>JAWNOA010000048.1:5385000-10385000 GCA_035046345.1 Drosophila birchii | reverse complement strand
CTCGCACACACACCTAGCGACTGACAAACGTCCGTCGCACACAAAAAATACAACAAAAAACCAATTCAAAAAACGAGGAGGAGAGAAAAAAATGTAACCTTGATCTTGGCAACGTGATAACCTAACCTTGAACAACGTTTCGTGTTTGATTTTTGTTGTTGCTGCCTTTGGCTTTTTGTTTGTGCTGCCTTGCTGCTGCTTTTTTGCTTTATTTTTTATTTCTTTTGTATACATTTTAATGCCGTTTTACTGTGTCTCGCTGCTGGATTTTATTTTAGAATTTGCTCTTTACTCGAAGCTGTCTGCACTTTCAATTAAGAGCTCAGTACGCCGATAAATGATAGCGATAGAAGATAGCTGGTCAAGCTTCCGCTTTGGCATGGCTTTGGAAAGACAGAAAAGACAAAGCAAAATAAATAAATAATACAACAACAGAAAAAATAAGCAAAAACTACTCACCACCGTCCAAGTTCAGCTCATTAATTAAAAGCACGAGCGAGCCCCCAGCGTTGATTATTCAGATCTTTTATTTTATGACTTTGATTCGAACGGAACATCAGATGCTGGAAGCTGACTGCCTGTGCCTCGGTTTTGCTCTGTCGCCGTGATTAATAGAGCCTAAAATTGATTCTTTAGATGCTTTGATATGTCAAATACATTCGATCTTGAGTGACTTGATCTGGAAAATGTCAAGTTCGCTGCTCAAAGATATACCCATGAAGCATATAATTTAAATTGACATTAGGATGCTCTTTTTTTAACAATGAGATTTAATTAAAATATATAAAATGAGTTAGGATAGTTGATCAAAAATATGCAATATAATTTCTAGAATTAAATTAATGAAAAATAAAATTAATTATAAGTTGGCCTTTAGAATGCTTTAAATAATAATATTAAAATTCTACAAAGCCTTAACCCAAAGATTTTATGTTAAAAATATTTAAAAAACTGAAATACAATTAACCCTTTTTAAACCAAATGTGAAATACTAAATTCTTAAAAAATATATATAAGGTAAACATAAAAAATATGTGTTTTTCTAAGAACTTTTTATTGTTTTAATAAAAATGTTTTAAGATTTAACGGAAGCAAGTAAAGTCATGATACAAATTAAAACTTCAATTTATTTTAAGATAATTTTAAAATATCTTGCAGTCTTTCAGATACGATTCGAAGATAATTGTAAAATACCTTGCAATCTTTAATATAATATTCTAAAACAGCTTTAAAATATCTATTAATATTCCAATAATAAAATCGTTAAGATAATATATCTGAAATAATTTTAAAACATATTTTCCAATTTTCCAAGATAATTTTCCAATATCTCGCAATCTTTAAGATACAGTTCTAGTTAAAAAGAGTATCCATGAATTCCCCCATTGCTTTCTTCACTTTCCTTGCACGTTCGACATTTTGACAGTCTGCCTCATAATCAGTTTGATTTTATTTCACTTTGCCTTTGCTTATTCATTGTACTCGCATTTTTTTTCTTTATTTTTTGGCTGTCATGGCGCGTCCTTGACCTTGACCATAAACCCGAATTTTGTGCTTCATTTCGTTCCCTACACATCGTTCCTTTCAAAGCTGTTTTCGAGTCTCTGGTTTGAGTGTGCGAATGTATGAGTGTTTGCTAAATTATCGCTTAATATTCTGAGCGGCATTTGTTTATTTTAATTTTTGTTAATTAGATAAATAGAAATTCGTTTGGGGACTTTCCTTGGAGACTGACCTTCACCTTGTTTTTGTTATGCGAATATAATGAAAAATAAATCTGTTTTGTTTAAGATTCTAAATAAATAGGTGAAAGAAAAACAAGACGCAATGGAAATATTATTAAAAAATCAGCAATCAATAAAATGTAAAGACAAATAATGTTTTAAAAATTCCCTGCCTTTGCTTGGCTTTGATTGTTGTTGCTTTTTTCTGTGGGTGTTTTTTGTTGTTAATTTTTTTTATTTTATAAGGTACAGAGTTACTCCAGACAATAACAAAACAAAGCGACGGCGTCCTTGAAAACGCGACAGGCCGCTAAACTCAAAAGCGGCGACGGCGACGCAAATAACTCACAATGCACAGGGCAAAATACGGGAGGGAACATCGGCCCCAGAAAGTGACGGAAATGGGGAGGTAGAAAGGAAGGTCTGTAGATCAGATCAGTCCCATAGGAATGCAAAATGTGAATATATCAATATGCACTTTCATTTCACTTGACTAAAAAAGGCATAGTGCACGTATATGTATCTTCCATCTATCCACTGTTGCAGCTATTTTTCATATATATTCTTTTATTTTTTTACTATTTACTGCGCCTCTGCACATGCCATGCAAATTGATGGCGACCGTGTAACCCTTGAATTTCAACTGATTGTAAAATTACACACGCCAATACCCTTGAAACCCTAAGGAAAAGTGAGGTTTATATGTTTGAGACTAAATAGAAAAATATGTGAAAAATTAATTCAAAGTAAATAAATTGTTAAAAATAGAAATAATTTTTAATAAATAACCATTAAAATTGCTCTACAAAATACTCATCTATAAAATTTAATATATTTATCTTTATTTAGGGATGCTGATTCACGTTGTAAGTTCCATTACATCCTGTTTCTTTTTTTGTTTATATAATTAAAAACATCATATACTACATAGTAAAAATTATTTTAAATGCATTTTTTAAATAACAAGGTTATTTTAAAAGTCACCAGCTTTCTTATTGCACCTTCCCTTTGTTCCATTTCATTTAATTTTATTTGCATTTTAAGGTCTATATGTTAATTCGATGAGTTCAAGGATTTTTACTCAACGAAAATACAACTTTTCCGACTGTTAACTTTTCTGTAACAAAAAAAAGTAAATACCAAAGTTCATGTCGAAATTATACGATTTCTATTCGCTAGAATTCTCTCAGCAAAATCAACACGTGTGCACCCCAAAAATGATTAATTTAATAAAATAGTTTCAAATGCGATAAGTGCTGATGAACGATTTTTGGCGCGCGCCAAAAATCAAAAAGAGCAAGTGGCTAGAAAACAGGAATTAAGCGAAACGCATAAAAATCCATAAACACAAAAATATATATATCTGTACATAGCAACATCAACAGCTATAGTATTAATAAGCAATAATTGCCCAAGGTCAACAGGCGGATTCTGCCTTAGAATATGGCCAAAAACAAGTTGCTTCTGGGAGAGCTTCAAAGGGGCTGAGCAGAGTCACCCTCCTCCCAAGCAGGTGGGGATATATAGTATATAGTATAGTATTGTATGTTCCGAAATGAGCTTGCACTTCTGCAAGTGTGAAATAACATCAATAAGATGCAAAAATAAAGGCAACAACAATGAAAAACCCATAAAGAAGTTAATGGGAAATTGTGCTTAGGTAATTTGCCAATTTTATACCAAAATGGGGTTTACGTTTGCCTTTGCGATGTGTAAGCAGTTGTGACTAAACTTTAGTTTACAAAGAGGAAAATGGGGATATTGAATAAAAATAGAAAGTCATTAAAAATATTTATCTAAGATTTATTTTAGGAAAACTAGAAATAGGCCAAAATATATAAAGATGTATAATCAAGTAAGGTTTTATTGCAACAAATCTTTTTTATTTATTTATTTATTTAGAATCTGCTTGCAAAAGTTCTGATATTTAAAATGTTAATACGGAAAACGAACATATTTATTATTTTATTTTTAATTAACTAATATTTATTATAATAATATACGTTTATACGTTATATGTTAATATACAAACTACATATTACATATGTACCATACATCATAATTAATAACTTTCTGCAGAAACTAAATTTAATTTTCGTCTTCTCTAAGTTTACCCTCATTTTTTACATAACTACATATTATTTCAGCATAAATATATTTGAAAAATTAAATAATATACAATTCTCTCAATTATTTTCAAAATATTTATAATATTTTAACCTTTTTCTTTCAGTTCCTTTATCATAAAAATCGTGCTTCGCTCATCAACTGCGGGACGTCCCTGTAAGTCCCATCCCACATGTTCTCGTGATGTCACTTGATCCTCAGGCATAGACACAGATTCAGATACAGATTTTAGTGCACTCAGCACCTTTTACCCAATTGCGCATTATTTTCATAGAATTCCTAAATATCTAAAATATCTTCCTCGTCGTTCGTCACAAGATCCAAAAACTATTTTCGAAAACTTTTGTTTTGGTTACGCGAATCTCTACAATGTTGCCTCGTTCTGCGTTCTGCCTTCGCTCGGGGCTGTTCTCTGGGTAATAGATGTCCGAGCATGATCAAATTTTGGTTGTTTTTTGTTTTGGTTTTGTTGCTGCCGGGGCCCAGAGTCGTCATTTGATCGCAACCAGAAACGAGTAGCGGGGGTAGAGGGCGGCGCCGCGGCGGAGGCTGCCGGCCAAGGTCAGCGCGCTTCTCTCAGCCGCTCGCGCTGAATAATTAAGTGCGAAATAAATTAATTTCGGTAGAACTTTTTAGCATGCGTTGTGTGGCATTTTAGTCAACACAGCTCTCAGTTCACAGAGCACACAGAGATATATGAAAATTTATCCAGCAGTCTAACCATCTCGAATGGCAAACAAGAAATTATGGTTCCTAATAGACGGACAAGGCCAAATCGAAGCATGACTCAAGGCCAAAAGTGCGTGGGCGCGGTTGGGTATTTAATATTAAATAATAGTATTTAATATTGAAATTGACAATAAAAGGTGGTTTTCAGCCTCAATTAATTTCTAGAAAATATCAGAAGTGTTTAAAACTTTTAAAGGTGTTAAATAATTATTAAACACATATTATTGTTATATATTTTAATATAATAAAGCAGCAGTTTTTAAAACTGTGAATTGGAAATACAAAAAATAATAAAAATGTGTTAATATAATATTATAAATATATTAATATAATAAAATATAATTTTCTTATATTAACTGCTAACTGCAAGACTAACTCTAAAGATAAATTCATTTATTATAATTTTTTAACAAATAATAATTAGAAAATATATTAGCTTGGTGGAAATTGAACGATAGCTCAGAAAATAATTTTTTCATGGACGAAGACACATTATTTTCGAAATTTGCATTCAAATTAGTCAATTTTTCATCTAAAAAAAAGGAAATACATTTTGAAAAATATGTTTCAAAAATTCTAGGCAACAAATTTGAACTGAAAAGTGTTCCAGCTTCACTTTAGCAGAGCGAGGAACTTCATTTACTCTACGTGAAAGTCATGGCGTGAAAGTGAAAACTGTTTTGAGGCTGGAAATTGTTGCACCGCTCCGAAAACATGAAAACCCACTGACATCGATTCAACTGACTAGACCAAGGGAGAGGTGAAAAATCAGAAACAAAACTGGCAGCTAATAATCGCATATCCAAATGTTTGGGCAACTGGTGTGCCTGACGCCTTTATGTCACAGCAATTAAATTATTTCAAGCGAGCGCTCGAAGGGGGCAACAAGTAAAAATAAACACTAAAACAAATTATATTTATTTGCATTTATTTGCCATAACAAAAGCACACACACGCACACAAAATGAAAATACAAATATACAATATTGAAACAAAACCCGAACGACCTTGAATGGCTCGCAAGCAAAACGGGCAAAATAGGAACATTAAAAGCGTTGAAATTAAAAAAATATAAATTAACCGAAATGCAATTAAAGCCAGAAAAACAGATATAAATAAATATAAATAGAGACGGTGAGAAGGCGGCGGCGGTACGCAGCAACTGTTTTTGTGTTTTAGAACTTTAACTTTAAATTGTTTATAAAGACCAGTTAAGCAAATAAAAAACATGACATTTACTCTTAAATATGTTGATAGTTGAATTTTTAAATGCCCTTTCGATGGGAAAGTTTTAGAAATTATTACTCCAGGAAATCGAATTTTAAATAGCTACAAAACTTATATGCTAATTAGGGTTATCTTTATTTTTCAAAGGTTTTTAATTGTTAATTAATAAAATTCTATAATTTGTTAATATATTATTAACATTTCAAATATATATTTAGCTTAGTGTATTAACCAGACCACATCAATCTGTTTTATAGTAAATTCCTCTTATTATGGAAAGTATTTCTTATTCATTTATTTTGTCTGCGTCATTATTTTAAAAGAATCCAGCTTTTAAATGGGATTTTTTAAATGTCTAAGGGGAAATATGATTAGTCAAGCTTCAAAATAAATCTACAAAAAGAAAAGGCTTCGATAAGAATTTACGTCATTTGTTATCTGAAATATATTTTAAGTCGACATACCAAGTAGGATAAATTAGTTCGTTTTTAGAGAAAAACAAACTAAAATTATATAAAATGATATATGTAGAAATGGTTTTTTTTATTAATTTACAAAATAAAAGTATTATTGTTGTAGATTTATTACAAATTATTAATATTTATATCTACCTTTTGTTTATAAAGTTAAAAGTTCGAAAATGAAGATAGCTAAACATACTTTATTTTAAATTAAAATGAGTTAAAGTTTAAATTTAATAAAAATTAAAAAATGTATTTATAAAAATTCTTTTCACCCTAAAAAATAAACATTATTTAGTAGAAAATAAATTACAATAAAAACTAGAATTAAGAAAAATTCTTTTAATGCATAAAATGTTATTACTTTAGTTTTATGATTTATTTATTTATTTTAAACTATCTTGGCTCAATTAACAAGTTTACATAAATATTTTGTACTTTCAATCCCGACTCTAAATACTTGCAATAGAACTTTGGATCCGTATCTGTATCTCTTAGTATCGGTATGTAAAAAGTATCTGCATTATTCATTGCTGACATGCATTTCGGCATAGAGACCGAGACAGAGGAGACAGCTGCCTGTTTTGGGTCATGATGACGCTCACACCGCAGCCGCGTGCCGGCTTCGGTTCTCCAAGCTGGGTGCAATTTGTGCATTGACCATGCAACGCCGGCATGAACGAGAGCAGAAACCGGAAACTGAGCGAAAAATATAAATAATCGCGCCAAAAAATAGCACATGGCAAAAAACTTGCAGGCGGCGGGTGACTAAGCCAAGAGCAAAGGCCCCAAAGAGATCCAAAAAGTTTTCAAAAGCTAAGAGAATTATTTTGTTTTTAGAAGAGAGAATCGTGGGAAAGCTTTACTTTCCTTTACTCTTTTAATGCTATGGTGAAAATGAAAATTTAAATACATTTAAGAGTATTTCTTGAGATAAGCAAAAACCGTTAAAAAAGGCTTTTGCTGATACCAAGTTAATATTCTTTTATTTTAAGTGAAAAAAGGATTAATGTTTAATTATCTAAGTAAATCAACAAATATATAATATATATGTAATTAAATATGTTTTTTTGTAAAAAATTTAATACATTTTAGTAAATAAAGTCTTAAAAGTATAAATGAAATTTGAGCCTTTTTAATATGGAGTAAGCTTTTTATTTACACTACATTTTTTTTTGTTCTTTATTGTACTACTTCAGATTCAGAACCGAATCTTTGCTCTAAATTTTAAAAAAATATATATATTTTAGTTATGGGAAATGTTAGGCTTATCTTTCTTCGAAACTCGAAGTTGTTTTTCCCCTATTGACAACCTTGAACTGGGGCAGATTCCTGTTCGACGATAAGTCGCGTTCACAGATAACCCCTCAAAATGCAATGGGGGAGGGGAAGGCCTCTGATACCAAATATCGCATCTCGTGCTATCAAGTTTCGCTATATTATAACGCATACAACGTTATCTGGCAGATACGATTTCTTTTGTTTCTCCGCCAACGCCAACTGTACAGTGTGTTGGCGCTGTTTACGAGTCACCACCCCCATCGCAATCTCCGATAGCGACGACGGCAATCGACGACCTTGACCGTGAAATTTAAATTTAGAACTTACGGCTGTGGCTTCCCCAAGAAGATTTTCTTCATAGGGATCCCCTTAATTGACATTGCTGTGCCGCGTCCACGAACACATATGTACAAAAAGCATATAACCCACTAACAAATATATGTACATGCATGTATGTACATACATTCATTCTGCAGAACGAGGAAATACATCGGTCTCTTTCCCCTCGCCCACAAGCTGCAGTTCAAAATATGTCCGCTTGATGGCCTTTCCGTTCTTACGACCCTTTAAAAATATATTTTAAAATATGTTTTAACAATAAAGGTGTAATTTACTACCCCATTAACCCTATATAATCTTTATAAGCATAACCAGCAGAATCGATCTAGCCATGTTCTGAAAGTCAAGTTCGTTGCCTAAGTCTTTTGTTTGTTATATTTTATTAGTTTTGAAACAAAACTAAGAAGTTTTCTGTTGAAATAAACTAAAATTAAATACAATGTTCTGAAGTCAAGTTCGTTGCCTAAGTCTTTTGTTTGTTATTTTTTATTAGTTGTGAAACAAAACTAAGAAGTTTTCTGTTGAAATAAACTAAAATAAAATACAAACAACTTAATTTGTAATGTGTTTTATTTAGTTTAAGAAGCTTGTGAAGTTTTTTTTTAATAAATATTATAAAATTTAGTTTATTTATAAAAAGAACGAGTCTGGCGCATGTACACTTATGTAAATGTTTTATGTGCCGGCGAGCACACCTATTTTTAAATGACTGAACTTGCTTGGTGGCGCCGTCGGGACTTGGTCAATGATGTAAATCCGTCTAATTACTCGAAATTAAGTGTATCGCTCGTTGGCGCTGGGTCGTATTTTCTAAAAATAATATTTTCGTTTCTAGTTTGCTGCGTCGACGGCTGGTTTAAAAATGCCGCCGAATACGAGTGCCGGACAGCGATTGTAAGTGGAAAAACATCGATGTTGGTTATCGTTCTCATAGTGTAACCTTTTTCCTCTATTCTTTGGTATTTTCACCTAAAAACTGTGCAAATATCAGGCAAAACACTTGTTTTGGTTTTAATTCAACGCATTAAACATTGAACCATTCATTAGCTCTTAAATATATCATTAAAAAGCCATTTTCAACTCAATCAAGCCAAGCAAAGGACTTTATTTAATATAGTTTAATACAGGATAATCCGAATCCAAAAACAAACCGGCTTTCGCAGCACGTGGAGCACGTGGAAAAGATTGTTTATTCTAGAATCTTAGCGATTTCATCACAAACAACACATGTAAAAATGGTTAGCGAGGCTTTCAGTGAATTTTACATATGCAACTTTAATGATCAAGTGGCTGCAGAGGGTAAAAATTACCTAAACCAATAAATAAAACATAATTAACAATAGTAAAATCGTTTAGATCTGCCGGCCGATGTGGCACTGCGTCAACTGTGGACCCGCCAGGACCTGTGGACGGTGGAAGACCTTCGAGAAATCCTTCAACGCTGGCGAGATAATGGCAAAACGGACCTAAGGGACTTCCTTTGCCTTATCTTTGCCTTTGTTCAGAATAACTTCACCGGACCCTTTGACAAGGCCGCCGAATGCCAGCTGAGCCTCGACCTGGAGCTGGATGCATCGGAGAAGCTAAAGGCCAGCGGCGAGGAGCTAAATCCGAATGTCAAGACAACAGAACTCCTGCTGATGGCCAGGGAAATACTTGAGGGATTGCTGAAAACTCACCCCGACTCAGTGGTTCTGACCTGGTGGCGCTTGCGGTTGATCTGCATACACCAGCATGTCCTGGACGATCTGGCTGCTGAGCTGTACGAGCAATTCAAGAAGGCAGCTATGCTGCTTCAGGCCCAGATTGATCAGTTTAAAAGCAGGGAGCTGCAAGCTCTGCTACTGCTGGAGCTTGCCAACGGGTATCTGCAGTTCCATCGCTCCGACACGGCCTCCCAGCTGTTGGATCAGCTCTGCACACGTCTGGAAGTGGAACTTAAAGTCGAGGGTTTGCTTGGTGTGCGAACCAAGTTCCAGCAGAAGGCTCTTCCGCAGCTCTGCCTCAAAGTGGAGCAGTTAAAGGAACAGGAAGCATTGACCCCTGCGGCCAAGACGAATGAGAAGACCCAGCTGCCTAAGCTGCTGCTCCTGGAAGATGACACGCGATTAGAACGGATACGATTTGTAGAGCCGAAGGACAACGATGTAATGACACTGCCCAGCGTGCTCCAAGCTCTGGTGCTGGCCAAGGTGTGAGTAAGGTCTCTGATCAACGAACTTCACTAATTTGCTTCCGTTTTTTTTCTTCTAGAAAACAACTGAAACGTTCGCAACCCAAGGATCGCTTGGCGGATGAGCAACTGGAGCCGTATACACAAACGCTTCTTTACCAGGAGCACGGACCACTCCAAGTGCGCCAGGCAGCTCTGCTTCTAAACTGTTTGCAGGAATCGGGACAGCGCAGAACGGTTGAACGGAGCTGGAAACAGTGCGAGGAGTGCGTCAAGCTACTGGACCGCTCCGAAGAGGAATTATCCCTTCGTTCCCGACTTTCCTATGGTTTTGCCGCACATCTGCAGCCCAAGTGGCAAGTCCAGCTTCAACTGGTGGACCTGCTGCGCTCTCTGGGCATGACCAAGACCGCGCTGGATATCTGCCTGAAGATTCACGCCTGGCAGCAGGTCATCGAGTGCTACACAAGCCTGGAGCTGCGCCACAAGGCAGCAGAGATCATCAGGCAGGAGCTGGAGAAGAAGCCCACGGCTTTGTTATACTGCCTTCTGGGCGACGCTGTCGATGATCCCCAGTGCTACGAGCAGGCTTGGATCCACTCAAAAAAGACCAGCGGAAAGGCCCAAGCGTATTGGGGAAACTACTTTTACAGGAGAGCGGAATACGAACAGGCCATGGATCATTTTGAGTTGTCGCTGGAAATAAACACGCTGCAGGAGGCAATCCTACTGCGGTGCGGCTACTGCGCTATTCAGCTGGAGCGCTGGGAGGCAGCCGTTAAGTGGTACCTGGCCTACACCCACCTAGAACCGAATGGCTTCGAGTCCTGGAACAATCTGGCCAAGGCTCTGATTAAGTTGGGGGACAAGCAGCGAGCACATCGCGTCCTGGGCGAAGCCCTCAAGTGTAACTACAGCAACTGGAAGGTGTGGGAGAACTACATGTTGGTGGCAGTCGACACGTCCCACTGGGAGGATGCCATGCGAGCATACCAGCGTCTTACGGAGCTAAAGCAGCACTACCTTGACCAGGAGGTGCTTACCCGAATTGTCTACGGCATTTCCAAGGAGGATCCAGCTGGCTCTAGTGCTCTAATCAAGAGGCTTGTCAAGCTGCTAGGACTGCAGAGCATCCAGCACGGCAATGAGCCTCTAGTTTGGGAACTGGCCGCCTTGGTGGCTGCAACGCCGCTGAAAAAAGCTGAGAAGCTGGTCAAATCCTATCGGGCTTACACACCCAAGCATTTGGGTTGGGAAACTAAATCAGAGCATGCCCTAAAGGCTCTTGATCTTTGCCTGGAGGTCACAGAACTATCCACGGCGGCTATTAAAGAGCACAACGAGGACGAGAGTGAGGTGATGATTACGTCTCAGCTGAATTCCGCCAGACTGGCGGGCACCTCATGTCTGAATGCTCTGAAGAAGGTTATCAACGTGGATGTGCCAGCGGAGCAGACGCAGAAGGTAGAGGAGCTGGAAAAGCAGATTGCAGATCTAACCAAAATAGTCCAAGAGCGAATGAGTGCGCCGCGTTCGTAGTTGTAAACTATACCCGACTTTCTTTTCGATTAAATGCTTGTATAACTTGTAATATAAAGTATTCTTTATAAATGGCTTTGGATCGGCAAACTTTCATGGAGCTCTTGCAGCGACTTGAAAGGAAACATTATTTTACATTTACTGGGTAAAGCTAAGGTGCTTAAGTTTATTTTGATTTTATAACCAATGATCTGTCCATTGTTTAATGGGTATATCTCTGTTCACTTAGGTGATTAACTACTCGAGTAATGGGTGCCATTATATTGAGAAAAATATAAACCTACGTGCATGTACCCATGAACCGATATCACAAGTATTAAGCGTCTTTGTTGATTTTAGATTCCTTAATATGTGTTCAGCTTGGTGGTGATCAGGACCCGAACACTCTGATCGAATGCACCGCAGACGGCTAGGCCGAGCTTATCCGGATGCCAGTCGAAACAGTGAACGGGCTGAGTGCTTAGAGTGGCCGCACTGACCATGTGCATCGTCCCAGCCACACCAGTTCTATTGCCATCCGCATCGTCGATGACTCTCCTGGCGGGATACTCGTAGTCCCACAGACGAATGGAGCCGGTTCCTCCGCCAGTTAGAAATAGATCCCTATTCTGGGGCAAATGACGAACCACCCACACTGTGGCCTTTGGCCCGCTGATAACTCCATTCGTGCCAACACTGCGCCCGGCATTGCGCTCCTCCACATAGCTGAAACCCTTAGTGGGGTGTTGGGTCCGCATGTCGAAGACCAGAAGTCCGCCCTCCAGAGTGGTCACCGCCAGCTTGTTCATGGGAATATCCCGGCGATCGAATTCTAGGCCACAAATGCCGTTCTTCATGGTGGCCTCCCAGCGTACGGAGAGCGTTCTTAGATCGAAGATTTTCAGATCTCCGTTGTCGTAACCGGCAGCCACGACCCGCTCTTCGGCGTTGTATGCATTTCCAAAAGCCACGGCCCAGCAATCGCGGCGGGCGCTGCTCTGATTAACACCATCGCCCATTTGAGGCGGAGGCGACATATCCACCACTGGGGCCTGCCCTTGACGGATGTCCCATACCTTTACAGCGCCATCCCGGCTGCCGGTGACAATCTCTGGAGCTCCACAATCAATCTGCGTGCCTCCAATGGCGTCAATAGTGTTGATGATGGCACTGTGGGCCTTGACATTATAGACCGGCAGGTCCGGCTGCTCCATATCTCTGAAAATACAAACAAAAGTATGTATATATCGAGCTATTTACCATGAGGAATCTCTTACAAGCACTTGCAGCCTGCCCTCGAAATCGCCGATGGCCATGTGCCGATTCCTTAGCGAAGCTGCTCCAAAGGTGCCACACTTGAAGGCCACCTTCTTCTCCACGGACTTCACCTTCTCCAACTTATCCTTGTTCAGCTCGTAGATGTCCATGATGCCGTGGCCGTTAGCCTTGGAGCCGAGCACCACGAACTTGGCGGAAAGCGGCACCCATTTCGTGTCGTAGACGGTGTAATTGACCGGCTCGTGGAGGTGCTCGATCAACTGGGGCTTGTCCATGCCGAAAATATCTTATTCAGACCTTATAATCAAAGTGGCAGGTGAAAAATGAAGGAATAATCAGAAGCAACTTGTTTTGTTGTCATGGCTTCGCTCTTCCTCTTGTTTGCCGGCAGGAAGAGCTGCCACTTTTTACTTGCAACAGAATAGGGCTGCTAACCTGGTTTCTAAAAAATTAATTTTTAATATAAATAAATTAAATTTATAAGTTAATAGTTTAAATAATAAGAAATTTATCTGTATAAACATAGTGACACTGTGAGGGAAACATTAATTGGGATTCTTTGAAAGCCGTTAAATTCGGGATTTTCCCCAGCCACCGTTTTCCGTCAACAGCTGAATGCAGAAACTTGTCAAGGAGATTGTTGTTTATAAATAGTTTCCTTAAATTTAATTCTTTTAAAATATAATCTGAAATTTAGGGCATATAACATAGTTCACATAACCATTATATAGGGGCAGTTTAACCCCTGGAAACCCTTTCGCATGGCTGCCTATGTCTTGTAACTAACAGCTGATGCCACAAGCAACGCTTCGATTGCGCCTGCAATTTTAAAAGACGCTGGCGAGTCTATTAATATTCTTTTTTATTTATTAAAATAACGTGGTGATTTTAAATGTTTATTCAGATGTTACTCGTCGTCGTGTGTGTCTGTCAGAAGCTGAATTAGCAGTGAATGCAACCGGTCCTGGGACCTGGCAATGTACTTCAGCACCTTCAGCTGGGCTCGTCTGTGCTCTCTATTGAATACCTGCTCCTCTCTCTGTATTTGCAATTGTTCGCGAGCTATAATGACCAGCTCGGACTGGTTGTCTTCATCGTTATCGATGTCCCCCAAAGAAAGTTCAATTTCATCTGCAAATGATTGTACAAATTAATAAGTGGTAAAGGACAAAGTTTCATTTTACTGACCATCGACTACTTCCTCCTTGATACTCTCTCGACTCGGTGGTCTGCCTGGTGTTACGGAACTCAATAGGGAGTGAATTTTCTCAAAATGCCGCCATCTAGAAGGAATTCCATCGTTGGATAAGACTTTTTCTTTCTCCATCCTGCAATAGCATGGAAATAATATGAAAACAAGTCCGATTCAATAGCCCATGAACCCTTACCTGTACTTCCGTGTTAGGTTCTCAAGCTTGTTCCTCACATCGGTCCATCTGACGGCTAAGCCTGCAGCTGTAATGTTCTCAGCCATTTCCTTGTATATAAGGCGTCTTTTGCGCGCTCCAAAGTAGTCGTCTATGTTTTCCTCCCAGAGATCTACCACCAGCTGCTCCATCTCTTTGGACCATCGTATTCGGAAGTAGTGGTTAATCCTTTTTTCTGCAAAATACTTCGGCTTGAATGCCACAACTTAATATATTCAATAATTCACTTACTGTTCGCGTCTTCCTCTGCTAAGTCCATTTTTCTCATTGTTTACGTTTTCGAATCGCATAGTTAGGGCTGCGTGTGAAGACATTCGATTAAATATCGCATGCAGGCCATCCGATAGGTGTCGTTTGAAATACACAGGAAACCAGATGAAACCAAAATAAAAAACGGAAATGCTTTTCTTGGAAGATTTCTTTCCAATTAAGGTTATTTGTTTACATTTTATAGAAAATGTAATATTATATTACAGAATAATTAAGCAATTATTTTAACATTTAATAGATTACATGATTTTGGTTATTATACCTATCGATTCACTATCGAGTCCGATTCTCACTACCACTAGCGATATACATATATTAACAAGTAACAGCTGCTGAAAGCTTTCGGTTTTCTGTTTTGAGTTTTTTTCCCCAACTGGGTCAGTCGCTGTCGCGGCTTCGCTTAGATTAACTTATTTTCCTTTTGGCGCGAGCATCTTTTTTTGGCGTTCGCCCCTTCGACTGGCAACAGCAAAAACAACTGCAACCACAACAACAATTATAGCGACGACAAAGTTTTACGTGTGGCGCAAGCGACGCTTTTGGTATTAGAAAAACATCGAGCGTGTGCGCTTAAATAAGCGAAAATTAATATAAATATAAATAACGAAATAGACGCCTATAATAATAGTTCTTTAATATTTTATTTAGCATCAATTTGAAAGCTTTTAACAAGTTTTATATACGTGATAATTGTGTTGGCAGAGTAGCAAACAAATTAAGAGTGCTTGAAGTTCAATCAATTCTCGATGCATGCGCCAGGAAAGTGTTAATCACATATTTTTTACTGGCAACAAGTGATACCGTAAGCAACAACCAATAAACAACGGCGGGCGCTATCAAAAGTTGAAGGTGACAAAAAATAACAAGCAACAATAACAGCAACAACAACAACAACAACAGCTGTTCTTGTTTGGCAACGAACCGAATGCCAACAAAAATTAATTTAGTTTTCTTAAGGTAAAATGCCAACGAGGATTCTCAAATTCTTTTGTTTCTTAGTGTGTACGATATATATTATTTTCCTTATAGCCAAACGGTGTTCATCTTCTTTCTTCCGTTTGCCTCTCGATTTCTCGTCAATTTCGGGACAATCAAATTAATTGTATATTATTTCAGCTTTTTCATTGCCTTTATTGTTTTTATTTTCTTTTCTTTCTCTTCCCCAATCATCCCCCTCCACTCTTTTGTTCTTAATGGGTGCATTTGTACTTGACTCACAGTCATAGGCTGTACAGTGCATGCCCCAAAGAATGAACTCTTATTTTATTATTTAGTAAAAATTTATTTTATATACACAAAGATACGGATGTAGAAAATAAATATATAATTCTTAAAATTAAGATGGCTATAGCTACATTAACAATATTTTAATGAGCTTCTATTAGGAGATACCTTAATAAAATTTGAATCGTTTAAAACCCCATTTTTTTTTTAAAGGAAAGTCTTTTTATTGGTTGACCTTTTGGAGCGGGCACAGTATATAGTAGTATATGGTATGATTTCATGGTTAATATATACTATATTAGGTGGACATACATACATATGTATCCGGCTATGTCGTTCTTCCGTTTTGGCGAATTCTTTTTTGCCAACCTGTCGCGCCTGCCGCTCGTTGAGATACATATTTGGTTCTGTTGATAAGCCGACCCTCTGGAAGAACAAATAGTGGAATGGCGCTTAATTGGTTTTGCTTTATTTTTGTCTAAACAAAAGTGTTGAAGATTATGCAATTAGCCGTGTGAAGGCTTAGGTACTTAGTGCATGTTATTGACAATCAGTTATTAGGCAATTTACAAAACGAAGGAATTTAATAGGAAAATATTATATATTGCTTTAACTTTCTACCGAAACATTATCTATAAGATCTTTATTTAATTAATTCACAATTAAGACAGAAAAAAACGCAGAAAGTACTTAAAGAGTTAAAAGTTTGTCAAAATCTGATTATTTCAACATTATCAGACATACGTGAGTTGTAAAGATTGCCAATAATCGAGGCCATGAACACGAAAACTCTCCAATTTCTCACCTGTTGTGGGTCAATCTTCATGAAACCGTTGCTTTTCTTCCGAGTTGGGGTCTTAAAAGTGTTATAACTTTATAGCATTGGCACGATAAGTGTAATAAATGTTAGTTTACAATTGCGAAAACCCGGAAATTGCGCCGGGGTGGGCTTACGGGATTACTGATAGCAATTTAAAATAATTTTTTCTGAATATAAAATACCCTGTGAAGTAATATTGAACTGGGGTTTCTTTGTAAAACAGCTTGTTTTTAAATTAAGTATTTCAAATCCTTCAAAGCCATAAAGAACTGGTTTAAACCATTTCCCGACACTTTTTTAGAAAAATATATTCGTAGATATGTTTCCAAAAATGTTTAAAAGAATTAAAAATATATATTTAGCTACTCAAAATATTTATTTAATTATTTACAATTCATTTAGATTCAAAACCAAGCGAAATAATATAGAGAAACCATTTTTTTCCTACTCTTTTCCATCTGTGTGTATACAGTTTTCAAATTAAACACTATGGCATTGCGTTCTTAAATATTTTCATCAATTGAACTATATTCCAATTGATTTTTATTTTTATTGCTTCCACTGCGATGTCAGAAGTTCGTGCGTGCTTTGCTGCGCACTCAGTGAAGGAAAATTGAAAATGTTGCTGTCCTCCTGCTCCACGCCCGCCCTCCGCCCTCGCCCTCTGCCCACTCCCTTGCTCCTGCTGCTAGTCTTGCCCTACCACAGAAAATAAATAAATGCCGCACAATCGAAATCTAAACAAAGAGAGATATAAAAAATCTGCCAACTGCCGCACCAGCACTTCCACAGAAGCAGCACACAAAGGGGAATTCAAAGTCCAAGCCATAAATGCAATTCATATCTAACGGAAGCTAAACATAATGTGTGGAATATAGCTTGCTGCGAATTGTTTTGCAGGTTGGATCCCAAATCGATTGGGGAAACTGGATGCCACCGTCAAGGGTTAAATGCAATGATAAGGGCGCAGCCTATACTATATAAAATACATATGAATGTAAATATTTCCCGATTTACTATTTGCTTGAGGTTGATCTTTGACCTTATTCATGCCGGGAATTATTCCGTCAGAGTTAGTTGGGAAACGTTTAATAAAATTTGGTATTTCAATATAAATAATTCAAATAAAACTCCCAATTATTTAATACAATTTCCCCAAAGATATTCTTAGCATTCTCTTTCAAATACAAAATCGGTATCACCTTTATAACAATGTCCAAATAAAATAATTTATCCACATATAATTTTATTTTGGGCTTAATAAAAAGTGATTCACTTACCACTTGAGATATGTGGCCTTTGCTTTTGGCACGCTTTATCGAAACTGAGTCACACGAGTTACTTTTAAAAGACAACTCGCTTTCTACTTAAATATTTCTACAAATATTTAAATAGTCTATCAATCTAATGTTTGTTTTTAGATTTTATTTTTATTTTTTATAATATTTAATTATAGCTTTATGGGGAGCCAGAGAACAAACCCCTGCTTAACTTTCTGATGTATTTGGTTTATAAAAAGCTCCGCGTGCTCCATAAATTTTCAGCCGAGACGGACAAATATTTTGCCAAGAAATGCCAGTTTATGTACTTCAACGTCAGTTTTTATCACATCTCGCAGATACAGCATTAGCTGAGATGAGAAGAAGAACCGAATCTAAATTAGATTTTTACTAAGTTCTTTAGTTTTTCCCTAAAGTCAGAGCAAGGAAGTCGCCGCCAGAGCGGGTCAAGTGCGTCAGTTAAAGCCACAGCAAGTCAATCATCATGATTGAAGTATGTATCACATAAATACAAACCTGGCGCTGGAGCTCTCTCCCTTCTATCAAAACTAAGTGTCTACCTTTATCTATGACACTCGGTTTACCACTTACGCAATAAATGATTTGATATCGAAAGCACGGCATATGGTGACTGAAAAAAATTCAGAATGCTCACCGTCACTGTTCCATGGTCATTGGGTTTCGATAAGAGCAGGGTCACCCCCTGGAGAAAAAATAATAATAATAAATTTACTCGGGAGAGCGTAAAAAACCCAAGTTTTAACGCTGTTTGTACTTTTCCATTTGCAAGTTCAAAAGGCTTAAATATTTAAAATTTAAATACAGTAAGACAATTTGACTAAAAACATTTTCTTAATACCTTTATCTCTTTCTTACAAATTATTTTAATAATTTAATTCAGTTTACTACAAAATTTAGAATGAGTCTTATCTGCTTAATGGTCTTTAAACTTGGCAATTGACACTTGCATTTTTTTTGGAAATAAAAATAAATAAAGGGTTTTGCATATTTACAAAATTAAATTAAATTCTTCAAAATTCCATGGAAACATTTATCTGAAAAATTAAAATTAATTGTATTTCATTAATTCATTGTGTTTTTTTTTTTTATTTTCAAGTGGAAGGTACATAATAAAATACCTTAATTGTAATTGTTTATTGAAACTATAAATATCAACAATGAACATTCCCTGAAAGCTGCTAAGCCAAACCACCTGAAAAGATTTAATTTGTAAAAGAAACTATTATTATTATTTTTTAAGCAGTCACTATTTCCTTTTATAATTTGTCATCCACGGCAGATGGCAACGTGTTCTAGTGCGGTTCTGTCTCTGTTTCTAGGTTAAAACATCGATTAATGAGCGCTGATGGAAGTGCCCGTGCTGCTGATAAGCAAAAGTGGACACTTTCGATAAGAAGTCGCCTTTGTGAGCTTGCTTACTGTACACAAATATTCCAGCTATATAATTATATACTATATATGCCTCTGCACCCTTTCCCCCTAGCTCCCTTTTAGGGGCTAATCTCACCCTGGTCATGTGCGATCAGGGCCATTGCATAAGCCATTTGGCTTGGGCCAATTGTGTGGAATCCCGCTTTTTTGCACTCCGTAAGCGGTTCGCTGCTAGAACTAATGAGGTCCCGCAAAAACAATGACCCAGGGGCATCACAATTAAACCGGATTTGAGGTGTTTGTTCTATATATTATAAGCTCACTTTTTTATGGATAAATACTATATAGTATTAGTCATTACTTTCGAAAAGCGAGCCCAAAATACGGAGAGAAAACAGACAATTACAATCCAAGCTTCGAGCTTTGCTAAATGAATTTGGAGTTTGAAATGTAATGAGTTGGCCATGAAATTTAAAAATAAATTTATTGTTTTATTGCTGAGAAGCTAAAGTTATATTTATTGTAAATATTTTGTGAGATATCTTGTTAATAAATATGAGTCTAGAAGCTTTGGTTAATTGTTTAAATGATGAATTGGCTTTTTACGAGACAGGTTTTCCCCTTTAAAGTAAAGAGTAAATAAAAGCTTTTTTAACTTAAAGGGAACTTCAGTTGATTTATTTTAAATATATATAATAATAACTTATTAGTATCTTTGTAAAAGTTGCTGTAAACTTATTTAATATCTAAGATATATCCCACAGTTACCATTCTCACGACCCTATTTAAAATGCTAATGCACTTGAGCCATTTGATCTCGGTGATCCAATGATCTTTCGATCTCCTGCTTGATTCCACATATATGAAATATTCAATATGGATATTGATATTGATTTTCCTCGGCCAAACATTGAACTTGACACTGAACAGAGAAAAAATCAGAAGAGAGAGTATGGGTTTGTGATGCAATACAGCTTTCAAAATAAGCCTGTATATTTTTAAAAGTTATATTTGTTATTTTGACTGAGAGTGTAAGCCACTTTGTAAATCCGGTTTATAGAGTTGCTTGCTTGGGTTTATGGAGTGCCATTTTATGGTCACTTAGCGGGAATTGTGTCAGTTGGTAACAAGCGAAGACTGCAGCTATTTATATGTTATTTCTGGTGGGGATTACTGTTAAACAACTCAAGCCAGCACAGTTGTTTCTAATCATTACGGCTTATAAGTATTTCCATTAACAAAAAAAAATACATTTTTTAGTTAAGCTTGCCGCTTGAATTTCTCACTAACCAAGTCAAGCAGATTTGTTTTTATACATAAATCTCTGGGTGTATATGCCCTTGGATTGTATTTATTCTATTATTATTATTCCCCTATTCAGGTTGTTGTCGTTTGTTCATTATAAACCCTGCTAGCCAGGCTAGACATCGTTCATAAAAATTATCTACCATGAACCGATTATTATAGGTGATTATTGCCTGTGCCAATGACAAAAAGCTCTGAATAGCCCCTACAGTTATCCCATTTATCGCAAGTGTACGTTAGTTTATTGAGCACTTAGCAAGTGACTTTCGCTGCCAACTGATAGATGATGAACATCTTCTACCAGGAAAATACATATATACGTCAGAAGCAGTAGTAGCAGTTGGCCAACGCTGCGTATGCGTAATCTGATAGCAAATGCCTGTTCAGGGAATTCTACAAACGGGCTTTGCGGTCACCAAAGGAACGCATGTTTATCAAATAATTTATACAATTAGCATTGCCTATGAAATCATTATTCCTTATATAAATAAACGAAAATGTTCACGAATTCCGAGGGGGAACAATGGTTGGCATTTAAAGAACTCAGTCACTGATGATCGATGCTTCAGTTAGCCAAAGTTCGCCGATGATACTGGATCGTAAGGGTTGTTAATTGTTTAGTTTTTGTGGGATGTTATCTAACTGAAGTTGTGACGAAATTCTTGATTCTCTTCATTTAATTCCTAAGATTATAAGCTGCTGTTGTCTTAAGTGGATTCTCGAAAATTTTCCACCATTTACTATCTTCTGATTAATCAGATTTTTGTTAGCGTTGAAAAAGGAGCTAATGTTGATAAGACAAAACATATACTTGAAGATCTTGGCCAGATTTCAAGTGCCTAAAGTGTAATTAGAAGAATCAAAAAACTCATTTCCTTTGCCAATTAAAAAAGTACGAACTCAAAAAGATTTTTATTTACATTTATTTCAATTTTTCAATTATTTTAAATATCTAATAAATTAAAAAATTCCTCCTTTTAATTATAGAAACCCAAACATCAACTAAAATCCTTGTCCAAAGATGCCTGGAAGCGTTTAAAAGACCTAAACAATCGCTCAAATAGACGGTGGCACACACAAAGGAGTATTTCCCAGGATTCTTTCATTGACAACAACGAAGCTGGAACCTTGTTAATACCCATTGTTCACGAAGATATACCGCCCAATCGATCAACTGGAACTATACCCAAGAAACCTAAAGGAGCTCAGCCACATCCAGAGATCCAAAGTTGCCCAGTGTCTCGCCTTAGGCAGTCGCAATTTCAACGTGATCTACGCATCCATCCCTTTACCGACACCGAACCCAATGTGCAGCGTGGCAGGAAGCCCAAGGACATAGAAGTTGAGGAAGATATAGCCAAAATGCCAAAAAGTGATAAAGAAAGTCAAGAGTGAGTTCTAGTCGAAATTACTCAATAAAATTTAAATTAATTTCCGGAAATATCTTTTTTATTGCAGAACAAAGCCACTGAACAATAACAACACAAATGGAAATGGCAACGGTGGCAGTGCACAGAGTAAGCCAAAGATTCAGCCAAAATACAGCATCCACCGAGATGTGCTCACCCACGAGGTGGTGATCAAGCAAACGGGCTACGCGGCTCGGGACAAGAGCATACCCTCCTCGCTGCGCAACTGCTGGTATACCTGGAGTTTCTTCTCGCTCTTCACCGGCGTAATTCCCATCCTGCAATGGCTGCCCAAATACTCGCCAAGAAGGGATCTGCCTGGCGATATCATTGCTGGCTTCACCGTGGCCATCATGAATATACCGCATGGAATGGCATACGGCCTGTTGGCGGGAGTATCGGCCGGAAACGGACTCTATATGGCTGTGTTTCCAGTGCTTGTTTACATGTTCCTAGGCACCTCCAAGCACATCTCCATCGGCACCTTTGCGGTGGCCAGCATGATGACGCGCAAAGTGGTGGACACGTACTCCAATGTGGAGGATCACCATCATTATGAGGTCTTGGCGTCAAATTCGACAGCTACGATGTCTCCCCTAGCCCTGCTTAATGCCACGGCTGCTGCTCTTCCTGCAGATCCCATCACAAAGCTAGAGGTGGTCACCTCCTTAGCTCTTGCCGTGGGCATTGTGAACGTAAGTTCATTATATCTTGAAGATTATCTTGTATATTTCTTTGACTAACATATATATCTATATTTTAGCTCCTGATGGCCTTTCTGAGACTGGGAACTTTGGCCTCCCTGCTGAGTGATCCTCTGGTCAATGGCTTCACCACGGCAGCTGCTTGTCATGTGGTCACTGCACAGCTAAAGGATGTGTTGGGCATTTCCGTAGCCCGCTACAAAGGCGCCTTCAAGATAATATACACGCTGGTCGACGTCATCAAGGGCGTGCCCGATACGAACCTGGTGAACTTTGGCTTCTGCGTGGGAGTCATAGTCTTTATGACGATCTGCAACGAGTGCCTGAAGCCGTGCCTAAGCAAGCGTTGTCGCTTCCCATTTCCCGCCGAACTGATAATGGTAATTGGTGGCACACTGATCTCCAAATGGTTTGACCTGCACGACGAGTTCGATGTGAATCTGGTGGGAAATATACCCAGCGGTCTGCCGGAGCCTGTTATGCCGCGCCTGGATTTGGTGTCCAAGGTGGCCGTGGACTCGATAGCTATTGCCGTTGTCACCTACTCTATCATCATGTCCATGGGCCTAACGTTTGCCAAGAAGCACGGCTACGAGGTGCGAGCGAATCAGGAATTGTTTGCCATGGGCGTTGGCAATGTGGTCGGCGGCTTCTTTTCCTGCATTCCCATGGCGTGCTCCTTGTCGCGATCCGTTATCCAGGACCAGACGGGCGGAGTATCGCAGATTGCCTCCTTAGTTTCCGCCTCGCTGGTGGTAGTCACCCTCATGTGGATCGGTCCCTTCTTTAGCAGTTTGCCAAGGGTAAGATCCCGGCTATAGCCTTTTGTAGCCTTTTTAAGATATATTTTAACTTTTTGTTGCTATTTTCAGTGCGTTTTGGCTGGCGTTATCATAGTGGCCCTAAAGCCCATGTTCATGCAGGCCAGGGAGCTAAAGAAGTTCTCCAAGCAGGGCAAACTGGAAATGTTCACCTGGATATCCACCTTCCTCTGTGTGGTGCTCATCGACATTGACATCGGGTAAGCCTTAATTCTCTACTTTCCTTACGTTATCTAACTTAATTGTTGAATTTCTTTTCTTTCAGTCTGCTGATAGGCATCTGCATCTCATTGTTGGCTCTGTATATTAAGGGGTTGAAGCCCTACTCTTGCCTGTTGGGCTACATGCCTGAGGCACCGGGCGTCTACATGGATCTCAACCAGCATAGGAATGCCATGCAAGTGCCGGAGACATGCATTTTCCGGTACAGTGGCTCCTTGAACTTTGCCACAAGTCTGTTCTTCCGAAGGGCCCTGTACGAGGCAGTGGGCCTAGACAAGATTCCGCCCACCAAAAACAGCAGCAACAACAGCAACAGTCCCAGCAGAGGCAGCAAGTCAAGTTACTCTCCAGTGTCGCAGAACGGCGGCAAGGCTGTGAGTGTGCAATTTACAGAGTCATCAGCTGGTGCCTTCAAAGTGCTCATTCTGGACTTTTCGATGCTGGGACACATTGACGTGGCCGGCTGTCGTACCCTCAGCGATGTGAGCAAAGAACTAAAGGCTCGTGGAGCCCGCCTGCTGCTGGCCAGTCCCGTGGATCGAGTGTACGATACCCTGGTGCATAGTATGGCCCTCAGCGAAGGCCCCTTCGAGATCTTCCCAACGCTGCACGATTGCGTGGAGTATGCCAATGCCTGCCGAACGGCGTGAGAGGATGAATCAGCTCCTGGGTCCCCATAAAACGGGTATTCGGGGGCCTGTTCGAAGTTTTGTGATATGTCCAAGTGATAGCTTGTGAATCGTAGCACCAAAACCCCTTCCTAGTTGCTAATGACGTTATATATAATTTTTAGAAAACTGAATAGAAACAAAGTCGCCGTCTAAAATCAAGCAGATTAGGCTAAGTTCGTCTAAGTGCCTCCGAAACCCAAACTGTAGATTTTTGTACTTAAAGCATACACACACACAGAGCCCACCATTCAAGGCAACCGAAGAACTACAAGCGATCAGGGATCGAGCGATTAATGATTTCGTGCAATTTGTACCAAAATGAACAATTCAAATTCACACACAAAAACACAAAAGTAGCTTTTAAGGTTCATATACATATGTATGGAGATGTATAAATTGTACATACATAATTATTAAAATGAAATTGTTGTAATTCTTGTTGGCTTTTATTGTTTGTTTATTTGGGTTTTTGGCCGTTTGTGAGCATTCTTAAATAAGTTAGGGTTAGTACATTAAATTGTTACCTGATTTTTAAAGCACACTTTTTGGCTGAGTTTAAAAGATACATTCCACAGATACATTCCGAAATTTGCGATTGAAAATGTCTACAGGAATTCATTCAAAGGTGTCTATAAAATTAAAGATATTTTGTATATGTTTTTACTTTGCATTTTGATGTGCATTAAGTAAAAACTAAATTCATTCACAAATACTGATAAAAGTTTATCTTTTAAATTTAAAAACTTTACTGTCTTAACGAGCTAATATTTATCCTAAATTTTTAAGGTTTTCTCAAAGAGATACACTTTTATCAAGGGAAGAGTGTGTTTCATTTGTATTATTATTTGTATACAAATATTCAATGTAACTATGGTGAATATTTGTAGCTTATCCTAGATTTTTGTAACCTATATATTAGGTCACCTCGTTTCTCTTTGGTAGGTATTTTTTGTTGTGCTTTAACATATAAGCATAAACTTTGAGCAATAGTTAGTGTTTACAATTTAAAAATAAGGTTTCAAACTTTATAAAAATTTACTTACTATACCAAATAGCTGGTGCAGAAGCGCTTAATCAATTTGTGTATATAAGAGCATAGAAAAGGTTCGAAGTTTTTATAAATCCTTAGTTTTTGATGAGAGTATAGGTAAAGTAATGTATGCTTTTTTTTTAATATAAAAGATACCAACACTCTATACCTTTATAATTATAATATTCTTAGTTAAATTAAGTGAATTCCCAGCAGGAAATGCCCAAAATGAAGCGAAGTTGGAATATTTAGCTCTAGACTGACGCACCCGCATCGCCACGTACAATCGCTGGAGCTGACACCGAGCAATTAGCGAGCACATGACTAAAGTCAAATTTATGTTATTTTTTTTGGCCAATTGTTTGTCCAAAATATCTGCTGTGTTCGGACTGGAAGGAGGAATGCCCTTAGGCGGCGGCAAATAGGGAAAACAATTGTTCGGCTTAGCGGCTGATTAGCCATTATATGTAGTATGACTCCTGGCCCGAGGCCACAGAATGCACTTGAAGCGGCGCACATGGGAAAACCTAAACGACTTCAGTTGGTCAAGAGCTGAGACTTGGTTGCGTTTTTTGTGGTTGTTTGTCCACCAAAACAATTGCCCACCGTCAAGTTCGAATTTCACGAAGGTGACTTTTGCTTGATAAGAACAATTTGGTATTTTAATATACATTTTAGTTTTTAGGTCTGAGAACTGTTCAACTTTGCAAGTGCATTTTTTCATGACTATAAACTTATTAATTTATTAATGGAATATGCTAATGATTGATTGAACTTAGATCTTGAGTTCAGATAATGGATGGGGGCATAAGTTGAGTAATTTGAATTTATAATCAGGCTTGTATCGTAGTTGGGAATAAAAATTTCAGCGGTAGCTGTAGTTTAATAAGTTTTTAAATATTAATAAGTATTTAATATTATTATATACATTTATTTCTCAAATAATTCAGATTTTGTTGTGCATTTTAATTATTGTTTGCCCAAAACTTTTGTCATTTACTTGTAGCCTCCATCTTTGACTCATTCTAATCATTTCTAAGTGCTACAATTTAACGCTTTTGACGCTTCTCACCTTCAGCGAGCTCAACGAGGCTTTCAAATCGCACACACTAATCACATTTGAGATCGGAGTAAATGGGTATATCCATGTACACTAAGAAAAAAGTATATTAATCAATGATTCCGTAAATGATTCCTTTTTAAATATTTTAAACCTCGTCCTATTAATTCAAGGATATTCCAACATCAAAGCATTATTTTCTAGATTTGAAGATATATTTCTAGATATATTTATTAATTCAAGGATATTTCAACACTAAAGCATTATTTTCTAGATTTGAAGCACAACGAAGACAAATTTCCTGAACATTAAAATCTATTAGAAAAAATAGACTTCTTTTGGCAGACGCTATATTTATTTGTAAATGTATGAATATTTGTTACAAGTTTAAGTTAGACTTATATAATTTTTAAACATATATTATTGTTATTTTAATTATATAGTTATCCTAAGTGATTTTCCCTATAGAATCCATTGCAAATCCACAACTGCGTTTGAGTTCGGCTGACTCTGCTTTTGATAATAATCTTTAAAATCCAAAAATATATTTATGTGTAGAAATTGATTTGCTTAAAATCAAATTAGAAATTAGAAAAATTACAAATAAACTTAATGATATCTTGGCCACTTGAGAAGAGATCACACTGCTCTAGACTCCGCCTGAGCTCGAGTTACAAACGTTTTCGATTTTTGTGCAATATTTTATCACGAGTCGCCTGCATATGTGGAAATTAATTTTATGGCAACTATAAAACGCAAAAGGTTCCCACAGCGAGTGTAAGATGCAAAATCAACAGGCAGAGTAATTGTTTTTCCAATTTTTATTATTTATTTCTATTACTGCCATGCAACTTTGGCAGTTTGCGGGGTTTTTGAGGGGTTGCTTTCCGGGCGGAGTGATGTTTCTGTTAACACGGCCATAAAAGTGCTAAATAACCCAACAATTTGTGGAGCCAACCTCAACAACAAATACAAATAAACAACAACAAAAATTCAGAAAACAAATTGAACGTTTTTCAACCGTGCCGACAACGACGACGACATCGAGTGTAAGTGAAGCTTGCTTCGGGGGTGGAGCTACTACCAACTCTGACCTTAGCTTCCAAAATTGCTTACAAAATTACTCAGTTGAGCTCAGTCAAAACTATTTGTTTTGGCCAACAACAAAATTAAGCTGTTAATGTCCGAAGGTTGTGCGCAGATGCAGCCGTTTGAATGCCAAGCAAAGATTTAATTTGGGGAAGGAATAAATGAGCTTTATTCTTAGGATTATACAATAGTAATATAGTTTATTCATTTAATAAGCAATAATGTAATAATCCTCATTGAGTTTATTTTAAATTTTCACATAAAATCAAACATAAATAAATATAAGAAGTAATGAGAATCTAAAGCAATTAATGTCATTCTCAAAAACTCCACCAATGTTGGGCGAAGGATGCCTAATAAAAAAATATTGATAATTATAAATTGTTTAAATATTTTAAAAATATGTCCAAATATAAGGAATAATTTAATTTAATTATTTACCGGATTAATTCATTTAAATTAAACTTGTAGAACACTCTTGCTTTGAATTGTTTTAATTAATAATTTGTCAGACTGAAAATCCAATAAAAAGAATACCCTCTTCAGAGCCACAAGCAGGGAATGATATTTGTGCTGTCCGAAGCATTTCCAAAATATGATAATTCTGGTAATAAATATTAAGTTTCAATTGCTGATCAAAGCTTTTTGTTTTTTTTTTTTACCTGAACAAAGCCCCTGGCTGTGGAAGGAAGTGTGGTTCGAGGGCGAACACATTTTGTTTGCTCATCGTATTTTCACATGGCAGAAGCGAACAAAAACTAAATAAAAATAAGCTAAAATAAATGAATCAATAAGAGAGAAGTACGAAAAAAAATCAGAAGTATTTGCGGTTTGTAAGCGAGCAGTTTTCTGGCTCTTTCTTGCTAAGCTAAGCCGCTTCTCAAGTCAAAATTGTTGTAATTTCGAAAGGCACGAAGCCAGCAAAAAGTCCATCAACGAAGCTCTTTGTGAGAGAAAATAATAAAAAACCGAGCGCCAAGACTGTTCCCACAACCAGTTCCAAGTCATCCACCGAGCGGTGGAGTCGTCGCCAAGCCGCCATTCCCCAAACCGCCTCAAGTCGATCTTTTCCATCCACGCGCCCCTGTAAGCCTAGCTGAAAGCTTAACAAAAAATGAAATATAAATTCATAAAATAAAAACAGCAAGTGTATATTTTTAATATAACTATTCCTGGACCTTAGTGATATCCATAGCAAGGATATAAACTGTATAAAATGTGACGTAACTTGAAAAGCAAATGCGAAAAGCAAGGCGGCTCAAAAAAAAAGTGGTTTGCCATGGGAGAACTGCAATTGACAATAACACAGCCGCAGCAGCAACAATCGAAAAAATAAAAAATAAAAACTCAATAACAATTATCAACTGCTACGAGTGACGCTCAAAACAAATGCAAGAAACCTGTATTAAAATGATGAAAAAAAGTTTAATAAAAATCACAGAGAGACATTATTAACAAATATTGCATAAATTGCCTTGGCAAGCTCTAGCGATCTGAATGAAATGAAATGGAGCCACGAAAACCAAACAAAAACTTGTTAAATTAATAAACAAATATGAGTTTGTAATATCTGAAGGGAAAAGAAAGTTATTTGTAAATAAAAACAAGCCTTTAGTAACTTAATATTTCGTATTTTCAATGGAAGGTTTATAAATATTTAAGCTCACGCTTTCAAGGTGTATTTCCATTAATAAAAAGTAACAATCGAATTATTTTTATTTATCCTTGAAAATCTACTTGCTGAACTTTTACAAAAAATATAAATAAAAATAAAGTTAGGCACAAATAAATTGCTTAAAATTAATTTTCCCTTTTTATGTTTTGCGTTTGTTTTCATGTGCTGCAGCCTACAACTAATTTCCCACTGCCTAAGTTTCTGTGCAGTCAAGTGCAACCAAAAATAAGTTTGACTTAGCTAAGCTTATTTTTGTTTTTGTTTTTTTGCAAAACAACCACAACTTAGAGGCAATTTACATACACTAAAGCTGGGAAAAGAAAACCGCCAAAATTGGTTACCTAACGAAAACTTCGTTTGTGCTACGGGACGGCAAACTTGTGAGTATTGTTCATTAATACTTTGTGTTAAATTATAGTAAGTTATGTTATGTTTGTTTACAGGAAAATGTAAGCAAAGCTCTGGCTTATTTTATTTTTTGTTATTTATTTAATTGGTATTGGTTTTCGTTTTCTGTGAGAAAAAAATATCTTAATATAATTTGGTTAATAATTTAAAAGGGAAATATTATATTAGATTTAATTTAGAAATATTTACAAATATATAATATAAATATTATATTATTTGTTTATCATGTAGCAAAGTTTAACAACTTTCTTAGCTTTATATATAATTTAGAAATATGTTTTAAAAACGGTTTACTTTTATGTATACAAAAACTATACTTTCAAAGATATAAATTAATTAATTCTTCAAAGAATCTTGGTTCTTGTAGTTTATTTTATATTAAAAGAATGTATGTATTATTTTCAGAATAAAATAGATTTTAATAACATTATTTAAAGTTAAATCAAGAATTAATATTTACAACATTTGTGCCGCAAACCCTTTTAATTTATATTTTCACTTTATTTTCAGCAAGTCTGTGCTGTTCATGTTAAATAACATATAACCAGATTTTCTAAATTTCCTAAAACCATTTCTAAAAAATATCTATTATGATGTGTAGCACGTAGAGTTGGAAAAATCACTTTAAACTTAATTGGTTTCAGCTAACAAGCAGCAGATATAGTGAGTCGTCATTAATGGCGACTTTCAGATGACTTACTGTCATCTCAGGCACGATTCCCTGGGTCATGATAACGTCGCCGAATGAAAAATAGTGAATATTCAGACAGTGTGAGAACATTTTTGTTTTAATAACACCCCCCGCCAATTACCTGGCTTACTCTACCTGCAACACTGCGGCGGCTCATTTGTGTTTGGCGAGAATAATGTTTGAAATGAGATGTCGCGGGACTCGTTGGCTTAGCCTGCAATTACCTTTAATTAGCATTTAGAGAACATCGCAGTTCGCCGATCTGACTCAGAGATGGGGCGGCGGCACTCGTAAATAAGGTACTCTAATTAGCCAGGCTATTACTTTGATTTACGTATTTGATCGTCGGGATTCGTCACGAAAAGTGAACCCTTGAAGTGTACGTAATGCGGCCTAAGTGTCTTTTTAAGAGCCGTAACCAACCAAAGCCCACTGAAAGCTAACATAGTCCAAGCCGGTAATGAACGCTTGTCTAGGCCCATTGCGTTGGCTGACGCTCACAAAAGTGGGTCATGGTTAAGAGTACTTCGGCTCGAACCCGGCTCCAAGCCGCTGGCTGAAGTTGAAGCTCAGTCTCAACCTCAACCGCAGCTGAGCATGCGCAGCAATCTCTTCCAGCATAGATAGTAGTCAGTCAGCTATGGGATATTATAAAGTAATTCAACTATAATTGGGATAATGTATAAATTACTCTTATATTTTATTAGAGTCTTATTATTTAGGTAGCAAAGTTAAATATTTGTTTAATATAACATTTACCAGTTATAGCACTTAAAATACAATTAATGAATTACAAAACCGAGAGTCCAAATACCATTATTCATAATTTGAATTAGAAATTGTTTATAGTTATAATTCTAAGCTTTCTTAATTTATTAAATATATAATTAAATTTACTAATAAATATTATTTTATTATTATTTTTACCTATCCAATAATTAATATCTTTGTTTACCATCTAGAACATCTCGAACCCTCGGATCATCTCCTCTCCCAAATCCTTTGCATCATTTTCCCTGCATTAAAAATACCTTTTGGGAATCGTCACCTCTAGAAAAAAGTAAAAACAAAGTCAAGCTTAATCCCTCAAAGAAATAATTATTTAATTAAAGTTAATTAATTATTAATATATATGTAAATACTTCTTGCAGGAAGACGACATGGGCTTCAGTTCGCGCATGGACTGCTGCGGGCAGTTCGTCAAATACAGCTTGTTCATAGCTAATTTTGTTATATTTGTGAGTATTATCTGTCCCACTTTGAGTTATATTTATAATGAAATATATAATTTTTTTCAGGTTGGTGGAGCCATTGTCTTTTGTCTAACTTTGTGGACTCTGGTGGATCGCAGTTTTGTTAATGAATTACTTGGAACAAATCTCTTCTCGGGAGCTGTATATGTGCTGCTGGTCACCTCCATCATCATCTGTCTGGTGTCCTTTTTGGGTTGTGTAGGTGCTGGAAAGGAGGTTAAATGTTTGCTATTAACGGTGAGTAAGCTCCAGGTTTATTTACAAAGTCCCCATAATAATACCCTCTTAACATGTCCATTGTTTCTCACCTGCAGTATTTCATAATCGTGGCACTGGTTTTCGTCACCATGCTAATTGGCGGCGTCTTGGGTTATGTGTTCCGTGAGCGAGTGCAGCAGACCATGCGACAGGTGAGGCAAATTCCAGATCCTCCGAGATTCGCATCTTTAAAACAAAACCATCGTTTTTTTCCTTTAGGAAATGAGATCCACAATGGCTTTGTATGGCAGCCGGCGGGAGATCACCCAGGCCTGGGATCTCACTCAGGAGCGTCTGCAGTGCTGCGGTGTGGACACGTGGCATGACTGGAATAGGTATGGACCCGTGCCCGAGTCCTGCTGCCAGGAGCTGTTTGGGGGCCAGCGCAAGGAGTGCACCATCTTTCCCACCATCACGAATCTGTACAATCAGGGATGTCTCTATGTGACGACCAACTTCATCAGAGATCATGCGGCGGTTATAGGGGGCACCTCCATAGCGGTGGCCATTCTTATGGTGAGTAAAATGAATAAAAATAAATTAAATAGCATTAAATGAATTATATATCCATTTTATTTCCAGATCTTTGGCATGATATTCTCCTGTCTACTATTCAATATGATCGAATAGCGCCAAAGAATAGGGGAATCCGCTGGCCAGGCAGCAAAGGCGGCCACTCACGATGTCCAAAGTCCCGAGGAGACCCATTTTTGAATGTCCCATTTCCGCTGGAGTTATTTTAAGAGTATTATCCGAGTGTACGATATATTTGGTTGGCTCTAAGCTGGCCAACCGTCCGTTTGTATTATGTATGTAAATACGTGATTAGTGAGTATTCATGTTGAGTAACCGATCGAATTGTTATCATCTGTTGCAATAATTTTGCATTATTTTTATATAAATCTGTAAAACTAGCCATAAGGTCCCGTAATCAATACCCCAAAATGCAATTGTTAGTTTTAAGTGAGCTTCTTCATGGCTTCTAAAAAAAATTTAGATATGTATGTCTGTCCATTGTTGTTTCTAATAAAATTAGTTGAAAACAAGTGAATTGGGGAGTCTTTTATTTAATATTAACTTATTTGGAATTTTTGGAAATATATAATTTAAAGGTTTTAAGATTTGTTTATATTTTGTAATTCATATTTTGTGGCATACTTTATGGCTTAATTCTTTAATACTTTATAAATCTTTGTCTGGCAACGTTGCTTAATAAATAAATCAAGCAACGGATGACCAATATAGGTCACAGCTTTTTGTGATATTTTTAGGTAAATTAAGTTTACATTTTTTGTTATCAACTATTGGCTGGGATGACAACCAAATTTCAGCTTGAAGAAGTTGAGTTTTATGGGTTATGTGGCTTCTAAAACCGTAGAAAAAGTATAATTAATTTTTACACAATTTAATTAATTAATTATAAAAGGCGTTGCATTAAAAAAATTCCAAGAAATGTACAAAAATCTACATTTTAAAATTATTTTACTGGTTTATTCACCTAATAATTTCTGCATTTCTTCTTGCATTTTTATTATCATTTTCAAAATTTGGCTTTTTATCTAATTTCTTTCTTTTTACATTAACAATAAAAGGATTTCAAATGCATTCCATAAAATTAAACGATTTTTATTTATTTAGAATTAAACTACATTGTTCCAGCTTAGCTTAAAAACTCCTAAATAATACTAAACCTATAATACTCCCCATGATAATCCATAAACTAAGAAAACAACTGCCGGCCTGACCCGAACCCGTATCCGTATCATTCCACCATTCCCAGTTTCCGTTGTGGAACACCGGATCGGCCCTATAATCCGTTATGGGGACTCGGGCGCTGGGAATCGCTGTTCTCCGAAATTGCTCCACCTCCTGGGCGAGCTCCTGCAGTTGGGCGGGATATAGTTGCGCCAAGTTGTAGCGCTCACAGGGATCCGTGGCTAGATCGAAGAAGCAGTGCTCCTTGAGGGGCTCACACTTATACTTGGGATCCAGAGGATCTTCTCCTGCCATTGCGGGACACTCTTGCGTGGCCTCGCTGCGCATCTGCCGGATGCGATCCTCTGTTAGTCCTCGATCACCCAAGATACTTTGAACTTCCGATGCCAGCACATGCTGTCCATAGATATCACTCTGAGGATCATCTTCGTTTGATTCCAGTTCTCCCAGCCAGTGATCATACTGCCCCTGGAAGGTGCTCCCATTGACATACTTCAGGGTATCCCTCATGTACGATGAGTAGCCAAAGACCTCGTCGAGCGCGTGAATGAGATTTCTGGGCTTCGGCTCCTCGTTTCCACTCAACGCTGGCCAGAGATTAATTCCATCCAGCTGCAGATCCTGTGGCAAGGATACCCCAGCAGCTCCTGCCAGTGTGGGCAGCCAATCGATGGCATGGATGGCCTGATTGGAGACGTAGCCCCGCTCCTTAAGCAGTGGACTCCACAGAGCACCGGCTGATCGTATGCCACCCTCCCAGGGGGATTCCTTTTGCTGAGTTCGGATTGGGATTTATTTAGTTATTAAATTTTTTAAGTTGTGTTTTTAGTAATGCTTACCCCTCGATAGGGAAAGTTGGAGCCTGCATTGGAGTGAACGCCCAGAGTGGGTGCTCCATTGTCGGAGTAAAGCAAAACAATGCTGTTGTTCAGCATGCCATTATCCTTCAAGGCGCGCATAGTCTGAGCCACGCTCTTGTCCAGACTGGAAATCATGCCTACGAATAGGAAATATTTAATGTTTACAAATATTTGAACTTATTTTGTCTTAACTCACCCGCATATGTCCTTCGCTTGGGATCCTTGATATGGTCAAACTTGGCCACCTCTTCGGGTGGTGCCTGCATGGGATTATCCTCGTTGCCTGTGTGCACAGCCAAATGGCTTAAAACCATAAACAGAGGTTTGGTCTTATCATGCTGCTCAATTATCCTCTTGGCTTCCGATGTAAAGGCCTCTGTAGCATAGGTACCATTGGCCTCGGGACAGGGCTCTAAGTCCCGCCGGAAGTCCAGCCCTGCCGTATAGTTTCTGTCCAGCATGCGAACCTGATGATCATAGTAGTCAATGTAGCCATTATAATAGCCAAAATGATGATCAAATCCTCGCATTGTGGGAGTGAGATCCTTGCGCCAGAAGCCCAGGTGCCATTTGCCAACCAAGTGGGTGGCATAGCCAGCCTCCCGGAAGAGTTCCGGCATCAAACGCTCACGCTTGGGCAGGCCCCAAGGCTCATCGGTTATGATTACCCAATGTTGCATGCCTGGAAATATGGATATTATTTAATATATTATATCAAAAATTCATTTATTAGATTATCTCACCTGTGTGTATGGGATATTTTCCCGTCAGCAGAGTAGCCCTTGAAGGAGTACACAAATTTGGCACATAATGCTTGTTCAGCAGGACACCATTATAGGCCAGAGCATCTATGTTGGGCGTAAGGATCTGGTTTGATCCATGAAAACTCACATCGTTCATGCCCTGAAAAGGCAGAAAATATTCTTTAATTATCTGTTTATTATTTTAAAATATTTTTTATAACAAACTCACCATATCATCAATAAGGATAATTATTATATTTGGTTTGGCAGAAGTGTCGGCTGCTTTGGCCAAACTCAGCAGGACACTCACTAGCCACAAGTATAGGAGTCTTCCAGACATTATTAAGAATATATTTTATAAATTCTGTAAATAATAAAGGAGTTTTTAACAAGATTAGATATAAAGCTTGAAGATATATGATTTTTCGACTGGTTTAGCTTTAACTTTTTATTGTTTAATACTACCTGAGTAGCAAGTAGCTGACTGTCTCCTCTTTGGCCACATGTTGCAATCTCTGGCCATTTCCCAATCGGCTCAATTATCTACCTTGTTGCATATACCAAAGGCAGTATAAAAATCTACCGAATTTTGTTTACCATAATTGGCAATTGTATTATATAATCCCCCTCCGAATTGTGGCCACCCGACCTATCCTAGAGATACCCGCCATGTGCCAGGTCTGGCTGGCCGCAAAGTTCATTCAACCATTCGGCCGTGCGATTTTGTTTTGTTTTTGCTTTTTGCAACCATTGTTAAGGCATTGTATAAAACACGAAAAACACTTGCCAGCTCTCGTACTTGGGCTTGCCAGTCGCATTGAGGAGTGTAATTTCTTTTTATCTTGGCCAAAACTCTTGTTTAATTGTCGCAATGGTCCATAAAAAAGCCTAAATATAATGAAATCGGGACCAGATAAGCGAGACACGAGCCGTGTCTTTAGTATTTTTTTAACTGATTTTCAAATGGATTAATAACGCTATATAAACCTACATAATTAGGTTTATATTTAATGTGTCATGCGAATTGCGAGAATGGGAAAACGCCCCGCGGTCACCACCACCACCTGGTGACCTTGACAGCTTGTTAAAGTCGCGACCTTGATTTGGCACATGTGAAGTAATCGCCTGGCATCCAGTTTGTTCATCAATGGAAAGGTTCTTGAGTGTAAATCCCCCCAATAAATGCATCGAAACAGGTTCATTTCGATGAGGCATGAAATTTTCCCAATTCGAAGATGTGGAACAAAGATACTGTACTAATAACTATCTATTGCCTGTGTACCTATGTATCTGTTATCTATGTATCTTTTACATCTTTTTAAGCTGTTAAACATATTTTTACGAGTTTGGAAATACTTAACTAACTTTAAACCTCTTCATCGTGTAAGTATTCTTTGAATATGCCTTTTGTTTTTACATGAAATATTCAAATGATCACATACATATATTTCACCTATAGGAATTACAAAATTATTAAATTCAAATCTAAACAAAAATATGACTTTTTTTACTAAATGCCAAGTTAAGCTCTTATTCTTTATTTGTTTTTATCTGATTTTGGCAAGGTTGCTCCACAAATATCTAATTATTAAGTATTTGCCATCTGAATCTAGAGGATTTTCTTAATTCTGCTCAGTAAATTACTCTAAAGTCCTCTTAAATTTCACTTTTTATTCCGACCTAATAAAAACAGAGATTGCTTTAAGCCAAATAAAGATCTGATAAGCGCGTCGACTAAACTGGTTCAGACTTCAATACCTTTGCACTTGAATATACAAGCTAATTAGAATTATTTAGGAATTTGTTTACTTTATAAACATTGTTTTTTATACATGTGAACTTAGTCCGAGTTAGATTTTTCATGGATATCCTCACGAGTCTTGATTTATGAGAAATATTTCAAATATTTATAAGCCTTTTTTCGAGCTTTTTGATTGGGGATATCACTTACTTAGCACAGTACCTAAGTTACTAACTTCAATATTTTAGTCACTTACTAAACACTTAACTGTTTCTTTTTCCTGGTTCACCTGCAATGATCGGGGCGGGGATCCTTCCGCCAGCGGGTTCTCCGCGCGACTAAACGCTCCGCTGTCTGTTGCCGCTTTTAAAATGACAACCTTTTTTATTCGCCGACTCCGCAGCGTGCGCGAAAATCGCATAATCGTATAGCAGACAGACCTTACCTGCTAACTGCTATAAAATAAGCAGAAAACACAATCGTAAACAGGCAAAACCACAGCCATAAAAGCAAAGCCAAAACGTGTTTTTGCAAAGGCAATCAAAGGCAGTATAAATGTTTACATTATAGCTTACCTTACAGGTTAAACTAAAGTTAGGCCGAGCTCTGTGAAGGAACTGAACTGTGAACTATAGAGTTTTCTCTCTGGTTTTGTTGGCAAAGGTCAGGGATCTTGTTCCACGTTCTGTGATAACAGCAAGGCTGATAATAATAAACAGGTTTTCAGTGGTCTAATTAAACTGATTAGTATTCTAGCGTTTGGATTCGGAAGCCTGTGATGCCACTGTCAAGTTAGCAAGGTTATCCAATTCGTACGATTAGTAATAGCAGAATTCTTTTTAAAACTTAAATAATAATTACTAATACTAGAAACAGTTTCAAAGTTTCTTGAAATATTTAATAATTCGCCAAATTGTAAATCATATTCCACGATAAGCCTGGACAACTGATTATTTTTGGGGGACTTCTCTGGCGGGAACTCTCACTATCAACTAAACATAGAACCTAGATCAAAATTTAATCATCAATCTTGAAAAAATGAGGAAGCCATATCTAATCTTTGAGGTAAGCCCCAAGACTAGGACCACATGGGGTTGGGATCTATAAAAACAGTCAGCCGACAGAGACTGCCACAACACCCCTCCGTCAACAGTCCAAGCATGTTCTCCGCCAAGAGCTCTGTTATTGTGGCCGTCATCCTCGTCCAGCTGGTTGCCCTCATCCAGGGTGGCATCTACAGCCTGGAGGACAAGTGGGTGTATGTGGACAAAACCATGGATCTGCCAGAAGGAGTGGTAGTCGGCGGCATAGATCCCGAAGGATACTACAACTACGTGGGTCGCGTGGCCAGCGGCTTTAATATCCTCCCTGCACGAGTGGTTCCGGAGCTGGGAAAGGCCACCTTCAATAGCGACACTTTGAGCTACCAGGCCACATCCTACGAGGTGCTGGTGGGCAATGCCACCGTCAGCTACCATTGGATCCGCAGCTACGATGGTTTCCGTGAGAAGAACGCCGTCGCTGTAGGAACCAACTCTTTCAACGATCGCGTCTACATCTGCCGGGCCCGTTGTGACGGTGGTGTCTTCATTGGAACCCTGTACCTTAACCAGCGAAAGTGCATCGTCAAGTACGAAAGCCTGAATCTGCACGAATTCGACAAATATGAGATCCTGGTCAGGGAGCGCCATGTGATTGACTTTGTGCCATACCTTGTGTAGATAGATGGATATGAAAAGCAAATAAAATAAATATTTATTCAACAAAAACATTGATTTGCCTTTATCAAATATTATAACTAAGGATACTTAAAATATAAAAACTTTTTGTTAACATTACAGAGAGTGAATGATCCAAAAAGAAGTCAATTTCAATTATATTATGGGTTTAAATATGTAGCTCTATATTTCTATATTTCCTTTCCTTAGATTTTTTTATTTTATTTATTTTTATTTTATTTTTAAATTTTGTTTGTCGGATAGTTGTGTATTTGTGTTTTGGTTCACAACAACATAACAACGAATTTGACTGCAGAACCAATGACGAACGAAAGCGCCATCAAGCGGCCGCAGTTTGAAACTACAGCTTGTGGGCGAGAAGGAATCAGAGAGAAAGGTCGTAGATCGCGCAAATCCATCGCTCTATTTCCCTCTCCTTCCTCTCGCCCACAAGCTGTAATTCTAACTGCGGCCGCTTGATGGCACTTTTGTTCTTACGACCATTTAAAACTATTTTTCAAAATATGTTTTACCAGAAAATGAGTCATTTCCGACCCCATAAACCCTATATATTCTTGATCAGCATAAACAGGGGAATTGATCTAGTCATGTTATATTTTTAAATGGCAAATTGCAAGGATAAATAATCATATCTTGGGCGAAAACAAACGAATTTTATTTCGGAAAGCATTACTGTGTTTGTTTTTTTCAACTTAAGGAAATTGCAAACCAAATTAAAAATTAAAATGTTTTTTACTACTATTAATACTAGTCTTACCATTAATAATATTAATATACTATTAGAATAATTCCTTTTTGAAAGATTAAATTATAATATTTAAAAATAAATATCACTACTCTACAGATATTTTTAAAATATTTAAAGTCCCTAAAATGTAAAGTCCTTTACATTTTTGATGTCATTGTCCATGATAAGTCTTAAGCTAACTTGACAACTGATTATTTTTAGGGGTTTTATTGTTTTCTATTCGGGGAACTCGCCAGATGTCCCTATCAACTAAACTTTCAAGTGTTAATCACCAATCAAGAACCGTGATCTATATCTAATCAATAAAGTGATCCCCCAAAGAAAATATACAATCAGTCCTAGTCGGAACTCAGAGCCTATGGGGGGTGGGATCTATATAAAAACTGCCAGCGAGCGAAGACTGCCACAACACCGTCTCCGTCAACAGTCCAAGCATGTTCTCCGCCAAGAGTTCCGTAATTGTGGCCGTGATCCTCGTCCAGCTGGTCGCCTTCATCCAGGGTGGCATCTACAGCAACGAAGACAAGTGGGTGGTTGTGGATAAAACCATAGACCTGCCGGAGGATGCAGTGCTCGGAGGCTTTGATCCCGATGGCTACTACAACTACGTGGGTCGTGTCGTGTACAGCAGCAACATCCTGCCTGCCCGAGTGGTGCCAGAGCTGGGAAGGGCCAACTACAACACCGATACTTTGGGCAACCAGGCCACATCCTACGAGGTGCTGGTGGGCAATGCCACCGTCAGCTACCACTGGATCCGCAGCTACGATGGTTTCCGTGAGAAGAACGCCGTCTCCGTGGGAACCAATGCTGCCAACGATCGCGTCTTCATCTGCCGCGTCCGCTGTGACGAGGCGCTCTTCATTGGAACCCTGTACCTTACCAAGCGGAGTTGCATTGTGAAGCATGAGAACCTGCCCCTCCGCCAGTTCGAAAAGTATGAGATCCTGGTCAGGGAGCGCCATGCGATCGAATACGTTCCATACCTTGTATAGAGTCGCATAGATTGCGCAGAATGAAAGCTAAACAAATATATATTTATTGAACAAAAACATTTCTATTGTGTTTATTGGGGGAACTATGGCCATTACTTTCTAATTGACTTGTCATGTTGCTGAAGATAAGAGCTCAGGCCTGATAAGGTCAAACCTAATGTTGTTGTTAGACATTTAGAGAGGGACTCCCCAAAAGGGATGCACTTGGATCTCGATTTTCCTTGGAATACGTTTTTAGAACCAGAAATATATTTATTTTGTGGAACTTTTTGGCTTGCCCTAGCTCTATTTTTATTTATTATATTAAACTGATTCTAAATATAACGCAGAAATAAAATAAAATATATGAAAACTATATTCATAATCCTGAAGAAGGAAATAATTAAAAGGTAATTATTTTTTGTTTAACAATTTCCATGTTTATTACCCGATTTTAATCAAATTTTTAGAAGATATTCGCACAAATATTTTAAATATATAACAATTTAATTTTTTTATATTTAATTAAATGTATTATTATTTGTTGTTAACAGTTTTTCTAATCTAGTGATATATTTCACAACAAGACTTAATCAATGATTTGTTAAGAAATAAAATTTGTTAAGTTTTTACAATCAAACAAAGTTTATTTTGTAACCAATATAATATTCCGAATTTTTTAACAGTTTTTCTAATGTAGCGCTATATTTCGCAACAAAATTAAATTAATTGATTTGTTAAGAAAGAAGATTTGTTAAGTTATTAACCAAACAAAGCTTATTTTGCAACCAATATAATATTCAGAATTTGTAAGTTATGTAAATATATTTCTCTGCCAGAATTTCACTTTGTTAATATTTATTTTAATACCTAAATCACCTAATTAAAAAATACTCTTTGATTATGAAATAAACACATCTTACGAAATAAAACCTAAAAGCTAAGGGGACTTTTTGCTACCAAAAACATGGCTTATTTTTAGAGGCTGCCATAAATCTACTGTGCGTAGACTCACTTCCAAGACGGTTAGTCACCATTACCGATGCTATCGATGCCAATCTTCTGATAGCGATAAGTGTAATTGGAAGTGGGAGATAAGGTGGCGAATATAAAAGCCACAACCAAACTGGCCAGTTACTCAAAGCGAAACCACCAGCTCCTCAAGATGTACAAAGTTGCCTGCTTGGTCTTGGCCCTGTTCGCAGTGGCCAACGCTGTTCCCTCGACCTATGGTAAGAGTTTGGACACCAAAAATAAAACCTAAACTGGAAATAACACTGCCTCTGTTGACCCACAGATACCGAGCATGTTTGGAAGGCAGGAAACCTCTCCTACATTGTTCCCCAGGACGCCATTCTGGGCGGCTTTGATCCCTATGGCTTCAACACCTATGTGGGTCGCGTGAAGTCTGGCAGTGACATCCTCCCCGCCCGTGTGGTTGTGGAAACCGGCACCGCCTACTTCAACACCGAGACCGCCTCCTCCAAGCTGCTGGTCTATGACATCCTGGTGGCCGAGCGCAACCTGAGGTACGTCTGGGTGCGTAGCTTCGATGGCTTCTACGAGAAGGGAGCCGTGGCCGTCGGAACCAATGTCAAGAACGAGAGGGTGTACTGCTGCCGGGCCAGGACAGATGGCGGTGTGCTGATCGGAACCCTGCTGCTCAGCCAGAAGGTGTGCATCATCAAGCACGAGACCCTGGCCCTGCGCAGGTTCGACAAGTACGAGGTGCTGGTGGCCCAGCAATTTAATGGAACGGTCTACTACTAGATCGGGACACTAATGATGCCTACTTACGATCTCGGGATCTATTTTAAAAATAAATAAAATGAAGAAAAATATTTAATTACAAATTTTACAAGTGTTTTGATTCAATTTTGGGGGATTAAATAAGTGACCAAAGAGAAACAACTCAATTACAGTCTCGAAATGCTTAATAAATATTGATTTCGTTTGTTATTGATTCCATATAAATTTGTAACTTTATGGTTAATATATAAATAAAATTTTAACTGTCTAAAATATCTGCAATAAATCAATATTCTGTTTTTTATGTGGAAATATGTCAAAGAATAGCTTAAACTTGGTTTTAATTATCATTTTTAAGACATAATTAAAAGAGGTTATTAACTAATTAGTTTTCGAAATCATTAAAGTATAATTGTTGAAAAATGTACAAATACATTTAAAAGAAAACATCATTTATTGTTTTTAATATCAATATTTAAGGTTAAACGCAATCTTTTTTCCCCGTATATCAAACAATATTTTTAATATAATAGTGAACGCTCTTTTATAATTATATTATAATGGAATTGATATTTATTTTTATATTTCTTTATTATTCTTTAATATAATATTAATTAATTTATTCCAATTATGATTTTTTAAAATAACACTCGTTTAAATTTATACATTTTATTACATAAATATTTACAAACAACAAATAAACAGGTTAACTTATTTATAATTAAATTGGCCTTGAAGATAAAGTCTGATTAATGTTGATTTAATGTCTTTTTGATAACAAACAAATCAGACTGCAGAATACTGATTTTAATATTACTCGTAAATCTCTAAGACAGATGGTATCGGGATTACATTGAAAAGGAGTCCAAATTTAGCTGCCTTAAAATATGGCTCCGATAAATACTGCATTAAGTCCCCTTGATGGACAGACATCTCCGCCTTCTCTGAAGTTTTTAAGGGGGTTTTGCAAACTATCAGAGTTCGCAGAAGGGAAGATAAGATAAGCAACCGGATTGCCAATTGGACACTTGAGCCGCAGAGACATTACTCAGGACTGATTAGGTTTTCACTAAATAATATAAGCCATAAATTAGTTAAACAAGTTTTCATCAACAAAATAATGAACCCTGATAACAGCTTTAATTCTATTTGTTCGGAATCCATATAGTGGCTTCTACAATATTGAAAAGAGAGAAGAAAAAACATTATTAATGTTTTTTAGACTTTAATTTATAGTTTTTTACCTACTCACCGAACTATCCTGCTCTCAAAGCATCGATAAACTGCACAGGACTCCTATTAGTAACCAACTAAAGTGGTTCATCACCGCCGCTGTGGAAGCCTTCTCGTCCTGCCACCAAGTCCACTCATTTTGATAGAAGCGAGGATCGCACTTTGGGTCCGCTGGCTTATTGTTGGGAGGATGAGCATTGCTGGCAAACTGCTGGATCCGCTCCCAGAGCTCCAGAAACACACTCGAGTTACGATACTCCTCATACAGGTTGCTCTGCTCGCAGGGATCGGCCTCAATGTCAAAGAGACAAGGTGCCAGCTGGGGCTGACAGGATCTGATACCAGTAGAAGGTTCCGGACACTCAATACTGGCCTGTGTCCTCAGACCGCTGATGTTGCGCTCCCCAGGATTAACCTGCTGCAACAGCTGCCAGACACTGGTATTCCGAATGAGATCAACGTACGCCTCGGAGCGAGGATCCACTTCGTCGGTGGTCACCCTCTCGCCCAGCCAACCGTCGTAGCTGCCATTGTTGGTGGTGCCGCTGACCACCTTCCACTTGCCGCGCATATAAGCCAAAAATGGATTCTCCTCTTCGTCGATCACATGGACTATTTCACGTTCCACCGACTCATAACCATACTTGAGGGCTGACCAGAGATTCAAGCCATCCAGCTGGAGTTCTGGATCCAGGGATATACCTGCTGCCGCAGCCAAAGTGGGCAATAGGTCACCAATGTATATTTGCTGCTTCCACACGCTGCCCAGGCGCTCGAATTCTGTGCTCCAAATAGCCGCCGAGGAACGCAGGGCTCCCTCCCAGGGTGATTGCTTTTGCTACAGGGAATTAAAATATAAATAAATATATGTATGTATAAATATAATTACTCACCCCTCTCAGAGGATAATTGGAGGCTGTAGTGGAGTGCATCCCGACGGTTGGACCTCCATTATCCGACAAAAAGAGCACAATGCTGTTCTGAAGCATTTCCTGTCGTGCCAAAGCTTCTATGACCTTGCCCACGCTCTTGTCTAATCGGGAGACCATTGCCGCATAGTAACGATGCGTCTCATTGAGGATGTAACCGAATTGGGCCAACTCATCTTCGGGCGCCTGCAGGGGATTATCATCGTTGGCGGCATGGGGTGCCAGGTGACTCAGCAACAGAAACAGAGGCTGGGTACTGTTCCTTGATCCGTGATCATCAATTTGCTGCACGGCAGCATCGGTGAGGATATCGGTGACATAGTGACCCACCTGGTCATGTGTGGGTAAGAGATTCTCTCGGAAGTCGTGACCATTGTAGCCCTTGTTCTAAAAAAATATTATTATTATTATCAAAGGATCAAAGGACTTATCGAAGGCATTTCTCTTACGTTTTGCTGGTAGCTTTGATCATAGTAATCCACATAGGCACCCAAATAGCCAAAATGATGATCGAAACCCCTCTCTGTGGGAGTAAAGTTCCGCTGGAACATTCCCAGATGCCATTTCCCAATGAGACTGGTGCGAAAACCAGCTTCCTTGAATATATCCGCCATGGTGGTCTCATTCAGTGGCAGGCCCCAAGGCTGATCGTTTACAATCACATAATGCTGCATGCCTAAAAAACAAATCAAATTAAATTAAATTCCTTATTTAGAGTTTAAACTACCTACCCGTATTAATGGGATATTTGCCAGTTAAAAGAGCTGCCCTACTGGGAGTGCACATTGGGGCAGTATACAAATTATTCAGGATCACTCCGCTATATGCCAAGGCATCTATGTTGGGGGTAAGGAAATTGTTGGAGCCTCGAAAACTCACATCATCAAAGCCCTGTTCAAGGTCTTAGTTACAACAAAAGAATAAAAATTATTATTCCCATAAACTCACCATGTCATCTGCCATTATAATGATGATGTTTGGCTTATCGGATGCTGCACTAGACACAGCAATAAAACCGGCTAATCCAAGCATTAACAACCAGCTGATCGAGGCATTATCCCTCAGACGGACAGACATTGCCATAAATGATTTTAGAGGAAGATGTGGGCCAGATAATCCTAAAATAAAAACCGCTACAAATTAGTGCAAATAAGCGTTTAAAAAATTAGTATATCGAATGGTGGGCGAATAATAGTCAGTTGGTGACACTCCGTAAATGATGAATGAGTTCGTTCCGGATATTATATCAGTTTAATGGCCACAATCTAAGCTATTTGGTTCAGCATTTTACTCGTTAATTTTCGGAAATTTCTACAGTTTAAGCTGTTTCTTTGCCGGTCAATTAAATTACAAATTGCTTGGCAAAAAAACAAAAACAAAACAAACAAAAAATACAAATAATTTAAAAGTAAACAAGCAAACTGCACTTAAGCAAATAATTTCAACAATATTAACTGACAAAGTAACACGCTGATGCCAGGCAAATAAAGAAGAAAACAATTACGAGAAATGCAAATGTGATGAGGCTGGGAAAGAGTTAATTAGGAAGTAATATCTGATCTGTGTAGAGTTGAAACTTTGGCTTGGGAGTATGCAAAAACTTGGCACCAATGCCCCTTTTAAATATTTTTAAAATTCCATTTTTTGCTATTAATCTGTCAACAGCACTAAAGTATATTATTTTACTCACTTCGCATGCCATAATGCTAATAAAAATAATATTAAATTGCAAGTCGTAATCATAAATTAAAAGATAACAATTTTGTATTTATTTAATTTATATATTTTCAAATAGAAATTCAAGTTTTACTTCTTTGTTTTTAGCTCTCACACCAATCAATACAAACAATAAAAACAACACATCAACATTAGAATAATTGGTGGATTTTGCCGTATCATTTTATTCTGTTCTCACGCTTTTATTATCTTCTCAGACTGGCAAGTAAACAAAAAAACATATGTACTATATAGTATATATACTACGGTCTAGAATCAAACAAATCCATAAGCACACTTCACTTATCACTTAGCTAGATTAATGCATGCCGCTTTCACTCACTAATATGAAATATATTTTATATATTGCCGTGTTCTGATCTCTGATCTGCCAAATTCGAGGTGCGGAGAGCCACTGAGTAGGATCCGACAAGGGGAATTAAAGCTAAATGCGGGTCTTGTTTGGATGCCTCTCTAACCCGCTTGGTTGTGGGTGTTTGTGCTAACTAAAGAGAGTGGGACGAGATTGGAAGAGCTCGGCCAGCATTAGTTGGCATCCATGTCATACGGCATACTTTTAGGCGGATACTTGGGTACTTGAAACCATGAATCTTGATAAACTTCTGCTTCCTTGAGAGTAACGTTTAGTTACATATGTTATGTATCTTATGGTATCTTTCGCCTTTATCCGGACCCTATTCAAGCTAAATAGAAATAGAAATAGAACTCTAAGAACTCCACCTAATCATTTTCCTTAATAAACTAACTATCATTAGGTAATCCAATCAAATGCATATCCCCAAGATACATTACAGTCAAACGGAAGATACTTTTACTGGCTTCCTTCAAAAATCCGATTTCAGCATGCCGATTTCGATTGAATGTAAGGAAAATATTAATATATCTAGCGTTTTCAGTTTTTCCTTGATAATAAAATAAAGAAAATAAAATTACCGAGCGCTATTTAATATAGTCATCTGATGAAGATCAATTAACTTTAAACTTTAATTAAAAGAGAATAAGAGGCATATATTTAATAGCTTGTTTATAGTATATTTTATATCTTTATCCTTATATAAATTTCAATAATAAATATCTACAGACAAAGTAGTTGGGTAAAAGCTTTAAATTAAAATTTAAATAAAGTAATAATTTTTTTTCAATGTTTCCTATCAACTCATTGCGCTGAAATAACATCAACAATTGAAAGTCGAATCCAAAAATGAGGCACGTGAGTCATCAGATTAATGAATCGAATTTCTTATTAATTATCATGTGGAAATGTGATAATATATGCGCACTTGTTGAATATTAAAAGGAAAATAATGATTCAATAATAATTTTATTTTCAGTTGATCAACCTTTTAGTTTTATAAATAATAATAATAATAATTGTAAAAAAATAAATATAATTATACGGAACTTGACCCAATTCTTGACTCAATATAGCATACATTTTTATTAAAAAGCTCCTGATAAGATACAACTCATATAAACGTTAGCATTTATTTATTTAAAATATTATAAAGTCTCGCACGTGATTCCTAAAAAAAGAAATATCATGAAAAAAAAAGATGTGCTCAAACATTCCAAGAAGTTCGGTTAAGGGTGGGAGCTGTGGAGGGCTGATGAAATAGAAATGGCTATAAAATAAGCACAAACTAGGAAGAGTTTGGAGAGCCAGCAAGAGAGAGCAAATGTTTGATATTTACTGGCCAAAATCAGAGCTGCCAGCCCATTGCTATGAGTCGATAAATGCCATGAAGTATCTTTGTATCTTTGAGATTCGAAGAAGTCGACTACCCACCCAGTTCCTCTCTCGACATAAGCAAACAATGGATTGGCATGGACGTAGCAAAATGTCTTTCTCCTCAGAGATTTAAAAATGCGAAAATATTTTTAAACAGTCAAAATTGTAGTATTTATTAAATTAGGAAAATTAAAAATAATAAAAACAAAACTCTTAAATTATATAAAAATAATAATTGTATAATCAATAAATTTTAGTAAATAATTATATTTTAACTTGTTTTTTTTTTTATTTAAAAAATGTTGAATTCAATTACTAATTTTCCAAACTCTCTTAACTTTTTTAAAATAAAAAAAAACCCATAGGTTAACCTAGAAATATATAAAACAAAACATATTTTAAAAGGCTCTAAGAAATAATTTATTTTCCTGTATATCTGAGTGCCACAGTAATTTATATAATTAACAACTAAATAGAAAATAAGTCTAATAATAAGCAAAAAATTTATTTAAGTTCAGCAACAAGTTTTAAAGTTCATAAAAAATTTAGTTTTTTTAATATAACATTTTGTAGCACATTCTTAAACACACTTTCAATTAATGCAAAAAGTTTCGAGTTCTTTGATACCCCTTAAATTTTTTTGGAAAAATTTTGGTGACTACACCCATGTAATATATGAGAGTCAAAGGTAAAATGAAAGAGAGCTACAACAAGAGAGACAAAGGCAGAAAGAGAACGGCAGCTGCAACGTGTTGCGTGGATGGAAATGTGATTTTATGGCCGGCTGACTCGAAACCCAAACACATGGTCTGCCACAGAATAGTTATGTGAGGAGCCGATAGCGGACGCAAATCAATAGCCGGCACAAATTTAATTGAATTTAATCGAATCGATTCGGATGACAGCCATGGAGGAGTTCGCCGAGTACTACGGGTAAGTGAGTGAGTGAGTGAGGTGAGGTGCCCCAAGAACACGCGTGCAACAAGTGTCTAAAATTAGCGCTAAATGCAATCAAATATAGCGGCTAATTTTAGCCACGATTTAGCACCCACCACTAGCCACACATATCAGCTGAACCGAGTATAAACAATGGCCAAAAACTCCACGCGTCCATGTCAATGAAAAGCTCAAACAAATGCCAATAACGTAGCGCCGTATGAAAACAAAAACATTTCCAGGGGGTTAGCATCGATCCAACTGAAATAATACTCTTCAGAGAGTTAAGTTACAGCTGCCTTTAATTTTTGTGGGTTTACCGGGAAATCTTCATACAGAGAGTAAAGTTACAGCTGCCTTTAATTTTTCGGAATTTACGGGGAAAACTTTATGCTTTTTGGTGACTGGTTCTCATGACCTTTGAGGTGCAAAATGAAAGAAATACCTCTTTAAAAACAATGTATTAACTGTTATACTCCAATCATTTTCTGATTAATTGATTTGTTATATTGAAAAACAATTTATTAATTGTTATACTCGAATTGTTGTTTTATCTTAAAACTAACATTGTTACATTTATTTTTAGGGGTTTTGGTAAAGAAATCTATAAAAAATCTTGATATTATTTTAAAACTTTCTTTTTTATTCGTTTTACCCTAAGCCAACTGGTTTCTGAATAAACAATAAATCCGACTTATTTATTTAAAATAAGTATATAAATATGATTAACTGAATTTGATTGGAGTTTAATAACTATACTTAGCTAAAAAGTATGATATTTTGAATCTTAAATGGTTTCTTTTTTAAATTAGTTTCCCTTTTAAGATTTGGAATGTAATATTATCCCAATTTGAGTTAAGTGAATTAATAAAACTATCAATTTACTGAAATAAATAAAAATAAATAAATAAAAGTATTCCCTTGAATTTAAATTTCTGGATATCACGCTGAAAAGCAGGCAACGAAAATGTTAACTAAACTCTGCAGAAATATCCTTCAATGTTTTTATTAAATAAATAGGTGAATAACAATTAATTAAAATAAATAAATAAAAGTAAAAAACACATTTCAAAGCTAAAATAAAAAACCCCAGGATCCAATCTATGCACCCTTCCATTTGGCAAATATAAAAATCAACAAAAGTCTGTAATTATTGAAGCCGCTAATCGAACAAGACAATTTGTTAGGGCTTGCGGTAAACTTGGCCCACCGACCTGCCCAGTCATACGTTGAATCGGAGAATTCCCACACATATAGTAAATATAGCAAATATATAAACATGCATGCAGGTGGGTCAGGAGGAGGGGATCCACCGAGGTGACGGGCTACCAATTAGCATTATCAGCGTCAGAGACGTGATTCCACCATATTCGTGCCCGGGCCGAGGATGCGACATTGCCACCTCCCTCCCCCAGGTTCATGGGGGTAGTTCGGGTAGCGAAAGCTTCTCGGTCCCGGCTCCAAAACTCACCACGATCTCCCCGGAGCCGTGGAACCCAACCGCTATTTAATGGCTACCGCGTTCACGGCGTACGCTCAGAAATAACTGGAACGCTTTCTGTTGCTACACGCAACCCCGATCAAATTTCAAATTGCAAATTCCAAAAACCCGAAATCAATTGAGTGGCAAACCGATATAGATACAATCATAACTATTTGAAACTCGATTCCAACCATTCAAATCGAAAGATGGCTTGTAATTTGTGATATTCAGTGCTTCTCCAAACTGAAGCAGGGGCAAAAAGTGATATAGGAAATATATAAACAAAAAACTAAGTGATTGTTGATAAACAGTTTGGATTAAGCCCTAAAGAAAGCAGGTAAGAAGGAGCAAAAGGATGAAAATTACACATTTTTGTTTATTTTTGCTTTGGGAAAATTCTCCTATGAAAAGCAGAGATTTTACCATTCAATTATAATTATATTATTTGACATTTAAAACAAGTTTAAATTCTTATTTTTATATACCATTTGTTATATATGCATTTAAGAAAAAATCTCTTCCATATAGCTTTAATGAAACATCCTCAAAATCTCCCATTAGTTGACTCAAAACCTCTACATCTGGGAATGTGTGCCAAGAGGGAGATTTCCCCCCACTTAGTCATCGGTGGGATCAATCCCGTTGATCACAAGACCCCAATTTAGATCAGCTTTTGGCTGCCGGTCATAAAACCGTTGTCTACATTCGCACATTAACAGACGCCCACTAATTTTCTTATGGCCCCAAGCCATAAGCCCAACTCTTCGAAACTCTTTCCACAAAATTGCGAACGTGTTAATATGTCGGTTCTGTAAACATCGAGTACGACTAGTTATATATAGCACGGGTCAGCAGAACCCTCAGACCCAATTGCATAGCTCATCCATTACAATAATATTAATAATTGTTTAATGAACTTATTCCAGAATGCCCAGCTGGAGCGTGACGAATGCATTTCGCGTGCTCACACGCAAGAAACCTCTGGAGGACTCCAATGAATCCAAATTGGCCAAAGTATTGTCCGCCTTCGATCTGACGGCCCTCGGCATTGGATCCACATTGGGTGTGGGTGTCTATGTGCTGGCCGGCGAGGTTTCCAAGCAATATGCAGGTCCTGCCGTGGTTGTTAGCTTCCTGATTGCCGCCATTGCCTCGATTTTCGCTGGACTTTGCTATGCTGAGTTCGGAGCTCGTGTCCCCAAGGCAGGATCGGCATATATCTACAGCTATGTGACCATTGGCGAGTTTATCGCCTTTCTCATCGGCTGGAATCTCATACTCGAATACGCAATTGGTGAGTTTCCAATTGATGGAGCAGCCGCCGCCGATGCCGCCGCTGTCTGATTGATTTGATTTAATTGGCCAAAAATTCGGTTTGATTGTCGTTAGGTTCTGCCAGTGTCGTCAAGGGTTTAAGCACCTATCTCGACCAGCTTTGCGGGAATCCGATGAGTAGCTTCCTGGGCACACACATGCCCATTAATATCGGTGGCATGGGAGCCTATCCGGATTTATTTGCCTTTGTGGTCACCATCCTCTTTTCACTGGCCATTGCTGTTGGGGCCAAGGAGTCCACCAGAGTGAACAATGTCTTCACCATGCTGAATCTTGGTGTGGTGCTGTTTGTCATCATTGCTGGGCTTTTCAAGGGTGAGGTGTATTTTTAAGATTTTTATTATTTATTTAATTAACCAATTAATAAATTTATACTTATAGTTAATCGCAGCAATTGGTCCATACCCAAATCGGAGGTACCCGAGGGCTATGGCGATGGTGGCTTTATGCCCTACGGCGTTTCCGGCATTATCAAAGGTGCTGCTGTCTGCTTTTATGGCTTCATTGGCTTCGATTGCATTGCCACTGCCGGCGAGGAGGCCAAGAACCCAAAGAAATCCATTCCATTTGCTGTGATCGTCTCCCTGGCCATGATCTTCCTGGCCTACTTTGGTGTATCCACGGTTCTGACCATGATGCTGCCCTATTTCGAGCAGGACGAAAAGGCCCCACTGCCTCATGTCTTTCGAATTAATGGCTGGCATGTGGCGGAATATGTGGTCAGCATTGGAGCCATGTTTGGTCTGTGCTCTAGCATGATGGGTGCCATGTTTCCCCTGCCCAGGATCGTTTTTGCCATGTCCAACGATGGTCTACTGTTCAAATTCCTTGGCGACATTAGTGACAAGTACAAGACGCCCTTCAAGGGCACCATGATCACGGGTCTGCTTACGGGCATCCTGGCAGCTGTGTTCAACCTTAGTCAGCTGGTAAATATGATGTCTATTGGCACCCTGCTGGCCTACTCCATGGTGGCCAGTTGTGTGCTGATGCTGCGCTACGAAGTGGATGATCGTCGGGAGAGTAGAATCGTGGGAAATGGCCGGGTTCAGGATCAGGACCAGCCTTGTGCTTTGTGGCGGCGCATCTTTAATCTCAATGGCCAGACTGTGCCCACCAAGCAGACGTCGAGGATTGTTACCTACAGTGTGACTTTGTTCTGTGAGTTTAAATTAAGTTTAATGTTGAAAACTAAACTTATATAAACCCTTTTCCTACAGCCCTTTGGTGCATGGTCTTCTCGCAAATACTCACCAAATTCGAAGAGGATCTGGCCAATGTAACATCCTTTGATGGAATCAAACTGGTGCTGGGCACCATTCCCTTAGTTATTCTGCTGCTAATCATCTCACGTCAGCCCACCTCCGGGGTCAAGCTATCGTTTAAGGTGCCCCTAGTGCCCTGGTTGCCCGGCATTTCTATACTGATCAACATCTACCTGATGATCAAGCTGGACATTCTCACCTGGGTGCGTTTCAGTATTTGGATTGCCATCGGACTGGCCATTTTCCTGTCCTACGGCATCCGTCACAGTCGGCTGAGGCAGCGGGAGCAGCGCAACAATTCCATGGCCATAATGCGGGACTGCAGTAACTCGGCCCTGTTGGGAGGTCAGGAGAATTCCAAATATGGCAACGAGGTGCCTCTGATCCTGATGCACAGTTCATCTTAAGGGTACACTGATATTTATCTAACTTATACACTAACCATACATCATCGCTATATAATTCTCATCATCATTCACATATCTGCACTCAGCTTCATACCGTAAAATAGGAAACCAAAAACTACGAAAAGTACAATAAGTTAGCTGAAAGCAATAAACATGAATATTCAAAGGATGAAATCCCAACTTCTTACTGTTAAATAAAAGTCACTTCCGTTTCATTAGGCTATTGATTTTGTTATCATAGATTTTGTGGTTAAAATACAAATTTAAATAAATGTCATCAAGTACAACTGACGCGCCCGAGGAGGTAGACGTAAAAACCAAGTACACTTCAAACTAAGGCAAGATTTTGCAGCAATACATCTAGGCTTTGGTCTGTTCGGGGACACTCCGCTCAGCATTCTCCCACTCCCGCTCCTCCTTGGACTCCTCCTGCCACTCCTCAGGCATACTCGTCTCCTTCTGTTCATGTCCAAGCATAATAACCTCGCTGTCCTTCGCCTCCTCGTTTAGGGGAGGTGTGTAGAAACCACTGTTGGCCAGGTTGCAAGTAAACTCCGGCTTCCTGGGCGCGTTCACTTCGCGCGATATCACGGACACCGCACTGGGGATCGCATTTTGGCCATGTTTCAACGATTCCAGGCAGTCAGGGACGGGCTTCGGCATTTCCTTGGCCACTCTGCCGGTAACAAATTTCGGGGGAAGTTTGAATCCAATATGCGGCGCATTTCCGCTATCCATTTTAAAAACATGTCGTGGCCGGGTGCTGCCCAGCTGCTTCTCAACGCGCAGCGATTGAGCTGGAACCATGGGCTGACGACGGATCATTCGCCGGACCCTCGGTTGAGCCATCTCCTGTGACGGCTCATCGGTGGCTGGTTCCTCAGCGCCACCACTCGGTGTCTCCCCAAAGCCATACATCCGCTTGTGTCGCTCGTATGCTTTTATGTAGCCACCATTGGACATCAGTCTGCTGGCCGATATCTTCGGCACCTCATAGGGTTGTTGCGCTGCCAGCTCTACCGCTTCCGGCACGTTGACATTGGTGCCCAACCCCAGGCGCTGCTTCACCTCGCACAATGTGTGCTGAGCCTGCTGACGGGCCTTTGAAGCTCCCACCTCCAGTAAATATATCATCTCGTTGCGCCTGGACATATGGTATTGAATAAGCTCTCGAATCGGATTCAAGTGCTCGATAACAGCCTCAGCTACACGCTCCTTGTACTTGGCCGTATCTAGAGTTCTGGCCTCTTCCACCACCGACTTGATGTTCTTTCCCGTGACCTGAGAATGGATGCTGATCAGGTTGCTAACTCCAGGGCGCTTTCCGGGGTCGTAGGAGATATCCGAGGCAAAGTCAGTGGCCGCTGTGTTTATCTTCTTCGTTATTAGGTCAGGTGAGTCAGTCAGATTGATCGTGGCATTATGATCGGCGTTAGACTTTGACATCTTTTGGGTGGGATCTTGAAGGGATAGAATGCGAGACGCCTCACTCTCAACAATTGCCTCGCACACAGGGAAGGTCTCGCCATAACGACTGTTGTAAGTCTTAGCCAGGTGCTGAGCTAGCTGGAGGTGTTGCAGCTGGTCAGCGCCGACAGGAACATGGGTTGCTCTACGGGAGAAAAACGGAAAATTAGATACAATATCCCTAATCCCTAAAAACAAAGCCAACCTACTTGTAGAGCATGATGTCGGCAGCTTGGAGAACCGGATACACGCACAAACCCAGTGGGATATCCTTCACCAGGCGGGACTTCTCCCGAAACTGAGGCAACTGCGCCAAGCGCGGCATTGTGGTCAATGAACTGAGGATCCAATTGAACTCGGCATGCTCGGGAACGGCTGACTGGACAAAGAGGGTGCTCTTCGCCGGATCAATGCCACAGGCGAGAAGTGTGGCGGCCATGATGAAGATGTTCTCGCGCAACAGCGGCGGATTGTGAGGCATCGTGATGGAGTGCATATCCACAATGCAGAGGTTCACCTCATCGTGGGCATTCTGAAGCCGCACCCACCGCCTCACCGCGCCCAGGTAGTTTCCCAAGTGCAGGGAGCCGGTGGGCTGAATTCCACTGAAGATTTTTCGTGGCCATACCTGCGGAACGGAACAGAACGGAACATATGTACATAAATAAAAAAAGCCAGGCTAATTAACCAACTAACCGTTTTTGAGGAAGTGTCGCTATCCGCGACATCATGCTGCTGGCTTGGCTGATTCTGTTTACCGCCGCCGGTCACCTGTACGGTAGCCGATAGCGCGCCCATCGACCTGGCCAGTCCCAGCTGCAGAAAGCGCTCCAAACGTCGCTGGCGAAGGAGAGACGAACATGAACCCTTTGTGGCCGCTAACGCCGAAACGCGCCACAGTTTTCCAGCTCGAAGCATTGCAGTTTTTAATTTTTTACTTGAATCCTTGAGGCAAAATATCTATGTTTTTAGTAGAATAAATTCCTGCCGAAAATTTGATGTTTATTTTGAAAATTCTGACTTTGCCAGAAAGATCTAAGGCTGTTGTAAGTCAAACTTATGATTAAAGATTCTGTAAATCGCCCAGTAAATCATTTGGATCTAGCCATGTCCAAAGTAGTTAAATATAAAACTTCAAACAATCAATTAAAATTAATTAATATATTTTGGTAAGAATAATAAGCCAAGACAATTCAATTTTACATTTGACATAAGATTTTGAATTTGTTAAATTAATTTTGAGTACATCAAAATTAGTAGAATCAAGCAATTAGCATAACGACAAATTTAACATAATATTCGCTAATTATTACATTAACAACATTGCAATGCTTCTAAGGCCTAAATCTTGGCTTTGGTTATCCCGGCACCTTTGCCCTCGTCATCTTGCCATTCTCTCTCCACAGCCTCTTCCTCCTCCAACTCATCGTATTCGTCATCGGACTCTTCGTTTTGTTCCTCAGACTCTTCGCTTTGCTCATCAGACTCTTCATGCTGCTTTGCAGTGGCGGTCTGCATCTCTGCCTTGATGTCCCGCGAATTATTCCGTTCTTTGATGCTTCTCGCTTCGTTTTTGATATACGAGTTACCAACAACGTTGGGCCCCTGTTGACTATTGGCCGGGTTATAGGTGAACTCCTGTTTCTTCGGAACATTCATTTCTCGTGCAATCATGGACAGAGCACTGGGAACTGCAGATGAAGCTTGCTTTTGTGTACCAGCACTCGAATAGTGCCCAAAACCAAGGCTGTGGGCGACGGGCTTAGCCGCCGCATGCTTGCCCTTCGACAGTCCCCCGTTTACCATCTTGGATGCAAAACTGGGCGGCTGTTTGAACCCGATTTTCGGAGCGTTAATATTATCCATCTGGAAAACATGTCGAGGTCGTGTGCTTCCTAGCTGCTTCTCTACCCGCAGCGTTTGAGTTGGCACCACGGGCTGACGGCGAACCATAGACTGACGGCGGGCCGAGGTCTGGGAAATTGATTGCTCAATATCGGAATCCGATAGCTGCCCGGTGGCCGCCGGGCCTGCATCACCGCTTGGCGGTTCCGCAAAGCCATACATCCGTTTGTGTCGCTCGTGGACATTGGCGTCGGCATCGTTGGACATCTGTCTGCTAGCCGAGGTCTTGTTTATCTCAAGGGGCAGCGGCGGAGCCACCTGCACCGCAGCTGGCATAATGGGACTGGTGCCCAGCCCCAGGCGCTGCTTCACATCGTCCAATGTGCGCTGCGCCTGTTGGCGTGCTCTTTCCGCTCCAGCTTCCAGTAAATAGATCATATCGCTGCGCTTCGCCAAGTGGTGTTGAATCTGTTCTCGAATCGGACGCAAGTGCTCGACCACAGCCTCTGCCACTCGTTCTTTGTACTTGGCCGTATCTAGAGTTCTGGCCTCGTCCACAACAGACTTGATGGTCTGTCCAGTGACCTGGGAATGGATATTGACTAGGTTGCTGACTCCAGGGCGCTTGCCAGGATGGTAAGAAATGTCTGAAGTGAAGTCAGTGACCGCTTTCTTGATCTTCTGCGCAATTTGGTCGGGAGAATCGGCCAAATTGATCGTGGCCTTCGGGTTGCCGTCTGACTTGGACATCTTCTTAGAGGGATCTCGAAGCGATAGCACGCGAGACGCCTCACCATCTTCAATGATTGCGTGGCACACGGGGAAGGTCTCGCCATAACGACCGTTGTAAGTCCTAGCCAAATGTTGAGCTAGTTGGATGTGCTGTAGCTGGTCAGCGCCGACAGGAACATGGGTTGCTCTACAGGAGAACAACGGAAAATGAGAAACAATATCCCCAATCCCTAAAAACAAAGCCAACCTACTTGTAGAGCATGATGTCGGCAGCTTGAAGAACCGGATACACGTACAAACCCAGCGGGATATCCTTCACCAGGCGGGACTTCTCCCGGAACTGAGGCAACTGCGCCAAGCGCGGCATTGTAGTCAATGAACTGAGGATCCAATTGAACTCGGCATGCTCGGGAACGGCTGACTGGACAAAGAGGGTGCTCTTCGCCGGATCAATGCCACAGGCGAGAAGTGTGGCGGCCATGATGAAGATGTTCTCGCGCAATAGCGGCGGATTGTGTGGCATTGTGATGGAATGCATGTCAACGATGCAGACGGTCACGTCCTCTTTGGCATTTTGTAGCTGAATCCACTGTCGCACCGCGCCCAGGTAGTTGCCCAAATGCAGGGAGCCGGTGGGCTGGATTCCGCTGAAGACTTTTCGCGGCCAGTTCTGTTTGGGCTAAGAAAGGAGACAGTTATATAAACAAACCAGGCTAACCAACAAACTCACCAACTCGGGTTTCGAGACGTCCTGCGGTTGAGTTGGCTGCTTCTGATTAGCCCCGCCTGTCACCTGTGCGGTAGCCGAGGGCGCGCACGTCGATCGGGTAGCCAAACCACGCTGTAGACTCCTTAATTCCATGCGGCGCCTCTGACAAGGAGGAAACGGGCTTTTGGCCATCGGCAATACACAACGCCGTAGTTTGCCAGTGTGAAACATTGCAACGACTTAAGAATTTCGTACTCCAAACCTTTAAGCAAGTTATGTATGGAATTAAAAAAAATTAAATGCTAAATACTAGTCCGAAGATGAATTTGTTATTCTTTTGAATTTTTGACTTTTATGGCGTTGCCAGATTGTTTTCGAACAGCCAGTGCTCGCCACAGCTGTTCACAGAGATGCCCAAAATTGATGCCCGCGAAATTTGGCTTTTTTATGGCTAGCAATAAGTATATACGGATTTCAAATGTCCTTTTTTATATCCTTTTTAAAACACAAGCTTAAATTTGCTGTTGAAACAAAACTATCATACGTTCAGAGCCAACATATAACTATTTAAAATACGAAATTAAATGTTTTATTTACTATTATTTAGCCATATCTCGGCATATATTCGTCCCAGGCCATAACTAAAGCATAATATCGAGTTTTTCAACGGTGTTTGTATTTATTCTAAGCCTAATACACATACATATTACATTGCATTTAACGCCTTGCGTCGTTATCAATATTTATGGTATGGTTTCCCGTTTACTGTTTCTACATTGAGAAGTAAAAATATGCAGAAACGTTCGCTTCGGCTGTCAGAGTTGATTTCGTTTTGGGGGAAGTTTTGCAGTTAATGTTCAACGCGGTGCAGATTAATCCAATAAGCCTGGCAGGGGGGCTGTTGAGGATCCTAAAAGTTGATGGGTTTGCCGAAGGCAGCGGCCACATTCGCCTCACGCAAGGCTTCAGCACATGTCTAAAAAATTAAAGATATATCCGGGAATTAGCTCAATTAAATTTAAGACTTGAAAGCAATAAACATATTTCTTTAGTAAGGATTCAATGCGATCCTCTACTTACGGGATGTGCGTGGCAGACGCGGGCAATATCTTCGGCTGCTGCTCCATATTCCATAGCCAGAACAGCCTCGTTTATCAGCTCGCCGGCAGCAGGTCCAATGATATGGGTGCCCAGAACCTTGTCCGTGGCCTGGTCAGCCAGAACCTTGACAAAACCGTCCGTCTCGTTGTTGGTCTTGGCACGAGAGTTGGCCAGGAAGGGGAACTTGCCCACTTTGTAGGCCACACCCTCCTGTTTCAGCTGCTCCTCCGACTTGCCGACCCACGCGACCTCCGGATGTGTGTACACCACACTGGGCACGCAGTTGTAGTCGATGTGGACATTGCCGCCGTTGATGCCTTCGATTGTGATGAGGCCCTCATCCTCGGCCTTGTGCGCCAGCATGGGTCCGTGGATGCAGTCACCGATGGCATAAATGTTGGGCACCACCGTCTGGAAGGTGGCGTTGACGGGAATCCTGCCGCGATCGTCCTTCACAATACCAACAGCGTCCAGACCAAGACCCTCAGTGTAGGGACGACGTCCCACACTGACCAACAGGGCGTCGCACTGAATTTCCTCTTTCTCGCCGGACTTGGCATTCTCCACGGACACGGTAACGTCACTGCCGCTGCGTGAGGCGCCAATCACCTTTGTGCCCAGCTTGAACTTCAGGCCCTGCTTAGTGAGCACCTTCTGGAAGGTCTTGGAGACCTCGTTGTCGATGCCCACACCGCCGATTGTTTCCATGAATTCGATGGCGGTAACTTCAGCGCCCAGACGCGACCACACCGAGCCCAACTCCAGTCCAATGACACCGGCACCGATCACCACCAGGTGCTTGGGCACCTTGGCGAGCTTCAGGGCACCAGTGCTGCTCACAATGACTTCCTCATCGATCTGTAAGAGTGTAAATAGGGTTAAAAATATACAATATTTATGGTATTCGCGAACTTACTTCAATGCCCGGGAAGGGGGTAACCTCAGAGCCGGTGGCAATCAGGATATTCTTGGTCTTGACCGTCTCCGTGGAGCCGTCCGACTTCTGCACCTTCACCTCATTGGGGTTGACGATGCTGCCGAAGCCCGTGAGCTGTGTCACCTTGTTCTTCTTGAAGAGCATGGCGATGCCACCGGTCAGCGCCTTGACCGCGTTCACCTTCTGCCCCATGAGCTTCTCCAGATCGAGGCTAACGCTGCCGCAGTTGATGCCACGGCTCTCCAGATCACCGGAGTGGGCCATGTGATAGTAGTGCGAGTTGTTCAGCAGAGCCTTTGAGGGAATGCAGCCAACGTTGAGGCAGGTGCCGCCCAGCGTCGCCTCCTTCTCCACGCTGACCGTCTTCATGCCCATCTGGGCAGCCTTGATGGCAGCCACATAGCCACCGGGTCCAGAGCCGATCACCACAATGTCAGCCTCATGTGTGGTAGAGTAGCAGCGAGAGTTCAGAGCTCCCAGAATGGCGGCGTTGGTGCGCAGAGGAGTCTGGAAAGACAGGCGGTTAGCGGAGAATTTCGGATTTGTCTGATAAGGAGTGCTGGGTCAGTGTTTATCACGCCAGTCGCACGCAGCTCGCACTAATCTCCGGCCGCGTATCAGCTGCTAATTGGCTCAATTAGCGACCTTGAAACATGGCCAAACAAATCACCAGCCACCAATATATCAGCCATGTCGGTCATTTGGACATTTCCGACGATGGCAATGCAATTTCCAGGCTTTTCTTTCCCTTTTCGCGACCTCCCAGTTAGGTTAGATTGCATAACTCCGGGCGAAAGGCAATCGGGAATCGGTTCCTGTTCCTACCTTGGCAACAGCCGACACGACATGTCGAATGGTGAACTGCATGGCTGGTGTGGCGGTGTTTTCGGTGAGTAAGGATTCTAGTTATTGGACTAAAAACACAACAATAATTTGATGTGTATATTTTCGACTGCTTTTCGTGTTGTGGGGCTCGAGGCGGTCGCAGGGCTGGCGGAGATTTTTCGATAGCGGTCATATGACCGATATCGATAGTTTGAACGAATTTCCATTGCAAAAATATATACAATCTCTGAATCCTTTAAAGTAAAAATTCACTGGAAACTAATTTATAAAAATTTGAAAACATATATATTTCGAAAACACCAAGATTAAAAAAGAAACAACCAAAAATGTCTTTCAAATTCGCTGAATAATCGATAGACCGCAGGCAGTATAAATCGATTCTAGTATATATGCTGCATTTTTGGTATTTTCATGCCGCGTTCACATCGCGTTTTCGGCCCAGCGTCAGTTTTTCGCCAGCTTTCGCAATGCGGTCACACTGGTTCGCGGACACAACAAGATGGCGAGACCTGCTCCACAAATCAGTTAAAAAACGCCACAAAAACCGAAAACCGATCAAGTATTCGACCAGCCAAGTATCCGCCGTATTCCACCGCAGCCGGGGCACATATTGAAGTGTTAACTTGGGCGGCGTTTGCCTGCTTGCGTCGCGAAAGGCGCAACCTTCTGCCTGGCCTTGTTGTTGCAGTTGTTGCTCTGCCTGCGTGTGCTTGTGTGCGTGTGCGAGTGCGAGGCGCGTGCGAGTGTGTGGGTGTGGGTGCCAGTGCCAAGATGATGAGCAACTACGGCAACATAATGATGGACTCGCCGAGGTCGTCGCCTCACGGCGGCGGTCGGTCCCCCGTTGTGGCCCGCCAGGACTCCTCCGGCACATTAAAGACAACGATATCGCTGGGCAAAACGCCGACTATCATTCACACGGGGCCATTCTACTCGATGAAGGAGCCGCCCGCCAAGGCGGAACTGACCGGCGACAAGGATCTCATGACCGAGAACGGGCTACACCATACGCTGACCAAGTTCAAGGAGAAGAAGTTCAAGGAGTCACTGGCCTCGTTCCTGCAGAATATACCTGGCATCAACGACCTAATCACACATCCTGTCGAGAATAGCACGCTGCGAAGCGTGATCGAGAAGCCGCCCATTGGCGGCAAGGAGCTCCTTCCGCTAACCCCTGTGCAGCTGGCCGGTTTCCGCCTGCATCCCGGACCGGTGGGTGTCTCTCACATGGCCCCGTTCTGGTTTTCACTTTCGCAAGCTTTCACATTTTTGCTGCTAACATTTGCTTGGGTATTTCTTTTGGAAAAAAAAAACCTAAGTAAATCTCCAGAAAGTTGGATATTTCCGACAAATAAAACTGAAGCGAATCGTGAAACCCAGAATGATCCTCCAGTAACATTGTGTGTATCTATCAGTGCTACCTAAATTAGTTCTTTTTTCCAAATTTAAATAGTTTTTGTACCATTTTTGATTCCGATAACTTAACGATAACGAACGAATTTTTGAATAAACTTTATAATAATACTATAGGATTAAGAAAGTGTTTAGTAGTATATATGTCTTGGAAATTGGTTACATTTTTTTGTTTGAAAAAGCCTTATTTTACTTTAAAATGTCAAATCATTTGTTATATCCTGTAAGTTTGCCCTTTGGAATCTGTTATTGATTATTAATCGATTATTAATCGACCGAATTCCCCTGCAGCTGCCGGAACAATATCGTACCACATATGTCACACCTGCGAGAAAACATAAAAACAAACACAAAAAGCACAAACACAAAGACGGCGTGACCACGGGACAGGAATCCACGCTGCTGGGTAAGCTCTACGCTTGAATCTCGCTTAACATGAAGCACACATCTAGCTCAATCTTCTTATTTTCAGATTCAGCCGGCTTGGAGACTTACGAGAAGAAGCACAAGAAGCAGAAGCGGCATGAGGATGACAAGGAGCGCAAGAAGCGCAAAAAGGAGAAAAAGCGAAAAAAGAAGAATCAGAGCCCAGAGCCGGGCGTGGGTCTGCTACCCGGCGGGACGGGCATGGGAGGCGGTGCAGCGGGCGTTATGGGCGCCACCAGTTTGGGATCATTGGGAGGAGGTCCAGGCCCCGGCTTATCCAGCCTGGGTGCCAGTATGGGTTCCGGCGTCGTTGGCGGCATGAACAGCTTCTCCTCGTCAATGCAAATGCAGCAGCAGCAGCAGATGCCCATGCAGCAACAGCAGCAGATGGCAAGCGGCGGACTTCTGGGATCTGTGCTGGGCACGAGCGGAGGTCCTGGAGGCGGTGGGGGTGGTGGCAGCGGCGTTGGGAGTGGCGGCGGCGGCAGTGGCCTGCTAATGTCGCAGTTCTAGGCAGGATCCTTTAGCAAAATAGACTTGGCTCATTACCTCTCATCAGCAGACGCACCCCAGATGCAACGATGGACCTCTGAGAGTCCTCTAAATGCAATTTTCTCGATAAAAATTCGTGTCTAGTTATTAATTTATGATTACTGTAACTGTAAATTAGTTTATTTTTTGTAATTAGCCAACAATTTTTCGTTTGTTTACAACTTCTTTAGCTTAATGAGATTTATTTAAATGCAAGTTATGGTACAAAATGCACGCAAAAATTTTCCGCTCTCGATTCCAGCTTTTCCCCAGTCCGATACCCAAGCACAGAACGCCCGCATCTTCCTTCTACTTTTATTTTGCTTATTAATTCTTTAAAAACTAGGGTCAGTATTTCATTTCAATATTTCTGCAATGGTTCGTTCTTCCAGCAAAGTTTATAAACCCATGAGTAAGCTGAGATTCAACACAACAACAAAAAAAAAATGCCTGTACTATTAGTAATTAATTTTAGTGATTAGCAGCCTAATAATATATTAATAAACAAGCAGACAAATGATCAAAATGTGTGGTGTTTACTTAGTTATATATTTTAAAATAGTCCGGAAAGTTGCTTTGACTTATTCAAATCAGGCGCCAAGCACTGTCTCTTTCAGTTTTGCCAGTGATGAGTCTTTGAATAACCTAAGCAATTAACAATATTAATACTGTTTTTAGTGACCTTATTATTAATTATTTCTCTCATAAAACAAATTGTTGATATCCAGAATGAAATTATTGATCGAAAATAGCTAGGTAATCATTTAAAATAAGCTATTTTAAAGGCTATAAATTAGCATCCAATTTCATAAGCTTTTCCTCGGCAGATCTGGCCTGATATAAACTTGGGTGGCAACACTGGATTGGCGCAACTGCAACAGGCGCCAACAGCTGCTCTATTTCTCAGGGAGTTCCTCAATCGAAGAACCTTAATTCATAAATTAAAAGTGATGTGTAAAAGATAGCTGGACACTGCGCAGCAATTAATGTTAACTCGGTGCGGTTCACGGAAAGCAGCCATGACCATCTACAAGCAGACGTGCACGAATCTCCTGGAATTGTCCTCGGCCAAGGTGACCGAGTGGATTGCCAGCTTTGATTCTGTTATAACAGACTGCGATGGTAAGTGGGGGGCGGTGGCGGTTGAAAGGATATTCATCCCGGAAGTTGCGTTACATAAAGATATGTCTACACCAACTTACGGGTCAGCATCTGCCAATACGTCACCAAGCGAATAGAGAGCTCATGGGCGTTGTTTTTGTTGCCGTCTCGCCAATTTCAATGTCAAAGAGTGAAGTGCGTGATAAGGGCGGCGACGTCGCTTCTCGGATACCCTACAAATGCGTGATTGTGAAATCAAAAATCAATATTATTGACATTAATACAACAAAATTAAAAAAAATATAAACTTCTGACATATTCTTGTTCTCCACAGGCGTCCTTTGGATCTATGGCCAGGCCCTGCAAGGCTCTGCGGACGTGATGAACCAATTTAAGGCCATGGGCAAGTCCATCTACTTTTGCACAAACAACTCGACTAAGACCCGGTCGGAGCTCCTGAAGAAAGGCAGAGATCTGGGCTTTAACATCACGGAGAGCGGCATCATATCCACCGCCCATGCCGCGGCCGCATTTCTAAAGCGTCGCAACTTTAGCAAGCGGGTGTACGTGATTGGAAGCGAAGGCATTACCAAGGAACTGGACGCTGTTGGTATTGCGCATACCAAACCCGGACCCGAGACCATGCAGGGATCGCTGGCCGACTTCATGGCAAAGCATTTAAAGCTGGACACGGACATCGGCGCCGTTGTCGTGGGCTTTGATGAGCACTTCAGCTTCCCCAAAATGATGAAGGCCGCCTCGTACCTGAATGATCCTGAGTGCCTGTTCGTGGCCACCAATACGGATGAGCGTTTCCCCATGCCCAATATGATAGTGCCCGGAAGCGGTAGCTTCGTCCGAGCTATCCAAACGTGTGCAGAGCGGGATCCGATGGTGATTGGCAAGCCCAATCCGGCCATTTGTGAGTCGTTGATCAAGGAGAAGAAGATTAATCCGGCCAGGACTTTAATGATCGGCGATCGAGCCAACACGGATATCCTGCTGGGCTATAATTGTGGTTTCCAGACCCTTCTCGTCGGCTCCGGTATCCACCAGCTAAAGGATGTGGAGCAGTGGAAGCTGAGCAAAAATCATGAGGACAAGAAGCTCATACCTGATGTGTACCTGCCCAAATTGGGAGACCTTATGCCCGCGATTGCCAAGAGTCTGACGGGCGAGAAGTAAATGTAAGAGGAGGCTTGACGTTAGTTCTGTATGTTTATGCAGTTTGTGCTCGGCTATGAACAAGACACAGAATCAACCATTTTTTAAATATCTAATATCAAATTTATAGTACAATTTATTCGGCAGAATACATACATACATAGATGCATATTTAAATCTAAATAAATACACAAGCATTTTGTAGAGGTTCGCAAAACCCATCAGTTTATTGATATGCCCCAAGCGATGTTTTACCCTTCTTTGTGCCCCAGCAAGCTTTATGTGGGAGGGAGGGAGAGGGCGATAACAATTTTCCCCCCAATCATCATGATGGGGAATCGCGGCTCCGTCGTCGATTTAGTCGAGTCGCAAACATTTGGCTGAACAGTCAACGGCAGCAGAATGTCCAGAGGCGGAGAAGCAATCAACTTGTCCGATTTGTCCGGGGAGCAGGTGAGCGAGTGGCTCCAAAGCTTCGACACGGTTCTCTGCGACGGCGACGGTGAGTTTTGGGGGCAGCAGTAGTTGCGTAGGTGCGAAAGAGAGCGCGGCAGAGTGTTTACAAATTTATAGCTCTGGCCAGGGTAGTCGTTTCGTTGCGAATCTGGTCACTGGTTACATCAACAAATAAAAAGATCATTTGGATCTTGGAAATTAAATTAATTAAATTAAAATTAAAATTTTAAGTGTGGATTTCCAAACATTTAATTTATTAACTGATAATTTTAAAAACTTTATTAAATTTCGCTTTCCTAACAGAAGCGTTAGCTAACAGACATTTCCGTTCAAAATGTTAGCTATAAAATTAATGAAAATAATAAATTATATACTAAATACTACAAAATAATGGATTTTATAATTGTAATTAAAATAAAATAATTAGGAAATAGAATTTTAATATACTTGTTTGGATCGCAAATAACAATTGATTGATTTTATATTGAAATAACTTAGGGACTTTGCAATTGTTATTGAAATAAAATACGGATTTAGTTAAGCAAATATTTAAATAACATTTAAAAGGTGCCTGATAATAAAATATAAAATATGTACATACCTACTAAATCTGACAAAAATCACTTTTCCTACTTTTTCTAAATCCCCACTAACTCGTAATTTACCAAAACTCGTTACATTTCAAACTGACGCAACAGCTAAAACGAATCAAATATCCATTTGACTCACCCACAGGCACCATTTGGCAGGATGACACGGCCATCGAGGGGGCACCGGATGTCCTGAATGCCCTGCAGCAGCGCCTGGGCAAAACCGTCTATATCATCACGAACAATGGACTGAAGACGCGACAGGAGCTCTTCGAGCGCTCCCAGCGACTGGGCTTCCAGCTGCCCAGCGACCGACACATCATATCGCCCACGGCCGCCATTGCCGACTATCTTGTCCAGAGTCCAGAGTTCGATGCCAAGCGACACAAGGTTTATGTGGTGGGCAATGCGGCCATAGCACGGGAATTAAGGCAGCATGGCATCGACAGCTATGGAGCTGGCGAGTCGGAGGAACTCGCTCCGGACGACAAGTGGCCGGACTGGGTGGCTCGCGAGTTCGGAAACCCCAAGGCAGCCGAGAATGTGGGCGCCGTTGTGGTCGGCTGGGATGAGTACTTTAGCTATTGCAAGATGGCCCGTGCCTGTCACATCCTTTGCAGCAATCAAGGATCCGCTTTCCTGGTGACCAACCGCGATGCTGTGCACAAGTATCCCGGCTTCTGTATCCCCGGCACAGCCGCCTTTGTGGCGGGGATTGAGGCTTGTGCGGAACGGGATGCTCTTGAGATGGGCAAGCCAAATCCTTTGGTCCTTGAGCCGCTGACAAAGTCCGGAGCATTGCGAACGAAGCGCACACTTATGATTGGTGACTGGTAAGCGGGATTAAGGCATTCGTTTATGGCACTTCTAATGAGTTTCTCCGCTTTCCCCTCTGCCTTTCAAGCCTGAAAATAGATGTGGGCTTTGCCAGCAATTGTGGCATGCTGTCGCTCCTGGTGGGCACTGGCCGATATGGCAGTCTCTCGGATGTCCAGCGGGAAAAGGGCAAGCTGCCCCAGCCAGATGTGTATCTACCCCGGCTGGGTGACCTTCTGCAGTATTTGTGAGCCAGGTTCAGGATCCGGCTTGGATTTCCCGCTTGTAAGAGACATTAACTTTTGATTTGAGTTTTTTATTTTATTTTATTCTTTTCTATTTATTAGTTCTGCTGGCAAGTAACACTCTCTGCTGGATATTTTCTGCTTATAAGATTGGGTGCCAAATCGAAGGATCGGAAATCTATCCAAGAACGAAACTAGATTAAACCTTCGTTGTGTATATACAAAATTAACAATTGCATAAAAGACAATTCAAAATAATAATTAATAAATCAAATCCACAGAAAAAAAGCGATTCTTCACTAACCATTTGAAGGTCTCAGTAAGGATTTTAAGTCAAATCATTGTTGATCTTCAATAACATTTGCTTTAAATCGGGCTGAACATTTATAACAATATATTTGTGTGGGCTTTTGTGTGACTTATTTAAGTATTTCCTTATCGTCTAATTATTAATCAGCAAAGATGTCATTTTCCTAACAATTTGTCCTATTTTTTTGTGGATCCCAGTTTCCTTTAGCAGCAAACTAAACATATTTCACAACTAAGCGATGTGCAAGCATTAAAATTAATATAAACTGGCAAGAAAGCAACTTAACTTATTGGCTAACTGTACAAATTAGAAAGGACACCCCCAAAGGATGTCCATTATTAGCAAGTCCTCTGATATGTTAGATTTGAATCTGTTTTTGTGTACTTTAGCAATTTAGCGCGCAAAGAAATCCCATTAAGCGTTGTCGTTGTGTTGGTAGCAAATCAGAAAAAGAGCTTAACTGAATCTGAACAGCAAAAATCCTTATCCTTATCCAGCTTGTACCTTCCCAATCCTTATACTTCATCCAGCACCTTATCCAGCTCTTAGTTAACTGTTCGCCGCCGGCGATCGCTTACTGATTTCTTCGAGGACTCTGTCTAAATTGCTAAAAGGTAACATCAGGTGCTCGCGTCCGGCGTGCTGGCCAGGATGCGTGAGCTCCGCGACAGGTAGCCGTACCAATAGAATACGTTGATCAGGAAGAACAGCAGCGGGAAGACGATCCGCGAGGCGCGGTCAATCTTCGACACGGAGTTGTACTGCGGGGTGCGTTTCCCCTTTCGCCGGGCCTCCATCTCCTCGCGGCGATAATAGGACATCCTTCGCCGGCCCACATGCGGTGGACTGGCCTGAGCAGCTGCAGCCGCCGCCGCTGCCGCTGCCGCTGCAGCGGATGTGGTTGGAGCCTCGTGGGCCCTCAGTTGGGTCTGCTCATTGTCCTCCTCCTCGTCTGATGAGTAACCCCTATGGGATGGCCTTCCTTTCCTTCGCCGCCAGTCGAAGAAGCTGAGCAGCTTCAGGGACCACAGACCATGGCGACGATTGCGCGTAGGAGCCCGATTCCTGGAGCTGAGCATGCCCAGGCGACTGCTGCCGGCCGAGTGAGGCGGCGGCATGCTGATCGCACACATGGACAGTGGAATAACCTCGTAGATCTTGGACTCGGTGCTGTCCCGAAAGTCTGAGGACTGCTGCTCCGTTTCCGACTCCCCGGATTCCGAGTCCAGCTCCTCAATGATGAAGTAGCACTCCCCCGATCCATACTTGGTAAAGTAGTGCACCACGGCAAACTGTAGGATTGTGGCAAAGATGAAGGCGAAGGAGAGGAACACAAAGAAATCCAGGGCCGTGGGATACGAGACCTTGGGCAGATCGGTGCGTGCCTCCAGGCCAAGGAAGGTCATGGTCAGCACAGTGGTGATGCCCAGGGAAACACGGTCCGCGGTGGCCTCGCGATTCAGCCAGAAGGAGACCCAACTGAGGACGACTAGCAGGCAGCAGGGACCATATACCTGGATCAGGAAGTTACCCATGTGCCGCTGCAGATGGAAGTTAACCATCAGCATGGAGTATTCCGCTGGAAATAATAATAATTTCATGAAATAAATCCTCAAAATATTTAAATTAAATTCCCTTACATGGATGATTGGTCTCCAGAGTGATGCTTCCAGCCAGATTGGTGGTGGATACTGCCCCACCGGCCGTATCCCTTCCAGTGCCAAAGGCACCCTTGTCCAGCTTTAATCCTGTGCCACGGACATGCTGATTCTTAGCCGCGGGACCGGCAAACGTGGTCAGCACTTTGCTGGTGGGCCTAGGATGACCTCCAACATGGGGCAGATCCTTGTTGTTGTACGGACGACGCTGTGGTGTCGGTGCCGCCGCCTTGTACACAATGTCCGTCAAATTGCCAGCCGGACAATCGACCAAATCGAATTGCGACAGCTTCATGTCCTCGGCTATGGCAACGGCGGGTCGTTCTTTGTTCCAGCGATAGATGACATCGGACGTGGTGTAGCCAACTGTTTCGATTATATGTTGTTTTTTTTTTCGAGTTTTGTTTATTCTGCTCAATGTTGTCAATTAAGAGGGTGGTGGCATGCGGAACTCAGTGGGTGTCTTTGGGGGATTGGGAGTGTTCCCTACCAGTTGGGATTGCTATTGGACTTTGATTTGAATTGATTTGAAGAAGAGAATGCTATTTTTGAGGTGTCTCTGATTACTTTTACTTATATTTTTGTATTTTTTCAGAGATAATTTTTATTTCTTAAAGTAAAGTTGGTAGATTTTTGGTAATTATTACCTTTTTAGGTAAAGTTTATCTAGTTAGTGTGAGAAATTAAGAAACTTTCTTTAATAATAAGAATTCTTTTGCTATTAAATTAACATTTTGTCTCTTTGAGTAGAAGAATAAATTATTTGAGGCAAGTCAAAGCTGTTAGCAATAGTCTAAAATTAATTAATAGGTCAGTATTTAAATGTTAGACTAGATAAAAATGGGTTTAATCTCACAATCTTATAAACCCTCATCCCTGCTAACTCTCATTTCGTCTAGAACCTGATACCCCTCACAAGTCTGTTCATTCAATCATTTACCAAAGCTATCTCCCTAACCAGCAACACCACCCACTATTTCTACGCTCCTCAATCACTACCCTCACGTGTGTTCAGTTATTTTATTTGGTTGTTGTTGCTCCTGACTGCTGCTGCTGCTCCTCCAAAATGCACAAATTGCCAAACATTGCGCCATGTGAGTCAGGTTTACCCACCACCTGAAATCTCCCTCCCATTCGCACATCTCCATTCTGGGCACCTGTCTCCCCACATCACTGCCGTTGCCGCGTCTGTTTGGCAATCGCTGACTTTGGCAATATTTTGCGAGTTCAGTTCGCTCGTCGCATCAAATGGGAAATTGTCAACATTAAGCGGCTGGCAATACGGGGCGGGGGCTGCTGCGGGGTAATTGAATTCCTCTCAGTGCATACAGCCAGCATTATTCACAACAAATCGGAAGTAATAATACATTCCTAGCAAAGGTTTGGCGGCGGAGGCTTGTTCATTTGCGATAAGCTGCCAAGGCAGTTAACAGCAGGTCTTAACAGGAAGGCAACGACGAGACACAGGAGGCAGGACACCATTCCTATCGCACACCGAAAAAATTTGTTGAACAAATATTTAACAATGTAGTATGAATGTATTTCTTTGTATGTATTTCTATTTTGCATTTGAATAGGAGGGAAATGTGATGGAAATGCATCAAATGCCTGGAGATTTACTCATTGTTGTAGCCGGCAAAATAATGGAAATGTCATATGCAGCGGGAACAAGTGTGGCAGAGACCGGAAAGAGGGGGATTTGGGGATATGGTAATTAGGACTGATTGCTGACCAAAATTATATACCAGAAATTTGTGAAATTCATTCCATTTTAGCAGTAAAAAATATAAAGTTAGGGCGAACATTTGTAATAAACTTTTAGACAATTTCTCAGGCTCTCTGTTATGTTCTCGGTTATGTTCCACTCAACATCTCTCGCGGCTTTAATATATTCCATTATGCCATTACTTTATCTTATCCGCATTCAACATTCGGACGCATGGCAACCACTTCAACATATCCGGCTCTTGTGCCATTTCTTATATCCCCCTCTCAATTCAAAGCCCATATTTCTTCTCACAATCACAACCAATGTCATGGCATTCAGCATTACCCCCATCGCAGTCTCGGCTTGGTCCTTGGACAGAACAAGTGGACATTTTGCAGAGAAGAACAAATCATATCAAAGCGCAATGAGCGGTAATTATGCATAATAATTACCACTGAGCCACTGAGTTCCATATGCCCCACTTGACATCCTTTCTGTACGCCAATGCATATATGTATACTCACATGAGCCGAATTTCAGGGGACACTTTTGTATGTCCATGGGAAAATCGGCGAGATTCATGGGGCAGCCGGCTTTAATTGTCAAACGGCTGGAGTATAGCACGCGTCCGTTCTGATAGATCCGCACAAACTTATTTGGCGTGGTAATCGTGTGTAAATAGCTCTGCTTGCCATTGTAAAAGTACGTATCCGGCTTCCAAATCCGGGCCAGCATCGAGACGCTCAGGGCCAGCGTGTCCTGGGCACCCTCGAATGCGAGACGTTTATCCACCCAGGATTGCCGAAAATAACAGTCCATCGAGTAGGTCTGCAATGGAGATGGAGAAAGGATATATATTATATGTATATAAGGAAGTCAGACAGGTGAAGGACGAGGAAGAGGTGGTGGTGACCCTGCAAACTGAATTGGCAAGAGGCAGAGAATTGCCTGTTGGACTCACTTGCAGGACTGAGTTGCAGTAAATAAAATAAATGGTAAATAGTTTAAAATATTACGTATACGTAATTTTTATTTTAAAATACAAACAAAATATTACGTATACCTTTAACAATTTATATTATTAAATTATTTAATATTTAAATATCTAGTATTCCATTTGATACCCTATTTATCGCAATAGAATTGATATATATTTATTAATTGTACTTACCATATCTACCTCTGAAATGGGTCCCATGCTGCGAACCATTATATCAACTTCCACAGTGGCTGGCGGCCCTGGAATATTAAATATAAAGCTGTATCTTTTATTTAAATAATTTTGTTATTTAAATAAAACTATGAAAATATTGAAAACATTTTTAAAAAGTATTTCAAATAGTAATTTCATGAGTTATATGGCAATAACTTAAAAAATTGATTTACTAAATATTCAAAATCATTAATTTTAAAGCTTTTTAGAGACATTGAAGTATTTTCTATTTCTTTTTAATTTAAATTCCTACAACAAAATAATGTAACATTACTAAAACAATATAAGCATAATATATTTTTAAAGTATTTTATAATAATTAAAGTAATTTCATAATTTATATTACACAAACTTAATAAGAATTAGCTTGTCTTCATTTTAGTAAAGGGAATTTTCGTAGGATTTAATGCCTCAAATATTTAAATTATTATGTTCAGAGCTTAATAAAAGACATTATAACAGTATATATCCTTCTAATTTAATTTAAATTCCTTTAAATAAACCCCCCTCAACCACTTTTTGCTCTCCTGAGCTTAGCCCAGTTATGACATATAGGCTTTCTCTCAAGCCGAAGGCCACGCAAAATCCAACTATATAATCCACCTACCTTACTACCCATATCGGGTTTTTGTTTCAACCATGAATATTCATATGCAAGTCGCGGTCCCTAAATGAAAATGTTAAATGCTCCTCCGCTGTGTGAACAATGACACTTAAGCCGCTTGGCAGACAGTCCCAAACCCTTGGTAGCTGCCAGCTTTCCAGCCTGCCATCCTGCATCCACCCATTTTTATCTAGCTTTTCTGCACTAATATGCAATTTTTCAGGTCCTAGATTCGCCTCCGTTCCCGAAGCGCCCTCGAAATATGTTTTTTTTTGTTTGTATTTTGCCTATGCGAACAGTTTTTAATGACTTTGCTGCCGACGAGCTCAGTAGGCAAACATGCGTTGCGTTCGCAGGATGCGGATGTGCATTGCCACGTATCCTTTGAATCCTCTCCAGCTCTGGAGCCGGATAAAGAGGCAAAGCGGAGGGAGGATGGAAAGTGGAGAACCCATTCTTAATGAAGTGTTAAAAAACAATGTAATTTGGTCTTAAGCCGTCGCGAGCGACACACAATTTTCGCCGCGTTAACCGAAATCTCGTTAAGCTTTCTCATCCCTCTCGCATCTCCTCGAACCACGAGTGGGAATGGAATTTTAAATATCGAAAATATTTAAATTTTTATTGCTTGGACCATTTGGGAGATTGAAAGGAATCGAATTACCTCGAATTATTCCCCATTTTGGAACGAAATCGTAGGCAATAAAATTGGTTTGTATGCAGGACAAATATTTGTCGGTTTTGACACTCACTATTTACCGAATGAATGAAGGCGATGGATGGGGAGAGGCAATAATCAAGAGGCCGAGGACTCGTTCTCGTCACCTTGGTGCCTTGGTTTTTGCCAGTGATGATGTGTCGTCGCCTGGCAGCGATTTCCGCTTCATTAAATGCTTCCGCTGAGCGGAAAATCTGCGAATCTGTGCTGATTACGCCGGGAAGACGGCCCAAAAAAAGGGTAAACAACATTTTGGCATTTGACATAGACAGGATTTTGCTAGTCGGTTTTGGATGGGAAAGGGTCTAGGAGTAAAGGAAACCTATAGATATTCTTGAGGAATTCATAAAATTCCTTTTGAAAATTAAATTAGTTTCAAACATGTTCTATAAATATTCCTTTCTATCCATTTAGACTTTCTTTTTGTAACTTCGTTTTTATAAAAATCATTTCTACTCACCACCAAAATCCGGTCTTATGCTATTGTCATAGCCACGCAGCAGATTATCCAACAATTCGGATATATTTGCATGATTATTGCTCTGGGTGAGCCAGGCTGACGACAGCCCGGTGGCTGTTGAAGACGAGGACGAGGATGTGTGCGAGAGGGAACCCATCTCATCCAGGCGATGGGCATCGCCGCGTCCCTTGATACTGCCGGCCATGACCCAACCGGAGCCCGATCCCGGGCTGATGGACAAGTGCCAGGCATTTGTATAAATGCTTAGCATTAAAACGCAGCAGCTAATCAAAAGTTTAAATATGCGCAAGTTTAAACGTTGTCCTTGGTGCCAGGAGTTGCTTCTCCTGCTTGTTCTTCTCCTGCCACCCGGATCTGACCCATCTCCGATGAGGTCACTTGATGCATCGCCGCAGCCGGAGAAGGAGACGGAGCCGGAGACGGATGTTGTTGTTGTTGTTTTTGTTATTGTGCACATATTGTTCGGTTTTGTTTGTTGTTTGTTTCGCTGGCTGCAACTATTGTTTAGTCGTCCAATGGCCAAGTCTTCAACTGGTCTAATCTACACATCCGTTTTCCCAACATTTGTCGCTCCAACTGGCCTCGCTCTCTCTCTCCTGCTCCTTCCATTCCTAATCCTGCCGCTGACAGCGACGAGTTCCTGAGTGTGTCTGTGTGTCCCTGACTGTTGACTCTGTGCCACTTTGCTCGTATTTATTCTCATTTATGCACCGGAAGTTGCACTCGGGTCGAGAGCAATTTCATGAGGCGGCGGCTTCTTCTTAATTTCTGAGATTCCTTTCAGACTGGCATTAGTTCCGTTTGTCTTGTCTTGTCCTGGCCGGTCCTGTGTATTCGTCGCTTTGCTGTTTAACCAGGCGATGAGTTTTCTTGGATTTTTTTAATTGCTCGAACTTGTTGGACTTGCAGTTGGCAGTTTTTTTGATTGGCCAATTAGCCAGCGGCATCAGTTATCAGCTAAAACTATTGGGATTACCGCTTGGATTCCTTGGCAATGGCTTCTTCATTTCTGTTTATCTTCATTCAGTTGTTTAATATTTAAAGGGGAATCTTTAGCAAGTATATTGATTTTATAGTATTTTTAATTTTTAAGAGTATTTTTAGCACATTAAACTTTATAGTTTTTTTATATTCTTGTTTAATTTTAGCTTATAGCTTTATGTGTTCCACGCCGCGTATGCGTAATATTTAATTCACAGGAGATTGTAAAATTATATTTGTAATTCTTTATAGTTAGTTAGTTATGCGTAAAATTCGTTTTTAGTAAAATTTCCTTGTAGATAACATTTCATTAATTATTTAATATTCAGAAATTCCCAATGATCATTAATTATAACTTTTGTAAAATTATATTTGTTTTACTAACATTTCTTTTCTGATAACACGGCGTATGCGTAATATTTTCTTAATAATTCAACATTCCGGAAATCCCAAAGATAATTAATTATAACTTTTTTAAGCTAAGGGATCCAGCTTACATTTTTATTTTCGCTAAGTTCTCTCCCTTTCTTACACTTCAATCGGCACCACACGGCGTATGCGTAATTTCGAGTTAAAAAATTGTGCGCTGGGGAAAAGTTAAAGATTAATGAGACCCACTAGCAGGGAGAAAAATATATATGAAACGATGACGATGGCCTCATATTTTTTCACTGTAAGCAAAACTTAAATATTAATCTTGACTGAACTCTCCGGGCTTTAATTGATGGCAAGTTATTAAGAGCAAATATTCCAGGGAATTGGAATTCGATGCCGATGCGGATGCCGCTGCCCTAACCAGCTCGTCAGCCGTGCGTTTCGTTAATGAAAAATCAACCGGAAAAGTCAAAGGCGCTGTGTGAATAATGCTGACGACGAAGGCGCACAACCAAGGCTGCAAGACAACATCTCATTTAATTATGCAAAAATACAAAAAAAAAATAAGGGAAAAAATAATGCGACCCCATAACTTAATTATGTCTCACCCACTAACCTAATTTTATGCATGGCCAATGCCGACATCCGGACAGCCACACGCCCACAAAGGCAGCTGCATCTCCTCAGCCTCGTCCTCATCATCAGTGACACATCCGCATCAGGTTTGTGATAACTATTTCCAATACTTTGGAGTGGTCCCTGGGCCACTTGCATGTTGCCTTGCCTTCAAGTCGGCCGTCTGATATCGGTGCAGCCTCATCTCAATCTGGTGCATCTTCGTCAGCCTCGACGTCAATGCTACTACTTGCCACTTGATTAGACGCTTGTGTTGGCTAATTATGGCCTGGCTTGGATTTTGCTTTTGATTTTGCTTCTGATTTTGGTCTGGCACAAAGGAAATTCGCATTATTTTTAGTTGATTTGTCACACAGCAAGGCAAGACGGAGAAGCTAACCCTGGCTTTATATAATTCGGAATTTAAGAAGGAGCTCCTTTATTTCTTATGTTTCATTATTGTTTCTTTTTGGAGATTGCTTTCAACCGCCTATCAAGTGCTTTTTCTTTTGGCCTGTCTGCTCTACATCCTGGCTAATTATCTTGGTAACATAATCCTCCTAAAGGCGGGAGTTATATAAATTTTTGTCCCCAGAAATCAGAGCCATATACTTGGCTGTTAATTACACTCTTCACTTGGGAACAAATTGCTGTCAGCAGGACAAACATCAAAGTGATCCGAAAAGGACATTGCCAAAAATGGCATTGCTTTTGGCTTATAATTTCTGGCTTTGGCTTTTCTTAGCCGGTGCGAACGGGTTAAAATTAAATGCAGGGAATACCCGCACACACACAGACAGGATGCTTCTTGGTCCTGGCAGAGAACAACTTGAGCACGTTCAACGCATTTTCTCATCAACGTCGAAATTGCACTCAATTTTTGAAGGCTGCTGACGGTCCTCTTCTCGGCTTCCACTACCCTTATTTCCTATCCTTCGCCTGCCACCGAATATTTGTGTATGTGTGTGTGTTTTTTCCTTTTACTTTTTTGGTGGAAATGCATTGTTAGGAGGCTTTCCCGGAAGAGTATGGAGAAGGGTATCATGGTTGAGTCAGGGAAATCTTTTGTGATTGATTTGTTATTTAGGGGGAATAAGTAAATATTTACTTTGAGTTTTAATTAAAGAGGCATACATTTAATTAAATAATTAAATGCTGGGATTAGAGAAAAATTTATAGAAATTGTAAACTGAAATTATTTTCTTTAGAAGAAAGAGATAAGAGGATAAAGTAGGACTTTTGGGAAAACCCCAAATTCAAAAATTTTAATGTAAATATTGGAAACGGAAAATATTAAAGAAAGTATGTTATTATTTTTTCATTGAAAAGATTAGGGATAATTTCTATACAATCTTTCATATTCCAACTTTGCCAAGGACAGTTTCTTCTTCAAGGGATTTCCAGGCTTTCATTTAAAATATTTTGAGAGGCATGGAAAAACTCCTAAATAAACGAAAATTTAATAGAAAATAAAGGGTATATCATAAGCTAGATGTACTTTCTAATAAAATCAAAGAGTTTCCTTTTCCTTGTTGATGTCCCAGGCAGCTGCTGCCTATATATCCATGCATCTGTCTATGATGGGGTCGTCACTATATATTGTGAATCAGCAGCAGGTGGTTTATATGGGTCTACAAACCTAGAATGCTGGCACTACTACTATATGCCAGCTGCTCATGGAATATAACATATATATAATATAGTTTAGTTTAGTATAATTTTCAACAAAGCCAAAAGGTGACATCTTTTGCGCGTGAAATGGAATTGTCAGCGCCGGCGGCTTTCCGCAAGTTTTCTAGTTAAGCTAAGTAGCATTAAAGCCGCAATTTAATTAAATGAAAGTCAAAAAAATTTACTCTGCGGTCAGTTGAGAAGAAGGGGGGGCCCCCTCGGATTGGCGAACTTTATGGCCCCGGGCCAATGCAATTGTTCTAATTATTTCACAGTTGAGCGACAGCGGCCGGCACGTGCCCAGCTCCCAGTCTCCGGAATTCACGATTCCGGCTTCCCTTGGCCTTTGCCCCTGTACGGACTTATCCCAGAACCCTGATTCACGTGCTGCGGAAATGTTTACCGAACGGAGGAGCTGCCCGGGCAAGGATTAGGGAAGCGTGAAATGCAGCTGAATCGCTTGGGTCGAGGCATTATAATGCACAAATGTTTGCACTTGTCTCTGCTAAGTGGGTTCCCTTGTTCACAGATACCGAGATTTCTAGGGCACAAAAGCTAATGTGGAATTTTCGAACTTATTGCCAGGACCTTAGATGTCGAAACACAAATTAAAATTGTTGGAGTTTGAATAGGGAATGTTGTGGTTTAAGTAATTAATTGGAAGTCATCACAAGGCTATAGGAAAACTGTTAATTAGATAATTGAAACTGTAGTAAAATTATCACTCATTTCGATATTTTCTATATATTTCTATAGTCAGCTAAGATCTCATATAAATTATGTAAACAATTACATCAATTTCTTAAAGTATTTAACATAAAACTAATTTAATTAATGGATCTTTGGTACCTTGACATTGTTTAAATTGAAAACTCGTCTTTAAAATCACTTCAAAATAAAACCTATGATTCAAATTTACCATATCTTTGTCCACTCCACTTTCGGCACTAACCTATTGTCCCACTGCAGGGATCCTTAGACTCATGTATAATTTTCAAACATTCCATTTGGCCAGGCCCAGACTTTGCAGTTGTGCAAGTAAACAAAAACATTTCAACTTAGTTGCAAATTTAATGAACACAAATGCAGCCGTGGCAGACCAGAACCGAGTGCAGGAAAAATCTAAAAACTGGTAAATGTTTCCAAATGGAGAATGGAAAAGCCAAGTCCCCATTTGATATAATGACACACAAAACGCATTCGGACGACGCTTAAGTCAGCTCGGTTGTCGGTGGTGGCTCTGCCTCACCAGACAAGCCACAATCTTGACTTGTGGGTCAACCAACAAATCCCCAAACCAATTCAATATAGAGCAATAGAAGCAGAGGATGGAAGAAAGGACACCCCAGAGTGGTGGAGAAGGCCTCGACTGAAAAAAATCTACAAAATTCAATTAATTTAAATGCAGTTTTTTGTGTGAGTCTTGTATCCTTATGCTATAGTACGTGTACAGCAAAGATAGAGGGGACTGGACCCCGGCCGGATACTTTACAATGTAAATCTCAAGAGTGCGATACCCCAGCTGCTGCTTTTTATGCTTTGCATTTTTTCTATTTGAGAGATGTTTTGTGACGGCTTAAACGAAAAAAAAATTCGAGTCTTCTTCAAACCACAAAAAAGATAGAAAAGATGCTAAAGGTGCTAAAGATGGACATGGAAGGCGAAATGGCAGAAAAATATGTCTTTGGAGCCTTAAGCTGCCTTTGCAACCTAAAGCTAACCGATAATTAAGCGGCAGAGAAATTATTTACTGAAGAAGTTGGGCTTAAAACAAAGCTGTTTATGTAAGGAAAGAAATTTGACCTATTAAAAAAATCTGCTTATGTCGTTAAACTTTAAATTTCATACAGATTTCAAAGGAATTATTATTAGCTAAGTTGTTTAATATAGAAAATATTTTATTTACATTTTAAAGAAGATAATCTTAGCTCCCATTGATGGATTAACCATGAGCTTATGAACTCTGAACTTTTTTAACAACTGAACTTAAAGCCTCTATTAAAACCTTATTAAAGCCTTATAAAATGTTCAATTTAATAACGCAATTGTAAATCTAGTTTATATTTTTTCGTCCAGCAATTTATTTAACTTTCCTATTATTGGAATCAGCTATAAATCTATACACTCCTCTTTCATACAAATTTGTAATGAATTTAAAATTCATTTATTTCTATGTAGAAAGAAAATACTTTATATAAATATTAGAAAAGACAACCTTAGCTTCCATTAATGGGTTAAACAAGTTCCAAAACTAAAGACTAAACTTAACATTTTTATTGAATTTTTCATCTTATTTATTTCTGAAGTAAAGTTACTCAACCTCAACCTTATTTAAATTTTAAATTTTTTCAAACAGAAAATATTTTATTCAAATTGTAAAGATAATATATTGTGCTTCTTTTAATATATGAATCAGGCTCCATATAGATTTAAACTTTTAAATAATTTTATTTAAACATAAAGACCCTATATTTTAAACCCTTGAATATGTTTCATTTTCCGAACTAAAATTAATTTAGTCGAATTAGGACCGCAATCTTATTTCTATTTTCTATTTTTTTCCCACCAGCTCCCCCAATCAATTCCCGGGGAGTAAATAGTTTTTGTTAATAGCTCCGCCTTCTTCCTTCTGCTGCTCTTGCTGCTGCTGGTTGACCAGAATCCTCTGGTGGATTATTTTGCGGGAATTTGTATAAATTTTGTGCCCTTGCCTGCTGCATCTCATGGAAAATTTATGATTCTCTAATGGCCGTTTAAATCAGCGATAATTACACTTTATTTGCACTCAATTGTAGACAATCTGCGTCATCCAATATGGTATTTCAGATGTGTGTCGATTATGTCGCAGTATTTATTTGCCATCGAAAATGTCATATTTGTGGTTTATTGTACATTTTTCTCTACCCTTCTGACCGCATTTCAATTGATTTTTAATATGTGTTCATTATGGTTTTTGTATGTATGATGTATTTTTTTATAATTATAAATAAACTGAATTCAATTAAGTATTCCCTTTAATGCACTGATGTCTAATTACCGATATCAGTTTTTAAATATTTTATTTGAAAATCTTGCTTGTATTATTAGTCTCTGCTAATTAAGTTGATTTAGACAGTTTAATTGGCGCAGAATTGAGGGGGAGAGAAAAGGAGGCCAGGCAATTACGGGTTGACAGTTCAATTAGGGCCTGGCCAATTGAGTTGGTTAGAAAAATCAGCCGCGAATCAAAGTTTTATGGGACTGTAAACAGCTGAAGCGAGGCCCCAGAGCCCAGATGTTGACAATTACGTATACGCCTCGTTGGCTTTTGGCGAGGAATTGCATAATAATTATATAATATTTGTTTGATTAATTAGGAATCGTAGAATCGTTTTGTATGAAGATTATGGTTTTTTATTAGAAATTATTATTAGGTATTTAAATTAGTAATTTTATGAATATATTTAACGCTCAATTTGATTGTTGTTTAAAAATATATTCCATTTAGTCATTATTTATTATTCTCTTATTAATAATTATTTTGGAATGTTAAATAGGTATTTTTGAATACGCCATGTTATATAAAAATATTGTATTTAATATAAAATATAATTTAAATTGTTAATTCAAGGGCTTTTATTTTAAATTGTGGCCTAAGCCTTTATAATAAAAGCTGTCCTTGAAATATGTTGAGAAAAGGATTTCAAATAAATCTATTAAAAATATTGGGAGCTGTTATTTCTCATAAAAGTTTCCACATTTCATAATTTTATTTTAAGGTTTTAAATTTGTTAAATAATATGGTTTTATTTCCTTTTTTCCAAGATTATTTTCCTAATTTTTATCCACTTCTCACAGCAACCACACACTTTCCGTAATACTTAAAATTCAGCTGTGTGTTTATTCAGCCTTTGGCCACGTTGCACTTTCTCGCAAAATCGTACCCAAAATACACACAGCATTCTCCAGGCGAAAATAAATAAACTATAGAAGACCCAACCAAGGCGAAAATCAAAACGAATCGAAACTGAACTGAAACGCGAACCCAGAGGGACACAGCCGGAGGAGATTCGGAGGATACGTCAAAACGCGCCAAGCGCGCAACGCAGACTGCGCCGAAATGATATTGAGTCCGGGCCAGAAGATTGAACTGGGCGGCCACGCAGAGGACATGCAAAAGGCGCAAAATCACTAAAGCCAGCTACGTGCCACCCCGGCTCAGAATCCATTAACACCGCCCAGAGGGTTGGCATGGGGGAGTACAAGAAGGAGGAGCACTAGGAGGTGGTTTGACCCACCCACCTTCGTCTGGCTTTCATTCATAAATCCAACTTCCACTTTTGTTTACGCCACCAAAGTCCTGCGCAGGCGTCTGGCCAAACCACTTGTTGGTCTCTGGGCCAAATGGCCTTTACTTTTATTTATTTGTAGTTGTTTATGAGTGAAGATGTCAGTTTGGCTGTTGGCCCAAAATTTGACTGGTTCTGTCAATTGGCAACTTGATGGCTGTCCCCAAATTTGGCTCTAATAACTTAATTGCTTTTCTTGGATTTTTGGGGGCTATAAAAGGAGACTTCTGAGTATTTTGGCCAAAAGGTAAGAAAGTTCTTGGGATGATGAACTCGGCTTTGTATCGACTGATTGTGTACAATCTGCTCCAAATCAATTTAAGGAGTGTGATGGTATTTCATTGCTGGTCCTTGGAAGGTGAGCATGGCTATGCTTTCAGATTTATAATAGAGTTCCCCAAGGGGTTTTTTGGCATAAATATTTAGGGGCACTTCCTCTGGCTGAGATGCTGAATGGAAATGGAATTTATTCGCAATACATTGACCTTAAACAAAAGCCTCAATATTTGGCTAACATACACAAGGATTATTTGGACAGTGACTTGGTTAGATTGGCTGTGTTTTTGGACTTGGGTTGTGAGCAAGCTGAGCTCATTACGAATCAGGTTAGACACTGTTAAGTTATATAATATAATATAATAATATAAATTATATTTAAAATATAATTAGTCTAGTCGCGCTCGTCTGTTTAATAATAATCTCCATTGGCTGCTCTATGACGCGGCTGGTAACTTTACCAAATTAAGCCAACTCTTTGGAGCAGCCAATCTCAGTTTAAATGCTGATGTAACCTATGTCAGGCGGCAGGATGAAGAGATATTTATACTTTACGATATATACAACAAGGGAAGTCACCTGGGTGGCAAGCTAAACATTACCATTGACCAGAGTCTCCACTGTAACAGCAGTCACTGTGAGGTAAAGGAATATCTTAGTAATCTGCATGAAGACAGCAGGCTTCAGCAGCGTCTGGACTTGTCCAGCATTACCTTTCGATTGGCTACCTTGGTGGGTGTACTCGAAAAATTTATAAAGTTAATACAGAATTAATTTAATACAAAAATAAAATAGGTTTCAGTGCTGCCCATTAACTCAAGCGAGGAGGTTCTCCTTGAATTTCTCAATAGCGATAGGGACTCCCATATGGACTCTATATCCCGAATTGGTTATCGCCTCATTCTGCACATGCAGGAAGTGCTTGGCTTCAAGTAAGTTAAAACGAATAAATATAATTAAATATAATATAATATAATTCAAAATATATATTTTTATAGGCTAAACTACATTTGGTGTGGAACCTGGAGCGTTCAGGATGCTTTTGGCGGAGCCATTGGCCTGTTGGTCAATGAATCCGCGGAGCTTTCTACTTCCCCGTTTGTTCCCTCTTGGAATCGCCTGCATTATGTGCATCCCATGACGGAACAGGCTCCCTTTCGAGCTGTTTGCATGTTCCGTACGCCACACAATGCTGGGATTAAGGCGGCCGTTTTCTTGGAACCCTTCACACCCACCGTTTGGTTTGCCTTTGCGGGTTTGCTCCTCTTTGCTGGACTTCTTTTGTGGCTAATCTTTCGCATGGAGCGGCAATGGATGAGACGGTGCCTGGATTTTATGCCCTCGCTGCTCACCAGCTGCCTGATCAGCTTCGGGGCTGCCTGCATCCAGGGCTCTTATTTGATGCCCAAATCGGCGGGTGGAAGATTGGCCTTCATTGCAGTAATGCTGACCTCGTTCCTCATGTACAATTACTACACTTCGATAGTAGTGTCCATGCTGCTTGGATCGCCAGTGCGATCCAACATTCGGACCATACAGCAGCTGGCTGACAGCTCCTTGGATGTGGGATTCGATACGGTGCCATTTACCAAGACTTATTTGGTGGTAAGTTGAACCCGTCTTCTTCCCTGGATTCTTAATTTTATAGTTAATAAATATATTCCTTAGTCCTCGCCACGCTCGGACATTCGCAGTTTGTATAAGCAAAAGGTATTAAGTAAGCGGGATCCCAATAGCGTCTGGCTTTCGCCCGAGGAGGGCGTGATCCGGGTGCGAGATGAACCTGGTTTTGTGTACACCTCAGAGGCCTCCTTTATGTATCATTTTGTGGAGAAACATTACCTGCCGCGTGAGATTTCCGATCTCAATGAGATCAGCCTACGACCCGAGACCGCTGTCTACGGTATGATCCACCTGAACTCCACCTATCGCGAGCTACTCACCCAGCTGCAAGTGCGGATGCTGGAGAGTGGCATCACCTCGAAGCAGAGTCGTTTCTTTAGCAAGACCAAGCTGCATACCTTTCTCCAATAGTTTTGTGATCCAGGTGGGAATGGAATATGCAGCTCCCTTGTTTATATCCCTGCTGGTGGCCTACATAATGGCTTTGATGATTCTTCTACTGGAAATCTTTTGGGCGCGTTATGTGAGAAAGAAGCTGGCCACCGTTTTCCCTTTAAATTAGTTAAAAACGAAATCAAAATATGTAGTTTAGGTGAGTCGTTAATAGGTTTTCCTATCTCTATTATTATTTCTTAAATTAACTTAAATTGTCCTGCAATTGGTATAATTTCCATATCATTTCGTTGACAGCTTGCTGTCGTCAAATCATTAAGTTGTCAATTCAAGTTTGTATCCTTTGTATATTGATTATGTGTCTGATGGAGACATTATGTGTACCCTATAAAAACCCAAGTTGGCTCATAAACAGTATCATTAATTAGCAAGTTATTTATTCGATAATCAGCCATGCTGGAACTGCACAGCTTAATTTTGTACAATTTTATAGAAATGGCTAAATTAAGCCATATTTTAATATTCCACTGCTGGTCCTTGGACTGTGAGTGGGCTTATCTGAAGTATTATTTCCTTGATATTCTTTTGGATTCTCTCATTTCAGCACTCTTGCACCTGGCACAGAGGACACAAAATGCAAATGTTTATACCCAGTTTGAGCGTTTAAGTCCAAACTTTCAACCAAATAATTTACTAAATATTCAAATACTTAAGTTGGGCGTTTTTTTGGATCTCAATTGCAATGATAGTGAAGTGGTTTTGAATGAGGTAAGAAAGGTTTTTAATATTTCCATTTATAAGTATTCAAATTATTTAAATTGAAATTAATTTAGGCCAGCACAAAACGATTTTTTAACCATCGCTACCACTGGCTTGTCTACGATAAATCTGTTAATTTTTCTCGCTTCAAAAAGACTCAACTCTATATCGATGCTGACCTTACCTATGCCACAAATGATCCTTCAAATGGAAACTTTATTTTATACGATTTGTACAACAAGGGACTACAGTTAGGGGGAAAGTTGAATGTAACCGCAGATCGTGAGATTAGCTGCAATGAGCAGGATTGTCATGTCCAAAGATATCTTAGTGATTTGCATACCAGGAGTCCCCTTCAGCACAGAAAGACCTTTACTGGCTTGACTATGAGAGTCACTGGTGTGGTAATGGCAACTCATCAAACTACTTTCTGAGTAGTTACTATAATTTTCTCTCTTTTTAGATAACCGCTTTGCCCCTGAACTCAACCAAAAAGGATATATTTGCTTTCCTAGAGTCCCGGGATCAAGTTCATTTGGATACCTATGCCCGATTCGGTTATCAGTCACGTCAACCCTTGAGGGATATGCTGGACTGCAAGTAGGGAATTTTCTAATACAAAAGAATTAATTCCTTATAAGCTATATATCCCCTAGATTCAGCTACATTATTAGAAATCGCTGGGAAAATGGCAATGTTAGCGGCGGCATGTTCGGTGACCTCATTGACGGACTGGCGGATATAACTGTAGCCCCTTTCATTTACTCCCTCCAAAGGGGTATCTTCATTCAGCCCCTCACCAGGTTCACGGTTTTCCGGGAGATCTGCATCTTCCGCAATCCGCGATCAGTGTCCGCTGGCCTGAGTGCCACCGAATTCCTGCAGCCCTTCAGCGGTGCTGTATGGCTGACATTTGCCCTCTTACTCCTTTTAGCTGGCTGCCTTTTGTGGATAATTTTCTTGGTGGAACGCCGGCGAAAGTGGAAGCCCTCGCTACTGACCAGTTGCCTGCTCTCCTTTGGTGTTGGCTGCATTCAGGGGGCCTGGCTGACGCCTCGATCAACAGGCGGCCGAATGGGCTTCTTTGCATTGATGGTGACCTCTTTTCTTATGTACAACTACTACACCTCGATTGTGGTATCCAAGCTGCTGGGCCAGCCAGTAAGATCCAACATTCGGACAGTGCAACAGCTGGCGGACAGCAGCCTTGAGGTGGGCATAGAGCCAAATATTTATACCCGCACGTTCATAGAGACCAGCGAGGAAAGGAGCGTTCGTAGTTTGTATTTAAAAAAGGTGGCTGGAAGCAAACGTTCACCGGATCAGATTTGGCTCTCCACCGAGGCGGGAGTGCAGGCTGTTAGAGATTCTGTTGGTTTTGTATATATTACTGGCGTGGCCACTGGCTATGAGTTTGTGAGGAAGCTCTTCTTGCCCCATCAAATCTGCGAACTTAACGAAATTTCCCTGCGAGATGCCACACATACTCAGACCCACACGGTGGTGGTGAAGGGTTCGCCCTATGCAGAGTTATTTAAATTAAAGTGGGTAGAGATGATCTTTGATTATTTATATTTTTATATATCCTATATATCATATATTAATTCTCCCTTTAGTGACCTTCGCATGCTGGAGACTGGAATTCACTTCAAGCACGAACGCTTCTGGATGAGAACCAAGCTGCATTGCTATCAGCACAATCACACGGTGGCTGTGGGTCTGGAGTATGCCGCTCCTTTGTTCATCCTGCTGCTGGGTGCCATGATTTTCTGTGTGGGCGTGCTGGTACTAGAGGTTATCTGGCATCGGCACACAAAGCTGCCCTAGGGTAAGGTAGGGCCAAGTCACCCATGGCCTTTGACCAATTGTCCAGCGATTTGAGGCAATTTAAAACAAATAAAGAACGCAAAATGTTGACAGCTAAAGTGAGGTACTTTATGGACTATAAAAAGGTGCATCCTTCATTGAAAGTCAAAGCTTCAAAGTCAACAATGCAGCTGGTGCAGTTGGCCAACTTTGTGCTGGACAATCTCCTGCAGTCACGAGTTGGATTCATTGTTATCTTTCACTGTTGGCCAAGAGATGAAAGTGGGCAAGGCAGCTGCTGCTCTGCTTTCTCATACTTTTAAATACTTTTTCCCATTTCAGGTCTCCAGTTTGCTTTGCAGTTTGTCAATCCCATTCATCCCAACCTCGTCTATCATCAATATGTTTCCATGGAAGGAGTCCAGGATTGGTCACACCTTGAGCTTAGCTACCTAGAACATCTGCAGCCAACCTTAGCTATCTTTGTGGATTTGAGGTGCGATGAGGCAGAGGCATTGCTGGAGGAGGTTTGGTTTTTTTTTGGGGTAATATATAATATTTATCATATAAAGTTTATATCTGTATAGGCCAGTCTGAAGCAACTTTACAACCAGCACTACCATTGGCTCTTGCACGGCAACCAGTCTGTCCAGGATTTCTATGATTTCTTTTTCCCTTTTAACATTTCCATTGATGCGGATGTCAGCTATGTTCAGGAATATGAGCAGACAGACAACTTCTCGGTTATATATGGCATCTACGATGTTTACAATAATGGAAAAATTATAGGAGGTCAGCTAAACATAACAGGATCCTATGAGAGCATCTGTAACCCAAGCGAATGTCGCAGGGTTAGGTATCTTAGTACCCTGCAAATGCGTTCAAAGTATGGCAATAGAGAGCAGCTAAAGGATGTCGTTCTGAGGGGTAATTTATTATTTTTCATATTTATAAATATTGTTTTTAATGTATATTCTCCTTTAGTGGCCACGGTGGTCACACAACGACCCCTTACCTGGTCCGAAGATCAACTAATAGAATTCTTGAGCCAGGAAAATGAAACTCACATTGATTCCCTGGCTAGATTTGGTTTCCATCTGACCCTTATCCTAAGAGATCTGCTGCACTGCAAGTCAGTTAATTAATTCGGAAAATGAGACACATTTAATCTAAATTTAAATACTTTCCAGAATGAAATTCATTTTCTCGGATAGTTGGAGCAAATCAGATATTGTGGGTGGTTCAATTGGCGCCTTGGTGGACCAAACGGCGGATATCACAGCCACACCTTCTCTGGCCACCGAGGGCAGGCTCAAGTATCTCTCGGCCATTATTGAGACGGGTTTCTTTCGTTCGGTTTGCATTTTTCGTACTCCGCACAATGCTGGCCTTCGAGGAGATGTATTCCTGCAGCCATTTAGTCCCTTGGTGTGGTATCTTTTTGGGGGAGTGCTCTCCTTGATCGGAATATTGCTTTGGATTACTTTCTACATGGAGTGTCGGCGCATGCGGCGCCGCTGGCGTTTGGATTATCTGCCCTCGCTGCTCAGCACTTTCCTGATTAGCTTTGGTGCCGCCTGCATCCAAAGTTCGGTGTTGATTCCCCGCTCCACGGGTGGCAGACTAATATATTTTGCCCTGTTCCTGATTAGCTTTATTATGTACAATTACTACACTTCGGTGGTGGTTTCCTCGCTGCTCAGTTCTCCAGTTAAATCAAAGATCAAGACAATGCAGCAGCTGGCGGAGAGTCCGCTGACAGTGGGCTTGGAGCCGTTGCCTTTCACCAAGAGCTATCTCAATGTGGGTTTAATTTGGTAATAGGAAATTTCTAAGCATTTTTTTATATATATTTTATATAGTATTCCAGGCTGCCCGAGATCCATTTGTTTATAAAACGTAAAATTGAACCACAAACCAAGAACCCGGAGCTTTGGCTGCCTGCCGAAGAAGGTGTCCTTAGGGTGAGGGATAATCCTGGCTATGTGTATGTCTTTGAGACCTCATCTGGTTATGCCTATGTGGAGCGATATTTTACAGCCCAGCAGATATGTGATTTAAATGAGGTTTTATTCCGTCCAGAGCAGCTGTTCTACACGCATTTGCATCGCAATTCCACCTACAAGGAGCTCTTTAGACTTCGGTAAGGATTGTAAATAAATCTATTTGAAATTCCTATTTATCTTCTATTTCAGCTTCTTGAGAGTCCTGGAAACCGGCGTCTATCGTAAGCAGCGCAGCTACTGGGTTCACATGAAGCTGCATTGCGTGGCCCAGAACTTTGTGATAACCGTTGGCATGGAGTATGTGGCACCGCTTCTCCTCATGCTGATCTGTGCCTATATATTGGTTATACTCATCCTCTTAATTGAGCTGGCCTGGAAGCGATTTCTCACTCACCTATAGCATGTAGCTCTTTAAATTCCCTTTAAAATGCAGCACAACCATATAGACACAGTATATAAATATATATGCAAGAGAAAATAAAAACACTTTGCGTTAACTTTTCGCATCGCGAAATTATGCAGGGGGGCCAACCAACGTTTTTCCCCGCTTCCTGTTTTCCTGCTCTCACGTTTTTCCCACCCGAAAATTGCAGCACGCCTCGTTAAACGGAGGGATGGCTAGAGGATAAAGGGATATAGGGGCAAGGACATGGCTGGTGGCCATGTTTTCATGCGATTTTCGTATTTGCATTAAAAACTTTTCGTGTTTGGCGGTTACTTTTTATTCTCCATTTTCACTTTTGGCAATGATTTTATTCACTTTCCTCCACAGCCCACTTTTATTTGCATTTTAATGTCCGGCATTCGAATTGAGAATTTTTTTGTTGTTGGTCTCGTGTGAATGGTAGATAACTGAGGCCTATTAGAAATACATAAATGTTAAAGGTTTTTCTGTGCCAAATATCCCCCATAGTTTTTTTGATGTCTCAATCATTCCAAGCTCCTCTATGATTTATGTGGTTTTAATGATTTTTGCCTTGGGCGATAGATATTGGAAATTTGGGATGTATCCAGGAAAATTGATGGGAAAATCACCTAAGGGTAAATGACCTATAAGAGCAGCAAGAAAAACAGTCAAGCATATTATTAAAATATAAATTAAATAGGGTTTTTTGTAGATAAATATTAATAAATAAAATACTGCAGTGAATAGTTTCAGAGTTTCTCATAATAATTTTCCAGAAATAAGGAAGTTTTTCCCTAACTTCAAACATATTTATAAACTATAAAATAAACGTTGTTTTAAATTAATATTAAAATATAAACCACTGTAGGGAAACGTTTCAAAATGTTTCAAAATAAATTTCCTGAAATGTCGAGTTTTTCTTCTAGTTTAATGAAGCTTTAAAGTTAACCTACTTTTTAAGCCTCAAAAGGCCTTCTTAACCGCCACAAATGTTTGTCAGACCCAAGCTATTACCCATAATAAATTGCCTTAACAATTTGTCAGCTCAATCTGGCTGTCAACAGGTCCAACGCCCAGGGCCATAGTTTGCCCCTTAAAGGATAAAGGATATTACTTTCCCTTTAGCAGCGAGCAGCAACTGGAAATTGACAGGCAATTGTGAATTATTTACAACATTGAACAAGCCACTCTTTTTCCGTTTTATTTTTTTGCAATTTGTCAACAACATGTTTTTATTGTTCTATTTTTTATTGTTTATAAACTTCATACCAATCCATGCTGCAGGGCAAAAAGCATTCCCTGCTTTGCGGCTGCGGTTCGAAATTGGTTTTGGCGGTTTCTGTACGTGCTAAATGAGCGCGAAATGGATTTGCCTTCAACGGGTTGGAAATGTAGAGGCCAACAGAAAAAAACAGAAATGAATTTATTATTGACAAAACTCTCGGCTAGTCCAATAATTAGATTTAACAGCAAAGGCGTGAAAGATAGCTGGCTTTATGCTCGTCGTCGTTGATTGCCTTTGCCTGGTCTGCCAGTGATATCTTAAGATTTATATTGGCCCAATGCTGTGAGCATCTTATCTGTAATTTAATCTGTCACCCCCTTCAACGATAATGATAATGTCGATTGCTGGCTGTCGTCCGGCTGTAATCTGTATTCCCTAGTGCCCCGTGTATGGGCGACAAGTCCTCAGTTGGTTTCCAGTTGGTCGAATCGGTTGGTCGTTGGTTTCCAGCCGGAAATAATTCGAAAGTACGTACTTGGTTTTTGGGGAAATTAACCCTGCAACTTTATGGCACCTCTGCCTCTCTGCCTGGGATTTATAGCTCAGCTTAGCTTCAAGTGTGTCTCTCGTAAAGTGTTTTTGAAACTTTAATACAAAATTAGCTTGCAAATACGTACTACATGAATGTATATATATGAAATTGGTATAAAATTAGCCGGCAAATTACCAGTTAGTCGAGTAATTATTGTATTTTGCATAACCGAAACCGTTTTTGTGTTGACAACTCGAGTTAAATAACCTTTATAATAATGAGAAAGTACGAAGAAACAAGTTTGATTCAGTTTCCTGGATTATTAAATAATCATTTTTCCTTTCTAAACTGGTAAACATACATCTTTCGTTAAGCTGAGTATTGAGTACTAATCACAAATATTTCTCTGCATTAATATTACGCATACGCCACATTACGCATACGTCAGTTCGCGCCATATTACGCATACGCCACGTGCGCGCCTGTGTAATGCAATAAGCCTAAAACCCAAAACAGTCAGTGAACAGAATCGCATCTAAACGGTTTAAATTAAGAAAATGCTATTGAAATTTGTTTAAAATGGTCATTAACAGATGCTAACACGTAGTGTAAGCTCGTTAAAAGCCCAATAAAGTGGGTAATACCCTTTAGATTATCTCTATCTTTAAAAGGGAAAATAAAGGCAACAATTTTCCATTAATAACACCAACCTTAAACCAGTGAAGAATGCGAGAACACTTGCCACAATTATCTACACAATCTAATCAATATCAGTCCGATTGTGTTCAGGATCAGCGAATGTCTAAAGATGACTAAACCGATAAGCAGCCTTAATCGCAAGGTAAAAAAAGTACAGAACCCTCGTCTTATCGTAATCAAGCAACCCTCTTGGGTTCGAAGGAGGGCTTCACTTGCCAACCTGAAAAACGTGACGTTCGCTGGCTGACCGACCTCAACTCCCCCGCTTGCCCACCATCAACACGAATCGAATCAACTTAAATTGAATTAAATCCACCGCTGCACACGATATATATATATACATATATATATATATATCTATATCTATGTGTATAATTACCTGCTAGCTATAAACCTGCCTGATCGGCACTTTGGCACTTGTTGCATCTGCAATTGTTTTAGTTTCGTTTGTTATTGTTGCCGCTCGGCACTTTTTTTCTTTTGTTTTATTATGCTGTCGCTGGCAACTCGCGTGATACCTCGCAATTTAGGTCCGAGTCGCTGGTTCTCATTAGTATCGGTTCTCGTTCCGATCGGCTGGGAGGGCCCATTCAGGTTCAGTCACTCATTGAACGCCCAAAGGCGCGAAACGTCGTCGTTGCCGTTCTTATCAACGTTTGGGAACACGGATTTTCCCAATTAAATTGGTGTTCGGATAGCTTTTAATTAATTCATTAAATTATAAAGGTTTGCCAACCTAAAGGATATTTAAAAGGTGCTTAAAGTGAAAACAAAAAATATTTTTAAATATTTTTAAATGAAAATTGGATGGTTCGACAAAAAGGATAATACAAAAGCCAACATAATTTCAAAACAAATATAATTAATCATTAAATATAATATATTACTCAAATTAGGGGCTATTTTCTTAGAAAAAAATAAAACAAACCCCAAATTTTAATGACAAATAATATTTTTTATTATCATTATTATTATTTTAAATATGTTCAATTTCTTAAACATGAATTTGATACAACTTGTTGGCTGTGCTATTAATTTGGAGTCCAAGGCAATACCCTAAGGAGTTCATCTAGCAATCTCAACTTACTGTCCATATTTCGAAATGGTTTTTGTGGGATATCAAATTATTTGAATATATCTTTTTTGTGATACTAAGCAAAAGTAACTGGATAGCACAGAGGGCACTGTAAAGTAGGCCAACGACTTGGGAACTGCGCAAATGGATCGAGTGAATCCCAAGATAATGAGTCAAGAGTTCCCAGTCAAGTGCAACCAAGGAACCTTCTGTGGGTTTAAAGTAATAACGGGTTGGAATAATCTAATTGAAGCAAAATTATTTGTATTTTGCTTTTAATTAGTTGCCTTGGCTAACAGCACTTACATTTAACAATGGTTAATTATTTAACTTATTTTTTCTAAGCTTGGCAAGGTCAACTCAAATGATCTGGCAAGAAATATAATTGTCAGTCAATAAACTTTAGTTAATGGGAATATTATTGATCTATTTACTATATACTACTATGTTTTTCCTATGCTCCACTTTCCGGTTTAGTTCTTAGCTTCCTTATTTCCTCCTGTCCACTTCCTCTTTACTCTGTCATCGGTCACAAGCTCTGTCGGATGTAAACAAATCAAGTCACTGCACTTTGCACCAGACAAATCATTGCCAAAAAAAAGCGAGTAATCTATAATACATAGAATATATATATTTAAATATATATCCGGCTATGTCCCATTTACTTGATTTACCCCCCGTGACTTTAAAGAAAACAAAGTAAATATTCCCTCAGTCAAAGTACTTTTTAGCATGAGAACTTTTCGCAGTAACAAGCTAAACTACATTAACAAAGCACTTAAATTAATTATAGAAAAATATCAATGTAAGAATCAGTTATACGAGGCTCTTAACCTGTCAAGCCCTGAGCTTAGCTTAAACAGCTGTCTTTTGGCTGCCTTCAATATTATTGTTTGTTTCGTTTTTTTTTAAGCATTTAGTGCACGTAGTTTCCACGAAAGTCAAGCTCATTCATTTAACTCACTTCCCCCATTGCCGATTTCGAGCAAGTTCACGACCAATGACGTACATGCTCAGCTTAACAAATTAAACAGTTTGCCTAAATACGTCTTGCGTAAATAATAATTCATAAAAATAATTAACACCAAGTTAAGAGTGTTAAATGAAGAGTAAAAAAGCTTGCTAGAATAAAGAGAATTTGTATAGTAGATTTTCAAGAGTGATTTTAAGAGAGAAAATGCTCTAAAATAAAATATATATTAAATATTTATATTCTTTTTTAATCTCATCTTCAAGATTGCCGCTTCAATATGACGGCTAGCAAACAGCAGGAGGCCGAGGCCGAACATGATCCCCAGGTGGTGGTCACACCCGCAGATGCTTCTCACAGCTCTCGTCATGACAAGGGCCTGTGGCGGGATCTCACCTCCTATTGGATCCTGGGTCTATGCAATAACTATGGCTATGTGGTGATGCTAAGTGCTGCCCATGATATCATCAAGCAGTTTAATCCAGTGAGAAACCAATAAATCAAACCAAATATCAAATCTAATTAATATATTTTATTTCCCTACCCTCAGAACGATGAGGCTGCTGAAAGCGATTCGGGCCGAAATTGTCATTTGGTGTCCACCGGAGCCATATTGTTGGCCGATGTGCTTCCCTCGCTATTTGTCAAAATGCTGATGCCCTTCTTTCCCTTTTGGGTTAAGTAAGTGAAGTCAAGGACCTTCTCAAAGCCACAAATCTCTAAGGACTCCCCACCTTTTTTCAGTTTTCGCATTGCCTTGGCTGTGATCTTCTCGGCAGCTGGCTTCCTGCTGGTGGGCTTTGCCAATGCCGAGTGGATGGCCCTTCTTGGAGTGATCATCACCTCGGCCAGCAGTGGAATTGGAGAGACCACTTTTCTGGCCTATTCTTCACGCTACAACAAGTGAGTGTTTAATGGGTTTCTTTATTTAAAGAATAATTTTAATTCAAAATCCTTTCTACAGGAATGTGATATCCACCTGGTCATCTGGTACTGGTGGAGCCGGTGTTATTGGTTCCCTGAGCTATGCCAGCTTGAGATCTCTGGACTTTAGTCCCAGGGACACCATGCTGATAATGTTGATCTTCCCAGCCATCGAAGCCTTTGCCTTTTGGCTGCTGCTGCGTCGCCCTCAGGTTGACATCCTTCCGGTTACAACTGTGGAGTCCACTGAGGTGCTCATCTCCGACGAGAAGCCGCTGGTTGGCTTCAAGGAGAAGTTCTTCTACATTAAGCATCTCTTCAAGTACATGTTGCCGCTTTGTCTGGTTTACTTCTTCGAGTACTTCATCAACCAAGGATTGGTAGGTCAATAGACTTCCCCCAAAATCACTTCTCTAATCTCTAATCCTTGCAGTTTGAGCTGGTCTACTTTGAGGACATCTTCCTGGACAAGGACTCGCAATATCGCTGGCTGAACGTGGACTATCAGATTGGTGTCTTTATTTCCCGCTCCTCGGTTAACGTTTTCCAGCTGGACAAAATCTGGTTGATGTCCATCTTCCAGTTCATCAATGTGATCTACTTCCTCACCGAGGTCATCTGGTGGTACACGCCCAGTATCTGGATAGTGTTTGCCATTGTCCTGTGGGAGGGCCTGCTCGGTGGCGGTGCCTATGTGAACACCTTCTATCGAATGTCCAAGGAAATATCACCGGAACGCCAGCAATTCGCCATGGCCATGGTGGTCCAATCGGATTCGTATGGCATTGCCCTGGCCGGTTTCCTGGCCATTCCCGTTCACAACGCCATCTGCGGCCTGCCAGCGGCTGCGCGTAGCCTTGTCTGGTGATCGAGAATTGGATCTGGATCAGGATCAGATTATGCCTTTACTGTGTGCATGTGTAGCTAATTAAGTGTGTATGTCTGTGCATGTCCCGATAGTATTAGCCACTGAGTATGACTCCCAGGAGCCAGGATATAGATTGTTATGTAGTTTTGATTAACTGCTTCTGTTCGCCTACTCTTAAGTTTAGTTTAATAACAGGAAATTCTATAAAGTTTGAGCTCTTCAAATATATAATTAAAATATTTAGAGTGTTTTGGTGTGTTTTTATATATTTTATGATTATTTTACAGCCTTGATCTGAAGGTGAGTATATTTTTTAATTCCTCAAAACCAGATTTTCTATGAATTTCTTTTCAAATAAACAAAAGTTGGCTTAAACATATTTAACCCTGACAGTTCTCGGGGGCTTTCAAGTTGTCAAAGCCAAGTGTAACGCATATCTTAAAAGTTTATTCTCCTCAAAATGATCATGGTTAACTAGCTTGCCAAACCTATAACGACATAAAAAAATATCTATGTTTTAAATATAGATAAATAAAAGATCTTCATTTTCATTTTATACCTTTAAATAAATATTACCTTTAAATAAATATTAGATGAGTAATTTCTGTGTTCGATCTGGGTCAGAATACATTAGGCTTTAGCTGGGTTTATTCAACTGTCGTTATTAAACATCAATTCAACTATTACCTATTAACACTATTAACAATATAATATGTAATATTTATTTTTTGCCGCTGACTTATTACTACATCGAGTTGTGAGTGGCAGCTAATTTAGTTCGATTAAACCAAACGAAACGGAATCTGGGTGAGACCGATTTGGGAGATCGATCGCGACCCAAACCGAGTTGCGCCAAGTCGTGGCGAGATGTTACGTGGAGCTCTCACGGCATCAGTTGGCTGGGAGCTGCCGTCTAGAGCACAACGCGATCGATCCAATTCGGGAGTTGAGCAACCACAATGCGGGGCTTATCAGCATTTCTACTTTTACTGTGCCTGCAAAGGGTGATGACAGATGCGGCAACGGCGAGGCGACCCAACATAATCATCATAATGGCCGATGACATGGTGGAACTAGTTTCTCAAACATAAATCAAGACATTTTTAAAACCAAAGCAAATGTATAACCTTTTCAGGGTTTCGATGATGTGAGCTTTCGTGGTGGCCAAGAGTTTCTAACGCCCAATATCGATGCCTTGGCCTATCATGGACGACTCCTGGATCGCCTGTACGCCCCGGCCATGTGCACTCCCTCAAGGGGAGCTCTGCTCAGCGGAAGATATCCCATACACACGGGTATTTACAAATTATATTCTTATATTGAAATTAAGCTATTAATTAACCGCGACAGGAACCCAGCACTTTGTGATCAGCAACGAGGAGCCCTGGTCCCTGACCCTCAATGCCACTTTAATGCCGGAGATCTTTCAGCGAGCCGGTTACTCCACCAATCTGGTGGGCAAATGGCATCTGGGCTTCTCCCGCCCGGAATATACGCCCACCCGGCGAGGCTTTGACTACCACTATGGCTACTGGGGCGCCTATATAGATTACTACCAAAGGCGATCCAAAATGCCGGTGGCCAACTTCAGTCTGGGCTATGACTTTCGGCGAAACATGGAGCTGGAGTGCCAAGATCGTGGAGTTTATGTAACAGACTTGCTGGCCAACGAAGCGGAGAGATTGATTAAGGAGCATGCAGGCAAGGATAAGCCTTTATTCCTGATGCTCAGCCACTTGGCGGCCCATACGGCAACGAAGATGATCCCCTACAGGCGCCGGAGGAGGAGATACGAAAATTCGCTTACATCAAGGATCCCAACAGGAGGAAGTATGCGGGTGAGTTTCGAGGGGATCCCAAACTCTCTGGATTGAAATTAAATATCGAATAACCCCTTAGCCATTGTCTCCAAGCTGGACCAAAGTGTGGGCCGTGTGATCAGCACTCTGGCCAGCACGGAACAGCTTGAGGACAGCATTGTTATCTTCTATTCGGACAATGGAGCTCCATCGGTGGGCATGTTCTCCAATACGGGCTCCAATTGGCCGCTTCGTGGGCAGAAGAATACGCCTTGGGAGGGAGGCGTGCGAGTGGCTGGCGCCATTTGGAGTTCTCGACTGCAGGCACTCGGCAATATATTCACCCAACCCATTTACGTGGGCGACTGGCTGCCCACTCTGGCCCATGCAGCTGACATTGAGTTGAAGGACTCCGACACCCGCCAGCTGGACGGCATTGACCTGTGGCCACAATTGGCGGGCCCTTCGGATGCTCCCCATGTGCCGCGCGAGATTCTGCACAGCCTGGACGATGTGTGGCGGGTGGCGGCCCTTCAAATGGGTCACTGGAAATATGTAAATGGTACTACCTCGGCGGGACAATATGATTCGGTGCTTACCTACCGGGAGCTAGACGACCTGGATCCCCGCGACAGCCGTTATCCTGTGACTGTAAGGAACTCCGCAGCTTCAAGGGCGCTCTCTCGATACGATTTACGCCGCTTGACGCAGCAGAGGATCACAGCCATTCGCCGTTCAGCCGGAGTGCGTTGTGCCGATTTCCAAAGATCCTGTAATCCTCTGCTGGAGGAGTGCTTGTTCGATATTACGACGGATCCTTGTGAGCAGAACAATCTGGCGTACTCCAGCAGGCATTCCGATGTCTTGGCCGCCATGCGAAGGCGTTTGCGGGAGCTAAGGTCAAGCGCCGCGACTCCGGGTAATCGGGCGAGCATGCCGGCTGCTGACCCCATCTGGCACACCTGCTCCTGGGAATCTTTCGAGTTGCACAAGCCAAGAACCGGTTAGTAATCATTAAAGCGTGTTTTATATATTAACTTAATTTTATTTCTTAAAATGTAACCTTTGCAGTACCCTTGGAATGCGATTACCATGGCCTACCCTGTGAAAACCATTAGGTATCCGGAAGGAAACAGAAATTGCTATTTAATATTGTTTATATTTTAGATAGAAAAAAATATATAACTCTATTTTATATACTCAAAAAAATGTGTAATTTTAATAAGAACTTTCAAGTAATAAAAACAACTTTTCGAATTAATTTATTTATTGTTTATGTATCTCTCGTTTAAAAAATAAACTCATATATACAAACAAATTCGTTATAGAAATGCATCGCACAAATGCACAGTTACGAGATTAGCCAGAATGCGTACAAAAAAGGATACAAAAAAGTATAAAAACTGGAAAGACAATTAATTGCGAGAACTTGGCCACAATCAGTTCTTGATTGTTTAATTTACTACATAACCATATTGGGAAATATTTATATATATATATCGTTTAAAGTTTGCTAGTTCAGTCCAATCACATTGTGTTCTCGTTACCAGATTTTTTGAAATGCTTCGCTTACGTTGCTTTGCTGTAGCAAGGGAATGCTTAAAGCTGTTACTTCTGTGGTTGCTGCTGTTGTTGTTGTTGTTGCTGTTGTTGTATTGGCACCTGTTGATTTTGAGCAGGCGGAGGGCTTTGATTGTTGATTTGTTGCTGTTGTACAGGTTGCTGCTGTTGTACAGGTTGTTGCTGCTGCACAGGCTGTTGTTGCTGCTGCACAGGTTGTTGTTGTTGCTGCACAGGTTGTTGTTGTTGTTGCTGCACAGGCTGTTGTTGTTGTTGAACAGGCTGTTGTTGTTGCTGAACAGGCTGTTGTTGCTGCTGTATAGGTTGCTGTTGCTGCTGTGGCTGATACACAGGCTGCTGTTGCTGGTAGACAGGCTGCTGTTGCTGGGGAATCGCTCCGACATGCTGGTACACCTGATTAGGATTCAGCTGCACTGGCTGCCCGTTTCCATATTGCTGCTGTTGGTACTGCTGGGCGTACTGTTGCTGCTGCTGGACATATTGCTGCTGTTGCTGTGCGTGCACCTGGCCTGGTTGTTGGTAATGGGGCTGTTGGGCGCCTGGATGCGGCGGCGGCTGTTGGTAGGCAACGCCGCCAGGATACGGTGCAGCATAGTAGCCCTGCGGCATGTTGGGATGCGGCGGCAATTGGCCCTGGGCAATCAGACGCTGAACTTCCTCCTGGCGCCTGCGCTCGTACTCCAGGTACTCTTCGTGCGTGTACTGCGGCTGCTGGTCGATTGTTTCCCACTCCGGATCCTTCTGGAACTCCTCCTTGTTGGTCTGCATCATGAACTCCTCAATGCTGATCAGACCATCGTGGTTGGTGTCCGTTTCCTGGAAGTAGTGCTCTCGCATGCGTTCCATCTCCTCTGCGCGCTCCCTCATGTCGTCCTCAGGCAAATCACTTTGGTAAACCTTGTCCAGCTCTTTAACGAACAATGCCTTGACCTCTGCCTCGTCCCAATAACCATTGCTGTCGACGTCGTGAATGGAGAAAAAGGTCTTGGGCTCGAAGTCATTCTTGTCCATGTGATCCTGCTTCTCCCACACCTCTTCCAGCTGTGCCTTGTTGCCCGGATGGTGCAGTTTTTCGTGGTCCTTGTGCTTCTTCTCCTTCTCCTTGATCTCGCTCTCGAACTTCTTGCGCGACTCCTCATCCATTTCCTTCTTCTGCGCCTCTCGCTCGAATTCCTTCTGCATTTCGTACTCCTTGAACTCGCCGCGCCGCTTTCGATCAGCCTCGGCCAGATCGTCGGACGTCTTTTGGATCAACTTGCGCAGATCCTCAATTTCGAATGTGTGCTCATTGCCGTGATCCAGATGCTGTGGCACCTTCAGATGCTTACGATCTATGTCGTTGGCCAGATCGAAGGCCTGATTAGCCAGCTCACGCAGACGTTCCAATTCGCGGCGTTTGATCTCATCCAGCTTGGTGCGAACGTGGTGATTCACGTAGTCCAGCTCCTGGGCGATTTTCCCACTCTAAGCCAACGAAACAATGCAAAATTATTTATATGCCAAAAGAGAAAACTTTTAAGATATAGAAAACTAAGGAGAGACCTTTCAGGAGGACCTCAGTACCTAAGACTCCTTCTGTTCCTGCACTCACCCGAATGTCCGCCTCGGGCGCCTTGTCCAGCTTTTTCCGGAACTCGGGATCGGCCTCGAGAGCCTCAACCACCTCTCGCAGATAGCGCTCGTACTCCAGGGCAGTCTCCACGTCGGCAGTGGCCGGAGTGCTGGATTCCGCCTCCGCCTTAGCGTCCTTCTCGGCCTTCTTGTTTTGCGTCACAGGCAAAGCAGCGACTAAACAGAGCGATGCAATCAGAGCCAGGCCCAGCAGGGCTACGTTTCGCGCCATTGCTGTCAGTGGTGACTTCTGGCTCGTGCTTTCAAGTTTTGTACAATGGAAATCTGACAAAGCAGCTGGGCAAATAATTAAATAAAAACCTAATATTCTGACGTGTCGGAGTAGATTTTGTTGATTAAGATGACCGTTGTTCCACCCTTGAAATATACCAACTGTCCGTTAAAAATATACCAGCTGTCCGTCAAAAATATACCAGCAGGAGGGATGCCACTAGCCACATTGGCTTAGAACATTTTTCACTTCCAGTTCAAAATTTGAAAGTTACTTTCTTCCATTCGAAGGCTAAATATTTAATAAATAAACTCGCCTTCTTGTTTGTATTACAAACAAATTTAATACGAATTTGTAGTCTTTGAAATTTTAACAAATATTTTTTAAACTTGCTAAAATTGCACTTTAATATTAATTATTTGAAAGAAAATTACATAAAATACTCAAATAAAACAATGTTTATTCTCAATTCTTTTTTGTTTTTAGTAAAGTTTCCCTTTTTAACCTTGGCTTGTGGCTTAAGATTCTTTTTAATTTCACCGAGTTTTTTAAGTTTCGAATTTGTGTCATTTCTTTCCGCGGGGCGTTTCTTCAAAATCTTTTCCGTTTTTTCAATTTTCTTTAGTTTGCCTGACTTTTGATCCTCCTTGGTTTTCCCCTCGGGGCGTATCTTGGTCGTTATATCCTCCCGATCCAAAGGTTTCTTGGCTCGCATCTTGGCCTCCGATTTGCGAACCTTTTTCATTTGCAACATGTATTCCGGAACGGAGCCGCCGGAGTTTTTAATAATCAGAGCAACGCTGAAGGAATAGGAAAGCAATATGTAGTCAGATATGTAGATCCCATAAAAGTAAATATTCAGAAATATTACCTTCTCAAATTGGCAGTGTCCTCTTGCGTGAAGAATGTGATGGCTCGTCCTGGACGTCCAGCGCGTCCAGTTCGTCCGATCCGATGAATGTACGAGATGGTGGTGGGCGGAAAGTCGTAGTTGATTACCAGGTTGACACCCTTAAAGTCAATACCGCGGCCCATCAGCTCTGTGCAGATGAGTACCCAAATGCTGCCTTCTCGAAAAGCCCGCACGCAGTTATCCCGCTGATGCTGGCTGCGCTCGGCATGTATCACGTCCACATTGATGCCATCGTAGAGCAGCTCCTCGAACAGTTGCTTGGCTCTCTCCTTGCTCTGTACGAAAACTAGAACCGGCGGCTGCAGGCCCTGACGAACCAGATCCCGCATGGCCACCAATTTTCCGCTCTCAGATCCAACGAACAGCAGCTCCTGCTGGACGGTATCCGTAGCACTGTTCTGCACACCAACAGTGACGCGCACAAGGTTCTTGAGGTGACGCAACGCCCATTTAGCCACTGGCACTGTGTAGGTGGCGCTGAAGAAGGCCACGCACTTGGCCGGATGGGAGCAGGCAGCGTAGATGTCGTCCAGCTGCTCCTTGAAGTTGTTTTGTCCCTCCTCCATCAGGCGGTCAGCTTCGTCCAACACGAACCATTCGACGTGGGACAAGTCCAGAAGAGGTGGCTGCTGTTGCAGCAGAAATCGCACTCGGTTCGGCGTGGAGACCAGAATGTCATAGCGTTGCTTGCACTCGGCGCCTTGTTTCTGCTTCGCCTCGCTTACTTTACTGATAAAGTGGGTACGCAGGCCCGTTTCTCGGGTTAGCTCCGCACATTCTCGGTAGATTTGCTGGGCCAACTCACGGGTGGGGGCCAGCACTAAAGCCCTTAAGCCGGTGGTTCTATGCGCCCTCAGGCCGTCAATGATGGGCGTGAGGAATGCTAATGTTTTGCCAGATCCGGTTGGCGCACAAGCCATCAGTGCCCGGCGCTGCAGAAGCACTGGCAGTGCCTGCATCTGGATGGGAGTTGGCTGCGCAAAGTCGCGTCCTAGTAGGTTCTGCTGCAGTCGGGGGAGCAGCTTGTGGTCCTTAAGCAGAGCCTCAAAGCTGGTTATCGGTGCGGGGACATTCTTGCCCAGGACACTGATGTTGTTCTGCTTCCTGGTCTCATTCACTTGCTCCGTGGCCCTTTGGCGCTCCAGTTCCTCGACGGAGGGTTTCTTCGCTTCCTTGCGTTTCTTGGGCTTACTTTGGTTGGAGTCATCCGCCAGCAGTCGGAACTCTGAGGTGTCACCATTCTGCTTGGGTTTGACTTCATTTTTCACCTTCGTAAGTGGCGGGGAATCTTCGGAGAGCGGCTGCAGCTGCGTCTTGGAGGGAGTTGCCTATTGCAATGGTAACAGTTTGAAGAACAGCTTAACTTTCATTTAATCTTACAGCGCTTACCTTGGGCCTCTTTGTGAAGCGTACACCGGCCGTAATAAGCTTGAATATATCGTGTTCGTCCATTGTTTTCCTTTTATTATTATTAAAAACCGCGCACGTGCATTTGTTTTGATTCCTTCTCAATGATAGTGCTGCCAGATTTCTAAAACTGATGAAAACCGTTGTGCTGACACTTAAGCAGTTTTTGCGGCTGTTATTTTAGCTTGAAGAAGCTGGGTTCGCAATTTTTTTAATAAATAAATAAATAAAAAACAATACAAATTAAGACTTATTTTATATATTTATATTAATTATTTATAAATTTATTTGTATGTATCTTACAAATAATTCATTACCTTCTTAAACTAAATAAAACGCATTACCAATTAATTTTTTTTCATTTAATTTTAGTTTAACATAAAACTTCTTAATAAAATGGTTAGCAACAAATAAAAAATAAAAAAAAATAAACTTTAGCAACGAACTTTGTGGGCGAGAGAAAAGAGAGGTAGATAAGGTAGAACGAGAAAATTCATCGCGCTCTTTCCCCTTACCAGCTATAGTTCCAACTGCTGCCGCTTGATGGCGTTTTCGTTTGTACGACCCGTTCACAATATGTTTTAAAATATTTTCTGCAATCAAGTTCGTTGCCTAAGTCTTTTCGTTTTTGTTTATTTTTATTTGCTGTGAACCATTTGTTAACCATTTATTTGTGTTAAAATTAACAAAAATTAAAAAAAAAAACTTTAATTGTAATGTTTTATTTTGTTTTAATTTAGTGTTTTGTTTTTTGTTTTATTTAGTGAAATAAGCTAATAAATTATTTTAAAGATATATAAAAAAACTTTATAAATAAAAAGAACTTCATATTTTTTTTTTTTTAAGTTTGAGAATGTGATTAAAAATAAATTTTTAAATTAAAAATAATGGACAAATAAAGTAAAAGGTGGGAAAACATGGGCAACCGATGGGCAATCGTTTCCAGCTTTCAACCAAAAAAAAAATTGTGAACCCAGCTTCTTCAGCTTATTATGTTACAAATTAATTAATAATTCAATAATATTCAAATTCATAATTAATTAATTAATTAATATTTAACAGCAATAATTTATTGCTGAATAAATAACAAATCGCTGTGCGATCAAAATAAATATTTAGACTTTCTGAACATAAAAAAGGGTATTTATTTAGACTTTTTTTAGCATATTTATTCACCAGGCTCAATGGCCACCAGCTCGTCCAACAGTTCAACACGCCTCTGCAGCCCCTTCGAATCCTTTTCACTGCCCCTAATGCCCTCCGCTGGCCCACCCCAGCTGAAACTGCTCTGACCATCATCATTCGTTAGACCATCGTCGTCGAAATCCTCGCAGAGATTGTGCATGGCACAGATGCTCTCAACAATAAGCCTCACCTCGTTCAAATCGCGAGCCTCCAGGGCGTACAGGGTATTAAAACGACGTGCCAACGAGTCCAGGACCTTCTCAGCTAACAGGAAGGCAGGACGAAGCAGCTCATTGAATACCGCATCCTTGCGAAAGCATTCGGCCTCAATGGGTCGCATCAGATAAGATTTCAGTGGAAAGACACTGTTCCCGATGAGATAGCTACCCGCTGGCATGGTCCTGGGATTCAGGGCGAGAGTCTGGCCAATTGGGGAATCCTCGAAGCTATACTCGACGAAAAGCTCCACGTAGCAGTCGATGATCTTTCGCTCCGCGTTGCAGATTAGCTGAAGAACCACCGGCACCTCGGCGTGTTCCGATTCCAGGAAGACGTCCAGACGCTTTAGCGTTATGATGCCAAAAAGCTCTCGGAAGCACCGCAGCTCCTCCAGCCGTTGGTAGCCCTGTAGGGTACTTCGCTGGGCTGCCAGCGAATTGGGCCACTTGATGAAGCTCTCGTAGTTGTCCGAGATGCAATGCCAGAAGCCACGCACCACCTGCTGGCACAGAGCCCAGGGTAGCCGGAATTTCCGGGCAATCTCCTCGAAGTGTTCATCGGTGGCTAGCTTCCACATGGCCAGCGATAGCATTGTCTGTGTCGGCGGTGTCGGATAGCCAGGCAGGGTGATGCCGCTTAGTGTTTCCTCCAGGGTTTGCTGGACTTTCTGCAAGGCAGTGATTAAGGTGGGGGAAACAAGTAAAACCACCCGGCGCTTACCAGGAATGTGAGCTTGCGCATATGCAGATAGGACTCGAATTGAGTGTCCGTGTAGCGGTGCAGTAGATTCAATTCGGCGTGGTTCCACTCCAGTTTGGCGGCCTTCTGTGCTGGTAACCGGCCCAACGATTCCTCCAGCATTCTGCGCTTTCGGCTGACCATTGCCGCTCGTTTCTGTTGCATCAGGGCGAATATCTCCGCCTCATCATCGTCCTCAGTGGTGTCCAGGAGCGGGCAGCTGCCGGCTATGACATTCAGTGGCGGTTGGTCAATAAGTAGATCCTTGGTGATTATAGAGGCAATATTGGCCAGAACGGCACGCTCTTCCATGATGATATGAATGTCTTAGCGAAATATCCTTTTCAAATTGAGATTTAGCTTTGGATTTTGCAGCCCAGTCAACCCCAATTTCCTTTGTCCTTGTTTGTGTATGTATGTATGTGTACGACTCGTCAGCTGATATCCTTCCGTTTTAACAGGACTGTTACTCGGGGATGTTTTGATTTTAACATATTGCTAGGTTTTCCTTCATCTCTTCTGGCAAGTATATTTTCTCCTCAAGGATGCCCAAGCTTCTTATTTCGTAATAAAATAAACAACAAAGCTCTAATTTCTCTGCAATTCATTTATTTTCATGGTATTACGGGCAAGGATATGCATTTGGATGAAAACTCATCCAATTGCTCATTGCTCATAGATTCAGTTAACAGTCCTACGCACTCGGACCACCACACGCCTGCGTCCAGTGCCGGTTTCCTGTCCTGCACGGCGGCGTCTGACACCACCCCGTCGGATAACCACACGCCTGATGATGACCCGGCGGCGGCGGTGCTTCTTCTTTGTGGTGGCACTAGTTGTTGTGGTCGAGGCATCAGTTGTGGTAGTGGCTGAGGCATCTGTAGTAGTGGTGGCCGAAGCATCCGTTGTCGTTGTCGCCGTGGCACTGGTCGTCGTAGTGGAACTTGCGGCGGAAGCAGGGCCGCTAAGCAGGACCAGAGTGGTCAGGACGAGGAAGGATAGAACCAATAGACAGCGCATTGTTGGGGTTTTATTTTTGGTAAAGTCGTAACTGATGTCAGTACCCCCAAACGGATGGATATTTATAGTGTCTTCTGGGGCCAGAGAGATATGTTAGGAGTTGATATTAGGAGCCGTGCAAACACAGGTGTGGCCCTTGATGTTTTTCGCCTGCTCACCTCTTTGTGTCGCCTTTGTTCCACTTACACTCCATAGTGCCTCCGCCTATTTACGATGGCTTTGTTAATCTGTTTGCAGCTGCTTTTTGGACGTAAATGGAATTTCTATTTCTATGCAAACCAAACTTCGCAAAAGCTAAGGGTTTGTGTAAAATAAAGTAGCATACTTTTTGGTGTGTTTTATGTTGTAACTTAGAAATAGATTATTAGAAACGAATCCAGATACTATGCTAAGCTATGCGAAACGATCTTAATCCAAATACGTAGACACATGATCACATTAATATATAATAACAGTGAAAGCTTATATCATTCTGAAGCAGAACTTGGGCAAAAAATTGTTTTCCGCTGTCCTGATCAACCTTTCCTTGCATCTTCTTTCCAATTTCAAGTATTTTTTTTTTAATTCCAAATTTCTGTCAAGTTTGATGTCAATAAAAAAATAATTTAGAAAATGTCCAAGGAAAATAAGCAATCGTTCTCAAAAGTCTGGGATATTGGCGTATGGAACTCACAGGACATTCAGAATTACAGCAGCGTATCCCGCATCCAAAAGCAACTGCGCCTTGGAAACTGGGAGTATATATGCAATCATCCTGAGGTTAAATAATAATAATAAAAATTTATGGAATTAATTAAATTCATTACTTTATTTTAACCCCAGATACGTGCCATAATTCGTGTAATCCTTCACAATGCCATCAATGAAAAGCCGGAACCAGACAATATTCCAAAGTTTTTGGCAGAGTTCTTCAATTGTCAGAGCAATCCGTTGCTAGTGTCATTGGTAAGAAATTCCTATATGTTCCATATTTCATTTTGATCTTAAGTTGGTACAATATATATTCAAAGTAGCTCGAATTTTACAGACTTATAAGATTTAATATTAATATTCTTACGTCTCAGATAAACACTCAACTGAAGTATGTTAAGGAGCAACTGAGTCGTGGACGTTGGAGCAAGTTTGATGCGGAGGATTTGTTCATGGAGAGTCCCTCCACTCACTCGCTTCTGTCGACAGCTTCCGTGGACAGCAATGTCCACCCAGTTCTCACCTATGCGTTGGTCTTCAAGAAGCCCGATGAGTGTGGCATCGAAAAGCCGCCTTTTTAGGGAGGATATGGAATTTCTCTGAGGGAGGAATTTGAGCAAAATTTTCTATATATATAATATTCCAAAAATCTTATGTGAATAACATTTTACATTCAAGGACTGTGGCTTTTCTAGGTTGATTATACTCTCAGACAAGGCGTACACAGATTTGTGTTCAGCACAAGGCGTCCGTCCTTTTATCCCTCTATCCCCTTGAATCTCGGAGACTACAAAGACTACATTTAATTTCAGGACCCCACGTACTTAATTACAAAATATTTGCTCAATTCCAATCTTTATTTTGCATTCGCCGAGTTAATATTTTAAAGAAAATCAAAAGAATCGACGTGCCGAGCGTCCAACGCGACGCTCACGGACTCGGATACGCCTCACGATGCGGCCATCACCGCTCTCCCGGTTCCTCCTGCGGCGCACGCCATCGCCTCCTTCACGCTCACGGCGGATAATTACGACGCGACGGCGCCTGTGGCGGCGGCGATGGTGCTTCTTGGTCGTCGCCTCGGTTGTGGTGGTGGCAGCAGTTGTTGTTGTTGTCGGAGCCGCTGTCGTTGTCGTCGTAGCCGTAGTGTCAGAACTGGAGGAAGAGCTGCTGCTCGACGGGGAAGTTGAACTGCTGCTCGTTGGCGAAGTTGAGCTGCTGCTAGTTGGCGAAGTGCTGCTTGAGGACGAGCTGCTGGCTGGAGTAGATGCCTGCATGGACAGGACAACCAGGGAAGCCAGGATGGCCAGGAAGAACGCTTGTATCGGACGCATGGTATCTTCTTTTCGAGGCTGGGCTTTGGATTCTGCTTTTGTCAGTCACAATACCGAGTTATTTATAGTGAAAGTCTCTACAGCATCCGAAGTTGTCTCCAGACTCCGTTGTTTGCTGACCAAACATATCACATTCATGGAGTTTCCAAGCTCCGGATAATTAAGTAATCAAAGCTGTCATTGTTGGCTTTTTATTAAAAGACAAAAGAGAAAGGTTTAGGAAAAATACATGCTAATATTCTGCATCCTTAGTATTTCTTATAGAACGTAAGCAAGACTGTCAATTTAAAGGTAACTTCCATGATAACTTTCCATGATGATTAAAAAATGATTCTATAAAAATCTGTGAACCAATCAAATCTAAATGTCATTAATAAATTGATTCTTTAGTTTTTGACATATTTATATAGATCTTGTTAATGTTGGCGACATTTTGGAGCTACTAGTTTAAAAAAAGAAAGGTAGGCCGTGTTAAAGACTCAACTTTTTAATGAATAAATTAAATTTTCCAGCAGCAAATAAAATTAAATAAATGGTTATTATTTACACATGATTTTATTCTTTAATTTGAATCGTATTCAAGTATTCATATACTGAGATAAATAAAACACACAAACTTCTGTTCAATTTAATAAAGCTTGTACATTATTGACCTAACCAAGTGCTGTGTCTTGGCCAACAAAAGAATTTGAGTCAATATTTGGTATAAGAAAAGGAACTAAACAAGTCTGGTTAACAAGAAACGAAGGGAACCCGGCCTAAAAATACTTTTATTAGAATTGGTTATTGTTTAGCTGTTGGTCTGAAAGTTTCAAAATTTTCCGTTCCCTTGACGTAATAGCACTTGGTGTACCATGAGGAGGCTATAAATGGAAACGTAATAGTCTAAATCTGCAGATAATTCTAGCTCGCTCCATTGAAGGCATTTAATGATGAGGCTCCTACTAGCAGTAACGGTTGCTCTGTTGGCCATCCACTTGGTGCCAGTAAATTCTGAATCAAGTTCAGGAACGGGCACAGGAACGGGCACAGGAACGGGCACTGGAACGGGCACAGGAACAGGCACAGGAACTGGTACTGGCACTGGCACAACGACCACTACAACAACTTTGGCTCCCACAACAACAACAACAACGACCACATCCGCTCCTGTCACCACCCACAGGACACTCCGTCATCGTAGGCGACGCATAATTAGAAAAATTATCCACAAGCGCAATGGAGCAGAGAGAAAGCGTCGAAGTGGTTGAGTGATTAAATAAATTATAAAAAAATATACAAATATGTTTTATTGTTTATTCTTAATGTTAATTCATTATTTAATTTTATTCCATTTAACATTTTAGCGGTATGCCGCGTGCGGTCACACTGAAACTGATCTTGCGACTTTAGTTTGAAATTCGCGTTGTTAGTAACATCTTTTTTCTTATTGATTGTTTACAAAAAAGTAAAACAATGGACCATTTGGATGAAACCTTCGAGAAGCCAGAGTTCGACTGGAGTGCAATCAGCGTGGGCGACTATAAACTCGATCACTCTCAGAATTTCTTCGCCAACAAGGAAAACAACCGTAATTTGGACAATGAGAACCTCCAACAGCTTACCTTCAGCAATTGTTCCACTTCCACAACCTCCAAGGTCAAGGTGGAAGATGCCGAGAACGAGGCGATGGTGAAGTTGCAGCCCACCAAAGTCACATCTCAATTGCCGCCAAAGGAGATTCCAGCAATGAAATCCGAGCTAGCAACAGTAGCAGGAATTCCGGTCCAGCTGGAGGAGCAAAACCAAACAGATGAAACGAAAGTCGACCAGCTGGTAATGTACGACGATATTGAGAACATGCTCGAGGCTGAGGCTGTCCGACCAAACATCGGTAACCTGCGGTTGCAGTGGAGCCCAATACCCAACGAGCATAAAGAAACCGGGGCCGGAGCTGCCGCTGCCTCTGTCCCTGTCCCTGTGCCAAAGGCATACGCTTTTATGGACCTCTACGAGCGCAATCGTCAGCATGCTCGTCTGCAGCAAGAGGAGGAGGATCGCCAGGCGCGGCAATTCCACAGCCGACCCATGCCCAATTTTAAGGCCATGCACAAGCGCATAGACGACCAGGTGGTCGTCCACAGAATCACCGTACCGAAGACGCCCGAAACGGTGAAATACTGGCAGTCGTGCGTGGAGCGCCGCCGTCAGGCCAAAAGGGACCAGGAGGAGAAGCTGCGGAATCTGAGCCAAGAGCATCCGCATACATGCCACAAGACATTTAATCTGCTTAGCGACCAGCGCGTGCGCGACCGGCGTGCTTTTGACTCTGCCGTCCAAGAGAGGCAGGTTCAAAAAAGAAAGGAGCAAGAAGAACAACGTAAACGGTGCGAGGAGGAGGAGATCAGGGAGATACGTAAGATGACGGTCTTCAAGGCGCGTCCGAATCCATTCAAGTAGTGCTCGAGAGTTGGTCAACCCCAAAATTCTTTATTTATATATATACACATATTATTACTTATTACTTTTGTCCAAAATTATAATAATGTGAAAGCGTTGCATAGTTGTACAATGAAACATTAAAGAGTGAAATTAAGTCAAACAATTCAGCAAACTGTTAAGCAACACCTCCAGCTGGCAGTGCTGTTAAAAGGAAAGAATAAATGAAACTCTAAACCACAAATAATAAAAAATTAAATATTATAATAGTTCTATTTATCATATTTTATTGGGAAATATGGCAAATAAATTAAAAAATAAAGATGAAAAAACATCAATGTTTCCCGGCCAAATATCGATGGTATTAATCGGTAATCGAGAAAGCATTTACTTGTGTTTGACCAAACTCCTAGTGATGCTGAAAACATCGATGCATCGAACTTCGATATCAGCAAAAACATCGATAAAAAAAACATCGATTTTCAGCATCACTACTTTGGACGAAAACTCCAGATTTCCGTTTTCAATTAACAATTATGAATTAATTAGCGCTTCAATTAGCACAAGGCCTTAAAAGAAGAAACTAGCACAACACCGAGGCAGTAGGAAGCGATGGTAAGTCTGGCGAAAAAGGCTGGAAATCTGTTTCCAAAGCAAGGCCAACCGGCTTGACAATCGACCAAAAATAGACCGGAGCGGAGGACCAGGCCAAAAATAGCTAACGGGTGCAAGACCGCCCCATGTGTTTCCCAATCGCCTGATCAGCCAATGTCCTCCTTTCCTTGCAGGCAGTTCTGGGCGCCCAATTGGTGATCACTCTGGTGATGGTCAGCGTTATCCAGAAGCTGAGTCCACACTACTCCTTCGCCAAATGGATATTGTGCCGCACCGGTCTGCACCGTTACCTGCATCCCACCGACGATGAGCTGCGCTCCAAAGGAGGCGTGCCGAAAGAGAAGCCGCCCAAGGGTGGCCGGAACAAGCAGGCGAACGGAAGCGCCACACAGTTTCACATACCGCGCAGCATTGAGGTGGAGCTGGAGACTTTGCCGGTTCAGGAGCGGGATGTGATCCACCTACGCTACTTCACCGAATACCAGTGGCTGCTGGACTTCAGTGTCTACGCAGGCATAGTCTACGTGATCTCCGAAGTCTTCCACTTCTTCTATCCGCTGCGTCAGGAGATCAACCTGAGCATGGTGTGGTGCCTGCTGGTCATTTTCTTTGCCCTGAAGCTGCTCTCCTCCCTCACGGTGCTCTACTTCCAAAGCGAGGAGTCAATCGGTGAGCGATCAATGGTGATTGTGGCCTGTCTGGTCTACCTGCTGGTCGCCATGATTGTACTGATCGTGGACGAGCGCATTCTGGAGACGGGCCTGGAGGATGCCTATGCCAGCTTCAATGCCAGTGCCTCCAAATTCCTAACCGACCAAGGTCTGCCATCATCGTAAGTTTTAATATGGCCATTGTTTATCGAACTCGCAAGTTTATTATATTTTTTCTTCATTTATTCAGCGGTCCTGCGTCCAAGATTGTGGTGAAATTCTTCCTGGCCATGGGTTGCGGCCTGCTTGGATCGTTGTTCACCTTTCCAGGCCTGCGTATGGCTAAAATGCACTGGGACTCGCTGAAATACTGCCGCGGCAACCGGCTGCTGCAAGTTCTGCTTAATCTTAGCTTCGTGCTGCCGTTCATCTTGGTCATCCTATGGATTCGTCCGATCAGTCGTGACTACCTGACCGTGCGGGTTTTCCAAGGCATGCAACAGCCGCTGTAAGCTCAATCAATGATTTTGTGAAAAGTTTGTGATTGTAGCTGAGCATATCCCCTATTCTTTGCAGACTGAAGCCACACGTTTTCGAGACCCTTCGCCTCCTCCTGGTGATCTTTGTCGTGGTGGTCCGCTTCGCCCTTATGCCTATTTATCTACAGTCGTACCTGAACCTGGCCCACGACAAGATCATTGACCTCCGCAAAGAGGCTGGGCGCATCACCAACGTAGAGTTCAAGCAGAAGGTGAGTAACTATAATAATATTATTTTAACCACGTAATCGCTTCCATTTTTACCCCTTGCAGATCTCGTCAATCTTCTATTATCTGTGCGTTGTGACCCTGCAATTCGCCGCACCGCTTATACTGTGTCTGTACCTCACGCTGATGTACAAGAGTCTGGGTGGCTTCAGTTGGGCAGGCATATTCAAGGAGAGCGTCGTTCTGCAGCACGAGTGTGCGGCAGTTGACGAGAATCCGGTAACTAACAGTGGAGAAGCTCTAGCGACCAATGGCCAGGAGGACTTTAATATTATTGAGTCGGCGCAATCGCTACAGGCCTCGTTAAGCAGCCTTAAAAACGTAAGACCCCTTTTCAATCCATTAGATTCAAGATTTTTATGATTACGAGTATAATTTCAGGTATTCTCAACGGAGGTGTACAAGGGTTTTCTGGGATTCGCCACCTGGTGGAGTTACTTTACGCTGTTTGCCACTTCCTCGCTGGGAATTGTCTACCAGTCCTATTTTAACAAGACCTAAGGTTACATTTGTAGTCGTTCATTCGAATCATACCTACATTTGATATTGTTTACACTAGATTAGTAAATGTCTTGGAGAGCACCTTGGTTTTAATGTATTGTAAATAATACTACTTTACTGACTGTTTATTAAAAGATGTGTGTAATAAAGACCAAAGTTAGTAAAATAAACCAATCAAGCCTTCTGTGTATAAAGCTTAAAGAAAAATAGGCGGTGTTTAAACAGCTCTGTGAGGACAATAATATTTGAATTAAAACAAAAGTGCATTCATTATAAATTTTTAGCATACTTACTCTCTTCTTTTGCTATAATCAATCCCACTATTCAGAACAATTACATTTTTAAGTTTTTCCTCTCGCTTCCTGTATGCTTGAGGTATCTTTCTGTTCCACTAATAACCCATAATCTCTAATTTCGCAGTGTTTGCTTTAATGGAGTCAGACAGTTTGACTGTAAATATAATAAACTGTTTTGAAATAATAAATTTATTTGGAATTTTGTTTAATTTTCTCTAAATTGCCGTTAAATCAGCGATTTGAACTGCTTGGAACTGGTTTCTTTTAAGTAATGCAAACACGCTCTGCTTAATCGATATATCCATTGTATATCGATATATGTATATCGAGAATATCGAAAGTCTGTAGCATATTTCTCTGTTTACCTTTTTTACCTCGTTTTTAAAAATATGCTAAAAGTAACTCAAGTAAAAAACAACCTCCTCGATGGTGCCTCCATAGCGGAGGAGCTGTACACAACGCCACAGGATGGCGAGAACTTTTTTGAGAGCCTGGACAAACCGGCGAAGGAGCCCACGACGCTGGCCCCGCGCAACACATGTTGGTTATGCTCCACCCGCCCCTCACCGCCTTGATCCTAACTTATTTTCTCCTTACAGTCATTCGTGCCGGCGTTCTGACGACGGTGAGGGGCTCTGCCTACATGGAATACGGAAATACAAAAGTCCTGGCCATTGTGTCGCCACCAAAGGAGTTAATACGCGCCAGTGCCCGGCGGATGAACATGGGCGTGCTCAGCTGCTATGTGAACTTTGCGGCCTTTGCCACCGGCGAGCTGGAATCTGTGCCGGAGAGAGAACGCCACCTGAGCAGCATGTTGACCAAGGCCATGGAGCCGGTTGTCTGCCGGACAGAGTTCCTCAACTTTCAGCTGGACATCCGAGTGCTCATCCTTGACGATGACGGCTGTCTGCTGAGCACAGCCATTAATTGCTGTGGCGTGGCCTTGGTCGAGTGTGGTATTTCCACGTACGACCTGATTACGGCGTCCACAGCGTGTATCTATCGTGATCACGTCTTTCTCAATCCCAGTGCTAAAATTGAGGAGTTGCTGTGGAAACATCGCACTGGCACTGCCATCGGCACCGGCTCTGGCTCTGAGAGCAGCGATAACACTGTCCACGAGCACGGTCTGATCATCACTGCCAGCTTGGACACCTTCGAACAGTTGGCACAGTGCCAGCAATGCGGCTATCTCAGCCCGGAGACATACGTGAAGCTACTGGACTACACACTGGCCATTAACAAGTCGCTGCGCCAGCTAATAAAGGGCGTTCTGACCGCGCGAGTGAGGGAGCAGCATGAACTAGATCTGCGCGAGAAGGCGGAGAGTGCTCTGGAGGATCAAAGGTTGACCGAAGTCATTGAGCGGCTTAAGCTGCGGGGCCTCGACGAGTTTATACAGTCAAATATCAAGGAAGATCCCTATGTTAAAAGGCAGTAGGGGTTTGCAATTAAATTACACATAATTTGGCTCTGAAAACATTTTTTATTTTCTGTATTTTTTTTTTTTTTGCATTTTCCAAAGGTTTTTCGAAAGACTCCAAAAGAGGTAACACATCTAATGTGTCCGCTGCGCCTTTGCCAAAACATTTGTTCAATTCAGACTTGTTTGCTGTCGAAAAATTGAATTTTTAGTACGCTCTCGATCGTTGTTGGGCTTAAATTGCTAAAATGATTCTACTGCTGATCCGAGGAGGCCTCCAGCACAGCTCCAGAGTAGGCCAGATCCCAGTAGTGCTCCACTTGGTGCTTCTGAAAGAACTCGCGGGCCATTTTCTCCATGGGGAAGATCTTGAACTTGATCTCGCCAAAATGCCGTCGCTGGCTGGTGCCCTCCCAAACGAGCACGCACGAATTGGGCACATCCTGGCCGTCATTGCCCTTGGCCAGGTCCTCCTCCCACTTGATGCGATGCAGCATGAGGCGTCGGTACTTCTTCTGTTGCTTGGGGCCACCCTCCACAACGACGACGCAGCAATCGCGGAATAGAACCACACTGCCGGTCATTTGCAGCTGCTTGGCATTGGTCTCCACCTTGAACTTCTTGCTCTGGTTGTCCTGCAAATCACGGATGCGATAGACGCTAACGTGTACCCCACAGCTGGTGTCCTCTCTCAGCTTGCGCTGCTTCTTCTCGCTCTTCTGCTCGCTGGTCAGCTTGCGGGCATTATTCGCATCCTCGTGCGCCTTTTGCCGCTTGGCCATCTGCTCGCGGACATGTTGCTCCATCTTGGTGGGATCCTGTACCGCCTCCGAGCCGAGAACGCGCATTAGGTTCGAAATACGCAGCTTTGGCTCTGGCGGTGCCACCAATCCCAGGCGTATCTTCTCCTGCTCTTCCTTCCAGGCCTCGCGACGATTCTGGCGACGCAGCTTCTTGCGCTCCTTTTTGGTAAGAAACACCGGCAAGTAGACCGGCTTCAGCGGCTCATCTAAAAGGGAACAAAAAGGTTTAAATTGAAATCCCGAAGAATGCAGTTGCATTTTCTGTACTTACTTGGCGGCTTCATTTGTGTGGGATGCTCAATGAGATTGCTGATGGCCGTCTGACGTATGCTTATCTTACCGCTCGCCTCGTCCACCGTCTCCATGTCCTGGGTAAGTATGACAGAGTCCCACCACTCCATGGCCGGCACATCGTCCGGCATGTCCTGCTTTGGTGCGATCAGTGCCAGCTTGGTGGCCGATGAAATGCCCGTCTTTCTGGCAATCTGTGATATCTCGTTTTGCAGCCGCTCCAACTGGCTCTTCATGCGCATCCGTTCGGCTAGCTGCTGGAACTTGCCGGGCTCGTGGAATCGCAATGTTCGCTTATTCCGCACCGTTGGCTTCTGTGCGATGCGATCATCAAAGTACTTGATCGCCTCATCCTGCGCCGAGCTGGCCGTGTCGCTGCGCTCACCAACACCGCCCGTTTGACGCTGGAACACCTCCCGCTTCTTGGCTCGAATATTGGCCTTAAGTGTGGGCGTCACCGTTGGTATGTTGATGGTTCGGCCGCTTTTATCCACCGTACGTCCCTCCTCGTCCAAGATCAGGGGCTTCGGACGTTCCTGCGCCTGGGCGGCCGCTGCAGCAGCCGCTGCTACTGCCGTGGGTTGGATCAGACTGGCCAAGTTGCCGGTTAGTTTCGCCCTTATCTGCGCCTGCAACTCGGCAATTTTCCTGGCCTTCTCCGCATCCTCGGGCGTTGGCTTCTTGGCCAACGCCTGAGCTGCCAGGGCTACGGGCATGCCGATTTGTGGCATGGACGCCAGCAGGGGATCCTTGTCACGCAGATTGCTTAGGGCCCGCTTGCGCTCCTCGATCTCGCGCTGGGCATGGGCCATCATTAGCTTTATCTGTTGGGAGCTCAGCGAGGCCGTCGCTGATGCGTCTTCATGCTTTTCGCTCCCATTTGACGAGTCCTTGACGTCGAAGCGGGATTTCTTTGGCGCTTCGACAACGCCACCGCCGCCGCCTCCTGAATCTGAGGCGGCAGCGCGCTTTCTGGCCGATTTCTGGTCGTCGCCATCCTTGCGCGTTATAATGGACGACATAATTCGCAATTAAATGGGTCTGACTAAAAAGTAAAGGTTATTTACCAACAACTTTGCACATTCCTCGAGCGGTTTTGCAGCAATTTGTTAGAAAACAACACACAACGTTTTTCAGTGAAAAATTCTCCGAGAGACAGGGATGTTCAACAAAATATGATACACAGGGTCGTTTCGATGTATAGACATAAACTGCCAGGGTACCAGTTATCGCGGGTGCGGCGAATATTTTAGCGGGAAATATGTTCGCTCTTTTCGCTGGAAATATGCAGTTAAATAAATAAATATAATTTATTGTCATGCTAGTGAGATGTGTCTAGTAGTTTATAATAATTTAATATTTTATTTAATATTAATATACATTTTTATTTTAATATTATTTCATTCAATGGTTGCCTTCAGCAGAACAACATAACCTCTCTCTCTCTCTCTCTCTCTTTTGCTGCAGCAGAGGGCAACGACCTTGAACAGCTGATGCACTGTTTTTGTTTTGCATTGACATAAACATAAACAACTTCCCTTCAAAACAAAAACAGTTAATCAGCTGTTCGCTCATCCAAGGTCGTTAACCGCTGCTACAGCAAAGAAGAGAGCACCAACAGCTGATTGAATATTTATTGTTTATATTTATTTAAATAAATTGTTTAGATTTATGTCAGTGCAAAACAAAAATAGTTCGCTTATCCGAGGTCATTGACCGCTGCTACAGAAAAGGAGAAGCTGCACCTGCACATTACATCCGTTCCTACAAAAAACGAAATATTTTTATGGAAATAATTAGCAATTAATTAACAATAACTAATTAATCTTATTGATAATTTTTTTTCTGCTGAACGCAATCAATAACAATACAAAATCTCATGTCTTGCTACTGGGTTTTAGTTGAAAAATTATCATGACTTTTTTGGGTCGTTACCAAAAATATCTCACATATTTCGAGGAACTGCAGGAATTTAGTGATTTAGTATAGGAAACACCCTGAGGGTTTAATACAATTTATTAGTTTTAATAATAAACAATTTTATTACTAAATTACGTTAACATTTCCCGCTAGAATTCTGCCAGCACCGTGCTATCGCCGTGCAACCCTGCTTCTCTCAATTTTTTTTTGTGTCGCTCTCCGCTCCGCCATATTTGTTGAAGCCGCTTACAACTTGTCTATTTTTTTCTCGTCGTGTCTGTGTGTGCTTAATTATTTGTTGTGGAAATTAAGCGATATTCGTGTGCATAAATAGCGTAAAAGTTGCGTTCGACGGCAAGCATGGCATCGGAAGAAGACAATGACGATAACTTTCAGGGTGAGTATTGTTTTAGTCGGCCCAAAGTCGGCGTGAAAATCTTCGGTTTGCTCCAGAGAATGCGAAGAACCGTGGTCATGTTCAAGAGCCGCGATGCCGCGTGTGCCGCCCTTCCCCTTGCCCGCCCTTGCTGTTTATTATTGCTGAAATCACCAATTGGAAATGAAGAGCCATCCGTTCTGTCATAACAATTGTACATTACGGATATTTGTGAAATTTTTACATGTGTGGCGCGTTTTTTCTAGCTTTTTCACCTCCTCCATTCCACACACTTTTATTATTGCATTTTGGTGCCCCTTAATTCGCGAATGCAAGCATATATCCGTCCTGCTCGCACACCAAAACATATGTTTTATATGGTTGTTTTGTTTTGAATATATCAAGCGGAAGGCGGTTAATACGCAAGTAATACTAATTTGTTAATATTAATTAGTTGTAAGTTATTTAAGTACATTTAAAATTTCGTATAAGAGTGTTTGTAGAAATTAAGAAAATACCAATGTTATTTCCCGCTCGCGGTGTGGCAGTTCACGCAGTATGCCCGTATTCTGCCCCTCGCGAATAGAGTGCCCGCACTGCGGCGCATCGGAAATCCAGAGTCGGCCATGCCTGCCACCATTTACATTCATTGTTGCTTGGACGTGGCAGCCATGACGTGATTTCTGAGTTTTTGTTAAACAGATTACACTATTAATCGTAGCGAAAACTGTAATTTTAGGGGAATACGTGCATTACTCGTCACCGCCTTTCGATTTGCCAGTGTAAAATTAGAAATCCAGTGCGTAATACATCAATAACAACAAAAAAAAAGAAGTGTGCAAAAAAAAAAAACTTGAAATTACCAGAAAATATTGTGTAAGAAAGCATTGCGAAAAGAAAGAATAAAGAAAATGAATTGTGCATGTGTACGAAACAAAGATGCGTTTAAATCTTATGGAAAATCTTGTCGCACTTGCATTGACGTACATACATATGTGATTTTTTTCCCACTCTCCCCTTCACCATCGTGTTCGTACTCTTGATTGATTTCTCCACTCTCTCGTGTGGATGCGTCTGTATGTGTGCGTGTTATGCACGCGCGCTCCAGCAAACGTCGCCGTCGTCGTATGCCGTCCGTCGCCGTCTCTGTCGCTCCAACTACGAAAACGAAACCGAACTGGAAAAATAATGAAGAAAAAACCCCGAACCGAATTTAGTAACAAATAGAAACAACCAATTTACAATAATTTCAATAAGTGCCAACAACAAAAAGCTGAAATGAAACGTAAATGTCGCCTTTTTAAGCCACTTAACCAAAATATGCCAACACACAAGTAAGAAGAAGAATCAGCAGCAGCAGACGACTAGTATTGCTGTGTGGGAAAGAGAGGGAAAGCGGTATGGGATGGAATGGAAGGGAGCCTGTCTAGGAAATTGCTGGAATGTAGTAGTAGAAAACCGATAAACAATATGCCGCTGCCGCCGCCGTGTAACAAACAGCATTATCAACCCCAATTTCGCATACAATTTATGTTAATTCGTTCGCAGCTGTTCCTTTTCTGTCTGCTCCGCTCCGCTCTTCTCGTCTGTCCCTGCCCCCATTTTTCGCCTCTCATTTTTCCGCTGTTCGACGCTGTTGCACTGTGGGCGTGCGTCCGTATATGTATGTATATGAGGTGTGTACGTGTTTGTGGAAGTTATCCTAGAGAATGAGCGTGGGAGTGTCTAATTTTAACACTCGTCTCCCCCTATTCGTGTTCTAATTGGATTTGTGGTCCGCTGCTGTTATCCTTAGATCCTCTCTTTAAATACACACAAAAATATAAATATACTTTTCTCTCTCTATTGTGACGTCTGCCTGCAAGTTCTTGGCAATTTCTCTTTGATTTCACCATTTGCCGGTTGTCGGCTGCGTTGGTTCTGCGATCAATTTTCAATGATTTACATGTGTTAACCAGATGATGAAAGTGTTTATTTTCGCTCCCCACGGAAATAAAAGCAAACAACAGAACCGCAATTTATTTGTTCATAATTTGTTGTCATGTTCAAGTAAACAATAAAGTAAGTAATGAATGCGAATTGCATAAAAGGCTAAAAGGAAAGAGAGAGAGAGAGGGAGAGAGCGATAGTCAGCGAGAAGGGTGTTTGAGTGCCACTATTTATGCACAAGTAAAATTAAAAGAAGAGGAAGAGGAAGGGAGTGCGCGCAATGACGTATTTTGCTGACGTACTATTCGTTCTGAGTGATTTCCCTTTTTAACTTCAGAAGTCCCTATTCAAATTCCATAAATCTGCCTAGAAACGATATCCAGCAACAACACGAACTGGGCGCCAGCACAAATAAAATTCGAAAAATAAAATTCAATACAAGAAGTGAAAGTATATTGAGTGAGTGTATGTGAGCTGAATTTGCTTGTGTGTGTTGGTGGCGATCTTACCTTGCTTTGGCAAACTACAACATGCCATCCCACTCGCACACACTGCATTCAATCATGCCAACAACAAGTGGTGCCTTTTTATATCCGCCATGTACATACATACATATATTAATATGTATGGCTGAGTGTGCGCTGGCATTTCGAAAAGTTTACTCGCAGCTTAAAATCCACAAAAACTATGAAACACAAATATAAGAAATGTAAATATTATTTTAGCTTTCAATACCATTCATTTTGTTTCATTTGAAAATCGTTCTCTTTGTAGAGCAACAACACTGGGTCGTTGTGGTTTTCTGTGCATACATATGTAGTTCTTTTCGTTTTTGACATTTGACGCGTATCTCTCTCTCTCTCTCTCTCGCTTTTTATGGGAGCGTGTGTCGCTCTTCCAAAGTTGTTTTTATTGCTTTCAGTTGGAGTACACAAACACAAATGTAGCAGACACAAAATCGGCAGCATTTGACATTGATTACCGTAATACCTTCAGCTTGTATGGTTGCCTATCTGCTGTCAGCCAGAAAGACAGTGCTTCTTAATATTTGTGCAACTGCTTGGTTGTCTCTTGTTATTTTACCTATTTACAGTAATTGTGAGAGAAGCGAGAGTGTGAGAAGGCCATGCTTCAGTTCGATGGCTGCTGTTTTCGCTATTCGTTTCAGATTATTGGTACATACAAATGTACATACATCAACTTGCAAGCAGCACTGTTCGCACACACTCGCACTTAATTGATACATATATGGATGTATTTGTTTTATTTTTTGGAAGTTGCCCGCATACATAAATATGGATGTGTTTACGTACGTCCCCCGTAATATTGTGTACAATTTAATTTATTTTTAAAGCATTCTCTGTACTGGTGAACGTGAAAAATAAACGAAGCTTATCAACTAGTAGTTCAGCTGATCGATGATGCTATATGCATGTGTAGGTGTGTATTTTCTAGGGTTATTATTATTTTCGAACCTGCAAGTATCGGATGATTACAAGCGATTATTTTAAAAGGAAATTAATTTTGTTTTTTGACATAAGGCCAGTGTGACCATTAAGAGGAACTAAATTAAAAGCTTAAATTGAAAATAAAATATTTGTTTCAGAAATTTATCTCTGACTCTTCTAACTTGCCGTGTACTCGACAACCCTGATCGGCCAGAAACCCTTCTGCATTTCAATGCTATTTAGCACGGGAGGTGAAAGTGAAGGTCATTAATATTTGCATATGGAAATGTTTACGCAGCAAAAAATACCAAAACATAAATGGTCATATGGCAAATGCCGTTTCATTTTGTCTCGTTTCTTTTTATTTCGTTTTCCTTTTGCCATCACATCGGTGGCCATCGTGGCTCGAGTCTCTGTTTCTATGTCTCTCTCTCTCTCGTTCTCTCGCCGTGAGCTTTGTTTTTGTATTTCCAGCCAACAAAGTAATGCTGTTTGTTTTAATAGCCTCAACTTAATTGGTTCAATAGTTTTGTAATTGTTATCGGGTTCCGCTTGTGGCCCAGCACAAAGTATAAACCTGAAATGTTTGCTTCAATTGTCACCAAAAATAGGTCTGTTTTCCTGGGTGTGTACACACGGGTGTATTAAATAAAAACAACATCAGCACGCATATCTATTTGTGTCACATCCATGCGAAAATACGCGTGCAATATGTGTGTCAACGAATTTGTGTCATTCCCGTACCGTTTCTTTCGTTTATTGGCACAGGTAAACAAAATTGTTGCTTCCAATCAGTTCTTTTTGCGCTTCACTGTTGTCTAATTAGCCAATTAGTTGGTCGCTAAGCCGAAGCTATATGGCTTATAAGCTCAGAAGTCTCACAATCAGTTTCAGCGCATTGCCAACTAGGTGCATAATTGTTGCCAACGACATTGCCAGCAGCGCGCCCCACTCTATGCGTGTGTTAGTGGTGTATCTGTGTCTGTGGTTTGACAGCAGAGGTCAAAATGTAAACTCCAGAATTTAAGTTTAAATTTTAAAAACCAGAATGTAATGTTATTTTACAGACATGTGAAAAATAGTGTTATTTATTTAGAAAATAAAATAACCTGATTTATTTCAATTTACTATAAAATATATAAACTTATGGGACCTATTTTCTTGACCGCAACTATATATTTTTGATTGTTGTAATCCGTCGTTAACTTTGGCATAGTTTCGTAGCTGAGAAACTAGAAAATAAAACAACATTAAAATTACCAACACACAAGAGACAACAATAAATGCAACAACAATAAAAACAACTACAAAAAATGTAGTTGACAGCCAACCCTTGTTTTTGTTGTTATTGGCGCGTTGCCACCCCGACTTGTTACATATTGCCACTGCTCACTGCTTGCTCTCTGTATCTGTAATTGTAGCTTAGCTACTGCTCTCGCTTTTGCGACCACGGTAGTTATATATGTAAGTGCATGTAGTTGTTGCCTTTGCGGTGGCTTTTAGTCATACTCACACCCGCTCGCTCGCCTATAATGTTTATATAATTTTTCGTATCTTTTATTTTTCACATGCATACCGCGCGAGGTTTTTTATGGCTCATTTGTGGGTTGGGTTTTAGGTATTGTGCAGTCAAAACTCAACTCGATAAAAGCGCAGCTCGAGTGCTTGCTGATTTTTGTTGATTTACCACAACTCTCTGTGGGTCTTTTGTTGGTTTTCAGAATAAATGTACTTGATAAGAAAACCACAACACATAAATTGGGGTTTTAAGCGAGTGTTTGAAATGGGGCTTTGGGTAGCTATTTATATGTTTCAATAACTTTGACTGCTCTAAAAATGGATGTTTGGAGTAATTATTAATGATCAGAGTCACAGAGTCTTCTTGGAGTCGGAATAAATGTTATTTAATTTAATTAATTTATTTATTTTTTGAATTTAACTTTAGTTTTATAAATATAGATTTTCAAAATATTTTCCTAATTGGTTTTTAATAGTTTATAATTGTGATTAATTATACTAATTTTTCACTCAAGTAAGGCCTCATTTAGGCCTTTAATTTGTAGTTACCAATGCCTCCTGTCCTAAATTTTGTGCCAAATAAAATGGCAACATACACCGGAAACTCCGGCAAATAGACAAGGCAAGGTGATGGTCATTGCTGACGCTTCCAAAGCGTTTTTTTTTTTGTTTTTTTTTAAATACATTTGTGTGTGTATGTATGCCACACACAATAGGCTGACATAGAGAAGTGGAGAATTCTGCGGAAGTTCAATTAACAACCTACTAAGTGGTTAGACAGGGAGGGGGAGATGAGATATCGAAGCTAGTGAAAGGAAGTAATTTTTAAAGCAGTAAATTAAATTTTAAAGCAGTGCAGTTGCAGCTAATTTTACTCGAGGAAATACTTTTTAAAATATATTTAAAATATATTTATTATTATTTTCCTTACAACAAATCCACCTCAAATATCTTCCTCCCATAGAGCATCAGTAAAATTGGTTTAATGAAATATTAAAAAGTTGATTGTACGCTCAATTTGACTGACCTTCACTCTTTTATTATATATCTTTGTGTTTTTTGTTTTTTAAGATATAGCCTCAGATACATTTAAATGTTTGTCCGTGTGGTGTATGTTTGTACAAATATATAGTATATATACAAAATGTATATTCATTTTTTATAATGAAAGACAGCGGGCTACAGAAAAAGCAAAAACAACAGACAGCAGCAGAGGCTCATAACAAGCCAGAGAGGGAAATACCAGTCAGCCAGTCGTTGCGACTCGCTCCGTTGGTGGTTGTTGTTGTTATTATTATTGTTATTGTTGTTATTTGGTTTCTTTCAAGTCCGTTTTTTAGTCCAGTTCCAAATTGCCAACACTGTTGCTTACCGCTTTGCTTGTTGTTTCTTTTTTTAAATACACTCGCAGATAGCGGAGGTGCCTTTTGATTTTGTTGAAAAAAGTAAACAAAACAGAAAGGGTATTTATAGAAAATTTAAAATAATGTTGTTACTAAAGTATAATAAATAAAAAAAGAGTAAAATATACAAGAGATTGCCAGCTTTATTCGAAAATAATATTGTATCTTAATTTTTGGATTTCTTATTTAGAATTTTGTTTCAAAATCATTTGAAAATTCCCATTAAGCCTGCTCACTGCCACAGAGAGAGGGTATATCAATAGTCGGCCCCATTTTCCCTGTTGTCTTCGTCTCGTCTTGCCGCTGCTCCAATAAGAAGAAGAAATCCAAAAAACTGAATCTGGGAAGACAAGTTTTCGAAGCCACCGCGCCACGCCGCTCACTCTCGCCCCTCCTCAGGTCATATCGAATCCGATTCCGAATCCAACTTCGAGTTTGAATCTCTGGCAAAGCCTTCTAGTCGACACCACCATGACCAGCACCACCCCACTCCACCACTTCACCTGGCCATATTATTTCTCGTATCGGGTTTTCCACTCGGTTCGGGCTTTTTGGGTGTTGTTGTTGTTGCCTTTTGCTTTTCGTTGATTAGTTATGCATATGTATTTGTGCTGAAGATATCGCTTGGCACTGCTTGCGGTGGTGGGGTGTCGTTACGAAACCACATATAAAAAGTTTTTTTTATTCGAAATTTATTTAAGTCCCAAAGTGTTTTATTTATTTATTTTTCTTTTATACTATTTCTATTTCTATATATATTTTTTTAAAACTCAAATGCGGCTTAGTGTTTTTATTAAGCAATTAACGAAGACCAGTTAGCAACGCGGGGGGTTTCTTTTTTGTGAGAAGAATTTTGGGGACTCTTCTGGCCTAAGGAAGAGTTTAAAATTAGTCAAAATATAAAAATATTGTTTAAAATCATATTATTACTTGAACTTGTATTTTTTAAGAATGTATTTGGGAATACAAAATGCTATTTGTGGGGCTTAACATCAATTTTATTGTAGTTTTTCATTAAAATAATATTTTAAATATTTCAACTTCGGAATTTTTAGTGATGGCTTAGTTAAGTGGCTTTTCTTTTAAAATATATTTGATTGTATACTTAAAAAGACTTTTTTAATTTATTTCAAATTCTATTTTTTGTGTTTCAATGATTTTAAACAGTTTCTAGACACCCTTTTTGAGTCTATCAAACCTGTTACAGCTCTTATGGGCATCTTAAAAAAACAAAAAGCCCTCTGCCGGTAGTTTTGTTTTTCACATTCCCCCCTCTCGCCCTCTGTTGCCCGTTTTTTGATTAAATTTAAATTGCTTTTTATTGTCGGAGGGGGTTTGAGTTGTATTTGTTTCCCCTCTCGGCTCGACCTAAAACCAGATTCTATAGGCGGAAGAGAGTGAAGAGGTTGGAGCGGGGGGCTGCCTCATTAATACAGGCTTCGTAGAAAACACATTTCAAAGTTGTTTTTTTTTTGTTTGAATACAATTTTTTCTGGACAACAGCTGCTAAAAGCTTTCTTTATCCAGCGATTTTGGAGCGTTAATTTTTGTAGTTTTCGGTCGCCTTTCCAGCCAACTGATAACGAGGCTGTCACGTAAATAAGCTCTCTGGCTCTGGCCCCTAATCTAATCTTTTTGTGCCCGTGTCCCGTATATGTTGAAATTCGATTTATGCCTATTCACGGTCAATGTTTTCCCAATCCTTCTTCAAATCAATACCAAAACATATACACATACCTATCAGTATGAAAGCTTTACCCATTTCCGTTTCACTTTTTCACCAATCTCTGAATTATGCAATGATCGGTCGTTGAACGAACAGTTTGGAGTCTTTAGCTTGGAGCTCCTTTTCCTTGAGTCATTCTGAATCGAGAATTTATACAGGCTACAAGTTCATTGTACGCACTTTTTGTGGCGTTTTCTCTCTTATATATATATTTGATTTCGATATATCTTTGTGACAGATGCGAGTTCAGTGCCTTTAGATAAGCTTAGGATGAAATATTGTGTTTTGGTTGTATTATTATTGGGGGCATATTTCGTTAATTGTACCCTAGAAACTAGCTTTGATTATTTTCCTCCACATGAAAGTGAACTTTAGTTTCTCTGGAAATCGTTTACGTCAGTGTTAACTTTTAGATAATTGCACAATTTACTTCGTTTAAAGGTTACTATTGCAAGTTGACTTAATGATTACTTTGATTAGACTTTGTATACGTTTCAGAAAAGTTTATCTATATATTTTTACTAATGGTTTCTGGGAAAAAAATCTCTAATTAACAAATTGGTTAGAATTATTACAAAATTTTAGTAAGCAATTTACTTTATGGAAGAGAGTTTGTGTAGCTTAGCTGGGGGTTTGAACTTTTTAAACTTGATGTGCATTTAGCACCTTTTTGTGTATTTTTATTGTTTTCCTTTTATCATGAAATATTTCCCACTTGATGTGTGACTCACACACACGCTACCAGCAAATAAAAGTTGGCACTGAGAGAGAGCATTTGTGTTGTGGGTGCTGGACTATAAATAGCCCGCGCCGCCTGAAGATAAAATTTAAAATATTGCCATTTTTATTATATAAAATAGAAGGGGTGTGCGTGTGTGTCTCTCGTTATTGAAAATGCAACAAACAATACATAATATATATATACATATATATTTTCGCTACTTTGGCCATACATGTTCAATGTCCAATGGCATTTTGGGATTCCCGTGTGGGTAATTACCAATAAGGCATGCGTCGATTTGCCGGAATCGCTATGCCCGGCTCCCCAAGTCCCACAGATCTGCCCCCTCTTCTGCCCCCCAGTTGGGTTTGCCATCAGCATTATCGGCGCGGCGACTTCGTCAATTGATTATTCACTCCACAACACTTGCACCCGCCCGTATATACTTTTGTTGTTTAAAAAAATAAATAAATAAATAAATGTATGTGTGTGTAATAGTGTGAGCCCAGTGTCGCAGCAGTTAGTGCTCTCTCCCAAGTCGGGTTGCACTTCAAGTACATTTTGTTGTTTTCCTTAATTTTTTCCAACGATTTTTTAGATGTATGTAGGTGCAATTTAGCAAATTAGCTTGGGACAAGTGATTTTTGGAATTCTATCAAGACGTCGTCTAAGGCTGGTTTTTTTAAAACATTTTTCCTAATAAATTTGATTTCTTTTGACTTTAAATTTAATTTAACTAACTTGGAACAAGTGATTTATGAAACTCTATCAAGACGTCGTCTAGGAGTGGTTTTTTTAAGACATTTTTCCTAATAAATTTTATTCCTTTTGACTTTTATTTTAATTTCTAATTAAATTGGAACAAGTGATTTATGAAACTCTATCAATAGATCGTCTAGGGGTGATGTTTTAAACATTTTTTCTAATAAATTTAATTCCTTTTGACTTTTTTATTTTAATTTCTGTTTAACTTGAAAGTGATTTATTTATTTTCATTTTAATTTTAGCTATATATCAATTTTATATATATTATAAATATATTCTTTTTTGATAAGATAACGTTTGCGCATTTTCTAATTGAAATGTCTGAGAATTTTGATACTGGTTATCACTGGAAATTAATAATTGTTTGCTAGAAATTCTCATTCTTATATGGTTTATTTATTTACAATCTGTGGTGCAAGCAAAACCTTTGAACATTCAAATAAAATACAGAATTTCTTATCTATTCTGTATTTTATTTTAATGTTCAAAGGTTTTGCTTGCATTTTTCCCAATCCATCAATCAGGCGATCGATAAGGGTTGCTGCAACTCTGTGGTTTTGTAAAGATTTTCCAAGTAATCTGTATAATGTTTATATAAAAACCGAGTTGCTTGAGAGGCCCGTCTTCTTTTCAACTTGATGTGATGCCCCACTTCCTCATTGGTTATTGTTATCACTCTCCTGTTGTCGTTGTTGCTCTTATGAAGAACAACTGTGGCACAAAGAAAACTGCTCGTGCACAGCTGACAGCTGCATCGCCTCTACAAACTCAACTACATTCATACATTGGAAAACGAGAAAAGAACGAACCCCAACATAGAGAGAGCCGGAGAAGAGTGTGTCATCTATTTTTCAACCCGTGAGATTATACATTTTTACATTGAGCCACCTAGCGGATAGGAGGAGGGGAGAGAACGTGTGTGTTTGCCTTTTCTTTTGAGCATTCCATTGCACACGTTTTCTTTATTTCTTCTTCCTTTTTTTCAAAATGTATCCATTTATGGTACCTCGTAGATAATATAGGGTATTTTAGTGAAGCTTCCTATATTTATCTTTAATTAAATACGAATCTCGGATTGTATCTTAAAGATGCAATTTATTATTTTAAACTTTAGAAATGAATTATTTTATAAATTACCAAAGACAGTATCAGTTCAATTTAAAATTAAGCAGTAAATGGAATAAATATTATGGGGATATGAGGAGTACATAAAAAGATCCCTGAGAAATAAAGATATAAAATTTATAACAATTTGTTTAAGCTAACTAACAAGATGCAATTTATTGTATTACATTTCAAAAAGTATCAGTTTCATTAAAAATTAAGCAGTAAATGGAATAAATATTATGGGGATTTGAGGAGTACAAAAATCATAGAAAGATCCCTGAGAAATAAAGATATTAAAATACAAAGATCCCTGAGAAATAAATATATAAAATTGATCAAATTTGTTTAAGCTTCGTTGGTCTTTAGGTTTACTTAAAAGATACATCTTTTTCTCATTTTTTTGCAATATAATCTTAATAATTCCCAAGTATCTTAAAGTCGTATCCTTTTACTTTTGTGCCTTCTCTTTGTTTCACATTTTTGGTGGTTGCTTGAGCGGTTGACGACTCCTGATGCCTGCGGCCAGCTGTTGTTGTCGAGATCCTCGCATTTCCTTATCCTGTGTTCCTCGGTCCCATGACCCTGATCCACCTCTTCCTTTAGCGCTCCGGTTCTTCACTTCACCTCGCCGTCACTTTTAATGCTGTGTGTATATATCAGTGCATTGGCCTCTCGTTGTGTTTGCCTCAATGCTATTTGAACAGAAATGAAACTTGAAATTGTATTATTGCTCTTTTGATGGCTGTGAGTCTGTATTTATACATACCATCATATGCACGGTTGAATGTGTATTCGTTTTGTGTGTATGAATTTCAGCTAATTTGTTTAAAGTTGACTGCGAATTTGTTGTTACCGAGGCACACGCACACACCACCTAGCGGCGAGAGCTTTGTATTTACAGCGGAGGAGATTTAAATAGCAGTTTGAATGTGTGAATTGCGTGAATCCTTTGAAAATATTCTGGAAAAAGAAAGATCTTATTATTATGTTGGGTTTTTATTATAATATTTCACTTGGTTAATTTACCGGATGTTGAACAATAATCCGCGTTTGTGCTCAGATTGATTGGACATCAAATGGAACAAACATCCTCCTAATTTAAAAACAAGTTTTAGCCATAGAATTAATGTTATTTTTATGACCACAACTGTGTATTATTAATGAAGTTTTTTTTAACCTTGGCTAAGTTTGGCTATTTGTTTGTGTGACTCTTTTCGGATATTTAGAAATGTGGGTGAGGGGGAAGTTATATTCGCTGTCGTCGTCGTCGTCGGGGGGTTTTTCTTCTCATCTTCCCGCTTCTCTAGTTCTGTTATTCCATGGACTTGATGCTTTCTCTCCCTCACTCCCAGGGGCAGGTGTGCGCCCTTGACTGCCTAACTGCTTAAACGAAATAGAAAAATGTGTTTGTAGTTTCATTGTTGAATACATCCGCACTTACCTTACCCTACATACGTACGCACAGGCTTGTGAGCGTGTATATGTATGTGTTTGTGTTAGGCTCAAATTCCTAGCGAAAAAAACAAACAGAGATAAGCCAGGCAAAAACGCTAGACTGAAAAGCAGGCACGGCGAAAATGTAAACGTTCAAAACAAAATTAAACCCACACACACGGGCGCGCGCTTTGGCGAGTTAGAAGATCAGTGCTACGGTAAATCTACCTGAAAGCGGAAAATTTTCATATGCAAAAATGTCAAAAGTGAACAACAAAAAAACAAAAACAACAACAAAATGATGGAGCGTGTTCTCAGTTCAGTTGTCTCTTTCTATCAAGAGAGCAATCTTAAGAGAGTGCAGTTACTTTAAGAGTCCAAAAACAGCGAGAGCGAGTAACCATACGTAGTAACGTAAATACAAAACAGCTGAGCGGGAAAACGTATGATCGCGGCGGTTCGCGTAACGCTAAACAAACAAAAATCGCACAAGTAACGGTTTCGCGTTTGAATGGGAGAGTGGAAAATGAAAAAAAAAAAAAATCAAAATACTCAAGTGCTTCCTTTCTTTTTTTCTATCCAAAGTGTAGAGTGAAAAGTAAAAGAGAAAATAAGTCAAAACTAGAACGCAACGGAGCAGAAATCACCAATACAACACTCACACAGAAAAGCAACAATCAACCAACCAAGTATGCCAACAATGCCATAAACGTGATTTTATACTAAAGTTGACCACAATTTTGCAGCTTCTGTAGCAACAACAAAACACCTTTAACATTTACAAGTCAACAACAACAACGTCCAATTTAAAGTTCAATTTGGTGTTGCTTCCTTTATCGATTGCTGCCCCTCCGATAGCAGAAACCACCCCCGCCAATCAATACTAGCACTAGCCAACACTGCTCGGTGAGCGAGTGAGCGTAAACAGCTGATTGAGACGGGCGGCCTGTTGTTGCAGTAGCGCTGCTGTGCTTGGTTTTTTGGGCCGAGGAAACTTTTTCGCTGGCCCGTTGTGAAGGCGGAGCGAGCGTGAAAGGGATAGGAAGAGAAAGGAAAAGAGACCAGAGATAAAGAGAGAAACCAGCAGAAACTACAACGTGTGACGTGGTGTGGGGGCATACAGGTGGCAAAACAGCTGTTTCAACAGCAAGAACAACAAAGAACAGCCTCGAGAAAATCGGTTTTATGTAGAAATACAATAATCGTAAGTACTCCGTGCCTGTTTGCTTGTTAATCACACTATTAAGCGCAACTATTTTTTGTAGTGCCGTCTGCAGTTTTTCCAGCCAACCAACACATACACAAATATATAACGTAAGCGATTTATATATGTATATTTTCCTATAAGTCCGAATGTATTTGCTAAGACGTGGAGGGCTGCAGGTATTTAGTTTTTTTTTTACACGCACATCACAGAAGAGCCACAATCTACAAGAGAGATTAAAAACGGAATGAGACGTCGACGACACTGCCAAGTGCGCACATTAAATTGCAAACTTGTTTTCATTTCTTCTTTGAGATCGCTCACTTACAACAACAATAATAACGAAAAGACAGCAAGTGATACAAGGCACGTACATTCCAAATGCGACGAGAGGCTAAGAGAGTGAGAAAGAGCAACGCTTAGTGCGATACCTGAAAAGAGAACGATCCCTCACTCGCTGCCTGTCCTGCCTGGCACTAATGTTATCTCGCTCTGGCACTTGTAATAAACGAGTGCACGCCAGAGAGCAAAGAGAGCAGTAGCAACAACAACAACAAGAGCAAGAGCAAGCAACGGGCAACCACTTGAAAGCAACTCGTTTCGATTTCATTTAGCAGATACTTTTTGTACGTTGATTAAGATACCTTGGGACTCACAGACAGACACACTGCATAAGTGTCCCCCACACAAAAGAAACGGCAGCAAACAAACTGCATTTGTAAAAAACGTTCAATAAAAAATAAACACACACAATTCAAAGCCAGTGCCAAAAAAAAATAATATATAACAAAAATATTCCACAAATATCCAAAAATGTCTTAAGTTAAAAATTCGAAGAACGCGTAAAGCGTACGTATGTGAGTGTGTGCGAGCGCACCCCAATACCAATGCAATCAAAGCACCAAAAGTAAAGTGGTTAAAAAAAGGCATTTACAAAAATTTAACAACATTTCAAGTGCTGAAAACTGAACAACAATTTCGTGTGCGTGTGCAAAGAAACGACGATATGAGCCTACAAGTGTGAGTGTGCACACATAAAAAACACACTTTTTGATTGACCAAAACGTACTTATGTGTATCTATGTGCAACTAATATACTAGCTGTGGACAAAAAATAATAGCCAGAGTAGCAGCAGCAATAAAATATATAAAAAAATCAACGTACAAACTCAGATGATTTTTAGCGAAAAAGAAAAATGATCAAGCAGCAGAAGCAAAGACAATAATAACAACAACAATTGCGGAGAAGCCAATCAAAACAGCAGTTGTCTCGCTTCAACGCCCTCAACGATCGGCGAGAGAGTGAGCAAGAGCGAGAGCAGTCACGGACGTGTGCGAGCAGCCAGCAGCATTGATTTGATTGCTTGTTTTTGCTGTCTTTGATTTTGCTTATGGCCGCCGACTGACCTGAGGTGCTCTCTTACATACAAATATTTGTACATACCTACATATGCGAGTGAGTGAGTGAGCAGGCAGGCAGGCACGCACCCACTGAGACAACGCTTTGGCACCTGGCGCAGGAGTCGCTGCTGCTGCTGCTTGCGGCACTTTCAATAATAAAAAGTGGCAGCAACAACAAGGAGGAACGGATAAGAGCAACAGCAACAGCCTTCCGCCGCCCCGTCTCTCTCTCTGTCGCGAAACCGAAACAGGGACAGAGCGAGCATACATGCTGCCTACCTTAACCCAATTAAAATACCATATTATTTAACAAAAGAAATTGTGTTATTTGCAATCAGCGCACACATACATGCATATGCCAACGGCGAGAGAGTGAGATCGAGATCAAGAGAGGCAGCGAGAGAGCGCACAGACTTTTGAAAGTATAAAAAATTTACAAATTACGGAAGTGAAATTCTCGAAACCGTGAAGAAATACAAATACAAATACAAAGAGAGTGTTGTGTACTGCTGCTTGCCTGCATTTGAAGTCCAAAAATATTTATTTGTGTTGTAAGCTCAGTTTGAAAAACGAAAGAAAAGCAAAAGAAAGACATTTCAGGTGCTGATGTGGTGTGCGTGTGAGAGAGCAAAAAAAAAAAGCTGTGCATGTAAGTGTCACGTCTTAGCAACAACGTTCATTTCGCGTTTACGATTACAACATACTAAATTTAGGCATTATTTGCACAGAACCAACACGCAGCAGGAGCAGAACTTCCAGGCAGCTTCCAGGACCACCAGGATCATCACAACGTGTGCTTCCCCTTCCAACTCCAACTGCACACTTCCATCCTTCCATCCAAAAACCGCGCGCTACCTTCCACAATTTCCAAGCTGGCCAAACCACAGCTAGAAACAGCAGAGAAACCCCAAATAAATAAGTCTTGGAAGAGCAGGAGCGTAGCAGCTGCAGCAACAGGAGTAACTTGGAGCCATTAGCAAGATCACAAGAAGAGTTAATCGATCGAGGAGAGAGAAGTGGACGACATTAATTGTAATATAATTGGCGGCTAGCTGCGCGCACGTTATGACCAATTCGATTGCGTCAACGAAATGCCTGCCGCCCAATGTTTTATCGACCGGCAACTATGGAATGTCCCAGAGCCACCGCTACAACAACGATGATAGCAAGGAGTACATCATTGTCAAGCTCACCGATTCCGCCTTCCGTGCGATCGAGGAGTATCAGCGCGATGACAATGCCAAGCGTTTGCAGCCCAACCAAAGGGCCAAGATCCAGTTTGTTGGCAACGACGGCTTCATTCACTTCCCGTCGCGTCCAGCAGCGTCGTCGGATCCTAATGGCAATGCTAATGGCAATGACAGCGGCGGCGGCGGCGGGGCGGTGGACGAAAGTTTGGCTTCACCATCAACAATATGGAGGGAACGCTGGAGTGCGTCCAGCAGCAGCAACAGAACCTGGGAGTCCTCGGTGCCGTCACCCTGCGAATGCGGATACATGCAAATGACGACGTCTACGACACGACACGCACAAAAATGGCCAAAGCCGAGGAGACGGAGAAGAGCAAGTGCATACGGGAGATTAAGCCAAATCAGTCGGATATTGGGCGTAAGGTGAAGAAGCCGACGTCCTCAGTGTCATCCTCCTCCGCCTCCGCCTCTGCCTTCTCCGCCTCAGCCGCAGCATCAGCCTTCTCCTCCTCAAACTCCAATTCTGGTTCGACGACGACGGCATTTCACCATCACAGCAACAGCAACAACAGTGGGAACAACAGCAGCAGCAGCAATAGTTTTAATAGCAACAACAACCATAGTCGTAAGTTAGGTTCATCGCCATTTAATGGCCTAGGCGTAGGTTTGGGAGGCGGCGGCGGCGGCGGCTCCTCCAGCTCCTCCTCTGCCGCCGCGTATGCCTCACGTTCGCCCAATCCCAGCACTCTGGGCGCCAGCGGCACAGTCAACGGTCGCTACCACAGCGGCAACAGTAGCAGCAGTGGTGGTGGTGGTGGAGCCGCTACCTCGCTGGCCTCCACGTTTGCCAACGGCATATCGCACGGCTACAACCTGAGCGGTAGCTCGCCGAGGGATGCAATGCCAGCGTCAGCGGCGTCAGCATCAGCCATTAACTCCTCTTCCTCGGCGAACGGACGCAGCAAAATGCAGCAAGGCGGTCTCACCTCGTCCTCGTCCTCCAGGAGTGCCAACAACAAGTCTTCGGGGGCCAACAAGATGTCGGATGTGTCTAGGCGCAACATACGCGAACGCCTAATCCATTTGCTAGCCCTTAAGGCGTTCAAGAAGCCCGAGCTTTTTGCCCGACTGAAGAATGAGGGCATCCGAGATCGGGAGCGCAACCAGATTACCAACATACTCATGGACATCAGCACCATGGCGCACAACACGTACAATCTGCGTCGCCAGATGTGGAACGATGTGGACGAGAACTGGCAGTTTTTCAGCGAGCAGGAGCTGCAGCAGTTGAAGCGCCGCAAGCCCCAGAATCTGACCCCGCCGATGAGCTCGGATGCGGGTAGCTCGACCTCTGGCCAGAGTCCCACATCGACGCACACCGGCAGTCCGCCGCCGCCCTCGAACAGCGGTGGCGGTGCGGGCGGACCCGGGGGACCTGGGGGTGCCGGAGGCAGCATGAAGCGCACCAGCCTGGAGTACGACGAGGCCATGTTTAGCACTGTTCAGCCCAAAAAGCAGCGCATCAGTCACTACAAGAAGGACACTCCACCCTCGAGCACCTCGTACTCGTCCTCGGCTTCCGCCTCGATGCTGGGGTCCTCGATGAATTCTAGCCGAAATCGCTATACGCCGCCGCAGCGCCAGCCTGGCCCGCTGGATGATCACAGCACCAGTGATCTTAGCTACAATGTGCTGGATAACATGGAGGAGTTTATGAGCTCGACGGCAGCAGCGGCGATGGACCAGCAGCAGCAGCAGCAGCCGCCGCAGCATATTCATCCGAGGAGCAGCAGTAGTAGCAGCCGGCGGGGCAGTTCCTCAATTGGCAACGGTGGCGCGGCCAGCAATGGGGCCGGTGGCAGCAAGGATAAGCGCAATTCAACGGGCAGCAATTCGAGCAGCTCCAGTGGCTATGAAACGCAACAGGAAAGGCAGCAGCGGGCAACAGGGTCTTCGATGTCGGCGAGTCGCAGCAGTAACAAGTCATCATCCGCCTCAGCTTCATCGCCGCCCAAGTTGGCGGCTAGCTTTGTGCCTGCCGCCTCCGCATCCGGATCCAGCAAGCAGCGAATGCCACCCCAGCAAAGCGACTACAGCTCGTCCTACAATAATGGCAACAACACCCAACACGCTGCCTCCAGCAGCAAGAAGCGGACGAGTAGTAGCAGTGGTAGTGGTCAACGCCAGAGGAATTCCAGTTCCTCCACCTCGAGCTATCAGCATGTGCCACCACCCTCTTCCTCATCCACATCCTCATCCTCTTCGAGATCCTCCCTCCAGCAAGAGCAGCAGCAGCAAATGCATCAACAGCAGCAACAACAGGCGCAACATCTGGCACCCCAGCAGCACCATTACCAACAGCAGGCCAAGCAGCATCCATCGCCCACGCAACAACTGGCGGCTGCCGCACATGCATACGCGCATGCCACGGCAGATGCGGATGCATCGTCCATGCCACGCTATGACTTTAGCCAGTTCGTGCCCATCCAGTCGGTCGAGGGACGGCGGCGGTACAAGACTGAGTTCGAGAGCGACTACGATGAGTACCGCAAGCTGTTGACCCGCGTTGAGAATGTACGCATTCGGTTCCAGGACTTGTCCGAGCGCTTAGAAAGCGCCCGACGCTGCGACTCCGGCTATGGCGACTATGATCACATCAAGCATCAAATAGTGTGCGAATATGAGAAGATCAAGAACGATCGCACCGTTTGCGAGGACAAGCAGAGGTTCGACTATCTGCATGCTAAGCTGGCGCACATCAAGCAGCTGGTGACGGACTATGACAAGACTTTAATGAGTGCAGCTAATACTAATGTGTCGGCGGCGACGGTGGCGGCAGCGGCTCAGCCTGTGTCGACACCAGCCCCAAATCAAGCGATGGCCGAGGCGGCCGAACGGCTGGCGGAACAGCAGCGAAGGCAACACCATGCGGCGGAGACGATAGAACACCAGAAGCAGCATCAACATCAAGAGCAGCAGCGCCACCATCCCCAGCAGCATTATTCACAGGAGCAACATCATTTGCAGCATCCGCAGCAGCATCCTCAGCAGCAGCATCCTCAGCAGCAGCAGCAGCAGCAGAGCGACTCGGATGACAGCTCGGACAGCTCGGATTCCAATGATGATGATGACGACGAGGAATGCGATGATTCCAACTCCAATACAGATGATGATGAGGCCCGCCGCTATTGATCCTGCTGGAACCGCTTCGATGACCCGATGACACACTCAACATACAAACACTTTCGAGCTGTTTAAACAAAAAACACATCGACGCCGGACAAAAAACATCGAAGCTTCGACAATTTTTATTCTTTTGCAGCTCTAAGATTACACTGATCCCCGCAATGTAAAAAGGTAAATAAAAACAAACAAAAAGGAAAAAAAAACGAGGAAGAAACTATTGCAACACTACAACAAATAATATAGTAAAAATGACGAAAAACAACACAAAAAAAAAATACAAGAAACTACAAAACCGAAAAACACCAACAAAAATGTTCTAGAAGAAATTGTTCTACAACAACAAACAAAAAACCTTCAAAAAAATGTTGAAACTATGTTAACAAAAACAAAAAAATAATAATAATTAAACAAAAAAATAATTAAAACAACTTTTGCCTAAATTTTTTAAATTTAATTAAACTACAAGAATTAAACATGAGTACATAAAAAGAGGAGCCGGAGGAAGGTGGCGAGAATGGAGGCAAAAAAGCAAACGCAAAATATATACACGAGTTGTAGACTTAATTTTTCTGTTGAGCATATATATAATATATATATATATCTATATATTGAGCAGCTTAAATAAGTAACTAAATGAAAGGCAAAAAACATAATGTTTTCCTTGCGTTTTGTGCGTGTAATAATTATTATTATTATTATTATTATATTATTATTATCAACTTTTAAATATATAGCCTATACGTTTTTCGTTTATAATCTAGACTCTTCTTATTTGTATTCTTGATTTTTTGTTACAAAACAAACGGCAAACCACACACACCACGCACACACCCCCCATACTACACCCACTACACACTCATCGAACATTTTTATTTGCATTTTCGGGGCATAGCTTTTGTTTTAGATTTGTGTGTGTATAGAGAACGAAGAGATTGAGTTGGAAATCGAGAGAGAATGAGATATAGCGGGCAAGCAGGCCCAGTCTGAATCTCAGAACCTGGGATTGGGTTTGGGTTTTGGCACTGGGCTGCCGGCTGCGAGTAGAGTTAACTGATATTGAGCCAATGTTTGCCTAGGCCTACGATGACCACAATTAAATTCCGTAACCGACGAAACTGACACGACAGTTAGAGATATATAAAGATGATAGCACCGCAGAAACTGAAAGAGAAGGAACCTGAATGCACATAGAAGAGGGAAAGGTAAAGGGGGGTTCTTTAGGTTGAACAGGTCCAATCTTCACCTTCACTTTTAAGTCTATCTCATTTGAAGTAAATATATAAATATTTGTAAATATAAATTTACTTTCGCACTAATCTATTCAAGTCAGAAGCCATAATTGCAGTTTATCTTTCTATCTTAATGTCCAAATATGTAATATAAAATTGATTCTTAAAGCTTGATACTGTTCCTCCTTTACCCATCCTTTGAAGTGTGCCAGGCGGATCGATCGGATCGTTTGTAAATTATATATACTTCACTTTAGTGGTGTTGCATGCGGGCGTGCCTCTAAACAATAGACTGAACTTTAAAAAAAAAAAAAGAAACGGCTTGTGTAGTGAAAAAATTTCTTTTGTTTTATGTAGATAACTATATAGTTAATTTGTTATATATATATATATTTGTGTTTTTAATTTGACACAGAGTTTTGTTTGGCATTCGGGGAGCTTTCGTTAGTTTCAATATTTTAGAAATGGGAAACATTATTATTTGTGTTTTATTTGCGGCTTCAGACACACGTTATTATTGCTCAAAAACTACATAAAGAAATGATATACTTAATGGTTGTATCACAGCTATATATACTGCGACCCCTTGAGTTGTTTGCTTTTAGTTTTAGAACAACTCTAAGCTTCCTTAAGTAAAAATAGTAACAAAAGCAGGCAAAAGTGAGAGAGGCGGTATATGAAGAGATGATGATATGGTAGTAACAAAGTCAGTCGCTTAAAAACTATCAAATAATTTGCTGAAACAACTCTAGTGTCCAAAAAAAGAAAACAAATAACAAGACAAAACATTGAAATGAAGGATAAATAAATGAAACGTAACACGAAATTGAAGTGGAAGAACCATATGAAATTTTAGCTATTTCGTTGCAATATTTTTTATATACCATATTTAAGTATAGTCGAGGGAGGGAGAAACAAACAAACGAATGGGAAAATCAAATGAAACAATGATGAGATCAAGTTGCAAAAAATCAAGCGTTTAAAATCGATTCGTAGCAATTACAAAATCAAGAAAACAAAATCATATACAATTTATATACAAGAAAACTAAATATATACACCATATATATATATATATATTATATACAACATTGACATTTGATAAGCAACAAAACGAAAACTTACTAGTTTTATAAATACATAAATGCCACGCCCACGCCCACAACAACAACACACACACACAGCAACACATGAACTAACAAAACACAACAACAACAGCAATTGAGAAGGAACTTATTAATGATTAATGATTAATGATTAACGACGATTGTGTGTAAGCCGATGATACAGAAGGAGCAGGAGTAGAAACCAGATCAAGAGACATGAGAAAAATATTATTATGATTATTATTATTGTAAATCTAAGAGCAAAACCGCTGACAAGACCAGCAGAATGAAAAATCTTACAAAAAAACGAGATATTGTTATATACTAGTAATTATTAAGACCACAAAACAAACAAACAACAAACAGGAGAAGAAAGAAAGAAAACTTGACAAAAAAACAAAGCATCAAAACCAGAAAAAAAACATAAAAAATAGAATCAAATAAAATATTGAATCGAAAAAAAACAACTGCATTTTATTTATTATACTTTTACAGGTTATACAATTTTGATCAGAATTTATATTTTATATTAGCATTTTTCAAAATTTTTCAATTACATTTTAAAATCGATAAATTGCATTTAATAAAAAATCGGACAAATCGGAGCAAAATCTTGTTAGTTTTTCTGTCCTCCGATTAACCGATATATCTAAAAGTAGTTATATTTATCGCAACCTTAAAGTCTCTATTTGTTTTGTGTCAAATAAAGATAAGGTTTCGATATATCCATTGTTGCAGCTATCCCTAATCTCAATCTGAATCGAATTCGCCTTGAACATGACCCACGGTAAAACAACGATCGTGTCCGCAGACAGCGATCCCCTTTCAAAAAGATTTAATAATTCTAATCAGAAAATATTTCTTAACTTTTATCACCGTTTAGAAGAAGAGGAGGCGCAGGAGGAAAATGCTCAGGTGGCGGAACTCTCCAACGATTCCGATGCTCCCTTAAAGCCGAACGTAAGTGGCAAACCTCTTGGATCCAGCCTAAGTTTTTAACGTAATAACAATTTATTTTATTTATTAGAATGACGAGGACGACGATTACGATCCCGAGGATAATCGCAAGAAGAAGAAGGGCAAGAAGCGTAAGACCAGAAAGGGCGAGGAGAAGGGTCGCAAGAAGAAGAAGCGCAAGAAGAACGAGAGCGAGGAGGACAGCGACTTTGTGCAGCAGCAGCACGACGAAGAGGTTGAGTATGCCAGTACCTCGAAGCGCGGCCGTAAGCGCAAGGAGGAGAAGCAGGCGGCCAAGGAGAAGGAATCATCTGCCTCATCCGGTAAGAAGACTTACCTGTAAACCCCTTCCTCAGTTCGCTGAGGCCTCCCATTTTGTATAAGTTTCTTATCATTTATTGTCTTCTATTACAGGCATGCCCTCCGTGGAGGATGTTTGCTCGGCTTTCAGCGTGTGCGACGTCGACATTGAATACAGCGAGGAGGAGCTACAGAGCCTGACCACCTACAAGGCTTTCATGCAGCACGTGCGTCCCATTCTGCAGAAGGAGAACCCCAAGATCGCTGCGCCCAAGCTGATGATGCTTGTGGCGGCCAAGTGGCGTGAGTTCTGCGAGAGCAATCCTCACATTCAGCAGGAGGGCAGTGCTGCTGCCGCTGGCTCCGGCAACTCAGGCGGACAGGCGCGCAGTGATGAGGCAGGCGATGAGCCGCGATCTTCGCGCTCCTCTCGCAACGAGAAGCCCGACGACATCTACGAGGAGGCAGCCGAAGAGGAGGAAGAAGAGGAGGAGGAGGAGCTGAAGAAGCCACGTCGCAAGCGAAGCGGCCGAGGCAAGAAAGCTCGCCGACCCTCTGGCAAAGTGCCCACTTTGAAGATTAAGCTGGGCAAGCGCAAGCGCGACAGCTCTGACGACGAGCAGGACGCCAGCGGTGCCTCCGAACGTGACTCGGATCTGGAGTTTGAGCGCATGCTCCAAAAGTCCGACGATAGTGCCGACGAGAAGGAAGCAGCAGCACCGTCGGGCTCCTCGTCCAAGGCAGACAACTCGGCAGCTCCGGCTGCCGTTCAGGATGATGGCACTCCTGTGGTTCGGAAGAAGGCCAAGACCAAGATCGGCAACAAGTTCAAGAAGAAGAATAAGTTGAAGAAGACGAAGAACTTCCCCGAGGGCGAGGATGGCGAGCACGAGCACCAGGACTACTGCGAGGTATGCCAGCAAGGTGGCGAGATCATTTTGTGCGACACGTGCCCGCGCGCCTACCATTTGGTCTGCCTGGAACCGGAGCTGGACGAGCCGCCAGAGGGCAAATGGTCGTGTCCGCATTGCGAGGCTGATGGCGGGGCTGCCGAAGAGGAGGATGATGATGAGCATCAGGAGTTTTGTCGTGTATGCAAGGACGGTGGCGAGCTGCTCTGCTGTGACTCCTGTCCCTCGGCTTATCACACTTTCTGCTTGAATCCGCCGCTGGATACCATACCCGACGGCGACTGGCGCTGTCCGCGCTGCAGTTGCCCGCCGCTCACTGGGAAAGCGGAGAAAATCATCACCTGGCGCTGGGCAATACGTGCCGGCGACGATGGTCCCTCCACTTCCAAGGGATCGAAGAGCAGCGGCAACTCCCGGGTTCGCGAGTATTTCATCAAGTGGCACAACATGTCCTACTGGCACTGCGAATGGGTGCCAGAGGTGCAGCTCGATGTCCATCATCCGCTGATGATCCGCTCGTTCCAACGCAAGTACGACATGGAGGAGCCGCCCAAGTTCGAGGAGTCGTTGGACGAGGCGGACACTCGCTTCAAGCGCATTCAGCGGCACAAGGACAAGGTTGGCATGAAGGCCGACGAGGATGACTCCGAGCAGCTCGAGGAACGCTTCTATAAGAACGGCGTCAAGCCCGAGTGGCTGATCGTGCAGCGAGTTATCAATCATCGAACGGCGCGGGATGGCAGCACCATGTATCTGGTGAAGTGGCGCGAGTTGCCGTACGACAAGTCCACGTGGGAGGAGGAGGGCGACGATATCCAGGGTCTACGACAGGCCATTGACTACTATCAGGACCTGCGGGCCGTTTGCACATCGGAGAACACACGCTCCAGCAGCAAGAAGAGCAAGAAGGGTCGCAAATCGAAGCTCAAGGTGGAGGACGATGACGATCGACCAGTCAAGCACTACACGCCGCCGCCGGAGAAACCCACCACGGACCTGAAGAAGAAATACGAGGGCCAGCCTGCATTCCTGGAGGGAACGGGCATGCAACTGCATCCCTACCAGATCGAGGGCATCAATTGGTTGCGCTACAGCTGGGGCCAGGGCATCGACACCATCCTGGCCGACGAGATGGGTCTGGGCAAGACCATTCAGACGGTGACTTTCCTATACTCCCTGTACAAGGAGGGCCACTGTCGCGGCCCCTTCCTCGTGGCCGTGCCGCTGTCTACGTTGGTCAACTGGGAGCGTGAGTTCGAGCTCTGGGCACCGGACTTCTACTGCATCACGTATATCGGCGATAAGGACTCGCGAGCTGTTATTCGGGAGAACGAACTGAGCTTCGAGGAGGGCGCTATCCGGGGCAGCAAAGTGTCGCGCCTGCGGACGACGCAGTACAAGTTCAATGTGTTGCTAACCAGCTACGAGCTGATCTCAATGGACGCCGCCTGTTTGGGCAGCATTGATTGGGCGGTGCTGGTGGTGGACGAGGCCCATCGGCTGAAGAGCAACCAGAGCAAGTTCTTCCGCATCCTCAACAGCTACTCCATCGCCTACAAGCTGCTGCTGACGGGAACGCCACTGCAGAACAATCTCGAGGAGCTGTTCCATTTGCTTAACTTTTTGAGTCGGGACAAGTTCAACGATTTGCAAGCCTTCCAAGGCGAGTTCGCGGATGTGTCCAAGGAGGAGCAGGTGAAGCGTTTGCATGAGATGCTCGGGCCGCACATGCTGCGGCGCCTGAAGACCGATGTGCTGAAGAACATGCCCTCAAAATCGGAGTTCATTGTGCGTGTGGAGCTGTCGGCCATGCAGAAGAAGTTCTACAAGTTCATTCTGACCAAGAACTACGAGGCTCTGAACTCGAAGAGCGGCGGCGGCTCCTGTTCGCTTATCAACATCATGATGGACCTGAAGAAGTGCTGCAATCATCCGTACCTCTTCCCCTCCGCCGCCGAGGAGGCACCCACCTCTGCCGGCGGCCTTTACGAGGTCAACTCCCTGACCAAGGCAGCCGGCAAACTGGTGTTGCTCTCCAAGATGCTAAAGCTGCTCAAGTCGCAGAACCATCGTGTGCTCATTTTCTCGCAGATGACAAAAATGCTGGACATTCTGGAGGACTTCCTCGAGGGCGAGCAGTACAAATATGAGCGAATTGATGGTGGCATCACGGGCACCGTGCGCCAGGAGGCAATCGATCGCTTCAATGCGCCCGGAGCCCAGCAGTTTGTCTTTCTGCTGAGTACACGTGCCGGCGGCCTGGGCATCAATCTGGCCACGGCCGACACGGTCATCATCTACGACTCGGATTGGAATCCACACAACGATATCCAGGCCTTCTCTCGTGCCCATCGTATTGGACAGGCCAACAAGGTGATGATCTATCGCTTCGTCACCAGAAACTCGGTGGAGGAGCGCGTAACGCAGGTGGCTAAGCGCAAGATGATGCTTACGCATCTGGTGGTTCGGCCAGGAATGGGCGGCAAGGGTGCCAACTTCACCAAACAGGAGCTAGACGATATTCTGCGCTTTGGTACCGAGGATCTGTTCAAGGAGGACGACAAAGAGGAGGCCATTCACTACGATGACAAGGCGGTGGCCGAGCTGCTGGATCGTACGAACCGCGGCATCGAGGAGAAGGAGTCATGGGCCAACGAGTATCTGTCATCGTTCAAGGTGGCCTCATACGCCACCAAGGAAGAGGAGGAGGAGGAGGAGACCGAGATCATCAAGCAGGACGCAGAGAACTCTGATCCTGCATACTGGGTGAAGCTGTTGCGCCACCACTACGAGCAGCACCAGGAGGATGTGGGACGCAGCCTGGGCAAGGGCAAGCGTGTTCGCAAGCAAGTCAACTACACGGACGGCGGCGTTGTGGCTGCGGACACCACGCGGGACGACTCCAACTGGCAGGACAACGGCAGCGAGTACAATTCCGAGTATTCGGCTGGCTCCGATGAGGATGGCGGCGACGATGACTTCGATGACCAGAACGGCGGCGGCGAAAGGAAGGCCAAGCGGCGTTTGGAACGTCGCGACGATCGTCCACTGCCCCCACTCCTGGCCCGTGTCGGCGGCAATATCGAGGTATTGGGCTTCAATGCCCGCCAGCGGAAGAGCTTCCTCAATGCTATCATGCGCTACGGAATGCCTCCGCAGGACGCCTTCAATTCCCAGTGGCTAGTGAGGGATCTAAGGGGCAAGTCCGAGCGCAACTTTAAGGCCTATGTGTCGCTGTTTATGCGGCATCTTTGCGAGCCAGGAGCAGACAATGCCGAGACCTTTGCCGACGGTGTGCCACGCGAGGGACTCTCCCGCCAGCACGTGCTCACCCGGATCGGAGTTATGTCGCTTATTCGCAAGAAGGTGCAGGAATTCGAGCACATCAACGGTTACTACAGCATGCCCGAGTTGATCCTGAAGCCCTGTGAGCCGGTGCGATCCGCTCTGAAGCAACAGGATGCAGTAGCGGCTCTAGAGGTCCCGCCAGTCGGCGTCGTTAAGGTAGATGTGGACAAGAGTGCCACCACGAGCAACAGCGCCACTCCCGCTACCAGTGCGGCACCCAGTCCAGCGCCAGCATCGGAGAAGGGAGACGAGAAGGAGAAGGAAAAGGACAAGGACTCTGAGAAGGAGAAAGAAAAGGAAAAGGAGAAGGCCTCGCCGGAGAAGAGCAGCGAGGTGAAGCAGGAGCAAGAGGCTGAAAGCGGTGACAAGAAGCCCACGGATGTCAAGGTGGAGCAATCCGCAGAGGAAGGTTCCTCCGCCGCTGACACAAAGCCAGCCAGCGAGGCAGCCGAAGTCAAGGCAGAGGTGGCCAAGACAGAGCCCAAGGAAGAGGCCAAGGATCCGGAGCTCAAGGAAGAGCCTAAGACCGAAGAGGAGGAGATCAAGGATAAGGAAAAGGAGAAAGAAAAGGAGAAGGAAAAGGAGAAGATCGAGGACAAGAAGCCAATCGCAACGACAGTGATTGACGATGACGACGACGATGTGATGATTGTAAAAGAGGACGGCGAGCTAGAGAAGCCCAGCGCCAGTTCGCCCAAGGATCACAAGGCGGCCGTGGCAGCCGCTGCCGCGGCATCTGGAGCTGGAGCCACCGCCGCCGCCGCCGGCAAGGCCGGTGTGGAGGATAGCTTGGAGGTTCTAAAGCGCAAGTTCATGTTCAACATCGCCGATGGCGGCTTCACCGAGCTGCACACCCTCTGGCTCAACGAGGAAAAGGCAGCAGTGCCCGGCAGAGAGTACGAGATCTGGCATCGTCGCCACGACTACTGGCTGCTGGCCGGCATCGTTACCCATGGCTATGGCCGCTGGCAGGACATCCAGAACGATATTCGCTTCGCGATAATCAACGAACCCTTCAAGATGGACGTCGGCAAGGGCAACTTTCTGGAGATCAAGAACAAGTTCCTCGCCCGTCGCTTCAAGCTGCTGGAACAGGCTCTGGTTATTGAGGAGCAGTTGAGGCGTGCCGCCTACCTAAATCTCGCCCAGGACCCCAGCCATCCGGCAATGTCGCTCAACGCCCGCTTCGCCGAGGTCGAGTGCCTGGCCGAGTCCCATCAGCATCTCAGCAAGGAGTCGCTGGCGGGCAACAAGCCAGCAAATGCAGTGCTGCACAAGGTGCTTAACCAGCTGGAAGAGCTGCTCTCCGACATGAAGAGTGATGTGTCCCGCCTGCCGGCCACATTGGCACGAATTCCGCCCGTTGCCCAGCGCCTACAGATGTCCGAGCGATCAATCCTCTCCCGTTTGGCAGCCACTGCCGGCAATGCCTCCAATGCAGGTGGGTTTTCTATTGATAATCTTCTAGAGTTGAGGCTTTATTGTTATTCTCTTTTTGTAATTACAAAATAAATAATACAAATATTTCTTTTGCAGCTCAATTAATGGCGCAGTTCCCGGCTGGCTTCCAGGGCACAACATTGCCAGCATTCACTGGCGGACCGGCTGGCAATTTCGCCAATTTCCGGCCACAGTTCTCGGTGCCCGGTCAGCTATCGAATAATTCCGGCGCCTAGGCAGCGGGCAAACTCTCCTCAATAATAATATCTACGTTAAGCGCATTCGTATTCGTATTCCATGCAAATATATACTTTACTCTCGAGCTAAGAATTTAAATTTCAACACACACCCACGTACATATACATATATATATATTTTATGATAATCATTTGCAATGAAATCTCGATACCCATATATATATATATATATATGGTCGCGTTTACACAAATAATTCAAATTCTACATGTTCTGACACTTGGCGGAATGGCGGTAGGATGGTTGGATGGTTGAATGGTTGGCCTGGCTACCAGTTACGGCACTGATATGCTCCCGGTGCTCGGATCTCGCGGCCAATTCACACATACGACAAGTTTAAATAATTATTCTTATTTACTTACATTACTTACTATGTGATTACAACATAATCTAGATACAATATATAAATGTATTGAATTCCATTGCAATGAAAAACCTGCGGCATTACCTGTGATTTTACTGTGGGAGTGGGAGCCTGGCTGAACTTTAAGAAAATGATTTAATCGAAGAAGAGAAAGTCAAAAATTTGGTTTAAGCGATAAAAGTTGCGTTTTATTCATAGCTTTTCGTTTCGTTTCGAATATATCATCATGTTCCATGTATGTATATTAATATAAATTAGTCAAGTTCTGTATGTATACATATATATCTGTGGGGTTTATATATATATATATATATATATAATTTGTAAATATCAAATACATAATCAGTAGACATATCTGCAATACTTATTTCGCTTCACACTAAAGCCAATCGATAATCATGTAAATACGTAATGAGTCTGCGATGAAATTCGTGCAACGTCTTGATATATATATTGCTGATCCGTGTGATTAATATCAAAAACTGTCTACGACAACATTTCGCACCTTGCTATTTACACACAACGAACAACAACAAAAAAAAAACTAGCAATTTTAAATTACAAATTAAATGGAATAGCTGTGGCACTGCGATAGCGCCTAATACAATTACGCACGTTTCATAAATTATACAATTATATACAACAAAAACAATGGCCAAACGAGAGGGAAATAACTATGAAAGGTAACCAATTAGACGTGGAAAGTATTTACAAGCTGGACTTGAATATTATGTTACATGATCTGGCAACGAAGGTAGAATTAAGGCTTACGACTATAATAATTAAGGGACTAAATAATTAATAGCATACATAATATGTAGTGGCAAATATTTCCAAACTGAGCTTAAAATAGTAAATAACAAAACGCACACACATTAAGCGAAACAAAAGCAGAAACTTAAGGAGGAAAGAGGGATTAATATATATAATAGAGTCCTTCATAGCCAGGATGATGATCGGTACACGAATATCATCATCAGTTAGGAAATTGAGCACAGCTTCTTCAGCTCGCCCTCGGTCTCGTCCACCTCGAGCTGCAGGCTGGCGGCGGCATTGGGCAGCGCTCGGCCCTCGATGTTGGGCAAATACGGTTCGTAATCCAGTCCCTTGCGCTCATAGAATAGGAGATAGGCGGCACTGGGATCAATAACCGGCGGCTTCTGTGATATTTCGCGGCAGGAGCTGTCGTTGTAGCAATACCAGGAACCAGTTCCATTCGCAGCATAGGAAATGTAGTGGCCACCATTCAGCATGCCCGAGTGAGACTGCAAGCAAAAAGTTAAGAAAATCAGGCACTATTTACTGAAGTTAAAGGTTTGCAAGTTTGCACACTTACCACCACGGCATAGAGCCTGTACTTGGGATCAAACTCGTCCACCTCTGGCTTGAGACGATGCTGGTGATAGTCCTCAAACTCACCATCCACTATGGGCGTTTTCGTGAGACTCGTCGAGATGAGGCGTTGTCGTCGCCGTGCCGCATTGATTGTTTTGCTTTGCCGCAGAATATTATTCCCGGTGGATACTGGCTTGGCCTGCGTTTCCACCTCCTCCTTGGTGGCGGCTGCATCGATTTCGTCCAGCTCGCTGACTTCTTCATTGCTCGCCAGCGCCTGCGTCGTCATATCTCCCTCGTCCGTTCTCAGTTCCAGTAGCTCCTTGTGCCGTAATATCGTCTCCTGGGGCACAGAGGCCAGATACGGCGTTGGATCAAAGTCATCGAATGGAAAGTGAACTACCTTCTGTGACTTGACCCACTTGCCATTGACGCAGTTAAAGCGCTTCAAGTGAACAATCTAGAGGAACAAAAATTGGTTAATTTGATTTGGGTGAAAAGTTTAGGGACTTTCAAGAAACTCACCAAGATTGGTGGCAATTTCCAGATCTGCAACTTCTTTGTGGCCGGCTTCTTGCCCTTGCAGTGGCTGCAGTGATACCACTGCTCCAGCTGCTCCTCCGAGGTAAAGGCGCGCAGGCAGTGATTCAGATCCACGGGCTCCACCTGTTCCCGCCGACTTATGGCAATGGTCTCATGATCCACCCACAGCTGAAAACCAAAAAAAAGGTTAGTATGGCAAAATGCCATCGAATCAAGTCGTATTTACCCGCTCCAAGGTGCTCTGATAGCGTAAATGCAAGGCGGTCGGATCCCAATCGATGGCAATGGTAAAGTCTTCGAAATATTTCGTTGTCGGGGTGTACGACAACGAGGTGGTGTACTCCGGCGTTGTACGCTTCGCCTCCAGATTTGGTAACGATGGGAATTTAGCGTTCATTTTCGGCGTTGTTGAATTGCCTAAAAAATAATTTCAATTAAATTAAAACTTAACAATTTGCCATTTAACTGGCAGAACTGTTTTTTTGGTCTCTCTACTCACTAGACACGGCATTGGTGATGGGCGGCAGGGCTCCCTGAAGCACGTAGTCGTTGTTGCAGCGAATCTCACAGCCACGACAGAAGCTGGACCACGGGCAGATGGCACAGGTGAGTCCGTCTGCCTTGACCGCACGGAGCGTGAAGGGAAAGTCATAGCCCAAGCTGTCATCGCTGCGAATCAGGCAAAATTATTAACTGATTGAATATTACCAAAGCTTTGCTTTACTTACCAATCGGCGGCATGATTCGCCTGCTCGGTGGTGGCGGGCAGCGGACTGAGCAACCTGCTCACCTGCAGCCACACGGCGCAGTACAGATCCTTGTGGGTGCCGCCCTCGTTATTGGGTATCAGCAGCGGCACACCAAACAGGCTGGGTCTCGTCTTGTGGTAGGAGAGAAAGTAGCTGTCGTGCCGGGTGATCTTGCGATGGACGGCCACCAGATACTTGCCCGGCTTGTGGGGCTGTGAGGAGCGGCGCGAGTAGACACCGCTGCTGGTCTCCGGCTGTGAGGTGGTTATCTGGTCCGCCTGATCCGGTTCCTCCTCGTTGCCCTCCTCCGCCTGCTCGTCTACATCCGCATCGAGACTGGCGCCCAGTGTGTGTGCCGTCGTGCTCAGGCCACTGGAATCGTTGGGTGACGTCCTGTAGGAGCCATCATCGCTGCCACTGCCGTGTCGTCCGCTCGCCGTTGGCGCCAGATCAACTGCCATCGGAATGGGTTCCGTCAGCGAGCTCTCCATGGAGTTCTCGCCGGAGTGATTGGTGTAGGAAATGGAGCTGGTGTTGCTCTCCGTGTGCAGCAGCTTGGCGGCAGACACTCGCTTCTGCTGGGCGGCCGCGTTGCCGTGCATGAAATTGTTCTCCGGACTGGAGCTTAGGATGAGCGACTCCTGCACCAAGAGTTCGGATTAGTTTAGATTAGGTTAAGTTTGGGGTTAGTTTGGCAGGTTCAGTGAGGTGTATGGGGGTGGTGTGTGTGTGTGTGAATGAGTGTATTAAAGCTTTGGGGTAATAACTAAATTAACCAAGGGTCAGCAATCAACTTGAAAATGTACAATCTACCATTTAGGGGAGCCAAAGAAATCGCTGAGGTCTCCAAGAAAGGTTATACAATTTTTAAATTAATTTTAAATTCTCAGCAAGTTCTGTGGCAGCCCTGCTTATCTATAATTATATGGGATAAACGCTCAACTTCCAAGTTCTACTTTGAATTTGTACAAATTGTTTATTGCAGGTGTTTAAATTATAAACTCTGGTTTTTGGGTTAATTCGGTGGAAATTGTGACACGAAAAGAGTTATAGTTTTGAAAATCTATTAAATATATTAAATTTTGTTAATTTTTAAGAAATTTGAAGCTGCAGTGAGAAAGATGATTAAATTAACTGAAAGTATTTACATTTTTTTCAAAGAAAATTTCAACATTTTTAAATATTTTTAAACGAGAACCTAAAGTGTTATATGAAACTCATTTAAAGTTTATTGAATTTCGCAATATAAAAATTTGGAACAATACAAATATTTACCCTAAAATAGTATACCGCTTTAAACAAATTGTTTAGATTCTATTAACAAATAAACCATAGCAACAAATATACAATAACAACAATTTTCCAATAGCAGGATCCAAAGCAATCCAACAATTCTATCTACCAAAAGGAAAATCTAATTTTAAATACATAATTAATCGTTCCTATTGGGTGTAGGGGTACTGCTAGGGGCTATAAGAACTATGGACTAGAAGCTAAACAAGGTGTAAATAATAATTCACAAGCTTCCAGCGCAGTAACCAAAAGATAACATCAAAGGAATAAAGGTGATTGAAATGTTGATTTCTTGTTTTAAGCAAAATAATTTACAATAGGTACAGGAGAGAAGAATGCCAGCAACAAATTAGATATGATTAGTAGAAGGAGAGATATTATAGATTACAAATAATTAAGTTCAACTTGGTAATATAGAGTGTGCGAATACGAAGAATATACAGAGTATGCTAGTAGTTTTTTTTTGATTATATTTATTTTTTTGTAGTTAAGAGGGAAGCCCACAAACCACGCAGCAGACGAGACGGCAACTGTTCATTTAACATATTTGTATTTAATATATTTAGATTAGGCGGCGCTCAACAAGCTGCGCCTGCGCCACTTGCCCTGTCTTCAGTTGAGCTACTTTCGTTATGCTCTTTCATTAAACAACTCGTAGGAGTCGGGAGATGATCGAGAAAAGGTAAGACAGCGCCAATTGGCTGTAGTCAATGCTCTATCCTAGGCAAGAATAAGATCTGAAGTTCTGAAGTTCTGAATTTAAGAAACGATTGGCCGCCCCAAAAGAACTGGGACGTAAATCTAGATGATATTAAATACGTGTATGTTAATATAGTTTAGAAGCCATACCTTGAAGCAGAATAGGCTGTGGGGCATGCACTCTCTCTTTCCAAAGCACCGGCTTACCTTTCCGGCCTCATCTGGCAGCAGCTCGTGCACTTGGTTGTCACCACAACCATTTCCGCTAAAATTATTGGTATTGCTGTTGCTGTGATTGTGTTCCGCCTCAACCGCCTCCATTCCCATGGCATGGCCATTGCAGAGGACGCGAGAGGAGGCGCGGTGGCTGGTGGAGGTCTGTAGGGTGCTCAGCGAGGACAGCGAGTTGTCCTGGGCTGTCATAAGAGCTGTGGATATGTAAACATTATTATTATATTATCCATTATCCCCTTCAGGCTGCTGCTTACCCGAGCTACGTTGAATATCCTTGAGTCCTTGCTCGATGTGCATGCTAAGCCCAGAGTTTGAGCGCGTCCGGATGCTCTGCTCCGGCAGCTGGTAGACATACAGCTCCTTGGCACTCTGCATTCTCAACTTCTCCTCGTCGGCCAGCACCTGGCGTATTTGGGAGTTCCACAGCTCGCAGACAAGCATCAGGTTTGGCTGCAGCGAGCAGAGCTTGGCCAGTTTGTGCTTCATGTGCGAGTACTTGCACTCCGAGTTGAGACGGAAGCCATACTTGATGGGCACGCTGCCATCCAGTAGGATAACTGTCAATAGGCAGAGAAAAACGTATAAGAATTGAAGAACTATCAAAGTTTCGAACATTAACTAACCCAACACCTCCAGATACACGTAGTTCTCTACTGGCAGCGGCAGACTGAGCAGGCTGAAGGGATCGAAGCGCACCGATTCGTGGCCACAACTTAAGCAGCTGACCTTTGACTTGAGCTGGCCATAGAACAGATCAATAATAATTGACTGATTGCGGGCGTGGTGCTGTGACCAGGCCTCGGCGGCCACTAGCTTGTCTGGCCTTCCATTGGAGTCCTTCAGCTCGCTGTAGGGCTTCTCCATTACCCGGTTAAGGTCCTCGTGCAGGGCGTCCAACAGCCATTCAAGCAGCTCCTGGGAATCGTGCTGACCGCCGCCGGCGAACTGCGGGGCATGCTTATTGACGCAGAAGCGCAGCTTAAGCGGCGCCACCGAGCGCGTCGTTGCTGTCCACACCTCCTTGAGGAGCTCAGCATAGCGCATGGCCAGCTGTCCCCGGGTGCCCAATTTATTGGCCGCATTCAGCTCGAAGCGGTGCATCTCCCGCTGGAAGTACTGTGCCAGCGGCTGGGTGTTGAACAGCACCTGGAGAGCCGCATTCATGAAGCAGGTGTTGCCCAGGTTGTGCAGCCCCGTGGCTCCCGGCGCATGCACTGACATAATGGAGCTGCGGGTCATACGACGCCGATCGCCTGGCGTGCCGGCCGTCCCTTGGCCGCTCTGGGCGCTGGCCAACGAGCCCAATTCCTCAGGCCAGGTCAGGTCCTTATTGCGAATCTCCAGCAGAAGCTGGTCATTGTCCCGGATAAGGAGTTCCTTTAGGCACATGGCATCCTCTTCCAGCAGTAATATGGCACCGTTGTCCAGCTGGGGCACATGCCACAGCCGAATATCCTCTGCCTTTAGGCGCAGCTGCTCGCACAGGAACTCACCCACCTGACGCACGGTGGCCAATCGGCTGAAGGCCGCCGTGTAGGCAAGATATCGCTTCGGTGGCTGGAGCACGCTGCTGGCTGCGATTGCTGCATAGCCTCCGCCAGAAGCCAGCACCCCGTAGCCGCCGCTTACTGTAGAGCCCCAGCTGCCTAGCTGAGCGCCCGATCCCCCTCCTCCAGCGCCCATTTGAGATGGTTGCGCCTGATGCAAAAGGATGCGCAGATTCAGCGGGTACAGCTCCAATTCCACCTCCGAGTTGGGCGGTTGAATAACCTGACGTGGCAACGGGAGATTATCGCCGTACCACCGATTCAACGCCTTCCAAAGCGACTTGGGAACCAGCTCGAAATCGTGGCTCTGCACCAACGGCGTGTCCCGTTTGAGGTGGCCGCCCTCGCCGGTGAGAGTTCGCACGTTCCTATACGGATTGGCTGTGATCAGGTTGCTGTTATCGATCGGTCCTGGACGCACAGGCCCGCAGTGGCGACCAGCTGAGATCCCACTGCTAGCCGATCCGGAGCCGGTGGCTGAACCTGTCCCGGAGCCCAACGAGTAGCTGTCGTGCTGCTCCAGGCTGTTTGTGTTGAAGCTTTCATCGCAGACAAGAGCCTCGTCAACGGCAGTCCGCTGACTGGCGGCCGTGCGCTTGCAGTAGTCGCACGTATGCGCCGTGTGTTGGGTATACTGCGTCCAGCCGAGCCACCAGTCGCGCGTTATCAAGTACCAGAACTGGCCGACACGGTAAGGCCTGCGTTCCTCACGTCGCAGCCATCCCCGGACAATATCATTCTCCATATGCTTACACTGCGGCCACAGGCCGAAGACGATGTGGCACAGCTCAAAGATGAGGTCTAGCAGGGGCTGCATGAGCCGGAGATCACACTGAACGTTCCACAGCATAAAATCTTCGGCGGTGAGGGAGACATTGTCGCGGGTTAGCTTGCTGGGCTCACCGTCAGGACTGCGCCGCTGCCCAAACTCCAGCAGATCGCTAATTACATGCTGCTTCGTCAGCTCCTTATACTGCTGGGCATCTCGGTTCTCCTTGGCCACCAGCAGCAATACATTGATCATCTGCAGTGTCTCCTCGTGGCTGAGCACTCCATCCCGATCCACATCAAAGATCTTGAAGCAAACTGGAGACGAAAAGAGCTAAACAAAATGCCACAGAGAGGAAGTTATTGGTACTTACAGCGTGTCCTCTCCACACCTGGTCCACGGCAGGCAGCACTGACGCCGCAGCACAGCTCCTTGAAGTCGATGTGACCGTCACGGTTCTCATCGAAGGCATTGAACAGTCCCGCCAGCGCATTCTTTGGTATCGGTGGACTAATCAGGGGGCCAAGGAACTGCAGGTCAATTTGTCCATTCTGTGAAGTGTTTTTCAGGCGCCAAAACTCCTTCTCCAGATCGCCAATGTCCTTCTCTTCCAGATGCGTCACTCCGGCGAGACTCTGGTAGAAGGTGGGCGTCTCCAGCTCCGAGGTGAGACTCACACAGTTGTCGGCCAAAAGCCAATTGGAGAGAACGGTGGCATTGCGATGCTTGATTATCCACTCCTGGAACTGCTCGAAATTGACACGTTCGCCCTGGGCGAACAGGGAGACGCTCTCGAAGGGAGCCAGATTCACATTGCGTACATATTCCGACCTTATAATATAGGTTCCTGCATCGTTGCAGTAGAGGTTCCACAGGAATCTAAAAGTTTGAAATTATTTAATGATAATTTAAAGAAATTTCTGTGTAGCGAGACACTTACTTGGTCTTCTCCTCCTGGGTGCCGCGCGTGATCAGCACCAGGCCACAGAGCAGATCCTTGAAGGAAATACCCCGTTGGGTGCCACCACAGGCGGCGTACAGCATGTCCGTGATCTTCGGCGGCACCCCCTCGCAGAGCACATCCTGCTGGAAGGCATTCCGGCTGAGGAAGAGCCTCCCAACGCCCGCCGACTTCTTGAAGGCATCTCTCAGGCGTCGCAGCTCCGCATCGCTCACTGGAGGCGAAAGGTAAGCGGAATCGATCGATGAGTAAGTAGTCATTGGGCTGGGCAAATCCCACTCACGATGAGCATGGGATGCCCCGCAGTTAATGCGATTTCACGCCACGACGTGACGTCTTTGCCAGACGAGATATTCGCAAATAGTAAGAATTAATATGTATTAATATATTTATAAAATATATTTTGGGTCTTGCTATCCCCCTACAACAGCCATAAACCTGATGTTTCGGTCATCATTTACCTATTGATTCCATTTTAGGGATTCAATGTCGCCTTGTTACCTAATTACCTCTTATCTGACATTAATTGTTTTTTTTCGGTGTGGAAATGATTGTGAATCACTTCTCTGAGGAATCACAAGTGCACCAGCATATGTTTATTCACACACAATCGGCGATAATTGAAAATCGTAACGAATTTTGGGTTATAAAACCGTGTCTGAGAAGGTAGAGAGGAGTAGGAATCCGCATTTTTATGATCTTTATTTGTTCCTACTTTGTTGAGTATTTTTGCTTACCTTAACTCCTTAATAGAAATAACATGTAATAATTATTTAAAGGCTGTCTTTATTTTGAGTATTAAACTGCTATTAAAATTAAATAAAAACCCAGTTTTTATAGAAGTTTATTTAAAATAAAGTAAGTTTTTCCCAACAATAATCGAAATATTATTTTACTACTTTAAATTTTGATTGATTTTCTTTTTGATTCGATTTAAAACTTATACAAACTTAATTAGCACTACAAAAGTATTTATATTTGATGTAATAGATCCACCAACAATTATTTTTAATAATTAAAACCCCTCAAAATTAAAACATATTTTTAAAATACTAAATTTATGTATAAATCTACTTATTTTTAAGAATGTTAGTCATAAAAACCCCCAAGAATGGCCATTAAATGGTCAATCAATTCGTATTTGAAAGATAAGAGAACTTTTTACGAACAGATATCCGCAAACCTCAAGAAAAAACGTGAAAATAAAATCGAGAGAATTATGCGACGTCACGGAAATGAATTTGTTGTTGTGGAAAATCAACTGCCATTGCAACTGCAAGACCTGAGAGCTTCGGTATTCGAATTCGATTTGTGACTCTTCTTGCATGCAAAGCATTTATTTTTCCCCCCTCTCGTCACTCTCTCATTTTATTGGAACCGGTCGTTCCGTGTGTGGCTAATAAGAAACACACGCACCTGGTCGCGCGCCCCACTTCTGGGGGAGCAAAGAAGAAGGCAGTGCGGTCGGACGGACGGACAGGTGCTGGTTGCTGGGCTGCTGCTGCTGGTGGGTGGGGAGCCAGGGGAGCGGGCACACACACACCTTATCAGCAGCACAACGTTCGTTTTCTTAACTCTCACTACTGCCGCCTTGCCCGGCCGCTAACAATAACAACGACAGTAGCCAGATGAATGCCAGAGCAACAACGTGAAGGTAAGTTAAGCAAAGTAAGTCAGAAATATTGCCAGCCAGTGCCAGAGAGACGTCATAGAGATTGGGATGGTATAGGGATGGGGGTGCAGAGGTGGGCTGGAGGGAGGGGTTTCGTCAAGGTGTTGGCTAGTTCCCGTTGGCGAAAATAATCTTAACTCCTTGGCTGATTTCCAATTGATATGGTGTAGGTGTATTCTTTTTTAGCAGCTCTTTAGTAAAGAGTACAGTAAAGAGTCTCACTTTTTTTGGAATTCATAAGAAGTTTTCTTATGTTTCGGTTTCAGAACGAAGCAGAATGTTTTTTTCTGGTTTTATAGCAGCTAGATCCTGAATACTTACTTGGGAATTCTAGTAGCAATGCTTGGTACAACTTAAGCTTAATCCTTAAGCCACTTTTCAAAATAATAAAAGAATAAAAAGTATCTCAAGGCACTTTTGGAGCTTAAAGGGTTAATGTTAGTAAATTGAAGGGATTTTTAAGGCTTGATACATTTATATAATACATTTTTAAAGTACATTAAGCTTCTTTTATAAATTTGTTTACCTTTTCCCCAATTTTTCCATCTATTTATAGGAGTAAATTTTATTGTAAATATTAAATCAATTAATTTAGATACAATTTAAATACTTAATACAAAAAAAGTTCGATTTACAGAAGTTGTACTGTAACTTGCTAATCGCCAAAAATGTTCCCTCTGCTTGACTTATCTGGAAAATGCACTTGAAAGTGATTTATTTTTGAAATTCTGCATAATTTCCAACACCTTAACACACATACAAATGTACATACATCAATAAAACATTATATATATGTGTACATATATGTATACATAAATTAAAAGTAAAGTGCAACTGGGGAATGACATGCAGAACTGCTGGAAATTAACCGCGTCCGCATAATGCAGCTACAGCAACCCTAAGCTTGCCCTTAGCTTAGCTACTTAGCTGCTTCTGTGCGTCGCTGCTGTTCTGCTTTGTTGTCTCCCAGCCACCCCGCACACCCACCCCCCGCGGTTGAGCTTTTCTATTGTGACGTCACTGGCGGCGGGCGACGCAAATACCAATGCATACACGAGCCCAGGCTGTGCATGTATTTGTGCTGTCAACAAGGAATTAAAATATGGCAAAAAGAATGCTCAAGAAAACTGCAGAGGAAACCAAAGGGAAGACCTCCGGGGGCAGCCGAGTGTCCACCGTGAGTGAGCGGTCAGCAAACGTGGGAGAACAACAACAACAATGGGAATCGATAAAGCGCAATCACACCTGTATGTATGTTGGTGTTGTTCTGTTTTCTAGAAGCGACGTTGATTAGCTGTGTGACCCATTTTCACTTTCCCAGGGAATTCGGTCCAGCCGGAGGGCAGCACACACTCACCGCGCTTAACCGAGTCCTCGTAGCTGATGCTGTTCGAGTGCTTGGACTCCTTGGTGCCCATTTTTTGTTTGCGGGGGTGCAAGAGCGACGGATTCTCGGATTCTGCTCCTCCTGCGTCTGACGACGTCTCTTTTCACATTTGTTTACGTTCACTTAACCGACGCGGGCAGAACGACGAGCAGGTTGGTCGGATTCGGATCAGTAACGGAAGCAGGAACAGGAGCACAATTAACCAATTCAATGCAAAATTATTCCCATTACGGTGGTCAAAACAAAACAACATAGAAATTTCGATGTCGCTATCGATACGATGCCCACAATAGGCGATGCAACGATGTCCACATCGATGTTCTAATCGATATTGAAACTGAAAAGTATTCTTTACAAGGATGTTATATAAAATGTTATTCAATTATTAATATTATAAATATATTTAGCAATAAAGCAGATACATTTTATTGAGGAGCAAAAGAATCTGCACAATTTTCCTAATTATAAATAATTATAAATAATGGAATATCGACGTGCAGCGCCTCCTGGCGTTCGTTAAAAATAAAATTAAATGAATTCAAATTAAAAGATCAGATATATCGCTTTTATTACCTTTATTTATTATGTTTTAATATTTTAAATTAGTTATACTATTTGCATATTTTTTCCTAAATGATTCGTATACAAAAATGTCTCTACAAAATAAGAAACTAAGTCAGGTTTGAAACCGTTAAAATGTTATTATTCAAACCAATACAAAATCAATTGTTCTGTTGAAACAAAATTGGAATTTAAATAGATTTAGAAATTGCATTTTTCATCTTTACTAATATTTTATTATTCACATCTGGAAAATAGGTATAAATCTGGCATAAATCAAGAAAAATAGTGTAGTTTACAACCTTGTAGAAATCAAAAATCGATTTAAAGTATTATCGCAATGGTTTAAGAGCAATCGATACTGCATTCCCCAAAAATGACAGCTCTACAGCCCAGCTGCTAGTTTTTTTATTCGGGCGTAATTAGAAAGCAGTAATTAAACTTAATTTGCACGTCCTAACCACAACAACATCGCAGCACACCCGCACACCGTGACGCGAGCGCCCTTGCAGATTCTCACCGGACAGGCCGCGCGAGCTAAAGAGCGAAAGTCGGGACAGAGAAGCGTTTTGAAACTACGTCGCCATTTTTGACACGGCTCCGAAACGTCGAAAACACAAACACAAACACACCTAGAAGTGCTGAACTGAGAGAGAGAAAATCATCGGAACTGTGGTTACGTCTAGGAATATTCTACGGCACAGCACGCATATGGGATATACATTTGTTATTAGCGTAATTATTAGTGCACAATAAAACGGAACGGAACGGAGCGCAGCGGAAGCCACCGACTAGCCAGGCACACGAAGGAAGCAGCGACGTGTCCACCACATCATTAGCGTAACCCTCACCATCGCGGGATTTGTGACGAGCAACTGTGATCTCTCCCATTTTTAAACCGTCGACATGGCCAAGACATACGACTATCTGTTTAAGCTGCTGCTGATTGGCGACTCCGGCGTGGGCAAGACCTGCATCCTGTTCCGCTTCTCGGAGGACGCCTTCAACACGACGTTTATATCCACAATAGGTAATTGGCAACATCTCCCGGCCCCCCCCCACAACCACCCAGCAGCGTCTTGCTGATTTTTAATTAATTATGACGCCGCCGTTCGCGTGAACTCACATCGCACCAACATTTTTCTTTCTCAACTTGGGCTCAGCTCAACTCAGCTCAGGCGGGCGTGTGACTCACCAGCCAACGTTCTTTTCTTTCCGCTGCTGCTGTCCAAGCATTCGTCATAATGATTGTGTACCGCGCCAAGGATTCCATTCCTCTTGCAAGGGAGGGAGGGGCTTCCCTGGGCTCGCTTTTGTTGTGAAGCGAGAGAGAGAGCAATCTTTATAATACCCAAGGCAAGGGAATCTACACACCCGCATATAGGAACAATAACAAAATAAGAGCTACCAGGCGACCGGTGCCATTGTACTGGAGGGAACGAAGGTCTTATCACCAAAGAGGTCCGATTGATAGCCCATGAATGGGAGCAATGGGGCTTACATACTAAATATTCGTTAAAGATTCCTGAGAGATGGTTTATCCTTGCCTTCCACACCCTGGTAGTGGTTATTCTATGGGAATTCGAGTGTTTGAATATTCTATATATGGCCTGAGAACGTTCAGATGGCATGTACTTAGTCTGCACCTTGCACTTGCTATAGTTTTCATTTATTTTCGTATTTGGCACACGTTTCCCTTGCACCAATTCCGATTTTGGGCTATTTACTTGAACGGCCAGACATTGTTTTAATCAATTGCGTGGTTCGCTCTTTGCGCTTCCCACGACGTCATTGGTTGCTCGAGCGAACCAGAAACAGGTTCGCCGCTCGCCAAATTATTTGAATTAATGATGTATCTCCGTGTTCTCTTCTCTTTTTATGTTTTCTGTTTTTTTTCGTTAACAGGTATCGATTTTAAAATTAGAACAATTGAATTAGATAACAAGAAAATAAAGCTGCAAATATGGTGAGTGATAAGGAATATCTGCTATATTTTTGATTTCTAATAACATATCTCTTGTTCGCTTCCAGGGACACTGCCGGCCAGGAGCGTTTTCGCACAATCACAACGGCCTATTACAGAGGCGCCATGGGCATCATGCTGGTATATGACATAACCCAGGAGAAGTCCTTCGAGAACATCAAAAACTGGATCAGGAATATTGAAGAGAATGCCTCCGCCGATGTCGAGAAAATGCTGCTGGGCAACAAGTGTGAACTGCACGATAAGCGACAGGTGAGGGCCTCAGCCAACTGGCTATTCGTAGGTTTCAAAAGAAGCTATCATAGAGACTAACAGTCAAAGGGAAGTGAGTCAGGTCTAAATAATAATACAGAGATTGCTCATAATCATAAAGTTCTAAATGAGGAAGAATAAAGCAATAAAGGGAATTACTTTCTTTGTTTAATTTATAAATTAACAGTTTAGGAATTACAAATTTACTAATGTTACAAAATATGTTATGAAAACTTCCACTTTTTACTGATTTCTAATCGAAATATTCAACTTTTTCAGGTTTCAAAGGAGCGCGGCGAACAGTTGGCTATCGAGTACGGCATCAAGTTCATGGAGACCTCAGCGAAAGCCAGCATCAACGTGGAAGAAGCCTTCCTCACCCTCGCCAGCGATATCAAAGCGAAAACGGAAAAGCGCATGGTGAGTGCCCCAAACAAAGGGAGAGAATTCTTTTCTTTGAGCATCCAAATGCTAAACCCCGTCCCCCTCCCGTCTGTTTAGGAGGCGAACAACCCGCCCAAGGGTGGCCATCAGCTGAAACCGATGGACAGTCGGACGAAGGACAGTTGGCTGTCCAGGTGCAGTATGCTTTGACGTGGCAACAACGTGCGCTCGGCACTGATGCGGCATGGTGGTAACAATTACGATAGTGTATGTGGTAGTAGTTTTCTTAACTCCTGTTAGGTTTTTGAGTGTGCAACAGCCGAGAGAAACCATTGGCGGATCAACATAAACACCAGCAGCAGCCAGCTCTAACCCCCCCTTACCCTAATCCTTATATACCCTACAAGAACACGCCCGAAAATGGAATAGAACACGAATTGCATTATGAAACAGTTATTAAATAAAGTATATGACGACCGTGTACGAAATATATAGCATAGTATATAGTATATATACGCGTATATAGCTCGAGTTGATAGCGGATCCAGCAGCCAATCCAATCCAATCCAACCCGCCCGCGTCCTCCTTCTCGAAAGAGGTTTTAGTATTTACGGAATTACGATGATTTTCTCTAGCAGCCATGGTTGTTTTCTCGATTTGTAAATTATTAATTGTAAAACAAACAAATATATATATGTATGTACTGCGTATGCATATTTATAGTGCTCGTCTATATACCTACCCTGTGTCCCCAGTCCTTGTTTTGCTCAGCAGCTCCCTTTGCCATTATGTTAGGGATACGGATTACGGAGGATATGTCCAGACGCACAATTGCTCCCCCAATTCCGCCCTCTCTCATCTGTTTCTGTTTAATCTTCACACACATTTCATTTGGCTAGTTTGTACTGTATTTATTTTCGTTTATTTTTGCCACACACACAACCACAACTTCTGATAAATAACAAATAAAAGTAAATAAACAATAATCAATGGAGAGTTTGCCGAAGAGTTCAGCACGAAATCGAGCTAATCGATCGACCTTGACAGCAATAAAAACATTTATGAAAAACACAACATACATACATAGCGCAGTAAAAAGTAAATAATGTGAAATTAAATGATAACTAAATGCATATTTGATATTAATTAATTACTTGTAATATTAATGATTAAACGTATACAATTTTATAAAAATAAATCTTGTGCAAAACCAAAGGAAACCCACAGTTTTTACTGAAAGTTTTAAAGATGGAAAAGCTGCGGCTCTAGTTTATTAATTTATTTTGGGGTGTATTTAAGCACTATTTTTATTTCTTATCGTTTTAATTTTGAATAAATAGAGATTATAATTAATAATTCTAGCTGCAACGCTTATTTATTATCTGTTATTTTTGATGACTTAAGAAAAACTCAAAAACTTATTGATTTTTATATTTCAAAACTAAAAACAATCTTTATTTTCGGTCCCTGTTTATTTTATATGCCAAAATAGAAATAGTTTTTTATTGAATACAATAGTTTTATGAATTATTAAGTTTAGGACGAATCAGCATATCCACCGATTTGATGTTATGGCTTTTGGCCCACATAATGCTTGTCTCTCTACGGATAGCATTTCCCTCAGGATAGTATTTACCATTAAGATTCCTATAAAGCAAAAGATTTTAATTATGAATTTGTTTTACAGTTTTTAAAAAACATTTTCTTACGTGTCACCACAGAAACTGTACCACCAGGCCCCGTGGCAATCCTCGGCGCAATTCCGATTGATGATCTGATCCATGTCATTGTCGAGAGTGGTAAACCTTCGATTGAGATTCCACGGCAGCGCATTGGACGCATTTCCGCTAAATTGACCAATACTTAGCAGAGCAAAGTCCTCCTGCTCGCCACCCACCAGGAAGTTGTCGTAGCGGGCAAACTGAGTGGATCCATTGAAGAACTGGAGGCGCACGAATAGCTCGTGCTGCTGGAGTTTGGTTAGCTGGTGGAGCTTGTCCAGGCCAATAAAAAACTCTCCATTTAAATGTCCAAAGCCCATTCGGTAATCGCTGAGGTTTCTGTAGAAATCTACCGAACCGTCGAGGCGCCTCTGAATGACGGTCCAACCAGAACCGATAATGTCGGCGTCACAAAGAACTGGGAACGGATCCTGGATTCCTGGAATCTGAATGGTTTGAATGTCCGTTTTCTGGCCGATAAGCAAACAACCCGAAGGCTGAACTCCGCTCTGTTGGAACCATTTCAGGCAATCGGCACCGAGAAGTGTCTGTGTTTCTAGCTCTTCTCTGAGCTCCCTAATCGTTTCGGCATCTTCCCGAGCTTGACTTTGAAGGACTTCAATTTCCCGCTTCAGTTTCTCAACATCTGCCTCTTTATTGGCGATTCTATCGTTATAGCTTCTCCATGTGTCGCTGAGGTCGAGTTGCGTCTTCAGAAGATTATCAGCTTCTACGTTTTTCTGTTGTATAGAAACTATTATGTTATGCCATTCGACCATTTGATTTTTAATCTCATTGAGAGAAGCTCGGTCCGCTCTGGCCTCCACGATAATGGTGTTTAATGTATCAATTGACGACTGAAGCGACTTGGTTTGTGCCGTAGAGTCGGAGCTCTCGATTCTGTTGGCAGTTTCATTGTTAATTTCTGCAAATATCTGTGGTATCAACAAGCTTTATAACAATTTCTACTTTTTTTAATAGAAGTTACTTACAAGATCATCGTTTTGTATACTCTGGAAGAAAGTTCCTTTCCAAAAGGATCCCAATAAGAAGATCAAGAGGATGATTGGCGGCAGATTCGAGAGCAAATGCATTTTATAGAACAACCTTAGGGGAGCAAAGCCAAATTTAATCTGAATAAAAGTTTAAGAAATAGCGGCTGGACTATGGTGTGCGATAAGCTATTAATTTATTTATAAAAAAGAAGTAAAGCTCACTTCGCGAGGCCGGATTTTGTATGCCCTACTATATTACGCAGTTAATTGATTTAGATTTATTTCAAATACATGATTAAATCACTTACTTTCTAGCAATCTTCTAGCTAAAATAAATTATAATATTCAATAATCATTTATAGATATTTTAATTATTTGATTATAGTTTTTAAAAGTTAAAACTCAACAAAACCAAGTCCAAGAAGTATTGGATATTACAATTTAATTTAGCTAGAAGATTGCATGAAAAAAAGTGATTTAATTAATTATTTTAATTAAATTTAAATCAATAAACTATGTCATTTTATGCCCTCAAGAAGACCTGAAATATTTAATAGTTTTAATCTTTTTTTGTAGAATTTCTCTCTTAGCCCCAATCCCGACTCAATGCTGAAACCCTTCCTCACCCATCACACACATATTTCAGTGTTAATAAAACTCTCTTTTTAAGTAATTTGTTATATATGTATTTAAAAAAAACTGTCCACGAATAGCTGGACGACATTTCGCTTAAGATAAACAGAGAAATGGGATAAACTTAGGTGTAGAAGATACAAGTAGATTGTACGATACGAACGTTTCAATAGCAAATAGCACAACATACAAAACATACACACACTACAGGGCACAGGCTCGGATTTTGGTCAGAAAATGCTGTTTATAAGATGTAAGATATATCCCTATTGAGGGACTAACAAAAGAAGCAAAGGTAGAAGTTGAAACCTAGAGCACACAATGATCGCCACTTCCTTTTCTTTTTTTCTAATAAAATAGCGGCCATAAATTTCACATAAGCTAAAAACTAGGAGGAGGAATTGCACGTTACTGGCTGCCGGCATGCGTTGCCGCGTGTTACGCCTGCGGCAAATTCTGGTAGTAGTTGGATAGGATGCGCCACGCCTCAGGCTCCATGAAGCCGTCCGGAGGACTCGCTCCAGTCTTGGCCAAGGTTCGCATCTTGGTCCCCGAGATAAACTCAAAGTCATCCTTGCGCTGAGGCTCAAAGAAGGCCATTTTGCTGGCGCTCTTGTCGTAGGCGGCCACCCGGAAGGGAAGGATCTATAAATATATTAAGAAATGACATCCCATGCTTATATTAACGATGTGCTCCTCTTTAACTCACCTCCATGCTGTCCAAGCCCTGGGCCATTTTGAGCACACGCGCTCCATGGGTGGCGTCGTACAGGTTGCCATCGGGATAGGCCTTCTTGTCCGGATGCGGCATGCCCGCCGGGTCGCGTCCTACGATATAAAAGTTGGCGCCAGCATTCATGCGGGCCTTGGCGTGCCACTGCACCTCCGTGGGTCCGGCGTACATCATTGGCGAGGGGAAGATGGCCAGCACAGTGTCGTCGCGTCGCAGAACACCGGCGTCTAGCACGGCCTGATGTTGCTTCATACGCACATCCAGGGGCACGTCATCGTCCTTGGTCCAGCCGCCGAGGGGATGCAACAGCAGTACCGGTTGCTTGAAGCCGCGCTCCAGGAGCTGGCGTCGGGTATCCTGCATGAGCAGGGCATGCCCGTTGTGGATCGGGTTGCGCAGCTGGAAGGCAAAGATGGCGTCGGCGTTAAGCTCCTTGAAGCGACGCCTCAACTCGTTGGGTGTCAGCCGGTACTGATCCAGGCCGTCTTCCCAGCGAATCCTTTCGATAACAGCCAGATCGCCGCCAACCAGATATTCGCCGGATTCGTAAACCTGCTTGCTGTACGGATGTTCGGGATTGCTTGTGCCGAACTGGCGGGCCAAGCGCTCTTCTTTGCGCTGGAAATAGAACTCAGGCCGGCGTAAAATAGCCACCGGCTTGCCCTGATACTTGAGTGTTAGCGAAGAGGCGCCATCCAGCCGCTCCTTGTCCGCCGTCGTGGCACTGAGCACAATGGGCACCGAGTGATTCTCACGATAGGATCCATCCAAGCCGCTCTGGAGTGTATTGAAGTGCAGCGTCTGCAGGTACTCGTCCTCGCGCATGAATCCGCGCAGGGGATAGGCCCAGCCCTCGGCCAGTACCTGCACCCATTGCAGCTCCACGGTACTGATCTCGATGGCCTGCAGCGACTCGGCTTCGTGGCGCAGCACCTCCGTGGCAATGGATTCGCTGGGATACAGCTCAGGGAGTTGGTCTACGTCGCGGAGGGAGCGCGGAATGATGCCTTCCTGCTCGAGCAGGGCAACCAGCTGCTGTGTGGACTCGCGAACCGTGTAACCGTGCGTGTTGACCACCAGCTCCGGCTTCTGGGGTCGCTCGTACTCCTGCGTGATGCCCGTGAAGCCCTTGATGACGCCCTCGCGCGCCTTCTTGTACAGCCCCTTGACGTCGCGCGTCTCGCACACATCGAGCGGTGTGTCCACAAAGATCTCGTAGAACTTGAGGCCTGCATCCTTGTGAATTTTGCGCGCCATCTCGCGATCGTCGGCAAACGGGGACACAAAGCTGCAGATGGACACAACGCCGCTGTCAGCAAACAGCTTGGCCACCTCACCAACGCGTCGGATGTTCTCCTCGCGCTCGGCGGGCGTGAAGCCCAGATTCTTGTTCAGCCCGGTACGAATGTTGTCGCCATCCAGCCCGTAAGCGGGAATGCCACGGGACACCAGATAGGCCTCCAGCTCGAAGGCGATCGAGGTCTTGCCAGCGCCACTGAGACCTGTAAAAAGTATGATAAACATTTAAGATAAGGCCTTACTTCTTGGAAGACTATAAGGACCCTATAGCCACACTCACCAGTCAGCCACACGGTACATCCTCGGAAGCCCCGGCAGAGGCCCAAGTTCTTGCCTCGCGTCTCCCGGGTGACATGGTGCTTCTGTTCGGTCACATTCGTCGCCACCTGTAGGCACTGCAAGCACAAACGAAGAACGAAAATCGGGTTTAGCTTTCGAAATTATCATAAATTAATATTCATGTCAAGAGATTGCCTCTGCCGGAGGCGGTTCTTTTCAGCTTTTGCCGGCCACAAAGCCAAAAATGTAAACCTAAGAAGCCCGAGACCATTGGAAATAGTTCGCTTTGACCCCGGGGCGATAATTCCTGCTGAGCTAGCACTCCAGCATTCAGTTTGTTGACCTTCCGCAGCCGGAGCCGGAGCTGGAGTCGGCGACGAAGCCGAAGCCAAAGCCAAAGCTCGTGTGTGCAGAATCTGGAATGAATTTCGCGATACGGATGATGGGTCTCTGTCTCTCAGCTGGGGTCCCTATCTCCAAGTGAATATTGTAAGCACATTTATGGTGCTGCATAGCATTATTATTTATCAATTTATTTGGAATTTTATGTAGCTTTAAACCAAAATAATGGGAGTTACCTCTATAAATATTAGAATAAATTATAGTTCTTAAATACAATAACAGGAATCATTGCTTGATTTGGTTTATTAAATGCCTGTATTTAAATTTTTAACCAATACATTAATGTAAATACTAATCTCACATTTCCTTATAATATTTACCACAATAAACTTATTATTTTTGCGGACTTTGTTTATAATTTAAAACTGGGTCACCGGGACAACCTGACAAGCTGATCCATTCACTGATCATTCACTCTCATCACCACTGATGTCTCCGTTTTCACGCTTAATGATCGCTTTGATTAGAGTTTTTTAAACAGAATTATTCAGTTTCTACTATCTCTCTGCTGCCTTTGTTCTCTGTTTGCCTAGATTTACTATCTCTAGAGCTTATCACTGTATCTCCTTGGGATCTTACCCTTCTCTTAATGTGGGGATAAAATCCAATTGGGGGATTCGGCATAGTTTCTGTTGAAAGCTTCACACAAATATAATAACTAGTAGAAGCTGTTCTGTTTCTCTATTTAGGCACTAAAAACGAACTCTCAAAGATGCGAATTGGGTTTCCCTCATAGACAGACGACACGCGACGAGCGTTGAATGCGAACTGAAAGTTTTCAATAATATTTACGGTGTTTATATGGCGCGCTCCGCCTGAAAAGGTATTGGGAATCCAAGAGAAGATTGTGAGATGGAGAGAGTTCGCTTTCGAGTAGTAGAGTCCATCATCATCATCATCATCATCGCTTTAATCTCGCTCTGGTCTCTGGATCGACGTTTCACGCTCGCATCATTTCCACTCTCAAGGTTTCCCATATGGAGAAAATGTTTGCACAGTCTTTTCTATCTTTTGTTGTACATTTTTTATATATTTGTTTTGGTTCTTTCCCTGCCTTCTTTTTACCACTTTGATATATGAATCTATCCATATCTTTACTATATATTTAATGCAATTAAGTAGTACTCATAAAGGGCACAAGTAAAGGCTATCCCTGGTTATCTTGAGGCTTCCTGGAACTTACCGCATCACCTGACTTTTCCGCCACACTTGACGGACAGATCTTCGGGGCTGAGGAACAGCCAGTGCTATTGTTATTGTTATTATTATAGTGGCCAAGTGAATTGGCACATCGGGTAAACATTTTACACAATCGAAACAAACGCTGGGCGAGTGAAAAGAAAGCGGGAGACTAACTCAACAATATGTACTCTTTGATAATTAAGCAAGTGAGAGTTTCCGAACCGCAACACCGCCCCAGCCCCAAACGCAGCCGAAGAAACCAAGCCAGACAGACACAGAACGCCAAAAAAACGCTGAACTTTCTCGCCGAAGCTCAAAACTGCAACTGAAATTTCACGGGCTGCGACTGGGGCTGGAGTGCAGCAGGCAAGCCCCAAGACAGAGGCGGAGAGCCAACTTTACACGTTGGCACGTTGGCCAGAGATCTCCTTTGCCAACGGAGAGGGTGCTGTTGGGTGGGAGAACTGGCCCATATAGGAACTTGTTTATGGTTGTGTTTGGCTAAGATATTTCGTATTGTTTTTATTGCAAGCAAAACAGCTAAGTACACATGATCTTTTTTTGGTTGTGTATATGTAGGTGATGTCTAGAATTTAAATCTATGATTATATGGTACTACGAATATTTCTAGTTGCCAAAATAACCCAGTTTTGTTAAGGACTTTTTAGTTAAATAATTAACTATGCTTTGGAATATTCCTAGTTGCTGAGAATGAATCAAATCATGGTGGATTTTTAACATTTATTGCAGCAATTACAACTTTAGAGAAGGTTTACTACCTAACTCTGTTTATTTACTATTTCAAAAGTCATTTAGTTAAGTAATATCCCTTCATTAAAGTCAGCACGTAATGCTTAAGATAAAAAGACAATAAAAACCCTAAGTAGCTATAAGAGGAAACAAGAAAATTTATATCTTATATTAAAACATGAAAACAAGGCTTATGATTTACCATCACAATTGATAATTTTAGTTGGTGTGATTATGATTAACAGAGAGCATAGCTCTGTGGTCATTCAACTTGCCAGCGAAATGCCGCTGGCCTGGCCTGTTGACCAAGTTTTCAGTCTGGCCAAGAGGAGGAGTTCATTTCGCTGGCTTGTTTACAATTCGCTTGCCGCGGAAGACTTTCTTTCTAATTTGAACCTGTTTAAGCCAAAGTAATAACATTTGTTGAGGTAACCAGTTGAAGCCACTAAGGAAATATGTATGTACCGAGTTTGTAGTCTGTTGCGCAAGAGTCGTAAAACAATGTTATTCGCTTTTTGCTTAAAGATTGTAAAGTATTTTCACCTGTCGAGTTATATACTCTTCCTAATAATAAAATTTAAAATAAATGAAGCAAAGTGGGGGGTTCTGGTGGCTTCATGACGTGTCAAAATAGTTATAAATCTTTGTAGCTTTAAGGTTACTGAATTTATAGGCATTTTAAGATCTTTTAAGTGCAATATTTGTTCTTCCTGACCAAGTAACTGAGTTTTATTACAAATAGTTTATACTTTATTGTTAATCAAAAAGTCAGAAATGCAAAATTGAAAGTTGTGCACTTTTAATTGAGTCGAAAGATAAGGCTTGTTGCTGATTAAACAATCTTTTGATGTACAGACTTGCATACTTAGTAATAAATAAACAGTTTTGCGCTTTGCGTTGAACCCTTTGATATATGTAAACCAAAAAATTGAATTGGAAACGGAATCTTATCAACGTAATGCATACTTTATAAGGTTGAAGCAAAGTGACCTGTGGTGGATGCCTAAATTGCGTTAGCGAGCATATTATTCATCATCGCAGATAAGATTTCCCTGGAAAGGGGCGTAAATACCAGCCATACTTTGGGTATTACGTGTCTCCTCCATATGGTAGTTGGAGTAGAAGTAGGGCCTCGCATTAACCAAAGGCTGTTCAAATACACCAATCAATTGAAGCCATAATCCCACCTGATGTTGTTGGCTGCTCCCACCAGGGGAAGTGGAAGTTTGGGGACACTTGTCCAAACAGAATGTTTGCCATGACTTTCTTTCTATGGCCGCCACGTCTAGTACAGAGTACTCACCGTCTTCTGACGCTTTTTACTGCTCTCCGGAACCTCGCTCATTTCTGGAACTGTTTGACCCACTAAACCGCACGTCCTCCTGCCGAGCAATAGCAAACAATACTGCGAAAAGTCACACTTCGATGAATGAAAGCTGCCACGAACGCGATGTGCGGACGTTTATACGTTTCCTACATAGATGTCCGGCCAGGGGCAGTGGTATTATTGCACTAAATAACTTTAAACTTAGTTCTAATTAAGCTAATCGGCCGACTATTCACGCGAAAACTTTGTATTATTTCTAATCCACTGGCAAACACTCACACGTACACACAAACACGCCCACGCACACTAGCGCATCGGGTTGTGCACAGCTGATTAGAGATGGGCGAAAACCGATGACTCTTCAGTGCGAAAAAAGCGCAATCGAAATCAAAATTTGAAAGGAAAACTAAAAATTAAATACACAAAAATTTCAATGAATTTTAATATTAAGATGTCTTTATATATGGAAAAGTTTGCTTAGTAATAATACAAAATATTTTTTTTAATATTTCATATCATTTATTTAATTAAAAGAAAATTTAGTTATTAAAAGATCCTAAAATTGGTAGATTGCAATTTCCACAATTAAATAAAATTGAACATATTTGAACGTTTATTGCAAATACATCTGAGATAAATAAATGATTAATACTACGTACGTAAGCTTACAATTAAGGAGTGTTTCCTACAATCTAATACGGCGGCGGCTGATACTGCTGCTGCTGGCCCATCATATTCTGCCTTTGCAGCTGGGCCACCAGGTTCGGTGTCTGCTGTTGGTTCATGCTCTGCTGCTGCGGCACCATGCCACCCCCGCCGCCGACTCCGACGCCGCCGCCACCAGCCCCGACGCCACCCTGTTGCGGGCCAGAGCCCATTCCCTGCATCTGCATCATTTGCTGGTGCCTCAGTTGTTGTTGCTGCTGCTGCTGCTGGAACTGTTGCTGCGTGTTGAGCACTCCCGGCTTGCCACCGCCCGCTGGCTGCTGTCTGGCGTACGGTGGGACCTGACCGCCGACCACTTGGCCTCCTGGTCCCGGACCCATCATATTGGACATGGTCACGTTTGGCGCCTGGTTCATGTACTGGCCCCTGTTGCCGGCCATCATGCCGCCGGGGACACCGCGCTGCTGTTGCGCAGCCGCTGCCACCGCCATGAAGTCGGGATTGTTGCGATTCGCCTGCTGCATCTGCTGCGGATTGAAGTTACCCATCATGTTGGCCTGCTGCTGCTGTTGCTGGTTGGGCGTCATGCCCACTCCTACGCCGACGCCTGCCCCGTTGCCCTGTTGCTGCATGCCCTGCTGCTGCTGCTGTTGTTGGTATTGATTCTGGAAGTTCTGGAACTGTACCTGCTGCTGCGGCTGCTGTTGGGGCTGCTGTTGCTGCATCATTCCCTGCTGCGGCATACCTCCCATGCCCATGTTAGGATTGGTCCCAACGCCAGCTCCCACCACGCCAACACCGACGCCAACTCCGACCCCATTGCCGCCCTGGCCTCCGCCGCCGGCCTGCATCATTTGGTTGCCATTCGGATTGACCATGCCCACCATGCCCTGTGACATCTGTTGTTGCATCATCGGATTTTGCGGCATTCCCTGGGCGCCCATATTCATTTGGTTCATCTGGTTGGGAGTCATGCCGGGTCGCATGTTGCCCGCGCGCAGGAACTGCTGTTGTTGCTGTTGCTGGTTGGGATTCATTTGCTGCTGCTGCTGGGCGTTCTGCTGTTGCTGTTGCTGCATCGCATTGAAGGCGGCCACAGCTTGCGGATTTTGCTGGGGATTCATCTGTTGCTGCTGCCGCATCTGGTTGGGATTCATCTGCTGCTGCGGCCCCGGTACCTGTTGCTGTTGTTGCTGTGAGGGCTGTGGTTGCTGTTGCATCGGATTGAAGACACCACCGCCACCGCCGGGTCCTTGTTGTTGCTGTTGCTGCTGTTGGAAGGGTAGACGCTGCCTCAGCATCTGGGACAGAGCCTGCTTGGAGTTGGCATTCAAGGGCGGCCTCTCGATGCGATTAGCTGAAAGGAAAGTGATATGATCGTAAATTAAAGTCCTAAATTAAGTCCTGAGGCAGGCGAACTTACCTTGCATACCCTGCTGGTGCGGGGCGTATTGGTTGATGTATGTTTGGGGCGGCTGCTGCTGTTGGGGTGCATTGTGCCATTGCTGTTGCTGTTGCTGGCCCGGCATACCTCCCTGCGGTCCACCGCCTCCGCCGCCGCCACCCGGTCCCTGTTGCATGAAATTCATCTGCGGATTTTGCTGTCCATTGCCACCGCCCACGTTCAGCTGCTGCTGGAGCTGCTGGTTGTTGCCCATCTGTTGCATCTGCTGCTGTTGCTGCATCATGGCGTTCTGCTGCTGCATCATGTTGTTCGGATTGGGCGCAAACTGCTGCATGTTCATCTTGGGAATAAGATATTTAAGTTGAAATTGAGTTAATTAAAGGTGTTTTTACAATTTCTTACCGGCATATTCATTGGCATCTGACCCATTGGATTATTCTGCATCTGCTGTTGCTGTTGTAATTGTTGTTGTTGCTGCTGCTGCTGTTGTTGTTGCTGCTGCTGTTGCTGCATTTGCTGCTGCTGAACATTCGTTGGCTGCTGGGGCTGCGGCGCCAACTGTGGCTGCTGCTGTTGCTGTTGCACCGGCGGAGTCTTGGCATTCTTGGGCTTCCGCTTCCGCGTACCTGTTCCCTTGCCGCGACCCCGTCCCGTTCCGCCGACTACGGCGCTGGGAGATTGATCAACTGACGATGGCGTGTCCGCCTTCATTTCGTCCTTCTGCAAAAGGGGAGACTGTAAGAGATGGTACCATCTTCCCAGGGTAAACTTACTATGCATATCTTCTCCGGCACCGGCTCAATGTCTTCGGGTGGCAGCGGCAACGGCTCGTAGTAGTAGCTGCTGGGCTTGACCAGGCTGTGCGTATGATACTTGAGATTTCGATGCGCCTCCTCGTAGGTCAGGGGCTTCCGCTCCAGTTTCACGGCGCCGAACCAAACCCACGACAGGGGAGCCGGGTTTTTGTGGCCCTCGAGGATGTCCCACACGCTTATGCGCTGTTTGTCCGAAATGCGCAGCTGCTTCTTGTCCATGTCACAGATTTTATTGCCCTTCGTATCCATGCCGGCATGCTCGCAGGCAATTACCTCAGTGGGCTGCTTGTAGAGCGGCAACAGCTGTCGAATGACCCGGATGGATGCGTTGTTCTTCTCGCCAATCTCCTTCTTCAGCTTTTTCATCAGATTCATGTAGTGCCGCTCGTCGTCGGAGACCAGCGTTGAGTGCACCAAGGTGGCCAGCATGTCCACCACAGTGGTGAAGAGCTCCCGGTTGCAGCTGAGGTCCACAACGCCCTGGCACACTAGTTGGGCCAGCAGAATGGCCCAGTCGGTGGTCGGTGTGCTGTTCTTCTGGATGGCCTCGAACATGCCGCCCACCAGCGAGAAGCGCAGCTGCAGAGCGTCAAGAATCTCCTCGCGTGCCTGGGGCTCGTCGATACCTCCAATTGTGTCCAACTGAAAGACGCAAAAGAGAATGCGTTCAGAAAGAGAATTCAAAATACAAGAAAAGACTCAAAACTCACTTCGGCAAAGGACTGCAGGCACTGCGAAAGCTGGGCGTAAAGGGAAACCAAGAGATTCTCCTTGTATTCGTCCTGGCCCTTCAGGCAGGTCAGGATGAGCCCCAAAAACGGCTGGTAGTTGAGCGGCATCTTCTTGTTGCGCGCCGCCACACCACCCAGACCGTAGCTGTTGCTGCTGTGGCAGCTGTTACTCTTCTCGCGCTCATCGCCACTGCCCGAACTGTTGCAATCGGATTTGGACACCTTGGAGAAGTAATTCATGCTCTCTAGCACCTGGCCAGCTACGCGAAGTATCCTGCCCTGCACCGCCGGCGTCAGCTTTGCGATCAGCGGTGCCACCAGCCAGGTGGAGGGCTTGGGCTTATGCGTCGCCTTTAGGGCACCCGGCAGAACGACCTCCTCCATGTGAAAGACATCGATGGCCGCCCGGGCCACTGTATCCAGCCAGACGTTCAATTCGGCGTTATTGCTCAGCGACTGGCGGTACATAAGCTGCAGATCCAGCCAGGAGATCCTGAGCGTCCACTGGCCCAGGTTCTCCAGAATGCGAACGATCATCGAACGCTGATCCAGCTCGGAGATGATGTTAAACTCCGCCTCCGGGTAGCATATCATGTGCAGAACGCGCTGCGCCTGCTTGGCCGTTAGCATTTCGTCGATAATCATGTCGCACAGCTGCTCGGCGTTCTTGAGGCACCGCTCCAGGACATGTTCCTGCGCACAGATCTGCTTGAGCACGGCCTGGGCAAACTCCAGCAGGGATATCTGCTCCAAACCGCCACTGGATGGCTGCGGCTGCAACGATTCCGGCTCACTGGTGAGGCTGCTGCCCAGCTGCAGATCGCTGGTCCCTAGGATCTGGCTGAGATCGGCCGGTCGCTGCTCGTTGCTCTTCGGCGTGCTGCCAGGATGGACGGGCGTGTTGAAGCCGCCGCTGCGCTTGCCGCTGCCAAAGGCACCACCAGCCGATGAGGAGGAAGATCCACTGCCAGCGGCCAGAGGAGTCTTAAGCGCCGCATTATCGACCACTATAAGAATGGCCTTGAGCACGGCCAGAACGGCGGCTATGGGAATGGTCTTGTGTGCCCCCACCAGCAGGTGTCGATCGCAGCTCAGCCGAATGCTAAAATCGTTGTTGCCCACGGCGTGGAGGGGATTCGGAGACGTGCTTACCGAATACATTCCAGGCTGGGGGATTTCCAGCGTCTTGAACAGCTTAAGCACCAAGTGGCAGGTGAGTCTCGCCCCAGCCTCTGCGTCCACGCTTAACTCGGCTCCGCCGGCGCTCACCGATCGCGCTAGCGTCGGCAGCGCGAACTTGCTGACAAAGTCCGCCAGAGAGAAGCAGTGCCTGGCCACCAGAATGCACACGAAGACGGCCAAAGCGTTGTGCGTCTTGCCCTGGCCAATATCCACCTGACCGCCCAGGTGCGGATATCTCGGACTCTTGCTACCGCTGCACAGGCTCTGCAACGCCGCAATCCACTCCTCGGACAGCACGTTGCAGCTGGCCGTGAGCTCGGCACAGGCCAAAGCCACATCGTTGAGCCGCTCATTGTCCGTCTCGCGGCACACGGCGATCAAAGCGTTGGACACGAAGCTGTAGACATTTGCCGGGGACTCGTGCAGCGTGCCTAGCCAATGCGGATCCAGCTTACCACCACGTCGGGGAGCCATGAACAGCTCCTGCAGCAACTGGGGATTGTAGCCTTGCGGCGGTAGGCTGTGGCAAGAGAAAGAATGCAGTTAGATGGATCCCCGTCAAGTCCTATGAACTCACCTTAGCTGCTCGGGTGTATTGAAGATGTCCTTGAAGCGCTTGATGCACTGTAATTGCTGGTAGTACTCCGTGGACTGTTCCTTGCCCTGCAGCAGGACGCAGGACTCATGCAGGTCGCTCAGGTAGGCGATGATGCAGCGCTCTGCGGACGAGCACTCGCTGGGATTGGTCACGTGCCGGATGGTGCGGCAGACGCCCTCGAAAACGGAAAGTGTCTGCTCCGGCGAGAGCAGCAGGCAGCTGTGGTAGCGCCTCAGGATGCTTACGATGTAGAGGGCCAGCGAAGTGGTGTAGCTGCGCACAAGATTGGATTTCTTGGACTGCAACTGGTGCTCCACCTCGGGCAGCTCCTTCAGCAGACTGTCGCATAGCTCCAGCAGGCTGTAGATATTTAGGGCCAGCTCCATCAGGTCGAAGAGGAAGGCAACATGCTCCTGCACCGGCAGATAGTTGTTGTTGCCCAGGGCGAAGCCGTTGAGCTGCTCCAGCACGTTGGCGGCACACTGGGCCGTGACCACGTGCTGGTCAAAGTAGGCCATCTGCTGGCACTTGGACGTGGTGGCCTCAAAGTTGAACTCGTTGCGCGAATGCTTCTTCACATGGCCGGCGGCGGCCACGTCGATGCTGAATTTCTTGGTGAACAGCTTGCCGATCTCCTTGGACATCTTTTTCACGGCGTGCTTCTTCTCGTCGCGCTCCTTGCCGACGCCGAAGAGCAGGATGTAGCGCTGGTTACTCTCGCTGCTGTAGCTGCTCATGCTGGGATCGTCCTGCGGAATGGGAAAGTGCTTGGTGTAGACGTAGTGGCGCGAGATGCTGCCGCCAGTGCCTGTTCCGGTGCCAGCCCCTGTGCTGGTGTCTCCATCGACCGGCGACGGTCCGATCTTGGGGCTGTCGGGCGCCTCATGCTGCTGGCCCTTCTCCTTGATGTTCTGCACCAGCTTGTCTAGGTCGTCGTCCACATTGGAGTCGTCGTATTCGTTGTGCTTGAAATCAATGCCTCCGCCGAAGCCGTCATCGTCGAAGCCATGTGTCGTCGTCGTTGGTGGCGGAGCCGGCGGTGGTGGCGAGGTTTTTGTGGCCGTTGTGACCGACTTGCTGACCAGAACGGATTCCAGCAGCAGGTCCCCGCGCGAGATAAGCGTGTGCATGTAGGCGTTGTGCGAGAACACATCGTGACGGATCAAGGCGCTGAACAGCTGGACGAGATTGGTGAACTCGGTGCGTTGCTGACTGCTGCTCGAGTGCTCGTCCAAAATGGGGGCGTCGTGGTCAAGGAAATGCATAAGAACATGCTGGAACACTGGCAGGCCGTCAATGAGGCCTGCTCCAGACGCCAGGGAGTCCTTGTCCTCCTTGTCACTGGACTGCTGGTCCGCCGGCGTGCTGGTTACGTCGATCTGGCGCTTATCTAGCAAAATGGCTACCACCATGGCTCGGTGCTCTCCCCACCTTTGGCCGGAGACGGCCCACTCGCACAGAATACGCACCGTGTCCTTGTCCTGCTTGGGCTCATAGGCCGGACGCATCTGTTGCTGCTGCTGCGAATCCTGCTGCTCCTCATCCCGCCGTCGACTCGCAGCGCTGGGGCTGGGAAAGATGTGCGCATAGAGGGTGTCTATGCTGTTGTTGTGCTCCATGCGATCGAAGCAGTGCGTGTCCAGGCGGTCCAGAGTGGCCAACACGCTGGTGTAGTGGTTCTTTCCAGCACTCAGCCACTTGGCGGCGAACCAGCGCTGCTCCGCGTGCTGGGTGCGCAGCACAATGTCCGACTCGGCCGAGCGCAGCTGGCGCCTTATTTCCTGATTGGTTCGCGGACAGCGCGTGGGCATTGGCAGCACGGACGGCGCCAGCGGCAGGTGGTCGAGCGGACTGCCCAGTAGCGAGGAAGGTGCTCGGTGTGCGGCTATTCCGCTCCACACCAGGGCTGTGGGGCACTCAATGGTGATGATCTGCAAGATGGTGCTCAGGTAGAGAACTATATCCCGGTGGTGCGGGCAGCTCATTTGCTCCTGCAGCGCCAGCTCATAGGGATCGTGATGATGGTGTTCGTTGTGTGGCTGCTGCTGCTGGTGCATTTTGTTCTCGTCCAGCTCCTTGATGGCCTGCTGCTCCACGGCTGTGTTGAGCAGCTGGGCCAGCTTTTTGGACACTATGTAGGCCATCTTTCGGCAGAGGCGCTCCGACTGCACGAAATCGTGCATATACTGGAGGGCGAAGCTAAGCACCAGCTTCTTGAGCGGCTCGTCAAAGCTCGCCTGGGTGCGCATCTTGTCCAACAGGTCGAGTATCCAGTTGAGGAACTCCTGCCGGTCAAGCAGCGACTCCTCGTACATGTACTTACTCAACTGATGGCAGTATTTCCAGTACTTCAGAGCGTTCCGGCTGTCCTCGAACTGGCTACCGATACCTGATATACTGGAGCCGGGCGGGACAGCAGCTCCCACACCTGCGGCGCCTCCGACACCGACCACAGAAGTCCCGGCCCCGCCGGCGCCGCCACCAACGGCCGCTCCTCCTCCTAGGGCGCCCGTAGCCGGTAGCATTCCACTGCCCGATCCAACTCCGCCGCCAGCTCCGGCCTGCTGGCCATTCGCCGGACTGTGTATCGGTGGCAGGGGACTCGCCATGCTGGGCACCGGGATAACGTTCGTCGGAGCACTGCAGCCGGCTACCGAATTGCCAGAGCTATTGCCCGAGGTGCCGTTGGTGCCAGCACTCCCACCGCCGGCTCCAACAGTTGTCAAACTTCCTGGGGTGCTGCCATTCGCCGTGCTTTTGTCGCTGTGCGCTGTAGGAAAATGTTTATCAGATTATTCATATCCTCTCGAGGCGATGTTTGGAAGATTTCTCACCCTGTTGGTAGTATTCCTGGAGCTTGGGCAGCAGCTCTTTCATGAACTTTATCATGTTGCCCGTCCACTCGGCGGCTGGGTCGTAGATGCTGCGTTTCTTGTTCTTGGATTCGGTGAAGCTCAGCGTGTAGGCGGCGCTCAGCTTGATGAACCAGGTGGCGCGTTGCATGTTCACCTGGTTCTCGCACAGCGTTATGAAGATCTCCTCCTTCTTGTTGAAGGAGGGCGCCCGCTTGGCCAGGCTGAGGAGGGGCTTGTTGCCAGCCAGGTCCTTGAACCAGGCGTCCACTGTGCACTTGCGTCGTGGCGACACGGGCCAGAAGTTGTCCTTGCAGTTGATCTGCTGCTTCTTGCGACCCGTATCCGGCAGCGTCATCAGCTCCTCCTTCTTGGCCAGCACGCCGCTGAAGAAGGCGCTTACCTTGCTGGCGTTCACATTCGAGTTGTGGGCCGTTCCAAACTCGTCAGACAGCGGCGGCGTCGTCGTGAAGCCGTGCTTCACATTGGTAGGCGTCAGCTCGTCCTCGCGCTGCTTGGCGTCCTGCGGATAAATGTCCGGAGGCCCCAGGCGGGTGCGCTTCAGCGGCCGCTTCTCCTGGAGCATGGACAGCATCTTGGCGGCCCACTAATGGCGTTTTTCCACTCGAATTTTCTCCGCAGAATTTTTCCTCTGTTCGAATTAGAGGTGGGCAAAACTTCTATATAAAATGGATTGGGAACAAGGTATCGAGTAACTTTAGTTTGAATTTATCGATAACTGTGTAGCGATATAAATTCCCATGTAAGAAAACATGTAAAAAATAAACAAATGTTCTTTTTAATTCCCAATTTATATGCAATTGTTTTATTATTAGAATTACCCAATAATTAATTTTAAAGAGTATTAAATACATATATATTAAATATGATAAAAGACTTAGCTGAATACTCAAGGTGAATACATCGTTGTGCAATAACAAAAACATATATCACTCAGAGTGATAAAATAACGAATAAAGCTGTATATAAAGAAGTCTTAATATAGTTCAGATTTTTGGTAATGATTAAAAAGGGTCATTCTTTCTCCAACATTCGAAAGACCAAAGCTCATACAGCTTGGCGATCGAATTCCGGTTCGTCAGCATAGAAGTGATCGCCACTGGCCATTCCCTCGCTGCACTCGAAGTTCAGACAGAGCATCTTCCGTGGATACTCTGACGGCAGCTAAATTAAATTGTAAAAAATTAGAAATTAAAATAATCAACCGAAGACAGAAGAAATTTATTGAGAACTCACCCTCTCCAAGATGTCGTGTCTGATGTCGGTGGCTGCGGCAAAGAGCTCCATTGGTTGGTGGACTGTTCGCCTTCCCAGACTCCCCAATGCGTCCAGGATGAAGGCGTCTGTGATGCCCAGGCAGTAGCAGATATTCAGGTACCGCAGCCGTTCGTTGTTGGTCACCAGCAGCGATAGCTGAAACTCGCCTATTTCCCTGGCTGCTTGCACAGAAAGGCACTCCAGATGCCGGAGCTCGGCCAGGTGACGAACACACAAGTCATCTCGTGGCTTGCAAACAAGCCACCTTAGCGACTTTAAGGCACTGATGTGTTGGGCCTGCTCCTCGCTAATCCAGCGCTTGCGGTGGAGTATAAGGTACTCCAGCTGGCTGGAGCACTGACTTCTGGCCAAGGCTTTGAAAAACCGCGTCTTTAGCTCCTCCGGGCAGTATATTTGCAAGTACCTGAGGTTCGAGAATTGCGGCAGGACTAGCAGATCGGCTTCGCAGTCTTGAAATGACAGTTTCTCCAGCTGGCGGCAATTGGCAGCCAACATCCTGAGGTTACTGGTAACTAGAAAGCGTTTGGCGTTGCCCAGCTGAAGGGTTCGCAGATTCCTCATATTCTTTACTATCAAAGCAAACTCCGAGGCGGTTACTTCATCGTAAAGACCCAATTCAACCAGTTCGCTGAAGTGACGCACTTCTTGTACTGAGAAAACGACACAAGAAAATTATTTTAAAGGTTGAAAGAGCAAGGTATTAACTCACATTCCCTTCGATCGAAGCTCTCCAGGCTCAGGGTGGTCACATGCGGCAGGTGGATCCTTATCGCTCTCACCAGATCCTTGCTGGTGCTCTTGTAGTTGCGCACATGAACACTTCTTAACGAGCTCATCCGCAGCAAATACGGCTGGGTCCTGGCCACAGTTGCGTTATGAATCGAGATCCTCTCCAGCCGGTAGCAGTGCCTGCTGATCAACGGCATCAGCTGCAGTGGATGGTCGTCGTCGAAGTAGGACTGCAGACTGCGGATGCGTGCACCACACAGCCAAAGGAATGTGTGCCAGTCCTCGAGAGTCCGAAGATTCGTGTCCCTGTCGATGACATCTTGGAAATGGTGTCGATGCAGGTAGAGGAAGGCGTCCCGAAAGAGGCGACAGCACCGAGCCAGGTGCAGCTGATCCTCTAAGCTCAGTAGCTTGAAAATGAAGAGCAGGCAACTCGGCTCCAAATCCAGGATACTAGTGATGCGGGCCATTACTATCTGAATGCGGGCATCGTCGCCCCGAACTGAGTCACCTGTTTTACAGATACAGGTGTACGATTGTCACGGTTAAATAGGAAACGGAGCGGGAGCAAGATTAATTAACGAATTAACTGCCCGACAATTCCCAATTGAGATTGAGTGTCAAAACAAAACAACGTCATCGGTGTAACAATCGATAGCCACGATATTTTTGTACGTTTTTTTCGGTTACAAATTAGTTTTAATTTTTTATAAATGCCTTTAATACTTTTTGTTTTTAAAATTAAATCGAGATGTCCAAAAATAAGAATTAATGTCGCTAGTAACTTTTTATTTTAAATATTTTTTTTTAGCAATTCGAAAGTTTGAGTTCGATATATATCGATTGGGTTTTCTGGCCGCGCCAGTGTGTCCCCGTCAATATAGATATTTACATTTGGCGACGATTACAGATAGAGGGAGGAATTTCAGCCAAACTACATTTCAACACAAATTAGCGTGGAATAGGAAATTACGGCGGAAAAAGGCGAGAATCGCGCGACAAAAGCAGTGTGTGTGCTTTGGCAAGTGCATAACTCCATAACACACACCGAAGGACACACAGCCGGGCTGTGACACACACACACACACAGCAGACAACACACACAAAAAACGGGGCAACACACAACAAGAACGGAGCAGAGTGCGAAACACAGCAAACACAATACAAAACACACGACCGAGGCGACGAGGACGACACACAGCTTAGATGATGAGCAGCAGAACGCAGGACGCGGACGGTGCCTCGATCAGATTCAGCGACCACACACTGGACAAGGCCACCAAGGCCAAGGTGACGTTGGAGAACTACTACAGCAACCTGGTGACGCAGTACGGCGAGCGGAAGCAGCGCCTGGCCAAATTGGAGGCGCAGTTAAAGGATGAGAGCCTGACAGAGTCGCAGCGCCAGGAGAAGCGGCTGCAGCATGCGCAAAAGGAGACGGAGTACCTGCGACTCAAACGCCTCCGTCTGGGCGTCGAGGACTTTGAGGCGCTGAAAGTCATCGGACGGGGAGCGTTCGGCGAGGTGCGTCTCGTTCAGAAGAAGGACACGGGTCATGTGTACGCGATGAAGGTGCTTCGCAAAGGCGACATGCTCGAGAAGGAGCAGGTGGCGCATGTACGCGCCGAGCGTGATGTTCTCGTCGAGGCCGATCACCAGTCGGTGGTCAAGATGTACTACAGTTTCCAGGTGAGTGACACCAGCAGCAGCAGCAGCAACAACAACAAGTGACCAGCGAAGAGGATAGATAGGGGACGGGTGGGGGCAGAGCGCATAACAAAAGAATTGTGTTAAAAAACACACGGCAGAAAATCAATAAACCAATACCAGTGCAAGTGCCAAAAGCGCCTTGCCAATCATATGGTCACGTCCCTCTCTCTCGCTCTCTCTCTCTTTCTCTCTGTGTGTGATACCGTCTTTATTGTTGTTTTTCGTGTTTCCCTTTACTCTACTTCTTCTTTGCGGTGAAAGTTCTTGTCACAGGGATACGTGCCTATAGCGCACCTTCACTCCAGTTATGCAATGGCTTACAGTTGAACCACAAATAAAATAATGAAGCTTACAAAAGAAGCTTAAACTTTATTTTTAAGGGAAGACATTCCTTTCCTTAAAAATAAAGTTTAAGCTTAAGGCATTCCTTCCCTTAAAAATAAAGTTTAAGCTTAATGTCTTCCCTTAAAAATAAAGTTTAAGGAACGAATGTCTTCCCTTAAAAATAAAGTTTGAGCTTAATGTCTTCCCTTAAAAATAAAGTTTATTACAAATATTCATAATAATTGGTAATCTTTATGAAAGGATAAACAACTTGCCATTTTCCCTGTAGTATCTTAAAAAAGACAGAAAATATAAAATATAGAGAGAATATATGTATTATATAAAACATAAAGGAGAGTCCTTTCGCTATAATCTTATATTTCTTTATTTATATTTTAACTTTATTTTATATTATAATCAATTGCAAACCCTAAAACCCTACTTTGATTACCGCCTCAGGATCAGGTCAATTTATATTTGATAATGGAGTTCTTGCCCGGCGGTGATATGATGACGCTATTGATGAAGAAGGATACACTATCCGAGGAGTGCACACAGTTCTATATCAGCGAAACGGCACTGGCAATCGATTCAATACACAAACTCGGTTTCATACACAGGGACATTAAGCCGGACAACTTGCTGCTGGATGCGCGAGGCCATCTCAAGGTAAGCAATCAGTAAAAATTCGTTCTATATTTGGGTACTAATCGCCTAATTACCAGCTCTCCGACTTCGGACTCTGCACCGGCTTGAAGAAGTCACATCGGACAGACTTTTATCGGGATTTATCGCAGGCGAAACCATCCGATTTCATTGGCACCTGTGCCAGGTAAGCGAGCAAGGAGACAAAGCTAAACTGGCGATCTAACTATTATGTTCCTTGCAGTCCCATGGACTCGAAGCGACGTGCCGAGTCGTGGAAGCGAAACCGACGCGCCCTCGCCTACAGTACGGTGGGAACGCCAGACTACATTGCACCCGAAGTATTCTTACAGACCGGCTATGGACCGGCCTGTGACTGGTGGTCTCTGGGCGTTATCATGTACGAAATGCTGATGGGCTATCCGCCCTTCTGTTCGGACAATCCGCAGGACACGTACCGAAAGGTAATGAACTGGCGCGAGACATTGATATTCCCCCCGGAAATCCCCATCTCGGAAGAGGCCAAGGAGACGATCATCAACTTTTGTTGCGAGGCCGATCGCCGGCTGGGCTCCCAGCGCGGTCTCGATGACCTGAAGTCGGTGCCGTTCTTCCGGGGCGTCGACTGGGAGCACATACGCGAACGTCCCGCAGCCATACCCGTCGAGGTGCGCTCCATCGACGATACGTCCAATTTCGATGATTTCCCGGATGTCTCATTGGAAATACGTAAGTGCTTGGGGTCGGTGGGCTAGGCAGCAGGCACGATATTTGATTTTAACTTGATTCCACAGCATCGGCGCCCATACCGCAGGGCGGTGAGATCGCCAAGGACTGGGTATTCATCAACTACACGTACAAGCGATTCGAGGTGCGGAATTTGGAGTGAAGCTCGATCAGGAGTTGGAGCAGCCCCAGAACCAGAACCGCAACCGGAGCAGAAGCAGCTTGAATGTTGGTCGCCGCACCATTTGCCACCACCACAGTCGTCTCTCTAACCACCACCACCACCAGATCACCAAGAGTCGCATACTCCCCGATTTTCCCTTTTGAATGTCTTACCTACATGTGTATTTAAATACTAGCTAACATTTGTGATTCCAAACGAAAACAGAAGAAGAATACGAGGTGTATTGTATGTAAAAAAAGGTTTTGCTTAAAGCGTCTCTTCCGGCGCCTCGAGTTAGGTTTAAAAGCTATACTAATCTCCCCGATTTCCTTCCATTTTGGCTTTGTTTAACCCTTAACCAGTTTAAACGTTGTGTTTGTGAACCCGAATCCCCTCCTTTTGGCAATTCTTTATCCTATATATTGTTTACTTCATTGGGCAGCAGCAAATTACCCCATAAATTTATTATTTAGCCAATTGAGAAATGTTATAAACTTTAGGCACGTTAATTATGCGTATGTGTTTTGTATCGATTTATTACGAATCAAACTTCTTATAATATATAGGAATTATACCTTAGAACACTCAAAGCGGATCGAAAAATCTATCACACAAATTAGTTACTAATGCCAATAGCAACAAACAAGCGAAGGAGCAGATATACTATATAGACGGCAAAATAAACCACTCTCTCATGTTTAAATATCGGTTTCGTTCTATATACACCTACCCACTCCCCCACCCAACTTCCACGGATACGAGTATATATATATATACTATATGTTTAAAAGCAACATTCTACTGTAGCTCTCTTCCCGCTGGAGTTTTCAGTTCCACGTATGTAATTGTAGTTGAGAACACAAGTTACCGAGTTACCGCTGGCAAGTGCATATAAATCGAATAATCTAGCCAACACACTCTACCCCGAGCAGAGCAGTTGCAGGATGCAAGCATGAAATAATAATAATAATACAAGTAACTATAAATAAATTAAACGCGAGTAAAAAAGTTTTAAGAAATTATTTTTGGTAATAGAATACAGTAAGACTAAGGCATACTGAATAATTCGATAATAATGCTACACAGACGGCAACATGAAATGCAATAATAAACGAAACATGTGCATAATAACTAACAAACAAATGTAAATCAAGGCTTTGTTTTATTTTTTGAGATTAACTCAATTGTAAGCCGTATTTTGGGAAACCACTTAGCATCAGGATCAAATCCAAAAGTGAATCCTACTAAGTGATATTGGTTTGTTAAGCTTTACAGATCACTGGCTGGATTGCCTCTACTCTTAGCCCCAAAAACCTGATGATTCCAATGAATATAAAAAACATAGGCCGGAAAAAGACACCAGAAATGAAGACACGACAAAAAGTTAGGCTTTGTACATTTAAATGTAGGTATATATATTTTCTTTATCATCTTATCCGCACCGATATCTCTCTCTATCTGCACCTTGCGCTCGTGTTTTGATTTGTGTTTCGTTATGCTGTCAGTTATCGGGTGCTATTGAATTTGTTAGCAGTGTAGGATTTAATTTTGTAATATCCGAAACCATTACACACTCACACATGAAAATATAGATTTCAAATCGGTTTGATATTGAAACTCTAAACCAAAATAGCTCTGCATTGTGTATTCGTTCGTAGCCCTTAGCTTTTGCCGTTTCTCTCGGTGTATGTACGTGTGTGGGGGTGTGCTTGAATCGGAATATATAGCTAGTTGTTTAAAGATATCGTTCGTTATATATATATATACTACATATATGGATGTATTAGCATATGGAGACTACAGACTATTAGCTGGGGGAGGCAAAAACTTTACAAATGGAAAGGGGAAGAGGAGAAGAACGGGGCTAAAAACCCTACGAAACACATTTACACACAGCTAAATACACAGTAGTTTTGCAAATAGTTGTCATCGATCGCTATGCTGCGGATAGAATCGGAATTCGAATATCTCTGTAGCTCTGTTGTGGTTTTCTCGTTTGAAATCTTTATTATTGGATGCTTGTAACGGGCAGTAGTATCCATAAAATTATAATGGTAAAATGTTAAAAGTTTAACTATGCGCTTAGATCTAATGAAAGTTGTATACATAGACGAATATGTATGGTAATTTCAGAATTTGTGTGTTATCTTCGCTACGATTTTAACTTCCTTTCCATATTCCTTCACTGTGGATGGATGAGTGGTGTGCTTATGGTGTGTGGTGTGTGGTGTGGTGTCGTGTGTATGGGGCAAGGGATAGATAGGTCGGGGGGTCTCTTGTTAGTTATGCTATGCGCGCTTTGCAACTATTATTAATTTAATTAAATTTAATTGAATTACATATAATCGGTTTAGGTTCTTTTTACTTTCAAATCGTCGCTTAATTAATTCTCTACGCCTTTGCACTTGCTTTGATTCTCGCTTGCTACCTTTTACTCTTTTTTTTAATTACTTTTATTTTCGTTTGTTTGTTTTTTTTTCTTCATTTTTGCTGGGTTGCCCTACGTTCAATAGTAAAATGTATATATATATATATTTATATAGTTATATGTACGTTAAGAATTACATTAATGTAGGACATAAGTCTAAGAGGATGCCGACAACTTGCTCAAGGGGATCTATCTCAAGGAAAGCAGGGGCGAGGGAGTGGGCATACCATAGTAGTAGGGAGGAGGGAGTAGGGGGAAAGGGGAACTTTGTATAATCGATCGTAATAATTAGTAGTAAAATTTGTATGTACAATTCGTTATGTTGCTTAGGACTGATCATCGATCAACAGCATGACCTGTTGCGTTGCCGCCTGTGGATTTCTTGTGCATTCCACCTGGTGAGCGTTCCAATCCTTGCGCTGGCAGAACTCTGAACAATACGGCGTCTTTCGGCACAGTGAACACTCGGCCAGTGCTTCTCGATTGCAGTTGGCGCACTAATTTGTAGGATAAGAATAATTCAAATTAATAATATCAATCAATCATTCATGCTAAACTTTTGGCAGTTGTAAAACTTACCTTCTTGGCCGATATGATCTCATTGCCATGCAGGGAACCAGATATATTGGGATCGTCAATGTCCGCATGGACCTGGACACGCATTGCACTGACTGCCGCATCGCGCTCCTTTTGCAGCACCTCGATGCGACGCTCGTAGGACTGTTTCATGTCGTTCAGCAGGCGCTTGAAATCATTGGTTGCCTTAACCATGGTGCAGTAGACATGTTCGATATTCTTTATCGATTGACTGGTGTCCAGGACGGCGATGGAGGAGCCATCATTTATGTTGACCACAAACGTTTCCCGCTCGTAGGCGTTGCCCATTTGGGACTGGTCAACTAGCTCGGTGGAGGTGTCCAAACTGTCGTTTAACGCCGCCCACGGCTCATCCTTGGACGTTATATTCTCCTCCGCCAGGAACATGTTGTTCTCATCCACCACATTGGCCGTTGCTGCAGCCACGGCGGCGGTCACGTCCACACAATTGTTGGCTGAGCTCCCTCCGCTCGTGTTGTTGTTATTGGTATTACTATTATTGTTGTTGCTATGATGGGCATTGCGCTTGCGTTTGGGTCCCGGCTCCATGTCGAGATCAGTTTGATTTCGCTTCCGCCGCTTGTACGGCGTGAAGAGACGCACTGGGCCGGATGCTAAATGGGATCATGTTGTTGGGGAATTAATATAAAATGTTTGTCTATAGGGATTGAGGTGGTGGCGGCACGTGGGACTCGGGGCATAACTGGAAAAGCAAACGGAAGGCAGGAGTAATCCCACCTTATCCTTAAATTGATTTACTTGTGGACTAACCTCGGGTTGTGCCAGAGTCCCTGCTGCACGCCTTGTGACGCCCTGTGGCAAAGCTGCCACTGGACGTCTATGTATAGTAAGTAAATGTTTTTTGTCGTCTCACCTGACTCACCTGCTTCATCGTCACAGCAGACCGTGCAGCTGCAATTGGTCGCGTGCGGCGTGAGCGTTCCCTCGTCGATAAGAGACTGCAGCGACTTGCCGCCGTACTTGATGGAGCGCTTCCAATCCTTGCTAGAGCCTCGGCCGCAAACGTGCTCGAATTCGCTGGGCGTGTGCCACTTATCCTTGTACTTGACGCAACGTCCGCGTCCGCCAGATCCCAGTTTACTGCGGTATAACTCGGCGCAGGTGGTTTTACAGCGGATCTGGAAGACCTCCATGTGCTGGGTGGATGGGTTCTCCGACCAACCAGTAGACCCACCGCCTGTGCCGCCGCCACCGCCAGTGCCCGCTCCTCCGGCGCCGGTGTGCTCCAAGGTGGCCAGACTGTCGTGGCTGTTATTGCTCCCGGATCCATCGTGGTTCAGTCCAATCGTATTGGTGGCTGTCGTGTTGGTGCCCGCACTGTTGGCCCCACCACCCCCGCCACCAGCGCCGCCGCCGCCGCCCGGTTGTGTCTGTTGCTGCTGCTGGATGACAATCGTCTTGAGGTCGTTGCCCATACTGACCGTGCTGCCGGACAGGTAGCCATTGTTGTCGACGCACAGCATCGGTTTGAAGTGGGGCAGCTGGTCGGGCGTAATCACATTAAAGGTGGTGCCGGTTAGCATCGATCCAATGGGCAGGGACACGGGCACAGATACCACACCGCTGCCGCCGCCGCCGCCGCTCTGACCGCCGGGTCCGCTTGCTCCGCCACTGGCGCCGCCGCTGCCGCTGTTGTCGTTTGAGGAGGATGTGACCATGCGAACCTTGGAGTCCAACTGCATTACCATAGCGCACATATTCCCACGTTCGTCACATGCATGTGGATGGATATCCAGTGGCCGAATTCGTAATTGTGGTTGTGTTTTCGTTTCGATGCGATGCGATGCAGAGCGATTTTTAGCCAGGAATCAAAGAGGAAAATTCGAATGTAAGTAAACAACACAGCATGGGAAAAATGAAAATCGGTATACACAACAATTTGCGCCACAAGCGAGCTGGGTTGGGTGGGAGGTGAAAGGCGGGCGGGCGGTGTGTCGGTTTTTGGGGGTTGGGATGGCCCAGTGGGTCGCATGGAGCTCATAGCTAGCAGCTCGTAGGGCGCAAGCACCGCGCGCATTTTGTGTTGCGCCGCCCGCTGCCACCCCCAGACGCCCAACCACCCACTCGCACACAAACAGACACACACACACACGCACACTCTCTTGCACACACAACCAACCGCACTTTCCACAACTGCGCAGAGCGAAGCGGAGCAGAGCCAGTTTCGATTCGGTTTCACAGTTCGAGGACTCAGAGAACCGGGAACCAGGAACCGAACTCTGGGAACCACGCTCGCCTCGCACAGCCACCGCCAACCGTCAACCGCCAAAAAAGAACCTGGCGCCTCTCGTTTGTTGCTCCTTTTACCTGATGATGGTGATGCTGCTGCTGATGATGATGATGATGATGGCCCGGACTCTCCAATATCACCTCTTCTTTCACAACGTCGTCGGCCAGCGCGGCCAAATCTTTCCTATTCAGGTGCAGCTCGGTAGAGGAGTCGACCTGTTCCATATTATTTTTGCGCCAGGCGCCCACTTGGTGGTTCACTTTCACTTGTTCTTGTGCAAAATATTATTATTGTTGAGCTGCTGTGTTCATCGAAATTGCAACTTGCAATTGGATATGTCTGAGACGGTCGGTGTTGTTGTTGCTGCTGCGGCCGCGATCCGCGTTTTCCCGCGCTCACCACTCATATGCGAACTTCGCGCTGCATGCGTAGGCGTTGCATTGCATTATTTACAGTGTTTGGGTTCATTGCGATTTACATTTCCTAAGCTTTAAACTTTACTAAATTTCGTCTCTAAAAGTTGATATATCCTCCTCTTCTTCCTCATGATAATTAGAGTTGCCTTGCGCACTGCAGATATAGCTAGCCAGCCGATGTATCGATAAGCACTTTGTATTTTCCAATTTGAAAGTTAATGTGATGTTGGGCTCTAAATATTTAATAATTTAATTAAAACGAATATTTAGTATAAATAAATTTAAATTAAAATTTTTAAATCTAAATCTACCAAACTGGTGGAAAATATAAACTAATTATATTCATACAGATATACCAAGTCTAACTATCGAATAAATTTGACATGATGAAAAAAAAATACCACTCTAAAAGTCGACGTTGGGAAAAAAGTCTGAAAGAAAAAACAGCTGATAAAGATGGTAAAGAAGCAATGGTTTTTTATAAAAATGTATTTTATATAAATAAAGCGTTTCTTTTAGGCCGATGTGGATGTCTTTATAAGCAATTACACGCTTGTGGATCCCGAGATATACCAGCTATGGATCGAAGGCTTTTCCTGTACGTTCTGAGTCAAGATTCCTTGGCTCGTCTTGGATTTTGTTGTTTATTATCTTATTGTTATTGTTGTCTTTGATCGTGCAGCGAGCGAGGCGGTTTCCTATCTGAAGCAGAAGGGCTTTGGCCACTCAATGGGTGCACCCAGCGATCTGATAGCGTCCGATGTGCTAGACCACTACCGCACCTACTCCCTGATTGAGCTGTACCTCAATGCACCCACCAAACTGATGGAGCAGTCCTGCTTCCAACTGGAGCCCCATGTGCGCGACCTAATCACCGAAAAGTATTATTCGATTGACGATGCTGTGGCTCGGGAGATTCTCGGCAAGAAGCTGACGTCCCGCTATCGGAAGGACCTGGATGAAGTGGCTGAGAAGACTTGTGTCAAGCTAAAGTCGGTTCGGTAAGGATTGCACAGGATTTACATTACATGTGATTGTATTAATGCTTCTTTAGTCGGCAGTTCGACAACGTAAAGCGCATATTCAAGTCCGTGGAAGAGATGCCTGGCACGCTGACAAACAACATAAAGCAGCACTTTATCATTTCAAACGACCTGGCCAAGTAAAAAACACATCCGATACAGCATGAATTTTCTTACTTGAAACTAAATTATTTCAGGAAGTACGCCTGCATTGTCTTCCTGGCCTGCCTGCGCTTTGAAACCACCAAAAAGAAGCTGCAATATCTGAGTTTCAGTGACCTGCTGACCTGCTCTCATGCCATCATGATCTACTGGACGTATACATATCAGGCAAGTCCACAATCAATGCCGGGCCATGTTTGGTGAACTAAATTGATTTCTTGCAGCACACGGGCCCCGAATACTATGACACTGAAATGGACAAGGAGTTCCTTTTGGATTTGCGTGAACTGCGCTGTCTGCTGGACAAGGAAAAGGAAATTAAGCAGTAAGAATATATAGCATACAATATATGCACATGTAAATGGTGTTTATTTTTAGTCTCGTCTGCCTGCGCCTGAAACCCGTGCTCCTGGAACGTGCCTTTCACGAATTGGATGGTAACTTTCGGTCGTACTGGCGCGCTTTAATCACAATTGCCTGCAATTTGCACCGCAATCGTGAACTTCGCGATCTTTTCGTGGATCTCTGTGAGAAACTGATTGATCCTTGGCGGCAGAATGGTTGGAACTGCGAGCAGGTGAACAAGTTTTTGGCTTCCATAACGCAGAGCGTGCTGGAGCTGGAAATATCTAGGTGAGGTTCGGCGATAAGTGTGTTTATTGCTTTTTAATAATGACAAACAATTACTTTATAGGGACCAAGAGACTCGATGTCTTTGGGATCGCTATATGCAAGTTATAACCATATGCTTGGATAAAATGTATCACATTTAGAATATAGTTAATTTCTGTATTTATTATATTAGTTGTTTGTTTGGCGTTAAGTGTGTTATCTAGCAATAAGGCCTCAACGATTTTGTGTAAATATAAAATGTAGTAAAAACCAATTTAAAATCAATTTTATTAAATCTAATTTGAATTGTTGTTTCATTAATTGCACTACTTTTAAATATTATTCTTCCCTTAAAAAATCTTAATGCTGGCTGGTCACACTTTTCCCAAAGGACGGTATATATGAAAGGTTCCACAGCGGTCGTACTGGAGCTTCCAAGCTAGAAGATGCAGGAAAACCTTGCATAAACATTAAATAATTGGCGCGACGCCAGCCGTAATTGTTAGTAAACACAACAAATTGTAATCAGCAGCTACAACCGAATTTGCATCCAGATTCGCAGTCGATTGATTAGCGATGGAAATGCAAGAGTTTGGGTAAGTTCTATTAATGAAAATTACAAATTGCACAAAGCTGTGTGTAACTTCGTATCTGTGTGCGTTAAGTTTGCAAACACATGCACCCACACACGGGCACACCACCTCCGAGTCGTTTGAATGTGTGTGCCGCCAGGTGGTTGTAAATGGAAAAGCCAGCAACAGTTGACAATTGCCGTTACATCGGCAAACAGACACACACACAAACAAATGGGGTTGTTTTTTTACCTTTCTGTTTTTCTTACGTTTCAGCGAAAATCTGGAAGAGATCGAAGATGAAACATTTGACGAGGAGAAATCGGCGAGGACTTCAGATGAAAATCGAAAGTAAGATAAGTCGAGGACTTTCCATGATGAATTAAAAACTAAAAAATTAATTTCATACTTTCCAGGCAGAACCACAGCGAGATCGAGAAGCGGAGGCGGGACAAGATGAACACGTACATTAATGAGCTCTCCTCCATGATCCCCATGTGCTATGCGATGCAACGGAAGCTGGACAAACTCACTGTACTCCGAATGGCCGTGCAGCACCTGCGCGGGATCCGTGGCAGCGGCAGCCTGCATCCCTTCAACGGATCCGATTACCGGCCAAGCTTCCTCTCCGACCAGGAGCTGAAGATGATCATTCTCCAGGCCTCGGAGGGATTTCTGTTCGTTGTGGGTTGTGACCGGGGACGCATATTGTACGTCTCCGATTCGGTGTCCAGCGTACTGAACTGCACGCAGGCGGATCTGCTGGGACAAAGCTGGTTCGACATCCTGCATCCGAAGGACATTGGCAAGGTGAAGGAGCAGCTCTCTTCGCTGGAACAGTGTCCCAGGGAGCGCCTCATCGACGCCAAGAGTAAGAATTTAGAGAATGGGTGGCTTAAATCGGATAATGACAGATCTACTCTTTGCAGCTATGCTGCCCGTTAAGACGGACGTCCCGCAGAGTCTGTGTCGGTTGTGCCCCGGTGCCAGGCGCTCTTTCTTCTGCCGCATGAAGCTGCGTGCCGCCAATAACAACCAAATCAAAGAGGAGTCGGACACGTCCTCCAGCTCACGCAGCTCGACGAAGCGCAAGTCAAAGCTGAGCACAGGCCACAAGTACCGGGTGATTCAGTGCACTGGCTATCTTAAATCGTGGACGCCCATTAAGGATGAGGACCAGGACGGCGACAGTGACGAGCAGACGACGAACCTATCCTGCTTGGTGGCCATCGGTCGCATCCCGCCCAACCTCCTGAAATCCAATGTTCCCGCCTCGCTGGACAATCACCCGAACATCCGGCATGTGCTCTTCATCTCGCGACACTCTGGAGAGGGCAAGTTTCTGTTTATCGACCAGCGGTACGGAATTTATGGCCCTAAACAAATCGTTTAATGTTTAAATTTACTTAAAATTTATTAAAACAGGGCCACCCTCGTCATTGGCTTCCTGCCGCAGGAGATTCTGGGCACCAGCTTCTACGAGTACTTCCACAACGAAGACATCTCTGCCCTGATGGAGTCGCACAAGATGGTGATGCAGGTGCCGGAGAAGGTCACCACACAGGTCTATCGCTTTCGGTGCAAGGACAACAGTTACATTCAGTTGCAGAGCGAGTGGCGGGCCTTTAAGAATCCGTGGACGAACGAGATTGATTACATAATTGCCAAAAACTCGGTGTTTCTATAAAGGAACAACTCCAAAGATCATTCTACGAATCATGCGGCAGTCGACGAGTCCTCGATTGAAATTCCATATCTTCTGTGTGTACAAACATTATATTTTACGATAAGCTCCTCATCTATTTTATACAAGAACAATTTAATTAAACTAACAGACAACTTTTAAAAGTATTCTTTGAACTTTGATTACGTCTGCGTTCGTGGGAATAATAAGAAATCAAGTTAACTTTATGGCTCTCCCTCCCTGCCCGAAAAGAACGACGATTCGGTGGCCAGAATCAGAGAATATAAACAACCAAATGAGTTATTAGAGCCAAGCACGTTTTGGACGTGATCGCTGCTCGAATTTCGTTGGACATATAACTATTTGTGTACATGCGTTGCTGGGTTTATCTACTGAGACGGGCTTTTTTTATTATTCTTATTTTATTTTTTGCCTGCACTATCAATAGACCCACATGAAAAGACGGCAGGCCGACGGACCAGGCGCGTGGGTTTGGCTGGGTCTGTCGCGACGCTCTCGCGTTCATTAGTTGCCATAGAGCTGGCGTGGCGTACGGACGCTCTGAGATTGTGTATCGTTTCGAGGAATCCCTATTAAATTAACAAATTAATTGGACAAAAGGCTCGCGGTTCGGGTTACAGTTGCGTTTTCGGTGACATTGAAAATGAGTGCCCTCATATTTCTGTGTGCCATTCTCATTGGATTCGTGATTTACTCACTCATCAGCTCAGTGCGACGTCCCAAGAATTTCCCCCCAGGTAAGGTTTAGGAAACTAAGCAAACACAGCTGTAAATGTGAGAACTTTCTAAGATTCTAGGAATTACTTTGCCACTTTTGGGACATTTTTAAGGGGGGTCCTTTATATATACCTTCAAATTAATAAATACTTATTTACTGAGCTCGATATATTTATATGAATATGCATACAGACAGACCTGCCCCACAGCCAATTGGTTTAGCTCATTAGCAAGTTTTAATGGCTATGGATCACATATGGCAGACAACCAACCTGAGACACACGCCTCGTTCGCTTGGCATAAATAAATCTAATTGATAAACTTATCACACATCTCTGACACCTTGTTTAACTGGTCCTGAGCTAGTGCCTCACAAGGGTTGAGCTGATTTATTACAATTCTGCTGCTTGTTATGCCAGATATCTGTTATGCTTAAATTACATTATAAATTCTACAAAATTAAACTATCAAATTGGATGATATGAATGGAAATGTAAAGATTTTCCATATTTTTTATATAAATAGCTCTAGCAAAGTGGGAGGATGTCTTTAACTTTAAGATGTAAGAAATTAAGATAAGAAATCAAGTATAATCCACATGAATTGTTAAATCATAGATTTCACCATAAGTTTTCACTTTCGAATTGATTGCTTAACAGGCAGCAAACTGATTCCAGTAGTGTCGATAAGATTAGTCTTACTATCTGATGTAGCAACAAATTAAATTAATAGATTTGCTTGGTATAAAGACTAAGTGAAATCGAATTATAAACTAAAGAAGTTTGGATTCAATAATTGCATAAATTTGACTTACCTGTATCCCAGAGATTTCTATCTAATTGCGAATAATTTATTATGTCCTGGAGAAGAAAATATATATATTTTTTAATATTAATTCAACTTAATAATATTTATCATTAATTTTGTTACTAGAAATTCATTAAATTCCCATTTGCAGGACCTCGTTTTGTGCCATGGCTAGGAAATACCTTGCAGGTAAGGCTAAAGATAACTTGTTTTTGATCAATCTTTAAATATAAATTGTAAGTAAATTTAAATTGTATTTATTAAATATTTTATTATTTATTTTATTTATTTATCAATATTTCTATCACTTTTAATGGAAAATATATAAACATTATCGTTACAGTTCCGTAAGGAGGCCCGCGCCCTTGGCGGTCAGCACATCCTGTTCGAGCGATGGTCTAAGGACTATAAAAGCGAACTGTTGGGCCTGAAATTAGGCAGGGAGTATGTGGTGGTGGCTCTGGGACACGATATGGTAAAGGAAGTCCAGCTCCAAGAGGTATTTGAGGGACGGCCGGACAACTTCTTTCTGCGCCTGCGCACAATGGGCACCCGGAAAGGGATCACTTGCACGGACGGACAGCTGTGGTACGAGCACCGTCACTTCGCCATGAAGCAGATGCGTCATGTGGGCTATGGTCGCAGCCAAATGGAGCAGCACATCGAGGTGGAGGCAGGGGAGCTGCTGGCTCAGCTGGAGCGAACAGATGAGCAGCCGATCGAGCCGGTCACCCGGTTGGCCCAGAGTGTTCTGAATGTACTGTGGTGCCTAATAGCCGGCAAGAGGATCGCCAGCGAGGAGGATAGCACACTGAGCCGGCTGCTTGACCTGATGAACCGACGCTCTAAACTCTTTGACATATGCGGCGGCCTGCTGGCCCAGTTCCCTTGGCTACGCCACTTGGCCCCGGATCGCACGGGTTACAATCTCATCCGGCAGTTAAATACCGAGCTTTACGGGTTCTTCATGGACACCATTGAGGAGCACCGGCGGCAGCTGGCAAAGGACCCGGCACCGGCCGACAGCGACCTTATTTACGCCTACCTTCTGGAGATGAAGGACAGAAGTGCGAGCGGCGAAAGCAGCAGCACCTTCAACGAGACGCAGCTGGTGATGACCATTCTCGATTTCTTCATTGCTGGCTCACAGACCACCAGCAACACGATCAATCTGGCTCTTATGGTGCTTGCCATGCGGGCGGATATCCAGGAGAAACTGCATGCTGAGCTAACCGGCAGCGTTGAAGCCGCCACCACATCGGATGCCTTCCCCCATCTCAGCAAGCGGGAATCCGTCGACTTCATGGATGCCTTTATTATGGAGGTGCAACGTTTCTTTCACATAACTCCAATCACTGGGCCGCGAAGGGCTCTTTGGCCCACAAAGTTGGGTGGCTATGACATCCCAAAGAATGCCACCATTCTGATTGGTCTGCGCTCCGTTCATCTGGACAAAGGTCATTGGGGGGACCCGCTGGAATTCCGTCCAGAGCGCTTTATAGATTCAGCTGGAAAGTGCTTCAAGGATGAATACTTTATGCCCTTCGGCATGGGAAGACGCCGTTGCCTGGGCGATGCTTTGGCCCGGGCATGCATCTTTTCATTCCTAGTGCGAATCGTCCAACATTTCCGTATCGTCCTGCCGCCAGGCGAGACCCCCTCGATGGTCCTACTGCCCGGGATAACGCTAACACCAAAACCCTACAAGGTGCAGTTCGTCAAACGATCCTAGGGTACATCGATTGATTCAGAATCTAGGCTTTAAAGGGTATACTGTAGTGTGAGAAATAAAACGAATAAAATGATTTAATGGAAAATATTCTTTGCAACTTCCAAAATGAAATAGAAATCACCAACACCAAAATCTTGGATTGTTCTGGTCTGTTTTTTGTTCTTTATTGATGTGTGTCCACTAAATTAAATGACAATGCTTTAGAATTTAAACAAATTTCTGATAACAAAATCAACTAAAAAGAAAATATTTCAAGTTCCTTGTTATCGGATATCGTAAGGTCCTTTTGGTTCGTTCGTTCGTTTGTTTGTATAAATGTATAATAACAACACCGAGGCAAGGCTCTCAACGTACATAAGTGAGCTTAATCGAAAATATTTACAAACTCAAGCTAAGAAAAGCAAAGACATTATATACATTAGGCTGTATATAACGTTTTAAGGTAGTACATGCATATAAGCTAATCGTCAGCGATCTCGCCAGCTGGTGAAATGCTCGAGTAAGGTCATGATGACTGGTCCTGGACCGCGTTGCAACTTTGAAAGCGTAAAATTAACGAATCGCAGAAATGATGTGTAGTATACGAGCGACGACGATGTGTAGAAAACAAATGAACATAAAATCGTGCCGACTTAATGACCAACTTTCCTTAAATGCTAGTAGTGACTGCACTCAGGCATTGTCCGCCCGCCTCCTGACGATGTCTCGTGGTATTCTTTCTGCTCTGCTCGCCTCTCAGGTTCCAACAAGCAAGCCGCCGCCTCCGCTTCCTGTTGTCTTGGTGTGCTTGTTGTGTTTAGAGTGTTTTAGGATGTAACCGCACATGATGATATTCCGCTCGGTCAGTTGCTAAAAGTTAAAGCCGCTGCTGGGCATATTGTTTGGATCGAACTCGAACTGCTGCTCTCCCGCGACGGGGGCCACGCGGCTGTCCTCCTCCTCGTTGCCAAAGTACTGTTCGATTATGTAGAAGGATTTGTGGTATATGTCGCGGTTTTCGTGCGCCTGCAGATACTCGATTTTATCCAGACCTAAAAGTAAAGTAAATACAACCTCTGAACCTTAAAATAAAAGAAATCACTTACCTCCACACTCCTCAATGGTAATGGCGTAGGGATTCGGTCGCACCTGGAACTTTTCACCGGCCTTTAAAATATTCTCGAGCGCATTCAGCGCCACCTGTACGATGTCCGAGTCGACGGTGGTGAGGAAGTCGCACATTGGCGGCACACAGCCCACCTCCACCAAGTAGTGGATCTGCTCGGAGGTGCCGCTGCTGGTGGCATTGGTAATGGCCCAAGCAGCCTCTTTGCGTGTCTTAAACTCAGCAGTTTGCATGATAATCATCAGCTGGGGAAAGATGTTGGCATTGATGATGGCTTGGATCTGTTCCCGATTGCCGGCGGCAATATTCGAGATGGTCCAGCAGGACTCCTTCTTGATGGTTTCCGCCGTCGAGCGCAGCAGGTGGCTAATGCAGGGCAGAGCATTGAATCCCAACACCACCTGGGTCTGCTGATCATCGCCCGTCACAATGTTGCCCACAGCTCTCAAGGCAGCTGTACTCACGTTCTGCTGCGGATGCCTGAAAAAAACCGAAACGGAATTGGTTTAAGTGTAAACACAAAGCCGAGGAGCAGAAATACTCACAGTAGCAGCTCGACGAGCCGACGGCAAACGCCCGCGTCAATAACAGCCTGGATTTTATCATTGGGTCCGTCGGACAAGTAGCTAATGGCCCAGCAGGTGTCGCTGAGGACCTCCGCATCGGTGTAGTCCAGCAGACGTGCCAGTATGGGCAGGCCGTGGACGATTTTAGCAAAGTCTGCGGGCGGATTTTTGCCGCGGCACAGGTTCGAGAGCGTCCACACTGCATTCCGTATCATTGTAATTCGTTCAGAGTTACCCAGCACGCTGTTGATAAAATGAGAAGCACCTATAGTTGAGCCACTAAGCTACGGTCTGCGGTTACTTACTGCAGGAGAGGCATTAGTATGCCGGATCCAAGCAGATGGTCCCGACACATGGGCGAGTCGCCGGCTATGTTGCCCAACGCCCAAACGGCCTGCTCCTGGACATCGTCATGGGGACTGGACAGCAGCTCAATGAATATGGGCACAGCACCGGCCTCAATCACGATCTTTGTCTGGTGCGAGGTGCCCGAGGCAATGTTCGTCAGCGTCCATGCGGCTTCGAATTGCAGCGTGGCATTGGCGCTGTTTCGTAAAAAGGTGACGAACTGCGGCACGATCCCCTTTTGGATGACCTCCTCTATGGGCGGGTTGGGGTCGCGGGATAGCAACTTTCGGAACTTTTGCGTGGCCTCCAGCTGGTCATTTTCCCGCCCGCTGTACAGCATCTGGATCATCTCATCGCTGATCACGGATAGTTGTGCTCCTGTTCCGGTCGCTGCCTCGATCTGCCCAGGAAAATGAGGTGGTCCTGTGCTGCTGTCAACCATGTGCATGTCTGCAGTCTACAAGCACATTGATAGGAGATACGTAAACGTAGTAAGTTTAGTTTTAACATACAACTGGGTCCCTGGCCTCACAGGGAGGAGTAGTAGGTAATGATGCTCACCTGCTGATCGCTGCTGGTGCTGCTGCTTTCCATTCCCGCCGACGTCGAAGATGTGGCTGGTTCCAACACAACATTGCGTCGCTTGAAAAGCTGCTGTTCGCGCTTGGTCTTCCGCAACTGGATGCCGACTTCCTCGCGACGCCGCCGCATCTCGGTGGAATCCAGGGCGGCATTTTTATAACGCTGCTTGTGAGTAGTGGACATATCGTCGACTTGGCAATTCAAATTCTACGAAGGGTAAAAGTAAACTGTATTGACCAGGTGGTTCAATTATTTTGATGTTTTTAGTTCCAGTTTCAAACTAGATTTGTAGGAACCCCGGACCAACAAGCACTGCCAGCTGCCTTGACACTAATCACTCAGTCGCCCGGATGGGATCCTGAAATTACGTTGCTTTCCAAATGTATTTATGTACATTCGTTGACGTTTCATTAACTATTCCATTCCCATTTTCCTGGCAATGCACAATCACAACACTTTCACATTCACTTCGGTGATGGTGTGCGCACGGCTGGTTAGCGATGCATGTGTGTGAGTGGGCTTAGGTCAGCAATTCTTCTCCGTTCACTTGTCCCGCACATATTAGCTCCCGGTTTCTACATATCCGGGATCATTTCAAGGCGGCAACCACTTCGTTTTACCACAATTTACCTATGCAGGAGAATCCTTTTCGCGTTTCAATCATGCACAGAGAATGCGAAATTTTACACGTTTTGACGAACGGGGTTACCAGATGAATATGCGTCCAGCTGATGCGCCTATCGATAGTGATACCTAGTTTTGCACCGATTTGATTTAAGCAATTTAAAAATGAAGGAATCCAAGAGAAAATCTCGTAAAACGGCTACAAAGCCCAAGGATTCGACGGATTCGGAGAAGAAGAAAACCATAGAGCTACTGCACGAGTACAACGACCTGAAGGACGCTACACAGCTCGTCCTGGGAGCCTTGGCAACCATGAAAAGCGTTCCCATCCGATCGCTCTACACCACCTACAACTTGCCTCTCGACGAATAAAACAACATTCTTGCTACTTTTAGTATTCATGTACTCGTTGTAAATTGCGTAAATACAACCAAGTGCTAGTAAATGCCTCCTGGTTGGGCAGTTCCTTGATGTCTACCACTCTAAAAAATCCACTTAAAGCTAGTCATTGCAAGTGCCTACTGGCCGGCGTGGAAGTAGGACCGGCACCGTTCGTTGAAGGCCTTGTAGGTTCGCTCCTTGATGATATCCTCCACATTCAGCTCGGCCTGGAGCACACGGAGCTGCATTAAATAGAAGAGATTTACTAGATTTCATTTCAGAGAAATTCGTATCGCAGAGCATGGCTACCTTGCGCTGCTCCGCCTTGAACTTGCTATCCGTATCAACATCATCCGGGTGGGCCTCCCGGCTTTCCCGCAGCTGCTTCAGATTGGTGGCCGATAAGGTTATGCAACTGCGTATGCTGTCTTGCTGCAAGGAGGGAGTTAGTATCGAGCGGCCGAATAATACTTGGAGGATTTACCCGGGAGTTGTGCGACTGCTGGAGCTTGGCGTACAGATCGCGGCAGGTGCTCTCGCTGTTGACCTGACCCTTGAACGAGTCGGTGGGCAGGGCGTTTAGTGCATATATAATTTTGTCGTCCACATCTCGCATCTTCTTCAGGGCCTCCTGTTTGTGGAACTCAGTGACATGAAATCTCGACAAGCAACAAACATTCAATACAAATATAACCACTGTCTGAAGCCCACCTGAAAGCCGAGAAAGTCCAAGCACAAAGTGGCCATCAAGTGAAACAAGTAAATTTCTTTTAAAAAATAAAAACAAACGCTAAATGAGAATTGCCGGCGCAATGTGCCAGTTGGCAACGTTGCCACCTGACGCAAAACATCGCTTAGAAACTATCGGATAGTCAGGTGAGTGTCTCCAGCTCATCGCTAGGTTGTTCTCTCAAAAAAATAATAACAAATATAAATATTACTCAAAGAATCCACAGAATGCCGCTAAAGTTTGGTGATGTTCGCGACAAAATTGAAAGCGGCGTCTACAAGCTGGCGATGAACGACAAGAGTACGCGAAGCACCGTATGGCGGGTGTATCGCAAAATTGAAAGGGACGATGGTAGCATAATGGAGAATGTCTTGTACTGTATCGGCTGCAAAAGTATCATGTCCTTCGTCCACAAGTCAACGACGAATCTGCGCCGGCACAGGTGTCATCTGCAATACATTAATAAGCAGGCTTTATACGGGTACAAGCCGAGCGAGCAATCAAAGACGGAGCAGCTGGAGATGGATTCGGAGTCGGCTAATGAGGAGCTGGAGGATAAGCAGTCAATTCCCGATGAAATCGAAATAAAGCCAGTCGTGGACGTAGCTTCCTTGGTTTCCGAGGTCGACAGTGGCACCCGTTTCCCTGCAGTTCCGCCTCTAGTCAAAATGTCAAGCCTGCAGCACCAGCATCAGGACGTCCCGGAGCTTTTCATTGCCACCGAACATCAGTGGGAGCGAGGAGTCGAACATATACGCCCAGACTTGGTCCCTAGAATATCGCAAGCTTAGTGAGGACCAGAAATTCTATGCCAAAAAAGCAATAGATGAGATCTTTGTCCTAGGCCGGCTGCGACGCCTCACCCTTAACACTGTTCCAATGGCAGATTAAAATTAATACATTTAAGACACGTTAAGCATTTTTAAGTTATTCTTATATACATATATTCATAACGTTTTTATTATATACAACGGTCTCGGATCCAAAGCAATAAAGATGAAGATATTGAGATATCTTCACAATCTACATTGAAGTCATAAAATTTTTTGTTTGGTATTGAAATTCTATAAAGAAATGTAAATAATCTGAAAAATAACGAACCAAACCAATGTGCAAAAAGTTCTATGCATACTTTCGATAGCGCTATATCGATACATATCAGTCAACTTCCATCCCTATTGCCGGCTTTTGTTTCTGTGCTTTTTTGCTTTATTTTTCGAAATCAAAATGAACGACTTAAAGCGGCGACCACTGCACGCCAAGAGACCTTCGACTCCTTCCGAGCCGGAGGAGCAAGTGGACAATAGGACACTCATTTCCGAGTCAGGAGGCGGCTATGAAGAAGGAACATCCTCATCTGGTGAGCAGGAAACTCGAGATGACGAGACTCCGCCGGCCACGCCCCCCGGCACTCCTGCTGCGCCCGCTGACCGTTCTAGAAGACAAAGTCTGCCGCCTTTCAGTCCAGAAAGCCGGCAACAGTACAAAGATGAAAGACTACCAACTGAACCTAGCAGCAATGGGCTTTATTATGTAGCCGCTTTTGCTGGTATTCTGGTTGGCTGTTACTTCGCATTTGCAGTGGCACGGGCACCGGAACTAGAGGGGTTCAAGACTTGCTCCTTTACTTCCCTACGAAATGTTCAGCCTAAACAGCCAGACAAAGTTTGGTTAGCCTTGCAGAAGGGTATCGAGGGATTGATAAATAAGAAGGATGCCCATCCCAGTGTGTTTTTGTTCCTTCACCAAAACCCGAAGCTCCAGAAATTGATCGATGCAATTGCCTCTGAAGCGTCGGAGTGTTATGGTATGCGCAAGATTCTTTGCCGTTACAAGAAAGTTTCACAATTTAATAAATAATTTATCAACAGGTGGCCCCAGTCAACTCATTCACATGAGCAAGGAAGATTTCGGACCCGGCTTAGACAACTATGGCCTGGCGATTGAGCGTTTCAAGGCAAAGGTGAAGGACGGAAAGGTCTTTCTGATTGTAAACCTTAATGAAGTGAGGATTCCCTTCCATTTGCAATTGTAAACACTTTTATTTAACACGCTTTGTGACCCACAGATTGCCCCGAATGGTGCCCGAGCATTGCACACGATTTGCGACACATATAGCCCAATCGTTGAGGACGCTGTCATCTTTCTAACGCTCCGTACCTTTAATACCACTGCCGCAAGGAACTCGGTCGCACTGGCCACGGATACCTTGTACGATCTGTGGAGTAAGGAGCTGAGTGACAACGAGCTGGATCCTCTAATAACTCGCGTCACTGATCAGGTTTTACACCTAAATAGTTAGAACTCTCATTTTAATAAAAGGGAATATTCTTCACTTATTTAGATTATTTTTTATATTCTCAATCCCGTCAGCTTTAAGCTACAAAATAAATTTTGATAAATATTTGTCAAATCCTTGAATATCAATACATAAGGTTACGACCCCGCCACAATTCGCCGGCAAATGTGAGGAGGCTGCAAATCATGCCGAAGCACCAGAGCAATATCAAGCCAATGAAGTTGTCGATGCCCAATTTGACGGGGCCAATGTCCAGGCTGGGCTTCTGGGAAGCCACAATGCGATTCTGTCGGTGGGCGTTCATATAATCGGCGGCTATCTTCCACTCCCAGAACTTGTCCATGCCGGAAGAGTGCCAGGCGAGGATAAAGTCGTTGTAGGCATTTAAATGGGGCCATAGGCGCGGCACAAAGGCCACTGTAAAAGCGAAATAAATGTCGTCTACCATAAGTTTAAGGCGCTCCAAGGCATCGTTGGCTATTAGTTCGGCGTTGCCCAAGTGTCCAAATTGGAGGCGTTCCACCACAAATCCCATTTGCTCCGAGCGCGAGAATGCGGATATCAAAGCGGCGTCGAACACTCGGTAATGCTCCATTAAGCCCAAAAGAACTGGCTGCAGGTATGTTTATATAGATTTTCAATTCTTGAATTCAGATTTAGTTTTCTTCTCACGTCTGCCGATCGCTCGTCTATGGTGGTTATCCAGGCCTGCGAAGTTCCGGTCCAGATGAGCTTATGGTCAAAGAGTCGCTGTCGCGAGTCCGCCGCCTCCTCCAGAGTGGGCAGCGTCAGGATTGCTGCCAATCCGCCACTGTAGACGGTTGTTAAGATGATGTCGATCATGTAGCTGGCCACCAGCACGGTCCGTAGGGCAAACGAGCGGGTCACATAACTGGTGCTCTGGTTCACAAAGAGTTTCAGTGTACTGATGCAACCAAATCGCAGGCTGCCGGTCCAGGTGTGAGGCAGGGAGGAATCTGAGGAGTGCTCCCACCGGCGAGTGATGCACAAAGCCACGCTCTCAAGCAACAGGCATATCATCACGCACATCCAGAGAACGGCCTGGAATGGACGGAGCAAAAGGGTCCAACTGATCAGGCGACTCGGCGCGGGCACTAGGCAAGTGACTCCAGACCGACCCAGGAAATGGGTCATATCCATGTACTGATAGGCCTCGTACCTAGTGGGTTTATTATTAATGTATTACAATATGTAAATATAGTAATATATATAAAAAATTACCATAGATACATGCCACCTATGCCATAGTCGTTACGTCTATCGAGTACCATTCCCACTAGACCATATCCAGTGGCGTTTGAATAGATATCTCCCCAGTCGGTTGACTCAGCTTGGAAAAGGTATAGAAACAATCAAAGTTATTCATACATTTACCACAATTAAGCTCATTAAATCGTCTTTATGGGTTTAAAAACAATATATATCATTTTAATATTTTAAAAGACAAATACTTATAACTTTCTTGACTTACAGGTGTCCACCTGGATAGTGCAGTTATACAGCTCACAAAAAATAAGCATAAGTCGGACCTCAGTACCATCAATTGATACTTCTGTCGTCTCTGAAGCTCGATCATATACCTTTGGTTGTTTATTCTGATAAATTAAATTAATAGAAAATTATTTATTGGATTATTAAAAGGTAAACATTTGAAAAATACATAATCTAGCAGCATGAAGGGTTTATAATCAAAAACACCAATGACTATTTCCCGTCCTTGAAGGTTTCGTAGTTTTTCAGACATTATTCTTTTCAGCTCAATATTATCCAATATTATATCCTTTTCTAGAGCATCGTATCGATGAAGAAGATCAAATTCTACTGGTCCCGGTGCTGGATGGAAATTTCGCTGTCCAACAAAGCGGTTCGTCTTGATCTCAAAGCTGCTCGAGTTTAGGTATTGCGAGGTGACCAGTAAGACATTCGGTTGATCTGGATTTTTAACGAAATTTAAGTATTATTTTAAAAGGACCTCATTTTTTCCACAACCTTGAAATATATTTTCGCTGAAATAGTTATCGTTATCCTCCAGCAGTTCCTCGGTATAAACAAAAATAAACCTATTTCTCAGGGAACGCCAAATCGAATAGATACTGGCATGGTAAAAGGATTGAGCGAATTTGGGAATCTGCTCCTGAAAGGCTAAAAAGGTCTGAAATGAAGGGTTCATTATAAGAAATTTATTATAATAAAAGATTAAATTTGTTAAATAAAATTTAAAATACCGGTACCAATGGATTTTGGCTTATAATTATGTTACAGGAAAATATTAAACAAACAAGTTATAGTTTTGAAACGATTATTTCGATTATTTCTGCATAACAGGACACTGTACCGATAGGTGGATCAAATAATTGGCAATGCTTGTGTCCATATATCGTCAGCTGATATTCTATCGGTAGCTTGTTTACAAAGTTATGTAGGTTTCACAAATTCTTCAATGATTCAATCCCAGGATAATGGACAAACTTGGCCTTGGTTGTGCCTTCTCGTTCCTGGTCGGCAAGCCGCAAGAATCAATAACAGGACCCAGCCTGCTCCAGCTGAACTACGATTGCTACCTGCAGATATTTTCGCATCTTAATGCACTGGAGGATCAGCTCAATCTGGGCCGCGCCCATCCTCTGTTTCAAAATGTGCTGGCGGACGTGTTGCGAACGCGCTACGCAAAAATCAACGTGCGGATGCTAAAAACTGTCTCGGACTGGGAATTCTTACTAGGGCTGTGCGGTTCCGAAGTGGTCAGATGCGAGTTGCCGCATGGGCGCTGGGATGAAGCCATCACGTATCCATTTCTGGATGTTATCCGTCGGTATTGTCCCAACCTGCGCCAGTTAGTAGTCATATTCATGCACGCGGATACAGAAACGCCGCCCATTGAAGGTGACAGGGGCAACATCATGCAAATGTTTCTGGAACTACCTAGTCTGACCAACTTGACTTTGATCGATGCCAGAGCTCCGCAGGGTACGTATGTATAAGCTATAGGCTTCCATGTTTTCTGTAACAAGTCTTTCACCTATTTCAGTTGAACAATTGCATTATTTTGGTAAACTTCAGACCTTGGATCTAGATGGAATCGATCCCAATCTCAGCATATCCGCGTTTCGACAGATTTTCGAAAATAAGCTGGAACTTAAAAGACTGTTGGTGAACTTTGGACGCAGATTCAGGCTCTCTCATCAGGTGGCAGAGCTGGCCGAATGCCTTCCGCTCTTGGAGCATCTAACACTGGAGAACTTTGATAGCAACTTGAGCGATCTGGGTGATATTCAGGCTCTAACGTCGTTGCGCTTGATCAGCCGTTGGGTCGTGGAAGTGAATAGTGATTTTTACAGATCGTTAGCTAAACGTTACTCCGACCGCCTGCTAAAGCTGCAGCTAGTCTCTGTTCGGGTTCGCAGCGACCAGGTGCCACGCATTGTTGCTTTTCATCAGCTGAGGGCTCTGGATTGCGACAACTGGCCAGCCCAATCCATGGCGGAGCCGAGCAAGTTATCCAACCTCGAATGTCTGGCCCTGGATTGCATCGAAGAACCACCAGTCAATGCAAGCGAACAACTCTTGACCGTGGTCACAAGCTGTTTGAGGCTAAGGCACATGAAATTTGGTAAACACTGGCAGTCGGGTGGCTTCGATCTGAATGGCTTTCTAGTTAATGTTAGCGAAAAAATATCACAACGGGAGCAGAAACTCCTGATTACATTCGTTTTTATGAAGGCACGTAGTAGCCAGGAAAAGGTATTACCAAAGAAACCATAAAGTGAACACTAAACTTTATTTAACAATTTCAGATTCAAAATCTTCTAAGAGATCAAAAGCATTTGCGAGTTTCATTTAATGAAGTGTGCCCACACTGTGAACCGGACACCCACTCCAGATTCGACACCATCTTCGACTGAAAAACTCACCTCACAATGGGACTGTTCAATGGCAATTGTCATCCTAAGTATCCATTCGTCGTTATAAGGAATACCATTCCTTTTAAATTCGTTCCGTTTGCTGTTGTAGTCATAAACATCTTGGTCATGGGATTTGTTTATAAACCATCTCTGCGAGTCCATAATAATAAGCGGTAGTGGCTCAACCAAATCCAGTTTTAAATCAAAATCAGGATGCCATAAAATGCAAGTGGCATGCGAGTCCGAAAAATATTGCCGAGCTAACCAAAAAATATGTATATGAAAGAACTCTAAAATATTTGTTTTTTCTAATCTGATTGAAATTTATGCATAATAAGATCTAAATCAGATTCTTCCGAAGCCAAAGTATAGCTGTTAAAACTAATTTCTTGCCAATTCTAGATTTACGGATCAATTATTCCTAATACGACAAAACATACCCAAAAAACTAAGCACAGTACTCAAAAAATTTGGCTCTATTAACCAGTATTCCATTTCAGCACAAACCAATATTTATTTGTAAGACAAAAATAGTTAAACTGTTTTTTGCGCCTCAAGATTGTTAGAAGTACTGCTCCACCGACAAACAAATGTCTTGACAAGCCTTGCAATAATATATTTTCTTGTGCCAAAGCACGCGCATTTTGTTGTCTATAATAATAAGGTATTCCTGCTGATAAGCAATTAAACGAATTAAGTGCATGCACGCATCCAGTTAGTGTTTAAATATTTATTATTATAAATATGATTAACCGTGCTTGCTAAATATATAAACAAATGTGAATTTCCATATTAAATTATTTGTTGAATTACTCTCTAAACATAAAAGGGGTGCGGGGTATCTGAAAGACTAACTAACGAAAGGCCTATATAAGGGACGCCTTTTACGCGAAAAGTAGGGGAAATTCAAAGATTGTTCGCTTATATTACTTATGCCTTGACGCTACCAATTCCGTTGCCCAACGACTTCATCAGCTGGTAGCACTCTTTCAGCTTGCGCTTGTCGCCCACCTTCTCCAGCGTCTTGGCCGCTTCGGCCAGCATGCCAGCACGCTCGCCGGGTGAGCTAAGCAGGGCGGGCGGCAGATACTTGCAGGCCACGTACATAGCCGCTGCCCGCTCTCGCTCCCCGCCCTCAAAGTTTTGGTGCCTGCGATCCTTGCTGCCGCAGAAAATGGACGAGTGGGCGTAGCGGGAACGCAAACTCCGGTCCAACAGCTGTTGGGTGGGGCAGGGCGAGGCTCCAGCCATCAGGCGACAAACGGCCTCGTACAGATATATCCTCGATTGGGCGTTCTGTAATAAATATTATCAGACATTGTATAATCTTATCACATAAACCCATCATACCGGTATATTTTCCACAATGCTGCGCAACGAATTCAAATCAGTTTGGACCTTTTCGAGCACTTCCTCAGGCACTTGCCGGTAACCATCATCGTCCTCAATGTCTTCCATGTGCTCAAGTTCCCACAAGGCAGTCCGTGTTTCCAGCAGCCATTCACAGGTTAGCAATTGGAATAGCTGAAAACAAAGGAATAGAAATTAATCGAATATAAATATATATAAAAGGTCACGATTGCCGGAACAAAAAAGGAAAGAGCGTTGTTGCTTGTGAAATGCACAGAGCTTGCACTGCAGTTGTATTGCCTGGAGGATATATTTTTGGGACAGACAATGCGACTACAATGCACCTGCGTGTCATCTCCGGAGGCGTTTTGTGGGTGTCACTCAACTCACTCTCTCTCTCATCTTACCAGCTTTATTCCCCGGGCATTGGTGATTCGGTTTACGGTTAAGCATTCCTGCAGCTGGACACTCGACGCATCACACAAAGTGTTGACCGTCTGCTTGAGGCGTTTGTCCAGGTTGTTGCCATTGTTCCTGTCAAGAAGCATTTCAATATGATATCTACTTTTTGGAATTTGACTTTTGAAGTTACTTACATAAGTAGAATCATTTTAGCTCGAAGCACAGCATGCAGTGCACTGGGCAGATGATCGTGCTCGCTGCTCTGCTGCAGTTGCACTGGCATTTGCTTGATACTATCGTAGAGCTGCTCCGCCAGCGTATCCTCCCCTAGGAGCCAGTGGACGGCAATCTCAAGAACGTTAGCCCACCACACTACATTCGTGTCGCGCTCGTCTTCCTCTGCACACAAAGTGTCCCTTAACAGTGAAGTGTACTTGAGCACGTTGCTGACGATGGTGCCACTGTGTTGCTGCTGTTGCAATTGTTCCGCTTCTCCTCCTCCGACAGATGATACGGCTGTGGGCAGGGCGCCGCCAGACTTGTTTCCAGCACCCACCAAACACTGAATGGCCTTGAACAGCAGATGCTCACGGTATTGCTAAAGGATTTGAAGAAACATTTATATAAATCTCTTATTATTGGATTGTATACTTTATTCACCTTTATAACATGAGCAACGGGATCGCAGGGGTTGCGCAGGCGCGTGAAGAAGCCATCCTGTTCGCTAGAGTCACTCAGATCGTAGCTAAAGACATGGGTGCTGCAGTAGCGATACCCATAGGCGCTGAAAGCCCATCGAAGCTCTTGCGTCTGCTCCGCAGCCCGGGTACGACCACATTCCTGACGCGCTCGACTCATGTAGTAACGGGCAAAGAGCTGCTGCAGCCACTTGGGCGCGCTTTGCTTCATTCGTAGGGCGGCCATCACATGGATGCTGATGGTTTCGCGCGGTGTCAGCAGATTGTGAGCGACTTCAGCCATGTTGCTTGCAAAAAGAGCCATCATGATGCCGTTACCATCGCCACGACTCCCGTTCCCAGTCAGCTGCAGTTGATTTAAGCGATTGAAGAGCAGCGCAAGTTCCCGTGCCGAGGCCAGTGCCTGTTTCCGGTTTGCGGCATTGCAGAAAAGCCCACCAGTGCGACGCGACAGCACCCGCCCCAGCCAGAGGCGATGGAAGAGGAACCGCAAAAACTGCCAGGTGGTCTGTAGGTAGCATTCCAAGCGCGTCGACGGCAGATTTAAGCCGAACATGTGCAGACAATTCAGGTAGCCGGTATAAGCTTGAGCAGCCTGTCCTTGAACAAAATGGGATTCAGCGCGTTGTTTGTGTTGCCAATAAGCGTCCGTCTGGGGGTCCAGCTGGGGATCGCCGTAGACCAGCAGCTTCACCAGGCAGCCAAGCATCAGGGTCAGATTCAGAAGCCATATCCAGGAGCTGTGTTGCCATCCACTAAAACCGTCACCTGATACAATTAAAGTTAAAGATAAAGATTAATTATATACACAACTTAAACAAAGAATTATATATCTAAAAACTCACCGCCATCCACGTCGTAGGAAAGAATGCTACGTCGTTGGCCACTCAGTTCGCCAAGGTCGTCATCGTTAAGTCCATTACCAGCAAAGGGTCCGCGCTGTAGGAACGTCTTGAAGGGATTGACGGCCAAAATGGCGAACATGAACATACACAAGCCCAGTCGCGAGTGCGTCGCCATGCCACGCATGGAACTAGGTACCACCAGTAGCTCGTCCTTGCTGCTGCTGCCGCTGCTGCAGCTGGCGGTGGATCCACCATAAGGCGACGGCGGCAACGAGATGTCCGAATGCAGGGGCGAAAGGGAGGGATCCGACACGTCGCTGCGCGGAGGCGTCAGTCCAGCATCGGTGGTGGAAGTCAGTGAGCTCTCGCGACGCTTCTTTGAGCCACGTCCCGGGCGGGAGCCTAGCTGCAGTAGATCCTTCACCTTGGAGCCATCGCGGGCCATTAGCTGCCGCTGCAGGTGTTGCAACTCCGCCTTCAATTCATGCGTCTGGCGCTGGAGGTCTCGGATCTTGTCGATGGACTTGCGGAGCACCGCAGACTTGTTCAGCTTCGCCTGCTCCCCCACCACCAGGTTTTTCAGCTCATTGATCTTGTCGTTGATGGAGGTGCGATAACGCCGCTCTATAGCGTTATGAGCGGATCTCTTCACCTCCTTAACCTTGGGTTGCGCCCGAGTGATGGGAACCTTTCCCAGTACCTCTGGGGTGGCGCTGGGCAATGGTGCCAGAGGTGCAACTCGCACCTTGCTGGCCCTACCCCCACCGGAGCTGGAATGCGGCGACGTTATCGGCGGTGAGGCCTTGGGACTAGCCACAGTTGCCATCTTCGTCTCCGTCATGGATTCCAACAGCATTGGGGTAGCAGTGCTTAACAATCCCGGACTTGTGGTCAGCGGCTGGGTGTACATGATGAAGGATTGCGTCTGTGGCGGCAGAGTCAGCGGCGTTGGAGGTGTTATCGGTTGCATGACATTCAGATTCTGAGGTGACTTCTCGGCCGGCGGCGTGGGAGGTGAAGCGGCCTGGTAGGTAAAACCATTACCCAAAGCGGGCGAATAAAGCGGAGTGTTTGGCGGCAAGCGTTGGGCATCCTTATGGTGGATAGTTGCCGTAGGTTGGGTGGCTTTCATCAGAGGCTGATGTTGTTGCTGCTGCTGCTGCTGCTGCTGGGGGGAGAGATTGTAGTTGGAGGCCATTAAGGGATCCGGCTTGTAGATGGGCAAGGATGGTTGCTGCTGCTGTTGAAGCTCCTCCTTGATATGAACGGGATGGATATGAACCGGGGAGGAATGCTCGCTTTTCACGTGCGCCGGCTGGTCCATCTGCGTGTTATCCATCTGCAGCATATTGCTGTACATGTGCGCCGGCTCCAGGTCCATTTCGTTGAGAAAGCTATCCAGCATATCCGAATGCAGGACCTCGTTGATCATGTCAAAGGCATCCTCCGCCTTGAACAAGTCCATTGACTCGTCCATGAAGTCCATCGGATTGGGAGGCGCGTCCATTGTTTATGCTCTGCTTTTGCTGCTGATGAAAACAATATAGGCTTTTTTGTAATTGCTGGTTTGTTTATTATTTTTAATAGAATATTCTAAGCGGCGCAATTACACAGCGAAAACAACAGTGGGACGAAGATGTGATTTTTGTTTACAAAAAAAATTGTTCAGCTTTGGCGTAAGATTTTAGATTTCTTATATTAATTTCTTGTTAATGTAATTTTATATTTTGTATTTTCGTGTTCTAGATAAACAGTCCATTTTAATATAAATGAAAACATTAAATCAGTTATTTTTATTTCGAAGCTACTGTTTAAAATTAACAGTGAATGATTAGATTTCTGTTATTTTTTCTTTGATTAAAATATTTCACAATCCTTGCAGCAATTTCAATAGCCCACAACCACTGTAACCAAAACACAAACACACGCGAGCGGGAAAGCATACACGAGAGGGCTTTCAGCCAATCGGAGAACGAGACCGGATCATACGATGTTATTGTGACGCCACATCAGCCTTTGGACACCGCTCAGAGTTTTCCAGCTATTAGGATGATAACTGTTGTTGGCTTTTCCGCGAAATTATGTTGCTTAGTTACTTATCAATACGGCACTATCACCAAAATCGCACTTTTATCACCTTTTGTTGGGGGTTTAAGTTCACTTCTGTGTTGATTTATCCATTACTATTGTTGGTACTGAGTAATCGTTTATTGCAAGCCCATTGTTATTGTTTAACACTTATTGTTTTTCATGGCTGCTACTGCTTATTGGGTAACTCTTTTGGAAAATAATAAACAACTGCTGTTTCGGCGACAAAAAAAGAAATTGTGCTTTTTTCTAGAGAGGAATAATTTACTGTAATATCGATACAACATCGAATGCTGCTGAAGTTTTTTAAACGATGTTTTAGGGCTCGATAACGATTTCTGTTTGAAATATTTGAATTACATTTAAAATCCGTTAAATTTTTTTAGGTATTATCTCATTTTTCTGGTGCAATTTTGAAGTCTTTTTAAATGATTTTGAAAAGTTGTGTGATTTCTCTTATACGAATTTTTTCCTTCTTTTCTTTTTTGTTCTTTCTTTTCTTTCTTTAACCCACAAACTCTACTTTGGAAACTATTCAAGAAATTTGAAATTGTAATTAAATTTTCAATTGAAATTAAATTTAAACAACTTTTACTTAATTGTAAGATTATAAATGATTTAAAGCCTAAATTAAATGCATTTCCTATTTTACTATGTCAGTCTTTTGTTCTATTATATATTTTCTTGTATTATTATACTTGGTTATCATTATATTGATTAATTTTATATTAAATATGATTTTATAATCGAATGAAATGAGTTAAGTTATTACCTGAATATAAAATATCTTAGATTAATTAAAAAATCAATTTTTAAATTAATAAATAATTCGTAATAGAATTCTTTTTGAAATCGCACAATGGCATACATTTTATTTCAAAATTCATTTCCATGGAATTTCTATTTTTGATTTTGCAGAGTTATATTCCCTTTATAACTTTGCGAGTAGTTAAAATAATGATACTTCATTTATTATACTCATTTTTTTACAGTCCAAATTTTGAACTTTATTATATAGTCCTTTTGATATCTGTAAAATATATCTTTCCGTCTTTCTCTATAATATAGAAAATTAAATATAAAATTCGAAAAACTATAATTGTGGTTTTCGGATACGTTTATTGTTGTTAAATGGTCACAGGGAGGACTGACAAGTTAAGGAAAACTGAATTAAATTACGGCTTCTATGGGGGGAAGTGTGGACAAAGAGACATATAGGGATCCGTTTCCGTTCGTTCGTTATTTCGATTTTCGTTTTTCGTTATGGGGCTTCTTACACAACGTTGGTGTGCTCGTCGCGATGGAAGATCTTGACATCCACGAACTTGAAGTTGTGCACATCGAAGTAGTAGTCGTGCTTCACCGGTCGGTTGAAGGGGAAGCCGAAAGGCAGGGTGTCCACGTAGCGGGAGCCGTGTCCAACGCCGCAGCTGACCACCGGGTCGTAGCCGGTGAACTGGGCCACCGTGGGCTGGTGATAGGGATAGACCATGTAGAAGAACTGGAACATTTGGCCGCCCTTCTTGCCGCGGGGCAGCATCATCCTGTTGGGCACACCGCAGTGGGCCTCGGACATGTCGAGCTTGAACTTGTAGTCGCTGTTGGAGGCGTCCATCAGCTTCTGGTAGAGTTCCAGGTAGGTGGTGCGGTCATTCACCCAGAAGGAGAAGTCGCCGCTGGCCCGCTTGATGTGGTTGACGCCAGCCTCGAGGTGCACCTTGAAGTGCTCTAGCTCGAAGAAGTTCTGGTAGTTGTGCTCCAGGGGGATGAAGTGTCCATGCTCGTCGTGCTTGGGACCGATGAAGACCTTGACAATCGCGTCCTGGGCCTTGTCGGCGGTCACGTCCAGGGTGAACTCGAAGGGCTTGTGGTTGAGTCGGTGCTGGCGGGCCTTGATCACGTAGCTGGAACCCTTGAAGTGGGAGTTGCGTCCGAAGGTGTACAGCGGATCGGTGGCACCCTCAACAGCGGGCTCCACATTCACAGCGTTGCTGATGTCCGAATCGAAGTACTCGAAGTAGGTGGTCAGGCTCTCGGGCATGTGCACGGCATCGATCTTGACGCCCTCGAAGGTGTAGTCGTGCTTCTTGTACTCGGGATAGGTCTCCATCAGATGCCAGTAGTGGCTCACCAGGGTCTTGTACACCTCGTAGAAGATGGGATCGCGCAGAGAGGTGTCGTAGTGCATGAACAGGCCGGGGAAGCTCTCATCGCCATGTCCGTAATGGTGTCCCTCGTTCACGATGTAGCGGTACAGCTTGTCCAGGCTTCCGTAGAACTTCTTGTCCACACTGTCGGCATTACCCTGGATGATGTTGCCCAGGACGTTGATGGTCTCCATGTCGAACTTCTCGTTCTTGTGGATCCAGTCCATCACTCGCTGCGTGTACATCTCGACGTGCTCAATGTGCTCGAAGTTGTCACCATGGTAGAAGCTGTGGTGGTTCTCACGGTGCCACTGGGGAACTCCGTAGTAGCTGCGCAGGTTGCTGGCATAACCAGACTCGGTTGGCACGTACATGTTGAAGGCGGGCACCTCACCAAGGTCGTGGGAGAGACGCTCCATGTACCAGCGGGCAAGCAGCTGCCAGTGGACGTACAAGTAGAGCTCACCGCGACGATCCTTGTTCAAAACATGCTCCTCGCCGCCCTTGGTCCAGAAGGGATAGTCCAGGTTGAAGTAGTAGTAGAAGGCGTTGAAGCCGACATCCTCCAGGTAGTAGGCCAGATCGTGATCGTAGTTCAGGGAGCCATGGACGTTCGAGTAGTTGGCCTTGATCACCACATTGTAGATGTTGTCCATCTGCTTGACATGGTGGAAGCCGTGCATCTTGTAGTGCTCGGCCCACTCCAGAGCCTGGCTGTCGAAGAAGGACCAAGGGTGGATTTCGTAGTGGGCTGGCATAACAATACCCTGCATATCGTCACGGAAGAGGGCGGCAATGGTGAAGGCATAGACGAACATCTGCTTGTTTACGTGCAGACGGGCCCAGAAGGCGGCGTGCTGGAAGGTCTCCCAGTTCTTGGCGAAGTAGAAGAGACGCACCAATCCAACGACATACTCCTCGTGCTTCTCGTACATCACCGACCACGGCTGGTCGTCATGGAAGGGATGGTGCTGCCACAGCTCAAAGAAATGTTCCAGCATCTCCGGGTGGACATAGTCGCCGACATGCTCCCAGGGCTTGTACTCCGCAAAGGTGACCGGATAGTGAGTCACGAACACATCATCCTGATAGATGTGCTGGAAAATTTCAAAGACGAATTTCTGTTTCATCAGAAAGTCCTTGTCAGCCACCTTGGAGTCCAGGTGTTTGGCCTGGACAGCAGCCAGCAGAGCCACCGTAACAACTGCGATCGCCGTCAACGACTTCATCATGTCGAATCATACTGCTGCACTGCTGACGAGCCGTATTTATACCCCGGCCAGCAGCCATCGCAGCACAGCACTCGCGGCAGCTCGGAAGATTGCAGTCCGGGCAACGGCCGGCCGCAGCCGCAGCCTTGACACAGCGCCGGATCTGCTCGACCCCAACATTATGAGCCCTCTGACTGCAGCCAGAATTGCAGGCGATAAGCCACCGAATAGATGTTGTCCCCATATGCTGCATATAGCTAAAATCATTATCTAAATTCTAAAAGACTTTGTCCTCATACTGGAATTTTCAGCGATCAGAAAAAGGTGATGTGAGTTTAGGAATTATTGGATTTATAAGAATTATTCCATAATTCTATATGCAGAAATAATCAAGGATAGGAAGAGTACAATTTTTAGGAAAATCTCTTAGTTTTAGAAACATTTAATAAATTAAGTAATATTTTATTTGAATTTATTTCCCAATAGAGCATATTTCTGATCTGAAACAATTTATTTCTGTAAATTTCTAGGCTTTTCTACATTTGATTAAAGTCAACTAACAAAATAAAACAGATTTAATTATATTATAATATTTTTTTCACACTATATTATATAGCGTTTTCAGCCTATCTACAAAATGACAGGCCTTTTTTTTTCTCAACTTGCTGTGTAATCAATTTGAATTACATATGTACATAATGGGATGATTGAGTTACCACCTGGAAATTGAGGTGTTACTAGGCAGCTTCTTGATGCTTATCAGGCATGCAGTTGGTTGCCTTTGTTTTTGCATCGACGGGTCGCCAGTCAGGCTCAACATTATCAAAGCCAAGCTAAAAATATTCAAAAATTGCAAAATATTTATGGTGATACTTGGCTGGGACAACAAAAAGAACTCAAGTAGACAACAAAGAACAGAGGGACATGGTCCAAACCAGAATATAGTATATCAGAATAATGCATGTCCTTCTACGACTAATTGTTCATAATAAAATATATTCTGAATAATAAAGATATTTTGTATTCTAATATTTTATTATGGTATTAAATTATTAGGATGTTAATATGAAAATGAAATAGTAAAAATATTAATAATAAATACGAATGTTTCAGTGAAATGTGCAGTATGATACCGAGGACTCAAAGCTTTAAATAATATAAAATAAAATATAAAATAATATAATAGTAAAATTTAAAAAATACAAATTGTTATTCCTGCGTCTTTCACAATGACTTTAAATGTTTAAAATTGTTCTAATAAAAACACTACTTTGCAGATTCAGCACAAAACAAGAGCTTATCAACTGACGTATTAATTAATCCCTCCTTATTCAGGTGCTTCAGTTCCTAATCAAGAATGCATATATAATAATTTTGCAAATATATTTATTTGAACTTGAATTAATTATTTTTATTAACTCTGTTAACTCTGTAAGAGTTTGCCAAACAAACACCAATTGTTGGCCAGTAACGAGCCCCTCACGCAATGCCTTGGGTCATAATTGGGGATTATGACACTCCAGGGAATAATTCCACAGGTTGTTGGCGGCTCACTGTCCAAAGAACCAAGTTAGTTGCCTCTAAGGATATGATGTCTTCGGTTACTTTTCTGCTCTGCCTCTGGCTGTGGCTCTGCTCTCTGTCCGGGATTTATTCGCTGGCCGGGATTGCCTGTCGCCTGGCCGTTAAGCAAAATGTTCAGATTACCTATTTGTATCGCTGTTCCAGCTGTCCAGCTGCCTTGGATCCGAGTCACTCCGCTTTGGAGTTGGAGCTCCATCGCTGTGTGGGCAGCCAGCTGCCCGTGGTCACCCGGAATGTCGAAAGCCATGAGATCGAGCCGCTTCGCAACACGGACAGCTTGAGTATCTTTCACATACCAGCTGGCAAAAGGGGAGATTCTCTTGTCCGTCGTATCGTGGATATGCTGAATCCTCGACAGCCGCGGAAACATCTGCATAAATATCTGTTTATCTGGCCCGATGCTGGGCAGGATCAACTGCTGGATCTCTTCCGCAGCTGCTGGACCAAGCAATTGCTTTACGGACTGGCCATTACCAGCAGGGATAAAGGCATCTTTGACTTTGATCCCTTTGCCCTTGGGGGTCTCCAGGTGGTGGAGCGCACTGCAGGAGGCCTACCATATCCGGAAAAGATGGGCAATTTGAGGGGCTATCCATTGCGCTTCTCCATGTTCACGGATCCTCTGATTGCGGTACCCAGGGATCCCGTGGAGACTGCAGGCTACAAGGCAGTGGACGGAGTGGCTGCTCGGGTGACTGCGCGGATGCTAAATGCCTCGGTTACCTACGTATTACCCGCGGACAATGAGTCCTATGGACGCTGCCTGCCCGGTGGCAATTTTACGGGGGCGGTCAAGGACCTGGTCAACGGTCGCACCCACTTCGGACCAAATTCCCGTTTCGTGTTGGACTGCATCTGGCCAGAGGTGGAGGTGCTGTATCCGCAAACGCGCCGCATCCTGTACCTGGTGGTTCCGGCTTCTGGGATTAAGCCGGAGTACCTGATATTCGTGCACGTCTTCCGGCGCTCCGTGTGGCACCTGCTGCTGGCCACCCTTCTGACAGTGGTGCTAATCTTCTGGCTGATGCAGCGTCTCCAAAAGCGAGTGCCCCGTAGGGTCGTCACCCAGTTCCAGGCAACCTGGTATGAGATCCTCGAAATGTTCTGCAAGACGCACGTCGGGGAGCCGGCGGACCGGCTTTCCTCGTTCAGCTCGATGCGCACCTTTCTCATGGGTTGGATCCTCTTTAGCTACGTCCTCACCACCATCTACTTTGCCAAGCTGGAGTCCGGATTTGTGCGTCCCATCTATGAGGCGCAGCTGGACCAGCTGGCGGGTCTCGGAAAGCTGGATGTTCATATCTACGCTGTGTCCACCATGTACGATGCGGTGCGGGCCACCCTCTCCGAGGACCAGTACCGCCTGATTGAGAGCCGTAGTCGCCAGCTGCCCCTCGGACTGACCACCTCCTACTACCAGCTGCACGTTAGCCGGCGGGATAGACGGTCGGCCTTTATCATGCGCGACTTTCACGCCAGGGACTTCCTGGCCTTCACCTACAATGCCCAGGCGGAGCGACCGGCCTACCATATCGTCAAGGAATACCTGCGATCCATGCTGTGCACCTACATCTTGCCACGCGGATCGCCCTTCCTCCACCGCATTCAAACGCTGTTTACGGGCTACCACGAACACGGCTTCTTCGAGCACTGGCGCCAGATGGATGTGCTTTCCCGGGATGGGACGTCGCCGAATGCCGAGGAGTTCTACGAGGACTTGGGCGACCAGACTGACTTGGATCCAGCAGCCTCTGAGCCGGCTGTGCGCCGGAAGAAGCGTGTGGTCCTCACCCTGGACATCCTTCAGGGAGCTTTCTATCTCTGGTCCGTGGGTATTGGTATAAGCTGCGTAGGATTTGCCTTGGAGCAAGTTCATCATTTTTGGAAGCGACGAACCACTCGTACTATACCAGAATCTATGTATATCTGCAAATAAGAAAATGATAATACTGTAAAACTTATATTTTCTCTGCAAACATCGATGTTTCATCACCTTAAATTCTTTTTATCTGCCACTGAGCTACGTATATTGAACCTAGTAACTTACAAATAAACTTAAATGAATGTTTAAAGCTTAAATGCTTTAAATTTTAAATATAAAACCATGAAACAAAAATATAAATCTATTTAAAAACGATAACAGCTATAACGATAACGAACAATCTTATCGATATATGCTTAACGATACGAATTGAAAAACTTGAACACTATCGATAGGGCCCCTGCAAGCAGCCCTGGGCGCTGGCTGTCAAGTTTCACTTCCGGAGCGAACAAAATAGAATCGCTAAGGCAAAGAAAACCCTGCGAGTGGCGAGTGTTTTAAGATCACACTCAAAAACAACATCAGAAGTGGTAGTGGCAGTTGAGAGTGAACGCCACCAACTGCGACCGAGCGCAGCAGACACCCCGAAGAACAGCAGGGAAACGGACAATTTGTTGCGGCACTCGCATCCACACAACAACACCAGCAGCAGCAACAACAACAGCCTTTTGCTTTTCCCGCTTTCCGTTTTTAACCAACAACTGAGAGTGAGCGATGGCCGATGCTGAGAACAAGCCGCTGGCCGCTGAACAGCAACAGCAGCAGCCGGAACAGCAGCAGCAGCAGAGTCTGCCGGAGGATCTGGAGCAGGAGCCGCAGGACGAGCAGCAGCTGCAGGGACAGCAGGGCAAGCCCGCTCCGCCGCCGAAGGAAGTCATCGGTAAGCCAGCAGCCAGGTGTGCAGTGCACCCGATCCGAATCCCAATCCCAATCGCGGTCCCCCTTTTCATTCATACGCGAACACATGGCGGCGGCCAGTGCTACCAAAATAGCAATGAAAGGAACGAAAAAAAAGAAGAAACATGCCTGTAAGAGCGTGTGTGTGTGTGTGTGTTTGGGTCTTAAAATATACGCGCGTCGGCCATTTTGTGCGGCAAAAGGCGCATACATATGTATGTATGAACGAGCGCCGCCGGCAAACGAAATGAAAATTCTGCCTTTTGCCGGTCTGGCCTTTTTCCATCTCCACCCACCCCCTCGGCATGCGAGCGTTGGCGGCGCACCTCCCCCGCCCACACACTGCTACGGCTACGGCTAGAGCAACCCAATTTGTTGGTGCGCGCGCAGGATGGCGCGGCGGTTGTGTGTGTGTTCATTGTTTTGGTACATTTATTTGTACACACACACACACTCGCATAGCGGCAGCATGTGCTTGTGCTCGGCGGCGGGCGATGAGCCGATTTTCAAGGCACAAGACAATCGGAGAAAGATCCTTGTTGCGTATTCTTTCAATTAAACCCATCTTTCGGTTGCAGCAATGATGCATGTAATAATGAACCAATGGTTTCATCTAATTTCAAACGAATTAAAAGCGCCTTTTGTTTTATTTTTGAGATTTTAGACTCACCGACAGGGTTTTCCCATGGTTCTTTTGGTTTAAATTAGGATTAACAAACAGCTTGTTTCCCAGGACTGCAAAAACAAATTATACTTGCCTAATCGGAGTGATTTTCATTGTGTTTTGATCACATGATCCGATGGCTCATGATTTTCAGGGTTGACTTTTATTTTGGGTTCCCATTATCAACCAGAATATCGAACTAAATGATGAGTTTTGAATCAAATATTAATATATCTTTATTGTTCATGATACCAACTTCCACTTGACATTTGAATCTCATGCTATAACCTCCTCCTTAATTAACTCCTTCACAAGCCACACAAAGTATTCAATCTCATTATTTTTTCATATTTTAACAGCCACCAAAGTCACCGGCACCGTCAAGTGGTTCAACGTGAAGAGCGGCTACGGCTTCATCAATCGCAACGACACCAAAGAGGACGTCTTCGTGCACCAGAGTGCTATTGCCCGTAACAATCCGAAGAAGGCGGTCCGCTCTGTGGGCGATGGTGAGGTCGTTGAGTTCGACGTGGTCATTGGCGAGAAGGGCAATGAGGCAGCCAATGTGACCGGACCATCGGGCGAGCCGGTGCGGGGCAGTCAGTTCGCTGCGGACAAGCGCCGAAACTTCCGCCCCTGGATGAAGAAGAACCGCCGCAAGGAGCCCGGCCAGGGAGATGAAGGCGACGAGCTGGCGTCGCCGGTCCAACAGCAGCAGCAACAGCCGCCGTCCGTTGACGGGCAGCCGCAGCAGCTGCAGTCTGGCCCGCGCCAACCACGCCAGAACTTCCGCCGTGGCCCACCCGGCGGTGGACCCCCAGGTGGACCGCCACGTGGTGGCCCGCGCGGTCCGGGTGGACCGGGAGGACCTCCCGGCGGCCCACGCCGATACAATAACTATTACCCGCGCCAACCACGCCGCGGCCTAGGCGGCGGTGATGGCAGCAACGCCGAACCCGGTCTGGATCAGAATCAGGAGGGCTTGCAGCAGCGGGGTGAAGGACAGGGACCGCGTCGAGGTGGCGGCCCACCGGGCGGACCGCAGAGGCGCTTCTTCCGGCGCAATTACAATAATGGCCCACCGCCACCACGTCGCGATGGCGGCGAATATAGTAAGTATAATTTTAAACGACAATTTTCAAACATTTAATCTCTTTTGTATTTCACTTTAGTTCAAGGCCAGCAGGGACCACCACGCCCTCAACAGCCACGTCCACGTCGCCAGAATCGGAAACCGAATGGCCCTGGCGGTGGTTTGGAACAGCAGCCGCCACAGCAGGTAATGAACTAATCACACGACAGAAGAGAACAACTTGAAACATCTTCGCCAAAGCAAAAACCATGAAATACTACGATAACACAGCATCTGCGGCAGACTTAACAACCACAACAACAGCAACAGCAACAGTATCTACAATAACAACCTGGGTGGCGGTCACACTTGAGAATATAATATAAAATAACAAACTAAAAATGCATAATTAACCAACCTAACAACCACTGTCGTCGCACTCTAAACGAAATCATTAACAATGGGTAAAGGGAATCTGAACACTTAAGAGGCTTTGGGTCTAACATTCTTCTTTGAGTTTACGTTTAAACGATTGATTTGTATGTTTGTTTATTTACCCTTATAATTTATACAACAAATTGTTCAATACAAAACCCCTAGAATGGCGCTCAAGAACTGCAAAATACAACCACTGAGAGCACTGCTTAGGAAGGACCCAGTCGCACCGCCCGAAATATCAGCAGTAGCAGCAGCAGCAGCATCCGTAACATCAACAACCAACAACGATAACAACAACAACAACCGCTGCAAGTTAGAAGATGAGCAACAAACACCATCAGAGTTCGCTTAAATGGGCCGCCGCGTCTTTTTTTCGGTTTGTTTATGCTTTTTGTCTTGTTTCATAGGATGAAATGAACGCAACATCAAACATCCATTCACACAACTGTCACTTGGAAATGTCGTATCAAATTCTAAACCAATTCTATATCATGTCTGTCGAATTTTATTATATATGAAACACACAGCAGCAGCGATGAAAATAAATTTAAATACGCCCTGGTCTTGATAATTGACTTACAATCAGCTCTCAGCCCAAATTTAACTTATTGTTTATTTAAAAATTAATTTATTTTGGATATCCTCGAACGTTGTTGTAGCGTTGTAACTCTAAGTTTCTCGTATTAAAGATATGATTAAAAATGTATATCAACACACACAAGCCACCTCTTTTCCCATTTATACATCATTTTCATCCGAAAGAAAGAAAGAAAACTACCAGAACAAGCGACTTAATTGTATCAAGCATCAAAGCAAAGCAGAAAAAACCACAAGAATGAGAAAGAACTGTAATTCACACACAGCAAACAAACAAACAAACAAAAAAAAACTGTAAAAGCAAAGCAAAAAATATATACAACAAATGAAGATGGCAACCAAAAGAAAATTACAAAAAAAAAAAACTTTAAAAACGTATTGGAAAAAATAAAAAAATTGAAAAACAAATTTGTAGTAGTTTATTTCAGTTTAGTTGAGAGGTTTCTCTTTTATACCCTTGCAGTGTATTATAATTTTAGTCAGAAGTTTGCAACGCAGTGAAGGAGACCCTATAAAGTACATATGTATATTCTTGATCAGGATCAACAGCCGAGTCGATCTAGCCATGTCCGTCTGTCCGTCTGTCAGTTTCTACGCAAACTATTCCCTCAGTTTTTAAGCTATCTGAATGAAACTTTGTAGTTAGTCTTCTATATACTCTCACTCGTACACATGTTGGATCGGACGACTATATCCTATAGCTGCCATAGGAACAATCGGAAAATTTTTAGAAAAAAATTCTAACTTTGTCAGTTTTTAAGATATTTTCATCAAAGTTGAGATTTAGCCGTTTTATATTATTCCTGAATTTCGGTTTCAATTTCGTGAAAATCGTCTGACTATATCCTATAGCTTCCATAGGAACAATCAGGAAAATAAAATAAAAAACCATAACTTTGTCAGTTTTCAACATATTTTCATTAAAGTTGGTATTTAGCCGTTTTTTACTATTCCTGAATTTTGGTTTTAATTTTGTGAAAATCGGTCGACTATATCCTATAGCTTCCATAGGAACAATCAGGAAAATAAAATAAAAAACCATAACTTTGTCAGTTTTCAACATATTTTCATTAAAGTTGGTATTTAGCCGTTTTTTACTATTCCTGAATTTTGGTTTTAATTTTGTGAAAATCGGATGACTATATCCTATAGCTTTCATAGGAACAATCAGGAAAATAAAAAAAAACCATAACATAGCCGATTTTCAAACCATTTTCATAAAACTTGAGATTTGGCAACTAATTATTATTCCAGAATTTCCGATTTAATTTTTTGTTTAATTTCTGCAAGGGTATACAAACTTCGGTGAGTCGAAGTTAGCTTCCTTTCTTTTTTCATTTTTATAAAATTACACAAAAATCCCAGCGGGCAGAAAACTAATAAAGTGGATCGAAAATCAAGATGCTTTTATTTTTGGTTTTGACATTTTATAAAATTAATTTATAAAATCTTTCACTAACTTAAAAGTAAACTTGCACTTAAAGTAGGAAATTAAATCAAGGAAATGTAAATGAGGATGTCTTAGGCTACGAATATAGAATATTTACTTTAATTCTATTACTTGCTACAAGTTTGTGGTCAACGATGTCACCGTGGAAATGCTCAGTTTCTCTAGCCTCCCCAGGACTAGCAGCTCGTCGATGGATCGCTTGGCATAGAACTTTTGCTCTTCGCTCAGACGCAGAAAGGCATGAGCCCAGGATTTGGCATAGGATTCCGCTTCGGAAAGGGCACTGGCATTGAATTGGTTGCCAATTTCTAGTGCCTTCGGCTGGAGTATCTCCTCCTTGTAGTCGTCCACCGGCGTCTGCTGGATCTCGTTGTGGTCTAGCTCAATCGGCGTCTGTTCATCCATAACCGACTCTTCTGGCTCCTCTGGGTCGATATCCGGGTCACACGACCAGGAATCCTCCGAAAAGAGTTTCAACAAAGGACGCGGTTTGGGTGTCGAGGACGTGGACGGTTCGAGAATGCGCTCAGATTCGATCTGTGGGATGGAATATACATAGGTAATTCTTCTAAATTGGATGCTGCATCTGGAGCACTTACAATGTGTTCCGCGCCATCCGCTTCCTCCTCTAGATGACTCTCCTCCGTGTCGTCTTCAATTTCGGTGTACTTGGTTATTGGATTCGCCCTTACTTCATAGAACTGCTCGTACTGCGATGCAAAGGTTGGTGTTCTCTTTGCCGCAGCCTTGGGTGCCCGCTGTTCGGTTCTCTGCTGGTTGCGTGGCGTCTGTGATGCTGCTGCTGCTGCTGCTGGACGGGGCGAAGGGGAGCGGTAAGAGGCGTCGCCAGAGGGACTCCGACTTCCACCATTTTGCTTGATAAACCGCACATGGCACTTGTGGATGCGCAGATTGGAGGTGGTGCCGCCAGAAGACTGCATCACCCGCTTGCAGCCCAAGCAAAAGTAGCGCCACTTCAGCTTGGTTCCATCGGAGCGGGCGATCTCCCGGTAGACGTTCCACACGGAGCTGCGCTTGTTCTTCTTCACCAGCCTGTACTCGCCGGTGTTGATCTTGAGCAGAATGTCCAGTTGTGCCTCGGTGCACTTCTCCTCCTCGTCGGGGGCGTTTATTATAAACATCTTTTTGCTCCGAATGTGGACGCTCATGGCAAATCCAACCGCGATTTACCACCAAGTTGGCAGGGCCGTTATACGAGGGCTGCACAATCACAACAAATAATACTTTATGCTGGTAATAATAACGAAATATATTAATTTTAAACATAAAAAACCTGTTTATTTACTAAAACAATTTTTAATTTGAAGTGAGTTCTGGATTCTCTCATTTGTCACAAAGCACCTGGCAAAGGTTCTTATTATACGATATCATCTCCTTCATAATAGATTCAAACCTCTTAAAATTCTCCTTTTCCAAAGCCAGTCTTTCCTCTTGCATGGCCATAAATCGCTTAGCCTTCCTGTGCTTAGCCCCATACATTTCCTTAGGTGGCGGGTGCTGTTGGTCAAGCTCCTCTTCGTAGGTTTCCAGTAAAGGCAATGATTTCATATCATTGTCATTTAGGATCTCATTGTCGTCATTTCGTTTGATTAATCCATCTGTTTCCACACCTGGGGAGCTATTTTCTTCCTTTAAGGAATTTCTGGATGGATTATATTCCTCCAAGGCATTGAGTAACATTTGGAGTTCTTGAAAATGTATCCACTTGGATGGCCGTCCAGTAACCTTCTGCCGTTCGGCCTCCTTGCTGAAATGTATGTACGTAAATGTTTAAAAAAAGATTAACTACATTTTATGCAGTCAGTAACATACCTATAACGATTGCTCAGATTATCCATTTTCGTTTTTATATCAGACGGCTTCAAGCCCAAGTGATTCATCTTGTTGGCGATCTTTCGAAATATTGCTTTGCTGCTGGTGGAGCCACTTCGTAAATGTTCTATGTTATTTTCCCATAGCGCTAGCAGCATCTTTGTTGATCTATAGGACCAATGGATTTGATGACCGCGATATTTGCTGACCTATAATTGTTGATTCACAGCCGGTAAGAGACCTTTTCAAACACATGAATGGCAGCAGTTACGAACATACCTTTGGATCCAAATCTGGTACGAAGTCATTGGCTCTCTGTTGCAAGTACTTTATGTGACAGATGTGGGTGCGCAGGCTGGAGGTATCGCGGGATGTCAGCAGCCGCTTACAGCCTTTGCAAAGATAATAATCCCTCAACTTGGATCCATCGGAGCGGACGATCTGTCGGTAGACCTGCCATATTGTGCTGCGCTCCTGTCTTCGCAGCACCCAGTACTCGCCGCTGAGGATCTTCAATAAGATCTCGTTGGGGGATTCCGGACACTCGGTCTGGAGCGACGCCGCTTCAATCATTTCTGCTTATATTGAAATGACAAGCAAAACAATAACAAACCAAATGCAGCCCTAGAAGCAACAAGTTGGCAGCCTCTACGTTAGCTAGCAAAAAAATAATCGAAATCGATTTAAAATTTGCTTTGTTCATCGAAAATCTAGGGAAATTCAAAGTCCTAATTTATTCTTATACTTTTTCTTTTTATTAAATTTATCTTAGTTTAAGATAGTCTGACAACAATCCTAATATTAATTCTTAAGGAAATATATATATAGATATACATAGTTGAGACACAACATTTACTTTCTGCTTTTGATCAACTTGATTAGATCTTTGTGAAATGCGGACAGCTCCTGCAATGCTTCCTTCATAACCTTAAGCTTTTCCCGCTCGATAACCAGTTTCTCCTCCTCAATTTCAAGCATTCGGTCTGTGCGTCTCTTTATGTCGTTCTTCCTTTTCGCACGATCCTCTGGAATGAACTCTGCTTCTGGTGTATCCTCTCTGGCGCTCAACTGCTTTTCCACTACCTCCTCCACCTCGTCATCATCATATTCGTCTGTGTCTGGCATAAGTGGAGAGGGAGAGCGCAGGCTTTCATTAAGGCCTTCATCAGCGGCAAATTTGAGATTCTTTTTGTTGTCGACTTCTTCTTCAAAATGATGATCATTAACTGTGGAATCCTCTGTTAAATAGCCACCTTTCAGTGATTCAAAATCGTCAGCATCGGATTCGTCCTGATCGAAAAATGTTGATCCACCTGTATGGATAGCAATTACATTTTATAACGAATTTATTTTTATTTAGTGCATTTTGAGCATTTACCCGTGTTAGTGTCAAACATCATTTCCTCAAAAACATCAACGGCTTTGGTACCAATCAGCAGTGATTGAATTTTGTGGAAATACGGCCATTTCGATGGCACTCCGCTTTCCTGGGATTTCTCAGCTTCCACACTGTGGAAGAAGTTATCTATATAAACATATGACTCCTATATAATTCTTTATATAGCTTCATTACCGATATTTCCGAGACATATTATCCATTTTGGTTTTGATCTCAAAGTGGCTCGGTCCAAACTGGCTCATTTGCTTCTCCATTTCCTTGTAGATAATCGTATTCCTCATGGTGCCGCGCAAGCCCTTTATGTGTTGCGCCCACAGCTGCAGCAGCATTTGGATGGCATCGTCCTTCCACGTGTGGCGTTCAGTCTTATTGTACAGCTGATCGAATCTATCATGCCGCTTCTGGTGTATGCTTTTTGTCGCAGAGTCCATGGCCGGCCGCTTGACCGGCGATGAGGGACCATTGATCTGCCGGATGACCTCGTCTTTCGCTGCAATCATATGTTTCTTTGGATTTTGCAGCACATCAGAGGTCTTTCTCCCGGCTGAAATCTTCGAAGGTCGCTGCATTTCCGCCAGTGAGTCCTCATCATTTAGCAGGGCGTGCAGGGGTCGCTTGGTACCAGCACCAACTTGGGAGTTTGTCGGTTCCTCCTCCTGTAATTGAAAACGAATATATTACCATTATGTGAATGGCTATAATTACAATCTTACCGTTGGCTCGTCACTGCCCAGGAAGACATTTTCGTAGAACTTCTCGTACTCGGATTTTGGCGGGAGTGGGCGCTTCTGCGGACTGATGCGAGTGTCTGCTATGGCTTTAATCTGTCCAGCGGTGCCGCGAGTCACATTTCTCGAGGTTCCTGCTGTGTTGGCGCTACTGCGGGCACTTCTCGTGGTGGCCATGCTACTGACTGGTCCCCCATTCGATCGCGATCGCATTTTCGATGGCTCTAGGTTGTTTTTTACCAGGTTTTGTTATCCTATTCAATTGTAAATATAACCTTTTATATTAGAGCTGCAAATACGTAAATACGAGTGTGTTTGGAGCGGCTGGATTTTGCTTTTCGCTGCAGCTGGTCTCACTCGGACACAACCGATGAACTGGCGCCGACCACTCGATTGCGATGTTTTTTTTAGCGATGTTTTTCGCTTCTCACAGTTTTAGAAGCGCTGTGCCCAAACCCGGAAACCGATGCTTCAGCCCTATATCCGGTTGGCGCCTACTTTCAAATTAAGCAAAACGAACGCAAAAAGATTTGTATTTCCGCTTTAATTCTTTTTAATGTTTTTATTTTGAATAAATTGTTATTTTATGATTAGTTGCTGATTGGGATAACTCAATTAACTCAGATCTCAGTATAATAATATTTTAAATTCACGTTCAAATTGTCCACATGCTATTTTTTCTCATAGTTTTCTTTTTTTCATAGTTCTTTCTGCCAGATACATCCCAAAAACCTTTGGATACAAGTAGAACTCAATGAATTAATGAGACGGACAATTGCCCCAGAAGTTTCCCTATTTGGATTTCGCACGCACTTTTAGCTAATCAAGCTAGGTCGGTCGACATTTGCAACCGCAACTGTGTCTGCCACTGCAAGAGCATCTGCATCGGCATCTGAGAACGAGCCCAAGGCAGAACGGACGACGACAATCAGCGACAATTGCCCAAAGATTGCGACTAATGGTTGCCCGACGCACGTCGTCAGGCTTTGGACAGAAGGTGCCTGTGGGAGCTTTGGAACCGGTTTCGATTGGCTGTCTCCTGTCTTTTGGCATCTTCGGTCATTGCACCGGGAAAAATATTATCATAAGCCAAATCATTGGTGTTTTTCACTTCATATAAAGAATTGCATATATTACTTATAAGCAAAGCTGATTAGAAATATGATTTTTATAATTTGTAATGACTTAAATGCGTTGCATTAATTTTAATAGATATATTAAGAAGCTTTTTTTCTGTGCAGTCTCCTGGCTCCTGCTCCTGCTTGGCCGGCTGCAAAGTTTGTGGCTCGTGCTCGGCGATTGCGAGCTGCTTGTGGCCAAAACTTATGGTTTAGCATTTAACCTGTCACTTAATCGAAAAAGCTGCCCTCTGCCACAACCAGAAGTTCGTTAATGACGCTTGGCTCGTGCCGGGGCAGATGTTTGATCCAGAGATCCGGATACTGGTTCCCCACTGTTAGATGTCCCAGATAAGAAAACTTTATGGAAGCAATATTGATTGTTTCTGAGTAAGTAAAGTATATTTTAATATAAATTTAATAAATTTCATGATAAATTTATGTATTTGCTCGCGTGTCTACAGAAGCAATAGGAATATAAATTTTTTAGTTAGTTCCTTTAAAAATTTTGTCAAGATTTGCAGGGTATTAGATTGTAGTTTAATATTTAACTTCAGCTTTTAAAAGTTATTTATATTTTTGTAATAATTTCATTCTATAACTTGAAATGCTTTTCAATTGAATGCAATTATTATGCTGCTTCCTCTGAATCCAATACATATAGCACACTGATTCAGCTGACTTGTTGATCACTGCTTTCCTCATTGTGTCGGTCCAACTTAATTGTTTCTTGCGGTTGCTGGCATTGTTGTTTCTATTTTTTTGTTTGCCATCCGTTTGGGAACCCCACTGCAGCCAAAAGAAATGACAACTGCAGCGACCGTGACTTTGCGCCAACTGGCGACATCCCAGCCACTGTCTTACACTTGAAAAAATATAAGAAATTTCAAAAAGGTTGCCCAGTTTTAAACGAATAAATTTAATGTACTTTAACATTAGTTTTAATATTAATTTCTTGTATTTTTGTAAAATTTGAATATATTAATAATATATATTAGCTTAAATCTCTGTTTTAACTTGCCTTAACTTCATTTCGAGTGCCTTAACAGTAAGAAAACTTGGAGTTGGCCTCATGGCATCATTATGGGGCTGGGTCTCCAGAGTTGGTACTGGGCGAGACCTTATTTGTTTGGCGCATAATTTAAGTTAAAGCCCGTGCAAATGTCGCAGCATTGTTGCTGTCTGTTGCATGTTGCTTGTTGCCAGTTGCTGGTCTGCTCATTGCTTGGATGTTGCTGGCCTACGCCTTTGGTTGCATGCAGTTGATGATGATGCACAGAAAAAATCAATTATATGAGATGTGGTTGGGATCTGAAGATAATGGAAGAAAGATAGCCAATATTTCTGTGTTATTGGTAAAAATATACATTAATTTCTACGGGTTTTTCACGTTGCTTAAAACACTATTTTATTAAGGTACAAATCTTTTTAAAGTAAGCTCAATACATCTCACATTTGACTTAATTTTTTCGGTGTATTGATGCTGTGGTCCAATCCGTTGGATATGCCTGCTGGCGCTTGATTGCAGGTTGTCATGGACTTTGCGCACTCGACGCGCATCCATTCAGTCAGGAGTGACAGACGGCACACATCCTATACCCCAATATCCTATAGGATCTCCATCGACCAACTGACTGCCATGTCTCCCCAATTGCATTTATTGCGGCCATGTCCCTTTTTTTTGACGTGGGTCGTTCTCGGTCGGTTCTTACGTGATCTCCAACTGGTTTTGGCTGAGTTCTCAAATGGGCGGGGAACTAACAGGGCGGTGGTGGGCCTCCACTTCAGACTCGAACTATATTATTGCAGTTGCCCATCTCTAAATCGGCAACAGTTTCAAGCTTAAATCTTCGCTAAAGCTAAGTTTATGTACAGAGATAAATATAGTCTTATTTTAAGGTAAAAGTCGGAAATAAAAACCGAAAAGTCTTTAAACTTTTGAGTTACTAAATACTCCTGTCTAGTTTTAAAATGTTAAAAAAAAATATTCAAACTTTCTATATATTAATTTTAACTGCTTTTCCCGCGACTTTTTCCTGTGCATCTTTTCATAACTATATTGACACAGGCCTGGCCGTAAAGTACCACAACTTATGCGGACGGTGTGTGGTGTGTGCAGTGTGTGGCCCTGCGTGGGTGGGTGGTGCAGTCAGATAAGATATGTACATATATACATGAACATCCATATGTCTGCCTAAACCGAACAAAATCTGCATAAATGTGCCGCAGCTGAAGCGTTTCCAACAAGACTTAAAGTGTTATTTTTTAGCCTCTAGAAGTTGCCGAACCTACAGACTTAGCATAAGTAAACATAACGAGTTTCCCAACTAGTACGTATCAGATAGTAGGTCTATTACTTTCACGTTGCAAAAGAGTAAGATTTTATTTCAATTATTTTTAAAATTAAGGGTATAAAAGCTATACATAATTTGTAAAAATTATGTTTAAATTAAGCTTGAAATAATTTTAAAAGGATAATGAATTAATTTTCTTGCTTTTTCCTTATAAATAGGTATCACATATTATACATATAAGAAGAGAACACAGTTTTGATTAAGAGATTTAAAATATCATTTCAAACCTCTTTCATTTGTTTCATTACACCCAACCTTTGTTTATACACGTAGACGTATCAATTAGGTGGACAAGCCCAAAAAACAATCTCCTAAATCTGTGAGCTGAGCTTAACCCAATTTAACCAACACACAAAGGTTCTTTAAAGAAGAGAATAAAAAATAATTTCCTTTGGCTATCGGGGCTTTAAATCTAACGGTGAACATCGTTAAATGAAAATAAACGCCTTTAACATACGAGACCATGTTCAGAGATACTGGAATTAAGATTCACTTCAAGGGAGAAGACGTTCGAATTATGTTATTTCAGTTTTAAATAAGCTCTGACAGCGGATTTTAGTTTATGCTAAAATTCATATTTAAATTGTATTTGCTTTAGGTACATTATCTTAGTTAATGCGAGAAAAGTTCTTTAATTAACTGAAAAGTTCGCTAGGAACTCGAAACTCAATACTACATCGTCTTATCAAAGCGGTTGAGAGCGTGCTTCAAACAGTTCGGGGCCATTGAAATTAATTACTTTGTTTACAAAGAAAAAAGCAATTTAAATTGTTTAAAATTGTGTAAAAATATATAAAATGACATAAAAACTGTTTTTGATTCGGTTAGTTTTATTTTATAAATTGTATAAATATTAATATATTATATATTATATATTTTTCACTCAAGTCTAATGATTATTTTTGATGAGTAGAGCAAAAAATCATAAACTGTCTTGATTTTTATATTTCAAAAATAAAAAGAATCATTATTTACGGTCCCTGATATATTATAATAAATTTAATTAATTTTTATCTTTGTTATCTTTAATTTGTTGTTTCCGATTCAGTAGAAAATGGCCGCCCTTGAAACTAAACATGGCTACTTCCTTGCAAAAAACATTGCCTACTTTTTGGGGACTTGGTTCAAGAATTGAAAATTTTACATCGAGGAATATTTTAATTTGTGCAGCTAAAAGCTTAAACAAATTTGAATTTATAAGAAACTGAATATTCAACTAAATATTGAGCATTCAATAAAAATTAAAATACAAATTCCTTGTAAAATTATTTAAGTTATGTATTAATTTTTTCTTTGTGTATAGTTGGAGTGGGTATGGTATAGACGACGACGACGACGACAGAAGGAACAGTAGCAGTGAAAAGTTTAATGAGCTGCGTGAACGAGGAAGAGGAAGAAAAGCAACAACAACAGCAACCACAAAATCAACCGCAACAACAACGCACCAGTTGGAAGTCAAAACAAAAACACAGAACGATCGAAACGCGCGTTTGTTTTGATTGTGCGAAAAAGACAGCGACATATAAAAAATAAAAAAAAGCCAAGAGAAGTCAGAAGAGCAGAAGAAAGAAAAACGCTGGAAAACGCGACAACGGCTTTTAATTTAAAAAGTTGCTGCCACAGCATAAGAGCATAAAACATACAAAGAGAGTGTAAAGTGGGAGGAAAACTGGTTTTCCACTCCCACTCACACATGGAGAGAGGAGATCTTAATTGCTCACTCGCTCTCATACGATCGCTGTGAAATTTCAAGCTCGGCTCTTGGTTTCCGCTTTGCAGGCTTTTACGTTTCAGCTCTCCCTGTCTTCTGTCTCTTTCTGCTTACGTTTTACGGAAAGTCTTACGTTAAATATAAGAAAATGATTTGTTTACTGTGTGAGATCTATGAATGAAGCCTGGCTTAAAGATAGTTCTTTTAAATATTTCAATGAAAGCTGAATATGTTTGGCTTAACTTTCTTTCATGTAACTAGTTTTAGCAAAGAGAACTTTAGTACTTATAACATATATTTTGTATATATAAATATTCCGAGTTAAATTAAGTTCAAAGCCTATTCTAAACCTGACCTAGACAACAAACAAATAAAATCTTTTGGCTTGTTACTAAGGTAAACAAAAATTTATTAAGGGTTTGAGTATACAAATAAAATTATTCAGATATTCTCAAAGCCTTCAAGGAGATACATATTTGTAATCGTATGCATCATATAGCATCACCAGGCGAGTCAATATAGACATGATCATGAAGCTATCAAGATATGATGTTGTAATTTACTCTCTCCATCTGAAACTTGATCGTTTTTGAACATTCCAAAACACTTTTAAATAAATAACAATAAAACAATGATTAAAGAACCGGGTATTTAATGGCCTGTACATTCGAATAAAGTTTATGGTTTGCCTTCCGTTGACCCAACTAGACTCTATTTTCCTGTCTCCATTATTTGAAAGCTTCCCCAGATCTACTTAGACAATCTTTCTTTTGGCTGCTTTATTAGGCTGCGACACGAGCGAAAAAGTGGGTTAAATTAATAAGTTAAGGCGATAGTTTCGTACTGGCGTCATCTTTTTGGGCCTGGTTGCCAATCTCTGGCCGGTTTAATAGTTCCTTTTTCCTGACTCGGTTCGTGACTCGTTTTGCGTGCACCACAGAGGCATAGGCAGAGGCAGAGTCAGAGAAACCTTCGTCGCTGCACAAGATATATAATTGTTCGATTGATAAAGCCTGCCGCGCGACCCAAGACTCGGCCCGGCCATGTTTGGTCTAATTTATTTGCGCCTTGAAGTTCCCGCCCCTCGATTATTGTTGTTAGCTTTGTTTCTGTGGCCAGCAGCAGCAACAGCAGCAGCGGTGCAATAAAATCAAATAAGTTGAATGCGCTAAGCCGTATAATAAAGTTGCACCCACGTCCCATCAGTAGTTGGACTCGTATTTGACCCCATAATTCCTGGTCTTAATTGATTACCTTCGGCTACCTTGGTGGGTGGATGAATGGACAGAAAATATGCAAAGTATTTGTTAGGTGGGACCCACGCACTATCTACTGCTGATAAAGTTACCAAAAATACATATTTTACGAGTTCCTAAAGCCCCTCCGTCAGTCTGGAACTCAGTTTATCTTGCTTTTGCAACTTTTCTCTTGAACTTGAATTAGTTGCAAGTATAAATATGAATGTAGCTTGATTCATTTCCTGTAAACAGTATTTATCGTGTTTAGCGGGATATCCACATGGGGAATTTATATTATTTATATATTAAGTAAAATTACAGTAATTTAAAATCTGAATTTCCTGAAGGTTCCGTTTACTATGTAAAATATGAACAAAGCTTTGGTTATTCTATCCACATCACTGCAGTACCGGATGGGCGATCCATGGCTGCATGGACAAGGCTCTAAATCATATGTTGAATCCTCATTGCTCCTGCATATGCCACATGTGTACTCATTGCCAGGCTTAACTAAAATTTGACATCCAAGCTCTCTTGACCAGACGCAACAAATCTCAATATTTTCTGGAATTTGGTAAAATCAAATATTTTAGTAAACAAGTAATACAAGTAAATTGATGCATTATTACTCTCAGTTATATTCAAGTCTTTTGGTATGCATCTCGACAAGTCATTGGTGGGATTAGGTGTGCTCCAGGGGGCCTTAGCAGCTTTAACAGTTTCATAAGCGTGTTTAATTTTATATTGGCCACAACTATATCCACTTCCGGTAAGTATTAAACAATCATGACGAGGATATTTATTAGGTAATTTAGGATCACAGTAATCTCCACGTTCAGCCCTGCAGTCGACGCACTGATAAGACTGATAAGCCTTAACGAATACACCAAATAGGGGGAGAATTTGAAAAATTAAAATCAATTTCAAATTCATAATGACATTAATTTCAAGGATATATAAAATATATATATATTAAAAATATAAATTCCCTGAGATTTTGTAAGATTCTCAATAGAAATATCTATTCAAATAAAATATTTTAACTATTTTTGAGATAATTGTTTCAATGAAGAGATATTTATTATTAGTTGTAGCTACTTGTTGTCTACAAGAGAAAGCTTAAGCCAAGCTATAGCCAAGATAATGCCTGGATGCCTGCACTAAAATCTTTTTTATATATTTATATTTATTTTCAAGTAAAGGCCAAGAAATTTTAAATAAATAAGGAGTAATAAATAAAAATATAAATAGCATTTCGGTGAAATAATTACCTATTTTGCGGGATTTTATAATTCATTTAATTAATTTTACAATTAATAAAAATAAGGACGAAATACAATCAAGCCTAAGAACCGTGTTGTAGATTCAACTGAAAATACATAATATATTTAAAAAATTTATATATTTGCTCAAGCAATAGTTTTCTCTCCGTGCTCCATGTGTCATCTGCGGAGCAGTTCAATCGTCCGGAGACGGAGACAGCGACGTGGACTTGTCATTGCCCGGGAGACTTGTGGCACTGCATCTCGCATAGCATCGCATCGCTTGTCACTAAATTGACCCATTTCGGAGCTTAAGGCGATGCCACAAAGAAGGCATCGAAGAAAATGGGAGAAGAAAACCAGACTGACGAGCTTAGAGTTACAGTCCCGGGTTTGGCATGGGGGAGGAGAGGCCAGTTGCACTGACTTGGGCATGTAAGTACATAACATACATACGGTGCATGCCAGTAAACATTCTTTTGGGGCACTCGGTAACTTTTTGGCTCCTCCATTCTGCGCTCTTCGTTCTCCGAGTGCTCCTCCGGCTGACCATTGGCATTCTTATCTTAATATGCACATTTCTTTTGCGTGCTTCTGGTTCTCCTGGATCTCCGGATCCGAAAGATACATACGTGCATTGCTTACTTACGAGGAGCTCTCTTTTTTTTTTTGCAGCCACCTGAGGCTCCACCTCTCTTCTGCTGCACTCACTTGGCTCATTAGCAAGCCAATGTAACGGTTTACGTTGTTGTCGCTTATGTAATGACGTATGGAATGGGAATTCCCCCCTGCAACCATATGTGTACACAGTTGGGGTCAAAGTAATAGAGCTTATGAGATTGCTTTGGCAGGAAAAGCAATCATAAGAGCAAAGAATACAAAGAATAATTTGTATTCAATTTTATAAATTTTTTAATAAAGCATGAGGATAGTTTAATTAGAATATGTATAAAAAATAATTATAATAGAAACAATAATAATGCTGTTACTACTACTATTTTTTTCGGACTTATCAACTTGTGTGAATTTCTGTAGCTTTCAGTCACTAATGACACAAATTGCTTAGTTTTCGCTTCGTTTATTGAGTCTTTAATTGTGATGATGATTTAACTTCAACAATTATTACAATTAGCAATGTTGCAATGTCCCTCAAATGGCAAAAAAAAAGAAAATAAGAAACTGATTTTTAGCGAATGAGAATGTATAGAAATTATTATTTAGTGACTATAAAAATTAGATTTAAAAGCCAACTATTGATATAATTATATTACAAGTTAAATAATATTTAATATATTATTTAATTTTATTTAAAGTTTACAAAGAACCAAGGCCAAAGCAATTGTTTATGTCTAGACCGAACTTATTTTTAAATTGTTAATAATATAAATAATTTACAAAGATATAAATTAACTTAACCCTTTATGAGTACATTTTAATAAATGATTACACAAGTTTCTTAACCAATTCCCTCTAGCTAAAACTTTCATAACTTAACCCAAATGTAAACATTGATTAATAACATAACCCATTTCCTTTGTATCTATGCCAAAAGAAAGAAAAAAAATATATAAAAAAAACTAACAAATTCGCAAGCCAACATAAATCATCTGCTTTCGTGACTTTGTCTCCCAGCGAGACCCATTTAAGATAGATGAGTTTACCTACCACCAGCTGACCTCAGACCGCTAAGATGGCTTACAGCAAATGGGATTATCTGCAAATGAAATCATAATTTTGCAGCAAAAGACCACATCTTAATTATTACCCCGATTTTGTTGTTTTTGGTTTTTTTTTTTGAATTTGCATATTTTCCTTTGGCAACTAATTAACATTAATCATACGAACCGAAAAGCTGAAATATGCTCAAGAAGCAAACAAATATTCACGGTCACTCTCACTTTGAGGCATGAAAAACATATGCTGAAATGCTGAAAAACACAAAAAAAATTATGCCGGTAAAATATGCTGCCTGATTTAATGAGCCGCAAGACATTCATCAAATTCTGAGGCCTATACCTATACCTAGGCAAAATCACTCGCTGTAATTAAGCAGCGCTCTTGAAATTTGTATAAATATTAATTTAGTATTCAAAAATTCAACAGTGAGTCAGTCAGTCAGTCAGGTGGCAGTAGTTTTTTTTTGACACCCAGAAAATTAACCGGAAAGAGCAGCACGCGATGTTGGAACCAGTTGTGGTTTGGTTTAAATTAACCAACTTTTGTGTTTGTTGTTTTTTCGGAAAATTAGAATACATTTGGAAAGAAATATTTGTTCGATTTCAGATAAGCGAGAATCAAATGACTTCCTTCATTTGAAGGTAGCCCTGAAGAAGAACTAATTTGCATATTAGAAAGCCACTATAATTGATTAGTCGCAACCTTACACAAAAGTATTCTGCCGCTATCCATCTTTCGCATCTTTCATCTCTGCATATCTAATCGCCAATAGGATGTTTGTCTTGGCTTTAAAATGTGTGTCAATTTTTTGGCAAGCTTTTTAGTTTATTTTCTAGTTTTTTTCTATATATTTTTACAGTGAAATTTTGCCGCAGTAGTGACACACATCTTGTCACTTCTTTCATGCGGTTTCACTGATTTTTCACAATTGTTTTTATATCGCTTTAGGTTTTTTTCTAAATATATTTTTGTAAGTCTTAAGCTAGTTTTATGTGTGAAAAAATTTGCTCAGTTGTTTTCTTAATGATTTTGTGAAATTTTATATTGAATTCTCATTGTTCAATCATCGGGACTTTGTCTATTTCGATTGTAATTTTTTTTTGGGAACGTGGGATCGTATATTGGGGATTGCAAATTTTTGTAAAAGTAAGGAAAAAGTGTGGGAAGAAATTAGAGAAATTTAACATTTTTTTGGGAATCATTAAGCAAGCTTAATCAAATATTAACTTTAAACATACAATGCATTTGCTTGGATATATTTAAAAATTAAACTTAACTTTGTGCTTTCTTAAGTGTAAAATGAAACGTCAGAAGGGGAAAATCTCAGTAAAGGTGTCAGTAGAGATTGCGATTGCACGCAAATCGAAGAATTTCCAATGTGGGAAAACAAGTTCGACATCGCCCCAAAATCAAGTCAAGCTGAAAAGCGTTAAAAGCTCAAACAAGCCACAAAAGTACACAAAAGAAAATAATTTAAATAATTATTTCGCCCAAATGAATAAAATCAAATAAAAGCCGAAATAAAAAATTAATTTAAAATATTGAATAATATTTTATAATATAATATAAAAATAACCAAGTTTTCTGTGCAGTGATTTCGACATTTAAATCGCTCACACGTTGCCTAAAGACTTACAGAGAAACACAAAAGATTCAAGATACAAGATACAAAGATACATTTACTCGTTCGAGTTTCGATTACAGCTCATCTGAGACACTTTTTTCGGCTAAAATCGGAATTGTGGCAATTTCCTCTGATCGGCAATTTCAGCGTCACCATTAGCGTTCCGCCAAGACCAAGAGAGCCTGCAGTTAATTGTCTATAATTATGCATTAATGAATGCATCTGGCCGAGAGCACGAAATCATGTTTTAGAATTGTTGCATGAAACGTTGCATGCTCTAAGCCTTCCTTCCTTTTTTCTTTTTTGCATCTTTCAGTCTTCGCTTCGTATGCAGATCGCTTTGGACTATTGAAAATCGATAAATTCTCAAATTGCACGCTTCGATCGCATGTCGTTGATAATGATCGCTGTTCCAAATGGTCTTCTAGCTCTTAGTCAGTGGCCATGGGTGAGGATGAGTGTGTGTGCTCAAAGGGGAGTCATTTCGCCTTATAAATGTACCTACCTGTAGTAAAGGTGAGCTCATTTGATGACTGTTTTTAAATTCTAAAATTACTTTCATTTGTTCGACTCTATAATTAAGAAAAAAAACTTTAATTGGAATACTTAAATGGTCTCAAAGAGCTTATTTTCCTAATAATGAAACATTTTATTTTTTACAGTACTATCTGTATGTTCATTACTATTAACTTTTTTAAGCGATTTGCTAAAATTGAGTTGTAGATTTTACTTATGGCAACGCAGAACCCTAAAATAAAAAATATTTATAAAAAATCAATTGTTAAAAGAATCAATAAACTCTCATTTTCCAAGCCTTGCTCAACTTTTTGTTAACACAAAAACCCAAGGAACGCTTTGGTCAGCACCGATTTGGTTTAAAGTGGCTTGGCCCGCACACACATTCAACCTTCTCCGCTAATTGCGGCCCACACTCTCGGTCCAAAAACTAGGCCCAGACCCGCCATGCCCATGAGTGTGAGTTTGAGTACCCGGTATGTGAGTATAAGTACGAGTTTGAGTACACCACTTGCCTGTCTGACCACAAAACAAAAAAAAAAACAGGAGAGAAAAAAAACCATTTAGCATTTTGCACGTTGGCGACAGATTTGCATCTGAATATTGCAAGCACAATAAATTGTTTGCCATGGCAAAAGCAACAATGTAAAGTGCATGCTTTAATGCGGCATTTTGTCTATTTAATTAAATTTTGATTAATTGTCAATGCGCCACGAAACGTTCATTAGTTATAATGAAATATTGTGTGTGGGCTTTGAGAGTGGTATGCTTCGGTTTATATGACTCCAGAAAGTGTTATAAAAGGAATTCCAAAGAAATTATTAAGAAAATTATTTAAATTGTAATAAGGAAATTTAAAATAGAAGATGAAATAATTATTATAATTATTTCAAATAATTTTAGATGACTAGAAAGAAAGCAAAAGCAAGAAAAGCATTTTATAAATTCTTTTTTAATATTTAATTATTTACCAAGCAGAAAATAACTTAAATTGTATGAAATCTATAAATTCTTTTAATCCATAAAATAATTTTATGCTCTCCTTCAAAAATCAATCTCAAAATTCTGTTTTTATAACCAGATTTGACCTTCAATGGACACGATTCAAAGTGATTATTAGAAATCACTCAGCGACGCCCCGAAAAAAATTGAGTGCGAAGCTTTGGCCATCATTGACCTTTTCGACATCATTTGTTGTTGTTTTTCTTGTTCAGATTTTTAAGCTCAAATCAACAAAATATTGCCAGTGCCTGTGTGTTTTTTTATTTACTAGCCGCAGCAGCATGAAATACGGCAAATGTAATTACCATAACAAATAAAAATATTCTCGCCTAATTGCCTCGAAACAAAAGTCGGCACAATGGCAAGTGAGTCGATGGCGATAAAGCCATATTGTATGTAGTTACCATATAGCAACGATTCAAACTGGACCTGAGGGGAGTTATGGATTGCAGACCTTCAATTGGCAAATTTTTAATATGATCGTTGCGGATCAGCTCCTTCAGTCAAAACTGGGCAAAAGATCAGCCACATTTAAAGTCAAGGTTTCATTTATATTTTTTGGTTATTGTTTTGTGGCTGCATTGCTGCCTCTCATAATAATTATTATAATTATTGAGTATTTTTTTTTTTAATTTATTTTCAACATTTGTATTTTGTAGTAATGACTGGCAGTATTTTGATGGTACATTAAATTATCTTTTATATGATTTTTATTACATTTCTGGTTGTTGTTAATTATTTTGTGATTTTTGCTATGAAATAGTTGGGTGTGGCTGTGGCTAATTATATTTTTGCGGTAATTATTTGCCATATTTATATGTAAATACGTTTTAAATGAGGTCATTTAATGGCTTACAATTATAAGCAAAAAAGGAAATATTTTAAAAAAGATTAAAATGTTAGGAAATTAATTTAGTAAAGAATTTTATTTTGTTGTTCATTAAATTTAAAAGATATTTTTATAAGAAAGAGGTAAAAAAATGCAAAATAAATGATGTATTTAAGATATTTATTTTAAATACAAAATATATATTTAATAAAAAATATCAAACACTGCTGGATCTCTGCTTAAATCTTTGTGACCTTTAAAGTCGATGTCAGATTTGGCGATCGGCCATTCTCCCCACGATCTCTATATGGTCGATGGTATCTCTCAGCCTCTCCAGTCGCCGGGCTAATCTCTTGCCGGTCAATTAATGTCCGCTTCGATTTCAACTTGAGCAGATAAAACGTCAAAGATATTTTGGAAAATATTTCATGTGATTTGTTAAGAGTTTTTTTTAAAGGTTTTTTGTTGTTTTCATTTCTACTAAAACTAATGTGCCGCAATTACGTTGGTCGATTGGCATTTAATTAAAACAAATATAAGGAGGAGGGAAAACGCACTCAGGAGTGGACTGAGTGAGTGGCCTGTCCGGCGATGGGGTTTATCTTCACGATATCGCGGATTTGACAGGTTTAGGTTTTTGGTGTGTCTGCTGGATCGCATGATGTTTATTTATAAAGTTGCCTTGTTTTTGTTTTAATCTGCAAAGATTTGCATTTCTGTCTGTGCAAATGATTTATGCTGTTGTTGTTGTTTGCTGTCAGCGCCGTCGTCAAATGTGGATTTCCATCGCTTAGAGCCCCGAGGAGCCAACGAATTGTGAGTAGTCTCCGTTTTCATTGAATCCGGCAGCTTATTTGCCTTTCAATCAAAACCACTCGGGCGAGGGAAATAAGTTTACATTTGGCTGGATTTGCTGATATATATATATATATATTTCTTGCGCTTTATTTTGTGTTTGTTTCAAGAGCCCACTTCAAGCTGTCTTTGCAGTCAATAAACCAGTTCCGGACTAAATATTGAAGGTCTGGGTCGGAACATTATATTATATAATGCAGGCTAACGGAATTTAATTGGAATTAGCATAAGTTTACCATAAAATACTCTCTTTAAGAAAACTCTAAAAAATAATTATAAACCGGCCTTTCATGATAGCCAATTGTAATCCCAATTATTAACATTTATGTGCAAAATTATTAATCTCCCACAATCTAAGGTTAATCCAAGCAAATCTTCCACCATTTCTCTATGGTTTCTCCAAGCGAATTTCTCTCAAACAAATGATTCCCATTCACTGAACAAGCTAAAGAAAACACGAGGGGAGATATAGATATCGCATCTATCAGTGTTTAAAGCAACCGCCGCACCTTTTGATAACAACATTACTTTTATTATGATGTATTTTCATGATTTTTGACACAAAACAAGCTAAACAAATTATTTTTAATTGCTACATGCCGACCGCAGCGACCACTTTACCCTGGAGGAGCCCGAGAGGAAAGTGTGAAAACTGGAAGAAATCCGCAAAGCCTGCGACTGGGTATAAATAATAGAAATGTTGTCTGAGTGCTTCGTCTGGGTCTCAGTGGCACAAGAAGATCGCCAGCCGCGATTTAAGGCGAGAGAAAAAAAAAACCTGAGAGCTTCTGCCACAAATGGAGAAAATAAGCAAGATCTTAGAGGCACTGGAAAAATAAAATATATAATTAATTAATATATATTTCTACCCGTAAAAATGAAGAGAATTATTTTTCTTAAACTAAAATAAAGACAAAATAATTATATTTACTTAGCCACATTTGTAGTTTACTTTATTTTTTAAGACTTTCATTTCAGTGAACTTAAAGCAAAGTATTTAAAGATTATATTTTTAAAATATAGCTAAAATATATTTCTCTCCCTGCACAGTGAGAGCGTTAAAAAAAAACACGACACGATCTTCATGATCATGAAGATCATAGCCTTACCATGGTGTATCTGTGTGCCCAACAAACTCCACATGTGGTCGGATCAGATCGGATCGGCTGGGTTATAGGATAGCATCGGATCGAATGGGAGTATAGAGTGCAGTGGAGTGGGTTGGAGGATGGGAGTGGATTGGAGTAAAGTGATGACGTCGGCCACTTAAGCCAGAGAGAGAGTGCAAAGCAGGCAACAAGATCTCCGTCACAGAGCCAGGCTCAACCTAAATGTTGTAACATAAACAAACCAAAAGGGGCTGGCAGGGAGGGGATATGGCTAGCTGGGAGTTGGAGATACTTGACTTGAGAGGATTTACATTAGACTTTGAGCATGCAAAAGCTAAACTGGAGAATCTATTGGTATTAAGATCGATCTGGAGGAATGGGTGTGTGTGTGTGACTGTGGAATGTAACCTTATTATTCAGGAGGTAAAGAATATTTAAGGTATTAATAAGATAATTATAATAATAAAAAATTTAGGAAGTGTTTAGTTATAAATATGCTTTATATTTTATGATAGAGAATAATAAATATTAGTTAATTAACTTTTAATTGATATGTTTTTCAAATCTAAGATTAGAATATATTTTATATGTTTGTGTTATGAGTGTTTCCTTTAATAAAATTTCAACATTTCTAATTAGGTTTCAGATCAATAAAAATATACTTTTATATTATAAATCTCAAAAGAAATATACCATATATAAAAATCCCCTTCTGTCTGAATGGAGAAGCTGCAGCTGAAAAGATTTATCAAAATCACGAGTTGTTATGTTCAGTTTCTTTTGTTTTTATTTTTTTTTGTTAAAGAAACTTCTGTATAAATACAAAGGCAGTTAAAAAAGGAAAGATTAAAAAGAAAACCTAAACAAAAAATAATAATAAATTTGCAGAGGGTTGAGTTTAACCTTGAGTTCGAAGGGGATTCTAATGAGTTCCTTTTGCCTCATCAAAAAATATCAGAAAATATATATGAAGCGGGGTAAGGTCAAAGAGATCTGGGGAGGAGACAAGTGTCAACATTAATTTGAAGATGTCTGAATGTTAATTCACAACGCCAAATATCGCATAAATTTCCCATATGCACATATATTTTTGGTTTTTTATCTCTATAACTTATATCTTCTCGGTGCCCAGACATTGGCATCGGTATCTCTTTCTGCATCGCTCTTGGGCATATTTGCCACTCCCTCTCGCGGCTCATCTCAAATTTTATCCTCGGCTTGTTTGGTCTGTCAACTCGCATAAACAAACAATTCGCTTGACGCCTTGCCCAAGCGCGGACTTAAAAAATAAAAACAAATAAAAGAACAACACGTAAAAAAGAGAGCCACAAAACGTATAGCATAAAATTAAAATAATTTTGTTTTCATTCCAATTCTGTTTTGTGGTGTCATTTGTTGTCTCTTCTGGAAGCCTTGACTCCCTCTTTAATCTTTTGCAGGCGAGCAGAATGCAAATTATAATTTTCATTTTGAGTTTGCTTACTTTAAATGTATATTACAAGTAACCAAGATATATTCAAAAAATTTACAATAAATTCATAGAAAATAAGATGATGTTATTGTTGACCTTAATCTATAAATAAATTTGCAAAATTTCACCTGACAGACTTCAGTTTAATTTCAACATCCCACACAAAGTGAATTCTTCTAATATAACGTCTTGGTTTTTCCTCCCACTTCCTCACGTCTTTGCTGCTGATTCTGAGCTGAAATTTACGACCTGGATATGTGCTTAAGATACCATTTATATAGGGGATGTCCAACAGTGCCTTTGCTTAAGCTTGAAATTAATGCGACATCTCCAGAGGAGGCTCAGGCATCGATATTACACAGAGCTCTTACAGAGCCCATCCCAATCCCTGATAGTGGGGATTGCGATCCCTTTTTTCAATCCCTGCCTCATATGCATATATATATATATATATATTGGATGTGTGAAGAAGTTTGCATCTTGTGGATGCTTAAATTCTGCTTAATGATTTTTTATGAATTTATTGCCGCAGCAGTCGGCGAGCAATTTGCGCATGCGTTGCCTCCAATGAGCCCTAACGGTGGGCCAAGAGGGGGGGCGAAACGGTTGTATAAAGCCAAGGGAACACTTAAAAAAAACTGGTAGAATTTGTAATACAGGAAGAGGGAATGAAAAGTGAGGAATTATAAATAAATTATAAATTATGTTAACAGTAAGATGGTATTTAAAAATATAAAATTTTTTGTGTACTTTAAATAATATATTGATCATAAATTTATAGCTCATGTTTTTGGGATTATTTGTGGGCCTTTGGTGCTATCATTCCGATTTTAAATGTTATATATTTAAATATATGAGAATATTATAGTAAACCTAGAAGAAAATTTCATTGAAAGCCATTTTCTCGGATAAATAGTTGCCCTATTGTAAAAATAACATATACTTCAAATAAATTGCCTTATTATGATGTAAGAAAGTAGTTTAACTTAACAGAATTCCTAATAATTTAAATATAAATATATTAAAGTAACAAACATTTCTTTAAACGCAGTGGCAAACCCATATTTCTCAAGGGGGAAGTGAGGAATATCGCACTGTTCTTCTGCTGTTGATTTCGGTTTTTGTTTTATTTATTTTTTTTGTTTTGTTTTCTTGCTTAATTTTTTGTTGTTGCTGTTGTGGCATGAGAGAAGTTTAAGTGGCTGCCTGCCGCATGCTGCACGCATATGGCGAATGTTTGCAACGCCTCCTAAATCATCTGGCAGCATGCCTCACAGTTGCTGCTGATGCTGCTGCTGCTGCCTCAGGGAAGACGCGAAGATGGACTAACATGTTGCCATACGCGTTGCACTTCCTGCTTCAATAACACTCAACTTGTGAATAAATACAGATCGTATATATGCATATATAAATAGCACTGTGTTTCGTATCTATGTATGTGCCAGTTTTGCTATTCAATGAATGCCGCAGCTTTGTTTTGAATGTAAGACAAAACATCTTTTAAACTGAGTCAGAGAGTGAGTGTCCCAGCACTCACAGTAATCCAAGGCACATGTGCAAAGATCGGAGGTCCATGGAGATCGGTTTGTGTAATGCCTTGTAATCCAGAAAATGGGAAATTATTATTTCCTGTGGGAGAAGAAGTCCTGAATTATAAGGAGTTAAATGAAACGAAGGATTAAATGAGGGATTTTACAAAGAATGTCTTTGAGCTGTAAATTTAACAATATAGAAAATATTTTTTATAATAAAAGCACACAAATTTTAAGGTAAAATCAATTTGTGAAAGAATAAGGTATATTTTTCTGCTATATTTTCTTAAAGAAATACAATTTCTCTTTAAGCTACTTTGTCATATTTAATTCTCCAAAAAATCCCTGACACTAGTGGCCAACCAATTTTATTATTTTATTTGTATAATATTTTTTAACAATTGACAAGTGCACTTTAGAGTGCAAAGGCCAAACTTAATAAAGAAACTCATTCAAGACAGAAGGTAACATTTACTTTCAACACTTTTTTACCCACTGACTTAGCTTGATACCTGAGGTCGTGGCAACATAAGTAATGCAAAAGCTTAAAGACCACCGGAGTCAGGTAATTGACGTAATTTACATGGGAAGCGCCGTGAGGTGACCCTCAAGAAACACCAAAAAATTGTGCCCTAAATGGCAAATGAAGGGCTCACTGACTTGAAACTTTTTGGTTGTAACCAAAAATGACCAAAAATCACTAGACAAGTGAACGACCCTGGGCGCCTCTGCCTCTGCCTCTCATCTTTTTTTTATATTTTTACATTCTTTGATCAGAGCTTGTCACTTAGTTTAACATTTTATCAGCTGGCCGCGTTGAGATACAATTTGACAACCTGAGAGATACACTGGAAGTGAGCTGAAAATGATTGCTGCCGAAAGCGAAGGCGAAGTGGAAACTCGATACGCCTTCCAAGCTCCAAGATGCAGCGGCGACTATATGTATATATGGCCACTCGAGCAACATTTTGTGGCAGCCAAGTGCAAAGGCGGTGTCAGATCGCATTGCGATGGATTCCAATCACACGCATATCACTTGCCACTCGAAGTAAACCAAATAAATGGGTAAATCTCATAGCGCAGCATTTTAAATGCCAAATGGAGCAAAACGACTAGTTCTTGAGTATCAGAAATTTTAATATTATTTTGAAGCTAAATAAATTCTTACTTACTTGATAATTAATTCAGTTTAATTTAATAATTCTAGAATTGAAAAGAAACATTAACAAAGGGGAAACTCAATTTTATGTAGATTTTCTAGTTTAATTTATAATAATATCATTTTAATATTATAAAATAAAATATAATTTATTTTAAAGTATTATTTATTTCACAAAAACATATCTATGGTTGCAATTTTTATTTTATCCATAATATTAAGACTTCGAAATCCCCTGGAGCATCCCATTTCACACCATTTCCCATCAAGATAACCCGCCAAGATCCAACAAATTTCTTTTTCGTACGCTTTTCTCGGGGCAAATTTTTACAAGTGAAGTGTTGGCCAGCATCAATCAAGGCAATTTCCAATGGGCTCGCAGCGATTTCAAAAGCATAAATCATTGCATTGGAAAGATCCCCAAACTTGGCTTAGATCTAAAACAGTCAAAACACCAAAAACGAAAAAAGTATGTATAAAGCCCAAGCATAAGGCCATAAATCTCTGGATTCATTAGGTGCAACTGAAAATTGAACAGAAAGCGACTTCAGGTTCTGCAAAGCAGTTTTTTGGCGCGCTTTCTGTGCACTTGAAAAAAATAATTGTGCATCCATAAATTAAGACAAAAGTCTTAAGGAATAAATATTTGTATATTTTATTTTAATAAATACATTTTATGGGTAAAATAAAGTAAATATTTTGTTAAATGTAGTATGAGTCGAAGTCAATTTTAGAGATTTTTTATATAAAACTATTCACAGGTTTCTATTTATATAGACTATATAATATAGTTCGTCATATATTCAGCTAGTAGTTTTTCTTTCTGTGTAGCATCCCAACGCCCCCATCTCCTCTCCACCCCAAAGGCAAGACGTGTGCGACCTTCAAATGCTTCACAAACACACACACACCTCTTTGGGGGAGAGATCACGCCACTCTTGGGGCCAGTGGCAACATCGAAGCGTTGTTGCCGAGCTTCTTGGCTACATGTTGCCAGTCAGGCTTGATGGAAACTTGGCCCAGCGGATGAGGCACCAACCATCAGCTGTGTTTATTTGACGGAGTTGGAGCTTAACCCCTTTAGCATAAATCGGTAGAAAGCAGGCGATTGGTTTCATTCTATCTACTTTTGATTAAATTGTTTGAAAATTGTAGGTACATCTGTACGTATACTTAATATTTGCGTATACTTAATATGGATAGTAAATAAAAGCTTAGTTTTTAAAATTTGTAGCTAAAGAAGAAATAAAAGAAAGCAAATATATATTAAAAAGCATTTTAATATTTTTGTAGAAATAAACAAAAATAAATATTAACACTTATTTAAACATTTACTGAATTATGTATTTAATATAATTTTAGATGCAAATTTACTATATGCCATGTCCTTGTTATACATTTTTTATACACATATTATTAATTCTTATTAAATCACTTAAGGATTGGTTTATTAATGGGTTAAACTGATTGCGGTTTACCTGGAGGCGAAAAGGCAACTTCACGGATACCGGTAACATGTTTTATGCATCCGCAACAAATGTATATACACTTATTTAACTTTTTATATACATATGCATGTATATAGGCAACTTGTGGGCTAAAGGAAAAATAAAAAATAAAAACAGCAACAACAGCGAAATACTTTTAAAGGTAACCGATCAGAAAACAACAGAAATAAAAATAATGGCGAAGGTCGTTCAAAGGCAATGCAAAGTTTATGTTTTCTTTGTTGTTTTCCTTTGTTTTTTTATTTTGCTATATCGTTTTTGGCCTTTTTATTGTACGTAACTTTTTTAGTTCTAAAAGGTTGCTTTTTCAGAAGTCCGATGAGGCTGCTTTATGTTGGTATCCTTAGGTTATTTTTGCTTGTAGTTTGTAGGTGAAAGAAAGATGTGGGATAACAAGTTAAAGATTCTTTTACAGCCCGTTTTTTTTTAAGTATTTATTTATATAAAAGTCTCTTAAAATTACATTTATTTCTAATCTAAATTTTAGAGTATTAAATATTCGTTTTTTAAGCATAGTAACCATCTGAAAAATTCGTTACTACACTTACTTACTGTAGTTGGGCGCTGAGATTTATTTACGAAACCGAGCGACGTTGATAAGGCCATCGACTAATTGCTCCTGTACCGGACGTCAGCGACGTTTTTCGATTTTGAAAATCGTGGCTTTGTTGTTGGCGAATTTCGGTCCGTTCCCATCATAAAGTTGTCGACTGGTTTCCTTTTTTTGGCATCAGCGACGAACAACGAACCGTTTCTGTCAAGACTGACTTGAGGCGAGGCTGAGATTTTCTTTTGCCATTTTGTGTAATTTATTTTGTTGATTTCATTTTATTAACATTTCATTTGGGTAGTAGTTTGGTGGCTCCCAGGAATGTGGGTCAGCGGCGACACTTGGCTGGCCACGGATGTAGCCGAGATGCAGGAATTGGGACTGGAACTGGCACTGGATCGGTGACCAAAAGCTTACACGGTTAATGCCCGGATCCCCGAACACGTTTGCAAGTCGGATAAGAGAGGTGTCAGAAGATATCTCTGGAGAATATGGTACGAAGCTTTCTGTCCTACATTAATTTCAGATCGAAATTACAGTCTGTTGGCGGCTGATGTATTACGCTAATGGACAGCTTAATGTGCTCAAATCAGAGACTTGGTTTATTAATGAGTTTATGTTGGCGGAACCCGCAATCAAGTCAAGACAGAAATTGGAGAAATTCCAGGCAGAAAAGGGTCATATAATAATATACCAAAAATAATATACTTTTTAAAGAAGTAATTGCATGAAATGGGGTTTCAATAATCTCAAATTATAAGAAAATATATTAAACTTCCCTTGAAACCTATTATCTTTAATCGAAAAAGGTATACAATTTCAGTTTCAAGTTATATTATTTCCTATATCTTACATAAGATCTTCGAGAACTGGAATTTAAACCAACTTCATCAGAGGTTAGTAAAGTTGATTGAGACAACATACAAATTATCATATCGTCTGTCGTCTGTCTATTAATTCGATGTGATTTTAGAATAAATAAACCTAATGGTAATTACATAACCATATACGAATCCCGGTTGACATGGCGCCTAAGTCTACAATTCAGATCTTGCCCCAGACAAGAGTTATATTTATATGCATAAAGCTTTGAAGCGATATGCATCGTTACTAATTGCCTTGGCAAAGAATGTTGCTATTAACATATCAATGGAAATGCAGGTAAATCAAACAAGACATTGAATTATAGAGGAATTATACTTGATTTACCTGAAGTAGGGAAAAATGTGAATTTGATTTGCACAAATATATTTAAAAATAATGTATGTTTTAAGCTTTAAAATCTCAAAAAATTACCTTAAGGCCAAGTTCCTTGCCTCTGTTTTTGTCTTCCCATAAAGAACAAAAGATCGTAATAATCTTTTTCCTATAGGCAGTTGAAATCTCAATTGGTAGCTATATAAAAGTTGTACAAATATGGCGAGACAAACGAAAGTCAATTAAGGTTCCATCGCTGAGGCTGGAACACGCCTTCGAGCCTATCTAACGATGTATCTGCTCGTTGCATAAACACTTTGCGGCTGAACAGGAGATCGGACCTCAGAGCTCCAAGCTCTGAGAGCCCGGCGTGTTGGGGGCGAATAAAAAATAAAAACTTTCTACAATTATTTTCAATACTATTGAACTTTTCTTCTACTTCACGCTGATTTACGCAACTTTCACGGCAGCCACCACCAAGCGGCCGCAAAAACAAAAAACCTCAAACAACGAATTTATGGCCACAACAGCGGCAGCCGGCTCACATCGAGACAAAAAAAAAAGAAGAAAAATACAAAACCTGGCCCACGCAACTGCTGCAGTGCAGCTCGAAAAAATAAAAACGAAACCCTTTAGGAAATTTTGTACAGAAAAGCCAAGAAAACTGGCATCGTTGGCCGTATAAATCCGTTTAAAATCGCTGGCCAGGCCAACACCGAAACTGCAACTGCACCTCCAGCTTACAGCTTCAACTTCAGCTCCATCTTTAACTCAAAACTCCAACTCCAACTCAGAGTCGAACCCGAACCCGATTCCAAACTGCAACACCAACGCAGAGGCCTGAGGTTGAAGATATTTTAAAGTTTTTCTCGGCTTTGGGGCTGTGCGGGCGGCACAGTGGGTTCCATGGCTAATGGAGGAACGAGGATGAAATTGGAGAGTCAATAGAGTTGTTGACTGGCACACTCTATTTTTTTATTTGGGGAGTTCCTGGAAACAGAAAGCAATTAATAACTGAGACCTGTGATTTATGGGTGTCAGCTTTCATTTGTTTAAAGTTTCGTTTAATGGTTTAAACCTTTAAATATAATTGTTTAATTTTTAAGAAAACTAAAACCATGTTTTCCGTTTTTATTTTCATAACAGAAAGAAAATAAATCTAAACGAATCTAAACGAATTAAAGAACTTTATTTAAAAAGGCTTAGATTAATTTATTTATAATTTCAGAAAATTGACTTAAATGCTTTAAATTGTTTTCGATTTTCTAGAATTTTAATTATTTTTATAAGTAACTCAACCTTGTTTTCTGTTTTGTCTGGCAGCTTGGAAAATATGTTCTACAGTAACCTAGAATTTTGTAACCAGATCGGAGGCAACCATTCTGGTCACCATTCTGGTTCTCACTTTCATTTTCGATGAAGAAATTGGCTTAGACATTTAGCGATCCAATTTCCAATGCAAACCAATACCGTGCACTTTTGCAGTTCATTGGCCCCACAGTGCGACAGCAGATATATGTACAAATATAACTGTGTGAATGGATATATATCAGCTGGGGATAGGATCGGATCGGATCGCATCGCGGTGGTTTTATTAATGAGCCTAGACGCACGCTTAGCACGAAAAACGCCACCGGAGCGATGTGAAAACTTGTGGATTTCGGTTTCGATGCGGAATCGATCGAAGAGCTAAGACAAAGCCATAGCCATAGCCAAAGACTGGGGCAACAAGCTAAAAAAAAAGACAAGAAATAATAAAGATTAGGCCAGGCTGGAGAGCGATGGGGGCGTCATTGGCGTTGGCAGCACATCGCATATCAAAGTGCCACCTCTGCGGTATCATGGCAATCATTATAATGTGAGTGGGATCGTGGCCATATTATAATGGGCATAAATATAAGCTCTCCCGAATATGGGGGCGCTTGGCAAGTGTCGCACGAGCAGAACGTGCCGAGCTTGCCTTTCGATCCATGGATGGAGCCATGGAGCCATGGAGCTTCTCTGTGGCCTCCTGCAATTTCGATTTCGTAAGGGTTTTTGGTTTTGATTAATGCCACACAAACCATAAAGCCATCCACCTATTTAGCTATTCTTGGCCCGCAATCGGCCGAACAATCATTATCGTAAATGTTGCTTACCAGTTGGTAAATGCCATTAATCAAACTGTTTTACATTTTATTTTGGTTCCATTTCGTTACAGCCACCAAAAAAATTGCGGGGAATTCCAACACAGTCAAAACTCCGTAGCAATTCGAATTTTTACTAATGAATGAATGAATGGATCTGTAGAGAAAGGTGAGTGACAGCATAACGAATGTCTACGAACTACCGGCTGCCATTGAACTTGATTTGGTGAGAGGTTTGAGTGGGAATCCAACTTCCTTATAAGCTATATCTCTCATATGAAATATGATAACATTAATGTGTGTTGTAGCTAGGCTTTAATGGGGGTACCTAATGTGATTTATCCAAATAGAGAATTGTCAGAAAAAAGGCTTTTAATAAATCTAGTTAACATGTTTATTAATAAAGCAATTGAATACTTCTGAAGAGCTCATAAATAAAGTCGTACATTTATGTTTAATTAATACATTTGTATAATAATATATAATATATAATAAATAGATAGTTCTTTGTGATTGTTTCTTTGTGGTCTAATTAAATACAAATTCATCTTTTTAAAGACAAATGCAGCAGATTGTTTATTTATTCTGAACTGCTTCCTACACAAAAGTTCTTAAGTTAATCTTTCTACAAAATGATGGTTCTTATTATTGAAATTAACTCTTAAAATAATAAGTAAAGTTTATATTCTTAAGTTCTAATATCCCTCCTTAAATAATCACTCACCAAAGTACTAATCAAACCAATTTAAGTAAACCTTATCATTGTCCAGACAGTTTCCATTTACAAACTATTTCCATTGAGTAACTTAAGCTATGCAAATCTAGAAATAACGATTATAAAATTAATGCAAATTAAGTAATTAATCTTATCAGCAGTTTTAAAAGCTTTTCCAAACCAGATTTGAAATAGTAATTGCCATTGCAATTAACTAGGCAAAGGTCATATATACATAGCAGTCATCATGGGAAATGTGAAAAAATGTTAATTGAAAAGCCTTTTGGTTCTGGCGTGAGCTGAAATAATATTCACCTGCGCCAAGACAGCGGCTCTTTCCAATTACATCCGAATTATTTATGCGGCCAATACCGAATGCCGATATCCAGCGGCATTTATCATGGCTGACAGTTGGGACGGCGCTCGGCTTCAACGCCGAGATTTCAGAAATCGCCAAATCGCCGCCAGCAGCGGTCAGCGCATAAATTCGCCGACAAACTCAATCAAAAAGGCGAGCTGGCCAGCCTAGCTCATTTTTTAACTTTAAGCCAAAGATACAGGTAAGCCTGGTTAGGGTGAAATAATATCAGAACACTGTAGGTGATGGCCTTGACTCTCAGAAGTTCTCATTATTAAAACTAAACATTAACAAAAGCAGAGGATAAGGTCAAATGAAGAAAATGAATTCATCTAAAGATACAAATATTTTTATCAGAGCGCAAAATTACTTTTTACTATTAGGAAGACTGTCTCTGAATTCTAATATTTTGAAATTTGATATATTTTAATTACAATTGTTACATTTATTAACCAAGATTATGCAATTTAGCAAATATAAATAATTAATCAAAAGATTTATATCATATTCACTTTATAGATACTTTCCTGTCTGTGTGTGTGTGTTTCTGTAACCAATTTTGTCGTGAATGCAAATTTTGTGTACACTTTTAATTAACGTTAAAGGTTGTTGTTGTTGCCGTTTGGTAGTGGAGTTTTTCCAGCACTCATTTGACTTTGAGGCCGAGGCCCGCTGGCGTTTCCCGCATTTCGTTGGCGCTTTGCCTGTTTACTGATTAGCGAAAAAATAAAAACACAAGTAAAATAATAGACAGAAAAGTCAAGAAATCTTATATTGAATCACGAAATCACGGGCGGCAAACGAACCCGCTGCCGAACCCGTACTCCATACATAATTTGCTTAATGTTTACTTATGCTAATCGGGGACATTAATCAGACTTGTTAACAACATTGAGCACGAGTCGCAGAGGGGTCGCCGTGTCTCCATCTCGGCAAATGCCAAACAAATCAACACTCGCACCGAAATTACTTCATTTTCGTAACTTAAATTGATGGATTATTAAATAAGAGAGAAAAATGTTCAAAAGATTACAAAGCCTTTCAATACAATAAGCTACAATGCCCAGTGGAAAATTATTCAAATGTTAAGGGATTTTATATTATACATATATTAAAATATTGATTTATGGAAAATATGAATTAATAAATTATATATATTATATTTTATTTTGCTGGTAATTTAAATAAATAAATAATTCATTTCAGGTACTTCAGCTTGCCATTTTAAAAAGGTTTCTAAACCTTATAAATTGCTTTAAAAAGTTTAGGCTGCATAACACTCAGCTAAATATTGTAAATTTGTAAAAAATTATTTTTCTTGTTGCTTTTTAAATAAGTTTTAATTAACAAAGTAACTATTAAGGCAACAAGCTCAAAGATCTGTAAATTTCCACATGGGCACTCGCTTTTGACGCACGTGCCACAACAGCAACAAAATACAGCTTCATCTGCACAGCAACAACAAAAACAACAACAAGCGAAGCATAGTGCAAAGCGAAATGCAACCAAACAAATAAAAAATAACAAAACCAACACAAAAGAAAGTTGAACAAAACATAAACAACAATGGTTTCATGATAAATTGGGGGTCGGAGGGGGTTATATCAAAGCCGACGCACTTTTCGCTTTTGAAACGACTTAAGCGGAACCAGTTGCAAGTGGAGAGAAAAATAAAATAGAGTTTTTAAACTGATGAAATACCCATGATTTTTCCAATTCACGCCTCTCGTGTTACATGGGAATTCCCCCCTTCCATAAGGGTAACTAACACTCTTTTGGATGGGACTCCTGTAACCTTAAAGATAGATTCTAATAACTCAATAAACATTTGAATTCGAAATATTTTAAATATTTAAATATTTTATTTTTTTTGTTTAATTTAATATAATATAAAAAAACCTATTATTCCAAGTACACTTAAGTCCACCCTAAAGCCCAAGGCTCTTTGAACAACAACAATTTCTGGGGGCAGCATCTGCGGAGGCGGTGAAAAGAGGAGTATCCGAAAGATACATACGAGATAGAGTAAGAGTAACTACTGGAGATGCAAAGAGTTCGAGGAATAGGTAAAAGTGTCGAAAGCGTAGACAAATATTACACATTTAATTATGACAAGGTGACTCGGCTACGCCTCTGCTCCACCTTTACACACCATACGCGGCCCCTCTTTGCCAGCTCTGAACCCGCAGCTTACAGGGAAATTCAACTAGGAAAATTCATTTGAAAATTTTATTCGGTTGCTTGGCCCGCTGACTTCTGGCTGACACTAATGCCTTTAATGATCCATGTTGTCGCTCAAAAGCTGAGGAGTGTCATTGGACTCCCATTGTTTTTGGTGACTGCCTAAACGCTGCCTCTCCATGGGAAATGTTATGTGATTAAGTTGGCAAGTCAAGATCAGAGGAGCGGAAAATGTCGGTTATTAAATGAGATTTTGCAAATTGAAGTTAGGAAATAAAGATAAATAACTGCGGATTTTATATTACCAATATTAAAATCTGAATTAGAGTCTTCCATATTTATTAAATTCTATATTTCTCTTTTAATTTTGTTCAATCGAATTAGTTGTCAGTTGATTTTGATTAAGGTTCCCGCGAATTGTCTGTAAATCCTGGTTCAGACTCCTCTGCACCAGATTCAGCTCCAGGTAGCACTTGACATAGTCCTCCGAAGTGGCACTCAGCAAGCTGACGAGATTCTCTCGCACCAGGCGCACTGTGCTCAGCTGGTAGACATTCTTCGCGGACACCATACAGGGTAGATCCTCGTCACGACCCTCGAGAAGCTTCAGGCGTCCGCCCATATCCAAGAAGCGTGTTTTGAGAAACTTCTTTTTGAAGATCAGTTGCCGCTCGCGTTTCCGCAGCTTCCTCAGGTAGTCAACCACCTCCTCGGGAATGCTGGGGATCTCATCGTCCTGAAGCATATTCCAAGCACAATTTCTGAATTTGGCCAAAAACCAAGAAAATGTTTAGATATTTATTGTGGGTGCAAACTTGGCAAATGTAGCAAAGTTTATGTACTACTCTGAATAATATATGTATTATATTATATTTTTATTAATAAATTATTCCTCTTAAAGGTAACCTAAAAAATTAATAACACTTGACTTGAACAATGCCAAATCAATTAACAGAATTTACAAAATGTTAGGCAGCCAAAAGAGTCTTCTTTTATAAACAAATTTGACATCTGTGAGCCTCTGAAAATATTGTAATAGATTCATATTTTTCCCCCTCTCAGCTTTTTGATGTGTCTTCTTCACACCTTTGAGCCAGGGTTCAGGCATTATTATGATTTCATCGGAGCGAAACAAAGAGCATCCATGAGATCTTCTGTCTTGGCTACAATGGCAATGCTAATCACATTAATAAATTATCCGCACCTCCGGTTGGAGCCTCACTCTCTCGCATCCATCTATTCCGATTCCGATCGTGTGTTCGTGTAAATGAAATATTCTATTGGCTGAATTGTTTTTGCCTTATTCATGGCTGGACATTTGCAGTGGCTAAACATTAATTTTTGTTACCCCTTTGGACAGCCCCCCCCCTTGGCCACGATTTATTTAAATTATTTTTAATGGCCTTTTGTTGTTGACTCTGTCACTATGCTAAATGGCAATACAAATTCCCCGAGTTTATTGGAATTTTTTCATACTCTATGAGCATTGTGAATTAGTTGGAAATTGTTGACATCAGCGGGAGGGAGAAGCAGAGGAGAAGGCTGTTTTCATTTTCTTAGTCAATATACTTTTATGATTTTTCAATATATTTATGAGACAGTTTTGAACGCTTAAAATGCAAAATTGTGTAGTTGAAGTGAAGATGAAGTTGAAATTGTTCACAGAGAATGGTTGGAGGTTTTCAGATACATTTATACCCATTTTTAATACCACATATAATTAAGAAAAAAAAAATATAAAAGCAGTAAATATTAATTTCGCTACCTTTCTAACCGTCCAACCTTTAAACTCCTTCCCTAACACACCTCAAAAAAAGAGCTACAAGTCTCAAGTGTTCCCCGAACTTCAATGGAATTACGCTTGAACTTGCTTTGTGTGAAACAAGTTCTCCTGCTCTCCGATTTCACATTAAAGACCACACGCGTCTTGGGTGCCATTTATGAGCATTTAATCCTTTTGGGCAGCCCAACAATAGCCCAAGACCCCATCGAGAAAACAACTACATCAAGCGGAAACCGAAAAAAAGGGAGTGTATCTGTGGCAGGGGACATTCGGGTTGATTTATATGATCGCAGGGCGATTCATATTTCTATGGCTTTCACTGTCGCCCATAAATATAATTTTTGTGTTGATATGTGTGTGACTCCCACAGCACTCGGTGGAAATTAAGCCCAAAATGAAGACATTCAAAATGTGTGGCAAGGTGTGCCAAACGAATCCGATGGACATAAAAATATGTACATTTTTCAGTGGCTTCTGGCTTAGGCCACTCCCCTTCGAAGGTGTCCCTCTATAAACATACACGAACTCTTCCTAATTTTCAGCTTGACCTCACAATTAGTTGCAATTGTAAAATCTCTGATTTGTGCTGGGCTTTTGGCCCACTCGAAAGTTTTCTATTTACCCTTTACACATTTGTATGGCTCTTCAAAAAGAAATTTCTCCAATTTCGTTGTACTTGTAAGGAGAGAAATAAAATAAAAACAACCTTCACCGTGTGTGGCCTTTTCTTTTCTTGTAAAAAGGGCAAAACCTTTACAGAACAACTTGCCTTCTCTTTTTTGTGTTGTACTTGTAGGCTTTTTTGTGTGTTTCTTTTTTTTTACAACTAAACCATAAAGAAATGTAAGTGAGTGGTGTAAAAGTCCGGCTACTGTTTAACCGGTAATGCTAAAATCTGGCACAAATCTATTAGCCAGGCTGCCAAATAAAATATACTAAAATGGGAGCTGCTGGGTTAGAGGTCTTTAACATCAAATTTTCTGCATAAAACTTAAGCTGTTGAAGTTAAAAAGTACTTTCCAATGTAATAAAGTAACTTTTTAAGTTTCTTGATTAAAGACTATGCTTAACTTTCAGTTTTTTAATATTCCGATTTAATACTTTTATTAAGATTTAAGTTAACTATTGTTAGTGGTTTTATGTGACGAAAAATTAAGATAATTAAATACCCAAATAATAAAGAAAAGTGTTCAAAAATATCACTACCAAAAACCCTAAAAAAATGTATATAAAATATAATATTTTATTTGAAGCATGTTCCACTTGAGTGGCAAAGACTTTTAATGTTTTTCTGTGGCCTAGACGATTGCCTCATTTCAGCACTTGAGATCTTTTAATTCGCACTTAAAATGATATACGAATTTCAAGCTAATTTCCATTGTAATGCTGTCAGTCGAGGAGAAACAGTGAAGTGAGACTATTAAGGCATCGCGACATTTGCAGTTTTTAATACACACTCAGACATAAGTATAATGAACACATATTGCATAGGCCTTAATTTGACAACTGAGAGGCATGAAATGACACCAGACAGCTACAGCCAGCTCTCTAGCAGGCCACTCATTAATCTGTCTAAATAAAGAACGTTCCGAGCGAAATCAAGAAACATTTCAGCTGGAGTTGGGGCAAAAGTTGTAAATTGATTTGCCACCAAATATGGCGGACAGCTTCGCTCTAAATTTCTTGTTATTTTTAAAAATTCGCCAGAGCAGCCAAGCAGCAAGCACAACAAATAAAAATCATTCATGGATCTCATTCGGCTAATAAATCTAGGCGATGTATTTCCATTTCGGGGGGAGAGTTCCGACTTCGATTCAGATTCCGATTCAAAGTGTGTTCAAAACTGCTCCAAAGTGTCCGAAATGTTTTTCCTTTTGGCGCGCAGCATGATCGGAATATATAATTCACTAACTGAGATCATTAGGAGCCACAGCAGGTGGAATTCGTCGAACTGAATGTTTTCATAAATAAAAAAATGCTAAAGCGAAACATTACCATATGGATACAACCCCTCCACCTCCCTCTGGCTACCAGTCCGGTAGGAATTGTGTTAAAACTTATTAATTTACATTGGCAGTCGCGGGGGGGATCGGTCACCAAAGATTATAATAAATTTGTTTTATTGCAATAAATCGAGATTTAAATGAAATCACAGGTTTAGCAGTTTAATATGGAATTTTTGTTGGGGTTTTTCGTAGATTTTTTTAGGGGTATTCTGTTAGGGTATATATATATTTTGAGAAGTTTTAGGTAATATTAAGACTTTTAGATTTCATGTTGAGTTTATTAAAACATCAATAATATATTTTTAAAAAGAAAAATGATGTAATATATTTTAAAATTATTTTTAAAATACTATAAACTTGAAAATGTCATCCTGGGCAACATTTAAATGTTTCTCAACAGGATCTCTGCCTAATATGTTTAGCAATAATTTTTAGGAATTTCATATAATATTAAATATAAGTTTTTCTAATAAATATACCTATGTAAGATAATTTTCTCATTAAATTAAAACACAGATAAACAAGTTGTTGTTTATATTTAATATTCATAGTGGCAGCTTTTTTTTTAATTTAAAAATAACATTTTTAAGCCAGCAAAAATTTGTTTTAAAAAATATACCTGAATACCCTCAATCACCTAAATTATTCGTTATTTATTTGCTTAATTTCGTAGTTAAACGACCAACGAAACACAAATTAATGGCTGAGCTTTTAAGATGGTTATTTCGATCACCTGGCTCTGGGGGCCCCCCCTATTACCATATTTAGTTTATTTATTTATTTTCGACACATTATTTGTAGCGCGACTTGAAATATTTACACAATTTCCAAATGAAAAATGTAATTCCAATTTAAATAAAAACGTTTTCAAAGTTGCCGCTGGAGCATTGAGCTCCGACTCCAAAAAATATATATATTTTTTGGGGTGACCCCTTGCTTATCGCCTCGTGCGATGTCATAAATTTATTTGAAATGTTGCGTGGCTTGAGCTTGAACCTATTACTTATTATTGATAAACCATTCATTCCAGCAGCAGCTGATTTAATTTTCAATTTCGATTCGAGTCGCTCTTGCAATTGAATTCTTTTTACTGTGTTAGAATTTATGTTTTGGCCACTAATATTTTATGATCGTTTTATTGGGTTCCCCCCAATAAAAGAGATTTCTACTTATTTTTTATGGGGTTTCTCGGATCGTGTGGAAAGTTGGTTAGCATTTGGTAGGTTACCCCGATTCGGTTTTCCATCTTTCACTGCCTCGCCTCCTGTCAGTTTTTAATCACCCCAAAATTAAGCATGCAACACCAACGCACTTTAATTGTTCGCCAACGAGCCACAATTTATGGCTCGCCTTGTGTCCCCGATCCAAATCGAAATGCACTCGTAGCTCTCTGATTCGATTCGATTCCATTCCCATTCCCCTCTTCATTGGCTTCAATTCTATTTAAAGGTCTTTTCAATTTGCAAACCCAATCGATGATCATCAGCGAGCTTGATTGGTCCAGACGTTGGACTATATTTCTGCACTCTTTGATTCAGTTTTGAGTTTTATTTTCTTTATGAATTTATTGGCCGATCGTTATAGTTTAGTGCTGGAAAGTCTGGACTTCCTGGGGAGCATTTTTATGCTGTAAAAGTGTATTTATTTTTGGCTTTCTAAACTGGCAACAAAGATTTTCTTTTACTTGTAATGCGTTTTGAGAGTTAGATCAGATTACTGGCTAGAATTAAATAAAATCATTGTATTATGTAGAGAACAATGATGTTTGCTTCTTCGTTTTAGGAGTACTTTTTTAAAAGGCAGTCATAAGAGTTGAATAATTTGGGAAAATATTTACTTGGCAATTGATTTAAAGGGTTCTAGGTCCTCCAACAATACCTAAAAAAGTGGGGTGGTATATAAAAATTACTTAACTAAACTGAGAAAAATGTAATATATATTTATTTCCATAATAAACTTGGGTTTAGAGAATTTTAATATTATTTTTTACTATATATCGTTATGATTAGCTCTAAAAAGTAACCTATATTTTTTTCTTGTGCACTAACCATACTTCAATCCCTTTCCTTATCTCCTGCCAAAGCCACAATAATTCACTTTTGGTTCAAATAAATGACATATGAAAATATTGACACAAGACCCAACTGAACCAACTGACTGTTGTCCAATCTCCCCTTCACGAAAACCATCCCTATATAAACCCACAAAACTCAGCTAAATGAAACCCTTTGTGGGCTAATAACATTATTGACAGGTGAAAACCAAAAACTGCCCCGGAAGAGGAAGTCGGGGGACATCCAGAATATTACCCTCGATAAGGACGCACTTCCCTTTTCCATACACTTTTTTTTGGCAAAGTGACTCACAGTAGCTGGCCAAGAGATTTGGTAACAAAGGTAGGTAGACCTCTTACCTGACACGTTACCCGACTCTATGCCACATTAACATTACAATTGTAAGCTGTAAATTATCAGGGGTCTGCCGGGAGAGGAAGGTTGTGATACCAACAAAATTAGCATATTTGGCCACTGTGCCCCTTGTGGGCCAGACACTGAGACCGACAATGGCTTAGGTAGCCGTAAATTGTCAGGGGCTGGCTATGTTTTGGGCCTATGCTAATGTCGATCGTTGTCTGCCCACACTTAACTCCCGGATCGGATGGGATTGTATCGGACGGACTGTCTGTCTGAGAGTCGCGTCTCCTTCTCATGTTTGTGTATCCCTTGGGTTCGTGCTGTGGCATAAACAAATCCATAGGATCGTGTTGCAGTTGCAGGCGAGGTTGTTATAGTTGTTGCATTGACTCTGACGGTCCATTTGATGGTTGTATTTGTTGTAGGGACCAGCTGTGTTTTCACACTCACTCTCGAAGCCAAGGTTGACAATGAATGTGAATAGCCCAGCTTGGGATGATGCTGCGGGATCTCTAAACAAAGGCGATTGCAGTTAAAACTTCTGTAATAAAAGCGAAACCTTGGCCAGAAATTTAAGGGGAAAAACAAATCTTTAACCAAAGAATAAGCGAAACTAATCCGAAGGTGATGTTTTATAGCTGCTGTAATTCCCTTAAGAAGAACATTAAGATTTATTCTATAGGTTCCCTAAACCAATTACATTTTATAAGGGGATATAAGATTATATATCTTCTTGTGGCAAATCATAATATTTCTCAACTGTTTACTGTGCTATATTTTTTTTTAATTGAGTCAACAAATAAGACCGTTTTATGTTGATCATATTAGCAAGCTAATGGTTGATCATAAAACTAATCTTTCATAGTTTCCGACCTTTCAAATCTGCCTTATCAGCTTCTGACAACATTTTCGGGTTCTCTAATTTCAAATAATTATTTTTCCATTTGAAATAAGATCTACCACTATTTTTGCTGGCATTTCTATAATTAATTTTAAATTTTTTGCTGATGGACTTAAATCTCCGAGGGCCACGAAGATAGGATCAGTCAGTCGCTGGTCTGGTTGAAGATCACGTGTCCTCGAACCGCGACGTCTGCAATACTAATGTCAATTTGTCAGGCTACCAAATCGAGGTACACAGAGCAAGTGCCCGCCACACCCTCCTCTGCCTGCTGGTCGTTCTGCCTCTTCCCGGAGCTATATAGCAACAGATCCCGGAGATTCTGAAGAGTCTTTGTCGTTGTCGCATGATATATGAGCGCCCTGCCCAAGTTGCTTCTGCCTCAACAGCGGCCTGTTGCTGCCGTAACCGCGCCTCTTAAGAATCAAGGATACACTGGCAAAATAATAGGGCTATGAAAAAATAGGGTGTATATGTAATAAGCTAGTATTTTCCATATGTAAACGTTTATAAATACATTTTTTAAAATTATGTTTTATTTTGTAACCGAGAGTCATGAAATAAAATAATACATGAGAAATGGAGCCATGACAGGACTCTTTTGTGTTTTATTCATTTAATTCGAAACTGGTTCTGACATTCATGTGATTAAAGATAATAAATTTATTTATTTTATTACATTTTAGATTTTATTTCATTATTTTTCATTTCATATATACCAAATATTTACTACTGTGTAAGAAATTATAATGTTATATTTTAATAATTTCCTACAATCTTTCCTTTTTTCAAACAGTTTTCCAGTCATATCACCTTGAATGTCGAACCTATTCCCCAGGATCGTTCAAAAATGTATCTTTGAATTAGAATTTTACCTCTCAGATACATGTATCTATCAGATACATGTTCTCCGAGTGCATAACCCAAGCCCAGGCCGAAGCTGAGCCGAAGTCGAGGCCGCTGCTGAAGCCGGTTCTCTTCGTGGATTGCGCTGCGACTGCGATGTGGGCAGCGATTGCGCGTCGGCGTTTTTAGCTCTACTCTTTGCCCGCTCGTTTCTTGTTTGTTTTGTGCTTGTGCTTCGTTTTTACGTTTTTGTTTTCGCCTCCATTCGCCTCTCCGTATCGGATCGGCTGACTGGCAATCCATCGCCGCTCCACAATTCAGTTTCTTGTGACTCTCTGCGCGGTTAACTTGGCCGATCGGCGGGCATGCGCGACTCCTATATCTGAATCTGAAGAATTGTAAGAGGAGGAAGCCGAGGCAGAAGAAAAAACCCGTCTCGCTATATTCGTCGACTTTGTTGTTGCTGGTGTCTATCTCTGTGCCTTTTGTCAATGTTTTTCAAGCCAACCCAAGAGGAAACTACGATTTTCTTTTGAAAATTTCCAAAAACCAATCAACAAAAAATCATAGAAAAAATTCTAAACAAAATTTAAAACAAAAATTTTAAACAGCAAAAAAAATCCCAAATTTGTGTGTGTTTTGTGTTTTAAAAAGTGAAAATCTGAGATCTGAAATGATCATCTAAAAGAAAAATAACACGCGCCTTTATCGATTCCCCTTACTTATCAAGCACATGCTTATTTATTAAACAATTTACCAACAGTTTTTTACAATCTGCTTACCGCAAAAGTTGAATGGAATAAATTTTAATCTACTTTTTTGCACGCTACGTGACACTAAATGAAGTAAGTTTCCAACAATCTTCTTCTGTAATCGACATTTTTATTGTTTACATTTTTTTTTTATAAAAAATATATAATATTTCGCTTTGAGGAAGTGTAAAATGTTTCACGAACAATACGACAATATTACATTGAGAGTGTGATTAAAAATGCATAAAGTTGTGATAAAAAATATATATTTTTTTATTAAGTAGGAAGAGGGTTTTGTGACTGATAATGTTGAGAATTAAATAAAAATTAAATTATGAAAAAGAAAATAATTATATAAAATGTAATATCATCAAGTTTCTTATTTGTTTTAAATTTAAAGTATGAGTGCAACGACTAAGCTGAAAAAATTCGGAAAACATATTAAATTATAAACTATATTATATTTTTGAAAATTGTTAAACAATTTTTTTAGAAATTACAATATTTTATTGGTGGTTAATTGAATTCAATTTTAATTTTAATTTTTAAATGCAAATCAAAATATATCATATATACATATATATATATTTGTATATTTGGTAATTTTAATGATCAATAAAATTAAAAAAAGATGTGTTATATATGCAGCACCTCTCCATTAGCAGATTGGCTTCTGGTGTTTCTTAAGAACATATTTAATATTTAATATAGAGACGAAAATGACCTCTTCTCTGCATTGTAAATATTTTAATTAATTTCTCTAAAAATTATTTTCATAAACCTAAGAATGTAACCCATATTTTCCTTTCTTTCCAGCATGTTAATATTAAAACTACCCAAAATGTTTAGCCAACTTTGGCTTCTACTGCTCCTATCATTCTTAATCCTACAAGGCCCACAGCCAACGGCCGGCAGTGGTTACAAGACGCCATCGAATGTGGAGTTGCTGGAGAACGATTCGCGATACATCTCCTATCAAGGTGCGTTTCGGGGGTGGGGATTATCAAAAATTACACGGAAACTGTGTCAATTGCAAGGCAATCAATCAAGTCAGCCACTTGAGCGGAACTGTAAACTGTAAGCCGTAAATTGGGTTGATGTCTGTCAGAACTATAAGTGGCTCTTAGAGTCTGCACTCGATTACGCAAGGGAGAGGAGGCTCCACCAACAGGTGCCATTTCACCCACCTGTCCACTATTTTTTATTTGCTTGTCCGGCCCGGCATGTCAACAAAAGAATTCCCCAAGCCCAACCAGTCGCATTTATGACACCTCTATAAATCCGAGTATCTCCGGCTTTTAATCAGAAATCGCTTCGTGTTTTGCATTTTGTTTAAATATTTGTTATTTTTTCTGGTTTTTGCAACGGAATGTATCTTCAGGTCGGACACGAAATGCGAACTCAGCTCGAGAGGTTTCTGTTGACAATGATTTTAATTTTTATTTTTTGTGTAAGGTTCAAGTTAAATATTAAAATTCCATGGAAAATTGTGGGTTTACTTGAGAAAAGTGAGAGAGAGCCCTTCAGAAACACTTGAATATTAAAATGTTAAAAGGGAACTTTAAATGGGTCAATAAAAAAAGTTGTAAAACTCCAAAATATTAATTTTATTTATTTCTTTTTAGATTTAATGTCCACTGCTAAACGATTCTACGATCCCGAAACGAGCTGGTATTCGGAAATGCTGTTCGATGTGGCCAGGAATCAAGTGATTGTCGGCGCCAGGTAAGAACCAGGAGCCTCTTAACTTATGTTCTTGTAATTGTTATTATGGGTTTGGCTTCCGGCCAATATTGAGTCACGGTTAAGCCCTGCACGTAGTCATTCTGACTGTTCTTTTGCGCCTAAAGACCTCAAAGATTATTATTTTTTTTTTTTGTTGTAGACTCACTTTTAATTAGTAGCACCGATAAGTGGGTCATTATTTTCAAAAGTAGATAACCAAAAAAGGGAAAATACCCCCCAAAATAAATCTTCTTGGACGTATGTTTGTAGGGGTTATCAGGCATTACGTAAAACGCAACGATCCAGAGAAAATAAACAGATGCATTGCGTACGTAAAACGGTGGCTGATAATGTTTTATTTCTGGTTGTTTTTTGTGTTTTTCGCATGTGACGCAAGTTTAAGTTTACAAAACACGTATAAAAATTGAAAGTGCATGCTTTGCTTTATCCAAAAAAATCTTTTTTATATCAGCAAAGCTCAAAGAATAAAAAAACCCTCGAACAGAACTTATCTCGAGTACCTGCTGTATGGGCAAGGGAATAAATAAAGATAATTGAGTGTAAAAATAAAAATAAAAATTAAGGGAAAAAAAGAGGGAAAGGGGAAAAACGCAAAGGTAACCGAAAAAAATATATAGCAGAGAAAAAGAGAGAAAAAGCATATGTGTACTCCACTTATTTGTTGAGCAATTTAATATACGATTATACCCGTACTCGTACTCGTACTCATACTCATACTCGTCCTCGTACCCACACTCATTCTCGTATCTGTATCTTGTAGTTTGTTTTTCATTTACGCGCTGAGAACCCGAGGCTTGAAGCCTATTTGTTTCTGCCTCGCATAGATGCGACACCTCTCCAGTGGAAGCCCCGCGATAAGATATAGTACTCTTTGGGACGCAGATGTCTATAGTGTCGTCACATTGATAAACCTCACCAATACGTGCAAAGGTGCCTTAACCCATTGCTGCCAGCATTGGGGGGAAGTCGTTTATCATTTTGTTGTCGTCAATCATTTGTCAGACATTTCAGTTGTGGCTTCAGTAGTATCTTTTCCCTATACTTGCTCTCTTCTTTAACACTTTTCACACTCATATTTACCAGGCTCTCTCTGAGTTATGACTTGAAGATAAAGTCTCGATATAAAAGACGTTTTTATAGAAGGGCAGTTGCTCCACATAGAGACCAAAAGTAGGTGGGTAGATAGGCAAGTGGGCTTTATTAACCACATAAAATGTAATTTATTTTTATAATGTGTAGGCTTACTCGATAAAGCCAACTAATCAAAGGGCCTAGACGGGTTTTAAGATAGCTGCTGCCGCTGGGATTTCTTTTTTTTGAGGTCGTTGAAGATTGTAGAGGTTTCTTTCGCGTTGTGAAAGTTAATAAAGATTTCTTTGGTTTTTTAGAACTTTAAAGATTGTTATATCTAGGTGTATATATTTGATAAAAAGTAATAAATAAATCAATCAGTTGGAATAGTAAAAAGTAATAATATAAGATATCAATTCTCAGATAGAGAATATATGGTTTTAATATTATTTTATATTTTTTTTATCATTTTATTCAGTATTTACCTTCTTTGAGACATTTTTAACCCTTTCTTATGTTAACCTCTCCAGAAAGCTTGACATAATTATAAATAAAATATTTTTAAAGCAACAACCAGAATTTAAACAGCATAGAAGGCCATGTGGAATCAAGATTTATATATTTATTACAAATTGTGTCAAGCTGGATAGTTCTTTATTATGATGTACACTTAAAGATTAATGCAATCTCAAATCAGACACTTTATTTTGTGCAAGATAAGCCCATTTACCTAGCTCTAATCTCCAGCAAAACCACCTAAGGTTAACCAATCATCCTTGCCAGTGTGTGGTTTCGATAAGGCTTCGCCCCAAAATACAAAAAAATATATAGCTCTAGAGCCGTCTTTGAAGGCGAAGACCCGCAAGTAAACCTCAAGTAAGCCACCGAATGACCCTCGGAGTCTCTCTCTAATCGCAGACCGCATTTTAATTGCGGAACGAACATAGTATCTAAACTAGTTGTACAATTGTTTTATGATTTCTGCGGTTCTGAGATGGGCAATTGCCCCGGTATCGTAATAGTATCTGTGTGGTGCTGTCGTGCGCAGATGTGGTGGTGAGCGAGTGCATGCTCCTTGTTCTGTATCTGGACTGTGCAGCACACTTGACACGACTGCAAGATCGGATTACGGCCAGCCGCCTGTTGACGGGGTCTGTAAATGGGAATGGGAATGGAATCGGGAGTGGAATGGGCATGGTGACCGGGGACGGGGAATAAGCATTGGGAGTCCAGTAGTGGAATGGGAACGGGACTCCGACGACGACGCTCTTGTCCGTGTTCCATGACGAGTGACGAGGCAACTTGGTTGCTTTGCAGCCATCGCTTGATTTTGTGTCAGGAGCAAGCGAGATCACTGAACAAATAATTAAATTAGAAGTAAAATTGTAGTATTTCAGAATATTTTATTAACATTTTTAAGTACAATTTTTAATATTTTAAATTAATTTAAAAATACATTTTCAATCAGTTTGTTTTATATTCTATATTTTTGTGAATAAATATATTTTTCATATTCTAAACTTTTTGTTTTATGAATGAAAGAATCTTATGATATTGTGAAAGATGAAATATCATTTTAATTTATGAATTTTAAGGATTTTGTTTAAATATTTATTTATTTACATAAAAAAGATCGTTTCTAAACGGAAAAAATTTAATAAATTCATAATTTATTATTTGTACTTCAAGTTCGTCAAATTTCTTATAGCAATAAAATCATAATTTCTTTACTGACAAATTTTCCTCGATTTTCCATAATTTTTCCCAGTGATTTATTGGTTGCAACTGGCCGAAATTTGATATAGACTGCATTAAAATAATATTTCGTTTTGTTTTCGCTTTCGTTCGCCTGCGAGTGGCAACCTTTTTGTGAGTTCCTGCAGTGCCAGTACATGAAGATATATATATATAGTACATATATATTTATACTACATAATGCTCGCATTATTTTGTTGGAGGGGTCGGGGTCGGAGGGTTCGCTTAAGCGCTGCTTTTTACGTATTGTGGCTTGTCGCAAATGGAGCATGCAAATGACCTGCTGGGAAGCATTTCAAATGTTTATACATATGGCTCAACGAAAACACGAAAAGTTATATAAACAAGGAAATTATTATCGTGTGTTGGGCATTAACCATAATATTATTTTTTTCACTCGAATATCAAGCGGGGTGACTTTCATGGGAAACAATGCTTAGACAGATCAAGAAAGGGGATTTACAAAAATAAATAAATGTTTAAAGTTACAAAGGATGTTTAGAGTTTGCATTTGATTTCTCTACTTTTATCTGGTTATAAATCATTTTAGGCTTTGGCTTAGAACCACCCAAAATGCCCAAATTACTTGCAACTCAATTTTTGGAAGTACAAACCACAAATATGCACCTGTGACAGCCAACGTCAGTGCAACGGCTACTGCAGCACACGGATACCGAAAAATTGAAATCAAAATTAATCAAACCATGTTCGTAGACAGGGGCGTACTGCAAGGGGGAGGTACAGGGGGGCAAACACTTTGCATATTTTTATTAAAAAAAAACTCTTGAGCGGCTCCAGACTGACACACAGCTATTTGAACACGGATTGGGTTTGAGTTTGAGTGCAAGGAATGCGGCAGTCAGTGTAGGTAGAGCTCAGCAAAGAGGTACAGTCAGGACTCCCTTAGAAGAACTATCAATATTTTGTTTTATAAATTAAAGAGACAAAATAAAACATATTTTTATTATATTTCTCTTAATTAAATATTAGTAAAAAGCTCAAAGAAATCCTAGAATTTCAATTGAATATAAAAACGTTCTTTAACTATTTCCCTTTTGGCCAAGCTTACCTGTAATTGGCGCAGTTTTAGCCAAGATTAGCGGCAGTGGTTGCAGCGGCGATTTTAATTACAAGTAACCCATTTAAGTCCGAGCAGCGAGAGCGCCGCCAGTGCGGCAGACACAACGCCCACGCACCTGGCGCACCGGCGGCTGGCCACTTGAGCAACTTACTCGCACAGGTAACAGGCGACACCGCATTTTTAATAGCTCCAGTCTCGCACATAGATACATATACATACATAGCTATATATATAGTATCCGTATCTGTATCTGTATCTCAAGCCCCGGCTCCACTTGCTCCACTGCGCTTTACAAAGAGGCCTTTTTGTTATCTTGTCGCGCTTGTCGTTCAAATAAAAGTTGGCGGCGTTCGCAAGGTGTGCAAAATATGCGCACTGCGAATGCTCAAAAGGTGCACACTCGCATGGATATAGATATAAAAGTTAGCAGATATATAGTGGTCTTTTTTGGGTAGGTGATGCAAATGGGTCAGGGCGAACTTTATAGGTTTATTTTTTGTATTTCTGTCAAGTCAGTTTTGTTGATTACAACAGTTAAAGTTACTTTTATTTAAGTAAAAACTAGAGTTTACAAATTAGTTTGCTTTACAAAAAATATTACACCAATTTCAAGCATTAATTTTGATGAATTTTTTGTTTTAAATACAATTTATTTAAGGCCTTTTCACCTTCTAATTATTTAATTATTATAGTACCCCCTCACACTATCTTTAGCTATATTAATTCCCACAAAAATCGCTCACTAATAATTACGTGCTGTTCAGGTCCATTTCATTACCCCACCGATAATGTCTTAGATATGCCGATGAAGCTTAGAGAGACTGCTGAGGTGATCGAGCGAGCAAACATCCGAGTATTTCCATGCCCCAAGCTCAGGCATATTTGCACGCACGCGCTTTGCAAAAAAGATAGCGAATAGCAAAGAATAATGACAAATACAAATTAAACAACTAACAATACAAAAAAACAAAACAAAAAACAAATAGCATACGAGATACGAGATACGAGACTAGAGCCCAGCCGAAATTAAAAGCGAGGAAAAAGAAAAGCGCGAAACATGTGTATCGGCCTTTTTCACACCTAAGCAGAATGCCAGGTGAAACGAAAGATAAAATCAGGTGAGGCAGTGGCGATGATGATGAGTGGAAAAAAGGGGTGCGGGGAGTTAGTTATGGCCTTTTTTTTTCTTTTTTGAAAGCCAATGCTAATTGACAAGGCCGTTGCTTATCGCCGCACGGGGTGGTGCACATTGGCAGTGGCTGAGGTTTTCTAAAAAAGTAACTAGAAGCAGCTCAATGAACTTGTCAGCTGCAGAGAGAGAAAAATGTATATATTTTAATTAAAAAAACAAATAGAAAGAGGAATTTTCCGAAAGTTTATTCATATATTTCAGTATTACAAGTTTTATTCTGCTTATTAATTATAAATGATTTAATTTCAACTATTAAAAGTAAAAAGTAACTTAATTTGAGGAAATTAAAATACATTGATTAAGGATTAATAAAAACATTGTTTTATTTTTAAGACAAGCAATTTAAATAACAAAAAATAATAATATTCTTAATGGGATATATATATTTATTTAGATATATATATTTTTAATTATAATGGCAAATATACAAAAGAATGTCTTAAAATTTTCACAAGATTCTTTTCCAATCAGTTTGCTTAGTTTTTAGTTTTAATCTAGACTAAATTTTTTCCGTGGAGATAAAAATTTTGCTAAAATTAACACAAACTTTTGGAATTTGCTCCGCTTATTTGCAATAATTTTTATATTTTATGTTTAAACACACCTGAACTAAGATAGTTTTTAAGACTGAAATAACTCATACCCTTCTATCATACATTATTATTTTAGGTGATATTTCTATTAACCTAGAAAGTCATTTCAGAACTAAGAAATTATTTTGAGTCATTGTTTAGATGTTGAGACACAGATTTAAATTTTTTACTATCTAAGCTTGTCATAATCTATGAGTTATCTACTAAAACCACAATAAATATGTACTTTGTTGGTTAAAGAAAGATTTTACAACAGCTTAGTTAGATTTATTTGTGAACGTGACAACTGCCATGCCTTGAAATAATATTTAAAAATTAGTCACAAATAAAACTAACCTTTAAAAATAAAATGGTAATAATATAAAGTAGTATTTTATATAGAAAAACCAACCTGTGGTTCGTGGAATGTCTCCCTAACTACTTACTACTTATGATTGCATCTCAATTTGCTTAATTTTCTCAGTTTTCCACCAAGACTGGGGACCTGTACTTATGGCTATATAGATATACAGTACTTAGTGGGCATAGCAAATGTAATCACAGCGTTGAGGAGGCCGCACTTGTCGGGGTACTGAACCCGCCAAGAACTGGGCTCTGTAACGAACACAATCAGCAGTAATTAATTTTCGCAGCCGTTAAGTCTAGGCGAGATTTACACACACGGCACCGGACTGGCCAGTAAATGCAAGTTTTTCCCCTCGCACTTATTTTTTGTATATATTTATTTATTTTTTGTTGTATTTTTGCAGTTGTCACATTCCCCGGCTTTTGTCACGTCATTTTCACAGGGTTTTTTGTAAAGATATTTTTTTGTAAGATTTTTTTTATGAGTTGATGTTGTGGGGTGTTGCCTAAGAGGTGACAAAAGGGGTTATTTGGTTTCCGTTGACGCCCCTCTTGAAGATTAGCAACCACTTCCCGAACACTTGTATCAGTCTTTATATAAGAACCTTCTCTGACACTAAGTCTCACGTTGCAATTGTAATCTTGGGCTTTAATGACGCTCGTTTACTTTTGACTTACCGGGGAAACAATAAATATATAAGGTTACTTACAGGCATTTCAGCTAATACTTGCAACCTTACCCAACAAGCTTAACAACAGTCAATAAATGTTAGCTTCCCGCCAAAGGTTCACACAAGCTTCTAAAGCTGATAAGGCCAGAACAAGGTTCACAGTGGATGTTGGCCATAAAGGATCTATAAACTGCCTTCAAAATTAAATTCAATAAACAAGCTTTAACTGAAATTTAACTCATAATAAATGATATTATGGCAATGTAATGACATAACTCTATAAAAAATAGCAAAATAGCTTTAAAATTTGTGTATAATTTCTGCTGCTGACATTTTGTCCGGCAGCTTCGTGACAGATCAATTAATTATCGCCTTATTGAAGGCTATAAATTAGGTTTGAAATGGCTATGGAAACCGTATAATATATTTGCATCTGCCTATATGTCTGGCATACACCTTTGCCAGGACTATTGACAGCTGCTTTTCCAATTGCATCTCGAGTAGAGTTTTGGGGAAGGGCGATGCCGATGGCTGAGCTGTGTTTTTGCAAAATGTTGGCGTGTTTATTACCTCATCACGTACCGCTTAAAACGCACAGGCGGCAGCGCGTGGAGCTCGAGTTACCACCTGAGCGATATAACGCACAACCTGAGCTGCAAACTGGACGGAGGTTTGTCGAGGTGCCACGCGCCTTGCGCCAGCTGCAATCCAAATGATTGATATTGGGCGAGCTGGCTCGTCAGCCAGTATTTGCACAGGAAGAAAATGTCATAAGGTTTCGAAGGAATTTTAAATTCAGGGTTCTTAGATGGAGAAAAATAAAATAGAGGAAATTATATATAAACTTTGTTTGGGGTATATTAAAGAAGTTTCCTTAAATAAACCTTTGTTGTGGAGAATAAGAGATACCTTCTTTATTTTTATCTTTATTAGGTATTAGTTAATATACAAAAATCTATATCTATTATAATCATTTATTTATTTAGATTTTAAAACCCCAACAGATATCTTACTTTATTTTCTTTATAAATATTTTGAAAGCTGTCAACAAATTCTTTGATTTGCTTAATCTTTTCTTTAATGATTTCTGTAACTCGAAAAGTAATCAAAACTTACTTGAAACTACCACGTCTTTATTGTCAGTGTTTCATTGCCCAACTATATTATTCAATATATAAATCCTAAGGCCTCTAAACAGCCGCAAGTGACCATTAGATGGCTGGACTGTGGGCAGTGATCTCTTTTTCGCAGCGGCTCTTTGGCGACGTCTGGTCGGTGGCGGCGGCATTCCTTCTCAAGCCCAAGCACGGCGGCGTTCTCCATTCCATTCCAATCCAAGCCAATCCAGCTTTCAGCCTAGTCCCCTCCCAAAATGCCCCCTCGTATCCGTTTAGAAAAATGGCGCTGTCCAAGTCGAGATGTAACCATTTAGCAATTGCTTCTCGCGCATTCGAATGCACTTGATCTATTGATCTTCGTGTTCGTTTCGCCAAATCCGCGTAGCACAGTGGTTGTGTTAGGCGTTAGGACAGTGGGTTTTGAGGGAGGAAAATTATATTATTTTTTAAATATATTTTTAAAATCAATAAAAACAAAGAATTTATAATAGATTGATTTATTTTATACATTTTGCATTTCCATGCAGTTAGGCAAATTAGTGCCATTCCATGTCCCAGAATATTGCCTAACTTAAAGCCATAATTACATATATACCATAAACCATGTCTATCTTATCGATGCCTAACCCTCAACGATGTTTTTGTCTATAACCCAGACATGAGAGTCGCCCACAAGTTTGTGTTTTATCTTGGCAAACTTTTCCAAATGGCACACCGCAAACCGCACAAATTGGCAACCACTGTGCCGGGGCCAAGTTTCGTTACCTGTTTGCCTTGCAGTTCAATGCACTGGCGGCCAACCAGTTCAAAATTATGACAGATGTTGGCAAGGGGAGCGAAGAGGGGAGGCGGGAAGGAGCCGCTGCCGCAGCCGAAGCTGGAGCCGGAGCCGGAGTCTGCCTTATTTGTAAACAATTGTGGGCCGTCTCTCTAACTGTTACTGCTGGCCAATCGGCCGCCTTTCAAGAGACGGGCACTGCAAGAAATTGAAGGTGACTGCAGTTCTCCTAGTAAAAGGTTTCAAAATAAATTCAATTAGACAGCTAAAAGTAGAAGCGTTTGGCTATAAGCTAAGGAGACGTTAATCATATTAATCATATTTAATTTTAGCTCATTTATTATAACTATAATCCCTCTAATCCCTTGCTAAATCTCAATATCTCCTTTGCAGGGACACTCTATTCCGCATGTCTTTCGATCTGGAGCCGCTGGAGCGAGCCAGCTGGGGGGCCACACCGTCGGAGATTGCCATGTGCCAGGCAAAAGGCCAGTCGGAGCGATGGTGTCGCAACTATGTGCGCGTGCTCCACAGCTACGGTGAGAACCAGCTGTACGCGTGTGGGACGAACGCCTTCCAGCCGAGCTGCTCGTGGCGCCAGGTGAGTGGTCGTCGTCGTCGTCACCAAGAGTCGCCAAACTGACGCGCCATTTACCCCTACCTCTTGCAGATGGAGAACCTCAACATCACCGGTGTGGACAGCGGCGTGGTCAAGTGCCCCTTCCATCCGCAGGCGAACAGCACCAGCCTGCTGCAGGCCAATGGACAATTGTTTGTTGGAACCGCCACAGATTTCTCGGGCAGCGATGTGGCGATCCTGCGAACGGGAGTGCAATCCAATGAGGTGGGGACTGGGGTACTTTCTTGGCTTACATGGCGTATACGTGATATTTTTTATTTTGAATATATTTGGGATTTTTTTAAAGCATTTTCCCAAATTTTCCCTGACTTTAATTTTAATTTGTTCAGTTATATGTGCCTTTGTTTTTGCTTGGCACACCCTGCGTATGAGTAATTTATTTACTACGAACAAGCCTTTTATCTTATTTCCTGTTTTTAAGTTGTGCAAAGTATCGTTTTAGATCGTCATTTATTTTTAAACTATTTTTAAATTAATTTCAACTAAATATAATTTTTTATATAATATATAAAAGTTTTACAAATTAAATTAAAGTAAAAATGTATGTTAAATTAAAGATCTACTTATATACAAGGTCACAAATATCAAAATATTTCTTACAATTTAAAAATAATCTTTCATTTTATACTTCTTATTTAATATTTATATAATTCTTTATTAAAATTAAATATTCTACATTTGTTTGCAATTTACTTTCAGCGTTTCCTTCGCACCAAGCAATACAACAACAACTGGCTGAGTGGAGCCCAATTCGTGGGAAGCTTCGAGGCTGGCAACTTTGTCTACTTTTTGCTGCGCGAGTCCGCTGCCGAACACATGAGCTGTGGCAAGGTAAACTTTATATCCATATATATATATTTTTAATCAATCAACTAATCATATATATATAAAACCCTTCTCCAGGTGATATATTCAAGGATAGCTCGTGTCTGCAAAAACGATGCTGGCGGCGGCAGGCTTTTGAAGGAAAACTGGACATCCTTTTTGAAGGCTCGCCTCAACTGCTCGCTGCCCGGGGAGTATCCCTATTATTTCGATGAAATCCAGGGCATGACATATGCCGAATCCGAGTCCGTACTATATGCCACCTTCCGAACTTCAGGGTAGGTTTTAATTTCAGTTTTCTAGAGCTTCCTTCCATACTGATCCCTCGAATTTTCCCCACAGATCCAGCATCTTTGGCTCCGCGGTCTGTGCCTATAATCTAAGCGCCATCAATGAAGCCTTCGATGGTTCCTTCAGGCACCAGGAGCATGCGGATGCCGCCTGGCAAACCGTGGACACCAACCAAAGGAGTCAGTTCCAGTGTGCCAGTGGATCGACCAGTTTTGGCCATTTGCTGGAGAGTTCCCGCTACCAACTGATGGACAAGTCAGTTCAACCCATCGGCGCCCAGCCCTTGTACCACTCAAAGTTGGAGCAGTTTGGTCGCCTGGCCCTGGACATCATCCACACGAAGACGGAGCAAGTGCATGTTCTATTCGTGGCCAGCAGTGGAAATCACATCAAGAAGCTGTCCGTGAAGTATGACAGAGGCGAGGCACAAACCTGTCTGGTGGAGCTGTGGCAAGCGGATGACACTGGAAGCAGTTCGCTTCTAAACATGGCCTACTTGAAGGTTAGCGATTCACTCTATCTGGGCACCGATCTGGCGCTGACACGGATACCCGCCCAGCACTGCAGCCGGCATGTGTCGCAGTCAAGCTGCCTGAACGCCATGGATCCTTATTGCGGATGGAACGAGCTGGTAGAGCGCTGCATGCCCCAGCCACTGGACTCCTCGGTGTTGCAGCACTGGCACCAGGCACCGCAGCTCACCTGCCCGGTGCTGAATGCCCCCATTGATGGCGGCTGGTCCACCTGGAGCAACTGGGCCGTGTGCCAGCAGCATGAGCAGCCGGATAGCAACTGTCAGTGCCGGCAGCGAAGCTGTAATAATCCTCAGCCTCAGCATGGGGGCTCCAGCTGCGAAGGCATCAGCACCCAGGTGACAAATTGCACTCAACATGGCGGCTGGACGGAGTGGTCAGCCTGGTCACCCTGCTCTCAAACCTGCGGCATTGCAGTCAAGATTCGGCGACGCTCTTGCGGCAATCCCCGGCCTGCGCATGGCGGACGTACCTGTGTGGGATCGGAACAGTCGGAAATCTACTGCCGCCATCTCCCACCTTGTCCGGTGGCCAAGCCGCAGTCGGTGGATGGCGGCTGGGGACCGTGGGGCGAGTGGAGCGAGTGCAGTGCCCAATGCGGTGGTGGCTTCCGCATGCGACGTCGCGAGTGCAACGATCCGGCTCCCTTGAACGGTGGCTTGGAGTGCCCAGGCTGTCGCCTGGACTACGAGGAGTGCAACATGCAGAGCTGCCAGGAGGTGCGCAAGCTCAGCGCCTGGACACCTTGGCTGACGGCAGCGGGCAGTAGTAACGCCAGCGAACCCCATCTGGAGCGACGCTACAGGTACGCCTGTCGGGCCACCAGCCCGGATGCTAGCTCTGTGCGCATTAGCCTGGCCAAGGAGGAGTCGCGCAGCTGTCATGCGGATGGTAGCTGTCAGCGGCAAGGGGATCATGAATCTGGCGACACAGCAGATGCCGCAGACTGGTCGCCATGCAGCGTGAGTTGCGGTGGTGGCACCCAGCATCGGCAGCGGGGTCGCGGCACCCAAAGTCGCGCCTGCAATCTACAGGCTTGTCCCACGGATGAGCAGCAGCTGACGGGCAATGCCATTGACAACGAGCTGGAGCATGGAGAGTGGGGCTGCTGGTCGGAGTGGTCTGCCTGCTCGGTGACCTGCGGATTGGGTCTGCGCAGGCGTACGCGACGCTGCCTAAGTGGACACGAAAGGCTGTGCCAGGGACGCGGACTCGAAGAGCAAAAGTGCGAAATGGTGCCATGTGAAGGTGAGTCTTTAAACACTATAAATTTCAGCCCAGACTAAGTTTTTCTTTTCGTTTATTTTAGATTTCCTAGGCTGGAGTTCGTGGAGCGAGTGGTCCAGCTGCTCCAGCGATGGCATTCGTCTGAGACATCGTCGCTGTCTCATGGAGCAGCCCAAAGCGCAGGAGTGCCGCGGGGCAGAGTTCGAGAAGACCGCCTGTGTGCCCAATGAATGCGAGGGTAAGCTTAAATTATTTGAAATTAATTTAAAACCTATATTAATCTCTATATTAAATCCTATTAGATGTCCACACTGCCTCTACGGCCACTGTGCCCATTGTAATAGGAGTTTGCCTGCTAATTACTGTGGCCTGTTGCCTGGCCACCTATCGCTACACCAAGAAGCGATTCCTGCTGAGCGCTGAGGAGGCTCTCAACAAGACAACAACAACCACAGCCAGCTTTGATACATATCCCAATCAGTATTCCAGCCTGCCCACCAAAGATGTGAGTCATCTTTGTATATATTCTTTTCAAATATTAATAATAAATATATTTTTATAAACGCAGTACTACGACCAGCGACCGAAGCGCCAGTCCAGCTTCCGTATGCCCGCCAAGACGAGCAATCTGGGCAATGGCAATGGCAATGGCACCCTCAATCGCAACAATATGCATCACAACAACACACCCAAGGTCCTGGCCAAGACCTACAACGACTGTGAGACGGGAACCCTGAAACGACAGTCGGCGCTGAACAATTGCCGGAGCAACATTGACGATGAAAAGTTCTAGATCCGGGATCTGTCCCATCCTGTCTCCTCTAGTGCCATGGAAATATTAGAACGATATATATATACATATGTGTTTTTTTTTGCGGCACATCGATGCAGAAGCAAAAAGTTCCTTGACTGACTCACATTGAGTCGTTTTAGTTAAGCTAATTGAGGTAGTTATGGACCTAAGTAGTTTCTTATTTAAGGTAATTACGAATCTAAACTTAAGCTGAAAAAGTATTTTAGTGGGATTTTCAATTGAAACATTTGAAAACTTTAACAAGATTATATTCACTCTGTTCGTGCATTTAATTTTTGTAGATAGAGTCACTACTTCAAATTGTTGTACAAATCGTTTAAGTTTATAATAAAAAAAAACAAAAGCAAAGCGAGACTGACCGTTAATAATTGTTTAGATACAAAAAATGTGCTAAATTTCCCAAAATTAATGCCATGCAGCGAAATATTCAACAATATTTAATTATGTTTACTTATTCGTATTAAGTTAACTTTAAATTATCATAATTTATAGAGTCAGAACTGACGTAGTCGAGTTAGTGCCTAAGATACGTAAACAACGAGAAAATAAAGCGAGTTTTACTAACCAAAATAAATAAATTTCATTTACAATGAAGTTTTTTATTAAAAAAATTTTATTAAAGGAACGTTTACGATATAAAAACGTACGTTAAAACATATAGTGAGTTGTACTCGTAATATTTTTAGTGTATTTTATGCCTAAACCTACGATCAGCAAGATTTTGAACCTAAGTTTATTGCTTCTACATACATATTTAATTTATAGTGAGTGGAGTTTAGTAAATGATCCAAGTTTATAGCTTCTACATACATATTTAAGTTATAGCGAGTGGAGTTTAGTACATGATCCACTTATCAATACACCAACCGCCGATCGTTAGGTCTAAAAAATATATTTATGGTTAACAAATCAAAAGTAAAGTAGCATGTTTTACAGAAACTAAATTTCATTTATGTAGTTTAAGCCTAAATATGTTTGATTTTTTTTATCGAAAATATTTTTAACATAGATTTTAGACAACAAATTTTTAGTACATTTTTAGTACAGCCAATACACACACTTTTTATTAGCCCAGCGGCTGAAGTTCTCTTAGCCAACAAAATACACATTTATAATGGCGCGACAGCAAATAATTAAAAAAAAATAATAATACAAAATGTAAGAAGTCTATAGGATTTATTTTTTAAATTAAATTTTCTAAAATCTGTTGAAATAAAAATCACCAGCGATTTTTCCTAGCCTAACTGAGATAGAATTTAAAATTTCTGTAGGTTCGAAGGCATAATAATGACTACAATAATGGTATTTCTCTTGGGACACTTCCTGTCGCGCATCGCACTTTCCTTAGCCTAACCTTGACTCTCTCCTACTTGAGCTGATGGGCTGAACCGTTCACGCCGGCGGCTGGGCATGTGGTTCCAGCAGCTCCCGGCTTCTTGGACTATCCTTTCGGTGTAGGTCCCCAGCAAGTTGTAAAATGCTTCAGAGTCCGGAATGCTACTCACAAAAGAGGTGCCAGTTATCGGTACACTGTGTACATTCAGTGACATGTCCTGGGAGCTCTGATCGAGATTATCGCTCTATTAGTGTTCAAAAGGAAACACAATTAGCTTTGGATTGGTATCAATAAATAACCTCTTACCTCTTCCACGGAAATTTTAAGTATATAAGAGCTACGCCCCTCAGGTTTGTAGAAAGAAAAGGTAGTCATAATTTTAATATATTCTGCAAAAAAAAGTATGGTTTCTACAAAATAAAGTTTTATATTAAATTATTTTATATGTTTGAGCTAATAATTTAGGCTGGATGTTTGTATAGAATTTGAATAAAGAGTCAGTGGTTGCTTGACTAATAATAATAATATAATATTACATTCCTGACTAATAAATCTTATTTAAATCATCAGTACTGATCTATAATCTTTTATGAAAATATTAAATTTCCAATTTTCCTCAATTTATTCCAATGGGCTTAGCAAACAATCAATTGCCTTGACTCTGGCCTCGTCTCTCGAAATTTATGTGAGGTTCCCACAATAATTTATCAAAACGACAATTGAAAATGAAGGAGATCGCTGCCGACTGCCGAGGACTGCTTAAATGATCTCCCAAGATTAAGGGGATTCCGCGCGCAGGCGCATCATCAAAAGTCATCAGGAAGGTGTCACAAATCATTCACACACGACAGGGGGATGAGACGGGGGGCTCGCGGTAAAAGTGGAAGTGATATTAAAGCGGCCGAAGATAAATACGGGGAAGCGAGGCCCGGGGAAATCGAAACAGTTGCTTGGAAAAATCAACCGAGGACGAGCACTTCCAGCGAAGCGTTCAGCCATCGTGTAATACAATCCGTGCGTAACTATAACTACTTAGTACACGCATGTATCTTGTAGCTTCTATCGGTGAGGTGAACAAACTCCGCGCCTGCGCAAGTATCTCTTCTTCGCGGGAAGTGTGTCCTCCTGTTGCTGTCATCCAATTTCAAAACATGAAAAATTAGTCCATTTCCGTTTGCCTAGATGGCAGCTCCATGTGCTCACCTCGCCTCATCCTTGGCCCCTGCGGGTTGAATGAACTGCAATTGTATCCAGATTCAGTCCTGCACGGCAGACTTGTTGCCGCATTGCGCTATATTATCCCACCACCACCTTTAGGTGCATTGAACTCGGGCTTAGGATAGTTCGTTGGGGTTGCGGTGGCAGTGGTTTTTGGCTGCCAAGTACAGTCATCGTGGGGATAAGAGCCTCAGGAAGCCAATTTTAAAGGTGGTTTAACATGAATTATTGATTTTAATAAGGGATTCAATACTCAGTTTTGTATACATTTAAGTAATTTATATTTTTTTGAGGAATCCTTTGATATTTAAAACTTTTCTAAAGCCATGTTCTAATCTTTTTTTATTCGTTGAAACTAACCTTTTAGTTTTATAAACAAATTTGGATAGCTTATTCAGTTTCTTAAATAAATATACAATTTATTATCTATAATTAAATATATCTACATACTCTGTGGTAAAAAATATTAAAAGCTTTGTAAATAAAACAGTAGAATGTGTCTTTAGTTTATTTTTAGCTTCTCCCCCTAATGCTGATATTTAGCTAAAATTTCTGGAACCCCTTCTAGGATACTTTGAAATATTTGCTCCCCTTATAGCGAGTCATGTCCAAGAGCAAAGATCGCAGTGCAATTAAATGGCAACCAAGCAAGCGACACTCTGGTTCCGCCATCAACCCGCTGCCCTCCTCCTCCGCCTCCGCCTCCACCTCCGATTGCTCCACATCTCAGGGCGCATTTCCCATTAGAAACCGAGCACGCTTCGCGGGGTGCAACGAAAACAGACGCAGCGTCTGCTCCTGAGTATCAGTGGTGCTCAGCAGAGTTTATAGGAGATTTAAAGGATAAGAAATAGTTTTAAGAAATATAACAAATAATTATTTAAAATTTTTAAATGCATAAAAACATATTGAAGAAGGAGAATTTAATTAATAAAATATTGTTTAAGGAATATAAATGATTAACTAACATCTCTTAAGCTTAGTAATATTTTAAGTCAAAGATACAATTTTTATTAAACTTCTCTCATCTTTAGCAATAAAAAAAATTAATTAAAAATTTTATGAAGACTTTTTAAATATTTAATATAATCTAATTTTTTTAATTAATTAAAATATTTTGTTTAAATTTTATTAATTTTCTCGAGCTAAAAACCAGCTAAGTCAGCATTTATTTTGGAAAATAAACGGAATCTAATGAAAGTGATGGACCGGCGCTGACTGCACGTTCTCCTCGCGACTATTTTTAGCGCCGCCTCTGGGCTCTCCGTCTAGTTAGCACCGGGGCGTAGATACACGTACTCGTAGATACACGTACTCTTACATCCGTGCGCACGGATGTATCTGCATCTTCGCCTCCTGTTGCTGAGGGCGGCTGCGGCTGCGCTGCCCTACCGCCGCTGCTGCTGCTGCCTCTGATATTCATCCGTCGGGTGCAGTTGCCGCCAGCTCGGCGATCCGCTCGTCTCAATTGCATTCCAGCGCGCGTTCGGTGCGGATACGGTTACGTTTACGGCGGATAAAAGATACGGATGCAGCATTAGCGCGAGGCATCGAAGAATTGATTGCCGCATTGGATTATCAGTGGAAAAAAGTGATAGTGAAAGAATATCTAAGACAAAGTGGCAATGCACACTCTATAAACTTGCCTCGTGATTGTGAAAAGTTCCTAAATAATTATTAGAAACACAGATTGTGATCTGGATTAGATTTGTGATTGGATTGGATTCTGAAAAGTGTAATTCCGCAAGCGTTCCAAATATTACAAAGAGGAAGGATTAATAAAATTGTGTTCAGGTTTGTTTTTTAAATATATGAATTATTAATCTTGGCAGACTTTTTATTTTTAGGGTTTATCTAGGGGACTATAATTATATATTTACTTATTATTATATTATAAAAATCTAGGTAGAAGGAATCAAAATAAATAAATCAGAAATTACCATTGAAACATAGAGAAATATAATATAATTTTGTTTAGGAAAAATATCAATATTAAGTACCAAAGATATGTATCTTTTATCTTAATTAAATATTCTTAAATATTTATATTAATCAAATCAGAAATTACAAAATAAAAAAACAAGATAATATAAAGAGCTACATATATGAATTTATTTATAACTACTTCGAGTTCTCATATAACTTTATTTACTACTTTAAATAAATCGAAACAGTTAGAAAATCATTTATATTATTTTCCCCCAACGATTATATAACCCAAAGGCACCAAAATATACCCCTGAAATGAGTAATGCCAAAGTAATTCGATGTCGGCCTAAGTAGCCAACGGAATTCGCATTATCTCCCCGATCAGACCGATCGAGGCATCCTAAAAAGGGAGCATCGTTCGGTGACCACATCCCAGAGCATTTAAGTGGAAATGTGGAAGTGTCTGCTGGAGCGGCGAGCCGAAACAAAGGCAGCTGAATTTAAATTGGGAACCAACTGAAAAATGTCGCCTGTGTTCGATGGGGCGCCCGATGATGCCTCCTCTCTAGGATGGGTAAAATAAAGAAACAAAACAAGAAACAGCGACGGCCAAATGTAAACAACACAAAAAGAGTGAACGTAGCACAAGTTCAAGATTCTCACAGATACTCCGAACACACACCAGCATGGCTAAAAGTAGAAACGGGCGCAGACGAAGCAATAAACTGCACGGAAAGTAGTTTAATGCAGTTTGCTGGGGATCCTGGGGCCCCCTCTGGCACCTCCCCAGCTCCCCAACTCCCAGGTCCCTGTCCCCGTTCCTGTCTCTGCCGCTGCCCTGTTCCGTCCGTGGCGCACGACAAACAACTACAACTACATATCAAATACAACAACTGCAGCCGCGTCGCGTTGCGCTTAGTTTTCCTCCGTCGATCGTTTGCCTGATCTATTTTCGTACCGCTCAGGGATGTGTAGTTTTTCGTCGCCTCGAGTAATTTGTTTGTTGCATTAGTTTGGTGGAAATTCTACACTAAGGGAAAATTTGTAAATATTTATCACTATTATTTGGGTTCAATATTAGCTAATATCTGTTTTCTTATTCCATATTAATCGATGGTATATGTTAGTTTTTGTCTATAGCTTTGTTTAATTGCCAAAAATCGATGAACATTTAAATTCGCTTTTGATGAAATATTTTGAAGCATACTTTTCAGGTGATTAACCACCATTTTGTGCGCCATATTTAATTCTGTTTCATTATACGAAATATAACTTAAAATTATATTTTAACTTTCTTAACTTACCTTAACTTAACTTAAAAGAACGTTTTATATTCCTTTTTAAATAATTTCTTTAGAATTAATTTAAGCCACAATAAAAAATTTAATGAATTCCCCTTTATGATTTCATTTATTATTCCTTTAATCATTTAAATAAATATAAGCCACAATCTCAACTTGGAAGGAAATATAAGGTCTTCGTTTTTTCCTTAAAAGATCTGAAATTTACATATCTATTTCAATTTTTTTCAAATTTATAACAATTTACTAAAGGAAAGAATAAAATATATGCAACTTTTTTAACAAATTGATAACTATATACATATTTGAACTAGATTAAATAATATGTATATTCGATTGAGGCATTAGTGTAAACAAATTTTTATTTAGAAACTCATTTAAATAAATATTAATTATTAGCTTTTGCAGTGCATTTTTGCCAAACCCTTGCAAACCAAAACCGTTCGTTTATTCGTTCGTTCCCCACCAAAGCAAATTTGCACTCAAACAAACCGGGAGGGGGAATGGGTGACCACAATGTTTATTTAAAACTTTGCATTGCCAAAGTCAACTTGCAGTGGCACAAGCCAAACGTTAGTTTTTCCCCAGCGAAAACCTCGGAAAAGGGGGGAGAACTACAATAACTATTGCAACACCTACTCGAGGGGAAAATTAGGAGACAGAAAGCAGGGGCAGGGAAATGGGTATGTCAAGAGGCCGACGACATCGACGGTCCAGAGTTACAGTTGAAACTCCCTAAAAGGTCAAGCTCTTTAAATTATGAAATGAAATAAAATCCCCCTAGAGAAAGTTTCCCTGTTAGTTTAAGTTATAGAGGTTCTACTGTACCACGAGTTCCTTGCTCCGTAGAAGAAACAGATGAAGACGACAGCAGAATCGCTGCAGGGGGCACACTCACCCCAAACTCAAACTCACACACAAACTCGGATACGCACGCGCACACCAAATGTGAGCGAGATGAGCATGTGGCCATAAAAGCGAGGGGAAGTCGTTGTCTATTGCTGTCTATCGCTCGGGGGACACTTCCGTCCCCAGATCTCTCTGGGTGCATGTCTGCAGTTGTTGTGCCCGAGATCCCCCCCACCTCCATCTGCTGGGAGCTGCTGGAGATTGATGTTGGGACAATTTCACGTCCTACTGTTAGCCGGGCATTAAGTGGCATTAAAGTTGTGCGGGCTTATCGCCAGCAAGCGCACAAGCTCGCACCTACAAGAGGGTCTTGCACGGTGAACAAACTCTATGTATTGGTTTTAAAACCCCCAAAAATTATATACTTTAATTTTAATATCTTGCATTTTAAATTCTTAAGGGTTTCTTGACTTGAAAATAAGTAGGTTTTGGTTCATTACTTCTCAGATTTATTTTCTGTGTAAGAATTGAGCTGGCTTTAGTTCATTTCCGCTGGAAACTCATCTATTTGGGGGCGCCTTTATGGAGGATCGTTAATGTCAAGCCAGCCCTGAAATTACATATGTCAAATTATGTTTAATGTGGGGCATTAGCCCAGGTACAGTAAACCCCGGAGGCGGTTACCAAGAAACCATTACATTTCACTTAAAAAATATTCCCTAGATTTATTTCTAATTGAAACTTGTTTCTAAATACTTTCTTAGTTAAAAATAAATAATATTTAAATTGAAATTGAAATACATTTCAGAATGGCCACCCTGCAGCAGCTTCCCATGGATGGTGAGCTTGCAGAGCTACAGACTCCACCGCTCCCCATAAATCCGCCGCCCAAGGTGATGGCCAATGGTATTGTCTATGGCTTTCGCACCCGTCATCTGTCCTGCATCGAGGAGAACGACTCGGACTCGTTGCATGGCTCATCCATTCCACATGCCTACGACATGATGCAGCAGGCGGACGAAACCTTCCAGAAGCTGAATGCCAACGAGGAGGTGGATGAGTCGGGCAGCGAGGAGGATGGCCTGGAGAATCTGGACGATACGATTGCCATGATCGATGAGTCGCGGCTCTTGGAGGCCGATTATCTAGACGAACTGGTGGCCGAGGAGCAGTTGCAGCAGGAAGAGGGCTCTTCGGACCTCGTGGATTCCGGCAATGTGGAGGAGGACTTCTGGCAGCCGAGCTTCAACCGCAACGACATCATGATGACGTCAGTTTATGGAACCCTCAATGGCTCTATGACCAGCGAGGTGTCCTCGTCTGTATTGCCGGGTTACTTTGAGTGTGCCACGCCCAAAAAGGAGGCGGAGCCTGTGTATGCCACGCCGGAGAAGCGAAGGGCCAGCAATAGAAGCTTCGATTCCACCTGTGCCTCCTTAACCAGTTCGATGTATGGCGGTTCTATGAGCTCCTCGCTGGACTTGAAGTACTCATCCTTGGGGGGCGGAGACTCGGGCAGTGGTGGCATCAGTGGCACTAGCACTTTGAGAGGAACCTCTGTGCCGCCCATGGACATATCCATGATGTCCAGCGATGGAGTAAGCGCCCTTGATTGGGGATCAGCAAGTGTTAGCTGTGTCTTGGACTCCGGCGATGGCAATCCGGCCGAGGAGCTTAACGAGGAAATGGCTGCCAAGTGCTTGATAGCAGCAGAGAGTGGTGAGTTTTTGCCTGGATTTTAAATCTGTTTTTTTATTATAATTAAATCTTTAGGCAAACTATAATTTAAATAATTAAATCTATATAAATTATTGGATTCATAAAATCATCCACTGAAAAGGCAATGGATTGTGGAATTTCCTATCAACCAAAAGTGGCACAAGCTCTTAAGGATCGATAATAAACTGTTAACAACAAAAACAGCTCGTTAAATCAAGGCCCATGGCAGCAATTTTCAGGGGGAGGCAGAGTCTATGCCCATAAAGCCATGATTACTTCATTAACAGCGAATTGTAAACAAAGCTCGCTTTTTTATATTGATCACTTTAGCAATTTCTCTCCACTCATTCCATGGGGATTTCATTCGCCGAATGGCAATTCATCAATGCAAGCAGGGCATTAAACTCATTTACAATCCTTCATTACCGGACATGCGGCAGGCAGGCTGGCACTGGCAGCGGTTTTAATGACCCATTTCGCTCTGCTCGCCATTAGAAAGGCAGCCGCAAGGCGGCGTCTGACCCCCAGCACTTCCACATCCATTCCTATGTCCATGGCCATGGCCACAGCATCTGCATCTCCATCTGCATCTGGGCCGGCAACATCATCAGCAGTATCCTAGGCCGAAAAAAATCAACAGACATCCACGGGCCGTGGGGAAAATGTAATACACTTTTAGAAATATAAAGAAGAGTTATAAATATTCCTTAAATATATATTTTCTAGGGGATCTTACATCTAAGCATTCAAAAATTATTTAAAATATTTTTCTGCAACCCTAAAGTAACTCTCCCTAAAAAGCCCATTCTTGCATCTCCCTTTACAGCCTTCAATTATTAAAATAGAAATTGTTCTATACTACCTTCTCTTCTTGATATCTTTCATTTATCTTACGGATCAAAGGATCTCCAATTAGTTCCCTCTATATATCCTTTTTAAAGCCCCTTTCCATCCCAGTGTACATCCGTGCAATTCGATTGGCCATAAGTGCAAACAAAGCCAGTGAAAGCCAAACAAGTGGCCAAGACTTTGCCCATTTCACACAGATGTTTAACAAGCCAGGCCCGGGTCATAAATCATCCAAATGGATAGGATATATACTCACCGGGTTTATCCATCTCCCATTTGGTTAGCATGTGACCGCGGTCGAGATCCTCGCGGGTGAAAACCCGCTGACATTGACAGTTTCTAATAAGAAAATTGGCAAAGATTTATGCTTGCGCCGCTGACTTCCATTTTAATTTAAAACCAATCAATAAACTGGCACAGCGCGTAGCCAGAGCAGCGAAAACTGTTTTTAACAAATTGCCAAATGATGCTGCAAAGTGCAATGTCACAGTAATTTACGTGCCACTTCAATGGCAGCCAAACTATGTACGAGTAACACCACCGCATCCACAAAGCTGATGAGAATTTATGCTAAGGGTTAAGTGTCAGCCTCGTCAATATGCATAGTGGGTGGTTTCGCTTGTTGAAGATATTACAAAAATGTATTTAAATATTTGCGCCATGAGATCATAGGCTTTAAAAAGCGAAATAGATGTTAGCTTCTTACAAATTGTATTCAGAAATAAGCAATATAATTCTTAGAATGTATTCCTAAATGGTTATAATGAATTATTACAATTTTTTCTGTATATATTTCTCTTTTTTTGATGAATCTTTTTCTGGAATTCCTTGTTGACTTAAATTATTAGTATCCTAAAATCGTAATTTATTTCTTTTTAAAATAATTGCATTTGGACTTTACATAATTTTGTGGTAATTTTTAATCCGCAAACTTATTAAATAAACCCCAAAAAGAGCACATTTCCCATATATGCAGATTTACCCCATTGTGCTGCAATTTGACAGCCTAGCTTTGGCTGTGTGCTATGTGTGTGCGGAAAAGTGAAAAGTCATGAATCATATACATCATGATCACACCAAAGCGAACCACACCACACGACCATGGCCAGCTAGGATGGATGATGATGATGATGAAGCTTCGGCGGCAGCAGCGTCAGTAACCGCGGCATCGGATATGCGAGTGGATGGGCCATAAAGTTACATGGCTTATCGCTGGAAAACTTTTAAAAAACACTTGAGATTGCGCCGAGAACGAGCGCGGTGGCCGAAGCGAAGCGAAGTGCGCTTGGAACAGGTATATGTAGGTATATACCTCTTCCACAGAAGAGCCTAAGCACACACACATACACGCACAGCAGCGGCAAGAGAAAGATCCATGGAGGAGGATTGACGCTGGAGGATGGAGCTGGAGCTGAAGTTGTTGGTGGCTTGTATCTACAAATAGACGCGCTCTGACGGCCGCAAGACAAAGTCAAACAAAAGACCCAAACGGTAGTTGCCATGAATGGACAACAGACTCCAAACCGGCTGGTGGGGACTACAGTAGATCTACCATTATTTGGAAAAGTATGACTATGAGTTACAAAACGGGGTGGCAAAGAATCCCTTTTATAAAGCAATTGGTAAACTTGGAACTTTAAATTTTTGTAAATAATCTAAAGCCTTAAGATACATCAGCAGTTCTTAGAGCTTTGCTTGGGTCCTTGAATTACGCTGCAAAAGATAATATATTTTATATATTCTATTTATATTTTCTGTACAATTAAATCTATCTAAAAATCTCAGTTGAAGAAGTCCAACTGTATTTGTATCTGACGTTTACGGCACGCAGACTCCAACACACAAAACTTTGACTGGAACGCAGTTGCAATTGCAACTTTGTTGCCCGCAGGCGCAGCATGGACTCAGACTTAGACTCGGATTCGGATTCAGACTCCTTGGATGGCCAACTATTTATTGGTTAGGATCCCGGGACTCCGACCCAGTCTGAGATTCAGATACGAGCCCCATAAAATTCCCGCGCACGCATAGACAAATGGTAAAGCGAATGCGAATGCATTTTGTGTGTTCGATAAGCGCAAGTCGGTGATTCCCACAATCGAAGCTGCACTTGAATTTGAATTCGCAATTGCTCTCTCAATATTTATGAGTTGAACTCTGTAGTTAGTTAGTTTGTGAGTTTGCGATAATGAAAGTGCTGCCAATAAAAAAAGAGGGATGCGCTAAGGTCAGCATATATTTACATGTCTGTAGATAGGAATACAGAAAAATATAAGGGGAAGCACTAAAATAGGATACAATGAATGTAATAAGTTTTGTATGGAATATTTAAATGATGTTTTTTATAAATAAGTAAAAGAATAATAAGAATATAAGCTCATTAAACCTTTTTTTCGAAACCCTTAAGAATTCAAAGTTGAAAAATAATCTTACCCTTTTGACTTCAGATTTATTTCATTTAATATTTAATAACAACAATTGATAAGCTATCAAAAGAAGTAACCCCACCAATTTCTGTCCCCAATTTAAGTAAAAAAAAATCAGTTAATTCTTTATCTCTATTTATTTATAGTTTTTTGTCTTATCTATTACATTATTTATGTATTTCTGTTTGCAATTAAATGTAACTTCATAATTTTTTGCTTAGCTCAGATTTTCCCTGGAAAAACTTGAACCAAATGTCTCAACTTCTGTTTCTACATCCATTTTCCTCCACCCTCACCCCTTATCGGTGCCCATTAATCAAGATTGTGTCAAAGGTATTAGCTCATTTGGGCGCTCAGACCCGGCACCGGACTCAGTGTCTATGGGGATTGGATCCGATCGACTCCAACATTCGAATGTTTCGGGTGATTACAAACTATTACTGTTGTCAACTGCCAGCGTTAACATTTTATTACGTGAGCTCCGTGTGGTTTTCCTTTTTTGTTATGTTCTCCCTGGTAATGAGTAAATTGATTCTAATTGGAAAAAAGCCGGACAGGGGCTTATGCTTATCACAAATTTAGGTGGCTTGAGCAACCCGCTTTGTGATTACTAATGGCCTGGAAAGCTACCAGAATTGGTAATGATGTTGAGGTAGTTCTGGGCATTGCAGTAATATTTCGAGTATCTGAAAGGGTTCTTAGAGATAGGAATCTTTTTGTAGACTAATCATGAAAAATAAATAATATACTTCTACATAGATTTTAAAAAAGCAATCAATTTAGATTGAGATATTCTACATCCCAAGGAAAATCCTACATCGCTGTATTTTTTGGTCGATGACTCAATTGAAAAACTAATTTTCACAAATCTCGAAAACCACTTTAAGGAACAATATCCTGACACATTCACGGCGTGAACGCCTCTCAAGAAGTGGCTCGCTTATCAGGACGATAACCCCCGAAGAGTGGCAAGTATCTGGCGGGTTAATGAGGCACCAAAGGCACGTTCGCTTGCGTCATCGGGTAGCTGAAAAGGAGATACAGGGGAGGTAGACACCAGACCCTTACCCTGTCTTTTATATTTGCTATTTCCACTGACACTGTGATAAGCGACAGTTCCTGCAGTCAGCACCTCAATCAGTCAAAACCCAAGAAGAATAAATACAAAATCAACATGAAAAGGACCTGTGAATGGTTGTTTTGAATGTGTGGTACCTGGGACTTGGTGCTCTTTAAAATATATTTATGAAATAATTTAAAATGTTCGTATTTGATTTTACTTTTTTAATCATGAAGCAAAGGGTTCTAAAGAATGAGATGCCCTTAAAAACGGTGTTAATAAATCTCTGGATTTAAAACCAATTAAACTGAACTACAAGTTCAAAAATAAGCAAAATTTCCATAAATTAAGATACTAAATTTAAAGATTTTAAATGAGAATTCCTTTCCATTTCCCCTATACTCCCTATATACGAGTAAAATAAATCCCAGCATACCCCTCAGCTCTACAAGTACCACGTACCACAAAAAAACAAACACAAATACAACAACAGCGAAGCGTGAATGAATTCCTCGGCGCAAATTGAAAAAAGAGTGATAGTGATAGTGGAACTGATAAGCGGCAGAGCGCCGTGTTGAGATCGCATATCAGAGGGAGAGGCGGTGTAGTCAGAGCCAACACGCTCTGAGCGCTACAGAACGGCGCTGAAAACCGGTCTGTGTGTGGAGAGTTTCAGATACTTTTCATACTCACAGTTTCAGATACTTTTGTGCTCACAGCTGGCTTACTGTGGTGCACTATGGGTAAAGTGTAGAAAGAAATGTCGATACAAATACAATTTTAATTGCTTCAAATTCCTTAAATACTCAGTTAACTTTATTTAAATTAAAATCCTGTTTAAGAAATATATTATTTATAAATACACGAGGAAGATGCAGAAAATATACAATTAAAACCTATAAAAAATGTATAATAAATCCAAAAATCCACATTTTATGCCCACTGTACAGTGGAGACTTACTCGACTGTTGGGTTAACCGACACTTGTCTGGCTTTCTGCTCTCAGTTTCGAAACGCATTTCATAGCTCGCGCAAGCGTACCGCTCGCCAATCGGAAAAGCCGCATCGGAAAATTATAGCGACGACTCGCGATCGTACGGCCGGCATCTCCCCCTTATACGCCACTTTTGGATACGGTTTTGATTCGCAGAAGAAAATGTGCGAAAATCGCTAAATTCTAAAAAAAAAATTCCCATGTGATGTGACGTATACGTAATGTGACAACATTGCGGATTAAAGTAAATATACTTATTTACCTGAATAAAAATAGTTGAAAAACTATGTGCATGTGTGTGTCAGTGTCTAGGAATTTTTGTTTCGTCTGCGAAAATGTGCATAAAAGTTTTTAATATTTTACATGGCGAAATTCGAAGAGAATTTATTGAGTCACCTCCTAAGACAACAACAGATTAGATAGCATTTGACCAACTTTAGTAAGGAATTCCCAAGGGAGTCTATGAATCGAATTTCCCATGAATATAAAAATTTGTCATAATATTTATTTAATATCTTTTAGATAAAAAATAATATAATTTAATATGCTATAAATTCCTTTCAAAATAAATTCTTTGCACACTGAATCGCAAGACGAAACCAAAACAATAAAAGACAAAAGAGTCTTGGCCAAATTTATTCACATTTTTTGGGATACAAAAGAAAGCCGTTAACATTGTGATAGTAATGTGCGAAAATTTCAAATGATAAATTTAAATTTAAAAGTGATGTTCTCTTTTCTTGCAAAGCGCCCAACGCCGGCTCTGTAGATGTATTTCGAAAACGAATTTAACGACAAAAAAAAACTAAAAAAGAAACGCCCGAAAAAGTAAGTGTTGCAAAAAGTGTAAAATAAAGGGCAAAGCAAACGAAAAGGAGGAGCAGCAGCGACTTGAAAGGATTCGCAGCTGGAACTGCATCCCATCCAGATACGGTTCTCAGATACAGATACAAACATACATACATGAGGCAGCCAGCGAACCACAAAAGATACATGCCATGTTCCCACTAACCAACCGCTCTTCGAGTGGCAACCGCACCAACAACAACAACAGCAGTACGAGCAGTAACCAGACCACGAGCTTTATAATCGGAGCTACCAGCAACATTAACCACAACAACAACACCAAATCGGAGGCACCAACACTGCCAAGGATAAAGGAAATTTTGAAAATAATTGGAGCTGCAATAAAACGACCGGTCGTCGATCTGGCAGCGGGAATAGCTGCAGTTTTTTAGGTAAATTTTTTAAAATAAAGCTATATACACTTATTATTTGTATACCCCAAAAGATATCCCCTAAAATATGATAGGTATTTAAACTGAAGAAACAGAATGAATACCACAAAAATTATATACTGATTCATTACCAATACATAATGCCAAATTAATTAATTGATAAATTAATTGCATTCATTTCTTTAAGGATGCTTTGTATCTTTAATTAAACCGATACTTTTGGCTTCAATAATTACACCCAAGGGGCCCCCCATTTGTGGTGCCCTGCCCAATGCACTGAAAGTTGTATCTTTCCATTTGCGGCGGCTGCTTTGATCACCTGAGTTTTATCTTATGACCATCACTTCTCTTTTTTTCTTTCTCTCTCGGATTGGAATGACTGCAATTTCACAAATCGCATTTACCTTTTTTCCGCATGCTTGTTTTAATGTCGCCAAGGGTTCCCTTTTTTAGCCGCAATTTACAATGCAAATTGCATTAATTGCAATTTTCTGTCCAAATTGAGTTTGCCATGGCTGCAGCATTGTTGCCGTTTGTATTTACATTAAAATGCAAATATTTTGCACTAATTTACATGTCGCGCCGACGATTACAGAGGAAAATGCACCACCACCACCCCCTCCCTTACCGCGATCTCTTTTCCGAAGCCCATAAAACCGCCTGAAGAGACAATGGAAGTCTTTTGTGATGAGCATGAGAGAGTGTGTGTTTGTATCTGTGTGATTTGTGGGGGAATTGCGGAGAGTGTAATTGTAAGTGTGAGCTTGAACCATGTGAAATGCCATAAAAATTCCAGACTCTCTCAAGGGGTAATGCCTTCTTTTGCCTTGTCGGTTTATTTGCCAAAATTCTGGGGTATATGAAAAATTTAAGTTTTTAAGATACTAAAATAGGTAAATCTAAATTTAAATTCAAGTCTTAAAATTAGTATTAAATTAAAACTCACTTCCTGTTGCTTTGTTGCGGTTTTTAAATATTGAGTTAACTTCTAAAACCTTTGGAATATTTGTTTTTGTTTGGGACTTGCTTTAAAAAAGGGTATAACATACTTTCCCACTGATTCTTCTTCTGTCAGTTGCGCTTGCGCAATCTCCAAAAGGTTTTTCTCTACGTTTCTGAGCTCTTTTCATGGCGCATTTGCAAAAAAAAAAAAGTGGAAAAAGAGGAGCTTGGGGATGTCGGCACATGCGCTTTGTTTGTCTGTCTGCTAAAACACTGAAAATAAAAAACCGAAGCTAAGGAAATAATTAATTAATATTTTATTATAATAAAAGAGCTTTGTACCCATTTCTAAGATGATTTTCATAATGAATTTCAATGCTTTAATTCACTTTACAAACTATAAAATATTTTTTATTTATATTTTTTTTTATTTATAGTGCATTTAATGCCATTGTATGTATGTCGGTGTATGCTTAAGAATTCCCAGAAATATTTCACTTCGAAATTTGTTAACAAGCAGACAACAGCAGCAGTAACAACAACAACAACAACAGAAGCAACTCAAACACATAGGGAACATTGTATTTTGGTTTTTGTTTGTTGTTGCTGCTTGGCCTGGGCCATGAAGTGTATCAAGTGTTTGCCGGGTTAGCTTCTTTTCTCTGATTCCGCTTTGTCTACGTCCCGGGACTTCAAGTTGAAGGTTAAAGTTGAGCCAGGCTGCCGGTGAAGCCTTCACGTTGCGATTAGAAAGAGTTTTGTTGTTTGTTCGAGTGGATTTCTCAGAGGTTTACCGGTGCCAGGACCTTTGTTTTCAGAACTTGAAATTCAATGGTTAAAAGTATGCTTCAAACTGACAGACTTTTGGCAGGTTTTCAAGGACTTTCTGAGGGGCAAGGGAATGGGAAAGGGAGTTGTGTCCAACTTTTGTGAAGTTAGTGAAGAGATTTTAGTAAAATGTATAGAAAACTTGATAAATATTTTCAGTAAACGTTTTCTTGCTTAGCTCTTAGCTTTGATAGTATTTCTCAAAGTTTCAAATCAGTTAAAGTCATACATATATTTTATAATCCCAGCTTTGCACACTTTACAGCCTCTGAATTGATTTATAAAACCACTAGAACCAGTTCATTGATGCACATTGGCCACTCTTCATGTGTAAGAGTATCGTTAACCAATAACTCAAACGATCTGGAAACCAGCCTTCAAACCCAGCCGCCAATTCGGAAACCGTTGCCAAGTCGTTTCTTGGACGCGTGTTGGGCAGCAGACTCCACGGCAAATCGCTTCCAATTCCAGCTAAAAATTCAAATGCGTATTCCACTTGCACTGCCTGGCGATGGTTTTAATTGCAAATTGCAAAACTGACCAATCATAACGAGTCTAATTAAGGCGATGTCTGGCTCTGTCGAACCAATATCTTGCATATTTTTAGATCCACCAGCTGGATATTTGCATTCGCAGACGGTCAGCATTCAATGTCATACACTGAGAGAAGTAATACCAAATTTTTAATTAGTCTTTTGGGTTGCCAGAGGCCTGGTGAGTTCCGCCTTTCTCTTTGGGCATTCATGGCATTGAATTTACTTATTTATTTGGCTATAATTTTACAAATAATTGCACTTTACGTGTCAACAAAATGATTCTTAATTGAACAAAAATACAGACTCACAGATAATGCTTTCAAAAATTAAAAAAAAAGTATTTAGAAACCTTCCTATTTATTTTTGTTGTTATAAAATATATTGAATTATGTTTTAAAATCAATCAAAAGCTGCAGAAAATATTCCTTCAAAATGTGTGCATGTTATTTAAATCCAAAATCAAATCCATAATTAAAGTACTATCTATTTTTTTCCTGTGCAATCGACCAAATTAGAAAGGGAGATCTGCGCGAGGATGATGAAGAACTGCTAGCTGTGAGTGGCAATGAGTTAATTTGCTGCCAAAACACACCCTCGGGTCTCATTAGCCTGCACTCTGAGTGAGATTTATAGACGAGCTGAATGCTGCTGCTGCTGCCGATGCTGCTGGCGAATTAGTTGGAAATGCAAAAAAAAACCCTGGGGGTCGAACAGACAGGGGCGGAGGTTGGCAGCCGCTCTGCGGGTTGCCCAGCTAAATGAGCGCTTAAAGTGTCGGCTAAGCTTGCCAAGATTGCAACTGGGCAACATGGTCATATAGCAGCAGGGCCGATGAGCATGAATAATGAGCAGTAGTCAAGCAAAAAATGGCCAACTTACCTCAACTATAGGTGTCTTTACAAACCCATAAACCTAGGTGTTAAACAGTTTTAGGTTTAGGAGTTTGAACCTATTGAACTCATCAATATTCCTCTTTGATTTATAGTTTTAAATATTTCTACTCACTGATTGGTGCTTAAAGTTCTTTGATTTTATCTCTTGACTAATTTTAATATTTTTTTAAGACCCTGAAAACTGTATATTACTCAGCAGCTGGCTGGCTACACCCTAAACAACATAAACATGTCCACAGCTTGTGGGGAAAAAATGACTTTCCATTTGTTTTTGCATTTGCTGTGACATTTTGAGTTATTTGACACTTTGCAGGCGCATATCATCTTTCCCCCAGCCTTTCTTCTTGCCAGTTTATTAACTCATTATTTTGAAATCAACTTGGCCTGCCGGGCGAAAACGTGTTGCAGAAGTTTCTGCCTGACAAGTTGACTGCACAGCGGCAGCAGCAGCAGCAGCAGCAACATCGTCGTCGTGCCAGTGCAACTTGCGCAACTTTTCTTCTCCGCATTCAAGTTGATTAAGTACTCCGACACTCTTTCTTCCATTAGCGAGCGAATATTATTCATTAACATTTCACATGAAATTGGGACAACAAGAAGAAGGAGCTCTTGCTCCGGGCGGCTTTTAATTGAAGTAATCAATAATTGCGGCATATCTTTAATTTACATCGACCTTTCTTTCCGTTTTTATTCCCAGGCATTTGTGAATTTTATTTTTAACCGCACATAACAATCCAATTTGGCACCTATAAACACAAAATTAGCAACTTTATAAAATATTCAGTAGTCTTGAGCCTGAAGTTTCGCATAAAAAATTCAGCAAACAAAACAAATTTTGAATGCGCCGCTTATACAGATCTAAGGTTAAGCCTCTGAAATGTTTTTATCTTAAATGCCGAAAAGGCATTCACAATAAAGCATAAAACCAATTAATTATTTGCACATTTGATTGTATTATTTTGTTGTGCTTTTTCTCTATTTTGTTGATTGCAAAATTCAAGTAAAAACAACTTGGAGGAGCTACTGCCACCACTGCGTAACACTTTGTTGTAGTGAGGCTGAGATAAAAAATACTACACCTAAACAAGTATTCATATCTCAACTGTGCCGGTTACAGGAAATAATAGTTCGAAGTTACGTGGGTGAAGAAAAATATAAAATAAAGAAAATATATAGTTTAAAAAGTATTTATAAACCTTTAAGAGCACTTTTGGTTGCTTTAAACGCCAGGTTTAAATTCTTTCTTTTATTGACTCTTCTGATACTATTTATTTATGGGTTTAAAAGGCAATTTTTAAGGTATACTATAGATCTTATTATTGTCTATTTTTTATGGTCTTACTTAGTCAAAGTTTACTGTACCTGAAGCGTATCTGTGGTAGTCGGTGAGAAGTTGTAGGCGTGGGTAGTTTGGCCCGATGTCTCTGGGCCTGTCGGTATCTGTGATGTGTTGAAACAGCGACTTGAACAAGTTGCCGAGGACATGGCCGCCGAAATCAAATGGAGTGGCAAAAAAAAAATAAAAATATACAAATTGAAAAAGAGAGGTAGCAATGAGTTATAAAATCGTATATATCGCCGCGATCTGCTCAATGGATTTGCAATTACATTCATGAAATTTAATTGGCGATGGGAAATAGCCTTGAATGGCTTAACCATGTGGGGACAATGTGTGTGCAAAATAAAAAATTTATGGAGAATAATTCAGAGCCCATTGAGATGAGGAGCCTCAATGGGATCAAAGCGATCTCTAACCAGGCTTGTCTGGGGGAGTTTCCCTTGGCCTCAAGCCTCAACGCTGAGTATCTGACTTATGCATCTAGCGCTGCGCCCTATCAGACCTCGGAATCGCCATTCAAGTTAGCCCATCGGCCCCATTAAAAAAAAAGAAGAGCTCAAAGCAACTACAAGTTTTTTGGCCAAAAGTCACGTTTTCACCGATGGATGTGGATGTGGATGCCTCCCCTGCACTAAAGTTAAGATCAACATGCGATAGATGGGCCAGAAAAGAAAACCAAATGTAGGAAAAGACGTGCAAAAAAAGCTTAACTAACCACTGCTTGAGTTTTGTTTACATATGCAAATTTACCCATAATATTTGCACCACAAACCAAGCTCTATTTTTAAAGTATTTAAACTTTTTTTCCGCGTCTGCGCCGCCACAATTTGCCAAGCAAACTTTTTCCGATAGCCCGGGCACAATTGTTTGTTTAGACGGCGACGTTAACAACAACCAAAGCCAATTACCGTTTTTAATTATTTGCAAATATTGAAAAAGTCCAGCCGACTTTTAGCTTGGCGCCTCAGAGGGGAAATATAGCTGAAAAAAAAGAATTTGAAACCTTATCGATGAGCAACAGGTGCGGCAGTCGGTGGACAAAGTGTGAACCACGCCAAGGCACAACCTTTCCACAAATGTGTGTGCTTTTGAGTGTGTATTTATTTGTGTATTTATGTATGTATATGTCACTATATCTAATCTTAAAGGTCGTCACATTTCGCGTGCCGAATTCCATAGGAGTGAGCCATGGGAAGGTACCCCTTTTGAAATGTGCACAGATACGGGTTATTTCTAGCTGTATCTGTATTTCTTTTCTATACATTTATGTTTTCTGTGTAATTTAAAACCTTTCAAATATATAGAAAAGTTTTTAAAATATATATAAATATTTTTTTAATATTTTTCAAAATTTATTGGAATATTTAAGCTAAACTTCCAGTCGACTATGCTTTTAGTATTGCTTAAAAATATTATAAAAAATGTATTTATCTTCAACATAATAAAATAACTGAGAGGGAATCCATATGATATAAAATACTTAACAGAAACTTAAGAAATTTCTAGTTAAAAAAGTCTGCGATCTTTAAAATCTATAAATAAAAGCAAAAGAAAAATTTCTAACAATTTACATATATTAATTTTATACTCAATAGTAGCTTTATCAACATTTTATCTCAATATACAATTAAAAACCCTTTAGAAAAAAATCTAAAAAAATAAATCCAGTATTCCTCGAACCTAAATCAATTTATTTTATGTATCAATATCATATTTACATATTTCTAAATAACAAAAAATCAATCTTCAGATCTGAAAAACCCACGTGCTGAAAAAACAATACGAAAATGTCGCTTTCCAGACCCATTAATCTCTCAGCCTCCTTGGGTCTCTCATATCTGCCATCATCTCCAGTTTGTCACAAAAAAACAAAAATTATAATAATTTGTTTGCCAAAACGAAGAAGTGTGGGCCATAAGCACCAGCAAAAAATCAATAAATAAATATGAAGTGCACTCGAATGGAAATTCACAACTTTTTCCGCATTTACACAAAAAAAACTTGTTGCTGTCATAAAATCGGAGATTGGGTTTTTTTTTTTTTAAGGTGAACCCCTTGGCTGACTAATTTTTGGCAAATGTATATGCGGTTCGAGCGTTGTCATTCATTCACTTATTGTTTCCTCTTTACAAAAAACAAAACCTTTGCTGCTTTTTTACTTTGTAAAGTGGGCGTGTCGCATTACGGTAATTTATTAAGTGTTTTTCTTGTTTTTCTCACTCTTTTTAATTGCCGCTCAGATGATTTAGTGTCTTTACTTTCTGCCTTTCCTCTGGTTGTCTTTCTTATGACTTTCACCTCGCCAAAGTGAAATTACGGCCTAATGACTAAACATTTCATTTAATTAGAAGATTCATCGGCCAAGAGAAACAGAAACAACAATAAAAGGGCGGAACAAGGAAAGAGTTTGTTCAACTCTTTTTCTTAATTTTAATTTTCCTCTCTTTATTCGTTACAAAACTTTTGGCAATCAAGGAAATTGATCTGACACCTGAAACCCCAAAGAGGATTAAGAGGGGTTTCAGTTTGACTGGGAATGTTGATGGATGTGTATGAATTCTGAGAGAAGGAAATATCTTTTGGAGTTTTTGTCATTTATTTTTTATATTGCATGTGGAGCTTTCACAATCCCTTGCTGTTATTTTGACATTTTTTAAAGTCTGTTGTGAAACCCTTTTCTTCTCTGAGTCACCTGGAACCTGCAACACGTTGCAATGTTGCAACATTGCAGCGAATTAATTTATCAACATTTACCGCTACACAATGTCATCGCAAGGAAAGAAGTTAGCAGCATTAAAAGGCAATAAATTTGTCGGACAACTCGCCTCGTTCTGAATTCAGCTTCCAAGAAGTCAGAGTGGCCACTCGATATGGCCAAACATTTCTGAATATCCGTGGAGTGGCAGTGGAGGAAAACCTCTGCTCGGAGACTGAAGTTTGATTTATGCGTTGCGATGCTCAATGGGCGATACCACTGGGGCCAAGGAAGTACTCTTGGCGGGTTCGCAGTCAAATTTCCAGGCCCAAACGGCACGACTACCAAATGCGCTCGCCGGCCAGCGTCTGCCTGGCGGTTAAATGCAGCCAAACATAAATTATAGGCCATGGCTAAGTAGGAAAAATCTCTGGTTGAGCCCAGCACGGGGCACAGTGGGAAAGCTAAGACAAGATAAAGTAATTTGAAGCTCTATTTTTTTGCTTTTAAACTAAATACAAAATGTCCTATTTATTACTGAAATGAAACACGTTATTTAAAGTTTTGTTTTCTGTCTATCTCGAGGTATTTCATATAATCTAGCAAAAATGATTGTTCATATATTTCTTATAAATATTTTAGGATATTTATTTAGTGCTTTCTTCTTAAATATATTATTTAAAAACTTTTGTAAAAGACTAAACCATAAATACTTGAAAATATTGCTTATTAACTTCTAAAAGGAAGTTTGACCAATTCTTACAGATACCAAAAATACAGCCTCTGATAATGAATTTTAAATATATACTCTGGAATAAAAGGGAATTAACAATTGTATTAATTTTTTAAATAATATTAAAGGTATCTGTAACCTCCTCCCAAATATTTCCACAGTGCCTGACATTTCCCAGCCCGCTTTCCTGGCAGCACTTTTCGCTCTGCCTCCACCGCCGCCCCCTGTTACTTTCATAATATTGGCAAACATTTAACGAAAGTCCAGTCGGGTTTGGCTAATGCATAAGCACAATACATGAATACAGGAACTTCAGTTTCTGCTTCAACTTCAGCTTCAGCCGCGTAATGCAAAGTTTTCCCTGCTCGGCGGATGCTGGGCTCTTGTGCTGCTGCTTGCCAGGTTCCACAGACGACGACGACGACGGATCGGCGGATACATGTTGCCGCCGTCAATGTTTCGCCTTTGTCTCGTAAATTTTAACATTTTTATTATAAGAGCCAGAGCCATACATGCATACATACCGGCTGCTGATTTCTCACACAATGCGCGCGATTTATTTTGTATGCATTGCGAGGCTGAAATTGATTAATTACAAAGCGGAAGACTCGCTGATCCCGCCTGGTTAAGTTTGTTATTATTTTTATTATTATTCGTGGCTTCATTTATCAGGCTTAATTTAGAGTATTATTACGATTTGGTTTCATTACATTGAGCTGAGATCAAGTCTAAAGCGTTGTGTGTGTGTCTTGCCATGACCACGATTCTTTGATTGTTGTTATTTTATATATTGTTAATCCGAAGGTTTCTGCATTATCTAGTCGACAATGACACCAGTGACACTTGCATGTAATAAGTGTTATGGAAATGTGTGAATCAATAAATGGGGCTTAATCGTATTCAAAACAAGTTTTAATGGGTTGTGAAGAGGGGGAAATATTGGAGTATTCTTGCCATTAAATTACTTTTGAAATCATTGCTAAAAAAAATAAATTTTTCCGTTCTTACATGTCAATATTTTATATCAAGTAGCACATGTTCTTGTGGCTATATACTAATTACATGATCTGGCGCCTCGTAAATTCCCAGGCAGTGCAAAAAAAATAAAGACTTGAAGTGAAATCTCAAGTGACAATGGGCGGAGGGCAGTAACGCCAGACGCACTTAGACTTAATTGCTGTCAAGTGTTTTGCAAACCCCAAATTGGCAGCTCGAGTGTGAATGAAAGGGGTGGCGGCTGTCTAAGGGTTATCTGGTGGAATGTCAAAGCAATTAGTTCCAATCGACTTGCGCTAGATACAAATTTGTACGAGTCTCTCTTTCTCCCGTCGATGTGTCGTGGTGCCGCAAGAGGTTGACACAACTCGGCTTTTGATGTCACATTTGTGTTTGGCTTTTAATGATTCTGTGTGCTACTTAAATTTCACGGAATTGTCGTTGTTTTTTCTTGTTATTGTGGCTTCTGTTTTTAATGAGCTATTAAAATGTTTGGGGAATCGTTTGGTAGTAAACACAGAGACATGTGTAAGAGCAAATTGCCTTGTAAGAACAACACGAAACCGAATCTCTCTCTTGAAAAGTATATTTTTATGAAGAGGATTTGTTTTATGGGAGATGCTTCCACCTAATAGACATATAATGAGATCAGTTCTATATATATTTTTTCTGTAATCTTATAAGTAATATTTAAAAATATCTTTTGTGAGGTGAAACTAATTTTTTACATTTCTTTCTTTACAGGTAAGTTATGCTTTTGATTAACGCCGCTGTCACATAACATTGGTTAACACTTTTGTAAGTCAATATGTTTAAGCAAAAACCTGAGAGTAAATTTACACATGGATTAGATCATGCCAAATGTGTCAGAGTCTGGAAATAACTCGCTTTCTTAGAAGTAATACGATCTCTGGGGATTACAATCGAAATCGCTTTAATAGCATGAGCAACTTACTCCACTTATTAAGTTGTAAGATGGTTAGACAAGACCTGTATGTTATATTTGCCAAATCATTTAACATAATTAGCCGGCAAAAAAAAGAACACGATATGATCTCATAACCAGTTTTCTCAGCCGGCAAATCCTTTAGTTAATTGGCAAGCAGAGGGAAGAACAAAGGAGTTTGAGCGGGAGCTAAGACCTCTACCTGTGTCAGTCTAAAATTCATAATTCAAACATCAATTCCGAGAACACGTAGTGTGGACACAATATTTCATAAATGTCTGGCCCAAAAGTCTGGCGACTGAAACCGAAGCTCGCCTCAAAACTGACTTCCTTTTGGCTGAAGTTTCATTTGGTTTCGTTTCGTTTTTATTTGCAATCAAACACAAAATGCACGAGACAGAAGAAGCTACATTAACCTTCAAGTCGAGGGGGTTCGTTGGTATTACTTTTTTTTGACAATTTTCTGAATTGTATTTTTCTTTTTTCGGTTTGGTTGCGCAAATAAAACAACTACAGCGACGACACAACGACTCTGAGTTTGTATCTAAAATCAACAAGTTCACAACGACATCACCAGGCCAGGCCAAAACAGAAAAGATAAAAAACTTTAAAGCGTCGGGTAAATACACAAAAGATACCCCAGCACCAACACCAACCACAAATACCCCTCATTCATTGCCAGGCCTTTGCTTAGAAGGTAAATAGAAGCCCGAAACTTGGTGAACCTCTCCACCGAAAGCCCATTTAGGTGACAAGTCAATACAGATAATTCAGTCTCCTACTCAATGCCTTTCAAGGGGGTGGCAAAAATCATTTTGGGGCTCTATTTCCGCTTAAGGCTGTAAGTTTCCATTGTCATAGTTTTTCTGAAAGGAAAAATCCTCTATTTAGAGGTGATTGATAATGAATTTGTAATGGGTTGTTTGTTTTTGTTTTATAAAAGAAAATCAGGAGACCAATAGTAAAAGGAGTATCTTTTAGGGGCATAAGAATTCTTACAGTTTAATGATAATATTTATACAGATTATAAATAAGGTTTTAAAATATTATAAATTATTATTTTTAAACTGTAAGAATTCTCTATTTTCAAACTCCTAGAAGTATTGTAAGTCTGCTTACTTTTAATTATAATAAAGAAATGGCTTACTTACCACTGACATTAATCCAGGGTTTCTTTAGCATATCTTATTTAAGTAATTGAAACCCCATGAGTAATGCCATTGGAAATCGATCGTCAGCGAATTAAATTTCGTATTTTTAAAGGCAATTCAATACATTTGATGAACACTTCGGAGCTGCCACTGAAATGTAATGTAATACATAGCCCACGAATACTATTTCGCCTTTAAGTTACGACCAAACTTAACCGCAAATAAAGTCAAGTTAGTTGGTTTCATTTTCAACAGTTTTGTTTTTGAGGTTTCTTTAATTTTATTTATTTTAGTTAGCTTTGTATGCATAGCTCTAATATATATTTTAATTAATATTAATGCGCTCTCTCTTATATGTAGCTTAAAGAAACTTACTTAAAAGAATGAATTACATAGTTAAACGTTTGATTGCCTTTACTCTTCCCCTTCACTATCCTTCGCCTTCTTCTTAGCCTTTTGCTCCTGCAGCATCAACTCCTCTATCTTCTTGATGTTCTCTTCAATCTTCTGCCTTTGCAGTTGCTCTTCCTGGCTCAGCTTTTCAGCATTGGGTTCCAGTTGGGCTGCAGGTTTAACCTTACCCTCCGCCTGGCTATCGCCTTCAGTGCGTCTGCCCATTGGGAGACGTGTAATCAGGTGGGGTGGAACTCGGATGCCTGCTCCTATGCGATTATCGTTTTTGTACTGACCAACTGCACGCACAAATGGCTTCAGTGGACATCCCTTGGCCGTGGCCTCGCCCATCAGCTGACGGGCGTAGTCAAAGAAGAAGGCATCCTCGCGTAGCTCCTCCAACTGGGCCTCCCTGTTGTAGTTGGTATCCGGACGCGTCTCCTCTTCGATGCGTTTCTTCACCTGTTCGTCCAGCTGCTTACGGAGATCCTTCATGCGCTGCAGTTGCTCCTGACGCTGCTGCTGCTTGAACTGGACATTGGTGAGATCGTTTTGGAGGCGCAATTCAACAGCCTCTCGGCGGTCTTCCTCCTCTTGCCGCTTGCTCTTCCTGGCCAGCTCCTCCTCCTCTTTTTGGATAGCCAATCGAGCATTTTTGGCCTGCTCACGGACTTCCCTCTTCTTGGCCTGCTCTGCAGAATGGACCTTACGCATCTCCTCCAGCTGACGCTTGTGACGCTCCTCATCCTCACGAGCGCTGTAGTGCAAGCGAGGAGCCAGCTCCTTGGCTAGCTTCTCATTTCGCTGAATGCGCTGCTGCACCCGCTCCTTGGCCCTGTCTCGCTTAAGCTTCTCCAACTGTCCCTTGGCCTGGTTGTGGACATCGCACTGCACCTGCTCCACCTCCTCGAGCATTTGGAGACGCTGCTGCCGCTGCTCGGACATGGCCAGGGAGGCCAGAGCCTCTTCCCTTTTCTGGCGTTGCTTGGCAAGCTGCTGCTCCTTCTCCTTGTCCTGTTGCTCCTTCAACTGTCGCTGATTACGCTCTCGTTCGAGGCGTGCCTGCTCCAGTTCCTCGGCTTTCGTGGCCTTTAATTAAATGGGAATTAATTAATTAATGGATTTATTTAGAAGATTTATGTATTAAAGAATCTAAACGTGATTAAATGTGCTTTCAACTAACCCAAAAGATTTAACGAAAGAGTAAAGACCAGAAAACGTGTGCCAAGATGACATTCCACTATATTTTGGGCAATAAAAACTGATATATCATATATATTATATTGATATATGTATATACCTGACGCTCCCTTTCCCTCTCCGCAATGGCCTGGAGCAGCTCCTTTTTGTGCTCGCCCAGCTGCTGGCAGTGCTCCGCATGACGCTTTTGGGCTTCTTCAAAGCCTCGGAACACCTGCTCCTGATACACCTGCCTGTCCAGATTCGCCTGCCTTTGATTGGCCTTGGCGAACTCCTCTTGCACCTGCCGCTGGGCGTTGACGCTGCGCAGGACCTCACTCTGGAGCCGGGCGCACTGCAGCTCTCGGGGACCAGGACGCAGTTGCTCTAACAGCTGCTGTGCCGCCTCAATGCGCTTTTGCCGAGTTTTCTGATGCTCCAAGCGGGATGCCTTGGTCTCTTCCTCTGCCAGCCGTTTGGCTTCGAGTTCCTGCTTTTGCTTTTGCTGCAGCTCACGGGCGCATTCCTCTTCCTGGGAAATGCGCAGATTACGGCCAGCGAACTTCTTGAGGAGCTCCTCGCCGCCAATTCTCAGTTTCTCATCTGCCTCGTGGCGCAGCTGCTGCAGATGCAGTTGCTCCTGCTTGGCCGCTTGGCTGGCATTATTAAGAATTCGTTGGTATCGGCTGCTGGAGATGACCACCGGTGGTCTTTCTCGGACCACGGGCTCACGTCGTTCCTGTGGCAGCCAGGAATACTGCATTGTTAGGAATATTGATAGTAACTGACTGAATAGGAAGGGTATTTCAAGGTATAGTTCTAGGGGTTTCCATGGCTATTGGTTTTGTTGCCACAATTAAAGGTTGTCTTGGAGTTGAGAGGGTGGTTTTCTGGGTCTTCCTTTATATATTTAACCCTCGAAATATTTTATATAAATTTGTTATCCTATCTTAATTTATATAGTTCCTTTCTTAAGCCTTAAATATATCAATTTATTATTGAGTAAATATTTATTTGACATTTTTTCTATATAATTAAAAGCTATATAACCTTTTCTATTCCCTAATGATGGCTTTTACCGTCTAACTCCATTTTAATCATTCCATTAAGACTTCATGCCTTCCAACTCATCATCCCCAAAACAGATATTGCCAAAACAGATATTGTCGAGTGTTGCCAACATTTTGAGTAGTTTATTTTAATTAATTAGTTTTGTGTGCACACTCTTGTTGGCCGACACAGCGACAAGCCACTGTCAACGCAAATGGCCGGTTGAGCTTTTGGTTTGATGGCTTAATTATGTCCAAAAGTAATGGGGAGGCCATTTGGCATAGTCGGTGCAAGTGACAGGTTTTCTGATAAAAATGGCTAAAACTTTTGGTCATTAAACTACACAGCAATCTATGTCCAATCTCTAATGTGGTTAGATTTCTGGTTTTTCGGGGGCTTCCCGGTTGAGTTGTCAGCTCATTGCCGAGTCCGGGAGCCCATCCCTAAAGGGCACAACCAACCATTTGGGCACGCTTCATTTGGCTCGTATCGGGGCATTGAAATCGTAGATTTAACTCAAGTTGGTTTAAATAAATTTAATTAACACCTGGCTGTGAATCCAAACCTGAGGAATATTCATTTCAATTTTGAATTGGGTCAGTGCTTTGCCTTTGTCGTGGTTGGAAAATGGGGTTTATGCCACTATATCTATACAAAACACACAAACCCATGACGGGGCGATAAAGGGGCATGCCCAGTCCCAACTACTATTTACACCGAAATCCAGGTTATATATAAACTTTATCGGAGCGCAAGCCATTTGGAACTTTAAGGGCCAGTTTGCTAGGTTCTTAAGTTCTTAGAATAATTATTATAGAGCTTCTTTGGGGTTATTAAGTATTTTCCTAGAATTAAAAAGTAAAATCTATTTAATGAAGAAAAAATCAAGCAAAGTCAGCCAGTTCAAGACACAAAACTCTCCCATTGACCCTCTTTTTGAATCACTCTAGATCAGTTTTGGCCATTTTCTGAAGCATTTAGAGCACTTCACAGTTTCCCAATGCTTGTGTGAAGTGGTCTATAACCTGCTCACTTACACCATTGGAACACAACACCTCCTCGTAGGAGAGACTGCGTCAAGTACCCGATTCTTATCTAATCGAAACTTATTGGCTCCCCATAGACTTTGCCTGATACCATGTAAATATACGACTGTCCGATGCTGGTTCTACTTTGTCTTGCTGCCCAGAGACAGCCGGACATATATCACTTGATCTTCAAGTGCGAATGACAGCTCGGAGTAGGAGAGACAAGAGACCAGAGACCAGAGACAAGAGACTCAAGACTCGAGACCACAAGCCTTTCGCCTGACCACGACGACTACCGTCCAGTTCGTTGCTTCCACTTGAATGACTTCATGTGCCCCCGGTCGGAAAACTTGAAAAACTTGTCTTTGTCTCCGCTGCCCAGAGGCTGGGGCAAAAGGCAGGGACTTGCACTCGAGAACCCGGCAGCTAGGGAGCCCGAGAATATGAAGAGCAGCGGCGGGCCAGACTGGGCCAACAAATGAGTGCAACTGTTTTGGCCAGAAGCCGCAGTCCAGTTTACTGGAACTACCAAGAAGCAGAGACGTGAAAGCAGAACAATCCCCTGGGACGGGGACTGGGACTGGGGCTGGGACTGGGGCTGGGACTGGGGACTCCTCTCTGCCTGTGTATCTGCCGCCAATATCTGCAAGTCTCTTCTCTTTCTGCTGTTGGTTAGAGCAATTAACATGCAATTAAGAGACGTTTCAATCGCAAAAGAAGAGCCAACAGCCGTGGCCAAGACATCGTAAACACTTTAAGCGGTGGCAGGCAACAACTTTTGATGATGGGCCGATCTGGCTTCTTAGGAAGGTTCTAATTATAAAGTTCCGATCGTTGGGCACACACAACAATATTTCTAGCGAAAGTTTAGACAGGAAATTGATGGGATGTTTACACACAGAAGCAGTGAAAAATGTGTGTGTAATTTATAATTTTCAAGCTTTGCCATACAATCAAACAATCAGCCATCAATCAGATGGATTTTAAATCAAGGCACACCTTTATTTTACCATAAGAAATAAGCTTAGAAAATTGTAAAATATATTTCTGGAACTGATTTACAGATTTGATAGGCATCTTTAGACTATAAGAACATTGCCATTTTTTTGTTTGTAATCTTGAAAGCCAAGATCAGATCATAACGGAGTTGGCTGGGCATTATATGATTTGATTTATTAAGCCTGTCGGTTAAGCGATTTATAAGCCGTGTCAAGAACAATAAGTGCCAAATACTTGCGAGGCTTATGTCATCTTGAACATATAGTAAAAAGCACAAACTAACAAATCTAGAATGTAATTGTATAAGAATTCCGATTCCCTCGGTTGCGAGTAAGACGCAAAATCATGTTGAGGCCTTTCAATTTTGTGGGGTTAAATCAGTTGAACTCTTTATTGTGTATTTTCATTATCAATTGAGAAGCGCCCAGTTCTTTTCACTATAAACTTGCCCGTTTGTCCAATTCGGTTTAGTTAATTATAGAGAATTGAATAGTTGATTTCATAGGGCGATATGTGTGTGGCAGAGCTATGTATTAAGTTTTCCATGTCTGTTTGCCAACAAAACAACATTTCAATGTCAACTCGATCACGTTTTCAACAGCAATTTGTTGCTGGATTTTGTTCGAATTTGATACACTCTAAAGAGCGTGGCAAATTGCCCAAGTGGCCAAGGGGGAGGGGAAAGACTCGGTCTTACATGTGGTTTTACATTGGTTTTGTCATCCACACACACACACACCCCCTGATACTGCGATTGGGTAACTAGGTATTACCACTTGAGGTTGACTGCTAGTTGAGCTATTAGTTCTTCATCTTCCCAGCTTAGAGGCTGCTCATGTCTGTCCATAATCTGAGGTTAATCTGGTTGGGCTTGGCTGCGCCTCAGTGTCATTTCAAGTGCTCGCCGATCGGTCCAAGCCGCTCCATTAATCAAGTGGGTAATGTAACGTCTAGCAGATAGTATTTCAAGTTTATAGAGATGGGCAGAGCGATGTGATTATTTAGTTTAGTAAATATAATTTAGTAAGTACTCTATTTTACTTTATTTAAATGGTATTTGAGGCAATTAGAACCTAAAAACGAATGCTTCTTGACCTAGACATAAGTTTCAACTGATCCATAGTTAATATTTAAATAAATTTAATATCTTTTCTTCATAAGTAACCTCCAATCTCTATCCCATCCATTCCCTACCCAATTATGACTCATTTAAACCAATGACAGCTAAAAATATATATCTTGAAATTGGTTATCGACTTTGTCAAGTTAACATTTGCCAACGAGAGAAGCCAATTCAATCTGTCAATCAAACAATTACAGATTTCTGTAACCGAATATTCTAGCTCACGGATTGATTTCACAAACAAATATTCCACTCACAGTGCGGATTCTTTTCGATTCTGATTTCTGACCAATAAAAATCTGAAATCAATCAATCAAAAGGCATTAAAAACTTTATTTTGAGATACCAAAAATAAAAACAAAGTTGAAATAAACTCAAACGACTCGATGGCAGCGGGGCCAATCACACGCTCTATTTACAGCAAATTAAAAATTCAGAAACTACAAAAACCTAGACCGAATGAGAAGAAACAAAAACCATAAAACTGGTACAAATATTGGTCAAAATATTTACCAGCCACGCCCAGGGAGGGAATTTAATGATTAATGATCATCGGCGGCCACAGAACGGAGCCGAGAAAGTGCCTTAAACGCCACAATAAACGATATTAGATCGAAGGGGAAATTATATCTTACACACATTATTAAACACTATTGAAAAAGGCCACAGAGGTGAGGGAAATAAAGGGCTTTGATACACTGGGAAAAATATATTTTAGAAATTTAAGGAGGTTACAGAAATTTTAATTTAATAAAATCTTGTAATGAGAAAAGAATTTACCAAGAATAAACCCTAGTATAGTTTCTTCAAATTAAGAAATCTATTTTTTTTGCAGCTTAAAAATATCTTTTTTAGTGGCATTTTTTCTGGAGCTTAGCTTGGAGAGTGTGGCATCCACTCCAAGTGGCGCCCACTCGCCATAGCCCTCATCCTCATTTGGTATTCAGCTCATCCGCTGCCTTCCCAGATAGCCATCGATGGCGTCGCGTAACGCGCCGGACAAATGCTGAAAACTTGTCAATCCCTGGAGGGGGGATCTTGGGTTTCCAAGATGTGAATAATTTATGTAGATTTATGCCCAATCCAGTTGAGAGAAATATCTTATAATTTGTTACCAACTTCTGCAGCGACCTTTCCTCTACTCTTAACCCATTAGCATAATGGACAAAATGCTGGCCAGAAGGAGAATCTTTAGCAGTAGCCAATAACCAGAAATAGTCAAAGAATCTGCGCCAAAAGTAGCAACAAATACGGCTAATGATGTGCTAATGTCGCCAACAGTATTTGACAACCAAAACAGAAATATTGTTTTAACAAATTATGGAAGTTCGTGCCAAGGGGCTCTTTAAATAAAATAAGCATAGCATAAATAATGGAGATTAATATCAGATAATATTAATGGGAAGTAGCTACCTAAACATATACTATTTTTAGCAATAATTTATATAACAATGTTTAGTCAGAATATGTTTAACTTTCCCAGAAATAATATATATATATATCTAAGATCTATCACAGAACGAGCATAATTTCGAGCAAATATTGACAAATTCATTTTATTTGCCATTCATTTTCATGTTCCCGAGAATTTAGCATAACCGAAAATTAATTTTAGCACATTAGCAACTTTTATAAACAATTAAGATGGTAGTATAAATTAGCAAGGCAAATTTTCTCAAGATTTATGGCCAAACAAGAGGAATAGGGACAGTTCCTATAAATTATATATTTTATAAATTAAATACTCTTTAAATTCTTACCCAACTTGTGTGTCTATTTCTTAACTGAATTAATACGTTTTCGATGAAAATGAGAAATTAATTTGAGCGGCTTGTTTGGTTCGTCTTCTTCTTTTTTTTCTCACTCCCAAAGAAATTCGAATCCCAAATTAGCCACTTAATTTCGATTAATTAATTTCTATCTAATTTTTAAGCCCAAAAGTGGAAACCAAAACAAAAGCCGACCGACTAGTTGGCCAGATACAAAATGAGTATTTTGGGCAGCTGATATTTCATATGCATAATTATGCATTTTAGTCCAAGTGATTATGCCTAAAACTAATGCTCCAAGGTCGATCCGGTATTGAAGTCTTTTGTTAATTCAGAGTTTATCTAAAACGATTGATATAAAGTGGAATGTTTTGGTTTTCTTTGGGAAATGCCTTTAAAAACAGATTTAAAGCTGCAGATATCAGTTGTTTATGGAACGAAATAGCGTGAGTTTCTATTTTGCATTTACTAAATGGATTTTAATGGAAAGCTTTTACCAGTTAAATTAATAAATAATTTTCTGAGTTTATGTATTGTCGATTGAAATTGAAATTTAATATAAATATCTTTTTTTTTCTTTTAGAGCGAAATTTAATATATATATTATAAAGAAATACTTCTTATATCTATCAATAGATTATAGTTATCCACTTTCTCAGTAACTAAGCCAGAGATTTATTACCTTTTCTCACCTGTTCTTCATTTACACCACGCACCCGCATTATTTAGGCAATTAAAGCTTAACAAATTGCTAAGCTCATATAGGTTATAGCATATATATAAGGCCAAAACGAAGGCGATGCACTAAATCTTTGGTAACTCGAATCGCTGGCCAAATGCAACCTACAAGCCCGCATTAGCTGGCCGACTGATCGATGGTCGCTGCCAATTATGGACAGTGATCTCTGGACCGCGGCCACAACTCCCAAATACGATACGACCACGACTACAACGACGACCCACAAAACCCGAGACTCGGACTCTCCAAGACTCGGAGACTGTTTGTCAAAAATGTCTCATGAATGGAACGTGAATGAATGATCGAGTGAATGAATCAGCTGTGAATGCAGCTGGGGCGTATTGGAAATGAATGAATTACCCGATAGACGACGACTACGACGAGGTGGCCAACTTGTCTGGGCTGATATTTTTTTTATGGTGCGTGGGCTTCCCCCAAAATTGCAAGAAAAACAAGAAAAACGAGCAAAAATTGTTTACAAGTACATCCAAATCCCGCGGCATTGACTTGGGCGCTTGTCTGGGGGCTAGACACTCGACGTCTTCCACAATGAAATTGTCACTTTTCATTTGGCTTTGGTTTTGGTTGTGGAACTACTACTGCCCACATTGCAGCGGAAGTGCCATTTGATTTATTCGCATTGGGTGATTTTATTTCTCTGTATTTGCTGCGCGTGTTTGTGTTGGCAAATTTCCGGCCGGCTTGACACACATTTGCATGTGTCGCACAAATTTTTAAGTGCCATAAATATTCATTTACCACGTCATACATTTGATTTTGGCTTCGACTAATGGAGACATTTCACCCGCCGCTGCACGATCACTTCAAGATGATGACGCGCACATGGCTCGAGCTTGTTGCCTTTCCAGGAATCTGGGTCAATGCTAAATGTTAGATAAAAGAAATTAACAACAAAGTAGAGCGAAGAAGTAGAGGGGAAAAAATATATTTAAAGCCAAGTCATATTAGGCTAGAAGCCATCATTCATTTTGTGATTGTTTTATGAGGTGATGGGTAAAGGGATTTATTTTTAAGAATGCAAAGCAAATATATATATTTACAAATTAAATATAAATAATATAACCCTTTTAAATATTTCATAACCCTTTTGTAAGCTTTGTTTTCCTTCTAATGTTTACTTTATGTTGATCCCTGATTAATTTTTGGTTAACAATTGTCCAATATCCAATATATTTTAATACTCTTGTACCCTGACAGATTAATTGACCCAACATTTAATGACTTAAGTATTTTCTTAAAAAAATAAGTAAAATATGGTAATATAACGCTTCCAAGAAAATCCTTTCCAACTTATTCTTCCTGCGGCTTTGAAGCAATTCCAATAATCTCTTCTCTTTAACACCTTTTCATCTTGTGCTGTGGGTTTTCCCCACAAAGTGAGCGATGCACTTCTGCTCCATAGTCCAGTTGGTTAGTGGGAAACGCCTCGATTTTCCTGGCCAGTCTTTTCCCGCAGGCTAGAGGCTGCGCTTAGGTAACTCTTCTCGGCCCAGTCAACTCACGACTTCACGAACTGCAAGGGAGCGCATCAAAGTGCAGAATCTCACGAAATTTGCCATTCGAGCGGCCATTTGGGTTATTTATGGTTGCCGATTTGTTTGCGACTCATTTAACCGGACAGCTTTCGCGGTTTTATGACACATTTAAAAGTTCGTTTCTGGGTTTGCTTCGATGGCTTTGCTTTCAACAAAAAAGCGTAAGAAAAGTTGAGGAAACGAAACGTTCAAAGAGAAACATCCAAATTCGCAGCTTGAAGAAATGCATTATTTTTAATATAAATAAAGATCATTTTATAAATACAAAGGACCAAATTTTTTTATTTAGTTTATGAAAGTGCTTATAATTTATTTTTAGGATATATAAAGATAACTTTATAAATACATAGGACTTCATTTACTTTTCTTTTGTCACCACTTGAAGGAAAGCGTTCCATTTTGTAACCAAAATTGTTTACAGAAAGGATTGTTCTCGTTTTTTAAATTTAAGTAATTAAATAATAATTTTTAAATTATATAATTCTATAAAATTATTATAATTCTATAAATTTTAGGGAAAATCCTACGGAAATATCTAAATCTATTTAGTCCAATTGAACTTTACGGCTTTATTGACATATGTATCACTCGATTATTTATTTTTTGCATACCAAAACTTCCTCGGAATAATGCAAATTGAACTATCCAGGAATACCGGTATAATTATATATCCGCTTGGCTTCACTTCCGACTCGTTGCCGGGAAGCTGACTCATTCAGAGATCCAACGATGACAAACACAATCCACACACAATGATAATATGTTACCAACAATGCCAACCATGACCCACGCAAAATATGCAACATAAAGGGAGTTAAAAAAAGATACTGCCAACAAGAAATCGTGTAATAAAATATGTTATAAAAAAAATATAACACAAAACTTTCGACCCACGCAGTGAACTTGAAAATGTTTTATCGAAACAAAGCCCTTCAAAGCCATCAAATATAAAACAAAACATGAAAATTATGTTAAAAAGCAATTAAACATTAACAAAACAAAATACAAAAAAAAGTCAAAGTCAAAGCAATTTAGTAAAAATGTTGTAAAAACTGTGGACAATGGAAAACCGCAGCAGTGGAAAGAAAATGTTCCATCTCACCGGAGATCGATTTAAAATGCGCTTAAAAAAATATTTTGCAAAGAAAAAATATATTTTTCTGTGGTTCTTTATGATTGCAACTTTAAAAAAAATTTAATTACGAAAATTAAATTATATAAGTACAAATTATAATTTAAAGCACAAATTTAAATGGTTTGTTCATTGCTTAATTTCCAAGAAATATATTCAAGTTCAACTTTATTTTGTATTAAATCAAATATCTTAAGTAAGGATTGTTTGGAAATGAAAACCGGAAAATTAAGTTTCTAAATAATTAAAATTGTGCTTTATTTGTTGGCACTTTAATTCTGTATTTATGGCTAAGTGTGTGGGCTTGTTTCGGGCTCTTTGCTAATATCTAATTGGGGCTGCAAAAAGCTGTTTGCTGTGGTGGCCAATGGTGCTGGGTGTTTTTTCTCCGGTGGCAACTGGTAAATGGTCCATGGTCCGTTGGCTGCGCACTTCAGGCATGAATTGATTTGGTCTGGCTTCGAGTCCAGTTCGGTCTGTCAATCAATTGTAATGAATACGCATTTTTTTATGGTGGCTCTCGGCGGGAGCGTAATCCCCTCTTCCCTCTTACCACCACCCTCTGCCTTGGTTAACCCGCTGGGTCAAAAACGTTTCTCCGTTTAACCCTGAGCTGTCCAAATCAATGTAGAAACCCCCATTTAGAATAGCCCTGACCTGCCCTGCGCAAAACAGTTGAAAACCATTTGAAATACTTTTGCTTGCAATTAGATTTTCTATAAATAAGCTTAGGAATTGATAGAAATAATTTCCATAAAAGGTTTTGTTGTAAAAAATAATGGTTTTTAAGTAAATTTAATTGAACTACATGCATCAGAATGTATAAAACTGATTATTTATGCTTCGATTTAGTTTTCTTTTATATTTTTATTTGGAATTTTATAGAATTTATAGTTTGAACCTAATAAGCTATGATTTCTACAAATATTTTTGTGCTGTTTATATTTTAAGGGAACCGTTTTGTAGCTTTTATTTATTTAATTAAAATTAAAAATTCCTTTCAAGGCTTTGCTTACAAAAATAGAAATTAATTTACCACGCATGGGAATTTTTATGATTCTTTAAATTTTATTTACAAATTTTACAGAGCTTAACTCCCATTTATAAGGCTTTTGTTTTTGCATTTCCAGATTAACACTTCAAAATATTTAATGCTGAATAATTTTTAAGTGTGTCTTTTGTTTATGCCCTTTTGAAGAAGAACAAAATCAGCTCGTGCCCTTTGTTTTGGTTAAATCTATTTTAATGGCTCATAAAACCAAAAACGAGTTTCTCAGATATTCATGGCTAAGATTAGATAAAGGGCTTCGTTGTTAACCTACCAGATATGGAATCTTCTTTTCCAGTATCTACACAGTTTGATGAAAGTATTCATCTTAGGAATTAAACAGCAAAATAAACTGTGCTTAAAAAAAGAGAAGTTAAGATACTTTGTGTCTGAATTCTCCTTTGCCTTAATTTAGATAATTCCATCATTATAAACATAATAATTATGGTTATGATTACAGGGTTTATTTCTCCTTTTGACCCTTTCTAGAAAGATTCCCACATTCTTCTCTCTCTTTGAGAACCAATTTACCACTTATGCACTTACGAATTTGAATTTGAATTTGCGGCTAACCCGCCACAAACTGCGGGTCTCATCACATCGCATTCCATTAGCATTCCGCTGGGAAATGTTTCGACTTCAGTTTCGGCTTGGGGAAAAACCACAAATTGAATTAGGCCCGCGTTGGGTATTAAGAAAAATAATTCGCAAAGAAATTACATAAAGGAAAACAAGTGCCAACACTATGGCGCGCAGACAGATGCAGCCACGCAGATTCGCCCACACACACCAACTACTATATATATATAGCCGTACGATCCGAGCGGCGGTTTGCCAATTTAGCAGAAATAAAACGCCCACATGGGACGTGGCAACTTGGAAGCTTTGAGGGGGCAAACCGGCAAGCCGCAACTAACATTCATTAAACCCCAGAGAGATAGAGAGAGGCAGGAAAATGCGGCGGAAAATTCAAATCAATTTAGCGCAGACCTCAGCTCGCAGTTGCAATGAATAAATCCAATAAACGACAGAATTGTGCCGCGCATGCGTAAAAATAAAATGAAGGAAAATTCAAAGGGAATGTATAATTTAGCAATTTAGATTTAGAATCATCAATGTTACCTTTCCAAACTAGATCTTTATGGGTGCATTGGCCTCTTCAACAAGCTCTATAAATCAGCTTCCCCTCCTCTCTCATTTTGGTCATAATTTATGAGCCAAGAATTACAAAATTGCATCCACGCAATTAATTTGTTTAGAGTCCATGAAATTATATTATATTTCCATGCTTCACAGAACAAGGTGCGTGTCTAGGCCTGAGACATGATTATAAAAATGTAAATGTTGTACACGGGAAAAGCTATCTCCTGGGAAAACCCACCTCTATATCAGATAAAGTCTTTTCTTTAGCAGCTGCTTCACAAGGAAGCCTAGAGAAAGGCGGGAACTACAGGAAGTAATTCATTTTAGCAAAGGATCGTTTGCTTAATAGATTCACTTATTATCGTGTAACAACATTCTATAAAATTTAAATCTTTTAACTTCTCAGAGGCTTTCTTGGCTTGAATAATACGATCTTCCATTGATAACCCCAAAAACCTCTTCGATGTCGTAGCCCACACACACAAAATTGTAACCTGGGCGGACTGGCAGGCAACAAATCATCATGTCCAGCAGGTGACTTGACTTGGACTCGACGATAACACTTTATCGATTGCATAAGCCATGTCAGTTGGACAGTCCGTTTTTGGCCTAGGCCAAGATGCATCGCTTGGCTTAAAGGCAACCCAAGTGGAAGACGGCATCGATTCCTGTTCGGGACATTCGAGAGTGGGATAAAAATACGACAACCGCCAACGAGAACCACGTCCGGTCGGGCTGGCAAAGTGGATTACAAGCGCATAGGCTTCGACTTCGACTTCTACTTATATTTCAACTTCCATTTCCATAGCCACAGCCACAGCCACAGTCATTCATGCCCACTTGACAAAAAAAATAAAAAACTGGAAAGAATGCTAAAGTGATTTAATACGACTATTAGATACCTAGTAAAGCAAACTGAAAGAGATACAAGTCGCAGAAAGACTCTATGCTATTTTGTTTTCCTTAAGAACTCAAGTCGGAGAAAGAAATTTAACTTTGACAATATTTTTGGCTTGAAACTCTATATTTTTCGAATAAAAAAACTCCCTTTTCTTTGTCTTAAAGTACTGGTAATGAAAACTGTCGATCTTTTCACTCCCTTATTTATTGCAAATCAAAAAGCCGCAGTTTGATTTTTTCACCGCGTTTTTCTGCATTTGCCGCGTGGGCCGTCACAGCTGCCAGTCTCTGGAGTGGAAAGGAATCAACGAGGAGGCCCAGCCCACATGGACTTATCTTTGAACTTCACTGCAGTCCCGGACTCAGCGTTGAACGAGGACATGGATGTGGACTTTGCTAGTGGAGGACTGCTGACCGCAAAAAGTGTATGACCCCTTGCCGCACATGGCACCATTTATGAACAACTGTTGTTCCGCCAACAAGTGTGCCCCGTCTGACATTTGTTTGGCCGCAGACAAAAGGCAATTTGCATACTGCACAAAATGTCAACTGTGTGGCGGAGCAATTGTCGATGGCATGCGCAGGCGCAACAGCAGCAGAAGCAGCAAAAAATGCAGCAGATGCCACAGAAGCGAGGGAAACCCCTTTTTTCAGGGGTGGCAGAATGCATGTTGGGGTTGCACGTCGCCAGTTAAATGGAATAAACTAAAACTGCAACTGACGTCCCTTAAATTGCACATCTAATTGGGGTAAACAGTATGCAAAAACAACGGATGACACAAACAAATTTCGCTTATTTAAAACCATAAATTTGAACGGGGATAAAAGGGGAACTGTTGCTTTTCTAGCATCTGCCACAGATGAGGGACTAGTTTTTTTTTAGAAATTTATGTGAAAAGTTTCGAAAGACTCAGTTCTAAACTAAAAAATAAAAGATGAGGATAAGAACCTTGTGTCTGAATTCTTCATCAAATTTTATATGTCATTGGTTCCACTTTAAAGACATAATAAAGCTTCCTATCTTATTATCTTTTTGAAAAGTCAACATATTGCTCAATAATAAAATACATTTTAGCTTCTTTCATCTAAAAAATTAAAAACAAACCCCAATTTCCTAAACAACTTCCCATGAAGACCCAATTTGCTTTCTGATTCTCCCCAATCTCAATCAACTGTCAGCACTTTTGTGCACTTAAAATTTGTGTAAACAGCCGCGAATAAAACCCAATGCCAGCGAAATTGCTGACGATTTTGTGGCAAGCATTTTACATAATATTGACACAGAAAGACAAAGTGCTAATAGAAATAATAAACCAGCAGGCAGGCGGAGCAGATTAAATCAATTACGCGTCCGAGTGTTTCGGTTAAGACAAGAATTCTGATGATTGCTGCCCGCCAGCCAATGGATTAAATGGTCAGAAGGAGGAGAAGCAGTGCTTGCTACAGAGTCAAACAACCAAAAAAAAGCTGATCAAACGAAGTATCTTTTTGCTGACTGAGATTGGGTCCAAAGACAATTGACAGTTGCACAAACGAGATTTAATTGACAGAGTCAATTTATGCAAACGGTGGCCATAAAACAAGTGCAACGAGATTTGTGTATTTCGATTTAAATTTGTAACTGCTTTTTGTTGGCCGATCGATCGGGTTAGGAGTGGAAAATGCAGGCCTTAAAAGGGGCACCGAAACTAATGGCATTTGTTATTATCAATATGCAGCTCGTTAAAATTGTTTGAAAATTGTCGAGACTGATACTTAAAGCAAATTAAATTAAGCATTTTGTGATACCTTAAAAATGTGCTTGCATCTTACAAGTATTCCTTGAATATGGGGTTTTATACTCTCTACTTTCCGGCTAACAATAATACCTGAAATTATAAATAAACGCTTGGTAACACCTGCTTGTGGAACCCCTTTTTGAAGGGCTTCTTGTAATTTTCTCATTACCATTTCGGAACGCTTTAAACTGTTCGGTTTTTATATATGTATCCTAACCTGTTTGCAGGGACCCTTTCAAGTCATATAGTATATGTGTCTCCATCTTCATTGCAGATCTCCAGTCCATCCGCCGTCTCCTGGAACACGATGCCACTGGCTCCGTGTGCCCCTCCTGCCGCATCTCCTTCGACAAGGGCAAGAGACGGAAACTGATCGACACCTGCGGCCACGAGCGCTGCTATTCCTGTATGTTCCGCAACGACCAGTGTCCCATGTGCATGAACAGTTCCCTGAAAGGTGAGTACAAGCTCCTTCGTCCTCCGAGTCCACATTAAGGCATATCGACAGAGCTGTAGATACATTCGTATGGATGTGTGTATCTCTGCGCTGTTTTGGCATATCTCTCGGATATGCCATATGAGGCTGGGAAATATTCTGTTACATGTTGAGTGCAAAATGCCACAGAAATTGCTCGGCAGCCATAAAAAGGTTGGGTGTTTTGTATTTGTATGCTAGAGGAATGCAATAACAAATGGATTTTTAAATGGAGTTTCATAGGGGAATTGGGAATATACGGAGGAAATATTAAAGATACTTTAATTATCAAAAAATCATTCGAAATATTTGTTCTTCTAACATAATTATCCCTCTAAACATGTTTCTATGCTGAGAATTCATTTATAAATCCCTCCTTTAATAATAAATTCTTGATATATCTTTAATATAATATTTTTGCAAACGTTGGCATAAAAATAAAACCCACTGGCACTTGTCTTTTGCCATTCAAATAGCGGATCAAGTTGCAAATGCCGCACAGTCGGTTATCTGATCGTGTGATATACCTGGGACTCACCTCATTTGTTTTTTTGCTTTCTGGGAAAATTAATATTCGAATTGTGTACAAATTGCTTGGCATGCAGAGTTCGTATTGTCGGTTAACTTCATAAAAAAATAACCAGAAGCCCACGAGACACAGCCAGCAACTCCTACTTGCTGACATGCCCATGAAAACCGAAAGTTATGTCCGTGTTTGGCCACAGTGATGACACGATTCCATAGGCCCAACGCCCTGCCAGCCACTGGATTTATTAGCTGCCGATTGTACACGATCGTGTCACCTGCTTTAAGTTTCCTCCAACTGCGTGAGAATTTACGATCCAACTTCCAACTTGGTTGGATTGCTGCTGGCTGGTTATTTATGATCAGGGCTCTGCTTTATTTGCATACCTAATTAAGTGATACAGTTCGTGGAATGGAAATTGCCTCATCGAGTTGTGGTTACGGTATTTAGATAGGATAATTATGTGAGACTTGGCGGAGCGACATGCACTTTAACAAAATATAAGGGGGGTTTGTTGCAATCTTACAAAAATAAAGCAAATAAATATATTGATTTATAGGAAGAAAGCTTAAAAAAATTACATAATTTGCTGCATGAAAATGGATTATAAATTAAAATTCCTAGTTAGATTTTATTCTATAAAACTATAAGCTCAGTAAGTATCTTTTTCCCACCAACAGCTCAATAAATATTCACGAATCTCCCCCGGTTGACTTGTTGACCCACATCCGTCATCTTTGACCCACTGGGTACTGCGGGAATGGAAAGCCTCTCTTTCCTAAGGGCCACACATGTGTGCCACTTTTCACCTAGCACTTTTTGCACACACTCACAATTAAACATTGTGCATTTGCATTTTCTCCGAGTGCGTTTATGCAAACCCTTTCTTGACTTGATTACTAACATCGTTTTGCATGTGTCTCCCGCTCTTTTTTTTATCCACAGATGTTGATGGCGCCAACGCTCAGGGCTATGATACCGGGATCGGTGGATCCACCTCGACAATTGTGAGTCCGCTGGGATCGCCGCAGCCGCAGCTCAGGTCGCATGCGCAACGGAACGCGGCTCTGGCGCGCTACATGCAGGTGAGTGCGTACTGCAAGATACTCGTACTGCGAGATACTTTTAGTAGATTTCGCACGTCAGCAGAAACTATGGGAAGTACTTATGGTTGCAGCTTTAGGTACACGAAGAGTAGGAAGCTTTTAAATGATTTTTGTTACATAATTTATTAAATGAAGAGTTATTTTAAGCCTTAAAAGCATTGTAGTTAACGGAAATATTTTAATATTGATATTTTTAAGTAGTTTCTAAACCACTTGAGTACCTGGTATCTTAGTTTATACTTCTTTAATATTTATTGTGCATTTATCTTGCAACAAAAGTACCTTTTATAAAAACCATCTGTACAGAGAGAAAAGATGGAGGGGCATCTCAGCATCGGCGTCGTCTTTAGTGTTTGTACTTTAATGGCCTCTTGATTATGCTGCCACTAGAGAGATGAGGAGAAGAGGCCATCAAAGAAATGGAAAATCCAGGGGGGAAAGAGAAATGAAAAGCCAAAGAAATCAACGCAGAAGAATGAAAAAGAGAAAGAAATCTCTTGTGTAACTGTCGGTGTGGCGACTTTTGTTATATATCTCATCGACACCCATTTCCGCTCATCTTTCTAAGCGCCTCTTTTGTCGCCCATTTGGAGTTATCAGCAGCGCCACTTTGACACATTTTCCCAAAGAGGAGGAGTTCCCGTTCAGGAAAACGTAGGCGAAGCATCTTCCATGGCTTTGGAATTATGTTAAAGCCCATTGGATGATCGTAAAATGGTTTAATTCGCTTTTAATCAAGCCATCACAGAGTGTAAACCGATTTGTTCAATGCGGTTCTAAGCAGTCATAAAAACTATATCCGTTATTTTCTGGGTGGTTCTTGAAAGCTTTTTACGGATTATCTGTTAAGCTAATATGGACACTAAAAGTATTCAAATCGATTTGGATTTAACATAAGGAAACTCTATAAACAAAAAGTATAATGGAGAAAAATATTGAGAGAGTTTAGGAGAGAGGAAAAGGCTACAAGTCCTTTTAAATGAAGATATGTATTTAATCCTTAATTCCCCAACTTTTAACCTCTCTGTTCACAATTTCTATACCTCTTAAATCACTCAACTATCAGCGGAATATCTACAAAACAATTACAACCATCGCTGCTTTCCTCTTAATTAAATTCGATTTAACTCCAACAATAATGACAATAGCTCTTCCCACTGAACCCATCACCGGTTCATCAGCAATCAGCGATCAGCAGTGAGTTGTATCAGAGATCAGAGGCAGTTTCCTCCTCCTCCACGTCCTTCTTTAAATCTTTTTCGTCGGGATCATAGCTGTCCGACTGTCAGCAAATGTCACTTTAAATACGCCAAAACGGCGCAAAAGTTTCAATTGTCGGGCGCCGCTCGGATCCGATTCTGGAGGAGGATTGGTTGGTAAAGGGGGGAGGAGATTGCCAGTGCCAGATAGCTTGTCTGGGGCAGGATGCAGTTGGATCGCAAACTGCAGAAGTAGCTGCAGATACTCGAGCCAGCCAGCAGCCGTATCTCATATCTGCGCCCGTGTATCTCAAAGCGACTGTCAAATGGTTAAACTGACAGTTTGTTTTTCCAACGCGAAGAGCAGCAGAAGTCTCGATGGAGGAGCAGCTGCTGTGGGCCAGCAACTGGAGATATTCGAACAGAGTTGGGCGATGGTAGATGGAGATGGAGATGGCTACGGCAATGGCAGGAAACTGGGTCATCCAGGCGGCTGGCCGTCGCCTCGGGCTCCCGGCCATAACGTCCAGTGTCTTCTGCTTTCTAAGCCAGGCCAAAAGACCCACTTTGCACGCAGAAAAACATTAGAAATATCTTCTTGAATTCAAGCTCTGGTAAATAATGTTAAAATAGCAAGTTTCTTCCTTTTAATTGTCAGTGAAAATCTGCTGTTAAATATAATAGTTTAGAGAAATTAAATATTCCGGATTCCTTAAGATAATATATACTATAGTCTTGCTGATTTTCTCAGTGTTCTCTTTTTGTTTACTTCTTTTCCTCATATTTATGAACATTCGCATTTTCTGAAGTATTTATTTCATAGCGATTCTCAATTGATTTCAGTCTGGTTATGGGTATGGGTCTGGCTCTGAGGGGGCTGAGCCTCAGTTTCAGTTTTCGGTTGCAAACTGGCGGCTTGAATTTGGGGTTGTATTTTCAGTCCGATCTCTGACACGTGACATGGGATTTCACTTAAGACTTTAATACCCGCGCATAAGAAAACATAAACGTGCCAAGTCGCTCGGACACATGACATGGACATGAATGTAAATTTCGGCCGCGGACTGTGATCCGACAGTCAAAAAGGACAGGCTAGGCGAACAATGATCCCCCCTAGATATGAGAGAAAGATTGCCGGGAGAGATCTCAAATCCGACGTGTAAATTGATTTCTAATTATTGTCATTTTTTTAAAACAGAAAAAAAGCTGATTTGAATTGTTTGCGAAAGTTACAAAATAGCTAAAATATATATCTAATAGAGAAAGGCAAAAAAGAAAAGGTAATCAGTTATGCAAAATTCAAATATTACTTTGTATAAACCTAATCAATACAGAAAACATATAAGCCCAGAGTTTTTTTTTATCAAGACAATATTCAATTTCCATAACAAACATCAGTTGTTTTGAGGCACTTTCCCAGATAACACCTAGTAAACAAAGCCCACATTTGTTTCTTAACCAATTTGCCTGATTTAATCAACGGCAATAGAGACCAACTGAAGAACCCAGATAGACAAGGCCATATAACACCATATCGACATATCGCCATCGATCGTAAAATCATAAAATGTTCGACACCTAAGTGCCATTAAGTCGATGCCTTTGAAAATGCCACCAAAGAAATGCCAAAGAAAGAAAGTTTCCTTTTACAATCGCGCCTGATTAATATGACGACTCGTTGCGATTCGATTCGATTTGATTTGATTTTGAGATGAGTCCAGATGCGCCGGAAAAACAGGCTCAATGGCCGGCAATTGAAGTGAATTGACTTTATGGCCCGGCGCATGAGTGGCTGCCTCTGTCTCTGTTGTTTTGGCCAGCGACAATTGGAGCAGCCACAAAAGTGGCGAAGTTGCCTTGATTTTCCATTTCTCTCCGATATATTTTTATATATGGATATGGCTGTGTGTCGGAAGTGTGTCAGTTATCCATAGCTGATGGTGGTTGTCTAGTAGCCAACGAGCACTTTACATAACTATCTATCTGAGCCAGACCAGAAGTCGTTTAGCCAGGAGAGGGAGTGGGGTGTGTTTGAGGCCCGAGAACTGTCATTAGATTAAGTGGCTGCTGGCCCCGTGGCCTGTGTCTAATTATCGTTTGGAAATCATGTTACAAGCAGCCCGAAAAGAGACACAACTATGGGCAATATAATAGAAATAATGATTTCAAGGAATTTAAAACAAAATTAATATAAAAAGAAGGCCTAAAAAGTGATCTCTTTTAAAGGTTTAATAGATGTTCAATATTTATAGAAGGTTTTTTTTATTAATTATTAAAAAATACTCTCCTTTCTGGTGCTATTGATATAGCTTGCTCAATTAAGGATTATAAAAACATTGTTTAATTTAATTCCATTTGTTTAAAATCCTATAATTTCCACCACATTTGTATCTTTAAGTCCAGCAACCTCTATGCTTGTGATTGACATGCACAGGCGACAAATCAACTTGGAAAATGCCTGTGATTCAAATGCGAAATAGTTTGCATTAAAAGCGCCAAATAAAGCAGACTCGCGCTACCCGCAAGCGATTCGAGCGCGTTTTCCAAGCCATTAGCCGCACACAAAACTCGCAAGGAAAAACGCAAAGCGCGATTTTATCGCACATGCAATTTATTTTTCCTTTTGGTCTGTGCCTCTCGTCTAATTGTCCATTGCTGGCAACAAATATGGCGTTAATTATCCACAATTTCGATAGCATCACGTATTAATGATTAGCAAAAGCCAAAAAACCGCCAGCCTGGGCATAGGCAATCAATCAAATGGAGCGCACCTTGGTTACTATATCTTTTACTTTGCGGAATGTCAAACATTGTAATTGGTATTCGATTGGATGGCTGCTTGCCGTGTATCATTAGCTCTGCTTGTTTCTGCCGCTGCTGCTGCTGCGGGCTGCTTCGATTTCGCAAGAGATTTATGTATTTACCTGGCCAGCTATAGTGCGCGACACCTGCCTGAATTGTGGCAGTTCGCAGCTCGCAGCTCGCATCTCGTATCTCGAAATGATTCCGATTGTGAGACACCTCGGGGTTTCTTTATTGTCGTTTTCCCTGCCCCGCTGTGCAATTATTCATTACTGATCGCGGTGACATGGCCGTGATTTAGTCGACGAGTATGCGAATATTCATGGGTTTGAGTTGGATTAAAGGTGTGACCCAGGAAATGGCATGGAAACCTCTGTATTCTCGATTTATATCAGTAGCAGTGAGATAAACACTATCTTTACTGACTCAGTTTGCTTTTAAATAAACAAGAAACTTTATTAATTAATAATTTTGTATGAATAACAAATTAAAAGTAATTGTTTTCTTTTAAATTATTCAAGAATATTATATCAAAAGAATATTATTTTTGATAAGATAAATATTATACTTCCTTATTAAATATCTCTTTGATTACAAAAAAACCTCGTATTCAAATTTTCACATTTATTTTATTTATTCAAATCCTCTGTAATTAATACAAAATTAAATTGAAAATTAATGATTCACATAAACCTACTTCAAGGGTTGTAAAAGTTTATTTTATTACTCCAAGATTTTGCGTTGTTAGTTAAATCTTGAATTTCTAATATTAATAGCTATATCTCTTCCTCTTTAATCAGACTATACCCTAACAATTCATTTTTTAAATCAATTTATTTAATTTATTATTATTGTAAACTATTTTGATATGCTTTATTAGAAACATATCATTAATTACCTCACATTTAGAGTCTCCATTTTGACTTTCGCTCTTTTAACAATCATTCGCTTAATTATGCACTCAACAATAACTGCAATCAGGCTTAAATGCACATTGAAAATAGCCATAGCCAACATATCATTAGCCATCATAATCCGATGTCGAACAAGCGACTGATTATTGCAACAAAGCCACAAACGCGCGCACGCCATTGAACTTATGGGCGCGACTTGCGGGCGACAAAAACCGCGCGCACAGTCAAACACCATGAAAGCGCCACCTGCTGGTCGATTCAATGGAAAGAGCCCTCTTATTAATAGCCAACAATTTTTCAATTTTCCTAATATTTTCAATCGAAATTGGACTGTAATTAAAGCTGTCACGAAGGAGAATGTTTAGAATTGCAGTCGGGAAATCGCTTAGGGGTATAAGTCGCTAATTGGCTGCCAGTTGAGCTACTGAAAAAAAAAACACTTACCTGTATTTATGTCTGCTGACCACATTTGCATGCGAAATGCAAATGAGTCAAAGGCTTAAGAGCTTTTCTCGAGTTAGTTGTGGGTCGCTAATAAACGTAAATTGTTGGAATTGTTCAATAAATGCCGCGAAATATGTTCATTAGCCGACTCTTTGACATTAATGTGCCTGGGACTAAACGGGGGCGTGGAAGGGGTCAAGCTGGGGGTCGATATATGTATCTCTGGCAGTCAAGGGAAAAGCTGTTTTAAATAGTTAACTTACAATCTAAGACTACCAGAGATATAAAAATAATAACTACTTCTTTGTTTATATATTTAACTTTCATAAATAGTTATTCGTATTAAAGAGTTTAAATTTACACAGTTTTTTTGGCTTAGAAAAATATTCAATTTATATCTCCATGTCAATTAACAGGCATTAAAATCTTTATTATAAAATATATATCATACTGATTTTAATGCCAAAAAAAGCCAATAAATAATTTATAAAAATCCCATTAATTTAATATTCAATTACAAACTGGATAATCCAAAAACCAACCGATATTTACTGGCCATTTCGCAAGTTAGTTATTAAAACTGTAGTAAAGGTAAATACTTGGTCCCAATATGCCACTTTAAATTAATGGCAAATAATAATTTATAAACCAATTCTGATAAAAATCCATAGCCATATCATAAACACACCCACATCAAATTAACTCAGTTTGGCTTGGAATTAAAATCAAAATAAACTGCCCACATCCAGCCGCAGATCGCAGAAATATAAAACAAATTACACGGCTTATCTTTATTGGCCCAAATTTCAATTTGCCAACAAGTAAATTAAGGCCTGCCACGGCGAGCAATTAGCGATTAAAACAAAAGCCACAAAACCCAAATTTTGCAGCCATGATAAATGGAAAGAAAGTGGCTTTCGATCGGACTCGAACGTCTTCCCCCAAAAAATAAATATTAAAGGGAGAATAAAGAAAGACGAGACCTGGACATCAACGGTTGGCTTGTCAGCAGAAATATGAGCTACATTGTGGCGTACAAGAGAAGTCTGTCTGCCCGGCACAATAAATGCGAAATATAAAACATACATGTTGCCAAATTAATCATTAAGTCGGGCGAAGAAAGGCCAAGCGGATAAAACACACCTATAGAGGTGTAGTCCAACCCATCTCAAAGCGGAACCCAAGGGCAGGGCTCCGACTTCGACTGTCGACTCCAGCTTTTGACTGAAATTAATTTGGCCCAAAGGGGCTGTGCCAAAAAAGTGATAAAACATGCAGACACTTTTGGCTGAAAGCAGATGAAGCGATGGAGAAATGGGAGATGAGATTTGCATAATATGCAGACAATATTAAGTCCAAACGTTGCCAGAGCTCAGACCTTTACACGGAACTAAAGAAGAGTAAATATTTAAATGATAACATTTTTAAAAATTGTATTTTACATCAGAAAATAACATATAATAAACTTAAAAAGAGTAGCAGAGGTTTCTCTACGAAAATATCAATTAATTGAAAGACTTATCTTCTACAAAATTCCTTCAAAAAACTCTGATTAACACCATAAAAAAAGTAAACACTATACAAAATCTGAAATACTTGCACTCTAAAATTATAATTGTTTACCAAAGTGCAAGGCACGAACTGCAATCAACGCTCTATAGCTTGGCCTTTATAATTTGGATTGATCATGAAAGTTTTCACTTTCTAAGCCTGGGCCAAAAAGTAAACAAAAAAGCAAAGGGCCATGCGAACGTTTCCGGATTTGTCTGGCAAAAGGTGTAAAAGTGTCGGCGGTTTGTTGATTTAAAATGCTGCTAATTAAATTGGGAAATAAACTCAGGGCTGTTGCATAATTGTAACGCTTTTTTTTGAGGGACTGAGAAAAATCACAAGCCTATAAAATATGATAAATAAAATACTCATAAAAAATCAGGCGTATTCTGTTTATATTTCCTGTCTTGTAATTAACTGGGAAATTATTAAAATGATAAGTATAAATATAAGCAGTTTTTTTTTAAGGAAATCATAAAAAATAAAATAAAATCAGATAAAAGAAAGCTGAAAGTTCTAAAGCATAATTCTACCATAATTTCATGGTATAATCCCTCAAGTTAGACCCTCGGTTAAAGCCATTCTTTCCACAAAGCAAATCACTTTAATGTGCTCATAAATTCATTAACCCTCTAGCACCTTTCCTTATCATTATGGCCAGACTCTTTCGCCGCAGTTGGTTTTACTAACCGTGAGCGTGCCGAATGCTTCTTTCCACCTGACCCACAAGTCACTGGCGGCAGCTCCGGCACCTCGACATTATTTACGCTCAACTAAGCCGGCTCAAGTGGAGTACTTAGCCGACTGGAGGATGGATGAATGTGGATATGGATGCATGGCATTTCCCTCTGCATTTGCCAGTGCCATTACTGTTTCCCTTACCACAACCATTCGGCATGCCGAGCACGTTTCACACTCACACAGGGTCACATATGACCGACCTGACCACGGCTCACCAGGTATTGGCCGAGGCATTAGAAAGCTGCACATGCAAGAGATTTTATGCCCAACTTGTTCTGGTTCGAGTGTCCCAGCCCCACTGAACCGAACCGAACCGAACCGCTCCAAAGTGCATTTCACTTTCCAAGAAATCAATAACTCGCCGGCGATATTGAAGACGCCCCACGATGGCATGGATGGGATGAGTGCGAGCACCTTTATGCTCCAATCAATCCCACCGATGCCACTCTAAGCCGAACTCTAACTTAATTAAGTGCGATGCACGTTGCCCCTTTGGATCGGAAATTGTTGAATTACACACTGAGAAAAATATAATGATTTTCAAGAGAGACTAAAGCTAGGAAACCCCTTTTAAATTTATAAAGAGCTTTAATAATGTATTTCATATACTTTCCTTTTTCAATAGTTTTAACTCTTAAGGTTCAATATTCGAACTATAAAATTATAAATAATAAATAAGGGGGCCAATTATAAGGTTTTCCAGGTATTTTGTTAGTCGACAAAGGCTACTAAAACCATCTTCAATTTTTATTCAAAAAATAAGTAAGCATTCACTTAACTTACTTATACTCTCTTTTTTCTTAGTGAACTCCCAAAAAAAAACGCTTATTGATTAACGCACTAACTGAAATTCAGTTTTTGTGTGAACTTCACACAATTTTGGCCTAACTCTTCTCACAGCCATAATTTTTATAGACTGTTGTGGAAAGTCAGCTTACCTGGCAATGAGTTTTCACTGTGGGAAGTGCACCATTATTCTCGTGAAAGCTGATGGGAAAATCAATTTGCAACTCAAGGTAGAAGTCAGGAGCTAAAACTGTCCATTGGGTCAGATGACAGATAGCGAAAGGATTGTCAACTTTCGAAATGCCATAAATAAATGAGCCAGGCAAATAACAACTTAATTTTGCCTGGCCTTGCATTTGCATTTGCATTTTTAGCATACTGGCATATGAATGCGAGTATACTCCAACTCGTACTCGTATATTTTCTCACCCATTTCACTGCGTCAGGTGGCTGTGGCTGTTCTCTCTATATCTTGGCCGTTTATCTACCTCTAATCGAGGGGGTTTTCGGTGGGGTTTTGGCCTGGGTTTCGGTCTGGGTCTTAGTTTTGGCATGCGAGCCGCTTCCTCAAATAAATCGCACGGCATTTGCATGTTGAGAAACAATTTCTCAGGTCTTGTGTTCGCTCGGTCTTGTTGATCTCGCTGGCTGACTGGATTATCTTGGCCCAGAGTCTGGCGGAGGCCTTTGATATATGCCACACGACGATGGTCATAATATTTTTGCGCAATTCGGTGTGTCGTCGAGCGGGGTTTTTTTTGTAATTTTTTTTCGGTTCGATTTATCGATCGTTAAGTAAATGCATTAATTTTTTCTCACCGCCGTGTACGAGGAATTAAGGAGGCTGCAGGCTGGAGGCTGCTCAGCATGCATTTCCCCCATCGGCCCACGTTGATTTATATGGCCAGTGGATATACGAATTCCCAGCTTGTCAATTAATTATGGTCATGTAGTGCCGCGGTCTTTAATTTCTCACTCAATTCGGCTGCAATTGTCGAAATGTCCGCGATCGGCTGACAACAACTTTATCTCTTCAGCTTTTATTTGCCATACAGTTTCCCAGCTTGATTTGTTTATTCAACTGATTAATGTACGGCTCTTGTTTATTGTTCGTTCGGCAAGCTTTTCCACTTACCAAGTAGCCAGGCGAAGGCTTTCACTTGACTGCAATTGAATAGCAGGCCCATTTTAACGACTCCCCAGTAGTGGCAGTAGTAATCCCCATAAAATTTGGTATTCAAATAACTCTGACATCAGCATCACCGTTCAGGTTCAGCCTAATGCAAAAACTTAATTAAACAAAGTCACTGTTTGTCTTGGCTCAGATTTCAGTGCACTCCAAACTCCACAGACACACTGGACAAAAATGTTGAACAAGAAAAATCCATTTCGCACTTGGCCAACATTCAGCCAAAGATTACAATACAAGAAATATGTTTTAATAATGTCAGCTTGAAGATTTGGCAATCGTAATCGTTGGCCAAAGTGCTCAGCCATATTAGGTCCCGATTTACGGGCACTATTCAAAAGTATATCCCACCAAGCACAACGACTTCCATTAGACGTTGCAACTTCAAAGTGGGCGATTTTTTCAGGCAATTCTCAAATGCCAGCGCGTTTAAAATCGCACAAAAGGCTTTTTGCATGCGATTCGCTAATGATTCTCAACTAAATGATACTCGAACATACTCATTCATATGCGATTCGTGATCATAGACATTTGTCATGGATGAATAATGCCGAGTTTGTGAAGTTTTGCAATTTTTTTTTCAAGGTTTCGAGGGCGTTTCGAGTACTCGGCTGAGAGGAAACTAATTCTTGAGAACTTGCAACAACTTTCTATTTCAGTTTATAGTACAAATAATAATTATTGTATTATTATTTACTGTTGAAAAAATGATTATTATTTAATTACCCGCTCTTTAGTTAGCTTTAATTTAAGCCACACCCTTGTGCGATCTTAATAATCTCAGGCATTTAATTAATCTGTAATGGAATCTAACTCTTTGAGATAATCCATTAACTCGCTTTACTTTGCTGCGATTTTCTATGGTCTGTGGGCCACCGCCTCCTCATCCTTCTGCTCCTCCACCTCACATCTTGTGTGTGTTGTGTGCTGACCCTCCGCTGGGTTAGTGTTGTTTATTTTATGACATTTAAACAATTATTTTTCAACACAAGCAACGCTTGTTGAAATATCATTTGATTTAACCAGCCGGTTGGCGGCTTGGTTGGCTGCCTGGGTCCACACCCTCGGTGGAAATGGCCAAAAACAAGTCTTGGCCTGGGATTGGAGCTGCAATTGCTGCTGGCTGCTGCTGCATGTTGCTGGTGTCACAATGTCTGGGACCGCCAAGTTCTGTGACGCAGTTGTTGTTCTTGCAAACGCCCCGCGGCTAACCATGAGATGTATATTTTATTTTTCATAATTTAAAAGGAGAAAAAATGCTTGCTTTTGATATGAACCTGCCGTTGTTGTTGCTGTTTTTCTGGCCGAAATCGAATTCTTGAATGAACCATTAATCTTGTTGCCGGCTCGGTGGACTCGGTCATTAAATGCCTCCGCAGTAATTGCATGGGATACACTGCAATTCGATTTTTGGAGGATTAAATTAAATAATAGTTAGATATATGTAAATAATAATATTCACAGATCTCTTAAAGATGATCTTCAAGCTGTGAGAAAATGTGTATTGCAATATAATTACTTTTATATTTTATTAGTCTTCAAATCAAGATAAAATTTTCTTTGTGTGTCTTGTGATTTTCTCAGTTTCAGTTTCGTTTCAGTCTCAGTTTTTTTAGCAAGCAAATTAATGCGGGTTTGTCATATTACAATTACTGGCTTTTTGCGCTTTTTCTGGCCCGGCTCCATGGCAGCTGGCATTATTACACCTGCGCCTCAATGCGACGAGAGTCTCCGTCTCCATCTCCCGACTCCCGGCCCCCGGCAATTCCAATCCGATCCGGTCCGGTTTTCCGCTCGATATACTATAGTTTCTGTTAGCTCTAGTAGTAAGTCAGTTGGTCAATTGGCTCGTTCTGCTCATTTGTTTGCTGCCGGAGGAGCGGCCAGAGTTCAGAGCCGAAAAAGTTGACAGTTCCATGAGTTTTCAACATGATTTGTTTATACCAGAAATATTTTGGTGTGTTCTCACGATTATAATTTGTAAGTTTTTGGCAGTATCGTGAATAGATTTAAAGATAACAAATTACAAGAGCCTCTAGTAAGATTTTAAAAGCTATAAAAAAAGTTTTCCCATAACTAAATGAATTGCAATCAAGAAGATTTTCTCATTTAGTAAAAAACATTACATAAAAATCACAGAAATACAACCGATACCCCCTGCTCTTTTATGAAAACATCAACATGATCACATCACATGTAATGGACAATGACCTGTGTGTGTTCCTTAACAAATTACACTATTTAATGGCATCCTGTTTGCAGCTCAGTGTCTGTCTGCCACCATCGCCATCCAGCGGTGCAAATTTTATGGCGGTAGCCGCGGCAACTCCTCTTTCTTTCTCTCTTGGACAAATTGCCGAGCGAGAAAAGTGAAAATCACCATTGCAGAGATGTGATTTTTTTTCAATTTTCAAAATTTTCCACGGGCCCCCATGTATGGCAGGCATAATTTGTTAATTATTTTCCGAAGCACAGCTCGTGTGCCGGCTACAACTTAATCAAAGTGATGGGGCCAATTAAAACGCCGCCGCGGGAAGCGATAAGAGATCGAAGATCCGAGACTCGAGACCCGAGACCCCACCACGAACTAGTTTAAAAGAAAGCCTTTCTACGAAGGCATTGATAGGAGAAGGGGTTGGGTACGGGGGAAGCCTCGGATCTTGGTTTGGATTGGATTGGGTTGGGCAACGGCTTGAAGCGCATCGAAACGGACCAAAGCGAACCGCAGCTTAATTACGACGAGATAGAGGCGGAACTCTGCCCACGGATCCATTGATCCGCAAATCGATGGATAGGAGATCAGCTCCATGGAATTCCCCAGCTGATCCCGGTAGCAGTCGTAGTCAAGATTGAAGCCTGTCGATAAGATAAACTAGCAGGCAAAGGCCTCGAAATTGTTCATAGAGGAAATATAGGATTTCTTTTAAAATGAATCCCGAAAACATTAAATTCAAACTATATTTCTTTGAGAATTAAAACGATTTACATATATTTCACTACCAACATTTCTTTATAATTAAATTTGAACCTAGGCAACTTCATTTGTCTCTGTCAAAGAGAAAGACTCTTCGTCTGGTGGATATACATAGTTAGTTAGTTGACACCGTCGTCTGTGGGCAGACTGGCTCAGCCCCAACTTCCATCCTGCAGCGGAAGTGGGCGAATCGTGGTCGTCGTGACTACACAAGTCCCAGAACCCAGACACATCCGCTGGAGGAAGAGAACCAGAGCACACCAGACATCCGCAGGCGGGTCCAACTTGTCAGAGAGGTTCTCAAACCAAATCACAATCATCAAAGTGTTCCAAATTGAATAGCTCCAAAGTCCTAACCATAATTTCAACAACTCTTTTAGGATCCCTCTAATCGATGATCTAAAAAAAACTTCGATCCTTCGATAACTGCTGCTTCGATCCTTGGGTTTCAATTAATTTCATAACAGTCCCTTCATAACTTTGGCCCGGCTCCAAAGTCCAAAGATCCAAAGATCCTCCCTGGCTGCCAGCCACCTGCCTGCCTCCACACACACCTCCTACCTCCTGTCAATTAATGGCCTCTGCGTCTGCGTCTGGCGTAGCCAACCAATTTCGCCTTATTATCCCACACAGAACAGAACAGAAGAGAAACTGGTTCTCAGGTTCTGTTTGCTGATTCCGGCCTGGAAATCACGTTTCGGAGCTCTTTTCTGTGCCACGTCCAGTCGCCCGGCCTGCCCAAAAATAAAAAGCAAAACAAGAGAAGGCGCAAGCCAACGCAGACAGAAAATGATTTGCAGTTCATTAAGACGAATCCCCCATTCCGAAAGGAGGCGAGGACTAGGCGATGACTAAGACCTGGTCGTGGAGCATGTGAATAAGATTGGTTTCAGGTCCCGCCAGATCGGAGGACAAATGTCCAGAAACTGGACAAGCCCTGAGACTCTTGGGCGTAAGCTTCACTTAGGAAAATATTTTACCAAGAATGTTTTTGAAATATTCTTAAAACAAGAAGTATAAGTAAGCCTTAATCCTTTTTAAAAAAATATGTTTGTTTGTAAAATAGTTTTAAAAACATTTTAAAGTTTCTTTGCAATCCAAGACATGGCCAGTGATAATTTCTCTTAGTGTGAGAGTTGAAACCCACCTAGGCAGGCTGAACTTGACATGATAATTATGTCTGAACCGGAGGGACTTTCGGATAAGACTGGCGCGAGATACCTTTAATGCCTGGTTGCACCACCTGGTCGCCTCTTAAATCTGTTCCCATTTGAACGCTTTCATATTAGGATGGCCCACACATATGTGACCAATGAATGTGCAACGCCTTTTCCTTGGGGCCTGTCCGGCACCAACGAAGTGTGCTTAATTTTTACACAGAGAAAAATATGTTAGAAAACTCAATTCAGATACGTAGCAACCTGAGACAGATGGCTACCATCTTTTTTCCAGGTGCATGGGACTTTCATCATTGATAAGTTTTTAACTCTATTCAAAAATTTCTTGCAGCAGCATCGGCAGGAATCAGAGTCGCCGGATTACCACCACCGCTATGCGAGCAATGGCAAACTGCCCCGGGCCGCGGCCTCTGCGAATGGCATTGGCACCACACAAACCGTCACCGTCGATGTGCACCACCAGCACCACAACGGAGGAGGAGCAGGAGTAGGAGGAGGAGGAGCCGTTGCCTCAGCCGCTGCCAAGCAGTTCATGGCCAACAGCGCCATCGGACACATTGGCCACAGTCGCAGCAGCAGCCTGAGCCACAACATCCATGGTGTCTACAGTGAACTGAGTGCCGCACCACCGGCCTTTGCCACACCACCGACGCGCAGGCGTTTCTTCAACCACAAAAATCTGCGCAGCGCCCTCATCGGAGGAGTAGGAGGAGGAAGCGGCAGTGGTGCCGGCTCAGCTGGCGGAGGAGTGGGCAATGGCCATCGACGCACTGCCTCCAATGGGGGCTGTCCTACTGACACGGCCTCGATCCTATCGGGAGGTAAGTTCAGCAGGGGTCATACAGTAAAACTCTCCTTAACTTGGTCATCATTCCGCGATGAGAATGAGTTCCATCTGGCAGGAGTTTATTAATTTTTTTTTAATGAAAGAAACTAGGAAAATAAAACAGTAGCAAGGGAATACATGTTATGTAGATAGTTCCTCTTATCAAGAATATTCGAAAAGATAACTCACCCAGATCACCCATCATCAGATCATCCCCATCAGCACAACCACGAACACGATCATCAGGCTACGGGCAAGGAGTCCAATGCCCTAAATACTTCAACCTGCTCGGACTCGGCGGTCACCCGAAGGCGGCGCAAGAACGTGAGCAACCACAACCTAAAGTCATCCGCCCGGGACGGAGCGGGCAGCGAGAACCGCCTGAACAGGCTCAGCCTGGCGGGCACCTCCGTCTATGCGGGACATTTATCCTCGTTGGTCTTTGGCAAGATCAAATCCCTGTGGAGTGTCAATTCCTCCAACTCCAGCGAGGCGGGACTCAACCAGCTAGCAGGCACGGATCCGCATTCCTTACATGCATCCTCCAGTTTCAGTTTCAGTTTCAGTTCCAGTTTGCATGTTGCACTCTCATGTCGTCCATTAACCCAGTTGTTCCTGATCCTTTAGGATTCTCGGACTTTTTGCATGTCTAAAATATTAAAATATTTATTTCATTTTATTTTTGATTAAAATTTTTTGTTCTTGGCATATTTACCCAGTGATGACCTAATCCTAATCCCAATCCCTTTCTGTTCTTGCCATCCCACAGGTAGTGACGCCCTCGATCATCACTCGTCGCTGCTGTTGAACGAGAAACTGCAAAAGGACCAGCTCCATGCCCGACTTGGTTTGCTGCTAAACGATCCTGGCAGCAATGGGAACAGCAGCAGCAGTGGCAGCGGCTGCGATCCCATCTCCACTCACTCCACCACCAGCACCACCAGCAGCAGTGGAGTGGGAGCGGCCAGCACCACCACAAGCGGCAGCTCTTCGCAAAACGTAAGTCCGGAGCAGACGCTGGCCAGCGGTGGCGGTTTGCTCAGCGGCAGCCAGCTGTCGGTGGCCACCAGTCACGGCATCAAGGAGGATGCCCTGAGTCTGTGTGGCAAGTTCAAGACCGGCGGCTCCATGCTCCATGTTTACGAGGCACTGCCGGGCAAGAGTCGCAAGGGAAACGTCAGAAGGTCAACTCGTGGACAACAGGGATCCAGCTCCAACTCATCGGCGGCTGCCTCAGGTGCCTCAAGAGTCGCAGCCTCCACGCTGGCAGCTGTCCAACTGGCCCTCAAGCCCCTCTTCTTCGAGGTGCCACTGCAGGAGCCCGATCCTCCATATGTGGGCCGCCAGTGGCTGGTAAAGCAGCTGTCCAACATTCTTCTCGGAACCGAGACCCGAGTGGTGCTGATCAATGGACAACCCGGCACCGGAAAGACCGCCTTCTGCCTGCAGCTGGTGGAGTATTCCTGCTTTGGCCGGCGCCAGATGCAAGACGATCCGGACGGCATCTACAGCCAGCTGCAGTTGGGCGCCCACTGCGAGCGAATGCGTGGCCTGGCCTCTCACATGGTCGGCTACCACTTCTGTCAGGCGGACGCCAATCTCACCTGCCAGGTGCCGGATTTCGTCCACTCGCTGGCCGCCCAGCTCTGCCAGGCCCCACAGTTGACCGCCTACAGGGACTACCTCCTGTCCGAGCCGCATCTGCAGGACATCCTCAGTGTGCGCGAGTGCATAGCGGATGCAGAGAGAGTGATGAAGCTGGCCATACTGGAGCCGCTGGCTCAGCTGCATCGAGCGGGCAAGATACCCGCCAAAGTGGCCGTCATCCTGGTGGATGCCTTGTGCGAGGCGGAATACCATCGTCCCGATCACGGGCACACCATCGCCAGCTTCCTGGCGCAGCTTACGCCGCACTTTCCCGCCTGGCTGAAGCTGGTGGCCACCGTGCGGACGCAGATGCTGGAGCTGGTCAAGGCGCCCAGCTACACGCAAGTCACGCTGGACAGCTGGGCCAGCAGCCAGGCCCTGCAGCAGGACATGCTGGACTACATAGGAGCCCGCCTGGCGGATAGTCCCGAGATTAGGATGAACATCGGCGGCGGCGGTCAGAACTCGCAGGCGGGCACCCAGCCGCAGACCAAGTTCGTGTCCCACCTGCAGGCGCTGAGCAGGGGCTCCATGCTGTACACCAAGCTCATCTTGGATCTCATCGGACGTGGCCAACTGGTTATCAAGTCCTCCAGCTACAAGGTCCTGCCCGTGTCGCTGGCCCAGATCTTCCTGCTGCACTTCAATCTGCGCTTTCCCACAGCGCGCAGCTTCGAGCAGGCTGCTCCGATCCTGAATGTCTGCCTGGCAGCCCTCTATCCGCTGACGCTGGACGAGATCTACTACAGCATGGAGGCCCTGAGCCATGGCCGGGAAGCACTGAGTTGGCCGGACTTTATGCAGCGATTCAAGCTGCTGGACGGATTCCTGATCAAGCGGTTGGACAACACCTACATGTTCTTCCACAGCTCGCTAAGGGAGTGGCTGATGCGGCGGGATGAAGGCGAGTCCAGCAAGTTCCTCTGCGACGCCCGGCTGGGCCATGCGGCCATCGCCTTCCGACTGTCCCGGCTGCAGGCTCCGCTATCGCCGCAGCTTACCCTGGAACTGGGTCACCACATGCTGAAGGCGCACCTCTACGGCGGAATCACTCAGGCTCTGCTCTCCCCCAGGGATCTGCAGTCCTATTGGCTGGCAGGAGCAGCTGACAATATCTCCTCCTCGCTGGGCGCCTTGCGAAATGTCTACAGTCCGAATCTGAAGGTGTCTCGGCTGGTTCTCCTGGCCGGAGCGTCGCCAAATCATCGCACGGATTACATGGGAGGAGCACCCATCCTTTGTATTGCGGCTCACGAGGGCATCCTGCCCATGGTGAGCCTTCTTCTGGAATTTGGAGCCGATGTGGGCTTGACGAATAGCCAGGGATGCACTCCCCTCATCCTGGCCGCCATGCGTGGCCACTGCGATGTGGTGCGTCCCCTAGTAGCCGCCGGCAGCAGCCTCGGCCAACTGGACATCACCCAGCGCTGTGCCCTGGTCCATGCCGCCCGCATGGGTCACCTGAGCGTAGTCAAGTATCTGCTGGCCTGCGACTGGACGCCAAGGCCGCACTCCCAGGATGTGACCCGATCGATGGCCCTGCAGCAGGCGCTAATTGGAGCCGCCGCGCAGGCGCACTGCAAGATTCTCGAGGATCTGCTGGACCTCAACGAGACCGAGTTCGACCTGGATGTAAATGGAATGGAGCCAAGCAGCGGTGAATTGGCCCTGACAGCCGCCGCCCGTCACGGTTGCGTCGATGTGGTGGGCATTCTGCTTTCCCGCGGCGCCCAGATCGATGCCCGAAACCGGCAGGGATACTCAGCCCTCTGGCTGGCCGTCAAGGAGGGTCACTGGAGCGTGGTGGAGCAACTGCTACAGCGCGGTGCGCTGCTGGACGAGCCGCTGGGGCAAACACGAAAGACCCCGCTGATGATAGCCGCGGAGGAGGGTCATTTGGAGCTAATGGAACTGCTCCTGGCCCGAGGCTCTGCCTTGGAAGCGCAGGATCACGAAGGCTTCACGGCACTCAGCTGGGCCTGCCTGCGTGGACACTTGGCGGCGGCCAAGACCCTCATCGAGCATGGCTGCAATCGCCACCACGAGGATCACAATGGACGCACAGCCCTCGACCTGGCCGCCTATCAGGGAGCTGCCAGCCTGGTCCTGTATCTACTGGACCAGGGCGGCAACCTGGAGCACATCGATGTGCATGGAATGCGGCCGCTGGATCGCGCCATCGCCTGCCGGAACATCCAGGCCGTACAGGTGTTTCTGCGAAAGGGCGCCAAGCTGGGTCCCACCACCTGGAGCATGGCCATGGGCAAGCCGGAGATACTGGTGGTGCTGCTCAACAAGTTGCTGGAGGACGGAAATGTGCTGTACCGAAAGAACCGCTTCCAGGAGGCCGCACACCGATACCAATACGCCCTGCGGAAGATCTCCGGGCTGGAGCAGCTGCTCGAGAGGAATGCGATCTTTGCCCAGCTGCGGACCAATCTCCTGCTGAATCTGTCGCGCTGCAAGCGAAAACTGAATGTAAGTTAATGTCAAGATCTCATTAAAAAAAAACCAATTAACCTTTTTGTATATTATTTTCAGGAACTTGACGCCTCCATAGATTTGGCCACGCAGGCGATTGCCCAGAAGCCGCACAGCTACGAGGGTTACTACGCCCGGGCAAAGGCGCGCATGGAGCTGGGAGCTCTCAATGAGGCGCTGGTGGATGCCAATGAGGCCATGCAGCAGGCGGCCCAGAGCGGCGTCCTATGCGAGGTAGTCGAGGTGCTAAAACGCATCCAGACCGAGCTGCTCACCCGGATAACCATCAGCAGCGAAGACCACTCCGGCAGGAGCGGGGTCTCCTCCTCCTCCCCCGCTGCATACGAATCTCACCACGAGATCACCGATTTGTAAATGTCAGTTGTTGTTGTGAAATGTTGTACTCATCGTATCCCATTCGAATTCTATTCTACGCTAACCTTAGGGCTACCCTAGACCTTACTTCATATTTGCTATTTATTGCCTTGAATGTTTTTTTTTAAGTTAAACACGCTGAAGATTATTTTGTAATATTTTTTAAAAGTTCTTTTTAATTGTGTGACTACGCATGTAAAAATTAGATTTATACAAATCCTGCTTATTTAGGCTTCAGTTCTTATTGATAATAAATATTAAATAAATGCAAATTTTATAAGATTAAACCAGAGCTATTTTTTAGTGCGATGTGCGACTATCTCAGATAGATATATAATATGTATTTTATATAGAATTTCAATCGATAAAGTACCGATGTGTCCTAGAACCGGCAGAGCTCTGGCTTAAAAAGAAAACTAGTGGCAGCCTTTGGGGATATGCTTGGTCTTACAAAAGTTCATAGCATAATTGTGAGCTGAAGTGTATATGGGTATATAGTGGATAAGGTGTGTCGCTTGACTTGGCAGGTAAAACAAAATAAAATACATGAAGCTCTAACATATTTCTTTAACGACCAAACTGCCGTATTTTTATGAAGTTTTTGCATTTATAAAAGTATATAAAAGTACAAAACGCAAAACATTTATAACATTATAAAACCTAACTACATATGTTTATATACAATTAAAGCTTAAGCTATTCGAGCACAAGCACGTGATGGATCGGCGAGGGAACATTAAATATAGGAATGGAAGAGTTGGAAATGAAATGTGGTTCAAGTTAAATACTAGAAAAAGCGTAGAGAGCTCTGTTTGAATGTACCTATGCCATAGATTGAGCAGGAAGATTGTTTGTATACTTAAGTACATTTAAATTTAACGATATTCTCACATCCTGCATTGTGAATTTCAGGTTCCGTCTTCTATGAAGCAGTTTTTCCATTAAGTTTACTTAGTTCAGTTGGTTCTCCGGCACCACAGTTCACATACCGCGACTCGACGAGCGGTGCCGAGACCTGCAAGTGGAGCACGTAGTCTGGAGCTGAAAAAATACGAATTGCGTTACAGATAAAACCTATTTTTGGGGACTAGACGTGGGATATAGAGATGGAGTGTGCTTAGAGATGACGTGATCAAACAGTGGAGCAAGCTGCGAATAAAAGCATAGATTTAAAGCGTGAAAATTTAGCAGGAGAATGGTTGTGATCATGCAGAACGGATAAGGTACCAAAGTAAGTCTCACTTTGCTCCAGAATTGATTCCAAATCATCGGGGCTGTCTATCGTGGGGAAATCAATGTTGGTTGACTCCTTCAGTATCACACCGATGTCTTTATGGGCACTCATCAGAAACAAGGGCACGTTCGCCTTGGCGAGCTCCTTCTTCAGCGATCCCATACCTCGAGCTGCCGTAAAATCGAAATCTGCAACAAGAAATATAAATTAATTAAGAGTTAGAAATGCCAAACGCAAAGGACTAAGCATATATGATAACATACCGTGCACATGGGCGCAATCCAAAACCACAGGGGCAGTGCCATGTGTGGTCAAAGCTTTGGAGATGCCCGAGCGAACCCATTCGATGGCCGGGAAGTATAGCGAACTATGCTTCGGCCGAATCAAAATGTAGTTAATCCCATTACTAGTCTGCAGTTTGGAGACGCTCAGCACGGGCCTTGCGGCGCGGTAAACCAAAAAGGCCACATCGGCGCCTACTCCCAGTAGCAGGCCAATCTCGACGCCCACTGCCAGGCTCAATACAAAGGTAATGGCTCCCGGCAGCAGCTCCCGCCGGCTACAGCGCCACAGCGGACGAATGACCTCAAACTCGATCATAAATATCACCGCCGAGATGATGACAGCACTAAGTGCGGCCTTGGGAATATACTGGAAGTAGGGTGCCAGCAAACCCAGGGCCAGGAGAACCAAAACGCTCGTATAGCAGCCGCCAAGGGGTGTTCTTACGCCACTCGCATGATTGACAGCACTTCGCGAAAATGATCCGGTCACCGGCATGGAGCTGCAGAAGGCGCCGCAAATGTTACTCATGGAAAGAGCCACCAGCTCCCGCGTGGGACTCAGGCCGGCGCCTCCAAATGCCTTCGAAATGGCAACGTTTCCCAAAACAGCAATAATGGGTAAAATCAGCATAGAGGGTCCCAGTTCTGAGAGCTACATTTAGTACAAAAATAGAGATTTGAGAGAAAAATTAATTAATTATGAATATATTATTCTGTATTCGTATAAACTACCAACCATTTGTTCCAAGTTTTGTGTGCTTTCCGTGCCATTCTTGTCCAGAATCGTAGTCTCAAACTTTGGCAGCGCAATGCTGGGCAGGCCGCTCTTCACCTTTCCCGTGAGGATGTACGGACAGCTGTCCATCTGGTCGCAGGTACTATAGGCCAGCACACTGGTAACCAACACCACCAGGGCGTTTCGTCCGGTGGCAATGACCCATATGCTCCCGCTCACCAGTTGCTGAGCTCGCAAACTACGAATTCGTCCATTCAGCTTGACGTCTTTCAATTTCTAGCGAAAAATAAAAAACTTAGACGGCTAATTAATTAATAAAGTAAACAAACTGTCTTACCCTAAGCACTAGAAGAACTGTGATGGAGACCAGACCCAAAGTAAAGTCACCTCGTCGCACCTGATGAAGATTACCGAATACCGAGCGCATGGTGTTAATGAAATCCGAGCCAGAGCCACCCCTTAACCCAAGCAGACCCTTTAGCTGCGAGGTGCCTATGATAACGGCCGTGGCGGAGGTGAATCCAACTGTAACCGGCAACGATATGAGATCCACCAGGGCGCCCAGCTTCAGCACCGCCATTCCCAACTCCACCACGCCCGAGATAAGGCACAGCAGTATTGCGTAGGCAGGACCAGAACCTAGACCCAAGCCAGTGTGCCGGCTGGTCATCAGGGCAAGCAGCGCCGTGGGTCCAATGGTCACCTGCCGGCAACTGCCCAGCATGGCGTATATGATGCCACCGACAAAGGCCGAGTACAGGCCATACTGCGGCTCCAGTCCGGCCAGAGTCGCATATGCCAATCCTTGGGGCAACACCGTCAGACCAACTGTCACGCCGGCTATCAGATCCGCCACCGCATCCTGGCCGCTGTAGCCGTGCAGCCACTTCAGACCGGGCAGCACTCGGTAACCCCAGTCCTTGAGGGTCATATTTTGGTACTTGTGTTACTAGAAGGAAATAAGGAAAAGATAAATTTAAATATATATTGATATATTCTACTTTATAGGATCAATAAAGTAACAGAAACGAAGGTTTTCCTTTTCTATTATCTATATTATAAATAATATTATGCTGTAATTTCAGTTAAGCGAGTTTTAATGGTGCGGAAAATACAGAAGTCAATAAAAAAGGAAGCTACCTTTGAGTCAAAAATGTTGATACCCTAATTTCGGAGTTTCCCAATAAATAAAGTGCGCAATATAGCGCCCTTTTTACCTTACACACATATCATAAAGTTCGCTATAATCTTTCTAAGTTCAACGACTTCTCAAACTCACTTTGCATAATTATAGATTTTGATTATTAGACGTCTGCGTGACAGACAATACCAAGAACAAAATAGACACAAACCAATGTTATGGCCCAAAGCAAAAAAAAAGGAACAGTGAAAGATTCGAGACAATAGAAGAAATACGAGTTTATGGTAAACAAACTTAATGATTACACATGTCCCATCGGATAAACTAGATTACATATTTAGGAGAAATATGAAGAAAAGCAAAAGCTAGACTTTTAGCATTCACAAACATGCCATGGAAGACAATTCTTCTGTATTTTAGTGGAGTAAGTAAAGCCAAGTTAAGATGCCGTCTAAGCTTGTCTCAAAAGTAAGTAGAAATAATTATAATTAAGTTGAGCAGACACATATTTTGACTTCAAGGTACGCATAGCACAAACATTTGAAACATTCTAATTGTCTGCCTTACTTTTCCCTTGTATTTTGTCAGAAACTCACGTAAATATTTGCACAAATGTTTCGGCTGAAGGGCGCGGCACGTTTGTTTAATTCGAGGTATTTCTATTCAATATTTCTGGAAGCTATTGGCAGAGCAGGTCAGATCGGTTCGGAAGCTAGCCCAAGACTGAGGAAAGGAGCCACCAGATCGCGTGCCTGCAGAATAACAAGTGATCAGTGATCACACGACCGACCGGCCGCCTCAATTAGCTCAACGAGCGGCGGAGCAGAGTTGAAAGTATCTGTTGGGATCGCTGGAAACGTGATCAAATTGCTCGGTCGATAAAAGCAAATAGAAGCACTAGATATATGCACGTAAATTAAATTTCGCATTGTTTTGCAAACGATTTATGTACAATTTAGAAGTGTTTTGTTCGATATTTGTTTAGACTGTGCGATCTAGAGCGGTCAATTTGCACATTTAGGAAATGGGCTTTATTAGGTTGAACAATAAATAATTGATTTCATTCATATTGTTTAGCAGTCATTTAAGCTCGTTATAGCTAATAATGTTGAATAGTTTGTAGTTAGTTTATTAAATAAAAAACAATCAAGAAGGGAAACTGCAGTTCTCAGTTGGATCCAGGGATTGAATATATTATAACTTTGCCAAAAATTAATTAAATTCAATTTGGAAAGAAGTTGAGTGTAAGTCTTTAAATGGTGAATCGAAATATATATGATTTTCTGTTTTAACTTCCTTTTCACGCATTTTATGCCCTCAAGAAGACCTCAAAAGCTTGAATTCTTTAAAGGGATTTTTATTGCCATTGACAAATCAATGTGCTCTTGACTTTTGCTTATAATTTGTATAACTTTAAATTCATAGCAAACAGAGATATTTAAATTCGCCTCAGCGATCGATTTCAAGGACGAGCGATAAGAAAAATTTGTCTTATCAGTATGGGAACAGTAAAGCGAACCCAGGTTTTATCAGCAATTATTTAACCCGAAATTTACAAAGCTGTAAAAACGTGCGAGGCGTGGAAAGTTTATTGGCCCTTTAATGGAACTGGTGAAATCTGTTCTTTGCCGGTCCACGTATATATATTACGAAGAGAGATCAGACACTGAGAGTGTCTGTACATAATTGCAGATTGTTGACAGACGCCGTGATGGAATCTGCGCTCTTTTTTGTTTTCTTTTTCCCCCTTTCCCGCCGCTTACCCAGAAAACTAGTTTTCGTTAATTATAGTTGCCGTAGATAGTGTAAACAAAGCGCAAAAATATCCAATATAAAACAGGGGAACGAATTGTTTGGTTGTGCTTGTTTATTTATAACGCGAGGTAACTTTTTTCTTCAAATTGGCGATTTACAAAACAACAACAAACGGATTAATGGCAGAGAAAGCCGCACAAGCACAATTCCACTAAACTAGCACTTGCTGATTACACCATGTTCGACACCTTTGCTAGTTAATAAAATTAATTAATTAATTAAGCTAAGGTTTAAAGTTTACCGGTGAAATTGAACTAAATAAATTTGTTTGCTTTCCAACGAACAGCTGCAAGTCTAGGGTTGTCACCATACAAATATTAGTTGGAAAAATATCGATGTAGAATCGATGCCGAAAATATTTGAAACATCGGCTGTAGGGAGAATGAAATCAAACCGATAAAAAAAACTGGTCGGCGATGATTTATCGTACACTCAAACTTCGAATACATACCAAACAGAGAACAGAAAACGCAGCAGCACACCACAATTATTTACAATTTTATATTTTAGTACACACAGACACGGACACAGGTGTGCAAAATTTAAAATTAGCGGCAGCTATATATCGATATCCCGCGTCGTTCCCGTTGCCCAACACTGGAACCGAACGCGACCATTTAATAACACTGGCCTGCAAATATAATTTTTTTTACAATATTATGGCAATTGCGCGGTTCGCAAATAATATTCACTGACTAAATCTATTGGAAGTCATTGCCAAAAGTGGAGAATCGCTGCCGTGGACGCTCCCGCGCTAAAAATCGCCGCCCAGGAAGCCGAGGAGCCAAAAGCCAGACATCTACCCCCTCCCCGCCCTTCTCATTCAGCAAACGAGGAGACGCCGACAGTAATTGCAAAGTAGAGAAATCAACAAAGTCGCCGATCACCACATATTATGAAATGGGTAAGCTACGCAAAAAGTGGCCGGGTACACGGATTTCCAACTTCCGGTTCGACCTTCACGGCCATTCCATTGTTAAAACTGCAACTGCATCTCCAATGCCCCGGTGTGAGTGTGTGTTGAACGGGCGTGCGAGTGTGTGCGTGTGGCTGTGCTTGCAGTTTTCTGAGGGCGTCCTAACTGTATTCCGGGATCAACTTTCCAGCAAACGTAATTTTCTTGGTTGCTTGGGTCCTTTGCAAATCCTTCACTGTAAAACAATCTGACATTTTAACTTCGCCTGCTGTGGTTAAAATAATTTGTAAATCTTTGAAGTTGGGAAATACACGGATCGAAAAGTTAGATGAACTCATAAGCTTTTAGAGCCCTAAATTAACGTGCTTCATTCTCATTGGAAGAATGGCTTTTCCAAACCTAGCATTCTGTGCCCCGACCTTGATCCAGATGTTGTGTAGTTCTACAAATGCTGAATACTATTGAAATATGTTGATTTGCATATAATAATACAAGAATAATAAGTTTAAATAAACTATTAGTCCGATTCTAAAATGGATATCCCTGTATCCCTTCACAAATCGTATTGAAAGACACATATTTATAATCTTTATTATCATAATCTGCTTGATATGCTGTTGATGCGATTCTCAGCCATTTATAATATGCTTTTATCTTTATCTTAAGTATAAAATCAAAGCAGAGCAAGACCCTAACTCGGGGAATATTGTATTAATGGGTACGATATTTAGGTTTTAATATTTCGCATAAACGCAGAGTTACACTTATTGAATTTCCGATTCCTCCACACTTGATCAAGACCATTGAGCCTCAGAATCGTACCGTAAACTCGTATACCCAAGAGGAACTTGTTGCTTGAGGCTCGGTTGTAGGTCAGTGCGAAGAGGTGGCTGATCCGGCGGCGCAGAGTGCGCACCAGGCGGCGACGACCGGCGACGATGTAAGTAGCGTCCCATCGTAACACCCATCACCAGTCCAGTAACCGTGTAACCACCTCCAAGCAAATTATCCAAATCGTTCCTGTATATTATGCGCCTTTGTTTTCGTTATTTGTTGTTTTTTAGTTACTCTCAGCAAAATTTGTAGCACTTCTAACAGAGAAATTGGCAAAACTTCGATTATAAACTTTTGATTTGTATTCCGCTAACGTGTTTAACCAATTGGACCGGCTATTTTATTATGTTGCTAATCCTCACCCTTCCCACCAGCACACAACACACAACACAACACAACACATTATAAGCCAAATGGAACGAGAATGAAATAATCTATGAAAAGAGTAATACTGTTAACTAATTAAATTTACAAATTCTATCATTAAATTTTGACAAAAACCTCAAAGTTATTGGCAAACATGTTTGCTTTTGATTTTTAGTTTTGGAAATTACGACCAACTCCCATATAGTTCTTTGGTTTTCTTTTAAATTCTCTTCAAAATCTTGTTATATACGCATTCACTATGCATCAGTTCTTTGAACTTATTACCTCCAATTCCGTTTGGCGGTCCAAATACACAGTCGCACACTTCCAGAATACCTCCTTCCTTTCGAAAAGATATGCCCTGCTTGGCCCTCTAACGGATATCCGTTACAATTCACAGACAATGCCCTCGGCCATCAGTGGCGCGGCACACGGCCAGGTTCACATACCCAGCAACGAGGAGTGCGGCATACGGGATGTGTGGAAACATAACCTGGAGGAGGAGTTCCGCACCATTAGGAAAGTGGTGCAGAAATATCACTATGTGGCCATGGACACCGAGTTCCCGGGCGTTGTGGCGCGACCCGTTGGCGAGTTCCGATCCACGGCGGACTACCACTACCAGCTTCTGAGATGTAACGTCGACCTGCTACGGATCATTCAACTGGGCCTAACCTTCATGGACGACGATGGCAAGACGCCGCCCGGCTACTCTACTTGGCAGTTCAACTTCAAGTTCAATCTGAGGTTAGCTCGATGCTCGATGGTGCCAAGAATGGTGGGTTTTTCACTAATTCCTCTTTCTTTTATGCGTTTAGCGAGGATATGTACGCGCAGGACTCGATAGATCTGCTACAGAACTCTGGCATCCAGTTCAAAAAGCACGAGGAGGACGGCATTGACCCCATCGAGTTCGCGGAGCTGCTGATGAGCTCTGGCATCGTGCTGGTGGAGAACATCAAGTGGCTGTGCTTCCACTCGGGCTACGATTTCGGCTATCTGCTCAAACTGCTCACCGACCAGAACCTGCCCGCCGACGAGGGCGACTTTTTTGAGCTGCTGCACATCTACTTCCCCAACATCTTCGACATTAAGTATCTAATGAAGTCGTGCAAAAACTTAAAGGGTGGCCTGCAGGAGGTCGCCGATCAGCTGGAGCTGCGCCGGGTGGGACCCCAGCACCAGGCCGGCTCCGATGCCCTGCTCACGGGCATGGCCTTCTTCAAAATGCGTGAGGTACAGCACACAAATGATTTGCACTTTGACCTAGAAGCGCCCGTTGTATTCTTCCCTTACCTGCTTGAGCACACCATGCACTTGAAGCCGTCCGTCACCCAGATCTGTTTGCTGAGTCGTCCGGCCTACAACGGCGGGGACTTAGTCCCCTCCGATGACTCTGAAATGGACATAGGTGGCGGGAAAAACCTACCAACCGAGCTGCTCACCGCGAGCACCTACGTCGACACGCCTCCCGCCACGCCAGGCTTGCCGCCAACTGGCGAGGAGCGTGTCGTTTCGGGCGTCTTCTCCGGGAACTCGAAAAATTAGCTATCAGTAGTCACTACTAATGTAACTAGCCATCATCATCATCATCAGCATCGTCTGCCATTCGGGTTAAAGTGATTCATGGTTTATCGGCATTCATTATTTTCGCACTTACATTTGCATATGTATATATTCGCCTTTCTACCGCTATTTACGAATGAAGTCAATAATCTGAATTGTTGTTAGTTAATCGGAACCATGTGAAACATGTCTGTTAGTTGTAAAAAGTTTTTGAAACGAAAAAGAGCTATGAAGAGACCACCTATTCCGCTGGATTTGAATGGAATATTAAAGGAATTGATATTAATTTTCTTTTTAAACATTTGATTTACACTTTTTTGGTATCTGGGCATTGCATACTCTATTTTCTAATATAAACCTTTGAGATCTCTTTATAAATAATAGCTAAAGGTAGTCTTTATTGCCTCTGGGATGACTCACTTCGCTTAGTATTAGTTTTTAATTTTGGGCATCACTCATACCTAACCATATTTCATGTTTTTTAACTTTTAAGGTCTTTGTTGACGTTAATTTTCACACAATGCACTGTGTGTATATTCGTTACAAGTGCCTAAACCTGTAGATCCGCCTATCTACCCATCTGCAATGTCAAGAAAATAGCAGAGCTCCTAAACCCAAACCCCATCCTAACTAATCATGAAAACCCCAGCAAAAAAAAATGTAAATTGTTTATATCGGTAAACGGTATGTAACGAAACCATATAAGTACCTCTTCCCGAACCGATTGGGAACATATTTTTATATATATTTTGTGCCTTCCCCCCGTAGATTTCTGTGTGCTTCAAACGCTTCCTAGTCCTAGAACTAACCCCGCTCGCTTATGTATCCCACAGCTTTGTCCAAGTCCCGTCGACCGCGAATCAAGTTCTTCCCTAACATAAAACCTTCGTTTCTCCCTATTTCAGATGTTCTTCGAGGACAACATTGATCATGCCAAGTACTCCGGACACCTGTACGGCCTGGGCACCTCGTTCATTGTTAACGGCACCAACTTTCACGAGAGCAACGGCGAGACGAACAACGCCTCTTGATTCGTGCTGATGGGCAACGTGGTCGTGCACGACAGAAAGTTCGAGCAGGAGCAGGAGGGCGTAGCGGTGGATCCGCCGGCAACGGCCCCGGTTCAGGCCACACCACCACCAGCCCTACACACACACGCTGCACACAACGCCACCACCGCATTGCAATAATCCGTGTCAATCGGATTTTCGATTGGATTTTCTATATCCCATTTACGTATATATTCACTCTCTTTGTTTTTCCAAGCAAAAAGTAACCTAAGCCAATTGTAAATCACACATAAAACCAATTGTAAATCACACACTTGAGGGAGACAGAGCTTCGCAAATCCTAAATAGATCCAATTTCAATTTCTGCATGTTTTTGTGTTAATAATACAGAACCTAAGCTATTTATCTAAGAACATATTGTAAGCCAAAGGGCAATAGAATATTGTGTATTTGTATAAAACAAAAGAACCCGCAGAACAATATATTTAAAACTTTTTAATTTAGTGTAAATTTACTGCTTTCATTTTACTCAAGGGAACTAAAGGGTTTTTGGTGAGAGAATCGAAAATTTATAATTGCCATATGAAATATATTTGGACAAGCATTTATAATCTAACAAATTTATTTTATTTTTAAATTATGAAATCTATAATATTAAGATTAGTTTCTTTGTAAAACAATAAAGAAATATAACCTTTCAAGTCCTCCCATTCAAAATGGTTCGGATAAAGTTATATTTATTAACAAGAATTAATAATTTTAATTTATGTTTTTTGATTTTAAAGAACATACAACTTTTTCCATACATTTTATTTTTCACATATTTTTTGAATTCTCTAATTCCGTTTTTCCGCGAACATCGTTACGATATATCGATTCTTTTTAAAAAATCAAACCAAGGATAGTGCCAATGTTGCAATCGAAATTTTCCCAGCTCTATTCTATTTATTTAGTTTAGTGGGAATATAATATCCTTGAACTTGCAAACATTAAAGGAATTCCAATGGCTGCAGTGGCTGAGTGCACCCGCAGTGTGCTCGACCAGGTCACCCACTTGGCCACATTGTTGGTGTCTTCCGAGCAGGTGACCGATGTCGCCACAGCTGCTGTTTTGGCCAAAAAGCGTTCCGAAATCTATGAATTCATTCTCCGACGCGGGAAAATGTCGTCCGAGGCGATATTGGAGCTGCTACATGAGGTGAGCAGCGAATTAAAAAAAGATCCAAAGCAGCGAGAAAGGCTACAGATCTTCGAGAAATTGTTAAAAGCGACAAGGACAACAGATTCCCAGGACACTGAGAGAAATGTCAAGGAAAGCGACAAAGCGGGGTTTAGGGTTCTAAGAGCGGGCGTGCTTAAGCTCAACGAAGTGCAGCTCAGTGACCGAGACTTATTCAAAGAGCCCGTTAATCCCAATCTATTCATATCAATCAATCAACTGAAGTTTGCTCGCAAGCCACTGCAGCTAATGGAACCCGCCTGGGATTCTCTACCGAGTAATATCAATAAATCAGTCGTCCGGGTAGATCAAATTAATGGTAACATCTCCTGTGTGGCGGGATCTCTTGCTCGGATCAGAGAGACTAGACTGAAATTAATGCCACCGATCCCAAAACTGAGCTTCCTCTATCCAAAAAAGCCAAAGAGAGCCCAGAAGGTTCGGCAGCCTGAATCGAAGAAGCATTTTATCTCGGACCGGATGATGAGCAACGATCTCAAACTCCTAATTAACAAAAAACTGGTTCTCAGTTATATCAAGGAAGATGTTTTGATAGATCATCTTAAGAAGGCAGCTGCTGGTATCCAGTCAGACACGTTTACGTGTTCAACGGAGGATGATAAGAAGCTACTAATTAGGCCTAACACCAGCCTGCACAGTGTGCTGCCGCAGATCCTGGCTGACTTCTCGGAACCCTTTATGCGTTCCGGCTCTGCTTACCGGCGCCTAAGTGCCCGCATCAAGTGTACCTCTTATACGAATGCCCGTCTGGAGAGACCTCTCAACCGGGTGAGTCTGTGTGCACATCACATTATGGAGGTTATCTCATTTCCCGCTTGCTTACAGGCTTTTCGCGAAATCCTGGTGGATTTTTTGGCCACTATTCGCCAGTTTCTGCTCTGCCAGTCAGCAGACAGTCTTCCCCAGTTGCTTTTAAACTCACGGTCTGCTATGCAGCTCCTGCAACGGTTGGATAACGTTTTTGAGAGGGAGCCTAGGCGTAAGTTTCCATTGTAAAGTTTCTATTTTTCCTCTCGATATTAAACATTATGTTTCAATAAAGTGAATCTAGAGGCCGGGGTGCCGGGATGTTTCCTGATGAGCAGCATCTGGCAGATCATCGACACCTGCGGCCACAGCGACTTCCTACAGCTCCTAATCTATCTGCTGCGCAGAATGTCGCAGACCTACTTTGGCCAGCTGCAGAGTTGGGTCTATCATGGCGAACTGGACGAGGAGCTTAACGAGATTTTCATCAGTAGATGCCATAATAAATCGTCGTTGTCGCCGATAGATGAGTGCAGCAAGGATTTTTTCAATAGGGGCTACCAAGTGGTCAACGAGGAGATTCCAGACTTCTTATCCGGCTGTGAGCAGGACATCCTTCAGTGCGGAAAGTACAATCGGGTGCTCAGGGCCTACAATGCACAGGTGAGGTGAGAAAATGCCACTAATAATTCATAATAACACTTTAAACCCATAAAGCACCCAGTCTTCGATGTTGAATTCCCGGCTATAGTGGTTTGTTTGACGGAGCAGCAGCTGAAGGATATGCGTCGCCGCTTGTCCGAACAGTATGCCGTCATCTATCAACGATTCGGATGGTGCAGCATGCAAAGTATCTTCCAGGAGCGCATGGCGGCCAAACGCAACTTCCAGAATTTAATGGTTGAGCGCACAAGGGCCCATGTGGCTGCCTGGGAGGAGCGTATGCGTATGGCGCAGCTGGAGGCTAATGCCCAGAAGAAACTGCGCTACGAACAGCTCAATGCAGAGCTGGAGCTCCAACAACAGAACGTCTTGGAAAAGCGGCGTCAGGAGATCGTCAATGAATTGGTATTTCTAAGGGAAAGTGAGCGCCTGGAGGAGAAAAGGCAGCTCCAAGAGAAGGAAGCATTGCAGAAAAAGGTGGCTCATCTCCAGGGCTTATTGGGTGTTGACACAAAGTCCCATGACACTTTCAGTCCAGATGACAGCTCAAACAGCGATCGCAGCTATAAGTCCTGCCTCGAGGGACCCTCTTCTCTCCCAGACTCTGTGATAGACAATGATGATAAAGCGGAGGAGGCGGAGGGTGGAGCAGAAAACTTGGAGCAACCTGGCAAGCCAAAATCTCAAGCTACCTTGCAGCTGCAGCGCAGTCCCTTGGATGAGGTCAACTCCAATGACCATCCGACCTTGCAATCGGAACTCGATCGTAATCGGAAGCACATTCTCTCCTCCGAACATTTCCAAGCGATGGTTAATGTTAAAGAGCCGGACTCAACGACTTCCACCGGGTTACGGGCCCACCTACCGCCCGATATTAATGCGAATCTGAAAGATACGGAGACTGGCGACCAGCTGACTGACCGCCAGCGTTACCGGCTCCGCATGCAGCAGCACGATTCCTTCGGTAACTACAACTCCACCGAGGATGACAACACTCGCCGTCTCCAGCGTCAAATGCAGTCCACCGAGGCTCGTGCCATTAACAGACGGAAGGTAATGAGCAGCGAATATGGAATTATGCTAGGCGAACGGAGAGCAGATACCTTGCACCTGCCACTAGAACCCAACAAGTTGCACGTGGAAGTGCCTTTGTCAGCTCTAACGCCCATGTCCGTCACCTCCGATGCCGATTTTGGCGCTCTCACGCCGGCTGACAACACAGCTGACAAGGATGTCGCTAATAACAATATTAATAATCAAATGGAAGATTCGTTATTGTTGAATTCTAAGTCGCCACAAAGGAAGCCTCTGTCGGTGCCTGTAAAAGCATCGGGAAAGGCTTTGTCCAGTTTTAAGTCCACTTTTTCACTACCCACGAACTTTCAAACGAAAAGCGAGCTGTCGGTGACCGCAACTGTTCCCGTAATGGAGGCCTGCAATCCCTTCATGGCCCGCCGTTGCCTTCAACTGTCCGTGATGGTGCCTGTTAACGCCCACTACGCTCTTCTCCGAAACGAGGTCTTAAGAATATTCAAGGAGTTGCGAATTTACGAGCATTTCCGCCGACTGAGGAACTACTTCTTCCTGCTGGACGGACAGTTTGGTGGATTGCTCACATCCGATATTCTAGACAGGATCCGAGCGGGCATCGATCCAAAAAGTCTCTGCCAAAGGGGCGTCCTCGACGCCATGCTGGGTAATGCATTAGCATGCTGCCCTGCGGATGAGACCACGGTAACGCAGAATCTCACCTTGAATTGCACCAAGATACCGGATAGGCTGGATTTCTGGTCCCTGGATGCCACCTCCATGCTGGCACTGAACTGCAAAGTGGAGTGGCCCCTGAACCTGGTGATAAGTTCCGAAACGATTGCCAAATACGGCCAAATATTTGGGTATTTGCTGAAGCTGCGACACGTGAGTTTCATTCTGGACGGAACCTATCAACACCTGCAGCGAGTGGGAAAACTGCTTGGGCCAGATCTGCGGATGTCTGTCCAGTTTCGGCGATTGCAGGCGGTGCGGCAGAAGCTGTTGCACTTTGTGACAGCACTGCAGACCCATTTGGTGGCCAAGGCCCTCCAGGCCACTTGGAAGAGCTTCAAGGAAGACCTGTGCACCGCTAACTCCATCGAGGACCTCTACAGGCATCATGTGGCCTACCTAAAGGGTGTGGCCTTTCTGGCTTTCCTAAACCGGAGAAGTGCCAAGGTCAAAGAAACCATCGAAAATATGCTCGTAATTGCGCTGCGCTTCTGCAAGTAAGTAGAATGAAAGTCCTATAATTAATCTATATTTTATTAATATATTTGGATTTTTCAGAGTCATACAATCGCAAACGTTCATGCCGGATGCGGAAAATCAGTTTGTACATCCACGTTTCAATCGCCTGCAGCAGGAGGAGGCCGAGTTCGATAAGTTTATGCACTATCTCATATATTTGTGCAACAAGGCGGCCGCCTCTGGCTACCAGGAGGAAATCGGTGACCTGATCTGTATTATTAATTTTAATAACAACTATATAGTATCTGAGCAGAAATCCGTGTCTTGAAAACCTAAAAATATTTGAATATCTTTAGAAATATATTACACATTTGACCAAAAATCCGCAGATTATAAATCAGAAATTCTCCAAAGTCGCTCAAATTTCAACGGTATTAACATTTATAATCGTCCTAAATAAATTAGTATCAAATATTGCTGGAATATTCAATCGAAATAATGTACCTTATAGTTAGAAATTTTAAGGGCGTCCATTATCCCAAAATACGCTTCGAATAAAAATTATGTATAGCTTAAAAAGTATATTCAATTTATGATCTGGGTAAGATTAATATATATTACAAAAATATTATCCCAAAACACGCTTCGAATAAAAATTATTTATAGCTTAAAAAGGATATTCAATTTATGATCTGGGTAAGATTAATATATATTGAAAAAATATTTTCAAAAAAGAAAATATGGCGTAAATTCCCACCTCTAAGATATATATCGATAATCGTTGCAGCCCTGGTCATGAGTCATTTTCGATTAGAATAATTTAATTTTATTTTTAGTTTACAAAAGTTGCATGCGTCTAACCAAATTTTAAGATATTTATTCCGTGAACAAAACAAATAAAAATGCAGGTAAAATTATTAAAACAAAAAAACATATTCTCAAGAGCAGAGTCTTTTTATTTATACTCGAGTGCTTGAGTGCTCTTGTGGGTGTGTTGTCTACGCTCCACTGCCTGCATCCAAAAATAACTCCATATTTGGTATTGAAAATCTTGAATGGAAACTCACATGGCTTGCATTTCGCTTAGGACCCCAACGAAGACACCGAGTGGAACGATGTGCTCCGCGCCAAGGGAATCATCGGACCCAAGGCGAAGGAGGCCGAAATCACAGAGGATCAGATCCAGAAGCTGATGGATGATGCCATCCAGCGACGCACAGATCTCCCCCTGAGCGAGGGTCAGAGGGACAAGAAGATCGACGACATGTCGCTGGACGAACTCGACGAGCTGGAGGACTCGGAAGATGAGGAAGTGCTGGAGCAATACCGGCAGCGACGCATCGCCGAAATGCGGGCCACCGCTGAAAAGGCTCGATTTGGATCGGTTCGAGAGATTTCCGGCCAGGAGTACGTCAACGAGGTGACCAAGGCCGGCGAGGGCATCTGGGTTGTGCTGCATCTGTACGCCAATGGAGTGCCCCTCTGCGCTCTGATCCACCACCATATGCAGCAGCTGGCTGTTCGCTTCCCGCAGACCAAGTTCCTGCGCTCGATCGCCACCACCTGCATACCGAACTTCCCCGAGAAGAACCTGCCCACCATCTTCATCTATCACGAAGGCGCGCTGCGCAAACAGTACATTGGTCCCCTGGAGCTGCGCGGTGACAAGCTGACCGCGGAGGAGCTGGAGTTCATGCTGGGGCAGGCGGGCGCCGTGCCAACGGAGATCACGGAGGACCCGCGGCCGCAGATAAGGGATAAAATGTTGGCCGATTTGGAGGATAAGAGCGCTGACTTTTACTAAGCATGATTTATCACATCCCCATCCATATCCGGTTTCCTATTTGGAGTGAGCCAATATGCCAAAAATGAGTCATTAATCTAATGAAAGCCAATCTATGTATGTATGTATTTCTATATAGTTAATTACAAAATTCCTGGGAACTGACTCTAAATTGGTTGCAGATATTGACCCACTCCAACCTCAGGGCTCCCTGGCCCTTTTTCATTTCATTGTTTTGTGGCATTTAGTTTTCGTTATCCTCACACAAATAAACTGTTTACTTTTCTACTGGAATTCATTCATTTGGTTTGCTTGGTGCTGCCGGTCACCGTTTTTGCCACAGTCTTGGGCTTGCCCCGGAATATGTTTGGATCGATTATATTATACGGATGCTCGCAGGCCGGATTTAGCACTCGTCCGCGCCTGGGCTCGTGCTCCTCGAGGAGATGGGGCGCCAGGAGGAGAAACAACTGTTCCGTCCACGAAGGCAGTCCGCAGCTGGAGAAGCACAGCTCCCAGTAGGGCAGGCCCAGATGCGCGATGGCCATGCGCAGGTACTCACTAAAAGTATCCGCCAGAAACTGCCAGCTCAGGGTGCTCAGCTCCAGGAGATAGAATTTGGGATTGTTGGAACTCGTTGATTCATACAGCATGCACACCTGGTAGAAAAGGCGTGAGATATGTGTTATCTTGTGAGTCCCCAACAAAAAAAAAACCCCACCTTGGCCACCTCGTTCACGTTGTTAATCTCAAATATCTTCGACTTGGCTGTAATAATCGGGGTGGCATTGCCCCACTTATCCTTTCCGGATGCAATTGCTGCTGGAAGGGATTGCGAGTTGCTTGCTGCTCCCAGCACATCCGAGTTGCTGCCAGCCAGGGTCGTTGAGCTGCTAACGGAGTGCGTCGTTTCGATGTTTTCTCGCAGAAGAGTCACCTGCAGCAAGTGCGGAAAGTGGATGTGACCCACGCGCCGGATATCGTTTGCTGCAAGTGAAGTGTTAAGTGGAGAACAAGGGCCAGATAAGACGCTGCTCACGTGCATACTGGTAGCTCCAGTTCAGCACGAATCCATCCGAGGACAGGTAGAACTTTTTCATATCCTCTGGCAAGTAGACGCAGTGCCTCTGCTCCCAGTTTACCACCTGACAAGCATTCAGTGGCTGCCGTCGTTCCAGAGTCACATTGCACACTCTCGGCACATTGGCTGGTGGAATAATGATACTTATGATTGGATTTGGAGCAGAAGGATCACACTCACAGAGAGTCCGAATAAGTCCCAGTGTTAAATTTTCGTAAAAAGCATCCTCGGGGGAAATTTTCTTGTTCATTGTTAAAAATTTTCGTTGTTAAAAGAAATATTGAATTTATACGTCCGACTAGAGATTCGCTTACTATGTTGCCACGGAGAAAATAAGGCTCGGAAGGATATCTGGTTGCTGTGGCAACAGAACCTAGCACCGGGTATTTGTAAGCAAAATTCCTATATTTCTTTGACAACATTGAAAATAATTTATTTACAAAGAACCCTGGACATTGATATTGAATCCTTAGACTATAAAAACTGTGGAGTTGCAACAACGATTACACGTAAAAGAAATGATTTTTCTGATCTTGGAGGGTTGAATGATGACAATCTGGTTTTTCTCTCACGACCTCAGCCCTTGCTCTGACCATGAACCTCGCTTTCGGCCTCCTCCTCGTGTCAGGAGACTTCCCACACCGTCGACTCCACAGATCGGCGCGGCCTTGCTGCAACCTCTACGTGGGCATCCAGACCGTCGCTCAGCCGACTAAAGCGCCGGGCCCAGCTGCCGCGGGCATTTGTCGTCTGGCTTCCGGCGATTGATGTCCGATTGCTGGCATCTCGGAAGAGGCTCATAATGTCCTGGTTGTCGCCCTGCGCCCGCTTAATCCCATGCTGGTACTTGGCCTCCTTGGCCAATAGTTGCTCACGCTGCATCTGGGTCTTTACCTCGGATGGGACATCCGGAATAATGAACTGCATGATGCCAGTGATTACGAACACCACGTGCTGTAAAAGAATGATAGATGAAACAACCCATAGAATCACTTTTTATGTTACTTACCTCGAAGACTACAACGAAGGCCAATCGAGCAGCAAACACATGCCAATAATGGGGACTCAGTCCGTAGGGTTCGTAGTCCTTGGGTCCATTTCTAAGTAGGTGGAAATGTAAGTAGATGATAAATTAAGGACGATAGGAACTAACCTGTAACCACGATACTGGCAAGTGTCCGGATCCCGCTCGCTGACGGTTGCGCCCCATTCCTCCTTGTAATCCGAGGTGTTGAAGATGGACAGCGAGTGCTCGATGTACCCGACCAGCGTATGCGTCTCCGAGTACACAAACTTGTAGACCATGCGGGGTATAAAATCGCTGGTATAGGCAATCACAAAGGCGTTCGAGACGACGGCTGTGTATGTGATGATCCGTAGGATGCCGTACCATGCCCCAATATCCTCTACCCGCTCGGCCAGCGGCCGCCTGGCCTGCGTGACCATCTTGTACGCATCCAGCCGGATCTCGGCCACATTGTTCAGGAGCGCAAAGAGGGGCGCCAGAGGAAATGCCGCCACAAAGAGAGTCACGAAGCCATATTGAAGGACTGGTTAAAGAAAATTTTGGGGTTTTAAAATAATATAAGGCGACTTAAACAGGAGCAAAGAGTATAGAACTATTATGTACAAAGACCAAACCGACCTTGGGGGGACCAGATTCGAACTAGAATCGAGCATTCTGCCGCTGGAACTCGCCATACGATACATTTTTTTGTATGAGATGCCCCTCTATATACATAGCTCTATACTCTTTGATAAGATTCTTACTCATTTCCAGATATTCATCGAATAAGGCCAGGCGTCCAGGGTCCTGCATATGGTAATCTTGCTCCCAGGCCATGTGTAAATGGGATTCATCCTTTGTCGCCTGAAAAACAAGCACCATCCATGCAGCAAAATGTTTTAAAATAAAACAAAACTAATTCCTTACCTGTTTGTGTTTTCGCTGACGCCACCAGTTCCAGAACTTGGGAAATAGGTACTCCATGAAGTTGTTCCAGCACTGCTTGCCGACCATTATGATGGCCAACTGGATGCAGAGTTCGGACAAGCAGCCCGCCGGATCGCATATGTCATTCTTTAGGCGGAAGAACTCGCTCCTTCGGGCCTGATCATCGCCCGGATAGTCAAAGAAACGGCCCTTGAAGAAGGCTATGTAGATGAGGGACGAGTAAAAATTCATAAACTCAAAGAAGAAGATCTTGAAGGTGTAGGAGTCCTCGTATTCGGTGTGAGTACGGGGATTCTCTAAATTGGTCAGCCGAATAGCCATGCGATGGTAGATCTGAAATATTTTATGGTATATAATTAATGACTGCTTTAAGAAGCTATAAAGCTTAGACTTACTCGCGTAAGTATCATGATGACCACCAAATTGATCAAGGCAGCTGTGACACTGGTGAACAGCTTGGCATGCTCCTTCACAAAGAATCCTCCACCTCCATAGATAACCGACACCAGCGTTATGCGATACAGGATAGTGCCGAGCACAGCGGAGAGTACGACAGAGATCTGCAGAATATTCTTGTTAGTTTTGCTTTTTAAATATATAAAGAAATAAGGTTACCATAAAGAGAACTGCACTGCCAGTGACAACAAATCGTAATGCACGATTCCATGTGGACATATAGGGCTCCTTTTCCCGCGTGACCGGATTCATGCGAAATGTGGTGGCGTTTGTCTCGAACTCGGGACGGTTTTCCTCGTCCATATCCACATTATGCAGATCCCACTCCCAGACCAGCACCGACTGCTTTCGTTTCCATAGCTCCAGAAAGGTGGTGGCTATTTTAAAGATAATAAAATAAACAACATTTGAAAATAAAATTAACTTATTTTTGAACTTTTGCATACCCCAAAATGACATGAAGATCGCGAAGAACACCGTCGAGGGATTGTCAAACAGATAGGTGAGTCGTGAAAAGAGACACGACTCCGAGAGTTGCTGGTAGCTGCAGGCCTTGTCGCATAGGGGGCACAAGGTGATGTTGCCGGTGCCATATTCATTGCAAATCTCCTTGCTGGGCGTGTTGTCTTCGGACTCAAGAGTGGCCAGGCCGTAGATGAAGCAGAGAGTGCCCACTACGGCCGGATAGACAAGCATCTCCGTGTAGAATCCCAGCCAGCAGAAGTACAAGGCGATCTTGTCGCCAAAGTACTTGCGCACCAGGCACAGAGGCTGCTTCTTGTACCATTGCGAGGGATGGGCCCACGTCTGGTAAAGCACCCGGCGGTCCAGAGAGATTCCGCTGGAATGGGGTCGGTCGTAGCGGCCCTCATGCAGCGGGAAGCATCCGAGGTAGGTGCCATCATTCAGCAGACGTCGAATGCCACTCCGGTCGCTCTCGTCGAAGGGCGTCCGAATGAGCACCTGCATCACCATCAGTGATCGCTGAGCGCTGGTGAATGCGGTAGCGCGGTCCTTTACAATGAATCTGTGGAAGAATATTAATCCCAATCAATTTTTCCAGTGAATTCCCAATACTTACTGCTCCTCAGGATTGCCATTAGCAGTTGCAGCCTTAAAGGTAGTCTCTCCCTCGAGAAGGGTTTGGTCCAATTGAATCTTTTTGGTCAATCGCTGCCACACGTCCTTCCAATACTGCACATTCCTGAGCACAACATTTTCCTCATCCTGTAAGAATATATACAATATATTCTATGTCTGCTTCTAGATGCCTGAGAACCAGGAAAATCCTCACCCAAGATGGCTTCACGGATATGGTGATAAATCGTTTGACAGGCAGCTTCAGATTCATGACCTCCGCCAATCGCGTCTCCAGTCGCCAGGGAAGATGGATCTTCAAGAAGAAGGTCTTCTCGTTGAAGGACTGCGACTTGTCCTCCAGCTCTACTTCCAGTCCTTCCTTTATAAGATTCTCCATGAAGCTCCTCCGATTATCGCGGCGCTTGGCCTCCGCCTCGGTCATCACGCCCAGGTCCTCCTCCTCCCAGGCCAGCACCATGTCCACTTTCCGTCGACCGTCCCGGAACATTAACGACTCCGGATCCAGCCCCTCTCGATCCTGTTTGCTGACCCGCCTCTCATCTCCAGACTCTCCGCCCAGGCTGTTACTCTTGCTGGCCTTCCGGCTGCCATAGTAGCTGCCACTCACACTGCTCGTCGAATCCGAAGCCTTTCGATCCGTGGGCATTAGTTGACGGTAGCCAAACTGGTCGGGTAAAACGTTGGAGTGCGACGACTCCATGATTTCATAAGACTGGTTCACTCTGTCGCCGGAGCCTAGCGTAGGACTCAAATTCAGGCCCAAATTACGCCGCATTGCTGTGCCAGGTATATCCTCCTCGTGGCTACCCACAATTTTCGGGCCAAAGGCCTGCGTGGGACTCGGCTCGGCCGATTCTGATTCCAGGTGAGTGGGCAGCGGCATGGCTATGGGATTAGACTTGCTGTACAGGGAACTGCCATTGCTGGTCCGCATCACCGAGGAGTTGAGCCACTTTTCCGTATAAGCAGCCGAGCCTGCCCGGGCGCGACTGGCACTCAGCTTGGATTTGGGCAGGATCGGTGTGGAGGGCTTAGGGTTCACCGCAGCAACATTATTCACTTCCTGGCAGCCGTATATATTATCTGCCTTCTTGTGATCCGTTTCGATGACACGCGAGTGCAGATCGGAGTCAATTAGGGCACTCTCCTGCGGATACATCAGTATAATCTCTGGATATCCCAATAAGTAAGGCCAAACTTACCCCGTAACTAATCAATCTTCCCGCCACAATGCCACTGTCTTGACTTAGTCTCCTGGGTCGCTGTTTTGTCTGACTGCGGCGTATCATGCGCTCACTTTTGGCCGGACTGGACATCACCTCCCGGCGAGTGGAGGGATCTGGAGATTGGCGCGGACTTCGCAGTGTTGGCACCGAAAGGAATCCTGCAGGGTGAGGGTTAGATAAGGAAAGCTAATGGTAATGGAAATATACTTACTGGGAAATTGAAAGACTGACTGCTCGCTGGTCCTCTCACCCTCCCGGGCAGCACTGTCGATGAGATCTTCTCGTGAGCTGGCCTCCGTTATGGGGGCGGTGCTCTCATCATCGACGCTGTCGATGCGTATTTGAAAGATATGTGACCTGTCGCCGGACCTTCCGTCGTGACTGCTCATTGTGGGCCGGGCTGTCGATGCGTTTGCGGTTGCTTCTCCTCTCTCCACCTGAGGGGGATCGGCGTCATGGAATTCTGTGGAGGAGCGTAATTGGAAAGGCGGCAGGTCATATGGGGCCACTTTCTAATTTGGCCTAGTTTGGAGACACGGGTCAGCAGCACCTGTTCCTGTACCCATGATAAACTATTTAAAGTCCCAAGTTCGAAAACTCGAGTGGCAGTGGCAGTGGGAGTGGGATTCCTGGGTGGGCTTGGCTGCCACGCAGCCGCTCGCAGGTTGTCCGGCTGCATATACTTTTATCCCCCGATTCCACGATAATCCACGAGGCAGGGCATTAATAATTCATGTATGTTTATACTACTGCCCTCGAGCAGGGCGTTAATTTATACCCTTACGAGTATTTGTATCTTCATTTGCAAGCGCGTTCCAATCAAAAGGTGAACTCACGCACGCATTCGACATTGACCCATGGAAAGGTGTTTGTTCAGCCTGATGAAGGTCTGGACGGCGGGGCTGCGGGACTGGCGATGGGCCCGGGGGGGATAATGCCTTTACATTAGCCACCAATGCACCATGGGAGCGACTCCATTTGGTCGCAAAGGTTGGACAAACAAACTTGTTGCTACAAGTGGTGAACACTTTCCCAGGCGGACGAATGACAATAGTTCTAAATAATTGCCCTAGATTTAGTGATGAGAGTGCGGGGGGTCGGGGGTCGGGGGTCAGGCGTTTGCCACTGGACAACGAACAAACAAACAAATCCATTCGCGGACTCGAACTCGTACCTGGATCACTACTAATAAGCGTGCGACGGACGTCCTGGAAATGTCAGCGCTTGTTGGCAGTTGTGAAAAGTCCCATGCCATTGAAGTAATCACAACAATTGAAGGATTATTGATTCGCTCCTTTCGGCGGGTCCCATTTATATATATGAGTAATCGATTATTGATTTCCGGCCTCTGGTGAGATGCACTTGAATAATCGTCCCTTTTGGACTCCTCACACTCACTAGACTCACGATCGATCTGAGGTATATATCAGTCTCCAGGACACCTTTTTGAGTCCCAGTTCGATCTGACCCACTATTGATTTTGTGTGTGGCTTGTAATTATTATCTCTCAATCAAGGTTCACATTATCCAAGCACACGCTCGCACGTCCATCATATCCACTTGTACTACCACTGGGCTTTCACACTTTCCGCTTTGCACGGGCGCACCGCTCGCTACGATGGTTCCCAACCGAATGACATGGCCGACCAGGAGCTCCAGGACTGCGACACTCTGGGACAGATAGCTAATCACGGTTCTACGGCTCTCTGGTTGAGTGGCATTTGAGTGTGCGGTCGGAGAGAGAGAGAGTGTCAGCAATAGTGATGATGATGTACCTGTAACGGTCCTGTAAGGATTGAGTTATTTTAGGGATATTTTTTAAATTAATATTTCCTGCATTCAAAAAAATATATGTAAATCATACACTTCTTTTATATGAGCGGAGCAAATAGTATAAAAACTTTTTTATAAGTAAAGACAAACTATAACTTCCCATCACTGATTAAACATACGCATTTGGAAAGGGTCTGTGGTTCCTGCTGGCTCTGGGTGGGCACTTTTAACACGAATATCCTATTAATATGGTATTTGACTCGCTGCACGAGGTTCTTCGTGATGGCTTCCTAATTTTAAATCAGGCCGAATGGCCGACACACCGTTTCCTGACCACTATCTATGTACAACCATCGATGTAAATGACGTCAGTAACTAGCTGGTCTACAGCCGTCATACGGTTTTGACACTTACGTATATGGTATAATGGCGGTTGACCTATAACCAATGTGAATTTATGCCTTGAATAAAGCTATCTCCCGGGGGCTCTCCAAACAAATACTTGATGAACACTCTCTCAAATTCGTGACCATAAAAATAGCCTCGAATGCGACATTGTCTGGCAGGACTCGTATGTTGTAAGTACTATTATTGTTCGGCTGGAGGTCTATTTTGATTAAATGCACGTCACTAATAACTCGGAGCCTTTCTCTTAAATCGTTATTATTTCGGGGGTCAGTGCGTGCCTAGGAGACCCTTTTGTGGGTCTCCTTTGTTTCTGATTGACTGCACGCCACATACATATATAATATTGTTTCTGAAGTACTATTCAAATGGCAATTATTTGTATTTGGAGTGGCGCTTGTTGGCTCTAAATTAGGTCGTTGGAGAGATAGGAACTTAACTGTTAGCTTTTTATCAATTTATGCTTTTTATATATGTAAGTATATCATTTTATTCCCAGTATATTTCACCACCACCAAAAGAATTCCTTAATTAGCTCAGATCTAACTCTGCATTAAAACGCACATCAATTTCTATTTGTCGCCGGAGATCACGTCGTCAGCATCGGATTTGCACTGCTGCTGGACATCCAGCTCACAGCTGCTGGTCGCCTTATTGAAGAACTGTCCCTGACCACAATCTCCCTCAATAATTTGGCCATGTACGCACACAAAGTATCCCCGACAATTGTCCGCATTCCGGACCAGCTGTCCGTGCTTGCCGTTGCAGACTCCCACACGCTCGCCGTTCTCCATGAGACAGGTTCCATCGTTCTGACGGCAGATGCCAAGAAGACTGTCGAAACCTTCACCATTGCGACATCGCTGGGAAAGGGCTTCATCGTCTTCGCAGCTGGTGTACCGTCGACAGTCCCCTTGCTCCGCGATAAAGGCACCATTTCCAATGACTCCACAAATTCCAGCAAAAGTAGTGGCTGCATCGGTGCAGGTACCGGTTCCTCCTGACCTTACTTGGCCACTGAGCTCACTCTGTTGGGACTCTATGGGCGGCTGCTCCGTTGACGAGACTACATCAAAAGCCTGGCACTGTTGCAGTGTGGCATTGAAGAAGTAGTCCTTGTAGCAAAGCTCATGGCGCAGTTTTCCAGAGACGCACAAGTAAAAATTATTGCAGTTGGCCGGGTCTGGCATTATGTATCCGTGCTTGCCCTCACACACCACTGGATCGGGTGGCACATGCTGATTGTTGGGGTCCTCGTCATCACCAACCTGCTCCACCAACGGACAGGAGCCGTCGTCCTTCACGCAAAGCAGCTGCTCCGAGTCGAAAAAGCTTCCAGCAGCACATCGCTGGGCTGTGGCCAGTCCACCGGCACAGATGAAATACCGGGTGCAGTCCGTTCGGTTTGCCAGGAAGGTTCCATCCTGCAGGCTCCCACAGCTGTAGACGTAGCTGACGTTTCCCTCCAGTTGCCCGTTCCGACATATTTGTGCGGCCTGGGCTTCGGGCTCACAAAGAGACAGGACCGGATTGAACTGATGCTGGGCGGGACACTCCACCGGGATCGCTAGACCCTTGACGCAGGCATAGTACAGATTGCAGTACAGCTCGTGGGCAAGCTTTACTCCATGAAGCCCAGAGCACATCTTCGTACTCGTCTGGGTATCATTCTGGTCGGAATCCTTTCGACACTGCCCATTATCCACGCGGCAGATCTGAAGAAGACTATGGAAGTAATGGCCCTCGTCACATTGAATAAGACTGGTTCCATTCTGGCTGGAGCAGCTGTAATAGGCCCGACAATCTTCGGGATGGGCCACCAACTTGCCATCCTCCAGGCCAGAGCAAATGGGCAGCTGACAGGAGCCATCGTTTGGCCGGCAGTAGCCTTTGTTGACATCAAAAAAGCTGCCAGAGGGGCAGCTCTGCAAGATGGTGGGCAACTGCTGAACGCACAGATAGAATCGTGTGCAGTCCAAAGGGTCGCGAACGCTCAAGCCATCCGTCTGATCGAGGCACTGGTTCTCCGCAGCGAGTTCCTTCATCTGCAATCGGCACTGAGCCTGAAGTTGACACCTATTAAGATTCTTAACGAAGCTTTGGCCTCTCGGGCAGATCCCCAGATGCCACTCCTCCGCCTCGCAGTAGAAGAACGTTTGAGAGCAGTTGTGTCCGAACTGAGCACGCAACTCCCCGTCACGGCAGATGCGCCGCATGCCATTCGCTTGGCAACTCCCATCGCTGGGCACACATCCCAGCATGGGCTCGAATTGCTCCCGCTCCTGGCAGCGCTGCCTGATCCACTGATCATCCGTGCACAGCTCGTAGCTGTGACAGCTGCCTATCAGGGAGCGGCTATCACCGCTGGAGCAGTTCTCCAGACTCTGGTTCTCCGCCATGGCGCACTGCCCGGCATTGTTGGGCAGGCAATAGTTATGCTCCTTGCTGAAGTACATGTCCAGGGGACACTGCTGCAGCCACCAGGCGTTGTCCAGGCACATGAGGTAGCTGTGGCAACCAGCTACCGCTGATGGACGCACTGCACGCTCCTCGCAATCTGCGGAGATATTCATAGATTGCTTTGTGCTTAGCCAACTGCAAAAGGATTGGTTCTTCTCCTGTTCGTGACCCAAAGGCAAGGGTAGGCATGATCCGGGGAGAGGTGAGTAGTAGTGCTGCTTGGGGCAGTTGCGAAGCCGCCATTTTCCGGCAGAGCAGCGGAAGAACTGCAAGCAGTTGCCATTCTTGGCGGCCAGGGTCTGGGACTCGGTGAGGTTGCTGCAGGACGGCAGATTGGAGACCCTGGCGTAGGCACAGACCAAATCATCGCGGGGCTCCAGGCACCGCTTCTGCTCCGGATTGTAGTAACGCTGGTCGGAGCATGTGCGTCGCCGCCAGTGCCCATCGATGCAGACTTCGTACTGGGAACAGTTCGCTGGCACTGAGCGCTTCTCATCGAGTTCGCAAAACTGGAATAAAGAATAGAGAACTTATCAAGCTTTTCTGAATATAATTCTTGTGAAAGCCTTGGACCCACATGTTCCATTCTATAGGCACACGAATAAAAAGCCGAAAATGGTTAATTCATCTAGTTTGAATTTATTATAGCGCATATGTGGGTAGAGTACATTATTATTGGGTATTTATACGTATAGAAGTGGAACAAGCGGAACATTCACATTAAACGTAACTCATAAATAACAACTAATGTCATAGGTAAAATATATAGGATTATAAGAAGCTAGTCCAGAGCTAGCTTAGAAGAGTTTATGGAAGAATCTCTTGAACAAGGACATGGACCTTACGTTTTCCTCCGTCTCCAGGGATCGCTTCTGGATGCTGTGGCTGGCGCACATGCCCAGTTCGGGGGCGAACGTTTGGCCAGCGGGGCAGGGATGATAAGTCACACTGATTTTCTCCTCGTCGTCGCACGAGCAGAATCCGGTGGCTAGGTTCTGGGCGGCGAAGGGTTCGAAGCGACCTCTCTTGTTGCACTCTTGCAAGTTGCATGCGATCATCATGATGGTGTTCTTGATGGCACAAAAGCCCTTCAAAATGTCGAATTCCTGACCCTCCTCGCAGCTGTGGAAGATGGACAGGCCAACGCCCTCGCAGGTACAGAAGCCAGTGGTCGTATTATCGGCTGCAAAGGAGACGGCGATCGTTTCTAGGGTCAAGCATCGGTTGACATCGCAGACGCTGGATGAGACGATCTTGGCAGATGGTGCCGCGCAGATTCCGAGATCACTGTTGTAGATCTCACCGGAGGGGCAATCCTTGAACACCGGGCTGCCGGCTAAGCAGAGACAAAAGCCCTCGGTGGTATTCAGAGCAGAGTAGGAAAAGTAGTCATCGGATCCGCATTTACCAGGCGCACAGACGCACTCAGATGCCTAACATTCAGGGGGCAGAATTCAGAAAGACTGTTTAAAAGGCATCTAAATGTTAATTACCGCCAAATATCCGCATCGTCCTTCATCAGCGAGGAATACCATATCTGGGCTGCATTGTCCAAGGAAGACTTCGCCATTATCACAGTAGCAGAAGGTAGAGCTTTCGTTCGTGCCCGAAATCGTTGGGAAGGGCTGGTAGTCATCCACGCAGGAGCACTTGTCAGCATCGCAATCGGTGGTGACGCAGCCATCCTGGGGATTTTAGAAGATTATTATGTGTGTTCTTAATTTCCTATACAAAAAAATGCAGTCCTCTCACCGTCTTCGTTTCACAAAAGCCTAATGCCAATTCGAATGTCTGACCCTCGGGACATTCGCTGTAAATGGGCATACCGCCCTCACAGTAGCAGAAGCCATCGAGTCCATCATTTGGCAAGTACGGAGTGTAGTCCGATAAAATGTCGCACTCAGTGGCATTACATTTAACAACGGCACAGGGATCCTAACAGAACCGAGCAGAGGAAATTGGATTATTTTAAAGAAAACATTTGGAGTAATTAGCCCCACTCACCACTGGTTCCTGGCAAGCTCCCAGTTCTTCGTCAAAGACCAGATTATCGGGACATTCTACGAAGATGGGGCAGTTGTTCTGGCAGTAGCAGAAGCCAGAGGGATCGCTCTCAGCGGGGAAAACGTCATAGTCCAGATTGTTATCGCACAAGCTCGGATCGCAGGCGTTTACAGCGCAAATGGGCTGTGAAAAAGTAAGTTCAGAGATGGCTTCACCACACTAGGAGCAGTGCTTACCGAGCCGGCAACGCAGGTGCCAAGCGACGAGTTATATTTAGAGTTATCGGGGCAGTTGCTATACTTGGGAACCTCGTCTATGCAGATGCAGAAGCCATCGGTGGTGTCTATGGCCGGAAGGGTGTCGTAGTCGGCCTTGCCCACGCAGCCGTTGCGGCAACAACGGGGCTATTACAGAAATAGAAAAGGTAAGTAAGGAGGTTTCCTATATTTGGTTAAATAAATGGTATGGGCTTACGTCGGGCTGTGGAATGGCAACACACTCCATTTCTGAAAGGTCGAAAGTGAAGCCAATGGGACAAGGCACGGCGATGGGTTCACCAGCGCGGCACAGGCAGAAGCTATTCGAGTCGACGTAATCCGGCGAGACGTAGTACTCTATCTGACCTGTGCAGACTTGGGGATCACAGTTTCCGGTCTGGAACCAAGGTTTTATTAGCTACGGATCTCTCAGGATGAATGTTATTCAAGCTACTTACAAAGTCGCACATTTCTTCGGTTGGGTTGTAATACAGTCCAGCAGGACAGGAGTTAATGTATCCACCACCGTTTTGACAAATGCAGAAGTTCGAGGTATCATTGCTCAGAGAGGGATATGTCTTGTCCTCGGCGGCATTTGTGCAGAAGCTTTGGTCGCATTGGCACTAAAATCGAGCAATTGATAAGTGTTTAAGTTAGTTACCAATATGATAAAGGATATCGGATTTGAGGCTACTTACGCTGGGTTGAACTTGGCATATGCCCAAGAGTGTGACATACACAGAGTTGGCCGGACAGGCCGAAATGGTGGCCTCCTGGTTGAGGCAGATGTAGAACCTGCTGCTGTCGCCATCCACTGGGAATGTGGTGCCATCAGTGGCTGTTGCGCATTGGAGAGCCGAGCACTCCACGGATGCGGAGCACTGTCCGGAGGTAGAGTTGAAGGCCTGGCCAGTGGGGCATTCCACCACCTGGGCAACGCCGTCAATGCATTGGAAGTAATCGGTGCAAATAGGATGGGCCACATTACCAGTGCTGCAGGTGCATGGATTGATGCACCTGGCGAACACATCAATTTCGCAATCGCTGTCGTCGCTGTTGTACCACTCGCCAGCGGGACAGGTGTGCTCGGTGGCCAGGCCATTCCAGCAGGTTATGTAGCTGGTGCAGTCGGTCGGATTGACCATTTGGAAGCCGTTTGGCTTGTTGGAGCACACCCAGCAGGTGGCACCGGTATCAGGGGCACAGACACCGCTGCAGTTCTTGAAAACATTGCCCACGCCGCAGGTTCCCTCCACCAGCTGGCCATTCTCGCAGATCAGATACTTGTCGCAATCGGTGGGATGGGCTATGATGCTTCCCTGCTCGATGCCATTCTCGCAGTTGCAGTCCGCTGGCTCTGGATCTACGCTTCTCTTCTGGCGCGATCCGCTCGACCTGTTCTCTGGGCAAACATTGTCGCTGTCCTGGCGGCAAATACCCGTGGAGGCGTCAAAATAGTAGTCCTTGAGGCAGGTCTCCTCTTCCCACTGGCCATTGATGCAGGCCGAGTAGCTCCAGCAGTTCTTGCCACTGGCTGGCGGATCACGGGCATTGCATTGAGATTGTGGGATTGCGGTGCTGGTTGAGAGTGGATTGGGTGTGGTAGTAGTGGTCGTTGTTGTGCCGCTACCGATGCACACACCACTGCTATCTACTTGGCAAATGTCCAGCTCCTGGTTGAAATAACTGCCTGTCACACAGGACTCGGAAATCCATTCGCCGTTCTGGCACTTGAAGTACTTGGTGCAGTCCTGGACATTTAACGACACTTCTCCATCTGTGCAATCCGCCACGCAGCACTCATTCTTGTCGTCCACGATGCAAACGCTCAGGTTGGCGTAGAAAAGGTTGCCCTTGCCGCAATCCCCCGCTACTAGGACGCCGTCAATGCAGATGAAGTACTTGCGGCAGTTGGCAGGATCGGGAATGAAGTCGGCGTTCTTGATATCACCGCAATCGCACCCGGTCGGGGATTCCGTAGTCGTTGTGGTATCCTCGTCGCAGGCTTCCGTAGTCGTGGTGGTATCCTCGTCGCAGGCCTCAGTAGTGGTGGTGGTATCCTCGTCACAGGCCTCAGTAGTGGTGGTGGTATCATCGCAAGGCTCCGTGGGACAGGTGCCAGGAACACATTCCCATTGTTCATTGTTCGCGAAGTAGCTGCCTTCCGGGCAAACCTGATAAGTGGCCGTATTATCGGAGCAAACGTAGAACACGGAACAGTTGGTCTTATCAGCCACAGCCGTTCCATCGCTCTTGCCAATGCAGTAGTTGACCCAGCAATTGGAGTTGTCTTTATCCACCACACAGGCTTCGTAGGTGGTGTCGAAGTAGCTGCCCAGGGGACAGGTCTGGAGCGTGGCACCTGCATCCGAGCACACATAGTAGCTGCCGCAGCTTTCGTCGTTGGCAATGAAGGCGCCACTCGCCTTATTAATGCACAGATTCTGCCAGCAAGTGTCACCCGTATCCGGAACGCAGGCGCTCTCCGTGAGATTGAAGTAGCTGCCGGACTCGCACTTCTGCGGGTAGGCAATCTGCTCGTCACAGATGAAGAATTCGCCGCAGTATCCGGTCTTGGCCATGAAGGCTCCATTAACCTCTGTGGCGCACACGTTTACGGCCTGAGGGGGAACGAACATGGGTTAAAATCGTTTGTACAAGATTTTATTGGAAACTTTTACTTACATCGGCGAGAGGAGCCACAAGGCTCAGCTTGCACAGGCCCCGTTTGGCGCTAGAGCACTTGCCGGTCTTCGGATTGTACTCCTTGCCCGCCGGACACGTCACCGAGCGGACGGTGCTCTTGGAGGAGCAGCGATAGTAGCTGGAACAACTCGTAGGATTCGGCCAGTGCGGCGAGAGGCCGCGAATCTTGCGGTAAATGCATTCAGGATCGGCCGCTCCCACAAGGCTGGCCACTGTAGTGAGTGCCACCACAGCTAGCAGAGTAACTGGAGACGAGAATAAGAGTTTTAGATTCCAAGGAGCTATCAGCATCCTTCTTGGACTTGCTCACCTTTCATCTTTTTCACTTGTATTCCTCTTGTGTCGATCGAGATGTACTCCGCATCATTGCCAAAAATTCAAAGCCTTTATATACATCATTAGTGCCTGCCAGGGCGGCCTTTAGTTTCTCTTATCGCCATCAATTATTTTGATCATGTCAGACACGGGCCCATCATGTCAGCCTAATTGAGGTGTGAACTCACGGCACTTTGGTTCCTGGAACCACCTATCGAGCTGTAACCACTCCCCGTTTTTCGCCAAATTATGAATGAATGTCATGAGCATGGTCGTGGCCCAGCTCAAGACCACCCGAAGGTCGATATAGAAGTCGGAACAGTGAGAGAAGTAATTATTCTTGAGAGCATGCTATTGTGAATACTTTATTTCGCTAGGCGCAGGTTTCCTCGCAGGTCTGTTTTACCGAATTCCAGTAAAGATCGCTGGGACAGTCCATGACATATCCTATATCCCCATTGCAGTGGATGTAGAGGTGACAATCGTAGGGATGGGGCAGGTACTCCACTCCCTTGTGCGTCCTACAAGAGGCGTTCGCATCTACGCTGGGCGTGGGATAGGTTGTATCCGATGCGTTGAAAGTTGTTGGATCCGAGGGATTATCTGTTGATTGCTCAGTGGTATCTGTTTCTGGTGTTGGGTCTGAGGGGGCATCGGTGGCTATTGACGAGTCACTAGTAGGATCCAAAGGCTCTTCTGTACTTTCTTCAGTGGTATCTGAGGGATTTTCTGTTGGATTTTCCGTTGTGGGATCTGAGGGCTGCTCTGTTGGATTTCCTGTAGGATCGGTGGGCTCTGCAGTGGGTTCTCCAGTGGGATCTGTGGGATTTCCTGTAGGCTCTTCCGGCACTTCTGTAGATTCCTCAGTGGTATCTGAGGGCTTCTCTGTCGGATTTCCTGTTGGATCCGAGGGCTCTTCAGTGGTATCGGAGGGCTTCTCTGTCGGATTTCCTGTTGGATCGATGGGTTCTCCAGTAGGCTCTGTGGGATTCTCTGTTGGCTCTTCCGTTGGCACCGTGGTGTCTGTTGTAGGCTCTCCCGTAGGATCCACAGGCGTCTGTGTAGAGTTTGATGGCTCATCCGTAGGATCCCAAGGATCCTCAGTTGTGTCATCCGTAGGATCCCAAGGATCCTCAGTTGTGTCATCCCAGGGATCGTCAGTGGGGTCATCTGGATCCTCTGTGGTCTCTGGTGCGGCGGTAGGCTGGACACATCTCCGAGCGCTCAAGGCTGTGGCCAAGAGCATAAGCTGCAGGGACATCAATATCCAGACCACTGAAACCCAAAAACGTTTATCTTTAATGCTAAAGGATATTATTCAGTTTCCAATGCGATACTTACATTTCATGCTTGTAGACTGGTCGTCCAATGAATGCATCCCGATGGCTCGCGGTATTTATACGATTTCCGAACCAATAATTCTCTAATTAGCATACAACAAGTTCTCGTTACCACTATCTTTGACAAATAAGATAAAAAACGTGTGCATTTTTCGTGATAATGAAGCAAAATGCCACTGCATTAACCAAAAAAAATGCATAAACATAATTATGACCGATATCAATTTTAATGTTGTTATTAGAGTCACTTCCGGTAGATAGCACACATTCTTGATCAGCCATTCAAGGTGAAACACGAGTTTCCGAATTATTGCAATCAATATATATATTATTCTTGATAAGATTATAATTATTTAACATGGTAGGAATAATAGGAGAGTCTAGAAATCACAGATTCAATGCTAAAGTTAGCAGTTTATTATTTTCTGCCTAATAAATTAGTACTACTTTAAAGATAAGGCAAGAATTGTTTAGGATATAGCCTTAAAGTTAAATCGTTTTAACAGAATGAAGAATATTTTATATTTTTTCAAGGTGTATTTTAAAAAAAGTGATAGTGTCAATAGTTATTTACTAGCTGGCTTTAATTTTGTAATCTTGTAATTCCCCAACTCGATTAGACAGACCTATCACCAGAAGTATCAGTTACTAACAGAAAAATATAGCTAGTTACTATATTAGTTTATACATTTTGCTCAGCCAAATACATACTTAAGTAAATATATTTACAATATAAATTTTCCTTGCGCCAAATTGATTTAATTGTTAACAAAGAACTAAGCCACTCACAAGCTTTCGAGTGAAATATAAACAATAATTCAAATGTTTCCGATTTCACTTGCTATATCTTTGAAATTCTAAGAACCCTCAACTTACTTCCGACGAGACTCAATCAATAAGTTCGATAATTTATTCTTCGTTCTGATTTCAAGTTTTAGAATATTTGTAAACAACTAATCAATGAGAATTTTTCAAATGAAAGCATCTGAATTGAAATTGTTTATATTTTCCTGAATTTTAATTTTATATAATAAATTAAAGTTTGTAGATACGCAGTAAAACGTCATAGCTTGAAATGGCATAAAATAGGCTATGACGCTTTACATCGTATCTTGGAAATGGCAAGCCATAAAAAATATTCCACGATAAGAGTCAACGTGCATTATATAGGTTTTAGTATAGGTATATATTGTACTTGATTAAACAGATAAAAGATGAGTAGTTGTCCGCTGAAAACTTGAAAAGTATTGCTATATAAGCAGTGGGATTCAATAAAGATTGGTATTTTACCAGGAACTATTTCAAGCATGAGAGGTAGTAGACTCACTGTTTTTTTGCCATATTCGCAACTAACAATTATTTAAATGTAGCCTTCGGGATTATCTGTCTTGCTGGGCTGCTGACGCTTCTAGTAAGTGTCACGGCTGAATCAGCGGAGGACACTACGATTGAAACTACGACGGACCAATCCACCACTCTGGAAGCAACTGAGGAGGATCCGATTACAACATTGCCCCCGCCTGTTCTTTGTGAAGATGACGAACTCTTTCTCCCAGCACCTGACTGCCGGGAGTACTATCAATGCTTATATGGAGTCGGAATCCTGAAAGAGTGCCCTGCTGGCCTGTATTGGGACCGCGAGCTGAATGTGTGCGGCTGGGATTCGCCTTACTGCGTTGAAGAGGGAGACAAGTCCACGGAGGCTCCATCCTTGAGCTGTGCATCTGGACTACCGTTTTTGCCGTATTTGCCCGACTGCACGAAATTCATCCAGTGCGTCTATAACATTGGGTTCAAGCTCAGCTGCCCCGGCGGATTGTACTGGAACCAACCTCTACAGTCATGCGACTTTACCTGCGACAATACAGTCGCCTAGCAGGTGCAATGAACGACAATAAATTAGAAAGCCTTTTGTAACACACAAAAATTGTAATCAGAAATAAACGCAGTAAGAAATCCAAAGTAATTGGCTTTCAGCAGACGGCAGTTTAATTGAGTTCCTCTTAAAGATAACGAGCTTTGCGAAAAAGATCTGATAAGATGGGGAATGAGCTCCATTAAGAGTTATAAATATGAATGCACGACGCAGAGGTATCATTTGACCAAATGTTTTTGCAAAACTCATACGCGATCCAGTACGATGAATTATGGCAAGTTGGCCAGCGCGAATTTTATAATAGGCATTGCATTAGTATTTATTTTTATATTTAGTGAAATATAAAACGTATAAGCCGAAAGTAAAATAATACTTCAAGAGAGTAGCTATTGAGTTAAGAGTGTCATACAATCAGTCCATTTTTTAAAAAGAGCGTCATTAAGAAATAAACATAACAATAAAATCAATAAAACAAATGTAATAAAAAGCCGACAAATCCGTGACAATCAGAGAGCAGATTCTTCTTTTTCTTCTGAGTCTCCAAAGACAACTACAGCTGAAGATGAAACAACGAAACCTTCAAAGGATCCGCCAACAGAAGCCACAGAGACAACTTCTGCTTCGTCTGCGGAAGATTCATCGGCTGAACCTTCAAAGACAACGGAAAATAGGACAACAGAGATGTCTTCAACGGTTCCACAGAAAGGACAACTGATAGCCAGGATTCAACAACTTAAATTATGGATTCCACGCCGGAGAATAGCACTGAAGGGACATCGACAAGTACAGCGTCTCCTGAGTTTTCCTCTTCCGAAACAACCTCCTCGTCTGCAACCACGGGTTCCACATTGCCACCTATATCTTGTATTAGCGGATAACCATATTTACCCCATCCAACGAATTGCCATAAATTCATTTAGTGTGCAAATGGATATGAGTATTCCTTTGAGTGCTCAGGCAATCAGTTTTGGGACTACAAGGCATACGGTTGCAGTGGTGACCCATTCGTTTGCTATGATAAGGAGCAAACTGAGAATCCAGCGGAAATGTGTGCCATCCTGGAATAGACTTTGTGGCTCACGCGACAGACTGCATCAAATGCAAACAGTGTAGTAATAACCAACCGTTTGAAAAACAATGTCCGGAAAAACTGTTTTGGAATCAAAACACAAAATCGCGTGATTGGTCAAATAAGCACTGCAACTGTAAGCGAACAAGTGAATCGATTTCCTGTGCAGCATGAATGCTGTTTGATGTTTTCCCTGACGACTGCTCCAAATATATCAAATGTTTCGACTCGAGGGGATGAGCTGCAATTCAGGCCTTTACTGGAATCCCATTAAATCTATATGCGAAAAGCCAAAACGATTCTGCAAATAAATAATAGTAGGTAAGCTACATTTGAACATCATTTAAATATAATAAAATACAGACTTTTCACTTTACAGAATCCATGCAGACATGACATATTTGAAGCCTTTACACCAGAGACCTAATAAAAGAGAACTTTTTATTGTATTTAAAATAATATTACAAATTTTCTCAATTAATAAAGGCACCAAATCTAAAATGTTCCCATTTCAATTAGCATTTTAAAGATGATCTAAATAGATTTGCTTTTTGGCTGCAGGCAAATTTATTTCAATATGCATAAACAATTTGAACATTTTGAGTACCCATTTATCATATAAATTAAAGGTATACGCATCATATATAGATTATATTTTATTACATATATTAATTATGCTTTACAATCATTTTCAGTATTTTAGAAATGAATTAAGCTTTTAAATTTGGCTGTCACAAATACTAGAAAGTGGAAGCAAACGGTATCCGTATTGTCCGAAGCTTGGACTCAACACAATTCCTCCACATTTTTTGCTTGATCGTATCAAACTAGGCTTTAATTAAAAATATAAGTAGCCTTGAAACATACCCCATACATACAGTCGTTGGGCCTTAAAAAAATTTCAAATTTTATGCTTGACTTCAATTCAAACACATGGCTTGTTAGAGGCTTTCAGAGATAAGAATATAACCGGACTCAACATAGGATGGGGGCCTAGAAAGGCTGATCTATATATAGATATGACGATGGACTGTCTAACCACAAGTCGAAGCGAAATTTTGAGTTTCAAAGGTTATCAAGGCAAATCACTTCCGTCGGAATCAAAATAAAGCCTCTCGCCAATCAAATAGGTTCCTTGGGAACGAGAAACAACAAAAGTCCGCTCACCAGACATGCGAAGAATACTACAATGAGCCGATGTAGGGACACACTTGAAAATGTATCTAAGAGATATACAATTGCGTATCTTTATATGCTAATAAATGCCAGCACATTTCCTTAAAATGGGTCAAAAGTCTCCCCCATCCGTTGGCGAAGACGATGATGTTGTAATGCCCACAGAAACTCATTGCGTTGGAGGGGAGGGGATCGCTGCCCCTTCCATTGCCAGGCGACCAAGTGATCGATTGACACGATCAAAGCGCTGATACGTAATGGAATAGACACTCGAATGAATGGCACTGGCGACGAGCTCCAAGCTCGGAGCTCGCAGCTCGCAGCTCGGAGCTCTAAGTGCCCTGGTCCGTCTCTGAGGGGTGGGCTTTGTGTATGAGAGTGTGTGCGATAAGGCAGATACCAGCAGACTGAGGTTGTGTGAATCCTACATAAATATTCATGCTGCTGTTGGCTAAATGCAAATGTATTGGAAATTGCTCGCCTTCAATGAATTTGAGTTCTACTCAAGCTCTAGAGTTTTGATGCTCCGATAGACCAGTGTTATTCGCAATCCAGCAGTTGTCGCGATCGGAAGCAAATCGGAAAATCTCCCTTGGAATCCTAACATACACGAAGGCGAAGAAGTATGTGTCTTTAAAATCTCTGAAAGGATACATCGAGCTGAATAAATATCTTGGATAAAGGATCAAAAATTAAAAAGAAAATAAATTAAACCCAAATATAAAAAAAATTGTGAATTTAAAGAGAAACAAAAACTATTTGAAGCTAAAGGATATATTTGTGTTGTGGAATTTTATTAAAGGATAATTATGATATTATAAAACATCTATTAAGTGTGTGCGAAAGATTTAATAACAATTATGCTATGGAGAGCCTAATTTATATATATTTAAAATCGAAACAAAGGTCACCCAAAGAAAACTCTAATTTACAAATAAGAAAATTTATAGAATGAAAGCCAACTTAAATACAGGAAATCGATGGATTACAGAACAATACCATAAAATATTAAAAGGGATTTTTCGAAATATAATTAAGATATTCATCAAAAGATGTGGCAGGATAATCCCTATGCTAGTTAAATAGTTAATAATTAATAGTTAAAGAAATACAATTGATTTAGCCAGCTTGAGTGATTACATAATCACTTTATGCTTAACAAAATACCCACGATTTTTTATTATTTTAAAATTTAGCAGAATTGTGTGAGCTCATTTAAAACAAAAGTGATAACCCCTGAAAGTGACAGACAATCCATGATGTGCAAAGGAGTGTAAGCTAATAAAATGTGTTGATAATACAATTTTATTCCATTTCACAGTTTGCTGGTTGTGTCGAGACAACGTCGTCGCATTTCAATTGGATTCAGAATTTGATTTATTGAAATGTTGCCCTTTCGCTGGGGCCTGCTACTTGGCGTTGTGCTCCTTGTCACATGCGCAAATGGAGCAGCCATCGTAAGTGTCAAAATTGTTAATGAATCCGGGGAGTCTGTGTGTGTTTTGGTGTGTACCATACTATATGGAACTAGAGTAGTTCAATGCAAATGAACTCGGTTCGAATAGAAGGCGATAAGACCTAATTTGACCAAGGTCAGTTTCGGAAACAGCCCAGAATTGGGGGCACACAGACACTATAACACATAATAAATGTTTCGTGATAAAGCTGACATTAGCATTGAACTTAAATCGTTTAAATCGCAGGAAAAATCACTAGCAACCGATGAGGAGGCTTCTTCTAGTGCGATCGACCTGCAGAGGGAAAAGAGAAGCGGCAGAGGCTAGTGAGTAGACTAAATTCGTATCCAAGGACACCAGAAATTGTACGAGCGGACTTTTCTTTTCCCCTCAGCTCTAGGGGACAGACCCAGTCTCAGTACTTAAACTTCGGAAAGCCCGAGGAGGATGGCAAGGCGGAGGCAGAGGCCACCGAAAATGGATCTCGCTCAACTGTCTGTAAGTCCAACTCGATGTCTTTCGTGGATGACAACCATATTAATTGTCCTCCGGTTCCGCAGCTGGCACTCATGGCATGGGCCAGGCCCAGAGTCAGTTCTCATCAGGAGACTGCAGTGGATGTGGTGGCTACCAAACAGATTACCCCTCCTCCGGCAGAATACTCGACGCCAGTGGATCCGGTATTGCCGGTAGGCCCGATTCCATTATCAGCCTACCAGGCGGAGGTATGTAGTTAGATCGTCTTAGTTATCTTTTAAATCCAAGAAATACTTTAAAACAGGTGCGCAGGGCGTTTCCGGAGGGCAGCCGGGTGTCAGTGGTCAGCCAGGATTTGGCGGACAGTCAGGAGCTGGCGGATTGCCCGGATATGGGCGACAGCCGGGACTCGGCGGATCACAGGGTATTGGCGGTGGTCAACCCGGTTATGGGGCTCAACCGGGCTCTGTAGGTCAATCTGGTGGCCAACCTGGAGACAGTGCGGGAACACAAGCCGGAATTGGTGGAGGACAACCAGGAGTTGGAGGCCAATCAGGACCTCAGTCTGGAGTTGGCACTCCCGGATATGGAGTTGGAGGCCAAACAGGCTCTGGTGACGGTCAATACGCTCCACGGCCTGGATCTGCTGGACAGACCGGTGTCTCTGCAGCACAGCCGGGATATGGAGCTCAACCTGGAACTGGCTCACAGGCAGGAATCGGTGGCGGACAACCAGGAGTTGGTGGTCAGACGGGAGTATCTGGTGGACAACCAGGAATTGGTGGCCAGACAGGAATTGGAGGCGGATCGCAGCCAGGAGTTGGAGGCGGCCAACCCGGATACGGGTCGCAGCCAGGAGTTGGTGGCCAAACCGGAATTGGAGGCGGCCAACCCGGATACGGATCGCAGCCAGGAGTTGGTGGCCAAACCGGAATTGGAGGCGGTCAACCCGGATACGGATCGCAGCCAGGAGTTGGTGGCCAAACAGGAATTGGAGGCGGCCAACCCGGATACGGGTCGCAGCCAGGAGTTGGTGGCCAAACCGGAATTGGAGGCGGATCCCAGCCAGGTGTTGCTGGTCAAACCGGAATTGGAGGCGGCCAACCCGGATACGGATCGCAGCCAGGAGTTGGTGGCCAAACCGGAATTGGAGGCAGCCAACCCGGATACGGAACGCAGCCAGGAGTTGGTGGTCAGACAGGAATTGGAGGCGGATCGCAGCCAGGAGTTGCTAGTCAAACCGGAATTGGAGGCGGCCAACCCGGATACGGATCTCAGCGAGGAGTTGGTGGTCAGACAGGAATTGGAGGCGGTCAACCCGGATATGGATCACAGCCAGGAGTTGGTGGCGGCCAACCCGGATACGGATCGCAGCCAGGAGTCGGTGCTCAGACAGGAATTGGAGGCGGCCAACCCGGATACGGATCGCAGCCAGGAGTTGGTGGCGGCCAACCCGGATACGGATCACAGCCAGGCGTTGGTGCTCAGACAGGAATTGGAGGCGGCCAACCCGGATACGGATCGCAGCCAGGAGTTGGTGGCGGCCAACCCGGATACGGATCGCAGCCAGGAGTCGGTGCTCAGACAGGAATTGGAGGCGGGCAACCCGGATACGGATCGCAGCCAGGAGTTGGCGGCCAAACCGGAATTGGAGGCGGCCAACCCGGATACGGATCGCAGCCAGGAGTTGGTGGCGGCCAACCCGGATACGGATCGCAGCCAGGAGTTGGAGGCGGCCAACCCGGATACGGATCACAGCCAGGAGTTGGTGGCCAAACCGGAATTGGAGGCGGTCAACCCGGATACGGATCACAGCCAGGAGTTGGTGGACAAACCGGAATTGGAGGCGGTCAACCCGGATACGGATCACAGCCAGGAGTTGGTGCTCAAACAGGAATTGGAGGCGGCCAACCCGGATACGGATCGCAGCCAGCAGCTGGAGGCGGCCAACCCGGATACGGATCACAGCCAGGAGTTGGTGCTCAAACAGGAATTGGAGGCGGTCAACCCGGATACGGATCACAGCCAGGAGTTGGTGGACAAACCGGAATTGGAGGCGGTCAACCCGGATACGGATCACAGCCAGGAGTTGGTGCTCAAACAGGAATTGGAGGCGGCCAACCCGGATACGGATCGCAGCCAGGAGTTGGTGGCGGCCAACCCGGATACGGATCACAGCCAGGAGTTGGTGGACAAACCGGAATTGGAGGCGGTCAACCCGGATACGGATCACAGCCAGGAGTTGGTGCTCAAACAGGAATTGGAGGCGGCCAACCCGGATACGGATCACAGCCAGGAGTTGGTGGCGGCCAACCCGGATACGGATCACAGCCAGGAGTTGGTGGTCAAACCGGAATTGGAGGCGGCCAACCCGGATACGGATCACAGCCAGGAGTTGGAGGTCAGACCGGAATTGGAGGCGGTCAGCCCGGATACGGATCACAGCCAGGAGTTGGTGGCGGCCAACCCGGATACGGATCGCAGCCAGGAGTTGGAGGCGGCCAACCCGGATACGGATCACAGCCAGGAGTTGGTGGACAAACCGGAATTGGAGGCGGTCAACCCGGATACGGATCACAGCCAGGAGTTGGTGGCGGCCAACCCGGATACGGATCACAGCCAGGAGTTGGTGGTCAAACCGGAATTGGAGGCGGCCAACCCGGATACGGTTCACAGCCAGGAGTTGGTGGCGGCCAACCCGGATACGGATCACAGCCAGGAGTTGGAGGTCAGACCGGAATTGGAGGCGGTCAGCCCGGATACGGATCACAGCCAGGAGTTGGTGGCGGCCAACCCGGATACGGATCACAGCCAGGAGTTGGAGGTCAGACCGGAATTGGAGGCGGTCAGCCCGGATACGGATCGCAGCCAGGAGTTGGTGGCGGCCAACCCGGATACGGATCACAGCCAAGAGTTGGTGGACAAACCGGAATTGGAGGCGGTCAACCCGGATACGGATCTCAGCCAGGAGTTGGAGGCGGCCAACCCGGATACGGATCGCAGCCAGGAGTTGGTGGTCAGACAGGAATTGGAGGCGGCCGACCCGGATACGGATCGCAGCCAGGAGTTGGAGGCGGCCAACCCGGATACGGATCACAGCCAGGAGTTGGTGGACAAACCGGAATTGGAGGCGGTCAGCCCGGATACGGATCTCAGCCAGGAGTTGGAGGTCAGACTGGAATTGGAGGCGGTCAACCCGGATACGGATCGCAGCCAGGAGTTGGTGGCCAAACCGGAATTGGAGGCGGCCAACCCGGATACGGATCGCAGCCTGGAGTTGGTGGCCAAACAGGAATTGGAGGCGGCCAACCCGGATACGGATCGCAGCCAGGAGTTGGAGGTCAGACAGGAATTGGAGGCGGTCAACCCGGATACGGATCGCAGCCAGGAGTTGGAGGCGGCCAACCCGGATACGGATCACAGCCAGGAGTTGGTGGACAAACCGGAATTGGAGGCGGTCAGCCCGGATACGGATCTCAGCCAGGAGTTGGTGGCCAAACCGGAATTGGAGGCGGTCAGCCCGGATACGGATCTCAGCCAGGAGTTGGTGGCCAAACCGGAATTGGAGGCGGCCAACCCGGATACGGATCGCAGCCAGGAGTTGGAGGTCAGACAGGAATTGTAGGCGGTCAACCCGGATACGGATCGCAGCCAGGAGTTGGTGGTCAAACCGGAATTGGAGGCGGTCGACCTGGTTATGGCCCTCAGACAGGTGGTCAAGCGGTACTGCCCGGAGGAGGCACTCAAATTGGGGCACCTGGACGTTATACGGCTGGAACAGGTGTAGCTCCGGGTACCGGCGGTGCTGGTGGTGTTGGAGGTAGCGTTGGTAAGTTGAAGCTTCATATAACTTTTGCAAAAATTATTATTTATTACTTGCAGGTGTGCCTGGTGCTTCTGGTGTCGGGGGAGTTGACGACGCCTTCTCCCAGGCAGAGTCAACAATTGGAGACGGACAAGCCTCCGCAAGTGCTCAAGGCAAGAAGAACGGCGGAACAGCGAAGACCCAGGTATCTGGTACCTACAGCTCGGGCGGCACCTTCAGCGCCAGCGCAATGACTTCGGATGCAGATCGCGCGGCCAGTGCTCAGGTGACAGGAAACGCCGATGGAGCCGTGAGTCAGTCGCAGGGCTCGGGCGGACCCGCCCAGTCACAGGCTCAGGTACAGGTAGGCAAGGACGGCGGCACCAAGGCCTCTTCGCAGAGCGGAGGCATTACCCAGCAGAGCCAGAGCGAGGTGCACGCCAACGACAAGGGTGGCCTGGCCGACGCCCAGTCGAGCGGACCTGGCCAAACGTCTTCCCAAGCGCAGATCGGATTCCGGCCCGGTCAAGAAGCTAACCCGCCGGCGGCTAATGGTGGCGGCCAGGCCTCATCATCTTCCGGTGCTCACTCTAGTCAGAGTAGCTCACAGATTCATGGAACCTCCAGGTAAATTAATACAGTAAGCACTTTTTAAAGGATTTATAAATTGGGTTTGAATCGCAGTTTCGGCGTCTCGTACCATGGAGCCGCACAGTCCGCATCGGGAACCAAGGAGCAAGTGGCATCGTATAGAGAACAAAACCGAGAACTGTTTAACACCATCAGTCAGTTTGGAAACAATGGCAATGCGTGAGTAAATCAAAAGGTTGCCAATAAGGAAGGAAATATCCTTTTCATCAATCCTTTTTACAGTGTCACCGATCGTGCTGATGCCGTTTATAGCGGACCAGCGCTCACTGATGATTCCGAACGCCTGCCTGAGCTGCAGCTCAAGTCCACAAAGCCCAAGGAGGAAACTGTAAAGGAATATAGTAAGCAGGACCCGGCGGAGCCCTCGCAGTACGAAGATGAGGACGAAAACGAGCCGGATGAGTATGATGAAGATGAATACTATAATGAGAAGCCGGTCAAATTGGAGGAAAGCCCAAAACCGGCGAGCATTGTGAAGCCGGAGGCCACACCCGAGCCACAGGCCTACACACAGTCTTCGCCCTCGCAGTCACAAAAGGCCGTGGTGGCACCTGGGGCAAGCGATAAGTACCAAGTGGTCCAAAAGCAGAACGGTAAGGTGAATACCTACACCGTTCCCTCCACCACCGAGGCCATTCCGCCAGGTTTCCGCGGCACTGTCAACGTACAAAAGAAGTTCCACACCAAGGCTCTGGAGCTGCACCCTACCAACAAGGTGGAAATCACCGCTGACACTGCCGGTGAGGGCCCGATTCGTGGCGACAAGCCAACCCACCGCACTCCCGACAGCTATGTCACCGTCACCAAATCGGTGACTGGGAGCATGGACAACAGCAAGAACCCGCCGCAGGAGAACAAGAACTTCCAGTCCACATACTACACCAAATCATCGACGTGCGGCTACTTCACCTTCTCGTGCAACATTGTTTACGGTGCGAACGGCAGGAGCAAAATCTGCCGTCCAAAGGCACCGACCAACGGCAAGTGCTAGAGGAACTGAGGCAGCAGGACCTTGACAACCCCTCCCATATTATAGTAGATCAGTTCCAAAGGGGCTCAATTGTAGAACAGCTTAACTAACTGCCATCAACAAACACCAATTTGTATTTTGATGCAGCGTGTTTATAAGCATTTAAGTGTTTTTCGCAAGTAATTTTATATTTTCACTGCCATTCTTTGAATATTTTGTATGTTTTGCAACTGTAATTAATATTTAATAACAAACCACAAACCAAAACCAAAAAAAAGGAATACTTTTCCCTATGCTACTTCGCTCTTTGGTCATACACAAATCTTGTCGCAGGTGAGTAGGAGGGAGTTCCAGAACAGATATTGCGGACACGACTTCACGAAGGGCAGGTAATCGCAGTGAATATAGCGGGTGCAGTCACCTGGGTATGCTATCAGCTGGCCAAGCTTCTTGTCACAAATTGTGGCTAAGATGGGAGCTTCGGTGACAGGCGGAAATATAGAATCTGATGTAGAATCGATGGCAGAGCAGCCACCGAGTGGCTGTACTTGGCATCGCTTCAGCAGGTCATTCCAGTAAAAGTTCGGGGGACAGCTCCACAAGGACTTTTCGTAGTAGCGATGACAGTCATTGGGATACGGCTGCCGTAGTACTATCTGTGCCATACAGATTCCACAACAAACCACATATAGGAAAATTCGGAGAAGCACTAAAATAAATAATAAATAATTATAAAGGAAACTATTACAGATTTTGCGGTCTTCGCTTATACTTTTTACTGCACTGCCTTTGGTCATCTAAAATGAATACTGCCATCGTCATAATATTTATAACTCCCTGGCAATCCATCAAGATTATTGACTAGATACCGAGGTATTATATTTTTCTATATCTGATGTGCCCTTGATAAAATTTTATTGCCCGGTCAAGTGGTTTTAACAATAAAGCTTACGCTTAAATATTTGCTTACAATTTTATTTATAGCTTTTCAAAGCCAATAATAAAATAATACAATTAAACATTAAAAGTATTTCCCCTGAGAACCTATTGGCTGCTGAAGGGTAAACATTGGCATTGAAATAATCTTTGTTTAGATTATAAATCAGAATTATCTAGAATAAGGTACAGCAAAGATTCTTTCTTTATTCGATAAATAAAACCCAGGTACTTAATCGCGATAACGCAGCTGGGAATGATCAGAGTATAAAAAGACCTGCTGAATGCCTAAAACATTCACACTTACAACGGAGCTTGTCACAATCAAAAGTAAGAAATTGCCTAGAACATTAAACATTTTTTACTATTAAATTATTGAATATATATATTAATACATATCCTTATAATTTAAGTGTTGCGAGGACCAGTCTTTCTTCTCTTGGCTTTACTGGCTAATTTCTGCACTGTTAAGTGCGAGCAATATCCTGTGAGAGTAAGTAAATGCCAAAATATCCATAAACTTTATCAAAAAGCTAATCCTTTCTTCTAGCCTGCCACTCCAATTCCAAAATGTCCACTGTACGACGATCCTACTCATTTGATAATGCTGCCATATGCCAACGACTGTCGCAAATACTACATCTGCCAGAACGGGCAAGCCATTGAGCTCCAGTGTCCACCAAACTTGTACTGGAGCCAGTTGACCTATCGCTGCGACCGCAAGGAGCTCTCCATCTGCCAGCCCAACGAGCCTGCCAATCCAATCAATCCTTTCAGTTCTGTGATTACAGTGCAATATAACTCATTCCCCGGAGACTGTAGTCGCTTCTACATGTCGACTGTCCTTAGCTGTGAAGATAACCTTCAATGGAGTGACCAATATCAAAGTTGCGTAGCCCCTCACCTTGCCAGATGTAATGCCTTTCCTCCAGTCTCCCCACCATATCCTGGAACTCCAACGTGGCCAAACGGTCCTACAGCTGCTACTCCGCCATCTTATGATGGTTATACTGTAGTTTCCAGCCCTCTGCCAATCGATCCAAATGCTGTGTGTGGGAATAGTTTGACTAATGCTTACATTCCATATCCTGGCGACTGTCAGAAGTTCATCTATTGTGGACCAACTGCATCAGTGCTCAACTGCCCCGCTAACTTGTATTTCAGTGCCAGCACCCAATCGTGTAATGTATCGAGCGCTGGCTGCCAGTACTTCCAGTAAAGCTAAAATGGTTTCAACTCTTGAATATTAATTTGTATTTTGTATTTTTATATATGAATAAAGTTACATTGCATTAAAAATCAATAGAAAAGCTTCCAAACGACTTGAGAGCCCGAAGAAAAAATGCATTATCAGGCGAACGAAGGCTAAATCCTGTGGAATTACAGTCAGCCTGCTTGGCATCCATGCAAATCAAATCAATGGGACTGAATTCTTCATTTTCTGGACACGCATAGCCAACTGGTATGGGATCTTGACACACTATATACTTGCTGCAGTTATTGGGATAGGGAACTAGAGTTCCTTCGCTTTTATCATCACAAAAGCTGTTTGGCAAGGGCGTCTCCTGAGGCTCCGTTGTTAAAGGGGCTTGTGTAGTTGTCAATATAATAGAGCAATTTGCATACCACGGAGCCATGCATCGTTCTAGGGCGGCACTAAACTCCTGACCAATCACACAGTCATAGACAAGAGGATACGGTTGGACACAGGCTATAAACTTGGTGCAATCGTTTGGATAGGGAACTAGCTTTCCATTTGGCACTCCCTCACACGGATCAGTTTCAGTACCTGGAGTACTTGGGGTAATCGCCGTTGTCGAGCTCTCAGTGGAATCTGTATCTGTTGTGGAAATTGTAGTGGTAGTAGCATAGTTATTCCGACAGGCGTCTGGTAAAACATCTGGACCACATTCTCCAGTCAGTGGATCGAAAAACTCTTCTGTGCTGCAAATACCCATCATATAAGAGGAGTCGTCAACACAGCGTATAAACCATTGACAATTCTCTTGGTATGGCAAGTTTTGGCCAGAATTATTGAAGCAGACTGAAGTATCCGGAGCTGGAGTCGTGAGTCCAGGCGATGCAGTTGTAGTCTCTCCCTGGGGACAGTCACTCGACTGCCAATCTACGCACCTCTGAAGAGCCTCGTTGAAGAACAAGCTTTGTGGGCAGTAAAACGCTATTGGCACTGGCCGAGCACAGGCAATGTACTTGCTGCAGTCTTCAGGATAGGATGCATAGTAATCCTCGTTGTGTCCGAAACATATTCCCAAAATATCTGACGGACTGGTCGTTGTATCTACAGATATAGTCGTCGACATGGTAGGAAGAGGTGTTGTGGTGAGCGCGGTTGTAGTAGCTACACTTGTCGATGATTCAGTAGATTCTTTACACGCCGTAGGCGACACTTCGGGACCGCAAATGCCTGTTCGAGGATCATACCAGCTATTATAAATACAATTGGCCACCGTGGACGTTCCGTCTCCCATGCATAGAACATATTGTTGGCAGTTCGTTACCAGGGGATAAGAAACGCCCAGTTCCTGATTCGCACAAGGATCGTCCGAACTCTCTGTTGTGGCGACAGTGGTGCTAGTACTGAAGGCGTCGAGGCAGGCCGTCGGTGATACATTCGGTCCACAATCACCAGTAGTTGGATCGAACCAGGCATTAACCGGACACTTGGCAGTCGTCGATTGACCGCCACCAAGGCAAAGCAAATATTGCTGGCAATCCGATTGCAAAGGAAAGCTAGCTCCCAGTTCTTGGTCTTCGCAGGGATTCTCGCTAATACCTACAGTCGTTGTCGTTCCAACAGTTGTCGAAGGTGAGGTGATAGTCGTTTGCGTAGTCACAACTTCGCGACACGCTTCCGGCGAGATATCGGGGCCGCAGTTGCCGCTGTTCGGATTGAACCAATTGTCAATGGGACACGGGAAAATACTGTACGAGTCGTTGCCCCAGCAGTAATAATATTGCTGACAATTCAGAATGTCCGGAAATAGGGCTCCGAGCTTTTGGCCCTCGCAATCTGTGAAGGCCTCCCCAATTGTCGACGTTGTGTCTTGTCCATCTTGGGTAGTCCGATCACCATAACACCAGACATTATCTTTAAAATCGCAAATTTTCAAATCCGGATTGAAAAGCAGCTCTCCTGGGCATCTAGTCACCTCACTTTGCCCATTCATGCACACGATGAACTCGTCGCAACTTAAAGTAGAGGGAATTATGGTAAAATTAGTCTCATCCTTGCAGGGATTGGAAGGATATGGCAGCGGAGTGCATTTCACGGCTTCCGGTGTATCGCATATGTGCAGGGGACTGTTGAAGAGTTTTCCATTGGGGCAGTACTCCAAATCAGCACAGGAATCGTTGCACGAAATATATGCACTGCAGTCGTAGGGATATTCATAAAATCCATTCGATAAGGAGTCACAAAAAGAGGAATCCATTTCCAAAGATGTTTGATTTGAACTACAATCGCCAAAAGTTCTTGCCAAAAGGCAGGCAACGAAGATGAAGTATTCCCAGGCTGAGTAAAGAAAAAACAAGTTTATTCTCTTTTCTTTTCTAAAGTTAAACAAGGTGTTAATTTACCTGTCATATTAAGCCCTTGTTTAGAAGAAAATTCTTTTAAATAATTATTTATTTTTTAAGTAAGCGTGTGTGCTGACGGTTCTACGTTTTGGAATTAACTGAATTTCCACCACATTTTTGGTAATTCTTAAGCACAAATATTTGATAAACCCCTGCCAATCAAACCAACTTTTAGTGGTGCTTCTTCATTGATAATGACTAATACAAATTGATAACACCTTGCTAGAAGTTATGAGAGAAAAACAGACAATTTTTGTGTAGGAAATAGACAATAGGTTTATTAATAATGTCCGATGATAATCTGTCTTGTTTTCGTTCCAATTAGTTTTAGTGAGATATCAGAAAATAACAAATAGGAAACACCTATAAGCATTCCTTCTGTAGGAAAAGAAGAACACTTGATATAGTCTTACCTACTTTTAGGCATTACAAAATAAAGTGAACCAAGAATTATTAATGGCTTTTAACTAAATGATTTTGTTCGATAACACAGATTATGATTTTGAGTTTATATATCATAAGTAATAAATTATTATAGTAATAAAATATTATTCAAAAAGTTAAGACTTTCCTTTGATTGTGCCACCCCAAGTGGTCTTCAACCTAGGCCCACATACATATTGATGCACACATTTCCCACTAAATATACATATATACATACATTGTCATGTTTTTATCAAACCCTACATATGTTTTATATGAACCCTTATCAATTCCCAGTAAGAAAATGTAGATAGTACTCGTACTCGAGCACCTATCACATCTGAACGATACAATCGAATGTTGAACACTTTACATATTGGCAAATCATGCAAATTTCCCATCAATGATAGTCTATAAAAACGACGTTCAATGAATGGAAAGTTTCAGTTCGATTAAAGACCCGATAGCGACAAAATGAAGCTTTTCGGACTGCTCTTGGCGATTTGTGCACTCCAAGAAAGAACCCTGGCTCTGTCTCAAGTATGTAGAAAGAGCCTTGCCGTCAAGTCACCCGAATTATTTTAGCTTCCTTTAATAGGATGGATTCGCTTTCAAAACTGCAATTTGCGAGGGTAAAAACGGCGGACTATTGCCCATCTTTGGAACGTGTTCCGGGTACTATGTGTGTGCGGATGGAAAAGCTGTGGTTGGATCCTGCGATCCGGGTACCTTGTTCAACCCACTAACTTTGCACTGCGACGCGGCCGATAAGGTGGAGTGCATCTTTGATGCCAAGGATAACAAAAGCAGCGTTGAATCGAACTCTGAAAGTGACGAGGACGATGAGGAGGAGGAGACTTTCCAAACGGATGCCCCTGTTACGGTTAAGCCTACGAAATCCCCAGCATTCCAGGACACAGAACTTTCGGATATATCTAATAGGATATGCTTGGGCAAAAAGGACGGCGTAATGTTGGTCAAAAAGGGATCTTGTCAGGAATACTATGTGTGCAAGTCGAAAAAGCCTCGTCTCCGGTCTTGCGCTGGCCAACAGCATTTCAGTCCAACGCGCCGAATTTGCATGAAGGCGTCGGAAGCCAAGTGTTCTGTCGGTGGCCAGGAGATCAATATGCTTGACAAGCCTGCCCTCACGGCCGGACTCTGTTCAGATGAGAAGGAGAACTCACTGGCTGCACATCAGAGCGATTGTGGCAAGTTTCTCCTTTGCAGCAACATGATGTTCCTGGTCATGGACTGTCCCGTGGGTTTGCATTTCAATGTCGCATCCTCGCGCTGCGATTATCCCAAGATTGCCAATTGTCAGGCAAAGAAAAAGGAAACCAAGAGTAAAAAAAAGGCTAAAAAGAATGCTCGTCGGCCCAAAACTCGTGTGTTGTAACTCAGCCATTCAAACTTCATAATTACAAGTCGGATATTACTCAACTACTGTCGTTGTGTTACCCTTGAATATACTATTAAATATATATGTATTATGTATACCTTTCTATATACAAATATATTCGCATTTACAAAAGGCTTTTACACACTCGGATCTTAAATATAGATAACAAATATAAATACTTTAAAAAGGGTATTAGAAATCACAATAATATTAAACAAAAATAACTTTTAGCCGAAAGTAAATTGAAAATAAAATAAATAGTTTTGAACTCAAGGCTCTTTAATATCAAGGCTAGATATTTTGACGATAAATTGTTTTTAATATCTATAAGATGGTAAAAAAAGTCAATGATTGTAAAATAACATATATACAAATTCGCCATTAAAATGATAATTAATTATAAAATATTAGGAAAACATTTATTAATTGTTGTTAAATCAATAATATAAACCAACAACTCTTAACCAAAAATAAATTGAAAATAATATAAGTAGTTTCGAACCCAAGACGATCAAGAAGCCAATTTTATCAAGGCTAGAATTATTTTTAAAATAGGATGGCAACAAAACATATACATATATGGTATAAAAATTCCCCTTAAAAAGCAAATTAATTATTAAATATTAAGAACAGTTTTGAAAATGTAAAAAGAAAGGAAGCTAAATTCGGCTCACCGATGTTTGTCAAATTGTTTTGTCCAGACCATTGTTCAAGAAATGCTAGCAAATACAGCAATGCTTTAAGATTTGAAATTGGTATATTTTTGGCCAAAATATGATTTTTCATTTTTGCAATTTGCCATTTTAAATATTAAAACATGGCTAGATCGATTCTCCTGTTTATTCTGATCAAGAATATATGGGGTTTATGGGGTCGAAAATGACTCCTTCCCGTCGTAAAACATAATTTAAAACATAGTTTGAAAGGGTCGTGGAAGTGAAAACGCCATCAAGCGGCCGCAGTTTGAACTAAAGCTTGTGGGCGAGAGGAAACAGAAGGAAAGAGCGTGATGCATTTGCTCTTTCTACGTTCTTTCCCTCTCTTTCCTATAGCCCACAAGCTGTGGTAAACTATCGATGTGGCCGTTAGATGGCGCTTTCGTACTTTTAAAATCAGTTCTAAAGTTCGTTGCCTAAGTCCTTTGTCTGTTATTCTGGCTGGGATTATAAATTTAGTTAAAAGGTTGCAACGCAAACTAGTCCCTCAGTTTTAAAGCTATCTGAATGAAACTTTGTAGTTAGTCTTCTATATACTCTCACTCGTATACATATCGGAACGGGCCGGATCAGACGACTATATCACATAGCTGCCATAGGAATGATCACAAAATTTTTTAAAAGAAAAATTATAACTATGTCAGTTTTCAAGATATTTTCACCAAACTTGATATTTGGCCATCTAATATTATTTAAGAATTTCGGTTTTTATTTCATGAAAATCAAACGACTTTATCATATAGCTGCCATCGGAACAATTAGGGAAATAAAAGAAAAATCATATCTTCGCTGTTTCTAAAGATATTTTCATAAAATTTGAGATTTGGCAACTTATTATTTATTCAGAGAACCGGAGATCCCTAGTTTGATTCGGCTTTAAGTGCTGATCAAGAATATATATGATTTATAGGGTCGGAAATGACTCGTTTGATGAGTTTTAAGCTTCTGACTGTACAAGGACTCCCCGAATTCTAAGGTCTCGCGAAGTTTAAAGTTTAAAAGATTAATCTATAAGAAACAAGTACCCATTGAAAACATTAAAACCACTTAAACTGCTCTGCTTAAGAAGTATTTATTGAGACATTCAGCAATCTACATTTGCAGGCCAATCGCAGGTCCTGATCTGCTCATTGAAGACTAGCCCGGCTGAACAGCTGAAGTCCACCTCACACTCGCACTGACAGACAATATAGGATGAGCTACAAGCGTTTTTGGTATCGGCTAACATAGCTCCGTCGCTTTGGCCAACACAGCGTCCGTGACTCTCACAGTAGGTTCCGGAGGGTCCGGCGCTGGGACCGCTGGGCGGCGCACTTCCATCATCGCAGCCGACGTTCTCGGGGTAATCACATGCTTCCGTTTTGTTGTTAAATTGCAAATTGTTGGGGCACCTGTGCTGAACGTACTTGCCGTTGGCACACTGGAAGAACGCTGAACAGTTCTTATCCACTGGCCACATCGTATTGTCGGGAAGATCGCAGCACTGAGGGTCGCAGGTCTTGGGGAGGCAAACGCCATCCTCGTCGACAACACACCTTTTCAGTGTGGTGTTAAAGAACTCAGTAGCAGGGCAATTCATGGCGACATAGTTGCCGTTAACACACTGCAAGAACCCTGCGCAATTCGCCGGGTTTGCCTTTTGGTCGCCCTCCTCGCAGGATGGAGTGACAATGCACTGCCCATTGTCCAACTCGCAGATCTTGGTTTGATTATTCCAGTACTCCCCATCGGCACAGGACATGGTAACATACTTTCCACCAGCGCAAATTTGGTACTTCGTACAATCGCCGGAAGGCTCCGGCTGTTTGCTTCCCTCGGTACAGTTCAGGCAGACTCCTGCATTATCCGGAATGCAAGTTAGAGTGTCGTTATTGAAGTAGGCATCAGCGGGACACTGCTTATTCACAAAGGTGCCGTTCGAGCAAACCTTATAACCAGCGCAGTCTGCAGGATCAGGCTTTACTTCTCCCTCATTACACGACGGACTGCCGTTGCACTCTCCATTATCCTCCAAACATTTTTCCAAGGTGCTGTTCCAGTATTGGCCAGCCCCGCAGGACACAGTTTCGTACTTTCCACCCGAGCACAGTTGGTACTTGGTACAGTCTCCGGAAGGCTCTGGTTTGGTGCTTCCCTCGGTACAGTTCAGGCAGACTCCTGCATTATCCGGAACGCAAGTTAGAGTGGAATTGTTGAAGTAGGCATCGGCGGGACACTGCTTATTCACAAAGGTGCCGTTCGAGCAAACCTTATAACCAGCGCAGTCTGCAGGATCAGGCTTTACTTCTCCCTCATTACACGACGGACTGCCGTTGCACTCTCCATTATCCTCCAAACATTTTTCCAAGGTGCTGTTCCAGTATTGGCCAGCCCCGCAGGACACAGTTTCGTACTTTCCACCCGAGCACAGTTGGTACTTGGTACAGTCTCCGGAAGGCTCTGGTTTGGTGCTTCCCTCGGTACAGTTCAGGCAGACTCCTGCATTATCCGGAACGCAAGTTAGAGTGGAATTGTTGAAGTAGGCATCGGCGGGACACTGCTTATTCACAAAGGTGCCGTTCGAGCAAACCTGATAACCAGCGCAGTCTGCAGGATCAGGCTTTACTTCTCCCTCATTACACGACGGACTGCCGTTGCACTCTCCATTATCCTCCAAACATTTTTCCAAGGTGCTGTTCCAGTATTGGCCAGCCCCGCAGGACACAGTTTCGTACTTTCCACCCGAGCACAGTTGGTACTTGGTACAGTCTCCGGAAGGCTCTGGTTTGGTGCTCCCCTCGGTACAGTTTAGGCAGACTCCTCCAACATCCGGAATGCATGTTAGAGTGTCGTTATTAAAGTAGGCATCGGCGGGACACTGCTTATTGACAAAGGTGCCGTTCGAACAAACCAGATAACCAGCGCAGTCAGCAGGATCAAGCTTTACGTCTCCCTCATTACATGACGGACTGCCGTTGCATTGTCCGTTGTCCTTCTCACATTTCTTTATATTTGAGTTCCAGTAATATCCGGCTTCGCAAGATTGAGACACATACTTTCCGTTAATGCATATCTTGTATTTGGTGCAGTCGTCGCGGTCGGGCTCTTGGCTTCCTTCAGTGCAATTAACGCAAACTCCGCAGGTGTCCAGAACGCACCCAGTCACATTAAAGTAGTATCCATCGGGACAGCTTTGGCTCACCACAGTTCCGTTTATGCACACCAGATACTCCGCACAGTCATCGGGATTGGCCTCGACTTCCCCATCCTCGCACTCTGGCGGATTGCATGTTCCATTGTTTACTACGCATTCTCCAATATCCGAGTTCCAATAATCTCCGTCATCACAAGACTTCGAAACAAATTCGCCATGGCAGCACACACGATATTTGGTGCAATCATCCGGGTCGATTTCGGTCTCGCCGTCCGTGCAGCACTCTGCATTCAGGGATCCCACAAAAAGGGAAAGCACCAGGCACAGGGAAAGCACTAAATAAAATCTTATGGTTAATATCCATACATTTTTGGACTCCTCCTTGTGTACTTACCATAGTGCTTAGTTTTGGATTGAGCCATCTTGGCACTACGCATATCGAACGTTCACTGATGTGCCACCGGTCCATATCGTCTTTTATATTTACCGGCAATTAAAATAATGAAATGCCTTTTCCTGCTTCACAGCATGTGCCGGTGATAGTAGGGCATCATTCTTGATATTATCAGCATATTCGTACAGTAGTTATACAAGCAAAAGATAGTGTCACTATTTATACCACACAACGACGATCGCAGAATCCGCGAACTTCCTGAGTGCAAAAAAGAAATTGTTTTGTTGTACACCTTACTCCTGGCCCAAAAAAATAAATGATATCTGTTTTATATATTTTCCCCTTTGGGTAATAGGTATTTATTATCGCTCTCGTGTTGACCGATAGCCCGCAGCTGCTGGCCTGTGGCCACCGCAAAAGCTGATTATTATAATGATTTATTAGCCCCCTGTTTCATTAATAAATACAACAAAGATATGGCTTTGATAATGATTTCCTTTATTTTACAATAGATCAGTTAGAGCGCGCAAACGACATCAGTGGCGTAATTGCAGGTCAGCAGATTTTCATCCCAGTACAACCCATCTGGGCACTTCATCTCGACTTCACACTCGCACTGGCAAACAACAAATTGTCCACAGTTTGTTTTCGAAGCAAAGTATGTACCCTCTTTCTGGTTAAGGCAACGACCATTACTCTCACAGGATGTGCCAGAGGGACCGGCACTCGGACCCGATGGCGGCGTATACTCCCATTCGCATTTGTAATCCTGTGGGTAAACACACTTTTCCTCTTCAGGATCGAAGACAAGATTGTTGGGACACCGTTGCTCCACGGCACAGTTGTAATTGCATTTGTAAAACGTATTGCAAGAGCCGGTCACCTGGAAGAGCTCGCCCTCCGGCTGGCCCTTGCACACGGTGCTGGTGCTGTTGCAGGGTACCTCGGGCACATAGTCCTCAGGGTAATCGCACTTATCTGAGGTTGCGTTGAAGACAAGGCCTTCGGGACAGAGAACCGCTGAGGCACCGGCACCGGCATCGTCACCGGTTTCAGTGTTGCTTCCCTTAGGCCAGTCACAAACTCCCACAGCCGCATTGAAACTCAGCTGAGGATCGCATGGCATGGCGATGGGACACTGGCATTGGCAAACTAGATATCCGTTTGAATCGGGATCCGGAAACATCACTCCATCGGGCTGTTTGGCGCAGACGGTGTCGCTGGAGCATGTGGTTCCGGAGGGACCCTCTATCTCTCCCGCAGCATCAGCAGTTGGCTCACATTCCACGTTTCGTGGGTAATCGCACTCATCCGTTTCCTTGTTGAAGTACAAACCACTGGGACAACTCATTTCATTTACGCATCCGTTGCTGCATTGGATAAACCTGACGCAGATTCCAGGCATTTCTAACTTCTTGCCAGAATCCTGCGTGGCACAATCGGGACGGGGACTGGAGCAATAGGAGGGTACCACGCCGGGGCTCGCCGGAGTAGTGTTGGAGGAATTGGTGGTGTCATCGGGATTTGTGGTGACTTCTGTGGGATCAGTGGAATCTGGTGGGCTCGGAGTAACGGTTGACGTGGTGGTGCTGTCCGGTTCGCAATCGTCTGTTGTTGGTTCATCTATTTCATCGATGGGATCTTGGCACTCGTCGGCACAGCAATCGCACGTACACTGGTCATCTGCTCCTGCGAAGGCGGACAGTCCCAGGCAATTAGCTCGCCACTGAAAGTCGCACTCTCCGAGCTCGCGATTGAAGTGAAGACCCCGCGGGCAGCTGCCAATGATGGACACCTCGCCCCTTTGGCAAACCACAAAACGAGAGCAATGAGTGGCCAGGGGAAGCCGGGTGCCATCCTCCTCATAAAGGCAAACATTCGCCAATTGGGCTACCGCAACTTGGAGACCTCCGGCCAGCAGCAGTAGCGCCCAAAGAGCTAGAAAGTACTGGATATAGTAAATCATATTCCGGGACTGGCTCCAGCAATCACTTACCATTGGATTCGGTTCGGCGCATTGTCGTCTGATCGGCTTCCGAATGGTTCAAAATTCGCAAACGACTAAGTGGCTAACCAGGCAGAGTGGCAGCATTTAACTGTGCCTCGAGGGTCCCAAATCAGTAGCCAATCTTCTGATAATACCAATCACCATAGCAATCTCTCCTCGATTAGTTCACCAACTGATTTGTTTGCGCCAGTGTAATTAGGTGTGTGTATGCCATGGGCCCGGGGCGGGATTCGAGGCCCTTATCAAGCCCGGCTCCCGCCGTCGCCCACAGAGTTCTCTAAAAATTTGGCATAGGTCTGCGGATTCCCAACTGTTGAATGGGTTTTTAGCGCCGCAACCGCCCCGGCGTCTGCCTAATTTATGTTTCTCCGCACACTCCTTGATAAGCACAACACGCAAGCTGCCTTGCCTAATCATTCGCATCGCTTTATTGACACTTGAAATTAAATGACGTTTATTGTCGCTCAAATTGAAGTGGCAGTGTCACGTACTTTTCAAGCGGATACACTCGATACAGGAGCAAAGTAACGCGCGATAATGCTCGACTACGGAATACTCCAAAACCAGAAAGGATTTTTACATGGAGAAGGATAAGGCGCGACTGATACGGGAGAAGATATATACAAGCTGAGAACTTAAATTAAATGCACTCTTCAAGGAAACTTAACCATAAACTTAATTATAGCGGCATAAAAATATTTTAAAATAATATTAGAAACCTCTTAAACCATTTCTTTGACTTGATATTTAAATTAAAAAAATTATATTGTGCTCCTGATACTTTCTTTTTATAATTTATAATTATTTAAACTTGTAGGGTATGCATTTTTCGGAATTATCATAACAAAGCACCGATTTTAGCCGCTATCGTAGAGCGGAGGTGTGTCTATGTATACATTTCTATAATTCCTGGAATTGCATGCAATCTTGCCGATTCAAATATCCCGATAACAAACCCATTCAAAACGGTTAAACAAAACACCAAAAATAGCATCTAACTTGTCAATTTATAAGAGAGATGGGTGCATAGTTCATATTCTTTTTTTAATGACAAAAATTACTTTTTCCTGTTTTACCCAACCGACCCAGCCAATGTACATTGGTATTTGTCACAGAAATGCAATCGGTTCATGACAAGTACTGTTATGGGTACAGAAGAACCAGAAGCATATAGTCCAAGTCCAAGACTGCGGTGAGAGGCTTCCTGCTTGTCGCCTCTGCAGTTGGCATGAAACCCAAGACAATGCAATTCTAATTATTCAAATGCTAGGCAAGTACGCTTGAATTAAATTACCAAACTTATGGAAACCTAAATGAAAGAAAGAAGAGCAAAAGTTGTGGGTACTAAGGCACCCAGGCACTTGAGTTGGAAAGGCTTAGACTCTTCGGTGTCCATTACACTGTACGCATCGCACCGGAGGCTGCTGCTCGTAGGAGGCCATAAGAGGCAACAAAAGACAGCCCAGCGGAAATATGAGTGGATATGCCATCGCAAACACACATTCATCTTAAGGGACAGCGAGCGTACGGGGCTCTGCCGACTGTCTATTATAAAAATCTTCTCAGGTGTAACAGGTTTCTCAGATTTAAACTGGGGTCGCTTCTCTGGTATACGCAGTCATCAACGGCCCTCGCCTTGTCAACGATCGTTAATACAACTCTCAGTCGGGCTTCTCCAGTTTAATTGCGACATCAGCGGTGACAGGATCGCAGGACTCGAAGGAGCGCATACCGAGGACAGTTCGAATCGAAGAACTGAGATCGATTGGTGCATAGATATCAAGGAAACCCGCTTATTTAACTCTAGCACCATTCGAAATCAGTGCTTTTGATAAGAACCAATCAGCAGAGTGTCCAAAAGATATGAACCAGCAACTGTGTGAACGCTTACAAACAAAAAAAACACAATTAAACTTTAAAGCCAAGCATGAAATGTATATGTGAGACATGTAAACATGTTATAAGTGCCAGCCAAGTGGCAACCGAGTTGCGAAGGGAAGCCAATGAAATGCAATTGAGAATCTGACGGGTTCTTCAGGCGACGATCGGAATAAGTGAACCGCATTTGCTTAGTCATCAATGGAAATAATTTCGTTATCGCTTCAGAGATGAAAAGTGTTTGTTTTATGATAAACTCTTCTATAAACTCCCAAGTTCATTGCGTGATTTTAGTGACAAGAATGTTAGGAAAACCCAGTCAAAAATATGTCAGCTGATACACCAATAGCTTAAGTTTGTCTTATATTTTAAGTTTATCAGGCCTATAAATAAAAGACATGACAGACTCTATCCTAATTGCTCGCTATATAATATACAATTAATAGTATTCTTATCGCGACAAATTGCTATAAATAAAATCCCAGCTGGTAGCGAGAAATCGTTGTAATTATAAAGCTATTGCTCGAGAACCGATAATAGTTTTACTCTTACGTATAATAACTTATTTTATTCTAAAATATATTTTATTTTAAATTTTTGGGTTAAGATTTTTTCAAAGAGATTTTATGATTTTGTGAAAGAGTATTCACATTGTCTGTAAACTGAGTTGGAAAAGTTTAAATGTTTCAATTAATAATACAAGTTGTCTAATGCGTTTGTCGATAAAGAGCATTATTTCAAGGCCAAATACAAACACTGTCTGTTAAAAGTTTTTGGGAAATAAACTTAAAGTTCGATAATAAGTTTTAGAATTTTAAAAGTATAAAGATTACTTTACATATTTTAAAAAGCTGCAACTATTTGGAATTTTATAATTTAAATCTTACAAATTATGCCTAGTTTTATCTGAGGCGTAGACTTTTGGCATATAGTGTAGGTCACGCAGTCACAACAAAATTAAATTGACAAAACCTCTGATCTGACAACCCCCGAAATCTTATCTGCCTTGGATGTAGTAAATTAATGTCATCGAAAGGGGAAAATCAGTGAGTTGAGCGAATTCTATAAAATGCCGAGGTGGCTTTGGCAAAAAGTTAGTTGTATCTATTTTACTGAACGCAAACTGTGGGAGGACCGTTTCCGAAATGCGAGGTGCGGCCAACGGACTGGACTCTTTGGATTCAAACGGAGATACTAATTAATTACTTATTGCAGGACTATCAAGCTCGTGGTGCCTGTATGCTTTGCTGGCAGCCTCGATGGTTGAGTTAAGCACCCAGGCTCTGACCCATTACCTGAACACCACCGAGGACATTTGCCGAGATTTTGCGAATGGAGTGAAACTGCGCAAGCCCGGCTCCTGCTCGGAATGGATAGAGTGCCAAAACTCAGTCACCGTCGAAGGGGGAGCCTGTACAACCACAGCTAAGCCATACTTCAATCTGGGACAAAAAGGTTGCTACAAAAGCGTGGACACCACTTACTGCAGCAGCCCGTGTACCGCGTCCACGGAGGGTTATATTGGAAATACCCTAAATTGTGTCAATTGGTATTTCTGTGATGGCAAGACCCTGAAGGGTCAGGGTGCCTGTACCGGCGGCCAGTACTTTGATGGAACAACAAAGCAGTGCGTCTGGCCCAAGGACACCGTCTGCGCGGCCAAGTTCGATATGTGCGACATAGTGCCCCCGAACGTGCCCTTCCGTGACGACGCCAACTGCAACATGTACTATACCTGCAGCAAGACCTTCAAGCTAACGCAAAACGTTTGCGATACTGGTCTTTACTACAGCGTGGAACAGGGAAAATGCATCGATAAGAAGCTAGTCGTCTGCGACGACCATCCGTTGCCGGAGAACGTGTGCGGCACCAAGAAGCTGGCCGTGCGCAACAAGTTCGTCTCGGACGGTGCCACCTGCCGGGGCTACTACTACTGCCGGGATCTCGGCTCCGGAGTACCCGATCCGGATCCAATCTTCCGCCAGTGTGACGCGGACAACTTCTTCAATCAGGAGCGACAGGCCTGCATGCCGCGCGAAAGCCAAAAGTGCGCTCACGATCGATGCGATGGCCGTAAGGATGGCTACGAAGTGGCCGAGGACGAAGGATGCAATCATTACTATAGGTGCGAAAATGGCCGCGAGGTAGATCCAATGGTCTGCCCTGATAATCAGTATTTCGATGTGGTAGCCCAGGCGTGCAGTGACACTGAGAAATCGTACGACGCTTGTGCTTGAAATGTAGCCACCTAGATTTTATGTTAATAAAAGAATGCAATAATTAAATAACTATTGTCTCATTTTTGTAGTCAGTTTTCTTAGAGATATAGATATAAAATATTATAAATAATAAGCATTGATGCCAGCTAACATTTAAATTGCTTCAAGTTAATCAATAATAAATTGGTATTGGACTGCAGCCAGGGTAACTTAGCCTTAGCTTCCATTCTTTTACCCCTCTTATTTTATTATGCCTCTTCATAAAGACATTGTTATTCTTTAATTAAAGAGTACTGAGTTCAAGCGGAGAAAAGCTTATTAAAGCAATGTTGGGTTGGGGAATTGCAAAATCAAATCTTATCTATACTGATTGTTTTACATGAAAATCCAAATGAAATGACAATTTTAATTGCTTTATCTCGCAGAGAATGTGGTATAAAAAGCGCGAGCTCAAGTCTTTTAGTAAGTTAGTTAAACCTTTTCCAGCTACGAAAGAACAAATCTCCAAATGCAAGGTAAATTACACCGTGTAATTTACACGTTTAATCTTCCTTCTAAAATAACGATTAATTTCTTCAAACACTTTCAGGATCCTCCAGCCCTATTTACATTTCTGCCCTGCTGGTGGCGGTGATGGTACATCTTAGCAGTCAGACCCAATACTTGAGCTCCTCCGAGGACATTTGTCGCTTATTCGCGAATGGAACAAAGCTAAGAAAGCCAGGCGGCTGCAACGAGTGGATTGTCTGCCAGAACTCCGTGAGCGTTCACGGTGGAACTTGTGGCGGGGAGACTCCACACTTCAATCTTAAGAGTGGTGCCTGTTCTAAGACCTTGGATAGCACCTACTGCGATCCTCCGTGCAGTTCGGCTACTCAGGGCTATGTGGGTGACACCCTCAACTGCTCCAACTGGTATTATTGCGAAAAAGAGAAAGTGCGCACTACGGGAAGATGCGAGGGGGGCCTGAGCTTCGATCAACAGCAGCAGAAGTGTCTTTCGGATAGCAAGACCTGCAGAGCTAGGTTTGAGATGTGCGACGTGGTGCCAACGGGAGTGCCATTCCGTGACGAAAAGAACTGCAACAAGTTCTTCACCTGCAAAAAATATAAGCTTGTTGCAAACACCTGCGAAACTGGCAAATACTACGACATGGCCTCGGGACAGTGTCTGGCCCTGAAGCACGTGGCTTGTGAACACCATCCGGTTCCGGAGAATGTGTGCGGCACTCAAGAGGAGCCTCTGAGAAACAAGCTCGTTTCAGATGGAGCCACCTGCCGTGGTTACTACTACTGCCATGATGTCGGCGCTGTAGGACCAGATCCACGACCCACCAGGCAATTCTGCGGCGTTGATTACTTCTTCAGTCAGGAGCATCAGCAGTGCGTGCCGCGGGACAGCCAGAAGTGTCCTTGGGATCGATGCGATGGCCGCACTGAGGGCTACGAAATCGCCGAAGTGGAGGGGTGTCACAACTACTACAGGTGCTTTGACAATAAGGAAAGCGAATTGCTCAGTTGCGGGAAAGGGTATTTCGATGCCGCGACCCAGAATTGTACATCCACGCGTACAGCCTACAGGGTATGCATCAATAAAATTCAATAAGGTATAATAAAGTATCTGTAAATGAGTTGATTTCGACACCTGTAATAGGTTCCTACACAGAAGAGTTTCTATCGGTAGTTTCTTTATTAAAAGTTTTTCTCTCGATAGCTTTACCTTTGCAGTTTTATGTACTGATTGCAAAAATTCAATTGTAAGAGTTATGTATGTACACTGTACATTCCAATATACTATATGTACATCATAAGTACATACAAGATGGCGTTATATAATTTTCACGTACAGTTTATGTACCATTTTTACAATTATCATCGACCTTCCTTATCCCCATTAATATATAGAGTGTTATTTTAAGCACATTGATAATGGGCGAACATATATACATTCATATTTAATTAAAACAATATATACAACTTACCCTGAAGAAGCCGAAGTTATGAAGTCCAAATAGTTCTTGATTTTCCAGAATAGGATGCGTGACTTCAGTTTTCAGATCCTCATTTCTATTTGTGGTATCTACAATCTTATCCATATCCATAAGTAGAAATAACATTAATTACTTACTCGATATTCATTTTAAATGGATATATTTAACTTAATAAAAATGGCTTCACTTTCGTCGATCGTCGTTTGCTGTGATATAAAGCTGGCCAAAAGTCGACATCAATATCGATTTATACGGTTTCGTTTTAAAATCGAATCAAATATCGAATATTGTAAACTTATTTTGAGGACGAAGATCTAGAAAATAAACGATCCTAACTTTATTTTAGTCACACCGTTTGTGTGCTAAACAGCCAGTTATTATTGTAAATCAATATTTTAAATTATTAAAAAATTCCAAAGTTTGCCCGGCATTTGCTTTCAATTCCACGTGTTCCGTTTCTATATTCCAAATCTTGCAAAAAATTGAAACAACGATTTGTCGATATTATTATCGGTGTCCTAACAACTCTGCATCAAAGGATTTCCGTTTCATCGGACTGTCAAAAGTTTTTATATTTTGTGAAAGTATTTCAGACAAAGTTAAAGTTTTCCTAATCGTGTTGAAAATTATTTATACACAAAGGAAAAAGGAATAGCAATGGCCGCCCAAGAACAGCCACGTCCGCCGCTGGACGATGAGCGTGTAAAGGCGCTAACTGCTTACCGCACCAAGCTCTTGGAGCACCGCGAAATCGAGGGCCGCTTGAAGGCGCTACGGGACAAGCACAAGGTAATTAATGCCGTGTACGAGAAATCCGAGGAGGACCTGAAGGCCTTGCAAAGTGTGGGCCAGATGCTAGGGGAGATCCTTAAGCAACTGACGCCGGACAACTTTATCGTAAAGGCCTCCAATGGGCCGCGCTACGTGGTCGGTTGTCGGCGGCAGATAAACAAGGACAGGTTGAAGGCCGGCACTCGAGTGGCCCTCGATGTGACGACCCTCACCATTATGCGGTACTTGCCGCGCGAAGTGGATCCATTGGTGTACAACATGACACACGAGGATCCGGGCAATGTCAATTACGCAGAGATTGGCGGCCTAAGTGAGCAGATTCGTGAGCTGCGCGAGGTCATTGAGCTGCCGCTGCTCAATCCCGAGCTGTTCCTCCGCGTGGGCATCAATCCGCCCAAGGGCTGCCTGCTCTATGGCCCGCCTGGCACCGGTAAAACTCTCCTGGCCCGCGCCATCGCTTCCCAGATGGACGCAAATTTTCTTAAGGTAAGCTTGTGGTGTTGGATAATATGATATGTGTTGTGTCATAAACGCCGCTCTTTAAGGTTGTGTCCTCGGCCATTGTGGACAAGTATATTGGCGAGAGTGCGCGTCTGATTCGCGAGATGTTCGCCTATGCCCGGGATCATCAACCGTGCATCATATTCATGGACGAGATCGACGCCATTGGAGGAAGGCGCTTCTCAGAGGGCACATCCGCGGATCGCGAGATCCAGCGCACTCTGATGGAGCTGCTGAACCAGATGGACGGCTTCGATGCCCTTGGCCAGGTAAAGATGATAATGGCCACTAATCGTCCGGATACTCTAGATCCGGCCCTCCTTCGTCCTGGGCGATTGGATCGTAAGCTGGAGATTCCGCTGCCCAATGAGATGGCGCGCTTGGACATCCTTAAGATACACGCAGGACCGCTGGCCAAGCGCGGTGAGATCGATTACGAGGCTGTGGTCAAGCTGTCGGATTTATTTAACGGCGCCGATCTAAGGAACATCTGCACGGAGGCCGGGTTGTTTGCGCTGCGTTCGGATCGTGAGTATGTTATCCAGGAGGACTTTATGAAGGCGGTCCGCAAAATTGCCGACAACAAAAAGCTAGAATCGAAGCTGGACTACAAGCCGATTTAGGACCATTTATCTCGCTTGTTATTTCCAAAACAAATCCATGATGAGATCAACTTACCTTTCATTAAACGTTTAACATTATAAAACATTTAAGAAAGAGATATTTTCCCATTCGAAATGCAGTTTGCCCTGGGCAAGGAGAATTGGAAGTTAACAAAAAACTAAAAAAATACCCTAGACTTTAAGGCCTCCGCTGGCAAGCGAATAGTATTGAATGCATCGGAAAGGTGCTGGCTGCGAACCAAATGTCAGCATGGCATCGAGGCAATAAATCAGGACATTTTGGGTGTACTCTGGGGAACGAGTGCAGCTGCTTCGCAACAGCCTGATGTCCACTGGGGGGCCAGTGCATCCGCGGGTCGCAATGGCTCGCAATTGGGCCCATGACAAATATGCAGTTTGGAAATGTTTAATGAATTTTGGTCCCGCCACGCGATGGCTGCCAAGCCTTTTCGGCTATGACCGAAAGCCCCCAATATCCCAATTTCTCTGATTGTGCCCCATTTCTCTCTCTCTTTTGGACATTTGGTGATTATTTCGGTTGTTACTAGTGTTTTCACTTCAATTTGAACCTGAGCTATGGTAATTAATTAAAGTTTGCCAAAGATGATACTCTCGTAAAATCTGAATACTTTTAAGAAATTAATTAATTGTTTTCCCTGTGTTAAATGAGAATTAATGAAGATTTGTTTATTGAACTTAAGCTTAATGCTTTTAAAAAATATATAGTGAATATAGGTTGGTTATAACTTTTAAAGAAAATAGTAATACACTTTCTATTCGATTTTATGATGCTGTTAAAGTTCTTGGCAATTTCCTGGTGAAAACACAAAGCAATTGAATGGTTTAAAGTTGAAAGCCGGATATCTTGAGTGGCGACAGAGAAGAACACGCAAAACAGAAATATGAAGTTTTCTGTAAACGAAACTACAATTCTATTTAATAAGTTTTGGGCTGCTTGGCGGTCTCGATTTGTATTGAGTGAAACAACATGCGGTGCAGATGCTCTTCGCATTCCAAACTTCGCCCTTTAGCCAAAAGCTATAGAAGCCTGTTTGATTTCAATTTACTTTTTCACAATGTCACCAAAAAAGAAATTAAACGCAGACTTGCTAAGGGCCGGCTGGTTGCAACTCTTCATTGTTTTCGATCTTGACTTCTGACATCCTTTGCAGCAGGGAATTGCAGCCAAAGGACATGGGCGTGGTTGGTGAGCATGTCTCTGATAAGTTATGGCCTGACACTGACATCTTTGTATGTACTTTAGGAGCAAGGTTGCAGTTTTTAATTGTATAAAATAATTTTATTTTTGTGGTGTACTTGGCACACTCTAAATTAAATCCCAGATAAAAAGGGAATATTGTTTACATTTGGTTTTATTTGCAATTAAAGGAATGTTAATCTGTCGATTTATTATTATTTACCAAAGATATGTTTTATTTTTCAACGATTCTCTTTTAATATTTAGCATAAATACGTTTTAAATTATTTACCAATCTTCAATAAATACAGATAAAAAAGATTTAATAAGAGAGCTTTTGGCAATTTTTATAAAAAGTGTAAAATAAATATTAAAAACCCCTATAACATTCCGATATATTTAATATATAAAATCCTGTATAGATTACGTTTGTAAATATATACAAAAAATTTCAAATATTTCTAACGAATCCTATTAATAATGGAACTCTTATCCTCGTGTGCTGTATATGATTTGCGTATCATGTGGCAATGCAAATTTTGGATCCAGCTTGAATTTCATTAACACCATTCGGGGACGGGGAGTGCAACGATGCAGGCGACCCTCTCTCCAGTTCCCCTTCCTCGTGCACTCATCCAGTCCGATGCTTGATGGCCATACATCAAGATGAAGGATGAGCACTCCACAGGATGTATGTGCCATGTGCAAGTGCTTACATATGTACGCAGGTGAAGGTGTGCAGAAATGTGGCCATGCGTTGTAACGTTAACTGGTGTCGCTGTCAGGTCGCAAGGAATGCAGACACTTGGAAAAAAATCACTCCCACCGCTGAATAATCCTAAAATTTGAGCACTTTTATAAGCTCTCTAGATTTCTTAGGAGTGTAAGTAATTAATTTCAATATTATAAACATTAAGTTATTTATCTGGAATTTTGTTTAATTTATTTTTATATTTTTTCTTATAGTGTTTTACTGAGCGGCTGTGAGAGTTTAGAGTTGAGGTTAACAAAAATGGCAGCGCGTCGTCCTGCTGACTGCGAAATTGCCTTGGATGCCAAATGAATGCACCTGCATATTTCATTGCCGCCCTGTCACTTGCGGGCTCACCTGCGGCCCACCTTTGGCTGCAACTTGAGAAAACTCAGTTTTGAATAGATGTTGGTAGCTATATTGTAAAGAACACCCACCCGTCATTTTGATGGACGATAATAATAATTAAAACCCCAACCAACTATATTAAGGTATATGTATTTCGAATGAAATAAGATTATTTTGATGATAGTTTATTTATACATTAATAGAAAACACCCATTTATATTTTGAAAATATTTAAGAGTATTGAAATAAACCACATACTTTATGTCTCTAACTTAGTTTATGAAAGCTTATTTGTAGTAAGTTTTAAATTGAAAATTTGTGAAAAATTAAGTTAGACTAGAATTTCCTTATTAAACATATTAGAAAATTTTTAATTTGGTAGAATTAAACATTAAAATATTTAAACTTAAATTGAAAGTTAAGTGACTACTGTTAAACATATCCTTTGCCAGGACCTAACATTACATACCGTTAACATGACGACCCACTGCCTTAGTTTTGGTGTTGGGGCAGGTCACTTACGATCCACAGCATCCACCCGCCGTGTGTGCGGAAACTGTTGCTCCGGCTGTTACCAGAGCCGTTATAAAGTAACGGTACCGCATCCAGTCCTAGTCCAGTACGCTGGCAGCCTCGCGCGGCAACGGTATTCGAAGTGTTAAAGTTTATTTTACGATATAATAGAAAATGTGACGGGAACTTGGCGGGACCGCGCGTATTAGTTTATTGTTTATTGTTTTATTGCAATTAAATTGTGGCCAATTTAAACAATCTCAAGCGGTGGTGGAAGGTATTCAAACCACGAGGACCTAATCTGGGTTCACTAAGCACGAATTTTAAGTTTTAAGAATTTTGTATAATTAAGTTGCAGTAATATTTAATATGTTCATCTACAAAAATTTTAAAAGCATTGCAAAAAAATGGTTTGCCTAAATGTGTGCTACATTTTTTACACTTTGGATTGCATTGAATTTAATATCTTTAATATTTCATTATTTGTGGACATATTTTCTATTAAGTTAGCTTATTTCTGTTTAATTTATTTTAATATATTATTTTATTTTATTTCTATAATTATTTTATTAATTTTCCTATTTTTCACTTTAAGCTGGTTAATACGTGCCCTTCACATCGCTACTGAGTGTCTGAAAGCAAGTGAGACTATCATTAATAACAAGTAACGAACTATGACCAGCGGCTGAGAGCCTCGTGTTAAGATGTCTTCTGGGGAGTGGGACCTGCGGGCGCTGAAGGCGCTCGAGGAAGAGGAGCAGCGCGAGTTCCTGGCACTCAGCCAAAAGAATCTCTTCGACCCACTGCCCAATCCCACCTCGGAGACGGCGGTCAGCGGGAAGCCGACGCTGACCTATGCCCAACTTCATCCACATCTGCTGAAGCTTCCGACGATCGACGAGTGCCAGCTGATGGCCGTCAAGCAGCAGAGGTCAGCCGGCTTGCGTTTCAGTCGCGCCCTGTCCCTCTCCGCCCACTCGCTTTCCTCGCGAACGGGAAGCGCCAATGCTGGCGGAGGCGGAAGCGGACTTGGCTTTGGCCGGAAGCTGAAGGCCCGCTTGGTCGGGGCCAAGTCCAGTGGTTCTCTGTCGCCCGGACGTCACTCGCACAGCTACAGTGTGTCCCCGGTGTACACGCCGCCGCCCATGAGGCGCTGTGCCACACTGCACCACACACAGCCGGTGCGCAAGGCCTTCAAGAATCTACAGCAGCTGCAGGAGCGCAAGCGGCAGGCGGCGGGCAATCACCTTCAGCGGATCGCTGGCACCGGAAAGACCTACTGGAAGTACGGAGCAAACTCCACGGCGGCCTCGATAGTGGGACAGCGTGCCCGTCAGAAGCAACAGCTCGAACTGGAGTCCAACGGTTCGGACGAGGTCAACTCAGAGCCGCAGGAAGTCTCGGAGGCGGAGACCGGCTCCTGCAGTGTACCGTTGCCCTCTAAGGACACCAATGAAATCCTTCGCTTAATGCTCAGTGCGGCCAGTTCAGCAGTCACAGTGACGCCCACGGCGGCAGCAGTTGGCAACGGAGCAACTGGTGGCGCTCTGCCCATGCGGCGCTACCAGAACGTCAGCGATGTCGAGGAGGACGAAACTGTTGCGTACGAAGCTTTCCACCAGCAACAGCAGCTGTCCGCCAAAAGCTTCGAGCGGAGTGCTGCTCTCTTGCGAGTGGGTAGCCTAACAGGGCAAGAGAGCGATAACAGTCCCCACAACAGTCCCGGCCGCGACATGCAATCCACATCGACGGGGGGCAGGCGGATGTTCATGTCCTCCTCCTTGGACTGGCCCGGGGAAGCACAGCAGCAGCAGCAGCAGCATCAGCATCATCCGCAGCAAACCCAGCAGCAGCAGCAGCAACATCAAAGCCTCCAGCACCAACAGACCGCAAATCAGCTCGAGTTGGTCGAACAGCAGACAAAGGAGGCTCGTTACCGGCAGCGGGAACACTGGGACCTGGAGCACGTCCATTTCCACCCGGACGGACTCGGACACCTGCCCACCGGTGCTACGGGTTTCGATGATGAGCTGGAGCAGCATATCAAGCACTGTTCGTGCTCCTGCAATCACATGGGCTATGGCAACTCAATGGACTATCAGGTGAGGAGAGAATTTGATTTAAATATATTTTACAAGAAACATTAGGATTCCAGGCATTTCCTTTAACTTTCAGGTGTGTCTTAGGGTTGCTTGATATCCATTTTCTTATTTTTCAAGCATTAATTTCGCTCTGTGCCCCCTTTCTATGCGAGAAGTTTCTTCCACAAAGTGCGCATTCTTCTACAAATGATTCCACCGTGTAATTTTAATTGCTCCAACTATTTCTGCTCTGCGGGTGTCCTCCCTGCCAGGTGTTGGCCCATTCACTGGCCCTTACTTTCCGCCTTCTAATGCACTCCAGCCAGGCCAACACACGCGTATTACCCAAACTCATTATCAGCAGGGCTCTTTGAGGGGCATTCCGGGCTCACGGCTGGATTGGTTTTGGCAGATTGCCGCCTGGAGATCGCCCTGGGGCACTGGTGCTCCATTGTCTGACGACTGCGAGTGGCCCGCAGGCTGGGGCAAACTTTTTAACTAAATTGAATACTCCTTTGGATCCAACAATGAGGCTGTCCAGCTTAAGCACTGCTTGGGGTCTCTCTCTCCAGCCCCCTCACATCGTTATTGTCTGTAATTGTTAAGGCGATTTCAAGTTTAATAGGTGCCATTTCAAGTAAAGCTGAAGTCGCTCCTATGAGCCAAGATAAAGTCTTTTGTTTTACTGCGGTGATGCACATAGCTGCACTCTGTGCAGGGCCCCAGGGCCCTGTGACTTTATATCCTGCAACACGCAGAAATAAACTGGCAAAGGACTGGACTTCCAGCCGGAGCAAATATTTTCCCCAGTAAATATTCAGTGAGTCGTGCCAAGAGAGCAACATTCTATTCCAAAGAATACTTTTGAAATGCTGTCGGGTATTAAATGGTGTCTTGCCAGCAAACCAAAAATATCTCGCATTTTTGTGTCCTTTCTAAAATGGTTTCTAGGAATTTATAGCTAAACGTGTTTCTTTTTGATTCAACAAATGAAGATGAATAAAATGAATGGGGTTTCATTAGTGAATGAAATTTATCCTTTTACAAGATTCTCAATGTCTCATCTTGCTAATAATATTTATATTTAATTTCCATTTGTGTACTTTAATTACGACTTTATAGGAGATTGTTGTACAGCATATAGATAATTCTACAATAAGTGCGATATTGCGATTGGGTTTGCATTACTGATAGCGTCACTAACATAAAGGTTTTAAGTCTAAAACGATCGAACATCCAGGGGGTCATGCGTCTAAGGGCTGGTAGGGCTTCTGATCCTTCCGATCTAATCACTGCAGCGTGCTCTGGGGCGGTGTGAGGGGCGTCCAGGTATCGGCACTTACGGTCGCCGCTCCGGTCACCACAGCGGTGGGCACGGAGCCACTTAGGACAGCACCGGAAACAGCTCCCCGTTCCACCGAGTGGTCCAGCGTCGGTGTCTCGATCTTGATGTCATTGTGGGCTATCTTCAGCCCGGAACTAGCACATTCCAGAGTAACGATCGAGCTCTGTTCATCGCTTGGCTTGTACATGGCGGCCTGCGGATCGTCCAGCGTCTTCGACACGTCTACAGGCTCCAGGGGGTGGGCGGCGTAACTGTAAGGCGGGTGGCGGGATTCATTGATAGCTACGTTAGCGGTAAGAGCGCACAGTTCCCCACCAAAGTAACCTACCCGATCTCCAGGGGAATGTACTCCGGCTGGTAGTACGCGGCAGCTGCATTCTGGTACAGCCCATACTCTGCCCCAGAGCCGTTGTGCCATCCACTGGCTGGATAACTCAAGGCCGAGGGAGCGTTAAGCACAGCATTCGTGTACAGCTGGTGGGTGGGTGAGGTGGGCGTGGGATGATACACCTGGTGCGCTGCTGCTCCATAAGCCGCTTGAGGAGATCCCGAAGCTCCGACACCGGCACCAACGCCCACTCCCGTGCCATAGATGTCCGTCTGGGCCATGTTGTATTGGTGACTATGCGACGTCAGATGGTGGATAGTATAGCTGGGCGAGGAGGTTGTATAGCTGGGCGATCCGTTCGTGGGCGACGGCGAGTTGTGGGAGGCTAATAAACGGGTGAGAGTAGGAGTCAATAAGTGGTTTAAGGCTACTTGACATTGTCATTAATTACTCAATTAAATTGTGCTCATATTTCTGTTGGTAATTTACTAATTAAAACTATTTATCACTTCTGACTATATAGCCACAAAGAATTAAATCACTTAGGAGTTATAGGAAAGCATCCACCAGTAAATGGAAAATATATTACGTTAAAAAATAAATAAATATATAGAGATTAAATGTGTTGTGGATAGCAAAGAGGGGTTAATAAATGGTTGTTAATGTAGCCTCACTCCCCTCGTAGTTGTCATCAATTAAACAATAAAATTTCAAGCATTTTTTTAGGTCGAAAAAAGCCAATTAAAATGATTAATAAATCCTCACTTATATCGGAATTCACAGAAAAAAAAATAATGTTAAGACTACTCACAAATATTGCGGCCACTGCACACGTTCATAGGCATCGGTCCTGGCACACTGGTGGCGTTCCAATAGTTGCCGTTGCTCTGCCAGCTGCTGGGATAAGAAAAGACCGAAGCCGTTGTACTGGCCTCCACCGGCATGAAGCCGGACTGCGAGTAGGAACTGCTGAAGCAGCCGGCGCCGGCTGCGGATCCAATGCCGCCTGTGCTGCCGCTGCTGCTGCTCACACTGGTGCTCACCGATCCCGTCGATGAGGAGTGCAGGCTGGTCGGTGTCTGTGGGGCCGACGGCGGCTGCGGCGATGTGGAGGAGGCATTGCCGACACTTCCATTAGAGCCCGAGCCGGAGACGACTCGTGGCCGACTGTAGGGAGTGCTGCGAGCGGGCGCCGCACTACGTCCAGAAAGTGAGCGTCCGTAGCGGTCACAAGTGGCACCTGAAGAGGCACCCACTGATGCGGCGGAGGACACGCTGGGGCACGATCCTACCAGACCGTGACTCTGGGCAATGGGCAGCGGGGGCGGAGGGGCGGCCACGGCAGCAGCAGCAGTGGTGTAGTGCGTGGGCGGAGGTATTAGCCAGCCGTAGTGGGTGTCATGTGGATAGAGCGTGTCCGGACGCTCCTTGGCATCGAGAAAGGCCTTTGCAAATGGATTGTACTTGATCTTGAGCGAGGTGACCTCCTCGTTCTGGTAGGCCGTCACTGCAATGAACTGTGTTTCCGGAAAGGGATAGGTCACCACATGCCGCTGCTCGGAACCGACTCGCACTAGATGCACTCGGGGCTCATACTTGTGCAGAGAGTTGAGCATTATCTGGAAGGTAATATAGATTATTAGGGTTATAGAGGCTTCATAGGATAGTTTCCTAAGGGGGAAACGTCTCACCTGTCCATTGCCGTTGGTCTTATTGGTAAGCTTAACTTTAGCAAAGGAAATGGGCTCCTTCATCCAATGGGCACCGAAATTAGGAGATTCCGGGTGCACGTAGATGGGATTTGAAGGCGGCACCTCAGCCTTGCCACCAGGAACCTATAAAGATAATGAAATAGGAATTATATAGGGAATATTCGGATCACTCCTTAGTCTCTTTAGTTTTAGACTTACCCATTCCCCGTTGACGTACTTCCAGCGGTGTGTGTCCACCTGGACAAACTCCAGCAGCACCGTGTACATGGCGGCGGGATCCAGACCTGAGGCGCTGATCTTTACGACGGGAAACATGCGCCTGGAAGATAATGACAGAGAAACGGGGATCGCAATTAGCAATTGTAACTGTTATATAACAGTCGCCTTGCATTCGTAATAGTGGACAAACATCGGACCCAACTGTCATGGCTTGTTTGCCTTTGGCCCAGACCTAAACCCCCCAAAAAGCCAGAGTTTGGCTTGAAGAGAAGAGTTCTCTGGGAGGAGAAGAAGGGGTTGAGGGTCTTGGGATTGCGTTGCGGGCAAATATTGGAACGCTCATGCGGGCTCTGTTCCACAACAATTAGTACAAGATGGCGGCTGTTGCCGGGCCACGCTAATTAGCACCTGACCAGGCCAGCAGACCCGACTCTCGGCCCGGTTCCAAGTTCTAAACGCGCGTTTCGCACACACACACACACTCTCCGTACATATGCCCGTAAATTGGTAAATATTTTTAGTTATTTCAACAAATGCTCGCATGTAAATAAACACACGAACAAATGTAGATTTACACTCAAAAAAAAATACAGGAATTTCAATTGATTTTACGCTTGAGAGAAGTTCTTTCTAAAATTCGAGATATTATACGGTTTCTTTAGAAATTATTTTTAATGATTTGTAATTTTTTGGGAATTAACTTTTATATAAAATCTACAAGTTTAACCTTTTTGTTTGCTCTAAATAAATACGAGTTGGAATAGTTTTTAATTGGCTTTAATTACAATATTTATTTCTATCCCATTTTAAATATTTACCTATATTATTCATTATTTTGCCCGAGTGTATTTTACTTTTGGCTGAACTGGAGAAACGTTAACGCTTCATTATGACTTGCCAACGATGAGCAGCGAGATGAAAAATATGGAAAACCAATGCAGCTAAAAACAAAAGCGCAAAACCTCATTGCCAATTTGCATAGGAAAACAAAATGCGCCGCCATCGCCATTTAACACATTCGAATTTCGAACTGAAACCCTCCTCCTCGGCCCCCAGAAAAATTCGTCGACTCACTCACCTGCCGTTCTTGGTGACGATCATCTCGTTGGTGAGATTCTGGAACCGCAGCCACAGCTCTCGGTCGTCCAGGGAGACGCGCAGGTTGCGATCCAGTTCGCTGGGACTGCTGGCACCACCCACAACCCGGTGGCCGCCATTGCCGGATCCGCTGGCACTGCCGCCCGCAGCCACCGCCACCACGCCACCCAATCCGTGGCCATGTCCATGTCCGTGTCCATTGTGGGTCACATGCTGCGGCGAGCCACTGCCCCCGTTGGCAGTGCCAGCTCCGCCTCCTCCTCCTCCGCCACCGCCCGACACATTGCCACTGAGTCCGGTAGTTGGATCCACGGCGGACAAAATGTGCGATGTGGTCATGTCAGCTGCAATGCGTAGAAAGAAATGAAATTGAAATATTTTATTAATGAATTGAAGGTTTTAGTTTTTTTTTTCAAGGGGAACAAAAAACATGATTTTTATTAAGTAAAAAGGATGGAAAGGATGCTTGAAAAGAATTTAAACATAATATTTATTGAGTGACGGATTGTTGGCAGGAAAAGGAGAGCCTTTTGCTTACTAAAGTTTTATTATAAAGGTCTTAGCACCCACTTAGTTGGCACAGTGTCCTAAGAACCTCAAGGATGTGGTGGATATACTTATTAAATTTTTAATAACAGATGAAAACCATCTAGTAATAAGTAATATTAGCTTGCATGTATGTTATTTATATATTTTGTTTGCTTGTAAAATTAGCTGAGATCCGTTCCGTCCGTTTCTAATTAGTTTTCTGAGTTTTGCAGGTCAAAATCTACTGACTATTATTATTTGTTTCATCTTGAGTTTACTAAAAGTTATTTTCCTTACATCTTTACTTGTTTAAAATACATGAGTTTGGTTTGTACTCGCAATCAAGGCCGTGGCCAGTATGCATTGGCATTACATCAAAGCAATTTCACCCGCCTGGTCGACGAAGTGTCGGCTTTATGTGTTTACAACACTGTCCCAGGAGCATTAGAAGAATGCTCGTCCAGCTCTCTTGTCGGCTTTTAATTATATTGCACACTTTAGCCATGCCTGGGATCTTGTCTGCGATTGGGATTGGTATTGGGATTGAGGCAGAGACCGAGTCTGAGACTGAGGCTGAGGCTGAGAGTCTGGCTCTGAGTCTGAGTCCGAGTCTGAGTCGGCTAAGATGCTGGCTTGGCCATAAACAACGGGCACCCTTTTTATTTATGGCCGCGGCAACAAACACCTCTGTTTTCTCTGGGTTTTGCTTCGGGGTCGGGCCAGGGTCACATGGATGCCGTTGCGATGCCGAAACCCCTTTAGATGTGCCGGTTTTTGGGTGATGTCTAAATTCTGAATCCCCTTGCATCCGACGAAAGTGTTTCTCGCAATGTTTTGTAATCATAAATTAACAAAATGTATTAATTGTTTTGTTTGTTTTTATTGGGCCACGAATTGGAGGCGAAGTGCCGCCGTCTAGGATTTTCTTTCTTTGCTTTTTATGAATACGCATAGGCACCGGCATACCTTTGGCTGATTGTTCTTGCTTCTTGGATCCAATTTTGATTTATGGGAAATCTCGGGGCCCATCTTCCATCATAAAAGATGGACATAACCGAATGTGGTTCGGTGTCTTTCTTATTTGTCAACCATTTAATTTGATGGTGTCAAGCGAACAGGTTTCTATGGGGTTCTAGGTGAGGACCCGAACCATATAAAATGGTTTCAACAATCAATCTGTCTTCCCTGGTGAGTTATCCAGTTGAAAGAGCAAATCAATCAAGTCTAGAGGCATGAATTTATAATAGCTTTAGGAATTATTTAAAATTGTCTTACTAAGATTCCTAACTTGGCAGACGGTTCTATGTTTTAATATTTGTTCATTTAAATATTATTTGTCTAATATACTAAAACATTATCCTTTCATCTTTTCCGTTTCTTTAGCAGCCAATTAAAAGTTTCCCACATCATATTTATTTCAATCAGTTGACTTTCAAAGTTGAACCCTTCTAACCCGAAGACGAAAACAGTTTAGGGATGTTCAAAGGCTTCCGTTTTCCCGCTTACCCCGCTTCCCGCCGCATTATCCTAATTTTCACGCAATTCTTGGCGGGTTTTTCTCATGTCCCCAATAGACGACACCATAAAAATTCACTCTTCATGACGGTGCCGCTCATGGGCACAGCTCAGCACGGCGTGTTTGTGTTCCACATCGATCCGCTCCACCACCACCAGCACCGCCAGCACCCGGCAGCAGTGGCTCGGTGTCCCAGCATCGGCTCCATCACTAAGCTTAATGAAAAGCTGTTTTTGTATGTTGTCTCCTCAGTCGAGGGCGCGTGTGTGTGCCCGCTTCTACGGATATATACATATAGTATAGTATACTTTGACTTTTGATGGCAGCCATGACGGGTTTGGGGTTTGCATTGGACTCTTTCCCCATCCGCCTCGTTGTTGTCTTTGTTGATTTTTGAATCATTTCGTGACTTTGATATTTACCCAGACGCTTTGAGAGGCTTTTTTTCTCTTTTTATTTTTTTTTTTTCGTATGAAAAATGTGCGCTATTCGAAATCGAACCGAACCTTTTGTAATATGGCGCTTACGAGCTCAAATAGAAGTACAAAAAGTATATGCGAACACGTACTAATGGTTGCGAGTGGAAAAATATTGAGGGATTTAGAGATACTTTATCTAAATTTGTTTCATACATCAATGTAGCTTTAATCTAAAAAAATGATTATACATATTAACAACATGTTTAAAGTACCCCTGATACTGACTGCATATCATTAGGGTTAAGTGGGCTTTAATTGAATGCACACCAAATGGACTGATGAATTTCATTTCATTTATTTGCGGCATTTAAAATGTTATTTAAATAACTATACTTTATATTCAGGAGTTAAATGAGTGAACTCAAATGGGCAATTTACCAGAATAAATGGCATACTTAGTTGCCTTTATATTTAATACTTTTTAACTGTTTTTGTTAAAAACGAAATTAAATTAACAGAAACAAACACTGGACTTTATATGTGACACACTTTGTTTCCTTTTTAATTAATACTCTCTAATTAATTTTAAATAATACAATTAAATTAATAGAAACAAATAGTAATCAAGCATATTTTATTCGTATACTTTTTTCAATATCCAATTTTGTTTATTCCCTTATTGAATCGAAAAGTGATAAAGCAACGACCGCAAATTTCTGGCTTGGCACGTGTATTATTATTATTATTATTATTGATTCGTAAAGTATATCGATTTCTTGGCCATACTTCGCACTTTGCTCAAAAGGATTATATTTCGCACCTGCTCAGGATGCTAGCGGGTGGTGGCTTCGATGACAACTCGCTGTGGTAGCCCCCATTGGAGGCGATTAAAACGAATTTGCTAAATTTCACACACCACTTCGCATGAAATTAAACCAAATTTAGATTTTCAGGCTTTGCGGAGGCGTACGCAGTATCTGAGGCATAAAAAGTTAAGGCAGGGACTCACAGTTATTCCCCTCCCCCGTGACCTTTTTTGCCCCAAAATCCAGCTCCTTGAGGTGGGTTCAAGTAGCCAGCAATGCTTCTCCAGGGGCTGGTGGGCGTGATTGTCACACTTTTGTTTTCTGCACTGCATGGCACAGTGATAGGCGCACTTTATGAGGGGCATACTAAAATTTTGTACAAACTGTAATTAATTAGTAAGCATTTGTCAAGTACTAAACGATCTGCGGGGGCGGGGCTGGGAGATCTGTTGTGCCTTCGCGTCTGTTTATGGGAATCTTTGATTTGCATTTAATAGGATAATTTTCACATGCGTCGTAATTGGCCGATCTAAGTCAGTCGGTGTTTTTTGGCAATCCATGTCTGCGTTGAAATTCTTATGTCCCCACTAATTTGCGTGTGAACGTGTGCCACGCCCACGGCTCCTCTACTCTCCGCCCCCCTACCAGCTGCTGCTGCTGTTTTATGTCATTAGAGGTATTATTAGGATCGTTAATGGGGGTTTTTGTCACTTGCTCGCTGGATTTCGGGCCGCTCGTCAACACTTCTTTCTTTCTTTTTTGGCTGAGTGTCAAAAAGTGTCTGCTTGGTGGTTGTGTTTGGATTCGGCATTTGATTTTCACACGTTCGTTTAAATAGGTTTGCCAATTTGCTATTTGATTACGTTTATGGTCATATGTCACACGGGAATATAAACACAGATATTTGATGGGCTCTCGGGGCTCTTGATTCGGAGAATCGAAAATAAGGTAATGCCGGACACTTAGAGCGCCATCTGTTTTGGGTTCAAGTTAAGGAATGACATCAGTTTTTAGGGGATAAAGGTTGGAAAATTTTGTGTTGTAAGGAAAACGCAGACATTGTATATATTTTCCAATTTAAACACATTTTGTAAACTGTAATTTATAAGGTTTTATTATAAAATCCTATAAACAATATTACTAGGAAACTAAGGTTTTTTCAAGCTAAGTTTTTCCATACAATATTTTAAATATTTTGATTTCTTTAAATTCATATGAATAATTTCATTAATATGGGTTCTAGAAGAGCTGTGTTTTTGATTTTTACAAGACAGAATTTGATAATCCTTTACCTATCCTTTGTATTTTACTTGGGAATCCTTTAAAATTATATTTTTCTGCCAAAATATAAATAGAACTCTTGCAGAAATCAAATTCTTTACCATTTATAAACATTCCCATAGTAAATAATTAAATCTCAAATATTAGGTAATGCCAATGCTCTTCCCAAAATAAAACTTACATATTTGGAAAACTTTTCCCCGCCGCAATTCGGCGTTCTCGATATAATCCAGTGGAAGAGCTCCTTGTAATCTTGGTTTAAATTTGTTTGCAGGTTTCAGTTTAGCTTAAAACACTCCTGAAGAACCGCACTTTTGTATTCACAATCGTCTCAAAGGATCACTTAAATTGGTCGCGGATCTGAGAACGGTTCTCACTGTCGAATAATGGACGAGATTTTTAAGGTGCGAAGAGGAAGCGCGTGAGTTTATCCCTTGTGTCTCGTTTCGCTTTTTGAGTTTTTCGATTCGAGTCGAGTTCCGTCGAGTTGTCCGCTGCCGCCGATCGTGTGTTTGCGTTGCCACCGTTCCCGAGCTAATGATCGACGATCGGTGCTAATTTCTTCAACCATCACAAGCCGCGCTTTCGGTGCCTCTATTCCTCGTCTTTGGTCAGTTGTTGTCGTTATTGTTGTTGCTTCTGTCCCTGATGGCCGGCTAGAGTAACTGGTTACCGCTCCTATGGCCGTCCCGCTCTGGTCCAACCGGTGATCGGTCAGGCCAGGTGAGGCCACGCCCTCTAACAGGTAAGAGCGATGGTGTGGAATCTCTGTCCCTCTCGCTCGAGTCCATATGCGGCCATTGCGCCAAGCAACAGCGCTTACAGGTAGGAAGCCTTGGCCGGGGGCTTTCTCAGGTGGGTCGGATAGCTCTGGTCGAGCACATCTCGCGGGATTGGGAGACTGAGAGTCCTGCGGCTGTGCCACCCATTCAGGCCCCGTGGATAATCGTTCAAACTTTGCATGCGCCAAAAATTAAGTGAAACGTGTTTCCGCTGTGCACAATCACCACTGCACGCAGAAAAGTATTTTTTACTATATGGTGGAAATATTAAAAAGCGAAGAGAATTGAAATTCTTATTTTGAAAATGAATGCTGCATTTTCGATATTAAAAGAGAGCTTTAGATTGTTGCTAGAGGAGACATTCAAAAGAGTTGGAATAACAGGAAACATAAAGATTCATTTGATTTGATTAAAACCCCAAAGCAAAATGGAATTCTTTTCCATTTGATCCCTTTTTAATATGTGAATATATATTATAAATTAATTTTTCTCTCTGTGTGTCTAAAGTCTGGAGTCACTGTCCGTCGCAGAATGGCTTTGATTTGTTTAGACGCTCGTTTCGTGATTTGTGTGCGCAACCAATTAAAACTTTGTATTTTTTTCCACGGGCTCTGTTTGTAGTTCAAAACGGGTTTGCCGTTCCAACACTCTTTCTTTTTCTTTATATTTTTTTCTGGCTAAAATTTTCAGCTGAATTTCGAGTTGTAAACATTTGACGACTGCGTACGTCAAATTTGTGTATGTGGCCAAAATATGAGTTGGCCCGGGGCGGAGTTGCTGGGCTCTGCTTTTTTTTGGGGCGGTGCGTGACAGGTTTCGGGCCAGACGAGATTCGCCATCAAAATTAGAACGATGAATGGCTGAATGCCTGGTTGATATAGTATAGTTTAGTCAAGGATGACTGTACGTTGATTGAAATAATTAAAGAATAATAATAATTAAATAATAATAATGAATTAAATACACTTTTTTTAGGGGTCATACTCAAAATATCTACCAAGTTAATGGCTCTTTATTTGTTTTAAAAATCTTGTTACATTTCAAAGTTATTCTTGGCCTTAAATATATTTATTTCTTTGCTTTATTATTCATAAATATTTTTCATGCAATTATAATGTTTAATAATCCCTGTGTAACATTTCCTTTCTCTTCAATCGATAAGAACTCTAATTGTAATTGTTTATAAGCCTTGAAAACACTAAAAACGAACATCTAAAAATATATATTTTATATTTGTTTCGTTATTGTCTCAATTTAGGTGCTAATTTCTCAGAATATTATATAAAGCAAATAGCCTTTTGTTTAGTCAAAAATATAAAGTAATTAGTTGCCTCGAAAGTTTACTAGGGGGGATATTTAAAATATATATTTATGAGCCTCAATGCGGCAACTATTTATAGCTTTTTCGTGATTTTCGAGATCACGCGCATCTTGCAGCATCTTCTCTTTCTTGTTTTTATTTTTTTAAAGTCTGCTTCGACTTTATTGTAAGGGGGAGGAGGGGGCTGGGAACGGTCGATGAAGTTGGGCATTCTATGGCGCTGAAAGACAAACACCGGCCAACGATGGCCATTAGTTTAAGGTCTGCTACAACAACGGCAACAACTCGACGGGGTAAATGAGAAAAATCAACAGAGTGTGGAACTCAATAAAATGCCCGCTCATGAAAATGGAGGGGAGGCCAGTGGCTGGCGGACGGAGGCTGTGCGCCGCTGGCTAATGGAGAAATGTATCTGGCGGATAGACCAGTGAATCGAATGGATCGCCATGTAGTTGTCGCACCCGTGACGAATGTCTGGCTACCTATATCCCATAGCCGATCGGTCGGTCAGTCTGTTGGTTGATCATTCATTAAAGGTGCCGCATGTTTTCATTAAGAAACCGTTTCGGAGGAGTACGCGGAAATGCAGGCCAACCTTCCGTCGATCCTCGATGGACACGATCAACCCTTTCGCTGGGAGCGTCCTTGCCCTAAATATTCACCGCACGGCATTGTAGCCGCTTTATGGCCAATCCTTTCTGCTTGTGTGTTTGCAAACAATTCGATTTTATGGCCGCCTAAGCGAATTTCCCCGCCTCAATTAGGCTGAGGTTGTAAACTCATAAAGCAAACACGCGAGAGTGCGAACGCCGAGCAGGCAGGCAGGCGGCCGGCAAAAAAAAGGAGGAAAAAGGAACAACATAACGGAGGGTAAATGGGGCAGGACTAGGTTCGGTTCGGTTTGCACAGGATGCGCGCGCAAATATGTATATCCTTCGGGCGCAATTAGCCGTCGGGAAAATCCCAGTGCCGATATCATCGAACCCAGAGCACATCCAGCGATCGAGTTCGTGTCCGAAGTCTTTCGTTCGCCATTCTTGGCTTTCCGCCCATCGGTTCGCCCCTTTCTAGTCTGCTCTGTTTGCTCGAACCCAGAGACCGGAGACCCGAGATCGAAGACCCAAAACCCAGACACATTTACATATTGCTCGTTTTCTGCTGTTTTGCGCCGCGCTTAAGTATGTTTGCCCGGCCCGATCTCTCTCTCTCTCATTGTTTGCTTTTGGCCATCTTGACCATTTTGACCATCTCTTTGCCATCTTTGTGGCCTGTTTGCCGCTTGTCTACTTCTCGCCCTTTGCCGCTAGTCCCTACAGGATTACGGATTTCCTAGAACCAAGCTTAGCTTTGAGCTTGCAAATCCAAAACTTGAAAATGGCGTGAGTTAGCAAACAAGACATGAGAAAGCCAAATGGAGACCACTTTAAGCCAATGTTGACTTGGCTGCGAGAATAAACTGTTGCAATAAGTTGCATAATTTCACAAGCTTCTTGCTTTTCACTTTGCAGATGCCAGATTTGTTTAATGGCAAATGCAGTCAGGATAGTAATTAATATTGCTTAAAGGAAAAATTCATAAATTAACTCAAAAGACTGGAAATTGAATAATTTCTATTTAAATAAACAAATGAATTGTCAAAGATTACCTTGAGTTTGCAGATTTCTAGACTTCTCTATTTTAACCAATTATATTTTAGTAACTAAGGTTTAGTTGATAACTGAGGTAGACTGTCATGTGCCATCAGAAGTCTATTTTATATTCTGGCTGGAAAGATCAGGAATACCCTACACTATCTACAAGCCCTCATTCGATTGCTATGGCCAGGGTTCTGCTGCAAGGTTTCTGCAAGTTTGTCAAGCAAGTCACTACTCTGGATTTTATTGTCCTGGTCCTTGGCCGAGCACAAAAATAAACCGTATGAAGTTGCGGATGTCAGAATTTATTTATCTTCAAACTCCATGATTACATCGTAGTAGGCATCGGAGAAATCTTGGTCTTCATCGACAAGTATGACAGAAACCGAGTGAGGAACATTGGCAGGGCTTTCCTGGTTTGGTCCTCTCTTGAAATGACACCAGGGAATTTTGCGCCGGAAGAAATTGATGATCAACAGTCCGGTGGTCAGTAGACCGACAATTCCCCAAACAACATAACTCTTCTGTTTCAGCTTTGTGCCCACCTTATAGAAAAACATATAAAAATTGGTAAATTTCGATGTCGGATGTGCCCAGAATTTCAAAGTTGGAATCTCTATCCAAAGGTGCCGTCGGATGACATTGCGCAAAGAAAGCACATCCTGGTTACTGTCCAATTGCCGAAACTCTCCGTCTAGCACATGATATAGAGTTATCGGCTCATAGGCAGACATCCGAGTACGCAAGGTTGAATCCTCTAAGGGATCCCCGAGAGCCAGACCCATATTTCCGGTTGTAATCAGCATGCGACAAAGGTTCCGCCTGAGGTCCAAGCAATCCGATTCGAGTTTGGAGCAAAGCAACAAAAGCCACTCTCCACTGTTGATCCTGTACAAGTTTTCCTCATCGATTGCGGTAATGATACGATTTTCCGGCAAACAGGTTTGAAAAACCAATAGCAAAAAATTCAAAACAAAGACAAGAAAGTAAAAAAATAACAATTTTAAGAGCCTTTAGTTGGGGTTTTAGAAATGATAATTACGAGTTTTTTTCTCATAGATATTTAATGAGCTATATATTTTTACGAATGAATGGAAAGTAACAGAAATCTAGATGTAGAATCTATGAGAAAATATGATTTAAAAACTAAAGAAGGATTGGTAGGTAATAGGAGATATATACAGTACCTGCTACATGAATGCTGTATATATTTTCCTATCATAAATTTAATAATTAAATAAATGCAAAATCAAAGTAATATTTATCTCATATTTTTCCCCCTATTCTATTCGTAAATATAGCTAAAAATTGAATGCTTATTTAGGCCGCTTATCTGGGAGTACAGTTGGCACCATCGAACGCTGACAGGACATTAGCATAAGATGGCTATCAGTGGAACTCGAGAGCTGCTTCTGTTCTCGTACTCTCCTGTCTGAGTGTAAATAATTACCCGCAACAGGAATAATAACTGGGAAGAGTGGCCTCCTCCAAGGAGGAGCCGATGGGAGGACCTGCTCTAATGACCACAATAAATTATTTTCATTTAGGGGCATTTAGCATAGAGAAAAAGCCGAGTGGCTGGTAAAGAAATAATTTATAGCTGTTGAAAACTTAACATGTTCATTTGGCCAGCATGTGTGTGTTGGGGAATTGTTGGGGTGTGTGTGTGTGGGCCCAATAATAATGGCGCTTGTTAAGGCTTATGAGTAAATGTTGGGGTGTGTGCGTGCGTGGGACAGAAAATGAAAGGCAAAAGCAACCTTGCCAAGCATTCGCCTGGACATCCCACACACAAAATGCCCCGTCCCCAAACACCAAGGACATGCCCCAACTATTTGGTATGTATTTCATATGTGTGTGTGTGGTGTGTGGATACAATTGTTGCTGTTTCATATGGTCTCTGGCTGTGGCTGCTGCTGCTGCTGCCACCGACAGAAAAATTACAGTTGCATACACATTTGCCTGTGTTAAATTGTCCCACAACCAATACAAAGTGACCTTTTCATTTATTTTTATGATGCCCCCAACCCTCTGGAAGCCCCACAATGCCCATTTTCCCGCCCCATCAGCACATGTTACAGAGCCCCGGTCTTGGCCATAAAAAATAGTTCGCCCAATCCAACTTTCCTGCGGCAACAAATGTTGGTTACTTCGGCCGAAAGAGGATTCCTGGTTACTGGATAAAATGTATTTTGTTTTCTGTATTCCGTTTTTGTTTTTCCATTTTTTTGTGGGATTTTGAATTTGTTTATTTGAGTCTGGGCCTAATGGAAGGGAAATCTGCAGATGCCCATTCGGGTGCCATGTAATATTATATCTGTATCTGATGAAGGCTTTTTGTTTTGTTGATGGTGTTTATTGTTGTGGCGTGGCATTTTTTCATTACCCTTTGCAGCTGTAATTTCCATAGATTACCCACATGCTGCTGTGATCTATCTGCTTAGCTTAAAACATTTTAATTGGCTGCTTAGGGGAAATATGAAAGTACTATTTTCCCATGTGGCTGCCATACTTCAACTTGCTTTCGAACTTTTGTTGATATCTTTAGTGGGAAAAAGTTTCATATTTGCTGGCAAAGTTTGATAAACTTGGGTTTAGTTCAAGTTTTAAATAGTTTCGTTGACATTGAACCATAATGGTTCATAATAAGAAGCCAAGTTTAGTGAATAATAAATAATGCAATAAGTTTCCTCTAAATATTTAATTCCTTTTTTATGCTCCCCAGTTGATGTTGTACAATATATATTTTTTTGTGGCTGCCTGGGGCTTATCAATCTTGTGGAGCTCTTCAGTATCCCCTTGGATTTTGGCTTCCTTTGCGCTGCAGTCAGGATAGCCAAGTTTGCTAAAGCCCTTGAAGTTGATTCTGCACTTCATCGGAAAACAAAACAAAATGTTGCAGTTTAAGCTTTTACCCCAGACCCTTCAGTTACTGAACGAGTGCAGTGCACTTGGCCTGCGGGGCGATGATATACGAAAATTGAATATACTGTACACTGAGCGAAAGGATTAGCATAAAATATATATAATATTTGTGCTAAAAATAAGAAAATCAAGAAATATTATAAGGAGTTAGAGAAGGTTTCTATCTCTAGGTACTTCTAAAAATTATAAAATAATATATTTTACAAGTCTTGACTGATTTTTCCCATGTGCACTTGAGTTCGACTTCGTTATTGAAGGGACTCAAGTGCGGGAATATATCTGTTCGATGGCCAGGGGGCTCTTTCGAGTGGCCCATCATTTATATGTTGCTTTTCCTGCCTTTGACTCAATCATCTGCTCGTTTGGAGGCAGCCGGAGCTCCATAATTTCCATTAGAAGCGCCTCTGGGCCCGAATCGAGTCGAGTCCAGTCAAAGGCAGCTTCCGACCCAAAATGGCTACGAGTCCTGCCGGCCAGTTTTGACCGCTTTGGCAGCCAACAATTCTGGCTATGCCAAACTGCAGTTTTGGCTGTTCGTTTAGTTCGTTTGTTTCGATTTTGGTTTGGGTTTGGGTTTGGGCTTGGGTTGGTGTTTCGGGGTTTGTTTTCCCAACAAACGCATACACACAACCAAATGTTCAAAAACTTTCCCCTGCATAAATTTGATTTATTAATAAATTATACACTCCTCTCTCCGTAAAAATGAAATTCAATTCTATTTCCGTTTATTTACTTGCAGGTGAGTTCGGGCAACGAGGCCACCCGTAATCCGCTCTCGAAAATCTACGCAAAATTGAATTGCCAGTGTGTGTATATCTGGGCACTTACATATGTTTTCCGGTAAATTGATGTTTAAATCTAAAACGAATTGAGTGCCTGTTTGTGAAACAAACCATTGAAAATATATATGTATATATTTTTGTATTTTTTTTTAACCTCTGCCTAAAAGCAGGTCATCGAAAAACAATTTTATTTCCACATGCCAGCTGCAGAGAAGTATGCAACTGCAAAGAAATATATGTACATATGTATAAACTTAAGCCGATTTACAAGGTGACGCCAGGCAATATTTTGTTTAGTAGTTTCTGGTAATTTAAATATACATAGTTTTGTGTTCTTTAAAATTGTGTACATAGCCAACGTTTTTATATATTAATTTTTAAAAGTAAAATATATAATTTTTCCTGAAGCATTTTGTCTTTGAAGTAAATATTTACCATTAAATTGTCTGACTAATTAGTTTTGTGAAAATATATTATATCGCCCAGTCTTTCCGTAATGGAGTACACAAATAGAATTGCTTAATTAATATGTGGATTTGTGCTTAGTTAATAATTTTAACAACTGTCATAACAATAGTAATTAGTAAAATTATGAATCTACCAAATTATATACCCAGCTGATACTTTCACATAAACATTTTTAATATGTTTAACCATCTTTTGTACACTGTGCATTACCAAAAGCATCGCTTTAATTTATAATACCTTTACCTTTCCTGACCACTCACTCCCAGTTGTAAGCAAAAAAAGTCTTAGCCATTATGTAGTTGGTAGGGAATTGCAATCGTTATATCGACTACCAATCAATGAATTTAATGTCGATACTCCATTAAACGTGGTGACAAGGCAGACAGTTTGCCACGGCTCAGAAGTCGAGGCAGCCACCGATGGCAGGCCGGGCATCAGGAGAGAAGGAAGCTGAAAATTTGAATAGGCCTTCGCCTGTGAGGGTGCTGAGTGCCAGACAATATTTGCATAGCCAGGAGGAGCTGGAGGAGAAAGTGCTGGAGAAAGTGCAGATGATTGCACTCACACATCGAGTTGACACTATTGGAAATACATTGCGTTTGCCTTGCTCTTGGGAGTCAAATGAGTTTTGCATAAACAAACATTGTCGACCAGTCCAGCAGTCCCTTGGTACCTTTTGGCATTAACAATCAGTTGGGGAAGCTATAGTTCAGTGTCTGGAAGAAAGAATACCATAGTTTATGCCATATTTGGGATTTTGGGATAAAATCAAATCATTAACCATTAACTTGTCATAATTTCAAATACTCTAAATACTAGGAAAGATATCAATAACTTTAAAATATTTAATTTTAAATCCATATATACGTAGTTAATGCAGTAAATATTTTTATGGCCTCTAGAATCTTTATACCTACAAGATATAATTTTTTAATATTTTTTATAGGTTTCCATTTCCCTCTGTTTCATAAATCCGGAACAGGTAAAGTACAATGTTACCTGCATTCCACAATTACCGGGTATAAAAATATTTTTTCCTAGGTTTCCAGGCGAACAAAAAACATCTTCTCAATGCTCTAGCTGGGAATGCATAATTAAGGCAAACAAGAAAAATGAGCAAGCCCTCGCCAGCCATTTTAGATTATTTTTTTGTGTTTGTACACTTCCTGCAGCAGCCGAGCTTGCTTCCGTTTTTCAAATTAAAATACGTTTAGCTTGGAGTACACGTACTCATTTATCATTTTATTATGGCCAAGGCAATAGGGACGGCATAAGGCAGGAGTTTTTCTCCATTTGGCCCGTTTTGTTTTCTTGCGCACTCTCGAATATTACGTGTGCTGGCCAACGGGGCGCATGAGTAATGCGAGCACATTGTGCACACACGAGTCTCGACTCCACTTGCCTCGATTTTTGGAATTGAAGTTTTGTGCCCTGTTGTCTGTGTGTTCCATGTCCCAGAGTTTTTCTTATTACAGCACCCGTTCTGCAATGCGAATTTCGTTCAGCAGATTTCCATTAATGGTCACTTGCCGCCGCCTCACTCCTTAGCCTTTCGTTTCCAGCTCCGTGCCAGCAGCAAATATGAGCAGGAAAAACTCAGGACAATGATAGCGGGCACACAGCAACCATCAGGAAATGCACATAGAAGAAGTTTCTGGGGTTCTTTTGGTAATAAACAAGGAAAAAGTTATTAAAATAATGGCCAAAGAAGTTTTTTTTTTTACTTAAAAATAATAGAAGGAAAGCTATATAAATATTTATATATTTATTTTTCTTATATTTATTGTTTAAAAAATTACACTTTCAGTTGCATTAATTATATGTTTGAAGTAAAATAATTTAAATTTATATTCCAATTTTCTTTCGGTGCTGAAAACAACTAAATTTCGTTGCAATTTCATTTCGCTTGTCCTGCAACGGTTTCCCTCTTTTCTCAGAACTTGGTTTGTTTCACATTTATATTCATTTGTTTTCCGTTTTATTTACCCAGCTCAACCGCAGCAACAAACAACAGTGCTGTGTGTGAGTGTACATGTGTATTTAGGTGTATGTATAATTTTCACAGAAAGCCGAGGGGGAAATGCCGGCATTAGAAATTTTTGTGGGGCAGCAGCGACGCGAACCAAATTCATTCCCCAAGTTATCGCCGAATATATATTTTTGTGGGGCTGCTGGAACGAAAAAAAAGTTGAAACCCCAAACACGATGACCAAGTTTGTGGCCTCCAACTAATTAATTGGGTATTTGTTTGGCTTTGCTGGGCTGGGAATTTGGGCAATATATTTTAAGATATTCCTCTGAGGTCCTCCAAGGATCAGCTGGGGTGTTATCGGTTGGCTAGAATTTTAATTACATATTTTCCGGTTTGCTTAGAGTTTGTATTTCCGCTGGGGAAATGGGTTTTCATTCTTGACTTGATATTTATATTTGTTCTTCTTTTTTGTAGGAAATAAAATAATTTACTTGCATTCTCAAAACAAGAAACACATTGCATTTAATTGAATTGTTTATTTTGCTAGAAAACTTTACTTTTACCTGCAATTTCTCCCATTTATTTACCTTTAAGAGATCGAACACTTGCCAACTCACATTTCCACTCCGAACAAAGTTATTTGGGGAACTTCTTAAGCACCATCAAATACTGCATCCTTGTTCATTACTTCCCTCAACTTTCAAATGAGAAACTTTGGAGGGACAAAGCCCGGACAGGCAGCAAACTGTGCTTAAGATTTCCGCATCTGCCTCGGACAAGCGAAAGTATTGCTAATTGCAGTTTGTCCACAGGGAAGAAGCAACAAGCTGCCCAGAGTCTCAATCCACCGCCACCTCCTGCCCATTCCGTCCACCAAAGCTCGACCACTGAAAAGTTGGATAAGTTACCGCTGTAATGTGGCCAAAAAGTAGTAGTAGTGGAGGCTGAAGCATCTCGTGTCATTTTGTTGCAGGGTATTTAAATACTATAAAAGGTATAATGAGTACTGCGGGATTTGAAATTAGTTGATTTACTAAGAATGAATAGAAATGTTGGAAATATGGCTTTGTTATATTTTAAATACGAATTAAGAAAGCTAAAGGGTTATGCAAATAATAAGCAGTTGAAATTTTTACATTTTTACATAATTTTTGCTAGCATTTTATTTTAATTTTTAATCATTATCAACTTACTCTTAAATATTTCCAAAGAACCCGATCTTAACTTGTTTTATAACCATTAAAAAGATATAGCAAATAGCAAATAGTTAGTATCAGGTATCTCCTCCCTCGATTACGGCCTTCTCACTTGCTATCCGTAGAGTGTTTAATTTTTCTTTTTGGGAAAAGAAAAACTGAGGAAAAAGTAGGAAAAGCAGAGGAATGGCTACAAAGAGTGCCGCCACTAGCCGCCGGCTTCGGGGGAAAAAAGCGTACTTTTCCGTAAAAATGCTGTCGCTGTCCGGACTCCGGAGCGTGAAAGGCGGACAGGGGGTCGGTTACGGTTACGGATCCGTCCCGGGTCCAAGTCCGGGTCGCTTTGAACTTGCGGCACCGCCTGTTCCGCCCGCTGTTGCTACTTTTTGTGACATTTTCGCAGAAGGTTTTTGCATTCGTGCAACTTTTTGTGCAGCTCTGCGTTTTATGGGGGCAACACAACACACAGATAGAGGGATGGAGGGACTGTGGCTGGGGGGATGGGGCGTGTCAGCTGGCTGCCTTAAACTTTGCGTGCCCGTTAATTTTGTTTGCGCTCGCGAAGAGTGTGAAAATTTATTCTAAGCTCTCGCCCGTTCTAATTTCTGTGGCTGGTCCCGAGAGAGAGAGGCGTGGAAAACAGTGGAATGAAATTAATTCTTTGGGTTAAATATAAATAAATTAAAATATAAATATAATAATTTTGCTGTTAAGAAATTGCTTAAAATATTAATTAATGTATATTTTTACATTTCCTAATAGAACAATAAGCTACAACTTTCAATAAGCCTTTACTGCTAGCTATAAATTTTATTCTTAACAAATGGTTTAATTTCCTCTTCTTGAAATACATTTTTATATCCCTTTAACTTTATAGTTTTGGCGCTAAAACTTATTGGCTTAAACTCACGGTGCATGGCAGGAATCGTGCGTGCGGGAAAGTTTCCCTCGACGCGTCGAAAAGTATGCAAATTATTAGGAAAGTTTTTCTCATTTTTCACTGCTTCTCGACTGGCAGGGCCTGAGTTTCTCACATTTGACAATTGCCAAATCCTCACTTTGGTTGCCACATCTTGGCCGACATGGTATAAGTGGCAGGAGGACCTAAGTGCGCACAAAAGTAGGCTAAATTATTAATGTGCTCCCCCACTAGCCAGTGCCTGGTGCCCCAGGACACTCACACAAACAGTCACAGGCTGGCCAGCGGCAGCAAACGTCAGGTTCGGGGGACATCTATTTGGTTCTTGGTTCTGCACCGAAAAAATTAAGGGTTGGGGATTTTTTTTTAAAGATTAAATAGAAATCAAAAAACAAATTACTGAACTTTCTTGAATTTTCTTTCTTTAAATCTAATTAAAGCGATCAAAGAGCTCTGATTTGTCACAGGACCTCTTTTAATATTTTAATTACTTTCGATTTTTATAAATCGTGATTGGAAATTTAAACTTGTTGCTTTAAAGATTCACTCCATTTCGCTTAGTGTGCCTTTCACGTTGCGACAATTTAATGCCCTGCTCTTGACATTCGGCCGGACCCGGGCCCCAGACCCCGCCTGCCTGCCCATCCGATTTAGGTGTGTCCGGCATGACGGTGACCCCTTCTTCTTCGGCCTCCTTGTGGGAGGCGGGCATTGCAATTTGTCAGTTTTCCCCACTCGACCTCGGCCCGGTCTCTGTCCTGTGTTGCGGAAATTATTATTTTGTTTAATGATTTGTGCTTAGTTTCGTAATTGAGACTGGAAAAGGGATGCCGCAGGGGTTGACTGGACTGCTCTGCTCTTGACCCACAATGGAGAATGGCAAAAAATGAGAAAGTGGAAAACTATCGAAAAAAAATGTTGCTCTTGTTGTTGCTGAGGACAAAACTCATTCCAGCGTGAAACGGCAAGCGAAGGGAAAAGATGAAAAATTCTGTTTATAAATTTTGTTGGCATCGAAAATATTTTGAAACTGTCGCTCGGGCAGAAAGTTCATTGTCAATTGATTTCGCAGCCAAGCGGATCGAAAAAAAAAGATAAAATAAAACCGAAGGACCTCCCAAGTATTTCTCCATTATTAATCGAAGGTATTTGGCTGCAGACCCGATGGGGAATTTTGGTGACAGGAATTTTGTTGGCAAACTAAAATCACAATGAGAAGGGATTGTTCACAGGAAATTTCAAATTGAATATTGCATGGCATTTAGCAATGGCTGAGGAAATTCCATTCATTAAATCTGCCTTTAAGGATCTGAATAAATATTTAGGATGTCTTTTTGGGTGGTAAAATTAATTCTCTATAATTTTTTCCTCTTCGTGGCTGTTTGAATTACAATTAAATATGATTACTTATTAGGTGAAATTAAATCTGTTTTATTAAATCTCTAAGTAAAGGAGCAGTTAAATTCCTTGCATTAATATTAAATTGAAATTATTGCCACCTGGACTTATTTAATTCGTTTTCCGTTGCCAAAGTGATTTCTAACATTACCGTCAATTATGAACATTTAATAAATACAAATGCTGGCAACTTTGATTGCAAGGACCTTCAATTGAAATTGCAGATCATCGATGCATTAACTTGAAGCGCATTTGGTCGAATAATTTAATTAAAAATTAAATGCAGCCATAAGCAACATTCAGAATCGTGGTTAAAGCCCATAGGAAAGAAATTGAAATGCGCCCAATGCATAATTATTTTGTATGTGTGGGCAGGCGTTGAAATCCATTTATCAGCGAACTATTTTATAACGAAATTCCATATTTTATGAAACAATATCCGATGGCATTGCATCTGTAGCTGGCAAATTAAATGTGGTTGCCAATTAAAACCGGAATGAATGTGACAACCAATTGCTGCCGGATCCACCGGCAACTCGGAAAGGTTTTCCATTGAAGCGATTCGGGAAGCTGATTGAAAATGCCCTTTTCGTCGGAAGGAAAACAATGAAGTCCATATATAATTATCAATTTAAATGTAGCGTACATACATTTGTCATTAAGATACTTATAGAGGTGGATGGAGGGAGTATTTTCCTTTTATTTTGATTAATCATTCAAAAGAAAGCTTATCACACAATTTAATGTATATATTTTAGTCTCGTTTTGTAAATATTTAATTAATTTTAATTCCTTTCTTTGTGCATTTAATTTTTAATCATATAAAAAGTAATGCAAAGTGTTGATTAAATTATAAATAATTTTGTTTTCTTTACGAAATTAAAGTAATTTCCCTTTTGTTGCTTAAAAAATAACCTTTAAAGCTTTAGGAAAAACTAAAATATCTTTTAGATTATCTACTCTTTCGATATGTTTTCCACTTCATTAGGTAACGCAGTATTTTTCCGCAGAGGGGCTGAAATTTTTTAGCATTTTGCATACACTTTCGCTTGAATGCAGTTTCAGCTTTACACACACACACTTCAAATGCCTAGAAGCGTGAAAATAAAATAGCATAGTTTTTGGGGCACACAGCCGTCCATTATCCCCCACTCACCTCCTCTTAATCTTTTGCATGGTGCATGGGGAGCTGCTCAGTGGATGCGGCCAAATTAATTCAATTTCATCTGGAGCCTCCGAGTCCTTCGTGCTCTGCATGGCGGATGATAGGCGGTTGTTTGGTTTTGCGTTAAACTCACCGCTTGACTGGCTGGCTGGCAGTAACCGCAGGATAAATAGTAGTTGTGGCCGCGAAACCGAGTTGCCAGTGCCCAGTGTTGTCATGGGTTAAATAGCTGGTTTCATGTGGGTTTAAATATAAATAAATAAAATATAACATAATTGTGGTAAAGATGTTCTACTAATTATAAAGGATGCTTTGGTTATTCTACCAGAACAATCTTTTTTTGCATTATAAGTAAAAATATATAGAAACAGAAGCTTAACTCACAGTACTCCAACTTAAAACTAGCTAGACTTTACTCATCCTGCAGCACTAGTTCGGTATTCAAAGCCTGTTTACTCACTTAGGTAACTTCCTTCGATCCGCCGCTTTGTCTGCGCATACCAAATGAAGCGGAAGAACTTCACGTGCCGCCATACAAATTGAAAATCAATGCCAGGAAGCTGGAATCCAAGATGGCCTGGCCTGCCTCCAGTGGGCCCTTCAACCCGTTGAACCCGCTGGATGCCCCCATAAATCGCCGCTCAAGTTCTGAAGTGGCCATCGAGGCCTTTTTTCTGGGCTTGCCTCCTCCAATTGGTCGGCATACTATATTTACCAACAACAACAGCCCGTTGGCCTGAAATGGCAGGATAATAAGAATGGCTGCGGTATCGGGCCCAGCACTCCGCAGACACAGACATACTTTGCACAATGGCAGGATATTCCGGCCAAATGCTCAGCTCTCTCTCTCTCTCTCGAGTGGAATCTTTGACTGGAGAATCCTTGAGCCGAGAAGAGTTAAAGTGGTTAACGTATGACTACGTAAGACCATGCTATCAATATATGTCACTTGTCACCACAACGTATTAACTTTAAACATTCATTTTCTCTGAGATAATTATGCAGAAATTATATAAAGGCTTAGAGGTTGATAAAGAAAATATGTATACATGTGGAATAAAATCATATATCTTCGCAAATTACATTTTATTTAATGATTCTTTATATATTTAATATATTTTTAAATATAATTATTATTAAATTTGGGTTACAAATTAGCTCCTTGCCTTATATAGAACATTCCACTGTGCGCTCCTTAACTACTTGACCGTTATGAATTGACTTTCCTCAATGGGCTTCCCAGCATTGCATTGCCAGAGTGGAGATAATGAAATTTAAATTTTTCCACCCCATCCTCCATGCCCCATCCGTCGTCCTCGCACTTTCCCTGGCTGAGTCCTGTGCCTTCCTAGTTTGCCTCATTTTTTAAGAGGCTTGCGGTGTGGCAATGGCTTGGCCTGCGTTTGCATAGTTTTGCATAATAGTTTTTACAGCTGCTTGAAAGGCATTGCTAGCCACACGTTGGGGGTGGCAATGGGGATGGAAGTTGCACCGAAAAAATTATACAAAATGATCACCTTACTTATAAAGCCATAACAGGAACATATCCTCTAGTTGACTTTGTTTATATGACAATATTAGGGCTTTTAAGCATTTAAGGACACTTTTAAAGCCCAAAATATATGACATTACTCTTAAATATTTTCTCACTGTGTGGTTACATGTTCCTTTTGGCTTCGCTATGTAAGCGGATTGATCCATGCCCCCGGCGGACCGCGCTTCCTTATTCTGTTTTCACTGTAATCATGTTTGCAGCGCGTATTCTGTATGTATGTATATATGCGGGCGGGTGGCGGTGTGTAAAGGTGTATGTGTATTTACCGTAATTCAGCTTACAGCTTCAGCCCAGGTGAGTGTTGCATAAATTTGCAAACATTTTGCAAGTCAGCATCAGCCCGCCAGCTGTCAGCAGAGGCGCCGCCCCAATGGGAGGTAAAAATATTTTCAGTGTCCCAATGTGAAGCTATGGAAAAATGGGAAATATATTGAAAAGGTTTTAAAAATATATAGAAATATTTATCAAAAATAATACTATAAGCCTCTCTTTAAACTACAGAAAAGATATCCCTTAATACCTTGACACATTTTTCATATTTTAGCCCCTTAAAAAAATCCCTGAAAATATTTCCTGATCCCACCTCTGATGCTGAGGCAGTGGGCTTTCTTCCGTAACCATACCTGCCGCCTCCATCGTCATAGTCATCAGCATAACGTTCATCGCCATCACCATCACCACCATCATCAGCATCATCAGCATCAGCAGTTGCATTGCGGGAAAGGCAACAAATAGCGCGAAAGTCGCAGGTTGCCTGCCGGAGAATTGATTTTTCCCCCCTTTAACGATGTGGCACGCAATGCAAGGAGTGTCCCAACCCGTCTACCTTTGGCAATATCCTTCGCTTGCAGTTGTGCATGTGCAACATCCACAGGGACAACAATGCGCACAACTTTGCCTCGGGGCAGACATTGAAAGTCATTTTTCATGTCCTGTTTTGTGAACTCAAATAGCGTACGGAACAGGGAAAGACTTTATGATTGGCATAGTCGTAATAAAATAGAAATAAAATAGAAATAGGAGTTATTGTGGCACAGAGGGTGGAACACATTGGTCAGAAAATATTTGAATATATAAAATAATTTAATATTAATGTATTAAGAGTTAAAACCTATTTATTTGTTACATTTTAAATATCAATTCAATTTATTTCATAATAGTAGACGATCCTTAAGGCATATCTAAATTTCTTACCACTGTATCTCCTCTGAAAAAAAAACTTCTAAACTCGAATAAGTCCCCTGTCAGGTCACTGGTTTTCCATAAAAACTAGTTTTCTGCGCACCTCAACTTTTACTTTCTGCAACCTGGATTTTCCGCGAGGGAATCGTGAACACACAAACACACACATAAGTTATTGAAAATATGATTTCCAATTCCATTGCCGACCACGTAACTCCGCTGGCAAACGACTTTGCTCTGAAGTCAATGAAATTGGAAAAGCATGTTAAACCGTTGCGAAAGGGAAAACAAATAACGAATGTAAACGCTCAGACTTGTTTTCTTGTCGCAGTCACAAGATACAGATCCGCCTCATCAATCAATGTGCCTTGGCTGAGTTTGTGGAGGGAGAGTCGCTCGAAGAAGGATTGCATCTGCTGGATGCAGACATTTCTCCCCTCGCAATTAAAGTGCCCACCCAGAAGGATCTAAGGAGAAAAGTTAGCAAATTTATGTGAAAATGCAAGTGATTCGATTTTTCATGTCCTGACGGTCCAACTAGGTCCATACAGGACTCACTTTGATTGTCGTCCTTGACGTTGATTTGATGAATTATTGATTTGTTTGATTAATCGTCGGACCGTCTGCTGTGTAGTCCAAAGGATGCCAAGCAGCAGGTCCTTGCGCACAGAGAGAAACATATCTAAAAAGGGAAACAGTTTAAAATGTTTTAAATATAATAAATAAATATATTCCCAGGTGGGGAAATTTCTAGTAAATAAATAAGGAGCATAAATAAGTAAATAATTCTAAAAAAGCTTTGAAACTTAAGTTTTAGTTTAAATTTATGGTATTCTTTATTATAATTTTAAGTTTTAGACACAGGACACTTTTCTTAATAAAACAAAAAATATTTTTTGGGAAAATTCCTTCTTGGTTTTCGTATTTCCCAGTGTGAATCGGCGGAGTGCCAACGCTTTAGTAGGTCCAACTTTAATGGAGCTCAAGACAGTTGGCCAATTATGCGAACAATCGACAGTTAAATGCAGTTTTATTTATTTCAAAGAGATTTAAACTGCTGCACTGGCCCCCTAGTCCTTGAGCGCTCCCTTAGCTTCCTTCACGCCTTAAAGACCCTCGCACTGACACGCCCCCAAAGATAAATGGGGGTAGGGTAGGGTGTATGGCGAAATGAGGCAAACGAAGAAAAATGGAAGGATGCTGCAAAAAGTTCGAGGAAATATGAAAAACAACGGCGGCAGCAATTTGCAGCAAGGACGAGCAGGACATGCCACAACAATGGCCGTGTTTGTCCGCGAGGACGTGCCCGCAGGATGGCGACGAGAACGGGGGTGGCGATTCCAGGCGGAGGCCACAAAAAGTTACCCAACGTCGGACAAGTGTCAAACATAACGGAAGGACGAAAATAAAGAGTAAAGGCTAAGGACACGCGCCCTTGCAGTCTTCCAGTAAAATTCAGCGGAAAACGGAAGTGCCCGGTAAACATTATCATAGTCGGTGACATCCTTGCTATCTAGGATAAAAGTTAATCGCAAGTCATGAAGGATAGATAAAGTTTTTGGTTTCGAAACAAACTCTTTTTCGTTACCTGTTTTGTGTCATTAAACTGGAAGGGAATAAGGATGTTCTTCCAATCCTTAATCATAGAAATTGAATTAATTAAAAAGCACATAAAGAACTTTTGAATGCTTTATTTGTTGTCCTTTAAATCCTTGTTTCCATTCACATCTTCTGACGGCAGCTTATCCATCTTATTTATTTCAAGAATTGTATTAGCTTTAAAAAAATAATTCCCTTCAAAAAGTACAAACATACATCAGAAATGTAAATGTTACCAAGTAAACATTGTTGTTTCTTATTTATTTTTTTTTTAACAAGAATTCATGTTCATCGCCCATTTGCCAACACCCAAAATCTACCTCTTTAAATAAGCATCCATCCATCCATGGCAGCCATGTGTGTGACTTTGTGGTGTGGGCAAGGAGTGCATGAGTAAACGAAAATGTTACAAAAAATTGAGCACAACACATTAAATGTAAATCAACATTAGCCACGACATTATGATTATGCTGATGGACAGAAACATTTGGGTGACTACCGGAGAACATTAATCAAAATCATAAACGTGCCCCAACCATTCGAATAAATGCTAAACGAAACTTCCGCCGAGAAGGAGAACCGGGAGGAGTGGTGGTGACCTAATGTTCAATTTTTATTGCCCCAGGACGAAATGAATCGATTCCTTAATGTATGCTGAAGTAGGAGACAGGCAAAACACACGCATCAAGGAAGCCCAACGCAGGAGGGACAGTTCGATAACTCGTATGACATTTGCCATTCGCCTCCATGGATGATTAGGCAGGCGGCACCCCTACTAGCTCCACGCACATATAGCATACATTATGTATGGGCTTAGGTCTCTGTCCAACTCCCTGCTCAATCAGCCGAGGGAAAAAATGCCACCCCCCTGAGGTAAGTGGGCCAATTTTGCTGACTTGTCACTTCCGGTCAAATGGCTTTGAATGCCGCCTAACCATCCCAGCCACAAGGGCATAAATCTGTCAGATCGTAGGTAAACATACATAGTATACTCGTTCCCTTCATACACCAGGGGAAAGGCAATGGAAATGTCGTCGTTGGGCTTGGGATTTGGATTGGGAATAGGAAACGCTGGCAATCTGTGAAATTTGCAGATGCCGTTGAATGCGCATGAAATTAATGAAATTAGGCGACGCCAATGAATTTCCCTGTTGTCAATAATTCACCATCACTTGCACATTATTCATAACTGAAGCTTATATGTATAACCTGAATGGTACGAATAATAAGGACAACGCTTGAATGTGTGTGTGTATATGTTGAGGCTGGGAAAAGGGTCGATTTTTCCACTAGCTTTATTCATGACAGTTTATGAATCTGTAAGTGATTTTTATGCGAGTTTATCGACATTGCCTTTGACACGTCCAAGAACTGTGGCCTTAGTATATAGCAACAGTTGCCAAAAACGTTTGAATTTACTTTATATGCAACACATTCATTGAACACAGTTGGCAAGTACTTGTTTTTAAGTGGTATTTATGGCTTAAATATATCAAAATGTTTATTTTTAAAGATGATTTAGTTACCAAATTCCATGACTGAAGCTCAAAGAATTATCTTGATGGAATTATTCCCTTGTTAAGACTTCTAATCCGATTTTAAAATGAAAAGCAATGTATTTGCCTTTTTAATAAGTACATTCAAATTTTGTAAGTAGCTGAAAAATCGATTGAAATTGAATTTGCCAAATAAAAGTCATGCTGAAAAGGCTGAAGGAATTTTCTTTGATCTGTAAAAGTAAAGGGAAACTCTTAAAGGCAGACAGACCTGCCGCGTAAGTCCTGACCTGTGACATGGGCCAATTTCAAGCTTTGCTTACAACTCAAACCGTTAAAAGTCCCCTCACTGGCTCGGCCTTGGCCTAATAGCCTTCAGCCTTCGGCAGTTCAAACGACTTTCGCGCTGCGTCAGCTGGCTCCTGGAACAAATGAACTCATTTGTTCTAATTTAATCTTATTACATGGAGATTTATTGCCTTGCGCATGATATGGCAACCCTTTTTGGGGCCTTGAGAGACCTTTGGGGGACGATGCCAACGCCCCGCCTCATCCCATCTGACTCAGCTCAGTTAACTTTAGTGCGGCTCAAATAAGTTCAGTTCGAGGTAAGAGTGAGGAAGGAGATGGAAGGCAGTTTAAAAAGCGATTCAAGTGAAAGTGCTCGAAAGTTAATTATGATTGATTGAGTGCCATTGAAGTTGACAGGGGGCGGGGGGAATTGATTTTCGTGACTGCTACGAGTCGAACATTTGACAGCCGCCTGTAATTGACAGCAAACATTGCGCATACGCACTGTTGATCGAAATTTAAAGAGTGAGACGTGTAAACGACTTTGTCCGCCAAAGAACGGCCAAATTAAGTGGCTGGCAGCAAGGAGGTGACCATAAAACAAGTTAGGGTTTTATGTTACCCCTGGGATCAGCAGGGTACATAGTATATACATAAGTGCTAAATAATTAAAAATAGTAAAAGTTTAATGCGCAACGGGTGCCATAAAAACAAATTACGAATGGCACGAACAGCGGCGGCACAAATGGAATTCCAAATGTTAGCTTTTTGGTTTGGAGTGCACTTGGAAAAGTGAATGTAAAGTTGAATATTATTATATATAAATAAATATTTTAAGTTTAAGTTTTATGTCAAAGATCATTCAACAGATTCTGAAACTTTATTCAAGTGTATATCACACTTTTTGGCACCTGCAGTTTCTCTTTGTTCCTAATGAAAAGGCATGGCTGGGTTGTGCTCCTGACAGGGTTGCAGTTTGCCTCCCATTGCATCCAGCCACCCTTACCGCCCAGTGCGTAAATCACAGCAACCTTGTGCCTTGTGTCTATTTGTATTGTCCTGTTTACCAGTTTGCGGCATTTGAGCAGTGTTTTCGTGTGTGCCTCCCAGGAAGACAAACCATCTTGTGGTAGCACAGTGGGGTTGCATGATTTCCCTGGAATTTCCACTTTGATTTATATGCTGGGAAACTAATTAAGCCTAGTCACTGTTGTGATTGTAATTTCAACTATTTTGATTGTTGCTTGCCAAGGCCTAATGGCTATGGCAATCTAATTATAAAATAACAAATCATAAATGCTATTCAAAATAAAGTTAATTACATTTAAATGAAGCGTTAGTCCATGAAAGTATTTATCAACTGTTGGTATGTAATTTATTTGATTTAAATTGAATCAAAAGAGATTGATTTGATGCAATTTGATTGACGACAGACCTTCATAATTTAATATTTATGTAACTCACTCCAAAACCAAATATTTTCTTTTGTTTTTTATCTTTTTTATTAAAATTTAATTCAGTTTTAATATTGCAAAGAGCTCTCATAAATCCACTTCAATTTCAACCCATTGTGTGTGTCTGGGATTAATCGGCCTGGGTGACCTGCCACTTGGTTGGTTCGTCCCCTCGATTTGCCTTTTTAATGTCCTCATTCTCTGTCTATGGCCCCTGCATCTGTCCTTGTCGATGTCCTTGTCTGTGCCCCGGCGATTGTTCCTCCGTCTGGCCATGGTAATTTATGTGCAGCAATCTAAACTCATTTAGCAGGCAGCGAGGCGAATATGTGGCCAGGCACTGAGCCGCAGTTCTGGTTAGAGAAGGAGCCTCGTTCCCCTCTTAACCCTACGACCTGACCTCGATCCTTACACTGCTGCTCCCATTGGGGGGCCCTGCAATGGGCAAAGTTGTTTGTCCCTAAATTGGCTTCGGCTGGGCAAATGCCGATGGCGGTGCATCCTCCACAATCGCATTTGGCGGCACACTTGGCGAAATAGCCACGCCTCGCACTGGAATGAAGTTATCCTGTTGACACTTGTCTTCGTTATTGCACTGAGAAAATTACTTTAATAAAAGTATCAAATATAAGATTGAAGGGAAACAGAAGCTGAACTATTTAAACCCTTTCTTGGGAAAGTCCCATTTCACTAATGGCCAAGAAGGGGGAATAAACCTAAGGTGGAGGTCCTTTGAGTTATTTTGGTTCTGTGTACACACAAAAGTTATTCAACTAGTTTGCACTCTGCTGATCCTTGGGCGTCCTGCCACCATCCCCCTTTGGCCCTTCGGCAGCTGTTGCTCATTTCCTTCGACATTTGCATCACAAGCAGCCGCACAAAATCAACAGACAAACAAAAGGTAAACATAGGCAGCCGCAAACTAGCACGCACACACACACCCAACACTCCCACACACATACACCACACTCCCACACACACACACACATTATTCACACATACTCAGAGCATTCATATTTATTAAAAGCGTTCGTCCTGCGGCTGGCATTCGTTCCCGCCTATCCACTTTTCAACTTTCCCTCTTGTCGTCGTCGACAAGCTTTTCATTTCAGTCTTAATTCCTTTTGAATAATATCTACCACTTAAACTTACAAAAGCATCAAGGAACCGCACATGACGCACACACACGCAGACTCGCAGACTGTACTTATCGCCAAGTACAATTCACATCCGCGTTTCCTACCAACTGGCATGGGCGCTGTGGCAAAAGGGGGATTTACATGTAATTACTTAAGGTTGCCGCGATTAATTAAAGTTCTATTTACATTTATAAAGGCAATATGAAAATCAATAATAGGCACAAAGACACAAATTTGTACTTAAGCTTAAAGTTACTCTTATGATAAATAGGTAAAATTGATATATTATATATTTTCCCATGAATTTTAAGACCCTTTTTCAGTAATTAATTGTAATACCCAATTTAATACTACATTTAACCTACTTAATTTAAATACTTAAAGTATATTTTAGCCAATTTAATCATTACTATTTAAAGTTAAATTAAAGCCACTCATATAAATATCACTCATACGCAGTGTGGCCAAAAAATGCAGGAAATATTTTTAACAATTATTCATAGTTATTTAAATAAAATTTTACTATGTCCAAAAATGTAATAATTATTTAAACATTTATAAACAAACTTAAAGTGCTTACTCTTTTCGTAAAAAATGAAAGCAAGCTTGTTTTTAACACAGAATATATTATTATATTTTCTTGTTAGCTCTAGTTTTCTCTAGTCCTGCCTTTCAGGCTTCCCAAGTATATTTTTTATAGTATATATATCTTAGTTCATTTAATCATAACAATTTAATGTTCAATTAATGCAACTCATATAAATATCACTCATACGCAGTGTATCCAAAGAATGCAGTAAATATTTTTAACAATTATTTATAGTTATTTAAATAGAATTTGACTATGTCAAAAAATGTATTAAAATAGTTTACACTCTGTAATAAATATTTATACATTTATAAACAAATTTCAAGTTCTTACTCTTCTAGTAAAAAATAAAGCTTTAGCATAGGAATATATTATTATACTTCCTTGTTAGCTAGTCATTTATAGTCCTGTCGTCCAGATTTCCCAATTATAAACAGCATGCCTCTATATTTGTTATCCTGTGTTTTCCATATTTGATGACATCTTGGAAACAACATTTATGCCCCCTGCCTGTGTCCCTGCCCCATTCGAATGTGGAACTTAATTTTGTTTGTGTTGGCTGTCAGTCATGGCCTCAATGTCAACAGAGAAGTCAAAGAGGCCCGCAGGCTAAATGTGTTCTTCGAATTAATTATGGTTGTCGCCGCGACAAATTGCAATAGTATCTTTGGTGGTGCCTCCGATACATCTACGACGCGGAGCAAAAATAATAACATAACAGCCAAGGGCCACGTGCTCTACAGATACATCTAATTATTGGGATTAGCATAAGGAATCCGTAAGGGAAGGAGTTGTAAATTTATTATATTTATTCCACGAGTTGTGGTTTTTATGTGCTTATTTTTATTCCCTGGCAGGGCTAGCGGCTTTAAGTGCTGATCAAGTATATATAGGACTTATAGGGTCGGAAATTATTAATATTATGTATTTAAGTAAACATAACAATGTACTTAGAAATAAATAATATTTACATATATGCAGCGAAAATAACAATTGCTAGCGAAATAAATTATTAAACTTTATTTAAGCGAGTTCTAAGTGACAAAGCTTCGGCATGCATAGAATTGCATCCTTTTCAAAGAATATATTCAATGCTGCACCGGCTGACTCGTCACCAGAGCGTAAATGCAGCATTTTCAATTTCCCGCCATCGGCTGTGACGTTTTTATCTGCTCGTCAACAGCAGCAGTACGTAGTATATAGTATATTTCCAGCAGATCGCATGTCATGTCCGATGCCAGCTTTCTGATGATTACTTCTGCTGAAAGGCAAACTTATGGACAGCTGCTGCAGAGTGTAGAGGTTGCTCCATACACACAGACACACACATAACTGGGATCCTGGACGAGAGCATCCTGTTGCTGGAAAATCCTGTCACTCACCTGCAGAAGCATAACTGCTGGCGAAGCAAAAAACAACACCTGTCCTAAAGGCAACAGGCAACTATGCAGTAGTTGTGCGAGGTTATTTTTTATTTTTTTTATTCAAAACAATTATTCCTGATTTAATGGAATTTCGTAAAAAAAACTTGCTTACACTGATGTGTAAATGTTAACAAATTTACAAAGTAAAAGCTCTCACGGACTGCCTTTTTTCCGTAAGAGTACGGACCTGTTTGCCGTGTCCTGCGGCCAACTGACTGTCAATGCGAATATTTCATATAGAAAACAACTTTGACCCAGCGGCAGCACGGGGCATCCCAATTGTTTGGCCAGGACACACGGTCCTCCATCCTGATGCTACCCTCCTGCTCGCAGGCTTCGTTAATTAACCGCTGACCACTAGTTGCTGTCCCATGTGTGCGGACCGGGATGAGTGTGGGCCTCGTTGAGTGTGCGCCCCTGGCGAGTACGTGCTAATGTAAGCCTCGTCCTTTTAATTACAAAATTCCACAAGGCTGGTCCTCGACCATTTGGACGCCAGCTGCAATGTCAAGTGGCTGAAAGAAAAGCCTGTCAGTCGTCAGACGAGGCTTTAGATCCTCGTTTGATTCATTTAGCCAACTCACAGTACTCGTGAAACTAACGTAGCATACTTTCCAGGGCTTTAAATGGGGCAGAGAAAAAAGGCTTTTTTGCTTTGCTAAAAGATTTTATTTAATTATGAAGAAAATTCTGAGAAAAGCTTGGCATTTTATGGTTTTATATATTTCAGGTAAAGTTTTAAAAGGAAAGAAAATGTAAATTTTACTAAACTAATCTTCTAAAAAAAAGTTTTTTTATAATTGAAATCTAACTTGATGAACTTTTTTCTGAGTGCCAAAATAACTTAGCATTGTTTGTCCTGCTGACGCGCACAGAAATCATGTCCTGCCCAGGTTTCCGTTGCTGACACTCACCTCTCCGCAGCTTCACCTCACCGCAGCTTCATCTCCCCGCAGCTTCACCTCACCATGCAATTAGTGAAACTGCCAGTTTGGCACATTTCCACTGGCATCCTTCGCACTGGCTCAAAAGGCTTTTTGCATTTAAATTGGCATCAACTCGGCCACAACAACTCAACGATACGTCCGTGATAAACCCCGATCCAGCTGGGTGGCCGGAATACACTTAATTATGCTTCTTAATTGCCAAGGCATCGAGTGTCTGCACGGGGCAGGCGTTCACATTCGCATTCGCATTCAAACTCCAATTGACGAACCGAAAATAATTGAAATTCAAATTCGGGACTCACAATTGCGGACACGTTCAAGACGCCGCATCATTGTGAAGGAAAATCCAATGGACTTTTCTTGGCGGTTTCTCGCCTTAATTTCATGAATTTCATTTGCATTGTGAATGTCTATATTGATGAAGGTTCGCAGTAAAAGAAAAAGGGGCCTAAAGTTAAGTGTAACTTGAAAAACTTGCAACAGAGTTGTGTTTTATTTCCCAGAAATAATTATTATAATTTCGATATTTAGTAAATAAATATATTTTTAACTAAAAAGGATTGTGAAATTTTATAGAGAATATTTTACTTATATCAGAAAACCTTACTTTTATTTCAGTTTTAATTTAAACCTTCTACATATATGCTAGCTTATTTTCCTCTGCCAGTGGCTTTCCTTTTTTAAGACGTAAATATAGAAACCTCGTTTCATAAATGCCTGGCCCGAGGCTTGGAATCCGGATGATATTGTTGGCTTAACATGCAAATTGCTCTGCAAACAACCGAGTCGTTGGCAAAATTACGCATACGCAGCGTTAGCCGAACGATGGCTGATAAAACGGTGCTTAATGTGTGCTAAGCACTTGGTAAATGCTTTGCCAACTGACAGAACCGACTTAAGAATCATCTCGATTATCCAATTTCAAGTTTTGACTCGAGAACTCTTTCGGAAATTGTCTGCCAATCTGCAGCAATTGCAAGGAAAGGGCATGGGAGGGACATAATAATCCAACCTCTTTTCGAATTCGGTTTAGGACCCTTTATAACTGAAATCGAAGGGATAATTAGACAATCTAAAATTCTAATTAAATTTCTATTGTTGCTCTTACATTTGTGGCAATCGCATTATGCCAGTTGCATTACATGACTAAAACATGGGAACGAGCACCACGAGGACCCATTCATTATATGATTTGTCCGCGCAATCCGCTTAACGTAAACATATTCCTATGGAAATTGAATTGGAAATGGCAATGACAGTGGCAGTGGCAATGGCTTTTTAAAGGCTGCCCCATGTGACAGTGGGAACCATTCGTGGTGCAATTTCCGCAAATTAAAAGATATCACTTACAGCCAAATAATTTTCCAAACCGCAAAAAGTTAGCCTCCGGGGGGGCGGAGAGCAATGCAAACATGACACGCCCACACAATTTTTGTCCGCTGAAAATTCAACTGTCGTTTGCGATTTTGGTTTTTCCCTTTTTTCTTTGTGTTTTGGCCACCGCGTTGACAGCAAATTGAATTAGAAACGCATTTTCACGAATGAAAGTGACCGCTTGTTTGGGGACAAGGCTGAAGTTGAATCTGATTTAGCTCTGGCCAGAATATTGATTTGGTATATATGCACCGATAAATGTTGGATGAATTTTTATATAGTATTATTTATATTTTTATTGAAAATAAAAGAGTTTTTCTAAATAATTGCTATCTAAAGCTTTGCCTTTTTTCGTACAGGAAACGTTCTTTTTGAATTTTGTAAATAGTTTTTTTGATATAAAAATATGTATTTTACTTTATTTGTTAATGATAAAAATCTATATGTCGCCTCAAGGCACTGTATACGATTTTAAAACGCCTTTTATAAAAGTAAAAAGGAATCGAAAAAGGATCTGAAGGGATGTGTATGCAGCAGTGTTAACATTGCCTGTATTATAGATGCCGGATGTGAACAATGACAAACCGCAAAAATTCAATTTAAAGTTTGTATTTCAATGCCGAGTTCCCAAACCCCCAAACACACACACAACTCGCGTTCAAAATGTGCGTATGTATAAAGGGAGGGGAAAGCGAGTTGCTAGAACATCGAGCCAAGTGCCAAGGGATACGTGCATGTAATTGGAAAATATTGAACTGTGAACAAGTTTCCCATCCGACGCCAAGGAATCCGGACACGGCAAATTTATTATGCCTCAGAGCAGAGTTTGGATGCAGCCAAGTCAGAAACAGTAAGCAAGGAAATGCAAAATTCATGGCTCCATTCGATAAAACTCTAGCCGGCCATCTCCTGTATATATATATATATATATATTATAGGAATGATTGGCATCCATTTCGTATTTACATAACAATTAGGCTTTGGTATTTCCTTAAACATATTTTATTTGACGGAAATATTGTTGTTTATTGTATATTGTTTTGTATAGGAGAAATTTAAAAAAAATATTTCAGGCTTCTTCTTTTCATGTTTAAAATTAAATTACTAACAAATTGTACCTAAAAGCTATTGCTCATTTATAAAAACATGCATGCAATATGCAATTCTTTGTTTACATAATAAAATTGTATATTTTTTGTTAGCTCCCAGCGGTTCTGAATTTTGATTTAGTAGTTTTGTGTGGCTGCCCAGATTTCCCGCGGATTTTTATGTTTATTGTGGGACTTAGCTCCAGATCCCGCAACAGCAGCAGCAAGCAAAGTATAAAATCAGAAATCCCCTAACGACGCACACACTGAGGCAAATATGTGTGCGCACACATGCAATATTTTAGCATTTGTCATAATTACAAAGCCACGCCAGTGGGAAGCACGCGGCGAAGGAGCTACCAGAGGCTAAGGGAAAATACCATAAAGTGGAAAGAAAATGCGCGAATTTGAAAATTTCATCTCTTTGCGTTGTTGGCATGGCAGCCTCCGTGGGCCACAAAGCAGCCGAATATGTTTTCAACCAGCCAACCAGCCATACGCCATGCAGCAGCGCCTTTGGTCGACAATTATTAACGTCTTACCGAAAGGGCGGCGGCACATTTATGACTGCACTTTTCACATCCGTTTCCGGATTCGTCTGTCGACACGCCCACACAAATGGGCAGGAAGGACACTGAAAGAAATTGAAATCGGGTTTTGCATGCTTTGTTAATATTTAATGGATGTTTACACAAATAGTTAATAAAAGTAATCAATTTCTAACTAATCGTTATAGAAAAGGCATTATGGTCTCGGTAAAATGCTCGTAATTTTATATATTTTTCTATTATCATTTTCTCTCTGTGCTGCAGCACACACTGCCAGAAATTCATTCATTTCTTTGGGGCGTAGAGCAAACAGGTCGGTGGGCGCGGTCGCTGTTTGCTGGCAACAGCGAAAGCAATTTCACTTTACATTTGTTTTACGGCATTTGCTGCCACACATCTGTGCTTCGCCGAAGAAAGGTGGTTGGGTGGTTGGTTGGTGGATGGTTTTGGTGTTTGTGGATTGTGGGTTGTGGCGACAATATGTTTGCTGCGTTTCTTTACTCCTCTGCAACTCCCCCCAACGCCTTGCTGCTCCGGTGATAAGTATTTATTATTATGCCTCTTAATGGGCGAAATGCTTTGCTTTGTGCTTTTACCCAAATGAGTTTCCCTCATTAGAGTACCTCTCTGGCTTCTACATAGTACTGCGGGTTGTTCCAGGCATCTGTTTGATGGTATTTCTACAAAGGCAAAGGAATTCCAAGAAAAAGTAATCCTTCTAGGATATTTAAACCCTGAAGTCTCTGGTAGGATTCAATTAAAGGAAAGTTGCTAGGGAGAAAATTAGAAAAATAATTGGCCTAAAGAACTTATTTTTCAAGAAAGAAAATTATCTTTAAATATAAATTTATTGCAATTTTTTTTAAATAAAAAAATACATTTACCAAGTATTTTCTTTCAGTACATTAACATTTGAATTTTGCATGTAAAAACCTATCCTTCTCTGAAATGAAATTCTCATTTAGCTCAGATGTAAGGAAGGCAAACACCATATGCTTATTATTTTTACATCTTTACACATTTGGACTCAAGGACAAAGCAGTGGCTGCTTCTGAAATCTCTTAAATTTTAAATTAGCTTTTAGGCAAATGCAAGCACTCGAATCACTTTGTTAATTGTTGGCATAAAACACGAAATGCCATGGCATTCGCATTAAATTTCTGTCAGAAGTCCCAAGGAACCTGAAAAAGGACGAGCCAATAAACTTGATGCGGCCCATTAACACAGTGCGTCTTTAATTATCCGTGCAGAGAATGAAATATATATTTGCGTATTTATTCCGGCAGCATCCTTCCAGCTGTTTTCACTTTATGCCGGCACAGATTTGCGGGATCCTGTGTCATGTTTGCATTTATGGTTTATTGTCTGGCGAATAAAGCATTTCGTTTTGCGGGCGCTGCAATAAACGCAACGCATATTGGCAGTTCCACAATTCACGCTTGAATTTTCGGCGAAAACCCCCATAAAAACAGGCGCGAAAGGATATGAGTTATATATGCGTTTCGTTTCGAGGGAAGATTCGATTTCATTGGCAGTCTACCGTTGCCCCAGTTGGCGGTTATTAAAACGCAATATTCCGCCTTGGCCCGTCCTCAATTTATGAATAATTCAGGCGAGTTTTCCTTTGTGCGCTCACTTGCATACAGTTTTTCTCATTGCGAAAAGGCGGAGCGGGTTTCCTTATTTCAATATGCAGATTATTAATTTACAGAGCGTGGCAATATGCGAAATTATTTTAAAATGCATCGCGATATTGAGAGGGAAACCCCCGAGGGAGGGTCGTATGAAATGACGAGGGGCCGCTTTTAAAATAAGAAATTAATATTACGTCCCCAGGCAGGCAGCTGCGAAGGTCATGGGTCAGCCTTGAAAGGAGGTGAAGGTAAAGAGAAGAGAATGGGTGGGCTACGGTGGTACGTGAGGGATTTTCCGACCCACAACGTAATTTGATAGCGCTTTATTTAGTTCATTGGGCAAGCATGAAGGCAAGTCCTTAAGGGATATTAGTTTCCTTTCACTGAATATTGCTCTATTGCTTCAAAGGCAGAAAAGAAAACTTGAAAAGAAAATTGCCTTCTTGGAACTACTTGGAATTAACTTTTGGGCATATGAATTTACCTGGAAGAAACCTTGGGAAAATATAATTAAATAACTTTTTATTATGAAATTTAAGTTTTGTAATAAAATTAAATAATCTCTATCTTTTAATACAAGTTATTTACAAATTAAACAAACCTATTCCATGTTTTTATAATGAAGAAGTTATAACAACAAGTTTATGAATACGATTTACCAGAATTCCTCGAAGAGAGCAATTAAAAATCATCAATTAATAAATCATAAGTAAAGTGTTAGAGGGTCCAGATGCTGGAGACCCGGAAAAGCAGTCAAGGACACCCATAAAGGTTATGGTTTTTCGTCCACTTGGATCCTTGGGCCACATCCAATTAAAAATTAAAACAATACTTTCGACGAGGCCAGGTCACGTTGGGACGCCGGCCGAGTGACCGTAAACTCGCATTATTAACAAGTTGTGAGCAAATGGATTTGCGCAAAGGCAAAGGCAAAGTGAAAGCCATCCCGCCCACGAACTCCTAGTCAGCTTACCCATTTCAAAACCCGTCCGGCAATTTAGCCATCCATTTCTGGGTTTCGGGTGTCGCACGGGACGGCACGTAAACATAATTAGACGCACATTTAAAAGGTCGTTAAACGCGGCAACAAACAACATGACCCATCTCAGGAAACCCCTTTTCTGGGTGCCATCCTAGCCAGGAGCTGACCCAGGCACCACTCGCGCGTATTTGCATCTCGGCAAAAGTGCCTGCCACTGCCACTGCCCATGACTTGCCCTCGTCCGCGCGTGACTGGGAAAATGAAAACTGCTGGCGACACCGTAGTGGAGGGAACACTCGAAGAAATTGCTATAATTTTCAGGGAACTAAAAGTCTGTTAAGAGAAATAGTAAATATTCCTAGTTCCTTTAGTCTAACTTTTTAAAAATATTTTTCTGAGTGCCTCAGCAACAGCGTTAACATTGGCAATAGAACATCCGTAATGTCTGCAACAGCAACAACACGTAAACACCATTAGCATCGTTGAGTCGCTCGGTGCGGCCGTGGCAACACAGCAACAAACATCTGCAGCCTGGAAGTGTGTGCAAAGGTGCACTTCAGAGCGCTGTCAACGACTTGACATTGTTTTAAGAGCGAGAAATGCGACTTTGAAGCCTTGAAACACTCGCATTCGCCATCCCAGAAGCATTTGCAAGCGGCAATCGTAAGAGCAATGACAACATGCACAATGTGCAGGGACATCTGTCCCATCGTTTTGAATTATGAACAATGCACAACAATCCAAATCTCTGGCACTGCAATTCAGCATTTAAAAATGTTTCAAAATGATTATATGTACCTAGATTTATTTGAGGGATGAATTTGAAATTCAGGGATATTTAAAAGCTAAGATGGATGATCTATTTATATACTTTTAATATTGTTCAATAACATTTTCGAGATTTCTATGAAAAATGAATGTTTAGAATTTTATAATTAATAGCCTTTTTCTTCTTAAATAAATTTAAACAAACTCATTATATTTTTAATGGCTTTCAAGATAAATGATATGAGATATTGGTAAACTGTATCAAAGGAAGATCCTTCTATAAGGCTATAATTAAAGCGGTTATAAAGTTAAATTTACGGACGAATTTTCAGCTGTCATGAAATATTACGTATACGTAAACTCCCTAAATTTTTTTTATTATATTTTATGAAATATTGTTAAAATATTTGAAAAACTTAAATAGTAATGTTTATTTTTTGATTTTTTTTCTCTAGTAAAAACCATATAAATTAGAAATAACATCTTTTTTGATAAAAAAAAAATAGAATTCAAAAATAATAATTTTTTTAAATTCAATTACTTTCTTGATTTTTATAATTTAAAAATTAAAAGAACCATTATTTACGGTCCCTGGTTAAAATAAATAAAGCGATAGCCAATAATTATTATTAAATATTAAGTATACGTCTAGTTAAACCCAGAACGGACTATGTGTAAGGCCATATTACGTATACGACTAGTTGAACCACAACCTATGTTGTATTACAATTTTTCAAATAAAAGCAACTACAAATTATTTAATTTAACCACAAGATCAACTTACTTGAAATTTTCTTACATATAAAAACAATTAATCACAAAACATTTATATAAACCAAAACCTTTATCGAATAAGTAAAACCTAAGCCAGTCCATGGTAATCCTATTGTCTTATTCTGCCGCCACCCATGGACTTTGACCCAGGTGACTTCTGTATGTAGTATGTATGTCTGGATTGCCTCAACCTCTGCCCAGGTGCCATGGCGCCCTAAGTCAACACGTGGCTTCTGGCAAAGTGCCTAAACCACACCCAGACCCATATACATGGCGACGTCTGCCTCTCTTCACATTCGCCAGATGGGAAATGGTAGCACTTTGGATGCCCATCTGGACTCTCAGAGAGGTACCTAGAATTTCGTGGGATTTTGCAATAAAAATGCAACGTTTATAGCTGGTCGCTGTCGTAGTCTGGCTGTGGTTTCTTCGCAGCCACGTCCATTCCGCCCCAATGGAAACTGTTTCACACTAACACTCCATTTATGCACAGTAGGTCGCGAAAGAGAAATTCTGCTTAAAAATATATATTACCTAAAAGGAAGTAGGAAAAGACTTTCAAAATAATTTCATTAATTGCTAATTTACATTAAATGCAATATTATTTTAAAATATTTTTATATAAATTCATTTAGAGCTTCCTTTCGAAGGCTTTCCAAGAAGGCCGGTAAATAAAAACATTTCCCTTCCCCCGCCCCTGCTAAGAGCCACTGTGTGTCCGTTAAGTCGTGACCTCTGTGAGTGGCCATTAACGCTTTTTTATCTGTTCATAAATTTTAATTTTGGCAAAATACTCCAAGTACGTGCCGCACCCCGAGACTCCGCTCCGCTGTCCCTGTTGCCTTTCAACTTGAAACGAAGCCACCATAATTCTTTGCTTAGCTTTTCAGGGAATGGGTCCAGGCCTGGGTTCAAGTCAGGGTCCGGGTCTTCCCTTCGTGTTTGCCTGGCGTTTTCATTTTGGCCAAGAGAAATATGACTTGGTGGCTGCCTGTGGCCGTGCAGTTTTCCTTCAGCGTCTTTGAGTCGAGGACCCGTAACCTTATTTCGCCAGCGGAGCATCCTTGGCGTTGGCTGGCGGGCTTGTTTATCGTTCTTTGCATCTCATTGAGCTTCGGATCCCGCCCACTTACACTTGCCTGCTCACAAGCGCTTTTCTCGGGGAATTATAGGGTGGGGATGGTGGTTGCTCCATGTCTTGCCTTTTCGTTTTGTCCTTTTTTTTCCCGCCTTGCCTTGCTCCTCCGTACTTTTCAGTTTTCCATTGCATATTTAACCTAATTAAAATGAGTTATGTGAGACAGGTGGAGAGAGCGTGTTAATCCTTGACCTGCTGACTTTGCCGGAGCTCATTTTTCCAGTCGCCCAAGTGGCGCCTTGAGCTGAAGATGTTTCGCTTTGCTATCACAAAATGTTTACCATTCGTTTTTTCAACGTTTTTCTTTGCCGTTTAGATATGGTCTGGTGGAGAAGTCTTGCCCTGCGATTTGAAATTTGATTTTAAAGTAGAAGAAATATGCTCAAAGATGAAGTCCATAAGACTAAATGGTAGCAATTTCACAGATATTTTCCCATTAAATACTTTGAAGTTTAAGGTTTCATATTAAAGATGTTTGTAGTTCATTTCGAAATGAATTCATAACCACTGAAACCACCGCCGTAAGCTGTGGTTTTGCATCACGTTTTGTTAGGTTTGGTAATTTGCAAAATACTATATAAACTAAACAGTGTTAATCAGTTACAAAAACTTACAAATATTTACATTTTTAATAACTTCAAACTTGCGTTTTTAAAAATAAAACGAAATAACGTAAACTCTTTGGCCTTTTTACCGAGCAAATATCTCTCTTTTCATTTACACATCAAATTTTCTTTGCTTTCCTTTAATTAAAATACAACATAAATATTTCCTAGAAAATAAAAGGAACGAAAAAAGCTAAAGTCAAGTCAATAGGAAGTTTTATCCTTGCCTTCCTTCCACTTACCTTAAACCCAACTAACTCTTATCCTTTGTATCTTATCATTGCAGGTATGTTAATAGAGCCAACTCAAGCCTCAACAAGTGGGATCTCCTTCTGGACCGACAAGGAGCAAACAATGACCAAGAGCAAACTAACCTAATGAATTTATGTACGAGGTGCACAAGGTGCAAAACGCACAGGGCCGGGCAAAGGCTCTCTAACTGAAAGTACTTAAGCCCATAAAATATTCAAGCCGTGAACATGTGGGGAAAATTACAAAGAGCGGCCCGGAAAAGGCGCACAAAAATCCGGAATCCGGCACGCAAGCAAGCAGGAAAAACTGGAGAAGGGAAGAAAAAAACCTGGACGGACAGACACTCGAAAGAGTAACGAAATCCTAAGTAGGCATTATACACAAAGACGTAGGGAGAAAATTTGTATATCGGTGACTAAACTTAACTGAGAAAGATGATGGAAAATAATTATAAAAATTTACTGTTTAGCTTATTTGGAAAACTAGTTTTTCCACTGATTCTGTATGTTTTCGATATGCTTTAATTTCTGAGAGATTCAATATAAAAGTTATCTTTCCATTTTTTTTTCTCTGTGCACTCTTAAACATCCTACAGTTTTGTGGAAAAAAGTCGCCGTCGCACAATTTACCATTGTGAGTTTTAGGGGGCGTATATATGGTAGGGAATGAAGGTCTTACCCTTGCCCCGGGGGGATAGGCAGCCAGCCACTGATTGAAAAGAAAAATTACGGGCAAGTAGTTGCCCGGGTGGCCGCCAGATGGTCTCGACAACGACAACGGCGACGACAGCGGGACACGGTGACGTCTGTGCTGTTGCTGATGAGCAGCATAAATGTCCTGCGGAAGGGCAGAAACGAGAGGAAACGGAAGCAAGCGGCGCCGCCAGTGGGACCAGCAGCCTTGAGCTCCGGAAGTGGTAAAAGCCAAAGGGGAGGGGGGCAGCCTGGGGTCTCCAAGCCATTTGCATTTAAGAGTACACATTGAGATGTCTATGCCCCTAGACAGCATCCGCTGATGGCAACTGTTTCTTTCTGCTCCAGAGAACAGGTTTCCTTTTACACATTTACTGTGGCTTATTTTTCACAACTTTTCTCTCTCAACTACCAATTTTTTACATATACTATTAAAATCAGCCAATAAATTCGTTTAATCTATTTTACATCGAATTCCAATACTAGTAAAAATATGACTTAATTTTAAAAGTATTTCCTTAATTTCATCCCACTGTATCGGCAAATGGAGCCTGGCTAAGGGGGCTTAAGAGGCGTGGAGGTGGAACTCCGTCTGGCATAGCACGTTGTGGATATTAAGCATGTCCTTAAGCATAAAATGTCAATAAGTGCACCCAATCGATGCTAAGCAGTTTACATTGCGACAAGCCACTGAGGCACCGTCTTGCCACTTTCCAGTGCCCTTCTGCCTGCCAATATCCTACGATTTCGAACAGGAACTTTGCTAACAATGCAAAGGACTCGGAAAAGCACAATCACACACACACATACATTCATGCTTGTGCTTATCTTTATGCAGGCATCTCATATTTTCCGATAAACGTATTTGGAAAAGCGAATTTTCGCTAACATTGAACGGGCGGGCATCAAATTGAACTAAGTGGGTTTTCAGTGCAGTTATGTTGCTTGTTATAATTTTAAATTATTTCTCTATTTGCTACTAGCTTTAAACTGAATAATAAAATTAGTTAGACTAAGAATAGATTGCCCTAAGGCTGCTTTAAAAGCGCACTAATTAATTATAGTTGAGGAAATATTATCTGTTGGAAACGCACGCACATCCATTGAATAATTTCCTCCTTTTATCTCCCCTAAACAAAAGGTACATAAGTATTTTAGTAGGGTTTACCCAATGCCTTTCATAGGAGACTAGCAATCTATGATATTTCTTTCTTATCCGCTTGTCACTCACTTTGAACATTTCTAATTTTGTTGTAAGAACGAAAAACACATATGTCTTATCAGCTTGTTAGTGGTATCTACAAACAGTGCACAAGTCTGGCAGGTCTCTCAACTTAAATATAGCCAAAAGGTGGGCAACCAATTCAGTTTGTTGAGTTCCGGAAGAGCTGACGGTCTACCCCAAAAAAAATGAGAGGTACTAAAACCAGAGTGTGATCAGTGCTTGGAGTCTAAAAGATAGCTCACCGTAGTTCCGCGATGTCACATCCACGTGGTCTTTTTACTGGCATGCTTGACCGGAATCCGGGCGTACTCGTTGGAGGAGAAGTGCCGGCTCTTGCCTGGAAAGGGCTTTATAGGAGATCCCAGTGACTGCCAAGGCTGGGCTTATTGCCAGGACAACAGGCTCATCGGTCGACGTAACTGCTTTGAGGGCACTTTGTTCAACTTTCGGGATGGAACCTGTAGGGAGGCGTCGAAAGCCCAGTGTCATTCCAATCTGAAAGAGATCTGTGCTGAACTAAAGCCGGGTGACTTCGCTGCCGATCCTGCCAATTGCCGTCGATTTCTCAGCTGTGGGACCAGCGAGGATGCCTCTGGAGGCGACTGCGGCGAGGATCATGTGTTCAGCAACAAGTTGCAAACCTGCGTGGCCGAAGTCTCCGGCTGTCCGCAGAACAACATCTGCTCTCATGTAAAAGACGGCATGCACCTTGCAGATCCTCGGACCTGCAACAATTACTACAAATGCAACAATGGTTTCGCCATCTCCTTGAATTGCTCTGCTGGTCGGTATTTCAACAGAGTAACTGGTCACTGCCAGTCCTGGCTGCCGGAACACTGCTCCAAGGACGATGAAACAGAGCCTGCCATGCCACCCTTTTCGGATTCTCATACATGCTGGAAATTCTATCAGCGAGATCGATCCGGAGAGCAGCGCTTCTCGGATTTAATGACCTGCTATGGATACTATACCTGCACCTCCCAGTTTGATGTGGGACAGTGGAATAGCTGCCCTTGGGGCCAGCACTTTCAATGGTGGAGCGAAACCTGCGCATCGCCGGAGGGCAACAGCTGCCCCTACGATCGCTGTGGTAACAGGAACCTCCTGATGGTGACCACCATCAATACAGACTGTCGGGAGTACACAGTCTGCCGGGATTATCGCTCGACGAAATCGGAAAGATGCCCCAAGGATTATCCCTACTTTAACGAGCTTAGTGGTCAGTGCAGTCGGCAATTTCCCAATCACAGGGTGTGCTATATGGATGGTTGAAGGGTCATAGCAGTATATTTTTTCCAATCTCAATTATATTCTTTTATGACTTGTCTGAAAAATTCAAAGTTTGTGCTTTAAATTTTAAATTTCGACAATTAAATACACATTAAAGTCCAGAAATGCGTCTTTATTTATTCGCTAAAGTTCAATAATTAACTAAAAATAATAAAATAAATCATTTGTTACATTTACCCAACGTTATCTCATGTAACAAGTGATTGATTAGTTTTTTTTAATCATATATAATTATGATAAGTGGCTTCTGCCGCTCACCCGCCCAGTCAAGCACAACTGCAGAGTCGTCTTTTCCTACAAGAGACATTTTTCGCTTGAAGTTTCGCTGCCAGAAATTGAAATGAATCAACGAAAAATTCAAATATTCGCCGCTTTCGGTGATGTCAGGACCCCAGAGGGGACTGCTGTCTTTATGAAAGACCCTTGGCTGTGAGGGGGTGGCGCAGTAAACGGTCTTAAAGTGGGGTTGGCATGGCTGCAGGCATACCAGTCAGCCAGCCAGCCCCCAATGACGAGGCTCAACAATACGTCGCGTCATTGAATTATTATGATTGACTTTTATTACACGGAATCGCAATTTATTTTACTTAACAACAGGCTGCCATCCATGGAGCCACCGAGTGCGGTTAAAAGTAGCGAAAATTTGAATGAAAAGTTGTAAAGAAATTACGTTATTTATCATTTGCCGAGTGGCGGCGAACCAACGACAGGGAGCCCAACGAGATGTGGCCCAAACCGTTTCCGTATCCGCTCATTTATTTGCCGCACTGTCAAGCGCACACACCCGTACACTGGAAGAAAATATTCTAAATTAAATAATTATGAAAGAATAGTTTACTTTTAAGACTGGGATTCCTTCTTTTAAGAAACATTTTGTTTTCGATCTACATTTAATAAATAAAATATTTTAAACTATATGTAAATCTATTAGTGAAAATTTCCTTTGTGTTTGAGGCCCTTGCCTTCGTAGTTTGGGCCACAGTTAAAAACTTTTTCGCGACGGCAGCAGAAATTCAAATTTATTGTTTGCGGTTGCCAGGCGAACCCCTGTGCGGCCACGCCCACCTTTAGTCGATGGGCTTAAAATTAGTAGCGACGTCTTGCTGCCAATCGATGGGCGTTTGATTAACGGTCGCGCCGAGAGATTGAATCGCTTAATTGCCTTAAAAGTGGGCGTGGCTTTGGGGCAGAGGCATGAGCAGGAGGATTTAATGGCAGGATAAAAGTCGTGACTATCCAATTACACACGATGTAGGGGAGCTGAAGGCAGTAAGCCGTTTTGGTTCCGCCATCACTTACCTTTAATTAGCTAATTCCCTTTAAGGTCCTGGGCCCCCTCCCCCCCCCCTCAATTGTGGTTTGGGGATTACCCAATGGCGCTCTCCCGGGGTTTAGAGTTTAGTAATTGCTGTAGAGGACTTTTCGGCTTTTGTGCCCTATACAAGGAGAATGGCAAAAGAAAGTTGTCCCAGTCTCCAGCGAAGCCGCGGAAGTTTCTTGTGGAGAAAAAACAAAAATGAAAGTAAAGCGGCCGAGAAAAGTAATGGGGATATTATGGAAGATAACCCATCTAACTCTGCACTTACATTTATCAGCGTAGCATGGAAAATTCATTTCACTTTGATGGGTGGGTGAGTTAAGGGTATAAAGTAGGTGTTACTTTTGAAACTCTTTGCCCACTTGCACAACTTTTATATTAATTTAAATAATCCCTACTTTCATGAGTTAACATAAAAACTAGCATATTTATTACATTTTTTAGAAGCACAATTAAAATAATTAATTATAAATATTGTGACACGATTCTTTTTCATATTAAAACTCATTAACGTTAAGCCCCCAGCTCAGACTGGGCTGGTTTTTAATCAATTTCCATAGAAATGCCTTTGTTTCATGGCTTTCATTCTTCATCATTTTCCCCATTTACAAAAAATAATACTCATACTCATTTAAGGATGAAAATTACGCCGCAGTCCTTTCACCGCCACAGCCGGGGCAGGACAAAGGCTGCTGGGGAAGCCTCCACGCGGGGCCAAGCAGTGCAATTCAATGCGGGTTTTGCCATCAACCGCAGGCTGCGACATTCCCAGTGTTAAGCGCTTTCCTTGGATGGCAGTGAAAACCGCACAAAGCCAAGCCCCCGAGTTACCCTCGATTCCGGCCGGGATTTGCTCAATGCAGTCAGGGCCAATGCCACTGCCAATGCTACTTCTACTCCTTCGCTCCTTTGCTCCTTTCCTCCTGGCTCCTGGCTATACTTTTGTTTTTCCAACTGGTTGACTGCAGCCACCTTCTTCTGCTTCTTGGGAGCCGGTTGGAAGTGGTTCTCCTTGCCCTCGCCTGTGTTGTTTGTATGCGTCTGCTGTGGTTTATGTCCTCGTTGTTGACATTTAGTTGACACACACAACACGGATCCCTCGGATGCCCCCTCGTCCCGGCCGAGAACTTCCGGCAACACAGAGCACTGTCGAGGCCCTGGCAATGGATCATCGGCGCCTTTGTTTACACATCGCCACCGAAGCTTGCCGCAGTCCTCGTCCTCCTGATTGTTCCTCGTCAGCTGGTGCTCTTCATTGTTGCTAACTAGAAAAGCCCGAGCTGAGTCCTTACTGCCCGTCAGAATGTCCTTTAGCCCACAGTGGTTGGAGCTGTCGAATTTGTTGGAATAATATTTTAAAGAAGTTTAATTTTTAGCTTTCCTTTTCCTAGATAACCAAGGAGTTACTTAGTAACAAAGAAACTAACAACCCAAGGACTGTACGAACTATTTTCCTACCTTCTTTTTCTGAAAGTTAAAATCCTGGATTTTGGCTACTGTCTGCCAGTTGGTGTAAACAATTTTTAAAAGGTTATTTTTGCTTGCAACAGCCGCGATCCGCACTTTGTTCCGCTTTGCACTTCATTTGCCAGACCATCCACCCAGTCGCTCCTTCTTCCTAGTCGTCGTCGTAGTCATTCTAGTCATCCTCTCCTTGGGGCAGTAAATTCTGTTTACCAGCTCGGCTGTCTTTGCAGTGGATGCATCGGTGGGACGGCTATTTGTTATGTCGTTTGACTGAAGCTGCTGACATTTATCCAGCAACTGCAGTGAGCAGCCGGAATATGCAGAGGATGTGCCGCCTCAGATATTAAATCGCCTTCAAGGCAATAAGAGGCTGCAGTGCCGTTTTTGCTTGATATTTCAGCCTTGAAAAATATATAGTGACAGGGAGGAAAGAGTATTGGATTTCCTGGTAGCTCCATTAATTATTTAAAATTTGTCTATGGCAAGGAGCTCTTTTTTTTCAAACAGCATTCAGTTGTCCAGCTCGAAATGAGTTTCCTTGGGGAGATGTCTAAAAATTGCCTTAAAAAGCAATTAAAAAACTAATTTAAAATTTAAAGAGAGACTAAAAACTAATGGTACTTTCAGATAAATAATTTATTTTGTACTTTAAGGAAAAACTATTAATTTGTTATTTAAATAAAATTTTCAGAACTTTATTTTTGATTATTTTTTTTTAATTATTCCACCAAGCATTACAACTATTTTTTGTAGACCAAGTGGGATTATCTGATTCCTCTTTAATTTACTTTCGCCTTCCCCCGGGTGCAGGTCTAAATGGTTTTCGCCTGGACTTGGAGTCAACAATAAGTACAGATTGTCGCTTGAGGAAGTTACGTGAGGGCACTTCGTTATCATCGTCCGTGGTGGCCACTGTTGGTAGGCAATGATTTTTAGGATGGCCAAAGGGCTCGGCACGAACTGAACTGGTATCAATCTCTTACCCGCCGCCGGCGCCTGTTCCGGTGAGGATGAGGAGGTGCCCGCTGCCCGCTGTGCCCGTCCGGCAAAGAGATTGTAATAACACATGGGCATCGGTTGGGGCTTCTCGCCCTCGGGCGCAGATGGGGACTTGGGCTGCTCCGCTTTGTACATCTCCTCCTCCTCTTCGTCAACAATGTCCAGCTTGGGTATGTCGAACGGTGGCACATCCTCGGATTTGCTCAGCTCCTGGCAGCGCTTAATCTTTAGTTTGAGTATCTACACGAGGAGGAGGGGTAGGAGGAGGAAGGAAATTTCCAGCAAGAATAATAATTGGTTAAGCAGAACATCACCTCAATCATGTCCTCATCTGCGGCAGTGTGGGCTAGGAAATTAGGTAATTCGGCCACGCTCACATGAAGCTTCCTTTCGGGTATCTCAATATTGCTCTCATCCACCTCCTGCACTTTGAAGATCATCTCGCAGATGCGTTCCTTAAGATACTTGAGCACACCCATCGACTTGTCCGCCTCATCGGTGTCCAGTTTGCGGTCCTGCTCCTTGGCTGCGATGCTGTTTTTGATTTGCTCAATCACCTCTTGGTTTCTATTTGCAATTATAATATAAATAATTAATTATTTAATATTTAAAAAAATTATTTTATACTAACACTTCGCTTTCTTTGACATCGGAGAACTTGGAGGCCTCCAACTCGCTGGTTAGAGCCTCGCGTTCTGCCTCCAGATTGGCCTTCTCTGCCTCTGCAGCCTTTCTTAGATAATTGAGACGTGCAGCGGACTCCTTTTGGGCACTGAATCGCTCAAAGACCTCAAAGGGCGAGGTGGCCCCAGAGGCCTCCATCAGCTGCTTGAATAGCGATTCCATATCGCTGGTCACGCTCTCCAACTGGGAAGCCGGCTCCTCCTCGCCATTCTCCGTCTTGGCTGTGTGCTGGCCATCGCCGGAACTGGAACCGACGCTGTCCTGATGGACCAATGTCTTGGTTTCCGCAAAGAGTTTGCGCCCAATCCGTTCTAGTTCCAGTTTACGGGCCTCCACTTGTTTCCGGAAGTCGAGGGCCTGGCGCTCGCGTGTCTTTTGGGAGAGATTTGCCTGCTGCTCCTGGCGCTGTAGGATTACTTTGGCGGCATCTCTCATTTCCACAGCCTCGTTATGGACCTGCTGCAGCCTTTCGATCTCTGCCTTCTGGTCGCTCAATGATGCCTCCAGTTCACGCAGACTCCGCTCAAAGCGCTCGGCATCCGTCATCAGGGAGGCTTCAATGGAGCGATACTTTTTGCGGATGTGTTCCGCCTCCATCCACTGGACATTGGTGCGGTGGATCTCATTCTCCAGTTGGCAAACGAGCTGAAAACATTTTTTTTTAAATATTAAATATATATTTTAATATTTATTTTAATTTTCTGACCTTCCTGTTGGCATCCTCCTCGAGTGTCTCTGGTGGCTTCTCGCCCAGATTCTGGTTTTGGGCCTCCTTGTTGGCCAACAAACCGCGATACTTTTCCACCAGCTTGCTGAAGTGCTGCTGGCGGGATTTGAAGCGATGCCGCAGCAGATCCATCTGCTTCCGGCTCTCGGTGATCTTGAGATCGGTGAGGAAGATGGCATCATCGGCATTTTTGGCCCCCACCGGATACGTGGCCTTGCCCACAATTATGGTGGGTGTGCAGCTCTGCGCCCTGCGCTGCTCGCCACTGGGCTCCTTGATAACCAATGGACGCTGTACAGGATTACGAAGACGACTCGCCTTCACAGTCAGCTCCTTGATGTCCTTCTTCAGTGAGCTAACGGTGTCGCAGTTTATACGGTTTTGTTTCTGCCACTCCGCCGCATTGGCAGTCTTTTGACCCTCTGAAAATGTAGAATTTTCATGAAACAAACACTTAACACTTGGAAGGATTTAAGGACTCTCACCTGCCAACAAAATCCGCTTCTTAATCTCATTTATTTGTCGGTTCAACTCGTTCAGCTTGTCGGATTCCATGGCTTCATCTGTGCTGTTTGCTTTGAATAAGCGGCTAAAGGATATTCCGTTTGGTTTGTCCTTTGTTGAATCGATGTGGAAGTTGCTGTGGCAACGATTAACTTAACTAAGGTGTTCCTAGGGTTGCTAACCTTTCTCGGAAAGTTATTATTAAGCTATGAAATTAAACAAAGAAAAACAAATATATTTTACTTTTTCAACTTAACATGAACATTAGTTTTTAGTTCATTTTTTACGGTTAACAATTTATTAATTGAAGATGATTTATATATCGTTTGTTTATTACATTTTACTGCATAAAAACCCACCAGAAATACCTCTTAATATTTATTATAACTTGTCTCAATTATATACTTTTAGCGTTAAACGTACGCTAGAATTTGTAATACTTTAATAATTAAAAAATATAACCAAAGATTACAATAATTTATCACCAATCAGAAATCAATAATTATCGCGAAAAATTAAGAAATCGAGCCTTAATTACGAGATTCCGCACCCTAGCGACAAACTCGGCCGCATGGCTGGGCTCCTGGAAGGTGCAGGCAAAGTGCTCCGGTGTTCCTTCCGGACAAAAGGCGTAGTTGAAGTTAAACCAGCCACAACTGTTCGTCCTGTTGGCCATGTAACCAATGTGCCAACTACCATCGATACGAGTGTAAACCAGTAAAAAGCTAGAAGTCTTTTCGCGAAGTAAAATATAGTACAGGCCGTGACGTTCCAAGATCTTTATATCTCCCGTATAAGGATGTTCGTTGGGACCTGGTAAGGTGCCTTCCCGTTGCCATTGCTTCACGCTATTGAAACGAAACAATGTCACGGGCTTGCTAAACAGAATCCTGCCGCTGCTCTCGATGTCCTGCCGATCGGCAATTGGATGGTTGATCTTTATGATATCACGGCTATAACCCGTCACGCTCAATGTTGTCTTGATGCCAGAGTCATCGCTATCGGAACTATCACTGGAATCGGAATCCGATGCATGTCTGGCCCAGCCTTCGCTGGCATCTAGCCTATAAAGAACCCGTATTCTTTCAGGATGCATAACTGGCATACGTTGGAAGGGCTCTCCGCCGGCTAAGGCATTTCGTGGAAGTTCCCCCTGGCGGTTCAATTGAGCCACAGTTGGCTGAAATTTTAAACTGCGTTTTTTAAACTGCGTTGCGTAGGTCAAGGTGCCCCCTGTCTGGTTTTTTTCTGAAAATTTGTATTATATAGAAATATATCAGACTTTTCCTTGTATCTACTTACCCTGATTCGATTCCTTAAACGTTTTAAATAGATTTATGCACAAAATGAGATTTTTAAGCGCCTTGGAGGTTTGCTGTTTAATTTGCTCTTCGGATTGACTCCTTCTGCGTTCCCTGTCGCCAAAACAAAGCCTCACACTTGGCCTCCAAATTGGTTTAATACCAATCAAGGAGCTAATAAATCCAGTGCCACGTCCTCGCACTGCCATCGGCTCCTCAATCTTAATTAGTTCTTGGGATATGGTGGCAGGTGATATTGGTTCCTCGATTACCGGTATTTTCGTCAATTGTTCAGCTGAATTTTCCACTCCTGCTCCATTTTCCACTCCTGAAGGTCCATCCATCTCGGGTGCCTCGACTTCTTCGGAATTATTTAAGTTTATATCTTCGAATTCGATTGATGATTGTGCCTCCTTGACTTCAGGCAGCGCAGCTTCTTCGACCTCAAATACGTTTGATTCCTCAATTTTGGAAGGACGTATTTCTTGGATTTGTGGAGGACAAGTTTCCTTTGCTTTTAATACTTCGTTTTCCAATGCATTTGTCTCTTCAACGGGTGCCAAGTTTAGCTCTTTTAAGTGTCCAGCTTCTGCGCGGGCGCAATACATCTCAAGTTCCGGAATAAAATAAGGGACTGGGCAAGCATCATCCTCGGATGACACGTTCCCCCTTTCCAAGTGCGAAGATGACTTAAACACAAGCCAATCCCCTACCTGTCCCTGCTCACGCAACCTTCCCATGATATCAATTTGAGTCATTAGCGATTTCAGTGGCAAGTCGAGCCGGCTGTAATCCATTTCAAAGGAATCCTGCAAAATGGATGCCGTGCAGCGCTCGTCATCTGGTTTTTGGCTCAGAACGTTGGCCCTGATTTTGGGTACATTCGATGGTAAGACCTCTTCTGCAGTTGCCTCGCTTGGCCCAGCCACATTGTATCCTTCCACATGACTGTCCAACATTGTCTATGCGGGATGACTATCGAAAGAAAAAACCAAACTCAAAATTGACTAAGATTTTGAACATAACAAACTTACCGATTTTCTGAGTGTTGAGTCGATTTAAGGGCTACACACCGAAGTGAGTATATAATGACAGGTTTTTCTTAGATGTGTGGATATCTGGGTTTCTAGGACATTGCTAATATGTCTTCAGGTCTTTGTTGTTTATGTCAAAGCTAACATTTCCGTGGCACGTATTTACGTACCTCTATTGTAATCGTATCTTTTCATTAGTATCACTCGCAGGTCAGTTTTCTATTGCCTCGGATAACAAGATGAAAATGTATCTGGGTAATGCTTCCGTTCATTGTTGTCCACACGCATGGCAGTCCGGCCCCTGCGTCTAATTACAATTTGCTTTTTGTCCAACGGTGCGTATGCGTAATTATACAGACGGCAAAAGGAAGCTGACGGACTCTAGGGGGAGGCACATTCACGGAGTGAAGTGGAGTGGGAATCAAATTACAATTGACAACAACTTTTCGCTGGCTTTTCAATGGACTGGAGAAATGAGCTTGAAAACAAAAAGCACCTGAAGGCCAAAACAAAACACTGCCCGGTTTCGCTTTTGTTATTTTCCGAGTGAATATATGTATATATGGGAGACCGAGCCTGAGCCTGAGACCCCGTGTCCCTGCCCGCAGCTAAACAAATACGCGAGGGACCAGGACGAGGACCAGGACCAGCCCAGGCAAAGCAAATAGCGTAGCAAAAATATTTGAATTTGAAATATGCATAAAATGCGGGAAAACGAATTCAAAGCACTGCGAAATAAATAAATAGCGAATGCAAACAAAATGGGAACAGAAAGCGGAAAACAAAAACAGGAAAAAAAGAAGACCAAGGAAACTTCCCTTCTCGAAAAAGTAAAACAATCAAAATTTGCGCACCATTAAATTTTGTATTGTACTCGTTCCACCGCACTTCACCGCCCAGCTTTTGCAATTTTCTCATTTTCCTTGTAGCCTCCCATATGTCTCTGTGTGTGTGAGTGTGTGTGTCCCAAATCGACTTTCTCCTCAATGTTCAAAAGCTTTGATTTCCGCAACTCAATTTTATTCCACCAAAATTCGAAGAGTTTTCCCCGTTTTCCGGGACTGCAGCCTTGTGGAATCCTTGCAAATATTTTGTTGACAAAACCGATCAAAGCGTCGAGACAGCGAAATGTCAGTTATGATTTCGCTACAAATTGGCTTTGATTTATGACTTTGTTTTCACAAAATCCAGCTAAAGTCTTTGTTTTTACAAAATCCAGTTAAAGTCGCATTGATACGGATTCTATGTGCTCTTTGTAGCCTTAAAATTTCCACATTTTTAATTAGTTTTCTGTAAATGGCAAATAAATATAATTGTTTGTTATTTATTGATTTGCTTTTTTGCTGTGGCTTGGGCACAATCATAAATTAGCATTTGTTGAATATTAATTAGGGTAAATGCAAATATATAGTTTTCATTTGTAGTTTTAAATTGTGAAAAGAGTGGGGTTTCGGCTTAAATTAATAGTCTATAATAAATCTATTCCCAAACAGTTTATTGATCGCAACTATTTAGTATTCAATTTGCTTTCTATTGATTAAATTATATAAAAACAAGTTCATAAATTGGAAAACTTATTTAATGAAGTCTATCAACAGGTTCCTCATATCTTTTATAAAATATATCAAAGTTATTATGGATATTTTAAACTTTAAAGATTTTATTTTAGGAAATCCTTGCTTTTATAATGCATTTTCTGTATATAAATGCACTTTTCATATTACAGAATAATAAAGTAAAATGAAATCCATTGAGTTAATTAAAATTAAAGCCAGACTTCAACTAGAATACCTAGTTTAAGCTCCATCAATTTTGCCAGTTAGCCAACGAGAATATACAATCAAGAGGATTACATTACATGGTAATTTGCAGAGACAACTGAAATATTTAGCTTTTGGTAACTCAACCCCGGACCTCGAGCTTAACTTTCATCTCTGAAGTGTGCAAGGCATGCTGGTCCGAAGCTATGTATGTACACCTGGCCCAGGTGTGACATTCTGCAGTTGCCAGGACAGGCTTCGAGCCCATTAAAACTAATTACTCATAATCATTTTGGCTACTGCTCGACTGCCTCCAGGACACAGCCATAGCCATGGCTCCTGGCGAGCGACAGTCCCAGCTGCCACATATACATTGAAATTAATTAAAATTAAAATGAAAGTGGAAATGGAAATGGAAATGGTAACGGTACGGGAAAGGGAACAGGGGATGGGGATGGTAGAAATGGAAACGAAGCCCCGCGATGCTGCACATGTGGCAGGCTCAAGTCCTGGTTGATTTCCATGAAAACGACTCAACCGCAGATGATGGGGAAATTAGTGGCCGGGGGAAAAGAGCAAAAAGGGAGATGAGTCAAATGTACAAAGTCAAGTGCGCGGCGACCGATGAAAAATCTCTGCGAAATTAATTAAATTCTGTAATTTAAGCTCACCCCGGGAAGCCTGCAGCTTGGTGCTGGGTAGGATGGTGTGGGTATGAAGGCTTTTATCATGATTATGTTGTGTCACTTGGCAGCACATCTGCCTGCCTCCCGCAGGATACTTGTACCTGGGTTCAGCGACCTATCGTCCTGACATTTACTCTTTATGCAGGGCAATGCAGGCCAGGCCACAGTGCCTCCTCAACACTGAGGGAAGTTAAAGGTAGAGGTAAAACTAAAAAAAAAAGTATATTAAGTTTTCTAAATTTATTAAATTAAAATTTAATATATAAATTAAATATATTTAAGTATGATTATAATTTATAAGGGACGAAATTTTTCTTAGTTTTTTTCTATTACTTTTTAGAGATTTTTTTTCTGAGTGCTTATATTTGTTTTGTGAATTGAAGTGTGTGTGTGTGTGTGTGTGTTAGGAGGTCCTGCAGGCAAGGCCTTGATGTTGCCGCCGTTCGCCAGATGGCGCCACCTTTGCAGCGCTGTCAAGCGCAACGCAGCGCAAAATTATTCTAATTAGAGTTCCCCCAACCCCATCCACATCCTCCATCTAGCCGCCCTTCCATGATATCCTTTTACACTGCCTTTGAAAAGTTATTCAGTTAGACAAAAACCTCTGTCTGTGTGTGTATGTTTCTAATTTGGCTGTTTTATTTTATCCTTCTTTTTTTTGTTGTATTTTTCGCTCTAAGCACTTTAGTTTACCTGTAGTTACACACCCTTCAAAGAGCTAATGTGTGTGTATGTAAAGATAAAAGCTTTGCGGGCAAAATGTAATCAAATGTTGTGGTTTAAAATACGTTTAAGTTTTCAAGATAATCTTGTGGACTTTAAAAGTTATCTATTATAGTTTGCAGATTTAACTTTAATATTCAAGTTATTTGCGTATGAATGCAAATACACAAGTTTTGATTTCTGTATGATTTTTATAATTATAGTGCTAGTTTTTTAATTCAAAAAGAACTTAATAAGACTTTATAGTATAATTATTCTTTTATATTAATCAATTCAAAACTCTTATTATTGTTGCTCTTAAAACTAATTCTTTAACATTTTAATAAAATACGAAATTATTTGCAAGGTGCCAAGCCTGCAACATCTGTTCTCCAAAAGTGAGATTCAATAATTCGTCACAAGGACAACAGCTGAATAAAACATGGTTTCTTTCGCCGACGAGCCGAGTCTTGACAAAATGAAATTTTTAAATGTGATGGCAAGCGGAATTTATGTAGTAATCTCACGGCACTGAGACATATTCCTGTGCCCAGGACTTGTGTGCATGATTTATCTTAAGCCGCATAACAAAGGCGGTGAGAGCACTTCCTGTGTGCGTGATCCTGCAACCTCATCCTCCTCCTGCTCCTTCTCCTTCATGAATCACCCAGCAAGGAGCAAGGAGTGGCAACATGTGCTTAATAGTTTAACGCTTCGTGTGCCACTTAGCTGGGCATGAATGCCTATTCCGGCAAGGAGTCACCAGCCAGGACATCTCTCCCTACCCGTTATAATGTTGCCCTGCTGCAAGAGGAGCTGATGGTGCAGTCTGTCAGTGGGAACCATATCCTTGGGCGCACTCATTTTTCGTTCCAGGTGTTAGCAGATCCATCTCAGTTACAAATCCGCGACGGTGAAGCCCGCCGTTTTGTTCCATTTCGCGAACCAAGCCAATCTCCTCTCGTTCCGCTCTGTGAAAAGGTGAGGCGAAGGGAAGTTAGGACGTGGACTCTGGTTTCAATGTAGAGTAGACGCGACGGAGTCCTGGTTTCCATGCCCATCTGGCATCGCGTGTCGCATGATGTATGACATTTTTGCGCCTCATAAACACCTGTCCCTCTACCCAGGATAATAACAAACACTGAACACCTGAAGAAAGGAAAGCTAAAATTATAAAGAAAATAAATTGTGAAACAAAAAACATGATTTACTGAAATTATAAGGCTTTAATATGATTTTCCAAGGAAACAGAACTTGAAAAATATTACTAAAAATTGGGGAAATCATATATTTTTATCCATAATAAGACTGAAAATTGTATTAATAATTACATTGGGAATTTATGATTTTCCTTAATTAAATTCCTTAAAATAAACTCTCTATAATCATAACTTAAAGTATATTTCTTAAGCAGCTTTAATCATTATTGATTAATAATGTGCACTTTAAAAACTTTCCATTATTCACTCGAAATACAATTTAAAATCTATAATTATTTTCCATTTATATCCTGAATTTCTGCAAGTGCTTCCGTTCCACCTGCCTGCTCGTCACCTTATTGCTCTTTTTTGTTTTTGTGCATCGTCCAGACAGACCCCTTTGCAGGAGGATGGGCCTGGCCCTCTTTTGGCCCGGGGGGTGGTGCCCTGTTGTTTGTTTTTGTTTGCCTTGACGAAATTGGCACGACTGGCGGCAGGTGGGGGGACGGAACTGGGAACACGGGATGCCGCCGCCGATGCCGTGTTGACTGTTTGACTATTTGCTCGTTTACGTTAACGGAGAGCTGACTTATTTTCCTCGGCGGTGCAATTCAAATATGCCGGGAGTTCCTTTACCCACAACCGGTTGATTGCACGATCAAAGTCAATTGACCTTTGGCATTTGCCATGTTTTGTTTGGAAATTCCCCCTTTGTTTGCCAGTAAGATGAAATTATTTTGGGTAGCTGGAAAAAGCTGGGAAAAATAGTGTCTGTTGATAATTAATTCCAATAAACTTTATTTAACAAAAAGTTTTATTTATCTTTAAACAGAGCCACTGTGGCGCAGTGTTTATAAAAACTTCCAGTATTAAGGCATTTTTTGTCGGTAATCCGATTTACCAGTTCCATGTGTATTTTCTGATATTATTTATATATAGTATATATAAAAAATGGTTGATATTTGTTTGATGCTGACCCGCAGATGTGTCTGCCAAAAGGAAAACAAAAAATGCACATTGGCATATTTGATTTATAGTCTTCATTGTGGAAGTTCTTGATAAATCGGACATAATACTTTATTTTACATGCTAATTGGGGCTGCTCTGCAAATCATTGGCATACATTTTGTTGCCTAGTGTAAACACTCAAAGTTTCCCCTCCACTAATTGAATAAGTTAGTTTTCCGGAACGGAATCTGTGCGGTTATAGCTGGATTCCTTTCGCCTGGTAGAGGGAAATCGAACGCAGTTTCAAGCCAACTAAACTTTTTGACTTCCATTCCCATTCATTTGCCAACATGCTCATCATCATTTGAGCCAGGGACCGAGCTGAAATACCATTAAAATCACATTTCGATTTAATTTGCATAAATTGAAGCCGAGTCAGCCGCTGGAAAATGAAGCCGAACAGTAGTAGCTCTCCTTCTCCCTAAACATGAACTAAAATGCCATTGAAAAGCGATTCAAAATCAATTAGAGAGTGACTTTGCAAAATATATTCTATATATTATATACTATATTTTTATTAAGCGAAATGAAATGCTGAGCTTTAGTGGAATAAATCAACCAAATCAATACCAGTAATGGCAAATCAAATAAATAAATATGGTGTAAAAATTTACTATTAATCAAGACAAAATATTTCCTTTTTCTTAAAGCTAAAATATTTATTTAACAAATAAAAAACCCCACTATTAATTTTATATTTAATTTCTTATATTATAATATCGGACATGTACATCTCTATGTTAAACCCACTCACTTATCGGTTGAATTAAAACGGGTCCAAGGACATGAAGGGGGATTTATGATACTTTTTGCGCCTCGCTGCTCGCATATTCGGCTTTTGCTTTTATTGAGCAAAATGAAAAATTCAATTAAAATGCACACATGCTCCGAAAACCCAACCCTAAAACTGGCCAGCAGCAGAAAAAAAATTGAGAGCGGAACGAACGAGCCGGAGTCCTGGGCTCACTGCTGCCAGCAAAAGGAACGAAAGGAAACGGAAAATGTGAAAAATCAGCATAACAAAGTGGGAAAAACTATGAAAATGCATTTGCCCGGCATGGCCGCTTTCACTTTTCTCTTCCTTGTTTTTCTCATTTTTCTCTCCGTTGTTTTTTTTCGGAAAGTCTTCCGTCATGCTCCACAAACCTGGCTGCCATCCAGCTAGACATACTCATGTGTCCATGGTCCAGGAACCTCCAGGCAACACAATATTACATATACATGGTAACTACTATAGCTACGTTGTGTCCCGAAAAGGGTAACGGATGCCAGTATCCAGTATGTAAATCGGCGAAGGCTGTAAACACATTTCATTTGCACAAAGAATTAGACCTAGAAGGGGGGGTCTGAAGGAAGGGCATAAAGGTTCTGCGCCGGAGCTCACCGAAATCAGCATTTATTGTTGTTGACCTTTTTTAAAGAGCCATTTTTCTGGCAGCAAACAAATTTTTAAGGTAACAACAATAAGGTGTTAAATAAGCTTTACTTATCAAAATGATTTCCCTTTAAATTCCTTTATCAATTTATATGTTAAAGGTAATTATTGCAAGTTACTTAATTAAAGGCAAAGTAAACCATAAATTTTCAAAAATTCCCATCAACATAATCTGGCTTAAAGTCAAAACAGAAATATTCCCAAACCCAAATACCAAACTGCATTAATTGTGTCAGACTAAATTAAATTTGTTTTCATGCATTTTCCTTTATTATTTTTGATTTTGTACTATTTACCTTTATTATTTATTTTTGATGTCATGGCACATGACACTCTCACATTTTTGGCAATTGTACAACTCGTATATTTAGCGCCTGCAAATAATGCAGCGATTGCAATGAATGTGTGGGTGAAGGGAGGATGCCGAAAAATAAATGCTAATGAAACAAGTGCCCACCCCCCTGTGGGGCCAACACCCAGTCCTCGCTCAGATCCTGTCACAGTCAGAGTTGATATGGGAAAGCCGGGCAAACAAACTGCAAAGCTGAATTTACGGTTGCCGCTTTTGAATTGACAACCGGGAAAGGGAGGGAGCTGAAGGGATGGCCGGAACCGGGTATTGGGGCGGCGGAGCCCGGTTTTATGGCGGATTTCAACGAAAATATAAAAATAAAATTGGATTTTAGCGTAGATTGTAGAAGGCCGTAAATATTTTTCAATTCACTGGCCCCGGGCTGAGGCTGCGGCTGAAGGATGTAATAGGGGGGAATTAGGGGGCAGACACACATGCCTGGGCCCCCACATTGATTTCCCCAAGGGGCGGCAGCCTGTGAAGGGGTTCCCAGTTCCCAGGATCTGCGGTTGCGAATCGCGTGCGAATGATTTGGCAGAATTAACTCCCCAACACCGGGCGGCAAAAACAAATTCGCTGCCGATGGCGTCGAGCCCCAGGACACGTCCCCAAAAAGCAGGAGGATGCGGATGCTGATGAGGCAACTGGGCCCGCAGGAGCAACATGTGGAGAGGGAGGGATTAGGAGCGAGAAAGTCTCATTTGAATGCCAAGCGAAGCGATTTTTTTTCTTTTTCTTTCGGTGCGTGCGGGGATGGTCCAACACAACCCTTTTTGTGATCCTTTCAACGGCACCGTATCCTTGCCTCAAGGCGTTAGATATAAGTTGGTGGAGCCTGCTTAGGCTACCTCAACAAATCCTCCGAAAACTCATTTCGTGTTTGCCGGCACCAAATTGATTTCATTGCCTGTTTGTGCTTTGTTTCCCGAACTAAATGCCTACCCCACTCAATCCTTTCATATCCTGGCGCTCAAATGGAAAATATCCTAGCTGCGGTTGGGCCTTTGCCTTTAACAAAACATATTTGTAGAGATTCCTGAGGCCATTTGGTTAGCATTTTGATTGGAATTCGTACGTAGTTCGTAGTCTACAAGAAAAGGTTCGTAAATCTTTTATTAATCTTTAGTTTTAACAGAAACAAAGCAAAGAAAAGTATAAAAAATAAAGATATTAGAATCCAAAGACTTATAATTTATTAAGGAATATAAGTAAGAATATTATGACCTTGTTTATTCTAGTTCTGAGGCAATCTTATGAAAGATCGAAGCCGAAGCCCGATTTAATATTTTAATAATAAAAAATGTATTAAAATCAATCATAAGGATGTCATGAGTTAATTGTAATCACACTGGCACTACTTACACTAGGGATCCCAGATGGCCGGCCGACTGTTAGGCAAGAGGCTGTTACAGTTCCTCGACCGCTTCCACCAGGCGGCCTTCAGTCCAAAATATCTGTTCTACACCAATATTGGCATCTCGGTGGGCCTGAGCATGGTGGGCGATGCCATGGAGCAGACCTATGAAAAGGTGATCGGAGAGATACCCAAATGGAACCACATTCGCACCATTCGAATGGGCATCTCTGGGTTAACGGTGGGCGTGGTGTGCCACTATTGGTACCAGTACCTGGACTTTTATTTTCCGCAGCGTACCCTAAGGACGGTGATAATTAAGATCCTGCTAGATCAGTTTATCTGCTCACCGTTCTATATGGCTGTCTTTTTCCTAACTATGGCCATACTGGAGGACACAACTTGGGAGGAGCTGAAGCAGGAGATCCGAGAGAAGGCACCCATCCTCTATGCCGCCGAGTGGACGGTGTGGCCAGTGGCTCAGTTGATCAACTTCTGGCTGCTCAAGCCCCAGTATCGGGTGCTGTATGATAACACCATAAGTCTGGGCTACGACGTCTTTACCTCACAGATCAAGTATCGCGCGAAGCCCACCGAGGAGGTCGAGCCTAAAAAGGGAAAATAACCCCAGCAAGTAATTTGCTAAAATTTTAATATTTAAATACCTACAACAAACGTGTTGAATATAAAAGCAGCTTATGGGACTACGACTAAACAAGTTTTTTAAATTCCTCGACTCGTAATAAATCATGCCCAATGGCCAATGCCCAATGCCCGAGCATGCTTAAGGAGACACCACATGCTTTTATTGGGTGTCGACGCTAGCTCAACCTGACACCATGTCCCCGGGTGTCAAACAACGCTCCCTCGTTTCGGAGATGGACGATGATGGAAGGTGACCCCAACTGAGGTAGCCACCCCGGGAGGGTGACTTGTCAAATGCAGAACCCGGGACGGACCTTTGTCGAGGGCTGCGAAAGAGCAGATACTCAGCGAATGGTGAATGGCATCGAGGACCGGAGCGACAGACACTCGAGCCGTGAGCCCTCGACGAGGAATTGTGTCAAGCATACAAAATAAATAAAGGCACAGGGCTTGGGATCCAAAAAAAAAAAAAGGAAAATGCTAAGAGAAAGGGAAATCAAGTGACAAAATTGATGTCAAGATGAGCGAGTGGCGGCCCTGCCAGGACATTCACAGCCACAGCCAGATGCACAGGCAGATGCCGACCTGGCTTCACGGCCAGCGTCAGTTGACGCCAAGAAGGAGGATGTGTACACCCACTCACACTCACACATACATGGCAACTAATCCAATTTAAATCTCTTAACATGATTTGCCGCTTTCTTTTCATTTTGTTGGATTTTATGCCATTATCCCTTTTGGTCTCCGTGTGTCCTTTTGGCGACCGAATTGCCAGGCATAACGAGAAGTCAGAGACTTCTAAACAGTGGATAAAATTATCACAGCTTCTTTAAAGGTGTTTAAATATATTATTTGCAGGAATAATAAAAAAATAAATAATACTTAAAACTGGGAGAAATCTCTTTATCAAGACTCTCTTTATCATCAAGGAAAATGTTTATTAGAATTTCCCTCCAGAGAATTTAAGGACTTTCACTTAAAAATATTAAACATTTATCCACTGTACATTCCTGCCACTGGCAAGTTGACTTCCTGTCTTTACTGTTATCTCTCCCAAGGAGGACGCGCCTGCTAAGACCAAGGACACCAAGGACTGCGGCCAAAGGGTTTATTTATTTGGTTTAGCGGCTGCCTCGGTAGCTTTAGTCGCTCTATCCTCATTTTGTGATTTAATTTAAAAGCTCAGTCCCTCTGCCCCGCCTCCGGAGTCCTTTTCCGGCAAAGGAGTTGTGGATGGAAATGGGGGCTTTTCGGCACGTGGCCAGCCGTCTCTTGATGACTTGTATATGTGTTTGTTTGGATGTGTGTGTTTGGTTGTGTGGTTAAAGTATTCCAAATGAGACTACGTGTTGATGACCAAGTTTGTCGAGTCACCGCCAGCGGCTAACCAAAGTCGGCCAAGAAAAGCTGAAGTTGAGAATAAAGTTATCTGCAAGTGGAAATGCCATAGCCGATGCTTGGCACAAACAACAACACTTTACCACTTTGGCATTAATTAATTAAGAGATAAGTGTGGATATAAAGAATGATTTATAGATTACGAAATTACTGAACACAATGGCAGTTATTTAATTATTATATACCCTGTAATTTTATATGGATTCTTCACTGATATATTTAATAATCAAATGATTTATAACTTAGTAAAATTTAAAGACTTCCTGTATCAACAATTAGATTCAGACCCATCAGTTGTATGTATTACGATCAATATCTGGTGCCTTCATTATTGCTGCTGGGTCGAGCACCCAGGAGGTATTCTCATCTGCTCCGGATGCCCATCCATCCATCCATATATCCATTTACCCGTCCGGTTCAGGTGGGGCCAGCCACGTTCAGTTAATTGGCACTCAGAGCCTTCAAACAGAAATGCCAATGATGTTTGTCTACGAAATTACCCCGGCGAGAGGGAGTAGCCCCTACGAACCCTGCCTGTCATGTGTGGGTGCGTACAATGGAGGGCTTCGTCCAAACTCCGGACTCAGGGAGCCTGTCTAGGGGGTCCGGCCATAACCTATGCCCTCATAATGGCATTGTGTGCGAATGCAGAGAGCGAAAAAACTTTAATTTAAAGCGAAAATACCAACGTTAACAAAATATGCAAGCAAGTTATAGTATCTTCTTAGATACTTTATTGTTTAATTTATATTTAAATTTATTTAATTTTCAAAAAATCAGAAGCAATAATTTAAAGATATACAAATTATATCATTTTTCCTTTCCTGAAAATCCAAATAAGGTATATTTCTGGCCTTATGAGAAGAGTCTTCTAATTTCTATTTAACCATTTTGAAAGGGTTCTATTCTTTATATTCTTTAAGTAAAGAAATTCTATAAACTCATCCTCTCAGTGTATTCCTTTAGCTTGAAGTGTACGAAATGAGTACAAGGATGAAAATGAAAGAGAAAGATGGCTGGCTGGCTGGCGGCGCATTGTGCAGCCACATGCCCAGCAGTTATAATTCCATTTGCGATCATAAAAATGTATTACGAGGGTAAGCTGCTCATAACAGGCTACTTAATTAACGAGGTATTCATGGGGGCAGCACTAGAGCCAGTTGCCCATTGTTTCGCTAAGTGTACGAGGAGTGTACATGGGTGCATACAAGGACCCCCTAACCACTTTTCGTTTTCAAACGACATAACTGCCTGGCTTCCAAGCACGTGGCATATGTTGTTGCTGCTGCTGTTGTCGGGGGGGTTCCCCTCATCTTCTCCAGCATAAAAGTTGCGTCAACTTAATTAGCCATAAATTAGCCAGGATTCACGCGTTTTTAACGACTTGTTTGTTCGACCAAGAGCAAGGGACAGAGAGTGCAGAAGCAAGGAATGATGGTTCTGTCCCATCACGATGGCACTAAGTCCATCTGTCAGCCAAGTTGAACGAGTTAATTTATTTATCTTGCCGCAGCAGCATCGCCCCCGACCCCTGGCCCTAATGCCACTTGATTTATCTAGGAGAGAGTGGTTCAAACTTTTGGAGAAGGCAGCGTATCCTTTGGCTGAGTCGAAGTCTTATTGCGGACAGAATTGATAAATACGGGTGTAAACAAGATGCTGCTGCTGTTGGTGTTGTCGCTGCTGCTGCTTTTGCTTCTGCTGCTGCTATTGCTGCTTCATTCAAGCCCAGATAAGCTGGGCTTTAGAGCATATTAACTTGGCTTGGTAAATGGAGAAGAAATGCTGTCATTACCGGGGGGACTTGGATATATCTTTCTCAGGGGAATATTTTAGGCCTTTCAATATAGTATATCTTTATGTTATTGAAATCTATATATTCCATTATTTATTACACAAATAAAATACATAAATAAAAGCTTATAAAGTAGTATTTAAAAAATAAAGCCGAAAAAATAGCAAAATTCATAATGAAACTTTTTTTTATTCACTTCCCTTAATAATATTTATTAAAATAATATTATAACCCAACTCTATTTAAATAACCATCAAACAACTAATTATTATAACGAAATAACAAGCACTCCTTTGTCGTAGTCCTCGACATACTATAGTATATTGATTTTTATTTATAATCCCAAACACACTGGCAAATCCCGCTTGGCACAACTTCTGACAACTATAAAGGGATCTACGAAACATATGTGTGTGCAAATCCCTCCAACCGCTTTCCGTTCCGTTTGGCATCGGTCAAGGGGCTTCCTGGAGGGCCACGATATTTCACAGCTGTTTGGGTAGTAAATCAACCGCATAATGGAGCCATACAAAGGCCATCCGTCGTCCGTCGCCCCGTCGTCCGCCATCCAGCTGGGCCACTTTTGGGCCTGCCTCTGTGGAGCAAGGCTAGCCGATGATTAAAAACTCTTAATTGTCGGGATTGGGGATCTGGAAAATTGAATGAACATTAAAGTGCACAGCCCGGGAGGGATCATGACTTATGGCTGGGCAACTTCATGCGAGCGCTTTTCAATCTGGTTTCGCATATTTAAGCGTAATGCTTTCAATCCGAGACCAACTTTTATGCCTGCCGGGGACCAGGAATCGCACTAAAATCGGCAACAACAGCGGCGCCAACAGCAATCCCAGAAACAACAGCAGCAGCGTCAACAATAAGAGCAAGGCAGCAACATCAACAACTCGACAGCAGCAACAGCAACAGCAGCAGTAGAACCACAACAACAATCGAAATGAGAGCAGCAAATTTTAACGAGCACCACAAAACCCCAGCGCTCTGCTTTTTTAAGCCGCTTTCATTTACCCGGCCCAAACGGTGCGAGGGGGGACTGGGGCACACACCCCTCCCTGGCTGTGTAATTACAAAAAAGCCGCGGGCTAAAGTTGGGAGCAGAACTTGACAAATGGCAACGGTGGGAACTGTGGAGCCGTGGAGTTGCGGTGGGTACGGGCCGGTTAACCAGGATAATAGGATGAAACAAATGTAAATGAGGTGGGGGAAGAGACCGGTTGCAATGACAAAAATAAAACAATACAAGACAAAAGACTAATAGTGTCTCGACAGAAGTATATCTTCTAAAAAATCAATCAAAAGTGATAGAAAATTCATTTTAAAGACAGAAAGAGATCATTTTAAAGCTCAAGCATTAAGGTTTATCAAAAGAATTCCTAGAAAAGCCACAGTTCACTTAAAAAATATATTAAAAATAAATAAAAATCTCACAACTACAATATAATATTTATTATAAATTAATTAAACTCTTTCCGACTCCCCCTTAAACTACTAAATGGAACTTCAATATACCCCCAATCTTTACAATCAATGGATATTAAAATAATACAAGAAAAGAATACAGGACATGAACACAACAAATCGGGACACAGAAACTCAGTTGACTCAAAAATCTGTTAAAGACATCTCCAACTGTGTGTTTTTTTTTCCCTTCCTGCTTCTTCTGTGTCCCAAATGGAACATCGCCGCAGGTGTCGTGTCCGTGGAAAATAAGAACAACAACAAAATAATGCAGAAATCGCGACGCGTGGCTCCGGGATTTATGAACCTGGTAAGGGCACTACCGAGCATAGTGAAAAGTTGGTCCTGTCTAGATTTCCATGTGCGATACTTCAGACTACGACAAATATTTTAAGCTCTATCTTGATGTCTGTCTGAATTCACTTATTGGATGTACAAATTTACAGGCTCTGCAGTAGAGATACCAATGTTTTTTGGGCATTTTCTTTATTTTCATTTGTCCAGCGGCAGACACACAAAGCTCTGTTATCAAACGAATTCGGTTTGCACACATCTTTTTTTGTAAGTATTTTTATTTTTGATGGCATGGCAATTATGTGACAATATATTGCAATGCAAATTTATTTTTTTGTTACAATAAACAGCATATAAAATTCAGTTAACATGGAATTTAATACCTTTATGGATTATATTTGTCAAAAAACTATTCGTAAAGGAATATTGATTATATTTGTGTGGCACAGAATTTAAATATACAATGCACTTTTAAAGCAAATTCTTTATTATTTGTAAATTTCAATTAAAATAAAAACGTGTTATAAATAAAATATAAATCTAGTCACTTCGACGAGACTTAACTATGTATAAATATATACAGAAATAAAGCCATCTATTATCATCTAAATTTTCAAATTAAAAATAAACGAGTACAAAATAAAATGCTTCTTTTGGGCCACCATTGCGGATGAGTGATTTTTGTAGCATGAAATATTACTCATACGCACTGGAGCCCGTAACATGGCACTTGGGACCTTTTTTGCAGTTGAATGATTTTTTTTTCAAATATACATCCCATCCTAAGCATTATATATATATTTTTTTGTGTAATCAATAACCATTTTGCTCAGTGCGTAACATAAAGTAATATCAGGATTCCCTCGTGGATTTTATGTACGCTCTCAGCACTCGCAGTCAATATTTTGCTGGCCGTATCAGAAAATCATTTGCAGGCTACCGCCGCCGCCGCTATGCAATCAGCGGCCATTCAGCCAGGTCATTCCCTTTGGTGCCGGGTGGCGGCAACGGCTCATCATCAGCATAAACGGCAGTAGTCGTAGTAGTTGGTGGCTGCAGGACTCTCAGTTGGCCCAACAGTTGGTTGCACATCTGCGCATTGCAGCAGCAGCAGCACGGGACGGGGTGCACTGCACCGCCCGTTCTGCTGGGAATTTCCCAGCGAGCGGCAATTAAAATCTCGTATTCGAGTTTTACGGGAGCAGCTGGGAAACACTTTAATTTCCCACGACGTAGGAGAATCAACATGGCTTCGAAGCAGACGAGGGGAGCAATCAGCTTCACCAAACCCCTTTGACTAAGCCGACACTTGGGAAAATTAAAGATTTCATTTAATGTTCACTTTGTATACAAATTACTTTGGGGGATTGTACCAGTCGGATGGAGTTTTGGCTGAAATTATTTGAATTTTTGTTTAATGAAGAGAAAATTTTGAAATTTGTGATGTAAATATTATTAAAAGATAATCTCGAAGAATTATTTGCATTATTTTTATTTATACTTTAGAAGGACTCTATTCTACGTAAATTAAATATATACAAAAATTCTTATAAATTTTAATTAATTTAAAAAGTCTTTTATCTTAAACAATTAATTATAATTATGCCAGATTTTTAATAAAATCTTAGGCGGCTTTAAAGACTTTAACTGATTTTCTGCTTAATTCAGCAAATTTTTAGATAACAAATAAATAAATAAATTTGTAAAAAACATGTAATAGAAGTCTATCTATACTAAATTTTTATTTAATTCATAATATGAACCTTTTATTCGTTTTATTTTTAAACAATTTTTCCTGTGCACGAAACGGAATCAAAACAAAACCCATCAAGTGGGGGTTACTGGGGGAAGCGTCTGCGGCGAAGAGCCGAGCCTGGCTGGAGGACTCATTCGGCGCATGCTCTGCATCTGCACAGACTCCGGCGAATTGGCGGCGCAAAAATCTCCAGAGATGGCCAGACGTGCTCAGTTGCTGCAGGACTGTCGCGGAATAAAGATTGCCGGAAGGACAAAGGCGCACAACATTTTCCGGGCGCGATGTGAGCAAAGCCAAAGGGAACGCGCGCGAAAACTTCCCACCCACTCCGTCACTCCCGGTTAGCAAGTGTATTGGTGTCGCCGTACAGGTGGAAAACACACACACACAAACAGAGGCCAAAGGAGAGTGGTTTCTCCTTTGGGAATTCAAAGAATTGTAATTGTAATTGTTAAAGAAGTGAAGTGAAGACATAAATAGTGAGACAACCACGCCCATAAAAAACAAAAACAAAACAGTCATGGAACACCTTCGTCCCATGAGCTACGAGGAGATGTGCCAAATGGAGATGCTGCAAGCCGGCGGTGGATCCACCGCTTCATCGGCACCGCCGCCAACCATGATGCCCATCATGGTGATACCCACAGCTCTTCTGCCGGCTCCAGCCGAGGGGGCGGTGGGTGGTGTGGCGGGAGGAGTCCCTGGCGGTGGACTGGTGGAGCACTACTATCAGCTGCAGCCCACGCACCACCTCCTGCAAGCCGAGGCGGCAACCAACACCATCACACCGAATCCCGGCGAATTGGCTCTCCTGCAGGGCGTCGAACAGATTCCACACACAATCCAGCATCCACAGCAGATGAATATCCTGTGCACAGGAACGCTGGGACGCCCACGAATGCCGGCATCGGCAGGCGGGCATAATCCAAGTCTTAATCCCAATGCCGCCAATACCAATCCCTCGGTGGCGGCCACCTTGCCGCGCGGTTTCCAGCCGGCTGCTTTCGTTGCGGAAGTGGAGTCGGATTTCGAGGGCAGCGAGTGCGGAGCTGGCGGGATGACCACCACCTGCATGCCGCACTTCCGCTTCGGCGGCTGTGGCCTTCAGTCCCTGCAACACCACCCCCAGCAGCAACAGGATGCAGTGGTGGGCTGCGGTTCGCTGGCCTACATGATGGGTTCCGGAACGTTGGGCCGGGGCAGGCGGCTGGCCGGCGGCTTGACCGGGGGCAAGCCCAAGCGGGTGTCCTTTAAGGGCGACAATTTGCCGCCGCCATCGCCACCGCCACCACCAGCCGTGGAATTGGATGAGAATGGATTGCCCATTCCGGGGCCAAACGATGCCGGCAGCTGCTCTTACATGCACTTTGACAACTACATGGACTACCAGGTGGGTGGCTCACTCTGGGGATAGTGGAAATAGAAATTTGAACTAAAAAACGCAGTAGTGTTGTGTCCTTTAAATGTCCATAATTTAGGGACTTTAAATTTGTGTCTTATTAAGACAAAATATTATGGAAATTAATTTAAATAAATATTTATCTTAAAAATGATTTTAAAGACTAATTAGGAATATATTGCAGTAAAAAGAAAATATAAAAGAGAAAAGTCTAAGTATTTGTCTTCATTACAAGGACAATAAATATAAGTTTTTAGTCAGGGAAATTGCTTTAACAAATTTCTCAACATTCTACAGAAAATCTAAAACAAACTATTAATAGTTGATAATCTAAACAATATTTATAACAACTGTTTAAATTTTAAGACATTTTACACCAAGAATGCTAGGATTTAATCTTTGTAATGCTTGGCCATTAGGTCCAACTAAAGAATTGGTCTATCTTTCGAAGATGGAGCCGTGATAAGGATAGGAGCGTTCCTGCTACTCTAATTGGCATTCATGGCCTTCGTTCCACAGCAATTGGATATGGAGATGGGGGGAGCATTTACGATTATTGCCGGGTCTTTGTGTTCGTGCCGCGATTTCACTGACGACAACGCCTGTCACAATGGAAACACTGAGAGAAATAGTACCTGTTATATATGGAAATATTAAATTAGATATTTATATAAAAACATTTGCTGCTTTAAATAGTTTTCACTTAATTTTATATTACCTAAATTGAGTATTTAAATAATATACCATATATATATTTTATTGATTCCAAATCATTATTTTCCCACCGTGTGGAGTATGTCCTAACAGAATCAAACGACCTGGCCTTGAATGGAAGATGCTTCGCTTTTATTTCATCCAGATAGGAATCCGTTATGCAGATTCCTTCATAAAGAAGCTCGTATACTTTTATGCCGCACATATCCGCTATATCCGCTATATCCGCTATATCCGCTATATCCGCATCCCTTCGTTAAACGGTATTCCCCGTAGTTGATTTTATGTCCTCACTGCTGGCAGTGACAACATAAGGAGCTCACAGCGAGGTCAAAACAAAGCTAAATACGAAATAAAACGATATTCAATAGAGAGTTATAATTTCGGCAGCGAACAAAGTATGAAATTTAATCTTTAATTTTCCCATTTAACGATCTATTTAATGTTCAAAATTGTATGTAAATATATTCAACGTTTATAATACATTGCGAGAAGTGCACTTGCATTGGTTTATTTAGACAGACGAGACCTTACACATGCTGAAATATGCAAATTGGCTCTGTCAGATGTTGCATTTGAATAGCGAAGTGTGGAGTCAAAAAGTTGTGTAAACTGAAGTGAATATAACGCTCACGAATCGTATGAATGTTTAATTATTTGCGGTTTTAATGAAACAAAAAAAATCAATCTATTCAGCTATTGACAACTGGCAAAAAAATATAGAAATATTTCTGTGGTTAGCCAGTGAATAAAAAGAATCTGAGAACAAAATTAATAAAATTAAATCTATTACAAAGCACTTAAACTCTGTGAAATTAGTTGTACTTTAATCCTTTTAATCCTTATTAGTGATAAAGTTCCTCATTTTCAGCACTGTTAGATCCTATGCAAATATCTCTCTTTAAACCCTAAATGTCCTTTTGTGAAATTTCAGACCTCAATAGTTTATATTTGCTGTCACTATTCGACAGCAAGGGGAGCGGATTTGATAAATACCAGCGATTTTATTTACATTTGCGAAGGACACACAGACACACATCCTGTGACCAAATCGGGCAAACGATTATTTGCATGTAACTCAATTTGCTAGGACCTTGCTGCGGGCTGGGGTGAATCAAATCCAGGACATGATTCCTATCCGACTGCCAAAGCCACCAACAATGAACTGGCAAACTCAAGCTCAAGCTCAAGAACCGAAAAAAAAGGGGCAAAGTCCTGGGGCCGGGGCAATTGTCCTTCGGTGCCATTACTCACCGGGAACGCTGTCATCTTTGGTCGCCGGCGCCATTTGTTCACATTTGAATAATAAATTAAATGTTGCAAATGTCGTGCTGTTGCAGTTGCAGATTCAGTTTTCAGTTTCAGTTGCCTTTCAGCAGCCCGGGCATTTGTCCAGGACTAGCTACGGGTCCTGCTTCGCGCTCCTGCTTCTGCTCCTACTCCAGCTCCTGCTTCTCGGTGCTTGGTTTTTTTATGCGTTCCGCCAAAGCCATAAAAATCGCCATTATTTTCCAGCTCCCCCACAAGCCTCAGTCCTCCCGTCTTCATTTCGCGCTTTGTTGCCTTGTCCACTGTCAGGACATACTGGAACACGGAGAAAAATATGGATTAATGGATCATTTAGTGGGGTTTATGCTCCTGGAATATCAAATTGAATCTGGAAAATACAAATAGCTAATAGATACTTTAATTTAATTTGAAAATGTGATTTTTTTTATCAGGAATAATATTCCTTTTTTTGGAAATTCTCGTACAATTTCTTTCACTGCCTTTGCCATATCCTTATCCGTGTCGATGGCTTCGCTCCAATGCTCCCCTTCATTGAGTTTGCCAATAGTTGGGACCTGACACCTCCGCCCCCTTTTCCATTGACACCTCCCTCCTGGCCAAAAGCGTCGAGTCCGCACTTTCGGCTGTTCTAGTCAAACTTTTCATCCGCCCAGAAATTTCCTGTGTTTCCCGTTTGCAAATAGTTTCTCTGGCCAGAAGGAGATGCCGTTCATTCAAGGAGTTTTTCATTTCTGGCAACTGTTCCACCGCAGCTCCAAGTGAGTTTTGATTGATGGATGTGATGGTGGCGTGGGGCGTGTCAAGTTCGGCAAAACCAGACACTCCAAATCCATTGTCCTGCTCTCCTCCGGATTTTTGGTTGCTGTTCACGGGTGTTGAGCGCTGCCCAGGATCCAGGAATTCAACATGGAAGTGATGAAGCGCTCCCGTATGAGTCCTGCACGTGACTCCAGAGAATAACACATCCCTCGGAATTTCAGTTTTGATACAGAGGGAAAAATAACTGGAGGATAAATTAATAATTACGATTATAGGGAATATTATTTATTTATTATTAAACAATTGTAGGGTATTTTCTGTATAATTTATTAAGCATGTAGCAGAAATTGATTTTAATTATACATTTCTAATATTTAAAATTACCTCCCGTTTTCCATCCTGTACCTTCCGAATTAAGTCTTTAACCAAAACATTGCCTTGGACACAGCACAACTTTTATTCGATTTCCCTTGACAACAAAGGAAAATTCCTTCATCAAAAGTTGCGTGTTTTTCGTATGATAAAACACACACACATCAATCTGGTCAGGATAATGCATTAATTCGGCCACAAGGCATTACAATTAGGAAAGCACTCGTCTGCTTAACGCAATCAGAGGCCAAATTACATTTGACGGGAAATCCATGGAGACACAGGAGCATACCTACATATACTATATATGTACATATATACTCCTGTGTCCCTGGCAGGGCCAATCAACTTTAAATTGTTTAATGAACACTTAGAACGTTTCGATTCCGTTGGTAAAAGCAAACACAAGACGAAGGTCCAAGGGTGGCAAGTGGGTGAAAAGTGGGCGGAAAGTGGCTGTAAAAAGGGCGGGGAGTGCGGACAGACGCCGGTCATCGCCCACATAAGTCGCAATGGGACGGCAGAGCAAACAAACAAAATGCGAAACACTAACACAGCCATTGTGGCTAACGCCGATGGCCAACAGTCTGCTGTCCCTCAAACCCATCCTCCCCCGACCCCCAGCCTCTGCACAGAAAGAAAATCTCAACAATTATGTATGTATTTCTTTAAAAATAAATAACAAAATAAAATTGGAGAGAAATACTTTTGTAAGGAAGAGTGGAGTTGTTCAAGCCCTTTAAAAAATACAATCATTTTTTTTAATAACAAATAAACAATCTCACATCCATCAAAATATAAAATATATATCCAAAAGAAATATAAAAGATTATTTTTCCTGTGCATTTTTGGTTTGGATTCGGATCCTTCCACCATTGCAATATTTGAATGTGGATGTTGTTGGAGCAACCTCCGTGCGGAAGGCAGAAATTACGTAGCAGCCACAAGGCAATTTGTGGGCTGGCAGGATGTCGAGCGAGAGGAGCTGGCAGGACGGGAAAGAAACTGATGTCCATCAGCGTGAAATGGCCAAATGACATTTGAAAAACTAAAAACAGCAGCAGGAGCAGGAACAGCAGCAGCTGGCAACGACCGCACTCGACAACTCCGGGCTGTCCTGCTGCGCACACTCTCCGGGGTCCCTGGCATCCGGTCGAGGACTTACCCATACAATGGGGGCGAATTGATAAAGTTGACCGCAAATTCTTTGTACATTAGTTTCCCTTCATGGCCGAATCAATCATAATCAACACCAAGCAAGCGGAGCCACTCGATAAATTGATATGGTGAAGTTTATTGCATTGTCTGCGAAAGTTGTAGTAAAGTTGTATGGTTTGTAAGCTAACTGAAGTCCCATAATATCTTAACTCGATAGAAACAAGGCCCAAGAGCCATCAATACTAATTAGGTGTTTATTTCTCTATATAAATAATAGGTAAACTGATTATAAAAAAAAACAATCTTCAAGTTAAACTAATTGCTTCCGAATTTTCTAATGTCACATAAAAACTTTCGCTAAACATCCTCTTTACCCTGTTAGGTCTGATAGTAAATCAAAAGATTTCCATGAAAACAAACTAGCCACGGTTAAGAGATTAGGTTTTGCAACCAATTTACGTTTTTTTTTTTGTTTTTGGTAACATTCACCGGAAGTGGAATCATTTTGGCACTCGCACCGAGCTGGAAGCTCTTCAGTTCGCTCCTCAAATCCTCCACGGAGCTCCCAGGGAATATTTATGGAATGGATTTGCTTTGTTTCCCCTGAGTGTGCCGCGCATATAACATGATATATGTATGCATGTGGCCGGGGTATGAGATATGGCATGACAAATACTTTTCAGCATACAGCAAAGAGCGCTTCCTGTCCACAGCCCACGGACTCGCAGACCCTTTCTGGCTTTTGCACATGCGGCACAGATTTTTAGTTGTTTTTAGTTTCGCACTAAATTCTCGCTGCCGGGTGTGCCAGGGTGATTCTACAAAAAAAAAAGAAAAACAATAAAACAAAAAACATCTAGAAAGAAATGGAGAAAAAATATAGAGGTTCTACTAAAAACTGCAGCTGCAAAAGGGAAAATAATGGCGGAAACTATAAAGCATTCCGTAACAGTTTTTTCTTGTGCTCCCGTTTCTATTTTTTGCCGTTGCCATTTTCATTGTTATTGTCCTTGTTGACGTTGGTCCTGTTGCCGCCTGCCTTTCGCCTTTTGTGCGAACTGAATGACTCTGATGCTTCTGCCGCTGACATGCTGCAGGTTGCTGATGCTGCTGCTGCAGCTGCTGCCGGGGTGCAGGGGATGCTGGGGCTACCAAGCGGAGCTAGGAGTAGTTACCATTCTTGTTGCCGCATCGTCTGCTCATTTTTATTTAAAAACTCAATTGGACGAATTTCAGCCGCGGGTCGGGGATCAGGCAAAAGGCAACAACAATGGAGCCAATTTGTGCGACGTCCGCCAGACGCACAAACGCCAGCATCATCCATTTCTATGGCACTCGCTTTAAAGTGGAAACTTTATGTGGGTGTAAATAAAACAGCTAAGCAGGCAATAAATATTATATTTTGTAGGAGAGATCTTATTCTTAACGAAATATATATTTTTATTAATTTTAAATTATTTTAACAGTTTCTTTATTCATTCTTGCAACCTTGTTTTGCTGCAGTTTTTTCCTTTTAAACCTTCCCACTTCAAAGCTTGTTTAGTTTAGTTACAAGTCCTGTTTTAAGTCGCAATTAGTTGGCCTTTTTAAAAACAAACTAATTTCCCCATAAGTGCTAGGTTTATTTTTGTTTCCCGGCAACGTGTCAATGGGAGGGCATCACCCGGACTAAACTAATTATAAAGTTGGCACAACTAAGGCAAACCTGTGGGGCGACTGGCGGCCGTGGTCATGCATTTTTGGGCCGATCCTGTCGCCTGCCAAAATGCGAGCAAAGTCTGTGGGAAATGTGGCCAAATCTGCTGGCCGGATTACAGCTTTAGAGCTCCCACAACGCCATGGCGATGACGACCTCCGCTGCCGCTGCTGCTGCTGGCAAACAAACTTTTCGCGTCACAGCCAGCCAGCTGTCCTGCGCCCGGAAAAGCCAGCCCGCGTCCTTGGGCCCAGCGGAAAAGTGCAGTGCACTGTACAATGAACCGCCTTTTAAGCAGCAGCCAACGGTGGCTCCCAAACTTTTTAGCGCGGTTCCCCTCTCTCTCTCTCTTATAAATTTTTTTGTTAGGAGGAAATGTAGGGAAAAAATTATGCACTGTGCGATGCAAGGGTGCCGGCGATAGCGGAAGCACGTAAAATATTTGCATTTTTATTAAAAATTGAATAAATTGAGATGAATATTTCTTGCGCTGCCAAAAAGTTCTCCCCTCAGTCATCTTGTTATCGTTTTATTACTTTCACGGAGCCTGGCGAAAGTTTGCAGCTTTTATGAAAGTTAATTTCGCTGCTGCCTGATGCCTGATGTTTGAAATTCATAATTAAAAAATAGTTGAAAATGTAGCGAGCGGTCATCGTCCCTTTGTGCCTGTATTTTATATAAATTTTATTTAATTAATTCTGTGGCCAGAGCTGTGCTTTTCATCACGCTCATACGCCGTGTGGCGTTGATTTTCCAGCTAATTAGCCAGGGCCCGGAAGTGTCAAGGAGAACATGATGGAAACCCAGTGAAAATTCTCTGTGTCTCTTACAAAAATTCACAATTGAAAACCATACTTATTTCGCAAGAAACAACTTGGTTTGCATTGAATTAATGAATGAATATAATTAAAAAGTTTTCATAAAGAAATAAATTAAAATAATTTCCATAAAATGTAGCATACATAGTTGGGCGAAAAAGAAACTTAGAAAATATAATAGTTTTTTAAGTGAACTTTGTTGGTCCCACAAATACCTGGGTGTCATACTTGACAGGACGCTAAACTTCCAAGCACACACCACAATGGTAAAGCATTCTGTCCTGCAGAAGGCCAAGCGAATGGAGTGGCTGCTCTCACCGCAGAATAAACTGACCCTGCGAAATAAGATAGCAATATACAAGGCGATCCTTTGCCCTATATGGAAGTACGCTTTCCAAATATATGGTAGTGCAGCGAAGTCTAATTTGAATAAAATTAGGGTGGCGCAATCCAAAATTTTGAGGAAAATTTCCGGCGTCCCTTGGTACATCCGAAATAGGGACATCGAGAGGAACCTGAAGGTCCCCAAGGTCGGAGACGTTCTGCAGAACTTGGCAACCGGCTATATGCAACGCCTTGGAAACCACCCTAACGCATTGGCCAGAAAATTAACAGCGCAACCGACGAGAAGACGCCTAAAAAGATGCCACCCAGCCGATCTACCCTCAAGGGTCATAACATAAATGTATATATATGTAGTAAAATGTAAGATATTGTCTAACTTGTTTATGCGATCATGTGATCTTTTTGTTTTTGTTTTTCCCATATATAACTAGATTAAGTTGCCTCAGCGGTAACAGTAAACTTGTTTACACCAAATAAAAATTTTTTACAATAAAAAAAAAAAAAAAAAAAAGAACTTTGTTGGTGTTAAAGCCTGAACATTAATTATTTAAATAACCAAATTCCAAAGTTTGAATATTTTATTAGTTTAATTTGAACTTAATTCGAAATGCATTAAAAAAGGGTCTTAGGTGAAGGCAATTATATTAAAAATAAAACCTTTGTTTGTAAATTTATTTAATCACAAATAATTCTTTGATTATGTACTTGAAATTAAATGTTTTATTAATAGAGGTATTTAATGGAATTTAAATAAAAAAAATACAAGTACCTGTTAGTTCTAAATTACAGACTTTTACGTGTCTGCCTTTTTCTTTGTTGATTTTTCTGAAAAGCTAAATCTTTTTATTATATATTAATCATTCTTTAAGGCAGAATATATAAAATATTCATATAAAGGCTTGTTTAGTTAACCTCGCCTCATATATTCTGTATATTTAACAACTTTCTAAAGAAAATAGTTATCTTTCTATCCAACAGGGCCACGTTTCAAGTTTGTTTTCAATTTAATTTCATGCTCGGAAATGTCTTCCATCTTGTTACTATTCCCAGGCATGTGGCATGTGGCAAGAGGAGGGCAATGTGCGCATTTAGATTTGATTTGTACTTTGCAGAGTTTGGCATAATTCCTCTGGCAGTCGCAATATAAACAAATCATTGCCCTGCCCCTGGCACAACTTTATGTCACAACTTTCACACGACAAAGTTTCTTTCCCTTTTGTACTTTGTACGGAGTGGGCGTGGCATAAGCCCCTTTTTGGAAGTCAGAAAATGGCTTTTTCGGACCCCAAGGAGCACATGTGGCCCCAAAGTCCATGAATTATGACTAAGGCTTAATTATGTCAGGCCAAGATTAGCCCAGAGGCAGCCATGATTGCCATCACTCGCAATGCCAGGCAGGTGGCGAGGTATAAAGGGAATGACTCTGGGCCATTATATTGATTCTGATATGGTTATTTGGTTCATTAAAAAGTTTCCCCATGAGTCGTGTTGATGTTTCATGCAAGTTATGAATATAGCAGGGCGCCGAAAGTTTGCGTCTTCTGCTGCAGTTTTAATTAGGGCACAAAATCAACGAAGAAACTTTGACGCACTTTTAATGAAGCAACTTTTTGAGGCACGGCTGCCATCCCTTCGAAGTTGAACCTTGTTTCGAATCCGTCCAAGCCATACCACCTCCCGTTCACATATACATACATATATTTTGAAATAGAAAAGATTGATACTGCTATGCTATATAGATATTAAATCCTTATTCCTTTATCTCCCATTGCAGACCACTGGCTTTGGTGGACTGCCCGACGTCACCGAGCACTCGAACATCCGCCGCACGCTGTCCCGCCAGAACTCCATCTCGAACAGCGATTCTGGCGGCGAGATAGCCAGCATTCAAAAGTCCAAGGTCAACTTTGGCAATGCCATATCCGGCGGCGTGGTCGTGGGTGGCGACATTGTCGGACTGGACGCCAAGTCACCCACCTCGCTCAGCTCGGCAACGGGAGCCGGCGGCGCCACTGGGAAGGTCAAGGGAAAGGCCTCGAGAAAGGCGAACGCTGTGGCGGATGGTGGGCAGAAGGGAAGGCGCGGCTCCTGGCTTGTGGCCCTCACCCTGGTCAGTGCCATCTGCCTGCTGGCCATCGCTGCCACGCTGGCCTATCAGCACTTCCTCATGGCGCCCAGCCGCAACTCTCACGCCCAAAGACTGAGAATTGTCCGACGGATTCTGCGCGAGGTGCCGCTGGTCGACGGGCACAACAACTATGCCTGGAATGTGCGTAAATATGCCCACAGCAGCCTGGAGCTCCACCTTAGCCACGATCTCGATCACAAGTCCCTATGGACGCGGCCAGCGTGGGCGCAGACGGACATGGAGCGGCTCAAGCAGGGCTTGGTCAGCGTCCAAGTGTGGTGAGTATTTATCCGCAGACAAATGAAGGAATTATCGTAAAGAGCGTGGCCAGTGGTTCCATTAATATATTCAAGTTTAATGCGAGGTTTGTACGATTTTTCTTGTGTTATCTGGTGAACTTTTCCAGGCCAATGAAGAACTCTCCATGTATGTCATGAAATCCATGCAATAAATATTATAAAATGACGATATATTGCTATTCAATTGATATAATAGTTAAATTAACAGATACGAAACAAGATCTTCTTTAAAATAAATAAAAAATAATTAAATAATATTTCAATTAATTTAAGAAAAAATTAATATACATTTGATGCAATGTAAAGATCATAAGGAATAAGTTTGAACGAAAAATATATTGAGGAAAACTGAATATTAATGCATATAGAACTGCAAATAGATGATTTAAAATTTTGAGTTTTATATCTCGTTTAATTTGAAACCATTGAAGTAATTCTACTAATTTCCCAGACATTTTATTGTTGTACTTCACTTAAAAATGTCTTATGTTTATAAGCTCTAAGTAAATCAAGTGGAATTACAACATTTAAACAATGGCGGCCAGTCATGAAAATTGAAAAGTCGCATAAAACTGCAATCAGGCCAATGCGGAGGCGACACGGTCAGAGATCTGACCCCATCTACGAATACCATGCAATCGGGTGCTGGCCAAAAACATGGCAACATACAGCCAGCTGCCACACCCACCCGGGCCAACCGCCCACCTCTCCTGAAGTTCCCGGCAATAAAAGCTGCCAACAATTTGACTGCAAAATAAAATTTGGCAACCAACTGGAGGCCTCCGGGGCAAGCAGCCAACCTGTCTCCAGCTACTCCCACCCATTCCCTCCCTGGGCTTTACATACACTAAACAGAAATATTTGAAAGAAATGTAGAGCTAGATAAATAAAGCTGGCAAAAAAATGAATTTTCAGTTAAAATATGCATTCAAAATATTTATTGGCATTATTTTTATATTCAATCTTATGCTTTTTTGATTGTTTGTTATTTTTTGTATATAAATAACTTTTGTAAATATTTAAATAACTTTTGTTTCCTTGCCGTGTAATTCTTTCACACTCAGCTGCTTCTCCAAGTACCCCCTGTCTCAATCTTTCTGTTCCGAGCCTGTTCCCGGAGAAAAAAATCTGACAGGCGGCAGACAGCTGCAGTTTTGGAGGAAAAACGCTGATGGGCAATCGACTTGACTTCATTTCGAGGGGAATCCCACCATCCACCGCCCACTCCCTGTGACTGCCAGATGGCGCAAGCGTAACTTTTCGCCAATTTCGCCTTTCAATTCGACGCTTGCCATCGTTGAACTTACCCGGGAGTTTGGCACAGGCGTGCCCCCTGTCTGTTCTCGGCGCCCTCTGGCCCGCTTATGGCCATATCATTGCAACTGGCAACTAAAACCCAAAGTTCATCCTTGCTAACTAACCACTTTGGCAATTTCAATTTGCATTTTCCAATTAAACAGCACTCGTTGGTTGTTAGCAATGCCAAGGCAGGGTGTATTATTCATACAAAAATGGTTGCTCATTGCCCAATTTCAGTGGACAAATAGAGAAATGCCGGTAAGGTAAAGCCCATTAGATCATTGCAGTGCTTATGATTCCGTTTTGGCCAAGAAGAGAGTTAAAATAAAAACAAGAAAGGAAGCTAACTTCGGCTCACCGAATTAACAAACAAATGAAAATAATACATTTGATTTGCTAGTTTTGGAAACGGACAGGAGGATCGATCAACCCACCAGAAACAGCAGATTTTTCCCTAAAAGGAGTCCAAGCTTAGATTTATGTTCCAAATACATTATTTTCCATATTTTCCATTTAATATTTTTAATACTACTTTGCCCTTTGTGCTCAGCCAAGTTTTACTAACTTTTTGCCCTTTTGTGGTCCCCTTTGCAGGTCAGCATATGTGCCGTGCGAGGCTCAGGGCTTGGACGCGGTCCAGCTGGCGCTGGAGCAGATCGACATAGTGCGGCGCCTGTCCGACATGTATGCTCGGGAGACAGTGCTGGCAACTTCGTCGCAGGACATTGTTGAGGCACACCGCCGCGGGCTCCTGGCCTCCCTGATCGGCGTTGAGGGTGGCCACACCATTGGCTCCTCGTTGGGGGTGCTGAGATCCTTTTACTCCCTGGGAGCGCGTTATCTCAGCCTCACCCATCGCTGCGACGTCTCGTGGGCGGGCTCGAGCGCCTCGTCGGCGGAACAGGGTCTCACGCCCTTCGGCAAGGCCATTGTCCGCGAGATGAACCGGCTGGGCATGATGATCGATCTATCGCACAGCTCAGATGCCACTGCCAGGGATGTGCTCCAGGTGACACGGGCACCGGTCATCTTCTCGCACTCCGCCGCTCGCCAGCTGTGCAACTCGACACGAAACGTGCCGGATGACATACTTCGCCTAGTGGCCGAGAATGGGGGCCTAATCATGCTGAGCTTCGACTCCGAGGACGTGGCCTGCGGTCGGCAGGCGCGCCTCCAGGATGTGATTGAACACATCAAGTATGTGCGCGCCATTGCCGGCATCCAGCACATTGGCTTGGGAGCTGGATACGATGGCATTGAGCTGCCCCCACTGGGTCTGGAGGATGTGTCCAAGTACCCGGAGCTATTGGCCGCCCTGCTGGAGGACCACAACTGGAGCGAGGAAGATGTGGCCATGTTGGCGGGTCGCAACTTTCTGCGCATTATGGAGACAGTGGAGACGGTGCGCGATTACTGGAAGCGAGCGGCCATTCAGCCCATTGAGCAGACGGAGCCGCAGCCCAAGACGCAGTGCACGTACATGTCCTCGTGACCGCAGGCGCAGGCGGTGAGACAGCGACGGGACGAACCGACCCCGAACACAGAGCGGGCAAATCGAACCACAGTCACGCTGGCTGGGTTGCATTTGTGGCACCCCACACGGGAGGCAGAGGACTCCACCTCCAATCACACGGATAGGGCGATGATTGCGGCCACGGCAACCAGTTTTTCGGTTAGCGAGCTGCTCCAGTAAAATGGGATTATGAAACCAGAAGTTAAGCCTTTTGGTTAGCGGTTCAGTTCGTAGGATTCTTTTAGTTATTTTCTTTTTTGAGGGAGAGCGATAAATGAAAGACACTTTTCCAACTCTGATAAGTGTTACCTTTAAATAATAATTACTTAAAATTTATTTCAATATATTTCTTGATCAGTTTTGGCCAATTGAAGTAATATAGAAATGTAGTTTCATTTCCAAAACCAATTTGTGGAGTTATTAAGTTAAAACTATAATTTTTGAAGTAAAATACTTGTATTTTATAATTTAATTATGGTAATTCCAAAAGCCATGATCTCTAATAAATTTTGTTGAATTAATTTATATAATTTAACTATTTTCCGATCATTATCACGTCATAATATTATTTATTCCTATTATTTTAACTCTATAAATAACCATGTATATAAATTTGAATTTTCCCCAGGAGTGGCAAACTTGAACAAGCTTTGAGTTTGGAAAGTTGTCAGTGAAAAAAAAAAGAATAAGAATAATAACAATTAACAGGCATTTCACGCCCTCAACCCAACATTTAAGCAACTGTTGCGGCTGCCCTCGTGAATAATTAGTGTGTACTCGTAATTTACTTCCGTAGGATGCATTGATAGGCGTATGAATAAATAATAATAATAATAAATATACTAGTATTTAGCCCATAATTGTTTTACAGCTTTCCTTATTGGTGTTGTGGCTCTGCATAAATTATGCTGTACCACGGGGCGTATGCGCAATGTAGCGACGCAGCGAACTCTGAACCGCAAACCAAAAATCTTTCTTGGCGTCTCTGTGACTGTATTATACATGTAGGGCACATACACACACACACATACACATCAATGATTCACGCTAATTATCGCAATTAAGCGCAATATATTTAATCATGAACATCACATTACCAATATAAATCATCAGAATGAATTAAATGCAACAGATTCCACACAGCCAGTTAGTGTTAAGCCCAGGATCGAAAGTCAACATGCACTGCATCGCACACACATCAGTTAAAGGCACGGCCACCGAGTGAATGCAATTAAAAAGAGATTTTTTTTGTAACCGGTCTGCATCTCTCTTAATTTCTGTGTTAGGTTAGTTAAGAGGAAACCAAGGAAAACCAAGGAAAAATCAAAAAAACGAAACATTGTTCGTGTATGCATAGCTACATATATTCCACACAAACATACGCAGTGAAAAACTGAAATATAAGTTAAAACCAGCAGAAACAATGTGTATAATCGAATAGAAAAATACGCATTTCCAGAAAAATAAATCGAGACAAAAACATATTGTAATCTATGTGCTTATTTTATTTCAACTGTGGTGATTCTAAATATATTTTTTGCTAAGGTTTTTTTCTCCCTTCTAAGCGCAGAATAAATCAAATCAGATTGCCTAGCATAAAATATGAAATGGAGATATAATATATATTTTTTTTAATTTTCTCTAATAACTACAGACCTTTTAGTTATGCCTACTCAGAGCTCAGTGCTCAGCCGCTTAGTTTTATGCCTAATCAATCAATGGCAATGGATACTTTGGCTCTTATTTATGTTTATGGTAAGTAAGTGCCTCTACGGAATGTCGACTCTACTAGCTTTTGTTATATGTATGGAATATCTGATGTGTACACGCGAATGCTTATACAATCGCCAAGTCTTGGGGACCATAAAAAACGTTAAGTGGTCGTAAATCAAAATTGTGCAAGAATGGAAAAGTTAGCCAAAGTTCTTCCCTTACTACGATGTCATGGAGTCGAATGCCTTCGCCTATTCGGGGTCTCATTGTCCTCTCGCTGGTATTTGTTTCCAGAGGAGAGAACTCCCAGCAGATCTGGAAATTTACGGAGGTTAGCCTGGAGCGGAGCATCCTCGCCAAATCCAATTTCGTGCATTTGCAGTCCATTGAGTTTTGCTTAAATTTTAATGAAACTAAGCGGTGGCACACACACACACACATCCCAGCGATTTTCGGGGGCCCAGACATCCCCCAAACCGACGCCATCAAGTTTTAATATCAGCTTTTTTTCTCTCTCTTTTAATTTTTTTTGTTTTGTTTACAAGTTTCTGTTTTGATTGCTTTCACTTTGGCTTAGGACCCCGCAGCAGAGCACTCCGCTGGGCTTTGTTCAATTTTGTTGATTCTGCGACGACTTAATAGAGTCACTAATTGTTGTATACCGACAGGAGGTTGGAGAATAAAGCTGTGTCCTGCCGGCAATCTCACGCAAATCAGCGTATATTGTCTGGGGAAAATGTATATAAATTCTATTATGGTAGAGGCATGGCTGAAGAGACGTCTTTATACATAATATAAAGATGTATTTTGTTTAAGCTTAATCCTTGTAAAAAGAAACATACAAAATGTAGTAAGCTTTATAATTAAATATTCAACAGGAATTTTATGAATTTACAAACATATTTTAATTATATTCGAATTACTTACTATGTAGAAAAAATTTGGAACTAGAGGACATCATCATAACTTCGTTTACGGTTACATTCGCCATTAAATGTAATTACCCAATTTCACGGACACCTCAACGTATAAGGACGCGACAATCCACTGGAAGTCGGCCGTTAAAGGACAATGAAGGTCCCCGGGCGAAAATTAAGAACTGGCCGTTAACGAGACGAGCAGCAAGGCATGGCATGGCATCGCATTCTCATTAACACGCCAGTCCGGTTTCAATTTCCTGTTTAATTTTTCTTTCCATTATAAATGGCTCTGGCCCTCCGCCTCGTAAAGCCGGTGCCGGTGCCAGTGCCAGCGAAGCATCAGATCCCAACTCCACCACCCCATGAGGCAGAAAGCCATAAACAATGCGCTCCGACAACTGCGACGAGTTGATGGACAAAATAATGCCTGATGACATTTATAATGAGCAAAATGTTGCTGCTCGTCCTTGCTGTAGCTGTTGATAACTGGAAATTCGCATCATGTGGCCAAAATTTCGGATCCATGGCATCATAAATCTGTACTCCACCACCCCTCGGGAATAACATCTATGTTTGTACCTAGAAAACTTTATTATTATTAAATTAAAGCTTGACATTCACGGTCCGAAAGCAATTTGTTAGGTAAATAATTTACTTTAAGTTTGTATTTAAATTTCGCTGCATTGTTTATATTATGAATAGTATTTCTTTTTCTATTTTTTATAAAATGAATGTTCAACATAAATGGCCGGATTCTACATATCTTTTCATTTTAATTAACAAAAAATAACAAAATATTTAAGATTCCGCTATTCTTCTAAGTCGATTTGTCGACTCATTCGAGTCTTCCCACCGAGTTAAATACATATTCTCGTATTTCTCCTTTAAGGTCATCAATGGAGACTTGCCAACAATGTTATAAAATTCCTCCTTACCCATTTTATCAAATTTTATGAGGCTCAGCAGCGTTTGTACATATTTTGAGTGCAACACTTTTATCTTTGTATTCTTTGGCTCAACCGCATTATTTTCATTGCGCAGTGATGTCTCATTTAATTCATCTTTTTCAATCTCATCTTCTCCATCCTCGGAAGTATCTTTCTCGTTGTCATCGATCGATGGTTTAGCAACAACCAACTCATCAATGCCACTGTCATTCTCTTTTTTAGTATGATCCTCCGTGATCTCTGCTGGATCAGAATCGATCAAACCATTAATAGTAACGTAGGTTTCGATCATTTTGAACCGTTCGATCTCTGGCAAGTAGTTCTCGGTAATGATTGTGTACTGCTCGAAGGCATCGGAAGTCATGGTCAGGACATCATAGCAATTCATTGTTTTAGGAAAGCGGCTTCTCAAATGCTAACAAAAAAATATATATAAATATAAGAATAATATTATAATATTTAGATTTTATCTTTTTTTATCTTACGTTGATGGAACAGTCTAAAAGGTCTTTGTGGTTAATGCTGTGAGCGCTCTGGAAAAGGTCAACGAGATCGCTAAGCAGCATATTATTAAGCCGTTCCTTAAGGATTGTCACGCAATCGGAAACGAGAGAATCTACTAGCCACCTGGTTCCGCAGCTGAGGAGGTCCATTATCATGGAGTTGTGGCACTCATCGAGCTTCTTCTTGCTGTAGGTGTACACATACTGAATGAACATGGCGAAGGTTTCCGGCTTTACCTCATGCAGCCGGATTTCATCAGTTTCGGACTCTCGGAAAGATCCCAAGAAGAGGCGCTCGAAAAACTCCGAAGAGCTGGCCAGGATAACCTTGTGGCAATCAAAGACCTCGTTTTTCACAAGAATGCGGCAGTCTGAGAACTTCTTGTTCTCTAACAAATAGACAAAGACGGGTTTTAGCCTACGAATTAGTGTTGAATTAATTTGGGGGCCATTTCAATTAGTTTATTACTCACCAAGTATCCATATTTGTTTAATTTTGGATAATACTATCGACCTGCTGAAATTACTATAAAGATATTTTTTCTTTAATATAATGTTTATATTGTTTAAAATTATATTGTATTTTAGCATAAGCTCTGTAAGGAGTTTTGTACATTTTATAACATTAAGGAAACAACATTAAAATCAAGCATTCATATTAATAATACGGTTATTCTAGTCTAATTTCTGGGAATCCCCTTTTTTTTATATGGAATGAAACTAAAGCAATGCTGCATATATATGTATGTATGTATACGTATGTACATATGTACATACATATGTATGTTTCAAGTTCTAAAAATTATCTTTTAAAGAAAATATGCAAGCACATTTGAATGTATATATGTATGTACATATGTACATACGTACATAAGTATTTTAAAAAAGCCCAGTTTCCTTGACTTTTTCTCAGCAACTTTTCTTTTCGTACATACATATTGTGTATGAATTTTTGTACATATTTCACAAACAGTTTCTTACCGTTTTATGGCTTCAAAGAAATCGGAAAACGATTTAAACGGATATTATTAGGAGCTATGGAACTATATGTTTTACTTTTCTACTTTTATAACTTCGTTCGCACAACTAAACTTAAGCACACCGCACTCGGAAAGGTCTCAGCCATTAGTGGTGGAGAACTATCGATGGCACTATCTATACTATCGATGGTTGGGCGGTATCGAGCCACCATCGAATGCAGCTGACACGTTCGATAGTGACCCAACTACTATCGATGGTGCCATCGAGAGTTGTCGTCGGTTTTGTGGGTAAAAACATTAATAAAACAATAATCAACAAACAATAATCAACCCAATCAATATAGATCGCTTTTAAAAAAAAGCTATGTTTCATGCATTACACATAAGTATTTCGATCCTTAATGTGTTGAATTTTAGGTCGAGTATCTCCCTCACTTAGTGCTTCAAGCACTGACAATCAGGACTGTGATTGCAAAAGCATGTCCGGAAAGAACATTTAGCAAGGCAGGCCAAAGTGTTTCAACCAGGCGAAACCAGCTCAAGGGGAAAAATATTATAACTCTTTTTTTTTCTAAACCAAAACTTTTGGTAAAAATAAATTAATAAACAAATTTTAAAAAATGTTGTAATTCCGGGCGATAGTATCGACGACTATCGATGGTACTACCGACACTATCGATTGTTTAAAATAGACTATCGTCGACTATCGATGGCGCTCACTATCGATAGTTCTCCACCTCTATCAGCCATGAAAGAAGTTTATCCATTTCAGTTCCGATTTCATTTTGTAGTTCCTGGTGGAACTACAACGTTTCCCGCATTAGAAAATGTATCTTTAATTTAGGAACAGACGGTAAAAAACGATAAAATGAAGACGAAAGAATTTTTGGTTTCAAAGTCCATAAATTTGGTAAACTATAATCTAACCGATTTCGATATAAATATTTTATTATTAAAGCTTAATTTAAATTAATGAATGTACAAAGCATTTAGTGGAACGCAATTGCAAAACTGAAACCGCAAAAATAATTTAATTATTTTATAAAAATAATTCATGAAAGGTAAATAATGTAATACATACATACGTATATGGTGTATAATTAATTATATTATTTTCGTTAAAAATAAAGTAGAACCTATTAATGCACATACAGAATTACAGTGTATTTAAATGCTAAATCGCCTAAAAAAGAATTTTCTGCTAACGTATATAAAAATGTTTGTTTATTCAGTCAATGGAGCATCCAGTATCTTTAAGTCTATGTACATACAGACATATTTAGGCTTCAATTGCATCCTCAGCATCTTTGAAGAACGAAACTCAATACTTCTCCACAGCAAAAATATAGAAGAATGGATCAATATGCTCAAAGAGAAGATTGCGTATGTAAGGCCTTTTTAATGTTTGTTTTTTGTATTGAAATCTAAATATAATATTAATTTTTTCTCTAATTTATTAACCAAAGGACTTTCCTGCCTGTACCTACTACCTACTCTCCATAACCGATCAGGTCTTCCACAGACACATACTTGACCCTTCTTTGGAACTCCCAGACTCCTGGGCGAGTGGTGACTGTTTGGTCAGCTCAAATATAAATTATCACAAATCTGTTTGCTTCAGTGGACCACTCTCCACACTCCTCGGTGTGTCAAAGACATCAATTCCGAGCAGTGTGTCCGGGCAAATCAGACAGTACATTTTGCGGTGCGGTGGTGCCTGGGACCAGGACAATTGACCATTGGATGAACCCCGCACCCGTCTAACCAACCAGCCCTAAGTAATTAGGAAATTTGCAAAATTTTCCATTTGCCGCACATGACCCTGGAAATCAGGCATTGTTCTGCCTGCCAATCCTTGCATCCGAACGCTGGAAACCGCATTATGCACACAGGCGGATCCCATTTGCCCATCGAACACTTGGCCTGGCCATGGGCCAGTGTTTGCAAGACAAATAGCAGTTAATTATTACACAGAACTCGTCCTTAATCCATTTATAATAATTCATCTTGGCCAGACATTGAACACTTGTTATTGATATTTGCCTTCGATATTGGTCTCCGATATTTACCCACAGCATTTGGGTGTAGGATTACAAATGACACACATTTGTGTAATTGGCAGTTATGTGTGATGGCATATAGCCATGGGAATTACAGATTCAGCCATGATTTTGTTATTTCTTAGTTCAATTTTTTTTGTAAGCCTTGCTTTAAATTAATTAAATTTCTCTGAATGATTATTGATTATATTAAATATAAGAGATATAGAATCTAATTAAGATTCTTTAGGTTTAAATACTCTTCCAGGTTTCTCACCTGCTCTCCTTCTGATCTTTATAAAAGGAGTGTGGGAAATGGTTTTGATGACATACTAGTTCCTACACAGGCATTAAATAAATACGCATCGGTAAACGTAAATGGATAGAATATGTTCAACCTCGAAAGTACATGTACTGCAAATAGTTTACGGACTTGAGCCCAAGGATTCCTTACCTTCCGTGTCCAGTATTGGGGGGGTTGTGCGTGTGCTTACAACTTGAAATTGATTTACTTTTGCTGCAGGCCAATTTGGCACGCTCATTTGGCCATTTGGCCATGAGTTGGCGCTTGTAAGAGTTGGCCAGCCAGCACACAACATGCTCGTAATTAAGCGCTGGTGCGTCCCCGGAGTGTAGTTAATGCTGTGGTGCCATAAATTTGACTTTTGTCTGTGTCCCAATGTCTGTGAATTTGGTTATTTACGAGTGGCTGCTGCATTTGTCAGGTGAGCAGGGCAGCAACTAGCTAAGAGCGTTTTCGGATTGAATTAGGCCAACACCTTGGGGGGAATAAAATACAAATCTTCTCTGTAACTTGGTTATGTTTTGTGTGGGTCTAATTAATTACAATTAAACGGAAAAAGACACAGAAGCTGAAAAGAGTCTCGAACCAATTGATGGCTTTAAGGCATCCCAAAGCCAGTCTTCTAACCTTCAGCCTTCTTTCTGCCCCATTGGTTGGTCGCTTTGATTGTGATGATGGACATGTTGAAGCAATCAAAACTGGGGTACACATGCCACCATCAGTCCTGGTAATTACCCCACTCGAACAGGCCGGGTCTGGCTGTAGTTAACGTGGTAATTTGGCTACAAACGAGAGAGAGAGAGGGAGGTCTTTAAAGCTCGGCACTCAACACGCTTTTCTTTCGAGAAGGACTTAAAGTGGGGGAAACTACACTATCAGCTAGGTTTTGTTGTTTTTCTATTGCAAAGTGCATTCGCCAAAGAAACTCCGGCTTCCAGTCGAAGGAAGCAGCGACAGGAGCTGCCTATTATCAACACATGTAAGCAATGGTACATGTACACTGAACAAAATGACAGTTTTTTTTATTTAACAATAATATAATTTATATTTCAAATATTATTTAAAGGTTTGTATAATTTCCCTTTACTTAATTTAAATGAAAGTCCAAACATTAACCCATTTAAATGATTATTTTTTCCTTTTGTGTACTCTTGGCAAACTGTCTAGCTGTCAACTTGTCCATCTGCCTGGTCGTTACATCCTGAAATATGACAATCTATGGCGAAACTAAAATGGATGTGGAAGGAAGCTGCTTTCGAGGACTTCTTCGCCACTCAGGTGTGCACATTTATGAACAACATAATGGCGGATTCAAGTTGAGAGGGAAAATAACACCCACATGGGAGCGAAAGGATGGAGCTTGAAGGTGAGAGACAAGCTCATGCAAATATTCATAAGGAAAATATTAAAAATGAATTACCAGCTTCTGGCATATACACACACCCACACAACGCATAGTAAACAACGCAAACTCCCAGAGACACGTCGCGAAGTTGGAAGCAACCCAAAGCCCACTCTCCGTGTGCGAAGTAAAGTTGGAATGTTTATGTAGCGCACAGAAGCCCGGCCATATACTGGGAATTCAACGATGTTTGCAGCTAATTCACTGCCAAGCTTTTTATAAAGGTTAGTAAAACAAAATTTAGATAAAAATATATTAAAAAGCTGGTTGAAAACCTTTAAAGTTGGACAGTTGTTACATATTTCTCTAGGTTTGTTATAGTAGGTCTTTGGGAGAAGATTGTAGTACATATAAATAGTAGCATTTTATGCTTTTCCTGTTAATGTACCTTTTCCTTAAAGTTTATATATTTATAAAACACTTTTTCCATATTTTTCCCACATGGATTTGAGCTTAATTCCTTCCCATCCTTTGAAGTATTCCTTTAAGGCTAAGTCCGCTCCTAGACTAGTAAAACCGAAAAGCTATTAGCACAGAACCAATTTTCAAGTTCGTATGCGAACTCAATATATTTTCAGAATTAAAAGAATGACGACTCCCACAGAGCGAGAAATGAATTCTCTTTTTTTTTATGGACCAAATGCTTTGAATTTTCAATTAGGCGAACATCAATGATTCCCCACACAAACTGAAACAGGAACCGGGCCCTGGCACAGAAGGCAGCATGGCGCAAATTCAAAAACTCATCCGCGTGAGGTCGGTTAATTTGCTCATCTTCTTGTGGACGCGTTCGTGCACTCGCAGCGCATCCGGCGGAATGGCTTCCACACACACACACACACACACCCAGTAACACGCACACTTGGGCAGCCTGTGTACGGCCGTAGGGCCTCCAGTCGCCCGGCGTTCATGCATGGCCACGCCAATGTTTTCGCCGCTCCCCATCCGTTCTCGTTTTCTGCCATCGCTTACATTTCCGCTTCCTTCTTTGGCAAGTAGTCGATGTCGCCTCGGGGGTCCTTGGAAAAGTCCGGAAAAAAAGTAACATTTTCGATTCGATTTTTTGCCAATTGCCCGAGACTCTGTCCTGTCGGCGTATATGACGAATACGTTGAGTACGTGCCGCCGACGTTACTCATACGCACCGTGGGACTCTGCCAGAGCAGAGAGCAAAAGGACCCCGATGCTCCATGGGCGCTATTTGTTTTTCGCTTTTGCATATTTTGCGGGCAATTTGGGTAAAAGGATTTCCACACTCTGCCCCGACTTTGTGGCTTTCGTTTTTCGCTTAGTTCGCGATGGCTCCTCCTTGGGTCCTCCTCAGCGCCTCGGCAAATCGCTCACGTAAAATATGCATGCGTTTCCTTGGCGGTTTTCGCTCTCAAGTGCTTGCAATTCAATTACATTTCGATTGATTTTCGTGTTTGGCCCACGAATAGAGGCGGAAACTCTTGGTCTGGTTATGCATGGAGCGTGTTTTTTGGGCGATTTACGAGCCTGAACCGGCATTTTCCACAATTGAGGCTTGCACTGTTTTGAAAGAATCTACACTTAGGAAAAGCAGGCACTATCAGTGGATCACAAACGAATAACATTTGACAATTTAAATGTATATTTTATGGACAGAAAGAAGGTTTAAATTGATAACAAAGTTTGAAACAAATTAGAGTTAAGTTCAGTTCGTTGAAACATTAATATAAATATTGTTTCCCAAAACTCCTCTAATTGTTTGTTTTCGTTTTGAATTCATTTCGTGGATTCAGATTAGCCAATAAAATTCTTCAGCAGCATTCCATTCAATCAACATTTTTATTGCAAACGGCGAGACAGCTGAAATCGAATGCTGAAATCAGTGATACACAAAGCAGCAAAAAGCAATTCAAATGGCAAAGATACATACTATACACAGATGCACAGATATGCCAATAAAAGTACAAGCCCATATAGATAAATGTAACCAATATGTAGTATATATGGGGGTTATGTTATGTACGTAGTTACTTTTGTTGGCCTTCATCGATTGCTGCCTTAAAAAAAATAAAATACAGGCAGCACGCCGAAAAAAACAAATAAAATTAAATGGGGAAGACGGAGATCCCAGTGGCCCCCGACGAGAGTGGGTCAAGTGTGTATCGAAGGCAAATCAATAAGAAATTTCAGAGGCATGGTGAATATAGGCAGGTTTCCCTGATTTAAATCCAGCTTTCATTTCACTTAAGACTGCTGTTCAGTCAAGCACTCCTCTTGCATTCAAATAAATGTATGTTTTTAACCAAATCACCTCTTCATGTTGCAGTAAAATGTTGTAGAAAAGATTTATTCAAGCGAATTGATGACTCAATTATCCAAATGACTATGGCGCAAGCTTAATGGTCTTTTGAGCAATAAATATCAACTCGGAATATGCCTCAATCCTACAAGAAGAAGTACACTTTGTGTATACATTCAGCTTCATTATCGGATAGACAAAGTGTGGCGCAAAGTACAAGGAATCAATTAAAATTTAGGCCCAAGGTCTTGTCAGCACATCCGCGAGCCGCGTTGAGATTCCGTAAATACGCCCACGGGACCCATTCACCTTCAGGAGTGGCCTAATACTCGTAACAAACCCAATCGCGTGTGTACATATGTACATTGCAAACTTGGTTCCAAGGGCTTTATGTATGTTCTTGGGTTGGCAACCAGGACTCGCCTCCACCGCACCATCCATCCTTTATGAGCACATAAAGCATGTGAAACATTTGATGGGAAAATGAAGGTAGGTAGTTTGCATTGTGCCCAAATATAGACAGGTAATGTGGGTGCATAGAAATGGCATTGAGGGTATGGTCTTAAATCGCATAACAGATTAAGATACTTAAAGATATTTCTATCCAGATTGTAGAACTTTTATTTAAACACTTATTGAAAGCCTTTGAAGATTAAGATTAGGTCAAAAAATAAATACGAATTGTGATATTTATGAAATAAATCAATTGTAAGCTAAATATATATATCATTTTGAACATGACTTATCTATTTATTGTTGCTTTTATTTATTAATAGTTTAATTGAAGCTTAGAGGCATGTATGTACGTATACGCGATATTTTTTTGAAAAAGACCTACGGCTTTACACATTTTCTATTAAATTTAGGATATACAAATGTAATATTTCAATAATAAGAATATAAATAAAGGAAATATATAGATTTATAGTTGCTTAATATTTAAAATTCATTTAATAGAACAAATTCCCAATTTAAATAAGAAAAAAATGTAGTATTAATAAATCTTAAGATCAATTATAAAAAATAGCAATCTAAATGTTCTTTATTAAATATTTTTAATCTCTTCTCCCTCTCATTTAATAATTAATTTAACAGAAAACCACATTTAACCTCTCATTTATGGACAATCTAATTCAATAACTAATTTTTATTCCATCTTGAAGATAGAATGCCTGCTGAGCATAAATAAGATCTCTGTCTGCTACCATTCAAGGGCCGTGGAAGAGTCCTTCGTAGACCCGGAAGCCGCGCGCGTCCCCAAAAGGCAACGCTGCAGATGGCAGGCCAAGAGAGAGGAAGAGTACTTTGAGGGGGCAGATAAGCGGTCATAAGATTATTTTTACTAGTGACCCGATGACCGTAAAAAGGAACGCCCGCAGCAGCAGCGAGTGTGCGGTCTCACCAGCATTCGCTTATGCGGACATCCTGCGCCGGAGCGAAGGTCCCATGTCCTGGCTGTCCACCAATTTGCTTTGTTGTCGCAGCAGCAACAGCAGCAGCAGCCCGTCTGCCGTTTTATGAACTGCGAACTCATCTTCCGCATTCGCCCTTTTTGTGCACTTACCCGCCTTTATTTTGGCACCGACGCGACGGAGGTCGAACCTCCTCCTTCCACCCATTTCGATGATAAAATTTAAGTCTGGCCGTAAAATTTTACGGTCTAAGGATTGCGGCGGCATCGCCTTTGGAGACTCATATATTGTTCAGCACTTGAAATTAATGCCTGATTGACACCGCCATCAAAGCGCAGCGAGGACACGACGGAAATTACAAAATTCAACATATTTTATGTGGTCGAATGGAACATATAGAAGAAAATGTCTCGTTTTTGTTTGGTTTAAAGGTAAAGTGAATAAACTTGTGGTGGCTGAAATACAATATTTTGCGGGGGATAATTTAAATATATAAATTTATTCAATATTTTTATTAAATATGATAGTATAGGTTTTATAAGACTCTATGAATATTTAAATAGTACAAATTGTTTACATTATTTCTGGAATTTCTTTAACTGCTTGGGATTTGTTTTATATTTTAAGAGTTTTATAAAAAAAACATTTCATTTTGAACAAAAAGAAACTAAAACAAATTCAAGTCATTTAAAGAAAAAAACCTAGAAAATAGTATTATTAAAGAAATGAAGATTACATATATCCAAAGATGATCATCATCTACTTCTATTGTGTCAAGACCTTGAATCTAATGAGCTCCATGCTTGTGCCCTGCAGTTTCACATCCATTGACGTGGCCATGCCCTCCACTTTCATTTGCTTTTCCAAATTTGGAGCCTTGAATTTCATATCAATGGTCTCGCCACTCAGTGGATCATCCGAGGACTTGGCAATGGAGCTCAGCACTCCTCTCACATTGCGATTACGACCAGCTTGCTTTACCTTCGGCGGATCAGGATCTGGAATTGGGTGCTCGGCAGCGATCTGTGCGCACATCTTGGAATACTGGCTGTATATCTTGTATTGATTAATATCGAAGATTTTACCACAGTTTATATACTGCTTCAGGGTCTTTTTGCGGAGTTTTTGGCGATCCGCCGAGTCTCGGGCTGTGGCACCCACGGCCACCAAAGCAATGTGGCTCTGGCTATGCTGCAAATGGAAGCCATCGCTCTGGCAGCTGCTGACCACAGCCCGAACCACATCGCCAGGGTCGACGGTCCGGCAAAGGAGGATGCTCAGGGCACTGGCAATCTTCAATATATTCGATGGATCAAAGACGGCTCTAGCAAGCGGTGTTAGCAGAATTTTTTCCCGGGGATTGTGATGCAGCGGCAGAAGGGAACAGAATCTGTGGGCTGCCAGCAGGCCGGCTTGCTTCAACGTCAGGTAAAGCTTTCCACCGCCAAGACGTGGCTGGCCAGTGATTGGCTTCTGGAAGCTGTAAGTGTAGACATAGACACTGCCGCCGCCATTAAAGACCAGCCGCCACATCTGATCCCGTCCGCTCTGCTTCAGCTGTCGCATCTTGGGGCCCAGTTCGAATAACACTCGATTGGCAAAGTCGAGGCTTTCCAGAACCTCACATTCCCGGCCACGGCGAAAATCGGGACAGATTTCGGTAAAAGTCTGGCAAAGCTTGTTAAAGTCGAATTCGTTGGCACGACCTCGAGATCCGCTGGCCATGATTTTCTGGAGAAAATTAAACCAGAGCATAAATAAATATAAAATAAATGTAAACAGATTTACAATTTTTAAATAATTTTTCTTTAAACTGATCATTTTTCACAAAGTCTTTCTCATAAGCACACATATTTATCATGAAGTCAAGGCTTGTTTACAAAAAAAAACTGCTGAGTTATATGATCTGGGGTAAAGATTTAAGCACTCACACATACACTTTTGTTTGAAAATGTAAACAATTGGGGAACTGATTATGGTTTATCGTCTCCGAAACGTATTGCTTCCCTTGAAGTCTGGCTTTTACTGTTGGGCAGCGAGGCAATTGAATACGAGATTCAGATAGAAAATGATCGAAAACAGCTATCGCAAAGAAATCATTTTTCTTCGATAAATGGTTAATACACAGAAAAAAATAAGAGGGTTTTTAATGCAAATATAACTGTAAATGTTAAAATATATTACATTTTAGATCTAAAATGTAATATATTTGAACATCAACAGTTATATTTGTTTAAAAAAACCTCTTTTTTTCTGGGTATTAACCATTTATCGAAGAAAAAGACTTCTTTACGATAGCTTTTTTCGATCATTTTCAAACTTATCGGTTTTTCTTTTTGGTAGCTCTCAAAAATATATTTTTCAGAGAAGATTTTTTATTACTATTATTTATTTATATCCAAATATATTTATAAAGGAATAGCTATTGAAAATTATATATCAAAATTTCTGTTTTTATACTTTTTAATAAAGTTAAGGATTAAAACCAAGTTTATAATTGAATTTATTGCTGTTTAAGTATCTTAAAAATATAAACAAATATTCTCTTGAAGTTACAAAGCCCTTTTTTAGTTATAGGTCAACTTATAGTCTAGGAATTCTTATGTTTTTATAAAAAAAAATATTAAATTCAAGGAAAATTTAGTTTTTGTCTCAAATCCTAAATTATTTCAAATTGAGCACTAACTTTTATGTCTTAATCTCTCGCCTAGATCTTTTAAATTAGCCTTAAAACCTTGCTATCTTTCTAAGCAAATACATCTTTAATAAGTTAACCTTTTTACTGTGTGTTTAAAAAAAAAAAACAACAATGTAATTGAGCTTCGCACCTTTTACTTTTTACTTACCTGTCCGCGGATATATTTATGTGAAAAAGTATGCAGTAACTTGGCGACAGACAGCCAAGGCTGCTTTTCACCTTCGAATTTAATGAGCTTCCACGGGACGTGATTATTAGGCGAACGAGCGTACGTGTGGGGTTCCGCTAACAAAGGTGCTGACAATTCCCCAGCTCCCCAGAGGATGTGTCTTCTCCTCCGCCGACGACTTAACCACATCCACATTGGCGGACCGCCGGAGCCGCATGGGTGCGATTTTCGTAGTTTGCCTGCCATCATCCGCCATCTTCACATATTCAAAAAATGTTTCCCTTTTTGCTCCTTTTAAGGCGAAACATAAACAATTTTTCGCGACGTTGAAAAACTTTTAACTTCGCTCCGTCCGTACATTTTCCACACGTGTTCCATGGAGGTACATATAAGGTATGAACACACCCAGAAATATATGTATGTGCATGGTATGTATAGGTTCATACAATGTACAAAAATATACACAGCATCCGTTTTCTAGCTTCAGAAATTGATGCTGCTTTATGAATTTACAGGTTGAGGGTTAAGATAATTTTAAAGAGTTTCCTTATAACTCAAGAATTTAAAGTTATGCATTTCAAAAATCAACTTTTAAACGGTTTATAAAATTTCTTCTATTATGGATCTTAACTTGTAGAATTTAGCATTTAAAATTTTAGTAATAACGATAGCTTTGATCCTTGATGTTAACTCCTCTTCTGTGGAGACCTTTTTGATTATGTTTGGCATCGCCAATCGTCTCCAGCCTGTCCTCATTGAAGCGTTGAGAGTTGATCACTTCGGACACCCCATCGGCGATATCGTCCAGCGTTAAGGGATGACCATTGACCACCATCACGGCCAAAATAATGGGGGCTAAAATGTCGTTGGCACAACCGTCCATTGGGCTAAGTCCGTCCGAAAGAAAAGAAAACAAAAGTATATGAAAACTGGAGCTCAATTTAGAATTACTCGTTGTCTGTGCTTATGTGAATTTATGACAACTCATCTGACAAGCCCGGCAAGGACCACTTCAGCTCTATCCCATCCGGGTTTCCACTTCACCACGGAGTTCGGTGGGGAAATTCAATTTGAAAAAGTGTCACTTGTCAGTTGGTCACAGCAGTCTATTGTGCCATGCCCTTTGTTGTTGCTGTGCATTTTTTGGATGCGGCGATATCAATACTCCGGAATACATAGTGGCGGCATTGCGGGGTAGTGCAGATACATTTCGTATGCAAATTGCTCGCAAGTCAGAGACGGGCCAGTCAATAAAGAAAAAAAAGAAAGAAAGAAAGGAAGGAAGACACCCACCACCACCAACAGCAGCAACCCACATGTATGCAAATGAGAACACCACCCAGTCCCCACACAAGGCTACAGACAGAAGTGGCACAATCTCAGGCTTATTCCATTCCATCTGAATGTTACATGAGCAGAATTTAACAGCAGGAGCTTTGGATTTATGATTTCTTGACATGCATCCTTATGGCCGGTCTTTGAACCAATATCCTTTAAGTTTTCAGTTTGGTTTGGCTGAGTTTAAATAACAATATGAAGATCTATCTAGCCATAAAGAACCTAATGCTAAATCCACTTTAAATTCCATAAGTAACGATAATTATAGCTATATGTTTTCCCAGCCCTGCATCCAAATGATCGTGTCCGACTCCAGAGTATCGGATATATCCGTGTGTGCATGCACTTTGGAGGGATTGCCTTCGGCTCTGTTTGACTCTCTTTGTTCGGATTTCAGTCAGTTACCGACAACTGGGCGGATCGCAAGCTACTATATAAAATCTCAGCTGCTAAGTAAGATAAATAAATAAATAAATAAATAAATAAATAAATAAATAACAAGTGCAGATTTCAAATTTAAAGATTTAGTAAAGTTTTTAAGGGCGCTAAATAATACTATTTAATTATTGCTGAAATTTGAAATTAGTAACTAATTCCTGAGGTATATAAAATAGTATCTAGATACTATGTGCAACAATAAAGGCAAAAATATATATACTGAGTGTCAAAATGTGTGTTGTGCTTGTATGTAAACAATTGAAAAGCTGATAAGCTTCGGCCTGAAAGGGAAAACAGAAAGAAAACAACTGAAAGCCAGCCGCAGATTGATTTTCTCGTAGCGAATTTAAATATACATACTTACAAACAAACAGATAAATATACAATATCGATCAGCATTACAAAAAGGTCCAACATCAGCAATTTTGTTTTGTTTACTAGGTATCCCCTTCATATCTTGAGAAATAATGTGACGTTCTGATTATTTGTATGACTTGAGAGGAATTTTATATTGTTTATTTTACTAGCCCTATAATTTTTTCCAATCATTTTTTACAAAACTGTACGTGACTTCTAGCTGTCTAGTCCAGTTCCTTAAATTCATTTCTTCATATTTCACCAGAAATCGGATATTTCTATAATACAAACTTTCGTTCCAGTTCAATGCAATTCCAAAAAAGAAAATAAAATGAGATTTCAAATAAAACAAACATTAAAAATATTAATATTGCAGCGCTATGGCGGATACATCGAAGTCGAAGTTCGTCTTTGATTTTGAGAAACTGAAGAAGACATTCTCCGAAATCTGTCCCGACTTCAGGGAGGAGCCCTGCCTTGACCAATCCACTACCAGTCGTCGCATTGCCGAGAATATAATATTCGTATACAGCAAGGAGGCCGCAGCAGCCAAGGCCAAGAAAAAGGACGTCTCCTGGTCTATTGAGCTGGCTGTGAAAAATCCAAAAGGAACCTTAATCCGCAGCGAGTTGAAGATCCAGACGCATTGGGTCCGTGAACCGCCGCAGAACCAACCCTTTGTGTTGCGCGGCCTCCTGGTGCTGTCCTTCAAGCAGGCCAGCCTGCTGGCGGTGGCCAAGTACTGCCAGCTGGTGCCCCACCAGGTGGCGCGCGGCGAAGTGGTGCTCACTCCCCTGGCCGGGGCAGTGTTCTCGAAATTCGAGGTACCCAAGCTGGCCGAGGCTGTGGGGGAACCCCTGGCCGATGTGGTGGTGGCCATAATCAGCAGCTGCCAGACCGATGGCTACTATTTGGAGCACAGTCGCTGCCACATCGCTTTGGTGGCTATTGTCAAGACGGTGGCCGATCTGAAGATGCAGGCCTCCCTTGTCAAGAAGACCATAAAAATGTACAACCTGCACGGCAAGGATTTTGACATGGAAAAGTTCAAGAAGTGGAGCACGTTTTTAAAAAAATCCGGACCCGTTAAGGTGAACAACAAGAGTGATGATGACTTTGACAGGCTAACCGAACAGGTTCTGGCCATCCAACTATCTAGCCTGGAAGATAAGTCTGATGTGGAACTAAAAGCCAACAAAAAGCCAATGAAATGTGCAGCAAACTTTCAAAATCCAAACTTCAAAATCGGGGATTAAACTGTTTGAGGATAAACACTTTGGATGTGCACGCTTCGCATTGAACCAACCAACTGCAGAAATATCGCTCTCTGTTGAGAATAATATGTATAATACATTAATGTATCTTGTATTTACACTGAAAAAATATTTCAATAAACTACAGTTTTCTTCGGTTCAATGTAAATTAATTATTTAACACTTAATTAAGTATTTATTCACAGTTCTTGGCACAATTCCAGCTAGGAGTTGAGAAACTATAGATAAACAAAAAATCTGCATTTAAAAAGCTTATTAAACCATTAAAAACATAACCAGATGGAAATTAATTGTTGTATTTTGTCCAAAGCAATTAAGTTTGCTAACTTATTTTACCTTAAATTGGAATTTATTTTCAATTTCAAAACACAAATAAAAATAAACAATACTTTCGAGCAATATAAATGTTTATCACATATTATTATAATATATTTTAGCTCAATCTAACAATATCATATATTAAATATTAATTTATCTTTAATGTATCGTAAGAACACAGATAATTCTTCAATTCTCCAACCATATAATACATACTTGGTCTTGGCGTCTGCCTGAGTGCTTAGCTAAACTCATTTGGTTTTTTCGGTTGGCTTCGGCTTTCGCTTCTGGAGCTGCATCATTGATAGCTTTAGCTGCTGGTGCTCCTTGTGCGTGCAGAGTCCCACGGATTGCAAAAATACTTCCTTGGTGCCTTTCGGCTGGTCAATTTCTGGTGCCTTCTCGGCTGGCTTGCACTGCGAGCGCGCTCTTTTGAGAGCTGCTTGCAGATTAAGGCGACTTTCCTTAACCACATTGGCGGTGGTTGCCGCAGACAGCAGTTGTGGGGGTTCCGGTGGAGCCTGCATAGGTTTGACGGGTGGCGGAACCTGTTCCTCTGGTGTCTCGATGATGAAATACTTCCTAAGCAACTGATCCTCGGTGGGTCGTTCCATAACGAAATAAGGTTTGATGGACCGTTCCGGGCCAACAATAAGCGGCACTATGGATTGACTGACAATGTCCTGGATCACCAGTTCATCGGGCTTCACGTCTTGCTCGGTAAAGGCCAAGCAGAAGCGATCGATGTCATCCTGGAGACGTACCACTAGATACTGGCATTCTGCATTTAACTCGTACAGCATCTGCTCCAGTTCGTGCAGATAGTTGTCCTTGGTCACGGGATCCTGCAAGGCAATAGGTTTTAGTAACAGGAATATGGAAATCTAAAGAGTACTTACTGCATCCTCCTGTTTCCCGAAAACATCAACAATTGTCTGTAAGATTGAAAATGTAAACTATATTGTTAGGTTCCATATAATAATATGTAGTGTAGACCATACCTGATGAGTGGCAAGATGTGACTTCATGGCACGCTGACAGTAGGCTATGTCGTTGACCAATTTCTCTGGCACTTTGTAGAATTTTCGCAAATAATGTTCGAAGAACTTCTGCACATGCAAATCCTTGCCCGGCATGGAGTTGGCCCCGCGCATCTTGACCAGAAACGCCTTGATGATCTCGTAGCGCTCTTTGGCCGAAAATTCGTTAAAGTTAATAGTTTCCATGGCGTTCAATTGCGTGCGAGTTGTGAAATATCATTTAATTTATAATTTTTTTTTTGTTTTGACGCCACAAATTGCCGCTTCGCCGTACAGTGTGCCCGCAGTCGTGATTTTATAGTTAAAATACCAAGAGCATGGTGGCAGCCCTACGAGTTCGATACACACCTATCGATCAGTCGTTATTTATTGGTATTTGAATTTACTGCTGGCTTTCTACTAGGATCCATGCACATTATTTAACATACTTACTATTTAGCACTTTGAACAACACGGTGCTGTGCCGGTAATTAATGAGAAACCCCAATTTACGACCAGAGCCAGCCCAGCAGCTGTCAATTCAGGCTCACTGTTGTGTGTTATGGCCGTAAATATGATTGATAGTATCGGCTGTGGCTGAGCTCTCTGTGCATCCATGTGCGTAAATAAAATAATTACTATTTAATTATTCACATATTGATCAGCACATACGTGCCAAATGTTTGCGAAACTGCGTCCATTTCAATTAAGCGTTCACGCAAATAAATACACTGGTCGTAAAAGTAAACGGACATTATTGAATGATTTACATGCTGTGCAGGGGACTCGCAGTACTTATGCTGCATTGTTACAATATGTAGTACTATATATTCCAATTTCCCTAAATGGACACAAGTGTAAACTGAGGCATTAATGCAGACATTTGCATAGTAAGTTCTCTTAGATCTGGGATGCTGCAAACTCCTTTTCCTTGTGTGTTTTCGCAATATCCTTGGGCAACTTTCAAGCTCTTTGGCCCGGCAAGAAAACTTTTGACCGCAAAAAGGGTCTGCCGGAGGAGCTCCATAATCCTCAAACGGCTTTGCCGTTGCCAAAGCAACCAGCAATACGCAGCAAATCCTGGACAGCAGAAAGGCCAAAACAGATGCAACTGAAATCTCATCATAAGCTCTGCCATGGCCAAATCTGAAGTTCGCTTTCAGCAAAACGGGATTTAAGGACGAGGCTGTGTTTCCATGGCTTAAATCGAAATATTCTTGAAATAAATCTAGTATCCGTTAAGACCAAATTATTTTCATATTGAAAACTATAATTTACCGTTCTCGAAATAATTTTTATTTAGGCAACATTTTATGTAAGACTGCAAATCACTGAAGGAACAATGGCAGTACCTGGTAAATTATTTATTTTTATTGTTATTTTTTGTTTTGGTAAAGTTCCTGGGAGTCGACTTAAATATCGTGCAGCTAATAATAAAAGTCGTAAACGACGCACTCCGCTTACTTCGCGGGGCGAGTCCGTATAACTGATGGCTTCTGGATGCTGGGCAATATTCATCTTGCGACTTCAAAGGATGGGCGTGGCAACAATAGATGGGCCCAAGGACAGAACAATACTCGCCGTTGTCCCGGGCAACGCCACGGTTAAGGAGGCACTTTTCGAAGCACAAACAAAAAAAAAAAAAAAAGGACGAACAAAAAGGACAATGGCACCTAATGGTCCGATGTGGTGTTGGTGGTGTCGGTGGCTTCGGCGTTGGCGTTGGCACTCTTTTGGGTTGGTGGAGTGGCTGGTGTTGCCGGTGGTTCCGGCCGGAACAGTTGCACGCGGGCTCCGACAGTGTCCCTCATTTATCATTTACACACCAACGCACGGGAAAACAGTCCGAACATAGCCCCATGATGGGATGATGGGATGCTGGGTATGTTGTGGCCCGGCGGCGGCGGATGGGAGGGAATGGATTCTATTGCAGAACCCCGGTAGAAATTCCATTAACGCTTTATGTCGGCGCATGCGGCACAGCGGCCCGTCATTTGCATTGATTAAATCACTTTGCGGTCGGTTCGGCAAATGGCTTAAAAATCCCCACCAACTTTCCGCTCAATTGTTGCTCGTGTTGTGTTGCCCCCCTCAATTTTTATGCACTCCGTTGGCGTCCCTCATTTTTACTTTATTTTTTTGTATTTTTTGGGTCTCTTTATGTATGCCTTACAAATTGCTATTGTTTTTTATTCAGCTTTTCCCCCCACAACTGCCGAATTTCTAGCCATTTCTGGTGGCAGGTTGTGTGTTGTGTTTCCATGTTTCCAATAAATTTCACTCTACAGACCCTCTGATGGCAATGTGGATTTTTGGTTCGTGAATTCTCGCTGATGAGGGAAAAGGTGGAATTGTGTGTAATTGATTCCCACAGGAAAAGGCCAAATGTTGCCATGTTTGTTCCATCAAATGCGTTTTTACTCACCCAGCATCCTTGGTTGCGTTTTTCGGAATTAATTGTTTAATGAAATTTGCTCCTGAATTCGTTTTGTTTGCATTTAAAGAAATTTAACATTAAATTTATATTTAAAATGAAAATTCGAAAGATATAAGCTCCCACGTCTAGCACATAAAGAACTCTAAGAACCTATTTTTTATATAGAATATATTTTTCTACAGAACTAGTTTTACAAATATTTATTTTTTCTAAAATTGATTATTCAAGAATAAAACGAACAAAATGAAGCTTTCACTGTATACATATCATATGCGGATTAATCAGAATTCACTTCAGAAGCAACATCCAAACGAAAACCAACTGTCGAAATTGAATATGACCCCCCCACGAATCTAGTCCTCCCCTCGTCCCTGTCCCCGTACGGGCTGCATGAATTTCCACTCAATTTCCATGTTGTCTGCAGCAGGCAGACTTTCAAACAATAACAAAACTGTGCCAATACACGGCCCAAAAGTTTAAAACAAAAGCAAAAGAAACCGAGGCAATGGTCCACAGCTACGCAGTTACCGCACCTTTAAAAGCGAAAAAAACAGCATGAAATTGCGAAATATGCCTATGGAGCAGGGCGTGTGAAAAAGAAAATATTTCGTTTGCAAGGGAATGAGGAAAATGTCCAGATTCAAGGCCTTATTGTATGACATTTAAAAGCAATTTTGCTTAGTAATTTCAAACTTAACGGCCAATGGGTGATAACAGCTTTCAGCTGACGACAGGCGATGAGGTGGCAACACCAAGCCATTATCAAACAGCTGATTGCCGGTTTTATTTATTCTTTTTTTTTTGCTGCAATTGCACGTAATCTTCAAAACAGTAAAAATTGTACGGAAAATCAATGGGAAAATGCTTATCCTAAACAAATGCTCACCTCTCAGGCAGATTCTAAGGAGCTGTCATCGTCAGGGTAAGAAGAAATACTTAAAAATTCCACTAATATTTCATGGTTTTCTCTTAAAGCAGCTGTGGAAAGCAGCAAAGTTGGTAACAACCACTTGACCGCATTCAAGGGAAAATGGCCCGAAGAGGAGCAGCAGGAGTTTCGGCTGCACATGCGCATTATCACGGACTTCATCAGCGAATCGGAGGAGCAGCAGCTCCATGAGGAAATAGAGCCCTACATGAGCCGGCTGCGCTACGAGTTCGATCACTGGGACGATGTGAGAGATATAGAATACACATTAAATGATCCTCCATTTAAGCCTTAGATCCTTTAGGCCATTCATGGCTTCCGGGAGACGGAGCGCAAGAAGTGGTTCCCCCACAACCGAGAGGTTCTAGAACGCGTGCGTCAGGTGGCCTTCGATGGCGCCATCATGCCATATGTGCACATCCTCGATCTGGCAGCCGATGGGGTAATCAAGCCCCATGTGGATAGTACCAGGGTGAGAGGAAGTTGATAGGATATATATCCTTAAATTTACATATCTTAAATGTCTTAAATGCTTCGTTAGTACTGCGGCACCACAATATCTGGCATCAGCCTGCTGAGCGACAGTGTCATGCGTCTCGTACGCACGGATGCCCAGCGGTACCAGCAATCAGCGACGGATGCAAAGGAAACGGACTCCAAGGATGCAGATACTGATGCTGCATATCGTCACCAGCCAAAGGAGGCGTCACTGGAAAACAAGTTCTACGCCGATCTCTTGCTCCCTCGACGCTCTCTGTACATAATGAGCCACACGGCTCGCTACAATTTCACGCACGAGATACTGGCCAAGGAGCATTCACAGTTCCAGGGCACGCCCGTGCCAAAGACACGTCGCATTTCTATCATTTGTCGCAACGAACCTTGAGACAGAGCGTAGGTCAGCTCTTAAAATGCTTTGAAAAGATGTTGTTTAATCTTGTTCCTAAAAATTTATCGACGTATTCTAGTTTAGTTTGTATTTTGTGTAAATATTGAAATACATATTATATTTCCTGATTATTTTAGTTCAATAATTAACCTTTTAAAAGCTAAGAACAATGGATTTTAAATTAATGGGAATGTAAATGGTTTTATTTATGTTTTTCCTCTACATATTATTTTATTTTGTATACTAATTAGATAACTTGCTTTGCTAAATACCATCATTTCGAAACAAATACCTTTATTTTAATAATATTTAATTGTTTTTTGCTTATTTGTTGTATTAGGCAAAGCCTCCGAAGAAACTTCTTTTGTTAGACAATGCAAATTGTAGTAATTACAATGAAAAAGTTAATTTCCAACAATCAAGAAGGACAGAATTCGATACCCCGGCAATAGTTTTCACCTGATATAACTTACCAACTCGTTTAGGTGTTTAAGTTTCGAATGCATCAAGTTGTTAAATAACATGGCGGCAAGGCAGTAAAACTTTCCATTCGATTTTCTTGGCATTTCGCAATGCGAATTGAAAAGACGACTAGACAAACACACGTACTCCAAGGAGTGCCGAAGTGGGGGTAAAGGATGCTCGCATCCTTGATTAAAAGTTAAGGGCTCGAACAGCAACAACAAATCAGCGTTAGTGGCATTCGTTTACTCAACGCTTGACGCCTTTTAGCCCATTTGTTTGTTTATTAGGGGTTTCGCTTCGCCTTGGCTTATTTGCGCAGGAGATTGAAGACATCGCCGCAAATCCCAGCGCAAATATAAATCTGTGGGCGTTATTTTTAGCGCCCGATAACAAAACATGACGATTTGCAAATGATGTCATAAATTTATAAGCAACACAGCAGCTGGGAGGTACACCACTGCGTATACGCATTGTTTATGATGAACGGCGGATATCGTTTGGCGATAAAGCATCCTCGCACTTTGACGCGATTTGTTGTGGTTTTTTGAGTTTTCCAGGGTTTTCCTGAGTTTTCCTGTTAACGGCAAAAGCTCACTGTTATGTTAGTTTCTCTTACGCTGTTAGAACGCCTTCCACAAGGCTGTTACGGACAGACAGGATAAATAAAACCCCAAACCATTATCCTGTTAGTTCGTCCGAGTTTAAATCGGAATTACTAACATTTACTCACACAATTGTTCAGATTACACACAATTAAATTAGTGATTTTGGTGGAAGCTGAAAACTTTTAATTGGTTAATTTTAAAAAATATAAAGTTTAGGAATTTTTTACAAAAGTTATTTTTATTGTAGTAAATGTTAACCTACGAATATTTATCTAGTGATACTTTAAAAGGTAATTATCCGTGAATTTTCCACTATATATTTCTCTTAATTATATTTTTCTGATGCTGAATATTTCACTAGTTATTAATTATTATTATGTTCATTCTAATAATTTTAGTATAACGTTTCCAACGCCGCAAAGCAGACATTTTCGACCTCATCTTGATCAGTTCTGCAGAATAAAATATAATTTTTTTTAATTTTGAAAGGGAGATGCAACTTTCCTTAAAAATTTTTGAAAAAATATAAATTATTAAAAATTAAAAAAAAAATCACAACGGCTTTAATTTTTTGATGTTATTAGCACAAAATAACAAATAAATATTAAATATGTTTGATCCCTGTGTTGATTCCCCTACAAGTGAATTTATTCCCAAAGATTCATTGAGTTTTTTCCGATCATTTCCAACTTCTAGTCTTAACAATGGAAAAAGGGAAAAGTAAATCCAAACACAATATTTAAATACCTTTTTGAATAGAAACTCCAACAAGTAATGGCAGAAGTAGAAATCAATTGAGCATTAATCTAGCTTCCATTAAAATGCTCAACAAAGTTGCAACACCGATCAAATGAATGAGCCAAAACACGACTGGGTTATATAGTCAGTAGCAACTTTCACGCTCTTACGTGCACTCCTTGTCCAGGTGTTCAGTTCATCATCGGTTTAAGAACTTTTAAACATTGTTCAGGACTCCAAGTAGAGAAATGACTAAAAACACGCAAGGACACCAGCAGGGCGATTCCAGAACAAGAAGGATAAAGGAGGAAAAGGCAACTCGAGTGGCTCGGAATGGTAGCCAGATGAAGAAATACACCTGCTGCAGGTGAGTCGATAAAAAAGCCATCAACATTTTGTTTGCCCCAGAAACAAACAGAACGAAGTGGAGCCTGGCTAAAATCTGCACAGCACAGAAACTGTGAAAGGGGAATCCCCCCCCCCACCCGAAATTCCCTCTGACCAACAAAGTGGCAACTGGAAGTTCTGAACAAATTATCAAACTGAATGCTACAGAAACAGCAGAAATAACAACAATAATCTCGGCGACAATTTCAAGAGCCCGCAAAAAAGGGGGCAAAGCCACTTTTTTTGCCTCAGACCTCCTTTATTTCGGTTATTGCTATTGCTATATTATTATTATTATTATTATTATTTGCCTGCCATCCACTCGTAACAATTTCACCCTTTTCTCTGTGTTCTTGCTGCTCCCCGAAAAGTTCAGCGAAACTTTGGGTTTTTCATTTCGCTGAAGCAGTTCCCGAACTCCACTCGAAGGGATTTTGGCCTCCCAGAAAATAGGTCTCTTCGAGGGTCAGGCCTTTGTTTAGAGAGTCACCAGGGGGAAATATGTATTTAAGTATCTTTTAAATAACTTTTAACTGGCACTTGTATTTTAAATACTTTCAAAATTATAATTATTTATATAAATTAAGCCTAAAATATACAATTCGCTAAAATATATAAATTTAAATCACTTGTTATTTACTATATTTATTTTTTTTTTTACCTTTCATACATTTATTCATTATTTTAATTTATATTATAAAACAATTTTTAATGACTAGAAAATATTCGAAAGCCTTCAACTTATATCTTCCTTAACTTGTCTTATATTTTTATCCTGCAGCTAATACTTTTAATCTAAGAAAATAAATTTCCTTCACTATTTTTAGAAAAACACTTTGCTTAGAAAAATCTACAAGTTTCATAAAATTTCGACTGTTTTGCTTTAAGAAATTCCTAGAAATTCGCCAAAACTAAGACATTCAAGCGGGGAGAAGAGCGAAAAAATGCGCTTCGGGCAGGGCTTTTGTCCTGTGCCGCCTGTCGAAGGACTCGAAAGGACATTTTCGCCTCTCCATGGACTTTTCGCTGCCAAATATTTTCTTTTGAGCTGCAGAATCCGCTCTGCAACAGGAACGCTTCTTGGCAGCAGAACCAAAAAAAATCCAATTAAATGAAGTCCTTTTTTGTTTCTCTTGCGCTTTTCCAGTGCTTTCTTTATTATCCTGCAGGATAAGCAGAAGCTGGACATGCAGCTTAATGCACAAATTCTCGCCCTGACATTTCAATAATCCGCGAATTCAGTAACCCGAACAGTGGTAACGGAAATTAATACGTTAAGTAAATCACTTCACAGCTGCAATTATCCTTGCTTAAGGCTGCAAAGCTACCCACTAGATGTCATTGCTGGATTAACCTGTGAAATGCAGCCATTCGCCACTGAATGCACTCAGAGAAAATGCATTTAAGTTAGAAGTCTTTGCCTGCTTTTTCCAAACTAAAATTGCATCGATCTTTCTTAATTTCAACACTTTTTAAGTAACACGAATTGCAGTTAATAATTTCAATAATTTATTTGCGTGATATTTACAAAAATATACTTTAAGCAAGCTCTATAAAAATTTCTTTCGTACATTAACCTTAAAATAAAACTCCTATAATTACCTATCATCAATATCCTTTAATTTTGCCGCGATTTTCGTCAAATAAGCTCCACTGGTCCTGTCCCACGTTCATTATCTTTGACCAGGGGGAATAGAGGCTATCGATTGAGCTCTCCTTTCCCTCTGGCTCTGCTTTCCGAGATTAATTGAGCATAAATTTTTACTGCGCGCTTCGCCGGAATTGCGTGAATTGTGAAAAATGTTCGCAACGAAGGGCCAGGGCCAATGTGTCCTTGAGAAATGTTTAATAGACTTTTAAGTCATTTTTTTGTTGCCCTGCATGGGCCACCCAACCACCTTCCACTTCAAGGGCCCCAGGCTCGCGAACTGCTGTCACCTGCCGGCAATCACGACCATTAATCACGATTATTTCGAACTGAGATCGACAAATGACCCAGAAGCCTGTTCGTTATATTCCCCACGGTTCGGCGCTATTACTCACATTAATAAGTAATTATTTTAACTTGTGCGTGGCACAGTTTTCCGGCTTCAAATTGGTCATCAATTGAGGTGTGCTGGTAAGTATATCCTTAAGGCCTACATTTTTTATTTGGCTTAAAAAGCAGTTTATTAGCTTGCGCTGTGTAGCTTTCTGCCGCCAAATTAAAGAAGTTTGAGTTTATTTATTTATTATGAATGTTTTGTTGAAAGTGTTACTTGTTAACCTTTAGTTAAACTAACACTTAAATACCTATTTAAGCTTGACAGCCAGTTAAGAGTTAAGTTTTCTGTAAACAAATAAAGAAGAAACTATTTTTTTATTAAATTATCCAAAATATTAATTGGAAATAAATAAAGTAAATTCCATTGTAATAGTTTCTTTTTAGCTAAGCTGCAACTCACTGAACTGAACGGTGTTGAAACGGGTTAACTTGGGTTTACTTGATAAACAGAAACACTTTAATCCCCATTAGATGGTCCACATGGCGGAGGCCGGATTGAATCCCCCAGGAGATTTGGTCTTTCCAGCGATTAAAACTTTCTGCGGCGGCCGCTGTTTCAGTTTCCAGTTCTGGCCTGGTCCTGACTTCTCCCAGGCCACAAACAGTTGGCCGAGTCGAAAGTTTTCCCTCTGCGGTTAATTCGTTTTGTATTTTTTTCCACTGGCTGTGCGATTGCTTCACCAAGAGAGCCTCAAAGCCAACTGGCGCCAGTCCGTCCCCTGGCCCGACCTTTCCATCCTGACCACCACAACAAGTGAGATGTCAATCAATAGTTTCGGGAGCTCACTTTGAGCTGCCAAAGTTTCATAGCCCAAAAATAAATGTGACACGACCCCTGCTGAAGCGTAGCCAGATGTGTCTACGAATGTCCTGGAATATCCTTGGTAACCGGACACGCAGTTGTTAGGGAACTTAAAGAGCTTAGCAGTAAGCACTAAGTTTAATTCAAGGATTTTTTAGCTATTTCTATTAAACTTAAAGAGGAAAGATATATTTATGGTTTATTGAAGAAGTAAATATTAGAAAATTATTCCCCTGAAGTCCCCCCTCCTGTTGCAAGACTAATTTCAATATTTATCTACAGAATTTATTTGTGCAGCTTAGCAAAAATCAATTTTCTTGGACAGCTGAAAAGTAAAAGGTGTCTTAGATTTATCCTTTGTCCTGGCAAAAATCTCGGGCAACTGCCGCCCCGGAAACTAGCTTACGACATCGGCAAAAACTACTGAAATGCGTAAACAATGAGCGTTATGGTCATCCATCCATCCATGTGTGCGTAAGGGGAAAATCCGCAAAAAAAAAAGAAGAATGGAAATGCCAGCGCTCACGTATCCGCAGTCCTGGCCAGCATTCCGTGGTCCAGGTAGAAGGACAATGGACTCGAAGTCATACATACAAATTGCATGTTGAGCGCGCGTTGGGTACTCAGGAAATTGCAATCAGTGATGCAAGAAAATATTACTAGGATCAAGGTATATTATTTCTTTGGAATTTATAGTTATTAACCATATTTTTTAATTAGAAACTTTAAGAAGTCAAATTATCTGTTTTCCCTGTCATAAGTTTGGAATAAATATAATGAAAAAACACCAAATTCTGTCTTTAAAAAGTACTTGGAATATTACGAATATCTTCTAAACACTTTCACTGCCCAGGTAAAAATACAGTTTGTACCTTTCCACCTCTGATTGCAACTGGGTCAACGAACCAAGATGTCCAGCAGCCGCCCGCTGTTCTCCCCTGTTGGTGCCAGGACAATGCCCAAGACAGAAGTCCTGCGGCGCTTTGTCTTCTGTGCACACGATAAGCATCTGCAGCGCCGTGGCCCGAGTGTCCTTCCTGGGCGTTTTTATCCCGAAAAAAAGGCGCTTAAAGAGCATGACCTTTTGAAATCCCTAACAGGGCAATACAAGGAACTAAGTTAAGTAACTGCAGCAACCAGTTCTCAAAGATAGCATATAATAAATAATTTTAAAATTATTTTTTATAAAATAAAATATAATAATTATTTCCTGAGCTTCTTTATTTCCGTTTTATACTAAATAATATTATCCTTTAACAAATTACACATATTATTTTCCATATATTGCACAATAAAATGCTGATAATAATAAAAACAAAGGTTAAATTTCATTTTGAAATCAACGGAATCTCGATAAATGATAAGTGATCGAGCCACAGATGCAAAGATTTAATAAAAACAATCGATAGTGGCCAACGAACCATCGATGAATATTTTCCAAGCAGATCGTGGTTACACTAAGCAGTTTTTCTTATTGGAGCAAGCAGATCGTGGTTACACTAAGCAGTTTTTCTTATTAGAGCAAGCCGATCGATATATCGATGTCAAAAACATCGATGGTATCGATAGTGCTATCGATTTTTGTCCAGCTCTAACCGACGTACGACCGGGAAAAACTCAAACCTTAGCTTCATTCCTGTTTTAAATTCAAACGCGATCAGCAGTAAAAAGTGGAGCATCGTCGTCGGTGCTGCCCAGAGAAGAGTACAAGTGTGGTCTGTGTGAGCGTAGCCAAACAAGGAAAATATATTCCACCGCTCCCGTGACGCAAAAGGCTCTAGAAATTGAAAGTCAAATGAATTCTGTTCCCAACTGTGTGTGTGTGTGTACAACGAGCGTCAATTTTGATGATAAAATTTGCCTGCGCTTATGCGGATGTCTGTGAGTGTGTGCGTTGAGCATATGTCCGTCAGTGTGTTGGTGTGAGCGTCGAGCATAAGAAAGCAGAAACAACAACATAGGAGCCGAGCACTTGGCGACGCTTGACGAAAGAGAAACAAAGAGAAGCGTGAAATCTCCATTTTAATCGCGAGGAAAATCAAGGAAAGCGCATATACGATGGCCAGTTTCCAGATCCACCAGGACGCCAACAACAAGGAGAATCCCGGCGTTACCATTCCGGCCGGAGTCAGGGGCGCCAAACAGCCGCTGGCCGTGATTGGCAAAGAGAAAATTGCGCTTGCGCCACGGGCCAACTTTGCCGTGCTCAACAACAACAATAACAACCACCACGGGAATGTGCCTCGTCCGTCCGGAAAAGCGGTAAGTACCGGGAAAACACTTTAAAAATCCACAGCACGCCTGGAAATTCTAATGCAGCTGCCGATTTTTTTTATGGTGGTGGGATCTCTCACGTTAGTGTGTGTGTGTGTGCCTGCGACCAGTAGTGGTGGTTTTCGATCCTCCCTCTCCTTTTAGGTTTTATTTTTTATTATTTTTAGTTTTTAAGCGCACTAAAGCAGATAACCTTTAGTTATTCGCGCATAACCTATAAGTTAACCTAGAAAATGGCACAGCCTGGCGACTGCGCGCCTTTTTCTAAGAACAAAGCAGTGGAGCAAAGAGGACAGCAATAGCAAAATGCAATTACACGACACACACACACACACACACACTCGCGCACTCTCACCCATTCCATGGGAAGCCAAGGAAAGGCGCGCAACTAAATAACAACAACAACAACGGTAGGAGTACCGCCTGTAACAGGATTATTCCAAAGGAGAAGACAGGGAAAGGGAAAGGGAGAGAGCAGGCAGCAGTTGCTGTAATTGTTAACCCTAAATTCATGTCTATTTCAGCAGGTCTTCCGTGAAGTAAAGGTTAACAATGTGGAGGAAAATGTCAACTATGCAGCAAAGAAATCGAATGTGGTGCCTGTGGTGGAGCAGTTTAAGGCCTTCTCCGTTTACGAGGACAACTTCGACACCCAAGTTGCCCCACCAGGCAAACCCCTGGCCTCGGTGGCCGATAAAGAGAACCAGCAGCATGCCGTCGAAAAGTGGTAAGTTTCACCAGAGTAGACATTTTCCTGATCTTTCCATGATCTTTCATATGGTTTTTCAGCGATGTGCAATTCACCGTCTGCGATCTGGACACCACGCCCATGTCCGTCACGGATGTCCAGTCGCCCATGTCGGTGGATCGCTCGCTTGCCGAGGTTAGCAGCGGCATTGATGCCGTGGCCAAGGCAGGCGAGGTGATCAAGGAGCTGCCGCCGCGGAATGATCGCGAGCGGTTCTTTGAAGTTGTCCAATACCAGCGGGACATACTCACTAATTTCCGGGAGAGTGAGGTGAGTTTTTCAATGTAAAACTAGACAAAAGTATTATTTTAGATGTATTTTAATTCGATTTTTAATTGCTTAAAGTTTTTTCTTAATTTGTCATGAATTTTGGAATTTTTTAAAGCACATTTAGCTTGAATTTAAACGAAAGTGAATGAAATTTTATAAAAAAAAGTTATAAAAAACCTTTTCAGTTAAGGGGAATATTTAACAACATATTTTCCAAGTTGTATAAAGCAATACAAAACTGTAGTAACCATAGTAAAATGGCCAAAACTCGCCTGGCTTCTAACTATAATACAAAACGTACACTACTGGCCAAAATAATAAGTACATAGGAATAATTTTCATTTCTTAGGGTGAAGCTCGAAAACTATCAATTACAGGTTTTCAAATTGATTATATTTCGAATAGTTATAGTATTGTAAGACCATTAAATATAAAATAAAAGTCGGGAACACCATATATTTAATGCAAAGCATAAATTTGTGCTGGATGGCTGTTTTTGCCCTGGTCAAAATAATAAGTACATCAATTCTACAAACCAAAAAACTCAAAACTCTTTAAACTTTGTTTACTATTTTCTTAGTAGTAATAACTTATAATTAGTATCCAGTATATCCACCCTTATTTTGTAGGATTTTGGCCATTCTTTTGGGCATACTAGATATAAGTTTGCGGCAGGTCTCTAGTGGAATTTCTTACCAAGTTTTTTGGACAAATCTCCACAATTCTTCAGCATTTTGAAAAGTATTTCTTCCGATTCGACGTTTTAAGTCCCCCCCAAAGGTTTTTGATCGGATTTAAGTCCGAAGACTTGCTTGGCCAACTCATAACGGCCACGTCGTTTTCGGCAAACCAAGCCTTGACCAGCTTTGAGGTGTGTTTTGGGTCGTTATCTTGTTGAAAGACCCATCGTAGGGGTATGTTTTCCTCAGCATTTGGTAAAATGAAGTCGGATAAATATACTTTTATATCCAAATCGGGTCATAGTATCAGTAATGCGATGAATAGGACCAACGCCATACCAAGAAAAACAGCCCCAAGCCATTATGCATACGCCTCCGTGCTTAACGGTCTTCTTAATGTACCGGGCGTCGAATTCTTTGCTTTTGGACATCTTACAGACAGTCTGGAGTCATAACCAAAAAGAATTATCTTTGATTCGTCGCTCCATAAAATATTATTCTACTTTTTAGAGGCTTCTGGTTCAGACCACTCCAAGTGTTTTTGAGCAAACTGTTGCCTCGTCTTCAAATTTTTTTCTCGAAGCCTTGGAACTTTTCCGGCTACATGTCCTGGTAGACCTTCATCTTTAAGTTGACGACGAACCGTTCGAGATGAAATTTCATTTCCAATTTCGGCGGCAATAGCCTTAGAAGACATAGAGGGGTCCTTTTTTGCAAGTCTAACGACGCGGGTGTCCGTTGCTTGTGAAGATTTCTTCTTCTGTCCACGTTTTTCAGCATTAACTTTTGAATTTAATGCATTTTGAATGAAACACAAGACTTTTCCAAGACTTTTCGCAATTTCCCGAAGCCTTTTCCTTCATTTTAAAGATTTACGGCAATATACCTTTCTTCGAGGGTGCAATGCTTATTTTGGCCCATCTAAATTATTTTTTTTTACTTGAATACACTTTAATAAACAAGGAGTTAATAAAAACCAACATACCTTAGTCAAAATCTAGCTTAAGTCTTTTAAAATTTAATAAAACCACCAGTGTACTTATTATTTTGACCAGGGCAAAAACAGCCATCCAGCACAAATTTATGCTTTGCATTAAATATATGGGGCTCCCCACTTTTATTTTATCTTTAATGGTCTTACAATACTATAACTATTCGAAATATAATCAATTTGAAAACCTGTAATTGATAGTTTTCGAGCTTCACCTTAAGAAATGAAAATTATTCCTATGTACTTATTATTTTGGCCAGTAGTGTATATAACCTTGTGGATAGAGATAAGAAAAATCAAGATACCAGCAAGGGATTCTCCCCTTGAGTGCCTTGCGTTGTCATGCAGGGCAGGCAGACGTAATTTCTCTATGCGAAGGAGGGAGGGGTGAGTGGAAACAGGCAGACAAACGGACCCTAAGTTGCACCCTAATGTGGTATTCCTTTCACGCGCCGTTGCCCGGGTAGTAGAAGTAGATTCCCTGCTCTTCCTTTTGGTGTTCGTTCAGCGTCACATGTTTACCGGGGCGAAAATGCGCGCCGTCTGCATCTGGTCCTTCGTCTATATTGACTCTTCTGCGTCTTGTTATTGCATTGCTTACGAGTTTGTATAACCTCCATCCATCCACCACCACCATCAGACGTGGTTGTGCGCTCACGGAAATAATGGAATTTGACTTGCAGCTAATTGCTGGGTTTTTCCTCTTTGCAGGAAAAAAAAGTACTATAAATTATTGTTGTCAAAGTTGTGGCTTATGTTTTCCATAAACCTTTTTAATTTCTTTTGTTAAAAATGTATTTTATTTCATTTAAATAATTTATTTTTGCTGTTTTGTTTCATTATTTGCATTTACTAATCATAAACATGTAAATTTATCTTGAAAAGGTCTCAAAACAAACCCTTTTGGAATTTCTAAAGTGTCCTCGACACGCATGAGAAATTGCCTCAAATCATAAGATGAAATCGAATCCTCTGTTGAGGCCACTTCCCAATCGCGTCCAGGCCACCCATCTTCCAGCTCGAATTGAGGTCTCAAATATTTAATTTTCTGTTTTTTGCTTTTAAAAGATACCAACTAACGGGAGTTCTTGTTGAACTGATCATAAAAATCATCCGAAACCGCATTGCTCAAGGCCGTAAGGGAATCCTTACGCTGCTGATCCTGTTCCACAGCCAATTTGGCATTGGCACGCATCAGCTCATCGAACTGGGCTTTGCGTCGGCGCTCATCTTCGATATGACCCAGGACCAGGGTGCGATCCATATTCATGGCATACTGCTCCCATTGCTTGTCCATCAACTGGGCCTCCGTCTTGCGCTGTGTGGCCAAATTAAGCTGCTGCTCCTGACCCTGGCGGAAGGCACGCAGCTCCTCGTCCGTCATGCCACGATACATGAAGGCTATCTTCTTGTTGGGATCGGTGCGAGATTGGGCCACATCCTTGTTCTCGGTGAGCATGTCGCTCGATAGCATATTGTAGATCTCAGCCATGTCGTCCTCGTATTTCTCGCGCTTCTCCCGCTCGCGGTCCATTTGCTTCTGCTTGGCCATATTCATGTTGAATTTGCGAACTTGCTGGATCACCTGGTTGCGCATCAGGTGATCCGACTTGGCCATCTCCTCCAGATGTTTGTCCCGGCAGCCCAGGTTCTCCATCAGCATGTTGTCCGCCGTCTTGCGTGCTTCCTCTGCCCGCTTACGCTCCTGCACCTGCTGATCCAGCCAGGCGCGCTGCTGGTCCCGCTGTCTCACCTTTCGGTCCGAATTGTACAGATCCTCGCCGTGGAAGATCTGGGCACTGGAAACGCCCAAAGTGATGTCATCGTCGGCGACGCGAGTGGGACGCGCCTTCTTCAGATAGTTTGGGTCATTCAAGTCGAATTCGCGACGCTGCTCCATCCGCTGATACCGACAGCGATAGTAATTGAGATCCGAGTCGGCCACATGCTGCTTCTTCTCCAGCTCCTTGGCCTGGGCGTTGATCAGGCGCTTTTGCAATTGCTCCTGCTCCTCAAACCGCTTGTCGCACTCCAACTGCGTGCTCTTCTGCTTTTTCTTCTCCAGAATTTGGCGCTCCAACATGTCCACATCGAGCTTAATGGAAGGCATAAATGAATAGGTAATTATCTTAGCCAGGATTCACCTGAGAATGGTATTGCCCTCACCCCATAGAGACGCTGTTTGGCGTTGAAGATGCGCCGCTTGCGCTCCTCCTCGTACTGCTCACGCTTCTGCAGCTTCATTGCCTCGTCCAGGTCCTCCTTGGTGCATATACCGATTTTGAGCGTCATCTTTTTGCCGTATTGTACCAATAGGTTTAGGGTTATTTTATATTCCGCGTGGGTCTGGTAAAAACTTGTATTCTTTTCTGGACTGCAGAAAAGAAACGAATATTTGTGTTTGAGTTTCGGTTGAGTTTGTTTGCCGGGTTGCCGGGTGAGCACTTGGCTGCTTGGTTGGTTTGTTTGTTGTTGGTCTCTACGCTTTCACTACTCATCTTTATTTATGGGGTTGGGCATTTGAGTTGCCTTGGATTTTGGTAATTACCAAGGAAATGTGGAAGAAATTTTCAAACAAATTAATAATTCTTTTCTTTTTATTTAAATTTATTGATTTTATGCAAAATTATTAAACTAATTTTTAAATATTTACCTTACTTTATCGCAAAATGCTCTTAACTGCTTCTCCCGTTTGCCTTTTCTCGAAAGGCCGCACACGCCGGACGCTTGACGTGTCCAATAATCGTTAAAGCGACCATTAAATAAACACCTAATGTATATATTGCCCATATATAGCCGATTTTTGCCAAAGATTTTCACGTTTGAACTGGGAATTTGAATATGCTGCTCACGTACCACGAAATAACCAATAAACAAATAAAAATTGGTAAATTTGATTCCCTCGCTATTGCTGGCCACCACTCCTCTGGCTTCTCCCAGGGGACTCGCACGCTGTGGCATTGGCTACATCGAATTTAGGTTAGATTTTGACATTTGTGGTACTCCTTATCATTCAGCTTTGTATATTTTATATATTCAGATTCATTAAAGGTTTAGAAAATTGTAAATAATTCCTTCTTGTTTGACAATTCCAATAAAAGAAAATTACGTATCTTATTTTTATAGTGTCTTTAATCTTACACCTAGTTTACGAGGTATTTTATAGCTGATACGCTTATACTGTGTCCAGCTGAGTCCAGAGTTTGTTGCCAAATAAATAAATTCATGGAAATAAATACGCCGCTCGCGGGAAGCATCAAGCATAACAATTTGTGTGAAATATGTGTATGCTAACGATTAGAATCTCGCTTATGCCAAGCGAAGGAGTCTCTTGTCTTGCGTAAAGTTTGCTTTAGTAATTACAAAGTATTAGTTTACTAATTTTGTTGACCCAACCTAATCGCTGTGTCCCATCAATCTGAATTTTGCAGAAGAAACATCGCCCGAAGCCACACTATATGCGCAGGCAGAACGACATCAATCATAACATGCGCTGCATCTTGATTGACTGGCTGGTGGAGGTGTCCGAGGAGTATAAGCTGGACACGGAGACGCTCTACCTCTCGGTCTCTTATCTCGACCGCTTCTTGAGCCTAATGATGGTAATGCGCGCCAAATTGCAGTTGGTGGGCACGGCTGCCCTGTACATTGCCTCGTAAGTTAATGAGTTTTTTATATTTCAGAGTTGTTTATTAATTAAAAATCTACTTTTCCTATAGTAAATACGAGGAGATTTACCCACCAGAGGTGGGTGAGTTTGTCTTCCTCACCGATGACAGCTATACCAAGAAGCAGGTGCTGCGCATGGAGCAGGTCATCCTGAAGATTCTCTCCTTTGATTTGTGCACACCGACTGCCTATGTCTTTATAAACACATACGCTGTGCTGTGCGATATGCCAGAGAAACTAAAGTACTTGACGCTGGTAAGTCCTTAGAATTATATGCCTGACATTCTTAATCTCAATGCCGTCCATCCGCGCAGTACATTTCGGAGCTCTCGCTGATGGATGGAGATACCTTCATGGCATATTTGCCCTCGGTGATGTCATCCGCTTCGCTCGCATTGGCACGTCACATTCTGGGCATGGAGATGTGGACACCGCAGCTGGAGGAGATCACCACCTACAAGTTGGAGGACCTGCAAACTGTGGTCCGCCAGCTGTCCCACATGCACAAATCGGCAAAGGACCTCAACACGCAGGCAATGCGGGAAAAGTACAATAGAAACAAGTAAGAAATTACAAAAATTAAATAAGGAAAAACCTAAATTCATTAAATTTTTCAATAGGTACAAAAATGTGGCCATGATCGAGGCAATTGAGCTGTCCAAGGAGGATCTGGATCAGCTCTGTCAGTCGTACAACGCCAAGCAAAGCGAGAAGAAGAACGAGGAGCAGAATGAAAAGTTGTTTTATAAGTTTTAAGTGTTTCGCCATGCCTCTACCCTGCCATGGTCAAATTGTATTTTAGCTTAGTGTTTCCATGTAATATTTCGTAGATTTAAATTTAAAAAAGGAAATCTCCGCCGGAAGTCTGCTCAGCATTGGTTGGCCGATGGGCAAGCTCCCGTTCCAAATACTGGACAATTTTATATGAATGTCATATAAACGCACCTTCAGAACGAGCAACACTTACACCTGTCCACGGTGAGAGCTTGCCGCGTCAACTATGAGAGCAGAGGGGACGGCGAAAGTCTTGAAAAACTTAAATTTAGTTAAGTGGCAGTCCGCAGTCAGATATTTTATGTTTTTACCGATCAACAATGTATTTTTATGTATTTATAAAATGAACCATATTGGATGTATACAACGTGTCTTTAGCAGGTACAGCTAACTTTGGAAATTATACCTACTTAAATGCATATTTATATATATATATAAACTAACTATTAGGCCATAAAAGTTCTGTGAACCACGCAACAACAACAAATATATACAAATGTCGATTAAACCAACTCTGCAAGCCATTCTACAGACACACTTATACACCTATCATTCAGATCCGTTTCAAATGCTGCACTCAACTCGTGTTCACGTAAATCTAATGACGCTTACTAAATGTTTATTAAACTTAGTCTAATCTTCTGTGTGGGTGAGTTGATTGATGTTGCTAATAGCACAAGTAGCGGGCTAGTTAAAAGCAGAAGCCGATTTGACGAGGTTTTACTACGCTAACATAAATTATAATTTTACTAACCTAATCAATGTAATTGCATTGGCGAGTGCGTTGTCCTCGCAGGCCGTATATCCCATATGCCTATTGTATTCAATAAAATTGTGAAAGTCAAGCACAAAATTAATACTGCTTTCGAATCAATTGAGGGAACTAACCAAAAGAGAGTCCCCTAACAAATATGAAACTCGCACACTTCCTTTTAACATTTGTTTATTCACAAATCATAAAAAATAACTACAACAATTGGTATCGATGTTGTTGCACTCGCTCTGCGATCAATCACACCGATCCCGAGTCGTGATATCAAGTAGTTCTGGGGATTCGCTGATGAGGTGACCATTTGGTTCGGGAGCAACGGATAAACATGAAGGAAATGGACAAAAACCGAAATGCAAATTCTTCTGTTTCGTAGGATTTTTTGCGCCTTGGGCATTCTTCCCTCCTTAGTAGGCGAATCGAGTGTCCGGATGGTAGCCAAGCTTGTCCAGCGCCGGATTGCAGGCAAAGTTGATCATGGGCGGTGGGCCGCAGAGCAGCACAATTGTGTCGTCCTTGGCGGGTAGCAGGTGGGCGGCAATCATGTCCTCGTTGATGAAGCCAACACTGTAGGGCCAGCCTAGATAACGAAGATTGAAGAACAAATATTTAGTGAGGAGTTTTACAAAATATAACCTGGCATTAGGTGAGACAACCTGCACTCAATCTTTCCCAGTGGCTTGGCTTTTCGTGAAATGAAAGCAAAACTTAGGGAGCAGAAACTATGTATGTCGTTTTTCAGCTGGAGCTGTGTACTAATCCTAATAGCTAAACCGTTGCTCGGCGCGGTGACCCAGTCGCTCCAGGCCCGGAATACACGTATAGTTGACCATGGGCGGTGGGCCGCACAGCAGACACAAAGTGTCCGCATTCGGCGGAAACAGATGCCGCTGCATCATCTCGTCATTAACGTGGCCCGTATTGTAGGACCAGGCTATGAACCGCGCGTTCCCCGTTCGCGGCATCCGTTTGAGGGCAGCATGTGGCGAGGGGCACAAGACACAAGATTCTTAACATAATAGATGATTGGCACATGTTGGCTCTAAACGGTCAGTGATTGTGAAGACGAATGGTAATGCTGCATGCGAATGAAGCTGCCCAAGATATGCATTCTCAAGTCAAGGAAAAGATTGGTGCAGTGTTCTCAACGGAATATTATAAACGGATAAATTATGATACGAGTGATTCCAAATAATAATTACTATTGTCGACATTATGTAATGCTAATGGAACTCTAAAACCAAAGTCTATACAAAGAATATAAGGCGATTTTTTCATATATAATTTCAAGGTTGATTCTAGAGCTGCTTCAGCATGAAGAAATGATATGATCTGATGAGCTCGAGGACAGGACGGAAACAATTACAAATCTGAAAATACTAGAGCTCACCTTCGGCAGCCCTATCGACGGTATACCAGACCTTAAACTGGTCAGGATGCTTCTGTGCCAGCTGGTCCAGCTCCTCACGCAGCAAAATGTCCTTCTCGCTCTAAAAAACAATAAAAACCAATTTAAAAATAGTTCAAAAATGATAAGCTTAACACAAACCTGATTGGCAAACAGCAGCGCCAGTTCGGTCTTATCCTTATCACTGCGCTTGAGCACTTCCCTGGCCAGTTGCAGCATTGGTGTGATCCCAGTGCCTCCAGCAATCATGTTTACCCGCTTGGCGGTCACATGCTTGGGCGGATCCTTGCGCAGCTTCTTGATCGAGAAGGTGCCGTTGCCAAGGTACTGCAGCCGTCCGGATGGGCCACGGAAGGAGATCTTGTCGCCCACCTCCATCTGTTCCAAGTACTGAGTCATCTTGCCGCCGGCCGGGAACTTGGGATGCGAGTCCTTGAAGTACACCTTGACCACCAAATCCACATAGCCCACATCTTCGTCGGATGAAATAGGCGTGTATGGCCGGATAACAAGATCATTGTCGATAGTGGCAATCAGATGGATGTGCTGGCCAACGGGCAGGCCAAGAACATGCTGCTTGGAAGGCAAACCAAAGCGAAAGCGTCTGGTGTCATGACTGAGCACCTCCTTTTCGATGAGCGGCAGCAGGTACTTGTCATTGGGATCTACCAGTGTGCGCAGGCGAGCGGTTCTATTGGGTTCGCGTCGGGGCTTGGTCGACTTCTTGTTGAGCAGATAATGAACGATAAGGGCGCCGGCAACCACGGCCACCACGCCTACGGCGATTGGTACAAACTGCAAAGAAGATATAGAAATTAGATGATTAGATTTTAAATATACAATTTTTATACTAGAAACTAAGGGCACCGCCTTACGGCTACACAACAAATATTATTAAATCGGCTTTATATTGACCCAGGAAGCGAATAGCGTGATTTTAAGACAGATTACACCTGTTGATTGCAATATAATACACTGATAAGCTTACGTAAGTAGAATATAAACTTGAAATTAAGAAAACTTAAAATGTATGAGTTGCATTTTTCAAATGGGTTCACATTTCCGGACATTATATCGTGGGAAAACTGTTTCGTACGCTGTATAACTTAAAGACTTGTTAATTCTTTTGAAATTTGCATACTGCTAATTAGACCTTAAGCAGCATTACTAATCGAAAAAAGCGACTAAACAGTAGTCATATTTCTAGTTATAGTTTTGTCACCTTAACAATGGGTTGCCTAACACTTGTTACTATTTTTGATTGTGTGCTGAATGAAAGGTCACGATGGTCAGTGGAAACCACCGCCAGACAGTTGGAGTTGATAAGAAAATAACAAAAATAAACGCACACCCCGAGATAGAGATCGAGTTCAGCTGAGAGTTAGAGACACTTTTTTGAGACTGCGAAGCCATAAAAACCTGCAGTTAATTGAGGTTACCAGCTTGAGACATTAAACTTTGGTCCCATAACTGGGGTGACCGTGAATATTGCATTAGCAAGTTATTAACTATGACGTCACAACCACTACATTCATAAACAGAGAGCACAGGCAATAAGAGCGAGCCATGAAAAGAGTAATGAAATGGCAAAGAGTCAGCTTTCACGGAAGGGCACTGGAACTTACGTCGAATTCAGTCATTTTATTTGTTTGTTTCAATAAACACTTGTCGAAATTGTCGCTTTGCGTTGACTTGACTAATTTCTAATTTGAATTGCGCGTGGGACTGGAAAGCAAGCGAATATTTTTATCGCGGGTGTTGCGGCGCACGATTCCGATTTCCAATTGAAATGAAACCGTCGCGTGGATTGCGGCGCTATAACTAGGGGCTCTCTTCGCTTCAGCCTGTGTGAGCAAGCTGCACAGTCATCACAGTCAGCACTAGTCAGCGCAGTGATTACAAAAAGTCAGGGAAACATGGAAACGGGTTTAAAAAAGCGAAACTGTTATGACATGGCGAAAAAAAAAATGTTATACTTCAACTTCATCTATTGTTATATCTTAAAATCAAAATAAACGATTTTCAGATATTTCTGTTTGCAAGTTTTGAAGTATAACTTTTCAACTCTTCAGTTAGTTTAGTTGGTAAAAATACTAATGAATGAATTAGTTTATTTAAATAAATAAAATGTAAAGTGTTTTTTTTAGCAGGAATTACTTCCCGTAAAATTTTCAACAAACATTTAAATTTTTAGGAAATCTTTATAAAATTCAAAATAATATTTTTTTGAACTGCTTGTCCTATTACTTTACGTCCTACTGTACCTACTGTACCAAACCCGTTTCAAGAGAGCCGAGATAACATAAAATAAGGGAATGGACAGCACTGTGAGACCGCCTTGCCTAATAAGAGAGAGAAGCTAAGTCTATCTGGTGGTTTACTGATTGTGAGTTTGCTTTTTATTGATTAAGAGAATCGTGGAATGGCAGAGATATTATTTAAGAGTGGGTGGTTTTCTGACTAGCCGCAACAGCTGATTGCCTCGCTCCGCTTGGCTGCGTTGAACTTGACATTGCCTTTGGTTTGGGTTTTCTTTTTGGGCGTCATTTATTGGAGATTGCATCACAGGAAAAATTGGCGACATCGCTTCTTGGGCCTCCTCGGCTGTGGCTTGCTGTGCAGCGCCCGTGCCTCGAACACCTCGAAGGCGTAATCCTCACCAGAATGCAGCCGCATGAGGGCCGCCTTGTTGCCGCAGCGATAGCAATAGTTGGGTGCCGACCAGATGGTCACCAGCTGGCGGCCAAAGTGCCAGCGATAACCCTCCTGGGCCAGCTGGTGGGCCCGGCATATCAGGTTTATGCCGTTCCGCCGGCAGAACTCGGCAACCACATCGCCGCCAAAGAGTTGACCATGACCGCGAGGCGAGGCCTTCCATCCGGCTGCCTCCTGAGGATCGCTCCAGAGTAGATCCGCCATAGAACCGCTGTCAGGGATCTCTTGGCAGCGGTCTAGGCTGTGCAGCTCGTCCAGCTGTTGGATTTGCGGTGAGAGGCCTCCGTGCACACAAAAGGCCGTTCCATCGATAATCGCCGCCAGCGGCAGGAGATCGAATACGCGGCAGAACATCTTCCAGACATTCGGGGAGCCGTACTTGGCCAGGCACTCCTCGTAGCATCCGTAGGCTCGCGTGGCGGTGCGGCACTCGTGATTGCCCCTCAGCAGGCTCACCTGCCCGGGATTTTGTACCTTGAGCGCGGCCAGCAGTAGGAAGGTCTCCACGCTGTTCTTGCCCCGATCCACAAGGTCGCCAAGGAACAAGTAACGGTGCTGGCCGACCTGTCCACCCAACTCCAGCAGGTGCAGGAGGTCCTCGAACTGACCATGGATATCCCCGCACACAATCTGCGGACTCTGCAGGCTCAGCAGGTTCGCCTCCGCGGCTAGCAAGTCACCCAAGGAACGACACAGTCGGCGCACCTCCGCCTCCTTGGGCAGACTGACTGGCACCTGGCGCAGCTTCGCCACCAGACGATCTGCATCGCTCATCTTTGGGTTACTAAACGGACATCATCACTATTTATAAACCGGTGATGTCACTGGGCAACAGTGATGAGAAAGATAAGCCTACTTTTGTTTACATATACATAATCTTGTACATATTACATATTGATTATAAAAAGATTCTTTTGGGGACATTTTTAACCCAATATTATGAATGAAAGGAAGTATCTAGTAACTAGTTCCCATCAATGTTGACCAAGCAAAACCATTTAGGCAGTTGGCCAAGAGGAAAACGGGAGAGATCATCATCTCGTGACAATTATGAAATCCCATAAATGCAAGAACCAGGAGGAGGAGGAAGCGGAGGAGATGGAAAAGCCAAGGAGTTATGTAAAAACAGCAGCCGCGAGTTGGATAATTTCCAGTCAACTTACATTGCTCTCGATGAGGCGCGCCATGGCTCGCGGAAAATCAATGCACTCGCGGCTTTAATCCGCTTATATAACTTGCCAGTTGCAACGCACTTTTTTTTTAAATATCTACTAGATGATGCCTAAACTAAAAATGCAGACTATCGCCGCGAAGATAGCAAAAGCAATGTTTTTATTTCCACGCACTCGCAGTATGTGTATGCCTTTCTCTTTCCCCTCTTTCCGAGGGTTTTGGAAGAGAAGCTTGGACTGAAAAGAAAGACTTGCATTAAAATAGAGCTTATGAAAGTAGGACTAGCATATATTTACACAGCACACAAAGAGCTACAGATACTCTCTTTTCACAGGCATTCGGCTAATATTAGAGGGAATTTGTTTAAAATTCGAGATTTCCATTAATATTTCGGGTCCAAACAAAGCGGCAATTCCAGTGTGGACAGATGAATATATATCGCTGCCTTCTGTCCTAGAGGATCGATGTTTTTGCAACTATTGAATGCGTGAAATAAACAAAAAAAGGTATATTTATGTATATTTGTCTTGGTTTAATTTACTTTAAAGCCACAAGACACAATTGTCCATTGTTTTTCATCATTAAAGTTGGAAATAACACTATACAAATAAATAATTACATTTTGCGATAGTCTCAGAAAATCACAACCAAAAGGCGTATGCATTCAAAGACTGTGTACAATGATTATCGTAAAAATTTAAAACAAATGTATTAATTTCCTGTAAATCTTTGTTAATTTATAAATTTGCCGAATACTTTGTATATTTAGGATCTAAATTATATTACTCAATAAATATGATTAACAAATAATCATTATATTTTATTCAACAAATTAAAAGTCAATACACAATAATTACTTTTGAGTAAAACAATTTAAAATATTATATGATTATTATTGAGTTTTATTTAAAACAAACTAAAAAAGTTGTTTGTTTTATTTAAAAATAAGCGAAGAAATAAAACTCAGACTAAAGATTATCTTTTATATACATTTTTGTTGTTTTCCTCCAAATAAAAATCATCTTTATTTAAAAGAATTTAGGATTTTATGATTGTTCTTATAGAGCACATCCTAAGTATCAATTGTCTACCAAAAATATATATATTAATATAATTTTTTATTAACGATGATTTGAGCGAAAAAAAAAATAAATAATAATAAATAATTAAATAAAAAATAATCTTTATTTATAATTGTTGTTTTTTGGTTATCTTCTTCATAATATTTGCATAATATTACTCAATCGTAGTATATATTAATCATCTAAAAAATACAAATCAGTGCGAAATAATTATCATGTGGCCTTTAAAATAAAACTTATACTGATAAGTTAAATTAGATCATTATCATTCGGAAAATGTTTGAAAATAAATCTATAAACCAAATAAATATATTTTTTCGATAGTATTGTAAAAATCTTCGATAGTGTCTTCTCTATTTGAAGTATCGTCGATGGTTTCAACCTTCCATCTCGACGGGGCAACCATCTTTCTTTTTCAAAATCGCACGTTGAACAGTTGATATGGCGTAAGTGTAATTCCTTAAAATTTAATATCATCGCTCAAGTTTTTAAATTAATTAAACTCTAGAACACTGGACCAGAGTTTTGTGGTCGTGCTGTGATAGATATTCCTTCGATTTGGCAATCAGAAACCAGCTTTTTAGACTATTTTCCATGTCCATATCAGTTTGGAAATGATTGCAAAAGTAAATGTGATTTTTGTGCTAAATATGCAACTAATATGTGGGCTGCAATCATATGCGCATTAGTTCGACAGATAAAAAAGCTCCTATAGCCGCTTTATGTATTATTTTTCGTGAAATTTGCAACTAATTGAGTTTTTTCCTTGCAGGTCGAAGGTTTCGCGTGATACGCTCTATGAGGGCATCAATGGCCTGCTGGAGGCTTCGGCCAAGAAGAAGCGTGGCTTCCTGGAGACGGTGGAGCTGCAAATCGGCCTGAAGAACTACGATCCCCAGAAGGACAAGCGTTTCTCCGGCACCGTCAAGTATGTTGGCTAAATCACCTGCGCCAGTGTGTTGAGCAGCTCCCTCGGGGGAGCAGAGTTTACCACGGCATCAGGTAGTCGAGTATGTGGCTGCCTTACGGCACAACTCGGCGGACCTGCACTCAGGGTCTTTAAAATTTGAGTAGGTCTCCAGAAATGGACACCGTTCCCCTTAAAATAATTACGAAAACGTGCTCCCTCGTGGGCTTTGTAAGTTTTCCCCGCCCCTGACCTTTCTTTCAGTTCCCCGATTCCTGTTTAAACAGATGACATTTCCTTTAATCCCCAGGTTGAAGCACATCCCCCGTCCCAAGATGAAGGTGTGCATCCTTGGCGATCAGCAGCATTGCGATGAGGCCAAGGCCAACAACGTTGACTTCATGGATGCCGAGGCCCTCAAGAAGCTGAACAAGAACAAGAAGCTGGTGAAGAAGCTGGCCAAGTCTTACGACGCCTTCCTGGCTTCCGAGTCGCTCATCAAGCAGATTCCCCGTCTGCTTGGCCCTGGCTTGAACAAGGCCGGCAAGTTCCCTGCCCTGCTGTCGCATCAGGAGTCCATGATCGGCAAGATCGAGGAGGTCAAGTCGACCATCAAGTTCCAGATGAAGAAGGTGCTGTGCCTGTCCGTCGCCGTTGGCCACGTGGGCATGAAGTCCGATGAGTTGGCCCAGAACGTCAACCTGTCTATCAACTTCTTGGTGTCGCTGCTGAAGAAGAACTGGCAGAACGTGCGCTCCCTGCACGTCAAGTCCTCCATGGGCCCACCCCAGCGTCTCTACTAGATGCGTCTCTTTTTTTACGTACTACAATAAAGGAGAAGCTACATTTTAATAATGTAACTAAAAATGCTGTATTTTGCTTATGGTAAAGGGTTAGATTAGATTTCAGTGGAGCTTATTGTTCTAGCTAGAAAGTCGCGCACTTCGAGTGCTGCATTTGAATCGCTGTCTTCGCGCAGGATGTCGTTCAGTGGCTCGGCTCGGTACTTGGACACGTCCACTGCATTGCCCCACTCCAGCAGGTGCGGCTCGCTCAGTTCTTCCAGTAGATTGTGCAGCACTGCGGCCGCAGTAATAATGCAGGACGCTGTGTGGAAGCTAATGTCCAGTGGCTGGCTGAGGAAACTCCAGCGGGACATAAGGCGATGCAGAGCGCAGTCACTTAGCTCCTGAAGGTGCTCCGCAACCTCGTTGAAGTCGTGCTCATGTGGGGCTATCGGGTCTATATATCGCTGTAACAGCCAGGGACGCAGGGGATAATTCTGATGAACGGGAGCCAACACAAAGGCCGGAACCTGGCGATCGTTGATGCGGAATTTCGGCAGGGTTGATAGATTATTGGGTGCATGGGAGAACATGGGCACCAGTGTTGCCCGAATTCCACATCCCAGTTGCAGTTCCCGAAAGAGCATACGATCGTCCAACAGATATTCCATGCGCAGCACCGATCCGGCGGTTGAGTGCCTGACGTCACCACTATTGGCTCTTATTGGAATGGAGCAGACTCCTAGGACTCCGACGAGGGCGGGTGGCATGTTGCTTTCACGCTGGAATCCCTCCGCCACACCCTTACAGTCCACCGGAAGCTGAGGCAGCTGGCGCAGAGCACGGCCCAAAGTCGACATGACGGCGTTACAGAAGACCTTCAGGCACTTGATCGTCCGTGGTCGAGGCACGGAGAAACGCTCGGCAATCAGAGACAGCCGCTCCCCGCCGGCCAGGAAGTAAAGGGCCAGGGCCACGCACTTTTCGGTCGAGATGGTTGGCGATTTGCGTGTCAGCTCCTCGGCTATCTTGAGAGTGGGAGCCAGCTGCTTGCATAGCGTCTCAAAGGTGCCGCGTGTCACATGAAGGGTGCTCAGGAACTCCAATTCGCTCAGCTCAGGAATCACGTCCTCAAAGAAACGGGAATCGAATACCGGAAAGTCCGTAGTAGCTACGACCACTTCCTCTGCCCCGCTGGCCTCGGACTCCTCATCCTCATCGGATTCGGCTCGCTTCAGGCGCATCATGGCAAACATTTGCAGGTAGTTGGAGTGCATCTCCATCATCTGTTGCATGAAGAAGGAACGCATCATCTTCAATCGTCGCCTCGTCCTCTGCTGCGCCCTGCGTCGCAGGGTGACCACGGTGGACTGAACATGGTGCAGGTGCTGGCGGATCAGCCTGGCGACTTTCTCCTTCCGACACTGCAGGTCCGCAGTGGCCCGCACTTGGCCCTGGCTGTTTTTTAACTTTGCCAGGGCAGCGATTAAGTTATTGTTTATTAATTCCAATTCTTCGTCCATGTTCGTTATTAATAGTGATGGGAACACATCGACGGCAGTGTCGATATCAGTAATCGCTTATCGGTGTGCTGAAAAAGCTGGGGTGCTGGCGGGAAAATTGGTTAATAAATTTAAATAAATATAATAAAATATATCCATGTTTTTGGTTTTGCAGATACTTAAATTAAGTGTGTTTAAAAATGTTTTTAAGAAACATAAAATGTTTATACGATATCCAGTTTACTAGGTTTTTTTGCAAAAATAATTTCCAAAACATTTACCATTTATTAATAACTCTTTTAATTGCTTATAAAATTAGTTAATATATCGAGTATCAAGCTTCGACAAGATTAATATCAAGTTGGAATCCAAAACCACTGAAATTGGGCGACTTCTTTGCCACAATAATCACGTCATTATATGATATAGTAAAGTCATCCGGCCTGGTGGATCCACATAGGGTTTTAACGGGTTTGACCTCAACCGCATTGACAGTAAAAAATCGTATATTGTCCAGATTGCAATTGTTCTCTGAGCCCATGTCGAATACTGCAAAGGCAACAAACAAATAAATATTTTATAAACGATTTTAAAACAGTTCTTTTGATTTATCCCACCTGGAAAGCTGAAACGCAGGTTACCGCCCGGTGGCACTGACACAGTCCAAGAGCAAAGCGAACTATTGCGACCTTCGTAGGAGGGGTTCCCTATATGGCTCGCCATTGTCCCGTGAACAGCCAAGTCGCCACCACAGCCGCTGGGGAACTTGTTGCTGCTGGAGAAGTAGAAAAACTTGAGGCTGCCGACACCTACACTGTCGAGGCGCAGTTCGTTGGTGGTCGTAATCTTGCCTACGGTTTCCCATTGAGTGTTCGTGATGGATAAAATGGTTTTGTTGGTCTTAAGGTCTGTCACCTGGGAATGGATAAATTTATGATTAATATTTATTTAATTTTATTAAAGTAGAGCTTCACATACGTTGAAATATTTCTGATCATCGGTTTCGAACAGAACAGTGAGGACGTGCAGGGTTATACTGAAGCCTTCTGGCACTCGAATGTACTCTGTGCAGTTGGCCAAGGAGTCAGTTTCAATAATCTGGCTCAGGTCCGTGTAGTTTCGATTGCAGGCTAATAAAAGTGAAAATTTATATGATAATTTCTTTATAAAACAATGTGGTTTCAAAATACTTACTTGGTTTGCGGCGGAAAACCACTTGGAAGCCTGTAAACTCGTTGAAGGCCGAGCTGTGGAAGGTAAGTTCTAACTTGTCACGATTTCTGATTTCTTTAATCATTTTATAGCTCTGATTGTAGTGACCGCAAAAATCTTGAGGGCTCGCCACCAAAAATGGCTGTAAAGTAATAGTAAAATATTTTATATGGCAATAAATAAGTAAATGAATTAAGTCTCACTGATATCTTAGCCAGACGCAAGTAGTCCTCGCATTTTCCCGTTCGTTGGGATACTGCAGGAAGCTTAACATTCTTCAATTCGATTTCAACATCGCCTTGGGCCCTAATAGTCCAAGTACAGTGAATATTGCCCTCATAGCCCTTAGTGGCATTATCGTACTTTAGTCCCAGCGAAATACTCTATGGAAAGATAAGAACCGAATATAATTGATTGGCTGGCGAACCTGGCTGAAGCCATTCTTACCTCATTCAAGCGCATATCGTACTCCGTCTGACCACAGACCGTAGATTCCATTTGTAGGATTATCTCAAAGCTGAGATTCCTGGTCAGCAGTGTCACGGCGCTAAGCTGGATTAGCATATCCGAGTAGGAACTAAAGACCTTAGTCCGGTTCGAGTCCAAGGCATAAAACTTGCCCAGACTTTGGCTTTCGACGGCCTTGCTGTCGCGAATCTCCACATGGCTACAGGTGCGGCAGGTTTCATCGTTTAGCTGCAACTTGCGCAGCTCCACGGACAGCCGTTGATCGGCCGGCACATTAGCCCGGAACTGGCAAAGTAACGTTTCGGTGGCATTTATCCTGAACGAGCGCATCAGATTCATCCGCGGCACGGACTGGTCCAAGGCCACTTGCTCGTTGCAATTCGGCGTGAAGCGTACGCTGGCCAGGAAGCCTTTGTGGTTGTTGGAACTGTCCGTGGAGAGGACAATCAGTGCCTCGTTGCTGTCCACCATGATAGTGGGTGGGACCGTTAGTTTGCCGCACAACTGTTGGAGCATCTGCTCCTGGGTGGCCGTTGAGCCACGATAAATGGTCAAACTGTCAAAGTGGCAGGTCTGGCTCTTCTCCATGTCGAAGTATTTGAACTCCAACACAATGGCGTGCTGCGGCGGTGCCGTAATCCGCCACTGGCACTTCAAGTTGTGCGCATATTTGCCGCGTTCTTCATTATCTTGCGGGGGACGTAGGGAGAAGGGCTCAGTGTGGTTGCCACCGCATCCAATAAGCTGGTATTGCAGCTGGAACCATCGTGTTACTGTGGAGACAAACTGTAGACGCAGTCTTCCGCGGCCATTCACCTCGAATTCCGGACAGAATCTGCCGAGGCTTTCCTCCTGACCCTGAGCACCGCGTCTGTAGGCCTCGAAGTAGGACTTGGTACAGATAAACTCGGACCATGAACGCCTGGTGGTCCTAACACTCACCGCCAGCTGGTGGTCGTTGCTCGAAAGGAACACGTAGCTGCAGTTAAGCTTTGCACCACGCGCCGCTATCCAGGTGGGACTTCCGATCGTTTGCTGATTGGCTCTAGCCTGGAGTACGATATCGCAGCTGGGGGAGACGGTGAAACTGAAGCCGTCGCCCGTTACGTTGGCATTCGTACGGAAGATGACACGCATCCTGGAGGACGGAATTAGTATTTCCGGTGGCACCTGCCGGCCACAGAGGCTGTGAACTTCGACAAAGTCTGCTGCGTCCCGATCGTAGCGTTCCACAGTCAAGCGGTCGTTCGAGCAATTCGGAGATGTCTCGATGAAGAACCGATCCTGGAACTGAATCTCTTGCGACAGCCCCTCTCTGGTGGCAAACTCCCAAATCCGCTCCATGTTGTTCACGTAATCTGTGCTCTGAATCGTAATCGGTGGCGATGGTCGCTGATCAAGGCGGATCACATTACCGCTGGATATCAGGTCTCCGTACTTGCAATGTAAAGGATGATCTTTGTCGCAGAACTCGTCTATCTGCATGGTAGATGATCTTGGTAAATAATCTCTCTATAAGCGTGCCATTCAAGTCCATGCCCCGGCAAATACGGGCCACCTCCTTGACCCCGCTGAATATCACAAGATACTCGCGATCGCAGCTGTCGGTAAGGGTTACATTTCCATCGATTACATAGCCATTGCTCCTTGTCAGCATCCACAGACACTCCAGTTCGCCGTAATCATCGTCAATGACGGAAAGTAAATCCGGTGACTGAATCACTAGTCCCTCAGATGCCTCCAGATTTCCGCCACAATTGTGTCGTCGATATGTGGACTGAAAGCGCTGTAGTTTGACTAACTGACTCTTCAGGAGCGTTACACGTCCCGCCGTGGTGGCTATAGATACGTAGCTATTGGTGACATTGGCATACATGGGCACGAGCGGACCACGCTGAACGTCATCTCTGAACACAACTGCTGGACCGCCAATGGATTGGAATAGGTACTCCGCCACCTTAAATGTGAGCGTAGTGCCCGGAAAGCTGGTAAACTGGACGCTGCAATAGTAGCCAGTCAGCTGGGCAAGGGATTGGATTGACAACGATCCTGAGGCCTGGTTTCCGATATTCGGCGGGCAAATGGAGGCATTACTGGAACTGTAGCGTGCCTTTAACGCAGTAGCGCTAAAATCCAATTGGTTGCTCATCACCGAAACGAGCATAAAGTTGTCCGTGGACTCGATAATGCCGCTGCCATTGTATCCCTCTATACGAAAATCGGTGATCTTGGAGAGGGAGTTTGCGTCGTTGTAGAAGGAAAAGTGTGGGATGCTCCTCATCCGACTGGGTTCTCGGAAGGTTCTGTTAAAAAAGTATTTAAAGTATTATTTTAATTTAATTTATATTTCATCACTCACCTGTCTGTATCGTTACGATTAACAAGTCGCATTTCCCGCAAGTTGAGGAGCTCCAGTCTCACACGCTGTCCTTTGGGAACATTGATGGTCCAGCGACAGAATCTCAGCCAGGTGGACGGTGCCATGGGCGAAATCTCAAGGTTTCCTGCGGCTCCATTCACATCCCGCGAGCATGATCCCACCGACCGCTTGTACTGAAGCTTAAAGCCCCGGAAGTTGTTCACATTTTGTATGGCCACGAAGCGGATGGCTGCATCGTTGGTGTTGAGGGTAAGAATCATGGGCGTAACTGTACTTCCGTCCAGAATCATTAGCTCTCGTTCGCCGTTCGCCATGTCCAGAATTTCGAGACGATCGCTGGTACTTTTAGATGATGTTCCATTCGCGTTAAAAGGCAGATGAAGATCGGTGATGTTCAACTGAATGTACGTGCCCTTGGGCAGCCGGATTCTGTATACGCACTCCGACGGCTTGGGATAGCCACCCAGAGCCGGATAGTGCTCGGAACTGATAGAACCCGAGCTGTCACTGAACTGGCCACCACAGGTGCTCAGTGACACGTTTAGTCGGAAGCCTCCGTGTGGTTCACCCAGCTGCGACGTGTAGTGCACCAAGAGTAGGTTGCCCGAGCTCCGTAATGTCTCCAAAAGTTTGCTGCATGTGCGTTTCAGGAACTTGGACATTGTGGTAGATCCATCGTAGAATTCCACATTCTCCTTGTCGCAGTGCCGGCGACTCAGCTCAAAGGGATCCTCAAAATTGGCGGCAACAATTTCTCCTGGCGGTGCCATCACCAGCCAGGTGCAGTCCGCATAAGGATGCGGCAGATGTGGATAACCGGGCGATGTAATCACAAAGGATGGAGCCTCCTGGGTCAGCTTAATCTCACCATCACAATCGCTAAACTCCCGGTACGTGAGTGACCATAGGTCGCCGGCCATCACACTCGTAGCACTGCTGGCGACGTATTTAACGTAGGCATGCGAGCTACTCGTCCGGAATGATTTCTTTCGAAATCCCAGCCGGTTACAGAACTTTCCATGATCCAGCAAGGGCGCATGATCGTCAATTCCATCGTAGATCAGGCCGTAATACGGGCAAGGCAGCTTGTCAACAGCTGCACTTGGATACTCGATGCTTATGTCTATCTTTCGGCCCGGTCGCACCTCGATGTGCCAGACACAATCCACAAACTGTGTCTGCATTGGAATAGTGCCAACTTTTCCCGTCATATTCGAGCCACATTCTGTGTGAAGAACGACTGGAAGCCAGTTTTGTTGAGGGAGACATCGCTGTGGAATTCAATCCTAAGATTTGGAGTACCATGGATTGGACGATGCTTATGGTCCTTCTTGCAAATCTTCAACTCTTCGGTCCAGTGACTAAGGTCAGGGGAAGTTAGCATTCTCACATAGTCGGCGGCGCATTCGGGAAAGTCCTCCAGATCAGCGATATACATAAGGGTGGAAACATGCTGTGAGGGATCCTCCGGCTTGAAGGTCCATTGGCAATTCATATTGGGTGGGTAGCCAAACGGATAACCCTCCGTTCTCACCACCTCACGCGACCCTGGAGCCATGGTATACACCTTTGTGCATTCACTTGTAGTCAAAGTTTGGTTGCCTTTTACAATATTAATGTCAAGGGACTGCCATGTCAAACGGAATCGATTGAGTTCCGCATTCAGAGTCTTCAGGTAAATCACATTACTGCTGGAAGTGAAAGTCCAGGGACTGCTTTCGATTGACACACCCAAGGCGTTATCATCGTAACCGTCGAAAAGCTGGAAAAAGTTACAATTTACAATTTGTTTGCATTTTAGGATATGTAAAGTAATGGTTGTACTCCTACTCACAGCCAGTCCAGAGATGTATTCGTCAAATTGGACTACCAGAACATTTTCGCGGTCTGCAAATATCCTCCAGGTGAAGGGCTGATCATCGCCTTTTACAAGCGGCGGCGACTCAATGGTTCCATTGGATTTCATTGTGATTTCCATGTTGTGCACTAGAAAAATGTTAAAAATAATAAAAGAATGATAAATTTTGCGATTAATGGGATTCTCTCTTACCGTAGTTCCAGCGCAACTTGAAACCTGCTGCCGTGTTGCCCGGCTTGCTACGGAACTTGATCCACAGCGGCGAGGTGACAATCAACGGGCTGGCTGGCACTTCCTTGCTACAGTATAAACCCAGTAATGGGCCCAGGACACTAGAGCGTAGCTCCAGGTAGTCTTCGTTGCAATGCTCCGAGTTTACAATGTCCATGGCCTCGAAATTAACCTCTAGGGCATTGCCTGGTTGCGTCTTCAAGCGCCATACGCACTCCACATTGGACGGATAGCTGTCCGGGTAGTTGGGAGAGCCCAAACTGCCGCGGGCAGAGGTGATATTGCCGCCACATGTGTTCTCCAGATTGCTGTATTGCGCCTCAAGAAGAACTCCTTTGGTCAGGATGCGCACATTGCTGGCAGACACAAGGAAGTTGGCCAGGTGTTCGGGGCACATCTTAGCAAGCAACACCTGGTCATCATCATTGAGTACTTGGACACCGTTCGTTGAATTCTGAGAGCCTAAGGCATCCGTAGAGCAATCTAGATGGTTGATCCGCAGGTTGAGTTTGCTACCAGGCGGCACGGTTACCAGCCAGCTACACTCCTCGTCCAGTCGTGACCGTAGATAACCCTCGCCGGCGGCAACTGGTCCACCGCATTGGCGTTCGTAGTGCATGGCGAATCGACCCCAGGAACCGGCTTGGGCCTTAAATCGCACCCGCAGCTTCTGGCCGTGCACTATACGGATCAAGGGAGGCCCGTCACCGCAGGCCTTCTCCAGAAACTGTTCCGTGCCGTCTGCCTGCAGCTTGGTGAGTTCCACAAAGCTAACGGAGCAGTTGACCGAGTCGGTCAGGTTGACCTGGTCGAACCAGAGTCGAATGCCATAGCTTTCCGATACCTAAGATGGAAGCACTTTAGCAGAGATACAAGAATATTATCCTTGATACTCACCTCCACAATCCAAACGCACTCAACGTTTGTGGTGAAATTGGCAACGTTACTGCTGTCCGGGATATCGTGGAATCCTGGAGATGTGAGTATGCCGCTGCTGCTCATCATATAGCCACCACAATTGGCCGGCACCTGGACGTAGGAGGCTCTGAAGTACTTCCTTGCCCGCTCCGAGCTGCCGACAAAACGCACGCGCAGCTCATTGCCCGGCGAGGTGAACGTTTGTGTTTGCATCTCTTCGCGACAGCTTCGATATAACTCAACCGAGGAGTTGAAGCCAGCGGGAGCAGTTACGGAGAGCATATCCGTGACTCCACACCCTCCCTGGGAGGCCTCAAAGTGGAGCTCGTGCAGCAGGAGGCGGACTTGCATGCCCTCCGTCACGGTGATGACCCATTCGCAGTCCATGTCCACGCTAAACGGTGCCTTCGGAGATTCTAAGCTGCCTCCAGCCGCATATAAATGCTCTCCGCATCCTATTCGCTGATACTCGGCCCGGAAGCCACGCTCCTGGTCCGACGGATCGCTCTTGAAGCTCAAAAGCAATCGATTGCCAACACTCGTGATGGGAGCAAGTCCGTCGTTTGTGCACAATTTTTGCTCGCTAAGAACCTGCTCATCCTGCATGTCCTTCAGCGTCACATAGTCAAATAAGCACGAGCTGCTTCGAGGAAGCTCCACGGAGAAGTGCGAGAACAAGAGTCTCAAATGATTCGATCGGCCGCCGGCGCGTATATCCCATTCGCAGTTGGTCATCGGTGGATAGTTCTCCGGGAAATTGGGTGTCTCAATGGCTCCCTGCCACTTGTCAAGTCGGACATTGCATTCCGTTTGGTAATTCAGCACGAAATCGGTGCCATCGGGATAGGCACTGCTCACATCATAGCGGACGAGAACGCGATTACTGGTGGAGAGAAGCGGCTGTGCTCCTGTCCCATTGCAGTGCAGCACCATCGGCCGGCTGGCCGTGTTGGGACCATCAAATATGCTAAGCTGGCCCAGGCAAAGGCGCATATCGTTACTCTCCAGCTGCAGTCTCACCCGAGAACCCTCGGCCACTAAAATCTGCCAGTCACAGGCCAAGACACCAACATTGCCGGGCAACAGATGCGGCGAATGGATGGCTCCGTTCTTTGAGGTAAGCTTGCCTCCACAACCGGCACCGATCTGCTGCCAGGTGAGTAGGAATCCCGGGCGTTCTATACTGTCGTCCGAATGGAATTTTAGGTGCATTACATTTCCATACGAGGGAAGGCGGGGTGGAATCCGAGTACCGCAATAGCGTCCAATCAAGGGCGATGTCTCCGAGTCCCCATTCCTGTGCAGGAAAAATAAAAGATACGGATTTGACGTAACCTTAGAGCAAAAAGTGCTTACCTTATCTCCAGCCAGTCGGTTGCACAGTCGCCATCGTCATCGAATGGATATTCTAATGTGAAGTTCTTCACCACCAATTCCAAGCGATGGCCAAGCGGTGCTCGAATGATCCACTCACAGCTCTGGGATTCCCCATATTCCTTGGGCCAATTCGGTGATTTTATGTACCCAAAGATATTTGTGAAAGTTCCTCCACATTCTACAAAAGCAGATTAAACAGAATATTAATGGATATATAAATACAGAATACAGAATATAAATAAATAAATAAATAAATACAGAATAAAATACACAAATTGCTATCGATTAACAAAGGTTTTTAAGTGCAGTGCAAATACAATTAATTATTTTTTAATTAAATTTCAAATCCTCATCGATTTCTGTGTCAGCAATAAAGTAAAAGAAATATATTTGTACCTGTCGGAATTATTTCAAACTCCATCATTAAATACCCCATGGGTCTATCTCTAACTGAGGTTATAGTCAACAGATCTCCATCGAAGACGTCAGAGAATCCTCTCGAATAGCTGTAAAGGCATTGTAAAAATATATAAATAATCGAAAATCATAAGGGTTTAATGATGTATTTATAATTGCACAATAAATTGTTATCAATTATCAATTCTGTTATCTTTTTTTTTAAGGATTTAAAAAACCCCAGTAAAAATTTTCAACGATTAATAAAATAATCACCTATTTAATAAGACTCCTGGACTTGTGCTGTTATCATATATCTGAACATGGCCAGCGAGAAAAATCAAATCTGAGACGGTTATACGTTTCCTTCCGGGATAATCAATGAACCACTGGCAGAATGTACTCCGTACAAATTTCAAATAACGTTTGTCTGGGGTATTTAGGAATCCCTCGCAACCGCCGGCCACAAATTTGTATTCCAAACGCATGCCACGGCCGCTGCTCGATCCGCGAAAGACTAGACGGGCCCGATTGTAGTGGGAAATTAGCGATAGGTTCTCGGTGGACTTGACAATATGACGCTTCTCATCTCGCCCAAGATACACCTAAAAGATTAGCTTTTAATGCAGTAAATCAGTTTGAATGCCAAAATCCCATTGTCTTACGTCTAGATAGGGTGTATCCCTATCATTGTTGGCTGTGCCCAAGGATAGATCTGTGATGTTAATGCGAATAACGCCATCGTGGCCAGTTATGTTGTAGATGCAGGTCATGTCGCCGAGATAGGAGTGCGGATAGTTGGGAGTGGTGATGTAGCCTGAGGGGAAACCAAAGGTACCCGTGCACACTGAAAATGATTTGTAATTGTTTAATTAATATATATTTAAATAAGTATATACCAAATCAGGCTTTTCCTACCTCTACTATAGCTCAACTCGAAACCCTTATTCAGTCTCAAGCCACTCAATGCGTATTCATAGCGAATCAGTACCCTATTTTTCTCGGAAATCAACGGCACTAGCTCACTGGCCTCTGGTCGGCCGCAGATTCGTTGCATTAGGGGTGAATCCGTGGAGTTTCCATCGAAAATTTCAATCTTCTGAAGCCCACAATTTTCCGATTGTATAAGATTCACCTGATCCAGTACCAGCTTCACCTGCGTAAATTGTGGCTGCTCGATTAGATAGAGGCAGACCTCGGCGTTCATGTGCCCACTAATATGGCCCTCCGGCTCTGTGTAGATGCCCCCGCAGCCTGGCTCACCCATCACGACCTCGTAGTGCACCTGAAATGAGCTATCTGAGCGCAACTCGTCTGTGATCAGCTCCAGGAGCACGTTATTCGAAGTGCTATACAATGGCTCTGGCTTGGCGGACTTGCAGGCCCTGAGTAGCTGGCGATCCGAATCGAATAAAGTCACGGAATCCTGGCTGCAGTTCAACGCTGCAGCATCGCTGCTGCCCAGCGTGATGTCGTAGAAGCGGAGAATCAGTCGAGTGCCAAACGGCGACATCAGCTGCCAGCGACAGTCAAGTCCGGATCGCGCCTGGCCAGGATATCCCGGAGATCGTATGATTCCAGTCTGACCCAGAGTCAGATCGTCGAGGATTTCACCGCAGGAGAAGGGCAAAGAGTTCCAGATGACGTGAAAGCCTTTTCCCTGCGTCGCGTTGTCGGAACGGAACCAAAAGAATACCTGCTCATGGGTGGTGATCACACTGCCGTTGCCCAGCGGCAGCTGCGATCCGCAGAACCGGCCGATCATTCGCGAGGCTATTGAGAAGCCGTCGTGCAGCTGCAGGAAATCCGCGGAACAGTCCGTGCTGTTCTGCAGGTCGAACTGGGTGAAGGTGATGTTGAGAACTTGTCCAGGATTGGTGCGTATGATGAAGGGGCACCGTTCGTCCGCCTGGTATTCAGTTTCGGCGCTATTTTGGGGAAAATGGAGTTGACCCGCCGGTCCACGAATTGTGGATCCACAGAAGAACCTTGCATGGGCACAGCGGGTGCCGGTGAAGCCGGCTGGGCAGTGGCACTGGTACAGGTTGCCCGGTAGCAGGCGGCAGCTGCCACCGTTGAGGCACGGACTCGGATGGCAGATGTCCGATGAGTTGCACAGAGCGCCCGTGTATCCTGGCTGGCAGATGCAGGTGGTTCCCCTTCCGTTTTGCACGCACGTCCCATTGTTCAGACACAGATGCTGGTCGCAGGGCTCGCGACTCGGGTCCTTGGTACAACCATCGGCGCCATAGCCATGGCCAAAGCTGCCCAGCGGACAGGTGCACACAACCGTACCGGAAATTAGTTCACACTTGGCCAGTGGATGGCAAATATCCTCCTGGTCGCATGAGTTCGAATTATCGGCCGTGCAGCTGCGTCCATCTCCCCTCCAACCCGTTGGACAGCGACCACATCGATGGGAGCCCTCCGTGTTGATGCAGGCAACACGAGGCTGCAAGCTACAGCCGCCGTTATCCCCACCGGCGCACTCGTCCACATCGCGGCAGAAGCGTCCGTCGCCCGTGTAGCCGCTGGGACAGGGACCGCAGCGATAGCTTCCCGGCAGATTTATGCATAGATCGTGGCAGGGATTCACGCTCGGCGCACACTCATCCACATCCCGGGTGCAGGGACTGGCACTCGGCGATGTCATATTGGTATCCGCCCATGTCCAGCCCTGATCGCAGACGCACACGTAACCGGCGGCGCTTGCCGTCTGTATGCAAGTGCCATGCTCTCCACACAGCTCTTTGGATCCACTTCCAAAGCAGGAGTTCTGCCGGATTCGGCAGTGGGCACCAGAGAAGCCATTACGGCAGACACATCTGAAAGTATTAAAGGGAAAAAGTTGTGTATATGTTTTTGTGAATGGAGGATCCTCCGCAACTTACCGATAGCCGCCGGGAGTGTTTATGCACTGGCCATTGTTCAGGCAACCGGCAAGATCCGTGCCAGCCAAGGTGAAGCATTCATTCACGTCCTCCTCACAGGTGGGGCCCTAAAAATGAGAGTTGGAAAAAGCTTGAATCTTTCTGATTTCGATTTCCAGTCTCCCCAAAGATATCTCCATTTCCACGATCCATGTGAAAATACGCCCACAAACTGCGTCGAGAAGACGCCCCCGTGGCTGCACACTCACTTGCCAGGCAGCCGTACATTCGCATTGGTATCCATTGTAGGCATCGTGACAGATTCCACCATTCTGGCATGGACTCGACAGGCACTCGTCCTTGGCCAGGTTAGCCGCAATGGTGCGCACGATGGCCGAAACTCGCTCCACGCGCTGCAACTGACTCCGTAGACGGCGTTGGTTAAGACCGTTCCTTCTTGTCGAGTTTCTCGAATTGAACACACGTCGTTCTATCTTTGTGAGCTTGCGCCTCACATCCCGGAACTGATCCTTGGCCACGTCCATCGAGAGGGGTTCCCTTCTGGCCGCCACCTGGCGATCGGCAATGATTCTTTGGCGTCGTCGCAGCAATGTCAGCATATCCACATCGTTGATCATCACGGTAGACGCTTCACCCATGAGACGCAGCGTCACATTGTGATCCCTTTCGGCCTCCAGGAGCAGATTACCATTTAATTGTGTCCCTAAATTGGCGCGATCCTTCTTAATATCATTCGGGGATCCTTTGGCGGAGAGGATTTGCAAGCACAACACCAGCACAGCACAAATTGGTAACTTAAGTCGAATTTTAGCCATTTTTATTCATTTTTTTGGTTGCATAAATTATGGGGATTTATTTTTAATATTTAATATTTAATATTTCCAGAGAGATTATCACAACTCAGATTTCTTGGGAAGGACGAACACGTTTGGAGCTAAGCCACCATAGGCAATATCCACGAAAACTGGCCGAAGGCAGCCCTGCATCTCCGGTTTTATACCCACAAAAAGTGGGCGTTTCCGATAATGATATAGTGACAAGATATAGAACAGTATTTCTATTAGATAATTAAAATTTAGCAAAAAAAAGAGAGACATTCCGGTAGGGCCTTATTGATTTTTGTCTTTTTTTTGCAGGGAATATAATTATTTTTAAATCATTAACCCTTTAAATCTTTTATTTTATATTAATTTTTATTGATAAAAAGAGTTGAACCTAAAACAAAATAATTTAAATATTATTAAGTACTAGTTGTTAATGCTATAATTAGTTAGGTTGAGGTCTCAATTAGCACTCATTTATCAGCTCTCTTAGTCACTCAACGATCCAGATCTATTGACCCCTCAAGCCTAAGCCTACTATATAGGCTATATATACCGATCGAATGCTGCTGATAAGAACGACAACGAAATCTTCAAGCTAAAGGCTACTATTAAACATTAAAACAACGAGTTTCTATGGCTTTGCGGTATATTTTTTGTTAATAATTTGGAACGCTGAATTTCGGAGGGTTCTATGGTGTAATGGTTAGCACTCTGGACTTTGAATCCAGCGATCCGAGTTCAAATCTCGGTAGAACCTTGTAAATCTTACAAATTATTTTTATTTATTATTTTAAATTATATTTTATATGCAATTTGAACTTAAGCTTTAATTGATACGAAAATTGAAAATACAAAAATATTAAGAGATATTTTTTGGAATTTTAATATAGTGACTTTAGACTTTAAATAAAATTCTATTAAAAATTGATAAATAATCAAAATAAAAGAACAAATATTTTTTAAGCAATATTTACAATATATTGAGTGTAATTATCAGTTTCAATAACTTTCCTAGACTGTAGTCATAGCTAATGATTTTTGAAATATTATTATTCAGTCTTATCTGCATGTCAAATCTCGTGAATATAGCTTTAAATCAAATGAAATTAAAGCCCAATGACAATGACCTTGAGAGCAATTTGCACAACAACGCTTTAGCTTTAAGCACGAATATTCATTCAGCATAATATGTGGGTGCCTGAAAGATTAACAGATACATTTGTATCTAACTATCTAGTCATGGGTATTTCATGCTTAGATCCTAGGTAAATGCGCCACCATGACAACGAGAGAGAGTGAAAGCAAATTAAATCAATTTAGTTATAATGAAAGCCAGCCGTTGGTAGTCGGTTATGTACTATATATAAATATATATAAACTATTTATAAAAAGGAAAAAACAAAAGCAAAAATCAGCTGCTTGGCAGCCGTTTGCAGTGCGAGCCCCCAACTAGGGCGACTTGCTCTCCATGCTCGGCTACGTTGCTCAGTCACAAGCGAGTCGTCGAACGCATCTGGACACCAGCCAGTCGGTCCTCTATAATAAGACAACACAGCAACACGGCATTATGTCAATTTTCTCAAAAATATTGCTCTTTCGAGCGGGTAAGTCATAAATATATATCATAGGGTAGCCAAAGAACCTGCTGATTTTAGAGGTATTGAATATAAATTGTTATAAAATCTAAATTTGCTTTGTTTGTTCTGAAAACTTATTAAATCAACTAGTTTTCTTTACTTTTTTTTTATCTAAATCTAAAAAACTTCAAGTTAAAATCTTACTTATAAACTTAAGTTCTTGAAATTTCTCCCAACCAGCTGGCGGACGTCACTATAGCGCTGCGGCCCAATCTCAACTTCGGGATATATTGAGCACTCAGCTGGCTGGGATTAAGGAAGCGGGCACCTTCAAGGCAGAGCGCATCATTACCTCCTCACAGAGCACTCAAATCACAGTGCAAGGCAGCGACAAGAAGATCCTTAACTTTTGTGCCAACAATTATCTTGGACTGGCGGTAGGAGAATCCATTACAACACACTCACCCTCAACTTGACTAAGTTTCCTTTTCCGTTCCATCCATAGAACAACCCAGAGATTGTGGAATATAGCCAGCAGCTGTTGGATAAGTATGGCGCCGGCCTCAGTTCAGTGCGTTTCATCTGCGGCACTCAGGATATACACAAGGAGCTGGAGCAAAAGATAGCCAAGTTCCATGGACGCGAGGATACCATCTTGTATGCCTCATGCTTTGACGCCAATGCCGGCATCTTTGAGGCCATTCTAACGCCAGAGGATGCTGTATTCTCCGATGAGTTGAACCACGCTTCGATCATAGATGGCATTCGGTTGTGCAAGGCCAAGAAGCAACGCTACAAGCACCGGGATTTGGACGATTTGGAGCAGCAGCTGAAGGGCAGCGATGCTCGACTCAAGCTGATTGCCACCGATGGTGTCTTCTCCATGGATGGTAACATCGCTCCCCTGGCCCGCATCGTTGAGCTGGCAAAGAAATATGACGCCTTGGTGTTTGTTGATGAATGCCATGCCACGGGTTTCTTTGGAGCCACGGGCCGCGGCACTGAGGAGTATGCCAATGTCATGGGTGAGGTGGATATCATTAACTCGACGCTGGGCAAGGCTCTGGGCGGTGCCTCTGGTGGGTATACAACCGGTCCCGCCGAGCTCATCACGTTCCTGCGCCAAAAGTCCAGGCCATACTTGTTTTCCAACACCTTGCCGCCAGCGGTGGTGGCCGTTGGCCTAAAGGTCATGGATATGCTGTTGAAGTCCAGTGAGCTCACCCAGCGCGTCCAAAGCAACACGCAGCGCTTCCGCGAGGCCATGACCAAGGCGGGATTCACCATAGCCGGTGAAAACCATCCCATATGCCCAGTGATGCTGGGCGATGCTCGCCTTGCTTCGAAGTTCGCCGATGAAATGCTAGGTGAAGCCATCTAAACTCTGTGTAATATTTTTAGCCTTCCTTGATCCTTGACTTTTTATTTTCAGGCCGTGGCATTTACGTCATAGGGTTCAGTTATCCAGTGGTGCCCCAGGGCAAGGCCCGCATCCGTGTCCAAATCTCTGCTGCCCATACAGAGGCGGAAATCGATCGGGCCATCGCTGCCTTCATTGAAGTTGGCCGCTCTCTGAAGGTTATCCAGTAGGATGAAGGATAAACCAGTATCAAAACTTGCATTTATAAATTATGTTTAAAGGAAAAAGCTGCATTTGTAAAGGAAATAATTAAATATTTATATTTAAATATAAATGTAACCTGTAAGAGTTTATTCCTCATTTAAATCCGCTGACTTCGTGTTTATGGAGTTGCTTTATTTGGTTCATAAGATTAACTAAGGATCATTTACTATGTAAATATATAGAGACTGTTGCAGTTGTGTTTAAACTTAAGCTTAGATTGCACAGAAGAAGAAGGACTGGCCCAGGCCGTTAAATGCACGCGTAACGAACTAAACCGAGCACGAAACATGTCATGGAAATATAAATCCATGGTTTTGAAATCATTTAAAATTGTATCAAAAGAATAAAGCCAGGAAATGTAATATCTATAACAACTTTACAATGAAATTGAGACCTAAACACACCTTTCCTTACCATTTAGATACATTTTTAAATGATTTCAAAAACACAGCGATTTCTGTGGCACTCCTAAAATCAATAACAAATAATTAAAGTCAAGTAACAAATAATATAAAACATATAAACAATTAAGGAAGGTCATAAACTAAAATGGAATAAATGGTTCAGTTGTGGAAATGCCAGTGTCTTGGGTTGGCGAAAAAAAACATAAAAGGAAACTTACAAAGCTTGAAATGTGGAGTGAAGATTGGGCTAGGTGGAGTACTGAGGAGGTGTACGCATTGCGATGACTATGAATACTTTGGTTAGTGCTGTGTGTTCGCATGAGATTGGTTAGCTTTAGTTTATAATTCGATTCGAGTCGTTTGCGACTATTTGTTGACCAGGCCGCGGGCCTTGGGATACGCCGAGGCTGGCTTCTTGGCCGCCGTCGCCGCCGCTCCCACACGGCCCGTGGGCGGACGTCGATTGGAGTCCAAATTGGACCCGGCACTGGGCAGTCCGCGGCTGGACTTGATGTTCCGCACATTGGGCATTGAGCTGCCGATAGCTGATGGGCCAACTCCAGTTCCTGCTCCTGCTGCCGCTCCTGCTCCCTTAGCATTCGCATTGATTATGTTCTCCAAGCGGCTGCGCAACGAGTTTGTGTGCGAATCCACAATGTCGATGTCATCGCCACCCGTTTGCATCGCCTGGGCGAGCACCGCCTGCAGGGAGGCAGACACCTTGGGCGTACGATACTCCTGGGTGGTGCGGCAGGGCATCTCCAGCTCGTAGTTGACGATATTCTCGCTCTTGAAGCGCAGCGAGCTGGGTGCATTTGACTTGGCCTCCTGCAGGGCATGCTCGGATATGGGTCTTCTACGCTGCGGATGCGACACTGGACGCTTGCTGCTGAACTTACCATCGCCGCCGGGTGGCAGGGGCAGAGTCATCGAGGAGAACTTCCACTCCTCCTGCTCCTCGTCGTACTTGGCCTGCGTATACAGGCGCTGCTTCACCTCGATGGGCACAAAATTGTCAATGATCAGCAGCTGGCGCTTCAGCTCCTTGACCAGCTCATTCTGGGCCATTTCCAGTTCCCTGAGGTCCTGGTTGTGGTCGGACTTGCAGTCGTTTAGCTCCTGCTGCAGGGCCAGATACTTGGCATAGCACTTGGACAGCTTGCGCTTCTTCAGCTCCACCTCTTGCTCAAGGGAGACGTTTCGTTCGCGTATCTCCAGGGTGGTTTCCTCCTGCAGCTCCAGTTGCTGCTGAATCTCGATCTCACGCTTCTTGCGCTCCGCAATCTCCACCAGCTTCTTTTCCAGCTCGATCTGTCGCTCACTGTACGTGTCCAGCAGGTTCTTACCGCCACGCACCAGCTGACCCTCCAGCTCGGCCAATTTGGCAGCCAGTTTGGTGTTTTCCACTCGCTCCCGTTCCAGTTCCTCGTTGGACTTGGCCACTTCGGCCTCGTTCTCCTTGTCGGACTCGGACTCGGCACCGTCGAGATCGCTCTCCTCCTCCACAGGCTGCTCCACGGTAGACGCCTTCAGGGAGCCGGTCATCTCCTTGGCCACGATCTCCTTCTTCGGCTTTTTGGTGCGCTTCTTTGGCTCGCTTCTGGTCCTGGTCTGCTGCTGTTGCTGCGGAGCAATCAGTCGCTTGAGACGCTCGATCTCCGCCTGGTACTCCTTTAGCTTGGCGTCCTGCGGATCCTCGTTCTTGATCGGCTGATTCTGGATGGACTTGGCGCGTGAGGCATAGCGCAGCGTGGTCAGCGTCTCATTGTAGTTGTAGTTCGAGGGCCCAATGTTGGCTATCATAATGGTCTTGGAGTTGCCGCCGAGGGAGTCCTGCAGCAGGCGCGTCAGCTTCGAGTCACGGTATGGAACATGAGGCGAACTCTCAGCCAGGGCGGAGATTACGTTGCCCAGCGAGGAGAGGGCCAAATTAATCTTGCTGGCCTCCTTCAAACGCTCTGCCGAGGCTCCCGTCTTCGACTGTCGCTCGCTACCCGCCAGATCGATGAGATTCAGCTTGCCCACCTTAATGGTGTTCGTCTCCGTGTCGCACATCTCGATTTTGATCATGAAAATAGCGTGCGATCTCGAGCTGTGCTCGTTCATGTTGGTGAATCCCACGGTGCGATTCTTGTTGCCCACCTGCATCACCCGGATCATGTCGTCCACGCTCTTACAGTTGATGGCATGCAGGTTGGGCACATACACGCCCGATCCCCGTTCTCGGACCTCCAGATTCTTGGAATTGGGCTTCAGCAGATCACGCAGCTCCTCCATGTAGATCTCCAGGTAGGAGACATCCACTAGGAACTGAAAGTTCTCGGTGCGATTGATGTGCAGCCAGATTTGCTCGAAGGTGCGCGGTATAATGCCCATCAGGTCGTCGTTGCCGCGAACGCCCTCCATGGTGAAGGTCTTGCCGGTGCCCGTTTGTCCATAGGCGAAGATGCAGCCATTGAATCCCTCGAGAACGGAACTGACCAGAGGAAAGACTACCTCGTGATACAGTGTCGTTTGATTGGCGCTTGCATCGTACGCCGCATCGTAGGTGAAGACCTTGCGCTGCTCCTTGTTGGCGTCCACCACATTCTGCAGCTCCACCACGCCCCGGTTTGGATAGACGTTTACCACCTCCGGCGAGCCCTCGGAACGCTCTCGATTGCTCATGGGCCGACACCGGACCACAACCTGGACGCACTCATTTGGCGTCTGGCTGCCGGCGGTTTCGGGTCTCCTGCTTTTTGCACTCATTTCCCTGCAGATCCTTGCTTTAACGTTGGCTTTTCTTTGTGCTCTTTGTGACTAAGGCCGCTCCCCGCTGCCACCGCCGTAATGCTCCTCTCCCCGCCTCTGCTGGCCAGAAGTTGAGTAGCTGTGGCGACGGAAAACAAATGACGAATAAAATCAATAATTCCTTCCTGACGCAACCATCTGCGTTCGCCACTTATGCTGCCGTGATTCACGCATCGCTGAAAGCCGCACTTCACAGTGGAGCAATGGGGCGAAGCGATTTGGCAATCCACTATTATTACCTGTTATTTTAAAGCCAATTACTTCACCTTGAAATCGCTTCTTTTTTTTTTTGTCTCAGCTGCGGGGTTTTAACGTCTCAAGCGTTTAGAGTGGCCAGGTGGAGCTAGCAACGGAATGACGGCGGGCGATACTATGAAGTGCGCGCGCAACAGAAGATTGTTTTTAAAAATGTTATATTCTACGTTTTCAAATTGATATAAATATAATAAAACCACCTTTTAATTGTAATTTTTAAACTATTTTCATATTTTGTATATTTGTTTACAAATTACGCTTACTGGCCTTTGATTTGCTAGAACTAGTTTCACCGCGTTTACGCTTATTCAGCGGATTTCGGGGATCGTAGGCATCATACCAATCGTCTCCCTTCTTATTGGCATCCTTGGCCAAAACGGGGGCAGCAGTGCTGTTGAAATTCAAGGTGTGGGAGAGCCAGTCGTCGCCAATGATTTCCTGCTCCACCACCTTGTCGTCTAGATCCTTTGGTTCCGGTTCGCCATCATCAGAACCGGACTTGTTCTTCAAGTTGTCCAGCTTGGTGCGGAATTTCGAGAGTAAACTCAAAGTGAACTCCTCTCTGTTGATAAATATGAAACATATTTAATTTAAATTCATAATTATTAGGTAAATCAAAGTCCACCTTGACTGTCCTTTTGGCTGGAGTTTGGTCTTGGCAGTATATTTCTCCTTCGACTCTATAAAATCACTGATGTAGTGATTTTCGCTTGCTCCCTTTATCTCGGCTGGTTTGGTGTCTTTTTCCTTGCCATTTAGTAGGTTATCTTTTGTTTGCTTATCCTTTTGATATTCCTTTTTCAGTGAGGCAATTTCCTCGCGTATTTTGGATCTAAAAAAAGGGAATATTTATATAATTTAATTTAATTAAAGATTTGATTGAACCTTACTTCTTTTCTGAGATTTTGCGACTTTCTTCTTGCTCGCGGGTCATTAGAACATCCTCTTCGCCCTCCGAATCAGTCTTTTCCACCACCGGCTTTGCTTTCTTCTCTGAACGGCTCTTTGAACTCTTGGCAAGCTTCATTTTGACGAGATCTGAGCTGGAATTCTCAGGCAGAGCCTTGACAGTATCCTCAAGGCAATCGTCGGACAAACGTTCCTCGCTTTCGGCCCGTTCAACTTTGGGCACTCGAATGGGCTCCTTGCTCAGTTTTGGATCGTCGGTGACGTCGTGCAGGGATTTGGCTTTGCCTGCGTTCTGCTTCACATAAACGTTGGTCTCCTCTTCGTCATCCTCGGCTTCCTCGCCAAAGGAGAGCAGTCCAAAGTTTCTGGAAAAGTATATATATTTGAGAAGAGGTAAGCTATAGCAATGTGGTTTTGATTTCAAGCAGAAAATGTAGATTTGATTCAGCATTTGCTTTAGTTCCGGTTAATTATTCTTAACAATTTTAGTTACAGTTTATTAAATGCATATTAAATAAAACCTTACTTGACTCCTTGTCGTTCTTTCTTGCTCTTTTTGCTCTTCACAGACGCCTTGGCCAGCACGCGTGGAACGATGTCATCGAAGGGATTGCTCAGAACCTCTGTGGAAACAATGCGATGGGCGTGCATGGGACGCTCCTGGTGGTCCACAATGCCATCCTCCAGCTTGAGCATGTTGTAGATGGTGTCGCCGGTGACCTTGCCAAACAGTGTGTTCTTGTTCTGCAGCTCCGGTGTGGGCGCGAACGTAAAGAAGAACTGCGAGGCGTTGTCATCCTTGCCGGAGTTGGCCATCCCGACCAGACCGCGACGTGTGTACCGCAGACGCGAGTGGAACTCGTCCTTAAACGGATGTCCGTAGATGGACTCGCCGCCGGTGCCATCGCCATTTGGATCGCCTCCCTGTACTATGAATCCCTTGACCAGCCGGTGGAACTCGGTGTTCTTGTAGTATCCCTCCAGGCACAGCTGGACGAAGTTGCGGCACGCCTTGGGACATTCTCGAGCCCACAACTCGATGTCTATGTCGCCCACGGTGGTCTTGAGAAGCACCTTGCCCGATGTAGGCGGTTCTTGGATGTAAATATTGCTCATTTCTTCAGAATAAAAACAAAACCCATTTACTAGAGATGGCAAAACATGGACTACATGCACTTAGATTCGATTGGCTATTATGCCATCGATAAATCGCACAATCGAAAACGGGGTTGTCTTTCAAATTCGTAACTAGGCAACCGTTTGCTTTTCGCGTTTATAGTTTTTTCGTTTTTTTGCTACGAATTTTAATTTGATTCATTATGAACTTTAACGACGATCCCCTTGCGGAACTCTTGAGCGACAACAGCCTGGACAATGACAACTTTTTCGACACTCCCGCGGGTGGAGGCCACAAGAAACCGCCAAAGTCAGCGAAACCTAAAGGAAAGCTGGAGGATTTGTTTGGCATTCAGGAGGAGACGGAGGCGGATGTGCAGGGGCAGGGGGCCAGGAGTAAGCCCATCGCCACCAGCACGCCAAGGATTGTCAAGCAGAAGCCTTCCATTTCGTTGGACGACGATGCAGCGGATGACGATGACTTGGGCTTTGATCCCAAGCGGCCAAAAAGTGGCGGCGCCAAGAAGAGCCTTTTCGACGACCTCCTGTCTAGCAGCGTGGAGCCTAAGAAGAATATTTTCGATGAAATCTTGACGAGTTCCGGCGATCCCAGTAAGCGTCCTGCCACCGCTAAGCCCTCGATGTCCCGCCAGTCCACAGACACCACCACAGATAACTCGCAGGCGAGACCCAAGACCTCAACGGGGCGAAGGAGCTCAGCCCAATCAGCCACTATTAATGCGGATCCCCTTGGACTCTTTGGCAAGGACACGAACGCCACTGTTTCGGGTATGTCCACGCCGGTTTCCAGGAAGCGGGGAACAACTGCAGATTGGCTAGGTCTGGAAGCAGCTGCCGCCTCAGCGGTGGAAGCAGTGGAACAGCTTGAACAGCTTCCAATGGCTCCCAAGCCGCAGACACCCAAGGGACAGCCCTCCATAGAAGTTCCTGCCAAGAACGCTGCTGATATCCTGCGACTGCCTGACGCCGAGGAGGCCGAACCAGAGTTGCCCGCGGATCTGGTTGCTCCTCCGGGATCGTCTGCTGTGACCGCAGCTACACAGAACATACTAATGCTCAGCAATCTCAATCTGGAGAGCAATCACAAGTTCAATGCCCTGCAGCAGCAGGAGGCACAGCTGGTGATTGCGGCCCAGATGAAGAACCAGGAGCGAACGCTGTTGGAGATGCAGCGACGCCAGGAGAAACAGGATCGAAGGTTCCAAGCCCTAATCCAGCAGCAGCTGCAGCGCCAACAGCAAATGGAGGAGCATATTAAGGGCCAGCAGGAGCGGATTAACATGCACATACAGCTGATGATGGCGCAGCCCGTCCATGTCCAGGAGGTGGTCCCTGAACCCGCCGAAAAACGGGAGCCAGAGGAAAAGGTTGTCGTCAAGGAGGCCAGCAAGGAGCAGGATCACTGGCTTCAGCTGGAAACGGAGGTCAAGCGTAACCAGCTGGAAAAACAACGCCTGGAGGAGCTGGTGGCAAACATGAAGGTTAACTACGAGCAGGAGATCGAAATGATTGATGCCTCGTACAAGTGAGTCTTTACAAAGTGGCGGAGATTAGAGCAAATATTTAATATCTTTTTTAGAAAACAAATAAAGGTCCTCGAGGATCACCTGGCCGCCGTGGAGGATCGACTTAAAGCGGAGAACACCGAACTTCAGCAGTATTACATCGGAAAACTGGAGAAGCAGAAGGAGGACTACGTAGAGCAAATCTCCAACCTGAAGCAAGATCACGAGGATGAGGTGCGTAAGCTGCGTCACTCCCACGAGCTGGACATTGATGGGATACGTCAGGCCAAAATGCTGGAGTTGGCAGCTGTTCAGGATCATGGCAACTACCTGGAGACCCTTCGACTGGCCTCCAGCAACCTCCAAGAGCTGAGGGATGGCATGACCGATACTCAGGAGAAAGAACGCCAGCTGGAGGCTCGTGAGCGGCGCCTGGCCGACCAGGAGCGACGCTTAAAACTTGACGAAGAATCGGCCGATGAGGAAAAGCGTCGCCTCATGGAACTTGTGAGCACTCTGGAGCTGCAGCTGGGCCGACTTTCCAAAGACTCGGCCGAGGAGAACTGGCAGCTGCGCCAGCGCATGGCCAGTTTGGAGGCGGAGCGCAAGGCATTCGAACGCGAAAAGGAGTTCCACCGCGAGCAGATGAAGCGGGATGAGAAACGGGTCGAGGAGCTCAAGTCCATGCAGCTGGAGCAGACGGAGCGACTGCATCACGACCTTCAGCAGGAGCGCACCCAACTGGCTGTGGATCGGCAGCAGCTGGAGCTAAAGCTCAAATTGCATGAGCACGGCGACCTGGACAAGGATCGTCTTGAGCTGGAGGCCCAACTTAAAGTGGCCCGCGATGCCATTCGACGGGCGGACGAGGAGCGGGATCGCTGTCACAAGCTGCAGCGAGAGGTGGAGCAACGCAAGCGTATCCTGATTGACAGGGAGAATGCTTTGAACCTCAAGGAGGACGAGCTTGCTCAGGCCAGCGGGGCGTATCGCGTTGCCACCAGTCGCACCCACATGGCGGAGCACAAGGCTCGCGAGGCCGATCAGCTGCTTCAGGCGAAGCTGCAGCTAATGGGGAAGCGTACCAATGAGCTCGCCGAAAAGGAGGCCCAGTTGGCGCAGGAGCGAATGCTCTTGGCTCAGGATCGCATAACCCTGCACAATCTGAAGAAACAGATTGCTCGCAGCCGGTGTGCTCTCTGCAAAATGGGAGCAGATAGTGCTGAGCTAGCCATCCGCACAGATCGAAGAAATAATGCCCTGGCCACCACGGATCCTCTACTGCTCCAGCTGCAGCCTAGCAAGGCGGAGCTCCTGCTCAAAATGGCCGCCAGTGAGCCGGGGCAAGCGCAGAGCGATATTGTCGACCGAATGCTGGACGAGAATATCGAAGCTTCCTACCGTAGAATGTACAACGCCCCACCTAGCAGTTCCCTGGATGATCCAGATTTTGGCCTGGCTGGTGGGCTTGACGATGACTCCAAAGTGGCCATGGACCACGGGAGGAATCTAGACATGGACCAGGATTTTTTGGCACATTTTAAATGAAAACTATAACGGTTTTTTACAAGATTGAGACAATTAAAGTAACAATACAATACAATACATTTAATATCATTTTTATTTAAGAACGAAAGTAAAATGGACCTCGAAAAGATATTTCAAAAAAAAAGCTAGAATACTTCCGGTTATCGGTTCAACAGGTTGTTATGGTCATCGATGCTATCGTTCTTCGACATCGGCCACCGATGCTAACTGATGTTCCTATCGATGTCTCGCCACCTCTATCGCTGCTTGTTGCATTCCGTTTTTTCGTGTTATTCACAAAAACGAACATTTTAAATTAGTTTAAACAATATGTAAATATAACGCGGTAGTGCAAAAACATAAGCTTAAGGAAAATCAAGTTATTCAGTATTTTGGCGTCTCCGCTTAGGCTTTGTATGTTCGTTTTTTTGTGACTGTTTTGTGTCTGTGCTTATGTGTTCGTTTTGTCTGGCATGACTGTGTGCGTGGTGTAGGTGTGTAGGAGGAGAAACACCTCCCATTCCAAAAAAAAAAAAGTTCAAAAACGAAACCTCTTTTCGGTAGTTATAACTCAAGCAAGCTTAGAAAAGCAGTCAGAAACAGCAAACGGTGGGAAAGATTCGGCTTACTCCCCCCGGTGGATGAAACTCAAAGCCGCCGCATATTGGGCAACTGAGTAACGGAACGGATAACCAGCGGAGGTGACACCTCAAAAAGCGAGTAAGTTGGCACTCAGCGAATGCGAGGCACAAAGAAGAAGAGTAGCCGTACAAATGACCGACTACAAACATATTTACGAATGTATGTTAATGACAATCCCCATTATCAGAGGCCCTCCCACCGGTTTTCGCCGTTTTGTAATTTCGCTATTGGCTTCGTTTTTCGCTCTCCCATTGCCCCACGTTTGCAGTATATTAAATTGGCAATCAATTTCGTTGATTGATGTTTATGAATAGTTAAAGTCGGGCCTATATGTATGTATATATGTGCAATTTGTTGCAATTTATTGATTTACCTTAACCTTTCGCGGTAGATGATGTCCTCTCTATCTCTCTCACTGCCGCAGTCCCTCTCTCTCTGTCTCTCTCGCCGGTTGATGTTTTCTTATCTCCTATTCCGTCGTCTTCTCCTATTCGCAATCACACATACATGCATGCATATACATACGTGTTGGTTGCTGTGTTTATGCCCGAACAGCTGTTTCGTATCTGAAAACAAGAGTTCCAATAGGAAAACAACAAAATCGTGCCGCTTCCCTTGCAGATAGAGATACATAGATACTTTATAATAAAAAATATATATATATGAAATCGCTTGGGAATTGGTTCCCGCAGCTTTCATTCACGCAAATTGATGCCGCCGCCACTGTTTGTATTTATTTGTTTATTTACAATTGCGTGCACACAATTGCGCCTTTTTGCGCCACTCCGCTGAATTTTGCAATCAGAAATTTGGAGCGTTTGCTCATATCAGCACGGAATATATATTTTTTTATTACTTTTGTTGTATTTTAAACAATTGTTAAAAATGAAGCCATTGGCTCTGGTTCGTTTCTTTTTATTCTTTCGTATTTCCGGTCTGTTTTTTTTCTAAGAAAACATCTAGGAAATATAATTTGTGAGTTGCAAAAGCTGGGAAATAGAAAACAAATATTTAAGGGCTTTTTTTCATATTTTATTACAAAATATTTAATTGCCTTAAGACCCTCTGCGATCCCTGTACCTTGGATTATATTCTGAATTAAATATAATAATATAAAAACATAATAATATGGAATTTAAGGGTATTTAAGCTTCGGGGTTAAAAACTTAATAACTTCCTTCAGTTATTGTTAGATTGAGATCTCTAAAAAATATAATTGTACAAATTAAATGCCTATCTATGATACTTATAATGACGTCCAACTTGTTCAACAATTTTAACGTTTATTTCGTTTTTCTTTCGGCTGCTGAATCACCCTACTATGTAGTGCCGAGTGAATGTCTCCTTATGGAACACCTCCAAATGCAAGCCATCCGCTCTTTTCAATGCTTTTCGCCTGGTCTACAAACTCGTACCACCGCCCCAAAACACTCCTAATCACTTTTATCATCGGCCGTTTGTTATCGCACAGATAAGCAAGGCGAAAAAGCCACCAACAGCCGCCTTTGTTCGCGCAGAGAATAACAAATACATTTTGACTGACGAAAACCTGCAACCAAAAAAAATTCAACAAAAATTCGAAAATAACTCATTCCATGTTTTGTTCTGTTCTGATCACCATTAACAGCTCAACGTTTCGGTAGAATGTCAAATCAGGCCCAAATCGACTACGACAAGCAGTTCCAGGATGACTTGGCTAAGGCCACAGCGCTTAGTCTCGAGCAGCAAGCCCTCGACGACTACCGGCGAAACAAGAAGTACGGCTCAGGCTACCCCCCAAGTTCGGCAGGACGAGACTACAATGTTGCGCAGCGCAGCCAGAGCCTTAATCAGGCGCGCAGGCACTCGGAGGTTCACCAGGTCAACAGTCCGTCAGCGACAAATGTGGATCGCTCGCGCACACCGCCGGCGCAGGTTTCGGATAACGATTTGATCTGCTTCGCCAGTCCCACAAGCAAGCAGCCAGAGAGTGCAACTCCGTTTGGGCGGCTCATCGAGGATCTGCAACGAATGCAAGTGACGACCAATCCGCAGTCGGCATTAGTGCCCATGGGGCCAGTAGCGGCAGCCCCTGTTCCGGGTCCCGCATCGGCCCATTACGGCTATCATCCGCATCAGGCTCAGGCCGTTCAGGTCCAACCGCCGCCACCCTATGGCATGGTGGCAGGAGCACCTGGCAGCATGCAGTTGGTGCCCTACCAGCCCGCTGCCCAACAACAGCAGAGGCCCCTAAACAACGAAGAACTCCAGCGCCTGTACAGCATGCCCGCGCAGATGGCTGTGCAACCAGTGGCGCAGCCCAACGCCTATTTGTATTATCCGGGAGCAGTAGTCACTCCCTACACGGCGCCCATAGTTCCCGGATCGGCTGCCTATATGCCGCCACAGTATCCCTCGCAGGGATATGGTTTCGCTGGGGCATACACCCACATGGACTTAAGGCGTCCACAATCGACGCCCCAGGCGGCCCCTGGTCCACCAACGAGTCATCACATTCAACCGTCCAATAATACTCCAGTTCCCTCCGCCTCTGTGGAGACCAATGGAGTGGCCTTCCCGGGACGACGACCAGTGCCGTCGACAACCAGTGTTGGCTCATCTTCCCGCCCTGGGAGTAATGGACAGCGCAAGGGGAATGATTTGATTGACCTCAATCAGGAGGACTAGTAAGAATTTGAAATTTAAGAGTTATAAAATGAGTTTTTACAAAGAAATTCCTTTGCCTTTCAGCTCCCGTGTGAGTGTTCTGGAGGCGTTCGATCCCCTGCTGAACGACAATACTGGTAAGCAGTCACAATGTAGTAATTAGAATGTATATACCACTTTGTAGGATCGCAATCCATTTTGAAAATCCTTGTAGAACCTCGCGGCGTAAGCAAAATTCAAAGTATTGTCTTGTATTCTAAATGTGGCGAATGCAGGGAATAAATAAAGCTAGTTTCTGTCATTTCTAAGTAAGTCGTTAGCTGGCTTTTACTTTATATTCAAGATAAAAGATTAATTGCAACTTGTTGTTTAAGTGTTTAGTTTTCTATAAATGCCTTTCTTATGTAGAAAAATTTCATCACAATTAGTTTGGAAAATGTAACAGATTAAATCGATTTTTTTCTAAAAGATCGATGTTTTCTCCATCTTTAATAACAGATTTAATCGATTTTTTTTTTCAAAAGATCGATATTTTTTCCAACTTTCTTATGTAGACCAATTGCATCACAATTAGTTTGGAAAATTTAACAGATTTAATCGATTTTTTTTCTAAAAGATCGATATTTTCTCCATCTTTAATAACAGATTTAATCGATTTTTTTCCAAAAGATCGATTTTTTCTCCATCTTTAATAACAGATTTAATCGATTTTTTTTCCTAAAGATCGATATGTTCTCCATCTTTAATAAGAACTTTTTTAATTATTGTAGCTCATGATCTGTTTGAACTGTTTCTAACATAATTATTTAAAGTTTTGGTGGCATATTAACCCATTAACCTTTGCCTTTGTTAGATGTAAAACCTAAGAAATAATGTAGAACAATCCAAGATCGTTTTTAGCGATGCCTTGCCTCTAGTTAAGAATTAAACTGAATGTTTTTGTTTCTCTATAATTGCAGCAGTGTCGCAAAAGTAAACCATTTTAATTGCAAGTCCTCTACTACTACTACTATCAGTACTACCACTACTACTACCAAAAAAAAAAACAAAAAACTGCAAAAAACAACTACTACCTTTACACCCACCACAACAACTACACCATCTAGAGGGTTTTCGGGTTCGTTCTCGGTTTCGGAGGCAAAACAAAGACAGGACAACCATATATTTGTGTCTATATAGCAGCACATACTTAGAACCACCTATTTTGCAACTAAAAACACTAATGTAAAATATATACATATATGTTGTAAGCCCCCCAAACACGAAATCTGTGCCTTCCGCCATCATCGGAAACAGGAAACGTTTTTTTAAAAGACGAACCATTTGGCATTGATTTCTATTTTCTTGATTTTCATAATAATCACTTTTTAAAGTTCTTAAGAATTAAAAAAAAAGTATTTCAATGAGAAGGTTAGTCTCTTCTCTTTTCGGTATTAACATGTATTACGAAATGAACACAATGTGATTTGCTGCTATATATATATATCCATTAATATTCACACATATATATATACAAAAATAAATGAATGCATACATATGTTAAATTCTACATAATTGTGAGAGAGAACAAATAAATAATTTCCTAATAAACACAAATTTCTGTCTGTTGTTTTATTAATTGTTTATCCGCTTGTCTTAAATTGAATTTTTAGAATTTGTCTAGAGAGAGCATATGTATGTATTTATTTATACGACATTTCAGGACGTTTTGGGTAGAGTTTTGACTTTTAAAAATGTTTTATTTTTCCATTATTTCCTGGCTTTACTGTTGAGGTACTTCAAAATGCTTGATGCCACTTGAAATTTAAGTTTTAGTAAATGGAACCTTACCCTTTTTGCGTAAAATAAAGCAGATGTAAGGGCATTAGAGGCAAGAGCAGGCAAATAAATCAAAGCAGGGCGCTATATAAATACAAAACAGATCGTTTTATAAAAACCACACATTGCTACAGTGGTTTCAAACAATCATGAATTAAAACAAAGTAAATTTTCTACTCAAGAAAGCTTTATGTTGATGCAATTAATCAATATTATCAATATTAAAACTTGTATTTTTTATTAACTGAAAGTAAAAAAAACAAACAATTTGCATTTTTATTTTTGCATATTTATTTTTAAAACTATTAAAAGTATTATGCAGCTTATAGTTCACTGTACTGGGGTGAGCGTGGGCGAATGTATGACAGCAATCACAATTAGCTATTAGGGATGGCAGCCGCCGCAGCGTGCTGACCGTCGGATTTGTTAGCGTAGATTTGCGAAGCATTCTCGCATCGCCACTAGTCCGTCCTGCTCCACTCTTTTTTTTGGGGCCGTCTCATTTATTTTTGGCCACACGATGTGATGTGGGGCTGGCTAGCTGTCTGTGCCCGTGCCCGCCATTCTCGCCACCGTAGTAGGCCTCGGTTGTCGGACACACATTATTTGCATAACTGCTACGCTGGCGGCGATTATCGGTCTTGGATCTGCGAAACTGAAACTGACTTTGAGCCGGAACTGATCATGCACTCGCTACTTGCAGGAAACGACAGCGCCTCCGACAGCACCTCCTACTATGCGGAATACGATCCCTTCGACTTCCTGTACAGCGGTGACGGTGGCACCCAGTATTCGGATCCCATGTACGAGGCTGTCAACCGGTGGGACAAAACTGCGGCCGCCGTCAGTCCAAATGTGAGCCTAATCGGTTGGCGGCAAGACTATTTTACCCAACCGTCACCATCTACCTCACATCACGTGGAGAAGGAGGTCCAATTGTCGGAGAATGGAGAATCGGGAAGCATCTCGCCACCGCCACCGCTTCCGCCAAGAAATCAGCATCTGTACGAAATAAGCCAGGCACCGGTGACCACCTCGAGGCCAGATCATCAATCGACAAAGTTCACGGACAGTTATACCTCCAGCATTCCCGCAAATGTGGTTCTGGATCGGCGGAAAACCTGTACGCGTCTCTACGAGCTGATCAGCGATCAGCGAACAGATGACGCTGAGCTGCTGGAGTTCTATCACATGGTGAAGCAGCTAAGAGGGCGCTATCCGTACGACGATGCGCCCACCAATGTGGGACATGTGGTGGCCGCTGAATTCAACTATCACTACATAATGGACACCAGCATTAAGGTGATTGTTCATCCGGCCCTGAACACGCTCCAGTCGCATGTTCTGGCCGCTTCAATGGCCAATGAGCAGGTGAAAGGATACGGAACGCCTGTTACCTTTACATGTGACAGTAAGTATGATTTATTTTATGCACCTTTTACGCAATTAATATAAATTCGGTTTTCTCCAGTTGATTCGGTGGTGGCCCAGGTTGTGGCCCAGGCATTGGCCTCGCTAGAGGGCCAGGTCAAGGGCACAGTCACTGATTATGTAGTCAAGCCAATCGGTCTCTTGGAGTGGCTGGCGCCCACCTCTAAGCTCAGCCAACTGGAGTGCGTTCACAACAGCTTTCAGCTGGAGAAGGATGTGCATCTGGGTCTGTGCTTGAGCACTACTGCCAATATGCAGGCCATAGCTCGAACCGAGCGTGATGATGAGCACGATGCTGATCTGCTGCCGGAGCAGCTGCTGCCCAACGAGGTGGTGCCCATTGTTACCTACGACAACATGATGATACTCATCGAGACGCTTGAGATGGAGATCGATAAGCTTGAGTCGGCGGCGGATGGAGCGCCCGGCCGTAGTGTGGTTAGCTGCTCTGGTGTGGTGCAGGCGGTGAAGGCCATCTGTGCCCTGCTTGGCAGCATCGATACCATGGAGATAGCTCGCTGCGTTGCCGATCTGAAACGAATCTGCGAGGTAGAGCAAACCAAATATGCAGCGGCGGGGGCCAGCAACCCGGAGATAGTGAGTGATTATGGCGACTATGCGCAAGTTGTGCTTCGTCCACGATCTCTTCTCGAGCAGATCAAGATGAAATGCAATGAGCTACGGGATGCCGTGCAGGAGCTGGTCGAGCTGTATGCGAATGTGTTCCGTGTGGCGTTCTCCGTGAAGACTCCTGACTACAGTACGAGTAAGTGCGAGCTAAGAGTCTATAGCTTAAGCATTCTAAAATTCCCACTACCCACAGCTCCCATTCCCATCTCCTGCGTATCGAAGCCCATTGTGGTCTGTATCAGCTGCCTGCATCGGCCGCCGCCCAACTGGAAGTACGAGGATTACTCCCTTTGCGTACAAATCGTGTATGGAACGCGCCTCTTATCCAAGCCCAATGTGCTGACTTGCTCAAACGACATGAGCGGTGGCCTCTTTCCACGCCTCAACTTTAGTGCCTGGCTGACCTTCGAACAGCATCCCATCTGCACTCTGCCCCGGGAAGCTCGGCTGACGTTTGTCCTGTATGGAAAGCAGGCAGCCAGCGAGGGCGACCCCAACTCAGAGCAGAATGGCGAGCGGCGGCAGGTGACCACGGAGCTGGGCTGGTGCTCCATCCAGCTGTTTGATTTCAAGCGAGTCATGATCTGTGGTCCCTATCTGCTCTCTTTGTGGCCACCAACCACGGATAAGATGTTGGGGCCGGCTCCGGCGCGTGGCTGCCATCCGCATCCCGACTTTTGTCCTGTTTTAAGCATTGAGGTGCCCCCATACGGCGGACGCATTGAGTTTCCCGAGCATCAGGAGGTGCCCAAGCCTGCACCACAGTGAGTGAACTCCTCTTTTCGAATATGACTTATATTCTTACACATTTCAATTTGCCTTTCCAGCTATGACTTCGCTTCGCTCGATGCCAATCTGCAGGAGGAACTGCTCGACACCGCCGAGCTGGGCTACTCGGGAGCCACAGAGCGAAGAGAAGTTTTCTGGGAGAAACGTTTGTACCTGCAAAACTACCCCAATGCCCTGCCCAAGGTTTTGCACGCCGCCCACAGCTGGGATTATGCGAATTTGATTGATCTGCATGCCCTGCTTCACTCGTGGGCACCGTTGTCCCCGCTTCAGGCATTGGAGCTGCTGCTGCCGCGTTATCCGGATGCCAAAGTACGCGAAAAAGCCGTTGAATGGATTTCCAAAATGCCCAACGATCAGCTGGTGGACTTTCTACCCCAACTAGTGCAGAGCCTCAAGCATGACACCTATGAGGGCTCGGCAATGGCTCGCTTCCTGCTGGCCAAGTGCCTTGAGTCGCCGCGCTTCGCCCACCATATGTACTGGCTGTTGGTGCACAGTTTGCCAGACGATCCGCACAACTCTATCGGCGCGGCCATGGTGGACCAGGACTATGACGAATCGCAGGTCACACAGGCGCGCTACTACCGCCGAAACAAGATGATGCTGCGCGCCCTGATGGCCATCTGTGGGGAGAAGATGTTGCAGCGATTTATGTACCAGCATCGCATATGTCAAGTGAGTTGGGGATTTAAATAAAACGACAAAAAATCGTTGAGTTTTAATTAAATATTAAATATTTAATATCGAAAAACAGAAAATAATTAATAATAATAATCTGCTTATTTCAGAAACTCACAACGATAGCCGAGTCTGTCAAGGAAGCCAAAGAGTCGATGCGGCAAAAGAGCTTAGCTGCTGGCATGGATGAGGTGCACCAGGATCTGCTGGAGAAGCCCACCTGCCTGCCACTGGGACCTGAACTGGAGGTGACTGGCGTGAGTGTGCGCAATTGCAGCTACTTCAACTCCAACACGCTGCCGCTAAAGATCACATTCGTGGGACCTGATGCCGAATCGCTGCCAGCGATCTTTAAGGTAACCTTTTACCGCAGTAATTAAATCTATCAAATTAGCTGACAATAAATATTTTCACAGTGCGGAGACGACCTGCAGCAAGACCAGTTGACCATACAATTGATTCGTATTATGAACAAAATGTGGCTGGCCGAGAGATTGGATCTGAAAATGGTCACCTTCAACTGTGTGCCCACGGGCTACAAGAGCGGAATGATTGAGCTGGTCAATGAGGCGGAAACGTTGCGAAAAATCCAAGTTGAGTGCGGCCTAACGGGCTCCTTCAAGGATCGCCCCATTGCCGAGTGGCTGGGCAAGCAGAATCCCAGTCCGTTGGAGTATCAGAGCGCCGTGCGAAACTTTACGCTCTCTTGTGCTGGCTACAGTGTGGCAACCTATGTGTTGGGCATCTGCGACCGCCACAATGACAACATAATGCTGAAAACCTCGGGTCATTTGTTCCACATTGATTTTGGCAAGTTCCTGGGCGATGCGCAGATGTTTGGCAACTTTAAGAGGTATGGAAATTTCTTGTGATTCAATTCTCTGTTCTTAAAATTATATATTTCAGAGATCGAACTCCGTTTGTGCTGACCTCCGACATGGCGTATGTGATTAATGGTGGCGATAAGCCCTCCACTGACTTCCATTACTTTGTGGACCTGTGCTGCCGGGCCTTCAACATTGTGCGAAAGAATGCGGATTTGCTGCTGCATACTTTAGCCCACATGGCCACCGCCGGCATGCCTGGTGTTAATTCGAATGCTGTGACTTATGTGCGGCGTGCCCTGCTGCCTTCACAATCGAATCCCGAAGCGGCGGCCACCTTTGCCAAGATGATCCAATCCTCGCTAAAGAGCTGGTTCACACAGTTTAACTTCTTCCTGCATAACCTGGCCCAGATGAGATTCACCGCCGACGAGGGCACCGGCGAGTTGCTGTCATTTGTGCCAAGGAAATACACGTGCGTTTTAAATGATTTCTTTTACTTTCAAATATTTTAATTTATTTTCTTTTTATTTAGCATGCAACAAGATGGAAGACTAAAGATTGTCAAGGTGGTGTGCTTCCAAAAGCACTACAGCATGGAGAAGTTTTACATGTACATTTTGGAAGTGACGCGGCATGGTCAGCCCGATCCAACGCATTTGTTTCGCTCGTACCGCGAGTTCACCGAGTTCCATCAGAAGCTATGCATGCACTTTCCGCTGGTTAAGCTGCACAGGTGAGTGTAAAGATCGTAATATTTATTTATGCACCTCTGAAATCGATATGAACTATCTAGTACACATATAGTTTCAAGTATTTCTCTTTATCTATGCTGGTATTTGATCAAGTTGATAATTTTTTGTTATCAAATTTCCCTCAATTTTCATTTACTCAGGGAGGTCTAAGCACATTATTTTTATTGTTTACGTTTACCCCTTATCATCTTCTGACTTCTATCTATCAGTCACTTATCTAAAAATTGAAAACTAAAACTTGGACTTGGCATATAATCAATAATTGCAAACAAATGACTTTGGAATTCATGGACTTTCGTATGTTGATTCATTTCCGCTTTCAGAATTATTTGAATCATTTTCATTGGTTAGAGTTTCTTTATATTTAATGGCTTTTCTACCAAAACTTTACTACATAAACTATGTATATAGTCAAAGTGATATGGCAACTTATCTGCGAATTATACACACATATGTACACATACATTAATGGTTACTTGCCGTTGGGCAAACATAATTAACATATAAAATACTGTATTTGCTAAGGATGTTAGGAAGTAAGGCATGGATTACGCTTCGGTGTCTCCTCTAACAATACTATGCGTCCTCAGTGCCGCTGTCATGGAGCGATGTTGGCTGATGGCGCGTCCGAAACCATCGTCATCCTCATCGCTATCTCCTTGAGAGACTTGAGCCCCGAAAAGGCTGGGCAGTCCGTTATCCGTTGGTTCGAAAACTATTGAGCGCTGCATGGGTGTGGGGCGGGGCAGATTGTCGTCGTCCTCCTCCTCCTCGGATTCTACACCACTCGAGGTCACCACCTCGGCGGACTGATAGTACTGCAGGTTATCCACATCGAAGCGAACTTTAAGGGCTCTTGGGTCCCGCCTGGCTGGCTGGGGAGCTGACCGGGCTCCGTCCTCCCCGTCGGCATCACTCGAACTGGAGCTGGGCAGCTCTTCAGGTTGATAGCACGCCAGGGGAGGGGCAGCATCACCGCGCACATTTAGGGTGGCGGATGGTCTTGAGGATCGTGGGGCAGGCTGAGGAACTTGGCGGGGTGGCGATGGCGGGGCAGTCACAGCCATTTCCTGGCACAAATCCTCAAAGTCAAAGACACCATTGCTTTGGGCAGTAGAACTGGTTGGTTCGGCCACTTCTACTCCATTAACTTCCAATTCATCGTACAAATCCTCTATCCTACTTACATAGTTGGCCTTCTTTGATCTCTCCTCCATTACCTCGGTATAATTGGGCAGGTTTGCTCCACCCCTTGAGCGTTCCTGCTGCATCAGGATTTCGTAGTCGGGTAAATATGGGAGGCCAGGATCATATGGCGGTGGATCCACATAGGGAATCGGGGGCTCCGGCTCAAAGATTTCCATTCTTGGTTCCAGCAGTTCCAGCTGATGGAACAGACCTTCCACCTGCTCAACATTATCCAGTTGGAGAGTGGCCTCACTCAGCGTGGTCTCAACTGTGGACACTTGCTCCAAACTGTTTGGGTGGAGAGCCCAGTTTGGTTCTGGAACGTCGACCACTGCGTCCAGATTCGCAAAGTTCTCCCAATCCTCATCGATGCTCTTGCCAAAACCTGGCGGACTGGTAGATGCCGGCAGCTGAAGCTGATCGACATCCAGGATATCCGCCTCGTGGATAACGAAAGAGTTGCGTATGCGTTGGAATTCCCTATCCTGGTTACCCAAAGGCAGCTCCAAATCATCAAAGAGACTCCGCTGATTGGCGGGATTTATGCTTGGAGTCGTTTCTGCTTCCGGACTTCCTGCTATGATTTCCACAACGAACGCAGACTCTGCTTGGCCAGCTTCCTCAAAGGGATCCACTGAGTTTTGGGGTTCAGGTTCAGGTTTGGGCTCAGGCCCAGATTTGGGTTCCGGTGCAGCTTCTTCCTTGGGTATTGCTCCACGGTGTACCACAGCTGTCACTGAGAGAGCCCCTTCTAGCCCGTCATCGGGGGTCAGCGGCTCTGGTGGCGAATCTTCAGGAGTTAGAAGTTCCGGCACATCATCCACAGGATCAAACTTGACATAACGTCCACTATGCTTACTCCTGAGCTGTGTAGTCCTTGTAGCTTCTCCAGACGGCTTAACGCTGATCAGCTCGTATTTCTCCGCAAAGTGATCGAAATTCGGCATTCCCAGCTCGCTGGGTTTCTCTGGCATAGCTCCGCGTGGAGCTACAGGCAAGGATTGGTTTAAGGGAGCAACTAGAGGCAAACTTTTGGGTATTTCAGGACCAGTTTTAGGAGGCGTAACCGATGGAGCTCCTGCCTCCTGAGCAGGAGGAATATCTCCAGACTTGGCTTCGGCCAACAACTCTGGCTGTGTCGGAGGCGATGGCGGCTGGCGGGTCGGTGGGGCTGTGTACTCATAATGCTCACTGTTTACCTCCAAGCGCCTGCGTCGCTGCTCGAGTGACTTTTCTCGATAGGAGACCTTGGTTCTTTGGTTTTCCCTGGGACTGACGCCAAAGAGCTGAAGATTTGGTACACTGCCAGTCATGTAGCTGTTTCCTGTAAGACGGAGAATGTTTAAATCGGAATCAGAATAAATTTACATATACATTTCAGCTAAAAACTACACAAATTATGTATTTCCCGCCAAAGTTTTGACTGTAGTTGCGATTCAATGATTTCGATTCGCTATCTTTTACCTGTCGTCATCGATGGCGTTGATGCCGATGGCCATGGGCTTTCGAATTCCTCGAGATTGCGACGTCGGAACACTCCATGGACAGCGGAATCGGTGCCGTTAACCTGGGGAATTATAGAAACTGCATTTAAAAGGGGAGGTTGCAACATTTATTGGGCTGGCTCTTTAGTCGGATGCGTCATGGAGAAGGTGCTACACATGACCACAGACACGCAAACTATGAAAATAAATACGAAACCACGTTCAAGCGATAAGGTGTGTGTGATTTTACGCTTTGTTTTGAGCTGTCTGTGAAATTATGTGTGATGTTGTGACCTAATTTTTGTGTATTTAATGGAGAGACTTGTTTATATTCTGGGCAGAATATTGATTGTAAAGATTAAATAATTTCATTAATAACTTCTGTAAAGCGGAAGCTCTCCACCTTAACTAGCATTCCTTTGGTGGTTAACGACTCTATTAAGCACTACCTAGAATTTAAATGCAAAGACACATTCCAAGCTGAGATTGGAATTAGTGAAAGTCGAATTCGATTGAGATTTGCATTCCTCACGCCGCCATCGCTAGCTTCTAAAATACACAAACCACACTAGACACTCTCCAAACCCACAACACCTGTGTGTTTGGGCCTGCCTTATCACAAGCACTCATCGTGTGCTCGTATGTGTTTGGATATTGGTGTGGGTGTATCGCCAGTGAAGGTATCGGTATCACATTAACCTTTTTTTTTTGTTTAACTGCGTGCATCGGCTGTTAAGTTCTCTGATTCTTTTGATTTGCATACGCACCTGCGATTCAAAGGCTGCGTAACGTGGCGGCGGCTGCTGGGCTTGCTGCTGCTGCTGCTGCGCCTGTGATCGATCGAAAGTCAGTCGTCGCCTGAAGCCAAAGAGCTTGATGCCGATCAATGCGAATATGAATCCCATGAGCAGCATGGTCGAGGCAAGCATTGGGCCAATTACAGCCGCCGGCTGACCTAAAGAGGATTATCCAAAAGCGATAAGCAAATATCCATCGAAGAAACAGATAGAGCCCTTACCTTGACCCGGATTCTTTAGCTGTGCCATATCTTCTTCGTCTCTACTTGTCTCGCCAGCAAATCAGTTGACTCGCATTCTGGCCAAAAAAAAAATTACTATGGTTTTTCGCACTTCCCCCTTTGTTTTGGCCAAAAAGAAATACATATAATGAAACTTCACCACGTCGCTGCTAATCGAACCGCTGGCAGCTGTCGGCTGTTGGCGCTTGGCTTTCAGCGCTCCACTCTCCAGCTCGCTCGTCAACTGATTGAGCGCTGACGTCGGCGTTACCGCTTTTGCCAACGCTTATCGGCGCGATTCGGTACCGATATCGGTACGCTCGCTTGCTCGGGTCGCTCTTCTTTCACCCACAACTACCATTCGCTCACTCTCTGGTGGTCTCCGTCTCCATCTCCACCTCCACCTCCGTCTCCGTCTCTTTGTATCTCCAAAGCGATGAAATCAGTCCGTCTCAGTGGCCGAATTATCAGCTATTAGCGGTGTTACCTCAGAGCCATGACTTTTGCGGGAGACGCTATGCCAGCACTGATAAGTAATCGCCATATATGTACCATGATTTCCAGTGAACGCGCCTTGACAAACCGGCTGACTATATAAACACCATGAAGAATAATGCGATTCCAATAATTGGTGATTAGGAGATCTTGGGAACAATGATTGTGTAATTTGCAGATAGGAAACATAATTATGACAGTTACTAATAAGGGAATCAAGGGAATTTTACACGAAATGAAATTAGTAATAAATACCATAACTTCTTATATTTATAGTCTTCCTGCTGGCGTGCATGTGGGTAGGTCCAACATTAAGTCAGTGGCCGAGAAACGACTACCTCTAATACAGAGATTCCTGAAATCCCTGTTCGATGCCTCCGAGGAAATCGCTCACTCCGAGCTTGTGTATACTTTCTTTCATCCGCTGCTGCGTGACCAGCAGGAGGCCAAACTGGGCATGCCGAAGATAAAGGGTAAGAGATATAGTTTTACAGCTGAAGCTATAGCTGAATATTAATATTTTTGAATTTTACAGAGGTAAAACGACAACCGTCGCGGGATAATCCAAATGAGATTGGCCAAATTCGATTATCGCTGCAATATCAACGCGGCGTACTTACTGTGATGGTGCGTACTAGGATTTTTAGTTTCTAAATAATAGTTATAAACAATGAATATGGGAAATATAAGCATTGCAGATACACCACGCCAAAGGGCTGCCCATGCTACAGGGCGGTCAGGAGCCCAACACTTATGTGAAGTGCTACCTAAAACCTGATCCCAAAAAGGAGACCAAACGCAAGACCAAAGTGGTGCGCAAGACCTGTGTTCCCAGTTTCATGGAAACGGTGAGTGTACAGATAGAAATAAAGATATAGATATTATAATATAATATATTATTTTATCCTTAGCTGGAGTACAGAATGCCCCTGAATATCATTCAAGAGCGGCGACTTCAGGTCACCGTCTGGTCACACGACACGCTGCAGGAAAACGAACTATTGGGAGGCTTCGAGCTGGATCTGTCCAAGCACGATCTGCGGCAGGAGCTCTGCGATTGGCATCGCCTGGGAGCAATGTCCAGGATTTGACCACCACACCGACAATCAGGCCTAGGATTAAAGCAATACTAATATACATTTCTGTGCCTATCTTCTCCTGATCGCAATAATACTTACTTACTCGACGTGATTGTACATTCCATGCAGATATATTATAAATAACTCAGCTGACGGTAGTAGTGTTATTTCTTTCAATTTGTGCCTCAAATGTATGTACATATTCAATACCCACCTCACATTCAGCACATTCTTTTTCTTGTTATTTTAATGCAAATTTTAATTATACATACAACTCTAAAGTTCAACTTAGCACACGTTTTATTCATTGGTATATTTGAAATTAGTTCAAATCTAAGATACAAAATAAATTGTACTTGGTGAGTACAGCAGGTTTGATTGTATTCCTAGTTTTTAATACACAAAAACATTCTCTATTAGGATTTTCCGCTAAATACTTATTCTCCTGGAGTAATCGCACCAAGTTCAGTATTATTGCTAAGAATCTAATTGCTTAAGAGATTATAAAACTCGCTTTAAAACTCAGCCTACGGATGATGTGCAGATGAGGTTAAATATCGAAATTCAAGTGCACAGACGTGAATCAGGCCAAATATGTTTTTGATTTATTTTAGAAATGTTTGGAGTAGACGAAAATTCTAGGAACTTTACACACATTCAGCTTTACGCACAATAAAAAATATTATAAATACAAAATGCATACTTTCCTATGCCTGTAAATCTTCACCAACATTTCAGTATCTCTATGAGATTACCTCCCACTGGGTCTTAACTCTAAAATACTTGCAAAACAAATTTACAAACAGCAGGCTACCAGGAAAAAGTGAATAACTATCGGAGAGAACAAGTACTAAAAGTGTCTTAACAAATCTAACGAATATTGTAAAATATGTATAAGATTGATGCCGCAAGCAACAGATTATATTTTTATAAAGAAACAAAAAATAAACAACAAGTTTTAGAGCTACATCTGCCTGAGTATTTTAAATGAGAACTCTTCGCGATACTGATTATTAACTTTATCTGTAATGTATTAATTGTATTGTATAATGTGTGAACAAATTAATATTGAAATTTAGGAAAAACAATTCATTCTCTCTGTAAACAAATTGTACAATTTATAAATTGAAATAATCATTTTTTTCGGCACAAATAAAATGGGCATAACAAAATAATAAACTAAATGGATTTTGATTTTAAGTGGGTTATTTATAATAATAAGTATAACTATTTGATGATTTGATTATATTAAAAAATGTTTAGATCGAACTTTGACAATGTAATATATAAAGTAACATATCTCCATGTTGTTCATATTCTATATAGTGACATTCAGGTATGCAAACTATACTGAGTCAGCTGGGAACTACACGTTAATTTTAGTTTGAGACGCTGGCATTCAGGTTCCAAAGCATTCAGATTTCAATTTTAAATTGTATATCCAGTAAACACACAAATGGCGGCTGCTAGCATGGAGAAGGGGGAGCTGATGAGCCAGGTGAAGCAGCAGATCGCTCTGGCCAATGCCCAGGAGATGCTCGCGAAGATGACCCACAAGTGCTTCACGAAGTGCATCCAGAAGCCGGGCAAGGCGCTGGACAATTCGGACCAGCGCTGTATCTCACAGTGCATGGACCGCTATATGGACGCCTGGTATTTGGTGTCGCGAACCTATGGCAATCGCCTCCAGCGGGAGCAGTACAGGACGATGGACACCATGGACATGTCCAACTAGAAGCTAATTTCTGATCCCATTTGTCGTTACGTAAATAAAGCTGAACTCGTTTAAAATTTTTGACTTTGAGTCGTTACTATATTGCTTATCGCTGTGGCGATTATATAGAATGCAACTAAAGGGCTGGGGTTGGGCTGTCTTAGATAGCTGTAAGCTGTCTGCTTGATATGTGCAGTTTTGCTGATCGCTATCGTGTTTGGAATGGTCTTGGTAGCTAACGGATGAGCAAGTGTTCGGCTCACTGGCCCCAATGCAGTTTGCGATGAGAGGCCAGTTTACCGACAAGATAAAAATGTGTAGTTTCGAGACCACTCTAATCCATTGCACTAACTTTCTCTATATGCAAATTCAATACCTTTTTCTTGCCCTTGTAATTCTTTCTTCTTTATTTTGGTTGCTTTAAGTTAGGGCTTAAATAGAGTAAAAGCAATAATTAGTTTTCAAGCAACCTAAGGGAGATTAAGATAATAATCAAATTACGGCAACGAGAAACCTTTTTTGCGGGCAACTAACTTTTAATTTATGATTCAAACAAAGTAACTAAAGTACCCCATATAAGGCTAACGAAAATTAGTAAGAATCAGTCAAATTCCTTCTTTTAATAAGATTATTTATAACTACTATATTTTCAAGATCATTTGCTTCAAATGGTTCTAAAACAAATAAAGAAATCTTGATACCATTTCAAGGCAAAAATTTAATGATTGTCTCATGCTTTACCACCTTTTAAGTCGATTCCCAAAGTCAGGTAAGCCTCTTAAGACCAGTTAGCTCTTAATTAATAATAATTATGAATGAAATATGCACTTTCCCTGTGGGCCTGGCTAAAAGAACTAAGAAAAAAACCCAAGAAGTCTAATAATATTCCCTGATATCAGTGCTACTAGCGAACGAAGAAACATGGCCACTTACGGACATTTTAGTGGGTGCAGGTGACCCTGTGCACTGGCCAAAAATTGCTGCAAGTAATTTCTAGAATTAAAAACAAAAAAAAAAAAAAACAAAAATCAAAAATAATAAAAAAATGCAAAAGATAAAATGCGAATTCGTGGCCGAACTTATTGGCTCGAATACCAGAGGTAACAAAATCCAACACAGAATTTTTCCTCAACTAGGTACATTCGAAGCCACACAAGTTACGATAAGAGTGCGGGCCAAAACCCCGCCATATACCAGGGTCTGGAGCTTGCTGCCAAAAGCTCTCCATGATACTAAAAATAGTACTTCACCTGTACCGCCAAACCCACCCACCCGTTCCCGGCAACGCCAACGACCAGGGGAGCCAGGGAGCCCCAAGGTTTGAGTAATCATCATTGCAAGAATACGGGCACGATAAGTGCTGAGGCGGCCCCCTTATCGGAGCAACTAATCGGATGACTTCGCCTCCGTCAAGGGGTGGCTAGTGGGTGGCGGTGGGAGGCGGGCTAGGTCGGGCAGACCGTTACACTATCATCGCTCTAGCCCGCAGGTCTCCATAGGGCGGGCGACATTGGTGTCAGCGCAAGGTGAGCCGAGATAAAGGCTTGCTGACAGTCCCATTACTGCTGTAGATTAGAAAGATTAGAAATGCTTGAGGAGAAGCTTTATAGAGACAATATAATCGCTAATCGCGATCGTTGAAGAATTTATTTATACCTTGGTTTTTTGATTAATCTTTATAATGAGAAATGCTATGTTTTTTAATGATTTTTGTTTATGTTTAAGTTTATTTCTTATAAAATAATTGGGATAACTTGAGAGAATTTGATTTTATAATAAAAGAAAGAGTTGTGATAGAAAAATACTTAAAAATATAAACATATCTGAAATAAGGGATTATAAAAGAATAGAAAAATTATATCTGCTTGTAATTTTATTTATGATCTTTTCACAATCTTGATATAGTTTATGATATCTTTTAAATTTAATTAATTTACTGCCAAAATAATATTCAAAACTTAAAGGCATTAGGACACAGCTAAATATATCTGAATCTTTGTAATAAGCCCGTTTTTATTCATTTAAAATCCTTATATAACCAGCACCTCTCTTTCGCATAAAGAAAAATATACTTAAGTTTTTGGAAACAGTTTGTTTTTATTTTTAAACAGTTGTAGCGATTTCTTGGAACTTATTCTACCTGACTATTTCCGATATCGTAGTACATATGTAAAACACATGACTCATTGTGCTTTTGTGTGTGATGCATAATGTAGTTAATTAATTTAGGTAAACTATTTTCTCTGTACAATTTCCTTAACAAATTCCACTTGAGACTTGGTTCCTGTTATTGTTTGTTTTAGCCAACTTTTCAGTATAAATAGAGCTGCATTGGCCAGCCGCGGTGCATATTGTTAAATGTGCTTTGATTATGCATGCAGGTGAGTAAAATAAATAAAAAAATAACGTAAAGGATATGGATATTTCAACACTTCATTTATTCCAGTGAATGTCCTGTGGGCTGTCTTTTGGATCGCCCCCCAGGCCCTGGCGCAGGATTCCTGTGCAGGGCAGTCGTTCGGATTTAGAGCAGTCGACCCGGAAGATTCTCGCAAGTATATCCTTTGCCTGGGCCTCCTAGGCCAGATTAAGAGCACATGCAACGAAGGACATCTGTTTGACGCCCAAACGCAGGGCTGTGTTTCTGAAAACCAGGCAATCCATAAAATAGAAAAGGAGAAGGCGGAGTTCGAAGCCAAGAAGGAAGTGAATATAAAAGAAACATTTAATGTGGACAAGCCTGTGATTTTCAACATCTTTGGAAACTTAAATTTCTTCGGAAGTCTTTGGGGTAATTCCCAAGAACCAACTACATCAGGACCTCCAACCTTCAAGCCTTTATTAACCAAATTTTCACTGGAAAGTTCATCCGAGGAAATTGCATCTAGCCCTGTGGATAAATCTAAATTATTCCATAAGGGACTTTATACCTTGGGACATGAAGAACTTTCAAATAAAGTACTCTCTGATTCTCGCTCGAAAAGTCCTTCTACCAAGACAAGCCCAGAAAGTTCTACCCAGGAAAATGGACCAGCATCAAAGAGTCCATTAACCACAGATGGACAGCAAGAAGGTATCAATTCTAGCTCCGAAAATCCGTTGTCCACGGAAGCATCTACAGAGCCAGCAGATTCATCCTCTACAGAATCTCCTTCAGAAAGTTCAACACAAGAAACCGACTCCAGCTCAGAAAATCCTTTGACAACTGAGGCTTCCTTGGAAGACATCATCTCTAGCTCAGAGGATCCGCTGTCAACGAGTCCTGCAGAAGATTCATCCTCCACAGAATCTCCTTCAGAAAGTTCAACACAAGAAAATGATTCTAGCTCAGAAAATCCTTTGACAACTGAGACATTCTTGGAAGACATCATCTCTAGCACCGAGGATCCGCTGTCAACGAACCCATCAGAAGATTCATCCTCTACTGAATCTCCTTCAGAAAGTTCAACACAAGAAAATGATTCTAGCTCGGAAAATCCTTTGACAACTGAGGCATCCTTGGAAGACATCTCCAGCTCAGAGGATCCGCTATCAACGAACCCATCAGAAGATTCATCCTCTACAGAAACTCCTTCAGAAAGTTCCACACAAGAAACCGACTCAAGCTCAGAAAATCCTTTGACAACTGAGGCATCCTTGGAAGACATCTCTAGCTCAGAGGATCCGCTATCAACGAACCCGGCAGAAGATTCATCCTCTACAGAATCTCCTTTACAAAGTTCAACACAAGAAACTGACTCTAGCTCGGAAAATCCTTTGACAACTGAGGCATCCTTGGAGGACATAGGTTCCACAGAACCAGTACCAGGAAGTTCCACGGAGGCTGGCTCAGAAGTTCAGTCGTCAACGGAACCTTCTCCTGAAAGCTCAACAGAGGAGAACATCTCCAGTTCCGAGAGTCCGCCAACCCAAGAGCCACCTCCAGAAAGTTCGACGGCAGCGGAAAGTCCTTCGTCCACTGACTCTTCACAAAGCACGGAAATTCAGTCGTCCACAGAATCATCACCAGAAAGTTCGACTGAAATTTCTCCCTCAGAAAGTACCACCGAGAATATTAATACCAGTCCCGAAACACCTTCAGTCACAGATCCTATACAAAGCTCTACTGAAGGGAGCATTTTCAGCACAGAGTCCTCAGCCGCATCCATAGGGACCACTGATAGTGGCTGGGAATCTGGAAATGATAGCTCCGAAGACAGATCTTCAACAGCACCATCACATCCAAGTACCACAGAGAAAAATGAATCCAGCTCTGAGAAGCCATTGACCACCGAACCAACATTAGGGATTACAACTGAAGCTAATGCATCCAGCTCAGCTAACCCACCAACGGATACACCATGCATCACTGTGCCACCTTCACAAAATCCAACAGAGATTCCAGCAATTTCATCTACTTTTGCACCAACACAAGTTACCACAGAAAAAGGCGATGGCTCTGGGAATGCCGGCTCTGAAAATGGTGGCCAAGGAAAAGAACCTTCCACTACAGAACCCACATCACAAGGAACCACTGAAAATAATATAGCTGGTTCTACATATCCAACCACTACTGTGTGTACCACTGTTGCGCCTCAAAATCCATCACACAACATTTGTAGGGACTCGCCGAATGGACTTTTTCTAAGGGACCCAAAATCTTGCAACAAATATTATATTTGTCACAATGGAAAGCCCATTTCCGGACAATGTCCGTACAATCTCCACTTTGACATAAAGAAAAAGGTTTGCAATTTCCCCCATTTAGTGGATTGCTTTGAAAATGAAGACCCGAACGCCCCTGTTTTAAATACCACGGATAACTCCACTGGCCACAAAGAAGAACGTACAGTTTGTAGTGGTTTGCCGAATGGAGTTTTTCTCAGGCAGCCGTTGTCTTGCAACAAATATTATATTTGTTCTAATGGAAAGCCCATTCCCGCCAGATGTCCCCGTAATCTTAACTTTGACATTGAGAGAAAGGTTTGCAATTTCCCCTATTTAGTGGACTGCTCTGCTCAGGCCACAAGACCACCCAAAGATCTCAAAGACGATTCGGTGCCTGAATGCACATCGGCTAAAAATGGGGCTTATATACGAGATCCGAAGTCCTGCAGCAAGTTCTATGTCTGTGCCAATGGGCGTGCCATAATGCGAGAGTGTCCTAAAGGTCTATACTTTGATTTCAAGTTGAAATTCTGCAACTATCCATTTTTGGTTAAATGTTCGGTGGATGAAACCCCAGCGGTTCGATCACCATAGCCGATCAGCGTTTGGCCAACATAAAACTAAAGTATAATCTATTATTTAGCAATAAACAAATGGTGAAAGGGTATTGGGTAAAGGGCAACATACATACATATGCTATTATTTTTAGTTTTTTATAGTGGTTACTGTCTTATAAAATATCTTATTAAAACAACGAATAAATGAATAAACAACTTGTATATATTCTCTAAAAATTTAATCAAGAAAATAATAATACGAATTTTGTATTCCCCTTTCTGATAAAAAAAACCATTGAACTGTCACTAATGGGCTTTGGAAAATTCCATAAAATTCCTTGAAAGTCAGCTAAGCGTCTAAAAGTCAAGCCGCCTGTCCCTTATAATTCAAGCTCGCTATCTTGGCGCGTTTTCGCGTGGCAACGTCCAGACGGACGCTAATTTCTTTGTGCCGCGGAAGTGACGGCCAGCTACAAAGTTATCCCATTTAAATTTAATTACGAGATAAACGCATGTTCCTGATGTTTCTGGCGGCGGGGAGGGGAGGAGCGTTTAGGCTCGAATGCGTCCGCTAGTAGGGAGCGTGCTAGCTCCGGTTACCTTAAAGCCGACTCCGTCTATGACGACGTCTCCGGGTATAATTAAATTGTCCAAGAATCAGGAGGAGGAGCTTGTGGGCGGCCGTGGCAGACTGACAGGCACTTTGCGTCACTGTCGTGCGGCGACAAATTACAGGACACGGCTCCGTTTGCGCGCCAACTCATCGATAGTAGGACTGGGGTTGGTGCCAGCTCGAAATCGATTTGATTCCAAGGCAAGTCCAGACGCCAGACGCACCAGTCTCATGTTACACTTGCCATCTGATAAGAGCTCGCGACGCCCTCCAGCTCCTCAGTTGCTTTTTAAATGCTGAAATCCTAGATATATACGAATTTGTGTTGAAACTTGGTGATAGTTTTCCCATCAAGGGTGGTTTATTATTATAACAAGGCAGAATCCTTTAAAAGCTAACATTTATTATTTATATGATTTATAAATTCAGGCATAAATATATAATTAATATGTACACGTTTATCACTCTTTTATCTGCTTTAAAAATCGTTATCCTTAGCCAAGGTGTCTCAACTTGGGCGCCAAAAATGAGTACAGTGAACTGTGCCTTAAACTACAAAATCCAACTAGGGGGTTACATAGAAAATAGGAAAGAGAGGGGTTGGGAAATTTCTCACAAAATGCTGAGAGAGAAAGTAACATAAGAGAGAAGGCCCTAGGGGTGGTTAATTTTAGGTGGCAGGTTTTTTTTCTACCACCAAAAAGGCGCCGGCTTCAGTTCGCTCTCAACTCCGCTCCGTTCCGGTGGCCGCAATGCATCAGCTAAAATATATTTTGTGATTTTTAAGCGCGACTATTTAAAACAAATACTTTTGTTAGCAGAAACCAGTGGGTGAACCTCTAATTGTTTGTGATAAATACAATAAAAAATTGCAAGCTGAAATATAAACCTTAGCAGTTTTCCACCCTTTTTTGGGAGTCCTGGAGTTATGGAGCTGTCTTGCCATCTCCCTCACACAAGGCTTGGTAATCGATAAGCTTAACAGGAGGACTGTCCACTCGCTTGCCACTGTTAAGCTCCTGCGGCGAGTGTGTTGCAAGGTAAATGTTAACGAGACGCCAAAATAATCGCCATTAAAAAAGAACTCGTCGCAGTCGCAGTTGAAACGTTGAGTGGGAAGCTTTCGTTCGCGCTGTGCCAATCCCAGTGAAATGTACAAATAAAAAATAATATTTAAAATAAGTACAATGTACATGTATATATGCACCACAGGTCGTACACAAAGCCAAGCATCAGATTAGCGAACAAGAACATATAGCCGATGCTTTTTTCAGTGTTCAAAATTCATTGTGTGAGTAGCCATAATCGAAACCAAATGGTTTGCCAAAAAAAAAGTCATCTGATTTCGGCAAAGTGATTATATGGACTTATTCTGCGACTGTTGGAAATTTTATGAAATTATCCATAAACAACAAGACCAAAGTGCATAATAAATTCAGTTACAGTGCCATAAAGACTCCCAAGAACAGCGAGTGGAACTGAAACTGCGGATAGGCACCGCTTTAAAAAGAAACGGAAGCGGGAGCGGGAAGCGGTAATGGGAACAGGAGCAAGTGCGTTGGTGGATCGGGGGTTGCTGCTCCCGTATTCCCTGTGTTCCTGTGCGTTGAGGTCATTTGCACTCATTTGTCGCGGGCCCAAAAAGGGGGTGGATTTTCGCTCGGTCCGGCCACGCCGGCATCCCAGCGTGTGTGTGTGTGTGTCTAATGGTTAATCTCATTCATCAGAGAGCCGCCATCGGAGCCGTCAAGTTGAGTTTTACACATTTTACGCCTGCGAGTACTACGGGCGAGTAGTACACAATCTCTCACTCTGTGGGTGTTCCTCTCTCTTTGCTGTGAGAGCAAAAGGATATTTCAGTTGCCTGTTAATCCTGTTGTCTCGCTCACACCCAAAGGGGGGAGTGGTGTCGATGGTCGATGGCGAAGGTCCTTTTCCGTACAGGAGTACACACTATGGCAGGCATGCGAATGTGTGAAAGTAGTGTCACACACACACACACACACGCCCGTACCAGGGTCAGGTCAGGAAGTGTGGTAACGGGAGGATTATTCTGTTGCTTTACACCCACCTCCCCTTCCCCCCGCAACACCATGCTACCACCGCATCATCCTTCGCCTCAGTTTTGGATTTTCTAATTTATATTTTTTGTTCGACGAGGTCTTAGCCGAGGCCCCCGGACAGGTGATTTATCTGTGTCCGCACTCCATAAAGTCCAGTAGTTCTCGCAGCAAAGCGTAATCCCCAGCCAACGCACAAGAGACCCATTTAAATACAGTTGAACTTGGCTATATAGAACTGAAATTGAAAGAATAATATATTAAATTAATGAATGAATAAAGGAAAGGAAAGAAAGGAAGGATCTCGAAACTAATCTTGTTCCTAGACTGAGGAAATTATTTCATTTTTAGGCTTATTTCATTAGCTCAGAAAACTCAGGAAATCAATTTTATATTGTTAAAACATTTATCTAAAATATGATAACATTATCTTGAAAATTTCATTAGGTTTTCTCGAAAACACCCTATTATTTAACACCCGAATTTTCTTACTCAAATCTCAATAATTCTTTGAATTAAAACACATTCTTATTTACCAAAAAATCCAGCAAAATAACATAAGTTGGGACTGCACATGGTGGGGATAGCTATAACTCGAGTGCTGCTGCGGAGTGGCCGGGGCAGCCAGGCGTATTAATCATTAGCCTGACCTCGACCCTTTCGTGCGTCGCACCATCTCCTCACAATCCCCGCACCCATTTCCCCTCCACTCGGGGAGAGAGAAAACAACTTGATGGGGCTGTCAGCTTATGTGCTGCGCTGGGCACAAATGAGAAAACTGCCAACGGCTAAACATAAAAATAAATAAATAAATTTGATTGCGATTGCGGTTTCTTGTCTGGACTTGGACTCGTTCTTGGACGTGGAGTTGGAGTTGGCTAGAGGGCTGGAGGGCTGGTTTGCTTTCAGCCCCCAAGGCTCGCCCTGCCCGCGCCATTAATCTGTCAGTGGGATTTGGCCAAAAGGCAAATCGAGGACTTTGATTTCTTTTTTCGGTACTTCGGCTTCCGATTGCTCTTGTCATCATTGTGGCTGGTTTTTGCGTCTTGGGATTGTCTCAGCTGTCACTCGTTAGGGTTTCTTGTCAACACCCGTACGCTTGAGCCATATCCTCTTACCCGTAGTCCGTCCACCACGGTTTGTGTGTCATCGCAATCGCCATGGCAGCGCAATCTCATGATTTGGCACTTTTGGAGCTTAAGGAAATGGGCATCATGAGTGGCGAAAGGCGAAGGGTTGGGCTTAACCCTCCAAGGATGCTGGTGGTTATTTGCAGAGTTTAACGAAGAAGCCCAAACAATTTGGTGTTTTGCTTAAAGAATAAATTCGTATATATATTTTACATAGTTTACAAACGAGTTTTTTATTTAAAGATATTTCCTTGGAATTTCAGTAATAATAACTCAATGAGAAATCGGATATAACATCTTAATATTATCTTCAAAATGCGACATCTTTTAAAAGCTTTCTCTATTATTGAAAAATGATATTCCAATCGGCAAACAAAACTCCCCTCTCAGGGGAGTTTTAAAACCCACAAAAAAGGACTTAATGCCACAGAAAATGACTTCAGAAATACATGCAAACATGTCGCTAGCACAAAAGAGCTAAGCGAAAGCGATGGCCAAAACAATGCCGCCATTTTTGCTTCTTCTCCACTTTTGCTCCTGAAATTACTCATCCGCCATGGTGCCCCAATGCACTCCCACAGTGACGTGTTTCGACTTCTGATGTTATTGTTGTTGGTATTGTTGTTGTTGCTGCACTTGCTGTTGGCAGCTCGGTTCCGTTTTCAGCAGACAAATAGACATGCCCCGTGCAGACGTGAGTCAGACACGGACAGAGACCGGCGGACACGAACATGGACGTAGACCGACGGATGGAGGGACACTGGCGAACATACGTGCACAGTGGGAAAAATATGTAATCCATCAATTGGACAATGAATGTATTTTTTTTTAGTTGATATAAAGACTTATTTAGCTTGCAAGAAAAATTAAAAACATTTATCAGAATGAAGAAAAATATAGATACAAAAATTGGTTACAAGAGATATATTTCCTGTTTTGGAATTCATTACTACAATTTCTAATGAAAAGAAACCCAATTAAAATTATAGTATTTTATCAATATTTATATTATTCAAATCCCATTCATATTTACTTTTAATTTTGTTTTCTTCCTGTGCATGCGGGTGGCGAAACAATACAGGGGAAAAAATACGAAATCCTTTCGCAATCGCTGGCGGGTGCTGGCGAAGTGTTGCAAACATAAAACACTCCGCCGCCATAACGTAATTTCTTTTGTTTATAACGTCCTGCAGTTAATACATTTGCATTGTATGTGCGAGGTGTCGGTGAATGTTCCCCACACGATTACAGTCAGGACAACAAAGCGAGTCGCCCCTCCCTTTTTGGCCATTGTTGCCAATGCTTTTACTGCCTTACCCTTACTACCAAGGTTTTTATTTTGCTTGTTGTTTTTTTTTTTGTAGTTTGTGCCCCTGCCTGGCATATTGACTGAAAGCCAAAGTGGTCGCATTTTTTATATGCTTTTAACGCGCTGCCAAAAATGTTTGGTTCAGGTGCGAAGCAAGCTCAACTTTATGTCATACATAGTATATAAATATTTATAATGCTCGGCTCGGGAAATCGTATTCTGTAAAATCCCTAAAAATCGTATAACATAGACCTTTCCAAGGCACCTGAAATAATGTTTCCTGACCGTCATCAACTGGCTAGAAATACCTTTTTTTGTGGGATTTAAAGTTTGTAATGCAGGGGTAGATATCATTTGAATTTATATAAAAACTAAACAAAGGTCAAGTTTAATTTTAGTTTGGTTAAGGTTAAAGATAATTTTGTTCACTTTATTTTCAATTAATTACTTATAATTGACTGTTTTCCATTGCACTAAGACTTTGAAGTCCTGTATTTGCCTCAAGTTTCTATTTAGTTATTAAATATTACCTTAAAAATTGATTAATTAATAATTTTTTAATATAGATATTTATTCTTTATAATAAAATATATACTTTGAATTTAATATTAGTATATCGAATTTCTATAACAAATATTTAAATTGAAGTTTGCCTTACAAAAAGTACTCTTTGTTTTCATTTATAATTACTCAACTAGTGATATAGATTGTATATCTTACAACTCCATAGAATTTAGTAGATATATTAGGACAGATTTTGGCACCAAAATCCTGACAATCCTGTTTGCTATAAAAGGAACTGCAGCGAGACAACAGAAAACAAATATCTATTCGACGAGGAAACCCCACAGGGCCATTAATTGTGTGTCGCCTAATTTTTTTTTTTCTTTTTTTTTGTTCACTTCTACTTCTACGTTGTGCTGGCCATTTTGGGCATAGTTTCAGTGGTTGTTTCTGCCGCTGGTGGTACTGTTATTGTTCCCGTGACTGCTCCGTTACTGTTGGCCATGTTTCTATGGAGGGGCCAAAGCCGCCTTTGTTGCGTTGCCAGCCTTCTTTGTGTTGAAAAGCTAGTGCTGGTAATTTATGCGGCTTCCCAGCCCTCACCCAGCGATTTTCCTAACATTTTCCCACCACCCAGTTTTGTACTTTTCCGCCCGTTATCCTGCCATTTCGCCTGCATGGATCTAAAATCAAACAAATACAAAAAAAAAAAAATAGAAATGTTTGCCAAGTCAAAATTATTTGCTTTGATTTGTATTTTCCGAATTTTGTAAATTAGAGGGCAATCAAACCGTAAACTTTTATTTCCTTTTCGCTGGAAAAGCGCACGAAATTGGTCGTGTATCCTCTAATGTCCTTTCGAAAGCGATTTTCTCAACTGCCCAGAAAATTGGTTGCCATGGCGGCCAGGACAATAACAAAAAAATAACAACCATGCCCGCCTGGCACATCCCTACCTTCCACACACCATATTGTGTGTGAGTGTGTATGGGCATGGTATGCTATGTTCATGTTTTGTGCACACCTACATTTATGTGAGGATTTGTGTTGTTCCAGTGTGGATATTAGGTCAGGACATACGGTCCTGTATGTGTTATTCCTCAAGAGCAAATCGCTGTAGCTCAATATATCCTCAGGGCTTTGCATATCTGTCTGTCTTTCTGTCTGGTTGTGCTTATCAATTGCAGTTTTCCTTCCACAATATTTTATGTAGACTGTGTTTTAGGGAAAGATTTCTAGCATAGAATTGATTGAAGCATTGTAAGTATTTTAGAAATGGAATGAAATAAACTAAAGAGAGTTTAAATATATAAAGAATGTAAATTATAAATTCCAGGTACTTTGATTAATTGTTATTATAAATATTTATAATATATATACAGCTTAACACATTTATTATTATTCTAAACATTTTCTTGAAATCAAATAATAATCCTTTTAAAGCTTTGCTTTCTAAATAAAATTTCTTTATTCAAAGTATTGCTTTTAAAAATGTTAAAATTTGTTTTTTTCTTTTTGAAGCAATCTTATCACAATAAAAATACACAAAAATCCTGTAAAGATTATTAATCATAATAACAATAATGATAATACCTGTTCTGGGAGCAGAATACAAGCACCTTTTGAGGTGGGTTCGCCTGCCCTTTAAAGGTTCGAAATGCGCTAAAGCTTATTGTTATTACGGACAACTCACACCGCTGCCCTGAGGGATAGAAATTTATAAAAATTAAATTCATCTGGGAAAGGGAGGGGAGGAGACCTGGGAGCGTACAAAGCCACCCGTGGGGAGATGATGCCAAAAGCAGAAAGAGTGCCTCACAAAAGAGGACAAAGTGAAAAGCTATAATCAGATTTAATTAAACACGAAATTGGAACGTTGCCTGGATGTCAGGCCCGGACCCGAGGAATGTGTGTGTGACACGGTCACTGGCCATGCTCTACGAATCAGCTGCGGGTCCCAGTTCCAGTCCCATACACATTCATGAACTATATATAGTAGAGTTTATATAGGACTCGCTCCTTGTGTGTTGCATTTTTTTTCTGCAGGCTGCTTCTGATTTCTCATTATTATTTCGCTTTATGTGGAGCAGCTGGCCACGATTTCTAAGTGTGATAAACTTGCAGCCTCGAAGCCCCATGGCGTTCCTGTATTTTTTTCAGCCGGCTTACAAAATGTGGAGCACAGATGGTCAGTGCTTGGAAATCAACGGCAGCTCCTTATTGCCCATCCTGGCAGTGCATTTGATGCTCATTATTTTTTAACACCCCCGCCCCCGCCCCCGCACTAACACTCACATCCTTTGGGTATATCCCTGGCAATCTGCATGGGACGACAATGTATTCATAGCCTGCGCTGCAATGATAAACCCATCCACACTGCGTATACGTAATTTTTCATTTTGCATGCACTCTTAAGGGCTATGTGCTTCCCCCTTTTGCGAGTCTAAATTTATGCATTGATTGCCCCGATTTATCGGAAAGATATGTATCTGCAGTCTTTTAAATATTGATTCAATTCAGTGGGCAAAACTATTAGAGAGTTGAAAGTGAGTCTATTATCTGGAGGGGAATAGGGAATAGAAATAAGGAACTAATAGTGGTTTTTCATAGATAAAATATAAGTTAAATAAGGCAGAACCTATAATAAAATAATTAAAATTTGAAATATGGTATTACCAATTAATATTAATTAAATTGAAACCTCATCTTTATCATCGTAAATTTTAATATTTTCTTAATTTATTTCATATTTTTTTCATGAAGCTAACAAATCATAAAAACCTCTTAATAAATACCCTGCAAGCTACAGTTTAATATAGAAAACATTCAGTGCAGCGGAAAATTAATTTCTGCGACCATTATCTGTCATCCGTTGCCGCAAGCTGTTGCCAATTGCTCCAGCGCATTTTTTTCACCCATCAAATTGAAGTTTTTTCTAACGAAATGTACTTTTTTTTCGTTCATTTGCAGATTGGCATTGGAAACGCCGGCCCATGAGGCGACACATTCGGCTCGACGGAAAGGAAATTCATAAATGAAAGCTTCTAATTGCCGGAGAATGACAAACGCGACAAGAAATCCGCGAGAGCGAACAAAAGCAGAGCCATCCTTTTAGGCAGCCCAAAAATCAACAGCGAAAATTGAGCCGCCGCAGCGTAGGAGATGCTGTTGATGCCCACATCCTGTGGGCCGGGGCCACCCCCCGACCATGGCCCCTCGCCCTCACCCTCATCCCACACCCATGCCCCCCGCCGAGCAGAAGATGATGGAGAGCCGGTCCCGCAACGGTCAGGGATCCTGGCCTCGAGGCCCAGTTCAGGGTCGAGCATTCCCCGGTGGCTGCTAATGCTGTTGATGCTCTTCGCCATCCTGGCCCAGACACCCAGGGGTCAGGTGGCCGCCGAGAAGAGTAAACACTGTGAGTACACCTTTATGCGAAGAGAAATAATTTATGGGACAGAAGATTTTGGTTTTATGAAGATACGATTTGTGGGATTAAAAAATATATTCAGGGTGATGATGAAATATGTGGCAATTGAAGAGTAATTGTTTAAATTAATTGGGTAATTGAAATTGTAATTGGGTAATTGGGTTTATATTAAAATTTAAGGTAGGAGAAATTAAATTAAAATTCAAACAAATATACAAACTTTGAACTCTTTATAAGTAGGATTTTTAATTCCTTTAAATGGTGTCTTAAACTTTGTAATAGAATATGTTTGGTGTCTAGTTCAGTTTTAATATTTCCTGTTTTCCAAGACGTAACAGTCTTCGTTTCGGTTCTTACTTAATGGATTTTAAAAATCGTATAACCAAGTTTAATTTAAAATAATATAATATTACATTGGCCTTAAATTTCTCTTCAACCAATCGATTTTTCCGATACATCTTTTGTTCATTTAAATATAAAAAATATGTCCGTGCAGTGACATAATGGAAAATACTTATGGCGGCATAACAGATGAGTATATACATATATATATATTCCACCCTCCATAAACATTGCTCTTCTTGTACAATAAAATCTGTCAACAGCTTAGTTTTATGTTGCCTTGCGATTTCCCGATCCGCCTTCGTCCGACAATAAAAATTTGTGTTTGAGCAAATGTAATAAAAGTGCATTAAAATGTTGCCAAACAAAAAAAGGAAGAATGAAAATGCTTGAACTATAAACACCAAGCACACACGCAAATTTATATATATATATACATATATATAAATAAGTGTATATATAAGCGATAACATTGTGTGACAGAGCTCATGGGGTAATTCATTCAGTTTCCGCATATTGTTTATGTGGCGAATAAACAACAAATAAATACAATTTTACGATGCAATGTCAACGTGCAGACAAATGTATTTACATGTGACCAAAAAAGCACGTGCAAGGACCTTCAAAAGCTTTGGTATTTATGTGTATCCTGTGTTGAATGACAAATAAATATTGAAACTACTATAAACCAAGTCACATCACTGAGTAGTTAATTTTCGAAAATAGCTTAAATTAAGGCCAAAACTTCCTTCCCTCTGTTTGAAAAGAATACTAAAAGTTTTTATATATTTTTAAGACCCATATGCCTTCAGGAAAGTAATCTTTAACGTACAAGCCCAGTGTCGGAAATAGTCCGATTATAAACTGGTTGAGGGAAGCGGAACAGTGCCCGTATGTATATGGTTTCCCCGATACGGCTAAACGGAGAATAGCGACCGCAATTGCCGACCCATGAAATGGAATTACTCAAGCGGAGCGTCGCGTCGTTGCTCGGCTCCTCCGTTCCTCCGCTCCGTTCCATTCCTCTCCTAACTTCAGCCATGCTCATGCAGTTTGCGTTCCGGCGACGAAAGTTGTTGCCGCAAATTATTTCCGTATTTTAGCATTAAATCATAATTAAAATTTGAAGTAAAACAACTTACATGCCAGCAATTGGGGGCGCCGTCGCCGCCGCCTCTTTAGCAGAAACAGGAGGCGGAGTCGCTGCAAAAGTTTGCTTCTCGAGGGCGCTGAAAAAGTTCATTGCATACTTATTTGGGCTCGTTTCCGGCTTGCTGCTGACGTGGCTGCTACAGCTCCTCCCCTTGTTGCTGCTGCTGCTGCACTTTAAGCCCACTCTGAAGCCTAATTGCAGCCTCCTTTTCTGGGGCGGAGGAGGAAAGGAAACAGCGTGAGTTGACGAGTGTCGATGCCAACTGGGTTTTGGGGCAAATATTTCACTTTGGCTTTTGGAAATTCGGATTTATTAATTAGTTTATGAAAACTTATGATAATCGGGAAATAAACAAATATTAAGAGACCCTCAAAACGTACTTTTGTTACCTTTTTTATTTAAAAATCAAAAGTATTGAGAAATTACTGATTTCTAAGGCATCTATCTACATCTAACAAGCCTTATTGGCAATTATAACTTGTTTGGCATGAAAAGAAAACCCCCGTTTTCCTTTGCTGTATCCGGTTGTAACACTTTCCTGCTCGTACCACTGTGCCACTGTGTCTGATTTAATTTTTCTTGCTCATTTCCGGGGGGCGACAAGGACGACGCCCGGACGCTTAGCTGCACTGCTGCTGCTCCTTCTGCTGCTCATGCTCCTTCGCCTGCTCTGGCTGCTCCTTATTCTCTGTGGTCATACATACGGGGCTACAACCAAACTCACACTCAGACACAAACGCGAGCGGCTCTTTCCTCCTTTTCCCTCTCCCTCCCCTTGCGGGCTGTCCCCGGCAGACTTGTGGCCCACGTGGCGTGTACTTAATTTCCCATGCTCATTGCAGGGGCGCGTTAACTTTTTTACCGGCCACATACTTACTGCCTACTGGCAGGCATCCCCTCATCGCCTCATCCCCTGCCTCCTCCTGGCAACCCTTTTACTGCCGCCTCTTCTCACCACTCATTCATTGAAGACTTCTCAACTCGTTGAACAAAATTTTGCACAAAAGTTTCATAATTAATTTCATGTTAAGTGGCAATGCGAGCGATGGGCGTGGTCCTGCCAGGCTCTCTAGTCCTGCTGCCTGGACTGGTGTCTTTAATTTGAATTGTCATTTCCTTTCCTTCGGCAGCCACTCCGGTGTGTCGTCTGCCAGGCATCCGGCTTGCGGCGACGCCCCCAGGCTTCAGCATCCTTTCCTTCTCCTTACTGTGGTCGCACGTTCAACTTGATTAGCGTAACTTATAATGACTCGCACAAGGACGAGGACAGGAGTGAGCCTCACTCAAATTCTATTCTCGCAAAACACTTGCAAACAGTTGCTTACATAAGTAAATATACATACAAGGGCATATGTACATATGCGTGGAGTGGGGAATGGGAATTGAGGCTTTTTGGAAGCCTTTGCAAGTGGTTTTCATAATTACTTTGTGTGTGAGCCACTTCATAGTGGCAACTTTTGGCGACTGTCACAGAGCGACCGAACTTTGCTTTCACATTTGCTGTTTCCTGTTTCCTGTTTGCCCGCCATTTACAAATATGTGTGTGATATTTGCTCGTAATTATATACCCATATATGTATGTATGTGTAGTAATATTACTAGGCATTTTGGTAATTGGATTGAGACCAATTTAGTTAAATTAAGTATGCACTTATTAGCTGTTCCGGCTTATCACCATATACTTTTTGATGGAGCTCGGACTAGTTTGAGCATTAGTTTGGTTTACCAAGAACATTATATATTAGCCTGGTTAATGAATTAAATTCCTGGCAAGATTAGCTCGTAATTAGATTGAGTGTTATTGATGCTTGAAACATATCTGAAATTGGTTAACTTGATTGATTTTTAAGACTTATAAAAATTTACGAAAAAAGGCTAATCAAATAATTATTATAAAGATATCAAAGATTTAACTATCGAAAAATTAAAAACCAAAACCGCTTAGCTACTCAAGCTCAACCTCTTGGAATGCTGCACCTTGATACGTGTCCAGAGATTGGTTGTTTGGTTTCTAAGAAAGCTCCAGGAAATAAAAACAGTAAAAGACACCTGGAACCCCTTTTCCGGCTCCTTCTCGACCCCCTTCACCTAACCCTAACAAAACATTTCCCTATTAAAACTGTGTTTTCTTTAATTTATTTGCTTCCACTTCAATTTATCGATCTCATCTGTTGGATCTGTATACTTAATGCTAAATACAAGTATAAGCATTTTATTGGATTTCCCTTTGTAATGGCTGAAATGCGTATGTTTTGACAAGGGACACTGACAGCTCCCACGCTTTTGCAACCACTCCACACCACACCACACCTCTCCAGCCATTGTGCGATTTCCTGCAATAATGCGAACATTATACAATTTTGAAAAATATGTCACGTTGCTGGGATCCAGCTCCGTCTCCGTCTCCATCTCCGCCTCCAACCTGCCTTCCCCTACCCATTCTCCCCACGAATCCAACTCAAACAGAAGCTGATGGCCGTCTGCCAATAAATTTGTGAGAAAAACAACTGTCGATGGGGACGAAGAAGTGGCATAAAACTTTTGCTCTTTGTGTGGCATAAATATGAATGGATTTGGACTTGGTCTCCGGGCTCTTTGAGGCTCAAGGGAATGGCAGGCTGTGGGACCAACTGGTCCACTGCGGCATATACTCCACCTCCTGCCCACACACTTACAAATATTCCAGAATGAGTTTCAACCAAGGAGCAGAGGGGAGGAGAAGAACTGGAGCCCGATGCGGTCTTCCCACGTCGACGGTTCAGTTCACAAAGGCCAAAGGGCTGAGAGAGCGCGGGGCAAGGACTTTCCATGGGCAATAAATTTTAATTTTCCCTAAATCCTTGCGCATACGAAATGAGATTTGTAACAAGCCGCAGCAATCATCTGGCTTCGCTTTCTTTTCACAGCCTGAAAATGTTCTCTAACTGAGAAAATGATTGCCTTTTGCCGGGTATATCTTTATTAATTGTGAGTGGCATAATTTTAGTTGAATAGTTTAAAATGTGGAACCCTTTTTTTTATGTTGGAATTAAAATTAATGAACCTGTCTGAGTACTAAAAATAAAAGAGAAACTAAAAGGTTGTTATAGCTCATAGATAGTTTTCCTAATGGTTTCATTGGGTTGTAATATTAATTTATTTATATATTTAAGTTCAACTATAATATTTTCTAGAATTTATTCAGATTTAAGTGTATTTTCCTCATTAAATGTAGGGAAAGCGAAAAACTTTTTAAACTAAAAGCCAGTGCTAAAGCCATACTTCATTATTCTTTTTATGCAATCATACAAGTGTTTAAATATAAATGCATAAAAAAAGCAAAGCTTACATTATGACCATCATTTATTACCTAAAACAGATTTAGTATTTGGCTTAATTCTATACCCTTTATACCGCTCTTTGGTGTGACAACCATTCACTCGTGGGTCCTGTCGCCTGCAATTCCCTAACCTCCTAATAATAAATCTTGGCTGAGTGACGATGACTCAGCTGCTTAGCGATCCCTGGCTCCCTGGAGAGCCGGCGGCCAGGCCAGGCCAGGCCAGTCACAGTCAAATGCGCAGATAAATGTTTATGGAAGATAAATTGCAGCCAGCGGATAGAAATCAGGCAACGCATAATAAATTCCATTTGTAGTTCGCAACTCTCTGGCCAGAGGGGGTTGAGGCAGGAGCGATGCCAAATCGAGTATTGATGCGTTGGCATCCCGACGACGACGACGAGGACGGTGTCACTGCCAAAAAGCCCCCCTTAGCCACCAGCATCCCTCGCCTCCTTCTCCACCACCGTTTCCTTTTTCCGAGAACAGCGAACAATGAATTCGTTCGACGCGAATTGGTTTTGTGAAATTGTCCACGAACGTGGGCGGATCATTTATCAATATTTCCGCTCTGCTGCTGGAGAGTCGGAGTAAGTAATCGCTTATTATTCCGAATCGCTCGATAAATGCAATACATATGTGTTGTGTGTGGGTCCTGCACCCGTGTCCCACTAACCCCAACAGCATCGTTTTTCCAAATTTAATTTATGTATTTTGCCAATAACAAAAAAAAAAAACAAATACAAAAACAGAAAACAGAAAACACACATTCTTTCAGGCGCTTGAATTAGGTTTGACAAATGGAATTCGGGGTATTTCCCCAGCCATGAGTGACCCATTTTTAATTGGCTTATTTATTGACATTCGAGAAACATTTCGATGGTATTTATGCAGAGAAATATGTGTAATTTTATTTGTAAACCAAAGTTTGGTAATTGAATTAAGGAAAGATGGTTGTAACTTTTATTATCTAAAAACTTTCCTTTTTCCTAAACGAATGAACTCCGATTTTAAGAAAACATCCGCATGAAATATATATTAAATATAAATTTACTGTATTAATTTAATTAATTTTTTATATAATATAAATAAATAAAAAACTCAGTTGCTAGACTTTTTATACTTTGTTAAACTCCTGTCTTTTGGCTATTCAATAACAGCACTCCCTTATTTAATTTGGAAACCTTAAAGCCAAACACCGAAGCCTTGAGTACTGCATTGATGAATTCCACAAAAATCCTGCCCAGGATCCAAAAGCTAGCCTTCGAAAGAGTACTGGAGAAAAGTGTAAGAAACGGGCCACAAAGGGGCATAAAATGAGTTGAACATTCCGGGCATTGTGCCTTCAGTTAAGCACATGAATCCCTTTTGTAATCAAATGCACAGAAAATTGTATTTCTATTCAAGAAAAATCCGACCGAGTCCCAAACCTCTTTCGTGTCCTCCTGATGGGCTTTGTATCGGCGGCTGGGCTCTTCCTTCTTGGGGGGCGGATATGTCCGTCCGTATCTGAATCTCGTCCCTTCTCTGTGTGTGCGTGGGTGTGTGCGTGGGTGTGTGCGTGATCCACTTAGGCGTTGCACGGAATATCCACGCGCCCGCAAAACAAAGCAGCAAAATTATCCGGCGGAGCCAAGACTTTGACGCTGTGGGGCGGGGCAGTGGGCGTGGCTGGAGGCTGGAGGCTGAAAGAAAAATATTACAAGAAGCGCCTAGACAATAGCACCGAAATAAGTAAACAACAATAATAAGAAAAACAACAAAATAGAGAAAAAAATACAACAAAAAAAGAAAAAAAGAAGAGACTGAGGCAGCACCAACAATAGCGTAATAAACTAACGGTAAAGCTAAACTCTCGCCCAGCAAAACTATGCAAAAAGTTTGCTCTTTGTTTCGCAGCACCAGCAAAAATGGAATTAATAAAAAGGAAAAATGATTTTTCGAAAAATATTTAAGCCCCTAGCCCACCCCCTTATAGGCCAGATAAGACCGGCAAATGCCGGCGAGGGCGGCGCAAAATTTAATTAACAATTTGTGAAGGGGAAATAAACAAAAGCCCCAACGGGCTTTTGCCCCAACATTGGATATCCAGCGGGCTCATCTGGGTTTACCTTCTCCATTGCCAGTGCCAGTCGAGGAGGGGCTCCTGCAGCTCTCTCTCTCCTTCCCCCCGATGGACTGATCTAGTCCGGGGATTGAGGAGCCATTCGATGGGTGCATGACAAGTTGAGCGCTCCTTGACAAGTTCTTAATGAAAAGTTGAAGAGGGCCTGTAATTAAACTGCCCTGTTGCAGTGTGTCCCGCTTGCAAAGTTTGCTTAAAGGACACCAAAATTGAGTCCTAGGTCGGGCAACTATTCAATGAAAGCCTTTCTTTTGAAGAAGAAAGTTTTTTAATAATACATTCGGGAACTGCAAGAAAAGAAAGCTTGAGCTTGAGTATAAAATGAAGCCGTATCACTTTAAGATTATAATTTAAATATTCGAATAAATACTGGTTTAAATATTATTATTTTACTTTTCTGTAAGCTGAAAAGTAAAATACATAAATTTTTGACATTTCTTCAGTCATTAAAAAATGATTTAATATTTTAAATAAAAGGTAATCTTGAAAAATAAAATTAACAAAGCTAGAATATGAATAGGAACTTAAAATTTAATATTATTTTATTTTATATTTGCTGTAAATAAAAAAAGATTCAATTTTATAATAAAGCTACTTCAATTCAACTCTTTTAATTTCAAAATCTTGAATCTATTCAATCTTAAACATTACTTTTTAAGGGTTCCTTAGCTATCTAATTATCCTAGAAATTTCTCCCAAGAGTAATAAACAATTATTTGCAACCAATTTGTAGAAGATTGAACTTTCCAGCTCAGAACTGCCAAGGTAGAAAAGTGTTTCTGCTAAAAAAAAATGAAATGTGAAATATAAATTCTCCAACTTTTGACTATTCAAACATTTTGACAAGCGACAATTCGCCTGATTATTGGAAAAGAATCGGATGACAGGCAAGGCAAACTTGAAAAGAATCTTATCGTCCTGGCTGGGGTCCCTTTTTTTTCAGCTCCTGCCATTGTCCCATTGCCTGGCGTCTCCTCCATAGTTGCTTCATTAGTTTGGCACTTCATCTTCGCTGCACGCTCGAGTGGCCTTGGTCTTGGTCTGAGGTTGCCACATCCCAGCACTGGCACCCGCTTTGAAAAGTGACAAAAGTTTAATGATGCGTTTAAGTTGCACGTGGCACGCCCTTTGGCGCCCACTGCGTGCTCTCGGCAGGACTCTCGACACCATGATTTGATGAGCTCTACGCATTGCAATGTTTGTTTGCCCCGAGCCAGCTCCTGCTCCTGCTCCTTCTTATTCTCCTTCTCCCTTAGGGACATTCAAGAAATTGCAGCTGTTGGCAGGCTATTGATTTTTATCACGTAACTCCCAGACAAATTAAGGGAATAGGTACTATGACCCTAGGCAGAAAGTTACAAAGAATAATCAAAGAATCAAATTGTGCTTTAGCTTTTCAGAGAAAGAGGTTTATTTTGGAATGGATAAAGTCTTAAGTTAGATGACATAATAAAAGCTTTGAATTTAAATAGTTAAAACAATGAGATTCTCCTGTTAATCGTGATTAATTTCATCCACCTTGGAGTCCTCCAGCTGCTTAAACTGTATAAGAATAACCAAATACGTAGTGACCGCTGAGAAGATCTTGAAAAGCGTCGAGTTGTCAATGGAAAAGAATCCGTAGGCGGTGAACTGCAGCTCCTGCTTGATGCTCTTGGTAAGGAACTTGTCAGCGATGTTCTGGAACTGTTTGCTCTTCCCGTAAACCCTCGCCAGTATCTGGGCCGTGCCATTGGCCTCGGAGGCCAGACAATCGCAGGCACTGCATATCACCGCCATGGTGATAGTCTCAGCCAGCACCCAGGCACACGACAGGCCCATGGTGTCAGCCACTTCCAGCCTCGAACTGGACGTCAGGGTGGCAAAGGCCAGGTAGCTCTGATTCGTCACCGTATAAAAGGCGAAGCCGAAGAAGAATAGGAGCGCCACACCGGCCACGGAGTTCATGTTCTCGGTGATGTAGCGAAATTTGCAGAGCACTTCTATGAGATTACTCAACTCCCGCCAGTTTTCTCCACTGGATTCGCCCTCCTGCAGGATAAAAGCATCCAGTTTCCGGTTGAGAAAACCAATCCTTAGAGCCAGATTCATGAGCAAGGTGCGTAGATATATCGAAAGGATAGTGGAGTAGAGCAGCTGCAGGAAGTAGACCAAAAGCAGGATGCTCTGCCTCCTCGAACCAATGCCGCTCCGAAAGTGAATGTAGTAGAAGGCCACCGCAAGGACTGCGGCAGCCACTGAGACCACCAAGGTGCCCAGCTTTCGGCAGCTGTAGCTCTCCCGGAAGCCATTCACCTCCAGATACTCATCGATCCGTGCGATATCCCGCAATGTTCGGCAATGACGTGACGCATTCTGGACGTTCGATAAGACCATCATCGTGTAGCTACCGATGCAGAGAAGGGTCTCAATTGTCCGGTTGATCTCCTCGGTATCACCCTGGGCACTGGCCACCAGTCTGTACTCACGGGAAGCGAAGAGTACGTCCTCTCCAAAGAAGAGCGAAGAGATTAGCATGATGAGGGCGATCAGGCGGCCATACCACCGGCCAAGTCTGCCCAGCCGTAAAGTCTCCTCATCGTCGCCGGAATAGAAGGGCAGCAGAGCGCAGAGCTGCGAGGGCGTGGCTATGGCTCGAATATCCTTCAGGATCTTCATGGCGATGAGTACTGTTTGGCAAGAAATACTAAATTAAAGTGACGCACTTTCTAGCCTTAAGGTTACCTTTGCTTTCACTGAGTTATTAGCTGTAATTAAGTGTAATACATTTTTATTAATTTCATTTTGAAGGTAATGAAATTTCAAATAGTATTTCCTTAACCTAACTCTATGTAAGCCCCGGAATCATGATTGATGATGGGAGCTAAGTAGTTTCCGTGGGACAATTACAATCATTGGCTAATTACGAGCTAATGCGACCTGTCATAATAGGCGTCCTGACATAAATATTCGCGGAACTTAAAAGCCCCTGTCCATTGCGCCATGCAAATTGCCCAATTACTTTGACAAACCGCCGACGGCGGCGAACAGAGCTCGATGAACCACGTGAATGGCTTGTCGTAGGACATCCCGGGGCCAGTCAGGCAGTCAGTCGGTGGAGCTAGAGGAGCAGAGATTATGCTCATTATGCAAACGCCTTGGACGGATGAGCTCGTCGAGGCGAAAGACATTTACTTCAATTATTTCATTAAAGCAGAAAAAGAGGCAGCCGGCGGAGCCAGAGGAGAAGCACCAGCGACAAAAGTCCAGGGGCGTCATCTGTGAATCCTTGTGGCCATCGCAGCCATCGCCTCGAAGATGCCATCGAATTTTGTGCGCCGCTAATGGAGCGTGTGAGTCCGGCAGCAGCTGTCGGAGCCAGCAGCTTCGGCTTAGTCAACTATAAGGAGCCATAGGTCGTGGGATAAAGCACTGAAAATAATTTTTTTTGAAACGCTATTTATGTTCCTTAATATCTGTGCTGTATAAGGAGATGTTTTAACTATAACTATAAAACTTCAACAGAAAGTTTTCCTTAGTTTAGCTCCTTTTCCTCAGTGCATCCCTATTGTGGGGGCGTTGACATCACACGAACGCCGGAGGTCACTCGGGGGCCAGTAAAATTCAATATCGGAGCCCAGGAAATTCATTGTTTAACCTTTGTTGCTTAAATTGCTCAAATTCCTGCCATTAGTTTGACAAACGAGCCAGCGAAATTATTTTGTTGCAACCAAGTTGCCGGGTACATCCGGAGCAGGAGCAGGAGCAGAGCAGGAGCAGAACTGTGAACCGGGGCGGGGATGATCGAAAACCAACCAGATTTCAGGCTAAAGTTTTTGCCACATCGCCGAGAGCTGTAGCAGCAGCAGCAAACCAACAACTCTGACCCCCAATCCGCAATTCCCCAGCTCCTCCAAACACACACACACACCCACCGAGAACCGAACTTTCCTCCAATTCCAATCCTCGTGCTCGCTTTGGGGCACGCACTAAGCTTGCCCCTGTTGCGGTTTCGCTACCGTTGCCGTTGTACCCGCCGCTGCTCCTTGCTCCAAGGATGTGCCGGTTACTCGGTTATTCCATTGCTGCAGATTTATTTGCGGTTTTGCATAATCACTGAAAATTAGTTTAAAATATTTACATTAAATTTGCATCCCGATGTCTGGGCCTGGGGTCTTCCTGCTGCAGGAAATGCTAAGTATAAGCCCTTAAATGGACATTAACCTGCTGGCTGGGTTCAGGGGTCCAAAACTCAAAGTGAGGGCTAATTAAATGAGGCGACTTGATTAACTAGAGATTATTTAGGGTCCCAGTTGTGCCAAGGCAAACATGTCTAGCAAGAAATTGGTTTAAATTAAATTTATTAAAAATGTGTTGTTTGTTGAAAGCATAACTAAAAATAAATTAGTATTAAAAAAGGAAGGAATTGTTTACCAAACTTAAACCTAGAAATTGGGCATATAAATACACTTTTTTTTAGGATTCTTAGAAAGCAGTAAGTGTTATTATTGACTCACCTATTCTAAAGTAAATATATAGTAAATAAATATCAAAGTTTTTCTTATATTTTTCTTCTGCTTCTCCAAAAGTTCCTCTGAAATACATATTTGCCAAAGCAATTCACTTTCTCTAATCACAGCCTCGCTGCCAAGTTAAAATTGTCAAATAACAACCTCTCTGAGTCATCGTTTGCAGTTTGCCATATTTTATTTGCTAACATTTTTGCTCAATACTCAATGATTATCCTCGGGAAACGGCTGCCATGACTTACTTGCTTACCTTTGCCAACTTGCATTATGATTCTCAGCTTCCATTTGCTTTTATAGTAATATTTGTTCAGTTGATACCCTAAAGGTGCTGGCAATGATTGAAGTATTCAAGGATACACTACATCGTAAGAAATAGTACAAATTTAGGTAGCATTTCTTTCTGTATATCTCAAAGAGTCCTTTATTTGCCAAGGTCGTTGGTCCAAATGTGTGTGTGTCCCAAGGAAATTGAAGGCAGCTCGACAGGATGAGGACAAAGTTAGAGCAGCAGGGTAAACATAATTTTCCACCGGGCATAAAAAGAAGACATTGAATGTCCACGGAGGCATCGACGGAATGAAGGAAAAATTGCACTTGGAGTTTAGGGGCCAAAACGCATTTAGGACCACCAAACACATCCGGCAGCGGAAGCATTAAGCTGCAGAATGGCCTCTCCTTTTCCTCCTTCATCTCTAGCGGCGGCCATTACCAATGCGATTCCAAGTGCCGCGAGTTATGATGACGACAAAGATCCCACAACTTGGACATTTTGGTGGAGATTGTTTGCCAAGTTACTCCCCCAGGCGATGGTGGGGATTTCTACCATCAAGATAAGTCTGAGGACTGGCAGTTACTTGAATGGCAACATAAAGTGATTCCCAGAGATTCCTTGGAAGGCTGCTTTGGTGGCATTATTAGTCGATTAATAACGCGGGTAACAAAGCCCTGAAATTAATTATGCCAATTTTAATCCTTTTGGCAGTGGCTCAGCCTTAGCAAATGACATTGCCACCGAATAATCCCGGATATTAACTGAAAAATTGGCTTTCGAGTGGCAGATGAGGCCGAGAGCCTCTCTGTCTGTTCTGTGTATGTGTGTTGGACTTAATATTTTCATGAACACGCCGGCCAGATTGAGGATTTCCTTCTCCCTTTTGATGTGGGCCTCGCTCTGGCTTTAATCCGAGCATTATCCCTAATTTCGAAAATGTCGTTTTCCTGTGTTTTTGCTGCCCTGCCATCAAAACTAAGCCCTGCCCCCGGTCCGAGTACTCATTTCAGGCGGGAGTGGTTTTTCTTCCTCTTCTCTTGGTTGTCTTTCGCTCGTTCCTAGTCGTTGTCCATTTGGCTTCTATCTGCGCCAGCTCTTCGTCCTTTACTCCCTGCGAGTGCATAAACAAATTGAAGATAAACATGCTTATGTGTGGATATATCCGGGAGAGTTCACTGAAAGGAAAAGTGAATAGTAAAAATTAAGATAAAGATTTCAGAGAATTAGTCATGATACATTGGTAAATTCGATATAATATCTATATATTTTCTTTAAGATACTTAGCTTATTTTTCACATATAAACTAAAGGTAAAATGATTTAATAAAATACTTAACCATAATTTCGTTAAGTGCATCTGGCTGGCACATAAACCGATGAGAAGCTGAACTTGAAGCATGCTGCAATTTCAGCTGGCGGATCCGCGATGCCGCCCACAACTGCAAATGGAATTGTTTTCCCTGGCGCTGCCGACATTTGTGTCAGAAATGCCTTAATTTATAGAAAATGTATCTGTCGGATGGGAAGGGACTCCATCCCGAGGCTGCCATGACTGTCGCATGGGCTTCAACGTCCTGCGCGGCGGCGGCGGCTTTCGTTTGTCTTTCACTTCACACAGAAGACCCGACAGCCCGAAGTCAGCCCTCGCCCTTGCTCCCCTCTTATCCTCCTCCAATCCCAGTCCAAATACCACTTCCCCCTTCCCTCCGGCTGTATATATATATAACGTATGTATGTCTCCATCCCCACACTCGTTTCTGTCCTATCTCGGTATATCTGCTTCCCCCCGAGGGAGGGCTCGGCGCAGATGCATGATAATCCCGATACGTACATGGGGGTAAACACTGGCAACTCCGCTCCACTACCCACAATCCTGTCCAGAAATGATTGAGGGATTTCTGGCCGCCTAGGAGCCAATGATAACGGAAGCGGCAACCGAGCACTTTGCTCTCCATTTTCACTCCACAACGTAATTGATATTTTACAATTGTCTCTGACGGTTCATTTTCCTTGAAGTAGTAGTAGGAGTATCCTGCTCATCCCTTGTGTGTCTGTGGCAAATTGTGCAGAAACTCTATTTCTATTTCTCACATTTCCCGTGCTCCCCCCCTCTGCATTCGTACCATCCATATGGGATGCAGATATATAGATGCGGATGCGGATGCGGATATAGATGCACATGGATCTGTGCCGCGTTGAACTGAACTGAGCTGAGCTGAGCTTCTCCATTTGTCGCTGTCGATGTACCAGTGCCAGCTGAGTGAAATTATTCAGGAAGTACACCAGCTGCAAGTGAATTTATCAGGAAAGGGGAACCCCCCAAAGAGCTCAGATGACATAACTTTTCATACTATATGCATATTCAAGAGTATGACCCAAATATCTGAAAGTTGTGTGATTTTAGATAAATCTGGAAAAGTTAAAGGAAAATATATATTATATCATATTTTTCTTAAACAATAAATTGCATTAAAATATTAAATAAAATAACATTCTGACATAGTTCTGCCTGCCCTTTTATGGTGTAATTTATAAACTATGTAACCTCGCCATATTTTGTGGATATCATGATTATGAAACATTACCTAACGCTAATCTGTTAAGCCCTCGTTAAGGTCATGACTCGTGGAATATTCTTCCCCGGCCTTGGTTTCAGTGTTTACTCACTAGAATGTTTTCTTTTTTTGTGGGGGCGAAGCACAGAAGCCAGCGGAATAGCTGCCTCCAAAAATTTTCCACTGCCTGAAAGGCCACGGAAAATTACTCACCAAGTGGCTTGCGGCCAATTTGTGCAGGTGGCATGGGTAGGAGGGGCCCGGCCACGCCCCCCCTTTTCCACCTTTCCACCTTTCATTTTACGCCCAGGCCAAGCTCTTTGCTACACTTTGCTATTTACTTTGCCCGGAGATCAAAGCGAAATGTGTAACGAAATTGCCAATTACATATAAAGCAGGAAAAACTGTCTACCTAGTCAGGCAGAGGCAGTTGGGAAAACCTTTATTTTTTCTGGGGCCAATACACTTGGGGAAAATGATCACCGAATTCTTAAATAATTAAATAATATATAGGGTGTAAATAATTATTAACAATTATTTCATATTTTATCTATTTACATTCCCAGCAATAAAAATTCTAATCCTATAGAAAGGTATTTAAAAATTACGATTAGTAAAGTCTGGAAATATATATTTCCCATTTCATTTTCCTCTGTGTATAAAGGCAGTTTGAACTAAAACAAAGGGCACCCGGGTCTGTCAGCAATTCAATCCAAATTGTGAATTCAATTTTGAAGTTGGCAACACGGCGACGACACAACATTTGTGACCGAAAATGAGGCATTTGCTGGGAGGAGCTCACAGGACCTAGCCTCACATGATGGCTCTTTTCAGATTTTCCCCTAGCCTCTGTGCTGGGCGTAAAACGAATTTGTAGTGAATTCCTTGGGCGTGCTCCTGGCCCGCTTCCTGCTGCCGCCTCCGCATCTCCGCAGCTCGCCAGGATGCGGCGTCATCTTTTCGTGTGCGTTTTATTGGGGGCGAAATTGAATTAGTGCGGCGGCGGCGACGGCAACGGCGGCAGGAGCGGAAGCGGTTGCTAGGCAGGAAATTGCCTGAAATCAGGCGCACGTAAGCTTAGAGGGAGGTGTTCCACTTAAACCCACCCGACTTGGTATAACATCCTCCCCTCCCCGCTCACATTATTGTGTTTCATTAAAAACCCGCCCGTTGTCCTGCGTTGCTTTAATGGTGTCCTTTAGGATGAGAGAGGCGTCGGCATCCCCAGCCCTCCATTTGCATGTGCCGCTGCTGTGTCCAGCAGCTCCTGGAAATGGCTCTCGTTTCGTGTTAATGCATTTGGCACTTAAGCGCCATAGTTTGCGCCATCAAACTAATTAAAAGTTGCTTAAATAATGCGATATTATTTTCGCATTGCCGCCTGTCTGCAGCTGGCATCGACTGACTTCCTGCCGTTGAGGTCCTTTTTGATTGAGCCGGAGAATATACAAAGTTCGGAGCGGAAGCTGTCCTCTTTTTTTGGAACAATTAAAAACTTATCACTACGGGGGGGAGTGCTCAACGAGTAGTAGAGTTTTATCAAATATATATATAGATAATGCTATAAAAAATAGCAAAAAGTTGATTTTATTAAAGTAGTATTAATTAGTTTAAGATTGCTTTTATATTTCTATAAGGAAATTACATTAATTGAGTTTAAAAATAAACCTTTAAGCTGTTAATAAATCCAACTCCTGCTGCATCTAAAATGTTATGGGTTCCTACCATTATTTTTTCAATTTAGAGAGCTTATTTCATGGCTCAGCCTGCGTGTAGATTAGGTATTAACGTGTGCGTTGAATTTGAGATCAGGTATTATGCAAATCCACCGCATCCCGTTTGCCAGTTGCCAAACTGCACTCTTTGGTAGAGGTGAGCAGGAGCAGGAGTAGGGACGAAAGCATTATAAACGCAACTAGTGAGCCCGGGAACATGTGCAAGTAATACGCGAAGCGAAGCGTAAATGAATTTTTCATCCTTCCATTAAAATTTAAGTGCACATTTTCCGGCGCAGCGCACGAGACGCCGCAACGCCATTAAGCCAAAGGAAGTTGCCAACGGAGACGTCCGCAGACGTGTGATGGCGTGGGCGGAGTGGGGGAGTCGGAGGACAGAGAACCTGTGGTGTGAGAACTTCAGAACTGTTGAGTTTACGGCATATCTGGGTTATGGAAATATTAAAATAAAGTATGAAGATAAGAGTTTATTTCACGGTGTGGCAAATATAGTACAGCAAAAGGTATTGCTCATTTAACGGAAGCAGAGATATGTCATAAAAGAATGCCATATATAATATTAGTTTATTATTTATTATAATAACTCTCTTAATAAATAAGCTAAATAAGCAGATTGGTATTTAAACGTAAATTAAAAAGTTATACTGGAAATATTTATAAATGAAATCCTTATCCTTTCAGACTACATGCAGTCCCTGTGCAAGAATCACTTCCTGCAGCAGCTGTATCGAAAGATCGATGGCGCCGTGCTCTGGTCACAGAATGAACGCAATCTGGACTGCATCATCACCTTCCAGACTCACTCGGTGCTGCAGCGCTTCATGCTGCGCTTCGACATGCTGCAGCTCGACTGCAATGATCACCTGCTGGTCTACGATGGAGCCCATGCCGTCTCCACGCCCAAGGTGAGTCTGTGTCCCAGGACAATATACTCTTTTGCCCCCGAGAGAGGCAGAGCGGTGTGTGCATTGAAATCTGCCAGCGGGAGTGCTACGTGCCCCACATTTTTTATTAGCGAAACATCTAATTTGCATATGCAAATCGAAAAGGTAGCGGAAATCTGATTGAGTTGAGGCTTAATACAGGTACACTGAGGGCTTTAAATTCACCATATTTTTATAATGAAAAAGAAGATGTTTAATGCGATTTTGTTGTATTTTTTGCAATTTCTTAAAATGTAGTTTTTAAGTGTTTTTAGTATTTCCTTAGTTGATTTTTATTGCGAGTGCTTTTGGGGCCTCTGACTAACTCTGGAACTTTATTGATTCGCCTGGAAACGGCTAATCATGTGAGTGAGTCGGCCAACGCCGTGTGAACAATTAAATTGTGGCAGAAACGCAGTCAGAGCTCCAATCTCCTTGTGTAGCCGCATCTGCTGGTGCAAGGGAATGGAACTGGGACTGAAGCAGCTGTAATTATGTGCATACACAGGGTGGCATGGAGGCTTGGTACGGATGCACAGTAGATTGAATTATTGCCAAGTGAACTGTGAAACAGGCAATTCAAATTAGAATCACTCATGGCAGATGATATGTATGCAAATGTGCATATATGCTAAGTGAATTAAGCGATGTTGCTTCTCTTCATTTTCGTAATCAAATAAAGGCAATCGCCATCACAGCTCCTGGTGCATCGCAAATCAAATTCACTCGCTCTCTCTATATATACAAAAACAAAAAAAGGTAGAACAGGAGCCCAGCATAAATATTTATTTATAGATTTTCGTTTCATTTGTTTAGCCATTGAAATACCAGCGATATGTTTACTTGCGGCGGGGGTAATGTATATTTAATTTGTCCCAGTTGGGCAGAAGATAGCATCCAGGCGGGCCATCAGCGTGCATATTCATATATTTGCATACCTTCATTACGGAATCATTTGCTAGAGCGTTCTTTTCATGTTTCCAAGCCTAAATTTCATACACTGAGAGGCAAAAAAAAAACTAAAATTTGTATTAATTTATTTGGAAAAATGTCAACTGAGGATGTTTTTTTTAAGTTTGTGATTAGCATAAATGGATTTAAATAAGCATAAATTGGTTTTATTTGTTTAATTCATTTTTTATTAAAGAATAAATTATATTGTTGATATTGTTATGAGTGGTTTTTATGCTTTATTGATGGGCTAACATGCCCACACAAGTTTTTCTCCTTTAGTTTTTTTTTAACATAAAAAAGCAAATATTACGTATACGCATTACGCATACGACATGTTGTCTGGCAGAAATCACATTAAATTGTGAACAAATGATTGAATTTCATTTAAAATAAAGGTATTTCGCTGCTAAATATGTTATTTCGGTGCTAAATAAGTGTTTTGCTCACTTTAAATGATAATGTTTAAGCCCGATTTGTAAGCCATCTCAGCTTTTCGGTAATGTCTTGTTAAATTCCCATCAAAATTGCCCTGGGAGAGGGAGAAGCCATTGATGCATTCCCCTATCGATTACATGCCACATCCCTGGGAGCTGTGCTCTATCCCGGGTAAGTAACGTTTAAGGAATCCGATGTCGCCCACACATCCTTGCATATATGTAAATATGCTCTGGCATCACATGTCGATAGTTAAGGCCAATCATTGCTTAGTTTGCGACACTCGAAGGCGCATCTAAAGGGGGATGGGGGGTATATGGGGTTTTGGGTGGTGTGTGTGTGTGTGGTGGTTGATCGAATTCCCTGCAATTTGTTGTTGCTGTTGCCCAACTATGCAGGCGGCATAGAGGAGTGGCTGCCGCAGCTACCGCATTATCCAGATCACGTTGATGCTTCTGACATTTTAGGTTCAATCCCTGTGGGGTTTCCGCTCAGCCAACATGCTGCACTCTCTACACACACACACTAACACACTGCCACATACATGCAGGCATAATTTTGTCGCTGCAACATTCGCAATGATGACAGCCAGCAAGGATGTGTGCGGGTGCCTGGTTTCCACTGCGGCTGCAATGCGGCAACAGCTTCTGGCGCAGCTCCTTTTGCTGATAGCTCTGTGATTTTATCAGCAACAATTTCCATTTTTCATTCACCCAACACCCCGCCCAGCCCCAACGCGGCCCGCCCCCTCTCACACTGCATTATTTAACGGCGGACTGGCTGGCAATGTGAGCCAAGGAAAGTGGCCACAAATAGAGCGCCCATAAGCCAAATCCTTTATTTGCCAAAGGAAGCGGCGACAGTGCCACTACAAAAAAAAAATATATATATATATAGTAAAGAAAATATGCATAAAAAAATGTTGAGCTAGAAAATTAGAAAAATGCCAGCCAAGGCAGCCCTTCCTTTACTCTCGCTCTCTCTCTCGCGGGAAAACCTTGAAACTGGATGTGCCAAAGCTGAAAACAAAAAATGTTTCAGCCGCTTTCTGTCGCCTGTGTGGCGCGACCCAATTTCCCTGGTGGCGATGGCACTAGTTGAGGTTCTTGTGGGCCCACAGCCACCCCCCAGCCACTGGGCCATTGCCAAAGCTCTGTCATCTTCCATGGATGAGAATCCGAGTGGTGTTCCCATTGAGTGGAAAAGACATGCCTGCCTGCCAGGTTAGAATTATCACAGTCTATATTTTTAAAGCGATTTAAAATAAGACTAAATACAATAAAAAATATAAAAACGTTCAAGCCATCTAAATTCAAAGTACAGCCATTAAAAATGCTAAAATCACAGCTTGGAACTTCAGAGAATGAAAGCAAAGTCATAACCATTTCGTAATCTGAACCTGTAAGAAAAAGCTAAAGCTAAAGCGAAGGGTGTGGAAATTGCATTTGAAATGAGATCGTAAAGAAAGTCATTTCCCGGGGTTTTGCATCCACCCATCGTCAGCCTTGAAAGCACCGACTACTGAGGCATTATCGAGGACCGAAAAAAACGAGGCACATCAATATCGATGGCTTCGAAATTAACCTTAATTATGAGGGGCTGCCGAGTACATGAGATGCGAGTTCGAGTGACAGTTATTGTCCAAGGGCAAAGTCAACTGTGATTTCGAGGGGAACAACACCCAACAACACCACCCCAATCGTAAATAAGTTAGCTGGCGAATGGAAGGGCCATAAAAGCGAAAGTATCGTAAAGTCGTTCTGCCAAATCAGCGACGAGCACCCGGGCAACAGGACAACAGGCGAGCTCAACAGGCGCCACCATCACTCAATGGACCAGAAATGGCAATGGCAATGGGAATGGGGAATGGGAATGGACGGGGCCACAACCTTTAAATCAAACAAGGCCAGCACGCACGTACGCCTTCATGGCCAGAGCAACGAGAATGGATGAGGCACTGAATCACCCGAATCGCCCCATTTGGCCATTGGAGCACTGCAATGCCGCCTGTCAAATTAAGACACACTCATCGGCCCTCGGAGGCTGTAATTTGTGGTGTATTTATTAGTGGCAAGGTGCTCGCCTCCCTTATCGATGCTTAAGAGGGTTAATGCCATCAATTACTGGACTCCAATTAAAAGGGGACCAACAATTTTGTTATAGAAACTTAATAATATATATTATAAGACTGTCTGAGTTGTCCCTGACTAACCACCTTTGATACTGATGCCACTGCAACTGCGGTAACTGTGGTCTTCTCTTGGTCCGCACTCCCTTTGAGGTCACACACATTTATCATAAGACGGCAGGGCAGAAGATGTCCTCCCAGGACGCCGGTTGACACCTAAATGATTCCGATAAGTACCTTAGCGGATGTGTACATTTGTCGAGTGACTTGTTTTGTGCAGTTGCCATTCCTTCATATCCTTTGAGCTCACCTCATCTCCTTACCTCCTCCTCCTCCTCCTCGGTCCCTGTGTGCATATTTGAAGATGCAGAAGTTGGGAATCAGTCGACTTGCGGTATTTGCCACCTAAGCTGCTTTGTAAGTTGCCCGGCTGGGAGGGATTTATGAATTTGACTTCGGCTTGAACCACTTTGCTCCACTTGGACGCCACTACAGCAGCCAGCAAGCCTGCAAAGTGGCAAAAGTATGTAAATTTGCTCCTTCACTGGCCTCAGGAAAGGCAGAGCCGGCTGCTTGGGGGTAGAGAGAATACAATTTTACGAATATGTAAATAGTTTTTGACAAAAGGAGTTGTCACTGCATCAAGTTGGGCGGTGGCCGCAAAAATCCAAAATTAAAATTTTCCAGCACACACAGACCGACGACGAGGAAAACTCCAAAGGAGGGTGGGGAGAAACCGAGAAAAGTTTGCATTTTCGGGCTGCAACAAAATTAAAATATGCCACAAAGCACGCCACTTCGAAGATGCAGGAACACCCGAACACACACATGCCGACAAAAAGGATGAAAAGGATAAAAAGGAGGAGAAGAAGCAGCACCAGGACGCTGTGTCAAGAAAGGCAGCCACAGCAAAGCCTACAAGGCGGCTACGGGAACGCTGGGGGAACGTTGATGAACCCCCAGTGGAACTTTCATGAGCCAAAGCCAACAACATTACAAATTTACACAGCTGGGGGCTGGAGTTGGAGCTGGTGCTGGCTCCGTGATGAACCAGGAGACGTGACGCATACACGTGCCAAACGAAATGGCGGGTGGGGAACCGGGCGGTTGCCAAAGGAAGCCGGCACAAGGACGTAGCAGGAGGTGGAGACATCATCATCATTTTACGCTTTGTGGCATTGGCGGCGGCAGTGACGGTGATGAGGATGCGGATGGCGATGGCGATGACGATAACGTGGCCAACCAGAGCAGACGACAGTGGAGAAAGTTTACCAAGCTGTGCAAATTAAATGCGAAATCTAAGTGGAAACGTACATATGTATAGTATGTATGTACTCCTGTAGCTCATCAATAAGGCAATGAAACAGTGATGAAATTATACATTATTGAAAGTATAATTTTCCCTGAAAACTTAAGAGAAATGTATGTGAAATGTTAAAGAATGCAGCTACTTATGATACTCGGTATATTTTATTTTTATAATATTTTGTCAGACATTTTCTCTTGTTTTCTCTTCTATGAGGAAAGCATATTTTTCTGGGTGTAAATTGGTCTTAATTTCCATTATGCTGCCCAGACTGTTGCACATTTGCATGCGGGCCCAAAGGACAGGAGTCGTGGGAGCCGAAAGCAATGCTCCATATGATGCACCATCTCCTGCTTACCTGCTGCCGCCCGTCACCTCCTGATTGTCTCCTGACTGCAGCATTGTACGGATATATATGCACATATACTCATGTGCAATTAACCGCAGAATCAGAGCACATCAATACGTGGCCTGCAGTTTAAGCGGGTTCGAAGCTGAGCCGTTTGATGCCAAGCGATTGATTGGTGCAGGCTTTAATAAGGAGTTGTTACTCAGCCTGAAAAGCTTCTTTTTACTGCTGAGAAGAAAACGAAGTAGGGAATTATGTCCTGAATTTTATTAAATAATTGAGATGTAAAGGTAATAAGTTGTAGCAAGCTTGAAGTATCGGTTTTTAAGTACTTTTCAAGAACTAATTATTCAAATAAAATTTTTAATTATTACTGTCTCTTTAGTGAAGCTTTTTGTACCATAAATCAAGCCACTTGAGTCAAGACATAAAGAATTGATGTTTGCAATTTAATCACAGCTAAGCGCTGTCGTTAACAAATGTATAATTCCCCTGACTGGCGTCATGGCAATGCAATTTCTTGGGACATAAATCACACAGAGGCAGAGGCGCCTCAATTTGCATATGCACGGCGTTCGCTCGTTACTGTAATTGATGATAAACCAGCAAATACTAATTTGTGGATACTTTGCCTTGCAGATTGACATCTCCTGTCGGAACACAAAGAACACCGTCAACGCGCTCCTGACGCGCACGAACTTTGTGACTCTGAAGTACGTGACCGATGGCTGGGGAACGGATGCGAATGGCTTCAAGTTGGTGATTACGTCGGTGAAGGATCCCAGTAAGTGGAGAGAGAGAGCCGATCCCATTACACAAGCTAATTCTTATGATTCTTCCAACCAATCAACCCACAGAGCACACCTGCAAGGACTTTACCTGCGCCACCCGCGAGTTTTGCATCCATCCCGATCTGCTGTGCGATGGGGTCAATCACTGCGGCGACAACTCTGATGAATCAGTGCAGAATCTGTGCCAGAGTAAGTATTAGTTTTAGAAATTTAACAATTCCTTTGACTTTTTCCAGTCCAGAGTTCATGCTTTCTTTTCCTTATTTCAGGTGAGGCGAGCAGCACCGTCTTTGGCATGGACATGACCTGGTTCGTCTTGATTGTTGTGGGCGTACTACTGGTGCTCAGTGCCCTTATTGTGGCCGTGGCTATTTGTGTGTGCCGGCGTCAGGACGAGAACGCCGCTAATCAGAACACTGCCCTGCAATGTAAGGCCCCCACGCATTGAGTTACCCAAATTGAAGCTGCATTAAACCCTTGATCCTTTCAGTGCACCACAATGCCGACACAAATGGTTCGTCGAAACATCTGCACTACCATGGCATCAGTGTCGGCGGCACGCTGACGCGGGAGCACACCCAGCTGCCGACGTCGGGAAACTGGCATCACCCTGCGGGACCATCCGGGTACCACCGCACTCCACACAGCTACTTGAAGATGGCCACCAAAGTCCGTCCCATTTGGTGCTTGGCAAATTCCGTCAATTAGGTCAAGATCTATCGCATAATTCCGCCGGGCTCAGCCAGACGAATATCGCCGGAGCTGGCGCCGCGGGCGCTGCGCAGAAGGACGAATGGTTCGTCTAGGACCAACGCCTGGGAGCATTGCGAAATAACCGATTGACTTGAGCACAATAATCTGTACTTTATTAAGTAAATTTATGGATATTTGCAGAGCATTAAATGAAGTGAGTATTAGCTATATATAATCTAGTTTATTTATACTAATTCAATTCGATTGCAGGACTGTACGACTATATTTAACAACAATTAGTGTGGACATCACCGCGCAGGGTGTATTATATAGAGATCTCTCCTCGTACCCAAGCAGAGACTCGAACGCATTGGGCAGGACTTGCCGGTCCTGTCGGATAACCAATGCATCTGTACATAGTCTATAAATATATATATCAATTATAATTTAACTGATTAACACTGCACGCTGGCTAACCAAGATCCTTGACCTGAACCTGACCCTAACCCTGATCCTGAATCCCTATCATAAGTTGGTGCAAGTACATACGTTGGCATTTATTTAGATTAATTAATTAATTACGTTTAGCAGGCAGAATTAGGCAGAGAAATACTTATTGATCTTCGATTTTAAAGTCAGTTTGCATTGCATTGCGGATTTCGTTAAATATGTGCACAGTTGAAAGTAAAATTAAAGATATTGTATAACGAATCCGGAGATAGTCGCAGATTCTGAAAGGAACAATCGTAAGCATTTAACTGAATTGTGAACAGAGAAAAAACCAGATACAGAAAAACCGTAAGAAGTATTAAAGCTCAACATGAATAACCAAACACTGTCATTAATATACAACTTCCGAATCTAATCAATTTGAGATAACTGATAACTGGCGGCGAAGCCAGGGCGTTTTTACCAAAAACTAAGCTGAATTCTAATCACAAAATGGACACAAGAAGATCAACAAAACAAGGGATGTACATAAGTAGTCGACAATATAATCACAAACTTACTTACAACAAAACCAAAAAACCGAAAAAAAAGAAACGGAAACCGAATGTCATTACACGTTAACGGAAACGGAAACGGAAACTTCGAACGTAACTGTGTCACCTCCTGAATACTTCACCGCCACTTCCCATTGTCCACACGGAGACTCCGATAGAAGCAAACATTTCACCGAGAGACTCAACTCAAGGAACTCATCAAGGAGCCGAAGAACCGATATCGATATCGAAACCGAAACCAATGCTAAGCGGAAATATTCTGAGACATTAAGGACAATACAGTGAAAACTTTTGCTTTTGATACAACTAAATTGAGACGGTGCCCGTGGCGGCATGCTGCATTTTAACCTACAGATGTGTCCGAATACGAATACAATTTTCTACAATCAACAACCGAAATGGGATTCTACACAAAATTAAACGTAAAAACCGAGTTAAAATTGATACATTTTGCTACAAAATCGAATGATAACGATCATATACATATTATATTGACGACGATGTGCATAGGAGGAGTCACTTGAGGAAACCAAAACTAAAATGCTTCAAAATGATTGTAGTACTTCCCGCCGTTAATATTTTTTTAAATATATCGTACATACTACAAGAATACAGATAATACTTATACTAAGAAGCAATATGTAAGAACTTTTTCCGCTGCTACAAAATAAATATTTGTCTTTCAAAATACTTCCATAGGTCCGGGCCCAGTTAGCTGAGCGCACTCGATTTTTCTTTCCCAAAAATAATACCTATGTACTTTCCCATTTGCTAAGCCAGAAAATAAATGAAACATAAATTATATATGCAGATAGGGGCAAAAATTAAACACTAATCCGAGTGTTAGAGGAGGCATGTGTTCAGCCCGATCAGTGCGATTAAGTCAAATTAAATTAAATTAAATTAGTTTTGTACTTAGCTGTAAAGTGAAACAAAAAATTAACTAACTAACTCCTAGGCATAATTTCCGCTGAAAGTCTCTCTTCTTTGTACCCCCCACTTTCCCTCCTTCTTTCTTTCGATTGTAAAACTACATAAATACATGCGTCTTATACTAAATATATATATATATATATATATCATAAATTATAGGAAAATGGTATTATGATGTATTATGATAAATTGAATTTTTAACCGAAACTCATAAGCAAATTGTATTAGGCGTGAAATTTTAGCAGCGAATGAAGCGAGATGCATACGTTATGGGTATGAGCTGAGGCCGCATTCATACCATTACCATTACCATACATGGCAAACAAATTAATCTTAATTACTTAAAAACGACGATAATAATTGAAACTAAATAACAAAACTGAATAACCACAACAAAAAAGCTAGTTTATGCAATACAGGAATATGGAATACTGAAATTATGCGTCAAGTAAACAAGTAAAAAGTTTAGGCAAGATTGTATTGTAATATCTAATCGTAATTGTACTCGTAATCGCATGCCTATTCCCCCAGCACTGGTGAAAATCGGTTAGATCATGTCGTACGTACGTATATGAGTGTAGTTAAAATATACATACATATTTACCTAAATACAAATCAATCGAAAAAGGGGGAGGCATCAAATTGGATAAGTGGGCGATCGATCAATAAGGTATATACATATATCTTGATTGATCAATCAATCTCCGCCAGAGATGTTTTGTAAGAGCTAATTAGGTAGTGTGGTGGATGGTGATTTTGGGAAGAGCCTTTAGTTTCTCCCAGTGTAAGTGTTACAATGTGTTACAATTCATTTTTTTTTACCTTCAACACAATCTTTGCCGCAATTAGTCGAACTCTACTTAGTATATGTACGTATATGTATGGTACTTACATGTCTTTATGTCTGGTACTTGAATAAAATTAAACTGCGAATTGATAACCATTGAACCTGCTTTCCCCATGCAATCCATAGCCAGGACTCAATTAGGTATATCAAGGCTCTTGAGTTCAGTGGTATATCATCAATTGAGAGCTCATAATTATTTTGTGGATGGGTTTTTTTGGATTACTATGGGATATTAAAGGTAGTTAAGTATAGAGATCGACTAGGTATACAACATCCGAAAGGTAGAGCAAATGTTATGCGAAATTGGGCAATAGAATCGATAATCCTCTAGGGAATATTCATTAATATCCACATCCTGATTACGGCATCCAAAAAGCAAAAGGTCCACAATTTTTAGAGTTTATCAGTTTAATTAAATAAAGAAAGAAAAAATAAACTAAAAGTAATAAGATTTTACCAGCAAATACCAGCAAAACAACAATAACTAAACCGAAATCGAATGAATGATTAAGAGCCTAGGAAGGGGACGCGTAAGAAATGCTTAGCTTTGTGTTAAATTGCTGTTGAATATAAATGTACTTGTACAATGATAATAATTACGATGGCATTGAACACAACAAAACACACAGTCAGAACAACAACAAACAGAAGAACACACACACCAAATAAATCAGACAATGCAAGAACAGAACCCAAATCCAAATGAAACTAATTATAATAAAATAAAGAATATAAAACGTTAACTTGAATATTTGTTTTGCTTGATGTCTCCGTATAAGAGTAAGTAAGGAATCTATGGTAAGCAAATTTTGTTCCGATAAAATAATAATCAATGTATTGAGGAAATCCACTGCTTAAACAGTAAACTCCTCCGATGAGAGTTCATCTGTGTCGGCATACAGGAGCATCTCCAGTTCACGCTTCCTGCGCTGTTCCTCCTGCTGCCGCTTGCAGTGGACTTGGGCCAGGCAGTTAAGCACGGAAACCACAAAGAAGGACACCATGACGAAGGCCAAGAACTCAAAGATCCAAACCACAGCATTGAAGATATCCTGCGAATCTGATTGGCCACCACCATGCATCTGCTGCTTGGTGGAGCGCAAAACACCCAGGATGAGCTTATGTATCGGCGGTCCTAGGTAGGGCAGATGACGCAGAAGGATCGCCATTTCCTCGACCACCTCGTCAGTGAAAGCCATAATGACGCACAACTGCTGGATGGTGGATTTGATCAAAGCCTTACCAATCAATATGGCAACGAAGAACCTCCAAAATGGCACGAGGAAGTGGCCGCAAATGATTCCAGTCATATCAAACAGGGGATTGGGAACGCTTGCAGCGACTAGGATTGCCACAAACGGGACTCTTCCCATTCGTTCTGCAATGAACAGCTTCACCCGCTCCAGCAGACTGCGGCTAGCACCTTCAGTTCTGTTTTCCACCACTTCAGAATCGTCGTCTATTACAGAAAGACGGGAGCTACGAGCCACAAAGTATGAGGGTAACTCGCCTAGGACCGTGCCCAAGCCCCAGAACAGCGCCTCCGGTCGAACCTTAGACAAGATATCCCATATATCCAATTCCAGATGCTTATAGGGCTCCGGGGGACACATCTTCTTGTCGGGATAGGGTGGCGCCGGAAAGTTTAGTGTGCCACACTCGTAGGCGGCCAGGGTTACGGCGGCTATGTGAGGTCCCAAGTATAACAGGAAGGTGTGCAGTCCAGCTCCAAACCCCACAGATGTAAGCACTCCGAGGAACAGCCAGTAAACCGCGAATCCAAGGTAATGCTTCAAAATAGTCATGTAATAGGCGTGAGGACCTGGAATAAAGCATATAATCCCAAGAAACATCAAAATGCCCAGCAGCCATATGTTCATCAGCTTGTTGTAGGCAATTCGGAGAAACTGAAGGACTTCAAGGCCTCCATACTTTAAGGTCTGCATGGGACGACGCCACAGGACCAAGGAGTTCCACTCCACACGCTCCTTGGCAGTCTCACGCGTTGTATGATCTACGTCTATGTTTGCTGCCATCGTAACTTTAAATGTTTCAAAACTTGGTACTGCTCTATATTGTGTTTTAATTCCCAGAAGATTTTGAAGGGGGAACATTTCCACTGATGCTATGATAACTAAGTTTTAAATTTTTGTTTATATACTTTTTCTGTGTTCTGCTACATATTTTAATGATAAGATATGGGAAATCGTTGTAATGAATACATATTTAAATGAATCTTAATTTATATAGAACTATTATCCTTCTTTTAAATAAATCTCATCGCTGAATATTTGCATAATAATGATTAATATTAAGGATTAACATTATCTCTTAGTGCCTCGTATTGCCAGTAATCAAGTGGGCCAGGAGGAAGAGATATAAGTTTACCATCAAAATTCTCATCATTTTCTGCAGCCAAATGTTCATCCTCGCACTGGAATTTATATGCACTGATCTTTGTTATAAAATTTTCCATTTCCTGAGTTTCCTCGGCTCCCATAGCTTCCTCCTTCAAACTGTGCATCAATTTAGCACTGCATAAAACAAAAACATTTTTATTTTGCTATTTCTTAAGGAAATTAATTAATAAAGTAAAACTTACATCATTATTAAGTGGTTTTTCTGCAGACGCAAGGCTGTCAGCAGAGACAGGACACTTCGCAGCGGCAAAAGCCGATTCCGTTGACGTGAACTGGTCACCTCCGATTGCCGGACGATCATCTTTTTGATCAAGAGATTTAGCAATTCTTGGAACACTATCAACCTCAGAAGCCAGGATTCAAAAATGGTGGCGTGCTGTTCAATTATGCTTAGGTGAGCAGTTAAAATAGATGACACACGAGTCTTGGAGTTGTTTTTATCGCTGGTTACGTGCAATAGTATGACTGGCAGGCAGCGCATGTATGCTTCAACTCGGTGCTCTATTAGGACAACTAAGAGTTGCTCCAACTCAAAGTCTACATATTTCAAGGATGTTCCCGTCTTATAGAAAAAAAAACACAAATTAGAGCCCAAATTTTGGGAAGCCATAAAAGTCTTACCATTTTATACTGAACCAACACCTTCCAGATACGATTGTTTGGCAAAACCAAATGTTTCGATTGAATAAATCGGCGGAACGCGAAATTCATCTCAGTCACATAGCCCTCGACGAGTGACTCGGGATGCGAATCTCGCGGAGGCTGAATTAACCAGTCCAAAAGCGTGCCATAGGTGGCATCATCCAGACTTAAGTTCGGAATATTACCAATGTACAGTATCAGGGTTGAGGTAAATAGAAACTTGGCTCGCCCAAAGTCAAGATCAGAATTTGAAAGTTCCAACCTGCAGAAGTCGAGAAGCTGATTCACCAAAAGATCTATACTGAGGCACAGGACATCGTCTGATTTATCGCTCGCTATATACACCATAATCAACATGGTAGCCAAGCTTTCGCTGCCATAACGAACTGAAATCCAAAGAGATGAATACATTTATGCGAAAACCATAAAGTCAGCTCACAACATACCTAGACTTTCGTTCTGAACGCGTTTCTCCAGCAGAAACTTGGCCAAAGTCGGATAGATGTCCGCCACATGACGAACATCAAACTTTTTGACAATAAGCAAGGAGTGTAGACGTCGTATACCCATGGCATAAGTCTCCAATAGCTCGACCATTTGGGATTCCTCGGTATCGGTGGCATTCAATGAGGCCAACAACGAAGCCTGTTCCTCTCGTATATAATTCTCTGCTGTCGTGTGAGTTAGATAATTTCCCGTTGCCTCCACCGAACGATAGATATTCATGTAGAGTCCCTGAATCTCCGATTCGGTAAGCGAGTCGTCTTTGAGGAAGTTTTCCAGGCAGAACTTCTCCAGGTTCAAAAGCAGCTGCAAGACCAATGATATATATAATGGCTAAATATATAAATCTTTTACTAGTTTTCATTTATAATTCTACCTCTTTCTCTCTCTGAGCTATTGCCACAAAATCCACCATACCATAGATACTGTAGAGTATAGATCGAGTGCCCGTCTGGTGGGATGCGGACTGCACAAGGCCTGGCCAAATGCGCAGCAAGGTGTTGACCTGATCAAAAGCTTGCGGATCTTTTGTGTACTCTGCAATAAGGCGCTCAAAGAGTATGCTTACGGACTGGGCGGCTATATGACTTAATTCAATTCGCACATTTTCAGCACTGAGTACTACTAAGTAGGACTCGAAACGATGTAGTGCTGGGAAGTGAGTGCCAATAACTCTAAGATATCTGGCCAATTCATTTCTGAACTGCGCATAGCTGAGACTCTTCCGGGGATTCCCCTGCGACTTGATGTACGTTTCCAGTATGTGCAAAGCTATTTCCTCTTTTTGGTACTTGCGCTGCGATAGCTTAACGTAGACCTTGGCTGCCATTGAGGCAACCAGCGACAAAGAAATTGGACATCGCAATACAAGCTGAAGCAACATCTCGTGAAAACGGATCGTAAAGCATTCCGTGCTGACCAAGTGTCTGTTAAAGAAAATTAAGGATTATAAATTAATCGTTTTTTTATAGCTATAGGACGTCTTACTTTTGAAGAGTCATGAGATACTTAAGTGCAGCCATAAGCAGACGCTTGCAATTGCTCGTCTTAAATGTCTCAAAGATCACTGACATATATTTGTCAGTGATCAGCTCATTGGTGAATAGACGCAGATACAAGTTGTTGCCTTGATCCCGCTCCATGCTCATGGCGAACTGCTCGAGCATGGTCTGGGCGAACTCGTAGGCCTCGATGTAACTGTCAGGCTCGTCCATCTGCAAGTTTACCGACATGTTAGCATCCTATGGATAATAGATTGGCTCTTACCTCAACGGTCAGGATACAGAAGACAAAATCGAGTGCCGACTTCTCCACGCCACAGAAGGTCTTGTAGTGGACTTCGAACATTTCCAGCATGGGTGTCACAACCACTTCGCTAGTTGCATCATAGCTATAATCACACAATTAGTAATTAAATGTAACTTCAATCCGAGGCACTTACAAGATTCCATAACGAACGTCCACCGCGAGAGTCAGGCAAATCTCCTTGAGACCCTCAAAATTAGCGTATTTGGGCAGCAATGTTGACAGCCCGTCCAAAATATAAAAGGCTGAGGAATTTTGATATAAGGAATACCAGTGTTATTTCAGTGTTACTCACACATCCTGGCCAGTGGCTCGCAGAGATAGCGGTCCGAGGAAGAGACGTCAGTTAGCTGCACGCTACCGCAAATGGATTGCGTCACCTTCATCCAGACGATCACCAGTCGCAGGTAGACGGAAATCGGATGGGTTAGTCGATCGAAGCGACAATTTTCCACATCCAGCTTTAAAGCTGATGCGTAGTGCGACAATAGGAAGGGTAGCTCCGTAAAAAAAGCCCGCACATCGTTCATCAGTTTGGGATGGGGATTGAAAATATAGTTGGGATTGTCGTTGCGGTAAGAATGTTCCTTCGTCCAAAATAAGTCCTCAACGACTACGTTGAATCTGAGCCCCAGAACTCGAAAGCATTGGCCCACGAAATGATGCGACACTCTTGTCTCCCAATTTTCTGGATCAGATGTCACCGCTTTCAGGAAAGCCATGGCGAACTGTTCGGTTACGAACTGAAAACAGGGGTTATTAATGCGAATCCGTAAGGTATTAATATGAGCACTAACCTCGATTTTGCCGCCTGTTGAAAGAACTGTATAAAAATCCATTTTCAGCGTCATTAACAAAATGGCTTTTAACTTCACCAAGCATTTTGTAGTGTTGAAAAGCTATAGATCGCGAAAGATAAGAAGATATGGTCACACATCTGATCGAGAAATAAAGGAAAAAAAGAAATTTGTAAATGTTGGAAGATGCCATTTTAATGAATTTGGTTTTTTTTTATTTAATTTTAGTTTATTTTAAGCAAATTTTTTAATAAATGGTTCAAAACAAATAAAAAAACACACACAAAAACTTAGGCAACGAACATGACTGCAGAACCAAAAACGAAAACGCCATCAAGCGGCCACAGTTTGAACTACAGCGTGTTGGCGAGAGGAAAAAGAGGGAAAGAGGGTAGAACGAGAAAATCCATCGCGCTTTCTTTTCCCTCGCCCACAAGCTGTAGTAGCTGTTGACGAACAGTCAAGCTAACAGTCAGTTTAACAGTCTAGATGTTAGTTATTGATTCTGCAGTCAAGTTCGTTGCCTAAGTCTTTCGTTTCTTATTTTTTATTTGTTGTGAACCATTTATTAGAAGTTTTGTGTTAAAATAAACACAATTAAATACTAAAAACTTGTTTGTGTTTATAAATACAAAGGATTTAATTTGTATTTTTTTATACATATGGTGATACTGAAATAATTTTAACATACATAAATGAAAATAAATTTAAAAATATAAAAAAATGTTGATTTTGTTGTTTCTTATTTAGTTTAAAAAAGTGATTGTAAATTATTTTTAAGATAAATAAAAAAATATATATGTATATCTAGAACTTTATTTGTGTTGTTTTTTATTTAGTTTTAATAGATACATACATAACTGCTTTAAAGTTAGAACAAATTATGAACCCAGCTTTTTCGTATAAATATGTTAGAAAAATCTAAATTTAAAAAAGCCATAACTAAGCTAAAAAAGCTATAATCTAAAATTAGTACTAAAATCTTACTAAGGTTATTATTATTAAGTTATCAAATCTGCATTAAAAGTTATATAACAAATAGATATATCATTATATATGAAATAATTGTAAAAAAATAAAACAATCCTACAAGGGTAAAAAATGAATCGAAGTAAGCTTAGATGTCGGGTTATAAGACTGTCACCCAGGTCTGAATCCCTGTAAAAGAAATTCATTTAAAACTAATACTACTAGCGACAACATCTCGTTCTCGGGTTTGGAAAAAATAAAATGATACAAATTGTCTAAAGCAAAAAAATTAAAAATCTAAAAGTAAGCATTTCCTATATTTCAAATTTAATTTTTGCAAAGTGAAGTGAAGATTCGAAATATACAAAATTTGCTCTCATTGATTGCTCAAAATTCGAAATACTACTTTTTTATCGAGTTAAAATTTGCTTTTTCTAAATTTAGTTTATCCAACTTTGGAATGCATCATTCTTTTCTAGATGAGCGGCTGCCAGGGCAGGCTGCAGATAAAATGTAAGAAACTGCTGCCAGCTCATCCCTTATCCGCAACGGTTGGCCCTGGCATGTCCTTCGTACCGAAATGAACGGCGGCGGTATCACTGTAGAGTTCGGTATTCCCCCGGATGCCTTCATCATGGATTAGGTGGGCGGGACGATAGACAGTGAAGAGTTTGGCGAAAACAGCATGTGTACTTCAGGGATCCCAAGTGACATTAGAAATTTATGGATTATTGCGGAGAACCGATAAAACTATAATCTTTAATGTGTAAGCAGCTAAGGAGTCTGTTCGAGCGAAAGGTAAAAAAAAGCGTTAACAATTGTCAGCTTTATTCTTTATTTTATTCTTCAGCTACCCTAGAACGAAGGGGAAAAGTAAGTCTTCAGCTATGTCTGGATGTGGAGAGTGTTGATGATCTGATGGCCTCCACTTGTGTGATCAGTCCAAGGCAACATAGAAATTGTAGCTATATGCCACTGTGACTTACTTTTCGACTGGCAATCCAAGTAAGGTAAATATTCATAGTTATCTGGAGAAAAGATATATTGAATAGCAAATTTAATCTCATTGCTAGGTTGCTTGGCTCTCCTTGGACTATTCCTTTCCGAGAGTCATAATTTTAATCTATAAATCGCACCGTTACCATTGGAGGTGGCATGGATGATGGTTTCTCCGCCCTAAGCCATATAGTAATGTCGTTTTCGATTGCTGGAGTAGAGGCTGCCTTTGCCCAAGCTTCCGATTGTCGATGGCTTCGCCTATTCATATTCCATTATGAAATTTTCTGGTGGGACCTCGAACTCGACAGTGAAATCGTAGCCGTTCTTTTCGGTGCGGAAGACATGACAGGTTCAACCGTAGCTGATGAGTGGATGAGCTTGTTGCCGCATATCAGTTCAAACACCAGATTAAATTGAGATTTCCAACAAACTGTTTATTTTTATTAATGTTTGTACATTCTGTATTTGGTGAAACACAGCACATATTACAAAATGCGTATATTTACAGCAGAGGTTGCACAAGTAATACGATCGATAAAGCCTAAACCTCGAACAAACCAAATGCATGTCTAATACAAAATGCAATTACAAATAGTTTTCGTTTAACTAGCCGTAGGTAATTAATTTAAAAGCTCACTTAAGCTAAATAGTGTGTACTTCGCGGGTGGGCCCGAGGGCAGTCGGATTCACAAATACTTGAAAACGCCAACATTTTAAATGCGACAAATCGTTGTCACTCTGGGTTGCCCAGGGCAAAATGACACTAAAGCAGGTCGGAGGCTATCGGATAGCCAGCGTGAGACAGGCACTTTAGTGACCCTTCAACTGTATTCTTAGAGTTATGCCAGGTCTGGCAGCAGATCTGACTTTTTTGGTTTTATGCTTGTACTGGGATTTCCTCGCCGGTGCTAGTGCTTCTTGAGTTGCTCGTACGTGATGAAGAAGATGATGTTCCACGGTCCCATCCTGACCCAGGTGGGTATGAATCCCTTGTAAAGGGCTAGGAGACCCTCGTTCCTGATTGTCTGCACGGCGCAGTCGAGACTCCCACTGTACAGCTTTGGTGTGGCTGCTGCCGTGACAACGCCGTTCATTGACATGCTCACGTGTCGCTGGTTCATTAGGCGGGTCTATTATGGAGACGAAAATAAATCTCGGTTGCAAAGGTCTCACCAGATTGTGCTACTACTCACCCGGATAACATCGATGGGGGTCGAGGCTATGGCACTGCCCAGACTGGCAATAAAGCTTGAGCTGCAATTTAAACGATTTATTTACGAGGAACTCGGAAACCACTCTAGACTCTCGCTTACATGAAATGATTGGCCACGTGATCTCCAAAGGCGGTCATCAGCTGCAGCTTGCAAAAGTCATAGACGGGTAGCTCCACAGAGGCGATAACTACGGCACGCTGAGCCGTTGGCCCCACGCCGCGCCACAGTCCCCGGACGCCCTCGTACTTGTATATCTCCCCAAAGCAGCCCAGCAGGCTCTGGTGCTGGCCCTTCCCGTGGACTTGCATGCGCACCTTTAGCACATCCGTGGGATTGGCGATGGCCGAGGAGATGGCCCCAGCAGCCGCCGCGCACAGTATATTGCTCCAGACCCGCTCGCTTCCATCCTCGTTCGTTAGCAGGCCACGCTCGTTGGCCAGTTTCTTGAGCGTATAGTAAGTTCCGAACTTGATGGTGCCGTAGGTGGCCTGCCGCAACACCGCTGGCCAAATGCTGCAAGGGAAAACAATCAAACTATTACAAATCAAATTAAATTATCAGGTCCACAATGATGCTTTGTCCTGGTATCAGTTTCAGATACAAAGTCTAATGGGTTAACAGCCAGCAGGGCAAAGTTTGCTGACTGATTAAACTTTTGGCCCACCGCGAGCATTCCTTATCTGTGTCTACAGTAAAAATTATAAGCACATAGGCTCGTTCTATAAATAGCTGAAGCTGCATATCTTCCATTCTATCTATCATCAAATTATTCAGATAATTTAACTTGAAATAATAATAAAAAAAAGGAATATATTAATAAAAAATGTGATTACAAATTCCCTTTACAAACAAAGAGCCTACTGTGCTTCCCCACATTCAAGTTTATCTGCTCCCCAGCGGACGAACACGTGACCGTCACACGTTTGCGACGATAAGAAGCCAGCACTGCTGTGATGGACCCATGATGCGACAGCGTGCGCGTGGAATGGAGATACCCAACATTCTTACCCGGAATACAGGGCCCTGAGACCCTCCTCGCGGGAGATTTTCACAAAGGCATCTGTCATGCCGCGATATCGCAGTTGCGAGAAAGTTTGGTCGATTTTCTGACCTTGGATTTGGAGGCGCGTCTTGGTAGTGTCGATGGGAAAAGTGCCTGCAATGTGAATACGTAAAGGTTTGTTTACAAAAGATTCGCTGGTGAGATTAGGAGCTGTCTGATTCCGCTGTCGCCCAGACCAGTGGCCTAGCGTGGCTAGCGGAGCAGGGGAAGGTGTCACCACCTCTGTTTTTGTTTACCGAATTCCGCCGTGATCGATGCAACGCCGCCGTAAACAAAAGGCCGCCAGTCCTTCACTTCCGCCATGGCGTCGCACCTGTTGATGTCCGGATTCGAGTCGAATTGCGCCCTGTTCCCTAACGTATCCACCGCCGCCAATTTGTCGCACTACCTGGCAACAAATTATATTATTGCTCGCGATCGCCTTTTCATCCAGACAGAGAAATATCGTCAATTTAATCCAGTGCGCCGGTGTCCAATTGGAAAATTTGCGTAAGCTTTATTTGTGTGGCCAGGTGCTCCGATGCTCGACATCCCTCAATTTATCGATATTCGATAAAGCAGTAATTGGAAAGGTTAAAAACAAGTTTCAAGCAGTTCAAATTTCCGATTTAGCGGAAATTTCAAGAAAATTAAACAAAATTTTAAATAAATGATTCATTTCAAAACATTTCATTAAATGAAGAGGGTTTTTTATTTTAATTTGTTAACTTTATCTATCGGATTTTTACCTATATTGATTTTCGCCGAATCGACAATTAAATTTATATTTCCAGACTGCTGAAAATAATTATATTAATAAACACAGCCAAATGTCTTACCATATATTTACATTTCGTTTTTCCTAATTACATGTAGGTAACAATATTAATTAAAACAATAAAAAATAAAGTTAAAATATTGGAATATAAAAAATCCAATAATCCAAAAGTCATGCTAAAAGTAGACCAAGAAACTCTGGCGTGCAGCAAACTTAAAATAAATATTTCATTCGCTACCGACAGCAAGTTAAATTAGCAACGAAGATCTGGAAATTCCTAGAGACCATAGCCCTGGCCTCGTGGTCCATCTGGGGACCTAGTGCAGGTTCTCCGGCACCGCCGACGACCTTAGTTGGCATTTTGCGCTTTTTGTTTTCGCCCCGATCTCCCTCTCTCGCATTTTGTTTGTTTCGCTGCCAAAAATCGCATAATTAGTGGTTGTTTTGGGGGAAGCAATAATCCGATAGCAGTGTTTACTACGATTTTTCTATGTTTAATTCACGTCACTCGCCGCGGATCGCCGCGGAACCGGATCGTGAAAGTCGGCATCGGCGGCGTCAGACAGTCGCCGGGCTCATGGACCAGTTTGATGCCGCTCAGATCCAGCAGATCCAGTGGGTTTAACCCGAAAATGGGCAGGCAAACAAAGCGGCGAGTCCGCTAACAAAGAATTTGGCAAGTCAATTTAATCTCTGCAGGCCATTGTTAGTCGCAGGCACAAATGTAATTTAAAATCGCTTTACAGCTTATTTCACTTTGCATTCCGCTGCCGCTGCCGGTTTCTCCGCTAAGTGATTTTCGCCAGTGGAGCGTTCCCATCACGGTTCTCCGCCGGACTGCGGGGGCGCGTAAATTGACCGTTTCGAATTTGTTTGCAAATCAAATTAGCGGATCAAGTCAAGCGATCAACCAAATGCGTGCGGCCAAATGGAATTTATTGGGACTTGAACTTCAAAGCTAAAAAACACATTACAAAAGGCTGGAAATTGATATTAAAGCTTTCTGAAAACCACCAATTTGCTTGTAAAATATTATTATATTATTATATTATTGCAAATATTGTAAATAAACCCTTAGATCTCAAAAAAGACTGAGCATATACATAATTTCTTTTGGTTCCTTCAATGGTTACTCACCTCTCCGGCATGCGGAAATTCCCAAAATAAAAGGCAGTGCCCATATTGGCTTTAATTTGATTTCAGCTTTATATATTTGAGATGTAATTCGTCAAGGTTTCCATCAAAGAGAGGATCGGACAAAACGTGTAACAAATGTTAAATTAGGAAACAATAAAGGAAACATAGAATGAGTTTTAAGTTTTTTTTTGTCTATAAAATGATGATGAAGAGCTCTAAAAATCGTATGCACAAGTTAGGTGGATCTAATTAAGTTAGTGATGCCATAATTAAAGCGGTCGGAAACGCTTCCTTATGGCTTTTATGGAGGAGTACCAACCAAGCAAAAAATTAAAACCAAAATGTTGAGCATCACGAGACCTGCCTTCTTTTTTTTTTTGTATTAAGAAGGTATTAAGATAATAAAATTCGATTTAAATTCAGTGGTTTCTAGTCAAGATTTTAAATTGAATTCCATTCTGGTTATTAAAAAATAAAAAGGAACAGTGTTTGAAATAGTTTCACAAGCAACTAAATTCCCATTCCTAGTTCGACAGCCCCAGTTTGGCATATTTGGTATCCCAAATCAATCAGCTAATGGCTCTATCAGGTATTCCCCAGAATCGAACGGCAGAGCGCGGGGGAAAGGCAATAGAAATTTCTTTAATCCCAGACTCGATAAATTAATTTGTGGCCAATTTGCATATTTAACACACTGGCCTGGGCCTTTGTTTACCGTTTAGGAGTAAAAACCCGGGACTATCCAAATCCGCATACACGAGCAGAAGCCAAGTCTGGCGCCAAAGAAATTGCCAACAATCCATCAAGTTATCCGATCTCCGCGTCCGTCCGCTCCATGTGCTAATCGCCTTTGGGAATGTTTACTACATATCTATGTATATATGTATATAGTGTGTACGGCGTGAAGATTTTATTACACACCTCCGTCGCTACTGTCGCCGTGGAGAGTGATAGCCGGATGGACCGGTCCAGTCCGAATCGTTGCCTAATCGAATCTATTTCCCGATCGAACTCCAACTCGCTGATTATGCAGGAATTTCAGATGCGACGCCTGTCGCGTCTCCAAGTCGCCACAGTAAATTCTGGGAATCTGACAGATTTTATTACGGCCTAATATTCGCATCATATATTCATTTTCAGTCAAAACTATGCAAAGATATGTGGAGCCCATAAGCCCCATGAGCCTCTTGTTAAACTTGAACTTTGTATTATGGGGCGATCGGAAAAGGTCATAAAATATGCCTAAATTATTGCCATAACTTAGATAATATAGTTTGTTTAATTTATACTTAAATAAAGATAAATTAGCTATTTATTTCCTTCAGAGGAGCATTTTTATTCTCTAAAAATTTAAGTAGCCCTTGCCAGAAAAGTATCACTGACGTGTGATACCGATTTTCCCTTCAAACGAAACAATATCAAAAAAAATTCTAGTCCCATTTTACTTTGTTAAATATATTTGCATATTTTTTGGTTAAATGGCTACCGAAAAAGAGTTGGTTGAACTCGTCAAATCGATCAGAGAGCCAACCAATTTGGAAAAACTAATGAAGTCCGCAATGATACTTCAGCTGAATTCCGAGGGAAGGTCAAAGGCAAAGGAGCTGCTGGTGGGACTATTGGGCGCTGGCGTGCGTCTGGGATTCATTCACGAGTACAAGGAGCACTACTGCGATGCAGCCCATGCCGATGATATGATTGCCCTCATGGGATCGGACTCGCAGTCGGATTTGGACGATGTCAGCTCGGAGTCTATGGATGGCTGGGGGGATTCTGGAGAGGATGAGTCTTAAGATCAGCAGGATTATCTCTTAACGAAACTTTGCAGTTTATAAAACATTTAATTAATAATTAATAGTTGACGTGTAAGAGAGCTTATGATATTTTCCTAACTCTTGCAAGAGAATTTATGATTTATTTCAGGGATGGGATAGGGATATGCCTCCTGTGAGCTCATACCCTCTGAAGGGTATCACTTGTCCTCGGCCCAAACATCCAGTTTTGGGCCGAAACATAAGAAACCAGCAAAGTGAATGTTAACGACGAGCTGCCTGTCTGTCGGCCTGCCTGGTACACAGCTCATCCATAATGCATCACACCCGAGCGGCAATTAATCAACAATTAATTTTTCATAAATTGATCGTTTATTGGCTGAAGGCAGAAATTACCTGCTCGCTACCGTGTGCGCCGCTGGGCTAGCTGGGGGGGAGAAAAAAGGTAATATTAATTACTAATTATGCGCGGCGTCAAAACAACAAAACTAAGGCACATAAATATTTATCGATTTGTCTGCGGCTTTAGTCACAAACCCGAACCGTCAGAATGCCATGTCGATCTGGGAAACTAGCGACGACCCTACGGAGATGGCACGTAGGCCAAAAAGTGGGCAATAAAATGGAAACGAATAAACAATAAATCAACCGCAAATCGGTTGCTTCGAGTGGAATTTTTACTTGGTTACATACAAACAGTTCGACCTTATCGCGATGCTAGGGCCTGTGTCAAAAAGAAAAATAATAAGGAATACCGTGGAATACTAGCGGACCAGGGTCCGGCCATAATTAATAAATTCCAGCGTGCGCCGCAGAGCTGAGCAACCCGAAGTCCCGGCAAACAAACAACAAATTGACGTCACACCGGGCTTGGACTCGAGACTCCTCGCAAGTGCGACATGGGTATCAAGGCTTGCCGGCGGTGGAGACGTTGGAAACGGGTTAAACGAGTAAGAAGAGAACCCAAACAACAACAGACACAAACAACTGGTAAGGGGGCCTTAATCAAAAACGTCGACTGGCTCAAAAAACAACTCGCAGCAGGAATTGGGCTGATCGAGAAGTTGAGGATTCCCTGTTACAAGTTGTCTTTATAATATATGAAATGCTTACTAATGTTATTTGTTTAAAAACCTATTTAAATTGCCAATAAACTGTTTAGTTTAGGCAAATAATTAATACTGCTTGGCACACTGCGTATGAGTGATATATTTAGAAAATATCACGCATACGCAGGGTATTACAAAACACATTTAAAGAAAATAAACTAGCAGAAATTTCTTTAAATATATTTAATATTTTATTCTTGATGAAAATACTCATATTTATAAGCTATTTAATATTCCATTATATATTTCTAAAGTCACACTTCAAACTAGAATGTAAAGATTATGGCTTATTTATTAAAGCAACTTTTGCAATTTGTATTTCTAAAAGTAAAGTTATTAAATCAACTAACAATATATAAAATCCCAAGTGCGTACACTTATTGCTGCCACTGTGTACTGGTTTCTGGCATGCAATAAAATCGCTTAAAAGTCGGGAAGCGACTAGTTTTCATTAAGAGTTACGCCTTCGTTTGGCCCAAAGGTGGCGGACGGCGACAAGTTGGCGTCAGCCAAATGGGATAATAAGGCCAGGCAGTAGCAATTTAAATTTTCAATCGACGCCAGATGCATTAACCTGCTAACAACGTGTATTTTGTGGCAGTGTAAGTCGAAGTTAATTAGTAAAATTGCTTATATGCATGGAGAATTCGGATCAAAGTTTGATCATCAAACATTCAGAATTCAGGTAAAATGCTGTTGACACCAAAACGTTTATGGGTTTTTTATGATGCGAGTTTTTTTCGGATATAAATGAGGGTACAATGTAGATGATCTTACTTGGAAATAAACAGATTCTCAGTGAAAATATTAAATACTCATTACACACACACACTTAAAGCTTGCTTAATTAATCTACCATTGTTTACAGATCGTCTCATCTCAGTTCTGGTTGAGTGCCAGGAATAAGACTTTAGTACAGAGTCTTGACTAGCTTTCTTTTATATCCAGATAAATGTCAGAAAACGACCTGGCGGCACATGAAGCTAATAAATATGTTTATGGGAATTCAGGCTATTATTCTGTCAAGACTTCATTTATTCTTTGAACTCCTACTCTCGCAGCGAAACCCTCTTCAGCGCCATTCCTGGCCATTGGATTGTTTACATTTTCCTCGGTCCGTTTAGTCATCTTCAAAAGCTCCGCCTGGGCGTCAGTGCATCCCAATTTGGCCAGCTCTTTTAGCCGCATTTAGCAGAGCTTCGGTCGGGGTTGGCAGTAGTCCATTCGATGCGCATCGACAATTGCCAACTCAAAAGCCGGCTAAATGGGGCTCGGCAGCGCGAGGTATGGCCATTTATGAAGATTCAAGGGTGGGCGACCCCACATTCCAATGCCAATACAGCTAGGCAGACCACACCCTCTCGGCCAGGCCATTTTTGAGGAGGCCGGATAATTAATTACGCAAAACTGCAAAATAATGCAGAACAATGGCCCGGGAGGCAGACGGACGGGTAAAAGCATTTCGCCAGCTCGCGATCGCTCCAAATAGCCGCAGAGCCCCGTGAGATTTATGGCGCTCGCCCAACTCCGGAATATCCCAGGCCAAAAAGAAAACATGTGCTTCGGGCCAAGAGAGTGGGTTATTATGGCTCGCACGATCAGTGGCTCTCTCCGGCTCTCGACTCACGGCAGACATAAATATGGGAGCCCCCACGAAGGTAGCTTCAGTTGGTGACTGAAAATCAAACCGTGCACAACAGCTGCCCGTGACAAATCCCAGCTTAACGCGCAAAATCAAAGCCAGTGAACATAAATACGAGAGTGGAAGCCAAGCTCGTCTGCAAATACCCAGAAAATTTAATTTAAATATATAAAACACTCAAAAACTCAACTGCACAATGCAAGTGGAAAAAGTTTGTGCCACCATCGCGGTCTTCGCCATCTTCGCCTGCGTCGTGGATGCAGCAATTTACTCCCAGCCTGCCATCTTTCATCCTGGTTAGTATTTATGGAAAAGAAAAGCCCTGCTTTATTTGTTTATAAAGTGAAAAATATGTAGCTAGAAGAATTAACTACAAGGGTTTTTATTTAAAGTTATGTTTTTTCCTTAATACAAAGTCCAAACTATAGAATAACGTTTCAAAAGTCATTGAAATCTACTTCACGCTTAAATTTCCATTTAAATGCGATTTTTTTATTCTGAGAATGATTGAAAATTCCATTAACTCGAAGCTTGCTTATGGAGTTTTCTAATAAAGTTTCCATTTAATAGACAGGCGACCTTTGCCAGCCACGAAACACAATAAAACAATAGCATTGATGGCGCTTCGCAGGCGTGATTGATTTACGATTGGGGCGATGATTTGGCGAGGCCTAATATATTAGCTCATGCCCGATATAAGCCTCGATTTTGGTCTCTAGACCGATTCAGACCAATAGATTTCCAGAACATAAAGCCAAGCTTTGACGTCAGATCTCGAAGCTGAAAATTTGTTTATAATTCCGTTGCCTGAGACATGTGATTTATGGGTTGATATATTTTCAATATTTGGCTGCTTTCGCTGACGTCAACAACAAACACAAAACAACGATAAAATAAACAAAAGGAGAAAAAAAAACAATGATATAAAGTCGAACAACGCAAAAGGCAAATACGAAAACAACAGATGAAATTTGTCATGTTATTGGCCCCCTTTCGGTTGTTGGTTGTGTAGCAGATTCAGATAAACAGATACAGATACAGATACAAATAGAGATAGATATGAATTTCGGTTTTTGGGTTTTTCGCATTCGCCAAAAATTAGCATAAGAAATGTGCTGATGTGGTTATTAATTCAAGCGCTTTGCCTAATTTGCATCGCTATGCGGATTTGAGTTAGAAAAATTATCGATTATCCCGCCAGCCAGATCTGCCAGAGATCGCCAGATATTTTCCTCTGCTGAATTATTCATGCGTGAAGGTCGTCCGACGTCTTTGGCTGGGAATTTCTGGCCATCTCGCGCGACTGGCTCACTAATCTATAAGAAATTAGCGCCAAAACTGCTTAAAAATAGGCGATGAGTTCACGCGAGCCTCGGTATTAATTGCACAATTGGCCGGAATGCGTGTTCTTCGGCTCCCCGAATGGTAAATTAATGGCGAATCTCATTAATCAAACTTACCTTTCTATTCGGCAATTTATTTTTGAGCCCGACAACTCAGCAATTCGCAGCCGCAGGGCAGGCACGGCCGTTCGTTATAAATAAAAGCGCGAGTACGCTCCACCGCCATCTGTCAGCTCGGCTCAGTGCTTGGAGGTTTAAAAATAAATACCAGTCCCCCAGTTGCCAATCTCCAGCTCCGACCGCAGGCTGTCTATAGCTCTTATTTCTGATGTATTTATATCCCGACGCCGAGCGAGTACTTCACCTTTGCTTGTGTGCCAATTTTCTTGTCGAATGACTGTCAAGTTCGTGCCTTAAGTCTTTCGTTGTCTCAGCTACAGCAAGTCATTGGATAGTTACAAAAATAGGCTGAGTGGCAGGGAATAATTATTTATAAGAAGTATAAAAATTTCCATCACCTTATTGATGCCACTGAGGTAGTGGGAGTCGTCTTTTGTTTGATGTAATTTTCATTGATTTAATACGAGTGCCTTGACCTTAAGCCGAAAAATAAGTGAATTTATGATTACAAAAGTAAGTGTTTAAATTATTCGATTAAAAGGCACCTTGAATTGAATTTTATTTCGTTTTTTGTCTTGTTTTGTAAGTCGCATGCACATACATATTTAAATTCCGCTCGGACACAAAGTCACGATTTATAGCCACTTCCTCATAAGCTCGCAAGACATAAATAAAATGCAGTAACTACGATACAGCATCGGGGAAGCAACAAAGAAGACTGGTACCACTTCCGCTTGCACCACTGTAAACTGGAAAATAATTTTTTATATTCTGCTACCAAGGAGAATAAGGAATTTTATAGTTAAATCCAGATATCAAGACAATTTAAGCAGAGAAAATATATTGAAAATATGAGTTGAATATGTTTACTAAATATGTTTGTTGCCTTCTTTATTTTTACAGCTCATCCCGGCAAGTGCTTCGACAAGTTCACCCGAAAGGCCCTGCTGCCCGACAAGGAGTACAAGCCGAAGGGCATCTGCGCCGCAATGACTTGCAGCCTGGAGGCCCGCGAGATCAGCATCGAGACCTGTCCCTATGTGGAGGCACCTGGCTGCGAGGAGCTGCCCAGTGACCCCAACTGGCGGTTCCCCAAATGCTGTCCGCAGTTCAAGTGCGTCGACTTCAAGACCGGCAAGGACTTTATCGTCTCGCTGTAGAGGAGGAGTGTGCGAGAGGTGGCTGGTCATATAGCCGCAACTGAAACGTGATTTTACATAAAATGTATTCGTAGTTTTGTAGAACCCGAAAAGAACGAATGAGAGAGAGAAAGTGTGTGTGTAAAAGAGTGAATGTCTATGGGATGTGTGTGATTCATTATTAATTTATTTATTGTAATTTGTACATAACAGCATAACGCCCTTTCCCTCCCCATCATGTTTTCACGTGTGAACATAATGCAATTTGTTTTGATTTATTCAAAAGTCCCTGTATGCGATATTTGCAAGTATGACTAACTATAAACAAACTATGTTTAGTCCGTAAGGTTTAAGCGAATAAACTAAACAATAAACAAATCAGAAATATGCAAATGTTTACTTTAATGGATTGACTTGGATACGTGATTAGCAGCGTCATGTCCAAGTTGGGAACGTTTTCCCTGCGGTTTATTTGCGCAGTCACAGCCGCCGTCGTCGCCTTCTCCGCCTGATCCACCGGATTACGCGCTCTTCTTTTTTTGGACTTTGTCAATAAGCCATAAGATTATTTTGCCTGACTCATCGCCGGCTGTTTCGTTGGGCAAACATCGCACATGCCGCATTTGAAGCGATCCGCAGCGGAGCTCCAAATACAATCAAAAGTTTATTGGTCGAGAGTCCAACGGTTTGCCGACTCTGTGCCTGATACGAATAATAATTTTATGGCCTACGTTGCTCAAGTAGAGCTAACAGGAAATGCCCAAAGGCTTAGAGCGTAGCTTGATGATCAGCTGAACATATTCCAAAAATAGAATTAGAAATGGCAAGTAAACATAAAAATGCAGTAATAAAATTATTTAGTACCTGGGTTTATTTTACTTGAAATTTCTCGTTTTGTTATAGCAAAAACCTTACATATTCTTCAGTTAAATAAAGAATATTCAATTAGTTGAGTTGGATTGTGGAAAATGGTTTTCTAGCCAACAGATTTGACTTTTACTTGTGCTTAAACAAATTTGAAAAATGTATAGAGTATAATAAACAATTTATTGTATATTTAGAGTTTCTTAGATATAACGGATTTAACATTTTAAATAAGGCAAATAGCGCCAAAAATTACCTTTAATTATCGGTATATTTGTAGTATTTTGTAGTATTATCAAATATGCACTCGATAGGGATCGATAATAACAAGACCTATTTATCGTTATCGGTTAACAAGACCTATTTATCGCTATCGGTTGCTTGGGCGTTGCTTCTTATTATTTACGTTTCTGCTTTTTTCCAATTTTCTAAATAAAACAACGTTTTAGTGCAACAACCGTTCTCAGAAATGCAATTCCAGACGAATCTCATCGCATTGCTGCTGCTGGCAGCACTTATTCACGAAGGTTTGTGCCATTCTTGACGATGCTACAGAATTTCCAATAATTGAACAATTTGATTATTGGTTTACAGGCGCTGCGATCTGGTGCTACCGCTGCACATCCGCCACGCCCGGTTGCGCGGAGAACTTCAACTGGCGGGGAATAGGCTTTCTGGGCGAACATTGCCCGGAGCCCAACGACATTTGCGTGAAGGTGACGGAGCGTCGCGGTGGTAGGTCAACGCCTTTTGATTAACTCCAGCACGTGGCTTAAAACCACCTATCCCTTGCAGCCAAGGAGACCATCACCCGCGAATGCCTTAGTGCCCTGAGCTTCCGCAAGGACATACCCGCCGACAAGTACGAGGGCTGCCGTCCTGCTGCCAAGATGGTGAATCTGGGGCACTACGTCAACCACACGATCAAGGAGCACGACGTGAAGCGCGACTACTTCACGGACACGGAGTTCTGCTTCTGCTTCCTCGACCACCGCTGCAACGGAGCCAGCGGAATGCGAGTGTCGGCCATTCTGGGTCTTGTCGCCGTAGCCACGGCACTGCTCTTCCGCTGAAGCGCCTCGACGAAGATGGCTTGCCCAAAGTGCCTTAGTAACCAAACTAAAACCACGACGAATCTCGTCTAACATTCCGTCCGCACATTCCACGACAATGTACAACTTTTTTGCGTATTGCTTACACGTTTTAGAGACTTGTGTTTACTCAACTAATTAAATACATTTTACAATATTTATAAACAGGTGTGAAATCGTTGCATTAGAGGATCTCCGTATTCTTTGGCGCCCGGTAATCGTAGCTGGCCACCTCGGGATGTGCGTTTGCATGTTCTGCGTATACTTCGGCCAGCCTTAGGCACTGTTCCACTGACAATTCGAAGGAGCGCAGCGTGTCCTGCACCTCGGCGCGCTGGAAGAGCTTCTGGGTGACCTCTTCACGGTCTTCCGGTGGGAACAAGGTGCCATAGCCCCGTCGGCAGTACTTTTGACGCATGCTGAAGATGTGACGCACCACACGCTCCACCAAGGGAAACGGTAGCTGTGTCTTTGGACGCTTTAGAGGGATTACTTTGACAACACCGACATCCACCTGCGGCTTAGGCACGAACGCTTTGCCGGGTATGATAAACTTCAGGACAGGCTCTGTCCAGATCTGCGACATCACCGACAATCGGCAGCGCTGCTCGCCCCCGACGGGAGAGCATATCCGCTCGGCCACCTCCTTCTGGAAGGTGAGTGTCATGCAGGTGTCGTTGCGACGGAAAGCGCCTCGTTTGGCAGCCAAATCCTCATACCAGTTGATTAAAAGGCGCGTGGAGATGGCAAACGGAAGGTTGCCAATTAAGTGTAAACGCTGCGAGGTATCCGGAATATGCTGCTCCACGTTGAAGCGCAGAATGTCCTCGTAGTACATGTCCACCTGGATGTTAAGCGGACTGGCGCACTCCTTCAGCAACTGGAGAGTCTCACCGAAGCGCTCATCCTTCTCCACGAGCATCAGTCGCTCTGGCTGGCGGCGCAAAATGGAGCGGGTGATGCCGCCGGGGCCGGGACCCACCTCCAGCACAATATCATTGGCATCGATACGGCCCGCTGACTTGACAATCTTGTCCGTCAGACGCTCGTCCATAAGGAAGTTCTGGCTTAGCTGTTTTCTGGCCTGAAGCTTGTAGAGCTTAACCAGTTCCCGGATGGTTGGAAGTGGCGGCAGGCGCATCCCGCTCTGGAGTATGCGGGCGGTGGCTTGTGACATCTGCAACAAGTGTAAACATATAAAAACTGGCTAGGCAACGGGTAAAGCTCACTCACATTGTTGTGCAACGACTTCAGGGACGTGTAAAATGAAGAAAACGCTTACGAACTAGAAGAAAACTAACTATAACAGCTGGGACTAGTTGGTGGAGACCTTCTTGGGCTCCTCGAAGTCGTCCAGGAACTTCTCCTGCTGCACCGAAAAGATAGAATAGCCGTAAATGGCCAGTACGGAGACTCCCAGAGCGCCGGCGGTCAGTAGGTTGTTGCGGCGGATGCGCTTCAGTTTCTGCACGCGGTCCAGGTTCTGCTCCTCAATCAGCTTCATAAACTGCAGCTGTGCTCTGTCCAGCTTGGGAGCGTTTTCCCCGTACTTGATCTTAGGTCCCTGCTCCGGCGCCGACATTATAAACGCTTACAAAATGTGATATTTTTCGTTCTTTTCGCCGTCGAAAATTATGAAATCTCGCCCGATATAAAGATGGAAGTGAATCGATTGCCCTTTCGATATTTTGAAAGGAAATGTAAAAACTTGTTTGTTATTTCACAGAACTGTAGATAAACTGGCAGAGGATTAACGTCAAAATATATATGCTAGCTTCTTATTATAATTTTGAGAGGGAACAAAATTATTAAAATAATTTAAACAATTTAAAAAGATATCGGTTATCTATTGCTTTTTAATCGGTACCCAGCACTGGACGGCTTGGAAACTCAGGTTATTTTTGGCGCTTCCTCAACGGTCATACTAAATCGAGCAGCGATTTTCATCCGTTAAAACGACTGCTTAAGTTTTCCTCATATTTCGGGCCCTGCGCCACGGCAGTTCACTTTTGTTGGTGACTCGAGTGCGACGGCAGCGGAAAACGCTTTTCCATGCAGAGTGCGTCTTAGTTGCCTGCAAGTCAGCCAAAGCTATTACTTGTAATTGCGCTGCAAAGTGCGTAATTAGAGCTTGAGGGGGAAAACTGCGTTTTCCGCAAATCCAGAACGTGTTCCATATTTCTAAAAACGTACGTACATAGAGATTGCCAGTGTTTGTGTATATTACCCAAGAGTGTCGTTCGAAGGCACTGCGATGACTTTGAAATGCGGAAATGAAAGTAAAAATTCGGTTGCGTGCTTGGGAAACGCTGCTCTGAAAATTTTTACTGGCAATAACAACAAAGGCAAAACAAACGCGTAATTGCAGAAATCAGCTGTGTACCTACGGACGAACAAGAGTCACAGAAAGAGACGGAGAGCACAACACTCCGCCAGTCCCCCCCACCGTCAGGCCCCCAAAAACGCCTCCCCCTCCATCGACGATGGAAACCTAACAGCTGGTTGGAACGCGCTCTCTCTCTGGCGTTCTCTCTCTCGCCCTCTCGCTCGCTCTCTTGGCCAGCATTTGCCTTATTTGGACTGCTTTTTTCTTTCGGTTTTGTTTTGGTTTTTTTATTCAACATTAGTTGCGAGATTTCGCTTCCAGGCAACTGAAGATTTCAAACTATTTAATGCCCTGCCACGAATAGGTTTTATTTTCGCATTTCGTGTTCTTAACTCCAAAGTATTGCAATTAATTTTGAAATTCCCTCTTGCAGCTACAAATCAAACTGCGTTTCGTCAACCGCCGTCCCGCTTAGGCAGTACAATTCAAAACAAAACAATAACAAAAACAATACCAAATACAAATCTACAAGTGGACGGGAAAAAAACAATAGGGCGATCGTTCAGTAATTAGTGCAGCCGCCAGACAAAGGAATCCTCCGTATTCGAGATGGCGTTCATTTCAAAAGATTTTCGGTCGCCGGGCGAAACATGGATCAAAACCGATGGCGGCTGGGAGATGTCCAAGGTGCTGGAGTGCGGCGGCAAGCGGAAACGGTGAGTCGACCATTTTTTATTTGGATTTCATGCATTTTCTAATAACCAAACGAACACACGCAACTTTTCACAATAGACCCTTGATTTTTGACAATCCAATTATGAAATTTATGTTTTGTAAGTAGTTTGCTGTTGAAACTAATCGCACAATGCACGATTTGCATTTGTGAAGGCATAAAAACAGGCCAAGTTAACTTAGTTTCGAATGAAATATCTCACAAATAATAGTAAAATGTGGCACAAATAGGTTTTGAGTTTTTAAGATGTGGTTTCCAAAGCAACAAGTTGTCTGTGCTGAAATTTCTAGCTTAGAAACTCTGACGAATTCTGAAATTTTGAAAAGATTATTAGGTTCTGGAATATCTGAAACATTTTAACTAAAGCTAAAAACCACTATTTTCCTAGATTTATATTCTCAATTGTTTAAAGTGCATTTCAAAGTCTTGTGAAAGCAAATTTTATTGATTTATGTTTCAAAAGCAATCTAATCTCAAATCAAAAACTTAAGACGTCATTTAAAAAATGTACAGGGAATGACCTTAAATGAACTTAACTCTGTTGTGGTGTTTGAATTACTCATAAGTGGTTTCTAGTCACGTTTCAATTAGCAAATATAATTAGTAAACTAGATCAATGGCCTTACTTCCTTGTAGTAACACATAATATAAATCCTAGCCTTCGTTTTTATTTAAATATTGTTTTTTTAGGTTCTATTTGCAATACCCAGTTTTCGCAGACAATCTTATCAGCAAAGATAAAGAATTACCTTGAGCCAATTTCTGTTCAAAGTCACTGTGACAATTTCCATCTCTTCAAATCATAATTCTACTGTGATCTGTGGCCCATATAGACTGTTATTCCATAACCCTAAGCTCTCTATAACCAACAAAATACCGAATCGTGGCTATTTTCGCTACCGAAATATTTAAATCATTCAATTTAATAGACTCGCTTTGGGCCCAATACAATGCCCAGTGATGGTGCCTGCCATTGAAGTTGGCCAAAGCAAAGCGGCGAATAATTGTCGTGGTCCGAACAATGGGAGCCCACTTCCCATCGGTCGGCGAATCGATGATTTCTCAAACTCAAAGCCGCAGGCAGAAAAATATAATCAACTGCCGGACCAGAGTTGTGCGTTTTATGCCCATGAAAAGTGGCTTCAAATCGAGTAGAAGTTTCCCCCAAAATCTTGATTTATTTAAAATGTCATATGTATCGGCGGTGAGTCACTGATTAACGGCTGTGAAAGTGGTAGAAGTAGCAGCAATATCCGTATCTCGAGTGGTGAACTGGTATGGAGTAGTATCTCTGATCGATTGCTCGCTTGATTGATAGCCATTTGTTGTTCGCTTGGCTGCAATGGGAAATTGCAAGTGGAACAAAAAGTTATACAGAGACATTAAAACAATAGTTGGTGAGAGTGAAAACATAGGCCTTGATAAGCTAATGTTTTTACGTTGCAGATTTGCTAGGGTTTCATTTTCTATATTGGTTGCCATTCACTTTTATAAAATTGCTTAGAATTTTAAAGCGGAATAAACTGCTAAGAATGCAACAAATTGAAAATAAATAATTAATATTATTTATAATAACCCTCTATCTAACTTCTTAAGCATCCCTAAAATAATTTCTGAAAGTCATTAATTTTTAATTTCCATTTCACGCCTTCGGAGCCTTTCTTCTTCTGACAAGATGATGGATTTCCATTATGCATGTAATTATTGAAATTGAAATTGCTCATTCCGATGACTGACATCTACCATATACTATATCGATTCAAAGGGGAAGTTGTTGGGTGGAAAGTGGGAGTTCGGAGGTCGAATGTGGGCGGTGCGGAACCTTGAGCTTTTGGGGCCGTTGCAAGCTCTCTCGCAGTTTGCACTCTTTGGCCTAAACTTGACCGATTTTCACGCCTACGGTTAAGTTAGCCTTTTGGCTCAATTGTGTGTGTGTGTGAGTGGTGTGTTTGTTTTTCCTTTGGGGCTACGAAGTAGTTAGGACTGACTTTTCACAGTCAGAAGACCGCACTAACAAAGTTGTTTCAATGGGGCAGAATCTTGCATTTGTGGCAGCACACCTTTCTTTGTCATTCTAAATTTGGAACATATTCGAGTTACTGGGGAATATGTTTACATACAGTTGAGGTTGAAATAGTGAACCAAAAAATACAAATAAAAGTTAGACTAAAATGTTAACTGTGTACATATTTTTGGTAGTAATATTTAATGAAATTCTTTTGTAGATTTTTTACATTAATCAATTTAATGTGACTTTAGTAATATATACTTTTAAAGGAGATTTAGAGAAGAACAATACCCAAAATCCCCACTAAATTTTATAGAAACATTTTGACCACTTTCTAATACAATTTTGTGCCCTCAACTGTATACTCCTGTCCGACTAGATCACGAGAGTGGCACTATTTCCGCATTTCCCCCATTTACGACCACTCGAAAAGGCCAAAAATAAAACGCCCCTCCATGGGTTCGATGGCGTTCTTTATGACTTGTCAAAAGTGCACTTCAAGTTCTTTATTTTTGACATCTTCCGTGTGCACGCGTTTCTCTTAGTTTATGTCGAGTTCTGTCTTATGCAACATCTTGGCTTATCTCATAAAATACTATTATATAAATTGTAGTTAAAGCCACTACGCATTTTCGAGAGATTAAGTTCAATTGAAGCTGTAATCAGCAGCCCCAAGGTTGGGATTTCCCAACTTTCCGAAACGGGGGAAATGTGGGAAGTGGACCAATAATATTTTGTTTCTCACTTTCGTGACTGAATATACAATTTTTGAAATCCACATATTTTATTGCTCACTTGTTGCCTGGGTATTTCGTAACCGTGTTAAGCACTCGTTTCAAGCATTACCCAACTTTCTTTCTGGTAAATTAAAAATTTAAATGCCCGTCGGCCGCCGGCACTAAACCCCCATTAGATAATGCCTCAAAAAAAAGTAATAATTAGAAAATCCAAATTGCATGGAAAAGCGAATCCAAAGTGCACACGACAGAGTGCGGACGTGTCCAAGTCAGAGCCGGAGTCGGAATTAGACCCACTTTCACTGCACTCTTCGCTGCACATCTGCGGACCAACGATCGCCCGCTCGGTTTTTGATCGATTTTCCTGCCCGTCTTTCGCTACCCATTGCTTTTTCCACTCTATCAAGGCCCATGAGGTCGCGGAAAATGGCTTAACGTATCGTTAAACATATTTTCCATGTGTGGAGATAAATAAATAACGCATTCGCACATTCAGAGTTAATGATTGATGAATTTTGCAATTTTCTTTGGTAATTTGATGGCATTTTTGTCTGTTGGTTGTTGGTTGGTTGTTGAAAATAAATGAGATTAACTTAGGAAATATTTAATTGTAGCATAAAATAAACACCTTTCTTTGTCATGCAAGATAAATATATAAATAGTTTTTATAAGAAGGCCCTTTTACGTCTCAAAAAATATGGTAAACATGTTTTCATTATTGTTTTTTTATATATATAGAAAAGAAAACCTGAAAATTTGACTTAGTCAACTATAATTTACGCAGTAGGAAATGCAAAATGCGTTCTGTTTTCCCTCTGATTCACTCATGCGCACTTTCCCAATTTTTATTTATATTTATCATTTGCAACCAAATATTTCCATTTCCCTGTGATTCCCCAGCGTCTCTTTAAAATTAGAACTTAAAAACGAAGTCGATGCGCGTTCTCTGGGGCTCCTTCGGCGGTCCTCAGCTCCATTACCAATTATTTATGTCGAAAAAGGTCACATGTTTAAATATAGAAAAGCGATTTTCCGCTGCATCTCTGTAGTTTTTCCCGCTGCGCCTGCCAGTCAAGGCAAGGCATCGCCTTCATTTCATTTGTTTAATTCGCTTGGAGAAAGGTAAACGAACGCTTGATGGTGACGTCGTTGAGTGATTTATATGATTCACGTGGTCGTAGTTGTTGGCCACGGCACGGTCTGTTGGCTGGGATGGGTTGATGGCTGTGGGCTGGGCCGAGCAGGGATGAGGTGGAGTGGAAATGGCAGCCAGGAGACAGAAGCACAGCGAATTCATTGTTCGTCAGCTATCTTTATCCGGATCCGGAGATAATTGCATGTTTATCTAAAAAACACACAGCGACAACATCACGAATTTCAAGCGAGAAATGGGGAAATGAAACAAAATAATCAAAAAGCAATAATTGGCACTGAAAATTACAATAATAAAGTGTTGCTTTTTGGTTGTGGGTGGGTTGGTCTGATTTCTTTGTTTCCTTTATCTAAGGTGAAGCAAAGCGAATTGTATATATCTTGTAGAATATATGTATTTTTTATGAACTGATAAGAACCCCTATAAAGATACATGTTTCTCAATTAATAAATAACAATTTCTATAAGTTTTTACCAATTTCTTCAAGCAGGATAAAGTTGTAAAGCCACATATATCATCTTAGCAAAGGAAAAATCTCTTTAAAAAACCAAATATAACATTTTCATAAAACTTTATAAAGTAAATAAACTTAATTTGTACATAATCCCCTTTTAACTTGTATCCTTTGAGCTCCCACTTTTATAATTTCCCCTCAGCAATTAAATATGCTGCTGTTCTTAAACGATTTGAATTGTTTCAAGCACAATTTCAGTTGCAGAACATCCCCTATTGTCACTCAAATGCAATGCGAAATGCCAAGCCAAAGCCAAAAACCAGAAAAGAAAACAATAACAGATCCAAAGCGCAGCAACACATGGGTGTGCAGTGCTTTCCCACATTACGTATACGTATGGGTGGGCAATAGAAGCGGTGACCTACTTTGGACCTACTTTGGACCAGGCCAACGACGATTCTCAGCTCTCGACTCACTCTGAGCTTTTGTGCCTTTTTCTCCCTTTTCTGTTTCTCGTCCCACTTTCGTCGTCCTGTCTTTGATGGCTGTTATATTCTCCTTGCGCGCAGCTTCTGTTTTGGGAACCGTGAGTGGATTACCACTGATTAAGGACCTAATTCTGGCTGCCTGCAGCTGATGCTGAATTTAATTTACTCCTCTCCTTCGTGGAGGACAAGTACCTGGAACACCGGATCGATGTGCCTTGACCATTTGCTGTGTGGATTCCGGCGAGGACGCTTGCTGTCCTTGGTTGCCGCAAAATTGTTTTTGATTTCCCCCACAACTGGGTCAAAGTGTGCCTTGTGTCCCTTGTCTCTGGTGGCTGGTTGGTTGGTTGGCTGCTGGCTGCACTTTGTCTAATTGAAGTTTTTCCCCCATAATTGCCTGGTAATTAGGTTTTCTTATCTCGGTTTTTGCACAACTTCCAAGCGCCCGTAAATGTCGATTTTCAAGGTCGCTAATGGGAGGTGTCTGACATTTGGACATTTGGCATTTCAAGTCTGTAAATGTTTGGTCTCAAGGGCTTTTATTGGTCTTTAAATCAGAGCAGTTTATCCATTTTCAAATTTATCTTTTTAATTTGTTACAAAATTTGTTATTTATAGAGCTCTTTTTAAAATATTTCTATTTGCTTAACGTTGCCACTTCCTCCCACTTTGCAAATTACATTTAATTTCGTTTTAATTGAATTTTTAAATGTGTAAAGTCCTCATAAATTGAGCCCCGACCCAGCGCAATTGTAATTGCATTAAACATGGCTTAAAAACTTGACACTCGGCTGGATTTCCACTCTCCGGCGAATTGCTTAATTTAATAACCGGACAGAGCCGTGGATATCAGATGGTGGGAATCGGCAGCGTTAGCTTCCGCTTCGTGAAAAGCGACTCACAAGCGTTTAACACTTGTAAGTTGCCAAAGCCAAATACTTGGTAGTTGCAGCACTCCAAGAGTGCCATACTGGCCAAACTGGTTAGCCCCCCAAGTTGAGGGGAGTGCCTGGCTCAGCATTCGACCGAATCACTTCCGAAATGTTACATTGACAATGGATTATCTCGGTTTAAAAGTGATATAAGCCTTAACATTTAACAAGCAATAGATAAAAGCCTCAGTTTTAGTTATATTAAAAAACATAATTCCAGATATTTAAACGATTTAAAAATAAAACACTCATAAACGTTTACTTCTATTTATTTCCAGTCACCACTCGGAGGGAAGCAGTAGCAGCTATCAGGATGCCAGCAGCGACAGTTCGACGGAGGACGAGTCGACGGGGATGCCGCCACATTATCACATCACCATCCGCTGCACTCGAGAGATTGCCGGATTCAATGGTCTGAGCGAGGCCGTAAAGCGGCTGGATTTCCGACGATCGGTGCGAGATCGAAAGCGTTTCCATTACATCTGCGCTTTCCTGCTGCTCGTCTCCAACAAGGGCATTTCTAGCTTGCCAGGCAGTGCCCAGCGCCAGCTCCTCCAAATGGTTGAGGAAGTGGCCTCTCATGGTAAGTGGCAATTCGCCAATCATTTTTAGCACAAGAACTTTATTTGAATCCTTTTCCCTTTTTAGTAAATGACAGTCAGCAGCATCCGAATGTGCTGCGTGGTCTAGCGCTGAAGCTGGAGCACATTGTTAACCAGGAGAACCAAAAGTGCTGGGGCAAGCCGCTGGGCAGCACATGCCTGTGGAAGGAGCATATGGCCACCATTAAGCGAATCCAGCGTGTGGCCAGCCAGATCGAGATCAGGGAGGTAAGAGCTCAATAGAAACTAAGCTTCCTTTCAATACCTAATCTCTTGTACTTCCCTTTCAGCCCGATCCCGAGGCCAAGCCCAAGCTGCACGAGCTGCCGGAGGAGTGTGTGCGTGAGATTATACTGTGCATAGCCGACCATCGGGACCTGGAGTCTGCCGCCAAGGCTTGGGACACTATGGCCAAGCTGGTGTCCGAGCAGCGCATTTGGCGCGAGCTGACGCGCTTCCATTTCAATCAGCGGCAGATCCACACCATCCTCGACCTGGAAAAGTTCAAGCAGATGGGCGAAATTAAGGATTGGAAACAGATCTACCACCAGTTGCGCCGCACATATGGCGTTAACGACGACTACCAGTTCGCTGAGGTGCTGGCCCTGTGCCGCTCTTGTTGCTGCCTCTTCTGGCCCTCGGACGGACATCCGTGCATCGTGGACCAGAGTCCTGACTACAAGCAGCGAGTTGAGGAGGCGGGTGGCCAGCTGGCGCTGGCCCAGCCTGTGCCTCCGGCCCAGTTTCTCAAGTACTTCTCGTTGTAAGCCCGCGACGGATCAGACCAAGGGAGAGAGATTAGAGATAGAGATCGATATGTATTTTTACGGAGAGAGAGAGCGAGAGAGGCGTGGTTGGCGTGAATGGTGTCCCTGTCCATGGCTAAGTTGTTTGGCTGCGAGTGAAAGTCTTTATGTGCGTGTTAAAGTTTTACCCTTAGAGTGGAGAGGAGAGGAAAGGATGAGGAGGAGTAGATCAGAAAGCAAAGTGATAAAGATATCCCTAATCTATAACTACATTATAATCGTTTCGACTGGTTTGCAGTTTTGTGCAGGTTAAGATTCAGATTCTAGTTCAGTTCTTTGCCTTTGCCAACTCTCTTTTTGTATTGTTACCAGTTTATAGGGTCGAAGTCTGAACCACGATCTGTGCAGGACCGAAGATTACTATTAGTTGTGTAGAGATGACGCTATTGATCGACGCGACTCGCGTGTCAGGGTCCAATTCGGGATCGCTACTCATTTGGGATCCCTGAGATTGCAGTTGTTATAGACTTTTTAAGGACACGCAAATAAACAAACTGCCACAAAAGAAACGAGAATAAGCGATTATTTTGTTGTCAAACTGAATCGAGAAACTATTTTTAAAAAGAAAACCAGTATATATAATGTGTAATTATTGCCGATTTGTTCATTTTAAGACAAACGAGAAACACACACTCACTTTTATGCATGTCTTTTGATCGCGATCTATTTGTAGGGTTTAAGTGTAGTTTCTTTTACGTCTGTATCAAGCTGCTTTTGGTGCTAAATCTTACTATAAGTTCCAATCAAAAATCAAATCAAACCAGGCTCTGAATACCCCGTCCCCGATCCGCGTAGTTCCGAGTTGAGCAGGAGGAGAAATCATGTGATGTTGCAGGAAGCAAAGCTAGAAACGAATACACCTACCTAACGATAACAAATCTTCAAGCGATCTGCCGCTAAGCAATGCTATATATACAAATATTAGAGATCGAGCAGAGATAACGATTGCGATTTACCTTAACCAACGCTAAGGCACAGTGGCAGCTAAGTATATCACGGAACAGGATGCATTACTATAAGGTCCTTGAAAGAACTATAGATAATGTTAACGTGTGTATAGATATATCCATTAGTAGAACCCCCCGATATCCCGGCCTCATGATTTCCTTTCCCTGTACAAAATATCTGTTCGATCACATTACTATTACTATAACTAATTACTATTGTAAGTATTGAGGGTTTTTAGCATTCTCGAGCATTATTCGTTTGCGAAATAAATCTCTGATTTTATGTTTACAATAAACTTGCAAATATCTATGGATCATTGAAGTTGTTTTAATTAATTCTTCAAATTATTTTTAGCATATAAATTTCATTTTAAATGTTACAAAAATGCCGCCAAAATCTACGCCTGACTGCCAGCTAAATATTGACTAAACAATCAGTTGCCATGGACACAAATCAATCATCAATAAGAAGTAGAGTTACACACAGTTTTCTCTTGGAACTTCTTTTTCCTGCTGATAGCTACTTAAAAGGAATTGAATCCTGTAAATCCTGTAAAATGGAATTTATATTCAAAAAGGAGCGTCGCACTTTCGGCGCCCGTGTCAACTTCGAGGACAAGGATGAGGTGGTCTTCAGCGAAAACTCCAATCCCGAGCTGGTGAAGAACTACATCCTGCAGAACCCCGTGGATAGAGTGACGCAATATGCTGGACAGACCTCGCTTAGTGTGGCCAATACAGAGCGAGCCACATACAAGAGCACAGGGATTACCCACAATGAGGGCGGCTGGCCCAAGGATATCAATATGCACGATCCCGAACAGACGGTTCGATATAAGCGCAAGATCGAAAAGGACGAGAATTACATCACACAAGTCATGAACTTGACTAAGCCCATGGAGCACTATATTCACCAGAACAATGCCGTCAACATTTATGAGAACTACTTCGAGAACCTGGACCCCGCTCCTCTGCCGGAACCTTGCAAGTCCCGCACTGTAAACGTGTACCGGGATCCGAATCCCATCAAGGTGCCGGTAAAGCATCTTTCCTGGTCCCCAGATGGCGGCATCAAGATGGCCGTCAGCCACTGTGACATGCGGTTCCAGGGCGACAAATCCGGCCAGAAGTGTAACTCGTATATCTGGGAGGTGGAGAATCCCAACGAGCCCTTCCTCACCCTAGAGCCGAAGGTTCCTTGCGTGTGCCTGGAGTACAATCAAAAGGATCCGACCAGTCTGGTGAGCGGCATGTACAATGGCCAGGTGGCCGCTTGGGACACGCGGCACGGCAAGCATCCGGTAATGATTAGCGAAAGGGAGGTATGCCATCGGGATCCGGTAAATTCGGTGCTGTGGAACAACTCCAAGAGCGGCACAGAGTTCTTCTCCGGCGGCTCTGATGGTCAGGTGCTGTGGTGGGACACTCGTAAGCTCAGCGAGCCGCTAGACCGGCTGCTAATGGATCCTGTGAAGAGCGATGATCAGGACTTGTCGCGATCCTACGGCATATCGGTGCTGGAGTACGAGACCACGATTCCCACAAGGTTCATGGCGGGCACCGAAATGGGCATGCTCTTCTCCTGCAACCGGAAGGGCAAGACGCCAACGGAGAAGATACAGATACGGGTGGGTTTCTAGTTCTCCTCTAATTGTAACCCACTTTACAGTGAGAGGGAGATCTCTCCTTGCAGATGATGTGCCACCTGGGACCGGTGTACGCCATTACCCGGAATCCGGCCTTTGTGAAGAACTTCCTCACTGTGGGCGACTGGTGCGCTCGCATCTGGTCGGAGGATTGCCGTGAGAGCTCCATCATATGGACCAAGAGCAGCAGCTCCATGCTGACTGACGGCGCCTGGAGTTACACCAAGTAAGACTTAAATTGTGTTCTCTATTCCCAATACAGTTTGTAATTTGCCTTTCAGGGTATCGCAGTTCTTTATTACCAGAATGGATGGAGTCCTAGACACGTGGGATCTGCTGCAGCAGCAGAACGAACCCGTCCTGACCGTCAAGGTGTGCGATGAGCCCTTGTACTGCGTCAGGACCAATGAGAACGGCAAGTTTGTAAGCTGCGGCAGCCAACTGGGTGCCACTTTCCTCATCGAGGTCTCCGACAACATGGTCATGTCTGCGAAGAACGATAAGCCACTATTAACGGCCGTAAGATCTAAATATTTGAATATAAGTATAAAGACTTTAACGAAATCGTATTCCCTGCAGATGTTCGAGCGCGAGAACCGACGCGAGAAGATCCTGGAGGCCAAGTCGCGGGAGAGCAAGCTCAAGGTGAAGGCCAATCATGGTCAGGATACGGCGGACATAACGATGGTCAACGGAAAGGTCAATATGGCTCCGTTTGTCGGAGCTTGCGAGCAGGCCGCTTCTGAGTATTTTGCGGCTGTGGAACAGGAACGCCAAAGGCGATTGCCCGGCGGAAAGCGTAGGTGAACAATAGCGGTTTATTATTAAGTTTTTACTCTTTTTTGGGAACACTTTTCTATTAATTTTTAAACATTTTTCTTTACAGAGGATGCGGAGGAGGCTGATGTGTCCGAGGCAGAGAGCTCAAAGCTGTAGATCTGAAATTTAATTGTTGTTATATATATTTCACGGACCAAAGTCAAATAATAGCCATTGTACAATAAATTAACATTTAGCAGAAACTGAAACATAACTTTTAAAATGTGTTTAAACTTTATATTAACATCTTAGATTCAAATTTAACGTAAAAGTTATTTGAGTTGTATTAGTCATCGATAAAGGCCAGCGGTTTGCACATATCGATAATTCATCTTTAAATACTTCCCACCTCTAAATCAGCTGTGCTCATTCGACTTTCACACGCGGTTAATTTAGCCTAAAGTTTTATTACCAAAATCCAATTGACAACAATAATTGTAAGTAATTTACATTTAAACAAAGCTCAGTGAACAGCCCTTTACCAAACCAGAATAAGAAAGTGTGAAATATATAAATGCAACAAGAAATAAACATTGCATCAGCTGTGCCATTGAAACGTGCCAAAATTACACTCGTCTGCAAAGTACAATACAAAAAGCGATCTATAAAGCAGTGCTAATGACATAATACGAATTAAAATAGAAAGTAAATATATAAATACAACATTATCCCGCGGGTAAGGCCGTTGCTGGTCATTTTTAAATTTTTTTGTGCTGGGTAATTATCGTGGTCAGGTAGCAAACGCATCTGCACCAAACCCGTTCCATGTTGCACGGTGTGCGGCCTACGTGACTCAGAGGCAGTTATCAATGGCGCAACACATACGGAAAGTTCAGTGACCAATTTCTGTGCAGCAGCCAAACGAAAACACACCCTTAGACTCGGAATCAGACGGCGTCTAACGTCCAACTGATAAAGAGGTGTCGAACGATTCAAATAATACGCCGAACTTGTGTTTTCATTAAATAATTTGTTGTGTAAATTAAGCAAATAACACGGGTAAGACAATGGCCAATATCAAGTGAACTTTCGAATCTGTTCTACTTTGCCTTGTAAATTAAATAAACTAAATTCAATATAAAAATCATTTATTTAAACATTTACAGAAGTATTTGAACAACAAATTCCTTATAAAATCGCGGAAATGCATTAATCGAATTAAATTAAATAAGTTTTATAATCTATAAACCCAAAATAAACCCTTATCGACAAGTTCTGCATTGTTATGGGCCAATTAAACCTGCCGTAGAACACCAGTTCGTTCTGGTTTAAGTTTTATTGCCAATTGTTAATTGTTAATTGTTAATTCAGACCTTGGCGCGGTTCCGATTTGAAAGTGTTTTCCCCCAAGGCGGGGCTGGGTTCGTACACAACCGTGATTCACCCACCTGGCGAGGCGTTTGTGCTAAATACGTTATTTTGGGATTGCTTTTCCGGTTTTTTTTTCGCTGCTGGTGCAATCCCAGGGGCCGGTCCTACCATTCCATTCTGGCCAGCAGTCACGTACACCAGCCAACGCATCGCCCATGCTCTCTGGCTCTTTGTTTATTGTTTATTTTCGGTAAACTTATCAGCACTAACAAGAGCTTCCATAATTTACATAAATAAGTAATCTTGACCTTAAAAATATGCATAGACTATGAATCAAATAAATGCAAAACAAATCTTAAAAAAACAAGTGAATAAGAAGAAAAAGTATACAGAAAAACAATGTATTAAATAAGGTTGTAGCATAATCACCTTATTAATGCGTTTTCCTTCACAACATTAAATCTAATCTATTTCGATCTCTTTTTCTTCCAGCACCATGTTGGACGTGATCCAACCCAGTAACAACCACCAAGCCAGCGACAACAACAACGATGTGGTGGTGGTGCGAGCCAGGCCGAAGAAGGTCTTCAAGCCGAAGGCCAGAATCAATCGGATTCCACAGGAGCTGCTCGATGATCCGTTGCTGCAGCAGGCCATCGACCGCCTGCCCTCCAACTATAACTTTGAGCTGCACAAGACCATTTGGCGTATACGAGAGATGAAGGCCAAGCGAGTGGCATTGCAGCTGCCGGAGGGTTTGCTCATGTACGCCATGGTCATCAGCGATATTGTGGAGCGATTCACCAGCGCCGATACCGTCATCATGGGCGATGTGACTTATGGAGCCTGTTGCGTCGACGATTATACAGCCAAGGCACTGGGAGCGGATCTTCTGGTGCATTACGGCCACAGTTGTCTCATTCCCGTTGACCAGACGTGCGGCATCAAAGTACTTTACATTTTCGTGGACATCAAGATCGATCCGCTGCACTTTCTAGACTCCGTTAAGCTGAATTTCAAACCAGACGTTGGCCAAATCGCTTTGGTGAGCACAATTCAGTTCGTGACCACACTGCAGGCCGCCTCCACGGAGCTAAAGGCAGCCGGCTACGATGTGATTGTGCCACAGGCCAAGCCGCTCAGTCCGGGTGAGATTCTCGGCTGCACCTCGCCGCAGTTGCCGGAGGCAACTAAAATGATAATCTACCTGGGAGACGGGCGTTTCCACCTGGAATCCGCCATGATTGCGAACCCTCTGCTAAAGGTATGTAGCTTAAACTCTAGCAGTTTCAGTACAGTTTCTAATTTATATATTTCTTCAATTCGATTTCAGGCGTACAAGTACGATCCGTACGAGAAGAAGTTTACCATCGAGGAGTACGACCACATTGCTATGCAGAACCTTCGTCTGGACGCTGTGCAGCGCGCAAAGAAAGCGCGTCGCATCGGCATCATACTGGGCACCCTTGGAAGACAGGGCAGTGCCAGAGTGCATCGTTTTTTGGAGAAAAGGCTGCATGCCAAGGGCATTGAGACGACGACTCTGCTGCTGTCGGAGATCTTCCCCCAGAAACTGGCCTTATTCGCAGACATTGACGCCTTCGTGCAGATCGCCTGCCCACGACTCTCGATCGACTGGGGATCTGCCTTCAGCCAGCCACTTCTGAATCCCTACGAGCTGTCTGTCGTCTTGGGAGATGTCGAGTGGACGCCACACAATTCGTCGCCGCGCAACAATGCCTATCCGATGGACTTCTATGCCAGCGGCAGCCTGGGACCCTGGACGCCCAACTTCAAGCCGCCGGCGCTGGGCGAGTGTGAGAACAAACCCTCAGCTGACTGTTGCGGCCGCTGCACGCGCGCCGAACTGGAGAAAGACGATTCGGGGAAGGCAGCGGCCATAGCCGATCTTCTTGACTACAAAAAGGGATAATCGATTAATGTTGGACGCATTCTTAGCTCCCAACAGAGCACTCCATCTCAAGCGATCAGTCCAGGTCGTCTGCCCAAAAATAATGCTTACCTACTAATATAGTTAGTACAAATTTGTTGTTTGTAAGTTCTATCCTTTAGGTTGTCATCACTTGTGTTCATCACAGATACGTTTATAACTTTATGTTCGCAAAGGCATTCTTTAGTTAAGTTGCTAGTTTTATTTACAGAGATGCAATTGTTATAGTAACAGCAACAATGTACACTAATTTTAACATTAAAATAATGTTTAAAACAACCAAATGAGTGTTTTTTTATTATATTCCATATAAACTTTGCTATTATAACACCCTGAAATTATATACAACTCTGTTATATGAATCTTTTTGTTATAACAATTGTGCTGTTGTTGTGGTAAGCAAACACGAGGTTTAATGTCGACATTTTCAGTACTCCTTTCTGCAAGGACATCGAAACGAAGGAAAATCAATGTTTTAAAATATCATAAGTTGGATAAAAATGCTTCTATTTTAATTCGGAAAGCACAGAAGTGTTAGTTTTCAAAAAACTAAATTTAAAATATTAATTTTTCGATTTTTTCACAAATTTGAAGATGTAACCGCTAATATTTTTTGGAAAAAATGGCCCAAGACATGGATGCATCGATTCTTGTGATGCTGATGAAGAATATATATGATTCCTTCACGGCGTTGTAAGGGTTTTAAAGGCTAAAATCTTTAATTTCAATAAATTAAGTAAATTCAAATCCTTATAGTTTGTTAAACTTTATTTTATTGCAAAAATATCACTCATATTTTAAATATGTACAATTTCTTTAAAAAATACTATACTTAATTACATTATATATGTTTGTACAATTGAACTAAAAAGTTGGCTAGTAAATTTGACTATAAAATTGGCTATACTATATATATATATATGATTCCTATGGATGTGTATATACAATTGGTCTATTGAATTGTCTAGAATTTGCTAAGGATTTCCATATATACAATACATTGGCTAACTAAATATATACAATATGGTTGATGTATATATACAATTGAATTAAAACATTAACTAAAATGTACATTTGAACTAGGGTATTAACTAGAATTTACAATTGTCTAAATTCGTCTAACTGCTGACACTGCAAGCGGATTTCGTTTAGTGCCATTTGCCAGGGTGTGTTAAATTCGATGGTCCTCCACTTCCAGTCCTCAAGCTCAGCGAAGTTTCAGCGCCGAGTCCGAGGAGCTCCGCCAGGAGCTGTAGCCGGTCCGCGATGGATGTTGTTGCCGGTCGGAGAACATCGCTTGCAGTGCAGGTCGATTCGTAGTCGACAGCGAGTTTTTATAGGTCTTTCAGCAGGTAGGCAGGGAAGATCCTTTTGCCTGCCTAATGACTTTGACCTTGGCGGAAATTGCCGCACCGCGATTACCCAAAGAAAATTCCCAGAAAGATAACTCTGAACACCTCGAAAAATGGTTAAGCACTCACTGTTTTCATAGAAGGTACTTAGGTTGACATGAAGGTAAAATATATAAATTTAAACAGTAGGTACGTATATGTGTATGTATAAGGGAAAGTAGGTAAAACAAAAATTTCGAAATTTTCCCAAAATTATATGAAGTCTGTTGGGCATATGTAAAACGTAAGCCATTTATTTTATCAGTCAGAAAATGTAGGGATAAGAATTTGCCTTACTGAAAAATTAATATATACTTGTTTTATATGACTTTAAAAGAAACTATAGCTATTAATTCTTCAAAAAACAATACGATTTGTAGTATTGAAATAGTCTCCATATTTTCTGGAGTTGCGATTGAAATCCTTTAATATATCCTTCAAAATTTCACATTCTTCTACATCTTTTAATAGACTTAATTGTTATTTTCTTTTCTGGGTCCATCCGTTATCGGTCGGATACGATTCTGGCCTCAGTTTTATGATGAATTTATTTTTTTCCGGGATGAAGTCTAGCATATACCGCATATTTCTCTAGAAATCCTCAGGGGAGAAGTGTTCGTTGCAGATATAGATTATTTAAAAGTTAGGAATTATTTCCTAGCAGCTTGTTTTTTATTTTCATTAAATAGTGTAAGCTGTTTTCGGGGTTTATGTTATCCCGCTCTCAGAAATAGATCCACAGCGGAAATGGATGAATCGCCATTTTGTTCTATTTGACAAACCAATTGATATTTCCACAATTATTTACTGGACAGAGTATTTTAAAGTCTTATTTTAATAAAAAACTAAACAACATGTTCAAATGCTGTTAAAGCAAGGGCTGGACAAACAATTTCAGTAAATATATTAACTGAAAAGGTTCGTGTCTTGGGTAAACATTAAATGCATTAATTTTAAATAAGTTTTTTTTCAATTTATATAATTTAAAACATATAATTAATCAATAATTAAATAGTTTAACAAATTTTAAAGTACCACTGATTGTAAATTACAATGTTTTGCCTCTTTTAAATAATCGATAATATTAATTTTAGCATCGAAATTCTTGCATCGCTATTGTATTTATCTTTTATTGGTTTGTTTTGTTTATTCGGAACATTTTTTGTTATTATGTTGAGAAGCAGCAATATAAATAGGTAAAGTTACGAATTGTGTCTTTGGTAATCTTCTAAAACATCAAAAGCTCGCCTCACAGTGTCCTCAATGAGCTGCCTGAGCAAACAGCAAAGGAACCCCCTCAAGCTCAATCATCTTCCTCCAATGGAAACTCGAAAGCAGAGGCGCAAACCTGTTGCTCCGCCAAGGATCAGGATGTTATGGGCAGCCTTGCCGCTTTGCAATTGTCTGCTGGCATATTGAAAATAGCGGAGCCACCATTGGACCACGTACGTGTCCAGCTCAGGGAGTTGATGTGAGTAGTTGCCTAAAGCTTACCTTAAGTTTGCTGAATTTGTTTATATTCATTTCAGCGGAAGACAAAATAAGATATACATTGATTTGTCCAAGGAGAAGTACAAGCTGGACTGCAGCGAAGTCGCCAAACTGAATGATATGGTGAGTAAAGGAGAAAGAAGTTGGAGTTTGTGGAATAATTTTAAGATATTGAGTTTTAGGGATTTTCTGATGATTTTTATCTTAAAAACACATCGGTTTTCCACATTTTAACTTGTAAATAAGGACAGCTTTCACCTCTAGACTATCTTATTTTCCGATAATAAAAGCCCGACACAAAATATAAAATATAGAACATTAAACAGACCAAGAACTTTCTACCTTCATCAATTCTTAGTACTCATATCATTCAGAATTTATTTAATTGCAAATATAAATAATAAATATTTATTTCTCTTTACCAGAAACTAAGTCAACTCCATTTGCTATTTAAAATATAGTTTCCCTCAGATAGGAACTGGATGTAGCACTAGGACAGTGACCGAAATTGAAATATTAAAAGTAGATTACTTTAAAACTAATAACAAAAATGTAACATTGGCCATGGCTCAAATTTTCCTAGTCTTACTTGCATTACATTTTTAATTTTCTAAAGAAATTGTAATTACTAAGCTCCGATTACATGAAGGTGGTCTTATTTCAGTTTATATCTGGTGTACATCAGTTTAATGCATGTTTGTATGTATATCATGTTTACAATCAATAATGCCAACTAATTAGGGTCATTTCGAAGAGCCCAAATACTCCATAACAGCTTAAGTTTACCAGCGTTTAGCTAATTAAGTTGGGCGGAATGTTATCAGTGGGCGGCCATTCGAACCAGTCTGTGGTCCCAATCTAATCTCTACTCGAAAGGCAGCGACAGAACGTTACTAGGCATTATACCATAAAATATATACAAAGTAATTAGTTTTTTTACAATTCTCATTTATGCAGATGAGCGATGTGAGGCGCTACAAAGATAAACTGGCAAAGATCAAAAAAGAAATGCAGGGAATCTATCAGCGCACCAAGGACTTGAAGGTAAACCAAGTTTTTCAACAAAAAAAAACCCATTTAAACATTATAAAAGTAATCAAAGATTAAAAACAAAGAAAAACACATGCAAACCTCTTAATTTAAAGACATTTATTATCTTTGAATTACTGATTACAGAAACGCGCCGCAAACGTGGCGGCCTGCAAGCAGCGCGACTACCAGCGGAAACTCGATAGGCAGCAGCACGAGGAGTCACTCATTGGCGGCCATTAGAAGCAGTCAGCGCTGCCTTTACATTGGGATTCGGATTCTCGGTAACAACTAGCCAACAACTTAACACAGATAAAGGTTAAACAGAAGTTAAATCAATTTTTAATACATATAATATATATAGCACGTAATAATAATGATAATTGTTTATGTTATTAGAGCTTCTGGAAAACATTTCACTTTGTGGTACATCAAATCGTGTATAATTAAGTAAATACCTAAGAGATTTCGCAGAAAGAAAGCTACATACATGCACCCGGAACAAAGGAAGCTACAGCTAGCTACAAATATTATTTATAATTATACAAAAATATATAATATATATATAAATGTTAAACAGTAAGATGGTGTGGTGGAGAAACAATGGTTAAACATTCACAGCGCCAAGGCAGCAGCGGCTTAAATTCACTGTAAGGAAATTGGATCATGCTTAACCGACTGACTGCGCTTGTAATTCTACAAATAATTAAGTTCTCACATTGAATTCAAAGGTAAATGGGCAAGGTAATTCCGCGTACACAGCGTGCACATATGCACGCGGCAGTTGTGTGTTGTGTGTGGGAGTGTGTGGTTACTAAAATAAGTTACTACTAAATTAAAGCACGTTTACACTACAATACAGTTGAGTTAACATGCAGCATCGAGAGTAGAAAGATGTCGGAGTGGAGGAGCATTCACAGTTGATCTGTAGAATCGTTGGATCTGGTTACTGTTGCTCTCGCTGGTTCATTGGTGACTGTTCTTGGTGATGGTGTTTATTTTTGGTGATTGGTTTAGCTAACTCTACTATACTCCTGATCATTCAGCATGTGCATTGCATCTGTCGGTGCGAAATACTTGACAGTGCCTAAAAGAATGCAGAACAGTCAGTTATATTATTTAATTTATAAAGATATATATCTATTTAAATAAATAAAATAAATTGGTAAATAAGGGAGCAATGGGTTGTGGGAGAAAATGTTTAATTTGTGAATTGGTGGGTCCCCTTCTAGCCCCGAAAATCATAAGCTTAAAGTTCATTGTTCATAAAGACGGAAGTATTGTTGTAAACTTCGATAATATAAATTAATGTAGCTGTGGCCACAGAAACATTTATATTTGTTTAAATTAAAACATGGATATCGCATTTATTTCCACTAAAAACATTTTTAGATTCAGAAAAAAACCAAATACAAATTCTTAAATCCTTTTTCTTCATATAAAGTTAAATTTTTTGTATTATCAGTAACAGAAATAATAATTATAAAATGTGGAATACATTTGTAAAGAAATTATCAGTTCACACAGATTACAAAATGAAAAAATGCATCATTATTATTAGATTCCGTTTATTTACAACAATTATTAAATGTTTTAAATTCATTTTGAGCCAGTTTTTTAATGTATTTACCTGTTGTTAAGTCTTAAAACTGCTTTTATCTGTATAGTTTATGGCAAATCTTACAAAATCTAGTCTAGCAGCTTTCGTTTCAACATAATATCTTTAATTTCGATTTGTTTCTTCAGGGTAATTATTCAAATGTAAAGCTAATGGTCAATGTGGAGGATAGGGGATTGATTATTCTCCTAACTTGATTGTATTTCAGCCTAAATACTTTTATAAATTCAGGGAACATGGCAAGACTTCATTTTGGGAGACCCCGAAATCAACCTTTACTGCATTAACTTAAGTCGACTTCGCGGAACCCGTCACTGTCTTTATGGTCAGTATATTTGAGCTTGGCTGTCTCCATGGATGAAGATGCAGAGGCTGAAACTGTGGCTGAGGCGGTGGCAGTGGCGGAGGCGGAGACGGAGGCGGAAGAGACCCTACCCTTACCGTTTTCGTCAGTGTTTCTATTGCGCTGCAGGAACATCTGAATGGACACGTGCACTACGAAGACAATGAAGGCACCAATTCCAAAGATCTCGAAGGTGGTGCGAGCAGAAACCGACTCGAAGAGCAGTCCACCAATCAGGCTGCCCATGGAGACGCCCACACCCTCAAAAATGGCACCCACCAGGCTCTGTTGAAAGAGGAAGATTATAAAGAATCCTTAAGAAAACCCGGCGAACTCTTAGACACTCACTTGCATGGTAGCCTCGGTGCCCGGTGGCGCCACAATACTCGCATAGGAGGCCATGGTGGCGTAAAAGAGTCCAAAAGTCACCCCGTTCATCAGTTCGATGGGGAGGATGTACCACGGATTCTGCAGCATCGAGTACAGAATGAATCGCACTCCAAAGCCGAACAGCACCAGGCTCATGGCGTTCACATGGCCAATCTTCTTCAGAATCCAACCCGACAGGAAGAAGAAGGGCAGCTCACCGCCAAAGCATTGAATGCTCATGACCAGACCCTCCAGAGTCTTGATCGAACTGTCGCATCCCTCGAACGCCTTGTCCAGCTGCTCCAGATAGATGAAAAGGAAGTTCCAGATCAGCGCTGTGCCCAGCCCAATGGCCACGCACCACAGAAAGAAGATGACGCAGCGCAGCGAGAGGAACATCTGGCCCACATCCTTCAAAATGTTGGACGACAAGTGTGTCTGGGTGTGCTGTATAGAAAAAGGGATTAGGCTTGAGTCTATATACCCATGAAAAGGACTCACCCTTAGCTTGGAGGAGGCAAACACATCGAATCCCATTATGATCAGAGCCATCCAAAATACAGCCGTGTAGTTCTTGTTCACCTCACCCAGGGACATGTGATCCACGAGGACACCAGCCAGCAATGCGAAAATTCCCCAGCCAAGGGATCCGCACAGACGCTGCTTGCCATATAGATGATGGCGGTCGCCGAGGATACCAAAGCAAATGGCATCTCCAATGCTCACCACCACCGCCATGCCAATCCAGCTAAAGATGAGCATTCCAAAGAAGAACCAGAACTGCGGCATGGCCATGGCACTGCGCGTGTTAATCACTGCACTCTCCGCCAGTTGCCCATTCAGATAATCCTCCTTGCAGTCCATAGTACAGTTGGCTTTGAAGTAGTCCTTATCCTTGGGACAAATAAATGTGACATTCTGGCCCGCAATCTGGCCATGATCATGGGGTATCATAAAGAACATACAGCTGCTCTCGTCCACAATGTTGGCCATATTGATGCTGGTGCTGAAGTCGAGCTGGGGATGTGTGCGATTCGCGGCACAGTTTTCTGTCTTGTTTTGCAGCCAATCCTGGCACACAATGTCCCACAGGAAGGGCTGTGCCTCGCATTCCAGTTCGCAGCCCAGCGTCCGGTTGCCATAATACCTCTCCAGATTCTTCTCCACGCATTCCCCGTACTGGGAGCAGAACCGCACATTGGATACGCCCTGATGACAGTGGAACTCAACCTTGGGCAGCGGCTTCTCCATTCCCGGCACGAACATGATCATGAAGAAGGCAAGGCCGGTGAGCACCTGGCCACCTAGGAAAAGGGTTCGATGCTGATGGTACCTAAAGGGGATTAATTAATTAATTAAATTGTTTGTTAATATTTAATAATGAAAGATACTCCTTCTATTTACTAAATTAAACTCAAGTACGCAATTGAAAATGTCAAGTTCTCAATAAGTAATCAAATATTGATGATATGATAGCGATATTGAGTAAATTTTCTAGTTTTTTCTTTGATAACAAACTGTTATCTTTTGTCTATACGATATTTATGTATTTAAAATTCAATTACATGATTAAAAAAATAAAATAGAGAAAATTATAACAAATGAAAAAATAATTATTTTTACTAAGAAAAATATATATATTTACCAAATATAATTTATTTTAAAGCAAAAATTCTATAAGGAACTCAAAAATGCAAAAGTTCAGTTATAAAAAAGAGCTCCACGCAACATAAAAACTAACAATAATCTGCTGGATTTATATAGAAAATTAGATGACCTACCGGTCTGCAATGTAGCCAAAGAGGGGCTTCGCCAGCATTCCAATGATGGGCAATATCATGTACATGGTGCCCACTACTGCGGGGGAGTAACCCAGCTGGCCGGCGAGGGTGGGCATAAAGGGGACCACGGGAGCGGTGCCTAGATAATAAAAACAAAGCGAAAAACAAGCTCGATTATCTTCTGGGAGATGCGTTGCAGCTGATAAGGCAGGGGAGAATGATGAGTGATGAGTGCTGAGTGAGTGAGTGGGTGGAGATATGCATATGGGCTTAGGTATAGACGCCTAGGAATGGGTGTTGCTTTTCCACTACCGCGATAAGCAAAGTCCAACGATGGCAAGTGGAATTAGATAGTCCCAACTGCATAGAATTTAATGTTAATTGAATTAAAAAAGTAAAAGCAAAGTTTAATTGCAGAAAGTGGTTCGTTCGGCTGTCGCTAGGTCTTAGCTTTTGATGACTTTGGGAGTGGAGTGTGAGGAGTGGCAGGGCACTCGGCCATTGGGACTGTCACTATCACACATTGCTTTAACTTTTCCAACAGTTGACACCAGTCGCCTTTCTGTTTCGACATTGTGAAAACGGTTTACACATCTATGTACATATTCGGGGTACAAACAACATGGGGAAAACCTTATCGCCCGTCTGTATTAGCTTATTCAAAAATAGCTTACTTTATGGTAATAATTATCTCTTTACTAAAAGGGGAGGTAGCATCTAACTCAAGAATAAAATCTAGAAATGCTTTAGAACTACATTTAAAATGAAAGACTTATAATATCAACAATAGATTTTATAAAGTTTTAAAATGTAAAGATGTATCCAAACCTAAAAATTAAATAAGTGTGATGATTGGCAATTAAAATCATATTGGAAAATTTATAATTTTGTTTCAATGCTCTCCATTGGAGTCGTTTATTCAATTAATTAGGCTTCAGACATTTCTGATCAGAATTTTCCATTTCGATAAAAGGCAAAGGCAAAGACAAAGAGAGAAATTAATTGATGTGATTCTACAGAAACAGTCTTTATGATTCAATGGATATCATTACCCAAACAAATTTATGTGCAAATTAAGTGGTCAAACAAGGGGTTTACGGGGTCTTGCCCTTAATATTCCATTAATTAATTGAGAATTAAATTTAATTGTAAATTTTTGCAAATAAATCATCGCGGATTGAGAATATAAAAACGATTTTTAATGTTAATTACAGCTATTTTCTTTATGATAATTGCAACTGTCTTTGAGTTTTCTTTACTACTTTTATATTTGTTTACAATTTTTGAAACCCTGTAATCCTACGAATACTTTTTTAAGATTTTAAACCGATTAAACGATTGAATTGCTATAATTCCAATTAGAATCAGTGAAAATGCTTCATCACTCAATGGGAATCGTGACCCAGAACAGCTTGCATTAGCTTATCGCTAGTGCTTATTGGTCTTGCGGTCCTATCGCTCTGTGCCATCGGGTTAAATTCTTATCAGAAGTGTAATGTGACGAAATTCGATATCGAAAATCCGCAATTTGCAGCGGGAAACGGCGAAGAGGGGAGGAGGAAGCACCACCACCACCACCACCACCACACTTAGCCACCAGCACGTGCGTGCGTCTAAAGACCTGGAAAAGCGACCTTATCGGCTGATGTAAGCGATGCCCGGTACTTAGATTAATGGCTTTGGGCGCTGCTTTGGGGCAGGGTTTTGCTTACCGGCATTGAAGAGAAAGTAGTGAGCCTTCATTGGCAGCAGCTCCTTATCGATGGCCTTCATTGTGTCGTAATTACGTTGACCTGTGGCGCGAAGATCAATACTAATGGCCGTTATATAGCTGCTCCTCCAAACTTATCACTTTTCTCAGGTTCATTCACAAAAAAATGCGAAGGCAAGCAAGAAAGCATGTGTTTTTGTCTCACACGAATGTTTGTATGTGTGTGTGTTTATGTCGCGATCACGTTCCTATCCCAATTGGAATTCGCTGTATCAGCGGAAGAAGACTCTTTTTGCACTATCACAGTTCTGGCAGTTGGCAGCCACTATTCGAAAAAGTTTGCAAATTGACGCATTTTTAGAATCATTAATCAGCAAGCACCACACGCTCAAACCGTAGAAATCCACGGGTCCGGCTAGACGGACATCCAAAGCACGACTGAGTGGAGTCGCTGGCGTCTGGTCTACAAACTGCCGAATGTCAACATGTTTGTTTGCCTTTGCCTCGTCGTTTGTTTACGTATTCCGCTTATCTGAGGCACACCAATTATTATTGTTAACTGAATATACGCCCACCGCGCCCGGCCGGTTCGTTTTTATTAGCGCACTAGAAAAAAGCTTAAAAATAAACCCAAATTGCAGAGACAGCTGATTTCGCCGCCTTGGGGATGGCATTGAGCATGCTAGAGATGGCACTTGATCACGAGCGGAACTCACGAAATGCTTTAAAAATTTTAAGAACAGAGAAAGAGATAAATGGAAAAATGAATATCTATTTCATTATGCACTCTTTTGTATACGCACTTCCTTTGTACAACTTTTCACTTATAATTACAATGACTCTATGCGTTGGACGAGGGGGCAGAACAGGGGGGAAGGCGTGGAAGGGATGCGGTTAATTGCAGGATTTCGCCCTTAATCGTAGATGTGGCTATAGTGCTGCTGGTAGACATGTATGTAGTTCTCCTTCTCCTGGGGCGTCATCTGCGCTATCAGCTTGTCGTCCAGCTGGTCAAGCGGGTGCGGTCGCCCTGCCACCAAAACAGTGGGCACATCGTCGTCCTCCTCCCCGGAATCCGACTTAATGTACTCGTCAAAGTCAACATCAGCTGCAAATTGGGTTTAAATCAAATAAAAAGGCAAGTAAATAAATATAGAAAAACCTTACGAATCTTGGCATTGTCGATATCCTTCTCGTCGTCGCTGGAATCGCTCGAGTTGGCGTTTGAGGAGCCCATTCGCATTCCCTTCATGTGCGGCTCCTTCTGGCCAGGCTGCTTTTCGTGTTGCAGCAGCACGGACATGATATCCTCGTTTTCCTTCCGGTTTCGATGCCCGGATCCGCTCGTCCCCACACCCGCGTCTGCCAAGCCATCGGTTGCATCTGTGTCGGTTATCACAGTGCTCTCCGTCATCCAGATCGGCCGTGACTTCCGCTCCACCACCGAGTCGGATGTGTCGTCGCCGCCAATGGTGACGTCCACGCGGGTCTCCTCCACAGCGAAGCCTTGGTTGCGGGTCGCCTCACCCGACCACGCCATCCCGTCCGGTCGCGTGGCATTGGGTTTGTTTAGTCCCCGAATTGTGTCTATATCCACAGGCTCCGGCTCGAGAATCTCCGGCGCTAGCTTGATGCCCTCCACCTCGCGCAGGAGATCGTAGAGTGGCTGAAGCTGCTCGTTGAAGTGGGCCAGCAGTAGGCGAGAGTCCTTCTTGGGCATGGCGGCGCTGTCCTCCTCCACGGAGCTGCCGCAGTACGTGCAGCGGAACTCTTGCGTGGCCATGTCAAACAGCTGGTCAGCCTCGAGGTCCGTAAACGTCTTGGAGCACATGGAACACTTGAAGCTGGCGCGACTGGTGGCATCCCGCTCCTCAGTCTCCATTCGCTTGCGCATCAAATCCAGCTTGTACTTGACCACATTGACGAAGGTCTTGTAGTTGATGAAGTAGTAGTTGACCTTCTGGGCCTTGCCGTCCGGTCCAGTTTCCATTTTGAGCCGGATCTGGATGAACTTATCTGTGCGCAGAGTGGTGATCCTTGCCCTCAGCTGCTTTTTCTCGAAGCGCAGCAGTTCGCCGATGTCGTCCTCCTTCATGCAAGGATTTCGCACCAGCATGTCGATAATAAGCGCATCCTCCAGGGAGTAGAAGCCGCGGACCACGAGGCGGGCAAGTTGCTTAAGGCTGCTGGGCACTTCGGTGACGTAGCGCACCTCCGTTTTGGCGGGCGGCGCGGCGGTTGAGGCAGCCGCCGATGTCGACGACATCGCGGTTATGGATCTGAAAGATGAGGATATTCGGGATTATCAATTGCTCACTCGAACGGCAGGATGACCCACGCGACTCACCACGTCTCCAGAAGCGGAAGCCCTCTTTTCGGTTATGTACAGTTGGCTGCAGGTCCGGGGATCTTCATGGGTCTGCCAGGCAGTACGCAGCTTCCTAATAAGCGGTATTTATCTTGTTTTTTTTCGAAAATAAAACTACAAATTTGCGCCGCCACCAGAATGTGTTTATGTTGCTGCTAGTGGTGGCAGCTACAGATGGCAAGCTATCGACGGCGCTATCGAAGGCATGACACCGATAAAGCGGTCTATTTATCGATATTTGAAATGGTGCTGTAATATTTAATAATTAAAAAAAAATGGTTTTAAAAACTGGGATTAATTCTTTAATGAATGCTGTTGGTAATAAAATAAGTTTTAATATTTCGTGAATATAACAAAGTATTTTTTAAATATTTAGCTTGCAATTACATTGTATTCGTGACTAAAGAAATATTTAAAAACCATTCCTTTGCATTCCTTTGCGTTGTCAAATATATATTTATTTCAACTGTCTGTTAAATATTCATTTGTAGATATAAAGCAGCTGATTGTCGCATGTTTCGGACTCCGGGATTGTGTGTCTGCCCAATTAAGTCCATGACATTCATCGAGGACAACAGCAGTGTGGTGCTGCCTGCCAAATAAACACGCAGTAGGTCCTGTCTACGGCTGACACACCACCGCACCATCACAACGCCCCCTGACCCATGACCTCGGGACAGTCCACCACCCCTCGACGGCGATAGCGGCTGCTTTGTTTTGTTTGTGCCTCTATGCGCTGAGGTCCTGTGTGGGCGAGCCTCGTTCTGGGGGATTACACCGGAATGCACTCGAACGTAAGGCGAAGTTCGCGTTAAAAAATAGACGATTGTAGACAGCGGAGCATGAAATATTAAGCACTTCTCCCGTATAAACAAAGGCGGTGGCGGTGGCAACGAGAGAACGACTTGTTGGATTATATTCACTTATTTGTGCGGCCAAAAGCACTTGAAAGCAAACAGCGCTCATATGCCAAGCACTCCATAAAGCCACAGAGTGCAAATATGGAAATTAAATGCATAACAATTTTGTAAATATTCCTAGACTGTCACTAAAGGATATGTTTTGTACAGAAATATACTTTAAAATTGATATTAAAAAGTATTTTAAAGTCATTAAAAATAAGGTGAATTTGGGCTTAAATAGGCTTTGGAAATCGTGTCACATTAATCATTTAAATAATGTTTATTAAGAATATTGTAACCCTAGTTTTAGATAAGGTTTTTGACCAATTCTAGTAGTCATATTTTAACATTTCTCTTTTCATTTCATTTCCATTTCCATTTAGGTCTAAGTTTATATATAATAAACATAAATAAATGTATTTATTATAGCCTTTGCAAATAAACTAAAAACGGATTAAGAATTAGTTTCCTCTTGTATAAACATGTATCTAATATTTCAGAGTATTTTAATACAATTTCAACAGTTTAAATTTCAATAAAAATATACTATTTTCGGCCACAAAATGTAGAAAATGTATCTCTTCTAGTAAGAGTTACTCTCATCTTTAAATTAAATTTTGAACTCTATTTAAATTGATTAAAAAATCCACAGCGTATTCTGTGACACCTTTTATAAAATCCCTTTAAGACCATTTACATTATCTCTAATTTATTTATATTACTAAATATATTATAGTAATTAAGGACTCTGTCAGTAGATAATTAAATGCTGCAGTTCCAATTGCTGCACGTGAACGCCCACGGGCGATCGGCCTTAGCGGCTAACACGGGTTCCTCGGAAAAGCCCAACTCCGCGGAAAGGAAGGGGGGAAGTGGGAGTGGGCGCCACCATTCAGTGTTTCACCTGAGCTCTTGTTTACTTTGCAGCGGACAACAGGGCGCAGAATCTACGAGAGGAGTAACCCAACACAATCCCCTAGAACCACGTCCATGGGAGAGCTTTTCCGCGTAGCAGTGCGCAGGCCCTCTCTCTCTTTCCGTTTCTCTCTTTAGTTTTCGGCGGAAAACAGAAACAGGCTTTCCCACTTTCGCTGGTGGCATCCGCCTGCAGTTTGGATCTTGAGTCGTGCGCGCTAACGCTCGTTTTCCTCGCTTTTCCGCTCGACAATTTTCCACGGCGGCCAACACACAACAATTACAGGCGACAAAAGCGGGCAAAACAGTTTTTTGTTTTGAACGTTTTTTTTACTGCAGTTTTCCTCCTCCTCTGTCTGCGGGACGAGGGGCTTTTCTTTTGCGGCTTTTGGTTTTTCCGTTCGCGTGTGTTTTCCGTTCGGTGTGTTTTTTGTGAGTGTTTCCCGTGCCTTTTGGCTTTACACCCAGCGAATACGGGGAACTGAGGAAAAGCCACGCTAAACACAAAGAGAAATTGGGAAAACGCGGCGCCGCAACTTTTGCCAAATTGATTTTTATTGTGTGAGACGCCGAGTTCAAGCAATATTATATAAAAAGAAAAGGCCAAGAAAGAGGTGGGTTTCTCAGCTTGAAAACAAAATGGAAAATTGTAATTTAAATTTAAGTAAAAACATTAAAAAATTGGTTACTGCACGTGATTTGCTGCTGGCCAGTTTCACCCTCTGACAGGGAAATTGTATCGCTCACCCCCGGAGAACATACAGAGAGCCGGTCGCTAACAGCCCCCCAGGGGGGGTGTGCAGGAGGTGGTGGGTGGTGTGTGGACACCACCCCGCGTCTGTGATGTCATGCCGCCCACCAGCGACATCGCCATAATCACAATAATGGTCTTAGACATCCTGGCGCGTCTCCCCACGAGGGCCAGATGGAGCTCATTGATTTGTGGATTTCTTTAAGGTCTCCCTTTCGTTCCTTCGCTTTATTATTTTGCATAATCTGTGAGAAAACTATTTATTAACATGGTTGCATATGCTCCTTGTACTGTGTATATAATATAAATGTATATATGGTCGGCCTACTCCACAAATCAGGTCAAAGTTGCATAGTGACCCAGAAACGAACGTTGACGTACGGCAAGGATACAAGTTGCTGGGAATCGAATCGTGACTTGGTTTGGATTTGAAATAAACCCAGCCGGGAGTTGGGCTACCAACGAGCAATTTTCCCATGCATCCAGAATATTAAATCCGCAATATGGCCAAGATTATGGGATTAGCTTTCGATATTTCCATATTGAATTTGAATTTGGAAACTACTGTATATGCAGTTTTACTTTATTCTCTTTGAGTTTCCTTAAGGAGTTGGAAGATCTATAAATGCAGGATTATGAAGGAAATACTGGAAAGTTGTAGGTTTTATATTAACCATAAGTTTGGTTAATTTTAGGAGACATTTTTGAACCAATTAAATCATTTTTGGCTTGAGTTAATAGTAACCTTCTGTGTACTTCTTTAAAATTTAAATATTGAGCTGAAACTAATCATAACTTTGAAATTTTAATGGTTTTGTAAATAAATGTAAGCTTTATTTGAGATGAAATATAAATCATATTTCCATGAAAATTATTTATATTTATTGAAGCAAATTAAAATGAAAATCTAAATTAATTATTTTGAAAAATATCTGTCTATTAACACAGTTATCCTGAGAGTCCTTGTACATCAGAGTCCCTATAAAATATGCTGCCATGACAAGTAAACATTGTGGTAATTATTTAATTGTTTTACTGAATAATTCCCAAGGGTCCCTTCATAGCTCCGATAATTATGTTGGGTATCCATACCACCATCCCTCCCCCCCTCAGGATTCGTACGTGCAACATTTTTCGCTTTCCCCGTGTTTTGTTCGCTCCATTCTTGGCCCTCGCGCGAGGCACATTTACACATTTTCTGGCTCCCAGCTGATGGGACAAAGGAGCTGCAGACAACACTGAACTTGAGCGGGAAACAGTGGAAAAATATTGACATTCGCTATCCGGGAGGGTTACCATTTTTTTGCCGTACTTTGTTTTGTTTTGAGCTCGGAGAGTGGAGACTGCGGAGAGTCGAGTGAAAACAACGGGACGAAAATCGATACTGCTGCTACCCCGGCAGCACGCAGGTTTGGACCCAGACTTAGACCCGGATCCGGGTGCACACACACCGTGCGGAGTCGAGTGGAGTGGAATGTGGAGCAGGGCCCTGACACAGAGCGGGCAGGGGACGGGCGGCAAAATCCAATAAGCACGCGAAGGCGAGCGGCAACTCGAACTCGAACTCAAACCAACTCCAAAAATAGACACGGAGCCAAGCTGCGGAAAATGCGCAGGAGGCGCAGGGTGCAAAAATATGAAATACACTAGCAGGCAGGCAGGCACACACACAAACACCCACCCGCACTTGCCACACACATACAGAGTCACTAAAAGGACATCAATTTACAGGAGCACAGCTAAAAATGAGTTTAGAAAAAGTTTATTTACCTTGAAGAGGTGACTAGAAAACAGGAATTTGAATAGAAATTTTATAATTTGTTCTGTGATTTAATATCCTTTTTTTTTGAACATTTACTGACAGCTGAAACTCTGTTTGTAAGCTATTCCTTAAGCCATATCCTAGAAATATAGTCGAGCATAGTTTTAAAGTCCATTTTCATTGCATATGTTAGCGGTCTTTAATTCCTAAATAAAAAACTAGAAAGTAATATAAATAGAGTAATGATTTTGCTTTTTTAATTTTTTAGAATTTAATTAGAATTGAAAACTTTGTTTAAATTTAACAAATGATTTCTTCCTTTCGTGGCAAACCTCGGACTCACTTCTAATACCCTGCAAGATTATTTTTTCAAGTGTATCTGGGCGTCGCTTGTGGCAAAAACAGAGCACTAGTTTTTCCAAATTTTAGTTGCATGTCGCTGTGGGCAAAGGGCGGGGCATTGGGCGTGGAAAATGCACTTTCCGGGAGTATTAATCAAATTACTGAGACCATAATTAAACATTGTAGGGCAGGACAAAGGCGTAGCTCTGAACCAGCTTGCACTGGCTGCTCTTAAAAGCTCTATAAATTTTAACAAGTTACCAAAGTAACTAAATGAATTTTTATGAACCACTATAAAATTTACTTTGTGTGGCTCAAAAAGGGGTTCAATATTTCGATTCTTATTTAAGCTTTCGTTTGCCTTTAAAGTGAAAATTTAATTGGGGGATTGAAGATAAATATTTAATTTTTTTTTAAATCCAACCCAATTCTATTTCTTCAAAAATCTGGCTTGAATTAAGCAAGTGGCGGGGTGGAGGGTTGCATACACAGTGATTTGTAAAATTATCAAGCCAATTTTCACCCAAGCGACGAGGCACTCTTCCACTCCGAGTAACCCAATTGAGTATCCTCCAGGATGAGTCCTTCCGCCGCATCCACCGCATCTCCCGCCGCATCATCCCCGCCTGCTTTATTTTGGCAAAGTCAAGGAGGATTGTGTAACTTGTAACAGACGGAAAGGGCCGAGACGACGGCTGCTTGGATAATGCCAACTCTTGGCTGCCATGTCGGAGCACAAAAATTTGTATTTGCATTTGTCGCACAATCAAATCTCAACAATAAAAAGCAGTAACATTGAGACAAAGGATTCTTAGTTAAGACGATGGCCAAATACTCTAAGTTTAGGGTTTTTGTTTAGTTTAAAGTTTTTAAAACTAGCAAATCAATTTAATTTACTAAATAAAAGTGTTTTTTTTATTAATTTAGATCTTAGTTTAGAATTTAACACTGAAAAATCATCCATAATTTATATTTAAAATGGAATTTTCTTAATAAAAACCATTGGTTCCTTCCCAACTTTGGCCAGGACCTCATTTTTAAGGTTAGGGTGCTGGCGGAACATTCCGCATTCGGAGCGGAAGTGACAGACAAAGCTCAGTCAATGTCTCTGCCACGCCTCTCTGGGCTGGCCTTTGTTTGGGCTCACGTCCAAGCGGAAAGACAGCGACGATTGCGAAGATTGGGACAGGCCACTCAGCCTGCTCACTCGGCGGCAAGGATAACGAAGGATGGGGGATGCTGACGCTGATGCAGCCAGGCGGACCAAACGATAAGCGCTTACCTTGGTGCTCCAAGGACTTTCCGTCGAAATCCGCGCATTTATGGCAATTAAATTCTGTACTCCACACAAAGTACATCCTTGATAGCCAGGATTGAAACGGAAATGAGTGGCTTAGGTTCATATTTAAGGGAAAAGCTATGAGTTCTCTCCGGTTAATTAAGCATTTAAGTTATTATTTATGTTCTGGGAGAATGAAAGCAATATGTATCCATTTCAGTATTCTTGAAAGTCGATTAATCTGATTTGCTTCATTTAATTGAACAATTACCTTAGAAACATAAAAGAATATTATGGGAAAAAGTGGCAAAATATTCACAATTTCCTTAACTTTCCAAGGATATAAGTTGTACAAACTTTTTAAAATAATTTCAATGATTAGCAGCCACAAAAGTTGGAAAAGGGCAATCTATCTCAGATCTCCTCAGCATTAAATCTCCCTTGGTATCTGTGTAGCAGCCTGTGTAATCCAATTGCCAATGCTTTGACAGACCCAAGGACACAGAGCAGGGCTCCGCCTAACTTTCACGGAATTTACCACTTCCGGCGATTCAAAGCCAATGCACCGGGCGGCGCCTTACCTTGGCTTAGTTAGACTGCAGGCTGGGTTGGAAACATTGTTTGCTTATCGGACAAAGCCAACTTTAGCAGCCACAACAAATCGGAGGTCGGAGGTTATGGCCTGCACGCCAACATCGCGAAAGTGGGCTATAAATCTGTCCGCCTTTGGCCTTCTTCCGTTTTTTAACTTGGTCACGTCGTGTGCCACCAGAAACTGTAACGGCAACGTGAGGCAATACTCGGAGAAATCATTGACAGTTGGTGACAAACTGCAGTTTGTGGGCCCTTTTCCCACAAATCATACAATTACAGTTGGCTTCTTGGAATTTAAATGAAAATAATGAATTAATGATAATTGAAACTAAACTCTAATGAATGGATTTCTATATGCTTTATAGATTTACTCATTAAGAGTAATATTTCATATGTGGTAACCATGTCTTCTAACCCATTAGTCATTCAACCCTCAAGCCAAAGCCACCCCATTAACACTTTGTATCGTTTTACCTTCCAGGTTGGACCTCGCTAATTGCCGGTGAAAAGGGTCAGCAATGCAGAGTGCGAGCGGGATGTAAAGGATAACCGAGACTCTCGACTAGAACACAAACACACACACACTGCGAATCACGAGGGAGTGAGGAGTGACTCGTCGTCTCCACTTTTTCCGAAGCGCTTTTCCACCGGTGGCAAGGTGAATCTGTTCCAGCACACCATGTCATCGATCTCGGCGCAGGGCGTGGTCGAGAGAGCCTCCGCCGAATTGTCGAAACGCATCAACGGCTTGGGGCTACGCTCGAAGCACCATCACAGTGGCTCCGGAGGTGGTGCAGCCGGGGAAACTACCACCGCCCCTGGAGCCACGCCCACACCGCCGACGTCCAGCGGCAAGACGTCGGTGATGGAGCGGGTAACGAACGCTCTGTGCGGCGGAGGCAACTCCAATTCCAACTCCGGATCGGGATCGAATGGCGCCAATAGCAACTCCTCCTCCTCGCCGGCGGCTGCCGCTGCCAATGCTTCGCCTGCCAGCAATGCAAATCCTCCCCAGACGCCCGACAAGCCCTCCAGAGGCAGTAGCCCCAGTCCCGGAGGCATCGCCATTCCCAGTGGCCAGCCGCAGGTGTCCAACTCCACACACCACCTCCTGCAGCAGCAGCAGCAGCAACAGCAACTGCAACTGCAGCAGTCGCAGCAGCAACATCTCCAGCTGCAGGCCTCCACGCTGATCAACTCCAACCACCACGTGATAGTGGGTCCAGCCCCGCCCACAGGAATGCCCCTGGGAGCCCCGCCCACGCCCACAGTGAAGTCCATTGCCAAGCAGATGAACATAACCATACCGGGCGGCGGAGTCGGACCGGGATCGCCCACCTTTAGCACCATGGGCATGGTGGCGGCACAGAAGGCGGCCGCTGGCGGCGGCGGCGGCGGTGGTGGTACCCCCTTGCAGCTGAGGAAGCAGCTGCCAAATCCTCACCTGCATCACCCGTACGGGAACATGGCGGTGAACCAGTCGCCGCTGATCATGCAGCACCAGCTCCACCCGCCGCCCATACACAGCATCGAGCTGCTGATGCTGGACGACCGCTTTCTGAGCCGCTTCTTCCAGTACTTCTCGCCCTACGAGCGCCGCATCCTGGCCCAGGTGTGCATCAAGTGGCGGGACACACTGTACCGCAGTCCGCGCTATTGGAGCGGCCTGCTGCCCACGCTGCAGTGCCGCGAACTCCGCCAAATGCCGGGCTGCGATCGCAGCAAGCTGTACAACTCGCTCATCCGTCGGGGCTTTCATGCTTTGGGTCTGGTTGGGGCCTCCGATGAGGATGCCCTAGATGTGGTTCACTCCTTCCCGCTGGCCTCCAAGCATGTCCATTCGCTCAGCCTGCGCTGCTCCTCGATTAGCGATAGGGGACTGGAGACGCTACTCGACCATTTGCAGGTGAGTTTTAACTAAAAGATTTAATTCTTTACAAATTAAACGAGTAGATAGACATGAAATCTTCAATTTAACATCCAGGAATATATAAGAAAATGTTGCTAGTATTGCCTGAGAGTCCTGTCCACACACAAACTCAAATAATGGACTGTCGTTTGTTTAAAATGCAAGACAACTTGGCCTTAGGGCAGGCAGCAAAATCCGGAAATCTGGCCCCAAGGCCCCAGCCAGAGCAGCTGCTCCCCCAGTCGAACATAACAAACCCTTTCCTCTGACTTTCCTTGGATTTCCCCTGACTGGTTTTTCTTTATTTTCGGAGAGAGAACAAATATCTCGACTGTGGGTGTGTTTGAGCATTTTTTGGCCAGCGACAAGTTGACAGTGGTCAGTCCCAGAAACGAAAATAAATTCGCACACGAATCTGGGCTGGGGTGCTGGTTAGCGGCAACTATTTTCATTTTATTTCGGGACTTGTGCCGCGCGCCAGAGAAATGAAACGTGTCAGAGCCGTAAAGTGTGTCATCATCGCCAGGCTGAAAAAGTGAAGAGTGAAAATTCATTCGTCTCTGTGCGAGCATAATGAATTGATGCGATCAATTTCAGTTGCAAATCACATCAAAGCTCTGTCATAAATTTCATTTAATTTAGCTTATTATTTTTTATTTTGTTTTGCGCTAATTTGAGGGAAATGTGTGCAAACGGAAAAGGCACTCGTGTTGCATTCATAATTTCCACGCGCCGCCAGGTGAATCATTGATGAGTTTGGGCTCGAGCTGTGGGCAATTTATGGGGAAAATGAAATGGAAATTATTTCTATTTAGGACTAACACATTAAATCTAAAGGAATTAAATATATTTCTACTTTAAATAGAGACTCAAATCACACACTCTCACTGCTCTATTGCCATAACCCATAATTTAATCCATGGATTTCCCATTCGCTTTGTCTTTATTATTGCCTTTGCCTCATCCTCCAGCTCTTTCGGTATCACTTTGGGAGACTGCCCCAATAATAATCCCAAGCAACCCCAATCGAATTTGGACGAACGAACAAGTGGGGACCTTAATTGATGGCCAACTGCTGTGTGGGCCCTGGGCAAACTAATCCATTCATTTCATGGACCAATCCTGGGCAATCTGGGAACCTAATCCACCAGGGGCCCAGCATGGGGGCGCACACCGGAAATGGCCCAATCACACACAGATATATATATCTATCACACACACTCTCTCTCGCGGAGTCCGTAAAGTGGATAATGTTGGTGAACTGACTGTGGCCAAGTCCTTCATTGAACCGCTTCCTATACATATGAGTTTGCGGTCCTGTCAGCTCAGCTCAGTCAGTCACACACTCAATGAGTTGACTGGCAGCCACCACCACCTCCTAGGCGCCTCTCTGATTTTCTCTGCGTGTTTATGTTTGGTCATTAGGGTGATTCTTTATGGGAAAACTTCTGGAAAAGCTCCATTAAGTTGGCTGAAATATTTACCCATTCAAGCGAAAATCAAACAACAGGACTTGGAAATGTTAGTTTTTTGTTATGCCAACACTGCGTATGAGTGATGGGAATGCGATTTATTCTTTAATAATCTGTAAAATAGATAAGAAAATTATTGTTAAAGACTTATTTAAAAGTAGAATTCAAGGGTTTTCTTCTTTGCGGATATCTCTAATAAAGAGTAGGGAAAAAAGGACTCCTCTGGTCCACCCTAGTGTGCATATGTACGTCACTCACAGGACTGCTGATGTCAGAATTAATCCACTGTGAATGCATGTCATGTTTATGAGCCTAGTTCCACAGAGTGTGAGTTTGTGCGAGTGTGCGTGTGTGCAGGAAGCCTCAACAAATGGTTTGATTGCAAATTGTTGTCACTGGCAATGTCAACAACAATGACACACTGGGGACAAGTTGGGTTCGCCATGGTGGTCCCAGTCCCTGCCATGATGCGAACGGATCAACCGCATTGGGCTTTGGAATTTGACCTTGGGGAGCTAAGAGCGAGCAAGCAAGGACTCTGCAGAGCGGCAAATGCACGTGGCTTACCCGCATGGAATGCTACAAAGCGAACAAGGACCTCTCTCTCTCTCTCTTGCCTTTTCCCGGAGGCAGCCTCAACATGCACGCGAAATTAATGCTAGTTACCGCAGCTGACTGCAACGGAAATGCGGCGACTTTCCTGCATTCCTATACATATTTAATGGGGAAATGTCCTGCAGTCGCCTCGAGCGAATATATGCGATTTCCGCATTGCTGCTTCATGCGAAGCGTTGACTTGAAGTGGTGGCTGGAGCTCGTTGAACCCAAACTCAAACCCGAACCCCAATGACCCACAAAATTATGCTCCTGCACCTTCAGCTATTTAAATGTAAATCAGAATGCAACTTTTAGTTACTTTTAAAGGGGATTATCATAGATTTAATTAGGTAAAAGTATCTAGAACTTAAAGAATCCTCCAAAAAGTTATACTTAAAAACTGGGTGGCTTTGAAAATTTGCCCAATTTATGGTTTTCTCGTTTGTTTTTCGCCAAAACTTAAGCAAGCCTAGCAAAAACTGCCATACTTCAGTGAAAAACCTCAGAAAACTCGAAAGGGGGAAAAAACCTGGGAAAACTTTTTCCAGCTAAATAGTTACACACATCCTTCTGTGCTTGTATATGTTCCGTGTGTTTCTCCATTAGCATTTCATTGTGGAACTCCCCGGTTTGCGTGGTTTGACTTTTCCTATCGATTTTGGCTTCTGCCTGACACATGGCACCTAAAAAAAAGTTTCCCTTGGCTTCGGCTACGGCTACGTGTTGTGGAAAAACTTCCACAATTGTCCATAAAAACAAAATACAATTCAGGCTGGAGAGGAAAAAAAAGGAGGATGAGGGGGAAAAATCCAAAACAACAGCCAAGCATTTACCATTCATAATGAAGTCATGCCGAAGGCCTGTTCTTTCCCCTGACTGGTTGACTGGCTGATTGTTGGCCAAGTTAAGCGAGGAACAGAATCCAATTACTGGCCATGTAAACGTTCTAACTATACATATTCAACACTTTTGTAATTAGACCATTTAATTTGTTAATGAGTTGAGACTTGGCTTTTAATTTATGCAGGATTTTCCTTTGAGGGACATCAAGATTCTTGGGGGAAAAGAAGAACCAAGGCTGTAAGCTTTTCTTTCTTAATTTCTATAAACAAGTCAAAAACTTAGGTTTATTACCGAAAATTAACATTAATTATTTCTATGATTGTAAGAAGGTTCTCTCAATTATTATTATCGTTATTAGAATTAAGAAAAGTATAACTTTAAAGGCTTTAATGTGGCTTGGACAAATTTAAAAAGCTTACTATGTAATATTTTCAGCCTAAAACCATACTTTTTATTTAAATAACATTATTATATTCTATATAAAAATTAAATATAAAATATTTAAACAAAACATTATTTGCAAAACCCCTAAAAGATAGGTAACCAAGTCTCTCCTTATGTTTCTAATAAACAAACCCACATTTTAACCTTATTTTTTCCTTCTCAGACACAAAATGATTCCTGGATTTATGTGCAAAGATTTAATTTTGATTTATTACTTGGGTATTGCCATTAAGGTTAGGGATTAAATTCGTTCCCGTTTTGTGTCTCAACAATAAAAATAATTATGGTCCAAAGCGTGAGAGTGGGTTATTTCCTCCCAGGGTTATATATATATTTCGTGTTTATGTGAGCATCCTTGCGATTTTCATTTTTATAACGTGCTTCCGGCTGCATTTGTTGTTTATCGCTTTTGTTGCTTTGTTTCCGGCGTGGCGGAAAGGGAAAAGGGGGAATCTGGAATGGTCTCCCGGGGATCGAAACAACAATGGCAACCATGTCCACTCTTTGGATACGCGACACAAAGTCTGCCACTCGAACCGCTTCTTCACGCTTCTTCGACGACTTCCTCTCGAGATGTTTTTTGCTCTTGAAAAGGTCAAAGTCTATCGAGTTACAGGATTTTAAAGGGCTCCTTGCATGGAAAAACATTACTTTTAGCTAGTAGAGAAGAGAACTTTTGAGAGTAAATCCCTGCAGCAAAAGCAAAGACCATTGCAATTTAATTTAATTTCATGGGATTCCCGCTGCCTTTTTGGTTATTTTATCATTGCAGGTGGCACCAGGTTTTACTGGCGGTAATTTGTTTGGCTCTTTGTGGTCCGGGTTTTCCATTCAATTTGCTCGCATTCCAACCGAGGAGCTTTGGAATGCAATCCTCTGCGTTTTGTTTATGGTCAACCGACTGATATATGAAGTGGATGCCATGAATACAGAGACCCAATTATGTTTTACACAACTTTGCAGGCATCTTAATTGCCTAAATTAAACTCTAATTCAAATGGACAAGAAAAATGCGAATTTATTATGGTATACAATTTGCTTTAAATTCTCATAACACAATATAAAATTAGGCAAACAATTTGATGCTCGTTTGTTTTGTGAAATAATATTTAATTAAGTGAAAATCTAAAATCTCTCTCAAATATTCAATAAAATATTTACCTGGGTTTAATGGCACATGGCATATATCTTTATCTATATATTTTTTATGTAAAAGTATTTGTCTTCCACCTCAAACAGAGGTACATATTTTCGTTTTCCCATTTTCCACACGGCTGTGATTGGCTTATATTTCTTGCTCAGCTGAATGTCAACATTTGTGAAAGCTGTGAAATGTCCAAAAGTATATTTTTGAATTCTTCGGTCGGCAGCTCATAAAAATGTTTGACGATTTGACGACAGAGCAGTCACACCTTCACAATGAATATAGCTTTTCTTTTAGACTCAAGAAAATAGGAATTTGGTGAGAATTCTACAAAAACTTGTGTATAGAATTTACAAAATATTTCTTTTATTTCTGAGAAGTCAAGTTCATTGTCATGAAAGGCTAAAAGAGAAGTAATATTTGCTCAGAAAAATACATTTTAAATCCTTCAAAACAAAAATATTATTTATTTGGCATCAATAAATAATTCCTATTGCAAATGCCAACTCAGGCAGAGTAAATATTTATGTTTTTAGAAATCGAATTTCATGCTTAACCTATGACAATGTCTATGAATTGTTTATGGACAATGAAAAATTCTTCGTTTTTGTGTGTGTAATGTATAAGGAAATATTTATTGAATTTTTATTTATAAAGTTAAGGAATTCGTTGAGCTTCAAATATATTTAAATAGTTCAAATAAGAGGCTGGGAATTAAATCTATAACAAAATAAAAAGTTCCTTCGTTGTACTATTCTTAATTTATAAAAGTATTTGACTTGCATATAATTATCTCAGAAGTTTTAAGAGATATATTAACTACACATACACTAATAGTAAAATTATCAAATTTATTTTATATGAAAACAATTCAAATCTCAGTAAATAAAATAAAATAAGCAATAACCTAGCACTTCTCACGAGTACCTTACATCCACTTAAGTTACCAATTTTCCATCAATTCCTCTTTTAAATTGTACATTTTCCTCTTAATTTTCCAGAGTTTGTTTGAACTGGAACTGGCCGGCTGCAATGAGGTGACCGAGGCGGGGCTGTGGGCGTGTCTAACCCCCCGCATCGTGTCGCTCTCTCTGGCGGACTGCATCAATATCGCGGACGAGGCAGTGGGCGCGGTGGCCCAGCTGCTGCCCTCTCTATACGAGTTCTCGCTGCAGGCAAGTCCAGATGCGACTAAAGGAGTCCTCCTCTCCTTCCATCAGTTTCTGGAAACTAATTGAATCTCCCAATTTCCCCAATCCCTACAGGCTTACCACGTCACGGATGCGGCGCTAGGCTACTTCTCGCCGAAGCAGAGCCACAGCCTCAGCATATTGCGGCTGCAGTCGTGCTGGGAACTAACCAACCATGGAATCGTTAATATCGGTAAGCGAACCTCTGTCCCCTCATCCTCGGAAATTAATCAAGTAACATGGGAGAAGCGTGTAAGGTGGGAGTGGGGTGAACGGGGGGAGCTGGAACCCATTTGTCACACAAAATGCACTGGGGAAAAAATCTATAACAAGGATAGTTTTGGGTATTTTAATGGGGATTTTAGGTATTAGATTCGAGTCTTATTTTAGAGATTTAAAACCTGGTTTTAAATATTTATTTTTATATTAAATTCTTCATTTAATTATTCTCAGTGATTAAAAAATAGCTTTCGTTCCGTTTGGGGCAATCAGAATTGTTGAGTGAGGCTAAAAGCCATTTGCCATTGGCTTTAATGTTTAATTCCGAAATGTGGATGCCTCCCCACTGGACGAGTGTGATGATGTGGCTGCCATCCGTGCTGATAGTGATCCGAAAAAGCTGCGAGGGACATCCGCCGGGAGTGTGCCGCCTAGAGACTGAGCTGTAAGAAATACATAATGCGAACATAACATTGTAAATGGAGTGCCTGTTCACTGGGAGTTCCCCTTGCTCTGGGGGCTGTCCTGCTCCCAAAAACGGATGTCTTTCCGGCCAGACCCCTCGTCACCAATTCTAAATACTGCACTCAACTAATTGAAACTTTTTGTGGGACACTTTTTTGTGCGATGCTGGGTTTTTCCCCCATTTCCTGTCCAGCAGCAGAGCAGCTATTTTTATATCCTTTGACGTCAACCCTTTTTTGTCTTGCCAATTGGCAGGGTCCAGTTCTAAAGAACTTTGTTTTCCGGCAGGTCCATTCTATGGGAAATGTCAAAGAATTTGCAAGTAAATTAAACTAATTTAATGCTGAAATCATGTCACAACGAAATTGAATGAAAATATATATAACAAAAACTGAATAAGCTAAGCATATCTTTGCATATTTAAAGAGAGAGAGAGAGAGTTTATAGCCACATTTTTTGCAATTTTATCAAAGCTTTGATTATGCATACTCCCCACTCGAAGCAACTTGAGCTTGTTTTATTATCAGGCAACACATCCTTTGGATTCCGGATAAACTTGGCCGTAAAACCACTTTAATTGACGTGAACATTGCCTTCGTTGCTGAGCAATTTAAAAGCATGCTTAGGGGGCTTTTTCAGGTGCCTGAACGCAAACTCATTTAAAATGCGATCGACAGCGCCGGCAAACATAAACCTGCCACTCGAGTGGGTTGAGAGTCCTTCTTGCGTTTTCGCTTTGCCTATGCGCCTTACTTTGACCTTTGAGTCCTGGGTTCCGAGTCCCCTTACCCGGAGTCCTAGGGTCCCTGGCTGGCTCTTCAGTCTGTTCCGGAGACTGAGTTTGGGTGGAAACTTTGCAATCAATTTCATGGCACGTCATTTTCTTTACCCAACCCCAACAGCCTTTCCTTCTGGCTGCAATCAACAAGGGATAACGGGGCTGCTCAGCGCCGCAAATTAAGCTGCAGGTGGGTGCAGGTGGGATGTCTTCCTCAGGTGGAAGGGAAATGCTTCCTTCTACGGCTTCGGCAGTTAACCAGCCAGATTTCTCGCTGCGCATCGAAATCGAATTATTGCAGTTCAGTGATCATCATCGATGCGGTTGCAGTCGCAGGTGAGAGGTATAGAATATAGCAGCGATTTGCATAGATACACAGGGAGAGAAATTTATAACTTACGATAAATTCTGCACTTAATAATATAAATTTTATTATCAATAATTAAATATAGAAAATATATAAATGGTTTTTTAGTTGAATAACATTCCTAAATATAGCTTTAAATAAGTAATTAACATTTTTCCCAATGTCTCCAGTGTAATCCCATTACAAAAACCGTTCCATCATTGACCCTCCCTTCGCACAGAAGCTGCAAAATGTAAACAAACTATGAATTTTACAGCTCAAGGGGGAAAAATGGAAAATTTATGAAATATTAAAGCTGGCACAAGCAGACGTTTTCAAGCATATTATATATATATTTTTTGGTGCGTTTGTAAACAGCTTGATGGATGAAGGAGCATCAAAGGCCCAAAATGCCAGTTACAAAAGTATGAAAAGCATATTACACATTCGCCCCGTATAACAAAGATTGGCTTCTGTGCTGTGTGGCTGTGTGTCTGTGGGTATTTGCGTTGGGCGGTGGGTGGTCCTTACGTGAGGACATCAGCAAATAGGCGCCATATTTAATGGCGGCATTTTGTATAAATTGCCGCCCAATCATAAACTGTTTGCCCAGCAAGCATAAACAACTTAAAAACAACAACAACAAAACGAGAAGAAAAATGCAAATAAAAACCAGGAAAAAACAGAGATTAATGGCAACTTGTCTTTTATTTGTTTTACGTTTTATTCCAAGTGACCGCACATACCGGAAATATATGTTTAATTAATGGCCATCGAGCTCCCAACACTCAAGCCCCGAAGGAGATTTAAATTATTTATTTATTTCCACCATAAGCCAGGCGCATAATTAATGCCATTTAAAGTGATTCTTTGCTGGAAAAAAATAAAAAATAATAGTAAACTATTAAGAGGGAATTATAAAATCAGTTTTCCTCTTCGCAACCTCTTTTAATACTTCATATTTTTAATTCAAGCTCAAGTGACTTACAGACGCCATATGGTCACTTCAAGTTTATTTTAACCCCAGAACTTCTTGCAGCTTTTAAAGAGCAACCTTGGACAGGGCAGATTGCAGTCTAAACCCTTGTCAGAAGTTGGCTAAAACCCGCTCTCAGTTTACAGTTTACAGTTCACAGTTTTCCGTCCGTCGCTGCCTGATGTTGAACTTTTGCCCCGGCGGTGTGGCACAAACTTTTAATAACAATTCCCAGTCCGTTTCCCACGACCCGCCGGCCATGAAAGAGCGCCTGACGGTGGCAGTGGCATTGGGTGCTTATCACAACATCGAGAAGCCATTTAGCTAATTGCATTTGGCATCTAATTGAATTGGGCCAGGCTCCCAGGTTGAAGTGATGGCTGCGCAGACAGGACGCAGGACGCAGGTCGCAGGAGAGACACCAAAGGCTCAGCTGTCGCTTAGCTGGCCAAGTGCCAGGGGCATTTTTTATGGCTCAAACTGGGGACACTGGAAGAAACTTTATCTAAACCCTCCAGAAATAATCCTTAAATTCTTTTTTTACAACATATATTTGTACTTAAAATAAGGCTTAAGTAATCCCCTTTAAATCTTAAACATAAACCAAAAAGCTATATCTAGTTTCTTCCTGTGCTTGACTTTTGGCTGCGGTGGCTTCAGTTGCTACTTCGCCATTTGATTGCAAGGTGACACATCATTTGGCACGCAATCCCGCCACGCTGGCGGAACCGGAAGAGCGGCTAGCTGCCTGGCTAACTGACTGACTGACTGACTGACTGACACATTGACAGGACGCCCTTGCTGGCCGCGGGGCTAATTGCCAGCGAGGTCGTTCAACCGGGCGTATGCGTGATTTATGAGTTCGCACGTGAATACAGCCGAATGCGAGAATGCGAATTGCGAATTACGAATGGCGAGTGGCGAAACGTAAGCGAAACAATGAACAAGTTAATCTCCCATTAATTAACAGTGTCAACAGAAATGCCGCCTTTCATTTAGCAGCGCCCAAGCAAAGAAATAACGAATTGCGACAACTACAAACATGGTCGGGGCGACAAATCAAATTTTCCTACTTTTCCCACAAAGCTTTTCATCCGATGTCAGGCACTCGCAGCTGTAGCAGCCGGCAGGGGCGTAGCCCAGGTATAAATAGTTAAAGAAGGGGCAGAAATCGTTGAACTTTCAACCGGGATTTTCCCTGTTTAAAACTTGTATGTGTGGCTTTAATATAACTAATTTTGATAATAATATATATACTTGTGATCCCCAGCAGCTGGTGGGTTACGCCCCCTTAGATAATAAGCTTCTTCTACTACTACTTGATTGCCATGGCCAGGAGGGACTAGACTGGTGGCCAATCTGGGTGATTCGGGGGTGGTGCACTGCTGCTAATGAAGTGGTTGCGGTTCGTTTCGCGCCTGAACAATTGCACTTGTCGACGCGAAAGCGACATGTCCATCAATTTAACCGCAAAGTGCATACACTCGCCGCCCACATCCTCCCCTCTTGCCATGGCCCAAAGAGCTGGCGAGGATTGCCAGCCAATGATTTTGTTTATACCAAGGATACAGTGTGATTTCGAAGAAACAATTTTAAATAAAACTCAAGATTTTTGGTTTAATAAAATACATTTAAATAGAGGAAGTTGTTTTATATATTTTTAATTTATTCTTTACATATACCATTTTATTTTTTAAAAATAGTCCTTAAATATTAACTAACTTTAGCTTTTGTTTAAATATAAATAAATAAATGATTAGCCATATGGCACTGTAGGTTTGTCATTTAATAAGAATGGTCCTTTCACAACAGCTTTTATTAAATGATTTAGAAATGTCTAAACGTAAATAAGAAAGAATTCATTAAAAATTAAATCTGTATTTGCATTTGTATAAAGAATATATTTTACATATTATTACAATAAAAATTATATTATATACTTTAATAAAATCAATCAAAATCTCTAATATCTCTTATATAAACCACAAAATCCTTTTTCTTGTGCCTCCATTTTCCTTTTAAAAAAAGGACCACCCCAATGATGATTACGTTGAACTTTTCAGTGGATAAGGTTGTATGTGGTTATTCCTCTATTTATCTTGGTCGTCTTTCTCCTCCGACTCTCTCTTATGCTTTTAGCCTGGCAAAGACCGAATTCCTGCTCACCGAGACATCGAATTTATCTTCTTCAGCCGGCGGCAACGCCCGATGTCCGCCCTCTCAGACCCCGAAAATTGATAAGTTCCCCGGTTTGCAGCTGCCATATAGCCATAGGAATTCCTTCAGCCCTCCTCCTCCCCCCTCGATGTTGTCCATCTAATCCTGGTCGCGGTTGATCCCATGCCGCCATGCCGCTGCTGATGGGCGCCCGTCGGGTGTCGTGTTTATTTAATTACATTTGCATTTTCAAGGTGCTCTCGTGGCAGCTCCTGTGCTTTGTGTTCATTCGTTCATTCTCTCTCTCACTTGCTGAGCAATTTTTAATTAACTTTATTTTTGTAAAAGCTATTCCAAGGGGGGTGCGATGGCACGCACTGTCCCCCTCCCCGTTCGCGGTGAGCATTCGGGCCAAATTGTCAATCAATTGTCAGCTGGCAGTGACCATGAACTTGGCTTAATTCGCACAAAGTTGTGCGATTTGAAGGGTATCCGAGGTGCAGTGGATGCAGCGACATGGAAAGTGCACTCGCGGCGATTTTCATTAATTAAATGCAGCTTGTTAGGGTTTACTGAAAGTGTTAAAACGTTAGAAACTAAAGTGTAAACTGTTGCGTAGTTGGAAGAAGTTTAAACTGGGCATTAAAAGTAGGTCCTTCCCTCTGGGTTGAAACTTTAGGGAATGCTTCTGTTAAGGGAAAAATTAATTAGCATAAATAAACTTTGTTGTAATAATACAGAATGTTATGGCAAGGAAATCAGGTTGTTGATGTCCTGAAATATAAATTCTTAATTAAGTTTAGGATTTAATTAAAACTTGCAATAACATGCTTAGGAATTAGGGCGTAAAGAGACTAAGGTTAAGTGCTTGTTTATATTTTTAAATAGTAATAAATGTTTATTAAATTCTAACAAAGCTAAAACAGTTTTATTTTATGTTTATTATTCTATTATTCATGAGATTAAAGCTAACTCCTTACTGCATTATTTATTTATTTTTAAGACAAAACATTTACCTTTCCCTGAATTAAGTTGTTCCAATCTGCAAAGACAATATAAATTCCGATTCCAGTTGCTGTAAGAAATATATGCAACCAGAATGAACCTGACAAAGGCAAGACTATAATTTAAATTAAATGGAATATATGCATCCACTAAAGCCCCAAATCAGACCCAGACATCAGATGGAGGACAAGGACAAACTTGTGCCCAGCCTCCCCCTAAAACTGGCACTGTACCCTGTACAAATATGTACATGAATATATATATATATACCATATATGCAAACAAGCAAGTTCAAAGTTGAGGGCCAGGCCATAAGGAACATAATTGCTGGCTTATGTAATGCGAATTGAGAGGAGGCTGCCACATGCAGAAACTTTTCCTGGCAAAAAGGGTTCTCGTTGTCGCTTGCCAGTAATAATAATAATAAAAAAAAAATATCCTGCAAGCGCGTGGGAGAGTGAAATTCATTTTTAATTGCATTTGATGGCAGCAGAGACAGGCACACGCATTCGTTATTACGGCGGAAATAGTTGCACGCAATGACGCACGCCGGAAGCTCAGAACTACATAGAAGAGGAGGTGCAGGAGGAGGAGCTGCCTGGGAAGCTTGACGGCCATCGAGGCTGGTAATACCAATGCTGATGATGCTGTCACCGTGTGTCCCATATACTATTACCAGTATCAGCTAGGAATTAAGCCAGGGCCTCTGCTGTTCGGAGAGAGTGACATCTGTGGGAATTTCCATCACTTTCCCTGGACAGCCAGGATGCTGTCAACTGAGAGTAAAAACAAATGGCAAACTGTGGCAATAAATGGGACAAACTGTTAGTTAAAGCCCACAAAATCATTTCGAGAACTTAAATAAAATATTTTCTAACTCTAAGCTAGTAAAATAATTAGGTAAAACCAAAACACAACCGCTGCACCAGTTCTCAGCAATTAAAAAGCAATCCCTAAGTCGAACTGCTGCAGTGCAACTTTAACCTAAGGGAAGGAGTAATTGACGTCATTAAAGTTTTCCGTGGAAATGCTCGAGTAGCAGAGCGGAAAAGCCGGGAAAGGACTCGAGCAGACAACAGGCAGAGGAACTGGGTTAACAATTTTCGCTTTTGAAAATGCCAGCAAAAGATGTGAGCCAAGTCACAAGGGAGAAGGACTCCTTGGAGCTCTCCGGCCAACTGCCAATCAAATCCGCACACACACAGGACGACAAGTACGACCAAGTGACCCGTGCCGCCGCCATGTGATGTGCGTGGAAAACGCAGGAAAATGCTGGAGAAAATACAGGAAAATAGAGCAGGGGATACAGTGCTGAAGTATCCTGCAAACGGGGGCCATTAGTTGACAATTCAACTAAGCATTTTTAATGCATTTTTAATAAACAAGCCTCAAGTCAAGAAGCGGAGGGCCAATTAAGTTTTAAGGCATTAATTATTTAATGATTTAAATTGTTAAAAAAATAAGCTAGGTATTCTTAATTGCTTTAGAAATTTAAAGTAATTTTCTAAGTTGTTTTGATGAATTTGGTTATAATTTATTGAATTATCTTTTTAAGTTGGGAGTTGCTCGCAAAACAGATCGATAAATACCCCGCAATAAAATAAAATCTAGATATATATATCTATATAGTATATTTTCTCGAACACATATAGTTATCTAAATTACCGACTTGACAAGCAAACCTCGTCGAACCCCAGCTGCAGAATTATTTCTGATTGAAACTGTTTGTTGCTGTGGTTTCTGTCAGACTGCCAACAGAATCGTAATTGTAGATATTTTCTTTTTTTTTTTGTCGATTCCCCCTGTTGTGGCACGCTTTCATTGTTTTTTTCTATCTTATTTTTTCGGGAAAATTGTATGCCAGCATTCGCATAAATTAGTGTATAATTTACGGGCTTAATCAAGGCAAACATAAATACAATTAAATAATGAGATTGTAATACATATTTATATTTGTTTAGCAACTTGAATTTACCATTGATTTTTACTGTTGTAGATTTTTGAAACGTTTAATATATATTTTTATAAATATTTATGTACTAGACTCCCCTAAAAACTTAAATTACTTTAGTTTAGAAAGCAAATATTAATATATCTAAAATATATATGATTTAACGTACAATTCAACATGATTTTTGAATATAAAATATTACTATTAAATCGCCTTTTAAATAGTTTTCAATATAAAGCTATTTCTTTGGTATATTTCTATGTCTTTTTCTTATATTTAAATTTAAATTTGTAGAAGAGTTATTCTATTATATTATTTCTATATTTAACCTTTTATTTCTTCCCAAAAAAAATCCCCATTTGGTTCTTAAAATCCCCCACACGCTAACTTTAAAATTCAATGGCCCTTGAACTGTGTCGACCCCTTGACTCCTCAAAGACCTCGACCCCCAAAGAAGAGCTAATCTGCCATTGCGCAACCTCATCGCAATTCGCGGTAGTTCACTCCAGGCAGTCCGCCATCCACATCCTTCCATTTTCCAAGCCCCACCCTACCAGTTTTCCCAGGAAAATGTAATGGGAGGGGGGAAAAGCCTAATGAGGCCTGCACGCTTCGAACATTATTTGCCTATGCAAAAGGGGGACTCACCGGCACCGACTTCTTTCCCCCGCAACGCGACTTTTGTTGCCTGCTCATTTACGCATTCATTGTTTGGCCTCAAAGTTTGCCGTTAATTGACAGGCCACTTAAACCCTAAAGCGGTTAAGCCTCAGTTTTTCCTGCAGCCCGGAAAATTACCTAAGATTTGTTTTATCACTCCCGACTTTGCTAAATCCTTCAAGCAGATAACTTCAACTACAAAGGTATTTCGCGATGGCATTAAAAAGTTCTTTAGTTTGAGTTTTAAATTAAAGTTTTTAGTGTTTTTAGCCTGGATTAAGTCAAAAGTTGTTGGGGTTCTTAGAAAGTTTTTTATGTTTAAATAACGAAAAGATGAAATCCTTTAGAAAACTGAATATATTTTGACTAAAAAATAAAATTAAACCATCCTTAAATCTCTCAGTATATAGTCCATGTCCAGATTGGGATTCTGTACAAGAATTCAATGAATTTTTCATTAATTTTCCAGTGAAGAATATTCATTTAAAGCATCAAATACATTCCAAACAACATTTAAACATTTCAAAATGTTACAAAGTGTTTATTGAGTTGGAAATCGGAATCTTTGAGGCAAGTATCCGCACAATGGGGTATTTATTGTTAACTTTTTTTCGGCTGTATGGTTCCTTTGAGGGACATTCCGTTTGCTGGAAAACCATTTTGAATATTAAATTTCCAGAGAAACTGAACTGCAACAGCGGCAACTTTGGCATGTTTCAGTTCGGCGAGAGATGAGCTGAGCTGATTAAGCTGAAATGCTTCCAGGCTGCTACGAAGCTGCTTTATTTAATATACTCGTAAAAGTTTTGTTGCCACAGTGAAATTTCATGGCATTTTCCCCCGCAATGCCGCACTTCCGAGTAATTGGCATAATGACGCCCATCTACGAACTCAACTTAAACTTTAAGCAGCTTTCGCGTGCCTTGAATGGGTTCCAATTTGTTGTGGGGAAAATTCGGGAAAAGCGGCTTTAATTATTGATTTGACTTTGATGGGAATTGGTCTCTATAAATTGATATTTAATATTTATTTCTTCACACTTGAGGTGTGCAGGAAAGTTGGAAACAATCTTACTTCAAGGAATTTTAAAAGTCTTTTTCAAGTAAAAGTAATACTTAAATCTATATATAAATTATATATGTGGAAGATAATCACCCAATCCCCTCAATCCTTAATTTATTCGCACGATTTACTAGTAAATTCGCATAAATAAAAAGTTGGTTACGCTGCGTATGTGTAATGTAATATTCACATCACTCATACGCAGCGTAACCAACTTTTTATTGTCTGAGCTTGGGAAAGGCAGCCGGCAAATGCAATTTCCCTCATTGACCCCAAACGAGGCAATTTGAAAAATCAGCAATCATCAAATGAATGTCATAAACAAATGCTAACCGTTATGTGAGCATAACTTTCCACATGTGAATACGAATACGAATACAAATACGAATATGGGAATGAATGGCTAAGAGACATGCCCCGAAAATCAATAAAAATCGTTGGCACGCCAAAAGGAGCCGAGTGAAAGCCATGACAGCGAGGCAGGCCAAGAGCTGTCAATAGGCATGGAATTTGTGAGTTGTCCCAGTCCTGGGACCCGGCAGCAGCCCCTCCACAAGCCATTCACCCATAAAAAACCAACAAAAGTCCGTAGAGAAGTATGGAAAAAAATTATATTTTTCGGGCAGTCTTCAATGGAAGCCTTATGCTAACTTTTTCAACTTTTTTTTTATTTCTAATGAGCAAATCAAATTCTAGTCCAAACATTTTTCGACAGCTCTAGTGGAGTGGAGCGGAGGACGGAGAAGTGGATCCTTGGATGTGACAGGCAGGCTGGCAGGCACCGAAACATCAGCTGAATGCCAAACGAGGCTCGCATAAACGTCGCTAGTTGTTATGGGAAATGTAAATGTATCTCACGGATACACAAGTTACAAGTTGTTTGCCCGACATGTTTGTGTTCCCTGTGCCTCTGCTACTCGTCCTGTTGCCCCACGTCCTTGTATTGACACTTGTCTCTGTCTCAACGAGTGCGTGAGTGCAGAAGGGAGAGCATTAGCCCGCTTTCGTTTCATGTTTCATCGGCACACTATTTCCGATGCGAATTCCCATTTCCCTGACAAACCCAGCTCAGGTAGACTTCAGTCCCATCGAAAATCCCCTCGAAATTCGCAGAAAATGAACCCAATTTATTCATAGAAGCAACGAATCATTGCCCAACTTGGTTGGCTAGCAATTTATTTTGCCCCAAAGAACAAATACAAAGTCAATAATGAGAGCTGGTTGGTGAGGATGGCTGGAAAAATCTAGTGAAGTTCTTGCAATAAGCTAGGTTTATGGAAACGATTGAAATATGCTGAATAGAGGGATATTTTCCTACAATTTATCTGTATTTTTTCCTTGCTAATTATCGTTAAAAATCAAAATCAATACAATATATTTTAAACCATAGTTTTAAGCTTACATTTCAGAATTAAAAATGAGAAATATAAACGTTTAAGAGAATTTAAAGCAATGTGAAAGCTTAAAGACACATTCCTTTAGACTAAATCTGAATTTTGGCATCGATTCCCAATGGCTGATTGCATAAACTGGCTCCCTCATCCAAAGAGAGAGTTCTCAATCTTGCCAGGGTAACCCTATCAAGATTAAATTATATTTACCAGTTTGGCATTCAATTTCGTTATCAGTGAAATAGAGATAGTATTCAAGGAAGGCTACTGTTTTGCATGATTAAATGTCTAGAGGAGGGATTTTTAAAATTAGAATAAATATTTTATAAAAAGCAGATGCTTTCCACTTAAAGTTTAATCAGAGAATGATGCTCCCTAGACTTTGTTCTACTCTTATTCAACTTTAAACAATATTCCTTACTTTAGCATCCTTTTATGCTCAATATTTCCTTCATTTCATTATCCTTTTTCACTTAACACAAATGTTTTGCTCACTGGTTCCGTGTTTATGCTGCTCTTGGCTACAATTTCAGGATTTGTGATCGCAAAAACGAGTAGTCCTGCAGATCGGCTAAAAGGGCCAAACAATTACCCGTTAGTGTCGGTCACAAACCGAAACTGCAACTCGAAAATGAAAGGATTGGGAACTTTTTAGTAAATTCACTATATACATTTTTATGAAATCTAGTTTTGAGCCGAGAATCACGAGATGTTGCGCGTCGATCGAAGGCTGATAACGAAATGAATTTCAACGACGATCGCAGGCGATAAATAAGCAAGAGAAGCAATCCGGGTGCCTCTAATACTAATGCTAATGCTCCCGATCCGCTCCGAGTGTAATTCAATCGATGTCACTCTGGCTGTGCGATCATTATCTATCTATCGGTGATGATGATGCCTCCCGCCCTCCGCGGAATATCCCTATGGCATTGTGGTCTGCTGGTGTCGCCGGCGGCTCTTAATCACAGTTTTCCAGCGCCGTCACTCGACTTTGGTGCAACGTAACTGTATCTACGTCTGTGCATTCTACAAGCATATATGTACAGTGGGGCTTTGATGATACTAGAAGCTGAAAAATTATCAATAATTTCCATTGGAAGTAATCCTTAAATCCTTGAGGGTTCTCTGAAACACCAAAAAATATCCACAATACATCCTAGGACCCATAGAAATCAAACTCATATTGTGGTTTGCATTATTGGAGCCTCACTGTTTGCACTAGATGTTTGTGTGCACAGAGGCGCCTTTGTCGTTGGATGTTTTTTGCGGTTTTTAGCTTTTGGGTCGTCGCCGATGTCGTCGTCAGACGATTGTACTGCATCCCATTGCTTGATAGATACAATTACAGTTAGCTCCTTGAGGAGCAGGCGTTGCCTGGCAACATGGCAGCTTGGCAACTTGGCCATCATCAGCAGACCCCGCCAGCATTAGGTCGTCAGCGTTACGGTTATTGTCACTGCTGCGGCTTCTCGGTGAATCCCCCAATGCCGTGGCCGCCTCCTCAATTACGCTTGAATATATGCATTAGCCAAGGATTTGCAAGTCCTTTAACGGGGGGAATATTCAGCTAAGAATGCAGCAATGTGTGTGACAGGATGGAGCAATAGAGGTATTTTTCCCCCCGATCAGATATCCTAAAAAGACATTGATTTGGGGAATTTAACTACAAATTCTAAGGATTTTCTGGATAAAAAGGGGTTGAAAGTTTATGGTATTTCTTAAATTATATTTCTAGCCAGGTTTATTTTGAGTATTAAACTTGTTAAAGCATATTTTTAAATTATGTTTAATAGCCTTTTAATTCAGCTTAAACATTTATATTTATACCCTTGCAGGGTATTATAATTTTACTCAGGAGCTTAAAACTCGGTGAAGGAGTCATTTCTGACCCTATAAATCTATATATGTTTGATGAGTAAAAAAAATTTTCAAAAATTTCCAAAAATTGATAAACAAATTTTATATTTTAAATTTTGTAATTTAGTATGCAGATTTGTTAACCTATAAAAAACTAGCACAAAACAGCTTTCTGAGTTGGAATTTATCAATTTGTAACTTAGTTATGATATTTTATAAGCTTTGATTTATCAAAATAAATTTCAAATGAAAATATGAATAAATAACGATTTAAAATAAAAATTCTTGAGGTCTTCTTGGGGTCATATGACTCTCAAAAAGCCAGATATTGCCAACATTACTTTATATTACTTAAGATTTGGCATTAAAATTTAAATTAATTAATAACGAAATATGGAAACAAAAATGTTTATTTATTTATAAGCAATTTTTTTTAAATTTTAAAACGGGGTTTCATTACTAGAATTGTCTAAATTTTACATTTCAATCTTAAAGCAATTTTAAATTTAGTAAGCAGTTTTATTAACTTAACAAGAACGAATACAATAAAGAATACAGAATTCAATTTTAATGAGTTTTAGATTTAGATATGATCGATCTTAAATTAAAGTTACTACAAGGGCATTCGAAACTTCAACTTCCCCAAGTTACATTTCTTTCTTTTTATTTAGGATTTTCTCTTTTCGAAACTACATTTTATTACGCAAAACTCCATAGAAAAAACATAAAATAAAGCCCACTCTGTTTATGTAGAGAACATAAAAGCTTTGCTTCAGTTAAGTTAGTCAATAGAAAGGCTGCGGCACAGCGAGCGATGTTTGTGTTAATTTTTCATAGGCTTTCCATTCAGCTCGCTGTTTGCGTAGTTTTCCATTTGGCTGAGAGAACCCACAGTATCGCGGGTATCTTCGTGTGGATTCTCTAGTTTGCGCATATTTTGTAATTCAAATCGCTTTTCGTATGCCTTGTGGTTTTTTTGGTCAGAAGCCAAACAAGGGAAGCGCTCTACTACTCGCGAGGAGCCCTGGTGTCTCAGTATCCGAGTAACCAATGTGGGCCACACACAAAACACACACCCACCCACCAGCAGTTGCATATGCACAAATGTATTTCAGGGCACTGGAAGAAATATAAACAAGAATTTCCTCTTAGTTAACTTTTATAAATTGCTTCTCCTTAACATTTCACTTTATATTCTAGTTCTTTTAATGAAAATAACTAAATAAATTAATATTAATTTATTACAATTAAACTTCAGTTATTTTGAGTGTCTTTAGGTGAATATAAAGTGTCTCTAAGCAAGTACAAAGCGGCTTACTCGCCTGGACCCTGCATTTTTCGACTTCTTTCATCTTGGGCAGGGGGTGAAGTGGTTAGGGGTCCGACTGGAGCTGGGATTTTGCTGCAAACTTACACATTACTCAGCCTTGATGGAGTCTGCCCTGTTTTGCCTGGACCCTTTATCTTTGTTTGCTCAGCCGCCGCACGTGCCCTCTTGCCTCCTTCACCTTCCTGGCTGGAAAATATCCCTAATTCCCATTAGCAAAGGCCTTAAGCGGCTTACGAACGGTAATTGCAGCCGTGTGCTGTCACTCTACCGTTATGCGTCCTTTGGCATCGATTATCGGTTATCTGTTATCGGTTATCTGCAGGACCAACCAACTCTTTGACATTTCACAGATTATCCTTGCGAAAATATTTACATTTACAGCAGCAACTCAAACAAGACTGGCAAGGGAAATATATTTTGTTAACTTGGTGTTTCTTTTTGTGGTTTGCAGATGTTTAAAGAAATATTAAAAAATGGTTTATAAATCATTGAAAGGTGCTGAAAAGTATGCTATAAATAATGTTGGGCTTGCTGTTTGGAAAACATTTTTCTAACCTCTTTTTGGACATCCTTTTCATTGGGTTCCTAAATCCAAAGTGATTTCTCCAACACCTCTGATTATCTCACATAGCTTCAACCTCAAAGGAAACCCAAGAAAACAGGGCATCCTGCATTTATCCATAGAAAGGACAAACAAATCCGTGATTCACAAGAAGAGCAGGCCAAAAGGAAGAGCAGAACAAACACGCCAGAAAGTGACACAGCAAAATGTGGAACGAAGCAAAACTGTTGTCGACATAAATGGCACAAGCCGAGGAGAAACTGCCTAAGACTAAAGTAGAGCAGCAGTTGAGGCTGCTGCTGCTGCTGTTGTTCGGCTTTAAATAGATGCGGTAATTAGATACATGGACACATTAGTCCAACTCGAGACTGAATAAAGCTTAGCAGCAAATCCAGAGCAAGGCGGCTTTATGTAAATAGCTTTTGGCTGCGGATAGCCACAAAACCTAATTACCACCAAGATTGCTTAATGCTTTTCTCTAACTAATATCTGGGGTAAATTCTAAACGACACTCTCAACACTTTTCAACTATTAAAGAAGCTTAAAAGAATTTATTTCTATATATATAAAATGGAATTCATGGTAAGGATATTACTATAAATGACACTAATTAATCTAGGAATCTAGGTGTGACCCTTATTCTTTATTTGTAAATATTTTAAAGAGACTTAAAACCATCAAAGGTTGTAATTGAAATTCCCTACGAATATTGGTGACCAGCTCCAACCAACATAAGAAAAACATTAGCTTCTCAAAACATACTTAACCCCTCTGCAGAGACCCCATTCTAACAAACGTGCTCCCGGCAAAACTGGAGCAACTGCAGCCGGCTACGTGAGTTGAATGCTTCGCAGCCTCGGCCGGAGTTGGCTCCTTTTGCTGAGCCCCATCTGGTGCCCATAACTAATGCTTCTTTCCCTCTCTGATTGCAGTGCACTCCCTGCCCCATCTCACGGTACTAAGCCTGTCCGGATGCAGCAAGCTGACGGACGACGGAGTGGAGCTGATTGCCGAGAATCTGCAGAAGCTGCGCGCCCTGGACCTGTCCTGGTGTCCCCGCATTACGGACGCCTCGCTCGAGTATATCGCCTGTGATCTGAACCAGCTGGAGGAGCTGACGCTGGATAGGTGAGTCCTCCAGGCGCAAGGTCGTCGTTACCCTTCATCATCCTTTCGCTGTGTAATTATTCATGAGTAAAATTCAATTTCCGTCGCCGAGTAGCTGCACCTCATCTCCGGCGGCGGCCATTAGTCGTCGTTCCCCCTGGCGGAAGCTGGCAGTCAATTACACACAGAAAACTATTTTGAATTAACGAAAAGTAGTTTAATTTCAGACAGCTTATTGGGTTTTTAATTAAGGAAAAACACGGGATGAGGTGTATATTAGTTTTTACTTACCTTGGAAAAACCTATTGGTATTTATTATTATTATTACTTTTATGGGGACTTGAGGAACTTAAATAAAAGATGAAGCTATTCCCAGTGCAGGTTTTCCCCTATCCCAGCGATTCCTTCTGTAATCTGATTGTGCTCGGTCGCAGGCAGTTGACTTGCAATATAACGTTTTCTGTAACAATCTCTGCCATAAATATTCGCACACATATAACCAGGCACACATCTGGTGTATGCAGTTTTATTCCAGCCAAAGAGTTTAAGCTCAAGCCGCGCCTTAAAGCGGAAAAGGAACTGGATAGGGAAGCAAGAAGGGGAAGTCCAACAATGTAGAAAAGGAACATATTTCCAGGGGTTGTCAAGGACACTTACTCTATGTTTTCTATAGTTTGAAAGATAAAAATGTATTTGTATTTTAAAATATAATCCAAAATCAATTAATTAAATATATATTTCACCCCTTAAATTCCAGATGCGTGCACATAACAGACATCGGCGTTGGCTACATCTCCACCATGCTGTCGCTGACCGCCCTCTTCCTGCGCTGGTGCTCCCAGGTGCGTGACTTTGGGCTGCAGCACCTGTGCTCGATGCGCAATCTGCAGGTGCTCTCCCTGGCCGGCTGTCCGCTGCTCACCTCGTCGGGCCTGTCCAGTCTGATTCAGCTGCGGCATCTGCAAGAGCTGGAGCTGACCAACTGCCCGGGGGCATCGCACGAGCTGTTCGACTACTTGAAGGAGCACCTGCCTCGCTGCCTGATCATCGAATAATCGATGATCCATCTGTAGACATCCCGGACACTGGACGGCACTGATTTTGGTTTGAGTTCGGTGTATGCTTTATTTGGTACACTTAGCCTCCAGGCGGCAAGTTCCTCGCGTGCTATGTGACTTCAACTTTCCGTCAACACTGTACTTACTACTACTCTCTATCCCCTATAGTTTTAGACTTTTTATGATTTCTGCTGTGATTTGATACGGAACTTAGTTAAGTTGATCTGTTTAAGACGATGTACCACAAAAGACCCGAAGATGATATTTATTTACACGCAATGCAATATGTCTAATATATATACATATAATATATATAAATATACATACATTATTTATATTATTGTAGTTTTTAACGAACGTTTTATTTATTTACTACTCTCGCTGTAACTAAACATACAGTCTACGTGTAAATTACCGACAAGACAAAAACCAAAACAAACATTGCGCCCAAAAGACGAACAAACAAACAAAGAAACAAACAAGCAACAAATATGAATTACAAAGAATCAAAATATGCAATTAACTTACATTAGTTCAAAGAAGCAAAGAAACAAAAGTCGAATAAAAAATTTGAAAATATTTACGAGTTGCCGGCAGCTTTAAATTGAGAAATGCAATTGAAACACACACAAAACTTAGTCTCTTGCAGCCCCTGACCAGTGAAACCTTACTTCGATTGTACCATATGACTAATCTGTAACTAACTTACGGCAACTGAAAGTATTTTAAGCAAGGAACCGGTGCACGCTACCCATGGAGTCAATATTTAACACAATGTTTAGCAAATTGTTGTCAAGCGAACCATGAAACAATCTATGAATGTACTTCTGGCCCCCCAAAAAAAGATACTCTATAAAAATATATATAGCTTACGTTAAAGCGAGCTGCTCTCCTCCTCGTCCCCATTAAACTAAAGCAATCCTCCCTCTCAGACCTAATGTAAATGCTTTGTTTTTAAATCCAGAGGGAGAGAGCCAGAGCCCTTCATCATGAACGGAGACGGCAAGTCGCAGTCCTAAACCAACAAACACAACCACTCTACAAGTACATGATAAATAAATAAATGGAAAAAAATGATTTAAATTGCATTTTTGTCTGACCTTTCTTTATAATAATTCAACATTAATAATAACTAACTTCCTTTGTTTTAAAGGAAATTATTTGAGTCCACTTACAACTATTTGTATAATAAAATTCAGTGTCATTCCTCACACGCACCCTCGCCATCCTCGTCGTTGTCATACTCATCGTCCTCCTCGTCATCTTGTTCCTCCTCCTTGCCCTGCTGATCCCACCAGGAGAGTACGCCCAAGCCAGACTCGTTGATGGCACCCTGCAAAAGAAGTCAAGAACACCATTCAGTCACCAAGAACTCTTTCACAGAGACAGCCAATCAAACTCACAATTATCTTGTACGGCGTCTTCACCTCCTGAGCTGCAGCAGCGGACGCGGCTGCCGCTGCTGAGGATGAACTGGATCCCTGTTGCGACTGAGCCTCTGCCTTGGGCGGCCCAATAGGCGAGGTCTCCTCGAAAATCTCTCGTGACACTCGGAACTTGATGGGCTCGCCCACATCCATGAACAGATCATGCTTGGCTCCGTCTTCCAGCGGATATTCCCAGACCCAGGCCTGCTCGGCCTCGTCAAAGCGTGAGGGATGCTGCAGGGCGGCATGCGGGATGAGGATGTCGTCGAAAAAGCCCAGCGTCACATGGACACCTTCCCGACTGCAGTTGCGGATCTTTCCCGTGAGCACGGTGCCAACCATTGGCCGGAAGACCACATAGCGGAAGAGCACCTCCGTGTGCGATGCTCCGTCACCTGGTAGGATAACTGAGTCCTTCAGGGAGACAATATCCTTGAGAGCAATGCATAGACCCACATTCAGTAAAACCTGCAGGGGATTAATAGAGAATGTTAAAGAAAAGTGAGCCTGCGATTGCGAGGGATTGCCTCTACCTTGTTGGCCAGCTTGCGGTCGATCTCGTCGCGCACAGCGTCCACCAGTTTGAGATGGAAGTGGTCCGGAGCAATACGCACGGTGTCCTTCAGCTCAGCCAGCACGAACATGGCGCCGAATTCCAAACAATTTGATAAACTCGAAAACTACAGCTCGTTCATTGTTTGTTTTTGTGGAAATCCAAACATGTGTAGCGGGACAGTGTGACCACAATGGAACCGGCTAAAAAAAATGGCAAAACTAAAAAATATACCAAGTTAAAACCACTACAAAAACGAATCTTGAAAGGGTAAATTTCATAATATCAGCAATGTTATTATTATAAATACAACTAAATTTACTATAAATTTAAAAATAATTTTATTAAATTACCCAAAACCAATTCCTTTATTTCGTTTTCCAATTGGATATTTCAACTTCCAGCTGATAGAAATATACCAAACCTCCCCCACATATTATCAGCCCTGGCCAAAATACCAAAACAATGTCCGCGCTTCCCCTTGAATGGCATTCGCAACACGTGTGGTTAAACCAATTTTGTGAAATTTCAGAACTTTGAGCGATTTATGAAATTTCTGCATTGATTGGAAAGCTCATTGGCCTATAAATACAAATTTCAAATTCTACAGATAACTGTTTGTGCTCGAAAATGGACAACGACGACGCACACAAGTACAGCGACGCCGAGGAAGACGAAGAAGACCTGAAGAATGTAAGCACTTTAATTTATCAAATTCCAAATTCTATTTACAAAAATCCACAATTCCTGCAGTCCGAGTGGGTCAACGATTTCAAAACCCTCACAGTCAAGGATGAAATCTTCAAGGACATTAAGCTGACGCCAAAGGAGGCCAGCGATGACCTGGCACTGGTAATTGAAACCACCAATGAGGAGGACGAAGACGGGGAAGAGCCTGAGGAAGAGTACGATGATGAGGATTACGAAGTGGGCGACGACTATGACACCTACGAGGAGGCCTACACAGGCTTTAATAAGCTCCATGCCCAATCACAGCTCACACACGCTGGCGGTGGAGGCAATGCCGGCGGCGGTGGAGGAGGTTCTGGAGGTACACAGCGCCTGAGCAGCTATCAGCCCAATGAGAAGCTTCTGCGACGGTATTCCGCCCGCATCAATGTGGAAAAATACGATCCCACAACCAACATGAGCGCCCAGGCGGCCAACCGGCTGGTTAACTTCGATCGGCGGGAGCGGACGCAGGTGCGAGACAAACACGACCGTGCGACGGCCGAGCAGGTGATGGATCCCCGCACCCGCATGATTCTCTTCAAGCTGCTGAATCGTGGCCTCATACAAGAGATCAATGGCTGTATTTCCACCGGCAAAGAGGCGAACGTATACCACGCCGTCTCGAAGGACGGAGGCGATGAGTATGCCATCAAGATCTACAAGACGTCCATATTGGTGTTTAAGGATCGCGACAAGTACGTGTCCGGCGAGTTTCGCTTCCGGCACGGCTACTGCAAGCACAATCCGCGAAAGATGGTGCGCACCTGGGCAGAGAAGGAGATGCGCAACTATCTACGCATGCGCAACGCTGGCGTTCCAGTTCCAGAGCCAATCCTACTCCGCTCTCATGTGCTAGTCATGCGCTTCTGTGGTCGCGATGGCTGGCCCGCTCCCAAGCTCAAGGACGTCGAGCTGAGCACGTCCAAGGCGCGTGAGCTGTACCGCGACTGTGTGGTCATTATGTGGCGCATCTACAACCAGTGCCGCCTCGTCCATGCCGATCTCTCCGAGTTCAACATCCTGCTGCAGGACGGACAGCTGGTTATCATCGATGTTAGCCAGGCCGTGGAGCACGATCATCCGCATTCGTTTGACTTTCTGCGCAAAGACTGCACCAACATCTCGGAGTTCTTCCGCAAGCGGGCCGTGGCCACCATGACAGTGAAGGAGCTGTTCGACTTTATCACCGACCAGACCATCAACGAGAACAACATGGAGGAGTGCCTGGAGCGTATAGCGGAGCGAATCAAGGACCGCGACTTTGATGCCATAACCGCGCAGGAGAAGATCGATGAGGCAGTGTGGCAGAACACCTACATTCCCAAGCGCTTGGATGAGGTGAGTTTAATTGCTTATTTTAATATTTAAAATATTCTTACGACTCTTAATTTCGCTAAACAGGTTCGCCACTTTGAGCGTGATGTGGCCAAGGCCAAGGAGGGTGTCCAGCAAAATCTCATCTACGGCAAGATCACAGGCCTGAATTCGGATCTGGATGTGCAGCAGAAGCCTGACATTCTGGAATCCAAGTCCCAAAACCAACAAGATGACGGACATACGGAAGGCAGCGAGGACGAAGCGGATTCACAGGAAAATGAGGACGACGACGATGACGGGACTCGGTTTAAGAACTCCGCCCGACCGCGCGACGAGTCGCCGGAAAGTAAAAAAGCTCGTAAAAAGGCCGTAAAGGAAGCAAAGGCCGAGCAGCGCAAGGTCAAGGTGAAAAAGCACGTAAAGAAACGCAAGGAGAAATTGGGAAGTATGAAGAAGTAGAAGTTCCTTTGATTCTAATTAGCGTTAATTGCCTTTTATATAAAGGAACAATGTAATTATTTAGCTAAACCCGAAGGTAAACTCAATTTAAGCAATGATTTTAAGAGGATCTAAACTACAGCATGTACAATTCCCTATAATAGATTTTGTTTAAGCTATAAAGTTAATTTGATTTTTTAACAATGCTTTGTATATACTATTTACAAAATTAAATTGTACAAAAGTCAGTGTTTTATTATTAGTTATTAAACAAATTTCGTGGCTCAATAAAAAGCCTTGACGCCCACTAAACAAAGGTGTTTATATTTGATCTACTCACGGAACTGGGGGGAATCTGGGGGATCTTCTGCCGAAATAGAAGCCACATTGGTATGCCTTCTTATATTTATTATTAATAAACTTTCTTTAATTTCAAAAAAATATATATATTTGTTTTAACAATTCGAATTTAAATCACTTTTACCAAGTAAACTATAAAATGTGCATTCTGCTGAGTTGTTTGTGTGTGGTGTACTTACATCTAACTTACAGCTAACTAAGTATTTTATCCTGTCGGGGAAAAGGTGCGTATATATGTACAAAGAGAATCCTTCTGTCTGCTTAAAATCGAACATCACAGCATTGACATTGGGCTAAAACTAGGGAGTAAGATTCATCAGAACAGTCGACCGTTCCAGGTAAGACTCAGGTATAGCAACGTTTTCGCAGGCTTATGTACATCATCACCCGGAAGAAGAGCATCAGCATGGCCAGAAGACCAAACTGATGGAGTATGGACACCTTTTCTACATCAAGGAACTTGAGCAGAACACGCGGATCGCTAAAGTGGCAGTAGATGTCATCACAGTCCAGCTCTTCACGCTGGAAACCGAACACGGCCAGAACCAGAGCCACCACGCCCACACGGACATAGCTTAGCTTCATCAGCAGTTGCATGCCACCTGTGATTTGGGGGGCAAAATCGAAACCATACACCGCCAGGCCCATGAGCGGGGCAATCATCATGGGACCCACCACGCTGCCGTTCTGCAGGAAGAATTTTATAACATTAAACAAGAATTTCATGGAGAATTCTCTCTTAAACTCACCGTTATGCTGAAAGTGGCACCAATGGCCAGGCCCATGCCCTCGGCCACCAGGGAGATCATTAACCCAACGGCCACAAAGATGCCAAAACGCCAGAATTGGTCCGGCAAACCAGACATCCAATAGGTAACCGCCATAAAGGTTATGTTCAGTAGCACCTGCACTGGCAGGCGTGAGACCGTCAAGGCCATGTAGTATGGTGTCAGAGTATACCAGCGGTTAAAGGTCTCCTTCTTGACCACCTTCACTTCAGCGGGATCTATGGGTAAAAAGTTGGTCAAGTGAATATTTCGGGAGAGCAAACTTCCAGTACTCACAGCTCAGAATAGGCACCATCACCTGGGTATAAACGATCATAAGAACAGCTCCAATACAGAATTTAAGATGGTCAAACATGCGAGCTCCCTGATTCCCCAGCTGGAAGAAGATCAGGCCAAAGAATATGCCGCAGAGCAGGTGGTGGAACAATTGAATGGTTAAAGCCACACGGCCACGCGTTATCCGCAGCAGCATAACTCGCATTAGGACCAAAAACTGTCGCAGCCCAGAGATCTCGCGCGGATCCGTGAGCAGTCGTCTGGTAAGCACTTTAACCTGTTTCAACAGAGCACTGGTTCCGGCAATCAAGGAGCCATCCGTGGAAGCAGCACTGCCGGCAAAGAAGGTGGGCAGAAACTGGCGCTTTGGCTGTTCCACAAACATCGTGGTGATCGCCTGCTGGGCCTCCAGCGTGCAATCCAACTGGTCCGAACGACTGGCCACATAGATCAGCTTTCCATTCTCTGTTAGCTCGCTAAGAGGCGGCACAAGGTGGCCATCCTCGGCATCCACCAGTTCGATAACTACAAAAAAAAGATAGGATTTAATTGATATTTCGCATTATTATTCTTTTTTTACTTACTGTAATCCGAGGGACTGTAGTGACGCGGACAATCGAGCTGAGCCAGACGCAGAAAGGGAATGGTGGCTCTCGGGCTGCCCTGGTAGACGCAATGCCCCTTGGCCAAGACATAGATACTGTCAAAGTAATTGTATATCGTTGCCGAGGGCTGGTGAATGGTGCAGACAATCGTGCGTCCCTCATGGGCCATGGCCTTCAGCAGGCGAATGCACTGGGCAGCCGTCACCTCATCCAAGCCACTGGTGGGCTCATCCAAAAAGAAGATATTTGGGTTGTCCACCAGTTCCAGGGCAATGGACAGTCTCTTGCGCTCGCCACCGCTAAGCTTGTCAGCTGTCACATTACGACGGTGATTTAAATGCAAATTCTCCAGGATCTCTGTAAGGATCTCGGCTTTTTTGTGCCTATGCTTTAGCTTAAGGTCGCAGGCGAGATTCATGAGTTCCTCGACGGTCAGCAAGGTCTGATGATGATCATCTTGAGTAATATAACAGGCATTATCTCTGCGAATCTTTATGCTACCAGTAACGCCATCGCGCCTGAAAAGAGGAAAGATTTTAAATTAGAATAGGTTTGAAAATATTATATATTCATTCAAAAAACAAATCTTGTTAAGTTAAACTTTAGCTTTACAGAACTTTGTTTAAAAGTCATTTTATTTGGTATTTATTAAGGAAAATATAATAACAATTATCAAACGTAATTAGGCAGCATCAAGATTATTCTACAAAGATTTATTAACTCTGTCACTGAGCAGATATTTGCATTTCTATTTAAGTTGTTAAACTTTAAATTAAGGAAGCTTCTCAGCTTGAAGCATGTCTGTCATTTATTTCCAAGGTGAAGGCTGTTCTGGGAGACTGTCCCCACACATACTCCACCCCGGCGAACCCTGCAGAACCCATTTGGCATTTCGCATTTAAGTCTGGCTGCCAAATCAAGTCGGCAAAGAACATGGTTTTAATCACCAGTTGGCTAAGCATAGAACCGGTTCACGGATTCGGCGTTAACCAAATGATATACCAAGTATTTCAGTGGCGGCGCCTTGGCTTTGTTACACTTCAGTCCCGATGACGTCCCAAACATAATGCCGTCGAATGCAGTCCATCTGGTTTTTAGCTTATTGTTCTCACCTGAAACCCGAAATCGCATTTAGCAAACTGCTTTTTCCGGCTCCCGAGGGTCCCATGATGGCCGAGAGTTGCCCGTTCCGGAAACTGCCGCTGACTCCGTTGAGAATCTGTCGCTCTCCAGTCACGCGCCCTGCAAAATAAATTGCGGAATAAATATATATATTATTATTATATTAGTAGGATTCTATATCTAATAATTAATATTTTTCAAAGGAAGATTTTATAATAAATAAAGCTAAAGAAACAAACAATTCTTGAACCTGATATCTCTATAAAAACCTCCTCAATTTCTATTGAATTTTTCCACACTTGATAGCCTCTGTCCCAAAGGGTTTCCCATTAAAATACAGAAGCGTAGAATATGCTAAATATATGTAAACAAAAACACAATCGAAAGTGCAAGTGAATCATAGAAAATAAAGCCGCCACCTGGAAATAATATATTCCGCCGATTACGTAGGAACGTTAACATTTTCGGACTGGTTGGTCTAGTCTAATGAGCTAAGCGGCTAATAGCTAATAAAGCAAAAAAAAAAAAACAAAATAATATACATAACTGTGGATTGAAATAAATTAAATAAATCAAGTTTCTTTAGAACGTAAAACGGGAAACCTCCTCATTCACTTTCATTGATTTTTGGGTAAAGCATAAACGTAGTTTAGTTTAGGCTTAGATTGGGTAGATATAGTGATAGGACTGGGGAACGATCCAAGTCGAATATGTCATGTCATGGGCCTGGCAGCGGAAAGATTCCAAATGTGACAATTGATGGGTCTGAAGCGGTTGGATGACTTGGCAAAAGCGAAACCAGCTTCCGCCCTGTCTGCCAGTCGAATTACCTGAGAAACCAACAACGACACCGACCCGACCTTCTATAATATTCTAGGTTTCGGCACGGTTGTGGAAAAATTCAGAATTATGGAGAGTTATAAAAAAAAATTATAAAGAATTTCCCTTTTTTATTTTTGCAAATAAGTACTACGAACCTGACCTGCATTCACCGCCAACTGTCATTATCAATCCGCGGCTAAGTGAATGTATGCCAATGCTGCTCTTATCAGCTCGGTTTCAGCTGCATGCCGAAGGTCGATTCTGTTATAGATCAGCCTTTAAGTGATTTCCAGGTCAGAGAGCCTTGATTGAACTAATTAATGGCAATGGACAGAGTTACAAACTCAACCATCTTGCATTACTATTCAAATTTAATGGGGCATTACTGTAATTTTATTTATATGTATAAAATTTAAATATATATTTACATATATATGAATATATATAACATTTCAATTAAATATTGTTTTGATAAGAATCCGCGGAAGTAGGTTATCATTAAATTCAATACAATCATACAGAACGTGATTGTTTTCAATGTCAATGGCTGTCTGTGACTTCAAACCCGGTGGTCAAATATTAAATTATATATGTATATATAATGCTGATTTTACAATATAAAAGCGATTAACTGACTAACTAACCGGATTAGCATTTTAATATAAATAATAGCAATATAAAAACAAACAGAAACAATGTCCAAGAGGTATTTTTAAATAGTATAAAGTCACAAATGTTATTTAATAATTCCCTAAAAAGTTAAAAAGTGCCTAAGCTCATAACAAACATTCTAAACTATTTTTCCCTGAATTTAAATATCCCCTTTCATAATATTTACATAATAATTTAACAATTAATCATCCTAAACTTCCTCAACAATATTGCCTGCATTATATTCTGACCCAGTTCTAACCGTATACCCGTAATTTCCCGGGTATCCAATTAACATTCATTGCGCAACTGAATCGCGGTTCGCGAACCAATTTCAGAAGGTCACTGACAACCAGTCGCCCAGTCGGAGTCCGATGCAAATCCTATTATAAGCATGTGTTCGCCACCGATCCCCGCCCAGTTTACATATCAATTAGCCAGCACGCCGGCTCCAAAGTTTTCTCTCTGATCAACCACCACGTTCTGAGCACGCGCAGCTGCCAAAAAAAAAAAACTAATTGTCAGCAAAACAATCGAACCACCAGAAGCACGTTGGCCTGGCCTGGGTTATCAACCCGCCTTCCCGCTGCCACACCAAAAACGGTGGACTTGTGGACCGCTGCTCCCACGAGTCTACGTGATTCACATAATGAGGTATGACAGCTTTCAGACTGTAATCAGTACAATTTCAATATTTTATAAACTAATTAATAAAAATAATTAAAATCTTGATTGTTTTCTAAGCGTTCTGTAAGGGCAATACTGCTGAGATCTCAATAGTTTAGTTTTGAACCAAGCTGCTTCTATATTTGAGTAAGACATTTAGCATTTAACAGGTGTAATAATTAAATATAAACCTTTAAATAAAATATATTACCGGAAACACCTTTTTCCAGCAGCAAACTTAAATTAAAATTTACAAATTTATATTTAAGCTTGAGTCATGAATGAAATTACGCCTCAGAAAAACAGGGAATTCTCAAAATCTCTTTGGATCTAAGCCAGCTCAGCCACAATTTGGAAATCCCCCAAGCCGAGGATCCTCTCCTCAAGCTCGCTAATTATTGCAATTGAATCACCTTTTACCAATTAACACAATTTCATTAGCATATCAATGGCATTTGCCTAATGCGAAAATATACGAATTTAAATTAAAATGCAACCAGCAGGCCGAATAATAAAAATGGCATTTAAACTTATCTCCAGGTTCTATGATCTTTGCCCTCTCGACTAATTCATCACCGACTGACTGCAACTTGATTGGATGATTGATTAAAAGGGCCATATAACATCTATAGCTTTAACTATTTCAAGTGCTGAATCTATAGAGTATAATTTCGTTTAATTAGCATCCCCAATGCTCTGGCGGATAGCCTGGTTAAACCCGGACATTGACTGGCTGACTGAGTAATCCTAAAATACGCCCCCGGGGGGAACTTGGTATGGAAAAGCAGGCGCTGTCGTGGAACGGCGAAAAATATAAAAACGTGTCCAGGCAGCGGTGGCGACTTTTCGGAGGGGAAAAATTATTCAATCAATGTTGGGCAATTTTCGCTTTTCTCTGTGCGCCAACATAATATTGCTGTTTTGTGGCTGCAATTGTTGCTTGTAGCTAGTGTTAGTGTTAGTGCTGGTGCCGATCATGATGATGGTTGGTGATGATGATGATGGGAGGTTGTTGATGTTTTTGTCGCTGCCTTTATTCAGCCAACAACTACTGTAGTTTCCATTGATGCGGGGCACATCGAGGAAGTCGCAATGTATATATAATATATATATCTATGTTTGCAGCGATATACCCGTCTGTGTGTGTACTCAAAATATTAAGCTGACATACTACTGATTTCTATGTACACATTAATTTGTACAGTGCGTTTCAAAAGTAACAATTTCCAAGTCAATATTAACCTGACATGAATATATGTGAGTATCAACTTTAGAGTTTCCCTGAATTCCCAGAAGTAATCTGATGGATAATTTGTACTATTCAACAATCTTAAGCCTTATTTTAATGGAAAGCATCGTTTTGTATGCAATCTGTGCATGTTTATCGTTCACTAGATTATTCCACATGACAACCACATTTGGCGACATCTCGCGCTTGGTTGCTGCCCAGTTGCTGCACGTTGCACATGGCGTATGAGCAATAATTAATCATCAGTCGTACTTGAGACTGGCTCTCTCTCTCTGGCTCTGCAATCAGGAAGCTCAACTCCACAGAAACTAAGTTATCGTGGTTTCGCTGGCATTTCCCCTTCTGACTGCCAAATACAGCCAATTAAATACCTGATGGATTGAGTAACACCTCTCAACGGCAGCTACTCTCGGTGACTGATGGCTTCGATGAGATTAATTGAAAAGGCACGACTGCATTTTCAAGGGCATATCCGGACATATAGATTGTTTGTATCGGACTATAACTTCCTAGAATAATGCTTTTCGGACTAGCAATAAATGAATAATTAAAGTTGTGACGGGAAATTGAGTAAGGCAACTATCAAGAAGAGTCGCAGGAAGAAGATGCCTTTTAAATTGATTATTGAACTCAGAAAGCATAAATTAAAAATAATAATAAAACTAATAAATACAAAGAATATCTCAAATAAATCAATTAATAAAGTAAGTGACGAGAATTTAGTAAATAAACTATCAAGAAAAGTCTCAGAAAAATGCTTTTTAAATTTATTTTTGAACCCAAAAAGCATAAATTACAAATAAAGCAGAAATAAATCATTAAGGTTCCTAAGATAATTATAGGGGAAGATAATTATAGGGGACTGAACTTGTTGCTAATAAAATAAGTTAATTTTATATCAGTTTTAACAGTGCCATAAAACCCATTTAATTGTACTTAATTCCAGTTCTTACTTTTAAATAACTTAGCTGTCACTTCAATCGATTCCCTCAACTGCTTTCTAGCAGAACGAACTTGACGCCCTGCCACTTGCATTACATTATCCAATATAATTCCAATTGACATTTGCAATTCCTTTCGATTCTGAGTCAATGGCATGCATAGCCGGAGACACCAAGAACTTTTGAACTTTTGAAAAAACCAAAAACCGTAACAGGAAAAAAACAACAACCATCCTAAGAATTTAATTTTTTTTCAGTCAAGTGTGTCAATTTTTATTTCGTTTACAACCGAAACAAATAATGTAACAACTTAAGCAATTGACATTAGAAATAAAGGCAAAACAGAGGGCAAAAATGCGCTAAAAGCTTGACCCTATAATTATGGAGCAGTTAGCGCTTGGCCAGCCAGCTAACAGCCAGCTACTTGGCCATTACAAGACGCTGAAAATATTGCACAGAGTCCGCATAACACCGGAATGCCTTGCCAAAGTCAACTACGATATAGTCGAATGCAAATAAAAATCTGTGCAAACGAAAGATATTTCACACACAACTTGTCTGGCGGCTTCTTTGCAGATGTTTTTGCCAAAGTGCCATGAAGGACTTTTAAAGTTTATAAAATAAGTATTAAAAAGGTTTTTTTTTTGAATTTTTAAATGGTTTAGCTCAGCTAATAAGTAATTAAAAAATATAATAAAATTAAATGTGTAACGCTAAATTACAAAATTAAACATTAAACTGGCTTTTCTACAAACGTTTTTGAAAACTACCTCTACTGGAAAAAATTTCTATTATTTAATTAAGAGCAACATATTTATGGTAAATTTTGTTCATTTTAATTCCAAATTTTTAACTGAAGAACATATTTGTAGAAACTTTAAATAAAATCTTGTATACTTACTAACAATAAATAGCTATTGCTCCTTTTCTTTAAATAAATAATACGAATATTATCCTACTACTAAAAATCCATCTTATTAATGCAATTTTGTAATTAAAAGATCTCTCAACTTACAGAAGTTCTTTCGCTCCTTAACCGTGTAGAAGACATCTTGGAACTCGACATCTTTGGACTGTTTGGTGAGCAGATTTCGTGACTGCTCCATGGTGATTTGTTGATGGTTCTGCTGATTGTTATTTAATGCCGCTTTTTAAAAACTCATATATTATAATTTATATATTGGCCGTTGCGGGTGGCAAAGGCGGGGCCCCGATGGATTCAGATACTTATGCCCGTTCGCATCTAGATACGTGCGCCGATTGCCGAATGTGTCATTACCTACCGCACCAAAGTCGGAATTGGAATGGGAATGGGCGCTGCTCTGCTGCTGGATTTCTTGCTGGCGCGGTTATTTTCACTCTGTATGTTTTATTTATTTATATTTTTTGTTGTTCTTCTGTCAGTAGTGCGATTATTATGGATGTGTGTTCTGTGAGTGATTTTGTGGCTTTTGTTTTTGTTCCTCTTTATGCACACTTGGTCGTGTGATTGCAGATTTATTGCCAGTTTTGTTTTGATCGCAGCACTGCTGCTGCTGCTAGTGGCTGCTTCTTCGCCGAAGATTACGCGCTGCAAATAAAAATTAATCATTATAGATTTCGACATGTGCGGGAGAGGAGGAGGAAGCGTGACGAAAATAAAAGCATGAAAGAGTACTCAATATTTATCAAAAATTTGTAGCCCGACCTTGAATTCCACACCTCAATATGGGTGGCGACCTGATAAAGGGTTCGCCTCTTTGTTTATACAATTGTTCTTAATACATTTTTTTTGAGTTGTGGAAAATATCATCAAAATTAGTCATCAAATCGGTTTGACATGAAGGGAGTTTCTTTCCCAAACTGAATTTTAAACAAAAAGTATGGTAAAATCATGTAAACAGTAATATGTGACATCTAACTAATGGATTTTTAATAGGTCTCATTATAAATGTATACTAAATTATTACGTATTTGGATATGTAGTAAGACCAATAATGCATAAATGTATTTATTTGTTTTAAACTAATGCATATTCAATGAAGGAGAATAAATCAAACAGAGACTACATTAAATATCGAAGTAAATCCCTTTTATAGAGTGTAAAGTTTTAATATTAAACTAGCACTTAATAAATTAACACTTATTTATCGAAATGCTACTTGTCTTGGCTAGGAACCTGCTTATTTTCCAATATAATTCACATATATTTTATTATAATCACCCAAAGAGTCTTTATTGTTGACAGACTGACATACAAATCACGATCTGTGGGTACTATAGGGTGTAACCGCATTTATCACAAATTGCAATTGCAATTTTTCTATCAGATAATGGAAGGAATTAATTAAAACAATTAGCAGCTTATTTAATTAGCTGTTAATATAAAGATTTTCAACATTTCCCACTTACAGGTGTGATTTATTATAATCTATCAACTTGACACTTACTAATCCATCTTGCTGGGATGCTAATAAATATTTATTAAAAATAAAATATTTATAAAAAATAAAAACAAACTAATGGCCTGATCCTGATCCAGCCATGCAAACAGGCTTTAAAAGCTAAAGAATTCTTCGGGTTTTGAGACCGAATTTGCGTCTTGTTTACTTGTTTAATGTTCTTGGCGCCAGACCCCCATCACCTGGCGCCAGCAAATCAGAAACCCGTTCTGGTTTCTGGAGAAGAAGCCTCTTAACTTCGAAATCTACTTCTGAAAGTAGGGATAAGACTGCATCCGTAGGTTCAAGTCACTTCTTGGAAACAAGGAAATAATCATTGAGCTGATTAATAATAGTTTCGCTAATTGAAAGCTTAAATATAGTGGCTCTTTACTCAGCTCGGTAACTTATGCTAATTACATGTCGGCTGTCAGATTTATTTTCTATTCTAAGCAATGTATTTGTTCCGTGACGTCAGGTGGCAACCGAGGCACTTTGATTTGGCAAGACTCTTGACCCCCGACAACTTGCTTAACATGCCAAAAGAATTTGCTATTAAAAAGAGCTGTCGGGGAAGAAGAAATAAAAAACTAATTAGTCATTCTAGTAAATCAATATCATTCTTCAATTTCTGACAGCTAACTAATCATTATATTTTGGAAAAATATTTATTAAGAAAAAAGATAACTAAGCACAAAAACACTCGAATTTAATAAGCAATTAATAATTAAATGGTTTGTTTTTTAGTCAAAAGTTCAAATGGAATTATAATAAATTTGCATGAATTATACGAATTATATTATCTCACTAATTTGTTTGACTTTTTGGAGAAATAAGCTAATTATTCATTCGACAAAAAATATATATATATTATTTATTATTCAAAATGTTGAATAAATTCGCATATCAACAAAATTTGATTGCAAATATTTCTGCCAACTGAGGGCAATGCATTATAATTCACTTTCCCATTATTTTTTTATATTCAAATCACATCACTTTTCGGTGTCTTTTATGGGATAAAATATTTTCCAATGAACAAAGGAATGCATTTAATGTGAACAAGTTGTTATTTCCTAAATTTCATTTAATTATTCCCTGAAGTCGTAGGTCAAAATGCAGGTAATAAATAGAGGAATAGTCAATCTAGCAGTTTTTATTTAATTTTAACTACAAAAGTTGTTCTGTTGAATTTCCCTATAAAGATTTAGTAAGAAATAAATGTTTAACAGCAATACTTAAAGAGGACACGCTCTCATTTAATTACTAATAAATGCACTTGAGCTTGAACTTGCATTATTTCAGCTTATTTAATTTTTATACATTTTATGTATTTATTTATCGAACATATTGGGTCTAAAACTTTGAATAATTCACACAAAGTTTTACTGATTGCACATTTTACTGTCAAAAGAAACACGAAAAAAATTAGATTACATTTTTTTAAATGTATATATAATTGTTTCCTACACAAATATATTTTTTATGATATTATTAAACCAGCTTAGAATTTTTACTCCGACTTCCCCTGCATTGCATGTTCTTCACAAGCTTTTATGATAAGGTACTCAAGGCGGAATTCTTTCTAGCGATAATCCACAAATAACAACACCCACTGAACACACACAATATCCTCTATGTACACACACTCTCGCCTATTGCTGTCCATTAGATAGATTATATAGAACTTTGAGATTTCTACGGCAGGCACTTCTTCTGGCATTGTTGCACATCCCACTGACTGACTGCTCCAGGCGCAATACAAAGGCCAGGGCGATGGCGACTCTCCTTTGCGGCCAAAGGGCCAAGCAGAACAAAGCGCAGCACACGGAAACCCCATAAAGTTTCCCTCAAGTCAAGCCAGAATTGATTAGATTGGCATATGCATTCCAGATCTCTTAGATAGCATTGATTATTTTTAGTGCACTTCTCTTACATTGGTTTTCTTCGGGTTATGTTTTCATTTATTTCCCGGCGACGAGTTAGCCGAGGAAGATAGGACGACGCGAACTTTACTTTACAAAAAGAAAAAGCTGGTAAAAAACGCGTCCACACTCGGCGGCGGCGTGAAATCAACTGACCGCACGGGGTCCACAGTTGAAGGCGCAGCTCAACGGGCTCGGATTCGGGTTTGAGTTCGGGTTACCCAAATTGAAATGGGTTTGGTTCGGTGCCCGCGTCTCATTAAGGATCTCTAATTTGAATTTTTAGTAGACCAGCCAATTAAAAAATATTTGTGGTCGTATTTTGTGGGCTTAGTGGAAATGGATTTTGAATTTTTAGATTGCAAATAAAAGGTTTTTGATTTATTACGTTACATCACTTTTATTAAAAATTATAGAAACTGAATTAACATCTGCTAAAAACAGTTTATTAGAATTTAATTGAATATAAAGATTATAATAAACTTTGCAGTTTTAAAAAATATTGAAAGGATTACAGGCGCAATGTAATGTATCCTAAAAAGGAGGAGCAAATATTAAAAACCGTTTTTTTTTTACGAAATAGTAGCAATCAATAAAATTTAAAAAATGTTACACCTTTTTGTATATAAAAAGTAATATCTGTAAAATTAAAGTAATATTTGTAAATCCCCCCTCCACCTAACAACTTTTTTTTATAATTCGCGCCCTTTTTTTATTTATCGATAAATCACAGCAATCCAAAATAGTTTAAAATAAAACATACCAAGGCTTTAACAAATACCGCAACCTTTGAAACTTTCCAGCACTGGCTAAAAAATTCAAAAGTTGGGATTACAAAGAAAATATTTCGTATTTAAGTGAGACTTACCTTCATTTTCAACTTCGGTGTGGAGGCCCCAATTCTTGATTTCGATTAAGTTCGCTTTAGGATTAAGAGCATCAAATAACTTTATTGGCTATTCGCCTTGGCGAATCAGTTTCTTGTCACTTCACCAGGTGAGAGGACAGCCTTGCGTGGATGGCACCCAGGATATGGTGCCAAATCCATCGTTAATGTGTGTTGTGTTTATGTGTATGTACAAAATAATCACTAAAATACAATTCTCGTGCGGCTCGAGACGTCTTGACTAGGAGGTGAGGAGGAGCTTTTTGTTTGTTTTGTGGAAGGAACCTTCACTACTCTAGCGCATTGGATGCTACTATGATATCTGACAGCATTGCGCCCTTCTAGCCATGTTCTGGCTCTCCCAATGTGTCTGGAAATATATAGATGGGATATGGTGAGTGATGCGGCAGGACTGAATGGAATACGTATAGTAAAGAGATGGTCTAGGCTGAGAGGAACCGGTTTCTGTTTATTGCCATTGGTTTAACAAACAACATGTGAAGGATGCAAAGTTTTAGCTCCATGGCCTCTACAGGTGATTGTTTTTCTGTTGCTGTGCGAAATAAAAAAACAAGAAACGAAGATTCGAATCAAAATGGGTCGAAATCAAAAGGTATTCGGTTAGAAACAATGAACAAATTATATGGTTTTAGTAGTGTTTCGTTCCGCAAAGTACAAATCTGAAATATATATTTTTTTGAGGGTGAATTCGATCGAATTTGGATAGCAGCTCCCAGCAGTTTTGTTCATTTCATTTTGGTTGGATTATATAACTTTATTAGTTTTCAATTAAAATACGAACAAGTCCCAAATAAGTAAACCGAAATAATTAAGCAGCGAACAGCGAATAATCGAATTGAGTTTCGTTCTACACTCTGAAATTTCCCTCGCAAATTGCTTTAGTTTTGTCGATTTGGCATTTAATTATGTATATATAGCTACGTGTGTGTATAATTGATTGCTTTTCGAATTGATTTTCAGTGATAAGTTCCATAATTGGGCTACAAGAGAGCGTAATAACTTGCATGACTCCCAGTGACCAGTGCCTCTCTTCGCTTACTGCGCTTTGAATTTAGTTTTCATTTAATATGCACGCTTTCATTATGTTCGGCTGCTCCACTTATCGTGATCGTTGGAATGCAACGGGTGCGGGGTCGGGGTCGGGTTTTCGGGTTTCGGGGGCTTTCGTACGTTCTAAGAGTGCTATGGAAATTAGTTTACCCATTTACTGATTATGTCCTGCAATCGAGAAGAGCAGAGAGAGTGTAATGAAGTTCTTTGGCGTTGCCATTGTCAGGTTAATTCCAAAACTCAGTGCGCCCCGAACTCACCTTGACGTCATCCATCTCATCGTCCGAAGATGAGTGCGAAAGTCCATTGTACGTCTTGAACGTCACATTCTTCATGAACGACTTCAGCATGCTGGCGCTCAGCTGGCCGAATTTATACGGCACCACGGGATCATAGTCGCCGTGCGCCTGGAATATCGGCACTTCATCGCTGGTCACCTTGGCGCCGGGGAACTGCTTGTGCAACGGCAGCCAGCAGGACAAAGCCACCACGCCGGCCAGCGGCTGGTCATACGTCAGCGCCGAGTACAGCGCCAGAGCTCCTCCCTGCGAGAATCCGCCCAAGACAATCCTATTCGCTGGTATACCAGCCGAAACCTCCTTCTGTATCAATCCGTGCACATTGTCGCGTGCAGTCTGAATTCCAGGCTCATCCTCCGGTCCACCGATGTCGAGGGTCTTTAGGTCGAACCACGACGGCATCCGAAAGCCGGCGTTCAACGAAACGGGCTGTGTGGGCGCCGTGGGGCAGATGACCTTCATAAAGGGAGGTCGGATGGCGGCCAGGGCGCTGCTCCAGCCATGACTGCAAAGGAAAATAACCAGAAATTCATATAAAGTGTGAGAAAAACACAATGGCGGTCAATATAATAGCATTATCTTAAAATAGCCCCGAGTTTTTATTGGCTTATTGATTTTCGATGACAAATTGCAATATTTATTGCAATTAATATTCAGAAGCAGCTATTATTTTGGCCGCAGCTGTAGCTGTTGTGACCCCCCACTTACCCCGTATCACCCAGGCCATGCATGAAAATCAGCTGAAATGGAAAGTTTGGAATATTTTAAAACAAATTCGTATAAAGGCAATCCGGCGGAATACTCACTGTGGCGGTCTGCTTGACCGTGGCCTCGATAATGACCGGCGCAGACATTTCTACGGTTTAGCCTCTACTGCGGGCGGCGTAGGTAAAATTCAGGTATCCAGGTGCGACTCGGAGGTGCTTCTGCTGTGTCAGCGGATTTCTGCAAGGAGGACGAGGGGCACACACCGTTTAGTTCACGCGCGCTAAAGACGCGCCGCGTATTAGAGTTATGTCACGTTGTAAACGCAAAGCAAAATTAGTAATATTGATTTTACGATAGCAAAGTGACAAAACCGCCGCCGGCTGCGCCAAAGCTCCTCTAGGTGGCTGGCTGACAAATGACTGCCGGGCTGCCGGTGCCGACACAGTTGCCACCTCCACACCTACCAGGTAATCCCGGATGTTTCGTGTTAATTTGTTTAATTTTAATGCTTAATTTTTAATTTTTTGCTATTCGCACAAAAACAGTGTGGCAAAACACTGATGATGTGTTTATCGATAACATTGATATATGCACTACCAAACAATCGCGATAGTTTTCAAATTTAATAATAAAAAATATAATTAAACAATATTTCTTGTGGCTTGAAATTAAATTTAATGTTTAATCTTTTGTACAAAATTCCTACAGGGAAATGAGCGGTGGAAATGGGTTCTGCTTGGACACGACCAGCTTGTTGTGGGCATGGGAAATGTAGCCCTTGATCTTGCCATCGTAGATGAGATTGGCGATGATGCAGTGCGCCTCGTTCAGGGACACATCCGTCACACCCACGAACTGCAGGGCCGCGAGGAAGTCATCCATATCCAGCTGGTGGGTCTGCCGGATGATGAACACCTTCTTGAACAGATTCCGATACACCATGAACTTGAGCTTCTGCACCAGCAGATATATACCGCTGCGGATCAGGACCAGCTCGTGGTCCCGTACGATCTCGTCAAATCGCTTCACATTGCCAACCCTCAGGGCCAGCGCCAGGTCATGGAAGAGCAGGAGATCATAGCGCTGCAGGAGGGACTTGGCTGGCAGGTAGCCGAGCAGCATCTTCGCCGGCACCAAGTAGATGAGGATCAGCCGCTTGTTGCTCGCAAACCGATCCGGGCAGTTGGTAAATGCGAACGATAGATCCTCCACGGCGCCCTGGTAGTTGGAATCGAACATGGCGCGCCGGCCCACAAAGTATTTGTACGTGATCTGCTCCGGCAGTGGAAACGAGTCCTTGAAGACGCAGTTGTCAATGGCTCGTATGAGCGGCTTGCACAGGTGCAGCTTGTTGATGCGAAAGTAGATCTTGAAGAGCTGATTCACCAGGTTCATCATGCCCAGGCGCTTTGTCTCCTCCTCGGAGGCGCGTCCGTCGGCGGCGCATACGCGAAAGCAGGCCATCATGCAGTCGGCAGCCTTCTCCAGCACATGGCCAGGGTTGAATCCCCGGCAACGCTTCTCGCAGGCCTGCGCCAGGTATCTGAGGTCCAGGCACACGCGGTACATCAGGGGCAGGCACCAGTTTTCATCCTTCAGCTGCTGCAGAAGACGCACCACTGCCCCGCAGGCGGCCGCCTGCTGGGTGTACGCCTCCATGTAGTTGGGTGGCTCCTGGGCCAGGTGGTAGAGCACCTTCAGGTGAGCGGACACAACATCATCTATCGGCGCCTTCAGGAATCGCTCCACCAACTTCTCCGGCTGGGCGATGTACAGGTTGTGATTCTGGACGTGCACATCGCGCAGAGATATGTGGGTGCCGAGGGCCTCGCCATCGTAGTCATCGGTGGCGCTTAAAACGCTGGATAAATAATTATTGACGGTTCCAAACATTTTACAAAGCCGGAAAATAAATTAAATGACACAATAGAGTGGCCAATGTCAAAAATGTATTAAAGTATATACTAAAAACTAGTATTACCACATAAATTGGTTATGTTTTTAAAATACTAAAAAAACCCGTTGAGCTGATTTGAATCAGTGATTTCCTCATTTAAATATTTTGTAAATTAAATAAGTAACCTTGACCTTTAAAAAATGTGTTAAATATAAGGGTAGTCCTCAATGCATTCTTAATTATCTTTAATTCATTTTTAATTTCGTAATGCGTATAATAATACCAAGAAAATTTAAAAAACCAACAAATTTGATTTGTTTTGAAATAATTTTTGAAAGCCTACTAAATTAATACAAATTAAAATAATATGCCAACCAAAATTGACGTTTAAGTTCAATTTGAATATCAACAGTCTGAATGACAATTGCCACTCCCAAAACCATTGAAAAATTAAATAAATTCAAACATTTTAATGTTTGCCAGTGACCATTTTGTAAATTCTTTTCGGTCGCAAATCGATTATGTTCTGCGAAGGTCGGCTTGCCCACAAGTTTCTAAATTTAAACAATTTACGTATGTATATATAGTTGGCTTCCGAAGCTGTCACAAACATTTTTACTTGTAGCCAAATTAACGGGCGCCTGTGCTTTAGTTCATTTGCTAAATTGTAAAATTAAGCCTAACAAAACGCACGGCTCCGTCGTTTATCATCACACAAAAAATATAGTTAACAAGGAGGAGAAAAACCCAAAAATGTCGACGCCAAACTTTCTACTGAGCAATGGAAAAAATATGCCTATGGTGGGTCTTGGGACCTGGCGGGTGAGTCTGACTGAAATGGCTATTAAATAATGGCCCCAAGAAATGCACTTGCAATGTTTATTTCACGGTCAATGCCAAAGCTTTGGGAGCTTTGGTTGCACTTTAGCTTTTGACCAGTTCTAGCCCCCATCTAACCATTGATTTTAGAGTCCTCCGGAGGTCATCACTCAAGCCGTCAAGGACGCCATCGATATTGGCTATAGGCACTTTGATTGTGCCCACATATATGGCAACGAGGCCCAAGTGGGCGCTGCCCTTCGTGAGAAAATAGAGGAAGGCCTAGTCACGCGGTAAGCCAATAAGAATCCCTAAATTCACCATTTTTAATCAACTCTAAACTACTGCAGTGAAAGCCTCTTCATCACGAGCAAACTATGGAACACCTATCACAAGCCGGAGCTAGTGCGTGGCGCCTGCGAGACAAGTCTGAGGAATCTGGAGGTAGATTACCTCGATCTCTACCTCATGCACTGGCCCATGGCCTACAAGTCGGGCGACAATCTATATCCCACCTGCCCGGATACAAACAAGGCGGTGTTCGAGGACATCGACTATGTGGACACCTGGCGAGCCATGGAGGATCTGGTGGATGAGGGACTGGTCCATGCCATTGGGGTGTCCAACTTCAATGAGCAGCAGATCAATCGGCTGCTGGGCGTGGCCAAGCTAAAGCCGGTGGTGCTGCAGATCGAATGCCATCCGTACCTGCGCCAGAAGTCACTGATTACGCTCTGCTACGACAATGCCATAGCTGTGACTGCCTACAGCTCGCTGGGATCGGGTCATACGCCGTACGAGAAGCCCGGAGCATATCCCCTGCTGCAGCATCCCACCATATTGGCCATAGCGGAGAAGTATGGTAGGACGGCAGCCCAGGTCCTGCTCCGCTATCAGACGCAGTCGGGCATCATCGTCATACCGCGTTCCGTGACCAAGCATCACATGAGCGACAACTTCAAGCGAATCTGGGACTTTGAATTGGCCATAGATGATACCAAGGCTATTGATGATTTGGACTGCAATGGCCGTTTTATGACCATGAAGGCGTAGGTTTTGCTTTTGTTTTAAATTTAATAATATTAATTGTTTATTTTTTCAGGGCTTATGGTCATCCACATCATCCTTTCGAGCCTGGCCAGACGAAATAGATTACTTTTGATGGAATAATAGAGGAAGTTAAATAATTTAGCACTAATTTTGTTTAAGTATTGTCTTGTTTTAAAGATGCTTTAATAAATCCATGTATTTTGCTATGCAAATTGGAAAAATTATGATTTTTTTTAGAATTTTTGCTTTAGCTTTCAAATTGGCCTCTTAAAATGTTGCTATTTATTTTGATTTACATTTTTATCATGCTATTTTTTGTGTAGATCACAAAATCAAAATCAAAGTGAGCTTAGCAATATACGTATTGAAATTAATTAGGAATTGTACACAAATAAAGGAATTCTGGAAAACTTTAACTTATACAAAAAATGTTTGAAAACTCGGTTAAGAATTACGAAAAAGTGGAGCGATTAATGTGGTAATTTAAGAGAAAGACTTTAAATTTATTTTGTTTTTTAAGAAACAAATTTCCCAGCTCTTGCCAAAAGGTTCCCAAAATCCTTTTTAATAATTGCAATGAAATTCCAATAATTGGCCTTGGAACTTGGAATGTAAGTATTATTTCAGAATACTTTTTAGTTTGTTTTTTAAAACTCTTAAAATTATTAGAGAATATTTTAGGTGTTTATTATATTTAAATCTGTTGCTAAACTTTTTAAATATAAATAAAATAAACAAAATAAAATCATAAAATTCCAAGGGGTTGAAATTTAAAATTAACGTTTGTGATCGCTCAGCTGTTTTTTACAAATGCCACTGTAGCCCTGTAAAAAAGCTTTTTCTGCGTTTTTTTTAACAAGCGTTTTTGCTTATAAAACCGACCAGCAGCTGGTTGACATTGTTCAGTTCTGTTTTTGAGAAGCGCCGGCGTTGTGTATTATATATTTATAATCCTTAACGAGTAACTAAGGAAACAGCAAATAAAATGGCACCCAAAGTACCCAACGTTAAGTTCAACAACGGCAAGGAGATCCCCATCATTGGTCTGGGAACCTGGGGCGTAAGTACATAAAATGAAATCAATTAAATAGTTTTTTTTTAATCCCATTTGTGTTGACTTAATCGCTGTTTGCAGTAGTTTTCCGCTGCCCACGACTTCCCGTTTTTTCGCTCAGTTTCCCTTTTGCACTAATGATAGACAGAAAAATGAAATAAAAAAATAAAAATGGGGGAGATATAATAGTGACACGCGTCGTACTGCTGATAGTTTGCCGGTCGTGTTTGTTGGTATTTTTATACATTTTTTATGTGTGTCTGTGTTTGGGAGTGTCGAATCTGGCAGCGATACTACGAAATTAACTAATGCTCTATAATTGTTAGTTTCCATCGATTTGAGGATCTTTCTCGATCTTCTGGCCAAGTCCAAGGTGACCCTTTAATTCCCTCTTTAGGCCTCTGGAAAATTTCACAAATATGTGCCCCATCATCACCTCATATATTAATTTTTTATACATTCAAGTTGATAAACATTCTTATCTGAAGTGGAGAGGATTTGTTAAACAAGGTTGTTACAGTTTTTTTTAGAGGAGTTCTTACTGGAAAAGGGCGGGGTTTTTTAAGTTCTAAACGCGCCTCTCAAATTGAAAAAAACGAACAGCTGAAAATTAGATTATAGTGGAAAATCTGCTGATAAGCTGAGCTTAATTAGCAAGGGTATTATAAGGGTATTTCTGTATTTGACCTTATCTTTTGCAATCGTACAATGCCTAATAATATTATTCAGCACAATTAATGAATTATTATGGTCATAAATTAGAAGGTTAAAGTTTATACAAATTATGTCAAAATCAAATGAATATTTTTAACCCCAAATACCCGTGAAGCTAAGCTTCCGTTTCGCTTTTGATATTGTTATTAACTCAGCTTAAAATATATATTTTCTTAAATATTCCTGACAAAATCATTAAATAAAAGTTCTTAAGATTTGAAGGTACTAAGAGGACTGATAAGTAACGCCAAGTGTCAGATAGGCAGACTTCTTTAAAAAAATAAATTGTGAAATTAGCTTTCTACAATGACGTACTTTTGAAATGGAAAATGTTCCAGAAGACCTTCATTTCTTATTGAGAATTTTAAGTGCTTAGTTATTATATTTAAAAAAAATAATTAATCTAAATGACAAATAGAATTTGTATGAATATTTAATAACTATAATTATAATTTTTTCCTACACTTTCCAATTTCTTTATTAACTTTAACTTATGATATTACTTTTCCAGAGCCCCAAAGGTCAGGTGACCGAGGCTGTGAAGATCGCCATCGATGCTGGTTACAGGCACATTGACTGTGCTCATGTCTACCAAAATGAAGATGAGGTCGGAGAGGGCGTTGAGGCCAAGATCAAGGAGGGCGTGGTCAAGCGGTTGGTCTTAAACTCAATTTTCCATTCGTATTTCGATTATTAAACCTTTTCCATTTACAGCGAAGATCTGTTCATCACCAGCAAGGTGTGGAACACATTCCACAGCCCGAGTCTGGTCAGGGGCGCTGTGGAGAAAACACTGAGTGCTCTGAGGCTCAAGTACCTCGATCTGTACCTGATCCACTGGCCCATGGGCTATAAGGAAGGTGGCGAGCTCTTCCCCGTCGATCAGGATGGCAAGACAGCTTATTCGGATGTTGATTACGTTGACACCTGGAAGGCCATGGAGAAGCTGGTGGAGGATGGTCTGGTCAAGTCCATCGGAGTCTCAAACTTCAATAAGAACCAGATCGAGCGTATTCTGGCAGTGGCCAAGATCGTACCAGCAACCAACCAAGTGGAGTGCCACCCATATCTGCCGCAGAAGAAACTGGCGGACTACTGCAGGTCGAAGGGTATTACGATCACAGCTTACAGTCCATTGGGCTCGCCTAACCGCCCCTGGGCCAAGGCTGGTGATCCGGTGATCCTGGAGGAGCCCAAGGTTCGTTTTATAGCCAGATTTAAAGATGCATTTAATTTATTAAATAATTTTTAATTACAGATCAAGGAACTTGCTGCCAAGAAGAACAAGACCGCTGGACAGATTCTTATCCGTTACCAGATCCAGCGAGGCAATATTGTGATTCCCAAGTCTGTGACCAAGGATCGCATTGAGTCGAACTTCGAGGTCTTTGATTTTGAGCTGACAGCCGAGGAAGTCGCGGTCATTGAGAGCTTTGAGTGCAACGGTCGCCTGGTTGCCTTGGTGGAGTAAGTTTCAATTTAAGGGGATTTCGATTCTTTTATTATTAATTAATTTATTTGGAAAGGTTATCCACATTCTTGTAACCTATTTTCTATACCATTTAAGTAATTTGTATATTTCTATTGCCCTTTTATTTATATTTATTTAGTGTGGGTTCCCATAAGCACTATCCATTTCACGAGGAGTATTAAGTCCCGAGCAAATAATTTCGGAGAATTCTTTTAAAAATGAGAAAACTAAGGAAATCCGAAGCCATTGAAAGGCAAACAATTATCAGCAAATGAAGCTGATCTTTATAAACAAGTATATGGTGTTTATACTATATGTGTTATTAGTTTATGCTTCCCTGTTTGTATAGTTTAGTTACCTTGTTTATTGACATAAACAAATTTGTTTGCTACTGCATTTAGTTAGATAACAGTGCTTCCTAGTTGTGTTAATATTGTTAATAGCTTTTTTTGTGATTTAATTATTTTAAAATATAATATTAATAATGTTATTTTCTAATATTTACAGCCACCGCCGTCACCCCCACCATCCTTTTGCGAGGGACGAATATTAATTCCTAATTTGGTGCACAATTTAAATGTATAATTTGTTACACAAATAACGCTAAATCTTATGAATAAAAAATATAATATATAGCTAATTGGTGTACTTTTTAAGGGGATCTAAGAATAGTTCTAACTATTTTTACTATGAACAGTGATCGAGGAAGGGAAGCTTATTCGCTTTTAATTTAAAGAAATAAACAGAATCAGATTGTCTTCTTAATTTTTTTTGGGATTTATTATGGCAATATTTTTAATAAAATGTTGAAAATATTTATGTGTTTTATACATTCATAATTTAAAAATGCTAAACTGCGATTGTGGTGTCATTATATTATAAAATAAAAATAAGTTTGGCTTTTATTACAATCACTCTGATGGCTTCTACAAGAAGTATGTTTAAATTTCTGAAATAAATTAAATTAAAGAAACATAAATAAGAAATATAGATAATACAAAATAATTCTTCAGGAAATTATCAAAATATCTATGAAAGAGGCTACAACAACAGATAGGTCTTGGCTGAGGGAAGAGCATGGGGTACAGGTGTAAAATTTTTGATTTTATGTCACTGCAGCTTTGAAAAAAAGCTTTAATAAAATTTTTGATTAAGTTTTTGAAACCTATTTAACCGGCCAACTACTTTTTAGCGTTGTTCAGTTCTGTCTGAGAGTGACATCGACGGAGACCAAGTGTCTTATAGAGTTTTAATCATAACCAATTTGTACCTTATAAAATGGCTCCCACAGTACCAAAAGTTAAATTCAACAACGGCAAGGAGATTCCCATTCTTGGCCTGGGAACCTGGGGCGTAAGTGAAACATTAATTTAACTAGATTTAAACAATTTTTATAGGATCTAAAGGACACTCAGTAATATAGTACTTGCTGATGTTTATACAAAGTTTTATTTTCTGTGGATTCAAAATTAAATCAAATATAATAGGCCAATTTATTTATTTAATATAAAATATGATAAATGTTCAATACCAAAACTATTTTCTTTTGCACTGATTTTAGGATCTTGTTTGACCTTCTAGCCAAGGTGACCCTTTCTCCCTTCTTGGGAACTTAACAAACCTCAAAAATATTTGCTACATCACCAACTGATATACCACAAATACAGCCACTTATTTAGGCCACATTGTCAGACGTTTTGTTCAAACTCAGTTGATAAACATTCTTATCTGAAGTGGCGAGTTCCTACGCACAATTGCCTCAGTTCCGGGTCTTACTGTATATGGTTTTAATACATTTATAAATACAATTATATATAGGTATATTGGTGGAAAGACGAGCCCCCTAAATCGAAATCAACAATTAGCTTTGCACTCGCACAGTCAAAGCTTTAAAGAAAATTAATATTATGAACAGAAAATTGTTTAGATTAAGTTGAAAAACTGCTGATTAGAAAAGCTTAAATAACAAGGGTATTATAAGGGTATATTTTTCATATCCTTCAATCATTTTTAATCCATTTTAAAGAAGAATCCAAAATAAAGTAATAAATTAGTCTTAAAACAGAGCCAAATTACCTTAAATATTTAAATTCAAAACCTCATTTTCTATAGTTTATTCATTGAGTAGCTGATAAGTGACGTCAAGTGTCAGATAGTTCGTTGTGAAATTATGAACTAACGTTAAAGGTTTCGCAGATACTAAAATGTATTCAAGTATTCAGTAGATTCCTATTTGGTGATTACGAGAATTACTTGCAAATATTGAGTACAAATAATTTAGAGTTTAGTTTGTATTTTTTGTATAAATATAATTTAATAAAAGCGCACCTATATTTTATTTTGAATTGAATTAATTTAAATCATTTAGTAGATTTAAATGTAAATTAAATTAAATTTGGGCTGTAATACATTTATTTGTTTCTTGCTATTCCAGAGCCCCAAAGGTCAGGTGACCGAGGCTGTGAAGATCGCCATCGATGCTGGTTACAGGCACATTGACTGTGCTCATGTCTACCAAAATGAAGATGAGGTCGGAGAGGGCGTTGAGGCCAAGATCAAGGAGGGCGTTGTCAAGCGGTTGGTCCTAAACTCTATTTTCCATTCGTATTTCGATTATTAAACCTTTTCCATTTGCAGTGAGGACCTGTTCATCACCAGCAAACTTTGGAACACATTCCACAGCCCGAATCTGGTCAGGGGCGCCTTGGAGAATACACTGAGTGCTTTGAAGCTCAAGTACCTCGATCTTTATCTGCTCCACTGGCCCATGGGTTTACAGGAGGGTGGCGATCTCATTCCCGTGGACAAGGATGGCAAACCCCTGTTTTCATCAGTCGATTATGTGGATACCTGGAAGGCCATGGAGAAGTTGGTGGAAGAGGGTCTTGTGAAGTCCATTGGCGTGTCCAATTTCAATAAGAGGCAACTCGAACGTGTTCTGGCGGTGGCCAAGATCGTACCAGTAACCAACCAGGTGGAGAGCCACCCATATCTCACCCAGAAGAAGCTGATTGAATTCTGCAGGTCGAAGGGTATTACCATCACAGCCTACAGTCCCTTGGGCTCTCCCAGCCGCTTTTCGGCTGGCGATCCTAAGATCATCTTGGAGGAGGCAAAGGTAAATTTGAGAGACATTATTATTTTTTTTTTTAGAGAAAATCCTAAATCCTTACTCTTTTTAGATCAAAGAGATTGCCGCCAAGAAGAGCAAGACTCCAGGTCAGATCCTTATTCGTTACCAGATTCAGCGAGGTGTCATTGTAGTTCCTAAATCGGCAACCAAGAACCGCATTGAGTCCAATTTCGAGGTCTTTGACTTTGAGCTGACACCCGAGGAAGTGGAAATCATTGAGAGCTTGGAGTGCAATGGTCGTGTGGTTCCTGTCCTGCAGTAAGTGGCCAACAAAATTATATTTTTGTTCCATCAAAGTTTGATAAATGAATTCTGGTTTTATTAATCTTAAAAAATTAAATATTTGCCAAGTAAACAATTGAGAAGAACTGAAGCTCTTGCAAAACAAGCAATAATTGTTATAAACCAGTTCGAGGTGTTTATTTGTGCTTAATGTTTATAATTTTTTAGCGCCTACTTATTGTTTTTAGTAGCTGTTTTCAGGCACTATCTAAATATTTGGTTAATTTAAATTAATATCTCCTACTATTAATGTAAATAATTTTTATATTTACAGATTTAGCGGCCATCCCCACCATCCTTTTGAAAATGATGAATACTGAAAGAGAATACATTCTCCATAATCAAATATTTGAGTTTGTTACACAATCACATATTCCCAAATCGTATGAATAAACAAAAGCGAAACTATTTTATTTATCCTATATTTCTTTTGAGACTGGCTGACCAAATAAATGGCACCCGTGTGTCTTAATTCAATTGTTTAAAAAATCGGCTAATGCACCTCTGACGTATGTATGATTCCGACACGAGCGAGCAATTTACGTAAAGTCGAAATATCTAACAAGTGTTTAAGCCAAGCTAAGAACAAATATTTTGCACAGTTGTTTCTCTAATAGGTATTCAAAGGGGGGTATTTGTTTGGATACATATACATAGTATAATTCAGACAGTTTGCTTAGTTTTTGTCTTATTTTCAGGACAACAATAGAGAGTACCAAATGTTGTTTGGCAAATGAAATTTGCAAGCTATTCAAAAGCATCTACGCAAATAACCGAAAAACAGACAGACCGCCGGGCCAGGGTATAAAAGGGCTCGAATCCCGAATTTGGGCAACAGTTCTTTTTGATCCGACTCCCGGTCTCTTGGAGGATCATGCGCTTGATTTTCGTCGCGGTTTTGGCTGCTCTGTTGGCCCTCGCAGCGGCCCAATCCCAAACTCAAACGGTTACGGCGGTGGCTACCCCGGATACTAAGCCCCAGCCGTGTTGTGAAAGTGTGAGACAAACTTTAATTGAAATACGAAAGGATATACGTCTGTGGCTCCTGGACAGGCTCTTTGGAAAGCTAATTCTCCTTCATGACGGCGAATTGCTCGGAAATCCTAATTATGTGAATTGTGCCAACGGAAAAAAGAAACTTGAATTATCCCACGAGACCTCTAATATTTTTGACGAAATATACGGCAATCCAAGTGAAACAACTGATGGCCAGTCGAGTTCTTCCTCTGACGACATTAACGATGATGGAGTATCTAGCCAATCCTCATCCTCAACGACAACATCCTCAGATGAGGCTCAGTCTTCTGATAGCTCTTCCAACGAAGACGGAAACTCCAGCCAATCTTCGACCACGACTACAACGACCACGACAAGCTCCTCGGATGAGGGACAATCCAGCACCGTTGCCGAGCCAGTTGTAGAAGTTTCCTTCTGGCAGCTCCGCCAACGAAGATGGAAACTCCAGCCAGTCCTCGTCTACGACTACAACGACCACGACAAGCTCCTCGGATGAGGGACAATCTAGCACCGTTTCCGACCCAATTGTTGAAGTTTCTTCTGGCAGCTCCGCCAACGAAGATGGAAACTCCAGCCAGTCTTCGACCACGACTACAACGACCACGACAAGCTCCTCGGATGAGGGACAATCTAGCACCGTTTCCGACCCAATTGTTGAAGTTTCTTCTGGCAGCTCCGCCAACGAAGATGGAAACTCCAGCCAGTCTTCGACCACGACTACAACGACCACGACAAGCTCCTCGGATGAGGGACAATCTAGCACCGTTGCCGAGCCAGTTGTAGAAGTTTCCTCTGGCAGCTCCGCCAACGAAGATGGAAACTCCAGCCAGTCTTCGACCACGACTACAACGACCACGACAAGCTCCTCGGATGAGGGACAATCTAGCACCGTTGCCGACCCAGTTGTTGAAGTTTCTTCTGGCAGCTCCGCCAACGAAGATGGAAACTCCAGCCAGTCTTCGACCACGACTACAACGACCACGACAAGCTCCTCGGATGAGGGACAATCTAGCACCGTTGCCGAGCCAGTTGTAGAAGTTTCCTTCTGGCAGCTCCGCCAACGAAGATGGAAACTCCAGCCAGTCTTCGTCTACGACTACAACGACCACGACAAGCTCCTCGGATGAGGGCCAATCTAGCACCGTTTCCGACCCAATTGTTGAAGTTTCTTCTGGCAGCTCCGCCAACGAAGATGGAAACTCCAGCCAGTCTTCGACTACGACTACAACGACCACGACAAGCTCCTCGGATGAGGGACAATCTAGCACCGTTTCCGAGCCAGTTGTAGAAGTTTCCTCTGGCAGCTCCGCCAACGAAGATGGAAACTCCAGCCAGTCTTCGACCACGACTACAACGACCACGATAAGCTCCTCGGATGAGGGACAATCCAGCACCGTTGCCGAGCCAGTTGTAGAAGTTTCCTCTGGCAGCTCCGCCAACGAAGATGGAAACTCCAGCCAGTCTTCGACCACAACTACAACGACCACGACAAGCTCCTCGGATGAGGGACAATCTAGCACCGTTGCCGAGCCAGTTGTAGAAGTTTCCTCTGGCAGCTCCGCCAACGAAGATGGAAACTCCAGCCAGTCTTCGACCACGACTACAACGACCACGACAAGCTCCTCGGATGAGGGACAATCTAGCACCGTTGCCGAGCCAGTTGTAGAAGTTTCCTCTGGCAGCTCCGCCAACGAAGATGGAAACTCCAGCCAGTCTTCGACCACAACTACAACGACCACGACAGGCTCCTCGGATGAGGGACAATCTAGCACCGTTGCCGAGCCAGTTGTAGAAGTTTCCTCTGGCAGCTCCGCCAACGAAGATGGAAACTCCAGCCAGTCTTCGACCACGACTACAACGACCACGACAAGCTCCTCGGATGAGGGACAATCTAGCACCGTTGCCGAGCCAGTTGTAGAAGTTTCCTCTGGCAGCTCCGCCAACGAAGATGGAAACTCCAGCCAGTCTTCGACTACGACTACAACGACCACGACAAGCTCCTCGGATGAGGGACAATCTAGCACCGTTGCCGAGCCAGTTGTAGAAGTTTCCTCTGGCAGCTCCGCCAACGAAGATGGAAACTCCAGCCAGTCTTCGACCACAACTACAACGACCACGACAAGCTCCTCGGATGAGGGCCAATCTAGCACCGTTGCCGAGCCAGTTGTAGAAGTTTCTTCTGGCAGCTCCGCCAACGAAGATGGAAACTCCAGCCAGTCTTCGACCACGACTACAACGACCACGACAAGCTCCTCGGATGAGGGACAATCTAGCACCGTTGCCGAGCCAGTTGTAGAAGTTTCCTCTGGCAGCTCCGCCAACGAAGATGGAAACTCCAGCCAGTCTTCGACCACGACTACAACGACCACGACAAGCTCCTCGGATGAGGGACAATCTAGCACCGTTTCCGAGCCAGTTGTTGAAGTTTCTTCTGGCAGCTCCGCCAACGAAGATGGAAACTCCAGCCAGTCTTCGACCACGACTACAACGACCACAACAAGCTCCTCGGATGAGGGCCAATCTAGCACCGTTGCCGAGCCAGTTGTAGAAGTTTCCTCTGGCAGCTCCGCCAACGAAGATGGAAACTCCAGCCAGTCTTCGACCACGACTACAACGACCACAACAAGCTCCTCGGATGAGGGACAATCTAGCACCGTTGCCGAGCCAGTTGTAGAAGTTTCCTCTGGCAGCTCCGCCAACGAAGATGGAAACTCCAGCCAGTCTTCGTCTACGACTACAACGACCACGACAAGCTCCTCGGATGAGGGCCAATCTAGCACCGTTGCCGAGCCAGTTGTAGAAGTTTCTTCTGGCAGCTCCGCCAACGAAGATGGAAACTCCAGCCAGTCTTCGTCTACGACTACAACGACCACGACAAGCTCCTCGGATGAGGGCCAATCTAGCACCGTTGCCAAGCCAGTTGTAGAAGTTTCTTCTGGCAGCTCCGCCAACGAAGATGGAAACTCCAGCCAGTCCTCGTCTACGACTACAACGACCACGACAAGCTCCTCGGATGAGGGACAATCTAGCACCGTTTCCGACCCAATTGTTGAAGTTTCTTCTGGCAGCTCCGCCAACGAAGATGGAAACTCCAGCCAGTCTTCGACTACGACTACAACGACCACGACAAGCTCCTCGGATGAGGGCCAATCTAGCACCGTTGCCGAGCCAGTTGTAGAAGTTTCTTCTGGCAGCTCCGCCAACGAAGATGGAAACTCCAGCCAGTCTTCGTCTACGACTACAACGACCACGACAAGCTCCTCGGATGAGGGACAATCTAGCACCGTTGCCGAGCCAATTGTTGAAGTTTCTTCTGGCAGCTCCACCAACGAAGATGGAAACTCCAGCCAGTCTTCGTCTACGACCACAACGACAACGACAAGCTCCTCGGATGAGGGACAATCTAGCACCGTTGCCGAGCCAGTTGTAGAAGTTTCTTCTGGCAGCTCCACCAACGAAGATGGAAACTCCAGCCAGTCTTCGACTACGACTACAACGACCACGACAAGCTCCTCGGATGAGGGACAATCTAGCACCGTTGCCGAGCCAGTTGTAGAAGTTTCTTCTGGCAGCTCCGCCAACGAAGATGGAAACTCCAGCCAGTCTTCGACTACGACTACAACGACCACGACAAGCTCCTCGGATGAGGGACAATCTAGCACCGTTGCCGAGCCAGTTGTAGAAGTTTCTTCTGGCAGCTCCGCCAACGAAGATGGAAACTCCAGCCAGTCTTCGACTACGACTACAACGACCACGACAAGCTCCTCGGATGAGGGCCAATCTAGCACCGTTGCCGAGCCAGTTGTAGAAGTTTCTTCTGGCAGCTCCGCCAACGAAGATGGAAACTCCAGCCAGTCTTCGACCACGACTACAACGACCACGACAAGCTCCTCGGATGAGGGCCAATCTAGCACCGTTTCCGACCCAATTGTTGAAGTTTCTTCTGGCAGCTCCGCCAACGAAGATGGAAACTCCAGCCAGTCTTCGACTACGACTACTACGACCACGACAAGCTCCTCGGATGAGGGCCAATCTAGCACCGTTGCCGAGCCAGTTGTAGAAGTTTCTTCTGGCAGCTCCGCCAACGAAGATGGAAACTCCAGCCAGTCTTCGACTACGACTACAACGACCACGACAAGCTCCTCGGATGAGGGCCAATCTAGCACCGTTTCCGACCCAATTGTTGAAGTTTCCTCTGGCAGCTCCGCCAACGAAGATGGAAACTCCAGCCAGTCTTCGACTACGACTACTACGACCACGACAAGCTCCTCGGATGAGGGACAATCTAGCACCGTTGCCGAGCCAGTTGTAGAAGTTTCTTCTGGCAGCTCCGCCAACGAAGATGGAAACTCCAGCCAGTCTTCGACCACGACCACAACGACCACGACAAGCTCCTCGGATGAGGGCCAATCTAGCACCGTTGCCGAGCCAGTTGTAGAAGTTTCTTCTGGCAGCTCCGCCAACGAAGATGGAAACTCCAGCCAGTCTTCGACTACGACTACTACGACCACGACAAGCTCCTCGGATGAGGGACAATCTAGCACCGTTGCCGAGCCAGTTGTAGAAGTTTCTTCTGGCAGCTCCGCCAACGAAGATGGAAACTCCAGCCAGTCTTCGACCACGACTACAACGACCACGACAAGCTCCTCGGATGAGGGCCAATCTAGCACCGTTTCCGAGCCAGTTGTAGAAGTTTCTTCTGGCAGCTCCGCCAACGAAGATGGAAACTCCAGCCAGTCTTCGACTACGACTACAACGACCACGACAAGCTCCTCGGATGAGGGACAATCTAGCACCGTTGCCGAGCCAATTGTTGAAGTTTCTTCTGGCAGCTCCGCCAACGAAGATGGAAACTCCAGCCAGTCTTCGACTACGACTACAACGACCACGACAAGCTCCTCGGATGAGGGCCAATCTAGCACCGTTGCCGAGCCAGTTGTAGAAGTTTCTTCTGGCAGCTCCGCCAACGAAGATGGAAACTCCAGCCAGTCCTCGTCTACGACTACAACGACCACGACAAGCTCCTCAGATGAGGGACAATCTAGCACCGTTGCCGAGCCAGTTGTAGAAGTTTCTTCTGGCAGCTCCGCCAACGAAGATGGAAACTCCAGCCAGTCTTCGACCACGACTACAACGACCACAACAAGCTCCTCGGATGAGGGACAATCTAGCACCGTTGCCAAGCCAGTTGTTGAAGTTTCTTCTGGCAGCTCCGCCAACGAAGATGGAAACTCCAGCCAGTCCTCGACCACGACTACAACGACCACGACAAGCTCCTCGGATGAGGGCCAATCTAGCACCGTTTCCGACCCAATTGTTGAAGTTTCTTCTGGCAGCTCCGCCAACGAAGATGGAAACTCCAGCCAGTCTTCGACTACGACTACAACGACCACGACAAGCTCCTCGGATGAGGGCCAATCTAGCACCGTTGCCGAGCCAGTTGTAGAAGTTTCTTCTGGCAGCTCCGCCAACGAAGATGGAAACTCCAGCCAGTCTTCGACCACGACTACAACGACCACGACAAGCTCCTCGGATGAGGGACAATCTAGCACCGTTGCCGAGCCAGTTGTAGAAGTTTCTTCTGGCAGCTCCGCCAACGAAGATGGAAACTCCAGCCAGTCTTCGACTACGACTACTACGACCACGACAAGCTCCTCGGATGAGGGCCAATCTAGCACCGTTGCCGAGCCAGTTGTAGAAGTTTCCTCTGGCAGCTCCGCCAACGAAGATGGAAACTCCAGCCAGTCTTCGACTACGACTACAACGACCACGACAAGCTCCTCGGATGAGGGACAATCTAGCACCGTTGCCGAGCCAGTTGTAGAAGTTTCCTCTGGCAGCTCCGCCAACGAAGATGGAAACTCCAGCCAGTCTTCGACTACGACTACAACGACCACGACAAGCTCCTCGGATGAGGGACAATCTAGCACCGTTTCCGACCCAATTGTTGAAGTTTCTTCTGGCAGCTCCGCCAACGAAGATGGAAACTCCAGCCAGTCTTCGACCACGACTACAACGACCACAACAAGCTCCTTGGATGAGGGACAATCTGGCACATCGAATGCCCCTGTCGTGAAAGTTACCAAAGGAAGCTCCTCTAATGGCGGTAAATCAACCTGGACATCTACCAAAACAACTAAGACTTATTCTTCAAAGACGTCAAAGGTTCCTAAGTCAAGGGGAAAGTCTGGCTCTAGCAAAACTACGACCACAACTGTGACAAGCAGCTCAGGCAATAATCAATCGTCAGGATCATCCTCTCCCATTGTAGAGGTGTCCAAAGGAAGCTCATCAAACGAAGGTGGAAGCTCAAGCCAATCTTCAACGACAACTACAACGACTTCCAACAGCGGAGATGTCCAAACAGGCAGCGTTAAAGGAGGAAAATCTGGCTGGAAATCTACCAAAACAACTAAGACTTATTCTTCAAAGACCTCAAAGATTCCCAAGAAGTCAAGCTCAACTACGACTACAATTGTGACAAGCAGCTCGGATAATAGTCAATCTGGTGGATCATCCTCTCCCATTGTGGAGGTGTCCCAAGGAAGCTCTTCAAACGAAGGTGGAAGCTCAAGCCAATCTTCAACGACAACTACAACGACTTCCACCAGCGGAGATGACCAGACAAGCAGCGTAAATGGAGGAAAGTCTGGCTGGAAATCTACCAAAACAACTAAGACTTATTCTTCAAAGACCTCAAAGATTCCGAAGAAGTCAAGCTCAACCACGACTACAACTGTGACAACCAACTCGGATAATAGTCAAGCTGGAGGATCATCCTCTCCCATTGTGGAGGTGTCCCAAGGAAGCTCATCAAACGAAGATGGAAGCTCAAGCCAATCTTCAACGACAACTACAACGACTTCGACCAGCGGAGATGACCAGACAAGCAGCGTTAAAGGAGGAAAATCTGGATGGAAATCTACCAAAACAACTAAGACTTATTCTTCAAAAACCTCAAAGATTCCCAAGAAGTCAAGCTCAACCACGACTACAACTGTGACAAGCAGCTCGGATAATAGTCAATCTGGAGGATCATCCTCTCCCATTGTGGAGGTGTCCCAAGGAAGCTTGTCAAACGAAGGTGGAAGCTCAAGCCAATCTTCAACGACAACTACAACGACTTCCACCAGCGGAGATGACCAGACAGGCAGCGTTAATGGAGGAAAGTCTGGCTGGAAATCTACCAAAACAACTAAGACTTATTCTTCAAAGACCTCAAAGATTCCCAAGAAGTCAAGCTCAACCACGACTACAACTGTGACAAGCAGCTCGGATAATAGTCAATCTGGAGGATCATCCTCTCCCATTGTGGAGGTGTCCCAAGGAAGCTCGTCAAACGAAGGTGGAAGCTCAAGCCAATCTTCAACGACAACTACGACGACGTCAACAAGTGGAAGCCCCTCATCTTTGCCATCAGTTGATGTTGCCGACGGAATTAATGGCGATAAACCAAGCGCAACATTTACTAAGACAACAAAGACCTATTCCTCAAAGTCTTCTACTCCTCCCGTGTCGAGTGGAAAGACAAGCAAAACGGTGACCACAATAACAACATCCAAGTCCAATCCCGTCAACACAATTTCTTGGACAAGTCGCTCTAGCAGCCAGCCTTCAACTGGGGAAACTTTCGGAGATTCATCAAACTCCTGGTCAAAGCTGATTAAGCGAAGCACTTCGGGCGTTTCATCCGATGATGGCAGCAGCGGTTATGTTGTGGGTCCCAGTGGATCTCGTGGCGCACAATCATGGTCCCAACGCTCTGGATTCTCCAGTGATAACTCTGGTGTTCAAGGATCTGCAGACATTCGTTTCAGATATCCCAGCGGTCAGTATAGTCGCGAAGGACAGGACTCACAGGACTCGCAAACTTGGTCCAGGAGCTCCACAGGAGGCACTGAAAGCACAGATGGCGCAGATGCAGCCGTATCCGTAGACGGCCAGAATGTGGATGATTCGGAGAGCAGCGATAGTAACATGCAGGGTGGTGGCTCCGTTCGCGGTTCTGGACGCTATCCCTACTGGTGGGGCAACCGACGATGGGTGGGCGTTGGAGCCCAGCCCAACTGGCGCTACGGATGGCGTCCGTACGGAAGCGGTTGGGGTCGATGGAGCAATCAATATTAAAGTGAGTCCATTCCAATGGACTGAGCCTCAAAAAATGAGGATTTGGCTTTAATTTTCATGATTGTAAAATATATATGCATTTGAATATTATTAATTGTATTTTCATTTGAGTTGAATTTATTTTTTAAAGCGGAACAGGATTACATTTATGAAAATGAAACTATAAATAAGATTTCAAATAAAATAACATATAGAATTATTAAAGGATTCTTAGACTGAGGCTAGAAATTTTTAAATAACAAAAATATACAGGGGAATAAGAAAATAAATATATAAAATCCTCTTAGAACACATAGAAATTTTATAAATAAAATAATATTTCTAATATTCTCAACAAACTTTGTTTGTTTTTATTTAAAAATAAAATCATTCTATTTCAATGTTCATTTCAGGATAAACAAGCACTCTAAAAGAAGAAGTAAAACTTATTTCCGGATCCGGCAGTACAGTTTTTGATATACTGCAAAAAGTCCGCCCATGACGTCCATTGGGATGCTGGCGGAGATTCAGTTGAAGCGGAAGACCAGCCGGCTTCAGTGGTTGTAGAAGATTGGGCGAACGCGCCTGATATGGCCGCAAGTAACACCGAAAAGGTTATTATCAGAACCTTCGACTTCATAATGGCTTGGTTAGATGACTAAAATTTTAATTACGCGTTTGGCTGCTTTATACTTTTTCCCGAATATAAATAAGCAAATAAATATTTACTGGGCATATTTACACAAATGTTTTTTTAGAATTCAATCTCTATAGCAGAGAATTAGAGACCTGTGCGGTATGCAAGCACTACGTCTGGCAGAAGTTGTCAAATTGGAGTTCATATATCTTTACCACTCATTTGAAACACCAATCTATTTGATCAATTTATAATACTTTTTATTTTTATTTATTATTTAAAGAGAGATTCTTTTGTATTTATATTAGTTATATAAATATCTTAAAAACATTCAAAAAGGTTTTAATAAGTTATTCCTTATTTCTTTATTCTGTTATTATTTAACCAACAAATTTTTATAAAGTATATTCGAAGGCAGAACAACTAAATTTAAAATTTGAATTTTTTTCGGATTTTTCATAATTTTCAAAGTTGTTAGGTCCAGAACTTGGCTAGATCGATTTTTCTGTTGGTGCTGATCAAGCATATATATGGTTTATGGGGTTGGAAATACTCCATCACCGCTTTAAAACATATTTTGAAACTATATTCTTACAAGAAAAGCCACCAAGCGGCCGCCATATGAACTAAAGCTTGTAGGCGAGGGGAAGGAGGGAAAGAGAGGGATGGATAAGTTTGTTCTCTTTATAGCTATCGTGTTTATATATATATGTATGTATATTCCAATTCCGAATGAAAATCTAAATTTATTAATCACAAAATAATCAACAACTATTTTTTTTAAATTGTACTTAATTTAAGATTGTCAAAAATTTTAATGTTTAAACAATTTTAAATTCAGAATGCATATATAGACTATAAAATCTTTCACAGAACATCTTACCTACTTAAAATATATGGTATTTAACATTTATTTATTTATAACATTAATTTTTTTAAAAATATTATTATTAATTTTAAATAAAAATTACTTAAGTTATAGATAAAAAACATTAGCAATTCCGATAATATATCGTGGACTGGTGGCGCCATCTAATGAGTTTTTCCTGGTCTCGCAGCAATCAGATGGCAAGGCTGAAATGGTGCTAAAAAATCTTGAAAACCGTAAGAAGAAGCACAAAGTGCACAAAATAAAAAATCGAATTACAGGACTTAAAAACAATACAAAATTGCATCGAAATCGCTGTACATAAAAACCTAATCTCGGTGACAAATCGCAACAAAGCGGTGAGTGTGCGTCGGTGACTATTTGCGCGGAACTTGGCCAGCGATTATTGTTAGCCATAGCAAACACAGAACACACACACACAGAAACATACGCAGTGGTTCGCACGCACACCTACGTACGAGCACAAACAGAGCAGATGAAAATCTGGAAATTGTTATTCATTCCATATTTTTTTATGTAAAATCGAGTCGTTAGTGTGATTCTGGAATAACTTTCAGAATCCCAAAAGTGAAGCGCAGCAGAGCGCACGAAAAAATCCATTTCCTGTCCGCTATTCGGGGCACGAAGCACGGAGAGCAGAGCCCCAGCGCCAGAGCAAGGTGGGTGAAAGGAAACCTGAGGTCGCATTTTCTGCGACGACATCGCCGTCTGAGTCTGAATCGGAAGCGGAATCGGAATCGGACAAAGAACACGGAGCGCCCGCCGACGAGTTTGTTAGTTGTGAGAAACGCGAGTAGTAGCACCGCGGAGGAGCGTCGTTTATGACGCACATTTGGGGAAAGTGAGCTGAGCGCACACGAGACTGCAACAAAGGCAACCACTGGGCCGACATTAGATTAGGAGCAGCAGCTGCAGCGGCACCATGACGATCAAGCCAGTGAGTGCACCGCCCAGTGCGAAGCGTGTGGCCGGCAATGTGGTCGATGCGGACAACAAGGAGACGCAGGTGGTGGTGGTGGTAGAGCAGTCGGTGGCCAGCCAGGCCCAGGTGAGTGCAGCCTTTCACCTGGTTTTCTTCTCCTTTTTAATTTTCCTTTCTTCTTCCTTTCTTTGCCGCCCCCACAGAGTCCCCAAAGGCGTGGCGAAGTCTATGACGAACTGGCACGCACTCATCGCTGCAGCCCCCACAAGAGGTGAGTGCCTCCCTCCAGCACAGTCCCCGTTAGAAGTTGCATGTTTACACGCCGATGGGGGATTCCCCTTAGGCAGCAGTAATTAAATAGCATTTCTGATGCATAACTTACATGTATTACAAGGCAATTTGAAGAGGGTTTAATGGCACTTTACTGCAACGGAAAACTGCGTTTCTGAAACGAAACCTAACTACTTCCGAATAAAAGGCCTTTTGCGCAGTAAATTTACGCCGTTACCTTTAGTTTGAGGTAGTTTTCTATCGTCCACAACTCAAAATGGGGTTCGCAGTAACAGATTTATATAATATTCCTTTCGAATTACTTACATTTCTAAGAACCCTTAAAGAAAGTAATGTCTTCTTGATGGTAGAATAAAATAGTATTACAGATACTGTAAAATATGCAGTGTCTATATAACTGCTAGGTTTTTTTTACTTTATTTTAAATGCTCTTGAAAGTAAGATCTATAACTAATATATTACTTTTTTATGTTTTGTAATTATCCATATTGACGTATTCCCTATTTTCTTAATTTCCAGCAACGCCCGTTCAAAGCGCCGTGACCATCATGATAGTCATGCTCATCACCACAAACGTGATCGCCTCGAACGCGAGAAACTCAATCATCCCGCCGTGGTGGCTGGAGCTGGAGCGTCCGTCGGCGTGCCTGGCAGCAAATGCAATAGCCCGCCTTTGGCTTCCACATCGAGCGGCAGTAGCAGTCCCTCGGTGGGTAGAAACTCACCCGAGCATCTGGGCCTAGGCTGCTCTACAGTTCCCAAGGCCCAGGGCCAGCTGTCACCGGCATCGGCGGCGACTGCCAATCTACTGAAATCAGCGGAGGAGGCCTTTTCGGGCTATAACAGCGGCGACGAACACCTACAGCCCAAGGAGCGAAAAATTCCAGTGGAGGAGTGGCAGCGTCGCGACGTAGAGTTTGCCAAGTGCATGGAGCAGCGGGGCTACGAGTTGAAGCCCGTGGAAGAGGACGGTGCCTGTCTGTTTCGCTCCATTTCCCTGCAGATCTATGGCGATGAGGAGATGCATGACGTGATCCGCCAGCACACCATGGATTATATTGTAAGGACTTGGAATTGTTATTTAAATATTATTTATCAAACACCAAATATTTCCGCTTGCAGCACGAGAATCGCGAGTACTTTGGACAGTTTGTCACCGAGGATATCAACAGCTACATCCAGCGCAAGCGAGCTCGTGATGCCCACGGCAACCACATCGAGATCCAGGCCATTTCCGAGATTTATAGTCGCACAGTTGAGGTCTACTGCTACCAGTCGGGTAAGTTTAAAGAGATTCTGAGGCAAAAATCTGTTTATTTACTCAATTATTCTCCCGTTTTTAGATCCCATTAACATCTTCAACTCGGAGCAGTCGCAGGCTGGCTACCCTCCCTTGCGACTATCCTATCAGCGCGGATCCCACTACAACGCCATCTTGGATCCATATAACGCCACTGTGGGCGTTGGCTTGGGCTTGGCTGGTTACAAGCCCGAGTTTCAAACAGCAGAGGCGGTGCGTCTCAGTGAGCAGCTGGAGATCGAACAGACAATGTTCGAGGATAAGCTGAAGACAACGGACTGGGAGGCCACCAACGAGGCCATCGAGGAGCAAATAGCCCGTGAGTCATACCTGCAGTGGTGCCGCGATAATATGCAACGTTCGCGCAGCAGTAACACGGCCGCTGGATCGGCCACATCCTCAACGGTAACTTCTGCAGAGGCGCTCACCGATTCCGATGCCTCGCCCTCCAAGTACTCGATGTGTGGTGGCACTGGCAGCAGCGGCAATCCGGCCGCCACATTGACCAGCGCCAGTGGTTCTGTGGATCCCACGGCCTCTGGCTTTTCGCTGTCACCCAAAACGTTGAGCCAGTTTTCCCACAAGTTGCCATCGGATGACATGACTGGCTATGACAGCGACACCACCGACATGAGTAGCACAAGCTCGGTGGGTCACTGCGGTGGTAACTCATCGCCGAGTACAGTGTCAACCGGTCAGCGAACGGGCAAAGGATCAAAGACAAAGCGTCGTGCCACGGCCCTCAGAAAGAAGCGACGTCACGAGGCTCGCGAAGGGGTGCCGCTGGCTGGCAAGAGGTGGGTTGGAAAGTGTTTCTTTTTTTGGTTTGAACTTGTTTAATTATATTTCACTTTCATCAGCACTGATATTTTGGAGGCACCGCTGCGAAAGAGCCCAAAGCGCGACTCTACTCCATCGGTGGCTCGTGCCAATACGCCGGATGCTGAGCAACGTCCCTGCACCTCAAAGCAGTCTTCCATCTCGCCCCAGAAGCGCGGCGAAGGGCAGTCATCCAGCCAGAAGAACTACTCCAGCTTCTACCAAGAACTTCTTGAAGCTTCCTATGCCAATGAAGGTAGAAAATGTTTTATATTTTTATAGAGAAGCATTTCTGAGCTCATTTTATCTCATATATTTACCCTTCACAGGCGTCAACGAGAGCGAAATGCTGCAACAAGCCATCCAGATGTCCACTCGCGACTATATGGAGGACCAGAAGCGCAAGTATCTCTCCGGACCGTAGGCCGCTGCTTCCGACAGCTGCGCCTTATTCTTTGTACAGTGATTTAGCAGTTCTTTTTCGCAACGAAAACGAAACACAAAACTTACCAAAAAAAAAAACAAACAACAACAAAATCAACAAGAAAAAAACGGAAACAAAAACTTAAACTAAACGCAGAAATTATCGACGATCTTGAAATGCTGATGAAAGCAGGTGTGCCGCTCTGGTGGATGGCTTGCTTTTCGCAGCACCCTTACACTCTCACATAAACTATCCTATATATATGTATATATATATATGATCATATATTTTGTAATAAGCAGTCCCATGAAGGTTCATTAATGAATTTGCTGATTTGAGCACAAATTTTGATAAGAGGTGGATCCTGTCCACTTTTATACCATGAATAAATGTCACGTTCCTTTCCTCCCCTTATAATTAATTGCTATTTTGTAAAACTTAAATCATAAAGTTAATTTTAGTAAAGCGACAGCAAATGAACCCTGTTCGTGCATAAACTAAAAATTATATAAAACTAACAAACCGACATACACACACGATACGGATAATAATAATATGGATTAATGCTAATGATTAATTATTTAATTAAATACAATAAATGGTGCATAATAATCGTAATTTATGAGTACTCTTAAATAAAGCAAATAAATAATCACAGAAATTTAAGGAATTTATCATTTTTGGGAGTTTCTTCGAGGATATTCCATGGCAAATAAGTAAAACCAACTTGTTTTAGATCAAATTATATTATTTACTGCATACATATGTACAAGTTTATTTGTGTAGCAAAAAGTTATATAAATACATTCACAATTTTGTTGAATCTCCTGCCTACAAGTAAGTTTAAATCTAAATTGCATTTGTTTACATATTTTATATATATTTATAAATATATATTTAGTAGTTCGCTGCCAGTGGAACAGTTTTATGTATTCGTACAGGTGTTTGTACATATATGGACAGCCAGACATACATACATACAACATTGATTCTAATTGTGTACAAAAATACATTTCACTAAAATACATTGCGTATAAAATTATTATTCCTTTGCACATATTTCTCTTAAATTAGATTTATATGGAATATTGGGACCGATCAACTGCTGCTGTTAATGGTAATTATCTATGGAAACTGAATTATAAAATAAAAATTAAACAATTTAAGGGTTAGTTGCGGGTATTTCCTAACTTAGGCATATTTAAAAATTTGTAATTATAAAAATCACAAGAAAATTAATGAGAAATCAGAGAGTTCTTTGGGTTTCTCAATTTGTAGAGACGGTTCCCATGATCATAGTGGTCTTATGTTTAAAATTGTACACTGTGTTGGGGATCTTCCCTAGGGAAAACACCTGAAGACATTTGCTAAAACATCCTTTTGTTTGCATTATCCGATTTTGTGAGAGTCAATTAAATTGTGTGGACCGAGAGAGAGTTGTATTTTTTTTGAAGCAGCCTTGTTCGAGGACTTGGCTTTAGGCTAAATTGAATTTTGCTTTAACTGACTTTACAAAAATCATTTGGCTAATTTATCATTTGCTGTTGTTGCTGCTGCTGCTGCTGGGGGCCCTGTTGCTGCTGCTGCGTGATCACTATGTGATGTTGCTGCTGCTGTTGTTGTTGCTGCTGCTGCTGTTGCTGTTGCTGTTGTTGCTGCTGCTGCTGCTGTTGCTGTTGCTGCAACTGTTGCTGTTGGCTGGCTAGTTGATTGGCATGTTGCAAAGCCGCCGTGGTGGCCTCTGTGACCACTGGCTGCAGCATACTGGTGCCATTCTCACGGCGAACATGACTATTTAGCTCCGCCTTAACCCTTCTGGCTATGTGCGATCGTGTGTGCTTCCGCAGGTGATCCTTGCGATAGAATCCTTTGCCACATTCGGCACACTGATGCCGCTTTTCCCCCGAGTGGATCACAAAGTGCAGGCTGAGCTGCTCCTTCCGCTTGAAGGCTTTCAGGCAGACGGTGCAGATGTAGGGACGATCGGGATTGTGGGACTGCTTGTGGCGGGTGAGGTGATCCTTGCGCTTGAGCGAAGCCTGGCAAATATCGCACACATACCGCTTCTCCAGGTTGTGACCCACCAGATGGACTTCGAGGAGCTCGGGTTCGGGGTATGCCACATGGCATTCGGGACACATGTACAGGGGGCTGCCATCGAGCGCTGTTCCTAGACGAATCTCTCCGGGTCGCAGTTTTGGTTTCCGGTCCTTGCTACGCTTTTTACGCTTCTTCTTTTTAGAGGAACTGCCACTGGCTCCGGCTGTCGTCGCTGTGGCCGTCGTCGCCGTGGCTGTAATCGCCGCCTGTGCTTGCACCTGCAATGTCGTCGTCTGCTGTTGGGGCTGCAGCGTCAACTGCTCCTGCTGAGGTATACTAATGGTTGTTGTGCCAAGGGTATTGATGCCAATGGCTGGTCCCGTCTGCACTTGCAGTACCTGACAAAGAATATGATATTAATTAGAAAATATTTAAATATTATTTTAGGGTTTAAAACTTACCACATTTTGCTGATTCTCCTTTTTTATCGTTTCTGCGGAATACTTGAGAAAGTGGTGCAGCGACAGGGGCAACGTGTTGGCTGGAAGATGCGAGAGGTAGTCGGCAACGGTGGTGCCCGGCGTCAGTGTTTGCCACGAGGTATTCTGGAGTACTGAAAAATGATTTCTTTATTAGTTTTATTTAAAAATAAAGTTAAATTGCATTGTTACCTTGCTGTTGTAGGATGGCATTGCACAGATCTTGGGTTAGCTCCTGTGGGGCCGTCACTTGTTGCTGCTGCATCTGCTGCTGCTGCTGCTGTTGTTGTTGCTGCTGCTGCTGCTGACCGGAAGTGCTTGCTTGCAGCGCATCCGCTGCTGCGCTGGTTGTGGCTGCACTGGCATACGCCACCGTGGCATACTGCGTCTGCTGCTGTTGTTGTTGCTGTTGCTGCTGCTGGGCGGCGGCAACCAGGTGGCCATTGTACTTGTCACCCTGGAGAGCATCCTCCTGGCCGCCACGGAACTTGTTATTCCCACTGCCGCTCTGACCCGTTGCCAGATTGGCCTGACCAAAATGCGTGACCTGTTGCTGCTGCTGATAGCGATTGCTTGTGCCGGCAGCATCCTGCTGCTGTTGCTGCTGGGGGTTATTGGTAGTGGTCACCGTCACATCCGCCACGGCAGCGGTCACCGTGGAAACCAATGGCGCTGTGCTTGTTGTGAATTGCGGCAGGCCGGGTATATTGCCGGGAAAAGTGTTGCCAAACGGGGTGAAGTTCATGGTCTATCCGTAGCTCAGCTCGTGGGGAGATCTTGGGAGATTTTATCCTGGGATCCTGTGCGTTGAGAATCAGGCAACTGAAATAAGTTAATGATTGTAAAATATATAAAAATATTTTGTTTTTATTTTATCTTCTTAACTTTAAAACTATATAACTTTACTTTACAATTGAAACTTAAAAGGCCTTTTGAATAGAAAGTGAAAATAGCGCCGTGGTTGTTGTCGTTATTTTAGCTGACTTGCCGAATCCTACACACACACACACACACTACCGCCCACCCGCAGGACAGGCATCTAAACACACCACCAGCCGACATAGCACACACAACACCCCACACACAACAACAACAACAATTACACTCTGGCTGCATTTGTAGAGGTGACGATAAAAAAGAGCGCGAATCCTGCGCGCTGTGCCGCCATGAGAGCGAGAGAGAAGGAACGAAGGAGGGTCAGGAGGGTGGCCACCATAAACGAGTAGGGGGCATGAGGTTTACGGAGGACTCCGGGCAATGACGACCGCCTCTATATGTCGATTTAGTGTGTCGGTACATTAAGATTAGGTTAGGGCTGACCCAAACCGCAAGTGTGTATCACAAACAAAAAGAATTAAATTAAAGCCAAGAAAAGCGGAAAATAAAGGCAAATAAACACATATAACTCATACGCAGCGTGGGACAATCTAAACTGACTTGTAAGTGGCAAGAGCACAGGGCTGCGTCATATCGATTTTCACTAGGAAGGCAATTCCATGTCCTTTTTAATTGAGCAAACATTATATGCATTATATTTATTTATATTTATTTAATGAATATTAAGCCAGTTTATGGTCAAGTCTTTGCGTGACTCTGACAGATGTATCAACTTTCACTTGAAAACACTTGGAAAAGCGCTGAGCTCCTCGTTTATTTTTGTGTCTTGTGCGCGCGAACCCGTGACACAATAAAACGCAAGGCGGCGGGCCCACAAAGGAAAAGTGCAGCCAATTGCATTTGCTGCCGCACAGCCCATTCTGGAGGTCACCTCCTCCGCGGAGGCCAACAAAAAAAAAAACAAAAAGTGTGTGTATTGTGTGGGCTTTCCGAGGGGTATTCGCTGGGGGAAGGCGGGAGGAGGGTAACCACTACCGTTCAATGTGTCTGCGGTGCACATGCACATGCACATGCGATTAACACCCGCCGCATCCACAATTGGAGCCACCAGGCGGCGTGTGGCGTAGCTTCACTACTGACCCGACCCGACCCGTCCGCTCCGCATTTGGGCTCCGGCATTCCCACTCGTCCGGCACGAGACAGCAGCTTCGGCTCTCGGCTCTTTGGGAGCCGGCATGGCCCCCTCCTGAACTTGATGGTATTAGTTGGTCTAACTACCATTGTGTGCTTGAGAGAGAGAATAAAAGGATAGCTTTACCATAGGGAGAGAGACAGAGAGAGAGTGCCGCTCTCTTGGATGGAGCAAAAACATTACATTTGCCATTTTGAAAAACATATTTGTTGACTGCCTTTATATATAGCTAAATGTTTATCGATAGATAGTTATATTTAGACAAGGATTAATGATCAGAGTCTGGCCAATTGATAAGCATTCATTTTTAAGGTGTTATTTAGTATTTAAATATGTTTTTTATACCAAAATTTATGATACAAATATTATTATTTTTAAATGAATACAGAAGAAAGCCAAATCCCATCAGAGATTTAATAAATTATTAATCCAAATCTCTTCGAATTATTTTTAAAGTTATACAAATTTTTAAACCAACCAAAATGTTGATAGTAAAAAGTTTACATTAACAAAATTAATTTTCTTAATTTTCTAAATTATTACAACTAAAACTCTTCTCTATAAGGAATCTCCAGCAAAGCTGATTCCAAAGTTTCTTTGCTCAGACCCTGAGAACTATGCTTTGGCATACAGACACCTTGAATTCGACGATATCCTTGACGGCAAACGCATTCAGGATCAAAGCAAAAGTTTTCCGCTGGACAATAACTGCCGGCAGGACACTTAATCATGGTACAGCTAACGACCTCATTTGGTTGACAGTCTATGCCCATAACACGATAATTGTCATCTGAAATCTAAGATTTGCTAAAGTTTATATTTAAAATATGTAAAGATTAAATTAATAACCTTTGTGGAATTATTTTGGGAAAGAAAAACAAGTAGAAAAATCAACAAAGCTAACAAGTGTAGAGACATTGTGGGACTATATTCCTATATTTATTTTAAAACCATTTAACCATGGCAAATATAATCAAGGGATGACTGTAACTAAATGTGATATTTAAATGCATCTGAAATTGTTTTAAATTGGAAAAAAATGAAAATCAGAAAAATATAAAAATGACTTAACAACTTTCTAATACCCTGCTTACATTTTAATTTAAAAAAAAAAACGTTAAAAGAAAGCGTACATTGCGTATACTTAATATTCTTTTTGAATATTACGTATACGCCACGTATAACAGGTCAAGAAATCAAAGCCATTTTTGATAACATTTTCCACACCATTTACTTCCTTTAAACACACCAAGGTTGCACGTGTGCCAAGAGGGTAACATCTCCCGCATATATCCCACATATCCCCCATCCTCTAGACTCCACAGGGGTTCGTGTAATTTGCATATATGCAGGCCAAGTCGGCCAGCAGCAGCCACAACAACAACAACATCGGTTGCAACCAAAACAAAGATGCTGCGCTCCTGACACTGAAACCCGCACACAAGGCCAATCGACGAAATCAGGCCACGCACACGAATTCCGGCACGGTGGCGACGATGACGATGGCGATGACGTAGCGTTGCGATGCGATGCTTCCGGCAAACGGCCTACCATAGCAAAAAGCCGGCCGGCTTCCCCAGGCCCACAGGCATCTCATTCCCAGACAGCTCCTCTTCAGAAGCACATAGAAAATTGCACTCAATGCTGCACAGAGAAAAATTAATGACTATGAAAGTAGAACTTATCTGAGATGATTTTGCTAAGGATTCCTAATAATTACAAGGCACTAAACCCCACCGGTTTGTGGCTTAATATTTTATTAATAACAAATCCTTCTTAAACAAGTTCAATTTCCCCCAGTGCACTGCAATCCATCCAATGCGAGTAAACACCGAGGACTATCCACACTCCTGAATCGGAGAGCGAGAGTGTTGGCGCCAGAAGGTGGCCAAATGGCGGGTGGGTGATGGTTTGATGGTGGTTATTGCGCTGGCAAGGAGATGGCGACAGGAGGCAGGAGGAGGCAGTGCTGGACAAGTGCAACTCTCCTGTGCGCATGTGAGGTGGCTGTTCTTGTGCTCGTATATCAGGGCGGCACTTGTGTGTGCGTGGCCACCTCGGCGGCTTTCCAGGCATTGCATCACCATCAGAGTCGTGGTCGTGATGGTTGCAGCAGAGGAGGGAGGTGGGTGTGTTAGCGAGGATGCAGTAAAGTTGGCGCATTTGGCCGCACTTTGCCGGTCAACTGCCAAACCCTTCTACGCCCATAGACAGCCTCGTTCTCGGATGCAGCTGAATGTGTTACAAGTGGCAGACAAAGGCACTTTGAACCCTGACCGCAAATGGGGTTTTATGGAAGCAATTTTTTGGGTTTGAGTTTTTTAATTTAAAAATTATAAACTAAAAAAATTAATCAGAGATGGGCAAAGACTCTTTGAATTTAAAGTAGGTGAAAAATATTTTTAGAATGCTAAAAATAAATATTTTGGGGTTTTTATTCATAGACATTTTATTGGAGAAACACTTTTTTAACACACTTTTTGGCATATTTTTAAAATGTTTTAAAATTCATAGGATTATTTACAAGAAAACCCCTTTTCAGAATATAATTTATTATATATTTTATAAAAATTATTTAAATAAATAACATAGAGTCTTAAATTATTTAGGAAATATTTTAAAATATGCGTAAATATTTCAATCTTTACTTAAGCCCACTTTTAAATAATTTTTTATCCACTGTGCCACCACGACGTCATTGTCATTGGCAGGTCTAGTGGGCCGTAATCGTGCCCGTGTCCTTGTCCGTGTCCGTGTCCGTGTCCGTAACCGTATCCGTGTCTGTGTCCGTGGCCGTGACCGTGCACCCCCGCCAATTCGGCAAAGACGAACTGTGAGGCTGAGTGCAAGTCGCGCCCGCAACTCGCAGGACACCCACAATTGCCCACAGATTTGCACACACAGCCCTTGCAGCTGTGTGTGCGTCGTGAAAGTGAAACTGCGACGCACAGCAGAGCCGGGAGTTTGCAGCCGGAGCCGTATTCCGCAGCCGGAGTCGCCGAAATGCCATATTCGTGGCCGTGGCCGTGGCCGTGGCCATGACCCGTCGTCGTCGTCGTCGTCTGTGCTGCGCCGTGCATTCTGTATCCTGTTTTCGGCATTCCGTGTTTTGTATTTCGGGGCCCCGGACACACTCACAAACACACCACGCACGTACACAAGAGTTTTCGGGGGAAATTCGGAAACGCGGTCACATGATGTCGATGACGTTGTGCCGCCGGAGTCAGCATTGCAATGCAGGCGGCACATTAAATGCCTGATTTATTGCCCAATTGTGAGTGTGTGTGAATCAATGAATCCTTATGGTTTTACTAATTTAAGAAGAGCATCTGAGTTGTAATTGGAATGTGTTTATTATTATTTGTCTAGCGAAAAATTTATAAAAAATTAATGAAACATTTAACGTCTTCTTGTGAGAGAAATATTTGTTAAAAGTGAAGTTGGTTAATAATGAGTTGGTTAATAATTCATTTTGACTATTTTAAATGTGTGCCTCTTTTAATAAAGAAAATCCTTAATTCAAAAAATATAGTAATTATTTATATAAAACTTTTTTAAAATATTTTTGGGAAACTCTGAATGTTATTTTTTCCCTTATTTAAAAAACATTTATTTTTGAAGATATAAATTTCTATTTAATATGTTATTCTATTGACCAATATTAAACAAATATTTATTAAAGCTAAATTTAGGATTAAAATCAAGCAGTAAACTTTAAGGAATTGCCGGCTTTCGAGTTAAATTAATCAAGAATATCATATTTTTGATTTAAAGCATAAATTTAGATATGTAAACATTATATAAAAAAGTTTAATAAATCAATTTTAACTGAAATACCTTAAATAAAATTATGTTCATAATTTTAATAGTTAAATTTTAGCTAAACTTAGGAAATGGGATCCTTGTTATTAAGATTCAAATTTTAAAACATTATATAAATAAGTTTAATAAACAATTTTAGCAGAGATCCACAGTTAAATATTATTTTAATCATTAATAGTAAATTAACAGGTACATTCTACACAAACTTAGCTTAAGGAGCCTTGTTTTTACCTATGATTATTTATTTATGATTTATTTAATGAAGTTCTATCCATAAATTCCATTAGAATTAGCTGCAAAAAGGTAATTTCTGGAACTTCAGAATCAACCTACAAAAAATCCTATAGGAACCCCTTATATTTATAGTTTTTTAAGCAGAAAAACTCTGAATTACTTAATAAATTAATTATAATGTTGATATAATTTATTTCTTTAATTTATTATGTACAATTTTTGAATATGTTTAATAAACATTAATATTATTATATAAGTGAATACAACAATCCCTCTACATATTGCATTGCATATTTTTTTGGGCGTCACACAATAGCACTAATTGCTTCACTAATTTGCCTGTACTCAAAAAGCGACTATGTGTACTCACTGGTTTTTCAATTGCTCCGGCACTGCTTTCACATTTTCCAGCTCTGTATTTTCTTTTTAGGAAAACACACTCAATAAAGACACACTTTAGAGACACTAAAGGAAGTCACGTTTCCTTGCAAAACTGTTGACGTTTGAAAGCCGCGTGAAAGTAAAAACGCGACAAAATTCGCAGCGCGGCAACAAATACCAATGCAAAATGAGTGTGTTTATGTCTGTGTGTGTGTGTTTTGGTGGGGGGCGTAATGCCGGAGATTCAATACAATTCGAGGCGAGGCAAGGCAATGCGATTCAACCGGATGACGTAGTGTCGGCGTTGGCGTTATAAAGTTAACTGATTGAAAGTGCGTTCGTCCGGCGCCTAAAATTGTGTAGAGTTTGGTGACGAAGAGCCGATACACGGCCGAAACTGGCGATAAACCAATACCAATATACTGGCAGCCAGGCGTGTGTGTGTGGAAGGACTAGCAGTTTGGCCAAATGTTTGCCGGCGGCAGACAATTATTTACTCTTTAAATTGCCGACAATGCGACAAGCACACACACACACAGACAAATGGATATACATATATACTCCACCCTCGCTGGCAGGACCTATACCGGCGCCTAGCTTTCGCTTTTGTGTTTGTTCTCTCGCCTGCCTTTCTCTCTATTCTCTCTCTCTATCTCTCTTTCACCAGGATGCTGTGCTCTCCATCCTTGTGTTCGTCCTGTCCACTCTCTCTCTCTCTATCTCGTTTTCGCTCTCTTCGTTTCATTGCATTTTCCCGATGTCCTTTTAGTTAATTTGAGCGCGCGCCGTCAGGTATGCAACAGTTTTTTTCAAACGCACTTTTTAATAGGCATTTTTGTGCCCTCCCCCCTGCAGCAATCCGGAGATCCTAATAAAACCCATTAAAATACTGCAGTATATAAGAAGTTCACACAAATGCTGCTATGTACTTGTGTGATTTATATGCATGTGCAGCTAAAAGCACTCTTTGTTTAGCTTAAAAGGGCGGCAACACAAATCATTTCGTTTGTTTATTTCAATTTTAGTTGGGTTGTGGCGGGGTCATAAACTGAACTTTACATATATGTTTGTATATACTAGGAAGTATATAGATACGAAAGCAATTAAATTTATATGTTGATTTATTTTTACTATTATGATAGGGATTTCTTAAGAAACTGCATTGCAGATGCATCTTTCTGAGATAAATAAAGGTTTCTTTTTAAATGTTTTTGCTTTCTGGTTTCTTATGTTCTTTTAGGTGAAATGAAATTTGGTTAATATATAGAGAGCAATAATCTTTTTATTTTGTTAATAGTCAAATAGATTTTAAAGAAAGGCAAACTAATGTTGATAATTTAATTACTCTAAAATAACCAATTTAATTCATGTTTCTTGAAAAAATATTATTTAAGAATTTAGTTAAATGTAACCCAATACTTGGTTATATTTTTGATTAGTAAAATTTACAAAGATCTTAAAATTAAATATATATTTAAAAAAATATATACATTGTCAGGGCTGTGTTACTTTTCTTTACAATTTAATTATTTTAAACATTAGTAATCTTTTCCTCAAAAGTTTATATAAACAAAGAAACAATTCTTATATCCTTCTAGATTTTTCTTACTCAAACTAAACCGTATAATAAAGATAATTGAAATATTTACTGGCTCTCACAAATTATAAAATATTTATATGTATATTCTTAAAATCCATTCTAAAAATTCAAATTATTCTTATTACAATTTTATTATTTTTAGTATTTGTGGTATATTTGTACTGTTTAGGAATAATAAGATTAATTCCATATTCATTTCTTAATGTGATTCTAAAAATTTGTATTTTTTTATTATCTCTAAAATATATAAATATTTCTTTGAATTTTTTACAACATTTTTTATAATAAACTTAAACTCCCTTGCCTAATATTTTTCGCATTCATTTTAAAGACTCGATTTCCAGACAATTTCCATAAAATCAATACCCTTATATGCAAAGAAATAAAAAAAAAGGGGCACAGGACCGACTTTTGTCTAAGGGCTATGCCACTTGTCCATGTGTGTTTGTGTGCACAGATTTGTGCCAACTGCAAAAATTGACCAACTGAAGTGCAGCCCAATGGAAACTAAATCTAAACAACACCGGAACACCCCAGCAAGGTCACAACCGACACCCCTCCGAATGGGGAACCGAAAACTAACCAAAAACTAAAAGTGAATCCGAGCCAAACGAATCGGAGAGGACTGGACTTTTTGGTTGGAAGGGAAAGGGGAACCATGGCCCCCATAGAAAGGGGTGCTCTGCCGAGCGCCAAAAATTCATTCATAAAATTCTAAAACGCGCTAAAATCTAAAATTCTAAACAAACCACTCGGCTGTTGGCCCGAATGTGGGTAGCAAGTTGGCAGTTGCTAGTTGGTAAAGGGGACTCCTAAAGGAGAACTCATACGCCCTGTGGTCCATACGGTCTCCTGAATGTCCCCCTTTCAAGTGGATGTATGTGTGTGTTACGCGTAAAAAAACACACAAAATTTTGATGCTGCTATTAGGTTACAGTCAAAATACTTGAGTTAACACCTTTAGAAAATATTAAAGCGGGTTAAAAGAGTGGCTAAAGAATTAAATTTTAAATTTAAAGAATGGTTTATGTATGCAGAAACCGTAAATGGTTAGGAAAATTGTATAAAATCTATGGTTTATTGGGTGAATTATAAAATAAATCAATGAATTTTGAGCTATAAAAAGTAAATTGTTATATTTTAACTTTTAAATTATCATTTAATGTCAGAGTAGCAAAGACAACGAATTAAATAATAAATAATGATAATAATGTGATCGAAATTCTCTCTTAAATAGAAGTAGAAAAAGTGGAATTTTAACTAATTAATTTTAAATAAATAAAAAATAAATCTCAAGATTTATAATACCCACAAACTAGACAACATTTTTGGCTCTTAATTTTTCTCCTATTATTTAATTGTTTATCCTTTAAATGTCTCATATTATTTAATTATTACTTAATTTAATATTTAATGGTTAAATATATTTATAAATTAATACAGAATAAAATAAACCTAAAAATACAAATTAAATATAAATTAAAAAGTCAAAAAGCTAAGCTTACGGACCCTCTATAAAATATATAAAATGTTCCAATAGGCATATTTAGCCCAACTGAAGTATAACTGTACCTAAAAGCCTAGGGAATAGGGAGACATATCCCTCTGGGCTTTCTTGGTGTTCTTTGTATTTCCCCCATGGCCAGGATCCCCCCTAGGTAACAGGACACAGGACTCTCCTTCTGGTATGAGGAAAACCTCTGTGCTGTCCCAAATGTATGTTACTTGTTCATAGTCCTGACTTCTTGTTGCACATATATTTATAAAACCAATCTAAAAGGAAACATTTTGCGCACAACTGTACTTGCAGGCAGGCAAGCAGGATGTTCGGCCATTTTGTTATTATTTTTAGCAGACGACTGCAAGCAAAATCAAACTAAAAAATGGGCATTTTATGTATACATATATTATAAAATATGTATATATATAGAAAGATTTATATAATACAATAAAAAAAAACACTTTTACATAAACGCACACTCAACTGCAATTGTTTGTATGTCCTGTGCAAAATTCGTATGTAGAAGTTTTGTAGTATCCTAAGGCCTATCCGGATTTGTCAGTGTGTGTGTGTGACTGCGTTTTTCTGCATCAAGTGTGTGTCTGTGTGTATGCTGGCCATCACCTACCTAACTTCATGGCGAAGTGCAACAAACTCTACTCTACACACACGCACAAAAACGCCGCCCAGGAAAATGCAATCAAATGGCAAAAATTTTGCCAGACTGCAGGCAGCAACAACAAAAGCAACAGCAACAAATGTTGTTGCAACAACTGCAACTGCAGTCTCTCGTCTGCCGCAAAGGCCATTTGGTGGGAGGGGAAGCAATGGGGATGGGTAAGGAATGCATGTGGGTGCTGTTGCAGGCCAGACACTGGCCATAAAACAGCAAAAACAAACTGTGAAAACATTTTAGTTGCATTTTCTATATGGAATATGTCTATTAGGGTGGACTGAGTCGGATTGGGAAATATATATATAGTAAAAAATATACTAAATATATTTTTATTATAACACTATAAAATTTGTTTTTATAATTTACAATAAGGAACAAGGAGAAATAAGATGAAAAAAAATATATTAAAAACAGCAGTTTATTTCCTAATAAAAGAAAAACAAGTTCACAATATTTAAAATTAAATTGTATTAAACATAATATACTTAAATTAAGCATAATTATATAGTATATAAATATTTTATAATATTTGTGATAAATATAATACAAAGAAACTAGCTCTTTTTCTTAAGCAAAATCTTGTCATATGCGGCGTATACGTAATATAAATGATAAAAATGTTTTTCCAACACAGAAACTTAACACAATCCCTGAAATTCAAAGAAATTAATTAAAAACTATTAAAACAAATCTAAGATCTCTTATAATTTCCATTAAAAACAAACACTTCTTGCTTGAAACTTTTTAACCCATCACACATGGCGTATGAGTAATATCTCTCATACGCTCCAAATAGTTTTTCTCCTCTTAAAATTTAAAGTTTTCTAATTTTAACCCAATAAGGTCCACTCCATTGTACATATAAATACAAAAGTGTGGCTCAAAAGTGCGGCTCTATGTGTGGGTGTGCATAATCCTTGTGCATATATAAATGTACAAAATCAACCCTTAGCTTTTGACTAGCCGTTCAAAAAAACACCCAACATTTGTGTGTGCATGCGTGTGTGTGTGTGTGTGTATAAAATAAATTTCATTTAAATTAAAATAAATAAAACTCGTTTCGAAACCCAATCCCCAAAGCCGGCACCAAAAACAAGAACTTAGACAAAGCGCAGACACATCCATAATAGTCACAACCCCCCCGGTTTTCGATGTCAGGGCAGCAGACAGCAGATGAAACTGGTTGTCTGGACATCGTCGATGAAGAAAAGGCTTTCATTAGGCCGCCTGGGCGAGTCTGACTGCAGTCTATGCATTTTAATTGATTGCCAGTCATCTTTGTGGGCTTTATTTTTGGCAAAATTCCATTAATCTTCGGCCATATTTGGTTGGCAATTGAGCTTAATGCCATTATCTTTCTGCACGACCAAGATGCTGAATTGAATTTCTCTCAAAAGGCAAGCAAAAGTGCAGATTAAAAATCACTTACGCGACGAGTTGGTTTTAAGATTATCTTGATAAGTTTTTAATTAAAGAAATAATAATAAATCAATAAACATATCTTTTTGCTTGAATAAATTTATTCTTCTCCTTAACTCATGGAAATGAGAAGCATTGCTTTATTATTGTTTATTTTAGTTGGTAGAAAGGTCTGACGATGAGTTTTAATTAAATAAAATATATATTTTATAGAAGTAACTGAACTAACGGAATACTTAAAAGCAATATATATAGAAGCTTATATATAGATAGTTTATATTTATGCGGGGAAAAGGGAAAAAGAGTGAAAGTCCAGAATTATTATTCAAACTTTGATTTTGATTTAGAATTTGTATAAATCGTAGCATAAAATATATACCTTTTGTTTTTATATTTTTAATGGTTTCATTTTCAATGTTTTCTCATATTTTTGTTCCTTTATTTTACAATTTAGTTTACAATTTAATTGCAATTGACAATTTCTTTCAATTTTTAATTTCAGTTTCTACACTTTAAACCTACAATTAAGTTTTTATCTCTGAATTATTATTCAGAGATATTTATTAGAAACATTTTTCCTTAACATGCTATGATACTACAGAAAATTTTAAGCTCTTATTTTATATACTTAACTAATACATTTATACAAAAAAACCCCATCTAAAAACCTCATCTGCCACTCTGTAAAAAATCATAACACCTCCTGCCTCGCTCTGTGCCACATGCCACAATCACATTTCGCACATTTATACCGGAAGACAGAAGCCATGATGGTAGCAGCACCTCAACATCAAACTCAACCACGGCCACCACCCACGAGAAACAGGCAACGAAGACGGAGGCAAACATTAACCAAACAAACGGCAGCGGTGGCGGTGGCCAAAAGGGAACACGTCCTCGACCTAGTTCAATGGCAATGTCATTGTGCCACATTATCGCCGGCGACGTCGTCGTCCTCTGCCAGCTTGGCCTTGGCTGGAGTTGAGTTGTGAAGCTGCAGGGAGAAACGAGAACGAGCGCATGAGTCGAGGCCACGGCCACGGCCACGAACATGGCCAAAGTGGCACACGGCAGGCAGGCAGGCAGGCAGACAGGCACACCAGCCACCCTCAGTCCATCCATACACCTAACCACCACCTAGCCAATCCAGCAACAAACGAGCCACCCGAAGCCACCACGAGCCAACCCATTCCATATCCTTCCAACCGGCGGAAGCGAGACACAACAGCGATGCTGCAACGATGCAGGCACAGAAACCGAAACAGAATCAGCGGGAGGAAGCAGGATCCAGGAACAGCTAAGCACTGAAAGAAATAGTCTTAGAAAATCCCAGAGATTACCAGAAAATTCCAGAGATTCCCAGAAAAAAATGGGGAAACTTTTATGAGTAGTTTCCTTGAACAAAATTATTTTTTCAATTGTTATTTAAATTTTTCGAAGGACTTAAACAAGTCTTTGATTCATTTTTTCAGAACTTGACTATTTTTTTAATTTAATTTAACTTCTTTTACTTAGAAAAAATATATTTTCAAACCTCATTTTCCTATTTCAACAATTCCCTATTTTCAATTATTTTCTCTCCCTGCAAAAGCCGACAGTGGCGACGCAATCCTTGCACTTGTGCAGGCCGCGAGGCGAGCTCTGGTTGGGTGTGGGTGTGAGCATGACTGGTGTGGTTGGGGTGGGTGGACTCGGCTGAAGGACTCACAGCCACACCGCTAAGCCCGGCAACCAATCCGCCGCCAGCAGAGCAGCAGCCTTGCCGCATCTCAGCCCCGTTTATTGTTGCAGTTGCAAGGACCCTGGCTGTAGGCAGGTTTGCCCCACGCTTAACTGGCGGGTCCTTGGGTGGGGTCGGTTTGTCCTGGGTCTGCTCGGTCGTCGTCCTGCACTCCGAGGGCGCCAAGCTGCACCGGCAGACACTCCCCGAACCAACAGGCACCCACAAATTGGCTCCCCTCGAACTGCTCTCCCGACGTTCTCCACTGATTTCGGTTGAACTCGGACTCGAACCCTCAGTTTTTGACTTTTGCTCTCTATCTATAGGACTCTCCTGCCCTCTCTTTCGCTCGAATTGAAACTGTCTCTCTCTAATGTTGGACTTTCCTGAGGGCTTAACTAACAGCTTTATGTTAGCAACATTGGAGGCTTGTGTAAACTTTGTGTGGATTCGGAGAGAGCTGTGCAACATAATGGAGAGTTGCAAGTCCTTTTATAGTCCACAAAATGGATTTTATTTAGCAGCAGGATTTTAAATAAAGTTTAAGTTAATTGTTATGTAATTGGTGACTTTAAAACCTTATTATTCTTAAGAAAATTTTGGTAAACATTTTCATTTTACTGAAATAATTGCTTTTTATATTTTTGGTTGCCAAAATTTTGCATTAACAAATTATTGCTAAAAATCCTTTAAATACATATCGAATTCATCTCTCTTTTTTATTTAAATATCTTTTTTATTTATATTAAACCCTATATGTTATAAAATAATTACTATAAATATTAAATACAATTAAGAAACAGGCTTTCACTTAGTCAGAAATTGAAATAGGGTCAGAATCAGTGTTGTTTTTCAAGAAGGATTAACCGCTGCGGCTCCTGTTGCGACGGATCTTCTTGACCTTCTTGGGGCGATGGGTCTTCCGCTTGTAGTGGATCACATGCTTCTTTTTGCCCGACGAGGAGGATGATGACTCTGTTGTGGTGGTGGTGCTGTCCGATGAGGAAGCCGTTGTTGTGGTGGTGTCCGAAGACGAAGATGCTGCCGTCGTAGTAGTAGTGTCTGAAGAGGCTTCTGTTGTGGTCGTGGAACTGGCTGCACTCGACAGGCTCACCAGGACACAGGCCACGGAGGCTAGAAGGAGCAGGGCACAAGTGAACTTCATGTCTATGCTTTGATAGTTGGCTGTGCGATCAACTGATGCTGTTTTGGATTGAAGGTGGCACTATTTATACCTCTGAACGGATCTGGGTTTATCCACATCAGCGTGAGAACCTTACCAAATGATCCAGATAGGCAAGCCTATAACCGAAAACCGGGCTAATCAAATAAGAATTGGCGAAAAACTATGCCTACCGCAAGACAGTTGTTCAAACATTGAAGATATTTATTTTTAAATTTATTTTTGGAAGTACAATGTAGCTGGAGCCATGTGGATGCTATTTTGATGTTTCAGCTGTTGATATTTATATACGCACTTTCTAATATTATTAATAGATCGTTGCAAATGCAATGTGACAGGGAGTACAATTTAAAAATAAATTAATTACTTTAAGAAGATTTATATTAAATAGAGGCATGAAATGGATACATTTAAGCTGAAGTTTAGTTTATGTATAAATATTAAGAATTTTGAATAAATTTGGATAAAATTTAATAAATATAATTAACAGAAACTCTACAATATATTAGTTCAGATATAATAAAGCTTATGTTCATCTAACTAAAAATGGCTACGTTTGATTTTTAAATATCCTTTTATACCTTAAAAACTTCTCAACAGAATATAATATAAAAATCTAACTTTAATGAAAAATAACTCTGTGAATACTTTAATTTCTACGTAGAATCTGTTTCGTTTTGAGACTTTTTTCAATATTTGTCTTTGCCATAAAAAAGGCCTATTAGCTTGGCCTAGTTCTAAAGTTAGACTCTGCGTCTTAGATCATATGGCAGCACGCTTAAAGTTCTCACGCTGATGTGGATATACCCATATATCAGATATTTGCTCAGCCTTTTCTCCTCAGAGGTATAAATAGTGCCACCTTCGATCCAAAACAGCATCAGTTGATCCCACAGCCAACTATCAAAGCATTAGACATGAAGTTCACTTGTGCCCTGCTCCTTCTAGCCTCCGTGGCCTGTGTCCTGGTGAGCCTCTCGAGTGCGGCCAGTTCCACGACCACGACAGAAGCCTCTTCGGACACCACAACTACGACAGCAGCATCCTCGTCTTCGGACACCACCACCACTACGGCTTCCTCATCGGACAGCACCACCACCACTACAGAGTCATCATCCTCCTCGTCGGGCAAGAAGAAGCATGTGATCCACTACAAGCGAAAGACCCATCGCCCCAAGAAGATCACCAAAACCAGGCGCAACAGGAGCCGCAAGAACCGCAGCGGTTAATCCTCCAAAGAACACACATCCGATTCTGACCTGGCTTTCCTAATACCTGACCTTGTGAACTCATCTCATAAGCATCGTTTATAGTTCTAGTTGTTATATAGTATGTTTTTAAGTGCACTGTTAATAATTTTAAATAAAAAATAAATAATGCAAAGCTGTCAAATTTATTTATTTCTGTAGACATCTTAAAAATATAATCGGTTCATTTTTCAAAACTAAATATTTTAAAGATATTGTCAATAACAAGATACAAGAGACATACAAAAATATTTCCAATTTCAGATACCAAGTTTAGATATATAAAACATCATTAGATGTCTTAAGAAAACTATTAATGATATTAATTAATTAATTAATGATGTCTTAAGAAAACTATTAATTATCCTTTTATCGTCTTTCGTTAATTATAAAATAAATTCTTTCGTAATTAATTAATCAAGTTATTGTTGATTTGACATAAGTACTATCAAAATTTATTTAAGAAGTTATTCAAAAATGTATATTTCTAGAAATTCATAAATATCTACCTAATTAACTATATTTTTTGCTACATTTATCATTTCAATATGTGTATTCCTTATTTGTAAATAACTTCCTTTATAAACCTAGAATGTCAGAATGTCGCTACAAAAATACACCAACTTGCTGGTGATAAAGAATCGGGTTATAATGCAGAACCGGTTTTAAAAGCGTTTACCTAATGCCGCCGCTGAATAAAAGTACCTGATGTCATGTATCGACACCAACAACAAACGCTGCGAGTCTCGCTGAGGAGTACTAAAAACGATGCCATGAATAAGGCCAATAGGTCACGCGAGTACACAGCCATCGGCCATGTAAGGTCCAAAGAATGGGTCGTAAATCAAGGGAACAGGTTCCCCATCTCCCCGCCACCTGTGACGCGTGCTTCATACAGTCTCGGGTCCCCTGAGCCGCTAACTACCGAACGACTTTTCTTTACAGCATCAATAAATGGTGTTTAATTGTTGGTGTTGTCTTTCATCGTCGTTACAGAATCCGTTTGGCGACATACTCGCTGTGGAGATGAAGAGAAAACGGGGAAGCTGAAGGTGCAAAGAGAGCGTCAAGGGGCAAGATCTTTTTGCATGCGTTTGCAGTGCTGCTAATTGAGCTTTTTACTGGAATTAAATAAGAAATATAGTAAGCTTTTTATTTAATTAAATTTTGTAAAATAAAGCAACTAACACGTGAACAATTTAATTTAAAAAAAATTAAGTACATATTACGAATTTGTAAAATATTAAGTATTCGGATATATTACGTATACGTAATAATACGTAAACATTACGTTAACTATTATTTAAAACTATTTACTAAAAACTATTAATTAACTATTAACTATTTAATTAAAAAAAATTAAGTATATATTACGAATTCGTAAAATATTAAGTATTCGCATATGTAACGTATACGTAATATATCTATACATTACGTATTCGCAATATATGACAAACTTATTTTTTAAAACGAAAGCAAATACATAAGATAAATATTTATATAATTACATAACAAATTTAATTAATTTAATTAACAATTCATATTTATTTTTCGCTTTGTTTATCCTCTAATTTAACTACTTTCCCATTCTAAAGTCTAATTTGTATTTAATTAAATTGTTTAAAATAAAGCAACTAACACGTGAACTATTTAATTAAAAAAATTAAGTATATAACGATTTTGTAAAATATTAAGTATTCGCATATATTACGTATACGTAATATACGTATACATTACGTATTCGCAATATATGACAAGCTTATTTTTTAAAACGAAAGCAAATACATAAGAGAAATAGTTATATAATTACATAACAAATTTAATTCATTTAATTCACAATTCATATTTATTTTCCGCTTTGTTTATCCACCGATTTAGCTACTTTCCCATTCGAAACCGGCATCACTTTAGCCATCTCTTCGCTGGCAAAACGGGAAATGGGTTAAGAATCAAGGCAGACGAAGAGCCCGAGGAAAGAACGAGGGAAAGAGTCAGGGCTCCCATCCATCGGAGCAGCTGGACCGCATTCCGGGCGCAAGCAGCGACGTCGCCATAAGCAGCGGCAGAGGCAGCAGCAGCGGCAGCAGAGGTGAACCGTCGCGGTTCCATACGAGCCATTGTGTGTGAGATCTTCGGCCGTGCAGGTTGCGATTTAGACCAAGAAACGAAAGATATAGCGCCTCTATATCCAATATCCGTGAGTGTGTGCTTGCGAGTGTATTTGTGGGAATATTTCGGCAACGAAACTTTCTTCATCAGCTGGCCGCCGCCACCAGTAATTTGTATGCAAATGTAAATCGCCAAAGAAGGTAGACAGAAGAGGAAGAGGAAGCGGCCGGACAAGTGAACAACTGTAGAAAGTGCAGAACTGGTTTGAAACCTTTTTTTTTAGCAGCAAGCCACGAACGTGGCAAACGAAAATAAAATAAGAAAACAAATCAAAACACAAAAGAAACAAGAAGTGATTTCTTGATTATCTCATGTTTGAGTGTGTGTTTGTCGATCGCTAATTGATATGTGAAAGTGAAGGGAAGCAGAAGCAGAAGAAGACGAAAACAATGCGAGGAAGAAATGCTCGCTAAATACCGAATAGCAAATCGCACGATAAAAAACAATAATAAAAACACCATCGAGTAAGCCACCATGTCTGCCACCTACACCAACACAATTACGCAGCGCCGCAAGACGACCAAGTTGAAGCAGCAGCAGCAGCAGCAGCAACAACAACAACATCAATGGCCGGGCAGCGATCTGAGCGAGCCAAACGAAAGACTTCACTTTCGCAGCCGTTCAACAAACTCGACAAAGACAGCAACACCGCCACCAACAACAGCAACAACATTGCAAGCAGCAGCTGCAAACTCACCTTCACCAGTGTGCTGTAACGGTGGTTTAACGCTGCTCAACTGCTGCGTCGACGTCAACTGCCATTTGAATGCGCCGCTGCGCGGCAGCGTCAGCCGGCATTCATCGCAGACACCGACGCCAACGCCAACGCCGACGCCAAAACAAGCCTCCCCCTCGCCCACCACCGATCGTTCCCGCTCGGTCTCACGTTCGCCGTCTCGTTTGCGTTCTTTCTATAAAAAACACAAAAGCATTGCTGCAGCGCAAAGAGCAGATGATAAAAAAACAAAAACAACAGCAGCAGCAGCAGAGTTACACAGCCATTTACCGTTAGCCTGAGCATCGATCTCTTCAGCTGGACGCTTTTTCTGTTGGCCTTCGGCACGCGTTTCTACAAGTTGGCAACACCAGCAGACATTGTGTGAGTACAAATAGGTGTTAATTCTTAATTAGTTAATATCATATTATAATAGGAAAAAATTATAAAAATTATGTAGAATCGGTGATAATCTTTACTGACTGGAAATTGTTTTAATATGCTTTATAAGAATCCAATATACCCCCTGGAATACAGGGTATAAAAACAGAGAAATGGGGTTACAAGAGAATAAAAGAGTTTCTGCCACTCTTAACATTTTTTTTCTCACAAAAAGTTTGGTCGAAATACAGGTCAATATTATTATGCATCTGCGTGGCCATTAAGAGATCATAATAGTAAATTTCATCTTTTTTTGGATGTCAGTTCTCAGCCAGCTTTCCCTATTTTCTTATCATAATCAGACACGGAACTCGTGAAGATCAAAGTGGCTAGACGAGATCTTGTCTGACTAGAATTAGTCACAGCAACCAAGTTTGGCATGGGATCAAGTTTATTTTGGTTTTAAGCCGCACCCTAATGCTTCCCATATGTTATTTAGAAAAAAATATTATATAGGAATTCATATGAACACTAAAAATGCTTTAAAATTAGTATTTATAGATGGGCAATAACATTTAGCAAGCACCTCTTGCAGGTCAAAGATGGCTTGAATTTAGTAACTTGTTTGAGTTTTTTAAATTACCTTTAATATGTTATATTTATAAGAAATAAAACTGAATATATATACAATTATTATTAGTTTAATTCAAATTATATTAAAATGGAAATAAGGTGTTAAAAACACAATTACTATATTTTTATAAGGTTTTATTAGCAGTTTAACTCATATCCATTATCAAATATATTTACCTTCACATCATAAATATTTAAAATTAATTTTAAAAATTAATAAAAACAATTATTTCCCCTTTACAGCTTCGATGAACTTCATTATGGCAAGTACATCTCGCTGTACATGCGCAACATCTTCTTCTTTGACCAACATCCGCCGCTGGGAAAACAACTGATTGCCGGCTTAGTCAGCCTGGCTGGTTACGATGGCAACTACACCTTTTCCCGGATCGGAGCATCCTACTCGCCCCAAATGCCCATATTCTGGTTCCGATTTCTACCGGCGCTATGCGGCAGCCTGCTCGCCCCCGCCGTCTACAAACTGCTGCAGGAGGCGAAGCTAAGTCGCTGGGCATCGGCCATTGGTGGTCTGCTGGTGGTGCTGGATAACTCATTACTGACCCAATCCCGCTTTGTGCTGATGGAATCGATGCTGTTGCTGAGCAGCACGCTGGGCATTGCCTGCTTGCTTCGCTTCCAGCGATGTCGCCTGGGGAGTGTCCAGTGGCTGCTGAGTGGAGCGGCCTCGGCTGTGCTTTTGGGAGCAGCGGGATCGGTCAAGTACATTGGCTTTCTGGCTTTGGGATTGGCATTCTATTTGCTATGCCGACACCTGTGGCAGTTGCTTTTCGATGCAAGATTAACCAGTGAGTAGCGGGAGTTTACAACTGCCATGTCAACGTTGCGTATACTTAATATTTACTTTGATATTACGTATACGCACAGTTGCCTTTTGGGATTACATTTAATTCTTCTAAATTTTTTCTTCTTTAGATCGCCAACTGTGGCTGCACGCCCTAAGTCGCCTGCTCATCTTCGTTGGCATACCATTGGCTGTCTATGTGGGCGTATTTTACGCCCATTTCCTGGCACTTTACAAGGCGGGGCCACACGATAGCATCATGACCAGCGCCTTTCAGGCCTCGCTGGAAGGCGGCCTGGCATCGATTACCCGCGGCCAGCCTTTGGCCGTGGTTCATGGTTCCCAAATCACACTGCGTCACACCCATGGACGCACCTGCTGGCTGCACTCGCATGCAGCAGTCTATCCGGTGCGTTATCCGGACAAGAGGGGCTCCTCACATCAGCAGCAAGTCACCTGTTACTCTTTCAAGGATGTCAACAACTGGTGGCTGGTAAAACGGCCCAGCAAGGAGAATCTCGTGGTGGGAAACAAGCCCGATGTTATAAAGCACGGCGATGTCATTCAGTTGGTGCATGGAATCACAAGCAGGGCTCTTAACTCTCACGATGTGGCTGCCCCAATGACGCCGCAATGCCAGGAGGTGAGCTGTTACATTGACTACGAGATTAAGATGGCCGGTGAATTGCTGTGGCGTGTGGAGATCCTAAATCGAGCCACCGAAGGCAACAAGTGGCATGCCATCAAATCGGAGATCAGGCTAGTCCATGAGTCCACAGGAGCAGCTCTGAAGTTCACTGGTCGCCAATTACCGGAGTGGGGCTTCAATCAGCACGAAGTGGTGGCGGATCGTGAGAATAATCAGGAGGATACCATCTGGAATGTCGAGGAGCATCGCTACACCCAGAGTGAGTTGGGAAAAATATATTTAAAGGATGTATTTTAATGATTTTCCTTTTTACAGCTGAGGATCAACGGGAGCGAGAGCGTCAGCTAATGACCGCCGAAATGATACCCACGGAGAAGACACGGCTAACCTTCTGGGCCAAATTACTGGAGCTGCAGGCCAAAATGCTAACCCAATCAAAGACAGTGCCCAGCCACATGTACAGCTCAATGCCGCACGAGTGGCCGCTGATGGACAAGGGCATTGCCTACTGGCTGGACTCGGAGTCCAGTGCCCAGATTTATTTGCTGGGAAATATACTCATCTGGTACTCGGCCACTGCTGGACTTTTCTTTTACGCCGCTTTACTTGCCTTCTATGCTGTACGGCGTCGACGTTTGTGCTTTGATATCTCGGAGTCGGAGTGGCAGCGCTTCCTCATAGCCGGCGATACCTTCTTTGTGGGTTATCTGATGCACTACCTGCCGTACTTTTTTGTGGATCGCACCCTCTTCCTGCACAACTACTTGCCAGCCTTTGTCTTTAAGCTGCTCCTCTTGTGCTTTGTCATCGAGCATGTGGATTACTTGCTGCGGATAATCTGCACTGGACGTGCAGTTAACATTGTGCGAGCTTATCGCCTGGCAGTAATCCTGTGGCTGCTGGCAGTACTGTCAATTTTCGTCAAATTCATACCGCTTAGCTATGGAGCGCGAAAGATGACCACGAGTGAGGTGCGAGATTTGCGCTGGAAGGACACCTGGGACTTTGTGGTGCACAAGAATCACGCACTGCTCTGAGGGAAAAACAAGTCATCACTGCAGCCGGAGAGATAAAGAGAGAGATAAAACAGTGCAATCAATGAAGTACTCGTACCATGTACAATAGACTAGGAGACGTAGCTAAAGTTGAACTAGTGCTAAGCCATAAATTATTTGACATGTGAACATACTCATTTGCAAGACCAATTAAAGAAATTATTTATTTATTTAAAATTTGAATAGATTTAAAATTAATATTATTTTAAATTTTTTCATTAGAAATCTTAGCTAGTTCCTTTGTTTATTTGTCAAATCGAATAACTCTTGGAAATTTTAGTTATAAAAACATATTTAAAACAATCTCAAACACACGCACACCCCACACACAATTAAAACATGTTAAAGGGGAAACACAAAGGACACTTTATAGATAAAAATGCAGACATACCAGCCGCAGGACAGTCCTCCAACAGCATGAAAGACGGTAAGGCTTTGCGCAATTGCCTGGACTTTGCCCACCCCGAGGAGTTGGCCGAGAGTCTGGTGCGGGCCAATCAGTGCGGACAAGGTAATGCCAGATGGTCCCCTTTCAGGGACGTTGGACCTTTTATGCCGAACGATAGTTTAGGGGATCTGCTAAACGTGGAACTGCAAAAGTCTCGTTTTGCTTCATTCAAGGAGCAGTTCTACGAGGAGCTGTATTTCAAGAGGGCCAATGTGGGTACAATTAAGCCAGCCTTCACCAAGCCCGACAGCGTGACCAATATGAGCCGAACCTTTGGCCGACCATCGAGTCTGACCCCCACTGCATCCTTGTATTCACTGATAATGCCTATGAAGTCGCCAAAGCAGGTTGATTCCGAGTACAGTGAGTGCCATGAAAAGCGGATTGTTAGCCACAATCACTATTTTCCTGCAGAGCAAATTAATCGCAAGTAGGTTGACCTTTCCTATAAAGAAAATATGAATTTTAAAGCTTTCCCTTTCAGATATTCGCACCCCTTCGATCGGCATAATCCTTGCGGGGAAAACAAAAGCCTCGGTGACCCTGGACTTAAGGTAAAATCCTGCCTGACGGAGGGCGTGAGTCATGTACAAGTTATTGGCAAGGCTCAAGTGGATTTTATGGAACGCACCGATGCTCCTCTGGGAAAGAAATTTAACAAGTAAAATCTCCCTTATTTAATAGTTCTAATTTTAATTTTCCTTTCCCCCCAAAAGGTATCTCTATAATGTTCCCGACATCACCTTTGGTGTTACCCAGCCCAGCAACGGCAACGCCAAGATGTTTCTCTACAACATCGTTTCGGACACGCAAACCCATCCGTTAATGGACGCCATCTGTCACCTGAATGTATTGCGTTTACGTCTCCGAAAGCGTGACGATATCCATCTTCAACACCTCATTGCTGTTATGGAGCGAAGCGACCCGGAAGAAACAGGTCTTTTGCCATTTTCTCGGGTCCTGGAGATCATGCGCAGCTACCGTATTCGCCTGGATCCCCAAAAGATTCGAATTTTAATGTCCCATTACCAGATGATTGTCGATGAGGGTCTCAGCAGCGAGCGGTTGAAGTACCGGGAGTTTTGTAAGCTTTTCTCCAGTCATGAGCCACTACCCTCTATGGGAGGTGTGGCCACTTATACCGAGTTAGAACCCCAGGACACCACCTACAGACTTTTATGCGCCGATCTTCATAAGCCGCCCAATGTGGCTGCGGTTTCAAAAAATCATCGAGTCGATAAGGTTAGACGTGGAGTGAAGGAACTTCTTTCGCCAGATTTCGACGAGATGGTTGGCTTAGAAGCCAGTGATTTCACCCAACTACGTCCCAAGGTTGAAATTGAACAAATCTTTGGAAAACTCATAGATAAAGATGGATTCGTGGCGGTTTGGCAGAGCCTGATGGCCAAGTATCCGGATCAGGGGGGAATAGCATCCGTCAAACAGTTTCACGAGGAAATGCAGCAGGAAAAGTAGGACGTACATGGAAAATGGATAACAAAATTATAAAATAAAATATAATACATTTAAAAAAGAGATTTTAATATACAAGATTGATTTATTAATAGAGTAATAATACCTTGCAATATCAGAAAATTACTAAAAATCATTTAAAGTTTAGTTCATATTTAGATTCTTAAATTTTTAATGATATTTAACTAGCAAGTAAATAGGCAACAAATATTGAATTATTACATTATTCCAGCTCCATCCAGCTTTTGTAAACATAAAACAGACAAATTATGTTTGATATATAAACAAGAATCGAGATATTGAAGGTTGCCTGACTGAAGTCTACCTGAAAGCTTTGATTATAAAATATTTAAATATTGTTTATTTGCTACTCAAGCCATTATATTGATACACGATTAATTCTGGCGGAAATCTTAGATTAATATGTCAACACAACCAAAAAAAGCGGAAATTAGTCTGTGGTTATAAAAGCTGTACTCTTAACCTGAACTAATCACAACATTCAATCGTTCAATACTTCAACAACAGTTTTTCCCTTAGCATCAGCATCCAAGATGAAGTTCCTCTTTGTGGCTTTCCTCATTGTCCTCGCCATCCAGCTGGCCGCCTCAGCCACAGGAACCACTACCACGACAACGGCAGCCACAACAACTACGGCGGCCACTACGACGACTTCTGCATCAGCCACCACCACGACCACGGCCTCATCCACCCACAGGATAAAGTGCAACAGGAGCAACAATTGGTGCCACACTCGCATCCCCAAGAAGAAGTGCAAGAATCCTAAGAGGTGCCACAAGACAGTCGTCATTGTGACCCGCAGGAGGGGCTAAGCTATTAAATAAATAAATATCTAAAAAGTTATGAAGTTTAGTTCTATATTTTAATCAGGCTTTGATGCAGGTTTTATTGGTTGTCATGTTTGCAGATGTTTTATGATTAACACTTTAAAACACTTTTATTATATTTGATCAAGAAAGTTGAGCATATAAAAGGTTATACCTAAAATAATTACTTGGGTTTTAGTCTTCATTACTTATAGATTACATTTTAATATAGCAGCAATTTTATGGATAGTTTAAGTATACTTTTGTATATTCCAGCAGACGAAAGCCAAACAGGAAGTTTGAAGAAGCTTAAAGGCATCCATATCTAAATATCTAAATGATTGTTTGAATTTCAGTTCCAATCTTATATTTTATTTTGGTTCTGTTGTAGGTATAGTACTCGAATCCTTGCGAACTGCATATTCCTGTTTTTCTTGCTTAAGTTATTAAGTTATTGAATAAGTTAATTAAGTTAATGAATAACTCCTTAAAATATTTTTCAACAAATAAATTAAATAAGCGAAATATATTAAAGGAAAACATTTATTTATAAGTCGTAATTATTTCGACTGCTGTTCAGAAATATTTTTACTTTAAAGTAAAAGGGAAATCTTGTTGTCAAGAACCTCTGACCAAAATATTAAATTGATTTGCAAGGTATTAAAAATTACTTCAAATTACCATTAGACCCTCTGATTTGTTTTTGCTTACAAAGAACACGACACTAAACCTGGTAACTGGGTTACTCGTTGCATAGCTGTCTTTAGAAGTCAGTAAACCAAAGGGCTTTATTAGTATTTGTCCAATATTTAGTGTTTAATTTTCTGTTACCAACTTTTTGTTCTCTGAATATCAATATTGGTTCTAATGATATTGCTGGGAAGGAAGTCGTTTGAAAAATGATTATTTGGCAAATAAAACAGCGGTAGATCGGAACTAAAGAATTCGCTATAAAAGCTTGTACTTCCAATGTGGATAATCACAGCATTCAATTGCCTCCTTCGATAAGGTTTCTGATATTTTTAAACACTTCCCAAGTTCAAGATGAAGTTCCTCCTCGTAGCAGCCCTCATTGCCCTCGCCATCCAGTTGGCCGCCTCAGCCACAGGAACCACTACCACAACAACGGCAGCCACAACAACTACGGCGGCTACTACGACGACTTCTGCATCAGCCACCACCACGACCACGGCCTCATCCACCCACAGGATTAAGTGCAACAGGAGCAACAATTGGTGCCACACTCGCATCCCCAAGAAGAAGTGCAAGAATCCTAAGAGGTGCCACAAGACAGTCGTCATTGTGACCCGCAGGAGGGGCTAAGCCAATTAATAAATAAATACCTGATACATTAAGTCATGATTCAAAAGATTTATATTAAAATAAATATGTTACAGTAACAAAAACTTGTTTGAATCTTGTTTAAAAATTATAAATAACATATTTTTTAGGCAGAATTTATCGGGCTGTGCCCATGGAAAGTTTCCACCTGCGCATCCATAAATACACTTTACCTGCGAACCATTTGTGTCAAGGTAAATAATAACCTGAACCCCCAATAAATAGTATATTTATTGAATTTTAAAACATCTTTATTTAGCTTTAAAAGATCGGAATTTATTTACATAAATTAATTCACAATTATTTCACAAATAAGAGGCTATTTACAGAGTTGGATGGACTACATAAAAGCTTAATGATGTCTTGAAAAATGTGTATATGTATGCATATTTATAATTTAGGGAGGTTTTCTATTTTAATTAGAATAATTCCGAAACGGATTTATGTATTATTTTTTTATATAAGTTTGAGAAATATTAATGGCAACAATATCAAGAAATATGACAAAAATTAATATAAAAATCATGATCGGCTGTTTTTAAACAACTTCCCATCAAAACAAAAAAATACAAATTAAAATCAGTAAAAATATATTTTTGAACAGCAGTGGAAATAATTATGATTTATAAATAAATGTTTATTTATTGAATTTATTCGTTTAATAATATTTTAGGGTGTAATGTATTGGATTACATAAGATTTCTACTGGCGGTTGCCTAAACCATATAAGATTATAATCTAAAATGATCAAATATAATAAAATTGTTTTAAAGTGTAGATCGTGCAACATCAGCAAGCACGACAACCGATAAATACCTATATAAAAGCCTTAATGAAATATAAAAGTAAACTTAATGACTTTATGTTTCAGATATTTATTTATTTATTAGCTTAGCCCCTCCTGCGGGTCACAATCACCACAGTCTTGATGCACCTCTTAGGATTCTTGCACTTCTTTTTGGGGATGCGAGTGTGGCACCAATTGTTGCTCCTGTTGCACTTAATCTTGTGGGTGGATGAGGCCGTGGTCGTGGTGGTGGCTGATGCAGAAGTCGTCGTAGTGGCCGCCGTAGTTGTTGTGGCTGCCGTTGTCGTGGTTGTGGTTCCTGTGGCTGAGGCGGCCAGCTGGATGGCGAGGGCAATGAGGGCTGCTACGAGGAGGAACTTCATCTTGAACTTGGAAAGTGGTGGAATATCAGAAACCTTATTGAGGAGGCAATTGAATGCTGTGATAAGCCACATTGGGAGTACAAGCTTTTATACCGATTTGTTAGTTCCGATCTACCGCTGTTTTATTTACTAAATAATTATTTTTCAAATGACTTCCTTCCAAGCAATATCATTAGAACCAATATTGATATCAAGAGAACAAAGAGTTGGTAACAGAAAATCAAATTGCCATTCGAAATATTGGACAAATACAAATAAAGGTATCAGCTTACCAATGATAACCGAAACCGTATAAAAAATATTAAATTCTGCAAGTAAAAAATGTTCAAAAATAGTACAAGTTTCTTTATACCTTCTCTCTATAACTCAGAATATATCCTTACCTCAAAACACATACACAGAAAAACATTTAAACACTTAACGTAAGGCACAAAAAAATATTAAAAAAAAAAAACAATTAAAAAATTTCCAAAAACAATGCCTTACAAAGGACGCTATATCGACAGGAACAGCAACCTGAGGGCTGCAGGATTACCCTCCTGTGGCCCAGAAACCCATCCTTTAAAGGATCTTCTGGTCTCTACGAATCCTTTGGAGATTATCCATAATCAGATAGAAGAGAAATGCAGGCGGAGCAGGCCAGAGCCGGTGGGTAAACGTACGCCATGTCTTCCAAGCATAAGTGTCGTTGATCTTATGACCACCGAGGAAACCTTGACGAAAAAATTTGAGACAAAATTACTCGGAGAGAAGCACTCCAAGTCGGCCAAAGTGGGAGAAATCATGCCCACGAACTCGAAGCCCAGTCAAGTGACCAATTGGAGTCAGACCTTTGGCCTGCTGAAGACTCCTTCGGAATCCTTGTACTCCACCATAATGCCATTGAAATCGGATGAACAGGTTAATCGAGAATATGCCGAGTTCCACAGAGATCACATTGTCAGTCACAATCATTATTTTCCAGCGGAACAAATAAATCGTGGGTGTGTTTTTTTATATTTTAATGATTTTATTTTATATTTGCTGGCACAAAATATAAAATAAGATTAGAAATAAGGCTTCTCCTCTTAGTATACTTTAAAATTAGTTTATAATTCACTTATAACTTCTTCTGTAGAGCCAGAAAGTATGCAAATTCATGATCTAACCCAAAATTAATAGCTTATTTTTTATTTTAGATACACAAAACCCTTCGAGCGATATAAAGTCTTTGGATTAAAGCAAGGAGCAGATCTCAATGGTACCAGCATGAAGAAATGTATGGCACAAGGGGATGAGCACCTGACCGTGGTCAATAAGACCTGGATGGACTTCATGAAACGTACTAAAGCACCTTTGGGTAAAAAATATGAAAAGTAAGTGCGAGAAGCTTTGTTATAAATGATAATTAAATATAAATTAAAGTTTTTACGCATCTTTAACATTTCTTAGACTAATTTTGTTATATTCAAATGAGCATCATAACACCTGACGTCAGCGAGTAATTATTTTTCCACTCTTGTCTTCAGTTTGTTCTTAAATTATTTATTCAAGTGTGAGTTATTAGGCCGATTTAGGCCTACAAATTATAGTCTTTTTCAAAAGTTTTAAGCTATTTTTAAACATTTTCGTTTAGTACTAACAAATTAGTAACCTCATTGCCTTATTAAACCAAGTTTAACCCAGATAAAATGTAATTTTCGACGTTGGTTTTACATTTTTTAAAATTATATTTATGTTACTAAACATTTTATTAACTTATTTATTTCAGATATCTAGACAATGTGCCAGACATTTTCTTTGGCACTTGTCTGCGTGAAAAATGTCTGAAGAAAATTCCGCTGAAAAAGGATGACACCTTGGTGAAAGCGATTTCCTATTTGAATGAGCTGCGGCACAGCCTGGGCAAGCGGAATGATTTCTATATGATAGACTTGATTACCAGGCTGGAGAAGATCGACCAGGAGAAGACAGGCCACATGCCATTATCGCTTATACTAGACACCATGCATAAGCTTCACATCCGGTTGGATGCGTCCAAAATCCGTACCGCCCTCTCCCATTTCCGGCTGATCACCGACGAGGGCTGTTCCACGGAACGGGTGAATTACCATAATTTCTGCCGACTGCTTTCCGTCCAGGAAAATCTGCCGAAAGTAAAACACATTCGAAACGAGGCAGAGAATGTGGACCAGTGCCCGAGAATGGAGACAACTTATCGTCTATTCACCAGCGATCGATTGAAAAAACCCGTAGAGGGTAGGGTATACACAGGGCCGCGTCAATTGCCGGAAAATGTCCAGCTCAGTGACCTAATTTCACCGAGTTTTTCCACCCAAATTGGGCTGGGAAGCAGGGATTTTAGTTCTATGCGGGACAAGGCCCAGATGGAGCGTATATTTGAGAATATTGTTTCCAAGGAGGACTTCGAAAGCATCTGGCAAAGTGTGATGGAAGAGCAGAAGGAAGCCAAGGACCACAAGGATGGCATGGCTTCTGTGAATCAATTTCGTGTCAAGATTGTAGAGGAAACTCCGCCTGCCAGTTGACATTATCTGGGTTTCGTTTCTGTGAAGAATAATTACATTATTTTAAGAAATTATAAATATTAATAAAGATAAGCATGTGATATATGAGTTAGAATTAAGTTTTAGCTGGTCTTAAAAATAAAAGAAATCCTTGATTCGAATTTTTATCTTACTCAAATTGATTTTGAAGCCTTATATCTAGCTGATTCTCTGTGCAAGCATCGCAGCAAGCTGTAATGTCACCCTAAGCTTAGCATCTAAAATAAATTTCAAACTTTTACACTGACATCATACATTATATATATAGATATATCTATTACAAACCATGGCAAATCTGGGACATTATATAGATAGAAATCCCGATTTGCGGGCTGCAGGAATCTCGACACTTAGAAATCCTGCGGATTTCTATGGCGTCAAGGAGTGCTGCGTGAGCCTGGACACAGCTGAGGCGGCGGAGAACATAATTCGGGCCCACTGCCGAAAACTCAGACCCAAACCGTTTGCCCGTACGCCCAAGAATCCCCCCAACAATAATCATTTGAGTCAAGAACTACGAAAGGGAGCCTTTTCGGATTTAAAGGAAAAGTCTCGCGAGAAGTCGTTTAGGCATAAGCCCGTTTTGGGCAAAGCCATGGTAACCTATTCGAAGCCGGACTCGGTGAACAATTGGAGTCATACTTTTGGTAAAGGTTCCGTGCCCGAGGAGTCCGTATACTCGGTGATAATGCCTCGAAAAACTGCCGAGGAGGTCAATAGGGAGTATACCGATTTCCACGATCACCATATTATCAGTCATAATCATTATTTTCCCTCGGAACAGATCAATCGCAAGTTGGTTTATATATTCCTTCAATTTTTACTTTTTACGATGGTTTAATTGATTTTTTTAAAGATATACACAGAGCTTTAATCGTTTTGATACTTTTGGTGTTCCTTCCCATACTGATAACTCGGGTATTAGGGTAAAGAATTGCTTGAATGAGAGCGAGGAGCATCTGAAAATAATTAAGAAGCCCAAAAAAGATATAGACGATCGCACTAAGGCTCCTTTGGGAATGAAGTTTCTGTAAGTAAATGTAAAAATAATTAATAATAAAGATTAAAATTGCCTAGAATTGATTATAATGAATATATATTGCTTCTTTCATCCAGCTGGTATCCCTATGAATTCCCTAAAAACATGACCTTTGGCAAAATGTCGCGCCGTGATGTCAGCGTTCAATCTTTGTTAGAGAACACCACGCTCTCAAGTCGTACCGAAAGAATGACATCTGCCATTAGCCACATAAATTATCTCCGCAATTTACTCCAACAACGTGATGACTTTAATATAACCAATTGCTTATGGCCCTGGAAAAGAAGGATACGGAGGGAACTCGTCAGTTGCCATTGTCACAGATCATACAAATCATGCGAAAAATGAATATTCCCGCCAATATCGACAAGCTTCGCATTGCGGCCGGACATTTCCAGTTATTTGTGGACGAGAACTGCTGCGAGGAGCTTGTGAGATACGAGGAGCTGTGCGATATCCTCTCCGTGCTGCAACCATTGCCCATGATTGGTGCCATTTCCCCTGAACCCAAAATTTTGTATAATAAAATCACCACCTATCGCCAGCTTTGTGGTGATTTGGCCAAGAAACCTGTAGAGGGTTCACTCTACAAGAAAACGCCCATTAAGGAGGATATTGATAACACACGCATGAAGGATGTCATCGCACCGGATCTATCCACACTGTGCGGCGTGTGGCCGAGTGACTTTAAAAAGACACGTGCCAAAGATGAAATGGAACGTATATTCAAAGGATTTCTCTCGACAGAGGACTTTGCTAGAATCTGGCAAAGTCTGATGGAGAATCAACAGGATCCCACGGAAATGGTGTCCATACAGCAGTTCCGTGCGGAAATGATTAGACTTGAGGATGAGAAAAAAGGAGAAGAATAAGAAAAAACCAAATCAAGGCTTTACTAAAAGTATTTCCTACTTATGTATGTAATTAGGTTCATACAGAAAATTAATTATAGTAAAATAAAACCCTAAAACAATTACATTTTTTTTGTACTAGTATTTTTATTTATGCCATTGAAAATGATTAAAATTATAAAGGTATCTCATATAAAGGATAAAATCAGGTATTCAGGTATTTATCAGAAGATGGAAGAGCTGGACAGATTTCGGAGACAGTGTTTAACCGCTGCGATTCTTGCGACTCCTGTTGCGCTTGATTTTCTTGACCTTCTTGGGGCGATGGACCTTCCGCTTGAAGTGGGTCTTGTGCTTCTTCTTGCCCGACGAGGAGGAGGACGAAGCCTCTGTGGTAGTGGTGGTCGAGTCCGAAGAGGAAGCCGTAGTGGTGGTGGTGTCCGAAGACGAGGATGCTGCTGTCGTAGTAGTAGTGTCCGAAGAGGCTTCTGTCGTGGTCGTAGAACTGGCCGCACTCGAGAGGCTCACCAGGACACAGGCCACGGAGGCTAGAAGGAGCAGCGCACATGTGAACTTCATATCTATGCTTTGATAGTTGAATGTGGGATCAACTGATGCTGTTCTGGTTCCAAGCGAGCACTATTTATACCCCTCAAAGTTAGTCTATGGTTTAACTGAGTAAACAATTTGTGGGCCTATATTTTGGGTCTAAGCTAATACGGTTTGGCGTGAGAATATTTCGCGGGGTTGAGTAAACAAAACAAAATAATTCGCAAAGAGTTAGCTAAGCCACAAAGCAATTGTTTAAATATACGTTAATGCCAAATTCTGGTGTCTGATATAAGACAAAGGATCTTTCAAGCTTTCATTATTTGGCACTGCCATTTTTTTATACATCCATGGAAAATAACTATAGTAATTAAACAAATTCTTAAGTCAGGAATACAACAACATAATATAAATGTTAAGGAAAAGCAGTCTGATCATGAATTTACAGCTTTCATATTATTTTAATATGTATAAATTATATTTGTTTAGTTTTAATAAACCTTAGTTCGCGGTTAGTCCTTTCTGAAGGCATTTATTTAATCTGAAATTAAACTTATTGCCCAGAAACACATAGTTTATAAACAAAACTGAGCCTCACACCTGCCTAGCATCAACTTACACCTATGTAAACAGCTTCATTTTACACATTTATCCATTATTGAAAGCTTATGAGTAGCCTGGGTTCAAATGATTCAATTTAGTAGCAATTCGTCAAGCCATGGAGTGTGCATTAAAAATAGGGATTCTGATTGTCTGTTTAAACATCCAGCTACTGGCCGCCATGCACAACCCCATGATACGCATAAGTAAGGGATGCTATTTAAAGCCACTCTCGATTATTTTAATACACAATGAACTTTGTTTCTTCAAAGAATGCGCTTTGGGTGAACGCTTAGTGTGCAGTGCCCGGTTCATTATCTGTTGGAAATACAAATGCGATTGTAATCCGGACCACGTACATTTGGAGCTTGGACTGGGATGCATATATTATGAATCTGCGGATGTTGAAGATTTTGTATAGTAGAAATAAACACAGACTTCAGCTTACACTAATCACAAAACTATTTTATTTACACTCGAGAGCCGAGTAGGACAACTACTTGGCATTGTCCAGGAAGTCTTTGGCCTCGTTGATCTTGGCCGCCAAATAGGGAGAGCCACCTCGATCCGGATGATTTAGCAGCATAATCTTCTTGTGGGCGTCTTTAACCTGCCAATATAACAAAATAATGAATAAATATATGTTCTAGAACGCAATTACAACTTCACTACCTTCTGCTTGGTGGCACTGGGACTGACGCCGAGGATGAGGGCCGCCTCCCGCTTATTCATCTTGGGATCGAAGCCGCCCTTGTAGTATTTGGACGCCGCCATGCTCTCCGCATCGAACTTGGGCATGTTCTTCAGTGCCTCGTTGAATTTTGTGGTCATCTGGGGCATGCGGCGCATCAGGTGCTTGCCGGCGAATCCCACGGCGGCCACTCCAAGTCCGGCCAAGATCACCGAGCTCGCCTTGAATTGGGGTGTTGGTTGATGATTCGTTGCCATCGCACGGGATTACAATTACGGATATGAAATGGAGAAATTTAAGTTTTCTTTTTGTTATGTCCAAAAATGAGCTAACGATGTACCATATTTATGTAATTTCAATAACAATTGTGAATGGCATGCTGCCAGCCGTTTTGTATTCGATGTTCGATGTGGCTGCTTATCGATAGTTTGGGCCAATTTCCAAAGAAAACCTGGTCTTACTGCTGAGCCTCAACAAAGTGCACAAACAAGCGAAGAAGAAGCAGGAAAAAATTTGATGTGCAAAGTTTCAAAACGAATTACCAAAATATTGATTGATAAAAGTAAAAGTGTCGATTGGCTCGCACGGTGAACTCCACATCCTGGTGGCGGTGGTGTGTTGTGTGTGTTCGCGTCCCACAACCCGTCTGCGCGCTTGTATGTGTACGCTTCCCGAGTGCGTGCGTGTGTGTGCGTTTCGGTCCCCTCAGCTGGGAAAAGACTTTGGAAAATTAGCAGCCAGCAGCAGAAACAGCCGTCAAACTGGAGCGAATTCCGGAATATCTGCGCGACACGGTCGATTGGTTGATGGGGTGAGTTGAAACCGCAAATCCTGCTGCATAATCCAAAGTGCAAAGGAAAAACTGTCCCCCAAATGCAAAGTTTTTCCCTAAAAATATATATTATGTGGGGTACATTTCGGTTAGCCACTTGGTGGGTCTCCTTCGTCTCGCATCTTTCGTTTCGGCTCTGTGTCTTTTGTGTCCTCTGTTTTTCTTTTCTCTCTTCTCCGTCTGCCTACTCTTTTTCGTCGCCATTTGGCCTTTTGCCAATTGGCCTCGTTTCGCATTTTCGCCGACAGAAATTTCTTTTTTCGTCGCTTCACCCGCAGGAGTAGACCACGGCCATACCCTGCTAATTAACCCTTGACTTCAACAGCTGAGCTTATGAAACAAAAAAGCTAATTTGTGCATGGAATAGTTTCATCGAAGAACTTTTACCCGTACCCGTAGGGACATTTCTTTGTTGTGATTGGCGGCGTTAAAAAAAGAATCAATAGGCCTTTTATCGATTTCTCAAATCTGGTTACCAAGCCGCAAGTGTTTTGATTTACTTACACACTGAACTCTATAAGAAATTCGAATCACGAATGTATATAGGTGTGTGTGTGCCTCAGTGGCTTCTTTTGGGGGGGTTCTGTGGTAAATAAAAACTTGTTTACTTTGCTTAAATAACGAACGTTACGAATAATGGCTAAAATAAACAATATATTTTTAAGAGATATTATAAGAAAAATATAATATCTTAATATTGTTTATTGCTACGCCCCCCTTTTATGCCTTCTGCATCAGCCTCTGGAGTGCGTCATGTGTGTGTGTGTGCGTGTGATTCCCCTCTACCCACGAATCGGAGTCGCAAGGCCATCGCTGCACTTTGATTGCGTTGCGTTTATTTTTGTGCCCATCTTCGTCCCTTCCCCCTGCAGTTCTTCTCCGCTGCATCGTTTTCTCTGCCTTTGCTTTTTGCCTTTTGTTTATGCCTCCCTCCAATCAGGGACGGAATTCTACAGATAGCCAGCCAGCCAGGTTTAATGAACTTGCCAATTTCATTACCACACTTGAGACCCCGTAAGAGGCTTTATAAATGGAATGCAATAAAATAATAAATTCATATAATGTGTACTTAAAATATTACTTTTCTCGTTACGAAAATAGTGTATTAATTTTTTAGCATTTAAAATAAATAAATAAATAAATAAATAAATAAATAGCAAATAAAAGATCTCAAGATTTTAACAACAACAATTTTATATTTGGTATTCCATTAAAAAATATAGGCAATTTCCCATAATAAGGCAAACTAGGCAGTTTTTGTATCTAAATAAAATCTAAATAATTTATAGAATTTCCCATACATTGGTTTTTATCCTGTATTTAATAAGATAGCTTAAAATTAACCCTTTTATACAATAAAAAATTCCTTATTAAAAATGCTTAAATGATAGAAAGGGTTGCATAAAGATAAAAGGTAGGTAGGTAGAAATCATCCTTCCTGATAGACAATAAATAAATAAAATCTTCCTGAGAATAAACTCTCAACCCTTAACTTTGAAATCGTTTCCAGACATTTTGAGATTAAGGTTTTAAATTGCTTTTAAACATGAAATGACATTTATTTTTAAACGAAAACTAGGCAAAGCTGTTACCAAAAAAATATCAAGTTAGGATTATTTAATCTTCTATATAAACAGGTTAAAAGTCAATGAAATATTTAATTTTTAACAAGATTTAATATTATTTTCATTATTTCCTTGTCTTCTATAGTCTTGGGCCTTATGGTAGGTATAAATCCTGGGCTCTATTTCAAGGATTCTTCATCTGAATTTTGCACCCTAAAACCTCGTCGAGTCCTTTCGCTAATTATTTTCGCTACTGGTCATTCGAGCATCGACCCTCTGCCATTAAGTTCAGACCCTTAATCCCGAATCGACAGTGTTAACCAGGGACTTAAGGGTTGTAAACCCTTGACTTGTACCCTCTATAGGATATACCTGTTCAAAAACCACCCAAAAATTACATACAAACTAACTAAAAAGGGAAGAAAAGCAATTAAGTACAATTTAGTGATTAAATAGACAAATTGAGCGGTGGCAAAATGCGGAAATTGAGTTGATTAGAAACAGGCATCGAGGCTGGAGGGTTTAATGAATGGCTTCCCTGGTCCGTTTGGACAAATTAAGTCCGCACAACCCACTGACAATTTGACGTTCACATACGTGTGTGTCTCATTCCTTTTTTTTTCCATACAAAGCCAGATGGTAAAGTCGTTAGTAAAAGCTATATACCAGAGCCAAATATACTATATAAACCGTATATATACGGGCGCTCACATACAGGGCCAATCTTTTGTGGACTGTCACAGCATCCAAATAGGCAAAGGAACACACGAAAAAAAAACGAACGATGTGAGAGCAACAAAGAACAAACAAATTGTGTCACATGTCACACCCCATACGCCAAAAAAAAGGGGGAAAAGTACACACATCAGTTGATGGCTCTGCCAGCGGAGGACGACAACATCATACGAGTGCGGCAAGGGAAGGGTTCCTCTTTTTTGGGTGGCCTGGGCTGGACGTCATCGCCCTCCATTGGAGCGGGCTTTCATTAGAGCTGGCAAAACAATTAAAAATGTGGCAAGAGAAAGGTTATCGATTTTTTCCCCTTGCCAGCAAAGAGGGCTTTTTACGTCCACTGGGAGAAATATATACATTTACTTGAGACGGCGGGAAGCTGTCTGTTTATTTAGGTAAATAAATATTAATATTTAATTTGAAATGGGTTTGGGGAGAAGGAAAAGTTCAAGGATGGAGAACAGCTACGGTCGAATGGAAGAAGGGAACTTTTAAGGGGTTTTATGGGAAATTAAAGTAAGAGGATCGAAGCCTACTAACTTCAGGATTTAATAATGATATCTTTAACCCATTAGCACCCATAGTTTTTGTTTTAGTTAAGATAGAAAATCTTTAAATTATATTTCTTGATCTTAACCAAGTTATTTAATTTTTTGTTTCATATAAATTACTATAATTAAATTGCATTTTTCTTGAGAAATATGTTATGCCTGCCAAGAATTTCTACCTCATTAGCAACCCTCGCTGTTCCCGCTGGCGGCGTGTGAATTCCAACAGCCTTGAAGCGCACTTAGTACAACTCTAATTGAATTAGCCGGCAAGGGGCCAGGCCCAAGGGGTGGCAGGGTGCAGCTACAGGGAAAAAGGGAAAATTGCAACTACAAAAAAACAAATGGGTGAAAACAAATGCAATGGCTAAGAAGAGAGACTTACAAACATACATACATAAATGGAGGGTACATCAGCAACTGTTCTTTCTCCACGGAATCCATTGATTGACAGCAGCGCGGCCCAGTCCCAGCTATATGGGGCGTGGCTCAAATCACTAGACAAAATCAATTTTTTTGCAGGCCAAGATTGTGTATATTTAGTATGTGCGAAGAAGGTGGCATCAACTCACCCCTTTTGGGGGGTTTCTACGGTTTCCAGGCCCCAGCCAGCAGCTCAGTTGCACTCGAGCGGCGGTAGCGGTCAGTTCCTCAGTCAGTACCTCAAGTCCGTCCGGAGCCTGGCCATGAACTGGGCCATTTCGAATCTCACGGGCGGCAATCGTGTTAGCCGCGCCATCCTGGTCCGATACTCCTCGGTTCCTCTGGCGGATGCCGGCGACGGTTCATCCACAGCACCACAAACGCCCACCGCTTCCACGCCCCGCACCTCGGCTTCGCATTCCTCGCTCTCGTCCACTTTCGCCGCCACCTTCCTGCACGCGTCGTCGCGTCACATTCCTGGGAGGGCTGTGCCGCGCCAGAATGCCAATGGTCAGAATGGTGGCAAGGGAAATGCCTCTGCTGCAGGTGGTGGTGGTGCTGCAACAGGAGGAGGAGGAGGTGGTGCTGGTGCTGGTAGCGGTGGAGCAGCTGGCACAGGAACTGGCCCCACAACGCAGCTGTCGCTGCCGTTGGATGTGGAGGAGACGGTGACGTGTTTCTGTCGGTAAGCGTTGATTCCGTTAAAAGGCGTTGATTCCCTTGAAGGGTTTATCAAAATTGGATAAAAATAAACCATAAAATACTGGATAAATACAGTTTATCAAAATTTCTTAATAAATTGACAATTTTTGTAATCGTTAATAGTGAGAAATATTTTATTTTATTATATTATTCTGGTAATAAATTAAATTTTTATTTTTTTAAAGAAAAAACCAGATAAAATATATAAAGTCTTTTTTTTAATATAATAGCAATTCCATGAAATGTTAAAATATAACACAAAATAACAGCGCTTATTTCTTATTTTTAATATATATAATTATAATTATAATTATTATATGTTATATAGTTATGGTCTATAAAATATTCTCCCTTTTTTAGACTTAACAAATAAGGGTATTAAATACGAGTTTCAGGTTCTCCAATTATTCTCCTAATTTAAAATCAGTTCACATTTGTAAAGAATATGAAATTAATTATTCCATTAAAAGGTAGAGGCAAGGGTCTAAAGGTCTTTCAATGAAGTTGTTGAACTGAATTATCAATTATTCAAAGGGAATTTCTACCTTTTGGCACTACTCAAGCCTATAATTTAGTTGCTAATGAAATGTCAGTTATTTGTCATGAAAAATTGATTACATTAAGGCAGAGATTTCTTAAAAATACTATTAAAGTAGCCTTGATTACAGGGAGTTTTTTAATAAAAAATATTTTAATAAAATAATATTTTAAAAATAACTCAATAAAATACTTATAATTTTTCAAATATTTAAAGGAAAATGCCTTTACAGCTTAATATATTTATTATATATAAACCAAGAAGCATTCATAGATTTGCAAAATGTTTATTCCGCTTAATGGGTTGAAAAAAATAACAAAAAAAACCCTGGTAAGCTTTATAGTTTCCTTTTATCATGCGCTCCCTAATTGGCTTCAAAGCCCTGGAAAATTCGCGAAAATTGCGTCGTTTCTTTTGGCTGTCGTTTAGGGACCATTTTCCAAGGCGAAGCTAGTGAGTGAGCGGAGTGAGATTACCACACTTTCACCCCATCTCTCCGAGACTCTCCAAACTCTCTCTCTCTGAGTTGCTCTCGCCCTATCACATGTTCTCCAAAGGGGGCAAAGTTCGGAGAACAGCTGATTTCTGCGTCTGCCTATCGTTGTTTTCGTTTATTTATTTATACTTTTTTGTTATTGGATTTCCCTCTCTGCCCTGCTGACTTCAACCCCCCCTCGTTCTCCTCCCCCTGTGTCTTCTTGAAAATTTATTAAATTTGCGGCGCAGTTTTCCTTGGTCTGCTTTGGGGGGAGGCGAGAGGCTTTGTAGGGTTTCTTCCCTGCTGCATGGAGAAACCCCTGCGAAGTCCCATTGCTGATTCACACCTCCAGACGAATATTGCTTATATGTTATGTATATTTATGTTTGTACATATCTGTGCAGTTTTGGCATTAACCTCTAGCTGGGTTAGCCCCTGGCGAGATTTACACACACGCCCCCTTTCGCTGTGTGGCGACACATAAATCACACAGCGCCAAGTCCGAGACGCACATTGAAATCCACAACTAAGGGCAGCATGATAGGGTATCAAAAATCGGTTAAAAATATATTCCGAAAAGAATTTGTTATATTATTCGGATAGAGAAGTAAATAAAACATAAAATATATGTGCATTAATTTGTGCAATACTATAAAATTTAGATTAATTGTTTTTTTACTTAATTTGAGTGCTTGTATTTCTGGTTATTTAAATAAATAATTATTTAATATTTAACATTTTTTTTTATAGCCTCCATTATTTTACTTGTAAATAATTTTATTTTAAAGGTGAATAGGAATATATACAAGTTTTTGTATTTATTTATTTATTTAAATCAAAAAGCTCTTCTTTGTTAGTTTTCATTCTGTTGATAAATCCGCAAACAAAGTTTCGAATTTAATTTCAATTTCGTATAGAAATTAACTTTTTTAACATGAACATTTTTTTTATTGCCTCCATTATTTTACTTGTAAATAATTTTATTTTAAAGGTGAATAGGAATATATACAAGTTTTTGTGTTTATTTATTTAAATCAAAAAAACTTGTTGGTGTTAGTTTTCATGCTATTGATAAATCTGCAAACAAATTTTAGAATTTAATATCAATTTCGTATAAACATTAACTTTTTGCTCATTTATTTTTATAATTTTTTAATTTATTAAATCGGATTAAATCTCTAAAAATTTAACCTCAACTGTATGTTTATGCGTATTTGTATGCATTTATGTGGCGCTCATTTAAATTCATTGTTTTGTTTCCGTTCTTTTTTTGTGGATGTTTCTTTTTTTTATTTATTTATTTATTACTTTTTTTGCGCATTTCCTAATTTGATGGCTACCTCTGACGTCATTGCCACTGCGCATGACCCGCAACAGAGGCAGTGGCAGCAGCAGCAGCAGCAGCAGCCGTTGCCACACTAGCAACAACAGCAGCAGCAGCAGCAGCAGCACAGTAACTACAGTAACGCTGGAAACAAAAACAACATCTTGATACGCTTTGTTGTTCCGTCTTATTTATGTGGTGGCGTGACCGACTAAACGGAACTGCCTCCCCCCCTAATGGTCCCTCCTGGCCCCATCACCACCCCCTAACGTTGCCCCCAAGCAAAACTAGAAACGTATAACCGGAGAAAAACAATAACAACAACAACAAGCATCTCAGGCAAGGCGGCAATAAAAACAAATCACACTGAACAGCGCGAGCACTGAGAGAAATTAGGGTGAAAGTTAGGTTTTAGTCATGAAATTATTTTAAAGTATATGTGGGGGTTGGAAATCTATTATAATTGTGTTTTAAATTATTTTTTACTATTTAAAACTGATGGAAATTGCATCTACAAATATTTAATTCAAAATTTAAGGTTTTTCCCTGACAATAAGATTTCTTTTAATAGTTTTTTATTGTAAGATGGTCTCTGTTTCAAATGTATTTAAAATGCATTTAAAAATATTTAATGCAATATTTAAGGATTTCAGTTATAATGAAATTTCTTTTAAGAGTTTTAACATTTTGAGTTTGTAAAATCATAAATTTTTTTATCTCTGTATCAAGTGTGAGAATAATATAAAAAAAATATTATTTTCTTTAAACACTTTTGCAGTTAGTTGTGTTAGTTTTATTTGTTGTTTGTTTATTATTTTTTCTCGAGCACCAGGAAACGATCTCCTTAACTCTTTCACTTTGCAATTAAGTTGGGAAGTTGGAGGTGAAGGTGGAGGAAAAACAAGTAATCATAAATCAAATATTACGATTGATAAACAACTACAATTGTTAGTGGTACAAGTAAACAATATGGGAAAAATATTATAGTCACCAAGCAGTGAACAAGATTTTGTATTCTTTCCAATATATATATTTATTTAACAATTAAAAAGTGAGAAATATATTTTGATTAGCAAGGAAATGATAAAAGCTTACAGATTTACACTTTATACTTTATGAAATTAATACCTTAGAGGGAGTGGTAATGAAAGAAATAGGAAAGTTTACAAGCACCCGTTAATATATTTAATTATAAATATAAATTATATTCAATTATAAATATTAAAACTTGTAATTTAAAGTCAGGAATGAATAAGAAAGGCATGAGCATACATTTTAAACCTTTTGAATCTCCTACTTTTATGTGGCAATATTTGTATACCTGTAAACTTTAAACCTTTTAAATTTATTGATTTTATTTTTATATATATATAGGAAAAGGGCTAGCCTGTTTAAGGATGTGCAGTATATAACAGGAAGAGCTTACCCACATGACATGTAAACTTATGCAGTGCACTGTTTGGGACTTTTATAGTCCATTCGAGCCACTTCTTTATTACTGTCATATTTATGAGGCCAATTCAGTTGACTTGTCCTCCTTTTATTGAGAGCAAAAGGATAAATAAAGGTTGCTTCATAAATCAAATGACAAAGACGTGGAACTTGAAATCGGAGATAGTGGTTGCTTTAGTTATGAACTTCATAAATTATTACTGCAGGGAATCAAGAACTAAAAGTATATTTAAAGCCAGAATTTAAAATATTAAATCCAGAATTGTAAGGGGTAAGGATGTTTAAATTCATTACCACATCATATATTTTCTTAATATATATATTAAACAAAATAACTAGAAGCATTGACAATAAATCAAACTTATTTTCTGTAATTTCACTTTTATTTGACCAGTTCAGGTAGCTTTAAAAAGAAACCACCCACTTGAGAATGTTATTTACGACTGCCACTTGAGAATGTTTACAACTATGTGACAAATAACCAAATATATATAGTTTTCTTTGAGGTAATTTAAGAAGGAATGGAAATCGAAATATCCCATGAATAACGGTCATCTAATTACACATGTTTGACCCCTGAACCCTTGTTGTTTATCTATGAACTACCATTTCCATTCGGCCTCAGTTTTATTTTGGCATTTTTTCTTTCGCCGCAATATCTATAATCCAAAGATCGCGATCCACAGCCAACAGTCGCTGCAATAAGTAATGGGCACAAAGCAATTCAAATAATGGCAAATGGCAGCAGCAGCAGCAGCGGCAGCAGTTGAGCCGCTAGAAAGCAGCCAAGCGTTGCAGTTGCAATTGCCAGCGAGAGAGAGATAGGTGAATAGCCAAAGAAAATAAGGTAACACATCTATATATATATATATATATATGTAAGGAGAAGGATAGATAAATAGAGAGCCGGATCAGATGTTCCATTAGTCTGCTCCCCGTGTATGCATTATATTGTTGAGTAAAATTTGATGTGGTGCAAATGAACTTGCCGCCGTTGCTGTTGCGTTGCGTTGCGGGCGGTCACAGGTGCTGCTTCTCGCTCCGCTGCCAAGATTCCTGCTTGACTCTACCGGATTCTCACCTATTCTACCGCTCTTTTGGCAGGCAGCTGGTGGTAGATACACCTGGAAAAATAATCCAAAATTAGCTCAAATAAGATACAAAAATTAATCCTGAAATAAACACTTTACTTTATAAATATCTTGTATTTTAATTAATATCTTCTATAAATATAACTTATTTACATAATATTTACTGAAAAATCTTTCAAGCTTTTATTGATTAAAAATTTCTCCCAGTGTTATCCTGCGTTGTTCCTGTTTTCAACCTTATTTGCTGTGAATGACGCGGCATTTATATAGGTTTTGTTTTCTTATTCGGGTCTAGATTCTGTGTAAGTCAGGGCATCAAATGCAGTTCCTGTGTTCTTCGTTTTTCCTTCCACTTTTCCTGGGTTCTATTTGATTTTCCCATTTTATATATTTCTTCCTCTCCAAGAGAGCGTGATAATTGTGCCCCAGGGAGGTGCATGTTGAACATTTAATGCGGGTTTGGGGTCACTTTATTGATAAGAACTTGTTGGAGGTCCTCCTTACCTTTTGAAGTTAACAACTTTCAACGTCTTTTTAATCAATTTTCGTTTCCTTTTCTTTCAGGTGAGTAAAACTGGTTCAATACAATTTTTGGGGATTTCTGTAAAGAAGGAGCTCTTACCAGGTAATCCAAACTTTAATTATTCAATTTAATTACAAAGAAATTAATTAAATTAGGTTTTGTTTATAGTATTATTTTTGAAAAAAGTAGCCAAAATAACTGTGATTAATCTTGGAATCTCTACTTTCCTGAAGGAGAAATAGGAGGAAAGTATAAAAAGAGACCTCAGGCTTTATATCGGAGAAATTCTTGTATAGCGTGACCCTTAGGCTCTTCTAAATAAAGATAAACACGAAGAGTCAATTATTCCTCAAAAATCTGCCTTTTTGGGTCTCAAAATTAAACTCCCAAAAAAGGTAGTAGAACCTTTACTACTATTCTACTACTATTTTATAGTAATCCCATTTCTTGATATTCTGGCAACGCTTACTCTGTCAGCTGCTAAAGCATCAACACAAGAGCTCTCAGCTGATGCCAGAGAGCCACAAAGAGAGCCACATGAGAGCCAAAAGCAGTCAAACAAGTGGTCGAAACACACCAACAAATGTATCTCGACTTTGTATGCAAAACATGTATCTCAACGCTCTCGCTCAGCTGCTGCCGGGAGAGAAAAAATATTGCTGTTGTGTGCGTAGGTTACCAGCAATGTTGCCACTTTAGAAATTTAGTAGCTACAACTGGCATATATTTTAAATAATTTACTACCTTTTTTAATCTTTTTTTGGTTTAGCCTCAAATATAATTTTATTTAATTATTTATGCAATTTAAGCCACAAAACAATTCATTTTCATCTAAAAAATTTTTTTTATAGATACTTTTCCAATGTTGCCACCTTTAGCTGAGAAAATAGGAGTGTTTATAATTTTTTTCGAGTTTTCTACATATTTAAAAATTAATAAATAATTAAATAGAAGGGGAAATAATATCTAGAAAATATTGGTAAGACAAAACTGTATCTTTTTTTTTGGAAAAAAATTAAAAAATACAAAAGAAAGTTGATTTGGGGAATAAAATATCTTGATTTTTCTACACAATGTCAATTTTTTTGAAATTTTAACAAATTGAACTTTAAATGAAATAAAAATAATCTTTTGAATAATAAACAAATGCATCCATTTTAAATATGTACTTATATTTTAACAAAAAATACAAATTCTTGTCTGTGGAGGAAAATAAAGTATTGTTTTTAAACAAAAATATATATTTTTTTGTATGTCTTGCTGTTGATTTTAGAATAAACTCTTAAATTAGGTTACCAAAAAATTCCCAAGTGGCGGGAATAAGGCTGACTTGGCCACAGTGGCAACCAGCAGCAGCAACATCACCATCGGGGTATCCAGCTATAGCAACCACTTCATCTTTACTGTGTGCTCCGCTCTGCTCGGCTTTCGTTGTTTTTACTCTCTGCTGCCACTAGATGTGTGTGAGTGTGTGTGTATCTGTGTGTGCTTGTTGCCAGCCGACCAAAGCAGCAGTCAGTCAAAAGACGACAGACTTGGCTCAGTGTAGAAATTTCCTTTGGCTCGCTTGGTCGATTGAGCATTGAGCTGTTGAGCAGGTCGATCGTTGGTTGTTGTGTCCGCCGCGTCATTTGACATTGTTTTTCGAGGCGCCGCCGTCGGTTGCAACCTCACAGCGCGGCGCAGTTAAAAACGTAGCAGCAGCAGCAGCAACATAAGCGAAACGCGAGAAATGCTATGCTAGCAAAAAGTAGTGAATATTTATGAAAAATATAAATAAATAAAAACGCATTTCACCAAAAAACAGGCAACAAAAATGTAAGAAAACGAAGTGCCTTCCCCCAAAGAAAAGAAGAAGAAAAAAAGAAGTGCCTGTGTGCGTGTGTATTTGTGTGGTTTTCTCGACTCTGTGTGAAACTGTGTCATTCACTGCGAAAAAAACGGCATTCAAGTTTTTCCTCGGCAACAACTACTAACCATTGCTTGGGTTTATTGTTGCTGTTGCAGCTAGCTGCCACGGTTTGTTGCTTCACTGATTACGCGCAATGCAGCAGCAGCAGAGGAGCAGCAGTAGCAGCAGCAGCAGCAGAGGAGCAATAGCAACAGCAGCAGCTGAGAGTTCAGTTGTGAAACCGGCGAAGCGCGACTGTTGCCAATGCAACGCTTAGAATTGGCACACCAGCAACTGCAGCAACCACTGCAACTGCAGCAGCAACAAACACTGTTACGGTACATTCACGATGTTGCTGCTGCTTGCTGCTGGTTTGCCACTCCAGCACTATTTCTTTTTTTTTATTTGTTTCTGCCACCATATTGTTTTAACCACTTCCTTTGCCGCAGCGGCAGGAAAGAGCTTCCTTCCTCACGGGCTTCCTGTCTGTCTGTCTGTCTGCCTGCCTGCTGCACCATCCCTCTCGAGGCAACCTCCCTCTCTGCCTTTCCGGTTTCCTCCCTCCTCGCCCTTGCGGCATTGTCAGGTGTTTTCTCTCGGCAACACGCAGGCAAATATTAGGGATATTTTATGTAATTTATTTCAGAAATGAAATTAAAAACATTGTTTTGAAGAAGTTTTTAAGGTTACAAAACTAAAATCTTGCAAAAGAAGTTCATTCAATGAATGAGTTTAATTTGAAAATGGAATTAGGAGCAGAAAAAACTGTTCGATTTTATTAGCATTGTTTTCTCAAAGCTTTTTTCAGCTGACTGTCAGTTAAATTTGACAATCACTTTAACTGATAGTTATTTTTCTTTATATTTTGAACATTAGCCAACGATAAATTGATAAAAAGTATGACTTTTGATGTATCTTACAGATTCTAAAACATCTTTAAGGATCTCTGGATCTTTACAAAATCCCAATAATATTTTTTTTCGGTGTACATCCCTCGGTTTCCTTGTTGGTTTCTGTGTTGTTTTTTGTCAACCCCGTTGACGCCTACGTGTTCAATACGCTGAAAAAACAACAGTACGAGTGGCTTAACCAGCAGCTTGTTATTTCTCACACCTTCCGGTGAGCCTTCCCCCTCTTGCAGCCCCTCTCGACAAACCCCTTTCGCAAAACCCCCTCTTGCAGACCTCCTCCCACAGACCCCTTTTAGCCCACAAAGAGCGCTAGGCCATTTATCGATTTTTTTTAGGTCAGGCTAAAATTGCAAAGGTAAATGGAATTAGTTGCGGATTCCCATGGACTTTTAGCAAAAGGTAGAAACTAATGAAATGTTAATCCAAAGTGTTGATATATGGTGTTATTTATGGGATTTATAAACCTGAAAACTTGCACAAAAATAAATAAAATTGAAATAGGAAACTGTTTGGTTTTTAGAGCTATCAGAAAACACAAGTTGTGATTTAAACAAATAAAATTTGAGAAAGACATCAAGTCCCCTGGGTTTCTAAATACAAAGTTTTTATATAAATAAAACATAAAACCATTAATAATAATATATGCATATATAGCAATAATGGTTTATAAATGAACAAGAAATAAAAGCAACTTAAAATAATTTTTCCAAGCAAAAGAAAACTGTATAAGTTTTTTCAATTGCTACTAGATACAAGAAAAAGTAAATCATCTTTAGCAACTTTTATTGATTGCAATTTTTTCCCCTTAACTGGGGGAATTACTTTTCACACGATATTTCCCCATTAGTCTGGCGGGTTTTCCCAGCAAAATTCTACCAATTGCCTAGAGTTTTAACTATGCACATATATTTATTGGGGGTTACAACTTTGTTGTTTTTAATTAATTTTCACAAGCTGATTAATCGATCGCTTAACCCATTTATTTACGTCTGAGAAGGATAGTCACAGTTATATAGGCGCTGGCGGATAAATCTTTCGTGGAAGTGGGTTAGTTAGCGACCCGAAAAACTTCTCTCTCTCTCTTGCTGCCTTTCCAGTGAACCGTTATAGCCAAGACACATCTGTGGATGTTGTGGCCGGGCAGCTTCCACACACAGCGGGCATGGAGGTGTACCACACACTTATCTATGTATATCATGTCATCGTCATCCATTGCATGTGCATCTCACGTCACCGTGCGGCGGCACAGAGGCACAACCGGAGCTCGCTGTTTCTATATCTCTTCATAGCTCCTCTCCTCATATCTGTCGCCGTCTTCCTGCTCTCCAGCCAGTTGCCGATGTTGTGGAACTCGTTTTTATTTCTTTTAATACCAATAATTCTACAGCTTTTTCTTGGGTGTGCTGAGTGTGTGTTGGTGACTTGCCAGTTTCAGTTTCGGTTTCTATGTATATATATTTTTTTTTATTATTATTCCATTTTTATACGGACTCTTTCTCACTTTGCCAAATGCTCGTTTGACCTTTAACGGGGTGGTGCACACACACAAAAATCGGCAACAATTAAGCTCATTCAAAACGCGAGCAATGGCAACACACTCGGCGTCGTGTTGCTAGAATCACTACGGTACATAAATTTTGATTTAATTGTTGAGCTGAAAGGGGCGCCATTAGGCGTGGGGAGAGGGTGTGAAAACGAAACCAGAAAAGACAGAATGACTACAAGCCAGCCACTAAATTGGCTTCAATGCGAGTTGAAGGTTAAGTGCGACTGCGACGCGGAAATCAAGAGCTTGGCTATATTTTTCTGAGTTGGATAACCAACAGCTGGCTCTAAACAGGCGCCAGAAAATTTAGACGGCTTTTTGATTGCTTTAAAATATAAAAAAAAAATTTTAAATATTTTTTTTACTTTAATATAAAACACAAATAAAAGCACAAATATATAGTTTCAGTTTGTATTTGTAAAAGGTTATTTTTATGACTGAATTTTCTGATTGTTTTAAAATATTTAGCAAATTACTATTAATGCTTAATTGCCTGACTCTAAATAGGCAGCAGAAATTTAAGCCAGGTTTCTGAGCTAATTGGCATTTAAATGTTTTTTTATGAAACAATTTAAATGAAATTATTGAACGCTGTTAAATGTGAAAAGGTTTATTTGTTGTTTTAAAATGTTTGTTAAATATTTAATTTCTGACAGTATTAGAATATTTTATAAAAGAATTTTAATATTGTACACAACATAAAGAAAATATTGAAGAACATGAAAAGAAATTAATATTTCTCAATTGATATTTATTGAGGTCCATCAGTAGCTTAAATTGCTTTTAAAATTTTCAATAGTTCAGCCTTTCTTTGTTAAGTAAATTTCATTCCGAAGTTATCCAAACTCTTTTACTTTTCTGCTTAATTTTGCAACCTTTTAAAGTCTTAAAATTACCCAAATTTTTAACAGTGTCTGAATGACTTGAAATTAAGCGGATATTTCACTTCTGACAGGGCAATTTTTATTTCTATTTTTTCCTTTTTACCTATTTCTTTGCAAATTTTTCTTAGCCACGTTTATATGTGATGTGGGGGACTCTGTTCGATATATTTTTGCTTTCATATATAAATAAACCTTAAACGATTTTCTGCGCCGCCGGGCCACACGAAAAGTGTCAATGTCAGCTGTTGTGTTATGTTTTTGTGTTTTAGCCACGAAAACCAAAAGCCCAGCCGAGGCAAATCGAAAGCGAACAAACCGATGTGAAATCGGGAAAAATCGAAGAGCCCGTGCTAAATTTATTATTCAGCTATAGGCTTTTCCCTCTCTCTCTCTCTGTGCTCTCTGCTTTCCTTTGTACGTATTTTTCCTAGTTCCTTTTTGCTAGTCCTTTTTTTTTGCTGGCACTACTAAAAGCCTACCAAAAATAAACTTGTTTATATGTATGCTCATATTTTATAAATGACTGCAGTGCCTGGCGAAATGTATTTGCAAAATGTTTCCGTCACAAAAGCACTTCTCGCACCTCCTTCAGCGAAACACGCGCCGCTAATTGCACGCATATGCAGCGCGGCATCTATGAGATACAGCTACATTTACAGATATAGATACAGATACGGCTAGAGCTACAGATACACTTGTTTCCCCCAGTTCCCAGATAATTGTTGTGCGGCTAAAAATGTAAAGAAATATTATAAAGTATATCGAGACAGCAGCTGAAATATCCATGTTGCAATCATGTTTTTTTCCATGGCACACGCCCCCGTCCCATTTGCTTGTTGGAGATTCAAAACATTCAGAGACAGCCAGCACTCGAGATGTTGTATGAGAGGCGCGTCTCTTGGCTCCCACAACATTGTCAAAAGTCCCATCCCCCCTCATCCCTCTCTCTTCTATTGCCTCCCAGCTGACCAAAAAGAAGACATTCGTCCCAACAGGCAGGCTGGCACTGTGGTTTGGTAGCTATAAAAATGTTTAAAAAAAATGCCTAAGTTGCAGCTTTGCTTATGTTGACTTATTGCCTTCCTTATAGCTGTTCGTGTATCGTGTTAACATGGCTGACAACAACTTGTGCATTTTTAGTAGAGGATTTTTGACTTTAAAAGGTTTTAATAGAGGAAGCCAGCGATGCATTTTGATAGTTTAGATGATCAGGGATATTATGATGGGTTTTATGATCTGCTATACCCTGAAAATGAGCTTCGGAAATCAGTAAAGTTTGAGGAAATATGGTTGGTTAGGTTACTGAAATAAAAAAAGATAAAAACTAAAGTAATAATTTACAAAATGTACAAAAATTATATATTTTATTTCCTGAATTTTGAGGCTTTTGCTTATAGCTTTGAAATATTTTTTTAATGGGTTTTCAAAATCTTACAAAGTTTATTATTTGCAATTCAGGAAGGTTTCTTCATTAAGTCCAGTTTAAAAATATTTTTGGTTGTGTTTTAATAAATTTTAAAAATTTTATTAAAGATCTTGCAAAAGTTCATTATTCAAATTTGGAAAATACTCCTTTATAAAGTCTAAAATATTACTTGTTGGGTTTTAATTTAATTTTTACATTTTAGAGAAGATTTCAAGATCTTACAGAGTTAATTCTTTGCCTTTAAGGAAGGTTTTAAATTCAGAAATCTTTGCGGGGACCTTCCTCCAAATCATAGTGTTAATTTAGCTACTCTTTCTGGTATTATCTTTCTTAATTTTCTATTTATTATCCACTGTGCTTGTCCACATAAAGACCTCTCAAGTTGCCTTGCAAGCCTCCCATTGCTCTGCCCGCCCACCGCCTTCACTGCTCGGATCAGCGGTCTATAATTATGCGGTTGCTTCCCCTTTGATCAAAGCTTCAACCCTACCCCCCTCCCTCACTGTGCAGCATTCACCATCAGCGGCATCTTCAAGATGAAGTTCGTTTTGGTAACTGGAAACCAGTGAAAATTGCGCTGGTTTCCCTGATTTTCCCTATGCTGCTGGCAAAACAATTTTCGGCTACTTTTGCAATCGACGACTCGAAAACTTCCATTATTCCCGCATTTCCCTAACGGGCTGGCTTTTCCTATAATTTCATCTGCCTGTTTTTGTGTTGTTCCTCAAATTGAGTTAGCGAAATTACTATAATTTTGTGGGAAATTTTATGGGTCAAATTTCAGTCATGTTGACAATGCTGTAGGGGAAAAAATAATAATAAAAAAACACAAAACAAAAAATAAAAACAAAACAAAAGTGGGTAAAGCAGACGCGCCGCTGACCACAGCACAATTTTTTCCATATTTTCGTTTTGCTTTTTACTAATTTGCTTAATTAGCGCGACTTTTGTATATATATATATATATAAGAGGCAGCCCCTGGTTTTTTTACACGATTTAATTGGGTCTATGTATTTATTTTTATTGTTTTTTGTTTCTCTCTCGTTGGTAATTTCAGTGACTTCTTCTTGACTTGTATTTTGTTTTATTCCATTTGTGGGCCTTTCTTATTTCTCTCACGTTTTAAGCCCTGAACAAGTTTATGGCGCTGCCTGAGAGCGCCGTCGTGAATGGATTGCTTGGGAGTTGGAGTTTGGCTTCAAGAGTTGGAGTACAGCGGCGGCGGTGGTGTAGCAATACCAATGGCCAGAGATCGGCGGGGGTAACCGCGGGAATCCGGTGCCTCCATTAATGCTGGAAACGTGATGTGCGGCGTTTTGTGTAACTCGCCGTGAGAACATCGCCGGTCTGCAATCGCTCAGGTTTTCGCTTCGTTTTAGATGACAGCAGCAGCGAATTGAAACGTTCAATCGGATAGATTCATTCCCCCCAGCCAGCCCCCCAGCACGTAGTAGATCATCGAACCACGGCTTTGGCTTTCCGATTTTGTTTTTCTTTTGTCTTTCAGCTGCACTTCGGAGTCACCACTCCGAGTCAGAGTCATAGTCAGAGTCAGAGTCACATTCACAATCGCACTCGTAAGCCCATTTGCATACTCACATCGCTGCTGTTAATCAGTCAATTGTGTGTGGCCTTCATAGTGTGAAAATTGCTGCAATCGCTGAGCACTGAACACTGAAAGCTAAACGCACGGCTGCGATTGATCCATGAGTACATGATCTATGTGGATGGTGATCCATCATCTGGTGGAGTCGAGCCCTTGAAATTTGGAGCTTGGGTTGGGTAGATTGCCCTATTTCGCTTAGGTCAATGGAGCTGCTCTTTTTTTTAAGGTGGAAAATATCAAAGAGTTAATTTTAAAGGATTATTTAAGTTTTAAAATTGTTTTGTACTACCTCTAGATTTTATGGGAATTTTATTTATTTATGTTTATTGAAATGGCTTTCATAATTTCGGCTTGCCGCAAAGTTAGGCAGAGCGTTTAAGGCCTTTAGTCTTATGTGGAAAATTATTTTAGAGCTTGTTGTGTTAAAAACTATATATTTATAATTTTCTTGAATTTAGGTATAGATTTGGATGAGTTTTGTGTATAATTCTCTGGGCAGTTTTCACATTTTAAACTTAAACATTCAGACTTGTTTCGTTCTGCTTATTAAAAGTGGAGTGTGCATAGTTAAAATAATTATTTTAAACTCATTTATAAAGGAATATATAAATTTAATCGCTTTTTAACACATTTTTTATTATTATTTTAATTAATTTTAAATTTAGTAATTTATTTAAATTCAATTATGCAGGAATATTGTGATTTTTTTTCTTTTTAAAACAATTCTTTAGTTTTTTATTTCTTTTTAACATTAATTTCCTTCAAGAAGTGCTCTATTTGTTATGGTGTCTACATATTAAGGTCATCAATCATGAGCATTAAATAATAATCATAATATTATAATTATTTGTTATAGTATAATAAACATAACTTATTGATTTCCACTAATCTACTTGAAAGTGAAACTAATTAATATTCTTCTGACTAGACATCATTAATCATAAATAAGAAATGCTTCATTTAAAAACAGATAAAAGATCAATGCCCAAAAATATATATAAAATTATAGACAGCTGTCAGCAGAGTTCTGCCTCAGATTTAGAGTGTATTTTTTTTAGCAAGATTTTCGTTCTATAACTTCATTAAAAACAGAAAATATATCAATGCCTAAAAATATATAAAATTAGAGACAGCTGTCAGAGTTTTATGTATTTTTTTTTAGCAAAATTTTATTACCCAAACATAATGGTTTTCCAAGACACTAGAAGCTATAGATAAATCTAAATGTAAACTTTACAAGCTATGGCGAAATACTGAAAGATCTTCAAATATAGTAAGCAATCTGAAAGTTTTCCCCCTTTTTTTTCTCTTGATGTTCCCATTTCAAGCAGAAAATAAGTCTTTTGCTGCTGTTGTTGTTGTTCCCCAGTAATGATCGAAGTTGCGCCAAATCAATTTCCATTTCTGTAGCTGTGCGATGTGTGTGACCTCAAAGCTAGAGCTGCTTGGTTGGGTTGGCTGACTCTCCAGCAAAAGCGAACAAAGCGGGAGATATATCAGCCGAGAGTCGGAAACCGCAAAGCTAATTGCTTATGCACAGCGCATAACCTTGCCACTCCATGACACTTCTTGCTGAGCGAGCACTGAGGCTTAAGACCCTTCCAAACCGCTCGAGCGAGCGAAGAATCGGCAAGGGGGCAAAGAGAGTGTGGAGAAAGCTTTCATCATCATCATCATCATTTTGGTGTGCAGCAGCCACGTTGAAAAGGAATGGTTAGCAGCAGCCAGAGTCTTGGCTTAATTGAAAATTCACAGTAATGCCCAGCTAGAAAACGACAGCTGCTGTGTATAAACATGAGGAAAACAGAGGAAAAGGCAGCCAAAAGCAACAGAGAAAACACATTAAAATAATATAATTATTTTGTATTTTTCTTTACCAAGACTTATCTTCTTCTCTACTGTTAAGCGATTTACTTGAAGCTAGAGATTTCCGCATGCTTTGTCAACCGTGAAGTGGCACGAACTTTCATTTTAAAATTCTCGAAGCGTGTTGCGCACACTCAACACCACACTAAGCTCGAGGGGAAACACCCGCCCCATTTTCTAGTGGTGTCAATTGCTGGTTAGAAGGAGGGAACCTCCCCAAAAAATCCCCAGTGTCATCATCATCACTATGATCACTTTTCATGCTTTTGCACTTGGCTTTCTTTGGAAACTTTCATGGCTTAATTCTGGCTGCGACGACGACGTGCCTGGAAATGGAAATGGAAATACCCTCTCAAAGCATTATTAGAATCAGCATGTTTGTAATTCGCTAATTAGGAAGTTAAAAGAAAGTCATAGTTTCACCTTTCCATTGTCAGGTTTACACTTCTCTAAGAAGTGTTTTACAGATACACTTTCGATTTTTCAGGCACCACCCCATCATCATCATCAACATCATCATCGGCATCTTTATCCCAACCAATTCCAACTCGAGTACACTTTTGCCCAATTGTGAAAGTTCACCAATTTCCAAGGTGTTGTCCATTCTATTTTTCACACCTTTTTCTTTTACTTTTCCCTCAGTTATATGACTGATGTACCATAAATATATATATCTTACTCTCGCTTGTCTCGTGCCACACTGAATCATTGAATTTTGCTCATCAAGCACGTTATTAAAGCTGAGATAAGCTCTTTGTGGGATGACATGTGATGGGAAATTCTGCTGCATCCAAACATACATATATTCTTCATCAAGTTCAGATGAAAAATCATGAAAAAAGAAACCCATGTGTCATATATGGTCGATATGGTAATCATTAAGTTGAGCAGGGCTTAAGGCTGTCCAAAGAACCTTATCTTGGTTTTATTCTTATGAATTTTTGTGGTTTTTTGTGTCAGAAAATGAATCAGATTTAATAATCTATTAAAGATTGTAAGATGGCTGACGTTGGTCATATTATAAATAACGTAAAGAAGTATCTTGAATAGTTAAAAATTCTTTAAAAGTTAGTAAACATATTTTTAAATTATTTTTAACTATTATAGATTCTCTTTGCTCTGGTTTTTAGGTATTTCTAGGTTTGCAGAGACTTTAAATAAATTTAAATAATAGTACATTTCTAAGTTTTTGTTTGATTTGATTTATATAACATATTTTATCTAAGCTGGAACCATTTAAATTCAATTATTTTAATGAGAAGTTTCCTACAATCCAATTATATTTATTTAAAATAAAGCTGAACCTTAGGAACCATCTTTTAGTGTTGATTTTTCCGATTGATTTTCATGTACCAAATAGTTTTTTCTTCAATCAGCTTCTCAATCTATTTTTCCAATCCATTTTCCCTTCTCTTTGGTGCAAGGCTAAGGTGGACCCAATCCCCATTATCAGTGGGTATTTGGGTGAAGGTTATCGGGTGTTGGACTCCTTTTTTTGTTGTTGTATTTTGACACGCTGCAGACTCCAGCGTTTCCTCAGCTCCTTCCTGTCCCATCACCAGTTGGAGGTTTTCCAGTTTCTTTTTCGGGGGCCCAGCCCATTTCTTGGCCGTCGTGTGCTTCATTAATGATGTGTTTTAATTTTGCCTCGACGTTTTCGCTTTTTTTTGTTTTGCCTGCGAAAGATTGCGTAAGCAGCGGATGGATGACGGCGTCTTCTCTTACTTTCTTTTCCTTTTGGCCTGTGCCAAGAGATGGCCTAAAGTATGACTTGAAAATTAAAATAAATAAAAGACAATCTGAGACTGACTGCGAAAAAGGAACGCTCTCGTATAAGTTTGTTTCTTGTTTTGTATGTTTTTTGTTTGTTTTTCCCATTTATTTGTACAATTAAATCTTTAAAGTTGTTGTTCCCTCGATTGTTGAAAGCATTTGCATTAATTAAGTCAATGCAGCTGGCGAAAAGCGAGAAGCCAAACAAATTAGCAAAGGAAATCTGTAAAAAGTTCAGGCTGAAAACAATAATATAAAAAAAATAAAGCAAGCCCGCAACAAATAAGAAGAAACTTATAATTCATTTCTGTAGTAAATCTAATTAACATATAAGCGGATTTTAGCTTAGCAACTCACACCAACATGCGCCTACTCAAATCACTCGCATTCACATTCACATTCACACTCGCATTCGCTTAGCATTTGCCAATTTACTTTGGGTGTTGTTTTTGTTTTGTGTGAACTACGCAACGAGTCGAAAAACTCACGCGATCGCGTTTTCTAACGACAAATATAAATATATATATATACTCGAATATATATATATAAACACACAATGAATATATAGAGGCTAAGGAATATATTTATGCGCACATTTGTATGTAGAAAAACTAAATAATAAAATATATACTGATATATATATACAAAAGCTTGTGGCTTGTGGCTCATGGCTTTGCCTTGTGGAAGATTACCGAAGGGGAATTTATTACAAAATTAGTCGATTTCGTTGGGATTAGGCGGGTTTAAGGCATTCGTCAATCTGCTAGGAAGTTGTTCTTGTTATATTTTTGGATACAAATGTGTGGCAAGTCAAAATTATTTTTAAAATAAACCGATTTAAAGCCAAGCATTTCACTGTGCTGAGTTCTTGTGGAAAAATTTTAAAGCCAATGAATGACACACACACACACACAGCAGGAAAAGAGAAGTTTTCAAATGGCCTTTTGCCATTTTCAGAAAGCCAAGCCAAAAGGGAATGGCCAACAAAAAGTTGAAAGTTCGCTTTGAAACTTAATTCCCCCCTTGTTTTGTTATTTATTTTTTGATTTAGAAGAAAGTTTAGCTTAAACCAGAGTGAAAGATGGCAAAAAACAAACTGAATAAAATTAACAAAATGTGTAAAAAATCAGCTGCAACAACAAAATGAGTAAATTATATTGACAAAAACATAAAACAGAAAACCAGCAAAAAGTGACAGTGAATAATGTTGAGAGCTCCCACACAGCACATAGTGCAACTCGGCTTCGGAACGAAGACAACAACAACCTCGTCAGCAGCAGCAGTAACACCAAGTGGCAAGCAGCAGCAGCAGCATCCGAGGAAAACCCTACTACAAAGGCTCAGACAGCAGCCACAGAAGCTGCTCAAGGAGGAGACACATGAAACTGAATTTTATTTCAAGCAGCAGCAACACTCTGAAGTGCTATTTCTGGCCACGGCGATCACCTCAAACTCGGAGTTAAAGAAATCCAAGAAAAAGAAGGAGCCTTGCAGCTACAATTTCACGGCGGCTCTCAGGCGCAACAAGAAACCAAAACCAGCAGCAGCAGCAGCAGCAACATCAACCGACGACGACGACGGCAGTTGTCGCAGCATCAATAGCAACAGCAGCGGCACTGGTAGCGCCAGCAGCAGCAACAGTTTGTCTAATAGTTGCATTAACAATCATAACAACACTCATTATAGAAACAGTAAAAACAGCAGTCATACCAGTAATAACAACAACTACATTGGTAATTACAATTGCAAAACAAGTGAACAACAAGCGTGGAAAGCAACAGAAACACAACAGCAGCAGCAGCAGCAGCAGCAACATCAAAAACAACAACACAAACACCAACAGCAGACGCTACAACAACTGCTCATTAACAGGCCAAGCGATCGACATTATCCCAACACTGGTGGCCACCACATCATGTCACCCACTTCGCAGGCGCCCACCCGAACCTCACTCTTTGATTCCTGTCATCGAAAGATCCGCCTCATTGGCGGCGGTCCAGTTGCCTTCTTGGGCGGATTGGTTGCGTAAGTGTTGAAATATATACTACTATATATCTTCCAAATATTTGTCCATTTTGAATTGAATTTATAATGTTCTTGATGAACAATAGACCCGGCATCGGGGGTAAATTATTGAGAATGGCAGAGGGGGAGTCCCCAATCCGGTCTTTTGGCTATCTTCCACCAAAGTTAGGTAGTCGGTATTATCCAGTTATATGATGATGACGCTGGTGGATATGTCAATCATCTTGTTAGTTCAATTATTAATTACCTAAAATACAAGAGAATTTCTTTAAGCACTTGGTCAGCATCAGTTATAAATTTGCATAATTTAAAAACTGGTCAAATGCAGATTAACAAAAAGTTAAAAGTTAATAAGAGGATTTATTCATATTTCAAAGGTTATATAATTTTTTAAAGAAATATCTTTACCAATAAATTGTTATCCAATAACAGAAATAATTAAGGAACTGTTGTAGTTACTTTATTATAATAAATTATTATTATAAAATAACTACAAGCGTTTCTTAGTTATTTCATAATATTAAGAAATTTATTTATATTTTATATTTTATTATTTTAAAATATAGCTTTGCAATATTTAAGGTAAACAAAAAAGATGCTAAAGAGACATCTATAAAGAGACAGCAAATGTATTCTTTCATTTATTAGGATTTATTTATATTTTTGAGTTGCTAGAGATTTAAAATAACCGGGAAAACTGCCTTAATTATTTCCCTTGTTAGGTAACAATTGCTATATTTTTTTTTGTGCACCAATTCCTACTTAGTTCTTTATGATTTATGATCCAGTTTTTTTTTTTGTGCTTAATAATTACTATTAATGTATTACCATCAACATTAAGCTCGTTAGCGATCAACTTTCTAAGGTCGAGTCATGGAGAATTGCACAAAGTAATAATTTGTAGGCATTAGGGAAATACTTAGCTTACCCGTGTCAGAGGTCGAACAAAGGAAGCCGAAAAAAAATAACTAACAAACAATAAAGAACGCTGAAAAACAGAGCAGAGCTACAGATAAATGCGGTATTTACTCATTTTTATGGCTTTAATTACGAGCATTTCTCAAGCGGCTTTTGTGGAGCTGTGTTTCTTTTTTTGTTGTTTTTTGTATCTTTTCTTGGTGACCACCAAAAGCACTCTGTGGTGTGTGCAAATTCAAGGTTCAAGCGGCAATTAAAACATCACAAGAGTTGGAAGCAGGCGAGAAACAAACAGAAACAGAAATAGAAACTGAAACTGAAACAAAAGGCGGCCAACTAAATTTATGCATATGCGCTGCTAGGCCCTACACAAAAAAAAAATGCGCCCCGTCGAAGGTCAACTAAAAATGAGCCAGTGGGGTGACCCTAGGAAAACTTTGTGCCTCAAAGGGAACTCTAACTGATGCTGCTGCTTCCAGGTCCAAAAATAAGCCAAAATTCATCACGAGTTAGCCTCCTTTATTTGGTTTCATTTCAAAAGCAAAGTTAAATGAACTCTCGAATTACCGAGGTGAGACAACCGCAAAGCGTTGACACTCTGCCCACCGCCGCCACCGAGTGAGCTCACAAAAGTGCGCTGAACTGATAATTAGTTAGGAAACCAAATATTTACACACATGAACAGGCATAAATATACCATATAGGAATAGGAATAGGAATAGGAATACTATATAAGCTGGAAGATGATCTTAGGCCTTTGGGCTTGGAGTTTGGGTTCTGAGTAACAACTTGTTCACTTGTTTTCGGGGGTCGTCTTTGTGAATGCAACGCACATACACACACATTCTGCTGCTGCCCCACCGTCTTGTCTTGTCTCCTCCTCCAAAACAATGACTAACTGTATGGGTATACAAGCAGCAGGAGAACTGAACCTCATAACAGCAGTCATTTGTTAAGCCACAAAGATGTAGGAGGAGGTGGTGTCGTCGGAGTTGGAGGGAAGGGCGCATTATGAAAATGATGATAATAAACCTGTCGGTGTCAATGGCACAGTGAGCTACCAACAGGCCTCATAATCAGACCCATCAGGCCCAAGACCCCGGCGTTGATAGAATTTACATAATAATACCCAAAACTTTTGATTGTCTCATTTGCTTTGGTTTTCATCAAGAAGTCCAAAATTTGAATATAAAAAAAAGCAAAACCTATGTAAACAAACCAAAAATTCAACAATAACCGAAGACTTCATAAATGAGTAATATTGTCTTCGTTGAAGAAGAAAGAAAGATAACTTCTTTGTGCCAAACTGTACTTTTCGAGGTAATTGAACACAAAGAAAATATCCATGAAGTGATTTTGTTAACACCTCAAGAAGCTTCCTGGTTGGATATGCTAATTATTTTTGTGGGTTGTTATTTAAATAAAAATAATTTACAAATATTGAAAATAAAACTATAAATCTGAAATTTGTTTAAAGTATATTTTAGCTTAACTTTAGCTTGAAGAATTTATAATTAATTTGAGCTCAGGTATTAAATCATCACTTATGAGTCAGTATTTAAACTTAAATCTTAAAATTTCATTATTTTATTTAGATATAACAAAGTAGAGCCAGTAAAACCTTTAAAAATAACAAGTCAAAGCTATTTATTTTACCAAAATTAAATTGATTTTAATATCTTTACAAATGATAACAATTAAAGCAAGTAAAATGTTGTTTTTAAACATTTTTAATACCAATAGTATCATAAATACATAAACTAAACCGAAAAAGCTGATTTTTTAACCTTTAATAAGAGGTTTTCTGTATGGCAGAGTTTCCCTCAACCTGCAAAATAAGGAAGTGGACAACGACTGGGCTATATATACCCTCTGGCTCCAACGGCCTCTATTACAATGACCCCACTCTAGTCCAGTCTAGTCCAGTCTATATACAATGTATATATACAAACACAGCCATGTTACTTGCACTTTTTTCTCATATATATAGACCCTAGTCTTTGTATGTACTTTACTCCCATTATTAATCTTGGTTTGAACCACATTTTCCCCTGCCCTTTGGCAGCTGCTCCAAAACGTTGCCTCGTTGGGCTTCTCGCTCTACATGGCTTTGGGCCCTTGGACTTTGGGGCTTATCATATGGCCCGGCCGGGGAGCTGGCCGTTGCTGTTACCGTTTCTGCTCCAGCTGGTAGCTAACGTTTTAATTTCCTGTCCCAATTTAATATGTTTTTGTATGCCATGCCGGTTGCTTTTTTTTATAGCTTCAACCATTTTGCTTTTGCTGATTTACGATTTACGATCCATTTTTGCCAGAAAGGAAAAGAGATTTGCAAATACATATATATTCAGTAACGATTCCAACAGAATTTAGATGGATAAATGTAGATTTTTGTGAGCTTTCCATTTAGCTGCGATTGCTAATCATCTGGACCTTAACCCGACGTCGACGAACAGCTGTCACAGGCATCATCCACCTTGGGGGCTCGTATTCAAAACGAGAACAGGTGCTCCGTTGAGCCCAAGCTCTACTGTCGTTCATTGACACTCCACGCACTGGACCACTTAATGACTTCCAGACTAACTGACTAACTGACTGGCTGACTGTCTCGCTGACAAAAGGGAACAGCTGTGGCGGAGACAAAGACAAAGCGCCTCCGGATCAAGCTCTCGAATTAGTGCAGCCAGCAGGCGTATCAAGGCATTTGGAGCTGGGGTTCATTACGATTACCTGATGGCCAGCCGGGAGTCAGCGATGGGGAACCAGGTAATTAGCCTTCCAAGAAGGCATTCCAAGCATTAGAACTTGTAATGTTCTTTGAGTATATAATATAAATCATTGCCTAATGAAGACTTGAACCTATAGCAAGTGGCTTGTAACCAGTTTTCTGGCCTTAAAATATTAGCTAAATATTTAATAAATATTTTTAGCTTACAAAATGTTAAAAAATAATATCTTAATTGTCAGAAAAAGCTACGAATTTCTTTGTTAGCCAAGAAGAACCCCCAGATTGACCTCTAAAAAAAGCCAACGGAACTTGGAAACAAATGATGAGTCTTGGCTTAAATCTTGATAGCAATTACTTCTCATTTTGGTAAGAGAAACAATTGCCATAAAACCAACTGTATTCTTTGGCGTTCGACCCCCCTGACCCCTAGTTAAGCCGACCGGCAATTGTGCAACGGTAGCCGGCGGATAACGTTAGCTGTCCAGAGATGTTGACTGTAATTATTTGACCATTAGCCTAGCCCGGCGTCTGGCAAAAGTTAAAGATTTGGAACACACTGGGGGGAAACCCAAGTAAAGGTCAACGGAAATTTCCTTTTCCCGAAAACCACTTTCAGAAATCAAAATCTAAACAATTGAAGCATAAAAAAAGAAGCTATAAGTTATATTTATTTCTTTATTTATTAAATAAGAGCATTAGTTGTCTTTTTTATGGATTCAATGCCCTGGCTTTGTGGGTTGGGTTTTTTAGTAAATTGTTACCACAAACACACTTTGGCAACTTTTATTTATATTTTCAATTTCACCCGCATGCAAAATTGCAAAAGCAAAAATAAAAAAAAGTATCTTTATGAGTAACTTGTAGCTCGTAAAAGTTTACCTTGACTTCGAACCAAGTTCCGGCTGTGCTTGGCGCTTTTCCCTCTCTCTCTCTCCTAGCCTCACTCTCTTTTGGCCGCTTTTTAATCCATTTAGCCGCATGTGATGGCCCGTCATCAGCTGCCATCCATCTACCTGTCGGTCTCCCTCTCTTTCTCTGTCTTTTAAATACTTTCCATTATTATTATTATTACTTTGTGTCTTTTGTTTTTAGTTTTTTTCTTTTGCCTTCATCAGCGAAACATTAATGTCAGTTGTCGTCACCCGACTTTGAACGGGATGGCCGGTGGGTAAGGTGGGGGGCGGCCAAATGAGTCACCCAGTTTCACATATACAAAATGAGCACCAAAACCTAACAGCTGCTGTCGTCAGCTGTGGCTTTGTGAGAGAGTCTTCTCCCAGTTGGTAGTATAAGCAGTCTCCAGTAACCAGTAACCAGCCGCCAGTCACCAGTTACCAGTTTCCATTCCCAGCCAATAACTTGACTCTCTTGGCTCAGCATGGGATTCTGGTTATATCCGACAAACTTAACCATGATGAGTTGTACTGCATACGCATAAAGATATCTTATAGATACAAGTTCTTCAGCAATTAGATACTTAAAGATGTAGATCTTAGATATATCTTTCTAAGATGTAAGCAAGCCGGAACCCAGCTAAACATTTATCTCTAGAGAAAATAAATAAAAAGTAAAATCTTTATAGAAATATCTAAATAAGCTTGGATTTCTTTATATCTATTTAGGGTTTTTAAACTTTATTTAATAAGAACAGAAGTTAAGCTCCTAAAAAAAGGGAAATTAACTTTAGATACATTTTTAGTAATAGAAATTATATACAAATTGTAATATTTATTGAAATTCCTTTAAAACTTGGTTTGCTTTCTATCAATTTATGCTTTTTAACAATTATTTAGGCTTAAAAAAACTTAAGCAAAAATTCTATATAACATCTACAGGCTCTTTACCTCTAAAAAACAGGGTATCTGACTTTAGATACATTTGAATTTCCTTCTTATTTTTGTATGCTGACTGAGTGCCACAGCAGTTCCAAAGCAGGCAAAAACGGTACTTTTCGATTTATAGCCAGGCTTTTGTCTTGAGCCAAAGAGAAAGAGATGGCTTCAGCAGCAAAATGATTGGGATTCGTTCACAATTTGGCAGAAGCTGATTCATATCATCCGAGCTTAGACCATTTCCCCTCCAATAGCTCCCCCCAAAATCCAGTGTCAGACATCCGCCTTGGACAACAAACAACAAGAAATTGAATTAATTAAAATGTATTTTTCCTGATTCTGTATAGGGGCTTACACAGAGAAAAATCAAGCACCTTTCTGTATATTTAATTGTATAAATAAATTGTAGAGTAGAGCTTTGAAGGAGATTCTATATTAATGTCCAAAGAATCTTTCTAATTAATTATAAACTCGCTTCAATAATTGTAAAACTTTGTTGTTATGGATTTCATTGTTATTGTTGTTGCGCTTGATTAATGCGTAATTTCCATTGTTAATTGTGACATACATTTCATTGCATCGGGTTTGGGATTGGGGCTGGGGCTGGGGGTTGAGGTATATAGCACCGCTCCCCTCTTGGCGTAAATGGAGCGTGGCTCTGATAGATTAATGCGTTCGCCATGAGCCGCTCCACAGAGCCACAGTGGCTGCCATTGTCTGCTGCTGCTTCCACATGCAAAATCAATAGAACTCCACAAGCTTCATCATTTAGCTGACATCTGTGGCAATCGGTTGCTATTGTGCAGAAAACAATATAATTAAATTGGAAATTACTTCCCTGTTGTAGATAGACCCTCTTTCTAGAATAATGAAGTAGATATTAATGGCTTTTATCCTGTGGATATCTAGACAAGAGAAAAGTTATAGCTTTAGAGTTTTTTATTATTTGTTAAGAGCTTTTCATTGTTATCCACATTTATATATTTTTATACTTTGAATTAAAATAAATAAACAAAGAAAAAATTTCACTTAACTTATTATCCACACTAGTTTTCAAAATTAAATAAAAATATTCTGAAAATTTTAACAAAAAAATCCATTTAAGGAATATATTTTTTTCTTTAAAATTTCTGATCTTTTGTTCATATAATTAAACTTTGTATTTAAAGAATACAAAATACAAAAATTCATGTTCTGTTGTCTCCGCTCTGCGATTAATTGAATAAATTTCTGGCTATTTCGGCCGTTTTGTGAGATTGTTTTTATTAATTTATGGCTGCAATTTTTTGACACCTTCATCAAACGACGTTGGGCAGGGGGAAGCGGGGCAGCCCAATGATCATCATCAGCCCCAAGCAAGGCTAATTGAAAGGAACAACAACAATATAACGAAAACAACACGGAACAAAATGAATATTAATTGTTTTAAATAATTTTGAACTTGGCAAAGGCAAACGGCGCTGATGGGGCAAACGAGCAATTTGACGAAACGTTTCACTATCTCCCTCCCACAATCTAATGCCATCTTGCTCAGGCTATAGTCAGTCTATCTGTGGCTTTACCCATCTTGATTTTCATTTGAATGGCGCGCAGCTGTTTGATTGTGGCACGGCTTTGTTGTACTTTTTGTTTTTCCAAACCCAGTACAGAGGGGATTCTATAAAATAATATATGTTTATAAAATAATAAAATAATTTATGTTTTTTTATTTAATATATATTTAAATCTTTTGTTTTATTTGAATAAAATGATCAATGGGATTATTCTATATCAATAAAAATTCTAGTAATTTCCAGACATAAATTATGAAATTAGAATGTCTATAAAAACCATAACAATAAAAACAGTTTAGATAATTTATTAGCTTAAACATGTTAATTTGCATATTGATTCTATTGTTTAAATTATATATATACCTTAAACTGGCTTGATCATCCAATAATAATTGAGTGGGAGTTATTGAGCATGCCAAGCCCCTTGAAGTAGGCAATGAATTTTTCAACATTTCCTTCAAGCATTTCCGGTCTACACAGACTGCACTGTAGCTCTTCCGTTCTTTGCTTACGTCGTCTTTTTCTGCAGTCTCCAATCGACATCTCGCTTTGGGGACATTCGTCTGCGTCATTCGGCAAGCCAAGAAAAAAGAGGAAGTAGCAGCACCAGCAGCTGCGACCAGCAGAACCCTGCGAGCGTGTTTACATAACAAAATTTATGTTAGCTTTGTATTTGCGCAATATGCAAAAAGTATCTAAAAACTCAAATGCAAAAAAAAAATGCCGTTACCAATTTCATTCAAAGTGCAGCGACCAGGTGATGGTGGAGAGAGCGAGCGAGCGAGCGAGATACTACCCACTGAGGTGGGGGAGAGAGCCCCAAACACGCAGCTGATTTTCTTCTGTTTTGTTCTCCCCGGGCTGGGGGCTCCCACTCACTCACTCCCGCTCTCTCCCTCTCTCACTGGGGCTGTGCTCACTCTCCCGCTTCTAATGGGGCTCGGGCCCTCTCGCTCTAGCCCCCAGCAATCAAAGCGGGCTGCGCCGAGGCAAAGGTGCGCGCGACAGACAGACAGACACAACAGTCTTCTGATTCCGCTGCCAACGGCGGGCCGCACGCACGCAGCAAAAAAAAAGAATATTAAAACTAAAAAGAATAAAACAAAAACAGCAGTGAATCAATGATATTGCCAATGAAAAAACAACAATAAATCATACAAAAATACACAGGAAAAATTAATGTGATCGATAGCTCATTTGCCACAGTTAACGGTACGCGAAATGAGCCATAAATGAAGCGAAACAGAAAGAAAATGCGAATATTGAGAGAAAAGTGAAACTAAACAAAACAAAAATAATACAAATATGTTTTCTTAAATTGGCTAACAAACAAAATTAAAAACATTCAGACAAGTTTTAGTTAAAAGACTGCAAAAATTTCTTTAGAAAAATTTAAAGTTCTCTCAAAATGACTCATATTTAATCACAAATTAACCACATATTTTTTATAAAAAAATTGTTTAAAATTTAATACAAAATATCACTCAAATATATTATAAAACCAAATCAATAATAAACATTTTTCCCTTTTTGTTTATATGCTCAAAAACGAACCGCTTTCCTCAAAAAACGTAAGCGTTAACGTTAGCTTTAACGTCAACGTCAGCTCCGCAGCTCACGTCACTCGTTTCAATGGACTTGAAAAACGCGTTCGACACCCGATTAAACCGCCCCCCCCCTCGGCCCCCGCCCCACGGTTAACCTTCAAAAAGTTTGTCATTTGTTTGAAACCCCATCCCCCCTCCCTCCTCCATAGATCGACGCCGCATTGTCTGTTTTGTGAAGTTTCTTTTAATTTTCTGCATTCGTTTTTGTTGTATTTCTTTTTCGCCACTTGACTCAGAACACAGTTACGATTGCATACTGTCTATATACATATAAAGAAAAAGCCTTTAATGGGTTAATTGGTTAATGTGTAGTTACTATATAGAACACAATCTGAAAGCTCCTGGGGACTGTGGAATAATCTTATCATGAGAGAGGAGGGTCTTATTTCAAACAAAAAGCTTCCATTTCAATGATTGATAATAAGCAAGGAATTTAGTGTTGATTTGTTTATAAAAAGAGGTTTTGAAAAAACTTCTAGGAAAAGAGTAATTTTAAACTTAATTAAATGTTATAAAGAATGAATAAAAAAGTCTTTAGAAATACAAGAATAAGTTTCTGGAAGGTAAACTAACAATTTAAAGAATTAAAAACCTTCAAAAAAACCTTACCCATTACACGGTTTTTATTGTATACAAATAAAAGTGTTTAAAACAATAAAATACCTTAAAAATTCTTTTAAAATACACCTTAAATACCTTAAAAATGATAACTAAAATATACCCACTGACTCAACTTTAATTGTAATCAACGAACCAGTTTCCTAAAGGCAACAATTGGTGAACCCCCCTTCTCCATGGATTTCTTAATCGTTTCTCCCCCCTAGACTCCCAGCACAGTAATGATTTATTCCATGCACTTGTGCGCCGTCTCCTATTTTCCCTGCCATTGGGTTGGCTTCATGAATTCGGTTGACTCACGAATTGACATCGATCAAAGGAGGGCAGCAGGCAGCAGACACTCACAATATCGCCGCCAGTCTTTGTACTTGAGTTAATTAAGCTGCCTGCCGATCGCTGCTTCACTTCGCTTCGATTTGCCATGATAATTTATACGCACACTTGGGGTAAAACCTTACGATATTCTTTTAATTGCTTAAGTTTTAGGTGCTTTTATAGTTATATTCCTCACTAGATAATTACCTATTGGCCGTGTCAATAAAGTAAACAATTGTCTGTGCCAAGTCCAGTTGCTGTGGTGCGCCGGATTCGTGTGAATCCAACTGGATAAATGCACCGCTCGCCCGAATGACGTAATTCGCGCCCGGTTGAGTGGCCTCTAGAGCCGCCCTCGCCATTAGTATTATTATGCATTTTCTATATGGAAAAATCTGAACGAGTGAACGGTTCCAACCGGTTTCCACAGGCGGCAGATACATTTTACAGATGCGGATAGCAGCTCAGAGATGACAACTACGACAAATTGTCAACTGGGATAAGCAGTGTTTATAGTTCTCAAGGGTAGAGAGGGGGATAAATAAGAATAATAAGAGAATTGTATTTTAATAATTTAATAATTGTGATATTATTAAAAAATATTTGGGTTGTATTCTTTTGAATGCTGAAACCTTTTAAAAACATATCTACTTCAAATATTACCTCTTAAGATATCTTGTTTTTATTATTTTTATTAACAAAAAGTCCTCAGGGAACCATAAAATCCATTAGGAGCCCATTAAACTTAATGATATAAATATATTAGGAGCCTTTTTTACTTCGAATGATTATTATTTAATATGTTTTTAAAGATGCCAGCTTAGAGAACTCAAATTAAAAAAGATCTAAAAATCTGCCTTGGTCAACAAAGTCCCTATAAGACTTATATACTTCAACTCAACTTCATCTCCAACTCCAGTGTAATTTGAGGCAGCTCCATTTGCCTCTTTGACGAGTGAGACTGGCCCACATTTGGCTTGTGGCTGACTTTTTATGTATGCCATTTACTTCATCGCACCCTGGGATATCGTGTATCAATGAGACGTTTATGTGATGCCATTATTCTGTCACGTTTCCATGCTCATTTTGGCAGTAGATGTTTCTTTTTTTATATATATATATTTCTTCATGTGTTTGTGGCTTGGCTGGGCCCTTTTGCCTCGAGTGCTAAACACAAAGAGAGCCACAACAACACACATCAGCCAGTTGGAGTCAGAGACTGAGCTAGTTTATGGCAGCCATAGACACCATAGACTATAGACCATAGACCATTACATCATTCCCATCATGACATGGATTGGCTTGACAATAAACAAAGGTTTGTGGCGAATTCTGACAGTGAAAGCCTAAAGCTAAAAAATAAGGAAATGGTTGGAATGCTTAATTAAAAATATTTAATAATAAAAATACTATTAAAAAGGCAGACATTTTAATATCCCATTAAATTAAATTATGATGTTCTTTTTAAGGAAATTAAAAATATATATTTCCCTGTTTTTTTTTTAGAGTTGTTTTTATGACTTTGGCGTGTGTGTTCTTTTCCGATCGCTCTACCCTGTATCTGTATCTTATCAGTAGCTCTTTTTTTTTGTTATTTTACTTTTCTTGCCATTGTCTTTGTTAGTGTAATTGTTGACTTGCATTCTGGGCCCCCATTTGCGGCTATTAACTTATCTTGCTTACTCCCCTCGTGCTGTTATAGCCATTTCAACACCTTTGGCCACTTACAACCGCCCGTAACTTTCAACATCGTCAACAATAACAACAATAACCCGCCCTCAAACTCACCCACATTGGTATGGCATATAAGGCGGGTATTTATCTAGCTAAATACATATAGACATACATATATTATTAGATATCAGCAGTTATGGAAAAACAGCGATAGGTTTCAGGATTGTCTACGGGTGTCTTCCATTGTCTATTGTCAGAGATGCGGCTTTGTTTATTGTCATTGTCTGAATATTAGGCAATACATTTCAATTGCCATTTTCCTTCTCTTTTTTTGTTGTAATAATAATCAGCCCAGTTAGTCAGCCCTATATATCTATATATCCATTTCCATTTCATCATCATCAGTGGGCTATATAAACAGCACGCTTTCTGATATAGAAATATCAGCATAAACAAAACGTTTTAATTATGGCCATATGTGTGTCATAGGAATATGAATGTGAAGTTTATTCCCCTCTCAAGGGTAATGTATAGGGACTAGGTTTTATCAACAAAAATAAGAAAAAGGGGGAAAATATGTATATAGAAAATGATTTATTTATATATTTAAAAACGATAAAAATTACACATTTTTCCCTCAAGTTTTTATTTGTTGATTATGCCTTTCGAACTTAGGTTTAACTTGGGTTTCCTTTAGCTTGTTTAACTTGTGATATTTGTAAATCAAAAGCCACGCTTCCTTGCTGGCAAAATTGATATTTGTTTAGCTCTTATCAAGGGAAATCTGCGATAAGCACCTGAAAGTTGAGTTGTGATTCAAGTGACTGTGCGACTTTTCAGTATGATATGTATATATATACTTATATATAAAAAGATAACTATACCTATGTGGCAACAGCAAAAGCCTTTTAATTGATAGATCCATATCACGGTGATTGGTTTTGTGCGTAGAGCAGATGGTTAGGAGGAGTAGGAGACCTATGGCAATATTCCACACCAAGTCGGGAAAGCCCCAGACCCTGCCATGCACTTATCTGAAGTGATAAAGGGGTTGAGGAAAGGGAAATGAGAGTGGCGACATGGGCATGGATATGGACTTGGGCATGAACATGGACATGTGTGCCCAGGGCCATTCTATGGTAATAGAGGGGCTCATATGGCCCATTTATAGAGCCTCCCTAGGGCTTTGTGCCATATGCTTCATATCATTCGATTCACACTAACCGCAAGTACAATAAATATAATATTAGGACAGGTTCTCTTTGGGGTCTTCTGTTATTGGTTTTTGGTTAAATATTCCCTTGAGTATAAAAGTCTCTCTCTCTTTTGGCTAATTGATTCTTGGCCATTTCTAAATATTTCAAATTATAAGCCTTATCGCAAGGTCGATGCCTCCCACACAAACACACACCTTTAACCAACACCATTTCGTGCCAATACGGAACTGTTTTTTGTATGGCTGTGAGTTTCAATTTTATTTATCACCAGTTTTTTTTATGCACCCATTTTGGGGCTCTTTCGTATCCAATTCGATTCGTTTTTAGTGGCTTTTAGTTTTAGGTTTTAGCTTGACTCGCAGCGACGCAGTTTGAAATGCGAAATAAAATCCAAACGTGCAAATATATTTGCGGCCTATTCTGTGACACACAAGAGAGGTGTTTATTTTATATAAAAAACTAAACAAAAAACATAACAAAAATAAGAGAAAAAAAGAACTAAGAAGAGGGGGAGACTCAATAAAACCCAGTTTTTTAGTGCCTGTTGTGACGTTTCCGTGGAAGTTCTTGTGAAATTGCCAAGGAACCCACAAGAAGCCATCTTATCGCGCCACATAACACGTCACTTTGATTGGCCCCCGAGTGTAAATTGTGTGTAAAAGTGTGACTGCTGTGTGTGTGTTTGGGTTAATGGTTTGTTTGCTCGAAGAAGTTCTCGTTCGATCGGAGGAGTCATAAAACTGTGACACAACTTGGGCAATCGACTAAGAGCTTTCCAAGAGAACGTGTTTTGGGTCACGAAGCCATCAGATAGAGGATTAACAAGTCAAAAAGGAAGTTTGTAAAATGAATTCAATTTAGCTTAAAATTTGCCTAAACTTTTAGCACATTGTTTATAAATTTTAGCAAGTATTTTAATTAATATTTTCCTAGCTTTAATTTAGCCAAGCTAAGCACAAAACATACAGCATTAGAAATTAGAAAATAATGTTGTTTGAAGTCAAATTTGCAAGGATTTTCCACCTCAATTTGGCCCTGATTACAGGTCTCTCACCTGGCCTCGAGTTCCCCGTGCAATCTTTATGTGCCATCGGTGGCTACACATCCGGTGGCAGCAATGCATTAAAACCGAGACTCGAGCACAAACCATACGGAACGACCTCTCAACGCCTCTCTGACCTGACACGCAAATTCGGAAAAACCTCTTCCCTGAAGGTAGCTAAATAGATCGATATATAGGGGGGTCCTTGGCATTATTTGGCACTTGATGGAATAACTATTACTTCAAGTGGCAACCAGTAACCCCTGCCCTTCCCTTGAGCTACACACCGAACTGGCATTTTCCCCATTTTCGTGGATTTCCATTATCTCACTGGAGCACCCAAAAAAAAGAACGGGAAATGTTCTCTTTTGGGGGTTACCTTGGCTCACCTGTGGGTGCCATGCCTGGCAGGCAGCCTACCAGCAAATAATGGAAAACAAATGCGCACAATTGTGGGGGTTATATACGATGACTTTATATATATATATATATAGTCATGTGCATATGTGTGTTTATGTATTCAAGTTTTATCAGCGCGCTTGGCTGCCTTCATGGTGGAGCTGGGTTGCTGCTGCTGCTGCTGGGATGGCATAATTATAATCAGAACTAAGTTTATTTGTTTAAATGCTTAAAAGAGCCGCTTTGCCTCTGATAAATTTGTATTTTTTTTGGCTCGCTGAACCCAGGCACATGCTACGCACTTTTCCGGTCTCTTTGCATAAATGAAAACCAACAAAAAAAGGTCATAAAAACAATTGTTGATTCTTCGCTTTGATAAGAATTATGTTTTTTTTTTTTACAAGCTACTGGCCATGTCGGTCTGTCAAGACTTTTAGAAATTATAAATAGTTAGAGTGGCAAGATTTGCTGAATAATAATTATAAGCTTTAAAGGAGTTTAGTTTTTTTAAAGAAGATTAACTGAAAAGGTTTAAAATTTGTTAATTTACCGACTGAGTGAATTTTTGCACAAGTTTAATGTACCAGGCGAGTTTAGAGGTTCCTTACTAGCAGGTTTTAGATTTGATTTATTTAAATATATTTTAATATGAGATTAAGAATACCCAAAATAATAATAAATAAAGCTAAAACGGTTAAAATAATATTATTTTAGACTCTAAAAATAATATAGTTCCTGGGTGTGATTAAAAAAAAAGAACCAAATAAGATCTTATAGTTAAAGTGAGTAAGAACTCACCCTTTATACTTCAAACTTGTAATTAACCTTTACAAGTTTCCATTTTTATCACAACTCACTTGATTTTCAAGGTTTGTAGGATCTTCCTATCAAATTGATTAATATCATAAGACCCAAAGTCACCTTAGGCCCTTTGATAGTATTTTTCGTAAGACTTTTCCTACAATCACCTATAAATACCTTACTGGTAGTTCCAGTTTTCTGATTTTAACTCCTAGAGATAAGATTTTTAAACCCTGTCCCCTTGAGCTTTACGATTCTGTTCCGGTTGGGGTTCGTTTTTGTGGCTAATTTGATTCCATTTGCGGATCGCAGGTGGCACGATGACCAAAGCAATGTAAACAATACCAAAAAATGAAAGAAACTCTAAGCTCAAAGGTGCCAACAACAACAACAACAACAAAAATAGTGGGTGTAACATTTGTATCTGCAAAGGATTCAAAACAAAAATTGGCCCATAGTAGTTCGCCATCAACGTCCTCGACCTCAACTATATCAACTGTGACGACAACAACGACAGCCACAACCTCGGCAACGCCACCACCGTCTCCACCGACTTCTTATGTGATTAAATGTCTGTTGAGAACGGCACGGTTTATGTGGCAAGTGACGACAATACCCTCTAAAATCGGTGATACCATTGGTACCCTGTACCGTTATGCTCAGGATTCAGTTGATAGTTTTCTATGCGTAGCTGGGTGAGACTCCTTTTTACAGATATATATAGCCATTTTTACCTATATATTTTTTTATTATATAAGTGGATATTATTTAATTGTTGTCTTTATTTTTGTATATTTACAGCAAGGCCCGTCGCAAGGAACGCGATGGCGATCAAAATTCAACAGACACCAAATTGTATTTGGAGGAGAGTGTCCTAGAACGTAAATTACCTGAAGCTGATCTCAAAGCCTTAGTGGATCTTCCAGCTGGTTTGGATTATAATGAATGGCTAGCGTCACACAGTAAGTTTATAGAGAAATATTATTTATTATAAGGTATAAGGTATCTTTGGGAATTTCGAGTTTCAGAAAGGTCTTGAATTTAGGAATTGTTTTGTAATTTTTTAAGTTTTAGGAATACTTCTTGAGAATTTTTTCCTTACATTTTCCTAAATAAGTTTGTAGTTGCCTAATAATTTTCATATAATAAAAAATAGATAGATGGATAAATAGATACATCATTTTTAAAACTTAATTATATAAAAAGTTATTTAAGAGTGCTTTAAAAATGTTGAAATTCAATTGGCAGCAATGAGATTTTGTACCAAAAGCAATCAGACTGCACAAACACCCAGCTGCAATAGTCTTTTTACATATTTTCAGTTCTTTTGAATATACAAAATATAATTTTATTATTACTTTTTCCAATAAGTATTCTCCATTCCCTAGTGCAATCTCTACCTTATCCCATTTAAAATTCACGTGATTTTCCCTACTTTTCTCGTTCGATTTGCTTTTCAAATTGCTTTTATTTTTGTTATTTTTACCCCCATTGTTATTGTCAGCTCTATCGTGTGATTTACAAATGAGCTTAATAAGCGGGTGAGCTGCTGCCTGTGGCTGCTGTGTTTTTGTTTGGCAAAAGTTTGATAATGCCTAATCTCGCCTTTGGCCACTTAGTGGCGGCTCCGGTTGAGTGCCCCGATTTATGAGACACTACACTACCTACCTACCGTCCCGCCGGAGGGCACTAAACTTGTACATTATCCGTCACTCAGCCAATGAACTTGACCAGAGAAATATATAGTCTGACCGATAGCATTATCTTTTGGCTGCAGTCTGGCAAGTGCAGGGGAACCCACATAATATTGGGCTAAAAATCAGGTGATTTGTAGTTTAGTTTTTGTTATAAAAGCTAAAAATTGATTTGTAAATATTAAAACAAGCCTCTATTTTTACACAAACCAATTATATATATATGCTTACATCACTTGCAGCTTAATTAAATTGAATTAGAGGATTTATAGACACTTTTCCATGCCTTCCCACTCTCTTTAAATCTTCTGTGAGTCACATCTTAATTAGCCCCTTCGCCTGGAGGAGTCTTCTTCTCGGGTTACATCATCGTAGGAGAACAGAATCGATTTTGAGTTGAGAATATTACATCATCTTGTAAATAATCTGTTTGCTGGGTGGCAGAATGCAAATTACACAGTTCTTTGTTGACTCAAATGAGGCGAATAATTGGCAATGTATCAGCAAATTGTAGCCGCCAAAGGCCCCCAGCGAGGCACCTCCTCCTCTGCCCATCCTGAAGCTTCTTTAATTTTTCCATCTCCCTTTGGGTTTCATTTGGAAAAACAATCAAAGCCAAACTGTGGGCGCGACGATCAGGGTCAGTTGACGTCGCCCGAAGCCCGATGGCGTCAGCTGCAAGTTCATATGCAAATTTAATATTCAAGATTGCTGACTTTAGAGACTCACCCCCTCCTTGGCTTATCTTCGATTTGGGTTTATTTTTGCTCCAAATACTGTTGCTGCTGCCGCTGCTTGCCATTTCATAATGCACCTCCGCCTGGCTGACGTAATGAGGACACTTGTGCAAATATTGGTTCGGCATTGACCTTACCGGTTGGGCTCTCCACTCACACAGCTTGGTCTTATCTTTAGAGAGCAGACACTGCAAGAAATCAATACCAGAGGCAGACCTCCTACCCGAAATAGATGATAAGATTGGTATCTGTTTTCACAGAATTATCAGAATGTTAGCTATTGGCAGGTTAAATATTTGCGAAAAGCATTTTCATTTGGTTTTTCGATGAATGGATAAAAAAATATTAAATTTTTTACCTCTTCTATGGAGAAAGTGCGTTGAATTTGAAGAAATAAATCGATATTATCAATAAAAAGTATCCATTCGACTATCACAAGTAGCTTAAAAACTAACACCTGTTGTATAAAACATTTAAATTGATTTTAATCTGCTTTTTAGAAGAGTTTACTGGCAAATATATCTTCTGTTTAGAAATAAAACAAGTGCATTGATTAATAGGAAAATAATCTATGTTTTCAATCAAAATATTGTGTTTTATTATCACCATTAGCAGGTACAGAGACCTCTTTTGCTAATAAATTCCTCTAGCTAGATAATTTCCAACAATTATTATATTTTTGGGCAGTTAGCTAGAAATTAAACCCTTCTTGTTTCATAAATTTAAAATAAGCTTCAACTTCTGTAGCAATCAAGATTATTAATCTATATTTTATTTTTTTCCTTTTAGCCCTGGCTCTATTTGAGCATGTGAACTTGGTCTATGGAACTATTAGTGAATTTTGTACACAATCCGGTTGTGCCGATATGACCGGACCCGGCAACAGGTAAGCTAATAAATATACACTTGAAATACTCTTAAAAACTTAACTAACTCAACGTAATTCTCATTTAAACACAGAACGTACTTATGGTTCGACGAGAAGGGCAAGAAGACGCGCGTAGCAGCGCCGCAGTACATCGACTATGTGATGACTTTCACCCAAAAGACGGTCAGCGATGAGTCGATATTCCCAACCAAATACGCCAACGAGTTCCCCGGCTCGTTCGAGTCGATCGCGCGGAAGATACTACGCTTGCAATTTCATGTGATAGCGCATCTGTATGCGGCGCATTTCAGAGAAATCGCGCTGCTCGGCTTGCACACCCATCTAAATCTGACGTTCGCGCACCTCACCGCCCTGCACCGGCGCTTCAACCTGATCGATGAGAAGGAGACGGACGTTTTGCGCGATTTGGAGGTGGCCCTACGCCTCACCGATGACACTGGTGGCTGTCAGGATGCCTCATCCTCGTCGTCGGTCCATGAGCACTCCTCCGCCGCCGCCGCTGCCGCCTCAGCCTCAGGTGACCTGCAGCATCATCAGCTCCAACAGCAACACCACAACAGCAGCAGCAATAGCAACAGCACCTCCTCGGCAGAGGCCCTGCATGTCAATTCACAAAGCAACAATGGCAGCACATCCGCCTCCGCGTCCGTCTCCCTGATCGATGGCGATGCGGCGGCGCCGCCAATTTGCACGCAGCCAGAGGCTGGGGCGGGCTGCAAGCCGGCCGGCAGCAGCGGTTTGCTTGGCGGCATACTGGGCGACCTGACCAGCGGCGAGTTTGGTGATACAACGCGCTACTGCACCTCAGCGGTTCCTCAGGCGGCGGCGGGAGCGGGTGGAGCGGCAACCGGAGCACCGGATGCAGCCGCTTTGAACAATGGCGCGGGCGCACTACATTTAAACTTTAGCAACAATAATAACAATAATCATAATCTGAATCACTTGAACCATCACCACCATAACCATCATCACCATGGACACGGACACCATGGCCATCACCATCATGCGGCGCAGCAGCAGGCACAGCAACAGCAGCAGCACAGTGGGCTCATACAGTGCAATGCGGCGGGCGGTGGTGGTGGTGGTGGCGGCGGTGTAGTCGGTGGGGCAGGAGGAGCCACTGCAGCTGCGTCCTCCACCACCACGGCATAGTGTGGTGCGGCAGCAGGGCCAAGCAGAAAGCAGGAGGAGTGCCGCAGCAGCAACAGCCACAACAAAAAAAAAACATTAGAAATACTAGATTTACGCAAAAATGTTATTTAATGTTACATCTATGATCCTAAAGTTGAAAATATTGTAAAAATAATAAAAACAACAAAAAAAAAACAAACGAAATAATAGAAAACATAAAAATGCAAAACAGCTAAATGCAAGAACAACAAGCAGCATGACACACAAGCAACAAAATTATTGAAAACGCTAATCGAAGTTGGCATCGTAGTTCCGTAACGTTGATTTAGATATGTACTTATTGTATAGAGACAGAGGGGCCGAGAGAGAGATTGCGAGGGGGGCTGCAAGCATAGAGTTTAGAGTTGTCGCGTGCTTATGCTTTACAAGTATTTTAACCTCCTTCCTCGTCTAAAAACTACAAAATAAAAACAATGAATGAAATGAAAAACAATTCCTGACTGAAGCCTGAGTGCAAATGCAAAGTCAACGCCTTCAAGGCAGCAATAATAATAAAGAGTTTTGAACTACTCAAAAAAACACACACAAGATAAACTTCACTATAAAGATATATATATGTATTATGGAAGCAACACAGGAAGATTCGATTTATTGCTATATATATTTTCTAATTAGTTTTCTTTTATATTGTTTTATGCCAAATTTATTAAGTATTTAATAGAAATTTTAGGAGTTCTTCGAATCTTTTGAAAATGTGTCCAGAACGCATCGTTATATCAATACTGTTTTAAACGAAAGTCTGTACATAAATTGATTATTTAACATGGCTATAAGTGAGTCAGAAATATATGTTATATTCTATCAAAAATAAATCTGAAAAGGAAACAAACAAACAACAATAAACTATATATGTTATGTTTTTCGATAACACAGAAAATATTAAAAAAAGGCGATATTTTCGATAAATAACTTTTGTATTTTGGACACATTTTCAAGGCTTTGGAAACTTATCTACTTTTAGACTAGAATTTTGTTTCATCTTGTTTTTAAATTGATTATTTTACACCTTTATCAGGTTCTGTAATTACATAGATCTTTGTTGTTTATAATTTCTTTAAATTATATCAGATTTAAGTTCTTTTCTTGTCACTAACCTAGGCAAAGAAAATTGTTTCAATTAGTGCGTTTAATAGTTTTTAAACATAAATCACCTTACCTGTTCTAAGCCTGTACTAAAAGCAAGGAAAAACAGTTTTAAAAAATACCACAATTCACCTAAATTTTCCAAGCAGTGTAATTTGTCACAAATCAGCCTGAGGATATGCACCGAAAAGTCACATTCAACCACTGCGAACCGTCGCCTGCCGTTATGCACCGAATATTTCACGACTTTTGTATGTTAATACACACTCTTACACCCAAGATGGCACCAAATAATCTCCGAAAAGGTATGCTACGAAAGAGAACACACTCCACACACCTCCTCCTACACCTTGTTAAAGTATGGCAATTTTAAACCAAGTTGGTGATTGATCGGAACAATTAAATAAATATATATATATAAAATAGGGTAATGAGTAAAACCAAAACAAACAACAGATTTATGCTTCGGATTTCTGCCCAAAAATAAATAGAAGGGACTTGTATGTTGTACCACTAACTGTATTGTGTTGTGTTAATAGCCCATAGCGAACTCAAATGGCAATGAAGGAAAATTACTTTAGAAAAAACAGCAAAAGCAGATGCTGATGTTTAGCATATTAGAGGCAAATTTTGTGTATCACAATGGTTCACCTCCCCCTGAAAAACTATGTAGATAATAAAGCAACTTGATCCACAGAACTATTTACCACAGTCCAGGCAACACACACCAAACACACTCACTCTCTAACCTTTGATCTGTTGAACTTTTAATGCAATGCAAACACACACATCCAAAGACACACACACAGGTGTATTTATATGTAGGTATGTGAGTTAATAATAGAACACAGGTGCAAATAGAATGGAAATGAAATTGAATGCAAAGCCAAAACCTTTTATGTCAGCAAACAAAAAAAATAAAAAACAAATAAGTGCAAGCAAGGCAAAAGCATGAAAAAAAAGATAATAAAAAATAAATTGTTATGTTCAATTGATACGTGATGTTTTAATTCATAGGGTTTATAGGGTTTCAGAAGTTGATCTTGCTGAAATTTCAGTAAAATCGGATGATTAACAAGAGAGTAAGTAAGGATTAAACTTTAGTCCTTTCATCTATTTCACTTGCACTTGCTGATTATGGTAAGAAACTTCTCTAAACCAAGAGTCCTGGGTTCAAATCCTTGCTAACAAGATCAAATATTCTTTTTTTCTTTGTTTTAATTTAACTTTTTACAGATTTTTTAAACCCATTTCCCTTATTTTTTCGTTCATGTTTCCTTTGTTTTAATTATATATTTTTTAAAAGTTTTTTTTTAATCCCATTTCCCTTTTCTTTTTTAGGTAAATCCAAGTAGTCTCTGGAATAGATATATCTTACTTTTTTTCCACACACTGATGCCCATTTTGGTGTCAATATTTGTACGTATGTTAAGTCAGTCAGTCAGCAGTTAGATAATAAAAAATAAATTGTTATGTTCAATTGATACGTGATGTTTTAATTCATAGGGCTTATAGGGTTTCAGAAGTTGATCTTGCTGAAATTTCAGTAAAATCGGATGATAAACAAGAGAGTAAGGATTAAACTTTAGTCCTTTCATCTATTTCACTTGCACTTGCTGATTATGGTAAGAAACTTCTCTAAACCAAGAGTCCTGGGTTCAAATCCTTGCTAACAAGATCAAATATTCTTTTTTTCTTTGTTTTAATTTAACTTTTTACAGATTTTTTAAACCCATTTCCCTTATTTTTTCGTTCATGTTTCCTTTGTTTTAATTATATATTTTTTAAAAGTTTTTTTTTAATCCCATTTCCCTTTTCTTTTTTAGGTAAATCCAAGTAGTCTCTGGAATAGATATATCTTACTTTTTTTCCACACACTGATGCCCATTTTGGTGTCAATATTTGTACGTATGTTAAGTCAGTCAGTCAGCAGTTAGCACATTAGTTTCGAATCAAATTCAAGGCAAAATTTTTTGTTCGAAATATTAAAGTGCATCGGTCAAGATGGCCGACCCAGGCTGGTAAGTAATAATATCAGCAAATCCCCCCACAGATCATACTCCTAACCCTCGCTCTCTCTCATTGCAGGCCCAACACGCGCACAGCTCCACATCGCAGGTTGAGTGCCTCCCTCGTGGAGATTGGACAATCCAATCGCCACTCGGACTGCAGCTTTATCATTGAAACATCCTTTGGCATCAGACGCTTCCGTTGTCACAAGCTCATCTTTAGTTGCGCCTCCGAGGTCTTTGATCGTATGCTCTACGGTGACTACTCGGAGGCGGCCAGCGGCGAAGTGCGACTCGACGATGTGGATCCGGATATATTTGAGAGATTCCGGGACTATCTTTACGGCTATGAGTACCACAAGCTGCAAAAGTATGACTTTGAGACATTGATGCAGCTGTGCGAGTTTGGTAACAAATATCTCGTGCAGTCCATTGAGGAGGATTGTGTGCATGAGCTGCTAAGCCGCAAGGACACCTACGGCATGACGGAGCTGCTGCAGCTCTTCCAGTGCGCCCATCGGCTCAACAAGCAGCATATGATCGAACAAGTGGGCTGGGTCTTGAGATGCAACTTCACCAGCCCCCTCACCCAGTCGGGCGTGTACGAATTCAATCCGGATGTATTCAAGTCCTATCTGGAGGTAATTGCCGGAAAGATGCCCGAAGCGGATCGCTTTTGTTTGCTGGAAATGTATCTGAAGCATAATGGCATCTATGCCATTGATAGCCCCACCGAGACGGTGGCTGCGGAAGCTTCTCTGCCTGGCGATGTGGAGCAGTCAGCAGGGGATTTGACCCCGACCAATGCTCAGCAGCAGCAGCAACAGCAGTTGCAGACTTCAGCAGGAAATTCTAGTGGATCTGTGCTTTCCAAGGAGGAGGAGAAAAGCCACTACATTGCCGATCTGGTGGGATTGATTAACTTTTCCCGATTTACACCCTTGGAGTTCCACGATGGTCCCGGCCAGTCTAGCTTCCTGACCCTGGCTCAAAAGTACGACTATATGTACAAAATAGCACGTAATAGCACCCCAGAATTCGATCTCAAGGCGGCACTCGACTCGGAGCATTTCTCGGACAATCGGCGACGTCGCGATACGCCACCTCCACCGCCGCCACCACCACCACTATTGTCCTGGCACCATGCACCAAGGGTCTGTCGGCGTCATCGCACTGCGGTCGGACGGTTTGATCTTTGAGTCATGAATTCACCCACACACCACACCATACACAAGTTGTTTTTGCAGTTAACTTTATTGAAATTATTAAATAAAAGGAATCGAAAAATCGGTGGTTAGTTTTTGAAGAAACTCGAATTAAGGGAGATTAATTATTTTTTTTAATGTATATTGTTATAACTCTATTGTAATTTATTTAGTGCCTTTCTTACTTTTAAATGCCTTAACAAATAATGGGCTTTTGTTTATAAAATATCAGCTGTTTCAACTTGAATATAGAGCACCAAGTGGAGGGTATTGTTTAGTATTGTATATATCTCATGTTTGTAACCCATTTCATTGAAATATTTATAATTAGAGCTCATAAATATTATGTATTTGTTTGTCTAACTTTTGTTTGAAAGCTAAACCTGTTTACAAGTTAGAATCGCTGATAAACAAGCCGTTGCTAAACCGCAATTTCATTTCTTATCATCAGTTTGGTGCTAAAATATGTACAAAGCTCTTAAAACACTTCGAAAAAATGTATATAAACTATAAAGGAAGTAAATAAGAATTAAAATAATACAAAAATATATTATAAAAAATATTTAAACAAATATTAAAGTTCAGCAGAAAGAACAGAGTAATATTTAAGTAAAATATACAAACTGTATCGTTTTTTCCACAAAAACTTCTTGGCAAACTACGCTTTCAATTCAACTTCAAATTGAAATTGACTTTGTTTTTAATAATAATTATTATTATTTATTTCACCATTTAAAAATCTGTTTAATAATATCTGTATCTCTAGTTCACACTCATCTTTTCAAGTGCATCAACCGACATATCCATCACACAGCTCCCATACACCCATACAAGCAAATTTATGCCAGCTGCCGGCCTGCTCAGAGAATTGTTCCCCTTCCCAGACCCAGCTCTCAGTTGAGTTCTGATCGTGGATCGAGGCAGACCCATCAGAGTGAGCAAAACAACACTCGAAAAACAACAAACAAATTCGTATCACCGGCTAATTGAGGAAATGGCAATCTCCGCTTGGACGCTTCTGCTGCTGGCACTGCTCATTGCTTGGCTATCAGATTCGCAGGTGGTCGAGGCCCAGGTGCCGGGACCACGAACACGTTACGAGCCCAACTGGGCCAGCCTGGACCAGAGACCCCTGCCGCAGTGGTATGACGAGGCTAAGGTGGGCATCTTTCTGCACTACGGCGTATACTCAGTGCCCAGTTTTGGTTCTGAATGGTTTTGGACTAATTGGAAAAGTAGGTATAACTACGATACATATATATTATAATTGATATTAATTAAATTAATTAATATTAGATCTTCGCAATCCTGAATACATCCAATTCATGCAACGCAATTACAAGCCCGACTTTAGTTATCAGGAATTCGCTGGACAATTCACCGCTGAACTATTCAATGCCACTCAGTGGGCGTTACTTTTTCGAGATAGCGGAGCCAGGTTCGCTTATTTTATATATACTTTAATCCAAGCTTATCTTCTTGCCTCTCCGATCATTAATTCTCATCATAATCTTGCAGATATGTAGTGCTCACAAGCAAACATCATGATGGCTTCACGCTGTGGCCCTCCAAGAGTAGCTTTGGCTGGAATTCCGTGGATGTGGGACCCAAGAGAGATATAATCAGTAGGTTAACTTGATATATAACTTGATATATATGATCATATAATCCCTAAAACCCATCTCCCTATCGCAGAGGAACTTGCTGCTGCCGTTCGCAAGGAATCTGACCTGAAATTTGGCCTCTACTACTCCCTCTTTGAGTGGTTCAATCCCCTGTGGACCGATGACAAGCTGCATCTCCTCATGCAGCAGCATTTTGTGGACCGAAAAGTGCGCCCTGAGCAAATGGAGCTGGTGCAGCAGTATCTGCCGGAGATCATCTGGTCCGATGGCGATTGGGAGGCACCAGCCAAGTACTGGCGCTCCGAGGAGTTCATCGCCTGGCTGTACAATGATAGTCCCGTGCGGGAGACAGTGGTCACCAATGATCGCTGGGGTTTTGGCACTGCCTGCCTGCATGGCGACTTTTATAATTGCGCTGATCGCTTTAATCCTGGCGTTCTGCAGGCCCACAAGTGGGAGAATGCCTTTACCCTGGACAAGACCAGCTGGGGACAGCGCTTTGATGTCACTCTGGCGGACTTTATGACCTCAAAGGAGGTGATCAAAGGTGGGTTAAGGTTATAGTAAAGATCAGCTAATTAAATGTTAATTAAATTCCCAGAAATCGTCACCACTGTCAGCTGCAATGGCAATGTCCTCATCAATGTGGGACCCACCAAATTTGGCACCATCCTGCCCATTTTCGAGGAGCGTCTTAGGGACATGGGTCGCTGGCTAAAGATCAATGGCGAGGGTATCTATGGCTCTGCCCCTTGGATCTATCAGAATGATACCATCACGCCCAATGTTTGGTATACGCGGCGCAAGGAGGCTTCCAATGGCAGCATCTCAGTTTATGCTTTTGTTCTGGATTATCCTTATGACACCAATGAGCTGGATATGTATCCTTTGGGCAGAGATATTAATATTTTCCAAAATGTCTTGTTGACGGGCATTGACTTGGGTACAGATGAAGATATCCTAAACAAACAAAGCACAAAGGTGATCATGTTGGGCATGGAGGACACGGAAATTAAGGTAGGAATTACATTTTGGATTTAACAAATCTGTTTCTTAATTTATTTTATCTTTTTTAGTGGACTACGGATCGTAATAAGCTGCACATTGTGTTTCCTCCTAAGAATCATATTGACAAGAGAGGTCTCGACTTTGCCTGGACTTTTAAGATAACCATAACGTAAGGCAGTTGTTTTAAGGGAGATAATTAATTTGTATTAATTAAGTATTTAAGAAATATAAAGTCCTATAATAGCTACTATTATTTCTGCATTTAAAAATAAAATATTAGCTTTAAAATAAATACTTCTGCGGTTTAAAAGGAACCTCCTTCTATTTGTAATAAAGAAACCATTGCAATCTTTGTTTTATAATTGATTTGTAATGACTTTAAAATATTTCTTATACTCTTCCGAAATTTGAAAAGAAAAGAATATAGAATATAATAAAAATGTTCGATATTTGTATTCAATATAAAACCAATACATAAACCCAATTTGTATCTAAATCATTTTTGACTGACTTCTGATTGACTCGGTCTCCTACAAAAATAAATATAAAATCAAATAAGTAAAATATATATTTTTAAATATTTATTTTGGTTATCTTACCTTAAAAAAAATAGTATTTGGTGTCAAAAAGAAGTATGTATATATATATAATTTTATTTAATTTAATTTTTACAGCTGTGACAATCAATTATTGCTTATCAATAAATTACATTCGAATAATTTGTTCTAAATTAACTTTTACGTTCATAAAATGGAAATACAAGTTATTCTTAATTCATAAATCCAGTTCAATTTGCTAAATGAACAAATAAATAATTGTACAAGAAGGATTTTTGATAATTATTATTATTAAAAAATAGAAATTAGAATTATATTCCGATATAAGATAATATTTTTCCTTGAGTCTATATGAGATGGAACCAGGCAAAGACAATACGAATGAAAAGATGGATAAACGAATTAATGCATACAGTTTTTTTATACAAAATAAAATATTATTTTATTTATACCCTTGCGTTTATATTAAAGTTTAATTAAAAGCTTCCAAGGCATAAGTAGGTGTCTTTTTCTGATCTATAAACTTTATATATTTGTGATTCTTATAAACAGCCGCTAGAAAAAATTTTACAGCACTTTATTTAATTTTAAATATTTAGAAAAATTATTTTTTATTTATAAATTTTAAGTTTCTTTTAGAATTGAATATATTTTTTGTTTATTTCAATGATCGAATGGCAAACTGCAAGGGTATATCAGCTAGATTTCCCTTCTTGTTTCTCAATTTTCTATATATTTATAATGCCTTTGCTTGGCTACTACTTTCATCTTATGGAATTGTCTCCGGCTTGGCCAAAGGTGTCCGATGCTTGTGCGCCGACAGCTGGGCCCGGGAGAGAACGCCGCCATCGCAGGCGACACAATGATAGTGCGTGTGCCGCAGGGCGTAGGAGCAGGATGGGGAGTTGCAAGCCTCGTTACCACCCACCTTGCGGAAGCCTGCAGAGCGGACATAGTCCTGGCGCAGATGCAGCCGCCGGTGGGCCACCACTTTGTTGGAATCCGTGCAGACATAGTCGCACTTTCGACAGTGAAAGTGCGACGTCTTCTTGGAAGCAGCACCACTGCCATCATCTGCGGGGAAAGGGGAGAGATATTTAATTGTTTTTTTTTTATTTTCTAGTAATCCCTGAAGGTTATATAATCTTAATCAGCACTATCATCATTTTTTAATTAAATAAAATTTTAATTTAAGCCTTAAGGTTTAAGCAAGTCTCACCTATTCGCTGCTGCTGTGAGGAGGAATCCGTTACTGAAGCCGCATAGGAGCAACTAGCCACTCCGCACTGCATGTTGGCCCGAAACTGACGGAAGTCATCGCCCATCAACGTGTCCATCCGCTCGTGGCGTGCCGTGTGCTGCACGAAGCGCGTCTTGTCGCAGAAGCTGTAGTGGCAGTCCCGCCGATTGCAGTGGAAGTGTGACTGGTGATTCCGATAGCCACAACGCTCAAAGGCACAGTCCTCGTTGAAACGGAACTTCAAGTAGCCAGTGGGTATGTCCTGATCCCGGTTCCTCTTTACGGTAGGCTTTTGTATTGAATCCGAAGATGCAGCTGCTGCAGCAGCCGCTGCCGTTGCTGAAGCCGTTGCTGCCGCTGCTGCATTGAGAAGGAGTAGCTTCTGGTGGGCGGCATTCTCTAGGAGAAGTCTTACATCTAGCAGGGGTCCAGCCACTGCTCCTGGTACTGCTCCTGTTAATGTTGCTGCTCCTGGTGCTCCTCCTGTTACTCCTGGCACTGCCAAAGGTTGACTGGCTGCCGCCAGGAAGCTAGGCAGCAGCACTTGTCGCTGGTAGAGGTCTATCAGCTGCTTGAACTGCAGCAGATTCATGTTCAGAGGAGGAGCCACACCCACTCCTGCTGTGGTCAAGGCCTCTGGCAGGGAGGGACGCATGCTAAGATCCTCTGGCTGATCGGCATCCAAGTCCAAGGACTCCTGACGGAACCTGAAGCTACTCTGTGCCTCTGGGATTTCGTGTGGCGGTCCTGAATTCACATTTTCTGGATAAAAAGTTCCAGCTGCACGAACTACTGTTATGGGGGATTACAAATAATTTATTTTAATTATTTTTTTAGAGTTTAATTAATGATTATTTATTGTTTATAATTATTACTTAACAGTTTCCCTGATAAAATAAATTAAATCAGGTTTGAGAAGTTCATAAGACTTGCCTGATTTCCTTTCCAGTTCCCTGCTACTTGGATTTTTTGAGGATATTGCTTCTATTGCTTGTGAAGTTGGCTGGAAAAATATAAATTTATAAATAAAAACTACAGTTTATTTAAAATACTATTTATTAATTATTTTTACCTGCGCCAAAGACTCAATGCGGCTGCTCTGCAAAGTGGCCTCAGTTCTGACTGCCAAGTGTGGCAGCTGCCTTCGACTGGACTGCTCCGCCGATACCGAAGACGGAGCCCAAACCCGACCTCGCTTCCGGTTTCGACTAGGATTGAGATCTGTGGCCAATGATGAGGATAATCCATCGGGATCTGTGCGAGGCAAACGCTCCTCTAGGCTTTCCCCCATTGAGCCACTCGAGGCAGGTGCCGGATGATCGCTCCTCTCCAGCTTGAAGCTGGTGAAGATGGCCTGTGGCGAGTGCTGAGCCTGTATTGAAATAAAAACCATACATATACATATATATTATAAATATTTTCATTTACTGAACAATCGGAATGTATATTATTCCCCCAAATGCGTTGCGGGGGCGCCTTTCATGGAATTAAATTACTTTGGCATGGCAGGGCCGTACTCGTTGTCATTGTCAGTCATAGTTTTTGGATTTTGAATTTTGGATTTATGACAAACAATCGGCCGCAACCAGTTTATTACTCGTATTTCCGAAAATTACTGTTAATGTTTGTCGCTGTTGGCCCAAAATGTCACTATTTAAATTTTGTTCACGCATCAAATCAATAATAAAAAACAAAAACGAACAAAAATAAAGGGAGAAAGAACGAGGCAAGTGAAAAAGCCAAAAGCAAAACAAAAGAGAAACCAAACGAAATAAATAAATACAAGTGCAACTTGTTGATACCCTAAAAAAGGTAGCGAAGACCTATAAATGGGTATACGAAAGTCGCAATTCAAATAATTTTTCCTATTTCCTTATTTAGAAATATTTAATGAGGAAAAATAAGGGATATCATGGCAAAAAATCAAAAATAATATAAAAATGTTGGATATAGAATAATACCAATATTTTTGGTATAAATAAAAGTCTAAAAAATTCATAACTTGTTCAAAAAAGCACTTATTTAAATTCAGAATGCATTTCTTTGTCAGTTCTTATTAGGTTAATAAATCTGCATACTAAAAGCTAGATTAAATAAAAATTAAAATTTCGAACAATTTTTTTAAAATTTTAATGATGTAACCCCTTACATATTTTTCAAAAATTGAGTACACTTTTTTCAAAAGCTTTCTTAATATTTTATCAATAGTTGATTAAGATTTTAATTACGAATCGGAATATATATAACATTTGGAATTCACTGGCTTTTTGGCCATTTTATGGCTTCAAGAAAATCTGTAATCGAATGATTTTTATCAATTTTTTAATTATTGTAATTTTTTTTAACAAATCATATTATTAACCTTAAAAGTCTAAATTGAACAACTCTCTTCTTTAATTATCAAGTAAATAATTAAAACTACGACAGAGTATGCTCATAATTTCATACTTTTTAACAATAATTACACCGAAAACATTGAAAGACAATGAAACGAGTTTGCCTTTACCCGATAAGTTGTGGCTCACTCACTCCCTCATATAGCCGCACCACACACCTTATTTGATTAAATACGATTTAAGTGTGTATATAGAAATTATTATTATTTTTATTGTTGCTATTGTTAGTGCTGCGTATCAATCCCTGCCATCGCCATGCGGGATTATCGAAGGGGTTCGAGTTTACAAGGTTCGTGGGTAGTGGGTGGTGGTGGTGGTGGAGCCACCCGTCACCCAGCACCTTGATTCCTGCAACCGATTTGGGTCACCGCAGCTCCCCCCTGAGGCGATCCCGACAATGTCGTTGCTGCGGCTTATTTCCCAAAAGAATGCCGCAAATGGCAATGGACAAAATATTTATTCAAATTTGAGTTTTTATTCACACAGGGAAGACACTGGAAAAAATGTCTAGTTATGGATTTTTATTTTAAATATTTAAAATTCTAATATAAACTATTTATTTTTGTAATTAAATTATAATAAAATATACGAAGTGTAGGAGGAGCCGATTAAAATGGAGATAAAAATGATCTTTACCAAAGTAGCTTGTCAAAAAAGAAGTTCTTTTTGGAACTACAATTTATTAAATTTTTAAAAGTAAACTAAGAATAACAGAAAATATTTTTGAAGTAAGTTATAAATTTTATAAAATTCTTCAATAGTTCAAAACTTTTTTTTATTGACTTTAGCTGCAAAAAAATTTTTTTAAATAAACCTCAAAACTGCCTTTATTATTTTCCCAAAGTATTTAAAAATTAAATACCATATATTCTGCTCTTTAAATAATTTTTTATTTCTGCTCTATATCCTATAATTTAATATAAAATATATTTATAATAAATTCAAGGATTAATCTCAGATAAATAATAAATTTAAGGATCAATTCCTATGACAAACCAAATCAGAAATTATTCTTAAAGTCATCAAACGCTTTCTGCAAAGACAAACTCTCAAAATTACCAAAAAATCGTTGATAAATTCCATAAAAACCCTTATAATCTTGAAATAAAAATATGATAAAATATTTAACTATTTTCCCAGTGTACCGACCAAGTACAGTGTGTGTGCACACCAAGGAGAGTGGCGCGTGGGCTGGGTAATCGTAAGCACACACAAGTGCGATCTGGTGCGTGTGCATGAGCTCGGCTTGGCTCGAAAAAAATGTAGAAATTATGAAAATGACAGTTAAAAGCACAAAACGTTCGTCGCCAAGGAGGAGGATGGGAGAGAAGGGGCATGGAACGACAGGTGGGGCAGGTGGTGGCGAGGTGGAGTGCCAACGTCGTCGTCGACGCTAGACGGGCAAATGAAATAAATGCGGAAACACTCGTTGTCAATATTAATATGACGAATATGGCAAAAACCAAATCCGAAAACTCAATTCAACGCACAGCACACAAAATGCCGCATTAGGGCCCATCGATGGGGGTGTGATGAGGGGGTAAAGAGGGGGCTGGGAAGTGGCCAGAACGGCTGACGTTGCACACAAATAGGCGCAAATTCCTAATTACGTTGAAGCCTCGATTGGGTCGCAGACAGACGGAAAAGGAGTCACGCAATTGGGTCGAATCGAAGCTCAAGTAATGCCAATGAGAATTTGTTTAAGAGAATTTGGAAAATTACAGGAAAATGTTAAGAAAGTGGCCAGGAAGGGGGGAGAACTTAAAGTGATTCTAAAATCCTTTATTTGAAATTTAATATGAATTTATTTATTATTTTATTTAATACTCACACTTTTGTACACCTCCACAAAACGATTCTTGGGCGGACGACCTCTTTTCCTATTGAAGAAGCCATCAATGGAGGTGATCTGAGTGGGCTGGCCAGGATCACCGGGACTAGCACCCTCCATATCCATAATTGCACTGCCGCTGGACTCCATTCCACGGTGGAGGGGATCTTCCTCTTAGACTCTCAGCTGTTAAAGTAAAAAAGGTGAGTTAGTTTTCGGGAACCCAGTACTTAAAGAAATGCCTGACTTGTGACTCAGAATCACCCTAATGCCACTCAGCATAAATTTGAGGAGAAGTTTGCCACATTAAAGGGGCCTTTGACCACCTTGAAAGGTTAACACCCGATCGATTGGAGGTCAGGTTTCGGCGCCAAGCCCTTTCAGCCGGCAATTGCAAAAGCATTTTTCCCTTAACTATATATGGGTTCTTTTGCTGTTTGAGTATTTCCATGAATATTTGCCAATATTTTTGATTTATTTTTTAATATATTGACAAATGTTTGTATTGAGTAAGAAGTTCGAGAAAATATGAAATAATTTAGGAGTTATAACTATAATTATTTTACTTCTTTTTTTTAATATTTATATATATTCAAAGGGTCTCCTAGAATATTCTATTTCTGTTTAATCTGATGAGCTTTTCCTCACACGAAACTCAAATTCCTTTCCCCTAAGGATCCCAACCACAACCAGTTAAAGTCTTGCCCAAGACAAGGACAGTCTGTTCTGCCTGTCTTCTCCAGAACACTTTGCATACCTCGCCTGCATATGACTTTGATAGGGATCGATATTTGCTATGCCAACTTTACTGCGGGTGGCATTGTCAATTCAAATTCCCCATCGATTCCACGTTGGATTTGTGGCGAAATCTGTGAGTTCTCCGGTTACACCATTAATAAATTGATTTCGAGCAAGGGCAACAATGGTTCCAATGTTTTGTCAAAGAATGGGTGGTCCCATCCAGCAATTAAATGGAGCTCAGCCCAGTTCAGGTCTCCTTCGGATGCCGACGATTGTCTGCTGGCGATTAGCAGCCGGGTTTGGGTTTACCTCAAAAGATAGACATCTACATACTTGAGGGGGTGATGGGGGCGAGCATTTTTAGTCATTTAGCATTGCTATATCCATATAATTCAATTCAAGCCGCCACACAAAGGATGAGATTCTTGAGATTGCCAAGCCATTAAGCCAAAGCAATTGACAATTTGAAGGCGAGCATTTTTATCGTTGATCAAAGGCACAAACACACAAAAAGGACACACTCACACACAATTCGGTTTGATTTTGGTATTTAAACTGACCAAAGATATTTTCCGATCAAGGTCACCGCATCCTGGCTTAAGTATCTTTTTATTTTAATAATTTTTTAACACTTTTAATTGGCACTGACACTCTGGTAGAGCCGCGAGCACCACCGAAACCCGTCTGCCTTCGGCCAGCAACGTTGCTCGAGTGGCCAGCGGATCGCAGAGGCCGCCGAGTCAAGCCGATCTCTAGCCGAAGCCAAGCTGAAATCAAGCTGAAGCCAAGCCGAATTTAAGCCGAGTTCAAAACGAATCCAAGCCCAACTCACAGCCCCAACCAGCTTATCCCTTTACTACTAACCAAAAGGCCTCTTCAAAGAAGGCTCCAGGCTTGGTATTAAGCTTAATCTTAAATTATATATATTTTTTATATAAAAAACAATCTTTTAAGATGATTTTTTTTAAAGAACAAAATTTATTAAAAAAGGGAAATCAAAACCAATTAGAAAAACAAACAAAAAAACGATCAGTTGATTATCAAGTCAATTTCCAAGTCGGATTCCATTCAGAGATACTTCACGCCGCAAACGCACTTTTTGATTTGGCGCTCCAATTCCTCAACCCAGTTGATGAGATTCTTGCAGACTTCATCCGTGCCTTTGCAACCTTGGCAAGCGACGCCACCGGGACCACATTTTGGAGGCGGACATGGCTTCACGGGAGGCTTTACTGGAGGCTTTACTGGTGGCTTAGGTGGCTTGGGTGGGTGAACTGGTGGCTTTGGTGGCTTAGGTGGCTTGGGTGGCTTAACTGGTGGCTTTACTGGTGGCTTGGGTGGTGGCTTGGGTGGCTCACAAGGTGCTGGGGGCCAAGGAAGGAAAGTGGCATCCGAGTAGTCAACCAATCCAATGATCAGGATGCTTGCTGTGAATGATCAGAGAAAGAAAGCGAGAGAGAGATCCTTATTATATCCTATTCCAGGATCAAACCATAAAAATTACTTACCTACGACAACGGCAACGGTCAGCTTCATGATTGTTTCTCAACAGGAAGGACTTGTTCAGGACCTAAAAGAGATCTGAAACTGATGCCAATCGTTGCAGCCGCTGAACTTTTATAGGCGGCCTCTCCTGCTGCAGTTGGCATCCACGTAAACTTATTTTCTAAAAATGGATTCAACTGGCACAAAACATTTGTTGGCAATGTAAACATTTCAGTCTGGATTGGACTCTGTTCGATATATTCGGTCTGGTTCGATCTCCTTGGCTTAAATATAGAATTGGCTGAAATTCTTGGGAAAACTTTAGAGTTTAAATAAATATGAAAGCATTTAAAATAAATTATGGGGAATGTATTGTTTAAAAAGTTCATATGCTGAACTTTATTTTTGGGTCGACATTTATTTAAGCAATTTATCATGACTTCATCTTCGCATTTAAGCTGGTAGTAAAAGTGCAACATGAATATTTTTAACTTTTCTACATTTTGGCATATTTTTCATTCTGTATTTTACTTTGAGGTTCAAGCAAATCCACAAACCTTTAGCTTAGAGTTTAAAAATTAATATATAAAAGAAATTTTCTACTAGGTCTCAGTATCGTTTATTTAAGTAATAAATATCTGTTTGAAAATGGTTTTTGTTTCACGATTAAATTGAACTGGAAAATACTAGTGTTTCATTCTCTTATTTTATTCATATAAGTTCAAAAAATATTTGTAGCTTTACTTAAACCAATTAAAAGTGTATTATTTGTGTTAAACAAAGTCAGACAGTTGGCTGACTTCGCCAAAGTTCGTAGGTGGATATATGTACATATGTAATCTTAGTAATTGAGGAAGTAACATCGAAATTTATTATTTGCTAAATGTGCTTACTAACACAGAATGAGGAACTATTCTGTTCCTCAAATCCGATCGTTATAAAAACCTCTGCTCCCACTCTGAATAATCACAGCACTCGATTGCCTCACCTCGATTAGATATCAATTTTATTAGCTTCTCCCAAGGATTCCAGCTAAATTCAAAATGAAGTTCCTCTTTGTGGCTATCCTCATTGCCCTCGCCATCCAGTTGGCCGCCTCAGCCACAGGAACCACTACCACGACAACGGCAGCCACAACAACTACGGCGGCCACTACGACGACTTCTGCATCAGCCACCACCACCACCACCACGGCCTCATCCACCCACAGGATTAAGTGCAACAGGAGCAACAATTGGTGCCACACTCGCATCCCCAAGAAGAAGTGCAAGAATCCTAAGAGGTGCATCAAGACAGTGGTGATTGTGACCCGCAGGAGGGGCTAAGCTAATAAATAAATACATATATAAAAAGTTATGAAGTTTAGATTTATATTTTATTAGGGCTTTTATGCAGGTTTTATTGGTTGTCATGTTTGCAGATGTTTTATGATTAACACTTTAAAACACTTTTGTTATATTTGATCAAGAAAGTTGAGCATTTAAAATATAATAATTACTTGGGTGTATACTTAAACTATCCTATTAAACTATATAAGTAATGAAGACTACTTATAGATTACATTTTAATACAGCAGCAATTTTATGGATAGTTTAAGTATACTTTTGTATATTCCAGCAGACGTAAGCCAAACAGGAAGTTTGAAGAAGCTTAAAGGCATTCATATCTAAATATCTAAATGATTGCTTGAATTCCGGTTCCCAATCTTATATTTTATTTTGGCTCTGTTGTAGGTATAGTGTTCGAATCCTTCCGAACTGAATATTCCTGTTTTTCTTGCTTAAATTATTAAATTATTTTATATCGTATTCTATTTAACTTTTACACTTACTATTTTAGGATATAATTTCTTTTGAATTAAACTCTGCTGGTATTACTTGTAAAATTCTTTTATTACAACTTCTGTGTAATGAATAACATCTTAAAATATTTTTTAACAAATAAATTAAATAAGCGAAATATATTAAAGGAAAACATTTATTTATAAATCGTAATTATTTCGACTGCTGTTCAGAAATATTTTTACTTTAAAGTAAAAGGGAAATATGTATATATTGTTAGTCAAGAACTTCTGACCAAAATATAAAATTGATTTTCAAGGTATTAAAAATTACTTCAAATTACCATTAGGCCCTCTGATTTATTTTTGTTTACAAAGAACACGACACTAAACCAGGTAACTGGGTTACTCGTTGGACAGCTGTCTTTAGAAGTCAGTAAACCAAAGGGCTTTATTTGTATTTGTCCAATATTTAGTGTTTAATTTTCTGTTACCAACTTTTTGTTCTCTCGATATAAATATTGGTTCTAATGATATTGCTGGGAAGGAAGTCGTTTGAAAAATGATTATTTGGCAAATAAAACAGCGGTAGATCGGAACTAAGAAATCGCTATAAAAGCTTGTACTTCCAATGTAGCTAATCACAGCACTCAATTGCCTCCTTCGATTCTGATATTCCACCACTTCCTAAGTTCAAGATGAAGTTCCTCCTCGTAGCAGCCCTCATTGCCCTCGCCATCCAGTTGGCCGCCTCAGCCACAGGAACCACTACCACGACAACGGCAGCCACAACAACTACGGCGGCTACTACGACGACTTCTGCATCAGCCACCACCACGACCACGGCCTCATCCACCCACAGGATTAAGTGCAACAGGAGCAACAATTGGTGCCACACTCGCATCCCCAAGAAGAAGTGCAAGAATCCTAAGAGGTGCCACAAGACAGTCGTCATTGTGACCCGCAGGAGGGGCTAAGCTAATTAATAAATAAATACCTGAAACATAAAGTTATGATTCATAAGATTTATATTAAAAAAAACAAGAAAGGAAGCTAACTTCGGATCACCGAAGTTTATATACCCTTGCAGAACTTTAACAAAAAATTAAACCCGAAAATCTGGAATAATTATTAGTTGCCAAATCTCAAGTTTGATGAAAATGGTTTGAAAATCGGCTAAGTTATGGGTTTTTTTTTATTTTCCTGATTGTTCCTATGGAAGCTATAGGATATAGTCGACCGATTCTCACGAAATTAAAACCGAAATTCAGAAATAGTAAAAAACGGCTAAATACCAACTTTGATGGAAATATGTTGAAAACTGACAAAGTTAAATTTTATTTACTAAAAATTTTTCGATTGTTCCTATGGCAGCTATATGATATAGTCGTCCGATCCGGCTCGTTCCAACATATATACGAGTGAGAGTATATAGAAGACTAACTACAAAATTTCATTCAGATAGCTTAAAACTGAGGGACTAGTTTGCGTAGAAACGGACAGACGGACAGACGGACATGACTAGATCGACTCGGCTGTTGATCCTGATCAAGAATAAATATACTTTATAATGTCGGAGAGGTCTCCTTCACTGCGTTGCAAACTTCTGACTGAAATTATAATACCCTGCAAGGGTATAAATATGTTACAGTAACAAAAATTTGTTTGAATCTTGTTTGAAAATTATAAATAACATATTTTTTAGGCAGATTTTTATATCGGACTGTGGGCTGGCTTAACTGACTCAGCTACTGCTTTTCCTGGAAAATACACTTTTATAAGCCCAGAAAGATAGAAGTCCCATGGCAAGTTTCCACCTGCGCATCCAAAAATACACTTTACCTGCAAACCATTTGTGTCAAGGTAAATAATAACCAGAACCCCCAATAAATTGTATATTTATTGAATTTTAAAACATCTTTATTTATCTTTCAAAGATCGAAATTTATTTACATAAATTAATTCACAATTATTTCTCAAATAAGAGTCTATTTACAGAGTTGGATGGACTATATAAAAGCTTTATGATGTCTTAAAAATTTTTTATATGTGTACAAAGATGTATGTTTATAATTTAGGGAGGTTTTCTATATTAATTAGAATCATTACGAAACGGATTTAAATATTATTTTTTTATATAAGTTTGAAAAATATTAATAGCAACTATATCAAGAAATATGACAAAAATTAATATAAAAATCATGATCGACTGTTTTTGTTTTGCACAAATCAGTAAAAATATTTCTGAACAGCAGTCGAAATGATTATGATTTATAAATAAATGTTTATTTATTGAATTTATTTGTTTAATAATATTTTAGGGTGTTATCTATTGGATTACCCAATATTTCTACCGGCGGTTGCCAATACCATATAAGATTATAATCTAAAATGATCAAATAGAATAAAAGTGTTTTAAAGGGTGGATCGTGCAACATCTGCAAACACGACAACCGATAAATACCTGTATAAAAGCCCTAATGAAATATATAAAAGTAAACTTCATGACTTTATGTTTCAGATATTTATTTATTTATTAGCTTAGCCCCTCCTGCGGGTCACAATCACCACTGTCTTGATGCACCTCTTAGGATTCTTGCACTTCTTTTTGGGGATGCGAGTGTGGCACCAATTGTTGCTCCTGTTGCACTTAATCCTGTGGGTGGATGAGGCCGTGGTCGTGGTGGTGGCTGATGCAGAAGTCGTCGTAGTAGCCGCCGTAGTTGTTGTGGCTGCCGTTGTCGTGGTAGTGGTTCCTGTGGCTGAGGCGGCCAACTGGATGGCGAGGGCAATGAGGGCTGCTACGAGGAGGAACTTCATCTTGAACTTGGGAAGTGGTGGAATATCAGAAACCTTATCGAAGGAGGCAATTGAATGCTGTGATTATCCACATTGGAAGTACAAGCTTTTATAGCGATTTCTTTAGTTCCGATCTACCGCTTTTTTATTTGCCAAATAATCATTTTTCAAACGACTTCCTTCCCAGCAATATCATTAGAACCAATATTTATATCGAGAGAACAAAGAGTTGGTAACAGAAAATTAAACACTAAATATTGGACAAATACAAATAAAGCCCTTTGGTTTACTGACTTCTAAAGACAGCTGTCCAACGAGTAACCCAGTTACCAGGTTTAGTGTCGTGTTCTTTGTAAAGAAAAACAAATCAGAGGGCCTAATGGTTAATGGAAGTTATTTTTAATACCTACAAATAAATTTTAAATTTTGTCATATGATCTTAACGAAGAAGATATATTTTCCCTTCACATATCCCTAAAAAATATTGCTGAACAGTACTTGAAACAATTATGATTCATAAACTTATATTTTCCTTTAATATTTCGTTTAATATTGTTATTTTTATGTATATATTAAGGTGTTATCCATTACACAAAAGTTGCAATAAAAGAATTTCACAAGTAATCGTAGCAGAGTTTAATTCAGAAGATATAATATCTGAAAATACTAAGTGTTATGTTTAACAAATAAAATAACCAAGAAATAAATTTAATAATTTATGCAAGAAAAGTAAGAATATGCAGTTCGCAAGGATTCAAGTACTTTACCTACAACAAAACCTAAAGAAAATTTAAGATTAAGAACTGGAATTCGAACAATAATTAAGATATTTAGATATGAATGCCTTTAAGCTTCTCCAAACTTCCTGTTTGGCTAACGTCTGCTGGAATATACAAAAGTATACTTAAACTATCCATAAAATTGCTGCTATATTAAAATGTAATCTATAAGTAATGAAGACTTACACCCAAGTAATTATTATAGGTATAACCTTTTATATGCTCAACTTTCTTGATCAAATATAATAAAAATGTCTTAAAGTGTTAATCATAAAACATCTGCAAACATGACAACCAATAAAACCCGCAAAAAGCCGTAATAAAATATAAAACTAAACTTTCAAACTTTTTAGATATTTTTAGATATTTATTTATTTATTAATTAGCTTAGCCCCTCCTGCGGGTCACAATCACCACAGTCTTGATGCACCTCTTAGGATTCTTGCACTTCTTCTTGGGGATGCGAGTGTGGCACCAATTGTTGCTCCTGTTGCACTTAATCCTGTGGGTGGATGAGGCCGTGGTCGTGGTGGTGGCTGATGCAGAAGTCGTCGTAGTGGCCGCCGTAGTTGTTGTGGCTGCCGTTGTCGTGGTAGTGGTTCCTGTGGCTGAGGCGGCCAACTGGATGGCGAGGGCAATGAGGATAGCCACAAAGAGGAACTTCATTTTGAATTTAGCTGGAATCCTTGGGAGAAGCTAATAAAATTGATATCTAATCGAGGTGAGGCAATCGAGTGCTGTGATTATTCAGAGTGGGAGCAGAGGTTTTTATAGCGATCGGATTTGAGGAACAGAATAGTTCCTCATTCTGTGCTAGTAAGCACATTTAGCAAATAAAAAATTTCGAAGTTACTTCCTCAATTACTAAGATTATATCCACCGACAAGCTTAGGCGAAGTCAACTTTTTGTTTGGCATTTGTTTAGCACAAATAACAAAATTTGAATTGGTTTAACTGAAGCTACAATATATTCCTTGTTTTTAGGAATATAATAAAAAACAATAAAACACTATTTTCCAGTTATATTTGGAATTGTGAAACAATAAAATAAAAAACAGATAATTAATAATTTAACAAAATTATTACAAAATAATATTTATTTTTATTAAGTGGATAAACGATTCTGGGTCATAATTTCTTAATAAGAGTTTCAATTTACTGTAAGCCTTGGGTTTGTGAATTTGCTAGAACCACAGGTAAAATACCTGAAAGAAATATTCTGAAATGTATATAGTATCTACTAGATACTTTTACGTACACGCAGAAAATGTGTAAAAAATAATAACGCGTAAATAATGCAAATTGAATATAATTAATTTCTAAAAAAGAGACAGAAATGAGTACTCAAAGCCCAGATTAATGCTGATTTCAAACTTTAAAAACAAGGCAATAACAATTCAATTTATATTTAAATAAGTATAAGAGCTCCCCCATAAAGTATTTATTTTTTAAATTGTTTTCCCAATCACGCAGTTTTATAGATGGATTCTCAAGATTTTAAAAAAGTAAATGTGTTAATTTGAGGTCCAAAAATGTCCTGCAAAAGTAATCCCCATGAAGACCAATAACAAAAATCGTTCTTTTCACATTTAAAAAATTTATTTGTTTTTTTTTTTTGTATTTATTTTTGTATTTTTTTAATCAACTTTTACACAGAGAAAAAATTAAATTGCAATTTTTGCATTTGTTGGTTTAATTTGATTAATTAAAATTTGTTAAATTGCTAGAATTTGTTAAGCGCTACTAAAATTTAAATTTGTTATGTTTTCCATTTGTTTCATTACATACATACACTCATAATCATATAGGTAGCATATGGTATATACTTATATAATATATATATATTAATTTTGCCCGCACATTCTGTGGCTTCAGCCACGTACATACATATATATATATAGATTGGAATCGTTAAACCTTATTTTGTCACATAACTACGTACATATATGGTTGGTGTCCAACATATAGATTTCATCAACGGCCGTGTAACTACGATTTTATTTGAATATCTGATAATTAGTCGCTACATTACGAAAAGAAGCGCTAATTTGGACTCAAAACATCAGGTTTGTGTGTGTGGGGGGAGTGAGTGGGTGAGTGCGTCAAGGATATAAATCCTTAGCTGATTGAGAGAGTTGCCGTCAATGAAAGCGGATCCTGCTGAACTGAAACTTGAAATGAAATCCGGCTCAGATCGCATGTGGTGGGATAATCGTTTGAATAGATCAATAATGCCGTACTGGAATGCAGTTCTAATTCGAAAAAGTGTTAAGGGAGGGTGTTTCTACTAGATAGAGTTATTTGCTTTCGATTTCACTTGAGGCGTTCGTTTAATTGATTTGTAATTTGATTCTTGAATGCATTAATTGGTTCCCTTAAACAACACACACACATATATCGAGAATATACATTAGTACTGCCCTTTAGTTAGTTCGTTAGTAATCGTAATATTTGCCTTAGTCGGTAACTCTGTAGTCTGTTATAGAATGTGTAAAAATCCTACAATATATATATATATTCATATAGCCATATATCTATTTACATTCATATATAGACCTCTTTACTTATATATTCTTGATACTTGTCGCGATCGTTTATCATCATTTATCATTATTGTTTACAAAATACTTTGAGGAGCACTGGACAATGGACTCAGATTCATATCTTTCCTTGCATCTTTGTACAGTTCGCACTTATCCATGAAAACGGAAACGAAAGACAGATACTCCGGAAACTGGAGATCCACTACTTTGAAATACAATATCCGATATATCCGGTATATATGAGAGAAGCTCAAAGGAAAAAGCAAATATCGAAAGCGGTTAACCGAAAAGTGAATTTCAAATGATCGCAGAATATCAGCAATTAATAATTAAAAACTCTACAAACTAAAACGTTCTACAGCTACTTGGTTATAACATTTTGTTTGATGTGAACATAAGAGAAATTATTGCAAAATGTAGTGTTATTTATTGTGGTTTAATTTAATTTAAGATTACTTTTTGCTTTTAATATTAAATAGATCACATTCATGGTTCTATTTCTTCACTTGCTTTATTTATGTTCACATTTAATTCGTTAATACATCATATATAGTTTTTGTTTTTGTTTTATTCTCATTTATTGCTGCTATATATGGTGGCCCTAACAACATTTTTGTTTTTAATTTATGCCTATGTGTGTGTGTGTATTTTTGTTTAATGAATGAAGTCGAAAAGTCGATTACTTGAGTTTTGGGATGGCTAAAACATTTATTATGCATTAGAAGAGGGCCTAAAAACAAGTATAAAGCAAGTTATAGATTCCTAAATCGTATTACATTTGTTTTTTTGCTCCGTTTTCTTTATTATATAATGAGTTCGTTTTTTTATATTCTTTTGCATAAATCGAGATCTTTTGTGGGTTTGATTATTGATGGAAAAAACTTGTTTTAGTTAGTTAAATTATATTATTGTAAATGTTTTTTTGTATTTCTTGGTTTTATAAATAAATTCTTGTTCTTGGGTGTGTGTGTGTGTGTGTGTTATAAACTACAATTAACCTGTCAAAATACTTGGGATTTGTTTGTTTTCTCTTCTTTTGTTTTTTGTGGCGTGTGTGAGATGAATTTCGTCGTTTTGCTTTTATGATTTCACTTCTTGGTTTTTGTTATTCTACGCTAAAAATTATTTTAAAATTTATTAACACAGATGACTTTATATTTTCCGAAAGTTTTTAGCTTCTGCCTCTTTTTCACAATAGTTACCCATTTTTTTTGTCATACATTTTTTCGCTTGCGTTTTTTTTTTATAAATAATTTCACTGCTCAGATCGTTTTTGTTAACCGAAACAAATTTTCGCCAACTAACTAGCCAAAATGTATCCATATCCATGTATATAATATCTTAACTCTTCTCTTTGCCGATATTAATCCGCCTCTCTGGTTTAATATTGTTATTCCTTTTGTTTATTAACTAAACTACAGATAAACACACAGCTACACACATTGAATGAAATTTTTCTGCTGGATTTAAGTTAAGGTTCTCTTGTATGTGGTTGGTTTTTGTTTAATATTAAAATCTTACATTAGAAACACATCAAATATTAGAAATATTTTCATATATATATCTAGAATATATATGTATATTGTATATTCCCAGCCACTTGGCCTTTCCTTTGTTGGTTTTTGTTTTCTGCTTAGCAAAGTTTAAAACTCTGCACAAAGACGACAAATGAATAATAATAATTAATTAAAATAATAATACAGAGCCTTAATCATAAATTGGTGGAAATATTTTTGAGAAATTTGTTTGTTGATTCTATTTGTTAGCTTGAATTTTGTGTGTTGGGAGAGGGGACTGAACATAATTTTGAAATACTGTTCAATCTGCAATTGGTTTGCTATGCTCCTTTAATTCGATTCGTGAGTGTGTTTATGCGTTTATCAATATTCATAATTATTATATAATATCACATCAACTTTGTTTTTATATATTTGTTTTGTTATTTAACCTTTCGCCTGTTCTGCCTCTGATCGATTCTTCCGATTCTTATTGTTTGCGCTCATATATTTTATATAAATTTGTTGTTCTTTGTATTCTCAATTAATAAATGTATGTATGTATGCATATAGCCTACTGGGATCGTGACGAAAAAAAACGTATTTCTATATATTTATCAAACTATATATAATCATGGGATAGTTTTAATCGGTTAATTTCTGCTGTATTCCCTAGGGATGATGATGATACTTGGTTGTGACGCATTCATCCATCCATTTCGGGGTTAATACTCTATTTTCTTGTCCGGGGGTTTTGCCTTTCATTTTATACAATCAATTTAAAAGCAAATCACTTCACTGAGTGAAGGATTCCTCTCTGCTGCCTGCTGCCTGACTGCCTTAACGTTTTACAATATTTTAAATATTCTTTTTATGGTTTTGTGGGTGTGTGTTTTGTGTGTTTCTTATTCTCCTCCAACTCCTCATTTCAAATACTTCTTTTTTTTGTGATTTTTTGTTTTGTTTTTCAAAAAGTACCTTTTTTTTGTTTGTTTAAGCCAAAAAGTCAGTCCAATAAGAGTTTTGAGTTGCCTGCAACTGCAGTTGATTTGTTTTTGTTTTCGTTTTGGTTTTTTTGGTTTTGTTTTTGTTTTTGTTTAGAGCTTAGGTTCCAAAATAATTGTTTTTGTTTTTAGCGTTGAGTTGATTTGTTATTTGCAGGATTAAGTTGATAGTTTGTGGTCCAAAAGTTTGCCTCTAGGGGTTCATTTCTGTTCTATAACGAAGATTTTGTTTTGTTTTGTTTTGTTTTGTGGGTTTTGAAGGGATCAGCGACAAGGAGACGCGACCAATAGATGTTACTGTAGTTGTTCCTGCTGAAGCTGCTGCTGCTTAACTGTTGTTGTTTTTGTTGTTCGGAGGGATTGAGTTCGTTCTGAGCAGTCCAGCGAATCCCTGCCACTGCTCCTTCGAGCGCCTCACTCAGATGAGTAGAGCTTGTTCTTGGTCAGCGTGAAATCGGGACTAATGTTGATGGTATTGCTTCGTGTGAGGTTTCTGGAGAAAGGACAATTATGCAATTATATATATCCGATCGGATATAGAAATCATCATCTATCTCACTTGATAAACTGCGGCAGCAGGGACGTCCAGCCGCTCTTGTCCTGCCTCAGCGTCAAGTATAGCTCAAATATCGACACAGTTTCCGGATCCACTTTGAACGAAGCAATGCGCCTGCAAATACAAATTAATATTAGCAAATTTTGTTTAATAATTTATAATTAATTATATATTTCTCACCTGACATTATTCGGCTCACTCTCGAACTCAATAAAGAGCGTGCAAGCCCGTTCGCCACACGGCTCCCGCTCCGACATGCGAATGATTTCGGCTGCAATGCGCCGGGTGAGGTCATTGGGCAGCGTTACCTCTGTGCAGGCCAAATGGCGCCGCTTGGCATCCCGCAGCTGGGCCTGCAGCTGTCCCGACAGCTCCCGAACAGCGCTGGCGCTCACATCATCCAGGTTGTCCGCGGCTCCAAAACGTGCGCTGGCCGTCGATTGCAGCGGCGAAGCCGGTAGTGGATGGTCGTGAATATGATGATGGTGCTGCTGAGCGGTGCTAGTCAGCAAGTTGGTCATGTAGGCGTGATGATAGGCGGCAGCACTGCCGCCACTGATCGGCGCTTCAAAGCTGGCGGCAGCCACTGCCGAAGTGGCTTGCTTGGGAGTTGCTGCTCCGCCACCAGCTCCACGGCCTGCTCCTCCGGCAACGGAACCACCGCCAGGCGCAGCGGGCGGACCACTGGGTGGACGCGTATTGAGCGCTTGATGCTGTCGCATATGCAGCACGGAGGCCGGATGGCCGTCAACCACATCGACGTCCAGCTCGCCGGCGGCTTGGTTACCGTTTACGCCGATGTTCAACTCCTCCTCCTCCTCCTCCTCCACCTCCAGCGGTGCCGTTGCAGCTTGCCAGTCTGTAAATAAGAGAAAAGGGTTTGGGATTAGTTTGTTTTCTGGGTACTTTCACCATTAAATCTTTAAATATTTTACAATTTAGAATAATCTTTGGATTTTTGTGAAAGAATAACTCAAAGTTAAGATAGCTAAGCACTAATGACATCCAACCGGTGAAAGTTCGGGTTACGGAAGTTCAACTGTAGTTAGCTGGCTCCATCGACCGGCAAAAAAGTGGCCACCATGTGAGAATGGAAATGGAATAATAAAAAGTAAAAGAAAAAAAAAAAAAAATCAGCTGATGTGCGACACTTGGGATCCACACACTCGCGTTCCACTTGGGGGAGGGGGGAACCGGATGGAGTTCACTGCGCAGACTCCGCTTCCAGGGTGCAGAGAGGGGTGGTGGCGGGTCGGGGGAAATCACCTGGCAACAACAGCTGGAAAATCAGCCGTTTCCCATTTCCAGCTGACGCTCACTCTCGCTGGTGGGGCTCTTTCTCTCTCTCTCTCTCTCTCCGCAGTCAGCAGTATCCAAGCCCTCTACCCCCCCTGGCTACCCTACCTCCCGCTCCGCCCTCTGGCTTTTATTTCTTTTGCTGTTACTTTATTACCCGTCCAGCCGAGACGATAAAAAGCAGAGCCGCCTGAACTCAACTCAAAACTTAGCTTCACAGAGAGCTGGGAATTAAATGGAGTACAGTGGGGCCAATATTGATGGTATTTGGGAAATAAATAAACAAATAAAATATGTAAAATAAATCATAGTACAAATTCCAAGCGAGGTATGTCGCTTTTTTTGGAGACTTTTTAAATCGTCAACCTCTACACACTCTCTTGGAAGTTAACTCCTGGAATTGAAATTATTTTCCTTAATTTAAATGCGTTTAGAATGCTTGAAAGACAGTTATATACTTTTTTTATAATCAAGTTTATGTTGCACATTGCTTACATATGTATATGTAAACAAGTAAATTCATACTCTGTAAGATTGTGAGACTTTGTAATGTGAGTGCATGTGCAGCAAGTACAAATTAACTACTTGGCTTGTCTCGACAGCGTCTTGTAATTAGCGCGGAAACTCTTTAAAGAGGGTTCTCCTTCCCCTGAGAGCTCACCCCCTTGGGTGTGCGTGTGTGTGTGTGGTATCTCTGCGCCCCACTTGCCCCATGTCTCTCACCATTTCCAGAGTATAATCATTGCAACGTTGCTGAATGGACAATTTGCTCTCGTTAGCTTTGCATGTGTCTGCCTCCCTCACTCTCTCTCTCTCTGTGTGCTCCTGCATCTCGCTTGCTCTATAGGTTTCACGCCTTCTACCTCCCCTCCCCCCTCTGGCTCCTTGTGGAGCACACACCCGCGTAATTAAGAAATTAACGGCACATGTTTGCGGCTCTGCATGTGTCCACATATGCGAGAGTGTGCCTCCATCACACCCACACCCACCCCCCTCTGTCATATACCCATCTCGTTCCTTCGCCTTCGTTTGCTTTATGTCTCTGCGTGTGTTATTGGATTTTGTCAAGTGCCCCGTTGTCTCCACAAAAAGGGTTTGTGTAAAGCCAGAAAAGCGAAAGCCAAAAAAGAACCAAAAAACAAAAACAAAAACAAAACAAGTAAAAAACAGACAACGACCACACACTTAATTACAGAGCACACAACCAAATGTGCACAATTGTGTATGGTTGTATGTGTGTACTTGTGCCACAGCTGCGATCAAAAAAGTAATGTTTCTTCCCTTCAATTAATTAAATTGTTGGATACTTATTTAAGAGGAATCATTTTTGAATTTAGAAATGAGTCTAAAGCTGCTGATTTTCTTTTTTTAAAAATCTATCAATGTTGCATAGAAAATCTTTTATTTAAAATATTCAATTTAAAGTTATGTACAGTAACCACCACTGTATGTACTATACATATACATTAATTTATATATGTATATAAATTGTAAGGATGTATTTCGTCGTAGGTGGTGTATTTTGTACATATTTTTGTATGTATGTACATATTTGCATGCATATTTGCTTTTGGAACAGAGATGGGCATATTGATGAACTGAAATGGACCTACCACCCCTTCCCCTCTCCCCAATCATTCTTTCAGTCTCACCCACACATATACGCCACTGGTGGGGCATTTGTGGTTGTGTATTTTCTGCATTCGAAATCACCAACAACAACAAAATCATCAAGAAACATCAAGAATGTACATACGTATGTATGTATTTACATACATACAATGTACAACAATACCTGGACTGAAGCAGTGGCAGAAGCAGTGGCAGAAGCAGAAGCCTAGGCAAGCAAATGCTGCATCAACTCATCCAAGTTAACGGTACACCGCAAACATGCTGCTCTTGTTTTTGTTTTGTTTTTACGTTGTTGCTGTTGTTATTGTGCAGCTCAGACGGGCTGAATGAGATATAGATACCAAGCTTAACAAGTGGGAGAGGCAAGAAAAGAGTAAGATGGGAGGGCGGGGGAGGTTGCTTATTACTTGGCTCCCATAATGCGTGGCGTTTGCTTGGCCTTGAGATTAAATTTTCAAGCTTTTCAGAATAGCAATCAGTATTAGTACAGTGGATATTGGATTAAATGAACAGCAGTAGGTTTCTGAAGGGGGGTTTAGAGTGACCAACTAACTTAGAGGTTATTTTTAGCTAACCCTTCAATATGAGACCTTCTTTAAGAGACTGTTTTTCCAAGCTTAAACCCCATTTTCAAACATACAACTTAAATTTTAAATAAGTCAAGAGTTTTAGCAAAAGTTTTTGATAATAATAATACTAAAGAAAAGGTAAGAATTTGTAGTTTGAATATATCATGTCGATTTGATGCACGAACCTTCCTTTAGAAACTATTTTTTCGAAGCATAAACCTCATTTTCAAACTTAACAACTTAAATTTGAAATAAATCTTAGCAAAAGTTTTTGGAAATAATTATACTAAAAAAAAGGTAAGAATATTTTATTCCCAATTTAAATTACATTTTCTTATTATTTTTGATCAATTGCCAAGACCTTGTTAACGGTTATTCACTGTGAAACAATTAAGGTCGTTGATAATTCAGTTTTTCGAAGCATAAACCTTATTTTCAAACCTACAACTTAAGTTTAAAATAAGTCAAAAGTCTTAGCAAAAGTTTTTGGAAATAATAATACTAATAAAAAAGGTAAAAATTTATACATAGTTTGAATATTTTATTGCCAGTTAAATTACATTTTCTTATTATTTTTGATCAATTGCCAAGACCTTGTTATCGGTTATTCACTGTGAAACAATTAAGGTCGTTGATAATTCAGTTGTCTCTATTTTTAGCTCTTCAATTTAATTACCGAAGTAAACAGTTTCAAAGTTTATCTGAGTGGATTCTTGGCTTGCCATCTTTTGTATCTCAAGAATACAAAAAACCCCAACTAATCGAGTTAAATTAGTTGTACTGCCTTTACTTATATATGTACATATAAATAAATATTTATATCCACATAAATGTTGCTATGTATGTTGTATGTTTGTTAGTTGTGTTTTTTGAATCAATAAGCAGTTGATAAATTATTCATTACGACCAATTTTGGAAGTCATTCGCATTTGGCCCCCTAAAGGAAATCTTTGGCAACCGCTGCGAAACCAAATTTCACAAATATGCTGTGTGTGTGAGTGTGTTTTGGGGGGTTTGATAAATATTAAATCAACTTCATGATAACCCTTTTCCAAAAGACCCAAAAACAGAGCACAGAAGGGCGATGGCTACATACACATGGGCATAACTAATGTTTATTCAAAAAAATTAAGTAATTAATTAAACAGCATTACTGCCACTGCCTTTCCGGGGGGATAAACATAAACCTAAATGTATTTTGTGGTCACCAGAAAGGCAACATTAGCTGAATGTTAAACAAAATCAGTTCTTAAATTGAGTTTCGAGGAAAATTGTACTTTAATTATGTATGTTTTAAGCTTGATTTGAATTGGAAAATAAATTTCATTTAAGGGTTTTCCTTTTTATTTATGTATGTGTTTATATATTTTATATATTGGTATATTCATATTCTATATAAAAAAAATGGAAAAACGAATAAAAAGCATGTGTGAGTGCTGGCTGAGGCTGGCTTTACTGTCGTATGTCCTTCGAAAATAAAATTGCATGCGCTCAGTCAGTCATGAAATTAAATTGACTGCAAATACATACGCTTGCCAGGAGGGGTTTTCAAGGGGTGGACAGAGGCGTCGAAGAGGGGGTGGGGCCTGCAGAGCTTTGAGCACAATGTGAGGTGTGCTTGTTTAACCAAAGCGACTCAGCCAGCCATTTTCACGACAATTTTTGATTGAAATTCAAAATCAGACATTTTTAAGCAAATTTTTAGAAATATTTTCTTTGAACAAATTTTTAAAAATTACTTTTCTAAGAATTCTCAGGTAATTTGAAAAAAGTTTTCAATTTTAAAGATACTAGATACTTTCTAAAGGCAATGATAAAAAAAAGGAAAACACTATTTTTGAGTTCTAATTTTACAAAGCATTTTTAACTTTAATTTTTTTCTGTTTTTAAAGAAATAACTTTTTTCAATACTTTCCAATTTTTCCCTTTTCCTATTTCCCTATTTTTCACCATTTCTAAGAAGGTTTTTCAATTTAAGAGATACTAGATACTTTCTTAAGGCAAAGATATTTTTATTTAGGAAATTATAAAAAAAGAGAACGCCATTTTTAAGTTATAATGTTTCAAAGCAGTTTTTAACTTTAATTTTTTCAGTTTTTGTAAAGAAATTACTTTTTTTCGATAGTTTCAAATTTTGGCGAATTTTTTTTAAGTCTAACTTTTCCCCATTTCCAATTCTTAGCTGTTTCCTTTTCTTTTTAAGCCAGATTAAGCTACCTTTTGGCAACACTGCGTGGCAACGGTAAATCTGCAGCTAAAACTGGGCTTGTGTGTGGGGCGACATATTGTTGCATGTCGCTGCTACCTCCGCCGCTTGTTGTGTTCGCCTCTTGGTGATTTTACATTTTTCGTTGTTGTTTTTGGCTTACGTGCTACGTGGCTATATGCAGTCCCTCCCTATAGCTCAGACGTTATATGTATGTAAGTCCGCCCCCTTCCCCATCTAATTTGCCCAGCTCAACTCCTTCTTGGTGCCGTGGTGCAAAGTTTAAAGTGACAGGATTAACAGGATGTTGCATAATCCGACCGTCAGACACATAAACAGGATATGCAGGCCTGGCTTCGTACAGGAGCCAAGCAGGGCACAAGGCATTATGCAAATTTTCTTCCTTTTTTTCTCTCATTTTTTAAACAACCCTCTCAGAAGGAAATGTCTCGTAAAATAAGTTAAAATCTATCGAAATTGGTAATTTAATTAAATGCCTAATTTATCTGTTTGAATATTTGAAATATTCTGAAAAATATATATATTTCAGAGTCAAGGAAACGGGTTTTACCCTTAAAATCAAATTGAAATCAAAAGTCTATCAAAAAATTAGAGAAATACTTGAACAAATGAATTTTATAATCTCTGGAAAATTTGCTGAAGACATCAAATGAAATGTTCCCGTACGCCGTGAGCTGCTATAAAATTAATTGAATCAAAAACCAAAAAAAAAAAGAGGAGGAAAACAAAAATAATAATGGCCCATAAACATGAAAAATAAAAATGTTCGTGGCACATTAAAAATATCCGAAATGTGGGCCTTAATTGAGAATTCTTGCAAGAAAAAAAACGATCCGAAGTGGATTTTGTAAGTTCACAAGGTGAGCAGCGACCTTAAATTTAGTTTTAATGCGTTGGCTGGGCATTAAAATTAATCAAATGTAATAACACAGCAACGAACAGTAAATATTTAATGATTTGTATGTGTGCCTTATCGTTTTGCTGCAGGGGAATCATAAATATTTTCATTTTATGTTTTACGTACTAAACAAATATTTGATTTGTTCATTTAACGAAACATTAAATCAAAGTTACATTTGGGATTTGTGTAAAGAAATTAAATTTGTACGTTTAAAAAAGTTTACTTTCATTAAAACCGTTTAGAAATAAGGTAAAACAAATTCTAGAGGTGCCCAAGAACATAATTTCATCTAGTTTTCAACTTTGAAAATTATGAATATGAAAATTTGGGCTTAAAAAATTCACATAAATTAAAAACTGCACTTTTTACTTGTTAAAAAATCTAAAACAATTATTTCTTTCACAAATTCACAATAAGAACAGTCACTAAAATTAAGTCTGAGAAACTGACAATAAGAAAAAGGTTATTTTAAGAATTTTGAAAACAAAAATAAAACTGATTTTTAAACTAACTTCGAGGAACTAAGAAAATTACTTCAAATATTTCTGCTTTCAAAAATTCCGAAATTCACAACATATACAAATAATTTAAATTAAAAACTAATATGAAATTAATTAAATCTTCCATTTTATACTTTACTACCATGATTTTCTTTTATAAAAACACTTTTAAAATATGATAAAACACAACTTTCAACAAATTTAAGCCTGATTTTAAAACTTTAATTGAAAAAACTTGAAAACTCGAGGGCAAAACTACACACAGACTTTACAGAATTTTCATTATTTTATTTTTATTTTCTTTAACACATTTTTATAATCTAAAAAACAGTCTTAAAAGTACTCACCTTTAATTTTATTAACACCGAATTTTCCCTGAATGTGATTTTGTACTGAGAGCACTTCCATCTTCATAGAGTTTCTTCGCCGCCGCCGCTGCTGCTGCTGCTGCCTTCGGGGGTCCTTTTGCGTGTTTTCAAATGCTTTCCTTCTTTATTCAAAATAAGAGTTTTCAGGACCTTTTCTTTTTGATTCCACTTTCTGATTTCGACGGACTTTCGTTGCGTTTTGAATTAATTGCGTGCGTTTGTGGGTGTGTGTGTTGCGTACGTATTAGAAATGCACTTTAATCACAAGAATTTGATTTTATTTCGCGTGTGTGTGTAAGTGTGTGTTGTATATTTTTTTGTGAGAGTTCGATTTTCCAGCGACAGCGTTTAACAAACAATTGGAAAAAGTATCAACAACTAAATTTGTTATTCTAGTTAAACATTTCAATTCAATACATGCTACAAAATCAACGGAAATCGCCGCCCCGTTCAGCTCTCGCCCTTCTCTAAATTCTCTGTCGCTCGTTCTTCGCTCGGTGTGGGGGGAAATCTTATTAATTTTAAACACAGCACATGGTTTTTTTGTTTTTAATTCTAGACGTTGTTGTTTGGACAGAGTTCTTTCCTTTCCTTTCCTTTCCGACTTTTCTTGGCTACATATGGCGGAGTTTCAAGTGCTGAAATGGCTGGCCTGCGTTTTTGTAAGTTATTTTCTCGCGTTTCTCGTTCTGTTCTTTTTCCGTCTCTCCTTTTCGGTTCGCGAGTCGAAAAATTTGTCCAGCGACTGAAATGTGTGTTCGCTGCCCTGGCTCTCTGCCGCCGCGTGTCTCTGCTCAGCTGTGGCTCGTGCGGCTGTGTGTGTGTGTGTGTGTGTGGGTGCGTGAGAGCTGCGCCTGCGAGAGAGCTTGGAAACTAGAAGAAGAAACTGGCTGCAGCTGGCTGGCTTCGATAACGGGGAAACTAAGAGCTGAGCTGAGCGGAGCAGTTTTCCGAGCAGTTTTCCGCAGTTTTCCAAAGCTACTATCCGGCCGGCTGGTTGTGCTGCCGCTTTTATACCGATTTCCCGCAGCCGGCTGCTCTGCCGGCGTCGCAGCTTTTCCCTTGGCCGTGAACCGCGACGATTGCGCCGGCGCTCTCGAGGGTTGGAGAGAATTCTTATTATAAAATTCTCTTTCTACAGCTGCTGCTGCCGGCCGACATGTGTTGCCATCAGCTGTTAATGCTCTCCCGCTCTTAATTTCGATGAGTGAAAGAGTTAAAACCCGAGTCAAGCCGGGGTTGGCGCTCTTGAGAGTTTTTGCAGGGCAGCTGAGGAGCTGGAGTTCTCTTAAATGTGTTGGTAAAGTATCTTGTAGGTTGACAATTTTGAAGTTGAGATTGATTTTGCGGATACTTTGGATTTGCGGAAATGAGTTGGGATTTTATGCTGGAAAAATATATATAAAATTAATTGGAAATGATTTTTAATTTATGATTAATTTGAATATTACTTTTTTTATTTATTAATTATTTTATTTGCATTTCAAACTGTTTTTGACTAGAAAATAATTATTTTTATAACTTTTATATTATAATAATAAATCTCAGCAAAATATATTGTAAATATAATCAACATTTTTAAGCTTAACTTAAGACTCTTTATTAAATTTTATAAAGTTTTCTGACCATTTTTTTGTCTATTTTTCAGAATGTAATGATGTAAAAACCTATGTAACTGTTACATACTTACATCCATCTAAGTTTATCTATATCTCCTGGCCTTTTCCGGATGACAAGACCCATTGTAACGCCTCTCGATCCGGTGGCGTGATGTGGAAATGGCAGTGAAAAGCAAGAAAATGGATGAAAATGCTTCGCCGACAACACACAGGGCCTGTCACTGTTTTAACAATTCATCTTAATAGAAATAAAAAATGGCGCCGCTGGCATTGGACAGTCCGGCTAACACTCCCCCGTCCTACCCCTCCCCTGCTGACACCACTCCTCCTGTTCCCTGATCCCTGCCACCCCCCACTCCCACTCCCCATCCCCCCTTCCTTCGCTATTTGTCACTGGCTCGTTGTGGGTGCTGCTCTCCGGTCTGCATTGGATCGGCTTTTGGGAAAAGCATCCGGGAAAGCATTTCCCTCGTCTAGCTCGGTGCGGCGCGGCGTTGGGGGATTTACACATGTCAGTTAATGCTGAAAAAATGTTTACACAACACAATTGCCTCGGCTGAGAGAGGAGGTGGGGGATGGGGACCATGCTGGGGCTGTTGGTGCACTGGAAAAATATAAGAAAAGCTCTAAAATTATTATATATTTATTTTTAATTAATAAAATTACTTTTAATTTGTAATTTAGCAAGTATTTAGTCTTTAAAATGCTGGAGTTGTATTTTGTATGATTAAAATTACAAGTAAAAATTTGATTCTAAAAGATTTAAATAAAAATTCTTGCTTTTAGGTGTCAAAATGCATTAATAGTAATAAAAAATAACAAATGTAAATATTTAAATCGGTTTGTTTAAGCATTTCCTTGCATAAAATATATATTTTTAAATTTTACAATTCCAATTTCAGGATTCCTACTCCCAAGACCGATTTCACTAAGTTTAAATTGGGAGTTTATGATAAAAAATATTAAAATATTTTGTTAAAAGCATTATTAACAATATTTATACACTGATTTACTTTTAATTGACTTACATATGTTTCTAAAATTGCTACTAATTTGAAATTTAAATTAAAAATAGTTATATTTATATATATATTTTATATATATTCATATATTTTATGCCTTGTTTTACTTTTAAATTGCACACTTTTACTTTAAAGTTCTACTAACTCAATATTGTAAATACAAAAATTATATTTAAATCAGAAATAACTAGATCTTGACCCTATTTTATTTCCTTTATTAATATCCCGAATATAAATCCCTGAATTTTCACTTTTCATTTAATTTTTCTTTCTCTGTCTGCCAAAAGTTTTAAAGGCCAGTCCTCGTTCTCCCCCTCATCTCTATTTTTTTGTTTATTTTTTTTTTGGTAGCTGCAACGTCGAACAGGATAAAAGTCAGTAGCATACAATTAATCAAATGCATGATTTATGTGAGTGAGTTCCACACGAGTTTAACCTAAATACGTCCCGTCGGGATTCATCCAAATGAGATGTTTGGGGCGGCGACTTGCAAACCTTAAACTTCCCTTAGTCTTGGTATCATTCCTAGCAACTTAATAGACTTTGTTCGATTTTTGTTGGCAGTCTGTGTGTTTTTTAGGTATTTAGGTATTGTAAATAAAATCAATATTTTTTTGGGAAAATTCTAAAATTGATTTGGTTTGTGGTCTATAGATACTTGGAGTTCTTTAGGGGGGTTTTCTCATTGAGAATATGTTAGTTTCTTTGTTTTTTACATTTTTAATTTATTTGGAATTATTTTTCTTTGAGAAAATATTAGTTTCTTAGTTTCTTTTATTCTAAATTTATTTTAAATAATTGTTGAATGGTTATAAAGCTATAATTCATAGATAGCGATATGAAAACCTTTAATTAAGAATGCCAAAAAGATATTAGTTTCCTAGTTTCTGGTACTCTAAATTAATTATTGCGAATTTTTCTTTGAGAAGATATTAGTTCATAATTATTTAGTAAATTTTCTATGTTTCTTTTATTTTAAATGTATTTTAATTAATTTTTTTTTGACAAGATATTAGTTCCTTTGTTTCTCTTATTTTTAATTCATTTTCAATAATTTTTAGATGGTTCTAAAGTTGCTAAACATTTTTTATTACAGGTTGCCATGAATCTTTTTAGGAAAATTCATATAAAATATGGAAATTGGTGAATTATTAAGAATGGTCTTAATTAGGTACATCTAAAAAGAATAATAATATTTATTATTACATTTTAAGGGATCATTGCTTAAAGAATATGGAAATGACTTGAAAATAACATAGTTAAAATATGTTATGTTTAGATTTGGATAATTTTTACGAAAATAAAATAAATAAAATATGTTTAGGTTTTATAATTAGATTTTTAGGTTTAAAGAGCATTATTAATTAAGAAATAGTTTCCTAATTATAATTTAGATTGAACCAAAATTTTAGTTCGCGATTTTCGTATTTTTAAAATCATTTAAAAATGTTGCTAGTTGTCAGTTACAGTTTTTAGCATTTAAAATGATCTAAAATATATAAAAATATATTTAAAAAATCAGGAAAGCTGCAAAAAATCAATATCAAGTTAAATCAAGGCATAAATGTAATAATTTGATATACAAAATGCATTGTAAATTATCTTTTAAGCTTGTATAGACAGCCTCCTTCGATTCGGAATAAATAATATATATATCTGAAAATCCCCAGAGAACTAAAACCAGCAACTACACATTTCCATTTGAATTTTCGAAAGTTTATTTGACTTTTTGCTTGACTTACAAACTAAGAAGACACATAAATGCATCCGCCCAATGGGTTCGTTCCGTTCGTTCCATGATCATCGTCCTTGGGGAGTCGTCTTGCTCAGTTTTTAGTACTTGAAGTACTTGGTGTAGTAGTCGCTGAAGAAGGTGTAGTCGAAGTGCCCATAGTTGGTGTAGCTCTTGTACTTGTAGTAGGGCTCCATGGTATCGGCATGGTAGATGGACACATCCTTGAAGTACATGTTGGGCACGAAGAACTCGTACTCATCGATCTCGCGATCGAAGGGATAGCCGAAGGGCATGCTGTCGACAAAGCGGGCACCGGATCCAATGCCGCAGGAGTAGGTGTAGTCGAAGGTGGAGAACTGCTCGTGGGCGGGTGCGTGGTATGGCATCACCATGAAGAACATCTGCATGGGCATTCCCTTCTTCCAGCCCATGGGCAGGACAAGGCGATCGGGGAAGCCACAGTGGGGCTCACTGATGTCCAGGGGGAAGTCGTATTTGCCATCGAAGGCCATCATCATGTAGTAGTACAGCTCGGTGTAGGTGGTGCGATCCTTGACGGTCCAGTAGAACTCGGTGGACTTGCGGGTGATCATGTTGCTGCCAGCCTTGAGCTCATAGTAGAACTCATCCACTTCCATGAAGTTCATGCGGTTCTCTGCCAGCGAGAAGGTCCTGCCGAACTCATCGTATTTGGGTCCCAGGAAGGCGCGAATAACCACCTTCTCGACCTTGTCGGACTCAATGGTGTAGGTGTAGGTGAAGGGCTTGTGGTTCAGACGCATCTGGCGGGCGAAGAGAGACTTATCCCACACAAACTTGCCTTCGTGGAAGACCATCTTGTCGTTGAGCATGTTGGTCACATCAAAGTCCACCAGATCAAAGTAGGTGGTCAGCTCGCTAACCTCCACATGCTTCATGGTGACGCCGGGCATCAGCAGCTGCTCCTTGGTGTACTTGGGCAGGTAGTGCATGAACTTGAAGTAGACCTGGGCGATCGACTTGTAGAACATGTAGTACATGGGATCACGCATCATTGTCTCGAAGTTGAGCATCACATTGGGATAGACCTCCATCTGGTGGTAGTCGGTGTCGGCGAAGTACATGTGGGCGAGCATGTACCAGAACTGGTAGAACATCTTGTCCATGGCATCAACATTGCCCTGCATGATGTTGCCAATGTACTCAATGGACTCCGGTTTGCGCAGATCAATCATGTGTCCATCAACAGTCTTGTAGTAGCCCTTCTCGACGATGTTCTGGATACGCTTCATGAAGTAGGTGATCTTGTCGAGCATATCGAAGTTGCCATAGGTCTCCATCTCGTAGTAGTTCTTGCGGTAGCTGTAGCCAATGCCGTTGTAGTAGATCATCTGAGGATCGTAGCCCATCTCGATCTGGTGGTACCACGAGAACTCGGGAATCTCGCCAAAGCCATGGGACAGGCGCTCCATGTAGTATCTGCTGAGCAGCTGGTGGACATTGTACAGCCACCACTCGCCGCGACGATCGTTCTTCAGGCCAAAGGTGGTGCCATCCAGGAAGAAGGAGTAATCCATGTTCAGGTAGTACCAGTACGAGTTCCATCCCAAATCCTCGGTGAAGTAGGACAGCTTGGATTCCTCATTGAAAAGGTTCAGGTCACGGGAGTAATCCACCGGCATGTAGAATTTCTTCACATCCTTCATCATCGACAGCCACTTGGTCTCCTGGTTGTATTCGTAGATGTTCTCGCGGAGAATGAACTTATCCTCGCTGTACCAGTGCTCGCCCAGACCCATCAGTTTCCACCACTGCCAGGTCTTGAAGTCCTTCATGTACATATAGTCGCTGGACTGATACATGTTGCCATATCCATAGTTATGGGCATGGTTCTTGTAGTAAACATCGAGGTACTCCTTCTCGTACATGCTCATCTTCATCCACATCTCATAGTCGAACTTCTCAGCCTCGTACACAAATTTGCTGTTGAAGAAGAACTGCGGGAAGATCTCGTAGATCGAGGGCAGCATCAGTCCATGGAAATCATCGCGATGGATCACAGCCAGGGTCAGGGCATAGACGAACATGCCCTCGTTGACATGCATGCGGGCCCAGGCCACATTGGCCATGAAGGTCTCCCAATCCTTGGCGTAGTAGAAGAAGTTGAACAGGCCGCGGGCCTGCTTGGCATGGGTCATGGCCATCTCACCGAAGAACTCGCCCTTGGGCAGCAAGGCGTGAGCCTTGTAGCCCTCGTAGAACTTCTTCATGTAGATGTCATAGTGCTGGGATGGGGAATGGAATACAAAAAAAGTCGTATCCTTTCTCTCTCGAATATTTCAGTTAATCCTTAAAGACTCACCGTGTAGTAGGCCTCATCAAAGTAGAATTTCTCGCCCTTCTTGATGTACTCCTCGAACATCAAAGGATCCTCAACGCGATAGACAATCTCGAAGAGGAACTTCTGCTTGGTCAGGAATGTCTTGTCGGCAATCTTGACCTCGTGGGCTTGATGGAAACTGGCCGCAGCGACCAGGCCCAGGCAGGCCAGCAAAGCGATGGCAATCTTCATCTTCAATTCGATGACTCCAGCAACTCTTCTACACTCAACTGCTCCGGATTAGATGCACCCAGTGGATCCAATGCCTAAAGACTGTTGGTTAGCTGCCGATGCTGGTGCCTCTTTTATACCCGCGCCAATTGGGGAGACTGTCATCGATACGAGGCTGATCTTAGCTGGTGTCCAAGTTCAAGCTTAGATCGCAGGGGTCATTGGGTGTATCTCAGGTGCTAGTCGCACCATCTGTTGCTACAGCTATATCTCTGCCCAGCTGTCGTCAGAGCTTATCACCTGGCAAAAGATGCTCCTTCTGTCTCTTCACCTTATCTAGTCTTTGTTGTTTTGTAGCTTGTTGCCAAGAGCTCTCTGCAGGTGCAATTAAGAAAAGAAATATAAAGCTAATAATTTTATAGTAACAACAAATCCGGGTTTGGAAATCTGAAATCTGATGCGATGCATTTTTGTTTTTGCATTTTTTTATACAAAGAATATTTTTGGAATTTTTTATGGTTTATGGTGGAAACTGACTTAATATATAGCTTTTCCTTCTGATTTTTCCCTTAGCTTGCATTATTCCAGTTGAAGCTGAATTTATATATAGCTTTCCTTTCTGATTTTCCCCTTAGATTACATTGTTAGCCACTCTTTCCCCTAAATCTTTATAGTTTTCTGGAAGTGTGACTATAATTTTTAAAAATCCTCCACAGGTGAGAGGACACACACACCCACACACATTGAAAACATTTTCACGTTCACATAGACACACAAATGCACTTCAGAAATGTGAAGCTGCGGAATGGGAGGCCGTTAGAAGAAGCCTTTTGCTAAAAGGTTCGAAAACCAAAGCCCCCGTTGCTGAGCACTTAGGCCGGCGCAATCCTTTCTTCACAGGATCAGAATTCCCAATTCCGAACGGAACCGGTGGCTTGGCAATGGACTCCAAATAGGATACAAATGAACGCCTTTTCTGGCCAAACCCAGCGGCGAATGGACCACTTAGTGTATGCCTTTGTGGCGCAGGAGGGGGCTGGATTGGAGTGGAGGAGCTGCCCCTTTTAATGCGTTGCACGTTTTCCCAATAAAATAGCAACAACAACATGGGAAACAATCCTTTAAGTTCTTCGATACATCGCATCGAGGGAGCAGGAAGCTGGAAGATGAAGCTAGAAGCCGAAGCAAAGAGTGGCTTTTTAGTTCTCGCGCCCATCAGGGCAGAGAGAGAAAATATATATAGTTGAAGTTATTATAATTTTGGGGAAAAATATTAGAGAAAATGTAGTTGTATTTACATAGAGAAAAGGTATGCAAAGATTTCTTTAAAACTCTCTAAAAAGTTATCAATATTTATAAGCCTTAAAGGTTGGATATTACAAAGAAATCCGTTTATTACATCCTTTATAAAATATAGCTAAATCTGAATATATATTTTAACTTTTATTTTCTAAAATAAATTCTAATTAAACTCTATAAAAGTCGGTGTAAAAAGGTAACCTCCAAAACAAGGCTTCAATAATTCCATAGTTATTTAATTTTGTAAAGTTTTTTCAATAGTTTTTTATTAATTTCTTATATGTAATTTAATTTAGAGTGTAAGCCACAAAGTCAGAGTAGCGGTTACTGCCATGAACATCGATTTTCATGTGATTTGTGTAGACGTGTTTGGGTTTTATTGATTTTCACTTGATTCCCTCCATATGCTTGAATATACTTAAGCCGGTACGTGCACATCTCCATCTCCATTCTCCATTGGCATTCGCACTCAGTCCCAGCTCCAGTCCCAGTCCCAGTCCCTCCCAGGTCGGTCGTTGTCGACAGCAGCCGAGCAGCTCTAATGTCAGGATCATGCGAGGTTATCAACATAATTTCGAAAACCACCCATCCGCACCAGAGCCATAGCCATCGCCATTGCCACTCCCACCCACAGCAAAAGCATCTCTCTCTCTAGTTTATGATGTAGTAGATTTCTGTTTCTTTTCCTGCAACATCATGAGGATGATGATGATGATGAGGAGGAGGTAGTGGGTAGTGGGTAGTGGGTCTAGGAAGTGGGCTCTGGGTAGTGTCAGTGGTAGCGGTAGTGATGAGCTAGATGGGCGCGTGTGCGGTTTGATAAGACGCCAGCGATTCAGCTCCATTTCGTTTGACTTTCATCTGCCTTCCCCTGAAGTTAAAGGCAAGATTTTGTTTTATTTTTAAAGGGGATAAAAAGAAATTCCTATAGATTTTTAGGATTTATTTAAAAGAAAAATCTAGCAAGTAAAATTTATAAAATATAGAATTAATATTTAACTAGTAAAGTTATAAGAAATATAAACCTTACATATATATAAATGATAACAAATGCTACTTTCCAAGCAAAAATAAATATATTTCGACTTCTCAAAGTTATTTTCTCTTTTAGTTTTGATTTTCTGTGCATTCTTTTAAGCCAAAAACCATTAAAAACATTATGACTATTTAAAGCTTTCTAGTATAGGTAAAAATGTATACTTTTCGTTCCATTTAAAGTATCTAAAAGTCAAATCGGAAACTGGAGGCAGACAAGGACTGTTGCGCAACAAAGAAATTGAAGTATTTGCCAAGAACAAGGCGGGGCAATTGCCATCAAGTGATGGTCCCCATTTATTTGAGGCAGTGCGCTAAGGCAATCAAAGGGCCAGGACAGGCATTCCTGGACGAGAACGATGAGGACCAGAAGGAAGAGGACAACTCAGTTGCCTGGCGGACGGGCTCGTTACTCATTTCGTTTCGTTTCGGCTGACATCTGACATGATTATGTACATTTGTCCCCTGGTGGTGTCGCCCATAGCCTCCTTCAGTTCACCGCAGAAAAGCTGACGCAATTTACATGCCAGGAGAGAGGGGAGTAGAAAATGCACTAAAATTATATTTCAAGAGCCTTGAAATATTGAAAATAAAATATACAAAATATTTAAGATTTCCCATAATTTATGTACATAAATTCTTATACCAAAAACATGCTTAAATAATTAAATTATAAAGCATTTATCTTGCTTTAAGTTTCTTTGATTAAAACCTTAAGTATAAATCCAATTTAAAATTCCAAAAAAAATTATATTATATTATTTGTATTGTATTATATTATTTTTCATAAACAATTATACAAAATAAATTTCTCTATTTTCTCTGAGTGCATCTCAACGACCACCAACTCTAATCTATCAGCGGTCCTTGCGCTTTGCGCTTACCTCGAATATTTTGCACTTTTCCTTTTTTTCTCCTTTTGGGGCGACGAGTGCCTCCTTATCCCGGCTTTCTCATTCACACTTCCTCTTCGTGTCCACATATTCCGTTTGCCAGGATTCGCTTGCCTTTGCTTTGCCTGCTTTTGGGCGAGGACATGGCTGGCAAGGCTGGCACAAGTGTCCTTACAACATTTTTTACTTTGTAACGCAAATTCTGAAGTAAGCATGAATAATGCATGCATTGTGTGTAATTCTTCAAGTACTTTGCCGTGCCGACGACAAGCACACATCAGCGGCCCAGTTGCCCCCAAACCGGGAGAAGGGGAAGAAGGAGCGGGAACAGTAGCAGGAGCAGCAGTGGCAGTAGCAGGACTAACCCCATGGAATCCCTTATGCTATGTGTACTACCCACAAACCTATTTATATTTGGCTGTTTCGCAACTTGCCTCAAAAGCCCACCCACCGCCAAATTTATAGCAAGCTTTTTGAATTACAAATTCGTTTAAATAATTCGGAATGCGCGAGAGCTATTACATTTAAATAAACTACTTTTGGTGGAAAATAGAGGTTTACTTGGTTGATGAAAGGGGATATAGTTGGGTTCATAAGAATCCTAGGATCTAAGGGATTATTTCAAGTTAAGGATTTATTTTTTAAGGTAAATAAATAGGTATTTCCTAAGGCTTATACTTATTATATTAAAGAATCTCGGACTATGTCGAATATATATATATATATTAAACTAAACTTATGGCTTTACTGGAGAATAACCAAATAATATAGGATTTCCGCCAAGTTAAAGGTTTTTTAAAGGGATTCTAAAGCATTGTTATAAATCTTCCTTAGCAGCATACCTTCTATATTCAATTTCTATAATTTTTCCCTAAGTATCTCCTTAACTTTAGCTATTCATAGGCCTCTCTGCGAATCGATATTTACTTGGAAATGCAAAACAGAGGCTAATAATGCAGCTGGAATAACCGCTACGCCCCTTTAAGTGGACCTCTTGTGCCTCAATAATGCAGAAATCAAAGAGGTTCCGACCACCTCCACGCATTCATATATAGAATTAACCATTCCCCATGACGGAGACAAAAAAGAGAGGCTAAACCGCAAGAGTCTTGGTGCGTTATTTGCCTTCGTAGGGAATTAAATGAGAGACCCACTTTGCCGGGTTCCCACAGTTGTCAAAGGCGGGTCGACCTCCCCCAGTTACTTGCTACCTTAAGGTAATATTATAACAATTGCCTAGAAGCAAATGGCATTTAACTAGGCAAATATCCGCAAGAAATACAAGAAAAGCAATTTGCCATTAAAATTATGTTAAATAATTCATAAGCTGCCGCTTGATTTGTCATTTGTCGCCTGATTATTCCTTGGAATACATATATTTTAAACTAAATACCTTATTTATTATTTAATATTCCGTAATAGCAATTATAAATAATGTTAAGTCAGTGGCTTAAATTTTCCTTGGCTTTAGTTTAATGCTATTAGCGACCCTTGACACAGCTGCTTCAAAAAACCTCACTCTCTTTTTATTTTTTTGAAGGAAATTCACTTAGTCATTTTCACAGCCATTAGCTGGGGCCAGAAAATGCTGAGACGAGCATGGAATTTCCTTCTGTATTTTTCCAGCGTCCTCGAGTCACGTCAAAAAGTGGACAAGCCCCTGAACGCATGTTGCTGACCAAATGAGCAGGACCAATCCGCCCACAAAGCTGGAGTCCGGTGGACGGTGGGGGGGCGGCTGAGCGCTGAGAATTCAAACTTTTAAAAGTTTTCAGCTTTTCACTTTTTTTTTCTTTTCAATTTGGACAACGAACCTGGCAGGCAGGGAGGGAAGCTGCGGAGCATCGTTAATGGTTTTTGCAAAACTTATGAAACAAACTATACACAGGATGGTTGTGGGGGCACAACTTCGGTCCAGGCGGGCTTCTGCCTGGCTGCTGCTGTCCAACCTGCAAGTCAAAGACAACTTTACTGAAAAGGCAACGAGGGTGGATTTAAAGGACTTAAAAAATTCCAGATTTTAAGGTGGTAATATATAGAAGAAAGAGCTACATTTTAGGGACTCTTAAGATGGGTTTTTAGGGGAGTAACAGAATTTTCTAGAATTTATTACAAGATTCATAGGATATCTAAATAAACAAATATAATAAATTTCGCCTTAGTAAATCCCTTTAAATATTTAAAAAAATATATAATATATTTTAACGTGAAAGTATCTCAAGAGCTAAGTATCTCAAAGATTCTATTAGAAACCCTCGCCTGAGTATAATGTCACGTACTTTCACTTTTCTCCATCTCCACCTCAAGTTGGCCTGCCTGCCCGCCTGCCGCCTCGGAAAATGGCCAGAGCTCAGCAGCGTCAATGCTTCGTCCTTCGAAAACGAACCTATTCAAAGCCTTCATGCGTTTGAATTCTATTAGCTCAAGAAAGGATTTTCTCTGCTTTTGCAGGACTACGAGGGGGAGCTGGAAATGGAAATGGGAATGGGAATGGGCCAGGCTCTGCGGCTGCTGTCACAAGCACTTTTTCAGCGCTACGTTTGCCGTTTTACCCCGAGGGTGTATTTTCATCATTTTCATTTTCCGAGCCTCGGTCCGGTCGTGGTCCTGGTCCTGGTCCGTCCTCCTCCTTTTTGCTCCAGATCCCGATTCTCTGGTCGTGCCATGCACATCCAATTGACATTTCAGCTTAAGTCATTGTGTGAGGCAGCAACAAAGGGAGCGCCAACAAAACGGAAAGGAAAGCAAGCAAAGTCCGGACAAGTAGCAAGCTGAAGCTGTCCGCCATTCAAACACCCAGGATCCACAGAGGTAGAGATGCCAATTAAAGTTACTTTGAAAAAAAAGGATAACTTTACTGGGAAATTTTGAAAATAAATTATAAAGAAATAAATGAATTTTTAATGTGAATTTGATAGATTTTATTAGAAGAATATTTTTGAGAAGAGTTAAGAGATTATATCTAATTTCTATCTATATATTTATTATATATAATCTCTATAATATTTTATAAAAAATATAAACATTTTCTTTGCTCCCTTTTGGGCATCACTGCAGGATCCCAGCAATCCCTTTCCAGCTGCACAACCGTCGTACATTTATTCTGCTCACTGTGCGAAAAACAAAGCTCGACGAAGGAAGTAAAGTGCAAAAGCTGCAACGGCAACAAAGGCGCACACAATTACCGAGCACTGTGCTGCTGGTGGGATCAGGGAGGAGGACATTGGGCGCCCGAGCCCTTGGTCGAACTTTCGTGTTTACACAAAAACATTTAGACTGATCCCAGCGCATAGTGGGGGGTGTTAGAATGTGGGTTAATGGACGAGGAAAAGGGTTAAGAGCAGGGAATGCGGGATTTTATAAGATTGACGGTGGCGGGGGAGAGGAGGATGTTAAGAAGGAGGAGCATGAGGTTCAGAAGGGACATTCATTCCTTTGGGATTGCAGAATGGTGCTCGACAACACACCTCATAGTTTTCCTGAATTAACATCCGATTCTAAGGAATTTCAGGTATGCAGTCGAACACGGGAACTTGGTTGCCTCACTGTAAAATACACTCAAATTAAATGAGTTTACTATATCATTTATTGAAGTTTTTCTTCAATAGTTTTAATTTGCTAAGAAGATAAATATACGTTTTTTTTTATGTTTTTTAAGTTTCAAGTTATGAAACCTTTAAAGTATTTATATTAAATATTTTTTAATTTTAAGTAAAAGTTTGTTTGTTAAATTCTTTCTTGAAAAGTATAGCAGAAACTTTCGGTTTTACATATCTACATTTAATTTTTATTAATCAACAAAGTTTTAAATAATATTTAAAAATTTTGTATAAGTTAATATTAATGTTTTCTCGATCTTAAATAAAATCTCTAATAAAAAATTTGTATACTCAAAGGTATTTCTTGAGTTTGCCCACTTAAAAAATATATTTTCAGATCAATTTAATATATTAACAAATTTCTAAATTGAATTTCAGCTTATGGCCCTTCTCCCCATATCTAAGATCCTTCGAAACTCCATTTTTAAGGCTCCAAATTTTTGGGTAGCAGCTCCTTCGCTGATGATTCCTGCTCGCTGACGGCGGCGCTCCTCCACTGTCGCCACTAACAACGCGGCAAATGAAGGCAATATCTCAAATGGGAACCACATAAACGAAATAATAAATACCAAATGATTTCATAATGAATGTGGGGCAGGGGCTGGATGGCATTCGCCTTGCCTAGAAACCGACACCAACCCCACCTCCGCCCTCACTGTCATCGTCCTCGTCCTGTCCTCGTCGTCATCCCGGTTGGCATTTCTTTTATTACAGAAATTGCGAAGGAGATATACAATAAAAAAAAAATTCTTAATTTCGTTTCGTTTCATCAGCAGCAGCGACAAGATTTACAACATACTGTGAGCATAAAATAAAAATCTTATTTTTCTTCAAATGCGTTTGGAGGGTGGACAACCGGCAAGAGAAATAAATAAATAAAATAAAAAAAAGAGAAGGAATAGAATGAATAAAAATACTCGAACGTACAAAAGCATCCACCCATTGTCTGTGCTGTGCTGGAGATTCTGGGGGGCGTTGACAACCTTAATAGTTATAGAGGGAGTAGCAAGTGGATCTCGGGACCCACGCACATCGTATGTATATATCCATATATCCATATAGTATGTGTGTGTAAGGGCTAGGATGTGCCTCGACAGCGAATGCAATAAAACGCACATGTGGTGGACTATACGCTGCTCCTGCTTGTGATTCCCCGACGTTGTCTCATAATTTCAGTGCGGTTGGCAAATAAATTTGATTTTGAGCGAATTGCCGTAGATTGACTCGGTCTCCACCACTGTCAAAGGACTGACTGACTGTGAATTTAAGTTAACTCCATGTGGGTTTTACTGCCAACAACAGTGATGGCTTATAGAGATCGGAAAAAGGAAGCTGAATGGGGCGATATAACAACGATTTGGAAATAGGTTTTAAATGATCATTTTTAATAAAAAATATATAAAATATATTGTTTGAAAAATATACAGAAAAACGAAGAAGTTCTCAAAGTTGTTTGTAATTATTTTTAAGAATTTTTGTTTATGGAATCCAAGTAAAAATTCAACAGAAAAATTCAATAAAAAAGTAAAAGTTCCTGAAGGTATTAATCACCAAAATAGGCTTTGTTTAGGTTTAAAAGAATTTATATATTTCTTATATTTCTTTCCTCTAGAATTTTATAACATTTTAGATTTTTAATTTCTTATAAATAAATACAAATAAAAAATTCCAGTGTGCGCAAAAAATTATAGCCAAGAGAACAGCATTTTCCTTATTTTTTGCTGAGTTTGACAATTGCTTTCGACTTGCCACTCCGTTGGACTTTTCCATTGTGAAAATCAGTGACCCTGGAACCAAATTAAATGACCAACGAATGTCCCACATATAAAGGATATTGAAATTGCATTGTGATAGTAATAATTTATGTCAGGATATTATCATAACTCGAAAGAGTTTAAATAAAGCGGAGAAGGATGCGATTAAAGGTGACAATCAGAAAGAGAAATATAAGTTTATAAAATTAAAAATAATATTTATTTACATTTTATAATAATAGATTTTGTCGATTTAATTTTAAGATCTCTATTATTTGCTTTATTAATACCAAACATCTTGATTTCAATTAAATATCTCTGAGATATTAAACAGGTGTTTTGCTTCGTAAACTAAAATTGGCTTGGACTCCCCCCTTAGCTGGTTGCTATCGTGATTTCATTTGGCAGATATTTAACACATCGCCTCAACACGCCCCAAAAAATCGAAAAAAAAAAGAAAATAAAGGCGACAGATATGAAAACCCACTCGGACGATATCAGAGGTCAAAGGAAAGCGGAGCCGGGGCCAAGAGGAGACAGGGGAAAAATAATTCAATGCAAAGGAAACAGCACAACACAAGCACGCGCTGATGAAGGGAGGGGGAAGCAGAGGGGAGAGCTATAGGGGGTGAGGAAAATTCGCAAAGGAAAGTGCGGTATGGGGGGCGTGGAAACGGAAACGCTGGGGACAAACATGCCACGGGCAAAGGACAAAAGTCAGCCCTCTGAGGTGTTGCCAACAGGAAAAGCTTCAATCAGCAAAAAAAAGAAAACGAGATATATATATACAGATATATATATATATATATATATACAGCGAGAGAGAGAGCGAGGAAAAGGCAACCAACTACACATTTAGTGTTTATTTCGTATTTATTGAGAGTAGCAAAGCTACTGGGGTGTGGGTTGGTTGGAATCCAAAAATGAAATCAGCAAGAAATAAATGTCCTTGTCGCACAGCATAATATAACCATGCCCAAGCCCCAACCAAAGTCACCATATACACAATATATAAATTGTTTCCAAATCATTGGATACTCAGCCACAGAAATACGAAAATGAAATTAAGTCCAACGAGGGCAAAGGTCTCTAAGAAACCGAAAGGCGGTTACTCTTTGAATAAGGAAAATCTAGGAAATACACAAAGAAATATATATATATATTTTCTAAATCTTAATTTATATATTTTCTTGTAAATTTATTTATTCGAAAATACCTCTACAAAAATATATATATAATATTCTCAATTTATAATACTATCTTCTAGCCAAAGTCCTTTCAGCCTTTTAAGGCAACTATTCAAAGCTCCAAAAAAGTCATATCATAAGATGCTGATAATAATGATGATGGGCTGGCAAAAACGAATGACTTTGTGCCAGTTAGTCAATGGGTGTTTGCTTGAATGAATGAATGAATAAAGATTCCATAAGGGGGGACAGGGGAAATAGGAAAATCTGTCGGGGGTATTAAAATTAAAGTCGAATGGCCTCTGGCCCTCTGCTGGTCTCTGGCCTGTCCACCGCAATTGATGTGTTCAGTTTTAATGGAAACCACATTTTCGGCCATAACAAATCGGCGTCCCTCAGCCAAAAGCCACAACCATCTTACAAATGTTTTTACTCCCCCCACCGGAAGAAACATGGCCTAAACAGGCATTGCCTTATATTGATCTACTTTTGATGTATGACAGGACAATTTCTGGTCAAGACTGCGGAACTGACAAACTGCTTCTTGATTTCGATTTGATTTTGGCATGGGATTTGTATAGGAATTATTTGATTTTCTTTGGGTATATATTAAAGTTTTAATTATTTATAATTTGTTTAAAAATAAATTTATTTATTAAAGATTGAAATATAAATTGTTATTACTTAATAAATAATAGATGAGTATAAGGAAAATAATTATAGGAAATCTTTTTGTAGGATTTGGATTTGTATAAAAAAATAATTCGATTTTTTCTTGTGTGTATTAGTATTCAATAAAAATGTGTGTTTGTTTAAATAATAATTAATAATTTCGAGAGTAGATAATATATATTTTATTACTTAAAAAATAAAAGTGTAGTTATAAGAATTCTTTATAATAAATATAAAAAATTATTTGCTGCTAACATTTTATAATTTATAAATTTATTATTATGAATTCTTATTATATTATCATTTGATTTGGTATAAAAATTCAATAGTTTCTATAGTCTAAATATATATATATAATCCCTAAAATATCTCCCGTAAGAAGAGTTCAGTTATTGCTTAGCTTGGATTTTATTTCTCCTATGAAATATCTTTCGATATTTTTTTTGTAGTATTATATAGAAGTCACAAAATAATGGCTGCTTTAGACTTAATTCCCAAAGAGGCTCCACTCAATCCCCACCCACACATTACTGCCTAAATACATATTTATTTGTTTGCCTGCCATTTGTGCAAAGTGTTTGCACTTAATAAACCCATTTCGCTAAGCACTTTGTCAGTTTTTGGGGGCGGAGCTGGAAAGGGTCTTAAGACCACCCATTTACCCACTCACCCACCCACCCATCCTCACATTCACTGTTATTTCAGCATTAAAAGTTCATTGAATTGGCAGCGGAAGTGAAAACAATTATCTGCAGGAAGGTGAACCATAAATCCTTCGAATCCTTAAGTAAATTGCAAATTTTCGTTTATTACTTTCGTTGTGTTGAGGGAGGCAGGGAGGTAGGCTCAAGGGATTTGCGGTTAAATCGAATCGATATTTTTTGTTATCATATTTGTTATGCAAAAACACACACAAGCACTGGAGAAGACTGATGCCAAAAGTGACACGTGCCCGCACAATAAACACATAAATGCAAAGACATTTTTATGGCGAAGAAATGTAAATAGAAATATACACACCTTTGGCAAATCAACACCTTTGGAAGAGAGATATTTTGCATGTATATAACAAAAAAAAAATACATTAAAATGAAACAATAAATTGTATAATTTATTATTTAGTAAACAGATAAATGGCTACAATAAGACCATATAGAGCCAGCACCTCAGCAAAAATCAGTATCAAGATCATGCCCACATATAGACGCGGCTGGGAAGCACAACTCCGGACACCAGCATCTCCGGCTAGACCGATGGCTATTCCCGCTGCAATTCCTGGTAGACCCACAGACAATCCACAGCCAAAGTGCGCGTAAGCAGTTTCCAACGTATATACCTCGTTGTTCATTGATCCGGCAATCAAAACAGAAATCACCAAACCATATATAGCAATAATGCCGGACATCACCACCGGAATAATGGATTTCATAATCATATCGGGACGACTCACAGCCATGGTTGCGATTCCTACACCAGAACGAGCGGTTCCATAAGCTGCTCCAGCGGTGGTCAAAATTATGGCCAGCGCAGCTCCAATGCAGCCTATGAACATGGCATAGGAGGGTGACTTCTCCTCCTCGTCAGCGCTGTTCATTTTGGGAAATTTTTGATGATATTTTCAATATTTTTTGTTATTATAGATTTAATTTTCATATAGTTGGAGTACTGCTTCCCTCAAAATATTATTATTTTGTGAAGTTTAAAGTGTAAACTCCTTGGTTTCCCCTGTGTTTGGTTTGCACTTATGAAATTTTAAAGATTTTTCAGGACTTTTCGCTGGCTTTCTGGGATACTAGATATTTGTATTCTTGTATTTTATATATATTTAAATATTTGGAGATAATATGAAGAACTATTGATCCCTCAAAATATTATTTAGTAAATTTTAATTGTATTATAATATTTTATGTATATTTAATTATTTAGAAATAATATTCTAGCTCGACTGCTCCCTCAAAATAACATTTTTGTAAAGTTTAAAGCATGATTTCCTTGTTTGGGTTTGCATTTATGAAATTATAAATATTTTTCTTGCCTTTTTTCCTGGCTTCCAAGGTTTACTTGATATGTGTATTCTAATATTTTATATATGATATATTTAAATATTTAGAAATAATATTGTAGCTCTACTGCCTACTTAAAATATTATTTTGCAAAGCTTAAAGCACGAATTTCTTGTTTGGCTTTCAATTTATAAAATTATAAAGTTATTTATTGTTTTTTTTTTGGCTTTCTGAATTTTTAGATATTTGTTATATAATATTTTCATTTTTATAGATGATATATAAGCACCACTGATCCGTCAAAATATTATTTTGTTATAATTAAAATATGAACTGGTTTGGATTTCCATTTATGAAATTCTAAAGATTTTTCTTGGCTCTTTCCTGGCTTCCAAGGGTTACTAGATATTTGCAAGCACATTTTCTGTTATTGAAAATCGAAACTGCGGTTACTTGTTCACTCTCTGAGTGGTTTGTGGCCCCCTTTTTGCCGACATTGTTACCCTCCACTTGTTTCAATTAAACAAATTGGAAAATATGAGCCCGAAACGACTAGCGGGGCTTAGAAAGGCGACACTTTTGGAAAGTCCCCGGAACAAGCTCCTGTCCTGTCCCTGTCCTAAGTTGCTTCCTTTACGTTGCCTTAAAATGGAAATTTTTTTTACCACCGCCTGGCGGAATTGTTTGTGGGGCTTCAATTGCTCCTCTCTCCGCCTTTCTTCCCCTCCCCAACTCCCAACGAGTCGCTTTTATTTGTGGCCCCAAAACTCGGCTGCTTTGCATTTTGAATACATATTCCGCATATTCCTTGAGGGAGCTTGTAACTTTGTCACTGGCTTTGCGTTCGTGTGATGTGATTGTTAAGTTGGCACAGATTTGTCACAGGCCCTGAGAGTGGCAAAGTGGGAGACTCTTGATTGCTTTTTCGGCAGAGGAGATGAGGGGGAGTGCGCCGGCAGGTAAGTGTATTCCCCCAACTGGGATTTTTACAAATTCCAGCTTAATGCTTGATTTTTTTTAGATTCCAAAAAATAATTAATATTTATTTTTAGCAAAGCTTAAACATCCTTTATTTTCTTATTCACTTGGTATACAGATAAATGGCAACAATGAGCCCATATAGACCCAGGACCTCGGCGAAGATTAGGATCAGAATCATGCCCACAAAGAGGCGTGGCTGCTGGGCAGTGCCCCTCACGCCGGCATCGCCCACAATGCCAATGGCAAAGCCCGCCGCCAGACCGGATAAACCCACAGCCAGGCCAGCAGCCAGGTGGATATAACCCTTGCGTATGGTATAATTATCCGCCAGAGCTCCTGCAATCAGTACAGATACAACCAGGCCATAGATGGCAATAATACCCGCCATCACCACTGGAATAATGGACTTCATGATCAGTTCGGGTCGCATCACAGCCATGGCAGCTATGCCAGTGCCCGACTTTGCCGTTCCATAGGCAGCGCCCAAGGACGAAAAGACAATGGCCGATGCTGCTCCCATGGATCCAAAGAAGTACGCATAGGAAGGCTTATCCTTATCGTCGGATTTTTGCGACATTCTTGCCTCTGCAAAATTAATTGGGGAAAAGGGATACTAATAGATACTAAATCTTCTTACGATTCTTTGGTCTTCAGGTAACTGCAACTTGTCCAATTTTTGATCCTTGATTTGGATCAGAATTTCAGGTTGCCACAGGGATTTATTTATTTGTTGCAAGCACAGTCAGAAGTTAGCATACATTTACTTAAAAATCAAAGCCGTCTTTATAAAGCAAATTTTTCGATTTTTAGAAATTTAAAAATTATTTATTAAAACGTATTTATAACCTATAAAAATTCAGATATATCTGGATATGATTTAATCACAACCATCTGCTATAATGCGAATGATTTTCTTTCCCCCAAAAGATTTATTTCACATTGAAATCCTTTTTCCATTTTTTCCATTTCAAACTGCTTTTCGGCAGTTGAATTCTTTACTTTTGCTGCCACTGCGCTTTGTTAGTTATTGTTTGGCCCGCTTTGTGCAACTATAAATCGTTTATATATATTTTGTTGAGTGCGAGAATTTATAGCTGGAGCTGGATATGAGAAGGGAATCACATAAATACAAATAAATCAAAAGCATTTCGAATGGCAATGGCAATACAAACAATCTTTTCCTCCTGGTTTCGAGGAATGGAAAATTGAGAAATATAAATGGGCGAGTGTAGTTGTGTGTGTGTTTGGTGTGTGTGTTTAGTGTAGCTGTAGGCTAGAGTGTGTGTGCTGTGCGAAAATTGATGTCTTGCCTCATAAAAATAAGGCATCAGAAGAATCGCCCGAATGTGTTTTTGTTGAAAGGCAACATTGTAAATTTTATGACTTTTTTATGCGCTGAAATCTATAAATTATGTAAACTGACACTGACAGCTGTCAACCGAAGGCTCAGCGACAGCTCCAGTCGCACTCAGCCAGGCCCATTTCCAGACATCAGAGATGTTAGGCTTTTTGGTGAATGAAAAATAATTAATAAATCTGATAAATATAAATTATAAAACAACTACAAAAATATTTTAAAATGTTAATTAAATAATGTTCATTTTAAAATTTTAATGTAGCAGCTTACAAAAATTATTTAACAGTTCCTTTCAAATTTATATTACAATTTTAGAGGCACACAAAAAGGTTTACAGCTGAAACCAACTTTTCCAGTGCTAAATCAATGATTTCTTAACTTAATTAAATTGTATATCTTACTTTTCTTATTAATATTTTTTGTATATATTTTTAAATATTAAAAAACTCTCAAATCTAAACGATTTGTCACCACTGGCACTCAGCTAGCAAGCGGAACGGTTGCAAGTGACACATGTGTCAAATGGTCGATGGGGAAGCGCGACGAAATTTGCTATTCCCAGTGCCCCGGGATCTGGTTCCTTCGGCAAGCAGCAATCCTCCTCGCCACTTTACACCACCCAAAATCGGAGAGCACTATATAGCCTTCCCCCCTCCCCTCCCCCCACTCCACACCCCTCCAGCGAGAACTGATGACTCGAGATGATTAAATGATTGCGAGCGGCAATAAAAGAATTTATGTTTCGAATTATAGCTAATATATATTTTTTTGTTATTTGTTTTTAGGTTTTAGGGTTGTGAATAGAGCTTTTTATACTCAGAGAGCTACTTTCTTTTTATATGGCGATTTTCTTAGATTTAAAACTTTGTTTTTGGATTTTAAAATGATTTTTATATAGCAAGTTTTATAAATTTATTGGTTAAGTTAAAATGAAGGATTATTGGGGGTTTTACAGAAGGTAATAAGGATTCGAAATAACTTAGAAATGTATCTAAAAGTGTTCAATAAAATGTATGAGATGGCAAATATATATTTTATTTTATATTTTTAACACTGCGTTGTATATTTTTGATACCTTTTTAAAAGATTTAATTTTTCAAAGGGAGTTGATTTTTAAAGAGATTTAATTTTATAGTTTTGGGCACCTCCTTAAAAGATTTAAAAACTCTAGAAATTTTTGTAACATTCCTGTCTTTAAGAGTACATATATTTACAAATATATTTAAACTTCTTTATTTATTTAGAGCAACTTTTTTGAACAGAAGAATCTAAAATTAATCTTTTGTTAATAACCACATTGCTAATATTTAGAAAATATATGCATATGTTAATAAAATATAAATTGTAAAATGAAAAGTAAGTCAAAATAACTATATATTTTATAAAAGCCTTTTTTTTTAATAAATAAATCAATTTTTAAAAACCTCTTCATTTAATGTATTTATTTGAACTTACTTTTCCTTTCGAAAAAGTATTATTTCGTTAAGAAAGGCATCGTGATTATTAAAGAAATATATTAATATAATATATGAATATATATATAGTTGCCGTGACCTGGCAAACCTCCAGTCAACAATTAACGCTTTCCGTACTCTCTCTCTCACTATTTTTCACGTAAAAGTAAATCAGAAAAGTTCCTGCCAATGTGCAATAAATGAGAGGCCATGGCCTTTCCCGGGGAAAGCAGGCGGCACTAACATAACTAACGAAAGAAATTAACCAAAAATAAATTAACTGGAAACCCCCAACCGCCAACAGAGAGGCCAAAAGGGTTTCTGGATTCCACTGGGGGCCAGGGTCGGGGTGTCAACCGCTCTGCTCCAAACCGCTCCGCTCGGGGCTCCTGCTCCTGCTGCTGCTGTTGCTTCCGCTGCGATGGAGACGACCGACTCGGTGTGTGTGTGTGACTTTTGGAATCCCAAATGTCTTTTCAACATGCAATTTTTATTATTGACTGCTGGTTGTCGGTCCTCGGTCCTCGGTCGTCGACTGGGGGCTGTCGGTGTCGTGCCAGCGCGCAGCTTTTCAGTGTTTTCCGCCCGGCGAATCGTGAAAATGTCATTACTGTCAATCAAGTCGGGCAAAGGTTTTTCCCCGAAACTCCAGTACATTAAAGCCCTTCTGTCCAACCAAGTGACAAATTGAAAAGTTCATTCAAAATGGAAGAGATTCGGTCACGATGGAACCGAAATTAGCAATGACGATTAAGCGGTAGGGGTTTGTCTTTAGCTTTTGGGAAATCGGGATAATTTGGAGAGTTTTCTGTATAGAAAATGTTGGAAAATAAGGTTTTAAAATGCCTTGCAATATTTAATAAATTTCTAAGGCTGATTAAGATTTTGTAGCTGCATTTTTAATTATTTGAAAAGCCTACAAAGTACATATCTATAAATATTTATTTATATAAAATGTGGAAATGATGTATATTTTATTATTTATATTATTTATATTTTAGGCTGGCCTTTAAATATTTTTTCACCTTCTTTTCTATATTTTAAAGGCTTAAACAAATATTTAAAATTGTTTTACAAATATTTTAACTACAAAACAAAGCCTCCAAAAATAATTCCCAGTAATCAGATGATTTTGAGGACTTACTCTATGCATATTGCTTGAAAGACCTGACAGGGTTATTGGTGTGCGTGTTATGCGTCAATTCCTGATATGCTGACAAATATATATACACTCTATATATCTACATATATATATAATACCCACCAAGCTAGGCACCAGGAACGGAAAATTGAAAATGTCAGTGGAGTCCAAACTGGCGGAAGAGTGATTGCCGACATGCATCGCCGGCATTGGCGTGGCAAATGTAACGATTTGGGCATTAGGGCCGAGGAGCTTGTTGAATTCCGGAATGGAGGAATGGATGGACAGTAGCTGATATATCTTTTATTATGTAGTTCTGTGTCATCGTAAAAATCGCCGGCTATTACTTGATTGTCCTTCATAAGAGCCATAAAGCCGTTGGCGGCCTATGGCCCATTGTAAAATGATTTACTCGCCTGCCTGCCTAATGCCCACCCCCATGTCCTCGTCCTTGTCCTTCTCATTGGAGTCTCTATACTCATTTTTTTATGGCTCGCTTTTTTTACGGTCCTTTACAGTTTAACGACGCATCGCTGACACACAAACTGGGAACTGGGAGCTGGAAATTAGAGCTTTTCTTTTTTGGTCTAACAAAAATCTATTCACGATTTTCCCTATGGCGGAATAATGTTACCATTTTATTGTATTTATCCCTGTTGTCCTTTAAGCCGATTCTAGTTGGCTTTCCTCTTTGTTTGTTCTCCGCTCCTTTTGGTCATTTCATTTTTGGGCGTTGCTGGTCTTGGTTTTTATGTTATGACTTTGGCCATTTATTGGTTTATACTTTTTGTTTGGTACTTTTGTTATTGATATTATACTTTTGGTGTGCTTAGTTTAATTAATAAGGGTATTTAATAAATTAAAGGTGGTCTCGAAAAGGCACACACTTAAGGAATTTGTAGGATAGAGTTTATTTATTTTCTCTCATTTATATTTAAATAGATTTTTATAGTTATTTATTACGCTAATTAATGAATTAAAAGAAGTCTTGAATGGGCATTTAAAGAAACTAAAGACTGAGCGTAAGAGAAAGTGGATTTTCTTTCTTCCACTTATATTTAAATATATATTTTTAATGCTATTTATTGTACTAATTAATCGCATTAATATTAAGTGACCTTAATTATGATGGTTATTTAGTTTCCTTTCATTTTTAAAAAATTCCCCTACGATTGTCCAGCGATAAGGTTGACAGCATTAAGGATCAAAATGAGCTAATAACTTAGATACTTTATGGATGACAGGATTAGGGGCCAGCACAGGTGGTTACCGGCTTATCGCCACCGAAGACCGCTGTCGGCGAGCCTGAAATATGGAAGCGTGAAGCTGATGACATTGATTAGGGTGAGCGGGCGAGCGGGTCAGCGGGAGCGGTGAAAGTGAGTGAACCCTTGGAACACCGAGATGCAGTTGATCCTCCTCCTACTCCGATGACCCTGCTGGCTCTCTAGGTCTTTCTCTACCCGCTCCGTTGGGCATTCGTTTTTTTTTTGGCGACTCATTGTAACTCGCCGCCCGCACACCTGACTGGCCACGGCTACACTTGGAAGAATTACCCTTCCTCTTTAGGTAAAACTAAAATTTGTAAAGTAATACAGTCACATATTTACAATTTCAATGAATTTCCCCCAGTGTATCCATCAGATAAATTAGCTATAGTTTTTTCATCTAACCGTTCTCATTGTCTGATTCTGCTGACCGGCATTCGAGGGAAAACCGCTGCTCTGGGACGTGCCCTATATGCTATATATGTATATATATGGTATGTGCGTGTGAGGGTCTTGGGCTTGGGCCATGGCTTAGACAATCTGACCAGACGTGGCCAACAATCAACGTCGGGCAGAAAACGCAAAAAACGTCTTATCATTGTTAGGCGGGTGGCTGAAGTGGAACAAATTAATTTCGTTCATTTTTATTATTCGTGGAGAGAACTCTTTTGCTTCTCATTTTCCTGTCTGTCATAGAGGTTGCTATAATTTGAAAGCTATTAAGTCTGTGGACTGTTAAGGTCAAGAATCATGGTTTAATTATTTAAATGATTTTGAGTTTGCTATTATTTCTTCACTTAAAGAAAAACCCCTTAAATTGTGCACATCATCGTAAGTGAAGAGTAAATAGAAATAGTAGGTTCTTTTTGGTTAGATATATTACTATGGATATCTTCTTCTTACTATAAGAATATATTATATAGAAGTGAATTAATATCCTGAAACTATTATTTTACATCAGATATATCCTTAGATTAAAAGCCACAAAGCCATAATAGGAATAAACGCGATTAAGTCCTGGATTACACAATATTTTTACGCAGTCCATCCGGTTCGAGACCTGAGTTAACCATTGACCCCGCAGCGAATCGCGTGTATTCTGGCCGCTTGAAAATTCACACCCAAAGCACACGGATCCCCACACCGATTCTCATTCTTATTCCTGCGGTTTCCTTCGGGGCTTTCTTCTTCCTTTCTTCCCTTTTGAGAGAACAACACATGGGCACGCAATGTTTCCGCTGCAACGGCAGTCTAAAGTGTCCAATCAAGTTTTTGAAATGAAACCTAAATAACATGTCATAATAAATAACCTTCAAGCGACCCGGGGGCCCGCCTGCCTGCCTGCCAGTTGACTCCAACTCTGACTCAAAGAAGAAATCCAAAATCCTGTAATTACAACGTAAATCCAAAATGTCTCAGCGCCGCACAGCCGTTGCACACTCACTCAGACACACATACACCCATATATCCATACAGAGAGGGCCAAAAGGAAACTTAATTCATATATCAAAAAGTTTGTCGGACCGAACACTGGACGAGAGTAGCAATTTGCGCGCAAGTAGCCAGCTCCAGGTCCACGCCGAAGACCAAAAAACCCCGGGCCAAGCCCAAGACGTAGTCCAGCAGTGAGAGAAAAAAATTGGGAATAAGTAAAAGGAAGTTTAAAATATAATTTATTAATTAAAATATCTGTTAAAAATGTATCTAAGTTCCTTATTAAATCTCCAAAAATGTCACAAAGTTTAGCTTTAATTTAACATAATTTTTAATAATAAAATTTAATCCTTGTTCAATAGCAATATATTTTCCTCTCTTTTTTCATTCAGTGTCCTTTATATTCTGCACACTTTAGAGCAGGTTCACAAGACTTGGATTCCTTGAGGGGGTCGCTGTGCGGGTGGCCCAGGATCCTGAATCCAGAGGGGGAAAAACGCAAAGGAAACTCAGCGGAAACAGAGTCCAAGGCGGAGAACTCGGCTGCCCCTGCCTGTCGTGTCGAATGAGAAACACAGCAATTATGCAATTTGATAATACTTCATTCTCGGGTAATAAATATTAATTATTTTTTGCGAATGTGATTTCGTGTTTCGTGTCCAACCGACCGACCCACTGGGCGCTAGTTTACGGAGATTTATGGCTCGCCTGCCCGCAAATGAAATGAGACAGAGACGACCAGCAGGAGGACGAGGATGAGGACGAGAACGAGAACGTCTCTTTCCCCAAAAATATTGGCTTATTGGAACATTCCTTTTGGCTCCAAGATGTACAAGTACTTGTGTTTTCCCATGTCCGACATGTGGATTTGCTTAAAGTTTTCGTGCTGACCTCCTCTTGCTGAACACCTACAATAAGTAGCAATTGTTGGACATGAAAAACATGGCTAAGTCTTTTTTAAAAAAAGTTTTAGGGTTGGTAGGTAATTTATATTGAAGTAGATTATATAGAAAACTATCTCTTACATTTTAAAAATAATTTAAAAAAGATGTAAAGTTTTTTTAAGCTTTAAATACACTTTAAAAGCATTAATTTAAGCATTCATTACATTTATTAGATATTTATAGTCAGAAACTAACTCCATCTTTTTAATTTTAAGTAAGAATTAAATCAATTAAAATTTTTTTACATAAACTCCCTTAATTTCTCTACTTTACCTTAGTTTTACCCACCTTAAAGTCCTTTATTTTTACCTATATCTCCTACAGTTTCCTTTATATGCCAAAAATTTGGGTTAAACGAATAAGATTATTCAAAAATTCCTTTGGCGCATGACTGGGGCTAATATACACATTAAACGTTAATTAATTTTTTGTGTGCTTACTAGGTTAGTCCCGCCCCCAGTCCCCTTATAAACCTCATACACCATACGATGCCTGGGCTCATAGTCAGGCCATAGTAACCAGTAAGCTTATACACTTTCAGTGCTTCCGACATAACCCACAAGAAGGGGAGAGGAACAGGAGGGGAATAGGTACTATACATATTGCCACAGAGTCCTACCCTGATCCCTGCCGGTGGCTATGCTCCGAACATTGTCGTTGTCGTCTCTCGCAGGTTGGTTGACTTCCAGGCCGTTAGCTTTCATTTCGTTTCGTTCCATCAGAAATCTCTCGTGCATAAGGAACATTTTAATTTTGAAAGGGACTCTGACTGTGGCTCCAGCTCCGAGTCCTGCTCTGACCCCACCTCCTGTGGAAATTGCCATAACATCCACATATCACACTTGCACAGAGACCTCCACTCTCGCCTCCTCACCTCATACATACATATAAATAAATAAATAAAAATAACAGAGCTCGGCAAACAAAAAAAAAAGGGGGGAATGAAAAAGTTAAATTGAATTGTGTTGGCTCGGAATACTTACTTACTTCGTATTACTTTTAGCCACCGCAATGCTCAGCCCCATGGTCTCTTCTCTCGTCCTGTTTATCCTGCACTTGAAGTTTACGCAACTTTTTCGGTTAGTTTTTGTCGGTCTGTATTTGTAGGTGCTGCGAGCAACTGTCAAACTTGCTAGATGTAGCTAAATTGCTTTGCCAAAAGACGAAAATTAGGTGCAATCCAAAAAAAATGGCGAATAAAAATAATAAAAACTAAAAAGGAGCTAAAGGAAGTGCTTGTTCTCAATGGGGGATTGTTTGGAAATATTCTGGGAATTAAGTTTGAATATATTTCTCTTTAATTTTTATATTTTAAATTCTATAAACCCCTTACCCGTTTTATCCCCACTAAATTTCTACTTTAGTTTTCGTGCTAGCATCGTTACATTGTAATTTCCCACGCACCACATAATCCATCCAAATGGCCAACTTGTCGCCAGTAAATGTGCTGCTGTCACGTCACTGGTCTGGCCATATTCTCCTCAAGATGGGTTTAGTTAGTTTTGTTTTTTTATTTTTGGGTGCGGGCAGACTGTGTTTCTTACTTTTGATTCTTGTATGCCCAGGGTTGGGCCTACTGTAATCAATTTTAATATTATATAATACCTCCCAAAACCCAAAAGGAGAAGCAAACCTCCGCGTAGTGTTAATAAGCTCATGTTGATATTGGTGGTCACATTGAGCCATACGTTGCCATCAGTCAGTCAATTCAGTCAGTCAGTCAGTCATTCTGTCATTTAGCCAAGACATCGCGGTTGCGGTCGCGGTCGGTGTCTCTGTCTCCGTTCCAATGTCAACCATGTTCCAATGGTCGCCTTGACGAGATGTCAGCTCACTGTCAATATGTCGTTGCTACTCGTACTCTCCTATCCGTATCAGTGGTGCCAGGAAGAAATGGAATTTTATAATGAAAAAAAAAAGCTAGATACAGATACAGATACATTCAGAATCCGGCAGCATAAAAAGAACATAGATGTTGGCATTTCGAGGGAGATATATATATATACATATGTATACATATACATATTAAAACGTAGAACTGACTATAGATCATATAAAACATAAGTATATATTTGTTTTATTCATAAAAAATATTCAGCAACTTATTTCTACAGTCCGTATTAAAAAATTTTTAAAGATAACTCATCAGTAAAAATGATAAAAAAATTAAAGTTATGAATTTCCGCGGTTAGAACGTGTCCTAAAATTAAGACTAAGGCATTTTTAATATAAATAAAAGGCGTATGTTTATTATTTCTTCTTCAAGTAAACTTTTTTTAAGCAAACTTTTCGATTTATCTTATATTATATGATATATTCAATTTATAAATATAAAGTATCTGTCTAAAAGCTATCTAACCAACACTATCCTCTCCTCTTCAACCACCACCAAAAACCAATGTAATATTACGTACTCTATCTCTTCGCTCTGATGTTGATTTTTGTCGTCAAGTGTGCATAATTTTATACTTTATGTTTTGTTTGAGTTTGATACAAAATGTGTATAACCCCGCCATAAGACAACTTGTTTACCCGCACAACTTTGCCATTTGTTTGTCCGTCTGTCGGCCATGTGTGCGCCATAATAGTTTTCGACTTGAAAGTGAATGTAATGAGCTTGAATATATAGCAGTGTGACACATAAAACATATAGAAAGAAGCCACTGGAGCGCGGTTATGTGATCTGCTTAGTTTATAAATTCCACTCGAGTGATTGCGAATCAAAAATAGAAAAAGGTCCTGTGAGTCATGCGGGGATTATGCTAGTAGGTTTATTAAATTAATAGAGTTCAGGGGAGGGGAGACTGGGAACAAGAAGTTCACAAACAGTTTCCTAGTTATTTACCATCTATTAAAGCCTTTCAGAGAGAAAGAGGGATAAATGTATCCCACAGGGTCCAAGTGATGGATATATCTTTCTCTGAAAGACTCCGCCATCATTGGCAGACTTTTCCATTTCCGAAAAACCAAATCATTGTCCAAGTGAGTCAATTTATGTATGCATATTGCAGTCGCAGATGTGCGGCGTAGTTGGAAGGCATAAAGGATGCAGGATATCGGATGCCGGAACCAGAGCGGGTGGCAGTGGCGGCGACGGAGGATTTTGGTCCGCGGGTGGCTATAGTTCGGCGCTTCCTCGACGGCTGCATCATGGCATGGCGGCTCCTAAATCATATGGATATCATCAATGGCACAACGATAGCCGGTCGCTGGCATGTGCCACATGCAGAGCATCACCAGAGCAGCGGCGTCTTTGTGTGCATGCACAATTGCCACCAAATGCAGCTGTACACTAAGAGAAATTAGGGTTTGTATTAAGACAAACATTAGGAAAATTAAATCTGATATAAAAGTGTTATAAAGGCAGACTAGAAATGGTTTGAATTGATTTTTACTATAACAATTTCCCTGTTTTTAGAGTCACTGAAAGACACACAGCATTTTTAGGTATCATTTAATTATCATCTGAAATTATTTCCAGTGCTGAGAGCATCCCTATGTGCGGCTGAAAATTCTTTCCGCCTGTCGTCCGGGTACGAGTGCATGTACATGGGCTGAAGGGTGTCCCGTTCCGGCATCGGTTCCCATTCATATTGAGTGGTTGATTGCCTTAATGAATGCCTCAATGCTGACAAGTTATTTGCGGCCACATTGCCAGGCAGCGTCTGTAAACATCCTGCCATTCCGCTATCCCATATCCCGCTAGCTTGTTATCCTGCCATCCTCCTGCTGCTGCCGCTGCTGCTGCTGCTTGCCTGCCAACCCAACAGCTGCCGCAGGCACAGGCTCAGGCAGAGGCGCAGTTGCATTTCCGCCTCCTGCTTTTGCTTTGTTGATTCGTGATCCTTATTCGCCGAAGGATGCGTTGTCACAATTGCAATTGTTGTGTTTTTGCCTAAACTGTAACTGATTGTTCGGTTAGCGTGTGTCAGCAATCAATTCAAAGAATGCAAAACGTGTTATTTTAGGTTTTTGTTTGAGTTTTACATAAATTAGCGAGAAATTTGATTTGTAAGGTAAAATATATATCTTTTCAAGGAGATATAGCGTTGTTTCCTTAGGTGTCTATATAATTTTTATCTTCAAAATCTTGAATATAGTTTTTATAAATTCTTAATATCTCTAATAGACCCCCAGAGTTTCTTTAAGCTCAATAAAACCTTCAAAAACATTTAAAATCATATAAAGCATCCTGAAACAATCTTTACTTTTATTGTATTGTTTCTTATTTACATTTTAAAATGTAAATACAAACATAATAAGCTTAGGAAGATCCCCCAAGGAGAGAGAGGACTAAAAATAATATGTGCTTGATGCCATTCACTCAACTTGCCATATTAGATTCCCTTCTTTCCTTCACCTAATTAGGGCTTCAGGTCATGTTGTCCTGAGAGACCGGAAAGAAGGATTCCCCTAAAACGAAGGAAGCCCGTTGGCTGTGGGAGAACACAATTAGGTAGATAGGTCAGAGTCAAAAAAAAAACCCTTAACGTATCTTGCATATAGGGGTATAGGATCCCCTTTGCTTGTCGAGTGGAAATCAAATTATTTTAATGATACACAAATTGATACTTTGAAACAAAATAACAAACGAAATGAAATTGCTCGAAGCACTTTCGACTATTTTGTTTGTTGTATTTTGTATATATTTTTTTGTTCGTGAAATAAAATAAAAGAGGACCAGGAGTGAAAACGGTTGTCATGGCCCTCGGAGGGATACTGATGCTGATGCTGAAAATTCCAAGAAAGCAACTCTAGCGTCGTTCAAAATTAAGTGAAAATTGGATTCTTTACATTTTGCTTTCCTTCGTTTTTCTTTTTATTTTATACCCACACACATTTTTTGTATATTTTTTGTAGCTTTACTTGTGGCAAATCGGATGCGAATGAGTTGGGCGTTGTCTTTAATACCTGAAGCGTGTGCAATTGCTATTATTATGCAAATTTTTTGCTTTCACTGCATGCGTGTATATTGCTTTTCCATTGTTTCCATTTCTCCTTTTTTGTTGTGCTTTTTTTGTAATTTAAATGAGGGTCTTGCTGGGTTCCCCTTTGCCGGTCCTGTGTCCCATGTCCTCGCTCATGGCAATAATGAGAGACAATTGAAATGTCAATAGCATGCAATTGTCTGCAATAACATCCCAGGTAACCGTAACCCGGGTCATCATTATCTAGTGAATGTGTATCGGACCGAGGACATAGCGAAATGAGGGTTGTCAGGGGTCCTATTAAGGATAATCCAATAAGGCCAATTTCCCTCGACTGCACTGACACAGCGCATTTTTTCTTTGATAATAATATCTAAAGCTATACTGAGTATCATTTTAATGCAAATTTATATATGGTTTCTTGGGAAAATGTTAAAGGATTTTATGGATACACAACCAAGCATTTTTCCAGCTAAAAACGTTCAACTTAATTTTGAAACAAATTACATTTTCACTAATCAAATAAGCAAATAACCCCAAACCAGGACAATTTCAATTTAGTTACAAACTTTAACCGGATTCCAGGATATACGAGTCCTTTCCGAGTCCTTCCTCTAATCGAGCAGAAGGAGCAAAAGTCAGAAGGCAAAGAATGCGGCAAGGGTCTTGGCCGGAAGTTGGGGCAATGGGACGCATGTTCATCAAGGCCTGGGGGCATTAATTACGCATACGCCGCGTTGGCCCAATGCCACCACCACACAGGCAAATGAATCAGTCAGTCAGTCAATATAAGAGAAGGAGGAGGAGGAGGAGGAGGAAGGTTTCACTCGGTTAACGTATGCAAATTAGGACTTGATATCTTTGTTGACTTTCTGACCGCCCAGAGAACTTTTGATTTGCCCAAGCTTAAGTTGAAGTTTAAGTTTTGTAAAAAGGATCCAGACTATGGTTAGCTTCTTGAAAACACCAAATAAAAGACAGGCAATAGCAAACAAAAGTTTGTTTTTCAATGGAAAAGAAAGTTTTACCAAGAATGGTAGATATCTAAGAGGGGGGTAAAGCCTAAAAGGGTGTGTGTTAAGACTCACAGATCAATATATACAAATATTTATAATTATATTCAAGCTAGTTTTTATATTATATAAAATTTATTATGCCAAAGAATGGCATTCCGTTAGCAACAATCAAGAATTAAGAAACTTGTCGCAAATCACAAAATACGCTCAAGTTTTCGGCTGCAAGTCTTGAGCTGCGCCAAACGGAAGCGGAAGTCAGTTTCTTTCTTCTTCTTCTTTTTTTTGATGTAGCAATTGAAATAGAAATGGCGGACAACATCAACAACAACAACAATGACTACGATGGCCACAGAAATGAGAAAAGTTGGACAAGACTTTGGCGGAAATGTGGCAAGTAAATTGAAGTACCGACGACTATACAAAAGCCATATACCCATATCCTAGCCCCATCCCAAGGTCGCTCTTTAAATCCAAATTGCTGCCTTTTTGTTTGACATAATCGAAGGATGTGGCCAGCAACCGCAGTTGTGTATTTTATTTGGTCTTCTTTTTCCTATTTTCTTACTGCTGTCTGTGTCTCTTTTCCTGAGGAGAAATATAAATTCGAGAGGAAATGAAAGCATTTTGTGTAGAGGCAGCTTTAGTACCGAAAAGGGAATACCTTATCCTGATTATCTATAATATTAATCATACATAAAACTATCTTCTTCTTTTTCTAGTTAAACTAAAAAGAAATTCGGAGAGAGAAGAATATATACACATATATATAGGGGTATCTATAGCAGACTTTGATCTACCCTCTGGCTGGAGGCTGCATTAAGCGGACATTGAACCATTCGGCCAAAGTCACTCAATTACCAAAGTGTCCAGTCGAGCTTATCAAACCACCATGGACCATGGCCCGGGCCAGGATGTGAAGAGAAAAAGCGCGACATCCTCCGGCTTTGTGTGGCTTGTTTTGATTAAATGTCAAAACAATGGCGGGGCTGCATCATAATCAGAGCGCTGGGCTGCTTGCGTAATTGCCCAATAAACCGGAAGCTGCACAACGGGCCTTGAAGATGGCCCGATGGTCGATGCTCTGATGCTTCCAATACAATCAAGGCTTTATGAATATATTAATCCTGAAAACTAGAAGAGGGGAAGCATATGCTTTGAACAGGAAGCTTATATTTTGAGATATATAACAAAGATTTTTGTATTACATTTTTAAAACAATTACATACAATTTTCGGAAGTATTTTTTATTATCTAGAAAACAAGTTAATGAAGTAAATATTTTATATACAAATTCTATACAAATTTACACAACTGTGTAGATTTTAAACATAATTTCATCACTTTTCTTTTCGAGATTTAGTAAAGACAATTTTACTACTGCTTAAATTTCTAGAATTTACTTGTGTTTTGTTGTAATATTTTCAAAACATTTTAATATATTTTCAAAATAAACTTAGTAATATTTAAAAATAACAATTTAGACTTAAGGCCTCTCAGTTCTGTGTGTGTCAAGATAATAAGATATAGAACAACTTGCCAGCAGCAACAAGGGGAGGAAAAGCGACTTGACTTCAGGGTGGATAATTGTAAGCCCTCCTGCTCCTTCTACCCCTGCTCGCTCTGCGTGCAAAGTAATTTTATAAATAGCCATAAAAAAAAGGCGAAAAAGTGACAGTAAAACAGGGAACACAAAACATTTTTTTGGCAGCAAGAAAATCAGGAGAAGAAAGACGCGTACTTAAAATTTCTTGGCGTTGCTATTTGGCTATGCAGAACCTGATGACCTCATTAATTTTCAATCTGAGCCAGATTACAGCCTCGAGTATGATGAATTTCTTGTGCCATCGAACCCACCCTCACTCCCCCTCACTCTTCTAATTTATGATGATAAATGAGTTTCAATCAAGCGGCAAAAGTGAAGTTGACGGCGACCGGTTGGCCGCTTTTGACCACTTGGCCAGGATTTTATGTATAAATTTTATACACAATTCGATTTATGAGTGGTGCGAGGATTTTCATTTGAATATTTATGAATTATTTTTGGGGGCAGCATTCCTGATTCCCGAGCTAAGCTGTCTGATAAGAAAATTTCAAAAATCAAGGCTTCCCACTTATTGATTCAAATTCGCCTCAACGCACAGGATATATTTGCTGTTGGTTTTTTGGTTCTTTTTTGTTTTAATTATGAAATTGCTTTGAAAGGCATTTGCATAATCTGTGCTGCGAACACAAGCGAATAATCTGCTATTGGTTTTGCCGGAGATCTAATTTATTGGATGGCAAAGTCACCTGCTGCTGCTGCTGCTCCTGCTGCTCCTACTGCCCCAGGACTCCGCTTGACACACTTACTAGTGGCCAGGCAATTTATTTAAATAATCTGGCTATATTTCAAATTGTCAGGGACAACCGACAGAAAGGTAAGAGGATAAATGAAATACATTTAAAAACCCTTTTTCCAGCGGCCTCAGCGTTTTGCAATCAATTTGGCAATGAAAAACGAAAAAGGACATATAGGGACGTACCATAATTTATTACCGATTTAACTTGTTAAATCTGTCGGCTGGGTTAATTATTATCCCCGACCAACAGTACGTATGCGTAATAAATGGACGGCTTTAAAGGAATGGCGGCAACAGTATACTGGTAATGTGATCATAACCATTCTTTGTGATCTTATAGCTGGCAATGCGATTGCTAAAGTCAACGGATACCTTCAAAGATCGCTCTCGAATGTATTTGGCATAGATGAAGGCACCCACAAAGGTATCACCTGCACCCAAGAGATCCACAAATTTCTTGGGCGTGTAGGCCGGCGAATGCGTAAAGTTCCCATTGAGATCCATAATCCCAGCACCCTGATTCCCCCACATGACGACCACTAAAGGACGCTTCAAATTGAGGCCCCATCGCATTTGCAGGCGCTCGTCTAGCTGAATGCAGGCGTCCTCTAAGGTCGTCCAGCCATTCTCTTTGGCCAGTTGCTTGGAGAATATGGCATAATCGCAGTAGGCCAGCAGGGGGAACATCTCCTCCAATCGCTGATCGATCTCCACCGAAACCATAACCTTATCCTCCTCCTCCCTGGTAGCATTATAGGCAGCTATCTCCTTGAGAATTTCAAGCGTAGTGTCAAAGTAAAAGGCCCGCGTATGAATCCAACCATATTTGCTGAGATCCAGTTTCCGGAAATCCTCAATGCTGACAAAGGGAAAGTCATGGTTGCAACCGACTATCGTTCGTGTCTTCAGCGATTTGGACAGGATCACGGTGGCGAAGGGCGGATCCTTGTCACAGGTCGGGCAGTTTTCCAGAATTATGCCGCGGGCTAACATATCATCGATCAGAACCTGAAATATCTGTTGGCTGCTCAGCATGCCAAAGAACTCCACCTTGACGCCCAGATTCCGGAGCACAGTGCAGTTATTGGAAGCATTGCCGCCACGCTGATAATACCCCCCAATGGCATTCGTTTTGACATTATCCTGCGGGAAGGTATTTACCGTGTTGACACAGTCAATGGTGCTGCTGCCCACGCAGAGCACCGTCTTCTTGCCAACGGCCCAGCTTAGCTTGTTGCCATAATCCGCCATAATTTTGTTATAATTTGGTTAATTTTTTTTTATTGTTTTCATTTGTTTAGATTTCGAAAGATTCTTTGAGTGTCAAAACTGATTTGGAAAACAGGACAAAATTATGACAAGCTGTTAAAATTAAAAAAAATAAAATAAAAATAGGAATTAATTCAAGAGTCTGTAAATTAAATCTAGGATCACCGTTAAGATGTCCAAATGTTATGCTCTCAGCGTGAATAAGTCCGTTCTGTGTGTTGGCTGCACGGAGGTGGACTATATAAACACCGTGGAAAAGGCGGACTTCAAGGTGGATTCTTCTCGCACCCAAAAGGGCATCATGGTGCGCAGCGGTCGCTCATCGAATGTGAGCACAATTCTTCGTCTCCTGGGCGCCAGAGTGGAGCTCTTTGGCGTGCTCACCAGCAATCCCATGTACCGCATTATACTAGATGATCTCGAGCACAGGGGGATTGACATTAGCCACTGCACCTTTACGAATGAGAGTCCGCCTTTTTCCATCATCGTCCAGGAGCTATTTACTCGCCGCGTCACCGCCGTTTACTGCGACAAACCTTTTCCCTATGTCACAGCCGAGGACTTCAGGAAGTTGGATCTTGACCAGATCGGTTGGGTGTCTTTCGAGGGACGCTGTCCAGCCGAGACCTGCGATATGATACGTGTGGTCCTTGATTACAACAATGATCGGGAGGAAGCGGACCGCATAATAGTCTCACTTCAGATATATAATGCCTTTGACACCCTTGTGGATCTCATAGGAATGTGCGATTATGTGATCCTCACCAAGTTTATAGCCGAGCAGCAGGGCTGGACTTCGCCACAAATGGCCTGCGAAGGACTACACTCAGTCATGCGGATGCCCCGCAGCATCAATATCCGGCGACCCTGCTTCGTGGTGCCCTGGAGCAACCTGGGTGCTGGCTGCATGACCCCCGATGGCAACTACTTTGAGCTGCCCGCCCACAAGGCCAAGAAGATAGTCGATCGGGTGGGGGACACTGACTGCTTCACCGCCGGCTTCATTTATGCCAATTTTGTGGGTCAAAGGCAACTGGTTAATGCTGTGGACTTTGCCAATGCCGTGGCCAGTCACAAGTTAGCCTATGTGGGCTTTGATTGCCTGGGCAGCTTCAAGGTGCACGACATGAAGCGGAGTGTACACGAGGAGCCGGAGGAGGCTCCGGTGTCCTCGGACAGTGAGGATGAGAACCATCCGGATCGCATATGCAGGAAGTATTTGCATAGACCCTTCAAGCTTCCGGAGGCGGACGAGGCTTCTGAAGTCAGCGCTGAGGATGTGGAGCGTGTCCATCCTTCTTAGCTTTTGTGTCTTCTTTTTTTTTTAACAAAATAAATTAATTACTAAAAATGATTTAAAAATATATTTGGTTTTGTCGAAACAATAAAATGGAATTTAGCTGGATGATTGGAATTACTTCATCTTATCCCTATTTAAAGGGCCAAAGTGACGGATGAACTCGTTGAGAGAGCACCTGACATCTCCCAGCTGCGAAGAGATGAGCTTCAACTGCAGCAATTGCTGGTCCTGGGCCAACGAAGGAGTTGTCACCTGGTCATCGGTCTCACTCTCGCCGATTTCCTCTAGCTTAATGAACTTCACGTGATGGTCTTCCAGACTATCCACCACCATTATCGTATGACCCTGCTGTATATAATGATGCAGGGCCAAGGCATCGGCTATGATAACTTTATCCTCGGCACTGACCAAGTATCTGCCAAAGATTCCAAACTCCTCCGCTGCAATTTCATTGGAATTATGATTTTTCATGATAAGTTTTCTGATAATACCCACCAGCGGCTATAATGCGACTTGTTGTCAGTGCTGGGAATACTCTCAACAACTTCTTCATTTTGTCGCCCGATGAAATGAGCACATAATATTGGCCATTCTTAATACCAGACATCTTTGGTGAACTCTTTAGGGATTTCCCAATTTAAACATCCAATTTTCTGTCTACTTCAAAGGAACCGTGACACGTTTTTCGGAGACTAAACTGAATAGACTATAAAGGCAAAGCCATTTTTGTTTTTCTTTTGTTTATTTTATTTTGAAAGACATGGCATAATTTCGTTTCAAATGCAATGATTTAGTTGCCACAGACAAAGGCACACAGGAGAGGGTTTCCAGGCAGATACCCTCTAAGGAAATGGCCAAATATACATATATGTGTATATGTATATATATATCTGTATAGTATATTGTGTGTGCCGAGCAAGAAGAACTGTTGCCACAGCATAATTGCCACATGATTAATTCTTGAGTCAGGCGAAACTTGTCCGGGTCCGAGACCAAGATAAATGCTAATAGATATACATTTATGTAGAAGTTCTGGTCGGGTCATTTATCATTTCGGACAACAGGCAGGCAGACTGGACAGCAACAACAATTACCACGAATATAAGTGACAATTTTCATGCATTTCCCAGGCACACGCGGCGTATGAGCGATGAAGATAATTTTGGTGCGAAGCAGCAGAGATTAAACCGAGATGAGGCAGCAGCAAATCGATAAATGTCCAGCATTGCGACCCGAGGAAAAACTTCTGCTGCATCCTGGCTGTGGCAACTCCCTCATAAACACATCGAGAAACTTGAACTTTTTTCCATTCGAACTGGTCTTGCTGTGTGTCGCCGCCACACGATTATGAGCAAGAATTATGATTGGCAAGTGTGCAGTTGCCAACTGGAAAGAAGTCTTTGAGCACTGCACAAAAAATATCCTCTTCTAAGAATAGTTGAAAGTATTTTTTAGAATTATTTATAACCCTCTAGATTCCTTATACATTTTCTTAAAAATAAAACCATAATTGCTATATAAATTCCTTATAAAAATGCAGCATAAAAAATCTTAAGAAATTAAATATTTATTTAATTTTATAAATTCAAAAGCTTTTAAAATTTTTTTAAATTATTTAAACAAATGTTCATAAAATTTTATTCAATCCCCCAGTTTCCCTGAGTGCTTCACCCGCATTCCGGCATCGAGAGGCGGAAAGATCGAGCCGGAGACGCTTCCATTTGCCTTCCGGAGGACTCCAATGCAGCTGGCACAAAAAAAAGGGCAAAAAGCAAACCCCACAGACAGCACACATTTACATGGTGAATAGCGACCGGCATTTATGTAAATTAAAAATTATTTTCGGTTGTAAAAATTCAGTGAGAATTGTTTTTGGCAATGTCGGCTGCTACAAAAAAAAAATAAAACCCCACTAACAAGCGTCCTTATAAAGAGAAAGGCAAAAGGGAACTACGGCTTTTTATACAGAAGTCTGAGATACCCTTTTTCCTGAACTCAAAATAAAATATTTAAAAATAAATATATAACTTATTATTTCAATTATATAAACAGTGAAATTAAAATTAATTTGAATTTATTATTTACACAAATTCTTCAATTCACAATGTATATAAAAATTCCTGGAATTGTACTTCAAATAAATAATTATAATTAAAAATACCCTCTGAAAGAGAATTAAATAAAAACTAAGCATTTCGCGGAAAGCAGCTACGAAAATAATAACAGTCATGACAATGGCCCTGGCAATTTGCTTTTGTTTTTTAACTGCATTGGCTGTTAAGCAGATATGGCGCGGGTATAGTTATTGTTATTATTTTAAGGCACTGTCAGACATACAGAAAGGGAAAATAGTGACAGAAAAATGGCAGAAAGAGCAGAGACCGGAGATAGGCAAGAATAAGCATTAGCAGCAGGAAATGTTGGAGTTTGAATATCCGATGAAATAGCGTAATCTAATATTATATTTTTAAAGGTAATATATGCTTCAAATAAGTTCTAAAAGTTGCTTAAAAATGTATGTACATATATTAACGAATTTTTAAGGATTTACGTTCGATATATACTAAACTGAATAGACAGAATATATAAGCACCAGCATAGTTATGCTGCCACTGAAAATTCCTTTCCAACTCCGCCTTGGCTTCAACAATTTTTGAAAATTATTCAATCCAATTTTCATCCATCCCCTCCTCCCACCAGCTCTCTCTGTGTGTGTGACTGCATTGGTGCATAGATTATGCAGTTGGCTTCAGTTTATGATTGGCAAATCCAATATACGCTGTGCACTTGGCAGCAGATTGGCAGCCCCGCTTCCCCACCGCAGAGACCCCGAAAGATGGCCGCCGCCTGGCTGCCACTTTATGCCACTTGCACGCATATTTCGCCGGGCCCACACTCACACTCGCACTCACACACATTCGCACTCGCATGAACCGAAACGAGACACAAGATGGCGGCGAGCCCATTTCCGGCTGATGGGGCAATAGCGTGATTATCGGCAGACGAGACGGGGCAGCCAGGGCAACCGCAGCGACAAAAAATGATTGGGCAAAGAGTCAATCAGCGGGTCAACTCGAATGTTAAATATCCTGTAAGGAGAATATATAAAAATAAATTAAAAGAATATATTAAGAGATGTAAATAAAATTTGCTAAAAATAATAAAATAAAAATAGAAATAATACTAAACGTTTTTTGTTTATTTTTTTGATTGATTTGCTTAGAGATTTTTCTGGCTTTGCCTTATTTTAATTCTAAAGTAATAAACCATTTAATTTTCTTATTATTTAATTCTCTATTAGTTATAAATAGTTTTGAGTAAAAGTTAATCTCTTTTTCCCTTATACAAGCAGGGTGTGCCTGCAAAAGGACCTCACACATCCAGTTGGGCAAAGCTGCTGCCACAGCAGTAAGCTGCAAAATAAGCCAAAAATATGCGTTATCAAGCTGGGCCAATAAAAAAAATACACATACCCGTGCTTTTTAGCCAAGCAAACAGAAAAGACAGTGGAGCACAAGAGACTTCAAAGGATAAACATATCCGAAATTTTTTATTATTAATTAATATTTGAAGTTTAAATTTTCATTTTCTTTAAGCCCAGTTAAAACCATGCATTCAAATATACAAATTTATCAACTATTATTATTTTATAATAATTTATAATTAATTCTTAATTGTAATTATTCTAAATAAAAACATGGTTTTACTTTTATTGAAAGTTATTTCCTAGGCAAGGGCACCTGCAAACGTCACTATAACTTCTCAGATATAATATATCTTTACTTATAAACTGCAACAACATACTTGTTGTTTTTATCAGGGGTTTTTGAAAAAATAAAGATGTAATTTTTAGTTACAAAATTCCCTTACTTATAGCATCCACTGTGACTGTGACGTGCATAAGTGTACCCACTTGCATTTGAATCGCTACTGCCGCTGGTCGTCGTCGCAATTTTGCATTACTTTGCATAACCGGCAAAGGGCCGCCCGCTGTGGTGTGTGTGTGTGTGTGGATCCCGATCTCCGGCCTTTGGCATAGCCTTATACAAACGTCTGGCACTGTAGCTAGAAAATGGCGCCTTTATTTAACCATAAACTGTGCTTTCATGGTCATTATGGAGGCTTCCTTGCTGAATTCCAAACATTATTCTTATTTATCGGTGGCACAGCAGCACACGAGTGCTTAGGAAATGCAGAAGGGGATGATTAACCTTTACATAAATAAGAATTTTCTTAGAGGTTAAAGGAAATTCATAAAGTTTTTAACTAGATTTTTCTCGGCTTTAAGAAAAGAAAATAAAGCCCAAGTACATAAATGGTAAATGGCATGAAAACATAATCTGTGTACTTTCCCTCATCCATCATTGTTTAGAATCCTCACAGAGTTACCCCCTTTCATTGTCTTGGTTAACTTTTCTTTATTTTTTTTTTCTGCCTTTCTTTGATTTACCAGCGAGTTAAGCGAAATAAGTGATAGGAAAGAAAACCTTTCTCGATGGGAAGAAGGCGGCTGGGCGTTCGTTCAGATTTAATAAGGTTTCAAGTCCTGTGCGCTGGAATCAATCAACAAAATCGTGGGAGATCCTTTCGCATGTTTCTCTGATTATTACGCTCATTACATAAAAAAACATTTCACTTTACTTCAGTTCACATTGCTTTGTGCAGGAATTTGTTATTATTTTCGTGCTTGGCTGCTTTTTCACAGTTCGCCGACTGAAATGAACTTGAGTGCGGGGTGATGGCGGACAGGGGGAAGCAGCACACGTGGGGTAAAAGTCATTGGTTATCCCTTTACCCGCAGTTTTTCACAATATTTTTTCCATTTTAATACCCTGTAATTGAGGCTTGAAGGGGTTATATAACATAGGTTACAGGTTGAAAAGGGTTTTAATTGTGATTACAAAATATTCTTTATTGGGCTTATCTGCTTTGAGGCTCATATTTTATGTTTCTATAAATAAATACATATAAATTTTGCTTGGAAATATATTACTTATATAAGAAATCTACGGTTTTTTTTATATTTTTTAAATAAATAAATTTTAATAGTAGTTATAGCGCCTTTAACAAGCTGAAATTTGTTTTTATTAACTTGCTTTTAAGCAGCTGAAAAGTATGCCATGCTTTCAGGACTGAGTACTCCATGTTCGTTGTCCTTGATTACCACATCCTTTTTTTTGTGTTGTATTTTGTTTTTTTGCTGTGTGTGTATGTGTGTTTTTTTTTATCATTCCCGTTCAATCCGCTTGAGTTTCGGTCCGCTGAAAATCTTTTCAAGTCGCTAGGGGCAAACGCGCGAAATTCATTTGTTAACCCGGAAGGGATAGGATGACGTCGACTGTCGCCGATGTCGTTGTCGTTGCCTAATCCACTGCAGGCGCGACCCGAGAACCCAGGCAAAGGAAACGGGAATTGGTAGCAAGGATATAGAATCCAGGATCCGGGACCCAGGCCCTGACAGTGTTTGCTTTCGCGAGAAATGATTGATGAAGGTATCGTCGAAGAGTTGAGCAAAAGAAGTACAAAAAAAATCAAAACAAAAAGGAGGCAAGCGGCTAAGCTGGGTTTGGGGACGAGTGTCCTGAAAGGAAAGCCATTTAAATGCAGTAAAGTAATATTTTTTAAGAGCTTTAATGTGTTTCTGAGTCTTACATACTTTAATAAACTTTTTACTTAATTTTGTCATAAAACATTCATTAGACTAAACAGTTTTTCTAATACCTAAGAAAAGAGAATAGAATTGAATTTATTATTTTAACATTTTTTTTCTCTCTGCATCATTTTGCGTTGAAATAATTTTTAAAATTGTTGGCCAAGAGTAGGAGGATGTCTGTTGCTGTCAGGCCTGAGATACCGGTTGGCTACAAAGTCCCAGAAACGGCTACAGCTTGAAGTGTCGATCAGAAATTCACTTTGTCCGCTGCGCAGAACTTAATTTCCTTCATGGGTTTTATGTCCCTGGACCTTTTAACGACCCCATAAAGTGATGCGTTTGCCCATCCTGTCCAGCTTTCTTCTCCTCCTCCTCATCCTGCTAGCCTTGGGACGCCCTCATCCTGCGGCATCAATCCTGTCGTCGGCTCACCTGGCTGCGGCTTGGTGTCCACTAACTGCTCGCTTGTGTAGAGGGCTTTATTTGGTGTTTTTATGGCTAGTTACTCTCGTTTGATGGTATTAACATAATTTATGTATGAACACGAAACTACTAAGCGCACTAACAAACGCAACTATCTCTCACACTCAGTAGGGATCAGGGATGACAGGGATACAGGTACAAATTAGGTACCTGAAAGGAATCAGAGGGATTGATAGAAATATGTATTTTATTAGTATAATTTGTAATTTAGTTTTTAAGAATTATAACAAAAAAGAATCCAATTTTTTGCAAGCTTCTGACTGAAATTATAAAGGGTTTTTGAGGGGGAAGAAATATATAAAAATAAATGTCTATATTTTTTAAGAACCTTTTCACTCTAGTTTGATATTCTAATAAGAATATCCTTTGCAAATATTTTCTCATATATTATTTATTATTTAAAAATAGTCTTTTATTTCAAAGCTATATTATTTCCTTTGCTTGTATGATGTACCTTAAGGTACCATCTTGAGGAAGGATGCTCGCACCCTGAACCTAAGGTAATAAAGCAATCGTCTCTCGGTTAATTGCCGCCACTCGAGGGGGGACAGTATCCTGAAAGGAGTGGAGAGGTGGCAAATAGGATTTTGAATGGATAGGTTGAAGGTTTGTCATCTGACTTTTAATTGATTTTAATATAAGCAAGGCAAGGGGATAACAGATATATGTTACTGAATATCAAAAACTAATGGAAATGGTGTATAAAAATTTATAAATGTAAAATAAATTTATTAATTTAAAATAACATAGTTTTATACAATTAAATTTATTATAATTATTATATATAACTTTCTCTTTTTCTAAAAAAAACTTGTAGATACTTTAGAATGCCAGCTTTATCATTATCCTAGCACTTGACTATAACTTTTTGCTGTCTTATATTTGTATAGCTAGAGTCTGGGGTCTGTGGTCTTCCTGCATACCCTTCAATTTTAGCTTCCACGCAAGGATATCTATGTTTGTCTATATGGAGCGTCGTGTCATAATCGTAAACAAGTGCCGGGTTCCGCGACATTTTATCGCTAGACCCGTATGTGTACCCGCCGAGTGGTTAATGGCCATGGACCACTCCGGCATAAATTAAGGGACCGTTAAGCGTAAGCCAGAGCCAATTACCAAAGTATTCTTGGCCATTAAATTTACGAACGTATTATTGCGTTGACTACCCTTTACATAGGGCAGAGACATTAAAGACGAATTTTATATGTGACATATTTTACTATTTAATAAGATATAATAATATAATAAATTATAGCTTCTCTTAACATATTTAAATAAATAATACAATATAATATATTATTAGTGAAATTTAGTGGGAATTAAAACCAGATCGCATTTTACGGGGTTTAACTTATTTTTGTATATACAAGTAGAGAAGCATCTGTACAGTTAGTATGCTTCACATTTAAAGAACTCTAAAAAATAGTCAATAAGCAAAAAGGTAAATAATTCTTAGTACGAAAATATTTCTCAAAATATCCCTAAAATCGTTATAGAAATTTTCCACAACATTTTGTTAATTTATTTAAAAGATATTTTTTTTAATTTTGATTAGAGGAAAATGCCAAAAGATATAGTTAACGAACGACAAGTTTCTGGTTGCACGGTACTCCATGTTGCAGGACCAGCAGTCGCAAGCCCCTGCATCCCATATCCTCGATATTTTTCAGAGACTCCCCCAGGACTAGGGACTCCTTCTCCCTGCTGAGATACCGCTGCTCCGCCTGAAGTTCGCTGGCCAGACAGTCTATGAGGTCATCCTTTGCAAAGAACCGAAAACTAACTATGGTGGTATCCATGGCCAGTTGCTGCAGCAGCTCGTACTGCTCCCAGTACATGTCCTTCTCCAGGGTGAAAACATAGATAACCAGGACCGTTTGATTTCTGTCCAGCTCGCCTTCGCGCTCTCGGATCAACCGGTTGTAGATGGGCACCAGACCATGATCGCAGGTGGCCAAGTTATCTATGATTAGCAGATTCGTGCCGCAGTTGGAGAGGCCATCAGTGAACTGCCTGACCAGGCGGAACTTCATCACCTCGTCGGAGACGACTGTGTTCCAGGAGTACGAGTGGGCATTGGCGGGCCAGGGAAAATTTTGTTTCAGAGTGTTAGCCGTTAGGGTTTTCCCTACTCCCCGAGGTCCTAGCAGGGCCACGGAGCGGAACATTCCGGTGCCTGCCAGAGCCCGTTCCATGCGTGCCAGAGCCTGCTCCTGGTTAAGGACCTGCTTGCTGATGAGACGGAAAATGTGAGCCAAGTCTAGAGTTTCCTGCTTGCAGGAATCATTCTTGGAAATATTCTGGAAAAGTATAAGACGTAATTCTTGCATTAAAGTTGAGATTTTAAAGTTTTCTTTTAACCTGGGACACGCTCTCCATCTCCAGACCCACCAGTCGAAACGCCGTCGACCACGGACTGGACTGCTGCTTTTCAGGATTTTCCTCGCTGTCCATTTCTATGCCCAGAAAGATCAGCAGGAGCAGCACCACAAGGACTGCTGCAATAATTGAAAATCCCTGCAGGATGTGAGATTGACGATTGGAGCGAAGACGGTCACGATGGCGCCGACAGTTTGAGTTTCGAAGGATGCCACGCTGGCGGGGATCCTCATCCTCATCCACATTAAAGTCACCGGCATGATGGGGATCGAGGGTGCGATAGGGTAGGTCACGACGTCTGTAGAACTGGACAACGGGTGGCATTACTGCTGGGGATCTCTTTCTGCAAATGAGAAGTCCTTTAATTTAAATACTTACACATATATCTTTATCTAATTTATCTGAAATTATTATGTGTTGTTTTTGGGGAATAACTATACAATTTTTTCGGAAACTTATGTATATATCTTGATTGTGTGAGTTTAATGCTGAGACTAAGTTACTTGGATTGAAGTTTTTAGGCATTTTAAAAATCTTTAGATGTTTATATTTCTTCCATATATATTTTATGGTATTTGTAATTTAAATTAAAGAAATGTATAATTGTAGGTAATGTTCTGATGAGCTTAAAAAATCCAAATAGATTGCCCCCAAGAGCTGCAGATATTTTTAACTAGAAAAGCGCTAAAGAGCTAAAAAAAAAAATTGCAAGCGTAGAGGCTGAAACCGGCCAAACTGGTTTCAGGAGGTTGTTTTGCTTTTTTTTCTTTTAAATGTTTAATGTTTTTTTGCTTTTGTTTTTTTGCTGAGCCCACTACCGGAGTTACTCACACTTGGCAAACCCCGAACTCCGCTGGAAACCTCCCTGCCAGCCACTCCCCAATATTTTTAAGCGCCCGTCCCTTGCGTTGTTTACGTTTAGCGCTGATTTCTTCATTCCACGCTAGTTTGTTTTGATTTTTGAAAAAGGGTCAAGCTAGAAAAACTGGATGCCACTGCTTGTTGTCTTCACTTGGCCATTGTTTTCCCCCTACCTCGTTCCTTGCCGAGTCTCAACTCCGAGGTCTTCATCTGTGTTTTTGGGTTCATTACTTCAAGTGGGACAATGGGAAGGGTCTTTTGTCTAGTGTTTTCTAGATTTATTCATTATTATTTTAATAAATTTTTAAATTTTAAAATTTTTATTATAATAAGAACACCGTAGAACACCACTTCCCATTTCCACTTCACGGTTATCATATTATAATACACATAATTTCCATTACTAATCTAAAATGGATGTGTCGAATCAATCTATAATATAACCCGTTTTGCCTAGCTCATGTCCCACTCTGTCAGTGTCAATGGAGGTAGCAGTTTTCCCCCGGAAATGGAGCGACGCAGCTGGACCGAAAATTCGCAGAAAACAAGCCTGCTGCTCCACCTGACCGCCGCCTTGCATTTGGGTTTTGCCATTTACTACGACTGCCGCTATGCCCAAATGCCTCCTTTGGCTGTGGAGCTCCGGCTGGAGCCACCGATCGGTGGCAAGTTCAAGTACATGACCTTCCTGTCCGGACTAGTGCACTGCTTCTACTATACCCTGGCTCTAACCTATGACATTCTCCGTATTCGTGTGCTGCGACAGCTGAGGGACTATATTATGGCCAGCTTTGTAATTCCGCTGGCCTTTACGGTAGGTGTGACGTTTTGGACCCTGTATACCATCGATCGGGACTCGATATATCCGCCTATCCTGGACCTTGTCTTCCCCAGCTGGTTGAATCATACGATGCACTCCTTCGTTGTGGTTTACGCCGTACTTGAGCTGATCCTCATCCAACATCGTTATCCGTTGCGACGAAAAGGCTTTACCGGCCTGGGAATCTTCATGGCCGCTTATCTAACATGGATTCACTTCCTGTGGCTGGTGACTGGCATCTGGGTGTATCCCTTCCTGGGAGCCCTGGCCGGGCCTTTCCGATTCATGTTCCTTGCTGCGATCGTTGGCCTAGGATTTAGTTACTATTTGATGGGAGAGTCGATTAACCAAGTGCTTTGGTGGCAACCAGGAAGAGTTCAACGAAGGAGTAGCAGGGGATAAGCCCCGTTGTCTGCCTGACATATGACCATAATCAAATATCCTTTATATATAAAAAATTAGTTTAATAATACAAAATAATTCATTTCGTTATTTGAAACTCTGGGTTTTATTGTAAATTTGTTAATAAATCTTGCCACTCTTAGAGATAAATGTGCTTTTCTTTTAAGTCAGAACTACATAGCATGAAAATTTACATTTTCACCGATTATTAGAATAGGAAACTATATTTATTCCCTGTAAAGTTCAAGCTCGACTAATTCATGTTGCCAGGTATACAAAGTTACAAATACAGTAGCTGTCAATGATATAGAAATTAAATATTTCATTTCATTTTTATATTTATTATTAAGAAAATAATTACCTTGTTAAATACTTCTGTTTTGGGTTTCTTTAACAAGGTGAAATCATAAAAATATATATTTAATTTCAATAAATAAATAATAATAAGGAAGTATATTTTAATATCAGCTAGGATTTCATTGGCTCAGAAATCTATATAAGACCGGAAAGGAATCTTAACTGCAGATAAGTTTGCAGGTCGGCAAATATGATACTCTTTGTAGTAACTGAAAAATGGGAGGCTAATCAAAGGAATAATTCAACCGGTATACGACCTTGTGACCAGCTGATCTTTCTCGTCGGAACTACCAAAAATTCCAACGCCAGATGTTATGGTCAAATAATGGCTGGGGGTGAGTGCTACCATAAAACACCATATCGTAATTATTTGTTTGTATTTCTTTGGCGGCAGTGCAGATCTCGAGGATAGGTATCATCGACATATGGCCAAGGCAAGAGGGTCTAAGAATGCTATTAGATTAATTTCAACAGTTTGTAATAAAATAAAGGAGGGGGAAAATATTAACAATTCAGTGAGAAAATTATTAAAATCGAAGAATTATATGTATCTAACATCTATTTCATGGAAAGAAAAAATAGTTAAAAAGTATGTATAGACTTTCATTAAGTTAAATAGAGACTCATTATAAATTGAACTATTTTGACATTTACAATTATTATTCATGCTAATTGTTGTTAATTTAATAATCTGTAATCAAAAGATTTATTGCTAAATATATTTTGAGCTTTATAGAATAAGCTTTGAGCCGATTTATAACCCAAAAAAGTCTCTTATGCACGGTAAGAGAACGAAGTCATGACTTAAATAAGTCAAATAGCTCAAGAGAATGGTGGCTAAAAGGGGTTTGTTTCACATTGGCACTCTCTTTGATACAAATTAAAGCCAAATTCATTGGAGTACTTAACTTTATTCAATCAGAACACAACAAATCATCATCAACCTACAACAAAATTATAAATTTTAAATATATTTCAGAGAAATTTCAAAGGTTATCTTGGATTAAAGCTAAAGTTTCTAAAGCTGTGCTCTATAGGTACATTTAAAATACAAGCCAAGCCGCAGCACCTTTGAGTTTTAAGTTCGGGGTTTTGTCTTTACTTTCCCCTCCTCTAACCCCAAGTTTCACCCCTTTGACTGTTGGGCCCAAGAATTTTCTCTAATGACTTAAACGCGGCAACCACTAAAACATTTACGGCTTGTCTGGCCCGCCCTGTTGTTGTTCACTGGCAACCACAGCCACCAAATTCAAGGTAAAAGCCGCCTCTCCTTTATTTTCCACACCTCTGAAAAGCCTTTGAAAGTAGTCACATTTTTTAGCAAAAATTTTCCCCGAAACCGCAAGTAGAGAACTCATTAAGCACCAAGAATTCTGCGGCAATAGCGAGCCGTGAAATGAAAGGATTGGGATGCTATTAGTAAGATTTTCTACTTAAAGTATTTTATTTACAATGAAAAATATAACTTTACGAAAGATAAATATTTACTTTATATTATAAATGATATATATCTGTATTATTTATATAAAGAAAGAAGTTAGTAGCCTCGTCTGCGATGGTGGCCCCTAGAATGCGTTCGTCGATGATGATGTGAACGTCGTTTGTGACTATTTCGTCCTGGAAAATAATACTTCATTTATTAAATATTTATATTACAAAAAAAAACGGTATAAATTTTCTTTAAATATGTATAAATATTGATATATTTTTTTTATATTTTTCAAAGGAATATGTAAACTTACTGAATTTGGAAATGGAATCCGTTGAGTTACTTTCAACTGGTTTACATACTTCAGGTCGATGTTCTAGGGGGAAGAAAACAATAATAAAATTATTTTTATAATAAATATAATATATATTAATAATAAATTTAAATAAATATAAAAGTTAATAGTAATAATAATATAATACAAGAAAGGAAGCTAACTTCGGCTTACCGAAGTTTACATACTCTTGCAGAATTTAATAATAAAATTTAAACCAAAATTCTGGAAAAATAATTAATTGCCAAATCTCAAAATTGATGAAAATATGTTGAAAAACAGGGAATATATGATTTTTTCCTTTATCCTTCCCTAATAGTTAGCTTCGAAACATATTTTTAAAGCCACTAACTTTTAAAGAGACATCCTTGCTTACATTTCCTTTTCCTGGTACTGCTGATAAATAAAAGGATTAACAAATTCCTAAAAAAAATCGATGTATGTATGTCCTTACAAGTCCCAATACCAATGGCTGTTCATGTTATTTGGTCTGCGTGTGTATTTTGCAAATTCGATTCTCCCGAGTGGAGATTGCACGCGGTAGGTAATATTTATATTGCGTGAACCACAGTGTTTGTTTTTCAGTGAGTGTGTGTCTGTGGTGTGTGTGGTGTATTCCCGGGACCAGATTTTGATGGACAGGAGAATAAGGTCGGTCCTTAGATAGGGGAATTGGGTGCTGGCGGGGGGACTTCAGGGATAGAGACACGTGCGTTGCCAAATATATCCGCTGTAAGCCCCTTTGTTTGTCCTTGTTTCTTTATTTTTCATACGAATCGGACTTATCCTTTTCCGTTTCTTTTTTTGTTAGCATATTTATTTGAAATTCGATTTTATCCCCGATTCTGACATTCGCTCACTGCCTGCGTCGCCTAATTCCGCAGTCAGGACATCACTTTGTAGTTACACACAGATGCAAATTCGAAAATAACCAAATTGACGCATGCAAATCCTTTAAATTCAAAGGGGTCCTGTGATTTATACTGTGTTATCCCAGTTAGAAGCAAATGTAAATAAATAAATATGTAAGGAAAAATGATTATAGATTGATATGTCTTTGAAAATGAGATCCTTGATTTTCTAAAACATTTTATATATATTTTCCCGCAAGCACTGGCAGTCGCCTTGGACGTTCACGGACCTTTCCTGCAGCTCCAAGGACCTGGCCAATTGTCGGCTGCAGAATGCAGCAGGCAAAGGTCAGCCCAAGGACAAACACCCAACGAGGTGCACAAAAATCCAGCTTCCAGCTTCCCTATTAAAATCGATATTTAGTGCCGCACGCAGTGATGCCCAAGGCAAGTAGATAAAATGATGAAAACACAAGGATAAGCAGCTATTTTGTAAGAAAAAATTAAATTTAAAATAAAATAAAATAATATTTTAAAGTATTTTAATTTATTTTATGTAACTTGTGAAAGTCTTCACTGACATTTTTTTAGTTTTACTTGAAAATTTGTGTAAATTACGGATTTTTTAGAAAGGCCTTAAAGTTGTATAAATATTTTAATCGATAATTTAAAATTCCTATAATTTTTTTAGAATATCTTGAAGCCCTTCTCAAGATTCTCCAGCACTTAATACATTTTATTTATCCAGACCCTCTAACTTTTTTAGCCATCAACTGTTGCCAACACTAAGACCGATTCCGGCAAATCTGGCGAATGGGGCGTGGTAAGAGTATTTGCATTAAATTATGCGACGAGCTGCGGAAATGTTTGGCATCAAATGAAGAAGGGGCTGGACGGGGGGGACCCAACGCAGACGGAAAAAGCAGAAAAAAACACAGAAACCATGGAACAAGGCAGCTCTGCGCACCGTTAAGTGCGGCGGAAGCAATTTTACTCTTCAGCTCTGGAAAAACCAAAGAAGGAAATATAAGGAAAGCAGCCACAACATCGCATAAACAACAACATACAAAAAGGAGAACAAAAAATTTAATAGAAATCCTTGAAACATCTGTGAACCGCTCACTTAGCCCCCCGTAAAAAAATGTTAAAAAAAAACACACACACAAAATATATATCTCACTTTTGTATTTTGAATAACACACAACACACACACACACAGGTAGACAAGTGTGTGTGCGCTCGCATTTGTAATTGTTTCCTTCGCTGCTTTGAGCTTTTCATGTATGGCAGGGACTGTGTCACCGCCTAATCCTTCAACCTTACACTGGGGGAATTATAATATATACAGGACGAAGTCAAAGAATTAAAGCAAATATAAACAATAAACTGCAATGTAAAATACAAATTTAGAGGAGAAAGTCTAGGAACTATATAAAATATGAACGATAAACTAAAAAGAAACTGCCAACTACTGCATTAAAGTACTTCACTTTTAATTCAAATTAAATATATTATAAGCTCAATTTCCTACTTTTTTCGTTTTATATATTTAACTATATTATATCCTTATATACTGTAATTTATTTTTCCAAGTGCTGCATTTAGCTAGGGCCGTCGTCTCCCACTGCATTTTAATCGCCGTCATTATGGCCCTAAGGGTGGGCGTAATTTTCACATTCATTTCGTTTCACTCACTGTTTTTTACAGCATTCATTTCAGAGTACTTAAAAACGGGGAGAATATTTGAGAACTTAAGGCTAGGGACCAAAGCACAAAGGCAGCAAAGGTAAAGGAAGACTGCTACCATAAAGTCATATAATAGATCAGAAGAAGCTATATAAAATATAGAAGAAAACTATGTATATGAATTTATTGTAATTAAATCAAGTTTTCTAAATAATAACAGCAGAATTTTCTTGAAACCCTTTAAGTATCTGAAACCCTCGAAACTTCTCTTTACATGCCAACCTTCCAGGATCTTCCTTTAAATATTTTAAACCCTTCGAAACTTCTCTTTACAAAGCAAACCTTCAAGGAGGCCACCGACTTCAAAATTATTATGTCCATTTGTATGGCCAAGCTGTTCGTCATCTCCGGGTGCCATCATTACACCCTTTTCGGTTTGCCTTTGGCCAAATTTACTCGGTAGATGACCATCCACAGCAGCATCCTCCCATCCTCCCACTATCCTCGCTCCCATCCTCTAGCTTCCGGGTGGCATTAAAACAAATCGACATTTTTCTCCGAGAGTAAACTTTATGGGGTCATCGGTGTAGAGATATTGTACCCAAGTTCCATCTTGGACTTTGCAGTGCCTTTCACCAGAGTGAGGGACTGAGAGCATTTTTCTTTCTCGCTTATTAACATAATGACCAAGGAGATGGAACGGACATAAGGCCAAATGGGCATTACAGGGGCAGCCGAGCAAGAACTAGGAAAAGTTGTCAAATAAACCAAAGCCGAGCACAGCCGAGCGAGTGCTGTGCGGCCAATATTTCTACTCATTATGCTAATAAGTTCGTTGGGCAAAGCAAATGGTTCAGTGGATACAAGATCCTAGGGAATTTTAAAGGAAAATAAATTTTAAAATTAAGGAAAATGTGTCTAGAGTAAATTTCAGGCAAGAATAGAGAAATTTGAAGTCAGGAAAACTATTAAAAGTTTAAAAATTGTAGCCCTAGATATTGATTTGGTTTATTTAGTTTATTGTCTTATTTTCATATGATGTTTTAAATGTTAAATATTTTAAATTGTATTATTATGATTTCGATACAGTTTAAAACAATTGAAAACCCGAAAAAACAATTAATCTCAGAGTCTATAAGTATATATTAAAAAAGGACAAAGGACTTTTAATTTAATTTATAATCTTCATTATATTTTTTACTTATTAACATTTAAATCTTTTACATTTGAAATATCTTAAATAAGACTAACAAATACATTTTTTCTAGAGATCAAGGTCTATATATTTTATTTCTTAAATTTTTAACTGACTCCCCGAGGATACAGTCAGATTTTTTCCCGCCAGCTTCGAATTCAGCTCCATGAATAATTTTAATTAAATCATTTCCAATTTAAATATCTTAATCTCGACAAAGAAATATACAATTTCATTGAAATCAAAATCTATATTTATTAATATATGTAATAAAAATTACATATATCTCTAACTACCTACAGATACAGTCAGATTCTTACTCTCTACCTTCAATTCCAGCTAAACTGTTTAAATTACTACCTATAATATTATTAATATTTCTTTTTGCTTTGTATTCCCAGCTCAACGCTCCATTATTGTTAATTAATTTTAATAAGCTCGTGGTCAATTCATGTGCATGAAATTGCATTGAAAAATCTCGTCACTCGGACAGGGGAGAAGCCACGCGATGATCCAGAAGTCACGTAGCACAAAGACACGTTGCTCCAAAGGCGGTGATCATTTGAAGTCGTCACCATTGAGCCGTGACGTAGAACGATAAACTGGAGGACAGACACGTATATATAGTACAAACATATATAAAATTTAAAATGCAGCGGTTACGTCAAAGAAGGCACTTTATGTGTCATTATTAAAAGCCTGGTAAATTTGAGGATAATTAGCCAGACATCACTCCTTAAAGCGTTGACGTGGGCGCCTCTGAATCCGGTCTAAAGTCATGCATTATTAATCAGTTTTCATAATATATATAATTTTACTGATTCTTATAGAAATTAAATAGAGAAAAAGTCAAGATTTCATTATTAGTTTGTGTTATTTTCAAAGACATATCTGCTGCCAGAGAAAAAATTCATGCGAAAAAGAAATGAAATAAATTCTCAGATGTTTCGGTGGTAATACATATACTATAGGTTGGACATAAGTATAGTCCGACCCTAGACAGTCGGTCTCCGATTTAATATCGCCACTGGCACTGGTGACTAACAGTACTTTCTGGTCTGGCCGCTGTTGGGGCCCGATAATTATCCGACGAACCTTCAACTCGCGTGCTTGTTGCCGGGCGACCGACAATCGGCCAAAACCGGTCGATGACTAATCACAATCAGGCGATGTTGTGAAAAGTGCCGCGATCTCAATTGCAATTGTATGGATCTTGATCGGATCGGGCTCTGTAAAAAGTTAATTGGTGGCAATACCGAACAATGAATGCTCTAAAATCAAGATACAAGTTTTTTAGGAACTCCACAGAGATCAGTTGAAAAGTATCTTTTATATAGTATAATATAAATAAATAAATATTTGCTAATAAATAATAAATTGTATTGATTTCCTTCGTTTAAAATGTGGTTCAAGGATAAAGGGGTTTGTTTTTAGACCAAAATAAATCTAAAAATAGAAACTAAGTAAGCATAGATACATATACAAGCTATACACGTATTCAAAACAAGTATAATTCTTAATTAATTCTTTCTAGATACATCGCTCTCTAGAATGATTTTTAGAAAGCCTTCAATTAAGTGTAATTTAACAAATAAATATATATAATATATTAGAGTATATATAGAGCTACATATATATTTCTCTTGAATCTTTAATGGCGTGTATTAATTCGCAATTTTGCCTCAACAGGGGCGTCTCTCTATATTTTCTGAAAGGAAACAGAGTGAAACGTTTCCACCTTTTCTCAGCTCTAAAATAAAGCCAGCTCATACAGTTCTTTTTGTGCTTTTTAAATTATAAACCAAAGATCTAGGTTTCATTTAAAATCTTTATAGCTACGCCAGTGTATAACCGTCCAACCGCAGCGGGAATAGAAATCTCACGCTGCCGTCAGCTTGTCTGGCGCGATTTCAGTTCAGCCTTTGTTGCTTTTGTTGCTGTCTTTTTTTATTATTTTTTTTCTGTAGTTTTATTTGCAGTTAGCCGTTGCCGTGTAATTGCAGGCAAAAAGGTGGCACAAATGTCGTTTTTCCCTCTCCCTCAGATTGAAAAACCCCTTTATGAGGGCCCTAGAGATGGTCATGTTTTTCCTAAAATTTAAACTAAGAAAATCATATAGAAAATTAAATAAAAATATATTTAAACTATTTATTAGTAAAACATTAAGGTAGCCCTAAAGCATAGGCATAAAGTATAAGTTCACTTTAAATAATGAAGAGTTTTTTCAAGGGAATTAAGTGACATTTTTCATCCTTAAATACATTTAAAAAATTGATTGATTTCGAAACTGCAGTTTTTAATAAACAAAATATTTCTTATTGGATATATTGAAGTGTTTTTTATTATTTATTGAAGTGTTTTCAGATTTTTAATGAGCATCTTTATACATTTTTAACTTTTTTCATTATATATTAATTTAATTTCATATTTTCTTCAAATTCTATATAACTCTTCACACCTTAAGTAAAATTAACGAATACTTTTTAATTTATAATATTTATATTATTTTTTTAAAATATATATAACATTTAATATAATATATCTATAAACCTTGACTTTAGCAACATCTCTAGCACTCGCTTTTCTGCACCTGCATGTGGCTTGTTGTTGTGGCCATTTTCGTGGGGCTTACGTAAGTTCGCTAAGGCGGCAAAATGAAATGAAATGAAATGAAATTGTTGTAATGGGCGATTCTCATTGCGGCACGCTACCCAACAATTTTCAAGCAAGCCCGCTCCTATGTGCTACGTACAATAAATAACCAATTCCGCATTCAGTGAGATGTGAAAATTAGCATTATAACAAGCTACCTAACCCATTTTATGATGTTTACAGGTTTTATTTTCTATTTATTTTCAGCTGAACTTCATATAAATTAATTTGAAATTTGAATTTTTATGGTTATTGTTTTACAAGACATTAAAGGAATCTAAATTTATTATTCTTAAAATCGATCTACTTTTTGTAAGCAAATAAAAAATGTAAAATTCATTACTGCCCTAAAAAAATCTTAATTTAAATTAGAAATGCTTTTCTGTCTTTTGTTTTGAATACATAAATAAATCTGCATACTCAATATATCAATTTTCATTATATAAATATTCGTAAATACAAGAAACTCAAAAAAAATATGTGCATTATATATAGAGACTTTAAACGGATATTTTTTAGGATACATTTTTAAGGAAAATTCAAATTTGAATATATAATAACTTTGTCAAAAATGAATTAATTTGGAAAACTGTTCTTTGCTAGATTTTATTAGGCTAATAAATCTGCATACTGAATTTATAATTTGTAAAATTTTAAATTTTTGCCAATTTTTGAAAATTTTAATGAAAATTTTAACCCCTTATCAAATTTTTAAAAAATTGAGTAAAATTTTATTTTTATCTAAGGTGGCTAGTTCGACTCGCCTTATGATGCTGATGACGAATATATAGAATTTATATGGTCGGAAATGACTCCTTCACCGAATAAAATGGCTGAGAGGGAAAAAATATGTCGTTTTTTTATATTTATATTATATTTATATTTATTTGTTGTTGTTGAAAATCCTTTATAATGGTTTTATTCCTTATTCCTGCTTAATTATATTTATTTCATTTATTTAATTTCATTATAATTACACTCAAAATAATATACAATGTTATTGTTTAGCTTCAGGCTGTCAAAAAATCTTGGCAAAGGCCTTCAACATTTCAGCATTCAGTTATTTCAAGCCAAATAAATTCTGCTACTCAAATCTGTTCATATTTAACTACAACAAAAATAAAAATAATAACAACAATATATATCGTTTTGGTTAAAACAGCTGTTGCCACTGCAGAGGCACCGCCAGTTTGAACTCAAAGCGATAGCTAAATGGCAGTCCGGGTGCGAATTGCGTCAGAGATCGTGTGAAAAGCTAATGGACGAGCCGAATGCCAAATTCAATTTACAAATCTCCCCATTTCGCCCGAGATTTCCTCCTCTTTCATTTCGATTTCAGTGCAGCTTCCGATTTGGCCTGCCGCCTGCTTGCTTGCCAATTCTGCGGCCATCTTTCACTTGTCGTTGTCGCTGCTGCAGCTGACGGGCCACACAGATACGTAGCTGCACCTGTGTGAGTGCCTCGTGGGTGTGCTACAAAGCGGTGTGTGTGTGTGTGTATGTGTGTGTAGGTATCCAAGAGATGCAACAGAACCGAGAGATGCACAAGAAAAAAGATCAAAAGGCCTCGCTGCAATCAGGCCCTGGGTCCCTAAATGCAAAAAAGGGATATATAGTGGGTATATTGGACATACGACATAAAAAATAGGAAATGAAAATTAATATTTAATATTTAATATTAAAAATTATCTTAATTTGCAGTCGATTAAATAATTTAAATAAATGTTTTCCCTTTAAAAACTCAAAAAAATTAAAATTTACTAATTGAAAGATCTAGAAAAATTAACTTTAACTGCTTTTTAGATAATAAAAATAATAATAAAACAATTTATTAATTTTTGAATACTATTATTAGAAAAATAAGACACTACCTGGGTAAATGGCGTCAGGGAATCAAATTTGAACTAATTGTTGAGCTATATTAATTAAAATTATATTCAACTTGAGCATTCCATTTTGTTTTATTGGTTTTATGCCGAGAGCTCAAGGGGTATATGGGTGCAGGCTAATATTTGTCTTAAATCTTAGGATTTTATAACATTAAAATACCACAATTTAATTAATCAATTATTTACTTATAAATTTAAGTTCTAATATAATTAAATTTATCTAAACTTAAACAATTTCATTTGATCACATTTTAAGACCTTTCTTTTCTAAGAACTCTTTTTTATTTTCATCAAAATTATTCTTGTTCTTGTTTTTATATATTGTTAGGTTATAAAAAAAATTTACAATTATTATTTATTTCTAAAGCCATGAGAAATTAACATAAAAAAGTCCTAATCTTTGCTAAAAGGTATCTACAAAAATTATTTAAAATGGCAATGAAATCTTTTAAAAAAAGACAATCAATTTTAAATGATATTTTCCTCAAAATTAAGTACAAAAATATATTAAAATAAGCAGCTAAATGTTATTTTAGTTAAATCTCATGTATATCAACATTCTCCAGGATATATCCCCTTTCGATCCCATTATATATCCCCATCCAGCCTGCTTACGTAGCTTGTTGATGTTTTCCTAGCTGACTCTTCGTTGACGTTTGTTTATAATTTGCGTAGCGCTTCGATTTTATTATTTCTGTTGCTTCCTTCTGAAAATAATCATTTTATTTTTGATCGCTCTCGACTCTGGCCATAAATTATACCACCAAACGGAACATGTGTGCGTGTGTTGAGTTTTCCTCGGAAGGTAAATGAAAATTCCCCTCGAGAAGTTTGCCGGGGCGGCAAGTGCCGGTACATAAATACATATATGTATCTTTTCTTATACTTACACATTTACACATGATTTTCACAAGGTTTAAATTTGAAAATGTATCTTAGCAGATAAAACGAAATTATTTAAGTTATTTGTTGTAGTTAAAGTGATCTTTTTTCTTGTCAGATATTTAATTTCTTTAAATTTTATATAAAAATCTATCTAGTTTTTCCTCGCAGTCTATGGTAACCTCACCCAGTCGTGGTTATTTTGGCCTCACTGCAATTTAATTAAAAAAAATTGTAACAATTTGCCGTAAATTTCACATGAGCTTTGGCCAATTTCGCCGTTGCACTATAGGTTTTTTGACCACTTTTGCGTGCCAAAAGTCATTTTTTAAAAGTTGGCCGATTGAAGAAATTTTAGGTGCAATGGGTTCACAATTGATCATTGATCAATGTTGCATACCAGAATTTTCGATAAATGGCGCCACTTAAAAACATCAGCTGATCAAACACAGCTATCGGAAATGCAGCTATCGAAAATGCGCATATTGGCGTTTTTTATGTAATTTTGCAATCGTTAAAAGTAAAATATTTAAGAATATCATTGGAATTTTTGAAACGTGTTCTAACCAGAGGGGTTTGTAATATATGTTTATGCTTTTCAAAGTTGAAAAAATCTCGTTTTGTCCCCTTAATATAGTAAAAGTGTAAGTAACCTAAAAAAATGCATATTTTTGATGGTGCCTCATTTTTGAAAAGCTATATAAAGTGAGTGCAGCAGAGTCCAGCGAAGAAATGTGTTCTATGTTTTAGAGTATTCAATTCTTGTTCAAATGAGTGTAATTAGAATTGCCACTTTTAACCACTTTCCGAGATATTTTAATTTTTAGAACATAACCTCAGTGTGAAAAATGCTGAGTTGTTCGGCAAATGGCGCGAGGCAGTTGGCAGTTTTTTATTTTTAATTATTAAAAGCAAGGCGTGCCACGCCCACTGTTATTAAAAATAAATCGAATAATTATTAAAAAACCCTTGTTTTATATTAAAAAAATATTTTAAACATATTTGCATAATGAAAAAAATAAAAAAAAATAAGGGGGCGGTGCCACACCCACTTTTTTCTAATTTCAATAGATAATGGTTGTCCTAACCCAATGCAAAAAACCGATTCGAATTATCTTGCTCCGTTCTTGAGATATTAATTTTGGCAAGCAAAAGTGGTCAAAAAACCTATAGTGCGTTGCATGCGTTCGGCTCGTGTGCGAGTATCTGTATCTACGGAAGAGTATCTATGTATCTATGTCTATCGTGTGTGCGAGTGTGAGTCAATTTAGTACGCACACGGACGTGCTACACACGATGGCGTATGCAAATTGCTGTGGGGCAGGTCGCAAAGTAGCATTATTGTCGGTGTTGCCGTTGCAAAGCCGTTCAAGAGCATGGCTGCAACTGCACTGGGGGAAATTAGTGGTGGATTTAATAACACAATAACTATGGCTATCACTTAAATAAACCGGATAAAAAATGGATAAAATATTAACAAATAAATAAACCAGATTTTATTCTATTTGCTTTAGTTTTATAAAACTTGATAGTTTTATTTTTACCATGAAACATTCATTATTTTTGTAGGAAAAACTAAAAAAATGTATTATAATAAATTCTTCTTTGATCTGTAAATTAAATTGCAATAAATTCAAAGAAAATTATAACACTTTTTGGCAAACAAATTAACAAAAAAAAATGCCACAAGCTGCAATAGCGTCATCAGGACAGAAAAAAAACTTACAATGAACGCCAAAAGAAAGATCAGTTGCCAAAAGGTAGTATTTACAAAATTTATATAGTACATTATATATAAATATTTTTGATCGTAAACAATTTTCATTGTATTTTATTTGTTACAACTTTAGGGCTCTCTTTTTAAGCAAGTATTTCAGTTCAAGAGTAATACGAATAAAGTATCTTTTTTTTGCCTTTCCCTCTTGAGTGATCTACACCTTCTCTTTACTGCCACCCCACTCTTTGATCTTTTAGTTCTCTTGAGTATATTATCAAATACTCTTAATATTTTAAAGAGTGTTTTAATTTTACAAAGAGGGTGGATTGAAGAGAAAGCGAGTGAAAGAGTGCCAGAGATCGGGGGAGAGTTTTCTAGATCGCTCAGCTGGTTTCTGCTGGGAGATCTGCCAGCTGATCGCTGCCTCTGCCTGCTGCGGCAGAGAAACGTGAACGTGACTCTTGTTTTTTTTGTTTATTTTTTTTGTTTTTCTTATTGTCTTTTTTTTTCTCTTTTTGTTGCTGGTTTTTCTTAGCTTCTTTGTTCGTTTGGATCGTTTGCCAGCAGCCTCCTCCACCTCCCCCTGCCGCACATCTTTGGCAAACTTTTTTATTGCCTCTGCAGCAGTCTCTGCTTCAGCTGCTGCTGACTGCAAAGCCAACTGAGGCTGATCTTTTGCTTCAGCAGCAAACACACAGATACACACCACCATTGGCATAGAGGCTTGCTTTTTGGTTTTATTTATCGTAGATTTCCTCATTTTACGCTTATTTGTTTTGAAATAAAATTAAACGACGCATGGCAAATCAAGAAGCAGCAGAAAAAAGCAAAAAAAAGAGGGCCAAGGGGGGAGGAAAACCAAATGAACCGCAGCACAATTGCATTTCTTTCGATCGATTGAGGGAAAAGTGGGAAGAAATGTATAAGAAGTATAAAAGACACATTAGAAATTAAATTAAATTAATAATAAATATTAAATAAATGAGCAGAATTAATAAAATTAATTTTTAAATTCATTTCAAGTCTTAGGCATACATGTCGTATGCGTAATATGCAGTTTATTATGCACTTTATTACTCATACGACATGTATGCCTAAGACTTGCATTGATTCCGTTTCTTCATCTGTTTAGCTCAATAAACGTTAAATAATTGTAAAACTGCTCTTGTTTTTGACTATATAAATAATATATAATTTTTACTGTTTTTAACTTACCATCGAAATAGTGCTGCCGATGAAGTTGCTTTAGAAGCTGTGCCGTGGCTCCGAAATTATTGAGGGTAAATATTTGGATGCCAAACACATCTATATCTGATTTCAGGATATGACATATAATATTTATGTAGATTTTAATAAAGAATTTACGAATCTCATGGGGTTTTGCCCTGGGATCCGCTAGAAATTCATTATTCATCTTAACCAGTTTCTTGTACAAATGCGGCTGTAGTCGGGCTCCCTGCGTTTGCTCTATAGTTTTGTATTTCTTGAAGGTCTCGTGGGCCGTAACTCCGATCAGGATGGGAACCGTAATGCCAAGTGCCCGAACTTTTCTCACATACTCAATGATGGTGTCATGTTCGTAGCACACCTGTGTGATGATGCAGTCCGCTCCAGCATCCACCTATGAATAGAATCATTGGCTTTAACTTTGATAATATATATATTTTGATCATGCTCACCTTTTCCTTTAAGTATTTCAAGTGTTTCGTTAGATTCGGAGGAACCCCTTCGGGTTTGTCGTAGCCCTCTGGGAAACCACCCACGCAGACTGACATTGAATCTGGGGAAAAAAGGATTTTCCTTGGTTAATATAGTAAATCACTAAACAAAGTTAAATATCTGGCAAACTTACCATTTGACTTAGCTTTCGCCTTATCGACAATAGTTTTGCTAAATTGATAAGGCTGCGACGGATGTATGGTGTCCCCGCCCAAAGCCAAAACATTGCTAAAGTTCAAATCGAGGAACCGATCCAACCGATCTTCGGTCAGTCGATACAGGGTTAAGTGCGGCATCGCGGGTATTCGTGGAGCCAGGTGCTTGGCCAGCTGAAGGCTTTCTACCTGTCCTATGGGCTTCACGTTCCAGGATGCCCTTCCCAGCCAGGCAACGCTGACGAAGAAGGGCAGCATCGGCAGGAAGCGGTTAAAGTTCAGGCACGCGGGATTCCCTTCATGCCGGGGCATTACCTCGAGGCCATAGAAAAGGCGTCGCTCTTGTTGCCTTTCGTCGATAAGCGGCCGAATCCGCTGCTCATTTACTTCTTTGGGAAGTTCGGAGGCAAAGGTCACGCAGGGCACATACGAGTCGGGTTTCTGGACTTGATTGGTTTCCGTGAAGTGAGCCATGGATGCTGGTGTGCTGGCAGTTTGTCGGAAAATGTTAGTTTACAAAAGTTGGATTATTAGCAATCTCGAATTTGCCCTGACGAATATAGTTTGACACGCTCTGCGGATGGTTTTTTGATATTAGAACCGTTTAGTAGCATTTTGTTAGTCGCATTTTAAGTGTTTGATTGTTTACTTGTATTTTGTCAATTAAATTACTGTTTTTATTCTGCATAAAGCTTCTATCTTACAGAATATTATTTTAGATGCTTTACAAATTGGATAATGCCGCCTGCTTCTTTGGTAACCTGAAAAATAAATCCTCCTTTAATTTGATTTTAATAAAATTCTTATTGTAGGTAATCTTAATTCATTTTTTCCATTGATTTTTTACTATTTTATTTATATACATAATAAGAAAAACCTTTGTTTTTAATTCTTTAGCAAACAAATCTTTAAAACTTTTGTGTTAAATGATAACAACTTGCAAGTCCCAAGATTTATATCGATTGACATACACGTCGTATGCGCAATATGCGCATTGTCCATCCTAACGGCGTCATTTGTTTGGCTTAATTGCCGATAAATAATTGCAAAAAGCCGAGTTGCAAACAACCCCAAACTCTGCGTCAACAAACTCAAGCAAAACGCGAAAAGAAAAACATAGAAAATTCGCATTCGCACATCATTTTTCAGGCCCAAGCGACAGCTGCAAAAATAAGCAAAAAGAAAGGAAAACAGCAAACGGATTTGAAGCGTCGTCAGTGAAACCTTTTAGTCCCGATTCCATCTGTGTCATCTGGGGGCCAACTGGAGGAAGTCAACCCCTTTGGAAATGCACTGGCAGAAATTTAAGGAGGGAAGTTTAAAATGAAATGATAGAAAATTGATCAGAAATAAATGGGTAATAAATGACTACTTTACTTTTACTTACCTTTTTATTTTTAAAAAATACTTCCTAAGTTATGGTAAAAATATGTATATACTTTTATATTTAACTTTTTTAAAGATGTTCCTAATATTACTAAGAATTTTCAACTAAGATTTAATTGTCAAAAATAAACAGGAAACTTAGTAAAATATTTATATATTTCCTGTGTCTATTATCATGAAACATCTTCCTACCTGCCAAATGTTCTTCCCAGTGTATTAGCCTGCCACTTATCCCTTCTCCATGGCCGATCAACCGCAAGTTACAAATGTCAAATGTTGTTTTTGTCAAAAAGAACCTTTCAGTGTGGGGCGGTGCCTCAACCTCACCCCTCAGCCCTGATGGCAAGTCCCGCAGGAAGGTGCGGTGACGCAACAGTTCTATTATTCGGGATGAAAATCTGTCAAAAAAATATCTACGCACTTCTTCGGCTGTGATCCGTGACATTGACTGACATTGATGACGCACCAAGAGCTGCAACATTCGCATATACATATAGTATGCAAAAAGGGGGAAGGCAAGCAAGGGTTTTCCAAGATCCATTCATCAAGCGCCGCTTTTTGGGCCAGCTGCAGGATTCGAGCCACGGCCATTAGCCATGTCAGTCTTGTCATTTGTTATTCTTCGACTGAAGACCATAGCTCGTGGTCAACTGAAAGGGGTTGTCCTTTCAGCTGTCTATCCTTTCCCTATAATGCCAGCATTATGAATCCTAGACCACATCCGCATCAAATCAATTCAATCAAGTCACGCTTCCTTTTGGTATTATTACAAATAATATGTATTTTCATATTACGATTTAATGTAGAGGAAGTTGTTTTAAAATAGTTTTTTTTCAGGGAAAATTTTGTTCAAACAATCATAATAATTATGAAGATATTTAGAAGTGATCTTGAAATTATTTTTTTATTTTTCAAATAAGACTTTATTGGCATTCGTTAGATCTGTTTCCTTATCACTGAATAGATGTTGTTGGTTTAGTTCCTTCAGCAGTTCCTCGACAGCTTCAAAGTGATTTAAAGTAAAGAATTGGAAGCCAAAAATATTCAAATCGGCCTCCAGAATACTTTTAATAATATGTAAATTAATGCGAACAAAGAAAGTTCTAGTTAGATGCTCATCTGACTCAGGTTGAGTTTGTAACTGAACCAGCTCTTGGCGCAAATTAGGCGGTAGTTTAGCCAAAGTTATATTCTCTATAAAGGTGTATTTATGGAAGGTCTGATGTGTCATAATACCGATCATAATGGGAACTGTAATGCCAGCGGCCCGAACTTCTCTTACAAAATTAATAATGACCTCAGGTCGGTAGCAAACTTGTGTGATAATGCAATCCACGCCGGCAGCAACCTATGAAAGGAATTAGTTTTATTTTTATTTAAAGATTTTAATAATAATCAATTAAACCCACCTTTTCTTTCAGGAATTGTATGTGCTTAGTTAAGTCCGGAGCTACTCCTTCGGTGATATTATAGCCCTCTGGAAAACCACCCACGCAGATTGATATTTTATCTAGAAAAAGGGATTTCCCTTAGTTAATGAAATTCCACAATTCAATTTGTAATAAAATTAGTAAAAACAAAAAATACATCATACAAGAGAAGCTAAGCTACCTAAAGCTTGTTGTATTTGTTCAACAATAATCAATTTCAAACTTAACATTTTTTTACGCTTGGCAAAGTAGTAAATAAGTTATTTTTAGCAGCTTTTTGTGTGATTATTTACGAAGGGAGGCGTGACAATGAGATAAGCTACATGTTCTCATGAACTCAAATGAAATCACAAAGCATTATCTTCCAAGTTAATAAATACATATATATATATTTTGTAGTCTAACTGATAAACTTACCACCTGACCTGCCCTTTGCCTTCTCCACAATGTATTTACTGAGTGAAAATCTTTGTCCCGCATGCATCAAATCTCCTCGCAAGGCCAACATATTGCTAAAGTTCAAATCCAAGAACTGATCCAGTCGCTCATCGGTTAGCCTATAGGCAGTCAAGTGCGGCATTACGGGTATACGTGGGGCCAGGTGCTTGGCCAGCTGAAGGCTATCCACCTGGTTTATAGGCTCCACATCCCAGTAGTTTGTGCCCAGCCAGGTAATGCTCACGAACATGGGCAAAACCGGCAGGAAGCGTTTGAAATCCAGGCACACGGGTTTGCCCTTAGAGCGGGGCAATATTTCCAGGCCATAGAAGAGACGCCGCTGTGCCTGCTGTTCGGCGATGAGGGGGCCAATCCGCTGCTCCTCTAATTCATGCTGTTCCGGGGCAAAGGTCACGCAGGGCACGTACGAGGGAGGACTCGGACTGGACCCGGCCAGCGTGCAGTGGGCCATCGATACAGATGCTAACGCTCTCACAGATCGTTGAAAACTGACCGTGTCCGCTAGGTGGCACTCGGATTATCAGCGATTAGCGATCAGTGCCGGTCTAACCTAACGTATATAGTAGCTCGATTCGCTCCCGAGATGTCTGGAACGGCTTGGCTTGGCTTGCTTGTGAGAGCGGAGCTGGGACTGATAGCTTCTTGGTTTCCAGATTAAATCATTTACGGTTTGATTAAAAATATCAATAATTAAAAGCGATACTTTAATTAATTCATATCAATAATTTAGAATGGGAATACATGTTGAATTTAGTCTTGACCTAAAATAGTTTACTTATTTTTTTTTTCCTTGAAAAGGCCCAGGTCATGGAGTTCCTTAATCATAAGGTGGACAGTTTCGAATCGGTTGAGGGTAAAGAAGACAATACCCAAGACTTCATCGCAAGCGGCCAGGACTTCCTTTATAATGCGGACGTTTTGCTTAACGAAGAATTGACTAATCAATTTCTGCTGCTTGTCGGGGTCCCCCTCATTTTGGCAATGAATTTTTTCAATTTCTTTTTCCAGTTCGGGCGGAAGTTCAGCCTCGCCTCGTTTCTCCATCCTCTTGTAACCGAGATAAGTGTCGTGAGCCATTATTCCGATCAGGATGGGTACTTTAATGCCCGCGGCCCGGCAATCCTTCACGTATTTAATGATGACGTCTGGCTTGTAGCACATCTGGGTGATTATGCAATCTGCACCGGCTGCGATCTGAAAAAAGAAAGAATTGAATGGATGATATATATTTAATATATAACAAAAACCCACCTTCGCCTTCAGAATCTCTATGTTCCTGGCCATAGCTTCCGGACTCCGTTCGTCGGCATTGTAGCCGTCTGGAAATCCAGCCACGGAGACTGATATTTTATCTAGGCGGAAGAAAGGGTGCAACTAAGAAAAGAAAACTAGGAAGTTCCTTGAGCCTTTGTTGTGTATTAAAGGATATTCCGGGAGGTAAGCCGCGGCTAGGCTCTACTCCGCCAGTAATTCACTTACCACCTTTACTGCATTTTACATACTGGGTCAAATCGACAGCATAATTGAACACCTGGTCTGGCTCCACATCGTCACCACGCAGGGCTAAGAGATTCTTAAAGTCTAGGGCCAGGAATTCATCCATTCGCTGCTTGGACATTCGATAGCAGGTTAGATGCGGCATCGTTGGGATTCGTGCAGCCAGCTGCTTGCATAGTAACAGACATTCCGTATCTCCGATCGGGTTCACATGCCAGAAGCGCAATGAATGCCACACAACGCTGACGAAGATCGGCAGTACCGGCAGATAGTTGTTAAAGTCCAGAATCACGGGACCTTTCCGGGTACGGGCCAGGATCTCAATAGCGTAAAAGAGGCGTCCTTTTGCCTGATGCTGGGCAACTAGCGGTCCGACTCGCTGCTCTCCACATAACTCCTGGCCAGGGGCAAAGGTTAAGCAGGGTACATACGTCGACGAATAGCGACCCTGGCTAGCTAGCGAAGTCATTTGGATTGCCTGCCGCGATCCAAACGCTCCCAAGCCGACAGATCGGAGAAAACAAGCAGCGATCGCCATCTGCAAGCAATCCTGTCAACAATAAAAATCCTGCTCGACGTCGCCCGTCCAAGATGCCTGTGCGGGAGTAGAACTTTGTTAAGTAAACTTCCAAAAATTAATAAATTTACAAGGAACCAGTTTCCTAATGATTAACATTTCAAAACGCACAGATCTGATGGGGGGTTTTAGGGTTGGAAAAAAATCAAAGATCGCTATGTTTTAAATAATTTGAGTAATTTTAATAAAAATATCATCTAAAGGAGATGCATGGTCAACCCTTTCTCTTTTTTATTTAAGATTTTCCAATATGCAGCTGCATTTGAAGGGACCTTCAAATGTTTCCCTAGTAAAGAAGGGAATCTTAAAATTAGTTCGACTTCTGTCAATGTGCCTGCCATGTGCACAGAAAAAAACTATATATATATAACATATATATATACATATATGTGGGAGTGCCTAGGAACCTGTTTTTAGTCTTGTCGGAAGGCCGTTCTATATTTAAATCCATGAAGACAGCATTAGGGGAGATCGCTCCATTTAGAGCCATACTACTTAGGACACACATAAATGTGACAGTGAAAATATGCTGGAAATCATTTCATTTTTAGGGAAAAGATATATTAAAATAACTTAAAAATATACCAAAGACGGCGACAAGTATTTGAGAATTGACGGAATGATTAGTAAGTAAATCTAGGGGCATGGCAAAGGAAATATGTTTTATATGAGACTGAAACAAATGAATTTGGAAGGGAATAATATAAAAGAAAAATTAGGAATAAAAAAAATTATAATAAATACAAGAAATATATACAGAAAACTAACAAAATATGTGCTGGAAATTTATAAATAAATTCTACAACATCTTAAAGTTTAATACACAAAAAGCATCTACATATTAACTTCTTTATTTGTAAACTTCACATTTTGCACAGCTTACTTTATACTTAATCTAAAAAATTACCTTCTTGCCATGACTCTGCGCCATTTCCACCATAAAATCGAAAGGATAATGAGTTCAATACCCTGAACAGAACAAGTTCTCTTCGCCTCAGTGAACCTCAACTGAAAAGATACTTCGTAGTTACGTCACACAAAAGGTCCCTAAGAAAAGACTTCAATCAAGGCATAGAGCTAGAGGATTACCCCCGGAAGGTGATTTGTTGCCTTTGCTGGGTTTTAGAAGAAAATTACATTGTACCTACCACCTTCGATCTTAACGCCTGATTGAAGGACCTCCTCCAAATTAGCTAAGCCGCTCATTCACCATAGATTGATGTTGGGTCACCTGTGGCGAGACTGGCGAAGGGTTTCCTGCTTTATTACGGCCATATTTTATATTTTTTATTCTAACAAAAAGCACCGAGGGATTAAATTACTGCGCGAGATGGAAAAATCTTTGATGAAATGCGTCTGCTGAGTGCTGGGAAATGGGAATGAAACTGCGTCTCGGGGCGCACACACGCACGCATGAAGATACATTTTCTTGGGGCTCCTGCCGCTCCTCTTCATGAGATACTTTGCTCTGTTTGAAATTAAAAAATTCCACCGAGAGCTGGGAAATTATATTGCGGTGGCGGGGTAGAGTGGAAAAATGTAATAAAGACATGAGTTGTGAAATTATTAAGATGATTATGGTGGCAGCAAGCACTCGAGTGTAGGCGGCGGCACCGCCAGGATTTTGTAATCAGTCTGAGATGCAAAGGACATTCGCAGGTGAAACACTTCCGACATTTAAAATGTTTTTTCATGAGTTATTGAACTTTTGGGGCTTTCCTGGGAGAGTTGTTAGAAAGAGGATTAGTTATAATGAGCTTAGCATTTATTTAATTATGAATAGAAGTCAATAGAAAGGAATAATTAATCGATTTAAATTAAATTATATATAGTTTATTTATATATAATATATAAAACAAGTTATCATTAATTTAATTTGTAGCCTTGAAACCTATGTGTGCACTTCAAGGATTACCTTGTACATACTCGCAAGTACATAAAAAGGACGAATGGAATTTTCCATGGCATTTGCAACCGCTGCTCACCGCTGCTCTGTGTGAATCATCATCATCATCATCCTTTCGGGGGTTGAAACACTGTCGATTTTTGGGGGATGCATCTCAGGATCAGAGCATCGGTCGGTCGGTCGCACCACCAATTTTATTTCATTTCACTCCACTACGCTTTACCTATCGCGCCGAGCGGAATTTATCGCTTGTTGCTAAGCGGGACAAAAGGCGCAGGACACTCATAACTGGGTGAGTGGGCTGGCCGGGTTCCCACTGACTCACTGACTGAATGCCACAATGGATGGATGTATGGATGGATGGATGAATGGAGTGAAGCCAAGGGCCAGGGCTTGGGTTCGCACCGGGGGTTGTTTCGCCCACCGACGCCTGCCAGGAATCGCATCATTATAATAGTTACACTGGGGGAAAAATAATTAATAATAATATTGTGCGTGTTCAAAAAATTTAATATGTACTTAAAACTATTAAAACAATGTCTTAAAGTGAGCTTAAAATATTTCTAAAGCTTAGATCTTGCCTTGACTTTTATGTGTTTAATTTAATGATTTTAATTTTTTGTATATAATTTATAAACAATGTTCTTCATACAAATTTTTAAATACTATTCTAAAAACCTTTAGAGCTTCAAAAGATATTTAAAATTATTTTTAGAAACCTTTGCGTGGTAAATAAATAATATTTCCATAGAAGTTGAGTTCTAGAAATATTTAATTCATTCTTTTAGATACATTTTAAGGGGGTTTAAAAGCCGTAATAATTTCTGAAACACTCTAGAGAAAGTCTACGATTTTCTGTAAATTATTAGCGACCATAAATATTGTTTAAATGGTATTCAGACATTATAAATACCTCAACTATTTCTCCCTGTGTAAAATCTGTTTAAGGCAGCCAGTGTGAGTGACGAGTGCCGGCTGCCGCAGTTGGTTTCAGATATTTTCAGTTGGCTTCGGTTGGATGGGTGGCGCAGCAACCCCTGATAGCATATACATATACCATACATAGCATATATAGCATATAGCACATCCTGCACTGAAGGACACCAGGCCACCTTTGTGCGTTTCGGTTGCAAATCTTTTGGAAATTGCGTCATCGCCGTGCGGCGAACGTGGCAGGCACGCAGCAGAGTTCCCTTTACCCAGTCCTCGCCAGTCCATCCTCCAGCCTTCATCCTTCGAGAGAAATCCCCTGCAATCTCGTATGAGTTACTGACATAATTAGGACTTAACTGGAAGTCACGCGCAGCGCATTCGTAATCCGAGTAGTCCTGCCGCCTGTGCTATATGGGATTCAAGGTCACATTTCCATTTCCATTTCCAGCTGCGGTCGAGTGAGCCGTCAGCGATTCGATTTCATCTCATTTGGCAGTCGGCAGCTGCCCTTAACCCATTTGGATCGTTCATTTGAAGAGCTTACTGTAGGTCCACTGCGGGATAACGTGGCTGGACTTCAGATATATATATTATAGTATTCATTTCGATGAATTAAATAAGGATATTGGAAGAAATCTAATCTATTTGGTGAAAGCGTAATTTTCTTTTAAAGAAGGAAATCTCTTTAGTAAATATTTTTTGAAGATTTTTAACCTAAAGTATGGCTTCTACTAGTGAAAATATATCTTTAAATAAGGAGTCATTGTTCAATTTCTTCAAATTATATTTTATACAAAATAGGAAACCCATTTTATTGTTAATATTATTACACATTCTGCTAGCAATAAATATAATACTTCTCCTTAGAATTTCCAGTTTTCCAAACTTATATTTAGCATTCAAATTTAACGCTTTTTTTAAATTTATTTAATATATTATTATATTTTGATAACCATGAAAATACTATTCTAACAGTTTGAGAAGAATGACAAAACAGGATCATGTCACACCTTTGTTTCCTCAAAAATCATTTTGTTATTAATTTAATGACAAAAATAACATTCTGTTGATTACATATTTCACCGTTTACAAACATTGCCCGCCGCTATATACATATATTTAATTTCACATTCACGGCCAAAGTCTTGGGCTTCTCCGGATGTCTAAGTCATGCCCAAAGGGTCGGGGGAATGGGTGTTGCCGGAGTCCTGAAAGGAAAAACAGGACTCACAATGGGAAAAGCAAGTCAGCAGGCCTGCACACATGCACACACGCACCAAACTAAAATATGTGTAATTTAATTATGGGCCTGCCAGCGCCGACGTCGACGTCGACGGCGGGTGGCAAATTGCCAAAAAAAAAATAAACAAAATAAAAAAAAATCAAGGAGAAAGTAAGATAAAACCAGAGGGTTATAGTGACGACTAGGGATTACCTAGTATTTGGAGAAAGTAATTCTTAATTTCAATAAATGTATCAAATATTAAAATAATTTATACTTCTTTAACTGAATTTAGATTTAAAGTTAAATGTAATTTAAATATAATTTACAGAAACCTTTTTAGCTTTATAAATTAAATTTAACCTAAGAAATAGAGAAATCAGAAATAAGCTAAATGGAAACCAAAAATGTCCTTGAATCTTTAGGAAAATATTTAACATCATACAAAATTTCAATTACATCAACAAAATAAGTTTATTCATATTGCTATTATTTTTATCAAATAATTTCAAATATAAGTAACCAATAATCCATAATATTCTAGAAAATAAAACTTAATTAAGAAATATTTCCTATTTTTTAAATATATAATTGAGATTTAATATAAAATGTTGGAGAGAGAACGTAATTAAATATTTTATATAAAAAAAGCATTGTTTAATCTATCATTTTAGAATTTATTACTAGAATTAGAATTTCCTAATAATAAATATTTATAGTTTGTATTATATATATTTTTTCTTTTGTTTATAAAACTGTAAAAGTAAACAAAGAAACTCTCGAAAATTCTCTCTCCTCCCTTATATACATTTCCCTCGAATACAATATACCCTGGCACCTTTCCAAGTAGCGGGTATATAGCAAAGGGATGTGGCAAAAAGGGGGAAGTCGAACGTACGCATATCCTGCTGCTCAAAAGTCCTGCCCTTCGACCGATTTTCCTACGCTTTCTGCGCCTTTTGTTGCCTTGTTTTTCGGTACCATTCCCCTCCCTTTTTGTTATTTTGACTCAAGCTGTGCACATTTTCGGTTTGATTATCGAACACAATATTTTTTCCGCTTTCCTTGTTGGCCATAATTGACGATTGCGCCATGAGTCGCCACAATTTCCCCCCGCACACCGTACCGCAGCCACCCAACATCGACATCCTATTTCGCATCCTCTGGCCGGGGCTTTCCCTTTTAATGAAATTTTTCCCAGCGCTGGTCGAGTAAACACATTAAACAGATTTCAATTTTTTAATATTCCAAGCTTTCATTGGGTGGCATGTTGCTGTTTTTTTTGGGTGGGTGGGTCAGGGGGTCGTGGAAATTAATTTGTAATGCGGAAATTGTAAAAGGCGAAAAAGATCTGAAAATTATGTTGTAATTTGGAGCGGCGACGCGAATTTGATTGAAATATTACTTCAACGAACTGTCATTAAACTCAATTGAAGCTGAACTGATGTATTTGGGTTTAATGTGAATGAGATTTTTAAGGAAAATTAAAGCATTTAGCATTGAAATCTTAAATGTAAGGATTAGCAGTTATTACATTTTTATGATGCTTTATTTTAACTGAAAATAAATATTGTGATGAATTCTATAAGGAAAGCATAGGTTGGAAATTTTTAAAATATATTTATATTTTCTTTAAATTATAAGTAAAATTTAATTTGCAAAAAGAAATGTTTATATAATATTTTTCATAAGTTTTTATTAGAATTTAACATTGCCATTGAATAGCGTTTCCCTTCTAAAGTTTTAAAAATATTGGCTTATTTCTTAAGGAAGTAAACAATATTTTTTTCTACCAAGTTCCATTACCCTTCTCATGGCTCAAATCACTTCATCTAAACCTCCAATCTCTATCTCTTCTTCTCCCAAATATTGCCCAAATCTAGATCGATTCGTCTGTATATGCTGGTCTCAAATATACACTTATATAAAGGCTATAAAAAATCTTAACTGAAATCTTTTAAAGATACAAGTAATCTATTCATCCATGAGATGTGTTGTTCCCCTCTTGAAGAGATACAAATTGTTGATACGATTCAAGTTGCTGTCGTCGATTATTGCCACACATTCAAGGCGGGTTGAAGGTAACACCACAGCAGACAATAGATCGCGCCGCCCAAAAATGGAAGATTCGGGCATTAATAACAGCAATAAAAAGAGTCGTAAAAGAGCGGCAGTAACCGTTAAAGCCAGAGAAACCCGTTAAGAGCACGAGCACAGCACAGCGCAACACCCACCCACACGCCGAATATGTAAAACGGAGCTAATGCCATGCACAAAGCCAAAAATAATAAACCGAAGAGGAGCCACAAATATTGATAGTACAATGGGGCAGGCCGAGGCCCAGCCATAAATGGTGGCCAACACAACAGGCCTCTCCAAGCCTCAGAAACCTCACTAACAATCTCATACTATATATCGCATATAGGAGGCTCTTTTATGGCCGTTCGGTTCGTGATTTTCTTAGGAGCTATTGATTTGCGACGGTGCCGAGGTGCTGAGGTGTACGGATTTATAAGGGAGCCGCTTGAAATGCGATTATTGTCACGGTCATGTTTTCACCAAAGTCGGCAGCCAAATGTCAATCCTGCAGGCATCTACATAGATTTTCCTTCATAAATTTAATTGGCTTCAAGATGTTGAGGATTTCTTTGAAATTACAACAAAAGTATTAGAGATTTTCAGTGGCATAAATTAGTAATTTAAATCCATAAAGGTTCCAGCGGTGAAACCCGCAATGATCGATTCTAGATCGAATCTGGCCGCCCTCCCTATCAAGAGAATCTCCTTGGGAGTCGAGCTTGGAAACCTCTAAGGTATTAACCTTCTATTATCTGTTAGCTAGTTAGCTAGTAAAATGGTAGGCTGAAGAAACATTAATTTAATAGTTAAACAACATAAAAAACGTAGCCAAAGCAAATGCTTCTAATTTGCCATACTAAAATCAGATATATCCTGGATCTCCCCGACTCATATTTATGGGTCGTAAAACCCAATTAGCATGCTATATATATTTTGCGCCTTTATATCCGTCCCTTCGGACCCAATTCCTGGCCAATGTGTTGATCTAGCCGTGTGTAATGGCAAACACCTTGCGCCACAGAGTCAAGCTGTCAGGCTGTTGTTACCCTCAAAGCCAAGTTGGTATCAGCCTCAGGTATATATTGTATATACATAGTATAGGGTATATACATATGTACATATTCCGATATGTGTATCCACGAAATGTCTATTGTTTTTGTTGATTTTTCTTTCTACGGCCTGCATACATTTTGAGGTTTGCTTTCTATACACAAACAGGGAGGCCTGGAAATAGATATTTGTTTCAGAATTCAAAGATACTTTTAAGAAAGGTATCTATAAGTATAAAAGATTAAATTTTATGTGTTAAGAGTTTGAAATTGGTTATGAATTAATTGATTTTATATTAATTTGAAAAAGAAATGAAAGAAAATAATCTCTAAAGGCATCTTAAACATTTTTTAGATTTTAAATCTCATAATGTGGGTTCTTAATATAATGTTAAAATATCAATAAATATCTTTTATAATTTTCAAGCTCTTATATTTTTAAAATAATTTTACGCTTTAAACTTATAGCAAAAAAATTAGTCAAGTATTTTGTTTAAATTTAAAATAGTCATAAAAATGTACTATCAGATCAGATTTATAAAATCCAACCAAAAACTGTAATTTAATTTCTCTAAAAATATATGTATATATAGTAATCCTCTATAGGCTGTTTCCACTGTCATATGCTCCTCTCCCTGTTTAGGGCCACTTAGAGGCGACTGGCGAACTAGCTGACTGACTGACTGTTTGACTGACTGACGGAGTGACGCGCCAAGTGGATGGATGACTGACTGATTGCATGACGAACTAACGAAACTAACGAATCGGCGGTCCAACCGATGCCAAACACTCAAAACAACAACAACAAATAACACACACACACTCACACACACACCTTGAGTGTGTATGGACACTCAAAAACAACAAGACAAGAACAGGAGACCTCTTAAAAGGCTGCCAGCATGGAAGAGGCAGAAGTAGAAGAAGCACAATAATGGGCTCAAGACCCCGGACCTAAGTTTACTTTACTTTTGCCTTTTTCACTTTTGATATTTTGACATTTTCATTTGACAGCTGATTGAAGGGCCCACAACCAACAGCCAACAACCAACAACAACGATGGCTAAAACAGAACCAACAAACAACAACAACTACAAGATGGTGTGATTCGATTTCGATCGATGTTGTGGCGACACAGCCCAAGAAAAGAGATGGATAGATGATGATGATGATGAAAAGACAGGTACACCCAGGAAAATTGTATCTTTTTGCCATATATATTTCAAGATAAACTGAAATAATGGATTTTTACAAATTTAATGGTTAAAATAGGCTGGAAAGGTGGTTAGATCGATCAGGAAGTTGCTGCTCGGAGCTATGAAATATATTTAGAAAGATTTAAAAGATACTTTACTTTTAAACTACAATTCATCTTTGGATTCGTTTTCAAAAAATATTTTATTGAAGGAATAATAAGGAATAATTATTAAAATATTTAAATATATATATATATTGATTGTTCCATTAATGAAATAAATAATAAATAAAATAATGTTTCAGTGGATCAACTGGGTACAAATGATAGCGATAGCTTGTTGTCAGGTCGAATAGTGCTCACGCTCATGTGGTGCTGTGGTGTCAAGTGCCCAGCCAGTGGGGCAACTACAATTGATATAAAAAATATATAAGATTTATTTTAGTATAGAAAGTCATATTTTTAGGACAGGTTAATAAATTCTAAAGATAATTCTAAGATACTGGTTATTGTTAAAAAATTAAATAAGCGATTTATGGGAATAAAAAATCTTTTGTTTTGGGTCTTCAATTCATTTTAATTAAATTTCTAACTCGAAGTTTCATTTGTTGAATAAAAATTTTTAATGGTTTAGCTTGAAAATTATTGTAGTAAATTAAATAATTAGTGAATTTAAATGAAATGAATGGAAATTAGAAATATACATTATATATGTAGATATCTAGAGAAACGAAATGTCACAATATATACAATTAAAACCAGCCTTAGACTTCAATTGACTCCTTTTTTTATATTTTCTTTAGAAAACTTTCTGTATAGATTTTTATAAATAATAACGATCAGTTCAAAAATGGATTCAAATTTTACAAAATATTTTTTTTTAGCCACTGTGCCTAGAGAAAGGTGGATGAGTGGGTGCGTTGCGCATATGAATGTGTGACATGTTTGTCGAAAATGTTCAAAGTTGTTTGGCTCTTTCGGTTTGCTCTCATTGCTGTTGTTGTCGTATTGCTCGCTTGATGGAAATGAAAATGGAAAAGCGGGAAAAGGAGGCGGAGGTAAAGGAGGGAGGCGGGGCAGGGACGGAGCAGAGTGAGCATTCGATTTGCCAGTGCAGGCCAAGTTGCGCCTAATGGCGTCGCGTGCGTTAACTTTTAGCGTCAAGTGTCATACACAGTTTTATATGTGTGTGCGGCTACATGTGGAAAAAATAAGGGAAAGAACATTAAAGAAAAGATTTTTAATTTACTTAAAAACTATGCGATTTTACAGTAAAAAAAATAACACAAATAAAGCAGTTGGTTTGTATAGAAAGCTCTTTCCTACCTTCCTCAGATCCTTATGACATCCTTTATATATTTTGTATAATTTTTTTTAGAATTATCAAGTAAATATTAATAAAATCAAAATTGTTTACCTATCATTGCGCTGAAAATTAATTTGTTTTCTTATTAAAAACTATTCCATTTGAAAAACTTCTTGTACATATGATTATGATATTGCTTCTAACTATTCTCTCAGTGCTTCATGTGTGTGTATTTTATGCTGTGTTTGCCTAACTGCACATGACAGTTGTTGAGCATTAGCCTGATCCAATTTGGCTTTCCCTGCCCCACCCCGCTTCGCCCTCTCTCTCCCTCTCCAGCCGTATCTGCCCTTTTCGTGGAGAGTGTCCATTGTGGCAGCGAAATGACCCGAAGCACTCGAGTGACACCTTTTTTGAGCTGTGGCCCGGCCTTCTTTGCATTTAATTGCCCAAAACGAAGGCCCACATATATGAACACAACACACACCTGCACACACACAGACATACACCTTTATGAGGGCCCTCCAAAAACGAGAGCTAATCGAAAGCGTTTTTACTTTCATTTCCTTCTCCAGTGTCGGCCCATTTCGGTTGACATTAGTTGCAGGTAACCTTTAGGTCTCCACCGAACCAATTATGTTTCCTATGTGAGCGGGGCTAACTATCCAATTAGGTGGGGAATGTCCAGGTAATAATGAGCTGGAAACTATATAGTAAGCCCCAGTGAATCTACATGTAAATAAGTCATTTGGTAAACTATTCCAAAACTAATTAAGGGGAACCAGGGAGGAGCATATACATAGAATATATTTAAGGAATAATTATTAAATTTCTAGGTGAGGCAAACACAGTGATGAATATCTCTTACCTGTGCCAAATCTCCTCCCAAAATAAATAAAGGTAATTTGCAATTTACCTTGAGTAACTATCTACTGATTGGTGTAAACTATTTACACTAACTTCAGCTCTAATCCCAGCTGGCCATTGCTGAAATTGAAATACAAGCTGCAGAATTGTCGGTAAACAGTTGCCGAGTCAAAATGAAGATTGACGAGGAACATGCACCGCACCCACCAGTTCAGATTCTTCACAGGAGCCAGGAGCCATCATCCCGAAGACATTTTAATGTAATCCCGTAAGATAGGGACTCGAGTTCAGTGGGGAGGGGAGGGGAACTGCAGGCGAAGGACACGGCATGGAGGTACACGGGACAAATTGCATTGCATCTTCGTTCAAGGATCCTGGCATAGCAGCATCCGAGCATCCTGGCTAACCCACCACCAAGGATCACCTCGGCAACTGGGCTCTGTTCTTAAGTGCTTGAAAGCGCATAGTTTGCCCCAGCTTGTGTGGGTCTGCTGGGAGCATACTGGCAGGAGTAAGTGTAATCAACATGCAAGCACAACAAAGGATGGGTGGAAAGTGCACTTTAAAATATTTAAAAGATAGATTTGTTAACATTGTAAACATTCGCTAATAATTATATGGAATATTTTGTATATTAATAATTATTGGAAAATTATAAATACAGAAAATATGTAATAAAAGAAAGGTATAAAACCACATAAGAAAATGTAAATATATTTCAATAAATAAGTTATCTTTCAGGAATCAAGCCACATATATTCCCTATATATGAGCATATCTTACATATATTTTTATACAATTTCTATATAGTTTTCCTGAGTGCACAGGACTGCCCTCACGTATGCCTGGAGTGGCGTTCAAAACGAATTTGCCACAGCACTTGAGCGCTCAACAGGACGAAGATGACGGGCAGGGCCATGGAGGAACGGCCACGGTTATGGGGAGGATACAAGGATGAGTGAGGACGAGGACCAGGATGCGGAAGGACCAGCCTGGTTGGCCATGTGCAGGGGTGTACCAAGCTCAGTATAACCACGCAGCGCAGCGCAGCTCAGCGAAAATAATGACGGCGAAAACAATTGCAACAGCGGTAAACAAGAACTCGCTCGACACGCTCTCGACACTTGAGGCGCGGCCAAGGAGCGAGGGGAGTCCTTGCTACCTGGACTGCCGCCCTCAGATCCTTGGCAGCAGGGATATGGAATCCGGGACTGGCACGCAATCAGGAGAACAGCCACGGACGCGAACGCGGACGCCGACACGGACGGTTGTTGTTGTGTAATAAGCATTAATGGGGTGCTCGCCGGGATTGCCGTTACCGTTGCCACGGCCGTTACCTATTCATCCCAAATGTTGTTTGTGTTTATCTGTCAACATGCAACGTCGTAGCCATGGCCATCGCCATCATCGCTCCCTGCATGTTTGCTTTGGCTGCTGCTGTTGCAGAAAAAACAACTCAAATCGGATGGCCATTACCGTGGATAGAAATGTGCGAAAATTTTTAGCGAAAATGGTTTTATTTTGATTAAAATGGGAGAAAATAAATGGTAGGAAGGATGCAAAAAAAATATGGTATATGAAATAAGTTTACAGAAAATACATATACAGCCACGAATCAGATTTAATAAACATAAAAATATTCGAATTTACTCTGACTTCATGTTAAAATATAAACTTTTTAATCATTTCTTTTGCCATTTTTCCCTGAAATTAAGACAAAGTAATAGCAAACATTGTACACTAACATTTGGAAGGATTTTTACCTGGAATACCCCCCTCCAGACCCACTGTAACACTGCCATCAACATCAGCATTTGCCGCCGTCATCCCCGAACCCATCATCAGCAATGATGATTTTCATGATGATGATGACGCCGCCGCTACCAACGACAGGGAGCGCGTGTGAGAAATCATCTTTTTAATTTTCACAATCAAATGTTTTTGTTATTATTTTTTCCACTCGACTACCGCATTTTCCGAGCCGAGCTGCCGGAGCTGCAGGCAACGGATAGAGCGAGCGAGCAGCTGTCCGAAATTGAAAACGGGGTGGGATATGGTATGGGATATAGGATCTGATGGGGTGTCTGCATGGGCAGAGAGGGGGATGGGGCCACTCAGAGACTCGAGTTTTGTTTTGTGGTTTATTACACGCAAATAAATTACATTTATGTTTGTTTGTTTCCATTGCCATGAAGTTGCAGACAACTAGGGATGTGAGTTTTCCTCAAAGAAGCTAGTTTAGGGAATAAATAAATATATGTATATAAAACCTAAAACAAAGGTTGAAAGTTTGGAAATTTAAAAAGCAATATTTTCTTTTAGGTATTATAGTATCAAATAAATTTTTAAATATTTTATTTAGTAAAAAATTTTATTTAGGAAAAAGCAAAAACCCAATTGTTTAGCTTTTCCAGTTCTCCCATCTCTTCTCTCTAGTTTGGCGAACATTTGCTTCGATTTTCAATTGTAATTTTTCCTCTATAATTTTCCCATCGACTTTTCACAACCCTCCACTCCCCTCTGCATCCACACAGAGCTCTCTCTCTCTCTCTAATCACCCCCCTTGGGCATCTGGTGCCGCTTCTCGATTGTTGGCTGCTCTTTATTAATTTGATCATTTCATGATTGCCGTTGTTATTGCTGCTTTTGTTGTAATTAACCTTTTGTCTTTGTGTGTGTATGGATGGGTGTCGTTGTCATTGTTGTTGTTGCTGTTCATTTTGGCCTAAGTTTTGGTCTATTTGTCGGACTCGAACCCGAACCCGAACCCTCTCGAACCCTGAAACCCTCCTCTGTCATTGTGTGTTGGCAGCTCTGGTCAAAAGGTCCGTCGTGTCGTCGGATCCCCAGCTCCCATCGGTCCATTGTCCCATATTCCCATTGTATTTAGTGACATCAGCACTAAGGCCTAACCGAAGTCCAAACTGGAAGCATTCCCCTTTTTGACCATTCCCTGCTGTGTCTCCTCGCTGGACTTGGACATTTGGGTATTTTCCGGCTCTGAGAGTCGGATGCTCGGTTTCAGATGCTAATTATGCACTTGACATTTGACGAGGGCGTGGATGCCGCTCCTCCTGGATGCTGCTCAGACTTTCATGATTCACGTACAAACAAATTACAACATAACCATAACCCCTTTGACCCGTTAATTGCTCCGGGGAGGTGTGGCAGAGGATGTCCCAGCAGGTTGGAGTTACATCTTGACCTCTGTTGAGGATGTAAAAATATGAAATAATTAGTTTCAAGTTAATTATAAAGTTTGACAGATGTTTTAACACATTAATAAATATAAATAATTAATTTTGAATCTCTTTACTCACCTTCTTTATATTTAATTAATAAATAACACAAATATTATAATTAAAACTGGTAACCCCATTTAAAATATTTGTTATATGATTTTCAGTGCTCTCTTTCTCTGTTCTTTAGCTTAATTTATTTATTTATAAGCGCTTTTATTTCTTGTTCAACGCATTATATTCGTATATAAATTTACATTAACATTTTTTCGCATCATTTCACAACGAAGGCTGAAGGCGAACACAGGACGACGACGATGGGGCGGAAAAAAACATTAAAAGCCGAGAAAAACCAAATGAAACTCATTAAAATTTTACGAACTTGATGTTCGGAGCAGTTTTTCTCTTTTTATGGGCTACGTATTTTCCTTCTTTTTTTTTTGGTTGGCACAGCCACAGCACTTTGCCTAATTTCATGGCCAAAAGCCTAAGAGGCGACAGAGACGTCAAGGACCAAAAAGACATTTGAAATTTTGATCACGTTACGCTTTTTTAATTGTTCCCCTGCGGCGCGCTCATTAAAAACGCCGCCCTTCGTCCCTCCCCCTCCCTATATATGTATATATATACCATATCTTTCCGTGGTAATTGAGACCTACAGAATTTTAGTTCCCCTTCAGTTTTCCACACTTGAGCTCCTTGGGTTTCCTCATTTAAATTGAGCAGAAATTATTTTAAAGTTTTATTGACTTTCCCCTCTTGAGAGGCCTGCCCCTTTGGCTGCTCCTCCAATTTCCCCTGTAATTCGTGTGAGCAGATTTTTACGACAAAACTCATACCCTGCAGCTGGATTTTTGGGGCTGCCACGTCGGCAATTTCCAAATTAGCTTGCAGCAATTTAAATGTTGTAAAAAAATAAAAATAACATGACGAAAGACGACACCCAACATCCAACACTCGAGCGAGCTTTATGGCATTTGGCCTCGGGTTATTTGTCGAGTTAAACTCAAGACGATTAAGCTGTTTGAGGCCAAGGACCAGGATCAGGCCCAAGACCGGGACCAGTCATCTAATTATCCTTATTCGGATGGCCTATTAACCGGGATGAGTCGCTTTTAGCACCCACACAAGCCCATTAGCATTGCACGACCCATAAAAAGTTGGATACACCGAAACAGCCAGCCGTCGATGGTTGTTAATATCAATTTGTCAACTTGGTCCAAGAATCGTTGTTATACAACAGCAGCAGCAGTAAAATCGGTATAAGTTTCTTAATTAATTTTATGAAATTTATATATTGGACCCTCGAAGGTCAAATTTGATTTTAAAAAAGTGATAAAAGCTTGTTTGTTGCTTAACTTAGGGATAAAGAAATAACTTTTAGAGTAGGCTTATTTTAATTGATTTATTTAATTTGATTTGCCATAAAACTGAAGCTATGAAGGTAAGAAATAAAAAATTAGCCATAAGAATTAATTAAAGATTTAATATTGAATTGACAGGTTAATAACACAATAAGAAGGTGAGGGAAATAATAATATTAGTTACTTAATGTGGTTTATGAATCCTAAAGTTAATGAATGTCAACTTTATATTAACAAAAGGAGCTCAAATTAATAAATAACATCAAGTTCTAATTTTAAATTCAATAAAAAAAATTGTATGTTACTTTAACACATATTTTATAATGAACTACTTAAAGGAAAGTAGATCCTTAGGCTAGAAAATTAAGAAGAGTACATTTTTCATAAAATTCACAATATTAAATCATAGGTAATCATCATTCACTATTAAAAAACACAAGCAAATTGTTTACAGAAGTTTAGAATAAATAAATAAATAAACTATTAAAGCAATGCTTTCACAAAAGCTTTAAAAATCATAAAGTACATGCCATTTTTTAAAGAACTTTTAAAATATCTACACTATTACGCATTAAATAGAAGAATGAATGAATAAAACAAATTAATAAGAAATAAAACAAATTACTAAATAAATAGCTAAACTAATAAACAAACATTTATTGTAAACACTTTTCAAATCCTTTTTGAATGGAACCAAAGACCGATGAACGGCTTAATCTATAATCGATGATGGCACCATCTGCTGTACCCACCGACTAGGTATCTGCCATTATAATCACCCCACGCACCTGTAAACCCCTCACCCACTCCCCGCCCCTCCCAGCTGGGCGGCACTGCTAATTAGCCATTTGCATATCAGCTTGGGCCACAGATGTCCGGGGCCATAACATCAAAGTTAAGTGTCCCCGGGCGGGAAATAGAGGCCAGCAGAGAGGCGACGACAAATCGGGACCGAGAGTTATGCACTACGCACGTGACTGGGCTGGGATGGCACTGGATGGTCCTGGCAGTCCTGGTAGTCCATGGTAGTAGTTCCTCGGACACGGAAGCGATTTATTAGATTTTCATTAAACAAACAAAAGCGTCCGGCGCATTTAATTGCTTAATTTATTAATAACCAACTGAGGGCAAGGGGAAGCGGCAGGCGGGACTCCAAGCAGCTGTCGCTGCTGGGTGAAGAGAGGAGAGAGGCAGGGGGTGGGGGGTAGAAAAAGGAAAAATAAGGAAGCCGGGCTCAAATTAGTTTTTCATCACGAAATTATGCCGGAGACGGAACGTCAATTTGGCACGCCCCGAAATGAGATTCGTCCGACACGAATACAAAGCCGAATGAGTACAATAATGAGGCAGAGAAAGGAGGGGGCAAGGAAAGGATACACTGAGGGAAAAAAATATAATTAAACTTGGACATTTTGTGCTCTATATATTGCGTCATAAATTGAGGTCTTATTTTATCAATTTGGTATAGAAAAAAGGACACAAAACTTACATTTTATGATTATAAAAAGTATACGTATATCTTTTTCCTTAGTCTCCGTCCTTTTTTTTGTGTTTTATTTTATTTTACTACCATAAATCTTTATACTTCTTGATCCTTTTTTCTCTCACTTCACAAGTGTTGTGCGTGGCAAGTCCTTTGGGTAAATTAACACTCTTTGATTAGCCCCGCCTCGTACCCGAAAAAAACAAAAACGCTCTTATTACGTATACGCCATGTTGGCAGTCAATCAATGGACACTTGAGCAGCGCCTTGCCTCGGCTTTCCCAGCCTCCCAAAAACCCCACTTCATCGCCCCCAAAAGGAAGTTGAATGCTGGCTGGCGTATGCTTCTATTGTCCCACCTCCCCCTAATGCTCGTCTCCTCCCTCAAGCTCCTGGTGCTGCTCCTCCTTCAGCTCCTGCTCCTGTTCCGCATTGCTCCTGGTGCCGTTGTCAGGCCCAAGCGGAAAGTTACGCAATTTTTGCTTATTATTTTCATAATCAATATTCAATTTAGACGAAACACTTGCCAGTCAACGTGGCAGCCTCCCCTTCCAAGGTTTTGCCTCATATTTTCTCGACGCTCGAAATGAGCTTCAAAGGATGTGGGAGAAGACGATGGTGGAGGAGGAGGAGGAGGAGATGATTCCTGGGCATGGGGACATCTAAGTGGCAGTGTGGCCTGGCTGATGGTGAGTGGGAAAACTGAAGAAGCTTTATATGTATTTTAGTTATTGTGAAAATATGAAAAATGAAAATAAATAAGCAACAAAATGAGGAAGAAAGATAAATTCAATTTCTTAAATACATTTTCAAATTTAAATATAATATTTTCAATATCATTACTTATTTATTTGATATTAAAAATAATTTAAAAGGATTTTCAGCTTATATTTTCTGTATTTACCTTTTTGAAACCACTGTCCCAGAACCGGCAGTTTTGCGTAAATTTCCCTGGAGGCAGACGCTCTTTTTCCAGGACAGCCCGCCTGCCTGCCTGCCAGCCTGACTGACTGACTGACAGGCAGGAGCTGAATCCAAGGCAGGAGGACTCCGGCAACATTCTGCATTGAACTTATAATTAAACATGGAAAACGTGGAAAGTGTGGCAAATATGGGGAGGCAAACGGGAAAACAATTGGGGGAGTTGAGATGAGAATTAGTCAGCAGCAGTCAAGACTCAAATTGAAAAGGTTATTTTGCATTCGATTGAAGTACGAATAATCGGGAATTATATTCCACCCCCAAAGGGAGATCATTTCGTTTGCAGCTCGAGGCATATTTTCTGCAATTCAGTGTGATATTTTGCTCATTTACACTTGGCTGCATACTCGATGATTTAACCCCCTCCCTGGGTGGCCTGTGTCGGTAATTGACCAATGCAAGGACCCAGGACATCAAGGGCCATGGCAACAGCAGGAAGCACCAGGACCAGAACCAGGACCAAGACCAACCAGCATCATTGGCAGTGGACAACGGCCCCCAACGGAGTGCTTTCATCATTGAAGCTTATGAAACTTTTGATTGACGAAGCCAGCCAAATGAATGAAATGCGAGTGCACAGATACAAGGACAGATGTAGATAGCAAAACAGTTACACTTAAAGAAAACGGAGGTACACATGTAGAAAATTTCAAAGAAAAATCTAGAGAGATAAGTTTCCATATTTACTCATAATAAATCAATGTATTTATCCTGTAAAAATCTTAATTGAATAAATTAAATAAATAAATTCAAGTTTCAAGTTGCAAGGAAAAATTTAAAAAAAAAACAAATATTTACATGGCAAGAAAATGGCTGTAGGCTTGCAGGAAAATTCTAGGGAAAATCAAGAGGAAAGTTGAAATATTTACTGTCCAGGAATTAAAGCTTTTAGCCTTTTTAAATATTTATTGAAGAAGCTTTAATGTGTATTATATTACTTATATCATTTATATATCCTCCAGAATGTAAGAAGTTTTCTTTAATTTTCTCCTTATTAATTTCAAGTCTAATTTCTTTCAATGCACAAAAATGGATGCGAATGAGACGATGAGAGGACAGCAGCTGTCCGAGAGACATTCATTAGCATTAATAAACATTTTGTATGCTGCCAACTAGGACACTGAGAGAAAGCCCTCTCAATTCTATGAATATAAACATTAATAAGCTTCATTTGATATAGAACATTTTCTTCCACTGTTCCCAACTGGCTTTCCCTCTACCAATATGCCGCAAAATGAATGAAATTTTATTAACTTGGGCCCCCAACCACGAGCCTTGATTAGAAATGCCCAATGGGAGCAGGCCGGCCGAGTGAAGCTGTGGAAATGTGAAGCTGACAGAGCAGTAAAATTACTTTTTAACTCAAGGCCTGAATTCGAAACTTGAACTATACTGATAACCGACAACTGATAAATGATTCATGAGCTGCTGCTTTGTGGGTTTATTGCAGAAGTTGAATCATTATTGGCTCACTTTCCAACTTTTGGGGAATTGGATGTGATCTATAAAGCCACAAGAGGGAGTTAGTCATGAGATGATGTCAACGATTAAAGGGGATTTCTGGGGTAATAAATTTAACATTAAATGTGTGCCCAGGAAATGGTTGATAACAAAGCTGGAATTCTAATTTAATTCCTTAAAAAATTAACTTAACTGTTGTATTATTTTGTATATATTTAAGGTATATATTTTAGCCTAAATATGTAACTAACCCTCCACCTCCTTTCAACGCCTTTCTTATCTACAAATTTTCAGAGCTCCCCCCAAAGCTATATAGCATAATGATAAGTGTGTTTGCCAGTTGGAGGCAATGCATTAACTGCCAGCTGCTGGCAAAGCCCTGCTCAGCCCTAATGGATAACTCCACTTTATCCAACCCAACTTGCTGCGTTGCGACTGTATCTAGCACATAAAAACAATGGCATAAATCTCAGACAAAAAAAAAAACAAAAGGGAGAGCCACTGCTCGAGCGTCTTGAGTTTTTGTTTTCAATAAATTTTCAGGAAATTTTACGGGCCGCCCAAACAAATTCAACACCCGAAACACAAGTGTAATTAATATTTCAGAGCTGAACATTTATCAAAGAAAAAACTAACCAAATTTTGGAAAGTTGCCTCCGTCCAAACAATTAATGGCACACTCTAACTTTTGAGGCCCTCCGGCCAGCGGGCCATCATCCAGTCAGCCCCCAAAAAAGGCAAGACAATAAAAAGTAACTCTCCCGTGGCGGGGGTTAGCTCGTAAATGGAGGAGGCGTTGGTCTAAAACCAAACTGGAGATTGGAGAAGAAGCTCGAAGACCAAGCCGAACCGCAGCCCAAGTCGAGCTGATAGACAATCGCGGTGCACCGCAAGCACGGTAGCCACTTGCACACCCAGTCTCCACCCGAGTGCAGCCACCATTAGCCACACGTGGAGAGAGAGAGAGAGAGCTCAGACCCAGGCCGAGACCCAGACTTAGACCCATCGAAGCCATCGACTGTGATTAGTGTAGCAATCATAAACTGACCAAAGGGTGAGGCCTGGCTGCTCACCTGCGGTTGCCCCGATATTAAGTTCACTTTTCAAGTGATTTACGAGTAGGTTGGAGTGCAGATAAAATGCCCTACAGGTAAAGGTGTTCAGATCAAGTTTAAGATTAAAATTTAAATTAATTGTATACAATTTTATGCTTTTTTATATAGGAAAAATATATTTTCTAATCCTGAGAGCTTTGCAAATAAATAATTAAATAAATTCGATAAAATAACTTGGATATTTGTTTGAATATTATAAACCCTCAGTATCTTTGATTCCCCTTTTAATATTTATATTAAATATATATATACAACTTCATATATTTGAAATCAAGTTCTCTTTATATCTTTCTACTGTATTTGTTTGTGGTCAAAAGCAAAAAAAAGTAAACAAACCTCAGACAGAAACAGCACAATCACAAATCGGAGACGGGTTCCAGCAGCAGATTGAAGAGATTTCCATGCCAGTGCCCCAAGGGGTCTGCAATTATAGCACAGAACAGACCAGAGACAAGACCAGAGACCAGACCAGAGACCCACAGAAGAACCAATAACACATCAGTTTCATTTCGGTCAGCTGGTCATTTATCTGCCGGGGAGAATCGAGAGCCGAGAATCAAGTCTGGCCTTTTGGCCCTGCCACTCGTACTCGCACTCGCACTCGTATATCTTTAATGGCATATTCATCAGTCATTCGTGATAAAATCGGTGAGCACTCACACCGGGACAAGTTCTTTTTGGACTCCGTCTCCGACTCCGACTCTGACTCTGGCTCTGGCTCTGGCTCTGGTCTGGGTTTCCGTCGAGCCCCGAATTCGTCTTCACCTTCGCCTGGCTCTGGCAAGACGCAGAGTCATTTAGTTAAGTGGCAGTTGATTGGAACCAGTCGGAACCAAGTCCGTCGCTGTGGTGTCCCCCCGACTGCTGCCCACGGATTTACACTCGGAGTTTAGCATAATAATTTTCGGTCCAGCTGGGCTAAGGTGATCTCTCTGGGCCCAGAGATACTCTCAAAGGCTTACAGCGTGCACAGTGTGTATCTATCGGCTGTGGCCCGAAATTGCTGTCATTAATGAGTTACAGATATTACACTTTTATAGCCGGCAGACACGCTTATCCACTCTAATCGTGTCTGTCTATTGATTCGTAGTCAGGTCCAAAGACAAGACCCCAGACCCAACTGCTCTTTGGGCCCGGCTTTTTGCCTCTTTCGGCTACTGTTTGTTAATGATGACTCTTGTCTGTTGTTTTTGTTGTTATTCTTGTTGTTTTTCTGTTTTTTGTTGCTGGTGGTGCTGCAGCTATTGTTAAGTAAATGTCTTGCACCAAAGTAGAAGTCATCGTTGGACAGTGGAGTATAGTAGGTTTATTCAGAAAGAAGAAATAAAATATAGAAAGTAAATTTGTTATATAATTTATGTTCTATTAAATTGCTTAAAATGTAGTTGTAAATACTATATATATTTTTTATAACTGGAGACTAGTCGATTGTGCCATTTTACATTGTTTTTGTTATTAAAATACAAGTGCAGCAGTTTGTTTACATAAACAATGTCTCTTCTAACATTAAAGTTCTTCAATAAACTTATGATCTCCTCTCAAACTTCTATATATTTTACCTATTTTTAATATTTAATATATTTTTCTAATAAGACTTCATAATATATATGTACAGGAAAATGCTTTTTATATTTAAAAAAAAATAAGTTAAATAGTCTTTTAATAAAGAATTAATCAAAGGATCAAATAATTTGTTTTAATTTTTATAGTCTCTACAAAATCTGTAGAATTATGTGCATAGGGTATATTTTCTGCAAATAATTATCTTTTACATTTGATGTACATATATTTATTATATTATTTATTTATATATTTTCGCCTTCTCTTTCCCCTTAACTTTGTTAACCACTGTACCTCATCATTGCCCCATCATCCACATCATCATCCTCCAGCCACATCTTCGTCACCCGTCTTCGATATCGAACCCAAACTCGAGCTCTCCAATAGTCAAGTCTTTAGCTCTTCAATCGATTTCGTGGCTACTGTTTTTATATATTTTTTTCCTCTTTCTAGTTCATCCAATTTTAAGTTTCGCCGCTCGATGTTGTTGCTGCTGCTGCTGCTGTTGTGTGTTGCCCGTTGTGTTGCCTGTTGTTTTCGCCTTGGGCCATCGCTTGTCTTCTAATAGGCTTCTGCCGCTCTGTGTTATTTTCTTGTTCCCTCGAATCGTCTGACTTTCCGCCTGATTGATTTCCACCTTATGGATCTAGTTACGGACATTGGTTCTTGAGCATTATCTACAATGTTGCTGTGCTGTTGCTGCCTGCTGCTGCTCCATCGTGGCTGATTCCTTTAAATTACTTTAATTGATGGCATGCTGGCTGGGATCAGAGGGATCAGAGTGAGCTGAGGGCAATCGGACAGTGGAGCAGACTCTTTGCAGAGTCTGTGCAGTCTCCAATTGCTTCCCGGCTCAATGATTTCTTTTCATCGCACTCCAATCGCAGGCTGTCGTGCATGAAATCGTTGCTCGAAAAAAGATCGGATCGGTGGATCGACGGATTGGATCGATGTGCTCCACTTTCGAGGCCCCAACTCTGTACAATTTCTTCCAATCTCCTCGGACTCTCAAAGCTGATTAAGTGATCTTGTCTAGTTGACTGATTTTCTAACTGATTCTTGAATTTGCGCCTTCTCTTTCTCCGATTTTATTTGTTGTGCATGAATTGAGGCAAAGAAAGCTGGCATTATCATTGCTCAATTTGGGTTTATCGATTGGAAACTCTCAATTCGGAGAAAGAGGAATTTTTCTTTTGTGATTTTCTATAGGTGATTACAAATTTATTGAAATTTATTTAATTTTCGCTCATCTACGTTGAATTTTTTATATTATATTGTTACATAAAAATAAGATATCCTCATAAATAATCATTTTGAAAGGCTTAGCTTCACAGGCGAATAATATTTCGTGGCGAATCTCATTGTGAAGTTTCCAGAAACATCTCAAGTTCTCAACTGGTTTCAAAAGAAATACAAAAATAGGAAGTCTCTCCCGCTGTTCTCCTTTGTTTATCTTTGCTATTTATTATCCTGAATGTGTTACCTTTTATTCATGGCTATAGCCATAGTATTCAAAGTAGTTTTCCAGCTCATTACGCTCAAGAAATCCGCAGATTGAAGTCATTGCCAGGAGAACGAACGCAGTTCACCAGCTGTCAATTTGACGAAGCCCCAGGACCGATCCTTGGTCAATGTATTCATTTATGCTCAAACTACGCACTATGCTCCGATATATATACACATATAGCATATATATATATATTCATTGTGGTCGTAAATCAGGACCCCACATTGCTGACACCTTTTTGTCGACAAGTCGACAAGGCATAGCAAAAGTTAATAACATGTAGCCAAAGGCAGGGCCACTTCTAATTTGTGCCAATGAAAGGGATAATAAAACTGGAAATGGAAGTGGAAGTGGATGTGGCAAAGGAACTGGAAGCGGCCCTGAGATCGGGAGAAGAAAGGAAGAGGGCAGCGGCAGGGCTTGTACCAACTGTACCACTCGGCAAGGACAATGGCAAAGGCAAAGGCAGTGCGCATATTGAAACCGGAAATAGTCGAACCAAGTGCCTGGCAACCGACTGACGCACTGACACACATTTTGCAAACAAAGGACAAAGGCCACACACACACAAAGACACTGGAAAAAGGAGTTGGGAATGCGGCGCATAAAAAAAGGGAATTGAGCAAAATAAAAAGCTCAAATAAAATGCTTTGTCCATTCGGCGGGCAGGGAACAAAGCCTAACTAACCGCCTGTGGCGGAACAACCACCCTTAATGGCGGAAGGACATGCAGGACAACCCAGATGCCGCCTGGCAACTGCTGCTGTTCCTGCAAAAAAAAAGGAAGAGAAACCAGGAATAAGAAACCCTCTGGTTGTAGGTCTACGCCTAAGGATACCTGGTAGCTTGCTGGAAAGAGAAGAGTTTAAAGAGAAGTCTTCAAGTCTTCCTTTTAATTAAAAAAATTATTATTTATTTATTTAATCATTTACCAAGTTTACCTTAAAAAGTTTATAGTTTTTTATAAGTTTGAAATTATTTTATTTATTTTATTATTGCCTCATATACCCCTTGTCCTCCCCAGGCTACCTCTTGATATAAAACGCACACACAAAGACCAAAGGAGCCGAAGCGAGAGATCATAATAATGGGAAATCTTGAAGCCAAGGATACGCGGCAGGATACCTGCCAAGTCCTGTTCCTGCTCCACTCCACTCTTTCACTCTCTCCCAAAACAAAAACCGGAATGCGTAAGGCGATTGCATCATAAATTCTGTTGATGCGGACGACCCTACGATATAGTACAATAAAGTGAATCATCCGCCGACAGAGCCGCTTGGAATGCATGAAAAAGGAGCAAAAAAGGAGAGGGAATGCCCAAAGAAAATAAATAAAAATTAACCCATTTGCATATTATTCAGTGAGCGGGTGCGAAAGGACTCAACGTTGGCTGACAGTCCTGGGTTAAGTTAAGATCCCAAAGATTTTACAGAAAGCCTGCCGACGGTGGAGATACAAAAGAAACAGCAAGGATTCGCAAACAAAAGGCGGTAGAGTAACAGAGAAATATTTAAGGATATGTTGGGAGACTAGCCGAAGTTATTTGTGCTTTTTTCTGATATTTTATTAACATATGTAAAAGATTTTATAAGAAAGAAGATTATAGCTGAGAAGATAAATAATAAAAATGGAAACTAAATATCAAATACAAAATCCTTGTAAAATTAGACTAACTTATATTATTTCAATTTTCCCAAAGGATATTCGAAATCAACTTTAAATTTAAAATTTATAAAATGTATTCTTCAAAACAATGCCAGCATCCTAGAAATACCCATGGTGCCCTGAGCTTCTCTTCTTTTATGGGACTGTCCAGCTTATCCTGCTGTATCTGAGTAAGGAGCAAGGACTCTGAGAGGCGAAAGGTTGTCCTGTGTGTGTGGTGGCGTGATTAAGTGATGGACATGTATGGACACATGCAGCGTTATGTTTAGCATACACAATCAGGCCGCGGGGAGGTGGGAGTGGAGCTGAAACAGCAACAGCGTATAAAAGTCGCATGTAAATATGCGGGGGGTTCACCGGCAAGTCCTTGCGCTTTTAATCATAAATAACAAAGGACACATGACGGCTGGGGCTCGGCATTTAGCTTCATCCAACAAAAGCCTTCCGACCGGCAACACGGAGTTACCCTCAGCCGGTGGCCATGTTGACCAAGGATATACGTTTACCCAGTACTCGCCATATTCGCGAAGGCTTTATCGATTATTTTTTGTGTCAAACAAGGAAGAGGTTTTTGAGGAAATCTTTTTTGAAAATATATGGGAAATTAAAGGGAATAAAAGTAGTCATTGAATTGTAATTAAGGTTTGATTAGATTGTTTCCTATTTTTAATTATATCATGTTCAATTTTGATTTAAGGTTTTCAAAAGGTGGCCCTTGTTTACTTAAAAAAAATATTTATCAAATAATTTGATATCTTGGAAAATATTTTTCAGAATTTTAAGAAATTTTTTGAAGGTATTTAACAATTATTTTTCTCAGTTCCTAAGCCATCACCTTTTTTTGTTTGCATGCCACAATAAAAATTAGAAGAGGAGATTTCCGTAGACGGGTATTTTTTAGCCGGAATCGCCAATACATCTTTCTTTGCTTGTTTTTATTGGATGTGCATGTGAATGTGTCTGTGTGTGTATTGTCTGGGTGTTTGCCTGTTGATAATCCTCAAACCACGGCTAAAGGACTCCCCTCCTTTCATACGCCCTGTTGCCGGGCGCTTTCATTTCCGCCTCATGGACGCCAAACATGCCACTCTCTCAGAGCCTGTCCGTTGGTCTGCCTTCGTCCTGTGTCCTCCTGGCTCCCCTATCCCCCCCTTTCGTTGCGCTTGATAGGCTGGCTGACCAGGACTTTGCTAGTTGGGTGTCCGTGTCAGTGTCCTGTTCATTTTCCCCTCCACATTGCCATTTCCCAAACCAAAAAAAAAAAACGCTGCGCAGTTGCCCCGGAGCCGCCCGAGGCGGTTTGCTCTGTGTGCGGAATTTTGATATTAATAGCCTTGGACAGTTTTATAAACGCCTTTCGGGGTTAACATGCTCAAGTGGTATTCATATTTTCCACTGACCGACCTGTCACTATTGTGTGTGTCAGTCCCCGACCCCCAGAGCCCAGAGCCCAGACCCCAGAGTGAAATGTGAATATAAAACGCAACCAAAGGGGAGGATCAGGTTTGGATTAGATTGTATTATGCATTTTCAACGGAACTTTATTCATGAACATAGTTAAATATTAACTCTAATCGAGGCCTTAAAATATTTTAAATATATATAAATTATAGTTAGAATTTCTTAAAGTTTTAAACCGTTTTCCACATATTATTTCCTTACAAATAGTTATCTCAGTATTATTATCTTTATCACCAAGCAACTTTTTAAGCCCAAATTGTGGCTGCAGGACTGGTTCTTGGGTCCTTTATCCTGCTCTTTCTCTTCTAGCATTACGATAGAGATCAGTGGCCTCAACATATGTAACTTCTCAGGATTTCCCCGGCCATGCCCAAGGCAGCTTCCTCTTCCGACTTGAGTTTCCTTGACGCACTGCGCAGTTTTCTCGGCTTTTCACCCTCCCCTTTGATTGAATTGAATTCAAAGCTGGATTACGGGTGGGAAAAGTGTACAAAGCGTTGGGATTTTCATCTGCAAGGAGGGTTGTTGTTGCTTCGCAGCAAAAGACAATCGCAGTTTTTCCTTATTGCGTCGCAGCTCAAAACTTCGAATTCCCATTTTCCCGCAAAGAGTTTTCCCGAACTGCAAGCTCTGTGTACGGTGTACAGTTAGTCCTGTCAGTGAACTCCCCTTCCCTTCCGCCTCCCGGTCGCTTCCTTGTGCGTCCTGCGCAGCATAAATTACGCAATTCACTTTGGCTTCCTTTTTTTCCGCCATACCCTCCACTCTGGCCTAAAAGGGTATGCCCTTAAATACAATAATTGTTTGATTTATATTTTACGGGGTCTTCTAACTCTTGCCTTTTTATGTTATGTCGATAAGCTGGCAAAGTTTTAAAAGTGTTATTCTTATTTTATTTATCACCGAATCCAAAATCGATTTGGGTAAAAGTTTGGCACGAAATATGTGAGTTTTAGAAAGGGTTCAGTTTTTGTTCAGTTTTAAAAGGGTTTATTTAATGGTTTTTAGGTGAGATCACATATCACATATTTAGGTGGAAAATATAGTTATACTTGGGAAAAGATTTATATTATTTATTACAATTTAAAAATGTTTTATGCGGAGTTAAATATAATAACCTCCGAGAGTCTCTCAACTGTGTTAAACATATTAAATAAAACCACCAAAACATAAATAATTCCGTTTTCATTTGTATTATTTTTAAATAATTATAAGCAATATAATTACCTATTTACCAAATTTTATCTTTAAGATGATAATTTTTTTAATAGCTAAAATATTAAACGGAATACCAAAGCCCCTTTTCCAAGCACTTAAAATGTATTAAAAGAAATTCTAAAAATCATATTTTTCTATAGATATTACCGCTTATCATTAAGCTAAATTTAAGGGGTATCATAAATTCAATCAACTCCCAAGGAACAAAGTCAGTAACTCCTTTTTTGCTGCCGCTTTTCCTTTGCCGCTGTTTGTTTCCAGCGACGCAGTTTGCGTTGTTGCTTATGATTTATGTGCCGCGCGCGTAGCGATGACACACACACACACACGCGTACGGGGAAAGAACGCTGCTGCAGTTTACATTCACCACCCATCACCCCATACCTCCCCCTTGTCCCCGCTTGGCCCATGTCCGCTTCCATTTCCCTTCAGAATTTTCAAGAATTACACGCAAATTGCACGCAACACGCGAATCGAGCGAAGTGGTCGCGTATGGAAATGACGCGGGAATGCCACTCATGCGTTCCGTTCCGTGCGCCTGCCTGCATGTGCGATAGTTCTGTCACAAGGCCCGTATCCGGAGGAGTACGAAGACCGGCAACCGGAGACCGCCAGCTCCCCAAACTGCCCCAAATCCGCAGCATTAAGTCATGCGTCATCCTTGGCAGGGACATGCGTGTAAGCCGGTTATCGCCCGAAGAGCCTGCCAACAGCAGGAGCAGCAGCGGCAGCGGCAGGACACTTTAAATATCTTTATGCATACCATAAATACGTTCTTAAATGCTAATCCTTAAATGCTGGCCACCAGGGTTCCTTCTTCCTGCGTAACCACAAAATGCGTCATAGGTCCATATACATAGGTCTATGAGTCAGCCCAGGAACTTGGGGAAAAACTCCAGAAAATTGTTGCTGTTGCGGTTGCGGTAAATGAAAAGGCCAGGAGATCAATCACTTCAACTGGTCAACGATATAAGGATATAGTTAAGAAATGCCTAAGCACTGGGAAAAATAGAAATATTTAAAATTTGTATACAAGAAAAGTTAGTTTATACATTTTAGAAGTTCCAGTAACTTTTTAAAGCAAAGAAAAAAAATATTTAAAAAAATAGTATAAAAGAAATAATTGGTAACAAATGCAAGCCTATATTTTTCTAACAAAAATATATGCAAATTAATTAAATTGGAAAATATTCGGTGACTTCTTTAAGCATTTTCAAATAACATATTAAATAAATTTAAATTCTAAGACCAATTTTAGATACATGCCTAAGTTGGTGCTTTAATATCCTTCTTCTCTTATTAAAAAATGTATTCCATATATAAATATTTAAAATATATTTTATTTTAAAAACATATTCTATATATTTATATACATTTTTTCAACTGTACCATCACCCCTCTCTCTCCTCTGATAAGAGTCAACTGCCCTTGTAAATCGAAATTGTATTCAAACCTGTTAGTTGATTGGTGGTCATTTGTTAAAGCCCAATTCGTGTTAAAATACTTTGCTTGTTTTCTTGATTGACGGAAATTGGGGAAAAACCAGTTTGATATCCATGAGAAAACCGAATAAATGGCTCTGCCAGATGGCATTGAGTTTTCTTGATTAGTTCGATGGGCGTTCTTCTTGCCACAGATGTTCTCGATATTCTCTAATTTTAACTTATGTTCCGAACTTAAAGCTTAACTGGGCCCTGCTGACCTCAGCATCAGCTGGTTGCAAATTTTAATATTTTATTTTTTACTCTATCTACTCTTTCTACTTTTTTTTTTTTTGGTTTTCTGTGGGAAGGCTTCTCTTTTTTGTTTTTTTTTTTTTTGTTTGGCATTGTTTTGACAACTTTATGGCCAACGGGGAGGCGAAAGCATTTAATATATGGCACCGAGCGTGGCCGCAACTCACTTTTTAATCACTTTTCATGAGCTTTTAATTACACACTCCTTGTTTGGGTTGTGTCGGAATGAAATTTATGAAAAACCAAACGCATAAAATGCTTAACAAGCTCCTGGCCGGCCCAACCGCAGGACCATGCTATATTGTACGTGCCCCTCTGCATGTGTGTGTGTGTGTGTATAAATAAAATAAAAATATCCCCACTCATTTCCGTTATAATAATGTGTGAAAGGATATTAATTATGAAACAAGCGAACGGCAGGAAGCTTGGGCAATAAAAACAGCAAGCGACAGGAACACCATGCGTGACCAACAATAACAACTACAGGAACATCACAAGCGACAACAACAAAATATATATATATGTAGAATATATATATATATATATATATATATATTTAGGGTGGTCCTCGTATATTGTATTTTATGTTGGTTGGTACACTGAGAAAAGTCTCTGGAATTTATGTAATTTATTTAAAAGCTAAGAACAATGGTTTTATATTTCAAATTGAAGCATTTGTAAGTCTTTTCTTTATTTATTGATGTTAAGTTAATTAATTTATTTCTTACATTAATTGCAGTATAATAAAATTATCTTATTTAATTTATATTTATTTAAGCACAAAACCACTCCCTTTAAATATTTTTTAATGTGTTTATTTAGATTCTGCTTCAGTTATTTATTATTTTTATTAACCCAATTTTAAAGCCACAAATTGTATATTTATTACTTAATTATTATATATTTTTAAATATTATTTTATATATTATATATAATCCTCTTTTTCCCCAAGTGCCTTGGAGGTGGGCTAGACGAGGTGAGTTGTGACCGAATTGCTTTGAGTTGGGCGTAGCGGAAACGGGAGCAACATGTGCAACATGTCGAACGGAAGTGTCGGCCATATTCCGCACACATCGCACACACACACAACCGGCTAAATAGGCCCACGTCGCACACACACAAATTATGTGTCCTGGCCAAGTAGATTTTTATGTAATGTCGGTCGGTTATTGCTTTCATACATTTATTTTATTTCATTTACCCAAACCAGCCAAAGCAACACCCACACAGGCAGGCGAATATTATATATATTACAAAAAGCCTTAAATTGTATACTCTACATATATTCTCTATCATATATCTCTACAAATATTTACAAATTATTTATTAAAATTGTTAATAAAATAAAGACAACTTTGTAGTAACTCTTAGCTTAGGCTTAGACTTTCAACCCTTGACTTTAAATAATTAACAAAATCTTATTGCAGGTAAAAATAAATTACAATCATTTAGAAATACAATTAATGCTACCCTTCAATTCCATCTAGTTTTTCCTTCGCACCACAAAAAGGACATCTCTTTGTCGTCGGTTATGTTATTACATGAACTTTTTTTTTTGCCTTGCACTTCGTGTCCTGTCATCGGAGTCACTCAACCGGCCGGTGAGCCAGCCATTCACCCAACCTGCCACTGACAGGAGCCCCATTGCGGCGGCGGCGGCGGCAACTGTCGTCCATCAGAGCTGTGCGTCAGTTGATCACGTTGCTGCTCCACGTGACGATGACAGGGATGCCGGAATGCCAAAGCGACAGAGGAAAGAGGACGGAGGAGGGGGCTCCAGCTCCTCCCCGTCATAGTCATTCGCCCACGGGCATGTTCTGCGGCTCCTGCGTGTAATTGCCGTTGTAATGTCGCTCGACGCGAATATAATTGCTAAAATGTTGCATAAACCGACAGACGTGCCAATGGCCAATGGCCAGGACTCTGACTCTGGCGGGGACTACAACTCCTGCTACTTCTGCTCCTACTCCAGCTGCATAGTCCAGGTCGCGGCGACGACACTTTTCCATTTGAATTTAATTTTAATTTACGCCCAACGGCCGACGCCGTTGCTGCCGCTGCTGCTGCTGCTGCTGCTGATGCCCATTGCCATTTTCCGGAAATTGGCAACGGCAATGGCCAGAACATTCCGCATTCCGGACGTGGCTCCTGGCTTCTGGCCTGGGACTTGAATGCAAACACAGAGAGAAATAAATTAAAAATAACTTTTAGGGCTACAGGAAATCAAAGGCTTTTAATTCATATTGATAAATCATTTTTTAAAACGATTAATACTTTAAAATGTATACATATTTTGTAGTTCAAAGATATAAATACTTTCTATGTACTATATAAATTTTTAAAAATATTTTTTCGCCCTGTAAAAACGAACCCTGACAGTGGCAATGCGGCTCTGGCCACGATTCTGACCAAATTCGAGAGGGCTGTCCGCACCGTTGAGTTAATGAGAAGAGACAGAGGTCGAGTGGTGAAACGAGAGCTGGGAGATGGGAAATGGAAAATGGTAGGGAGATGGTAGCGGAAAGAATGGATGGATAGGGAAAAAATAGCCCGTCGACAGACATTTTATGTGCAACCGGCCAGAATTGTTAGAAGAACAGCCAAAGTCTAATTGAAGCGGCCCCAAGCAATTAGTCGATAAATTGAAGCAACAAAAAGGACAAAATGCGGAATTATATATATATTGGGTATTATGTAGTATAAGGAATGCAAAGCAATAATTCTTAAATAGAAAGCTTTATTGAATATTTCTAAATCGATTTTATGGGTTATCTCTTAAAAAACTCCTGTTCATTAAGTTAAATATCTGCACAAATTAATAAAAGCCTATTTACATTATTAAATCCTACAAAATATAGGGCTAAATAACCATATCCCTTATTGCTTAATTAATAGAAAGCTAAATATTTCTGAATAATTTCTTTAAATTAACCATCAATTTAATTTACACTTTTGATTTTCAAAAAAAAAACCAAGCCATAAAACCCCCTTTAATACTCAACCCCATCTTATAACTAATAAAAAACTTTTCCCATATTAATATCAACCCACATTTTTACAAGCTCAGCAGAATTTTCCATAATTTTCCTAAAACAACCTGTATTGTTGTTTTAGTCATCGCCACTGAGTCTAAGCCTATTCTATGAGTAATTTTCCGCTGGAAAAAATCGTGCTTCGAGGGGCCGGACTCATTAATTGCAGAGGGAATTAACAAAGAAATAAAATAATAAAGATAATGCATGGCAAGGAGGTGGAGATGACGCTAAGAGCAGAACTGGAAACCCGATTTGATGAAAATAATTTTCCAAATTTGGCAAAACTATTAACCACGCTACGTTAATTTCATTAGCAAGTCTGTCTTTCTTGTTTCGGTGACCGTGTTTCATCCATACACACTAAGTGTCTCTCTCTATAGATATATATATATATATGCTGGCCATTAAATGCGCTAATTAGTTGGTCAATTAGCGTATGCTTACCGGATTGTTTTTGGCTCTTTGTCCATAGAAGCACGAAGGAGGAGCGGGGTTGGGTCGCCATAGGAGTCACCATCATCATCATCATCGTCGGACGTCAGCGACTCGATCGACCGCCCAACTGTCGCCACATTAATAAATCAGTTTAAATTAATTCAGTTGACAGCTTTTAGTCAATATTGTTGATAAATTGTTTTCTCTTAATTTTGGTTTTTTCGGCTCTTTCGGTTTTTGGTTTCTGAAAACCTGCAGCTGTTGCCAAGGGGCAAGGCGTCGTAGCTTTGACCGCTCATTAACAGCATTTGAGTTTCTTTAATTAGTTCATTTTGGGGCCAGTCTCCTATTCAATATATATATTTAAGAGTTGCCTGAACTTCCTATAGGTTTCATTTTAGGAAGAATCTTTTGAAAATATCAAATATATAATATATACATTTTTAAAAGTTAAATTTGCTTTAATTAACTATGAATACATATATCCTCTTTGATTTTAATTACAATTTTGGATAGTTAAAATCCGTAAAGTTACGGTTAAAAATATTCTTGGAAAACATAACTACAATTGCTCAGTTTTTCGAATCTCGCTGAGTATATCGCTCCAGGACGCGCTGAATATATCCTCCTGATCGTCTTGATCATCCATCTGTGAGCTGTGCTCTCTCTCCGACTGAGCATTCTCAAATTCTGCCAGTTTTTTCAAACGGATATCCATGCGGCGTTCAAGTTCATCTATGCTACTTGGCTGTCGGCTGATGGGCACCTCAGATTGGTAAATGGATGACTGACTGCCCAGCCGGGGTGATTCCTCTGGACTATATGCAGCTTCCGAGGTGCTTAGGTCACTCACACTGGCTGCATAATTTCCGGAAGTGGCATCATCATCACTGAATGACATAGGTGTAAAGAGGGCGTCGCCAGCAGCTCCTCCAAATCCACCCAGTCCTCTTCCTTCAGATACTTCCACTAGTCCCTTGTCACCTAGGTTCATTCCGCCACTTGGCACCTTCTCCGGATCTGGACACAGTTTTATCGATAGCAAGCGACCGCGACACTTGAGCTTCTCCACTTGGAGCAGTCGTATCAACTCCTCCCGCGAGTTCATCTCCACATAGGCGAATCCCTTAGGACGCTTACCCTTCTTGGGCACAGTCAGAGTGCGAATGGAAAACTTGGTGAAAACCTGGACCAGCTCCCGCTCATTGCACTCCATTGGCAGATTGCTCACCAATGCCACAAATGGTGGATCCAGTGGCACCTCTTCCCCCAGATCTGGTGTCTTGACCTCCATGGATAGCTCCGATTGGGATGCCTCTCCTTTGTAATAATAGAATTCGCCGTTATCCTCAAAGCTAGTCTTCACGGGGGTGACATGCAACATGGCCTCCAGGCCTTGATTGGGTTTTCCACCGGAAATTGAGGAAGCGGAAGGTGAGCTAGGAAAAGGCATCTTTGGCCTGGCGGCACCCCGTGCTGACTTGGACATCTTGTCACAGTCAAGAAAATATGAATATTATTTTAACGGATATAATGCTTTTTTGTGTCTGCTTATGATTGATTTGGATCGAACACTGTTCAGGTTTTTTGAAGTCAAGAACAAAGGTTATTTTGTTTATTATTTGAAAACTAAAAGTGTGCAGAAGATATATAAATAATATTCATTTACATAATATAATTAAGAACTTCAAAAAATTTCCAAAAAGATGTGTAATAAATCTGTGAATACTGTTAAATTCCAGCTTTGGTCTTTTAGTTTGATCTGGTTGTTTTCTTGCGCTAAAATTATTTTAATATCAATGTCAAAAATAGAAAAATTAACAGCTTATTTTTAAACTATCATTTTAAAGGCCACCTTTATAAACTGGTTTATAGATTTTTGCTAATTTTTTCCATCAACAAAAAAGGCAGACAAAACAAAATAATTAATATTAAAAGAGCATAGAAATTTATTAAGTAAATATTTGGCAAACTACAAAGTCTTGAAGATTAGTCACCAAAGTCTTAAGAAATCTTCAAGGATACATAGGTATTGTTTATACATATTTAGTTTTGTTTTTTAAATATTTATATTTTACTTAGCTTTTTAATAAAGAGTAAATTAAATCCCAAATACTCTGAGTCTACATCTCTTAACCTCTATTTGTTCTTAATTCTTTGTGGGTTTCTTTGGAGTGGCAGCTGAAATTTTCCCAGGCCACGATCTCGTTCCAGCACACACACACTCCTTCCAGTCCGGCCAGCACCTGCCGCAGAGTCAGTCCGGAGGAGGTAAATGCCAAGGTTCGTGGTGCTGATCGGTCTGTAAAAACTCTACAAGCTGGCTGGAAAATATCAAAAGTTCAGCAAACAAATGGCATGGAGTTGAGTTCGAGTTTGGAGTTTGGCTAATGCACGGATTGTGTCGTTTCTGTTTGCTGTTTTGTTAGTTTTTTGTTCACCCCGGACGAGGGGCCTCCACATTAGGCAACTTGGAAACGGGCTACACCCATATTCCGTGGAAAATTGGGTGCGTTAGCCAAACACAAACTAAGGTAAACTGATAAAAATCATGGCCTGCAGCATGAGTGCGCGGAGTACGAGTGGAGTTTTCGGGCCAAGTAACCAAGAGAGTGGCCAAAAGGGGTCCCACACCACCACAGCACACACTCGGTACGTGTATGTGTCTGCCTTTGGAACGGGGCATTAGGACAGAGACAGGCTAAAATATTAGGCCAATTATATTTCAAAAATTTACATGACGATGATGTTGACGATGGGCTGGGTCATCTATAAGCCTGAGTCCAGGGAGGAGATGCACTGATAGAAATTACAGGGACTTTGCTGTCCAGGAAATTATATTACAAGCTAGGATGGGGAAGAGTTATGTATTTTTTTCGCTTAGTGTCCGTACAGTGTGCACACGAAGAAAGCGTCAAGTGGCCTCCGCCTCCGTCTCCGTCTCCATGCGTATCTTATATCTTGATGCACTCGCCCTGGAACGTGCATGGGCATAAGTCTGGTGTCTGGTGTCTAGGGGAAGACTCTCTCATACTATCTTCCATCTAGGATTGAAATTTTCTTCTTCGCTTAATTTCGTAGAAAACTCTGAATGAACTCGGTGGGCTAAAGGTGCAGCGTAGGTAATTAATTTCGAGGATTAGGCATCTGATTTTGGCCCGATGTCTTGGCCCCACCATCATTCTCATATCGAGGGGCTAGACGAACACGTTCAGGGATCTTATCAGAGCCTATCTCGATGGCTCTGGTTTACACTCTGCTTCTAGTTTTTGGGGTCAACAGAGTCGGCACATTGAGATTCATAATTGGATAGGGTGTGTATAGCTCCATTAAGTGTAAACAACTTGAGTTTTGAGGTGCGGTTGTGGCTTGAAAAATTGGGAAGGTATAAATATAAAGGAAATACAATTACAAGATTTTATTATTATTTATTTCAAAAATATGTTAAGTGATAAGAAGAGTTAATAAATGTGTTGATTACTCTTGATAAAATATTAGAACTTAAAGAAATTAACTAAAAACAAAATGAATATGGATTGTAAAGCCTTAATGTTTTCTGTTTTCAAAATGTTTTCATTCATTTAAAATAAAATAAACCACTAAAGTTACTATTTCAGATCCTTTTTTATATTACACTTTGTTCTACTCAAAGCCAGAACATCAAAACCCCAAATTTCCCCTCAATATAATCATCAACAAAGAGTTTAATTTCCAGATTGTTTTTGGTAATTGCTCACATTCAAGTTAATGGGAAATATTAAACAAACAAACCACTAATTATAATACCTAATCAGCGCTTTCTTTCGCCTCTATTTATTTATTTTGAGGGGAAGCAGATTTCCTCCATCCAAAAACCAAATCCAAAAACCAATGCAAAGCACACACCAAACTAACACACACAGGAGGAGTAGTGTTCCACATGACAGCGTGAATAATTTGTCACCAATTGACGGGGCCGAGGGGGGAGAACTGAAAAAGGGGGCGGTGGCAGAATGAAAACCGTCATCAGGTAAATGCAATTAGCCCCCCGACTCGGGTTTGATTGATGTATTTCGAATGAGCTGCGCCAGGAAAATTAATTAGCTTTAAATTATGTACGTACGTAGCTCGAAAGCTGGAGCACACCCAAAACCCGTTCTCAATCTGTCCAAAAGCCACCTTATTAATTAATCAGCGAGTCTTTCGAATGGAGCAATTATTAAATAGCAAATAACCACAAAGAACAATATATGAAACCCGTTAAGGATTATTATAGCCATGAAAAATAATCTGCACTTAATTTAATCAGGAATAAAGGCCTCGAATATGAAGTCGCGTTAATCTATCTTCTGGTGATTTTATTTTCCAGCTGATTAAGCTTCGGGGGAAAATGCAAATCTAGGCTATATTATGGTTGGATTTCTTCAAGCCAACCCCTGAGTTATATAATCTTTATGGCCATCTCATTTGTGCCTGAATCATCATCGCATCATAGATGACTTCTCCCGGTATTATTCACATCTGGGGAAATACAAAATGGGAAATGGGAAATCAGGAACGCCGCCCCAAATGACAAATGCACGGCTTGAGCAGGCTTGAAATGTGAAAATTTATCAATTGCCAGAGAGCAGGGTTTTTCCACAGAAATATATATATAAAATGACTTTGGCCACGGTTATCAATAACCAGGCATCGATATTTTATGAAAATTGATACGCCAACCCCCGTGGAGTGTGCGGTGCGCGGAGGAAAATAAAAATAAATAATAATGGCCATTATTACAGTTTATCCCATGCCGAATATAGTTTCGCCTGGATGTCCGTCTGTTTGGATAGCGGATAGCTTCCTGCGTCCTTCGTCCTTCGCCTGCGAGTCCTTTTGGCTGCCACGATGCCACTCATAAGCGAACTAATCCGTCAAAATTTATTGCCACCACCGAGGGGAGCCACTGTCGAGCCAATTGATAACGTGCGTGTGAAATTTATCAAATAAATTGAGGCCATAAATGTCAAAGCTGCGCATGATTCATAGACAGACAGCCAGGGAATCTCCTTATTAGCCAGCAGCTTCCGTTTTTGGCCAGAAAGGACTGAAGGACTCAAGGAGTCAAGGAGTTTTTTCGGGTCCAGTCAGAAGTCAATCCCACATTGGGATTAGCTGACAAATTTTCGGTAATTTCCAAAGAGGGAGAATTATTCGAGGTCGTATTTATTCGATTGCCATTAAGTCTAAGCTGAATTCGTGAATGATTATGAATAAATCTAATGAATGATGTAATATTTCTTAAATTATGATTATGATTATTCATTTATTTCAATATTTAATTTAGTTTTAATGTTTTGCTTTTTACTTATTTATCAGGGAAGTAGGGATTTGTATTTCTGCTTAGTGGATTTTCATTAATTGTAGGTTCAAAAATCCTTGATTAAAAATATGATTTATAATTATATAGCCTTAATTTGATTACTTTGATTTAATTTAATCATATTTAATTTGATTGTAATTTTATTTATATTTTTTTAAGCCTCAAATAAACAGTTTTGTGGCTTAGGTAAATTTTCAAACTTGATAATTAAATATTTTAAGCTTGCAGAAGCTCCATTTAGGCCATTTCTTTGTTAATAAATTTGAAAATAAAATATTTCCCAGAGTATAGTAATTATTTTTCAATTTGTATCATTATCCTTTTGGAATTTTCTTTGCAACAAATTAAAGTGTAACATTTTTTTTGCTTATAGTCACATATTAAAAACCCATCAAAACGTTAAGCCCCAAAATTACAATTTGCATTCAGCATTCAGCTGGCGAAATTTCACCCACTTCCTTTCCCACCTCCAAGCCCCATTTCCATCTAAATTTCCATTCCGATTCCCATTCCCACTCCCACCATTACGCAGCGTAATCAGAAAGCGTAGAGAGCAACCGGAGTTTGGATCTGGGCTTTGTTGGATTTGGGTTTGGTTTCGGGTCTCCCAGTTTCGAGTTCGAGTTCGAGTTCCAGTTCAGTTCCGCATGGCCATCATTATTCAGAATTTAGTTTACTTTTTTGCTCTGTGTCTCTCTGCCACTCTGATTGCATATGAAAGAGGTGAACGCTTTTTCACGCTATTATTAAATTTGGTTATTTCGCTGGGATTTGGCGCGGGCGAGGTGAAGGCCCCCGAGTTGCCGGGTAATGACAATGCACGATGGCACGCCCAGATGGAATACCAATTGGACGAGAGACAAACACTGAAAGAAAACTAGCTAGGGTTCTTGGGTAAATTATGGGAATATTTTAAACTTTTCGAATTACATGTTATAAATTTTATACGATTTTTTTGAAGCATTTGTGATGAAAGTTAACATAATTAAAATATATAAGAAATTTAGTTCGCTTTCTGGTAACATAAAAGTAAATAAGTATAGTAACTTAAAATATCTTTTAATTATTTACTATACTTAGTTACTCTTTTAAACTTTTTTATATAAAGAAAGATCTGTAATGAAAAAGAACTATGTACTAAATAAAGCAAATGAGTTGCATTTTCCTGGCCTTACCCTCAAAGCACCATAAATACCCCGAAATAAATATACAAAATCAGTATTTGTATTTAAGGATCTAATAGCATTGATTCCCATTTATCCTTCTCAACCAAAAAAAAGACCCCCCTCATAAAGCAACCTAATGTATTCCACCTTTGTCTTGGGGAGGACTCTCGTCCGTCCATCCTAATCCCAACTAATACGCCGGCGGCCCAGACAATCGCCACAAATCGGGCAGCATACACAGGCAATCGTTGTAAACTAAAAAGCGCTTCCAACTTTGACATAATAAATAGCCAGGCAATGCGACGGGGGTGGAGGCACGGAGGGGAATGGAAAGGAGCTCTTAATAAAAGTCAATTGCCAAACCCACGCCATCCCTGCTCTTCCTTGGGCTGGCCATTTGAAATTTTAATAAAAAGTCCTTTTATCGCACTTAGAAGGCCATTTAGTAAGCTAAATTATACCCGAGTATTATCCGGACCAGGACCAGGACCAGGACGAGGACGAGACCAGAGCCAGAGCCAGAGTCGGTCCTTTGTCGCCCCGAAAATCTCAATCCCAATACCGAAACCCAAAATCGTAGTCAAATTGGCCATGTTAAACCGCAGAGCAGTTTGGCCCTTGTTGTTGTTGACCCGACTTATCTCTCTCTGTCTCTCTGGCCGAAACGGAGCCGCACCGGCAACGTAAACTTGCCACAAATTGGCCAACTTGCCGCTGCTGCTGCTGCTGCTCTAGTGCCTGCATAAGTCCAATTTATTTTTGGTTTTTTACTTCAAAGCGAAAAACCAAAAGGCTTCAAAACCAAATCGAATTAAGCTTAAATCTGCATAAGCTTTTTCTCTCTGTGTGCCGGTGGATGTGCGGTGTGTGTGCCGCAAATACGGTGGGTAGAGATTTGTGGCAAAGTGGTACTTACTACTTGCCACCAAAAATTAATAAAGAATTCAAAGGATGCTACTTAGAGAATATATTTTATATAGAGCTTATTTGAATATTTAGTTAATTGATTTATTTTTTTATACATTTTTTGTAATCACTCTCTTGTAATCACACTACTTTTTCAGTTGGTTATAAAATTATAAAATTATCTTACTATTAAAATTATTAATAAATTCCAAGGATGATTTTAAGATTATATATTTTACTTTATATTTTCTAAGCTTACTTAACATTTTTGTTACAAGATTTTAAATTTTGATGCACATTTGTATTTATCCTCTTCTATTTTCCAAAATATTTTCAGTTGCTATTAAAATAATTCATAAATTTTAACTATGCATTTTTGAAGGATATATTTTATGGAAACTTTACTCTAATATATTATCTAATCTAAGCAAATTTTTTGTTTACAGATTTATTAGTTTTAATAGAAACCTTTTTAGCTTTTTAAATTCTTTCTCCATTTATTTACAAAACATTTAAAGCTGCTAAAGATCCTCCTTTTAAGAAACCCTTTAAAAAAATGCTTTTATATTTAAGTTTTTTAATTTCAAGTCCAATTTTAACCCATTAAAGGTTTATTTAATTAATTTATTATTTTATTTTCTATATACTTCAAACGTTAAACCACTGTGGCCAGAGTTTCCTGATTGTTCCTCTGCCTTTCGGTCCATTTGTTTGCTCTGGTTGCCGCTGTTGTTGCCGGGCATGAATTACATTTCTCTTTGCATTTTGCCCCGATGTTGTTGCTGCTGCTGTCGGTCGGTCGGTCGTTTCCATTTTTATTTTGGTTTTCCTCTTTTTTTTCTAAATGCTAATTTATGGGCATGTGTTGCCATTTGGTTGCCGTTGGGTAATTTTAGTGCCCACCAAAACACAGAACACACAAAACACCAAACACACAGAGGCTCCACAGCAACAGCAACATCGAAGCCGAAACAGGAAATGCAGCAAGCGAAATAAAAAGTGAAGTAAATTGCATATTTATGAATCTGTCAATTGTTTATACTTTTATGCATTCGGCATTTTGTGGGGCCCCGGCTATTGTTGCTTTTGCTTTCACAGAATTTTCCCAAGTTGTTATTTGCCTGCTTGTTCGCTGATTGTTGCTGTTGTACTTTAATGTTGCTATTGCTGCACTGCAATAAATTAACGATAATATCAGGAGTAGCTAAAAATAATATAGGGAATTATTTTATTGCTTAAACTTTATTCAGTTTCAATTTGAATACGCTTCTGAACTATTTCCTATTTCGAAATAAAAATATATACCAAATCTTTAAACCGAATTTTATTATACTTAAATTTAATTTTTCTTCGCTTTATTTAAAGTATTTATCAAATTAAATTTGTATAAAGTTTTTCCTTATGGAAATAATAGTTTAAACACTTAAAGAGCTACTGAAGTTAAGTTATTGTTATTGTCCAAGCTATAAATTTCTTTATTCTTTAAATTCTTATAACAAATAAAATGATTTCCAAGTAAAATTTATATGGTTTTAAGTCTAGGTTGTTCTAAAATTTTTCTAAATTTTTCCAGTGTTCTACCACGCCCCCTTTTCGGTTCCACGCCCCTCATAACATATGATTCCATTACCATTTTCGCATTTCGGGTCCGTTCTGCTTCTCGATTGTGTTGCTGCCGTTCTTGCATGAATTGCAACTGCAATTGCTACGCCCCCGCCTGCTCCCTCCTCTCTTCACCCTACTGACCCCTGCTGGGCCCCCGATTCAACCCCTCAACCTTCACCTACCGCGGCACCACCTCCGCCCTGTCCGGTCGGCAGACAAAACAAACGCATTATAACGAAATGTTGGCAAAAAAAAAAACAACAAGAACACCAAGAAAACAACGAAAAGAAGACGAGGAAAACTTACACCTATTTCCTGTAGATGTCCGTTCGTGCATACACTGTGAGAAACATTAGCCAGGGGGTCAATTTTCTCACAGCGGCAAGCTTCAAAGCGTGACACTTCCTTGGGTCAGCTTGAATAATTCGTGGAAACTAACCGCCAAAAAACAGATGTTGCTGCTATCTGACATCATCTTTTTGACAAACAAAAAAAAGGTTAAGCAAGGTTTAATTTAAAAGAATTTACATATAAACCTTGACATCTATCTGAGGGAATTTTTGGGAATTAGGAAATGAACATGACTAGATAGTGACATTCTTTAAGAAAGACAAAAAAGAAATTAACGAGATACTTTTAGAGATGATTTTTAAGATGTTTTTAAAGAGGGCTTCAGAGGTACTTTTAAAAATATTTTAAAAGATACTTTTAGAGATGCTTTGGAGATAATTTACAAGATATTTAAAAAGATGCTTTTGGGAATACTTTAGAGTTACTTTTAGCGATATTTTTATAGTTTAATTTAAAGATACTTCCTACCTACCTTCAGAGATACTCTTAGGGATACTGTTAGACATATTTGTTTATATTTTTAAGGGTACTCTAAGAGCTACCTTTAGAGTCACTCTTAGAAGTACATTTCTAGATACTTTTTCAGATATTTCTAGTGATACTCTAGTGATATCCTATTGAGATACCCTTAAACCTAATTTAACGTAGCAAGTAGCAAGCAAATATTTCAATTTAAATTAGAAAAACTTCTGTTTCAGTGCATGCAATAAACTTAAATCAATAAACAAAACAAAAGAAAACAACTTCCATTGTCTGCCCCCGTGTGGTGCCGCTGCCACTGCCCTTTGCCGGTCCGGTTAGGTTCTGTTTCCCATTTGAAGTGAAGGCATTAAATAAGTCGAAAGGTATAAACACAAGCTGGCAAACAAATAAGGCCGAAAGCAAGACCGGGACATCGGACTGGGACTGGGACTGGGACCGGGACCGAAGTAAATGGTTTGGCATTGCCAAGGGAAATGGAAATGGCAATGCCAGAGACACGGCAGCAAAAACCGTCGAAATTCCTTCACAGAACATTTATTTTCGGCTGCCTTTCGTTACACACATTGATTTCTGGGCACTGAAGGTACTGGTTACTGGGTACTGGGAAGTACTGCCACACACACGCGATGCAATAAACTTGAAAAAGGTAAATTGCTGAACATATTTTGTATCTTTCAGATACCACAACTGGCACCCGAAACTGCAGCGCCAGCAACTCAAACGCACTGAGCCAAGAAAACAAAACTGGCCAAGAGGCAGTCCAAAAGCAACAAAACAAAAAATATAACAGAAATAAGAAATCCAGTGACAGGAGAGGAAAACCAATATGAAGATGCCAACCTGAGTGGAAGCGTTTCTTTAGTTTCTGTCCTTAGTTTTTATATTTATGCACTTTTTTAGCCTCCCTCCACCTCGGTTTTCCTGACAACTTTGGCACCCAAACAGCTGCTGGCGGGTAAATACTATATTTTATTGTTCGCCCAGCAACCTGCAATCGCATATGGACAATTGGATGGGTAACAGATAATCTTTGGGGGTCATAAGATATCAGAGTTATGGCAATTCAGATATATAGCAAAGGGGTTAAGGGGAGTAGTAAAAAGAGCGAAAGAATTTCTTTAAATTTTAAGATTTGCTGTTGTGAATTTGAAATTTAAAAGGGGTTTATAGGGTATTTTTTTTTAAATAGAATGCTTTATTATACCTATCCAATTTTTATATATTTGAGAAAAACAGAATAACAGAGCAGAACTTATATAAACACAAATCTTAATTTCTTTTATTTGTCAATGAAATAACCACCAATGTAAACTTACATAAATATTAAATAAAATAAATTATCAATAATGGAATATTTATCCTTTTAATAAATAATTGATAATAATTTAGACAAGAACCTAGTTAAACTGGAATACATTTCAGCATCTTTAATTCGATTACCATTCAAAAAACCAGCACTAATGGCATAATGTAGTTCGACATAAATATTAAATTAACTGGCAACTTAATTCAGTTAAAGTGCCGCGTGGAATTATCTGACTGATCTCTGGCTTAACCAGCCTTAACAGGTTGCATAATGTAACTGCTATTTTTAGCCAAAAAAATACAAAAAAAAAGGAAACCCGTTTGCCGCGGTGTTGGCCCTTATCTTAGCGCTTAAGCAAAGACAGACAAAAACGTGTCCTGCCGCTGTTACGCTCCTTGACCACACACACACATATATATATATATTTATATATATAAAGATATATATATATATATATATATATATATATATATATATGTATTTGTATAGAAAGGAATCCGCAATGCGGCAGCCAAGGGCTAAGGGCTAAAGTTGGAGGAACTGACTATCTACGACAGCAATTCATTGTGGATACTCATTAGCAGCAGGTAAACACATTTCTGGAACATTGCTTTTAATTAGTAAAACAGACGCCCGGTGTCACGGGTTCAACAAAGTAAACCAAACGGAAGGGCCGCTGTCCGCCAGTCACCCTGTGCCTTTTTAATTGCAAGAACGTCAAAACATTTACCAAATTAACGCAATCCAAGCTCAACTAAATTGTTTCGTGGCAAAAGAAAAACCACCAAAAAACACGAAGAGCGAGGGAAAGACGCGAAAAAAAAAGGAAATGCTACCCCCTACGAAGGGAGAGGAAACAAAAAAACAATGCTAAATGTCCGTCAATAGATTGCAGTAACTGTGCGAGGGAGAGTTTTCCGACTCTTATCAGATAAACCTGCTCTAATTTGTGTACACTTGGTCAACTGAACGAGGACGAATGGGAAGTGGAAATGATAGTTGGACCTGCTATATGTATATATATACATATATATGTATATATATATGGGATATATAATGAGTCTCAGCTGGTGGACAAGGCAGTGAGCATAGCAAATCACCCTGGTAAAGGAAATGCTTTTTTCTGTTTTCATTTAATTTCACTTTGAGTCGCAAATCGTTTTTTGTGAGTTATATACACTTTCACCCTAAGGGGTATATTAGATATGTATGAGATCAGGGGAATCAGTAAAATAATAATGTATAAATACCTTACTTTACGTTTTTTAAGTTCTTAAACGAGCTTCTTAAAGAAATTTAAGTTACAGAATGAACTTTTTAATGCAAATTATGTTTAATATTTTATTTTTTGAGGAGGCATTGCAATAAATTTATTTTAACTAAATTTTATATTTACAAAATTCTCTATTAACTTTGTAAAAATTACTAATGATGCTCATGAAAACAAATTAAGGTTTTAAAAACTCTTAAAAGGAGCTAACAATTAGGAATTCGGTACTGCACATAGCATACTTTTCAGCACCTGCTGAAGGACTATGTAGTATAAACTCTCTTTTGATTTATTGAGCTTCCTAGGTTAGTTTTTAATTAAAACTAATGCTTTTAAAGTATATATATATTATAAATTATTTATTTAATATAATTTTAATACCAAAAGTTGCAAGTAAGAGTATTAAATTTATATTTTTTCTCCCCCAAGAAATCCCCTTGCTTTCTATTTCTTTCCGGCATCCAGCCGAGAGTGAGTGTGTATCTGGGTGCGTTTTTTGTCGTCGTTTTTCGTTCTTTCTTTATTATTTTTTTGGTTGGTTGATGTAAAGTGTAATATATTTTTTCGGTACTTTGCAGCGGACAGATACATTTAAAGTCATTCAGTGCAGATATCCAAGGCACAGCTGTGGATGGGGAGGGGGGTTCCGGAGGTTGCGGGGTCAGTGGATCGGGGAGCGTAAGAGACAGCAACGAATTAACTACAAACGACTACACATTAATGCCAACTTAACAACAGAAGCCGTCCAAGCGACAGGCCGAAACGATTCGAGGGGAAACGGAAGGGGCTGGTGTGGAGGGGAAAGGGCAAGCAAGGTGTGAGGCAAGGGGGAGGGGGCGGTGGAAATGGGAATGGCTGGCGGAAGGGAGAAAGGGAAGGTGCAGAAAAGCAAAAGGAAGAGACGATGGGGCAGCATAAAAATACCAGAAGCTAACGACTGCATCAGGAGAAATGTTTTTCTTGGTTCTGTAATTTTTGGTAAATTTTAAATGCAATTTAATTTTAACAATCTAATTTTAAACAAAAAAATAGCTTGGACTTGAAAATCACTTAAAGTTCAACATAAAATATTCAGTAATTTAATTTAAAGCTTGAAATCATTTTTTAACATAATTATGAATATTATTTAAATTGATTTTGAATCGTACTTTATTAGAAAAGTATTTTGTTTATTTAAAAATATTTTTTGAGGATAATTTGTACACCTTTTTAGGATATTTTAAACTCCAAAATTTGTTTTAAAATTACAAAATTCTGAAATTCTGTATATCAGCTATATGATCTATAGATCTATATTAATATTTACATATTTAACTTATTCATTACAAATTTATATACTCATTTTGATTATTTTCAGTGCACGAACGGATATACGAACGACTGAAGCTGCTTGACAAACCGAGGGTGTGAGGCAGAGAGATCCAGCAGATACGGATACAGATACGAGATACAAGATACGACCCTGGACATGGTCACGGGCATGGCTAAAATACAATATATTATGCGTGCGTTGCCTCTTTTTTCCCTGCTCTTTTTTCACTTCTTTGGCTTGGCAACAGAGTAGCAACGAAGACACCCCAAACCGCTTGGCATTCTTCAAAATTAACATACCACGAAAAGTACACAAAACAAAAGAAGTGTTTGCCATGTTACTAGATGGATGGATGGATGGATGGATGCATGCCCCATCTCTTGGAGAACAAGTTACTGGGGCTGCGGACAGCTGACGGCCGATGTGGATCGGATGACCATGTCCAAGTTACTTAACATATGGCCGAGATTTGCTCAGTTCAGTGGGTTGGGTCCTCCGACCACAAGGGGACTCATAAAGCCTTGGAGAGGTGAGGAATTTCATATCAAGACGAGGTATTTATTATTTAAACTTAAACTATCTGCCTCTTGAGACATGCTTCATCTTAATATTTATATATATATATTCTTTATTTTTTATCTAGAGAAACAAGGCCCATTCACATGGATCCAATTAAAGTTGCAGCTCTCTGCCAGCCTCGAGAATCCTTAGGAGGACTGGGCATAACATTGATGGAGTTTCCACAAGAGGAAGCCACAGAATGCTTTGACAACATCAAGGACGTTGATGTGATGCCTCCTCCGCCTCGGTTCAATTATAGGAAATTGCGCAAATCCTTCAAACTTTTGCCTATTCCAATGACAAAAGTTGGACGTTGCCGCGCCATCTTATTAGCGCTCTCTCGCTCGACTTTCCTGTGACACTAATCCCGCTGCAAGTTGCCTGCACTTCAGCTTCAAGTTGGCTGCACATAAGCCGGCGCTGATCCACCCGAAAATAAAAGCGAAACAAACAAACAACAAAACGGCCACAAAACAGGCCAACGTCGATTCCGAATGCCGATTGCGATTCTGATTCCGATTTGCGATTGCCATTGCGCAGCTCCTCCTGGAACAGATTAAATTCCAAATTGTTTTTCATGGCCCGACAAACAGACAGGCAGCCATCGGAGAGTCCTGACTTGTTCTCCATCCGCCTCTGAAGTTCTCAAATAAAAAAAAGGGGCCCAGCGGAGGGAAGACCCCGAGCCCTGGCTAATTCCCGCATGCAATGAAAACAATTTGTATTCCACGCTTTATATTCCGCACCCTGGATGTAGCATGTCCGCAAAAGGTATACGGGTGTATCTTTTTTTTATATATATAAACTTTGAAAAGAGATAAGGATTTTATATATATTTTGTATATACATTTGAGGAACATAACTACTGAAATTATTATTCTTTTTCAAAGTATACAACCCTAGTTCATTGTAAAAATATTTATTTTAAAATCTAACAGAATTTTATAAATTAATTTTCTAGAAAATTTAGTTCTACTAATTCTTTTAAATAATTTTATAAATATTTAAAAACTTTAAAGATATCCAAATAAGTTAGAGGTCTTTTATTTGAAAAGAAATTCAAAAGACATACATTTTTATTGTCTCCTTAAATCTAATAAGTATCTTTTTCTCTTAGTAATTATTTCAAGTTTAGTATTTAATATATGTATGAACATTTGTATATATCTTTTTGTTGTTTCTTTTATTTTTGTGCCTCGGCCAGCGTTGATTTTTATCAAGCTTATTATATGGGTCGTGGTCGTGGCTGCGGTCTTAGCATCGTGTTGGGGTGCAACCCTTTTTTGGATTCTCAAGCCGTTGCAACAACAATGACAAAAAGGCTGCTCTTTAAAGGGATCGGTTGAAGGGATCGTGGATAACCGCATCCAGTTGAGAGTACACTTATAATTATAATCTCAAATTGATTTAGAAAACTAAAAAATAAATAATATTAAACCAAAAAACTTGCAGATTTTTAATACAACACAAATCAAGGTAAATCTTATTTAAAGTAATATCAAAACTAAACATAAAAAGGATTTAATTTATTATGAATACCTTTCCCATGTTGATTTTTAATAAACCAATAAATTTGCTTACTAAATTTATAAATTGTACAAATTAAATATTTTGCTTAATGTTGAAAATTTTAACTTTTGCCAAAACATGCCTTGATGGACTCTACTTCTTATGCTGATGATTCCTTTTCTGCCTTTCATGCCTCTTTACTTCATTTTCAATACAATAATAAATATGTATAATTAATTTATAATTAATTATTTAATATAATACTTTGTAGGATCATTTATTATTTTAAAAATACATATATATTATGATGTATTTTATACTGCAACAAATTTCTTTGCGTGCAGGACCTCAGCTGGCATCCTGGCCCGCATGATTCCCTCACAGCCAAGACCCTTTGGCTGGCTCGATGGTGCCCCGCAAGTGCAATGCAGCGCGAAATTCCACTCATTTTTTAACAAGTTCTCAACGCTTTTGTTGCACAACAATGCGAAGGCTGAGAGACCAGGGAAAGAAGTCAGTGGCAGAGGGGACATCAGTAGGGACAGGGGAAAGGGACTGTGGCACTTCATATCATAAACTTAAGTACCAGCAGCGATGGAGAAGACAGCGACATTGCCTCTGCCACTGCGTCCCTCATGGCTTGCCTCAATTTTGTGCGTAGTCCCTTACCTTTTTGTTTTCAAATAAAAGGTAAGCAAGGTAGTGGTGGCAAGTTAAATATAGCTAAATCTGATAGGTCTTTTGTTAATTTATTTATTAATAATAAATAATTCCATTGCATTTATGACAAGAATTTATTTCTGGGTAGTTTATACCTTAAATTAGAACAAGGAAACAGACTTTATGCAATGTATCTTAAAGAAATTGCTGTAATTTACTAACTTATTTAAGTATGGGTTCTTTAAAAACATATATTATGCTTAAGAAATATAAAAATTTAGTGAAGGTAGAATTCTTACTTTTGGAATTTATTTACAATTTATTTTAAATTGTTTCAGTTCTCAAAAAACATCTCCATTGTCATTCTCGAGTAAACCACATGGCCCACACAAGAACAGGTTCCATAAATAAATATTTAAGACATTTATAGCTTAAAAAAAAATATTTGAAAAATAGTAAAAGCTTAAATTCTCCTATTAAGAATTTATTTAATATTTTTAGAATTTTTGTAGCCCTCAAAAACCATCTTCTTTGCCACCACTGATTCCAAAGTAACCCAAGAGCCAGCATAGTTTGCCAACGTCAGCGTTGGCTACCGGAGAACGGCTGCTACCGCTTTCGGTGCTCGTTTTGGTTTTGGTCTCGGTTCCTGATGATGACATTGACAGTGCCCCCTCTGGCCCGCCCGTCCCGTCCCGCTGCACCTCTCACAATCAGCTGTTGCCGGCGGAGACGGGCAGCTCAAAGAGTTACCTACGGGCACTTAGAATGTTTTGGCACAATTAAAGCTGCTGGTCGCCTGTCTCACTCAGCTGACGTTGTCGGGTGTCGTCAGTGTCTCCATGGCTGTGGTTGGCCTGTTGTTATTTATTTTCCACTGCTTCTCGTATTTTTTCCACATTTTTTTAAACCTTTTTTTGTTTGTCATGAAGCCGCACTGTGGTTAAGATCAGAGATCTGCCAGCTGAAGATCAAAGAGATCGGGAAATAAACAAGCAAACTTTGGGATATAAATATAAGTGGAATCATCGTTAAGAAAACAGCTTAAAAAATACCTCCGTATGATCAACCATATTAATTTAAATCAAATGAAATAAAACCTATATGTAGGTATTTGATTTAGTTATAAATAAAAACAAAAGGCTTGAGGATAATAAGTAAATAAATAAAAAATATCAGCATCTCTTATACTATTATATATTTTAATTATATGACTTTTATGTTTATTAAAATAGTTTAAATAAAAATCCCCTTAAATTTAGCTAAATATTAAAATAAAACTCTTGAGGCATATAAATATTTACAAAAATATATATCTGCATCTTCCTAAGACTCCTACAAATATATATTTAAATTGTTTATTCAAAATACCTTAAAATCCTCTGCTATTTTAATTGGGTATATCCACCTCAACTATAGTTATTTGATCCGATCCGCGGAATCAACTCTTTTTTTGGCCAAAACAAGCTTGGAGCTATCCCCTGGGTCTTGGGACCCAGTGTGCATTGTCATTGTCCCATCAGCGTTTTGCTGTCGCTGTCATTATTGTTTGCTTTCTTGCTGCTGTCGGTTTTTGTAACCTTAGAACTTCTCAAGTTGTTGCTGCCTTTCTCGCAGCCTTTGTAAATGGGCATAATACCGGAAACCCGCAGCACAGCGACAACAGCAACAATCGTCGACAGTCGGCCCGATCGACAGACTATATAGTAACCAGCCAGCCAAGCGAACAAGCGACCGACTGATACTCGGTGCCGACAACAGCTGAGAACGGGCACTGGAAAAGAATATCTTAAACACAAATTGGGATGTTTCTTAGGGAACTATTTAAGTGAAATTGGGTTATATCTTAGCGAACCATTTATATTGTATATAGAATATTTTAAATTATTTCCACAAGATTGCTGCTAAGGAAATAATCTCTCGAAAAACTTGTAACTTGAAGAACTATCTTACAAGGTTTATATGGTTTCTAAGTATCTTATTTGTCTCTGTGTAATAAATGGAGCTGGAGTTGGATCCAGGAGCACAGGGAGAGCAGCGGGACAGGGCATCGGATATAGGGAGTTGGTGAACGGGGAAAGGGATGTGGATGAGTCCCTTGGTATGCGGTTCGAGCAGCTGAGTTCTTGCCGGTGTGGTTCGGTTCGCTCCGCTGCTTCTCACTCATTTCATAACAAAACGCCACAACAAAGATCAAAAACAAGCTGGCTATCATTAAAATAGAGTAAAGAATATAGAATACCTCATTTGGTAAGGGAAATATTTTATTTACATTTTTTTTAACCACTAAAATATTTCTTTTAAATATAAATTTCGTCAACTAGATTTTTAAAATAATAATTTTGACCTTTAAATGAACAGATAATACAAATCAATTTCTCTAATATCATTTTATTTATGTAGGTTTTTATGAATTCAAAATGTAATGGTCTTATATTTTTATATTAGCAGAAAAAAGGTATCTTGAGGTTTGATTTTAATTAATTGTGTGGAGAGATTTCACCATATTTAGAAGATACATTTATACGTTTAATGTAACTTTAAATTATCTTTTAATCGTTGAATTTTTTAAAAATAAATTTAGCTAAATCCTCTCTTTAATTTTCCATCTACTCAACTTACTTTAAATTCAACAAATTCAATGGGTATAACAAGCTTCAAGTCTCAAAGTCCCAGTTGCCGTGTCTTGGCCGCCAGTCCCTTTCTCTGACAGAGTATGAAAAACTTGCCAGCGGTTCCGGTGAAAATTCACGTTTAACCGAACAATTAATAGAATCCACTCGACAACTGCACAATTTACAACATTGTGTTCTGTCCACCTACCGGACTCCGCATCCGTCTCTGACTGGTGGCTGGCGGCTGGTTCTGGCGGCTCTGTTTGTTTGTCTGTAACTGGCAGCATAATTACCACATATTTTCTGTAAGTGGCACGGTGCGAAGTTCCCATTTAGCCAGGCCTAGAGAGGTCTCTTGGCCACTTCCCAGACCGCCGCTGCGGCCACGGGAAATGAGATTCATTCTTGGCGTTTTTCCCTCAAACACCGGCCTTTTGTTTTCCGCAGCATTCCGAAAATGTTCCTCCACTGGCGGTATGATCAGCACTTGAATCTTTTTGAGGAGCTGGGAGCCGCCCTGGAAAAGTTGGGGAAAAACAATTCACTTTGTTCTGGTCGATGATACTTCTCGGTTTTATTCGCTTAATTAAATAATGGGAGATTACCAAGGGAATTTTTGATTTTAATTTAGCAGAGATTGAGATGTATTCAATTAAGTATTTTAGAAAGTTAGTTTGAGAGATCATTCTAAGAAATTCATTTGGAAAATGTACACAAGTTATTTATTTATGTAAAAGTGTTATTTATGTGCATATGTTTGAGTTTAGGTTACATTTAAATCAACCCGCAAATATTATTAAATGTGCTTTTATTTAAATAAATGAATATTAACAAAATCACTTTGAGACTTTTACCTCCTTAGACATTTATTGTTTAACCTTTTTCCATAACCAAATAAATTGGCTTCGGATATAATCACTAGTGTCATTATAATTGGAAATCCATATAGTTTCCTAATACCTTGGGAACTCTTCTTAAAAATCTATAATTTTTTAAGTGCTGTATTAAATCCAGAACACAGAAACCCCGGAGGGAAATGGATGCCATGACCAATTCCAATTGATTTCATAATTTTTTTTTATTTCCGCTGCTTTGTAGTTTTTTAGTTTTCCGCTGACGCCACACAAAGATCGTTAGCCGATGGCCGAACAACTAATTGATGAGCGTAAAATAAAGGGTCAACTAATTTTTAATTAAAATCTGAATAAGCCGAAAGACCCACCGCGAACGGATAAGATCTAATTGCCATAATTAATTCTCATATAATTTGGGCGGCGAAGGCGACTACTGTTTGGTTTGTGTGAGTGTGTGGGGGACCATTTACATAATTTCATAATATGCAAATGGATCTCTGCAACGGGGCGAGATCGAAGATAGAAGCCATTAAATCAAAGCTGGAAAGGGGGAGACCTCTCCAGAAACAACAAATTGCAGATCGGTATCTTTTGATGCGTAATTAATAACTGCAGGAGGGGAGGAACACTCAGAGGAGGATCCAAAAAATAAAAAAACTAAATATGGAATGAGAATAATTCCCGGATCTGTAATGCGAGACCGAACAAAAAAGAAGGAATACTGGCAACCGCAGCGAACGAAGACAATGGGTAGGAGAGCCAGCGTCTTTCCACGAACAAGTTGTGAGGAAAAACCAGGGAAAACTACCCTCGAGACTATGTTTGTTTGCTTGTTTTTCCTTGCACCCATTGTCAGAGAACCTACCCGACGACTTTATTGATAGATTGGAAGATTCGCGAGACTTCTCCTTTTTTAACAAAAGGCAACAAGTTTACAATTACCTTTTGTCAACGCGGGAAATCCCTAAGCAGAGGAGGTCCGAAATTTGCGTAACAATACGCTTTTCGCTCGCTGATTTATAGATATTTAATAAAGCACTTTCCCAGGCACACACACACACAAAAGAGATCTTCAACCGAAGACCGATGAAAGAAATTATCATTTGCATGATAAAAGTCGCGATCCTTGGAAGGGATCCGCTGGGATAAATGGGTGTTGCCGGGCAATAATAACAAGCTCCTGCACCCTACCGTTTCACAATTTTCACAACCTGAACCCCCCAAGTTTTCCAGCATTTTTCATTTCCTACATTTCTTTTCTTTTTTATTGTTGTTTGCCAGCGCAAAATTATGACGCAATTTATAGTTTTTGATTCTGATTCGCCGGCTGAGTTTGTACCCATTGTTGAGGGATTTTTGGCCAAGGCATAACTAAGATTTATTTCCGGCTTTGTGAAATTTACACCGCATGCTACCGGGGAATCGGTTTTAGAAAATCGGTTTCCCCTTGGCCAGCAGAAGCAGCAGCTGTAAGGCGGTCCGGGGCGGGGCAGTTTGAAAAGAACAAAGTTCTCTGTTCTTCTCTGCATTTTTTTTTACAACGTGAGAATCGTATGGATCAATCCCGCTTAGATTTGAATGGGTGTATATGGTATATAGTGATGTAATAAAAATGTTTACGACCATGGCAACCGTCTGTAATCCGTAATCCTCGCCTTCAGACAAAAGCTTTCGCTCTTTTCTATAGTTTTTCAGGGAGTCCCGGTCACGGCAATAACTTTAATCTGCCTTCCATTGATTGTCAGTGTGTTCCTGATGACGTTTATGTTTCTAACGATGGATGGTTTTTGATATCTTGGGTTATTTGCCAAAGGCAACGTTATTTAGTAAGCTGCTGGGAGAATTATATTTCTTAAAGCCATTAAATTTATTCAGGAGTTTGTAAAGGTTGATAATTAAATTATTGAAAAGCAGAAAGTTTTATTTATAAAAAATAACACGTATTCTTTCAACCTACAAGACTTTCCCTTTTTTTTCCTATACGATTCCAGCTAAAGATATCTCCTATATACTGCCTTGACAGATTCATCTGCCAGAACAAAAAAAAAAAAATAGAAAAAAGATGCCATCAGCAAATATGCAAATGAGAAGCCATAGTTTCTTATCGCCGAATAAATTGTCGGTCAATAAGCATATGGGTGGGACTCCTAAAGAAAAGGCATATATCCCGAGGAATATAACTCATCGCTGGGAATGGTTGCGGTCTCTGGTTTCTGACAGACTTCCCCGCGGACGCTGATGATGCCAACTATATTTCATCCCAATAAAAATATGAAATATTACAACAACCGGACTCCAAGGAAGGCATTTTTTTTCGGCCTCGTATCGCTGAAATCATAACTCAACTTGGCCGGCATTATGTAATCCAACACCAGAACATAAAGTGCACGAGATGTGGCACTCGTTACGTTATACGTTCTATGTTAATATTATGCGATAATTTATGGCACTTGCCCGATTTCTGTGTCACCGCGTTCGCTTTTGCGTTTGAGTATAAATAACAAATTTCGGTTTACGACACCGCTGACCTTCGGTGACCTAGCTCCCACTACCCCCCTGCACCCAATTTGTACAGAGAATCTCTCTGGGGGCCACAGATCATTTGACAAGCCGAAGACAACAACGGCCGGCTTTGTTCTCCGTCCGAAGCATTTTGATTTGTGTGCCATTAAATGCAAAGAATATTGGGGGTCATTCTAAAGATTAGAAACTATAACTAAAATCGGGCAGAATGTGGCAGGAAATATATTTGAAATTCATGCAAAGGCAAAGTAATTTCATAAAGTGGAGGAAAATAAAAATTGTGAGTTATCGGAAATGGAATTCGGTGTAGGAAAATATTCTTGTGAGAAACTAAATGTATAAACTATTAAAAAAAAGTGCCACTTGTGAAATTCCCACCCATTAAATACAGTGAATATGTGCAGCATATGGAAGAGGCTCCTCCTAAATGGCAATTTGGGAATTTGGTTGCTTCTCACATTTCCCAACTATGAAAAACTATGCCTGGGATACATTTTAATTGCAGCCATTAAACCTAATGTATTTTTGGGGTATAATAAACATTGAGTTTTAATTTAAAACGAGTGCAATATATATTTTTAATTCTGAAAATAGTTTAATCCAATATTCATGCTTCATATTGTTCAAGTTTTCAATTCATTAGTGAATGGGGTGTTTCAGCTGCGCTCTGATTATCTTCTGGCTGTAATAAATATGTTGGCAGCGAATCGAAAATAAATATTGTTTCAATTTATCGGTTGGGCTTGGTTAAAATGCTTGCGGCAGCAGCAGCATCAGCAGCAGCAGCAGCAGCAGCACATGCTGTCGACAGACAGCCAGACGGACAGACAAACTGCAGCATAAATCATCTTCATTTTCATCTGCAGCTACAAGTTGCAGCGAAGCGTTCGGGTTCGCGTTCGCGTACTTGCCACATGCTGCCAAATGTTGGAGAGGTTCTTTCTTCAGCCGCTCCCTCCCACATAAACATTTCCCCTGCCATGGATAAAGACACTTGAAATAAAATTTTACCAACACGAGAAACCGAAAAAATAATATATAGAAAAACAACCACAAAACCTAGTATGAATATTACTTTAAAAACATTTATTAAATTTCAGAAAATACTTAGAACATTTATTTATATAAATTTATATATTCTAAGATTAAAATAGATCAATTCACCTTGATTTTTGTGCCTCAAAAATTGTATTGCTAATGTTTAGATACATTTTTTATAGGGCTTTCAAAACCCTAGCAATTTCTTTAGAATTAACTTTGTTTCAAATAAAAAATTTCCCATTTCAAATTGAATTTTAAAAAATTGTCTATAACTTGTTCATTAAATGTATACATTATTTAATATTTTCCTATTTTTCCCCAGTGCACAATTCGATTCTTATTCCCATTTCCATTCCCAATCCCCTTTCCCTTCGAGTTGCATCTGCAGTGGCTGCGCCGACACTATGCCTTTGATTTATGGGCCAGCTTCCAATATAATTATGTTGTATCCGAAAAATCTAGCGAACACAGACTAGAGCAGAAATTTCCGCTATTTTCGAAACTGAAAAAAATAAGAACTTTTCTTTGGGAAATTGTCGCTATCCACGCATCAAACTAGGGCGGACGGGGTCGCTTCTATTCCATTCCAAACCATTTCGATTCCATTCTATTTTAATTAAAATTTAACTTGCCAAAAAGAAGAAGAGAATGTAAATTGATTTATGGCCCTCGGGCCTACGCATGGTGTGGTGCACCAGCCCCATCGATGTGGGGTTATATCCACCGAATCGAGTGCTAGAAAAATATGTATAACAAAAATGGGGCTAATCTATCTGACATGTGGTGGCAATGGTAAAGGATGAGTGCTTTTGGGAATGTAAAATGATAAGAATTTAGTTGTATAAATAATCTTAAATAATATTAAAATATTAATAATCAAAATCCTGGTATTATTGGTATTTATTTAAATGTAAAATCAATAAAATGGCTATTCAATCTATTTATTCTAATGTCTACAAATGCCAGTTCTTTATATTTTATTTATTTTTCAATTAAAATATCTATTTAACATTTCAAATTTTATTACTTTGGTTAGTTCCTTATATTTATTTTATTTTTTAATTTTAATATCTTTGTTAGTTCTTAATATTTTTTGTATTTTTCAAAGTTTAATATCTTTAGCAGTTTTAAATATCTTTTTGTATTATTTTAAAATTTCTCCTTCTCCAAAATATGATTGATTTTTTTGTGCATCTGTTCATTAGTGTAGCAGTAGCGTTTGCAACCATATTTTATCCAACAGATTTGATATATGAGTATAGAAATTAAAACCGAACCATATTCGTTATCTCTTTGATGCATCTGCCTCTCAAACACCCCCTTCTCCGGACATTTTAAGAATGATTGAGCATGGAACATGAATATATATATGTATATATATCAGTGGAGCCGAGTAAAATCAACACACCAACATACATAACCTCACATAAATAAATCTGTCAAGTGTTGTGCATAAATATATCTCGGCAACATGTTGTTATGCTTTGTTGTTGCCTCAGGATGCTGCTGCTGCTGCTGTTGCTTTCCTCCTTGATTTTATTTTATTTATTATACTTTTGCTTATGCTTTTGTTGTTGCAGCAATTTTGGATGTTGCACAGAAAAAAAAAACAAGAAATAGTCTGTAAAATAAATAAAAAAGAACATGTAAAGAGGGTCATTTTAGATACATTGTTATTTAACATAAAATAAACCAGCAGTTTGATATTTAATTTTATTTAAAGCAAGTTTCGTTAAGGATTTATGTTTAACATTATTTTTTATCTTTTTATACTTGAATATTATTCTTCCAAAAAATATTTCAATTTCCTGTACAAATATAATTTATTAAAATAAATAAAAATCTTCCCAAAAATATAAACCAATTTGTGAGTGCTTTTTTTTGCTTTTTCCTGCTGTTGATTTTTCAATAATTGTTGCTGCAGTGGAGGCTGCTGCTGATGCTGCTGCTGATGCTGCTGCTGTTGCTGATGCTGAAAATTCTTGTTGTTGTTTTCGGGGCAGCTCCTTCTGCTGCTGCTGCTGCTGGTGCTGTTGCTTTAATTAAATGCTGCAATCAACTGCGTAGCGCGATATTTCCAATGAAAAATTACGAAAAAGTGGCAAAGGCAACGAAGACATCGGTGGAGCTGCCGGCGCTGACGGGGTTAAGAGGGGGCCTGCTGCCTGACAGGGGAGAGGGGGGGTTAAGAGATGGGCGAAGGGGGGAGAAACCATTTGGCCGGCGGCCTGGCCTCGTCGTGTTTGTGCATTGAGAAAATTGTGTCCGTTGCACATTTGTTGACTTTGCCACTTGCCTGTGTGTCCGCCTCCCCTTGCCCCCCCGCATCACTGCCACCCCACACCCCTCCCCCCATTTGGCGCCCAACAAAAAGGCTGGTTGAATTAAATTCATAATTAATGCGTTGCATGCACGCACACACACACTCGCAGCACACATTGTGGCAGGGACACGTATGTTGTAAGTATGTATAGAGAGACAGTGGTGGTGTCAAGGAGGATCCAAGGGGGTTTCAGGAATTTTTAAAATATTTTATTTGGTATTTTAAAGTTAATTTTATGACACTTTTTACAAGTTTAATAGATCATGAGGTTGAAGGATAAATTCCCATAGATCTTCTTCATTATTCTGTTTTAGTTTATAAAAATAATTGTAAAAAATTCTTATATATTCATTAATTAATAACTAAGTTTTGAATTAATTAACACCCCTTTTTTTAATCCTTCGCCAACATTGTTCAGATACGTATAAAGCAGCTACCGTTGCCTCTTTTTGTTGCCTGACACGTTTATTAATACTGATTTTTACGATATACTCTTAAACAAAAGGAATAACCGAATGAGTTAAAATTTAAACAAGAAATACATACATTTTTTAATATATTTAAATATATAACTTTATTTATATATTTACTCTTTGATATATTTATTGGGAAATTATATCTTATTTTATAACTTGAAACTTAATATGTTTCTTTGCAATGGAAACTTTTGAAAAATACATATTATATATTGATTAAAAAATATTATAATTATTAAAAGCCTTTCCTTTTAAAAAATAGTGCATTAATTTGTCTGTCTTAATATTTTACGAATTATATATATGTATTTCTTGTTTTGTTTTAGCTTTCAGTTTGGCTTCATTCTGGGCATATTTTGCAGGCAATTTTTGCCCTTTTGTTGGTGTATTTTTGTGTGTTTGCCTTTGCTGGCTTGGCTTTATTTTTTTTTTGATTTTTTTTTCCTTTGCATTTTTATAACGAATTTTGATTTTATGCCAAAAGCACGCAATTAGAATTTATTTCTTGTTGTTCGCATTTATCCATTATGCGTGTTTTGCCTTCTTGCAACGGCACGCAATTTTGTTCTTCAAACAAGAACCAAAAAGCAAAAAAAAACAAAATAACAACACGATGAAGAGGAATATGGTATGTTTGTACATATACAATGTATAAAAAATACAAAAAACAGAATGACTGAGCGTTTGCCTGCATGGAACGAACAAAATATAGCAACTCACCCACTAGAGGAAGAAAAGAAAACAGGGTCCCCGGGAAAAAGCATAAGGAAAACAGAAGGGGAGAATGTCACCGATTAGGTGTAATTTGTATTTAATGATTCATTAAAGCAATTTTAGTGTCAATCATTTTAATTTGAATGGCCTATCAGCAAGTGCCATCAGGTGACGAAATTAATCAAATTTCATATCAAATGTGTCAGCACAAAAATGTTGCCCAAAAAAAGGTTCTTAACAGACTTTCACATTTTTGAGGGGGTTAAGAAAACGGTTAGAGACTTTAAGAGAGAGGTGGTAAATTAATTATTCTTTTTGGAATATAAATATTTTAATTGTTTAGTGAAGAATAATTTAAAAAGGTAACAAATATATTATTCCTTGAAAAAAATTGATTTTCTTATTATTTATAGATTTATAGTTTAATAACCATTTCATAATTAATTAAAAATTAAAAATCTCCTTTATATCATAAAAATGTATATTCTATGTATAAAGTTTTATTTACAAATCAAATTGTAAATATTGGGGTCGAAATATTGATTGTATAAAATGTAATACGGTTAGGAATCAATTATTCAATAAAAAATATCATTGATAAATTTATTCTTACTGGATTTATAATATATTTTATTAAGAGTTTGGATTTGTTTATCATTATTTATTACTTTTTTGGAATATGTATAGTTGGAAAACCTTTATTTTTGATTTCTTAAAATTATTTCAATGGAAGAATAACGCTTCTTTTAATTTATAAAAATAAATCCATGAAAAAATAAAGAATTTTTCTCATTTTCAAATACTATATATTAAAAATAATATTAAAAACCCCATTAAAACTCAGCTATAAATCCAGTAATTATTCTTTATATTTATGATTTCCCCTTAACTAATAAAATTAAAGTGCTCCTTGGTGATCGCTTCATAATCAAAGAATAATTACAGATAATTACCACAATTAGGCACAATTAAAGTACTATATGCTCTGCAAAATACAAATTAGCTTCTTTAAAGCACTTGGAATCGGCAAAAAGCACACTTCAATTTAAGGTTGCATAAAAAGCAGTCTGATTTATTCATAGATTCAGCTTTCCATCTCTCACTCAGTCCAGTAGCCCAGGTTTATTAATTGCCTCCGCGCTTTTTATTCTGGTTTTCTGGTTTATGTTCCCTTTTTTTTATACTATATATTCCACTTCTCCAGGGGCTTTTAGTTTTTTAAAGCGATGGAAAAGGTGTACGCAATTATTTATTTGCATAAGGAAAAACCTCCAAACGGTAAAATGGCACGTAAAAATGTATTTAATTATAATTATTGCGCTTCTATTTGCCATGCCTCTGGCCTGGATTGTCGTTGCTGCTGCTACTGTGTTCCATGGCTGCTTATTTTGTGTTTTTATTGCCGGGCTGTTCGGGAAAATTATAGTAAATATAAATAATAAAACACGGTGCCGGGAGCGAATGATAAAGTGCATTAAAATGCACGCAAAGGGGGGCAGGAGCCGCGCGCTCATGGAGATGGGAAAGGGGCGGCCCTGCCACGCCTCCGAAAACCGCAATTAAATTGCATGGCACGCAACAGGACGCACGACTCGATAAATTGTTTTTTCTTTTTTTTTGCGAGTGTTTTCTATGGCGAAATGCCATCCCAAACCGCCTCCCCCCCGGACTCACCTCACTCCTGTGGCACTGTGGACACTGGCCACAGCCGCTTATTATCGCAGCTAAATTATTCAGCTGGCCGACAGTTGGACAGCAGGAGGAGCAGCAGCTCCAGGTTAGAGTTTCTGCGATTGTCCAGGGCGGAGGAAACCCATAAATTTCGCCTGCACTCTGTAGTCTGGAGTGGACGGAACGGAAAGTGGCCTCTGGTCTAATGACTGCCGCTGGAGACGACGGCGCCCTAATGAAATCCCATAAAGCGACAGGCAGGCAGAGCAGCAATTAGTGCTAACCGATCTGGGTTGATTTTTTCCAAGGCCCTGAAGGTCTACTATTCAACAAGGGAATGGAGAATATCTGAAGAGTGCAGTTTAAAGTTAGTCATTATTGTTTTAAACAGAAATTTGATTTGTTTTACAATAAATATTTTGGTAGCTATTTACAGATCATCATTAAGTCACTTGGGTTTAGGAATAAAGTTAACTTTCAAGGCACCAAATTATATACTTCAATGCTTTATGATTTTGTGGATAATAAAATCATACATTTTAAATACAAGAGTTGTTCTACAATGTTTAAGCAATCATTAATCTTATTTTCTTTAATTCATTTTCAAGTCTATCCTAAAACCAAGCACAAGTATTTGAATATTCCCTTTCCTGAAGTAACACATTTCTTATTTAAATACATAATATTTATTAAGAAAATCCTCTCCTAAACTGATCATAATTTAACACTTTGAAACTACAATCAGCAGCATCGCATCGCATCGCTTGGCATCGCACAGAGTTAAACCATTGAAGTTCGCGTTTTATGGCCCATTTTAGAACAGCGAATAGATACAAGAAAGAGCGATCTTCATGGGGAGATACACAAAGTAGTTTACCCATTTAATAGGTCAACTCTCGACGGCGGAGAAAGGCAGGCCAGGCAAGTCGGCTATCAAATGTGCCCCCATCGCCATTGTCCCGCATGCATAAGTGTTCGTCGTACAATATGTGGTGTTCTTTTGCTTTTTTTCCTAAATGCGAGAGTGTGTGCATGAGTGCATATACACAAGAAGTCAAGAAAATAGTTACATTAATATATATTTAATATTTAATATTGATTAACAGAAACTTTGGCATGTTTCAAACATGAACTTTGCATTAAAGATGTAACAAACTCTTAACTTTCTGAAAACATAACTTAAAGATATAAAAAAAATTAAAAGAGATCTTGCTTCACTTGCTTTTCTTTAACATGTGCCTACTCTTAACATCTTCTATATACGGATTTGGTAGTCCTCTTCTCGCCACGCCTGGAACTCTTAGTCACCGTTTTAGGTTCTCTTTTTAGAACTCGTCCACTGGCTTCTCTGTCAGGAAATCTCTGAATTGGAGCTAGTGGCGGCATCAAGTAGTTTTCAATATTAAAAGCCAATTCGTTTTGCTGTCCAGGCAAGTCCATCTTAATTTCTGGCAAAGGAGCTGGATCCACCTGCAGCTCGCCCTGCTCATCGAGGCCCAGCACTTGGAAGACATCCTCAAAGGACACTGGGCCGTTCAGCACACCCACGTTGCCGCTCACATTGATGCCTCGCAAGTCCAAGCAAATCGATTCGATGGCCCGCCAACGCTCCACATTATTTCCAGCAGACTGTCTAGTTTCCGGATTGCAGATCTGCCTCAAAGCGTGATGGCACACGTTCCCCGAGTGCCAGACAGTGGGCATTAGCCTCTGGCCAGTGCGAAATCGCCTCAAAGTGACGATCTTCTGGGGCTTGGGCTTCTGATCCTTTGGCCCGTTCTCAGCCGAGGTTCCATCCAGAAGAAGCATTGCCTGGTCCTTCTTCAGCTGACCTCTTGTCAGCATACCCCTCGGCGCAGTTCCCAGCCTAGCTTTTGTATTATTATCCGGATCGACATCAATGGACACTGGGCGTTTGGTGGTGGGCTTGGACCAGCCAGAAAAGCCCGGTTCCTCCAGAATGACACAACTAGACAACTGCAGTAGATTTTCAGGCAGCTGGCAGCTTTTAGATCCGTTTAGGGATGAGGAAGCGGAAGCACTTTCGGCTAAGGCGGCCGCCCTGCTTGTGCTGGGCAAGTTATCCAGCTGGCTTTGGGTCAGGGGACTTAGGGGTCTGGCCCATAGCCACTCCTTGGCTTTCTGGAAATGGTTTTCCTGCGGGGTTATAAGTTAATACAGCAATTAATGATTATTGCTATTTTGAAACATACTTACCATTTTGATTCTTTATTTTATGCAAAGATTTCTAGAAGAAAAGCACGTGGGTTTTGCGCACAAGTAGAAAAATTGGCTATAAGGCTTTTCCCCAGGAAAAGTTGACTTTCCCACTTGTTGATGAAAGTTTAACAAATCTTATAGTGCCAATCAATCGAATATAAAACTATAAATTTAGCTCGAAATTAAAAAAATGCATATTATGAACACGTTTCTTGTAACTTTAGAAAATATAAAAGACTGAGCAGGGCTGACAACTGGTTCAAAGTACATATGTCTGCCGTAGGATCTAAAAAGAGGGATGCCAACTTTCTTCCAAAGGATGAAAATATTTAGTTTAGCTGGTATTTTTAATTTTTTTTAAAATGTAAGCCAACTTGCTTCCAATAAGGCATTCAAAGAAAAAAGTAAGAAAAGAAAATATATGCCTAAATAAATCTAAATGAAATCTATATTTTTTATTCCAGAAATCTCAAAAATAAACACAATTTTTATATATTTTTATTTTTATTTTAATAATTATATTTTATGTAGCCCTATTTTCCTGGCCACAACTATAGAAGCGTTCGTATACGATGTATAATATACCTGAAGAGCGGACATCTCTCTCGCCCGACACCCGCTGAGTCAACACATATCCGCTGGAACAGTAGCAGGCACAGATGGGGAGCGTAGGCCGGAGTTCCAGGTCTTTACGATCGTTGCCTCGGCTTCACTCGCTTCGCCCGTCCACAAATCCCCATACCCATTCCCATTCCCATTCCCATACCCATTCCGAGACCCATTCCCATTCCCCATAGCCATCCCCATATACCCATCGCCTTGCCCCAATCCCCAGCTCCATTCAGCGCATGTCATGTCTCGTATCTTTTGTGCTAATCGTAAATAACTGTCGAAATTTTTTGCTACTGTATGTGATTTGCACATGGCATGAGGATGAAAAGGAGTTGCGAACTCACTCCACACTCTTCCAGCTCCGAGCCGAGCCGCTTTGAGCCACTCGCCGCGCTGCCCCTTGGTCCGGACCACGGGGCGGATGGATACGCTTCTCGGATGGAGATGGGGATGCTGCGCCTTAAATGCGATCCTCTGCGCTGTTCAAGTTGCTGTTTTTGTTGCTGTTGTGTTATCTCTGATGTTGGCAATCGGTGCCATTGCACTATGGGCGAATAATCGGGTTTTATGGTATTATTCAATTAATTATTGCCAAAAGAAATCATCTTCCAAAATGAATTCATAATTTTTATAGATTATAATTTATAATATATAAGATTCGTGATTTATTAATAAAGAAAATGTCTTGCAAAATGGATTTAAAATAATTATGGACTAATTGTATCTTACTATTAATTTAAATAATTTTTATAGAATATGGCACGTTATTAAAACGATTATTGAAAATTCGATGATTAATCGATTTTTAGCACAATTTTCCGACATCACTAGCTGCAAATAAATTTTCTTTAGAACAATAAATTCAGCTTAAATGGAAAATAGGAAAATGCAATTCAAACAAAAATTGTTTCACAATTGGTTTGGTCTTCACTTATCTCAAAAGAAACCAATTAAAAATAAAATACAGAAACTATCAGCATATCTTTCGGATATTTTACTCATTGTTAAAATAATCCTCATCATTCCATCACCCACATTTCATCTAGGCTAGTCCTAATCCGGTGCATGTATGTACATTTTTGACAGCACTCTTCATCGACCTAATCCACTGTGATTCACTGATGGGGAAATGGTCCGAGGACTGGTCGGATGGCTGGCTGTTAAGGCCTCTTTATATGCGCACCTTAAAAAACAACAACAAGATAGATGCTTAATGCTGTTTTCTGACTTTTAATACCCGGTACTTAAAAAATGCCAAAGGTATCTTAGGCTCAACAAAGGAAAATGACTTATTACCTTTTCTAAAAATGCAGAAGAACATCTATAAATAATTAAGCAATGATTTAGTTGTGTTTCCTATTTTTATTTATATAATTTTATTTATTAAATTGTAAGATATTAGGTATTAAGTTGTCGAGATACTTTACTCCTCGTATATTTTTATTTTTTGCCTCTTGAACGGGGCACACTTATAGCCACGCAGTCGAAGATACATACAACAACACACAGTCACTTAGAGATTCAGATACAGATGCAGGGGGCATAGGCTTGAAACCGGAGTTGGAGCTGCGATTGAAGTTGGAGTTTTAGCCTGAAGCTTAAGGTCTGCACAGAGAAAAAAAAGTATTTTCACTTATAACAATCATTTAAATATAATTAAATGTATTTTCTTAACACAAATCCTTTATTTAAATGGTTAAAAAATTTAGAACGAAAAACACTTCAAACAAGGCATTTCCAACTCTATAAAAACTTCTCTTACGAAAAACGAATCAAAATTCAATTAATTTATACTAAAAAACTAAAACTACCAAAACATATATTATTTAATTCTTAATTTTTTGTCATGTGTTGTTGGATTTGCTTTGGTTTTTTCCACTTATTTTGGTTTTTTGTTTAAGGCATAGCCAGAGCCACGAAGCGAACTGAGTAAAAACATGTTTGGATTTAATTCTTTTTATTTATTTTCACCGTCGTCGCTGTCTTTTTTTTTTTGCTTTTTTTGTTTGTGCCATGTTGCTTTCTTTCGTTGTTTTTTGGACATGTATCCGAAAGATACTTTTTGTTGTTGCTTGTGTGTGCCACGATGATGACGCTGACAAAGGTCTCTCCGCCCGCTCCCCCCCGCTGCCGTACGCGATTTTAATGAAGCACTTAAAAAGCATAAATGAAAATAAAAACCCAACGAAGGCAACAGACAGCAGAGAGATACCTCTCCCATCCCTCCTGCAGATCCGCAGAACGACAATTGATGTGGACCCTGTGCCGGGGTCTGGACCTCAATCTGGAACCTGGGGAACCGGGGACTTGGGACTTGGACTTGGGAGAACAGGGCAGCTCGCCTTTGTATCTGCCTGCAGTTGATGTGCGGCCTGGAACCATCCCCAGATACATTACTTTTTACTGTCGAAGTTTGTCCACAAGCATTGGCAAGAACACCGAGTTATGGATACAGTGGAACCTGCCACAGAAGATGGGATATCTTTTTGGGAGAAGAAAGCTCTAAGCTATAAAAAGATGTATTAAATATTTCAACTAGAAATATATCCAAATTGTGAGATCTTTTCCCATCAAAAGCAGCCTTTACTGTACCCACAAGTATCTTTTGCTCGGACTCAAATTAATTCTAATCTAGCAAATTACGGTGGACCATTTATGCTGCCATAAAAATTAAAGACGCCGGGTCCCTCTCCCTATTTTGTGTTTTTTTTTCGGCCGATAAGAAAGTGCGTGTGCGTTCATTATGCGGCTTTCTGCGAGGGAGGCTCATAGTTACGCATCTCGCAGATACATTACCCAGATATGTACACCCATACAGAGGCAGAGAGTGATATCTGGCAACAGTAGCCAATAAAACGGAGGACATTAAAAACATTAACAGCCGCATTACGAATGCACGGGGAGATGGGGGAGGCAGTGGAGATGGAGTGGCTGGCCATCTCGGATTGATAGAGTCGCCACTGACAATTGCCATTGTCGTTGAATAATTAAGCAGGGGCACGGCTAAGTAGCTCATCCCCAGCAATCCGAGGGCCCAGTTCATTGCTAAATTATGCCGGCAAACAGGGCCCATTTCATCCAGCCACATCATATACCCAGCAATTGGCACTAATCGAATTGATTCTTGAGTGACTTTCATCACCGGTTGTCTTTGTCGCTTTATATGACTCGTTTCAATTCTATTTTTTTATGCTGGCAATTAATTGTTATGTGGAACAGCCTTTCGGATAGAGGAGCCAACTAATTGCTGTACTCAAACGATTTGTGCATAAACATTGGGGGTACTTTAGTTAATATTTAAGTGTAAGTCATTAACATTAATATTTCAGAAGGGACCATAAGCCCTGGGATAATTGATGTTCTTTTCTTTGACTCATGGAACTCAACTATAAAGATTTTGATTTATGAAAATATGCCAACATGAACTAATAGCAAATCAAGAAAGGAATCTTAATAGATCCTTTCACCGACATTTTCCCGCTTATACTAACCTTAAAATCTGATATATACAAAGATACTTAATACTAATCAGAAAATATAATTAAATTCAAATTCTAGAGATCGCAAAACCTAAAACTTAACCCAAAAAAGATAGGTAGGTCAGTGCTGCTTTCATCATTTAAGAATTCTATTAAGACTTGCGTTACGACCACTAAACGCTCTCAACATATTCGACTAGATTTATTTCTGAATTTGAAATCGTTGCAAAATGCCTTGTTTTGTTTATTTTGAGTAACACAAATCCGCTCCCGAGTGCACAACGAACACCCCACTATGTAAATAGTTGACCACCTCTGATTTATGCCGAATCTCGTTTGTTTTGCAGTCTCTCGTTTTCTGGGGGCACTGTGTGGCGGGGGTGGTGAGTGTGGGGGGTCACTGCTCGGCATCGGGGTCTGGGGCACTGAGTAAATGAACGCCGCTGCGTTGGGCTCTGCTGCGCCTACGAAAGCTAGCCAATACCAGTGCAATTTGCAGTGTGCGTGTGCAGGCGGCTGGGTGGGGGGCTTTATGTGAGTGAGTGCTGCATTCGTGTGCAGTTGTAGTTGCGGGTTCATTGCACGTACACTTACACACACACAAGTACATGTACAGCACCCAAAACTGAACGACCAAACAACCAGGCGTCCAACCGACCCACCCACCAGTGATGGCACTTTAAAATATCTTTGTTGAAAATAAAATAAGATCGAAATAATCTCTTGTTTTAAGTAATTATAAATTTAATACCAATTTGATCACCTATTAAGAAATTTAAGTATCCATGTCTTACTTATTGTTTGAAATGTTTCAAGTTTCCAGTGAAAATCAAAACTAGTTGGGGCAGTACTGGCCATGGAGCGTCAGGCCCCAGTGTGCCACCTTCACGTTGCCTGACTGTTGCACCGTTCGTCGGTTGCCTCGTCGCTTTGTTGCGTGCTCGTGCTGCAGTTGTTGGAGCTGCTGGGTCTCCGGTTTAGACAGCCGGGCTTCGGACTCCGGGTCTCCTCCTCCCTCCCTCCCTCTTCATCGTCCGCTTTGCTCTCTGCGTCTCTGCACCATCCGCACCTTGCCCCCGGGCTCCAACCGTGTCTCTCGTCTTCGGTCATCGTGGATTTCAGTGCTCTCTGTTTTGCGGACCTGCACTTTACTCTGCAGTCGGCGCTGCTCTTTTGTTTCGCTTTTCGCTGCTTCTAATGCTCTTTCTGCCTCGTCGCCCCCACCACCCACTCTGGTGCCCATTTCGATGGTTCCAAGCCGCCTTCTTCTAGCAGTGGGGCAGGGCAGGGAGAAAGAGAGAGTGTGAGAGAGGGAGCCTGAACGAAAGAGAGGTAGCTTGTTTATCGTGGCCTTTCTTTTGGGGCTGTCAGCCCCGCTGCTTTTTTCTCCTTCGTCTTTCATTGTTTTTCTTTTCAGTTGTTTTTCGGTTTTTGCAGCTCTGAGCTTCTCTGCTTCTCCGCTGCTGTCGTCGCTGCCCTTCTGCTGCTCCACCGTCTCTGTGTTGTTGCTTTTTGTCTGTCTCCTCTTTGGTCTTGTTGCTTTTGTCTGTTTTGCTTTTTCGCTTTGCCCCATCTTACACACACATACACAGTCACACCTACGCCAGCCAAGAGACTTTTGTATGTAAAACTGACGTCGCTGCTTTATTTTTTCCCCGTATATTTTTTTTTTGCACATTCTGCCAGTTCTCTCTTCTCGCCTGCATTTTGTGTATCTCATCTCGTGTACGCTTTCGCTGCCTTTCCAATCTCTTCGGCATCGGGGCAACAACAACAGCAACTACAACCAAAAGCTGGCGTCGCTGTCGCCGTCGTCGTCGCCGTCATCGTTTTCTCTATTTTCCTCAATCGCTCTGCCTTTTCATTTTCAATTCGCATATTTTTGCAAACTCTACTTTCAGTTATTCGCCGATAATTGATGTCAAAGGACGCAGTTGTGCTCCGCCGGCGCTGTCTCGTTGCCTTTTGGAATCGACTCGGCGGGGACTAGTTGCCGCACCAGGTTCCTTCTCCTCCCCTGCAATCCCCCGCTAGTTTCCTTGCCGGTGACGTCATCCAAAGTGACCATGCCCAAGGAGGATCCCTTTGTCAATCGCGCCCAGCTCCTAAAGGCGATCAAGAAGTATCCGGAGATCTGGGACTCCAACAACAAGTTGCACATGTGCCGCAGCGTCACATCGCCCATGTGGACCGAGATCGCCGAGCAGTTCGGTGGCCATGTGCCGACAGGTGAGTGCTTAGGAGTGTGGGAGCGAAGGCGACAGGTATACAAATCCAAGTCCGCACTCTCTCCCTCTCTCACTAGCAATTTTACAAGCTCTATTTTATGCTCCCATTTTCTTGTATTGTTTACTTTCTTCTCTCCACTCGAACTCTCCATGGATTCCTTTTTATCCGGGTTTCTGTGGAGAATAAAACTGGAGATTTTTCTTAATTCTTTTTAAATTCTTTATTATGGAAAATCAATAAGAAAATCTACATAAATCCTTTTCTGGTTTCCTTAACACCTGTAGCCAAAGTCCTTAGTAATGATATCATAAGGCTTTACGTCATACGTTGTTACGAATCTCCTTTAACGTTATTACCATTAAAATAATGTAGCAACTATATGTTACTCATTCTTCTTTGATATTTGTATTCTAACCCCCCCACTTGGTCTAAATATAGCCAAAGGGCATGGCATGTCGAATAGGAATAGAAGGTCTCTGTCCGATTGGAATTACCCCACTAAATAATGCAAATTGAAGCAATCGCAATGGGAATAATTGACGGGTATAATGTACATACTTTGAGAAATGTTATTGAGTGGTTCTAACTACTTAATATTGCAAAGAAAGAATAGAATATTAAACGAAATTTAAGCTGATTTTTATTTATTAATAAAAATCTTTTTGCTTTAATGTAAAATTTATTATTTATTTTAGTAAGTTTATCAATGCATTTTATTTATCATTTTTCCCAGTTAAGCTGCAGTCGATTTGGAGCCAGATGAAGTACCATTACCACAACTTGGTCCACCGCCAGATCCTTCACAAGGATCGCTTCAACACCAAATGGGAGCACTTCGAGCCCATGTCCTTCATGTACAGCATTACGGTGGCCAAGATAGTGGGCGCCCAGTCAGGCGGTGGTGCTGCCGCCTCCTCCTCTGAATCCCCGCCAACTGGCGGTGCCCTGCCTCCAGCTGGGGAGGAATCCGCTGCGCCCACACCGCCACCTCCCTTGCCCACCGCCTCACATGGCCGCGGGCGACCCAGCGGCAGTTTCAGTTGGCTGCAGACCACGACAGCCACGCCCCCGGCCCCACAATTGCCACATCTTATCGCTCAGCCGCCCCACGGCCAGAGTCAGGGAATGACATATACCGCCTTTACGGGACTGGTGCCACCGCCCGCAACCGTGGCCACGGAGGTGGTGTCGACGCCGCCTCGTAAATTGGGGCGACCCAGTTCGCTGCACAACAGTATGCGCGGACGGATCATCGATGCCATCAAAGCCCGGCCGTCCCTTTGGGCGGGACGCCAGCGGAGCGAGAAGGGACAGGGCCAGAGTCGAACCTCAGCTGTTTGGAAGGAGGCGGCGCTCGAGATGGGACTGACTCCTAGTAAGTATCACTACGGGAGAAGGAGCTACTTAAATAAAAGGTAAACAAAAACACAATATTTCCTTTCCTTTCAGCTTTGATGCAAACCCGCTGGTCGATCATAAAGCAGCGCTATGTGGACGAGCTGCAGAAGGAGCGTCATGCGCAGTATTCCCATCAGGGATTCCGCTCCACATGGGAGCACTTCGATCGCATGTGCTTTATGCGCGACATTCTGCTGAAGAAGGTCGATGAGCGCGAGCAGACCCGGGAGCAAATCCAGGAGATAGTCAGCGAACAGCAGCATCACCAGCAGCCGCAGCATCATCCGTCACAGCATCTACACCACTACCGCCCACCGCCGCCGCCACCAGCCGGCCTAGTGGAGCACGCCCAGGATATGCCAATTGGTTTAGTGCAGCATCATCATGAAGGACACCATCCACCGCTGGCCATGCACCATCCACACCATCCACAGGCCATACGTCGTCGAGTGAAGCACGAGTCCGATCTGGAATGGGATCCCTTCGAGATGATACTCCATGTCCATGGCGCAGGCGAGCCAGCGGCCAATTGAAGACTGAGACAAAAGAGAGAGAGACACTAAAGCCCGCGGTTATGCCTAAAGAAATATCTGGAAAATTGAGTTATTCCAGTGAATAAGGAAAATAATTTGTATAAATTTATTTTATATAGTTTTGAAGTACTTAAATGAAATATTATTGTATTAACAACTCTAGGAAGCTTTTGAAATTTAATTGAAGGAAATATTCACAGGCATAACTCAGAGGTTTGCGGGTAAAGGGACTTCTCATGTCCATAAATAATCGCCAGATGTAAAACCATTAGCCACACCCCACATACTCACATCAATTGTAAAATCTTTTTGTAATTCCATTTTTCTATAAATATTTAATTGAATAAATTACCTAATGTTTACATAAATATTATTGGTTTTTATATTGGGGTGTGTTTTGGGGTTTCAACAAGAAGAAGGTCCTGGCATTCCTCTAGAAGAAAATCATTGCCTACTTATTGGCATCATGAATATATATATTTAGTAATTGGTAAATATATATATAATATAACTTAATATCATTTCAGTTATTTATGAATTTAATATTTATTACAAAATACATTTAATTTTATTATAAAGGTATTATAATTTGAGTAAGAAGCTTATAACGCTATGAAGGAGTCATTTTCGACTGTATTTTTGATCAGCATAAAAAACATAGTCCATCTGCCAAAAAAAATGTTATAAATTATATCCAAATTATAAAAATCATTAAAATTTTTAAAAATTTACAAAGATTTGAATTTAAACAAATTGCAATTTTAGCATGCAGATTTATTAACCGAATAAAAACTAGGAAAGAAAAGCTTTCAAAATGAATATAAATAATTTCTTGGCCTAGTTATAATATTTTTAAAATGTAATTTTCCTATAAAACTAGGTTCAAAAATATCAAAATTTATGTTATGTAAATTTCTGGCATATCATTCTGATTAGATTGCTGGCTATATATTTCAACAAAACAGCCCGATTCCCGATTCTATCTGAGTGGCAACAGATTTATTTCACCTGAAGGACTCGGCACTCAATCAATTTCGATAATCGTGATGCGATGCCATGGATTCTGGATTCGAGAATACCCCCGGGACGCGAAAACTAAATTATGCTAATTCTCACAGTGTGTGCAACATTTGTCGATTGCCAAAATCGCAAACATGTGCCACACCCCCACACACACACACACCACCCACTCAGAGTCATCCAATAAAGCTCTGTTTTTGCCCATCCGCCCCCCCCCACTATAGCCATCCAGCATTTTGTGGATTTGTGTAAATTTTTGTAGCTGAAATCCTTCGAATTCTTGGCTGGGGGCCAAGGACGAAGGAACACGCGTAATTCCAATCACGTGCCAGAGCAGAAAAGAAAAGTTCTCAAACTGTAAAACGTTTATCAAAATATATGTATATACCACATACCATACCATAGCCCCTCCGCCGGAAAATCCACCCAAAACTTGGGCGCTTTGGCCCACATAATTGGCCAAAAGGATTCCCGCCCACTCCGAACGCTCCGCAGACTCCGACAATATCTTCAATAATAAATGCATTTCACTGTCGAATTTGCCGCATTCTGCACAACACACGTGCCTTAAATAATTCACGTCGCATTTAGCGGCGTTTTTGCCAAGCCTCTAATGGGCCCAGCGATTTGTAAAAGGGGCGTGCCGGTCCGGCCCGGCGGGGTCGGTGGGGCGGTGCAGAGGCGGCAATGGGAGGGGGGAGGGGGCGTGGCAAGCCGCCAGGTAAAGTGGAAAGTAGTTGGCTACGTTTTATACGTTCTAGTTCGAGGCGAAAATTTGCCTAAAAACTCAAGTAGTTTGTTCAAACTTTTATGCTCCGTGCATTTATCAACGCCAACCAGGTGCACTTGGAAATTTAATTGTAATTTAATTTTAAAAAATTCTACAAATATTAAAAATATGAAAGTACATAGTCTATGTGTTCAGGAATTTAATTTTAAATTAATAAATATTTAAACAATGAAGAAAGTATTTTAATTGTTGTTTCTAAGTCATATTTCTAAAATTAAATTGATATATTTTTAAGAAAACATCTTTGTAATAAATATAATGCCAGTAAAAAGCTAAAACTTTAGCATTCAATAATATTTTATTATAATATTTATTACTTTATTTAAGGGAAATATATTTATAATATTTTTTATATATCTTACAAATTGTCCTCGCAATTATGTGATCCTCCCTTTGGCCATTTTCTAAACTAAAACTTAGGTTTATATTTTTTCCAAGTGCTAACTGGCGGGTTGGAAAAGCGCTTTGGAAAAACGGAGGAAGGGAAAACCCAGCCAAAAGCATCCAGAGGAGTCCATGAAGCGCAGCAGCCCGGAGCAACAGTGCTGCCGTGTAAAAGTTTCCCCACAGCCGAAGGTGGGTTAGATGATGGAGCGTTATTTAAATGGTTTTCGGATGCGTACGTGCGAAAATGTTAGTCATACGCCAGGTGCCACGAAACCAGGATGCAGGATTCTGGACCCAGGATTGGCTAAAAAGCGATTTGTTTGCTTTAACCGAATGCCAAGTGGGCTGTCCATGTTGAGAGTTTGATTTTTAACCAAGAAAAGTAGATTGCTTTTTGCTAAATCATTGTTTATTTTCATACTTTTTGAATTTAAATAAATATAATATAGAAAACTGTTGTTTTATTTTGTATAGTTTATTATTTTGCATGTTTAATTAATATTTATTATTATGTACATTTTTATTTTATTTATTTGTAGTAGGTAAATTTGAATATTTATATTTTGTTATTCCATAAATGCTTACAAGAAATACTAAATATGAACCCCTTCTAATCTTTCATATGTAAAAAAGAACATTAGGGAACATAAGTAAATTTATATATACATATATATAAATCGTTAAAAAATACTGATTATTAAGTTATATGAGAGGAAAAAGAAAATTTTGAGTATATCAGTAAATTGCTTATTTATGTCTTGGGACTTTATTAATCATTTATTATGCGCTTAATAGTTCCAAAGGGGTTTTTTTTTTAATGTAAGCCGCTAACAAATTCCCAAGAAACTAAAGTTTTGTATTTATTAATGTATTTTTAGTTGATAACATAAATATTTGAATAAATAAATCAAAATTTTAAGGCTTTCCGTATGATAAAAAGTTCTGAAAAGTTCTGAAAGTTCTGGATTTAAAATCATATACTAAATATTTCATATTAAATATATTTTGTTAATATTTTGTTTTGAATTTTTAATTTATTTAATATTTTGTTAAAATATTTATTATATTTAAAATTTAAAATATAATTTCCTTTTAATCCTGATCTCTAAACTACTAATATTTTCCCTTTGGACTGCAGTAATGGCTTTCGAGTGGAACGTGAGCCGGGAAAACTTTGCTCGCCTAAATGCTCGCCAGGTGATTTCTTTCCGCAGGAAGTACGCATACACACGCACTTAACACACACACACAAACACACACTGAAATCATTTTCCACGCCCACACACACCAACACTCTATACACACAGCCATGCACACATGATAAGAATGCTTATGTGAATTATCGCACATTTTACGGCATCGAAAAACGGGGTTTTCGGGGGGGAATTTTCTTCTTTTTTTTTTGTAAAAGAACTAGAAAACTTGTCTAAAAGTGCGCACTCCACTCATACATCGGTATGTTGATATGTTTGTGTGTGTTTATACATATCTCCAAAGGCGGACACGCCGACAGTAGCGCATAAAAACTTTTAAATTTACTTTTGCTAAGAGTTTTGCCCCCTTCCACCTGCCACGCCCCCTTCAGCTACCATGCCCATGCATATTCATTTCAAAATCCGCACACATACACACATGGCCAAGTTTTCTTGGGAAAGTTTCGTTACCCTTTTCCCACCTCACCCTCCACACCCCGCGCACACGGAAAATCAACGAACTGTGAGAGAGGCAAACACAGGGGGAGAAAAAAAAGAAAACAGAAAAGTTTTTTGGCCAAAAGGTGGGTCCTCCTGGCCTGGCGAGGGGATTTTCCGGATACGGATACGGATCCGGAGCGGCATCGCTTAATAGAGCTGCCAAAATTTGTGTGCCTCAGGTTGCGTCGCTGCTTGTCGGCAAACGCCGCGTTACAAACGCTCCAAATTGCTCACTTCTCGAGGCGCTCTATTTTTCCCCACCAACCGCCCCCTCCCTAACTCCCTCTTGGTGTAATACCACCCCCCTCGCCCCATCCCGCCACTTTAAAGACCTGTGCCGCGGTGTGCTACCAAAATCCTAGCCAATTCCCCCGACTGCCAGGCAAGTCATGATGTGGCTGTCTTCCCATTTTTGCACTCTCTCTTGTCTAGTCGCAGGACTTGCCACAGTGGCTTGAGTTTTGGAATTATTTTATATTTTGGGTTTGGGTTAAATTTAATAATTCTTTAGAGAAAATAATAGTACTTTAGGAAACACCTTAGGAAAACCTAGAACGCAGAGATCATTAAGCCAAAAATAACTCAACAAAGCTTCTCTCAAGAAATATTTCCCCTTAGTGCTGGTCAGATTTTTATCCACCTTCCCCCATATCTTGATAAAACCCAATCTCTACAAGACTCTCCCCTATATGAACTCCCTTCTTCCTCCCATTACAAAAAATAAAACCTTTTAAGAAATCAAACCTGACCAAGATTCATATCGCCATCTCCTTGGCCTCAGCCCCGCCTCCAGATGGCTTTCAAATATGAAAATTCCAAAATAACTTCGATAAGTTCTTTATTTGACAAGTTCCCCACTGTGCAGCCCCATACCCCATCATCATCATCAACAGTGAGGGGGGGGGGGGCAAAATGTTTGCTGTAAAATCTTGGGCCACGTATCCTGCAGCAATTCGTAAACTAATTCTACATACGTGCCCGTGTCAGCTATCCCCGCTCCTGGGCACCCCAGAACCACCCAAACCAAGCAATGCTTCCAACCTTTTGGGGTTCCCGCAGAGCGACCAAATCGTTACGTGCGTTGGGCCACGTCGGTGGAGCCCTCAGTGGGCCGTGCGTCATGTTTTGATTGGCGTCATGTACACGATGGGATTCGTACCCGCCTTTCCACACCCACACCGAGCATAAGGGGACGGGTGGATGGATGGAGATGGATATGGTGGTCTGCACAGGAGGAAATATTTGCATCAATTCACTTTGCACTCACTTTGTCGGCAGGATATATATTTGGTCTTTGGGAGGGAGTAACTCATGGAACGGGTAATATATCTTTTAATGAAAAAGGCGGCATATTGAAGTTTTATAAATTAATTTATATATATTTAATGACATTTAAAATCTGTCTTGAAACTTTGGGTTAACAAAATGAGAGTGCAAAATTTATTTGGAAAAATAAAGTGAGTTGAAAACTAGACATTCAAATATATTTTCATAATTACATTTAATTAAAATTAAATTCCTTTAAGCTTAAAATCAATTAAATCTATTAATCTTGCCGTGTTTCAAAATCTTCTGTTACCAACTAAGTTCTAAAATTAATCCCTTTTGTTAACAACTTTCCCCCTTTTAATTTCTCCAAGTGTCCCTGGGTTAGATTCACTTTTTTTCCTCTGCTAATAAATAATTGCATTTTCACCTCAAGAACTCACTGACAGACGATGCCCTGGGAGAGGGCTGAGGGGCATTGGGCGTTTGGGTGATTTTCTCCGGGGTTGACACAATTCAATTTGCCCGCGTTTCCGTTCCGTTCCGACTGCAGGTGGCTGCCTTCCTGGCTGGCTGGCTGAGTGGGTGGCTTGCTTGGTGTATTGCCAGTTTTTGTAATTCCATTTCTGATTTCATATTTTGCTGTCACTGTGAAATGATTCAATTTTGCAGATTTCTTTCGGTGGGGATGGGATGGGTGCTTTTTTGGGAGGTCGCTGGCAATATTTGCATGCCACGCAGGCCATGTATCTATGTATCTTTTTCTATACCCTAGGCAGGATGTATCTGAATATATATCTATCGCATGTAATTTAAAAATTTACATTATTAAAATTGTAAAATATGCATTAAATATTTCGATTTATTATTCTTACAAAAATTAATAAAGAAAAGCTTATCGAATTCGCGAAATTTATGCCTTTTTTGCCTTAGACATAATTTCCAATTTCCCTGCAAGGGCATAAATACTTCGGTTTGTTTTTTATTATTATTTTTTTTTATTTTGATTTTTTGTGGGTCTGCGTGCCGTTATCAATCAAAAGCGAAATGCGAATTGTGCGCAAATTTGTTGCATACGCAGAAATATTTGCTATATTGCATGGCAATCAAAGCGCCGCGTGATTGACAGGCGAAATGGAATATTTTTTGAGTGATATCTTGCAGCTGGAAATGCACTGACTTTGAAACATGTCAAAGTCTGTCTATCTTTAGACTTTCCTATGGGAAAAACTAGGGAATATATCATATATATTTTGTATATATATAAACATAAATCCATCAGTGGGTGAAGCTCCTGAAAATCACATTTCTGTCAACGTTTTCAAAGCTGCAAAAGGTGTATAACCTTTTGAAATTTTAATAATTTTAAAATTTATGAGATGTTTCAGTTGTTTTATTTGTTTTTGTGTGAAAATATTTTTAATATTTTATATATTTATGTTACAATTTATTTGTCTAAGACTTTTGATGTAGTAAAAATATTATATCGTCATATTCCGTTATCTTTGCTGTTGTTTTAATAATTTCATTTAAAGATATTATTCATATTTCCTATTATTGTTAAAGAAATATGTAAAATATTGTAGGAAATCTATTATATTTAAAAGAAACCGCCTTTAATCTAAGCAGAAAATTCTCAAAATCAGTTTTCAATTGTTACCCCTAATCCAGGACTCAATAACAATCGGATTTTAACATATATCCTTCCTGAAAAACACTTAGAAAATCATAAAAACAATATCGCTTGCCTTGAAATTGTTAAGTGCACTGTAGGCCTTGGGGGAAGATTTTCTTTAGACTCAAAAACCGATTGTGTAATATTATCCTTCGACTCAATTAGCCGACAGGTTAATTACCCCAGTTGCGATTGCCCAATCCAGGTAGGCATGCCCGGCTCAGGGCCAGCTACTACTTCAAGGCGGGACGTGGTCTATGCAAATGCCAGGACAAAGGAGCCTGGCCACAAAGAGCCTTCGGCGAGTCACTTAGCTGGAGTCCCTGGGCCTGGATTTCTCAACTGCCAGCATCCTTGAGGCTGCCGGGGTCTCTCTTATGCCGGAAGTGTCCTTCGCAGAACTCGCACGTGTGTCGGCATAAAATAATGCGACATTTTTATGGCCAGGACGAGTGCCGGCAATGCCCTGCCTCCCTCTCTCTTTCGCACCTCCTGACAGCTCAACTTAAAGCGGTGTTAAAATTTATGAATGAATTTGACTAGGACAGGAAGCGGGAAACGGGAAGCGGTATCCTGGCAGCAGGTAAGCAATAACTCAGTCTCTGGCCGGGAGTTTTTCTAATTTCTTTCGGCTAAAATACAGTTTCGGTCCTTGCATAGTAAAAATGCCCAAAGATTTATGATGAGGCTCGTTGAACGTGCACATACACACATCCTCTCCTTTTTTGGATCTCCCTGGCTAATCCCGAATGAATGAATTGCGCTCCTGGGCTGTCGTCCTTGCCACAGCCGCCTGTCGCTGCCACTGCCACTGGCTCTGCTCCTGCGGAATGGAATGCAAATCCGTTGATTTAGAAATTCCATTAATATTGGAGTTCCTGCAGCCCCGCCTTCTATATATTCTTTATCAATATGCCACACGAGGAAAGCCAGGAACCCTCCATTAAATGTTTGTGTATATATACTATATAATATATGAGTATGGAAAAACCAATCAAATTCCAAAGAAATATATTTATATATAATACTGAGGGTAAACTCTGAGGACATCTTTGACGAAAAATAGGCTTATTTTGGTTGAGTTATGACTAAATACTAGGCAAGTTTGTATTTTTAAATATTTTTTAGAGTCTAAATTATAAAGGCTTGTAAATAATATAAATTAAGTTTAGAGCCTTAAATATTTGCAATAAAAATAAGAAAGCTAACCTAAAATTTCTTCTTGTATTTTTAAATATTTTTCAAAGTCTTAAGAAGCTTTTTAAATAATTTTAACGTACATTTTGAACTTAAATCTTTGAAAAGAAAGTATTTTTAAATATTTCTCAAAGTATTGTAAATGATTTAAAGTAAATTAAATTAACATTAGAGCTTTAAATGTTTGTAATTACAATATGTAACCTATCCAAAGATCCTTTGCTAATATTTTATAATATTTTTCATACCCCTGAAAAAGTTGAATATATGTATTATTATATTAATAAAAGAGCCTTAAATAAAAGAAATAAATAAATTGATATTCTACCCAATGATCTCCTGCTACTCTAAGTAATTAATTATTGAACATCATAGCTATATTAATCCTAACAAAATAAAGAATTCATAAGCCTAGAAGACCCCCTGAATTCTAGTTAAGTTTATTGCCTGTTTATTTTTCTTCTTGGAACATGTCAGTTCCCTGTTCCATCGAGGCTAATTCCAAAAAAACAAAAAGAAAAACTCGAAATGTATTCAATATTTGGCCAACACCAATGGACAATGCAGTGGTCACTGCCGCAGACACATTCGGAGATGGTAAATACTTAGTTGGCCGGGCCAAGGCCTGACCACATTAGCATGTCACTCGGTGGTAAACAGAGAAAAGTTACGGAAACTTCTTGGAAAACTTTGCTTATGTTTGTGTGTCCCCAAAAGAAAAACTTGGCAGATAAACAGAAAAATATACAAAAAATCGGACTGGTTCGATATGAACTCGTAACTTTCCTTTCTGGCTATTGACACATTTGTGACATCCGACGAGTTGCTTAACCAAATACTGAAAATTCGTGGGCGTGGCAGGGCCTGCTTTTTTGGGTTTCGTCCAACGGGTCAGAGCTCTGGCCATGGTGCGTGTGAGTGTCATTTTCATTCTGTTTATTTGTCAGTCATTATTTTGGCCAAATATTGACGCTCTTGTCATGCCCAGTAGCACTCTGCGTTAATTGATTTCGAATTCGGAGCCACTTTTATTGTTATTATAGCAGAACCCAAACAAACTCCCCTTAAATCACACTCGAAACCAGACCTAGTACACCTAACTCCCATTCAAACTGATGACCAATCGAATAATCAAGCGAAATAATCAAATACTCAACCAGTTCAAGTCCGAGTATTGGTGACTTGCACTCCCAAAATTATTTAAATTTTTTTTTACGTTTATGAGCCATTTTAAATGGCTATTAGGGTTTGGGGCTTTGGCTTTGCCATCTTAAATTATCTTTTTATTTATAAACTTTGCTCGAGCGAAAGCCAAATCGATTTGTCACACAGCATTTAAAATCATATTGCCAAATTTAAGTCATAACCAGAGTTTTGTGTTTAAAAATTTGCATGCCATTTCGAGCTGAGTTTAAAGTCAATTGAATTTTTAAAAGATTATTTTTAATGCAGATGTTTTATCAACAGAATGGGTTATAAAATCGATAAATATAGAATGTTGCCACTGGTTAAAAAAATAAGAAGCGTTCTGAAAACCCTTAAACAATGTGTTTAAAAGTAAGAAATATTATTTTTATGCATCAAATTTATTTCTTTCAATTTATTTTCTTTTAAATTTGTATTCTTTCTCAAGCTTGTGATATTTTTACAAGACTTTTTCATACACTTTTAAGGTATTTTAAGACCATATTAATTTCATAATAAAATCTGAGTTAATCCTTTATTTTTACAGATTTTTAATTAATGTAAAAGTATTAATTCTTAGCACTCTTTTTCTTACCACCCTTCTCCCTTCAAAATTGTTTTTAAAAAACAGAACCCTATAAAGTCTTATACTAAATTTTTTTCTGCACAATATCTTTTACCCTCTTTTTATTACAGAAAACATTTATAGAACAATGCCATAAAATACTATAATATTTTTACGATTGTGTTTGTTGAAATTGCAAAGCCGTGACGTTAATCCGCGATTAATCACATTGAGATTGTCAACTGGTCTGAGATCAACTTGTTCTGGCTCTCAAGCTTGAGTGTTAATATTTGTGCAATAAATAAGCAAATTAAGTGTTTTCACAAACGGCTGCAAATATGCCCAGATACAGATACACAGCCACACAGATACTAAGATACAGCTACAGACAGTGGCCGCAGATACGGATACGGGGCCGCGGCCAGGCGTGGTCGGAGATGGGCATAAATAGGCGCATAAATATTTGTTTATGTTTTCACATCGGGCTTATCAGAGTGCAAACATAAGCGGCGCTACTTCGGTGCCCCCAACTCCGATTTCCGTTGCCTGGTTTTCCGCTTCGTTTGGGTATATCTCCTCCGCTACGCTGCTGCTGTTTGCCCACGGATTTTGCCTCTTTGCACGGCTCTTTTTTTTATCTTATCGCCGTTTTGGAACTACGGGTCATGCCAGGCCAAGCTGTTGCCTCTGCCACTGCCACTGAGTCTGTTCCCTCCCCCGTTGCTGTTTGCTCAATTAATACGAACTTTAATTGAAAAACAATACAATTAACTAAATCAGTTAAGCGCGTCGGTCGCCGGGAGTCTGGCGCCCATTATCAGTAACCGTCGTCTGCCGTACCGACTCTTGACTCCCAAGACCACTGCTGGGTTCCAAAAGCCAACGAGTTCCAACTCCAACCACAAATGGGAAGGCAAGGGATACCGTAGGTTCCGGCTAGTTTCAGTTAGAGACTTTTTCTCAGCGAAATGCGATCAAGTTTAATTTTCTGAAAAACAGGAGAGAATGAGATACTTCATTAGTAGCTTAAGAGAAATATTTAAGGTCCTTAACACGCTCTAAAAACCTGAGCTAATAAAAAGTTAAGATGTAATATAAAATAATATAATAAAATAATAATAAATAAACAGTATTTTTTATATTTATTTATGACAAATTTGGCATATGACATTTTTTATTGCAACATTTTTAGACATCCTCTCAAAGAATTTTAAATTTCCAAAGATTTTTTGATTTAAATTTACAAAACTAAATTATATATTAACTATATATTATTATATATTATATATACTATAAAAATTATACCTTCACTACTTGGCTATAAATTATATTAGTATAAATACTATTTCTTAACATCAAACCCCTAAAGCTGTTAACAAAGTTATTATTGTCTTAAATACTTCTTACTTCCTTCCCAAAAAGCTGAAAGATTTATGTGGCCTCCCCTTAAAACAAAGTTATTATATTATAAATTTCTTCAACTGAAAAACATTTCACATTATTTCATAAATTTCTTAAGCCAATTTTAAACTCATCGCCCCAGACGCCACAAATAAATAATTCCCGCAGCTGTTACGTAATTGCAAATTCCACCTCGCATTCGGCATTCAAAATTAATGAAATTACTGAAAGATACTTTTGCCTAAACCAAGTGCATTGCCCATTTGTGGATGCCCCAAACCCAGCATTATTTTTTGTTTTGTTTTTAGGAGGCAGAAAGAACAAGATACTTTCTGCTAATTTCGTTCTTGTCGCCCGGCGTTTGTTGTTTGCTTGTTCTTTCTGTTTTCGGTGTGTGTTTTTATCTAAATTACTTTTAATCGCCATTTAATGTTTTTGTTTTTCTTGTTTTCTGTTGCTGTTTTTGTTGTCGTTGTTGCCGGTTTCGGTTTTGTTGTTCGTGCTTTATTGCGACGTCTTTTGGGGGTTCTCTAATCTAATTGCAAAATACAAGCAGCCAAAGTGAATGAATCTGAGTGCGTGTATGGATATGGGGATGCACGAAAAAGAATTGGTAATTGAAAGTATTTAAAAATTAAATATTTTTAAATTTTAAATTAATATCTTGACACTTTGATCCACATATAATTTATGTTATTAATATATATTATGGTGTTTTGTCTGAATCTTCAGTAATTGGAAATTAATTTGGCAAGTAAGAAACGTATTCTGTGAAAATGTAACCTAAGTTTTCATTTTTACTAACAAAAATAAAGTTTTTCCAAAAAATACATTTTTTAATTTTAATATATCTATGGTTATTAATTAATTATATTAATATTTAATATTAATATTTAAAACTTAAACGTCCCACGGTTTAAAATCTCACTCATAAGCAACCAAACATTTCCTGTAAGAACTATAAATAAATTGTAGCTCTTTTCAAACAAAATCTAGTTTTCGTTATTAAATATATACATTTCATTTTTAATTTTGTATTAATAATACTAATAATATTTTTAATTAAAACTTTTAGTGATTTTACATCTCTTGAAAAAGTGAGTAAATTTTGCTTTAATTTTTTTAATTATGCAATTTCCTTTCACAAACAACTTTAAATTCTTGCAAGAGAATATATATTTTGCATTAAATTTAATGAAAATAATATTAAGTCTTTAAAATAATATACTCAATGCTTTAAATTCAGCTCAAAAAGTGCCAACTTTAATTTAAATATTATTTTTTTCATGAAACAAAATCAAATTGCAGTAATATTAAAACTTATTCCATTAAATAAGTTCTAAACACATTACTTCAAGTACTTTGAATCTCTTGGACGAGTGAGTGAATTTAATTCCTTTTTTTACAGTGCATCGCCATCATTGTGGGTGTGAGGCCTGCAAGTGTGGGTAAAAGTGCGTGTGACGGGATGTTTGTGTGCTTTTCAAGGCCCCTCAGCCGCCCCGTAACCGCCCCACCATAATAATAATAATAATAATAATCCGGCCTTGCCCATCTGGCTCCCCATGGAAATAGATTGCGCGCTCCGCTATCTGGAAAAGTTGTTCGGTCTGCAAATCGTATAAACAATTATAAACAAACAGTCGTCGGGGCGAACGCTTCTTTATCATGGCCTAGTTCTTTTATTGATACCATTAGGAGACTAACCAAAATAAAAAAAAACCAAACTGAGAACCGAAATTCCCCCTGTCAGTCCATCGAAGTGCCGCTCGACGCGTGCGAATCCATGAGATACATTTGGCTGTAAACAAAGTCATTCATTATGCCAATCCTCCATATGTCCAACAAGTCGCCCCGATCCTTTGCATGTGGAATGGAATTGCGTCAATCAGTTTTAACCGCGCTAAATAGTCTTTTTTCCTATAGCATATAGGCAATATTTATAAATATTCAAAAAATCTCTAAATAGTGGAGAATAACAAGTAGCCCGAGGGACTTGTAGGCTTTCTACAACATGATTAATGACACGCATTTATTTGTTTTGCTTTTAGATTACAGAGACATTTACCAGACCCTAATAATCACAAGTAGAAATTATTTGAATTATTTGAATTCCAAATGAAAACAATTGTTTTCCGGCCTTCGGCACAATCTTGAAAGTTGTCAAAAGCCCCAACAATGGCGAGTTTTTCTCTAGAGATTTAATTTGGGAATGACTGACAGAGTCTGTAAGTCTCAGCATGCACTTCACACAAGGTCCAAGACATAAACATAAACCATTTGCATGGCAATAAGAGTTCAGTTTGTGTTTATGATTTGTAAAGTATTTGGTGTGTACATTTTTTCAGAATATTTTTACTGCTTAAATAATTAATTGCTTTAGTCGACAGACATAAAATAATTATCTCTCATTTGACATTTAAAAATGTTTCCTTTGGGTTCATTAAAACCACAAAATATATTTTAAAAATCCTTTAATTTAATTGTTTAAATGTTAAGTGTGCCAAAAGTGCAATGAGTAAAAGATACAGTGCTTAACAAAGTAAAGCAGATTTTGTTTTAAATGAAAATGATTTATTTGAAATTCATGGCTATATTTTTAAACAAAGTCTTATTAAGCTTTCTTATTATTTCTTAAGTTTTTATTTTGATTTGAAGGCAAAGAGTGTATTTATTTAAAACATATGAATCATATTTATATATTTTATTTAATTCCAGGCAGTGCTACACATTATTTGAAAGTCTTTTTATGTTAACAAGTGCAAACAGATGGATGTTGACCCTTGGACAATGCCTTCTCCATAAGTACTTGTGTCTCGTGAGCCTGTTAATGAGATTTTCTTTATGTCTCTTTGTGGGCCAGTTCCACCCATTTTCAACACCCACGATTTTCCAAAATATCTTTTTAAATTTTATAAATAATCTCAGAGAGAGAAAGATATTCCAGTTCTTATAATAATTATATGATTCACATTGTATAAGTCTTCTCAGATGCCTTACACAATTATGGTTAATCAATTACAGCAAATCGTTTAATTATCGATTTCCATTTGCCATTAGTTTGCTGTCCATTAATTAACCCATAGCAGGGCACGTTTCACCAGCGATCCATAGATATATATATATACATATATCTATAATGTACCTAGTGTCTGTTGTTTGTTTTTTTAATCCGAAAAGATAAAGCTGGTTTACAGAAACAGGCGCCAAACATGGCATACGAATTAATTTGGTTGTTGTATTTAAATGCTCCAAGCTGAAAGTGGGAATCATTTTTTTCAGTTTTTGTTCAGTTTTCTCAGTTTTTTTTTAATAGATTGCAAACAAAACAAAAAATTAACATACACCCCGATGTGGTGGTGATCGTGAACGTGCCCGGCGTCGAGGCGAGCAAGGCAGAAAAAATAATAATAAAACATTTGTTATTCTTGTGACATCACCAGGCAAAAGCAAAAAGGGGGGGCCTCTTTTCAAAATAAACAAAAAATTCGAGCGCCAGGGCTGTCCAAGTGTGGCACTGGTGAACAGTAGCTCCTAAGGTAGACACTAAAAAAAAAAATTCATTTCAGTGCTAATTAGTTATCAAAAAAAATTTATAAAATATTTAAAGCGATTTTAGTACATTAAATAAAAGGCTTGCTGCTCATTATTCATATCCATCACCTCTTTTTGGCATTTTAAAATTATTAAAGTATTAAAAAAACTATTGATTTAAATTAAATAATATAGTTTCTAAATCAAAATATTAACTTTTGTCTAATTTAATTCAAATTAAACTCTGAAATATTCAAATATCTAAAAAATATAACCCATTACTTCTTCCACTTTATGGCCTACTGGTTAAGAGCAAACGATCGTTGGCCCAGTCTGTTGGGTTCTCTCCTTATCTCCTCTATATAGCCCCCAGCCTCAGCCCCAGCAGAGACCCAAAGCCCAGATACAATATACAAAAAAAAAAATGATACAGCAAAGACCCCGGGCTACGGTTGGAACCCCTCCTGGGCCTGGCTCTGAAATAGGCGCAGCTGTGTGTCTCGTATTAGATAAGTTCAAACGCTTCGGGTGTGCGGGTATTAATATGCAAATTAGTTGGGCAACAACAACAACAACAACAATAGGCATATGCATAAATAACAATGACAACAACAGCAACAATATGATGAGTGATTAAAAGTAATGTGCAGAGGCAAAGTCGAATAGCAAATGCGCCAAATGAGGATCGCACTCGTGCAACAGTCACAAAAAATGGGGTATTCAAGGGTATATGAGCTGGGTTTGGTGATGAAAAAATTAATTTTAAAATATAAATTAAGGTATTATTAGTAAAATATATATATAAATAAGAAAATGGAAGAAAATGTTAAAAAACATAATTTATAAATTTATTTTCATATATTTTTGAAAGAACTGCATTTGTAAATTCTAATCAGACCTTAAATTGATTGAGGGTGAAGTTGCAGTAAAGTATCTTATAGGTAAAAAATAAAAATAAAATGTTTAACAATTTTTAAGGTAGCCTAAAATGTCAATACAAGTATATTCTTAAGTCAAATTTTATAAAAGTTATCTTTAAAAAATTTTATAATTTATTTTAAAGTTTACAAATGATATGTAGTATGTCCCCATTCTCATCTCTTTCAGCGAACCGAAAATCCCCCTTTTGATATCCTAACCCAACCACACTAATAGTGGGTCCCCCTTCCCAATGGCCATTTCATCTCATTTTATTTTATTTTTCTCATAGAGCCACATATCATGCGACGATCGAGTGGCCGCCACATGGGGCTCCCGCTTTCGATCTGGATCTGGATCGGATCGCAGCAGCAGCAAATGGTCTCGGTTAGGGGGCATAGGGGGTAGGGGTCGGGGTCTGGTCCGCTTGTCTGTCATCCATTTGGCAAAACTTTAGCCACAGATCGTTTCGTTTCGTCAACAACAAAGCGAAGCGAAAACAATGGATGCCACTCATCGAGTGGGCTGGGGACTGAGGTCTGGGTACTGTGCGGAATAAAGCCAAGCCAAGTCGAACCGAGCTAAGCTGAGACAGCATATAGAGATGCCTATATGACACTGTATAAATATGGAGAATATGAACAAAATCAAAGCAAAATTGGTGCTTAAAATAAAGATGAGTTTGTTTTGAAAAGAAAATTATAAATGTTTTTATTGTTTTGATAAAAATTTGTAAACATTATATGAGATAGTAATTAATTTATGATTTTTTAGTATTGATTTTCTTTAAAATTTCTATAAATTTTAAATTTAATTAAAATCCAGTGTCACACCGACATTTCTGACTGATTGCTGGGCTCTTCTACTGCGCCGCAGTTGAAGGCAATCGGCTGGGCCCTGCGTAGGAGGTGTTTGGCGCGTGTGTCGGCATATTGAATAGGTCGACCCCCAGCTAAGGAAAGACAACAAAAAGCGCGATCTAGCAGCACTCCGGCACACCACACCACTCCACCCCCAATCCGTCAACACCACCACCACCCCCACGTCGGTTTGCCGCGTTGGGGCGTGACAAATTTCCAAGCGTTGCCTTTTCATGTTTTGTTTATAATTTTATCTAAAATGCACGGAGCACTTTGGGCTGTCATATGTCCCAATCGATGGATCTACCTAGGCCCCAAAGACCGTACCCGAAACCCTTACCCCCCGATTCCCCCTAAGACCCATACCCATTCTGTTTGTAAACAAAGAGCACAAACGCCTCTTGAATTCGAAATTCAGTGGTTCGATTTGTGCGATGATTTTGAAATCGCTTTCAAAAATTGCCCCAACATTTCCTCAGCTGCGACTGCTTTTGCTGATTTTCTTCCTGGATTGAATGATTGGCTATATGTTTTTTTTTTGTATATTTATTAGCATAAGAAATATGTCACAGAAAATGGAATCGTTTGGTATTTGAATTATATATATTATGAATTGTAATCCTATAACTCATTTGTTTAAGGAAATATTTCAGGAAGTTGTATCTATAATAATAAAATTGTTGCTTAATTTTATTCTTTATTTTAATCATTAAGAATCTCTTGAATGATAAATAAATACACTTTTCAGCTTAGCTTAATTTCTTTAATATTTTTCTGTGTACTTCTTCGACCTCCAAATATGGAATATGTAATTGTAAATTATTGGGCATATTAAACAGAGCTGAAAAATATGATAAATTAGTATGTGATTTGCTTCATTTGCATTATTGGCTTTGCTTTTAATTAATAATATTTAATTTTTCATCAATTTCAATAAGTGGTTGAGATTCGTTCCAAAGATGGAGAGTCCATTTAGAGGCTAAAACATCAAGACAAGGTCAAGCCTATCGAGCACGTGCCTAGACCAAGGTCTCAGTTCATTTTTAGGCAACAGAATTAAATATAATTACAAAAGTTCTTATTTTTAGAGATTACCCAATGTGACAGACAACCTGCAATTTGCACAGATTTTATCATATTTATTCGAAATATTTGGCTGTAAACAAAACGAAGGTAAGGGAAGCTATTGAAATAAACACAAAACAAAATTGAATTGTACAGATTTTTGGCTCTGTATAATATTTTTGTATTTATTTAACAAACTAAGAATCGCTAGGCCAAAATGTTGTATTATTATTTGCAAAATGCCTGCAGCCGACCATCCCTGATGTGCTGTCAAAGGGATAAAGCCACAATCAGTTGAATAAATAGGCTTCTTTAAGTGACGATGATTTGTATTCCGCACATTTATCACTAAAAACAACAATGCGTTTAATGTGTATGTGCAGATTTTAAGCTTCAACATCGTTGGAAAAATATACGTAAAATAAATACGAGGGAAATCAAAGTGAGTTTTATTTGCAGACGCTCGTTCATTCCCATTTTCCATTCATTCATTCATTTGCTCATTCATATCGAAATTCGCCAGCGATATGCTCTTGTTTATTAAAACATGTGCGTTTTTGCCTCTGTTTTTGTTATTGTTTTACCCCCCAACCGATTCTACCAATTTTATTTATTTATGCAAAGAATTTTTGTTTTGAATGCAAATGAAGTGTGTGTGTGTGTGCCAGCTGAAAAATATTCGCAGCGAGCAATTTCACATTTCACCTTTTGCCTGCGACAGCAAATCGTGTGGAAGGAAAAATAGTTGAGCCAGACATTAATAACACCTATAAGTTATTGCACCTGTTGGGAACAGTTGATGGCCAATGAAATACGGAGCCAGTTGAATGAAGTTGGTCTTGCCGGTAAGTTCTTTTTAATGCCTTCCTTTTCTCGACCGATTAAATGACTGAGTGAGCTAGCGACTTTTTTATAAGCCAAAGTTTAATGACAACTGGTGGACACTGGTGGAGAAATGTTAGAGGGATTTCTTTATAATAATTAAAATATTTTATATTTGTCAATTAATGTTTATTAAAATAAGTAAATAAATGAAGACTACAGCCTTGGATAAAGCAATGAAAAATCCTATCAATTGCAGTAAATGTTTCTGGACATAATCATAGTTTCTCACTAGTATTTTCTATATTAAATCTAAAATATTTTGCAAACGGGTCTAAAAATATTTAAAAATCAAAGATTAAGGCCAGCAAACTATGTAAATATTTTAGAAATATTTAATTTCTTATAGAACTTAAATGCTGCTTAGTAGACCTCCCCCAAATACTAAATTACAAATTATAATAAATTTAGTTAAATAAAATTATTGACTACAAATTAATAATACGCTTTTAAACTTGTTTCTCCTAAAATATTTCTTTTAAATGTATTTAATTGAAATCTTTTCTTTAAATATTACAAATTTATAATACAATCTTAAGCCTTTCTCTTTAAAAATATTTATTTAAAATATTTGTTTTAGATTATTCCAGCTTCCAAAATCGTATCTTTAATTATTACTAATAAATAATACAAGTTTAAACATTTTCCCCTTGAAATGTTTATCTAAAATAGTTTTATTAAATTATTAAAATCCCCAAACTCCTTTTCTTATATTTTTTCTTATAAAAAAACTCAATTTTTGATATACATTTCCCTTTCCTAGACTAACATTTTTCTTGTGGCTGCTGCCAATATGATGTTGTCTCGAATGTGTGCCAAATCTATTAAATTTCAAGCGTTGAAAAACAAACCAGCAACAAAAAAAACTTGAGCGTAAAAAAAACGCAAATTGCGCTTTATTTAAGTACAAAAATAACAAGAAACGCAGCGGAATTGTATAGAAGTGTGGCCCAGGGGCGTGGGCGGTGAGATTTGCTAAAAAGGGGGTTGATGGGGGGAACGGAACAAAATGCGGCGGCACTAGAATAAATTTGAAAACCGCACTAAATTTTTTTCCCTCATTCTGCTCGTCCGAATTTGTCGGTTATATGGGTTCATTCGCACATTGTTGTTTTGCTTGATGGCGTCCGCCAGGTTTATATGGCATACATATCCATAGGCACACACAGATCCATACATATGCATATATAGTGTGAGGCTAAGGAAGGGGTTCCCAACGGTTAGGTGGGTGGGTGGCAGGTGCAGGATGGATCCGAGGGAGGTGTGTGGTGTGTTGTGTACAAGATTGCCAGTCTTAACGCCTCAATTCAGATTCTTGTTTACGCGCCGACGTCCAACAATTTTTGCGTCGTCTAATCAAAACGAGAGAAATTGTTTTCATCCTTCCTATACACTAGAAAAATAAATATTTAATTTTCAAATTCTTTTTTAGGGAAATTGCCTTGAGGCTTCCCATAATTTTTCCACAATTTTATAATACACATCTTATTTTGGGCAATTCCCTTGGAGAAAAATATTATTTCTACCTTCTTTCAAATGGAAAATTTTATTTTCTCAAAGCACATTTAAGTTTTCAGTTTTAAATATTTTATAGATCCATAAAAAAATAAAATTATAGAAAGTTAGTTAAACTAAAATATAAACGGAATAATTCTTTTAAATATATAAAACTAAAATTTAAATTATTATTTCAACATTATTCCAATATACAAGCTCTTATCTTGGCAAATTTTCTTAGGCAAAAAATATATGTTTCGCAATTTTTCTTTAAAGGAAAACGTAAACTTTCTCAAATGACATGGAAAATATTTATTTTGTTAATATTTTCTTGATCAATAGTATAGTAAAATTAGAAAATTAAATAATAAAATAAATATTTACAATAGATAATACAGATAATACTGCTGAGTTACATATATTTTCCACTTACTCTTCCAGCTCACCTTTTTATAAGGATTTTCTTTTAATATCTATTAAATTAGCATCTTAATCTTATATTTTAAAAAGCCCACATTTCCCCCAGTGCACCCTCTTTCTTGGTTGTGTTTTTCCAACTTTCCACCTGCCTCCTGCCTCAGGTTTTTTTCAGGTTTGATTGCAAAATGTGCGAGCATTTTCCCTGCTGTTGTTTCGCCTGTTGTTGGCTTTAGTTTTGCATTTATTCTGATTATTTATTTTCGTACATTTTCCTAGCGTTGGCTCTCGTATTTTTGGTTTGTATTTTTGGGGCCGCAACCTACGAAACTTTCCACAATGCAGTGGGCGGCGGCCGGCGTCTATTTTCAGCGGGTACGTTTAATGGGTTTTCTCACATTTGACATTTGCACGGAAATACATATACAAAAACCGAGGTGCACTCTCACTCCCCGTGCATGGTCATGGGTATTATACTATATATAAGTAAATAAAATTTTAAATTTTGTTTACCCTCATCTAATTGGGCGTGCACAAAATCAACAAAGTCATCGATAATAAGCAGGCAGGGCTTTGACATTTGCCAAAACTATAAAAATGTAGTCTGTACTATAAAACTAGGCAATTTTGGCATTGCACTTGAAATTGTTTACTAACAATAAACTTAAATGAATATATGTTAATATGTGTCAGCGGGATAACAAGGCAAATTCTGTTTATTTAGACAAATTTATTTATTAAAATGGGAATTCTTCTTTCAACTAATTTAAGATTATTAGGGGTGATAGAGGAAAACATTTCACACCTTGTAAGATTTTCTACATATCTTTAATGAAATTCAAGTTAATTTTTAAGAGGATCTAAAGAAAACTATTCCTATTATTTAATTAAAAATATATTTTCTTCGATTATTGTTAATAAAATTAGTTAGGAATATTAAAAGCTTAACTTTGAAATAAATATCTCATTTCTTTTTGAATTTTAATTGAATTTAAATTATTTTACCTCCAAAAATCAAAGGGAAAATATGTTTATTTTTTCCCCACATTAAAACCTATTAAAAAAATTTTTTTTCCTTAAATAACCCCTGAGAAATCTCCCTAAGAAAGTCCCCCTAACAAACCCTCAATTAACCATTCATATTGATTTATCAATAAATAAAAGCAAATTGAAATGAAAGCAATATCCAAAAGAAATTTGATATCCATTTTCCACCTCCACGAAATCTGATATTTGATGACGTTATCGATATTGGATTGATTTGCGGAACGCTAAAATGCGTTGATGGTAAATACGTTTGACAGATAACCGATTGGATTGTTCAACAGTCGACTGACAGCTCTCCTCTGCGTTAACCGGGAAACGTCAAATACTGGCAAGACGCCGAAGGATGATCTCCTTAGAGACTGCTTATTACCCCCTCAGGACAATGCACTTGCCAAATTCCAATGCATTGCACATTTCCTGTTGTTGAGCGATAACAATCTGCTGCCATTCAATTATAGTCGGGGATCCTTAACAAAAACTCGTATCTATGGGATGCCGGTGCCAATCCCAGGCTTGAACCCTGAACCCAGAAAAACAAAACAAAAAAACTGAAAAACGAAAAACTAAAACCTGAAAACCAAAAAACAAGGAACACAAATCGTATCGGCTTTCCCTTATGGCCTGCAAGTGTTTGGCAACCTGATCAAGGGCTTATCTCGCCGATCTCGGCGAGTGCATTTGTCATGGGGATCAGCCGAAGATATATATATATAGCTGGGATGGTCGGGGGGCCTTGACCCGGCCACAATAGGGTATCTACAATGACGATTGGGCTCACTGCCTGCTGCTATTGTTGTCATAAATTACACTTCAATTGTTGGCCAGGTTTGAGGCACTTGGCCGAGAGGGATGAGAAGGGATATGGGTAGTAGTTAGTTACTATATACATATATGTCATTCGAAACAATTATTTTTGTCAAGCAAAAGTACAAAAAACTATTCAAAAATAACATACAAATATTTAAAATATTTTTCAAAATTAAAACAAAAAAAACAATTAAAAAATAGTATCAATTTTAAACAGAACCAAATTCATTTAAGCTTATGTAATATTTATATATTAATAATATTAATAATTAGATTTCGCCATAGATTAATGACTATTTATATATTTAAACACTTCAAAACTTAAAAATATAAACATATTTAATAAAAGATAAATAATTTACTTTCTATAGATATAATTTTTACCTAAAACCTGCTTTAATTTTCAGACTTCACCTTTTCTAGAAATCTCTTTGGCACCTTTTCTATATCTCGAAGATATATGGTATATTTTCCTCCTCCCCCCATAATAGGGATTGGCATCAGGCTTTGCCAAACGGCGGGTTTTTTTTTTGTTTTCCTCGGCTACCTATTTTCCTTTCTCCTAATTTTTTTACAGGTCCCTGAGAAGTGTCAAAAATATCAAATGTCCTTCTTTCTTCACGCTCGTTGCCTTTCTATGGGAATCTCTAGGATATGGCAACAGCACCGCTACCTGCCAGGCATAATTAATTTAATCATTGCTCATTGCACACATTCAGCCACGGACAAAGGCAGGGGCCTAAATCCAGGCCCAAAACCCAAACCCACTGAGCACAAGTGTCCATTGTGCCGGCAATCCTGGTGACGTGCCCCAGACCCACGACAGGCACCGGGCACTTGTGTATGGCAGTCCCAAACCCAGACAATATCTCGACCCCTCAGCAAAACCCCTCACACACTCCAGAGACCGTGACAGACAAGATTGTGTAGGGAACCGAAAGAAAGAAGAAAAAAAGCAGAACCCGAACCTGGAACCTGATTCTGGGTTCAAACCTGAAGAATCCTGTCCTCACCGAAAGAACCCTCATCGCCTGATTGAGGTTTCGAGAGGTGATCTTTCCCCGGTTCCGCCGCGTCATCATCGTCTTCATCTTCATCTTCATCGCCAGCTCTTCATTTGTGTGACAAACAAAGGGGAAGGAATCAAGTCCTGCTCTGGACCCAGGGATGGGCGTGCATAGTGATCGATCGTGTCCATTAGAGCCATGGAGAGCTTGGCTATTGATAACACAAAGGCTGCTCATTATTATCGGGGGTGCACAGATACCTGTTTTTCTTATTTACCTTTTTCTTATTGCTCGAATGTGGATTACAAATGAGGGGGGGAATTTTGAATTACAAATGCCTTGAGAGCTACTGGGTAAAGGAAGATATGAATTTAAAGGAATAAAAGGGTATTTCACCTATTTTCTTACCAAGTACAATAAAAAAGGGGGGCTGAAGAGGTATAATTTTTATATGGAAAAGAATTAAATATATCTTTGAATGTATTCCTGCAGATATCCCTAAGAGTTCCTCTAAAAGAATGGCTAAAATTATTTTTAAAGATATCTCCAGAAGGATTTCTTACAGTCTCTCTAAGAGTATCTCCCGGAGTATGTCTAAAAAATCTCTAACAAATTTCTTAAAGCTTCTCTAGAAGTATCTCATAAGATGTTTCTAGAAGTATCTCTTACTGTAAATCAAAAGTTTTTTAATTAATATTCGCCAAAGTATCTTTTCAAATATATCTACAGTAGCTTTCAAGGAATATCTAAAGGAAATTTTAAAAGAATATCTAAATGTAGGTCTTAAAATCCATCAAAAAGTAAATTATCTTTTAAAATAAGAAAAGAATATTTAAAATCTATTTATAATATAAAATATTAACTAAAAATGATATTTTAATGAAGGAAATATGTAAGGGTTTTAATTTGTTTAAAATATTTCTGTATTTCAATGATTTAATATTTATCATAGAGATTTAATAGGGATTTAAAAGGTGTTCATATGCATTTCATAGAAGATTTCATAGTAATTTAATAAATAAAATTTAAGTTAGAAAAAATTGTATTCTCCAATAAAATAAATTTCCCAATGATTTCCCAACTATCAAGCAACTGAAACTAATTAAAGGAAAATCTATAATCACCCTTGAGAGAGCGCTATATAATTTGTCTTAAAAAAACCCTTGAGAAATGGAAAATGCATGACATTTGGCGTGTCACGCAAGGTGTGCCCGTGATTTCAACTTCTCCTTGTTCCTATTCGTCACGCACTCATCCCGACCTCAGCTCTGTGATGTCCCACTGTGAGGGTCTACCCCTACCCACAATACCCTCACCGATCTGCTTGAATATAGTATATATATATATACCCTATATCTTCTCCATCGCCTGACCAACGACAAACAGAAGACTCAAAAAACACAGGCCCAGAGACCAACAAAAAAATCAAAAAAAGAAAAAGAAAGGAAAACCCGTGTGCGTGCTTACCAAGAAATGAAATTAGGGGGGAACCTCTGGCGTATTTTGGTAGTTAAATTACGGCCCATTGTCTTTGGCCAAGATCGCTGGCTGAGGCAGAGGCAGAGACAGAGGCCGGGGCTATTTGTACAAAACAGTGGACATGCATAAATGGTTGCTAATATCGGTATCGATGGTATACGAACAGAGAACTGGTTTTCCTGGGCTTGGCACCTACGGATCACCCTCATATATGTACCTGTCCCATATAATGGAATATACACACACTATATCCCCCATCCCCCTGCTTGAGGTAGGGAAAATGCGAGGAACTGTGTGGATCTCTTGTGGCGCGCACTTTTCATATAAATCATTTTTATGACTTGTTATTTTTCACTATTTATTTTTTTTTGCTTCTCCTCTCGTTCTTGTTTATCGAAGGAAAAGCAACGAAATTTCTGTTGATTTTTCTGTTGGACTTTTTCTTGTAAATTACAACATTATTTCGATGCGGGATTGAATAATTGCCGGACTCCATTGGGAGGGCCTGTGGGGGATCGTAATTAAAGGCAACTCATACCGACAGCCCCCCGCGGGGCTATATATAGGCATCCATCTGTTTAATTAACAGCTTTTGACCTTGTCCAATCGTTTATAAACAATTGCCCTCCGATGTCTAGCGAGTGGGAGAGAGAGAGAGAGTGCTAAAATCAGCATTTGTCCATTTCTGCGGTAGGAAATCCGATGGAAAATGGAAAATTACCGAGGAGGGGGAAAAGGGTTGAAAGATTTAAGGTAATCCCAAACTATTTTCCATCCCTCGCAGTGAATTATTTACATCGGAAACTAAAGCCAACTTGCCTTGGCAAGGGTCAGATTTATTTCGTTTTTAGGCAATTAAATTTAACGAACGGGTTTTGACTTTTCCTAGCTGGGAAAATAAAGTTGTCACAAATCTCTTAAGATTGTTATGGAAGTCTAAAGTAAACAGATTAAAAGGGTTTATAGATTTTACAAGGGAAAATCAGGAGCAAATATTTAATGTATACTCATTAAAACTGATTTAAATTTAAGTGTATTTTCAAATGGAAGAATTTGCCAAATTTTTGCTTAAAGGAGCAGCATTTTCAATTTGTTTGTATCTATTCAAGTATTCCGAAATCCTAAAAGTTATATCCCATTTGAATTCTTACAGAAATCATAATAATAATAATCCCAGCAAAATGTTTTCTTTTTGAAACTCTCATTTGCCCCTTAATAATTCCTAAGATCTTTTAATAAAAACAAATTCCCAAACATTTCTAGTTGGCAGAAATCAATACAAAAAACAAAAATATAGGGAAAATCGAACATGATATATTTTCCTGTACCGCTTATTGGATTTTCCTAGCCTCCGGCCGCCGGATCAGCGCAATTTGTTTACACTCCTTCACGATTTATGAGGCATTTAAGGGGGCAGATGGGCTCCATACCCCTGTTATCCCCTTACCAATATTGGTAAAAGGGCCTCAGTCCATTGTAAATATCACATAATCCACCGCAAACAATTTTCCCGAGCACTGTGTTCTTTTTGCCCGTTTTTCCTTGTTATTTTCCAGGGGAAAAAATTTTAATAAAAAGTAAATTTGAAATAAACAAAATGTTTGTAATATCAGAAATTTATTGCAATCGTAGGGCGGAAACTGAGGACGTAGCAGTGGGGCCGAAAACAGAGAAGCGATTTATAAAAAGAAAAACCAAAATTACGCGACTTGTTTAAATTCTGAAAAGCCATTAAACGCAGCTGGGGCCCCATCCAAGCAGCAGCACACACACAAGCCCGGAAAGCAGCATCCCCAGGCAAAGGCCCACAACCATGTCGGGTTCCAGGCCGGACCAGAACCGCAATTATCATGAACGCAATATCCCGGCGTGAAGGGAGAGCCTGGGCCCCATGGCAAACACTTTGACGCAAAAACTTAAATCGTTAAATATTTATAAACGAGCTGAGAAAACGCACACACACACACATAGGAGTGGGGAAATTAGACAAGAGGGAAAACCCCAGGAAACGGACATCAAGTGGACACCAGCTGGACGTTGCTGTATATCAACACATCATAATCCCAGGAGCCTGGGGCCAGAAATGGCAGCGAAGGTGCACAGGCAGGAGTATAAGCCCCGAAAGCCTCAGCCTGTTTATACGGCTTAGGGCAACGCCTAATATGGCTTTAATGAGCTGTGTCAGGCGGCGGAAGAAATGCCCAAAAGGGGTGCCTGGATTTTCATAAAAATTCAACAAAAAGAAATTACAGGTATGCGGAAAAAGGCTAAGGCTTAAAAGATTTTTTTCTCAAGATTTTCAAAAGCCATTTAACATAAATCTTAAACAGTTCCGGCTTAATTTGCGGGGTAACACAGGTAACAGGTAAGGAAATTAAGTACCTTTCCTAATTTCCTGCTGAAAGTGAAAATTGGAAAAAAGGCTTGCAAATAAGGAAAATATATTCTTTAATCTTTAAGAAGGAGATGAAAAATTGATAAAATAAGATATAAAAATAATTTTCTGCTATATTGAAGTCTGTTATTTATGAAATTTTAAGCATTTCCTTTTTAAAATTCCTAACAATAGAATAAATAAGTTAGGAAATTATTAAGTATTTTCGATTTCCGGTTGGAAAATCTGCAAATAAAACAAAATAATTATTTACTTATATGTTAATATCAAGAAATTGGGAAAATAAGATTTAAGTGTGTTTAAATCAGTTAAAAAATACTTTTCTGAGATATTTAAACCAGTAATTATTAGAAATGTTCATCAGTTTCGTTTGAAAAATCCTAACAATAGAAAAAATAAGTTTAAAAATGATCAAGAACCTGAAATTTTCTTCTGATAACACGGAAACTGCAATAAAATATTTATAGTTTTATATAGAAAATACCTGAACACATATTCCTGCCCTTACTCATGTCCTTTGGCCAATCTAATGGCCCAACAATGGCCCATTTTTCTCAAAGTTTTTATCCCAACCAAAATCATTTTGAGGCCACAAAAAAATATAAAGGAAGCTAGAAATAATGGAGCTGATCCTGGAATGGAAATCCAAAGTGCAAACTTCGCAGAATAGCAATCCACTTGCAATCTCCACTAACCTTGTTTCAGCTTGTTCTGCTCCTCTTTGTTGGGGATTTATGGGCTTTTCCTGTGGCATGGGGCAGGGAGGTGGACGGGATTCCTCCCCCACGCTGCTGCTGCTGCTGCTGCAGGCACTACAATAGTTTAATTAACATTAACGCTGACGCCAACTACTGATGGCAATAAAAAACCATTAAAAGGAATTTATTTTAAGGACCGAACAGGCAATAAATCACATTACATGTCGCTATAAAAACAAAAGGAAAGCTCCCACTCCCTAGCTCTGCCTGTGTGGCAAGGTGGCAGTGGATGAGGGGGCGTGCCACTAGCAGCATGGGGTGGTGGCAATAAAACGGATGAGAATGTTTTGTATATCGAAAAATCAATGCATCAATTTCAGTTCTGGCGCGGGTGGCAACAAAAATAAAAAAAAAATACTACCCAAAAGGGGTGACGACAGGGTGGAGACTTCGCCTGAGTCGAGGTCGAGCGAAAATAGTAGTAAAATGTTTGTTTATTTTTTATGTCCATAGTTTGTTGCCGCTTTTATTTGTTATCACGAGTGGCAAGCGAAGGAGGGCGCAAGGGGTGTATGTGTGGCGTTAAAAGCATCGGCATTAAAAATGACGATAGGACATCAAAATGGAAATTAATGGCGATTATGTGGCACATAAAAACATGAACATGAACAAACTAACTGCCATATAAGTAATGCGATTACAGACCCAGTTCCCAGTTCGTTTGAAACTCGAATTGATGAGGGAATAAAGTATATATCTATGATATATGTATTTATATGGTATTTATATCACATATTCTCTAAGGTTTATGCATCCTTTTAATGGCTGATTCGGATTTCAAATTAGCACAAAGAGTTGTAAAAAGTGTTTTTAATGTGTGCTTGCCAAATGCATTTATCAATTTTATGCGCTACGTGTTGGGAGGAGTTAGTTTTCATCAGATTAATTTTATTTTGGAAAGTTTTAGTGGGCTAAAAGTATGATTTTCCTAAGGGAGTATCTGAATATAGTGGTATTTTTCGGAGGGGTAGAGAAAGGTGTCTAAAAGTATATACAATTGGGTTCTATTTTGCTTGAAATAATAAAATTAAATTGTAATATTATAATCTTCATATTATTTATTATTTTTTATTTTCTATTATATTTAGTTTACTTTTATTTTGATTTATCTTATGCTCAGGCAGTTATAATATGTTTAATACTATATTTTTAAAATATTTAAAGCATAAATTGAACATTCATTGAAATTTCAGCTTTAATTTTATTAGCTCTAAAATCAACAATAAACTCATCTAAATTAGATAAATATTTTAAATATTAATGTTTAAAATTTAATTTATTTATTTAATGTATGATTTAATTTATTTTTTCTAGGTTTAATCTATATTCTTTAATATTTTAAAATCGTTTTAGGTATCTCCAATATAAATAAAAACCCCTGCAATATGGTATATTTAATATCCCAGTGTAACCCACTGTTACTTTGACTAAATGTAATTCAACTTAAAATATATATATCCCACGGATGCAGTTACTTTTCCAGGTAATCTGGACTAAGAGCTACTATAATGTCCATGCTATTTGCCACAATCACCGCCAGTTTTCTTTGTGCTCGAAGCAACTTTCACCCAGTTGAGCGTATCTACTGCCAAGTAGAACATCAACTGGCTGTCAGACTGGTTCGGTTCGTTGGGGATATGCCATGTGTGTGTGTGTGCTGTGTGTGTTTGGGGGACCATAAAATTGACTGGCAGAGGGAAAACACATTGATTTGCCATTTGAGCGCAAATTCATTGCAATAAAATCAGCGCTGGTAAAGTTTTTTAATGCCACTTTCAATATTTGTTTGTGAACACCACACATTGCCACCCATCACCACCCAGCACCACCATTAACCCACCCTTCTGTAGTTGTGTTGGCTGTTTGTTCTGCTGCTTGTCTTATTTTTATTTTTCACCCACTCACCCGCCGTCGGGCAATTGTAAAGCGCGTTTTGTAATCGAAACTTTTAACGACTTGATGCGATTGGAAATTGTGTAATATCGAGGCACTAATACACACACCACTGGCAAATGGAGGACCCAGGCCACATATCCGTATCCGGAATCGAACTCGCATCCATATCCGCACATATCCTTGTGCGTGTCTGTCCCAAGTGGAGGGTCCTTCAGATTCTTTACTGCTGCTGCTGCTGCTTCTGCCAAGGGCGCTACGTTCCGCTGAGCAGGGCACATCGGTTGATTGCATAAATCCACTGATGCCCGATGCTGTATCGGACATATGTTCGAGTATAGAGCCGACGCCGAAGGTCCTTAATTGATGAGGTTTATAATTTCTCTTTTTTGTATGGGGATTTTCTTTGCTTTGGAGAGTGCTTCAGTAGCTGGGGTGATATTCCTTTGATGTGCCAGTTAAGAGCTCGGAAGCAATCCAAATCAGCTAATTAATTGAACTTTGATGCGGGAAAAATCGGTGGGAGTGAAGGCAGGTCTCAGAGGTAATCACTTGCCCCCCCATGGACACTTCTAGCTTGTCAAAGTAACATCGAAGGTAATTAGAAAGCGGTTGTATAGAAAAAGTTTACTTTTAATATATTTTAAAATAATTTAATTTCGAAAATTAAATATAAAACTTGGTTTATTTTCATATTTATACCATAGAATGCCTTTCAAAAATATTTTTAAAATTATTTGGGCTCCCTAAACTATCCTATATTAAAAGCAATATAAAAACCTTAGTAAAAAAATCTATAAATAATTTTATTTATAAAAAAAAATCAAGAAAACTTGGCTTTAATTAATATTTGATCTTTAGAGAGGCTTTTAAATATATTTAAAAAATTATTTAGGCTATCTAAATCATCTTATTTTAAATAAAATATGATAACCTTAGTAAAAACGCAACAACGAAGCATTATAAGCCCCACATCCTTTTGGGAAAACATTTTCCTAGACCCTAAATACCAACTGCTTAGTGGAAGATTATTTTTCGATTTGTCCCTTAACTTTCTTGCCGCTCTTAAAAAACTCACCTTATTTGTGAGATTTTCCTTGACAATTTATGTAGCGCCATTTCCCACAACACACGCACATTAATATCAGCTTTTGGGAAAGCGCTCACACTCCTCCTTCGATTGAAAAGAGAAAAAAAGGGGCTTTAAGGATTCGTCACAGGCCGTTGAAGGAATCCCTCGAAGTGCTGGCAAAGCAATCCGAAGCGACGACAAAGATGTGCTAATAAATTTCAACTTAATTTCCGAAATGTGCAACTAACACATAAAAAGCACACACACACACCCACAGAGAAACTGCCGAAGGATCGGGACCGGAAGCAGGACCCTCTGGAGAAGTTGTTACTCCTCCTCCTTCTCATCCTTGGCGAAAAATTTCGAGTATGGTTTTTGCATAAAACTTCAATTTAAATTGACATTTGAGTGGAAAGTAATTGCATGATATGCACGGAGCATAAAAAAGGCAGCACACAGGCACCCGTCCTGGGAAATGGTGGGCGTGTTTAATATATATGGGCCAATCCCCTGGAAAATCCCCCCATCCTTCCATTTCGCAGCTCATTTTTTACACTTTGAATAATGCACATATAAAGTTTTAAGTGTATACATTAAAATTGGAAACATTAAGCTTAAATTTTAAAATAGAAATATTTATTGTGGCACATAAAATTATTTAGTAAGGTAAATAGGTAATCAAAATAATTCTGGTGAACGTTTGTATTTTTTATTTTCTAAAAACTAAATACTTAAAAGATATAATAGGTATAAAATGTAATCATTAATTTATTTACCCATATATAGTCAATTTCATATTGTTAATATGTCATACTTAAATCCTGGCACTTATTTATACCATATTTCTTAAAGAACTTAAAAAATGAACCTGGTGTTGCCCATAATGAGGATTTAATATAGTTTGGCTTGGCTTTAATAAATAAATTATGAAATAATTAAATGAAATTAGAAAGATAAATATATAAAAAACAATATGAAATAATAAAATATATTTAAATAATTAGAATAACAATTTTTAGCTTAAGAAAGGACTTATAAAACCATTTTGATTTGTACAATAATTATAAGCTCAACTTTGATGCACTAGGATATTAAAGGAATAAATAAATAATATATTTCATTTATAAATGAATATAAAAATGTATACAAAATCTAAGTTTCACATATTTTCAGTCACTAAAAAAGCCTAAAAAAACTTACTGTAGGAACTTATTACTAAAATATATTTTCAGCTTTTGAAACTTGGCATCTATCTAATTAGGAATTTACCTATTTAAACCTACATCTTTTATAAAACTTACTCTTTATATTTTTATTCCCAGTGTATTTTTAGGCATTAAATGCGATTTTGCTCTACTCCCATCCACCCATTCAGCCCATCCACCCATCCATCCCATCCATCCAACCATCCGTCCATGGCGGGAAGTTCTACTGAGCTCATTATGCGCTCGTTTATATGCCGCATTTGTTGTTGCGGTCCGCTCCTGTTGTTGTTGCCAAGTTTTGTGCACATTATGAGGGTCTCTGTTCTGTAGAGTCCCGATGTTCTGGTGTTTTTTGGATGTTCCTCGGGTTCCCGCTGCTCCGTTCCGGGTCTTTGTGCCGCGAATGCGGGCAATTCTCTTGGTCTCTATGCCGCGTTTTTTTTTTGTTTGTTGTTTCTGTTTCTCTTTTAAATTAAATGCCAATAAATTTGCATTTTTTTTTCGTGCCACACCTCCCGCCAGCCCCGCTTTTCCCTTAGCAGCAATTGCTCTAAGTGCGGAGAGTGGGGGGGGGGGGGAAAGGAAAAAGTGTCATTTGCTTTGGGCACTCGTGCCTTCGATTTGGTTTACTTTCATTTCGTTTGGTTTGGTTTTGGTTTCGTTTCGTTTGGTTAGAAAAGTTTTTCAATTCCCAAACCCACACACACACACAGAATGACCAAGTTTTACAGTCGCAAATAAATGTTGTTAATTTGTTTTAATTTCGTGCACATTTATTTGCTAATTTCCCTGACAAGCCAGTCCAAATGGAAAATGGATTTGGATTAAAATAACTTTGGCTTGGGGCAATGGAATGCCTGCCAAGGTTATGTGTTTTGTTTTCCAAGCAATTAACAGCGACAACTGGCGAAAGGAAATTTTTTTTGAAGAAAACAGGAAGAATTATGGTGAGGCTAATGCTCAGGCAAAGAAAAATATCAAGTTTAAAATCTTGAAAAATTCAATCATATTTCCTTGAAAACCCTTTCAAAAGAAGTATTTTCTCAGAACCCAAATAATTTAAAATAGAAAATATCTTATTAGTTTATTAACTATTAAAAATTTTGATTACAAATTGTTCAAACATTTTAACTCTTATCATTGAACGAAGTCCTTTCGCTCTCTATATCCTTCTTCTTTATAATTTGATGCATCTGATCGACATGGCTGGGATCCAATTGCTCCATGCATCCATAATATAAAATATCGGAGATCAATTTACGGGCTATAGTCCTTTGCCTTTGGGATAGTTCCTCGAATTGATGACCCCAAGCTTGGGTCAAAGCCTCCGTTTCACTCAATCGCTGTATGGAGGAGGATTTTTCCTCGGGAATTTCCGGCAAAGTGGAAAAAGCGTACTTATTTTCCAGAGACACCGACTTGGCAGGCGAAGGAGACGGTGCCGGGGAAAGCAGAAACTCCTCCTTGATCTCCACAAAATTGTCACATTTCGGAGGTGATTGAGTTGCCTCAGGCTTAAAAAATAATTAAAGTTTTATTGTATTAATTAAATAAAATATATATATTAAAATATGTATATACCAACCTGATCCACATCTTCATCTTCTTTCGAAGACTGTTGCGATTCCATATACCCGAGCTGCACTGCTTTCTGTTTCCTGGCACCTTTATCCTGGCCCTCGAGGAAGCTCAAGAGATGAAAGTACCACAAATTGGACGTAAAGGGCTCCCCCGTGGCCAAGCAATGATCCCGATGACGCAAATCCCGCCTGAAGTTGGTGCGAAACGAGTTGATCTTCCTGACCACATGGAAGCGGTTGGCATCCGGCTCCACTTCTCTTAGCTTCCGCACCAGCTGCTCATAGCCGGCGCTCTTTAGCTCCCGGCAACAGTAGTCGGGACTGTGGACCCTCCAGACGGCCGGTAGGGATCGATAGAGGAGCAGGAACTCTGTCCAGAACTGGCGGTTGCGTGAATTCATCCCTCAAGTGTCCGTTGCCAGCGAGAGAGCTTCAGATACTGAGATACAGATACAAGGTTCTTAGCGCAATATTGAATGCGCAATCACGGGTCAGAGAGAAATTCAAAAAGAGAGCCAATGCGGCACTGAAATATATTATTAATTTATCAATTATAATTTAAAATTAATACAAATAATAAAAAATGAATACAATATAATTAAACATGTATGAAATTTTTATATATATATTTATTTATTTATAAATTTAAAAGGGACTCACTAGTTTCATGTGAAACTTTTAAATAAAACTTTAAAATTATATTTAAATTATAGAAAATGTTTTAAAACAATCTGTTGAATATTTTTGTGGTTTATTTAAATACTGTGTATTTTATCAAGTAGAAATAAACAAGTATAAATAATTCGTATAAATCATGGTTTAATTTTGATTCAGCGGAACTAATTAAAAATGGTATAATTTTTATAAAATCAAAAAAAGTTTTAAAACATGTTTTCAATATTAAAAAACCACATACTTTGCATATCTTTTTATTTATTTTTTATTGTACAATATATAGCAATTTTTAAAAGTGTACTTACGCCTAGTAAAGAAAGAGAAGAAAATAAAAAAGAGAGAGTAACTGAGAGCTTGCTTGCTGTTTGTGCAAGCTGAAGCTTTGATTGTGCCTCAGCTCCGTGCCGGCTCTCGCTGATTACGTGGCCGGCGTCTCCGGCTGAAGGGGGTTCGATTTCAACACCCGTTTTCCCTCCTGCAATTTCCACTCAATTTTTTTTCAACATCTGGAGTGTTGTTTTTTCGCCCCGTTCTCAATTTGCACAAACAATTCTCGTTGCTGTTTGTTATTTCTATATGCAAAAACGCACACAAACACATTACCGCGAACACAATATTATTGAATATTTTGCAAAAACTATCTTATGGATCGCATAGGCGCCATTGACGCGCTCTGCTCACAAAAATATTATTTCGAGTGGCTGCCAAGTAAATTGACGCAATCGGAATGGAAATGTAAATGTACTCTGAATAAATTTTTGGGTGCACTTTCCATTTTCTTTTTATAATTTACGAGTTTGTTTTTGAAAGAGAGAATTTTAATGTTTATAAAAATAAGTAGAAGAAATTTTAGGAGATAGTTTTTGGGTCCTTTAAAGTGCAAGGCTTAACATTTTTGTATATTTTTATTTTTTATATTTCGGGGTATTATAATTCCATTCAGAAGCTTGAAAGTCACTTATGATTGATTTTCAAATTTAATAAAAGGGCTAAAATTGCAATATATTGTTTCAAAACTTTCTTTATTTTGTTTTCAGGATTTAATTAATAACTCTAACTTTTTGATGTATTCCCTAAACTGGTCAACCATAAACCTACAATATGCATATTTTCCCCTATTTTATGCGTGGCTTTATCATAAGTAAATTGTCGCTCAAAGTTATTTGGCGAGGGCAAACAGTCAATATCGAAAGTATTGCAATCCCCTTTCAAGAGCTTCGCCTGGCTTCCGTTTCCGCTTCCTTGCCCATTGCTTCCCCTTTTATTTTCTTGTTCTTTTTCCCGTCCTTTTTTCTCTTTCATTTTGCCTTTTATTTTTATTTCATTCTGGTGTTTTTGGTGCTGTTGTCCGTTTCGTTTACATCAAGTAATTGAAATAACGTTATTTACATGACAAATGTCAAATATTTGCAAGGATACAAATATTGATGCCGCGAGCACATTTAAACATGAAAGCAAACAGACGGACTCGAGTCCAAGTCCGATTCCGATTCCGGATTCGAGTTGCTGCCGCCCTCCCCCAAGGATGAAGACATTCTGCACTTGCTTCAATTATGCGTGGGGAGACAACAAGGACATTGAGGGAAGAGGAATGGAATGGGCCAGGGGAATGGAATTGAAGTGAAACTAAAGCCTTTTGCAAATAGTTGTTAAAATATGTCAATAACCTTGCCATTTACTGGACCGCCCAGCGCCCTGTGTCCCGCCCCCCCTTTGAGGGGTCCCAGAATCAATACTAAAAGCTACCCCCGGACAAGAATTTCGGACAGGACATTGGCGACGAGGTTGATGGGCAGAGGCACTGATAGAAAAAATTCACTAAGGTGGAAAATATAGAAAAGATATGCATAGATAATATATTTTAAAAATATTTGATATACATTTTATATATTATTTTATTTATTTAAAAGAAAAATATAGAACTTAAAGCCGACTGTGCTATTTTTTTAGGATTTCCCATTTGTGGTTTGTAAATAGAAATTTATAACCCTTTTATTTAAAAAGTTTTGCTAGAAAATATTAACAAAACTTGTCTGTTTGAGTTCTTATGAATTAGGCTAAGTTTCAGATTTCGGAATACATATTTTCCCACCGTGTAGAACACAGAACCGGAGGCGTGGGCACTACTGATGCACAGGAAAAGCGACAGAAGGGACGAAGGGTGGAACGTGGCATACACGAATAAGCGCAGAAAATGTTTAATTAAATTCCGGGACACATTTGGCATGTTACATTGCTTCGCTCCGACCACAGCCGTATCCGAACTCGGGACTGAGGGACCAGGACACGGGTCCCGAGGACTAGGGACCACCGGAGGGGGGCTGGACTCATTGGCAAATTGCAGAATGCTGGCACTACATAGTGGACCGTCTCCTGTCCTCCTCCGGTTAACCGAATGACTGAAACAGAAATTGCAATAAAAATACCGAAACGTAGCAGAAATTAAGCAAAGCAAATTATGTCGTTGCCTAAGCTATTGACATTTTCCTTGTTTTCCTTGCCTTTGCCTTGTTTTTCCTGCCACGGCGACGGGGGTTGCCTCAAAAAGCTTTCCACGTTGCGGTTGAGGTCACCACGTTGAGTGGTGTTATATTCCTTAGTGGTTTTTCTCCTGAAGAGGATCCTCGGTGGTCCATACAAAAGTCCTTACAAAAAATTCTAAATGCACTTGTAAAATATTTTTGTATATAATTTGAAAGTTTTAGGAAGTTTTAGGTATTCAAAGTTGGGTTTTTAAGGTCATTTTAAATGTGGTTCAAGGTGCGATAAAGTGTTTTTTGAGGCATTAGGTTTTTCTGGTAATGAAATAAATATTTAGGATATGAATTACTTTGGTTACTACTGAAATTTATTTTATATTTATATAAAATTCAACGTATAATTCATATATTCATGTGTCTTAAGGCCAATTACTAGTTAGTTCCCTTGGCCAACTTAAAAAGCATCTTGCCAGCCAATTAGGAATATAAATTTCTACCCCCAAACCTTCAGATTTTACAGCCCCCAAAGAGGGGAAAGCAGAAAAGGAAAAGAAGAGATAATTTAAGTGCATTTTCTTAGGGATTTTTCCGGGGTCTGTAACGTGCAATCAAATGAGCGTCTAAATTGCTCATTTCGAGGCTGTAACTCATCCAAGTTGGGCATTCATAAAAACCCTATAAGTATAGGGTATATGATTCTGGCTAGGTCGTTCTCTCTGGACCCCCGTTTATGGGATGCCATTCGTAGAGATGGCCTTTTAGAGGCCGTGTCCGGGCATTTAGGCCCGACTTTTACGATCTCAACTCCGGGACGACGGTCAGTCTTAATGATTGATAAACCACACGGGACCAATCAACACCAAAGACGGGCACCCGAAGGGCACTCTGGAAAATCAAATCTGCGCGGTCATCCCATTTCATCTCATCTCTTGAATCGTTTCCTATGCAAACTAAAAACTGAAATCGTCTCGGGCTATATATGTTATGTACCCCCTCCCGCTCCCCTGCCTTCTGAGATGCACATCAAATTGGCTAAATTGTCGTGAGGCTCAGGCTCTGACTCTGGCTGAGGGTTTGAGGCAGCATCCAGGGGACTGGGATTGCTCCTCCTCCGCCTCCTTCTCCATGGTTTCGAGTGGCTGTAGCTGTGGATGGGTCTTGTTCGTATACCAGTTTCTTTATTACAAAAAGGGGCTTGGGTCAAACCAACAACCGCAGCTACAACATCAACAATCGCGGTCGACAGCGACGACGTCGTAAAAGAAAACAATATTGTAAATAAAGTTTAGACTTTAAGCCAAAACTGGTTTTGAAAACCAGCGAAAACAAGAAAGGGGCTAGCTCAAGGGATCGAACAGGGGGATACCTTAAAATATAAAGATCGATTTTTGAGAGGGATAATATTAGATAATATTAAATTATAAAACATTTCCTTGGAAGCTTACGAAGTTTTTTTTATATTTTTCTTAAAGGAAGTTTATTTTCTACATTTTCTGATTTATCTTGCATTTAAAAATGAATATGTTTTCCATAAAAAAAAAACTTAGAAATGTGAAAGAAAATTAAAATAAATAAATTGATACATTTTTGGTTAAATATGTCTTTGAAAATTTTACAATTTTAAATATTTTTGTTTAAAGGATTTTATTTCTAATTGACAGCTTTTAACTTTTATTTTTAATAAGTAAAATCTAAATTTTTCTTATAGATATATACTTCATATCTAACCTTAATAAATTATATAAAATTCTTGTATCATTTAAAGTGAATTAAAAACCCATTTCCAGGGTATAGAAAACCAACCTACCAAATATCGTGACTCTCAGTTACAATGTTGTTATTGTTGCTCCTGTTGGTCTTTGATGACTTTTTAACAAAATTCGGTGCTGCTGGCCTGCCACTGCAATTGCTGGGAGTGTTTCGAATTATAGCTTAAAATGATGCGTTATAAAATTGGAAACCATATAAAAATTTTAAATTACAAAAATCCCTTCAAATAAAATCTGAAAATAAATCTAAAATTTTTGAAGTATTTAATCATTTTTTAAATCTTTATTATAAAAAAATTATGATGCCATTTCAATCAATTTATAAATTACTATGCAAAATTATTATATTTATTAGTTGTATTTAAAAAAAAAATCTTAAAATATTTAAGTATTTAAATCACTTTCCATATTTCCATTTGTTCCTTTTGCGCTTTTGTGTCTTTTACGAAAATACATATATCTTAATGAATTTGTAAATGATTATAAAAATTGTTATCTGGTTTAATTTTATGTAAGCATAATTTGTAATATTTATTTAAAGTCTGAATTTTAAGATGTCTGCATTAAAATGAGTTATAAAATGGTTTAAAAATTAAGAAAATAACTTAATGAAAAATTATAAGATAAATCTTTAGGGTAAAGACATTTTTATGCAGATTTCATTCGATTCAATTCTTAGTTTACATTAAATCTTAATTTTAATTTAATATTTAGTTAAAGATTTATTTGTTTTGATTTATTTCCCCCACAGAACTCCGATCTTTAACCAAGAGCATACAGATTTCGTTTCGAGGTTCATTTCGAAAACTTTCTTGTTTTATTATAATTTTCTTTATTTTTTTTATTTGTTGTTTTCGTGTATTTTTTTGTTTTTTTGGTATTATTTTTGTTACTTTTTTTTGTGTTACCATAAAAGCAGTTAAACCACAAACCACATCCATAGCCGCAAAACTTCTTGTTCATAAACAACAGCAACAACACCGGCCGGACTTTGGGACAGACTCTTTGTTGTTTGGCTGGCCGAACCACTTTGGTTGCTTAGTTGTTGTTATTGCTGGTGACTTGGAGGTTTGTCTCGGGCCTCAGCCTCAGTCCCTGGTGCTCTCCTCTACAACCCCCCGCTCCAAGCGGAGTTTGGGCCAAACACCATAAACATAAAACAAATCTATGACACGAAACAGGTCTGCGACGACGGGGTCTTCTGGCCCGTAGAGAGAGATCTGATTCGAGCAGAGAACTAACCTAGGTCTAGGAACGGGTTTCATCCAGCTTGACTTGGTCTTATATTTTTTCCATTTTTTTTTGTGTGTGTGTGCTGTTTTTTATGCACATGTTTATGGGTTTTGAGATAAAAACTATTATGATTGGTAAAACGTGCAAAAAAAAAAAGAAGTAAATAATAAAACAAAACAAAACAAAACCTAGAAACAATCTTGACAGCTTCGTAGCAATGGAGATGGAGAGCATTTGCACTCCAGCACACGACTCAATAGGTAGATATAGTATATATGTACTATGTATATGGTATATCTGTTAGATCTGAATATGTGTCTGTGAAATTTATGCCCTGGCATAATTAACTTCAAAAATGATCTCATAAATTCATGTCGCGTTCTCAGCCTGATATTGTTTACATACAAATATCGGGTCTAAGTTCTGCCAATGCGACGACGATGTGCGATCTGGGATCTGGGGGATCTCGTATCTTGAAGTGGAGCACAAGCACTGCACTTCACTCCACACCAGATTGACCAGTTGGAACTGGCTGATGCTGGGGAGCCTCTAGAGCTTTCGAATGGTTCTCATTACTGTTTCCTGTTATGGGCAGTGAGATGTCCACATTCGGCCGAGTGATAAACTTCAGCAATGGATATTGCCGGAGCCATCGATCACGATCCACGGCCATCTGGATCTGTTTGGAATCTATAAGTAGTGCCGAACGTGTGAATCTTTCGCCTATAAATTGTTTTTATTTAAGCCATGAATCCGCATGAACTGAAGAGCTTTTATATCCGGCAAAACAAAGCCTTAAAATATAGGCCATTAAGGCTTAAAGTGGGAATCAGGGCAGAAGGTAAGAGCAGTTTGGATTTTAAATCATTTATTGTTTGATTTTTGGTATAATTTTTATTAATTAAAAGCGTTTTTTCGCAGAAAATCTGAAGACTTTTTTATATAAATTTATAGGTTTTGACTGTCAGCCAAGAAAATTTTATTAATAATTAAATTTTATTAATGAGCAAACCTTAAGACTTTACCTATTTTTATAAGAGTTTGTGGTTGAATTTTGAAAATATATAAAATATAAACACATTACATAAATAAGCCTACTTCCTCTTTAACACTTCAATTTCCAAATACAAACTCTCTTCCGATTTATTCCCTACTCAATCCAAAAGGTAAGGTCTTGTTCTTGGCTTCCTCCTACCCCCTACATTTTGGAACCCAATCAAGGGGCTACACCCCTGCAGCAATCGAGCGGAAAACGAAGAGCGAGGAGGAGGAGGAGGAGTCGACGGTGAGGCACACAGCATAAACTGCGACTTCCTGAATTTAAAAACGCATTATCAAAGGCACATAAATAAAGGTCGGCGGCGATCGACAGGCGGCCGTTGTCGCTGCCAATGGGGAGAAATCATTGAACGAAATCGACATTCGGCACCGGGAATAGTAAAATTTATTGCACTTTTTCCGCTGCAGCGCTGCAGCAATCCTTTGTCATGACAAAAAAAAAATACAATAAAAATAAAGACGAAAAAAACCCAACCAACTCTCTGACCCAAGCAGCAGCAGCAACACTTTCAACTCCAATTCGAGAAACAATGAAAACTCTTTCAAATGCAGCAGCAGCAGCAGCAGCGAAAACAAAACGAGAAACACATTAAGCTGAGACCAGAAAAAAACGCAAAAAACAAAAAACAACAAAATCAAAAATAAAGAAAAAACATTTTTCACGAATTAACGTGGCCAGTGAAGCCGAACAGCAAAGGTTTTTTTTATAATTGATTTCCTGCGATTGCAGAGCAAACGAGAAAGAAAAGCCTTCAACAGCAGCAACTAAATTACACAGGGAAAAAAGTAAAAATAACAATAAAATTTAATTTCTTAAAATAGGACAAGATTAAAAATTAAAAGTAGTTAATAAAAAATGATAAAGTTATGAATAAAAAATATATTAATGTTTAAGAAACATCAAATTTCGGAGGGAGTCTTGAAATGAAACTTTTAAGTATTTGTATATTTGTAATTTTCCCTGATTCTTGTATAAATATTTAGAAAATATATTTAACTTATTTATTTTATTTAAATTGCTTTGGGAAAAAATTAATTTAATTTATTTCAGGTTACTTATCTTTGTATATTTTCTCTCTGTAAATCCAGCAACCTGAGAGCAGGTCCACACCAAATCGGACTACGACTACCGTGCAAACCCATTTCGCAGTTAACAGCGCAACAAATAAAAATAAATTATACCAGAAAAACAAAAAAAATAGCACAAAATATTGTTGGGTTAAGGCACAACAACAACAACAACAATATATATGTACACACATTATTTTATTTGTATGCAAGTTGTTGCATTGCCACAAAGAGAAAACCCATGCCGCAACCAAAGGATGAAAATAGAGAGAAAGGTGAGTTAAGAAGGTTAAAAATCTGGCATAAAAGTGAAGTGTTATTAGCCCGATATAAATGGAGTTTTAATATGCTTTAAAATATATATAACCAAAAGATTTCAAGAGGGAAAAATTTATAACCCCATCAGGAAGAAAGCTAATAATTGATAAAAGCCTTTTCAACTTTAGGCTTTGCCAGTTTATTGTTTAAAAAAATTATAGGTAAAAAAGTACCTGAAAATTTAATGATAAATACAAATAATAATAAATTATTTAAACAATTCTTATATTTTTAGAACCACATAAAAATATTACATTTTTTAACAAACTTTTAAAACATAAAGTTACCTGACTTCAATACATTTTCTAATATATCCACCGAGGATCTTATAATAGATCCTTGGTTAACTCCTCAAGATAATTCTTTTGCCATCTTATTTTTTCGGTGGTTACCTGGGCAACACCTTAGGGGATGAGAAGGCACTTGGTCTCACGATCCAGGGATGATGCTCTGGGACAGATAATGCCTTAGATGACCCATATCAAATCAAAACTCCCTCACACCCACAGTGTACCGCAGTCAAAAAAAAAAGGTTAACAAAAAATCACAAAAAAAAATTATATACACAAAAACAAAAAAACAGAAAACTGAAAAAAATATGGGGAAAAGAAACGCTGAAAAACAACACAACAATAACAAAGTGGAAGGAAAAAAGTACGACGACCATCAACACGATCATCAACGAGAACCATAAATAAGACTTAAATGGCATAAAAAAGGCAAGGCAACAACAACAACAACAACAGGAACGAAAATACAACAACAATGGTGAGTGCAATCAAAACGCAGGCCATAGCCATTACACCAACAACAACAACAACAACAACAACGATAACTACAACAACAACCATCAACCGCAGCAAACAACTGAAAAGAAAAAGCAGCTCAAAAAAAAATTCAACAAAAATTATCAACAACAACAACAACAACAATAATAACAACAACAACAACAAAACAAAAAACCATACGAAGTCAACGTTATATATCGGGCTATAAAGGCAACAAAAAACCGCAGCAAGTCAGCCGCACCTTCGAACCCACACACACATCCACACGTACCTGTATAATCTCGGTTACTATATATATATATATATGTCTGATGCCTCTGTCTGCTTCCTCTTCCTCATGCTCCGACTTCGACTTCGACTTCGACATCAACTCCAGAGCGAGGAGCCTGCAGCGTTTGGGGATCAAGCGACCTGAAATGACGAAAAAAAAAATAATAAAAATAAAAAATTGGTAAAAGAAAATACAGAATTTACACCGAAAATCCTACATACTTTTTTTTGTTATAAAATAATTTTATAAATATATATTTTATAATTTTTTAGGTTGATCCTTTAATTTATTTTAATGAAGTCTTTTGTAATTTTTATTTTATGCTTTTGAACCATTATAAAATGTTATAAAAATAATATATATTTTATATTATATTAAAAATTATTTAATTAAACAAATGTATATATTTATAATCTATCAAAACGTATCAAAAAATAATTTAATCCTTGGAAAGGGTATTAACAATCACAGCAAGCGACGGACGCGTGTTGGTCTGCCGTATCTTTGACTCAATCTCGAGGCAGCCTGGCTCGAACCGTCTTGGATACCGGAGTACCATTCGATCCGCAGCATGCATCCCCACCAGCACCCCCCGTAAGGATCCTCATGGTGGTACGGAGGGTGGGGCGATGTTGGGGCGGAGATAATGCCAGGTGAGTGCTGAGGGCGGTGATGATGAACCCTCACATCCAAAGGGGCGGACGGCAGTTTCGTTTCGCTTCAAGTGGAGTGGAGTGAAGCGAAAGCCAGGAAATCCTTCGTTATTCAAAGATCAGGTATATGGTATAACCTGAGCAATTAAAATACTCCGTTTAATGCCATAATTTAGTGGCTTAATGCCGAAACAAATGGAATAGATAAATTAACCTGGCGCCGGACAATCCGCTGAATATTTATATGTCTGCTAAACGGAGATTTCGGGTATTTTTAAGCTTTCTAATAACAAAAAGGCAGCCCAACTGAGTGTGCTAATTTATGCAAGAATAAAGATGAATGCATAAATAAAAAAATGCTGAAACTAGCCAAAAAAAAAAGAAGATATATATATGTAGCTTTAGCCAAAAAAGGAAATATATAAAACATAATTTACCCTTTGAAAGTCTTTACAAAATAAGCAGGAAAGAGATGATTAATCCTTATAGGGAAGTGAAAGAAAGTTTGAGTTGTTTAGAACGAGTTTTATCTTCAATATCTAATGATGTCACCTTTTTGTAAGACCCATTCTTTAGGGTATCGAAACCGGGTCCGAGGCTGGTAAACAATGCTTGTTTGTTAGCTTGACTGGAAGATTGTTTTGCAGACATAAATCTCAAGACCAACAGACAGTCCAAGTGAACAGATGTGGACCAAAAAAAAAAAAAACACACCATATATATGTATGTATATATACCAGAGAGAACCCGCAGGGTTAGAGGCGACCCAGACACAGGTCCACCATAAATTCTCTGCTGTTTCATCGAGTAAATTGAAAATTGGTTTATAGCCAAAGTGCTTAGGGGTTTTAGATCAAAAATATAATCGATCTTGGATTTCCTTTATTTAAAGTTGCGATATTTTAGTTAGTTGTGTCTTAACTAGGCTTACAATTCTTAATAAAAACTCAGAGGTATTTGAAAATATTTAAAAAGGTTTAAAGACAATTTAAATACGTATTTTATATTTATCTTATATTAAAAAGGTTTATTAAATAATATAAAAATAATATTAAAAAGGTTTAAAATAAATTTCTGAATCAACATTATGCAATTATATATGTTACATTAATTAAAAAGTAATAATTAAAAGAGTTAAATCAAAATTTCAGATTCTTTTAAAAATTTATTTTACAAAGGTTTATCTAGAGTCGTTTTATAACATTTCTGGTTTATATAAATATCTTATTTAATAATCTGAAATATATATCATTTTTTTAATACAAAATTAATAATAATTAAGGCCTTTAACTTGTCTTCTTGAATTCCTCATTTGTTTAATTAATTTTTGTAGGGCGTAGCCTAGTTTTATATTTCTTAAAAAATTAAACAAAAAGTACTTACTTATAAAATTAAACTTCAAAATATCTGCGTTTTTAAACAAAATTTTATAATAATTACAAAAACCCATAGAAAACCCTGATTTCTATTTAAATTGCAGTTAAACAAATTATTTTTTAATACAAAATTAACAAACAAAATAAATTTAATTGCTTCCACATTTCTAAAACACTTGCTGAGTGTATATCATCTTCGGTTTTCAAAGATTGGCCTCAAAATTCAAATTTTTTGTTACTTCTTATTTTATCTTAATTTTTTGTATTTATTTATTTATTATTTTTTTGGCAGACACTTGAGTAAGGTTTGACTGTCTGCGATACTCACAGAGTGTCTGGTCTCGGCTTATGTGTTCATTTGTTTATCGTCGCAAAACCAGTTCTCCCCAGATGAAGTTCTATCGTAATTGCGTATAACTTTAAGTACAATACATTAAGGTCTAATTGACAGACAGACTGGCAGCCCAAAGGCACAGCCCTGTCCCCCCCGTTCCCCTTCCGAAACATCATCATCGAAATGGGATAGAAGTTGGCTGCTCGTGTTTGGCTTTTGGGATTTATTATATAAGCATGCGGAATTACGTAAGCACTTGTCGAGCAGTTGCCTTATGGCATTAAGTAATTCTTTTGGATCTCCGAACGATCTGAGCCTGAGACACTTAATGTCGGGGTAATTACAGCCCTATCAGAGAATTGATTGCCCATCAGGAAAGGGTTTCTACTATGCGATCTCTTCCTGGAGTCTTTTTACGTGCATGGAGAATCGATTGGAGCTAAGGTAAATTCAATTAGATTTAGAGCTAGAACGAAAGGGATTACTAGACTTTTTAGTAGAGAAAAGAAAAGTTAAGAAGTAGCATTTCAGTTGAGAAAAATGTCTCCTTGGGGAAAATGTATTTTCTGGTTTTTACTCACCACAAGCCTAAACTGTTATGGATCTATCAGAGACCACAATATATATAAATACATTGAACTGAACTTTGATCACCTGCTTCGCTTAGCTGAACTCTCGGATGTGGATCATCTACGTTATATAGTGCAATCTATTGCCATACAAAGAGTAGTTGATACTCCAGGACATACCAAGGTGCGGGATTATATAACCCATTTCATGGAGAGGCTAAACTGGCAGGTGAAGCTTGATATATTTACGGAAAAGGTACCCATCTTCGGTTATCTGACCTTTATGAACATTGTGGCTAGACAGAATCCCAAGGCCAAGAGATACTTAATGCTGGGCTGTCACTATGACAGCAAGTATTTTCGGGATTATGAGTTTGTGGGTGCTACAGATTCTGCAGTTCCTTGTGCCATTCTGCTGAATCTAGCCGAGGCTCTGAAGGATCAATTGAAAAAGTCTGATCTCAGTTTGATGTTTGTCTTCTTTGATGGCAAAGAGGCCTTTGGGAATTGGACCAAGGAAAATTCCCTCTATGGCTCCCGGCACTTGGCTCAACGTTGGCTTGAACGACACTTAATAGACCCTTTTGAGCTCTTTCTATTGCTGGACCGGATTGGCGCTCCGAATACATCCTTTAAGCTGCTTAATAACGAAACTTTAAGATATTACCAAAGGCTGGTTGAGCTGGAGAAAAGGATCATTAGAACGGGAGTAATTCTGCGAAAGAAACATGTTTTTCTCATGGACCAAGGCCTGGATGTTAGTGACGATCACTTGCCTTTCTTGGAAAATAATGTGCCGGTGGTTCATCTCATTGCTGATAAGCGTCCTAAGGTGTGGCATAAACCCGATGATGTGGAAGAGAACATAGACTACAAGATTGTGGAGCAAGTGGATCTCGTCCTGCGGTTGTTTATAATGGAGTTTATAGGCTCAAAGAAGTCCTTACTAAGCAGAAAACACAGAAATTAAATATATAAACAATATTTTAAATAATTGGAACAAATATTTTATTATACATATATACATATATAAATATTAAAGCTATCAATTAAAATCCAAGAGGTAAGCTCTGTTATGATCTCAATTTTTTGGGTCATTCTTCATTTTTGACTTCAGCTTAACCACAGCATTCAGTTTGTTATTTTCAGCATATCCTGGCCACCGAATCATATCATATTTCCATCCATCCGCACCCGTTTTCCCAAACCTCCTCCCCTCAAGTCCAACCCTTCTCCTATCCCCCGGGTAAAAGCCATCAGGCCAGGGGCAACACTCGAAATTTATGTACGCTGCCGCCGCTCGCTGAAAGCAACACGAAAGTTAATTAAACTTGAAAATAATAAAAGCAAAGCGGAGCAGACCAGAACAGAAGCGGCGGCAGAAGGATCTCGATGTGGATGTGGATGTGGCTCTGCGGCGAGTAATGAAACACAAAAAGTGTACATCACAGCCAGCGGGCACCAAATGGCGGACACGGGCCCTGGCAATGGCAGGGGATACATAAAAAAAGATATATATATATATACATAAAGATATATATGTACATTCATATATATGTATATGGGTAAGGTGCGGAGGTCGGTGGTCATCATTAGCATATCGCCGACAGCGGCGCGAAAAAGGGTTCCCCATTTGAAAAGTTAATCGCCAGCTGATGCTGCACTGCGATTGCGATGGCGATTCCAAGTGGGGCAGGGCGACGATGACTGCGTTGACACTGACAGCCACCCAAAAAAAAAAGCAAAAATAAAATAAAAAACAGCAGAGAAACCTCGGGAACTGAAGCCCGATGTCCTAGCCACCCGAAAAACCCACCAACACGCCCCACCGAAGGCCATATCCCTGTCGTCGGACCTTATCTGCGGAGTGCAATAAAAACGGACAATAATTAAAACTGGCAAATAGAAATGGCACACATACACTCAGAAAAAGCGAGGTTAAAAAATATATATTACATAATTTAAGGATTTTTATAAATACATTATAAATATAATAATAATATGTGAATTCATTGAACAATAACTGATTTATTATTGAGTGCATTTATGCGGCTTATGAGTTAAATTTATTTTAATTAAATAAATGCAATAATAAATATAGTATAATAAAACTGACAGAATTAAAATTCATTAAATTTAAATTAATTTAGAAAACTTCTATAAACCAAGTTTAGTGATTGAAATAGATTTTTATAAATTTTTAATTGCTTTTATTCATTCCTCATTTATTCTTTTTTCTTTTGCTTAATTTAATATTTAATCAATATTCATAGGAGTCTTAATTTTATAACCATCTGAACCGTTTTATTTTTCATTAATGGGATATTAGTTTTTTTGTTTATTTCAATATTGTTTTCAATACAGATCTGTACAGATCTGATCTAATCTGATAATTATTATTTACAATCCCTGATTCTATATTATATTATTGGATTATGTGTCTTTTATTTCTTAAATTTATGTTCATTTTATTTTAATTTAATTCTTGGGAATATTTATATTTAATACGATAAAAATTACTGATAAATTCATTGTTAACAATGTTGATAAAAATCCAGTGCTAAGTTCTTAGAAATATTCTTAATCAAATTTATTTGTATTATTATTTATTATTAAATTATGAATGAGATAGGTGATAAAAATTATTTCCGTATAAAATAGGAAAAACACCACCTACCTCTTTCAGTGCCCTCAAAATTGATTAAGCCCAAAAGGGAAATTGTTCTTTTGACTAAATACTGATAGAATGTTAATTTGAGCTGCCTCTTTTGTGACTTTCAAAGGATTTCTCTCAAATATATATATATATATTTTTTCCACATTATTTTCTTCTTTTTTAAAGTAAACACCAAGTTTGGGTATTACGAGTGCCACCGAAAATCTTGCCCAACATTCATTAACAGTCTGTGCTGTCACTTTGGCTAACCCTTTTCTGCTTAATCAACAAAAAATGGTGTACTTACAAATACATATAATTCGTACAGTGCACGTCATGTGCTTAGGTCACTGAAATTATAATGGAAAAGTATAGGGAAATATTTATATTCCTTTGCTTGGGTCTTGAGGAGTTTTATGTAAACATAAAATATATAATTCCTTTCTAATACTTTTTATTGTCTTTTCAACGCATTTAAACTTCTGCTAAGCACTGTATCTATGAAAAAACTTATCACATTTTCCGGTTTGGTCGCTGTTTGAATTACTGCAGGTCCGCCTTTCCTCCAGTTTTCTTTTTTTGCTTTTTTTTTTCAAACAAATAACCGTAAAAATCTTTGCCATCCACATCAGTCGTAAAAAGGGGATTTCATTTTAATTACATACGAATTTCTTGTTTTTTTCGGATTCAGATTCAGATTCAAATTCAGCTTCAGCTTTTTGCTTTTTCGGTTTTTTGTGTGTGCCCAGTGAATGGGTGCGAGTGCATCGACGGATGATATAGTAAGAGGGGAGTGAGGCCTAACCCCCTGAGCTGAGCTTCTTTGTGAAACGCTTTCCGCCGTGTGTTGACTTTTATAATTAAGCCTTTTGTGTACATTTCCAGTTGACGGCATCCCCAGGGGGGCGGGGCGGGAGTGGCAAACAACCCCTGAGTGGTGCTCACCTGGCCATGTTTGGTGGAGGAGCATCATAAAAAGGATTAATTGTGCGCAATTAAAGAAAATATATTACCAAGTTCGTGGGCCCAAGTTTTTATATATATATATTTTATTTTTTCCGCCACGGATTCGAAAAGTTTTGGACCATTGAATTATGCAAAATCATTTAAATGCGTCGCCCCGAAAAGTTTTGCCAACATTTCTTCGGCGACTTAACCACTTTGGCATGTGTCTCAGATTCTTATTGTTATTGTTCTTGTTGTTTGCCAGGGCTTAAGTTCATAATGTTCATAGAACAAGGGGTAAGGGGGTTGGGTAAAAGGGAAAAGGAGTAGCTGTAGAAGTGGGTGGTGTCCCCGCCCCCACCCAATAACAATTGCCTGGGCCGGCATCCCTTTCCCTCCTTTCCTTCCACATGCGTTCCCGGGTTAATTGCTCAAGTTCAAAATTAAAATATTTATTACAATGAAAAACTTTGGCACTTTCGCGACGCCAACATGATGAACAAAAGGCAGCTTACGAGTGAGTACCGAGTATGGAGTACCCTTTTCACGTAGTGGATGGGTGGTTTTTCCATACCCAACCAAGCCGCAACCCAAGGCATCTCCCCCCACATGGGAGTTGTTTAATTTGTTTTCCGCTTAGTGATGTTTGCCCATAAAGGGGGTCTGTGTAGAGTGTGTGTGTGTGTGGTGTAGGGTGTGCTGTTGGAGACTCTTGAAAGGTGCCCTGTAACAATGGAACTTGTCATAAATTAAATAATTTCACAAGAGCTCAGCAGAGTGCCTGCTTCTAATTGACACACAAACTGCAACTTCCTTTGTGTATTTCATTCTTATCAAGAAAAGGAAAAAGAATTATTTGCACTTGGGCTTGGGCTTCAACTTGAATTTGTAAATATTTTTCTCTCTTGAGGGATTTGTTTTTAGCAGAACAAATTACTGCTGTAGATAAGGAAACTTTTGAAGTGTTAGAAAATATAATTTCCTAAAAGGTTATAATAATGTTCTTTATATTAAATATATTTCTTATTAAATTTCCTTTCCTTAAACCACCTTCTATTTACTTATTGAATTTTGAATTAAATTTTTTTTTTTACATTTCTTTACATTTCTCGCCTTTTAAACATTTTTTCAATCTGCTTAAACAGGAAATAATCCCTCTTGGCCTGCCTTTTGATTGATATTATTCCTGGCACTGCCTTTGAGTCTTGAGATCTCTCCATTTAATAAGCTTGATTTCCCCCAAACCTCGATTAGAACAGGTGTTGCCTGTGGCCACGTTTCCCATTCCTATAAACTCGGAAATGAGGGGAAAATAAAGCGAACTGAACTCGTTTGCCAAATGCTTTAAAAATGTAACAGGCGGCGGCAAGGCTTTTTCATCAAAGTCCTTTTGCCTTGCTTCGGCCTTCTCTCGATTATCATTTGAGTGTATTGAAAATTTGAAACGCATGAATAGTCAGCCTAGATCGTCCTGGGGCCATGTACATATACATACGGAATATATGTATATGTGTATCTGATGGGTCAGACAGGCACCGAGGGTTTATCTGCGCACTTCAGTTGAATTTTTCCTCCTTTTTTTTGTGCCTTGGAGTGGGCGGATATGGCCAAACACATCCGCTGGCAGATGTTTTTCACATACCTCATAAGACACTCAACCAGGCAGAGGCAGAGACTTGGGTATACTCTATAAAAAATCAGGATTTTGTTTGAATTTTATGTGAGAAAAATATTTAAAAGATAATAACTGTTTTTACTGATTTAGCAGTTAGAAGCATATATCTTTGTTATATTTTTTTTATATATCTGCACATATTTTGTATTATAGGGTATCCCTTTATCGGTGCTTTCTGGCGACTCACACTTGCAGCCATTAACTTTGACGGTGCTACGAATGAGCAAGTGTAGCGGAAATGATTTGGTAGCTCCAATCCCTGGCCACCTCACCTCCCCCCTTTGCACATTGGCGTAGCAAATTTTCATCTATGCTCACGAGTTTTCCGAGATTGAAAAGAGTTTTGGTTTTGATTTTCTTTCTTTTTTTTTATTTTGATGCCATAAACTGAAGTTTATTATTATCTTTATCGGTAGGGCAACAGGCTGTATTATTGCATTTTGAGCTACCTCAGTTTATTTATTAGTTTTATACATTTTTATTGGAAAGTTTTATATTAGCAATCATTTAAATTTTATTTGTTGCTAACTATTTATTTTATATAGTTTTAGCGACGTCCTCTTTGTGACTCAAAAGCTCGAATGGAGTAAAAAAAACCTGCTATGGCAACTCCCCTTGGAAAAGTCATTCCTTTGGCATTTTCCTTGATAATATCAACCAGTTGATCCACATTGAAATTTTCATGATCGGCACTCTTATCTGAATAAAGAGTATGTCCCTCAAAGGAAATCCTAAAGGTATTTTTATCCTCCAACAAGCTCTTAAAAAAAGCAAAAAATTGCACTTAAGTTTTGTTTTGTTAAAGGCCGATTTTTGGTTAGTCTTACCCCGAAAATTAAAAGGAAAGGCAGACCAAGGGCAATAAGTTGTCCTTTTGTACCCATTGCAAAGATTTTCTCGATTAATTTGTAAAGTCCTTTGAAAAAGAACTGCACAGCGAGGATCCCGACCAGCAAAAAGACATCCGGTGGCGTAATATATCCACAATTTACTGTGTATTCCGGAAGGCGTTTCTGTAGTTCTGCTGCCATGTTCTGATACTCCAATTTATCCGAAGAATTGGGACTATAATAAATATATTTTTAAAATTAATTAGTAAGAAAATATAGCAAGACATCTAGCTATAATCGATCTCGAAACACACATGTTTGTTAATACGATGTAATTTCTTGATTTTCGGAGTTCAGATGAAACACTTAATTACTATTTAAAGCCAGTGCACTCACCTATAGCTTAAGAAAATCACATTGGAAAAATATTTGAAATATAATGCCACTAATAGAACAAACTCAATAGCTAAAGCGTCCGAAATCATGGCGACTTTTCCCTGCAATTGCTCTCAGAAGACTGATTCACCGATTTGAACACAGCTCAATTCTCTGGACTCCGCGAACTGCCAGTTGCTTATAAATTGAAGGGACTATTGTTTATATTAGACCTCCTCACATTCGTAATTTCACAAAGTCAGCAAATCGATCGTAATGCAGCATGTCGAACATTTTCTTATATTTTATTTGCCTATTCAGCAATAAATAAGTTCATAAATATTATAGTATTGGTCACAAATGCTTGTGAGAAATGAGCTTCAGAGGGTTCTTTCTAATTTCATATTTTATATTGAATTAAAGTGAATATAAAAGCTTGATTTTTATATTAAAATTTCTATTGCCAAGCATGTCGGATTTTGAGATTTAAAGTAAAATTGAGTATATCATTTCGATAGCTAAGTAAAACATTGATTTCTAATTTAACTTTAATTTAAATTAAAAAAAAAACTCTTTAATTAACTCAGAAACAACTTGCAACAATTTTAATTAACATCAAACTTAGATACAGAATTAAATATATCTCTATTCATTTACGAATTTGCTTGAAGAATTAAAATAAATGAAGTATAATTTTTAGTAGTAAAAGGTATTTTAATTTTTAAGTTAAGTTAAGAATATTAACTTATTACTTAAGAAATTTCATTGTATTTATTTAAAGCTATATACATATATTATTAATAATTAATCCAGATTTACTTGGACCTCGCTGCTAAAATCAGCTAAAATCTTGAACAGAATTGTAATATTTCGTAGTAAATTTGTATATTTTAAACAAAACGGAATTAAAATTCTTTATTTTTAGGAAATAAAGTTTAAAAATAAACCACTTTTAACTTATTTTTTGTATTAAGTTTCCATGGAGTGAAGTGTCTTAAACAACATTTTCTATGGTTTAGCTTTTGCAGCGGGGATGCTGAAAATCCGATTCATTTCCTTCTAGCTCTAGTTTTTTTTCGTGTTTTTTTTTGCACTCCTCATAATCGTCATCGTCATCATCATCATCATCCTGCGTGTTCGTCATTATCGAGCCAGAGTATTTCAGCTGTCATTACTTTTTATGGCCCAGCAACATGATGCACTTGCCTTGCCCCATGTGGTTGAGCCCGGGTGGGTGTGTGGAAAGCGGGGAAAAACAGGGGAGCTGGAAAGGCGGCAAGGGCCTAATGGTCGGTGGCAGCGGGGGCGGTGTTTTGTAGACGAGGCTGACTGGCAGTTAAAATATAATTTCAGGAAAGAAATCATCATAGAGCCCCAGCACAGAAGCCCCAGCCTCGAGAGGCAGTAAAAGTAAAACATCAAAGTGAATGCCAGCCTGTTTTCCAAGGGGCTGGGTGGTGGGAAGGAGGATCTGGGGGATGGTGAGAGGGGTCTTAAGAGGGAGTGTTGCAAGGAGTTGACTCGGCTACGCTTGTCACCGCTAGAGAACGCCGCGGGCGGTGCGGGCGGGGTGGTGGGTATAAAGGGAAATGGGGGAAAAAGAACGCATTTAACCAAAGTCCTTTTCCGTCCTCACACACATACTCATGGCAGTGCCATGTTTCATTTTTCACTTATCTGCATGTGAATACCACAGAGAGAGAAAATTATGGCCTATTTGAAATTAATAATAAATATATAGAATTGCAAATCTTTGCTATTTTTGCTATTAAAAAATAGAAGAAATTAAGTTTTTAGGGTAGCCATAATAATGATTTTTCCTATTTAAAAAAAACATAGCATACATTCTTGCACGATTTCTTGCTGCTACCAGGAAATATTAAAATAACTTTAGTGACTCTTTTATTTAAGTTGTAGAGTTACAGAAACACCTATGTACATATATCTTGAATTTTGAATTTTACTCTTTTTAAAACTAGCTTCTACCAGAATCCATAAAATTTATAATATTAATAATAATGATATTGTATCTTAACATAATATTGTAATTTAACAAAGTAGAAATAATGATTAATTGATAAATATTCAATGACAATTAATTATTTAATTAATTTTTCTTATTATTTATATTTATTTGTACATTTTGCAAAATAAATATTTATATCTCAATTTTTTTCTTTTTTTGGTTTGTTAATTTAATTTTACTTGTATTTGTAAATAATTTTAGAAATATTATTTTGTTATTACTTTTGTATTTATAATATAAATATATAAATATGATAACAAATAAATATAAAAATAAGTATATAAATATATAATTAAAAAAATAATATATATAAAATAAGTTCAAAATTGATGGAAAAGTCTACATTTTAACATTTTTCGCAGTGCTGAATCCAATCCTGCCCATCCCTTTGAGCTGGAAATTGTCAGCCGTTTGATTGTGTAATTGATTTAGCGGGAAAAACTCGTTCTGAACGAAAGTCTTTCACTGCCACTCCCCCTCTCTCTATCTCTCTTATGCGATCCGTCAATCCGTTTAAAGTCGTTGGCTAATTAAGTTACGTCCCAAAACGCCAGCAAAGTGGAAAATTAAGAGAAAGGAGAGGGAGTATCGTGGCACAACAAAAAAATATATATCCAAAGGACTCGAATTTTTTTCCTGTTAACGTTCTGGTCATAAATGAGGCTTACCGTTCGTCAACCCAACCCTTAGCCACCACCCAACCACCCTGTCTCACCCCCCAATACAAAACGATTTCAATTGCGAGTCCCCGACACCAAAAGTTTACGATCGCTGCTGGTATTTTTTATTTCGTTCTTAATTTTTCACAATTTCTACACTGCCAAAGAAATAGAAAATTGAGTGAATGTTTGCCAGTACAAATTATACAATAATACAAATAATAAGTTAATAAATAAATTGAATAATTAATTAGGCTTGTTTAAATATTTCCAAATAAAACCGGTTTTAAACTCTTAAGCCTCTAAATCAATTTATATTAATTATAATATTTTTATTTGGAAGTGTATTCAAAAAACAGTACTAATATTTTTCATCATCACTGCCTGGCGAGAACATTAATTTTAATGTCGTCGAAAGGCGTTTAAAATAAATTTTTTTGGAGGGAAATATAAAATATAATTCAGTCGGTCGGTCGTTAAAAAATAGACACCAGCCGTGTTTACCTATAAAAATACATATATATATATATATATAGTACGGTAGGTAAATGCTTCAATATCGGCAAAAAGAGTGACGGAAAAAGGGGGAATTTTCATTTGGAATTTCGGCATTTAAGCACGCGGCTTTTTATTACCGGGGACAATGAAACGGCAGAGTGGGCTCAAAGCGGCTATGGTCATGTCAGCACAGTGAGGTGGAAAAGTCTCTGTCCCACAACAGCTTCACCATAAAAAAAGGCATAAAACTCGAACCCACCGCAAATAGCGGGGAACCTGTGCGAACACGCCGTAAACAATTTTCCTAATCACATTTCACAATCGATGCAGATGCTCCAGATCACAGAGTTTTATACTTTGAAAACTCTATTTATTCAGAAAAATACTTGAATACATAAGAAAAGCATTTTAGTAATTGCAAAAAGCTTATAAATAATGTATCAAACTGTATTATATATTTTTAAACCTTTTACACTGAAACTAAATAAAACACTTCCTCAATTCCCTGCTTAAATTTCAATTAAACAAATTTAAAATACACTTTAAGACATTTCTCTAGCCTCAGTTGTGGTTTGTGCAACCTCCGAAAACACAGAGGGGAAATTAGCTTTTAACACCCGAAGAGAAAAATTGGTACCACAAAAAGTGGCAGCAATGCTGGCCAAAAGGGGGGGGTGGGAGGTTGACAGAAGCGGCTTATTTGAAACGAATTTTAATTAAAATACAACGGAAAAGTTTCGTTTTCGACTCGGGCAGAAAAGTTTCCCTGACGCACACTTGAAGTTGAAAAACCCAGAAAATGTCAGAGAGGACTCGCAACCCCATCCTCCTACTAGAGAAAATCAGAGCAATTCATTTTAAAAACCAAAAACCAATGAATGTGAATCATCATTCTCAGTCTGAAAGGAAATTAATTAGACTATCTATAATAGTTTTAGGGGAAATTAAATTAATTAAGGAAATGCAAGGAAATCATAAACATTTAAATAAATTTAAAAAACTCTTTGAGCTGATTTTTTATTATACATACAAATAGTATATAGGATATCAAACAAGTGAAATTCGGGATGCATGTGCACCTATCAGCTCCAATCGGTGAATATTCCAGATGCGCTGCAATATAGACGGCTTGTACTGATGCCACATGAGGTACACATAATCCGTATACGGAAACACCAGATCATCTGCAAAGAGCTTCAGCAGGGCGGCCTTCATGGGTATGCCGAAGCCACGCCGCCACACATAGTTATCAGCGGTGAATTCGAAATGCCGCAGAAAATAGTACACAATCCAGATGCAGGCAGTGCGAATGGGCGTCATCAGGTACTGGTACACCAGCCAATAGCCCACGACATACGGATAGACATGGGTAAATCCAGCCGCTGTATACATTAGTTGCCACTTGTAACAGAAACCGAAAATCACCAGATACGTCATGAGGCACAAATGAAACATAATCAAACTTTTGGTCACATGCGACAGCCGCCAGTGGGCCAATTGATGGGCTACAAAAGCCGCCAACTGGATATCATTTAGACCTGCACCCACCTGATTAGAGGGAAGATTTTCAGTATCTATATTCCTATTCAGCATCAGATTATCGTATATATCCAGGCGGAGGCAACAGCAGCAACCCATCACCCAGGCAGTGGGTCGGCCTAAATAGAAAGTATTCACCACGAAGACTTTACCTATATACTTGAAGGAGCGCAGGACCACAGTAAGATGTTTATTCATTTCCGATGAATCCAAAATTCGACTCTTGCCCAGGCAAGGGACTCCAAGGATTCCAGTGAGGAGGTGTATGATGAAGGTGACAATCACCACGACCAGCCACGAGACAAATACGAAAACCCAGATTTCCAATTTTGCAAGCGTCATTAAAATTGCAGTTAGTGGAATTACGCCAATCTTTAGAATAATCGGGTTATATATATATTTATGTTTATATATTGTCTTGATTTATCCAGAATAAAAAGATATTACCTGCATGAAAACCACAATTAAGGCCAGGCCACATATTTGACCAACCAAAGGCATTGATTTCTTTGGATCCACATTGTATTTTGGATCCAAAACCATTTTTTCATAAAACAACGATGGCGTTCTCCGGATAATAATATATGTAGTAAATAGTGACATAAAGACCACATTTAGCCAGATATTAGAGGCAAAGCGATACCATGCCACAGTTATTTTCCATATGGCAGCCAAGGTACAAAGATACAGATCCAGGCAACTATATACCATATCGGCGCACATATTGAACAACTCCAACTGAACAGAATGATACGCCTTGTCTTTGGAGTTCTGTCAAAGGATAAATTATATATTTGTTTTATTTATATAGTAATATATATTTTTCTATACCTTAAATTGCTCCAGCGACATTACACCTTCCATTTCAGGAGGCGGTGCTTCGCTCTTTCGCATCAGTGACAACTGGCGTAAGCAGAGTATGACATGAAAGATACCTTTAACCAGTATCATTAGGCAGAGGAAGTGACGCAGGAAAACAGGATCGTCGAAAGACCAGGTATCTGGCACCATTTCCATACCAATACTATATCCTGAGATCGACAGGGGCTCGCCAAGCGATGGGTGCTCATAGAGAGCCGCCATTCCTTAAAAGTTTGTGTTAAAATTGAGCGAAATATGTTGAATACATGTATATATAGGTAAATAATGAATAGAATCTACCTGGTTACTGGTTTATATTTTAATTTAAATATTTTGGTATATAATTAGTGTCATCTGATACCTAGCTTAAATGATATTCTAATACAAATATCACTTTTATCTTAATTCCCCTAAGAACAAATATTACGTATACGCAGTGTTGCCTGTGTAAAATTTCACAGCTTGTGGGCGAGAAGAAAGAGAGGGAAAGAGAGTAGAACAAGCAAATCCATTGCGCTCTTTCCCTTCCTTTCCTCTCGCCCACAAGCTGTAGTTCAAACGGTGGCCGCTTGATGGCGTTTTCGTTCTTACGATTGGTTTTGCACACAAGTTCGTTGCCTAAGTCTTTTTGTTATTTGTTACTTTTTAATTTGTTATGAATAAAGTAATGATTTCTTTTTGAAAGAAAAATATAATAGCTAAATATTAATACTCATTTTCATTAATGTATGTATGAATTATTAATTAATGTGATAATATCTTCTTTAAATAATATAAACTATATCAAAATCTTCTCCATTTCTATTTCTCAGGTATTTAAATGTACTTAAAGTAATGATTTTTTTTGTAGAAAATAAAACCTAAATAAAAATATTCTTTTATCATAATCCCTCACTCATTTAAATTTAATTAAAAATCATAAACTAAACTTTATTAATTTTCCACAGAAACTAAACCCTGACCGCCGTTGGTTGACAGCCAAAAATCAAACTTGTCGCCTTCACATCCTCATAATCCCTGATCCAGGAATAGAAAAACAGGGACAGGATTACGCCCCTGCCAGAAACCGGATGCTTACAACAAGCCAAAGATTATAATGGCGCCAAAGAAATTACATATGTGTGCACGGAAAAATCCTGTATGTGTGCGTGTGTGTGTTTCTGTTGGTGTACTTGCTGGGTGTAATGGTTCTTTGTAGTTTGTTTCGAGGATTTGAACTTCTTACGCCTGGCATATCAATAATGAGGCAAGGGCTTGGCGGGATTCTTGGGGGAATTGTGTAGCCAAGCTGGCTGCTTTGATGGTTTCGGTTCAGCGCCATTACTTAACCCACAGAGCCACACACTCGCACACCCTCGACCGCACACACGCACACTCTCAAACACACACAGACACAAATGCGCGAACATTCACTTGGCATCTCTAATTAGTAGAATTTAATCTTCACACTATGGCAACGTCAAACGTCCCGAACTGCGACCTCTCCTCTGAGCCCCATCCTTTCCATATATAGCCACCCCCACTGTATCCTTTATTCCGCCCATTGCGCTGCTCATTATGAAAAATTCCAAATTAAAAAGACGAGGGGAGTGGAGCGTGCACAGGAAGAAATATAATGGAAATAGTGGGATCTCAAGAGGCATAAAATATCATATATTATATTATATAAAATTATATTATATAGATAGAATATCTCTGAGATAGTTTATAGAGAATGTTTTATATACATTCAAAGTTGTTTAAACTTTCAAGGATTTTTCACAACACAACAAACAAGAAACTGCATCCTTTGGCTAGCATTATTGATGACTGAATAAGCTTAATATCCTCCAAGAGCACTGTGACTACATTGAATTAATTAATTATTTACCAAACTGATGTAAAATTCAGAAGATGAAAAATGGCAAAGATCCTGGTGTTCCTCTTTTTGCTCTGTGCGGCACAAAGTAAAAGTTTCTCGCAAGAAGTAACGGCAGGATTTGCATAAATACCAGGACATGTGGGGGGCGTGAGTGTGGGTGCTTCTGTTGTGTGTATTTGTGCGTGTGTGTGTTAGTATCACACATCATGATTACATAATTTAGCTATTAAAACAGCGCCAAGTGGCTGGTTGAAGGCGCAAGAGGGAGACTGAGGGGTAGGGAAGGCGGCTTATTTATGCCTCGACACGCCGTTCAGCGGCGCAGCTTCAAAGGATCCGAAACAAGGGGGGAAGAGAGGAAGGCGGCTGGGACTATGTAGTGGCTGGGTATTCCAGTTCAACGGCACACATGTGCACTTGATTTACTCATTAGCGTTACTTTTCTGTTCATAATAGGGCGCTTACCAAGCCGGAAACCGCAGCGCCCTGTTCCCCATCCTTCCCTGTCCTGTCCTGGCCACATTTGGTTTCATTTCGAACCGCTCTGGATGCGTCGGCATAAGCCGCTTAGGCGTATCCTTTGTGCATGTGTAATTGTGCTGGCTCTCACACGCTCCCCCCTCTTTACTCAAGCCCTCCCCCCTTTGCCTTCTTACCCTTACACACACGCCGACAACACCCACACCCTTACGCACACCCACGGACTAAGCCCTAATAATCCTCACTATTTGGCCCAAAGGAGGAGAGAAAAAAGGTAAAGCACTGCAAAAAATATAGCTAAGTCAAATTTTTTAAACGGAAATTTAATTTTCCTATGGGTAAATTATTTCGTCGGGTTTTTACTTTAATAAAAACTTAAATAAGAACGTTTAGAGTTAAAGATCATAAACTGCACTTCCTAAAAATCAAGCAAAAATGATTTAAATTTTATTTCCAATTAATTAATTAATAAAATAAGTAAAACTCATACCTAACCTTAAAAAAAACATTTTATTATATTTTAAATACAATTTCTTATAGGTTTTCAATAATTAAATTATATTTATAATATTAAATATTCTAAGACTCTTTTCATATTCTGTTTATTTATTAAAGAAATTTAATTATGAAATGTTAATTAAGAAATGATTATTTATAAAAAACTCAGCTTGTTATAATTTCATTTTTAAATTATTCCCATTTTATTAAATATTTTTCCCAGTGCAATGCGTAACTGGGTAGCAAACCAAATCGCTCTGTGCCCATTTTTGTACGATTCTCCTTTCTTGGGCAAACTGAAAAATTTAACATTTCACATTTGCCGAAGGCTCAACACATTATTTTCCCTTTGGTTTCCTTGGCTACCAAAGATGCACTCTGCAGATATACCTTATAAAGAGATATATATATATATATATATAAATACATATATGTATGTGTATATATACAAAGGAAAAGGTTTACTTCTGGTTGGCAATCAAGATGGTGCGGGGAGGACTCCATCTCACCAAGGGGTATATAAATAAAGATTTGCGTTGAATGGAGTTAAACCTTAACGAATGGCACTATTCCAAAAGAGTTTATCTTAACAAAAAGTCTTACCCATATCAAATGGGAATAGTTTTTTGTGTTTGCTTTAATAAAATGAAGGCCTAAAAAGCTACAACTCTTTGAATAAGGAAACTTTTAATAAAATTTGGCAGAACAGGAAAAAAGAGAAATGCTTTTAAATTATAATTTGTTAAGAATTTATTGAATTGAATAATAAAATATTTGCTTGGCTTTCTAAAAATCTTAATTTAAATATTCTTTAAATTGTGTTCCTATATTTATATTTATATTTTGCATAACAAAGGTAATGAAGAAGTTTAAGTTATAAGTTTTATACCTTTTTAAATAAATAAATAAATATATGATTCTATTTTGGTCAAATATGAGTCTCACAAGGCTTTCACAGGTATTCTCTGCAATTTATATATTTAATCTCCTGGACATTTTCCTCTCCTTTAGTTGGTGTCCGATTTAGTTGAATTATAGCCGAGGTAATCCTAAGCCTTATAATTATGTGGTTTCGACTCCAGGCAGCAGCTGAGCCCATTTACCTGAAGGTTTGATATATATTCCCGACCTGACCCGGGTTGTTTGATATATAGGAATAGACCTCAATTATCTGGCGCAATTGTGTGGGAGATAATCCGAAACTGATTCGGATTTGTTGCGGTCAAGTTGTGTGCCGTCATCTTCGGCAATCGATGGGCTACGTCTTTGACTTCAACTCCAACTCTGCCGCCGCCTCCTAAAGATAAAGGCAAATCCCGCTGGCGACTTATATATATTTTTTTGTAGGCCATCTATTATCCGCGATAAGATCTCTAGGTGAGTACAAGTTTCCGTTTCGTGATAAGAAGATTTTTAAATTAATAATTCACTCTCCGTGGCACGAACGTGAAAAACGTTGGAAAATTGCTCAATTTTCCATGCGAACACGGTGGAAATGGGGGGAAATGCGAAGAAAAGAAAGAGAAATTTATGCTAATTTCCAACAACTATCACTGGCTCAACATCGCTGGTTCAAGCCAACCGAAAATCACAATCCCCCATGTAGACCTGGTCTGGTTGGTGGTCATGTTACGTCGTCGTCGTCGCTAGCGGAGGCAGCGTAACGAAGTAACCTAATTAATTTGTGGCACTCATTAGCAACAATTGAAAATGCCAAAGCCAGCAGCAGAAGCAGCCAGCTCCTTTGGCCACCTTTAACGCCCTCCTCCCCTGTCACTCGTCAACTCAACCAGAAGTTGGACATGCCCGTAATGGGTCCGAGGTGTGTGGGGGCATTCGACGAACGCCCCCCAAAAATTGTACAATTTATCCACCGAAAAAAATATACAAGTTTTAAGGGGGATAAAATGTTGTTATTTTTTCTGTGCACTAGAAGAATTTTAAATACTCTCTATTGTGGTAATATATTTTATATTTTATTGATTTAGATTAAAGAAACCTGTAAATCCTTAAGGTTCTTAGGTTTATATTTATGTATAATGGGGTTCTTTATTATAAATTAAGCAAGGCTGTAGAGTAAAAGGATAACTATAGATCAGCTTGAGGTCTAAGGTTTATTTTCTGGGGTTTTTAAATATTTAGAAAATCTCCATACCAAATCTCTTATACCAAATTTTTATGTGTTCTTAAAAATTAAAAAAAAAATTCTTTAGTAGTATTCCACAAGTTAAAGATTATTAAAATCTAAAACAAGAGGTATTAAATATTTTCTTATCTATTTTCAATGGTAAATGTAACCTCTTCTTAAGCTTTTAATACCCTTTAGAATGATTTTCTTAATGCCCAACTTTATGTATTTCTAGTGAGTGTATTTTCAAGTCTCACGACTTTCAAACTGATATATTTATGCTTCTAATATTTAAATACTTTACACATTTCCAAGCTTATGTTGTGACGTGATCCTAATTACTATGCGAACATACACACGATCACTCTGCTTTAAAGTCGATTAAGGTATATGAATATGCCATAAATTTACCACGAAACTGCAACGTGACTCTGTGGCTTCCCATGGCTTACATTTACATTAGAAATAACATAAATTTGTAGCACTCACGATCAGTGACCAATAAATATAAGGTTTAGTTTCTCTAAAAATTTGTTATATATAAATTGATAATTATTTCCCATCAAATGTCACTTATTCAATTAGCCGCCTGATAATACCCTCTCATTAGGAGAGTGTCGCTTGTATATAGACACTTCCGCACATTCTACAGAAGTCCTGGGGTGTGAATGCCTCTCAATCTATCAATTAAGATTAATGTCCACTTCCCTGGATGCTTCGATCATTTATAACGATTGTTTCGGAGACATCTTCATCCAGGGCAGCAGCCGTCCGGCCAGGTCATCGATCAAGTCTGAAATGTTGTCTAATCAGCTTGTTGTTTGGCGACTTCCTGAGATCTTTCAGCTAATGATCTTTTGGGTCAAGAAAATAAACACCAAACTAGAGAATATTGTAAGGGTAAGAAACGTATATATTTATGTTAAATAATTAAGATTAATTGATATAATAAAGAAATTATAGAATATATACAAGCCATGTATAAATTTCTTGTTAAAAAATCTATTTAAAATATATACAATCAAAGCAAACATCTCTTAATAAATTAAATACATTTTCTAACCTTAATTCCTATAATAAAACATATAAGATAACTTCTTCTATATATATTCCTATCCCAACCCTTATTCTTCTCCTTTTCACACGCTGTCAGGATCAGCTAATGGACCCGGGCTAATGAGCAGGTGTGCAGAGCATCAAATACCCAAAAAATGTTAACTAATTTTCGGCTTTGCTGCGTTGACGTGTGAAGCGGTAGGAGTTGGGGAGGTTCGCCCTGCCACCTCCCACCTCCAACTCTCACCTGCCTTCAGTTAGTTAGCTGACCAGAAAAAAAAAACATTCACAAAAATAAATACAAGCCTTGGCTGGTGCGTGAGCCGGCCCTATTCGAGGCCCTGTCAGTCGTCACTCACCCGGCCTTTTTGCCTCCGCCATCTACGCATGACATTTTTACCATTTTTACCACTGGCGGCCGGCGATATGCAAAATCATTTGACCGGGGGTCCCAAGGCCCAAAACCGCGGACCCTTGGACCTCGATCGCTATCTGGGCGCTAATATATGCCGCTGCCACAAATGCCTTTGGTAATGCATAATTCGAGCCACTTTTCCGGCGATGGCTGGCCACCACCACGAAACCATTGGACAACCGAACAACCGAAACGGCAACGATGTCGGTGGTGGCCACAATCGTGGCTGTTGGTGCTCTTTGTTTTTCCATTCGAGACCTGGCTGGGAAAATCATTTAATTAACATTTTCAGCCGCCTTCGAGGCGCGAAATTATCACGCATATGCGTGGACCTCACACAGTGGGTATCCTTATTAAAACTAAGGCTATGAATATGGTAGAAAAACATATTTATAAATTTAAATAAATATATACAAAAGTATTTTATTAATAAGAACTATTTTTATTAAAGAAATATTATATTTAAATAATTTAGACATCAAATAAATCAATTTAAAAATGTACAAAACAAGATTTAAATATTTAAAAAATATTTTTTGTAATACTTGTTAGTAAACAAAAATTTTGTAATTCAAACTAGGGTTAATAATGGGAAATATGCAGTTTTTGCAAATTAATTAAATATATAAATACATATTTTATTAAATAGAATAGTTTTGACTAAAATAATTTTGTGTTAAAATAGTTAAAAAGCAATTAAAATATATTTAAAAATTACTCAAAGAAGCTAAAATTTTAAAGAATTTATTTAGTTATTTTTATCGTTGTCTTCTTTAATTTTTCAAGCTTTAAAATTTAATAAAATAAATTTTAAAAATTCTGAAAATGTATTTTGTGATATGTATCGATTATCTAAAAAGGTATTCTTACTTTTTAATGCCTTCTATATATTACAGAAAAGGATATGCTTTTGTTTAAAAAGAGATATTGTTGTATTTTATGAATATCTACATATCTCCCTAATTCTCAATGTCTTTAAACTAAATAAAATTCATTAATAAATATAGAAAAAATGTGAATGTTTTATATATTATTTTTCAAATATCTGAAATGTGTCCTTAATTTTCAATTAATTTTAAATTTAATTCTTGCCCTTTTTTAAATATCTTCTATATATTTTCCATATTTAATGGCTTGCCTCCTCTTTAATTCCCAACCCTATTTGAAATTATTTACTTCACCCTCATAATGAACCCACTGTACCTGCCATTTCCGTCCACTGTGTGTGCGACCGTTACCGTCAGCTCAGCTGTTGTCCAACTGAGCGACCTTTTTGGCTTAAATTATGATTATGAGAAATGCAAACGCTATTCGAGCCATTTGCCGCTTGGCATTTCTCAAAACGCATGAGAGAGCGGTGGCTAGGGGGGTTGGGTTATGTAAATACATTTAATTTTTTAGTTTTGCCGCTTGGCCATTTTCCGTTTTTGGCTTTTCCATAATTTTCTATTGAATCAGCCAGCACGCACACCAAAATCCTTGGGATGTGGGGGCGACTGTTGCGTATCTCACGGATACGCGCATGAAATACGAGCGTTCTCTACCTTTTGGCTCTGCGCTTATTACCCCTGATTAATTACCGGGTCGAGTTCTTTTCTTTTACTTTTTTCCTGTTGTGTTTCTTCTTTTTATTTGTTGTTGTTGTTGTTAGTTGCTTTTATTTTTGTCGGTTATTTTTTTCCTACTTTTTTTTTGGGTGAGTTCTTTTTGGGGCCGTTAAGTGTGATATTTGTAACACTTTGCCGACTTATTGTTAGCCAGCTGAAAGGCTTTTAGGGCCATCGGTGTGCCTGGGATATGGCTAATTAACCCATTACGCCATTATTGTTGCTCTTGTCGGTGGCCAGCAAAGGGTTTGGCTTCTTGGCCGCTTGGCCGCTTGGCTTCTTTCCGCTTGGGGCACACGTGTGTTGTGTAGCTCCCCGGGCCTGACCCTGTATGGCTTTCAAATCTGCGCAATAAATTCCAATTTTGTGGCCTAATGAATCCACCGAGAGCCGCCCATTCATTTGGCCAACTTGGCTAGCAGAAAAAGGGCCGCAATTAGCCAAGCCCTAGACGTAGGCCCACAGAACCCAGACCCCGATTCTAAAAGGTAACTTCGTATTCCAATTCCTTGGCTCTTTTAAATATGACGGCATCTCGATTGGGGTCGTTAAAATAAAATTAAATATTACATAATGCCCGAGATAAATTGCTGATAACAACGACGTTGCATACACAAATTACAATTTAAGGTAATAAGCTAAATTAAAATTTATTCGCCAAATTAGCCAAAAGACAAGCCAGGCATTAGATCATCGCCTGACAGCGAATTTTACTTTGAAATTGCTATCAAGATATCTTAAGTTTCTGTTTTTTTTTTTGGGTGATGTCAGAGCCTCAGGGCTTAACATTAAAAATTTTGAGATATATAGATTGTATCGGAGGGTATAAAACATATGATTCATATTTAATTGCTTAGTTTTTAATGGTAACTATACTTGGTCTTGTTTGGATTATTTGATTTCTTTGGAATGATACCCTACGCCTTGCTGGAAGAAGGTTATTGTTTAGATTAAAGGCAATTAAATATGTATTTAATTTTATTAATAAATTATTCAATACTATAAGGTACCTAGTTTAATATATATTTAATTTATCAAATATTTTATTTCACAGTATAAGCTACTTTTATTATAAAGCATCTTTTTAAATACTGCTCGAATAATGTTATATATTAATACTTATAAAATTGAAATATAAATGTAAAGGCATCTATTTTCCTTCTTTTATCTCATAATTTTTTTTTTTGAAACTCCTTAAAATATTTGTCAAAAAATGCATGACCTAATTAATTAAACAAAAACGCAGCCCACTTGATGGTTAGCACCCCTTCAGACCCCAAATTAAAGAAGTGTTTTTGTTAACTGCCTGACAATTTGCAAGGCGACTCCCCAAACCGCAAGGCAAGGCCACCACAAAGGAGAGGGGCATGAATCCTGGGAGGATGGCATTCCATCCATCGCGAAAAGTGTCAGGCTGTCATAGAAAGCCCCCGCAAATGAGTGGAGCAAATCTTGGGGGCTCAAGGAATTTATGCATTCCTCGTAAGTTTCAATTTTCATCGTAAGCCCCCCACCGCCAGAGGACAGCGGCCGTAAGCCCATTGATTAATTTGAAATTTATGATGCTCCTGCGGAGGCTGGGCATCCATAACTTTTGCTCTGCGGTTGGTAGAGACCTTCCCCCCTTCCCCACCCCTCCCCCAATCCCTTTTTGCGGGGAATGTGTTCTCATCTTTCACTCGCTCACGGCTCATATACATTTTAATTAAACGCTGCCGCACCGGAAGAGCGGCAACAACAGCAACACTTGACAATTTCACGTTAATCCTGGTCACAGGACCTCACCACGGTGGCTGCCTATTTTTCGGTGCTAGCCCATAATCATAAACATCGAATCCTGGCAAAGAGCGGGTTGGGTAAGGACATATACTGCACTTGAAAAATAAGTATTTACGAAATAAGCAGGTAAAAAATGTTTGGAAAATGTTTAAAATAAAATCATAATTATTTTTAGTGCTTACAAAAAATGTTGGATATATGTATAACAAGTTAAACGAGAATTTTAAATGGTTTTAAATTACACTATATTTATTTTCCCAAGGAATTTAATTATAAAATCAATTTATTGATAATTTGTTTAGCCTTTAATTTCAAAACCAATAAAGTTACGATTTGCCTTAACAACTCTCTCTCCTCATTAACAGAATATCTCTAAAAATCCATAAAAATGTATATTTTCTTATTTAACTATAAATTCTTAATTTTAATAAATATAGAAAAGATGTAAATGTTTTATTTAACTATAAGTTCCTAATATTTTTCCCAGTGTAATGCCGTACATGCGACTTAATTACGCGTGCCAAGGCAAGCGGCTTTTGTTATTATCATTCAGTCAGCCGGTTACCGGTACCACTAACCACGCTGACCCCCCTCGGCCAAAGTCCCTTTACCTTCCTGATCCTTGCGCCTCCCCTCCCCCCATACCTCCTCTCTCCTCCTGGCATCGCTCCTCACTGCTGACTGCTCCTTTTGTTTGGCCTCTGCCCATTGATGATAATGTTTGAGCGGCATTGGCTGCGCTTAATGAATTTATTTGTTACGCATGGCGTAGCTTGAATTGGCGTTCATGTCAGGACGAAGTACACACACAAACACACACACCCAGAGATATACAGATACAGATCCAGAGCCAAAGAAGGAGGCTGAATAGTTGGCCGAAGCCGCGCCTTAATGAAATCCATTATTACGAAACCCATTGCCGAGGCCCAAAAGTAAATACACTTATTGCGAAAAGTGTTGGGCCCAACCCTCCGGGAAAGGGCAGGCATAAAACGCAGCAGGAGCAGGATATTACGATATTACGCACAGCGAATGATGTGCGACGAGGAGGGAGCAGGGAGGAGGGGTTGAAGGAAAGGAGGTACCGGGAACCAGGCGGAAATGGAAATGGCAATGGCAATGGCAACAACGTTTTAACTGTGCACTGAAAAGTTTTGTTATTGAAAATTTAAGTATTGTAGGAATAAAATTAATTGTAATTTTTATATAAAAAATATATTTCAAAAATAAAAATCATATAAAAATATTTAATAATATTATATTAAAAAGTATTTATTTTACTTCTTTATGACATAAATGGTTTAAAGTTTGCTTTAAAATTCAACATCATATGAAAAACTTTTTAAAAATATTTCTTATAAATATAATATAATTATGAAATAATATTAAGCATAATTAAACATTTAATTTCAGATATTTTAAACAATCCTTTTAAGATAATTAAAAAGAATGGTTTAAAAATCGGTTTAAAATTTAAAAATAAAAAACGATATCTTGGCAAAATGTTTCATATAATTATAAAATAATTAATAAACATTTTTATTAAATAATATTAGTCATTTATAAATATTTAATAACATACATTTTTACTTCATTATAAAATAAATTACTTAAAATCTGAGTTAAAATTCAATAAAAAACGATATTTTTATAAAATATATTTTGTTTTAGGTATTTTCAGTTGGATTTAATGTTTATAATTTATAGACATTTAACTTGATTTAATATAAGAAAAATGTCATTATTTTTATCAGAAGTCAAGGGCAGCAAGATGTTTCCATATCCTATTTCCCCCAAAAACTCTTCCATTAACTTGGATAAACTCAAATTAATTATTTATAATGAATTTAAATATTATTTTTGTATTCTACAATATTTTTCCCAGTGCATCGGTAACGGTAAAGGGAAATGGCACTGTGGAATGTTGTATATATACACTTTTTTTCGGCATGCGAAACCATCTGATAACGATGCGAACCCTCAATTGACCGTTCTACGAGATGCAAATATCAAGCGGACCCCTACAGCGACGGCTATATAGTATATGTCCCATAGCCCGCGAGTTGTCACCAACCCTCAGAGCCCCGTGACCTCTTCCTCTCCCCTCTGTGACCTTAACGTTTTCCGGATGAGGGTTGCTATTCGTGGCTATTAAAGTCCTCAAAGAATCGCATGCAATTCCAATTTCAACTTGAATCGAATTTTTCGCACATGAAGAGCTATCAATGATGTTTAATGTCAGCCAAATGGGAGAATCCTTCAACTTTGATGTTGAGGCGTGTTTCCATTAGGGGACTGCATCGAAATCATTAAGAGAGCACAAGTAATACCAAACTTTATGGCATGGGAAATGGCATGCCTCTCCTTTCAGTATTATTCCAGGTGCTTGTGTATTATATAATTAAATAGGGAAAAAGCGTTCCTAAATATATCCTAGAGGCGTTTACATAGCTCCAGCAAATTTATTGTACTTTTCCATTTTCTTATGCCAATGGAAAATTCCGATTAAGATATTTGGTTTCCCTGGACTTGACTTGGTCCTGCATATAATTAGGGGCCGGGTCCTTTGGTATCTTCCCAACAATCTCACCCCTACACACATGTGTGTATATGCCACCGATTGTGGCTCATTCATCACGCTAACAACGTCCGCAAAGTATCTCAAAGATTGTTAGCACTTTCTTGAAAGAGGGGGGCGGCGACGACGGAAACCATAACGGACGACGGCCCAGTTGCGTGGCCAGTTATTTATGTTCCCCGGCGAGTGGCTAACTATTAAAACTAACTACTTAGCAAACACCCCCCTCCATCCACCATCCAGAGGCCAGAAACTTTTTCGGCAAAGTGCCATTTAGTTAAACATTCTGACACATGATAAATGAGTCAAAGACCGCGTGTGATAGATCTGGCCAAAGCCCATCTCCAGCGGAGCATATGCCTGGCTGGCTTGCCTGCCAGCTGCCCGGATCCTTCTCCGTTCTATTCCGTTTTGGTATCCGTGTCCGGATCCTGGTCCAGGCAATTAAACAGCCAGAGAGCTACGAAACATGTAAATTTGGCAGAAGAACACGGAGAGGAATTTGTGAGATTTTAATTGAATCGAAATATGTAAGAAAGATGAAGTGAAAAGGGATCTAAACTATAAAAAATTGTATTATTTTATTAAACAAATAAATACCGCTAAATTATCTAGGAAGATACGCATTATTTTTCTCCCTGTGCATCTCTTCAGATAAAAAGGAAGAAAGCGAGAACTCATTAAATAGAAAGCATTTAATGCGTGTCCAGATACAGATGAAGATAGTTCCCGAAGATACAGTAATAGAATGTCAGCGGCAGCTGACGGAAGAGTGGAAAATTGAATGGGCGAATGAATGAGTGCGATATCAGGAGTCAAAGTTTGCAGCGCCCCTTGAAGAAGGGGAATCCTCATCATCATCAGCACAGCAGCACAGCAAAGCACACAGCAGCAGGAACAGGAACAGCATCACAGGAAGGTCATTTAAGTTTTAATGATGGAGTTGTGCCTGTTGGAGGATTGGAAGGATGGGTGATTTCAAGGCGGAGGACACGCGAAATGGGCGAGTACAAGTTGTGGTTGTTGTTTGTCCTGGAAGGAGAGTGACGGCGAATGGCTTTTTCCCCTTCCCTTCCCCCCTCGAAGTTTCCTCCTAAGAACTAAAGTAGCAAAGTAAACAGAGAACAATGGGCGGGCCCGGGTAATAGCCAAGTTTGATGCGAAAATTGAAAGAGGGTGTCGACGACTGTATATACACCGTTATCATTCACTGGACCCCTGGACCCCAGCATCCCATTCCCATTCCATACAATACCTAACCGAGCCAACCCTTTAACATCTTTTCAGCAGAAAAATATTGTGAAACTTTGCCAACAAAACAACTCAAACCCCCCAGCCCTCACCATCCTCCTCCAAAACTTTTCCTGAACAATGTCAATAGAATAGTCCCCAGGGGACAGGAGCCACTATGACTAAGGGCTTTGTACCTATCAAATGATTTGGATTCTAATTAAATGAATGCCCGAAAGTTTACCAGCAAACTGTGGATGGTAGGAGAGAACCTGTACATATCTTAGCTATGAGGCTCTATACTATATATGTATATAACCGTCTGGGGAAGAATTTCTTTGACAACGACCCAAGGATCTAGAAAGGATTTCGTAATTAGGGTTCGTCATTTACATAGATGATGTAATTTAATACAGTCTCAGTTATCTTATTCAGTTTCTGGTCTCAGCTTTAATATAATTACTAAGTAACAAGTGAATTTAATATATATTTCTTAGAAATAAACAAGCTATAAGCTATAAATTTAAATCTAGATTTCATCTAGAATCAATTTCCTTTGTGGATGCATTTCTAATGGAATTCAAACCGAGTTTGATGCTATTGAAAAAGCAAAAAAATGGAAATCTAAACTCAGTTGCGATGCCTCTGGACGTGTTTTTTGTTTACTGTGTTGGCGTTTTTGTGTGTTAGCTGCCTTCGCAAATCGACGCAAAGCGAAAAGTTAATTAAACAGATCCCAAGTGCTGACCACTCGAGTGAGAGAGCGAGGAGGGGCTGTCCATGGGTATTAGGCTTAATCAGATGTGCATTCATTCAAATGCACTTCCTTTGGCCGCTCACTCACTCACAACGGCGACTTCCCGTTAGCACCCGAGAAGCCAAGCCAGCTCAGGCCTAGGCCAAGACCGGGGAATGGACAACACACTGGTACTGGGACTCGACTGGACTGGATAGGAGCAGGCCAGCCATCAGATACGCATCAGTGGCGAAACTGAAGCAACTAGGTAAATAAATAAGCGCAACTGCAATGTGGCTGTATGACATGGCTCTCAGTAGAGATAAAAATATAGGTAAAATAAATTATTAATAAATTGATTGTTAAAATTAATAAACTGCTTAGATGGGAAAATGTAGTTTAAAATATTATGCTTGCTAAATATCTTTAAAAAAAATAAAGAAGATTAATTTGAAGAGAAAATGGTTTTACGAATTAAAAAAAATATAATACTTAAAATATTTAAAGTGGAGAAAATGAAAACTTAATGCGGAAAGCATTTAATTATTTATATTTTTAATACAATATATTTCTAATATAATATTTGTTATATATTAGAAGTATTTTTTAATTTTTATCTTCTTCGCAGTGCCACAAACATGTTGCATACTGAAAATATAAAGCGCAGGTCACACTTATCTTACCTGGTTATAAAAAAATAGTCCAAAAATATACTGTTACACATATTTAAAGCTTTAAAAGTCTCAAATATTATATTTTACAAATCATTACCTTTGTTTATATTAAATATATGCTTATTTTTATTTTAATTCAAATTTAAAATTATTCATTTATAATTTGGAAATACAAAACAGTTTAAATTAAGAATTAATAACATTTGCCCACTTGTATAAGATATTTTCATATATCGCCTTTAATTTTCTATATCTTTTGATCTTTTAAAATGCTTATAAATGTTCCTCTTAATTTTAATTCCACTGATTTCGCTCCTCAAAAGCCAGTGTCATAAACCCATTTTTAACTGGCAAACAACTCGCCTGCCGACTGCTGACTGCCGCCTGCCAACTGCCGCCTGACGGCTGCCCACTGCATTTAGAAGGCGACTACTATGTAGCTATGGAGCTCTGCTTTGCGATGGGGAAATAGGGAAATGCTTTTCCAGCGCCGCGACAGCTGCGTGGCTAATCCGACAGGCTAAACAGTTGAACAGTTGCCCCCGGGGGAGAGGTGCAAAAAAATAAGAAAGCAAAAAAAAAGAAAATGTAAGGAAAAAAGGAAAAGAAAAGCATTGTGCGCTGCATAATTGAAAAAAAGCGGGGAGCAAAAACATCATCAGATAAACACCAAGCGGGTGGAGGTGGAGGGAGGGGTTGAGCGCGTCAGGGGGCAATCGCAAAAATAACAAAAGACAATGCCGGAGTGGCGACGTCCCGACGTGATGTTGGAAATTGAATAAAAATATGTATTTTTACTTATAAGTATTCCATATAGCCAACGTCAACAGCAATTTCCACCAAAGTGCACGCAACGACAAACGGTGCAGTGGGAATACTAAAGATAGTTTAATAGTTACGACCACAAAATACCTGGTTTAAAAAACATAGCATACTTTTTGGGGATGCTTTTAGCCTAACCAAATAGCCTTTAGAAAGCCTAAAATTGGTTTGATTTAGCTGAAATTTGAATATATTTTCATTTAATATCAAATATATACCTTTCTTTCCTCGCATATACCCTTTCTTTGAGAGGAAGCACCAGGTAATACATAAACTGCAGGCAACACTAACACCCTTCCACCGGCAACATCAACAACTTCCACTGCAGCAACACCTTCAAAGTTGATTGATAAAAAAAAGGAGGAGAGAATAAAAAAAGAGCTTTTGGCTGTAAGTAAAATGCTGAGCTGCACTAATGGAGGGGGTGCTAGAAGGGGGTTGGGTGAGGGCGGGTCACTGCGGACTGACGTATCGAGTTGCTGCTCTAATGTGACAGCTCAATGCATTTTAGATGGCAATGACAAACTGAAATGGCAACAACAATAACGCTGGCAGCAGCAGGAACTGAAATTGCAATTTATATATTTTGCTGGGAAACAGTGCTTACCGAAAGTTATATTACAAGGCTTCAAAAAATGGAAAAATAAAATAAAGAAAAAGATTGAAAAGATATTTGACATTAATTTGAATTTAAATTAAAAATAAAAAACTTTATACATATTATTAATTTATTTAACTCTCTTAATTTTTCTAGCATTTGCCTATTATTTATTTAATTATTTGATAAGAAATAACACGTATACGTAACGTATAAATAAAAGCTAAAATGGCTCTTTTATTAAATAAAGTTTTTCTTGTTAATGTAATAATATTGCTTAATTGTTGTATTATATATTATTATTATTATTACAAATAATTATTTTATTTAACTTTGTTAATTTTTACGTTTGCCTATTTTTCCTCAATAATTAAATGAAAAATTATGCGTATACGTGACGTATACGTAACGTATAAATTACGTATACGCAGCGTATGCTTCAATGTGTCAAAGCTAAAATGGCTTTTTTTAAGGAAAATTGATCTTTTCAATTTAATAATTTAGATTAAATCTTGTATATTATTATCCTTTATTTTTAACCCAATAAAATCCACTTAGAAGCTGACTTTTTGAGCCCAATGTTTGCACCGTCCATTCCCAGCTCAATCGCATAGTCGCATTTATAGGTGGCGAAACGGAGTGTACCATGGGGAATCATAATGTAATAAGGAACCTGTACAAGAGCGGATGGAAAAACGAACTGTTGGAAGGTTGGTCGGTGGGGGGGAGGGGACTGGGCTAAAAAGCCTGGGCGGTAAAAACGAGGAAAAACAGGCAGTGCAACCGAAACTGCAACTGAAATGCTGCGCAAACAACTTTGAACGTCAATTTGTCAACTTGGAGCGAGAATTGAATGCAAAAAGCTTTGCGCCACTCAGCTGACGGACGGCGGAACGACCAACGACGCCGAGTCGCTTGCCCTGACGCAGTCCCGGCCAATTTTGGACGGGTCTAATGTGCGACAGTCACGCTGCAGGCCAGGTTATTTTCGTCGATTTTAATGGTGATTAATCGCACCTTTTTCCCCGCCAGCAATCGCTATACATAAGCTCTGTTTGACTCTGGTGCAGTCTTTTTAAAGCCTTTGATATTATTTAAGGTAATTATTTAATTTCTGAGTGTAGAAGCTGCATACATATATCCCCCAATGAAGTTGCAGGGTATTTAGCTGTCTGTGCAACCGGTTTTTGGTGTCGGGCGGTGCATGGAAATGTCAGCTTAATACCGTTATCGTAGGTGCGGCAAACACGTCGCTGCCACGGTCGAAGTCGACTGCGATGCCAACGGCAACAGCGACGCAGCTTGATAATGAGCTGTTAAGACGGACGGAACGATGCGGGGGGGTGGGGACAGAGTCAGACGGACGTGAAAGCTTCCGCAATGCAAAACAGCTGTGAGGAAAGGAGAAAGAAAGTAGTGGCACCCAAGAGAGCAAAGAGAGAGAGAGAGAGAGAGTGGGGGAGTGGAACAGAGCGTTGATGCAAGGCATAATGCAAAACTGATAAGAGAAGTCCGCTTAAGTCACTCTAATTATGTATGCTCCTTCCTTCACATGTTTATTTATTATTACTTGTGTGCGAGCGTTGAAGCTACCAAAATTTAGTTCAGAAATTGGTTTAATACACGCAATGCCACCGAAAAGGAGGAGCAAAGACAGAGAGCGAGTGCAGGCGGGCAGCTGCTAAAGCCAATGCCTACCATGAATGCAAAAACAAAACGCTGCCTACGTGAGCGACAACAAAATCACTCCATTTCTCCTCCAGCCAAAAGCCCCTTCAACCCCCGCATCGGGCGATTAACCAACAGAAAGGAGAGTTAACGAGAGATCGAATTAATTAATACCCTCAGCTGCCAGTCGATGATTTAATACAAGATTTTATATTTGTTAGATTTTAAATAATTGTAAAATACATGTATTTACATTTTGAATATTTATAGCATTTTTTTTATTATTAAATACAATTAAATAATAATAAAAGGACAATTTCAAACCCAACCTAACAACCCTCCATCCAAAAAGGGTAAAATGAATAAGAATAACAGCAAGGCAAACCCGAAAAACGTCCAAATTCGCCGTGAAATGCAATTCCTTTTTCGATTCTTTTTCTTTTATTTTGCTGACTCGCCAAATTTGTTACCGTGTTTTTAAGCTTTTTGTTGTTATTATTATTATTATAATTTTTTTTTTTTTTTTGCTTTTTCCAACAGCAGCAGCAATAATAATAACAACAACGACAGTGGCAACGATAACAACTTCTCAGCTGTGCTGATGAGAGAAGTGCGAGGCGAGAATTGTGGCGAAGAGAACTAGAGGGGGGGCAGTGGAGGAGCGGGAGGACCAGGCAGCGACAGAGGCAACAATATTTACAGCTATAGCTGCCAAATTCACAGTGGAATAAAGGCGGTTATAAACACTTTTATTGGCTACTTTGATCAGAATAAAATATGGTAACAAAAATGGGCTCTAACCCACGAAACTTTATTTGGGAAAAAGGTTCCATATTTGACTTTTTATTTGTGAATTTTGTTACATTTTAGTTTATAGTTCCTTTGGTTTTCTAGTCATTTACGAAAATTTAAATAAATATCTATTAAATTTAACAATTTGTAAATCGTATTAACCTAATCTTTTATCTACTACCAAACTTGCCACAACTGTGTCGCATTTGCCTCACTGTGCCCCGTGTGTCGCTATTTATAAATAGGCTTTTTGCCCAGATGTCGGTATGTGTGTTCAAATGTGTATGCCCGTGTGTTTCCACCATCATCTCATGGTCGACGACGTTTTGGCAGCCGCTGCCACATGCGCACACCGATCGGGCCCACTGTGCAACGTGTGGCTGTTGACGACAGCAACAGCAGCAGCAGCAGCAGCAGCACCAGGCAGCAGCAGCAACGATCGCAGCAACTCGCGACACGAGCAAGGCGAACGGAAAGGTGTGCGGGTTATGAGCGGCATCGGGAGCGGGGGAGCAAAAAGCAAAAGCAAGTGACGAACTTACGGCCAACAGCAGCGGCAACAACAACAATAACAGCAACAGCAACCGGCCCGTTTGGAGCAGCGCGCATGCCACACACAGTTTAAATATGTGAAATTAGTACAAATCGTGATTTCAACAGCGAACGACGAGCGACGAACGAGCGTCGACGAAGTGGCGACAAAACCAGCAACAACAACAACAAAAATAAGCACGAGCGAGCAGCAGTAGTAGCAGCAGCAGCAGCAATAACAACAGCAACAGGCTCAGCCACAGAAGTAGCCACAGCAGCAGCAGCAGCAGCAACATCAACAAGAGCAACATTAACAACAACTAATATAACAGAGGCCAAAGCTTAAGTAGGAAACATAAGCAACTACTGTAAGTCTATAGAACCACACAACAACAATACCAACAGCATTAACCGCTATTTTATTTAGATAATCATACTTGAAGCACTATGCAACCTAAGCATCAATGACGAGTCCATTAATAATTAACACCAAGAAAGCTAATTCCTATTAACATTAAGGAACACCAACAAAACAAACTCCAACACCAGGAAATACACCAACACTGGCTACAACAACAACAACATAGACGTATACCACAAATCGACACACCAACAAATACAACAACGTCAAAAACTGATACACAAACGCTCGTCGCTCTGTGGAATCAAGTGGCAACCACAACAACATCACTCGTCCAACAACATGCAATAAAACAGCTGATAGCAAATAGAAACGCCAGCAGCAGCAGCAGGCGGTAGCGGCAGCAGCAGCAGCAACAACAAAGCCTGGCATTATCAACCGAGCAACAGGTCGCGCGAAAAAGCAAAAAGCCAGAGGAAAAAAAAAGACAACGAAAAAGCCCGCCTGCTGCAGCACTCACACATTGACAGGCGGAAAAGAGACAGCGGGTGTAAGAGAGAGAGGCGAGTCGCACACCTTTGCGTTGATTTTGGACGGTGAAACATACGAGCAAGCGAGTGAGCCCTCGCACACACTCTCTCTCTCTCTCACACAAAGTGCAGCTGAGCTGGCGCTGCCGCTGCCGCTGCCGCACTTGCCGCTGCCACAAACACAGCGCCGAACGTTGCGAACGCTCAACGCTCGCCGCCGCTGCCGCCAGTCGAAAGTCAAAAGCAACGTGTTGTGGACGCTTTTTTCGTCGCGTTGCCGTTGCGTTGCGTTGCGTTCGCCTTTCAGCCTGCTGCGGCCCCCCTCTCTCTTTCACCATCCACCTGCCTATCTCTCTGTCGCACCCACCCACCGCTGCAGCCACCACCCCGCCAACTCCCGCTGGGCGAAACTTTCACCACTATGTCCAGCAGCGCAGCCGCAGAGCAGTTCACGCTTGACGCCAACTCCAATGCCATTGCATTGATCGCCGATGTTGCCTCTGCCGCGGCGCAGTCGCTGCCGCTGCCCCTAACGCTGCCACTATCGCTACCTCCTCTGCCGCTGCCACTGCCGCCATCGCCCACGTCGCCAGCGGCGACGGCGACAGCGACGCCAGCTGATCGCATCGAATGGTCCCGCTCCACGATCCTGAGCTTCATCGAGGACTACCGGCGCCAGAGGGTCCTGTGGGACCCCAACACCAAGGGCTATCACATCAAGCAGACCAAATACGAGGCCCTCAAGCTACTGAGCTGCAAGTATGGCACGGAGATCCGCTCAATTCGCTCCAAGATCAAGTCGCTGCGCAGCTCCTTCCACCGTGAGCACGGCAAGGTGATCAGCGGACGCAGTCGCGGCGTTCACTATCAGCCCATGTGGTTCGCTTACGAGTCCATACGCTTTATCCTCGACGGCGAACGGGATCACGATCAGGATCCAGACCCGGAGCAGGCTTCGGAGCGGGAACATGATCGAGACCGGGACCGGGACCGGGAGCTTGATTTGGATCGCGAGGCGGAAGCAATGGCCAACGAGAAGCTCGCTCTGATGCATAGCCTAGACCTGGCGCAGCTCAAGGCAGACAAGCAGCTGCATCAGGTGGAGCGGGACCGAGAGCTGAACGCCGAGGAGCTGACCGCCCGCATTGCTGCCACCGTTGCTGCCGTCGCTGCTGCTGCGGCGGCCGCTAATGCCAGAGATCGGGAGCGGGACAGGGACAGGGACTGCATCGCCAGTGACGCCATGGATACCGCCGGTGTTTTGGATCTTGAGGAGGCGTCCGGGGCAGTTGAGTCCTCCTCGGCGGCTGTGGTAAGCTAACAATTCCATATTTATACATACACACATTTGTACATATATATTTCCCTTGGCTCGACTTTACATATTTGCATGTGTCTCTCTGTTTTTTCCTCGATTTTTCTTGTTGTTTTTGTTGTGTTCCCCTGGAGCTTTGCATGAAGCGCCGGTGTGTGTGTGTGTGTGCGAGTGGTTTGACTTGTTTTGCGGCAGCAGGCAGCACACGCGCTGCTGTCGCCGACACCTCCACCGCTCCCGCAACCATCGTCTTTGCTACGCTGTCTAGCGGTTCGTCAACGGCAGCAACGCAACCGGTGGCGCACAGTGGGCCAAAATAGAATGTATTATTTAGAATATATTATTTATTTCCTTAAGTTTCAGTCAGAAAAAGGTTTAAAATCGGCTTATAACAATGTTCCACCTGGCCTACGTATCGTATGAGTAATATTTCCTTATACTGTTCTTCTTGGCACATCTTTGTTTTGTTTAATTATAAATTTAATAATTTTAATTCAATGTTATAGCCTAACATATAACATAAATTTATTTGCTACTTGGGATTCGATTCTTTAAACAGTTTCACGAAGTACACATGGCGTATGAGTAATATTTTGTGTACTACAAAATTTTTTAAGCAATTTAAAAAAAAATCTGAAAATACAGATTTCTTTTCTCGCCTTTACTATAATAATAAATATAAATTATAAAATATAAATCGAAATAAATAAAAATAATTATAAATAAATATAAAGCATAATACAGATGGGTTTACTAGGCTCACATGGCGTATGAGTAATTTTTTTACAAAGAAGTTCAAAAAAATAAATAAAAATATACAAATTTAATTCTAATTTTTTGTTATAAAATGTTTAGTAAATTTAAAGCATAATGCAGATGATTTTAATAGGTACACAGGACGTATGAGTTATTTTTTTCTAAGCATTTTCAAAAATTCTCAAATAAAATGGAATATAAGTTTTAATTTCAAATAGATTAAAGATTACCATGCAAAATATATACATTTAAATTAAATTATACATTTTTATTTAATTCTTAATTTTGGTATTTTAGTTGAAAGTAGTTTTAGTTATAGTTAAAATAACACCAGCTCTTGTTTGTGGTATCCACTGTGCGGGGCAGTTGCTCTTGCGTTGCGCTTGATAAGCCAGTATTGGTGTTAGTGTGCCATTGTGTGTGTGTCAACTGGCTTTGATTTGCGCTGCCGCTTCTGCTGCTAGCTTACACTCACACCCGCCGCTCCATGCATGTGCACATGTGTGTTGCATCAGCCGTAGAAATCGGCAGGCCAACGTTTTGCACCGACCACGCCTCCCTGCCCCATCGGGCGTGTGCTCTCTGCCGCCCCCGAAGAGCAATATCTCCAATATTAGCAACTTGCTCTGGACTGCGTTTTGTTATTGCCTCGTTCGCCTCGTCCGCTCGTTCGGTTCGTTATGCCATTTGATTCTCTCCCGAAAAAGAGTACGGCGCTTTTGGGCAGAAGCTCCTCGTGTCCGTCCGATGTGGAAACTTATTCCGGCCGTAAGGTAAGCTTTCTCCTGGGAAGCTTTGTAGAAGTGCCAGATACAAATACCTAGCCATTAAGTCGATTTAATGGTTGGATTGGAAAGTATTGCACTGTAAAATATAATAAAAACATTGATTAATAATTTTAGAAAATATGTTTATACAAAAATATTTACATTTAAATTATATTTAATTAAAATTTTATTTTATTTGCTAACCAAGCTCAATATTTGGTAGATGTCATGGGGAATTCCACTGCAAAACTAGCATTTTATAATTTCAAATGAAATAAAAATAGTAATTTAATATCTAAGGCACTTTAACAATAATAAATTAATTTTTTATCCCATTATCAACTTAATTATAGGGCATCTACTATTCGTTATTTTTATTTCCCATCCATACTTCTGATATTTCTCGTGTGTATTTGTGTTTATTATTTTTTTGTTGGTCACTCGTCGTCTCGCATCTATCTGTGGGTCTTGTCCACCCGTTGGTCCACTTCGATGTTGGCTTGGCTGCTGCCCCGCCTTGCCTCCCCCTTGCCTCTCCCCTGCTACCCGTAACCGTGCCACCTTGTCGCGCCGTGACTAATTTAATCGCCATCGGCTCTCGACTTGGATCGGACTGAAGCGGTATGGGTCCCAGTCTGCATCCAGAGGTTTTTTTTCATCTCTTTATTATTATTCTAATTTGTTTTCTATTTCTTTCGCGTTTCTCGCTTTGCGCGTCTGTCCACTATTATTATTATTATACTATATAATATATGTAGTGTTGTTTTTTGTTATTATTTGTCTGGCAAATTCTCCACAGTGCCCATAATTGTGCGAATATTTGTTGTTGATTTTACGCTCGCCGCTAATTCTGTTTTTTTTTTTAATATTTTTTATTTTGATCTCTCACAGACACGTTCCTCTTCCGATTTGGATGGCGAGAATTACTGCAATATTAGTGCCGAAGATGTGAAAACAGAAATTGTAAGTACCCTCTGACTTTTTTCGATTGTTAATCGCACTTTAATTGATTTGACAGGTTTAGGATTTGCTTTGCCATATTTTTTGATAGGGGATTAATTAATTATTATTTTTTTTAACTCAATCTTTGAGGTGGCATGACAAGTGATCGTGGGTGTAATTAGAGAATATTTGACAGCAAGAGACTGTGTTTTATATTACTATTATTATAAGATTGATATATTCTTCTCTAAGAGTAGAATACCTACTATATAACTAGCTTTTTTTTTAATTTCAACAAGAGATATTATTATTATTATTTTAAGATGAAAATATTCCCTGACTTGAGTATAGTTTTTTCTATGTAACTTACATAAATTATTTTGAACACCTTTTAAAATCTTCATTACGAGTAAACCATTTCCGAATTTTTTGATTACAAACTGGTAGCCAACAACGTGATAAGATTTCCAATCCATACCCTATTCCCACTTATCTGATAAGGCCGCTATATTGAATTAATTCCTGTAACTAACTTAATTCGATGACGAATCTTATCAATTCCATTTATGACGTCCCACAACTTGAACATTGACCGACGAGAGTTTTCAATTGCTGAAGGTCACGGCCTGTTGCCAGCCCAGATATAGATACATCCGTATATATATCTATAATGATAAGCAAGCATACCTGTGAATCATTTTGGCTTTTTGTTAAATCCATTTCGAGGTTTTAACTAATAGAAAAAATTATATCAAAGATTCAAACGCCAAAATAAAAGTTAGGAATTTAGGGTCTCTAAAAAAATAAGAAAATAAATTTCACACAGATCTAAATGTGGAATACTATATTTAGAAATTATATTTTTAGAATTTCCTTGACCTGATTTTCGAGGGGTATATTATAGATATAATGTTAAAGAATTCATAGAAAGTTTTCATAATTCATTAAGTGACTTGCTTAATTAATTAACCGACTTATCAGTAATTCCTCTTCCTTTGCACACCTCGGATTGGTTTGTCTATTTTAATTAGTATTCAAAACGCGAGAGATGATCATTTAGAAAATAGTTGATGAAATAATGCCGCTTTGATTTCGTCAGTCGTTTTATACTATAAATTTATAGGTATAAATGTATAAGCAAAGCAAATCAGGTTCCGGTTTATTCAGACGAGCCCATCTTTTAGCAAAATAATAATAAATAGGGCTGATGAAATATGATTAAGATTTACTTTAACAAGGGAAAAACTCATCATTTTTGATAAAGTAAAAAAATCAGTGGGAAAATTCAAATAAAATTTGAAAATACTTAATAAGCAATATTAGTAATATGAGGGTATTTCCTATGAAATATTTCCCATTGATAGTGAATATAAATTATTTTCCATACTAAATACTACTTAATGAAATTTCTTTTAAAAATCTTTCTTCTGCATATTTCTCTTAAAAAATTATATTTTCATTAATAGATTGCTTATATCTTATATATATATCTTCTGATTGCCCTATAAATTTGCTTAGTTTTTATTTAGAAGACAACAAAGTTGCTAATAATTAGCACAATTGCTAAAAGGCAGCCATGACGCAAATGGCAAAGTAAATTTTATGTGCGTAACCATTTTCCATTAACTAAACAAATAAATATAAATAAATAGTTAACATTATAAAGAAATAGGTTATCACATTTAAATGGTGATAAAAAGTTAAATATAAATAGTTAATGATTTAATACTAAATATACAAGATATCTAGAGACTTTTTGATATCACATTTTCAATCAGATACTTTCTAGATTATTGGTTGATATTTAGATAGTTACTGAAGGAATCAATATGTTTTATTCATAAATTTAGAGCTTGTTTTTCAAAGTTCAATACCTCTTTCAGCCCCTTTTTCTAAACCCTTCTTCATATTTTTTTGCCCCTTTTTTCTATTCCAACTTCTTCAGATCGAGCACGAATCGGAGCTGGGTATGCTGGATCGCCGGACGAGCACACCGTCACCCATAAATTACTACAAGCCAACGGACCTCACCTTCAACCACCGCAAGCGCAAGGCGATGGATGACTGCAGTGGCGTGGTCTTGGGGGGCGTAATGGGCGTGGAGCATGTTGTGGGTGCTCTGACACTGACGCCGATCAAGGCATCGGGTGGCGAACGGACAGGCGGAGGCGGAAATCCCAGTCACCACCAACAGCAGCAGCAGCATCAGCAGATGAACCACAGCCAGCTCGCGTTTCAGGCGCTGCAGCAGCACTTTAGTCACAGCCTCAGCTTAAGCCACTGTAACGGGCAACCGCATCAGCACCATCAGCAGCAGCAGCAACAATCGCAGCAATCCCTGCATCTGCAGCAGCAGCAACAACACCAGCAACAACATTCCAGTAACATGGCACAGAAACGTGATCGTGACCGTGATCTCCTCCAACCGCCAACATCGAATGGCCATAGTGCGAGCAGCAATACCACCTCACTGGACCCCGCTGCCACATCCAGCACTTGCAGCTCCAGCAGCAATGCCACGCCCCCCAAGCCCGTCAACGGAATGAGCACCAATCACGTGGATGAATACGGCGTATTTGGGGAATATGTGGCCATCACCATACGCAAACTGAAGACATCCAAGTCCAAGATCGTGGTGAAACACCTGATCAACAATCTGCTATACGAGGCCGAGCTGGGGAAATATGACCAAGGGATGCCGGCCAGCAAGGAGCCGCCGCAGCTCTACAAGATGCAATAGCAAGTATCGGAAAATAGGGGAAAATTAGGAAAACTATGTATGTTATGGAGGGACAGACAACGCACTAGTCAGCAAAGCAACAATGGGTTAAAGCCAGAGCCAACAATTCTAATGGGGGGAAGAAAGAGTTTTCGGGGAGTATCGAAGAAGGTATCGAAGGAGCTTAATGGGGTGGGACATGAGCATTTCATTCAGGGACAAAGACCATATAAGTACTTTATCTACATATTATATACATTAATAAACGATTTCAGTGAGTATATGCTATATATCACTCGAAGTCAGTCAGTCAAAGTTAAAAAAAGAGGAGTGCAGTTGAAACAAACATACCATAAAATAAATTGAATTAATTATAAATGATTTACGTTTAAGTGTGCATTTTTATGCACGCGCCCATTTAAATATGTTTATTTTTTTACCGACTATCGTTTTTTTGATTTTCAACAGCGTTATTGATATATATATTTTTGATTTTCGTTTATATGTACATACATATATTTACATTTGGCAATAACACTTTGAACTCAGGTGCCTTTATTTTTTAGTCAATTAAGCCTTGTTATCTTATGCATAAAAGCGAAACAGTAAACAAAACAACAAAAAAACAACAATGTAAATTTAATTAACTTTTTAAAGCATATGCAAATCCATATGTATAAACTTAATACTGTAAATATATAGAGAGTATAAATGAAACGTGAAAATGTGCAAATCTTAATTTTTGTTAATGCATTAACTAATTATGAAACGAGCGGTAAGAAGGCTCCCAAATAAAAATGCAGAAATGTTGAATTTCATTTTGAAAATGATAAAAATTGGTTTTATTATTTATTGATTTTTTTGGGCTTAGGGGGGAAAAGGGAAAACAAAATATATCATCCATTAATTTCATGTTTATAAATTATAGTGTAGTAAAATATAATATTTCAAAAATTTCAAATATCGAAAAATGTGCCATAAAAATATTGAATTTAATCATTCAATATTATCGATATTATAATAAAATACCCTGAAAATTTATTTAATTTATTTTCTAATCTTATATACAAGATATATATTTTTACAAAATAATCGAAATAAATTCTAAATCAAATATAACCCTCGATGACCCAACTTATTGCGCATTAATCCTTATTAAGTAAGCCATGTAAAAGGCTCCGATTGTGTTTACTTTCTGAGTATTGCCTAATTATTCCAACTGTCAGAGCTATTGAGCAACAACTAGCTACCGCCCTGAACAATGGAGTCTCATTGTTCGCCTTCGGCTTGATTATTCATATTCATAGTACTCGCATTCAAACATATTCTCGGCGCACTCGTCGAGGGTCTCGTCCATAAATCACAAACGCTCTCAACTGTATCAAAGAACTAGGCATCAAATGGGGGGCCAATGCAAACATTAATTGCTAAATAAACAATTCAAAAATATAAAAAATAGATATATACAAAAAAGAGATAATAACTCATTTATCTTTTATGGATCGCCCTAAGCAAATTTTCACTTTTTTAGGGCAATTTGTTTACACTTCCTCGCTTTATAGCCTTGAGATTGCACGATAATCTCGAAATGGTTTCTTTGAAATCAGTTATTGTTATTGATAGTTCTTAATGATATATATATATTTCCGACTTTTCGATGGCATTACAAGTTTTGTTTAGTTTAAGCCAAAAGGAAGCCACTTTTCATTGTCTTGTTAAGGTTGATTTTCGATAATTAACACGATCAGCTAAAAGGTAACAATGACGCAAATGCTTTAATTTTATTTATTAAGCAAACAATAGTTATAAATTCGTAGTAAAACATCATTTGAAATCCCGCTAAAACATGATTTATAAATAGTAAATAAGTGTAAAGTACTGATATTTGTTTTTTATTATATTTATTTGTGATGAACACATATTTGCTTTCCCATACCCATTTTGTGAAAAGCTCTCGTGCCCCGGATTATATTTGTGTTGTATTCATTTTCCCATTGAGCTGCGATAAGCGATAAATTAGTTACTTTATAGCACAAACCCAGTGTTTGCTCTATATCGTAGTGTTAAAAGTGATAAATAGGGCAATATAATGCCAGCGACTAATCCCATTGATCCCCATTGACGTAGGTAGCCGGTCGTCTCGAAAAGAAAAGCAATCGGAGATTGAAGAAAAGTTTAAACACAATGTAAATATTGGCACACGAATCAGTTTCGAAAGCAAATAGATACAATTCCAACAGTTAATGTGAATGGTTTCATTGGGTTATTTGAGGTCACTGCAAATCATCTTTTGCTGGCTTGCTGGCCTTCTTCACTGGTCAATAATCTCCCCTTCAATACATTCCTCTGCTGGTGGTGCTGCAGCTTTAAGAAGTCGCCCAACTGTCTGGAAATGCAGATTACGCCCAGCCACAGCTCATCCAATTATAGCCCGCCCCCCGTTCCAAAGGTTCTTCTTGCGGATGTGGCATAGATATGGTGGAGCATACTATATATGGCATAGAATAATGTAGTTGATCTCTTTAAAAAAAAGCAATAAGTAAATTTCAATAAAATTTAAAAATTAATAAAGGATTTATTAAGTATTTTTATAAATTATTTAATGAAGAATTTAATACAGCAATTAATTTAGAGTTTAATAAAGACTTTAATAAACGAGATGATAAAGGATTTAATAGTAAATGTAATAAGAAATTAAACAAATAAATAAATAATAAATTCGTTGTTTAAAAAATATTATAATTTTTAAGGAAATTTTTAATTACAAGAAAAAACATAATTTACCAGGAAGCTTTAGGTCTTTTATAAAAAATTATAACACTAAAACCCCTTTAAAACCCCCTTTAAATAGACTGGTTTTGCAGGAAAAACGTTTCATGAAAGGAATTATAAATAGAGAATTTTATAAATAATTTAAATTGGAATTTCAAAAAGAATATAATATAATTTAGTATAACAACTTTTATTTAAGAAAAAGTACAAATAATTCAAATAATTCTTCTGCGAGCTTAGAATAGAATCATAAATTATCTTCGCCAAAAATAAATTTTATATAAATTAAAGAATTTAATATGATTTTTATTTACGTAACAAATATTTGTCCTTCTGCTATTTAAAGAAAAATATAAATAACTTAACACATAAATTTTAATGAAATAAGAAATCTTAAACCTCTCTTAAACTAAAAAAAAATATTTTTAAATTAAAAAAACACAATTCTACCTTCTCTTTCCTTCACAATAAGTTTACTATATATGTTCCCCCTTTTAAAAATCTGTTTTGTAGGGCATTAAAGGTAGTTATAGCCTAAACTTAGACAGAACAAACATAAAAAAGGAGTCACTAATTAAAAATCCTAATAATAGCGAAATCGCAGAGCCGTAACATTTGTGCAATTTTCTTCCAGACATGATTTTTATCTCGTGTCGAGTTTGTAGTTTTATCACAACTTTTTTTTGACGAGCTCCGTCTACAAGTAATCATGGCAAGCAAATATCAATCAAGTACGCGGGCAAACACACCCCAACAGAGGCGTATCCAAGGGGGATTTTAAAAAGTTAAAGATACATTTTGTATCTTTAATATTATTTTATAATTTTAAATAAACGATTTAGATATATAATAAACTTTTAGTATATCTTTGTATGATATTATAATTTAAGTGAGAAATTGCAAGGCAGTAAAGGAATTAGCATCCTTTCCACAGCATCTTCAAAAGCATCAACCAAGTGAAGTACATATCTTAGTTCAAAGATATTTTATCTTTAAGTTTCAATTCAATTTCAATTTAAATTTCAATTCACTCCTGCTTATATCTGTTATTTATTTATCTTAAACCTTAAATCAATAAAATCCTTTGTTCCCCCACACAATTCATATGCAACGATTTGTACATCGCACAATATATACTGTTTGCCTGTATTCACATCGATATTTGCCTTGCGATATAGCCGACATCCCCCAAGTTTCAGTTCGTAGAATTTGCCCAGTTTTTCCACGAATCCAACGGGCTTCGATCGTCTGCCACTTGGTCTCTCCCCACCGCTGCCACCGATCAGGGGCGCCGCTAACAGGGGCGGCGGAGGCACAGACCGACGATTGGCATAAAGCTTGCCATCTGGAAATGACGCAATGTTTTTGAAAACACATCAACACCCCGAGTTGTGGCGGTTGACGTTGCTGTTAGCTTTTGTGTTTTTATTTTTTGTATTTTATTTTTATTTGCTCGTTGCGTTTCGTTTCGCTTGGCAAAATCAACATCAGCAGATACAACAACAAAAACAATAATAACTAAAAAAAAGGAACAACAACAATAAAAACAACACCAACAACAATAGCGATTACAATTGTTAATCTAAACAGTATAAAACATAGCCATACGTAGACCAAGTGAACTAAAGATATATTCTAGTCGCGTATTATAAACTCTAACTGGGTCTGAATTGTTACACTAAGGAAAAGGGGACTTAAAAAATTAGTAACTTTCTAGAAACTGTTTCTTTTTTCTTTAACTAATATTTAACACAGTTAATCCTATTAGAGAAAGCCTGATCTTTCAAAAGAATGCTCGAAATTTAATACTTAAATCAGCTTAAATCGTAAACCCTTATTTCCAATTAAAAGTCAAAGTTCAATAAACTTTATATCAGAAACGCCGTAATTGTGTTGCAATTTTTGTTGATTAATGTATCAATCATTCAGTTATCATAATTCTTTAATTATTATTAATGGCTTTAACCTTGATACACAAATTTTAAAAATAACTCCGAATTCTGGTAGAATTGATTTAAATTAATAATTTAACATTTGCGTAATTATTTATTGTAAGTATTATTTATTTTTTTTATATTTAAAATCTATAATCTATATATTTACTTTCCTAAACTTATCTTACAGTGCGCCCTCAAGCTAATGCCAAACTCAGACTACAACTTAAGCTTCAATGTTGCTGCTGTTATTTGTGGCACTTATTGTTGTTGGTGTTGTTGCTATTGTTGCTGCCTTGGCTGGCCATACTATTATTTACAAAATACAAAATACTGCTGGTGTTGCTTTTGTTGCTTTGTGTAGACTGCTTTTCCTTTGTTACTGTTGCTGCCATTTTCACTTTTCCGCCTGTTATTGGTTTTTGGCCTTTAAAGCGGCGGCTGCTGCTGCTGCTGCTGCTGCTACTGCCGCAGTTGTTGTTGTTGGTATTATTGGTTGTTGTTGCTGTTCCCTCGTTGTCTTTGGGCCTTTGTGTTGGCTGCTGTTCCTGATGTAGCCGTTAATGTTCCTGTTGTTGTTTACTCTGCTGGTTAAGTTAAGCTGTTTGTAAACGGAGCAGCGGGCTGCAAGTAGCCTGCAGTGAGGCAGCAACACATTAAGTTGTCCACTTTCTGCTACACTTTACTTAAAAATAAATAGATATATTAAACAAGGTTTAATAATTTTCAAGAATTTTTAAGCTGCCACTTTTGGGAGTTATTTATTTTATGCCAAGAATTTTTGTCTTCTGGTTGTTTTTCTGTTTTTGCTGTTTAATTTTTTTTTACTGTACCCACTCTTATCTTCTGGCTTTACTACATCTGTTAATAATTTTGTTATTGTCTTGTATCTGTTAGTTTTTTCTTCGTTTTTTTCGTTATTGTTGTGCAGTTGTTGTTGCTGCTGCTCTGGGGGCCCCATGTCAGCAATCAACAGTTTGCCATAAATTATTTTTGCAAAATGCTCACGCTCCAATGCGACCCCAGGGAGTCAGCGAACACTCACACTCAATAATATATATGCTGTATATATATATATATGTATATATACATATGTGAAATGATAAGCTGTGAAACACATATATATGGTCCCATTGCGATTGTCGCGCAATCGAGCATTGAGCAAGTCCCCGAGCAAACCCCATCCCCATCCCCATAGCCATCGCCATTTCCCGCCCCAAACCCCATTTTCCATTGTGTGTGTTCGTTCTGCTTGCCTCTAAGAATATCTCCCGCAGTCGTTCAGATAAAGATAATAGTTGTAATAATAAGAGAAGCCAGCAGTGCCAGAGCCCTGCATTTGTCACTCGGGCATTGAGTAAGGTTGGAAAGTGTTGTAAATCAATTAGGCAAAAGCCTTTGTAGCCAGCTGAAAGAAAGCCAGCTTAATGCGTAGTACACCATAAATAAAAAATATTGAATATATTAGGTATATAAGAATATATATTCTACAAGTTAACATATCATTTTTGTCATACAAATAATATTTTTGATGCCTGTTTGTGAGGTAATTAATGAAAATTAAGCAATGGAATATGATTTTCGAGTTAATTTTGAGACAAGGAAGCCATTATAATATAAAATCAGATAATGACGAAAAGCAGAATATAAGTCGAAATTTCTATTATCAAAAAAATATCGTACTTAACAATAAAATATAGGAACCTAAGTAAAAGTTATGTATATCGAGAAGTAATGGCGAATTTAACATTAAAAGTATGGTAAATATTTATATATTTTAATTTCTAAAATTGAAAAAGAAAAGAGAGAAGAGAAATATTTATATTATTGATATTAGAAAATGGGAATTATCAATATTAATAATAATTTAAAAATTATTGATACTACGAATAATAATTATTAGAAATAATTTCTTAAAAATTGAAACATTAAAATATAATTTCGGTACTTAATCCTCAAAATATACATAAACATCCTATTTTTCAATCCCCTTTTGCACTTTTTATTTTATTTCTGCCAGTGTATAATTCCTGCCAAGGGGTTAAGATAAAGCTAAGTCAGGGGGGAGGGGACACAGCACTGCCATTATGATTTATGGCTAAACAAAATGCACAAATGCTGTTCGATCTGCTGGGGGATTGCATCTTCTGGTCGTAAATAACCAAGCCGGAACCCTGGAATGGCCATCAGAATGGGCCAAGAGAGCTAATTTGTTGCCCCTAATGGGACACCAATCAGGTGGAGGAGGATGAGCAAGAGGGAGTGCTCCGATGCAGGTGGGTATGGCTCCAAACTATCTGGCCATCTATCTGGATACATTCATAAATAAATCTATTTTCGATGGAAGGAAGTCTTGGGCAAGTGCAATTTATTACCAAAATGCTGACGTCTTTTGGATTTCTTCAGCATTTCGTTTCAATTTCCTCTCGAAATGTAATTTATAACCTATTATTCTACCAATTGAGTTGGAATTAATTTGTGGAGTAAGCACTTTGTTGTTACAACACTTCACAAAAATGTGTTTTTCAGTTCGAGTTTTTAACTTAATTGAAAGAAATACATATGTATAGAAGTTTTAAGAAAACTAGAAAAAAATGCTTTAAATTAAATGGCGTTTGACCTTCTTCAATTAAATCTGATGTATTTTCCATTTGTTGCTATTTGTAATGAACAAGCAATCAAAAAACCATTTGCACAAAATGTCAATAATAAAAAAAATCAAACCATTTTAGTCAGCAATTTGTATCAATTTAATTCGCTTGACTTTATGGTTGAAAGTTTTATTTTTGGAGCATAGATCTAAATATAATTTAACCACAAAAATCATGCGTTATTAATTATACATTTTTTTAAAGTATTCCGTATTTAAATGTATTTTCGAAAGGTGAAAACATGACTTTTTTTATATATATTTCCCTTTGTTAATTATTGATTATATAAAAAGATTTATTTCGCCTACAAAAAGTGTGTATATGTGTCAAGTCTTTCTGTTTCTTTTTTTTTTATTATTTCTCTTCCCTTATATACTTAGCTTAATTTCCCAGACAAATATTAATTTTTGCTTGGATTTTTCGTGTTGCTAGCCGAACAAAGGTTCCACTCAACTCTTTTGCTTTATCATTTCCCGCAGCTGTCTGGTTTCGTTATTAAAAGCAACAACAAAAAAATCTCTCAAAAAAAAAATATGAAAAAATAATTAAAAACCTATTAAAGTCAACAACAAAAAATATACACAACACAAAAAACCTACACAGCAAAAAAAAAAAAACACAACAAAAATGAACAATAACGAACGAAGAACAGTCAAATCAAATTACCCAAAAATATAAAGAAGAAGCGAAAATAATAAAAAATCATTAAATGCACGAAATGGCAGAGAAATGTGCCATGGCCATTAAGAATTATATGCCCAAATAAAAAAAAAGAAATAAAACAAAAATAAGACTCAAGAGCCGGGACAGAGCAGGCCCGGCCGAGGAGTAATTATTATGCGAAGATCACGTATTCCCATTTTGCAAAACCCAAAAGCGGATGGGTGGTGTGCCAGAGGGGTGCTGCGAGGGGGGCTGAAGGGGGCGTGAATGCAGGCCACAATAGAAGGACGACGATTTATGCGACCAGACGAAATAAAAACATAAAACCAGGTCCCTGCAAATAGCAGGAGAAGCCAGACAGCTTCGAAATGGCAAATACCCTCTTTAATTTGCATTTATGTTCAAGTAATGGTTTAATTTGCCATTAAAATGAAATTATTTGATAATAATAGAACACGTGATAAGGAAATTAATTAGATGAAGGAATTAAGGAAATTAATAATGAATTAAATAAATATTTATATGTATAGGAATGAGTTTAACAGATACTTAATAATGTCATAAAACTTCGCTAAGAAATCTTAAAAATAATAAACCCAAAGAATGCTTGTAGTGTTACTTTTAAATTTAAACCATTTTAAGTTTTATACATTTTTTAAAGCATATTTCTTAGAATTTTTATGAGATTTCTCAAGGAAGATATACTCTTCTTTAAAAAATATGATAAGTATAGTGAACGTCCTGATATCCTTAATTTTAAATGAAATTAAATAAATATTTTTTAGATACGACTGCTTTTAAGTTGGTAATTTGTATAGACATTTGCATATTTCTTATAGCTTAATAAGATTTATTCAAGACTTCTCAAATTAATTTAAAAAAAAATGTAAAGTAATTCAAAGAATTACCCTGAAAAATAAAAACTTTATACTTTCTAATTTAATATTTTGTAGGTAAGCTGAAACTATATTTCTAAATTTGTATTTTAGGTTTTAATGAAAATTAAACAATTCTATTCTTATTTATTTTTTATTATTATTATTTATTGCTTTATATTTATATACGTTTCTTGGTTGATTTACTTCTATATTTATAGTTTCATTTGTTTTATTCATCTTTAAATTAATTCCTTTATTAAATTTTAGCAATGAAGTCTCATAACAAACACCTCAACCATAACAAGCAACTATCTCTAATTTATTTACCGAAATGAAAGTGCTCTTTGTGAATTAAATAATTAAATTCCTAAGGATATTGAACATTGAAATTTAGAGGAATTTATTTATGTTAAAATTAAAGCCATACTTATTAATACTCCTTAAGTTTTTCTTAGGGTATTAACACCCCTCCTAAAACATCAAAATTGTAGCAAACAAAACAAGTGTGCCTTGGTCATGTGAGAGTTTATGTGTTTTTGTTGGCCAAAAATAAATTTCAATTTTTGGTTTCTGTCCCCATCCTCCAGCTTACTCCCGCTTCCCTTTCCCGTTCCGGTTCTCGTCCATCTCCATATCTCTGACACCTTGCTCCGCTACTATGTATGTATATATACACCAATCCCTATGCTATATAGCCCATACCCATACCCCCAAATGGAGGCCCCCTTTCCGCTGGGCATCCCCACACACCCAGTAATTGGCTCAAATTACAGAAACTCAGCTCCGACCGCAAATTCAGGCCCGGAGCTCGGCTCAAACCCAAACCAAACCAAACCAAACCAAACTCAAAACCAGACCAAAACCAAAGGCAAAACCAACGCCAGAGTCCGTACCGTTCCCGTTCCGACCACGACTCTTATTATTGTCATGGCACACAATATTGTTTCCAAAAATGAAACGAAACGAAACAAATACGTGACCAGAAATTAAAGAAAAAAAAATAATAATAATAACAATAAAGAAGGAAGAGGTGGCAGGCGGCCAGCGGGGGAGGGGGTAAGGCTAAAATAAAAACAAAAACTACGCCGGTTGCCCGAAAAACTGTGCAAAATAAAATAAGGAAACGGCAGAAATCGCGTTGATTTGAATTTTAAAATGTTTCATGGCATTTGTTTTGTTTGTTTTGTACTCCTCCCGGTGCCCCCTTGCCATGATGCCCTGCTCCTCCTCCTCCTCCTACTCCTCCTTGGTGTTCATGCCACAGCTCAGTTTTGTGGTCTCGCTGTGCTCTGCTAACTTTGTTTTTTAGTCACAGTGGGCTTGAAATTCACAAAAGTGCATTGGGAATGGTTATAAAAATATTTAAAAATTCTTAATTAATAAATATGATTTGATAACACCAATGAAAACTATTTTTTTCTAAGCCAGTATAATTATTATTTTATTTATTATGTATAATTTAACTTCATATCTTTGTTTCTTTTATGGTAAAAGTAAAAGTATTTTTAATATGTTAAACCATATTGCCACAGTAATCACAATGGGTTTAAAATTAATAAGATTGCTTACCAAATAGTTTTTTACTAAAGATATTATCAACTATGTAAAAAATGTGCACAAAATTGTTATTTATTTGAGATATTATCAATTATATAAAATGGTTTAATACAATAAATAAATAAAGATTCTTTTGCTAATTAAATATGTATTAAAAGTTAATTATATTCCCTTCTTAATTTTGTTTTATAGCAAAAGGTGCTTAATATTTAATAGTTTACAAACAAAGCCTGAAATTCGCTTGTTAAAAAAAGCTTTTAAATATTGAAATAATCTGTAAAAAAATAGGAAGCTTATCTTAGGGTTACACTTTTTTTAACTAATTATTATTAATTTGATGTGGAATATACATTTTTATTTCTCTTAAGATTAATGATCTTAAGATCTACATCATTTTAACAGCAATTCGAATAGCCCACAAGGGTACAATTAATTTAATAATATTTTTATGAAGTCATTATTTACGGCTTTAACAATTAAGTGTTGGTGATTAAGCTTATTTACATAGAAATATTTTCCACAGAGATTTTAATGGCCTAAATTTAAGCTCTAAAAAATTGTAGTTTGAAGATAAAAATTTATGTATTTTTGATAAGCAAAATTTTAAAGGAATTTTGTAAGGAAGTTTTTGTGCATGAAATGTTTGTATATAGTTTTTGTAAGTAATTTAAAAATACATTTCTTACTCAATATAATAAACTTCCTGTAAAATAGTTAGTAAACTCCATTTGATGTAGCCTCTCGTTTAAAATTCACAAGACAATTTAACCTTTTTCTGGGCTATTATTATATTCTCCCTTTTTGGCAGCCACGGTGCGCATTGGTAATATCTATGGCTATCACTAAAAAAGTTTTACACTGCCATTTTCTGTCATTGTTGCTGGTTGCTAGTGGGTTATTTTTGTTGCTGTTGTTGCTCCTTGTATTGCTGCTGCTGCTGCTGTTGCTGCTGCTGCTGATGTTGCTGCTGTTGCCATATCCAATTGTAGTTGTTGTTCTGTGCCATTTGGTGGGGAACAACTTTGCATGGGAATTATATAGATACACCTGAAAAAAAGAGGATTCTTTAAAGAGAGTTTCAAAGATTTTCTAGTCCAGCCAAGAAAGGAAAATAATCGAAAATATGGATAAAAATATAAGCAATTTATTAAGATTTTATATAATAATTATAAAGATTTACTTAGATTTTATATATAAGATAAATATAAAATAAGAGAAACTCCTTAATTATAATTTCCAAAGTATTTAACAAGTTGCGAAACAAAAGGTGACCTGGCATTAGCACATTCTTAAAAAATATATACCAAAAAATGATCTATATAATTTCTTAATTTAATCTTCTCATTTCTCTCCGTGTATTACTTATATATAGACAAACTGGAAGCCGCAACAAAGTTGCAAGGCAGCTCTGTCGACGTCCCAGACCTTATGCCTTATGTAAATTGTAAAAAAAAAAACGGAAAAAATTGATAATGAAACTTTTCAACGCAATAAATAATAGCTGACAAGGGACGGCAATCGTCGGGAGAGAGTGCAAATGGTAAGGAGCAGGAGCAGGGACTGGAATTGGGGACTCCAACCTGGAGATGGAGTCGGAGCTCTGGAGCTGTAGAGGAAGCAATAAAGGAAAGGCATGAATTTCCACATTATTATTGATTTCGTGTTGAATTTTTTATTATTTCTATAAATATTACCGAATTGGTAGAAGCAAAAAAAAAAAAAGGTGCCGCTGAACTGATACGCTTGAGGGGGTGTTATATTTTTATATGTACAGAGGTGTGACGCCCCCCTTTTCGGCGGAACGCGACACGTGCGATGTTGATACCGGCCGCCTAGGTCAAGTTTGAGCATATAGTACTTATTATTATTATTATTATTATTCGAACAACAACAAAAAATACGACACACACCCCGACACAGAAATGTACACAATAAACAAAGCTATTTAACAAATATTGTTTAAAAATATTATTTACAAATTTTTACAAATATTTTCACACATTTTTGCTAAGTAGTTTGAGATGTAATTTCGTAATTCAAGATTAGGGTTAAGTCTAATTAATTAAAAATTAGAATATTATATGCAATAAAATTGTATTAATACTTAGACATATTTAGATTTAAAAATAATATATAAAATTTAATAAAATAAATTTACAGAAGGATAAAGTTTAAACTTTATAAGATGCAATAGGCTCTTACAGGTAGCTTTGCCTTAAAATCTCAAGTTTTGTGTTAGATTTATTTTTTAATCACAAGTTTCTTATTTTTTAAACCATTACTTATATATTTCAATTTAAAAATAGTCCATAAGATTCAGGTTCAAAACTTTAGAAGTTATTAAAGATGAAAGCGCACAATAGGCAATATTTCCTTAGAAATCCCTAGAACTTTTGAGTCTGTGGTATTTTCGAGATACATTTTAGCCATTTTTTAAGCAATTTCATAACAATATTTCCCTGATCTACATATTACAATTTTTCAAATAAAATTGTTTAACCAATTTATGTTTATTTTTTGCTGTGCACACATACACACTCACCATATTACTTTATGATTTTATTTATACTTTATACGCTCTCGTTTTTTGCGTATCGACATAAAACTGAAACTGAAAAATAAACAGGCATATAAAAAAAAATAACAAGAAGTCAGGAGGGGGCGGGTTGCCGCAGCAGATGAAGGGGTGGAGCAGCACCAAAAATTGTTATGCAAATAAAGAATATGGCCTCCTCTGGCACCCCGCTCACCTTTGGGGACAGCCGAGATAAGCAAACACTCCTCCTCGCACAAGCACACACCCTGGGCCACATCGATGCTTATGAGTTGTGCACACACCACGGCCATACACACATCCATAAGTAATGGCAAAAGGTGTGCCCGGCCATGTCGTCGTCGTCGTCGTTGTCGTCTCTGTTGCTATCAGTCTCGCCAACGCGCAATAAAATATTCTAAGGCAACACACAGAGACCCAAAACACAAAACTAAAAAAAAAAAAAACAACACACACACAAAACTGTTTGGCTGCAAAAATAAAAAAAAAGGTGAAACAACACCAAGAACTTACAAACAAAAAACTATAAACAACAAAAAGTCATCAAAGTTGAGTTTCGCTTGGGGTTTCAGCTGAGCTGATAAATTTTGTACCCTTTACCCCGAGGCTCTGGCACAGGAAAAACACTTTTCTTGCCCCGTTTCTTTTTTTCCCAATTGGATTCGAGAATATTCAAAAATTCAATTACGATGGAGGGAAGGGGGGGGCAGTGCATACCAAGGGGATAGCAAATGTGAATTGAAAAGTTTTCCTTTTTCTTTTCGAATGAAAAACCTGAAGATATGGCTTTTAAAAGTTTTAAGAATAATCCGTTGGGTTGTTTGAAAGGATCTCTTAAGGAAATTTAAATTGTTTATACTTTTAAGTGTTTTTCAGTAAATATAACAAAAAAATTTAAGCAAAACAGGATTTTTTTCAAGCTTTTTAATTATTATTTAACTAAACATTCTGGTTGTAGCACACTGAGTTATATTATAATTAAACCAATACTTTCAAAATAATCAAAACCTAAATCTTTTTGGGCACTAATTAAATACAATAAATTAATAAATATATCACAATTACACACAAATTTATATTTATTATATATTTATATATTATATTTACATATTATTTATTTTACGTTTTGGCTGAATCATACATTTTCTTAGATTATAATTTATTTTTAGTAAAATATAAATATCACTCCCTTTTTAACAAATTTTATTATACCAATTTATTTATTTTTAATAATTTCATTTCAGTGCATTTGTTGAACCTTCCTCTTTTATGATATATTTTATTTATAACTCAATTTGTTTTCTTTATTATTTTACTGCTTTATCATAAGTAAACAAAGGTCTAGGTTCAACAAGAACACTCCTAAGATTATTAATAAATTTTATTTATGATTTAAATGTAAATACTTTATTATGAATATATATATCTGACATTAATTTAAAGAGCATTTTCTATAAATATTTTAAAAAATGTGTTGTGATCCATCTAAATAATATTTAATGGATATTCCCAGTTAATTTAATAAATACTAAAAATGAAATAAACAAATTTATTATAAAGGAACCCTTTGCCACTTAATTATAAATAAAATGTATGCTTTTTGGGGTCCTAATTCGTTGAAGGATTTTTATAACTCTATTTATTGTGTTTTCAACTTCTAATAAACATTTTATTTAAATTAAATTTATATTAAATCAAGACTTATATTATATTCACCCCACACCGAATAGGGTATACCCCTAACTAGATTTAACCCACAATCGAAGATGAAAAAAATTTAACAACTCTTGAACAATTTACATAAAAAACCAAACAATAATTGCGTCTGGCATGAAAATTAGAATAATAACCACAAAATGAACGCCTTAAAAACCAAAACAAACCATAAAAAAATTCACAAACATAAATATAAAAATAATATAAAAATAAAAACAAAAAACAGAAGGCATAATAGAGAATGACTTTAAGCTGAGAACGTCGACGACAACTCATAAATATTTAAATTTTGTTATTGAGCCCCCGCCTGTAGTTGCATTCCTATAATTGTGTTTCCATTTCAAGTGTGTGTGTGTTTGTTGTGTGTGAGCTCGTGTGTTGGGCTATTTAAAATTTTTATTGATTACGTCTGTAAACAAATAGTAAAAAATCGTAGACTCAATTGCAAATATTTACACGACACGAGCAGAGATCTGAATATAGATCTGGCCCATTCAGAGCGGCCCCAGACAGAGTCAAGACCGAGCCAGACCCCAACCCCAAAATCGATCTCCAAGGAACACCTCCGCCGACATCTGGAATATATATATACATAGTTGTAGTATTAGTTGGGAACACTAATATATATAGTATATAGGACTTATCGCCCGATTGCAAGTGGAACTATTGAAATTCACACGTCTCGTCTGGCTGGTTGCGTTTTTACGATTCGCGATTCGTTACGTATTGGATCTATCTCAACGTGTGTCTAGCCGTCGCGATCGTAAAGTGCTGAAATCTGAACAACAACCGACAATGAAAATTCAAAATTGCAATAAAAAAAAGGAAATACTACAAAAAAACTACTACAAAAAAATATAAACATAAATAGAAAATAGCTGAGACGCCGGCATTGGGCAGCAGACCGTGTGCCGGGATCGATTCTCGATTGGGGGTCCATTGGGTATGGGTTTTGGGTATGGGTTCGAGTTTGGGGCGAGGCTGCTCGTAAATTGCTAATTTACCCAATCAATCTGGAGAGTGGCGACAGCGGGGGCACAGGCACAGGTGTGGCCATCGGGAGCAGCGGGAGTGATTGATCGTTCTAGTTATGATTGAGCTGTTAACACAACCGGACAACAAACCATTTTTTTGGGGAGGGTGCCAAAATTAGCTTCCACAGAACGCGTTTTTCAAGAAAAAAAGAGCAGAAGAAAAAGAGTTGCAGATTTTAGTTGTTTATAAATTTTAAAGTGTGTTAGGGGTTTGCTTTAATTTTTTCTGTACCTTTTTTACTTTTTTAAATCCAATTTGAAGGATTTAAATTTTTAATTAAAAATGTTTTGAAGAATATATTTAATTTCGAAAGCTTGCTAATGGCCAGATTATCTTCTACATTTCATTTCTAATTTCTACATTTAATTTATTGAATTTATTCTCAAAACCCTTAGACATTTACTCCTATTTTTATATATTTAATATTATTAAATTAATTTGCATTATTTTTTACTATTTCCGCTTTCCTTGTTGCTGTTTCTGTTTGGCTTTCTCCATAGACTTTGACTTTGTTTGTCACATAAATGAAAGAGGTTAACGATTTATAGTTATTTTTTAACTTTAAAGCGTGTTAAGAGTTGTGATAATTTTATTTTATATTTTTTAATATTTTCAACCTTAAAGGATTTTAAATTAAATTAAATTTAAATAATTTTTGAACCATAAATTTCAAGCGTGTAGCTTATAGCTTTATCTAGCTTCTACATTTAATTTCCTTCAATGAAAATTCTTGTAATTACTTCAACCTTTTCTTTATTTTTCTCTTTTTAAATATATTTAATATTATTAAATTCATTTTGTTATTATTTTCTTTGGAAACCCGCTTCCCTTGAATCCTATTCCCCATTTATTTTTCACTTGGTGTGCCGCATAAATGGCTCCACTGCCCACAGTTGTTGGCGGCGGCGGTGTCCGAGCATATTAATTGCAACAATGTTCTATAAATGTCCCCAGTGGATGGCAGTGTTTCACCCTCCCCTCTGGGTTCCCCCCTGGAAGCTAGTAGTATGTAACTCAATTTGCATTTATTCATATTAATATTATTATTTGCCATATTGTTTGACGTGGCTGCGGCTGCGACTGAGACTGAGACTGAGACGAGGACAGCAAGCGAACTGCATCGAAATTTAAATATTTAATTTAACAAGTTTTTCAATTAAATTAGTAATGCAAATTGTTTGCTTCGCTGCTGCCTTTTTCCTGATGTCCATCGGGGACAGGAGGAGGTAGAGGGGGAGGAGGAAAAGAAGGAGGAGTAGCTCTCCTCCAGTCAGGATAGCATCGAGTTACTCACTCAACAGTCCGCCCTTTGTTGAGCTGCAACAAGTAAACTTAATTAAATAACTGAGTAAGCTGCGAATAAACAAAGAAATTTAATATTGTTTATGCATCAATTAAAAATCAACCTTTAAATACTCTTTGAGATTTTTATAAAATATAGTTAAAAAAACAATACTTTGATTTTTTATAATATTTTCACATGAAATAGAAATTAATTATTGTTTATGATAAATATAAAATTATAAAATAATGTTTGAAAAACAATAATTTTAACTTTATGAATATCTTTACAGGAAATAGACATTTATTATTGTTTAGGATAATTATAAAATTATAAAATAATGTTCGAAAAACAAGGCTTTGATCTTTTATAATTTCTTTATATGATATAGAAATTAATTATTGTTTATTATAAAGATAAATCCATATATATTAATACTGATATACAGAAAAGAAAAGGGAAATTTCTTCTTACTAAAAGAAAATTAGGTAAACAATATTAATTTCCAATTATTTTAATTAAAAAAAATGTTCTTCCTTCCTGTAAATATTTTATATTTTTCAACTTATTTAAAACCTTCTCTCAACATCTTTAAAATTCTCAATTACTGCTTTTAATATTCCCTGACAGAGTATGCAAAATGGACATTAACAAGTTGAAAGCTTAATTTATTTGTAGGTCATTTTCATGTAATGCAAACTGCAGCAGCAGCAGCAGTCGCACTCGCAGCAGCAGCAGCAGACACAGCAGCAGCAGTCGCAGTCGCAGCAGCAACAATCGTCATCTGTCGTTGCGTTGCCGCCTTCGCAGTCGCAGAGCAATCATAAAAAACAAATCAGCAAACAAGCAAAAAAAAAAGACCGAGTAGTACTCATGTACTCTCGAGTACCCGACAACAGCCCCGCACAACAAAAAAAAAGAGAAACAGAAAAACTCTACAAACATATATGTATATACCCACTACATAAGACATTTTTATATGGCGTCGGTGTCAACGTGGCTTGCAAATTAGTTTATGTTATGTAAGAGAGTTATGGCCACAAGAACCAGGCGAAGCATCGGTTTAGAAGGTTAAGAAGCTGACATTTAAGGCGATTCGGGGTTAAGCGCCGGCAATGAGCTTCAGAGTTATGAACCTGGACGGGGTCGAAATGGAAATCAGGGAACATAATGGGGGTTATGACGGGACTAAACCAAAGTCCCCCCGTCAGACAGCGAAAAAAATAAAATCTTGGTCCAAATCTTATCTTATCCTGGTGGGACTTGTGACAACTATGGTCAAATATGGCTATCAAGTGAAAGCAAAGAAACAAAACCCGTTAAGAAGTGAGGTAAGTGTAGGCAATTGCTATAGGTGGGTAATTCTTATATCAGTGGTTCTATCTTTGGAATCAAATTATTATATACTATATAGAAACGTCTGGCCTTGAGGGCAATCGTGTGATTTTTGTGATAACTCAATTAGGTTCATTGTTAAATTATTAAATACAAGTATCTTTTATATATTAGATATTTCTATATATAGTTTCTTCCTTACCTTAATTACTTCTCAATGCATACATTTGTTTTTAATGTTTTTTCTTCTACTTTCAATTGTTTTCATTGTCTTTTCTTATCCATATTTGTTTATCTTTTGCCCAAAAAAAAAAGAAGAAAACTCTTTGCTTGTCTTATCTTTATGTATTTTGAAACCTCTAGTATTATCTTTTCTACTCTTTTTTTGATCTTATCCGCCTTCAACTCTCACCCTTCGCACATGGTTATTTGGTGTTGTTTTCTCATTGGGTTGTTACTTTGTTAGCTTTTCTTTTTACCATATTACCATTACCATTTATTTGTTTTTGAATCTTTAATTGCTTTTTGGTTAGTTTTCGGTGTTGTTTATTGGGAATAAATAGTCGGAGAATTTGTATTGTTAACTTGTTTGTTTAAAAAGTGTTTGAAATAAACTGAATTTTTGTAAAGAATTTAGACATATTTATACATTCCTTCGAAGTTGAAATGAAAAATAATGGAAGATTATTTATCCCTACAAAATCAATGTAAAAAAAAATCAAAGAATTATTTAATTATAATTATTCTTATTAAATTAAGTATAATATATGTAATATTTAAATTAATACATATGTTAAGCCACAATATGCGTCATATTTAAATTAATAACAATTATTATCTTTAATTTGAAGCTTTTTTAAATGAAATAAATATCTTTTTCCTCTTAACTCCATTATAATTCCTTTTTAAGCTATTTAATAATTAATTATGCCATTCTTTAAATAAATTCTCCATGACTAACTTTAATCTCAAATTAACTGCACTTGAGTGGCTTCCCACTGGCTGATCATTGATCAGTGATTGCAACATCATTTCCGTTTGGCTAATGTTCCGCTTGTTTACTGCACTTTCTGGCATTGGATCTTTTTGACTGATTATGGCCATATCAAGTGTCTTGTTTGCGAATCTTCTCGGGTGAATCGACTTCGTAAGAATTTATATTTTCATTTGCCTGAAAACTCTTTGTGGCTATCAACGAAAATTAAGAACTTTGTTGACCAAATTCTTGTCACATTTTTTATTTGGCGTAAACAAATTCGCAGAAGACGGAAAGTCTGGAAAGTAGTCGCAGGCGTTGTCCATGAGAAATCGAACTCTGATAAGACCCATAATCGGTTAGTGTTCTGAAGTGGGGCGGCTATTGATAAGAGGTCTCGGTTTGATAAGGAAATCGAAGATTGCATTTGTTAGTTTTTTCGTTTTTTAAGGGGGGTTAGTTACGGAAACGTAAATTGTCAACGTCAATGGGAATTACGAGGTCTGACAGAAGAGAAAGCCCTACAAATCGCACTTTATTTAAGTGGGTTTTATTTTTAAGACTAGTTAGTTTTGGGACTTAGTAATATTTGGTAAATAACAAGGGTGACTAGGTAAATTTGTTGACTGCTTGAAAATGGAGTAAATAATTAATTAAAAATATAAGCAAAATTATATAATAATAAGTTAATATAAATAAAAACAAACGTATTAGTTTGAATCTATGTATTTAAAAACATGTTTAATATATATTTATTCAAAATATTTATATCATTGTCAAGAAAATAAACAATTCTGTTAAATATTTCTCCGTTCAATAGTTTTTCTTCGTTCAAAGTTTTTTTTTTAATTTTATATTTCATTTAATATTAATCTAAATCATCTATAAAGTTAGTAAATATTATCCCTTGAAAATATTTCTAGCCAACAATAATTTATTTATTACTAAAAATATCAAATTAGATTTTATTTGTAACTCTAAATGTATAATTAAAAAATAAAATCAATCAAAACCAGCCTTGAGGAAATATAAAACTAATTTCTTATATTTATAAAATTTATATGGATTTCTTTTATCATAATATTATATTCATATTATATTTATATTGCTTTTTATATTTTAAACATATTAATTAAATTATTAAATGTAACAAATAACATTCATAAATATTACAAATCATTGCAAGGCTAGTTAGAATTATTACAATAACTTCCCTAATGATTCTAAAATTGAGATTAATCAACGGAATTAAATGTAAAAATATATATTTACTTTATTATAATAATTATATATTTACCTTATACAACATATTTACTATATATCCGCCACAAAATCTATAAACAAACAAACTCTTATTACGTTTTACATTCATTAAAGTCATATAACGTCTGATAAAAGTTGAATTACATTACTTAAGATACTTCAAATTAAGTCAGCAGCCTGTTTTTAATGATTCTGGACTATTTATTATATAAATATAATATAAATATAAATAAGAAAAATAATAATTACTAATATAAATATAATTTAAATATAAATAATAATTGTAAATAACAGTATTTAATAAATTTCTCAGTCAAATATAAATATTAATTCCTTTAAATATTCCTAGTTTGTTTATTTAGTTGATTGTTACTTGAAAACCCTTTGCAAATTATGCTAATCCAATCTATTTAACTATTTATACCTTCCTGCTATATGTACGTATATATAATACATTATTCTAGCCGCAACTGAGTGTGCATTCAAGCGTCTGGCGATTTCTATTCGCGCCTGGGTTCTAAAGGTGCGACAGCCATGCGTTTTGCATGCCAAGTGTATCCAGATACAGACCTCTGATTCATTGATAACACGTGCCCAGTGCACTACACCTGACCCAGCCCCAGTACCCAGTACCAGTACCAGTCCGAAACCAGACAGTTGCAGTTGCTTAAGCAAATATTTGCACCGATAATTCAGTTGTCAGACAATGGGCTCTGGTCTCCTGACTCTGTAGTAGTGCAGTTCTCAAGACCCCGCCACCCATGTGATTGGGAAATGCTCTCTTTTTGTTTAAAAAAAGTAAATAAAATAAAAAACTAGGCGAGTGATAAGTAAGGGTGCCGCTAATTGATTTAGCTGCATCATAGCCGTTCGATGGCCATGACAGTACAAAATTGGTTTTTACTGATACCAGCTGGACCTACATTTTGCAATATTTTCAAATCGGCTGTGTCAGCTCCCTATATATATTTATATGTATATAAATTATATGTCTAGCAATTAAACATGTGAAAGTCATTTGAACAAGGAAAAGATTCACTCTGAAATTAAGCTGACATCATCGCTGAGTTTAAAAACTTCTCATTAGCCACTGATATAATTTTATATATAATTACTTTTGAGATTGCAAGTCTGAAAACTTGAGTTAATGCAAGGGATAGGTCATGAATTCAAAATGAGTTACTTCATCTCAAACTTGAGATTTACTTGAAAAATTACTTAATTATCAGTAAATATATATAATATTTCCGCTTTAAGCCTGAATTTTCCCTTGGAATATGTGCTAAATGTTCTATAAATATTTAGCTAATTATATATACCAAATTATATCCGTGTTTGCTTCCCTAATGTTTTGCTAATGCTTCCCCATTTCAATTGTAATTCCTGGTTCCTGGTTTAATCTTTGAAGTGCCTCTTCAATTTTTGCAAAAGCTTCTCCATTTTAACTCCGTACTACCTAGTTCAGTTTTTATAGATATATTTCGACTATTTGTGGTATGACTAATGCCAACAGCAGCTTGCATAAACAACTTGGAGCAAATGTTTACACTCACTGGGGTTCAGAATATATATATTTTCAATTCCAAGTGGTCGGGCCTCATGCAAATGAGGCCTCGAGTTCGTTAAGTACTTAGTACTAGCTCACAAATAGAATCGTGCAGGTGGAAAAATAGGATACAATTTGATGGAAAGAAACACTTTAATAATATTTTAGAATTTTGCAAATAACAAAATTGGAAAATATAAAAAAACAAAAACAATTATTTGGGTTTGTTAACAAATAATATATAAATATTTATCAACAAATGATTACATTTATACCAAACTGCTGGCTCAGACTACAGAAACAATATATACATATATTCCATATAAGTTCCAATAAATATAAAATCTATTGTGCATACAAAATAAATATTTTCGATAAATCTATACATTTTGAAATTATCAAATAATCTAAAAAATCGATTGAAAAACTCGATAACTCGATATAAAGAAATAAATAATAGTTAAAGCTTTGATTTAATACATTTTATTACTACAAAATATATTACATTAAATAAAAAAATATTTTTAATAATTCTAGAATAAATATTTTTGATTTGGAAACTTTTAAAAACTAATTTTTAAAACCTAAACAAAAAATATAAATAAAATTTTTCCCTCTGCACTTGTATCGACACAAACACCAGCCGTCCCGTCTAAGCATTACTTAATATCATTGACTAAGCGCTGCTCACCCAAAAGTCGAGCCATCAAAACAACTTTCGATTACGAAATTTAGCACAGTTGAGGTCCGTGGCACCACCAGGGGTTTTTCAGGTGGGCTGAAGGGGGAGGGCGCCAGGTAGAACTGCAAAGAGGTGAAAAAAAACAAAACTTAATGAGCTTTGCGAAATATGTGTTTTGTGTTTGCTTGCCCTTTCGATGGCTGCTGTCAAGTACAATAAACGACAACAGGTTGAAGACTAAGAATCAGCAACCTTAACACTTAAACAGCTGAAAATGAAAATTGCAAAGACTAAAAAAAAAACAAAGCCAAATTGCACGAGAATGGAGTCGGACGAAGACGATGACTATAGCTTTGGGGATGACTAATGTTGTCGTCTAAAAAAAATTAAAAAACGAAAAAAACTAAAACCCAACGATGGAAACCAAGACACAATGTAAAGTAAAAAAAAAGAGCACAACTCGAGGCGAATTTCGAATTAAAATAAAGTCATTGAGTGTGGTTGAGTGGCTCGGCGGTTGCGTGGTTCAGTGGTTCGGCATTGGTGGACTGCCGCGTGCACACTCAGTGCGATGCACTGCTGCACTTCAAATGCTAACCGAAGGCACAGGAAGATGTGATCAGATCACAAAAGATCACAGAATCATTGAAAACCAAAAGGTTGCTAAAAGGGAAACTGTGTATCTTATTTTGGTCTAAAGATGAGAGTTTGTCATTGAAGATAAAAGCTTCTTTAGGGAAGAACTATGGGAGAAAGGGTTTAGTTTGGGTTATAAATAAATTACTTTTAAATACAATTCATTGACATTAAATGTATAAATTAATAGAGATATTTTAAAGAGTTTTTAAGCTTTAAATTATAATAAAATAAGAGTTAAGTCATAATATAAAGAACATTCTTCTAGAAAGAAATAATCAAATAATATTAAAAAGATGAAAAGAAATAAATAAATTAACTCCTATATAAAATAAAGTCATTGACTATTTGACTATTTTCTTTACTATTTTCTATACTAGATAAAACACCTCTTTATATAAAATATAGTTAGTTATATATGCCTGTTATATATTTTGTAAATTTAAGCATTCGGACCACTTAATTTTACGAATTCAATCAAATTACCTATTAATCTCCGCTATAACCCATCTCATTCCCAACTTTATGTAATAACAATAATAAAATCTCAACATTTTGAGCAGCTATTAAGCAGCCTTAAGACATTTTCTACTTAAATCAAAAACTAAAAATATGACTCTCCAAGTACAGAGGACCATACAAAGTCTCCTCGATTGAATACTGTAATCATTCCATTTTCAATATAATCGATCAGCGATATAACCTGATCGGCACATATACAATATATATACAACGTAATGACCTCAGCCTGGAGTCAATGCTTCCTGGGAGAGCACAAGATACATATACAGCTCGTGCAAAAAGTGTGCTCACAAAGAAGGAACCTGTTTTTTTCGCGATAAAAATCTGCCCAGGCAAAACCTCATAAGTCCCGAAGTCTGACGGAGGGGAACTGACAGGTTTCTATGCAGATTATGTCTCGTTTCGATATCTTCTCGGACGTGTAAGTAATTAATTACAAAAGTAAGTGCTTAAATGCTAAGCCGCACAAGACAAATGTAGATACTTACCAAGTGAGTTGGATAATCTGACGGTGACAAAAATAGATCTGAAAAAAAAAAAGAAATTAACAACAAAGACAAAACTGAAGACAAGAATCTTTAATTAAAAAGTATTGTATTATATTTATTATTATTTTTTTGTTGCTCTCAAACTTTCGAAATAAATTACCATCAGTCACGAATCCGTTCTTTCTTTACCTCAAAAGAATACTAAAAAACAAAAAAAATTCGCTTTTCCCTCTCTTCTCACTTTTTGTGGCTGATAAAAACGTATCTGGCAGATACACGGCAACGAATGTTCTGCCATTATTTAATTAGCGTTGAGCTTTTGGCCCTCGGGCTATGTACTTAAGTGCATAGCTCTCGTATCTTGTATCTCTTAGCTCATCTTCTGGGGATTAGATGTGGCGGGTATGGTACTCCACCGAATAGGAATATATATATATACATATAGATAAGCCAGTGAGAGCTCTAAAAATTTACATTTTTTATTGCCTGAATATTCGCATAATAATTGTCTTGCAACAAACAAAAAACACTTGCCGCATTGTGGCCACTTCGTGGCAATTCAGATGTATCTGCCGGATACTTGTTCTCAAACCAAAAAAAAAAAAATTTGTTTATTTCTGCCGACGCGCTGAAATGGTCTCCAGGGGCCTTACGGATATTTTTGCCGCTCTAATCTGATAATCGCCCAGCCCGGGTCCCTACACCTCCTCCCTCTGCTCATCCTGCTCCTTGTACATTACCTACCCAAGTCGGTTTTCTGATGACTTTTCCCTCCTCTTGCCACTTATCTGCTTCCCAGCTCAACTGTTATTACCTTCGCTCCTTTTGTGCTACACTTGCTTCTTGTTTATCTTTTGTTTCTATGCTAAACAATTTTTGCACATGTGGCCCATGGTTATTGTTGGTGTTGTTTCAATTGTTGTTGTATTTTTTTCTTCTTTTTTATTTGTTGTTATATTTGTTGCTATTGTATATGTTTATGCATTGTTCCCATTGTAGTTGTTGCCGCTGACGTCGGAGAGTTGGCTCATTGAATGAATCGAGCCCCTGGCAACACAAGAAACACGAAACAGCAAACACTTTTGAACACTTGGGGTTGAAATATAAGGGATTTTAAAATATATATATATAAATATATTTAAGAAAATAATGTGGGATTTAAAGAAATAATGTAAGTAGCGTTAGATATTCCCAATAAATATATTTTATTTAAATTACATTAATCTAAAGCTCAATGCAATAACTAAAGATAAACCCGTAATGCTCTAGGATAACTTATAATATAATAAATAAATATATATTAATAATAAATATAATATAATAATAAATATGTAAATAAATATTTAAAAAAACATACAGCTTAAATACACTAAGCATTTATAAACCAAAAGCACACAAACATGTTGTCTATATTTTATATATTTTAGACACGAGCTTATTATTATATAATTGTTTATTATATTATTTACTAATTAATAGAATATTATTTATACTTATTAATATTATTATTAAATTTGATTTTATTTATTTTCACATTTGCATTCTCTCAGCTGCATTTTCTTTGCTATTATTTCCACCTTTGCTGTTTAAAATCATGGATTCAACTTGCAGCGACTTTGCAGATGACTCACAATTTTTGCACAAAATGTTGTTGCTTTTGTTGTGTGTTTTAAGTACAATATTGTTGTTGTTATTATTGTTTCGATTTACGAAACCTTCGCTGCTCATTAGTGTTGTTGTTGCCGCCGCTTCTTCTTTTGTGAATGTCAGTTTGTTGCCAAGCCAGGTACAAATGAGAAAGTGTACAAACAAATACGAATATAAAATAATATACACCCGAAAAAGAAGTATATTTTATATAATTTTAAAATGCATTGAAATATATAAATATATTTTTTTTAATTTAAACAAGCTTTCAATTTTCTTTAAGAGTTTTTATATTTATGTTAAACAGATTTGTAAGAGAAAGACCAATTAAAACATGAAGTACAAATATTTATTTATTTAAACTAATCTCTGAATTAATAAATAAATTCTTTTGTATTACTATTTCAATTTAACAATACATTTTTTTATATTTTAAATAAATTTTGATATATTTTAAACTGATTAAAAAGATTTCTCAAAACGGTGTTCAATGAATATAATTAAAATAAATAGAAAAATCTTAAAACAAATAGGCTCTTTGTGAAAAATAATTCTTTGAGTATTTTTTCAATTTAATTAAATAAATTTTAAATGTTTTAAATCAATTTTTAATACTTTAATTGATTTAAAGAGTTGAAGAAGACTTTAAAAATAGGGTTTTAATAAATTAAATTAAAAATATATAGAAAAGTCTCAACAAAATAGTTAAAAAATCAAAATTTTCGAAAGACATTAATCTCTTCAGACATTATAATTTAAATCATAATTTCTTTCAGTGTATAAGCATATATGGCATATATTTTTATATAAGTGTCTGCGTGCAGCTATCATTCATATTGTGAAAACCTTGGAAATGCTACAATTACTGTTGACATTTATGTTGCTCTTGTTGTTGCTGTTTTAATTTTTACTTTTGTATTATTTGGTATTGTTGTTTTTGTTTTCGTTGAGTTTCGCATTTCCGCTTTCGTCGCCCGACATTTGTTTGTCACAGTCGACGGCTTGGCTCACACGGTTGGCAACAACCACTGCAACAACAGCAACAATAACGACACAAGGCAAAAACACGGCAACAATGGGGGCCCACGGACTGCTGCCTTATCAGTTTTTGAAAAACAACCAAATCTAAAGCGATACCGAAAACCATTGAGTCACAGATACAGATACAGATACATCAGCAGCAGCAGCAGCAGCAGAGGCCGAGGCAGAGGCAAACAACAAGTGGAAAAAACAAAATTCGTAAATGCAAACAACAACAGGCAAAAGGTTTCATAGATACGAGCAGCATACCTGTAGATACATATATGTATATATAGAAATATATATATACATTGTACCTGAAGAAAATATGCAAATGTTACATGCACGGCTGAGCTCAAAATATTAGCACTAACCGGGAATTACTTATTACTTCCTACACATTGTGGGTTTTTAAAGGGAATTTATTCTGTAAAGTAATTATGTAAAAGTATGAAATGGATATTAAAATATAAGTTATTAAGGGGTAATAAATTAATATAATACACTTTCAGTTAATTAAATAATTTATGGTAAAGCCATTAAAGGTGAAGCGGCTTCTTTTATAGATTTATTTCTTCTTTTGATCGGTCTTCTATTTAAATCATTAATTTCTACAAAGTCCATAAGATTATTCCATTTATTTAATATATTTTATTAAAAAAAGTCATTAATTTTAATTATATAATAAGGCAATGGCTTTAGTGGGTAGTCAATTATCTTAATTTTTTAATTTTATAATGTGATGGAATTAATTAATTTGAACACTCAATTTTAGAAACTAATTTGAAATATTTATAATGCTTACAAATTGCTAGATAATATTTTTAATTTAATTTATAGAATCCAATATACTTTAGTACCAAAGATTAAACAAATAATTTTATTGAAAAACTATAATATATTTATATTGTTAAGAAAGGCTTTTAAAACTATATAAACAAAGATTAAATGTATTAAAGAACCTCATTTATAATTTAATTTAATTTTTAAAATATTAAATCCGCATGAAAATTTATACATTTAATTTATTTACATTATATACATAAACCTTTAACCAAAAAGCATTATAAATAAATATTTCTCGTTTTATGCACATTTAAATTAACATTTTTAAAAGAACTCACAATGCTTTATTCGAATTTTAAAATTGAGCTTTTTATATCTCAAGAAATATTTATAAATAGTGAAATATAATACCAATATACTTAAAATAACCTTAATAATCATACGTAAGACATTTCTATTTACCATAAAATAATAGATTATATATTTTTTTCTCTGGAATATAGGTTTATATTTTGGTATAATATTATAAGCTATAATTAAGCTAATTTTTTTACCTAAAAAAAACCCAAAAAATCTCCAGAACACACCTTTCTCCTCCTTCCTCTACCTCCTATATAGTTTCAACTATATAATTTCAAAATTCCCAGTACAATTGCTATTATATCGACCGCAGGCGTAATGCTCATTGAACTTGGACAGCAAACACAGAGGTTTCCTTAGACCAAAAACATTTTCAAGAGACTTGGAATAGTTTGAGGAACGACAGACCCGAGAGGGCGAATCCGAGGAGCGACAGCGACCGTGTCCAATCGAAATAATATATTGTAAGATCTATTTGTGGTCTGCTTACAGAAAGGAAAAGCGGGGCGGGGGTAACGAACCCCTCCTCAACAGCAGCGGGGGAAAAAAAAGAATGAAAAACCCCGAAACGAACTGAAAAACTGAAAAGATTCGAAGGTCGTAGAAACTGTCAAAGAAGAGATGGATGTCTGGGTTGTATATGGTATGAATTGGTTGCTGTGATTGCCCATAGACAAATTGTCAAGAAACATGACAATTGAGGATTTTGCCCTCTGGCCCTATGTATGGTATATGCCTCCTCGCACAAATTTTCCCTACCGAGTTTTTCCTGTCAGCGGGGCGGACGGGTCAAGTTTTCACTGTGGGAATAATGACACTTTGAAAAGAGAGCTCGGGGCAGGGAAAACAAAACAGCGGCAACAACAATATCGACTACAATGGAATTGATGGCATTATAATATGGGAGCAGGCTGTAATTCGGGGCTTAGTAATGGGAGAAGATGATGGCTTGTAGCATTCATTGTCTCGGATTAGGGGTTTTTTCAGGGGTTTTATTTTCTGCTTTTCGGGCTAAATTGGGTCAAGTCAGGTGGCCAACAGATTTGCAGGTTTTTTTTCTAGGGTTCAGTGATTTTTCTTTATATATTTTTCGGTGCCAAAATCGAGGTGTTTATTGGTTATAGAAATTTCTGGAACACAAATATGGGGTTTATGATAGATTTTAATGGAAGATTTTGATATTCTTAGAGATAGGGAATTTTTCTTTTGAGTTTGTGGTAAAAACTGATCATATTTCAGTTATATTTCAAAGGAAAATTAATTACTTAAATCTGTAGTATAGATAGTATAAATATAATAAAATTAGCCTAGCCAAAAACCAAAATTAAATGTACAAAGCTTTGTTTTTATTATATTTTTATATATTTTTTTACGTTTTTTGAATGTATTTCCCAAATGTACACATGTATCTGCACAGTTCTTGGGCAGCCAAATTCTTAGAAGATATTTTTCAATTTGCAGAACAAAATTTTAAATAAATTAATCGTAGAAAATTTCGACATTCCTGTGACAGCTAGAACATTTTCCAATTTTCTAATACTACCCCCCATCCCTCCCTCACCAGGGCCACGTGCCTCGGAAAGTATAATATAATAATAATAATAATAAGCTGGCACGTCCAAAAACGAGTCCACCTACGACAGAGGTTGGGGGATGTGTGACAAGTCCAAAAATCTTTTGGTTAAATCGAATGGATTTTTACCAGGGCAACCAAGACACGTGCCGAAGATCCAATAAAGCTGGAGACTTTCCATGGCCAGAAATTCCCAAAAAAAAAAATACAAAAAAAAAAATATAAAACTAATATTAATTGGCCAACAACTGTGGATGGGTAGTTCCAAGCCTTGGCCAAATATTTGCCATCTTTCTTCTTTCCTATATCGTTTTTTTATATTTATTTATTTATTTTTTTTATTTGCTGCCACTTTTGTTGAGTTTTTTTTATAACGTCTACAAATATAGATACATTTGTTGTGTTGTTCTTTTCAATAACAGAAATTCCGCATTTGAGAATATGCACTGCGAATTGTTGACAAAAATGACACACCAATATCTATTTATTCAGTTTCGAATTCAGAAGAAGAAAAAATGAAACAAAGCCGTTAAGCAAACAAAAAGTTAAATAATATGACAAATATTAAACAGACTCCAGCACAAAGTTTGGAATTTTTTGGGGAATACCAAGCAGATGTTCTGAGCCTCCTCGTTCTGGATACGAAATAAAGTTAACTAAACTTAATTAAACTACAAACAAAAAATAGAGAAAACCTAACTGTGGGAAAACACGCAGCGAAAATGTGGCCAGCAAAAATTTCTGGCTAACGCGTGTGGGCCATAACGTGGAACGTGTTTTGGTCCAAAACTATTCTGAGGTGGACACAAATATAGTAAGCTCCCCCGAAAATATTTTTGAAAACATCAATAAATTACAAAGTCAAGGAAATTATCAGCCGCAGACGCGTCATCGGCATATCATCAAAAAAAAAGAATTGCCTTGGAAAAACAAAAACAAAACGGACAAAAGTTCAAAATACGTATCAACAAATTTAAAGTATATATAAAAGTAGGCGAAAAATGTGCAAAATAAAAGTATAAAAATATAACGAAAATGTCCCCAGAAATATGCAAACGAATTGTGACGTGAAATTGATTCAATTAAAATCTTTTATGACGTGACAATTGAATTCTATTTTCGCCTCTAATTGGAACTGATTGTAGTTTCGCCCCATCAACCCCGAACATGATTCCGCACACAAAAAGTACTACTACTATATGTACTATATATATGCTCTATATATGCTCACTCAGCATACTATATCCCCTCGATCTGTGCTCGAGTACACTTGCACCCTTTCTATTCTCGGAAATGACGGAATATATACATTTATCTTGTATCTTTACGTATCCAAAAAGAAAAAAAAAAGACAGTGTCGCATGCCCCCTGGACGGCAGCCTGACTTTTCTTTTCCTTAATTTATTTCTCTTAATTTTTGGCTGATACTAGATGCTTTACCTTAATAAGAACTATGACAGCATTTTAAATGATTTTTCTATAAGTGTGCAAAAATATGGCACACGTCCCGAGGCAGGGGATCTAATATCTATATCTATAGGCCTTAGAATGTACATTTTGTTTAGACCATTAATTATATTATATTTTAATGATACAATTATTTGTATACTGAAATTAAATTGTTGTAATTGTTGTCATTTTGGGTTTACAATGTAAAAACACATTGTATTTTAAGCAATTTGAAGGTCATATAAAAACCGATTTTGTGCCTATATAAGGGATTGTTTTGTCTGCTTATAGTATTTATTAAATTAATTGGATTTTAGGAAGGGAAAAAGAATTTAATTGAGATTAAATAATAAATAGATATATTAAAGCTAAATAAACTGCATATTATACGGCTTAAGAATATATGTTTTAAATATTATTTAACACTTATTTATGACGTTCTAAAAATTGATTTAAAATCACAATGAAAACCTTTATTTAATTCCTGAAAATAAAAATATATATCCTCTTACTTAAAAATATATTCAAACTGTAAAATATTTTATAATTTATTATATATTTTTATATTCAATGCAATTAGTTACATTTTAGACTTTGAAACAATAGGATTTAAATGTGATTTAAAATCTGATTTTAAATAATCATAATCTACCCCATTTTCGGATATTAAAAAATATTTATTTTATATATTTATTATCTAGTAAAAACCTTTTTTCTGAGCTTGTATACTTTATGTTTATATTTTATATTTATTCATGGTTAGCTGGATAATTTATTTTAAAATATATTTAATAATATTTTATTATAAAGTAAAATGTTTTCTATATCTAACAATTCCTCCCTCTCTTAACTTATCTACTTTCTTTATATATATTTTTTTTTATTTTACCTTTTTAAGCTTAAATAATTGCTTATATAGATAAAGCCAAACAATTACCCAGGTTAGTCATGACTGAAAGCCTTTAGTCGTATAAAGCCTTTATATAAAAGCATGACTTAATATCGGCACAAAAGATTTACTAGATTATTGTAAAAGATAACTTGTAAGCTTACTTTATAGTAAGTTCCTGACTTATTAAATGTTTTCCTTTATAAAGTAGTAAAAGCGACTTATTGACAATTGTTAATCTGTGCAATTTCTTCCTACTCCTGATTTATTTTTTACATTTTTTATAAACTTTTTTTTTTGTTTTTACCGCAGCCTGTTTTGCAATGTTGCCGCTTTTCAGCCAAGTTCATAGTACCCATCCATGGCCCAACAACAAGTTGTGGGCCTAGCCCAAAAACTGGTTGCCCAATTGTCTTCCCCTGGCTGATCGCGAGGCAGCGATTGTTGGCCGTTTGTGTAACTACTGCAACTAAGTGCACTGAAAGAAAAATTAGGGCTTTAAAAATAGACAGTTTACTATATGGAAAATTATTTTATAGGCTTTCTAAAATTTATATGGATTTTAATAAATTAATTAAGAGCATAAACATGCATCTCCCTAAATAAAATTAAATATTTAAATACTTAACTTAAATTATTTTAGGCATTTTGAAATTTGATTAATTTATTTTTCTTAAATATTTAATTTAAGCAAATTTAAATCAAATGTTTACGAAAAATAAATTAATAACATGTCAAAATGCCTAAAATATGTGGATATTAGTGGAACTTGGTATCTGTAACAAATAATTTAGGAATATACATATTTCGTTTAAATATTTGAAAGAAGGTTCCAAAATGCATTTTTCATATGCCATTTTTAATATATTCTGCAATAAAAAACATATTAATAAGAAAAAATAATGAATATTTACTTTATTTATTTGCAGATTCTGAAATAAGAAAATTCAAACAAAAAAAAAACAGTGAAAGGACTTTTTCTATTTTTTTTAGTTCCAAAAATTTCAAAAATAAAGTTTATTTAGTTGTTTTCTATATAGTTTTAAATTGTTAATTAATTTAAACTGTATTAAAACAATAAAAACACCTTGGAAACTATCTAAGATTTTACTATTCTCCCTAGAAATAGATATACATCTATTTTAATTCAAATCCTGCTACTACAGCAAATTGTTAAATAAAAAGCAACCAATTTTAATATAAAAACCCTAAAAATTCAATTAAAAATCAGAATAACACTTTTTATATTTTAAATAATAATCTCTTTATTAATTATATTCATTTTACATGTTCGAAAAAGTCTCTGACACATATGCAGTATCTTTTATTCCACAAAAATCTGTAATTTCTCTCAGTGTAGTTGCCATGGCCGTGGCAGTAACGGGTTGTACTGGTGGCATCGTTGCCGCTCTTCACTCGTTCGGTGGCTGCTGAAAGAAAGTTGCACCCGCAACAAGCTAAATCCCTCCCATACCCCCCCCTCAACTCCCCCGTTTTGTGCAGCAGAAAAGAAAGCCGTTTTGTTTTAATTTTTTCCACAATTATTTTCCGCTAGCGCAGGAAAAATTATATGCTTTTATTTTTGTAATTTTTTTTTTTGCCTTTGTTTTTTGCTCTGTATGTGTAGTATGGTTTTTTTTCACAAAATGTTTGTTGCTTTTTAGCATTTTTTGTTTGTTTTGTTTTGGTTACAAATTTCTCACAATTATTTTGTTGGTTTTTTACGCAATAAAAAAACTTAACATTAAATACAATATATTTTTGTTTTTGCTTGGTTTTGTAATAATAAAAAAATTAATACATGTATTTTTTTCGTATTTTGCTTTTGTTTATTTCTTTCTTTCTCTCTCGCTTTTTGTTTTTTTGTGTAATAAATAGTTTTCTTTTTCGCTTTGATAGATACTTTTTGCTGGTAATAGATACTTTCGTGTTTCGCATGTGAGTGTGTGTGGATGGTGTGTTGTATGTGTGTGTGTATATGTATTTGTGAGAACATTAAGTTTTCCTTGTTACGTTAATTGTAATTTTTACAAATTATATCGCATTGCATCTTTAATTTTATTTTATTTTAAATTTGAAATTTTTATATTTGACGATCTCTGATTTATTATCGCTGTCTACAATTAAGGTTTAATTTTTTCGTTTTTATATCGCAATTGGAGTTTTACACAGACAAAAAAATTTTACAAATTTTTTACGCTTTCACATTTACTGAGATATTTTCATTGCCTTAAACATTACGCTTGATTTTTTTGTTTTTGTAATTTATTCTCTCGCTTTATTTATTATGTTTACTTTTTTTGTGGTGAATTTTCTTTGTTTTATTTTTTGTTTTTTGTTGTTTTTAATGATTTTGTTTTGTGTGTAGTACGCGCTAAACATTTAATAATATATAAAAATTTGTTAAAATCCTAAAATTTGTTGGTTTTAATTAATATTAATTAATAATTTAAAAAATTTTTATTGCAGCAAGCTGCGTCTAACTAAAATTGGAGCGTGTGTTCTCTTATCATCATCTTATCATCATCCTCGCCTCCGCATCACTCCTCTCACTGGGACGAGACGGTGGATGGAGGGAGGCCTCCTCTTCTCAGTTTTAAAGTTAAATTTTAAATTTACCAAGATCAAGTTTGTTTGTTTTGTTGGTTGTTTGTTTTTGTGTTGTGTTGTATTGTATTGTGTGGTTTGTTTGTTTGTTTATTACCTATTTAGCATACAATTTTTAAAAAAAATCTGTTCACATTTGAATCTTTTCTGATGTTTTGTGTGGGGTGTGTATTGTGTGTTGTGTGTGTGGTGTGTAATTTTATCAACGTCCTCGGCCGGAATTGGTCGCCCCGGCCGTAGGACTCTTAGCATCTTAAACAGTATCACATATTCATGAGTTGTCGACCGGCGAGGCTCCAAAATCGAGTGGAAAAGGGGAAACCCCCCACCAGCTCGTGGGGCTGCCGTCTTTGAATTTCATGTTGGTTTTTCTTTTAAACTCCGCTCGCTCCTCTTCTTCTTTTCTTTCGTTTCGTTTGTTTTTCTTGCTTTTGCGTTTTTTGTTGAAAAAGGAGAAACAACTTAAAACTCTAGTTATTTTTTTGTTTTTTGTTTTTTTTTCTTTTGTTGTTTATAGCACTACGCATCTAAGTAAAATGGTGGTGAGAGTCACAATTACAAAAATCTTGGGCCTGGGCGGTCCCCTATATAGTATTAGTATGAGAGTGTGGTTGGCGTACCCTAATGTGTGTGTGTGTATGTGTTGTGGTGTGTGTGTGTGTGTGTGTGTGTAGGTGGGGTGGCTTCGAATACTTGCTTCGTTGTTGCCTGCTCCTGGCGAGTGGCAACAAACTACTGCTCTCGATCATCACAGGGTTGGTGTTTTTTTTTTTTTTTTTTGTTTTCCGCAGACATCCCCTCTGGACTGGACAGGAGGCTGCACCTAGTTGGTGGGCGTGGCAATGGCCGCACTGGGCCGGCTATGGGCATGACTGCCAAAGCTATAGCTACGCCTGGCACCCAAACCATCAGCGGAATACAGCTTATTCTTGGTAATCGTATACTCCGGACTGATGGTAATCGTTCGGGCCAGACTCTTCATGAACTGCGGCAACAGCGACGTCCAGCCGCGATTATCCTGACGCAGTGTTAGGTACACCTCGAAAGTGGACACCGTATCGGGATCCACCTTAATCGAGGCAATGCGACGCGAGTTCTTGGGCTCATCCTCGAACTCAATGTAAATGGTGCAGCCGCGGATGCCGCAGGGTTCCTTCTCCGAAACACGGAAAATTTCCCGGGCCACGCTCGGCGTGAGATCACATGGTAGCGACACCTCTGTGCAGGTCAAATGCCGCGATTTGGCCGCCCTCAGCTCATCCAGCAGGCGTTCCGACAGCTCCTGAATCGCCTTTTTGTCGAGGTCCTGGGCATACAAGCTATAGTGCACCTCCTCCTCGTCACCATTGAAGAAGTTGCTGTTGTAGCTGCCGCTGGGCTTGGTCTTCTTGCTGCCGCTTGCATTTCCACTGCTCGCTGGCTGTTTGTGCTTAATACTGTTGCTGCTGCTGCTGTTGCTGTTGCCACTGGTGGCAGTTGTCTTGGCCTTCTTGGGCATAACAGCCACAGAGGCGGCGTTTTCCACGGTAACTGGCCGTGTCAATGTGCTGGTCCAATCTAAAATGATTAATAAAAAAGAGAGAAAAATTTGTATAAGTAAAAGGTTTGGAATAAAATGTAATTTTTTGTTATAATTCTCAAATCTCAATTTCCTCAAAGAAATTATTCTCTCAACTGTAAAGTAACTGTAAAAAGCCCTAATGTAAACACTGCTCTCATTGTCTCTTTCTAACGAATCGTAAGCGGAAAGCAAAAAACAAACAACTAAAAGGCAATGAGCAACAGCCGCTTGGCAACAGCGAAACGCCAGATAAATGCGGAACGAGCAGACACACAAAGAGTGTGGAAAGACGGAGGGCAAAGAGCCCAAAAAAAAAGCCAAGAAAACCGAAAATCATTTTTTATTGCTGCTGCTGTTGGGGGGCGCTCCGGTTTTTGTTGCTTACTTTTTTACATTTTAATTTTTAGTTGTTGTTGCAATTTGCGTACGTGACCGTGTTGTTGCCCCGTTTTTTTATGACATTTTTCTTTTGTAATTGTAAATTGATTTTTTATGCATTTTTGTTTGCTTTTTTGTAAATGTAAATTACGAACTTCATTTGCTGATGAAATTTACAAAGAGGATTTCGAAGAGCAGACAAAAATAGGAAGTCGAGGAAATTGAGAAATTTTTTACATTTTCTGTAGAAAAATTAAAAAACTTTTTATGAACTGGCAGAATCTTCCGAATTATTTTTAATAAAACACTACAACTTTTTTGGCTTTTCAAAACTATTAAATTTGTTTGCACAAAACTCTAGATTTTTCTGGAACCTTCTTTTTGTTCTTCTCAACAAAACTTACCTCTATTTTTGTTTGATCCCAGAACACTGCCGTAGATACTTTGCACGGGAATAACATCCATTTTCATTGGGTTTTTCTGTGTGTTGTTGTTGCGGTGGAAAAGTCGAAATCGAATGTTCGTTCGCTTCTCGCTGCTCGTTTCGCCGACGGCTTTTATGTATCACTTTTACGTTTAATTAATTAATTATTATTTACTTTATCACAATTTGCTGTTTTGTTGTTTCTGCTGCTTGCTTTTGCTGATTGCTTCGAATTTTATATTCTTTTCATTTAATTCTTGTTGCTGTTGGTTGCAGTTTAAATTAACATTTCTGGTTGGTTGTTGTTATTTTGTAGTGGAAATCACAGCACTTATGTTGTTTAAACTTTTATTTGTATTATATTTTGTTGTATCACTTAAATGGCGTTGGTCCGTTGCATTTGTTTGATGGCAATTATTAAATTATTTAATTATTTAGTAGCATAGAATTCTTCGTGAAACAGTTTCTTTTGCTATTGGATGCGGATGATTGTGTGTAACAGTAGAAAATTTCTGGCTATGCACGTTTCTGCTGCTGCTGCTTCATCGGTCTGTCTACCTTCGTTTCTTTTTGGACTCTTGTTTTGTTTTTCGAAGCTACTATGGCCTGTTCTGCCGGTGCGCGGCCTTTTATACCCTGCCCAGCGCTGGCAGTTTAGCTTCTGGCTATATCTGGCGTATTTGCAACTAGCACAATTGCTTATTTTACTATTCGTCTAGCTCCTATACCTGTGAATATTTTTTAAGTAATAAATTTTTATTAAATTCCCCAAATTCTGTTTTAATATTTGGCATTTAAATTTGTGCGCTTTCTTTAGCCTTTTCGCCATAATAAAATATTAAAAAGTGGTCTGTTTTACCGCGAATTAACATTATCCATCTAATTCTTAAATATAAATAAACCTAATTTTTTCCTAAATTAAGTAAGAAAATAATAATAATAATATAATAATAATTATAATTCACTGTTATAACATGTTTTTCAGCATTTGTATTTTATATTTAGCCCGTTTTAGCTTTTTTTTGGACAAAATCTAGCTGATTTCTTCCAACACTCCCAGCCGCGGCCTCTGCCGGCGTCGACGTCGCGAGTAAGAGAGCAGCGGTGGTGGCTCACGCTCTTGCGGCAGCAACAATTAGCAGAGAGCGCTCTACTTTCTCGCTCGCACGCTCGCTGGCTGACTGCCTGTGCGGGTGCAGAACGAGCGAGAGGGGAGATCTTGATGGCTGATGTAAGTTGACTGCCTGTTTTACACAGTCTCCCTCATTTCTCGCTCTCAATTACTCTCAACAGCTGTTTCACTCCGTCCCGCTCATGCGCATCCACAACCCGGCCGGCGCGGCTCTCTGCCTAAGAGCCAGAGAGAGATGGCACCGGCATACGTGACTTTTGCGAGTCTCTCAAAAAAAAAAAGGAAAAGAGCTAAATGAAAAGCCGAAAAGGAGAAAACCAGCAAAGGACGATGATGGAAATGTTCTCCCGCAAGGAAAAAGAGGAACAAAAAAACCAACCCTGCCATTACGGCGCTGCCGGCGTCGACGCGAGCAGCGGCAGGCTGAAATTTTCCACTCCGAAACCGAAACTCAGTTGCAACTGGCAACTTGCAACGCAAAAATTGGAAACCAGAAAGCAGCTACGAGATACGAGATACAAGATACGAACGTATCTTTAGAATTTCCTCGTATATTCCAATGCAAAAAATGCAAATTTTCCTGCTCTCTTTGCTGCGCAAAGTGAAAAGAACAAAAATTTCTAGAGGGGAAAACCTCGTCAAGTTGCGGGAAATGCGTACGAAAAACCTCAATCAAAGTGGCAGAAGTGAAAACTGATTTTTTTTGTTGGAGATTTTTAGGAAAAATAAAGATTTTTGGGACCAAAGTTTGAGGTTTTTCGAAATAATATTTTGTATTTAACTAAATGGTGAAATGAAAAAAGAAAAATTTTAGTTTCTGATGAAATATTTAACGAAATTTTCAAAATTTTAAAAAACGAAAACTATTTATGAGTTTTATCAAGTTTCTAAATTATGAAAAACCTTAGAAATCCAAGAAAATGTACAACAAAATTGTTGATTTCGTTGAATAATGAAAGTAAACATTAAATTGTATTTAAGAAATGTGTTGAAATTTCAGTTAATTTTTTAATTTCATGAAATTCTAATTTGTAAAGTGTCAATTTATAAATTTTTTTATATTCTGGCAAGAAAATGCACTCAGAAATATGTTTTCCTTTTTAATTAAATTTCGATAATTGCATTTTTACATACCGGAAAATAAAACCAATACAAATTTCACAAATTATTTAAAAAATATGTACATATTTCTTTGTGGTTTTTCATTTCCTGATTCAGCGTCAAGTTATCTTATCTTTTGTGAAATGCAGCAAATAATATACATTTTATGAAATTTCCTTTGTATGAAATACATTTTCAGCATTATAAATACAAGCATAAAAATATATAAATATTTTTCCAGGAAACTCTAACGTTTTCCCCCCACAAAATAATGTCTTAAATATAAACAATGACGAATTTCATCATAATTTCAAATTAAATTTATGCTTGCTCTTCGTAGACCCGATTATGTGTGTGGATTTTGGGACCTGTCTTTATGCTAACCCCGAGAATTTCATCAGCAAATGAAAACTGTAAGCGGGTGTGCCTAGGATATATGATATAATTTCATATTCATATCATGATCTGTGGCCTCTGTGTGTCCTTTCCTTTCAATTGAATGCATTTTCCTGCCATCTTCAGTCTTTCATTTTTTTTTTTTATATTCATCTTCTGTCGTTGTTCTGTTGCCATTGTTGTTTGTTTGCTGACCAAAAGCTGAGAAGATGATGCTGCACGTAGATTGAAAACGAAAGATTGAAATGTATCTCATGAATACCCCACACACACACACACTGGCACGCACCTCCTCCTCCCCCCGCTGGATTCAACATGTCTTGATGCTGGCTCAAATAAATAAAATCAAATTTCCTTTAGATTGAAATGAAATTCCATGAAGCACAAAACGCATCTGTATCTGTGAATGGAGTACACGAAGGGGAAATTCGGATTTTAATGCTATAAAATTTATTTGAATGATTTTTAATATGTTAAAAATTAATAGAAAATTAATAAAGTCTTCAATAATACATTATTTTTAGCAAAAGAACTGCCTTAAAAATACTTTTAGCTACAAATTTGATAGGCTTTTTATTCATAAATAAGACTTGGGAATTATAAGCGCTTTAAATGAATTTTTTAGCTTAAGGCGTAGCAAAAAGTATATAATTTTTTATCTGATGAAAGTAAAAATCTATCTATTTTATTTAAATATATTTTCTCTGAACAACTTTAATTTTTTTCTTGTGCAAATTCAGAAAATACAACTCATGTGTGTGTGTGTGCCCTCTTGTATCTTTAGGATATCTTTCGTGCCACATTAGCTTTATGTTTGCATGTAGAAGATGTGTTTTGTCAGATAATAAATGAATTGAAACGAGAACTTCTTTTGTTTGTTTCCACACACCGCCTGCCCCTTGACTTTGGCACATTGCAAAATGATTTCATTGATAACCTGAGAGCGGTCTTTGAAATTTCGCAATCTTTGAAATGTGACCCATACTCAGGGCCTCCTCCTAGAAAGTCTAATAAGGCGTGGCAAGCGGCTTGATTAGGAACAAAAAAAAAACAGTCAACGAGCCTCTTAAAGATACAAAACAAAGAACTGTGATTCAGGTTGCTGAGGGTTAATGATCAGCGAAATTTATGGGTTTTTATTGGTTTATTGTTTATTTATTTATTTTTAGGCTAAAAGAAAATATATGATAAAACTTCCAGGCTTCTTTCATTTCCTCTTTAGATTTTATTTGTAAAGACATCATTAAATTTTCCCTCGAAAAAAACACCTAATTTAATTCCAATTTCCTTTAATAACTCAATTTACATGATCATAAACAGCAAAACGGACTTTAATGTTTAGTAATTTACATTTTTTTTTGCGAAAAATTTTCGCAGGGTAAATCAATCAACTTTTGAGATTGAAATCCACTTTCCAAACTGTTTCCTTTGTGACTTTGCGATACATCACAGCCATGGCACATGTATATATATATAATATATATATATATGTATATGTGTGTGTGTTTGTGTAGAGAACTTTCCCTCGATAGCGGTGTGTTCTCTCTGCTTTTTCCGGGAAAGCAATTTTCACAAAGTTTATGCTTTGGCTTTCGCTCTGGCCCCCTCGAAGGCAATTTGTAAATTTAAATTAGTTTTACTAAACACAACACATTTTCACCCCGCCACACACACACACACATATGCATAAATTTTCATTAAAAAAAATATACACATAAGAAAAGAAAAGCAAGCGGGGCCAAAACGTGTGCAGAACCCAAGAAAATTATCAAGAACAAGTTGGTGCTTTCCATTTTCTTTCTTTTGCTTCCCAGAAGCACCTTAAAAAAATCACCTGAAATTGTGTGCAAATTATCCATTTATCTATGGCAGGGAGATCGACTTTCGGGGAATGCTCTAAAAAAATAGATATAGCTACAAACCGCGAACTTATGACTAGCAAGTTCATTGTGCTGGGGGATATATGGTAGAAACTCTTCGAGATACAGATACATATATTTCCGGGCTGCCAGCCAAAGTTAATGCCAAGGAATTTGTGCCAATTAATTTATGGTTTTGTGAAATGAAAATGGACAACAAATCGCGATAAGCTAATTTGATAAAGGTGTTCCGATCGATCCCCCAGAGATAAGGATTGCGATTTGTGCAATTGAAAGGGGAAAATCGTTTTTTGGAAAGGCAAATAATTATGGCTGATGTGGCAAGGGTAATGTATATTATTAAATATATACTAAATATTTATTTGTTTATTTATTTTTGATCTATTTAATTATTTATTCATTTATTTCATTATTTATTTATTAATTTTATGAGAAAATGATTTAAACTCCACATTTTTCCTAGTGTTTTTATGACATTTTTAAAGGAACTTTCTTGTTTAATTATTTATTAATTTATTTACTTATTTATTTTTTAATTTTACCAGAAAATTGCTTAAATTTAATGCTGTTCCTAGGGTTTTCTGACCTTTTAAGAGGGTATTTTAATTTTAAGTGAACTTATTTATTCAGTTTTATAATAGAAACTTTTTCTTAGATGCTTTTTAATTGAATTAACATTCATTTTTTATATTTAAACATTATTTTTCAATCACAAAATCTTCTCCCCCAAATGTATTTCAACCTAAAAGGCAAATATCTTTTGCTGGCAAACGAAAAACGAAATTCAGAAACCAAAACGGCATGCATGGCGCCACCTAGTGAGCAGAGTTTCCATACGGCAGGCGACGTGACTGGCTGAGCGTGCGGGTTGTGACAGTTTTAAGGCAGACAAAAATACAAAATAGAAAAAAGAAAATAAACAAATAAATATATACAAAAAAAAAACTGCAACAAAAACCAAACAAGAAAAGAAAGATTTCTTCTGGGAAAATGGCCAGAATTAGAACAGAAATTAGATTTAAATTGAATTGCGTTGAAAAGTGTCCCACGGATGCATAATTGATTTATGCAAATATTGGGAAAAGTGGGAAAAGCAGGGGAAAGCTGAGGAGAAAAACTGAGAACCGGCAAAGTTTTTCCCCAAAATAAAACTGTGCAAATGCAAATTATACGTTTATTTATGTATTTATTATTTTATTGTTCGTCAACTTTTCCGGTTTTTCATTTCCGTTTTTCCAAATTTTCCTTCTTTATAATTTTCCTTATATTTCCTCAATTTTTCGTTGATTTAAATAATCTGTATTTTTCATGAAAATCTCCTACTTTTCTTAATTTCACGCATTTAAAATCATTTTTTGCGCTTTGGATGGGAAAATAGCCTCCCATTCCGTTTCTCTCTTACTCTTTGCTTTTTATTTTCCACTCAAGAGAAAATTATACAATCTTTTGCTCTTGGAGTCACTTTATTCAATCTTGTGTCACTCATTTTCTCTTAATTTAACAAAATCAACCCCAGATTTGTTGGTTCTCTCACAAAATTACTGGTTTCTGCTCCCCCACCCCCAATCACTCTCTCTCTATGTCATTCACTCAGCTGTTTGCTCGCTCTTTGGCTTACAGCTGATGCAGCACTCTTTTGCTTGATGCGCTCAGCTGGGCAGCGAATAATAACTAGAACAAGCTCTCCAATTGGTTTATTGCCATGACTAACTACGTTGGTTGTTTGTATTTAAACCATAAATACTTCAATTAACGATTAAAACGAAGCCTTTGGTTAATTTTTCTGTCTATATATTGACAATCCACTCAGTATCTTGCACAGCTGCAGGTTCGCCGCTCTCTTTCTCTCGCAGTATTTGCCGGCACTTGCAGTGCTCTCTCTCACTCTCTGGCTTTGGCTTGCAGTAATTTTACTGCCTCTCTGCTGCTTCTGAGTTTGCAGCTGTTTCGCTCATCATATGTTTTTGAGTCAGGCCTCCTCCACAGCCCCCCACACTGCCCCCTCCCCACACAATTCGCATTTACTTGATGTATGCATTTGTGTGTGTATTTGCATTGTGTATACAAAATCAGCCGCAGTTTGCTGCTGCTGCTGCTGACTCTGTCGCTGCCGCAGCGCTGCTCCAAGCGCAGCCAGTGGAATACATACGGACAAACATACGCGTAGATACATATGTATCTTGATTTTCCAACTCGTTTCGCGCAGTCAACGCGCCCCCCAAAAACGCACGCACACAGCAACCAGCAGGCGCATACATATATGCACAAACACATTGGGGGCCAGGGAAATAGAACTTTGGAATAAAAAACGGTTAAAATTAGTCATATTTTTGATGCATTTTAGTTTTTGGTTGGATTTATTTAAGATTGTATTCGTAAAAAACCAGAGGAGGAGAAATCCTAGTGTTTTTTTTTATCTTTTTTATTCTTTATTTTACCAAATTAAAACTTTGTTGAAATATTTAACCATAATAAAATCTTGCATTTAAACCCAAACTCCTTAAATGAATTAACATGTGCCTTATTTATCAAATCGCCAAAGGTTATTATCATTAAAAAGGCCACGTTTTGCCCGAATAATAAATATATGTATGATATTTATATTTTTTATTATCGGTTAGCAAATATTGTAGGTGGTTAACCTCTATTGGCCGCCATATGTACCTTTATCGGTTGAAAGCACCTTGTTTTAAGCGTGTGTGTACCGTTTGATGAGCGTGTGCCTAAAATAATCCAACCCAAATAAGCAAATAATGTAGAACGACTGATTAAAAAAGGCATCTACTATCTAATCGGTCTTTGACACCTCACCGCCCTGCATGTGTTTCATTATTAATCAAAAACATTGACAAATTGTTTCATTTGGGTTTTTATTTTCAAAATATAATGGGTGCTATTTTGTTTTTACTTTTAAATAGATAAGGCTATTAGAAAAAGCAATATTTCCTTATATAACAATAGATTTAGGTACTTTATTAGTTGCTTATAAGAAAGGTACATAAATCAGAGGATTTCAGGATTAATATATATTTGTTATTAATATATGTTATTAAATGTTATTAAATACACGTATTTCAAATAAAATTAATATAAAAGATACATTTTTTCACATCCATTCTTTGATTATATTTTTATACATCCCTAAAAATCCTTGAAAACCAATTAACAACTGCTATTTATTTGATATTATTAATATATGTTATTAAATGTTATTAAATACAGTTATTTCAGATAAAATTAATATTAAAGATACATTTTTCCCATCCATTCTTTGATTATATTGTTATGCATCCCTAAAAATCCTTTAAAACCTAGTTAATTGCTATTTATTTGATCCCCATTGTTTGGCTGCAACTATGTTTGTTCGAATGTGGCAAGTTAGATAGATAGCCCGTACATATTCCCATAGCTAGGTAGGTAAGTAAGTAAGTATATGTATTATGCCTAAGGTTTTGTTGCTGCTGCCGCCGCTGTTTGTTGCTGTTGGTAGTTTTTTTTTCTTATTGCCTGCACACACACGGCTCGCCTCAGCGGCGTTGTCGATTTTCACTCGCTCTGTGAGCCCAACGGCCTGGATTCGAATTGCTCAACGGCAACGTCTCGTTTTCATCTCTTTTCCATTTGTGCCCCACTGTGTGTACGTGTGTGTGCAGTAAGTGTTTGTGTTGTTGCTGCTGCTGTTGTTTCTTCTCTTCTCTTATTTTTTTTCTTAGCTGGCTTGCTTATTTATTTATTTATTTTTTGTTTCGTTGCTGCAACAGAAACGACGGCAAAGACAGAGGCAGAGGAAGAAAGAGAGAACGTGAGAGGAGGGAAAGAGAGAGAGCTATGGAGCTCTTTGGAGCCCGGCCGGCCTTTCTCTGCTGCCGCTGCCTGGTGCGCCTCTGTCGACGTCGTTGCCTCAGCTGCAGCCTCTGCCTTAAATGCAAAGCTTTGTTGTTGTTGTTCTTCGTTTTGCTTATGGGCAATCATCTGTTTTATTCTGCACACACAAACACGCACACACACTGGCAAACACATTGGCACCTACAGGCACGTATACAGGTGAAATTGCCTAAAAATTACGAACATTTTAGATACCTTTACAAGAAACATAGAAAATCTTAAGAAATATTTTGGAGAGTTTATATTTTCTTATCTTTATAATTTATATTTGATTTTTAAGACTTAATTTGGCCACTTACAGAGGTCGCACTGTTTTTGTATCTGCTACAAAGTCATGCCATGTATCTTTTGTGTCTTTTGCTTGTGTTGTTGCACTCGCCGTCAGCTTTTTTTCCATCAATAGTTCATTTTCTGCTTGGCAACGGGTTCTTTCTTTTTCTTTCTATTTTTTTTTCGTATTTCCTCTCCACCTTCAGTTCTCCCAGTCTCTATTTCTTGTTTTCATTTTTTTTTTTTAGGCGACTACGTAAAGTTTCATGAAATTGGAGAAAACGTAGAAATGATGAAATTACTGGACATATGTATGTGTTCTGGGTGGCAAGTCTCCATTCCAAGCCCATTTCCATCTCCATTTCCTCCTGGACCCGTGTTAACTGCTACCCCCCCATTGGATGGGATGATGAACGTGGATTAGTTCCATGAAAAACTATGCAAAAATTTGATACACAAAGTTGTTGCGAGGAGATACACAGGGGGGAACGGGAACGGGATGCCCTGACTATGACACACCTGTCATGTGAGATAGTGAGATGTGAAGACCGGCAAACAAAGGCAGGTAAAAGAGAACAACGCGAAGGTGCTTTTATATAATCGAGAATGTCAAGATACAGCTGACAATTTGATGAACATCTTTTGGATACTTACCTCCTGTTAATAGTTAACTTTATTAAAATTAGTTTTAAAGTTTAGTTAATGTTTAAAACTAAATAAATTTCTTTTAAGCTGGTCACTCTGATTTTTATTAAATTTTTAGAACATATTTTTAAAAAGGTATACTACATTTTCCTAAGATACTTTAAGTAAATTTTTGAATCTGTTGTTAAAATTGTTAAATTATCCCTAACAAGTATATTTTTGTTAAACTTTTATAACAAACTGCCGCCATAAAAAGTAAACATTTATAAAAACTATATATTTAAATATATTTTTATACTTTAAGCCATAAAAAAGTTGCTATATAAAAAGTACATTTTCTTCCAATCAAATAATTGTAATCTGTGCAATTAATGACTAACCCAGAAATTAAATTTTATATCAATGACTTCATGGCTTCGTTTTTTTATTGGACAACTAAAAAAAACTCTTAAACAAAGAGTTCCGCCCGTTAACAGTGCTGGAATGATCGATTTCGATAAGGAAAAAGGTGACTAATGTCCAATGATGGCTCATAAATCAGAGATGGCCATAAATAAGAATTACAGTTAAATATATTAAATAGGTGTAAATTGTGGAGAATAAAAAACAAGGTTTATTTAGCAGGCAGAGGGAAAAGTTACAAAAAAAATAATAAAAAACTGAAAAGGAAATTGAAACTGAACTTTAGGAAGTAATATTTTATATTAAATAGTTAAACTATAAGAAATTAGTGGAATTTACCATTCAAAAATACTTCTTTATAAAAGAAAACTCCAAAGTAATTGTTCAAAAAATTCTGTAATATTTTTAAACATCTTTCTAAGTTAAACAAATCTTATAATTTACAAGTAATAAGATTATAGAACCCTAGTTGACATCCTACTGCCTTGTAACCTTCCAAGTTCAAGTTGATAATAAATACAGATTGAGGAACCCCTTTTTCTAGTAGTGGTTAACTTCTGTATAAAAGAAAACTCCAAAGTAATTGTTCAAAAAATTTTGTAATATTTTTAAACATCTTTCTAAGTTAAACAAATCTTATAATTTACAAGTAATAAGATTATAGAACCCTAGTTGACATCCTACTGTCTTGTAACCTTCCAAGTTCAAGTTGATAATAAATACAGATTGAGGAACCCCTTTTTCTAGTAGTGGTTAACTTCACCCCTATCCTCGCTTTCCCCTCTCCTGCCACAATTAGGGATGCGCATAATGGGCACTCGACTCTTTAATGGCCAGCTCGGTCCGGAGTCGCCGGAGCGACTCTCTCTCAGCTGGAGCCCTTTGCTACGGGAAATGGACACCGTAAAAACGAACGGAAAAACGAAGGGAAAAACAATGCAACCCCAAGCCAACTCACAACTTCCTTTCCAATCAAGGCAATTTATCAATTTAGCACTCAACTCTGGCCCCTGGTCCCTGCCTTGGCATAGGGACTGGAAATGGGTGTGGGAATGGCAATGGGAATGGGATTGGGATTGGGATCGGGATTCGGGATCGGGGATTCGAGCATAAACAGCAGCGGCAGGGGTGGAGTGCCATGTGCCCAACATCTGAGCTCTAATCACCCCTAAAATTGCGTGTGCGATGAAGGTCAGGAGCTATGTCTCAGGGCTATGTCTTCGATTTTAAAACGGAATACCGTAGACGTTCTTGACTCTGTCTGGGGATCGGGAGAGGGATATGGTGCATTATAAGTAGGATGAATAAGGAAATAAATATACAAAAAAGTCACGAAGAATTTGTATTAATTAGGATTGAACTATTTGGAGAAAGAAAGAAGTATTTTATTTATTTAAAGATTTATTTTAACATTTCAAAACTCATTTGTTACCAATATCTTATAAATAACAGATGTAAAAATATGAACTAGTACATAAAATAAATAATAATACATATATCCAAATAAAAATAAAGATATTTTAATCTTAACATAAGTCTAGTTTCAGTAAAAAGAGGAAAATGCTAGGAATTGCTTTAAAAATTGTTCTGAAAATATCTAATATCTAAAATATCTAAAAATAAAGCCTAAAATATGTGAATAAATACTAAGAAAATTTTTAAAATATTTATATAATATTATAAACATAGTAATAATAATAAATATAATATAATTATAATTATATTCCTCAAAGAAAACAAAGATATTTCGATTTCAATTTAAGTATAGTTTCAGTAAAGAGAGAACCCCCCAAAAATTAATTACAATTTCCCATAAAATAATTAAAATGCATAAAAAAAATAACTAAAGAATTCTAATTAATAAGAAAATTACGTTTATTTATTTATTTATTATTATTAAAAATATTTATATTTATAGTTTTCCCCCAGTGTAAGCGGTTGTTAGTTGGGCTTCTCCCCGCAAAAAACTAAAAATAGATCAGAGCTCGGACCGCTTCCCGGGTCATGTCGCACTAAATCAATTAAACAAAATTGAGTCTGAATAGATTTAGCATAGCAACAATAACAATATTCACTATATACTGTTATATACTATATGCGAGACTATATCGAGTGTCACCCCGTGTTCGAACTTTTTGATGAGCGTAATTTATGCACAACACATAACGAAATGAAAGGCGAACGAAAAGGCATTAAGATTTCTTGATTTCCCTAAATGATTTCATCAGCCAGAAGTGCGGACTGGCCCAGACCTCCTCCTGCCTTCTGTCTCCTGCCTCCTGCCACCTCATTTCCCTCATGTCCATCAACTGTCTGGAGTCCTTGCTACCTGATGTGAGCCCAGGATCTCATCAGGTTTTGGTTTTCCTGACCCATTTATGGTACCTGAGAAAAACTCGAGACTGGAACCAAAATTATCCTAAAAATTTCCACAATGAGTTGGTTGACGGGTTTTTCCCAAAATCTCCCGCTGCTTGAGGTCGCCGTGTTGTGACATCGATCACAAAGTTTTCCGGGGAGACAGAAAGTGAGTGAGAGAGAGTGTATAGTGGATGGGTTCAGATGAAGATGATAATGGGTATTATCTGATATAGACATGTCTGGAAATTTTAAATTAAGGCTGTCATTTGTATATTTGCTAATGTATTTCAAGGGGTTTCGATTTTTTATTGAACTAAATTTAATTTTTAAGGAAGAAATTAGTATTTAAGAGGTTCAGGGCTTAATAAAATACTGCCGAAAAATCACTTGCCATGATGGGTTTAAATATAGAGGAAAATCTCTGAAAAATCTTATGAAAAATCCTTAAACAATTAATTGGTTTATTTATTATTATTATTATTATTTATGAGTAAAGCAATTTACAATTTAAGTAATTCTAGATATTAATTTAAGTAGCGAAAAATTAGTAAGCTAAAACTTATAGAAGAAAAATTACCAAAAATGGTGACAAATATTGAAGAAAATCTCTTCAAATATAAAAATGTTGTAAAAATATAAAAAGTATAACACAAAATATAAAACTTTGTTTAAAAATGTTCTCTGATTTCATATGTTTTTCTACTTCATAAACATCAATTTCACAAATATTTGTTTTTGCAGAATATAATTTCTAAACCTATTTAAGTTTTAGTAACACATTTTTGTGAAGCTATAATTTAGAATCAATTTGCTTTGGATATAATTATATTAAAATATATATTCCACGAAATATAATATATACCCCCCAAATCAGTTTGTTATGGCTTCACTTTTATTGTGCTATTATATATTTCAACGATTTCGAAACATTCCAGACTTACTGCCATTACCTTTGTTAACCTATAGCGCGAAATTGGTTCGCTATGGAGGTCTCATTCAGAGTCGCCTGTTTGTCTACCAGATGTTAAATACGATAGCGATAGCGATAACGAAAACAAGGCAATTTGCGACCGTCTAAGTATCAGTCAACAGTTTTTTTTTCGCAACCAGTATTGACCCAAGCGAAGACCCCCCCCGCTCAGATGCCCCCCACTGAGCAAACCTCAAAGTATATATTATATCTGGACTTGGGTGTACGTGGGAGACGACAAATCGTCTGACTGATTTTGTGCACTTACTATATATAGATATATATATATATATGTATATACTAGTTAAAGCTACCTAGCTGCGGTCAGAGTAACTACACTGACAACTTGAGAGTTAGCCTCATTTTGAGAGTATCTTAAAGATACAAATGTATTTTGGTAATTTTAAACTAAAAACCTGTTGCTGAAAGAAAGGTTTTTGAAGCTGAAAATCTTTATATTTAATTTGTGAAATTATTTAAAAATAGTATAGATATTTTTTATAACCAAAAACCTTAAAAAATTAGATTGTTGGTGACTTTAACTTAAGGAATTTCTTTTTTATTTTCCTACTTTCCCAACCAAAATACTTGAATTTGTTTATACCCCTACATATATCTGAAGAATATTAAATCAATATTTAACGGTGCTAGGGAAAATATGCGTCACGTTCCTATATAGAACTTTGTTCCACCTTTTTGCCCACCTTTTTACCTACTATCCCCCTTCCGACTAGTCCCTCCATTTTATGGCTCTTTGTGTGTTATTTTGTTCTGTGTGTTGTTCTGACTGGGCAAGGTCGCGTGTTTTATCGCGAACATTTTGCACTTCAGATACGTTGAAATGGCGTGGTTCCACAGCTCCTCCTTGCCGAATCCCTCTTGCCCTCTTGTAGCTTTTCCCTTATATTCCACGAACATGTCCCGAATCGCGTAGACAAAGCGTCTGCTTCTTTCGCAACTTTTTTGTTGTATTCTTTTTTTTTGGGCAACAAAGAAGCTCCATGGGTCCCTGATTAGATCATTGGGTAAACATGATACGCGATGGCAGGGCAGGCAGATAAGAAACGATTGCGAGGCGATGGCGAAGGCGTTGCGGAAAGTGTGTCATCCGAAACGTCGAGCCTCCGTTTTCCATTTGCAATTCGATTTCGTGATGGAACAAAAAATGAATCCAAAAGATACACATCGCTTGGGCACTTTTAGATATTTTTACCACTTAGTATATGTTTAAATTTACATTTATTTTTAGCATTTTAGATTGTTAAGATATTTAATAATATGATTTGAGCTTTCTAGGGATATAAAAACTGAATGTGAGAGGTAATAACATGTATTATTTTTAACCAAAGTTAAAGTTCATCTAGAAAACAGTCTTACAGACTTTAGTATTATATTTTTAATTAATATTTAAAGTTATATTTCTCTCATAAAGACAGAAATGCAAATTAGCTGGAATTCTATATGTACTATATATCTACGTAAATATATTATTTGAAATTATATAAAAAATCGTATATTTCCAGATGGATCTAAGGGTATTTCATTATTCATCATAAGTACATAATATATACATATGTATGTATGAATTATTAAAGATTTTCATATACATTATATATTTCAAGATGGATTTAAAGGAAAGATTTAACTATAAATAAATAAATAAATATTATTACTGACTTGTGGTCAAGTTGGTTTAAAATAAAGAATTAAATTTAAAAAATCAATTTAAGAATTAAATTAAATAAACAAATTTAACCTACAACTCCCCACTTTTCTAGAAACATCGATTTTGTTTAATTAAAAATTAAACGTTTAAACAAAGGTTTAATTTATTGATAAGAAAATCCACAATAATCACTATTTCCTGCTTAAAATTAAATTGTAAAGTTCCCTTTTAAAATATAAATCAATGATATATATCACAATTAATATAAAAAAACACAAAAAAAAATCATGTTAAAATCTTTTTAATGATTTAAAAACTCTCGTGCTATCTTTGATCTGTGATTATCTTTGATTACAATCTGGAATATACTAGAACATTATATCGCCTAAAACCATTCACGAAACTTATGGTCAGATCGGTCGCAGATTGCATCAGTCGCAGCTTTCCGGGCTAAAAATCAGCCCATAGCAACCGAATTCGCATTAGTCAGTCTCCGCCGAGTGGTGGTGGTGGTGGTGGTGTCTCCGCCGGGTGACTGGGGTAATTTCATCAGTACTTCGTGTTGAGAGGCACGTCAGCCCCCTCAGAAAGTTGAAAAAAAACCCAGGAACAATAATGTAGAGCTACTTACTCCGAAGGGAGCAAGCCATTGACGTAGACCCCGTCATAACCTTTGGTTGGAGAGAGCCTTTTTGATATGGAACATCTGATGGCTGAGTCAACTATAAGTTTCCAAGCGAAAAACAATAAATACAAAAATAACAACTTGTTGGTATTACACTTGCACCTTTCAGATTTTCAAAGACGATAAGCTAGAAATTAAATTAAATCGGAAATAGCGATTGTAAATCTACAATTTCATCATACGGGAAATTAAGAAATTCTTTTCAATAAAATGTATATTACATTCGGAATGACTTGTTTTGATTTTAAACTATAAAAAAGCTAGTCATGTTTGATTATAGAAATTTTATTTTGCAATATAAAAACCCAAAGAAACGTTTTTTAGAATTCCTAGGAACTCATTTTCAGCATTTGTTGCTAACCAAATATTTTTGATAACAATTTAAATTCCACAAAAATTTCCAACAACAAAATTCAGATGCTGACTCAGCTTTTGGTTTCTATGCGAAAAGTTTTTAATAAATACAAATTCCACCTTATAGAGATAATGGAAATTATTGAACTATTTTAAAAGTAAAATTACAAGAAAGCATTCAACTTTCAACAGGTATAATTTAAATAAATTAAAGTTTCTGGGGAAGTACCAATACTTGCTAATATAAACCCACAAATCAACTTAAAATTTCCTTGAAATTCCAACCAAAAAATAATATTTTTAAATATTGTATACAAAAATATAAAACAAACGTTTAAGTTAATTGTTAACTCAATACATTTTTTTATTGCCTATAATTTCCTGCCTTAAGGTTAATTTTTGCTTAGCCCATGTCTGGTCTTGGGGTTTACCTTCGCATACAAACAAATATAAAATATATATCAATATGTATCGATTAGCAGCCGCTGACAAAGCTAGTCAGTCAATGGGCTTTACATAATAAACCAAAAATCTGAAATAAACAGAAAAAAATCTACAAAATATGATTATTCGACACCAACCTGAATGATAGTACGGCAAATAACCAGAAATATAAATACTCTTAACACTTGTTGATAAATTTGTCTATAAATGGATAGTATTACCTATTATTCAATGAAAATATCGAAAAATTCAATACTTAACTGAAACTTTAACCACTTTGCATTATATAATAGTTTTAATTTGACAATTGAATATCCGATTGCAAACCCATTTAGCCAGAGTGTCGTTTTGCATGGACATATAGTCTGAAATTATAGCCTCAGCTTGTGGACAATTTGCTCAATGGAGCACTAAATCTAAATATGTTTGAATGCACGACGAATGCCATTTATCTGGACTCCGCCAAGCGCATAATATTACCCGTCTCAATTTTGCAAATCAAAGCGATTTTCTAGTTTCCATTATTGTTCTATAAATACGAAAATTAAATGGGAAATGTTATAAAGAAGTTGGGATGCTCTTGATAAATCATTCTGGTATAATATTTTGTATAAAGAGAATATTGTAAATTTACATTTCATATTTAAACAGAGTATAAGAGTAATTTGTATTTTGTATTTAATTAAAAAGGGAAAGGTAAATATGGTATTGTTATAATGGATAAAACATTTAAAATCGTGGTATACTTATCATATTTTTTAATTGAGGTATTTTTATATTAATAATATAATATAATAATTTTGTTATATTTTTTTATTTGTAGTTTCCATAAAAATCTTTTTTTAGTTATTAATAAAGACTGAAACTTAATTTAAAATTACTTTAAAAAGTCTCAAGAAGTATGCAACGAATTTATCGATGTCCTTTTTTAATGGCGGTATGCTAGATTTTGTAGCACACTTTTTAGGGCCACTTCAAATTATTCAAATTTAAAATTACTTCCTCAAATGGATTTCGTTATCTTTTCAATATTTCTGCTCAACAAAATCGTATAAATTACCAAAAATTAGACATTGTATTCCAATTCTGCAAATATATTTTATATTAATTTTAAACACTCAAAAAAACCAAACTAGTCCCATTATTTTGAACCAAACTAAGGTACCCTTTTTTAGAAAGAGCATAAAAAGAGGCTCGCTGTCATGATTTTCGATTTACACACACACACTCGTATATGGAAAAACAATGAGTGTATTGGGAAAATGAAATAAAATAAAATAAAATGCTAGGCAAACAAGCGGCGGGGCAAAGTGATTATATAAAAACCGTTACCAGCCAAAGCCGCGGACAAAATACAAAATAAAAATAAAAAACAACGAGGGAAAAGAACGAGAAAAGGAAAACAGAAAATAATGCCAAAGAACGATTTCGATTTATCAGCAAAACGGAACGGCAGAGAAAACACAGCAACAACAAAAAACGCGTTTTTATCTCGCTGCTCAATTGATTTACATAATCAACGAAATCGCTTTTCACCACCCAGCCACCAACCCAACCACCCCACCACCCTGCCACCCCTTTCCCCCCACCATCCTTTCGGGGGGAAAGGCAACCCGGGCAGTTGCCTTGTCTCTCTGTGCATTTAATTAAACGCTGATTAAGTTTTATTCAATGGAGAACCGGCGACTAGTAGATATTATATAGTATAGTACAATGGGGCAGGAACATAGGAATATATGTACTATATAGTATGTATGTATTTAAATATGTCTGTATATATATATACGTACATAGCTTCATAGATTGTTCATTGATTGGGACAACGTGTTTGAATCGACTCGCTTTTGTAAACGTGAATAATTTAATAACGTTCTCATTAAGATAATGAAATTAGTTCAAATAGACGCCAGAGTTTGGTCAGATAATATAGACAGTCTGATTAGAATGGGCCTATAAATACATACATACATGTGTGTTTGTTTATATATACCATATATGAATGTATATATGTTTTAGATTAGTATTTCTTATTTTACTTCGCTGCAGAGCTGTATCACTAAAATATTTCCTTTAAATCAAACAAAAATTTAGAAGGACAACCTTTAAAGCTACAAATCTTTGAAATCTTTTGGAACTTTAAATAAAGTTTATAAATTAAACATTTAATTAAATGAAAACAATAAACAAAATTAAATATTTCATTCCATATATTCTTTTGATTTGTATATTAATTAAATATATCATATTTCAACCTCTAAGATGTTATTATCTTTTAGTTATAAAATAATTATCTTAAAATAATAAAACAAACTTAACTTAATCCGAAAAATGGAAATAACCCACATTAAATTTCTAAAGAATTACACAGCTTGCAAAATTAAAACTAAAATTATTGAAAATCCGAGTATTTGATATTATTTTAAGAAATTTTATTAATTTTATTTAAGAGTATTTCTAAATTGTAATAAATAATATCAACAAGTTATTTAATTCTTAATTAAATTTCCAAAATTCTCAGCTACATAAAGTTCTCTTAATTTTAAATTTAAAAAAAATACGTACCATTTCTTTTTAAGTCATAAGCAAACTAATGCATATATTTGCGATATCTAAAAATTTATAATTGTTTATTCTTATTTTATTGTTTGTATCGTATTGTAAAGAATAAACCCTATATTTTAAATTCTATAAAGCCCCTGCTACTCCCACATTTCTTTAAATATATTATCCCCTTAAAACCAGATTTACTTTTTTATTATTTGACCTCGTTTTAATAAAAACAATTTTGTTAGCCTGGGGGCAATCAACTGATAAAAATGAACTAAGATTAAGTCCAAGTGGTGGTCATGACTGGCCATCATTGAACATTTAATGCAGCCTAAGGTTAAAGCATTATGATTAATCCAAAAATATACTCGGTAAATTGAAATCTCACCCTAAAAATATATATTTTTATAATTCAGCCTAATTACCTTTGAACTCTGCCCATTTCCTCTTTGAGGGTTGAGGGATTAGAACCCATTCAGGTGGAAATAGGAAGCATAAATCAGGTGAAACCTTTTTGAATTTAATTACGAATGTAATTCATATTCAAATTGATACTTTAATCGGATTACATATACCATTTCCATTGACATATTCCAATTAAGGAATAAATTAGCCAGCGACACATGTAAATTAATAATGTATACGCAAAAAGTCAGACAAACAAAATTATATTTACTTAAATTAAGTTGGCAAAATTCGATTTGCATACTAAACCAGTTTGCACCGATTTACTAATCAGAAGTGAGATATATAAATATGCATCGACCCGAGCTCAGAGCGTGTGAACCGAACTTTATTTTTGTCAATGAACTAGAAAACAGAAACTTTGGCTATATAGACTCGAGAATATATATCATTCCGGCTCTTTGTAAAACTGTAAGTAACTGGAAAAGCTTAACTGGAAAAATAACAAAAAAGTAAGGGAAAAGGGAAAAGGAAAAAGGGAAGAAAAACCCAGTCACAGATAGATAAAGATGGAGGACCACAGCTGGGGCCATAAATCAGGGGAAAATTGTTGCTGAAGGAGGCAAACTTGCCAAACAGAAGGTGGGAAAACTGTTGAATTATTTCCCACAGGACATACAACACCGGGCACACCGGCACACGCACAGACACACACCCACACGCACACTCCATGAGGAAAATTTTGTTACATTTTCACACTCTAAGCCGAAAGCCGGCGGACAACAATATACTGCCAAATTCGCATAAAATATTTTGTAGGAATTAAAACAGAAGCATATCGAATGCCCCGGCTCAACTCGACTCCGACTCCGGCTTCGGGGATCAGAAGGTAACCTCAAGGAACCCATAAATTCTGAAGAGAACCCGAGAAAATCTCCCAAGGAAAACAAAAATAGAAAATGTGTCAATGCAAACAGATATGGCAAGAACAACAATCTAGCCCTGGGTTCGCTTTTGTTGTTGTTAGTTTTCTCTTGCTTTTTTTTTTGTTTTTTGTTTTTGTTATTGTTTTTGCTTTTGGCCATGGATCGTGGACCAAGTGAATCTGGGCCATAAAAGTGCAAAATGCTTTCCACTCGGCTGGCTGACTGGACCCTGTTTGTTTGCTACCTCACCGAAATCACCGCGCGTTCCCACCACATGCGATGCACTCGTTAAGAGCAGAAAGAACCAGGATGACACTGGGAGAAATTGGTTGGAGTTTATATTATTTTTCAGAATTTATTTGACTTTATTTTCGAAATTCTATAGCTTGATAATTAAGGGGATTTTTTAAGCATAAAATCATTATTTTCTGGTTATATAATTCTACAAAAATAAATAATATTCAAAAATAGGAAAGAACGTTAAAAACTTACCGAAAATTTTATTTTTGACTTTAATATGTTTATTATTTACATTACAATTATAAAATTCTTATTTTCTGGCTAAAATTTCTATTTCAATTCTGAAATTAATCTTACAAATATAAATAGTAATTAAAAACAGAAAAGGACCTTAATATATTACCCAAAATTATATTTTTACTATATTAATTAACCAATTGATAAAATCCTTATTTTCTGGCATGAAATTTCAAATTAATTCTACATAAATAAATATATATTATATTATATATATTACTCAAAATTATATTTTTACTTTATTAATTAACCAATTGATAAAATCCTTATTTTCTGGCATGAAATTTCAAATTAATTCTACATAAATAAATAATATTCAAAAATACGAAAGAGCCTAAAAAACTTACCGAAAATTATATTTTTTACTTAAGAATTAAATTATTAAATTGTTAAATTTTAATTATACAATCCTTTTTTTCTGGCTATAATTTCTAAAAAGAATCTGAAATTAATTCTACAAAAATAAATAATAAAAAAGCGGCAAGGGTGTAACAAAATTAACTAAAATTATATTTTATTAATATTTAACAATTTGTTATATATTTTGTAGTTTTATAATTTATTTTTGTGAATTTGTAATTATTATATTTATTATATTTTCAGCTTACAAAACAATGAAGGGGTCATTTGTGATCCTATCAATCGCAAAAGCATAAATTCTTGATTAAAATTGTCATAAATTAATCTACAAAAATAATTATTAAATTCCAAATTTAATATTCTTTTTATAAGCTATTAAAAATCCACAAAGAAAAGTTTCTGAACTCAATTAAAATCATTTTTGAGCTTATTTATGATCCCAGCAGGAAACGGCAAGGGTACACCAGCTTCTTTTTTCCCCTTTTATTTTATTTATATTTTAAGTTATATATAATAAATTTCTTTACAATTTTAAATAATAAAATACACCTTAATCGTTTCCAAAAAATGTTCTTACATTTCAGTTTCCAAATTAGAACAATAATTTTCTCCCAGTGTCGGTCCAGGGACCGGGGGACCCAACACCGGCTGACACTTGGACATGGGAAACGGTCCGGGGGTGGCTAAAATCGATTTCTGCGCTACCTACCTCATACCTGCCGGCCAGGTTACCGGCTCACCAGCTTTGCCAGTGTATGGATCTTGGGTTCGGGTGTTACCTGTTACCCGGGCTAATGGCCAGCCAGACCGCGCGACCAACATAAATCCATAAAAACATGAAAAGGGAAACGAGCGAGGGAAAATAATTAAATTGCAATTATGTGCAAACAATTCCAAATCCGGGCGATTCGGAAAAAGTTAATTACACGACAATAAAGCGCAGAAGAAGACCATTCTCTGGCACTGGCTATATATATATATATATATATTTTATATACGTAAGATGGGTTACCTGTTAGCTGTTACCTGCCCACATCCGCACCCGGCTGATTGGCTTGGACTCTTGTCTGACTTGAGCTGACATTAATGGGTATTTGAATGCGGCTTCTGCTGCTTTAATCGGCTGACCGATGGTCTGACTGACTGACTGACACGGTGACATGTCGTCGTTGGCATTACTATATCGTTAGTGTCTGGGCCTTGACTGCGGATGATCGCAATTTGTTGTTGATTTCGCGACTAACTGCAGTATCATCATTTAGTGGCTCCAGTCAGAGTTTCCTTAAGCCTATATTATCGCTTCACTCCCTCTCCTAATGAAGATGGACAGACGGGGATTAGTTATGGTCTTATGATAAATTAGTCTGATCCAATTGTCCGGACGGCCTGTCGTCAAATTAGTGACAAGATCGGTTGGAAAGGGAACAGCCACTTTCGCCATATACATATATCTCAATCAGTGAGCAGCGACTGATTAAATGAAATTTAATGATGCTTGATTGGTCAGTTTCTGTGGGTTTTTGAGTTTTGGGGTTTTGAATTTGAGTTTCTTTTGGATTGGTTTGGATTTTATCTACCAGTTTGTTTGGGTTTTAACTGGGTTTGTCTGGGTTTACCTCATGTGGTGAGGGTTCTCTTAAGAGTGCAGATATGGGTTATATATCAAAGTAAGTGAAAAAGTGGGAATTTAGCTAAAGATAGGTTATATTCCCCTAGATTAGGAAGGATTTCAGTTATAATATTTTCTACTTATCTTAATGAAAATAAAATAACCCAAAAATTAGGCAGTTTTTCAAACAAAGACTTTAATTTCCTCTTTTGCCACACAACTTCCTATGGAATTTAATCCCTAAAACCCATTTGGTAACATGCTTGTCCTGACCGTAAATGTATTAGATTTCGTTTAACCTTGAAACACCATATAACCTGGCCAAAACTTATTTCCCTCTGGGCAAGAAAACTTTAATTAGATAACCCCGAAACCTAACGGAAAGTTTAAATGCGAGTAAATCAGGTCGTTGCCAGCTTGATGAGTGACTGCCTGACTGACAGTCGGTTGCCTGCCCAGTTCATCGGGGGCTTGGACAAGTTTAATTAGATCTGCATACGCAATGAGTAGGAGCCAAGGGTGCCACCGGTAAGCAGGTTAACGAACTGCTGGCCACAGTTGCTCTTTGCAGGCCAAAGGATGCGCTGGCTGGGCGTCCTCACTGGGGTCTGCATATACCTCAAGCTGACCACAGGCCAACTGTCCAGCTCCATCTCCAACTCCACTTTGGATTTGGATCTCCCTCTTAACACCTACGAGCTAAACCTGAAACAGCTCCTCCAGCGGATTCTGTGGGCTGCGAATGTAAAGCGATGCTTTGCTGTCATCACGGATGACCTCCACTCTTCCATCTACGACAGGAGGTTCTTTGAGTCAGCCGGTCGTCAGGTAGTACCCTTTTTTGTGTTGCGTATAAATGCCAGCGAGGATATGCGGCGACCCACCAAAAGAGTGGAGCTTATCCTGGAGGCCATCAAAGCTAGCGATTGTGAACTCCATGTGATGACCATACTCAACGGCTGGCAGGTGCAGCGATTTTTGAAATATATTTATGACAGCCGATCCTTGGATGCCCAGAGCAAGTTTATCCTTTTGCATGACTCAAGGCTATTCGAGAGGGATATGCTGCACCTGTGGAGCGGGTTCCTGGGCGCAGTGTTTCTCAAATGGCAATTGGATGAAAGGTGGGCTTTGGGTTTAAAAAGATTCTTTTAAATGCTTAAAAGTCATCAACGATTTCTGGTGCATCCTTAATATTTTAGATATATATTTATTAAATAATTTATAAATTTCTTTTGACAGATTCATCATCTCCACCATAGCCTTTCCTGGCATTTTAAGTGGAGTTTTGGTAATGAAAAATATTGCCAATTGGGAAATGGGAAAAAGTGTCAATGGCAGAGTTCTGTTTGTAGATAAAACAAGTAATTTATATGGTAAATAAATAATAAATTTATATATCCCAAGTATTATTAAAAAATTAATTTGTATTTCTGATGTAATATTCTCCCTGAAATATTAATTTAAGATCCTCTAAATCTCTTCTCCCTTTCAGGAGCCTCTATGCCAGTGGCCATTTCCGAGCATGTGCCCATGGTTATGTGGCTAAACACCACAAATAGTTACCAAGGCGTTGAAGTGGAGATCATGAATGCTTTGGGCCAGGCTTTGAATTTCAAACCCATTTACTATAAACCAAATCAAAGCGAAAATGCTGAATGGGAGCTGGGTGTTGATGGTTATGGCAATGGAAATTCCGAGGGATATGTGGAAAATGAAACCAGAATTGATTCCTTGCTTATAGAAGAGGTGGTAAGTAGGGATTTTATCAAATATATATTATAGTTAAATAATATTTATTTAAAAAATTCCCACAGGCTTCCCACAATGCCCGCTTTGCCATAGGTGACTTGCATCAGTTTCAGATTTACCTACAATCTGTGGAGTTAAGTTTACCTCACAATTTCGACTGTTTGACCTTTCTCACACCAGAATCCTCCACGGACAACTCCTGGCAGACCTTCATTCTGCCCTTTAGTGGTGGCATGTGGGCTGGTGTCCTGCTTTCCCTTTTTATAGTGGGCACTGTGTTCTATGGCATCAGTTTCCTGAATGCCATACTCACCCGAGGGGGATCCTCGGGCTTTTTTCGCTGTCTTAGGCAGAGCCATAGGGTTCCCCTTGATCCAAAGATATATCGCCGTCTTAGTTTTAGGATTGCCATTGCTCGTTATCGTCCTTCTAAAGGATCTAGGAGTGCCCGTGATCTATTTGATGATTATACAAATTGTATTTTGCTGACGTACAGCATGCTCCTTTATGTGGCCTTGCCAAGGATGCCCCGCAATTGGCCATTGAGGGTTTTGACGGGTTGGTACTGGATTTACTGCATCCTGCTGGTGGCCACTTATAGGGCCAGCTTTACTGCCATTTTGGCCAATCCGGCAGCTAGGTAAAAAATGTAATTAAAATGTTTATTAATATATTTTTTAATATATTTCTTTAAACATTTTTTATTTCTTTATATATTTTTTAAAATATTTCTTTATATATTGTTTAATATTATTCTTCATATATTTTTTAATATATCTCTTTATAATTCGTTTAATATATTTCTTTAAACATTTTTAAATATGTTTCTTTATATATATTTTTTAATACATTTCTTTATATATTTTTAAATATATTTATTTTACTTTTACAGAGTCACCATCGACACCCTGGAGGACCTTCTGCTCTCTCACATCCCTCCCTTCGCTGGTGTCTCCGAGAACCGTCAGTTTTTCCTGGATGCCACCGATGAAGTGGCCCAAAAAGTGGGCCAGAAAATGGAGGTGATCAGCCAAATGGAGGATCTGGTAAACAAAATATTTTAATATATTATATAAATATTATAAATTTATTTAAAAAAAATAATATTCCCTCCTAAGAACCACAACAAATCATTTAAAAATAATTAGGACAACCTCTCCCAAGTCCGATTCATATCAGTTCTTAACCAAGATCTTAAATTACTTATCATGATATATAACTAATGCCGTCGTTATCAAAATGTCGTAGCAATGAACTTTAAACCACAATTTAGAAAAACAAAAACCAGATTTAACTAGTTTCTGGAGTGCTATCTCTGTTGATAAGCCTATTTGGCAACATTTTTAATTTAGAGTCATTATTTTTTTAAGACCTCAAGGTAAAGTGAGGTGATATGAAAGGTATCTAGGTGATTTAACGGATTACATTTGGATTATACATATATATTTCTATATATTTTCTAGTTAATGGATTTATTTGTATTTTAGTAAGTTTAGGATAATGAAAAAAAGGAAATTTATAGATAACGTAATGCATTTTAAAAGCTGATTTTTATTTCATTTACTATGCAAACTTCATGATTTTTAAAACATAGAAGACTTTCTATAATTATTAGATTTTTTATTTTATATATTATATTTTTCCTTACATTTTCAATTTTACAACTATTTTATTCACTTTTTATTTAGCTTAGCAATCATTCCCCTTTTTTTCTTTATTAATTTTTTAGTTTTCCTTTGAAAATTGCATAGTGTGAAAGTGCAATTTCCTCAGGTGCTAAAATAAATGTGTGAAAACCAACACTTGGTTGAATATAAACCACAGGCTCCCCATTATTAGCCATGTAATTTATTTAATTAATTATTTATAAACCACAAAATAATATGAATAATATATAAAAAACCACCTGCAGACAGCACGTATAGCCAAGGGTCAGTGTGCCTACTATGACAACGAGTTCTATTTGCGATACTTGCGAGTGGCCGACGATTCTGGATCTGGTATAGGATCCACCTTGCATATAATGAAGGATTGTGTGGTCATTATGCCTGTAGTTTTGGCCATGGAAAAGAATTCGCCTTTGAGGAAACGCGTGGACAGGTCTATACAGCACCTGGCAGAGGGGGGTAGGTACTACTCTTCAGATAGATACTACTTTACAAAGATATATATTTGTTTCTCAGGTTTGATAACCAAGTGGCTCAAGGATGCCATCCAACGATTGCCCGCAGAGGCTCCTGCCCAACAGGAGGCACTTATGAATCTTCAGAAATTCTGGAGTTCCTTTGTGGCTTTGGGGATTGGTTATGTTATATCCTTAGTAATCCTTATGGCAGAGAGATGGCACTACAGACATATAGTGATGAAGCACCCCATGTTTGATATCCACAATCGCAGTTTATACTATAACTTCAAGAGGATATATCCAGAACAATAAAATTCTGTCTTAACAAACCATAATTCAGTAATTAATTTCTTATTTTTATATTAGGAAAATTGCAAACACTCTTAAGTTCAAGTACTATTAATCCTCTGGAAAATGCCATAAAATCATGATACATTTTTACACTTGGCTAAAATTTATAATGACAAATGTCTATATAGTACTCAAAAGCTGGAATGCCAATTGAGATGCTGAAAAGTCTTCATTGACGCACTAAGAGGGGCAGCCCAAAGCCGAAGAATCTTCCATAATGCCCGGGGCCTTGGCGCAGATGGATGGATATAGTGCCATTTATCACGAGATCCCCGGTCCAGTTCCAGAGTGGCCTCAAGTACCAGTGGCAATGTGGTGAATAAATTCCAAGAGTCGGCTTTCTTGCCGCCATCACTTGTGGTAAATACTGATTTGCATTGTTTATGAGTTAATGCACATTAGGCATTATTTGTTTATGGCGATATCAGAAATCCTGGAGAAGCTGAAATGATAAAAGCCCATAAATAAAACGGTTTTTAAGTGCCAAACTAAACCCAAACAGCCGCCCCAAAGACTCCAAACATTTCTATATTCGAAATGAAAAATCCCCTCGAGAGGGCATACATATATGTTTCTGTATCTGTATCTTAGGGGGCACTTCAGTATCTGAATGGGATTCGGGGTATATGGAAATTGAAATGAGAATGTGATAAGGTAGTCAGAAAACAGACGTGTTGCCAAACAATAAACAATCCAAAGGTTAATAACAATCATAATAATTAATAAGATATATATATATTTTTTGTGTGCTTTTAGATCTTATATTTCTTTGTTGTTTTTGGTTTTGGAATTAAAGTAAAGCCCCCATATACCCCTATATTGCTTCATAGATGATTTCTGGTAGATTAAGGATTCTTTAACACTAAATTTAGCCCAGAAAATGTCTAGTTTAAATATTATAAAATATTTTACATCAAATTTAAAATATTTACTACTATTAAAGCAAGTAACCCAATTATAATCCAATTATAAAAAAAAAAACATTATTTACTAAGTAACTATTTTTTTCTTGCTTCAAATTTAATTGCCAAAGTTTCTTGCTCACCAATTGGTATGCTAAAAATTTAATTTATATATTTATTAGCCAAAAAAATATCTACAAATATTTAATTCTATTTTATTTTCGGATTCCCAAAGCTAATGTTTTGTCCACCATGAAATTGTTTCGCTTTGTTTTTGCCTCTTTTTTTATGCATACATATTAATGGGTTTGTTTTATTTATTTTGTTTCAGCTTCGAGCTTGTTGTTTACATTTCTATTTCATATAATTTAATTAGTTTTGCTTCACTTTATTTTCCTTTTTCATCCAGCTCTTACCATAACAGCATTCTACTCTACATTTTTTTGCTTTATATACATAGTATAGTGTTTTTTATCATCCGTCATGGTTTCAGTCTCGACATCATTCAGACACGGAAATATTCTTGTTTTTTATGTTTTCCTTTTACCGAGAAAAAATAATTACCTGGGGGAAGAGAATTTGATTAAAGTTTTTTGCTATATAAATTGAAATAAGTTAAAATAAAGCTTTAATTTGAAGTATAAAAGATTATTTAATATAATAACAATTATTTTAGATTTAATAAAATTGTTGCTAAATCCAAAATTAGTATTTTAAGGCGCAGGGGGAAGTTTTACCTTAATTTCTCCAAGTACAAACAACTTTAGGCTTCTGAAAAAAATCAAATTCATTTCAAAAAAATAAAAATTCGAAAACACAAAAACATTCTCTTATTGTTTCAACACAAAATCTGTATATCCATACACAAAAACAGACTACAGACGAGAGATATCTTTATGCCAAAGCCTTACGTATTCATTACTCATAATCGCCTTTAAATTTATACCCGTACATTGAACCTGCAAAATTTTCATTCAAAACAACATTTTTGCTTCTTTAAATTTTTTGTTTATTTTTGTCTTGGTTTATTTTTGTTTATCTAAAACTATTGGAGAAATAAAATAACAAGAAAATAGGACACAATACGGAAAACAATTCGTTCATCTCTCTTTCTAGGTTTAAATACTTAAAATATACAATTTTAAAAAATGTTTATCGACGGCTGTTAATTAGTTGTATTTTATTACTTTTAAAATAATATTTAAAAACCCAGGCAACTGCTCCTGGAACTCCTGTTTCGTTGGACATTTTGAAATTGCTAAAGAAGTCTTTATTTATATATGTAGTATATAAATTTATATATATTGTCTATTGCTTAAGCTGACTTGGGCGTTATGGAGTTAAATGTATATTCTTTAAAATACTTGCTGCTGTAAATGTTTAAAATCAAATCCATATATTTAATAATAATATCCAGAGAGCAGTTGCAACATGGACACCGACACCGTTTTGCCTGATACTTTCACGTATTTAGTTTGTTTCAAGGATAAATACTTTAACAATTTAGCTGGTTTAAAAGCGAATACCACATATGCTCCATTTATATAGTACTAAACTAGACATACTCAGCTAGTGTGTTGTTGTTGTTGTATGCACGTATAAAACTATATATCATAATATATTATACGATATCATAATAATTTGTTATGTAAGCTACACATTCCCACCTTCCATCGAGTGTTTTTGCATAAATGTACATATATAAAAACCTACAGACATGAGACTTTATGAGTAACTTCTTCTCCCCCTAGGATGGGTTTTTTGGGCCAAGGAAAGCTTTGTAAACGAACGCATTACATTTAAGTTTCCGATTAGAAAATCAATTCAATTCCTTTTTGGTCAGCAATTCTTAAAATAATATTGTTTTTTCATCCTTTCCCACAAAACTTCTAGGACATCTGAGTATTTGTTTCGCACCCTAACCGACAATGATAGAAGCTGCTTTTAAAAATATAAACAAAATTTAATATAGTTTTGTTTACCAGAAACTTTCAAGGCTTTGAAAAGTATTTTTGTTGTTCTCTGATTCTTGTTAGTTGACTTTTAGCGAGTAAAGAGCTCATCTATGGCTTTTTGTGGACAGATCAGAAGAGAGTAAATCTTGTTCACTTGGCATATATTCCGTTTATTACAATTATTCAATGATTTTCGATATTCAAATTATAATCACCAAATAAATAAATAATTCGAACAAGGGTATAATAATGCCAGTTTTTAAGCTTGATTAACTCGGGGGAAGGTTATGCCTATATCGCTTCATCATCAATTGCTAAGAAATACAATATGTTTTACATATATATATAATATAGTATATATAGTTATGTATCGAATTTATATATATCACTGTTGCTGGTTTTGTGTGTTTCATTTACTGGGCCGCAGCTTCGCCGGATTCCGCTTCAAAAACATCATCAGACTCCTGGCCCACATAGTCATCGTCATGCTCCACATCCTCCTCCTCCTCGTCCACCTCTTCGTTTTCATCGTAGTCATCAGGATATTCCCCAAATTCGGAGGACTCACCAAGCGTCCAGGCGTCGTTTTCCACGGAGTTTCGCGGGCTGTAGCTGACGCCGCCGCTCGTGATGGTCAGATTGTTGGCCGGTCGCAGCACACTGTACATGGAAAAACATCAATTAGTATATTTTTTGTTTCATTTAAAGCTGCTTGCAGTATATATTCATATTTCTATATGCAAACAATTTGGATGGATATATGTTGATGTATGTGAGGTACTCGCACTCGAGAGTACTCTTCTAGCGATTTCTAAGGAAGCTTTTAATTGGTGTCTATATGTGTTAGCTGGGCTGTCTACTGACTGGCTAATGTGGGGTTAAGTGGTTAGGTAATGATGTTCAATGTGATGTCGGTTAGGCTTTAAACAGGACAAACATTTGTACACTTTACAAAAACCATTTTAGGAATATTATTAGTCAACAATGTGGATACTTAAGTATGTTTAATGGTTGGTTAAATAGAGGGTTGCATCAATTTTGAAGAAGTAACAAAGAATTCTTTTAAACTTGAAATGCAAAAACGCTTTCGCTTTGATTTTTTGGGAAATTAAAAAAGGGTTTTTAAGAATGGATTGTTTGGCGAGGGGTATGAAAAATCGTATTTGGGATTTGAGAATCCCTAAATTTATTGAAAACATAAAGTTGACAGGTATTAATATGAATGGGTTAACATTAAACACATAATTTGTAGATATTTTATGGTTTAAAATATTTAAAAATATCACATTTAATTTTCAAATATCAATATTTATATTAATTACGTAATATTGATTTATAAATTCATTTTAATATATTGAAAAATAAGTAATTTATACAACAGATTTTATTATTTTTTAAACTATCTAGTTAAATTTTTCAATCTATTCTGTCATCCCATCAAAAGATTTCACTATTCTCAAACGATGATTTCATACAACACCTCTCAATCAATGATTAAATCCCCTCATTTACAATTTCCCTAATGATCTGCCAATGCTTATGTTTGTGGGTTAATATATATATCGATCGATGCAGTTAGTATGCAATCTTTGAGAGCATTTCACGGCGCGTACTCATTGCTTAGCCAAACAAAATCAAATGAAGCCGCACGCAAGACAAATGAACTAACAAACTGACGAACGAACGAACAAATTGGTCGAGACAATTGCACAACGGCGAAACGAAGAACAAAATGATTGATAATTTATGCATGTAACAACTTTCAACAGTAATTAACTACAACTGAGAGAATTTTCTATTACATTGGCATTCGGATCTTCTGCTCGCTTGGCTTGGCCTGGCTCTCGTTATATTTTTGTTTAGTTGTCGTGTTGCATTGGGAAAATCGTTTATATATTTTTTGTTTTTGGATACTATGCAAGATAGATCCATTTTCAAATTGATCGTTGTTCGATTCGATTCGATTCGATTCGGCGATTGTATCTGGCACTAGAATCGGATAATAGTGATACAATCTGCTGTTGACGCTGCTGCTGCTTGCACCGTGTTAGGATCGCGTGGCATGTGGTTGTTGGTGGTAGTGGAAAGTATTTGGTTTTCTGTTTTCGGTTTCGTGGAAAGATAGTCGACTGAATGTTTAGGTTGTGTAGAGGTTTGATGGCTCAAAAATCGGTAACTAGCACACCATCCGTTGGTCATAACTGTCCACGGCGGTAGTGGGAGCGTGATGGTCTACCGATTGTTATTGGTGGAGTGTTTGTGTGTTTCGTGGTGTATTGGTGTTTTGTTTTTTTTTTTTTCATTTTTTGGGTGTACAGAAATTAAAGAGAAGAAATCAATTAGCAAAATTATAAGTACATAATGCTGGATATCATTTACGACTTAGTTTCCTACACATCCGATTTAGCTGAGCGGTGTTAGCTTACAAATTCAATGCTGAACTCGCTTCTTAGCCACTACTTAAGAGTTAAAATCAAGAATGGAAGAAATCAAGAGCTTCAACTAGGAGTGAGTCATGAGAGATAGTTGGATTACAGCTAATATATATTTATCTATATCCAGAACAACGCACCTTTACCTCTAGCCGCGAAATTACCCATAACCTTAAGCTAATAATAAAAAAAAGAACCAAAATTAAAGGTTACATAATTGAAAATATATATACTATATGTTGTAAATCATTTATGGAAAAGTGTCACCTAAAACGCTTTAAAAAAATCTTACTCTTAGATTCCTAAATGAAAAACAAAAGAGATACCACACAAATATTTTAAGTATTTAGCCACAAATTTAAATACAGATTAAATTAATAACTTTTATAAAAGAGAGATCGTGGAATTGGAAGAAAGAACGAAATATCTTCGCTTAGCTAGCTGCTAGTTCTACTTTTTGGTTATAAAATATTTTTTTCTGTATTTATTTGTACCTTTCTAGTTGAATTCTTGAATTGAAAATAGCAATGATCTGTCGAAAATTCAAAATAGGATTTTATTTAAAATGAAAAATAGAAACAGGAAGTCTTCAAGTCTGGGATTTAGTCTTAACCAGAGATTTATACCAAGAGTTCAATATATCTACAAATATAACTCGTTCAATATCATAGCTAAAATATTAAAAAGTTTATTATATTTAAATAAATATTTAACATCGTTTCCTACCAACTAGATCTATTTATCTGTAATTCTCTATTAAAATTGTTATAAACTTATTAAAAGTCACCTAAAAGAGAGACCTATCTACCAAAAAACTTTCCTATAAACGCACAACCCAAAGACCATTTAATTTACCTCTCGAAAGGCACTTCCTCATCAGCCAAATCGTTCATCTGTCGCTGAGCCTGGTTGGTTTGGGCCCGCCGCGCTTCCTCCTTCTTGCGGCGATCCTCAGCGGCTGCCTTCATGGGATCATAGGTCGAGCGTCTTTTCCACATGGCCATTTCGGCTTCTTTTTGTTTATTAACTGCAAAAGAAAATATGTTATAAATTATAAATATCAATTTTTATTTAAAGATAAATTCCCAACCTGACAGATCCCGTCGCACCGCTGACGAAGCTCTTCCTCCGGTAGTGCCACCACCCAACGATGTAGTGCTGGTATTCATGGCAGAGGCTGCACTCCGCACACTCCGATTGCTCGCCCGCGTTCCCTCGCCACGACTGAGACCCATGGAGGAGGCACTGGGACTGCGTTTCATTTGATCGGCCGGTTTTAGGGTGCTCTTGGAATCATTTTTGCGCAAAAAGTTATTGGATTGCGCTGACTTGTACTTGGAGATGTCCAGATATTTCGGCTGCACACGTTGACCTCCGCCCGGATTGGAGTTGACACCAGCATTGGCCGTTTGCAGTAGCTGCTTTTTGGCATTGGCCAGCGAACTGGGCACCTGTTGGGCCAGTCGACTGAGACTCGTTTCCCTGGGCATAGACTGGCGTGTGTTTCGAGTGCCTCCAGATCCCGGAGCAGCCCTTGGGGCGCTTTTTATACCCCGGCGTGGCATCTCCGGAGTGTTGGGGCAGGCCACCAGACCAGCTGCACTTTGTGCAACGCTCAGCTTGCCAGCAGCTGGCGCTGAAGTGGGCTTCACTGGGGGCTGTGATCCTCCGCCGGCTACACGTTGCTTGCTTCTCTCAATCCGCATCAGCAGGGCCTTGTTCATGCGCGTATTGCTCAGTGGCACCGAACCCTGCGTCCCTTCGTGCTCCTGTTCCATTTCCTCCTCCTCGTTGCTGGAGTAGTAGGCTCCGGTGGTGCCCATTTCATCCTCATCGTTGATATAGTACTGCAACTCATTGTCATAGTCGCTGTAAGTCTGTTCGAAGTTATTGCTGCTCGCGGATTTCTTTAACTGCTGCTGCTGGTGGGCAGTGCTCAGGGCGTGGGCGTGTCGGGCAGCTGGGGGTGTGTAGATGTTCTGGAAATTAGGACGTGCCTGCCGCACTGGATGCTGTCCCTGCTGTTGATGCTGCTGAAAGCTGGTCGAACGACGCAGCGGCGACAAGGGGCTGGCAGGAGCTACAGGTTCATCCTGCTCCACCTCCTGGCCAGGATCGTATTCCAGAGAGTTTTTGCGGCGACGCAACTGCTTGAGCAGATACTCCCCGCTGGTCAGTAACTGGAGCTGCGCTTCATTAATGCTGCTTGTCATGAGCGCCCGGTGGAGCGGCGATCGCCTATAGCCACCGCCGGCTCCCGCTCCCATCATGCCCGATTCCAGGCTGTGCTGCGGACTGCTCTGAGCCGGTGACTTGACCGAGCTACGGCGGGAGAGCGATTGCTGTAGGTTGCTTATGGCGGCAGCCGTTTGCTCCAAATACGCATCCGTTGGCGGCCGCGAGCGACTGGCACTGCGCGCACGTCCCAGCGTGTGCAGCGGTGAGGGAATCTTGCTGGGGCTCTTGGGTGGCTTATATGGTGGCTCCATGGCTCCCTGACCGCCATGGCTGCACAACGCCGGATCGCTGGCGTAGTCACAGTCACCCAGCAGGCGATAACGCTCGGCTAAGTTACGATTGAGCTTGGCAGCCGCGGCATATTGACGCTGCTGCTGCTGGTTATACAGGCTGAGACTGTCATCCGTCAAGGAGTCGCCGCCAGTGTCCGAGCAATTGTAGCTGCGTGTCATCAGTTGCTGGGAAAGGGTGAAAATGGAAGAAATTAGTTGTTGTACTCTTTGTAAGAGAAAATTATATGGGTTTTGGGTTTAAAAAAATAATATTAACAAAATAATAAAATTTTAAAATATTTCAAATTTTATTCCATTAATTTATAATTATTAAAAGTCAATATTTATATTTATTAAGCAATTTTTAAGACTTTAGAAAGCATGCTTTATTTTTTTGTCTTTTCCTTTAAACATGAGGTTTGTGTCTGTACTAAGATGAAGCATTTTTACATCTTGATGTAAACTTCATGTATAGACAATTAAATTTTAGAGTTTCTTTCAAAAAATACAATTTAAATTAATTTTTGCAAGGTTTTTCCTAGTTTAAAATTCACATTAAATTGCAGATATCTTATTAAATCAATAAGAATCAAATTAAACAATTATTTTGCAAGAAATAAAGCCAAGATTAGGGAATTTCAAACTCCCAAAAAATTATTGCCAGACTGAAGACGAAGATGAATCACCTAATTTGCAAATCTAATCGAGCAACAAAACGTTAAATAAATAGGTAAATAAACTCTGCATAATATTATACAAATTACAAAGAAAACATTTCATTTAAGATAAATAAAAAGTTACTAAAATGTATTCTTTTTATGGTGAGTCACCAAGCAAATGATATTTTTCCATTTATGTAAATCCAAATTTACTCATCTTCCCGTTTTGAAACTGGTTCTGAAGCTCACCTGTGCCTGGGCCTGCTGGTGCTGCTGCTGCTTCCGGCGACTGGCACTGGTCCCACTCACATCCTGCGCCAGGCTACGGGCTCGAGCATTACGCGCCCATTCCTGAATCCAATCCTGCTTGGTCTGCGCTGTTTGCAGCAGGACAGCCTCTGATCCCTGAGTTGTGCTTGTGGGCGTTGTTGGCGTCTCCGGTAACTGATGATGATGATGATGATGCGGCTGCTGCTGCTGCTGCTGATTGGTGCTGGTGGTGAACACATTCAGGCGATATTCGGCCTTTTGGCGATCTGTGGCCGAGCCGGCCAATGCCTGGGTATGCCTCAACTTGGCCTCATTGCTCACATACTCAGAGCTATCGATCTGTGAGGTGGACAGGCTGTGCGAGTGTCGGGTGAGCTTGGGATGCGTGTCCAGGGCGCGCTGTTTGGCCAGCACACCACTGGTGGTGACGCTGGTGAAGCAGCCCACATCCGCGGCCGGCGAGGGGGGTGTGGGAGGTGATAGAGGAGCCGGCTGGCGTAGCACGCGACTCTTTAGTTGATCCAAATAGGCGCCTGCGAAAGAAATATAAGTTATTAATATCTTATTTAGAAATATTGGTTAATTTTCTCACCTGTTGAGCTTCTTTGAGGCGGTGGCAGTTGCTCTTGCAGCGGCGTTTCGTGATAAAAGTTCACCTCGAGGACATTGCTACCGCGATTCGCCTTGACTGGTAATTGTTTTGGTCGCATCTTGACAGCTCCATCTCCTCCTCCTCCTCCTCCCCCTGCCTTCTTACCATTCCTGTCAATGTTCATGAGATCCTTTTGCTCTTCCGTGTAGTTATCACCGTCGAGGGTGTATGTGCCCGCCTCGCTTACTGCATCGTCCGCTAGATTTTTGCCATCCGCAAGCGGTGGCTCTGGACAGAGCATCTCCACCTGGCGCAGGGCCAGCTGCATGGCCGTGGAGCGTGGTGTGAACTGATTGGCCGTCCGGTTGGCAACCAGATTGGATGTACCCTTGGTGGCAGCCGGTGGCGCTGGCAGTTTGGATCTACTAGCGGGTCTTGCTGCCGCTGAATGCGTTGGTTCTGCTGCATTGGCCGAACTTCTGGGCGACCAACTGTGCCGCTTGGAGGCATCTCTCACCCGCGACGCACTGCGATCTCGCACCCGCATTTTCACCTGGACGGGTGGAGCTTGTTCGCTGGAGGGCGTGGCCGCTGTCAGTGAGGATATGTCATCTGCCATGCTGCTGCCGGCATCCAAGCTGCTTCGCTGTGAGTGTCGTCCACTATTTGAGGTCGTGGTGGTGGTGGTGTTGTTGTTATCCTTCTCCGTCTCCAACTTTGACATGGAGGCACCGCGTTTATGGCGATTCTGAAAGCGCTCCATCATATTCTTGTAGCGCGCCGCCTGGGCAGCTGCATCGTTCTCCGTGGCATCGTCAAAGTGATCAATGGTGAAGGCCAGTGATGCTTTCGTGGTAGCATTCGACTCGCTCGAGTTCTCCTCCTCATCGGGAGCTGACTTTGGTGAGTTGCCAGGTTGTTGCCGGTTCGCTCTGCCTTGTGCCGCCGCCGCTGCTGCTGCAAAACGAGAGAGCAGACACACAATTAAATTAGCATTTATTTACAGTTATTATTATTACATTTATTATTAGCGTTTATGCGGTGAAAACGAAACTAAGTTGCTTGGCGTAAATTAAACTTAAACTTCGCCGGAGCAACGCCACTGAAGTGGTCGGCGAGGAACATTACAAAAAGAGATACCGAGAAAGTAGCTAAAGAATAGTGGAGAAAGATACAGGAACGGATCTAGATAGTTAGGAGGGGTTTATTTAATTAATTTTTAAAATATTTAATTTGTTAATTAAAGTATTTATTGATTTACTGACCTATTTATGTCTTACTTAAAGTAATTAATTTCATGAAAATATTTATTATTATATTACAATGTGAAATCTTTACTTTAAGGGGGTTTCCTTTTTGCTAATTTGTTATTTAAAGTATTTATTTATTTGCTGACCAATTTATGTCTTACTTAAGGTAATTCATTTCAAAAAAATATTATTTTACAATGAGAAATTTTCACTTTTCGGGGGTTTCTTTTTTGCTAATTTGTTATTTTAAGTATTTATTTATTTGCTGACCTATTAATAAAAATATTATTTTACAATGTGAAATCTTTACTTTAAGGGGTTTTCCTCTTTAAACTATTATTTATTTAATACATAATTGATAAAAAATAACTAATTTTACTGACAACTATTGAAGAATCATTTGTTTGGCGATTTTCTTATTTTTCTCACAAATTTTCTTTCATAGTTTTTAAATAAATTATTAAAGTATTTATTTTTGCTCTTTAAAATTTTATTTTTTACTTGTTTTTGGTTATGTTTAATCTTTACTTTATAAAATAATTTAATATAAGCTAACAAGTGACACAGACTTCCCCCTAGAAATTTATAATTGAAACCCAAACAAATCACAAAAGAAATTTAATATAATTTCTAGTAAAACAAATTTTCTTTACAAAATGTATAAAAATGTATACTAAATATTCTCAAAAATAGGCCATAATTTTTACTATATAGAGAAGATGGCCAGGAAATTTTAGCAATACAAATTTTGCAATTTATGAATCAAATAAAATAAAAATACCAATTAAAAAACCTCAACCCAGTTTCTACTTTTTTGGTAAGCGATAAAAGCCTTTTAAAGACTAACCAAATTATTAATTAATTAACACCTTTTAAAGCTCGAATAAGAAATAAAACCTATATAATACATATATAGTACAACTTTGTCTGTCTGAAAACAATATCAATCCACCAGCTTTCTATAAAGATGACCCTGTCTCTTAACTATATTCAAGGGCCCCCAGTGAAACGCCCACCTGCGGCCAGAGCAGATCCCTCACCGCTTCCGCTAACAATTTCTATACGTTTCCGTGGCCAAGCAAAAGAAAATCAAACAATTTGCTTTCCAGAGCTCTCTGCCACGCGAAGTGGCACACACACACCACAGAGGGAGGCACCAACTAGGGGTCCGAGTCTCAGAATCGTGATCTATGGATGGGTAGCTTCCACACGTATGCTATATAAGGCGGTCGGTCGGTCGGTCGACTGGCTCTGCCCCGGCAAGTGAAGGTTAGAGTTCGGTGATTTCGGTCAATTGCAGGTTTTTATTTTGCCAAGTGGAATGGATGGTCGAATTGGGGGGAAGATTGGGACCCACAAAAACTTTTACGCTCTGCCAAACTTCCCGTTTCGTTTGCAATGAAAATATATATATTTTGAATTGGTTGAGTCCATATTTAGCATAGATTTTGCAGTCAACAAGTTTTTGGTCACGAATCAAATTTTGAAATTGGCAATAGCCAAACATTATAAACAATATTTGGAGGGGTAATTAAATTAAGAGTCAAGGTGACAAATTATTGTTTCAAATATAAAAATAGTAAAGATATAAAAATTAAACGATAGTATAGTTTACTAGAAAAGCGGCTTTAAATAATTATATACTGCACAACTGTGAAAACATGATTTAAATGACTATATTTAATGTTCTCCGTTTAGTTCAACGTTTTGGAAAATTATTGTATTTAAATCCTATGATTATTTTTAATGGTTACCAGTAATAAAGTTCCGCATTCAGCTTAATCATTTTTGATAGGCGTAAATTAAGTTATTATTGTAATTGTAAACCAGATGAGAATCTTATATATCAACCTCAAAAGCAGATAAAGATAAGGCTGCTTTATCGGAAGCTTTGAAGGCAACTACGAAAAATGTTTACATTTTCATTGTTCTCAGTTTTCTTATAAACATTTGTGTGAACCTTTTTGCTTGTTTATTTATCAGAGTTATTGTTTGTTTATTATTATTATTTATTACCAAAGGAAACCCACATTTTAATCTTGATCTTTTATATTTAAGTTCTTGTTTTTATTCCATTTTATTTCCATAATTTTAACAGAATTTCCTAGTCTAATTTCAAGCCCAACTAGACCATAAATAATTAAGAAAATAATACAAATTTCAGGTAATTTATTGCATTAATGTTTCGCAGGAAGTTCCAACTTGACTTGAATCTAGAACGGCATTATTCGGTTGTTGGTTGTGAACAAAAAATTTGCAATCCAATTTGGCAGGAAATATTTCCCCCTTCCATGGATCGAGGCAATCACCGATATAGACAATAGACCACAATAGGTAACGACCAACGGTAATTACGCTGCCCACTGTGCATGGCCATAAAATGTCTTCTATCGAGTTATCGTAGCCAAGCTCCCCGCCAGCTTTCGGCTCCACCAAGTGGAGACCAGCGAGCAGAGCGAACAATTGAAAACTGTTGGCACAACGCACAAATGTCGGGCATTACTATTGCCATTATTAATATTATTATTTCCATTGCCGGCTGTCGAGTGGCTTGTTCACAAAAAAAAAAATACAACAAAAATAAAACTCTTTTGTTGGGCTTTATTTTTTAGCCGCTTTTACTTTTCGCAATAAATGAAACAAAATGTAGTTCGAGTGGCATAAACAGTGGCGGCTAAAGAAATAGTAGTAAACTGAATCATTTTGTGACATTTTATTTATTTAAAAATTATTTTAAAAATGTTTTTTATCCAGAAAAAAACTACAAGATTTCTTAAATAACATTTTATTTATTTAGAAATTATTTTAAATACTTGTTATATCCAGAAAAAACTTCAATATTTGTTAAATAACAGAGAGCCTTGGAAGGTATTAGTATCGCTTACTTAGCTGGTTTTAAAATATTATTTTAAGGGTTTAGTTATGTATATAGAGAGAAAAATCACAAAAGATTTATCGTTAAATATATTGAGCTTAGTATTAAATCATAAACAATTTATTGTTAACAATATTGGGCTTAATATTATATCGAAATGATCATAAATTGTGGAATGTCAAAATTTTAACTATCGAAAAATATCGCATTTAATGTTTAAATATCGATATTATAGGGAAAATTTATCAACGAAATGATTACAAATTAGGCATTTCATTTAAAATATTGTAAAAATTGGTATATCACAATTTTAATAATTCAAAATTTTTGCTTTAACAAATGGAAAAATATCTTAATTTTTGCGAAAAACTATCAGCAAAATAAATAAACAAAATCAAAAAATTTTCGATATGTAATTTATGATTTTTCATCGAATATATTAACGTCTTTAAATTTATTTCCAGCAATGATAAATTAACTAATTTCAGGCAGTTGCGTGTTTTATCCCTATTATTATGTTCCCCACTGTATATATTAAATAAAAAAAAAGAAGAAAACTATATTTTTTCCGTCTGTCGGTCACCTTAACTACCTTGGGAAAGTCGAGCAGGGGAAATTGTGTGACCGCCTGGTGATTTTCGATCATTTGCTTTTCACTCGCCATAATTCCGAGTGTTAACACATTTGGTTAGCCAATATTACCGACAAATGTGCAGTGTGAGATAATCATCGGTGCGAATGCAAAGCGGAAATCTATAAGCAATTCTCTCACGCTGGCCAATTGGGTTTTGGCTAATTGCATTATGACCTTACGTCATCGCCGATCAATCAGACATTTTTTGGGTTTCCTTTCGTTTTGCTTTGATTTCGTTGTTGCCTTTCCGTCGAGGTCAACTTCTCGCATTTAAATAAATGTTATTAACAAATTTATTTATAATTTTTTTTCTTCTGCTCGCTCGGCGACACCAGAGAAAGCCATTGGTGATCATCATCATCTGTCAGCTGCGAATGAGGTCATCGACTGGCTGGCCATTTGTTGTGCGCCTTGTTATCGGTGATTGTTTGCCTTATATGGGATATTTCAGTATATATAATACACCAGAGACACTCTTCAGATCGGTTTGCTCGAGTTGAAGAGGAAAATTATTGTCCATTGAGATTTTCTTCAAGTTTTGCTATACAAATTTCTCAGTCATTGCTAAAAATAACAGTTTTAATTATTATTGATCGCTGACATTTAATTTTGTGACAACTAGAAAATTCTTTAAATATTTTAATTTTTTTCGGATGGCAGGAATCTTGTAGAAAATATAATAATTCAACCAATTAAGCATACCTCAACTTTATCAATTTGGGAACAAGGCCAAAACCAACAGATTTGTTCCGATTTCTTTAGCTTGATTCTTGGGTGTTGGCCAAAAATTAATGTCTCACATTTATATTGTATAGATATGCGGCTATATGTTTGTAAAACAAAAAACTATAAGGAATTCAGAGTGATTCTTGAAGGGAAAGTTGCACGTGACCAGAGTGGAAATAATCGAAAACATTTTCAAAAACCATTTTCCATATCAAGTGGATTATTTGAATTTGTAAAATGCTTTTAACAAATCAATTATAAGAAATTTTTTAGGGAAAGAAAACCATAAATTCCCCAAATACACTTCAAACTGAAAGACTTTTCAGATATTTATTTCCAATATAACGGGTGACATAATGGCTTCACACTCGCCACTTGAAAAACGAAACATTCCCAGGCCTCCAGAGGCCCCTTGATTACCTCTCTCTCCTCTAAGTACACCGATTTGTTTTTCATAAATCTCTTATTTCCCAATGTTTATCAGTTTTGATTTCTTTCATTCGCTTGCCAAATCTTACACAATTATAGCCCGTTGTCGGTCGTGTCATTATCTCACACACATTTTCATTCCTTGCACGCAATTCATCGGACAAAAAATACAGAAAAATCAAACAAAAAAGTGAAACAGATTTGTGACCAAGTGAAGTGGTGACTCAGCACCAGCTGCGGGCGAGGCTACTGCGATCGGATCCAGACTTATGTCTGTTTATGCCAATATTAAGCAGAAATATTTAATTGAAAGCAAAGGGAATGCAGGCGTAAATATTTCAATGAAATCGTATACAAAACTGAAAGGAAGGCAATCTGCTAGATATTCACATAAAGACATGATTTTCCTATAGACATCATTTTAATCTATAAAAGTTGCTGGCCTCAACAGATGCCTTGTTTGGCTTTATAAATATAATAAGGCTTTCAAGGAAAGGTTTTCAAGTATTCTTTAAAATGTTTTAAATTAATTTTTCTTATAATTTCCATTTTGTTTTACTTCCCTGTAAAACTAATCTAAATTCTAGGTTTCGTTGACCTGTAAACATTAAACATTTGGCATAATAAACATTGTAAATAAATAAAATTTGAAATTTCCAAAAATTTTAACTTAATTTCTCGTATTTTCTTGCCTTATTTTCAATCTGATAAACCTATTAATCTAAATTTAAGAATGTGCAACAACCATCAAATCAGGTAAAGAATAATAAACAAAAGTTGAATCTTTCTAGATTCAAATTTTAATTGTTTCCCTAAATGCCAGAGTTTCCAAACTAAAGAAAATTACACCACATGTAAAGTTCTTTTATAAAAATTCCCCATTTATCCATTAGCCAAGTCCGGTATTAAATAAAAATTAGCAAACTTCTTGTGGAGAAAACCGCAAAGCCACTTCTTAGTTTGGTGTCACAGAGCCATAAAAAAATATATAAATACTCGCCAAGCTGATGTCACTTGTCGCTTTTTGCGGGCTATTGATCCCGTTCCACTTTCTCGGGAACCAGAATCTGAGAACTTGCTTTTCAACTGGCCTCGGCCCACTGTGCCCCCATACACACTACAACTTAAACGAGGTGTGTTTTATATATACCTGAGTGTGTGTTTGCCAGGCATGACTATTGCAATAAATATTTGCGCTTAGTCGTGGCCAGAGACTCGCACAAAATAACTTCATTAAAAATTCAAATGAACAAAAAAAAAGGCAGCAGCAGCAAAAGACAAGCCTCACTCAACCTGGAACAACAAAAACCCGGATTAACAACAACATTGCGGCTAAATTAGCCATCAATTGTCGCCAATGTTAATGTTGGTGGTTGCGGTTTCAGTTTATTAATGTTTCTTGTATTTCTTTCATTTATAGCATAAACCTTTCTTGGTTTTTATAATTTATTTAAATTTAATTTAAAAACCTTGCCATGTTTTCTATTTAATTTCAAAATATATTCCAAATTTGCTAAGAGAACAAACCAAAAACTGTTATTTTTAAACGTTTTCTCAAAGCTCTTTGTATGTTAAAATAAGTATAATATTTTGTAAATAATAAATTGTTCACTTAAACTCTAAAAAATATAAATTTATAGAACAAAATTTAATTGAAAATGAAAAATAAGTGTTTATTATCACTAAAATTATAGAAAACCAACTCAAAATAATTAGTAATAAATTTCCTATTTAAGAAAATAACCTCCTACATATTTGATATAATAATTACAAATTAATTTTATATATTTATAATATATTTTAAATATTTTAAGAAGCCTCATAAAGGGCAGACTCACCTTTCTCAGCCGGCAATGGTGGCGGCTTGCCAAGGCAGAATTTGCCGCAGGACTCGTCAATGGCTGCTCCAAGGCCTATATAGCCGGGATTGGCAATTGGATTCCTGAGCTGGACATGACGGGGTGAAGCGGAGAGCGGCGAGGTGCCATCCGTTGGACTGTCAATGATTTCCGCGATTTTCTTGAGATTTTCCGGCGTTGTATCGGCCTTTTCGCGTCCATCGCTGCTGTTGCCATCCTCGTCGTCGGCGTAGATTGTTCGGCCGATGGAGAGGTTATCCCTGCTCTTGGCCTTGGATGAATCAGATGCTGCTCCCAACAGGGAGGCGTGGCCTGCTGGTGTTGTGGATCCTCCTCCTGCCGCTGCTGGGGCTTCGCCAGCTGATGTGGCCGCTGTTGTTGGTGTTGCTGCCGCGGTAGTTGTGTCATTTGCGTATGATGTCATCTTAAGCCTTCGCTGGGGTATACAAATTTTGCAACAAATCGGAGTTTTTTGTGGTAGGAAGGTACACCTACTTTCGCCGCTTTTCTATGCCTATTTAGCTAATTAATTAGCTAGTCATTTCCACACGTTTTTCCGGCCTTCGTTGCGTGCTGTCTAATCTACTGCCTTTTTCTACTACGCTTGCCACATCCTGCTGCGCTTTGAGTTTCGTTTTTTTTTGTTTTCTTCTTTGTGCGTAAAGTCAGTTCCTTTTGCTCTGCTTCTTACCTGCCAAGCGAAGGTGTGAAAAATCATTCAAAGTTTTGTGGGTAATTAGCTTTTTTTTAAGGTTTCTTTAAAAGGCAGCTAATATTTTGAACGCAGTTGTAAACACTTTTCTTTTCGGTTTAAGAATGCCTGATCACGCCCCGTGTGTAAATGGAAATGCAGACGAGAACCCGAAACACACACACGTCAATGGAGGGAAATGACCAAAAGGTGTATTTCCAATTGCGCGACGCGAGTTTTCCAATTGGACACTTGAAAATCTATTCAGGCATTTCCACATACGCATAAAAATAGACGAAAAGCGATTCTTGGCTGCCTTTTCAAGGTTGCTTTTGTTGTGCTTGGAAAGAAAACCTAATCGGATATTTTATTTTTACATTGAACACTTTTGGAGGCGCTCACACACACACACGGCGCCCGAAAACACAGACACTTGAGGCCAACACATACACACACTTTCAAGGGCAGGGTCCTCTTGGACTTTTCACTTGCATTTCCCGCACGCTTTTCACAATTATCCGCGTTCTCGACTGGATTTGATAATGAACTTTTCTTTATCTTCGCCTCGGTTTTTCCATTTCACGACACGCGCTCGCTTTTTAGCCACAACGCTTACTCACGGCAATTCGTTAAGAATGAACGGGGCAGGTGTGCGTATGTGTTGGCCAAAAGTGACTTTGGTAAAAGAGAGAGAGAGAGAGAGAGGGAGAGCGCGACAACAATGGAGAGAGCGCAACCGAAATAGCCAAATCTAGCTATTTATTCATTTATTACGACAAACTATATTAAAAGTAGATTTTAATATTGTCAAAACCTAGAAACTATAACTTATTTTATACATTTTTAGTTGTCCTTTTTAAAAGTTTGTTTAATATGGCAAAATCTGTGGAAAACGAATTAAAGTAATTATTATTATTAGTCAGTTTTGGCTACTAACTAGCCAACTGTTAGCACAGCAATCAGTGAGGAAGAGAGCAAGGCAAACAGCTGGGTAGGCACTCCAATTGGAAGGGAAACAAGTAATTAAATTTGAAAAAAAACAAAGAAAAGCATAGAAATTTTCAAAATAACTCTTTTCTGATTTTAAAATGTTAATTCCCACTTTAAGTTGTCTTTTTAAAAGCCATTTTACGGCCACGAGGTGGCAGCACTAATTGGTTCTCTCGCTCCCCACCTTTATTCTTCTTTGGCGCTCTTTTTATTAGTTGTTTTGGCCAAACTAAACACTAATTAAACTGTTAAATAACAACACAATGGACAGAATAAGATCCACAATGCGGATAAATGAACAAAAGAAGCTCTCTTCGGGGATTCACGCATCACTGAACATGGCAAATACCCCAGGCGGTGCACCCGACAGGTGGCCTTCAAATATCGACGCTAAAGCTATTTTTGGATCCAAACACTTGCGATCACTCTCGCTTTTCACGCTAACACGGGGTGGTACAGGTGTACGAAAAGGTTGAAGTAACTTGAACGGATGGATTTCAAAGACTGCACCAACTGTCAAATGGCCGAAACAATAACAATATTGCCGCCCAAGTGATAACGAGAGAACCAGCCACCCCTCTCTCTATCGACACACACAATGCGCGCATTCTCTTTCTCTCTCTCTTTCCGTCTTCCTCCCTCACCAAAAGTATTTTGTATTGGCATTTTTTCGTTTTCTTTTGTGCACTTGTTTGGCGTTTACATTTCACTTTTTGGCTTTATTTGTTTTGTTATTTGGGCGCTTAATATCGTAGAAAGCGACACTTTGTATTTATATACAATGGGTGACCGTAATTGGCACCAAAAAGGGCTTATTTACTTGAAGAACAAAGTAAGAAACGAACGGCGCCAGGAACTTGCAAACTTTCCGATTCACGACAACGCACTCGCTTTTTAGCCACTCACAGCAATTCGGTTAAGAGTGAACGTGCCGTTGTGAATGAATTTTTAAAAAGCGCCCTCTGTTGCTGCGAAATAGTACCCCCGTGCCGCCATCTATCAGTCTAATAGGTAATTGAGAGGGCATGAATTCCGAACCGTTAAAAGAAAGAAAGTATCTGCCTCAACACAAAATATTTAAAAGATAATTTAATTTATTTAATTTTAAGTGAGAAAGTAAGAAAACTTTGGAAATCTTATAATGGTTAATGGTAGCGGTTGTTGATATTTATAAAAAATAAATATATTAACTGTCTAGTCCATTGTATGATACATAAAATTTTACATAAATTTCAGAATCAGAATCAGAAATGCTTTATACATTTACAAAATAAATTAACAAATATCTAAAATCTCTATATTAATATATTTCCTTGACAAAATAAAGAAAAATGTATATAGTTTTCCCCCCTTACCAAACTAAATAATTATTTAAAAACTTTATTTAAAACGGTTTTTATTCAAACTGTTTTTATTGTTTATACATTATTATATTGTTTAGATTATATAGCTAGGCATGTGTTGAATGTATGTATATGGTTGGAGGGCATTATGATGCCAATCTTGTCTTCCCAGGAAAACTTACAAAACTAATAAAAAAAAACAAAAACGTAGACATTCATTCAGACTGCAATGCTATGGTGACTTTTGGCTGTTGGTTAGCATATATCTATATAGGTTTCCTTGTATATATATGTATATATCCGCCAAGACTGTACACAAACTGATAAAATTAACTGGGACAAGTGTAAACGGAATACTCTGGGAATGCATTTAAAAATTGGCGGCAAACTAACGTCCATTCCAGTGGCCCACATGCCCATTTTCGAAGGCCAGGTTTATCCTGGGATGCGGCAACGGGCGGCTCGCCTGCAGGACCTGCCTCGCTGGATCGTCCTCGTAGTACAAGCACTGACGTACAAATTCCAGAAAGAGTGCCTGCGCCTGGCCAGCGACCTTGGGCAATGCCTCCAGATTGGTGTCACTGCAGAGTCCTTGGACTAGCTGCTCGCATATGCGAGTGTTGGTGTCGACATCGAAGAGCGGCACTCCGAAACTAACGTCCAGCAGGGTCCACTCCTCCGTGGCATCTTCCTCCTCCTCCTCCATCGTTGGGGCAAGCAGCTCCTCGGATGGTGTCGTATCCAGCGGAATCTCAACAGAACTCTGCGACACCAGATCCCCTCGGCTGCTGCATTTGGCCAACTCGCTGGCCAGCACTTGACTGCAATCCGGCGAGGTGAACTCGTTCGCCGGACCATGCTCTGGGGTAGCCGCAAAATGGTTTTCATCCGGACTCTTCAACTGAAAGCTGGTGACAACCTCGCTATTTGGCACATTTATCGTCGATTTGCTGGGCGGCGCCGTGATTGACGAACGTTTTGGGCGCTGCTGCGTTGGCTTTAAGCGAACCTGCAGCTCGTACTCTTCGCAGCCGAGATCAGGAACGCCAGTGTTCAGGAATGTTATGTAGCCGCACTGTTGGCGCAAGTCCAAAAGGCTGGCCAGCTTCTGTACAGCTCGATGGGCGGACCACTTGGCCTGGCGCGGATCCACGGTTTGGAACGGGAATGATTCGTAGTGAAGATTGCCGGCTGTGCGGATGCCATAGCCCTGGAGCAACACGCAGCCGTTCTTGAGCTGTTCGTTCACGTTGCGGAAGTTTTCCGAATTGAGGACGTACGAGTCAGAGTGCAGGATGTTAACCAATAGCTTTCCATAGCCAAGAAATAGACGGGGCAGAGACTTCAGAACGGTTCCCCGGCAGAGCATCAAACTGGGAGGACCATAGCCTAAAACAAACAACATTTAGATAGTAAAAGATTGTGCAAGCAATGACAACGTTACCTGTGATATGATTGTAAAAGAGTTTGCTCCACATGGGCGTTACATCGGAGCTGCGCAGAAATTGCCCGAAATATGGAATGCTAAACGTGTGACTAAGCGATGCCGTCAATGGCGAGGCAGCTATTATAAACTTGTACTTCTTCTCCAGAACGCGATCTCGCGTCTGTCGATCCAAACCCTCCAAGCACTCCAGGCGCAGCAGATCCAAGCCACCGGGAAGCAGATGACGCAGCGAGCAGATGGTGGAACGTAGGATAACGGCGTGGGCAAAGTAGCGGGACACATCGCCTTCCCCCTCCGCATCCAGCAGCGACACCTGCTCCAGTTCGGCCAGAAAACTGTCCAGGCTCTCCTCGCATAGCTTGCCAACCTCGAACATGGTGACCGCATGGTTCTTTAGGCCCGGCGACAGGTTGCCCATCATCAGGAAAGCGGTAAGCGTTGAGTCAAACAGGAAGCCCACTCGTTTGCCGCTCTTTGGCAGAGCCGGCGCAGGAGCTGGGGCTGGAGCAGGCGGTTTAGTCGTGCGCTCACTCAGATCCTCTAGCTCCAGCTCTGAGCTCAGCTCCTGTTCATCGCTGTTGTTGCTGTTCAACGGTTCCTGGGGCGGCGTAGTATTCAAATTGGCGAAACTAAAGTCACTGGTATTGCCATCCGAGGAGAGGTATCCAATGGAGCTGCTGTCCTTATCCTTGTCCTTTTCCTTTGGAGTCTTTGGGGACTTGGGGCTCTGATCGAATTCAAAGCTATTGGCATGTAGGTTGTAATTCAGCGGAGTAATCTGTGGCGTTTCAGGCGTCTGCTGCCGGTTGTAGCCATTCCAGCTGGGATGATTGGGTTGAGTCTGCTGCTGCTGAACCTGCACTACATCCGCCTTGCGATGGGCAAAGCCCAGGCGACAGATAAAGGAGACCGCCTGCTTGACACTATCCAGTTCCAGCTGCAGCATATGGGCCAGCTCTGCGATGGTCATATGCTCGTCGGCACTTACAAAGATCTTGTACAGCAGATTCTCGAAGTAGTCGCCGCTCACTCGATTCATTACAAAGTTCCGCAGCGGTGGAATGGAGATCCGATCCTCGCCGCTGATGGGCACATCCAAATAGACGAGCCCCTTCCTGTACAGGCTGTGCACCACATCGTAGTCACATTTGCCCGCCGGCTGCGCACCAAAGTCTATGAGGTCATCGATTAAACCCCTCTCCGCCGGCGATAAATACTTGATGTCTGCCTCCAGAACGTAGCCAATGTCCAGACGCCACCAAGGCTCCATATGGATGCGGACGGGAAAGCGCGGCAGGAAGTCCAGAGGATTGGGCCGTGATCCGAATAGCAGGGAACGTGGCGTGTGTGTTTTTAAGTCGCTGATCAAAGCCAGGTACTCGTTGCGCCCAATGCCCAACACCCGCAAGCAGTCGGCGGCCGTAAAGTTGGGCAACGTGTCGTAGCTCTTGTCGCTCCGCAAAAGCTGGCCCAGCACGTCCACATAATAGTTGAAGGGCGTGACTCTCAGGCCCTTGGTCACGATGTCGGCCAGGTGGTAGGGAAACGCACCCAAACCGTTGATGCTCTTCTGGACCAGCAGCTCGTAGTAGCGCTGCTCCCGCCGGAACACCTTGGCGGCCAGGTTGCCCCTGAAGCGCAGCTGATTCTTCAGGCTGTAGTTGAAGACGAACTTTTCGTAATCGCGCTGATTGTTGTGCAGAACGGAGCGCAGGTGGACGGGCAGCAGCTGCCAGGTGACATTTCCACGCACGCATTGCTGCAGTTGGTTCTGGCAGTTGCTACCCCCAGCTCCGCCGCCACTGCCAATTGCGGCTCCAGCTGCCGAGCCAGTGCCTCCGCCACTGGTCAAATCCTCTTGTTCCGTCATCGTTGGACTCGGATTCGGTCGGGATCTTCGGTTTATATAGACCAGCTCATTCCAAGGCCTCTATTTTATAGACTGTCCAATATTTTCCACCGCTGCCAGGCCGAGTTGCGTTTTATTTTTCTTTTCTTTTTGTTGGCAGGAAGAGGAAAAACGACGACAGCTGATCGTTTTTTTGCAACACTGATTGATAGGTTGGGCATGTGACTATCGAAATTGAAAATAAATGGGACACCCTAACATTTCAGAGATTAGAAACCAAAAACTTAATAAGTTTATTAGTTTAAAGATAATTTATTTTTGCAATAAATTTATTTTAATTGAAATTATTTTTTAAGTAATAATTAGTTTTTAAAGAGTTGAAATTATTAATGTTTTCAGCATTTTAATAATTGTTAACTCTGCTCGATGAGACAAGAAGTGCTATGAATATTATAACAAGCTATTTTTAACAAGGACCGTAATAATTATAAGTTGTATTTAATATATTGTATTGTATTGTATAAAATATTAACTACAAATAATAAATAAAAATAAAAAATCATTTTTGATCTAAAAACATAAAACAGCAGTGGTCAGTTACCTCGAATGAGCAAACAGCTGATCGATTATTTTTTTTTTGCACTGGCCTAAACACAAAACAACGTCTTATCAAAACAAAAACAATCGATCAGCTGTTCATTCATACAGTCAACGACCTTCAGATCTGTTCGCTCATTCAAGGTCGTTGACCGCTGCTACAGCAAAAGTGTGCAAGAGGGAGAGAGAGAGAGAGAGATCAAACAGCTGATCGACCATTCTTGTTTTGAAGGGAATTTGTTGATGTAAGTCAGAGCAAAACAAAAACTGTCGAACAGCTGATCCATTATTTTTGTTTTGAACGGAGGTTGGCCGAAATAAATGCGACAACCCGCATGTTCATTAAAATTTTAAAATATTTTATCAGGTGTCTGGTCAAAAGCTATTGCTTGAAAAATTTTTGGAATATTTGAAAATATCATGAGCAAAGTTGTCCATTTCAATTATTTTAAAAGCATATTGGAAATAATGTTGGCAGATAGCCGGACCACAACAATAGGATATATTTCAAATATTTTGAAGTAACCTTTTGTTACAAAATTCTGTCAACATAATTCTTTGTAAAACATTTTTAAATTCCTAAAGTTTTTCGATTGGTACCTACAACCTATCGATATCCAAGCGCAACCCTATCGTACGCTTCCCAACACGTAAACGCGTTTTTCAACACCCGCTGATGATTTTCAATATTGCTTTAAAAACACTTGCGTTTTTTATTCGAAATTGTCAGATTGTTGTTATGAATAGTTGGTAAACAGTGCGCGCTTCAGGTTCGACATTAAGCCGGCCAGGAAACCCTCGATGCACGGCCAGCCAGCCAGCGGCAGATGCAGTGACAGCGAATGCAGAGCAGCGGCAACCGAATTTAAGGTCACAGCGACAAAAGGGACATCAACATCGATTTTTTTGCACCCTTTTTTTCGGTGGAGCACAATCTGGGCGAGCGCTTGGCCGGTTTTGAGCGAACAAAGGAATAAAGAAGCGGGTGTGGGGGGTGTGAATACAGCGGATTTCAGCGAAGATGAGTGGCGGCGGCGGTGAGGAGGAGGAGCAACAGCAGCAGCAAAGGCAGCATCAGCACCAGCTGCCAGGTGTGTCCTCCAGGTGAGTTTCGTCTCAGCTACAGGTTTAAAGAAAGACAATTTGATTGCATTTCCCTTATCCGCCAGTGCTTCTGGATCAGGAGCGGCAGCTGGTCGGGCCACGCCAGAAATGAAGCGATCGGCGGTGCGCAGTCTAATTCAGAGATACTTCCACCAGCTACAGTCCGGCTGCGGGAACGCCCACTGCACCAACGACAACTGCGCATCCAGCGGCAAGGTGGCGCCAATGACGCCCAATGAGGTGGCTGCCAAAGCCCTACAGCTCTTCTCCCAGGATGCTCAACTCTGCGAGGCAACCGCTTCGACATCCAGCAGGTGAGCACATATCATCCGCTGACTAAGATTAACCTCTAAAACACGTTGTTGTGCAGCCCCCAGGATGTGGACATGCTGTCGCCGAACGATAGCAGCAGCAGCAGCAGCGGCAGCTCCACCAGCACGATCACCTCAGCCAGCACCACCACCACCACTAGCACTCAGTCACAGAGCACGCCAGCCGCCGTTGTGGTGACGGCTGCTGCTGCTGCTGCCACTGAGAGTTCAACGCCTGTCCAGAGTGTGCCGCAGCTGGATCTTGGCGCTGGCCCTGGCAGCGCTGAGCCATCATCCGTCGGCTCCGGACCTTGTACACCCACCCTGCCACCAGTCCAGAGCCTGGATGCCAATGGTCTGACTGCGCTGTATGAGCAGTGCAGGGCGGCGGACAGCTACGACAGGATTTGCCACGCGATCGTCGATGTATTCTCCTGCGTGGACCGACTGAGTAAGAGCTTCATACGCAGCGCAGAACCAGCGGCCTCTAGTGGTCTACAGGAGCTGCTGGATAATCCGCCAGAGGCTCTTAACAAAGAACAGCTGCGTACGTTAGAGGGCGAGCACGACAAGGACGAGGACTGTACCCAAAAAGAGGAGCAGCAGCAGGAGGCAGCTGGAGCCGATACAGAGGGTCAGGTGTGCTCGGGAGAAGTAGCTGTTGTATCCGATACGGAAGCGGAGGCCGAGGACGAGGATGTGCCCATGGCTCAACCGGAATCAACTGCCCAAACGGAGGAGGAGGAGGAGGAGGATAAGTCGCAAAGCAGCGACACGTTGGTGGATTTTCAGGGACTGCGCCGCGTTCAGCGTTTGCTTTTTAGCTGCCAAACGCGGGAAAAGCTGACCACCAGCGTCATACAGCTGGCGGAATGGGTACAATACATGCGGCCCGACTGGGAGAAGGTGATTCATTGCCTGGTCATCTGCTTCGACCTGGCCACCAATAGTAAGTTTTTGGAATTTAAATAAATTAATTTATAATGTGGATTAATTTGTATTTATATACAGCCAACAACAGCGCCGTGGACATTGACTATCTGGACCGAGCACTGCCGAAGCTGTGTCAAGCGGCGGCCAGCATGCCCGTGCCGGCACAGGCGCATCTGGCCAGAATCTGGGCAGCACATTGCTCGGATCAATTGCAGACGCTGGTGGCCGCGTGCCAGCAGCAAATTACGTTACAGGTACTCCTCGACGAAGAGTCCATGCGGGAGAATGGCTCCATTATTGGCGTGACCAAAGTTTTAAAGGTAATATAAAGGTAATCCCTTCAAAAGAAAACATTAATTTTCATTATTCTCCCTTAGATTATCTTCTATGCCAACATCCTGGCCAGCGAGTTGGAGCGACCCTCTTGCAGGATGCCCATAGAGGACCGGGCAGAGGCCCCAGCCACATCGGCATCCTCTAGTGGCCCCGTTGAGGATGATTTATTCGTTTACAGCTCGGTGCATCAGCCGCACATGCCCAAGTTTGCCGAGGACCAGCTGGAGAAGGCGCTGCAAGTGTCGGCCATCGATTGCCGGCGGCCGTTGGTGCCGCTGGAGGAGTTTTACAATGAGGCACTCAGCGAGAACATTCAGATGCACCACGACTACCTCTCGTACAAGACACTGGCCATGGAGAGCGAAATGGGCTCCGGCCACACCAACTACTTCTCCTTTATGCTCTACGCCTTCATCCTAACGCCGGCAACCAAGGTGGATGCCCTATACTACGATAGCCGCATGCGGATGTATAGCGAACGCTACTCCTCGCTGTACTCCATCCTCAATAACTTCGGGCAGGATGATCAGGATGGTACACCACGGCCGGATCTTAAGTTGACGGTGCGCCGGGATCAGCTTATAAACGATGCTCTCATCGGGGTGCGTATACTATATATTTTATTGGGAATATAATATATGATATATTTCCATATAGCTGGAACTGGTGGCCATGAGCAATCCCAAGGATCTCAAAAAGCAGCTGGTGGTGGAGTTTGTGGGCGAGCAGGGCATCGATGAGGGTGGCGTTTCCAAAGAGTTCTTCCAGTTAATTGTGGAGGAGATTTTTAATCCCGCTTTCGGGATGTTTGTCCAGCAGGAAGAAACCAATAATATGTGGTAAGATTATATATATATATTTATACCCTTGCTGGGTATTATAATTTCAGTCAGAAGTTTGCAACGCAGTGAAGGAGACATCTCCGATCAACAGCCGAATCGATCTAGCAAACTAGTCCCTCAGTTTTAAAGCTATCCGAATGAAACTTTGTAGTTAGTCTTCTATATACTCTCACTCGTACATATGTCGGAACGAGCCGGATCAGACGACTATATCATATAGCTGCCATAGGAACAATCGGAAAAATTTTAGAAAAAAAATTTTAACTTTGTCAGTTTTCAACATATTTTCATCAAAGTTGGTATTTAGCCGTTTTTTACTATTTCTGAATTTCGGTTTTAATTTCATGAAAATCGGCCAACTATATCCTATAGCTTCCATAGGAACAATCAGGAAAATAAAACAAAAAACCATAACTTTGTCAGTTTTCAAGATATTTTCATTAAAGTTGAGATTTAGCCGTTTTTTTATTATTTCAGAATTTTGGTTTTAATTTCGTGAGAATCGGTCGACTATATCCTATAGCTTCCATAGGAACAATCAGGAAAATAAAAAAAAAAACCCCATAACTTAGCCGTTTTTCAAACCATTTTCATCAAATTTGAGACTTGGCAACTAATAATTATTCCAGATTTTCGGTTTTAATTTTTTGTTAAAGTTCTGCAAGGGTATATAAACTTCGGTATGCCGAAGTTAGCTTCCTTTCTTGTTTTAAACTTAATTAAAAGTAAAATAACCATAACTTTAATTCTAGGTTCAATGCCACACCCTTTGAGAATGGGGCTCAATTCACTTTGATTGGGATTATCATCGGTCTGGCGATCTACAACAATGTAATCCTGGCCGTTAACTTTCCCATGGTGGTCTACCGCAAGCTAATGGGATATTGCGGAACATTTGCCGACCTCAACGACTGGAGTCCCACGCTTTATAAGAGTTTAAAGTCCATGTTGGACTATCAGGGCCAAGACATGGAGGAGGTGTTCGATCAGACCTTCAAGATCAGCTACAGCAATGTGTTCGGCGAGATGGTAGAGCACGAGCTGGTGCCCCATGGCAAAGATGTCCTGGTGGGGCAGCACAACAAGCAGCTGTTCGTGAATCTGTACAGTGACTTCCTGCTAAACACAAACATTCAGCAGCAGTTCAATGCTTTCCGCAAGGGCTTTGAAATGGTGACGGACGAGTCGCCGTTAAAGCTGCTCTTCCGGCCCGAAGAGATCGAAATGCTTGTCTGCGGCAGTCGCGTAAATATTTTGTTATTTATTTTATGTTTTAATGGAAAAATTACTGACTTCTGTGTTTGCCCTTGCAGGAGTTCGATTTCGTTGAACTGGAGCACTCGACTGAGTACGAGGGTGGCTACACGGAAGAGACGCAAATTATTCAGGACTTTTGGAGCATCGTTCACGCCATGCCAAACGAGTCGAAGCGCAAGCTGCTTGAATTCACAACCGGCTCGGCGCGGGTACCGGTGGGCGGTCTGAAGTGTCTGCGTTTGCTGATCACACGCCATGGTCCGGACAGTGATCGTCTGCCCACCTCGCACACCTGCTTCAATGTCCTGCTGCTGCCGGAGTACAGCAGCCGGGATAAGCTGGAGGAGCGCCTGCTGAAGGCCATCAACTACTCGAAGGGCTTTGGCATGCTGTAGACTTTACACTCAAACACACACCTACAAACATACATGACCAACGTCCAAGTCCAAGTCTGTCATCGCAACTGTTACCACCTCTCTCCCTCTCTCTCTGTGGGACGGAGAAGGAGAAATTTGTAATGGGTTTGAGTTCGTTTTGGGTTCTCCCATTTATTTTTGATACGACCTGTTCAACGAGACAATATATACATACAAATTATAATATATGCTCAATTTCTGGCGCGATAGCAAGCGAGCGATCGCCGAACGGGCATGCGATTTTGTTTCCCCTTTTGTCGCCCAGTTAATTGTAAATACACACTTACATACCGCATTAATGTATGCATTCACCTATGTAAACTCCCCACATTTAAGTCGCAACGCGCTGAATATTTTGCTAAATAAATTTGGAAGTTGTGCGCCAAAACAAAGTTTTGCTTTTTTATTTTATTTATAATTTAATCGTAAGCATGGTTGATAGTTGCTGCTATATATAATTATGATAAAGTGCATAAAAATATGTATAACTTTCTAAACTGCAATATAAATTTTTTTTACAAATTTATTTAATTTGCCAAACAATCAAAAATAATGTTTTGAATTTAAAAAACACACAAATTGGCGCTAACAATGGTTAATAAATATATCGATAAATGCAATCGCTGCTCTGCCATCTCTAAAAATTCTGCACAAGCGGAAAGAGCGTCAAATCAAAACAAATTTGTTTACATTTGCTGGTAGCCATCGATTGCAGCCAAAATAAGAAGACAGGAAGCTAGCCACAGCATTCGACAAATTGCTAATTATATGTACCGCCACGTTTTTGAATAAAATCCTCACAGTCTAAATGGATAACGAAGATAACACTACGACTTCCGAGACCATTGTTAAAGGTAATACGATTTTATGATAATAAGATGATTTATAATGATAATAACTATTAATATAGCTTCAGGATCTTCAAAAAAGACCTCAGGATCATGTGCAAATTGCAGAATATTGGTAAAGAAGGTGGATGAACTGCAAGGTAAAATGAAAACTCAACTCAACTCGAAGTGTTTATGTTTAATTAAAAATGCTAATTACAGACTCCGTGGTAAAACTATTTACAAAACTAAACAAAATGGAAGGTAATGCTTAGAAACAACATTCAAGACAACCATTTTAAGTCGTCAAATTAATAATAATATTTAATTTATAGCTAAAAACGCGCAATATCACACCGCCATTGTGGGAGCCCTCGATGATCTTAAAGTATTCAGTAATCATTTAATGAAGAATGAGGCGTCTGCCATCGGACTGGATTCTTACTTTCCCTTGAAATCTGAAGCTGATTTAATGGAAGTGGAAGGACTCATTTGCGATGAAAACAAAAACTTATATGTAAGTAAGAATATAGGGAAAATATTGTAACACAGCTTAGCATACATTTTGTAAACCGTATTTACATTAACAGGTAGCCGCAGTCAGCAAATTGTGGCGCAACAATGTCGACAAAAATATTAGAAATGTGTTAAATGAAGACTTTATCCATGAATTCAATATAACCGGAACCTTTGGAAAAAAGAGATTGATGAACTTTCCCAAGGTGTATGAAGTGCTATTAGGTAAGTTGGTTGGTTGTCCTATTTGTAAATACATTTTAAAATATATGTTTATTAATTAACAGATTCTATATTAAACCTTCCAAGCACGAAAACCCAAGATCCCGACCATTTGCTGCGAAACGCTTGGCAGCTCTACAAAAGGAAACAAGTTGACATAAAAAGAGCGGCAAAAAAAAGAGAAGAAAAAAAAGGAAAAGTTGTCAGTTAAATTGTTTTACATTCTTAATTACAATTACAATTTATTTTGACTACAAAATAAATTTATTAATATTTTTAAAAAATTTATTACGATACATCGATGAAAAACCAAAGGTTCGATATACATGTTGAAATCGATTTGTTCCCAGCTCTATTGGACGAAAACCCAAGATCCCGACCATTTGCTGCGAAACGCTTGGCAGCTCTTCAAAAGGAAACAATTTGACATAAAAAGAGCGGCAAAAAAAAGAAAAGAATATGATCCTTAAAAAGTTGTCAGTTAAATTGTTTTACATTCTTAATTACAATTACAATTCATTTTGACTACAAAATAAATTTATTAATATTTTAAAATGTATTACGATATATCGATGAAAAACAAAAGGTTCGATATACATGCTAAAATCGATTTGTGCCCAGCTCTATTGGACGTTAGTTTCACTTGTTACGTTTAATATTTTTTTACTACGAGTAAGATCATGGAGCGGAAACTGCACAGTGGAATGCACCACGCTACCCTGCGCCTGCTGCAGGAATCAGGATGCGAGATAGCTCCGCACAACCTCATGTATCCGGTGTTCATCGTGAGCAACGACGACGACGTCCAGCCGATAGCCAGCATGCCGGGAATCTCGCGATTCGGACTGAACCGCCTGAGGGAGCATCTGCAGCCACTGGTGGCCAAGGGGTTGTCTTCGGTGCTGCTCTTTGGGGTGGTGGAACCGGAACTGAAGGACGATAATGCCTCCAATGCGGATTCCGCCCAGAATCCTGTGGTCAAGGCATTGCCAAAGCTGCGAGAATGGTTTCCCAACCTTCTAATCGCCTGTGATGTCTGCATCTGTCCGTACTCGTCCCATGGCCACTGCGGTTTGTTGGGCGAAAATGGGCTGGAGAATGGCCCCAGCATCAAGAGGATAGCTGAGATTGCAGTGGCCTATGCCAAGGCCGGTGCCCACATAGTGGCTCCCTCCGACATGATGGACAACCGGGTGAAGGCCATCAAGCAGGCCCTGATCGATGCGGAAATGAATAGCGTTTCCCTGCTGGCCTACTCCGCCAAGTTCACCTCCAATTTCTACGGTCCCTTCCGGGAGGCGGCGCAATCGGCTCCAAAGTTCGGTGACCGTCGGTGCTATCAACTGCCCAGCGGATCCAGAAGCTTGGCCATGAGAGCCATTCAAAGGGACGTAGCCGAGGGAGCGGACATGCTGATGGTGAAGCCGGGCATGCCGTACCTGGACATTCTGCGATCCACCAAGGACTCCTATCCATATCACACGCTGTATGTCTATCAGGTGTCCGGCGAGTACGCTATGCTTTACCATGCCGCCAAGGCAGGAGCCTTTGACCTCCAGGAGGCCGTGCTGGAGGCCATGAAAGGCTTCCGGCGTGCTGGCGCCGATTGCATCATCACCTACTACACGCCCTTCCTCTTGGACATTATCACAGCCAGGGTTAAGTAGGTGCTATTCCTCAATGGTGCAACCTTTGTGTTCAGTTTCTGTCTATATAGATTAGAGTGGATCTGTTACGAACATTTCATTGCATTAATGGTTTGACATAAGTTTGAGTTTCCATGACTTTAAAGTTTACCATTTTAAGATTTTAAGTTTCTTAAAGGTTTTTAGTTAATTTTTATCTTGTATCATATGTTTTTTAGCATTTGGTTTTAGTTAGATATTCCCTTTAGCAAATTTTAGGCTTAAGTTTAAAGGTTTCCAGGTTTAAATATAGATTTCATAGCCAAAGTACTTAAATGTTTGCCTTACTTAAAAGCTGCTTTTTATGTTTAATAGATATTTATTCGAACCATCATTGCAATGAATGTTTTTTAATATTTAAAGTAAATGCTATGCCTTAATAGCTAGTGTCATAAATCCCAATGAATGCTTTTTAATATTTAAATTAAATGCTATGCCTTAATAGCTAGTGTCATAAATCCCATAGCTAGTGTCATAAATCTCTTGGTACTATAACATCGTATAATCTTGATAGATAATTTGTCTCAAAATCTAGAAAGAATCCAAAAATCATTGCTATTATATGCACTTTTGTGGTATTTATAAATTTGGGGCTTTATGACACTGGGCATTATGACAGGTAGCAGGTCCACTCAACTCTATGCCTTAATAGCTAGTGTCATAAATCTCTTGGTACTATAACATCGTATAATAATTTGACTCAAAATCTAGAAATAATCAAAAAATCATTGCTTTTTCATAAACTTTTGTAGTTTTAATAATATTTGAGGCTTTATGACACTGGGCATTATGACAGGTAGCAGGTCCACTCTACTCTTCAATCACCCTTACTAAGTGCTTTTAGTTACAAGTGCCTCGCTTCATTCGCCGCAAATATACACACACGCACAACTAGAATATATATATTTTAATGGTCTTATCAATCGAATCGAATCGAAATCGTCTTGTTTTGGAATTCTAATGGGGCCGGCCAGAGAGTACACTCCGAATATCAATTGCATGGCGAAATTCAAGCTGCCTAACCGGATCTTCAAGCGAAACCAAGTTTTTGATTTAGGTGAATGGCAATTAACACTTTAATTAATATGTGGTTTCTTCGATTGCATTTACAAATGGGGCTACGGTGAGCACTGAACACACTGCCTGGGAGGGAGATAGCTTACTTGGCTAAATTGGTACAAGTTGAAGTCTTAAAAGAAATCATAAAAGATCACAAAATTAAATACGTTTAAGTACAATTAAGAGAGAGAGTTTTAATTTAGCGGAAAATGAGTTCAAGTTCAAGGGAATATTGTATCCATTTCGATTCCCCTAAATGAAACCTTAATTTTCTGTTTGATTTAGTCTAACAGTTGCCTTGATTCATTGATAAATCAACTTTAAACAATTTCGATTCTACGAAATACAAAGAAAACAGAACTTATACAACTTCGCCTTCCGCCAAATGGGTTTCAGTTTGGAAACTAAAAAAGGGGCCACTGTCTTTCAAGGGTTTAGATATCAAACTAACTAAAAATAATAAAAATTCAATTAAATATTACAAATTAAAAGCTAAAATTAAGAAGCGTAAACTAAAGCTAAGTTAAAAATATAAAATAGATCAAATACTGAATGCTTTAAGGATAATTTTAGGTTGGAATCTCTTTTTCGGGTTCTCCATATGTACTTTTTAGGGAGTCTCGCTGCTGTGAATGCGACTGTGCTCCAGGATGTCCGTGTTCTGCATGGGCTCCAGGTCTGTTTCGGAGATTATCTCGGCTAGCCATTGCTCAATCTGCACGGGATGGAAGGAGTCCTCGTCGCCGCTATTGGCCTCCAGTATAATCTTCAGATTCTCGAAATTCTTCAAGATCAGCCGCTTGCCGGGCTGTAAGTGGGGACCCATGGACTCGCTGCTCTGCGTAATAGTTGTGGTGGAGACTGGCTCCTGTTTGGAAGGTGCGGTTGACTCCTGGGGATTGGAGTTGGCATCGCAACTGGAATCGGCGGCGGCAGCCTGAACGGGCTCCGCGGCCACCTGGTGGTGGTATGTTCGGCGCGGCTTCTCCACCATGCTCTTCTTGATTTCGTTGAGCAGACGATTGTAGAAGTCACAGGTCACGTCGCGAATGTCCGTCTCATCGTAGCGTTGACTCTGTCCCGGCGTCGGAGTGGATTCCGAGCTGGGTTCCCGCTCAATTCGCTCCTGCTTCTTGGTGGCCGCCTTCTGCTTCTTGGACTGCGAACGCGAGCTGGCGTTGCTGGAGTAATTCGAACTGGAGGCGGTGGTCGTGGGAGTGCAGTTCGAGTTGGATGGTTCGGTGGTGGTGGTGCTAGAATCGGCGGACTTGGCCAGAGGTATTTCTGCGCTAACAGCCTCCTCGTTGGCGCAGTTGATGGTCAGGCTGGCTATGTTGCGCAGATTAATGGTGCCATTGCAATTGTTTATGGTGATCTTTGGCTTGAAGCGCTGCTTCCGAGCCTTCTTCTGCGGCTCTTGAACGCTGCCCTTGGACTTGGCCGAGGTTTCGCGACCCAAACTCGAGACGGCCTCTGCAATGGATGACTCCAGTTCATCGTCCAACTCCTCCAGGTTCAATGGCGGCACATAGGTCTCCCTCTTGATCTTGGCCTTTCTTATCAGCTCCTTGGCCTCCTGCAAAGTGATATTTATGATGGACCTTTTGGCATTGTCCTCCACGAGACTTCGATTGCGCGAAAAGTCCACAACAATGGCCTCTGGCGGGGCACCGTCCTCATCCAGATCATAGTAAGCCACATTCCCGTCCTGCAGGCACTTGTACATCGTCTCGTGGTCGTCGAGGGGCTCAATGTAGTCCTCATTCCGCAGGCCAGTGGTTCGGTAGTCCTGCAGCGCCAGCTGCATGTCACTGTTGTCCAGCAGGAAGTGACCGAAGCTCCGTATGGCGGTCAGCAGCTTCTCCTCCACCTCGTTGTCATCGTCGGCGCCTCCCTCGCCAGCGACGAACCTCACGCCAGCTTGCTCCTTCTCCGGCTGGGAGCTCTCCTTTACCAGCTGCTGCTGCTTCCGGGTGTTCGCTATGACCTCCAGTTGCCGTAACAGCAGCTTCTCTCGCATATGCAGAGCCGCCCGGATTTCATTAAACTTCTTTTGTACGATGCCTTTGACCTGGGGGCGTGGGCCGAAAACGGCGACGACGCGGAAAACAAAAGGAATTGGGGATGTTTAGGGGATGTATTCGTGGAAATGAAGGCCCTTAAACTCACCTCATCCAGATTTTTGTCCATTATACGGGCTAATCAATAACAATTTTCTCTTTACAAATTCAGCGCATTTTTTTCCTTGAATTCTTGTGTATAAATTTTTGTTTGTTTGATCGATCAGCTGCTATCTTTGGGATTAGTGATGCTGAAAACATCGATATCAACAAAAACATCGAAAAAAACTCGGAAAACATCGATGTTTTCAGCATCACCCAAATGCGCTCTCAATTACCGATTGGAGTGATATTAATTCGCAGCAACACAGGCGCACTTTTTAAAAATTCCCTGCAGCGAAACGGCTAAAGATAGCTTCAAAATTTAAACGTTAAATAATAAAACAACATTTGATGAATTAAAAAAATATATATTAAAAAAAAGCTTCGTGAGTACCTTGGGACATTTATTATTTATGAAATGCATTTTATTTTTTTTTAAATCGGGTGATCCTATGGGCAGTTAGGAAACCACAAACCAAATTTTTTTGAAGGCGGCTTGTGAGATTCTCTCCAATTCCTAAATCTGTAAAGTTTTCTTAATAAATAAATAAATAAATACGAATATAATAGTTGAAATATTGTGCTTCTTTATGGTATTTAAATAATTACCCTAACATTATCCGTTTCGACACAAGAAATTTTTGAAAAACGGCAAATTTTCACCGAAAAGCCACGAGCCTTTGCTGCGATGTTTATCGTAATCGTTAATCGAGCCGTCTGAAGGCGCGCTCCTATTGCGGTTTGAAATCCTGACATTTCTGACTGTCTTTAACTTGAAGTCTATTAAATACGATATAAAAGAAATATAAATATTTTTCACATTTTTAAAACTGATTTTATTTCTTGATTCTCCAAAAAGAATTTTAATAGTTAGCGAATGTTGGTATAGGTCTATCTTTTATTTCAAAATTCTTATACAACTCTCAAAAATTAATGAACTAATAAAATTTTAAAGAAGACGAAAATTTATTAACTTTATTCACCGACCGGCTTGCCATTCAACTTGTTCGATTCGAGCATGTTCCATTCTACCGAACGTGTTCGTCAAGCGTTTTAGCCCACTTGGCCGCCTTCGGGTTTGAACAAACGCAAAAGTCAGTGTTGCCACGTTATGACCGCCAGTAAAGCCAGATTTTGTATTTAATTTAGGTAAAATTTTAAACATTTATTGCGGCGATACGGTTGAAGATAGTCTAATAATTTAAATTCCACAAAATAATACAACATTTGAGGAATTTAAACAAAATGTGGTTCATAGGTACAGGAGTTATTCTTCCGAGTCTCCTCCAAAATAAAGTATAAGCTAGTTGCAAGCTTCATAAGATTTCTCATTTTCAAATAGCTAAACTGACAGCGCTGCTAGCAAATGGTATAAATACAAGTGCAACGCAAAAATGTTAGTCATTTTTTTCAAATTTTCGGCGCGTGTTGCTTTTAAGCAACAAGACGATGGCAATATCTTTCGCAGTTGCCAATTGTAGAACAAATTAAAAACAACAAATAAAATAAACACCGGTAACTGCGATTTTCGGTACGTTCCAAAAATTGGTATTTGTATACGCTTCGGCCGCCGGAAAAAGTGCGCCAATTTGCGTGGCAATAAAAACAAAAGAAAACTAATTAACAAATTAACAAGTGATGAGATTTTTGGTTGAATTGAAAGGAAAGAAAACAAATCGAAAAGTCGCCGCTTCCACGTACACTCAGCTGTCATTGCCTTTGCTCTCTCCCGTCTCTTTCCTTCGAGTCGCGCCGCTTCAAGTGTTTGATTTTGTAATTGTTTTTGTTTCTGTTACACTGTTTCATTCAAAATTGTGCCATGTTTTTTGTTTAATTCGCCTTCAATTTGTTACATTTGTCGCGTGGCTTTTTCTAAAAAAAAGAACGAATGAAAAAAGCGAAATGCTCCAGTGTTTAAATAACAATCGACAGTCAGCGTTTATTGTTGTTGCCTCCGACTAATTTGAGCTGTGCTAGTGTGCGAGTACGTTGGAATGTGTGTTTCTGTGCGTGTGTGTGTGTGAAGGCGCGCTGGCAGTTGTGTTTGTGTTTGTGATTGCGTGTTGTTGTTTTTGTTCCACTCTCGTAGGCAAAGAAATATTCGAAAAAAATATGTGCATTTCTCAGAGAATTTGACTTTGTTTCTCATTTGTGAAAGAGGGAGCGAGAGAGAGCGTAAGACACCGCACGGAAAAAGAAGCAACAAACAGAACAAGAAAAATACAAAAAAAAAGAAGGGAAACACACATGCAAAGCAACAAAAGAAACAGACAAATAAAAGAGAGCAAGAGAGCACAACGTTGACGCCAAAATTTTTAAAAAATCCATAAAGCCTACTGCTGCTAGCTACACTTTATGTTGTTTGCCATTCGGTTTGGAATTAAATTTGTCAACTATATTTAATTGGATCGAACGTGTTGTGTTTTCTATTCCCTGCGGATTGTGCCCTTCCATGTGTGTGTGTGTGTGTGTGTCCGCGTCTGTCGAGACTGTCTTTGCAAATTGTCTTTGCGTCGGCGGGTCGCTAAAGATATTTTTTATTTGCAATCCATTGGATACTCCACAAATGTGTGTGTGTGTTTGCGGCTACATGTGCTTGCGATTGTGATTTGTTTAAAGAAGAAATACAGTTAGACTTTTCGCTTTCTGGACAAGCGTTTTGTTTTTGTTTGTTGCCTCTAGCTTTCCGGTTTATCCTCCTTCTTCGTTTATACATTTCCCCCCTCCCCGCCTGCCGTTTTGTTTTTGGTTCCATCTTGTTATCATCGAGAAACTGGTTTTCCTTTAGCCCCTCAGCTTTGTTTTTGTCTGTGTTTTTACCTAGTCTCTCTGGCTTTTAAATACAAAATTACCTCATTTTACACCTCGAACTCGAACTCGGGCTGGAGCTCGCTGGTTTTTTTTATTTAGGCGGTGCGACTAACTCACGCACGCAGGCCCATTAAATTAAATCATTTTTGTACCGCCTTGTGTTAGTAGGTCGTTCAAATGTTATTAAACCTTTTTGCTGGAGTTCAAAATGCTAAGGTTGTTAGCCGAAATTCAGGTCTCGAAAAATCCTTCATTAACACAAATCAAAAATTTCGAGAAGTTCATAGAAATTGGGAATAATCAAATGAGAAAATTCTGATAATAAAATAATTAAAATTAAAAGTTTAATGTGTTCTAATTTTTAATTTCATTCATATTTCCCATTTCAGCTTTGAAATACCCAAAATCCAAACTGTTTTTATAATAATCAAGTGAAACAAATCAATAAAATCAATAAATACTAAAATATTCTTATAAACCACAACAAATTAAAGAACATAATGCCACAAAAATGAACTTCAGATCTTAAAAAATATCTAAAAACAAACCTATATTTTAACATTTGTAATTGAAAAACCCGCGAGTATTTAATCATCATCGAAGGCGAATGTCGAAAAGTGTTTCGAGGTCAATGTTTTCTCTGTTTCAACGGCAACAACTCATCGCTTAAATTAAATAACACAATCTGCAGCAAGGTGAGTTTTATTCAGTTATTATTACTTATTTTTTGTAACATTCCCCCTGACCCTGGCCCCGCTTTTGGAGTATTTCGAAATATTACCGCCGCCCACTTGTGTTTGCCCCATTTGAGGGCTAGACGAGATCAGTTAGTAACTCTTTGTGGTGTGAATTTGTTTACTTGCTATATTGCCGATAATGTGCGATGAGTAAGTTCCAATACAAGTGGGGGGCTACCCATTGATAATGGGGTTAAAAAATTAACAGATATCGGAATATTATTGGTTGGTAAATATATATATAAATTCCATGAACAAGGGAACTATTTACAGGGTAAATATTTGCAGGGGAAATTTATTTATGTAACTAATTTGTTGTCTAGGTTTTATATTTGAGAGTTATAAAAATCAGGAATTCTTATTTTTTAATGGCAAACTGTATTCTTTACTATTTTATTTATTATATTTAAGAAAGAAAGAAAGAAAGAAGAAAGAAAGCTTTTTTAAATCTAAACCAAAATATAGATAGATATTTATTTATTTAAATTTAGAAGGAAATGATATCACCACGTTTCCTTTTTTATTTTTCCTGACTATATTAATTAAATTCTAATCTAAAAAACATTGTTCTTGATTTTGTGATTCATTTGTACTCAAATAAAAATGCGGTCATAACTATTTTATCATGTTGTTAGACAACTTTTAATGAATATATATTAAATCTTATCTAGAATTATTTCCATACAACGCAAATTAAATGTTGATACTTTTTTACGAACTTTTATATTGGAATTATTATATATTATTATTGGAATATTATTATTATATTAATTATTTTATTATTATATCAACTATAAAAGGAGAACCCTTACAATTTAATTAATCCCTTTTGTAAAGTCCTTCAAAACCCCGCATTCCTTTGCTTAAAAGTGCAATTTCCATTTCCGTTTTACCTTTTTATTTGTATTTCTTTATTGCAAAAATATAATTAATGTGTATTAACAACTCTTGGCTTTTGATGTGGGAGAACGTAAAGGTATTCCTTTTGTTTCACCGATTTTAATAAGTTAATTTCACACGCGTAATAGAGTTCCCAATGGAAATGGAATTGAGTGGCACTTATTAAATCTACTGTAATTACCAATTTTAATGCAATTAATCAGAGAATCGAGAATGAGCTTAAACAACTGCATAAACCAATTGGCCCTCATCCATCGGAGATGCATTCAGCAATTGCAGAGCTCCTCAGTTCACTGGATATCTACATATAAATTCATTACTCGTCTTTAATTAGTTTCAATTTGCACAACGTCATCGAGATACCATCGAGGCGGGGGTCAGTGGGTAATAGAATTTCCTTCCCCTGCTTCAGTCTTGTCTGTCGTTTTTCCAAAAATTATTTTGCAGTTTGCACAATCAAATTGAATGAACAATGTGCAATATTTTGATTCAAACAGTAGGAGTTTTTGGCAAAAATAAATTAGAAATATGCATGGCCGGCCAGAGTTTAATTGTAAATAACTGCTGGTCAACATAAGGCAGATAAAATACGTATTTATATGCATTTAATTGTAAGCTGTTGGCTTTCGGAAATGGGAAATATTTTGCAATAACTTTTGGGTTTTTGGTGCACTTTTCTGTGTCTGTGTCTGATATTTAATCCGCATTGCAAAGTGGCTTTCGAAATGTTTTACCAATTGCAGACTTTTGACTTGTGAATTTTTATCACTGACCCCGACACTCCAATTACCCTCCTCTCAATTTAAGCCCCCTGAATTTTCCCCCTGAATTTTCCCTGGAGAGCTAACAATTTGCATAACAAAGCCGCTTAGTCTTTCGAGTGCCATCGGGGCATATTTTTGTATTCATGATTGATGGGCCCTGGTCACATATATAGCATATAGCATATAGCATATAGTATTATTATTATTATACATATACGCAGGGAAGTCCGCAAAAAGTCCAGGCAAGTCCACCGCAAGTGCTGTACTTTTATCTGTTGCAATTAAACTTAATCACTTGTTCACAATTAGCCTGCTGGCAGCTGCGATAATGTTTGTGTTCGTGTGTTTATGGCCATTAGGGCGGACATAAAAACCCTGTTACCCTGAATCGAGATGCCCACCTCCCCCCAGAACATAAAAATCAAATCAAATTACATTACTAATGCGCCGCGTTGCCCGCGACTAAAGGCCACACACTCTCTCGCATTTGCATTTATTTCGCCAATTTATTCTAGGGTCTCCCCCGAAAAAAACCTGGCCATATATAACTCACGATTCGGACCCGGCCTAAGCTGATTTTATTTTGGTTTTTCCCCTCATTCTATGTTGGCTTTTAGCAGGGCTACTACCTTCGCGTGCGTGAATGAAACGCTGGGCGTTCCACTTAAAAAGCAAGCTGGGGTGGTGATTCATGGAAAAGCTCCCTTTTTTTTTAGGTTGTGTCCTGGTGTCCCGAGGACGACGGCTGTCCTGGTCGTTTTTGGTGTTTTTTTACGGCTTGAATCATGCATTTTTTACCATTCTCTGGCTTGTTTTTTTTTATTGTTTGTGGGTCGAAGCGAATGCGTTTAGCTGGGCGTGGATTTGTTTTTATTAGCGGGTCTCGGACGGGCGGTTTGTAAACAGCTTTAGCACAGATCATAATACCATATTCAAACGGTTTTACTGCACCAAGGGGGCACTTACTTGCTGTGCATATTATTTGCCCCCGGTTTGAGGGGTTTAAATTATCCCGCTTTTAGGGTAATTGTTTAAGATGCCATCTTGGGACATTTTGTCATCAGTTTAGGTTCTTAAATTAGGAAAAATTGTGTGTGTGATGAATTTATAATAAATTTATTAATACTTTGGGTTTCAGAAATTAATTTCTTTCTTTGCTGAGTTTCCACTTTAAAAATTGTATTTGTTTTATTGAACAAGTAGAGACTATTTTATTTTTTTGCTAAATCTACTTCCATCTCGTTAAGCACTTGCCTTATTTAATTAATCTGCTTCCATCTATATATCCTGGTTTCACAATATGTGGCCTAACCATAAGCCGAAATGGACCCCCGGATTGATGCTTGCCAATTTTCGGAAATTCCAAATTTTGCTGCTAAAAAAAATCCTAGGGGGAAAGAGTGGATTTTTTGTGTGCAGTCAATACTAATGCGCCATGATTTATTAAAAAATCCACCACTCCACGGCACATATGGACGAATAACCAAAGGGGGAGGGTTACAGGACCAAGCGGTGGATACCATCAGAACCCAATCTCAATGGCAGTAGCACTCGACTATTCATCTAGAGAGCAGACGGTCGGACAAGTAATCTCCTTAAAATGCAATTTGTTTTGTTGCAATCAACGATTTTTGATGATGACGACGACGAGGACGAGGACGGAGATTGGTCAGGAGCAGGAGGAGTAGAATGAGCAGGGAGCGGGGAGCAGCCACCAGTTGGCAGGGAGCACAGGAAGAGCTGTGGGTCAGAAGCCGACGATGGTGATCGAATGCGAGTTGGGTAACAATTTGCAGCGTGGCCAAATAAATTGGTTGTTATTCGACTCTCTGCTGCTGCTGCTGCTCCTCCTGCTCCTCGATTCCCTGCTGCACCCTTTTCTCTAAAAAAAAATGATGGAAATGAAAGCAAAATTCTGGGAATGCCTTTGGTTTTTTACGTGAATCTCAACCCCTCCCCACTTGGCCCAAAACGGTTGGCTGCCATGCTGATGCATGGCCCTGGCAATGCGGTTCGAGCGTTGCGACAGCCCCAAACTGCCCAACTGACGGATGGATGGATGGTCAGATGGTTGGTTGGAGCACCTGAATGACCGGCCAATGGAATGAATGAATCACTAGCCAGGAGCCCCTGGCCCTTTGCGTGCTTAAAAATACAAAAAAAAGGCATTACCCATGCAGTCTAGAATTTTTCCACATTTCAAGCAATACACCTACTTGCCTACCTGTGTGGGAAGCTTATATGGCATGATCTCTTGCACTCAGATTTAATCTTGAAACACGTCATGAAAATTGTGATTATAAAAAAAATATATACAATATTTATGGGTTTAATTTGTCAAGGGGGTTTTTTTTAATATTCTTGATTAAGAGGTTGCCGGCTGATAAGAGAATGGAAAAAGACGTCATTTTATAGGAAAAATGTGTTACTTTTTGACTAATATTTTACATAAATATTAAATATTTAAAAACGGTAAAGATTAAGCCATAGCAGGTTGGTTTTTTATATTGTTAAGATAAGAGAATGGGAAAGGACGTAATTTTATAGGAATAATGTAGTACTTTTTGATTAATATTTTACTTAAATATTAAATAGTTTAAAATTAAGCCATAGCTAGTTGATTTGTAATATATTTTTAATTGTTCTAATTGACTTGCTCTTAAAACTTAATATTTTGTATTGATAAAATGTTTCTTTAACTCTAAAATTTCCATTAAAAATACAACTCTTAATGGCGCAATTCATACATTTTATAATTATCTTAAACTACGTTTTAGAAAAATATACTAAAATACTCTATGTTTAAAGATAAGAAAACGCCTTAAGCTGACATTGCAAATTTTTATAGGAAATATTTTCAAACGCTGTAAAATACTGTTTGCCAAATTAATTAAGATAGCACTTAATTAAAGTGAAAAATACTTTTATAAGTAACTATTGACTAAAATAATTGAAATGTTTACACAATGCGAATGAGAATGCAATGGCACACACACACCTGTGTGTGTTGTAGATTCACACCCAAGTAACGAGTTACCGAGGGTCACTTGGCTTTGCTTTTCACCTCTCTCCCTAGTTTATTGCGTGTTTTTCCAGGCATAGATTTTTGTTGGCTTTCCTTTTGTTTGTTTGCTCAAACCCTGTTCCATTTCCATCGTAGTTTTCCCTGTTACCCTGTACCCTGTACCCCCTTTTCCCGCCGTGAACTATTTTATTTGCCTGCACGTATCAGAAGCGTGTTTCAATTTGCACAAAAATTCACATGTCGATTGCTGCTCCATCCATCCGTCTATCTGAGATTGATTTCTAGCATGGGTATTTGTCTCTCGGTCTTTCCATCTGTCTATCTATCCATCCTATCCATCCGTTTGGTGTGTCCGCTGTCCTAGCTGGAAGGATGAGGCTGGCAACACCGCGTATACGCAATGTGCACTTGCCTTTTTTGCATATTTCTGCATACGCCATGTGTGCCAATGCATTTAATACAGTGAAACTAGTGTAAATGTAAAGAATATTTGTTATATGGTATTTGGTTGTTGAAAATTATGTTTAGACATTTTAAAAAATATTTTTTTACGATTTTTTAAAGAGTTTTTTAGGGAAATTTATAACCATAAGCAGCTGAGGTAATACTTGAACAAGTTTTATGAATTAAAAATTGTATTTGCATTTTAACATATTTAAACCCTTGATATTTACTGATTTTTTAACTAATATTTAAAGAAAGTTTTTAAGTTTAGTCCCTTTTTTTACTAAAATAAATACCTTTTAGTTGAAGCTCTTCTGTGATTTGAGATTTGTTGCTTTAACATTTTTTTTTTGCACAGCGTCGCTGCTGAATGACTCCTGTCGCTCAATGAGATGTGCATTTATTTCAAGTCCTTGACAAATGGCAATTGATTAACTCGTTTTCCACTCGCAACTCTCTCGACAACGTCGTCATCTGTCGCCCAGGTACATACGTGCCTCATTCACCGTCAGATGGTCTGATAGCAGCCGTTGCCGCAGCACAGAGGGCCCGGGTATATCAACACTCTTATCAGCAGTGCTTATAATCACACCCACAATATACTACTATGTACCGAGGGGACTGGGTACCATATCAGACATTGCCTGAGATGACCCTCCGCCCCTGCACAATCCACGACCAACCTTGGTAATCGGGGCTTGTGTTATTTTCGCTGTTATTTCAACAATTTGCTGATTAGATTTCCATTTTCCCCACCGCACCACCCACTCTCTCTCCCCCCAAGAGAAAGTTGATTTTGTTCGCCGAGAGTTTCTTAATTGAAATAATTTAGTGCAATTTTGCTTTTACTTTTTTTTTTTTGCCTATTTTACCTACGGCCTTTGTGGAGCTTTTCTTCTTTTGTTTTTCTTTTTGCGTTTTGCCTTAGTTCTTCTTGGGTCGTTTATCTTGTTTACCTTACCGCACCCACAGCGAGGAAATTGTGGGGGATTGTGGGGAAAATACACGACGCTGTGACGTAGATGTAAGGAAAGCTGCCGCAGTCATCGGTAACTAATCAGTGCCAGAATTAAGTTGACAAAATGCCATGACCAGGCACAAAGAGCAGACTTGCGATAAACCGCTTTTATGTGGCAGTTAGTCACATACCACTCCGCCATGGTCCCTGGGGATGTCATTTCCAAGACCTATTTTCGGGGCATTCAACAACGCTTGGCAAATGTTAATCAATTTGCAAGGAAACAGCAAGTATATTTTGATTAATGGTTGAAGAGCTTAACTTATGTTTAAGCCAAAGATAAATTAATATAAATCTTCTTGGGATTATCAATACATAATTATTTTATTGTTTAATGAGGAGGAAAATTATAATATGCTTTAGATTAGCTACTAATTTATGTAAAAAGCTAGAGATTAGCTTCTAATTTATATACATTTATTAAACTATTCAAGATTAGTAAGGATACAAAGTAATTTCTGCTTTTAAATATAAACTTCTCTTAATTATTTCATCGAAAGTCATATATAAAAATCATAATTATGCTTTCAATTCACACAAATTTGTCCAAGATTACACGGACAAAGTGTTTATGAATAATTCATGGTGCGTTTTTAATTGACCACCGATTATAATATACCAATTTGTGGCGGCTTATGCAAATGTTCAGCGAGGGAAATTAATAAATTAATAATGTTTTCATAAATCTAAATAAATAGTGCAGCAGCAAATGCATCCTGTGAATATTTCACAGCTTATATATGCTAATAACCATATCCATTGGAGGCCATGACATCCTTGTGCTCCTCTGTGCTCCTGGGCTTGGCCATAAATCTGAACTAATCTAATCTCAGAGCACTCACTTGACGCACAGCACTCAAGTCGTGGCACATATGATTAAATATCTATTAGCTGCCATAAATGGAACGTGTGTTTTGCTCAAATTATGCAGCAATTGCCATACCAACTTGAGCCTGAAGCTGGGATTCAGTTTCAGCTTCAACTCCTGCTCCTCTCTCCTGGCATCTAATCATTCATGTGCCAAACGACATGAGCGATTACGTCGACACATGGTCGGTGGAGGAGGATGAGGGGTTTTTCGGTCCATTGATAAGCAAGACAAATGTGCTGGCTGAAATCTATAAAGGCTATGTATTTCCACAAAGCTGTGTGTTTCGTACACCACTCCCTGGCATGCACATCATAAAGCATACGTTTCGAAATGAGGAAAGGCTGCTAAGTCAGCATCACACGCACACGCACACTGCGTATACGCAATATTTCGCCAGCTTTGTGGATGCCGCACATGCAGCATGCCCAATAAGTGGCATAGAAAACACCGAGAATAAACTATATATAATATTGATTGGGGGATAATATTAATTGGTTAAGAAACGTGGAGCAATTTACATAGAAACCATAAATTAGGCTATTATTTAGAGATAACTGAAGAGGGTTTATATGAAGATAATTCATTATTTTATTTACTTTTTATGGAAATTATAAATTTAGCTTTTTAAAGAATTTTTATAAAGATTTAAATATTACTTAATCTTACCTACTTACTTTACACTTAAAAGATTTTTAATATTTAAATATTACATTTTAATGATTTCTTATATCTGATAATATAAAGTTTCCCTGCTGTCATATGGTTCTGCCAGAAATAAAATCAAATCAAATAACAAAAATAAATTATCTGTTATATTTTTTTTTTGCTGTGGAAAAATAGAAAAGCCAAAGCCAATGTTATAACTGAAAGCCGATGTCTCAAAGATTGGTTGTGTCTCTGCCATGGTTTATTAAATTTATGTTATGACATTTTCTAATGCATATTTTGCCGGAGCGCTGTGTGCGTGCTTGAAATATTTTCTTTAGCCTCATATCGAGCGGGATTTTCCACCCAAAAAACCCCCCCTTCGCTCCCCTAATGTCCTGACATACTTGTCTCGGAGCGTAGGAAAAGGTGTGGCGGCCGGAACATCACCTGAACTCTGATGTTACTTGAAAGTTGGCTCAACTATTTTTCTAGTGTTGTGATTTTCCCTTGTCACAGCAACAGAAAGGAGAGGCCGAGAGAGGAAGAGAGAAGGTGCCACTAGCTGAGCAACTTTTGCGCTATGCCAACCATTTTCCTCCATTTTCTCTGGGTTTTTCTTTTTTTTTTCTGTTAGGCAACTTGGCCTGACAAACATTTTCATTCCAGGCAAGAGCAGCTGGAATGCATTTGGCCTGCAGTCCCCATCGTCGCTGGCCTGGTGGTTTCCCCTTAGTTTCCCTTTAGTTTTTCCCTCACCTTTAACTTAAAGTTGGCTTTCGCCTTCAAGGCAAATATTGGCGCCCTTCGATTGAGTCATCGCAAGTCAAACATTTGTTCGTTTAGCTCCAGGAATCGGTTTCGATTCGTGGCGATTCGCTTCGATTTCAATTTGCCAGGGCGCAAATTGTCCATGGCCAGTTGACAGTTGACTGAGGCGTTTGTCAATCTGTGCCCTCTAGAGGGTTCCCCCCTCTCCCCCAGCTGCTTGTTGGGGATTTTCCCTTCGATGATTTTCCCTGCCTTCGGGGGCCAAACACACGCACGCACACTCATAGCCACCGCACGCACACTGACGCCTGACACTGGCGACGGGCATTGTGAGCGCTGGCCATTATGTGTGCATTTTCACTAGTCCGCCTTTGTTTGGCCGATGCGTCTTTATGCCTTCTATATGCCGCAGATAGTTAGGGAAATTATGGGGTATATAAGACAAAGGGTTTTTTGATAAAATTTATGTAATTTTTACTGCAAAAATCGAACAATAAATGCTGGCAAAACATAAATAAAGAAATTATTGTTTGGCACTTCTAGGATTTTTATTTAATTTATTTTTATTTAAAGAACTTTAAATTATTAAAAAAAAGCAACATAAAAACCTTATACAATCAATTCCAATTAAAACTGTAAACTTCATGTTTTTTGTTGATGAAAAACATTTTCCAATTTGTTTGTTTGAAAGTGAAATTGAATTTGATTGATGGGCAAGCAATCGATGTTTCATTTTATAAAAATTGTTTGCCATTTGCCAAAAGTGGAAATTTATTGGAATATTAAAAAAAAAACAAAAAGGTTTTACTTGGATTTTAAAAGTTTAACTTATTTTTAATAAATTCTGCTAGATTCTAAATAAAAGAAATATATATTTACTTTGTAAAATACAAATCCCTGGTAAAATTTGATTATTAAGGAAATTTGCTATTAAATTTATCCAGTTCTTATATAATACTATATTTCAAATATATATTTTAATGAATACATTTTTATACACATATATTTATGAATATATTTTTATTAATGCATTTCTAATAAAATATTTTGTATGATATATGTTTTATATTTTCATTAAACCCCATATATCCTTTCTAGGATGTCCTTTAGTCTCAACATTCCCTTTCCCTGTCACTTACCTCTTCTCATTTTCTTTTGTTCGCCATCGTTGACCACATTTAGTCGTTTTGTGTGTGTGCCTGTGGCTGAGGATCACATCCTGGCCGCCATCGTTGCCGAGAGTTCATAAGGCCCCTCTGACCCGCCTCCTCAACTTGCCATCCGTTCCCCCCATCCTCCCCTCCTCCTTTTGCTATAATATTTTTTCCGTTGGCAGTTGCCGCCTCTTCATCTCATCCGCAGACTGCTGGCCATTGTTCACTAATTTTGTCACGTTTGCAGCTTTTGTTAGCAGTACTTTGCCATCTTTCACTTACTTTTCTATATGTCTCCGCCTGCTGGCTGCTGGATGGATTGGCGAAGGGGGAAAGGGAGAGGGACGCTTGACCTTCCCCCCGAATTATCCTTCTCCTTTCTGGGAAACCTTTTGCCTTTCGGCTTGTTTGTTTGATTGAATCTTTCTGGGCGATTTGCTGGTATTGCAGCAACTGCCTTTTTGCTTTATAGTTGGCAGTTGCTGCTTTCCCTTTTTCGGTTGTTTGCTGTGGTTTATTTTCTTTATACACTGAGGTAAATTAGGGTGTATAAATTGGTTAAATCTTTTCTAGAAAGTTTCAGTTTAATCGGTTAAGTAGTTTGGGAGTTATGTGGTCTGGAGTAAAGGTGTTGATTAAGGGTTAGGAGTTAAGAGTTTTATGGTAATTTCTGGTGGCAGTTGGTTTTAGGAAGTTGAAAGTTGAAAAGTTAAAAGTTAGTTATTTTATTAAGCAAATATAAGTTTTATATGTTCTAAACTGCAAAAGTTGGATAACAAAATGAAGTATTTGCTAATTGAAATAGCTAAGAAATAAGACTTATGTCTTTATGATGGAAAATATATTTATTAAAATCTTTTATATAACTTATATTTATTTTGCTTTAAAATCACTTATTTACTAGCCTTTTCTTTGGGCTTCATATAAATTTAAATCTTTGAAAATTGTTTATATTTTCAAACTACTATTTTCTTTTTTGTATGTGCAGTTTGAAAGTCCATGAAACTTCTATTGACTGATTTGCTTTTGCTTCATCAGCTGTAATTTGCTTGCTTTAACTGCGGTGAATGTTTCCGGAGTTTGGGGTTTGGACCTGGTCCTGCCCACAAATGATATGCAAACATCCTGGTGAGCCACATGCCACCTGCTGGGGTTTCAAATGCTGCATAAAAAAGTTTATCTTTGCCAGAGAGGAGGTCAGCACGTGACATGCCTGCCCCGCTAAGCATGCTGCACATTTTTGTCGGAGGCTTCAGCCTCCTTTCTCGATTTTTTTTTACCAGGTTTTTCCTGGCTTTTCCCGATGCCATGTGCTGGAAAATACATACTTTTAAGCGCATGTTTTGAATATTCGCGGAATATTTTGGCTGTAGGGGAGGTCAGGATGGGGGGTCCTCTTCCGGGGCAAATCTACGCAGCTTATCTACATGCTCCCGCACGAGATGGCCCTTGCCATCATCATAGCTATAAGTATTTTTGCACAATTTTCCGCTGCCATCCACATCGTTTTCGTGGGTTTTTCTTTTTTTGCATTTTCCTCCCGGTTCCTCTCTTAGCTTTTTGGCGCTGTCGCGGCGGTGCCTTTACATCTTTTTAATGTTGAAAAGCTTTACTCACTTCCGCTGCCAGGCGGAGCCAGGAAACGGAAGTTTAACTTTTGTTAAAATTTTTAGTGATTCCGTGAGGCGCAGACATTTGCCTGGCGACTCGGACTCTTTTTTTTTATTATTTTTTTTATACCCTGTCATCAGGGTGATCAGTGGTAGAAGTTTGGGAAGAGAACGTGGTCTAAATTGCTACATAAGTGTTTCAAATAAATTAAACTTTTTTCATGGCAGTTTCATTGGCTTTTTTTAAGAGTTTATTTTGCTGTTTAATGGACCACATTTCTTTGTTTCTCTAACAAAAGGTTTCGTTATTGTTTTTAACTTGTTTTGTGATGTCTGTTGAGGAATTTTTTCTGACTTAATTGCTACTAAACGATTTTTTATTTATTGATAAAGTTGGCAGCGTAAATTATTTTCTAGTGTTTTTTGTGCCAGGTTTTTTAATTCATGGAATCATTTGTAATCTTTATTTGGAATTTCTTGGTTTTATTGAATATTTATTGACTGTTTTATGAGGCAGTTTAATATAATTTTTAAATGGTTTTATATTGCAAACATATGTAAGCTTTAGTCGGAATTTCTTGCCTTTATTGAATATTAATTGCTGGTTTAATAGGAGAATTTAAGCTAGTTTTTTCATTTATAAAATATATATTTTTTAAAATATTTTCTGGTACTTTTTTTTAAAGGTTTCTTCATGAAACATATGTAAGCTTTCTTGCATTTATTAAATATTAATTGCAGGTTTAAATGGGGAAATTAAAGTTTAATAGCTAGTTAGCTTTTCCATTTATAATTTATATTTATTTGAGTGTTTTAAATTTATAAAAACATACCAACTATTTAATAGGAATATCTGGCTTTTATAAAATATTTATTGCCGGTTTAATAGTCGAATTTAGAGTAGTTCGTTTCGAGTTTTACTTTATTACACATTTTAATCAATGAATTTAATAATAATATTCCTATTTTCTGATTGAAATCGCATACAAATTATGGAATTTATTTTTAAATAATTTCTTTTATTGCTGAAAATATATACAAATTTATTACACCGATTTAGGACACCTTTTCACATAAAATATTTCCTAGTATCAGAAAATTAAATATGTTTTACCTGCTTTTATAGACTTTATGGGATTTTATCACCTCTCTCCTGACTCACCTAACAATATAGCTTCTGTTTCTGTAAAGCTCTTTATCAAAACTTTATGGAAGCACTGCTCCTGGACGAATATAAAATAAAATATCTATCTTATTGTGTGGCGAGTTCGAACTGCTGTTGGATATTTCCTACGGGGCTTCCTTCACCTCTGGAGCTCCGGAGCACCGGTTGACCCGCCCATTCACCGAGAACAGTTTTAAGCTTCGGACTTAAGTAGTTTTCAGCACATTCTGAAATCATTCCTCTCTCTCTCTATATATATATATATATACTATATATATGGAGGTAACTGCCACTGATTTGGCCGGCACTGACCTGCTTATAAGTTTCTCCGACGTGGCAACGAGGCAACGCCCGTTTCCCCATAGAATTTCCACACGGCAAAAGTTACGCTTTCCTTCTTTTCCCTTCCGTTGTTGCAAAAGTTGGCAAAAGTCGGCAAACAGCCAAACTAACAAACTGGAGGGCTCGTTATTATTATTATATCTGGTTCGTTCGATGCGTGTGCCTTCTCCAGGTTCCTCTTGGGGAGAGAGAGAGGGAGGTAGGTAGGCGGAACCTTTTAGCCCTTAAACAAAAGTAGCTGCGGATTTGGCCCGAGCTCTACCGATGATTGCGTGCAGCCTGGTCATGGCTTTTAGCGTTGCATGTTGCCGGAGTGCAGGAGTGCAGGAGGAGTCACGCCCCCTTCACAGATAGTGTATGTGTGCCACACATCCCACACACACACTTGGCCACATCGGAAATGCATTTTCAGTGGCCGTCAAGAAAGCAAGAGAAAGCCATTTCGCTTTATTTTACGAGCATTTATTGCGCGCCCACGACGTAACCGTTTTATTTCCCTTTTAGCCATTTCAATTTTCGCGAAGTTTAAATGTAATCACAGCGGATGTGGCTCTGCATATTCCTATGGGATATGCTTTTCTTTGAAAAACATATATATATATATATTTTAAGCGAATGTGGAAGCTGCCTGTCAAGGAGAAAGCTTCTTGTGATGGTCTTAAATCAATATTTGGTTTAGTTTGTGAAAGGTATTTGCTTGGCCCTTAGGTTAAATAGAAAAATATAGCGCTTCCGCTTATATTTTATTTATTTTATTTGAAATATTTATATTTTTGACAACGTAGATTTTTAATCAATTTATTAGGAAATATATTGACATCTTAGAAAAGCATTTGTTGGTTTAAGAGAGCTTCAAAATTAAAGAAATATTGGGAAAAGTGGGTTTTGTCGAAATTTATTAAATATATGTACAAAAATTATTCAATTTTAAGATCAATAAATAACGAAGAATAATTGTATAGTGATTTTTTTTAAATTATATATTTTTATTTGATCTAAAATAGTATTTTTAGATGCAAAAATCATACAATTTTGAGATCAATAAATAAAGAAGAATCATTATATAGTGATTTTTTTAAATGGAATTTTTATATATGAATATTTATATATAAATAATATAATAATAGTAAATAAACTCGGAGAGTTCCAGACAAATAATATAGCAAATAACTTAATAAACTCTTCCAAAAGTTTAAAAATAGTTATTTCCCTATTTTCATACCCCCTCTAGATCCCTTTAAAATCCGCTCTTAAAACCAGAAATCTTTGAATATCTTTTGCAATATCATTGATAAAATGGAGCAATACCCCGTAATGTTGCATATTAATTTTTATATTTTTGGCTGACCTACAACCACTTAAAATCACTTGACTTTTATGTTCACTTTCAAATATTGCTTCAGCAGGAAAACAGACCAAAAAAAGCAGAAACCAGAAGCAGCAGCAGCGGCAGCTTTGCCATCACAATCTTTAGCCCCAGGCGATGACATCACGACATCGCTACGCAGTAAAAGCATTATGGCAAATTGTTTTAAGCTGTGCGAAAATGCCATCAAAATCAGTTGACTATGCAAAGCAGAAGGAGGAGCAGCAGAAGCGGCAAAAGGATCAAAAGGGGGGATGTGAAAATCGGACATTGAGGGTGGAAAATGGGGCAGGACATTGCATTTTATGGCATATGCTGCATGTCAGCCATTGTTGTGGTCGTTTTGCAACAGGCAAGCGTTTTCTTCGACTCCTGCTTTTCCTGCTTTCCCTTTGGCTGTAACTTAACCGAGAGTCTCGCCTCGAAGGAGCCACCGCCGCAGCCAGTGGTCAGCTCTGGTGGGGGTTCCGGACTCTGGTCCCACTGTTCCCTATTCCCTGGTCTCCGGTCTTTGGTCTCCCACAAAAGCAACAGCTTAGGGAGCATCCGCTGTTCCCTCGGATTTGTAAACATATATAGTGTATATATGTATAGGGCTTTTCTTCGGGAAACTGTTTGGATGTGCAACACAACTAATTTGATTGTCATGCTGCTGGACGACTGGACATAAAGGAAAAAGGATAAGGCATAACTGAGCAGTGAGCATTCGCAGAGCATGACAAATGGCATATTTTTATGCTGAATGAGGGTATTATTTCCTTTAGCTGTGCAGGGTATTTGTTCTGAAATAAATTAATAAATAAATGGGATTTAGTTGGTATTAATTCCACAAATATGACAAGTCATAAAAGTGTTAAGAGATGAAGAAAGGATGTAAAGAAATTTATAAGGAAATATATAAAGAAATGTATAATGAAATATATAAAGAAATTTCTAAAGAGATGTATAAATAAATCTAAAAAATTTATATATAAATGTATTAAAAATATATACAAATATGAATAACAAACTGTATATAAAAAAGTAAACAAAATGTATAAAGAAATATATATATTTACAAATTAGAAAAGTATTTAAATAAAATGTATAAAGAAATATATAAGTAAATATATAAAGATATATATAATATAATATATACAAAAAATATATAACATAATATATAAAGAAATGTTGAATGAAAACGAACAAACATAAAAATAAATTTTATAAAGAAATATTTCAAATAATACATAGAGAAATATTTAACAAAATAAGGCAGAAGTGTATAAATCAATAAAAAACATGCAAAATAAATTACTTATCTAATGAAATTTCGGATTATTTCCACTAAAGTTTTCCATTTAAACTATAGAAATACTTAAAGACCCCATAGAATCAGTACATTTCAAAAAGTTAATCAGATTCGTGAGTCATTTGGAGCCAACTCTCCCCTACATATCCCCCTTGCTATATCTCTACCTTTGTGCTATACAATAAAGGCGGAAATTATAACCTCATTTGTTATTAAAATCTCGCTTTCCTCGAAATTCTTTTTTATCTAATTTCCGTTATCAGAGTTGCCTCCCCATTTTTCCCACCTTCTCGCTCACCTGTCACCATGAATAAGTGACTCCTACCTGCGATTCAATTTAAATTGCACAAATTCTGCGCATCAACTGGAGGGCCGTTGGCTGAGTCCCCTCGAGATGTGGGGGATTCCCCTCTGAGGTATTCGCGGCCCGCACTTGTTCACGCGATCCGCTTTTTATTTTACTTTTTCCTACCTTTATTTTCACATTGTTTGTGGCCCTTGGAGCCTCAGGTTTTTCCAAACCCAACACTTTTCCTCCTCTCCTCCTGCCACCTGCGTGTGAAATCGCACGGCTGCTGACACTTTCCCCCCTGCTCCTTCGCTCAACCTCTTTCGCGCTCCCTTTACCTGCGTTTACCTTCGCCGTATGCATAATTTAATGCAAATAATGCACTTGTTTCGTTTCGTTTCATTTCACTTCACATGTTGCCTTAAACGCTCTCTCCGGAGGCATGGATATTATATATATGTATATATATATATTATATATAGTATATATATTCCACTGACGGACTGACAACGACGTTGCGAGCAAAGTGCACAACTTCATCTCGCATTAATGCCGGAGTCGCTTTAACTGAATTTGTCGGATTCGCTGTGGCAGGTTGTCTGCAAATTTATGCAAAAGAAAATACAATTTTTTAACTGTGGCACTGAGTTTGCAGAAAGCGAAATATTATTAATAAAGAATCACCTTAAATAAATCTTTTAAAATATTTATGGGAGCTTCTGGGGAAATGTATAAAACTTTTAATTTTTTGGCATAATAAATTCTTGTTATTTAATTGAGAAATATTTATTCATTCTGCTTGACGGGATCTTTAATCCTTGCTGTATTCAATACGATTTTGATATTTAATGGAAAAATGTGTATGCTTTAATTTGTTTTTATTTAAATTGATTCAAATAGAGTTCCATTTCCTATAACAATAAATGAAACTAACAATCAACCTAAATGTCAAAATAATATAAAACGTAATAAACTGACAACAAAGTGCCCTTTTAAAATATATTTTTATTTGTATTAATAATAACCTAATTCATTATAATTCATTTAAATATGTCACTGAACTGGAAATTTACTAAATGATGGTGTCACATTAATTAATTTGAATTTAATAAAGCATTATTTCTAGTAGCATTCTTTAAAAAGTAACTAACAGGCCACCTAAATGTTACAAAAACATAAAAGGAATTTAATAAACTTACATTAAACGCTTGATATATATATTTTATTATATTTTAATTTGCATAGATAATTCATTTAACATAAATTATACATTTTATTACCATATTTCCTACACTTTAAATTTCTATCCATAAATAGAAGTATTATTTTTCTTGCTTATAAGTCAAAAAAAAAGTCAAACGTAAAAAAATATATAAATGCAATTAAATATATTTTTTATTAAATTTCATTGTTGATAAATAATTAATTCAACATAAAGACTACATTTTGTAGCCATATTTTCTACAATTTAAGTTTCCCATCCCTTTAAAAGCAAATATTTTTTCAGACTTACACGTGATTCATTTTCCCCATTTAAAATAACATTATTCATAATAAACAAAAGGCAGTTAAGGTAACCAGCAAATATTTGTAGAGCCAACTCATAAATAAGGTACTTTATCAATATAGGTAGCTATATAAACATATGAATAAATATATGTACATACATAAGTAAATCAGCATATATAAAATGAAAAATAATAAATAACTCTGGCGAAAAAATAAAGCTGCAGGAAAATGTGGATTACTTGTATGACTAAGCCAAATGTTTCTCAATGTTTTATCTTAAAATTTCAAAGTAAAAAACAGCTAGAAAAGTAAACTTATAACAAGAAAATTCTGCTGGGAAATTTCATGTTTTTAAGCTCGCTGCGGAAACTGTTACTGGGTTGCCATTTTCATATAATTTTATGCATGCACTTGCATTTATTTAGCATATTTTTCTTGGTGGCCTTGCATTTCAGTTAAGTTCTGAAGGAAAGGCAACGCCGTAAACTTAATTTCCGCCTGGCGTTGCTCCATTTTTAATTCCTTTCGGTTGCCTCGGCATTTTCCGCTTTTCGCGGTAGGGCTGGGAGGGTGCTGCCTCAGCTTCTTCTCCTCTTGTTTTTGTTTGTGCTGTGTGTTTGCTGGCATAGTCTTAACAACTTGTAGCTCTCGCCTCGCCCATCGCTTTTCCGTACGCGGCAACGCGTCTCATTTCAATTTAATTTCCCTCTCGAAATGCGCTCACGTAGCGACGGGCGTCGGGCGTCTGGCGTTTGCCATTTGCTATGCCATTTGCCATTTGCGGTTACACTTTCAACTGAAGGTGGCGGCGGCTAAGGGGCAAAGTGGTTGGTTTGGGGCCAATTTCCATCATCATCTGTCGCTCCTTGCTTGGCACTTTTTCCTGGCAGCAACCGTTTGGGGGGGGAAATTACTTCTAGACGGCTAATTGTTAGAATGTTTTTGTTCAACTCTTCAAGGCTGCTGGGGGAAATTAGGTTGTGAATTTCCCGAGTGCCTTCATTCGAGTGCCTTGTTTTGTTGTTTACATCGCAGGACTTTAAGTATTTTGTTGTGCATAATTTAAGGCTCACGTTCACCAAGGCGTATGCGCAATTTTCGCCAGTTTATCAAAGCATTCTTATAATTGACTTTGGCATTCGTTATCAGCAGCATCAGAGGCCGTGCTGTTTGCAGCTTACCACCACCACCATCGTCATCATCATCATTATCATGGCCATCACTCATACGCCAGGTGGGCCAGCAATTAAAATCGTTTGAACGAGTAAATCAGTTGGAATGGCTAGGTAGGAGGATGGGCGGACACAACGACGAGTTAATTAAACCGCAATATTTGCATATTTCTTTCATTACTCCTCCAGCAAGGCAAGGACGCAGCTGGCAATGAGTAGTCACCTCAACACCATCACTCCCCTCCCCTTTGGGAAACCACCCAAATAGCAAACAGTCACGGTTGTTTAACTCACATGGGTGCCACAGTGTGTATGTTTGCTTGGGTGTGTATGTGTTCGCGCAAAGTTTATTGCTCAATTTCCCCAAAAACTTTTGCCAACCTGCTTTTGGTTTGCTTCCTCGAAAGGAAGGAAGGAAGGATCAGGGACATGGAGCAGAGGCTGCAGCGGAAGCGTGCCACCGCTACCACCAACACCACTACCACTACTACTAAGCCCCACGCACATCGAGTTAACATGCAAATTTCGGATACTTTTGGAAAACTTGATTTCGCCCAGGCCTAGGAAAGTGCTCTGGCTATACTCATCTGTACTATATAGAGGCCCAGAGGCGTTGTAGACGCTGAGAGATAAGCCGCGACACAATGTTTGAACAGTTGCTGTTCGTGGTGTCAATGACTTTTACGTGTTTGCCAGATTTTTATTAACGCAACTTTGAGCCCCATAGACGAGTTACTTAGGGGACACCAGGGGGGTAATCAGCAAGGATAATGGAAGATGGGAAAGCACTCTAAGGAGTTGTTATTACACATGAATAACAACTCCTTCCTGTGAGAAAAAATTTCTTACTTAACTCTGAATGTTTTTTATATTTATTAAGAATTTTAAGGGTCTTAAATAATGCTAAAAGAAATAGAGTTAGCATAGAATTATGCAACCTTCTTTAAAAAACTTTATTTTGTGGAAGTTTTCAATGCTTTCATATATTGTAATTTAATTTAATTTAAATAAAATGTTTTTCGGAAGGCTTAAATAATCTTAAACTTTCTGTATATTGTTTTCATAGTTTCACTTAACTACTCTATTTTACTTCCAGTTTTAATGCCTTTATTTATTTAATTTATTTAAAACAAATATTTATTTTAGGTTTCAAAGTTCTATTTCCTATTTTTTACTTTGACAATTTTTAAGGCCTTAAATAATCTTAATAAGTTTTCCTATTAAAATGTCTCTATATGGCTTTAATCATTTCATTAGACTACTTTATTTTTTAGGTTTCTAAAGCCTTAATTTATTCAATTTAAATAAAATACATCTTTATCTGAGTTTTTAAATATTCTGTACTATTTATTTCCTAAAATTTCTCTCAATCCCAGAACATTTCTCCACTTCTTAAATATATATTTATTTGATCAAGTTTATGCCCTAGGCAAAAACTATTTACCAAGTTTCCTAACCAAATTTTAAAGCAAAAATTATGTAGATAACAATGCGAAACTGATATTGTTATTTATCTAGGACCTTAAGGAGCACAGCCACAGGGTCTGCGATAATAATTTATAACTTTAACCTTGGCCAGCAAATTGCTGGTGCGGCTGCAGCTTTTCGGCTTTCCGTTGGCCACCTTGCGAGTCCTCGCCAATTTCTGGCGCTGCAGTGTCCACTGTGATTTACAGCCATGCCTGCCTGCAATGACCTGGGCCGCCCGCCCATTATCCCATGCGGGGCCCTGATGCTGCTGGTGCTGCTGCTGCTCATTTTCCCATTTCCACATTTCCTTCTGGCCCCTCTTCAAGCTTCCGGGGGGCAAACGTGGGCAAAAAGTTTCCGATTCTGACCGCCGACCGCAACAAGGACATTTATGTTTTGCTGCAGGCCAATGTTATTCTTCCTGCTCCTGTTTCTGTTCTTGTTGTTGTTGTGGCTATTGTTTTGCTTGTTGTTTCTGTTTTTGTTTTTGTTTTCGTTTGGGGCCTAGGCACAGCCCACAATTTCCACAAGAGCATAATGCGCCGCTCTGTTTCAAGAATTCTCTATTATTTACCTTGAGGAAAATAAGCCTCTGGGACAGGGGAGCCTTTTTCCTGGTCTTGATCCTGCACAGCACAGGATTGTGTTGGCAAATATTTCGTTATTTAATTTTGTGTGGGTAATTCCATGTTGTTGTCGAAAATGTTGGTTGCATCCCTCCTCCGCCATCGGGGGATTTCCTTAGTTGCTGCGTAGAACAATGTGTCGACGATGTTCTAACCTATATTTTATACGAATTAATTAAGTTTAGGAATGTGTGTGTGGGGGAGGATTCATTTTATTACAGGGGCAGCATTGAGTTAATTAGTAACATGTGTAGGTTTTCTTGGGAGCTGGAATTTGTAGCAATTTAAAAGATGAAATTGTAACAAATTGTTAAAGTTATTCTTTTGGTTTTAAAATATAAGAAATATTACAAAAATATATATAAGAAAAATCTTTAACATTTTCTTAAAGGTTTTTATATATTATTTCAGTATATGCAATGAGTTCGAGCTTTTTATTGAGGCTGTGAAAATTGTTAGTTGAATAGTAAAATTGAATCAGTAGATTAAATAATTTTTAAGAAGGTTTTTACTAAAAATCAGAACACAAAATTGTTTAAATTTTAGGTAGACATATAAATTAGTTTATCTTATTTAATTTAGTATAAATATAACATATTTTATGGCTTTTTTAATATTAAATAGGTTCAAGGAGCAGACTGAATCAGAAATCTTGACTCTTAATTAAATAAATTTCACCTACTGCTATTTATTTCTTTATCTTATTTAATTTTCTTTAAAAAGCATTCATTTTATGACCTTCAAGAAGCTGATTGAATTGATTTTATTGATGATTTTTATGACACATTTCCCTTGGCAAAGATAACTTCTAGGCATAAGTAAAGATTCCATTTTCTACTTACCTCAGTTAAATAAATGAAATGAAATAAATACACAAATTTTATTCCTATTTGCCCGACTTTTATTACTACATTTTATTTGACATAAAGAAACCATTTAATTTAAAGGCCAACATCGATTCTACTTCTAATAAAGATCCCCTCTAGGATGCTTTCAATTTAGACTATTCGCTGCCATGGCCATTTTTATTTATTGACGTTTTATTTATGGTCCTAAGGCGACCTGTTCCCTGTTCCAGAGGCCAAAAGGTCTGTGCGTGCCAGAAGCTGTTAATGAGCCAAGTGTTCAGCCAACACACTTGGCCCTAATCCACTCAATGCCAGACATATCAGGAGCGAGGAGAAGTATCCAGCATTGAGTATTGGGTATCCACAGCTAAGCCATTTGATTAGCCATCGACGAGAAATTCCAATTTCAATAGTTGGATTAAAGAGGGATGGAGAGAAGCTATAGCAGGATTCTGGGGTGAACATAATCCCCATCCTCCATCACTATTTTCCCCCCCTCTTATTCTGAACCAATTTGCTGGGCGTCTGGCAAATATAACCAGTCAGGAAAATGACCACAAAATGCTTGGCCAGTTGTTCATTTGCGGTCCTAAACTCCAATGCCAATACCAATATGAACACCCAAAACCAATACCAATTTCAAGTTCCCAGTTACTAGTTCCAAGTTCAGTTTATTTGTATTTGCAGCTGAAGAAAATTTATAGAACAAAATTAAACACTGCAAGGCAGCTACCCTTTGCTCTTATTTTTATTTTCTGAGGTTTATTTTCTGAACTGCTGCTGCTACTGCTGCACACATACACTCCCTTTGCTCCAGTTGCAGTTTAATTTGTACATCGATAAATTTTTTAAGCTGTCAGGACACAGTACACACAGCACACACTGGTGTGTGTGTAAGCCAAATAACCATAAATCGCCGGCTTGCCGTGCGATTGTCGCTTTGAAATATCGTTTAACTTGGCCTGCAGAAAGCCAGTCGTCTCTCTCTAGAGTTGGATTTATCCTTTGGTCGCTAAAAGCTTGCTGGCATTTCGCTAATTAGCCGGCCATTAAAAAATATGTAAGCCTCTGTTTCTGTTGCTAAAAGAAAAAAGGAAAAGGCCGAGGCAGTGGCCATTCATTCATTCATAACTTGCCCACTGGCCCGGACATTAATCAAGGGGGCGACGTCTGTCAATAGCAGATCCTGCAGGTCCTGCAGGCGATGCTCTCTTCTATATATATATATAACCCCTCTATTATGCGCTAAGCGAACAAAGAAAGTTTTGAATCAATTCAAGTTGTCCAAAGTTAAATCCGCGCACTGCATCGCCAGCTTTGCACTCAATTAAGTGACTTGTGCCGGGGGAGTTGCAAGTGCGTGATGAAGGCAAGAGCTGGAGCAACAGTGAAGCAGCAGCAAGCCGTGGCAGCAACAGCTAAGGAAAACAATTTTCCACGAAGCAAGGAGGGTGAGTGGTACTAACAGAAACTAACAAAAAAAAAGAGCAAGAAAATCGAGCTGCGAAAATATAAAGCAAGCAAATCCACTTGAGCGGCAAAGGCGGCAGGAGCAGTAGCAGTAGCAAAAGCGGGAGGAGTAGCAGCAGCAGCAACTTAGTGCCAACAATTGAAGCAGCTGGCCCGTCAAAAGTTGCCACTTTCTTGGCACTGTCCTTGCTCCCAGGACTCGTTTTCACCAGTGACTCCTTCTCAAACTATTGCTCCTCATCCTGCACCTTCACATCCTCCTGCTCCTCCTCCTCATCGCCGGCACACGTGAGCTGGCAAAGTTTTAGTGGCATTTTAGCCACTCTTTCCCCGGCTTCCGCCTGATTGACTTGCATCGAGAGTTGACTTAACACAGCTTCTTCTTGACGGCATTTGTTTTATTGGCCCGGGTAGCTCCTCCCACTCACTCCCTCTGTGTCTCCTCTCACTCTTGAGCACTTGGCAATCGAGTTGCGTAAACTAATTTTCCATGTCGTCACTTGATTGTTTTAAAAGCCAACTCGCTTTGGCCCATTTGTTGACACATTCCCTGGCACACACACACGTGATTTGAGCCAGGCCGAGTTGCAGTTGAATTGTGAGCCATTGAGACTGAGGGTACTACGGGTACTGGCTGCATCCTAATGCAGTTTTTGTGTTACAATATCAGAAGTTTGGTTTGTATATCCTTTGAGGAGCTTAAAGGGGAAGTAACTCAATCTAAAATAATGACAGGATGCATGGGAATATTCATTACTATATTTTGATGAAATTTCTTTAGGGAATTTGCTTTGGGAATTATTGAAATATTATTTATTAACCTAAAGCTATTGATAATTTTTTTTTAATATTTATTTTTGTCTTAAAAAAGTACTAAAATATTTAAATAAATATATAAATAAAACCAGTAATATGTTAAGAAACTTTTATAGCCTTTTTTTTCCTAGCTAAACCTTCCTATATTTGCATATAAAATATAAGGCCAAAACATTTTTTCCCAGCAATGAAATCCGACTTCCTTGTAGTCAAGATTAACTTAAATTCTTCAACAGCTTAAATACAAATATTCTCCTCTGTCTGTTCGTTTTAACCAGAAATATTTGAGCACATCAAGATCAGCTTTCCCTTAGCCGCCAGACCGCACATTGTTGTGTGTGTGTAAAGGAGAAGGAGGAGTGCCTGGTGTCCCGTGTCCTGTGCGTCCTGTGTGTGTGCCGCAGACATTTCCGCAATGTATTTCGACTTGAGGCATTTGCAAGATGATGGATAATGGCATTCAATTTGCGGAATTGCTCAGCTCGCCTCGACTTGAGTTCGATTCCTGCTTGGAGAGGGGTGTCCTTGTTGAGGGTGTCTGTGTCTGGGCTTAAATAGTTACGTCAATTAATTTACAACTCATTGTCAGTCCGTTGTCGTGTGCATTATAAATGATTTGTGTGCCTCTGCCTATGTCCTTTGGCCTCCCTTAAAACGTATTTCCTGTATTCCCTTGCCGCTGCGTGTTCATTAGCCTGAGGGGGGGCGGTGGGCATGGCCCTCGTTTATGGGTCAATTGCTGCTGCTGCTGCTGTGACCTCGTTTGTGGGTTAACCCTAAACCTGCATTTCGATTTCGATTTCGTTGCGGGAAGGGGACTTTCCGACTCTTCAAACTATTTGCAGTGCTTGGCTAATTTTCATTGCCCCACTTGAGTGAATGACGACACACAGAAAAAGCCTTTTAAATATTCATGGGCCCCGAGTTGAAGTCGAGTTAAATGACACACAAAACCCGCCTCCTCCTTCACTCGCACAGCGCTCTTATCAATTATCAATTAACCTAAATTTTAGCCCTTTACGATTTTGGCACGGCCAATGACAGCGCCTCGGTTTTTCCCCCGCTTTTCCCACTTTTCCCACTCAGCCAGGATGTCATCCCAAGTCGTCGTTGTGTGTGCCAGCTGAAGCTGAATCGTAGCTATAGCTAGCGGATGCGCCACGAAGATGGAGAGTTTTCCAAACGGAAACTGACAGCCGCCATCGCAGGTGTCTGGCTGAGTAACTTTGTGATTAGTGTGAGTGGATTTTGCAGGCATTTCTCTTTGGTAAAAGTCAGGGAAATGGCCTATGAATTCAATTGCATTTAAATGGAAATTTTTTTTATTTTGTAATATTTCAAAGAATTTAAAAGAATCTCTGAACCTGCAATCTGTTTAAGCAAACAAAAAGCTTTCCCAAGGCTAACATTCTGACCGCATCCTGTGCGCGTGAGGGCGTGTGTCTTGGCCCGAACTCTTGGCTCTATCTGACGACCCTTGACAATAATCATTTTCATTACTGTAAAATGTCAACAGTGTCAGCAAGTCTCCTTGAACATTCTCCACTCGACGCAGGACATGTAGCTGAAATTTGATGATGCAGCAGCAGCACCAGCAGCAGCGGCATCAGCGGGAGTAGAAAAACAGCATCAGCTGCCGCTGTGACGAGAGCAAAAGGATCCATTCTCCAGGCCAGCCAAATCTAAAACAAACAACTGAACCGGGCTGCTCCTCATCCAGCTCCTTCGTACTGTACCGAGCTCTTTCAAGGCGAAACATTGACAACATCCCCACTAGGTGCACCCCGGGGCGACATTTTGCAGCTACTTGTGCCACGGCAACGCCCCCGCATCCTCACACCCACATATATCCTTTGGCTATGGCCAAAAAAAAATAAGGAAAAATAGTAGAATGGGTATAAAAAAGAAGGAGTAGCTACGTCTAGAAGACGACAACGACGACGACGACGACGTGCATTTGCTCAAGTGGAAATGAATTGAACTCGGGCAGCGGCAAAGGCAGCAGCAGAATGCAATCTCATTCTCTTGTCAACTTAACCTCGACTGCCGGTGCCTGTGCCGCCACTTGGAGGATGCAGCATTGGGTTGGTGGCATCGAGACGCTGTGATGCCTCCCTCCCCCCATTGTCGTCATTTTGGTGATGCAAAAGCACAGTGGGTTTCCCTATAAAATTCGTTGCAGATAATGAAAGGGAATTACCTCTTGGCAATTATGCGACAAGCCATAGAATTTGTAGAACTCTTAATCGTGTTTTGTTGAGCAGGAAAACAAGTTAATAAAAAATATATAAACTTTTAGAGAGTGAAAAATACTTTTCAACTAAGTTAAGTTAGTTAATTTGCTTGGCTTAACTTTAAACTTTAAACCTTCTTTGATATATCTTAGATAATTTTACCCTGCAGAGTTTGACCCACTTTGCTTTTATTTCTTCTCAAAGCTAACCAAAGAATTGAATTGTTCTGAAAAATGGCACTAAGATAGCTACCAACTCAATGGAATGGAATTTTATCTGCTTTGATATATCTCCAAGAGACCACTGTGTGTATCTTAGGGGGTGACCATTTCGCCTATTGTTTGCAGGTCTCTGCTGCTTTTGCTACTGCTGCTGCTGCTGCTGCTCGATTTTTTCTTTAAACAATGGCCTGAGCATTTTTGATTGTCAAATGTTTGCAGAGATAACATTTACTATACCGGATTTGAAGAGCCAAGAGCAAGAAGCGTAGGAGATGGCATTTCAAGATGACAATCCGGTGGAATGAAGCGAGTGCCGTAAGCGCTGCTAAGCGGGGGAGAAAGTATATATATATCTATATATACATATACCCTGAAGATAGCATCAATTTGTAATGATCTTATAAGTGCTTGTATTGCGCCTTTGTCTGCTGGTTTTCCTTTACTTCCTTTGGTTCCTTCCTGTGTGCGGTTTATAAACAAATGTCTCGGAAAAGTTTCCGCCAGTCAATTAAATGGCAATTAGAGGGAAAAGACAGACTCCATTGTGTCAGCAGAAAGGAGCTGGGGTTTCAGGACGGGGGGCGAAAATCGCAATCAGGAATCACAAGTGGAAAGTGAGAACTAAGTGAGGGTGAGTGTCGAGTTCACACTGCTTCGCATTTCAATTAAAATCCAATTTCCCAGCGGAAGTGCTTAATTATTGGATATTAGCCAAGAGCTTGGCTTGCTTGCTCCTCTGTCAAGGACTCTTGACACCCGGATTCTGCCAAAGCTGACAAACAATTTCCTGGCAGTTGATCGATGGATGCTGCTTCATCTGCTGCTGCTCCGTCTGCTTCTGCTATTAATTGAATCCTTTTCTTTTTTTGTAGCAAAGATTTCCTTTTTGGTAATTTTCGGCACATGACATATGACAAATTGTTGCCTACTTTTCTGCAAAGTCCTGGCAGGACGTGTTGGTAATACTGCCTTGTTGCACTTTACGCTAATTGAAATTGCAATCGAATTACCAGGAAGTGAAACTGCGGTGGAAGGCATATAAAACCCAATGAAAATATAATCACATTTATGCAGTTTTTATGCCAGCTATGTAAATATTTTCGTTGTGCACACACACACATGGGAGAGTGTGTGAATGGTGAATGCTGAATGGCTGGGAATTACGAGTATGACTGGCTGTCCTGGTTGAGTAACCATAACGTCACACAGTTACATTTATGGTTAAGGCTGCAGATACATTTACAGATATAGATACAAATACAGATACAGTTGCCAGATACAGTTATGGACATTCACAGGACCATGTCAGCCTGGCCTGTCCTTCTCCTTTGGCCCTCTACCCTGCTGTTCACATTTCGAGTTCATTGAATTTGCGCTGATTTCTTCTCTTTCGACCCTTTTCAATGGACATGGTTGTGCATTAATAAGAGCAATGCGAGCGAGGAAATCGTAGCGTGAAATTTATAAAATCCAAAACGACAGGATATGTGTGCATAAATGTATTTTTGATATAATTGCATTTTCTGCTCCACTGGTCCCCACGCCTCACGCTGATTACGTAATTTAATAGTTTTACACCCCGTCCTGGCAGGGAATAATTGGTTTTGGGTTAGTAATATTGACATGTGGACTTCAGCTGTTGCATTATTAATGCGAGCTGAAGAGCAGCGTTTCCGCTCCATGGCGGAATTTCCCCTCGAATGTAGTATATATATATATATATCCCTATGATAAATGATGTCCTGGCTAATATATGTGTGTGTATGTTTATGCTTTGTGCGTTGATGTCACGTTCTGATCATTAATTATGTGAACTTGTTTTTTGCTCTTGTCTCTATTTGCAGTTCAGCGAGCAAACCCCTCCGGCATAAAGGATAAAAAGGTAAGCAGAAAAATAAAAAAAACCTCTTGGTATTTACGACCGGGGCGTGTCGAATTTGACAGGCGCAACATATATCGGTGGCCCTCAGACAGGCATAATCTCTCTTTTTGGTCTGGTCGACCCCATGATTAGTCCTGGAGGAGGTGGATATGCGACCTGATGTCCTCCTGCCCTCCAGACCGCACGTAAGCCACTGGCAAAGTAAAACTTTTAACGAAAACTGACAACCGCAATGACCAAAGTGTCATAAATCCATAAATCCATAACCGAGCGTCAACAACATCAACAAAACTGTTTGTTGTACGACCTACGACATGTGACGGCCCTCAGAGAGAGAGAAGAGAGGTCTACACTGAGAACATTTTGTAGTTATACCGTTTATATTTAGCAATTGAAATTATCTTATCAATATTTGCTCATAAAATTTGGGGTTTTCGATTTAGTGGTTTATTTTTAATCTTATCTTAGCTTTGATAAAGAGAAACATCCTATTATTAAAAGCTAATAATTATGGCTGTCCGATTTTGGGTTACAAACTATATGTTTGCATATGTCTGCATTTCTTTAAAAAAAATTTAAATTTGGGCTCTTTCCTATCGCTTCTTTCTTATTTTCAAAGAACTTACACAGATCTTCTTAAAAAAGATTGTAATAAAGATCAGTGAAAACCGAACCCTATTTTTTGAAATTGATCTTTTTACCTTCCAGGTGAAACTTTGCCAAATATCAGAGGTCCTTTAATTCCATTTTGCAAATGGCAAATAAATGTTGAATTCTCTTAGCAATTCTTTACTTAAAAAGTCACAGATTATATAAGAAACATTGTTATACCCAAATTTCATTCAAACTTTAAAAAATTATTTCCCAAATGCTTAGTGACCAAACTTAAAGCCTTGTTTTTCTCCCCGTGCCTTCCTTTCGAGTCCTCAGGGCAGGAGTGTCAGCTTTGGCGGCCAATGAACCAAATAACCCTCAATCGGTTAGCGGATACAGAGGAGCAGGTCGCGGGTGACATCGCTAGACAGGCGGTACACGACATCATCGCGGGCCAAAAAGCTCTCATGTCAACCGCAGTCGTCGGGCTGGCAGACAAACATATTTCCCGGCGTTGGCGATGGATTCGATGGTTCCCTGCCACTCGAATCTCGTCGTCTGCCCCGATAAAATGAAGTATATCAGCACTGGCTCGGTGTGTGTTTGATCCGGGGTCATGTGTGTGTGTTTGTGTGGAAAAACAAAACACTTTTCAGTAGCAGCAACTTACATGAGGGCGGAACAATATTGTTTGTGTCAAAGTTTATCGTTAAGTTGTCGTCGCCGCAACTCCCTGAAAATCGCATCAGCAAAAAAAAGGAGAAGAAAAAGAAAAACGTACAGTGGCGCATAAATTAAATATATCCCTGGGAAGCCGACATCGTTGCGTGCCCATAAAAAATCATAAAAATATATTAAATTTATACGTAGTGCTTACACATAAGATCGCTATGAATTCATAAATTCTCGCCGAGCAGCCGCCGACATCCGACATTCGCTATGCGCATCCTCGTCCTGGTGCTCGTTCTCGTCCTCGTCCTCGTCCGCATTCTCAGCCACAAAACGAACCACGGCATAACAACAGCATTGACAGTTAAATGAATGACTATGGGGGCCATGCCGAAGCCAAAGCTATAGCTAAAGTCGATGGTTATGGTGAAGCCGATGCCCGAAACCCAAACCCATGTCGATTTTATAAAGGAAACAGAGTAGAGTCCTTCTTGAGCTGCTGCGGTGTGTGCACACTTTGAGAAAAATCTAGAAAAATTATAGAGCAGGGAAAGGGAAAGCTTATTCAAAATCTAGATCCTAGAATTTTTGAAAAATTATATTTCAAGGTAGTTTTTTATTTAAGAAAGATTTCCCTGAAACAAAGAATATTTTTAAAAATTTAAAAATTGTGTAATAAAACTTTCATTGCATTTTAGACACCTGTTTTAGGTGTGTAAAAACCCACGAAAATTTCTTAAGCAGTCTATATAATTTCATTTATTTATAACTAATTGGAATATATATTTCTGATATAAGGATAATTTTCCTAGAATATATTTAACGCTTTTATAAAGAAATATAGACAACAAAATGGCATTGAATAATTTTGGACACATTTTAAAATGTTTAAAAAAATCACTAAAAATGTGTGGATATTTTATTTTCTTTTTAATTCCTTAAAATATGTATATGTTTCCGATATGAAAATAAGTGTCCTTAAATATATATAACCCACTTTATAAATAAATCTCTCAGTGCCAATGGTGGAGCTGCTTTGGTCCGCCTGTGGCTCTTGTGCTCCTCCTTCATCTTGTTTTTGCTACGTTTTGTTTGTTTGGGTATAATTTATGCAAATCTGTTAAAGTTTTGCCGTCATCGGGAAAGTTGCCGCTGTCAGTGATGGTGCTGCATAGTTTTATGCTTCTCCGCAAGTGTTCCAGGACCAAAAAGTGTATATTCAATTTGCATTTGTCTTGTGCCACAGAGAGAAAAGGAGTCTCTGGGAATTGGATTGAACGCATCAGAATCAGAGTCAGAATCTCGAATTCCTACTTTCGGTTTCTTCTTGTTTTGCCATGTGAGTGTGTGGTCTGTGGAAATGGAACACTAACCCGGATTTGCTTCAAAAAATAAAATGCTAAAGTTGCAAATTTGCATTGAAAATTGAATTATAAAGTTGAGTAAATATAGAAAAAGCCTTTTGGTTTAGTTGAAATAATATTTGGAAACTAGGAAACTTGAAATTTATTAAAAAGAACATTTTAATGGGTATCTTTCGAGTCTGAATGTAGGTTCCCTTTTTCCAGGCCTTTCCTGTCATTAATATAATAAATAAAATTGGATTCCCGGACTAGCGTCGCGGACCCATGCATATATAAGTGCGTACAATAGTTTTACCGTTTTATATCCTTGTTGTTGTCCTTGTTTTTGACGTTGACATCGCAGCAACTTTGCAGAGGCAGGCTTCTCCTTTCCTCTCTCCCTCTCTAGGAGGTCGAAGGGCAGTTGGTAATGTTTTTATGCCGCCGGCAGTTGTTTGAGCTTTGCTTTGAACGCCGAGTTTCTGCTGAATAGCTTCATATTTATGCAAAGTTATGCGGCTTAAGATAGATAAGTCGGCGAAGTTTTGCCCTAAAGCTGGAGATAAGGTGTGCGGTCAGGAGGGATATCGATGGCCAGGCAAACTTCCGAGGCTTGATTTGCATGAAGAACAGATTGTGTTTTTGTCCATGATCTGCCTGGTATTTCCATCTATAAAGTACATGGCATATCTTCTAGGATGAATGGCCCTTTGCCTAGTTATTTATGCGAGTCGCAAGCTCCCTATTTCACTGCACTTTTAATTTCACATGACAAACTGTTCGTAGTGCTTGCGAAATGTGGCACAAACTTTCGCTTCGTTTCTCTCTCTCTCTCTTAACCAAACTTGTACCACGTTGCGTATACGCAACAAAGGCTGTGCCACAGGCCCGCAGCAGGCTTTAAGAGCTCTCTTCTCTGCCACCCACTGAACGAGGACCATCTGCCACTCTAGCTAATTCCAAATTATATTAAAAACTTTCGGCTCTATGTTCCTTTGCCTTGGCTTTTTCATTATCTCGCGGCCAACAAAGGAGAGCGGGCTCAAAAAGGATGAATATGAAAAATGGCTAACAAACTGGCGGTATAAAGGAGCATAAAGAAAGGCGGACTGCAATGAACTCTTCCCTGTGAAAACGACGACCCTGTTAGGGTCCAACGCTGTTTGCATTGTCCGCTTGTTGCGTCCTCTTCCAAAAATGGGAGGAAAAAAAATGTTATAGTGGGGGATAAACCGAATTACCCTTTTGCCTGGTCTCCATTTATGGCAGCAAGGACGTTTTATAATTCGACACTGGGCCACAGCAGTTATCTTCGGCATTAGTTGCTGGGAACTCCATTTGCCACTTGCCACTCGGCCTCAAGGATTTGAGAAGCGGCCACGTGACGCTCGGCCGCTCATTGCAGTTTTGGCCACAGACTGGCAAACAAGGAAGAATCAGGAATATGAAGGCACTTGAAGAAACTTTAAAGTAATTACAATAATAATTATGGTTTTAATAAATCGAAAAATGTAAAAAACAAGCTGGAAAAAAATTGGGAAATATTTCTTAAGAACCTCTGAAAGTTTTTAAAAGTTTAGGTGGGTGGATTTCTTTAATTTCTTATATTATATAAAAATAAAGCTAATTTAATAATAAAAACGCAACTATTTCCACAGAGACCAGAAGTTTCTTTAAATATAAAATTTTAATCAATTTATTGAAAAACAAAAACATTTTGAAAAACGAATTTCTAAACAATTAAAATTAAATTAATTGAAATTTATTAAAAAAAAACCTTTCCTTTCTTACTTTTCCCTGTGTATGGAAGCAACGACAAGCTAAAGCCCCGGACTACGTGCCTTTCTCACATTGATTTTCCACCCATTTTCCCGGCCGCTCTTGTGATTTTCCGACCTGGCCGCCGGCTTGCTGGCTGGCTGGCTGGCAGCACTTGACTGACCTCTTAAATTCGTTTAATGTTTAGTTAGGTCGAGCTTAGGCTCGTCCTGCTCTGGCTGACAGGTCCTGGTCTGACCTGGGCTCCTGCCTGGCCTCCCAAATTAATGGCCAAATGGCTGAAGTACTCTAAATTTGCACGAAATTTTTTGTTTTTTCTGCCAGCGCACATTTCCCTTAATGAGTTTCGGCCCTGCAGTTTTGTGTATTAAGTGTTCTCGAAATGTAATTATGCGATTTCCCGGTACCAGACCGGACCTGTACGAATATAAAGCCGTCATCTTTATAGACATTTATTTAATAAACTCGCATCCAGGCGATGCGCCCAGCCAACGTTGGTGGTGCCATGAAAAATGCAATTAAATACTTTCGGCTATTAAAATAAAAACTTTTCTACCCCACACTAAAAATATTATACAAAAAAAATAAAAGGAAAAGAAAGGATGGCAACCGGAGGGATAAATGCATTCCACTCTGTTGCTGCAGTGGTCGTCCTGGTGTGACCTAATAAAAAAATTATGCCAAACGAAAGTGAACGGGGAGGAGCGAGTGTGGGCATGGTTATGGGTTGACCCTGTGCAAATTTTCAGAAAGCGGAAAACTGGTGGCAGCCATTGGCCGATATGCACACTCAGCACTTATGAGATATTAACTTGGAAACTTTTACCACGAATGCATGCGGGTCCTCAGTGTCTGCTTCTGTGTCTTTTGCCTCGAAGCCTCTGCCGATGCCCTGCCTCAGTCTCTGTCTCTGCCTCTGCCTCTGCCTCCGTTCAAGTTAAATTGAGCAAAATAATGCGGTCAATTTATAACGAGCAGGCTGCCTGCCGCACCACCAGGCAATTGTGGGTGTTGCACAGAGCAAGAGCAAGTTGCACGGAAAGAAATTAAATAAAAGAAAGAAATTAAATGAAGAAAATGTAAATTAAATTAGTTGTAGGGTTCTTCATGATGTCTTCTTAGGATTACAGAAAAATATTCACTACATTATTGACCATAAAAACTATAAACTATATCTCTATATACATATATCTTTAACGCTTCTGTCCGCGATTCTTATTGCGTGAAGCTAAGATCCTCTCCGCGCCACTCATTGCATGCAGCGATCTTCAAGTAATAGTTATTTCAAGTATAGATATGTATTATTTATTGATTATATTTTATATCCTATCTCTAACCTATATCAAATAAATATCTCGAATAATGACGAAATGTTTCGCTGTGTATGCGCCTACGATGTGCATGCTGTCATTATACCATGCTCAGGACCAGTGTCAGGCAGCTTAAACAAAAGGAAGTGCCCTGGCTGCTACTTTGTCAGTTTAACTTGTTGTTGGTCTAGCAGGAGGGGACCAAGGAGAAGGAGCAGCAGCAGTAGGCGGTAGCAGCGGCCAGGACATCAGTGTTCCGACTGGCTGCGGATGCACGGACGCCGTCCGCCTGCTGGTGTCATTTAGCTGTCTCTTTGGTGGCACGCAAGTTTGCAAAATTATGGCATCGAGCTGCCAGCCAGGGCAGAGCATCCTAGCATGTCTGCATTACATCCCAGAGTCCACCCTCCAATTTATAAGGTTAAAGCGAAATTATGGCCATCGAAAACTGAGGCTGAGGCGCACACGAGGAACGTGACTGCGGGCGACCTGCTATTGAAAGTGCAAGTGACTTTCTGCTGCTATTGGCAAATGACCCAATTTATGGACCGCATTCCGGTCAACGGAGAGAATCGCTTCGGCTTTTCCAGGGGGTTGTAGTGGGTGTCCCATTCCGGACATGGATTTATTTCGGGTCTCACTTTTTAATGAGTTGCCGACGAGCGGCGATAAAGGCGAGCTGAATGGAGTGTGAGTTTGAGTGTGGAAAATTTCAAAAGCATGAACCGAATTGATGGCAAATTAGAGAAAATTCGATTGGCAATTGCCAATTAAAAGGGGTCATGGCTGACGACGACGACGACGGTTTGCTGTGTGTGTGTGTTTGTGGCTCTGTGGAGTTGCCTTTGCCCTAAGTGGGTCAGGCAGCCCCCAATCACTTGACTTTCTCCTCCTTCACTGAACCCAATTCCCGTTTAATCCGAACCAGAAATTGTTTCCCCTTTGGCGAGTGGGGGGAATTTCCCAGAGCTTTGTCCAACGCAACCGCAGAGCAAATCACTTGAATGCAAACAACTTTCGAACACGTTGTGCAGCTCAAATTAATTACGCATGAAATTGCAATTAATTGGTTTAAGAAGTTGGCGAGTTTATCTTAAAGTTTTTGCGCCCCACAGCCAAAGAGTTTAAGTGCGCAGATAAACAAAAAGCCCCACAAAAAGTCCTGCGAAAGGTGAGAGGATAAAGAAGGGGGGTAAGCCGGAACAGGAGGAGCTTCAGCAGATAGCCAGAAACTGAAGAGGAGAATCTCCTGAAAGTAAAAACATCAACAAAAAGCGAAAACAAAAGCCAGCCAGGAGAAAGAGAAAGCGAGAGAGATGGTGGCTGTGTGTGGGTAAAGAGAGATGGCCGGAACAATGGCGGCAATGCAGGCAGCGCGGCAATAAAAATGGCGCACAAGTTCAGAACTCGAAGGCACGTGAGTCCGAGTCCTAGGGCCTGAAATGTTTATTTGGGTCTGCCGTATGCACGCTGATCTATGTGTGGGTATCCCTGTATGTGTGTGTGTGTCTGTGTGTAGGCCATTCTGCAGCACTGGCAAATGCAAAAACAACAGCAATAATAATAACAATAACAACAGCAGAGGCAGGCCGGAGCATCAGCAGTAGCATCAGCAGCAGCAGCAGCAGCAGCAGGAGAAACACCAGCACACCAGCTCGACAACGACTCTGTCACAGTAACCTAGATATAGCTCCACAAAATTCCACCCAAAATGTGCCACTTTCGCTTTGACCCAGAGCCGTGGCAACGAAGGGCGGCCATCCATGCAGCCAGTCAGCCCAGTCAGCCTTTCTGCCAGTCAGCCAGCTGCAGCTGCAGCGCCTCCCTGCGTTTGAGGGTCAATGTGGAGCACACTGGGGGAAAATGTGGGGTCTTGAAAAAGTAGCAGATAAATAGGAAGAGAGCTTAGAAATGATTAGAGAGCTTCAAATTAAAAATATCAAATTTACAGATTTTAAAACGATTTTTTAATGAGCTAAAAACGAGAGATTATATTATTATAATATTTTTTAACTTGTTTATAACAATTTAAATATAAGAAATAAAATTTTAGTTTGCTTTTGTAAATATTATTATTTTTTATTAATATTAAAAACACGAAATTTTTTAAATGACGTAAAATTAGGCAATTTGTTTACATTTCCATAAATAGTAAAAATAACATAAGGAATTAAATTGAATATTGAATATTTTACCCGTAAAAAAATTTGCTAAATTCAAGAAATTAATTCATATAATTCATAAATCATATTTAAATAGGAAAATTATTAATAAAAACTTGCATTTCTTTGAAATTTGAAGTACGTCTTTAATGCCTTTAAAAGTATTAAATATTATTATTAAAAAAAAAATAAATAATATATAATAAAAATATATAATATTAAGAAATGCGATTATAAAGTCATTCCTATAACAATTTACACTTAATATTTATTATATTTATTAGAAATATTTCTTTAAAGCCCTAAAAAGTAGGCAATGAAATATTTCATGATGAAAATCGCAAGCAAAGTTTAAGTACTCCAAGAAAGTTAATCTTAATTATTACACAGCTCACCTTAACACACTTTTTGTAAAGTAATCCCTTTGGAAAACCCTTAACTTACCATAAAGAGTAATTTCACTGGAAGAAAATTAAGTGAAAGTGATATTTTCCATGTGTAAATTGGTAGGAAAAGCAGCAGTTGGTGGGTGAGAACGGGACAACGGAGGTGACCCCGTAAGTCGTATAAGAAATCATGCCTGAAATATTACACTCGTATGTTGCGGTTAAAGTGCAGCAGCCGAGCCGGGAGGCCATGCAACCAAATTGCATCCATGCGTCACACACACATATACTCGTACACACTAAGTGACAGTCCCCCTGGGTGAGTGTGTGCCAGTGGAAGCTTACGATGATGATGATAGTGTGGGTAAATGTGTAAAACATGCAACGCTGTCTTGTCTGGAACTTACTGATGCTTTAGCCATAGCCTTTGCTGCCCTTGCTCTGTCCCCTGACAAATGGTTTGATTTTAAGCTTAAGTCAACATACACATGAACCCGAGGAGGCAACCAGTGATGCTGGGGATTCATTTTGGAAAGCAGGACACCAGGTTGCCACCTGGAGGAGCAGGGAAAAAAAGGAAATTGAAGTTTACATTAAAGACAGATTTGTTTTTTAAATGTTTTATAAAGTAGTTAGTTTGAAATTATAAAAATGTATTAAATAATCCAAATAATTAAATTACTCCTAATATATTTTACTGGAAAAAAGCTTACATCGCTGCCGTATTGTCACCCAAACTTAACCCCTAACCACCTCGAGTGGTCACGCAGCATTTTAAACATGCCACCTTGGGGAAATTTCCAAAATGACAGCAATTTATTTAGACGTTTACAGCGAGAGTGTGTGTATATGTAAAGTGTGTTGGGTGTAGTGTGAGTGTGTGCGCGGATTGTGGTCAAAAAGGATTGCAGCGGTGGTTTTGGCCCAATGGCAAATATTTAACTTTGACCGAATTCGCATTGTTGACATTCGCCGCTAACAAATTTCTATGTCAAAGAGGCGCGTGTTTACGCATAAATAGCTTTGCATTAGAGGCGCCCTTTGAACTCCATTTTCTCCTGTCCCATTGAGGTTATTTTTTTTTTTGCAGCCATTTAGGGTTTAGGTTCAGTCTCTCCTTTTCGGCGCTAATGCCGGCGCTAAAGGGTTCCGAATTAATTATGCAAAATGTGACCTAATCCAACACAACGGCGAAGGAATGAATGAATGAATGGCCCGCCCCATATTCATGGCTCTCTGGCTGACTTAACCTTTCCTGATGATGGCCTTATAAACGTGCTAAAAATAAACAATTTTAGCCACCATTGGGTTCGGTTGAGTCCTTTCAGTCCTGTCGCGTGTATTTCGAACATTTCGCCCAGGACCCGTGCCGGCACTTGACGTGTAAATATTTTATGCCGACCCCTAAGGGGCTTGCCTTGCTCTCAGGTTCTCAGACTCTCTTGATTTGGGTTTGGCAATTAGCGAAGGCTTTTTGCCCTTTTAGGCTTTCCTTTTATTTTATTTTTCTACGTATTTTTGTGACCCTTCCCTTTTTTGTTAAAATGTATTAATCCAGCGACTTGATGACTTTCAATGGTCTTAGCTGTAAAACCATTTTATTGGCTACAACCAGTGAATTGGTTATATTTTTTGAATAGTAAAACAAAGCAGCTTTGTTTATATAAAATAAATACTCCAAACGTTGTTAAGTCAGGAAATAGGTTCAATTTAAGTCAGAAGAAGATGTAAGAAGTTTTCTTTGTATTGTTTTATTAATCTATAACTTGCTTGATTTTCTTTTTGCTTTTTTTTAGTATTTTTCTTTTATTATAAACTTAATCCTTTGACTTACATTTGTACTTTAGCCTTTGCTGACATTATTTCTACTTCCTGTTTGAGTAAACTTGACATAATTTCGCTGGCCCTAAGCTCTATGTAATTGCCAGCAAGTTCAAACTGTTTGGCAAACTAATCTCCTTGACACTGAACTCGAAGTCAAGTCGGCAAAGGCCAAGAGAGATCAACGTTTGGTATGTGTCCGTGGCCCGTGTCTCTCTCACCATTCGCTTTCAATCCTCTGTCAATCGTCAATCGGCCAGTGGCCAAAATGTCATGTGTAACACCACAAAATTGCAACCAGAAAAAAAGGGGTCACCCTTCACCCTTTACCCCTAAACTCAAAGTACCTTAACCTACACTGCGTATGAGTGCTTTTTTCACCCTCCCGAGAGCTGAAAGCGAGCTGGGGGTAAACGTCAAACTCTTTGCACTTCGCCCACATCACTTTTGGTCACTCCCGTAACCCATATTCCGTAACCCGTATACCGTAACCCGTATCCATATCCGTCGGTCAGTCCACACACACACACAAATGAGTCAACAGTTTGTGGCCAACGTGGGGGAAACTGTCGGCTCTGAAAAGCCGCTGGCTGATGCTGCTGCTGCTTCTCCTCTGCAAATTTTTCCCGCCCCGAAGCTGGCGATTTTCTCGATTGGCTCGAGGCAACTTGACGCCTGGAAGTATGCACCGGCAACGCAACGCATTGCATCGGATTTTTTTTGGCTCGATTCCAATTCATAAAGGGGGGTTGGATGCTGCAGAGTTGCAGAGATTTCATGCACCCGCCGCAGCCTCAACCCAGTCGTGCTGAATTTATTGTGTTTGTTGTGCGAAATTAAATAAAAATTGAATTATGTTTATATCCGCCAGTTGCTGTTATTGTTGGCTCTATAATAACGCGCTTTGTTTGCTTTCCTCGAGTGTGCTCCCTCCGTCTATCTGTCTGTCTGTCTGTCCATCCGTCTATGGCAATGTCTCCATGATCTCTGTCGCCCCACCATTTTCCCCCCGCGCTCCGTCTGTTTTTCATTTTGCATAATAAATTGCATTTTCCATGCCAGTGAGTCGCCGCCTCTCCACGCGGCTCACTCTTTCTCTCTGTGTTTGTTTGGCTGAGTGTCGTCGCCGGCGCCCAGCTTCAGCTCTTTGTCCTGTCCCTTCAACTCCTCGTAGTCTATGGAACTCCTACTGATTTTCCACACCCTCTAGAGCAGAGGAGGAGGAGGAAGGAAGCATGCTGCGGAATGCATTGAAGTCGTATTTGCCGTGTGCCGTGTGCCCTGGCAATGGCTTTGTCCCTCTCTCCTTGCCCTGTCCTGCCTGGCCCTGCTCTTTTTTACATCCTCTGTGAACGCGGTTTTGCATTAATCTCATTTCATTGCCCTGGCTTGTTCTACAAGCGGCTCCTCTCAATCCCCTCTCGAACGGTTTTAAGCACCTTGCACAGGAAGAAATGTCAAGCCTTGAAAGTATAACAAATAAGAGAAACAATAGCTTTAATTTTACTTAAATTTCAATATAATTTCATAAAGAATATAAGTGGCTACATATTTGTGATAATATTTCTAAGAATTTCAGTGATTAATTGCTTTCTTCTTGAACCAAAATATTCTATATAATAAATATATTAATCGCAGAAAAAATAATATAAATACCTTAAAAGTTATCTACTTTAATACTTCACCTCTCTATTAATCCCCACTCATTTTTATGACAATTTTTCCATCGTGTCCGGAAGCATTCTGTCCCCAACTCCTTTCTTCATTTTTTCCCTGTAAAATCTGGTTGTGTTCCTCCTCTTCAACCAGCATAAACCCCACCAACTCTGATTCATCCGGAGCACAGCTGCTTCCGCTTGTACGCGCTAAATCAATTTGCTGTTTAAGCTCTGCCAGCTGTCGGCGGTTTGGAGCACCTTTTTGGCTTTCGCATCAGCGTCAGTCAAAGGGAAAATGGGTGCTAAGACACCCCCCGCCACCAGCTTCCCCGCTTTTCCCCGAGTTTTTTACGTGCATGCTGCCGTTAAGTGATTTTCATGAGTTTAACGAAGTGGTTTTTCCCGCCCCCGACTAGCACAAAGGAAAAGAAGCCCCACAATAACAACACTAACAAACAACAGGGAAAAGAGTGCTACGGTTTTCTTCGCTTCTTTTTTTTTACATTTTCCCCAACTTGCGCCTTTGACTCATCGTGCGCAAAAAAAGAAAAATCCCAACATGATGACGGTGGTAATATTCCTCCGTTAATTTTTTTTTCTTGCTTTGGTTTCTACTCTTTTTTTCTGCGGGGTAAGCACAACTTGTTCGCGAAATTTAATTACGCATACGCTTATGTTGATAAATTCAGGGATACAAGTGAAAGGATGTTTAACTCAAGTGAAAGAAGGGTAAATACACTATTAGGAGATTTTTTGTTAAGGAATATATATATATTCCTTTTATAAAGTAACTGGAAAGCAACATTAGGGGATATTCACTTATTAATTTGAAGAATTTTTAGTGCATTTATTAACATAAATTAAAAAATATTACGTATACGCAGGGTATGACAGAGCGGACTAAGTTCATTTTGTTTTAATATGTATTATTCTGTCCTTTTTTCATTAATTATGTTTTTATTTCTTGCATTTTGCAATATTTTATTTATTTTAATTTTTAAAATATTACGTATACGCAAGGTGTTACAACATGAATTTATTAACGTAAATTTCATAAATACTGCCTATTCGCAGGGCGTGACAGAGAGGACCAAGTACATTTTGTTTTATGTTTTTATTTCTTGAATTTTTCAATATTTTATTGATATATTTTTTTTTTCAATATTACGTATACGCAAGGTGTGACAAAAATCACTGATTTAATTTTTAATTATGAATGTGATTTCTTAGCTCCTCGTTTTTTAATTTTATAAACTTAATTCCCTTTCTCTGCATCTTCCATGTTATTATTTTGTTGCATTTTATATATGGTAATTCTTTATTTTAATATATTTACAATATATTACGTATACGCAATGGGTGACACAATCACAGCCTAAGTGCATTTTATTTAAATATTTCTTTTTCCGTCCATCTTTTTTGTTATTTCTAGCATTTTAAATAATTTTTATAATTAAATTAAAATATATTACGTATACGCCATGCGTTCCAGAGCAGACTTAATAAATGTTTGTTAAAAACGTATGCTTGCAAACGCTTTTATTTATGTCATATTATTTATTATTATTACATTTTAAATACAATTTTAATTTGTATTTTGAAATATTACGTATACGCAAGGTGTGACAAAAAGGAGAAAAAAGGTTTATTTCACGATTTGAATTTTTTAAACACAGTTTTTGACTTAAATAAAGTGTAAAACTATTGTTTGCATATAAATAAACAATATTTTGATTTAAAAACATTGCCTAATCTTTAATTATGTTTCATATTTATGCTTTGGTGTGTGAAATTCATATACAAGACATTAAATCATTTACCATCTTTAGAAAATAAACGAATTTCAGCATTTTATTTTATAACTTCTCTCTTTTAGAGTATTACAATGTCGCTGTTACCCCTAAAAAATGTTTACAAAACAATAGATTTTTGAGTGTTGCCACTTTGTTCTACCATTTTATTGCGCGAATTTCGTGCAAAAAACTCGACAACAACAATAAAGAGCCGCGCCAGCAACAGTGGCATCATAACAAATGGAGCTCGCTTCAAAGAGTTGCCCTTTTTTGTTGTCTGTTCGCGTCACACAGGGACACGCCCCCTCCCTTTGCCACCCCAAGATGGGTGTGCGGTGTGTGTGTGTGTTTGTGAGTGTGCGAGTTGTTTGATGCGCACATTTGAGCAATTTCAGCGGGCTGCTGCCGCCGCTGTTTGTTTGCAAAATGCGAGTGTGAGTCCGTGTGCGGCGCGTGTCAAAATTGGTTAAACGTGAGTGGCTTTCGCTTTGCCACTCGGGCAACGCAGCTGCGTTTCGGCTGCCAAAAACGGAGACCACCGTAACCCGTGGCCCGCAATCCCGCAATCCGGAGTTTCGCAGGACGCGACCTGGGCCAAAGGTTAGTTCGCTGTCCGTTTAGGCAAATTAGCCGCGTATGCCATTGGCCTAGTGCCTTGGGGGGGACGGACTCCCTTGGCTAGCTGGCTGACTGACTGGGCCATAAATCATGCCAAGACAGGACTCCTGCTACTGCTCCTGCCCCGGGCAAGTGGCGAGTGGAAAGTGGTTCGGATCAGAACCCATGTCTCGTCTCTCTCCCCTCCCGCTTAATCAAGCAAATGGCCAGCACAAATCCGGAGCTCGTTTATTTTAAGCTGCCTCATAAGCAAGTCTAATTCTCTGCCATTTCAGTGAGTTATCGTTCAGCGGGTGCTTTCTAGGGTTAAAGGGGATTTTCTAGCTGGGAAATCCAAGGTGTAGTCATGGAATTGTTTACACAATAAACCTGACTTCGTGGGGTAAACCAAAAGATTTGTAATAAATAAGAAGTACGGATTAACGTTGCATGTCAGAGTCATAAAAAGGTGTGGCATTAACAGGAGTATCCTCTTTAAAGACTAGCTTTTACGGTTATTAAAACTCCCAAGTAATTTAAGTTTAAAATCCTCTCTCTTGCCACAGCGTTGAAAATGAAAGCATTTGACATTTCCTTTGCCATGGCACCCAATCCCTGGCTTATTGTATTAATTCCATTAGCCTTTTGCCTTTAAACGCTGACAGGAGGAGAATGTGCTCATTCCCAAAATGTATGCCATGACTTTCGCCATTCCGCTTGCAAATGCAGATGTTGCTGATGTTTGGAGCGGCAAAACAAAAGCTGTCAACAACAAGTTGCCGGACAAAAGACGCCGCTGCTGTCCGCTGCACATGCTAGGCAACAGCAGGGCTTTCTCTCTAAGCTTGTGTGTGTGTGGGCCAGGCCAGGAGCCATCCAGCCATCCAGCAATCCGGCAATCCGACCATCTAACAATCCGGCAGTGGCCAACTAGCAAACTAGCAGCCAGGCGAACAATCGCCCCGACTTGTATAGGGGAACTCTTGACAAATAGCGCCTGGTTGGTCACAGCTGGTGGCGCATTTCCCTCGGACAGATGTTCCTGTCACTCCGTCCGTGTCTCTGGCTCTGTCTTCGTCTCCATAACTGTGTCCTGGTACAGAGGGGGAAATAAATATTAAATAAATTAAACAAAAAATTATAAAATATAATGAGCAAAAAATATATAAATAAATAAATATATTATTTATAAAGTTTTGAAGGTTTTAGCTAATTAAAATTATATTTATTTTAGCTGGAAGCTGAGTAATTTTTAATATTAATTGTCTTTGAATCGTAAACTTTATTATATATTTTGTAATTCAAATTTCCATTTTGCTTTATATAAAAATAATAAATCTAAAAGAAAATTTACAAAACATTTTCTTAAATTTATAATAAAATTCTATTTAATAAGCATTGAAAATAATAATTCCATAAATAATCTTTTCTACGTTTTTCTTGAATTAATAATAAAATAGAGTCCACAAAGAAAGTTCTGTTAAATACATAATAAAATATTTTCTTTACTTATTAATATAAATTCTGTAAAAACAACCACTTTATTAGCTTATAAATTTATAATAATTCTTTTAAATAATATACAAAAGACTTTTTTGAATGTATAAAATAAAATTTTCTGCATAAACTTTTATGTTACTAAAATATTTCCATTAAAACTCTCATTTTTAATCATTGAAAGTACAAACTCTCTAAAAATATTTTTTACATTTTCATTTATGAATAATAAATTCCTATTTACATAGTTTTCCCCTCAGTGCATCCTCATTTGTGTCTGGAACTCTCTTTCTCTCTCTCTTTCTCCTTCTGTGTGTGAGTGAGTGCATCGTCGTGGCGCTCATAAAACTAAATTTCTAAACAATCTGCGTTTGGCAATCTTATGCCGCTGTCGACGTTGCCGCTGCGCAACTTTATTGAAATGTTTGGCAGTTTTTCGTGTCCTACTCAATTTGTGTCACACAAAGACAGAGACAGCAGCAGGGACACAGACACAGACACAGGCAGCAAGAGGGCAAAGGACATGACATGCCGCCTGCCTGCCTGCCTGCCTGTTTGTGTTGCAATTTTGATTTTAGCAATTTTCCATAGCATACTTTTTCGGGGCATGTGCGCATGTAAAAGCAAAGTTCTCGATTATGGGGCAAATTTGTGCCATGAACAATAATGACGAGACATCGGCCATCATTATGCACGAAACTTATTTACCCAACGAGTGTGTGTGCGCGCGACATTGGCAATTCATTGAATTCAGATTGAAATTCAATTGGATCATAATTCAAATTTACCACCAAAGTAGCCCCCGGGATTTGGCCATTTCAAACCAGAACCCAAAACCGAGACCAAGCCATTCCATCGTTTTCGTTGCGATTCCACTAGAGGCATTCGAGCGTGAGCGGGGCAATAACCAGAACTTTTCACATCGATACGATGCGAAATCGAAGATAAATAAAAGCCCCGAATAAGCAATAATCCATCCCTTCCCACCTCCCAAAAGAAAATACTGTGAATCGTGCAAGATGGGCGTGGACTAGATAAAGATAAGGCAAAAGGGACCAACCGGCCAAAATAAACATTTGTACATAATATAAATCGTTTTTCGGGGGCTCTCGCTTATCGGGGCAACTGTTTCTCATTTATACATCATAAGCAGTTTGCAGGCGAAGGCGTTTTCACCGAATTGAATGCGGGTGGAAAATATGTTTTCCTGCCTGCCGGCCTTGTTTTCCTTATGTTTGTTGTTGTGCTAGTCATAAAGATTCTGTTATCTATAATCGAGGCCCAACCATTATTCTCACATGAATAAAGTATTCTTTATTTATTGGCGAGCATCAATATTCCCAAGGGTCGGTTTTAAAACAAACAAATTTTAAAGTTAATACAAGAGGGTACAAGTATTGCTTATATTATAAATTTGTCTAGGTTTTATATGATTTAAATTAATCGAAAATATTACTTATACTCTCCTCTACATTATTTAATTTATTAAAAAAAATATATTATTCATAGCTATCAACTCAAATATAGCTTATTATTTATATTTTCTTGCAATTTATTTAATGTTTTATAAATAATTCTAGATAACCCTTATCTTTAATTAATTTCTATATGATTTATTTAGTTTTCTAAACCACTTTTCATGTTTTACTGTCATGTTTTATTGCTTTTCTATTGACATTTATTTATTTGTTTATTCCCTCTTGAATTTTATCTTGAAGCTAAAAATGCTGGCAATAAACTAAGACAGCTCTCTGGACATTTCCACCTTTTGTGATTTGAATAGAATTGCAAACAATAGTTTTGCAATTTTTTGTACTCTTCTGAAAACACTGTACAGTGTTTGTCATAATAATTGTCATAGTGGACTAGGTTGTGGTTTAGTTTAAACTGTGCAAATTATTATCATCCGCAGACTGTTATTGCTGCAACTGTGCAAACATGGCAAATGGCATAGCAAACGACAATTAATTCCGTCCGCTGCAGTGGTCGCTCCTAAGTCGACTTTGGCACAAATAAAACACAAAAAAAATAAGCAAATGCTGAGTCAGTTCATCAGCAAAAGCAGTTGAATAGTTTCCCCAACAAACCAAAACCCAGCTCAAACTGAAATAAAAATAGAAATGGAAATGAAAACGAAAACAGAAAATAGAAATGGAAATAGAATCTGGTAGAGGGAAACCAAACAACGTAGGGAAAGCATACAAAAATACACAAAGCACCAGCGAATGTCAGGAATAGAAAAACAAAAAAGTTTGGCATCTGCCAAATGGACAGGAATTTATAAATTAAACCAAAACAATGAGCAAAGATTAACAACGGTTACCAACACACACCACGCCAGCGTCGTATAAAACTCACATTTCGATGACAATGGCGACGATACTAGTTTTGTTGTGTTTGAGTTTTTCTTTTATTCGAAAGCACTGAGCGAAAATGTAGGGGTTATATCCTTACACTATTTTAGATCCTCAAATTATACAATTCATTGAGAAAAGACTTCATCTAAAAAAGCACTATTTTCAATGCTTTAAATGTAATATTGTAAGTGTAAGTGCCTTTTCTTTCCTAACAAATTAATGTAAATAATCTACAAATTTGTATGTTTTTTTTGTGGCTTAATTTTATTTTTCAAATATCCTTTTTTTAATTATTATAAAAAATATTTCCCTTGGCTTTATTTTTCTTATGATTTTTCCCAAGTGCTTGTAATAAAATGAATAAAAATCGTTGATAGCGAGTTTTCGTTTGGTTCAACGACGACGACGACTTGACGTCCTCAACGGCTATGGCGACGATGTCCTAGTCGTCGGCGACTGTAACTGTAAATGTGACGGCAACAATTACACCGACAGGAGCAAAGGGAAACGCCAAAGCAAACTTACAGAGAGACAGGAACAGAGACATGTGTGTGTGTGCGTGACTCGCTTTGCTGCCATACCGGAAATGGACGCCATGTCGGATGTTTGAGGAAATGTTCGTATAGCTATAACGGCATCTGGTGTATGTGTGTGAGTGTTCCTGCGCATATATGCGGTCTATTAGTTGGGCGACTGTTTCAAAAACATTAAATTAGATGGCAGTTTGAAAGAGTGGCCCTGTTGGCCATTGTCGACTATACCGATTGTTATAGTCCTGCCGCCTGTCCATTCCTTTCAAATCGAAATTAATTGGAATATGATGCGGAAATTATGGTGTTCCATGTCATCATATTTAATGAGAAAGTTTGACTAGATGTTGGTAATTAAGTTGCAGGATTTTTATGCTAGTAAATAGGAAAATATTAAAGGGAATTTTTAATAAATTGAGTTAGAAATGCAAAAGGAAGCATCTTAAATTGGTTTATAGCAAGTAATGTATGATATTTAATATTTTTGCAATAAAATAATCATTTTTTATATGATTTTTAAGTAATTAAAGACACAAAGACCTCTCCTGGAGGAAAATCTTTGCAATATATAATTTCCTTAACAAAATCTTTTGTTTTTACTGAAATATTCCATCTCCCAACAAGTAGGCCTAGCAAAATCCTTCACTTAATACCCTAAAAAAACTCTCAAACCTTGGTCAATTTCGGCTATCAAGAGTCTGCTGCCTGCTGCTATCACTCACGTTATTATCCTGTATCAAGGGGACTTCAATCGTATTCTGAAGACACTGAAACACTCTGGACTAAGACCAAGTAACTAAACCAAAGGCAAATAACGTTGATACATATATGCATGCATGTAAGCACGAGGGGATCTACGGGCCAACTCATCCACTATTCATATGCAGTCCAGCGGCACTCGTGCTGCGAGAATGTGTCTGCCGGTTTGTTTGTTTGTTTATTTGTTTGTTTTGTTTGTTTGTTTCTGAACGAGTGGGCGAGTGCGAGTGCGAATGCAGCCGGGGCGGCGTTTGCGTAAATGAATGATCCCAGTCGAGTTGTGTCGAACTGAGCCGACTTACTCCGCGGCGGAAGAGCGGGTCTTGAGGCTACACGCGAAAAATAGCAAGGTTTTTATGATTAAATATTTAATTTAAAGCAAAAACTTGAGGTAGCATAATGAATTTTGGGGATTTATTTGGTATTTTATAGATTTTTTATATTTTAAATTATATTAATATATTTAAACTCGATTAGAACAGGTCTTGAGCCAAAAAGTAGTAACAATTTAGTTGTTAAATAACTTTTATTATAACTATCCAAGATTTTTTGATGCATTTATTAGATTTAATCTATATTTCATAGACTCTTGATATTTTAATCTATGTTTAAATATTTATAAATGATTTAAATCATAAATTTTCTGTTTTACCTTTAGCCTTTACTTGGAAAATAGTAACAATCGGAAGAGTAAATATTTATTTTAATACAAAAACATTTAATATTATGTTTTTTTATTAAATCTCTTAATTAAATATTAATTTTACCCCAAAAATCCCAGAACTTTTGATAAATCGTTCAAAAAATAATACATATTTTATAGATTTTGCTTTTTAAAAATTATTAAATATTTATAATTATATAAAAAAATCCTTATTTTCCTATAGTGCATCATTGCCGTGCACGCATGGCTGCCATATAGCACTTGCCACGCCCCCTGCTTCCGCCCCTCTTGAATACCAAGTGTGCTCGCCATGCATGCGTATGAGTAACGAGAGTGAGAGTGCGGGTGAGTGCGATGAAGTGGGTGGTCGAGGAGGTTGGCGCTGAAGAGGCGCGGTTATGGTGGGTGGTGTTGCAATGCCGTGATAGTGGCAGTTGGGAAAAGAAGGAGGTTTGGGGAAAAGCGGTAAGCGGAAAGCGCGGGGGCAACATCAAGAGCCCTGGTGTTCAAGTGTTTGATGTATTACAAAATACGTATACGCAACCGCAGCCTACAATTACAATGCCAAGTGTCGGTTAGGTATATTTCTCACTCACTCGCTCTTATTCTCTCTGTTTATAGCTCTCTCATGTCCACTAAGTGAGTGTGGGAGTGTGTGTTGGGTGTGTTTATACGATGGGAAATTCTAGAGAAATTTATTATGAATTTTGAATATTGTTTACTGTGAGCTACTTTCGGTTTATGTTTATTTCAAATAGTTTATGAAGCCTTCAAAAGTTTGATCATACGGGAAATGCTTTTTTTTGATTTTTATTATTAAATATAATCAAAGGAAGAAGGTAATTTATTATGCAATTTCCTAAAAAATATTATAAATCCTTATCTTAATCTCTTTTTGATTAGATTTATTACATATAAATTATTTAAACATATTGTTTAAAATAATTAAATTTAAAAAAAAAACAAAATTATTAATCAATTTGACAAGCATAATGATAATTACCAAGGCAAACAAAGGCAGAATGTCAATAAATACTTATAAATTCTTGCCAAAAACCTAATACATAAATCTTTACAGTATACTTTAATTTAAACAAATTTTGTAGTTAAATAATTTAATGTAATTTAAGGCATAAACTTGGTGCCTGCAAAAATTGTGGTAAATGGTAAATAATTTGCCTTAAAGAGTGCATTTTATTAACACCAGCACAGGCCTGGCTTTGTTACCAGCACATATTGATAAATTATGGCATATAGTTGGCCAAGACACCGGCACCACTTTCACTCCCCCCTTTCTCTATTGAATTTACCATAAGTGGCCATTTATTTACATATTTGCGTTGAGTGGCACACTTCAAAGTTGGCTCTTCTGTTGCTGTTTTATTTTCATTTTTTTTTTCTGTAGCTACTTTATGGTTATTGTTTCTCTGTTGGACTCTGCTGGCATTCTGCGTCGTTTCGGGCCAATTTATGAGTTTATTGAACAGCTCACATGGTGTGTGTGTGCCTTTAATTGGCACTTCTTGGCGCATGTCATCAGCTGTTGTTAATGTTAATTGAGGCAGCAGTCAACCATTCCATGCGAAATGCATGCAAATAATCGCAACGCGAGTGTATTAGAACAGTCGTTGCCGCTATAATTGCAACACAATTTGCATAAACATTGCCACCACACAGCCTGAGAAAACCATCCTGTGGCGCAGCATCTGTGGCAGGGACTGTGACTGCGATGCGGTGGGTTCCCTTTAAATGGGCGGCGTGTGCCCAATTAACGCAAATTGCGAATGCAAAGCGCCAGCATATTCATTTTTGTGTACAGTGTGTGCTCTATAAGCTAAACAAACTAAATTTAATTATATTTAAGGAATATTTTTGATTTTGTCTTACTTTTCTATATGAAACTTGAATCTAGGCTTATTGAAACATTATTTAATTGCGATTTAAATTCATAGAAAACAATATCCTTCCCCTTAGAGCCTTTACTGTAGTTTGCTGTATATGTTTGCTGGTTTATTGCCAGGCGCCAAACGCGCCTGTTTGCCTTAGATAAGGGGTTCTGAAACCATGTTGCACCACCGGCACCATGCAGCGAAGGCAATGAGAAAGAGGAGATGGAAAAGGAAGTCTAGGAGGCGTGGCGGTAACAACTTCCTATTGCCGGGGCCGGCATACAGTGCGTATGCTTAACTTGATTAGAGCCAATTAGTCGACAGTCGTCTCACAGTAAAGCCGCGAATTAGCGCATTTCAGCTGTAAATAATCTATGCGTTTATAATCCCTTTTTGTAGGTTTCAGTCAAGGCATAAATTATGAATTAGCTAGATATGCTTGGTAGGGAATATATAATTTTGTTGGGTGGACAAAAAAGCTACTCTCTCATTGAATATATTATGAAAAATGTGTCTTGTTGAAGCAAAATTTAATAAAAGGCTACCTTAAAGTATTATAAATAAATGCCTGAAATGAAAAAATTAATCTAAGAAATGAGAAAAAGTAAAAAAAAAACATATTAAACATAAATAAACTTATTAAATCAATTATAACTTTATAAATTGCCTTTATTTATGTTACTTAAGCTGCCTAAAATGATCTTTAAAACTTTATATCTCATTTTATTATCAATAAAACCTTAAGTTAATAAAGCTTTATTCCCTGACCCTATTAAAAAAATAAAGCAAAGAATCTGTTAAGCTATTAAGTTCCCCCCTAATACACTTTGGTCAATTATGGCTAAAAAAAAAATATATATATATATATCTGGCAGCTATAACAAGCCGATTGTGTTGGCATAAAAAAGTGATAAAATTTATCTTATAAATTTGCCCATTGAGTGGACTTTCCCTCCCTCCTCCTTGCCCTTGGCCAACTGACAATTCTCAGGCAATGCGATTAAAATTCGATAATAAAGAAGAAGCCTGCCATAAAGGAATCCCTGGCAGTAAGCGAGAACTTCGCCTCCTGCCTTCCTTTATCCTCCATCCCTTGCTCCTTCTTCCTTCCGCCTTCCGCTTGTCGGCGCCCGCACAAAAGTTCTTAATCAAAATAACTTAATGATTATATTTGCTTGCAATTCCACAGTTGCTCACTCCTTTCACAAATTTCCCTTCTGCTCCGCTCTTTTGCAGGACTCGCAGCGACTCAAACTCGGCTAAAAACCGGACTCTGAAAACCAAACCAATTCGACGCCGACGCCAATTTTAACTACTGTTGGTGGCGCCAGCAGCGAATAGCGAATAATTGAATCATAAAGGACGCAAGGACGCGGACGGGCCACCGAATTGGAGGCAGACGGCAGGAGGTATCCCGGATCAACAAAAGCCGAGCAAATAATTGCTGTATAGTGTGCACGGAACGAGGTCCAAAAGCTCCCAGCTCCCTCCCTAAATCGGCGGAGTGGTGTGGGATCCCAACATTGCGAAGGAGACGGCTGCAGGGAAATGACAGCCATCCTGCTTTAATTAAAGCCGGGGCGTGGGCGTTGGCGGGGGCGTGGCGCCGCCGAAAGTGTGCTCTGCAATAAAAGGAGGAAATTGAAACGCAATGTGGCTGATGCCGCGGACCGTGGACAACGCAACAAAGTGGACGAAATTGCTTTTGGAACAGCACGGCGGCCAGTTAGGCACTAGCACCAGGCAGGCATTAATTTTGATTAAATTCACCTGAACACTCGCATTTCGGACAGGCCGTTACCTACCGAGTGAAATATTAGCCTAACAAAACAAGCCAACTTTTTAAGTATCCTGGATTCAGCAAACAGAAGGCGTAGCAGCAGGAGCAGTAGCAGGAGCAACCGCAGTGGGCGTAGGAAAAGGTGTCATCAACTTGCGCAAGTCGGTTTTGAGTGCCGCAGGCATTTGCAACAGCCACACATGAACACGTCCCTGTGACAGCAGGAGGAGAGGAGAGGAGGGACGGCCAAAGTCGGGACCCCAGCGACGCAGCATAATTTCGTCAACTGCAGCCAGGGTGAGCTGTCAGCGGCAGAGCGCACAACCCACCATTCCCCGGGACCCAATCCAAACCCAGCCCACAATCATCATCATCATCAGCAGCAGCAGCAGCAGCAGTAGCAGGAAAGGCACAGTCGCTGTCACAGTCAGCAACTGTTGTCAGCAAGGAAAAGGATCAGTAACAGGACACAGGAGAAGCAGCAGGAGCAGGAGCAGGAGCTGGAGCAGCAGCAGGAACCAACTCAAAACCCATTTCCCAGGACCGCGCCCCAATGAATCTGCTGTGCTGCTGTTGTTGCAGTAACATGGCACCAAACCAGCGCGTCACACGCAAATGGGAACTGTTTGCCGGACGCAATAAATTCTACTGCGATGGATTGCTAATGTCCGCACCGCACACAGGCGTCTTCTACTTGACGTGCATCCTGATTACCGGCACCAGTGCGCTCTTCTTTGCCTTCGAGTGAGTATTACTATGTCCGCCATGCTCATTTCAAGCATTTGTCATTGAGGTTTCACACTGAACGAATAATTAGAGGGAGTTTTGTGCTTTTAATTTGTTCATATAAAATAATTTTGAAAGCTTTCATTTCAATATAACTTTTATTAACGATTGAGGAGTTTAATTTAGTATTTGCTTTATGCTTTAAAATATAACTTTTTAACCTTTTTCTTTTATAATTCATTGAAGAACTTTTATATTGTTTAATTCATCAAGTTTTTCACATTAAAATTAATTAAATTGTAGCTTAGTTTATAATTTAATTTAAATGCAAATGTCTGCAATTAATTATTTCTTACCGTGTGACAAATTGAACGTCCTGCCCTCTTCGCCTCTCATCTGGGCTGCATTGTGTGCAAAATGTATACGTTGCTAATTAAGCATTGCCCGGTAACCCTTCCGGATCACCCTGAATCCCCGGTTTTACCCGACTCCGCCTCCGCATCGTGCTTGATTTCCAATTACGCCCACATTAATGGTCTCTGACTTTGGACTCTTGGCTCTGGTTTCATCAGTATCATCGGGTTTCTCGTCCGGGTCCCGGCTCTGGGTCCGGTTACTGTCTGTTGTCTGGCATCCGTCGCCCTGCTGCCCTGCTGCCCTTCGTCTCCGTATCCAATGGCATGTAATTATTGCTGTGCAACGTGGCGTATGCGTTATGCTTGGCCTGGCAAAGGACACTGCTCGCCTGCTAGCTCTGTCCTGGCTACTTTTTCAGCTTTGAACAGAGAGACACATCGTTGGATCCGTTGAATTACTGTTGAATCCGTGTGGAGCGGATTGGCGAAAGGGTTGGACAAATAGTTTCAGCTTTTGATTAGTCAATCCGTCCGGTTGTGTGGCATTCAAATATGTTCCCACTCGTCCCCGCTCTTTCCACTTTCCCCGCAAACCACCTAACACTAGTTTTAAACAGAATTTTCATTTCGAATTCAACCATCCGGTGCACATTTCTATTTCCTGATTAAATGGGTTTTGTGCCCGCCATCCTGCTAAAGACCAACTTTTCGCCTATTTAGCTTTTGGTGGCTGACAAATTAAAGTTTTAAATTATTAATATCCAAATTTAGATAACCAGACCTCTGAATGCTCTCTTTTCTTAAGCTTCTTATAAATTTTCTTTTGTATATTTAATGTTTTAACAATTCACATAAGGAAAAGTGAACATATCGAACAAAGACAACTTTCCCTTTGTGATATTAAGTAGTCAAAAGGCATCCTTCTTTATTTGCCCAAGAAGATTATAGTAGAAATCAAAAAGTGCAGCTCTTTCAATTGGAAACGGAGAATGGAATCAAAAAGAAAGAGGACACAAAAAAAAGGTCTTCTCAGCCAGAAATCAAAGAAGGAACATAAAATGAAACATTTTCCTTAGAAATGGCACTACTTTTCACGTTGTTCCCATAATAATAACCATTGATTGCCTTGTCCTTGGTGGTCTTTACAACTAAATAAATACCCAAGGAGCGTGTGCTCATATGGAAAGCCCGCAAAAGCGTTAAACTAAATTCAATTTCGGTTGCACGCTGGTTGGCCATTGGCCGAAATAACGTATACGTCACGTAGTACAAATACAAATAAAATGGGGATTGTTAAAGGGCTGCACACAGCCTGACAGCGCGATTAGACAAAATTATGCTCAACATTTTCTGCACGAAATCATTTTGGGCGGAGGAGTGTAGGAGGCTTCCACAAAGAAATTGAAATTCCCCTGGAGGAGCAACCATCTTCTATACCTACATCTTGTGGCGGGCTCCTCCTGCGCTCCAAAAATTTATTCGCTGCTGAAAAGCGGCGGCTGCAGCGCGATTTTATTTTCATTGCTTGCTTTACATTAGCGCACAGTCGAGTGGAAGGGAGGAGAGTAGAGGGGTATGAGTATGGATGGGCATTACAATATCTGCAATGCCTTTGAGTGCTCGCACAGTTATTCCTGCAGATATTTTGCACACATCCTGAGAATGCAGGCGAAGAAAATTTCGGGGATAAATTTGGATTTGTGTTATCTGTGGATCATAATATTAATTTATATTTTTTAAATACTATTTAAAGATGCATATTTATCTTTTATATATATAATATATGTAAGATGCTTCTGACAAATCTGGTTTATGTTTTTAGAAAATGCAGCACGTAGAAAAAAAGTATATTTTGCTCTTTAAGATAATTAATTTTTATTGAGATTGAGGTTTGGAAAAGGTAATTTCAAGAATAAATATAGACCTTCAATATTCAAATTATCACTTAACTTTTTTTATATAATTTAATTGAGATAATAAATAAGCGTTAAGTATTTATTTTTCATTTAATTGCGATAATAAGAAGCGCCTAACTTAACATTACAAACTGCCAACAAACCTTAATATTATGTAAATAAACCTAAAGGGTTTTTGAAGTATTTTTTTCGCTTTTTAAAACAGATCATCTTACTTTCATATTTTTTCTTTTCTAAAATGAATTTCAAGTTTAATATTTAACATAGAAATATGTTATAAATATAATGACCTCGTATTAATGTTTATCAAAATAATCTCTCTACAAAATCAATTGTAAATCTAAATCTAAACCCAATTAAAATCAAAAATAGTTTTAAACCTGAAAATATTAAATTTATACCTGAATAACAAAGAATATATACATACATCAAATTGTAGTTTTCTCTACCAATTTCTCTTCTATATTCCTCTTCATTTACAAACAAAAAACTATTGGTAATTTGCTAATGGAAATTGTAGCATTTTTTGTTTTCCTTTTTTGAGTTGAAATATTCAAGATATTACCATAAAGTCAACGTCAGCGTAGGTGGTTTTTAATGAAATAATTTTTATTTTATTTGTAGGTTTTTTCCTTTTTTTGTGTGTATCTCCCTTCAAGTCCCCCAATTTTTATTCTGCATGTAGTTTAGCCCGGGGGATGTGTGAGCAAACTCAAATTGTGTTTCGTTCGACGCTCTCCGGCGATGCAAATCGCTAAAAGGTAGCACACAATGCAGATTCAAGCCGAGCCCCTTTCCCTTTACCCATTTTTAGCATTTTCTATTCTCTATTTTCTATTTTCTATGGCATTGTCAGCGATTTGCCAGCTGAATGCGAGAAAAGCACTTTTTTTGTCGAATGCATTCCTATTTAAGCTACGCTCCTCGCTGCCTGGCAATGGGTTTTGGGGGGAAATCGGCGTTGTCATGACAAATGTATTTAACTATTTTCGGTTTATTCTGCTGACAACTGTCCCCGAAATGATGATGATGGTGATGCCCAAACCGTGCATCCTCCTCCATCTGGGACTTGTCACACATAATTGTCACTGAGCTACCCGTGTCCTTTGTGAGTTGACAACGAGTGAAAGTTGCTGGTAGTTGAATGCGGCGACTTTTGCTATTCACAAATCGTTGGCACGCATCGGTCGCATTAAGTAACAATGACGGGCCTAGGCATTGTCCTGTATGAGTGTCCCTGCCACGCATCTATCCTCCCCCATGGGTATCCCTCATGATGCCCGGGAGTGCCTCATTTCGGGGGCATATTTGGACGAGTGGCCACATTGGGGGGCATTGCCAAATCACCGGGGACATTTGCATGCATTTTTGAGCGAAGGGGACACAGAACACACTGCCTGCCGCCCTCTAATTCCAGCAGTGAATCCTCTGGCAGGCGTTGCCTGAGTTTAGGGCTTTGGGCTGATTTGAGGAATCAATTTTCAATGAGGGCTTTTCCTCTCTAAAAACGTATAATTGTAGTTTCGAATTTGAAAGGATAAAGGTTACTGTGGTTATAAATAGAGTCTGTATCGCTTATAAATCCTTATTTTATTGACTCATCTGTTTATTTATTGCTAAGTTTACTGAAAACAATCAAAGCAAAAGCAAGATGTTGCCCTAATAATCATTATGACAGAAACAGAAACAAAACATTATATTAATGATGGTCCTTTTTCTTTTCTTTTTTTTATTTCCCTTTGCAGCTGTCCATTTCTGGCGGAGCGCATCAATCCGGTAATACCCATTGTGGGAGCGGTTCTCTACTTCTTTACGATGAGCTCCTTGCTGCGCACAACCTTCACAGATCCGGGCGTCATACCGCGAGCCTCCAATGATGAGGCCGCCTATATTGAAAAGCAAATTGGTACGTTACTCAGCCGCCCTGTGGCACCATCACAGAGTCACAGTCAGAGTCACAGTCGCTGTGGCAATCGCAATCGCAGTTGTAGTCCTTGCGTCCATCCAAAAGGAAATGTGGCCAAGGTCGTTTGCCTGTTGCCTGAATATCCTTTTCCTCCATTGCTTCTTTCACCCTCTGCCACGCCCGCGCAAACACAGACACTTGCTTATACAGATATATATATATATATATATATATATATATATTTGTTTTCACTTCATTAAGTCTGTATGTGAGTGGGGGAAAGGCAGCGCACGTAACGTAAAAAGTAATGAGCGTGGCATGACATAGAATGAGAAAATAAAACGCGATGGTGAAAAATAATAATAAAAAAAAAATACAGGAAAAATATTTATACCGTATAAAAAAAAACAAATATCATCATCAAAGGCAAACGCTGCGTTGCCTTTGCACTAATGAGTTGCCGCTGTGTGTTGCCTTTGTGTATAAAATATTTAAAATGAGAAAACTTTGCTCTTTCTCCCCCTCCTTTCTTTTTTTCCATGTCAACAACGCATGTCGATGATGATGCCGATGCCGATGCTGATGCTGATGCTGCATTTCCGCCCTGGATATATGTTTATGCTAAATAGAGGTGCCAAACTCGCTAAACAGCCCCACATATCGTCCGCCGCCAAGGACCAAGGAGGTCCTGGTCAAGGGCCAGACGGTCAAGCTGAAATATTGCTTCACCTGCAAGATCTTCCGGCCGCCAAGGGCCTCGCACTGCAGCCTGTGCGATAACTGTGTGGACCGCTTCGATCACCACTGTCCCTGGGTGAGTGAGTCAGTCAGTGTAGAGTACTTGTCAAGGACCTCGTTAGCGGTGTGCGCAATTTTTAATCACTTCCCCCAGAAGCAGAAGCTAGGAATTGGGAGATGGAAGCTAGGAACTGGCAGTTAGCAGCTGGCAGCTGGGAACTGGGAACCGGTTGCTGTCCCCAATGCTCGTCCTGACATTGAGCCTAGCGCCGCGCATTAGGCGGAGGCGAAAAAAGTGGGCCAACTGCCACAAAGAGAGAGATAGAGAGAGAAAGTCAGCCTGCGCTGCCCCTCCGCCTGTGACTTTAACCCAATTCCAGCGGCAACCGCTGAGGTTGCTAATTTTTTAGTAAAAATAATTTCAGCCAAGAGCGCACGTCACGTTTCCAGCTGAAACGTATAAAAAGCGCACTCGGACTGCCTCACCCAATCCTTTGCTGCATTTTCGTGTCTCTCTTTTTTTAATATATATTTTCATTTTCTCTTTATTTTTTTATTTTGGTAAAGGGGGAATCCCCGCGAGCGACGCGCTGATGCAACAAGAGCTGGCTGGTGGCTCACTGTGTGTATGTGGGTTTTGGCCAGGACCAAGCAAACAAGCCACACTTGCACAAACATACACTGGCTTAAGTAGCCGCACACTCATATTTGTGTGTGAGTGTGTGTAATTCAGGCAGGATATCCTCAGGGGTCCCAAATCAACGCGCACACATATTATCCTTGCTTACCCTTACCCCACAATGCCCTCTAGGGTTTAGTTCTTCATTCAGGGTTAGGCCAAGACCGTTGCCATTGCACTCCCTGGCCTTAATCCTTAAATAATTATAATTGCTTACTCTCAGGACCCTGTAATTTCACAGGCGACAATATTGATTTGCAAATTGCAATCACCTTGAATGCTCGCCCTTTTTTCCCAATCAATTTAAATTGACCTGCAAAAGCATTTAGTTCGCGGAAGGTCAGCAGTTGCCATTAAATATTTTGCAGTGACTTGAGGTTTTCATTTGCATTCTGCATTTGAGTTTTCCTAGTTTTCCACCCTTGCCCCCTTTTTTCATAGGTTCTTAATAGATTTTAATGGCTTTGTGTTTGAGTAAATTGCATTCACCTTGATTTTAACTGCTTGGCTATAAATTTACATTGACCTGATATCGTTTTGGCTTTTAATGTTGGTCTTTTAAAATATTAAATATTAGCAAGGGCGAGGGAAATCGTTTGGTATTTGCTATTTGTTAGCTTTGTTAATATCTAAAAATGTTTACTTGATTAATGGGCTGCTTATTTATTTATTTAATGAAACATTTAAACTACATATTACCTGAGAAGTTAAATTTGTATAAAAGTTTGCCTTACGAATACAAATTAAAAATGATTTAGAGACCGAACAATAAAGTACAATTTGATAAGACTCCCAATGCTATACTAAAAAATCCCGTAAACTTTTCTATGGTCAAATTTTATTATTGAAAAATATAAACTTTAACATTGAAATATTGAAAATATTAAAATATGCAACATTATTTTATAAACTAAGAACTGAATATAAATTTATTGCAAATTACATCACAATTAAAATATTTAATATTTTTTTATTTATTTATATGATAATTTTGTTGTACAAATCAAATATTTAAAGCACCATAAATATGCATTAATTTTAATTTTATTTAATTTTTATTTGGTTAATAAATCTTTTATTCTGATTTTAAATTTTTACAAAAATTACAATCAGTGTAGCTGCCATCGCCCATCGTCCCTCTACCTTAACTTGTTTTGGGACATCATTTAAGCCCCGCCACTGAAGGGGGACTTGAAGGTCGACTTGAGCCTTTTGGGGGTTTTGGATACTCGCATCGTTGGCGGTTTGTAAAGGATTCTTAAAGGGGAGTGAGGAGAGACCCAAAATGAAGGCATTTCTTGGTCGTAATTTTTGGTGTTGTCACACACACATCTCGTGAAAATGCAATTAACCTTATTATGTTACAGCTCAGCCTTTATAACCACGTTAATGGACTCTCTTTTGGTTTCTTTTTTTTCAGGTGGGAAACTGCGTGGGCAAGCGGAATTATCGGTTCTTTTATTTGTTTCTAGTCTCATTGGCATTTTTAGCTGTATTTATATTCTCGTGCTCTGTGACGCATTTAGTTTTATGTGAGTACCATGGGCAATGAAGTCATAAATTTGGATAAATTATAGTGTTTATAATACCACCGACAGTGATGAAAACCGAGCAGGAGGTCTTCGAAGTAATCAAGAAGGCGCCCTTCACTGTGATTGTTGTGTTCATTTGCTTCTTTTCGATATGGTCGGTGATCGGCCTGGCCGGCTTCCATACCTATCTGACGACAAGCGATCAGACAACCAACGAGGATGTGAGTATATGGGAGAAAACTTAAGGAATCTGATAAACCCCTTTTTTCTCCTTAATAGCTCAAGGGATCCTTCTCCTCCAAAGGCGGGCCGCGCACCCAGAATCCCTATTCGCGGGGCAACATTTGCCTGAACTGTTGTCACATCCTATGCGGACCCATGACGCCCTCGCTGATCGACAGGTGAGTAGCTGAGTAGCCCCCTAAAGACCTTCCTTAATTAACTAAGATTTAAACTTCAGACGCGGCATCGCCACCGATGAGTTCATCCAGCAGATGCAGCATCAGTCGAGTCCGCGGCACGCACTGAGCGATGTGCTGAGTGCCTCGCACATGGTCACCACCTCGCAGCCCATGATGGGTGGCGGTGGCGGTGGTATCGGTGGTGCTGGCGGCGGAATCAGCATAGGAGGGGCAGAGCTAAAGCCACGCTTCTATCACGAGGTAAGGGACAAACCAACAATGGGACAGCCAACCCATAAAGAGCACTCCTTCACCACCGAAATCAATATCTAAATGTCTGGGCACTCTGCTTGCTTGATAATATCCTTATCCTTATCTATTAAATCAAAACTCTCGTACGATGAACTTTTGTGCACATCATTTTGACAATCTGTAATTTATACTTCTTCTTTTTGTGTTCTATGCAATGTTCTTTTTGGTAACTACTCTCGATCATACACCACAAACTACTACTACTACTACTACCAACACAATCACGACCAACAACACACAACGACCAGTCCAATCCCTCCTCCTCGACACTGGAGGGCAATGGAGCAGCCGCAGCCGCCGCGATCAATGGCCATGGAAACGGTCACGGGCTTGGGCATGGGAACGGATTCGACCATCCGCCGCCCAGCTATGACCTGGTTCAAAACGGTAAGTCCCGCAAGCAGCATCAGCAGCGCTGCTCCCTCCAAACCCTGCTGCCCGCCAGTGCCCAGCAGCAGTTCAAGGCCGGCAAGCATAAGCATAAGCAGCTCAAGCAACAGCAGCATCATCACCATCAGCTCAAGCAGCAGCTGGTGGCCGCAGAGCTGCAAATGCAGCATCAGCAGGATGGCGGCGGCGGCGGGGGTGGTCCCTCCTCACCCTCGCTGCTGCCCCGATCGCCGGCTACCTCCTCATCCTATCGGCTAAACCTGAAGCGCTCACTGCACCTGCCGCTGACACCGTCGTACGATGATGTTCGTCACTCGCCGCTGCCGCTGCTCCATCATCATGTGCACTCGCAGCAGACCACCGCTATTGGCAGTGTGGCAGCAGCGGCTGCGGCAGTGGCATCCGGGGCCAGCGGTACAGGAACCGGGACTGGAACTGGTGGCAGCGGTACCTCCTCGTCCACCACCGCGCCCACCTCGGTGTCGGCATCGCTGGCCACCAATGCCGCTGGCCCTCCACCGCTGGCCCCGCGACGACCGTCGACGCTGCAGCTGCAGGCCAGCAGTGGAGCCATCTCCGCCAGCAATAGCACACTGACCACCATACACACATCGGCGCCACAGCCGCCGGCGCCAACGGACTTCAAGTACTATTCCCCGCAACGCAGCACCGACTCGAACCTGATGCGGAACTACCCCTTCCCGAAGGCGGCGCGCGGGATGAGGCGGCAGTCCACGCAGTCGGTGGACTCGCAGAAGGTGAACATTGCGGGGTATCAGCCGCTACCGATGCGGAAGCCCTACAAGCACCAGGAGGTGATGTTCGAACTGAAGTCCCCAACAAATCGGCTAACGATACGCGAATGCGATTTTGGCGGTGGCGGTGAACCCTGCGACGACGATCAGTCGATCAAGGACAGCCAGATCTTTCGTGTTAGTAAACGAAATCTTTATATGAATCACCGGTCGCCGTGGAAGGAGCGCGACCGTTACTCCAATCTCTACGAGTACTCGTTCAACATTGATCTCAACTCGATTATCGAGGATGCGGCGGGCAGCGACTCGTCATAGTACGCAGCAGCAGCCCGCTTATCCGTTGGCCCAATTCCCCCTCTGCCATCCCAGTCCTGGTCCGCTCTGGTCCGTTCTGTCCGCTTGCGGGTAGGATTTATCCTTCTCCCTTTCCAACAACACATCCTCCTCCTCGATCGGTTGTTAGGCGCTGTACATAAGGCGGAGCCCTGGCCAGCCCGCTTCCTACTGCTGCTTCCACGTTTTTGCTAAGATTTAGGATTTGGATTTGCGATTTAGGATTTGGTTTAGGAACTTACATAATGAGGCTTTAGCTTAGATTCAAATAGTTGGCAATTTGCATTTTAATCAAGGCTGTAAACTGTTTTTTTTCCAACCGAAACTCGAACTGGTTCGGTTTCTTAAAATTTTTAAATGGAGATTGGGAAATGTTATTAAAAGTTCATTAACCATTGGCGCAGCTTTACAACAAATTAATAATAAATATTGTTAACTCATTGAGCAGCTTTAAACTTGTGTGTACTTATAAATTAGACAAATTAGTTGTATTAATAAAAAACAAAAATAATAACATTGGCCAAAGGATATGGTTTGAAAGGACCAAATAGAAATTGCAAGGTTTGCAGCCTTAATTTGTACTTTGAGGGAATCGTATCACAGCATAGTCTGTATGATGACAGCGAGACTCACTTGGCTTCCAGGATGCAACGCTTTAGAAGCTGCTAGTTTATGTTTGCACCCCACTTTTTGTAGAATTGTCGGATTTGTATGATTTTTGGTTTAAAGTAGAACTGCTACCCTCAACCAACTTGGTTCATAGAGAATTTTGCGTTTATATTAGCACCCAGTTTCCCAGGCTACAAAAGCGCCGAAACTCTCCTGCTGCTGTCATCCAATGGCAGTAGAGGAGCTCCGGCGTCAGGGGCCGTGCAATGCAACCCGTGTATATTGTATCCACCTTGGTCTACGTCCCAGCGCCGCCACCTCCAAATAGTGAAGACACCAAGTAACCAACTAACCAGCCAAGTAACCTACTAACCAACCAGCAAAAAATGAAAAAAGTGAAACCAGTTAACCAACATCCTTCACCAAGCATGCTTGACTCAATCTCCTCTCAGTTCGTTCGCCTTAGTAAAATGCTTAAGTTTTGATTTAATCCTTGTTTGGGATCCTTGTGAGAAACGATCGCAGTCACTTGGGGAGACTCTTTTATTTTTTTTAAATAATTTGGAAGGTTTCAGCCAAAGAAAGAACAGATAATTATTTAAATTGCAATTAGAGAATAACAATTTATTAGTGAAAAATAAAAATTAAAAACTTAATGAGCCAAAATAACTGCCATTTATCGAAGCAACAACAACAACAAGAACATTTTGTTAGAACTTTTTTCATTTTTACAATGAAATTTAAAATTAAATGTAAACGTAAACTAAAAAAATGGAATTCAATAAGAATTTGATAAACTATGTATCAGTGTTAAGTCGCGAGATGTCATTTTAAAACTTATAAATAGAAGAACGAAAAATACGTCAAATTGTTGCAAGAAAGAAAAAGAAAAACAGGATTGAATATATCAAATATATCGAATATGTCTTAATCTTGAATATTATTGGAATATGGCCAAGTGACTGCTGCAAATAATTAGCACTAAAAGGAATACACAAGAAAGCATGGAAATTGAAAAGAAAATTAAGGAATGAAAAGAATATTGAAAATATTTATAACTAGTTGTAAAAGTTTAAGAAGATTTCTCGGTCAGAGACGAAGCAGGACTTTTGGGGAGGTGAAAAAACAAAGCGTTTAGCGTTTTAGGTATATTTAAGCCAGCTTAATGAATATATATATTATATATATGTGTATTCGCGGCTCACTCGCCGCCTCCAAGGCTTTAAATCTTGAGCATTAACAATATTATGAGTTCCTTTTATAATTAATTGCAAAGTGTAATACGCAATAGCGAGGTAATTGAAGTTATAGGTAGTTATATATATTATATATATATATATACATATGTGAGGGCGCGTGTTAAATGATGCAAAAGTAAATTTATATACTTATATATACACACATACACATACATATGTACGGTTAAATGTTGGGCAATAAAGTGTATCTATATAGCGTATGATGTTCAAAATTGATCCGCCAGCAAAGAGATCTATACTAATCCCCCCTCCCCCTGAAGAGGATCGTAAGACCTACTTGCGAGCCATATTGGAAGCCACATTTTGTCCCCCGAACCAGCCACCATCGACACACATTATCCTCTAATCCCCATTATCCTTGGTTTCCTGCCTTATTTTTTTTCGGTTTTGAACTGGCAAAGCGCGCTCACAAAGCTATAAACCTCTACCTCTCTTGATTTTACTCGCACACTAATGTCAAACTCTTTCTATATCTTTCAACTTGACTGTGGAACTAAAACTAAACAAATAATACAAAACATACAAATTGTTGTGTTTGTTTGCCATTTTGTGAAACTAAAAAACTAATAACCAAATAACAAAAAACTGCAATTGAGCGAGAGTTGTCGAGGGCCGCTTAAGACTAGAGTAAAAATGCATTTTAAGCCTTGATTGGGTGAGTTCTCTCCTAAACCTAAACCTCTCTAAAAACCAAAAAACCAAAAGCAAAAAGCATTTAATTGTTGTAACATATGTACCAAAAATATAACCAAAAAAAAAACGAAATTAAACCAAAGCTTTAGAGTTTCATACACCGCATATTATATAAACCCCCCGCATAAAACATAATGTTTGAATTTGAATTTGAATTTGAGTTTGAGTTGATTTCCCTGTTGCTTAACTTGCCGCCAGTCAAGTAGCTAACCATTCACTCTGATATTTGTTTGTTACATTCGCATCTATTATATATAAGGATATATCCATACCAACACACACGCACACACAATATCCACATCCTTCAGACACCCGAAACCAAACAATAAACTCAAATTTGAATATGGTATTTAGAGATTATTTATTGGCAAGCTCCCGAGTTGTAAACACACCTACTAATTGTACTCACAAGCATGCTTTATATTGTTCAATTGGCACCGAATCGAATCAAATCGAATCCAACCATTATCCCATTATCCTTTAATTAGCAACAATGTTAGTTTTCCCTTTTCGCGCCATTTGTCACTCAGTTTTTCAGTTATTGTTGTTTATTATTGGTTCAAGAGCTTATCCACTGATGAGTTTCCAATTAAGTTGATTTCCCACCAATCAGTTCCTGCTCCTCCTCCGGAAGGAAGGAAGGCGTATCCCTGCTTTTACAGATTCAATTACAACGCGTATTATTCGACAAAACCCGCTTTTAATTAAATTACATTTTTAATTTGCCACCCTTTTCAGCGTTTATGATTATTTTTGCATATTTAAATGATTTTATTTTTCCCACACAGCTAAAACCGAATCAAAACAAACCCATCAAACCAGCAACAAAAAAAAAAAAACAAAAAAAGAGCAATAAAAACCACTAGATAAAACTGTTCTAAATTGAAATTGGTATTTTAAATTAGTTGGCAAATTTGTTGTAATGAGCATTTGAATATTTTACATGCATTAATTAAACATACAAAAGACCGCGCTAGTTATTGCCATCCACTAATCACACTCCCCCGGGTCACGCCCACTCTTTCCCCTCTCTCTCTCTTTGTTTTTGTCATTCGCAGGTAATTCCAATAGTCTAGCTCAGCTGGTGGACAACGAGATCCCGCTGGCCCAGATGGACATGCCGGCGTACACCCATCAGACGGCCACGCAATCGCGACAATATCGCCACCGGCATCACAAGCAGCGCCAGATCTCGAATGGCGGCACGGTGAGCTACGAGAATCAACTGGCCACCGCCAGCAGCGAGGATGAGCTTGACGATCCGGATGTAGTGGTGGTCGGCAGCCCGGAAGTAGTGGCCGCCGTGGCAGCCATTGCCTCGAATAAGGCGCGGGATCTGCGCAATCGCAGCGGCAGCTACAGCAACCTCTTCGATGCGGACTTTGAGTCTGCCCTGGTCAACTCCACGCTGGCGGACAACCATATGCGAGGAGGAGAACCCAGTGCCACTGGGAACCCAGGGAAACCGTCGGCTGGTGCTGCCCTCTTGGCGGCCGCCATATCGGGCAAAACAACGGAGAACATGTACAGCAATGTGCCACCAGTGGTGGTCAGCAACGCTCCGCAGGATGCCACGCTCCATGTGTACTCGAACATCATCGATGAACGCAAGCAGCAGCAGCGAGATCAGGCCAACAATGTGCTGTCCTCCACACTTCTGTGCGACGATCTCGACCTGGATGATCCTGTGAGCGCCGCCTCCTTTGTGGCCAGCCACTCGCAGCGAAAGTCCGCGGGCGATGGAGCCGAGCAGGTGAAGTCGGCAGAGCGACTGAGGATGCTGCATGACACCACAATGATAGACACGGCGCTGGACCTGGACAGCCTGGATGGTTCCAGCATGGGCAACAGCTCGCAGTCCTGCCTGGTCAAGCCTGGCAAACCGAATGCCGCGTCCACAAACAATCCCATAGTCTGAGCGGCCCCGATTCCCATTGTCCTGTACATAAGTGTAGATATTCGATTGCCAGGCGAAGAGTATTATTATTTATTTACCTGTACGTTTACCTATTTACCTATTACCCATGTGTGATGCGGCGATGGTGATGATGGTTCAGGGGCGCGGTATAAAGAGAGAAGAGAACCTATCAGCAGGCAGATAAAATATTACCTTAACGCGTTACGCATTCAAAAACAGATAAATAGATATCTATGCATATATGTAGATGATAATAACTGAGGCATTTACGGATATATGTATACATATGTATAATACAAAACGTGGTGAACAATGATGTTAACAATTCAATGGCATTAACGACGAGGACGAAATAAAGCGGAGAGAAACCAATACTATGGAGAGACATAATAAGCATATACAATGTATGGTTAGTTATAGTGTATAATTTTTGTATTTAAGTTTTTACAAAAGCCGAGTTAGTTCAGAGTTTAAAATACAATTTTCAATGGAGAAACAAATAAAAAGGATGGAGAAATCGAAGAAACAAAGAAAGCCAACTAGAAATATCCTGCAATATATGTACGTGAAGTTGAAATTGAAGATTATGAGGAAGAATAAGGACGAGAAATGTTAACAGCGTAAGAAAGAGTTAAAAGCAACAATGTGGTGTATTAAATGTTCATAAATTTAACGTTAAGTGTATTTTCAAGGTGTAAAATGTTATATGACATCAATTAAAACAAGTTCGACATTTGGACAAGCTCCACTGCATGAAAGAGCAAAATGTTAAGCGTATGTTATGCGAAACTAACAAAACTACAATTATACAAAGAATAAAGATTTATAAATAGAGAAAACCAGAGAAACAGTGCGTTTTATTTTTGAACTGGCGGATTTGGCGCGTCAAACCCTATCGATTATCGATAACAGTTTGTTGTTCAGGGCTTTTTGGCGGGTTTTCCAAGTGTATAAATTCGGTTACACTGCCATGGAGGAGAAAACAACTTTGTCAAATTACTTGGAAATAATTCCTAAAACAAGCTATTTAAGGTGAATACTGAATGAAAACACAATTGGAAGGAGTAAAATAAAGCATTTCCAGTGCCGAGGAGCTCATCACTCAGCGTCACTTTGAGTTTGAAGCGACCAGCGGAGGCCTGAAGCGCACACAAAACGAAGGCAGTGCGGCGGAACTCGAGGAGCTTCAACGGGCGCTAGGTAAAAATAGTTATTAGTTAAATATTAATTAAAATACAATCTTTTATACGTGTTAACCAAATTATAGATAGTCTGCGAGCTCAGCTTTCCGTGCCCCGCATAGAGAGACTTGGCGGACGAGCTCTGGCCAAATGGGATGAAAAGCAACAAGTGGCGGAGGTCATACGAAAAGATGGCAAATTCGAAAACTTTGGTTACAGCGACCAGGGCAAACTCTACCTGGAATACTACGAAGCCCTATTTCTCCTGGAAGTGGTGGGCTTAGAAATCAGCTTAATTATTACAATTTAATTGTACAAAAAATACCAATTTCAGGGACGCCTTCAACTTGGAGTATTATGGTTCGGTAGTTTCTATTGAGCAAGCTTATCTCCTTCTCCTTGGTGAGCTGAAAACCGAAAAATATGAACATTATTTGGTTTATTCCGCATTATCCCGCGCTGGCTACATAGTCGTGAGGCATCAACGTACGCGGATAGCTCCGCCAGCAGCCACCAGCGAAGATTGCATATGGGCTTTGCTAAAGGCGAAAGTGGGAAATCAACCAGTGCCAGATCACGTTCGAGATTCTCCCCATTATGCACTTATAGAGAAGCGAATGGAAGATATCAAAGAACTTATTGTGTGCCAGAAAATGGAGGCTTCCACAATCAGCGAAGAATCCATAGATTTCCATTTCGATACGAGAAAGCGGAAGGCTCCTGCAGAACCAAGCAATGCGCCGGATACAAAGAAAGCAAAGCTCTGCCCAACTGGCCGAAGTCTTGTGGATCAACTGAAGACCCAAGCGCCTTATGCAAGGTTTGAAGAGTTGTTTCAGAAGTTTGATATTGTGCAGCTGAGAGGTCAAGATAATACGACCGAAGAAGGCATAGATTGTCCTCTGAAAATAACCTTTGATCTGCATCTGCACAATGAGGGCTTCAAGAAGAGCTCACCCAAGGCGCCTGCCTTTAATGTCATAATTTTGCCGCCACGCTCTGCCTTTCCCCATCACAAAGAGATCTCAAAGATCCAAAGGCTCCGCACTGCCCCACTGCTCGTTGTATCCGTTAGCGAGTCCAAACAGATACAGGCCTTTTTGTATTATATTAGTTGATGCGCCGGACCTCAATACCTCAATAAAATGTACATGTAATTATCCAAGTTTTTATTTTCCAACAACTCTAATAATTTCCAACGATCATGCCTGCGTAACTTGTCATATTTTTTTCTATTTTTCCCCCAAAAATGTTTCGGTTCTAAATTATGGTGCCAGTCGTATTGTCCAGCAATGGTAAATATAATCAAGATGATTCCGTTTATCTGCCCAATCCAATGAAGTTTCTCTCAGGATATAAGAATGACCTGGATAATAGGTGGTCCGGGGAGCGGCAAAACAACCCAGGCACAATATATCGCTCGTCAGTACGGCTACGTGCACATCGATCCTTCTACTTTGATCAAAAAGCAGGTTCGATTAACTGATAGATTTAATGTAGATACATTTAATATTGGGTTTTTATTTACGAAACAGGATATTCATGAAGCCGATGCCAGAAAAGCAAATGTAGAATGGCAAAAGGAGATTCAAGTGCCAATAATTGATATTATTCCGTTGATCGAAGCCAAACTGACTACTAGTACCACAGGCGTCGTCATTGATGGGTAAGGGCCACTGAAAGACCAAGATTTTTTCTCTGGCGAACAAATAATCCTTTTGCAGTTATCCAGGGAGCCTCGAAGATGCTATACTCCTGGAAAGAGGCATTGGACGCCCAGACATAGTCATTGCCTTGGAGGTGGATCAGGAAACTAGCAGTCGACGAAGCACTGCGACAAAGCAAATAGTAAAGCGCCCAAGCTTATCCGAATATGAAGTTTCCTCCAGAGGGGTTATTCAAAAATACCACGATATTACAGCGAGGGTAGATGGCCACCAACCAGCCCAGCTAGTATTTGAGGTGATTAAGTTTAATATTGATGCGCTGTACATCGCTGAAGAAAACATATCAAAGGCGAAACGATTCAACAGTGTGTGTTTAAAATAGAAGAGTGAAGTGAATGCAAGCGCTACTAGTACAATAATGCCTGCAGGCATTGCCTAATTTTCTTGTATGAAGACAGAAAGATTAGAAATAAATGCAGGGGTTATTGCATTAGTAGCCTTGACATGCCACCCACGAAAGACGTAAACTCTCAAGAAAAGCATCGTCCATAATGGTTAACTACAGCTGTAACCCCTATTCCCGATAGTTTTCTAGGACGAATTGGTAAATATCTGCAATATTTTATGAAATTTAATTTTTATAAATGCTTATACCTTTGCAAAGGGTATACAAAATTCCGTTTACAGCCGCCGCCACAGATGACGGAAGCTCTCGGCGCCGGAAAGCTCTCATGCGCGTACTGAAACCGTTAGCCGAATACAACCGAATCGGATCGAATCGAATAGAGTCGAGTCGAGCTGAATCGAAAGCCTTTTTCATTCAGTTCAGTCGTCACTCTCAAGCAGCACCGAAAAATCCGTCGGACGGAGAAATCGAATCTGTTTTGGCGCAGGCTGCGAAAAATCGACCACAAACAACAGAGCACAGGCATCGGAGGCGGCATCCACGGTTCCCCCATAAACTACCGAAAATCTCGCTATTTCTTCAAACACCAAAGGCGGTCCCCGTATATATCTGGTATACATCATCATGGTGAGTGCGTCCGAGTGTGTGCGGTGGTGCGCTGTGGATTTTGTAGTTTCGTTTTAGCTTATTGCTTAATTTATTTTTATTTGTTTGTAATCCGTGTGTGAGTTACACTTTGATTTAAATCTCTCGGACGGGGCTCGTTTTTCACTGCCCAAACTAGAACTACTTTAGTTTTCCCCAACTCGACCTTGAGCCACTTGCACTGCACTTGACCTTGCACACCCAACCAGTGCAGGTTGGAGATGGGAGCTTCAAGCTCTCCCAAGCTCTGAATCCCTGTCAGCTGTTCGCTGTTTACTATTTACTTGCCTCTGGGCCCTGGTTTAAAGAGGCGGCTCGGCTCTACCAATACAAAGACTAACTAATTCCAACGATTACGTGCCTGTGAAATTCCGCCTTAATACGAAAAAAACACAAACAATCTAGCAACAAATTAGCAACTCAACTGGCTCTCGGTCGAATGGGCTAAACAACGAAAATAAAACCGAAATTTCACATTCCAAGAGCAAGAGCAAAACCAAGACCCGGCGAATTTTGACGTCAAAATCCCGATTTGCATAAATTTATGACCAGTTGCCCGAAACACAGGAATTTCTGGCGGGGCTTGATTCATTAGCAAGTCCCCTGTCGCCAGTCCGACGATGCCAGTTAAAATGTGTTTATTGGCGCTACCCGAACTAGACAGTCATGCCGGTTTTGGCATATAGCCGTCGCGTCGTGTCGCATTATTAAATTGTCAAAACAAAGAGACAAACCTTTTATACAAAAAAAAAAAAGAGCCAGTCAGAGCCGGAGTTTGGCTTCCATAAAAATTCCTCTTAACCAAGCTCTCGGTAGTTATTTAGTTCCGTTTGAGCAGAACGCATGTGTCTTTTTGTGGCTATTTTGATATAATTAAAGTTGGAGCGCGTTAGTAATTATATACTTTCAAGAAAACTATTAAAAATTTAATGTTAAAGATAGCATTTGCCTTAAAGATAAAATCTAAAAGAAAATCTTTTGAAGTTTTTGGAAGCAGTGTCATATCAGCATAAAGTAAAGTTATTAAATGTACTTCAGAGATACAAATCTCTTAAATTTAAAGCTTTCTAATAAAGATGGCTATATCCAGTCCTTTTTTTAGTGTTTAAAAAGCATGAAAAAATAAATAAAATTGATTTTTTATAAACACACCCGCTGAGTTGCCTTACAATAATAACCAACTTGCCGGGAACCCAAACACCTGCTCAAATTACTCTGCACAGGTCAGTGTTGAATTATTAACAATTGGAAATCCTTGGAAATGACATTGAAAAGTCACTAAACTACTAAAAATACACATAAACATTACGTAAATGTGTCTTAAAAATCATAAATTCTCACACGCAACGATTAGAGACTGCGTGGAGAGAAAGGCCAGCCAAGAGGAAAAGCGTCAGGGAAAATAAATAAAAAAAACTAACACAGAATTTATGCTCTAGAGAATAACGGAAAGGTGCTATAGAAACAACCTGTACATTATCAGGCTGCCAAAATTCATTCAATTTGCTTGTCTGCTATTTTCTTCATTTATATTTTATTTTTTTCGCTGGGTGCGACAATGCGGAACGAGGGAAATATATCAGTGGGGGCCTCGCCATACTATATCAAACGCCGATTCCACACATGCTATATGGACACGGGCCCGAGAGCGAGAGCAAACCAATTGTTTACAATAATTGGGATTTTTTCGATGAAATCAAACCATTAATTTAAACAATTGTGTGAATGGAGAAGAGGTGCCAATTGCCCTGAATGAGCTGAGTTATCCGATGGGTCATAAACACAGCTACGCAGCAGTGGCTTCTGTTCAAGATCAATGTCATGATCATTATCGCCTAAACATATAGATAGTTTTGTTAGATTGTAACACATATACATACCTTGTAAATGGGAACTTTATTGCTTGTGGCGTTGGTTTGCTGCTGGCACAGTGCCCAGGAATACTAATAACCCACACACAAACACACACATATTAACTAAAGGCAGAAGCTTCGCGGATATATGGTTCAATAGCACTATAACTTTGAGATATCTAACCCTTCCCCACCAACTGTCTCGATTGTTCAGTTATTTATGTGTCACCAAATGGCCATGAAGAAGGAGGCCGAGGAGAAGCTCAAAGCCGAGGAGCTCCGTAAGGCGAGAGCCGCTGTAAGTAGTCCCGACAGAGGCCTAAGAAGTCGATGGGCAAATACATATTACTTGATGTATGATGGCATGTTCTGTCTGGCCGCCGCTTCTCCACAAAAGTTTAGATCCAAAATTGTGAAAAGATTCCCAACCCCCGTAACCCCACTAAGCTTGCGTGTGAACCAGTAAATCCTAACTAAGCTAATTTTAATAGATGTTTTGCCTGCTTTGTTGTTGTTGCTTTCCTAAAGATAGTTTCGTATATTTGCAGTCTGACATCCCCATCATCTGGATCTTGGGCGGACCCGGCTGCGGCAAGGGCACTCAGTGCGCCAAAATTGTGGAGAAATACGGATTCACACATTTGAGCACCGGCGATTTACTGCGCAATGAGGTAATTGGTCAGAAATAGTGGAATTCCGGAGCACTGACTTGCTTGCTTTGTAAATCTTATAGCTTTTGGATAATTATCATAGAATTGTATAGAAAGATTCAATGTAGTCTTATTTATCTGTTTACATTTACAATTTTCAGATCAATTCAATGGTTTCATTCTTAAAATGGGTCCTCCATAGTATAACACCCTTCATAACTTACTTTTATTCTTTCCTTCATAACTTACGTTATTCAAAACCCCACTAAAATCCTTTAAAAATATTTCAGGTTGAATCTGGATCGGACAAGGGCCGTGCATTGCAGGCGGTGATGGCCAGCGGTGGTCTGGTATCCAACGATGAGGTTCTGTCGCTGCTCAACGACGCTATCGGTCGTGCCAAGGGCGGTGCCAAGGGTTTCCTTATCGACGGATATCCCCGGGAGAAGAACCAGGGCATTGCATTCGAGACTCGCGTTGCTCCCGCCGATCTGGCGCTGTACTTCGAGTGCTCCGAGGACACCATGGTGAAGCGGATAATGGCGCGTGCCGCTGCCGCTGCCGTGAAGCGGGCCGATGACAATGAGGCGACCATTAGGTCGCGTCTGAGAACCTTTGCCGAGAACACCCACGCCATCCTAGAGTTGTATGACGAAAAGACCCTCACGGCAAGTCAAGATTGAATTTATTATCCGAAAATCTATATAAATGTTTAATATTTTTCCTCTACCTTAGATCAATGCCGAGCGCGATGTGGATGACATCTTTCTGGAAGTTGTGCAGGCCATTGATTGTGTGCTAAGGAATAAGCAGAAGGCCGCCGCTTTGTGCTAGTTAAAGTCGAATTCATTGATTAGGAAGCCGGTACCAAAGAGTTAGAAAAGCAACCAAAATTTTTAAAGCACTTTTTAGCGCGAATCTCACACAGTCTCGATGCTCAATGCTGAGCGCACAAATGATGAAAGCGAAACACCAAATAAATTAGTCCTTAATCTATAATATGTTATCAAATTCAATGGCCTTATTCTTCAAAGCAATAACTGATCGGTTGCTTTAAATAAATTTACAAATAGAAATGGAAATTTGCTTGTTTTGTAGATAGATAAAATGTTAATTGAATAATGAGTGTAATTTACTAGCCTGGGCTTAGCTAAGTTCGTTTATATAAAATGCAAATCACACCCAGGCACGATTTAGGGATTGCAATTAACGAGTCTGGTGCTAATTATTCACAAGCTAATTGAAAGATCCAAGGGCACGTGTGATGTGCTGCTTGAAAGGAAAACATTCGAAAAAGAATTTAATTGCCTTGAAGGCGGCTGTGAGAGCCACATGATTTATTGCTGAAAACTACAAGCTCATTTGGATCACTAAACTAGTTTGCTATCAGCATTCAAATGTTGTGGGAGTGAAGTAGAGCAGATTAAGCCTCATTTACATTGATTTTTTTGCACTAAATTAATATTAAGTTAGCTCGGAAGAAGCTTCCTTAAATCAAAGTCTCTATTAAGTATAACTAGTTCTTATTTGGAGTTATTTCACTGTAAAACTTTATGTGTTAACAAATCTATCTAAGCAGTACCTATCCTTTCATTTATTTATGTCTTAATGATGAAGACCTGAACTATATAAGAATTTTTATTGAGGAACTTTCCAAAAATCTGCGAATACATCTCCGATAAACATTAACAAGTTGCACCCGATTAACTGCTTTGGCCATAATAAATTAAATTCAAATTTAAATTTAATTTGGAGCGAGTCATCAGGGGGTTTAATTGATCGACTGCCCGTTGAGCTCTCGTTTCAGAGTTCTGAGCTCTGAGCACCCATTTAAATCAGAGATGATATCAATTTTTGATAAATTCCTGCCATCGTAAGAATATCTTGACGTCATTAAACGTTTGAAAGCAAAATAGAACTGACACAATTCGAACAGAAACAAAGGCAGTCGAAACAAAAAATCAAAATAAAAAGAAAAGCTGGCCAATGCCTTGGAGAGTCTTCCTCCAAACTGGTAGAAATAGAATCGTCCATCTATCACGGAACTAAATACCAAGACGAGCGTCATCGAAGCTCCAAGCTCCCCTTCGAACTGGAGTGGCACCAAGTTTGAGTTCGAGTTCTTTCGAGTGTAAAGTCAACACAGAAATATTATGTAAAGTAAGTGGTTCGTTCGGATGGCTAGATAGCATGCCATGGCTCATAATTGTTGTGCCTTTCGCAAATTATGTAAAACTGTGAAAACCCAAGGCAAGCAAAGCCCACAAAGTGGGTAGAAAACGAAACAGTTAACCGTCCAGAAATTATCACCTGGCGACGTAAAAGTTTTTATCTGTCGATTATCGCTGGTCGAGATCAGATCCCCGAACGCGGGAATTCCAATTCCACAAAAATCAGCATGACTAAACAGACGAACAGAAAAGCCGAATCAGGTTTTTTGTGCTATTATTATTGTTATTTTTGTTTTCGTATCTCTTGTTGTTTTTTTTTATTTTCATATACAATTTCTTTATATTTTGCATCGCATTTGTTGCTTTCTTTTTGTTTGCGGCCCAAGTTTAACTCGGCGCCACTGCTCCGAGGTCTTACAGCTAAAATAAATATAGATGTTTAAATAGTTAAAGCTAAGGATAATGTACAGATGAGGATATATCACAAGATTGGAGAATTTCTTTAAACATAAAGCTATCAGGATTCAGTCAGAGGGCGGACGGAGAGCTGCCAGGACCCGTCTTAGATGAGATTGTTATCACTGTAAGGGTGCTGGTGATGCTGCTGCTGCTGCTGGTGTTGCTGCTGCCGGTGATGAAGCTGGGGTCGCGGTGCACTGCGTCCCCCAATCTTGCTCTCGATCCAGTCCAGGTAGTGAGTCACCCGGGTGAAGCCCCCAGGAATATTGGTTTCACATCCATCGGCGGGTCCAAAGCTGGTAATGCCCACCACCACCTGGGTGTCCTTCAGCACCAACGGTCCACCGGAATCGCCCGTGCACACTGTCTCATCCTTCAGGCCCTTGGCACACATCACGCCTGCTGTGACCACATCATACTCCTGGGCGCACTCTGCATTCGAGATCACCTTTAGCTCGGTATACTGCATGGAGTCCGAGTTGGTCATCTCCACCATGGCGCCCCAACCGCTGGCCACCACACTCATACCGGCGAACTGATCGTGCCGATATCTGCTGGGCAGCGATGCTGGCTGAATTCTGGAGGTGAACGCTATGTCCATGGGCAGCTTGACCAAAGCAATGTCATTGGCCGCCGTCTCCGGGTTGAAACGCTCGTGAACGATGAACTTGTTGGAGCGCAGCACCAGACCGCCCAGCTGCTCCGTATCCTCCACACTCTTGGTGCCCAAATACACATCGTAGTGGGTCACACCCATGGTGCAGTGTCCGGCGGTGAGGATCCAGCGTCTGTCCAAAAGGGTTCCCCCGCAGAGGATGCGCTTGCGCCACAGCTGCTTGCCGATCAGCATCACCTGGTAGGGGAACTTCTCGATCCGCCCGAACTTGGACTGGCCCAGGGCATAGCCTTCTGTGGGGGCAGGTGACCATGTGAGCATCAAGATGAAAGCCAGTCCCAATCCCAGTCCCATCAAGTGGGCTATTCTGTTGTTAATCATTTTGTTCTGTTCTAATTGTTTGTTGCACTTGTCACTGGTTTGTATCTTCTTCAAACTTTAGTCACTGGATGAATATCTTCTTTTTTTTGTTTTGTATTTGAGTTCTGCGCGCTTTGAATGTTCGCTTCAATCTAAATCCATTCTGATGGAGCCGTGATTTTTTATACCTCGCCGCTCGCGCTCAGCCAAAAATATTTCGCCGGCTATCTGGCGCTGCTTTTGAGATTCCCATCTCCGAGCAGCTCTCTCTGCTCAGCTTAACTCGGACTTGGCAGATCGGCAGACTCTTCTCCGGTCTCCGGTAGCCTGTTGTTATGACAGCAAACAAGTCGTAAAATCTCGTTTATAACGCTGGGGCCTCCGCCTCCTCCTATCAAGATAGTCACTCGGCCGATTTTCATTTTGCCTGCTCGTCGCCAGGCAAAGTTCAAAAACTTTTTATATGGGAAACGGAAGTGGAATTGGGTTATTTTGATTGCGTCTATTCCCGAAATATCATATTTCGCTAACGAATTATTTTCGACATGCCAAAGCCGTGAGGATTCCACGAAACGTGAACGATCGCTCTCTCAGCTTTCAGATTTCGGAGCAGGTACATCATTTCATAACTTGGCGAGAGAAAACCAAGACAATAGAACAGGTATTCCAGATGGAGTTGAAGACGAAGCCAAAGCTGAAGCCCCCCCTTGGTGGGTTGGATTTTTCGGGGTGACAAATACGATTTTAATTATGTATAAACTATTTTGGAATTCTGATTAGAAGACTCGTTTTGTTTGTCGTTTTCCTTTTGGTTTACTATACACCTCCTCCCGGGTTTGGAAATGTTTCATTCAACTGAAAAGATGGAATTTTTTTTTGAAAGTTTGCTTTTTGCGCATCTTTATTGCATATTTCGCCCCAGCCCCGTATTTTCGTGGTGATCCGTAAACAACGAGCGGTGGGGACTCCGGAGTTTTGTGTCTGATTCAGTGGCGCCATAAGAATTCGATATTAATAAGTTATTCATTTACGCCTCAAAGTCCAATAACAAAAAATGCTGCTAATTCCAAGCGAAACTTTCTGCCGAATTTAGGTTTAAACTGCGATGAATCAAGATCGCCGTTTGTTTATTATAAACAATACTATATATTAGTATGCAGATTGACGCTCCAGATCAGAATCACAACAATGCTGACTCAATGTTTTTTGTTCATTTGTTTTCCCCCTCATCGATTTTCCTGCGCAAAAAAAGTAAATAAAAAAAATCTCCTAAAAATCCATGATAAATATTTTGGAATTTGGAGTTAATTTGCCCGGCGCCAGGCTGCTGGGTTTGTTAATGAAAACAACGGAGATTAGCGATCGCTTTAATTTTATTTACTTAATTAGCAGTCGAATTGTAAAAACACCCAGCGAATGGCTTTGTTTTTTTGACGAAAAGAATCCAGTACGTCAATGAGATCTCTTCGGAGGCAGGAGCAGAAGCATTGCCAAGTGCTTCAGCCCGTTAGAGCATTCCCGATTCGGGGATTTCTTTCAGCCCGTTCCCTAATGTTTACATTACTCATTCGCACCAGCTCAAAGTCTATAAATATATGCAAACACTAATAAAAATCAATTGGACATGAAGGTGCGAAATATATACACTAGCTGTACGAGTTTCCATTGGGGAAAACTGATCCAACTGGAGCTCAGCACGTGTAGGACATATAACTACTTTCCGTTCTGGGTGGTGCTTCTTTTATTGTCCCAACTGGTAGGTGAGGCGAGCCGGCTAATCTTCCAATTAGTTTTCAGCACATCGTCAATGTTTATGGGACGAGTTCTCGTCTCAAATCCCCATAAAACCTGGCTTTTCGGGGCCAATTTGAGATTTTTAGTGAATGCATATTTCATTTTTCCCTCGAATCATGCGAATAAATTACTCCAAGAACCGGCGAGATTTATTCGACAATTAAAATTTAAATTTCACGAGATGTAAATTGATGCAAATGAGGGACCGGGAACACCCAAAAAAAGCGTTGTTTTTCGACCACAAAGTTCAGCGGCTCGGCTCGCATCGCGCTGGCGCCATAAATGTTGCTTACCTTGCCCGAGAAAGTAGCTGACCTTGACGGAATTCGGAATGGGAGTTCCAAATCTGGTCAGGGGCTTCGCATCATATCAGCTAGAAAGCAGGAGAAGATCAACCGCGGACCCACGTCTAATTACGCGCATGCCGAGTGCATTGACCAAGTTCGGGAATCGGCGTATCGTAATGGCCAAATCAAATCGGCCATTGACGTCAGCTAAACACCATTTGTTATGTACACAGAAAGAAATCATCTCAAATGGAATATTAATTATCACTTAAACTGGATCTTAGGCCATTCCCAAGTACTTGGATGTCTTATTTAATGAGTTTTGAGGCTATAAATAAAGTTCTTTGAAACAAAAAGTAAATTTAGCAAAGTATATCCACTAATTTATTAAGTTGTATATTTTTAAAATATTTAACATACTCTTAAAGTAATTAAATTTTAATTTGGTAAGCTTAAGGTAAGAGTTTGGTTAGCATAATAATTAACAAAGATGTTTCTGATGTATCTGGCACCCTTTCAAGCCCAATTTATATATGTTTAAATCCCTATATTTAGCTTAATAAATATTTAATATTTACTATGGTTTATTTCCATTCAAATATTCATATTTCTTTTGCGTGTACATGGGCTTTACAAATTAATTAATGTGCCGCCGAATGAGCTTTTAATATGCAACGGCGTAGAACCAGTAGTCGCTATACCACTTTTCGCCAGCAGTAAAAGTTCCACTCCCCCGGCCCCACTTCCTCCCGAGGGCTGGAGCTCCAAACGTTTCTCGGTCAGGCTTTTATGGACAAACTAGATCCGGTTGGGAGCTCATTTTATGCTATAGAACCCACGGAGCGAATGCTGCGAGGCAGCAAACAAAAAAGAAAGAAGAAATTTATGGCGCTGGGGTATTCCCAGTCGAAAAAACAAAACCGAATACTGGGCCACAACAACAGACTCCCATGACGCTGTGTAGCAAACAAAATTTGCTGAAATTCATCAAAGGCATTTATCATTAGCCGAGAAAGAAAGATGATCGCTTGATCGCTTGATCGCCGGATAGCCGTTAGCGAAATGCAAAGAAACTTTTTTGGCGCCAGCTATCCAGACGGCGGCAGCTTAAATATATATATTATATAGCCTTTTATTTAATCTTAGCGGAGATCCATCGAAAACTAGTTTCCAGTTGCAGTTCCGACAGCTCTGGAATTCCCTTAAAACACGTGCGAAATGCCTATGCCGAATAGTCCCATAAAAGCCCTAAGAAAGTCGTCAAAACAAACAGTTTTAATCAAATGGAATCTCGATCCGGAGTCGCACAATACGTCAAGTTGTCAAATTAAATTTGCATGCCATTAATATGCTGCCAAATGAAGCGCAGTCGAAGCCGCTTATAAAACTTGATATGTTTTGCCCACAGATAAGGAATTGATTAAGCTGGAAAACCGCCTTTCAAACTCGTAAAGATCACGCCCAAAACAGAAAAAAACAGAGATTCTGGCTAGGGCTTGGCTTTAATGGAACTAGTGGGGGACCGGGAATTTTGGATGTTTGGAATTTATGCGTTTGCCCCGGACTATGTGAATTATGCTGCGACTGTTCGAACAGCTTATTGGCGCCGAAATAATTAATTATAAATTGACTGTCTCGACACTAATAAGCCATTGGAATTTGCATATAAATTAGAACGATTAGAACGGACGAGAACAACAGCCTCAGAAATATGTATCAAGAACGCAAAAACCGAATTGGTTAGAGACAACGTGACTTCTGCATTATCCTACAAATATCTGATAAGGCGGAGAGTTTTAAACTGATCAGAACTAAGAATTCAGAAAATATTAAGACAAAGAATAATGTGTGTCTCTTAATATAATGATGGATGTATCATCAAAAGTATTAAATTCCATAGCATTAAAAGAATTCAAATAATTCCCTAGAATAATTGCCAACCAATTAAAATTAAACCAATTAAAACTCTTGAATATCTAAACCTTAATCTAAATCTAATCAAAAATACACAAAAAGATTTAAAGAATTTCCATAGAATTTAGAATAATTAAATAATTTACTTAAATAATTGTCAATAAATAAAAATAAAACCTATTAAAACTACTGAAAATTTAATTTTAGTTTATTTTAACAAAAAAACTTCTTAATAAACAGTTCAAAACAAATAAAAACCAAAAACAAAAGACTTAAACAACAAACTTGGCTGGAGAACCAAAGGGTCGTCATAGCGAAAACGCCATCAAGCGGCCGCAGTTTGAACTACAGCTTGTGGGCGAAATGGTAAGAGAGGGAAAGAGCGCGATGGATTTGCTCGTTCTAAGCTCTTTTTCTCCCGCCAACAAGGTGTACTTTAAAATGTGGTTGCTTGATGGCGTTTTCGTTCTTACGAACCTTTCAAAATGTGTTTTAAAATATGTGTTACCAGTAACGGAGTCGTGATCCCATAAACCTTACATATTCTTGATCAGCATAAACAGGAGAATCGATCTAGTCATGTTCTGACATTTTAAATGGCAAATTACAAAAATTAAAATCATATCTTAGCCAAAAATAACCGAATTTTCATTCGGAAAGCATTGCTGTGATTGTTTTTGTAGCTTAAAAAAACAAAAAACAAAAGAATTAAAGTTCTCGAATATTGAAATCTATATTGCAAAGAAAAGATAAGGAATAAAAAAATAATTTCAAGTACTTTTGCGATTTCCTAAGTATAAACGATCTTAAACTTAAATTCTTAAAAGCCTTTACAATTTTTGCAAGTTAATATTCGCTTTATAAACACTTCTATCCACAACAAATTGTTGTTTCCTGTGGATCCGAAATAAACCTATTATTTTTTATATCTCAATCTCAACAGAACATTTTTGATGAACCCATAATTTGTTCAAATTTATTTGGTAAATAATGACCCGAGCAAATTATGTTATGTTTGATTGGTAAACAAAAGAAACCTGATGTTGATAGTCATTTATAGTAATCTGAAGTCTATTCGGAAAACAATCACAAGTGGGCAATCGATTCGGTTATAGACAAACATGAATAAAAGCACGCGCTCCAAACTCCAAGAGCGCTCAAAACTTGACGTCATATCGGATTTTCTTCGATCCTATGAATCACTCTCGCCTCCCGACCCATTCCATATTATTTGAAACGTCATGGTTGGATTACAAATTCATATTTTTGGGCGATTACTCAAGACCTATGCGATCGTGGCCGTCTGAAAGGTCCCAGACTTTCTTAACCCATCGGCCGGCTCACTGTGACAATGCAAATAAATAAATACAACCGCCGACGAGTGGCATCGAACTCTCAGATTAAGGTCCGATTTCATTTTTCGATTTTAGCCCGAATATGGCATTCCAGCTTTCAATTAATGAGATTAATCGTAAATAAACATTTACGGTAAGTACACCTCAGACTGCATCTGTCACACGATAATTTAGAATGCGCACATGGAAAATATAATCATTTAAGCGGCATGCAAATTGTGATTCAAATTACAATTTACGGTATTTCCTTAAAGCCGAATAATCAGCCAAGATTTAAAACCAGTTATCGCTGTCTCGTTCAAAACGAAGTTTTCCGTTGACACCCAAAAGTATGCTATGCAATTTGTAAGGATAACTTCTGTGTGAAATTTATATCCAAGTTAGTATCAGTAAAATATTCAAATTCAGGAAGCTAAAGATTATAAATTCTAGTTTTTTGAGAAGATGTTTTAATATATTCCTACAAAAAAGGGAATGCCTTTGCAGTGTCCAATTTATTCCAAATATTTAAGCAAATAACAAATTCTGAAGCAAATCAAAAATAAAACCTGTTGCTATTTTTCTTTAAATACATTATAAGTCCATGAAAAGTACTTAAAATTATGGGTTGTCTTGCTTCTTATAAAAAATGCAGTTTACTGAATTTAAATACTTTAATACAAATTACTCCAGTGCGTATACGTAATTTTTTGGGACTATGCAATAAATTCCTTCAACACTCTAGATCGAATTTACTCCTTGATGATTTCGCAAACCTATACAAGATATCAACTCCGTATTGGTATGCAACAATTTTGTATTCTTTTATTATTATTGTATTTTCTTTTATTTTATTATATTTTCATATTGTTTAAGAGTTCTTAACAAAGGTAACTAATTTCTGTTACAGGCATAATATTAAAAGGCTTTTTAAGTAAACAATAAAACAATGCAATATGAAGAAAAACATTTTTTTAATATTAAAATTTACATAACAAATAAAATTAAAAAATAAACATTTATATTAGTGGTATTTTTTAGGCATATTCGTATAAAAGTATTAAAATCTAGATTTTTTAATACCCAACGGTATAATTATTCGATAACGAACAGTCACACTGAAGGGCACACAAAAACAACGAAAAACAAATCAGCACGCGCACACAGAGTCGCTGTTTTTTTTATAATTTTTTACTGTACGGCTTTTATTGATGCGGACTCCGGTTAGCTAGAGCAGCGAGCAAAAACGGTCAACGTCAGGTGAGTTATGGGACACTTCCCTTTACTCCTTCGATGCTGCTCCTCTTGTCCGCTGTCTCTCCTTCTTTCTCCGATTCTCCCTGTTTCTCCGCTGCTTCTCCGTTGCTTGCTCCGTTTCTCGCCCTATTTTTTTGTGTTTCTTGTCTTCTTTTTTTGCGTAAGTTCAGGTCTGTTGCAAACTGTGTCAACTAATTACGGAGGAGCTACTGATTAAGCGGAGTGGAGTGGAGCGGACTGTCGAGCAGAACTCCGGCCTTATCGACGTGCATTTATCACCTGGCGGCCTTTGAACCAGCGCGCTGCGCCCCCCGTTCCATTGTCGCTGCCGATTCTGGATCGCGATCCGCTCCAAGACTCCCAGCCGAGAGAACCGAAATCTCTGTCTGTCTGTCCACGTCTGTTTACGCAGAGCTTACCTACGGCTACGGCTCTTTGATATGCTAATCTCGACCAGGGCCCACGCGTATCTGGAGTTGACAGTTTCTGTTTCGGTGCTTCGCTTGCGTTTCGTAATTAACTTAAACCGTGTGCTTGTACGTCTTCCCCGCCAGAAACGCCAAGCCAATCGATAACACCCATCGCCCACACACATCAATACACACGCCGCCCACATACCCGTTTACGGATAAGGAGACGGAGGGAGCAGCAGCGCCAGCAGCAGCACATGGGTCAGACACTCTCGGAACCGGTGACCGCCAAGGAGTCGGCCTACTGCCAAAATTCCGCCTTCCGCGTCGGCTCCAGTTGTATGCAGGGTTGGCGCATCAACATGGAGGACTCGCACACACACATCCTCTCGCTGCCGGATGATCCGGGAGCGGCCTTCTTTGCAGTCTACGATGGACATGGCGGCGCCACAGTGGCCCAGTATGCGGGAAAGCATTTGCACAAGTTTGTGCTCAAGCGACCGGAGTACAATGACGATGATATCGAGCGGGCACTGCAGCAGGTGAGTCACGTGAATGAAGGGCGAGAAGTGGATCTATATATGATGCACACACTCAGGTGCTTTATTTTAAGTACTCCCGGGTATATTAAATGTCAGAGATATAGTGAAGATCGAGAGGGGGGTTAGCAACATTCGAATAGCCAGTTTGGAGGTGCCTCTTATCTGGTTTAACCAACCTGAAAGGTAAATCTATTTCAGTTACTTTTTAGGCACATTTTACTTAAAAAACTTGGGGGAAAATAAAGCAAATGCAGAAATGCGAACCGAAGAATATAGTTTCCCTAACTTAAGTTATATTTGTATCTATCTTGTTTCCTAAACCATATCATATTGTTTATTCCCAGTATCAACTCTCTATAACTACTAGATTATTATAACTAGAAAGCAAAGTCTTTCAGGTTATACTTTCAAGTGTTCGGCTGTATCAATATAACGCGCTTTTTATCGTATGTTAAAAATATATTATCTACCAAATTAACCTTGGAACATGGTATCGGTAAGGGGTCGTGAAGCCTACTTTTATGGGATAGCAACAGTTTTGTGAAAGAATTATTGAATGAGATATTATTTATTACAAAAATTTTAGAAAGTTTAAAATCATTTAGAATCCTATTTTAATTCCCTCAATTTTAGTTTCGGATCATTCCCTTATAATTTAAAGTTTAGATAATTAATTGTACACGCTTTACCATCTTTTTATATTTCTCTGCTTACCTATTTATTGCTCAATTACTCATTATAATATTAATGATGATGATGAAATTAACAGGGCTTTCTGGACATTGACTACGAGATGCTCCACAATGAGTCATGGGGCGACCAGATGGCTGGCTCTACGGCCGTCGTTGTGCTGGTGAAGGATAGCAAGCTTTACTGTGCGAATGCCGGCGATTCACGGGCCATAGCCTGTGTAAACGGTCAGCTGGAGGTCCTATCTCTGGATCATAAGCCCAACAATGAGGCGGAATCAAAGCGAATCATCGAGGGCGGCGGCTGGGTGGAGTTCAATCGCGTCAACGGCAATCTGGCACTTTCCCGGGCACTCGGCGACTTTGTGTTCAAGCGAGCGAACAAAAAACCGGAAGATCAGATCGTCACAGGTGAGAATCGACTGAAGCACCTTTCCTTCCCCATTGTTCTGAATTATCTACTATCACCTTTTTCTTTTGCTTCTGTTTGTTTGCTGTTGTTGTCGCCATTATTCTTGTGCAGCCTACCCGGACGTGGAGACGCGCAAAATCATGGATGATTGGGAATTCATCGTGCTGGCCTGCGATGGCATTTGGGATGTGATGAGCAATGCGGAAGTGCTCGAGTTCTGTCGCACGCGCATCGGAATGGGCATGTATCCGGAGGAGATATGCGAGGAGCTGATGAACCACTGCCTGGCGCCCGACTGCCAAATGGGCGGCCTCGGTGGCGACAATATGACCGTTGTGTTGGTCTGCCTGCTGCACGATCGGCCCTATAGCGATCTGATAGCTCGTTGCCGGAATAGTAACCAGCAGGCGGCCGCCTATGAGAAAGATGCCACCACCAAGGAGGCATCACCATCTCCCAAGGGTGGCGATAACTCGGAAGATGCGGAAACCGATACGGAAACAGAAACGCAATCCAATCCAAAATCAAATTCTTGTCCGACCTCGAAGCCCTGTCCCGCGGCCAACGACGACGACGATTCGAAGAAGGATCAGCAAGATGCGCTGCTGGCAGCGGCCGAAATGCAGCTGAACTATATCTACTAGTGTTGCGCCTTACAATTAACTTAGGGATACTCCGCAAATACCGCTTAAGGTCTAAAAAGTAACAAAACAAACAAAAAACAGCAAACGCAAGTGTTCTTGGTTAAGTTTTTTTATATGCCCAAACACACACACACACACAACACCACAGTCCTTACCCAGAATGATGGCAGGAAAGAATGAAATTGTAATTGTAATTGTTTTAAATGTCCCCTTCCCCCCACGATGCGTGTATATACATATATGCCTTCTCTCGTAACTATATATTTCTATGATTTACTACTACTGATGTTTTGTGATGCCCCAAGAGCAAAAACAAGGATTAAAACAAAAATTGTATTACTCGTTTAGTATTTATGCATGTACACCCAATACTACTTGTCCAAAAGTTATTGGGTTTCAGATCTTTAAGAAAATGAGTGAAGAAGCAGAGTTTCGGTATAAAAGAATAAAAAAATAAAGCAAAATGTTTTGTAGTGCCCAAAATAAAGGTGATTCTTTTTAAAGCTAAACTTTAGCTTGTAATTTAATGATTTTAAGAGAAGAATTCTAGCGCAATGACTGGGTTTTTTTTATTTAAAACTGGAATTTCATGTTTATTTGTTGCAGCCTTGCAAGGGATTATTATTTTGGTTGGAAGTAATTGCCCCTTCAAACGATTAATAAAATTGCTAACTAACTGCAAGGGTATACAGGCTTCGTCTTCCCTGCTTGTTTTTTTATGGCGATGCAAAGCTGTAGATCCATTAAGCAATTACTGTGACTCTTGCTCTTCTCACTGATAGCCAGCTTTATATGGTTTCTTCTGTTTATGTATTTCTGCTGTTTATTTTCCCTCAGCTATCTATATTTAATCTACATTACTCGAGAGTTGTTTGTTGTTCTCTCCTTTCCAGAGACTGTAAGGGCATATAATAAGGTGAAGCCAACTGGAAATGCATGTAATCGGAGGTATCAGCGATCCCTCAAAATAAGATTCAGACTATAGAGAGGATATGGATATCTGTTGATCGGAGATAAAGCCTAGGGTACAGCCTCTACAGTATGAGCCCTCTCAATCGCATCTTTTGTACCCTCGTTCCTGGCAAACTGAAAGGGTATAAAAACATCGGCATGCCGAAGTTAGTTTCCCTTCTTATTTTATTTGATTTTATTTTTCATGTGTATGGTAAATACAATAAAATAAAACTGAGTGTTACTGGTCATGAAAAACAGCCCTCTATTGGCGGCGGGGCTTTTTTTTTTAGTTTTGACTCGCAAGTATAAATTATATTTGGACATTTTTCGCTATTATTTATTACGAGTACCGCCTCCAAGTACAAATTGTTTTGGGCTTAACTACAGTTTTTGTTCAATTTAAAAAGACAGAAATGAATGACGACGCTTTGGTTTGTTTTGTTTGTTTCTCAGTGTTTGTATTTTTTTTTCTTTTTTTCTTTTCCTTTTTGTTTTTATTATAATAATATTTTTATTTTAATATGTATGCCATATATTACACATTCAATTATTATTTATAACTGCTGTTTTGTTTGCTTGCTTCGCTTGCTGCATAGAGAGAGATATTATTGTATTTTTCATTATAGTTAGTTTTATAGTTTTTTTTTTGTGTTTTTTGTTTGCTAAATCATATGCAATTTGTTTTGTTATATATAAACCCTTTCGCTTTTGTTGTAGTTGTTCATGTTACTTTACAGTTGTTTATCAATGTGGTTTTCTTTCGGTACAATTACATAATATATTTATATAATGTGTGTATATGCATGTACTTGATCTTCATTTCATTATTTACTCCTCATTCTTACATATTTTCATATTTTTCATTTATCGCTTTCTATGTTTGTTTAACAGACAGGTTTTTGTTGTTGTTCTTGTGTTATGTTTGTTTGCTGTTTGTTGTTGTTTTGTTTTTCTAGTGATAACAATGTGCGTAAGCATTCTTTATGTTTTTAATGGTAGTAACTAAAAGCAGTGAATTTCCAGGCAGAAACAAAACAAAAGAAACAACTAAAAAATTAAGGAAATGATACGAAGAATCCATAGGGGCTGGCAGTGCCAAAGAGAATGAGTAAAGGGAAGGCTGCACCTCAACGATATAGTATATATATATATATGTATAGATATAGCTAAAGGTATGTACAGTGGTCTCTCTGTTGTCAAGTTGGCTAGCATTCCCTTCAAATGAAAAGCTTTTAAATATAAGAAAAATGTAACAGAAAAATTAATGATAATTCTAAGCTGTGTTTGAGTGTGTTCTGTGGGTATAGGAGATGATGGATTTGTAGGAGGGGAAAATACATATTTATATATATATATACGTATATAGCTATTGTAAATATAACAAGGTGTGTGTGTGTGTCATATATGCGCTGCTGCTTAAGTATACAAAAATAAATAACTTAAGAACTGAGAGGTTTTACAATGTAACAATTTAATTTAATTTATTGTATTATTACTTACAAATTATTTAACATCAACAATGTTCTTTTTTTGTTACTTTCTCTAAGCCCTACTACTCCTCTCGTCTCTTCTCTAATAATCCTCTTCCTCCTCCTCCTTCTTCTTCTACTCTCAGCCTGGTCTGGATGTTGTCGTGGGGGGGCGGGGGCTACCTTGGACCAGGTCATGGTCATGGTCTCTTGGCTTATTCCGTTTTATTTGTTTATTTATTTTACTTTTTTGTCGCACACAATTGATCGATTTGTCTCAATTGCCTAATATCACATCTCATTCACTCGGAGCTCGCGACGCGACACGACCCACCACTCACCACTAGCTAGCTCCACTTCCCAACCTCCTGGCCACGTCCATCCTTGACCATTGATTCACCTAAAGCAGTCCAAGTCCGCACAGTCCCAGTCGGAGGTTCAAACTGTACAGTATTTAGTGTGTGTGTAGTCTGTCTGTGATGAGCACAACAAAGATCATTTGAGAACTATCAAAAAAAAAATGTACGAAGTGTGATGGATGGATGCAAGTGTTGGGATCATATGTGGAGGTGTCTCTATCTCTGTCTCTGGGTATTTCTTCAGTTAGTTTTGGAGGGGAAGATACAAACTATCGGGAATGATGCACAGAAACCGCTGCGAGCCAGAAACGATGCTTAAAAGTATGCGCATACTTTTCGAAATAGATTTTAAGTCCGCAGCGATTTCTGTCTGAGCATCCCTTCGGTATATAAGCTATGAATTCATTATAGTTACATTTTGTGTGTGTGTGCGGAGGTGGCACACATCGAACCACTGAGCAAGATATACTATCTGTGGTGTTTTGTCTAGAAGAACAGATCCCCGGCCAGGGTTTGGATGTCTTAGAGGCAGTTGTGTTTGTGAGGAGAGTACGGTGACTTGGGACACTTGTTCTTGGGTTCTTGGCTCAGTGGTTCAGACGGCATGCCCACTCGTCTGCTACACAGTTTTGTTAAACATATATATATTTATATATTAGTTAGTATAGGCACTTAGCATATTCGATTGTTTTCATAGAAACAAAATATATGTGGTGTATAATATATTGATTTTCAGTTTTTAGTTTTCATTCTCTTGATTTGTGTTTACGTTTTAGTTTTTACATTTTAAATTTCATTTTGGTTGGAAGTCTTGCGTTTTTTAAAGTTCATTTTTCATATTCTTCTTCTTCGTTTTCGTTTTGATTTTGGATGAAAGTTTTGGGAAAACATTTTTCTGGTTTTGTTCACAGTGGGTTCCAAGTATTTTGAGTTAAAAATATAACAAAAATAATACGTTTTTCAGTGAATTCAAATGATAATGATTCGTTTCAAAGTTGGTGTTTTTTTTGTCTCAAATCAAAGGGAAATGATGAAGAACTTAAGAATAATGTTGGTAAGTTAAGTCTGTGTGGATTTGTGTGGATTGTAGATGTGGCTGAATGTGAATGTGAATATCCATATGTATGTATACCTAAACATAATTCTTATGCCCTAAACGTAGTGTTTTGTAGATATCGTGTACACTTCTTAAATATACTGATTATTCCTTATCTTCTCCTTTCTTTAGTTGCCAATTGATTCCTTATTTTCCGTAATGCTCAAAGTATTTAATTTACATGCTTCATTTGCTTTTAATTGGATTTAATTGGATTAAACACAAAACTAATCAAAGCTCCACACTAAAAATCATAATTTGTGCGTAAATTAAAATCAAGAATTAAAATGTTAGATATATATCTACGATGAGCATCAATTATGGTTGGGGGAACGGGCTCTAAAAGGGAAGCAGCATCATATTTTTCCAAATAGAATTTGTTTGTTTTAAATGCCTATTTTGTGTGTGTTGTCCTAAACCTCTCATCAAATTTCCGTGTACTTTTTTTTATATAGTTTATGGCACCTTTTTGTTTATAGAGTGTGTGTGTGTGTGAGTGAGTGTAAAATACATATTGTCCTATATACAGAATTACTTGTAGAGTCATCGTTCTCGTTGAATATTTAACATTAGTTACGTGTCCTATGAGCTGAGCTGCTGAGCTACGCGTTTTGCAAGGATAAAGTTTAGTATTTAGTAATGCATCTTCTTCTCTTCTCCCAACTCTCTTAATTCATTTCGTTATCGTGTTGAAATATATATAGACATCGTGTGAAACCATCAAACTGAGAAAATTGCCTTCATCATGTTTTTGTTTTGTTTTTGTCTTGTAAAGAAATGCAATTTTAAAATGTATAAACTTTTCTTCCCCCTGGGATTTTACCATAGAAAAGAGGAGTCAGTGTCTGAGTGTGTGGGTGTGTGTGTGGGGAAGGAAGATATAATATAGCTTGTCTGAGGGTTCCCTTAAGTCCTGAACTAAGTACGAGTATCCCCTCAATCAAGTGACGTTCAAATGTTTACAAATAATGCTTCAAAACAATCGTATATGTATATGTTATATATATAATATATATCTAAATAATAGGGACTAGCGGAGGAGACATAGCCAAGTATATAGATAACATATACACGCTACGCACTCGAATCTGTGGCGAAAATGTATGAGAAATTATGAATATACCTAAACGTATATAATATATAACATAAAATCAACGTGAGTTCGTTCATTGATCAGCAAATAAAACCTAATATATACTCTCCTGTTGCTTTAGTTTTAGTTTTAGTTTAGTTTGTTATTTTTTGTCGTTCGATGCTGCAAGTTTGGCTAACTATGCTCAGAAATCTTAAAACCTATTCACTCGGTAATCGTAATGATAGCTTAGGCATATATATTAATATATATTCATCTCCCGTCTCGCCGTCGTCGTAAATCCTCTACTGCTCTGCTCTCCTGCTTCTTGTTCGTTACCTTTTTGAGTTTAGGTAACATTAGCTTAGTTAGAGATTAACATTAACTGGTAACTGATTATATATATATATATATATAATTATATATATATGTTTATATACACACATTGGCATATACGTATATATAGCTGGAGAAGGGGATGTGCACCATTCATTCATCATCGTCGTCCTTGCCTACTAAATATGATAACTGGTCCAAGCGTAGCCCACTTCTTCATTTTCTCTAACCTCTCACTCGCAGCGGCCACAGCTGAAAATTAATAACAAAAAAATGTTAAGGCAAAGCAAGGATATTTAAAGAAGCCTAGATTCACCTTTTGTATGCCTCCTTAGTTAATTTGAAAATATCTATATATAGCACTTATAGATATATAATAACAAAAAGTTCTCGCTCGATATTTACACATGGAATTTCATTTATGTACAACAGGCGCACACGGAGGTGCATCTTCCCTGCTAAGGGGTATCTGTCAACAGTTGCCTCCTTGCTTTTGGCAACGCGGTTCTTTTTGTTTTTTGTTTTCTTCGTTTTCTCCCTCCACTGGCTCCTTAAGAGTTGTTGCTATTGCTGGCCCTGGACTTGCGGTTGCCGCCAGTCCCGGAGCCGACATTGGCATTGGCATTGTTGTGCTCTACTCCAGAGCCATAATGTTGCTGCTGCTGCTGTGGCTTCTCCTTGCTCTGCTGGCGCACGGAGGCATTGGGACGATTATCTGGAACAATTCAGAGGAGTAATTAAAAAGAGTTCTAAACGGTATGTCAAGTCTTTACCTTACCTTTCTCTTTGGCAGAGACAACGACAGCAGCATTGGCACCTCCACTGGCTTTGCCAGCTGGCGAGGCACCGCCTGCAGCACGCTTTTCAACTGAAGCGACCACCGTGACGGCGGCCAGGCCGCTCTTCTCAACCGCCGCCACAACGGAGGCGGGATCGCCAAAGACCAAATCCATCTTATGGCTACCGGTGGGCGAAAGGGTGCCAGTGGAGCCGCCTGAGCCAGTTTCCTTGCTATCGCCAGAGGCGGCAGCCTTGTGAACTTGCGCCACTTGAGCGTAGCTCAATTTGCTAGCTGTGGCGGCAGCCGCTAGATTCTCCGTGGACGTAGATGTGGCCACGCTTTTGTGTTTGGCACTATTAGCCAAAAGATTCGCCTCCTTTTTGGCATGCAGAGCGGCCACGGCCGGCGGCTTCTTATGCTGGCCGAGGCAGCACTCGGCAAGGGTCGTGGTCAGACCACTCTCCACCACGGTGCAGGCGCCAGCGCCCGCGGCCAAGGCAGCGGAGTACTCGTTGTGACCAGCCAGCGCCAATGGCAACGGCTGATGCTGCTGCTGCTGCTGGGCGTAGCCTTCGACCAGTCTCTGCTGCTGCTTTGGATGCACTTCATCCTCAGTCTTGTTAGATTTGTCCAGCTGCTGCTGCTGCTGCGGCGGCGGTTGCTGCTGGGCTCCGGCGGCCGCCTCATCCTTGCTGCTGGCGTTGATATTTGGTGTTAGACACTTTATCACATGGATCGAATTGTTGTTACTCGAGCTCTGCTTAGTAACATTCTTAGTATTGGTTCCCTCCTGGAGCTGTAGCGCGTACTCTGTGCCCAGGACGGGCGTGGGGCTCACAGGTGGATTACGCTGTTGATAGTTGTGGGCGAGGTGCGGCGGCTGGTTCTGGTTCTGGTTCTGCATCTGGTGGTGCCTATTATCCTTGCGCGCCTTGCCCTTACCACCACTGACGCCAACGCTGCCGCCAGTGCGCACCACATCTGACAAGCGATTCTCGGACCAGTTGTTCGCTGAGGAAGTAGTGGCCAGTTGAGCATTGCTGTTCTCCATCCCCTGGTGATTGGTGGAGCGCTGGTGCTGGTGTTCCTCGCCAACGCCGCTCTCCACACTGCTGCTCAGCTGCTGATGGTGCTGTGGCTGCTGCTGCTGGTGCAGCGACTGCTTCTGGCCCAGACCCGTTGACGAGGAGGACGACGTAGTCGAGTTATGCACGGAGGCGCTACTGGTGGCCTGAGGTGTATGCGGTGCGGTGGCCGATGTGGCTGGCAGTGGTGGAAAGGCGGCTGCCTCCAGATCAAACTGCGGCGGCTGGACTGGAGCCGATGGCTGCTGTTGCTGCTGCTGTTGCAGTTGTTGCTGTTGCTGCGTCTGGTGCTGATGCTGGTGACCTTGATAGCCCAAAGAGCTGTGGTGAAGACCGCCGCGATCGTTGCTACTACCGGAGAGGCTGTTGCTGCCAGATCCGCCGCCGCCGCCAGCAGATCCTCCGCCTCCAGATGCACTGCCTCCGCCGCCTCCACCCCCGCCGCTGCTGACGCCCAAGCCACCGCTGTTGGCTACATTGCTGCCGATCGAGTTGTGATGATGATGGTGATGGTGGTGATAATGACCAGAGCCCTGCTGCTGCCCAGCAGCACCGGTGGAGGTCAGGTGGTGCTGCTGCTGCGAGGACAGGGTATTATGGTGATGATGATGGTGCGAGCCGCCACTCGCCATCGACGACGAGTGCTGCTGGGCGTGATAGTGAGGATTGTAGTTATTGCCCTTGTAGTTGCCACGGTGCTGGGGCGGTGGGACGTCGTGGATGGTATTGTAATGGCCGCCGCTACGATGGGAGGCTCCCCCTCCGCCGCCGCCATCAGTGCCGCCTGCGCCTCCCGACGATTGTACATTGCTGGCGGTTGATGAAGCTAGAAGATGCTGCTGGTGTGGATTTGAGGGAGAACTGCCGTAGAGCTGTGGGTGATTAAAAGATAGCGAGGGTTAGATATTTAATGCTCAAATCTAAACGAGGTCCAAGAGTGATAATGATTAAGAACCTTATTCATTTTGCTTACCCCAACTCGCCCGCCTGGGGAATAGTTAAGACCACCGCCCTCCTCATCGCGACGTCGACGACGCGTTCGGTTTTGCCACTGCAGCGGCTCCTTGCTAATCGAAGTGGCCAGCGACGAAGAGGAACTCGCCGACATGTTGCTGCTGCGATTAACTTGTTGCATGGCGTGTGAGCCATGCTCAACCACACCGACATCTCCGGTTTCCTGCTGCTGCGGTTGCAGTTCCTGTGTCTGCTGCTGCTGCTGTGGTTGCGCCTGCTGCTGCTGCACCACCAAGTGGTGCTGAGCTGGAGCTGTGGACACGTAGGTAACTTGCGGGGCGCTGGCAGTGCCAGAGGAAGGCAAATGATAGTGCTGCTGCTGCGATTGTCCCTGCTGCTGCTGACCCTGCAGATGATGGCCGTGAGCGGGCAGAACCTGCACCTGGGCGTAGTGGTGATGAGTGGTCACCCCACCACCATAGCCCTTATCTAGGTTCTTTTGCATGCCGCCTGCAATGGTAATGATGACACCGATAAGAGCGTGAGTTTGGGAAGGTCCCCTCTCAATAACTTACCTTTCCAATTACTCTTGATGGGATAGTGGCGGGTGGAGCTGTTCACCTGCACTTGCGCAGGCTGCTGTTGCTGCTGAGCCGAGCTTGTTGGCTGCTGCTGCTGCTGTTGAAGCTGAATTACTTGCTGCTGCGGCTGCTGTTGTGGCTGCTGCTGAAGCGGTGCCTGCTGCAACGGATCCTGCTGAACAATGTTTGCGGGAACCACGCTCACCATCCCGCCGGGAATGGCGCCCGCTATTTGGATGGGTACAATACTGCCGCCTTGGATATGCGACTGTGTTTGCTGTGAGTTGCGTGGCGGCTTGCCCCTCGACTCGCCGCGTGGTCCCGAATTAGCACCGCCGCCCACATTGTTGGGATTACCCCCGCCGCGGTGATTGTTGTTGTAGCGTCCACCGCCGCCTTGCGGCTTGGACGTAACCATGGTTTGTGCGGTGGGTGGCGGCGGAGCAGGTGTGAAGCTGGCGGCAACAGCTTGCGAAGTCAAGGGATTGGGAGCAGCAAAAATATTGCCGCCGATTTCATAGAAATTCTGGCCATGGGGGGCAGTGGTAGCCATGGTACCAGGGGGCCACGGCCCAGCCACCAAGCTGGAATAGAATTGATTCTGCGGAATTGGCTGAAAATGTAAGAAAAAAAAAAGGATATAAGTTAAAATTTAGCATAAAATGCGAGTTAATCTGAAACCTTCGTTCGAGAAAAGGGAAATAATAACCCGGAAAGGAAGATATACTCACAATCAGTACGGGATTGGTGTATGGAACTGAGGTGGGAGCCGCTATGGTCGCCCCGTTGGCATACATATAACGCTGCGGAGTGGCAGCATAGCTAACGGCGGCAGCACCGGCTCCGGATGGATCAAATACAGCCGGGGCAGTTGGCGGCGATGTGAGACGGTAACCGTTCTTCATATTTGGTACAGCTTGAATGCGATTGATAAACGACTTGGGCTTGATGCGCGCCATTATCGGCTTGCCGTGGAACTCCTTAATCTCTTCGCGCAGGTACTTGAACGCCTTTTGCGCATCGTCATCGGACTCGAAGGTGATGTACCATGAGCTGTTGGCGGCGAATTCGCAGGAGATGGGCTGGGGGCAGGTCTCGTTGTTGAACAGAGCCTAAAAACGAAATAGCGAAACCGAATTAGTTTGTTGTTTACAAACGGGGGGAATGAGTCATCACCTGTACTTCATCGACGGGCGTGTTGTCCGATATTTCGCGCAGAATGATGATGCAACGCTTGCGATTGGGACGCACGCGCAGGCCTTGGTCGTCCACCTGGACGTTGGGCGACTCCCGCAGCACCTCGGTGATGAGCTTGATGTCCTTGGTTAGTTTCTTGACCAGATTGAATCTGGCCACTGTCCAAATGGGCACATACTGGTCACCGTCCATCTGCGACAGCAAATAAGTATCGTTGGCCAGGTTCTCTCTGTTTAGAAACGAAAAAAAATGGGTTTAAATGGTGGCCACGAATTGAAATGACTGCACGAGCACCCACCTGGAGAAGTAATACTCGAGCTGTGTGGCCAGCATCTGCTTGAGCTTATCCAGCGGTATGTTGGGATCCTCGCCAGTAGCACCCTGCTGCTGCTGCTGCTGCAGCTGATCGGCCGTGCCATTCGCCGGCAGCGTTACGGGCAGCTGAACGGGAACTTGGACAGGAACCTGGACCGGCAATACAATGTGCTGCTGCTGCGGCTCAAGGGCAACTAAATTCGTGTTGTTAACACCAGGTACGAAGGCGTCTGTGTAGACGACAGTGCCATCCTGGGTCTGGGCGAGTGCTCCATTCATGATGGCGTATTCGGTATTGTCGCTGGCCTCGCCTCCGACTCCAACAGCTAGTGATGCTGCTCCTCCACCTCCTCCTGCTCCTCCGGCAGTGCTAACCACGCCCTGGGCCTGTGGAGGCGCCGGCTGAAGGCCGTATTGCAGATGCTGGGCGGGATGCGGCGATTGCTGCTGTAGGTGCTGCTGTAGTGTCTGCTGCTGCTGTTGGAGCGATTGCTGCTGCTGCTGTTGCTGCTGTTGGTGGGCGACGTGCGAGGCAAGGTGCTGCACCTGCACCTGCTGCTGCTGTTGGTGAGGATGCGGCTGCTGTTGCTGCTGCTGGAGTGGATGCGGCGGCGGCTGCTGCTGTTGAGCGGGCTGCGCTGCTGCTGCGGCGGCCACGGCTGCGACGGGAGCTACGGGTGGTGCGGCGGCTGCTGCTGCTGCGGCGGCTGCTGTTATCAACGGTATGTGGGCTGCGGCGGCTGCTGCTGGGGCTGCGATCTGTGTGGTGGCACCGAACAGATTAGTGGCTAGCATCGCCGTCTCAACAGGAACATTGGTGTAGACCGGCGGCTGGATCTTGACTGCATCTCCGTTCATGTACACATATCCTCCTGCAAGTGGACGAGTATGTGAGAGTGTGTGAGTGTGGGCATAGTACGAGGATGTGCGAGTGGTGTGCGTGGCGAGAGGGGGTGTGGTTTCAATGTGCGGTGTACGTGTGTGCATAAACAAGGTCAATTTTTTCTATTTGTTGTTGTAGACGTAACGGGAAACTTTCGTAATCGGAGGAAGCTACTGCGAAAACTCTCTTCTCGGCACTCGGCCGATTTCGATACGATACGATACGATTTCGATGAACGCAAATAAAAACAAACAAAATTCGATGCCAACATAATCACACAAACATGCGGATGTCAGAGGCGAAGTAGCGGTGAAAAGCTCGAGAGATGAATGTGTGTGAATGCAAGTGCAGTTGTGTGAGGGGTGGCGGCGACATTTACATATGTATAGGTATAAGTACTGGAGACTCCACTACTAACCTAGGTAGTATTCCATGGTAACGTATGTTGCAATTATCAAGAAATTCCACACACAAAGACACAGTCGGTTTTTCACTTCACTTCTTTTATTATATTTTTTTTTTATTATTTATTATTTTTTTCTTTTTCGCTCTTCCGAGCTAGCCCACACACACACACACTCACACACAGCTCAGACACACAAACGCATACACACACACACCAGTCACACACACACGCGTTGCCACCCAGTCGCGAGAGAGAGAGAAAGAAGAGCTCTTTCTATTTGGAAAATTTGATTTTCACTGTGATATATGTATTCTCCTACTTGCTTGCTGCGGCCCGAAACTCTATTCAGCACTCTTATTTATTTATACTGCTGCGGCAACTGCTGCTGCTTTGGATTCGGATTGGGATGCGGATACGGATTCGGCTCCTGCTCCTCCGCCCCTGCTCCTGCACATTTTCTTCCACTTCTACGTTGCCTTGTCGCCTCCTTCGTCGTTGCTATTTTTTGTTTCTTTGCTGTTTCTGTTTCCTTTCTGCTTCTGCTTCTGTTTCTATTGCTTCTTTTCTTTTCTTTACGTTTTCTTTCGGTATGAGTGAGTGTGGGTCTATTTTTTTCAGCTTTTTGCACACGCAGAGAATGAATTGAAAATTGAGAAACGACCGAGAAGGCAATTGATTTTTTTGACTTTTCACACCCAAATCGCAGCGCCCGCACCCGCCAGCGTAGCGTTTTTCGTTGCCAATCGCTTGCGAAGGTCTTAAATGAATTGTTAAGCTTCTGCCTGGTTTTTTTCACAACGAACTTGTCACGCGAAAAATCCAAAAATTCGACTTCTCATCGTCATAGAAAACTTTCGCCGTTTCGATAGGACCCACGGTTGCAAGCGATACCAAATACGATGGATTTCAACAGCGATTAGAATTTATTTGTATTTACCAGGTGACATTGTTTTACACCTGACAACGGGACTTAAAGTGGACCAAGACAGCGTTTTTTGCCTCAACTTGCTTAAATATTAACAAATCTTTTCCCAACAACTATGCATATGCAGGCCGAAAATACTACACAAATACATCGATACAAATATCGCTGAAAAATACTGGGACTTCTAGCGAGATGGCATCCCTCCAGCGTGCAAGAACATAATATTGTTAACAAATTCCTGCCCCGTTTCTGCCCCCGCTGCACACGATCTGAATGCATAATTATGTTTAGCAGCTCGCACTTACCATTGGCAGGGAAAGAAGTCCCGCGTAAAACCACCTCCAGTCACTATTGCAGTGCAGCTGCAGCGTCGGACCAAAACCACTTGTTAATGCCAAACAATGAAACACCAAGCGTTCCACTGCAAACAAACTGTTTCACGTAATTCAAGGGACTAGTTCGGTAGCAATCGTGGACGATAAACACTTTTCAATTGTATTTTCACTTGTTTTTCATACAACAAAAAAACAACACACGCAAAATATTCGCGCTCACAACTAGTTTGCAAAGGTAGAACTGTCAAAAATTCGATAGCTCAAAGACGATATCGATAGCTGGCACCACCGATTGTATTGAGATTATCGTACAAATTCAAAAAACAAGTTTTAAATAATTTTTAATGATGAATTTCATTTTTATCTCTTAATTTAACTCGAATATTTAAACTCTTTCTAGCTTAAATACAAACAAATGTTCAAGTTATTGCTAAACAATACAAACACGATAGTATCGATATATTATATTGGCTATTTCTTAATGTAAAATTTGAAAGACAAAAGAACACACTGCCCTTTCGCGCGATATTAATATAAATATAGTTATTTTATATTAATTAAAGTTTTAGCTTAAGAGCAATCCTGCATTTCGGACTCTTTCAAAGTCGTTGTAAAATTTGCTTTCGTTTATATTTTCAACTGAAAATTGTTAATTTTTGAAAAAAATTAAGTCAAATCCATTTCAAAATTTTTATATTGGCTTATTTTTTAGGAAAATTATAAATTATACTCCTTGTTATAACAAAATGTCCGATCTTGAACGCCATTAATTAAATAATTCTTAATCCAATTAAGATTTTCGGGTGTGGCCTGTAGACCCCGATATTTTGTACTATAATGCTCGTTCTGATGTCTAAACCAGCATAATCCGAGAGCTTCAGAGCTCAATTAATACATTATTATCCATTTTCGTCTCCATTATGCTAGGGAAGCGCCCACACACACGTTCGTTTATTTAAATTGAACATTTAATTTTATTTATAACATTGTTCTCAGTTAATGGTCTATTGCTTCTTCTGTCTTCATGTAAATGTTCTATATATCAAGAGTTTTTCAATTAAATCGGAACAAAGAACTTTTGCAAGTCGCTGTTAAAGGTTGTTGATGTTGATGTTGTTGTGGTGCTTAAGAATGAAATAGTAGTGAGAATTCACACCGCTTTTTGTTCGTTTTTGTCCGCCTAGAAGCCGTGCACCTTGAGCTGGTCCGGCTTAGCTAGTCCCACCTTCGTCAACCATTGACAGATGTTCTCACGCTGATCGCCCTGGAGCTGGAGAACCTCACCATACTCTGGATGCTCGATTACAGTGCCATTGCATGCGAATTCCTGTGGGGATTTAAAATATATTTTAATAACATTCAGTCAGGATGTCAAAGGGTAAGTACAGTTGCGGTCAAAACAATGGTCTTAGGATCCCTGGTATTTTAAATATGGAAAGAGAGACATTTAATAAATTCTTTCACGTTTTAAAATGTCTTAATATTTATTTATCTTAGGGTGCAACTGTTATTTACGTTATTTGAATTCTAGATTGACCGCAATTGTAAACATCATTGTTATGGTTTATAGTTTTCAGTTGCCGCTTACCTTCTTGCAGGAGCGGACTATCTTCTTCAAGTCATACTCCGCGGACAGGCCCTGGACAGTGGTTAGTGTCTTGCGACCGTTCCTCTGCTGGATTCTTATATGCACTAGCCCGTCTTGAATATCATCATCATTGCCCTTGATTGCATCAGCAAAGGGGTCTGTGGGGAGGAGCGGAGAAACTCCATTGATTATCGGATGCAGCGATGAAATGTAATGTAATGGATGTACAATGTAATCACACCCTTGCAGCGTGCTTTACTTTTGTGCGTATGCATGGGTGTACACACACACACACACACCAGTGCAGAGGCGGGGGCCGGGGCCGCTGCTCGATGATGACGAACACGAGAGCAGCCATTTTTATGTACATGTGTAACTGGGCGAAAAACTGCACACGCAGCACTTACCACGAGTGTTTAAATTCTGGATGGACATACGACAATAAAAACAAACCACAGCCGAAAACAAAAACTTTTTGAAATGATCTGTTGTTATCTGAACTTTTAATTTAACGTTTTAAGTGAGTTTTCGGAAATGTGTTGTCTGACAAGTCTAACACAGGGTTGTCACTAGGGTTGTCTGAAATTGATCGATATGTTTAAGATTTGCATCGTAAGATTTTGCAGCCGATATATCAGCATAAATAGTAACTCTTTATATTATTAAATGAAATATTAATAAATGAAACAATAACGGTTCAACAAATTGTATTTTATCTAATACCTATGACGCCCGATTAAATGACGGAATATTTGTATAAAAATTTTATTGACAAGAATATCGAATGTTACTTTATTAAATATGTTTTCAAAAAAAAATTTAAAATACTTTTGGAATATTTTTTTCTAAAGTTGGGGCTTTTTTAATTTATAATAATTAAATAATAATAAACTCAAAATAAACTAATTATTTGGCAGTTCTTCTTGTAAATGCGAACCCTGCCAACTGCAACGAATATCGCTTGCGTGTCCGAGCAACCCTGTGTTTTTGCGGAAGCGCAGCCAAGTTAACGCTATGCCGGGCTGCCATATTTCTTTCCTGCTTGTCTTTCAACGAGAAAAGGTGGGCATTTAGCGTTTTGTCTTGATTTGGTTAAGTTAGAGCCTCCCCACAGCGTCCCAAGAGCACTGCAACTGTTAGGCGCAATGCCTGCACCACGTGTTGCAGCTAATTTGGCTGCTGGAGCACCGAAGCACGGAGGTAAATCAAGTTTTACCCACACGTGCAACACGGCAGCGACTATAGTGAATATAACAAAAATGTGCAACTTTAAAGAGCTGAAAACCATGCCGGGGAATTTGTTAATGAAAGATTGTTACAACGAAAATGATTACTAATTTATTTATTCCTTGTTTTTTTCATGTACCTTGACTGCTGTTCTTTCTTTGGAATATGGATTTATAAGGTGAGAGCACATGTTCAAGTTATTTGGCCGATTTATTCTTTATTGTGATGATTGAATGAGCGGAAGAGTACTTTGAAGACTATATTCATCACCCAAGACTGAAAGAAGCCAAAAGACGCGATTAATGGTCTAACATACAACAAAAACTAACTCCCTGTTCTTTTTCTTTCATGAACCTCTGGTTTTGGCCGATATTCCGGTGTTTTTATTAAAGGTGAGTGAACAGCAGGCAATTGCAGGTTATAATTAACGATTCTGTGATGAATGAATGAGCGGAAGAGTACTTTGAAGACTATATTCATCACCCAAGACTGAAAATAGCCAATGAACTCTTCCAATTGTAAACCAAAATGCAAGATCTAATTCTTTTATTTTCGTTTATTTCATGTTTCCTCCCTATTCTGTGGCAAACTCTGGATTTCCCCCGTAAAGGTAAGCCTAAAAGTCAATTGAAGTAATTGAGTTTTGCTTAAAATGATGAATGAATGAGCGGAAGAGTACTTTGAAGACTATATTCATCACCCAAGACTGAAAATAGCTCAAAATAAATGAATAGTTGAGTGTCTCTGGAACTTTTACTAATTTAGCTTCTTTATTTTGCAGACGTGAGATGGCAACCTCTTCGCACCTCAACTGGTTGATCATTCGCAACAACAACGCCTTCTTGTTGAAGAAGCGCGATGTTAAGAAGCCCTTCAGCACAGTAAGTAAACGAATAAATCTGTTTTAATAATCTAAAAGCCTTCAATGATGTTTCCAATTTATTCTTTCACAATGATATTTGAATACAACATGATAGTGACTTTAATCTGACCAAAAGTTGGCTGCATCAGTGCCTAATTTTATTCTTTAAAGACCAATTTACTCATATCGAATCTTTCCAACCTTTCCAGGAGCCAAACAACTTGGCCAGCGTGAGCTCGTACCGCTACAGCGGTCTCGTGCACAAGAAGACCCTCGGAGTCGTGCCCGCCGCCGACAAGAAGGGCTTCACCGCTGTGCTGAAGAAGGGCAAGTATGCCCAGCGTCCCGCTAAGAACACGGTGCGTGTTGACTTCAAGGCCGGTCCCCGCCGTTCCCTGAAAAAGCTGAAGAACCTGCTCATTGGCTCCAAATACCGCAAGGACCTGACCCAGGTAAATATTGCTTAAATCTAGGCCCGAGTTTCTTGTTATGATGATATATTTTTAATTATGCTACACAACCAAGATCGCAGAATGATCCGTGTTGATAAAACTGTCTGAGGCTTCTGTATTTGACGGGAACCTGTATAATTCCACTGGCACCATATAATTGTTTTGTATTCTTTCTTTTACAGGCTGCCCTCCGTCGTGCGTCCGCTGTCCTCCGCTCCCAGAAGCCTGCCCCCGTCAAGGGCAAGAAGGCTGAGCCTAAGGCAAAGAAGCCCGAATAAAATGTGCACCAGATGGGATCATGAGGAGCTGTTTTCTACTCGAGAATAAAGAAAAAACGTTAAAAACACACTAAATATTTAAAGTCGATGTTTTTTGGGGGACTATAGGGAATTATTTGAAGCGTTTTTTATGAACGAGTTTAAAAGATATATAAATCTTTCGGGGTTGTTGGCATGACTAATGCTTATAGTTTTTGGGCATGATTTTCCTTAACAGAGTTGTCATTAAAAGTTTTTTTTCTTCAAGAATATCCAAAAAGCTTTAATTTAAACTGCGGCCGTTAGATGGCGTTGCTCTTTGGTTATTGCTGGTTATTCGATATGCTTTCAATATTCGATTCTTAATATAACTTAGCAAGAATAAACTACACTTTGATTCGTAAATGATTACTAGAAATTTTATTCATGATGTTATGTCTTTCTGTATTATATAGTTCCTGGGTAATTGGATGACGTTACACATAAAGAGAGACCATGGAATTGCATTGAAATCATATACAAGACCATCTAAGATCATGTCAAGTCCTTACTAGCTTAGGTCTAAAGACAAATACAGCGGCTGTTACACTACGTTTACACATGGATATTAAATGCGCATTTTGAGCTGGGGGCTACTCCTTCCTCAGTAGAAGTACTCATACTTCTGGGCATGATGCAGCATCACCTCCATCGACTTCTTGCCCTGCAGCACACCATTCCGCTCCATGTAATTCCAAATAGAGGCCATGAACACACAGAACAAGATGACGCCAAACACTATAAACTTGAGCAGCAGGAAGATGGTGCGCATGCCCACCGGGGCCGTGAACTCAACCAAAAGGACCAGGAGGACAAACAGGAAGGTGGCGGCACTGTAGTAGAGTATCCGATCGGTGTTTAGCTGCAGTAACGAGGCGTCGCAAAGGGCCAGGGCTTCGTGGAGTGCGGCCGTCCGGGCGGCGGGCATTGATTGGACGGAAGTTGAGCTGCTATTGCAAATAACCTCTGGCCGAGTCTCCTCCTGGTCTTGCTCAGCCTGAGCATCGCCGGCACCCAGTTCACGCACTGCACAGGTATCCTCGTCCTCCACCTGGCAGTTCACCTCGATGGTGGCCACTGCCGGAGTCTCTGCAATGGTTCTAGGCTCGGCTGCTGTTGCTCGGGATAGCCTCAGTTTGGCCAGCACTGCCTCGTGATCTGAGAAGCTGAACTTTTCGCCGGGCACACGGTTCGGAAAGGGCAGCTTATATTCCGCGATCTCTGCATTTACGTGATCCCCGCCGCGCACAAAGATGTGATCGATGCGAATGCCTTGGGGATTTCTTGCTAGAGCTCGTGGCGACGTATACGAGTTGTGTTCGCACTCATTCGTCCGGAAGGTGTCCGAAGCGCAGCTATCGAGCATCTTGGAGGTGTAGAGCAACACCTTGTAAGATATATCCTGCGGCTGGGCGTTCAGATCACCGGCGAGAATCTGCAGCACCGAATTTCCCCTGGTGGCCTCGATGAATTGAGCAGTGTCGAAGGCCTGGATCACCCGGTGTGTCTTGTACTCGTCGTTGGCGTTGTCATACTCGGCATGCAGGTGGGCATTGTACATGTGCACCATTTGTCCGTTGACCAGGATGCGGCACAGTCCGACTCCCTTGCCGCCGAACCAATCAGCGTGCTGGATGCGATGGAAGTAGCCATTAACGGACCACGCATGGAACAGCGTGCCCAGTATGGGGTACTTGGAGAGCACCAGCAGACCGGCACCCATCACTCCGCTGTGGAAGTAGTGTGTATGTGGCAGCACCCCCTCCGTGCCCTTCTGCAGCAGCTCGCTATCCTGCTGCGTCCACACCTCCTGCAAGGACACGATGTCATACTTTCCGCTGGCTAGCTCCTTGCAAATAGCATCTATGCGTGGTCCACGGTCGCTTGACACGTACGGAATGCCCCTGAAAAATCACATTTATAGTTATAATCTCTGCAGATGCAAGGTCAATGGATGCCTGGCTGGCACAAAGGAAGCCGTAGAAGGAGATGCCTCGAATGCTCACCAAATGTTGAGGGTCAGAATGTTCAGTTCCAGCAGCAGCATTGCGTCGGCCGTTTTTCACGTTAGCATGCTTACAATCCAATCCAAATCGAGCTGGGATCGGCGATAAGATAAGCTTTTTAATTTTGTTGTTAAGATATAGCTGCTAGAGGTGTTCAAAATTTGTTTTCTTTGCTGTTCTATCATTTATCGATACTGCTATCGTTTAACGGCCATTATTTTTGATTTTGGTTTCGGTATTTTTGATTTGATTATTTTTTAAAGGTTTTTTTTTTGCCACTGGCCACTTTGTTGCCGCATCATGTTTGACAAGCAAATTTCAGTAATAAACATTTAAAAGAAAAACGCACTTAAAGCCACAGAAAAGCGGTGGCGCTATGTTTCTTGGGGCGCAGGCATGATGCTCCAGCTTCTTATATTCTGCCTGGTGCTCTTCATCCTCCTTTATTGGTAAGTGAAAGCTCTTGAATCCCAGTGAAGCTGACTAGTTGCCATCATAAAAACATAATTGAATCACTCTGCTCCATTTTAGGGTCTTGCCCACGGTCATTAGCTGGTATCTGATCAAACGATTTCGGGTCAAAGTTCGGATTGGACGTATCTCGCTGCCATATCTGTCACTCAAGAATGTACACATCAGCAAGAGCGGATTCTCGGTGGTAGGCGTAGCCTCGTAATTATTGAAATTCCTTTAGAGATAAAGTCCCCCAATTCCCGTTTTCACCCTAGCAAATCGAGGAGGTGTGCCTACGCAGCAGCTTCTTCACCACCGAGGTGACCAAGCTGCTCTCCATCTACATCCGTGATATTCGGATCAACAAGGACATACGCAATTGGCAGGATGCTGACACCGATGACGATCCGTTCCAGCAACGGCCCGCGACGCTCGCGTCCAAGGAGGCAAAGGGTGTGCCGGACTTTCGGCAGACCAAGGTGCCGGCCAGCATCATCACTTTTGCCCAGTTCATGGCCGTCCATGTGAACAACATATCGGTGGTGCTGATGAATAATGATTTTGATCCCGGCTGGTTCCTGCATGCCACGGCCAAGGAGCTGCATCTGGATGGAAGCATCGTGCAGAATGCTCGAGTGCTCCTGGTGAATGCAGCGCTGAGCGAGGCGCAAGCCAAGATGCTGAGGCACTGCAGCTCCCGACGACAGTCTCTGGAGAATCTAAACAAGATTCGGCCCTGTCTGGGGGAAGTTAGCTTTGATGTCACCCTGGATGCCTCGCTCTTCGCCCAGGGACCGCTGTCTATGGATGTGGGTTATCCCTTAATACGTATATACGGTTTCTTTTGTTTTATAGCTTTTTGTTCTTCCTTTAGACCCTTAGTCTGGTCATCAACAATGCCAAATCCGTCATTCATGGCGGACTGTACGAGTTCCTCAGCGAGGCCAAGCGTAGGACGTCGACGACGACGGGTCAGCAGGCGAGGCGATCGGCGACTCGGGTGTTAGGGTCGTCCAAGAGCACCTACGACAATGACAACTACGAGAAGCTGGCGCCGATTATACCAAAGAATTTTAATTTTAGCATTAAAGCGGCCACATTTTCCGCCGTCAAAGAGAACTCGCAGAATGATTTCAGTGCCAAGCTGCAGTTGTTTCACGTAAGGATTTAATTTTCTCCATTCCCTGATATATTTTAAGGGTATCTATACCTTGCTTCCCAGATCACGGGCAAGTTTAACTCGAAGGTCACCGATGAAAAGACTTTGCTGCCTTCCATGCTGGCCAAGTTGGTGTTCCAGCATTTGGACATAGACACCAAATACGAGAAGCTGCTGTTTGTGGAGCAATTCACCATAGATTCGGTGGTAAGCATGGCTTCCGTGAGTAAATATAACCTTTTTATACCTTTCTTTACCCCCTTTCCAGCTGGAGAAGGATATATTCAATCTGTATGTGAAGCTGAAGACATTCCAGATAATCTACAATCACAGCGAGATCTTTGATTTTGTCAACAACAATTTCCTCGCCCGCCAGCGCTCGAGCGGCGGGGCCTCCCAGCAGCTGCCCCTGCAGTTGATGCACAAGCAAAAGTCTCTGCCAGATCATCTGTGCTTGGACAAGGCGTCTGAGGACTTCCTGCAGGCAAAGAGCAGACGGGAGGGCGGCATTCTTGAGTGGATTATGCAACGCATCGTGGTCAAGGGCTGTGCGGAGCTATTTAATGTCTCGCTCCTGATGCAGCTGGAGGACGAGAACATTGCCATGAGTGTCAGCCACACGCGGTTTCTGCTGGAACAGATCGAGGAGAAGCGTAGCTCGCGGTATGACAATAAGTTCCTCAACCTGCTGCTAAATCAGCGCCAGTGGAGCATGGAGCTTATGGTGGAGACGCTGTGGTCCAATCTGGGCAACTCTATCAACGATACCAACAATTTAAAGAAGACCCACTCGCCCGGATCGCCGTTCTTTCTGGGCGTGAGCCTGGTCAAGCTATGCTCTTATGCCAACACCACGAAACTGGACATTTCGGTGCACACCTTCCGCACGGAGTACAGCATGCAGCTGGCGGAATTTGTGGTCAAGTCAATGGAGTGCCTGCGGCAGTATCGAGGCCTAGAGCCAAGGAGAACAAGCTCAGGACGGGCCAAGCAGAGCGCCGTTCAGAACTTGACCGATCAGCCATCGCCGTCTTCATCGACATCATCTACCTCGCTGCGCGTGTCCGTCAAGATTAAGGACATTACGGCCTATTTTGTGAACCATCACAACGCCTACATGCTGCTTAGCTTCTCCGAGCTCTATTTATCGCGTGCTCAGAACGTGGCCACGCTGAAACTGGAAGAGTTCCAAATGGCCATCATGCGCTCGATGAAAGCCTCGTCGCTGTGCCTCACCGACTTTGCGGATGTTTTTGCCACCTGCAAAACGATTCGCTTGGAGCACGAACAGGTGGAAGGCTCTCTGGGCAAGCTGTCTATTTATATACCCTGCAACACGGACGCCACGTGGAACTCCAACCTTCACATGCACCTGCTCACCCTGGTGAGGGACATGCTCGATCTGAAGACGGAGCTAGCTCTGCCCGCTTCGCCGACCAAGAAGGCAGCTCCTCGCGGAGGATTAATTGTAGAATTGTCTGCGGAACGGAGCACAATTTTCGAGATAAAGCTCTCCGACCGACACTCTGTCCAGATTTTTGTGGAGAGCCTCTTTTTTAGCCACAAGGAACGGAACATGATCTACGCGGAGAATGTCTTTGTCAAGATCGACGATCAGCACATTTTTACGGTGAAGGAACTGGACATGCAGTCGGTGCCGCGGCTGGAGGTGCTCACCCAAGAGCGCCTCAACTTTCCTGGCTTTCAGCTGCCCTCCAACAGGGTGTGGGTCACCACAATTGGCTCCTTCAAGGCTATATTTCCCTATGACCACGACTTCTACAATGCCATCAACAGCGAATGCGTGTCTCACTTCAAATGGCTCAAGTTGGTCCACAACTACAAGAAGAAACCGTTCACGGTGGACTCCCCGCTGCCCTGTGATTTGGTCATCAAGATCAAGGAGTTTCTGCTCGAGATCAGCGATGATCCGTTTGAGGTGAAGCTGCGCGACAACTACGTCCTGCTGGTCGACGAGTACCTGGAGAGTCTGAAGCGAAAGGCGCTGTTCGACAAGAAGATTGCCGAGCTGTGTGCGGAACGTCTCCTGCTGCCCGCTGGGACGATCGAGAGCCTGTACGCGAATCTGGTGAAGAAGAATTCGGAAATTTACATTCAGCGCTCGAAGAAGATTCGCGAAAGCGGTCCCGTGCGCACCCGCCTCCTGGCTTGGATCATGACTGACGTGGAGATCATGGCGATGGCCGACACTTCCATACATGGCTACGATAATGTGACGCGCATGATGCGGGAGATCGATCACGAGAGCCCATGGCCGGAGGAGGGTCTGGAGTTCACCACACTCTGGTGCCGCGGCGTTAACATCAGCTGCTCGGAGTGGAAGTTCATGCTGAGGTGGGTGGGTCCTTTGCACCTTCAATCTTCTACTTTAATTGTATATTTTCTGTGCTCTTTCAGGGACTTTCCGCAGCCCATGTTCTATGTAAAGAGCATGCGGCTCTATGGGAATCTCTGTGGCGCCGAGCAGATGGGTTCCAAGCGGGCCAAGCGCGATGTCTTCATCGAAGTTGGCGAACCATTTGGCACCGATATCATTCAGCGCAGCATGCCGTCACTGAAGTTTTACCACGACTTTGACTGCGAACTGGAGAGCTGCAGCTATGCGTTTGGAGCCTGCTGGGAGCCCGTAATGGCCCAGTGCAATCTGAGTTTTGAGAAGATCTCGGCTCCGTCAAAGGATCCTTCGCCTCCGTTGCCATTTTGGGACAAGCTGCGACTGCTTCTGCACGGAAGATTGACTCTTATAGCCAAGCAGTTCACCATTCTCCTTCACGCCTCCCTGGATCCGTACAACACAACGGAGGAAATGGAGCTGACATGGAATAATTGCGGCATTGTGCTCACGAATGCCAAGATTATGTTCAAAGGAGAATTGAATGTGAGTTCAGGGAAAGCTTTGCATGATTAGTTGGGGGAATTAAATGTATTCCTTTCCTCTATTCAGGTCACCGTTCGAACGGCATCCCGGTACGACGATTGCCGCCTGCTGCACTTCCCCAACCTAAAGCTAACTGTGAAGCTCAACTGGGTGTGCCTGGCCAATCCCAACGATCATCATGCTGTCATGCCATGTGCCCCGAACAAGCTGCCTGAGTACTCGAGCAACCAGGTTCACGACTCGTTCCGCGCCTTTCGGTCGCTGAATCTGAACATTTGGATATCGTTCGAGACGAAGCCAAAGGCGGGCGAGGACCTGGAGGTGGATATACCCAGCCTGGTGCTGTACGGCAGCACGTTGCGATGGTTCGAGAGCCTCCAGTTGATCCTCTCGGGCGTGACAAGGCCTACGCGTCGCGGGCCGGTCTTTAATAATGTGCGACCCAGAAAGAAGCCGCTCAGCAGGCACTACAAGAAGGCCAACCTGCAAATGTGCCTGCACAAGTTTCAGGTGCTCTACTGGATGTCGCATGCCCTGCAGAAGGGCTTTCAGCTGAATGGCCGACGTGTTTCCTTCAGTTCCGAGCACTCGCTGTCCCTCAATCCGATAGAGGATGGGCTCATCCATAGGCCGAAGGCGGACTGGTCGACAATCTACATGAATTGTGAGCTCAACGATGCCGAGATCTGGCTGAAGAGCATTGTCACCGAGAAGATGGACAGCAGCTCTGAGAATCTGGCCGCTAGTGCAGCCGCGGATGCCTTCAAGATCGTTCGCTTCTACTTTTTGAGCGTGGCAAAGGTGTCCTATGGACGAGAGGCTCTGATACCAGCTGCGGCCGCCACCACAGAGGAGGACGTGAAGGCCAAGTCAACGACGCCCACACATAAGCTGGTCGTGTACGACCTGAAGGGAGCCTGGACCAAAAGCAATCGCGATGTCGCCTTCGCCCTGTTCGATTCCTTCATGAAGTCGCAGAAGCTGAAGAATAATCTGTCCACGGAGGCGGTGAAGAGCTATCGCAAGGAGGGCGCCGGCAACTCGGCGGTGCTGAAGCATAAGCGTAGCGATAGCACCATTACCCTGTCCAGTGCGAGCAACGAGGGATTGCCAAGTACCTCGCTGAAAAAAGCCCCCGCCCAGATCCATGCCACCGCCATGCTGCAGCAGCTCATCGCCGAGGCGGACCACAAGTTCAATGTGTATAGCGATGACCATAGCACTCAGTCGAGGGAGCTGCAGCTTCAAGGGCTACAGGCTTGCTCCGCTCAGGATATTATCCATGAGAATTGGTCCATTAGCTTGGTCAACTCACAGGTGCTGCTTAAGGGCTGCGAGACGTCCGGCTATGTGATCATCAGTGCCGCCAAGGCGGAAATATTGCAGCGCGAACACCGCCCAGTTTGGCGGGAACGCTCGCTCATCTCGAAGACCACCTGGAAGGGATTGCTGGAGTGCATGCAGTACTATGCCACCGTGAGTGCCGGTGACAATAACTCCCTGCTAGAGAAGGAGATTATGTGGCTGACGGTGGACAATATCCAAGACAAGGACGAGACGGTGATCAATAACTTGCCGGAGGATATCTCCCATTTGGTGGGCAGTGGACGCAGTGTGGGCGGCGTGGTCTCTGAGACAGTGGGCGCCTTCCTTAGCGATAATTCCGGTGAGGCCCAGCCCGTCCAGCTGCAGCGCATCGTGTCCAAGTGTAAGTGCGAATTCTTCTACGTGAGCTATGGGGATGCCATCGATCCGAATAGCATTACTGAGGTGCCGCCGCCACCCTCCGAGGAGCTGCTGTCGCCGTGGGAGAAGCAGGATGATCCCGTTGATGCCTTCACCCTGATGCATCACGACCTGGACGTGTGCACCAACTCGCTGCAGTACGCCATGATCCTGGACATCGTCAACAACTTGCTGCTCTACGTGGAGCCGCAACGCAAGCAAGCGGCGGAAAAGCTCACCCGCATGCGTTTCCAGCTGCAGCTGCACTCCACGGAGGACCAGAAGCGGCCCATCCAGCAGAAGCAGACGGTAATCCGCAGCCTGCTGATGAAGATCCGGTCGCTGGAGAAGGATATACACATGATTAGCAAGGAGCGGGTGGAGGAGGGCGACACCCTTGAGCTGCGCGTGGAGTATGAGCACGTTCAGCAGATGATTCGCGAGAGCAAGGAGGAGCTGAACACGTACAGCGAGGACCTGGACATGATGCTGCTATGTTACAAGGAGACACAGCTGTCGCAGCTGAGCAAAATCCTGAACGTGCGATCGGACGAATCGGTAACCATGGTGCGAACCAACGAGATATGCTTCAAGCGCGCCCAGTGGCGGCTCACGGAGACGGATGGCCAGATCGGCATTGCCGATTTGGTTCTCAGCGCCTTTCTCTACACCAAAAAATCGAAGAGCGACGATTCTGTGGAGCATCTGCTGGAGCTGGGGAATATACGCATGGAAAACCTCTTGCCGCGCGAAATCTATCGCGATGTTCTGCTGGCGACCGAGATACAGAAGGACATGCCTGTGGACACGCACAAGCGGGTGCTGCGCATTTTCTGCCGGGAGAAGGCGCCGGTGGGCGGGATCTCGGTAAAGGAGCACTTCGAGATCAATGTGGCCCCCATCACTATAGCCATCACCAAGAAGTTTTACAGCACCATGCTCAAGTTCTGCTTCCCGGATCGCGACGCCTCCGAAACTGAGGTCAGCGACGAGCTGGACGACAACGCATCCACCAGCTCGGCGTCCACAACGAATTTACAGGCAGTCAAGCCTTCGTCCTCGTCCTCGGCGTCATCGTCGTCGGCGTCGACCAAGCGCTCTGGCAAGTCCAAGAAGAGCGCCAAGGACTCGGAGTTCTATGTGAAGATCGAAAAGGACGATGTGGAGAAGATGAAGGAGCGCGCCGAGAAGAACAAGCTCTTCATCTACATCAAGATACCCGAGGTGCCCGTCCGCGTCAGCTATAAGGGCAACAAGGAGAAGAATCTGGAGGATATCACGGACTACTCCCTAGTCATACCAACGCTGGAGTATCACAATGTGACCTGGACCTGGCTGGATCTTTTGCTGGCCATGAAATCGGTGAGCCGTCGGGTGATATTCTCGCAGGCCATCAAGCAGAAGCTACATATCCATCAGCGGCAGCCCATCCTGTCCGCCGGCGAGCGAGCCACACCCCAGGAGGCAGAGGACAAGGCGGTGATGCTGTTCGGCAATCGATTGCTGGTAAGGATTCGATATCCATATTAATTTATGCTTTGCTTTAATGAGTTTCCCCCTCACAGAACGAGAACAAGAACCAGAAAAAGGGCGGCGTCTTCAAGTTCTCCTCCAGCGGCAAGTAATGGAACGCCACAGCCAGGAAATAAAGGGATACTTAACGAAGTTTGTAGGCTTTATCTATGTATATTTATTATTATTGTGTACGTTCAAAGGATGTACGAAAATACAATGTGCAACTTGCTGTGCTGACCAGGACTTGGCAGGACTTGACTGCTTAACAGGAATGTCGAGTCGCCCGCTTAACAAATACGATTCACATACACTTCAATCACACACTCAAGTATTAAGCTACTGCAACTCTCTAAATATAATATATAATATATGTTTCGTTTGTTGTTAGCAATAAAGAGGGGCATGGAGCAGGCGTAGTTTAATTTTTACACATACACACACCCCGAGTTGTTTATACTTCTCTCTTTTTTTTTGTTGTAAACTTTAAAACACTTAAACTTAGGCGGCTTCATTCCTACTTGTTCTGTTGCTTCAGAGGTGGCTAAATAACAAAAAAAGAATTCGGTTAGCATTCTGAAGAGATCTTGATGGGAGTAAGAACCAACTTACCAGCACAAAGACTCGTTTGGGCAGCGCCCGTTGCACTAGTTCATCGAGCAAGGCATTCTGGCTTTCGTTTTTCTGCGGATCCGCCTTCGTGTTGTACTCCAGACTCAGTACAGGCAGCTCCTGCCAGCCCACTTGCAGGGGATACAAATTGTAGACCAGTTCCTTCTCCTCGTAGGCCATTATGGAGATGTCCAGCTGGAAATAAATAATATTTTAGGAGTGAAGTTAAAGTATGACGAGGATAACCCACCTGCTTGTGTCCCGAGCATATAAAGTTATCCGTCTTGCTGATACTCAGGTTGGCTATCAGGTGGAGGACATGCGCGGTCGGGTTCTTCAGTACCACCTTGAAGGCCATGGGCATCTTAACGAACATCTTCTCCTCGATGGTGCAGTAGATATTCAAAGGCGGCTCCGCTATGTCCAGGCCACTGATCACAAATTTGGACTCATTCTCCTCCTTGCCATTAGCACGTCGCCAGCGGATGCAGAAGACCCCAAAGATGGGCACAGCAGTCACTCGGTCCGGCTCCAGAGTGTAGACGCCCTTGATGAAGCCGCGACAATGTCCCGTGCCCTGGACAGCTTCCAAGGCCTTGTTGTACACCATGCGAGTGGTCTTGAGGTTCTCCTGCCCAGCTCCAGTCGTCGCCTCGCTAGCCTCGTTGGCCTCCTCCGAGTGCAGGGAACTGCTCATTACGCCCGCATTGGCCACCTGCAGGGCATTGGACACTGCCGAGTTGCTATTGATGATGGTCATCGTGGTGGGTATCTTAGCCACCAGACTCTTGCTCATGTAGGCACTGATGCCGGCAGGCGGCACAGCAGAGGTACCAAAAGCGGTCTCTTCGACGGCGGCTGTCGGTTTGGGGGCAGGCCTAATGAACTTACTGGCCAACGGCTTGCCCTCCAGCTTGCCCCGATGATCCAGATCCCGGGCAGTTGTCCAGTCCCGCAGAGTGGCATTCGTTCGCAGGACTATTACGCTCTCCAGCTGCTCGCCAGCACTGTACTTGTTTGTGTATTTCTTTCGCTTAAAGCTGTAGTTCGATTGCACTAAATTGTGATCCTGCAGGAGGCGGAGAAGAATCGTTACAAACACTCTTATAGCTCCATAAGAAACCTTTACTTACACATATAAAGAAGCTATCCAGTATCTCCACATCGTCGACGGCCACCACCTCCGTGTTGGCGCGCAGCAGAAAGTTTTCGCCGCGATATAGCTGACCCAGCGGCTTCCTGTCCAGCGTGTAGAAGCGGGCGGCGAACTTAAAGTCCCCATAGCACCGCACCGTCAGCACATCCTCCCGTGACTTCCGTAGCCGTGTCTCGTCCAGGTACTCAATCTGCACGGGCGAAATCGCCGCCAGACTATTGGTGGGCACACCCTTTACCTCGTGATCGGGCGTGGACTCCGCCGAGCTGTTCGGTGCTGTGCTGACCCTGGCTGCATTGGCTCCACCGGGACCACGATCCACATCCAACGTATAGCTTAGCCTCTGTTGCAGCTTGATTTCCGCCTCCGCCAGGCTGAATATGTAGAAGGTTGCCGTGTTGCTGCCATGGGCGGATAGCTCTCCCACATCGATCTGGATCTGGGCATGGAGCTTCTGGCGACCCGGTGAGATATCCGTGGTGAGAAACACTGAAAGAGGTGGGAAATCGGTTATAAAAGTGATATGGTTATTAGGAAAAATATAAATAAAATCATAGCTTTGCTTTTTTCAGCATCTTTTCATTTAATTTAATATTTGTCCTTTTTTTATAGTTTTATAGGAAGTTTCATAGGAAGTTTATACAGAAACAATATGGGAAAATAATAGAAAAACAAACATAACTTCGCTGCAAGGGTATTAAAACTTCGGCGAGCCCAAGATAGTTTTCTTTCTTGTTTTAATTAAATGTCTGATACGCATGAAGATTTATTTTTATTCCGCCAGTCTTATCAAGGAACAAATTTCCTGCAAGATTTCCTCCCAAATACAATCACTTTCTTTTATGTTCCCAGTTTCTGTGCCATGTCCTAGCCTATCTTATCTTTATATCCAAAACCCAAAGCAAATATTACCGCATTTCCTCGTAGCCCCCACACACCAAGTTCATTGCCGTGTGTAAACACCTGAGAGCTCACAAGGCGGCGGTGGCGCAGGTGTTTCTGGGTTTCTGTAACTGGTTGCTCATTGGGTAAGGTCAGTGTCGCCGCTCGCTGGGCTCTATAAATGTTTGTGTATAGGGCTTCGGAGCTCCAGTACAGGAGAGTCAAGAGATCGAGATGCAAGCTGCCCTGCTTCCTCTGACAATGATGTGGATACTTTGGATTCCGGAGGTTGCGGCAGCGGCGATGGAGGAGCAGCTGGAGTTACAGCGCAATCCGCGCGTGGTCGGCGGGCATCCCAGCGAGGTGCGGAATCAACCGCATATGGTCAATATACGGCGGCGTGGCAACTTCGAGTGCGGCGGCTCCCTCATCACGCCGCACTGCGTCCTCACCGCCGCCCACTGCCTAAAGGACGGGCCGGCCTCCGATTTTGTGATCCGCGGTGGAGTCACCTATCTGAGCGACATGCGCAATGCCCGCTACGTGCGGAAGGTTCTCTTGCCGTCGGCCTACAGTCGCACCACCTTGGATCATGATGTGGCCATTCTGCAGCTACAGCAGCCGCTCCAGGCCTCCATTGCTCGTCCTATAGGATTGGCTCTGAACTCACCACGTCCTGGGACTTTTGTGAGGGTCTCCGGCTGGGGTTTGACCGACTCTGACTCCACGACGCTGCCCAATCAGCTGCACAGCGTCCATGTGAAGGTGATGCCGCAGCGCGAATGCCGGAACTTGTACCGTGGCTATCGGAACATCACCGCGTCCATGTTTTGTGCCTCGGTGCCGGGGCTAAAGGATGCCTGTGCTGCCGACTCGGGCGGGCCGGTGGTCAACTCGCACGGCTTCCTCGTGGGCGTGGTCTCCTGGGGCAGGGCGCATCGCTGTGCCGCGGCGGATAGTCCTGGTGTTTATTCCGATGTGAGTTACCTGTCCGACTGGATAGTCGATAACATGCACAAGCACTGCTAGGAGCGCCTACGACACATCGTAGCTGTGATGGTTAGCCCTGATCGTTGGCGTCACTGGGAGTCGAAGCAAGAATGCCATTGAAGCTCTGCCTCCCATTGTGACCTGCGAGCTCTGTTTGCTCAGCTGGTTTGTATTTCGTATTTCGGCGAATATCCGGCCATAAAAGCCAGGGCAAGGTCACCAGCGCCACAGTTCACAGCAAGATGCTCTGGCGCTGGGATTACCTGATCTTGGGCATGCTGCTCCTAGCCGAGCTCAGCCAACTGGGCGAGGCGGTGGCGAACAATAACAAACTGCGCCGGAACAGGCGACTGAGGAGCGTCAAGGGACGTCAGCTGGCCGCCAGAAGAACCAACCAGGCGGCGACCAGGAACCGAAATACCAACCGAACGGGAGCCGGCGTCAAGAAGCTTAATCAGCGAAGGAAAGCAACCACAAACGCCAGCAAAAACTCAGCCAAAATCCAATCCAGGATTGTGGGCGGCACTACCAGCACCATTTCGACGGCCAAGCACCTGATGCAGGTGCGCCGAGGAACGACTCTCTGCAGCGGTTCCCTTATCGCCGAGCGTTGGGTCCTCACCGCCGCCCATTGCGTCAAGGGATACACAGCCTCGGAATTTAGTGTGCGTGGCGGCACCACCACCCTCGATGGCAGCGATGGCACCGTTCGCTCTGTGGATTCCGTGCACGTGGCACCCAAGTTTACCACCACCAAGATGAACATGGATGCGGCACTGCTTTATCTGAATGAGTCCATGACGGGCACCAATATTGACACCATCACCATGGCCACCACTCTGCCCAAGGCTGGCTCAAAGCTACGGGTAGCAGGTTGGGGCGTCACCTCGGAAGGCAGCTCTACGGCCTCCAGGACCCTGAGAGCAGCCCAATTAAAGGCGGTGAAGAGGAGCAGATGCAAGAGCCTTTATCGCGGCAAAGCCACTATTACGGCCTATATGATCTGTGCCACCGGCTCTGGCAAGGATACATGCAGCGGTGATTCCGGTGGTTCGTTGTCTAGGAATAGCACATTATTCGGCATTGTATCCTTTGGCTATGGCTGCGCCAGATCCCGATATCCTGGCGTTTACACAGCCGTGTCCGCAATTCGTAGCTGGGCCAACAACGTGATGGCTAACAATTGAGGTACTTACACAAGGAAATGAGGTCAAATATCACTCAGAAAACTAAATTTAACTAGAATTTTGAAAAAAGATCATCTAGCTCCTTTTACTGCATTAATTGTGAATGTATATAGGTAAAGTTGACTTTTTGATCTTAGAAAAAATACGAAAATTGGATAATATAATAGGGAATAATTTAAATGTAATTATATATAATATCAATTACATATTTAATTAAATAAATGCAATATTTCTGTTGATACTTAAGACCCCTTTTGACCCTCATTTCATCTAAATATTCTCTTTTGTGCTTAAAGTCTAGAGGACACCTAATGTTAACCCAACTGAAACTAGCTCCTAAGGTCATTAGTTGCTACCTGCGACTAAATAAATATTTGCCAAATAAAGAGTTTTGGCATTTAAAAATAGAAATCATCTTTGTTAAATAGTAAAAACAAGTTCATCATACTTGTGGGGCAAAGAATATCCATTAAAACACTTTACCAAAACAGTTGGAATTTATCTTGACGCAAAGAACGGAAACCTTGCGTCTTTTGGTCTTTAAAAATAAGTAAATAGAAGTGTTTATTTTATATAAACAATAAAGCATTGATAACAAACACACTCTTCAGTCAACATAACTATGGCGATGGAAAGGGTAAACAGTTTTTAGGCCATTGTTTAGGCCTGTTTTTGCTAGCTTTGTTTATGCTTTAAGAATTTTTATAAATAACGAAAAATAAGAAAGACCTCGAATAATATATATGTAATTGATCACAGCTCAATTCTGAGTTTAATAAAATAGCAGTCATTATTTTTAATGCAATAAAACTAAAATAAACTTTGCTAAACATTCCTATGTTAGAATTATATATAATAAAGTAAATTATATAAGTAAAATTGAACCATTCTACAGTACAAATTTAAACTAATCTAACAAATTTTAAAAATCTAATTAATATTTTTCAATTATCGCCTGAAGCTAACTGTCACTATAAATTCTTTAAAGACCCTTAAAACCAAATATTATTTTTTAAAATATTAAAAATCTTAAGAAACGTAGATTATAGTTCTATTTTAGAAAGTAAAACCTTTTAGTTAAAACATTTCCTTGTAAAATAATTATTTAAATTAATTAAACACTGGCTAAATAATTCTAAAATCAAAACCCACAAATCGGAAGTAATACTTCCGTTCAAGTTTGTTTAATAAAACAAAAAATTCTTTTAAATAAATATTAAATTGTAATACCAACAAGAAGTAACCAGCTTCCGTTCTTATATATCATTGATTCCGAGTCGGATTCTGATTGAACAATTGTACAAATCTTAAAGTCTCCCCAAAGATTTACGCGCTATAAAAGCAATCTCTCCCCTGATTGGATATACCACAATGATTTCGTCACGCTGCCTGCCCTCGTTGTTGCTCCTCCTCATCCCAATCTTGGGATATGCTCCATTTGCTGCCGGCAGCGTGGCGATAGAGCCCCGCATCATTGGTGGCCAGGTGTCCAGCATTAAGCAGGAGAAGTATCTCCTGCAGGTGACCACATCCACGGAGCTGTGTGGCGGATCCCTAATCAAGCCGCGTTGGGTCATCACGGCGGCGCATTGTGTGTACAATAAGAACAAGGATGAGTTCAAGATATATGGCGGTGCCTCCAATCAGGGAGGACCCCATGCCATCGTCCGCCAGGTGGATTACGTGGCCATTCGTCCGGACTTTAATATCAAGACCCTGAACATGGACGTGGCAGCGTTGCGTCTGACAGCGGACATGACGGGAGCCAATATAGAGACCATTGGCCTGGCTTCCCGGCCCGTTCCAGCTCGTGCTTTGGTTAAGGTTTCCGGCTGGGGACTCACAAAAGCCGATGCCACAACGACGGCCACGCGGGTGCACAGCGTCATAGTGCCCATGTGGTCACGTGCCTCCTGTGTGTCCGCTTTCAAGGGCATCCATCGGATCACCCGCTCCATGGTGTGCGCTGCCAAGCTGTACAAGAAGGATTCCTGCGACGGTGACTCGGGTGGGCCGCTGGTCTATCGCGGCCAACTGGCGGCCATCGTGTCCTATGGCTATGGATGCGCCTCCTCGCTGCCTGGTGTCTACACCAGTGTCCCAGTGATACGGGATTGGTTCCTGCGTGTGGTGGAGCAGCATTCCTGAGCAGAGTCTCTAGTCTAGCGTTAAGCCTAATATTTAAGTTTCCAATAAATAGTTCAAGTTTATCAGGCAGGCAATTAACTCGGGGAATGCGGCAAAAGATAATTGAATATAAAAGCTAGCTTCCAAGGTTGTGGCTCCACTTGACCATGTTAAAGCTTCTCCTTGGACTAGCCCTGCTGGAAGCCATCTCCGGCACAAGCCTGGGTAAGATCTTCGGTGGCAAAACCTCTTCCATTAGCGAGCATTCCTTCCTGGTTAATCTTCGACGAAGTGGAAGCTTTCGTTGCGGTGGCGTCCTAATCTCGCCCAGCTGTGTACTCACGGCCGCCCACTGCCTGGAGCGCCGACACCACCAACTCCATGATCTAACCGTCCACGCCGACCAGCAGTGTTTGGGCGAGGATTCGCCGTTGGAGCATGTGCGTCGTGCTTGGTACGCAGAAGTTTCCCCATATTACTGGCCCGAACAAGGCCTGGACTCGGATGTGGCTGTGATCCGATTAAGTAGCCCTTTTGACATCTCCGGCAATACAAGTCTCGTCAAGATCGACTACAACGATCTGCCAGAGCGGGCGAATCTCACGGTGATGGGCTGGGGCAAGATTGACAGCCACGAACACAACTGGAACCAGTGCCTGCAAGCGGCCAAGGTGCAGCTTATTCCACAGAAGCAGTGCTGCGAAACCGTGGGATCTCCAAAGCAATGGGTTACCCAAAACATGTTCTGTGCTCTGGGCGAGAATGCCAAGGATGCCTGCCAGGGTGACTCCGGTGGCCCGGTAATTAACAATGACGGACGCACTGTGGGCATTGTTTCCTGGGGCTATGGCTGTGGCAGTGGCTATCCCGGAGTCTATACCCGTCTCAGCAGTCCCTCGATCTCGTACTGGCTAAAGAGATTCGTGGAGCAGCATTGCTGGTGAAAGGAGAGGCCTAAATTATTTTGTAAATAAATAATAAACGGAGGAGATCTCTTCCGGAATACCGAAATAATGAGCAAATCGTGTGGAAATATATTTCCGGACTAGGCGCCATTCACAAGCATCATTATCACTTCACAAATTGACCCGCAGTATGCTCGAAATAGTAACTGTCAGTCTCGACATGACATGGCGGGACAGTGGTTGCTCCTCTGGTGCTTCTGCCAAATGACATTCGTGATTACCATCTCGGCTAGCAAATCCCGCATCGTGGGCGGTCAGGAGACGACAATCGACCAAGTTCCGTACTTGGTTTACCTACGACAGGGTGGCTTCTTCATCTGCGGCGGTTCCCTAATCTCGGCCAGCGTTGTTTTGAGCGCGGCTCACTGTGTTTTTGGCTCGCGACCGGAGGACTATACGATTCAGGCTGGCGCAAGTCGTCTGGATGAAGATGCTCCTGTCACTCGCACCGTAGCCAGCTTCCACATCCCGCCCAGCTACTCGGCTTCCAACTTTGACATGGATGTGGCGCTGTTGAAACTAAGGGAAGCCATCCGATTAATGCCCGGCAAGGTGGCCATCATTGGACGTTGCCGTAATCCGCCAGAGGCCAATTCCTATGCCAGGATCAGTGGTTGGGGAGTGACGCAGGAGAATAATCGCAATCCCGCTGCACAGGTTCGTGCTGCTATGGTGCGGATACTGCCAGCTACAGAATGCAGGCGATCCTACGCAGGAGTGTCTCAGCTCAGTGATTCCATGTTTTGTGCCGCCGTGCGGGGACTTCGTGACTCCTGTTCCGGGGACTCTGGTGGTCCTTTGGTGTCTCGCGGTCAGGTGTGCGGCATTGTCTCCTGGGGATTAGGATGCGGCCGCTTGGCTTTTCCGGGTGTCTATACCAATGTGGCCAGCGGCAGGGTAAAAACATTTATAGAGGAAACTCTGCGAAGGATTGGGCATTGACTTGAATTGGAAAGGAAATAATAGCGAGTTTGGAAAACCTGCGCTTTAAAGTGGAAATATAATTTTAATTGGACAACCAAGAAATATATTAGGAAGCGATGTGGATATATTGCCAATTAATAAATGAACTAATTTATGGAATCTACATTTTCCACCAACGAGGCCATCAAAAATGTCGAGAACACACCGATGATGATATGAAGCCCCATTACACAGCGGTTTTTATTCACTGTTGTTGGGTTTCAATTTCCCATTCCCAAAGCAACCAATTCGCTGATGGAATCGCTCGATAGGCTACACACAAAATGGTTTATTAAAATAATTATTATTTGCACAATAAACTAATGTCTGTGTGCTCTGTAATGATTATTTCCTCAAAGGCATATAAATCGGAGCAGGCAGTCGCCGCGCGATTCGAGTCGGAACTGCGGCCGCAGAGAGCGTGTTTACTCAGCTGACTATTCCGGCGACTCGGAAACTGGATTGGATTAACAATACCGAGGCATGGAGTGAGCTGATGGCGGCGCTGTGGCACCTGCATCTGCTGCTGTTGCTCCTCCTCTACCTGATACCGTCGCCTGGCTTGGCAGCCGTCAACGAGGCCAACAGCCGGATTGTAGGCGGCGTCCCAGTGGACATCGGCAGCGTGCCCTACTTGGTTAACCTGCGCATCAGCGGCCGTTTTATATGCGGCGGCTCATTGGTCACAACCCAGCATGTGGTCACGGCGGCACACTGTGTCAAGGGAGTGGGCGCTGCCCGCATCCTGGTCGTGGCAGGCGCCACAATGCTCAGCGAAACGGGCGTGCGAAGTGGCGTGGAGAAGGTTTATACCCCAAAGGCCTACAATACACGAACCCTCAACACGGACGTGGCCGTTTTAAAGCTCAAGACGCCGCTCAGTGGTCCCAAAGTGGCCACCATTGAGCTCTGCAACGCCAGCATGAAGGCCGGCGAGCTAATCAAGGTCTCTGGCTGGGGCCTGACCTCGGAGCGCAATAAGGCCGTCTCTATGCAGGTGAGAAGCGTGGACGTGGCCCTGATTCCCCGCAAGACCTGCATGACTCAGTACAAGCTGCGTGGCACCATCACCAGCACCATGTTCTGCGCCTCGGTTCCAGGAGTTAAGGATTCCTGCGAGGGCGACTCTGGCGGACCGGCTGTTTACCAGAATCAACTCTGCGGCATTGTTTCATGGGGCGTCGGTTGTGCCCGGCAAAAGTCCCCTGGTGTTTATACGAATGTCAAGACTGTAAGGAGCTTCATCGACAAGGCCCTGGGCATGTGATTAAGAGAAATACAAGGCATGAAATGGTTCCAAGACATTTAAAGTGTTTCAAATATGATCAACAGATTCCTGGAGAAATTAAATATAAGTAAATCTTTAAAGCTATAGGAAAAATCCTTTAAATCAATTCCTAGCGTGCATCTTTGACCAAAAGCTAATAGCATTTAATTAACATAATTTGTATCCATTCATTTTTTACTAAAATAAAGCCATAAAAATATAATCCCAACGATATTCCGCCCGTAAAGTGAATTTTTCGTACTCACCACTATTTCGCAGAGCTCCGGGAACACTGATGTGCACGCCCACATTTTGTAGATAGACATTGTACGGATTGCTAATGGTGATCACAACGGGATAGTACTCGTTAACCAGCATTTGCGTGGTGGCCACCACGGCCTCTTGATCATCCAAGCCATTGTTATTCTCCTGGCCATGGCCAAGGTTCGTTTGCGTGTCCAGATGAAAGCTGAAATATAGAGACAATGATCAGTGGAGCATTAAACTCCGTGCTTGCATGCAATTGTCCCGGAAAGTAGTTTAGTCTTCCGGTACGAATCGCTTTGACTTACGTGGGCGCAATGTAGCAAATGGGATTGATCGTAACGTTGTCATCGAGATCCCGGCTGCGCGTGTGATGCCGAAACAATTTGAGCGAGTAACTTGAGCTGCACGTGAGCAGAGCGGCCACCTGGTCGGTGCCCATGTGGGCCTCCAAACGAACAATGCGCAGCTGGGTGTTCTCGTGGAACTGCTGGGCTTCGGTGGTGCAGAGCAGTTGGTAGTAGGAGCCGGGCTCCAATCTCATGTTCTTCTCAAAGGGTTGAGGCTGCACCGCCTGCTGCTGCCGCAGCTGCGTGAGACTGGGAAAGCAGAGATACTTGAGAGCCTCCAGCTTGTAGCTATTCTGCGGGTTCCCAGCATCGGCCAGAATGACATTGAAGCTGCGCACTCTCAACGGTACATCCGTGAGAACCCTAAAAGTATGGAGTACAAATATATGTATAAGGAGTGAACCAGCAACTGATGCTACCTCCGACTCACCTTACTATCAGTTGCAACTGGACCACGTCGTCGTTGTTCAGCTGCACTCTCTCGAATGTGGCGCACATTTCCAACACGTCGCTGACCTTATCCAAATCGATTTGAATGGGCGACTTCACGCTGGCCAGTGCAGTCGTCCACAGCGCCTGAGTCTCGCTGTTCAGCTGAGTCTTTGGCATGGGCGGAATGCCTTGGAACACCTGCCAGAGGTTCTCCAGCAATAGAATACGTTCCGCCTGCTCGCCACGGTTGTGGCGCAGGGACAGAGCTTCAACGCTGCAGGCAATGTAGTCAGCCACGGAGGCGGAGAGCAAGGCACAGCGCAGGGTCTTCAGCAAAACATCCGTAAATATGGTAGACCACTTCTCCTGTCGATAATCCGGCAGCATCAGCGAATACAAGCTGGAGGAGGAAGTCAAGGAGCTTAGTATAGATTCCACTGGAAGAAGATAAAGAATTCAAACTCACGTCAAGGCCTTGGCATGGTCGCCGCTCTTAAGGTACTCCTCGGCCATGTCGATTGCTAGTTTCTTGCGAAACCTGAGGCACTTGTAGATCTTAAACTGCGCCATGGCTTGGCTCAGCAAAGCTATAATCCCCGACGAATGGTTAAAGCTGCGCTCTATTTCACACAGCTGCACATTGGCCTGCTGCTCAGCCACCAGGTCGCCCGTCTTGACCGCCCGAATTCCGAAGAACTCGGTGTATAGAGACAGAGAATTGGGATTAGGAGAGGCAGGAGTGGCCTCCAAGGAGCTCAGCAGGGTAGCATAAGCTTGCTGGGCCGAATCACGTCGCTTCATCACATATTCTGCCGCCTTATGGTAATAGATTCCCGGGTGTTGCGTCTGCAAAGCGGGTAGGCCGTTCTTGATGGCCTCGCAAAACAGCTCGGCGAAGACAGAGTGTCTGAAAGTAGAATATAGAGTTTATACTTCAACATTAAAGGTATTAGAGGGGCTAGAAATTACTGCGTGCTTAGCCAGGCATGATGCTCAAAGGCCAGATCCTTGAAGCCCACTCGGGACTTGTACTTCTCCACATGGATGATGAACTGGTTGATTGCATCCCTCGGCGTCTTCAGCTTGAACATTAGCCGGCAGATTTTGTAGTTTAAAAACCCGGCCAGGGTTTTAATCTCAAGGCAATTGCCATCGTTTATCCGTATTTCGTCCAGATTGGCGTAGGCCTGGAAGTAGTGCCTGTAAATCCAAAATATGAAAGGAATTAGTATTCTCTTCCTACAAAATTAGAAGAAAAACCCACTTCTGGCCAGTGCTGAAGTCCTGCCGCATCTCTGCGACGAATCCCAGCTTAAACTGATGCCGAATCTTCAGTGAGGTGTGCGCCGCCGTCAACTGATCCCGGTGGTTACGTATCCGCTTGGACATGAGCGCATAATAGGACTGCGCCATGTCCAAAAAGGCCGACTCCAGCCGTAAAGCGTAGCCCGTTAGGTGTTCCGTGTGCGGGAGGATGAACAACATCTTGCTGGTAATGCCGCAGGCGCTGGTCAAGCTGGCTGCCCGTTCCGCTGCCAGTAAGTCCTCACCAGGCGGCAACGGGGCTGCCTTCTGCAGCAGAACCAGGCACAGCCGGGTGTTCCGCTCTTGCAGGGCGTTTTTCAGCGCCTGAACAATGCCGGCGCACTGCACTTGCTTCTCCGTCCACTGCTGGTCGTTCCACTCCATGTCCTGAAAGAGCACCACCACCGAGGGCAGGACGTGCAGGTGCTTCAGCATCCAGTTGCGCTTGAGTATACCCTTTGGATGATACCACTCGTAGGAGGCGCGCTTGGGCTTGGCCACCGGGAACTCATAGTTGGGCGGCAGCAGCTTATACTGTACGGCCGCCCTATCGGCGGCCTTGCGCTGCAAACTCCCGCTGAACGCCTCCCACACGGCCTTGTGTACGCCCACTCGCGCCGTGTCCAGCCCACAGAAGCCAACCAGCGGCTGCGGGGTTACGAGCAGCTCCGACGGCAGGGCGCTGGCATCCATCGTCGTCATGCTCCCGTGTGTCCGGCCCGGGCTGCTGCACAGAGATTGAGATGGGATGACGGCTTCTTCTGCAACGGCCACTCCTCTCCTTCGGTGCAATGTGTGATGATCTTCTCCAGCTACGTCGTCCTCGGTAGCCAGTGTTGCCACTCTTCGGTTCGAAAAAATCTGGAAATACTAACCACTATGAGTGGTTAATATTTTAATAAGCATACTTTATTCCTCGTAATTTAAATATTCCTCGTAATTTGCACATTGAAGAAAACACTATAAGAATAACTACATGTATGTTATTTCCGTTAAAGCTAAAAGAAAAACGAAGATTATCGATACACATCAATATTCAATCGGCCGGTAATAAAAATTTACCTGTTAGCTCTTTGTATAGCCATATCTCAATACCGCAATACAGGCAAGTGCCGCAAATGGTTTCGGGGTAGAAATCTCCATTAAAAATCAATTAACCATATCGTCGATGATCCAAAATTTGATGTTCGCAAACAAGTGCGAAATTTAAAATTGCCATAAGATGTTTTTGTATATCGATATATCGATTTTTGTTCGTTAATTTAGCCATATCGGCGCACGAAATTTGGGCATACTGGCTGACACGTATTCGTTTTGTTATTTCGTTATTTCGGCAAGGTAAGACTTAAATCACAGCTTGACAAGCTCAAATCGTTCAATTCCATACGCAAGCTCGGCAATTAACCAGAACTCCCTTGCTTTGTGCTTATTGCAGTGTGCGACGCGTGCATCCCAACAGAAACTACACAAAAAATGGCTCCACCACAGAGAATGCGCGTCGCCAACGAAAAGGCCAGCAAATATGTGACGATGCGGGGTAATGTCCCCAAATCCTCGGTGAGTTTCGTCCTTAGGCTTAAGTTTAAATAGGCTCCGGAGCGTGCATAAGGAATTATATAGATAGAAAATCCATCTGCAAGCGATAATCAATCGCGAAAAGTGCCACGCCGTCATTGATTTTATGGCTGATGCGTGTGCTTGTATATGTGTGTGTGTGCGTGAGGAGGGCGGGGGAAGCTGGTGTTTGTGAGAGTGTTATCGGCTCTTCTGGAAATTTGATTAGATGTTCGACTCCGACGTTAATCTGCAATTGCATGTCACAACTAATCGCTATACATTTACCATTGCAGAAAACGAAAGAGGGCCAGTATCCCGTGGGTCCCTGGCTTCTGGCGCTGTTCATCTTCGTGGTCTGCGGCTCGGCTATTTTCCAGATCATTCAGTCGATTCGCGCCGCGTAAGGAGAGCTCTCCCCTCAGTTCCGCCCCGCACAACTGTCACCAGCCGCCACATCTAGCGAGGATGGGACGCCTTTCTGCAACTTTCCTATATCCTTCTCCCAACATACACAGAACAGAACCGTAGCTGAATTTTGACTCCTGAAAACCCCCGGCAACATGTGCAAATGCCCATAAAAATTTAACTTGGCTTTCCAGTTGATTTTCGTGTCTGCAATATGTATTTTTTAAACACAGCATACAAACTTTAAGTCCATTTAACGCGTTTTGCATTAAATAATTGTAAGCTCCGCATCCAACTGAACGTTATGTGCATTCCTGCTACACTCACAGAAATAGCTGAACGCGATCCTGTACCCTGTATCCTGTAGGGTTCATGGCGATATATGAAATGCATTTTATGATGCTTCTCGATGCTCGAGTTCTTTGAATAGTGCAAAAAAAAATGTTTAAGCGTTGTTTTCTAATGCAAAAGACGAGTAGAGATGAAAACTATGAGTACATAACAATGAGGAATATATAATATATGATAATTTTTTTACCTAAAAACTATGAGCTTTTTATTATATTTGGGATTGGAAATTAATTTGTGTTTTTCCTATTTGAGATTAGAATATATATTTTGAAATATAGTGGAATTTATGTTCAATTTCGTGCTCACTCACGAACAATGTTCCGTCACTTCTCTGCAGCCCTGGATTAACCTAAAACAGCTGATTGGACGCCTCAAAAAGAAACAAAGTAAAATTCTTTTAAAATTAGCTCTTTAAAATGCATTTTATTGTGATTATTAAATAGTTCAAATAACAATAAGTTGATGCGTCGCCTGTTCACATCGGTCAACGTCCAAATAATGTCGAAGAACAAAGGAAAATCCAAGGCAACCGCCGAGGCGGCGAAATCAATGCCGGCTAAAGAGGAAGCCGGTCCAATAACAGTGGACAAAACGGGAAATATATGCATACAAATTCTGGCCAAGCCGGGCGCCAAGCAAAATGGCATCACCGGCATCGGATTGGAAGGCGTGGGCGTCCAAATAGCCGCTCCGCCCAGCGAGGGCGAGGCCAACGCAGAGCTAGTCAAGTTCCTCTCGAAAGTTCTCGGCCTGCGCAAGAGCGACGTGTCGCTGGACAAGGGATCTCGGTCTCGCAACAAGATAATACTCATCAGCAAAGGAGCCAGCACCGTGGAGGCCATTGAGCAGCTGCTGAGAAAAGAATCTGAATCGTAGACTACCAACTCCTTCCCATTCACCAAATAAATATTCTTGGTTACTTTGATTTTTAAAACACATTTGTTTGTTGTTTATTATTTGGTTTTTTCTTTTGTTCATCGATCGGGTCATCAAACCTTCTTAATTATACATTTACTCTCCATTTTTTATATTGTAGCTATCAACTAGATCGCGTATGTATGTAGTCTTTAGGTTTTTACATAAATTACTTGGATTCTAAATTAGAAGTTTCTTAAAAACGACAACTGCTCCTGCTTTTGAATGTTTCTTACGAGTGTTTACGAGTCTGTTTATGAGTAAGCGTATGTTTTTGTCGCTTATAACGCGGCAAAATGTTAGAAATGACAATACAAAATTTAACTCTGCTGTCAACTTAGTACGAAAGGTCCAAACGCATGTAAATTGTGTATCTGAATGTGAGTGACTGGATGAATTTTGGTTGCTTGGGGGTGTTGGGTTGGCTGTGTGTGCGCTTAATCGACCTCCTCCATGTGGGAAGCGTCCTCGGTGTCCTCAACCAGCGAGGGGGCATCGCCGGCGCTCTGGGCATCCTCGGTGGTCATCGGCTCGTCCTCGTCGATGCCCAGACCCAGCTTGATCATGCGGTAGATGCGGCTGGCGTGCACCTGGGGGCTGTCCAGCGAGAAACCGGATGAGAGCAGAGAGGTCTCGAACAGCAGGATGACCAGATCCTTGACGGCCTTGTCGTTCTTGTCGGCATCGGCCTTCTGGCGCAGAGTCTCCACAATGGGGTGATCGGGGTTGATCTCCAACTGCTTCTTGCCGGCCATGTAGCCCATGGTGGCGGTGTCGCGCAGAGCCTGAGCCTTCATGATGCGCTCCATGTTGGCGGACCAGCCGAACTGCGAGGTGACAATGCAGCAGGGCGAGTCGACCAGACGGTTGGACACGACGACCTTCTCGACCTTGTTGTCCAGAATGGACTTCATCAGCTTGCACAGGCTCTCGAACTTGGCCTTGTCCTCCTCGCGCTTCTTCTTCTCGTCATCGTCCTCTGGCAGCTCCAGACCCTCCTTGGTGACGGACACCAGCTGCTTGCCCTTGTACTCCTTCAGATGCTGGATGACGTACTCATCGATGGGCTCGGTCATGTAGACGACCTCGAATCCGCGGGCCTTGACGCGCTCCACGAAGGCAGAGTTGCTGACCTGGTCCTTGGACTCGCCGGTGATGAAGTAGACGTGCTTCTGGTTCTCCTTCATGCGCGACACGTAGTCGGACAGGGAGCAGAAATCGTCGCCAGAGGCAGAGGTGTGGAAGCGCAAGAAGTCGGCCAACTTGGCGCGGTTGTTGCTGTCCTCGTGCACGCCCAGCTTCAGGTTCTTGCTGAACTGGTCGTAGAACTTCTTGTAGTTCTCCTTGTCCTCGGTCAGCTCCTCAATCAGCTCCATGGTCTTCTTGACCAGGTTCTTGCGGATCACCTTCAGCACCTTGTTCTGCTGCAGCATCTCACGCGAGATGTTCAGGGGCAGATCCTCAGAGTCGACCACGCCCTTGATGAAGTTCAAGTACTCGGGGATGAGGTCCTCGCAGTTGTCCATGATGAACACACGGCGCACGTACAGCTTGATGTTGTTGCGCTTCTTCTGGTTCTCGAACAGATCGAAGGGGGTGCGACGGGGGATGAAGAGCAGAGCGCGGAACTCCAGCTGTCCCTCCACCGAGAAGTGCTTCACGGCCAGATGGTCCTCCCAGTCGTTGGTCAGCGACTTGTAGAACTCGCCGTACTCCTCCTGGGAGATATCATCGGGATTGCGAGTCCAGATGGGCTTGGTCTTGTTCAGCTCCTCATCCTCGGTGTACTTCTCCTTGATGGTCTTCTTCTTCTTGGCGTCCTTGTCCTTCTTGTCGGCATCCTCATCCTCGCCAACATCCTCAATCTTGGGCTCATCGGTGTCCATCTCCTTCTTCTCGTCTTCCTTCTTCTCATCATCGGCCTCATCGTCGCTCACCTCCTTCTCGCGCTCCTTCTCGACGAGCAGCTTGATGGGGTAGCCAATGAACTGCGAGTGCTTGTTCACGATCTCCTTGATCTTGCTCTCCTCAAGGTAATCGGTCTGATCCTCCTTGATGTACAGCACGATCTTGGTACCGCGGCCCAGGGGCTCGGAGTTGTCGGCGCGCACGGTGAAGGAACCGCCAGCGGACGACTCCCAGATGTACTGCTCGTCATCGTTGTTCTTAGAGGTGACGGTCACCTTGTCGGCGACCAAGTAGGCGGAGTAGAAACCCACACCGAACTGACCGATCATGGAAATATCGGCGCCGGCCTGCAGAGCCTCCATGAACGCCTTGGTGCCAGACTTGGCGATGGTTCCCAAGTTGTTGACCAGATCGGACTTGGTCATGCCGATGCCGGTATCGATGATGGTCAGAGTGCCGGCCGTCTTGTTGGGAATGAGCTTGATGTACAGCTCCTTGCCAGAGTCGAGCTTGCTGGGATCAGTCAGCGACTCGTAGCGGATCTTGTCCAGAGCATCGGAGGCGTTCGAGATCAACTCGCGGAGGAAGATTTCCTTGTTCGAGTAGAATGTGTTGATGATCAGCGACATCAGCTGAGCGATCTCAGCCTGGAAGGCGAAGGTCTCTGCTTCCTCAGGCATCTGGAATGGATTAGGGTTGAACGGGAGAAGAGATTAGTATAATTCGGATTTGTAATTGTAATTGGGAAAACTAAAGCAGCTGCAAAAAACCGATTTTCCTCTGTTCTCTCTGCTCTCCCTTTTCCACCACCAAATGCGGTTTCTACGCAAATACATTGGTGGTCGAAAAAAACAGCAACCCCCAGAGATGACGCATAGTATACTAAGCACAATTTATATATTTTTAAAACACGTAATAAATTTAGAAATTTGTTTTCTTAGTTAACGGGAAGTCAAACTAAAAACCATTTGGGTTTTAAGGGAATCTTTGCATGTTTTCTGGAAACAAATTTATTTTCGGTACTACTATTCTGGGCCACCACTGTATGGATGTGTATGTGTGTGTGTAACCGCTGCACATTGAAAATTCGTACATAACCAAGTTAGCATATGGAAACATCTAGAAAACTGAATGAATCGAATCTCCTTGACAACAGTTATTAATTAGGAATAAAATTAAAGAAAATACTAATGTTATCAAGCTCTTTTTTCACAGACTGACGCCATTCAATTTGGCCGCATTGCTCATTTGCCTTCATGTGTCTGTGAGCCATGTGCAAAGTACTCTGTCTGTGTAAATGCAAATGTAATACTCAGCACGTGTGGGGTTAAAGAATTGAAATGGTTTTATAATTAATCAACCTATTTTGCATATTGTTTAATTCATCAATGGTGGAAAATAAGCTTCCAGAATGTTCCCTAGCCGAAAAGCCGGCATTTTCTGCTAATGTATTAGTATGTATGATGTGTGAATCACGCTTAAAAAGCGGCAAAAATCATTAAAGCAGCAATAGCAAGATTGGTTCTTAATTAAAAACGCCAACATCTTGCATCACTTGGCTTCTAGAACTTTAAAATCAATATTCGCCAAATGGGTCAAGAACATGAGACTATATGCGCTTTCTTTCAAATTTTCTTTGTTTAAGTTCACTGCATGCGATTACTCACCTTGTATGTTATTCTTTCTATTCACAGAATAAAGGTAAAAATGTACAAATTTTCACTTTGCTTTGTTGCAAGAATGAGAAATCACAAACTTATTTCGCTTCGCAGACAGACGTTGACTGTCGACGCACACCGAACGAATTTTTTTCAAGACTGGGTCCGGCAACGCGAGGCGAACCGCTTTTATAGAAAAACCGCCCCAGCCAACCGAACGTTCTAGACGCTTCTAGAGGTTACCACACGCCAGGGACTCGACTTCCGGTTTGTTTTTGCCCGCGATACGACTATCTGTGTTGTAGACTGCTTGAAAAGGGCGCAACCTGTGCGGGCGAATTCAAAAGTTATACTAAAACTGAATCGGTGAGGACGGTGTTGCTATTATATTGGGAATAGAAAGATGGCTCAGAGATTACTTGATTGAAGAGCAAAATATTTGTGCGGGCGAAGGCCTACTTAGGCCAGATATGAGCAGGCTAATAAAAAAGAGTTTATTTATCGTGGCCAAATACAATAAGTATTAAATACAAATTTGGTGTGTTGGTGTTTATTTTTTAAATTTAAATAATATCATCATTTCCAGCGGTTATGGAAGTGGTGGTATATCGATAACTTTGGATACATCGATGACTTGGCGCAACTTCTGCACATTTTCAGCACTGTCAACAAACAACACACAACGGATTTTTAAAATTTCTGTTAAAATAATTATAATGGTTAATGGGTGGACTATTTTCCGAGCTAAGAATTAACGACTTTGCACAAAAGCGATTTAATTTAATATATAGGAATATTTTAAATTCTACAAATATACGAGATAAAAATCATAAATAAGAAATTTTAGTTCTAAAGAATAGTTTTTGCGTTTAAAATTTTTTTAGCTTATTGATTTATATTTTCTTTAATATATCTCGTAAAAAGTATGATTCTCCGTTGCTCAATTCAAGTGACAAATGATGGAATCATCGGTGGTCTGGGTGACGCAAATCTCCTGGGTGGAGGCATCACAGAAGTATCCATCGGGACAGCTCCCGGTGACATTGGTCGGTGTCATGGCTCCAAAGCAGAAGGCGAACGTGGACCGAGAGGTGCAGGCAAAGGTGTAATTGGGAGCACACATGCCGCAGCTGTCTGTGTCGCCACAACTGGCGGGAGTCCCGCTCCGCTGGAAGCAAATCACCGGCTGATCCGTGCAAACCAATCCTTCGGTGCATACAAAGGTCTGATTAACATCCGGTGTTCGGCTACCGAAGCACAAATGATAAGCGGTCTGGTTGATGCAAGCTGCTCCATTTGACTGACACACATCGCAGTCGGCCTGAATCCAAGCAATCGATACTACCAACAGGATAACCTGAAAGTAGAAAGTTATCCTTAGTTATTTATTTTAAAGTGTATTCTTTATTTAAAAATCATTAAGGACATTCACATTCACACTCACCACACCCAAGAACTTGTACATCTTCACTGCTTTGCGCTTCTTTTGTGAATGATCTGCGAAATCTAAGGCAGTGATATTTTTTTTATATTTTGACCGAGGTGCCGAATTTGTTCTATGGCATCGTAAAAATTCGGAGCCTTGGGTTATGAGAATGCCTCAGCTTATCTTTATGGACACTAAACAAACTGAAACTGAAACTGAGGGTGTGTGGGCTGGCTTAGGCTCCTATAAAGAGAATTGGCACCGCTTCTGGCAACTGTCACAAGGCAATTCCTCTTCCCGGTAAACAGACAAGCGCCATGCTCGCACATATCATTCTTAAGGTAAGTCGACTGCCTGGCAAGTGATCTCTAAGTATGTAACCGATTTGCCTTAAAGATTTGTCTGCTCTTCTGGTTTGTATCCGGACGAGCTGTTGGCCAGTCGGTTTGCTCTAGCTGCGAGGCAACCAATGGACAATATGCCTGTATCAGCGAGACTACCTATGGATTTTGCTTCAATCAGGGAACTGTGGACGAGAATGCTCTTCAAAGTTGCGAGGAGGGCTACTACTGTGTCCTTGAGGGCTTCTGCGCCGCCACGGATTCAGCGGAAGTAAGATTAAAGCTAGATTAGATTGTCTAAGTTGACACTTTTCTTAACACCAACTTTCTCACAGCCGGCCTGTGTGCCAGAAGATTCTACGACCACAACGACTGTAACGACAGGTTGGTAAATATAGCGAGTAAATAAGTTTTGGCAAAAATTAAGTGGGTTTATGCCTTCCGGTTTAATTTTTCTTGCTTTCAACCGACAACTTTATTGACTGACTCGGGTGCAGCGGAGACCACAGAGTCAACGACTTCTGACTCAACGACAGAGTCTACAATTCCTGATTCAACGACAGATTCTACAATTCCTGATTCAACGACAGAGTCTACAATTCCTGATTCAACAACGGAGTCCACAATTTCTGATTCAACGACAGAATCAACCACATTTGAAACCACTGAAACATCAGTTTCAACAGAAAAATCTACTATCCCTGATTCAACGACAGAGTCTACAATTCCTGATTCAACAACGGAGTCCACAATTCCTGATTCAACCACAGAATCAACAACATTAGAAACCACTGAAACATCAGATTCAACAGAAAAATCTACTATCCCTGATTCAACGACCGATTCTACACCTCCTGATTCAACAACGGAATCAACAACTCCTGATTCAACCACAGAACCAACAACTTTAGAAACCACTGAAACATCAGATTCAACAGAAAAATCTACTATCCCTGATTCAACGACGGAGTCTACAATTCCTGATTCAACAACGGAATCAACAACTTCTGAATCAACGACAGAGTCTACAATTCCTGATTCAACAACGGAATCAACAACTCCTGATTCAACGACAGAATCGACTACATTTAAAACAACTGAAACAGAAGAGTCTACAAGTCCTGATTCAACCACAGAGTCAACAAGTCCTGACTCTACAACTGATTTAAGTACTTCGGAAACCACAGATTCGACAACGGAGCTTACAACGGGTTCGTAAAAAAGTATCTTATGACTTCCATAATATAATTTATTTTATTCTCTTTTGACAGATTTATTTACTGATTCCAGTACAGATTCCACCACCACAATGGTTACTACAACAGGTTGGATATAATACCAAAGAGTTTATATTTTAATGACAGTCGCTTTATATTTATATTTCTTTATAATGACAGAGATATCGACGGATTCGAGTACAGTGCAAACAACAGAGTCTACTGCTGAGACTGAGACTTCGACCCCAACGGATGTTACTACAGGTATCTATCAATCCGTTTCATAAATTACATAATTAATTATATTTGAAACCACCAGAATCCAGCACAGATACGAGTAGTACTGCAACCACCATAACAACAGGTACGTAAAAATAAAATATCGAAGCATTTTGGAATTAATTTGGATATATCTTATTGTAATCCACAGATTCTTCCACCGAAACCCCACTAAATACCACTACATTGCCATCGGAAATGGATGCAAACCAATATTGTTCACAGTTGGGAACCAAAGGATACTTTCGAGTTGAGACAGATACAACCTGCCAAAAGTAAGCATTTTGCGAATAATAATTTCGTATAATATATAAATTAAATCTTTAGGTATGTGTACTGCTACAAGTTGTCCAAGGATTACCTGGGTTGGCTATATTATTGCGACACGAATAAATACTACAACTCGGATACAGAGTCGTGTCAATCGGAAAGGCCAGCAAACTGCTAAGTTTTGCAAGTAAAAATACATATAATTTCTTTATATACAATTTCTAAATGATAACTTAACGGAGGTATTCCATATATTACCAATCATATTTATTTATATTTATGTATTTCACACTTCAAGAAAATATAATATGCTACCTAATGAGCTTTATAATAAAAATCCATACCTCTTGTATTTCTTTTATTTAATTTCATCATCAAGTAAATTATTTACTAGTTAATAAATAATCACTATCCCTACTATATTCATTCTAAACATTATTACGCACAATCATCGGGTTTCGTGACACTGCAGAAGCCCAAAGATGCGTCAAAATATTGCCCGCTTCTGCAGTTCTTGACCACAGGTCTTGTGAGGCCATCCTTGGCCATATAGCAAAGGACAAAGCTGCAGGAAAATTACCATTTGAGTGATTTTTTTTTATCGACTTTATCTTGTAACTATAATGATTACCTGGCACATGTGGAATCGTTTTGGTTCTTAATCATCACCGTTGGGATCTCGTCAGCGCAAGCCCTATCTGCACTCCAAGCGTCCGTGCTGCGGGCAGGTGCTGGCGATGCAGCCAGGCAGTGAATCAGCAACTAAAAAAGAATAATTCTATATAATTCTAATACACTTGATGGGAGTCCTTCCTAACTAGTTACCAGGGATAAAATCAGTCTCGGCCACATATTGTTGGGGTAACCTTGCGTCCTCTTTGCACACTGAAACCTTGAGGCATTTGTGGGATCTTTAAGTAGCGACAGGGTTTAATCTGAGCAGCATTGTTTATCTCTGCGCTCTTTGTTAATGTAATTAATGTTTATTACGTGTACCTTAACTTGATCTGTGTTTTGTTAGCCATATAAGTATGTATATATCTGGACAGAAGACTTTTTAGATATGAGCAAATATTCGCATGAAAATATACTCGTATCAGATTGAAGAGCAACAGCTCGGGTTTTCTGGAATATCTACCTTGCTTATAAGAATTTATTATAAATATTGATTAAGGCAACTAAATATAATGTTTGAAATTTTTAAAATGAAACTCTTTTCAAAAATGCTGACTTATTTTGCGCAATTTAATATTTTTTATTAGCCCCAAAAAACACTCTTTATTGTTTTTTACTGTAGCTTTTTTATGGCTAAAACAATAAGTGTTTAAGATAAACAGGAAATTCTGCGAAAATTGGTGTTTATACACAGACATCCGGTTTAATGCTTGAGCACAATTTTAAGCTGTCGTCAAAATATTGTCCACTCATGCAACTCTTCACTAGCCCGTTAACTATAACAAATACACGATCCTGCAGAAATTGAGAATACAAGTTATTAGTCTATCACTTTTGCTCTTACGAAAGTTAGTCAATATCCTGAGACCAAAGTCCGGCAGTTTGACTCACCTGCTGCATGTGGGATCATTCTGATTTCTTATCAAGCTAATGCTTCCAATTTCTTCGCAGGCTTTTTCTACACTCCAAGCTTCCTCCGAGCGCTGAACATCTAATTCTGAAGTTGGCTTGCCACTCTTTGAATGCGAAAGGAACGCTCCTCCTGCTTATCTTTGAACTTTTGGAAATACAATAAAAAATTGTGGTTTTTGTGATATTGCATTTATTGGCAATCAACTAAAGTGATTTATGTTTCTGGTTTATGTACAATAATCGGGTTTGGTTCCAACGCAAAGTCTCAAAGAGGAGTCAAAATAGCTGTTTGATTTGCACCGCTTTATCAAAGCAACGACGCTTCCTTTGCTTATCATAACAATATAAGAAACTGCAGAAATAGATCGTTAATAATTATTTACTTTTTAGCTTGAGTTTTTATCTTACGAAGCGCAGGTGGGATCTTCTTCGTTGGGAAACAAGGCTGTTCCTGAGGTAACATCCGCACAAGCCGCCTCCTTGCTCCCGGGAGCTGCTGTCGTGGTTGTTGTTGTGCTGGTGGTCGTTTCTGGCTCGAAGCATCTATTAGACTTTGTGGACTTTTCTGAACTCCAAGCTTCCTCCGAGCCCTGAACATCTAATTCTGAAGTTGGCAGTGCTGTTAGCAAATTAACCAACAGCTAAATTTTGGGGGGAAATTAACTTGAATAATTTATAAATTATAAAAAAACCGCCTACCATTAATAAAATTAGTTTCGACAGCATTGTTAGCTTTGTATTGCTTGCCACTCTTTGAATGCGAAAGGAACCAGAAAATGGGCCTTTTATATTGACAACGCTCCTCCTGAGCACTCCTATCTTTGAACTTTTGGAAATACAATAAAAGATTGTGGTTTTTGTGATATTGCGTTTATTGGCAAACAATTAAAGTGGTTTATGTTTCTGGTTTATGTACAATAATCGGGTTTGGTTCCAACGCATACTCTGATAGAGGAGTCAAAATATTGGCTCGATTTGCACTTCTTGATCAAAGCAACGACGCTTCCGTTGCTTATATAACAATATACGTAACTGTAGGAATATATCGTTAATAATTATATAGTTATTAGCTTAACTTTTTATCTTACGAAGCGCAGGTGGGATCTTCTTCGTTGGTAAACAAGGCTGTTCCTGAGGTAAGATCCGCACAAGCCGCCTCCTTGCTCCAGGGAGCTGCTGTCGTGGTCGTTGTTGTTGTGGTTGTTGTAGTTGTGGTTGTAGTAGTTGTTGTGCTGGTGGTCGTTTCCGGCTCCAAGCATCCATCTGGCTTTGTAGATCCACAAATCTTCAGGCTTGCATCAAAGTAAAGATTTTCCTTGCATGATGTGACCTTCGCCGAATGGACTCCCGCATTGCTCACCGCACAGGATATGTAACTGAAAGAGTTTTGATTAGAGAAATTATCTAGTTTTTGGGACAAGGTTATTTACGTAGTACAAGTGGGATCTTCTTTGTTTTCAAAAAATGTACTCTTGGTGGCTGCATTGCACAAGTCCTCGGCATTCCAAGGAGCTTCTGTTGTAGACGGTGGCGCCGTAGTGGTTGAAGTACAAACTGGACTGGCATCAGGGTAGCAAGTATAAAAGCCATCGGTGCAATAGAAACCCGAGGGACACGGCAGGAGTTTATTTGAAGGCACTCCTGGAAGATAAATGTTATTATAAACAGCACAAGCCTGTCAATAAACATCTTTCGTTAAGTTTTTCCAACTCAAAGGTAAGTGAGGATCACCTGTTGAGACACTAAGCGAACATTTTACTCACCATTGAAGCAAACGGAAAAGGTTGTTTCGCTATGACAAGCCACATTGCTTTCGCTTTGACACTCATTGCAGGCGGCCATGGCATTGTGGGCCAGCAGCTTGATTTAATCATCAAAGAACACAGAGGTGAACCAGGAAATTTGCACATAGTCTTGGGTTTGAATTTTAGTTACCAGTGGAATTAGTAGCGCCTGCAACATCTTTTTGGTCGTCCGTCAGAGATCATTCTAAAATACTGGGGGCGAACAATACACCTTATATATATATAACACCTTTAGTTATCTCTTGAGAGACTTGCCCAAAAAATAAGAGATAGTTGAGTTATGTTTGCTTACTTTTATTGCGTTGTTAGGCTCTTTGCGTCAATAAATAGTACAAGGCTACGATACGGTAATTTATATAAAAAAATATATATTCACAAATTGAAGGCGCGTTTGTTAGCTATGAGCTGCTAGTACGATATACATAGGAATACATAGATAAAATACATAGTAACGGGAAAAGAAAGCCTTTCCGCTTCGGACGCAACATTGAGGCATCGGTATATATAGCGTAGTTAAGGGTTAACACTTTTATGAGTTTATATTTGTAGAGTAGAGTAGAGTTTGTGTATACTGGATAGTTATGAGTTCGTTGGCCTGGCTGGCGCTTAGTCTTCTTTTGGAGATTTTGTTTTTTGTTTATATTGCATAAATACGTTGGTACAAACTATAGTAAGTATAGTCTTAAGGCAAATCATAGCGGTTTAAGCAGCACTTTTACACTTATTACACTGTGTTACTTGGGCTTAAGGCAACAATGATGTTCTAAATGCATTTTAAAAATAAATTCGTAATTTCTAAAACGAAATAATACTTCGTCAGCGCAAAATGCATTAATATTCAAGTTCTATTTCAAGTTCGTATACTCGATTTAAGCCCTAAACGCATCCATATTCATACCATATGCTATTGCTCTTGTCCTCGGTCCGCTTCCGCGCCGTCTTGTCGTCCTGCAGAGGCGTACTAGCACTAGCTCCCGGCAGCAAAGGGCTCTGGTCGCTGCTGGTCGAGGCACCGCCGATCGTCGTGTTTATTCGATTGTACATGAGAAATGTGGCTGGGCCACTATTAGCAGTGGTATCGCCCGTCTTTTGCGGCGTCTGTGGTGGCTCTGCCGCTGGCGCAGTTGTTGGTGGGGCACTGCTGCCGCCCGACGTTTGCTGCTGTTGGGCGGAGCTACCATCGGGCAGCTTCTGATGTTCGTCGATTAGATAAACGGTGCGTCGGGAGCCGGCTGTGCCCAGCGTCAGGCTGCTGCCCATCACGTCTGGCGCTTCAAGACTGCTGTAAACCAAATTTGATATTAGTATAATAAATATTTTATTGGGACGAGGAGCCACAACAATAGGATATTCGGGGAGTTGGCATTGTGCGGAGGTAAAGGGGCGTGGAGGGAGGGAGCCAGTTTTAATGGGATCTCGAATGATTGTTACACATCTAAAGCGCATTACCCGTGCACGCTATTTCTACGTGAGTTATTCAAATCCGTACGTTTCTGTGCCTGCAGGCTACTGCGCACGGCACCGCCGCGTTGGATCGAGTTATCCAGCAAGTCTCTATTATACAGTTTGTGTGGTGCGAGCGAGTGTTGAGTTGTGTATAATACATGTAAATAGAACGTAGATCGGAGAGAGCCATGAACCCAAAATACAACCAAAAATAACACCAGAGTTTTTTCTATTGCTTACCGTTGCAGGCTCTGGCGAAGTGGGATATTCCGCTGGAGTAGATGCGTATCGGAGGCTATGGATATGGGCTCCTCGTTGCTATTGTCCGACTCATTACCGCCGGACTCGGAGCCGATCACAAACTGTGAGCTGGTCCGGGCATCATCCACCCACGAACGGCGGTTCTAAAGTTAGGGAGCACAGGAGTCATTAGTCGGAACATTGCCTACGACAGGTTACTTACTCGACTGGGCACTTTGTTCATCAAGTCCGTGCTGGCCTTCTTCACTCTTCTAACCAGGCCAATGGCAAAGGGTTTTCTGCAAACAAAAGATACGATTTAGCTGTCATTTTCCTGTACAACTCTGTAAGCTTCTTACTTCTTGTGGACGGTGACCTCGGTCTTTTTGTAGTGCTCCATGATCTTCTCCTCCAGCTTCTCCTTTTGCCGCTTGAGACTGTGGACGCGTTCGGTGTAGTTCTTCTCCTCCTCGTGAAAGTGTTTCTTGTCCTCGAGGGAAATGGCCAAGAGCTCCTGGTACTGGGAGAGTAACTGCGATACATTGTCCATCAGGGCCTTGCGCTCCGAGTCCAGATCGGCATTGTTTTGGATGAGCATCTGCAGGGAAACTCAAGGAGTTATATCCAGGTAATACCAATAGCAATCGAAAACTCACCTCGCAACGTTGCTGAACTTTGGTGTACTCCACTTGGAGATGCCGCACTTGGTCGCTCTTCGTGTTCAGCTCGCCAGTTAATTCCGTATTGTGCAGCTTGAGGCTCGAGTGTTCCATGCGTATCATCTTGTACTGCTCCTGGATATTCTTGTATTCGTTCTTGAACCGATCACTGGTGGCGAAGAGATTGCGGAAGTCGTCGGTGAGCTTGGAGTGCTCTGTGCGCAGAATGGACAGATCCTCGCTGCAGGTCTTCATGTTGTTGTTCTGCGTGGTCAGCTCCTCTATGCGTTGTTCCAGAACCGTTTGCTGTTCGCGGGTGTCGCGCATCTCTTGCCGCAGATCCCGCACTGCCGCCTTCAGCTGCTCCTTGTCCTTGTTCAGTGATTCATATTCTGCAGAGAGCTGATCGTGCAGACACTGCAACGTCACCTGATCCTGCAGCGCGTGCTTGTGCTCCTGTTGCAGCGAATCGATTTCCTTAAGCAGGGTATCCTTCTCGGCCGCCAGCTGCGAGTTGGCCAGCTGCAGAGCCACATGCTGCGTATTCAGCGACGTAATCTGGGAGCCCAAGGCAGCAACGTCCACGCTGAGCCGAGCATTCTCCGTTTGCAGCTGTGTGTTTGAGTCCTTGACGCGACTCAGTTCCACGGATTCGCGAGCCGGGCTGAGACGCACCTTATGCTCGAACCGCAGCTCCTGGGAGGAGGGCTGCGCCGCAACCGACGCTGCAGGAGCAGCCGCTGCTAACTCGATGTTCTTTTCCACGGTGAAGATCTCCTGACGGTGGCAGAGCACACACATGTCCGACTTGACTCCGCCGCCCTCGTTATCACCATCGTCCTCCTCTCGTTGCTGTTCACGTGTGACATTTAGCATGATTTCGCGCACTGTCTTGAAGGTTTCCGGATTTCGCACCAGCTTTTCCACCACATGCTCCACGTTCAGCTCGCCGGGCTCTTCGTCGGCGAGGCCGAGCTTTTCCAGGTTGTGTCGCACCTTCTTTGTTACGAGCGTTCCAGTAACCAGGTCATTGCGCAGTGTGCTTATCATCTCCTGGTCAATGTTGCGTTGCGAGACCAGCTCCTGGTTCTGTTTCTCCAGCTCCACGAGCTTTAGCTGCACCTGCTCGGCCTCTTCGAGAGTTTTGGTCAGTCTGAGCAGTTCCTTGGCCTGGGCATCCAGTCGGTTGACACTCTCGTCCAGCTGCACGGACTTCTGCTCGCTGCCCTCCTTCAGCTTGGACACCTCCTTGACCAAGCTGGCGTTCTCGCGCTCATAAGTCGAGACCTTGGCCTCGATTTCGTACAGCTTCTGGCGGGTCTGTTCGTATTGCTTGGATTTCTCCGTGTATTGCTCCAGCTCCTTGGCTTTGCTCTCGGCCAGCCGCTCCAGATCGTCGGCTCGGCGCTGAATGCTCTCGTTTAGCGTCTGAATGCGCTGCTTCTCCTTGTTTAGCGTCTCCACATGCTGCTCGGCATCCGCCAGCTTCTGGCGATCCGTCTCGCGCTCGGCACTTTGGCGATCGTAGCTCTTCTGGCGGCTGTCCACTGCGTCCTGCAGCTTCTTATTCTCCTCCAGAGCGTTCTTGAAGACGCCTTCCAGCTCGACATTCTGTTGCGTTAGCCGCTGGACATTCTCCTGCATCTGTTCGATCTTAAGCGAGAGCTTCTTTTTTTCCTTTTCCAGCTCCAGCATCTTGCCGGAGGTCTCGTGGAAGCTGCTCTCCTTCAGCTGCTCCAAGGCGGCGGTCAAGCGACGATTCTCCAGCTCCAGTTTCAGAGCACGCGTCTGGGCATTGTTCGTGAGCTGCTCGGACAGGCTGTTGTCACCCGAGTTGCAGTCGTCTTCGTTGTCGGAGAAGGACTTGTCCAGCTCCTGAGTCGTATTGAGATTCTTAGCCACCAGCTGCAACTGAGCATTCTCCTCCAGCAGCTCCTCGAGCTTTGATCGGTCGACGTCTCTTTCCAGCGCCATATCGTTGAGCTTCTGCTTGTACTTTATGATCTCGGACTCCAGGGAGATGGCGTGCTCCGAACGTTTACGATAGCGTTGCAGCTGCTCCTCAAGCATTTCCCTGGGCGGATAAAATAAAGCTTAATATGTGATCTAGTTCCTAATGGAGCTATTAGGAAAACATACTTTGATTCCAGTAGCACGCGATTATCTTCTCGCAACTCCTCCACGCGCGACTTGTAAAAGTCAGAATCACCGAGCTTTTCTCGATACTTTTGGACCTCAACTTCTAGCCGATCTGCACGCTCCGCGCGCTCCCTTAGGATGTCCACCTCGTCGCGATAGGCAGACGCTCGCTTGGCCTCCGTAAACCATTCCTGGCTCTCCTGGCGTAGCTTGTCGAAGCGTGCCTTCTTGTCATCCAGCTCCTCACGCAGCTCCAAGAGATTCTCTGACTTTTCCTCACTGAAAAAAGAGGGGATTAAATGGATTACTGAAATAATACAATATTAATGACGACTTACAGCTCCTGCCGCAGCTTGCGGTTCTTCGACCTTAGATCCGCACACTCTACGGCTAAATGATTGCTCTCCGAGTTGGAGGACGATGAGGGCGTTGAGGTGGCCGTTCCGTTAGATGGGGAGCGAGGCACACTCACGCCCTGGCCACATTCCACGAGATTGTCGCCAGCGGCCATTTCAGGCTCCACGCAGGCCAGATCGATCCATTTAAGATACATGAGATCCCGCTCCTTAGTCAGCCGTAGGATGTGCGTGTACATGCTCTGCGGTGTCAACCGTTCCACAGAGTCCTCGGTGAGAACCAGACTGTGACTATCCGTCACCTGCTTGATCAACGCCACAATGGCATGCTGCGTTTCCAGATCCAGCTCTTTGATGCGAGCAATAAACAGCTCCTTGTTGGGACACTGCACGGCGGCGCCGAGCAGCAGCGTGAGCAACGTCCGCATCTGGTCTAGTCCGCTTCTGCTCTCCGGATGGTGGCCCAAAGTGAAGGCATCGGGCAGGACCAGTATGGTCTGGCCCAGCTCCTCCTCGAACAGAGCCTTGAGATTCCGCACGATGCACTCGAAGTTCTTGGCTCTCGCAATGCTCAGCGACTTTCCATTGAGATCATTCAGCTCGCTGGGATTGTTCTGTGGCTCCGGATCGATCTGCAGCCAAACGCTGTGGATTATGTGGCCATCGAGCAGGGAAGTATAGCCAGCGAGCAACTCCGCCCGCGGCAGGCATGACTCCAGCTGTAACGGAAGAGATTACCAGTTTAAAGCGAGAAGAATTCCACAAAGAACAACATGAGCGGGCGTAAATATGTATATTTTTCAGCTGGACAAGAGCCCAGCACACAAATGAAGCTCATTACACTACTCCTCCTCCTTCGCCCGTGTCGTGGATACCGTAAGCCGTAAGCCGTAAGCCGTCGTCTTAAGCAAGTTACAATGACCTTGGTTCTTGCGACTCTGCGAAAGCCACCTAACTACAAACAGCTGAGGTCAACGGAATAGCACACGGGAGAAGGAGTTGTGAAGGTTTATGTTTGTTTTAAAATACAATTTTCTATTTAAATTGTTAACTATATTGATTAACTAATTTGTATATTATATGAAATGTATGTTTTGCTGGTAATTACTATCCTTTGTGGCTCTAAAAGATAACTCAATTAGAAGCAAACGAGGTTAATATCATAAAAAATTTGATTATTATTAAAAATTATATTGTTTTTTTGTGTGAATATAAAAGAAAACAAATGTTTCTTTGTTTCCAGCATATAACAAAAAAATAAATAAATATAATTTAAAGGACGATAATAATGGCATAGAAGCAACTATAATATCCATGCTCAAATCGATTTTGTGTTCGGCGACACCTGTCCCCATTATGTTGACCTCAACTGTGTATGTGTGTGTGTGTGCCGCGTCCGAGTATGTGAGCAGGTTGTTCTCATGGCTGTTGTTGTTGTTGTTGATGGTTTGACTGTTTTTGTGTTTCCATATGTGCGCATGGGAATCGAACACTTGAATTATTTATGCCAAGCACATAGACCCACTGGCGATGCAAATATCGAGCATGCTTATCCGTGGGACAACAACTCACCCAAGAAACGAGTGCTCCATTTATGAATTCGTCGATTTCCATTGGCGTCGCCGTTGCCGTGCCAGCCATTGTTGTTGTTGTTGTTTCGGTGAGATGGACGGAATATGTAGGTCCTGGCGGTGTGGGCCCGCTGCTGCTGCTGCTGCTGTTGCACCTGTCACAATGTGGCAGCTGGTGCACTGCGGCCTTTCCGAATTGCAAACTGCTGCTATTTTTTTATTTTTCCGCAGCCTCCCAATAGTCATGCCAAGGACGGGGCATTTCCCGAGCTACCAATAACGCACATACGGAAAATCACAGTTAAATATACACTAGGAACGGCGGGACAGCACTTTTCGGAATGGGTTTAATAAATACGTTAACTACAAGCACTAAAAGCGGCTACAAAAAATAGCGAAAATCACTTTTGGGAAGACTGCTGGAAAAGTTAAGCATAATTTGTGCCGGCGATGACACTATCGTCTATAACGGTGGCGATTGGAGACGGGCAACGGTGGCTAAATCGATGTAAATAGCTAGAAACTAGCTGAATCTATAACGTATAACAAAATGCATACATCTTAAGGATGTAAATAGTTCATGCAAAGCTTTTTAAAAATTTAATTAATATGTAATAAATAATAAACTGTCGTTTTTTAGATATATTAAACTGTATATTTAGATTGAAAAGCAACTACGAATTCGATAAATATGGCTACCGATTCCGATATCGATAATACACGATTTCGAATGCAACCAAATTCGTTAGAATTTCAGTTTCAAAAGAACGAGCCAGAAAGCTTTCGAAAAGAGAAGCGCTTGGCTCGCTCGTGTCGTGGATCGGAGGAGGATGCTAGGCTGACGAACGGATTATTCAACGCGCCGCAAAAATGGCAACGCTCGCGAACAAAGCCCAAACGCTACGAAAGTCCCATTATTAGGAAATATCCGCGTGAAGTTTTGAATAAATAGAGTGCAAAGGTGTTGTTTCCAATTGGCGATACAAAAACGACGGGTGCCAGAGTGTCCCGACTTAATTTTCGACTGTCTATATATAGATCCTCTGTATAGGCAAGCACAATATTGCAAATAGGTTAAATATTTAACGTCTCGGAATGGGAAATCAGCCGGGAAAGCTGCACACGCATCCGCAGAGCGGTCGCCCCAAGAAGGCCGTTCACTGGAAGTCCGCAGGCAAGTAGAAACTCCAGATGGGTGTGCTCGAGTCCTCCTAGAATGTTGGCTCCCCCGCCGCAACTAGCGGATTCAGAAGGGGCCAGAGAACGGACACAGGCCCGCATAGCTGGCTAGCTGCTGGTGGGAGCGCTAGAAATGCTTCTATTTTTAGCCACTCGCACACACTCAGTGGTTGCCGTCTTGTCTCCGTCTGTTTGGCCCCAAAAGAAAGAAACTCACTACGTCAAAGTAATGTTGTCGTCCGAACCACATCGGAAGAACCATTCATTATGTTTGAGAACTAATACAATTGTCATCTTCCGAGTGCATCCTCTTAAGGGGAAATATACCATGGGGAGAATGAGCTACGGAGGATTGCGATGATCAATATGTTTTTATTCTTTAATAGACGACATATTTGTACCTTTTTTGAACAGCATTTTCCTAAATTTAACTTACAATTCCGAATTAATTTTCAATATTTCAGCTTAAAACTTATTACTGTAAATAGAAAATGTTTTAAAAAAGATTCCGATTTTTTGAATTCGACTTTTTTTATATTTAAATTGAATCATTATGATTTAAATTTATAGTAAAACAAATATGCATACTTTAAAATTAAATGTAAAGAAATTTAATTAGTATTTCATTTAAAAGTTAATTCTAATTCAAATTCTGTCTTTCTTAAAATAATTCTATAGTTTACCATGTAAAACCAAAGGCTATTCCTTTACTTTGAAAACCCTGTAATTATATTTTGCTTTCAGAGCGACCCTCGCCTCCCGGTCGACCCATCCTGACCCCGCTGGCACAGCCAGAGCAGCAGCCGGACGTGGTCAATCTGAGGTGGGAACGGCCGCTCCATGACGGCGGCTCTGCCATCACTGGTTACACGGTGGAGCACCGTCGCATGGGCTCACCGCATTGGGTGCGGGCCACGCCCATTCCCGTGACGGGCTGTGATGTCTGCATCAGCGGCTTGGAGCCGGGATGGCGCTATCAGTTCCGCTGCTTCGCCGAGAACATTGTGGGTCGCTCCGATGCCAGCGAGCTATCGGATCCACTGACTGTAACACTGCAGCGGAATGCGATCACCGTGCCACGATTCATTGACGAACTGGAGGACATGAATGCCGTGGAGGATGAGCGCATAGAGTTCCGTGTCCGTATCCTGGGCGAGCCGCCGCCAGAGATCAATTGGTTCAAGGATGGCTACGAGATCTTTAGCAGTCGGCGCACCAAGATCGTCAACGATAACGAGGCCAGCGTCCTGGTGATCCACCAGGTGGCCCTAACGGATGAGGGAGAGATCAAGTGCACGGCCACCAATCGTGCGGGTCATGTGGTGACCAAGGCCCGTCTGATGGTTCAGGCTCCACCAAAGATCCGGCTGCCGCGCACATACGAGGATGGACTGATCGTGGAGGCCGACGAGGTGCTGCGGCTTAAGGTGGGCGTGGCTGGACAGCCGCCGCCGGCCATAACGTGGCTCCATGAGGGCGAGATCATCGCCCCAGGTGGACGCTTCGAGGTGGGTTCATGTCCTATAAAAAGAAAAAACGCAAACAAAGTAATCACCTGCTCCTTGGTATCCTTTACAGATCACCAACACGGAGAAGAACTCGCTGCTCAAGATCGACAATGTACTGCGCGAGGATCGCGGCGAGTATATGGTGCGGGCCTGGAACCGACTGGGCGAGGACAACACATCCTTTCTGGTCACGGTGACGGCCAGACCCAATCCACCGGGAGCCCCCAAGCTAAACATGTCCTTCGGCAAGTCAGCGACGCTCTCCTGGACAGCGCCACTCGACGATGGTGGATGCAAGATCGGCAACTACATCGTTGAGTACTTCCGCGTGGGCTGGAATGTGTGGCTTAAGGCGGCCACGACCAGAGCCCTGACCACCACACTGCACGATCTGATCGAGGGATCCGAGTACAAGTTCCGTGTCAAGGCGGAAAATCCCTATGGCCTCAGCGAACCCTCGGGTGAATCGGAGCTGCTCTTCATACCGGATCCCAAGAGGGGAATAACAAAGCCCAAGTCAGCTACCAAGATAGCTGGAGAAGAGAAGGACAAGCACAAGGGTGAAGCCGGAGCCGGGGGAGTGCAGGTCCCGCCCCGCCGTAAGACACTATCGCCGCCACGTCCGCAAGCAGATGCCTCCACGGGAATGTCGCCGAAACAGTCGCCCAGCGTGAAGCGAAAGCCCAAGCCGCAGCTCATCGACAACGAGCAGCTGCATCACGAGATGTCCTACGGCACCTCGGACCAGGCTCTGAAGATGGACGTGCGCAAGAGTCCCTCGCAGAGCAGTGCCGACTTGGCCGCCAAGTCCACAGCTGTGGGCTCCAATCCCAAGTTAAATCTAACACTGGTCACCACCACTCTGGCGCCGTTGGAGAAAGCGGAGGCACAGCCACGATCACCAAAGTCTCCAGTTTCGGCGCCTCTGAAGCTATTCAACATCAAGCCCTCGGCAGCTGCAAAAGATAAACCCAAGCCGAAGGATAAGTCGCCAGTGCCACCGCGACAGCCGCAACCTTTGCCCACACCGCCCAAGGATAAGCCGGAAAAGACGTCCCCCAATCGCAAGAGAAGTTTGAGTCCACCGAATAAGAGGCAACCGGTGCCGCTGCGCAAGAGTCCAACGCCACCCGAACCCATGAAAGCAACAGCAGCCCTGCTGCGGAGCGCTGAACCCGTTCAGCTCGGAGTCAATCAGAACGTCAGACGTTTCTCTGGGCAGACCCTCAGCCCGGCCAGGAATGTGCCCACTCTGGCGCTTGCTGTGGCCTCCGGAGTAACCGCTGTGATTGGCGAGAAGCTGCCAACCATTGAGATAAGTGCGCCTCCCACGCCGCAAGAGGAGGAGCCTCCCATGCCGGAGCCATCGCCATCTCCAGTGCCAGCTGAGATGATGTCCAAGCCTATTTCAAGGCGCTCCTCCAGGTCGGCGGACAAACATGACGATGTTCATACCAGCAATGAGTTTATGCTCGTCGTGTTCGATAAGAACAGCAAAGTCAAGGACAAGGACAGTAAGTATATCGTTTATATTAATGGGGCTTCAGGGATTAGGGATACATCAACGAATATGCAGATGCAGATGAAGAACATCCTGCTCCTTGCCTTTATCTCATAATGTAAATCATCTTCCTTTCTCACCACACAGAACAAGATTCCTTTGAGCTGGACCTGGAGGATGCCATCCAACCGCCGCCCATCTCGATTTCAGCTCCGGATCTGGCCTTCCTGGAGTTCACCAACTTGCACACCACCTTTCCGCTGCGCCGCTCCGTCAGCTCCACGGAGTTGCTGTATGAGCGGGCCATGGCAAGGTTTTACGAGGCCGTCGAACTGGAACAGGCTTCCAAGTCGCGCAAGACATCCCAGGATAAGCTGGCGGCCACTCCAGCTCCGCCGCGTGAGCCGCCGGCCAATCTGCGCAAGCGTCTTGGCTCCATTTCGGAGGCGGAGCGTGTATCCTTCGAGCGGAGAGCCGAGCTCCGTCGCCAGTCGGCAGACATGGTGTCCATGGCGCGCAAATGGGACTCGAGGGAGAATGTCAACGATTCGGGCAACATAGCGCGCCCAGGACAGATGCCCTTGGAGACGCAACGGGATCAGGACCAAGAGGAGCTCGAGGAAGAACATTTGACGGAGAGCACTGCCGACGATAGCGAGGATATGGATCTAGATTTTGACGAGGACGATGCAGATGTGGATTTGGAATATCCGTCGCAGAAACAGAAGCAACAGCACCAGCAGTTGCAGCAGCAGTCCAGCAACGACCTGGGCTCGGACTATACTGAGAGCACTGCCTCCTCGGAGCAGGACTCCATTGAGAAATTCAAGATGGAGCTGCTGGCCCGCACGCGCTCTCCCAGTCCCCGGGACCTGGAGACCTATCATCCGCGCACCATGGGAGCTGGCACCTTCACGCCCTACAGGGCGCCCACTCCCGAGCAGGCTGCTGTGGTCCTCACACGTCCAGTTCCTTTGCCTAGCCCTGATTTCGTACCCAAGCCAATCTTGAAGCGATCCTCCAACGAACACGTGGAACAGTCACCGGTGAGTCCCCTGCCGGCTGGGAATGGAAACGAACCTTTTGGCGGGGCTGCAATTTCGCCACCAATCGCTGCCGCTACCATCAGTAACCCCAGTACCCTAAAAATGGACCTGGCCAAGGGCATCAAGTCGTTCTTTAGTCGCGACAAACGTTCAGCCACCGAGAAAAACACAGAGGCCAACGAGGAGATTTCTAATCCGCTGGAGAAGACCAATGCCGCTGCCATTGCTGCGGATTTGGAGGCCAAGCGCAAGGCCAAGGAGGAGGAGGAGTTGCGCCGCAAGGAGGAGGAACGCCTCATGCAAGAGGAGGCCCACGCCGCCGTCGATCACTACAGCGATCTGGTGCGTGAGGTGGGCAGCTCACACAGGTATCACACGCCGCTCTACCTCGATCGTGATGAGTTGAAGCGGGCAGCTGCCAAGGCGGCGGCAGAGACCGATGAGGAAGACCTCCTCTCGCACTCGGAGGAGCTTAAGAAACGACTCGCCAGCGGTGGCAGCGGTGGTGATGACATGTTCCTGGCTCCTCCAGTGGTTCGAGAGCGCCGTCTCTCCATTTCGGAAAGGGAGCAGCTGGTCCATGTCCGTGATGCAGCCAGCAATTTGGCCATTCATCGCTCCCCAGAAAAAGCAGAGACGGAACAGGAGCAAGAGCAGCACGTATCCCAGCATGAGGAATACCTGCCGGATGAGGAACCGGAATATCCCACTGTGCTGGTGGTGCCACCGCCCAAATCGAAGAAGAAGAGCGAATCGGAGACTGAGAGCGTCATGAGCGAGATGGTTGAGGCTCGTCCGGATGCCAGGGGACGGACACGCCTCGTGAAGGTAAAGCGCGTGATAAGACGGCGTGTCCCGTCCAGCACACGATCCCGTGACACCTCATTAAGCAGACCTCCACTTCCGACTGGAACGGAGACATCGGCCCTGGTTCTATCCACCGCCGACAGGGAGCTGCTGGAAAAGACGGCCGCTCTGGCCATTCTTCAGTCGGAGGAGCAGGCCCACGAGAAGGTCCGCTCGGCCCTGAGCTACTCCACGGATCTGGTGCTCTTCCTAGTCGCCTGCTATGTGTATTTGTTCAAGGACGCCCGCCTGGTGCTGCCCATCCTGGGACTGATCATCTATCGCCAGCTGGGCGATGCCATGCGCGGTTGTGTGCCCAACTGGCTGCGTCGCCGGCTAAACGGGAACGAGGGCAGTTAGACAATTGGACCAGAATCCCGCCTCCCGTCCCCTTTGCTCAATACTCACATGCGTTTATCGGTTAAGTTAGTTTTTATTACATTACATACGACTTATTTATACGTCTTAAGTAAGTAAAGTTGAAGGCATGCATCCATCTATCCATTTATCCATATACCCATCCCGCACCCTTTGAAATCTGTATACGTAAATCCTTGGCCAGTTTCTGGTTTCGTAGTACATCTTTGGGTTAATTCGTAGTTTACTTTTGGATATTTATAATGAAATCTCTGTTTTTTAATTAAATTTATCTGGATTTGAGTTTTCATTGAAATTATAAAGATATAGATAGGTTTGCCAAAACAGTTTTGTAGATCTAATATCAACTTCAAATTGGTCCCAAGGTAATGATTACAAAATTGGCACTTTTGATTTTTCATTTGGACAGATTTTTAATTGATTGGAAATCTTAATATCTTTTTTTGGCATTCCTGTTACATTTTCCATGAAATCTTAACATCAATTTAATTTAAATCTTTAACAGAAACATTTATTTTACATTATAAATTCATAAATAAACTATAAAAAACTCGTTGATGTATTACTAGACCCAGGAGCAGCCAGAAAGATATATATTAACCCTGTAGCATTGATTTAAATTACAAGAAACATATCCTACAAAATATATTTACCATTTTAATCATTCATTAATATAACTCATCTATATATAATCCTTTGCTTTCTTAACATTTTCTCCCTTTTTCGAAATTAATCCCAGCGAGAATTTAAGTTTATATTTCAAGGACATCTTCATAAGATCCTTAATTTCCTCCCCACACTTCTTTTTTTTTGCTTTGTGTATGTATGTGGAGCTGGAGCTATGTGAAGTCCTCATGTTATGAAGTGTTCGTTTGCGCGGTTCTTTGTGGTTTCCATCATCTTGATTGTTGGTGATTCACTTTGAAAATAAAAAGCTTAGCGTGTTATAAATTCGTATATGTGGAGAGTGCTTTCTTTGGCCAAGTTCTTGGCGTGTTTACCCGTCCGCCGGAGACTTCCGTGGGGGATTTCAAAGTGGGTAAAGTCATAAACAGATCGAAGAAGCGCTCTTATCGGGATGACGACAATGGTCAACATGGGATGCTGCTGCGCCAAATGCCGACGACTATCGCTATCTTCAGATAAATAATTCGAGGAAAGATATAAAAGCCACTGCCAGTTGCGGTTACCCATCATCTTTCTCCGTCATGGCTTTCGCTTTGGGCTGGCTCTTTCTGATCACCCTGGCCATAGGATCATCCCTGGCCCTGTGGACGGCTCCGCAGCCTGATGTTATCACCGGTGGCCTTAATTCTCAGACGCCGCCAGTTGCTACCTTGGCTCCACCAGCCACGTTGTCACAGGATCTGGACGAACTCCAGCGCTTGATTCAGTTCAAGCCCCTGAATCAGCTGATAGTGCGTTACTTGATCAACGATGCCGAGTTTCAGACCGTCATCCGGACCGTCCATAGCTATGCGGCATACATGGCCCGCTGGCGTCTGCGTTCCCAGCCGGAGGTCATCCTTTTCCAGCAGTGGGTTGACCAGCAGCTCTTGGCCTCAGGCGGCGCCTTTGAGATGGAGGAACAGAAGCTAAAAGTGAGCCTATTTAATCAGCTTCCCTATTTGTCCGGCACTGTGTTTGGCTGGCAGGGATTCCTCAACGAGGCGCAGCTCTACTTCCCCCTGTACGCCATTCGAGCTCACATCGATGCCAAGGTGCTGCAGCAGGGCATCTTTGCTCAGTTCTGGACGCGAGTTCAGGGCCTCCAAGTGGTCTACGAACGCTGGTTGGCCTTGCCAGAGACTTCCCAGGTGGTAGCTGATCTTCAAACGGCCGGCATCAACACGATCCAATTGGATGGCATCATTCGCGAGCTGTTCGGCTGGAATGTGGTGAATGGAACCACAACTGTAGCGCCTGCTACACCCGTGGCTCCCACTATCATTCCGGGAGCAGTGATGCCTCCGGTTAACGCTAATCCTGTGATTGTCTAGGTAACCAAAATCAATCAGTGATGGAAATCATTTTACCTAGGTGGGGGATTGAACGAAATACGAAATAAAAATATAAATACAGGCCATGTTCATTCCATAAACGATATAAATTTGCCTGTTTTTAAATATCCGATATACATTTTTGTTTGAGAATCCCTATTACAAGGAAGCCGAGTGGCAAGAAATTGTAAAAGTTGTTAATGAACACCTTCCATCATTGTCAATATAGCTACATCGTATATTTGGATGATTTTTTTTTACTTAAGACCGAAGTCTTTAACAAACAAATGGTCACTAACTACATCTACGTCGTCAAACGATGAACTGCACATCGTATTCGGGGTAAAAACCGCTCAGAACTTGAGTTTGCCAAGCGTTTCAGAGACTTTTTTGGCATTAGCCGGCTTTTTCCTGCTGTCCTTGATGGGCGCTACCGCAGCCTTGGGCTTTTTCACCACCATATCCTTGTGCAGCGTCTTCAGGCTAGCATCCAGCTTCTCCTGTTTATCCTTGACGGACTCCTTAATCTGGAATGCAAGCTTGTGAGTCAGGGCAGGAAGTCTCGTCTGTGCCACACTCACCTGCTTGAGCTTGCCCTGCACTTCCTTGGGCTTCTTGCCCTTGCCCTTGCTGTTGTTGGCCACCTTAAACACGTTCTGGGCCTTCTTGGATTTGTTCAGCGCGGTCTTGGGCTTGCTGGCACCCGGAGCCACTTTCTTGTTGTTCGCCTTGTTGCGACCCATCTGAAAGTAGAGACAAAGAGAGACTCAGTTTACTTGCTTGGAAGCTACAACTTTATTTATCGAACATCAAACACATTTCACTTTGCTGGCTGCATTTTTTTGATCAGATTCGAGCTCGTCATCCTCCTGCGCGCGCCGCTTTCTTGTGAGCTGTTCCTCCTTGGATGTGGTCAATAGCTGGTGAGATAATCGAAAGGAAACTCTGTACATATCCTTGTTGGGGGCCACATTCCGTACAAAGCTAATGCCTTGGAGGAGACTTTCATCTAGAGTGGCTCCCAGATGCTTTTCCGCGAGCTCCTGCACCAAGGCTTTGGTGTTTTCGCCCTTGGCAAAGGAGTAAACGTGAACGGTGGGAAAGACTACATTCTCTGGCAACTCAGCTAGATCCTCTACTTTGTAGAGACCACGAAAGGCATCTAGAAACTCCACAGCCAAGGCGGGCAGATTCATTGTTATATGGATGGCATAGGAGGTAGTGTCTGTCGTAAGCAAACGTTTTAGGAGATCCTCCCGCAACTCGTCCACAATAAACTGCCTGCCATCCTTGTTGAACATCTTAATCTGCGCCAGGCACTTGTTTCTTTTCGCATTGTGCTGCAGCCAGTGGAAGCTCACAGGATTCAGGTCGTTGGCCAGGACATGACAGCGTTTCTTAGCCGCCGGAACACTAAACGGACCCACGCCGGCGAAGACGTCGTAAAGGACGTCGCCGGTGTGCAACATCTTTACGATACGCTCGTGCTCCGTGGATAGACGCGGATTCCAGTACACCTTGGAGAAGTCAAACTCAAAGGGAACGCCGTTCTCTTTGGTCTCCACCTGATACTCCGCTTCGCCGCAGATCAGCTCCAGCTGGAAGTTCCGATAGGTGTTGTCAATGCTCGCCGCCTTGTTGACCACCGTCCGGCAGTTGGGTAGCTTGTCGCGCAGCACCTGGCCGATAAGCTGCTTGTACGGCAGCAGGTGATCCCGGAGGTTAAGGTGCGCGATGTGACCGATGCGGGAGTAGGAGGTGAGACCCTCCTCATCGGCAGGCAGTACACTCTTTAGGATCTCGCTAGCGCTCCAGTTCTCGTACCCCAGCTCGAGTTCCGCAAAGGAAAAATGCTCCTGTGTCACTTCCTGCTTCTGTAGTTCTTCTGTGGGCAGGGAAGCCCAGTCCTTGACGGGCGTGGGATGTAGCAGGATCTCCCGGGATTGGTCCACAGCCCGCACAGGATGTAGGTGCTCCATTTTGAGCAGCAGTTTCTTGACCAATGGCATCACCCGCTGCACCTGGGACTCGGGCAGTCGTAACCTTGGCACTTGGACACTCTTACGGAAGCGATCCCGCTGCAGCTCTTGCATGCCGCGCACCGAGGCGGGCGGCTGCAGATCCTGACAATCCATGTTTCGAAAATAGTGACGTAAACGAGTGGCAATAATCGTTATTCGCGGTACCTCCACCTTCACCATAAACATCCAAACACGTGTGCCGTCTTAAATTGTCAGATGTTTTCAGTGTTTTTCCAGCGCGGTGAGGATGCGGCAGTGACTTGGAACTAACCAGCAGTAAGTGGAGCTCTTAAATATTCCCTAAATTGCGATCAATCTTTAAATATACCTCAATAAGTTGCTAAATTATCAGATATATCCACAAGATCCGAAAAAAACAAACAGTGTGCCCGCGGACCGACCGTTAAAATATACTAAGTAGGTCACACGAAAAATACCGAAACAAGTAATTTAGTTTTGAAATTATGGCAACCACAATTATAGCAAGTCTATAAATTGCTCTAAAATGATTTAAGTAGAACATAAATAAAGAAATTTATAGGGTATTCTTATATTAATTGATTTATATTTAATTTTTAAGTTCAGGTTAATTTAAATCATATTTAAAATTATGGTTTATTTTGCAATTATTTAAAAGTATTTCAAGTAGACACTTTTAAGTTTGTTATAAACTTTGAAAATATAAAAAAAATGCTTTTAAAAATTCAACTCTCTTGAAAAAACCCCCAAAATTTAAAGAATTAAACAATTTCAAAAACAAATTCACAATTTTAGTCACATTTTATGTTTTATTTAAAAATAAAAAGTCAATTATATAGTTTTGGTGATTAATCATTACACAGATTAGCTTTTATAGCATACAAATTATGCACATTCGCCTAAGATTCCTTTACATATCATTACAAAAATATGCTGCCTCCTGTGTCTTTTTATTCGAGCGACTACACATTCTATTTATGCCATTAATATATGTATATAATATATCAATCGATGTGCGCGAAGAAAACGATGGAGCTGAACTTGAATCGATTTACAATTTGTGCAAGTTTATCCCAGGGCTCCTCCTGCTACAAAATGGACCCAGCAGGCAGGTGCCAGTACATATTTGAACGTACAAAAGCCGATTTATCATTTAATTTTCATCGTAGTTGTTGTCCTGGATCGTTTAATGTACACGTATATAACTATCTTTAGCGTGGCAGAAACATACAAGTATAACAGTTAAAAAAGTGGGAGCAAACCGAAAAATATAAACACCGGCGGTACTGAGCAATTTTAGCAAGTTAGAGTTAGATTAAGGGAAGCCTGGGCTCGTTCCACCTCCGCCTCCGCCGCGTGGAATCCAAATGACATTACTACAATTAAATAAATAAAGGCAAAACGCTTGCTTAAAGTAATTACACCACAAAGCTGCCATCGAACCGAGCAGAATCAACTGTCGGATTTTATCGCCGGTAGCGTCCCAAATATGCCCTGCAGTTGGGGCACGAGTGATGCACGTCCATGCAGTCATCAATGCAGCAAGGTATCAGACAGCATCCCAGCCAGCAGCTGCAAAAGAAGAGAGATTAGGATCGGTGATACTAGAAAACAAGATCATAAACTCACCCGAAAAGGGCAATCAAAAATCCAGACAAATAGGCAATCATTCCGGGCTCAGTGCGCGTGGTCGTCTCAATCTCTGCGTGGCACGACGGACAGATCATGTGTGTCGAGGACCGGCTAATAGGCACTAATGTGGTCACTATCGTTGTATTGGTAGTGGCGGGGGCCACTACGGGCGTGTATGGGCCCACCGGCTTGACGCCGCCCACCGCCTCCTGGTAGGATGGCGGCGCCGATGGTGGCGGCACATAGGTAAACTGTGGCGGAGCACTGCCCGGCTTACTCATTATGGCTAAGGCTTAGGCTGGTGCTACTAAATGCACTTGACGGTTAAGTATGGGCTGGAAATAGAAGAGAAGATTTGTTATTAAATTGTAAATGTTATATTTGTATGATCTATACTACAAGTGTATAAAAGTCAGGAAAGCACAACTTTTAGTCCTCAGAAGAACTAGAACATCTAAACACATGCCGGTATGGGACACAATCATGATCTGTACATTACTTTCCCTACAATTATTTAATAAAATAATTGCTTTCTTGTGATTTTATAATTTAAGCTTTATTGTCAGCTTGTATTCAGAATTAAAAGGGAATTCTCAGACTGGAATTTTCTTCCTTCTTTATTTCAGCTGGAATATAACTTTAACTTTTCATATAACATTATGATTTTCTAAGAGTTGAACTAAAAAATTGGATACATATTGCACGAATAAATCAGTTCACAAAGGTAAACAACCAGCAACGAGTGGATTTGATTTAAAAAACTTTGACTGAAAATAGCACAGAGCCCAATGGCCAGCGTCCACGGCGCCGCCATGAGTCACATCCACTGTGTTCTTTTCTTTTTTGTATTTGGCACGCATCCGAATCTTTCAGAGAACAGAGCGCCTTTGCGATTCTCTAGAGGCATCAAAACATGCTCCAAATAGTTAAATCCCAAGTCAGTACACTCAAAGGAAATTGAACTGATTTTGAATATGATTTATAGAGTTTCCCTCAGTGTATTGCTTAATATACATAAATAAAGGGCAGAGCTCAATAATGCGATGGCGGTCACAAGGCAATTAGCAATTGAAATTCCACCGAGGGAGTGGAGTGCACAGTAAATCCATCTAACCAATTGGGAGCAACAATCAGAGTTTGTCGGAAATGGTTTTATCTTGTACATATTTCGACAACTGAATCAGACTAAAGGCTTCCATTGACTTATTGCGGTGGACAATGACCTGCACCTCATCCGAACTGCGCCAACTTTCACCATTCACTCGTTCAGGGAGGCGACGATTGCTTGCATACAACATGTTGCTCCGTGCGGCGATATCCATAGTTGCAAGCGGAAGTGTGTGGAGAACCAGATGCTGGTCTTGTCTTGGCCAGAACGCCAACGACAAGCGGCTGGAAAGGCAGCTGCACTTGGCGGAAATAACTACAGATAGATCAGCACAGATACGAGAGACGCCAAGTGGGCGACATGCATGCTTCGATCGAGAGCGCCCAATGAATCAACTTTGATTCGGTTTTTACTCGTTCAAAGCGAAAGCGCTAATGGAATTAGCATCTGAGCGAAGTTTTTCTTAATTTCCACCACTTGACAGACTAATTTTAGGCGTAATATATTACTAAAGATAAACTGCGACGACGAGACTCATCCCCATCCATTCTATCTAGGTTCGTGCAACCGCAGAGCTTACGTCAGGCGAAAAGACTCTGTCCGCGCCTTCATTGTATCTCGGGGCTTGGAAATCTGAATCTCAGCTTGGGAAATGCGATCTAACTGAAGTATTTAAGTCATAAAGCTTGCCACGGCGACATTAACTAACTAACTAACTTAGGTAGCTGAAATGTATAATTTATATGCATATAGCTCTTGAGATTTGATTTGTTTTCATTTTGGCTTTAATCGGATTATCTTATCTGTTTTTGGGGCATTTAAAGCTACTGAGATTTGTTTTGAAAATATTACGAAAATGTAAACAATTGCAGAAATGCCTTTTCTTATCTGTAGTAAAGAATTTTATTTATTTCATACTTTTTGCAAGCTAAAATACTATTTTTATATCTTTTTTAACAACTCTCTTTACCATAAAACTGATATTACCCTCCGAGAGTGTATAATAAATTAGAATTCAGCTGTATATGCCTCTGTGAGTAGTGTACAAGGTCTTTTTGCTTGCCGTCCAAAGCTTCTTTCAATCATAAGAGATTTGCAACAACAACAAAATAATAATATTAAAGCCCCTTAATATGTATTTAATTTTAGCCTCTGTGTTAATTACCAGACAGCGCAAAGGAATATGTAAATGCCATGTGAATCGAGTTTTAATCCCGGAGGTTGTTATTTATTTACCCAAAATTGCCGTAAACACAATAAGATAAACCAGAAAACAGAATAATTGCAGACATTCCGTGGCAAATTGAAGGAAAATTTAATGAAAATTGGTTGGAAATTACTCACAATTACTTTGGAATGCTAATAATGTGCTTGTTTTTTTTCCATGAAGCCTATTTGACCTGTGATCATTTATAAAGCTCAGAAAAAATTTAAATAATGTGTATTTTTGAATGCTGATAATGGAAAATGTACTCTTTTACTGCTTATTATTTAATTACAAAGCAGAAAACTGACTCTAGTTTCGAAATATCTTTAAATTCTTTGTAGAAAAACACTTTTTACGAACAAAACAAAGTACTGTATAAAAAAATATATACAAAAATTAAGTAGTTTATAGATAAAGCACTTTTAAACTTTGAAAATATAGTTTTAAAGTTGTAAAATAAATATAGATCCCTTTGCGACCTTGGAGCCGCCCAAAACCTGCCCCGACTTCTCTCATAACGGTGATGATGATGTATCCAATGATGTGTACATCGCGTGTGCTGTGTGTTTGTGTGTGTAATATCTTCACACCAGATGTTTTTTGGACGATGCCACAGATGACGTAGTCGCGCCAAAAATAGACGAGTTCGTGGGCGGGAAGGACGCTCGCGGGGCGGATGGTGGGGGGAAAACAAGAGCAGAGGTGTGATGGCGGTTTACAGGTGTGTGTGTGTGTGAGTCCAAATGAGGCTGCGTCGTGTCGCAATTGTTGCTTTCGCAATTAAATCCTTGCACTTTTCCTTTTACTTTTAAAGGACACCATTCACCACAGTCACAAATACACACAGACCGAACCGTGACGCCAGCAGCCAATTTAATTTGCGCTAATTTTTAATAGATATTTTTATTCGCAACCGCACACACATGTACACGCACACAGCTACATACACAGGTATTCTTTCTTCGGGAAAGATAAAACAATTTATCTAGACAACACGGTGTCGTTCTTCAGCTGCCCTTTTTTAGACGTTTTACGGCCTTGATACACCTGCGCACAGAAATTCTTGCGAAAGCGAGATCGTTACCTCAAATATTTTAAGCGAAAAAATAATAATATAATAAACGTGTGAACGTGCGCGGTTAGTTAAAAATGATTGCGACTGCGGGGAGAAAAATACCGAAATATACTGCTGCCATAGGCTACAATATCGAGCTATCGAGCTATCGATAGCAGTCAACAGAAATGACCATCCCTAATAGCAGCAAAACAAAATTTACGCCGGAAATTCGGGAATTGCTGCCCATCCGGGAGCACAGGTGCGATAGGTGTCCCAATCTGGTGTTCGGCAACCAGAGTCACTATCAGCTGCACCTGCGCCAGCGCCACAAGGTGGTCATAGCGCCCGAGCCAAACGGAAAAGTAACAGAATTCCACTGTCCTGTGGAAAAGTGCATCTACCATGAGGCTATCAAGGGAGCCCGGAGCTTTAGCAGCTTGCGCCTACTGCGCCAGCACTATCAGAAAAGCCATCTGGACAAAAAGTACCAGTGCCAGGAATGTGGCCAGAAGTTCCTGCTGCAGCGGCATCTGGAGAAGCACCAATGCTCCGAGCACAAGTGTCCCGTCTGCGAGTTGGCCTACAACAGCAAGGCTGGACTGAGGACGCACATGCGGCGCAAGAACCACATCGTGCAGGAAGAGGAATCTGACAAGGTGGCCATACCTTCATTGGCCACGTGGAAGAAGCTGAATCCGCTGCCTGAAACGCTTCCAATGGAGCCCGAAATCCTACCAGCAATAGAGGCGATCCCTGAGGTACCGGTGGAGGAGCCAGAAGAACATATTCTTTGCTTTCTGCCTATCGTGGACGTTGAGTACTCGAATATGCAGCTGCAGTCGGAAAAATTGGATATGGAGACCCAAACAGAGGACATCGACGACGATCTGGAGGAAATCAAGAACGAGGTACTGGCGCCTCTGCTTCGAGATATCCAAACCCAAACGCCCGATACCCGCGGAGATATTGGAACGATGACGGACGACTTCCCCGACGAGCTGCAGCCTGTAGAAGAGCAACAGCAGGCAAATGCAGCGCCTGTCGAGAGCGCTTTTCCCTCCTATCCCGAGAATGAGCCCCTGTTTGGCCTGCAAACATCCGCCCACATGTACACCCAGACCTGCGACGAGCTGTTCGAGGAGCTCGGGCTGTCGCACATTCAAACCCAGACCCACTGGCCGGATGGTCTCTACAACACGCAGCACACGCAGACCTGTGACGAGATGCTGGATGAACTGGAGTTCCTGGAGAACTTTCAGTCGACGTACACGCAAACCAAGTGGCTGGACTGGCAGGAGAACGGGGAGGAAGGCAGTTAGACTTTTTTGTTCCATGAATATATGTATTTTAAGTGTACATTTGCTTTAGAAAAATCATAAAGCAATTGTTATAAAGCCATTTATAATACAAAAGTTATTGTAATAATAAGTCACAATTTTTGTCGTTAATCTAAGCAGACTTTGTTGCGAGGTCAGTGGTTTTTTTTTGTCTTAAGGCGGGCCTCCTTTTTGGCCAGGAGCAGTTCGGAGCATTGGAAAAAGCAGTAACTGCAAAAACTGAGAGCCATGTAATTGCCCACGCCGCTGAGGTATGCTCCGCGCATCAGAAAGTCGCCAATCTCCTGGCCGCCAATGAAGTAGACATTAGAGAAGGCGGCTGGGATGAAGAGCTGGGTGGCCAGAATGGCGTAGAGTCGCTGGGCGCCGACTTCGCCCAGATACCGCTGTGTCCAACGCTGATACCCTGGCATGGAAGTCAGCGTCTTGAAGATCTTCTCCGCCGCCAGGCAGAGGAAGTTAAGGATGCTCCAGATTAGCACGTAGGTGTAGCAGCCATGCCATACGAACACAAACGAAAAGGTCAATGCGGTGGCTCCCAACTTTTCCACTGGCGAGGAGCGCCGTGTGCACAGTTCGGCGTAGATGTTCTGGAAGAGGAATTCGTAGAGTCCCTCATCGAAATACTTCCACATGTCCGAGTAGAAGTGGATGCGTCCGATACAACGCGGTCTCTTCGGAGCCGGAATCCCGTCCTGCTCAGCAAAGGTGATCCCCAGGCCGTAGGTGATCACGTAGTACAGGAAGAAGAACTGGCCCATGAAGTAGCCGGCGGAGTGCTGCCAGAACACTGAATCCATCATCTCCACCATGTGCACGTCCCGCGACATGTAGTGTATGTAAAAGTAGTGGAGGGCACACTGCATCATCAGCCACCAGACCGCACTGCGCAGTAACCCGCAAACGAAGCCCAGCCAGTCCTGCTGCTCATTCTTTCGCCTGAGGGAGAATCTCTGGTAGCTGATGATAGGTCCGTAGGTCAGGCAGGGAAAGTACATGGCGTAGCCCAGATATTGGATGAGGCTGTACGGCTCCTGGTGATCCTTCTGGGCTCCCATCTTCGAGAGTGCATAGCTGCAGCCGCGCAGCAGGCTCCACGACATGGTGACTATGACCATGACATACTCCGTGTAGCCCACACGATCCGTCCACCAGGCGTTCTTCTGCATCAAGTTAATGCACAGTATCCAGCCGGCGGACAGGAGCCACACTGTGAGCTTCGAGTTGCTGCCCAGAGACACCACATAGTAGCTACCTATCAGCAGGGCTAGAACCAATCCCGATGTCCAGTCGATGTTAAAGCCCAGGGCCAAGGCGCACACCACGGCGATACCCTGACACTGAAAACTTGGCCACTTCCAACGGATAACTCCCTGGACGATCGCATGAAGCAGATAGAACGGCCAGAATTTTGTGATGAAGTCTCCAAAGTTCTCCAGTTCGTCGTTGCTGTCATCCCGCAGGCGCCCGGCGATGGGATAAAGGCTCCAGCCCTTGGGGAACTGGAACCTGGCCTCCGCAGCTATGAGATCCCTCAGGCCATAGATCTTGCTGAGCCCAATCGATATGTAGGCAATATAGACGCCAAAATAGACCACTATCTCGGATTGGGTCAGCAGGGATCGCTTGATTTTGGACATTTGTGGACCACCGACGACTTCGACACTTCATTCCGGGTAGAGATTGTGCTAGGGATGTGAGCAGTGTGCAGAAATATCGATATATTGTTATCACTTCCGGGAGAAGGCAGGAAACCTAAGAGGAGGGATTTTATAAGGATTTTTTCTATTATTATTTTCTGTAGTTTTGGTTTATTAATTTATTCATAATACTCAAATTATGAAGCTGTGAACAATAATGGGACATATATGCTTAATTTATGTTCCTGCTAATGGTATCTACAGTTAGAACTACGTCTAAATAACTACCTCAATCGTATCTTCTGCTCCGCTATTATTAATGTCGTATTTAGGTTTAGTTAAGGGTTAATCTAACTCGTGCTATTTGTGAGGGGACGATGATCATTGATGGGAGAACGCGGATGCTTGAACATTTAACCTATAGCTCCTTACGGGTGTATCTTATTAGAGATTCGGTGACGGCCTTTCTCCTCCTAGTTTAGCATATCATCGTATTCTTCCTGCATTTCCTTCTTAACCTTGCGATCCTCGTTCGCCATCCGTCGCTGCAGGTGGCGCCAGAGCGTGCTCTTGGGGATCTCGAACAGGTTGGCGGCGTGGTTCTGCGACATGCCCTCGTTGACGCAGGCATGCACCGCCTTGGCCAGCTTGTCGCGCAGCTCGTCCTTGGGTGTCGAATCCCGTCGGCGGCAGGAGACAAAGGTTGGCAGGCGGCCCTGGGCCGACAGACGCACCTTGTGACGGTGCAGTGTGGACATGGGTATGCGGAGATCCTGGCTAATGTTCTTCAAGGAGTCGCCGTTCTTTAGGCGCTCGTAAGCCTCCAGAAGCGATGGTCTTTCGCGATTGCTGCGCATATAGGCGGGATTGGTGCGCACGCGACGCCACAGGACCGTCTTGGAGATATCGAAGCGGTCGGCAGCCTTCTGTAGACTCAGCCCCTCGAGGATCACAGCGTCTGCTGCGAGGTCCAAGGCGTCGTTGATATCATCCTTGACCTCGCGCTTAAGCGATCCATACTGTTCTTGTCGATGGGGCTTGGCTGGCAGTCGCTTGACGACAGCCTTCGGATTGAGCGGACGGCGTACACGCGGCTTTCCCCCGCCGCCCAGCTTGCGTGGCTTAATGTCCAGTATATCCTCATCGTCCACTAGATCTTCTTGCAGGTTGTCATCGTCGTCGTCGTCGTCCATTTCGGCGGTAGTGTTTAGCTCAATTAGGGGATCGGGAGCGTACTCCTCCTCCATTAACTGTGTGTCTGGCTCTTCGGGCTCATCGGGTATGTCCTCCTCCACATCCTCATCAACCAAATCGGCGTTCTGCTGCGCGTTTCCTTGGGACTCTATCTTCGACAAACCGGATGCGGACTGAGTGATGGTGAAGGTGCCTGTGTTCTCGGTGAGAATAAACTGGCTTCCGTTTGTGTTGCCGTCCATATGCTCGATCGAGTAGGTGATCTTCGGGGCATCATACACGTCCAGGTATTCCAGCGGGCGACTAGGCTCGGCTAAAACGGTGGTCGGCACGGTAACCAATGGCTGCTCGCCCTCATCCTCCTCACCCTCGTCCAGCAGCTCGGCCTGGGCGATCTGGAGGCCAGTTATCGACTTGGCCGTCTCCACGGCCAGCGATCCGTTGTCTGGATCGACGCTGGGCGAACTGACGGTCGGGTTGCACTCGAAACTAATGGCCGACTTGATGCCAAGAAGGTTGATGGCTTCGAGGAACTCGGACAGGGAGGCGGACGACAGGCTCGTCTCGCCCATGTAGATGAACGACATCATGCTCTCGAGCAGCTCGCCGCGTATGTCGGGCAGGATGATGGTGGCCTCCTGGCCAGGCGGCACGTCCACCAGGATGTTGCGCATCAGGTCGCTGCAGGTGCTCAGCACGAAGAGATGAGCGCGCACCCTAGTACCGTCTCTGGAGGCCAGGACCACTTCGCAGGTCTGGTTGTCATTGCGCAGCGTTCGCTGTATCTCCATTAGCGTGGTGGAGTGGCCCATCCACTTCAGATGATTCTGCAAACGATTCCAAGGCGTTAGGTGCACCTGATTCCGAGGAAATCAAATCCGCGTTCCACTTACCATTTTGTTGTGTTTTGTTTTCCAATTGATTTCCACAGTTCTCTAAAAGTTCAATTCATGCAATTCCAAACGCGACGCGAAGCTAAAATGACATTGGTCCAGGGCTGCCGACAATTCATGGTCTTTGGTATTTTTTATTATTATGCTAAAATGTTTGAATATTTATTTTCAAATTACATGTATTGTTCATTTAAAAAATGTAATAAATATATTATTGAAAGAAACACAAAAATTAATTTGATTTTATTTAAAGTAAAACTAGCTTATTAACCAGATTTATTGATAAAACATTATAAATTAATATCTTCGTTGCTTGGTATTTTTTTTGTATTTCCGCCCCATTCTCGTGGGCTATGAATTCTCAGCCAGGGTTCCCGAATACGTTCCAGATTCATGATTCCGCCCGCCCTGGCTGGGACTACAACAACTATATTTGACATTTTGGCATTACATAAATTGTCAAAAACGAAGTGCAAATTGTTGAATTTCTATTGAACAATTCGTACGAATGGCGGCCTTAATCAGAAATCTGGGTGCCCGGGCCGCTGTCGCCGCTTTGTCGGCCAAACATGGTGGGTAAATGTCGCGGATCAAGAGCTCCGAATGATTTTTTCTAACCCCTCAACATTTAGTGGTGCCCGCTGCTGGCTCAGCCGCTCTGAGGATGTCCACGGCGCCCGTGGATACCAAGAAGGCGGATAAGCGTGAGTAATGGTTTGACTACCACCTGGAGCCCACTACATCCTCAATATCGCCTGCCCAACAGCCACTGTCCGCAAGCCAGATGCCGCCGCCCGCACTAGTCTTTCGGATTTCGGGCGCTATGTGGCCGAGTGCCTGCCCAAGTACGTGCAGAAGGTGCAGCTGACCGCCGGCGATGAGCTGGAGGTGCTGATCGCTCCGGATGGCGTGGTCCCAGTGCTGCAGTTCCTCAAGGACCATCATCAGGCGCAGTTCACCAATTTGGTGGACATTGCTGGCATGGATGTGCCCTGCCGCAAGAACCGCTTCGAGGTGATCTACAATCTGCTTTCGCTGCGCTACAACGCACGCGTCCGCGTCAAGACCTACACCGACGAGCTGACACCACTGGACTCCGCATGCGAGGTGCACAAGGCGGCAAACTGGTACGAACGCGAGGTCTGGGACATGTACGGCGTGTTCTTTGCCAACCATCCCGATTTGCGTCGCATCCTCACCGATTATGGCTTCGAGGGCCATCCCCAGCGCCGCGACTTCCCCCTTTCCGGCTACGTGGAGCTGCGCTACGATGACGAGAAGAAACGCGTCGTCTGCGAGCCGCTCGAGTTGGCCCAGGAGTTCAGGAAGTTTGACTTGTCGGCGCCCTGGGAGCAGTTCCCCAACTTCCGCAACGCTAATCCCCCAGCAGAGGTGGTGCCCCAACAGCCGGCTCCGGCCAAGAAGTAATCCCGCGTCAGCGACGGTTCGTTAACTGGTAATTAGATCAATAAATGAAGGAACGAGATATGTTATGCCCAAACGAATGAATATTTATTGATCATTTAGTCGGTTTTTATGTTTATTAAGCTCATTTTTCACTTTTAAAAATCACATTAACAATATTAATGGTACACGGGGATGGAGTGTGTGCGGGTATGAGTTTTCCTTCTGAAGTTTTGTACTTTTTAAATGTCAGGAAGTTGTTTTGAGTTTAAAAACTAAACTCTGTTTAATTAAATTGCGTGATTTTATTAGTTAAATGTTTAATTTAACAAATGGTTATAATAATAACGATTTAATACAAATAGAAAAATATTTCGTTCTTTGCAAATGAGTAAGTTAGGCTTTTATTGAATTTGTACTGATTGAAAGAAGAATATTCTTAGGGTTTCAAAATAGAACAAGAAATGAATACAATTGAGAGTAAGCCTTAACCGAAAGTGAGCTTAAATCAGTTTAATATATATTTATTGAATGAATTAGCGAGCAATTCCCTCTACTTTTCTTAATTATTTTTCATATTTTCAAAATTAATTGAGTAATGACAATGGCTTTCCAAAATGAGTTTCTTTTCTTTCGTTTTTAAAACCTTTTTGCCAATCGTGCCTTTTTATTCAATAATTATTAGAAACAATGTTGCACAATCTGATACCATTATTAAATCAATTAGAATTACTTCCTTCGTCGTCACAAGTTTTTATTTTATTTCGTTATCGTTTACAATAGTACTTTACACTCAGAGTTAAACAAGCCCCGAACCCTACTCCTTGTGGGGGATCCTGGGGATCGATCCCTACATGTGTGCATATTTTCATTATATGTTACATATAAAACATTTAGTAAAACAATTGTGGTTTCTTGTGGGCCTCTTGACAATTCGTGCGCCTGCGCAGCGGTGCCCGGCAAATGGTGCTGGGACGTACTTAAGTATAGACCGAGGTCGGGTCGGATTGGGTGAGGAGTAGTTGTTGTTGTTGTAGTCGTAGTTGTACTTGGTGAAAACCTAATCGTAATTCGAGCTTCAGAAGTCACACCGCTTGGCTGCTGCACCGCCGTCATTTTTATTTTGTTAATTTTTGTTTGATTTTTTTTAGATTGTTTCGTTTTTTTTTTTTTTTTTTTTTGTACAATAACATACACATATACATATAGGTACATACACATATAAACATAGTATTACATTTAGCGATTCTACAAAAAGTCAAGCTACTCCACGGAGTGCTTCCAAAGGTTTCCTTCTTTTTATTTTTTGCTGCTGCGTGCGCTTGGGCACGACTCAAAAACAAATCTCCGGCGTTGCATCTCAGCACCGCCCTCGCCAGTCCCTGTGATCCTGGCGCTCCAGGATGCACAGACTGGACAACAAATGAAAATTTCGGTGCAGGTTCGATCGATCAAACGATCGCGCATCCTGCTGACAAAAAAACAAATTCGACAGACAGCCGACTTCTCGGATGGCCGTTCTTCCGGGTGATCCTGGAGCAGGACCATCCTCTTGGCGGCCGTCTTGCCACAAATACAAATGTGTGGGCTCCAGCTGCCTCTGATGATGATTATATCGATTCCGTCTTGGTATAATGCCGAGCCGAGCCCGTTCCACTGCTGCCACCACTGCTACTGCTGGCCGAACCAGATCCTGAGCTGCCACCGAGCAACTGATTCTCCCCAGATCCCGCCGCTCCGCTTGAACTCGCGGCAGCGGCGGCCGTCTCGTTGTCAAGCCGCGCATGGTACTCCTGGAAGCACGGCACAATGCATAAATTCGTCTGGCACTCGGGGCAATGGTATTTCGTTTTGCGGCGCAAAATTCGACCATGCCCATCGATGGTATTCCAGCAGAAGTTGCAGCCCAGCGCCGGACCCGGCCGGATGACGGGGCAATGACTAGAACGCGGATTCTCGAGGGTAATAATCTCCCGTTGGGTCTGATAAAGGAGATAAGAGGTGAGTATTTTAAGATTGAGCAATATGTTACATTTATTCCATATTAAGAAAACTCACCTGCGGAGATGACACCGATCGCTGCAGCTCCTCGTTCTTGACGCGCAGCGTGGGCAAATGCTCGAATGAACTGCTCATCGTGGCCTGGCCGGGATGTAAATGACTGCCACTCATAGATCCAGAGGCGGATTTGGAATTGCGCAGCCGCGACCCGCCACTACCGCCGCCATTGGCCTCTCCTTTACTCCGCTCCACTATCTGCGTTCGCGTTATGGTCGGCGAGTGCGGTGATCTTCGCTCCGGAGCTCCTACATCCGACCCACCCGCATAGGTAGGCGAAAAAGAGTGCCGACTGCCGCCGCCGCTGCTATTATGGAGTCCAGAAGAGGGCGAGGTAACCACCGAAACGGCAGCTGCCACCGCCGACGTGGAGCCGGGACTGGCATTCGTGGGTGTAGCTGCCGTTTCACTGGACACTGCCGGAGAGGCTACCACTCTCGTGGGTACAAGGTATTGCGAGGAGCCGGCCGGCGGCGGTGAGCCCGAGGCGTATATGGACTCAGGTAGCGAGATGTGATGCGGATGGTGGAGAGGTGCCGGCGGAACATAGCTGGCACTGCTCCCCGACAGCGGATGCGAGTATTGGCGGTGCAGAGGGGCAAACGGATTGCTGCCAGTGATCCCAGAGCTGGAGCCACCAATGTGCAGGGCGGACTGGCGGGGCAGCAGCGGATCCGAGTGCTGCTTGATGAGATACGGTGTGCTGGACGGCACGCTGAGCAGGTGTGGCGTGGATGAGCCCAGGCTGGGTGCTGGCTCCGAGGCGTGGCGTTCAATTCGCGGTGGCACCGTCAACAGATGCTGGTGCTGATGGTGATGGTGCTGCTGCTGGTGTGCCGGCGGCTGGTGCTGGTGCCAGATGGTGTGATCCTGTTGTGGAATAATCCCTGGCCGTCACACTTGTGGCAGCTCCCGCCGCATTGAATGGGTCAAAGTCCAGCGTGGTGGCGGCCGTGTCCGGGGATATCTGGTTCGTAGACGAGATGCTGTCGCTGTCCCGCTTCACTCTTGGCTGGCGGGTAAGCACCCGGTTCCGTTTTGTGCCCATCACAACCGGCGAGCTGGGCGTAGCGTCCGGATCGCAGTTGTCGCCGCTGCCAACGCCTCCGATGCTGAAGGAACGCTCAAAGCTGCCGCTGCCACCGCTGCTGCTACTGGTGGCAGCCGCCAAAGGCGGATGTGACGGATGAGGTGCATGCGCCGGACTCGGTTCTGCAAGAGAAAGGATTTGGATCTTTAATTAGAGATTGATTGCTTAAGAAGGTAATCCTAGGCACGGCTGATACTTGTTTATAGGAAGTTCTTTCTCAATAGTAGAGGGATTTCAGGAATTAAGGAATTACTAAAGTATAAAATCTTGTGGACAAGTTAAATGGGTTGCTTTTATCTAGGGTTTTAAAATAAAAAATGAAGTATTTAACTTCCTGATAAGATTTCTTAATAACTCGAAAAGGGTAAGCTGCCATAGCTTTTTCAGTTTTAAATTAAATTCAAGGCATAGAATAGTTTTAAAAAATGTTAAACTAATTGAAAACCATTTTCTAAAATGCTTTAGACTATTAATTAACTATTTTAGTTTTTAACTGAATTATTACAAATGTTTTCCCTATAGAAATCTTTTTATTAAAAAGTATCCTGAATTCCTTATAAATTTCCCTTCTCCCAAGTTACAGCCGTGACATATTTTTCTAGTTTTTCTTATGGTAAGGAAAGAGTTGTGAAAATGAAGTCAAGAGAGGAAAGCAGGCGGTGGGGGTGGAGTTATGTTGTAGTTTTGAAAGTTTATTCGTTTCGTTTGCACATCGAACTACAGTCTAGAATGTTCCTTCCATCGCGACGATATTCGTTTGGGGCTCGCATTACGCATTACGGTTTTAGTTGGTATTTTACATGCAACTTATATTACAATCGGTTCGTTTATATGCACTTGCGCTGATTTTAAATAATTTATATATATATTTAACACACATAACTCTAGCGTAGTTATTGGTACTTTTTGCAATTGTAGGAAACAGAGTTAGTTAATATTTTTTTGCTTATTGTTTGTTCTTCTATTTTTCTTTGCTATTTTCGCGTTGTTTTGTCTGTGTGATCCATGGACCCCTTAAGGGGGGACCTGGACCTGGTCATGTCATCCTCCGTGGTATCGTTTGGTGTGTGTGTGTGGGTGAGCGAGTGTGTGTGTATTAAAAGTCCATTATCAAAGTTTACGTTACTCTATGACTTCTAACAAATCACGCTTAGTCCTTAGTATGCCTTGACACAATATATATAAAAAGTTCTCTATTTAGTTACAATATTGTATATGGATTTGTATTAAAAACACACACACGCACTATTCGTAATCGTTATCGTATCGTATCCGTCGTCTCTGTGTATCTTCTCATTGTTTTGGTTTCTTCTATTTATATTTTGCCTTTAGCTGCAGTCTCCGTTTAGGATTTTTGGGTGGTTACGAGTGTTGTTATCTTTAAGTTTCGATTCTGTATCTTCCTCTGGTAATCCGATTACGTCTCCTCTATATATGTACATGGCTAATATATGTACAAAGAAATCGGTTAAATAAAATCAATTCAAAGTGCCCCTTCTAGGATATGTTGTTAGAATTTTGAAAACAAAAATAAATCTGCGAAGAGAACCCATTAAATAAATGACAGAAATTAGTGGAATTTTGTATACATTCACAGATACATAAATATATATACATTACATATTGGATTGGTTTGGATTACATATCATACATGGCTCCTCCTCCGATCTTAGGCTATTGTTCGACCCTGTGGTCTCTCCTTATACACTCTGTGATCATAATCATTCGATGTATTTACGCTTCGAAATAAGATGCATGTGTCGCTTCACTGTACAGAGAGTAATGCCATGTTCCCTCATGGAGAAGAAGCTATAGGAGTACCTCCTAGATACTGACATATTTCCTATTGTAACACAAGTGCAAAAGGAAGAGAAACTTATTTCTGAGGCGCCAGAGCCAGAGCAAACCCACGGAGGGCATGCATAAAGAAAAGAAACAGAGCTTGTAAAATTGGCACAGCCGCCAAATTGAGATGTTCTTACATTCCAGAACCAAACCTTACGTGCTTCTGCTATTAAATGAAATCAACAATTATAAAATTTAGTTTAACTTCTAGAGTTGCCAATAAAAGGGGGTCCTTATTTAAATAAAATTACAGATAGAATTTTTGGTTTCGTCCATTGCTTGCTTGGATTATGGAACAGATATTCCGCAAGGTTTGATTCCGGCTGCTGGCACACACAGCACCACGTTTTGGCTACAGTTCGTTCGGTTTACAAATCATCATGTTGCATGCTTCGGATTAACACTAATATAAAATTGTATAATTTATGTACATTTACAATTATCTTTTACACGTAATATAGCTAAATATATATTCATATATATCGAAGATCTGTACTACCGACTTTGCTTAGTTAACAATCGTAAAAATGTATGGTTCAAAAACTTTAAGCTTAAAAGGAATTAGGTTCTAAGAAAATTATTACAAGTGCGGCCGGTTCGCCTTCTCCATTCCATTCCATTCCTCCCCTTCGTTCATTCCGCATTCTCTGATCCTGCTCCGCCTAGCTCAGCTCAGCTCAGCGCAGGTATCCTATCCGCCGACATTTATCCTATTGCCACTCTGCCACTCTGTAAAAGCGGTCCGCTATGTACACTAGATCTGCTGCCGTTTGCTCTAATACCTGTATCAATCGATTGGGGGGTGGTGCCAGTGGCCAGTGGCCAGTGCCAGGCTTACGACTTGTCCAAGTACTGGAGGCCCGTGCTGCCGCCGCTGCTCATCGCCGTCGTTGGCGGTGCGGCCACCGTCACGAAGTTGTTGATGAGAAAGCTGTGGGCCATGCCCATGGGCATGGAGACTGGCATGGCTGATATGCTGAGGGGTTCCGTCGTCGTCGCTGCCGCTGCTGCTGGCTCGCTGGCGGCCATTACGGCGGCTGCCTGCAGCAGAGTGGCCGTTCCCGCCGCCTGGCTCGAAATCATCGTATTCTATATCGAGTTGAAGTTAATACTCTGTAGATTCATGGCGGTGGTCGGATTGACGTTGATGGTGCCGGCACCCGCGCCCGTTCCCGCACCAGTGCCCGCCCCACCGCCGGTGGCGTCGATGTAGCGCTGCCGCGACATTGCGTGCACATTGCCCGGCGAGTCCATGTACCGCGCATCGAAGAGGCTCATAACACCGATGGCCGGATGCGAGTTGCCTGCACCGGGCAGACTTCCAGCTCCACTGCCGCCGCCGATGCTTGCGTGATGGGGTGTGCACATGAGCGAGGACGGCGTCGGTGTTTCCGCCTGCGGTGGTATCTGCATGCCAAGTGTTTCGGGGGTGTCGTCGCCGGGATTCGTCGACGGAGTGGGCGACGGCGACAGATTCGGCTCCTGCTTGACCACGCGCGCCTTGATGCTCGGGCGCGACACCGGGTAGCCCCGCTTCTTGTACTCCAGCCACAATGTCCGATTGTTGACGCCATACAGCCGGGCAGCTTTGCAGAAACCAATGCCACCTGTTCGCACCGCCTCCAGGGCACGGATAAAGTTCTCATCGCCCTGCGGATTCACTGATCTTTTGCGCTTGACCACTTGGTTGGCTCCCGCTCCCGCGGCGTTCCCGTTGCCAGCATTGGTGTTGCCCGCATTGCCGCCGCCGCCGCCACCAGCGACACCCGCTCCGCCTGCATGCGCCGGCGATTGGGTGGGCGTCGGTCCTTGGCTGTACACTGATTGCACCATGTTCGATTCGTTGGGCGAGGTGGGGGATAGGTTTTGGGCTGCCGTCGCATACCCGCTGACTAGGTTGTTGACGGTGATTATTTGCGACGAATACGCCTGGCCAGAGGCTGCGGCAGCAGCAGCGGCGGCGGCGGCGGCGGCCTGCTCCTGTTGCTGTTGGTAGTGCAGCTGCTGCAGATGTTGCTGCTGGGTGGCCACCTGCTGCTGCTGGGCCTCGTGCTGTTGCTGGCGCTGCTGGTCGCTATTAGCGCCCCCGGCGCTATTGGCACCGCCGCTGCTCTGGCTGCCGGCACCGCCACTGCCACCGCCGCCGCCGTTGCCCAGCAAGTTGGCAGACTGGCAGGCGGGCAGGGAGAAGCGCGGATAATTGGAATCGACAACTGTCCATTGCAGACCTGGGAAGGGGAGAGAGAGAGAGAGACAGCGTATGAAAGATTGGTACTTTGTACTGTTTGCAGTTCGATGAGAGATCGCTCTCCTAGCTCTAGTCTTAGTCTGGGTCTTAGTCTGAGTCTCGGTCTCTGGCGTCGCCTCAAGGGACAGCTTATAGTTTTGCAGTTCATAGATAGGTACATAGATAGGCAGTAGTAGTAGTAGTAGAAGTAGTAGAGGAAAGATTGCTAAGGCTAAATCATTATCATCGGAAACCGCTGTTCTTTTAAAAATCCCTCAAATTATTACAAGAAAACGTAAAAGCAAAAAATGCAAAAGTGAACGCAAATCGTAAAGTAAATCAAAGACTTAAGGTTCTTGGAAGTTTTTTGTATTTTTGTTTTGGACTCTGTGCTAGCTCTCTCCCATTCCCAAGTTCAGGCATTCAGGATTCGGTTTGTTTTCGGTTTGTTTTTTGGAATACAATACACAATAAATAGTTGTTAAACATAGAAAATGTTCGGCACTTTCACAAATATTGCACTTAGTCGGTAAGAAATCGGTAAGATTGGTAATAATATTGATATTATGCCAAGTTCTCATATATATTTAGCTTTAGCATTCATTTCTCCAAGCGCTGTGTACTGAAATTTGTTTCGAAATGGCACCGTTCGTGTGTGAGAGATATATATGAAGGATATATATAATGAAGGATGAGTTCGTGAGCCTAAATTGATGCGGGAATCGAGAGTACGCACAGTGGTTAAGACTGTAGATTGATTTGAGAGGTGACCGGGTGACTGTGAGAGTGCTTTCCCCCCGTTTACAAGGCTAGAAATCAAACCAAAATGGTTTTAACTACAGAAAACAACTTCTTAATCGATAAAGAAGAAAACTATTAAATGTAATCTTTCGAATATTATAGATACTTGAGCATTAAATGCGATATATAATCTTCTGCACCAGTTTCTAGTTAAAGTCTGTACTGGTCATCAGTAACCTCACTATAAAAGTGCAAATGTTTCAAAAACTACATTTTTTTAACCTCCAAGTAGAGTCATCTCTGTGTGCTTATGTGTTTTTAAAATAAATAATTAGAAAACGAAATAAAGACAACGATAAAGATCAAGATATTAGAATCAACCGAATGAGTTCTCCCTACCAGATATGAGCAATGAGATTTTTGAGATGGAATAAAGAGTTGTGTGTTTGTGTGTTTGCGGGCACCGGTTATATAGCGAGCGAGTGGACTTACCCGAGTGCGACGACTGAGAGTTGGGCGCATCATGCTCGGATGGGGTGGTGGCGCCAGAGATGTCCAGAGGCATCGTTTGATTCACGCCGCCAATATCCACTTCGGGTTTCTGCAGTTACAAAAGAGGAACAATTAGTTATGATTGCTCCCAGGGGGTCGAAGGGCAGGTTAACGTGACCAATTTCATTACAATTTGCATATGTATGTGTCCATGGCCGTCGTCCAGATCCGAATCCTGCGGCTGCTGCTCCAGCTCGGCGTTTGCAGATTCCTTTAGCAGCTTAGCCGCGTGCAGCGAATGACCGGCCAGGCCACCGCCAGCGCCGAACGACATCTGACTCATTTGGGCGAGACTGAGACCGGCGTTGCCGGTGCCACTGCCTGCGTCCAGAGAGCTGTTGTGATGCTGCTCCTCCGCATTGTTGCGTTCGCCAGAGCCTGCAAGGAATGAAGAGCATTACTCAAGGCTTGAACTCCGGCTACAAAATAGGAAAACTTTCGACGACGATGCTTTACCCAACTCCAACTCACCGTTATTCGAGGATTTGCGCAGCCGCTTTCGCCTTGTGGCAGGCGAGGTGCCGGCGCTCAACGGCGACGGAGTGCGTCGCATCTGATGGTGATGCGTCTGCGCCGCCTGCGCCTGTCCCTGCTGCTGCTGATGGTGGTGGTGATGATGGTGCTGCTGCGCCTGCGCCTGCTGTTGCGCCGCTTGCTGCTGTGCCGCCTGCTGCTGCGCTTGCTGCTGCGCCGCCTGCTGTTGCGCTTGCTGCTGAAGCTGCTGCTGTTGTTGCTGGTGGTGGTGATGTTGCTGCTGCGCTTGCTGTTGCTGCTGCTGGAACTGCTGCGCTTCGCTGCTGCTCCACAGCGAATCGCCAACGCTGCTGCTGCCACTGGCTGCTCCTAAGCTCCCGGCCGAGTTGCCAGCTCCTGTGCCCACGCCTCCGCCGCCGCCGCCACCACCAACCAACTCGGTGCCGTCACTGGAGGACTTGCTATCGGATTTGGTTAGATTGGCCGGATCCGTTGGCATCTCCGCCAAACCCTTGATCTTCAGCATTTCGGCCGTCTTCAGAATGTGCGGCAGCTGCTCCTGCGACACATTCACCTCGCCATAGTACATAAAGTCGACCATGGTCTTTAAGTCATCGTACTGCACGTCCTTGAGGATAACAATTGGATGTTGGCACGGATTTGTGGTGAACAAAGCCTGTGAAGGAAAGCGGAAAGATTAGTTAAGAGTACAATCTTCAGGATTTGCAAGCTTACCTGAAAATATGAACTGCATGCGGACAGGACTATCTTGTGCGCCTGCAGCTGACGACCCTCGGCGGCCAGGGTGACGTCCACCAGGGTGCCATTGTGCAGCAGGGAGGAGCACACCGAGATGAAGTTCGGCTGGTGGTTGTTCCACCGCAGACAGAACTGCTGCACCGACATGATTGTGCTGGGTGCTTCCTAGATAGATCCTCCTCTGCCGCCGCTCCAGATCCCGATCTCAATTTGTGACGCAGGCGGCTGACGCCGACGTCGACAGCGACGCCACCACCTCCTCCTCGTCCACCGGCGCCTCTGCCTGCTCTATCTGGCGGGGCAGCAATTTAATTCACACTGATAACACTTTTTATCGCCTCCCGTCGTCCGTCGGCCGCCTTATTGATTTCTTTTTATATTAATTTTATTTTCCTGTGTCTTCCTCCGCCGCTTTTGTTTTTGTTATTTCCTTGTTTTGGGCTTAATTAATATTTATGAGCAGTATTCTCCTTCGGGGGCGCCTTCGTAGGTGTGAGAGTGTGTGTATTGTCGGGGGTTTGGGGTTCCAAAGGGGAAGGGTGACGACTTCTATGCCGCACGCATCGCGAGCCACTGCAAAAAGACGAAGGGATGGAATTTTGGTGTTGGTGAGGCGAAAAAATAAATCAAACAATTATCGAAATGTGCTCAATGGTTACAGAAATCACTTTGTTGTGCTCTCCCTCGCTCCTTCTACTGCTGCTCCTGCTCCTCTCTCGCACTCCCGCTTTCTTCTTCAACGTTTCACCGTTTCTTCTGTATCACAGCTGCGCGCTGCTGCTTACAAAAACCACAAACAACAACCGAGGGAGCAGCAACAACAACGCTGCGTGTGTATGTAATTATACAGTCGCGAAAACGAAACGCACGCACCACAACACACACACACACACATTTACTCATCACACTGGGGGTACTTGTTTTTGTTGCTGCTGCTGCTGATGCGCTGGCTCTGGCCAAAGTTTTATTTTTGATAAACCGAGAACGTAACGAAACCGAATAGCTTTGTGTATTAGCGCTGTAGCGCTTTAGACCTTGAATTTTCTTTGATTCTTATGACGTAATTATCGCGTCCGCGCCTGGCCCCCACCAGGCCCCACTCTGCTCCCCCCCACCCTGCACGAACCTCTCCTCTCTCACTCTCTCACCCACACAGACGACGACAGCGGGCCGACGTACTAATCGCTGCTTCGTTTATTCATCGTATCGATATTTTCAGTGGCATTTATTTATGTGGATGTCGCGCGTTATTTTCGTATAGGGGATAGGCATAAAACTGATACACAAACTGGCGCTCCGCCACATGTTTTTCTTTCTTTCACTCGCTTTTCCCCTACGCTCTAGTCTTGTTTACGGCCGAAAAGTCTAACTATTTTTTTTGTGGTAGGTTTTTGCTGTTGCATTTTTTTTTGCAGAAAGAAAACAGAGAAAAACAAAATGGCGCGCGCCTTTCGAAACACTCGAGTACAAAACAACACTAAAAAGCTGGTGCACGGACTTAAATTCAATGCACTTGGCTGCCGGGTGGGTTGCGCTAGATGTTTTTCCACTTTTTACATAATTTCGTTGGTTATTTGTTGGCGAAAAATGTAGTTGAAAATTCTTACGTTTTACTTCTTTATTGGAAAGCAGTGTGCCCAGAGCGCGGAGGAAGAGAGATGCCAAGTTATATACCAGCAACATGACATTTCTGTTAGTAAAACGCTGTTACGCTTCTCTGTCTGTAATTTAACATGAACATGAATTATACCGATTGGCGCGCGATTACCGGTTGGGAATTCATGCCCACCTTTCTCCCCATACAAATCCGCTCTCAATTACCGCTTCGGAATTCATGCCCACCTTTCTCTTCCCGATTACTCTGGAAAGTGGGATATGGGATATACTAAAACATAAATGCTTTTAAAAAAATTAATTAATTTAACTTTGTTTAATATTTGGATTTGTTTTATATATTATTTACAAAAATACAAATAACTAAATAAATTTGCATTGGAGAATATATTAAAGAGTTTGTCCGGTTGGATTTAAAGAAATATCGAAATATCCGGCAAATAATGAGGGCATACATCTTGTTTACAATATTTTTAAAATGTCAATAGAACGATGTCCGTATTGTTTACATATTTTCATATCAAAAATCTACATTCTTGCCATTATCTGTTGTTTGTTTTATAGTTCGTAAATCTGCAGCAAACTTCTGTGATGTTTTTGAAAATTTAACGGATTACGGAACTGTAGAAGGATCGCAGATGTCCGTCAAATTAGCGCCGAAATGAAACAGTGGAAAAATGGAACACAAAGAAATTTTTGTATATTTTATTTATTTTGTAAGTAAGGCACCAATTTGAACAAATTAATGTGTATAAATGCTAAAAAACGAATTTACTATTGTTTTTTATTGGGGTATTTGACTTTTGGATTTATTTAAAAAACTTTGAAAAATCGGGTTCCACGGTTTATTTAATATCTCTGCTCACAGGAAGTGTTTCGGAATACTGGATATTTATTCTAGTTTCAGTCTACAAAGTTTAATTTTCCTCATTCCAGCCAGTTTTTAAGAAAATCGCATAATAGTGAACCAACCTCAAGTTCTCTTATAACTTCAGTTTAAGAAAGTGTTTCAATATGCACGGTATATTAGCTTACTAGGAGAAGATTAAAGAATACTTGGTGAAAATTTCATAAGATTTAAACCACCAGTTTCTTAGAAAATCGCAATACAGTGGGTGGTATAGATGGGCTGTTAACATACGGGCCAACTATGAAAATAGAACCAGAAGTCAACCTGCAGAGAACCAGTTGCTGAACCAGACAACGGAACCATTGAAAAATACTAGATTAGAAATATTTGGCAATTCTATAGCAATTTATGCATTTAAATATACAAATGTAGCTGTCCCATTAACGACATCGGCATTATAAGCATAGAGACAAATTAACTATTTATTAACTATTATTGTATGCAATATGGCGGCATTCTTATGCATCCCTGGTAACAAAAGGCTTTATCCTGACATATCAGGTATTCCGGAACACTTCCTGTGAGCTGAGATATTTCAACATTCTTTTAAAAGATCAAAAGGTTAAATACCCCCAAAACCAGTAAAAACAATAATAAATTCGTTTTTATCATTTATACGCTTAATTTTGTTTAAATTAGTGCCTTATTTACAAAATAAATAAAATATAAAATATTTCTCCGTGTTCCATTTTCCCACCGTTCCGTTTCGACGCTAACTGACCGACGCTAATTTGACGGACATAATTTAACGGACATCTAAACATAAACAACTTCCTTTCAAAACAAAAACAATCGATCAGCTGTTCGCTCTCTCTCTCTTTTGCTGCTGCAGCGGTCAACGACCTTGGATAAGCGATCAACTATTTTTTTTTTGCTCTGAAGTTGTTGATGTAGGTCAGTGCAAAAAAAAATAATCAATCAACTGTTCACTTATCCGAGGTCGTTGACCGCTTTTGATTTTGGGTTTAATCATGAGCAAAATAAAAAAAAAACAAAATAAAAATCATGAGTTAATATTATTTTCTATTTATCAAAAACTATTCTTATTTAAAATTTCTATTTATTTTACTTAAATGTATGATTATTTTTGATGACTAATCAAAAAATCAAAAACATAATTGATTTTTATACTTCAAAAATAAAAATAATAATTATTTACGGTCTCTGGTTAAAATATATGTCTAAAGTCTAGACCAGGCGGGCGGCTGAGCAGGTGGCCGCCGAACCTGCGCTCTGTGGCTCCGCTTCGCTCCCAATCCCCACAAGGCTAACAGCTCCGCCTCCAATGGCATTGGCCAGCACCCGCTTGTAGTTGCTGCTGCACTGGGAGTCGGCCACAGAGCGCCCGTCACCCTCATCGCGTCGGCATAGATCCACCGCGAAGGGGGGAGCTCCCGACGAGTTGGCACTGTGGATTTCCAGGCGTCGTTCCAGAATGTCCGCTGTGGTCAGCTCGCTGGCCTGCACCAAGCTGCTGGCTGGAACATTGCTTAACCACGGCTTGAGGATGCTCTTCTTTTGGATGGTTGCTGCCTTGCAGCGGCATATGACGTCGGCATGCTCGCCACAAATGGGACAGGTGTCCTCTGTGGCGGGTGCAGACGATCCCTCCATAGCCTCATTGCCACCGCCGCCCACAATAGTGGGCATGGTGGCACCGGAAGAGCTGCCGCTGAGCTCCAGTTCGTTGACAGCATCCACTAGGGTTTTGAGGCCGGCCCCGGGTTGTGGACATCCTTCACCCAGGCTGACCACCTCCTGCTCCTCGTAGTTAGGACTCAGAAGCAACTTGGATAGTGGTGGGGCCAGGCCCAAGCCCAGGTTACGTTCATGGTACAATTCCGAAATGCTGGGGGTCAATTCGCGGGTTATGTGTCGCATCATGCTCTCCTGCAGGCACTTGGCACTCGACTTGGACGCCACTGGAACCTCCTCCGGCTTGGGTTCGCTAAGCATATCGGCGTCCGACTGCGAGAAGTACAGGCTGGAGGGATTGAAGGCCACGTTCGAGATTTCCTCTTCTTCGGGGAGGGCCAGGGGCTTACTGCTGGCGGATCCATTGGCCATGGCGTTGCCTCCGGGCGCACTCAGCTCCGTTCGCACACTCAGCCGGTCCATGAATAGGGCGTGCTCCTTGTTAACCCGCGCTGCCAGCGAGCTTTGGGCGCTACCCAACTTGATTTTGGGCTTACTGCGACCTCCAACACCCACTCCAAGGTTGTGGTAAGTAGGGCGACGTGGCGGCGGCAGTGGAGGCTGCTGCTGCGGCATTGCTCCACGCCGCAGGACCGTAGCATGGCCCGATCCCTCCCAGTCCGTGGTGCTGCTGGCCGAGCTGGAGCTGTCCGGTCGCCGGCTCATGGTAGCCGCAGTCGCCGGTGGAGCTGTAGCAGCTGAAGTCGTCGCAGAGTACAAGCTTCTGATGCGCGTTTGATGGGCCAAAGCCAGCGATAAGCTGGGATCGGTCACGGGCGGACTCGGCGTAAAGGCGGCGTCACTTTCGCCTCCACCTCCCGGACGGGACACTCGCACTGGAGCTCGCATGCTGGCATAGCCCAGTCGAGGATTGGAGAGACCCGCTCCTGGCTGGGTGGCATATCCATCGGACAGTGAGTGCTCGCTGTCGGTGGTGTTGGCCAAGCTGGAGTCCAAGCCACCGCCTCCTCCTCCTGTCCCAGTACCTCCGATGGCTTCAGTTCTCCCACCGTCCGGTTCTCCACGACGTCGCACGTACGAGATGAAGGCGCTGCGTGGATGCAGGGGCAGTGGAGCCTTAGTGGCCCCGTTCACGGACGGAGTACTGCTGGCCGCAGGCGGCACAGGTGGCACGTCCATCTCCGGTTCAACCAGGGACTCACAGCTGCTGCTGTGAGCCGATTCTGTGTCCATGCCCAGGTTCTTAGGCGCCTCGCGGGTATCTAAACATTTTAATTAATTAATTTTAATAAAATTTGAATAATTAATTAAACATAAAGAATACTCACCGAACAGGGCAAGCAGTGCCTGCAACACAAACTGACAATGGCGACGATTGGCCTGCTTTCCCGTGCGCAGGATCACCTGGTCGGCGCCAACCTCCGTCAAATCAAAGCCTACGGATGCGAGCAGTTCATGGCACCCGGCCACCCGCCAGAGACGCACGCTTAATGGCATCTCTATGAAGCAGGATTCCGCCGCCATTATATCCGTCTTGATGGCGTTTGTGCTGGAGATGGAATTAGAGCCTGGGAACTGTGCCAAGATGTTGCGCATCACGGCAATCACGTCGTCGGCATACTCGGCACTGTTAACGTGCACCAATTTGGCCAGTGCCTGAAGCGTAGCCGGCGTCAGGGCGAGCAGAGCCTGGAGACTGGCCGAGCATTGCGACATCCGTTCCTCGGGATCCGCCTGCGGGAAGAACACGCTGGACGGGATCCCGTTGGCGGCCGGCTCAAAACGGAAACCCACTGCCATCAAAAGATCCTTCCAACCGGCCACCGGACCCGCCTTGTTCTCGATACTCTGCTGGGTGGTGTACATGGCGTTCTTTTGGCCGCGGTGAATCCGCTGCAGGCTCTTCTCCACCAGATGCAGGCAGACGCGCAGCGCATCCCGGCATCGTTCCGGTGTCCGCAGCAGTTCACAGAGGGCGTGCCCCAAGGCCACCTTATTGGACAGTCTGACGTTGCTGCCCACGAGCAGGAATCCCGCCCAGTTGGCCGGATGGGCAAAGTGCTTGGTGTGCTGCACCGTTTGCATGGCTTCGGCTAATGCGCTGGAAAGTGGAAAATAATTATTAATATTATTCCAAGCCAGTAGAGTCATCCAAAGGCTACTTACCGAGCTGCTCGTGCTCCCTGCAATAATGCAGAATAGAAGGCTCGCAGCAGGATCTTGGCCGCCGTCTCCGGAACTGGCCACAGCGAGATGAGGACTGCGCCGGCTCCAGCCATCAGCCAACCGCCCGCAAGATGGGCAACTCCAGCTCCTGTGATGGGTTCCACGGAATGATACGAACTAAGCACAACCAAGCGGGCGCTGAGTCGAAGGTGACGCAGTTCTCCAGCCGCGAGGGTGAAATCCGCTATCTGCGGCTCATGTGGCTCCTTCTGTTGCTGCTGTTCGGCGGTCACCACATCGCCTGGACTGAGGACCACAGCGCCGAGCTGCCAGCTGAGATTGGCAGCAAAGTGGACACACTCGGCGGAGGGTAGCTCGGCCAGCACGGACTCCTTGGTGGCATTAGAGCCAGCCAGGGCAGTGGCTTGCAGCATATCCGCCACCATGGCGGCCTCCTGCAAGGCGGCGGGCGACTCGGCTCCAGCCCAGCCCCAGCGATCAGCCAGAGTGGACGGGACTCGAGGACCACCCACTACCAGGGCCTTTGGTGGGCGAGCTCTGTCCCGACGGGGCTTCGGACGGCCTCGCAGGGATTGCAGCGAGGGCGCCGTCAAGATGGCACACCGCTCAGACAAATATTCGCCATCCTCGCGAGCCGCGCGCAGAATTGCAAAAGGAACCAGGTACAGGGAGCTGTCCAGCACCAGGACAATCTCCCTCCTGCCCTGTCGATTGGTAGTAGCTCCTCCCGCGGGCAGCAAATCGTCGAATGGAGCCAGCAGCAGGTTGTACAGAGTGTGCAGACATGAGGGCCCTCGCCAGGCTGGTAGAGCTGGAGCTCTGCGCGAGCTGCGGCTGCCCACAGAACGCGTGGAGCCCTGGAGACTGGCCACCGAGCCGCCGACCGATCCCAAGGAGAACAGAGAGCTCAGCGAGTAGTTGGAAGAGTTGAGCAGCTGGTTACGGCTGACCATTCGCAGGAAGCCGCCGCCACCGCCCGAGCCACCAGCACCGGGCAGATCCTCCAGCAGCTGCTCCGTGCTGGCCCGCCAACCACTGCCGTCGCCCTCGTGAAGAAGGCTCTCCGAGTTGACTCCGAGATTATCGCGCACCAAGTTCACATAGCGCTCCAGCAAGCCATCGGGTCGCTCTTCGCCCTGTTCCCGTTCCAATTCCAGTTCCCGCTCCATCTCCAGTTCCTCCTCCTCTTCGCTGAGGGACAAAGGCAGCTGCAGACTTTGTGCATCGATGCGGGCCGCGTGAAAGCGAACGATTCCAGTCTGCGGCTGTAGCAGCCAGGCAAAGAGCTGCTCCCCGGCCAGGCTATAGTAGAGCACGGGCATCCGACCACGATTCACAGTATCCTGAATGGCTTCGCTGTCTGCCAGCGGGGTCTTGCTGCTCTCCCCGCTGACGGCATCGGCTCCGCCCCGAGCCTTGCAACGCTCGGCGGCCACAAGGGCGTCCTCGTTGCGATTCAGCCCCACAAGCAGGACCTGTAGCAGGTGGTAGCAGCTAGTCTGCAGATCGTAGAGAGCCTGGCGGGTCTCGGGGCTACGTTGCTCGTGCCTCACCGACTCCAGCAGCTGGGCAGCGGTTTCCAGTTGAAGGTGAGCACCTTCGGCGTCGCCAGAGGAGCGAAGGGCAAGACCTGGACAAGGAATATATATAGAAGGTATATATTATTAACACAATAAGAAATAATTCTTGTGTTCACTCACCTAGTTGATGTCTTATCTTGGCCTCCTCCTCAGACTTCCCCATAGACTGGGCGCTGGCCAATCCTTGCCGCAGATACTCCACGGCCTGGTTGTGCTGCTCCAGCTGATTATAAACCCGACCCAATGCCAGGCAGGCCATCGCCTTGGCCAACCGATCTGAGCTTAGCTCCAACTGCCTCTCGTAGCACTTAAGAGCTTCGTTCTGCTGACCCAAAGATTCGTGCACGGATCCTAAGTTGCTCAGAGCTCTTGCCTGTAGCGGGGGTGCCGCCAGTTCTGTGCAGATTTGCAGGTCCTTCTGGTGCAGATCGAGGGCCGACGCATGCTCACCCATGCGCTGCTGGACCTGCCCGAGGGCGCTTATGGCATCCGATTCGAGGGCGCGATCCTGTAGACCTTGTGCTAGCTCCCGCTGGTGCTCCAGGCAGTTTAGGGCCTGCGAATGATTCCCGAGGGCGGCGTGGACATGTCCCAAGTCACCGTAGGCCTGGGCCTTGATCTCCGCACTGTGCAGTTCGTGAGCCACCACCAGACGCTTCTCGAGGCAAACTAGGGCGGCAGGCAATTGACCCAGAGCTCGTCGAGCTTGTCCTAATCCACGGTAGGCGCGCTCCTGATCCCGATGACTGGTCAACCCCAAGGCCAGCTGAAGCTGTCGGTCATGGCACTTCAAGGCCTCCTCGTAGTCCCCCAGAGCGGCGTAGCAATCACCTAGGTGTCCTAAGGCTCTTGCTCGATCTGCTTGAGTGGAAGGCAGGGATACTCGCTCCAAAGTGCCCAGCTGAGCTTCTAGGCAGCCAATGGCTGCCTCATAATGAGCCATATTGAGCCGAGCAATTCCCAGATTTCCATGAGCCTGCGCCTCCACTGCCGCATCACGTTGCTCCTGCGCCCGCTCCAGTTGCTCCTGATAGCACTTCACGGCATTCGTCCAGCTGCAGAGTGCCATGTGAACGGCTCCCAAGTGTCCATGAGCACGACACTCACCGGACAAGTCACCCAGCTCCTGGCGCAGCGTCAGCTCTTGGGTGTGATGTCCGAGAGCCTTGTCCCAGCGTCGCATCAGTCGGTGAGCCAATCCTAGAGCTCCGCAGGCAGCTGCCTCCATCGATCGATCTCCTGCGGCTCGGGCCAAGGCCAGCTGCCGTTGATATAGTTTGATGGCCTCCTGAAAGGATTAACATTCAATTGTAGCTAGAGTTTTGAGATATAACCTTCGATATTTACCTCGTGTGACCCCGTTCGGATGAGGATGTCCCCGATGTTGCCCAATGCCCGAAACTTGGCCGGCAGCTGGTTGGTGGCGTGGGCCACAGCAAGGAACAACTGCTGGCACTCCAGGGCGGCGGCAGTGTGCCCCAGAGCCAGGTGAGCCAGTCCCAGGTTGCAGTAGGCACGTCCCATGTTCGGACGATGCTGGGCATCCTTTGCGAGGGCCAGATCCTGATCGTAGTACCGCACAGCCGCTCGGAAGTTGCCCAGGCAGAAGTGGGCATAGCCTAGCAGGTGGCACGCCTTGCCCTCGGCAGTCACGTCGCCCAGCTCCTGGGCAAGCATCAGGTAGCTCTCATAATGCGGCACCGCCTCCTCGTACTCCTGCCGTCCGCTGAGGCAGTTGCCCAGGTTGAGCAGGGCGCAAGCCTCACCGGCGGTGTCCTTCAGCGATCTGGCGGTGGCCAAGTGGGCCCGATAGTGGGTCAGAGCGGCATCGTGGGCGCCTAGAGCCTGATAAGCCACCGCCAGATTACCGTGCGTGGCCGCTTCCGCACTGCGATCGTGCATCGCCTGATTGATGGCCAACTCCTGCTTGTGGTACTTGACGGCAGCCTCATAGGATCCGGCCATGTGCGCCATCCGGGCCATATTCCCGTACGCTCGTCCCATGCCCGTCCTGTCGCCCAGAGATCGGGCGATGCCCAGATGAGCCTGGTGCAGCTTTAAAGCCGCATCGTGGGAGCCCAGCATTTGGTAAACAATGCCCAGGTTGGAACAGGCTCTGCCCTCGCCCAGCTTATCCCTTGCTGCCAGCGCCATGGCCAATTGGCGTTCGTGGAACCGCTTGGAGGCACTGGCATCGCCGGCACAGCGCGCCGCATGTCCCAATCCGGCGTAGGCGGCTGCCTCCATGGAGCGATCGCCTAGAGCCTGAGCGATTCGTAGGACCTGCTCGTGACACGCAGCCGCCTGGGTGAACTGACGCCGCTGATGGTGAGCAGATCCCAGATTGGAGTAGGCCCGCGCCTCCTCCACCTGGTCGTGCAGCTTACGCGCCAATCTAAGATGCTGTGAGTGGCAATCCAGGGCTGCTTCACACTCGCCGAGGGCCAAGTAGACCGCTCCCACGTTGCCGATCTCTCTGGCCTCCTGCAGCCGATCTCCCAGCTGCTTGAACAGCTGCACGCACTGTTTGTGGGATGCCAGTGCGTTGGGGTAATCCCCGCTAGCTGTATAGACGTGACCCAGCGAAGTGAGGGCGGCAGCCGCCGCTTGGGTATCCTTGCATTTCATAGCCAGCACCAGCTGGTAGCGATGGGCTGTAAGCGCCTCCTTGTGGGCTCCCTGACTGAAGTAGGCAGACCCGAGGTTGCCGTGCGCCCGGCACTCGCCCGCCGTGTCGCCCAGGGACTTGGCCACCGCCAGGTCCTGCTGCATGTAGCCGATCGCCTGGTCCAATTGATTTAGCGCCCAGTGAGCGGAACTCAAGGCACTGAACACGGAGCCGCGCAGCTTCAGGGAGCAACTGCCAATTCGCAGGGCGGCTTCGAGTACCGACACCGCCGCCGGATACTGGGCAGCCTGCAACAGCTCCTGGCCCACCACCGAGCTGACCACGAACGGTGATTCCTGCAGCTGCATGGTGCGCAGCTGCTGCAACGTTGGCTCCAGCGCTGTCCTCAGTGGACTCTTCAATGAGGCCTCCACAAGGCCTCCCATCAGCTGCTTGTTGGTCGGCTCCTGGGCCAAGCCGGAGGCAAAGGAGGCCAGAGCCTCGCCGTAGCGACCGAGACACTGAAGGGCCACGCCCTGGCGAAAGTAAGCCTTTGGCCACTGGGGGCACAGATCTCGCGCCTGCGTAGCATCCTGCAGAGCGGCCGCAAACTGGCCCTGTTTTAGAAGCGCCGCCGATCGATTGCTGTAGAGGATGTGGTTGCCGGGGTCCAGCTGCAGGGCGTCCGTGTACAGCAGCACCGCCGTGGCAAAGTCACCGCTTTGGCAGGCGCCGTTCGACTGGCGAACCTTCTCCAGGAAGAGAGCACGGTTCGCGGCGGGCAGCTCCGGCGTGCATTCCGGCTCGTTCTAGGGGAGATTCAAGAGTGGATTTGTTTAGATTAAAGCATGAAGAGCATTTCAAGAGATATGGAAGCTTTCGTATGAATATAAAAGTGGTTAAGAAGTTATAGAAGATCATTAGAGCTGGAGGAAGTATCGATGTAGTATCGATACATCCGAATCCCAGTCCGCGGGTCTAAGTAGAGCAATAAACACAACTGTACAAAAGTGGAAAAGTGGATAACTTTAGGGGAAGGCGGAGAAATGACTGTTCGCGGGGAATCCGCAAAGAAGCGAGAATTGAGGAAAGCGTCTGGATGATTGCACATCTGCCGCAGTTATTGGGAAGCACAGTGGATACAGGTAAATATTTTAAGACAAATTTGCAGGAAAAGCATGTAACAAACTTTAGATATTTTAAGTAGATCGAAATTATAAGTTTATTATCCAAAAAGTTTAAAATAATTTAATTTCAGGTAAAGGTAATAATAATACCAATTCTATATTCTATTCTTATAGAAGCATAAGCAAGGAAATCATTAAGATATTTTCTTCTAAAATGGGATTTTTCTTTTGGAAATATTACGGATATATCCCTTTGATTCCTGTACTCCTTACCCACTGTGCAGTCGACACTGGGTTGTAATTATGTTAAATGCCGACGCACCAGCTTCGCGGCTAAGTCGCCAGCCCTCGGAACACAGGTATGCGGCCACCGAGTCACGTTTCCCGGCCAACTGCTGTTCGCTCCCAGATCTCAGCAAAGCTCCACAGCTCCACAGCTCCCGATCCTGTTCGCTGGCCGTCAAATGCGGAAGCAATTCCACGAATTCGTGGCCCAAGAACTGAGCCACGACTGGTGGTGAATCAGTAGCTGCGACTAGAGCCGAGCTGATGCCTTTTTGGGCATAGGCCATGGTCACGGCCATTGCAGGGACGAGACAAGACGAGACCGTGACAACGACGTGGAAATTTTTACATATTTTTTGAAGCAATTAAATGCAATGAGTATGCAAATGCATTAGGCCGCCACCGAAACGGCGACCGAGTCCCAGTGCCACAGCAGCCATGGCCAGTCCTTGGCCAGGCAAGTGCCGATGCAGCCCCTCCTGATGTGGCTGCTGTCGCTAGCGGGGCGTGAGTTACGGATAACGTGCTTAGATTGGCCTTCTGGCCGGGACAAGCTGGACCTGAGCATGAGCTTGAACCTGAAGCTGTGGCTGAACCTGAAGCTGTGGCTGAAGCTGTGGCTGTGGCTGTGGCTGAACCTTGCCTCGCGAATAAATCAGCCAGCAACAAAGTATCTGACAGATGCAGAACGCAATTTTCGCTTTATGCCGCTTATAAAAGCCGGCAACGGACTTCACCTCAGCGATAAGCCCAAAATGAAGAGGGCGTTACCAAAAAGAAAAACATCGAAGCCAAACGAAACGGGGAAGCAGACTGACTTGGATGGCCGACTTACAAAATACCCTGTACTTTGGGCTGAACTAGGTAACAAGCTAATAAAAATAATAACCTTAGCCTTAGCTAAGGGTATCACGAACAGTAAACAGAATCTCCTTCGCGTTGGCGATGCTAGCCAAGTAGATCTGGCAGTGGAGATTGCAGAACGGCTGCCAATGGTCAAAGTCGGAGCTAAAGTCAAAGTCAAAGTCAAATAAACACGCACAGAGAGGGCGAGGAACATGCCCATGCCCTCAAAAACGACCAGCGAAGATCTCCGGCAGGAAGGGAGCGCCGACGGAATGGCATTAGGAGATGTTATCACCCTCCAACTAAAATAATAATAATAATAATAGCAGACAGTCGGACGGAGTTAGGAGCACTCGTAGCGGAATGTCGATGGTTTAGGATAAGCCCAAACTGTGGGAATGCTCTACAAGAACTCTGAGATCCAATGATGACAGATGGGTAGCATTTCTTAAATGTACTTTTATCCGTCTCGGAATAAGTATATCTAAATATTGTAATCCCTGCTACCAAAGATTCACATTTTTTTAAGTGATTCCAAAGCCAAGCTAAAAGTAATTTCTTTTATTTGTTGAAAGTTAACTAAAGAAAGGCAGAGCTCAATATTTAAGCTCTTTCATTTAGGAAAGTTATATGTTCTCTAAATCTTAGTCTGATCGACGATAGCCTGAATTTATACCAACGATTTGTGTGTGTTTGGAATATTTATAAATCTATTTATAATATAGTAAATGTTTGCCCAAAACCTCTGTGTAGAAAGTCCTGCCAATTTATATGACTTTTTTGTGGTATTTGTTATTTTTTTCGGAGATCATGGGTATTAATTCTTATTGTACGATCCTCTAATTAACTACTTTCCCTGCCTATTATAAGACTTGAATATTCTGACCTTTCGCTTCGCTTTTTTGTTCCTGGCCCTGGACCAAGCTGTATGTCAATTTAGGAATTGGCGCCCAAATGGCACATAGAGAAGTCATGTAAAGTGATACGCTTGCCATCTCGCTCCAGCAATTCCAGCTAAATTGGCAGCAGCCACTGCAGCAACAGCAACTGCAGCAGCATCTTAGAAAATAGTCGAGAAGACGGCCAAGAATTTTATGCAACGCGAAAGGGAGAAACAGAGGATCGAGCCGGAGATAGAGATAGGGAGAGAGAAAGGAAGTCGGCGGTGGAATTCAGGAATGCCAGAGAAAAACCTGCGATTCGAGAACTGGTCGCCGTTTGTTGGCTGTCCGCCCAACATACAAAAAAAAGAAAGAAACGCGAAAGGAAGGTAGCTAGGGAAAACCATATTTTATATACCCTTAAAAACTAAGTTTTTTGTATTAAATTTCCAATTATATAATTAATTAATAGCCCTAAATAGCACTAGGTAAAATCTATAAAAAATAAGAAAGTTTATGATGATTTACAGAGTATTAACTCTGTAAATTAAAATATTTAAATTCATCAAAAGCTTTCTTGTTTTGTATAGATAAAACTTTACAAAAGGCTCCTAGGCTTTTACCTAGGCACACATAGAAATCTATTCTAGATCGACTTGCCTGCTGATGCTAATCAAAATTAATCCCCAATAACTTGATATTGTTACCAATTTCTTAATTAAAGTATACTTCCTTCTGTCAGGGTAATAGAAGAGTAAAAAAAAGCGCGGAGCAAGACAAAAAGTGGCACCCATAGATGCACTCGGGCGGTTGCCTGGAACCATGGAGTATTTTGGAGTGTATGTGTGAGTGGAGAGCTGGGAGCATGTGTGTATGTGTGTGTTGGCCAAGTTTAGAGCCTGCCGCTTGTGTGTGTGTGTTTGTGTTAGCCCCAGAGGCTGGCCAAGAGAGCAGCTTCGATAAAGTCTGTCCGTCGCATTGGAATGCGAACAATTTCACGATTGCTTGTGGCGCACATTGGCATGTTCTGCGCTCAACTTGAGAATTTTGTTGCAATTTAACGCGTAATAAAATAATTAGCTGCGGGCTCCGAAACTCCCTCTATATCCTTCTACGAGATTCCCCCCGCCACATTTGTCTGGGATCCGCTCTCGCCATGAGGCTAATCCCGGATTATCCCCTTCTAAAGACAGACAGAAGAAGTCAACCTTTGGGAAATTATCGTCAGACATTCAATTGTTAGTTTTAGTGGGTCTAGAGTCTAGACATTAGGGTGGGATTTATGAGTTGACTGGTCTTTATATTACCCCTTGTGTATTCTTTGATAAATTCTGTTTTTTAAAGGAGGGTAATAAAATAATTTCCCGCAGACAATTATTTCAATTTAGCCTTGCAATTTGGCTTAAAGCATTGCCGGAAATTAAATTAAAAATAATATATTAAATAGTCTTTTGGTATTATCCCAGGCTACTGGGTAATTGCTTTTAATTTCATTATTTTAATTATTATGAGGCTTTGGTCGTTATTAAATAATTAAAGTGCCTTCAAATTGTACTCATTTCGGGAAGCTTGAACTTACTCTAACTTTATATTATAAGACATTTCTTTAACCTTATTCCTGTGCATACCCTTCGCATGCCTATCTCCTCGCATCACCTTTTAGGTAAGCCCTAAATATTTGTTTGTTTAGGCCTTAATCGAAGTCGACATTAGTCTGGAATTTATGCACTCATTTGGCTGCTGTTTCCCCCTCTGCCCGAAATTCCTGGCCACGCTTCTCCGATCAGAGAATCTCGAATGGTCACTTCCTATCGTCCGTCTAGCTGCCAAAGGGGTGGGGATGGGCACTGGGGAGCTTCGGGGACAGGGACACTCGAAAGGCAGTCAGTCAGTCAGTCAGCGAGACAGGCCGCAGGGGTCTCGACTGGGATTGTGGATTCCGGACTGGTCCGTCTCGGAGACAGCGCCAGAAACTTATCCAACATCGTTGACGTTGTCGTCTGTTCCTGATGTTGTTGTGCTTGGATAGCTTGGATCTTTTTTGTTCTTGCCCATGACATGACAGCGCGGAATATGATGAAAGGGCCGGGCCCAGACTACTCTCAACCTCAGCTCCAACTTCAGAGTCAGAGATTCAGGGTCAGAAGATGGTGCTGGGGGGTTTAGTCGCAGTCCACAACTGTTCCCGAGTCGCCGAGGTTTTGCGTTTTGGCATTTTTATCTCTGTCTGCTCTGTTGGGCTTTTGTTTAATTTGGTCTTGTAGCTAAGCCCTTTTGTAGTCTTGCCGCTGAGTTAATCAACATTGAAATCATTTTGCCATCATTTTGATTATTGCCTCTGATTGTTATTTTCCTGTATTGCCTGCACTTGCAGAAAAAACAATCAAGACATATTTCAAAAAGAAGATTTTTCTTACTTGCCATCAATCAGCTTAAGGTTTCTTGTTTATTTTACTTCGAATTATGTTAATTTTAATAAAATTTCTTATTTTTATCACAAATAGGAAGCTCGCTAATTAAAGAACATAATTACATAAACTCTATATTATTTATTATTTGTTATTTGTTTGGTTTAATTCCACCTTTCCTTCAAGTGTACTTGATTTCCTTTATGTCTTTGCCTCATCTCTTCTTTGTTAAATTTTTGAGAGCGTAATGCATGATTAAGTTTTATATATTTGAAGGCCATAAATAATTGTCATGGTGTTTGAACTGCAAACTGGAAATATTTGGCTGGGGTGAGGGAGTCAGGGGGCTTGGGGATACTCTGCGGCAGCTTCCCAAAAGCAATAATTGAACAATAATTCGATTTCCTTTCGCCTCTCGACTTACCTCGGAGAAATCCCGCTGCGACATCTTATTCAGCAGCTGGTCGCCAGCGACGGCAATTTTGGCATTGTTCTCATTATTTTATTATTGGCGGCGTGATTATTTGCATTAAAGTTTAATGGCAAATTTATAAGGTTCTCATAATTCGTCATTTGTGTGCCAGCGTAGAGTCATTAGGGCGCCCTCGGATCGCTCGTTGTCTGCAAACAAAAGACGGTTGTAGATTGTGTTTATTTATAGAGCGGTTCGCAAAAACAAAGCCCAGACAATGAGACTTTCAAATGCCAGAAAGAGAATTCTAGGGAAGAACAGGGAAAAGAACCAAGGGACGATGTCGACGCCTCTTATGCAAATATTGGCCGATCCTCAGCCGCAGTCACATAAACTTGACAATTGAATGTGGCCATAAATTTGTGCGATCCCCAAGACCATCTTCCCTCCTCTCCCTGCTCTGTTTTTTAGTTTAGCCCCTATGACAGCTTCTCGCACAGTGGCCTCAGATCGGCGAGAATTCTGTCTCGGCTTGGATACGGGTTTCGGTGTCGGCACCGGGATGTGCGACTCTGATTGCGCCATTCACTTGCCAGCGGCGCCTGCCTATCAACGGCATCGGGAAAGGTGGTGGTGGTGGTGGTGGTAGCCGCCTCTTCCCTTCGAATTTGTTATCAATTAATTGGCTTTGCGGTAGCCGGCAAACTGCTCTTCTAGAGAAAGTTGCCAAAGCAAACAAGAAGCCGTAATTAAAATCCCGAACCGAAATTGGCCAAAATCAATTACGGCTTCTTTTTTCTCATAAGCGGAAATTCGCAGCCTCGCAGACGTGATCCGATACGATCCGGTCTCTGCCTCTCTTGTGGAAATTGCGTGTGTGTGTGCCTCTTAATAGGTTTCCATTGTTGGCCATAGAAGCCATAGATACGGCTTTAATTGAAATGTTAGGCCCAATGACAAGAGACCTGAGTGACAGGCCTGGGGAAACCGCAGTCACCATTCCCACTATTCCTCCTTGGCTTAGTGCGTTCCCCCTGAATTGATTTGAAGGAAAACTGCAGTGGAATTCTAATGAGCCCCAACCCGATAGCCCCTTGTGGGCAGCAAGAGAAGATCAGATTTATCACAGGAAAATAGTTAACAAAATACGTAATAATGGGTTTTATAAAGAGTTTATGATTGTTTGGTTAAAGAAGCATTTTTGGATATAAAGTTTTATTTGGTTTATACAATTTACTGCAGAAGATCTTAGTTATGTTCTTTGAAATTTTAACTAAATATATATTCATCTTTTAATTTGCTACCTGGACCTGGACATAGGACAGCTCTGCCTGGTGGACTTGCGGAATTTGCAGAGTAAAATTTTATTGAGTGAACAGTTGTTCGTGGAATTTGTCTCGCGCATTTATGTTTCTCTGTGCGATATTTTTATGATCGGTTGTGATGCCGTGATGCACTCAATTCACTGCTATCCTCTGGCAAATATCCAATAAATAGGCATAAAAAAACGCATAAACCGTAATGCATTCAGCCGGCTGTCATAAAGCGCTTATCAATTGCTCAGCCCCTGTGTGGCGGCACTTTTAACAGTTTGCTTTTATTACTTTTATTGGCTATGTTTGTTATTTTCTCTGGCTGACTCTGGCACTGCGCGCTTTTTGCACAATTATCATTCGTTTCAGCGACTGCTCGGCTCGGATCGGGTCGGGTTTTAACGATTATGATGCCCGGTTTCATAGCAAATGAGCTAATTTAGATGCCTTAATGGTTTTATAATTGTGCTTGGTCCCAGGTTTTTTTATGGCGACTGTGTGCGAGAGCCAGTGAAATGCAACAGCAACAACACTGGATCATCAAGTCTTTCACATAAGCGAATTATTCGAATTTGATTGAGTATTTTCTTTCTCTGTTGGTTTTTTGTTGAAATTTCAGCAAGTTCGTGTCCTAAGTCTTTTGTATTTCTTTCGAAATTTCAGCGAAATTGAGACATGTGTATGAAATTGAACGGAAAAACAACACTAATGATTATTACAGCATTGTTTTTCTCCCTGGATTTGTTTGATTTATATTTATTTTAAGAAAAATGAAATTATCAAGATAAGAAAATATATACTAATTATATAATAAAGCCTTTTGATGTATAACCATTTGTAAATTTTTTAAAGAACCCATTGATTCACAAATTAATGTCACGTTAGCATGGGCTTTTTACGAGCTTTGTTATTTCTTGTTGCCATGTTTTGCGATTGGGGAAACACATTTTTTATTGCTCCAAATAAGGCATAGTATCTTTTCTGTCGCTAATGAACTCTCACAGTTTATTTGCGCCCAAAAGTCAACAAATGCCGACGAGAATTGCTTTTGTCAGGTCATTAGCGTTGACTAAAGTTGCCTTTAACTCAGGCTCCCTTGGCGGGGCGGGGGGCGGCCAGAGAAGGACCAGGGAAGGCGCGGGGAATCCCCCCTCCAGACACGCCACACCACTGTCGCAGCCACAAAGTGTGGCAACATTCTTGCACTCGGCCACGTTGGCGGTCGTTTAACGAGCACAAAACCCAGCCCCAGGCCAAGGCGAGGAGGCGGAGGACTCGTCCGCATCAACCGAACCGAACCGAAAAACATGACCACCGTTGGTCCACCGACCATGCTGTTGCTTTATTACAACTTCTATAAATGATTTCCGCTATTAAAGTGAAACATTTTTGCATAATTTTTCACTTAGAAAGGACAACAAGCAAAGGGAAAGGAGCGGCGGGTGCGCGGGGCTGAGAGGAGAGGGAATTCCTCACGCTTCATGAGGCCCGGCAGGTATGCCCGAAAATTCCACACCAAAAACGCCTACCCAGACCCATATACTCGACTCTCGATCCTCGATCCTCGGTTCCCAGACCATGAACCGCTGCCAGACTGCGACCCAGCGTCATCGTCAACGTCTTCTTTGCTCGGTTTTTGATAATGCCCTCAACCTCCGCCTTCCATCCCGATCTGAGATCCATCTCGTAACCTGTTGAAATGTGTGACAAATTGGGCGTAAAGAGGCCTCGGCCCAGCCCCATACCCCAACTCTCTTCCCTTGTAGCCCACGGACATGAGACGTGGGCGTGACAGCACCGATTTTGGTTCAAAATTTTTTTTTTGGGTTTTCTTTTGCGCCCGGGACGAAAATATATTTTAAGCGGCCTCAGTGCAAAAAATTGAGTCATAAATTATTATGTTTAATAAATTTATAAGGGAGAGGTGCATTTTGCGCAAATAAACTGAGGAGAATATAATGCATATAATAAGAACCTATAAAGAGCCAAGGATTATTGTACTTAATGGTCATTTAAGCTGAAAAATCTCCAGCTCTGTTAGCATTTTCGCTTTCCAAGACTTTCGAAGTAATATATTTATGCAAATTTAATTTATTATACTTTCTTTGCAAAACTACAAGCACTGTACGCCATTGAATTTCCCAGGGTTTTCATCGCTGTCACTTTCCCCCTTAAACGGCCGCGTCTTTTTCCACACATCGGACACTTGTTAACGAACAAATCGGCGACTAAATTAATCACACAACATGAGATGTGTGGTGGCGACGGCTAAAAGGTGTTTATGTTTTTAGTGCGCCTTGCGTTTTCGCAGCCGTAACTGGCATCTTGTACAATTTCTTAAAAACTCATTAAAATTGCTGGCCGGCAGAGAAACATACGGACTGGATGGATGCTCGTACATATTTCCCTGTTGGCGCAACATGGTAACAGCATTGGATAGAAAAAGGAAAGAAGAAAGATGCAGGCTGGCCAAACGAATAGCAATTTTAATGAAGCCAAAGTCGCAGTCACTTGTTGCAGTTGTTGGAGTCGTAGTTGCTGCTGCTGTTGCAGTTGCAGTTGCCGCTGTTTGCAGTTGTTTCTGTGGCAGGCCGCATTGTTGGTGCCTTATAAGCACGGCATGCATTTGTTGCCCGCAATGCGAGTGGCACGATGTAATTGACATCATTAGACTAAAGCGCAGCGGGTCCGACTAGAAAGTGGCCGGCTTTGCCCCTTGCTCTTCCCAGGCTTTGTCACCCCTCAATCCCTCGAACACCAAACCCCAACCCTGTTCTAGGCAGCACCGTTAGCCGGATTACCGTTGCGCGGGCGACACGACCCACCCGCTGCAAGTTCGTGTCCTGAGTCTTTGGTATTTCCTTGTGATTTTCATATAATAAAAGATGCGGGAAAGACTTGAAGAATGTCAGAAAATTAAATTGTTTATGATTCAAATATTTATTTAAAAAAACCAATATTAAGCCCTACACTTATCAACGATTTTTTAAAACGAGTTCGTTTCCTAAGTCTTTTGTTTTCCTTTGAATTTCTTTATGATATTTTTATATGACAAATGTCAACCTTTCGCTGATTTTCTTAGGCATTAAAACATTATTTTTAAATCGTATAAAATAACTATATCTAAGTATTAAACTTATATGTTGATGAACAAACTAATTTCATTTTTGAAATTAGGGATATTTCAGCAATTCCATTGTTTTCTTTTTCTAGAAAACAAAATCCAGGAAATATGTCGAATATTGTGTTCCCTTGGTGGTCTTGTCAAAAAATCAACCTTAAATCTAAATTTCCCAGCCAATAAATGCTAAATATATGTTAACTTAATTGGCACCTTGGGGGAAAAAAAGAATAGATGGAAAGACCTTTACAATGTAAGGCTCTTCCCAGAGATTCCCCCAATTCTCTAGCTTTCCTGTGCGGCCCCGTTAGACCCGCCGCCGAGTGCCGTTCGATGGACGGGCACGACCCACCGCGACGTGGAAGTCGGCCAAGGAAACCCCAGAGCGATCTCCGAGCTGGGGCCCAATTATGCAAATTATTAAATGAAAATAAAAAGTAATGTAATTATTTCGTGCCGGAGATTTAAATCCCTAATGCCATTGTCACATAAATTTCGAGTTTAAGCATTTTCGGTCGAGACTTTCGTTGGGAATTTATGGGAATTAATGTATGCTGCCCCCCCACTCACCATGGAATGTTGAATCTGGGGACTGGAAACTCGGCTTTGTTCTCCAATCTCTTTCGGTGGCTTCTTTCCTTTGTTTTATTTTATGATTGTTTCTCGCTTTGTTTTATCACAGGCTGCTGGAATTTTTTGTAATCAATTAAATGGGTGAAATTGTGCCGCACAAAGTGTAATTATAGCAAATAAGAGCAAATGATTATCACTTATTAACAATATATTGACCATCGGTGATCAGCGAGTGACCGTTATATTGATTTTATCTCATTATTCGCGAGTTCTTTTGTTTTGTTTGTTTTTGTGGCCGTTGCTGTTGCGTTGCATAAAATCTGATGAGTTATGCAGACGCCGTTATGTTGTTGTATTTTGTGCTTTTCTTGGGCGCTGCATAAATTAAAAATTCATTTTTATGGCTCTTATGTGTCATTTTGGTTAGTAATTTATGTAGAATCCGACTTGGCCAACAACAAGCAGTTCAAAGAAGAAGAAGAAGCAGAAGTCGCATTTATACACATATACACACACAAACACCCAAACACTGGCACACACTTGCACACGGGTCAAACAAGTCAAACAACTTTTTTTTTCATCTCTTTTGCTGGAAGCGGCCAATCTTCGGATTGCCTTCCTTTTTTCTTCTCTTTTTCAGTTTTCTCTCTCTTTTTTTATTAGTAGCATTTACTTAGGAATGCACAAAGCGAGAACATTTCGGAAAAAATTACAGCAAGTGCACAAACACATTGGAAAAATGCCTGGAAAATGCTTGTGGCCTGGTTTTTTTTTGGCCAAGATAGAGAGCGAGCCAGAGAGAGAGTGGTATTCCAACTTGGATAAATATCTTCGATCGAGTTCAAAGGCCGTTTTGCCGAAAGCTTCCCAGCATTACATATTTGCCCCGCATTTTTCGCAACTTTACATTAAGCTTGTTGTTTTTGCAACAGCCACACACACACACACACTGACTGGTTGTTGTTGCCCGAAACGGAATCTGCGTTTTGTTTGTTCATAAAAAATTCGCTGCCTTGTCGAGGCAACAGGTAACACCTAGTACTGTCACCATTTCGGGTCGTATAAACACTAAACTAGTCTTTGAAAATTAGAAACAAGAAATAAGAAAAATCGATCTTCTTGTGCGCACCTCGGGTTCATAAATAATTAAATCACCGCTAATAACAAACTTTAAGTGGAAAATCTCTTCCTGTCGCAACCGCCGTCGTCGAATGAATTTTTTGAACTAAAATATTTTGAACTAGAGGTGTCCAACTATAGATGGCACACGATATTATCGACAGCATCGATAGTTTAAAAACTATCATAACTTTATTTTAGTATTTTAAATTATTTATTTCTTTTTTTATTACTCTAAATTTTTTTGTTTGCTCTTGCCAGGCATTGTTTCGACATCCTTACGGCATTCCTCAATCGCCACAAACCCTGTTCTAGGCTGCACCGTTAACCGGATTACCATTTCACGGGCGACACTAAATCCCAAGGAAATACCAAAGACTCAGGACACGAACTTGCTGCGGGTGACAAGTTGAAAGACTCAGGACACGAACTTGCTGCGGGTGACAAGTTCGCGTCCTGAGTCTTTTATTTTATCTTTGAAGTTTCGTATAATTTATTTTTATTTAAAAACTAAAGATTCACATTGATAGAAAAAATTATTAATTGCGAAATAATACACATTATGGAAAGTATTTTAACCATTTACTGCACAAGTGTGACAAGTTCGTGTCCTGAGTCTTTTAACCATTTAATTATTTAATTAATGGCTTTATTTAAATCTTTCCCGTATTTAAATATTTTATTTTATGAAATACCCCAAGAACATACGAACTTCGTATCCTGAGTCTTTTGTTACATTTGAATTATTTTAAATATTTTACAAAAAGCAAAGGTTCCCTACATCCCTACATTTATAAACTATTAATAAAAGCAAGTTCGTGACCTGATTTCCTTATTTTTTCTTTACATTTTCAAATAATATATTTTTAAATAAAAACTTATGATTCTGATTGAAATTTAATATCTGGATTTTAAAGTAAAATGATTAATTGCGAAATAAAACACATTATGAGCTCTTATGCAAATATATTGGTCTTTATTTTGTATTGAATGTAAAAATTAAGTAGTAAAATATGCTTAGAATAAACGCTACGCTATAACGATACTTAACCAAATTATTTGTACCTGAAACGTTGGGTCCAAGTCTCCACACAGTTGCCCTCTTACTCCTCTTCACTGGCGTCGCCCAGGGGAATGAAAGCGGGTAGCGTTCCCAGGGTTGGACGCTTGAGCAATCCGCAAGATGCTTCTGTATCCGCCGGGTCTTCCGCCTCCTCATCTTTCTCCTCCTGCGGCTCTGTCCTTTCTGTATCACCTTTGGGATTTTTAGCCTGGGCAGCGTCGCATATGAAGTACCTAGAGCTACTGGGAATGTTCGCATCTTTGGCTTCCGGCTTTTTCTTTGTCTTCTCGATTTTAGTAACCTTAAGAATAACAGTCTTGGGCCGCGACTTGACCAACCGCTTAGACGGCGCTTTCTTGCAGAACACACACTTGGACAACTCACACTTGCCCTGGCGCTCCAGCTCCGGACATGCGAATTCGTGACGTTTCTTGCACTTGAAGGAACAAGGCGTTAATAGGTTACGTTTACGGAATGAAGCTAACTTACCTCGGCAGCCAGCGGGCAGTAGCCGCGCACAAAGTCAACGCAGATCTCAGCCTTGCGGCTGAGCTTCTTGTGCAGGTACGGGCAATCCTCACGAACGCAGACGCCGCGCAAAAAGTACCGGCAGACAGGCATCTTCTCCAGCGAGACGTTATGCGAGAGCAGACAGTCCGGATTGGAGCACTCGCCGCGCAGGAAGCTGTAAATAAAGGACAGGGAGTATGGAAACCGTATTGGGGACTCAATAAAGGGAACGCCATTAAAGTGTAAGCACTCCTCGCGTGACCTGTGACAAACCTGGTGCAGATGGCGACCTGTCGTTGATCGTGTAGCTTGCGACACTTGCCGCGGCTGTGGGCAGCACACTTGCCCAGCTTTTGGTAGATTGCACAAGGCACATTGGTCTTCACCCGCGATTTGTTTAGCAGCGTTAAGCTCCTCTGCCTGGCGGTGATTAGATGGGCCCGTGACAAGTGATTCGTGGTGCGAATGAAGACGTTTTGAATCTTTGGCGAGGCCACGTAAGTGAGGCCACCAATATCGATGCGCCGCATTATGGTGCGATTCACGCTCATCTGTGGCGCAGCAGCAGCAGCCGATGGTAGTCGTGGAACGGTTGATGTAGAAACTCTGGTTAGGCGGCATCCCGATGGATCCAGAATGAACTTGTTTCCACTAACGAACACCGCTCGACCTGACAACGATGGCTTGACGGTCCGGGGAGTCGTAGCTCTGGCATCCAGCTTCGTTATCTTGTTCTTCGATATCTTCTTGTACATCACGCCATGTATGCTAACCATGCTGAGGGACTTGTTAACGGACAGCTTAAGGAGCTGTGGCTCGGATCTGCAAGAGAATTACATAGCTGCACATATAGTTTACAAAGGAAGGGCTTTTACAAAAAGGGAATGTTAAACGCTGAAGGAAATACTTTTTCAGGGTAATTATTTAGCCATAACGCAAGTCAAAAGCAACCCAGACAGGATATCTGGTGAAACAAAGCTAATAATTCCTACCTCAGTTTCTTTTTGGGGTCCGATTCTTCGTTGGTTCGTCTCAGGGCGTACTGACCCACAAACTCCCGCAGTGGCCGCCGCTTCTTGACCAAGGGAGTAAAGGTTAGTGATATGGAGCGCACCAGCTTGTACTTGGTGCGCTTGGCAGGCGGCACAGGTGGTTGAGAGGCGGGAGGAACGGTCACAGCTCCTTGGCGCACAATCTTACGTTTGGAAATGCTGACCAAGGGCGGCTGGGCGCGAGGAGGAGCAACCACGGGCGGAGTAGGTACTGGCGGAGGAGCAGCGACCTTTACTGGAGCCTTACGCACCAGACACGTGCTGGCCTTGCTGATGATCTTGGCCTGTGGGGGAGGTGGTGTGGCTGGCACGGAAATTATTGGCAAGGAAGGCATCTGTTTGTAGTACGCAGCAGAGACCTGTTGATGCAGGAACTCCTGCTGTTGTTGTTGATGCTGTTGTAGCCGTTGCTGCTGTTGTAGCTGCTCGTACATGGCCTGCTGGCGCTGCAGGAAGTGCGGATTGATGTGAATGGCGGGTCCTGGGTACTGGGGCGGCGGCGGGGGTGCCTGAAACGGCGGCAGCTGATGCGCAGTTTGGCCTTGCAGCAAAGCAGACGCTGTGCGTCCAATTTGGAAATTGGGATTTATGTACACCTTCCGCGTCACGGAAGGCATGATATCGTCGGCGCTCAGGTGCGGCAGCATTTCGTTAGTGACTTGGTTAAGGCTGTAGAACGTTTTTTATGCTTGTTTGCTTGTATTCCAAAGTTTAACACTTTTTAAAAATCCTCCTTTGTACTGTAGTTATTACGTGTTTTTAGTGAGACCGTATTAAGTATATGATGTATCAAAATATATATCGATATTTATCGCAAAATGATACATTTATTTTTTGCCCAAATATCGATATATCTTCTGCAAAACGTGGATTTGATTGGCACACAACGTTTCTTTTATAAATATTTTTAATAAAAATGGGCAAGGATCGGGGCAGAGGACGCCGGAACCACCACTCCGGGCCCTACAACAAGAGCAACTGGCGGGGCCAGAAGCGGGACCGTCCTCCCCAGAACGGAGGACAGCGCAACAAGTACAGGGTTTCAACTTGCCCACAAGCTACAAGTACTTACCGGCTTTTACTGTTTATTTTTAGAGCTCCGCAACAACAGAAGTCCGTCCTGCTTGAGAACCAGGTGGGCATCACGGAATTCACAAATCCTGACGCTCCAGGATTCACCGGCATACTTAAGTCGCGCTTCTCAGATTTCCATGTGAATGAGATTGACAGCGAGGGCAAGGTCTTGGAGCTGAACGACCTCACCGTGCCGAAGGTGGCCATCGAACGTATGTATTTTAACTTATTTTTTTAAAACTAATCAATTGATTTATAGCCTGAAATTCCAGCGGTGGACCAAGAAGATCTGGACAAGTGGAGGAAGGAACTGGAATCTGTAATTGGTGCTGAGGTATGGCAGGAAATAGCCGACCTGGCCGAGGCGAAACTCGATCCTAAAATCGAACAGAAGGTGGAGATAGATGTGAGCAGCCTTGATAAAGAGAAGCGCGGCCAGGTCCACCAACTGGTTAAGCAGTTATACATCGGTAAATTGGTGTCCACCACTATTGGGCAGCAGCAACAGGTGAAGTCAACGCCGCCCGAGGAAGAGACGAAGCAACAGGAGCCACCGGTGGAGAAGAAAACTATACGTATCCTAAAACCCAAAGGGGGACGCGGTAAGCAATGAGCTTTAGTGTGAGATTCCCTTTTTTAATAATACATTTTTCCATAGGCGACAAGCGCTGGAACTTTCCCGCGGAATTCGTTAGCTTTCTGGTGCACAAAACCAACTTGGTTACCAGTGATATCGCCTCCACTTTGGCCTCGCGGCTTTTGTAAGTTCTGTTGCGGAGTTTACCAGCTAAGCTGCGATCATCAAGGCTTGATTTCTCCACAGCTTGCGACCCTCACAGGTGAACTACGCCGGCATCAAGGATAAGCGGGCCAAGACCACTCAGAACTTCTGCATCAAGCGCCGTGCGCCGGATCAAATCGTGAATGCCGCCCGATCCCTGCGGAACGTGCAGATCGGGAACTTCGCCTTCCGAAACACCACCCTGAAGCTAGGTGACCTGCAGGGCAACCGTTTCCGCATCGCTTTGCGACACATAGACAAGGAGAAGCGTGGCGACATTGAGGTTGCCCTGCATTCGCTCCGGGAACGGGGTTTCATCAATTATTACGGCCTGCAGAGGTTCGGCAACAGTGCTAGCGTGCCCACATACGAGGTGGGTGTGGCCCTACTGAAATGTGATTATAAACTGGCCTGCGAGCTGATCCTAAAGCCACGCGACTCGGACGTAGAGTTCATGCGTCCCATCCGCGAGGAATGGTGGGAGAAACGCGACTCTGCGGCGGCGGCAGCGAAGATATACGGCGACAAGTTCATCGAAAAGAAGTTGCTGGATGGCTTGGCCAGATTCGGAGAGTCTGACTACTCGTCAGCTCTGCGGCAGATTCCCAGGAACATGTTAATGCTGTATCCACATGCCTACCAGAGTCTAATCTTTAACAGGATTGCCTCTAGGAGGATCAAGAAGTTTGGCCTGAAGCTGATACCCGGGGATTTGGTATATGTGGAGCAGGAGGAGCCAAAGGAGGTCGCAAAAGAGAACGAAGAAGGGGAGCAAAAGGAGGAGGGAAATACCGATGATCTTTCAGAAACTCTCGAGGAGGAGGACGAGGCCATCGTAGAAGAATCCATATTTAAGCGCAAAGTTCGCCCCCTAACTTCCGAAGATATTGCCAGCGGCAGGTTCCGTCTCTCCGACGTGGTTCTGCCTCTGCCGGGACACGACATTACATATCCGGCGAACGAGTGCGGCGTCTGGTACGAGGAGATGCTGGCCGAAGTGGGTCTTACCTCGGATCTCCTCAAACACAAGGAGAAGACATACGCCCTAGGTGGCGCCTATCGCAAGATGATCATTCAGCCCAGTGATCTCAAGTGGAACTTCCGGCTGTACAACTCGCCCGAGGACTCGCTAATTGCCTCCGACTGGGAGCTACTGAAGGGCATTCCCGTTTGTCCAGAGCCCGCTGAGGATGAAGCGAAATTTACGGCTCTCCTCTTGGAGTTCTCCCTGCCCGCGGCCGCCTATGCCACCATGTTTCTGCGGGAACTCTTCAAGCAGGATACCTCGGCAGCCACGCAAATGCAGCTGGAAAAGGAAGCAATGGGGGAAACCGGAAAGGAGGCAACAAAGGAGGAGCCCATGGAGGAGGAGAGAGGGGAGACGCTAACAGAGGCGGCAACGCAGGAGGAGGTGCAGGCCAACTAAGTGCAGGACCGACGACCGAAGCCAAAAATCAATAATCTCGGGCAAATCAATTTTACGCGCGCTTCGTCGTATCCCAACTTCAAACCAACCACAACAATAACAATGCGCACGTGAGGACGACGAGGGCTGCTCTCTCTGTGTCTCGGTAGCTCACTCTCTCATTCTCATTCTCTCTGCAGCTGGAAGGAAGTCCTTTTGGTCCTGACGCTTTAAGGGCGACTGCGATTTCATTCGTTCGGTGGCAAGCAACGCGAAAGCTCGCAACGACGCGCTGCGCAGTTTTCCCCAGCTCACAGCTCACACAGTCCACCAAGTCGGACGGTTTTCCTCGGCGTTCTCAATGAAGAGCAGTGGCCAATGATTAACTAAATAACATTTACGGTTCCGCCAAGTCCCCGAGACTCGAATCAACCAGTGCATCCAACCCGATATAGCCAAGCTTTAGCATCCAGGAGGAGAGAGCCCAGCCAAGGTGAATTTAGCTGTTAAATGTGTGCTGCGCTTTTGGGCGCGTATTTTGAATAAGCCATTTATTTAGCCGTAAGCACAATTCACGGCCGAGCAATTGCCAGTAATTAAAAGTGAGTGAGCATTGAACTTACCCTGCCAAGCCCCGAACTGTACAATATTTTTGATTTTGGCTTCGGCCACCTTATCGATTTTTGTTGTGTGTGCTTGTGCCCGAAATCAATCGATAATACGGTGTTAATACCAAGAGAAGGAAGGGTCCGCGCGCGATTGGGGAAGGTGGCTTGCTTGCTTGCTGGCTGGCTGACTGGCCCGTAGGAGTAGTTCATGTATAGTGGGCTTAGCTGAGGTGCGTCAGGGGAGGCGGCGGTGCTCAGTGTTCGGTGCTCGGTAGTCGGAGATCGGGGTTACTTTCGGGGTGGCGGCAGTCGTTAAGGGTGCACGACGGTTCGCTCTACTCTGCTCCTCGCTCGTTATGTTTTTGTTCCCCCCTTTGGGAGTCCTCAAATTAATAAACTAAATGCTTGTTTTGGCGTCGCCGCCCGCCCACTCTCCGTCCGCATCCCTTCCGAAGCCGATCCAGACGTGGATATTGGACATGTTATTGCTTGCGCGCGCACTCTTTGGCTCTTTTTTTGACCAGTTACCAGCAGCAGTAGCAGCAGCAGCTGCGTCATATATAGTAGGAGTTTTTGGCGTGGCTAAATTCGATTTTCTGTCGCCTACCCCGCGACAGTCCATCCATCCAGCTAAGCCTTTCGATTTGTTCCTTCAGATATGTTGTAGCTCCTTGAATTACATGAATATTGGTGTACTTTATATCCGGATTGATTCGATAAGAATTAATCAAATGAACTTTAGGAGTAGTTAAGTATGGAAATTAGAGCACTTTTTTATTAAATACATTTTAGCAATTTATTAGAGGCGGAAAAAAATATTTAAAAAACTTTCATTAACAACAAATGAACAAATTTGTTAAGTTTCAGAGATTCTTGAGTATTTACCTACAGTTTTACTCTTAGTTTAGATTGGCAGATAGATAGTATTAAACTATGTACATATTTTCCAAGATGTCATTATTAAAATCATAGATAGGAGCGGGTAATATTTCCTAGTACATTAAATACGAATGCTACAAAGATGTCTAGTTAAAGCTCAAGATTTTCAAGTTAAACCTAAAATAAATAAGATTTACATTGTTTTGAAAAATGCTCAATTATATATCTGAAAACATTATCAGTTATTACCCTTCAGTATATCTTGCCTAAATAACTATATCATCGATTTGCTCTTCGTTGAGGGCGCGTAGATTACATTTGCAGAGATAGGCCAGAATCCTTTTCTCCGCCTTGACTCGGTTTGCATCCCCCAGTCCCTCGAGCAGCGCCTCTATCCGCTTCAGTAGTTCTGCGCTCACTGGAGCAGAGGTTGGTAGTGGTGCTGCTGTGGCATGATTAGCCGCTGGTGGAAGCGGCAGGGCCGTTGCTGCTGCTCCCGCATTCGCCAGCTGCTCATCCATGGCCTCTTGCAGAGGATCTTCCTCGTTGTGGACCTCTTCAGTAGGCGACTGAGGCTTAGGAGACCGCCAATTAGTGTCTACTACGCTGCGGTGGTTTCCGGCATGATGCGTCTGCTGCAGAAAGCGCATGTGGGACAGCAGAGTCCAATCGGACCCAGCACCTCCCGGCTTCTCTTTATCCGACTCCCGACGCCACTTGGCCACCAGGTGATTCCATGTACTAATGCAGGTATTCACTAAGCAAAAGTGTATATAAGGAATTTATGAAATACATATGTAAATACCTCAATTGCTTACCATCCGTATTGAGGGAAGCGGAGATGCTGCGCCAAATCTCCGTTTTCCGCTTCTTATTCGTGTCGTAAGGTGTGCTCCGCAGTTCCCGCTCATAGAGATTGGGATTAGCGCGGACCAGCTCTATTAGGCGTTTGTTAAAATCCGACATTTCTTTAAAATAAATTGAAAACGAATTCTTTGTGAGTAAACAAAACTTTAGAGTGACCGTTGTTTGAGTATTAGCACCCCCCCTACAAGTTTTTGAAAAAATACTAAAGTAAATAGGAAAAGAAAACAAGGATTCCTTCCGTTATATTTAATACCCTTCCGAAAAAATAAAATAAATATAAATTAAATATAAATAAATAAATATACCTACATAAATATATGAACTACTCGACATTGCTTCATTTAATTATTCATATTTACCCAGATTAAGTTTAAAATGCGCGTAAAACTCTAGCCATTTAGAATATTATCTATTATCAACAAACAATTCAATTTCAATTTATCCTTGAAATGAACAGTATTTTTTTTATTTAGGAATATGTATGTGTAGAATTATCTCCTAATCGAATTACTATATTATTTAGCTTGTAATTTGTACAAACTATTTTAAGTATGTACATATGCTCAAACATTTAAACATTGTTTGTATCGGCTACTTCACAGTCTGGCGTCTCTTATTGATTTATTTATTGATTTTCTCATTGACCAGGCGCTGTCCACCGCAGAGATGGCCGCCGAAAACTATCACCTCAAGTGGGATTCCCACCTGTCCTATCTAAACTCTTCCATTGCAACGCTTTATAAGTGAGTATAACCGAATTAATTCAATAATTGCTTTTTATAGCCATAAGTGGATGAAGTTTTTTAAAGGGCGCCATTTTTAATAAAATTTCAAATGTTATAACATTTTGTATTTCCCATTGAAGTGCAAAAATTACTTTATTTTAATATTGGACTTCTATATGGTTTTGTTTGTTAACATTTATAACCATAACATATTAAAATTTGATGTATTTTTAAGTAGAAAACTCAAATTTAAGTTTAAATACACCTTGAATTTCTCTAATTTCCCGTTAATTTGCGTTAATTTGCGTTAATATTTACAAAAAATAAATTAAACTAAAGCAATGCTTAAAATAAATACATAAACGTACTTATAAAGTCAACAATTAATTTTTTTTACGTTATAATTTCTCTCCAGAAATGAAAAGTTCGCCGATGTGGTCCTCTACAGTTCGTACAACAGCAGCGGCATCCCCTCGGATATACCCACGGTGGGCATTTCGGCCCATAAATTCATCCTGAGTGCTTCGTCGCAGTTTTTCGCCACCATGTTCGAAACGGCGCCGATTACCGCTCCCAATGGTGTCCTGTACGTGGTCCTGCCGCCGGATCTCAGCCATCGGGCCATTCAGATCCTAGTGCAGTACATGTACAGCGGCGAGGCCACAGTCTCCAACGATATTCTCAACGAGGTGCTGCGTGGCGGCGAGATTCTAAAGATCCGTGGCCTATGCCGCACCAGCTCTTCCAATGGCGGCGGTTCCGTCGTGTCCAGCTCGCACCACACACTGGGCGGTCACCTGAATCAGCGGGAGGCGAGTGCCATGTACATGTCAAATGGCACGCGTTCTGCTGCCCTGCCGCCTCCTCCGCCACCGCCACCCATTTCAGATCATTACTCCAGCAAGCCGGGAGGATCCCAGCGCTTTGCACTCGATCACCACCACCACTTGTCGTCCCACCACAACAACCTGAGCCACCACCATCAGCAGCAGCAGCAGCAGTTTCGCGGACTGGGCGCCTCCGTGATGCCCAAGGACAGTCCCGTGATCATCAAGTCACCGAAAATGGCCACTCACACGGGCCTACTCACAGTGGCCAGCAGCAGTAAGCTGGGCATCTCGGTAAACAAAGAGGTTGCCATCGATCCGGAGGACAAGTGCTGCTTTGCGGCCCCCGGACAAGTAGAGCCGCAATCACATCCACCGCCTCCAACCCCATCGTCGACAGCAGGAGCCGACGGCGGAGCTGGTGGTGGAGGATCCATAGCAGCAGGAGGCTCAACCTCTCAGCCCATATCCATATGCACGGAGGTGGGTTGCAGCAGTTGTCCCATGGCCCCTGGACCGAGGGCGGAGCAATCGGAGACCAGCTTGCGGCGCACGGAGTACGAGGAGCAGGCGCTACGCGAGCGGAACGAGGTGGGGCTGGTCTTTGAGCGACGTCTTCGGAGGGAGAGTGCCTGCGAGAGATGTGAGTCTATATTATCTATAATCTCATCATTTACTAATATAGTTTTTCATTCTCCAAAAGCTCACGACTACTACGAGGCACCGCCGCCCCACTTTGAGCACGTAGTGCCCTCCCGCCTGGCTGCCACTTCACCACCACCACCACCTCAACAAGCGCCGCCAACCCAGAGACATGGGCACAACTTCCTCACCATTAAGCAGGAGCCGACCGACTGGAGCACCAACCCACCTAATGCGTCCAGTACCAACAACAACAACCTCGAGGAGGGGCCGCTGGTGTCGCCCAAGCAGCCGCTGGACTTCAAGATGAGCGCTGTCAAGTTGGAGGTGAACCGGGATAGGGGCACGCCTTTAGAGGATTCCGAGGAGCACACTCTGCGCGACTACAACAACTTTAAGCAGCTGCTGGTTTGCGAGATCTGCCAAAAGTCGTTCGAGGACACCAAGATGTTGGTACGCCACCTGGGCACTCATGCCAGCGACCCAGCAGGCGGAGCGGGGTCCAATCTGCTAGGGCCCAGTGCCAGCGGCAGTGCTCCCAGTGCCCCTGGAAATTCCAGCAATCTCGCCCTGAGAGCCCTGAAAACCTATGTGCCAAAGAAGCGACGCCGCGTCTCGGTGAGTGCTATATCCTAGAGGAATTTTTCCTAAAAAGCTGTTCAAAACTATAACTTTAACCATATACAACTTTCTTTGCAGCAACAAGAGAACAACATGGATCACGATCATGTCACGCTGCTCTGCGATTTGTGCTCCACGTAAGTTGATTCCAAAAAACGTTGCCCAAAGAACTGCATTACTAATCCTCATCCATCCCTGCAGTGCCTTCGAAACGCCCGCGGAGTGGGTGCGCCACATGAACAGCCAGCATACCGAGATCGAGTTGGCCATGTTCAACAGCAAGAAGGATGGCGAGCAGAAGGGGTGTGTGTCCTAAGGTCACCTAAGGGACTCTGATGAACTCTGTTCATTTGCAGCCAGCAGCAGCTACAGCAGCCGGCCACCAGCAGCTCTTCCACAGTGTCCACCAGCCAAATGCAGCCAAAGTATCCCAGCTCCACCACCAACTCCACGCGATCGATGCTCAGCAGGAGCAGAAATATCGATTTGGCAGCTTCAGCTGCAACCTCCACATCTCCGGGACCTTCGGAGGCAGCCGCTACTTCATCATCGAACGCCTAGGGATGACCCAGGGGCAGAGTGACACCAAGACACCATTTTGTTCGATAAATTCAAGTCGTTCCAGTTGAAATCAAAGACATGGAGGATGTTTATAAGGCAACAGCAAGAACCGTGATCAAAATGCAACAAGTTTGCATATTTTTTAGAGAGCAACAAGCAAAATATAAAAATCACAAAAAAATGAACGAAACTGCAAACGAAACTCATAGAATTGGAATCGTCAGGCAACGATGCAAAACAAAAACAAAACAAATCTAAATGTAAGGGAAACTTTTTTCGAAAACGAAAGGAAAATCAGATTTAACTCAACTCTGTAGAGTGTTTTTTTTAAATGTATGGATGTACCTAGTTTTAGCCATATTCCCCATATTCCCCAGTAAACGAACATGTAATTACTTTACCAACGCGCAATTGATACGAAGGAGGATAAGTAAACTATTTAATCATATGACATTGTAAAAATTAAACTCAAATTTGATCAGTTTAAAATATGTATGTAAATTAATTTCTCTTTTGTTGATTCAAACTGAAACAATTTTGTTTGTAGGACCAACGTAGAGGCAGAGAGATTAAGGTAGTTATCAATTTTGATAACAAATCATTATTCAGGTGCATCGAAAACAATAATCATCCCTTCTGACTATCCAATATTGTCACCTACTGCTAATTTTCGAATGTAATAACTGATAACTACTGTGTTTTGTATGGTCCTATCACGGACTTATGAGGTCAGCAAATTTGTTAATGTTTTTTTGTATTCTTTTTATATTTATCAGAACAGAACTTTCGAGAAGTATTTGTATATAGATTAAGTTTGATTTAGAAAGTCCGCCGATTGAAACTTTTTGCGAGAAGTTTATAAACTTAAATCTCTAGATGTGTGTGTAGTAGTTGGAAGTTCAATTAAAAAACTCTCCCCAACCATGTAAAAAACAAAAACTATATACAATATACTATATATATTTACAAGCAGGCGTGATTATTACCAAACTAAGTAGATGTAACATGTAAAACAAGGCAAGAAGAAAACTGTTTCTTCCCCAAAAAAACAACAAACGAATCGCATATGTAGCAAGAGCGTTTTAATTCCAAATAAACGACTACGATGAGAAATCGTTTTTAAAAGCGATATCGAAGCGCCTCGAGAACTAAGAGTCATGTTCCGAAAAGCTCGCCAGTTTTATAAATACAGAGCGCCATCGAAGAGAAAAGTTAGTCTGAACACCAACGTCGAGTTGACTTCAACAATTAAGTGCATTTTATTTTCTCCTACGCTATAGTTACGTACAAACCATGAGCTCTGGAAAGCATTTGGCCAAAGGTAAGAGAAGTTGGTTGACATGTTGCCGGTTTTAAGAGAAGACCTCGTAACATTAATTTATTTGTTTAAACAAAACAAGTTAGCCAGCATTCCACGGGGTAATTTTACACATTTTGGGAAGCATAATTTAGGTTTCGAGTGCAAAAAGGTCGATAAAAAATTGTGTTAGTGAAAAACAAGTAATTGGTAGAACAGAAATTTAATAATTTAATAATTTGAGTGAATCACTCTCCCACAGCATGATGGGAACTGCTAAAAAAATCAATTATAACCTTGCCAGTTACGATCGATATTTGCATATTGTATTCTGAAGGAACTGTCTGGAATTGATTTAACTATAGTTTTGACTATCTCGATTTTTGTAACAAATCTAAACTTTTAACACTTTTTTTCTACCAAAAACAATCAATCAAAAATAGTTATCTCTTCTTAATCAATCTTTAAAATAAATCTTAATTTTTAAACGGCATTTGTAATCACAGAACTAATCTACTTTTAATATTAAAAATCATCAAAGAAATCTATATTTGATTGCTATTTCCACCACTCATCCATTAACCTTTACTATAATACAAAGATCGACGAACCATAATATTTACTAGTAAAAAGTGATAACATATCAGTTAAATGTTTGCCATATCGCGTCTGGCTCTTTCAAACTTAAGCGTATGACTTGCTATATAGTATTTACAGTGACGGATCCTAAAGGGGTTCTCTGTTTGCTAAAATGATAAGCTTATGCCGAGCCACTGAGAATATTTGTTCGATATGAGCCTGGTTTTTAATGAAACCCTTATCGGCTTTCTGGAAATAACACTTATAAATTCACAATTTTCAGGCTCTGCCAAGCCTGTTCTGCCCGACGATGGAGTCCTCCGCCTCTACTCGATGCGCTTCTGCCCCTACGCCCAGCGTGTCCATTTGGTCCTGAATGCCAAGAAGGTTGACTATCACACCGTGTTCATCAATCTTACCGAGAAGCCCGAGTGGCTGGTGGAGGTGAGCCCGCTGCTGAAGGTTCCTGCTCTGCAGCTGGTGGCGGAGAAGGGCGAGCCCTCGCTCATCGAGTCGTTGATCATTGCCGAGTATTTGGACGAGAAGTATCCACAGAATCCGCTCCTGCCCAAGGATGCACTGAAGCGTGCTCAGGATAAGATTTTGCTGGAACGCTTCAACGGCATCACCAATGCCTTCATGAAGATCTTGTTGCAAAACACCGGCCTGGATGACTTCTGGACGGTCCTCGATATCTACGAACAGGAGCTGACCAAGCGGGGCACCCGCTTCTTCGGCGGCGACAAACCCGGTTTCGTGGACTACATGATCTGGCCCTGGCTAGAGCGCCTGGCAGTGATTGAGTATGTGCTGAAGGACAGCTACAATTTCGACGAGAAGCGATTCCCCAAGGTGGCCCAGTTGATTGCCCTTCTGAAGGAGGATGAGGCGGTCAAGGCATTCTATGCCACTCCCGAGCAGCACCAGGAATTCTGGCGCACACGCAAGGCCGGCAATGCCAGCTACGATCTGCTGGCTTAGATCAAAACCTGATTTCTAGTCTCAACTTATATGTAAAAAAAAAGAAAGAAATAAGTAATCAAAAGAGGAAAAAAAAATGGAAAAGAAAAAAATGTAAAAGAACAAATAAAAATATTTTTAAAAAATGACTAAACAATTATAAATATTTGACTTATCTTACATAAATTAAGACTCTGCAGTAAATTTTAAATCAATTGAAATTGTGTTCAAAGGAATGCTACATATTTAACAATTGGGAAAATAAATAATCCTTTTATTTTCCATTAACTAGTTTTTATAGTTTTTTTTTTTTAATATTTCAAATTAATATTTAAATTATGTCATATATTTAATATTTTCATTATGACATTTTTATATTTGAAATCGTCTAAATATTATTAAAAAGATAGGAGAAGTCTAAAAATTTTATAGATAGATAAAAGTTGATAAAGAAATATTATAATACATAATATAAGAAGTATATATTTAATAAATATTTATTAAATTCATAAAAGTAGGTCTATCATAGAGTCCAAAGCTATACAAACAGCACTGTGTCCATCCGGCTGGCTATGTGTGTCAGCCGCAAAGGTTGCCCCAGCCGCCAAGTTCAGGCCGGGTAACAGAAGCCGCCACCGAAGGGCAGCCAGCGGCTCTTTATAAATCACTCCGCTGGCAGCCACTATCATCACTTGCTTCTCCAGAACCGAGCACGCGCATCATGAGCAACGGCAGGCATTTAGCTAAAGGTAGGTGTAAATATTCAGATCACCGAAAAGGAATATGGATAATCCCCGATCCGCAGGCTCTCCCACGCCGGATGTGCCCGAGGACGGAATCCTGCGCCTCTACTCCATGCGCTTCTGCCCGTTCGCCCAGCGCGTTCACCTGGTGCTGGACGCCAAGCAGATTCCGTACCACAGCATCTACATCAATCTCACAGAGAAGCCCGAGTGGCTGCTGGACAAGAATCCGCAGGGCAAGGTGCCGGCTCTGGAAATTGTGCGCGAACCCGGGCCCCCAGTGCTCACGGAGTCGCTGCTGATCTGCGAGTATCTGGACGAGCAGTATCCTTTGCGGCCGCTCTATCCAAGAGATCCCCTCAAGAAGGTGCAGGAGAAGCTGCTGATCGAGCGCTTCGGCGCGGTGCTGGGTGCCTTCTTTAAAGCTTCCGACGGCGGCGAACTGGAACCCTTCTGGAGCGGTCTCGACACCTACGAGCGAGAGCTTAGCCGCCGCGGCACAGACTTTTTTGGGGGCGAACAGACGGGCATTCTGGACTACATGATCTGGCCATGGTGCGAGCGCCTAGAGTTGCTCAAGCTCCAGAGAGGCGAGGAGTACAATTACGATGAGCAGCGCTTCCCGCAGCTGGTGAGTTAAATTTACGCAAAGCTTAAGTCAGGTCCTTAAAGCAAATCTTCGACTAGACGCTGTGGGTGGAGCGCATGAAGCGGGACCAGGCTGTGATGGCCTTCTACATGGAGGCAGAGGTGCAGGCGGAGTTTCTGCGCACGCGCAGCGCCGGCCAGCCCAACTACAATCTGCTGGTGAAGGAAGCCTGATGAAGCTTTCGGTTTATTTGGATATTAAGCTTGGAATGAATAAAATAGTTCGGATCGGATCGGGATCCCCCTTAAATGCAGTCCATAATCGGTCACAGAGCTTTGATTTTGATCATCCTAGAGATGGCCCTTGAAGGCTATGTCATACTGGGGCTTTCCCAGGGTCTTGGACTTTTGGAACTCGGCATGTAGCTGAACATCCAAAGCGGTTTTCTTTACAGCCTCATCCTGGGCCACCAAATCGCGCCACGTTAGCTGAAATGATGAGAAGTTTCTGGGTTAGGAAATCTCCTTTAGGTTTACGATTCTACACATACCAATTTAGCAAATCTCTTGGCATCCAGCTCATACTTCTGCTCCGTGTTTATTTTCATGCTGGGAAAGCGTTCGAACCACGGCCAGATCATGTAATCCACAATGCCAATAGTCTGGCCGGCGAAGTAGGGAGTTCCCCTTTTCGCCAGTTCCTGTTCAAACACATCCAGGGCGTTCTCAAACTTCTGGAGGGCATCTGCAGGTGCATTGGGATTGCATGTCAGCACAGGGTAAACGGCACTGACCACCGGCGTAAAGCGATCGATCAAAATCTTATCCAGTGCCTTCTGCAGCGGATCGGTGGGGAATAGTCGAGGGCTCGGGTATTTCTCATCCAAGTACTCAGCAATGACGAGCGACTCCACGAGAGTGGGCTGATCCTCGAGGTGAGTGAGCTGCAGGGCGGGCACCTTGCCCAGTGGGCTGTAGTCCTTGTACCACTCCGGCTTCTCAATCAAGTCGATGTAGATCTTGTGGTGGGGGATCTTTTTGACAGTCAGCAAGAGGTGAACGCGGTGGCTGAAAGGACAGAAACCCATTGAGAAGTACCGCAGGACGCCGTCCTCGGGAAGCTCCGGTTTGGTGGAACCTGCAATGCCACGAAGATATGAACATATGTTTAATCAGAGAAGAATCGGAGGTTATAGGCCGCAACCCATGCCCAGATGGAGGTGGAGAACAGAGGTATTTAAATATATATATGTATATGTTTAATATTTCTCGCTGAGCGGTTTCACAATCCAAATTTAAGTATCTTAATTCCTGCTACATTCACATCTATGTATGTAAATCCTGGCCAGAACTTTAGCTTACGCTCCTTACAAAGGCTCGAAGGCAACGTCGTAGTTGGGTTTGGCCTCGTGGCGCGTACGCATGAACTTGGCATGGATGCGGGCATCCAGGGCCGTAGCCTTGATGGCCTCATCCTCGGCCACCAGGTTACGCCACTTGAGAAGATTGGCGTAGCGCTTTGCGTCTAGCTCATACTTGGGCTCCAGTGTGTACTGAAGGGCGGGGAATCGCTCGAACCACGGCCAGATCATGTAGTCCACAATGCCGATCTTGTCGCCGCCAAAATAAGGAGTGCCTCGCTTGGTGATCTCTTGCTCGAAGACATCCAGCGCCGTCTCGAAGTTCTTGATGGCATCAGCGGGCGGGTCCTTGGTGAAGAACACCGGATAGATGGCACTAACGGCCGGAGCCAGGCGCTCAATCAGGATCCTGTCCAGCGCCTTCTGAAGCGAATCCTTGGGGAAGAGCGACCGCTCGCCGGGATACTGCTCGTCCAGGTACTCGGCGATCACCAGAGACTCCACCAGCGCCGGTTGGCCCGGCAATTGCGGCAGCTGAATGGCCGGCACCTTGCCCAGCGGACTGTAGTCGCTGTACCACTCTGGCTTCTCGCTGAGATCGATGTACACCGTGTGGTGCGGTATCTTCTTGGCGGCCAGCACCAGGCCGACGCGCTGCGAGTACGGACAGAAGCGCATCGTGTAGTAGCGCAGGACGCCGTCCTCGGGCAGTTCCGGCTTGGGCGAACCTGTTGGAATGGGCATGGACGTGAGTGGTTAGTTTTCCCCTGTTCTTCTGCCAAAATTAAATGACTATCTGCGAGGCAAGTCGGGAATTACCGCTTCCCGCGATGCTTGCAGATAAAACTATGGAATCAATGGCCAACTATTCGCCCCGTCACTATCCCGGTGACCTTCAGGTGCTCCCGTCTTGCTCACCTCTCTTAAAGTGCTTTTGCGGCAGGGCCATTCCGTTGACAATTTTAAGATAATTCCTTAGACGAGAAATGTTTGTGAAAAAGCGCTCTGCTTCCAATCGAGTAATACAAAGTGGATTCTGGAATTCCTTTTATACTGGCAGAGGGAGCAGTACTGCCAGATTGGCATTTTTGTGGCCATTTTCTTAAATTAAGCTAAGCTAAATATACTAAAAAACACTTGGAAAAGCTTACTTTTTTGTTGCTTATTAATATATATATTTTAGTACAATGTTTTTAGCCTAAAATTATGCCATTTAATTTTGATTTCTCTAATTTCATATAATCGTCTCGACTGCGAGGGTGTGCCTATCGTTATCGACAACTCAAGCGATTGGCGTTGAAACCGAAATATGCGATTTGATTTCATTTTTAATGTATATTTTTATTTAACATGTTTTGAAAATACTTGGTAGGTATGCAGAAAATAACAGAATCTATTGCTTTTGTTTAAAAATATTCGTTTTTGAAACAATATAAGGGAGGTTTTCAAAAACGCAGCTCGAGTAAATTGAATTTGCTATCACAAAAAGTTTTCCATATGTACGTCTGGGCGCTGAATGCTAGATGGCCTTTCATAATAATTACTCCAACCTTGCGCGCTTGGCAGCATGACTGAAAGACAGATATTGAAACAGGTTTTGCATTAATCAAATGTGGATTACCTACTAGAGCATATTGTAGTCGGCAGAGCCAGCACGACGAGATGCCATATACTTGGCGTGAGTTTTTCCATCCAAATAGAAGCACTTCACAGCTCGGTCCTGGAGCATTAGGTCACGCCACTTAAGCTGCAAAAAGGATTTAAATAAATAAGGAATATGTCTAGGGAAACCTTGAACTAACCAGAGTTCCGAAACGCTCTGGACTTAAATCGAAACGGTCGCCAAGGCTGAATTTTAGGGCGGAAAAGCGCTCGCACCAAGGCCATATCATGTAGTCCAGCATACCAGGGGCGCCACCGCCAAAGAATTCGGTGCCGCGGTGCTTTAACTCCTCTTCATAGGTCTCGAGGCCGGCATACAGGTCGGTGTCGCCCAGAGAGGCGGGATCGTCGTGGAGTACCAGTCTGTAGAAGGCGTTGATGAACTGGCCGAAGCGCTCGACGAGAATCTTTTCCTGGGCCCTCTTCAGCGGATCCTTGGGGTATAGTGGCGCCACCTCCGGGTACTTCTCGTCCAGGTAGTCACAAATAATCAGCGACTCGATCAACACGGTATTTCCCGGTTCGCCGACCAGCTCCAGTGCTGGCACCTTCGAGGAGCTGCTCACCTGCGGGAACCACTCCGGCTTCTCGCGCAGATTGATGTAAATAGGGTGATACGGTATCTTCTTGGCGTCCAGCACCAAGTGCACGCGATGTGCATAGGGGCAAAAGCGCATCGAGTACAATTTCAAGACGCCATCGTCCGGGAATACAGGTTTGGTGGAGCCTGCAGGTTAATGGTGTTTTAAATTCAATCTTGGGACAGTCTTCAACCATACTTACCCGTGGTTAAATGCTCGGTATCGCTCATTTTCGCTGAATTTAATAAAAACAAAGAAATTTACACACCTGTTTTGTTCTTATCTTTTTTTCGCGATTGCCTATCGGATCGAATTGTGACAACAATAGTAATGGCGGCAGTGTTCAGAACTAGTTTTTAAAATGTAATAGGCTCTTAAAAATTCTGATGGCATCGACAGTGACCTTCTAATACTTATAAGAAATACAAACCTGAAGTTTAATTCTATGTTCAGGTCAGGTTCTATTTGGGTTAAAATATTTTAAAAATGCCTTTCAGCAGCTGACTGGCGGTTCGATGTTTTGGGACCTATCGATATGTAGAAATACCGAATTTAAAATCACCCTAAAAACTCCAAAGAGCCGTTTGAAATCGCAGCGACTGGCCAGTCTAACCGCACCTATCGATAGCATCGCCTGCGATTGTTATAAAAAAAATTTTGTTAAATTGCGGATTTTTTGTGTTGGCGGTGCGTGCGAAAGTGAGATGGCAGCGGCGGCATATGTTTAACCCCCCTCGTGTCCGAAGAATGTTTACACTTAGCCCGCCCCTTGCGTAATTGTGCCCGTGTTGGCGTTGTTGGTGTTGGTGGCGTCCGACGTCTGCAGTCCGTGCGAATTTTGCCGCTCCGTTCCGGATTTCTGTGTTAATCTGTTAATCTGAAACGTAATTGACATTCGGCGTTATCGCGACCGCGCCTCTACTCCACGCCCACCGCATTAGCTCCATCGCTCTGTCCATACATTTGTGCAGTCCGCCGGAGCAGCAAGCATCAGTCTTCACATCCCCGCGCTGCACCACTTTGAGAATTGATAAATACAGCCGTGTGCGTGTGTGTGATGTGCTAAACAGTCCGGTAAATCCACGGGTGAGTTAGAAGTCGCTATTTTAATTACTGACGTTCGTGATAGTTGGATTTAGGATTTGGTATTGGAAATGCATGCGACGGGCCCCCACTTGCCCCTGCCACCGTGTGCCGCCCACTCGTGTTATATTTATAGCGGTAAATTTCCATGTGCGAGTGATTTTGACACCCGCTCACACACACACACACTCAGGCAGGGCAACATGCACACGTAACTACACAAGCATTCAGCACGTTTTTATGCTATTTTAGAGCATATATACTCATACTCAATGAACATTCCTGATACATAATTTAGCACAATTTCGAATGTTATTTCCACTCGCTATCATTGGAAGCCTAATTACGCAAAATCAGGGGAGTTAGGTAGCATAGCGGCGGAATGCTTATCGGTCCAGTGGCGCGGCTATTTTAGGGACAGAGGGGGGTCAGAGATCTTTTTTGGGGCAACTTGGTTTTCAGCCAAATATATTGAGTCGATTGAGATCAAGGCTGCTTTAAGTTAAATTATAATACTTTTTCACAAGAATTTATCGAAACTGTTTTAAATTATTTAGGTTTAAATTTCCTGTAATTCCCAGGGGGTTTCTTAAGAAAACCCTGCCTCCGCCACTGTTATCGCCACTGACCCATATATCAACATGTGTTTCTTTCGTACTTTCGGCCGCTCTTCACGTTGTTATTTTCAGACGTGTGGGTGGCGGCCGGGGGGTGAATCATAGATAATACTTGGTGCTGGCCAACAGAAGTATCCTTATCGGCCGGCAAAGTCTCCATTTACCACACGCCGCCAAATCAATTATTCATGAGACAGTGCAATTTGCAATGCGCTATGTCCACTTGCCCTGTGCAATATGCAATTACAAACGGATTGCAACCTGGCGCCGTCACCGGAGATGATGATATACGGAAAACAAACAATTCTTTAGTTTACTACGATGCGACGACTAGCGTTCCAATGCCCCCCGAATGAATTATTTATCGCCTATGGCCAGCCCTTCAACATCAGTTATGTGTCAGTCGCTTTGTCCGCGCTGTCGCATATTAAAATCCCGAGTCAAGCCACGTAATTCAGCAGTCGGTGAGCGTGGCAAGGTCAGAGCCTCGTCCCGGAGTCGATCAGATCCGTAACGCTACGACGTGATCGACCTCTGCAGAGTCGGGGTTCAAGCGCGGAAGCGGTGAGCATTTAACCCTCCAGAACTGGGCTTCCATGTGGTGGTCACATGGCCAAAGGTCTCAGTTGAAAAACAAAAGTCTACTGAAATTTCACATTAAGCTTTGGGCCAGAGATTACCTGGCTCACCGAAAATGAACAAAGATAATGCAGAAATATGTGCGTGCTAACGTTCTTTTTACAGATACATACATATATGTTCATTTTTCGTTGTAGAGGTTTCTTTCGCAGGTTGTTTGACTGGAGTTCTCGACATGAAATTCACAGGTAAAAGATAAATTGCTTGGCAGGTAGCGAGTATATCTTGAGTGTAGATGTTTGTGTGAAATTTCAGGTCGACGCAGTAAAGATTGCGTCAGCGTAAGGTACATAAGGGTATATAAATCGTACGAGGAGCTTAGCGCGTCAGTTTTTGGGTCGTTAAATAGAGATAATATGTGATATTTAATAGTGTCGAGTCAGAACCTCAGAGGTTTTTAAAAGTGGAGATACCATGTTTAATTTGATTATATGACGCATCAAAATAAGTCCATTTATTTTGGACTTTGAGCGATCGCCTGCGAAATGTTAATTGTGATGCGAACATAGCATGCTAAAATTTGATAAAATAATCAATCGAGATATCACGTGAAATTTATTTCAATTTATTGACTCATTCAGCCCATTTATCACTTGTCTTTTGTTTCGTATAGAAAATAACATGCGAAATTTGATTATGTCGAATATTCTTTATGTCAAATGAGTTTACTGAAAATGGAGTCCACTTCTCGCCACGCGCAAATAAATTTCGCAGAATAAACATTATGTGGACTGAACTGGAGATTTCATGTGAAATACAATTATGGTAACTCAGCATTGAGTTTCTTGACTTATATTCTCATGTTTAAATTTCACAACTTTGCACAATAAGGGCTGCGCATGAAATTTTATACTGGAGATATCAAGCGAAATTTTACACTGCAAGCTACACATTTTTGTGAAATGGTTTCTAAGAAATTTGAGTTCACACAATTTCAGTCTCAGCGAACATGTGATTTTAGGACTGAATTTACAAACTAATCATTAGGTTGAATGCATGGGTGGTATCATAAGAAGTTGTATTTTTAAAAGTTCTCTTGTCTTTTGTTTCGTATAGAAAATATCATACGAAATTTGATTGTGTCGACTATTCTTTGTGCGAAATGAGTTTACTGAAAATGGAGTCCACTTCTCGCCACGCGCAAATAAATTTCGCAGAATAAACATTATGTGGACTGAACTGGAGATTTCATGTGAAATACAATTATGGTGACTCAGCATTGAGTTTCTTGACTTATATTCTTATGCTTGAATTTCACAATTTTGAGTAATAAGGGCTGCGCATGAAATTTAATACTGGAGATATCAAGCGAAATTTTACACTGCAAGCTAAACATATTTGTGAAATTGGTTCCAAGAAATTTGAGTTCACGCAATTTCAGTCTCAGCGAACATGTGATTTTAGGACTGAGTTTGCAAACTAATCATTAGATAGAATGCATGGGAGGTATTATGAGAAATTGTATTTATGTATAATAGTTCTCCTAAATGGCTTCTAAGAATTATTAAATAATTTACTTAGTATCAGCAAATATGCCTTAGAAAGCTGGAATTTTACAAGACAACGCAGCACCTGAAATTTGAACCTGTTGATGTTATGCGTAGCATTATTTAACTGACCAAGAATCGCGACAGAAGCTTTCCGAGTTTACAGAATGGCTTAAATTACAGTCTAGGAGAATAAGATCTCATGCAAAACACATTTACATTCCCTCAGCCTAAAGTCTGAGGCAATAAACAGAAGTCTAACAGATTGTTTAGGGGGGGACTACTATGGGAACTACTTTTCAGCGATCCATTTCAGTTGGATTGAGTCAGGTATTTGACAAGACCCAAAAAATAGTTATTTAATAAATAATGATCTACAATTCTACAAAGATTAGTTGCGCTTTAATAATTGATTCATTTTTTGTATATATATATCTTATATTTTTTTTATTATGTTTGTACCAATATACGTTTGTTTATTTTTAAAAGCAGCAGCAGCTGTTCCTCTAAAGCTTATAATCAAGTATATGTATAATGATTGCTCAATACAAATAACCAAAGCATAGGGTATTTCCTCGGCATTGATAACAATATGTTTCATATTTAATTAAATTAATAGAGACTCTTAAGTTACTTTTTAAAAACTGCTTTTTGAAGAACAAATTCCAAGTGGTGGGCATTGCTTGGTTCTGGCGTAGTTTGGTTAGCCATGGTCTCCGATCAGCCACGCCCTCGATGTGGGCACGCTTTAATGTGTATACATATCTATATATAAATGATGTTTGTAACATATATACATATATACCGTCAATCAACCAACTATGAAACTGGCTTATAAATCGAACCGCAAGCGACGCGCGCCGCTCAGTTGCGAATCGTGTGCAAAGCTCGCCAGTGGTTTCGGATCGTGGATCGTGGATCGGTTCGGTTCAGTATCATATCTCACGTGGAAAGGGTTCCTCGACCAGGGTACGACCTCAATCAGTGTTATTTTTTAACGATTTACAAAGCATGTATTATCAATGAAAGTGAATTTAATTGATGCCTGACTGTTCCTCCTTCTTTTGAGTTTAGTGACAAGTTTGGCATTGGGGACGACATAAAACCGAACTCGTTAAACATTTTTCTCCCAGTGATTTCATTAAAATCACGCGAACAGAATTTAAATGAGGCTTGATTACAAACAACAAAGTAAAAAAAAAAGAGATAACAAAAAACTAAAATACGAATGAAAGCAGTCAGTCAGAGTCAGTCAATGGCGGTAGCACTTGACCAATTGACTCAGTTTGCTCAGGATTGATTGGGAATATTTGCCGATGAATTGTGCCTGATCTGATTTGGGGAATATAAATTTGGAAAATGCCCAATAAAAATTGCAGGCGAATAATAATCAGAACTTGCCTTGCTGATTCGCTGATTGATTTTTATTGCCGCGCAGCGATGGCAGTTAATTTCCTCAACAAGTGCAAAGCCAACCTCAACCTTTGACACTCAACCCCCTTTCACCTTGAGGAGCGATGGCGACGCGTGTCCTTGTCAATGCCACGGCACGGGTGCAATGGCAGCCGCCCACTTCCTGCGACCTTGACGCTACGCTCCTTCCTCTACCTTCCCGCCTTATGCAAACCAACAATGACGTTTCTATTATTATTGTGCTTGGCTTTCGCTTTTATTAAGTCGATAACCGAACACCTAACCAACCCAGCCGCCCACGACTAGTACGTTTGCCTGTGTCGTAAATTTTCGCCAAAGTTTTATCAATAAATTGGATTTCAATGCAGGACCGTTGAACTAACTGCCCAAGTTTGTGGCATTAATGCGCAATTGCAAAATTGTCTGAGTCCCAAGCGCGCCCAATCTACCAACAACAAGTAGTTAGAGCCACCACTATCCTCTCATCGGATAACAATAACACAGAAATTTTCAGTTTGTGGTGGAAAATTGCAACTATTTCCTCACTGAAATCTTTTTGGCGCGTGCCATTCGTGGTCACCGTCTCGAAGAAGCCGCATGGAATCGCTGGCGACTTTAGCTCCTGGCCGGGAGCCGCAATTAGTTAGCCAACGTTAGTTGATAGTAGCAAAGACTTTAAAGTTATGTAACTAAATATATATTATGGGAAATAAAAGCATATAGATAGTTAGATAGAACCTCAGCGATATGTGATTGTAAATTTTGTGTGATTTAAAAAGTAAAATGATTTGATTTGATAACAAAGGAATGTTAAGACAAGGTGGTTTTAAGAAATCTAACAAATTGATAAAGATCTAAAGTGGTATTAACTACTGTGGTGATTGTAGAAATAATAGTATTTTAAAGATAAAATATTCAAGCAAAGTTCTACAGTTAAAAAGGCTAATCAATCTAATGTCTTAAACTTGTTTCGATTCTTCATCAGATCTAAGATTAATAAATTTAATTGACAGACAAATGAAATGATCTATATCCCGCTTGCCAAAAACAGAACATGTCTTTGTTTACCATTCGCAAGCAAATGCAGCGAAACTCCCCATTTATGGCAATCTTGGGCCACCTGAATCCACTCTGCCTGCTGTGCTGTGGCTGTGGCTGTGGTCTGCGGTCGGTGGGGCCTATATTTGGAGGTGTCGATCCGATCCACCAACGAACGATCTTGAACTTCCGCTTTGGTTCGCTGACTATTTTGGTTATGCAATGGGCTTGGGTATGGGTAACTGGCTTTTGTAAGTGCCTCACAGCGGAACGCGGGCCCAATGAGTGTGGGATGTGGGATGTTGACGAGGTTCTGACAGTGGAGCTCTCCATAAATGCTCATTTGTAATCAGATCAGACTTGTGTGTGTTGGTAGTTGTACTTGTTTTTATTATTTAATAATCCCCGCTGATTCTATTGTTCCATTCCAGATCGATATAGGCGCGCAAATTGAAGACTAACTGGCTGGTGGATATATAATGATCGCTGGACAGTAAGAGCCGGAAAGTACGAGAGAGTCAGAAGAGTTCTTACCTTAGTTGAAGGAGTGCAGTGAAAGCGGAAGCACACTCGTTGGAAGATGGCGCGTCACATTATGGCCGTTTGTGTGGTGTGCCTGCTCTGCGCACACCGCCTGCACTGCCAGGATCATCTGGAGAGCCTCCTGGGCCCGGCCTTGGTGATGGTGCACAGTGAAGAGCTGCCGCTTAATGCCCGCGTCTACACGAACCCGAGTCCCTCCAGTGAAACCACCGATCGGCGGCAGCAGCGCTCCGTTGCTGGCGACGACGACACCCCCAATTACAGCACCAGCCCGCCATCGAGGAGACAAAAGCGCCATGCTGGCCACGACCATGGTCATGGCGATTCAGACTCCCGCCTCCCGCAGATTACCCAGTACTATCTCGAGAAGCTGATGGTCCAGAACAAGCAAATGGACAGCAGCAGCTTCGAGGGCCTGCTCCAGCAACTCAGTCTCCAATCGCTGGTCAGTGGAGTGGGAACGGAAGGAACTGTAAGTTTGCCTCCCTTCTGGGATACAATTTCAATCAGTTATATGGCTATTAACTGAATCCTAATCGCTTATCTAACTCCTTCCACAGTGTGTGCCAGCTAGTCGTCTTGTGCATCATGTCCAGCCTCACGATCATCACCATGACCATGACGAGGACGAGGAGGATCACGACCACGACCATCAGCTAAACAACTGTACATTAAACAACAATGGCAGCAACTCCAATGTCGCATGCACATCCCTGCTCAACAACCATACCCACCCGCTTGGGGAGAAGGCGCAAAACTTTACGCTCAGTGAAAGGGACGTACTTTATTTGTGTCCTGTTCTCCTGCATGAGCTTAAATCGCAAAGCGGAGGCTGTATAGAACCGGCGGTTCTCTTCGAAATCGACACCACAGAAAAGCTGCTGGAGACGGAGAAGGACAAGGACATCTTCTACGGTGGGTTTAATACCTTTTTTTATTTACTAAATTGTGACTATATCTTGACTTCGTTTGCAGTGTGGGTCTATGCCTTCATTTCGGTGTTTGCCTGCGGCATACTCGGCTTAGTGGGAGTGGCCATCATACCGTTTATGGGCTCCCGGTACTACAAGTACATCATCCAGTATCTGGTGTCGCTGGCCGTGGGTACGATGACCGGCGATGCTTTGCTGCACTTGCTGCCCCATGTGAGTAGAGATAACTCCCCCGCATCGGTTCTCCCTCGACGCTCGAGACTAATAATTCAATTCATTTTATTCCTGATAGTCACTGGCAGGCCAGGATGAACGGGGCATGATCATGAAGGGACTGGGCTGCCTGGGCGGCATCATTTTCTTCTACGTCACAGAGCACGCGCTCACCATGATCTCGGAGTGGCGCAAGAGCGTGGAGAAGAAGGAGACAAAGAAACCGTCGCGGGCCAAGGTAATGCGGGATCCCGACTCCTCGGTAAATAACTCAGTGGCCGGGGACAAGATCTGCAAGCAAAAGTACAGCTCGTATCCGTACTGCTACGACGAGATCACCATGAACAACAAGCAGAGCGAGTGGATGCATTTGCCCGGCGATGGTGTGAGCTCGACGGCAGGTGCCGGCGGAGATGCTGCTTCCGCTTCGGAGCTCCGCAACGGTGTGGGTGATCACGATGGCTCCGGTGACATGGCCGCAGCTGCGGAGTCCCTGCTCTCCACACTGCACTCGAATTGCGTGGAGATGAACCACCACAATCACAATCACAAGCACAACAACCACCAGCAGCACGAGGGGCAGGACAACAACACCATCGTTACCGATCTGGATGGAAATGCAGTATACGCCACGAACAGCGCCAAGGAATCGGAGGGGCGGAACGATCATGTGACTGTGATACTGCGGGAGCACGAGTCCTCGCATCATGGCCATAGCCATCGCCACGGACATGTCCACTCGCCGCCGGAAACGCTCAGCGCCGTGGCCTGGATGATAATTATGGGCGACGGGCTGCACAACTTTACTGACGGCATGGCCATAGGTGCAGCCTTTGCAGAGAACATAGCCGGCGGCTTCTCCACCTCGCTGGCCGTATTCTGCCATGAGCTGCCGCACGAGCTGGGCGACTTTGCCATCCTAATGAAGGCGGGCATGTCCGTAAAGTCGGCCGTCTACTACAACCTGTTGACTGGCGTCCTGAGTTTCATCGGCATGATCTTCGGTATTGCCTTTGGCCAGTCGCAGGATGTGGCCCAATGGATGTTTGCCGTGGCAGCGGGTCTGTTCATCTACATTGCCCTGGTCGATATGGTGAGTATCAAATAGCTTAATTAATAACACATTTCAACTAATTTCTGGTTTATTTTGCAGATGCCCGAGATCTCGGCCTCGCACAAGTCACTGGGCCAGTTTCTGCTGCAGATTTTGGGCATGCTAAGTGGAGTTGGGATAATGCTACTGATTGCCCTCTACGAAGGCGATCTGATGAGCGTGTTTGGCACGACGGGATCGGCCGGAGCCGGCTCTTACCAGCACGTGCATTGATCACACACACACAACTGAAATTGTAACCAACTGCAGCGAATCTTGTAGAGTGTATTATGTGAATTGCAGCGAATCTTGCGTATTAACTGCATTTCTTTCCGCCAGGCCGTCACAGGACCTCTTGAATTATTATTATTTTTTTGTATAATTTGTTTAGATTGTTGTTTACCTTAGTCCACAGAGTTAAAAGCCACACAGACACACAGCCCTGGCGCCTAATTGCAAACGCATTTGTTATCCAGTTTATGAAACACACAACTACAAAACAAACGTTTTTGTTCCTAATTATTTGCAACTCTGAATTGCGTTCGAATCGATTTCCACCCGCGATTAAATGTAAGAAGTCTTGAAATTGCCTAGGATATAAAGTGATCTAGAATTTGGAAGAAACCAATTGAAATGGATGCCGAAAAAACAAATAATAACAGAGAACGGAGTAAATATATGGCCGGATATGGAAGCTCGGTCCCGGTATCCACTAATTACTGATCTTATATACACACTGAAAGCAGAACCTAATAATTACGATATATACATACATATATTGTAGAATATGTATACAAATATAGTTTTTATATTTTGTAGTTTAGGGTGCGCGCACGTTTACTTTATATGCGAGTTTAACATTCGAAGGAAGCCAAGAATTGAGACAGATTCATGTCCCCACTGTTATGATTTCTGACAGTACTTAACGACTTCAAGGAACTATCCATAAAAAACCATTTAAGCTTAATTTATTATCATATTTGTAATGAATTGAAAATATTATTGAACTGCACGCACGCTCATGCATCATTTAATTAATCGCTACGCCATGTAGCGCCTTCGTTTAATTATGATTTTGTAATAAAAACAAGCTAAAACCCATTTATTCTTGACCGTTTTCTTTATTTTAAGTTTTTTTCGTTCTTAATTTGCGCACACACAACTAACACACGAAAGTGATTGTGATTTAAAAAGGAGTAAAGTAACTAAAAACACATTTGTAAAATGGTGCGACTCGAGGAAGAAGGGAACGAACACAAGACACTGGCACTCGGATCTGCACACAAAGCTATCACTTAAACAATATTTTATAAAGCCCACACTATATTGTATATGCTAAAGAGGCAGTAAAACCTATTATAATTCTAGCTGTAAGCTCTACGACAACTACAAACAGGAAATGAAGAAAAACTTAAAACAAAAAACACAAAAATATATAGAAGTAAACATATACACACACTGTGCTAAAGGAACTTTGAAGAAACGGATGGAATACTACTACTTTGGTGATATACCGCAAAAGGCAATTGAAACAACTAACGAAATAATTTTACAATAAATGTATTGATAAAGATGTATGGATATGATATGTATGATCGTATGTACATAGGTCGTGGATGTGTGCACCAGCGCACGCAAATGACGCGTATTTTGCTACAGTTTTGTTTATTTTGTAACGGAACGTAAACACTTTTTAAATTTTCAAAAATAAATGTTTTTCCACCTCAACGTCATAAAAGGAAAGTGTTTGAATTTGGCGCAAAAAGACTGTTATAATTACGCGGTATTTTCTTGATAATACTGCAGGATAAAACAGTATTAAAAACTGGTTTAAAAAAGAAAAGTTAGGTTTTCCAATTGAATGCCATAACTATTATCTGAATTTTTTCTTTATGTACGTTTTTGCGAATATTTATTAAAATAAATATTTATAATACAAAATGAGAAAATTCCACGCAGTGAAAATGTTGTATTTTTCAGAAGCAAGCGATATGGTACATTCTGGTATACATCTCTGTGACCGGGTAGTAATTTTTATCGCACAGGACTCGGTCACACTGCTGTGCAGTTGTCAAATTAAAATTTTGAGATGCTGCCAACATTTTGCAAATTCCTGGCCATTTTCTGCATCCTGGCGTGGCAGACCCATGCCACTGGCAACCTGAGTCCCGGGGCGGTCGGCGTCCACCGTCGCTTCGAGTACAAGTACTCGTTCAAGCCGCCATACCTGGCCCAAAAGGACGGCACCGTGCCGTTCTGGGAGTACGGGGGAAGTAAGTAGACGCGGTCCACGTCAGTTGTTTTGGCCCACTCGCTGCCGCTGGCCGGCCGCGAGTGCGAGCGAGATGGCGCGTGTCGGCGGCGACCCAGCAGCAAAGTGTACACGCAGGCACTTTGTTTGGGTTTTAATTTTAGCCACGATTCGTGGTGTTGCCACAACTTGTTGCACATCAGGCTGATGGTTTCCGTTCCCGTTCCTTTGCAGATGCCATCGCCAGCTCGGAGAGTGTGCGCGTGGCGCCGTCGCTGCGCTCACAGAAGGGCGCCATCTGGACCAAATCGCAGACCAACTTCGACTGGTGGGACGTGGAGATTGTCTTCCGGGTGACGGGCCGTGGCAGGATCGGAGCCGATGGGTTGGCCTTCTGGTACACCACCGAGAAGGGTGACTACAATGGGCCGGTTTTCGGTTCCTCGGACCGCTGGAACGGCCTGGCCATCATCTTCGATTCGTTCGACAACGACAACAAGCACAACAATCCGTACATCAGCGCCGTCCTGAACGACGGCACCAAGCTGTACGACCATGCCAATGACGGTACCACCCAGCTGCTGAGCGGCTGCCTGCGCGACTTCCGCAACAAGCCCTTCCCGACGCGAGCGCGCGTCGAATACTACAACAACGTGCTCACCGTCCTCATCCACAACGGGATGACAAACAACAACGACGACTACGAGCTGTGTCTGCGCGCCGATGGCGTTAATCTGCCAAAGAACGGCTACTTCGGCATCTCGGCTGCCACCGGAGGTTTGGCCGACGATCACGATGTTTTCCACTTCCTAACAACGTCGCTGCACGCCGCCGGCCAGGTGCAGGAGCCGCCAAAGGTGGACAACCAGGAGAAGCTGACGCAGGAATACAAGGAGTACCAGGACAAGCTGGAGAAGCAGAAGCTGGAGTACAAGAAGGAGCATCCGGACGAGGTGAGCGTTGTTGTTGTTAGTTGCCACGACGACACCAACACTGATAAGCCACACGCAAGCTAGACAGCTTATCGCCGCTACCGAGTTAATCGCCACTAATCGAATTCACTTACAGCACAAAGACGACGAGGATTGGGAGGAGTTCTACGAGTCGGAGAACCAGCGAGAGCTTCGCCAGATCTGGCAGGGTCAGAGCCAGATCGCAGACCATCTGCGCGAGCTGTCGCGCAAGGTGGACGAGATTATTGGCCGCCAAGAGACCACCTTGTCGTTAGTCTCTCGTAACGCTGGACAGGCTGTGCCGCAGGCGCCGGCTGCTGGCGGAGTGCAGCAACAGTTGCCAGTGGGCGCCGTCACCAGGTCCGATGTGGATCTGCTGCTCACCAACCAGAATGTGCTGCTCGCTTCCATCCGCGAGATACGTCAGCTGGTGGGCGATATCAATGTGCGCACTGATAACATTCAAACGAATCAGAAGCACGCACCCACAGCCCAAATCCAGTCCACCGGCTATGATGTGCAAACGCTCATAGCCGAGATGCGCGACGGCATGAACCAGGTCAAGCAGGGCATCACACACGTGGGCCAGAGGTAAGGAATTATAAAGGGTTTCTGTTTTTCAACAAGATTTTTAGTTAAATAGCTCTTAAAAGATACATTTTCCCAGTTTAGATTATTCTTCCATTAACAATATTTGAGTAAACACAAAAAAAGATGATAAAGAACGTATACCTCCGTATTTAATATAAAATAAAATGTAGAATCATAATCCCTAGCAGGAATCGCTCTAATAATAACTCATATTAAGGTTAATTATTGTTTATAATTATATATGTACTCCAGAGACTTGAAACCATCAAGATTCAATTCAGTTTTATCCACTTTTACTTTTCTTTACTATTTTCAAGTTTTCGAAATCCAACATGGGAATGTTTAAGAGAAATCTTAAGAATTTCGTTAGGAATATGAAAAGGAAATCATAAAATCTTGTATAATTTTCTCTACTAATTATCTTTGCATTACTTTACAGATTGGGAGCGCCGCAGGGCGCAGCGCAGGTGGCCAATTGTCCCACTGGCAACTGCGTGGGCGTTACTTTGTTCCTAAGCGTAACCGTGGTGCAATTGCTGCTAGTATTTATCTACAACATCTTCAAGTGAGTAGCCACAGCCGAATTTACTTAGATTTTCCAACTAAAATCTCTTTATTGCAGAAACCGCAGCGAAGCACAAGCGAAAAAGTTCTATTAGGCAAGAGAAAAGGCGCCATTCGGGGATCGTAGCCAGGAACAAGCAAGCACACAAGCATACACCACCACACAACATCCACACACCTGACTCTAGGCAGCAAATAAGTTTAGAAGAAATGAAGGATTAAGACTACTACGTAGCATGTGTACACCGATGGTTTTTCTTACCGACGTTTTGTTTGATCAGTCAGATCCCGAAGCTAAATTAAATTCGTTACTTAATTAAAAAAGAAAGCACAAGAAACAAGAAATTTGAACAATGAAATAAGCCTCATGACAATGCCACGCAATACAAAAGAGAAAGATACGAAGCCACAAGACAAACTTCCCTCTAGAAATAGCCAGAAGATGATGATGTTTTTTTTTTATCGTTGTAGCAAGTTTAAATTTTTGCTCCACTCTTTCAACTCTGCATATCAGCAGTCATATTTCTATATACAAACAAGGGAAAACGAATTCCACACAAAAAAAGTAAACTTAAAAATCGTAAAACAAAATAAAAATGTGAAAATTCCGTAAATATAGTAAATTTTCGACACTAAAACTTATACCTTAGGGTTGAGTGAACTGAAATTGGCAACAGAAATAGTAATCTTTGCATTTTCACGCGCTATTTTTACTCCCAACAGAACGCGTCTAGCCAGCTTTTGTTGTTATTTAGCCTGAAAGTGAATTTATGTAAGAATTAATGAGGATGATGTCTCTGTCTCACTAGGTTTTTGTTCGATGCAAGGAGGTTTTTATACTGAATAATCTTAATATACCTACTGATAAATTATAAAACAATTGAAGCGAAGTGTGTTTTTATATATATGTTGTCCATTCCAGTCGCGATAGAACTGTTTAAACTGAAAATAAAAATCAATTTATATAAAAAGTCCTCGCAAACGTCTCTCTTTAACTGTCTAACTTTATCGCTCTATTCATTTTTATTTTTATCCTCCGCCCCCTTCGAGGCGAAATTATTTTCGCTGAAAAAGTTTACTTCTCCAAAAGTCCTCGTAAGCATAAACTAGACTCCCTGTCAGTTCGGCTCCCATCCTTTTCACCGATGACAATGCGGCAAAAATGGCGCCACTTGGTCGGGAGGAGTTGGGTGAAAATCTGGTGAACTTTGGCCATAAAATGTAACTGCCATTGGTGGCATTGTGGGCAAGTTGTCTCTGTGGTTTGGGTGCCCCTTCCAACTCGTGCGTTGAAGCTGGAAAAAAACCCCTTAGGAAAACCCAGCCAAAGATAAATGGACAGAAGCCAACGGCAGTCGTGGCCCATGTTATAAATTCACTCCGGTAGCGGGGAATGGGTTACGTGCGGGGTTTGAGGTACGCAGCTCTAGTGTGCGGTTGGATGGCTGCTCCGCTTATGTAATCCGGCTTCCTATGTACTGGGCACTGCGCAGGAGCAGGACTTCCCATTGGGAGGGGGACTTGAACGGCTATTAACTTTTTATAACAGCCAATCGGCATGCGGCTCGCAAACACACAGAAAATGGTTTCTTTTTAGAGGGTTTTCCCAGCAGGAACAAGAATGATGCACTGCCAAAAAAAATTAAATGGTAGATTCTTAATTATCTTTGATTATTTTTTATATAAAATCAATATCCCTCTTGGATCATTTAATAAATAAGGTTCAGATATTAAAAGTATTCTGGCGTTAAATAATCGTATCTAAAACTCTTTTTAATGAAACTTTTTATGATTAAAAATGCTAAAACATTGATTTGCATTAAAATTTTACCATTCTGCTATAAATTATTCTATTAATAAAAGGTTTTAAACTGCTGTATTATTATGTATTATGTATAAACATATACTATCTATTTTATTAGTAAGAGGTTTTAAGCATATATAATATATGTATGTATAATTTGTAGTAAACTTTACTCAAAGTTAGTGAACTTTGAAATATATAATAGATATATCACACAAGAAAGATACCTAGAAAAACTATACTTGACTTATTATTTCATTTTATATTTATTTATTTTCAAATCTTGCCTATGACAAAACCATAACCATAAATCAGACATTTAAAAATTACCCTTTTTAAGGAGCAGATGAAAATATACAAAAATATACAACTAAATCCTTTTATTTTAATTTTCCAATAGTTTTTATACAGATATATATTATATGCAATCGGGTGAACACTATTTGGGAAGTTTAGTTTTAAAAATCTCAAACTCTAGATCTAAAAAGTCCAAAGGACATGGTTAATATCTCATTCACTGATTTTTAAACTTCAGACTAATCTTATTTATTTATATACCAGTCGAATAACATAACTAAATATATGTATATTTTTTTATTTCTAAAAAATACATGAATAATTACAAAACAAAATTTAAATATTACCTTAGTTTCTACAAATTACTCAACATTTATAATATATAGCATTTAGCACAGAGACATCCTTTCCAATCCATTTAATCAACTATTTCCGATCCGTGGCATTTTAAAAGGATAACCCAGAACTTTAATAATCCATATTGCATATTTACACATCTGTGGATTTTCAGAGCTCACCACAATCCATTAGGAAATGAAATTCATAAGTCCCCGCACCGTTTTCCAATCTGCAGGGCCGACAGTTTGCAACATTTGCCAAACATTTGCGAAAAACAGGGGACATAAAATCAAAGTCAAAGTATGTACGTTGTAGTGGCGATGTAACGGGGTGGATCTGGATCGGGCTGGATGTATCAGTGTGTTGACAAATCCCCCGCCACATCCTTGCGAGGAGGAGCAGCAGCGGCAGCGTGACAAATGTTGCGCAAACAAATGGATTACATTGCCATGGGCAGTTCCCGCCAGCGACCCAGCCACCCGAGTATCTCGAAATGAATCATAAATTTCCATAACTGTCATCCGATCTGGGCAGATTTCTTCTCCTCGTCAGTTGCCAACCGAAGAAAGGAAATTAGCAGTCGCGGGATTACAAAACAAACATTGTTGCTAATCCGAAAATTGAATTTCACTTCGTAATTTGCTAATGACCCGAGAAAAGCTTTAAGGGATTCGATTGAAAACAACAAGGATACATTTAGTTTCGCCTTTAAATAATAAAATTTTTAATCTTTATATTAAAGAATTCAATTCTTATTTCAGACTTTTATTGGAAAGTTTGTTCGGGATTTTTTTTATATTTTACACTTGACTCAGCTTTCCGTGTCATTAATTTAATAACTTTCGCTTTATTACTTTCTTTTTTAATGGCTTTTCGAAGTTTTTATGTAAGCGTAGTGTACTTTTATTATTGAGTTAATCGTTAATATTTTGATTTGTTAAATTTAGTTTAAATGTGAATTTTTATTGAAGTTGAATCTTGTTGTTAAACTATATAATGTTTTTACTTTTTTAGTCTTTCTTTGCAATTATAAATTTCCATTTTTAAAATTGTAAAGCTTAATTAAAATTCAGAATGTAATTATTAAGTTTTTCTTTTTTACATAACTAAAATAATGCAATAATTTAATAACAATCAGCGTAGGTAAATTAAAATGTACATACTTTATCGAACTCTATTATTTTATGAATTGTTTTAAAATTAAATTAGTTTTAGTTTAGTTTAGGGAACCTAAATTAGTTTTATTCTAAAGCTAATTCCTAGTTCTTTTAACCTTAAATGGATTTAACTCATGAATACTCATTGTAAAGTTTATCTTAAATGTGAATTAAAAAACTTGTATATGTTAATTTATCAATTTTATTATTATTAATTATTAATTTTTCTAGGGACAAACTGAATTAATTTTAAGAGACTTATTAACTTAAAGTTATTGCTATTGAAAGCAAGATGCGTTCTTACATCTTCCTTGAACTGATCAATCGAATATCGTTCCATCTGCCTTAAATCGAATTTAAAAATTTCCATAGGAAAACTCCCTCCTTCCCATATCGGAGGACAATGGGAAAACTGCTCGTCGGATGCTGCTGAATGTTTGTGCAACTGCTTTAGTTTCTCGAGGCCATTAAGTCGCGGGTCGGCCGATGACAAAGGATAGTCCATTAGACACAAGTCACAATTCCATTGAACAGAGGCCTCACCCCATTTATTGGCCTGCATCCTGCATCCGCGGCTTCTCCAGGACCCTTTTGTGAATGTTTCTGCGAGTGAAACCAGAACAAAACTCGGGGCCTGGATAATATTTTGCGCTTTTTGGTATGACGAATCCACATGTCACACACGAATCGAATGGAGGACGGAGAACTAAGGAGCAGCCCCTGCCCCTCATCCGTTTAGCGGGCAATCAAGCGTGTAGGGCAATTCAATAAGCCGGCAATGGAATGGGATGGGATGGGATGGAGTTCGCCTTGGAGAACTTTATCAACACCCATGTCGGCATTAGTTTTGTTTACAAACTTTCCGTTGCCTTTTTGACAGCTCGCCGGGGTGGTGGTGGTGGACTTTGCCAATCCCTGCAATCCGGAGTCACTTTCCCCCCCGTCCACTCTCTCGGTCACATTTCCCGGGGGTGGATTTTTGCGGAGATTTTTATTTATGAGCACTTAAATCGAAGCGCAAACTCAAATTGCACACTGCACATCTACATAAATATGCAATTGCGGCCATGTGAGAAAGTTGCCCCGCTGATAAATGATGAAAAAATTATAAATAAATACGGGGATACAACATGACATGTCTGCCCCGACTCCATTGTTGTGCTGGGCCCATCCCCTGCCATATCACCCCATCGCGGTCGCTCCTTATAGATGACAGTTCCCGATAATGGTGACATCAATTTGAAACTCAATTGAGCTCGCACGGGAATCTCCTCCTTGATAAATGCTGTGCTATCAGCGCCGTTTATCGTGGACGGGAACTGGGTGCGACAAGTCAGCGAATTGGAAACGGAATAGGACAGCCAACCCCCCAAGGTAATGGGTTCTATCTCTGCCTAGAATCCCTCTGCTGTTGATGCTGCTGCTGCTCATCCTAGTTGTCGTCCTGGTCCTCATCTCTGGGGCGTTGCAAGCAGTTTACATGTTTAATGCTTGCTTAATTGCTGACCCAGCCAGCGGGGCAGATCCCTCATTTCGGATAAGAAATCGTCTTCGAAATAGTCCCATGTCTGCGTTATAGAAAAAGTAAATTTTTTTGGGGGAAAAATTAAGTGAACACAATTAATTTAGTTCTTGTAAACTTGTCGAAAGTAACTTTGTATTTATCTTGGGGATATATTGAAACATTTCCATGTCATCTTAAAAGTGAAATTAGAATTATAAATATAATCTTTGTCAAGATATCTTAAGTAAAATTTAAAACTATTATTCATAACGTCTGTGTTTTATTTATATTTTTATTATTGAAAAATTCCCTCTTTTGAAAACTTATATTTTAGCTTCTTTATTCAGCTTTGAACATATATTTCCTTTATTAAATTTCTCTAATTTCTAATTAGTAACTACTTTAAAATTTATGAGAATTAGGTATATATTTTAAATGTTATTGTGCAATTATTTAAAAAATAAAAAGATGTCATGTTCATCAATATTTATCACGTTTTCAAATTTCAAATTATGTAGAAATAGAGCTGAAAAATATCCCGAAATGATCCTTAAATAAAAACTCATATTAAATTATATTTTATATTTAATATAAACATTTAGCTTCACTTATGATTCACAACAGCCGAACATTTTCTTCAAAATATTATTGAAACTCAATAGGGATTTCAATTAAATTTAGGCAATAAACAATTTAATGCCTTCAGCTAGGATATGTCAATAAATGGGAACTTTTAACACACATCCTCGGAAAGGACCACCTCCACTTGACACGACACCCCTGACTCCAAGCTGGATGCAATCCCAACCTCAACATGGCCATTAGGACATGTCGGACCAGGGCATCGCCTGGATAAATAGACTGTTGAGTCATTAAACAATTTACGCAGCCATAAATTTACGCAATTTACTTAGTGCGCCAACGCACACATCTCGCAGGATGCCGAGTGTCCTAGGCTGGGATCGAGCAACATTAACACATCTGGCCAGATACAAAGTGCCGGCCCGTCGCGTCGTCCGCCTGAGCGATTAACTTTTTGCATCCTTCACGCTTCGCTGGCCATGTTAACCCGACATCATCATCAGCATCTCCATCATAATCTTCGTGCTGGATGGAGCAAGGACATGGCCCACGCGCCGCTTGTTTGCATTTTTATTGCCCCACGCTGCGATGCCGGATGCGGATTTTCAGGATTGCCGCCGCCTCCTGAAATTTTAATGAAATCGTCATCAATTAAAATCTGCTCTCTTCCATGACCATGCCCCCAGACGACGACGACGACAGGGACAGTGACAATGGCGATGACACGGCACAACATCCACGGCGAGCTTAGAGTTTCACTGGGAGAAAAAAATTAATGATAATTTTTATATACAAATTGGATTATTCAAGAGGTGACATGGAAATTGTAGTGGATTTGAAGTCAATTTAAATTAAGTCTGCAAATATTCACCAGATTTTAGAGAAACAGAAAAATACATACATACTTTAGGATATCCTTTTTCAAATAAATTTAAATCCATCAAGAATTCGGTAGTATCCTTCGGTAAATTTTAAATGTAGAAATATGTATTTTCTATTTTCATGTTCAATTTTAATTGTTATATTTTAATACCCAACATAAGGGATTTAAATTTCAAATACTAAACTATTAGAGCATTGAAAATCTTAGAAAATAGCAGTCTTTATAATTAGAGCTTTATATTTATACACAAATAAAACAGAATTTAAAAATAAAAACAAGAAAAACCAAGTTTTTACAAAAAAGTAAGGCTGTAGAACAACTTAAAAACAACTTCCTCTATAATATAAAACTCTCCGAATTAACAAAATTGTGATTCCTTTGTGTATTGACAATTTCTTTCTGTGCATTCTCCTCAAAATTATTCTCATCTTTTTACGACCGAGACGTCCATCGGGGCACTTCCACGGGCTTAGCTCCTTCCCGGATTGGTTATGAGTTCCTTCGGCACATAACTCGCCGCATTCGTGCCTGGGATCGGGCTCAGCTATAAAAATAATTTGTGGCCAAAAATGCCCCTTCCCCATGCCACGATCCCGAGCTCATCCTCAGCTTCATCCGCACGCGAGGCCAAGGGGTAAGCGAGAAGAGCCAGAGGATGAGCGTGCTGCCTGGGGACGCGAACGGCTGCCGGCAATTTGTAGTCGTTTGCTTGTTTTTCCAGCCTCGCCCTAATGGGTTTTCATAAATTTTTATTGTTCTCAATATAAGTTTTATTCTCGACTTGTTTTTTGTAGTCGTAACCCGCATGCAAATGTCGTTTCGAGGGCTTCGACGAATTAGTGGGGAATTTGTCGAGGGAAATTAAAAACAAAATTCACACATTTTGGGTAAAATTAAAGAAAATATATGTACAGGAATTAATTGATTAAGAAAATCGAAATGGAAAGTACTGGTTTGGTCATGGGAAAGTTTTTAAGAAGAGCTACAAATTGCTTAATAATATGGAAGTTTGTATATTTAATAGCTCTAATGAATAAACTAACCTGCGGAAATTAACAATTGCATTCAATAAGATTTTTTAAAATTTTCCCATAGTTTTACTTCTTTAACTTTAGTAAAAACTTTATTAAGGGAAAGAATTACATTAAAATAAATCATTTTGAAAATTTGTGAGACGAAAATATTTTTACAACTACCAATGCTTAACTAATTCATAACTTTTTTTTTATATTCCAAAAGTATTTCTTCAAATTTATATTTTAATTAAAAACATCGAAGCTCATATTCCTTAAAATCGTAAATTATTTTTAAAATATGTTCTAAATTTTCACTAACAATTGATAATAAAATAAATTATACGGCCGAAAGTCTCAGCGTCTATGGTCGACACCCGTCTGTACCTCAAGTTTTCAAATTTCTGAGTACAGAGTACAATAAATAAATAAATAAAATAAATTATATATCAGAGATTTAACCCAACTTGCCCTCAACTATAGTGATATTTTTCCTCCACTTAATTTACCATGAAAATCTCTTAAGAGAAAACGAGTCTTTTCCATAAATTAACCTCCTTCCTTATCACAATTTTTCAGTGCATTATGAGCTCAAGTTTTTCTAGTTTTCTGTGACACATAAAATATGATATTTATTAATTATAATTTTACCATTTTATTACTCTCCAAAGGGTCTGTAACGAAAGAATATAACTTGGAAAAACTATCAACGCAATTGGATGGCAATAAATCTCGGAAGGAGGCGCAAAAACCCTGTAAATTTTGGTTGATAAAATGCCGAAATTATCGCAGCCCAGCACATGATGTATGGCCACTCGACGGGCTTAACCCATTAGCCAACCGGAAGATCGCTCAATTAGCGCTGCTCCGCGCCGGTCAGTCGTCCCAAGTGGGTCACTCGAGGAAAGGATTTGCGAGTCGGGTTTTTATTTTCCACACACCAAGCCATGGCCAGGGCCCCTTTCTGTTCTGTTGGGCCAACAAAGTGACATAAATCTTGGCGAGCGCAGGGCAGAAACTCAGCCGGAACTAAAGCAATGACGCAGCAGGAGCGGGACACATGTCCAGTCATAACAGGCGTGTGTGAGTGCGAGTGTGCCGGAGCAGTTCCGAGATTTATTGACACCCGAGAAGGGGTGGGCATCCGCATCCTGTACACATCTAATCCACAATCTGCGTATCTACGTATCTAGTCGCAGTCCGGATCGCGGGACATCGATGCCGGATGCATCGAGCGACAGGCGTTCGATTGAAATTAATTGAATTTGCGACCAAGCCCAGAACTTGACTTTATTTCAAGCAGAGTGTGTCCCAAGCAAGGCGAGTGCTTTTTTTGCACTCGCAGAAATAATGTTCTTCATTTGTTTGTATCTTAAACCTTGAGAATATATTAATAAATATTAATTAATGTGCTGGGAAAATAAGGAGAAAGTTAGATAATTTTAAAGATTTTTTCCAAGTTTAAATATCTTATATTATATTTAAATGTCTAAAGTAAATTAAAGGCATTGAAATGATGGTAAGTTATTCTTAATTCCCGATAACTAACATATAATTTAGCTTATAAAAGATTTCGACGAGTGCAGCTATCAAGGGGGAGGAGCATGGACGCTTGTTTCCTGTTTATGCTCGAGATGTTTTGCAGCATAAATTACGCTCGCATATATGTATGATATCCTTGACAAGTCAAGAGAAAGGAGAAATGCGAAAGAAAAAACAGGAACATTAAATTTATTTTTATTTGCAACCCCAGTGAAAGCTGGGCCCCCAAAGTCGCGCTATATGCGGTCCGCTGACTTTGCCAAAGTCATGAATTTCCTCGCCTATTTTTATGATTTCTATTGCCAAGCTGCCCGGCTAGTTTCGGTCCTTAAAGGGGGTTGCAAGCCGTTCACTTGGCTGCCGCCCAATCTCACCCAAAGAATCAAAGCGGAAGCGATGATCGTTGGAAAGCAGTCAGGAAAGGCAGACAAATTTATCAAGTTTGTGCGGGGGCGAGTTCTTATTCGGCCCGAAAATCATCATTAATCAAAGTTGATCTGCGGGATATTGAGATTTGTAACTTTAATCTGTGTTCTAAGAATGACAAATTTAGTTGGCTTCAATTTGAAATTTGGCGCACAGGCCAACCGTATTTGGTGACCAGTTCTGTAAGGGCGCTGTTAACTTAACAGCGAGACTATCAAACCGATAACTGCGCGGCAGGGGAAAATATAGGCGAACTGCTAGAACGGCGAACGGCCACACTCCCCCTCAGTTATTTCAACGACATATTTTTGTAAAGTGTTTATTTACACGATTTTAGCACTCTTTAAGCCTGTCCTGCCGTGTATTTCTGTAAGTTATCAATAGTTTAATACCCGCGGCATCTGGCAAATATTCGTGCATGACCCCAAAAGCGGGAAAAGTGGGTAAACAGAGCTGGTGGAGATTCAGCTGCGCCTGTAATCGGGCGTATTTTGTGTTTGTTGTTGTTGCCGCCAAGTGGGTGCTTCTCCCGGGGTGGAGTCACCCATCCCCCCAGGCCTGGCCTGGTGCTCCCGCTAGTGGTTCCCTGCAGGCCTCCGCGGGGGCCCCGCTGCACCATGGTCACGCGAATTCCGCCCTTTTCCGAGTGGTCATCATCCAAATGTTTCGGTAACAGAGCGCCCGCATGTGTGTGTGCGTGCTGGCTGAGTGCTGTGAGTGTGCCTGCGACTTGCTGTGCTTGTGTTTGTATGTTTTGCCTACGTTTTATGCTAATTAAAGTGCAACTTTTTTTTAGCCACAGCGAGAACGGCGGAATATACATAATTGAATTAACGTGGGGCAGCCGAGGAGCGAAGGGGGGCAGGGAGAGTGCCACAACATGCGGCGCATTATCGGCGCAGCAGTTGGTTTCGTCTGACGGCTCTTTATCGCCGCTGATTGAACCATTCGAGGGAGTGGATTCCATGCCATTCCAGCCGCGATAAGATAGCCCCAGCTCTCCCCAGTTCGCAGCAAGCAGTTGGATTGGATTCGCAAATTGCCTTCAATTTTCAAGTTAATTGTGAAGTTGACTCGGCAGAGTCTAACCAACCCCTAGAAGCTACCAGATCCCAGTTCCGAGACTCGTGCGGACATCCCGCTGTGGCTCAGAAAAAGATTTCACTCTCCAGACGACTCTGCGTCGATAATTGGACCTAATTGAAGTCAACAGTTCATTTGTTTACGCACACTTTTCAGTCGATTGCAGGCAATGCGTTATTATTTATAACTTGTAGATATTCCAGATATTACGAATATAGGGAACTTCACTTCAACTTTCAAGAGAAAAGGGGTGGATGCCTTGATCAGTTGTAATTAATAACTTAGTCACAATATTTCTGAAATTCTGGTTTTAAAATAGAATTTATGAGCTTTGAAGGCCGAGGAAAGCACTTATTTACTTGCATTTCAGTAGAGTGAAAGAATGAGTTATAATTTATGACTTGTAAATGTTTTTTAAAGCTAGTTGTAATGGTTTTTCCATGTGCGGTAGTATAAATCAAACGTTTTAGGCAAAAAAGTTCATATTTGAATCTTATTCTACGACTGAAACTGCATCCAAACAGTAGTATCTTATAATAAAACCAGTTTATGTCTTTTACCTTTATAAAAAAGTTACTCAGAACAACTTAAAGACGTAGTATTTTTGTGTTTCAAGTTTTATAACTTTTTCTTTATATTGAAAGATTATTGTAGATCCAAAAGAAAAAGTAAGATAATGTATTTCATGAATAGTTTTGGCAGCAGCAATAACCATTTGTAAACAAATATGGTAATAGTTATTTTTTTAGCCGGTTTTTATAAATTTTCTTTAACAATTGCTACCCAGGCTACTGGTGACTGCTTCCTAAAACAAAAACAGGCTTTGTAAGACCTAACGATTACTAGTAGGCTGTTTGTAAATCTTTTCTTAGAATTCCCCAGGTGACTAAGGCCACTTCCACTTCCACTTTGTCGCTTCCTCTTGGCGTTTTGTAAGAAGAAAGAAACAGCCGTAAAAGTGGGCCCCAAAGATTAGTCACCACTGGCATGGGTCCATCACCTTGTGGCAGCACCACCTCCTCCGCCTCCGTGTCCGCCACTTCGACCCCCTCTTCATCGGCTTCTCTCCCAGCTCCTCGTCTTCCTCTGCCTTCCCTTTTGCTGGCACATTTTGTTTTGTTTACATTTGCAGGCGGCGATCGTCGCCGAGAGAGAGAGAGTGAGAGCTGGAGGAGATTAGTAGGAGAGCAGGTTGCCTCACATCTGTTGCGTGGTCGGTGCTCTTTAGCCAGCGAGAACCGCTCGGCGCTTTGGCGTTCTCCGTTTGGCGCTCATTCGAATTTCATCCGTCGTCGGTGCCGATTCGTTCGATTGTGCCGCGCCCGATATCGAGAAAAGATATATATACATATATCCCAATACACATATATATACAAATACATATCGCACATATCGTATTTGTTCAAGTTCAAATATCAATTGTGGAATTGAAAGAAGGTATATATCAGCGGGCAATAAGAGTGCGCGGGCCCGAGTGCGTGACATATGGTGTTATTTTTACCCTCTGATCGCGGCTATATGTGCCACCAACAAGCGATTCTATTTTGTAATTGGATCTTGCCAATCGGATATCAATCATTCATCACCGTTGCGCCTGCGCAAAGCGCGCCAAAAATTAACAAACAAAACCCTTGGTGAAAAACCCTTTTCCTCAGTTTGGATTTCGGATTTCTGACTTCAGGCTCTTCTATAAAAATCAACCAGAAAATTACCTCATCGCTCTGCCGGCGCCGTCGCCGACGTCTGCTTTTTGATGTCTGCCCCTGAATTGAGATACTGATCATACTGATCACGCTGCTATAGCTTTGAAATGTTTGATTAAATGTGTGGAGAGAGAAGTGAACTGTTGAATTTTTAGAACGTTGGGCAAATCTATATTTCTTTATTGTGATTCTTAAACAAGTAATGAACTCTTTATGCCACTGGCTTAAAATAATACAACATTTTCCATTTATATCTAAAACAGGCCCCTAAAAATAAGGTTTTCTATCTAATGTGTATGTATTAACTTAAAAAATCTCCAGACTTGATGATGTTTATCTCCAGCATGTCAGCATTTTCTTATCACTTAGCTAAACTTGCTCATTCCTTAAGTATTTGTTTGAGTGTACTCTGTGTACACACACCGATATATATATATATATATATGTATATTTCATTCTATATTTCTCGTTTGCCTTAGCAGCTGGCTAAGTCTGCCTCCCACTTCCCACAGCTCCCTCTGCTCTGGCGTAAATAAAAATTATCTTTGAGATACAAATACGCTCTAAAGATTTGTTTTGCATCTGCAAGTAGATTTATTGTTTTTGCGCTCTTTCCGCTTCTTCTCTCGCTCGGAGATATATGTGTATATATTTTAAATTTCTCGCGCTTCTCGATGTTTTGTCATAACTCAACACACACAGTAGAAGCGATCTCCGTTTTCTCTGCTCTTTTGTGTACTTTTCCTCACATTTTTTGTCCGATTGTTTGGCAAATTTCGCCGTCGCCGTCGTTGCTCCATTTTGTGGGCGTATTTTGTATTGTATATTATTTATCCATTATCTCAAAATGTCAATGCTCGTTTAAGCCCCTCAGTCGCCCTCTCTATTATCACTATCTCTTTCGAGCGTTTTGACCTTATTAGTTGTATTGGGCTACGGTTTTGGAATGTCCGCCACATAAACACGCTTCGGAAACATAAAGAAATCGAGATCGGAGCTCATTTTCACTCCATGCCGCGCTGTGTGGGCAGTGCATTGGCTCTACAACTACATCAAAAATCCAAATCCAACGAATATATCGGACGTGGGGACGTTAGCATCCGCCAAGTTGTTAGTACACTTGACAAATTGTGAGGTCTAAAAGTACCAGAGACTAGCTTAGTTTATGATGAAAAGATGTCTTTAAATTATATATTTATATTTATATTTGAATGATGATTTGTTGATATGCTTATATTTATTTATAAATTCCAAACTCTTCATGTTTATTTTGAAGTAATCTGTTGGAAATTTTTCTTAATATTTATCGCATGAATGTTCAGCGTCAGTGTTCTACTGACTCAGTCCTAATAATATGGAGAAATATTTGCCTTCCCTTAAGATAACATCCCAAAAGACAGGAAAATATGACTGCGACAAATTGTGAGAAAAACGATTAATCATAAAAGAAAATTCAAAGGTTTATTCTGTAAATTTACTTTAATGATGTTTGCTAAAAACGAACTCATAATTCGCTGGAATTTTATAAATATTGTAAAACTTATTCGTATTTATAATTATAAATATGGCTGAGAGGTTTATTTTGGGGTTTTTTTAGAGTGTGTATGTGAAGTGTTGTGTTGTGGTGTGGTTCTGCGTGTACACTCGGCTTCGATAGAGAGGCAATCCATTGAGCAAACTGATCCGTAACTCGGTCACTGGTGGAACGCTGGTGGGCAGCTTGTGTTGCCCATTTTGGGGCACGTTTCGATTGCATTTTCCACTTGTGTCTGCTTTTCTGTTTTTTGTGTTTTTTTTTGTTCAGTTTTTTGTTGCTTTGCATATTTCTTTGCTGTTTTATTAATTGAGCTGTATTCATTAATTCGCTTCGCTCTGGGCGAGAAGGCAACCAGACGGAGTGCAAAGGTCTCCCGATGAACGCTGGCCATGCAACTTTCGAAAGAGAGATTGATGTGTCCCGGGGATGATTTTTGCAGCGAGGATTACCTCATAATTTGGGGATTAATTGAATTCCATTTATGTGGCAGGCGTGAAACGCCAACTTTTTGATTTGTTTATAATGGAAAATGTCAGTTTGGAAAGCTCAGTACTGTGGTACTGAAACTTCTAGGGAAATTCGTTGCAAAACTTTCACTTTAAATACAAAAAGAAACAAAGTTATGGATTGCCATTTACTCATTCAATGTACCCTTGATTTATTTCTATTTTCCAGCCATTTGTTCACTGCATGTTTCAAGCTCAATTAAAGCAAATTAAGCCAAGCCAACCGGGCGGCCAATTCGATACAATATCAGAAAATTCAATGCTCCAAACCAAGCTGCGGCGGCAGCCGAAAGAACAAAAAGCAAAACGAACAGCGTAATAACAATTAAAAAATAAAAATAACAACTGTTGTGTGCGCTCTATTTTCATAACGCCTCAGCATTTTCAATGGTTTTGTATTGCACTCGGATACATGCTTGATTCTATATATAGATACACTGGGAAATTAAATTCTGGTATTGGGAAAATGCATTTTCGAAATATGATTTAGCGTTTTACGTTCTTTTAGGAGCTTTATGATCCTAAAAACAACATTTTTGAACCATGCTGCAGAGCCCTGCTGCTTGCTTGAGTCCTTATTAAACTCTTGAGGGTAGTCGCGACTTGTAAATATATCTTCTATCTTACTGATTTTACAGTTTCATCTTCCCTCCTTATAACTGGAAAAGAAATTCTAAAAGAACCCATATTTCGCTTTATAATTATTTTTATGTATTTATCGCTGTGCAGAGATTCAACTACTTGGGACTCATGCGATGTGGGTTTTTTTTGGTGCTCTGCCGCACACATGTTTCGCTTTTGCACCGGACCTGAATCAAACAGTCGAAATGCTAAATAAACAAAATGGGCCAGCGGCATCAGCAAACAACGCTGCGAAGTAGATTCCATATTGAGTTCGATGGGTTGCCCGTATTATGGAATAGTTTATTGTTTCGGAATGTTTCTTAATTACGCGGAACTCAAGTGGCGGAGGTGGGAGCTGAGATGAGCAGAGCAGAAAAGAGAAGAGACCAGAACCGGCCATCTGAATCGGAATTCCGAGCACTTCCTCCTCCGATTGGATTCAAACCAAACTCGATTCGCCTTCCCTTTTTGCACACGCACACTCATCGGTTGAGTCATTTAAAAGTCGGTGCGAGTTGAGGACCCCTCGTTGTTTACTATTAATGCCGATAAAGAATATGCATTCGCATCTAAAAATAAACGCAGGGGAATTGCTGGTTTATTGTCACCAAGTTTGTATGCAAACACACAAATGCAGGCATCCCGAAGATTTATGCAAAAATTAATTTGCTGTATCGACTACCGACGACGATTCGCCTCGTTTTATTTGGTTTGCCAGTGGAAATGGAAGTGGGCTGGGCCCGCCCTCTCCCTCCATTCCCTATCTCATCGCAGTGGGTGTCGTAAATCCCCGCTTGATTACGTCAGTAACTCATTGGCGCTTTTTTTTTATTGTTTTGGATTTTGGGGTTTGTGGGCTGAACACGCATCTTGGCACTTCATCAATCTGTCAGTCCGTCAGCGAGTGAATTCGATGCGGTCAGTCGATATGTCGGCTTTGGAATTCCGATTGCAACGGGTTGTGGTTTGTGTCACACCCCCGAATCCACACCGAGCGGAGATAATCACGAGAAATGGCTGTAAAGGGTTTAAGATGTTTTCATTTTAAGGCGCCAAAGGGATACGCTGAAAATAGCTATCCAACTTGTCTCGATTACAGAATAAACATCAGTTCTGAGGAGGGTCTTAAATGGTGGACAGGAAAATGTAGGAAAAGCTTTTTGTTGCATTCATATTTCTCTTATTAAAATTTAGAGAAGCCACTGAAATCAGAAAAGAGATTAACTAGATAATATAAATAGTTTACTAGGCGTTTCTGGATACTTATACTTAAAGCTGTTTTTAAATATTTTTAATAACGAAAAGACTGCATAAAAATGTATTCAGATATAGATCATGAACGGTGATGGCAAATAATATCATTGAATTCATGCCTCACATGTTAAAATCTCTAGAAATTTGTCTTTATCTTTCTATATATGCCTACCCAAGCTTATTTTGCAGATATATCTTTAGTGAGACATGATATAAGACGCTTTTTTCAGTTTATTAATCGAATTCACATTCTTTTTCTTCAAAAAAAGCAAACAACATTTTTTTAGCCAGTTATCTTATCGCTGAATCGTAAAAATAAACAACACAAAGATAAATATAGGTTTCCGTTTCCAACTGGTAATTTTCGTGTTCTGGTTTAACAGAATTATTAAAATGCTTAAATATATTTATTTATTTAAAGGAAAATGTCAATTCCAAGAGCAGAAAATATTAATTAAGAAATTTAAATTCCAGTAAAAGTGAAATTATCTTTCGATGACTCAGTTTCGTTTGATCTTCATTAATTTCTCGCGTTGAGCTAGAAGAGTTCCTTTGTATTTAACCCCACATTTTATGCATTCCATTCCCGATTTGATTATCTTATTCCCCGGCTGTCTGCCCCTTTTCCGAGATTGTCGTGTCCATCGGCAGTTATCGCTAGGCTTGGCCTTGCCTTGCAATTTATTTCCATCTGGGTGGGGATTGGAACAGGGCCAGGGATGGGTCTCCGTCTCCTCTCTTAATCAATGGAACTGCTTTGTGTGTCGCCACGGCGAGTGGCTGAGTGCTGTGCGGTGAGTGTGAAAAGCAAAGTGCCTTTCTTTTTCTTATTTGGCCCATGGATGCATCGGCATTCGAGTGGCCGCCGCCCCCAAAGTCAACCCGGCTGCAGGCTCCTCTCCGCAGGGGCAGGGAGATGCCCCTGACGACTATTTGTTATATCGCTGTATATAAATACTTACGCACATATAAATTCGAGAATATGTGCGTGGCACTGTCGCTTTTGGCACTCACTTGTGCGAAAATCCATTGGAGCCCGACTGGCGGGAGCCTAATTTTTTGCCGTCTCCGATTGACGACGACGACGACGATGCTGACGTTGGATGAGGGGCACAACTGAATGAGGGTGACTAGCAGGAGGGGCTCCTTCCTAAGTGGGCAAAGGCAGTGGCATGGGAATGGAACTTGGCATCCAATCATAAAATTGCTTGGCAATGTCTTTCGTATGTAGATCGTAGGAACGGAAGGAAGGAAGGAAGGAAGCTAAGGCACAATCCATGTTGGCAGGAAATGTGTTATTTCTAGGGTGGAATTACATTTGAATGCAAAATATATATGTGTTGTTTTTAAATTATGGAATGAGTAGCAAAATTTAAAATTATCTAGAGCAATTCAAACAGATTTATAGAACCCATTTTTAGTCTTAAAAAGAAAAAGAACGAGTTTAGTTACATTAAACTAATGTATTCTTTATTTGGAGTCAACAAATTTACGATTATTTCTTAGTAACCTCAACTTTTCTTTAAGTTTACTGAGAAAATACAAAGTTTTACTCAAATGGAAAGATGGGAATCTGTAAGCATTACTTTTTTGTCAATCTTTATTTGTAATTAAATCCACTTGACTCTCTTTCCTTTTATAAACCTCGACAAATCCTTGTTCAACGTATCATAAGTATGGCTAATTACCGACACGCTCCTTCTTCATAAAGGATTCTAATTGGGACATTGATCCCTATCACTCCGGCTGACATAATTTACCCACATTATGGTGTGCCACCACCTTGATTCGGTAATTGAAAATTACAGGGCCATCTCGAGTGACTTCTCCCGGCTGTGTCAACCCGATCCCACCACAGCCTCCCCCTTAATGGGCGAAGCGTCGTGCTTTTGTCATCGCCGTCGATTCATTCGATTTGATTTGTTTGTTTGCCTTCCCAGGCATCCATCTATCCATTCCATAGCCCACATCCCTGAGCCTGTGCGTTTGTTTATTTGTGTATTTTGTTACTTTTAATGCATCTTTTATCTGGATTTTGCCATCATCATTGGCTCATTGTTGTTGTTGTTGTTGTTGTTGTTATTGCCGGCTGATGCTGATAGCGATACACAAATTTGTGCCCCATTGTTGGCCATGGAGTTGCCCCGGCAACGACGATGTCTTGTTTACTCAAATTACAGCTCTACTCAGGGCAGGGGTTAACTGAGGTGCATATAGGAGTCGTCGTCAGTGGCAGGGATCTGATATCCTTAAGAAAAAAATCTGCCAAGTTGACCCCTGGTGTGCGGGAGTGGCCCAGCCACTCAACTCCAATGTGTCTCTGGGAAAACTAGAAAATCACATCAAGCTTGAGGAGATTCCTATTTCAAAAGCACAGTCTTTTTATTGGCGATCACTTTCAGTTGCAGGTTGAACGACCTCAGATCAGTGGAAAGGAAGCGCCAGAGTATGACTGTTGTTTATAAGTGCTGAAATATATGTAAACGTACACAAAATCGCCAAATAAACATTGTTAATTGTACGAATGTGGGTATTGTTTATAGGGAATTGCAATTTTCAACAAAGAACATCAGGTAATGGAATAAGTAAAACTGATAATAGAATAAATATATATAATAAATAAATGTCAAAGATTGTAGTAAAGTTTCTATGGAAAACATGGATTTCAAATATCATCTCACATACTTTATGCATTATTTTTGCTTATTAATATAAGCCATCATTTTGGTTTGCTATTAAAAAAGCAATAAGCATGGAATATATTAGATATCAGCTATATAAATTCAGATATTCAAGCAGAGGACATATTCTATTGAAATTCTAATTTAACCTTTTCAAGGTTATAATAATACAAAACTAGGAAATTCCATTGAAAAAGTGAACTTGCCTTCTTTGAACATAATTGTTAGTTAAAACTATGCTAAAGCTGAGTACCTTTCGGCTGGTGTAATTGGTGTCATTAAACCATTTTCAGTACCTGTCTCACTGGATCGTGACACATTTGACTAACGGCCTTTTATGTGTTTTTTCTCTGTTTCACTGACCGCTCGCTAATTTCCGCTGACATCAAAACTGAAATAAAAGTTTGCACGAGTCGTTGGATGCTGTTTTTGTTACATTACCCAAGCGAAACTAATAATCAGGCGCAGCGCCGGTGGGGCGATCGCACCTCTCTGGCCATCTGTTGGACCTCCAAACTAGCGGGTTTGTAGTACACACAAATTGAAATTTCTATAAATTCAGCAATGACTCAGAGGACGGGCCAAGAAATAAGCAGATGAATGAGCCAAGAGCAGCATCATCATCGCCACCGCCACCGCTACCGCCACAGCCGCCGGCACAGTACAGTGAAAGCTCCACGATGGGACAAATTCGTTGGATTAAAGATCTGTGTAGTAGCGATTCCTTTGCCCGAGGTGGATTTATTCTCTCTATAATATACTTGGCTTCTGCATTCTATTTAAAGTCAAGCGTGGAAATCGTGCCAGATCGATGGGTATGGTATTATCATCTGTCGGCTCTTCACACTCTTGCTTTCCATTTCAAGCACAGCCATTGATTTCTCGGGCGCATCGAATGGAAAATCCAAAAGATTTGTCTGCTCTCCAAATTTTACGTTGTTTACCTTGAAAGTTCTAATTTTTTTGCTGGGTATTTATAGCGTTCCTTGTACATATATATAGCATGGATGTGGGATTGGGCACATCTCTAGTATGAGGTCTGAATGTTGTTTTGGTTTAATTAAAAACTGTTTTGCCTTTATCGTTAGAGGGAACTTTTTTCGTATGGCCTTTTTTCAACACATTTTACGATGAATTTTCTTTGGCAGTTTATTTAAAATCTCCTTTCTCTTTTTCTGATTTTCGTTTGGCTTGTGTGTGATGTGATTTATAGCATTGGAAGCTGATTTAAGCACTTGCATGTGTAGTCATCACCTACGTTTGCATATATATCTTATGAGGTATTATTTTTTGTGTGTCTCTATATGTGGGTGTGTTATGTGTGATTTTTGACGGACAGCCAAATTTAAAAGCTTAATTCAATAATGAAGATTTAGTTATTAATTAGTCGAACTTTTATAGGAATCTCTGGCTAAATTGTGATGTAATTATTGATTAAAATCATTGATGAATGTTTTTATTAAAGAAAGTGATGTCATGAAACCAATTGAGTCTCTCTTTAGATCACAGAGATGAAATGAATAAACTGTTAAGTGTCTATGATTGCCACGAGGAATGAGGAAAATATACGCTTAAAAAGACAGTAAATTTTACAATTTAATAAAAAATATTTAATTTGTAAAAGTAAATGTTAAAGGATCTCTTATTTTACAATCAAAATAATATGTTTCTTTCCCAGATAACATAAATCTCTGCTCACATTTTCTAAAGAAGAGTTATGATTGCATATGTGACGAAAGATCATCACATATTCCCCTTTTGCTTAGGTCAATCAACCCATCCAAATGCTTCCCTGAAATGCGCCGCTTGTCTTGGCCATAAACCACTCCACTCGGAACCCTTTGCAGCTGGTCGCGGGAGCTACGACATTGTAGAACGTGCCGGAGCACCTAACCTGACATCTGGCCGCATGGCAGAATCGTGCCAAGGTCTCAGATTGTGTTCGCTATAACTACGTGACGCTATCGTTTTGTAATTTTGATTGCTCCGCGAAGAACAGCATACACACACTCAATGGCCTGGCCCATGTACCGTGAACATTTTATAAACTCAATCAGCCGGCGACCCACTAAGCACTGAAACTTGTCCAACAACGCCCACAATCGCATTTCGCTTTCATTGAGTCTAGAATGGGGGCCAGGAGATCAGCAGGGGCACTCACGCCCACGCCATGCCGTTGGCTTTTGTCTTGCCAATAAGTTGAGGGCTGGACCTGCACCTGTATGTTGGGAATGAGATTTGAGGGGGAGTCTTGAACCCGTCCAAACCCATGTCACATGATTGAAATGAATAATATACAAATATTTTAATCTCTGAATTTCTCTGCAGCGCTTTCTGAATAAAATTATAAAGATCGTTTCCAAGAATTGGCTTGTAAGATCTGTATGAAAGGGTTTTCTTGTTGTTTATAATTTTTGTATAGGGTAAATTATAGATTCTTTGGAAATCTGCATATATATAATTTGTAGTATTCCTCAAAGATCTCTTCTTTCTTTTCCAAAAACCACACACAGTAGTTGTTAGGGAAATACAGACTGTGGCAGTATGACTTTCCTTGGGTTAATGGCCAGAAATGGAAGACCGCAGCAGCCGCATTCCTGGCCAGCTGCTGCTGACAACTCTCCAGTCGATCGATCCCCTGCCTTCTCCATGGATGATGCACTCTTTTGGGCTTTTGGGTGTTGATTGATATTTTCTGCTAGTGCTGCTGCTGCTGTAAACAAAAGTCGTTGGCGATGTGCGAACGCTAATGGAAAAGTCTGGTGCAGCATTCTTGGAATGGTATTCTATGTGCGCACATATCGGTGGCCGTGCTCCGGCTGCCTTGGTGGCATTAACCGCAATGCCAACATCTAGCCATATATGTGCAGGGGCCCCTTCTTCTCCGCCAGATGCCCCACCTAACAGACTCTAGCAGAGACTCCTCTTCCACCCATCATCATCATCATCATCCTCATCGCCGAGGTCGAGCGCTGCTAATATGGAAAATGAAAACAGGAAAAATGCCTTGTGCGTTTTCAGTTTGGAGTGGCTAGCGTGGCGAGAGACTTGAGAGATTTTCCCAATCCCAATCCCAATCCCCTTTTCCCCAGTGATGTCTTCAGTTCGCAGTTCTAACCGTTTGCTCTTCTATTTGCAGATCTTCTAAACAAATCAAAATCAAACGACAACCGCAACAAGCAACGAAGAAATAAGCAACGCAACATCAGCAACAACGATTACCTTTAACACTACTAGTACTGCCTTTAAACACACTCAATACACGCGGGCGCACCAGCACACACAGCAAACAACTTTCGATAAACAACAACTCACATTTCTCCACTATCTGCGAAACAACAACAGAAACTAACTCGAACAGCCATTAGCCCAGTCCAGGGGCTAGCAACGAATTGAGGTGAGTGAAGAGAAGGTGTCTACGGATATCTCCATAATCAAATAAGAGCTCTTGAGATCTTTGTTTAAAGTGTTGCAATTTGTAGAGAGGGGAAGTTTTCCCTTATGAAATTACTTGGAGTTTATAGTTAATTGCCTTTAAATTGTTATCATATATGTGATCTAAATACTGCTGTATTATAAATAGTTGTATTTTGCTTGTACTTTCTTATTTCTTATAATTTATGCTGTAGTCTTTGTTGGATTTTTTACTGATTTTATGTTCCCCTCATAAATTGAGTGTTTATAAAATTATTTTATTCTCATCTTTAAAAAAGATGTAATAAATTTATTACAAATTAGGTACTTATTAATATTACAAACTTTTGAGAGTGATTATTTATAGTTTTGTTGTGTTTACTCATGTCTTCTTTAATTATAAATAATTATTTTGATTGCCTAAATACACCCTAATCAATACGAGGACTTTGTTTTTTTCAGTTTGTGAAAGAATTTATTTGATTTTGTTTATTATATAGTTAAATATGTTGTTTTCGGGCTTAAATACTATAAAAATGTATGCCCGAAAACCACTACTTATTAATCTCAGTTCTTTTGTATGCAGGTTACCTAAAAAAAGGGAAAAATTTATAGTATAATTGTTACAAATCATATTTAGTTATTAATATTATTAATTTATTATTTTTTAATCATTTCTCAGAAATGTAATCTGTTAGTACAAGGATTTTTAAGAAGTATAAATCGAAAGAAGTATAAATAGAATTACGACTTTCCTTTTTAGTTGTGAAATGAAGTTCCTTCGCCCTATTCTCCCTGCCTTACCCCCCATTAATCATATTGAAATAAAATGTAATTTCTACCTATAAACTGATATTGGCTTAAATATATGCCTCCTTGAACTTTATGCCTTTTCTGGGACTTTATTTTTATGCCCCAGACAAGTCGCTGTATCTCTCAACAAATTCTATTTTGCTCGCTTAGCACAAACAGAAATAAAAACTGTGCAAATTACATAAAAGGGCTCCACATTGACGCTGCCCCATGGCACTTTGTTATCCTTGCCCCCAAGGCATCGGAAATGGGAAGAGGGAAGCTGGATCGGTGTACGGGGGCGAAGCAATCAGAGGGAGAACGTAACTGGGAAGGAGTAAACGTGTCCCAAGACAAGTGAAAACAGTGCAGATTCCTTGGCGGCCACCACAGGACTCCTACGCAGGCACACGCGCTGCTCCAGGACGAACACACACACTCACAAACACAAGGATATTGTACACCCGTTTATATGGCCAGACAAAATGGAGGCTTTGGCGCCAGAAAGTCGCGCCAGTTGAGCTTATTTTTTGTTGCCTTCTTCCTCCTCCGCTTTTATTTCGTCCAAAGAGATTGCACAGATAAGTGGGTTCGCTAGAAGGAGACATTATCCTTCCTCAGACTTTAAAGAGATCTCAGAAACTTTACCTAACTCATCTTTCTGCAATTAATCAAGGGAAATCCGATTAATTAAAACAGAGCTGGGCAAAAAAGCAGGGAAAATTAAGGATCTCCCGCTATTCCTTAACCATTACTCATTTTGCATGTTTTTTCACACAAACTTACACACAACTTGGCCAAGTAAATGGCCGGGCTTGTACATAAGGCGGAGGCGAAGTTCAGCCATTGGTGGTCCAGGGCCACCCATGGGGCGCACCCAGTTGGTGGTGGATTTTTCGCAGGAAACACCAAAGTGAAAAGGCCAAAACCCAAACCCTCCCTTTTTTTGGGATGCGATGGTTAGGCAGTTTTACGATCTCGGCAGCGTCAGCGCCAGCAGCAGCGGCATCAGCAGCAGCAGCATCCTTTTCCCGCAGACACACTGCGAGGGCTGCCCAGGCACATGCCATCTCGCCCAGGCTTTTTGCATCCCAGCCGCGGAGCATGCGCCGATATGACGCCGTTGAGTCGCGGATTCACACAACGCTTACGACTTGTGGAATGGATGATGCTGGTGTCAGAAGCTCAGGATGTGTCGCCGGCATAGCACATCATTCTAGGCCTAGCCGCTGATCGGGCAGGAGTTGCCAGGACAGCCAGGACTACTGGCTATCAGTCAAATAAAATAAAAATAAACACACAAGTCACAAAGTGTCAAGTCGCGTTTTCAAAGCGTTTTGTTGTTGAGTTTCTGAAAATTCGTTAAGTTTGACGGTCAAGTGCCTTTGTGCCGTTTCGGTTTTTTGTTTTTCGTCATAAATAGTTCGTGCCTTATCCCTAAGAAATATTCTTAACTTTCCACACACACCCACACACACACACACCATACACAGCGTTGTTGTCGTCGAGTGCCTTGGACAAAAACTTTACTTTTACTAGACCCTTAAGTCTCTAAAACTCTGCCACTAATTTGCCTTAGAACAGACCCAAAAAGCCTTAAAAAAACACACAAACATTTGTTATAAAGTCTTACACGTTTTTAACAATATATATATAAATAATATATATACAAAGCCACACATGTTTATATATATTTTACAAAATTTACACAACGAAAGCTTTTAAACTAGAGAACCCACACAAAATTTTAAACGTTATTTGTTGAGGACAGAGAGCATTGCAAATTTGCAAAATTCACACGTTATTTAATGATGTATACGCGTTTTTTAAGATTTTCCAAACTGTTAGCGATTTTTGCCATCGTTTTGTGTTGAGTATTTTGTAAATTCAGTTTCGGTTCCGTACAATTTGTTGTACAAAAACGGTCCGCTCCGTTTGCCAAACACCACAAACGTGCCTCAGCTCGACGAGCAGCTGCCGCCGGAGCCCAGGAGGATCTGCAGGAGGATCTTGCCAGCTCCAGCGCTGCCGTCGCAGTCAACGATTTTTAAAATCTCCCTTCAACACCCCGCAATGCCTTTTGATGACAACGTCAAGACGATCGGTTGAACACCAAATAAAACACTAAACACAACACTCTAAAAAAACACATACACCCTACGCCCGAGCGTGCCTTTCTAAGCATTAAGCAAAAAAGCAAAAAAAAAAACGTAACCGTAAGCTCTGTGTGCCTTAATGTTTTTCGATCCGTCAACTTACCGAAAATACTATATAAAAATCTTCGTAAAGAACGTCCTTTGTAAACAAGATCCCACGATGAGCCTATCAAAGTGTTCGAGAAGTAAGTAAAACTGGAGAAAATCTGCTTTTGTAGAAGCAATAAGAAAGATTTCCCCTTAAGTTGTAGCATTTTATAAATACATTCAAATGTTCTAATTTATTTATTAAAAAGAAAATTCAGTTTAGAAGATATACAACATCTTTATAAGGATTAGAGATAAAGAGATACTACAAATATTTCACTAAAATTACAACTCCAAAGTTCATTCAAGTTGAAACTCTGTTTCCGGGATTTCAGTAATAATAATACGAAATCCACAAGTCAGCGCCTTGGGTTCCACATCCTAAGTCAATTAATTAGTTGTGCTCATAGGAAAAACATTGCCGGCCGTAAATTACATCCATTAGCAGCTCAGTGTGACTTCTAAATGGAAAGTGGTTGCCAATTAGTGAGAGGCTTCGATGCCACCTCCGACTCCTGGCCTGGCTACCATTTGCATTCGCTAACCAATAATTGGAGGAGGAGAAAAAGGAGTGGGAATAGACAGCGGGAGGTGAAGGAGGAATGATAGCTAAAAAAACTCTGAAAATTTGTGGCAAATTAATCAATATTATATATTTTCTTATTATTATTTTTTATTAGCCATCTGTAATTTGGCTAAATAATGCTGCCACGAATCATTAACTTCCAGTAAGGCTGCTGAGAAATATGATATCTTTTAATATACAGAGTCTATTGAACCAAATAATGATTCTGATTCATCAATATGTATATATTCATGAAAGTCGTTGTTATTCATTGTGTGTTCTCTGAAATCTATCCCATTCATTGTCTTTCATCCATTTCCCAACGTGACACTGACAGTTTTCTTTACTCACTTGCGTTTTTCTTTGTGTTTTCTGGAAGGAGAATGGATGAGGATGTTTTATTAGCAGTTGTCCTTTCTATCTATTCTACCGATAAAAAGTTAATTGATTTAATGGTAGATAGATCATATTACAATATGTATTTGTTTGCTGTGGCTAAAGTTGGGATTCTGGGTGGAATTTTGGGATAAAAAGGAGTAATAATGCTTGATTTTGTTGCGAATATAAGTTCATGAAATTCAGATATTTGTTTTATTTGTAAACTAAATTAATTTTGATGCAGTTTTTTTAATGAATTTAATTGCTATTTATTAAAAGGATAATATGATTTGCAAAATATATATTAAAACTATTTTAAAACACAGTCCCAAGTGTTGCTAGTTTATAAATACATATATATAATATAATATTTAATTTAAAAGGTTTTTTTTAGCTTAATTTAAGGGACAACTTCCTGCAGTCAACTCACTTTACTCCTCCCTTTGAACCTGTCATTCTGTCGCGCACTGTAGCTCCATATCAGATTACGCAGCGATTGTTTGCCTCCTCCTGCCCCTTGGTTTCGCCTCCTTTGTCTGCGCCTGCTGAAGCTGCGCAGGATTCAGATACTTTTTCAGCTGGCTGGCGCCACTCAGGCGCCGTAAAAAGTCTACAACCGGTTGAAGGGGAGTGCGAGGAGATAACTCTCCAATCTCCCAAGGAGAAGGGTGTTTTTCCCAGTGGCTGCACCCTTTGGGGTCAAATTTAGCTCTCTTTCGGGAAGATACGGCGCCGGCGCCGCTCTCTGGGACTCTTTTCGTTCGCCTGGCAATTGTTTTGCCACCACCGGAGCAGCAGCAGCAGGACACTCGCAGGATGCTGACGTCGGCGCAGCAGCATCCCTCTGCCGCGACCGCATCCTCTGCCGGTGGCTCTGCCGCTCTCAGTCCAAAGGTTGAGTCAGCCTTTTCATCATTAACGTGCCAGATTCCGTGGGCAGCAGACGTGTGCCGCTCTCACAGCCGGATAACCTAATCAACGATTCTCCCCAGGATGCCGACGAGCTGGGCCAACTATCGTTGCCATATGGAACAGGCGTCCTGGACGTCCTGCCCGGCCGTAAAAAGTAATTGTGAAAGTTTGTGTGCTGTTCTATGTGTGCGTTTGTGTGTGTGTCGTCTGCCGGAAATTTCAAGTGCTTCCGCTTCCGCCTCCGCTTGAGCTCGCCAAGCGAAAAACAAAAAACAAAAAACAATGACGGAAAAAGACAAACATTTGTATAAATTATTGATTTTTGCCTTAGCCAGAGAAAATAATAATGGAGAACTGTGACACACTTAGTGGAGGCAGCTACCGTTCAAAGGCTGCTCCTGCTGCTGCTGCTGGATCTAAAAAGCGGGCGACAGAAAATCAATTACGCCCGCTCTTCGGGGATGGAAAGATAGGCATTAGGAGCACTTGGCTTAAAATCCAAAGCCCGGCCGTAATGACGCGGAGCTGCTGGAGAGGAGAGCCACGAAGCAGAAGTGAGAGAAGTGGTCGAAGGAAGATGCCCTGGTGTGGGGTTACATTGCCAACCCCCTAAGGAAACTACAATGGGCCTGGGCTTTTAGGCTTTGATTTGGCAAACTCAAGTGTCCTGCGTTGCCCTCTCCTATGTGTATATGTATGTGTGTGTGTGTTTGTGGAGAAGATTTTCATCAGCAATTTTATCGGTCGTCTGCGTTTTGGGTGGTGGCTGCCAACTGCCACATCCACATTCACCGCCCCTGTCCGCCCGGCAAAGGATACCCTTACGCTTTGGGGGTGGTTTCAGTTTCGGTTTTGGTTTTGGTTCCTGGTTCAGGGTTTTTGGTTTCGACTTTTCTGGTTTCTGATTTCCACTTTCAACGTTTTCTAGCTTAATGTTCCATTACAATAATGTAGGATAATAATAGGACAGTGTCCCCAATTTCCAATTGAGTGAATAAAACTCTGCATCTTCTTGGGAATGTACTGACTTTCCCTTGAAAGTTTGTGATACTGAAAAGTTAATATTTATTAAAAACATTTAATTTAGCTTGTGATAATATCAATAAACAAACAAATTTATCAATAAAATTATGCTCTTTAACCCACATTACTTTAATACTTCTCTTCTTCCTTGTTACAGTGCCTTTTGCATTACCCACATCCTTGGAAAATTACCCAAGGAAACAACGACGACGAGGTGGAGGAGTGAGAGAGAGGAGAAGAGTAGAAGAACGAATCGAGAAATCAAAAAAAGGAGGTGAAACGAAGCAGCAGAGACAACGCCAGGATGTCCACGCTATCGCTGCGCATCCAGCTGGAGGGTGGTCGTGTGACCAAGACCATACAATTCCAGCCCAACACTACAGTCTTCGACGCCTGCAAGATCATCCGCGATAAGTTCGCCGAAGCTGTGCAAGGACAACGTACGTTAATCCCCTAAGTCCCTAGCCAGAAATCCCTGTAAATAAAAGATTTCTCCGTCAATTACAGCCAGCGAATATGGCCTATTCATCTCCGACGAGCAGAACCAGCAGGGCGTTTGGCTTGAGGCCGGACGCACCCTTGGCTACTACATCCTGCACAACCAAGACACGCTGGAGTACCGTCGCAAGCTGCGCACCTTGCGTGTCCGCATGCTGGACGGGGCCGTAAAGACCATTCTAGTGGATGACTCGCAGCCTGTGTCGCAGCTAATGGTGGTCATCTGCACGAAGATCGGCATCACCAACCACGAGGAATACGGATTGGTGCGCGAAGACAACGAGGCGCAGAACGAAAATCTGCCGGACAACAAGTTCGGCACTCTGACCCTCAAGCGCAAGATCATGGAGAAGGATCGCGATGCCAAAATGGAGAGTTTGCGCAAGAAACTCAAGACGGATGATGAGAGTAAGTTGGCTGGCTTTTGTTACCCAAGAAAACTTATTAAAGCGGGACTTTATTTACAGTGAACTGGGTGGATGTCAGTCGCACCTTGAGGGAGCAGGGCATTGATGAGGCCGAGACGGTCTTGCTGCGCCGTCGCTTCTTCTTCTCGGATCAGAACATCGATTCTCGGGATCCGGTGCAATTGAACCTGCTATATGTGCAGGCCAGGGACGCCATACTGGATGGCACACATCCCGTAACCCAGGAGAAAGGTGCGTGTACTTTATAGAAACCCTCACAATAACCCTCTTAATAATCTTTTGATTTCTTTAGCTTGTGAATTTGCTGGCATCCAAACGCACATTCAGTTTGGACCGCACAACGAGGCCAAGCACAAGACAGGATTTTTAGAGTGAGTTAATAAAAAAAACGCCTTAATCCAACGTATATTTTAATTACATTTAAAATCCCTTCTCTACAGCCTGAAGGACTTTCTGCCTCAGTCATATGTGCGCGTCAAGGGCATTGAGAAGAAAGTCTTTGCGGAGCACCGAAGGCATGCTGATCTGTCCGAAATCGACGCCAAAGTTCTGTACACCAAGACCGCCCGGGAGTTGCCCACCTATGGTGTTACCTTCTTCCTGGTCAAGGAGAAGATGAATGGCAAGAACAAGCTGGTGCCCCGCCTGTTGGGCGTCACCAAGGACTCCGTGCTGCGTCTGGATGAACGCACAAAGGAGATTCTTGTCTCGTGGCCATTGACCACAGTCCGACGATGGGGCGCTTCGCCGAACACTTTCACCTTGGACTTTGGCGATTATGCCAATCAGTACTATTCGGTGCAGACGACGGAGGCCGAGCAGATTGTCCAGCTCATCGCTGGCTACATCGATATTATACTAAAGAAGAAACAGACCAAGGATCACTTTGGCATCGAGGGCGATGAGGGCTCTACCATGGTGGAGGAGTCGGTGGCACCTTCAAAGTAAGTAGAGAGAATACAATGATCCTAAGACCTACTGGCTAAGCTTTCATTCCTCTTAATTGCAGGGCCACCTTTTTGCAACACGAAACGAATCGCGTGGAGCAACTCAATGTGGAGAGCTTGGCTCATCCGGGCATTATACGCAACTATGACGGTGAGCTTTTAGATTATTTATATTTAGTATCGAAAAACAGAAGTTCTTCAGATGGCATCTTATTAGTTTGTAGGTTTTGGTGCCCCAATGAACTTATTTTGTATAAAATCAGGCACAGACAGAAGTTAAACATGGGGATTTAAAAAATAGTTGCAAATTAAACGGTGGGAAAGATAACATAAAGAAATTGTTGAATTTTAATTTAGAGTTTCTACAAAAATCATAAAAATTATTATAATTATTAATTAAAAATTATCTGACATAGTTATTTGAGCATTAAACCAAATAAGTTCATTGGCATTAAAAAGGATACCAAAATTGTTTTGAACGACCTTTATTACGAGTCTAAGCCTTATAAAAAATGAGAGCTTCAGTGTCAAAACCTTATATTATATTTGTTATATATATTTATATATGTATACTCGCTTGATTACTTTTTTACTTGCTTACTTTTTGAGTATGCTAATTTATAATTTGGACTATTTTTTGTACCTTCCCCGTCCTTTGAAAATAATAACAGCCGAGCGCCCTTTCACGCACAACGAAGTGCAGACGGTGCAGTATGGCGCCTTCGTTGGCCAGGTGAATCATGCCCACCAGCCGCCCACGGTGAGTTGTCCCCATTGACCCCATCTCGCACTTGCTCAAAGCCACCAACACACAAAAATTCAACACACTAACCGCACTCACACACTCCACTCCACTCAGTTAATCCTCTTTTCACGCGCTATTTTCCTGAGTTGCCACTGCACATACTCGTACTCGTACTCCTAACCTAACCATAGCCATAACCATGTACCATATGACCCCACTTCATCTGCAGCGAACTAACATGACACATCTAATCTCTAATCCCTGTCTCCCGACATGCTGCAATCTCTGAGAACAGCCAGTGGTCAACCAGAGTTTCACCAAGTATGCATTCAGCTGCAGTGATTATTAATTGATTTAGATAACTAATTAATTTATTTAAATATATATATAAATTTAGACTAAGGAAGTTCGCATTAGTTCTGTGAATCTAACGGAGCCACAGCGTGCACTGTTGGGCTACATTTCCGCCGGCCAGGATGTCTTGATTCGCGCTGACGAGGAGCTGCGCACCAAGGTAAGCTTAGCCTTGTCTCTTGAATACTAAAGATTGTCTAACCGTCCACCTTCTCTGCTTGCAGGCACCCATCCAGGAGTTGGGCAGCGATATGCGCTCCATTGAGTGGCGCGAGAACACGCTGGACACCTCCAAGCAGGCCGTCAGCAGTCATGTGGCCACCATGAGCGCTGCCACCGCCCAGATTATTACCGCATCGCAGCCGGACGAGGTGGATACGGAGGCCATTTCGGCTTCGGTGTCGCAGATCGCCCAAACCATACCCGAGGTGACTAAGGAAGTGCGTCTGATTGCCGCCCTGATGGAGAACGACTCGAACGGTGACCAGCTGCTGGAGGCTGCCCGCAATTTGTGCAATGCCTTTAGTGATCTCCTCAAGGCCGCTGAGCCAGAGAGCAAGGAGCCGCCACAGCATCTAATTAATGCGGCGAGCCGTGTGGGCGAGGCCACCACCCATGTGCTGAGCACCATTGCCGAGGAGGAGGTGCCCGAAAATCGGGATCTGCACGACATGCTCCTGGCCCTGGCCAAGGCGGTGGCCAACACTACCGCCGCCCTTGTGCTGCGAGCCAAGAACATTGCTGCCAGCTGCGAGGACGAACAAGCCCGCAACAGGGTGATTGGAGCGGCCAGCCAGTGCGCTCTGGCCACCAGTCAGTTGGTGGCCTGTGCCAAGGTGGTGGCCCCAACGCTGCATAACGCCGCCTGCCGTGAGCAACTGGAGGCGGCGGCCAGGAACGTGGCCAGAGCCGTCAACTCTTTGTGCGAGGTATGCAACGAGGCGAGCAACGATCCCAAGCTGAAGGCCGATCTCCTGGCAGCCGCTCGGGATGTGTCCAAGAGCCTCACTGACATGCTGGAGCATGTGAAACTGAGTACTAGGGAGCATGCGAACCGCACCAGTACTGAGCTGAGTCCCGTAGAGAATGTAATTATCGGCACGGACATCTTGGTGTCTACCCACGATCCCCAGGAGATGGTACGCCATGCCCGCACTCTGGGCCAGACCACCGCACAGCTAATCCAGAGCATTAAAGGCGAGGCGGATCAGCAGCAGGACGCAGACATGCAACGTCGTCTCTTGTCCGCTGCCAAGCAGCTGGCCGATGCCACAGCCAAGCTGGTGGAGGCCGCACGTCTCTGCTCCTCGAATCCCCACGATACGGATAACCAGAATGCCCTGCGCAGGGCAGCAGAGGAGCTGCGCGAAATCACCACCACTGCAGCCAATACGCCGGCAATGAAGCGGGGACTTATCCAACGACTGGAGTTCTGCTCGAAGCAAGCTGCATCGGCAGCCACGCAGTGCATCTCGGCGGCCCAGAATGCGGTGCAACACAGTCAGGACCATCAGACCAAGGAAACGCTGCTGCAGGACTGCAAGCGGGTGGCTGACACCATCCCTCGACTGGTCACCTCGCTGAAGACGACCCGGGCGCAGCCGGACGATCCCAACGCCCAGCTGAACCTCATCGAGGCGGCGGAACAGTTCATCGAACCGGCTCTGCAGGTGTCGAAGTCTTCGAGGGCTCTGCAGCCCACTGTCACCGATATTCCCTCTGCCACGCAGCTGTCCAAGGGTGCCCTGCATCTGGGACAATGTGTCTCCGAACTGCATTCGGTAGCTCAGCGCACTCGCGATGCTTGCGGTGGCCAGGAGTTGGAGTCTGCCCTGGAGGAGGTGCGCAAGCTGCATGATGTGCTCGACGACACGCGTCAGGCGGCTATTGCCGGACAGCTGCGCCCGTTGCCGGGACAAACGGTGGAGAACACGGCCGATGAGCTGAGAAGGTCTGCCAAGAATGTGGGCATTGCCCTGAGCCAACTGCTTTCCTCGGTGCTGCATAACCAGCGCGTTTATGCCGGGGCAGCGGGTCGCGACACGGCCCTGGCCCTGGGAGACTTCACTAAGAGCGTGCACGGAGTGGCGGCCACCACCCAGAACCCGGCTATTATCGACTGTGCGGATGATGTGGTAACCAGTTCGGCGCGACTCATTGAGCAAGCGCAGCGCACGCTGCAGGGCGTGTCCAACCCGGATGCTTTGACCCAGGCTGGAAAGGAAGTGACCGGAGCGCTGTCCGCTGCCGTGGATTGCATTCCCGGCCAACGCGAGGTAGACATGGCCCTAAGAAACGTGAGCGATTTGAGTGAGATCCTCTCGATGAGCGAGTTCCCGCCCTCGTCCCGACCCTATGCCACCCTGCAGTCGGAATTGAAGCAAGTGGCCGAGCAGCTAAGCAGCTCCGGAGGCCAAATTGTGGTCTCTTACCACTCTCCAGCCTTGCTGGCCGAGACCACGCAAAACTTTGCGGCCAACTACCGGGACTTGCTGTCGGTCAGCATGGAAATGGCCGGCCAAACGCAGGAGGAGGAGGTACGCTCTCAGATCATCGAGTGCCTGCGCCATGTGTCCACCCAGTCGTGCTCGCTCCTCTCGACGGCCAAGTCGATTGCTGCCGATCCCGGCCAGCCGAATGCCAAGAACCTTCTGCATGCCGCCGCTCGCGGCGTAACGGAAAGCATCAACCAGTTGGTGGATGCCAGCATCCAGTCGGCTCCTGGCCAAAAGGAATGCGACAACGCCATGCGCAACATCGAGGCACTGCGCCTGATGCTGGACTACCCGCACGAGCCCATCAACGAGCTGGGATACTTCGATTGCGTGGAGCAGGCCACTGGTAAGTCACGGAACCTGGGCTATGCCATCTCCGAGATGATCAACAACGCCAAGCAGTCGCAGCACGTAGAGTTCAGTCAGTCGGTGAACAATGTCAACGACTCTATCCAGGGACTGATTGAGAGTTCTTCGCAGGCCGCCTATCTGATCGGCGTCTCGCATCCGTCTAGCGTGGCCGGACGACCGGGTATCATCGATCAGGCTCAGCTGACGTGGGCCTACCAGGGCATCCGCCAGCACTGTGACGTCGTAGCCAGCCAGCAATCGACCAAGCCACAGATGATTTCCGCCCTCACGGTGATTGCCAAGCACACTAGTTACCTGTGCTCCATCTGCCGCCAGGCCTCGATGAACACCTCGAATCCTGTGGCCAAGAACGAGTTCATTGTGCTGGCTAAGGAAGTGGCCACGGCCACCTCAGATCTGGTGCAGGCCATCAAGGCGATTGAAGAGCAGCCGGCCAGTGGAAGTCGCTTGCGTCTGGTGGAGCCCCTCCTTGAAGCTGTCAAGGCGGTGCGTCAATATGCCTCTAGTCCCGAGTTCAGCTCGGTGCCCGCCAAGATCTCGGCGGAGGGTAGGAAGGCGCAAGAGCCAGTAATTCAGGCTGGTCGCGGCGTCATCGACGGTGTGGTTGAGATGGTCAAGGCGGCCAAGTCGCTGGCACTTTCCCCCGACAATCCGCCCGTTTGGCAGCAGCTCTCGATGCACTCTACGCCCGTGTCGGAGTCTGTGAAGCGGTTGGTGGACAACATCCGAGACAAGGCGCCGGGTCAGGCGCAGTGCGAGCAGGTGCTCCACACCTTGGGCACTTGCACTCGCGAGCTGGACAGCTGCGCGCTTGCCGTAAACGCTCAGGGTCTTAGTCAGCGGCGGGACAACAACCTGCATGGCTTCAGTGGACAGACGATGAACTCGGCCTCCGAGTTGGTGGACAAACTGGAACCCATCCGAGTGGCAGGCAAGAACAATGCCGAGCAACTGGGCCACGCCGTGGGCGAGATCTCGCGGTATGTGGTGCCCATGGTGAATGGTGCCATCGGAGCCTGCACCCACATTGTGCACAGCCAGCAGCAGATGTCGTTAATCCAGCAGACGCGCTCGGTGGTGGAGAGCGCCATTACACTGGTGCAGTCGGCCAAGGACTCGGCCGGCAATCCTCGTGCCACGCACGCCCATCCACGGTTGGACGAGGCCATCGATGGCACACGGGAGGCTATCCAGGAGCTGCAGCAAACAGTGGAGAAGATCAACGCGGAGACGGGCATTGTTACGGGTCTAATGGAGCAGGTGAATCGGTCCATTACCCGGCTGACCGACAAGCGGCAGTCGCTGCTGAACGCCTCGTACTCGGACACCTTCGTGGACTACCAAACGCGCATGGTGGCGCGTGCGAAGGAGATCGCTAGCCTGGCCAATGAGATGAATGCTAAGAGCAGCGTGGAGCCGGCGGCTTTGCCCCAGCTGGCCGTCGACATGACCCAGCACTACCAGCAGTTGACACAAGATTCCGTGGGAGCCAGCACCACCACAACATCCCCGGACGTGGCCATGCGCATCCGTACTACTGTTATCGATTTGGGCCGCTCGGTCAGCTCTATGATTCAGTCGTCGGCGGGCGGAGCACGACCCAACGATGTGGGCGCCCAGAAGGATATTGCGCGTAATGCTCGCGAAGTTTCCGAGAAGGTGGCCCAAGTGCTGGCCGCCTTGCAGGCGGGATCACGTGGCACTCAGGCCTGCATCAATGCCGCCCACACGGTATCCGGCATTATTGGAGATCTGGACACAACCATTATGTTCGCCACCGCCGGCACTCTGCACTCGGACGGAGATGGAAGCTTTGCCGATCATCGCGAGCACATTCTGCAGACGGCCAAGGCTTTGGTCGAGGACACCAAGGTGTTGGTGACCGGAGCGGCTGGAACTCAGGATCAATTGGCCAGCGCTGCGCAGAATGCAGTGTCAACTATAAGTGAGTTTAGAGTACGAAATGTTCCATGAATAAGAACTAATTTAAAACCTTAAATTCCAGCTCAACTGGCTGAGGCAGTTAAGCGAGGCGCCTGCTCGCTGGGATCCTCGCAGCCCGACTCTCAGGTGATGGTCATTAATGCCGTCAAGGATGTGGCCTCGGCTTTGGGCGACTTGATTAACTGCACCAAGCTGGCCTCGGGCAAGCCCATTAATGATCCCTCCATGCAGGGACTGAAGGAGAGCGCCAGGGTAAGTGTCAGATCTCTGCCTAACCAGTCCCCCCCATTCTCTCTTTTTCTCTTTATCTCTCTCTCAAACTATCCTTTTTACTCTGTAGTTTTTTTTTTAATCTCTGCTATTAAGCTTTCGTTGTTGTGGCTTTTAGTAATTGCAGAATAATTCACTTAATTTACTTTGAGTTAATTATTCTGTTTTAGTTTTTTTACTCTCCTTAACTCACAAAAATTGTAACTGACCGGAAATGGTTATGGTTTGTCCCTAAAATGTTATTTAAGCTTACAGAATAGATTTATAAAATATGGGTTTTAAAAATAAACTTAATTTAGGCAGGGATGCAACGGAAATTGCTGTAAATTTAAGTAATTTTAAAAGCAATTTTATTTAAAAGCAATTTCCGTGGACTCCCTGATTTCGATAGTGTTTATCGGTTATACTTATATGATTTCTAGAATAATATTTTCTCTTCTCTGCAAAAATATGTAAAGCGCATACATAAATGTTGTTTGTGGCATATTGAAAACTCGAACATAAATAAACATCAACTGGCTTTGGCACTCATCCACCCGTACATTAAACAAAACCAACAAAAAATCAGGAAAAACCCAACCACTTAAATGTTTCTGTGTATATTTCGTATAACCCAACTCCACTGCTGCTGGCTGATTTTTTGTTAAAATCTCGTACAAGAATGAATGGAAATCGCATCCCACTCTGCTCCCTTAAGCTTCTGCTGCTGCCCTCGCTCTCGCTGTTGTCGTTTTCGTTTCCTTTAATGTTATTAATGTTATCAATGTTTAACCGAATGCACCATGTCCACCATAAAAGCCCACTACTTGCATTATTTCCCTGCGGCATCGGTAAACAAGAGTGTATTTTGGAACCACCCTACTTGCCCCGGCTCCGGCTCTAACCCCCTGGTCATCCTTGCTGGCTAGCTCTGCCTGCAACTGCTGCGCCGCGCTCTCTCAACCACCGAGGCACCCAGAACACCCACCCACCTACCCTTTCCAAACCACCCTTCCCATCTTTCCCACACCCACACCCACCAACCACCCACTTCCAACGTTTGTAAAAAGAAAACCAAATGGGAAAATCCATAAATTGATGTATTTTTTCGTTTTGCTAATTCGTTGTGCCTTCGACGTGTCTGCTCTTCTTTTTTCCCACAAAACAAAAATAAAATAAAAAAACCAAAACACTCATGAACTGTACAAAATGCAAATCGAATTCAAAAACCGCTCCACACGCTCCTCCTTCTCTTCATGCGCCGCGCTCGCTGTGGAAACAATCTGCTATCAAATCGATATCAAACCAAAATCTCCATTCATCCGCACAAACCGAAAAATAAAATCAAAAAACGAGCAGACGCTTCAAGATGTTTGCCAAGCAGCTGCCCACAATGGCCGCCATTCAGAAACTAACCCACACTCAGACATCCGCAGTGGCAGCCACATCCTCCTCCTCAGCAGCAGCAGTAGCAGCGGCATCATCGACATCGCCATGGCCAACTGAGAACCATCCGTGTCCGTGTCCCTTGTTCAACTTGCATTAATCCATTCAGAACACAATGAAACATAAATTTTGCCCCTTGAAAAGTTGAATTGAAAACTGATTGTAAGGGAACTTTTAAGTGCTGGGAAGAGCCGAAAGCGAGTGTCCTTATTTTACTTACATTTTTAAAAAATTATAAAGCACAATTTGAAAACTTGCCCAAGGGATTTCGTAACGCTTACCTGGCCCCTAGAAGTTTTCATTATTTATCTCTTGTCTATCAATGTTACCAAGTCATTTTTAAAACTAATTCTTCGTATTACTTATGCATAAAATAAAGGACCATAATTGGAAAATCTATTATTTTTCTATTGTTTATCTATTAGTTTTCTATTTTAATTTGTAAGAGTGCCAAAGCCAATTAGAATGTTGTAGTTACTTAGTAGTAAAAGTAGAAAAATTAATTAATTAGTCGACGATTGTAGAAATCCTGCTCTATCTATAAGTAACTCTCTCCCAAATCACCTTTTTGACGATCAAACATTAACCACAAAACATCTCTGCTCTGCCAAACCAATTTACACTCGAAACCAAATAGGTGATGGTGCTGAATGTGTCCTCGCTGCTGAAGACCGTCAAGGCTGTGGAGGATGAGCATACGCGCGGAACGCGGGCCATGGAGGCCACCGTTGAAGCCATTTCCCAGGAAATTCGGGTGAGTTTTTTAAAGAAAACCGAAATATATTTAAATGGTTAACCCTTTTCTATTACCCTAATAGGCCATGCAGACTCCCCCTCCAGTGGGCAGCAACCAGGTGGGACCCGAGGACCTAATCCGTGTTACCATGAACGTGACGGCCGCCACTGCCAAGGCTGTGGCTGCTGGTACCTCCAATCTGCAGGCTGATATCGTGGCTGCCGCAAATCTGGGACGTCGGGCCATCTCTGACATGCTTATCGTTTGCCGCTCCGTCGCCTGGAACTGCGCCGAAACGGAGGAACTGCGAATGCGTACCCTGGAAGCGGGCACGGCAGTTGGCGAGTCCTATCGCGAGCTGCTCAACGGAATTCTGCACAACTGCAGCGCCGACGATCGCATGCATTTGTCGCGTCGCGTGGCCAAGTGCGTGACCGATCTGGTGGCCATGGCCAGGCTGCTCAAGGGCTCTGATTGGATCGATCCCGAAGATCCCACAGTGATAGCCGAGAACGAGCTGCTGGGCGCCGCTGCCTCTATCGATGCGGCGGCCAAGAAGCTGGCTTCGCTGCGTCCTCGTCGTCAGGCCGACGTCACGGTAGGTCCAGCTTTTATATCTCTAACCTAATATCTACTAAGTGGTGAATGATAACTAACTCATGCTGTTATATACACGGTGCTTGATCCCTAACTCCACGCCCTCAAAAACAAACTAATTGATGGTTCCAGTGAGATATGTTTGATATTCTTGGTTGTTACATTCAAAAGTTCACCCAGGAATCAAACATATTATTACTGTGGCCCTCGCCAATCTACTAAACCTCTTGGCTCGAAATCTCGACTAAAACCGAAACGCCTGGTGACTGTTATGCCTTTTAAACTTTAAAGCTTTCCCGTTCCCAAATATTTGTACATACTAATCCCTGCCTTTTCTGCCCACACACAGATCGAACTTGACGAGAACATGAAGTTTGACGAAATGATTCTGGAGGCCGCCAAGGGCATTATGGCCGCCTCAGCTGCCTTGGTGCGCGCTGCAAACGCTGCCCAGCGTGAGCTCATCGACCAAGGCAAGGTCGCACGTCGTCCGCTGACCAGTTCCGACGATGGCCAGTGGTCCGAGGGTCTCATCTCGGCCGCTCGTTTGGTAGCCGCCGCCACGCACAGCCTGGTAGAGGCTGCCCAGAATTTGGTGCGCGGCGTGGGCACCGAAGAGATGCTCATCTCCACTGCCAAGCAGGTGGCTGCCTCGACCGCCCAGCTGTTGATTGCCTGCAAGGTGAAGTCCAATCCCAACTCAGAGGCCGGGCGACGTCTGCAGGCTGCCGGCAATGCGGTGATCAAGTCCACCGACAACCTGGTGCACTCCGCCCAGCAGGGCTTGGAGGCCGAGGAGGAGCACTCGCTGAAGATTAACACATCGATGGTGGATGGCATGGCGCAGGAGATTAACGCGCGCTCCGCGGTGCTGCGCAAGGAGAAGGAGCTGGAGGAAGCGCGCCAGCGCTTGAAACATGTGCGACAGGCGCAGCGGTACGCTAAGAACGCCCAGGGCTTCACTACCGACGAAAGCGATACGGAGATTGCCTATGGAACGCTCAACAGGAGCCAGAACAATGTATGAGAATCTTTTTATACTATATACCTTCCATTTTTAGTTAGATTTTGCACCAGCGAATGAAATTGGCACTGAGATCGATGGCTAAATTGAGGCACCAGTTTTTGTATGCTTTCCAATAGAATACCATAAAGTAGAGGGATAACCTGGTGTGGGGCTGCAGAGCCAATCTAACACGTAACAGTCTAACCTCTATTCTCTTTCTCTCTCCTAACCCCGTAACAATAACAGACTTTGGGTCGCAGCGGAGGAGGAGGCGCTTACTACGGTTCCGGCGAAGTGCCCAGCTCACCGAGCTACTTCTCAGGTGGAAGCCAGCAGCAGCAGCAGCAGCAAAAGCATCACTACAGCTACGCCAGTCCGCAGCCCCAGCACTTCCATCACCCTGGAGCGGTGTCGCCGCCGCCGTCCAACTACCCAGCAATGGATGAGGCCAACGGAGACTTCCCTCCGCCACCACCGCCGCTGTCAACGACCATTTCTAACATGCAAACCGCCACTTCTGGTCACAGTAGCTTCCGCCCTAATCCCAAGCTAACAGCCAATGCAGTGCCCCGTCCCTATCCGGGCAGTCCGGGCGGCAGCAATGGCCTAACCACTGCACCCACCATTGGCGCCACCACACCCACTAATACAAACTACCAGCATAGCTTTGAGTCGTCGTCCAGCATTAAAACGCAAAACTCATCTCCGCCGGCGGTGCCGCAGAAGCCGGTTAACCGAAATCTGGAGGCGTGCGTTCAGGATTTGCATGACAAGACCTTTGGCCAGGGCGGCGTGGTGCAGCTAACGGGAGGCAATGGCTATCCGGGACAGAACTACGAGGGCTACACGTCCAGGTGAGTTTCAGATGTCAACTTCTTTTTTTCCTGCTGTTGCTAATTTGTGCTCGGTATGTCCGCAGGTATGAGACGCGTAATTTTGACAAGGCGGCCAACAACAATACCACCACCACCACAACCAGCAGCAGCGATCTCGGCCTGGTCAAGCCCTTGGAGTCGAGCTTCTCGCAGATGACCCTCAACACCGATGGCGGCAAGATCAGCATCGTGGACCAGGGCTCGGAGCGACTCACCTCCATGACACAGCGCGTGATGGAGCGCAAGTCTTTTACGACTACGACGGAATCCCGCTCGGAGACCAAGACGGAGAAGCATAGTTTTCGACTGGACTAGAAGCCCGCCATAGTTGCCTAAGTAAATGTTCTGGCGGGAGCCTGTCGATGTTTGCCAAAAGTGCTTTTAACATTTACACCCCATACACACGAACATACTAATAGAAATAATTTAATATTAATTGTAATTTAGCCTCTAGCGAACTACGTCTATATATTCTCCCCTACTATATAATCGCCTAATATTAACAACCCAATAATTGCTATCCATCCTTCTATATCTTTGTAAAACTGTTGTATCTGCCATTGAATTGCCAATACATCATATATCTCGATGAGCAAGCCGCAAACAGCAGAGTTTTATATAGTCAGGCAGCATAAAAAATCGAAAATTTCAAATTAACCCTTAATAATCGTATAACCCCTACAAAATTGGTACTTCACTTTTGTTGTTATTTCGATGCAATTTATTACTGTGCACTAAACACTTGATATCTTATTTCGTAATGCGTGTAACCCGATTTATAAAAGGAAGAAATCCTCACGCAGAACAGTCAAAATATCTATGTAAAACCCCTTTCTATGTTCTAAAGTTGTGAATTCTGTTTGTTGTAATCAATATTATTTCTTATATCTTTGTATATACGTACATGTGCGAGTCGTGTATGCAGTTGCATATTTAAGTTGTGTATTTTTTGTAAATTAATAAAAACAAAGTAATATTTTAACAATGTTGTAGATGTGTTTTGAATTTCTACCAAGAATTCATATTAGAAATGGTTAAAAATATGAATTTATCTATCCACAAATCCGCAATCCAACTGCTTCGCCCTATAATTATTGAAAATTTATAAATTGTGTGCCAGGTACATAAAAAATTCAACAAGCAGTTGACCAACTGGGTTAATCTGTGTATATTAACGTTTTTTTAGAAGCGAGGAGCGTGCAGAAATCCTATTGATTGGACAATAGGCGGATGATCATCTTAAAAGGATTCCGTAACTAAAATTTCACACTCTTTTTAGTAGATCATACTATTTAATTTCTTTTTATTAAGGCACACACAAACAATTATATAAAATAAAATGATTTTAGAAATCTCATATATAATCAATAAAATAAATGCAACATTTAGTCCGTCAGGTAGTATAGATTATAAATAAAATCTGCCACAGTTGTCATTCCATAAATGCGTTTCTGGTTCTGGATTAGAGCTAGGCCCATTGTTTTTACTTGTACTCCTGGTTTAGCTGGCGACCGATAAGCCAGCGTCTGATCTCCGACGTTCCTGCTCCGATCTCGTACAGCTTGGCGTCCCGCAGAATGCGACCCGTTGGGTTCTCATTGATGTAGCCGTTGCCACCGAGGATCTGAATGGCATCCAACGCGACCTGCGTGGCCTTCTCGGCGGTGTAAAGAATGACGCCAGCGCAATCCTTGGGACTGCGAGTTCCCGCGTCACAGGACCTGGCCACTGTGTATAGGTAGCTGCGGCAGGCACCCAACGTGGTGTACATATCGGCCATCTTGCCCTGCAACAGCTGGAATTCGCCGATCAACTGGTTCATCTGCTTGCGCTGGTGGGCATAGTCAAAGGCCACGTCGCAGGCGGCTTGCATCAGACCTACAGGTCCGGCCGCGAGCACCAGGCGTTCAAAGTCCAATCCAGACATAAGCACATAGACGCCCTTGTTCTCCTGGCCCAGCACATTCTTGGCGGGCACCTTCAGATCCTGGAAGACCAGCTCGCAGGTGCTGCTGCCACGCATGCCAAGCTTATCAAGCTTCTGGGCCACGCTGAAGCCCTCCCAGGCAGTCTCCACTATGAAAGCGGTGATACTGTGCTTGTCCGGCACTCCAGGACCTCCGGTCTTGGCATAGACAATCAGAGTGTCGGCATCGGAACCGTTCGTAATCCAGAACTTTGATCCATTCAGCACATAGTAGTCGCCCTTGCGCTCGGCGCGCAGCTTCATAGACACCACATCGGATCCAGCTCCAGGTTCGGACATGGCCAGTCCGCCGATGTGCTCGCCGCTGCACAGCTTTGGCAGATACTTCTCCTTCTGCTCGGGAGTGCCGTTCTTGGTCAGCTGATTGATGCACAGGTTGGAGTGGGCACCGTAGGACAGAGCCACGCCGCCAGCAGCTCTGAAATATATATGTACATGTTAATCTTGTTTCTAAGGTGTGCTCTTTATATCTTACCTTGAGAACTCCTCCATGATGATACAGTGATCGAGATAGCTGCCCCCAGTGCCACCAAAGTCTGGCTCAGCTGTGATGCCGAGGAAGCCAAGATCGCCCAGTTTTTTCCAGAAAGGACGCATGTCCCTGTAAAATCAAGGAAGTTTTTTAGCTCTTATATTCTATGAATTGGTTTTAAATATGTCCATATGTATGTATAAATATATGTAGTATAGAGATACTCTAGACTGCCATATGGTAGCCCAATCAAGTTCCCACAAATCCCATTAAACCCAAAACAACCTTGTTAGGATCATATCTTACTTGAAGTTATCCAGCTTGTCGATCTCCTTAGCCTGTGGAGCCAGTTCTTTTTGGAAGAAATTGAAGGCGACTTCGCGCAACTTCTGGCGATCCTCGTCCAGCCCGAACATGGCATCGTTGACGGGATAGTGGGCGAGGGCTCGGGTCCAGGACAAAGGACGATTGCCGCTCTGCAGGAGAGATCGGCATGATTTGGCCACAAATCGCAGAGCCATGTTGACGTTGTTTTAAGGGAGGGAGCAGTAAACTATTATCTAACCTCGGGTGATCAGCTGTTCCCACTCGCTATATCACCTTCGCCAGCAGCACTTTCCGTCTCTAGATTTGGGTTCGGACTTCCGCTGTTCAGCCGATAGTTGTAGCTACAGATTAGAAGTGATATTTCAGTCGGATAATGGAATTTTGGAAACTTAAACAAGCTTTTTTAGTATTGTAGTTCCAGAACACTGTCTTATTCTGTAGCTTCCATGTCCAAATCGTGGTTCCGAGCTCTAGTACAGAGGTGTTTATCTCCATATTTCAAAAATAAAAGTAAAATTAAGTAATTTCATATTTTAACTTTATATATTAACACCTTATTTAATTAACAATTAACTTCCTATTAGTTTTAAATAAATTAAATTACACAGTAAAGTTCAACGATCAATAAATATTTTCTCCGACAAGCAACACTGGCCTGCCGCTCAATTTCAAAATTGAATTCAAAAGTGAGCGCCAAGTAGACCAAAGACCCCTTTGGAATCACACCATGAGAACACTGCTGACTAAAAGTAAGCTTCCCTCCCAAGGCAAACCATCAAAAGCAGCTGCTACTGGAGATGCACCCAGACGAAGGAGAGAGTGAGCAGCAGTCCTTGCACTGGGTCCCTAATAGAAGAGCTGCGTATCCAGTGCGCATGACTCACCAACGGCAAGTGGACGGGTTGCCGGGAAGCCGGCAGTAACAACAACACATAGAACCAGCCAGTGCAGGCGCAGGGATAAACATAAACAGAGCCAGGACGACGGTCTCAGTCTGGCTAGAGCTTCGGTCTAAATGGAATTAAAGAGGCGGCAACCGAGCCCCAGAGCAGCCATCGAGTCATCAGTAGCACTGTGGTTGCCCATCGTGCGTTGTGCGTTGCCCGCGGAGCTCCGGATCCGGTTGTCCTGCTGCTGGCCATATCGGATATCGGCTACGGATACGGAAGTGTGTGTTGCCCCCGGCGGAAGGCTGAAGTGATAATTAATTGATGGGCTTGGGAGAGGGACTAGAACTGGTGCTGGGCACTGAGCACTGGTACAGCTACTAGGAGCGGCTAATGTTCGGCATTTGATTTTAAGGGGCAGGTGTAACCCAAATAATTGAACAATTCGGCGGCAGGCAAATCGATAAGTGTCCCACCAGCGTAGTCATAAATAAGTCGTTGCTGTCGTCCTGACAGCTGGAGGAGCGAGCGGCTCACGTGTGTGCTGGGTTTTGATTAATGGGCCCTACGTTGCCAAGGATTCGAGGCGGCAGCTCCTCCCCCAATCGGCGTATCCTGTCAATCAACACGACTCCATGAGGAGGCGCTTCCCGTAGGTAACCATCGCAACTAAGACGTTTCCGTGGATGCATCTCATCTAGCACGCTTTTCGATGTGTACCTCAAGCATTCTCATTAAGGACTCATCCCCCCATCTGCACCTAATCATTATATTTTTGCCCTGCTAATGCCGTTTTAATGACGCCGCCTGGCTTTTTGGCTAATCAATCAGCGACGGTTGCGGTGGCCTGAACCTTTTGCAATTCCTATTGCACTCCCTTTATGTAACACAATCAACCCAACACGGAGCCACCGCTTTCGCACAGCAATTAAATGCCGCCCGGTCTATAAACAGATCTCACTGCCAGTGTCTCTCTCGCTGTGTTGTTGCGGCATTCTTGGGATGTTTGTTTGCTGGCTGGCTGGCAGGCTGCTGGGGCCCCTTAATGCCAAGTGGAATGAACTTGATGAGCAGCAGTTGCCACTTTGGTGTTTCATTGCATCCACGGCGTGCACCACAAAGGCATCTCTGATGGACGTGGATGTAGTGCGGCAATTGAACCCGACTGCTGGATAGCTGGGATGGCTGGGAGGGACTGGGATGTTTCGATGCTGGCATGCTGGGGGTTGGCCTCCTCCTCATAAACATGGCTGAAACACAAAACATGCAATCTGCCGGCTCAACACAACTTGAACTTGTCGCGTCCACTGCACGAAACTTTTGATGAACCCTCCGTTTTATAATCCAACTTTAATGCACCCTGACAAGTGAGGTCATCCACTGGGCCCGCTTTAGTTTACTTTCATTAGTGGAATTACTAAGACAGTTTAAGCCCAGTTAAATGACAATGTTTGTTGCTTTACGGGGGTCCAAAATTTTAAGCATTCATTTAGGTAAAGACATAAACAGAAGCTTATTTTCTATGCCTTTAAAGTTTGCAATTGGTTTTTAAAAATCGAATATAACGAAGCCCTAATATGTATTAATTTTTATTTGAATACTAAGTCTGCTACGGAATTTTGATTTTTATTTAAATAAATAAAAATTTTGATTCAAATTTTGGGTGGAATTCGTTTTCATTTACTCTTAATTTTTATTATCAATTTAAAAGGTTTTTAATGGGAAATCGGAATATGATTTACTTTTAGCAATCACCATTTTTTTTTTAAATTTTCTAAGCTTGCAAGAAAATCTGTAATCGAGAATTATTGTTGCTTTTCTATGTTAATTTTTTGGAAATCTTTAAGTTTATAAATTAATTTCAACTTTTATACATTTTGAGTATACATTTTAAATATAACCTTTTTTGTTGAATCTTTGACAATTTTGAATTTCATTCCCTGCTTTTGACTTAATTTTTCATACACTTCAAGGATATTAAATACATTGGCAAAAAAAGGCAATGGTAGTAGGTATAGAAAATAAAATAAAACTTCAGAATGATCTCAATTCTTCTTGCCCAACAACATTTCTCCATAAAGATCTCTAAAGATTGGCTAGCAATCGAACTCCTGCATGCCTTAATGGGCATTTCTGATCTCAAATGGAATCCCGTCCACTTTCAATTTGCATTTCCCATCAATCTGGCTGGCAATCAACCAACTCGATATGCGTATCTCTAAAAATACGCCGCAAAATATAAAATAATGTGTGTGATAAGCAAGTGCAGTTTGCCGGAGAGCGGCTCCGTAAACTCTGTGTATATATGTAGTATACAGTGTACGGCTGTTGGCCAGAGAACACGGAACGGAACGGAGGCGACAGAGCAGCAGCAGTGACAAAAAACATAGTCCAAAAGTGAGACCAACTGAAAAGCTTTCGGACGTCCACAGGTCCACACCGCGGCCACGGCATTCGTCAGCGAAGTGGGCGCAGGTTTAGTCGGCATTAGTCGCGCTCCCAACGGCACGGCAAACGATCCACGATCCACGATCGACGACATCGACATCGACGACAATACAAAAACAAACGACGACGCATGGACTCCGTGCGCGATTTTCATTCAGTTTTCAGTCAACTTCTCGCTCAGTTCTCGCCGCATCCACATCTGTACCCAAACCGGAGCCGGCCGAAAGCCCGGCCAATTATAAACGAGAGCCAGCACAACTGACCCACAGCTCCGCAGTCCAGCGGCTGCGGTTAGAAGGAGAGAACTCATCATTATCCGCCATAATCGTTTGGGTTAGTTAGCCCCCCAAAATCGAAACGTCGCGTTGTCACGTAATGCCCATTCGATTTAATTCCATTATTAATTTTTTTGGAATATACCCTTCTTAGTGTGTTCGAATCGCGGCTGTTTCGGGCGGACAGCCAGTAAGGAATATGAAAAGTGACCGAGTGTGTGTTAAATTAAATCACCGCATTATAAATAACTTGGGAAATTTTCAAATCTAAAATATATTCTCATTGGCGGCCAGCTAGATATATATCTCCGAGCGCGCCCGACCGCCCGCCAAGTAATCGAAGCGACAAAAAATACGCAAAGTTCGAAAAAAAAGCGCGAGTGTGCGAGTGTGGCAGAGTGTGTGTTTGCCAAATGTCACTGGTGTGTGCTGTGCGTCACTGAAGATAAACCACGAGCACCACACATAAAATCGGAGCATATAGTATATACAAATATATATTATTCTATTTACGCGCGTGTCTTGTAGCCAACAAAAAGTAAATCTCAGCGAGCACTAACAGCCGCCACAAAATGGAGTCCAAGCGCTCGAAAAAAGGACGAAAAACTCGGCCGGGACAGGTCGCCCCGGCTACCGACAATCCTCAGCAGCAGCAGCAGCAGCAGCCTCATCACCCCTGGGACGAAGGTAGGCCCGTCAAGTCCAGCTCTGGCCACTGCATCTGCGGTGCCCCACAAATTAGCCGCGCATTACGCATACGCCGCGTGGGCGGTGTGTCGCATCGCACATCGCCTGTAACGAATATAGAACAAGTTGTTCGTCCGTTCGTTCGTTCGGTCGGACAAGACACATGCCCTGGTATATAGCGCATTACTTATGATTGCCTGCCAAGTTGAACGGCAGCCAAAAAGTATGACAAGCTCTCTGTTTTGGCGCCGCAGTCGGTTGGTCGCCCAATTATAAACCCGTATGCATATTTTCGCCCAAGTCGCGAATTCAGAGCCCCCAGAGACGCAACGCAGTCCAGCGGAAATCGGCAATCACATTGCAATGGCCCCGCTAATGCCACACAATTGGCTGGTGATTGGGGTAGTGCTACTTAAGCGATTTGACATGCAAAATTCGAGAAGGAAATCCATGAACTTGGGGTCAGAATTTAAATATTTTGTGAGCGCTTGATGCGAATTTTATTTATTTACACTAAAAGGCAAATTTTAAAACCAATTTAATTAAAGAACAGTATATACTCTTTCTATTCCTAACTAAACTTCTTCAATTCTAATCATAGAATGGCAATAAATAAATATTTTTGGCAATTAAAATGGTATTTCTTTAGTCTTTTAATATTTCTAAAGGTTTAAATATTGTATATTAATATATTCTATATGTTTCCCTTAAAAAACAAAATTTTCAGAACCTTAATTTATCAAAGAGAAATCCATAATTTATTTGTTTGCTAAACTTTCTTCTGAAAAAAAATATAGAAAAATAAAGTTGTTAACATTTTGACCTTGTTCCAATGAAACATTTCAAGAAACACAATTTATTAACATTAAATACAAAACAGAAACATATTCGAAATGCTTTAAAACATTATAATGACCCTAATATTCCAATATTTCATCACCCCAAATTCTTGGCCAGAAATCTTGACCTTCGCAAGAGCATATGAACTTCTACATTTGGAAAACCGAATTTCCCCACAAGCTTTTCTACTCGTTTATTTCGGAATCTTGTGAATCGCTTGGCATTCGGATAAGCAAACTCGCTCCGTGCTAGCGGCATCTTCGGTTTCCTAAGCAGCAGCACAATGGGCGTAGAGCACCGTGTGAATTGCCAAACCGGTTATGGATGCGCTAGTAACTACCTAATCCCATACAGACTCCACCACCCCAACCCACCGACTTGGTGGAGTACCGTTTGCCGTTGCATCGATCATCATTTAAATTAGCCGGGGAATGAGCGTGATCTGTGAACGGTTTTCCGCTATTCTAGACAGTTTTATTTATGGCTGATGAAAGTGAAAAATAAACAATAAGGCCTAACCAAAAGTCCGTTGAAATTCCCGTTGCCAGTTCTTATCACTTGACAGATTGCAGTGCTCTGATTGCCACTTGAAAGTAATTATTTGGGGCTATTAAAACAGTAGAGAGTTGGGTAGATACGTCTAAACAAAGAGGCCAAGTTCAAGATTCCCTGCAGTGGACACTGCACACTGGGATCAGAGCACGTAGACCGCCACTCAAACGTCACTCTTGGGTCATATGATGGGGCAGTAAACATATAGCAACCTTATCTTATCGTTTGGAAACAATTGGAGGCCGACTTTATCTATTTTACTTGCTAGACTCGCCGATAAGTTTGGGGTTTGTTGCATAAGTCTGCTCTGGTATTTTTAATGCTGACAATTTTGAAGCATAGAACTTATGCAAAAAAAGCTTTCCATATGATAATGTAATGTAAAGTAATGAAATTCAAGCTATTTAATAATCATTTCCCATTATAAGTTAATTTTTTTGAGTAATAATTTCACAGGCAATACTTTTTTGATCATTATTTTTAAAAATAATAAATAGTACCTCTCGCTTCCATCTCATTTTATCCTGCTTAAAAAAACTTAAAAATGTAATTAATTGATCAACATTCCCACAACTAACATCGACCTTTGCCCATCCTACTCTGCTATTTAAATAAATAATAAGTAAATAACAAAGCAAGTTTGCAATTATAATGGGTTACAGGTTAAGTACAAAGTGGGTATCACAATAATTACGATGGGGGTGATGAAGGTTATCTTGGTCATGGGTTCCTTGCATTTATACTTCATGGCGGCTCTAGCCATCACTCAATGGTGAAGTCAGCTGCTATTCTTGGCAGGCGCAGCAGCGTTTATGATTATTATATTAGATTCATAAATCAATAAGCATTTGCCCCCTTGATAGTCTCTCTAGAGCCCCTCTTTTGTATAATTTATTGGTAAATCATCTTATGGCGAACCCACAACAATTTCCTGGCAACTTGAATGTGCTAAAAGGTTCAACCTAAAATATCGGTAAGCATATTCCACGGAACATTTCGACCGTTGATTAGCATGGCGAAGAAACCGGATGATTCAGAGCAGGTGAAAATTGCTGGTAATTGGCAGGGGAACGAACTAAATGCTCCCGCCATCGATCGATCGGATTTGAGGAGTTGGCCCAACTAATGGCGGCCTGATTGATTTCCAATTAGCGGCAGCGAGTCGCATTCTCCTCCATCACATGATTCTAAACAAACTTTGTCCTAATTGCAGGCCTTTCAGCGAAGAGTACCCATCCGAATAGAGCCATTCCCAGCACGGGCACAGCACTGACCCGCTTTCTGACCTGCATGGCACCAGTGATTGGTAAACGATTCTATTCCCCCCAAATGATTCTTTCCCATGGTCTTGTGCTATTCCACACCATGTTCAGTTCATTCATAAAGGAAGAGAGATCACATTTGGCTGTTCCCATTCTCATTGGCAACATGTTGCCCCAAGATCATTGTTTACATTATTTGGTCTGCATCTTGTCTTCATCTTCAGTTCTATGTGTGGTTCTGGGAGTAGTACCAGTTTCTCTCTATGTTCATACCATCTAAATGTCCGTACGCACAACATAAATTGAACTGAAATGAGCTAATATAATTTTTTAAAAAGATTAATACCAAACGAGTGATATTATTACATTTTCTGGGTATGAAATCTGATCAATTTGACTCTCGTTTCGTGTCCATATTGTTTTCTGTGTGTACCTTCATTATTTACGAGTGTCGTTCGCTTCTGTGTATTGGAAAAGTTCCTCAAGTTTTGGGCCCAACTTGAGTGGACGAGTGGCGTTGCCTGTTTGCCGTGATTTCTGTCAGTCCATCTGCATGTGGGATACCCACGATACGTATACGTTATATTCTACGCTTGTTTGATTGGGTTTCCGCTCGGTCGCCTTTCCTTCTCATTTCCCATTTCTCATTTCTCGTACCTCGTTTCGTCTCATTTCGTTCCGTTTTGCTTCCTTTCGTCGTCGTCGTCGTCTTCGTTTTGTTTGTCGTTCGTCGTGGCTTGTGGATGTTGTTGTTGTTCTTGACGGTTTATTTTTATTTCAGTTTGGAACTAATCGTCAATATGAAGGAAAGGCGAAATGTGTATATACCACCGCGTTCTCCCTGAACTATATTTATAGGTAGCCACATAAATAATTCAATATCTGGCCAGTCAAGGTCAGAAAATGAAAGCTTCTGCTGTGCGGGGCATTAGAATTCAATAAAAACAACAAAAAAAAAAAAAACAAAAACGATTTGGAAAATATGGAAAACCTAACATGCTTAGGGGGCAAATCAATTACAATCGGCAATTTCCGTTTGCATTTGAATAATTAAGCCGTACAATGAACTCGTCGCTGCGGTTGAGAAACACGGTGTTTCTGCTTTTGCAATTGTGTCACAAGAATTTATTTTCACAACAAGCACAAATTTGCCGAGCAAACAAAACGCAAAAAAGTTTAGCCGGGACGGCGGCCTGAATCCACATAACGCATACGCAATGTGTGCCAGTTGCTCAAATTTTTCTTTGCTCATTCATCAGAATATTCTCAGTTGTGCCACAGAAAATTTGGCCAATCGAAAGTCATTTTTATTAGAAATCGCTTGATTGCCAAAGAAAAACTTTGGCAGAAAAAAAGAAATATAAAGAGTTAATTTATAGAAAGGGTTTTGGTTTATTTTTCTTATAAATATACATATATAAGTAACTTTGGTTTTAATAAAATTAATACTAATTTTAGGAAACTTTTGGGAATTATTAATTGAAAATTGTCCTTTTAACAAATGTATTGAAATGTCCCAGCTCAGGAATCCAAAAGTACAGCAAAGATTTATTAATTCTTAACTAATAAAGTAAAAATTTAAGCAAATAAGGAACTACAATCATTATCTTTTAAATGTCATGTTTAATAAGTTCAATACTAGCTTTCGTTTAAACCTCTAGACCCTATATAAACCCCTTTGCCCAGAAATAAATCGATGAAGGAGTAGAGAGCCAGGATAATGAATTGATTTCCCAAGTGCCCATAGCTTGCAGTGCCTCTTGCTCTGAGGAGTAGGACGTGCAGGCAGGTAAAGCTCTCATTAATAAGTTGGCTTGCCCTGGCGGCCCTCGAGTGCGTTACGCTTAAATGATTCTAAATATAGTGGAGAGCGCCCGGCTGACGGCGGCGGATGACAGCGACCTTGAAGGTTGACGTAGCCAGCGTCGCATGCAACCAGTGGCGAAAGTGCAGCATGGAACGGTGGCGGTAGAGGCGGAGGAGGAGGCAGAGCCGGTACCTTGTCTCCTCTGCCATTTCGAGTCTCTTCTCTCGCCTTTCAATCGGCATGTCGCATTTAGCAGATTCGAGAGCAGCGTCAGAGCTTCAACGTCAGCGCCGTCGTCGTTCGACGACAAGTTCGCTGGTGTCGGCGGCGACGGCGCTGCCCCAACTTTTGCTAGTTTTGTTTTCAGCGTTGGTTTTTTAGCGGCTACAAGTAGTATTCAAAACGCGATTAGACGTCGAACATGTGAGGCTCAGGAGACGCCTCGCCTCGCAGCAGCTTTTTGTTTTTGCTTATTTTTCCAAATTATTATTATTATTTTTTTGTTTTTTATTATTTCCCTAATAATACCTTAACTGCCAATGATATCGAGTCATGGTTTATGTTTTCCTCAGTGTCGCTGGCAATTATGGTGAGTGATCTAATGGATTTGCATGTTACGCAATTCGTCAAGTTCGAAGGGTTCGGAGTTCGGTAATAAATTGACAAAAAAAAAAAAAAAAAGCCAACGTAATGATTCCTATAGCTATTACATTGCCACTATTAATAGAGCCCATGTATCCGCACGCGCGTTACGTATACGCCGCGTTGGGCGCATCGACTCTCCAACACCATTCCCGCGCTCTCCTATCAGTCTGTTCACAAATTTGTGCAAAGTTCAACGGCGACAGTGTTCATGAACTTGTCCGTGATTCGGATTGATTTCCATCGCGTAATAGTGGAGGCGGAGGAGCTGCCTTCTCCCGCAGGCAGTTGTCCATGCTCATTTATGTATGAAAAGTTGATTTTGAGGAAATGCCTCGCGCACAAAACTCATTCAACTGCGAACAAGGCGCTCTCCATGTAAAGCCATGCAAACCAAGGCAGTTACGCTCGAATTGTTATGGTAAATCCATCCATACACTCATGTGAGTCTAAATGGAAGAAAATGTAAATATGAAAGGTGTTCAAAACTAAGGGAAGGAAGTCAGACCAGATGGTTGAATAGTGAAAGATCAAAGGGCATCTCTAGACATAATTATTTTCAAAATATTCTAGTGAAAAGGTACAGTGAAAATCACTCTGGCTGATTGGATGCCAAAGGGTTTAATATGGATTCATAAATTATGAGTTGGGACAATCTATAAGGTGAAAGGGAATATAAGAGTTTAAGCATCAATGAATGTTTGTGTTACTCAGCATCGAATACTGATGAGGAAGTGGTGACTTTCTACTGAAGGAAAAACTGCAAAAACATACCTCCCCACTACAACATTATATATTATTCTATTTTGCATCATTTTTCTATAATTACCCATTTAAACCCTTGTCAGCTTTTCATTTTTCTTGACATCATCACATGCACAAAGAAGAAAACACACCTAGATGAGCCACAAATCTGAGCTCATTTAACACCGTAAGACATATGATTAAATCGATGTGTCACGATATATATTAACGAGTGAAATCTGCATTATTTAGGGCCGTATTTCCCCTCTGCAACTCTGTGGCAATATAGCAATTCATTCACCCACAGAAATAATCAGAAAGGCGTAACGAAAAGCAAATTTTTGTTTTGTACAAACAATTAAGTTTCGTGGGCTTGTAATTATTCGATGTGATTACGTTGGACCCCGAAAATATACAGATATGGAATAAGTAGACATGTGTGTCTATATAGCAGCGATAAGCAAACAATAATTGTTGAATGTAAAATGCACATAAACACACAGACGCTCATAGAGACCCACTGAGAATTGGGCACATGAATGCAAAACGAAACTTACTTTTAGTTTTTGTTGATTTTTTCATAGTTTTTTGTGGATTTTATTGCTTGGTTGGATTGTTTTTGGTTGCTTTGGTGCTCTTGTTTATGCGAGGTGTGCTAAATTAATGGTAATATGTGTGTAAAAACTGCAAATTGTTTACGACTGGTTGTGTGCGCCACTATTTCCCAAACAAAAACAAGAAGAACCGCCAAAGAATATAGTCTCAACTGTGAGATACCTGGCATTAGGTCAAAATATGCTCTTCATATTAACTAGACTATTTGGGGCTTAAAATATTGGAGTTCATAAATAGTTAAGGGGTTGTCAACTTAAAAAATAAGTTCAGTTTGGTATGGAATCTTTGGGTTTTGTAAAATATGTATAATACACCCACTACGTACCACGTATAGCTAGAAAAAACTAAAACAAAATAGCAAGAAAGACAAAAGAGAACGCGAGCAATTGTAAAATTTGTTAAGCATAAGTACAAGTATTTTAAAACCAAAACAGTTGAGCGCGAAAAGCGAAGGAAAATTGGTCTCCTCTCACCATCAGAGTAGTAGCATTCGGGTATTTAGCTTTCGGGGGGCTGTCTTTTGCGAAAATCCGTTTGGACGGACCAGTTGGCCCCGGACAATTTCAGTGCACGGCTCGTGTACCCGCCGCGAATTGCGCTGATATCCAAGATATTCGCGCATCGAGTACCATTCGAATTCGATTGATTTTTATTTTGAAAATAAAAAGGGAAACCGAAAACGAACCGAATCCAACGAAAAAACGAAAAGCAGGAATCGGATTCGGGAAGGAATCGAGTTCTACAATTGGCAATTTGTGGTAAAGGAATGCCTCCTTACATTATACATATTTCGTACGAGTATTTCGTAATTGCAGCTTTCGAAATCGAAAGAATAGAGAATTGACTAGCGAGAATTCTTCGCGAGAATGTTTATGCTGTCCACTGTGTGTGTGTGTGGTGTGTGTTGTCTCTCTACCATCTCTCGACGCCTCGAAGTCGGGCTACGACTTATGTAATTGTGTCTCGTCTAGTGTCCAATGTTTGCGCTTATTTTTAGCACCTGTTGCTGGCACCGTGTAAACACCTGAGTCGGTCCCTCCTCACTCACGGGTTCTCTTTTTCATCTCCCCCTCCCCATCTGCAGTGTCGCTACCCGGCGCTGGAACCACCGCAACTGAGCAGCCGACCATCCTCCTGATCAACGGCCTCGCCAGCGACGCCCAATTGGAGGAGAAACAGGTCAGAGCGGCTGCCCTGAAGCTAGCCCTCGATAGCAACTACATCGAGGCACCTCAGCATCCCGCAGCAGTGCCCACTACACCCGGTGGCTCCCACCTCCTCGACTTCGAGTCCCATCTCATCGAGAGCGTCTCTGGCGAAGGCAGCGGCGTTGGCATCAAAGAGCTGCCGCCCATCGAACAGGAACTGCAGCAGGGCACATCCAAGGTAGGCACCGATGATGCTGAGCCAGTGATCGAGGTTGAACCGGCTGGCGCCAAGACCAAGCAACTCGTCGAGACTTTAGCGCCTGCTCACCAAATCGCCGAGTTCGACGAGACGGCCACTCCGTCGGAGGAAGTGCGTCGCACCGCCGAGCAGCTGGTGGATGAAATCGAACAGGAGCTGATCCAGGCACTCAGCCGGGATGTAGACGAGGCACAGCAGCTGCACAAGGACCAGATCCAGCGTGAGAAGGAGGAGCTGAGCTCACTTTCCAAGCAGGTTGAGGTGCAGTTAAACGAACTAACCGGCATCCTCAAGAACAAGCCCCAGGCGGAGATTGTCTTGGAGCTGCCAACGGAAGAGGAGCAGAAACCAAAGCCACTCATAGCCGCACCCAATGAGCTGAAGCTCGTGGAAGTGCCAACGCCAAAGACCGAGGCCGAGGAGCAGGAGCGTCAGGAGTTCATTGACTCCCTGCCCCAGATCGAGCAGAATCGCTTGCAGGGTAGCGGGTCGGAGGAGACAGATGCCCAGCGACTCTCGGCGGACTGCAAGCGGGAGTACTATCAGTCGCTTAAAAAGTACCTGCTGCACAGCAGCCAGGACAAGCCACCAGTGCCACTTCAAACCTATCGCTGGGAGGATCTAAAACGAGCCAAGGAACGGGTGAGTTACTTTGTTTTATATTTTAAAATTAAATAAAGTTGAAGTAGAGAGAAGTATAGTTGGGTAAACATATCTTAGTTATTGAACTGGAAATTCAAATTTGTTTGAGTAAAATTTGCTAATAAAAAGGTCGTATAAATAGATTGCAAATTGTGTTAGCCAAGAAAGAAGGAGAACAACTTGAAACATTTGTGAATTTATTTCAGAAATTATGATTTCCTCTTTAGAAAACTTACTATTTCCTAATGAAAATCATCACATGACGAAAGAACTATGCATACTTATTCATTTTTGAAAAACATTTCAAGTAGTTTAATTAAAAAAAATATACGTTCGACACAGCCAAAAATCATACAAGAGAATAATCGAATTCAAAACATAACAAGAGAGGAACAATTAATTGTCATTTTAATGGTTCAGTGCCAAAATGTATAAGAAGTAATGCTGATATATAAGGAATATAATAGAATATAGAATCTGCTTTTATATTTTGAAATTAACATAACTAAAAGAGGAGCTTCTAGTTTACTTTTAGATAAAATCAATCAAAAACTGCTTTCAAAAGTATGTTACATTTGTAGGCATCTTTTTGTAATATTAGTTTTAAATTAAACATTTTTATTAATTAATTTCTGTGGCAGCCGCTCGAAACATATTATTACTTTAAAACATTGAAAATATTCTTTCATTCTTAACATTATCCCATTTTCTTTGTCATCTTAGGGAGGCTATCCTTGGACACATCTATACAAGCGACCCTTGGGACCCGACGAGCAGCCAGAGATTGTTCTGCTGCTGCGCAAGTCTCAGGAGCTGCGCTTCAAGTCCGAATCGCCAAAGTCCCTGAAAAAGGTGCGCTACGACGAGCAGGTTTTGGTCAAGGAGACCGAGCGATATATCCAGGACTTGTCCGAGGACGAGGCGGTTGCCACCACCACCGACGACAGCAGCGACTCGTCGTCCGACTCAGAGACCGAGTCGGAACGCGACCAGCACAACGAGGACGCGCTAAGCGAGTGCATCTCCTGCGTGTCCGATTCCGTGCTAGCGGTTGGAGGACACGCCCGTCCCCGCAAGACAAATCGCCTGGCCCATATACGTGACCTGATCCGGCGACGACGCAGTGGTCGCACCCACGAGGACGCTCAATCGCTGCCGGGCAACTCAGCGAATCCTAGTCGGCAGAGCAGTGTGCACGAGCTAGCCCCGCCGCCGGGATCCCTTATCCCCAACACCGAAAAGCCTTTGAACACCAGCAAGCCTAAGCAGGGATTCGATATCATGAAGAAGCTCAAGAGTCTGGCCGAGCGCCAGAAGAAGCGGCTGAACATAAAGCGGATCACACTAAAGAAGGAGGACAAGATCGTGCTGGGCGAGCAGCAGAAGATTATGAAGCTAAAGGCCTCGCCCAAATCCGATCGCGGTAATATCCCGCACTTCATCGAAAAGCAGGACTCCGACGATGTCCTAGAACTGGTGGAGTACGACGAGTCTCCATGCCGGAAGCGCACTAAGGAGGAGCTGCAAGAGGATCAGCCCAGTGGAAGTGGCAGCAACAGAGTGCCTGAGCCAGAGGAGATAATCGAACTACCGTTGGCCAAGACTGAGACGGAGAATCCTGCTGTGGAAATAACTGAACCCGTAGAGGAAAAGTCGGAGCAGGCAGAGGAACCAAAACCAGAACAAGAAGTCGAAGAGACCGATGCTGAATCTCCCCCCAAGAAAACGCCGCGACTGCGTCGAGAGCATGTATACGAGGAGATTGGCCATGCCGGAACTGAGGAGCCTGTAGAGCAGCCCATTGTGGAACTGGAAGCCCTTAAAAAATCACTGACACGTCAGGACAACCTAGCTCTTGATGAAATCGAGGCGGCCAAGTCCGTGCCCCTCGACCGAATGGGCAGCAGCGAGGAGGAGCAGATGACCGCCGGCAAGCCAGGTGCCCTGCTGGCTCCGATTTCCTCTATCGACTCCACATCCTCCGATGAAGAACGTGCCCGCAAGGCGCAACTTTCGCCTGTAGCCGAGGATAGCGACGAACCAATGGAAATTAGTGGCGATTTGCGTCCAACACTCAAGAAAGAACCCTCGCCAGCGCCCTCGGACAAGAAGGTCACCTTTTCCCACGTCGAAGACGAGGCGGAGCCGCATCGCGAGGATGTCGAGCTGCCCGAAGATGTCCTGGAGGCAGCCACCAACGCTGCCAAGTGGAAAAATGAGAGGTAAGTGGAGGAGTACATCTCCTGAAGCCTGAACCCAAGAACACTACACTTTTCCCGGCTTGACACTAACACTCAGCACAACCCAAACCGGCTGCTGTTGCTCTAACCATCTTGCAGAGGCTCTAACCCACTTGACTTGCTCATGAAATTGTTACTAACCTTCTTGCCGGGAGCTGGAGGTGGATCTGCAGGGGGTGGCAGGGGCAGGAAACACCGCCGCCGCCGGCTTACCAAGCACCACCGTGCACCACAATACCGAGACTATCACTACACCGACACAGACACCTCCTTAAACTCCAACACCGACACCCGCACCCACAGCCTCAGCACCTGGCGCATCTGGGTGAAGCGATCATCCTCCTGGACGCTTTGCTGCTGCTGCAGCTCGGGCTCCACTAACAAGTATTGGTAGCGGGCTCAAGGCTCAGGTGGCCTGACATGATTTAGACCTAAGGTAAGACCTTACTGGGGGTACAGTGAATTCAGCAGTGACAGCCGCTTGGGTATACGAAAAGACACTTTCGTTACATTTTCCCAAAGCCAAAATGTATCATGAAAAGCGTTATTGTCTTCAGAAAATAAAATCAGTTTTAATCTCTGTAAGTCCAACTCTCTAACGCGAGCTAAAATTCTTATAAATATTTTAATGTTAATAGAGAGATTTATGTATGTACTTGGATGTTATAAGATTTAAAATTTAAAAGACTGTCAAAATAGTAACGTTTGCCTTATTCTTCATAGAAGAAAAAGAATTTAAAACGGACAAAAATATATATTTACATTTCTTGTATAAAGTTCGAAAAAGTAAAGATTGAGCTATATTAATATTGTACTTGTTTTCCAATTAATATCCCAGATAATTTCTAGTCTTAAACAGAAAGAAATATATATAAATTGTTATATTATTGAAGACTTTCGATAACCTATAAGCACTGCACTCACCTGTACTGTACTCCTTCTCACCGACATGCGTGTCCTGTCCCTTTTCGCTCCTCCATTAAATGTTGGTGTTGGTTCAATAAATATGTAAATCCATTTGTATACAAATATGGGCGGATTTCGGTAGATTTGCGGTGGTCAAGGAAACTGGGTTGCATGAGCGGGACTCGTTGTGACGACGCCATGATCATCTAAGCACTACTCCCAAAGGTCACGCCATATTCGCTGCCCCAGGACGGGTTCCGACGCTCAGTAATTACATGGATAAAGCAGCAGCAGCAAACGACGCGTGTCAGGCGAACATCAAACGGCAAACTGTAGAGTATATTTAGCGCGTTAAAGGTCGACGAATGACAACAAGATTTCCGGCAGGGCCCGCCTCGGAGGATACCAAAAATAGAACGATAAAGTGCAGGCCGAGAAACTAATTGTTACTCCTCCTCCCAGTTCTTCTTTTTTATGCTCCTCCTGGCCCCACCTTACCCACAGCCCACAGCCAACTCACCACGATCGCAATTATGAGAAGGCTGGCAGCTTTGTCGCCGAAAAGTCACATTCATACACACAGATACGCCCCTAATCCGTGTCGCTGGCGATTTGTGTGTTTGTGTTTTTTTTTTGCTAATTTTAAAGAAAACATTTTCATCTTTCGAACAAGAAAATTCGGTTGAAAATTTGTGTCGCGCAAATGGCGAAAAGCTCTCTGTCCTCAGTCCTGGCCGAAAATCGCAACGATGTAGACGCGCTCCCGGTTACACACAAACAATTACACGAAACGGGGACACCAACATCTCCTCCACCCACAGGACGACGATACATTTGTAGTGCTTCCAAAGCGCGGTATCGATAAACGACTATTAACCACTGAGAAAAAACAGAAGAAGAACGAAATAACCGATTTTCGAGTCGTTGCAAAACCAAGAGCGAAATTCTTGGCCCCGTAAGAATTCCGAACGGGACAGAAAATAAATTCAATGTCTGCTCTGGTGATGCTTTAAAAATAGCCACCGACGACGACCACACAGCGAAGGCGAACAAAAGCACCGAGGAGGAGATTCGCGAGCGGGGGAGCAGGGGGATTACGGCCGGGGCCAAGTGAGCAAGTAATAGTTGCTGGCGACCATGTTGAACTCCCGGCGATCCGCCTCGGTGGGCGCTCTGCCCGCCGAGAAGCGTCACTTCGTGTCACGGGCAGAGAGCGCCAGCGGTGCCACCATGGAGGTGCGCTGCGCCTGTCAGTTCTTCGAGTCCGAATCCCTGCTGCCAGAGCGCATAAATCCCGTGGACTCGCGCCCTGGCTCGAGGCTGAGTCAGCACGCTGAGGAGCAGTACCCAGGTGCACATCTCAATCTTCTGCACGACGACCTGTCCGCCCACAGCTTCGAGGTGGTGAGTCACGCCGATGTGGCGCCCTCGGTGGATCTGAGCTTCGTGGAACGATACCCAGAGCTGGAGCAGACGGCGCGTTCGCGGGGATTGGTTGTGCGCAGCATCTCGGACGCCACAGAGCCGGATTTTCCCGGCCAGCAACATCAACAACAGCAGCAGCAGCTAGGTGGTATTGGTGGTGGCTTTGTGGCCGGGCGCAGGCGGCAGCTGTCCATGGGCGGATTGTCCTCGGGCAGCATGGGTCGCTTTCCCGACACCCTGTCAATGCGCAGTGGCACCTCTCTGCGTCGCATCTCGGCCGGTAACTCCAGGGCGGACCTTTACTGTGCCGACATCAACATACCGAATGCTTCGGCAGCGGCGGCGGCGGGAGGACGTCGCTCGGCCAGCGCCAGTCGCCGCGCTTCCAATGCGGATTTGTTCCAGGCCAGCATCGTTCCGGGGTCCCAGCAGTTGCCGCAGCTGAACTTGATCCCAGCCACGGCCTTGCCGGGAATGATGGAGCAGCCACCGCAGTTCCCGTCGCACCAGGCCTCGCCGGCTCCATCGCAGCAGGACTTCCGAATCGCCAAGCCTCCCCTCTCGACGGACTACATGCGACCGAGCGACGCCAACAAGGAGAACCAATTCCCCGGAGATACGTTGCCCCAGAATCGACCCATTGACGTGTCCCGCTTTGGCGGCGATGCGGTGCGACCCTCTTTCCTTCTGGAGTCCGACTTACAGCAATTTCAGAGCCCCTATAAACCAACGGTGACACCCATCGATCCTCTGGCGGAGACAGTAGCGGAGCTGGAGCAGATAGCCCAGGAGCACAGCATTGTTCGCATCAGGGACAACATTCAGGCGGAGACGAGACGTCCGCCCTCAATTGGTGGCGATCTAAGCGCGACTCCACTGAAGGTTGATGAGCTGACCAAGATTGAGATTATCCACGATATACCAGTGGTGGATATAGACCAATTGTTGCGCGAGGAGGAGGCCAAGGCGGCGGAGCACCGCAGCCGTAGTCCCCGGCCAACGCCCAGGAGACCCAAATCGCCACCTGTAATGGCTACACTGCAACTGCCTTCGAGTAGAACGACCAGTCCCTCGCCAGCGGAAACAGCACTTCCCTCAGCTGCTGGCCAGCAACTCCTCAAGCGCCAGCATACACCGGAACGGCAACTGTCGCCAGAACGCGCCTCCAAGTGGGCACCACAATTGGAACCCGCTTCCACTGCCGCTGTTATCAACCTGCAGGATGCCTCGCCAGAAGTTAGGAGCACGTATACCTCGCGATTCAAGTCTATGTTTGGTGCCAAGGAGCCGGGGCAACGATCGCGATCTCCTAGCCCAGCTGTACAGCCAATCCCCAGGAGTGAGTACACGCCCGAAAGACAGCTGTCGCCGGAACGCCCCTCCAGATGGGCCTCGAAGCAGCAGAATGTAGCCATCGCTCCACCTGCCACTGTAATCAACCTGCAGGAAGCCTCGCCAGAGGTTAAAGGTACCTACACTTCGCGTTTGAAGTCGATGTTTGGCGCCAAAGACCCCGCTACACAGCGATCCCGATCTCCTAGTCCCGCCGCACAACCAATCCTGAGGAGTCAGTACACCCCCGAAAGACAGCTATCTCCGGAACGCGCCTCGAAATGGACACCTCAACAGGAGAACGTGTTTATGGCTGCCGGCCCGCCGGAGGCTTTGCCAGAGGTCAAGAGTTCCTACACCTCGCGTTTTAAATCCATGTTTGGCGGCAAGGAGTCACGCGGCAAGTCACCATCACCATCATTGCAGCGCTCCCGAACCCCCAGTCCGAAGCTGGACAGACTGGAGAAGTCGCCAATGCTCTCGGTGTTCAACCGTGGCAAAGCCATGTCCATAGTGACCACCTCCACAGCGGCGATCAAAAGCAAGGAAGCCGAACCCCTGGCTGTGCGAGTGACGGAAACATTCTCACTCAAAGTGGACGAAATGGATCAGTACTGTGTGCGACCACCAAAGCCACCAGCTCCCCCACCAAATGCCCAAACGATGTACAGCAGTCGCGAGGACTTTGCCGCCTCAGAGAGAGCCTCGGACCGGGCCTCGGTGGACATAAGCGAGGCCTTTGCTCCCGTGGTGGTTTCCGCCGTGCCCCGAGGCGGCAGTTTCAGCCAGAGCGTCAGCATGAACATGAGTATGACTGGCAGCGGAGGCAGCTTCATGGCCGGTAACCGGAACCTCTACTCCAGCGAGATTGGGGGACCGGAATCGGGCTATTCGCGTACGGATTCTGCCAGCAGGGATATATCCATGGGCGGCAGCCGTCCGCTGATCTCCGTGCCCATACAGATATCCGGAAGCGGCAGCGGATTTGGGAGCGGAACCGGAAGTAGGAGTAATGTGTACCGACCCCTGCATCAGCGTGCTCCCTCCGAGCAGCGCGGCTTTGGGGTGCAACGCAAGTCCTCGTTTAGGGAGCCGCGCACACAGTCTCACGACCGGGGCTCCCGGCTGGGCCGATCCCAGGAGCAGCTGTTCGGGGCGGAGCGCATGACAAAGACGGTTAGTTTCCATTTTGACGAACGCAAATCGCGCCTCGCGGATTTCGAGTCCAACTCGAACCCCCTGACCCCCAAGCAATTAGAACACAGAGACTTCCTCGAACGGACCTATTTCTCTCGGTAAGCCATCGCCACCCTCCTGTCCCCGATCCCCCCGAGAACCCGACCTCGACACGCAAGCAGCAGGCCGACCTCCACGCTGGGTGACGGCTCCTTATAGCTACCGCTTCTACACCAACACAACCACACGATCCATGTTGCAAATTTCTGCCCACAATCCCCTGCCCCGATATCTAATCCCATTTTTCTCGTTTCGTTTCGCAGTGATCATGAATACGAGCCCGTGGGCGGATCCTCGCCAGCGCCCAGCCCCCAGGACGAGCTGCAGCTGCCCATGGACATCGATACAGCGCTCAGCTCGGCCGGCACCACGCCACGCACCGAATCCCGCACCGATTACGAAATCCACACCAGCCAGGTCGACTCCAGCGCCCTGGAAGAACTGCCCCTGCAGCCCGAGAACCGTCGCAAGGGCTTCATGGCCTCGGCCCAGGACCGGACCAAGAAGATGCAGGACGGCCTCCGCCAGCAGGCGGGTAAGCTCCGCACCAGGCTTCAGACCAAGCCAAAGCCCAAGCCCGTTTCGGGCAGCCCCAAAGCGAAGGCTAAGGAGAGGAGGCGCTTCAAGGCACCCGAGTTTTCCAAAATCAAAATGCCGGAAATCAAGCGACCGGATATGTCGAAGCTGAAGGACCTGAAGCGACCGGAATTCACAAAGTTCAATAAGCCGGACATGTCCAAGTTTAAGCTGCCCGAGAAGTTATCCACGCTGAAGCTGCGGCGAAGCAAGAGTTTCAAGGAGAACGAAGGTGAGCTGCCGTCAGAGGATACCCAGGAGAACACCGGAACCTCTGCATCCCCCACCCAAGCCCAGCCTGCACCCAAGAAGAAGTTTGAGTTCAATTTCGGCACCTATCCACGGGCCTTCCGCAAGAAGAAGCCTGAGGAGCCGGCTCCCGTGGCTATGGAATCATCCCTGGGCACAGAAGGGCTCAGTTTAAGTGTGATTCCCAGTACGGAGACGCAGCCTTCGCAAACGTCCACTAGCTCGCCCCAGGGCGATCGTGGTCCAGGCCCAGTGCGCTCCCGTTGGGCCGACAAGTTCTCCGACGTGAGCTACAACGACAGCGAGGGATCCCGGTACCGGCGTTATGGCAGCGAGTTGGAAAGCTTCGACCGCGAGTCCTCGCTGGAGCGCCGCATGAAGGAGGACCTTGAGGGCACCGAAGACACAGCCAGCGAGGCGCAGCCGCAGCCAGAGATGGGCATCCTGGGCGCCGTGGCTGACAGCAAGCAGTTCGCCGAATTCGATGAGGAAAACCGTGCCATCCACGAAATCTCCAGCAAGCGGTCCCGTGAGTTCAAGCGCCGTCCCATGGTGCATCAGGACTCGGATCTCCGCTCCGAAGATAGCAGAGACGCCGAGGGCTGGACCGAGAAGGATATACAGAAGAACAAGTTGCTCCGTAAGGCCGAACTAGAGGCCGAGGCTGGCTTCTACAAGTTCCACGATCTGCAGGACGCACAATCCACGGCCAGCTCCGGCAAGAAGGTGGTCATGGAGCCCATCGACGACGACGAGTTCTTCCTGCGAAAGCGCGGCATCTCTGAGGACAACATCCAGCTGCGCCAGTACATCAGCGAGGCCATTCGCGAGGGCTACGACATGCCCAATGCCCTGAAGCATGTTGGCTACTCCGCAGAGCAGGTCCCGGCGGAGTTCGCCGACTACGATGTGCCCCCCGCCAAGCCACGACGCCTGCACCGCAACTATCAGCCAGAATTCGACTCGCAGGAGTTCCAGCGCAGCGATTACGGTGACGATCTCTCCATGTCCCAGAACGGCAGCGAGTTCACGCCTAAGCGACCACTTCGCAAGGCCCGCAGCCGCAGCAAATACTCCATCGAGGGCAGCCAGGACATACCCATGGCGGATGGCGGCAGCAGCATCCAGTACTTTGACGACGATGAGGAGTACCTTCGACCCCCAGTGAGGGATCAGCCAGCCACGACGGACTCTGAGCAGGCGCTTAATAACCTCAATATTGGCGGTAGGGCAGCGGCGATGATTCAGGAGGAGCTAGAAAAGGAGCGACAGAAGACCCGTCCGCAAGTACCGAGGCGCCAGAAGAAACGCACAAGGGACGACGCATCCGTGGAAAAGGATGCGGACTCGTTCATCAACGGCTTTGGTGGTAGATCAGTATCGAACACCTTTTTGCAGCCACACGAAGATGTGAGTAGGAAAAGTCCTTCTTTAAACGATTTGCAGGATCGGAACAAGCTTTTATTGACCTTTTCCCTGTTTTTTTCCAATTTGATTCAGGTAATTGTTTATCGCACTGAGCACGAATATCGTCACATACCGCTAGCCACGCCGGACAGATTTACGGATGGAGCATCGGGACGCACACAGCGGTCCGAGGATGACCGCACATCGCGCGGCGCCGACTCGCTGATCCTGGACGTGCACACAAAGACGAGGCCTGAGCTGGATGACAACGAGGAGGGGGTGCCGAGGACCAAGAGCGACGAGAAGTTCGTCATCGACATGCTGGAGAGTGATGGGTGAGTAGAAGAGGCCCATCCTCGATTTGGAACAATAGTTTGCTAGGAGTTGCTTTCTTGCCCGCTTTCAGTTATGCGGTGGTGCGCAAGGAGTCGCTGCCAAAACCCACGCCGCCTGCCCGCCGGAAGAAATTCACCCGGTCGCCGGGCGAGCGTTTCGCCACGTTGCCCAGCATTCGCGGCTCTCGTGGATCCCCGCCACCAGCTCGTCCGCCGCCGCCGCAGCAGTACGTGCCCACGGAGGACTCGCCGCTGGTGCCGCGTCGCAGATCCGCGGCCAGTCTGGACGAGATCCCCCAGATGATCAAGTCGAAGTAAGAGAGAGAGGGTTTCGCCTCTGGAGCTTTGACCTAATGATTTGTTTTCGTTGACCTTTTGCGAATGCATTGTTTTCGTTAAGTTTTTATTTTATTTTCGTTTGCTGTTAAGTTTTAGGCTAAGCAGCCGAGTGACCTAGACTAGGCTAAGGCTACTAATCCGATCCACCCGAGACACGCACTCCACACAATAAAGCAGACCATGAACCCGCCACACAGACACAGCATCTTCTTGCCTTTGGCTTTTGCTCAGTTTTGAATCCCCAAACCCCAATTCCCAAGCCCATGATGTTATCTAATGATGCACCTCAAACCCTTTTCCCTAGCTACGAGTCCCAGAAGCAGCAGAAGGAGGAGGATGACTATGAAGAGCCCGGTGCCTTGGCGCGACCAGAGTCGCCGCGCTCCAATCTGCAGTCGGGCGAGATCATTAACAAGATGAAGTTCCGCCCACTGCCGCCGCCACCGCGTCCTCCGCGCGAGAAGCGTTCGGCAAGAGGTGGCAGCCAGACCCTGGATAGCTACGATGAAAGTGAACACGTGGCCAGCTCTAGTCAGGCCGACAGCTACGACCAGGGTGAGTTCGAGGTGGAGGTGTCCACACAAACGGATCCGCTGCCCGATGACTTTGTGTGCGAAGAGTTCGAGATCACCGAGGACATGAAGATCATCGAACCGCGTCGCTCCAATGGATCGGGTAATAAGACCTTGGAGGATCTGCTGCGCAGCGTTGAAGCCGCCCAGGAACCGGACGAGGTTGATGGTGCCCGAGTGCTGACCGAGGACGAGCAGCTGGCCAAGGGTCTGCAAAGATTCCGGGATGCCAACCAGCGCAGTATGTCGGAGAGATCGCGTGCGTCATCCCAAGCGGATCGCTCAAAGTCTCTAAGTCGTCCGCAGACGCCTTCGTCGGCGGTGGTGATTGAGCGGCGTGTGCCCACGCCCAGTCTGTCGGCTGGCGAAGATGATGCTGCTGTGCAGGCTTCGTTGATTGTGCGGCCCATCAGTGCCGCCGATCTGGAGGACGACGAGCTGCGGCGAGAGGAGGAGGAGCTGCGACGGGAGGGCTTGCTTTCGGACAGCTCTGTGCAGAGCAAGTCTGACGTAGAAGAGGAGGAGCATGGCGGTGATGTGGTTCTGAGCGACTATGCGGCCAGTTCCGCAGACTTGGATGCTGCGGTGGAGCAGTTACAGCAGGCTCAGCTGGAAAGCGACTACGAAAGCCGGCTGGAGGACGACGAAGTGGAGCGCACGCTGAGGGACAGTGAGTACGAGGACGAAAAGTATTCGGAGCAGGAAGAGGAGGAGGAAATAGCTCAGTTGGAAAAGGAGCTCACCGAACAGGAACTTGAGGAAGCCCTTGAGAAGGAGCTGCAAGAAGCCATGGAGAAGGAGCTCTCCGATTACCGGCAGAAGGAGAAGGAGCAGGAACAGGCGTTCTCCGAAGAAGAGCCAGCCGCCTCTGAGATCGATTATCAGCAATCCGAAGAGGAGAAGGCCACCTCCGAGTTCGATTATCGCCAGTCCGAAGATGAGCATCCGTTGTCAGCGGAAGAACACACCTTTTCCGAAGAAGAGCGCACACTCCTTTCCGACACCGAACAACATCTGTCCGAGCCCGAGATCCCAGCCGTTGAGGAGACCATTCAGAAGTCCACCGCCAGCGAACCCACCGAGGCCGAAGTAGAGCTCAAATTCGTTGCCACTTTGCCCACCGAACCCGCCTACGGTCATGAGGAAGAGGAGGAGCAAGAGCCCGAGGTGGTGCCATTGCCACCACCGCGACGCAGGTCTACTACCGCCCTGGAACCCACCGCCGCCGCCGCCAGTCTAACGATTGCCGAGCACTCCAGCCGCGAACTCACTCCCATTCAGTCGGTGCAGTCCGCGCCAGAACCGCAACTGCCGAGTCGCTTGGCAGACTTGGAAGTGGAACGCTTGCGAGTCCATGCTCTGCAGGCTGGCCAAATCCAAGTGTCTCAGCTTCACGGTGGTCAGATCAAGGCCGACGATCTGCAATGCAAGTCCGGGCAGTTGGTGGTCCAGAACATCGAGCTGCCGCCTGGATTTATCGACGATATTGTGGAGCGAGTTCAACGGGAGCAGCGAACATCGCTTCTGACCAGCGAGACGCAGACCAGCCGGCAGCCCAGCAGCGAGCCGGCCACCTCCGAAAAGGAGCAGCCCATTAAGCCGCCACGCCACAGCAAGACCACCGAACAAGCGCCGCCGATTGCCAATCTCGACGAGCAGACTCAGACGGAGACCGGTCTGCTGCCACTGCCACCGCCACCGACGGCGTACCCAAGCGTGGAGTACCTGCAGTCTCTGGCTCCGCTGGCTTTCTACAATCTGCAGCGCAGCGCCGAGGCAGAGCAGGCCGAAGCCTCGTCCGCTGCAGATCGCAAGGCGCCGCACAAATGCCGACGACGTCACGTCGCCCAAGAGCATCTCGCGGAGGAGTCCGGCTCGGAGCTGGAGGAGCAGCTAGTGGAGCGACCACGCTCCCGGTCGAGACGCTCGCGCACCAGGAGCGCCACACAGCCACCGGAGGACGAGTACGACGAGGATCAGCCAAAGACGGTGGTTCAGGCGGGCCGGCAATTCATCTCGGCCTGCAGCCTGGAGTTGGTTAACATCATCAACCAGCTGACGCACTATGTGCGCGGCGAGGCAGTGGAGCCACAGCAGGCGCCACGCAACGTGTCCGCGCTGATGGTGCTCTTCATCCTGATCACGTTCGGCGTGCTGATCTTCCTGCTGACCGGGCGACAGGTGCACACGCATCACTGGGACTACTTCAATCCGCCCGGGAACGAGGGCAGGCAGACGTGAGGGGCTGTGGGCAGTCACCTCCTGCTGCTGGTTTACACAATCCTTTTGGGGCGGTTTTGCATTTTGGAGCATCGAATCTGGCCAAGAGATCAGGGATCTTGGTGGGAGAAGAAACGAATTTAATGCGGCCAGGTGGTCCGCTCGAAACTTGAAGGCCTTAATGATACTAACGAGAAATTACTTTAGGAGGAAAGGTGCGCCGATGGAGGCGGAGGCGAAGGGCGCTGGGCGAGGGGCGTGCCCGCGCTCATGCTACTAGTCACACAACACAACATTATCGAAACCGGAATCCCAGTTCACTGATCCATCATCATCATCAGACACAACACATACCGACATCTAACTTGTACTAACCAGAAATATAGAGGAACATTTTTCAACATTGCTTAGCAGCGAAATAGAGATGAGATCCGTGGCGACAGAAGGACAGAGCAGAGGAGCAACGACCATGTATTACCTATGTACTTAGAAGTCTTAGTTGGACTCGAGTCTTTTTCATGCGACCAACAAGGAGCTGGGACAACTAATTCTTATTTAAAAAAAGAAAAACTTACTTTTGTTTGCTCATTTTTTACAAGCGTGGCTAAGCGTGGCGAGAGATTCTATTGTTGAACGAAAATGTTGTTTAATTTAGACCAAAAACGTAGGAATTAATATACAAACATACACTATTTTCTCATTGAATTCATTTGAAAACGTTATATAATTTGAAATGCGAGTACTTAGCCAGAAAGGGAACATATATACATAAATATATAGAAGCGTATTTTCAATAAAGCAAAATATATAAAATAAAAATAAGTGTGTTTTTCTTAATAGTTAAAAACTAGTCTTTAAGATATGGGAGAGCTACAGTCCGGTGGTCTGGGCTGTGAGATAACCGGCACCTGAAGCTTTAGGCGTTAGCTTAAAGAACTATGTTCAACTTGTGCAACTTTCCAAGGTCTTTTCAAATCGTATCGCCTTGTAATGCTAGTATATATCTCTGGCTACCGGCTATAAAAAATATTGCTGCTTTAAAGCAAGAAGTCCTCGTTGTATAGAACCATCTCCCGATGATCCTTGTGACTGCCCTTCTGCGATTTGCTGGCAGCTAAAAAGGAAACAAGAAATAATACAAATAAATGTTAATAGAAATAGACTCAAGTGCTTACCGATTGACGACCAGACTGCGGATGAGGAGGCATCGTTAATGGGCTCTATTTGAGGCTGTCGTCGAGCCAGCTGCACCTGCAAATTGATGCCATTCACATTCTTTCCATGCATTTCCGCAATGGCCCGATCCGCGGACTCGGGCTTGGCGAAGGAAACAAAGCCGCGACTGCAAGAAATTTGAATTCTTTTATTATTATGACTTGAATTGAAATTCCATTCAATTAAAGAGAATTTTGTAAATGAAAATATAAAGTTTGTACTGAATCACAAGTTGAGTATTTTCAGTAGTTTTTTATCATGGCAAAAAGGGGAAATCCTTACCTCTTTTCTATTTCCATGGATACGTTCACTATTGTGCCGTAGTCGTTGAATGTTTTCTTTAGGAAATCCTCGGTGACCTTGTTGCCCGACACAAAGATAGTGTTGCCGGCCCGCGGCTTCTCTGGCGGAGGCGTGGTGTCCATCGGCACCTTCTCGGGCATTCCGCGCTCCTCGCGATCCCGCTCGGTGGCAAAGTGCTGGTACAGATTTGGAGTGGGTCGACGCGGCTCTTCCTTGATGATCTCGCTGATAATGGTCTCCTGGGCGACGTCGTTCTGGGTGGAGGAGAAGGGCTGATAGGAGCTGGTTTCCGAGGTGGATCGTTTGGCCCGCTCCTGGCCCTTTGGTCGCTTGAACGAGGTCTGGTCCTGTTTCGTCTGCTGTTTCTGGATGGCGGGAATGGCGCCGCTTTTGATCAGCTTGCGGGCTACCTCACGCGCATCACGGGCATCCGTGGGTCGCTTCAGAGTCATGGAGCTCTCCGGCTCCGGTTTCGGTGCCTTGTGCGCCTGCAGAGCCTTTTTCTGTAAATAAATAAGCCTTTAAGCCGGTGGGAAACTAATTAATTAAACGTAGCCCCTTACCTTCTTTTTCAGCTTTTGATATTTTGCCTGCAGCATCTGCTCCTCTTCAGTAAGATTGCTAGGAAAGTGTATGTACACCATTTTGGCTATGTTTAAAGAGTTTATTGCCTAAAATTTAATAATTTTCCAATATTTTTGTTTATTTTTCGTCGCGTTATTCGAAAGAGTGGCTGCACTTTAATAGGCAAGAAATACCTGTATTAACAATACTGTCACCCTGAATAGTGTGGGTAGACAACAACAGAAAATGCAACCCTGCGTTTAACAACACTAACGCCATGTTGCGGCAGAGCTGTCAAAAATGTTCTTTCCTTCTCTTTCTTTCCGGTTAGCGTCATGGTAAGATTCAACAAAGTTTTCTGCGAATCAGTTGAAAATGTGAAAATTAAGCGGTGTAAGCCGCTCGAGCTGAATTAACTGCTATCGTGAAATGGACGGGTCAGTGCGTTGAACGTGTGTGCATAAAAACCAATGCAGAAGCTGATAAATTGCCTGAGCAGACTGCGTTAGAAATATTTCACGTGGTGGACACCAACACAAGCAACGCGCTGGCCATGCAGCCACCGAAATTTGGTTATTTGTGAGACGAAACTCATGACTTTCTCTGCTTGCAGCCTTTCGAGAGATTCGTACAAACTGGTCGCATCGCCAAGGCCTCGGCTGGTCCCCTGAAGGGTCGCCTGGTGGCCATCGTCGACGTCATTGACCAAAACAGGGTAAGTGCATCGTTACGTCGGGGAATCTCGCGGGGAGCCACAACCAAATACCCAATTGCGCTGCTCTTGCACATGATGATAATTTGTCTTCTTGATAGGAAGTGCCAACTGACACATAAATGAAGCTAGTTTAACCCACTGAAAGCAAGCAAGCAAGCATGGCCTTTGTTGCTCCCCCGCGAACGTCGTCGTTGCTTCTGTATTTAACTCTAGATTCTTGATTCTCTTCCTCCCCCAGGTTCTGGTCGATGGTCCTCTGACCGGCGTTCCCCGTCAGGAATACAGATTGAACAATCTGCACCTGACCAAGTACCGCATCAAGTTCCCCTACACCGCGCCCACGCGCATCGTGCGCAAGGCCTGGACGGAGAGCGACCTGAAGGCCCAGTGGAAGGTCAGCCCCTGGTCCGTCAAGGCACAGAACATCTGCAAGGTACGTAGAGGGAGACGAACAGGGTTACTTTGGTAGGGAAAGGAATAGAACAGAGAAGGGAATATAATTTATTTCTCTGTTTAATTGTTTACCTCCCTTAAATTGCACATGATGATAGTTGAAAGTTCTTGATAGGAATTGCCGGCTGACACATAAATGAAGCTACTTTTATTTTATCTGATTACACACGCTCTCAGCTTAGCTTTAAGTGTGTAATTTCTGCAAGAAACGAGATAATTAACCTATAATTTACTTACAGCGCTCCTCGTTGAACGACTTTGACCGCTTCAAGCTGCGTTATGCTAAGCGCCAGCGCAACAAGCTGCTGACCATCGCCTTCAACACACTGAAGAAGCGCACCAAGGCTGATGGCACTCCCCGCGTCCTCAAGAAGGATCGTCGCGAGCGTCTGCGTGCCGAGAAGGCCAAGGGTGGCAAGAAGGCCGCGGCCAAGAAGTAAAAACATTTAACGAAAGTAACTGCTTGATGAACATCCACCACCATGGAGAAAATAAAAGAAAGTGTTATTTTTAGGAAAAACACACGAGCAACGTCCCTTTTTTTCCTTCGATCGATTTGCAAATGGCAAAGAAAGGCCTTGATTATTTGGTTTCAACAGTTTTATTTGCTCCCAAGAAACAAACGTGATCTTAACAGTCCAATCTTTAATAAGCACAGTCTAGAAAATATATAGCACGAACTGGGCAACCCAGCTGCGAACCAGGTGCTCAGGGATAGCATTTCTCGTAGATGGTCTTCCAGTTGTTGGGGTGGTTGTAGCCCAGCAGGATGGGCAGGTGTAGGAACAGCGTGATATGCTCGCCCTGTATCGACGTGGATACCTTGACCCATTTGCGAAGCCACTCGATCATCTCCTCGTTGCTTAAACCCTCCGGATTCAAGCCGCGCAGGTAGCAGGCGTAACGCAGCGCATTCGGGGTCAAGTTGTGGACGCCGCCCTCGCGGTTGATGGCCTGGTCCATGTAGTGCACCAGAAAGGAGTGCTCATGCAGCCGATGGCGCTTGAAGATGCTGCCGGGCAGGCCGTGCAGGTTGATTAGAGTTCTCTGGAACAAAACGAATAAGTAGCTGGACTATTCGGTGCTCCGATCAACACCTACGACGTGCTTTCGCGGCATTCCCAGCAACGAGTAGGGCCCATCAGCAAATATGTCCCTGACGTCGATTAGCATCTCGGGCGTTGGATGCGTTCCACTACCTAGCAGGCCCAGGATGTCTGCGAAGGCCGAGTGCTTCGGGTGCTTAGCCGTCGCCTTGAGCTTGGCCTGCAGGCAGCGGAAGACGGCCTTGTTGTAGCACAAACGTCGCTTAATGTAGAACTTCTGGAAGTTACAGCGTTGCTGCGGCGTCCAGAAGTGGGCAGTGAGGAAGGTGCGCGGGTACCAAAAGCTGTGGAGTATAATGCTTGGGTCTTAGTCAGAACTAAACTCTCGGAGCAAAAGCCAGGACGCATCTTACACGAGGGGAAAGAAGGCGTAGCCCACCATGGGCAGGGAGCAGCCGATCAGAGCCGGTGCCACTTTCATCATGTCCCGGGGCATTTGCATGTACAACTCCAGCTCCTGGCGGTTCAGGGCCCGAATACCCTGCGGCGAGTCGTTGGCTATGCGGGCAATCTTCAGAAAGCGCTTCATGTCGCCGAAGAAGTCCTTGACGCCGTCGAAGAAGACCCGATATAGCTGCACGGCCTTGGGGAAGTTCTTCTCGAGGACCTTGTCATAGTTTTTGACGTAATTAAAGTAGCGGGTGAAAATGTAGTCCTGCATATTGTCCCGCATCTGTTCCCGCTTCGATTTGATCGTGTCCGGCTCCCTGCGCTTCTCATCCTCCGCCGTCTTCGTGTCTGGCGGCGGCTGGGAAGGGCTACTGGGCCTGGCCTGCTCGATTTTTGGCTTCTCCAGAGACGCGTTGGCATCCCAGCCCGTCTCATAGATGGCCTTGCCCACGCTTGTTATCTCAGCGGCTACATTCCGCTTGATCTGCGGTGGGGTCGCGGGAGAGGGCTTCGTAGATAACTGCCTGCGCTGAGGTTGTGGTTGGAGACGGCACAATGCTCTCTGCCGGCTATCGCTGCTGAGTGGTAATTGAATTTTAATGCGGATTGCTAATTAGGGCGGCGGGGTGCTCACCTGGCAGTCGCGGCTGTGGTGGTGAGGGTACACAGGTGTAACAGCCGCCGACGATCTTGGGGCCAGAAAATCGCCGGACCCGGAGCAAATCGGGCCACGCGCAAAGCCAACGCCATTCCGGTCACCAACTGTGAGCTCTCCGGCCAGATACCCCGAAGAGGAGCGCCTTGTTACGCAACCGGCGACGCCGATGCAGGAGCTCGCCCGCAACAACTTTAATTAAAGGATTAAATAATTTCACATGCAGTGCGATTTCCCCGTTTCGTGGATAGTGTGGCCGTATCTGCCGAATTAGGCCAATGCGACTATTTACGAAACTGCCATTTGAAAAAAGGATATTTACATATATATATTATGTTATTTTAATTTTTTTTGCACTTAATTGTAAGGTATTATCAAAATTCCACAAAGTTTTATATTTTGTGACTAAAATCTGCGGGGAAGGAAATAAAAAAGAACAGATTGTGCTTCGAAGTCAGAGCTGCCACCTGGCGAGCATTGACTGGCAGTGCTGCCAATTTTTAAAGTGGCGCGCAATTTGAGAATTTATAAAACATACAAATAAATGAAAAATTAAGTTATTTATTTGTATTCGTAGTCTCTCAGTTTTGAATATATATTTGCTGGTTTTCAATTCTCTGAGATAAGGAAATTATGTATGATTTCAGATTTGATTTGTATGATTTGTAGTGTGATTTTTCACATTATAAATCCGATTTTTCGATCTGAAAAAAAAGCTATACTTAATTCGGATATTGTTATTGAGGGAAAAAACATGAAATGGCTTTGCCATTTAAAAGATATATTTGTGAGAGTCTTTGTAACTTCTTGCCTAATTTAAAACCATAACTAATCAGCGGGCCATAAATGGCGGCCTCTTTCAGCCATTTTGTGGCATAAGCGGAAACGGAAATGTGCGTTACTTGTCCGGCATTGTGATAATTAGAGGGGAAGGAGCGAACTGTAGGCGCCCAGAGTTTGAGAGGCAAATTGTAAAACTTAGCGTATTTTAAAATAAATGTCTTTACCCATTTTAAAGTTATATTTGTGTGAATCTTTATAAAACTCATTATTAAATTTGGGATAACTTTTTTAGAAGATTTTAATTGAAGAATTGAATTTTAAAAGATAATAATTATATTAACTTCCACGGCTACATTTCTAGAATACAGAAGAAACAAATATCTTCGTAGCTCAATTACGATTCTTTGTTGAAAGGAACATTTCAAACTTGGCGGCTTCCCACCAACAGCTGCGCACTGCGAGCTCGAGAGACGCGGGACTCCCCAGCTTGCAGCTGCTGCTGCTGGGAGAGAATCCCCGTTTCAGTTCACCCGGAGTCGTCTGTTGCGTCGGTTGCCTGGGCACTTTTCCGTTCCCAAAAGCGCGCGGCGTCTGGTGCGTTTGTTTTCGCCTCGTACTCTGTTAGATGCTGGCTGCAATCGAAAACAAGCAGGGTGAAGAGTGACGCGTAAGGGCAGCAATAAAAAGTAACCGCAGCGGCAGCACGAGGAGAAATTGAGCTCAGACGGAGGCTACGTAAAAACCATAACTAATCAGCGGGCCATAAATGGCGGCCACTTTTGGCCATTTTGTGGCATAAACGGAAACGGAAATGTGCGTTACTTGTTTGGCAGCGTGAGAACTAGAGGGGAGGGGGCGAGAAGTGGGCGCCAAGACCTTCAGAGGGAAATTGTAAAACTTAGCGCGTGTCCAACTCGCTTGACTTCCCGTTTGTGTCAACCTGAAAAAGGCGGACAAAGTCACCAGAAAGACACTCTCTAATGTCTGTTTCTAAGCGTTCGAGTATATATATGTATATAGATACATATATCTACATGTATATGTCTTATTTTGTGGTGTACATAACAGTGCGTGTGCGTCTACACTTGAACAAAACCTAACCAGAAACTATTTTTGAAATAAAAATCAGATTTGGAATAAAGGAAGTATGGACAGGGAGAAAACATTTTGAAGTTAAGAAAACCAAACTAAAACTTCTGTTATTTATAAATTCAGTATTCAAAGGTGTCACGGAAATTTATGTCGATTGGAAATCTACAGAAATTATGTTAAAATGTTGTATAGGCATTTCAAGTATTTCAATTTAAATACATTTTAAGTTGGTTAAAAATCGACTGCGATAAATTCTTTAATATTTCTTTTCAGCGCTTTGTTTTCTTTAAATAAATTATATGTAAATTATTAATAAATTTAAAACTTTGATAAATAAATAGTTTCCAAGTTAAATTAGTTATATTCCACAAATAACAAATGTGCTCTGTGTACGCTTGTTTTTCTGCTTAGCTTCTGTGCGATTTATTTATCTGCCACAGGATAGCACAGGACATGTGTATACCTAGCTAGCTGGAATGGCTTCAGTTACACTATTGACACAAAACGCAAACACATTACCAGGATAGTTGAGCGGGCCCCGTCCCATCGCTTCCCGTCCCGTACAATCATAAAAATAGAACCAACCGAAAGCCATAAATACACCAAGTTTAATTGAAAAAACGTCAATAATTCTTGGAGGCGACCACCCGTTGAGTTAGCCCCGAAAGGGTCCTTGGCCAAGCCACACACAGTTTGAAAACCAGCAGCAGCAAGTTCAAGGTGCCCATGATACTATGGCCGCCATTAAGGCAATATTCCCACGCCTTGTCTTCGGCCGACGCGACCCGTTCGGTGGGATTACATAAAGTGCCAATCTAGCCATCAGAATTGGTTATTTATGGAAATTTCCCGCCGGTGGCAGTCAATTCGATATGGATTCCGCTTTATTGAATTGCTCGGCTACGAGTTGCACTTTATGAATATTTCAGTTTAATACATTCCCATTTCACTGGGCCATGAGAAAACAATTTCGCCGGATTACTCGGCAGAATCTTTGGCATGGACACACATTTGGGTGAAATGGGAATAGAAGCAAGGTCGTCCCGAGATGATATCACGATGTAAAGCTTTCAGTTTAAAGCTGAAGCTGGAATGATGAGATATTTGCAGTCATTTGATGTGAGATTTTTAATATGTTTAGTTATTTAGTATAACCACAAATTAGTTTTGTTTTATTATTATATCTTTTAGTTACAATTAACCCTTTTTTTCGCTTGCCAAAATTAGCAAGCGTGGCTGGCTTTGTTGCTAATTAATAGGGGCAACTGCATGAGATTCTCCTGGTATCCTATAATTAAATTAAGCTTTGTCGGCTTTAGCCGGCGACAAAAGTTCGACACCATTAATTGCGAGGCGTGGAAAAAGCGAGGGAAATTCAGCCGACAATCAATAAAGTCAACACAAAACGGAAAATCGTGGCAGATGCCTAATTGGCCTGTGTCACAGCGCGGCGGCAAGCACCACCGACAGAAACTATGACAACAATTAGCATAAACGGCAAACAGTCGACATCCAGTCAACTAAGTGGTAGCAATCGCAATTGCTTTTCAGCTTTAGCCCTCCGTTTTGCCGTTCAACCGTTTGGCTGCTATAAAGTTAATCATACGCACCGTTGAACCGCAGCCAATTCCATTACACGGAGCCATTGCAGTGCCAACAGCTAATACACCCTAACCTACAAACACACATAGAAACACCCACGAAAACACACACCGCGGAAAACAAATACTGGTACGGAGCAGTTGTCGCGCGCGGAAAATCGAGAATTGTCTTGGCTCGACCGTGAAAAGTGTTGTAATAGGTTGAGGTTGAGGGTTATATTCAATTTGTTGGGACTGCTCATTGCTAATGCCGAACACATGTAAGTACACGGCACAAGGGTGTGAAATTAGGGTTCTCGAGATTTTTGCAAAGGCACCTTAATTGCTGGAATAAGAAAACGAACATTAGGTTGCCTACTTCCATTGATGTTTATACTCTTATGGTCTTTGTTTTAATAGGAGAACGTAGAAGCTTACCTTGTGTGACAATATTCTTTAAAATCTTTCCCGATTAAATCTATTTCTTAAAGCGAGAATTTATTTATTATTTATTTAGAGAACATTAATATCATGTCTTAGGAGGTCAGGGGTTCAGTTCTTAAAGTTTCTGGCAGAGTATCTAAGCTGCTCCCTCATCGATCTAGATTTTTGTTCAATTTTGTGAATTCATAGCTCGAATGCCTTAATGCCCACACAGAGAGAAGGTGGCGACAATGGCAAACGACAAGGGTGGCAAAAAAAAAATGCAAAGCACGCGAAAATGCGTTTAAAAGTGGGCACAGCTTGTGGGGCAACTATTTGTCCAGGGTGAGGGTGGCAGGAATCCAAGTCTGAGTCCTGGCTTCTGGCTTCTGTCTTCTGGCCCGGGTATGTAAATTCACTCCTGAGCTTTCGCCACACAAGGAAAACAACAAACAACTGCACCGAGCTGCGGTGAGTGTGAGTGACAGCCTGGCAGACACCTTGTCAATGTCTTGCGGCTACGAATAACCCCAGTCCGGATCCCCCTGTCCCCGGAATCTCGGGATTCCATGCGCTGCCAAGTTACAGAGGGGAAAAAGTTGTTTGTTTTCGAAGGTCTTTTTAATTAAATAAACTATAGAATGACTACGAAATGCATTTTAAATTCATTTCAATAGTATATTATAGAATTGATTATTTAAAAATGGTTAAAAACTAAAAAATAGTTTTGATTATATTGTTACAATTTAATTTTAAACATTCCTAGTATTGTTTTCTGTGTAAAATTTGCAGTCACAGTAACACAAACAACGACAACAATGACAACAGGCGAGGAGCAAGCCAAGTGGCAACAGCACAGCTGACTGACTTTTTGCATATACTAAGGTGTTTTCCTATTTCATTTTTTTGCTCGTCCTTTTTACCTACGGCTGTGGAGGCACAAGTTTAACACGTCTGCTGCCTTTGTTTTTGGGCCTTGAATGCGCCGCGGGTGTTGCTTTAATGAATGTGCCATGCTGATGCATTTCTTTTGGCAAATTGCGAATGCAAAAAGTGTTGCCTACCTTTCAGGGCCTCCGGAGGAATTCTGAAAATTCCCTCAGTATGAGATTATTTGCAAATTAGCGGAGAGTTAAGCCGTATAATCCTGGAAATGATTAAATTATTAGAATTATAACATTCGAATAAGCTGAAATTCCATTGTCCATTGGGAAATTCAGTCGAAACTTTTTATTTCCCGCTCACATTCAACTTAATTGCCTCTAAACTTTCTAAGAATCTGTGATAAGCCCCAGTTATGTATATTTCAAATTTGAAATATCCTAAAATTACCTTTCACAACAGATTATAACACTTCCTTTCAGGCAACAATATGCAAAGTGCTTAAAAGTGCAAATTAATTCCTTTTAATAAAAACTCTTCAGCAGAAAAGTTTTGACAGCTTCCATTAACTTTATTTACTACTTATAGTTTTAAAGCAAAGCGCAAAACAGAATAATTGCCGTTGAAAGGCAAAATGAACAGAAATAATGGAGTGTTTTAATTAAGAAGTAATTTGATTAAATGCTTAAATTAAAGAGCTTCTTTGAAATTTTAATTCATTTGAAGTATTATTATTAAACGTTGGCATTTATGTTTAATATGGTAAACTATGCCATATAAAAGCTATTTTGGCAGACAAAATTGAATGGAAAGAAAATTCGAAAAGTAGTAACATTTTCATTTAACAATTATCTTTTTTATGCTTAATTAAAATATGATGAACAAAGAATGCCAGATGCCAGAATAAATAAAACAATTCCCTAAGGGTTATAAAAAATCTCGTGAATTCTCAGATACATTGAAATTTAATTGAGTAGCAAAAAGGACTTGTTCGAGTCAATAAATATTTCAATGTTCAATCAAACAAGAATAACACAAGGAAATCACCGTGGCAAACCATAAAAATGCATATTTAATTGACTTGCCATTTTCAGGGGGGAAAACAATCGAAAACCACAGCGCATTTCCCACACATTTCAACAGTCACTTCGAGCTGAGCTAATCCATCGTCAGTAAATTTTTGGAGAGCTTCTGGGGACTCCATTAAACTGTCCGAAAATCGATTCCCTGCGGCTTTTCCACCTGCAGCGCCATAAACATCATGGCCCACTTGTGCGGGGCCAGATTTTGCAGGCGGACACTGCAACATAGATAACCATTTCCATTTGTTAATTATGTATGCAGGCTGGAAAATGTTGTTGCCCAAGCAAGGGCCATCGAAGGAGGGGATGAGTGGACTTTTAGGGGTCCAGAAGGGATATTGCATCGTTCAAAGGAAGAGCAGTGCAAATGCAGTCAAGCGCAAGAGGCAAATAAAGGCTCAAGAAGTTAAACCAGCCAGCTCAAGTATGTGCCATATAAACCATTTGAGCACACAGACATCCAGAATCAGTGGCGTAATTATTTGCGGAAAGGGGTTTAAGACAGTTTATAAGAAATTAAATTAAACACAAAAGTCAAGAAGCTAGCCAAGTTGTTCCTAGTACTTTTCAGTTCACCATTATTTTTCGTTCAAGGCGCAAATTCGATTTTAATAAATATAAACTCCCCTTATTGCAACCGCCCATGAGGATTATAACATGTTGCTCCAGTCTCCGTTTTGCCAACGATTTGTCGGCTCAATGCACACAGACTGCCTGGCTGAAAAGGGCTTGAGATTGTTGCCATGTCGAGGTGGTTATGCTAAAATTGTGCCTGAAAGGGAAATGGGTACAAAGGGGGGACAAGTCAGGGGCGGGTTGGATACACCACTTACGTGGCGCTAAGCGCGGGAAATTGAATTAAGTTTTCATTTAGCAAATAACTTCACAGCTGCCACAGTTTGTACAAATTGCATTATTTATTGCACTTTGCAGAGGCTACCCGACCCGACCCCAAATAAACAATCATCACATAAATACGTAATCAACAAGCGGCCTCCCTACCCCCGAAAAGAGAGAAGAATCCTTGGCTGGTAGCCAGCGCCACCCACCCAGCCACCGTTGCTGTCCACCCAAAAGAATGTAAAGCCGGAGTGGCAGCAGGAGGAACACGGACATCCCATGGAGGACGAGGCGCTAAAGTGTGAGTGAAGCGATGTGAAGGCAAAACATTTTGCAATATTAAAGATTCGCGCGAGGAGGACGAGTGTACCTGTTGCTGGCAGGACCACAAAGCAGGAGGAGGTGGTGAAACAGGGCCAGTCAGCAAGCTGAAAGCCAGTTGAAAGGGCAAACCCGAGCGCATAGCTACAATGGCCGTAAATGTGCTGGACTACGATCACTTTGCCATCAGCGCCATTGTGGTGGGCAGCCTGCAGCTGTTCTTCTTCCTGGTCAACTCCATGCTGCACATGGACAAGCTGACGGACTTTGCCGGTGGCGTTAACTTCATCATCATCTCGCTGCTCACGTTTTTCTTGGGGCAAATCGATCGACCCTCGAAGGTGAGTGGAATTTGATTGGTTAAAAAAAGGCTTAAAATGTATAAGGAATTATTATTATCTATAAGATTTGATCGTAAAAATAGTAAACATATTTCAATTTATTGCATGAGATATTATTATACTAATTTCAACATTGAAAACATATTCCACGCAACTCCAAACTGAACTGGGACTAACTAAGTTAATAACTAACTATATAAATAAATTATTCCTGTAATAGGTTCCTGACAAACAAGCTTCTTGGAAAAATATATTAAACAAATAATATTTTCAACGTTCGTTCGTTCGCAGTATTTTATTTATATTTCTGTAGAAAATGTTGAAAGAAAATTATACATAGCTCTGAAATAAACGCTGACTAATTGCTTACCAACAGAATTATTATTACTTACCTAAGTAAAAATAATAAATAATCAAAATAAACTACAATGTTAACTACAAAAACCTACCATTCCTCAAATAAATCATTGATAAAAATATTGCCATAATACAACAGTCAATAAATAATTTCAGATGCCCGAAAGCTTATTGCTTTACAAATATCCATAAATAATACAGATTTATCGGTATAAAAAACTTAACAAGAACAAACTGATATAGTAAAAATATTCAATTTATTGTTAAACAAAAATATATATGTAGTAACAGTAGAAATTAGCAAAATGGTAGTTAGGTTTCATTGTTTTGCATATTATTTTCTTAAAATGAAATCTTCTAAACTTTAAACGTTGCCATAAACATGTCACCCAACTGAGCATGAAGGGCTGTTGGCAAGGGCCAGGGGCCAAGGGCTGGCCGGGTGGCTGGCGGTGGTTTCGGCTGCTGACATTGAAAACTGAGCTTGGCATACGCACACATTAACATCAGCCAACATCCATTGCCGACAAACAAAAGGTTACGCCCATCGAGGCCCACATTGCGCTGTTGTTTCTTGTTGTGTTCGCCGCCTGTGTGTTCCATGTCGAATTTGTTGCCGTATCTGCGCCGCTGTTGCCGTGGCAGCTGTAGAGCTGTGCAGCTCGGCTGTGGCTGTGACCTTGGCATCGTGAGGGTCCTCAATCCGGCTGTCGGCGTGTCCTTCCGCCAGCCTAACACGGTGCCTAAGCAGCTAACTAACGCTATTTGCGGGCAGCTTGAAGGCGATTGCTCCGACAGGCCGGAGATTTCCCACAATTTTCAATTAATTAATCTGCCTTGATGGCTACTTTTGTAATTTTCCCTGTCATTAGCAGGGTATTTCAGGGTAAAATTATATTCACCGTCAGTCTTGTGTATGCCTAAGGCTCTTTAATTAATATTTCAAGCTGAATTTCTTGGAGGAGAACTTGTTAATTAAGAATATAAATGAGGAGATATTTAAGTCTCATGATTCAACTTAAAATCGTCCAGAAAAAAGAATTCATTTGAAAATATAAAGGTAAAGCTAATAATTCTTACTAAAATCTCTTTAAAAATCATATACATTTTTGTTGTTATAAAAACCAGGATGTTGACATTTTCTGGCCTTAGGTTTTTATACACAAATAAGTTATCAATAAAACCATAATTATCGAAGCAATAATCAATGAATTATTTTGTTTCACATTTTCTTCTGTTGTCAGTTTACGCCTGGAGGAAATGATATTTATCTTTATTGCTGAAACTTTGGAATAAATTAATAATTTATAGCAGCTTTTCTCATAGATTTTAATTATGATTGCTTTACTTTGTTAATGGAGAATCATTTGAGATAAATCAAAAAGTTAACAATGTTAACTACGTTGGGTTTAAATTTATTAACGACATAAATATTCAAATTTAAAGATTTAAACCTCGATTAATAAAAATATTTAATACAAAAGTTAAATAAATTATTCATGGTATTATATTTTTTAAAGCATTTATATCTCTTCCAAAATGTATTGTTTTAATCGCTTTTAAACGCTGACACATAATTGCTAAAAAAAACTGGTTTTAAAATATTAAGAGCATCCATTCAAGTCCTTAAAGCTCGTTAAAAAAGGGTCATTATATGAATTAAAAAAATATTGAAAGAGAGCAGATTACATATTGATATGTTTGAGGTAAAACAAAGACCGTAAAAGCTTTAGTTTCAGTTTCCATTTTCCACTTTTCCATTTTGTTTAACGCCCACACAACAGTATCGATTCACTCAATAGCCCATGAAAGCTTGTTAAAGGGCTTATACCAATTTGGCCAGCAAATTGAGAAATAAATTCACATCTATCTGCTGATGTTGTAGTTGCTGCTGTCCTGGGCACAAACGCACTAAAAACAACAAATAAACAAGCAAAAATTGCACACGCAAGGATTTCATTGCGGACACGATTTGCATTTATGTTCAATTAATTTTCAGTGCCACAAATTTGTGACTTGTGACAATAGACCAAAACGCAGAATGCATTTAATTTAATATCGATCGTCGATTAAATTTAAATGGCTGTCAGCTGCCTGCTGCCAGCTGAAATTGAGTTGGCAATGAAAAATGTTTTCCTTTAAAGACGGGGCGGATGGCGGGTGATGCGATGCGACGCCGGGCGGAAGCGGAAGTGCTGCCATTGCTTGTGGCTGTTGTTGCTTGTTCGGCGCACTGTGTCTGTGTGTCCGTGCCATAAAAATGCTTTACTGCCGCTGTATGCAGTCGCCTGGCTATGGTTTATCGCCGTTCAGTCTTGCTTAATAAATCGAGCGATAAAACGGCCCGGGACCCGCCTGAAAGGCAGCTCAATCAAACTACGGCAAAATAGGCAATCATGTCCGCCTCGCCGTACGACAAACCCATTAAACTATCAGCCGAGGCGCACTCAATAAATTGCCGGGCCCGGCCTCAACGTATCCTCGCCATGACCTCATCCTCCAGGAGTGACTTTGGCTGCGGTTACGGTCATGAGCAGTCTGAGCTGCCATTGACAAAGCAATTTAACAATTTTTTCCTGCATTTTTCATGAGCCTTTGGCGAGGAGGGGCGGCCACTCCTCCGTGCGAAATGCATTTCTGATTCCATTTTGCCGCTCGCTCAATGCCGTTTATAAATATGCAAAGTGCACAGTCCGGGACTCATTCATTATTGAACCAACTCAAACCCGTCAGTCCACTCATCCATGGACTCTCTGGTCCCAATCCCCTCCAGCTGCTGCCTCGTGGAGGGGTCACTTTGGGAGGGGTCAGTTGAAAGCATAGAGCCGCCGCCTGCACTCGTGCGTGCTTCGCTTTATTTATGCAAAATTTGCATGACCACCGAAAGTGGTTTTGTAAAATAAAACATCACAAGAACAATTCTACTCTGACGATGCAAAAATATACCAGTAAATTCGTGCGAATTGCTCGTTGGCCAATGAAATTTTGTACGTTTTTCTTTGGCGGAAACGGGGACGACTTCCTAGATACCCTAGATACAAGTAGTAACAATGCCTTTTGGTTTGGCGGAGATTGGTGCTAGAATAGTTTACGAGAGGGACTTCCTAGCCAAGCTCAGCCTTGAACTCGAACTTTTCCCCAATTGCCCCAAGTCCGAGAATAACTCATTCCCAAATGGCAACCACTAAATGTTTATTACGATGCCGACGTGATCCGCACACTCCCACACAACACACATTTATTGCCAAAATAAAATTCCTCAAAAAAAAATTCAGCAGCCTGAGACCACATTTCAGAGGGATTGGGTATTTAATATTCAGACAGGCAGAAGATAGAACAAGCTGGAAAAATTACTTTACTTATTCCATTTTGTATTAAAGGTTGAAATTGTTTATGCAGGCTGGAAATCTTTTACAAGAAAGTTAAGTTAAGTTAAGATTTATGGCTAAAACTAATGGTTTAAAATAGACTTTGTTTAGTTCTAGAATTTTGGGAAAAATTTAAAGTAAATGAAAATACATTTATTTAAATATAAATAATTTAAATATTATTTATTTTCCTACCAATTTAAATCCCTTTTCAGGCCTACGACAGTCGCCAGCTGATGGTCACCCTCTTCGTCTGTTTGTGGGGCGCTCGGCTCTCCGGATATTTGCTCTACAGGATTGTGAAGCTGGGCCGTGACAAGCAGTTCGAGGATACCCGCCGCAATATCATACGCTACGCGGTCTTCTGGACATTCCAGGTGAGAGAACAGGTGTACATATGTACAGGGGGGCACGAGGTTAGGGCAATCAGTTGCGTCAGCCAGTTTTCAATTTCGCTCTCAATGAAAGAGCCTTCAACTTGGAGGTGGAAAATCAATCAAACTGTCACTAATTGACACGTGCGCAAAGGTTGTGAATATTTCATATTTCAGCACTTGTCGTCCGCCCAAACTTGGCTCCATGCAAATGTCAGCGTCAGCAGACCAGCAGTCTCCATGTGATTCTGGCCCAGACCAACACTCACCCACACCCGTTCCCCCATTCAGGCCAACAATTAAAACGCCATTCCCTGTGGCAGAATGACATGACACATGTGGGCGACGCCTGCTAAACGTTGTGGGGTTTGGTGGGTGGTGGCTTCAGGGTATGGAATGGTGGACGACTGCAGTCCGTCCTTCGTGGCGTGCTGCATGTGGCATGTCCCGCCATCGTTTTGTCTGAATTTATTTCCCATTTCGTCCGAATTTCAATCACTTGTTGCCAGTTGAAACCCAGCCAATTGGAGAAATCTCTGAGCTTTATAGATAGATTTTATTGAGGTTTATTAAAACGTTTAAGTAATAAATTAAATTTGAAAATTTTTGGACTACAATTTAGGGCTTAAATTAGAATTCGAACTTGTAAATTAAATGGGAAATCATAAGTAAATTTGAGAGCTTTTTATTTATAAACTAAACAAAATATCAGAGAGTAAAAAGCTTTGGATTTATAATTTCTTAATTGGCAATCTTAAGCCTTAAAAATATATTGGTTTCTCTCAATATTTATAGAGAATTTATATTTAACTTTATACTTTAAGGATTAAATGAAAATCTATTGGATAAAATATACCATATATAACATCCTTTTCCCCTATCTTAGGCCGTGTGGGTTTACATTGTGTCACTGCCTGTTATAATTATCAACTCGCCGCGCCACTCACAGCCCCATGCCCCCAAGACGATGACAACGCTGGACTCCACGGGCACAGGCATGTTTATTGTGGGTTTGCTGGCGGAGACCTACGCGGATCTACAGAAGTTCTCCTTTCGCCAGGATCCCGCCAATCAGGGCAAGTTCTGCAACGATGGTGAGTTCTTAAATACTATATACTTGGTTTTTGTGCAGTATTTAAAGGACATTTTCCTAAAAGGTTTGTGGAGCGTGTCGCGGCATCCCAACTACTTTGGCGAGGTGGTCATCTGGTGGGGCATCTTCGCCATATCGCTGAACGTAATCAGCGGCCACGAGTGGGTGGCAATTGCCTCGCCCATTTTTACGACGATGATCATCCTCTTCCTGTCCGGGATTCCGTTGCGGGAAAGAAGTGCCGATGAGAAGTACAAAGAGTAAGTTCAAATAATTATTAGGAAGTTAATTCATATAAAATAATACAAATATTAATATAAAATATTAGAAAAATTATAAATTATTGAAATTCTTCAGCAAATTCTCTATAAATATATTTTGAATTAATTTTATTATATTTTCCCAATCTTTACAGTCAGCTGGAGTACCGAAAGTACAAGGCCTCCACGTCACCGCTGATTCCAGTGCCGCCTGCCGTCTATGTGGAGGTGCCCAGTGCCCTGAAGTTCATCCTGTGCTGCGAGTTCCCCATCTACGACTCGATGCGGATCCAGAAGGACCTCAGTCCCTACTCGCTCTCCATAGCCCGCTCGCACTCGCACATCTAGCAGTCAGTGGCCCACTCCAGCAGCGCCCATGCTGGCGTGGGTCAGGTTCACACCCACACCCACACCCACTACCCATTCCCAAGGCCACAGCCATCCCCAAACCCACTCGGGGGGTCAGTCGTCGACGGGCCACTCGCTCCACAGGGGCCACTGCTACGGAGCCAATGGCGGTGATGCCGAGAGCCACCACAATTGCGGTGGGAGCTGCCGGAACGTGCACGTCAAGTCCAATCCGTATCAATGCGAGGCGGGCTACGGCCACTACCCGCTGCGTCACACGGACGACGAAGACACGGACGATGGGATCATCTATATGGCCCGCACCCACTTCTTCCACGGGCAGAAGGAGCAGGAGCAGCACCTGGCGAAGGCGGCGGCCAAATGCAGCTACCTGGCGGAGGAGGAGCTGGCCTCCGACTACGATGAGGACGTGCCAGCCATCGATCTCAGCAAGGCCACCAGTGCGGAGAGCTTTGGCACCCGGGTGCAGACGGAGCAGGCTGTCAATGCCGATGGCCTGCCCGTAACCGTGACCACGATTTTGTGATTGAAACTTTAAGATTGGTTTACGGGTTTTTACTCAGAGGAACGTACAAAAGGGCACAGTGGCCACTGTGAGCTCAAATGGGTGTGTTTTCTGTGTATTTTAAATCGTGCTAAAATATTGACTACAAATAGGATTAAAAAGGCTCCAACCACAGGCAATAATAAGCTAAAATTAAGATATTTAAATGGATTTTCAGTATTTCATAAAAGTTTTAATTGTTTCTGAATTACAATTGTGAAAATTAACTTGTATTGACACTTAAATAGTTAACAAATAACATAGAAGTCCTTCCCTTTTAAACTTCTTATTTTTCGTCTATATTTCATGCAGTCTTCAGATATCTTTATGGTAAATAATAAACTCTGCGGATGGGCAACATCGCGTATGAGTAATCTTAAAGCTGATTACTCATACGCCGGGTTGCCCCTCCCAACAGTTTATTACATTTTTTAATTCCTAAAATAATACATTTGCATACCAATGCACTAAGCAATTGGTAAAAAAATCTTCTTAACAACAAATTAATTAACTGAGGAAGGCAGCAATGTCTTTAAAAAAGCCCAAAACTTGCCCAAAAAGTGAACTTTGACCCTTTTGTACGTACCAAATACCTCCCTTAGGACGAAGATTTTTTGCTGACGAATTGCCAAAGTACCGGGCAGTAGTACCAAGGATCATGGACTCATGGATACTCACAGCTGTATAACACTCTAGTCTCTATGCTATAATTGCTCAAATAACTAACGTGCCTCTTATGTGCTCTGCGCACCCTTAGATTGTTGCACTCTTTCAAAGTTTACGTAAACTCTAGTCTCTGTTGAACCCGACGAATATATGTATGAATATGTATTATATATCCCAGTATCAGCTGCATATTTTCTTATCAAACACACACACAAACCCACACCCACCAAACAAAAGGAATCGAAACTGAAGCCATTTGAACCGAAACATATCCCAAAGGCAACAGCAACAGCAACGGCAACCCAACCAAAGGTCGATTTACATATACAAATCGTATTCGAAGTACAAGAATTGTTAGATCGAAGTGCTTAGAGGTCGATATAGAAGGCGTTCGATAGCCATTGTTATTTTATATACAGAATTACCTACTCGTACTTAGCTCGTAGTAGCTAAATGGAAATAAACCCAATATGTATGTTACCAAAAAATGTTCTCGATATGCGTATGTACGTGTCTGTGTCTAGTTTGTGTCTCAAATGTTAAGCAGTATTACCTAACGAACGAATTGTACCTAACTGATTATGCTGAGTATGTAAACTAATAAAACGAAACGAAAGAAGGTCATCTGGGATATGTTTTCTTTAACCCTAAATTAGTTATCGTCGCCAGCTTAAAGCCCATCCATGTAAGCCATTGAAAAACCATATAGTGGGCCCTGACCCAAATGCCAACCGACTTCCCTCCCAGCAATCCTGGCTGGTTGAGGTTTAAAATCTATAGAATCAGTATATGTGAACGTCTCGTAGAGTTAACAACCTGGTCAAAAATTATCGGTAAAAATTGTATTCGCTTGGATTACCTGTTCGGATTTCTTTTAGTTACCATTTGGAACAAAATTATCATAACTTTCGCAAATTTCTTTTTGTGCGGAACTCGCGTGTGCAGTAGCGTAAGACCATGATTGGGGTTTCGCGACAGCTGTTCCGAATCTGCAGGAGATCTCCGGTATTGCGTTGCCATGTGGCTGCGGTGATGCGCCGATCCTACGTCTCGCAGGCCATCAACCAGATGCTGATACTCCAGCAGATGGAGATGTGCGCAGATCAGCCCTCTCGAGCCCTGGTCATTGGCGTCTACGCAGACGAAGAGGATAAGAACGATGCCGGTATCTTGACGCCCGCCGGCTGGAAATTCAACGTTACGAAGACCAACGGCAGGCTGATAGAAGTGCTCCGGATGTCTGGACCAATGCCCAGGCGAGGTGAAGCGCGTCTGCTGTTCGCCATTGAGCCGGAGCGCATTCCCTACTACTCTGTGGTGGCAGTTGTTGGTCTGGGCAAGGAATGCCTGGGCTACAATCCATACGAGGTGCTCGACGAGCAGAAGGAAGCCATCCGACGATCGGTTGCCGCCGCTTGTCGCATTCTCGCCGAACTCGATACTGACCGGATTGAGGTCGAGAACTGCGGCCACGCCGAATCTGCAGCCGAAGGAGCTGCCCTTGGCATCTGGCTATATCAGGAACTGCGTGACCCCAAGACTCGGATCTTTGTTCCGGCCATCGATCTGTATTCCACTAAGGACGAGATCTGTGACATAGAAGGTTGGCGCATTGGGCTCCAAAAGGCAGCTGCGCAGAATCTGACACGCCAGTTGCAAGAGATGCCCTCAAATCTGCTTACTCCCACCGCCTTTGCCCAGAACGTCGTTGAGGTACTTTGCAAGTCTGGTGTGAATGTGGAGGTAAAGGTTGAAGGCTGGGCGGAAAGCCAGTCTATGCACGCTTTCCTGGCGGTGGGCAAGGCCTCCTGCGAGCCCCCAATCTTTCTGGAGCTAAGCTATTACGGCACCTGTGCCGAGGAGCGACCCATCGTGCTTGTTGGCCAGGGCATAACTTACGACGCGGGCGGCCTTTGCCTCAAGAAGAAAGGAGAACTCGTCAACATGCGAGGAGACATGACGGGAGCGGCGGTTGTGGTGGCTACATGTCGGGCGGTGGCTGGGCTCAGATTGCCGGTAAGATCAAACGTATTTTTCTTTCAAACTGTTCCTGCATTAGTCCCTACTCAAAGGTCAACATCCGTGGCCTAATTCCTTTGTGCGAGAACGTCGTCGGCTGCAACTCTTTCCGGCCCGGTGACATGGTCAAGTCTATGAACGGAAAGACCATCGAGGTCCAGTGCACGGATCATGAAGATGTTCTCGTGCTGGCCGATGCCCTGCTTTATGGACAGAACTTCTGTCCCAAGTGCATCATCGATATCGGCACTTGCTCTGGATATATGCGGCAGTCTCTGGACGAGGCCGCCTGCGGTGTGTTCACCAATTCTGAAATCCTGTGGCAGCAGATCAAGCATGCAAGCATGCACACTGGTGACCGCGTTTGGCGCTTCCCATTGTGGAACTACTACAGCAAGGCGGTGCGATCCGGAGGACGTAGCGATGTCCAGAACTACGGCATTGGCCGCGGTGGACGTCCCTGCAAGGCCGCTGCCTTCCTGCGAGAGTTTGTGCCCTGCGGACAATGGATGCATATTGTGAGTAGTTTTGTTCACAGCTCCTTCCGCGGATTTAAAAATGTTTGCATATTTTTCCTTTCAGGACGCCACCAATGTTATGGTCACCAATGGCGTTGATTTCGAGTATCTGCGTCGCGGCATGGCTGGACGACCCACGCGGACCCTGGTGGAATTCATTGCCCAGACGATCTGCAAGGACACCGCCCCCAAGATGGGCAAATAGTTTGTGAACAGTAGTGGGGATTCCGGAATGGCCGGACCCAGTAGGCAACAGCATGTCAAAATTTTTAGTGAATTATTTTGGAGTCGGTTTGTCCAGTTCCTTCAAAATTGTAAGCGAGATTGTTCCCAGGCCCCAAAAACAAAAACTTCGTTATACGTTTAAAGTGATCGAATTATAAAAATGACTTATCGGGCTTTAATGCATTGCTTGTTCTTTTTGGGAGGCGTTTGGCATACATTTCCTGCGCAGTATCAGCAAAGACGACTTGTAATTAAGGCTTTAAAAATATAATAAAATATAAAGAGATGGAATGGCCATGTGTGTACTCTCACTTTCTACAGTTTATTTAGTATTCAATTTTTAGTAGGTGTTCATAAATTTGTAATTAATATATCGTTTTATGGTTTACTTATTTTAAGCTACAGTTTTTTTCATGATTTTGGGGGACGGTTTGGGCGTGGCATATCAATTATAAAAATCGTTATTTGAATCGGTTTATATACAAATTTAATAAATACATAATAATAAAATATAAAAATAGTCAATCTCTAAAAATAAAACTCAACCCATTGTGACATTGTGATTTTTAAGATTTAAACTTGGAGTATTAAATCAAAAATAAATTAAGAGTCAATAATAATCAAACTAAACATGAAATCATTATATCCTGCAGAGAATTCATTTATATTCAAAATAGTTTTCGTGTATTTTTTGTAAGGCTAAGAAACCAAAGCATAAAAATTATAATAAAAATAATAAATTAATAATATCAAAATAAATAGAATATTTTTGAAATGTTGAGTAAATTCTGAATTGTTCTTTAAAGACCTTAAATTAATAATATTTAATTATTTGTTGGGCAAATCAAAGCTCTACAAATGTTATTACTAAACTTAAAAAACATTCACTTAAATTGGGAAAGCATTCACTTGAATTTTCAATTTTAAAATGTAAAATTTTATTATAATTTTATTATAATTTTAAGAATTTTAAAGATTAATGTAACTATAGAAAAAAAATTGGATAAAATTAACGACTCGGCTATTGATGCTGATCAAAAATAAATACTATTTATAAGGTCGGAAATGACGCTTTGACTGATTTTCAAACTTCACTGACGGCACAGCCTCCTCAGTTGCTATACAAAGTGCTCAGCATAGAACTGGCTCATTCGGGAATTTCGGTGTGAGTCTAGCAAGCTATGTTAAATTTCTGTCAGTGTCTCCACGGCTATACAAAAAGGCCTCAGTATCAGTTTAATTCGTTTATTGTCGGGACACATACACTTTTCAAGTTATTCTGGGTGAAAAATTCTATGAAATATTAAAAAGCGCCATAAAAAATCGAAGTGCTAGTTATTCAGTCTTTGTAATATCCTTTTGTATTGATAAAAGTCTGTTTTGGATTCGAAATGTTAAGGTTAACGCGCAACGCACTCTCCCGGGCGTGCAGTCTCGGTCGTTCTGTCCGCCTTGCCGGTGAACAATTCTCGCAAATATGCCTCGCAGGCAATCAACCAGATGCTGCACTTGCAACAAATGGAAATCTGCGCGGATCCTCCGTCGCGTGGCCTAGTCATAGGTGTATTCGCAGACGAGGAAGACAAAAATGACGCCGGCATCCTGACTCCCACAGGCTGGCGGTATAACCTGCAGAAAACCAACGGCCGGTTGCTGGAGGTACTTCGGATGTCAGGACCCATGCCCAAGCGAGGGGAGACCCGTCTGTTGTTCGCCATCGAGCCGGAGCGCATTCCCTACTACTCTGCAGTGGCGGTCATTGGGCTGGGCAAAGAGTGCCTCGGCTACAATCCTTACGAGGTGGTGGACGAGCAAAAGGAAGCCATACGACGCTCAGTGGCCGATGCCTGTCGCATTCTCGCCGAACTAGACACTGACCGGATTGAGGTAGAGAACTGTGGCCACGCTGAATCTGCGGCCGAAGGAGCTGCCTTAGGCATCTGGATCTACCAGGAGCTACGAGATCCCAAGCGACGGGTTTCGGTGCCCTCCATCGACCTGTACGCTAACAAGGATGAGATCTGCGACATAGAGGGGTGGCGCATCGGCCTCCAAAAGGCAGCCGCCCAAAACCTGACCCGCCAACTTCAGGAGATGGCCTCCAACCTGCTCACTCCCACCGCCTTTGCCCAGAACGTCGTTGAGGTACTTTGCAAGTCCGGTGTCAATGTGGAGGTTAAGGTTGAGGGCTGGGCGGAGAGCCAGTCCATGCACGCTTTCCTGGCGGTGGGCAAGGCCTCCTGCGAGCCCCCAATCTTTCTGGAGCTAAGCTATTACGGCACTTGTGCCGAGGAGCGACCCATTGTGTTGGTGGGCCAGGGCGTGACTTACGATGCTGGTGGTCTTTGCCTAAAAGGAAAGCATGAGCTCTTCCACATGCGAGGAGACATGACAGGAGCGGCGGTTGTGGTAGCCACGTGTCGAGCGGTGGCTGGACTCAGATTGCCGGTAAGGTTTTTGGCCAATGTCCAGCTAGATTCTGGTTTAATCTCCACACCTGTAGGTCAACATCCGTGGCCTAATTCCATTGTGCGAGAACGTCGTCGGCTGCAACTCCTTCCGGCCCGGTGACATGGTCAAGTCTATGAACGGCAAGACCATCGAGGTCCAGTGCACGGATCATGAAGATGTTCTCGTGCTGGCCGATGCCCTGCTTTATGGACAGAACTTCTGTCCCAAGTGCATCATCGACATTGGCACTTGCTCGGGATACATGCGACAAGCTTTGGACGAGGCAGCCTGCGGTGTTTTCACCAACTCTGAAATCCTGTGGCAGCAGATCAAGCACGCAAGCATGCACACTGGTGACCGCGTTTGGCGTCTGCCCCTGTGGAACTACTACAGCAAGGCGGTGCGAGCCGGACAACGCAGCGATGTCCAGAACTACGGCGTTGGCCGTGGTGGACGTCCTCCAAAGGCTGCTGCTTTCCTGCGCGAATTCGTGCCCTGCGGCCAGTGGATGCACATAGTAAGTTTAGCTTCTGAATATTTATCGATGGTATCCAATGGGACATTTCGTTTTCTTGTGCAGGATGCCACCAATGTGATGATCACACGAGGAGACGAGTTTGAGTATTTGCGCGAGGGCATGGCTGGACGTCCCACGCGGACTCTCATAGAGTTCATTGCGCAGACCATTTGCAAGGATACAGCTCCCAAGATGGGCAAGTGATCCTTCTAATGGCGTTTTACTAGCACAGACGATGTCGTGTTATTTTACTGACTACTGACTGCTGTGAAACCTAGAACTTCCAGATGCTTTTATAATTGGGACCACACAATGTTAAAATTACTTGTTTATAATGACATATAAAAATCAAACAGTTATATAAAAAGTAACGATAAGTGCTGCACACTTAAGGTGTTCCTGTAAGGGGGTCGCTTAGATTGGGGCTAACTAACGTAGTTGATTGCTTGGTTCATTCCGTTGATATCAGAGAGGCTGTGAAGCATTTCGGGCAAGAAAAACATTACTTCCAGGTGTCTGCTACGCCAGCGTCACTGCGTGGGTAATCACCACGTTAATGTCGATCGGCGGATAGTTTTGCAGCAGCTTTACATTCGAGGCGAAGTCGTTCTCCAAGATGGCTTCCCTTTGGATTCTGGCAAGTCAATTTAGAAGCAAAAATAAATCAGTCTGAGAGACACACAATTGCCTGGTTTATCTTACAATATCATGGAACAGCAGATTCTGATGAGGAAATCAAAGCGCTGCTCATCCGAGAACACCGAGTCCCAAATGCGCAGCACATCCGGCAGTGGAAATTCCTGCGAGAGGAGCAGCGTGAGCCACCGGAAGCTGTAGTACTGTGGATGCAGTTCCTGGCTCTTCAGTTGCTCGTATATGTCAATGTCCTTCGCCTTGAGCATATTCGAAAGTCTCGCCATCATGCACTTGATGCCGCCCTCGGCATCGTCAAGGGTCTTGATGAAAAAGTCTCGGATCTCGCCCATCAGAGCCGTGAAGCAGAAGAAACAGTCCGCCTCGGCGTGGGCGCGGTACGAGAGATCTGGATCCGAGGCCATAACGTAGTAGATGGGTCCCACGATCTCGTTCATGCCTTGTACGTAGCCCTGGCCGGGATTAAGCTTGGCGTAAATGAACAGTATGCGCTGGACAACCTCCCAGTGAGCTTCTTGGCCCTCCTCCATGGCGGCATAGTTCTCCACAGAGCGCTTCGTTATCAAATTTATCTGCGGGCACAAATTTCGATTAATTTTCGTGGTGGCAGGGCATGGAAACACTTACTTGCTGCTAAATTCCAAATGGCAGGCATAATGCAACAAATTCTGAGCTTATTTTAACACATAATTACGCACTCTAACTCACCTTGGTCATGCCCAGGCCCTTTCGCTCCACGTTCGCCGAACTGAGCACGGCAGGCACTACCCGCTCGTGCAGGCGCCGCCCGTGCTCGCCTCTGCTGTGGACCACAATGTCGCACGGATAATCGGTGGGCTGCTGGAAGAAGGAGATATCGGGACAGAGGCGCCGCACATCCTTGTCGATCTGCAGCAGAAACTCGTTGTCGTTAAAGAACGTGTTCCAGGCGCTCTCCGGCCCCTCGCTCAGCGGATGATCTTGCAGGCCAACGCCCCTTGAATCCACGTCGTCACCGGCGCCTTTGTTCGCATGTCCAGGTGGCAGCACTAGCTCCTCGATGAACTGCTGGTACAGGGCTCGTTTCTGGGCCAGTGTCGAGGCCCAACTGCTGCGTCGCGGACCCAAGTAGCCCAAGAGGAGCTTCCAGCTGAGCGCTCGAAAACTTTGCACATCGGGAACACCTGTGGATTTTCATACACAGTGATTTCAGCTGATAGCTTACGTTGCAGATATAATTTACCATTAAACGTCAGTTGACGTAGTTGCTTAAGGTCGATCAAGTCCTGGGGGGCCGCTAGGACATCCTCGAATTCCTTTACACTGCGAAAGCGAAAGCGAAAGTGGTGTTCTTTGTTTACGAGTTACTTTTACTTGGGGGAAAGTGCCCTTACCGCGCCTTAAACATGGACATGGTGTATCTATCATATATGCGGGCGGCTTTACCTCAGCTCCATACAGGGAACTGTTGTGGTTCTATGGAGATCTCGGGCAGGGCAATTAATAAACGAAAATCGTCGAATTGAAAATCACAACAAACATTCAGTGTGGTCGTTGGCTGCAGTTAGCAGTTCACAGAGTTGCCAGATCGATTAGCTTATTACTCACAAAAACCGTGGCAATACTGCCCATTTCGGGATTTCCCCTCCAAAATTTGAATTTCCTGTTTGAAATATGAAACCTTAAATGGGAAAAGTTTGGCTTGACTTCGAGAAGCGACTTATATCCTGCACGCCCAGGGGACTTAAATACTATTGACCGCTCTATTTATCATTCATGATTTCACACAATACTCACCATACTCACCTGTGTGTTGACTCATTATTAGTTTCTTTGCGCTCAATATTGCGGCCTTTCGCGTTTTCATTTGGCTTTTCAATTGCCTGGTAGTGCACACACACACGCAGACTCGAGCAGACGCACCGCGTAGCTCGCGGTTCGAATAGTAGAATTTTTAGCGAATATTTCCGAATGTTTGGGGAGCGTTTGTTGTTTGCCTTTTGTTTACGCTAGTCTCTGGTGAGCAATGACGACCAGCAGATCAGCAGCGGCGACCGCGTCATACAGGCGACCGGCTTTCTGGAAGGTGACCGTGCCCGGCTACGATTACCCGCAGCAGCAGCAGTGCCACCGCCCAGTGCCACCGACACCCCCAACGCCAATGCTGCCTCCTTCTTGCCGGCGACGCAGCAGCAGCGGGCTGAAGAAGCGCGTCCGCTTTGCCGACGAACCGAACGTGGGGGTAAGTCCCCAAGAAACCCCTCCCTGAAAGCCACATCCCATAACCTGTCAATCATCGCCAACGAGTACTGGTGTGCAGTCTGTGTCTATGTGTGTTTGTGGCCCCAATTCACGCCGGGCTGTGTCAGAAATCAGTTCAATAACATTTCGCCCCTGGCGGCTCGTAAATTTGTCAAGCGAAATTTAATTAATTAGCCGCTGCTGCACTTTTGGCCAAGTAAAACAGCTGTCGAAGAAGCGGCCCAAAGAAAGATGGATGGAATGTATTTTCCATATAATTCTAATTGACGCAATAATCGCCGCATTTGCCATTTTATGGGTCATGGACTCGCACTTTTCTTGGACGGATTTAAAGATTTATAAACTAAAATTACATTTTTTATTTAAAATTAAAGAATTTTCAGGTTTCTACCTATTTCAGTTTGCTTTTGAAATTAAAAATTTAAAAGCAAATACGATTTTTGACAAATATGCATATTAGAATTTCCAAAGAACAAGTTGCACAGCTAACTATAAATTATATTCTATAGAATCAAAGTATCAAAAGTCGCATAGGTTGCAAGTTCCTTCGAATGATCTATAGCCCATTCAAGGCTACCCCCTATATAAGAAACATAAATTGCGACGAAAGTCTGGCAAAAACATTACAGAAACTACCAAATGAAATCGAAATGAAAACAATTCTGGCCGCAAATAGTAAAAACATTTCAAGCCCCAGCCAAAAAGTGCCGAAAGCAGTATAAATGGAATGAGAAATGAAATGGCACGCCATATATTCTGTATATCGGCAGGCAGCTAGCATTAAACGGCGGAAAACCGACAGGCAGGAAAAGATTTTTCCGTTGTAAAAAGTCAAAATGTTGCCAAAAATAAGAAGAAGCCATTTTACAGATCACTTTGGGCATGGGATATTACAAATATTTAAAAATGTTTAAAACAAAGCAATGGCCGTCAACCGTTAACCTTTTTTCCATTGACTAATGCTGCAAAAATCTGTTATGATTAGTTTGTTGTTTCAATTTTAAATTAGGCAATAGTCCCGACTCACTTCGCTTAGTGGCACGTCAGTAAATAAATTTAATTACACTCTCTCTAGGTTGCCTCATCGCTCGGCAAACACAGATTCTGCGAGCCGAAAAAGAAACACAAATAAAATTGCTGAAAATGTGGATAAAAAAAAATAACAGATGCCCAGATTTTTTATATTTTTTCTTAGCCTCAGAGACGATAATCATCAAAACGTTCGTTTGGATGATGACATGTGGCATTCATTTCATTCAGGGTCAGTCTGCAACTGGATCAAGTGCTGTCCCAAAATGTGGCCCACGAAATGCAGAATGCGAGAAATGCAGGGCACAAGACAAATTAAACAATGAGAGTGAACAAAGGGGCTCAAGTTGGCATGCATTCGAAATGGTTTTTAAATACTCTTGGGCAAGGGAAAATAAATGTGCTCTCAGATATAAAAAATTAGGTCATACTTGGTGTATTCTTCTTATTAAAAGTGAGAAAACCAAGTTAGAAAAGTACTTTTATATTTATTATTCTTTAACAGTATACGAAATTATTTAAACAAGACAACAACCGGGAAGGATATCTGAGATTCCAAGTCCATTTCCCAAAATGCCACCTAAATTATACAAAATGAAGTTGACGGCACCTCACAGTTTCTGGTAATAATCCTGTCTGAAATTATAGATAACTTTAAAATACAACTTTTTCCATATATTTTCATTAGTTCGTAAAAACAGTTCAAAAACAAACCCAGTTATTTTTTAAACTTGGGAAGTTTTTACTAGGCGTATACGTAATTTCATTACCATAAAAATAACAAGTATACGTCAGTTGTCCTGCATAAAATTTTCAAAAATTTTCTCGTATATATAACAACCTAGATGGGAAAAGAAAAGTACTCTGAGCTGAAAATTCACCCACCGATTAGGATTCGCCAATCGAATTCATGTTTCTCAGCATGTAGTCGCGGTTGCCGGCGGATATAAGTTGTGTGTATGCCGCATATACATACGTTCATATGTATTTACGATTTGTGGCGCAGTGTACCAAGATCCGCTTCTGCTGCTACTGTTGCTTCTGATTTTGCCGCTGCAAAAAGGAATACGAATTGTATTTTAAAATTAGTACTTGAGCAGCTTTGCGATCGAACAAAACGCTTAACGGACTGCAATAGCGCGCCGCGAGCGCGAATAAACAATAAATTCCAATTAAATTCGGCTCTAGTCCGGTCGATTGGATGAGCCTGTGAGCAAGCTCTCTGGACCCAACACCAGAAAACAGGCGATCGTAGCCAGGATGAGCCCCAAGCTGCACGAGTTCGCAGTGGTGCTTCTGCGCGATGGCCAGGGAACGCCCTGGGGCATCCGCCTGGTGGGCGGCAACGATCTGGACACGCCGCTGATCATCACCAGGGTAAGGAGCGTTATGTAACCAGAGATGCCACAAAGCGATTTGGCCTTTGCTTCGCTTGCCGCTCCCAAATAAACAGCAACAAATCAAAATACCGAAACTGGCACACTGAGATCCGACAAGAAGGAACCACAATAAACACTGCAACGTTGCCAAAACGCGACGCCAGTAAAACTAATTGAGGCGCAACAAACTAGCCCCAGCAGACAGCGACTGCCTTCCCCGATTCCTTCTCCGTTTCCTTCCTTGTCTCGTCGCGGTCTCAATGTAAACACAATTTGACGATCATAATTCTGTCTGCATCTATGCGTCCATCCATTTATCTAAGTCAAGGCTGTAGCCAATGGGCGCTCCTCCTTCTATACATGTGATATTTGATGCATCTAATACGCTTAATGACCTTCTTATGATACATGTTCCACCTCTCCATCCGTCCTTTGCAGGTGCAAGCGGGCAGCCCATCTCATGGTGAGCTTCTCCGCGGCGATATCATCGCCAAGATCGGCGAGTACGACGCACGCGACCTGAGTCACGCGGATGCCCAGCAGCTGTTCCGCGGCGCTGGCAACGAGATCCGCCTCACGGTCCACAGGTGAGCAAGGGTCTATATGTACCACCTTTAATCAGAAAGAAGTGTATATCAGATAGATGGAACATGCTAGCTGTTGGTATTTCCAAATCTAATTGTGGTTCATTTAAAAAATTAAAGAACTCGGGACTCGTAACTATTTTGAAATCAAATAATCAGTCTTGGAAATACTTTCCCTATTGAAATTATACAATAATCTTAATAAATAAATTTTTATTTAGGGACAACAAAATCGCCTACACGCAGGGCATCAGCCAGGATGCAGGACCAGGATCCCGCAGCAACTCCACCCTGCCGCCGGCCAGTCCGGAACTATTGCCCCACCGCGGTCCGTCGCCCTTCTTGCCGGGTCCCAGCCACTTTGAGCGTGCCCTGCAGCTGCCAATGGACACTCTGCCCCAGACTGTGTTCCCCCAGCTGAACTCTTCTGGTGGTTACGAGGTACCGTCCAGTGTGTTCTCGCCGAAGCCAACGCGAGATCATCAGCAGGACGTGGATGAGGAGCAGGCTGCCATTGTGAATCAGGTTAGTGGAGCTAGAATTTGAAAAGGATATTGTACCTAGTAAAGATGTATTGGAAATTCATATAAAAACTCAGCTGAGGAAGTAAGGCATTCCATAAATGTTTCACATAAAATTTATTAATGATAGAATTTATTTTACCTTTTGGTTTTCATTTTAATAATTGAATTTTTATACTTAGGAAAGCATTGCTTATGAACTAGAAATGTTCTAAATTAGTGTATTTGCTTAAAATCTTGTGAAACATTTATATTTATTAGAAGCTCTGGCTTGCCTTTTCTCCTGTATATTCTTTAAAAGGAAAACTTAAGTTTGCCCCTTATTAAATGTCCAGCAAAATTTAATTTTTAAAATTTGTTTCAACTCTAATTATGGCTTTTTAACAAATAAGTCCTTTAAAATATTCTCCAAAATTAATCCAATTATAAAAAATTAGGCGATAAGTATTAATCCTACTTGTTTCTAGGATATATTTTCATAAATTAAATGTGGCATACTTTGAGGCATTAGCATCTGTAAAATGTGTGTATTTTTGTTTCTTTTCGAATGTAAGAATTTGAATTGAATTGCTTCTGATGTTTTGAACCTAAGAAAATATATTTATTTAAATTTTATACAGAAAATTTCATTGTCAATTTTCCCAAATTTCAATTCCAAAAATGTAAATTTTATAAAAATTATACTGCTGACATCAGCGGACAGCAATGCTGGTGGTCAAGGTTCCCGCCGCTTACATCCTAAATATAAATATATAGTATATAGTGAGCGATCGAGATGGCGGGGGGGTACTTAACAGGAAAAGGCCCAGTGACGCAGTGTGCAGGTGGAAATTGGCGGGGAATCAAACAGATACAGAATAAAAACAAAAACAAGTCGGAAGCTGTAACAGACCCAGAAGCGAACACACAGAGCTGGTGCCCGCCCCCGAAAACTCTGCGGAAAATGCCAAGAGGCAAAGACGCAAATAAACAAGAAAACATCCACAATACTATTTTGGGGCCCCTGACTTGCAGGCAGGTGGGAGGAGATTTTGATCCACTGTCCACCTTGTGATGCCGTGGCGTTGGGATGGTGATTGTGCTGGGAATGAGAATCAAAATGGGGATGGGGGTGGCCCGCCCCCTGAGATGACGCCGCTAATGAATCAAGACACTCGCCAAGGTCGCAACTTTGTTTGCCAATGCGGCACCGAAATAAAAATCAAGGTGCCCATATGTATATACCACCTATATGTTTTTGATGTTTGATGATTTGTCATACAAGAGAGTGAAGGAAAAGTGGCTAGAAAAAGTTCCATAACTCGTGACCTCCTTGGGTGCCTTGTAATGTGAAGATTTTTCTAGATTTCTTGTTATTTTTCAAAGGGTTATTGTACTTGGCTTCGGTTTAATTATGATTATGACATTGAAAAACAAAATATGTTTAATTTAGATCGTGTTGATATTTATTAAGACTACGAGGGTATTCAAAATAATTATTTATTTATGCCATTTTCTAAAAGAAGTCAGTCAGGCATTACTTTAATTATCTCTGAAGGTTATACATATCCATGGATTATACAAGACTTAAGAATTTATTATTCAAAACAATAAATATGTCTAGAAAAAACTAAAAAAATATATTTGACCTCCTTGGCTACCTTTTTATGTGGGAGTGATTCTATTCCTGGCATCATATTTCTAGCGGTTATTGAACTCTTAATTATTTATGGTTAATATCCACCTTGAATACGTTCTATTTGTATTCTTAATACAGTTGTTTTGCTCAAAAAAAAAACATTAATACGATTGTTTATTGATTGTTCTCATTTAAACACGCATAGTCCATGTGTGAATCCACAAAAACGAACGAATTGAAGGCTTCGCTGTGGTAAAAATGGAACATAATTCCGTGTAAGTTATGCGTTCCTTGGATCTTCCATCGAACTTGAAATTTTTTCCTGGCTCCCAAGGCTAATTACACCTGCTCGTGTGTGCTAGGAAAAACATCAAATAATATGCCCAATGCCCTGATCCAATGCCAATTGCTTATGACAGCCACGAAAATACAGAATGTCAATGCCAATAATAATGGGATATGTCGCAGCGGGGATATGTACTATATCTTTGGAACTGTCAGAATCGGTTTGACAAATCAGCGGCCAAAGGCAATTTCCAATGCTCAGTGTCAGTGCAAATCAGCTGAAACAAACTGGGCACATCAATACTTTGTGGCGAATCTGCGAGATCGGATATAGATATAGATATATCTATAGATATATGTCTACTTTTTGTGCCTGCAATATTCACATTAACGTTTCTGCATTCGGGCAAAACAATAACCTCGAGTCCGATAAATATTTGTGCCTAATTTTCGAAATGCGAAAAAAATTGTATATAAAATTGCTCCACAAAGCAGCAATTAAAACATATAGGCGAGATGTTATATGTCTATAATTTTTGACTGCACCAAGACAAATAATGGGGTTCTATAAATAAATAGAAATTAGAATTAAATTATTATTTGTATTATTTATGAGCTTTTTTAAAAAGAGTTTAATAGTTTCTATTTAGCGTCATGACTTTGGGAAGTGAGTTGTGCGGCCATCAAGCAAAGGAAACGATTTCCTTTCATATAATAGACCAATTTTTTACTGTGTAGGTCTGCAGGACAAACAACAACATCCGGAGGGGACTGGGAGGACTGACTATGTGGCGCGTGGGCGTTTAAAAAAAAAATAAGAAGCCCCAAGTCCAAGTTTATACACTGTGTTTGTTGTTGGCCGCGTTAACGGTCGGTGAATAAGCTATTTGCACAAAAACATATTTTGTATACATATTTAAGAAAAAAATAGGAGAAATCTCCGCTCTCTCTGAGATCTGTGTACATAAGGCCCGGAATGGACTGGTGTGGGTGCGTGGGTCGAACGGCCTCTGACCGTCAGCACTCGCCTTCTATATACCCACATACACACACAGAGGGACAGACACTCTCGGATCTATATAGACAAATTGGAATTCCGCGCAGTCGGAATAGCAATAATTCGCCAGCATTTGAAAATTTTCAAATCAGTTGCGTTCGGAATATTGAAAAATAAACAACAATACAAGACTCGAGCTCGAGCATCCTTTTGTAGTGAATCCTCGTGAAGAAGCACCAGCTGCAGCGTTGATTTAAACGTGCCGAAAAAGCAAGTTACCAATAATAACCAATAATACTAGCAGCGATATAACAATTTGTGGACACTTTCGGTGCCATCAGAGAGACAGAGAATATAAATAAACATAAACTGGCGTGATATTCCATTACGTAATTGTATAATCTTTTTCGTTTCCATCTTGTTCAAATCCTGGCCAACACAAAGGAGTTTAAATTAAAACCCAAACACACACACATTACAAAAATGGAGTACGTTCAGTTCAAAAACGGATCCCCAGTCTACTACAAGGAGCAGCCAGACCTCAATGAATGCATTCAATATCAAGTAAGCAAGCCAGTGACTAGTAATTTTTGAGTTAACTTGAAATATAAATAAATGGTGGAAATAATAATTTTAAAAAACATTAAATAAACCTATGGGAACTCAAGTTTTTAGACTGTTAAATGAAAATAGTTAAGGTGAAACATATTTCCTAAGAGAAGTGCAGTTTTTAGATAAACTTATATACAATTAAATGGTAAAATTTCTATAAACAAAACAATTTAAGAAGAAACCTAGCACATGCATATTTAAAGGTTTAATTAAGCTTTAAGAAATGACTTGATAATGTATATACTCCAAATACTTATTATCAAAACGATTAAAAGCTCTCATACTTATAAATAATACAATTTTTCTAGATGAAACCCCTTTGTTCTGGTCTAGAAAATATTAATTTTAAGAAATAATATATGGCCATAAATTAATGAATTATTTCTATCGAATTCGAGGCACAGGCAGGTTCTACGCGTAAACAATAAATTGTAGACAAGTTCCAACTGCCAATGTCACGTCTAGTACGCGTACATAGCCAAAATCCAGATGAAAGATTTCACCTTTACCGTCAAACATTTGCTCTTGGAATTCAAGTTCAAATACAAATGCCAAAAAGCAACGATTTGGGATACGAATATATTTCTTTCGAGGTTTCCATCTTACTTTTCCCTCAGAAAAATATATAATTAAGCAAGAAGAAGCGTTCAGTTCCACATAATATAGAACGCCATATACCGTGGCTATAGGTACACTCGTGCCTGCATATATCTGGCTGGCTCTCTCGATATCTCTCTGCACATATAGCTTATTATTCAAACATTTGTTCGCCGTTCGTCAATATGCGTCGAAAGGCAACAAGAGTTTTCGAAACATATTCTTCACCGAGCTCTTTCTGCGCTCAATGTAATTCATACCACCGAAATGGGGATATTTTTAGAGCAGAGAACCGACTGAGAGAGCGTTGGAAAAACAACAATAAGCCAGCTAAACAAATAAACAAAATTATTATAAAAGAAATTAATTTCATGTCGAGATGGCCGAGAAACCCGCTCGTTAATTTGGCTCGTACGATCCGTGAAAACCCACTTGGCAAAACAATGACCAAAGGCCAGAAATTTTCACAACTCTTGGCACAACGACCCGCCCCGAAGGCGCAGCGAAAGTGAGGAATTGTTTTCACTTTTGCGATTTGTATATAGTTTATTCTTTAATTGCTTAGGGCTAACAGGAAGTGAATTGTCTAGATTGTTGGTCAAGGGATCGGATCAGAAATAGATTATATGGCAGTCGCAACATTTACTTAATTTATGACACACATAAAAACGAAAACCCAAAGATTCGATTCAATTAAAGTCAGAGCGAAATGTCGAAAGTGACCCTCAAATGATATTTCAAAATATTTCAGTGCTGGCGCAACAGCCGCGAATGTTAAATTTAGCGTCAAAAAGTATTTTTATATATATATTCCTATATGCGCGTCCCCAAGGTGAATGAAAATGTGAGAAATGCGCAATTAACCAGCGCGAAATGTTTGGTAAACTAATTTCCTAAAGGTAATCATCATACCGGGCACTCATCATCACTTGCTTAGGCAGGCGGTGTCGCTGAGGATCGAGGCGATCAGCTGCTTGTCGCTGAGAGCCGCGTGCACTTCCTCCTCGTCCCATTGCAATAGCACCTTGTGTAGGCGGGGCTCCTTCTTGCGAATGATGCGCAGTATGCCCCTGGTCTCCACCAGGTCCACGGTGCCCGCGAATTCCGCCTGATCCAGGGCTAGAATGTTGCGTTTGGAGCACACACGGCGATACACTTCGTGCAGGCGTCCTATACTAATATCCTTGTTGCGCTCGTTGCGCAGCATCAGCACCAGGCTGCAGAGCATCAGCTTCTGCTGCAGCGGAAAGGCGGCCTCAATGTCCTCCTCCAGATTTTGCGAGGCCCCATAGACCTTGTTCAGCACCGCTGCCACTTGGGTGACCTGAACGGGCTTCAGGGTATCTGTAATTATGGAAAAGAAGCACAATTATAAAACCTCTGATCGACCTTAGCAACTTACCCAGCTTTTCCCTTGCCTCCGCGGCGTCCTTGCCCTCCAGTTCCAGGGCCTTCATGTTGAACTCCTTTTCACCGTCGCGCTTCTGCTGCTCGGCGATCTCTACCACTCGCCTGCCAATATCCAGAGCTCGCCGCACATCCCCGCTGATCGCACTCACCTTGGCGGCCAGCAGCTGCAGGGTGACGGGCGGAAAGACATCCAGCACCTCGGCCTCTGCCAGGCGCGACTTGAAGATCTCCACGATCTGTTGCTTTGAGTAGGGCGGAAAGTGCATTAGCTTCGGTTTCAGTTCGCATCTCGCGTTCAGGCGCGTCAGCGTTCGATCCGTGAGATCCAAGCTGTTGGCAATGCCAACGAGAAGTATTCTGGCGCCCGGCAATGCGGGCCACTCGAAGATCGTATAGAGCACAGCCTGTCGGCTCGTACTTAACTGGTCGATCTCGTCCAGTACCAACAGGAGCATACGTTTGGCGCTGCGCAGGTGCCGCTGGATGGCCTCTAAGTGATCGCGTTCGGTACGCCCGTTCGGTTTTAGCTGCAGCTCAGCGCAGAGTTTCTTATACACGGCTCCCACGCTGGCAATGCTGGTGCAGTTGATGTAGACGCGCTGCAGGCGCTTCGAAAAGGCAGGATCGCGGAGTAGCAATGATAGGCAGGCGGTCTTGCCCGTTCCCGGCTGTCCAGAAACGTAGAGACTGCCAGAGGACTGGCTTTCCAAGTGGCTGGTGAAGAATTCCCGCAGTTCGAGCAGCTGCTCCTCGCGTCCTGGAAGGTTTTGGGTCTCGGCGCTGTTGAGAACTCGTCGTGCATTTTGGTATTTGTTGCGGGGCGGAGAGGGCAATGTTTCTGGCTCGGATTGGGGTTGCTGCTCCTGTTGAACCTGTTCCTTAGCTGCAGGCTTCGGTTGTGGCCCGGGAACGGTGTTTTCTGCTTTAGTTTCTGACTTTTTAGTTTGCTGTCGTGGCCTTTCCTGTTCCTCAGCCTTTTCAGTCTTGGTTTCTGCGTCTTCCTCCTGACGCTCGTCTATGCTGAGCCTGTCCAGCAGCCGAGATGGACTGATCAAGTGCTGTGGCAGCGGCTGCAGCCTGCGCTGCTTGGGCGGTGAGACATGCAGTACGTCCACATCCTTGTCCTCGTCGCTGCTGCTCTCCGCTAAAATAATGGCGGCTGCTCGGGAACGTGCTATCGCCGCTGCAGTTTTCTTCGTGCTGCGTGGCGTCTTTTGCTCTGCCGGCAGCAGGTGCTCTGGTGGCGGCACCTTCCCTGTGTTCGTCCTGCGCCTGGCTGCCCTGTCCTTGTCCATCTTGTTTAGCAGGTTGCGGTTTTCGTTGTTCTCTGAAACTGAGCCAATCAAGCGATGGTCATTGACTGTCTCCACCTCCTCCTCGTCGCTGTCAGCAAGCACTTGCTTCGGTTGTCTTCTTCGCCAAACCTCCGATCGCCGCGGCGTGTGCACTTGCGTCTGCGTCGACGGCGAGGCGGTGGCGGCCTTGCTGATGCTGCTCAGGCGCGTGGAGCGACGCACGGCGGCCATTGGATTAGTTAATGTATTAATCGGCGGGCAGTAAGGATTAAATAATAGTTAATAACTAAAGAAGCGCGGCGCGGTAGAAGCCAGCTGGCAGTCAGTCAAAAAGCGCGCAAAAAGCTGGTCACTCTAAGGCCAAGCCAAGTTAGTATATTTATCTATCGGTCGTAGACTCACAGTCTGGCAACTCCGGGTCAGCCTTAAAGTTGTCGATGAGGCGCGCATTCAAATCTCAAGCCATGTATATTAAATTACTTACACTTGCCACGTCTCGGTAAAAATAAAACGCTCGTCGGTAAAGATACAAAATTGAAATCGCTGGACGCTGGCTGGCAGAAAGAACACGCTTACGTAAGCGCCTAAAAATATTTTCTCTATTTTTAAAGTATATAAACGCACACCAAATGGAATTTTCTATATAAAAATGATACACAAACAGACAGACAGAACAGCACACAGGCGAATGCGCACACCTAGCACAGTGGGCGAAGATCAGAGAATTTCTAGAAAAACTCTGCTAATCGTGCGCTGATTTATTTATATTATTATTCCGCCCCGGGCGGCTGCCAAATGGGTGTTTCGGGTGTGTGTGCCCATTGGTTTTGGCATAAACAAAGTCGTTAATCTTGACTGATCATCACGTGTGATATTTATTTTTCTTTGTGCTTCTCCCTTTAGCCCTACCGAACAACTCCTCTGGTCCTGCCCGGCGCCAAAGTGAAGAAGGATGCGCCCACGACAGAGTCCTACTTGAGGCACTACCCCAACCCGGCTGTGCGCGCCCATCCTGGACACGACTACCATGACAGTATCATGAAGCAGCGCGTGGCCGACACCATGCTGCACAAGGTTGTCGGTTCGGAGGCCGACACTGGCCGCGTAAGTACAGCGAAAAGGGAGTCTTTGACTTCTAAGATCTTATTTATCCTAATGATTTTCAACATTTTCATACCTCTTATCCCCCAATCATAGGTCTTCCACAAGCAGTTCAACTCGCCCATCGGTCTGTACTCCAACAGCAACATCGAGGACACCATCAGAACCACAGTTCCGTAAGTTGTCCCCCAGAAATTTACCATCTGGAATCTCCTATTGCTTAGCTCGAATATACAATGAAAAACCACTAATAACCGAACTTTGGATTACGCTTGTCACAAAATTGAACACACACTATATTTTGCCTATAATAATTACGTTCATTTCTTTTTGGAATATGCAATTTTTGAATAAATCTGCGTAGAACTCTTCGAAATTTGATGCAGCTTTTCTTTTTTGCCAGAGAGAGAGAGCCACTCGAAAAATGCGCCCAGTAGTAGCTTTAAAAATAAACTAATAAAAACCTAGTCGCAATTACGATTGCGATTACGATCACACGAGTAGCCCAAGGTGTCTATATATATACATAATATAACCCGAAAATTGGTTCCTGGTTAAGCTGCGGCTATAATCCACTAACCAGAAAAGCCACAAAATTGAAAATTAAATCGAAACTCGAAATTTACTAACCCGCCACTGCCGCAGCACACACGAAATGAGAAGCAAACACCCACCCACCAGACACACGCACACACACAGTCCATAGATGTTGTACGTACTACGCCTATTGCCGGATCTGACCACTCTCTATATACTATATACCTATATATTCTATGTATATTGTTGTAGCTTCGCCACGAGCGATAGCAATCGCTTGAAGGACAGTCCTTTGCATCGTCCTTTGCCAACAAAACTTAACGGGTAAAAGTAAATTCATATCTTGAGCACAGCCTGAGTTCGTTCTTTGATTGAATCCTCCGCACCTTGATATATTGATATTATTGATCCAATATGGAAAGCACACAACCGAGCAAGAACTTGAAATTGAAACCGAACTTGCCTTGAGAAAATTTTAAACTATGAATATGACTTATTTATCAGGCATGTTTGCCACGATTCCCGTGTTTTCCCTGCCTGTCTGTACAGACTAACCCCCCCGGTTATTGTTGTCCACCACAACCGCAACAACTATGTTTCTCCTAAAACCCAGATACAAAATCTATATATATATATATAAACCTCTAAATATCTATATCATTATCCAAGAGAACAACAGAAACAACACGACACAAGTCCAAAAACGATTGCATGTGCTCTGCTGTCTATATACTTACTTTATATGTGTTCTACCCATATTTCACCCTAAATCCTTCTATTGCAAAGTAAAGCTCTATGACCAGAGTCTGTGATAAGAGGGAAGTTATACCCTGTAAATAAGTGTCTCTCCTAAATATTTATCTATCGTTTCCCTTTGGGAAGGGAGGGGTTTCCCTTTATTATGGCAATGGTGGCGCAGGTGCGGGAAGGGGTTCCAGTTCCTTTTGTGGGTAGGTCAGGTGCTGTAAATACTTATAATCAATAGAATAATCAATCCATAAAAACAACGAAAAACACCTTTATTTAGCTCTTAGACCCTGATATATCTAGAACTTAGCTGCACGATTAATGTTAGAATTTTCATCGATCTATCTTTCCTGGAACAAAAACGTAAAATCCTGGAGCAACAAAAGCAAAAAGACCAACTTGCTGAGCAACAACGTCAACACCGACAGCAGCAACTGCAGCAGCTCTATCAACAAAACAAATGATCAAAGAAATAGTAGTCCTTAGCCCAATTTTACTAGACAATCCTGCTCCTTAAAACACTCCCCTGACAAGTTCCTGCTGAAAACCCCGTATTCCCCAACCCTTTGCCCGCCCCTTTTTTGAGACTAATCCACGAAACTGAAAGACGTTTGCTGAATTTACACACATTTATGATACATATTTACACACAAACTGTTTGAAGGACAGCCCTGAAAGTTCCTAATCATAAGTCCCCGGCTCCATTGCAACCCAGATAATAACCATATACCCCCATCCACTAACCCCTAACCCCTAACCACGTAATGCCCGATCTCAAGGCTTCGACTCTCATGCGATGACAACTCAGGATTCAGTTGAATCCAGTTACTATAATTAAATGAAACCATCTCACACCTTGTTATGCAGTTCTGTTCGATTATATTTAATAACTAGCTCGTAAGGAATTTGTTAATGAGTTTCCTATTAATCGCAATCCGTTCGAGGAGTGTGCAGTTCATAAGACAACGTGGCACAACTACAACCAGCAACTACAACCAACTACAACAACAAAGAAAAACAAAATAATTCTAACGTATTTTGTGCACATCCTGTTTTCTCTTTCTATTCTCTCACTACTCTGTCTCACGCTACTCAACCGATGTAAAAAACAAAAAACCAAAAAAACAAACCAAAAATATTTTTGTTAATTTCGATTAACCAACAACTACAAAATCAAATAAATCTATTGAAAATATGCATAACACCACCAAAAAAAACCAACGAATAATTGACCAAACAAATAACGGCGCTTTCAACGATCTCAATGCAAACCCCCCGAAATCACACTGACCGATATCACTGACCACTGCCCCCGAGCAGCTATAAGAAAACTGTCGTGTACGATCCCAGGAACAGCGACACCTACAGACTCATCCAAGAGGAGGGCGGCTACAGCAGCTACGGCAATGCCGCGCCACAGGAAGTAACCATACCTGTGCAGACTAAGGTCTATCAGCCCAATAGATTGGTTCCAGGAAAGGTAAGATCGTGCGCAACCGTTCGAAATCAATCAATCAATCAATCAGTCAAGTTAAAACAAACCCAGTCCAAAGTCTGTGTCAAAACACACAAGATCGCCAAAGATCCTGTCAATCTGTATCTCAATCTCAATCAGTATCTTTATCAGTATCAATCTCAAGCTCATCTGTACAAAGTCTATCTGTCTATCTATATACCTATATCGCTCGCTCTCGTCTCTCTTTCTGTGTAAATGTGTAGCTTTAAGCTGTAAGCTGTAAGCCTCCTGTTCCTTCAGTTGAACCAACCGAATGTTAGTCAACAGAAAACTAACGGTGCTGAAGTAGTGCTACTAACCTGGTTTTTTATTGCATCGAACTACCTCCATTAACCCCATTACTCTCTCTGTGTATATTTTCCAAATCACAAGCACACCTACATTTGTATATTTCTTTTTTTTTTGGCATTCTAACATCGACTGACACCTAACCGAGAAAGCTCATAACCTTTAGAGATTGCATTTGAAAAGTCTGTAACCAGAAGCGCTGGAATTACCAAGATTTATTAAGCAAGATCTTATCTCTCCACTCTCCTGAATACTCTTACAGAAACCAGTATCAGCGCCAGTATCCCGGCCGCCGTACAATGTGAGTAAAACCTAAGGATATTCTGTTTTATCTCTGTTAAGTTAACAGTGTTAACTGTTTAGTAGAGCTGAAACTACTTATGTTTTATATACTAAACTACTACTAAACATACTAAAACGCACTATATATCCCCTTTCGCAGGTGGTAAACACCCACGATGAGAACATACGCCAGAGCGGCTCCTTCAATCGTCTCATGTACAGCGTTATTGGTGCCACTGAATACTAGAAAACTGCATACTGCAACAGCAACATCAGACGCAACTGCAACTGCATCAGCAACTTGGGGGAGCAACATCATCATCCTCCCCTCAGGCAACATCGCATGCAGCAGTTGGCACCGGACAGTTGTTTATCTCCTAACATATTTAGCGGATTTTTATGAAATTCTATTTAACTTACTCAATAAATTATATATGAAGAACGACAGGAAATTGTGAACCACTAACATGCTTAATGATACATTGGTTTGGTATAATGAAATCGGAATCGAAATAAATTTAAACACACAGTAACACCACCTCAGACCATTTACTGTTTCCATAGAAGAACTATATAAATTAATTAAATAAAAAGAAACTTTGATTTATAGTTATGTTTATTTACGATGATTATGTGTTAACAGCCAGGTCAGTCGGGTGTGTTAACGTCGAGTGATTCTAGTCATGGAATGTAATAGGCATAAATAATGTTTTAATTAATAAATGCGACTTTCATTGGTTAAAAAAAAAAAAACAGTTTGAGTGTCTTTAACATTAGTTTCGCATTCCCATTTTCCCATCAATTTTCCCATTAATGAACACACTTGTGACTGGCTACACCTGATATTTATATTTTATGTGTGATATAATTTGGCCACAATTGGATCAAACATTGCCACATGCCGGCAACGCAATCGTATCACAATGATTTGAATATGACGAGCTCATTTTCCTGACTGCCTACCGCCTTCTGCCTTACTTTTGAGTAGTTCCCACTTGCCAGACCAGGCCAGGCCAGACCCGGCCCAGCCCAACCCAAAAACCCAAAAAAAGAGTAGCCGAAAATCTTTGCATAACATGACGCTGCAAATCTGCGCTTATTCCATCAATCATTCGGGCAATTAAACCCATTTATATTGAAACTATATGCAAACTTAAGCTGAGAAATGAGCGTACCCATAAATTTGACTTTAATTTCAATGGAAAATAAGTCACTCGCGACTCGCGAGTGTACGTGTGTAATGTGCATAACAATTGTACCACACATAATGTACTTTCACTTCACGGCTAAGTAAGCCACAAATGTGGTTGTTACTCTTTCATACATCTCCTCCGTGCAATTGTTTTGGTTCCGATCCCGATCCCATCAAGCGGTCAGCCAGCCGCCAGTCAGGCAGCTTCGATTGCGTTGCCGACTCCCCCGAAACGACCTTGTCGAGCGGGTAACCTCCATCAAAGAAATCTCCTCCGATTGATATATAGACCTCTCCTATATGCATGCAAATTCAGGGCGGCAACTGTAACACTAACAATACTCTGAGGCAATTGTAATCGCATTGTCGTCTCAAATATCGAGTATTGGAGTATTTCCACGACTTGTGGGGTTTAATGACACGATCACATGACCGTACATCGAAAGAAATGTATTCAGATAATGATGATTTTTTATATTTCTTTATGCTTTTCGATTGAATATTTTATTTGTAGTATTATGTTTTGTATTTATGGGTATTAATTTTTAATTAAAAAACTTAACCTTGGCTTTAAGTCAAAAATTAACTCCCATTCATCTTAAACTATTTTAATTAATTTTGCTTTTACTCTTTATTTCATTATAATTATAAAGAATACTTTTTTGTTTGTGCAAAGGAGGTTACAATATTTCTCCCACTTATGGAGATTTAATGACTCGATCACATGATCTCCAGCTAAGGGCTCAGAGTGCAAAAGTTTGGCAATCAGCGACATCAAAGATAGCTTGAACCCATTCAACCGCAACGCGAACGCAATGCAGATGCAGATACAGATACAGATACACAGATAGCACAACCTATTCGCTATTCGATAGATGGATGTGGGTACGAGACAAAAGGCGCCAATGAAAAACGTTTACAGCAAATTTGGGTCAGAAACAATGGAGGCTCTGCACTTGTTGGGTTCGATTTTAGATGTGTTTATTTTTTGTTGTATGTTGTTTTTGAGGGTGCGGCCTCTTCCAATCGCATTGACCTCAAGAATGTGAACCTCGTCAAGAGCTGGTCGATTAATTGGGCATGATTATCTAATGGGAAGCTAGCGTACCAAAAAAAAAAGAGCCGCAGGCCCATTGCATAAATTCAACTATATGATATTGTTGCATGTCGACGAAGGAGTCAACCGCAATGTAATTTACATTTATTTATGGGCTTTGCCTGCTTTCAAAATGTATTGCAACACCCCTCACCCACACACAGGTGTCCCATCTTGCCCGAGTTACGGTTAAATGACAATTTCGTGAAAGTTTTCAATCGCCCCCCGCGGTATCAATCAGCAGTCTCTGTTAGCCAAAATAGAGCTTCAGTTAACAGCTGTTAGCTGATCATCACGTAATGTAAAGAAAACAAAAGACTTAAACAACGAACTTGACAGAACCTATTTACTTCTATTTTAGTTTTTCCTTAATTGAATTAGTTTTATTTTATTTTATTTTATTTTGTTTTTAATTTTGTTTAATATTAATGGTTAATAAGAAAATAATATATAAAACAAATAAAATATAAAAACAAAAGACTATGACTATGATTTGAGCGGAAACGACAGCCCCCGAATGAGGGGGAGCCGCCGAAAACAGCTGTTGTAAATCACGCAGGCGGCAGGCTGACAATACCAAGAGTGGCCCCGGTCGAGAGTTACATGGCCCAGAGAGTGAGCTATGAGCCACGAGCCACGAGCCACGAGTGGAGAGCGACAAACTATGAGTGGCTGCCGCTTCGCGTTCGTCGATATAAAAGTGCAATTTGGGTTCGCAGCCAGCGCAGATAGTTTTGTGGCTCCGCCGAGGTTTGAGTTTTAGTTTTTGAACGTCCGCGTCTCTCTCCGTGTCTCCCATCTGTGATCAGTGATCTAGCATCTACAGCAATCATGCAGCTCCTGCTAGTGGTGGCCACCGCGGTGGTGGCGTTGAGCGGCCTGGCTGCCGGCCAGCAGGGTGTGGATCCCGCCTACCTGCGTCAGTACTACCAGCAGCTTCAGCACCAGCAGCAGCAGGGCCAGTCCGGCGACAGCACGCCCATCTTCGAGCAGAACTCGGAGCAGACGCAGCAGTATGTAAGCTCCGGCCAGCAGATCCGCATCAAGGACACGGTAGCCGAGCAGATTCGAGCCCAGCAGCAGCAGGGATATGTGGCGCCGGCCTTGAGGGATTATCAGCCTCAGGTGGGTTATTTATTAGGGATAGAAATATATATATTTGATATAAATAACTATCTTAGATCTTGTGGGGTCTATCAAGTTTATTTTAAATAATATCAAATCGATATTAATATCGTATTAAATTGAATTTAATTAATATTCAAGGATTCTTTATAAGATATTAAAAATAATTGCAATTGTTCCATTAATGAAAAGTAGAGGAAAATATTTTAACAATTTTAATTCATTAAAAAGAACAATGAACTGCTGATCCTTATTAAAATTTTAAAATCTAAAGGTTTGATAGAGTTACTCAAAATTACATCCTTTTTGCCCTATTTACAGTACCAGGCGCAGCCGCAGCAGTCCGCATACCGGCCACAGCCTCAGCCCGCTGCTCAGCCTCCCCGCAGGATTCAGCCCGCCTACCAAGCTCAGTCCAGCCCGATCCTCGGCAAAGGACAGCACAAGCTGACAGCATTGCAGCAGCAGCAGCAACAAGAGGAGGAGGAGCAGTATGATGACGTAAGTTTCGAATACACGGAAAAAATGTGTATATATTTTTACTTAAACAAAAAAGAAATCATCTGAGAGACAAATTTAAAGGGTTTTTAGGAAGAAAAGAAGAATATATTCTAAGAAATGGAGTAGAGAGGACCAATGCAGTGAATGCTCTTTTTACCAAATTCAACACCAAGGCTGCATTTTCTTTCAGCTTCGACTTAATACGGAAAACCGAATTTGACAAAAAGTATGAATGAAGCCAATCTGTTTTTATCCTTATCCGTTTATGGGGAGCTTTAAATCTCACCCAATTATTATTTGCCTTATTTTTTGTATAAGACTTGCAATTGTTTATGTGTTATTTAGCTAAACTTTTTGTTTCTGTGCAAAACGTGTTCGAATCCCCATTTGAGTTTGACTTTCGCACACTTTCCTTTTCGCTTCACTGCAGCAGCAGCAGCAGTAGCAACAACTGCAACAGTTAGTGCAACTTTAGCTGCAACAGCAACATAATTACAATTGAAGCATGCAACGGAGCCGGAGAGCCGGCAATGGGGGGCACTGGCACCTGGGGTTCATTAACCACGGAGACCACAAAGTTGCAGTGTGGCGTGGATTTGGCCATGGCCATATGTGTGCGTTGCATTGTGTATTGTGCTTGTTCATTGGCCCGATGATCGCTCCTGGTCCGGTACGCTCAGGCTCAGGCTCAGGCTGGAGCTGAAGCTGAAGCTCAGGCTCAGCCACTTGGCCACTTAGCCAGCGGCGATGGTTTATGGCCTTTGCATGCGGAAGCTGGCGAGTATCCGTTACCAAAGCGACCATAATCCATCAGGCTTAATGCCGAAGCGGGCTAACGAGATGGGGTTAAGGTGCTGAGATGGCGTGTCATCTCTCAAATCGATTAAAACTTATAGCCAGACAGACAGGAGGTGGAAGTCGGGAAATTAAAATTAAATTTTATAATTTACTTGCATTATCTTTATTATATTGCAGAGGGGAAATTTGTCAGATATTATCTGAATTTTTATTAATGGAATAACAAGGTTTTAAGTAAGATTTTATGTAATTTTTAATACTGAAAGCTAGATAAAATCAACAAATTGAAATAATACTTTGTTTTGATAGAATAAATTTAATTAAAAAACTAACCAAGTAACACTATATATCATTGTACCATTAAATCTGCATAGCCATAAAGATTAAACCGACAAGTTCAACCAGATATGGTTTTGGCTAATGCACTTTTCATAGTTCCATAAAATGTGACACTGCCGCCGGCACTTACATTCTCCGCCAGACAATCACTTTCAAATGCGACCCATATACCCCAATCCGTGGTGGAGCCATGGCAGAGTCCGATTCCCACAGAGGTGCACTCGTGCAAATGGACAGGGCACGCATTAGAACCGGCTTGCAAACTGGCTTTTGCCTTTCCAATTTTCGGCCTGCAGTTCTTTTGTGTAGTTCGCAGTTTTTTTAATGTTTTTTTTTGGCCACGTCAGAAGATCGAGGGTTCGATCTGGCCACGCCTTAGAGCCACGCTTCTGGTTACCTTAACCCAGTTGCCAATGATTTGCAATGGGATTGTCTTAGTCTTGCTTCATTGCATCCTCGTTTAGTGGGGGGAAACCTTCAACCTTGTGCATAAATTAGTCAAAGCCTCGAGGTGTTCTTGGACTTATTGGGAACATGGAAATAAAGACAATAGTTGGTTGGATCTAAAATCAATTGATTTGGTCATGGTCTTTGACTGTTGCTTTATTGAATAGTTAGTACTTCCTACTTTATCTAGATCTTTTCCTCTTTCCTGATATTTTGTAGTTAATACAACAGTGTACATATATAATAATTTGATATTGACTTGATTTCATGCCCTGGAAAGCACCAACCTTGTACATAAATAATCCAAAGTTTCGAGGAATTGGGTTTGTCGGTTGACTTGGTTTCTACCGCCTTGTTGCATAATATCGATCGTGTGATCCGGTGCTCTGGCTTTGGCGCTATTGCTTTGATTCGTGCGCCCCGAGTATTAAAAAGTATCTGTATGCAAGTGGCTCCAAATTACTTTCACTTGTGCGTGATCTGGGACTGGGAGTTATAGCTTCAACTTTACAGTTAAAGTTTCAATATTGGTTACAGCCTACGCGCATACGCTTGGGGGACGATGACGCAACCGTCTGGACACGTTTTCTGGCCCAGCCACCAAAGTGGGTCAGATTCGTGGGACAGTACGCATTTCGAATTTTCAATTTAACCCCGCCCAACTATAGATACAGCATAAATAATATAAAATAATAATATTAAATCTTAAATTCTTCCTCAAATCTCTTCAGCAAAATTCCTCCTACCAGTTTGGCTTCGATGTGAAGGATGATGAGTTCACCAACTACCAGAACCGCAAGGAGATCCGTGACGGTGCCGTAATCAAGGGCAGCTATTCGGTGGTGGACTCCGATGGCTTCATCCGCACCGTCAAGTACACGGCTGACCCAAAGGAGGGCTTCAAGGCGGAGGTTATTCGCGAGCCCACCGATATCGTGGTGAAGATTCCCACTCCGCCGCCACCCACGCAGCTGCTCCGCGCCGGCGGCCACAAGTCGCAGCAGGAATATAGCTCTGGTTCCAGCAAGCAGCAGTACCAGCATCAGCAGCAGCCCCAGTATCACCAGTACCAGTAGGGATTGGGATCGAAATACTCCTGAAAGTTCCGCAAGTCCATGTAGTTTGTAAATATGCCGAGACTCGCGATTGGCACGAGATCATAACGTTATTCTATATTATGTCATTCATTTAGGTTCGATTTTCTTGTTTAGAATATTAAATTAAAAATTTCGTAAAACTTTAAATGTATTTTTAATTAACTTTAGTATTTATATTAGCAATATTTTCCTATAATCGTTCTTCCATTGAACCCTCTCACCTTTCACTGGAACTTGGAACTCTTAAGATTATCCCAGCCTCAACCCGGTGTCCACACATTGAGGTCACACCGATGCCTGCCAGCTCAAAAGGTAAACATACTTTTTATTTGCGTATAAATCAATGCAGTTACCCCGCGAGAAGGAGACCTCATCAAAGGAGATCCCAGTGACACCCAAGAGCAAAGGCAAAGACAACCCGTTCGGGCAGTTGCTGACAAAAGGCCAGCTAATGGCAGTTCCCATCAGAAGCTGCAATACAGAATCCAGGAGCCGTGGATCGTGGTCACCGAAGACACGGATTGCTGAGACTCGGACCCGGCCGGACCGGTCAGACCGGTTGTCCTTTGGGAACTCACGCCACAGCCAAAGCAGAAGCAATAGCAATCGCAATCGCATCCAGTGTCCTTCTGCAGTGTCCTTGCATAAATTAAGGAAGCGTGTGAGAACGGGGTACTTCGATATGTGCTGCCGCCTTGCCTTGCCTTGATGACCTTATCGCCCAAGAAGGAGACCAGAACCAGTTCTGGGCAGTCTCGAAGGTGAAGTGAGTGACTGACAGCCAGCGCTGATCGCTGATCACCGAACGCTTCCTTAATGACCCGCATCCCATTTACATATGCCAGAGTCCGGACTTAATATTGAACTGCTGTAAGGATCCGTCAGGATCTAAAACATGTGTCCGTTCGGTCACTCGCACTCGCTAAGACAAGACGAAGGCAAACAACTGGACACTGGGCCTGTCCGCCGCCGGGCATTTATGTCACTTCGGCCTCCGACTTGGAGATATGCAAATGAGGCGATAAACAAGGAATAAGGCGAGTGCAACCCCCGAAGTCTCAGAAGTTACAGAGGCCCGGAGATAAGACCCTTGCATCTTCAACCCCTTCCTTGTGTCTTCAGGCATTTACATATTCGGCCCGCATGTCCTGTAACTAAGTAACTGCACGACAGGACACTCGGGTCACTGCCCAGAACCAGTTTCCGGCTAAAGGATGACCTTTTCGGCCGGGACAGTGCTTGACGGACGAAGTTGTAAAACCAGTTGGACAGTCCACTTTTCCGGAGCGGCGTGAGAAAATCTCAAGGATCCCCGAAGTTCCCGAAGGCGCTGACCTAAGACAATATCGGCTCTGCCTGCATTCGTATGCAAATCTTTTGCAGTGCTCGTCCCAATTTCACGCCAAATCATTGCCCTTAAATAAATAATACGCCAAAATTATGAAAAGTCACGATTTATGCCAGTTCGGATGGGTATTTACAGTGTGAAGAAATGAAAGTGGAAGTGGAAGTGGAGGTGGGGGAAGGAGTATGCAAATTGCAAAGGTTCAGAGTTTTCCCTGAGCCATGTCCCAGCGGTGCTCGCCGTGGCCGCCTTCCAGATCGGTCCAAATCACCTAAGTTGGTGGAAAGTCTGGCGAATTATCTGGAAATTTATGGTTTTTCTGCGTCTCTCCAGTCAAGCTCACCTCGCCCTTGTAGCGGTTCGTGCTTCGCTGCGACTCGAAGCGGCGTTCTTGGACCTTTGGGTGCTTCATGACGTGGCCGTGACTTCGGGAATGGGGGCCATCGAAGCGCATAAAAATGTCACTAGAAATAACAAGATATTGTCATTTAATTGGTGTTATTTCCATTTCATATTGAAAAGAAAAAAAAAGAGATTCAGAACTAGTTTAAATTAAATTTTAAAGTTGTAATTTTCAATTAAAGCTATCTCTGTAATTTTTTAACCACCACCATTTTGTCATAATTTTTTACTTACTTTTCACCCTTTTTTTCGTATTGAAAATTTTCACTGTATATAATTGAGGTTAGTAATTGTGACCTATGATTTGGGAAAATGTAAAAACCACCACCAATTTGTAGGGATATTTTTTTATGTTTTTCACCCCTTTCCCTTAGATGTTTTTCTACTTAAAATTTCCGGAAAAAGTTATATTATGATAATAATTATATTGTGTCCCTGATTTTAGCCATTTTCAACAAAAATTTTCAATTATTTTTATATGTGAGTGTGACTTTCTAGTTTCTGTGTGTGTGTTTATGAATATTTGGGACTTTCACCACATATTTTCCAACCATTTTCCAGCACAATATTTTGACTGAAATTATTCCTTTTAAATATGTTTAAGTTTATCCCTTAAAATCTTGAATTTCACAGAATAATCCTTGCTAATTGCTCTGAAGAAATCTTTAAAAATTATAATTGACTTACTGAAAATATTTGGTTTCCTTTTTGGTTCCATCGCTCTGACCTCTGGACTCGGCCACATCTGTGTCCTGGTTTTTGGCAAACCTTCGTGGCCGTTCCGCTGGAAGAGGCTGAGAAGCCTGCGGCTGCTGCTGCTCCTGCAGTCTGGCAATCCGCGGCGGTATCACATGGAGCACATCGCTGGTGAAGAGGGCGGGAGGAACGTTGAAGAGCTGCTGTTGTTGTTGCTGCTGCTGTTGCAAGAGTTGCTGTTGCTGATGATGTTGCTGCTGCTGCACTTGCTCCTCGACTCGACGCTGAGGCTGCACTGGCAGGTAGTTGCCCTCGTAACGATATTTGGCCAGTTCCGCATGAGGAGGAGCTATGGCCCGCTGCTGGTACTGGACACTCTGCTGCGTATAGAGGGGCGGCAATGGTGGAGCCGGAGCAGGCACCTGCTGTTGCTGGTATTCCAAGGCCAAGGGCTGATAGCTGGGTCTGTAGTTGACCAGCTGGAAGTGGGGCGTCTGCTGCTGGTAGTGCAAAGGCGGAGACGGAGGAGCTACTGGCACGGCATACTCGAATCTTCGCAGACGAGGCGAATCGTAGTAAAGCTGGCGGGGATGGTAGAAAAATTGGTGCTGCATCAATGCCGGGGAGACGAGTAGCAGCAATTGCAGCAGCAGAATTCTTAGTGGTAACTTTCCAAGTGGCAGCTCCATCGCGTTGCACTCTCGTCAAATTTGTGGCAGCATTTTGACAACAACATTGGCATTTATAGTTGACTCTTTTCGGGGCTTGGCCTGCATCCGGAAGTCACTTGCCCAGCAGCGGGCAGCGGTGTGTGAAATCGATCGGAGCTGCTGCCCCGGATTGTGCAATGCTCCAGCGGTCAGGCGTTGTGTTGCCGCTGCCTTGCATAAGAGATGTACCCAGAAATGAGTGGGAACTACAACTACTACCATACAGTGCTATTTCGGAGGAGGAGGAGATGAGCTTTGGAACAGAACTGCTGGCAGCTGGCGGCCTTAGCCGTCATCAAGGTCAGGCCAGGTCCAAAAAGCTGGCCTGTTTAGCATACAATGAGTTTCGGCGCTTCTATTATTACCATCTGGTTACTGCGGGAACTTCCGTTAGAGCCGGCCATGTCCATATCCAGTTCTTAGCTCTTAGTTCTTGCTTTGCGCTGATTGGTCACCGCGGATTCACAACAGCCTGTTGCTTCTCGAAAGCCTTTCAACCCCTCGACTTGACCTATAAACAGCGGGCTTTTCAACCCCTTGTCATCGGGCACAACCACCCCTAAAGCAGCCCAAGGAACCTTCTTGGTTCTGCTGCGCATTTATCGAGCTCATTCGACTTCTGAAGTTGAAACCCTCAAGAACACCAAAGCCAAGCAATCCCAATCCTATACAAAGAACTCCTTTGGATATTCAACTGCGACGAGAGAAACGGTGAGTCTAGATAGCCATAACACATTTATTATATAGGGACTCGAGGTCGGTCATTTCAACACATCAACATGCATAGAGGTACGGGTACAAACTCCAGATCCACCAAAGTTTCCACATAGAGAGCGTTATAGATACGATTATAATACAAAGATTGTGGCCTCCGCGAGAGACTGCTGCAACCAGATTTCAGTGCTTTCGATTCGTTTCCGTTCGGTTCACAACAAAGCTAGAGAGGATGCCAATTTCCAGAGATTAGTCCGCCATGTTGACGTTGTTCATTCGCATTTTGGCAAAGTCCTCGAAGACAATGTTGTCGTCATCATCCTGATAGTAGCCCTTGACATTGCGGTGCTGCTCAATGGACTTCATCTTCTTCATGGCATTCGAGCGCTTCTTCTCAATGGTTCCTATAGGGATCAGATCAGGGGGAATTAGTGTGTTATAGAGGATAATATAAAGAGTAGAGCTTACCAGGTGCCGGCTGGAGGAGCTTGAAGGGCACATCGGTCTGCATTTCGCCGCCCAGAGTGCCGCAGTTCAACTTGATGCGCACCGAGTACGAGATGACGATACCACAGGCATCTCCCGTGGACTTGCCCTCCTGCACCATGGTAGAGGAGGCCAGGTTGCAGTCCTCGTCCTTCAGATGTCCATCGAGGGCAATGCCTAAAGTTTTGGGGTAAACAGAGACACAGATTTCAAGTTGCTATTTCGTCTAATTCCAATTTAGATCTTACCGTGACGATCCTTGTTGTTGGCCGCCAGGGGAATCAGATAGAAGGTCTTGGTCAGATTGGCACCCGGAGTAATCGGGCAGCCCTCCTTGGTCTCCAGCTGGGCCACATGCTTGCTGAACTGGGCATTTACCATGGTGATCTCGGTGTGCTGGACAATGAAGCACTTGATGCTCTTGACGGCCTTCTTCGAGTTGTTCGAAACCTGAACGGTGGCGGCCACTTTCTCGCCGTGGTAGTAGATCTCTCGGTCCAGGGTGACCTCCAGGCTGATCTTTCCATTTGAGAATGTAAATCCCTTGCTGACCAGCGAGCTTGGCAGGCGCTGGCCGCGATTTAAGGGGGCATACTGGAGCTTCTTGATCACCAGACTGACCATGCTGCGCTTGTGCTGGCGGTCATCCTCGGAGTCGGCCACAAAGGCCCGAATGGTGTACTCCACACCCAGTGGCTTGCCGTTGTCATCGCCTTCCTGCTGCAGGGTGACGGAGCTGGGCGAGTTGGGCGGGAAATGGAAGGTGAACGGATGGGCGTTGCTGCCCAGCTTGCGCACCAGCTTCTCCTGCATCGGTGTCATCTCCATGTTGGGGTTGGTCATCGGGACAATCTGCTCCCGCGACAGGATCAGTTCCTTTGAGAACTTGACGCCCATGACCTCATCCTCTTCGCGGCCATAGCGATAGGTGGTGGCCAGTTGGCCGAACACCTTGCGGTTCTTCAGGTAATCCGGCTCCACCACGATGACTCCATCCACGGGATCGCAGTAGTCCAGATGGTCGATGAAGTCGCGGCGGCCCAGGTAGAATGTGACCTTGCCGTTGGGCGTGGCCTTCTTGAAGACCTTCACGGAGACGACCATGTTAGCTGTCCTGTTGGTGGTACTGGTGTCCTCGGCTAACTAATATAAATCCTTGGCTAACTGGGTCCTGAGCTCAGAGTGCGCGTGCAGAGTTTTCCAGGGCGATCGGCGGAGGAAAATGCGAAAGCCACAAGCCATGCAACCTGCTTATATACCTTTGCCCTGGCCCTGTCCGTGGGTCTTCTTCGTTCTGGCCACTAACTGGATTTGCGCGTTATGCAGTTGTTTGGACACGGCGGCGGAAAAAGAACACGGCCACCGGGGGCGGATTGACTTGTGGGTGTTGAACCCACCCTGGGTGTAACCACCTCTCCCGAGTTTACAGCACATTTTGCGCAGTTTGCCACTTGTCCGGAATAAATTGGCTAATGTCAAGTATGGTTGCGAGGTCATGCGGCCAACTGTTGCATAATTGGGCAACACGCAGCGGGATTAGCATCTGATTAGAGGTTACCCTAGGTGTTATCAGTGGAAAACTCGTGGCATCCCAGTATTCCAGGCAACTAACTATAGTCGGGGAGAAGCCCCACAAGCTTTATTCTGTTATGGATCAAACGTCGATATATCGATTGGGCTGAACACCTTTTCGTAGAGGAATTAGCATGTCTTAAATTTGACAAAGGTCAAAACGTTTATTGGACAAGGAAAGGGGAGGGGGGTTTCCCCTAAGCCAAGATATATATTTTTACAAAATAAATATGCAGTGGAGTTAGCATTGAATTGTTCATTTTCAAGAGAAAATATCTTAACTCTTTTTAAGTTAATTTATTAGCGTATTAAATTTATAAATTGCTTTTCCATTATTCTTAAACTATTATCTACAGTTTTTAAGGTTTCTTTTTTATATAATATATATATTTATATAAATAATAGTTCCTATTTCCTTTCAGTTTCGAATCCAAAACAAAATGCAGACTCAAACACACACCACCACAGACCGACATGGCTATAGCCTGCGCTTTTCGCCTTTCGAGGCGAACTACTTGCTGCTGGCCACCAGGTGAGAATTCATTTCCCTAATCCATAAAATTTTCAATAATTAATCCCAAATCTCTTTCCCTTAGCCAATTGTACGGTCTTGCGGGCGGTGGCTCTCTCTTTTTGCTGGAACAGAACTCGACCACTGCAGATGGCCAGAGCCTGGGGGAACTGTGCCGTCTGGAGTGGTCCGATGGCCTGTTCGACGTCGCCTGGTGTCCCTATGCGCCCGACATCGCGGCCACCGCCTCCGGTGACGGCTCTTTACAGATCTGGTGCGGCCTGGACGCGGAGTCGGCGACGGGACAGCAGACGCCGAAGCAGCCGCTAATCTGCCTGCAGGAGCACAAGAACGAGGTGTACAGCCTGGACTGGGGGGAGAAGTGGAACTACCACACGCTGCTCTCGGCCAGCTGGGACTGCACCTTGAAGCTGTGGGACTGCAACCGGCAGCACTCGATCACCACCTTCGTGGGCCACCACGACCTGATCTACGGCGTCAAGTTCTCGCCATTGATTGCCAATCTGTTTGCTAGCGTAAGTACCGACGGACACCTTAACTTATGGAACTCTCTTGACTTTGCAGGCAAACCCCTGATGAGCATCGAGGCCCATGCCAGCGAGGCGCTCTCCTGCGACTGGTCGCACTTTGATCGCAACGTCCTGGTGACTGGAGGATCCGATGGCCTAATCCGTGGATGGGATCTGCGCAAGATGAGGACCCCCGTTTTTGAGCTGTACTCCGGGGAGTTCGCTGTCCGGCGATTGGCCTGTTCACCGCACTCGTCTGCGGTTTTGGCATCGGCCAACTATGACTTTACCACAAGGTAAGTGTTTGGGCAGGAATTCAGTTAGAATATCTAAATAATACTTTATTCTTTTGCTAGGATTTGGAATCTGGAACGTGGGGAATCCGCCCAGGAGATCAATGCCCATCACACAGAGTTCGTGTGCGGTTTGGACTGGAATCCACATAGGGCTCACCAGCTGGCCGACTGCGGCTGGGATTCCTTGGCCAATGTCTATACGCCGCAGTGCCTGATCAGCGAGCTGGCCTAGGATGAGGGAAGTGTTTGAAAGCTGGAACTGGTACTCCATAAATACCGCTACCACATGTGATATAAGGCGCAAGTGGCGTCGAAATAGCCAGGCCTACAAACGGTGCACCACCAGGAAGGACGATAGCTGAGCTATACAAATGCCTCTAAGGAAACCAAGGAACAAGGACTGCCTCCAGGCGGAGGCAGGAGACAGGAGATGACGTGTAAATAGTCGGGTGATAAACGATGAAGCAGGTGCTGCAAATGTCAATAAAAGCTTACACATATTATAATGCAGATCCTGTGAATTATATAAATATATATATGCGAATGGGGCCCAGCTCCGATCCGCTGCCTGTTATTATGCCCTTCACAATAAATTTCTTGGCCTCTGGCTATAATTTACACTGGTTACTGGTCCCTTGTCTTAACGAGAACTTAACGGATTCGAAGGATTGACTGGATCTGAATTTGGCTCTGTACCTCTTTGGCCAAACAAACACGCAATAAAGCGCTAATTTGGAGCAACGTTTTATTGCCAGGCCAACTTCCCAGAATCCTCGACTGAGCTGAGACAGGAACTGTGCTCTTGCCCAGAGGTGTGTGCTCTCGCACCTTTTCACCTCAGATGGTGTGAAAAGCAGCTCCTCTGTCTTCTGCAGCCGATCCTGTCATTATCCCAAGCTGAAGCCTAACAACTGCCACTCGAGGCAAATATTTGCTTTGAGGCCAATTGGCGCTGATTTCTTCGGACAGTTTTGGGGGAGGAGATGGCTGGCTGACTGCCTCTTTCGAGCTGGAGGATCTTCTGGAGCAGCAGCAGCTGCTAACCAGCAATTATCTCCTCTCTGCAGTCAACTGAAACCAAAATTGATATTAATGCCTTGTTTGTGTTAATAAAACTCGCTTTTGTGCAGTCAGTTCAGGGTTTCTTATTTTATTTCAAATAATTATTTGATTGTCCAGAGGAATCAGGGATATATGTACATTTATATATAGGGTTTTATAGTATATAGGAAATATACAATAAAAATATAGTTCAAGCTTTTATAAACGAGGAAGCCAGCACGAGTATAGCTGGATCCTAGGGATCTTTCTTTCCGTCGCGAGACCTCACCAAGTTGGTGATGGTACACATCTACGATAAGGATCTGTACCGGATTATACCTCTAAAGTATGTGGAGAGCCTGGAAAAGGATGGTATAACCGCAGATCTGTTCAGGGTGCCCAATAATTCGTATGGCTGACAATCCGGAGAACAAGTGCTACCACTCGAATGACTACGAGGCGGTGCAGGGTCTCCAAAACATTAGTCCCTGTCAGTATGCCTCATAAATGTATGCCACACATACTCATAGCCATGTCCCCGGGGATAACCTAACCGCACCCTCCTAAAAGATTTTTTTATTTTGCGTTTTTAGGGTTTTTAAATATCTGAACTGTGAAATAATTGCAGCCTTTATTTAATGACTATCTATATACATTTTCTATTGTATAAATTTATTTTCAAGATGAGTGTATTAAAAAATATATATATATTTGTAATTTTTTTTAAGAAGTCTTTATAATGTGTTATTGTTGTTAAGGTGTGTTATGCCTTAAATTAAATAAATAACTAAATTATTTTTACTTTTCTACATTCCATTTATACATTATTTCAAGGGAATATAGCACCATCTAGCGGTTTAAGTGTATACTATGTTGCACTGCTTGCTAAAGTTACCGACAATACCAAATAAAATACCGTGATTTATTCAAATTCGCGGCAAAGCTGGATTCATGACTGGCAGGATTCGTGCTGGTCCGACGATTGCGGTTTCGGCGATTTCTTATCGCTTGCATCGAAAGGATATTGCAGCAACGCGTTGAATTTTATTAAACAGAAGGTCGCCTAGGCGGCCAGCATACGGTCTTTGAAGCCATATCAAGCTTATACTTAAAATCAGTTCTGCTCCTTTCTGCTTCCTTTCAGTTCTACTCAGAAAACCTGCGACAAATCATAAGTCCAACATGGACTTCCTATTGGAATTGTATCCAGACAGTCGTTCGGCGTGATTTAGAACCAATCAAAAATGCCTTTCGGGAGAAAAACAAATGACAGATATTTTCTGATTTAAAAGTATTGTAGAAAATCATAGAAAAACTAATACAAGTAATTTTGCAATATTTTTTTAAGATTTTACAAGATTTGTATTTATATTTTTGTCTCTCAAACTTGGTTGCTGAACAACAGGAACTTTTTTTATCACCTCATCCACTTTAAAATTAAACAGAAATAATCCAGAGCTCCTGAAAATTACCCGCAGCAATTTATTAAAATAAAAGGCGATCCCAACTATAAATTATAACCATACAAAGTTGCATTCGTCGGCGAAAAATTGGGCACTTACAAGTCGAGGCCTAGACCCATAACCTTGATTCCTGCTGGCAGCTTGTTAAAAATAAACCCAAAAATGAGGAGAGAAAACGTATTTCAACACCCATCTCTGCCTTCTCCATCTCGGGGGAGCTCTGGTGGAGATCGGGAGCGGTAGCAGGTTCTGGAGTCTCTACCTGGAAGTGCCTGCTGGTGAACTGCACGCGCCGTTCGGTTCGGTCTGGATCGGTTCAGCAATTTAAATTGCCTCCACGAGCATTTTGATGGCGATCACGCGCCCCTTTCAAATCTCGCCGTCCAATCTGCGCCGCCATAAAGGATCCGCAGACGATTCTGTGCTGTTTCTGTTTCGGTTTTTGCCTTGAACACTGGCCTGGTTATTTTTATGACACTCTCTGGTGGAGTCAGAGAAAAATTCGTGTAGATTCTGTACCTGAAAATGAGTTTTAAGATAGTAAAAATAAATTCAAGTTAATGCTAAATAAAAAGAATAATAGAATAGTTTGAATATTATCATGCATAGGATTTTGGGAAAGATTAAGCCAAAGTGTATTTAATAAGCATAATTAATAAGTAATAAGTATTCGGAAAAGTTAAAGATAAAGAAGATTTAAACGTAAATATATTTTAAAATGCTTAACTTAAAAATTCTATACCTACTTTCTTAAAAACAAAATTGAAAAAGGCGTTTTCCCTTAAATTGTCGTGTCCGATAGCCCTCCATTTCCATGTCTCACCTAAATTTCTCTCTGTGCACTTTAAATGTTCTTGTAACGTTTTGTTCTGGGGTCTTCAATCGTCACCGTTTGTGCCGACGGCGTCATGTGTATCCTGGCGACTCTGTCCTGCCCTGCCCTGCACGTGTGTAGATCCTCGCCGGCGGCGGGAGCAGGCGATGGGACCTCCTTCGGTGCACAGTGGGCGCATCATCACAGAACGCACCGCAAACTAGATGCTAACAAAATGATTTCTTAGGGTTTCAATACCCTATTTCCCATTGCCATTGATGGGGGCGTGACTGAAGGGCAATCTTGATTCGGAGAGATTTCGTTTGAACAGGCGAAAAGGAGTGCCGGAAATAATTGTCGAAAGGGGCAGGTCCTTCGGCGAGCTACCTGTCTTCCTGTGCCATAATGAGGAATCACACACATAGATCCTCGCCGGGTTGGGCAATTAAAATTTCAAATCAGCCAGCCAGCGGATGTGGCTACCGTTAGATGTAGTGTGAATTTATTCACTCAGTGAATATTTTTCAAATTTTATTCATGAGCAAAGGAACAGGAAACGCGGCTTGACGAGGTGTTGAATGCCGAGTCTCAAAAGTGTCCTGAAAATTACCTAAGCTGCGCACGCCGCTAGGCCGTTTGTCAAAAGGAATTCTGCCAGGACCCAGATCCTGGCTGTCTGGCTGGCCATTGTTCCAGCTCGCTTATGACATAATGAGAGCATGGCCCGGCCTGCGAACGCAATGTTATGCAATACCAGCGGCAACGCAACGATGGCCATAAAATCCCAAGATCCTGATCCCTCGATCCCGCATCGGGATTAGGTTCGAAGGCCTAGATCTAGATTGCCCGTAAAACGGCCACTGAACTACATTCGCCGCTGCCTGGCGGCGACCCGGAGACCTGGAACCGTGAAAAAATCTGCGCACATTTGTTTATGGCATGTTGTTAAAAAATTCAGGACATCGAGAGCGCTGGTATCGACGGTCTGGTCTGCGCGACGGCCATTTACGCAATTCCGGGCAAAAAACAAGGCCAAGTGCCGGGGCAGCATCCCGCTGTGGATTCCGCGAACTGTTTTTGCATTTGATTTTTTTTTTTCTAGAAATGCCAGAGTCCCGACTGGCCCAGATCCTGGAACGGGATTGCATCGCCTGAGCCTGGGTCTGCTCTAATTTTTTGCTACAATTGTTTTTTGTTTGGCAGAGGGAGATTTGCAAATCGCGTGGCTGGCTCGTTCTTTTTTGTGTTCTTTTTGAGGTTGACCGAGGGCAACAAAAACGTGTCCTAGATAAACAAAAAATTGGCTCAGTTGGTAGCGGCGCAGGCAGGACGCGTGGCGGCTGAAAACGGACCCTAAAAAAGGCTGAGAAAAAATAATAATAAATAGAGAGAAAACAAAGGACATGATCGCTTTTCAAATAAATGAGGAAACAACTTAATTTCAACGGTTTCCTTGTTTACCTGTTCAATAAATCAAATCTATGAATTCTGGGAAAATATTTGCTTATTTACAGCTATTGATCAGATCAGCATAAATATATGGTAAGTATTAGTAACTGCGATGAGGCATCAGAAATTCTTTTCTAAAAATAATTGATTCGCTTATTTATGCCCCGCGCTGAGTGATCTTGTTTATTCCTTACACAATCTTGTAACCTTCAAAGCGTACGTCTCAAAAGTCTCTGTAACTGAGTTAATAAATTCAAAGATTGAAATGGCATTTTATTAGGTAGCCAGGGATATTCACAGATTGATTTATTTTCATTGCCGCCGCGTTGGAATTGGAATTTCTGGCAGCGGCTGGCATTTAGTGGGTTGAGGGTGAAGGACGTTCTTGCGGCGTGCTCCACGAATCGAATACAATAAAATCGGCGAGACAAGGTCGTCTCGCAGTCAGCTATAAATAAGAATCTCATTCCGTGCAAAATATTTTTGCGTATAAATAATTTGTTGGAAAAATAAAACGTCTTGTTTTTGAACTCATGACCAAAATACTTTAGCGGCCCGTCTCACGTCCAAAAATAGTTGCACCTCCCGCTCCCACGCCAGCCGCGGATCTCCGGATGCCCAGGTCTCCCGGATCTGCAGATCCCCCGGATCTTTGCCATCCCAGCATCGACTGACGTGCGCCGATGACGCGCATTCCGCCCGCTGGACTGATTCTAAACAGAGGCCTCCACATCCAGATCTCGATTCATATCCAGAATCAGAAGCAGGTGATGACGACCAGCAGGGCGATCTGAAATTGGCGAGGAAAGCAGATTGAATATATTCATATTCATCGCACCGAGATGCCAAACAATTGCCGGGCCAATAATATCCATGATGATTATACTGATGATGGTGGTGGTCCAAAGGCGTCAGCAGTCGGCCCAAGAATTAGTTTCCCACAACGATAACAGCTTATAGTTTTTATTTAACGAATGGGGATTACTCTTAAATAATATTAATTAATTTTATAGCATATGGAAGGTAAAAAATAGGAACTTAGGTATTAAATATATCTTTAAAAATATATGATTAATTTTATAAGTAATTTTAAATTGAATAATTCGTATTTTAATTATTATAAAATAAATATACTTCAAGAAAGAATAGAAATAGTACAGAACATTTTATATAAATAAAGTAATATTAATGAAATCATTTTAATTCGAATATTTTTAATCTTTTATTGACCATAAAAATTAAGTAATGTGCTTTAAAATGTATTTATGAAATTTTTAAGCGACTTTATAATTTAAGAATCTCTTACAAGCAGTATTTAATAAGTATTTAAATTAAATTTTAAAGAAAGTTATTCCATTCTCTGCAATCATTTCTTTTAAGCAACCCATATATCAATTTTTTCGAAACCCTTAGGATACCCTATCTTTGTATTACCGTAAAGCAAAACACATTTATAACAAAAACAAGAAAAGAGTGCAAAACGCTAAAATATTTTTCACGAAAAACAAATTCCTTTGCAGCACGTCAATGACGTCAATGCGAGACGGAGCTGTCAGAAATAACGAATAACGAACGCAAACCGGCCAGAATTCGAATCAGAATCCGAATCCGGGGAAAACTTTTCCCCGAACAAAATGAAGACGGAAGAAGGGGGCTGGCCAGGGGCGTCTGTTAAGTCCAGACGTGGGCGTGTAGTTGGATGTATGCTACCGATACATATATATTCCATATGCTATATATGCTGTGTGTTCTCTGGCAAATCGACTTTCGGCCAGCGATGACGCGTGAACTTGCCTTTGATTTGTTTTTTTTTCGGGCAACTTCGAACTGGCCAAAAATAACAAGGTGGGATGGCATGGATTTTGTTATTGTTATTGCCGGTCAGTTGGTCTGTCGATCGGGAGTCTCGCACACGCTTCCCAGTGGGTGGGTGGCTTCATCCACTGGTCAAGTGATGGAATGGCAAATAAACCTGATTTATGCCGGCCGACTGAACGATCGCTCTTGGTCATTTCCGCTGCAGGCCATGAGGTGGTATTTATTTGGAGAAGTTTGCAAAGAAATTGAATCGTAAAATGGGTCAACAAATTAATGTCAGAAACAAGTATCGATTTCAATGAGATTTCCCAAAACAAAACCCAAAATGTTGCCAAGAAAATTACTCATTATTTTCTTAACTTTTTTTTGGCAATTTATTTTTGACAAGAGCAGCAGTAGTGTGATTACCAATTAGAGCCATTCATGCGCAGCCGCACGTGTCCTTCGGGGCAGGGATGCCAACGAGTTCAGAACGAGATGCCAACAAGATCCCTAACCAGCCACATGCTCATCTGTGTGTCTTTATCCCGGCACTCAGAATCGCCACTTTAGTGTCATTTCCGTTCGCCGCTCTCAGCGGGCATTAAATTAGCCATCATTAGGCCAGGTCCAAATCCAAATCGCCGGCAATCAGCATCCAATTTGGCCAAATGCCGCCTCTCGGGATGGCGGAAAGCCTTTTATTTTGCGCCGGGATTTAGTTATAAAAGATTTGCTCCATCTCCCCGGTGAGCTAAGTGAGCGCTGACTTCACATTGGGGGCCACCTGTTGCCCCATTGTCCTCCAACATCCATGAGTATTTATTTTATTCGGCCTTTTTGCTGGGCCCGTTTGCGAAATCGCATAAACATAAAGGTAATTGCACAGACATGCCAAAAAATTATCCGATATTCGTCGTCGATGTAAGGCTGGACAAGGATGAGGCTGAGGCTGATGCTGAGCATGAGGATGAGGTTGGGTATTAAGAAAAACAAAAATAACAAAGCACCTCGAAGGAAAGAGAAACCATCGATGCTTGGCATTTATTGTGATCGCCGCTTATTGCGCGGGACACTGAGATATCCACGAGAGTGCCAAGGTTTTTCATTTAGCTCGAGGGGTTCGGCTTGCTTGGCTTGTATAATGCGCTGCCTGTTATGATTTTGGTTTGAATAATATCTTATAATGTTAATAACTAAATTACAATATCGTAAATATTAAGAAACAGCACTAAATTATGTTTTTTAAGCAGTTTAAGCACACTTTTAGGCACCTAATTAAGGAATTTCAAATCAATAAAGTCTCGTTTTAATTTATTAAAATTATGCATATATAAAAATGCTACAATTTGTTTAATACCAAAAATCTACTATTATAAATTTGTTTAATACCAAAAATCAACTATTATAAATTAATGTATTATTTTAATTTGTTTTTATCCTAACGAAATTTAAATTACATATTTTTATAAGGGGGTTCAAGTGATTCATTTCATAGATTCATAAAGTAAGATTTCTATCAAACTTCCAAGAGATTACCTTTCTTCCCATACCTTCTACACTTTCAAAATAATCTAACCTATTTACCCTAATATCCAGCGTATAGGGTGACAATCCCCAAATAAAAGTGATTGTTCCCTTTAGTCCCAAAAAAAAGATACGAAACAAAAACAACCAAAAATCGGCTAAAAGATTCGCAATGCCTTTCAGCTGCTGCGACTGCTCCTCTGTTTACACGGGATGCTGTTGGCGATGTCGCTGTTGTTTTTGCCGCTTTTTTGCCTTGTGTTTTGCAGGGGAAAGGAAGGACGGAGGATCGCCTTGTGACATATGCGAAATTCATTGTCGCGTGTTGCATGGCGTTGTCCGTGGATGCCAACGACTTGGCAGCCAACCTTGGCTGACGACGAGCGAGCTGCTCCCATCTCGCCTCAGCCTCCGCCTCCACTTCCACCCATTACCATGGCCCCCACATTCAGGCCATTACAGGTGCTGGTGTGTGCACCTGAAATTAAAGTGTATATTTAATATTTCTTATATAATTATTAAATACAAAAAAACTAAGAAAACATATAGAAAGATGTTTGATATACCATATCTTTGACCATATTTTCCCTCTCATATTACACCTCCTTAGATGTAAAAGCACTTCCAGGAGTACCTTGCTTCTTACATACATTTTCTCTCAGTGCAGACTGTAGACAGTTCCATGTTGAGATGGACATTATCGCTCGTCGTCGGACGCTGGGCATTGAAAAATTGCCAAACAAGCCGCAGATACCGAAGCAGACAGACTTTAACTGACCGCTTAAACGATCGCTTAACTACTGTTAATCCACGGATCGGGCTTTTAAACCGGCCCGCGATAATCCCGATCGGAATCCAAGGTTGGACGCCATTCGGTGCGTGCGTAAGTGCAATTAGTGTAATGCAATAATGAGCGATGCCTCGGCAAATTGTGCATAAAAATGTTTATGGGATGTGCTGTCAACTGCGGGTGTTTTGATGAGGCGGGGGCCTGCGAGTGGAGTGGAGCGGAGGGGATAAATAGCATACACACATTCATGTGATTCTGTGGATGATGCAGAGATACACAGATACGGCAGCAGACTAGGGGCCCATAGAAACAGGGCCACGCGTCGGCCGGTCCCTGACGCACGCTACCTCATGTGACCGCAGATACGCGCACTCGCAGATACACTCGGGTCTTACGTCTGCATTTTCAGCCTCAAACCTCCATGCCGCCATTTGAGCACACACATTCATTCAGCAGAATTTTCCCCCCAGTCGCGATTCCTCAATGAGCCAAATTAGCAGCAGCCGCCGCCGCTGCTCTCTACGCAAATCTCTGACGTCAGCACACATTTCTGGGCCGTTTTGGCAAGGTAAACGTGACCAAATATGGGGAACCAGAAGTGGGTTATGGGAAACTGCGCCACCGCTAAGCGATTCAACGGAAATTAGCGCTTTAAATTGAATTAAATTAGTAGAAGTTGAAGGATTTTTTTTTTGGGGAAGTTCCCTTATTCCAAATTGCTTTTATTTTGTTGAATTCGCTAGAAAAACTAACAAGGAAAATTTTGGGTTTTTGGGGGTAAATTTTCAGACTCGCACACTTTAGCTTGACACATATTTAAGGAAGTATGAATACCATTTTCTAAGAATATATTTACAGAAAATCATACTTTCTTGTATTTTAGCTTGAGTAAATTATATTTTATCAACAACAAATTGCTATAAAAAATGGAGATAATCACAGATATGTAAATAGGATCCACAAGAATGGTTTCTCAAATACCTTACCTCCAACCAAACAGGATGCAAAGCAGTTAGCGTGTTTAGCAGGTGCCCGAGGCATTCCTAATGACGAGGGAGCGAGAACCCCACTCCCCTTTTGCTCTGCTCCTCTTCTATGTGGTAGTTCCATCGATGCCACTGTGATTCAGTGCGTCCAAGGTCCCACTGTTTGCACAACAACACGCCGAGCGGCTATCCACTTGAGACGCGGCTGATTTATGCACGAAATGCTAATGGAAATGCAACTTCAAATGCTAATTGCGGCGACGGTCAAAGACTCGCCATCCGACGAGGATCGGAGACCAAGACCAAGACGAGCACCGAAGCCAAGATACCCAGAGGGACAGAGGAGTGGGGGTGGACGTCTCACAGAAGACGACAGTTCATCACAATTTCGTTTGCAAATCAGCAAGGCGACAGCCAAAGGCGCGCATGCCCATAGATGCACTTAAAGAAATTCAGGAGCTAATCAGATTATTTAATTTCACAAAGAAAAGTGGCCAAGGAAATGGGAAATTGAAGAGAAAAATAGTTTAGATAACTATTAAGGTTTCTATAAACTTATATTAATATAATCAAATGTTATAACCATACTTCAAAAATTGTATTTTAGCTACTAGATAAATGTATATTTAATATACAAATAATTATGCCACCAAAAACCGAAATAATTAAATAATTATTTCGTATTCCAACTTGACTCAACTAATTAATTTGAAGTGCACAGAAGATACAGATTGGATCGGAGTGCCGCCTAACCCACGCCAACTGATGGCTCTTTCTTGTCCCTCTGGCTCTGGTTTTCTGCTCCCGGCTCATTCATATGCAAATCTGGTGGTGACCACAAATGAAATGCCAACACGCAGAAATGCAAAGAGAGCATCGAATTGCAAATTATGGGATGGCAGCGTTGACAAAGTTGCGCCTGAATAATTCCACGCTGTTAGATGCCGAGTGCGAGTGCGAATCCGACCCAGACACAGTCACAGTCACAGTCACCGTCCGAGTTCCAGAGCCCCAAAGCCAGCACCAAGGTAAAAAGAGGCAAGAGCGCGTGCCCCGTGGTCTCCACTTCCGCTGCCGAGTGCCAAGTGTTTCGCCTCGATGCGTGACTCCTCCATCTAAAATACTATCCATCGTCCACTGTCCACATTGGCCAAGAGATCAGGAGCGGAGCGAGGCCGCCTTCGCTGAATCAGCATTGTCAAGAGTGAATGCGATACCGAAATATGTAAATAGCCACCGAATGACGGAAATACGAGTGCCTTGTTTGTGCAGCTAAACAAAATACAAAATATCTGATATGTTGCAATTTGCAGTTCAGCTTTAATTACAGATACAACATTAGCAGTAGGAAAAATATAAGAAATATTACCTGTACAAAAAGGTATAGAATATATAAGAAATACTTATAAAATGATTATTTCTTAAATTGCTATTAAATTTGAATACAAATTTGTTGACTGTAATAATAAAAACAGGCCTGTATTTTAAATTGAATATAATTAAATACAATCTTCACCTAATTAAAGCAGCTTTTAAAGAATTTATAAATGTTAACTTGAATGGTTTTTGGGGCTGACAAAGCTGCATTTAATTTTAATTTGTTTGAGAGTTTGATTAGCAAATCTGTTCCAGTTTAGAACCTAATTAGAGCCGGTTTTTAAAATCTCAAAATAATGTCAAGAATATTTTTATACTTAATCATGTTCACGTGCTTAACAGTATTTATTAATAGCATTAAATTGGCTTGTGTTTGTTAAAGTTAACATTTTATATTTTAATTATATTTTATTTTACATTTCATCTGGCTAAGCATGTTATAAAGGGCCTAAATAATTGCCTAATTATTTCGAATATAATTATAAAATGTATAGTAATTAATTACCACTAAGTAGCACCCTTTACAATACCATTTCACTCCTGGTCGTTGGTCGCCTTTCGACTCCCCTAGAAACTTGAATGAAACTAATGCCGAATTCAGGTCTGTTACTGCCTGTTTCTTGGGCCCCCTTTCGTTTTGTTGTCATTTTCTGCCATTTGGCTTCCAGGAATCTGTGTGTTTGCCTGGTGACGAGCTCGTCGTTGCTCCATTAGCATAACCCACGGAGCAGAGACAGAGCCACAGCCCTATCTAGAAGGGGCAACGGATGTGCGCTTGATTATGTTGTTTGCCAGAGAGGCTGAAGCTGAGGCTGGGATGCCTCAGCATCTCCTCCATCTGGCCAGCTACATATGTATGTATGATGATGATTCCGGCGACATTAATCACTCCGCTGCCTGAGTTTCTCGGGCAAACAGCGTGCGACTGACGCCAGGCGGTCGGCTACTAGAAAAAAAGGCACTAAAAAGTATAGAGGAGGACTGAAAGAAAACACTCCTCTCCTAGAAAATACGGTGGCTATCAAAATAGCTCCGTACACGTTTGAGCCCACCCAAATGGTCAGGGGTTTGTCTATGGTCTGGGATGGGATCTCCGCAGATCTTGATCCGTGTTTGTGCTATCACGATCACGCGCTCGGCCGCCGCTTTGTCCTAATGCCTCGCCCTGTGCAAATGTTTATCCAAGCCGATCCCAGAAAGGATTTGTCTCGCCTCGTCATCATCAGCAGCCTCGCTGGCACTGGGAATCATCTGCATCGCCGACGTCGTCGTCGGCGTTAATGTGCGGGCAAACAAGCGTGATGCTGCAATTGTCTGGGGAGTTGGACTCCGTGCTTGCTAAGTAGCCCCTGTCCAGGGGCTGATCGATGCCGAGGTGTAGATCCATTAGCTACTGCACAGGAGTCGGTTTCTGGGTATGCCGACGACGACTCGCGTGGGTGTGGCTCGACTTTGACGGTTGCTGTATTTTTAGGGAAATTCAAGAACCGAGAAAATGGGTGAAGGCTTGTGGTCTTTTGTTTAAAGTTAGTTTATATTCTCTGGATTAGTAGGATTTTTGTATGGCTTCAATTTCCAAGGATTTTGAGACGAAAAAAAATGCTCAGCAGGTGCTTATTATTTGTATAATTATTTACAAAGATATTAACCTAAATGAGCAACTCCCAGATATATATTTATACTAAGTGGATTCAATTAAAGATCATAATATGCAAACATGGAAATGAAAGCAATAAGACTTAAATCGTAATGAATTTAAAATTTCCTCAGCTTGTTTAAGTATATATACCTGCTGTAATTCTAGGTTTCCATTGCCAGAAATACGACCTAATTGCGCGCAACTAGTCACCTCTTTATGGCATCCATTCAGAGGAACCTGATTGATTAATCGGTTCATTGATTGACTAATTGTGTGTTTACAGTTCCCAGGCCAGGACTGGCCAGGACCTGGAATGCAGCTAAACTGCTATTGATTGCCAAGTCAGCGCTTCAGGAAATTAATTCTTCCCCTTCAATTCCGGCAAATGAGCTTCATTAGCAGTACTCTTGCTTTTCGCTTTGGCTTAATTATCACGGCTTTGCAGTGGAGCCTGCCCCCTTGAAAGTGGAGCAGGAGTGACAGGAGATACGAAGTGGCATGGAGACACGCACCTGCCACTGGCGGTGAACTTTCCTCTTTGGTTGCAACCCGACAATTGTCGCCAATTAAACCATCAGAAACAGAGAAATACGAGGGAAAAGGAGATATCTTGGCCAAGGCACTGTGAAAAATTTCAATAAAGAACAAATTCTTTAATCTCTGCCGATTCAAACTCGGATAAAAAAAATATTATATTGTTTAATAAATTTCAATTGAATATTATTTAAGAGTTCAATTTCAAGACGAAGCATTATTTAATTACATTTACAAATTATTTTGGTTCCTTTTTTTTCTTAAAAATGTGTTTCCTATATTACTTAAATTGTATTTTTAATTGAAGAACTTTTAAACTATAAAAAAAATGTATCAGAAACACCTTGAAATAATCATGCATTTACTTAGTCATCGTTTTCTGCTTAGACCTTGTCGTAACCACTTGGAAAGTATATAAATTGTAGATTTGTATTATTTTTTGAATATTAAATTCCGTATGATAAAAAGCAAAGATATTTTATATATTAAACTAGGCATAAATATAGATATAATATCTGTAAAAACCATTGTAAAAACCCCAATCTTTGCAGCAGTGTCTCTGGTTGAAGGGGCACATTAATCAGTAGCAAGTGGCAGTGGCTGTGAAGGTTGCGCGTAACGAGTAACTCATTGGGAATATGCAAATTATTCCCGATTATGTACCGCCCTGCGATCTCTTCCCTTTGTCAATTGACTCAGCGATAACGATATAGCCATATACGATTTCAAGGTTTCCAATGAAAGTGCTGCTCGCGTCGAATCATTTTTTATCAAAACACTCGCCCAGCTAATGACAGGCGACAAGTCAGCGGGTCCACAGGTTGCAGTCCCGAGTCCGACTTCGACTTCGAGCTCAAGTCCCAGTGACTGGTCATCGGATTGCCTGTGACTGTGACACGCTTCTGGTCAATGTCAGTCAGTCGGGTAACCCGATACTGCCCCAATCCCAACCCAGTCCCCCTTTATGCGCAGTGTGCGCACTTCTGTGGCCCAGATTGCACTTATTGCCGGCGAGAGTTTTTCTGCTTTTCTGGGAAATTGTTTACAATGAACGGAGGAATGGAATTCACATAAAATAGAGCATTTCATGGGCTTGGATCGATGGCCTTGAGGGGAATCTGTGCAGAGCCAAATTAGATATGGTATGCTTCCAGATCGACCGACCACGGAGTTCAAAGGCAGATCCCGAAGGGGAGAGATCCTTCGGAGGAGGGATGCTAAAAAGGGTTTCAGACCGGCAGCAGCTGTTCGCAGGCCATAATTGAAGCATTTCGTGGGTAATTGGTGGCGATTTTTTATGGCCAACGCATAAATTAACACCAGACCGGAGATTTCCTCGCTGCAGCTCAGAAATCCGACTCCGAATCCTCAACAGATTTGTGTAATTGCGCTCCACTTGCCGAGCATCGGTGGGCCCAGCCCATCCCGGGGAGATTTAATGCGAGTCCATCACCGCCGGTTATAGGGCTCGATCTCAGTCTCCCGGGTAGAAAACGTGCAATTTGGGTCAAGAGAGGTGTCTCCCCCTTTTTTCTTTCCTTCGTTATTTTTTTATATGTTAATTTTTGGCCCGGCCCGAACTGGCGGCTTTTTATTTTTGGGCCGGCCGAAAAGCAGTCCCTTTCGATGGCCAAACGTTTTGTACCTCATTAGAGCGGCGAAAGCGCGTTTACAAGTGTTAAATTGGCCAAATTACGGGTTGTTAACAGGATATAAAAGTAAAAGTGTCTGCCAGACTTCTCCGAAAACTCTGATATCGCCAGGGGCAGGTGCCCAAAAAAAAAATAAATAAGGAGACGGGATGCATTCGCACTTTGGTTTCAATTTGCCGCCCAGCCACATACTTAAAGATTCCAAAATTTATAGAGTGATGATTAAGAAATATCGATAACACTTTTCGGCTTTTTCCCGGGGGCCAGGCCCAAGTGCTCTCGGTAAATGCCCATTTATGAGAACTGAAAGTAAATATTTAACCAACTTATATAAGGGACCAAGCAAAGTTGAATTTGTCTTGAATTTATCTCGAATTTATCTCGAACTTTCCTTGAATTTAGCAATTACAATTACTATATAATATTCTAGGAAAAAATACAAATTAATTTTTAAAGTCTGTCCATAACATAAGACTTAATTTTTAATCTTTTACCCTTTCCCCTGAACATCTGCTGTCAATGATCATTCAGATATACTATCTGGCGGAGTTATCGTTGCCATTATCGTCTGTTGGCTCCAATCTTGGCCCCATCAGCGGCTCCTGATCCGGCTCCTTCTCAAAGCTCCAGGTCCAACTCTGATTCCAGGCCTCCGCCGTGCGGTCAGATGCAAGGCCGGTGATTAATTGCTGGCAGAGTGTCCCAGGGAACTGGTTGCCTTTTGCCTCTACCTGTCGCCGGTTAATGTTGCCAACTTAATCGCATTTTGCCAAGACTCTTGATAATGTTGTTTATGTGCAAAACGATTTGGCCGGGGGACGGGGGGCGAAATGTGGATGCGTATCTGCGGATAATTAATGAGACGGACTTGTGTAATTAATAAAAAAAAACTTTTAATTACCACGGGCAGGTCTGTCCTTGATCCTAATGAGTCGCGGAGGGAGGAAAAAATTCGCAATACCAGGACTCAAAAGACACATAGATTGGAGGGAAAAAAATCTATCTGAGGCATCCTGTGACATTTTTGCGTAATTTCTCAAGGCCAGCGCAGAGACAACGTAAAAAGGACGAAGAATTTCTTACGTAAGTAAGGCCGAAATATGTTTTTATGAGAGGATCATAAATTTTTTTTCTCGTAAGAATAGGAGCGCGCTCTCAATGTTCTGATCTCGTTCCATTTTTAGCGGAACTGTCCGCTGTCCGGCTGACCTCTCCGCGTGACATAATTTCGCATAATTTGCAACAATCCACGAAGGACCCTCGACCCAGCACGTGACAAAAAAAATATAGGAAGAAGCAAACAAAAAAGAGGGCGACCTGCTCGCAGATTTTTAGTGCGAATTCTGCAGGTCATGGCGGGGATTTTGGCCAACATCTTATGAATCTGCAGGATCTGCATATTATGCTAATCTCCGGGCCTCGTCCTGCCGCTCGACATGTTCCCATTTTTTGTTCTAATTATTTTTTATGGGTTCAGTCCACGCGCAAAAATTGTCGCACTTCTTTGTGGCCAGCCGCAGTTCGTCTCTCTTCCTGCAATTTTTGCATTGTTTCTGGAGTTTTTGTTCTATTCTTGATTTTTTATTTGCCCCTGGCCCGCTGTTCTTATGGCCTGGTTTTCTTTTTTTGTGGTTTAGACGCTGGACCCAATTTTTAGCCAATAATTGTTGCAATTTTTGTGGTTTTTCACAAGGAACTGGCATAGGTTTGGGCCTAAAAATAATGTGAATCCTGTTAGGTAGCAGCTAAGGAAAATTTATGACCAGGAGAAATAGCCTGGTTAAAAAATGAATATTTTTATTAAACACATTTATATGCGAGTGTCTTAATTAAGTTAGATGAATTTCTTAGATATATTAGTGTAAAAATAATGGGTTTCTCTTTAAAACATAAATCTCCTGCTTTCCAAAACTAAAATTATATTATTTCGGACTTTAAAAAATGTTTAAGCTTACTTCAAGGACTTAAAGTATTTTTTTAAGACCTTGCTTTTTAAATAAAATACTTTACCTACCTAATATCTCACTCCTTTTCCTTTTACTTTCTCCCGCCACTCTCGTTTTGCCTTTTACCCCTTCGACTAATGAGCAACTTTAACCTTTGCTAATGACAACTGGCCAGAAAATCGAATCCCAACCAGCAACCTTGACCAAAAATCTGGTGACAGATGAGGAGTTTTTACCACGCTCTAAGCCAGAAAACAGAAATCAGGGAACCAAAACTCGAAACCCGAAATCACTTTCCCTGCTAACCATAAATACCCGAGATACCCATAAAGTCGCTGGAACTGAGCGAAAACCCTTTGCTACAATTAAAATGTTAAACTGGAGTAAATATCGTAAAACCAATAAAAACCCAGACGGAGAGATGAGGGAATTGCTCTAGTTAAGGAGAAAAACACGCAGCTCAAAACAATTTCCGAAAAAGTTGCCTCAAAGCGAAGCAAGACGAATTTTTAACAAAGCGAGAAAAAAACACAAGAGCTCCGGGTCAGTGGTTCTGGGAAGGCAGTCCCTCGGGTCAAGGGTTAAGGATCGCGAACACCCGAACTAGGTCACTGGATCGCCGGGCACAAAAAACGCACAAAGCGCGATCGTAAAAAAGTAGAGCGCATCCCGCGAGGACATTGTCCTGCGGAAAGAAACCCTTTCCTTCGCTTTACAATGGCTTTTTGTGTCCTTTTTTGGGAGTTCGACGGTTCCCGATAATTGTAGCAAAAAATTAGTGCACGAAATTTAAGGAATTTACATGGAATGCGACCTTCGTTGACATTGCGTTTAACTTTTGATTTGGCATCTTGACTGATGGCGGAGAGCGTGCAATCTGGAAAAGTGAAATCGGATAGCTGGGAAAGTGGGAAAATGGCCGGCGAAAGGATGCTTAATGGCTTTACAACTTGTTGTCTCTAATTATGGTTAAAATGGGCCGTAATCCTTTGCTAAACGCAGCAACACGGACCGCCCACGCACGATTCCCGCGAAGTCCGCGTCATGGTTAAACGTGGCTAATCCTTCCCGTAAGCCCTTCGCAGCGACCTGGACTCGGTTCCATTTCGCGATCGGTGGGCGTATTGTTTAGTTTCGAAATCAAAATATTGGCAAACACGATGAGGCCTCTCCGTGGAATCCCGTGAAAGGGCGAAATGTGCAAGGATTAGCCAGCGGCCGAGCCTCTGAACGAACATCCTTTCGCAACCTTGGACCCACATCCCACTCTGCGCACACGCTCGCAATTTTACGATTTTATGACTTATCTGAAATTGGCAATGTCCTGCCGGCGACGACGACGACACATGCCCTGCCACGATCCTTAGCACGATCCTTTGCCATTGTCTAGCCCGAGAGTTGACTTTCGTTTTTTAACTCTTGCCTCCTTGCGACCTTGCGTCGAGGACAAGCCTTTTTGGCCAAAGGATTTGCCCATTGTTGCGGTTGTCTCAACTCCTTTTTTTGTGTGTCCCGATCCCCGAGGGTTGCATCCCTTTGTGGTGGCGATTGTCGAGTCCTTTGTGGCGAACTCCTCGCCGAGTTCGCAGTTTTTTAATGGCCCTTTTTAAGCCTGTTGTTTTATGGCCTCCGCGTTCCATTCGTTTTTTAAGCCTTTCTGCCCTGCTCTGCTCTCTGCCCAGTTCGGTGTCAACTCTTTAAGGTCTCTTTCGTGGGTTGTAAAACCCGCGTTTCGTCTGGAATAATAAATTCTTTTTTACCGAATTCTCGGAAGCTTTGAAGCAATTTTTTTAACCAGTTTTCGTTTTTCGGCCTGCCATTTTTTAGAATAGCAATTTTTCCCTTGCCAAATTGCAAGGGTTTAGTGGAAATTGGTTGACTTTCCGCGAATTTTCCCCTTATTTGATTTGGCAAAAGGCTTAAAAAACGATCCTCGACCTTTGTAAGGAAAAAAGAGGTAGATGAAGGTATTTGGGAAATTATGTTTTTAAGTCGAAAAGCCAAAAAGTCAAATGTAGTTTTTTATCGGAACAAGAACAAAAAAGGGTTTTGCGGAGAGTTCACGTGGTGCCAAGTCAGTTTTTTAGGAAAAAGTAAAATTTGAACAAAGACGATCATAAAGCAAATATAAACCCAAAGTTAATCTGGTTTAGAAAGAAAAACACCAGGGCGGTAAATGAGGGTAAAAAGAGTAAAAAACTAACCATACAAACTGTTGTGTTCCGCTACCATATACTAGGAAATAAATCCTTCTCTGTTTCTATTACTTCATCGCAGTTGATTCACAATTAATCCCATATCTCATACCTTAGCCAACACTTCGATTCTCTTTGATGAAAAACACCCATAACTCATCCCTCTTAAAGCCCCGGTCTAGATTCCAAACCATAAACTTCACAGATTTTAGCAACTCATACACATTAGATCGGAGCCACAAGTTAGACGATTTTTGATTGCCTTCATAAATTGAATTTCCATTTTCCAGCTTGATTTCGGCATTTTCCATCTAGGCAACCAACGAGGTTAATTATCGCCGCTGCATTGCTCAATAAGAAAAAATTAACATTTTCTCGGTGGTGCGACTTCCTTCTTTGGGGCCAAGACAAAGAGAAGATCGGACCCTGCCCGCCACCCTTTAACCCCCCCTCTTGGAGTCCGCCGATCGCCATATAGCTCATTACGCGGGTCGTGACTTGCCGAAATGAAAAACAAGTAAAATCGGGCAGGGGAGCAGAACACAAAAAGAGTTTATTGCAACGGATGCTTGTCGGAGATGCTGATATCTGTGCGGCTGTTAAATAAGGGGGAGTAGGGAGGGGGAGGAGGCTTCAAAAAGGGGGTGGGGTTTTAAAGGGGGAGCGGGGGATTATAGGGTCTCGGGTGGGGGGAGCAGGAGCGGTAGCGGGTAACAGAGGCGGAGACGCAGCAATGTTAATCTCCATAAAATGAAAACAATGCGCCGGCGCGACGATCGCCGCCAGCCTCAAATGTTTGGGCTCCACAGCTCCCGTATGCCCGCCAACCCTTCTTTTTTACACTGAAAAAAGTAAATAATCTTTTAAGTTCCAAAATCAGATAAATCATATATTTTTATTTAAAGAGTTCGATTGCATATTATTATAATCAAACAAATAATATAAAAAATCTATTCGCACTTAAAACTATTTAAAGATTTTGTTCTGTGTATAACTATGCATTTAAAATACCCTTTTTTTGTGCTGTGTATACCATTGGAACCCCAAGCGAGCTGGCCATGCTTCGTGGAGCGCGCATTTTGCGCAATAAGTGTGCCAGACTCCGATTCCAATGCAGACGCTGCTGGCGCGGAAGGACGGACAGACCGGTTGGTCAGCATTCGAGGTGAGCCCGCCGCTGCACAGCCCGCTCCATTCCCCTTCCAGTGTAATTTATGCGGCAGCAGCAGCTCAAGGATCCGGACTCCGTCTCCATCTCCATCTCCATCGTCGTCTCCGTCTGTGTGTGCGTTTAGGTAATCGCTGGGCATGATCTCGGCGAACTCGAACTCCAACGCCACCGCCGTGACAAGCTGCCCCGCTGTGTGGTTGGATGCTGTGGACGCAGCTCCTCCATCTTATGCTTCTACTCTCGGTGCGGCACCAGTATCCCCCCGGATTCGTGGTGGGGCGAGTGTAAATTACAACTTGCCTCTCGGCTCAACGCCCCGATTTCTGGCGGATCCGCGGAGGCAATCGCTGGTGCCTGTCGGTTTCATTCAGAAAGTTCAATAGTGCATGCAACGCCAGCCACGACTCAGTGGACCGATGCTACACCCTCTCTGGTCCCTGCAGCTTCCCCCTGATCCAAGCTTCATCCCGATTCCAAGCCCCAATCCGAGTCCCTATCCCTATGCCGGTTGCAGGGCATTTATGATCGATGCCAGAGTCGATTTCTGTGAGGCTGCTGCTGGCTGGATGGGTCGGTTGAGTTCCTTGGGTTCCCAACTCCTGCTGCACGCGATTGTCTTGTAGTAGCCTCGATGTACACTGCCAGAAGTAGGGGCATCCTTTAAACAAACCAATTATAGGTAGCATACGAAAATTGAATAAAATCATTAGAGGTTTAGTTCTGGCCGAAAGTAATAAATAAGTAAATTGACCAATAAAGAAATATTTTTTAATAATAATCTAAAATGGTAGCTCAAAATTCTATTAAATTAAATTTTAAAAATAGGCTCAATATTATAATATTTAATCTATATTTATTTTGGTTTCTTAAGAGTATCTTCTTCTGTCTGTAATTCTTGTTGGCCACCTCAGATAGAAGCTCGACACCTTCCTTTTTTGGTGACTGCTGGTGGAAGAGATTTCAGTACCGAGCCTGAGACTTGGGGATCTGGGATCTCGAGGCCGGTTCTCTCGAGGATGATGCTTGTACATATAGCTGGCCGTGTCTGGGTCTGGTCACGATTTGTTGGGACTCGTAAAACATTTTTAGCACCTCGACGACGACCAAGATGACTGACGATCTAAATACATCGATCCCCGGACATGGCTGCAGTTGAGCACTCCACTCCGCTCCACTCGACTCGGGATTGCCTTTGTTCTCGCGTAGTCTGCCAGACCGTTTTAATGGCATTTTTGCATTTTTGTATTTCTTTTGATTTCTGTTCCAGCTACCAAGCAGAACGCCCACTCGGTGGGAACTCTTTCTCATGCAAGCAACGCAGCAGCAGCACCAGCAGCAGCACCAGCGATCTTTGGAGTGGCATGGTGGCTGCCAAACACATCCTGTCATTAGGGAAATATTTATGTAGATATCGGGACGTCGGAGCAGCTGCCATCATCTAACGGTGCCCCAATCAGAGGCAGCCGAATTAGTCCCCACATAATTAACTCAACAAGTTTTGGGATCTCTCAAGGATTTTGTGTTTCTTTAGTCTTCAGACAGTGCTGTCAGCTTGTCCTCCTTTTTTTAATATTTGCAATTTTTAAACTGCTTTAGTTTCATATTTTCTATTGCGAAATCTGTCTCAGAATATTTGTGATTATTTATAGAATATATCATCCTAAAAAGTATGTATTCTGAATAAGTTTTATAATAATTTTAAATATTTCTTAATATTCTACTCATTTCTTTATATATTTTTAAAGCGATTATTGTTTCAAAACAATTCTAAATTCTAAAATAAGATTATTTTCTAAAATATTTGATCTTTTCCAATACATTTTCCCTTGATATTTTTGTATTTTGCTTGACTTCTTAATAAGCTGTTGGCATCACTATCTTCGGAATTAGACGGCTCCTTTGAGCTGGTTTTTTGGGCCTGCGATTAGCCAAATTTATGCAGAGCGCCCTCTGGCGTTGGTGAAATGATATTCCCGGAAATTGGCAAGGATTCAAAATCGCGAGGGGTGGAAAGGCAGAAAGGGCGAAAGGAGCAAGGAGCGGGATGAGGGAAGAGGTAAGGAGGATAGGTGCGGAAAGGACGAGTTGCCTGCATGCGTGTCGTGTCGTAAAAACTCTTTGCGAATCGTCAGTCGTCAGCAGCGGCGGCGGGAAAGGCATTAGTATTGGTATTAGCCAAGCCAAGCCATCAAGGCCAAATGGGACATTAGCGTGGTGGATCGTAAAACCCGACTGTATGTGTGTGAGCTGGCTAATCCGCGGAAACTTTAAACTCTATCCCCGAGAGAGAACCTCTTTCGGCGCGAGACTCACTCGGCTAGGTACGCCGTCCGTAGAACTCTTTCCACTCTTTACCTTCCGGAGGATCCTACCTGTCCGGTTTTGTATTTGTATTTGACGTTTGTCCGCCAATTGATTTGACATTGAGGCATGGCGATGGGCGCTGAGGTGAGGTGAGGAGAGGAAAATAACCCTAAATAAAACCATAAAATCCTTCTGCATGCTGCGCGAACCCATCCATCCATCCATCTAGCGATCCTTCCCAGCGAACCCATCCCAGCCCATTCCATCCGATCCTCACCTTGAGGCTGTCTTTTTTCATCGTTTTTTTCTGCGACGCGTTTTTTAGGCGAACTCGTAAATGTTTTGGAAAGCGTTTTTTATGCAATTTGTTGTCAACGATTTTGAGCATTTGTGATTCAGGGAACTGCGTTCGTTTTTTACGCAATGCGATGTAACGTCAGTTATGCCTTTATGGCTGCGAGTTGACTTTTTTAGTAAAAGTAATAAAGGATCAGCAGGGATACAGAAGGGAGTCGTCAGGAGTTCGCCAAATGCAGGATATATCCAGTACCAGGAAGTCTTGTTTTTTGCCAGAAACTCGTATTTACTAAGAGGGAAAAATATAACTATTGCCAACTCACTCTCTGTCGCGAAGTCTCTGCTGAAATCACAGACTTTCAACGGGTTAACTCGGCCCTAGGGTTATAGAGGGATATAGTTGTACCTGCACCCACCACGCCCATAATCCTTTTATGGCAAATAAACAAACAACGAACGTCACGGCGACTCTGGATCGACAGGATCGCTAGGTAAAAAGTGCCCGACCGGGTTGAAAGGGTGCAATAAACGGGGTTGAGACACTGGAAGGATAGGCTTGGCCCAAAGGGTATGCGTTGCACACGCGCAGTGGCATTGTTGCACGTTCAGTTTTATGGGTGTGTGGTTTTAGCCCTTTGATGGGCATGATCATCCTGTTAATAGAAAGCGTGCAAACCCTACCTGCCGCGGCCACCTCTAATCCTTTCCGAAGCAAACCGAACCGAGCTGAGCAGCAGTGAACCCCTTCTGGCCATGATTGCGGGAGGCGAGCGTGACTAAGGCGATTTAATTAACGCGGTCGCAACTAAGCCACCGATACGGGGACCAGGACATGGCTTAAACCAAACCCTTTTCCTAGCCGGGAGGCGGTGGCCATGCTAAAAGCCATCCGGCTACTGTTCCGCGGACGTAAGGGTTAAGACCCGGTAGCAGAAGGAGGCGGAGCTCGAATAGAAGAGGAGGTTTTCCAGCGAAAGGATTGTTGGTCTTAACTTTTGGAAAAACTCCAATATTTACCAAATACCAAAAGGACAGTCAGAAGCACTCTGCACTTTGCTGCGAAGTCGAAAAGTCAAGTCGCATTTCAGGTTTTCACCAGGCAAATTTACCGGCTGAGCCGGCAAAGCAAGGATCCAAATCAGGGATCAGGAAATATTTTCCAGGGGATTAAGAAAGTATTGTATAGCTCCCTTTGGCAAGACTACAAGAAGTCATACTACTCAGACTGGATTCTAAGGAAAATTGATAGGAATTAGGGTTAATCTGGTTTGTTTCTATATTTTTACAAATTAATTAGAAGAAAATTAACGTCTGCGTTTAGAAATTTTAAAGGATTTAAAAAAAGAAGCCTGCGAATGCTTCTGTAGCTTGTTATATATTTTAAAACTGATTTCCTAATTTTATATTTTATTTTATATGACTGAAAAACTCCTATCGGACAATAACTTTCTAAGAATTCCCAGAACTCAGATATTTTCAGATTTCCTAAGCATAAAAAACAAACCTAAAATTCAGAAATTAGTATCTTTTAAAACTCGATTAAGATAATAATATGCCTTGCCTTGCGGTTTCATAATATACAATGCCTTGGATATGTGTTTCCTGTACCCCAAATTTTGTTGGTTTTTTCCTTAACTTTACCGTTAGACCCTCTAATAAGTAAACCCGTTTGAACGCCCCCCTTTAAATTTTTTTGATTCACATTTTTTTCCTTTATCTCTTTTCCGGATCACGCAATTCCCTCCCTTGGCTGCCCTTATAAAGTCGGCAGTGAGCCACCCATCCTAAAAACAAAATCCACGACATAAAAACAAACAAAATCGCAAACGAAACGAAGGCAACACACAGCCGTGAGAAGAAGAGGAGATGAGTGTATTTTTGCAATGTTTTTTTACCTGTTGCTAAATTTAGAATGTCTGTCGTCGGGAATTTGCTGACGTTTGTGTCGAAAAATTAAGCCTTCTGCCGCTGACAAGAAACAAAAAAACTAAAGATATACAAAAATACCTCCCCTTTCACCGCCGCTGCTTGCCAAAATTAAACGAAATTCTGGGCAAAATGCGTCGTTACGCTTAATGAGTAATAAAATACTTTGCACAACAACCGCGGCGCACTGTGGGGCAACAAATGCTAGTGCCAACTCTTTCGCTCGCACTCCCGCCCTCTCTTTCTGACGGCTTTTGCCCCACTCTTGTTAGCCCAAAATGAACATTAAATGCATTAGCAATGGACCTGGCACACGCGAAGAAATTAAAACGAGGCATATTTCATTTTGTTTTTCATTATTAATAATTTTTATTCCTAGGAAAAATAAATAAATATTTAAATTAGCTCAAAATAATGAATAATTGTTTATAATTTATATTTATATTTATTTATTACAGTTGAAACATTTCTATGCATTATCTTAACTCATTTTGTTTAAGTGCCGCCAACTGATCGCACAGCGCAAATGTGGCGCGCGTTTTTAACAGCGTTGGCGATTTTTATGGCGTTTTAATCGCGAGAGTGGCGCGCGCGTCTAGAAATTTATTTTCGCCGCGGCCATGGAGCCTCCGCTCTCTCTCTCTCCCTATTTTTGTGTCCATATTTTCGATCTTTTTCATGTGCTCCCTCTGTTAGCTCGGCGCCCCCCAAATCAGCCCCCCCACTGTTATTTTTAGTTACATGCCGCCGCGCTGTTGCCGACGGCAGCGATTGGCGCGTGGGCGGCTCTGCCGCTGTTAAAGTCGCGCCGTCGCCGTCGCTGTTATTTCCGCTAACAGCGGTGATCGTGATCGGTGATCTGCAAAACGGTGATCTCCGGGGGTTCTGGGCGCTCGAGGCAGTCCGCCGGAGGGCGGCGATGAGAGGGGGATCTGGCGCTGTCTAATTTTAGACGCAATTAGCAATGCGCACATTTCGACTATAAATTTTTGCCACAGTTTATTTTAGACGCTGCATGTGATCGGTAAAGGCAACAACAACAATGGGGCATCAAATTGGGCGTTGAGCGCAAAAACAACGCGCTGTATCTGTATCTGTGGCCGTGTGTATCCGTAAGATACATCCACACCTTTGGCTGTTTTTGGCCAGCGAGCATGATGTAAAGCGCCGCCAACGTTTTCCGATGTTTCTGTTGCTGTTTTTATTTTGTTTATTTTCTCTGGCTGTATTTCGTTGCAATTAAATTGGCATGCACAAGTGCTGCCACCGACGCCTCTGCCACCGCCACCGCCCCTGCCGCCGCTGTCTCAGCCAGCGTCGCTGACCGCGGGCGGCCGCCTTTTGATCGGCTGCCAAATTGTAATTGGAACGCGAAGGTGTTGTCGACGTCCGCGACTGCTGCCGCCTCAACGTTTCGAGTCTATAGCGGCAGCATTACGGCCGGGGCATGTGTTCTCGGCATGGCAACCTTCCACGGCGACCACAAAACGCATAACACTAGACAGCCATCAAAAGTGCCCGACATTCCTTGGGGTTTCGTGGATTTTCGAGTCGTTAAACCCAAATATCTGCGAGCTGTCGTGATTGATTTGCTTAAATGGACTCTGAAATAGTTGGTTCTTCGGGTTTTATCAGTTCTTCCAGTTCTTTATGAAAGAGATATTATTCCTTTCTGTCTATAATCTTCTTTATTTTTGTCAAACTTCAAGAGTCTCTCAAAGACCCCAACAAATTTAGCTTTCATTCCATTATAAGCTCTAGCTTCAAGCCGCCTTAACATATCGCCTCAGAATCCATCGAAATAATTAAATCACTCTTTCTACCTAAAGAGGCTCAGTTTATAGAACAATTCCCCAAGAATGTGGCAAGTTATGAATGGTTTATATTTTCTATGGCAGCCTGGCTGAAGCCCAATGTTTTCCCTGTAGTGGCGTGTAATTACACACAGCCTTCGATTAATCATTTCTCAAAACTCGACATAAAAAAAAAACTACTAAAAACCGAAACGTGAATACCCGCCGCTGCACGTAGACGCCATCAAGCTGAATCTAAGCGTCGCCCGGCGCACGTGTGATACACGCAGCCTTGTTCCGCTCGGTACATACTATAGTAATTTCCATTATCATTTCCATTTCATTTCGTGGCGATCGATCAAAAGCCAAAGGGCTACAACGGCCTTCACTTAATTGCTGATCCAGTGGGGCAGGAGTAGAAGCAGCACAAGCAGCAGCAGCAGCAGAGCCACCCATCACCGCCACCCACTTCCGCCTGGCGTGCGCACAGCCCCAGCAGCAACCTTGTGATCTTGTTTACTGTTTAGCAACCCCCGAACCCGAACCGAGCAGATAAAACACTCGGGACCGGTGGCGTCATATCGTCGCTGCTATTTTCACCTTCTATGGGACGTCGTCGTTGCCGTAGCCGTCGTCGCGTTGGCCGTTGGCATGAATCAGCACAAGTTTAACCATCGGCCAGCACCGGGGCACAGCCTCTTGTGAATCCCTCGTATTCGCTTTGGTCGATCGGCGGGGGTTTCGCAGTGTGTGATTTCCAGAAAGGAAGAAACGCCCGCTAGGCTGGGGCCTCGGGGGCGTATGAGTAACGCGGGGCTAGGTACACATGCATACACACCGAAGCGGGGCAGGTAGCAAGCACTCATATACACACGCATACTCACTCCGTGCTAGGTAGCCGAGCTGCCGGTATGTTTGTGCTGCGGTCGTGTGGCGCGCACTCGCGCTCGCGTCTCGCAACGGCGATTTAGCCCACGAACCTGTCGATCAATCGTCAGTCGTCCGCCAAGAGCCCAGCGATAAGGTAGTCCCGCTCCGCTCTGCCACCCCCACACAAGCGCAAATAACGCACACACAGATACTCACGAGCCGACCCGAAGCGCCGCACGATCGATCTTCGTATCGCGTCGAGACCGACTTTTAATCGCCGTGCAACCAGAATCTGCCACTCATTCGCCTGCCGTGACTCGTAGCGTGCGGTTCCCACTCGCTCCGCAAATAAATCGAAACCGAAAGCCACCAACCCACCCAGAGAATCCACACAATTTACGTGCTTCTCTGCGACGCTGCGCGAAAGTGAAAATAAGTGAACTTGAAAATTGCAAGCAGAATATACAAAGAACAGCTAGCAAATACACACATAAACCAAGACAGTGAACCACTAAGCGAGCGCAGCAAATCCACATTTGCTGCCCAAGTGAAACCAGACAAACTGTGCCTCAAACTCAACAAAGAATATCTAACCGAAATGGTTACCGGCGTTACCAACATGACCGCCAACGTCCTGGGCACCGCCGTGGTGCCCGCCCAGCTCAAGGAAACACCGCTCAAAAGTGACCGTCGGGTAAGTGTCTCTTCCTCAGCAAAAACCATCCCCAAGAACCTCCCAATAATTCCCTCGGATAACCAAAAACCCTCAGAGCTGGATTAAAATTTCTTGAATTAAATATTAAGAGCTCCCAAAAAATTTAAAATCTTCCGAAAAAAATATGCCACCAATCCGGATTAAAGCGCTCAGAATTCCCTTAATTGAGCAGCACTGCCTCCCACTTCGCACTCGATTTCCATACTCGCTGTGGGCGAGCAGCCCCATCAATCCCGGTGCCGCTGCCCAAATGCATTTCCTTTTTGGCCGTCTCCCACATGGCCACAGTCGGTCTCCCAATCTCTGACAGAGACCAGAGACGACGACGACGACGCAGACAGACCATAAGCAGTCGCCGTCGGCGCGCCAACACAAAGCAAATTTATCTCGCTCGGCGTTGGTGGCATTTACTATATACACGCAGCAGCTCCATTCATGAGTGCAGCCCAAAATTGGCTGATGGAGCTGCCCACCAGTTCGGCGGATTCGGAATCGGATTGGGCTACCACTTGGCGCGTGCGTCGCGTGGTCGCTGCAATTGTCGGTCATCAGCCGCCGTTTTTGGCCAAAAGCTGACTTCATCCGCGGGCGTTTTGTGCCGCCACCAAATTTGGTGGAAAGATTGGTGATTTTTTTTTTGTTTTTTTTCGGATTTTTAATTTTATTTCGGCATCGCAAAAAAAATTATTTTTTGGGCCTAGCTCGGTTTGGCATCTTCGCATTTCCCGCTCTGACCTTGCGTGGCATACCTGGCCGCCGGCTGGCTTATTTATAGCCCGGCTGTGGCTGTAATTTATAACCGCCAAACTATTTTTATCAATGCCTCGCCTGAGTGGCGCTATAAATAGAGCACGCGCCGTGCGACTAAATTTGGCCGCCAGCCAGTCAACCCGTGCAGCTCCTCCACATTTCCCTCCCCCCAAATCCGATTGAGACCCATGCAGCTTCCTCTATTTTTGGGTCGCTGCATGAGGTCAAAATCAGCCATGCAAAAGCCGTGACTAATCTCAAACCTTCCGCCTCTTGTCCCTTGCAGTCGAACAAGCCCATCATGGAGAAGCGACGACGCGCCCGCATCAACAATTGCCTCAACGAACTGAAGACTCTGATCTTGGATGCCACCAAAAAAGACGTAAGTATCTGACAAAAGACAAGGGCTTGGGAAGGGGTAAAAATATTTGAATTTAAAGAATTTATGTAAATCACTTCAATTTCAATTTAAATTTAAAACAAAAGATTATATTGATTTTTGCAAAAATTAAATAGAAAATATTTAGTTCCTTACTAATTTATCTTTTCCTTTTCTCTCTACTTTTAGCCGGCTCGCCACTCCAAATTGGAAAAGGCCGACATCCTGGAGAAGACTGTGAAGCATCTGCAGGAGCTGCAGCGTCAGCAGGCTGCCATGCAGCAGGCCGCCGATCCAAAAATCGTAAACAAATTCAAGGCGGGCTTCGCCGAATGTGTCAATGAGGTGAGCCGCTTTCCCGGCATCGAGCCCGCCCAGCGTCGCCGCCTGCTGCAGCACCTGAGCAACTGCATCAACGGCGTCAAGACAGAGCTGCACCAGCAGCAACGCCAGCAGCAACAGCAGTCTATCCACGCCCAGATGCTGCCTTCGCCGCCCAGCTCCCCGGAGCAGGACTCGCAGCAGCAGCAGCCAGCGGGAGCAGCAGCTCCCTATCCCTTCGGACAGATCCAGCAGACGGCCAGCGGTTACTTTCTGCCCAATGGCATGCAAGTGATCCCCACTAAGCTGCCCAATGGAAGCATTGCCCTCGTGCTGCCCCAGAGCCTGCCGCAGCAGCAGCAGCAACAGTTGCTGCAGCACCAGCAACAGCAACTGGCAGCCGCAGCAGCAGCGGCCGCCGCAGCAGCTGCCGCCCAACAGCAGCAGATGCCGATGCTGGTGTCGATGCCCCAGCGTACGGCCAGCACTGGATCCGCCAGCTCGCACTCCTCCGCCGGTTACGAGTCGGCGCCCGGTAGCAGCAGCAGCTGCAGCTACGCCCCGCCCAGCCCGGCCAACTCCAGCTACGAGCCGATGGATATCAAGCCGTCGGTGATCCAGCGTGTGCCCGTTGAGCAGCAGCCGCTGTCGCTGGTGATCAAGAAGCAGATCAAGGAGGAGGAGCAGCCCTGGCGGCCCTGGTAGATCCAACCGATCGGCCGAATCTCCCGCTTTTAAGACTGACACAACTCACCCACATCCACATCCACACCCACACATGCGCAGGCGTTGTGCGCATGCGCAGACATTTCACATCATTCGCCGGGATAACGCTAATGTTGCTCTGAAGTGCCTAACGCAAACATGCGAATCCTCGGAAGGTCCAGCTTCCTCCTAGGGAATCTTGGATGTGCTAAGATTCCCCCACGGGAGGATGGGACCTCCATTAAGACACTCACCCCCACAGACACACACACACATACACTCGTTGTTATAACTTATTTATTATTATAATTATGTAATCGATTTGAGAACGGTATTGTATCGGAACATCGCCAAACTACCTCAGTCCAAGTACTTGGTGTTGAATTGCCTCATGTATCATGTATTACAATCGTTTTACTTTTTGAAAAAACAGCAAATCAGCAAAGTCTTCCACACACAAAAAACACGCAAACACACACAAGAAAGCTGAAACACTTTTTATGAAAAAGAAAAAACGTAAAACTAAACTCTTACATCTAGAATTAAGTCGCTGATTAAAATTAGAATTTTGTACAATAGCCTGCTAAGCCGCTTAGGGTTTTCTCTCGCTTTTAAGTCTAATCAAAGAATAATTATATTTATAAACAAGCAAAAACTATTCGTAAGGCCACGTGATATAGTGAACATAATGAGCTTCTAAGAAAAACAAAACAAGAATTTGATACAAAACAAAAAACAAAACAAAAAATCAACAACAAGAAAAGAAAAAAGCAAACAAACAACATACTAAAAAGAAATAAAACTTGAAAATTCTACTAAAATATCAAATACGCAAAAGAGAGTTTATATTGGGTTGGGTTTTTGGGGTTTCGGGTCCCTTGGCTTGGGTGAAAGTCGCCTTGGAGGTCGGAACACATCGACCCCCGGGACTTATCGCCGCAAATTCCACGGTGGCTATATACAGTCACGCTAATTATAATGCCCATGGTGAAATTCATTCTGCTGGCGAGGATCCGCGGGGGATCGGCGCTCGTTCCACGATAATAGAACTACGTTTTAAGGGGCTCGATTCTCGCTAATGCAATCAGCACGAAGAGTTGAAGGCCTCGCTGCGATCGGACCGGAACGGAACAGTATCGAGCGGATATAGGCACTGATTTTCACACATCCGGAATACTCTGCGATATGACAGAAACTCCATAAAATACAAGTCAGGAGAGGAACTGACTGATAAGTCATGAATTCTATTACCTATTAATCAGGAAAAATGGGCGCAGAACTCTATCAAGTGTTTTTCCTTTGTTCTCAAGAATTTCAAAATATTTTGCAATGTGATTAGTAATTCAAATTGGAAAGAAAGACTTCTCCCTAAGGACTTGGAAAAATATTATCCCCCATTCTTAGATTTATTCCCTCCTGGGCTTTTGAATAAAGGGGGTTTTTTTAAATTAAAAAAAATAATCTTTTCCCTTAACAGCAAAAATCCAAGAAAGACTTTAATTGGCATTATAATAGATTCCTGGATTTGGGGTTTAAATTTCTAGAACCTTTCAGTCTTGAGCCGAGTTATCTGGAAGTCAATCGGTTATTCCTCAGGGTTAATTTGAAGAGTGTTTTTTTTTTGATAAAGCTGGATACAATGTATATATGGAATTTCCTTTTCTTGGTAACTAGTAACCAGGGGCCGCTCACGCCCCCAAAACCCCATATAATCATGTACATATAATCTGAGCAAATCCCGGGCAAAATTATCGTCATTGCTCGTGACAAAAGTTTCCGCGAAGTCTGCGGAAAAAATACCGCATCATGCTGATAATATGGCAGCGATAAAGCGGATAAATAAATAAATTAGTTTTCCACTGTTAGCGGGTTGAGTTCCCGAAGAATCTGGATCCGTATCCGAGTCCGTGCTGACTCCCATTCACGGGATGACTGGATATGCCGACGATTCACAAATTAAACCCGTGCAGCCTCAAAGTCCGGGCATAGAAATGTAGAAAATAATAAAGATTAAACACAGCAGCCCCTCAGCTGTCAAATGTTCTAGAATTTAGAGTGATTAACTATTAGAGTGGATATAAGTTTCCAGGAACGTCCGATTTGAGGGTTTTCAAGTGGCGTGGACAAACGAATTGAAAGTGCATTCCATTAGTCACTGGACACGACTTTTGGCACTCGAGTGACTCATCCTCTAGCAATGTCTAGCACGACATAGTCCGAAAAGTGTTTCCAGTATGTCTGCTAATTTATAATGGAACCACCCGACAAAACATAAAAACGCGCCCACTGAGTCATCAATTTGTTAAATCTGGTATTTCGTAGGGCTGATTTCAGCAGAAGTTTGCCATATGGGCGCTGATTAAGGGGGACTCCAGTTTAGAAGAACCCCAGTTGTGTGGGGAGTTTGGGTTTTTATAAGTACTTTTATCATGATATCCCATGACTAACCCAAAGTTTATCCATATCAAAGCGGAAAGTCCAGTTTCTGCCAAGGAAGATAGTGATATTAATCCATTTTCTTGCATCATCCTTGTTTACGCAATGAATGACATTTTCAGATCATACCGGCATATTTTCCTGACCAAGCAATCATTATTTTTGTGATATGATGAAACACAAAGGTAATTAAGGAAAGTAGATTATATATAATAAGCAATTCTAAGAAGATAACAGGTAATACTTCCTTTGTTATAATTAAGGGTGGTGGATTGAGATCATTTGAAACTACTAGAAAAAGTATTTTAATTATATGAATAATGTTAGTGAAGTTAATTAAAATTATAACATTAATTATATCTGAAACTAATGTTAGCAATAGGAAGAGAAAACTTGAGATGGGCAAATTAAAATATATTTATTAAGATAAATAATATATCTGAAGTAAGCAATAGTTTGGTGTATGATTTACATTTAATATTTGATTTAAAGTTAAAATAAAATCCATTTGAAGTGAAATAACTTATATTTTTGCTAGTTTAAAACCCCCAACTACTTAATTTAAGTCATGCATGCCACCTAATTTCCCATTCGCTGTGCAAATTGCAATTTGCATGTCTGAATTCCTCGACAGCCAGCCAGCATGTCGTCTGTTTTTCGGTTCTGCCTGGGAGTTGAGTCGGTGGTCCTTCGATTTGATCTGCTTGGCAGCGCCATTCCTCTCCGGAATGGATTCGCCACAGTTGCGCGCAAATGAAATCGAAATTGAAGAACTTCTGAGCTGGGTACCCGTTGGGTTCTCCCTGGGTTGAGTGTGGCACTGAGGTCTGGCTACGTGGTGGCGACATATGAGGCTGTTTGCGGCTGCGTGGAATGCCGCCAGTCGCCAGTTGTCACGTTTTGCTCTGGCAAATGACCCCAGAAGAATAAGCAAAAAAAAATTATATGGTGTTTGTCGTTTGTCGCTTGCCGTTTTGGAGACCGTTGTTGTTTACGACGACTCGTGTAGCATTCCATGGAACTGGGAGCTGGGAACTTGGAGCACTTCACTCCAGGCCACTTCATTCATGGTAATTGAAGACCGGAGCCGCCGCAGAAATTTCAGCGAACTGCTGCGAGATAAGCGGGAGTAGAGTTCGAGCTGTTGCAGCTGGAGATCGCAGATCGGAGAACGGAGATCCGGAGCGGAGCGGAGTGTATACGCATAAACAAGTTGAATGAACCGCAGAATTTCGTCTATTTGGGAGTCAGTTAGTCGCGAAATGAGACAATCGGCCAGCCAAGTCAAGCCAGTTCACTTCCACTTCCAATTGGCAATGTCAAATGCGAGCCAAGTTTAATGACTCGACGACACCCGCAACTGCCTTTTGTTTGTGTTTAACAAAAAATAACTTTTTGTTGTTCGATACTTTTTGGCACCATAGGTTTTTGAACTTGTTTTGCCAGTCTTGATTAGACGACGGCAGTGCTTTTTCGGCATATGAAATGAGTGCGGGACTCACCGCAGATCTCGGAAATGTTAGGAGCTATTGAACCAGGCACTGCGGTTCAAGGAGACTGGCTGGGGCAAAGATTCTAGCTGCGCTAACTGGGCCTAAACACAGTTACAGAGCCGGCAAGGTCGTTCGAGTCTCGTTCCATTCGGTTCCGACTGGTTTTTGTTGGCCAAAAGACGTGCTTGGCATAGACAAGCGGCAGATTCGGATTCGGCGGCTTTGACATTCAACTCGCCGGCGGCGGTTCAAGTGGCACAACCCGCCGCCAGCCACTCCCCACCAAAGCACGGCCCATGGGCAAGGTCAGTTCTCCGCAGTGGCAGTTAACTAACCTAAGTCATTGCGCTCGCCTCACCCATTTACACTTTACACTGCGCCATTAAAAACAAAACCAATACGAGTGGCATTCGGGTTGCTATTTACACAGACTATCGCTGATAGGCTGAAAAGCTATAGGACCGGGTGAGGTGAGCTCCCCGAATCAGAGGGGGAGCGGGAGTGGCCACCTTATCACCTTGAGCGGCACGTGACCGCCGAGGTGGTGCGAAAGAATTTTCATCGAGCAACCTGATCGTGCGTTATTGGATCTACTATATAGGGACCTGAAGCGGACTCAGTGCCTGGCTTCGTTGGAATCTCCACGGGACTTCATGTAAATAACAACGGTATTTCTATATATGCGCCTGTATCTTGCAAATCTGCCAGTGTCCACAGCGGCCCCAAGTAGCTGATGCACAGGAAAAAAGGTGCTCAAGAAATTTTAAAATTAAATATATAATTTTCCGATCAGAACATCGGTAAACTGGGATAATTAATGATAATAAATACTTTTTTTAATTATTTTATTTCCCTATCAATAATTTTAAGGCAGTTTTTACTATTATTTAACCTTTGTTCAATTTTAAACTCCATTTGCTGATTTATTTAAGTTATTCCTTGAAATTATCGAAAAAAAATTTGCAATTAGTTTAAAAAAAAACCCTAAAATAAAATTCAACTAAAATATTAATTTTTCGGCTCTGTGCACTCATTTGCAATTTGAATACTGTTTTTGTTTTTATTCGTTTCGGGTGTGTTGTTTTCTGTTCTGTTCGATCGCATCCACTTACAAGCCCAGGCCCCGTGCATAGCAAACTGCAGTGCCACGCAAAATATTTCACTCAAATAAATATAGCCGTTTATTTTGGGAAATCGAAACAAGCGATACAAAATGGGGAAAAAAATGTAAGTAAATAAATAAGGCTGCAAATACCGCAACGGAACCCACTCGAATCACGTTTTCTGTCACGCAATTTGAGTTCTTTCAATGAATCGGATTTGGAAATGGAATGGAAATGGCGCAGTAGTGGGCACACACAAGTATATATATACATATATATAGATGTACCTAGTGGATCGGTGGTTCACTTATCAAGTCAAGTGCTGCAGAGGAAGAGAAAGAGGAAGCGGACGGTGTGGGTTAAGTCCAAATTGGGCAATTGAACTGGCAGCTTCTGTTTGATAGTGGTCAGCGTTTGTTATGGTTATTGACCATATTATCTGATAAAGCTGTTTTCACGGCTTCCAATCGGGTATTAGCCACATTATTCCAGCTATAAACTGAATGTGCCTCGGTCTAGACTTTATCTAGTACAGTTGACACTATCTACATATATTGGAAACCAGGTTAATTGAATTGTAATTGTAATTGAGCGGTCACCTGTGGGTTGTAATCGAGGGAATATACATAACTTAATTTATGGTCTTATTGTGACTATTGCATAAAATTTACCAAATTTAATTGTAGCACCTGAAGGTAATAATAAAAATATTAATTTAAAAAGCTAATCCACTGTTTTTGTTTAGAAAGGAAGTTGTTTATGTTTAGGACAGCGCCAAAACAATAACAATCGATCAGCTGCTCGATTACAAGGGGTTAAGTGAATCAATCCTATCGATGTCGGCCTAACTGAAAGCATAATCCCACCGACTTAGATGGCATTCCCAGGCACAAAGCAAAGCTGTGTGCATGCCAAAGGAAAATGCCATGGGATTGGGATCGCATCTAGAGCTCAGACGCTGTCTGGGCGGATGAACTGGCTTTGGCACTGCAAGTGGAAAATTTTCATGGTTTACATCAACGATTTGAGTCCCGCCAATGAGAAGTGTCAACATGTGCTCGTCTGATTAGCACCGCCAAAGTCATCGCGGTTTTGGGGACGTCAGCCAGGTGCCAGTCGCGTTCGCAGCACCACTCGGGGGTTCGGCCCCCGGGGAACTCACGCCCACTCCCAGCCGCAATCACAGTCACCTGCCCGGTCCCAGTCACAGTTCCACTCCCGAAACGCCCCATACTCCGCTGGAAATTAACACTCATCTCCCTGGATCAGCTAATTGCACAGAGAAAAATGGGAGGCAAAGGCAAAGATATCGAAAAGATATGATTAAATATATATATATTTTTTGAAGTCTAAAAATTGAGATTCATTGTAACTGAATGGACATTTTCTTATAAATGAATGAGATACATGTTCTATAATTAAGACTTCTTGGAATTTATCTTACGAATTTTAAATCTTTATTCTCTTTGCCAAAACACACCTCTAAACACCTCTGCTTTTTTTCCAGTGTCCCCCAAAGTGGGTGGGGCTGTAGGGTTTTGGGTTTTCAGGGGGGGTGGTGGTGTCGTTTTGCCATTCGCCGCAGCGTTTACCAGTTACCAGCTTTTTTTCTGCTGTCTGTTTTTTTTCTGATAGCTGCCGCTGTGTTGTGTTGACTTGGCACATTTTTGTTGTGATTTATTTGCGCGGCGTTTTTTGATTGAAATCGCCAAACAACAGAGCGAGCATTGACGTTGACGCAACTGTGGGAATATTCCACTGCAGCGTGCGCGGCTGTGTGTTGCCACTATTAGTCCACTGAAAGAGACGCAAGCTGGCGAGCACACGCCTCCTCCTGCGTCGGCTGGCGCTCAATGTGTTAATGGATCAACAGTTTTGTGTTAGTTTTTAAGGGGCGCGGGCAGGTTGTTTTTTTCGGGCAGCCTCGGCCCCACCCCCTTTCCGTTTTGCACACCACCCCACCGGCCTGATTGATTGCCCCGCTAATCAGCCGGGCTAAGTGACTTTTTGTCCCGTGCCTGGCTGTGTGCGGCGCCAATTTAAAGTTTTTTTTTTCATTTCTTCAGGTTTGACTTTTGGGCGTCACTCGGCCAATGGAGTGTGCCGTGTCCATCCCCATTCTAACCATGCATATATACCTACGATATATATCCATATTAAGCCATGTGACGGGGCTCGCGTTGCTCCAAACGTGACTGCCCAACTTTGGGTTACCTTCATCCGGCGTTTCACTTTCATGGCGGGCGGGTACTTGAACTTCAGCGAGTGTGTTGACAATGACACTATCATTACCTATGTCGCTACGATATTTAATCAGTGAGTCACCTAATGGCCCACATTTAAATGATGCGAGGAGTCATATATTATACCTCTAATGATAAGTAAAAACAGTGTTTTTACAGGACAAAGGAATGTATTCTATATTTAACTGTAGATAAGATTAATAAATTATTAAGCTGTGATTAGTATTCCAAATAAAAGTAAATTTTATATAAACATTCCCTTAATTTGTTAAAAGAAAACAAACTGAGTTTGGTTAGTAATTTAGTTTTTTGCTGATCAACAAATTCTTTATTTTTTAGGGTATTCCGGCTTCTTCATTGATACACCCCTGTATTTTTTATTAATATTTGGCCACAAATTTAAAGCTAATTATCTTTCAGCACACTCCAGCCCCCTTCACCACAATGCCACCAGTTAATCAATTATTTCACTGGAGCATGTGGTTAACATTTTCGCTATCAATAACCATTTGGGAAAAGCCATGACAGGAAAATCCGCTTTCTATATTTGAAGCGCGCCGCTGCCTCCAAGTGGCAAGGTGTGAAGATCGTAAAAAAAGGGAGGTTTGCCACCTAACGGCTACCTTTCGGCGTTAACAGGTCACATTTAAAACTTAACGATGGACACTTTAAATAAAATTCAAGCCAGAGTGCCACCTTGAGTACATGTACCCCATGGCGGATGAGTAATGGAATTCCCATCATGCAAAGTCCGCGATGTCCGAAGCGGATGGTGTTGAACGATAAGGCTTGTCGACTTTGACAAATGAAATTATTTCGGGGAACAAGGCAATATAGGGGTACAATAAATCAGTACACTGCCACCGACTTTTTATGGCGTTTGTATAAAAGCGAAAGTTGGGAAAATATGGATTTAAATACAATAGTTGGGAAATTAGGTGTTTTTTAGACAAATTGAATTGAAGCTCTAATATTAATTATATTTAAATAAGTTCAAGGGAATACATTTCTACCATCTGTTGTAGAACTTGTTCACCGAAAATGTACACTTGTTTTGTAGGAAATGTCTTGGGTTTTTTGGTATCCAATAAGAAAATAAGGCCATTTCACGATAAGATAAACGCTTTTGCAAAAACATGAAATCATCCCATGGCAGATACCCTTCAAATAACATCAATCTGGTCATGTTCCACCCACTGACACCTTGGATCCCCATATAAAATGACTCATGGACCATTGCTGAAAAATGTGATGAAATTCGTCCGTTTGACGTTTTCGAGTGTCACAGATAGGGGAAATTATTCTGGTGATAGCGGCAGCGACATGACATTGACATTGTCAGAGACTTTTTATTTTATTATTTTTGCTTTAACTAACCCCTCAATTTGTGGAACGCCTCGCCGCTGGTATTCTTGGGTAGAATTTGTATATTGAACCCGCTGACATTGCCGGAGTGCCAGAGATTAATTGGCACGGCCGGAGACTGCTCAGAATGGGGAGACACTTGCCGAATAATTGGGGAAATACCCGATATTAACCTGGGGATCAGTTGAGAAGGTGCATGCCAAATGTGCGAATAACTTGAGCGGTTCAGTGTGACGCATTACACAGAAAATACGACGATGACTGCGGGGCCCGAGATCGATGGGGAGCTCAGGTGTCCGGTGATTTGGTGATTTGCCTGATTTCGGGCAATCAATCATAATCGAAAATCAAATCGGCGGCGGTTGGCCGGAAATGACCCACTCGCCGACTGCCACGTACTAACTAACGATGTCTCTAAATGCTTATTAGCACTCGGAATTAGCGACTCGCCAAACAAAATCCCAGAGATCTCCATGGCAGTGTGCGTGTATCTGTGACGTCGCCGACTTGTGACTGAAATCTGACTCGGAGTCCGGAGTCTCACGAGATACATATGTACGAATATCTACCTATAACTCGCAGCTCGTAATTCGTACATCGGGCATGCAATCTCGCAGATACATTGACGGAGCACGCGCCGATATGCGGAGCGTGTGGCCAGTATATCTGTATCTGGTAGTGGGTATCAGTACACCCAAAAAAAACACTGTCAATCTAATCGTAAGTCACTTAAAGAATGGAGATTAATACATGTGACATCGAGCAATGTCAGCAAGGAATGAAGCATAATTTAGTCAAAGTAATAAAAAAGTTAATATTACTTGAAATGTGATCATAAACTATCATAAATTTTTAAAATGTATAATTAACAATAACAGAAACACATAATTTGGTACCTTTTTACAGTAAATATTAGCTAATCTCTGATTATAATTAGTTTTATTGATGACACACTTTATTCACTAATCATTTATATACATTGATTTGTTTAATAAATTCAATTAATGAAAAATTATGAAGCTTACGATAATTATTTAAAAAAATAGGAAATAAAGAAGATATTTTTCTATATATTAAATGAAGAATTAGCGCTTTTAGGGCTTTTTAGTTTAATTTGCTGTGCGTCATAATTTATTAATTTAGTTTTTAGCTAGACATCTTAAATTTCAATTTTCCAAAACCAAAAATGATTAGCAAAACAATGATTAGTCAAATACATTCCACGAATTATTTAGTTAAGTTTATAGTTTCCGTTTAAAGCTATGTTTTTACCAATTAATTTGTATATATTTGCATTTATATTTTTGCTTTGCTCTTGAACCTTTCAAGGCATGACTTTTGCTTTTTTTTTCAGTGCATTAGTTAAAGTGTGGAAAGTTTCTGGGGTATAACGCCTGGTCCGAAAATTGAGGGATGATAATGAATACAATATAAATCGATTATCACATTTAAACGACGACGCGTCGCTGCCTATCACAATCATTGCGGTTAGCGAATTCCTAATTCCCCGCACACGGCGTGAAGGATTAGTCTTTTTCGCTGGAAGCCGAGGCTACGGGGCTCCAGATTCCGCATCAAAGATATGGGATCCGAATTCGAAAATCCCATCCCGGCCTGCCTGACAACAGCGGCTTAAGCAGACGATCACGCGACACGCCGATCTCGCGATGATTATGCAAGTTTTCGCAATGCCAATGGCGAGATGCGTCAGTCGGCCAATCTCCGTCTGGCTTAAGAGTAATTAGCACCGCTGATCACCCAGTCGGCGGTGGCCACTGGCCACTGATCACCTATCACCCTGGCCAGACGCACACTTGTCCACCTGATCAGTGGATCACCTTCGCCGGCTCCGCGGTTTCAGCCAGTCTGGTCTAGTCTAGGTGTTAACTGCGCCGTGTCGAGTCGTCGGACGATTGCGTCAGGTCGAGGGATTAACGGGGACTAACACCCTGAGGCGCCTTACTAACCAGGATGAGGCCATCTAAGGAGTTGAGCCGCAGGTAGGCTGAGTTGCATAAGTCCCATAAATTCCTGTGAAGACTTTACGCAAGGGATAAACACATATGACCTGGTTGCTATTAAATAAATATATTTGTTTACAACCATTATTTTGCTCTTTAAAATAGTTTTATTATTATATTTTTTATTTTTGTGTTAATTTTTATGTAATATTTTCTTCTGTGTAACTGGTTGGGTGCAATAGTAATTGCTATTGTCCACAGGCCTCGATAAGAAATTTCTTCTGGAAGAATTGTTTCTAACTAGAACGGAAATGTAATGGCAGATTATTTTCCAAGAAAAGCAAAAAAAATCCAGGGAAATTCCTTGAACAAATCGGTTTCTTTTATCAGAAATATGAGTGTAACTTAGTATCTGCATTTTGCACTTTCACAAAGCCCTTCTAATGGTATGCTAAGGTTTAAAAAATGTAGAATAAAATATAAAAATGTGTTATAAATATAAACATATAAAATTACCATTAATAAATTTAGGGAAGCTAAAATATTGTCTTGTAAATGTATAATTTTTTTAAGATTCTTTATTGGCCTGCCCTTGACCTTGCGGAATTCTTGGAAGTATCTATACACAACCCCTATTGGCTCCGATTCGCTCGAGCAACACACCCGGACAAAATATTCATAAATAGCACCCTCTGCTTTTTGGGTGTATCGACATAATTTGGCCTTGAATATATCTCAGTTCAAGTTCGGCGGCGTCACTCGCACAGACAAAAACAAAGCGGCAAAAAACAACAGAGCCAAACAAAGCTGTTTCGGTTTTGAAGCTGCAATCTGTCGAACCCCCCTTCAAAACCTCAGAAGCCCCTTCCCGAAGCCCCTGGGACGCCACTCGCTGCGACACAAAACACCCGCACCCCAGCGGATCCAGTCACAGTCACAGTTTCGGTTCCAGTCCCATTCACAGTCCCCCAGTTCCATTCCCAGATAGCGCAGCTCAAGCTAAGTTAATCGTTATACCCTTACAGAGAGGGTATAGTGGCTTTAACCGGAAGTTTTGAATGTTTTTTTTAGATATTTTAAATTAACAAACTATAAAAATAGATCAAGAAAGCAGCAAGAGTATTTCTTAATTTAATTTAACATTATAGTCTTAACATTTTATGAAGGAAAATTCTAAATGTAATATTTAAATTAATAAATTTAATATAAAAACAATCGTATGCTTTCTCATTGTTTTATTGGATTTTATAGATAAAGATTTTATAGATAAAGATTCCCTTCAAGAGTATATATACCTCGGCTTTTCTTCTTCCTTGCCTATATTAATTTATTTATTTTCCTTATTTCTTTCTTTTTTTTGTGATGTACTGACAAAGTTCCGGCTGAGCGCCAGACATGGAGCCGCACATGCCATGGCTTCAATTGTTTTCGCTGCATACGCTTATGTGTACAATGAACGCGCCTTGTGCGCTGCTGGGTTTGGGTTTGGTCGCATTTAGTGACTTTATTGCGCATACGCCGCGTGAGCCATCGGAATGGCTATTTACTGTTTCTGATTCCCTTGTTTTGATTTGGCGCACACCCCGAAAAGCAAAACCCGATCGGAGCCAGCGGCGATCAACTGGGTCATTGGACGAGCCAAAATATTGAGCTTGCACGATTATAACGACCTTGGCCGACCTTGAACGTCGTTAAAAAACATTGTTAGCTTGTTCAATTGCCAATAACAAAAGGCGAAAGCAATGGCCATAATGGGAAAAGTTATTACCAATTTTGTGCGTTTTAATTTGTATCTATTTTACCCTTTTGGGAAAGGAAAGAAAGGAAAATATAATATAATAATAATATTTACTCTTTCTTTCTATATTTTAATTTACAATTATATATTTATAGCACCCAAACTAATTCAATAACAAATTTCTTTTCAATTTAATTAAATATATTTTATTAACAAAATAAAACTAAACATTAAAGATCTAATAATCTTTAACATAAATATATATAATGAAATTATCAAAACAATTTTATTTATAGTCTGAAAAAAATAACTTGGCTTGATAACCAGAAGCCCGATTCTTAGAATTCTTAATTATTTACGAGTTTTTCTATTTGTTTTTTTTTTGTTAAGCCCTCAGAATTCAAAATCAATTTAATCATCATGGAATAATCACGATACTATAATTTGACTACCGAAATATAAGCTTGATTCCATCTGGATATTTCCATACATAATAATAGTAATTAATATGAAGCCAGTGTACGGTCGCAGCCAATTATAAATCAACAAATGATACCCCAACCTGTCCATAGCTATCCCCGGCGTATCTCCCTCCCGCCGATACTGTCGCCGATTTCTGTTGTTGTTTTATGATTCGACCTTACCGTGGCGTAGGGCTACTGTATAATTCCCGGCCGCGGAAAAAACAACAAAACAACGAACACCACCGAAAATAAACAAAATATTCAAACAAATAAGCGAACAAACAAGCTGCTTCTAGTTATTTGCGACTGATTTATGGGGAATTCCAGGTGCGTCAGCTGGAGTGGTTCTGTGGGTCGTAACTCTGGCACTGACACCGAATTGGGTGTCCAATTGTCGAACACGGTTTCGCCAGAAAAAAGTATAAAAAAGTTGTATAAAAAGTAAATAGCAGACAAGTTAACAAATAAACCAAACAAGAGATAAACCCGAAACAGTTTTGTTGATGGGGGAGATTAGTAGGGGGAAATTCGACTTGGTTCTTTGGAGAAGTACTCTTTTCATAAATAATTTATAGCATAAATATTTTAATAAATTTCTAAACAACTTTGGCCTGTAATAGATCTCTTTTCTTAATACAATTTCAGTTTTAAGACTTAGTTTTAGCATCTGTAGAGGATAGAGGATTTCGAGTAGCCTGAACTTGTAGCCCATATTCAGTTCACTAATTTAAAATGCAAGTTTTATATCTGATTTATTGTTGTGTGAGTTATGGTTCTTAAATTTTTTTTTTCTTAATTTTGAGAAGTATTTTTGTTGCTGGCCATCAGCGAAATTCCTAGCAAGGTGACTTTTTCCGCTGTCTGTTCATTTCTGGGTGCGAATTTGAAATGCAAATTCGTGGCTCCACCATAATGCCCGCAGATCTTGGCTTAGCTTAGCATATATTGCGGCTTATATGTACGAGTATGGGGTTTCTAGTGTTTTCCGTGCACATAAAAATAAAAGGTATTAATTAACAATAAAAATAACTTGACTGGGGGCACGCTTTGGCGTTATTTCATCGACTTGGACTCCGAACGTCCAAATGAGTAACAAATGAAACGAAGCTCAGGAAAGCAGCCGTCCAATGGCAACAACAATGTCATCAATCTTTAGACTGAAACTCTTTTGTTATTTCTGTGATATTTTTGGCACTGTTTATTTATTTATAAAGTCACATTGTTTTTCTTGTGGGCACAATCAATCTATGGCGCGAAAGCCAAAAATAAATCGATCGCTAGGCTTAACCGCAAACTTAACGCCTTGGGCTCAGCCGGAGATATCGTGGCCGCGAGTGACGCAAGTCCCAAGTCTGGCTTTCCAGTAGCCATCGGCCACAGGGGGTTAATCGTGAGAAGGGCCACCGTCTGCCCATAATATGCCACTATTGTTGACAATTCACACCCTTGGGCATCGCCTAGAGTGGAAGATTTTTTTGTTGCAGCCCCGACTCCGACTCGGACGGCATGGAAAACTACGGAGAGTTTCTGGGACCCCGCCGAAAGCCCCATTTGCTATCATTAGATAGACCGACTCCAGCGTATTTATTTACAAGCTTTACGACTTTTAACTTAACACCTGATAACATTTGATTTAGATGTCACAATTAGCGGACGACAAAAATTTCCATATCGGTGTGAATCTCTCTGTCTGGACCCTCTCGAGGTATTTTCAGTTCTTTCCGCTCCGTCATTAAGATTGGCCTATATTTAGACGAGCCACGTGCAGGTCTCTATGTGTCATAACGACATTCTAATCAGGCTGAATAAGTCAAGCTAGTTTGGGCTGATTCTAATAAAAAAGATACTGTGTGGCTAAGCAACTAGATAAATACAATTTGTGGTCTAAATCATGAAAATTCTGTTGTCTTGAAAAAACACTTACCTTGGCAGAAGGCTTTTAATATAAAAAGTGATTAATGAGATCATAGTTGATGTCTATATCAACCAATATCCTTTTAAGCTAAATATTTAATTCTTATTTTAAAATTGTGGAAAATAAAGAGATAATGAAAGCCCAAATGCTTCCAAAGCACATCTAACTCTTGAAATTGAATATTTTATAATTATAACTATTCAGAATGAATCAGTAACATATTTTCTTCGCCATCTCATAGGAAGCTTGAATAAAACAGTCGCTGAAACATAACAATTACCCCTCTTCCCTTATAACTATAGGCGTCATTTTCTTTTATTGTCTTTTATAAAACATTTTTTTATAAAACATTTCCCTTGATTACAGATTGAAATTGATAAATATCCGACAAAATGCTATATAAGGCCATTACGTAGTTCCGCCAAAAAACGCTCCTTTTAAGGTCACAAAACCTGGCATTATCGATCGCTAATTGATGGTAGTTTTTTCTTTAATTTTAGCTATCACATTATTAGCACACGCTTCATATTCCGATATAGTATTACCATCCGGAAATGAGTCGAGCCCCGAAAAAGAGGAAATTCTTTACGGGGGCCGACCGATTAGATCTGCGATTGGTACGACTTCTTTGCCTGAATGGGTGGAAATCTATTACCCAGTAACGTACTTCACCAGACGTGGCTACCCAGTCAAAATCATGCCGATTGCATGCATCGTACGATCTTTTAGGCTGATATTCCAGCACCTCCAGTTCCGGCACAACACCCGGCACCCGGCGGCTGCTGCTGACGTCAAAGTCTTTAATCGAAAGTCGAGCGATGTGACCCACATAGAAACATTGAAAGCACAAGTGTTGGCCTAGCCCTTAGTCGCTGACTAAAGTCGGCCCGGGATACAGATAAGGCACCGCGAGTCCCATGCACCGCAACACGTACTACTCGACGGGGTCCAGAAGTACACTGAACGGTGCTTCTACCATATAGAATTATATAGAATTTTTGAAAATGTTACATTATTTAAGGAAATACATAATTATATGATCATTTTTGATTGAATTAATATTCAAATAATGTGACAATCAGGACTCGAATATAAGATATATTAAGAAAAAAATCCACTTTTTCTATTAGAATAAAAATAGTATTTATAATATTAATTTACCAATATTATGGCTAGCAGAAATGTTAATAGCCTATGCCAATTTATCCCTTTGTGACGCTATAATTAACAAGTAGCTCCGAAATGGCTTAAAACAAAATCTTGGCAAAAGAAACAGAGAACGGATTAAAGCAAAACTAATTTCTCTCTCCCTTAATCTTTAAGATCATTCCTATTAATCCTTTATACATTCCTAGAGTTAACATTTTTCCTTATTTCTTGAAACAATTTTTCTTCCTGTGCTCCAATCGACAGCGTCTACGTGCGCTGCAGTGCGGAGTCTCGAGTATTTCACCATTTGATTCCTCGCACAGTGAGCACTCCGATAAGCCTCCGCCCGCATGCGACAGTTATACGGCTATATATTATAGTACAGTATAGTATGACTGATTGTCTGCCACGGCCCAAGTCAAGACGTCGTAAACAGCTTATCAGCCGGCGGAGCGGGCCCGACGTTGTGGTTACCCGTCGAAATCGCTGGAACAGCACCAGAACCTGTCGTCGGAGACAAAGACCGCGACAGCGACAGAGACTGAGGCGGCATGCGATCAGTTGTCGGGGCAAAGTACACCGACAACGTCATCGTGGAACGCTGACGCAACGACCTTGCCGAACGACTCTCCCACGGCCCACCCACCGACCGACCGAGCTGATCACCGATCACCGCCCACTTTAATGACGCCAGCCCAATGTCCAACTGGCTGTTAGTGAGTCACCCAGTGACTCCCATTAGGTCCCATGACTGGCATTCTAGCGGATCGGTGATCGCGGATTGCAGGATGTGGGGCTGATCTCCGGCTCTTCTCGGAATCTGCGGCTGAGCAATGCAGTGATTTAGTTTGGGGAATGCAATACGGAACTGGGCTTGAAACACAGAACTGGGGTGGTTTCAAACGGATTTTACACTAAAAGTTCCCCCCATAAAATATATTTTAAAGCGAAGAATATATTAAACATTTTCTTAATAATAATGTACTAAGAATGAGGTGATCAGGGGTTAAAAGTAAGCTTTATTTTGTTGGGGTTTATATAATTCTTATGGTGCTCTTTGACATTTCTATTTATCATGAGCTAGAAATCTTATTTTCATAATAAATCTGTTTATATCAATATGTTTTATAATCATTTACAAATTAAAAAAATAATACAAGAATAAATAATATGTATATATAGAAAAAATATGTACATATATTATTTTTCTGATATGAGTTGATTTACAGCTATATTGAAATTTCAATTAACGATTTAAATATTTAATCTTGTAGAGATTAAATGGTTCTATATTGATTTATCAATATTTTAAAACAAATAAGAGTTAGCAGAATGGTATAAATTATTGTATAAACAAAAAACAATATGTTTTACTTATTAATTACGTCTTATTCATTAACAGCTTGGTTAAATATCTTTAAATATACTTTAAAAATTTTGAAATGTATCCAAACTGACTCTAAGTGGTTTGTATCTTATCAAAACCGAAAGATACATGATTGATACATCCCTCATCCGGCTATACCAAGGCAGTGTCATACTTAGAATCCACATGTCGATCATTATTCTGAACCCTTCTTTATATAATACGATCATCCGATCTGTTGCCGTTGTCTCTTTCAGCATATTTTCGGCCAGACATGCCCTGAGGCCCCACAAATCTATGGCCAAGACACAGACACACCACACAGGCAAGAGAAGATTTTTTTTGGATGCTGCTTTTTCGAATCGGGTTTATATCTTCTTTTTTTGTGGCTTTGTCTTTGGCGCCGTCTAGCGCAAAAATGTCTAAAACTGTCATTAATTAGAATTTGCAGCGTGTCGGGTCGGTGCCATCCGTCGTCGCTTGTCTGGCCGTTTGGCATTAAAATGTTAGCCAGGCCAAAACCCGTCGAAGGGGGCCCAGACCGCATTCAAAGGTTTCTGGAATTCCCCCGCCGCAAAAAAGAAAGCAAGCTCCCATACAAGAAAAATTAGCCAACGAGCGCGTGTTTGCCAAAGCAAAAAGAGTTAAAAATAATCATAAATAAAGGTAGGGAAATAAAGCAAATAGCTCTGAGACAAAACCAGTCGGTGATGCCGTTCGAGGCGGCGGGCAGGTGTCGCCGGGGCAGGCCAGGTCCGGACGGGCCCCACTCTGAGCCCACATAGTCCCTCTGTCCCCCCATTCCATCCGCCGATCCGGAGCCACACGCGCCGTGCTTCTGTCATAGTCTGTCGTAGTCCACGCGACTGCAGCTGAATTCACACGCTTCATTGTGGTTTATAATTTTATTATATATTTTTTTCCACTTTTGTTCCATTTGATTGTATTCCGCTTCGTGGAATTTGCGGCGACATTCCCAGCACACTCCGTACTATTATACACACAGCCATGTGGATATAAGTATGTATGATATAGGTATGGATAATGGCCACAGTCTGGCTTGTCTATTGGCAACCCGAATGTTTGCCTAGATTGGATTTGCATCCCAAATTAGCCAACTGGAGCACCACCAGCACCTTTGGCGTTCCAGATTGTGATCTGATCTGTGCTTGGCATTCTTTTGGGGCAATAAATAGGTGTTTGGTATATTTCCGTGAATAATATTAAGACCCACTATAAGATGGGACATTATGTTTCTATTTTAGAGGCGACAAGCTAAGGCTTTAGTTATTCAAATTTAATTTACGATTTATTTATTGTTTAACATGATTTTAAGAGCTTTAATGTACAGTACAAAATATCTAAATACATTTTATAAATGCACTTGTGTTTCTTACTTAATTAAATTATTTCTTATTATTATAATTGAACATTTTTCAACTGATATAAAATCATTTTTACTGTGTTTTTGAATAGAGTTTACCTTATATATTTTCCTTTAAAAATATTTATATGTTTTCGTTCTCATCTTCCTTTATTGAATAAATTTTAGCTTTTTTATCCTAAATGTAACTCTTCTTTGAACCCCTAAAACTGCGCTAATAAATAGTACTTCTCACATGAATATCCACTGTAACTGCTATTTTCCGACATTTAATTTGCAGCTGACGTTCTGTCAATTAGCTGAATGGAATGGGCCAGAGCTTGTGTGGGCGTTTGATTGATGTTAAAAACGCCGCCGCCGCCGCCATACGATTTTCCAAATACGATAATGCAGCCAGCGGACCTGGTAACTGGCTAACAGGTGGGTATCGAAATGGGATCGGATCGGGAATGGGTGTGAGAATGGGAGCCCTCGGGAGTCGTGCTGGATTTCCCCCAGACAGAACAGATAAAATACCTCATAAATCAAAAGTATGTAAATAGTATCTGCGCGTGTGTTCCACTTTGTTTACCCATTGATGTTGACGAGCTCTGCTTTATTGCACTCCAAGAAAAATTTAAATTATTCCAAAACAAATTAATATATTTTTGGTGGAACGAATGTTGATGTATTTTATGAGAATTATGATTTTGCAAACTGGAATTATAAGACTTGATCTGAAAACCATCTTTATATAATTAACGAATAATTTAGAGTATGTAATGTTTTGTTAAACCCCTTAAGTTTTATTTAAATTACGAGACACTATTTATTCTAAATTTATTTTAAATTTAGTATAAAGAACTTATTTGTATCTCCAAGACACTCTTTATATTATTGTTTTTCTTTAAGTGAACTAAACAATTTAAGATCACTCTGGTGAGTGATTGGGGGCCAACTAAAGTTCGATTAGCTGACAACGAAACGCGCCTGGGTTCTAAACTGGTCAATTCTAGGAAGAGATTCGATCCGGCGAGGCTGTGAGCCGTGGCACGTTTTCGTAATTATGGCTCAGTGCAAACTAACTGCCAAAAGTCCACAACTTCGAGCGTCTTTATTTGTTTGTTTTTTTTCGCCTCTTTGGCAAACGCGTGCTGTGTATGATCTGCGTGTCGCCACAAATCTTAAATATCAACACTTTTTTTTAAACCTTTTTTTTGGTGTTGTTTTGGGCCTTTGGTTGTCAAATGGTCAGTGCAGAAGTTGCGTAAGTAATGGCTCCATTCTCGTGTCGCGGGAATTGCTTCCTTTTGCCTTGGCATTTTTTATTTATTTTTTTTTTTTGACTTACATAAACGTGTGTAAGCGTCACGCTTCATTTTTTGTTGGTTCCATGATTTTACGTAAAAGAATTATTGAACCCAAAGCATTTAAGCGCTCGTGTAATCTGAAGAGGCATTTTCAGTTGGGGATAACCGTATTATGACGAATTCTCGAGCACTTACCTGTAAGTTTCCAAGGCGAAAATATGATATATACAGGTATTAATAGGTTACAGCTTTATTATTAAATATTATTAAATATGGTTAATTCAACTGTTTATTATAAACATTAAATAAGAAGTGATTAATGAACTCTTATAAAACAGTTATTAAAAAATATTACGTATACGCCATGGTGATATTTATGGTTAAGTAATAAACTCAAAGGTAAACAGTTTCGTAAGAAAGCTATTTTCTATTACATCAGTTGATTACATTAAGATCTAAAGTTTATAGATATTTATGAAATTCAATTTGTAATTCGGAAATTTGTTTTTCTCATTTCAAGACTATACTGATTTAATATATTTTTTAAAAGCAGTAAGCATTTAAATTTATTTGTTTTAATTACTATAATATATGAATTTACAATTCCTCTTGGAAAAAAATTTCTTCTCTATAGAATTCAATTAAAAAATATTTATAAATTATTATTTTCAATCCTCCCTTTTTCGCAATACTTAATCCGAGAACTTCTATTACAACTATGAAAATAATTATGTAACATAGATCAAAATCGATGAGTTTGAAATAATATTTAATGGGGCCAATAGTCAAGTATCTACAGACTTCTGTTTTCAGTTTCTGCCGTCGACACCCGGCGTAGGGTGACCGACGCCGCTCCCCCTTTAATTGCAGATCCATAGCTATAGCTTCTCAAGTCACCAGGAAAAGAAGAGCAAAATGAAATGCGAAAAAATGCACAATGTCAACTGAAATGCTCGCATTTAATTGGCATTCCGGTCCAAAGTCAATGCAACGCTTACATAATGCCACTTATGCAAGCAACCCGAAAAGGAAAGGCGCAGCACACACGCGCGAAAAGAAAATATTTTTAAAATTTTTTGCTGGGAAAGGGAAAAGTTTTTGGGGTGGTGGGGAAATTGCAAAACGCGCTGACCCACTGAGGTGCGCCCAAGAAAAATGGTATAAATAAAAATAAAATGAAAATCTCGACACGCGCCTGGTTCATAAAATCGGATGGGAACTAGGGTGTTCGCAGGTACTCGTTATCGCTATTATCCTACCTGGGCAAATACAGTAATTAGATTGTTAGTAAGTAATATATTTTAGAGCACATTATCACAGAGTATTTTTAAAACAAACTTTTTAAGAAGCATCTTTAAAGAATTAGGAAAAGCTTTATATATGTTTTATTATCTTTTATGGTTTCTGAAAGGGATAATTTAAGGATTAGCCTTGAATTTTGCATTTTACAATAATTTATTTAGCAATTTCGTGGATAGTTTCTTTAAGTTTGAGGAAATATTTTAATGGCAGTAACAAGACATTATCCGAAAATATAAAAAATATAAATATACAAAAAAAAAGAATACAGAAAAGTGTTTTAATTTTCGTTTCTTTAATTTTAATAATAAGCTATAATACTTATAAGTAAACCCTAAAGTAAAGCTGCACCTTGGAGTCTGGGGGCTCCCTTAGTAATTACTATTACTACAGGTAAATCCAGAAAACAGAGCCATCCACTGTGGTCCCTAGACGAAATTGCTGCCGGATCGGGGGGAGCTACCCTGCCCGGCAATCCGGCATGGCGACAGAGCAAAAGTCAACAACGGGTGGAAAAATAACAAAAGCTTATGAGCAAACAACAAACAACGCGGCGACGGAAACGGAGGCCGCTTGGAGAAAGGTAGAGGAAGGGGTACCGAGGGAGAGCGGTACAGAGGAGCGGTACTGGGAAAGAGCAATGGAACCGCACAAAGATTGTGCGGCACGTGCCGCGGCTGGCGTCAGCTCCAAATGGAGGCCAATAGCGCGAGCGACCGAGCGTCGGTCGTCGTGGATTGTGGATCTTCGATAGCCGAACGTTTAATGCCGAACAACGATCGTCGAACGGCGGGCGATGAGCGACGTGCAATTGATCGCGAAAGCGTTGAAAGCCCCCCTTTGAGAACCCGCCAACCCCCTTTAAAGGCGATCTATCGCCCCTTATTTCGGGGTGCTGTGAGGGGAGGCGGGTCTAAGGGCGGCAGCATTGGCGCCCAGGGGTTAATGGAGCATGATGGCGTTTTCAATTCAAGTGCGGAGCCAGTGATCGCTGCACAAATTGCGAGTATCACGAGTTGTCAGCACCGGCAAACAATAGCTTCTATAGCTTCAGCAAATAACCAACATTTTAGATATATATTTCCCTATTTCTTTCCCCCACTTTTCAATTATTGAATTACCGCCTGGGTTAAGTGACAGCTGGAAAGTACTTGCCACCTCCACTTAGTATAGAGAATTAATTGTTTTTCAAAATATCACAAGATTCAGTTTGAAGAAGGCATTAATGGAATTATTGATTAAATTATTTATTGTTTTCTTGAATTAGTATACAAATTGTTTGCTGGTTATTTGAATGTCAAACAGAACTCTAAATGTAAATGTTAATTCTTGCCAGCTAATGACTTGCCATGGCATTTACCGAAATGAATTTCAGCCGTTCGCTGAATATTTTAGGCTGCGATGAATATCATGAAATTAATTGGCCAAAGGTTACAGCAGAGCCTTCATTCAAAAAACAAAAAAAAAAAACAGCAAGCAAACAAGCATGTGCCCACCCAGGAAAACATACCAATGAGCCGGGTAATTAGAAAGTTCAAATCTATAAAAATGCCTGCGTTAATTGTCCAGCTTAGTGAATGGGCAAATAGGCCGTTTGGCCATTGGCAGCTATGGCGGAGGAAGGTGCTTCCGAAGGGGAGCACGCCACGCCAAGGCAAGGCAAGGCAAGGCATCACACTGCCGTATCATGGGCTCCCAACACCGGAGCTCCAAGTCTAAAGTGCTGGGGCTCTGCTGACGCACGAGATGATTATCAGAGGAGGAGAGGGAGGAGGCATTGGTGGTCCGGGTTGGGCCAGGGGCGGTTCACAGGCGGTCCGGGAGCGGCTAGGGGGCAGGGGCGGTCAGCGATCGCTCCGGCGGCAATCAGCAACACGAGCCGCAGCCCCAATTGAGCGTGCTGCTCGTGCTGGCAGCTCGTGCCGGCGAAAAAACAGCGCCGATCGATCAGTCACTCGGTCATTCAGTCAGTCAGTCAGTCTTTCAGTTAGTCAGTCTCTCAATCAGTCGCTCTGTCATCCAGTCAGTCAGTCGGTCGATCGCTTGATCGGTCAGTCGAGCGCCCGTCGAATTCGTTATGGTAATCATCATTAGCGCGTCGCGTCGCCTTTCGTCTCGTCGCTTAAAAAAACTCGTACTCGTGCCAGACTTGGCTTATTTTAGCAAAAGGTCAAGCCCCGATCGGTGATCCAAGAATGCGCCACCGCCAGGCGGATTAGGTGACCTAGGAAAAACTACGGAAAAGCATTTCCGTTTAGAAATCGATCAACAATTCTCTGGAACTACGAGTGCCTCCCATTGATCTTTGAATGTTTGCTGGCTGACTTTTACACGGGAAACAACTAGAGCTCCGGTTAGTTCCGAAATAAAAGTATTTTCGATAGTTTAATCTTCATTTTATAAAGCAACACTATCAGAATTGAAAAAGAATATAAAATAGAAAACGATTTTAGATACTTTCAAAAGCCAATTGTAACATATTCTTTTGCTTTCCAGATTACCTCACTCACCGAAAAACAAAAGAAACTCTATAAATTGATCACCATATCATTATTAATTATTTTTTTACTGTGCAGCCGACAGGTTTCGCTCTCCATCTGACTAATCAGCAGGGTCCGAGTTCTCGGAACCCGGCACTTAACATAACATAGTTGCCACTTGTGATTTGTCACCGGCGGCGACTTCCTGAAGACCAGATGCCAAGTGCCAAGGGCCGGGGACCAGTTCGAGGGGCTCTTACAGAAGGCGGAACTGCCGGCAAGGTCGGACTGGGATTTGGATTGGGGCCTGGGTTGGGTGGGGTTCGAGCTGAGGGGCTTATCAATCGTCAGACATTCGTCCCAACCACGGGGTGCTTCGAGGTCGACCTCTCAATTGTCTTGATAAGCAAGTCGAGTGCCTGCCAGGGGGCTCTTGGATTTGGATTTCGATTGGGAAATGTATTTTGATCTTGGAATGGGTCTCTGGGGTCGAAGCCTCCGACTCCGTCTCCGCCTCTTACCCTTCCCCAGAAGAAATCGCCCAATAATCCCCTCGAGCTTGCGCCTCTTGGCTTTATGACATTCGGCCGCCTAATTAGCGTCCGTACTCGAGTTGTTTACTTAGACGCCGCATTAGATGCGATTAGATTGGGTCGAATGCCCTCATGATTGATGGTTTATTTTTAGTAGCTCTCGGATTATTAATATTCGCTTTTTATTGTGACTCCTGGACTCTTCGAGTGGCTCAAGTGTGTGTAATCAGCTGGCTAGCTGGCTGGCTTGCCGGCTGGCCGGCCACTGTGTCGCAGAGTGGGCACTTTTTGTTTGTTCTTTCGGCGTTTATGGCAGACACCGGACTTTGGCACACTTGCGAGGGGGCCTCTGGCTATCTGGGACTACGATAGTCCCAGCGCAGGCCCGCACAGTTGCTGCAGCTTTATCGATGGGACTAAGATATCTATTTAGTACGACGTACTAGCAGGGCCATGTGACTATCCACGTGACACAAAGGCGCTGCAAGATGATTTTTCTCTCAGTGCAGCCAACGGAGGTTTAACAAAGGGGTAGCTAGCTTTAGACGGTAATTTATGGGCAATAAATATATTTTAATTCATGATGATCAAATAATTAAAATTTATTTTTGGTTAACCATTACTTATATTTTGTCTGTCTTTAGCTCACAATTATTTAAAAGATATTTTGATGTGTTTTTATATGTTGTTATATATTTTTCATTATTATTAGAAAAGTTTAAAAAGGAATATAGAATATTTAACAAAATGATTTCAACAACTTTCTTTATTTTAAATAAAATCCTATGCCTATTGTAAAATGTATGTATTTATTATTTAATGATTATTTATTAATTTCCTCAATGGGTTTACACATTTTTATTTTTATTTTTAAGTCATGTTTGAGATTGCCAAGTAAAATCTTTTTTAAATATTTCTCATACGTCGATTGATTCAGTTTTTGGGTTTTTGTGTTGAGCATTATACCAAGTATTAAAGGTAAGAGTATTAATGTTTAAACTTGAATAAAAAAAACACTTGATTTAATTAAAGTTTATATTATACCGAGATATATCCCCAATTTGTTGTATGAATCGCATTCTGTTGTGTGTGCCAAAAATATAATTTTAGCAACGCCAGTTTTCAGCTACAAAAAAAATCTAAACCTTTTAAGCTAATGCTTAAAAGTCGATACATTTTGGGTTTAAGTCGCAGTGCGGTGATTTCACTCCTAGATACTCCTTATCACCTAGAGAGTGCTATCTGGAAATCGATCTAGCCATCGACTTCTGTAGACCCGGCTGGTCACCATATTGACACACTTCCCTGACACCCCTCCAAACCGATACGAATCGTTTATCTTTTGGCAGTCGAGCCCACTTGAGTGCCGGGCCGGGTTATTTCGTGGCTGCCGTCGTCGTCGAGTCAATAACACTTGGGGAATTGACCAAGTCCCCCCGGGAACTCTTATCGCCAGGAGCGTGACTGCTCCCCGTCCCCGAGCCCGCGCCGGATCGGCCACCGTCTTATCATGAGATCCAAAACCCGTGCTCGCCACGGTCATATATATAGTATATAGTGTGCCGTATAGTTTGATCGGGGGAGGGAACGTCAGCCGCCCTTATCTCCCGTTTATATGTACATATTTGTACGGCGATACCCGGCGAACACGTAAATAGATTATATCTAGGTAGCTGGCAGGGGCATGACTTTTTGCGTGTGCCATGACGAATGCGACGCTCCACCAAATGCTATTTTTACACCGCCCTACACAACCATGCCTCCCCAATCCGCACACCTTGCGCCTCACACCTGCACACACCGTCCGAAAAGAGACAAAAAATAACACCCACCACCACCCATTGGGGGGGAAAGCAATGAACTGCGAGTTGTTGAAAAAATTTTCCATGAATTGTTGTAGTTTTTTGTTTTCGCTTTGTTGTTTGCCATACATATATACATATATACGTTCACGTTCCCTCAGAGTCGTAGCTTTTATCAATAATTATTTTGTTGTGCTCACTGCGAGCTATGTCGAGTGGCTCTCCTTATCACCACCTGACGCCCCATTCCGGATCGGGGGGAAGCGAAGGCGATGGGGGTGCTGCACTGCATCTGGGACTGGGACTGGGTCTGGCGGCGGGTCGTGTGACACACAATCACACAATCACGTAGGCCGTAAGCCGTCTGAGCCGGGACTGGGGTCTATAATTAGATGGTTCCAGTCAATATTAGCCCCGGCAAGGCTGACACGATCGTCCGATAGATCGATCGTTTGGAGGGTGTATCTACACAGAAAACAATTTATTACATTCTATGAGGGGTTATCAATGCCGTACAAACATTACAAGGCCCAAAAGTGAGTAAGAAAATAACTCATTATCGTTTTTTACTTTACAACGTTGCAAGGCATTAACGAAGTGCGTTAATTTAAATGTTAGTTTACTTTTTATTTAGTCAAGAGGTTTATAAATGAAGATATTACAAAATGTATTGATCTATTATTTATTAATAATTTTATTGCATTTTAACATAATTTAATTTTAATGTATATATTTAACATAATTTAAATTAAATAGGATGATGGTACAAGACTTGTCTTTAATAATTTATTTATTTATATATAATCTTCTTAGCTACAAAAAATGTTTAAGTCTTAAGCTGAAACCTTGTATTAAACAAATAACATCCATAATAAATGCCTACAACATTTATTTACTCAAAGAAAATAATAATATATTTAATAACATCAAGACACTAACCCTCAAATTTCATGAACTTTGTACTTATATTTTCATAACTCTTATCATATCACTGATAGCTAATTTTTAAATATCCCATATTTAATTTAATTTCACAATAATTAAATAAATAATCCCTCTGCTAATATTCTTTATTTTCCCTGTGCGCTCCGATCGCCTGTTGCCATGTAAACCATACCCTTACCTAAGCCACTCAACTGATCGTTCCGACGACGGGCCCGGCGTATCTGCTAATTGATTGACGCAGTAACTATGCAGCAAAACTATACGACCCACTACGGCTACGGCCACTGGTATCTAGCATAGTGATTGCCAAGGGGTTCGGGAGAGGGTCTCGGAACGGGTACCGGGTCTTATCGCCTCCCCTCGAGTGATGGAAAATTTGAGCTCGCCTGGTGGCCATTTTCTCCTCAACTTATTCCAGTTTCGGTGACGCTTCCTCTGGCCCCGTGAAATCGATGGTCAATTTAATGCATTTCAGCGGCCATTACTCAAAGATGTCTCTATCCCGCTCGCAGGCCATCCATATCCGTCCCATTCGCTCCGAAAATAATTAAGGTTGCATCGGAAGCAGCTGCTGCTGCTGCTGCTACACTTGGGTGTTAACTTGCTTAACGTGCATCAAGTCGCAAGCAATTATGAGCTGCAAGGGGTTCGCATCTCGCAACAGCGCTTCGATTCGCTGCAAATGCAAATCGTGGTGGTCGGGAACGGGCAACCACAGCAGCGAATGCTGCCCAAGTAGCCCTTGTCCAGGGTCTCTCTGTGTAATTGAACAATTTTCTGCACCGGTCCGAGGACCAAACACAAAGGCACTCAGGTCTGCAGCAATGGCGAATGGCAGTGGTATAAAGTTGAAAAAATCACAGCTAACCCATATTCAAGTTTATTAATATGAAACTAGTTAAAAATACATATGCTTACAGAAAATATTAAATTAAGATAAGATATTGTGTCTTACTGTATTTTCATCCTTGGTTTAAATATATTTTTGTAAATATAGCATTTAATTATCCCCGAACCACTGTGCTCCCTGTGGAGGGTCAGACCGGAGCGAGTGTTTATTTTGGCCCAACCGGCTCTCGGGCCAACAGCAACAACAGGAGCTGCCGCACACGATGCTGCCAACAACTACAACAAAGATGGTGCAGGACAAACAAAGGCGTTGGCCATAACAACTCAATACACAATGCACAGGCAGGGCTCTGTGCGGACTTGGGATCGAGCGAGGATCGTGGATGAAGGGGCGGGACTGAGATGCGATCCCCAGACCAGACATGGCCAGACAACTGAGGCAATTTATGTAAATACATCCGTGCAGCAGCCTTGATTTCCATGTAAATTCCAACGCTGCCTGCCCGGGATCGGGGCAGGTGCGAACTACTTTCAAACTACCGATCGGGGCGATCGTTGGGCAAATAATTGGAAAATGCCTCAACTGTTTGCCAAAGCCCGCTGTTTGTGCAGTCGAAAGGCAGCTAATTAGCTGCCTGCAGGTTCTAATGCGGCCAGACGTGCCAACGGTGCGTATGAGTAATGTCACACCCAGCACTCGCGCACAAATATTGACAGAATTTTGCCTTTTTCGCGTCAACGACTCTCGGACAAGTCAGCGGATCTGTTTCTCTTGGCCTTACTTTCCTTACTCAATACGTGTCTATATATTTTTTTGTATATTATTTATTTATTTTTCGCAGGGCAAACAAGAAAGTGACTTGCAAATATTGACAGATCGACCGATATGAAGGGTGCAAAATGGGATTCAATGCAAAGCAAAGCAAAGCAAGGCAGCGGAACGGAGACAGTCGGCTAGAGATTGGGTATATATACATGCTATAGGTAGGAATATATTTACTGAAGTAGAGAGACTCCACCTTAACCCCACCTGCCCAGCCTCTGACGTAAATGCGGTGGCCACAAAAAAAAACACAGAAAATTTATACCACGAAATACAAAAGGCGAAAACACTTCACCAGAACACAGAAAACAAAGTTAAGTTTAAATTAAAATGTACATGAAGAAACACCTTTGATACTCCAAACTAATTTTGTTAGTAATTATTATTAAGTTGTTAAAAAAACAAACTTAATTTAATTGGCTTAAATATTTCAAATAAAAGTTTACAAAATGTTTCTAAGTAATAAAATCAGTTGAAAATGCTCTTAACATTAATAAACATTTTAATCCAGGCAATTTTTACTAGAAAGCATTATCATTATCATCCTTATTACCCTAATTTTTTCCAGTGCCTGAGTAATCAAAAAGCATTTGGAAATGACGCGTGCTGTACACCACCCCTCGCTCTTTGCCACACCCCCGCCATCGTCCAGTCCCCGCCCGCTGCCGGTTCTTTCCTCTGATAAAAGTGTTTAAACATTCATTAAGATTAATAATAATAAAGGCCACACCAGCGAAACGAGTTTCAAATAATTCTTTTCCTTTTCATTATTATTTTTTATTCTTTGGCGCTCAATGTATCTTTTTAAAAATATTTCTTCGGCCAGATTTTTTTTTTTGCATAAATGTATAGTATTTCTTTTCACGCGACATTCCCCATAAACCAGAAAACTTTTGATGTCTAATTTTTCAACTGGTTCTCGTCGCCACATTTTAATATGCGCCAGACAACCATCCACACATATATCCTCGGGTCGAAAGGCTGACTTTTCGTTCTTTATATATCTCCCGAGAAATGCTGTTGGGCGGAGTTGATGAGTTGTTTTGATGCGAGCTTTGAATTAAATTTATGGGGCTCGCTCCGAGCTGTGCTAAGGCAGCTGAATTACCGAATATATATATAAACTAAAGACTGTAGGGGATATTATATATAAGAACGAATATATTTTTGTTTATTAATATGCACAAAAAATAATTTGAAGTTCTACAGAAATGAATGAATAAATTCGTTAAGAGATTCTGATTTTGAGGCTTAGTAACGATGACTTGCTGGAATATTTGGGGGATTTCTATGCTGACCCAGTGGAGAGTGGCAAATCCGACCTTTTCCAAAAACGTTAAGTTTGGAGTTTTAAATTTAGACTAGGCTTAAAAGAATAAAAGAATCTATATGCTGCATCTTTGTGTGTAGAAGTGTTGTGTAGATAAATAATAATTCTGTTATCAGATTGTTTAGGCCCTGGTGACGTTGAGTCGAAAGATGTCGTGGACCACAAAAAAGCTGCCAGCATTGGCCTTCAGGACAAACACCTGTGAAAAAGCCTGTGGTGTATCCTGTTCGCACTTCAGTCTTCCCAGGACACTTATTAGCACACCACCGTCAATAGTTGGCTGCGAATCCACTGAGGTTATTTCACGGGTGATCTTTTTAGAGCTCAGACTCTGAACTTTCTCGATAATCTTGGGTGCTCCCTGTAATTTCTGACCCTCAAATGTCATGAAAGAATCGGTGGGACTGTAAAAGTTCCCCAAGTTCATACGCTTCGCCGGGTCATCGAAGAACGTGTAGTATTGCTCTACAAAATCTTTGCCAATGGTTTCGTACTGCGGATTAAGAGACATCTTGTTGTCAATCCTAGAAAACTATCGTGTCTGGGTGGAATATTAAATAATATTTAAATATCGAGATTATTTGTGCTGAATTTCAGTTCTTACTCACTATCAATTCAAATCAATCCGTACAACTTTATGCTATGTAAATTGTTCTACAAGTTTTTGATGACAATTGTGAAATACATACTTTGTTTGAATGAAGAAAACGAATGTATCTTTTGTATTTAATATAGTCATTTTCTAGCCTTCCTTTGAACTGTGGATATTATTGCATTCCTTAGCTTTGCTACACTTAAAGGGCAAAGAACATCTCTCTCTTGGGCATTTTCTCCAAACAAAAACCTTCCAAAATGTTGTGAAAATCTATTGCAGATAATTTTCATAGCTAAAGAGACTTCCCTTTTAACCAATTTTCATTGTACCCCACAAAACCATCCACGACGAATAAATATTTATGAGGCCGGGCTAAAATATGTCAGAGGAAACAGAACACCGGTCAGGTATTTTCGAGGCAGATTCTCGGCCTTTAAAATATTGCTAAATTATTTGCGGGGAATTAGCATAGGCCAGAGTAGCCTCGGCTTGCGGCCAGATGTGTGGGGACAACGTCGCGAGACTTTTCTAATTCAATTTTAATTGTTTTGATGCTCCGTTCGTTTGACGTCAATGGTATTATAAAAACAAATACAGGCTGCCCAAGCTGAGCTCCCCCCTTGATGATCCGAAACTGGTTCGATCTCCACGACTTTTTCGTACGGTAGCCGTGTAGCCGTAGCAGGAATGTCGGAACTTGGCGCTCCATGGAAACCGTGACAGCGCTCACATCTGGAGACACGCCGGAGATTATATGGAGATATATGTGGGCATTCGAATACTTAGGGGGGGTACGTATATAACCATACGTAACATCTAGAATCTGTAATCTGAGCAGCGCATTCGATTGGCGCGCCGATTTCTCTTGGGCAATATTCTTTTGCCTTCGAGGAAATTTCCATAGAATTTCAAATTTTATTTGTTTGTTTGTTTCGTTGGCGCGCTTGTTGGCTTTGTTCGTTTCGTTTCGTTTTGTTCATCAAACGAACTAAATTTTGTCTTGTTTATTGATAACACGAAGCGAAAATACTCTCACTGCCTTCCTACTAAAAAGATTAGCTATCTTTGCTGTGTTTTTCTGGCCATAAATGTTGAATATAACATTAAAAACAAAATAATAAAATATATTATGTTATATCGGAACTGTTGTTAAATGGTATCTAACTTTAAACATATGTATAGGATTGATAAGAATTAAATGAAACAAAATTAAAGAAGTTTTATTTAAGAACAAGTTGATTTTTATTTACTTATATTTGTATTTTCATTGCCTAGTTTCTAAGTTCTCTTTCTTATTCAAACGTTTATTTATGAACATAAATTAAAAATCCTGGCGACCATGACGCTCATAAGGGGCTCATGCTTCAGGATTTTTTAAACTTCAAAGAAAATGTAAAGCTTTTTTATATTTTGGGATGGACTATTAAAAAACCTTGCCTTTGCTGCAGTAACTTTATAAGCAACCCTTAGATGTTCTTGTACTTTTAATGCCCTGAAATTCCATCTGCTAGATCTAGGCGACCCCATCAAAGGTCAGTGTATGCGGATGGGCCCCCCATATCATTCCATTCCATCCCATCCCAGTTATATTTTTCCATTTTTGGGGCCGGTCTTATCGCTGCCGCGCACGCCGCTCGCAAGTGAGACGCCGACGGACCGCTGATCGTTGATTGGTCCCTATAAAAAGCGCGCTGCTGTGGTGCCAGTTGTTTTTGCGACCGAGGGCCTGCCTTATCGCCGGACCGTCTATCATTATCCGGCGATGACTGACCGTCTGTGCGGGCACTGGGGGACACAGGGAGACCGGAGTCCGGATCCCGGACCGTATTCACGGGGTTTTTGTTATTGCCACGCGACCTTCAGTAGCGTATCACGTGTTGCAGCCGATCGTGATCGTCGGCCGAGTTTCGCTGCTCCCATTGTGGTGGGTGTTAAATCTCTGATAAAGCCAATTTATGACATCAAATGCGTGATTGTGCTGATTGCTTAGCAACGCCGCCTGATAATGATAATGGTGACGTCCGAAAATCAGAAAAACAGAAAATCTTCCGTGGCTATGATTCGAAAACGTGACCGAGGAAAGATCGCCCGGCGGTGGTAGGAAAGCTTCCAAGAGTGTGGAAAAATTTCGACCCACAACGACGTGAAAAGTCGGCTCGATTAACACCCAAAAGCAGCAGATGGAGCAGACGGAGCAGCAGCGGCAGCTGACTTCGTGTCATAAACGGTCCGCACAAATTCTAATTTGTGTCATCGTAAATAGCGTCAAGTTATCAATTAAGCTATTGATTTACGATCGTCGTAAATCGAAAACAATAACACCACTCCTGTCCTGTGGCTCGTCCGCTGGTTATGACAGCCCGTTAATAGCATTTCCACACGGAGAGAGGAGACGGGTTGGGGATCCGTTTGGGGGCACCTTCAATTAAGGCCGCCACACCAAATAACCGGGCGTTACGTGCTCTCACTCGGCGGGTCGGTTATCCTTAAAGGGTTTTTAATTAAATTTTACATGTTGCCCCGCTTGCCCCATCCTTTTTAATTGAAATGTGTTAAAATTACTTTGAAAGTGTGAAGTCGCTGCACGTTCGCTACGCTTCAAGGAGGATCTCTCTCGGCTGTCCTTTTCCTTTCTTTTTTCTGTTTTGTTTTGCAATTTACGTTGTCAATTTTAACGCCCCGAAATGTGTATGTTATATAGAGTACCGATTCCTGAGTTGCCTTATATTCAGTTAACCATTTTTCTGTCTTTCGATGTGAAGTGGTGTTGATAACTCTGAGGGTCGCTTAACGGTAAATGGCCCGCTTAATTGTTATTGCTTATGACGTCGGTAGATGGAAAAGACCCTCCATATCAGATATAAGGCCTTCGATGGGTTCCGTTTCCTTTCAAGGCTATAGATAGCATTGATGTCACTGTGATGTCATAGCTTCTAATCGAGATAGAAGTGCCTCGAACAAATAAGCTTTGAAATAAAATGTTAAGTACATCAAAACAAACTAATTATACTTTTTAAGGTGTTTAATTTTGAAGAAAAATATGAACAGGTTCGGAAAAACTTTACAAATCTAAAACACGGTAATGATGTTATTTCTTAGATTGTTTAGAAGTGTCTTAAGTACCCTGACTTGAGGAAAAATCGTTTCAAAATAAAATAAATAGTTCCAGAAGTTTCAGCAGTTTTTAAAACTTACTATAGAATACTTTAAAGACTTTCTTTCAAATCAAAAAGTCGCAAATAAATTTAAAATTCTCCTCATTTAGATCGGTTTCCCCATTATTTATATTTCAATTGATTTCCTTTATACCCATTTTTGCACTTCCTCAAAACTCACAAAATATTCCATTCGGGTAGTAATTTTTCCTTGAATTTTTTGCTATTTTCGCTAAACGAACAAACAAATTCGTTAAATGCGTGTGGAGACTAAATAGAGACGAACAATTTCATGCATAAATAAAATATATTCATAAAAGCAAAGCCGACAAAATAACCCACATAAAAATAGGCAACAGACGAGAAAAATTATTACAAAAATTTCCCAAAGTAACAAAAAGCGAAATGGAATACGGAATGCCCGAGTCCGGCAAATGGAGCAATTTACAAGCGGGGGAAATTCCGCAATTACTGCGATGCCACGCGCTGCCACAAGGCCGGAATTATCATAGGAAAAGCTGATAAAAGGTAAACACGGCCATAAAAGGGGGGTAGTAGAAGCGGAAAGCTGAAAATAAACTTTGTTAATAGATAAATGTGCGGCCACGTATCGTTCGATAAACTTGACCCAGTTCTAAGTTGTCCCAGGCGCCGATAAGAGTGCATTTCACGGAGGGCCATAAATTCCGCCGGCTGTCCAGGATCCGGGGGGAGCACCAGTACCATAGGGGCCTTAGACCAGTCTCAGATCGCGTGCAGCCACCGATTGGTATATATAAAACATAGGGCCACCTCGGTGGGCCGTCACTTACGTGAGCTTTCGATCTGAGCCGCAGCTCATTTCCATATTTCGGCCAGCTGCATCGCTGCTCCCTGCTTCCAGGCTCCTGCAGACTCCGGACCACAGTGAGCCTCGTGTGAGGCGACCGCCAACAGTCACGACCCCACAGGGTACCACAGTGGTCCACAATGGTCCACAGGGTTTACACAGGAGGAAAATGGGATATTGTTTTTATAAAAATAATTTCTTTTTACTTTCAATTATAATGCTGCACTAGAAAACTTAAATTTATTGTTTAATTTATGTTTTATATGTTGATATATATTTATTATGTTGATGTATATTTATGTATTTATGTATTATGCTATGCAAATATTTAAATAATATAAATTATACAACAAATGAATGGAATGAGCATAATAAATTAATAAAATAAAAATTCATTGAAATCATTTGATTCATTTTTAAATAATGGGCTGACTCTAAACCATTTTTTTTCTGATGATTGTATTTTGTATATATTCCTAGAATAATAGCATAAAGAAAATTAAATAAATAAAAAATAAATAAATAAAACGTATGCCAAGCAAAAAAATAAAAAGGTTATAGTAAGTAACATGACTTTATTATTAATTTAATTCTAATTTTAAGCAAGCGATTTACACCCAATTTGAAGAGATATAAATTTTCGAATGTTATTAATTTCAGGCCAACTTTCTTAAAGAATTTTCAAGATAATATCTTTATTTGTAAATGTGGTAGAACCTTTATAAATGACAGTCTTAATTTAATTCACATTATCACTTTTTCGTCAAGTGCAGCTCGAGGCCCATTCATGTGCCGCATCGTGGCAGTTGCAGTCTGAGGCCGCTCACTCAATTACTATAATTTGCCTGCATGCCCGGCGAGAGTGGAGAGTAGAGAGTAGACGTCTCCTGGCTACTGATTGAATTTCAAATTGCTCAATTTTTGGGCGCAGATTTGCGGTTGGCCTGCCTGGCAGTCCCAGCCCCAGCCCCAGCTCCAGCTTCAGACTCTGCTCCAGCACCATCTTCAGGCCGAGACTCAGGCCGCACTTTCAGTGGCAGACTCATCGCCAGCGTCGCCGGCAAAAGCGAAATTATGTTATTCCAGCGATAAACTGTTTGTTCCTGCGGCATCCGCATCCGATTCAAGTCCCATGCCGCGGGTTCCGAGCCGGGACCACCATGTGTGTGGCACCACCAGCCATCGCGATCGAGACTTTTGGGGTAATTAAACAGGTCCCGAAAAACAGCGAAACTGATTCAGTTATCTCCGCCGTCAGGGGCTGTAGATTTCTTTTAATGCCCTAAGGAGAAAGGGCATCATAACTAAAGCAAACTCTATCTGGGAAAAATCCCCGACTTTATTAGTCATTAGCTGGGATTTATGGATTACACTCTCCCTGCTTTTTCCAAAGTACTCGCTTAACACATTACCTATTTTTAATTATGTACGTAAAGTCTGGCTGCTACAGATTAATTTTATTTTTTACCAAATTCCCCTGTTTATTTTTTGTTTGTTTGTTTGTGCTTTGCATTTTGCATTCGGCTTTAAAGTCCACTCGAAACCAACCCCCTTTTTTATTTGGAAATTCAGAATCAGCTTAATTTGTTTACGATGATTGAGTAATATTATCAAAATCTAATCGGAATCTGAGTGGAAAATCATAAAATAGAAATGGGATTGGTTTATAGCCAAGTTATGATGAAGCTGTTTGGCGCCTCCATTTGAAAAGTGTGTGTGATATCAGAATATTAAAGTGTCCACGTACTCGAGATTAAAGGTGAGGGAGCTGCTAAATTAGTCAAGTTAAAAATAGGCAGTGTTTTGAATGTGATTAGAGCTGGTTTATTAGTCTGCTTAACTAAATAAATGTATTCATAAATAAATGAGTCTTCCTTGGAACTTCATGCAACTTCTTTTTCGATTCTAGAGCATTTAGGCTTCGGTTTTTCAAAGAATGGTCTTAATCTCTGCGCGTTTCGATTGGGGCGCCGGATGTTATTAATTAATGCCAAAAGGCAGGGTCCGCGATTGCTGCCCTGGGATATCTGGAAGTCGGCGTTATGTGGAATGCATGGTACTTGTTGTTAGAGGCGGCGGCAGCCCAAAACTAATCAGCTAACGAGCCGCTCACGCCGCAGCCTCAAAAAGAAACAAAACAACCTGAAGAGGCCCCGAACCTTATAAAGTTGTTCGTTACGCATGCGCTTCGCCTTTTCGCAGCATCTTCTTGTGCTTGACTTTTTTCCGGCTGCAACACCCGGCACTTGTAGTACTCAGGGGTATATTGATTTGATTTAAATTAATAGGTAATTCAAGAAAACGAGCACATCCCAAGCAAACAGAGATATAGAACTCGGTTTTTTTTTGTTATAATTGGTCAGAATCGGGAGAGATTCAAGTTTTGGTCAAGTGCTCAGCAAATATTTTCAATGACATTGATCTCAAAATAATTGTCGATATATGTATCTTATAATTTCTTTCTTTCTATATATGTATTTATATATTTATATTTAATATAAAGAACTTATTGGTTTGCCCCAGCGATTAAAGTTGTTCTCAAGAATACTTTCCTCACGCAACCACAAAATGTACATAGTACTAAGTGCCGGGTATTTCTCTGGTCGGGCCGTCTATTGGGATTTTTACTGTATTTTTTTAGGTTTTTGGCGACGGCGTCATCTCGTCATCCTCGGGGTTCGTCGGCGGCTTTGCTTTGACGCGGTTTTTCCATTCATTTGCATACATTTTGCCCGTGCACATGGTGGCCAGACATTACTGCATATAAAGCCTGGGTCTGGGCTCCGCCAGCAATGTTGCGAAATAACTCTGGACACACGCTCGTGGCTTTGGAGGAGGACTATATGTATATATATGTATATATATTTTTAGAGAGGCTCGGAATCTGGCCCTTTGAAGCCCTCGAAGCTCGTAAATGCCAAACCGCAAGTGCATTTGTAGCGATTTTCACAAGTTGTAGCTAATTTCTGTTGGTTTCTCGCTTCGCTTCGCTCATTCATTATCAACCGCCGCCGTTTCTGTTTCTTTTCAGCTGCATTTCGGATGTGAAATACTTCTGCAGTGTGGGAATGTCCATCGGTGGTTGGGAATGCTGCAACTTTGTTGGTTCCTAAGTCTGTGGCCGACCGAGACATGCCGAATGCGATAATAAAATGCCAGAAGTTATATTCATAATGTTAAATAAATAACGAAGATTAACCAACAAAATTTGCAAAAATAATTCAATAAACTAGTACACTTAATAGGAGGATAAATTACCGAAACAATTTTAAAATGTTAGCCTAATTTTGCAATTTAAATAGCTAAAAATAATGTAACTTTAAATAGGTAATATTTGAAATAAATCGGTGATGCAGAACATCTCTAAATTTTTTTCGTTTAAGCATTAATAATAAATGTAAGAAGGTATCCCACTTCTTCAATTTAATCTATATTTAAATATTTTATATTTTGATAATTGATTAAACAAATTAGAGTCAGAGATTATAGATATATCATTAATTTTGTGAGTGATCACTTTATATCCAGCAATTTAAATTTTTTAACATTCATTATTTATGATTATTTATAACATTTAATAACTGGACTACTAAATATTTATATAAACTATTTTGTTTATAAATAACTAGATTATAATTTGAAACAAAACCTCGAAATAAACCCAAAAATAACCTAACAAAACGGCAAAATTTTAACACTTCCCTGCTCATTAATATTCATTGGTCATACTTAGTTTGAACCCAAGACCTTAGAGCCGAATCAGACATTAGCCACACGCTGTAAGCCAAATGGGCCTTATGCCCACCGATTTGGGCTGCTTGTGGCTTTGGGCCACCAAATTTGTGGCGCGTACGTCCTTCACGCTCGACTGCCATTTGGGCACTTGTACTCGCACTAGTACTCATACTCGGACTCATACTCATACTTACATTCGTACGCGGACTGGCTGGCACTCAATCGTGGCCGAAACAACACACAGAAGCACGCGGAGATCGTGTTAAATGCCGTAAATAAACGAGGCTTACCTGGCTCAGGAATTTTGTTTTTTTTTATTACGGCGTGACTGCTATCATGGGCATAAAATCGGCCACTGACCACCACTTTTCCTAAAAACTAACCATAAATTACACACAACCTCTATATAATTAAACAAACCTGTGAATTATTTAATTAACATTTAATATGTAATAGCTTTAATTGAATTGTCAGCAGAAGATATCCTACAATTTAGGCAACGTGCTTATTGGCATAGCATACTTTTTGGGTGAACATAACAACAGCATTTCATAGGGTTTTTCTTAAACAATTTCTCTGCTTTGCTTTATAAATAATCATTCTTTTGTATTGTTTTATTATGCATATATAGCCCACAGAAGTTAATGTTAAACCCAATTTAACTTTATAAGTTACTTATTCAATAATCTGTAAAAATGTAAGCTTTTTATGAATTTTTCGGCTGCCCAAATATGGTACTTTATATTTCTCTGTTCTAGTTGTTTTTTTAACCCATTTTAAATCTAGCTTAAAACACAGATAGAGATGCATATCACCGACAAATTCATCTCCCGATCCAAGCTGTCTTACGTAAGCCCTGGCCTCCCGGCAGTGAGTTCGCTTTCGGCGCCGAAAGTACAAGTTGAGTACACACACATCGTGCCGCTATTAACGCTCCACTGACAGCCGCAAAACACATCGCATCGGACACAAACAAATCGGCAGAATGAAAAATCGACGTATTGTATATGTGGCAGTAGTAAGTGCGAGCGAGTGAGCCAAATGCTAAACGCTGCACGAGTTCGAGCCCAGGGACAGTACTATAGGCAACACAGCCAACCAAAGCCAACGAGCGTAGAGCGCCGAGAGTCAGCGATGCGATTTGATGGATATTTAAATGACCGTAAAAAGGAATTAAGGTCTGTCAGACTTGGCGTTCACAGCACAGTTGCAACCGAGTGAATATGCCATGGCGGCAAATGGCAAACAAAAAGCTAAGGCTTCGAACCCAGCCGCAGCTCGGTCCAGATTTTTACATATTAACCGAAAAAATATGCCACGAGAAGAGACCCCCGAAAATGCAGTCCCCAGAGTCGGCAAACTTCCAACAGTGTCCTCCCCAAACAAAAACGCACAAATCTTGCGCATGCCACTGAAATTTTCGTTTTTGGGGGAGAATTTCGGGGATGGAGACTTTGAGACTCAGGACTTAATTAGTGTCATGCTGCACTCAAGCTGAAACCAACGGAAATCGGCGGAGATAAACTAAAGAATGTTTCATGCTGACAATGAATTAATTTGTTCCGGTGACAGCAGCCGGGAGGGAAACCTCTTCTTTAACGTTAAGATTTAAATAAAATTATATTATGTAAAACGATTAATCTTTATTTGTAGATTTACGATTTTTTATTCGGGATTTTAACTATTGTTTCGCTCAATATTTTAATCCTTTTCAGAGAGTAATTACATTTGACATTTGTGGTTTTTGGCACCTCAAACTTGGTTATATAAAAATAAAATTTTTTGTATATTCCTAATAATTTTATTTAATTTTCTGACAAATTATTACTCTCCAAAAATCAAAGTAACTCATTTTGCAATTTCTTGAGAGATCAGACTGCAAACCCCCTGAAGTAAAATGACTTAATCACGCCAAAAAATTAATCCTCTGCAGCCTTGATGATAATTTAGAGCTCGTGACGTTTAGATCGTTATTTTGTCCCTTTCTTGGGTCATCGTCTTGGACATTGTCTCGCCGGAGAAGAGGACGAGTCGCAGCCACGACTGGGAATGACCAATTTGACTGATGAGCGACCCACACAGCGACGCGATCCCCGGGTGATTACGTGTGAGCCACAGATAGCCATCATCCCGGACAGTGGACGTGTGAAGTCCATCAATCGTGAGCTGTATCTGTATCTGTACCTGCAGCGTCCGATCCTGCAGTATCTGTAGCTGTATCTGTATCTGAGTCTGCGTATCTTTAGCTGGCGTGCGACCTGCGCTCAGTTCGCCGTCCCTTTGAATTACGGCTACCACCTGGGTGGCCAAACGATTCCTTTTCAGTTTTATGTTTGTTGTCGTTTGTCCACAGTAAAAAAAATATATTAAAAAATAAACTTTTATTAACAACCCCAAGTTTCCTGGTCAATCTATAAAAAGAATTATGTTTCTTCTAGGGCAGAATATAGATCTTTAAAAAAAGTGTTTATTTTACTGAATGATTACATATTTTCTCACAGTGCTGCAGAACTCACACGTCGCTGCGGTGGCATTAATCATACGAATAGCCGAAGGATCTGGCCAACGCGAAAAAGTTGCAACCACAGCCCCCAATTAGCCAGCTCCAAAAATGTGCGATTAGCCAAGGACTTATGTACCTTCTAGAAATATCAAGCTTTAATAAAAAAAACACATTTATTATACATGTATTTTTATTTGTATATTTTTTCATTTTATTTTTGTTAAAAATAATTCACAACCACCCTCATAAGCTAAATAAAAAACTATACAAACTAAGATATTTTTATACCCGTGCATTTATATAGGCCTTAAACTAAAAAAAAACTAAAATTAGGTTTTTTTTAATATTAGTTTAGTTTAACAAAATTTCTCAGAATCAATTCACAACAATTAAAACTTAAAAAACAAAATCTAAAATTAGGGGTTTTTAATATTAGTTTAGCTTAACAAAATTTCTTAGAAATAATACACAACAATTAAAAAATAAAAAAACAACATATGAAAAAGTTCGTTCCCTAAGTCTTTTGTGTTGCGCTGTGCGTTTGCGCACACATACATAAAGCACAAAACCCACATATGTGTAAGCAATAAATAAAAGCCAATACATTGCAATATTGCAATAGAGCGAGCAAATCTTTTGCGCTCTTTCCCTCTTCTTCCCTATTATTCCCCTCGCCTTCAAGCCGTAGTTCAAGCTGCGGCCGATTGGTGGCGTTTATGATGTGACGACCCCTTCAAACTATGTTTTAAAATACGTTTTAACACGAAAAGGAATCATTTTCGACCCCATAACAAGCATAAATAGGAGAATCAATCTAGCCTTGTTCTGAAATTTTAAATTGCAAAAATAAAAAATCGTATCTTGGCCAAAATTACACTAAATTAAATTCTGAAGCCATTGCTGTGTTTGTTTGTGTTTGCTTAGCCATGTTGTGAACAATAAAATTTGTTTGGAATTTTTTTTAAATTGTTAAAAATGAAAAACAAATTAATTTTGTTTTCCTGGTTTGTTGTGCTAAAAAAAAATTTTAAATTTGCCATTTCAAGTTTCAGAACATGGCTAAAATTACTTCGTCCAATGTTAAAAAATATTGTAACGCGGAAGCTGCCGCGTGTGTGGTCCTTCTTGGCGCAGGCGCAACAGATGAATCTGTGAGATGTGTGTGTTCTCCTTGGCAAATATTATCTGCTGGCTTATGCGATTTTTGGCGAACGGCTGTCTATAATTACTCAGGCATTAAGCCCGTTTCCATGGCTTGGTTTTCGGTTGCGCCTCGCTAGCCGGCCTCCTTTATGCTGGGCTGGCTGCCTTGCCCACGCGTGCGCTACCGAATGGAGCACCCCCTGGCCACCCCTGCTGACAGCCCCCATCCCCCTTCTTATCACCCGGCACACACGACTAATTTTCCAATTGGAAAATCATGTGCTTTACATACGAAAAGGCCGCTGCGCGTGTCGCTCGGCCAACCATGTGAGTGAGTCGATGTGAATACACTCGAATCTGTTCGTACGGGTACGGGTACGGGTATAGGTACGGGTGCCAGTACTCTGCCATATTCCAGTGAATACGAACGAATACTGGCGCAGATCCACGAAAAAACGCAATTATATCGGTCGGTTGCATTTCGATACATTTGGTTGCCTTACGCCGCACACGACTGACCGCGCATATTTTTTTTCTTTATTTTTTTCGACTGGCGGAGCAGCCGAAAAGGGGTTCTGAGCAGAGCTAGAGCGAGCGGTAGGGCTTATAGATCGGAGGGAAGTCAACACACCGGCCGAGCGACCAAGCCTCGTTCCAAAACTCAAATTATAGAAAACCAAAAGTGTGGCCGCTGCACAAACACAACGTGAATCCGGGGTCAGGGGCGGTTCTTCGATTTTTAAGATGACTAAGGGGGTTATGTGATAATTAAAACTAGGATATTCATATTCATGCTACTACATATTTATTTATCTCTATTCGTGCTATAACATTTTTTTTGATTTTATTAAATTTGTGTACCATCATAATGGTAAGAAAAAAACTAAAGAAAAAAGTCTATGCTTCAAATGTTTTAGTTGTTTTCATAAGTCTCAAATTCCTCTCAGATAAAAATTCAAATAAATATGATATTTTAATTCAATTGAACAGTTTTATGTATTTATTATTAAAATATTTCTTTAAAAATATTTTCAAAATAATATTTAAAGAACTTTTAAAGGTTTGCCTGCTTTATATTTCTTTATACAAACATGAACTTAATTATTGCATTGCAATATAATATTTAATAATATAATATATTATGTAATTACATTTTTTAAAGGTAAAATTATGGTTAAATTAACTGCCTTGATCAATCAGATTCCCCAGTGTACCACGCCACTGCCCATCCAGCTATTATGTATATTTTTGCCGGCGCTTTGGACAGCCGACCCTCGTAACCCCGTCTCGACTGCCCCCTTTTTGGCCCTGTTTCAGTGATTAATTTGCCAAAGGCAAAATTCTTTGATAGCAGTAGCGTGCCGCAACGCTGAGTCGGCGTTGTAAGCTGTGTTTTTAGCCCAGAACGAGCACCCGCCTCCCCCCAAGTCACCCAAAACCAACCAAGCCACCCAAAACCACAAAAACCCCCTTTGGTCTGTCCTCGGCAGTTAAGTGAATTTGCTTCGCATTTGCATTTAGATGATGACGGTGGTCGTACTGGCCTCTTGCGAAGGCCTGTTGGACACTTTCGATGATGCTGAAATGGCTCTGAAAATATTTTAAATCATAGAGTTATTTAGGGGAATTTTTTTTATAGAAATAAGCCCATAATAAATATATCATATATAATTATATTGTAGTATAATAAATCATTATTATACGTTTAATTAAGTGGAAGTTTATTCTTTCACAATGTGATCTTTTCTTAACCGTATCTATTAAAATCCCCTTATTAAGGTAAAGAATTAAATAACTCGCATTTTCTAAAATTAAACATTTTTAGGTACTTTACCTAAACTTTTGTAAAATTCCCCTTCAAGGTATATTTTTTAAAAGGTGCTTTTCATTGCAAACAACTAGCATTAAATGGTTTTAATTTGAATAAGAGAGAAGTGGAAATTTATGAAAGGCAATTTTCATTTAAATTTTAAATTAATTTAATTTTTTTCAACAAATAAATCTAGTCATAAGGAAAAATACCTATATTTTTACATATATTAAAATTATAAAATTATTAAAATTGAGGAATTTTTAGTAAGACTAAAAAATGTAATAAAAATAATTGAAATTCCTAATATTCCGATTTTATTGGTATAATATTATCCTTGTCTACTTTAAGTAAAAAACAAGAAATAAACCCAAGCATCAGCATCAAATGAATCCCCCTTGAATCCCCAAATCTCCATAAATTCCTACCACCAGCGAAGAGCTGCAATTAGCCAACCGTAGCAACTTTCTTTTTCATTGCGGATAATGCCAACCTTGAGAAATGTCTAAATTTACCAGACCGGCCAGAACCCGTCATCCGCTGGGAACAAAGTATGGGGGGCACTGCAGATATTCCCTTAGCCACGCTAATTTTGGCTGCGCAACAAATTATTGCGTTTAAAAATAATTTCCCTTAAAAATAAACTTAATGAAATAGCGCGTGATGTGCAATTGACACGAAGCTTGGTAGCTGGATTGCTCCAGGGATTCCAGCGGCTACTGGCTACGCTGCACGCACTGAGCCCGAATCCGGATCGAAATCAAGATTGGGAGTACGGGGAATGGTCGAGTTAACCCATAATTATCCGTGGGCACCGGCTTCGTGTCATGAGAAATCGTTTATGGCACAGCAAAAGCTCCAATTTGCCGGGCAGATCTTTTCGCAGCTGCTGCCGCTGGTGGTGGGTCCCCCCAAGAGATCTCGGTGGGCATTATAATTAATCAAGAAATGTATGCACAGAAATCAAAAATAATCATCAATGCCTCATCGCTGGAGCTCACACTGGACGCCCGAGGTGTGATGAGAAAGTGTTGCAGTTGTTGAAAGCCATGGCCCAGGGCCAATTCCCTGTGATGACAGGCGACGACTCCGGCGTCAAGTGTCCGACATTATCGCACTCATCATCATCATCATCATCGCCAGCAACATCCTCCTCCCATCTTCCCCAATCCCACACCCATTGCCCATCGCGATAGCCCAAACAACAAGGCGCAACAATTTGGCATTACATGGAAATTGCAGTCGATATTAGCTGAAAGGGGCCCAAACTTGAAACCGAGCTGGGCCCGGGTTCCGATGGGCCGGTCTCCTTGTCTCGCACCATTTAATTAGATGCCGCGTCAACAAGGTGCTAAATGGGCTGCCATTATGGAGCTGCCAAGGAGCTGGCTAAGGCCGCGTGGGCTGGGCGGATGCTCCACCACACGGCGAGAAAATTGAGTCCAAAAAGGGCACTTGGTTTGCATTATCTACCACCGGACACTACGGATCTGGATGGGCCACAAGCTAACTAATAAAATATTGTAAGATTTAAAAAAGATTGAAAGAAGGAACTTAAGTTTTAGGCTCCCAATGAGCCTCCTTAAACAACACAATACACATTTACAGCCTCCGTTGTTTGGAATAAAGTTTGAAGGCAGCAATCATTGGATAGTAATGACAAAGAGGTGGCCATCTTCTGAAGCAGCACTGGTTCTAATAAGCCGTGAATAATAATTTTTCCCAATGTATCCAAACTTATTTTTCTCAGTACAGCGATGTAGCCTCACCGAAAAATGAAAGCTAACTGGGGCTGCAACCAGCTGTCGGAGGAGCAGCTCCACCCGGGGGCATAAGTTGCTCTCGATGTTCGATGTGCTCACCTTGTTGACTCCTCATACGTCCATCCGTCTGTCCGTCCGGCAGTGCTGATTATGCAGAGGTGATAATTGCAGTGTCCGGCGCGTCAAGATTTATTTTTTGAGCTTTAACGATGTGTTAAAATAAATTGCATATGTGCATGGCGAGCGATCGGGTACGTTCGGTTTGGTTTGGTTCGCACTCTCCTCGTGAAAACCCACAAAACGTCGCGCCTGTGTACATAAAAGTTTAATGGGCGCCTGCTGCATCTGCCAGGCCAGCCCAGCCGCCTGCCGGCATGGTGTTATGTATGGCAAAAGGACCATTTTATCATACACCGGCGTGTAATTGCGAGCGGGCTTATTAAAATATCAGGGAGTGGGCTCATAAATCGAATTTAAAGACTTTCTAAAAATCGCAGATTTATTGATCAAGCCAAGTTCAATTCTTGTGCGTGTCTTTTTTGACTCTTATTTTTTTATTTTTTGCCAACTAACGGTCGGCGCTGCGATCGTAATTCAATATCGACCATATATAGTATATGCAGAGCCCCCATCTAACCTCAAAAATGTCCGTCTGCCTTCCAGTGAATTCTGCTTCACCTCTGGTCGAAAAGATTTCTGGTGGTAATCGGATCCCGGCGAGGATATCGTATGTTTTTTTTCGACTTGCCTGTTGCGTTTTTCTGCCTAATCAGTCGTGAATAATTTGCAGCTACTGTGTACGCCCCGAAGATCGAGATCGGCATCGGGCTGGGGATCGGGATGGAGCTGGAGCTGAGGATGGGGCTCCTTCCGCTTGGCTAAAGCGTGTCTGCAACATATGGCTCCCACTCCATCCGCCTGTCTACAGCTGTAAAAAGTCTGGCTCTGGGTGCACTTTGCATTTCTCGAACACTTTTTCAGCACAGCCGTTCTTTTTTTGGCTGTAGCACGTGCTTCCAATGTACACTTGACACCGAATCAGAGTCGGATTTTTTGGGGACAGGAAGTCGGACAGAACAAGAAGCCATTAAGAAGGGGAAATCCGAACTACTGCTGCTTAAAAATGATATAAGTTCTACTTTATATTTTAGTTAGTATTTCAAAATTCATAAAATATCCTTTGCTGTATTCCAAAGGCCTTGAGTTTATATGTAGAAGCTATCAAAAAACAAACCCAACCTAAAGGGATCCACCATCAACAAGCTTAACCAGAAACTGGTCACAATCTCTGGATTAGGCAAACCCATTGAGCACTCAGAATGCTCAACTGGCCGGCTCAAGACTGGCCTTTGTTTTAATCGCACTTTTCCCCGAAATTCGCAGCTTTGCTTTTGTCCATCATCAATCCGGCGCGGATGCCACCAACGAAGTTGGCCAGAACCAACAGCCAAGCAGCCAGCCTCCAGCTGCCATTAGGAGAGGAACTCTGGACATCCGTCCAGCTCACTTCCACAAGAAATTCGGCAAATCATTAAAGCTCACGATTCTTAGAACCGGGAACCAGCCTAGAAACTCTATCTAGTCAGAGGAGACCGAGCCGGCGAGGGCAGGCGAGAGCGCTCATTGATTTTCGAGGCGGCTTTTTGATCTTCCACCGATCGTATCCATGGGATTGATCGACTGCCAGAGCAGCTCATCGACAGCTGTTTCGGCCGTGGACGAGGCCATGCCAATGGATGTGGAAGTGGAAGGAAGGTCTCAAATCGCGAAAAAGGTTTGAAAGCTTGCGCATGCGCCAAACGTTTGGCCAACAATAATCCCTTTTTTAGGCCAGTTGGCCTTGCCGGGAACTGAATGCCGATTGCCAACTGCTATTGTATTTATACTACAAGTCTATATGGGACTTCTAGCACAGCTGTGCTTCTCCAAACGCAAGGAAAATATTATATTTCAGTCATAATTCAAAACAGTTTGGTCTTTGGAAAATTTACAACAAACAAAAGCCAAAACAAAATAATTATAAATAAGATAGAGGGAAAAAGAGTTTTTTAATCCATCTAAGCAAACAACTTTTTAAAGATACATAGTTTGTGATCGGAAAGAATAGTTTAACTTAACTTGTTTTCATTTATCTGTATAAAAAAATAAAAATTGTAAACTACAATTTTAAGAGTCTAGAGATTCTAATTATAAATTGACCGATATCTCCGGGAAGGCGAATGCCACGCCTGCAGCAACCCCAATGCGGAGCTATGGGGAGATGTGCTATCAGACGCCGGTCAAGCAGAGTCACCACCAGCAGAAGAATCTAAGAAGAATCTCAGAAGAATCTCAGAAGAATCAATTTTATTAAATTGACGTATGTGGCGCCATCCCAGTATTTTTTCGTAATATTGAAATCTCAAAAATGATGATGTATCATCGCCAGAGGTCGCATTATTTTACAGTAAAACAAAATTAAAATACATATGTAAAATTGATACAAAAATCTTTTCTTTTTATAAAAAATAATATATTTTATACAACTCCTTTCAAACTTAACAGCAGATAACTCAAAAAAATCTTCTCCTTCCTCCGCAATTCTAACCTAACTCACAAAATTTAAACCACAAAAGACTGTAAACAAATCTCCAAATAAACACATACGAGCGGTAGGCCATAGCAGCTAATGCTCTTATCCTTTAATTTATTTTGTAGTTTTAACTATATTGTTAGCTTTATATAAATAAATATATTGTATAATTGCAAATAAATTGTTTTCATTTGATTTCTTATTTTCAGATGCTTTTTTAGTATTAGGCGAATAACATTTAAAATGCATAACATAGAAAAATATTAAGAAAGGCTAAATATGAAGTTGCATGGATATATATATATTTGAAAAGCTTATCTGAGTTGGATTTTGCTAGATAAATATATGTACATTCTTTATAAGCAATTTGGCCATATCCGCTAAAAACAATACAAAAAAGTTAATAAGGGGTTACATCATTGAAATTCTCCACAATATTTTGAATAGTATATGCTGGTTTGTTAACTTAATAAAAACAGATATATAACATTTTTCAGAATTGAAATTAATCCACTTCTGGCTTAGTAATTATTGATTTCGATTTCGACCCGTGATCCAGTAGAAAAACTACAAAAACTTCGACTTCCCTAAATTACCTTCTTTTCATAACATTTTTCAGTTACTTTATTTATACACTAGGTCCCATGAAATATACACATTTTAGCTTCTTAGTTGGTTTTCTTTTATAAATCGTTTTGAAACATGACTCTTAGTTAAAAATCTAGCAGAAAATAAATGCTAAAAGGTATAAAAAATTGCATAACCTAAAAAATAGCCGGGGAAAGTTGGAAGGAAGCAAAGGGTTGGGTAAATGGTTTTTAACAATGCTCGGATTCATCTTCTGGCGATACATATAGGCATGGCATATACATAGGCGACAATGAGCTAAGCAATTAAATAAATATCAATTTGTTTGTGTTCCGCATTCGTTCGTTTAGGATTCAAGTTAATTCTCCGTCCTGGATGAAAGTTGCTCACAGCAGACGAGCCAGCCAGTCGGTGAGGGGATTCAGCTCAGAGTCCTTGGCGGAGGCCTCCACGAACTGGACATTCTGTGTGATGTGGGAGAACTCAAAGTCGCGTCCTGGCTTGCCCAGGGTGATGGGCTTATTCACGTCGTCGTCACCCACGGACTGCAGCTTGCGGCTCCTGGTGTCGCGCACTGTGTTCAGCTCTTTCTCCAGCAGACTCTTGATAACCTGGGCGCTCTTCGCCGTGGTCTGGTCCTGCTTATTGCACAGCACCAGGACCGAGCAGGGTTGAGTGGCACTGTCCGCAAGAATTGTATACAGGGAGCTGCAAGATAGTTGGATTAGCATCGTTTATGAGCTGTAAAACTGTTAACAAACTCACTCAGCCACATCGCGGATGTCCTTCTGGACCGAAACTGAGTCCACCACGAAGACAATGCCCTTGGCGCGGTGCTTATACAGCTCGAAGCACTTGTCACGCACCCTGTAGTGGCCGGGAATGTCCACTAGCCTGGCGGATGAGCCGCCCGCCTGGTAGTCCCCTACATTTTCCTTAATGGAGGTGAAGGTGGTGGGGAACTTGCCGTGGAGCAGCTGCATGAATATGGCACTTTTGCCGGACTCACTTAGACCGGCGAGGAGGAAGTCCTTGCGGCCAGCCGAGCGGCGTCGCAGTATCACAAAGATGGCTAGGGGGCAGAATTGAATTTACATTTAATGTCCAAGTCCAAGCGAGACTCCCGGGGCGCAAAGTCAACCAACCACGTGGCCTACTCACCGACGGCAATGAAGCCCAGCAGCAGGGCCACCAGGATGGGGCCTGTGTCGATCTCGCCCAGCTTGATCTGCTTCCGCTCGCGGGCATTTTCATTTAGTTTGTCCATTTTCGGCCTAACAAAAACACAACAAAAATCGGGGGAAAATGACACGCATACACGCCGCGTGCTTTACAACACTTGTATTATGAGCAGTGTTGCAATGCTCCGCTGTCTAAGCCCGCGCTGTTTGAATATATTCACCACTGCGGTCTAGAGAGAGGAAAAGGGTTAGATGGAAAATGTCACTTAAGTAGGTTACTTTGCCATAGGCAGCGTAGCCAATAAAAACCAGCTTCTATTTAAATAATTCACATGCCTTAAGTCGTCATATATCGTTATCTCCTCCATGAAAATACATTTAATTTGCGTTTTTTTTTAACTTACAAAATTGGGACGTTACAATGTAGTGATGATGCGTGCGAAGCATAGCGAAGTATAACAAAGTACATAGTTTACAGTGTCGGGCGCCTTCTAAAAGCTAAACTAGATGAAGCCATATTCCGGATTGGTTCACGCGCCTCGGTTTTTTACCAATCCATAGATCAGTCGGAAGGTCAGGTTACAGGAGAAAGCCCAGGCGGGCACGGAAATCGCATTGGCCACGCCGGTGGGAAAGCTGAGAAGCCCCGTGAACGGCGCCAAGCTTATGCTCTCATCGATTACTAGTACAGGCGTTCCGCGATTCCGGATGCTCACGATCACTGTGATCAGGGAGAGTAGCACCTTGGAGACGTAGAAAGCCGCCGTATCAATGCCCATGCGCATCAGGTTCTCCACGCCACGAGCGGACTTCAGCTTGGCCTCCGCCTCCGACACTTTTCGCTCGGCGCGCATAATTTTAATGGTCCTGGCATACTCGCCGGAATGCTCCGCATTGCGTACCTCGTCCACCTGCTCACGGGCAGAGTCCACTTCCTTTTGCAGCTCCCTCAGCTCCGATGAGTTCCTGGCGCACCACAGACGTGATACTTTGAGCTGTGGAGCAAGGAGTATGGATACATTTAGGCGGATTTAACGCGAACGTGTGACACTCACGTATTTCCGCATAAAGTCCGGCAGGATTGTGTTTAGCAGGCTGAGCAGCGCTACGAGGACGAACAGCGTCATGGTTTTAAGTCAGTTTTGTATCTAATTAAAGGAAATATGCTGACAGTTTGTGGTTATTTGTGAAGGAAAACAAAATAGTGAAGACAGTGTTGAAAGGCGGGCTACGAAAAGCAGCTGACAGCTCGCCAAAGAGGCGCCGAAATTCGAATTTACAACTTGTTGCTTGAGTGAAAACAATAAATAAATAAATAACATAAAGGTGTGACTTTAAAATGTAATCACTAGAAGCGAAAAAACCAAAAATACAATCTAGGAATGCAACAAACTGTTTGAAGAGTTTAATTATGGGAGTTCAGCCTGCGCCTCTGGTGACAAGTTGGCAACCCCGTCAACCCTTACAGTGTTGGGCCACGCAGCTGCTGCCAGCTGTGCCGGCAAAACAATAACACATTATACGCAAAGTTTCTTGAATATTCCACGGGTTTATTGGAAATTGTCTAGTGTCCAGATGAGCCATCACGACCATGGAAGATAGAAACGAAGAGGTAAGACAGTGTCCCATTTGGATGACATAATTTATAAACAGAATTTACATCACAGATCGAACCCTGCCGCAGCATAGGGCCACACGAGCTGGACGTGGTGAAGAGTCAGGCGGTGATCAAGCTGTCGCCCGTCCCGCTGCCCGCACACTTCAAGCGGCTGGAATGCAACACAAACTTAAACCTGCCGCCGCTCAATTGGCTGACCACATCGCACAGCAGCCACGGCCTCCACCAGGCGCTGTACCAGAGTGCGGGCTTCGCCAGCTTCCGGCTGGGCCAGATGTTCCCCGACTGTGTGGGCGAGGTGGACGTGGTGAGCGATGCGGAGAATATTAAGCAGCTGCTTAAGCTGCCGTACAGCGCTCAGAGCGCCATCAGCATGGTGGTGCACAAGGTGGGCAACACGCTGCTCCTCGACGAGTTCGACATTCAGAAGTATCTGCTGCGCAAGGCGGACGACGATTGGAAGTGGCTCCGCACGTTCATCCTCGAGCACATACTGACCTATGGCGACACGCAGCACAACTACTGCCTAAAGGAGCGATCGCGCGAAGCCCTGCAGACGAAAAACCTGCTCTCCAAGTTTCTGTATCACAGCCTGAAGCAAACTGGCGAGGAACTGGCCTACGATGTGGCCACCACGCCCACGCAGCTGACCAGCAGCAGGAGGCAGGGACTGCCCATCACGGGACCTGTTCTGCCGGAGCCAAAGATCGAGGAGAACGTGCCCGATCCGAAATCCAGTCATGCCTTCAATAGGAACGTGGTGTGGACCTTCGAGGACATACGCATGCTCATCGGCACCGATATGCCCATCTTTGGCGGACCCAACAGGCCGTGCATTAGCCTGCGCTTGAGGGATGCCGCCCAGCCCATCAACGTGCTGACCGGCATCGATTATTGGCTCGATAACCTTATGTGCAATGTGCCCGAGGTAGTGATGTGCTACCATTTGGACGGCATTGTTCAGAAATACGAAATCATCAAGACTGAGGACCTGCCCTACCTGGAAAACTCGCAGTTCTCGCCGCAGGTGGTCCGCAACGTGGCCCAGAATATCCTGGCCTTCCTAAAGGCCAATGCCACCAAGGCTGGCCACACCTACTGGCTGTTCAAGGGGCGCAATGACGACGTGGTCAAGCTGTATGATCTTACAACTCTCTGCCAGAGCCAGAGCCAAGCGGCTGAAAAGTCCGAGGGCGATGCGCCGCAGCAGCAGGTCAATCCCTTTACCGTTCCCGTTGGCATGCTGCTGTACTCAGTGGCCCGGAATATGAAGAACACACTGCCGCGCATCAGTCCCAAGGCCGCTGGCAACATTCGAGCCCTGCTGGACAATTGCATCAAGCTGCTGCCGAAGGAGCAGTATCCGCAGATCGTTAGCTCTTCGCACTACATCCTCTCGGATCTCCATGTGCCAGCGGGCATTGATCCCAAAGCGCCCAAGTTCGAGGAGGACTCTGATGACCAGTCTCTGTACGACGACGATGAAGAGGACGAGGAGGATGACTATGAGGACGAGCTTCTCAACTGCGACTATGCTAGTGAGAAGAGCTACCAGAGCAGCGAGCAGGGCGGCGGCCGGGCCAACGTGGCTGTCCGACACATCTGCGACGCCCTCAGAGACTTCAAGTCGCACGCTAAGAAGGCGAAACCAGCCCCGCTCTTGGCCACGACTGCCGAACGATGCAGCATATCGCTGGAGCACATTAGCTCGGGCCTGTCTTGCCTGCAGTACTTCAATGGCAGCCAGGAGGAGAAGCTCAAGGAGTCGGAAACGCATGCAAAGCAGGAGGAAAAGCAACGCATTCTGCATGAGGAGCAGAATCCCAATATGGCCAAGCCCTTCAGCGCCATCCCTCTGCCCTACGAGCAGCTGAAGCTGAGCCAGCAGCAACCAGTGCCGGTGCTGAAGAAACCCAGCTCAAAGGCCAAGCGAAGCAAGTCCAAAGAACTGGCCACCACTGCCAAAGCCAAATCCTCAACTGCCAGTAATCGACAGCTGAGCGCCAAGTTTAACACCCAACACTTTGGCTCCTGGAACGTGCATCTCAAGCTGCTGCTCCTGGAGAAAGCCTGCCTGACGTTTGCCACACTAGCGGAACAGCACTACGAATCGCGCAGCTACGGGTCCACCCTGCGCTCCATTGAGCTGGCCTGCCGGTGCCAGCAAGTGCTCAACAAGTACATGGCCAATGTGGTTTCCCAGTACAGTTGCCTGCTGGGTCGGGCTGGCGATTGCTTTTTCCAAATGTCCAAACACTGGGAGGCCATCGAGGAGTACGAGCAGCAGTACGAGGAGCAGGATGCATCCATGGACGTGATAAACGAGGAGATAGCGCAGGAATTGGAGGGAGAGGAGGAGGAGTTGCCCACTCTGGCCCCGGTTAAGAACGTGGAGCAGGTGATGCTGCACAGCTGCAAGTGCTACGAGTTGGCTCTAGAGCATGCCCAAAAGGCGGAAAGCAACGAACTGCTCCGAAGACTGGGCAACGTTAGGAACGAACTTGGCCTAAAGTACATGTACTGGGCACAGGGTAAGTTGTGGATTAACATAATTCTGCTTCTAGATCTAAATCCAATTTCGTTTTTCAGAGGAATACAGCGAAGTGATGAAAAGGAAGGAGGATGTAAAAGATGCAGGCAATAGCAAGCTGGAGGACACACCAAGCTCTGAGTCCGCCGATCCTCTTTACGTGAAACTGACTGTCAACTCCTATGACTGCCTGCGTCGTGGCATCGAAGCCTTCACTGCCGTTCAGGACAATGTGAACCTGGCTTTTCTCTACTGCAACATGGGCAGGTTTATGCGCCTGCGAGCCCATCTCACCATGCCCAATGAGAGGTAAGTGTTGCGTCCCCCAGCCGATCCAGATAATGACTAACCAACTTACCCTAGCGCCATCGCCTTGGATACTCAAAAAGCTTTTTATAACGAGGCCTTTAACTATTACGAAAAGGCCAAGGATTGCCTGGACACAAGAAAGGCCAATGCAGAGCTGTGGGACCTTGTCCACTGGGAACTGTCCACTGCCACTTTCACTTTAGCTAAACAGTTGCAAGACTACAGTGCAGCTGATAAGACCAGCCTCGCGGAGGCCTCCAAAGAAGTGCTGGAACTGCTGCAGAAATCTCTAAAGCTCTGCGATGTGGAGCATCCGGGGGCTCGCCAAGTGCTTTACAGCTTCCGATCGGGGCTGATACATAAAAGGTAGGGAGATTACACCTTTAAGCCACTAAAAGAACTTTTGGGACTAACCTATCTGGGCTTTTTCTCAAGGATTGCCTCGTTTCACTACTCGCAACTGCGTTCCCAAGGCAGCTGTGAGTTTACTCAGCTATCCAAAGCCACTTTGCAGCTTTGCAAATACCACTACGAAAAGGCCACGCAGATACTGGAGACCCTGAAGGAGACGGGCGAGTTGCTGGTGGTGCAGCTGGAGCGGATCTCTTTGCACGAGTTCCTCGCCGAACGTAAGTACTAGAGTTTATGAGATGCCACTAAAAACGCAGTCTGGGTAATTTCTTTCGACTCGCCAACAGTTTCCACGCACCCCACCCAGAAGATCAAGCAAATGCAAGCGGCTTTGGAAATTTGCTTGCAGTGCCAGCTCATTTTTGCTCACGTCATCGATACTAACAGCGGCCAAGAGGTCGACGATGAGTTCGCCGGGCATTTGACGCTCTTTGAGAGCCGCTTGCAGAACGCTCTGAAGACTCTCACCAAGCTGCTGCTGACCGGCAAGGATCCTAAACAGCTGTCCAAGCTGTACAAGCGCATGTATATGGAAACCTTGACTGGGAAACATGGCACAGGGGCCCAGCAATTGCCGGCAACTGGCCCAAAGCATTTGCACACGCTGCTTGCCCGGCTGCGCACCATGTGCGACGCTCAGCTGGCCAGCGACTAGCCGTCCGTACGTGTCTTCTGATGGTTTTCGCCCCCCCCCAGAGCCCACAACCGATCAAATTGTATGCATTGCTCGTCGCTTGTTTATTGATGTCTCATCTCAGCCCCGCCGCCCGCAGCCGCAGTCATCGCTGTCGTGGTCCAAGTGCTCCGCCCCCAACTGCAAAGCAGCCAGCATCAGCATCAGAGCCACCTGTAGGATCTGCAACGAGAGAGAGGGGAAACTGTAACCACTGATGATGATGGTGATGTGCCCGTAATCAGTTAATCATACCTTGCAGCGCAGACTTGTCATTTTGTGAGCCCGTTTTCTGTGCTGGCCATTGTCGGCTCGGCTCTTATAAAGTATGAGGGCCTCTGCCCAAACGTGTCGCTCATCTAGATTGTGGCCCTGTTAAATATCTTGTCCAACAAGCTGGCAATATCGGACTAGCGCTGGATGCGATGGATGATGGAGAGAGTCGGGCACTCTTGAGCGGATTCTCTCTTACATTAATTACACCGCAAATTCGATTAATATTTAATATTTATTGTGTTTGCTAAAAATTGTCCAGCCTTATAACAATAACATTTTGACTTAATTCCTAAGAGCAAAGCCAACAGTAATGAATAAAATCTTAAAGAGTAAATGCCTCTGGGTTCTGCATCCGGAGAAAGATGGGTTTCATCCGTCCAGTGGCCAATGGCGGCTGCCTGCTGGCTGCTGGGACCCTGAGCCTGGCCAACATCTAAATAAGTAATTATTCATTATTAAGCCATTCACAGTTTGTGAGAGAATTATAAAAAGCTTAGCGCGGCAGTTTGAAAAGTCGAACGAACGAAAAGTTTAATTGTTTATAATTTTATTGTAATTTTATCTCGACTTTTTTTGCTTTTGTATATAAATTGTACCAACGCAGCAGAAAGTTCAGGCCACTGCCTTGGCCGCGATGTGTCATTGGAAAAACGGTGCCAAGCTCGCCGCACTGTGGGGCAAACTGGACCGAAACGGGGTCGAAACTATGCGGATTCGGAGCACGAAGTGTCATGCTCTCGGAATCTTACGTAATGGGCTATGGGGGGTGCTGGTCTCGTCTGCGGCAGACGATGGCGTAAGTACCACTATCTGGACCGGGGGCCGAATTGAGAGCCGTTTTTGGCCAGAACCCGAGCTCTTGCCTGGCTGCACGTCTCCGGCGGCGTCTCGAGATTGCTTGGACAAAGAGTTGTGCCGAGACTGAGACCTGGGGCTGCGTCTCCGGGAGCCCCGCCGACGTAGAGAGCCGAAACTTGCATCATTTTCGTTACGTAACCGTTTGGCGTTTGCCTGGATCCGCCGTATAAAAACAAAACAGTTCTCATGCTGTGACATTAGTTACTTTCGCACCGATCAACTAACCAACTCAGCCTCAAAATGATGAAGTTCATGGTGAGTTTCAACAGTCAATATTCTTAGATGGATCCTGAAGATCCTTGATCTCATTACCTATCCCAATTCCACAGCAGAGAATCCAAAATTAATGGTGATTTTATTTTCCGTCTCTTAGTGCATCTGCATCTGCGCCATTGCTGCCGCTTCGGCCAGTCCCTATGGAGGATCCCGCGGTGGATACGGTGGCGGCTACGGCGCCCCCGTCGGCGGCTATGCCTACCAGGTGCAGCCCGCTCTGACCGTTAAGGCCATCATCCCCTCGTACGGCGGCGGCTACGGTGGACACCACCAGGGCGGCTATGGCGGTGGCTACGAGTCGGCTCCTCTGGCCTCAGCTTACAGCGGCTCCGGCTCTGGATACCACGGCTCCGGCTATGGCGGTGCCCCGCCAGTTGACCGACAGGCCATTGCCCTGGCCAAGCTCGCTCTGGCCGCTCCCAGCGCCGGTGCTCCTCTAGTCTGGAAGGAGGGACCCCGCTATGTGGAGCGCTCGTATGAGCCCAGGGGCTATGGACCCCGTCAGGAGTACGCTCGCGGCGAGGAGGCCAAGGGTGCTTCTGCGGCTGCTGCCTCCAGCTCCGTGGCTGGCCAGAAGGGATACAAGAAGTCCGGCTACTAAGCGGGAAAACCATAAGAACAGTGATCCAGTTACTGAACTAAGCGACTAGGCCTAAATAATAAAACAAAGAAACATCAAGACTTAAACTGAGACTGTGTTTAATTTTACTTCTTCAACTTTTATTTCATATTTTATTTAAATATTTATTTAATTATTTATTGGGCAAACATTTGTGCTGCGTTCGAATTGCTGACGAGAATTTTTCCAAGCTAAATATGAAAGACTTTGCGCCAATTAAAATGGGAAAGCTGGCTAAAACTATTCAACTTGGTGTAGGTTGAAAACTTGAGCAGATATTTATAGTGCATTTCATTATTTAATTAAATTATTATTAACTTTTAAGTACTTAAAGATACAAGATCCGATTTGACTTATTGCCAATCAATAAACTCAATGGCTTTTAAATATTGCTATAAATATGCATAGAATTAATTAATATAATAATAAAATAATTAATATAATGCAAAGAAATTAAATTTTCTAAAATATAATTCATCCTCACATTATAGACATTATTTCCCAGGAACCAAATTGGTTTAAACTGGTTTTTAGAACACCCCCTCATATATTTTAAACGTTTTCCGGACCCAACCTATCCGTAAAGCATTACCCCCAAGAATGTGAAAAACGGAAGGTCTAATAAAATTAATTTCGGAGTCTATTTTAAAAACAACGCGTTCGCCAGTCCCCAGGTTTCACCCATCCAGAGAGAGAGAGAAAGAGTCGCGAGTGGGTGTGCTTTCGAGAAACTATCAAAACCCGGGGACTCAGGCCCGGGCTCGGCTCCGGAACAATGTACAGATCGCGTAACCAAGCGATTTTATAATGGCACATGGAAATACATAAATCAAATGTGAGTATATTCAATTATGAAATGCGGTTTCGGCGTGTATATAGGTCACGTAGATATCCAGGCTGAAAAATTAACGTATAAAAGCGGGCGTCGGGTGTCCGGTAAATCATAGTTTGATTGATTACCCCAAACCAACAAAACTAACTAATTCACCATGAAGTACCTGGTAAGTTATGAGCAAACTACCAAAGGAAGTGGCAGCCAGCTAATCCTTCCGCTATCCTTAGATCATTTGCGTCTCTCTGGCCCTCTTCGCCTACATCAACGCCAGCCCTGTGTACGGCAACCATGGAGGATACGGTGGTGGTTATGGCGGCCTCCAGCGCGTTGTCTACGAGGAGGAGCGTCCCTACGGTCGTGGCTACAACAACTATGGTCCCCGTGAGCTCAGGTCTTACGGCGAGCAGCCCAGGGCTGCTGCTGCTGCCGCTGCTGCCGCCTCTGCCGTGAACTCGGGCAGCTACCGCTCGTACGCCGTCCCCCGATACGTGATCGACGGCGGTGATGTTGGCCACCACGGTGGAAGCTACGGACGCGGTGGCTACTAAGTCAAACTATCGCAACGAATTGTTCAGTTCCTCGAGTGGCTGTCAAAGCGAAACTCTGAGAATCGGCGAATAAAAGAACACCTTGAACGCAATGGAAAATATTGAACAAAAAATTTCGCTATTGAGTTTTGTATTTTGCGGGGCGGTTGGTAATATGTACTCTGTTCTAGGTGCATACTTTTCAGCGATATTGGCTAAAGACTGTGGGCTTGTCTGGGAGTTTTATTCCAGGCACCAGTTGAGGTTTATGGCAAGAAAACCTATACATGGTGATAATTGTCAATGAAAAATTAATATGCATTAAACTGTGATTAAGGCTCAATATAATTTGTACTTACTTTTACTTATAATTTGTCACTTTAGTACCATTTTTGATCAATGCAAACATAAATCTACAAAGCTGAATTAGATAAAGTTCAAATAGATTTCCAAAGATTCGTTTATTCAGTTTTGCCTTTTTAGTTTTCTTGTTTTTTTAATTTTTATTAAAAGCAAAGTGACCAACTGAATATAGCTGTTAAATATTATTTAATATTAATGAACAAATAATAAAAAGTAATTCTCATTTATAAAAAAATTGATTTCCATTTGCAGTTTTACAATTAATATTGATTTTTCATTCAGTTTTTTTTTGGGGGTTTCCATGATTACTTATTAAATATAAGTATAAATAAATATAAACTATGAAACTAAAGTTAAACGAATCGAGTTTTTATTACAATTAAAAAATATTTAAATGCAAATATCAAGACATATCAGATTTCAATATTAAGTTCTTAGCTTTGTTAAGTAACAAATTTATCAAATACTTATTATGATATATTTTTGACCGAAAGACCTATAAATATTATCTTTATAGATTTATTAATTTTTTATTTATGTTTAAATGTTTTGTCCACGGTTTCTGAATATATCTAACGATCAAAGCTTTCTTTTATTAAAAGTCCGCGATTAAATAATAAAGTAAAAAATCTGTTCAAAATTAATAGTATGTTAATGAAATATTTAAGCAGCAGAATTCATCAATATACATTATAGTTAAATTCTTAGTTAAACAACTCTGTATGAAATCTTAAACTTTTAAACCATCATAAAGTAAGTAGAGGGAAACCACCCCTTATTTGCATTAATCCCACTTTCTCCAAAAGTAGCAGCTGGCCCTTAACCCTCTGATTTCCTCAATCCGGCCGCATGCCCTCACGCATCCCCGGCTCATTGGAGCGCCACCATCGATATATGGGGTCATCCGCATCTGCCGCCCCCACCGAAGGTCGGCGGCCAAGTGTCTGTATCACTGGCGGTAAACAAACCTGGCCAGCAAACCGAGCAACCTGCTCAATCCAAAACGAGTCGAGCGCCGAGCGGCGGTATCTCTGGCTAGGGAAATGCGAAAAACTCGCAGAAAGTCGCCCAGCTTCTAGCTGGCCGAGAAGAGCCGGAGCAGCGAGCTCTTGAGCCGTGATAATTTTCTGGGCGAGATCACGTTTCGAGTGCAACAATTATTTTGCTTATATAAAGAAGTGTGCTTGCCACTTAATTTGTTAATTGTGCCAACTGTGCCGAAACCCAGACAGCATAGCCATGAACAAGTTCGCTGTAAGTACTCTCGCGTCCCTGAAGACTTCCCTGAAGACTTCCCCATGACCCCCGAGACTGGCGGATCTCCTAACCCACTGTTTTGTCCCTGTTTTGCAGACCCTCGCGGTTCTCTTCTGCGCCTGCATTGTGGGCAGCTGCTACGCCAACTATGGCGGCTACGGAAACGGTGGCTACGGCCAGGAGAGGTCCTCTGGATCTGCTGGTGCCGCCTCCGCTGCCAGCTCAGCCGCTTCCTCTGACAGCGAGGGTCGCGGTCACCAGCGTTATGAGCGCCCCGTCGAGATCATCGCCGGCGGACACCGTGGAGGCTATGGCCACAACCACGAGATCCTGCGCCCCATTAACATCGGCAGCTACGGACACGGTCACGGACACGGACGTCGTGGTCCCAGCTATGGCGGCAACAGCTACAACCGCGGCTATGGACCCCGCTGGACCGTCCAGCCCGCTGGCGCCACCCTGCTGTATCCCGGCCAGAACAACTACCGTGCCTACGTCTCGCCCCCGGAGTACAGCAAGGTGATCCTGCCTGTCCGTGCCGCCGAGCCGGTGGCCAAGCTGTACGTGCCTGAGCACGGATACGGCCAGGAGTACCGCGAGCGCCCCTATGGCGGACACCGCGGCGGCTACTAGGCGGATACTTAATCCCAGCCACAGGCCCTCTAGGCGGATACTTGATGTGAGCCTGGACGTGTACATAATAAACCAAGAATGAGAAAACATACATTTTTTGCTCAATTTGATTTTCGGGGGTTCTATATCTTGGGGGAACATAATTTTCGGGTTTTGTAGCTCAAATGCAGCTGCTGCAGCTGCTGTAGCCACTTGATTGCGGCTCCCCACGGGAATGTCTTTGAGTGACATTAACCGGAGGCAGAGCGGCGAACGTGCTCCGGATTTGTTTACTCCGGTTCACTCGCATCGGGAAGCCTCTGGAGGAGGAGGAACGGAACCGTTAGCATTCAATTGCCAATTCAGTCGGTCAATAATCTTGGGTCGAGAAAGTGCCAGAGGTTCCGCCGATTGTCGCGCATATTTTCTGGCTGGTAAGCAAACACACATCTGCTGACTAGTTTGGCCCGAAGAACTCTTGGCCATTGCGCCACCTTCGCTTGGCATTCGCTTGGCCGCTTGGCCGCTTGATTCGCGCTGTGAATCATGCCCAGAATTCTTGGCTCGATTCTGACACAGTTCTGGAGAAATCAAGACATTAAATTTGAGTCTGAGTTGTGCATTATTTTGTGAACTATAAAGTTTGCTAAGCTGATTTCTTGTTGTTGAGATAGTTCTTTAAATAAATATTATTTATATGTACATTAATAAAGTGTATACATATAATTAGTATAAATTTGACAACTTAAATTAAAAAGAGTTTGACAAATTCCAGATTCTATTCGAAAATACGTCTGAAATATTTTCATTTAAAATTGATCATATAAAACCTGTAATTTTGTAGTAAATATTTAAGAAGTATTAAGCTATATAAATTAAATTACATATTTAAATTGTAAAGGGTGTTCTTAAGATTATTCGTCTCTTTTAGTTTTCATAATGAAACAAAGCTCCATGGGCCCTGCCTGCGACAAAAGAAGCTATCATCAGCTTGGCTGAGTTGGTTCAGGTTCCGGTTCATTGATCGGTGGCTTAACCCCTGCGCGGCCCAATGTCCGATGCGTGCGTGGCGGGATGGGGATGGCATGGGGATGGGATGGGATCGGAGTAGAGTGGAGCACTTCGGGCAAAGACCCGATACCGCACACACCAGCAGCCAGCGGAGCGTGCCGAGCCGGGGGAAGTTGCTATCAATGGAGAGCAGCTTCTCGGGCGGGGCCAATTTGGTGCGCATTTTCAATGAGCATAGAAATTGGAGACGATCCGGACTTATCGCGGGGGGATGGAGATGCTGGCTGGCCGCGGCTGACGGCCCCCCGAAAGTAAGTGACTGGCCACCGAGCTGAGTTTGGTCACGTCTGGGGAGCTCACAAATCGCTGGCCAACTCAAATGGTGTTGCTATAAAAGCAATTTGGACACACGCTTGGGCTAATTAGTTTTCCAACCAGTCTGCTCCTCGCACCACAACGCCAAAACAAAAAACCATGTCCGCCAGCCTGCGCCTGCTCTGCCTGATGGCCTGCACCCTCACCGTTGCCCTGGCCCACCGTCCCAGCTACGGCCACTCCGGATACTCTGGCTACGATGCCGTCAGAGCGGCCGAGACCGCCGAGGCCCAGGCTTCTGCCCTGACCAATGCCGCCGGAGCAGCTGCTTCCGCCGCCAAGCTGGACGGTGCCGATTGGTATGCCCTCAACCGTTATGGCTGGGAGCAGGGCAGGCCCCTTCTGGCCCGTCCCTATGGACCCCTGGACAAGCTCTACGCTGCTGCCCTGCCACCGCGCTCCTTTGTGGCCGAGATCGATCCAGGTGGGTTCACTTTTCCAAACCGGAATTAACTTTGAAACAAGAAAAGTCAAGATATAAATTTTTTGAAAAATAACTAAGAGAAAACCTAATAGAAAACTAAAAAATTCCAAACTTTTTCATGAACTCCATTAAATCTCTAAAAATTTTCTTAATAATTTATGATATTAATACATGTAAGATCTTTTTAACTAATTTTCGTTTCTATTTCTCTATTTCAGTTTTCAAGAAGAGCCACTACGGCGGTGCTTATGGCGAGAAGTCGGCGGTTCTTAACACCGAATCCAAATTGGCCGTTGCGGCGATCTAAGAGCTGCTGTTGAAAAGCTCAGAAAGTCTTAATAAATAGTGATAGCTTAAAAAAAGAAATATGATTTTAATTATGGGGAAAGGAAAAATATTTTGGGAGTGAGGAAAATCCAGAAGGATACCTTCGAAGTACCTTTAAATTCCTTATGAATTTAAATATTTAAGCAAATTTTTTGTTTGTTTGATATTTAAATAGAAATCTTAATGTTTGGTCTTAAATTTCGAAATACCCACCTGAAAACCACCGGCTTAACCCAGCTAAGTGATTAAATTATTCATAATTAATAGATCTGCCCCATTTTTCAATACTCGAACCCGCTTAGTACAATTGATTCTCACTTATTATTTCTTATGTGTTATTATTATGTATAGAATATCGTTTTTATTGCAAGATACAAAGTAAAAAATTGTGAAATTTGCTCAGTTTTGTTGATGTTGATTTAATGTAAAATTCAAATTCGTTACGAGCACACAGAAATTTACCTACTAAACATAAAGTGAACTAAAAACAAATAGTAGAAGCGGTTGTAACTCGGTTAACTCGATGCTGTGGCGTGCTTATTGGGTTTTCTCATGGTGACGATTGCTCCGATTTCAGATTGGATCCAATCGAACGTTATTGTTCAGCCAACTCTCTTTCTCTCATCTCTACGTACATTATATAGTATATAATATATGGTATATGGTATATGGTATTAGGTGTTTGGTTTGTCTCTATCGCTACCAAAACTCTGCCAAGTTTTCGTTGATTTGTTTTTATTTTTGTTTTTAGGTTTTCAGGTTCATTATTTTAATTAAATTACATGAACTTCAAAATAGTATTATTATTATATAGATAGGATGTGTAGTGTTATGTATTTATAGTGTGTAGCCTATACGAGCCCCCGCCGTCCGCCGGTGTCCACTGGGTTCTTGGTCGCGCTCCATCCGGCGTTTTGGGGGGGAAGTGACAAAAAAATTTAAATTATAAAAACTTTCTCACGCAATTCTCGATCTCGATCTCGATCTCGGTCTTGTCGTTCTCCAGATCGACTATGAAATGATCTCGGTTTCGGGTGCTGGCGCTGCTGCTGGTGCTGGTGTTGTTGGGGCACTCTATTCGGTGATCGTCCTTGTGGTCTCCTGGATGTACACCTGGGATCCGGGCACCGTCGAGGTGGTGACGAACGTGCGGTGCTTGGCGCGGATCAGGTTCAAGTTGGACTCGGCCACATCGGCACGGTCCTCGGCAGCCTCAAGCTCCCGCTGGAAGCGGCGGACACGGGTGGTGGTCTGCTGGGAGACGCCCTCCTGCTCGCACAGCTGGCGGCGGTAGATGTTGATCTTGGCAGTGGACTTGTCCAGAGCGTCCTGCAGCAGGATGAGGTTCTTCTGGTCCTCCTCGCACTGCACTATCACCTCCTTGACGGTGCGCTCCTTCTTGCGCAGGATCTTGATGGTCTCGGCGTGGCGGCGCTTCTCCTCCTCCAGCTCCAGCTCCAAGTCGCGGATGCGGGCCTCCAGCTTGCTGATGATGCGCTTGCTGCCGGCGACAGCGTTCAGCTCGACCTCCTCCAAGCGGATGGACAAGTTCTAGTGGGGTTTTTGGATTGAAAAAAAAACAAATTAGAATTTCATAATAAATGAGAAATTATAAAAAGTTCGATTTAAAATATTCTTCGATTCAGTACCTTGACTTCGACTTCCAAGGACTTCTTGATGGTCTCCAGCTTCACGATGCGCTCCTGCTCCTCATGCACCTGCTCGACGACGTGCTTCAGCTCCACCTGGACCTTCTGGAAGCGCTCGTCGCTGATGCGCAGCTCCTTGGACACCTCCTCGTAGTCGGAGGCAACGACGGAAAGCTCCTGCTCCAGCTTGGACTTGATGGACACCAGGTTGACATTGACAGTGGTCAGCTCGTTGATGCGAGTGGTGGCCTCCTCGTACTGCAGCTCGACGGTGCGCTTGGCACGGTTGGCGCTGTCCAGGTGGGAGCGGACCTCCTCCAGCTCACCGTTGAGTCCGGCCAGGCGGCGCTGGGCGATGCCGTACTGGTCAAGGGTGGCCTGCAGCTGGCGCTGCACATCCTCGTAGTGGGCCTGGAGCTCGGTCAGCTGCAGCGACTGCTTCTTGATCACCTTCTGCAGATCGATGTTGGTCTTGTTGGCCACATCCAGGGACATCTCCAGCTCGGTGATCTGGATCTGCAGCTTCTTCTTGATGCGGGTCACCTCGGTCTTCAGCCGGGTCTCCGCCTCGATGACGCGGGCATTGAGCTGCTCGATCTCGATGGAGGTCTGCTTGCTGCAGTATGGAAATGTCCGGCATTATAATAAGTATTGGAAATATATATTAGAAATTTCCACAATCGATATTGAGAGATCTGCCCCCCTTGGAAGTGGTAGCCCCTAGAGAAGCAGTGACGGCAACGACGATGACCCTCTGAGGTTTCGCTTTGCTGGCTCTATTTTTGGCCCCAATGTCTGACCCACAAACTGCATTTTTCGCACCACTCAGCACCACTCAAGAAGCACTTGCTCAGGTGGTGCTCTGGCATTGTCAAAAATGCTTCATTGTTTCGCCCGCCGCTGCATTCGTATTTGCGGATTTCGGTGTATTTTTACGCATGATAAAGACATCGAACTTGTCACAAATAGCTTTTGTCTAACATGCCAAAGTATTTGCTAAGTAGTTCCTTCTCCCCTGAGTTCTTTTTTTTGGGGTAAGTGCATCATGCGTCTATTCTTGGGCGTAGGTGCACTCGTCTTGCCAAATAAATTTGAGTAATGTCTGCATTTCTTAATACTCTACCTGAATCACTTTCTAAATAGACTCGAACTATGACTAACTAACTAATTAATAGAATGTTTGTTGTTGTGCTTGGGAAAGGTAGAAAATGTAAGGCAAATAAAAGCATTGTTTTAAATATTAAAATAAATAAGGTAAGCATATTTTGTTATTAGATTTGATATATGAAAATTCCTATAAACTCCATTTCTATTTTATTTTAAACTTACTACGTAAATTCTATAGAAACTTCTTGACAATTTCTCTTGATTTCTAATTAGTATTCAAAGATATTAATCTCTTGAAATTATATACAAATACTTAACCCTATAACAGGTGTCAATGGTCATTCTTTAAGACTTACGGGGTGTGGTTGCATATCCAGGAAGCTATTATTTTAACAAGTTAATTGGAAAATTAATCATGAAGCAGAGTATCTCTCAATTATATCATAAAAACACGACTAGCATCTGCCAGAAATTCTTCTCTCCGATGATCTTCTGTTCAGTTGAACGCTCTGATATGTTTTTTGTTTCTTATAGAGATAGAGGCCCCCGTGTCTTGGTTACTTAATCTTAAAATCGTGTGCTCATTGCTGTCGCCTTGCCAAGGTATTTGCCTTGTCTGTGTGTCTTAGCTAGAAAACTTAAGTATTCCCATTTAGATTTTAATTTTTCCCTGCCATTGTTTTCAATGTTTACGCAAAAATATATTTGCTGGGTTTATTTTGCTGTCTTTTTCGTGATTGTTTTTGCTGTCATGCGCATCAGTTTTCTTGGGTTTGAAAATAAAATAAATCTCTTGTCGAATTTGAAGGACAAATCCGCAACAATAGTTGGTCGGTCGGGCCATCTACGCGCAAATCGGACCGACAGCCTCGAGAAATACCTGGGGGTGTTGTGGGTGCGAAATATGATCGGAGTGTTGAGGTTGGAAATTCTCAAATTTGGGATTCATCTACCTCAATATTATCAAAGCAAAATTAGAGCTTTTACTAAATAATTTCTTTGATTTTTGATTGTTAAACATATCTATGGGTAATTAGAAAAAGGTACATGAAAACTGTATTTAGAAACAAAACACCAAACGAAGAATAAATAATTATTTTGTAATTTAAACTATTTCACTAAACCTTAAGATTTTCAAAATGTTTAAAGCTCATTTCGGTCATCATTTCCCTGACATTGTTGGTAATTAATGACCAAATTGCTGGCGATTTTTAGCAATTAACCATGCCCAAATATGCTGTACATAATTCTGTATAAATAATTCACAGAAGACTGCACAACAGACACAATGGGGAAAAAGAAGGCCCAACAAAGTGTACAAAGACCGCAAAATGAGAAAACTCTAGAAACGAAAATAAATTGTGTGCCAGACAAGAAACGAGAAATAGACAAATAGAGATTCTAGAGGGACAGGGGGTTTCTTTTTTTGAGGGAAAATTAAGAGGATTCTGCGATGCTCTGGCTAAATTGTTCGCATTTATTACAATTTCCCTGAATTTTTTGGGCTAAAAGGAAGAAACAACTTTGTGACAAAATGTACGAAATGAAACGGATTCGAAATTAACACGCTTTCACATATTTTTAACCTATTTCCTACTCTCGGATAAAAAGTAGCCAACTCAAAAAGTCAGAAGTACTTTATGTTGTTTTACTAAATTAATATAAGTAAGACTATATTAATTTTTTATACAAAATATATGTTTTTAATTTAAAAGAGATTTTTGAGACCCATCTATCACTCTATTTTCTTCTAACTATCTTTTTGGATAATAAACTGAGATACAATTTTCATGTTTCTTTGAGTAACCTGACAGTTGCTATCATATAAAATTATTTATTTCCAATTTTCCGGAACTTTTATCCTTTAAATACCTTTTAAAATCAAAATTCCTCACTCTGCAAACCTGTTACCAAAAACTATAATTTCCACACTTTTCGATATATATTTTTGTCGTTCAAAAAAATATTAAAAATTCCTCTTTTTGTGTGTAGCATTTAAAACTTCAAATGAGGATGAGAGTGAAAAGGGAAAGGGAATCAGGAAATTGAGGAGGGAGGAAACCACCGAGCCAGGAAGACACTAGTGCTTCCAATACACGTAGCTATAGTCCTTGAGCTTGGGATGGGTGCGCAGGACCTTACGGCAGATCCAGCACTTATCCTCGATACCGCACCTGCTGTCCGCGTAGAACTCGACGGTCTTCTGGTTGAGCGTAGATAGCTGCCGCTTGACGTTGTGCAGCGAGGAGGAGACGCGATGGTCCAGCTTGTCCACCAGCCGGTCGTCCATCAGCTCAATGTGGAGCGTGTGGGCGCGCAGCTGGCCATCGCCGTAGGGCGACGATGACCGGGAGCGGGCACGGGAAACGGCACGGCTGGATCGGACCAGAGTCTGGGCCATGAAATCCTCCTCCTCCTTCTTGGCGGTCTTGATGTTCCGCTCCGATTCCGAGAGCAGGGCCTGGGCAATGGCACTGGCGGACTTGCCGCGAATCTGGCGCTTAAAGTCAGTCGACATTTGGTCCATCTCGTTGTCCAACTCTATTTTACGGATACGCTGCAATATCTTCTGCGTGTCGCGTTTAATCAAATCCTCGAGCTCCTCCTGGCGGCGGCGGCGGCGCTGGCGCGATCTCTCGACAACTGTGTCCGGTTCAAGGTGCTTCGCGACTCGTGTTCCGTCGACGAGTTTCTGCACACTGAACGGCGATCGCTTCTGGGCGCGAAAGCTGTACAGAATCTCGTCGGCGCGCGCGGCGCAGGTGCGCGAGAGCCGGACGATCTCGTCCGCGTTGTACTGTCGCACCGCGTTCGAGGGACGAAACTGCTTCAGCCCCCGCTCGCTCACCCAGGGCAGGTGGGGCTTCTTCACCTCCAGACCCTTGGCCTTGGCGTCCAGGTAGTCCAGCATTGGCTGGTAGAAGTTCATGGTGTAGCCATAGTTGTCCTCATAGGTGTTTGCATGACGCCGGAAGCGGGAGGGCCGCTGCTGCAGGGCCAGAGACATGATTTCAGGGGGAGGGGATTTCTCAGGGAAGGGTGCAGTTACAGGTGGAGGTACAGGTAATGTGTGTGCGCCTAGAGAGTACTCTAATTAAAGCTACAATTGTCGCCGCTTTGTCGCCTTGTCGCTTGGGGTTCGCCTCGCCTCTTCTTTAGGTTCTCTTTTCGGGTTTTCCTCTGGCTTTCCTCTCGGCTCTTCGTCGGGGTCTTCCTCCCTCCTCAGTTGGCAGCTCTGGCTGCTGCTTTGCAAATAAATTTCAAATTTGTCGAAATCTATAAAAAGATTGCATTTCGTTCGTTCAGCTGTTGGCATCGGGCAAGGTATGAGCATAATGACGACAATAACATCGCCATTATCATCATCATCATCATCATTATCGTCGTCGTTGGCTGGCAGTCAATGGTGGGCTGTACTATGATTGATTCATTTTGGCAGCGAGCTTATAGACAATGTCATAATAGCCGAAAACTTTATGCAATAGTCATCAAAGAGTCGAATATTTAGGGAAAAGCTATTGAAATTGAGAGGAAATACGGATTCATTTCCACTTGAGCTTAGGTCTCTTTATAAATTGATAGCTGATTTAATTAAATTATATCAAAAAGTAATTTCAATATTTTTAAATTAAGTTGTATTTACAGATTCAACTCTAAAAAAGTTTAAATTAATAAGTTCAATTAAAATGTAATCTTCAAAAGTATTTATAGAAGCTAGTTTTTGTAATTTTTCGGGGTAACATCTTTTAATATAAGATTAATGTTCCACAAGTCTTTGCTAGCTGTTTAAGTTTTTTATAATCATTTCACAATATCAATAAATTGATTGTAAACACCAGCTTAAGTCTCTAAGATTTTTATCAGTTCTTCTAAAGCTACTTTCATCTCAAGACCGCTGTTTAAATGAATCTTCACTTAGATCTCTGAAATCTATAATCACAGCCAATCACTGGTCACCAACTGAAACAATATTTACTCCTTTAAAACATACCTCTTGCTGGAGAAGAGTCTGTTGCTCAAATCGAAGGTTTTCTCAATGGGATCTTTCGATTTTCAACAATGAACCCACACTCTGATTGTGTAATCGCAGCAACTGCGCAATTTTCTGCAGAGGTTTTCGAAAGGGTTTTGCATATATATATTTTTGTTTATATATTTTAGGGAATCTCCGCTGAACAAAACTCACTTCTCGCTTTGAGCCTAAGCAGCGTGGGCGTGGGATCGGGTATTGGATCAGATATAGCCTGGCTCCTGAACAGAAAACTAATGCCGTTGCTTTGTGCGCGACTAAAGAACTCGAACTGAATGCAAAATGGCTAAAATGGGTCACTTCGCTATCAATTGTGTTGGCAGTGAAGATCGATCGAGAATCAATCGATTGATTTCCCCCCTAATACCCCAAAGACAAGGCCTTGCGCTGTATTTTGCTTTTTTTTTGCTGTTTTTGTGGGGGGCTTCCGCTTTGGCAAAGGAAACAACAACCCAGCGATCGACCTTCGTCTGTTGTCGCTGTCAGTTGAGTGCCAGAGGCGGGGGTCTACTTCCAAGGGGGGTTTAAGGGATCATCCATAATTGTTTTATTTTACAATAAAGTCATAACTTACCGGATAGCCTCGATCTCCTCATCCTTCTCGGCCAGGCGACGCTCGGCGTCGTGGCGGTACTGGTTGAAGTCGGCGGCCAGGCGCTGACCACGCTGCTCCTCAGCCTTGCGGCCCTATAAAATATATAAAATAAAAATAAATTAAGTAATCTGTACAGAACTTTGGGATATTTGTTGGTACTTACAGCCTCAGCCTCCTTGTAGGCGGCGGTCAGCTCATCACGCTCGTTCTCCAGACGACGCAGCTCCAGTTCCAGCTCGTGCAGGCGACGGTTCAGTTCGTTGATGGCGCCCTTGGCGTCATGCAGATCATCTACAAGGATCACAAAGTTAGCAAATATAATTTTAAATATAAAATTGATAATAGAACCCACCTCCCAGCTTCTTGTTCTCGCGGGCCAACTGGTTGTTGGAGTCCTTGACCTTGTCCAGCTCGTGCACGGTGCGGACGAGATCGGCCTGCTTGTTCTTGAGGTCGCGCTGGCTGGTCTCGTACAGGACAATGGTCTCGTCCAGGCGGCTCTTCAGCTCAACGTTGTGCTTCTCCAGGGTGTTGACCGACTTGGTCAGCTCGCGGCAGCTGTTGTTCGACTTCTCCAGGTCGATGATGAGTACCTCCACTTCGCTGGCGAGACGGGTCTTGGTCTTCTCCAGGTTGTTAACCTTGACGATGAGCGACTCGATGTGCTCCTCGAGCTCGGTGATGCGGACCTGGTACTTGCGGCGGATATCCTCAACCTCTTCGGCGCGGGCAGCCACCTCGGCACTGTACTTGTTCTGCCAGGAGGCGGCATCGGCATTGGCCTTGACCAACTGACGTTCCAAGTCGATGCGGGCCTCCGACTCCTCCTCGAGTTGACTACGAATCGAGTCCAATTCGATCTCAACCTGATGCAGAGAGGATTCGAGCAGCGAGCGACGACGGTCCTCATCCTCCAAGCGGCGGCGGGCGTCCTCCAGCTGGGAGATCACCTGGCTCTTGGAGAAGGAGACCGTGTCGAGCTGGACCTTCAGATCTTGGACGTCCTTGATCAGCTCAATGTTCTCCTGCGAGAGGCGGGACTTGTGCGAGCTGATATCGATAACCGTGCGGTTCAGTTCCTCGATCTTCACATTCAGCTCGGTGATCGAGATCTCCAGCTTGGAGATGTGCTTCTCCGACACGATCTTCTCCTTGTTGTAGGACTCGATCTGGGAGAGCAGCTCGTAGACTTCAGCCTGGAACTTGGCCTTGTCCTTCTCGGCTCTGCAATTTGTTTAATAGGTGTTCCGGTTTAGTTTTTGGGGGGTCTTTAATCATGTTCCCGATACTTAGGCATGGTTTGTGAGAGATCGGCCGGGCTGTGAATCGCTAGCAAGCTTGGTCGGATCTGTGAGCTTTCGGCCACGGATCGAGGCATCCTCAGGCGGTGATCGGTCAGTTACCGATCACCCTCTGACCTGCTTATCGATCGGCGGTGGAAAGTTCGGCAGTCCAAGGGTTAAAATCATGTTTGGTACGCCTGGAAGCAAGCTTATGAGAATTGGTTTTGCAATAAAATTGGGCATGCTGATCACACGGAATAAATAGGACATGACGAGGGAATTTATTTGAACTTTTGTTGTTTGTTGAAGGCAAAATAAAAGTTGGTTTAATATTATGTTTTAACGATTTATACGAATAACTTATCTAGAAAACTAAACAAAATATTTTAAGAGAAAAACGATTTGTGTTAAATCAAAGTATTTGATTAGATTTTTTTCTTTATCAATCTTTGGAAACATTTAGATAATAAATATTGATTATTGAATATACAAAAATAATAAATAACAAAATATAATAATAATTAGAATATCAATACCAAATATAGTTTTTAAAATTATATTAAAATCATATTTAAATTCATATTTCTTCATATTTCTGCGATTTGAGATTACAAAAATCCTTTAAAATATTATTAGTAAAGATCTTATTAAAGATCAAAATATGCATATATGTAATGGAGAAAAATTACAACCAAAATCAAATAAATCCCATTACATGTAGGTCTGATCATTGATAGAATTTATAATATTTTATATGCAATCCGTGGCATTCGCTAGCCTTTCCACCTGCCGCTGGGCACGGTCGGCGGCGATCCGTGGATCGGTGCAGCCGACCTTTCCCACCCGCCAGCTGAAGAGCCAGAAAACGTATCGAATTTCCATAATACACGGTGCGACGGAGCGGGACAGCAACAAAAACAATCAACACAGTTTTGTATATGATTCAATCAAAGACATATTTGGGTTGGGCGTTGGTGCGAACGGGCGAGCGAGAGCGGCAACAAAGAGCCTCTCCGCTCAAGAATGTAGATGAAAATTTCAAAATTTCTATAAATAAATGAAAAGCGAAGGAAAAAAAAACACACAAGAAGACAGTGGAAAGGAAAATATTTGGCCCGCTTGCCTTTTGTTGGTATGCGTATAGGAATTAACATATGGAGGAAAGTTTCGCCAACGAAGCACCGCAGAGCTTTCCGCGAAGCGCTTTTCCCGAGCGAGCGGGACAGCTGGCTGATTTTCCGGTTGTGCTCTGTCTTTATCTCAAAAACGGAAGTGCGCAAACTCGGGCGCACCTACGGAACACCAAAAGGTGGGGTATCCCAAAGATACATTCAAGAAACTGGACTGAATCCCTGAAGGCTCTCGATAATCACTTGCATTATCTGTTTGGTACTTGGAAAATCCATTTGCTGGGTGATTAAGGCTCTTAGCCTTGAATCGCACACCGATTTCCACATTCTGCGGAGGGGCAGATGAAAAATGAAGAATTCTTTGCAATTTATTTTTGGAAATCGGCCGCTTCGATTTGGAAATATGAGAGGCGGCCGCCTCGGCAACCAAAAGTTTTCTCGATTCTTCGGCCCCGCATTTGTGTCAATAGAACTTGCAAGCCGTGCAACTTTATGTTTTCTTTTTGGCCATTTCGCATGTCATGGCATTTTGATGAATTGTTTATGATCGTTTCGATTTTGGTTTGTGTGATTTTTTTTGTAGGTCAGCGGGGCAGCACAAGGTTAGCGGTGGCATTGTTGTCTTACTGCACGAGATCTCGATCTAGATCTAGATCTAGTTCTAGATCCAGAGACATTGAAATGTCCGCGGGAGAGATCGCCAGCTGACGCCAATCGATCATCGTTATGGGAATGTGTTTTTTTTTTGCGGGGGATGTGGCAGCTCAGGATGGAGATGTTTACAATGTTTTGGAGGCAGTTTGTGGTTGGAATAACTTACCTAGCCTTGTTTTTCGTTAGGATTTCAACCTGCTCCTGGAAATCCGTGATAATTTCGTTGTGCTTTTTCTTCAAAAGCGTGGCGGTCTCCTCCGATTCAAGATGAACATCCTCCAGCAGCTTGCGCAGCTTCAGCAGCTCAGCGTCACGCTTGCGGTTGGCTTCAAACTAGGAAATTATATAGTTAGCTTAGAGTTCATATAGCTCAAGAATATATGTGAGACTTACTTGATGTTCAGCACCACCCTCGGCCTCCTCGAGACGCTCGGACATCTGAATGACCTGAACGCTGAGATCGGCTTTCTCGCGCTCGATCTGGAAACAGGAAATCCATGATTAGTTGAAGGGTTATCATTATTCGAAATATCTTATATTGTAGTTTAAAGCTCATTTTATGTTTCTATCTGGCATATATATAGACTTTGAAATTTCATAATCGAAAATACCTATAAATATCTCACAAACTCAAACGGTCCATAATAAAAATTATAAATCACATTAATCAGTCAAAAATAATTATGCACATGCAACACCTAAAATAACAATGGCATCATGCCAAGAAATCCTCCACGCCGAGGTGTATCTATATAGTCCGATTGCATCTGCGATCTCTCGTATATATCTTTTGTGGGGGCGGGCGGCTTGCATTTCCAAAAAGGCACATTTTTCGAAGGCATTTTTCGCCTGAATAGAAACATTTTTTTCGTGTCTCTCGGAATCTAAACATTTGTATTTCGCCGACAGTCGACCTCCTTTTGGGCCAATTTTTGTGCGAATTGTAATTAAAATAGGTTTAATGAGAACTTTGTTCTAGTTGTTTGGCTTTTAAAATGTGAATTTCTAACTGAACTCCCAAATGAAGTTTTGTTCATTTTCCTAGCTTTAATCTTTGGAATCTCTCTATATGTGTTTGAACAATAATGTTTATGATAATACCTAGGCGAGCATGTGTTTGTTCATTTGGCATATCGCTGGCCACAAAGGCCACGTAAGAACAGGCCGTAAATCCATTTGCGCCATATGTATCTTGTAGATACATCTTTTTTTTTCTGCTGCCTTATGCATATAGATGTGGGATTTGGATACGAAAATCTGCCAGCGGCGGTGTGAAAATATTTAATGTGCATGAAAATTATTTAATTTTCCCACAAACACACAGACACTGGCAAAGATTTTCCGAGCGGATTGTCGGAGAGGATTTTCCGAGCGAATTTTCGTTGCGAGGAAGAGAAACAGATGATGATGATGGCTTTTGGCCACTTTATTTTCTTTTCTTCTCGCGGCCGTTGGGCTGTTGGCCGCTGGCTGATGCTGCTGGCTGCTGGCTGTTCATATTTTTGTTGTTTTCAAGTTAATCATTCGCTTCTGTGTATTGAATGTCGTGCGCTAATTTTAGCCATTTTGTTCCATATTATGAGAGTGTGCGTCGGTGTGATATGCTGCGGTGTGGGATGGGTGTGTGTGTGCGTGTTTAAGGCGAAAGTAATTAAAGTTATTTCCAACAAAATATAAAGCACACATTCTTGGCCAGCCCCTGCCATTCCCATTGCGATTCCGAATCCGATTCCGATCTGGGGCCGCATTTTCTAAATTTGTAATGCCAAACAGGAGCGCCCGCTGAATGAAGTGCACTTTTCCGCTCTCTTTGACTTTGCAAAGCCAAACGAAAGGAGGAAAAGTCAGAAGAAAAGTCATTTATCAAGCGATTGAAGTTCAATGCACATCATTATCATTTACTTTCACACTTTCGGGAACTCTGCGAAGGGTAGTTTATTCTTAGACGCTTAGCTTTCTAGCTGCAATTTGCATTTACATTTGTTTGCTGCCTTTTCTATCGGTTTGCTGCCCATCTATTTGCCCGTCTATTTTGATTTTATTTTGCTTTGCTTTTCCACATATTTTTGCTGTTTTTAGGGTGACATTTGCGAGGCGACAAAAGTGAAATTCGCATTTTCCTGGCGCCTTTCGCAACGGGGGAATGTTTTTAACCCGCCTTCGAGCAGGTGAAAGAAGTTTACAATATATGTAGGCTCTACAATCAAAAGTGTAAGTATCAAAAAGCTCAAGGGAAATTAATTTAAATGAAAGTCTGGAAAATGTACAAGTAAATATCTATACTCAAATCTCTGGTATCTCCTTAACACATTAATTTGTCTTATAAAAATAAAAACCCTTTAAGATATACTATAATAAACACGATTACTTACCCTTTGACGCAATTCACGTTCAACTTCAAGATCATCTTGGAGCAAACGGATCTTGTCCTGCAAGAAAATTGTGGATATATTTATTCAGAGGGATCTTTCATGGGTTCATAAATTTGTATATTAATTTTTGAATTTATGGCACTATTAGCACAGCATTGAATTCTTCACAAATTTTTCTTCGATGTTTAATTTTTTCGTATATGTATATATCGCTCGGCTCGGCGGTGGCCATTACATAATTTTTAGCAATGCATATGTATATACAGACACGTATAGATACATATAGACATCTAGAATTTTGCTTCACCGAAAATATTCTATATTTCCACACACAAGAACGCGGCGAGAACTTAGCACACGAATATATATCTACCGTATATATGTGCATTTGATATAGAGTGTAGATGAATTTTTCGGGTTTTTTACTTTGTTTTTCTTGTATTTCTGTATTTTTTTTCTTGATTTTTCCGCCTCTACACACACGAGATGGCGAAGAAAGAGAAGAATTCTCGTAGATTTAATAGAAATTCAGAGCACACGCATTTCGCTTTTCCGATTTGAATCCCTGGCATAGATCTGCGGATCTTCAGGGGACCTTCCACTGGGGATCCCTTACCTCCAAGCGGGAGAGCGAGCTCAGGTCCTGGATGTATTCGATGTTGACATCGGCGGCACCGGGTCCCGTGGACGTGGCCCGGTAGGAGTATTTCGAGGAGCGGACAGCCTGCGATGACGACATGTTGCTAGGTCAGATTTTCAGAGACTCAGAGATGGGGGTTCTCCAAATGGATGTGAAAATTGTACGATCGATCGGTTCGCGTGAGTCGCGATTCAAAACTTAATTGTGATTATTTTCCTCTCAAGCGAAAATCTCTACAGCACCGCACGCAGTTTTGTAGTTGTCACCGAGTCACCGAGAAAATTCGTAATAAACGTCGGAGTAAGGCTGGTGATCTACTGAACAAGAGATCCCGTTGTCGTTCGAATAAAGAGTATTTCGTTGATTTGGCTGCTGGTCGCTGGTGAATTTTCCTATTTCAACGATTTCCTCGGCTCCCTTCGGCGGCGATCGGATCTCTTCGGCGGCGTTCGTATGGTCTTCGTATGGTTCGAGTGGCTTTTCCGTGGAGCTATTTCCCTCCCGCCCAGTGGGGAAACTTTCGAGTGGCTTTTCACGCGCCCGGCGTTGTGTTGTGTTAATTGCTCAGTTGTGTGGAACCTTCTTTGATTTTCCCTCTGTGTGAACGCATTTTCACGCCACCTATGTGGGGGGGTCCACGTTCACCCTGTGAAAATAAACTCAGAAACACACGAAAAGCACCTCGCTCTTCGTTCTTCATTCTATTTTCCTTCTTTCTTTTTTCTTACCTGTAATTAGCCTGTGTCATTTGGCCGCTGGCCGTGCGTTTCATTTTGTGTATCTAGCGTCTGGCCAAAATGTATCTACACATAAATTTTCCCGACTCTCGGCCCGTACATTTAAGTCATGTTGAAATATTTGGCATCTTCTTCTTCTGCCGATCATAAAGTTCATAATTTATACATATTTATTGGCTCATTTAGTTGGTTCATGGGATATCATTATGTTTTTGCTTATTTTGGATTGCCAAACGAAACTTACATCTAACATAATATAGGATATTAGGTCTTGGAGAAAAGTTATTACTATATACATATATTTATTTGTATATTTAAATTTTTGGCTAGGAATTGGCAAACAAATTGGGAAAATAAAGTTCCTGTAATCTGATTTGATCTGGGGAAAACTTTGAAATACTTTTGTGAACTTAACTGATCTGAGTTTTGATGGATTTCATTAAATTGTATAAGTATTAGGGTTTTAGCGACTAGAGATTCACATATCTATATATAATATTGCTATTAACTTTAATTTATTTTGAATTCATATGTTTTTATATCTACACCTTCTCTTAACTGAGTTTGATGAAACCTTTCTGAGGATACAGTTTATAAAATTATTTTAAATGGTGATTGTCAAGTTTCAGATGAATCTTCAAGGAATAACACTTTGAAATATAGTCTTGCTTTTAAAAATTTATCAATTAAAAATTATATTACTGACAAAAGTCCAGAATAATATCAAAAAGTATACATAGAACTATATAGATGGGAGGATTACTACAACTTTTGTGAAGTTCTAAATCAAGTCCGGACTAAGCAAGTAGATAAAGCAATACCTAACCACATATAGATCTTATAGTTTACTATCTTTTCCTCATATTTACCTAATCTGATACGGTTACAATGTTTCAAGAAGAACCACCAAATACATTCAGAAATCCTAGGCAATTTTCTCACAGAAATATATATGATGTAGGCCTCAGAGGTATTACAAAACTTTTAAGCCAAAAGCAAAAATCATAAAAGTGTCATCTTTTCTATGATATGCATTTAGAATGGTTCGCTAACAGCCAATTAGGATTACATGCAATGATCTCTAAAAATACTTGACTTTTGGCATCGAAACGTGTTATTCGGCAGCATAAATAAATAAGCGTTGGGAGAGCGTTGAAAAAGTGTGCAAAATAAACAAAAATATACAACTTTGAGTGAATCCTTGGCAATGCGGACAACAGTCTGCTCAACCTCAGACAATGCGTTGTCATCTAACAATTGTTATTCAATGGTCACGTAGGTGACTGTTTCGGCATACAAAATTATACATATATATACATTTATTTTGGCAACCGACAAGTTTTCCATGCCCACATACAAGAAGTAAATATATATTTAGCGGAAGAGAGAGTTTTGTAAATAATTTTGTTACATTTTGAGTGCTTTTCGGACGAGGTTTTCCAAAGAAACAAAAACGAAGCTTTTCGAGTGAAAATGGGGCCTTGCTTCGGGTTTTCCTCGTATGTCGAGCGATCGCCTCCACCTGTGCTCCACACACAAATACACACTCGAATCACACTATACTTAAAAATGATTTTTCGCTTATTTTTAGCAACCGAATTTCACGTTATTTCTGCCTTTTTTCCCCGCTTGCTCATAATCATGTTCATTTTCCACACGCATTTCACCTGGGGCTAACATATGTATATACATTTGCATATATCTCGCGGATCTGGATGGGCTAACCATCCTTATACTATATAGGAGGATGGATGGCTGACCGACCGGCCAGTTTGCCGCTCCGTATCTCGTAGATACTTAGCGCTGGCTGGCCATAACTTTATTTATTTTATGCATGTACTTATATATATACAATGTTGCTGCTTCTTCTATATATAAGTGTGCGCCAGGCAGCCGTAGAATAATATTTAACATTCTGTGTGTTTGCCACATTTTGGAATGTGTAATAATTTAAAAATAACCTGGCGAATATGTAGCAAGCCATTCGCCGATAAATAAGTCAGCCCGAAATAGAATTAAGCCAGACAACGCCACTACACCTTAGGTTGAAAATGCAAAAATTAAATATCTTTTACAACTCTTTTATAGTTCTCAAGTTTTTGGTTATAAGTTTCTATATTTCTTTGTAACTAACTAAATAATTATCAAGTTCCTCGTTCCTCAGGTGTGTGAGTGTGCTTACATTTTCCGGCCCATTGCCCATCATTTTACAGCTGCACTGAGGTCAGTGATGGGGACAGGATTCCCATACCCATACCCACTCCCATTCCCATTTCCAATCCCATTTTCCTACCTCCACCTCACGACAGAAATCACTCAGCGCCCGCTCTCGGTGTCTTCTATTTCTTTCATGTTTCATCTGTGTGCTTCATGCTGCCATAGGAAATTGGGTCAAAATTGTTATGATCACAGATACACTCGCACACACACTCTGCTCGCGGCTGCCCCGCTATGCAGTTATATATAGATCGACTTCAGCTTGGATGTTCGAGGTGTTCTCCCGCTTTATAGAGTGCGCCTATTTGACAAGTGCTCCTCCTCTTCCTCCTCCTCGTACTCGGTTCGGTGGCCACTTTCTGCACTTTCCGGGATCATAGGAGTGGAGTGGCTCAAGTGGGCGCCACTCGAGGAGGGCTCCAACTAGGTGGGTGGTGATGGGAAAATTCATAGCCAGCCCCCTGTTATAAATAGCCTTTTAATGCACTCAAAGAAAAAACAAACAACAATGCCCCTAATGCGTTGCAGTTCCCTGGAAAATCTAGCACTTCCCGGTTAGCTTCAATTTTCGCGAATTTTCCTTTCAACGTTGACAACTTCCAATCAGCCTGCTGATGATTCACAAGCTGTGCCCTCATAATGCCAATAGCCATTGTATGGGGCGTGAAAATTCGCTGCTGTTGACAAATCTGGGATTTTGAATGTCTTCACGGCACCCATATAGCACCCACAACCATATAGTCGTAGTATCGACATGGGCCTGTGACGCGGCACACCGCGAATCTGACTCATACGGATGAAAAATACGGCAAACATGCACGGATATATACGGAATAAGATATATGGGCTGGCTAGGTGCAAGAGAGCATGAAATATTTTATAAAATATCTACAGAGGCCACCACACTAAGCCTAAAGATAATTATTTAAAATATATGCAAGAAATTATTAGAGTATAAAATACAGATAAATAATTTATTCGAAAGGAAACATATTTATTTCAGAGACACTATATTGCATTATTAGTATTAATATAAATATTTTATATACTCTAAGACACCTTTTTTTGATAAAGAAATATATAATCAAATTAAGAAAGAACAAAGTCTAAGAATAGTTTTTTTGGTTTATAAATAGAAAGCAGAAATAAATACAATTACTAATACTTCTGGCCAGATACACATTTCCTATTTCCCTTGCCTGTTGATCTTACCATTGAGACGAGCTGTTGACAGAATTATTCGCTTTGGCTGAATTTCATTAACGTTTATATGCAACTTGTCAGGCTAACCAAATTTCTTTGGCAGCTAAAATTATTTTTTAATATTTCTAAAAACGAAAAATATACTCTTTTCCAATCACATGTTCATTATTAGGGACTGCTGTTTGTTTGTAGAGCATTTAAAGTTCGTTAATTTAATTTTGTATTTTGCATTTGTCTAAACGATTAATCACCAAAATTATTTGCGGCTCGTGATGCTAAATGCAATCGAAATTTAATTAATGCCGGCGGTAAAATAAAAATTAATTCTGACAGTTTAGATTAAAATTCTGTGTTTGTGTGTTGCTTGCCCTAAATATTTGTCGAGTTAAATATAAATATTTTTAGAAGCCGTGTCATGGGGAATTTAAACATTTAAAAGGTAAACAAAAAAGAATAACACTAATATAAAATATATTTATATATATTTTTTAGAGGAATAAATGGTTTTTATGTATTGTTCACTTAAATTTAGAAACTACTTTGATGTTAATAATAATAAAGGCAAATTAAAGCCATTACTTGTAGGAATTTTTCTTAATTTAATGTTTTCCAATAATTCTAAAGACCTCTATATATATTTTTAAAAACTAATGAAACATAGTTTATGATATATAATTTGTTGCTGAAATATAAAATATTTAAAAAATTTTTATTTGCTTAGCCAATAAACGAACCACTCAAAACTTCACCCATAGATGGCGCTGTTAAAATGTTTGTGGTTGGAAAATGTACTAAATATTACGTATACGTATGTAATTTTTGCTTATTGTACCAGTATTTTTAATTTAATTATAATGGCTAACAAAAATATGTTTTAAAAATTATCAATATATAATATATATATTTATTTATATATAAACAATCTATTTAAGACTGTGATCAAACTTTGTATATTTATTTCTGTCGCTATAGTTAAATGGTCTTAAGTATAGCTTATTGAAACACTTAAATACATTTAAATAAATACTTAAAAAAATACAACTGATTTTTTTTTTAATTTCTTGAATATATTAATAAAATTATTATACCTAGTGTATGTGGCTTAAGTCTCTTAAAAGAATAAAACATACCAATTTAAAGATACTAAAATATTATACGCATAATAAAAAGAAACAAAGTTTACTAAAAAAATGCATTATTTTTAATTAAACCAAATTAAACATATGAACGTAATGTTATATTTGACTATACAATTTCCAAGCTTCAGCTTCGATCTAAAAATTAAATAATAGTTAAAAAACCCTAACAAAACACAGTCATTGCAAAAAGAACTCGATCAGGTTGGTCAGCCGCCGCATGCTGACGTAGTTGACCAGCACCACGTAGGCGTAGCAGGTATAGATATAGGCCCACCATTGGAAATGGTACGGCTCCTTGGATCCTCCGCCACCGCCTCGAAGGCGGCCGAAGCCCATGAAGCCGTTGGACTGCAGGGCGTATGCGTGATGTCGCTCGGTGAGCAGTCGCCGGAATACAGCCCCGCTCAGGTAGACTACAGTCAGCAGGAGGATCAGGCGCCGCAGATGCACCAGCAGCAGCGCCATATTAACAAAAATAATGGTAGAGGGAATCTGCAAGGCATAAAGTAACATTTTAATAGCAAATAAATTACTCTGCGGAAATATTTACCTTATTTTCCCAGATTTTACGAATTATTATCGCATTTACGCGACTTCTCTTCCTTCCAACTTGTCGTTTTGTTTTCGTCGCATTTTTCGCTTTTCTCTGTGGTGAACTTTTTATATATATTTGGCTATAAAACCTATATTTTTGACTGGCAACACTTGGGAAAAGTTTTCAAAACTATTTTCGGCAAAAGTCTTTTGCGAAAGCTTCTCCCTTTTGGCGGCTAAAATACAAAATATTTGATTTGATTATGCAAAATGTTTAGCTTAAAAAATACCATTAAATAGTCTTGTTTACATTTTGTAATAAATTCAAAGGGAATCTAATGAAAATTGTCAGTGCTTGGCAAATCGAATTAAAATCCACTTCAAACGGTGGAAGCAACGCCTCTTCAGATAGCTATCAGCGCTTCTGGCATAAGCTACCACTAAGTACGGCCATAAAAAAATATCTACGAAAATCAACAAGCTGCATCCGATAAAGATCGATCAGGTCAGGTCAGTGGCAGAGTTGGAGGGGAACTAATTTTAATGAAGATACTATAAAAATATTATTTAATATTTATTAATACTATTTCAAATATTTATTTATTTCATTAGTTTAAAAATGTTGCAATTCTTTATGATATAAATATGTCTTGGATATGTACATCCCCTAAATCCCTGCCACTGCTTCTTACGTATACGCAATGCGTATACGTAATATTCCCATGGAAAAAACAAAAAGAAATACTTGAGACCCACACATACACACTTCTAACAACAGCTCCATGCAATGCAACCTTGAAACGGCGATCAAATCCGCAGTCCATCGGGGAACTGGGGAAGGGAGTCGCCACCCCACCACCAACAACAACACAGCCACATTTTTGTCGGAGAAAAGCAAACACAGAAGCGCTTGAAGAAGATTGCAACACACAGTGAGGTTGGTTAAGAACAACAGCCACGGCAGCGGCAAAATACAATATTTAAATTAAATATTAGCACACCGAAACGGGGCAGCTGAAACGGTGTCTGGAAAATGAAGAAAACGCGAGACGAATACGAATATGTGGCAATTGGCCGGCCATCCGTCTACAGTCGAGCGGAAAATGAGATGTAAATAAAGCAAACATAAATAAAAAACTATTAACTGCAAATTTTTGTTGTCGGCTTATTGTTTTCAGCTGTGACATGGGCATTACACGCATTAAGAGATCTAAGAGATCTTCTTGGGAAACTATACAAGTTATATAAGGTATACAAAATATTTAAAATAAAATTATAGTTAGTTTAATTGAATATTTGAAAATATAATTAATTATGTCCAGGCATTGAATCTTTCATCTGGAGAGCTACCACTTGGGACCATCCTCCCCACCACAAAGATCATAAAAAAAAACCATTTGCTTTGGCTTTTATTGTGTTTTATGTGCACGCAAACAAATCGCATCTGGTCGACGTGCCGCCTCCTTACGAGACTCCCTCCTCTTGCCAGATCCCCCTCTTCCCGATCCCGGAACATCGCACTCGATTCGTTTTATTAGCCAGCGTTTCATTGCGTAATATGTCGCTGAAGGCACACACCCCCAAAAACGCCGCAGTCGCACTCGTAAATTACAAATTTGAAAATCGCAGGAGGAGAAATGATTGAAAGGCCCAGAGATCGGCGGCCACTGGGATGCGGATGAAGATTGGAGCCCGGCAAAGAGGAGATCGGATCCCATGGGACCCGGCATACACTGATATTAATGGGATAAAGGATCACAATAATTTTATTCACTAAAAATACAATTATGTAAAAATTATTAAAGCATAGAAATATTAATTCAGAGCTTAAGTATTGCTTGTGCTTGTTTCCCTCTTTAGTTATGTATTTTTTGCAGTGCAGCTGGCCGGGAAGGGGGATTGACGACGTCATGGCCTGGGCAGCAGCATGATTGACCGACTGCGCGGTGCACCTCGCCGTTGCTCCCGGGGATTGCCGGTCTGACTTTTATGGCTGTCGGTGTATTTCTTTTTATTGCCTGAACCAAAAAAATCCGTTTCTAGTATTCCCGACGCCGTTCCTCTTGATTTGTTTGCATTCAGTTTTCAGTTTTTCGGTTTTCAGCTTTTCAGTTTCTTTTTTTCTGGGTTGCGTTGGCGTCGCCGCCGGCAGCACGCACTGGGAAAATATTTGTGGAAAGCATGCGAAATGCACGCCTGTTGTGGATCTTTTATATTTTTTAATGCAGCGCTGAAAGCTATTTGTATCTGTCGGTCAGATTGGGTTAAGACGCCGCCCCCTTAAAAACTCCACATCCTCTCTGCGTGTCTTTCGTCAAAGTGTCGGGCCACTTTGGTCTGGGAGCTATTAGCCTATTGATGCCGTAAGCGATGCCTCTGGATTTCCCCCTTCCTGTTCCCTGTGGCATTCTCTCCCCCAGTAATTTAGCATCTTTGTCGCTGGGCCTGATTTATGGCAAAGGCATTCTATTTCACCCGAATGGCTTTTGGCATTTTGCGCATATTTAGTTTAAATGTTTTCACTAAACCCAAACGAACGGACGAATGCCAGTTTTATTTCATGTTCGGACGTCATCTTTTTAGCCGCACGTTTCCGGTGACTGCCGGCTGCGGCAGCGGCAGTGGCAACTGCAAAAGTGGCACACAGATTTTTATTTATAAAACGAGACCAGAACAAATATCAGCAGCATATAGTGTCGTTGTCTTCTGCATGATATCTCTGATATAGTTTTGACGGCGCGATATACAACGAAGTGAACCGAATAATGCCCGGGGCCAGGGGCTAAGTCAGCTATTAAAGGAATCTTTAAGGGCTCAATGGGAGAAATTGGGAGAAATTATATAGATATACTTGGGTTAATATAATGATTTGCAAGGATTATTAGCCATAGAATCCCATATATTGAGAGCATTAAAATGCTAAACTGAGCATCTTGTAATTTTCACTTTTTTCGTTCTTCTCGCCACAACATAATCTTGGGAGACACCTCATCAGGTTGAAGACCCCGGTTGGCCTCCCTTTCGATGTCTTTCATTCACAGAAACATGACAGACCGCATCTGTATCTGTAGGTGACAATTATCGTTTGCATCATGCACATATTTATGATGTTTTCTTTTTTTTTTGCTGGATGCCTCTTCCCGACCCACTCATCCATTAGTCACCGAAGCAGCCAGGGAATATTTAAATTAAATTATTTGACTATTAATAGAGGGGAAGAGAATCTCTCTTTCTGTGGAATGAAGCAGCCCAAATAGATGCGAAATACTTTCGAGTTGCATTTTATGAGCATTACAAGAATTTTTACGCATTTCCTTACCATTCCGGCGGTAGTTGAAATCAAGAAGCATATAGCCGATCTGGCCGATTTCTGTCAGAATATATATATATACATATTTGTTTGAGAAGCAGATACATACGGGATATATTGCAAATAATGTGATTTGATGACGGCACGAGCCAATGAATGCTCTTTGTTGTGATTATTGTTTTACTTTTGGAACTTGGCCAATGGTGTTCAGTTTAGTTTTTATTTACATTTGAAATTATGTTGACTTTCCAATTTTACTAAATACTAATAAATTGAAAGCATTAACAGCGATATTTCAGGAAATATAAAAAACGTTATAGACCACTAATAAAGTTGACTTCTTCAGGGTTTAATTTGTTTGTTTTGAGTTAAGGGTTTATTCAATACAAGGCATTTAAAATTAAAAATAAATATATTAAATAATTGTTTTTTTTTTGTTATAATTGTATCCCATTTTCCAGTGAATTCTTTTATCATTTTAAGAGAGAACTCCATGTTTTGTTAGTTTAAATGAGAATTCAATCAAATGCTGTCCGCTCTAGGGAACTTTCATTGTTTCTATATTCATAGCCCTCTTTTTGAAGGGAATTCTTGTTTGTTTCAGTACTAAAAATGTTAATTTAAATGACAAAAAAAAAATATCTTTAAATATTCAGCAAAAGAAATTTGATGTATTTTCAATTATTTACATCTGAACATATCTAAACTTCCCAGCCAGGCGGATCTGTTAGTAAAGATACCTTAGCTTAGGGTATATTAAAGATCTTTTATTTATTTCTCTATTGCAATTTACAAACGCAGCTATCATCGGCGGAGAGCCGGCAGAATCTCGGAGAGCTTCTTCCACGGAAATTCTCACCGCCTGCCGAAAATACACGCACGCCTGAAGCCCGAGAGAAGCGGCGGCTTCTCTGCGCTTTTCAGCTTTTCACGCAATTCGGTGCGAGGGAAAATCTCAGCACGAAAATATTTTCACAGCAGCCAGACAGTTTTCCTTTGACAACGCGCCGAGTCGCACACGCTTTTCCGATGCAATTCTGAATCGAAAACGGAACCAAAACGAAGAAAAGCTGAAGGAAAAGAAGAAAAATCGCTTTCGCATGCGACAAATTCGGTGTGTACGTGTGTGTGTGTGAGTGTAAATGTTGCTAAATTTATAAATAACAACACAAGTTGTGCCTGTGCTCCTGTGCTCCCAAAGTAAATCGGAATAAAAGCAAAAGTGATGCGCTCGCCGTGAGGGAAATGGAGATGGAAAATAAGGAAAATATCAACGCATAAATAAAGCGTCGCCTCGATCGCGATCCGCGTCCGATTCTGTCGCATTTGCCGGCTGCATTCCCAAATAGATCGGCCAGCTATAGGCTATAGTTGTTGCTGCTGTTGTATCCGAAGGTGCTCAGGTCTATATCCCCGACCTGGCGGTGCGTGCCGGTGGATTATGTAAAGTGGCACACGAGCAATCGCAGAATATCTCGCCATCTCGAAAACAAAGGAACCGAAAAGCGAGTTGGTTCCCGAAAGAAGGGAAACTGAAATTGAAATAAAATGAAATGAAAGAAATAAAAATAAAGGGAGAATAGCTGGGGAAGATCGCTAGAAATTTGTCGCACGCGCGCGATCTCAGTAAGTGCATCTAATTTATTTTGCATCTATTGCAATTGAGAGGCGTTCGCGCGAATGCATCCGCCAGATACGTTTTCGTAATTGTCGTCAGCGGTTCGAGTTGCGCGAGTGTCCGCCGGATTGGATTACCACCAGCCTCGGCCAGAATAAATACAAGATAAATTCGAAACATTTTGTTGAAAAGGCAAAGATATATAGGCCGTTGTGAGGGATATATAATTTTGAACGGCCCGATCGAGGGTCCCTTGCCAAGAGCAACGCAATGTCGTCCTATCGCAGTTATGTAAGTACTAGTTAATGCCAACTATCCGTATCGGTATCTGTATCTGGGTATTCGTATCTCTTCTGCCATCAAGTGGTTGTGTGTATCTTGGCGTTTTCGCTCTGCTGTGTGCTTTTGCAATTTTTGTTTATTTCTAATTTGTTGCCTTCTTGCCTCATCTCATACACTTGGCTATTTGGCAGATACACAGATACACGTAGTATTCGTATTCGCAGATATAGAATGTATCCAAGAGATCTGTGTGAGCTCCAATTCCATTTATAAACAATTCAGCCACAAATTCGCTCATTGTCTGGCATTTCGGCCTAATTTCAATTTCCTCTCCATGGAAAAGCTCAAATTATGGTCGAGGTGTGGCAGCTGAATGAACGGATGGCTGACTGACGGTTGTTTGAACAAACGAATGCCAAAACAATGCATAAATTAATGCCTTTTATTTTGGCAGAGAGGTTTAAATGACAAATTTTAAATGTGGCTTGATTAATGTTCGTGTTTGCGCACCAAAAGCATTTAAATACACTTTGTTTGAAGTGATTTCGGTATAATTAAGACACATTCCAATGTGTATTGTTAGTTTAAAATATATTATTTTATTTGGCCTTAATATTACCTAATTTTAGCTAGGAAAATAATGAATTCTTTCCCAAAGAATTTATTAATTTAAACAGTTGATAAGGGAGACTAATTTCTAAAAGGATTAACTGAATGCAGAGACCAATTACTAGAAGGATTATCTGAATGCATTAGCATCTAATTATTATTCCAGTTCACAATCCCCCATTTGCGTCCCTGATCACCTCTCCCCTAATCCCCTTCATGTTCAACTCATTATATCCTTTTGTTCCCAGGCATAGCCAGGTTTATGACTTTGGGCCACCTTCTGACACGTTCGGGCATAAATCAATTAAATATTTTTCGGGTCTCAGAATCTAATAAACTGATCAATTTATGGCCGGCAAACAACAAGTTTCCACTCCATCCCACTCGCCGACTCATCTCCCCCAATTATATTTAGAATGCTTCTAAAAATGTTTCGTTCTGGTGGGGAGTTTGGAGTAAATCGAAATGATTTCTGTTTCTTTCGAGTTGATGCCGCTTCTCTCTCGCCCGGCTCTGGCCGGAGTTGGTACTTTGTTCGAGATGTTTTTATGGCCAGAAGGAAGTTGTAAATATTTATGACACGCATAAAGTTGAAAGTTCCTCCGTGAGAGCCGCGGAGCACGCACCACCTAATTAATTAACAAAGTGTGAATATTCATGCAATTTGTTTTTGGGGGAGAATTGGAAGGGGAAACAAAGAGAATTGGAGAGGGTATAATATCCTTTTTACTATACATTCCATAATTGTATTTATTATTAGTAACAAGCTAGTGAAATGTATACTTTCCGATCTAGTTTCTTTTGAATTGCTTGCCAAACTATTATATCAAAATTGTCTGAGTGCTGGAGAAAGGAAAACGGTGCCGGGCACTTGTCAAGTGTTTTATAATTTTAGTTGGACGAACAGTTAGAGTCACAGATCGCGCCCATCTTTTCCGATTTTTCCGATTATCCCAGTAAGAAAACACTAGAAAACCTCAAAAATGCCGCGTCGTCGTCGTCCACGCCGTAAGATGAATCCCTCGACAGTGATGAGGAAGAAGAACCAGGAGAACGCCGGGCACAACAATCGCCAGAAGACGGAGCCACCACCCCCACCCGCTCTGCCGGAACCCCCCAAGTCAGAGCCGGTCAGAGAGGAGGCATCTGGCGAGGAGTCACCCGAGGCCGCCTCCACTTCCAGTGGCGAAGTTAACAATGAGGCGGAATACAAGCTCTTTCCGGAGGTCTTCGAAAAACCGCCCCTTGGCCAGCTGCCCACGTTTGCTGATGTTTTTGGCCAGCCCTCTTATGAAAATGGTTACCAACAAAAGGATGTGTCCGTCGCTGCCGCCGCTACTGCCTCCTCCTCCTCCACCTCCGCGTCCGCATCCACTTCGCAGGGGTGTGGCTGTCCTGGAATCCAGAGCACGGCCGACGGCCATTTCACCCAAATTCCCGCCACAATGCTGAACGATAGCTTTGGCATGACCGGACTGCTGGCCGCCATTCGGAGCACGGTCACGGAGCCGGGCGCCACGCAGCTAGTCTTCGGTGAGGACCTCACCACCTATGGTCTGGACTTGGCCGCCCAGGGCGATATTTATGTGCACTTTAATGGGCCCTTTACCCAGGAGCCGCCGGAGCGCAGCTCCATGGACTGCGCTCTCGAGCTGGGGATGCGAGCCATGCGGGATGCTATGGACAGGTACCCGCCCCTGCCGCCGTTCTGGGATCCCTTTGTCCCGGAGACCCGAAACCTGGGTCTTGTGGGTGGCGACAGTAAAAAACCTGATCCGGATCAAAGCCAAGAGCCCAAGATGGCATCCAATTCGGAATCGAGATCGGAACCCAAAATTGAACCCACAAAGGAGACCAAAGAAGATCCGCCTCTGCCGCCGCCGGATCGCGGTCGGGGCAGAGAAAGGAAACAAGAAGCTGGCGAAAAGAAAAAGAAATTCAAGCAGCGATAGGACCACGGCACAGTAACATTATCCTTGTGACTAGCAAGCCCTCGAATATAAGAATATGTTTAGATCAGCAAAATGAATTGGCTTACGACGTTGATATTTTGGAAAGGTTAATACATTTTGTAATTAATTAAATAAAATTAAATATGGTAAACATTTATATTATTTTAGCTTTTAACTTTAAAGATATTTATATTGGTATAATATATTCCATGCCGTTTAGTGTAGATAATATATTACTTTATTTCAAGAAACAACTGTTGGCTTGATATTTTCTGAAGTAATGTTGGTTAATGTTATATTATTTAAAAGCAAAAGAACCCATTTATACTTTTATGTTACTTTTATTCCTTGAGGATTTAAATCAATTTATTCTTGTCCACAAAATATTTATTGTTTTTAAACAATAGCAAATATAAATGATAATCCCCTAATCAATAATAGTTCTTTGTATTTGCTATATAAATTATACAAAATCACTAAAATGTTGCACATAATCATTAGGTTTTGAATGCATTGTATCTTTCACTTTTAAGTTCGTTACATTTTTACACATTTCAGTTTCGTGAAACGCATTTTTCGACACTTTTGACAGGGGAAACTAGAAAAGCATTTATAAATAAATCATTTGTCTGGCACGCGAATTTTCAGTCGCCACTTTAAATCATGTGAGGTCACAGTCTATATACTTTGTGAGTGGATGGCTTTCCTGGCTGCGATTTATGGACCCCGGCGACTGACAGACAGGCGCATTATAGTGCATCCTGCTCCTGGTACACCGATTTGCAAAAATGCCTTTGCCGATCTCTAATTGAGATGCATAATAACGCTGTCAGAAGAAGTGCAGCAGCACTCCTTGAACAAAGTGCACATGGCAAACCGATTTCCATTCCCATTCCCATTCTCAGTACCATTCCAGAGAAGATCCATCCGTAGACATCCCCGATCATCATCATCATCATCAGGCCTCCGCCGGCTGAGTGTCTCCGTTTGCTTGTTTTGCACATTGTTGGGCTATTTGTGTGTTTGGCATTCCATTTCACTGGGCGAAAACAATTAGCCGCGACTGTCCGTCCCTCTGTCTGTCTGCCTGTCTTCCTCACTCTCTCTCACTCCCACTCGGTTAGCTATTCATCCCATTGGGCGGGCGCTGGAGAATGTAATAAAAATAATATTATTTTTTATCCCCTGGTAGTTGTCATACGCGGCGACTGGCGCCTCCAGGGATTGGAAATTCTGGAAAATGTCTGAAGAGCATTTTCATGGGCAAATTCCATTAAAATTATGCGAGTTCAACACCAAAGGTTAATGCAATCAGTTTTTTAAAATTGGCCTTACAAACTTTATACACATATTTCTCAATATAGTTTACGAAATTATTTAAAAAATAATAATTGAAATATTAAAATTGGCTTAATAGTTTAAAAGATTTATTTCGGTTACAAATCAAATATTTTATTCTTTCAAACAGATCTGAGTTCAACAGCATTTCAACTGCTCATTTGAGATCATTTGCAATAATTGGCCAAAGCGAGTGCTGGTTGCCAAAAATCTGTAAATCGGCGACATGAATTTTGCAATTTTAAATGGTTGTCTGATCGCGAAAGATATATATATTATATATGTATACAAAGGACAAAGTGGTGATCGCAATATTCACTATATCTTCTGGGGGGGAGAACTCAACCTGTCTCGGTGGACGAGGCCAATCTAATGTCTAATGTCTAATGCGCTGCGGCCGAGATTAGGAGGCAGATGTTGAAATAATCGAAATGAATCTGTTTACACGTCCAAATTAATTGAAAAACGCGTGCTACAGCGCCATTTAATTGAAAATGAAATAGACGCAGCAGCAGCATCAGAAAAGTCCCAACCCAATCCCAATCCCAATCCGTGGGGAGACTGCAATGGGCGAGTTCAAAGAGGCGGCGCAGCCCAAAACACACAAATAGTCCAACGGCGATATCGGGCAGGGGATATATGTATGTATATATCGCGTCTTGAGATTCTTTGGCATCCACCGATGGTGTTGATGTTGCTGATGTGCCTGATGTTGATGCTGCTGCTGCTGCTGCCAGCGATAATGTTGTTGTTGTGGTGATGATGTTGCTCCTTCGCTGACGATGATGAAATGCGTGCGAATAATTGTCGAGTGCACGGCCCATTGAGGAAATTCCCCTGGAAAATGGAGAAGGTGGCGGCGCATCTGCAGAGTAGGAAAGCAATGTGCTCTACATTGCATTGTTTTTCTTGAGATTTTCCCCGGAGTCAATTGGTTTCGGACTCTTAGGGCACCAATCAATCAAAGCCATGCGATTGCCCATCAGTTTCAATTTCTTTTGAATGAATGCAGGCACATTTCGAGGAGGAGAGCTGCAGAGGCCACAAGGAGAGCTGTGCTAGAAATCACTCATTCATTATTTTTGAGAATTTATCGAGAATCACTGAGAGAATTGAGAATTATTTTGTTAGATACATTTAGATCTTTTATTTGTTATTGTTTAATTTTAATATTATCATAAAAAAGAATATATTTATTTATAAAATTTTTATTAATTTGTTCCCGTTTCCCTATCATTATCAGACTCCCTGGAAGACCAGCCTTGGCAGCTCCTATAAGCCGGCAAGTTCTTCGGTGCGTATTCTATAAAATATTTAATTTATCCTTTAAATATTTAATAATAATTTTTAATTTCTCAGTATGGCTCAACTGGAGACTCCACTTCGCGCTACACATCACTGGCCACGCCCAGCGCCTACAGACCCTCGTTTTCCGGCGGCACTTACCGCCTGAAAAGGGATCCGCCACCAAGCACTGCCAGCACCACTCCGGTGACCAGTTATGTCAGCCGCTATGCAAAGACAGATCCCAAAGAAACAGCTCCCAGTGAGCGGAGCAGCTCGGTCAAGAGATACACAGGTGCAGGCACCAGCTCTCTGGGGAAATACACACGATCCCGGGATCCCAGTCCGGTGGCCTTGGAGCACACAAATCGGAATAAGTCCCGGGATCCGAGTCCCATTATAGACAGTGCCAGAAGCAAATTGGGATCCACATACCGTGGAGGCAATACTCCCTCCAGTTCATCCTCATCCGCCTCCCGGAACGGCTACAGCAGTCGCTATGGCGGCACAGCCTCCCGGATTTCAGGGAATGGGAGTGCCATTTCCTACTTGACTACAAGCGATTTCCATGCAAGAACCGCCAGCAGGGCCAAGGCCAGCCGGGAGAGGGAGCGGGAAAAGAAAAAGGAACTAGAGATTGAGGAAAAGCCCAGTGAAGTGGTCTCGCAGGACAAGGAGAAGTCTGCAGAGAAACAGCTGGAGGATCAAGCGGCCTCCAATATTGAGGCTGAAACCCCCGAAACCTTCATCAGCGTCTCGGTGGTTACCAGAGCCACTTCACCCACCTTACCAGGCAGCACCACAGTACAGCGCACCCGTCGCATTGATCCGGCAAAAACAATAGAAAAGACCATCCAAAGATCCACAAAAAAACAACCTACCGTCGATCAGGAAATCCAATCGGATCGTATGGACGACTCCACGCGATATCTTCGCTATAGTGCCGGCGGGAGCAGTCTCAGCTCTACGTATAGTCCCCATCGGGATCGGATCAGCAGTTTGCGGTACAGCGCCAGTCCACATAGCTCGGGATCGGGCAAGTCCAGTCCGCTGGGTGAGGGAAAACTAAGTCAGCCCATCCCAGAGGCAGTATCTCCGGCTAGAACCAATGGCTCCGTAAGCTCGACAAAGTCCTCTGAATCCCTATCTCCTCCAAGAACCAATGGCACTGTGAGTTCAGCCAAATCCTCGGAAGCATTATCTCCTCCCAGAACCAATGGCTATTCAAAGTCTCCAGCTGCCATGTCGCCACCTAGAACCAATGGCTCTGTTAGCTCAGCGAGATCAACGGATGCTTTATCCCCGCCCCGAAGCAATGGTAGCTCTCCAAAATCCTTGGAAGCTGTTTCTCCACCCAGATCCAATGGCTCCTCAAAATCCACAAAGTCTAAGCTATCGCCACCGAAAGCCGTGCGCCTGAATTCCCGCCAATCTTCGGTCGAGAATCTGGTGAACAAGCCACCGGCTCCTCCCAGCAAGGCGGACTCACCAACCAAAACCTGCAGCTCCAGCTCGGGTAGTTCCGCAGTGAAGTGGCCCAACAAGGATTTCCGAAAGTCGTCCCTGAACGTGGGACCCACGGATAGGCCAAGGAAGTCACGGACTCCTAGTAGTGGCGGCGAGTCTGAGGATTTGCCCAATGGCAGTAGTCTGGAGCGCTCACCCAGTGCTGGGTCCGAGGGAAGCTATAGCCTCCGGAGGATCCTCCAAGAAATCTGGCAAGCTTAGCAATGGCAAAGCTTCAGGTGCAGCAGTCATCAAGCCAAAGGCCCACAAATCCTGCAGCGAATCCATGACGGGCAACTCATCCTCGGCCAACGCCTCCGCCTCGGACAGTGATCAGCAGCGGGTGAAGAGTGTGAAAAAGCAGGCCAAAAAGAAGACCGCCGCTGGCAAGGTCGCCGCCGCCCACAAGCCCACCGCCGCTGAGTCACCACCGCCCGCAACGGTTGAGGTGGTGCCAGCGACACAGACGCGACTGAAGAAGCTCTCGGCGGTGTCGAATTTTTTCGCCAGCCGTCAGCAAGACGCAAATAACGAGCCAATCTTCCTCGAAAGCTCCGAGAGCTCGGGCGAACCGGAGGCACTTTCTCTGCCGGCGATCTCGGGATTCTCAAAGATTTCGAAGATATCGACCAACAGTCTAATCACAGACCTGCGAACGAACGAACCGCGAACGACGCCATCGAGCGAAGCAAATCCCACCTCACCGACAACGAATTCCCTGAGCTCGAGCACACGCTGTCCCAGAGAAACCACAACGGGAACGGGATCGGGAACCAGATTGCCCACGAGCACGGTTAGCACCCAGGATACGAGTCTAACGACCACGGCGAGTCTTACTACTTCGGAACAGGACGAGCCCAGTTGGTGGCAGGATACCAGCTTACAGATAAACACAGCCTCTGCTTTGGACCACAACAATCGGACAGAGATGCCTCCATACAGGCTGAGACACATTGATTCTGGCGAGGAGCAAGCCTGGTGGCTGCAACGCGACGACAATGGAGATGACGACGACACGCTGGCTGAGGAGACCTTGAATACACTGGACGACGATGCCCAAGAAGTGAGCAAGGGCACCTGGTGGAGTCAGGAGGAGCAGGACTCGAGCAGCAGTCAGGTGAAGGCAATGCCCAGGAGCAGGCTCTCGCCGGAAAAGGATGCTTGGTGGCTGCAGGAGGAGGAAGGGCACAAGTCTCCCAGGGAAAACGGAGATCTTAACAACAACAACAACAGCAGCGAACCCCATGTGGAAATAACCCTAAAATTGCCATCGAATGGCAGCCGCAGCTCCAAGAGCGGTGGAGCCTCCAAGAGTACCAATGGCAGTTCTAAGGGTGGCGGATCCAATCCCTGGTGGCTGTCCGGTCCCGCGAAGAAACTATTCAACGTACAGCGCGTGGAGTCCGGCGAGCGAGCCTGGTGGCAGGAGCAGCCGGAGGAGCAGACCCTGGAAGAAAAGGAGAACGAACCGCCACCGGTGAAGCCGCCAACGCCACCGCCGCGCATCATCAAGCACTGGGAGTCCGGGGAACGAGCCTGGTGGCTTCAAGACGAGCCCGAGACCACCACCCAGCTCCCAGCTGCAGCCAGCAGCGATGACGAGGAGCAGGCACTATCCCGAGATGAGGTGGACCTGAGGGAGAGCCACGGCCAACCCGTGGTGGATGCTCCCCACGAGCTAAGCAGCTCTTTTGACTTCAACGCCTACTCGGAGCGACCAGTGCCTCTGGGTCAGTGTGCCAGTCCCGTGCGCTGTCCCTCGCCCTACGACAACATTCCAAGGTCGAAGGTGCAGGAGCCCTCACTGCCATTGCCGCCCACCCTTACCCCCACCCACTCTCACTCCCTCACCCCGCCGTACACGCTCCCCACTCTGCAGCCCCGCTTCTCCCCGCAAACTCGACGAGCCGGCGAAAAGCTTTTCATTTCGCGCCATCAGAACATCGATGAGTTACTAGGCGGCGCCTGTCGACCCCTCAGTCCGCTCTTCTACAGCAACCCCAATCCGGCGGAGAGCGAGCCCACCCCGCTGGCCAGCAAGAATATATTCCTCCTTGAGGAGGTGACACCTGACCAGGTGCGAATCCACGACAGCACGGCCCAACTGCCGGTCATCCAGAGAATGCAACGGTGAGTTTTTAAAGTAAATTTAGAAGGATATATAATCATTTTTAATTAATTTGGATAAAATAAAGATTTTTTTAGGTTTATATTTTGTTTACTGTACTAAATATTATATTTGATTTAAAATTTAATTAATATTCTCTAAATTGTTTTGAAAATGTAAATAGCTCTTTCTAAAAATCCTTTATTTTAGGCAAATAAACTTAAAGGAAGAAATAAATTTCGTTATCTTGATAAATATATACAAAATATATTAAAAATCACTTTTATAAATATCTCTTATTAGCCATTAGAATTATATACCAGGAAATCGTTTTTTATAAGTAAATAGGAAACAAAAAACTAAAGCTATTCATCAGATTTTTTATGTTTGCCAATTTACAAGGTTGAAAGTACATAGATTCCTAAATTCCTCAGGTGAGATTTAGGGTAGCTATATATCTTATATATATCTTCAGAGAATAGGAATAATAGGAGAAAATAATGCTTTTTAGAGAAGCTTTTGGAGAGAACTTTTCTTGTTTGTTGTGTGGTGAATATGCTTAACATGTGGTTGCTTATGTCTGATCTCTCTCTCTATATATATAAATTTTGATCTTGCAGCGATGTCGAGTGGTTGGAGAATGGCAGCAGCTTTTACGAGCCACCTAAGCAACAACAACAAAAACAATTACAACACCAGCAGCAGCAACAGCAACAGCAACGCCGGGTAAGTGTCCACCCCCATAAACCAGCCCCTACCCCTTGAATTTCCACCGATTTCTAGGCAGATTGCAAGCGTTTTGGCAGCCTGCCCGTCTTGTTACGATATCGACTGCCGCCTACACTTTGGTTTATTTATACAAATACCCTAGGATTTTGCGGAAATCTATTTAGAGAAAAGGTATATTAGGTTTACATGCAGTTCTTTTTTTATCTAGGGGATTTTTTAATAGCGTACTTACAGCTTTATATTGTATAATATATATACTGGAGACTGTGATATTTATCATTGGACTCTTAATATAATTTGAGTCTTTATTGATTTTAATTAAATTTATTTATGTATATTTATTTATTAAATAATATTCCTCTTTGAATTTGGGACTTAAGCACTTCTTCTACCCATTATATTTCCCGATGTTTGCTGTCTCACTGCAAACAATTCTTATGTTTCACTTTGACCAACTTTCTCTGAAAACTGCGTTTGCTGTTAAAATCAAAAATATTTCATTTCCATTCGTCCTGCCCTGCACTTATCGGCCAGATATATCGATATAGCAACCGACCCACACCTCGTACCTTTCACTTATCGCAGAACTTTTGACACTCGCCGCCCCGTATCGCTTACCTGCCGCAGCTGGGCGTTCAATTTCAATTTAAATACCCGGAACGACAAAGGGCAGGCCAGGGCGAGCCAAGGTGCGCGCACCCACACCCATTTCTTGGTGGTGATTCGGTGGTGCAGTGGTGCAGTTATCACCTCCGGCATCGCCACCAGATTCGGTCTTGAGTGACAGCCCTCAAGTGGTTGCGGCAGATTGAGGGGTCTGTGAGTCAGTTGCCGGTCTCTTGTTCTCTGAATATAAGAAAAATCACAAACAATAAGAATGTTTTTTGCGGAGTGATATACGACATTTTGATGACCTCTAGTTGTGAGTAATTAAATTAAATTAATTTAAAATGTCCCCAGGATATAAGCAACTTTATTTAAAGCCTATTAATGTGTCTCAGAAAACTCTGGCAGTTTTATGTTTATAAGAAGTAACTCAAGGAATAGTGTATTACATTTTAAATTATTTCTAGCTCTATATAATTTATTTCCTTCTCAAAATAGCTTATTCAATGATATGAATGAGCCTTAAATCTAGCTAAAAATATGTAAACCATTTTTTCCATCTTCTGTTGCCTTGACTTTTAATTATTTTTAGCTAAAAATACAAGAAAATGTATAGTATTTTCCCTTCAATAAATAAAGAAAGTACATCTCTTAAATTTGTATAATCCATGCTTTAATATACCCATATAATCCCCACCAAAATGGGTATAAATGCAAATACAACAAAGTGCAGCGATGTCAGAACAAAATGCGGAACAGCAGACACACACACAGAATGAAAACATGAGCACACAAATTTTATCTTAATTACATTCAGTCGTCAGCTTGGGGCTGCGGCTTCCTTGCCGTGATTTGGATGGATCCAGAATCGCGCTCCAGTTTGCTGGCCATACACACATTAACACCAGCAACGAGGGCAAGGGAACAGCGAGAAGAACTCTCGGCCGAAATGGGTCATAATGCAATTAACACAACCATAAAGCCAAATCAAGGGGGCAAAGAAGCTCTAACTGTAAACTGTAAAATATATATTTCCGGACTGAGGGGTTTGAGGGGTCAACGAGGGGCATACAAATACCGCTTGCAAATATTTGTTCATTCATTTCGCTTCTTATATACGAAATACTCTCGAACCTTAAAGCAATTGTTGACTTTGCTCCGCCAAATGTGTGGCCATAAAAGCAAAAGTCGGCGGAAAAAAAGTCGCCATTAAAAATCGAAAGTCCATTCAACCCGCCATAAAAACCTATCAAGACGGCAATTCCCTAGAAAAGCTCTGTGTTGTCACCTCTGAACCCAAGTGATTCGGTGCCCGAAAATAGCATCTGGCATTGATGCGTGGAAACCAAAACAAAGCAAGAGTCGAGCAGCGCCACAGCTGAAATTACCCAAATTACATTATAAGAGACATTTAGTTTTCATTTATCGCCGCTCGCACAAATAAACACAATTTTAATGGCAACCAGAAAAAAAGAAACACAAAAATGTTGCGAAGATCTTTTGATGACTCAGATTCAAGTATTCCCCGTTCCTCCCTCTCCCGATGCTGACTTGGTTTTGGTTTTTTATTTCAAGGCAATTGTTGCTTCGGCAAAGACAACTATATTATCAGCTCATGTACTTTGTTTATATGGTAGAGTTGCTTACTCACTTTTTAAGCTTGAATTGGCATTTGATAATGGAGACATCTGTTTAAGTGACGTCTTTAACCTGCGGGGGAAAATCCGAAGTTGTAAAGTGAATCGAAATATACCTTAAGGTTTCTCTGAAGATCCTCTTTTAAATAGACACAAAACTGGGCTTCAATTTCATGTTTATTATTATTTATATATACAAATAAAAAACGGACATTTCCTTTCCCTAAACTATTTACTCTTTTGATAGCCTGCCATTTGCAACTATCGATTTGCAATTAAGTAGCATATCGAATGTGCGCCCATTAGCCATTAGTCGGCCACCTCCCGCACTGCATCTGAATCTGGATCGAATACCCAAGGAATGGCACTTGTAAATCCACTGCCCGCACCCAAAATTCATTGCCCATAATCGCAACCTTGCACGAGGCGGCGGCACACACCCACCGCGAAAAGTCAGCGAACAGCGAACGCAGCGGGTGAGCTGCAACCGAGGAGTCTTAGTTGCAGTCTTAGTTGCAGACTTAGTCTGAGGCCCTGCACAAGTCCGGCTAATGATAGGCTAACGCTCCATCAACGATAAGGCCAAATTGTGGCACACGCGCCACCAAGCTATTTTTAGGCTAGCGCATGGGGAGCACTTGTAAGTTGTAAGGCACACTGGGAAAAATAAGCTAGTGATCGCCCTAATAATTAAATAAAAAATATAAACAATATTTGCTTTAATAGGGGTTTGATTTTATATATTATTGATATTGTGAACTTAAATTCTACTGTTTTTCTAAATAATGCATTAATTAAGTGTTTGAAAATTCTACTAGAAACGTTAAAGAACATTTTTAAATTTAATTTTGTATTAATTATAAGTTTCTATTCTTCCCTTGAGATTGATTCCCAATCCATCAGTAAAACAATAAATAAAGAAAATATTTCCTATAGTGTATGTTCAATTAGAGAGACAAACACCGGGCTAAACAGCAACAAAGTTGTAGCCACTCACCTGACCACACTCACTCTCACAACACACGAAAAAACTGAACAACTCACCTCACTCGCAACCTGCCTCAAGCGCCTTACGTCTTGCTGTTTACGTCACGCAAGCGAAGCAGCAGCGTTTTCTTACCTGAAACCCTAATGCTTACGTATGCACTGAACAAAAATTTATTTCGAAAAAAGAAACAAGTTAAAATGTTGTTGAAAAATTGTATGAGTATAAATCAAAAATCCAAAAATTGTAAAATTTCAATCAATATTTTATCGAGTTATTTCAATATGCAAAGGTAAACAGTCTAATTTTATTTGTTTAAATTTTTGTATCTATTTAATTAAATAATTCTAATTTATTTGACCTAATTTATTGTTTATTAATCTAATTTATTAAACACATTTTTTAAATAAAATTAATTTACTGCCGTTAATAATTATTCAGCAGCGATGTAAAAACGACAGCGATATAAAAACGACTTTAAAAAATGCCCAAAAAGTAGGCAAAAAAATGTAGAATGACCGCATATGAGTAGTACGCGGCGTATACTTAATTTTTTGGCGACATTACAATTTTATAGCATACTTTTGGAGGACATTTCAGTGTGTCACCAACACATTTCAATGTCCACAGCAAATGACGTATTTCCGGAATTGTAAAACGGCCGCGTATAGTACACAACGTATACTTCATTTTTTGGCCATATTAAAATTGTCTAGCATACTTTTTGAAAACGTTTCAGTGTGTTATCAATACAGTTCATTACCCACAGCAAATTACGTATTTCAGGAAATGTTGAATTCTTATTTATTTAATCAATCATAATAACTATTTTTTTATATTTTATTGATTTATTTTTAAAAAATTATTTTTTTTTAATTTATTTTTTTAATTTAATTAATTTACTGCCGCGATGTAAAAAGAACTACATTTTTAAAATGGCAAACAAATTCAGCATGCAAATTTTGAATGCTTAGTACTTAATTTTAGTATACTTAATTTTTTTGCCAGCTTTAAAATTTTATTGTATTTTATAATTTCAACTCTGGTTCCACCTTTTCTTCTCAGTGTACCGAAGTATCTTTCTCTCTCAGTATCTTGTGCTCTCTGCGGCCGCCGCTTCTTGTTGCACCTTTGGCGCTGCCGTCTTCTTCTCCGCTGCGGCTTGCTCGCTGCTTTGGCGCTCCGTTCAGTTGGATTTCGTTGGACTCGGTTGGCTCAGTTCAGTTCCCCAGCGAACGCGCCCAAGTTCAGTCGCTTCGACTTGCGTCCGCTTCGACTTACCTCCGCCGTTGTCGTGGTCGTCGCGGGTGAAAACAAAACGGATAAACCACCGAGCGAAGCAACCGTCGCTCAGCTGCGCGCGTCGCCTTCCTATTTCCGCCCACCCCCGAAGTCACCTGTGTGTGTTGTGCCGTTCTTGTTGTTGTTGTGGGCAACGTTTATAGTATTTTAACTGCCTTAGTTGCTACAACAATTGGTAATACGACAGGCTTAACAACAGTCATAAGTGATTAACAAAAAGCTGAAACCGAAAAACAGCCAAATAGAAAAATAAAACAAATCAGCGATAATTGTGCGAAACGTATTGTGGAAGAAGAGGCGGAAACATCATTAAATATTGCTAACTAGCCCACATAAAATTGCAATTTATTTTGAAGGATTATCGATTTTCTGCGTGTCACTGTGTCAAAGTCAGAGGCGGAACATCATAATCCGCCGCGTTCAAGCCCCAAAGTTCCCCGAAAGTCGTCTCAATTGAGGCTCCACTGTGGGCGCTAAGTTCAGTGTCAAAAAGTTCTTCAGTTTCGGTGAACAGCTGTCTCGCTCTGGGCCCATTTCCTCTTTGTCAACTGGTTCGTCCGGGGAAGGGAAGGACACACTGTCTGCGGCTCTCTATTCCAGTCCAACTCCAACTGCTACTCACACCTATTGAGGATCTGTCTCCCTGGGAAGAAGCCACATAGCAAATAGTGGTAGTAAAAATTGAAATATACAAAAAATCAGGAGGGAACGAGAGAGCCTAAAACCGGAATTGTGCAAATAAATCTCGATATAAGTCCCAGTCTCCGGCCTCTCTGGGCTTCTTTCTTCTGCGAGCGGGACTCGCTTGTTGTCTTCGACAAGGAAGCAAATCTTCGGCGCAGTTTTTGCCAAATTACGAGCTGAGAAATATTATTTATTTTCACCCATTAACGAGGAAATTGCCCCCAAAGGCGTCAAGTGATTGTGCTTTCTCTGTCAGTGGCTAGGTTACACAGGAGTGAAATGGAAATGGTGTAGGGAAATTTAAATGCAATTAATACAGCTCTGTAGTTAGAAATTCGTATTTCCTAATAACATTTCTTGAAAAATTAAATCGACCTGAATTGGTAGCTAATTTAAATGCATGTGAGCCCCCATTTGATGTCTGTGTCTGTAAGCATCTGCATTTGTATCTGCATTGCCATCTGTCACCTGGTAACCCACAAATTATTGACAGCAAATTAGCTTCATTGTAGTGCCCTAAATTCCAAGGCCCTCTACTGCCGCTCAATTAGAGGCTTGATTGCACTATTTTACCCTCCACTCCACTCTGCTCAGTATGTATAATCAGGCACATGACCAACTCAACTAAATCCCATCCAGCACTAAAACATAGTCTAGTAGTTCTTCTCCTCCATCTGCTCGTGCTCCTCCTGCTCAGCATTTATTTACTTTTTAATATGCAAATAGAGAATGCTATGGAATTTATTATGGCGAAACAGAATAAGTTAATTCTGTTAGCTCTATCTGCTGTGCAAAAAAAAAACTGAAAAAATTATAAAGCTAAAATAAAAGAGCAGCTGTGCGCGAGGGGAACCCCTGAAAGGGGGCTGGCGGGGGTGAACAAACCCCATTTCAACGCGGTTAGTGCGCTAAGTACGAAGTACGACACAAGAGCTTCTATTTAGTTATAGACACAAGCACCGCGAATTACAGTGGCTTGTGAAATTCGGTGCACCGATTTTGCAAAGAAACGTGCGAAAACGGCATTATGGAGATGTGAGAATATGGAAAAGGTTACTCCAGTTGAGATCAGGCTTTAGGAATTTGGATTAATTACAAAAACTAGTTATTTATATACTTGATTTGAAGATTTTAATTTATATTAGATGGAAAATAATAAAAACAATTTTAGTTTATTAATAATATTACAACAAATATAGGTTTAACTTTTTTGTTATTACGTTACATCTCAATCGAATGTGTAAACCTTTAAATTCCATAAAAAAGTTTGACATCATTCAAAAAAACAGATCCACTTTTTATGCCATTCGTGCCAAAAGTGGCAGCTGCGTCGCTGAACTCTTGCCAAAAAAATGGTTGCAGACTCGACGCACCCACTGTGCCTGGTTCGTCGTAAACGTAGTTACGATTTTAATTATCTGCCGGCGTAATCTGCCAGCGCCGACGTCGGCTGCCTGTTGACGTGCCAACCGCGGACATATACTTCAGATATAGTAGCTTTAGTTTCAGCTAGGGTTTTTAGACTTTTCACTCTTTGGTCTGCTCAGCTCAGCTCTGCTTTTTTTCCCGCCTGCATTCGCTAATCCAATTTTTTAATTGTGCCGAGCAAGAAGCAGAGAGCGAACACCATCCAGCACTTAGTTAAGCCTCGAGAAAAAGATCTTAAGTCGGGGAAAACTTCACCGTCATAGCCGCATATATATGTACATGTATTTCACTCTCTGCGGCCGTCTGCCTTTCTGCCATTTCTTGGGTTTATTTTTTCAACATTTCTCGCTTAGTTTATGCGTTATCTTTCAGCGCTTATCTGGCTACCGAGTTGAAGTCGTGTTCGTTGACTATGCAAAGTCAAGGTGAGTTCAGGTGTGCGGCCTTTTTTTTGCTTTTGTTAGCTGGGGATCTAATTCGCTTAACTATCAGCCAAACCACTGACAGCTAATTATAATGCCCGTCTTAATGCCAAATTACGCTGAATGCATATGATCTGTAATCGGCTTTGCCTCAATTGCGTGGGAATTCGTATCTCCTGGCTTATGTAAAGAGCCGAAAGCCCCGAAAAACCCGTAGTCTCGTCTGTTATCCGGCTGTTGAAAAACTCTTTCAGCTCATTAACTAACAATCAAGTTGGCAGACAAAGCGCATTAGTGAGTAATTCCCCCTTTTTTGCATTTTTCCCCTCATAGAGAGCCCCTCTATGATGGATATATGTATTTGGCCGATAAAGCGTTGGCCAAACAATGAAAGTGTCGGTGCTGCAACCACACCCCGAAAAACGAAAAAGGTAAAAACTCCACAGTTCGGTTTCTTCGGCGTTGCCAAATGCTAAGTGCTATTGAGGTCAGTGGCTTAGTACACGCCACCGAAGGCACTCGCTGCCGCTACATGCACATCAGCCGGGAAAATAAATAACCCATTAGCACGAAGGTCCGTCCGAGCCACTAAACTTTATTGATTTATTCGCCGCCCTGCCTCGGTTTTTCTTCTCACTTTCATTGACATGGTTTCCGAATATACATACTGGCTATATTCTTTGTGTCTCTAACATTGACATATTGCACTACAGAATATTGCACTGCCGATGTTTTGGCTTACCGGGTCAAGGCTGTTTTAGCTACAAAATATGTATTTATTTTTATTGATTTTTGCTTGAGCTACAAACATGAATAATCCTCAAAGCAAAGAATATATACGTAAGGGTATATAGAAAATAAATTAACTTTGAACAGGTTTCGTAAGGCATGTACCATCAGAAAACCCTATTTCAATCAAGTAGGCTGTCATTTCATTTGGACTAAGTAAACAACTTCCTATAAATCAAACAAACTCACCATTTTATGTACCTTTTTAGCGTCTTTAAAGCCCCAAAAAACAACTCTATTTCGCCCCCGACAGGCCCTCCTCTAATGAAGTGATAACTTGACATTGGTCTGGGCTTATCAGTGAAGTTCAACAAATTTTCAGTGATTTTTATCGCAGGTTCAGCCATCTTCTCAATGGCTTTCAATGGTCGTCATAAAACTTGACAGCTGGCGGCGGTTGATGGCCGCGCTGATGCACCCGTGTGGCTCCGGGAAAATGCCACCAAAGGGTTCATAAAATGCAAAGTAGTTTGATTGTGCGATCATAAAAAAGTTTACGGCAAGAAAAATGTCCATAAAAGCAATTAAGTGAAACAAGTCGGCTTTACGCGGCTCTCCCTGGATCAGCGATCTTTTGTAAGGGATCGCTTTGCCTTTGCCTTGAATTGATTTGCTTTGGCTTGAGGTTGGGGAAACAATTTGCGGTTTTGTTGCCCGCAGAATGTTTATAAATACAATGTCTGGTGAAAAAAAGCTGATTACAGCATCGCGTTGAGGTTATTGAGAAATACAGCGACCTTGATTGCCGTGTTGTAAGTGGGAGGAGGCGGTCTCCGGCTCTTTTTTCCCTCCACATTTCTTCAGCAATAACTATTCAGCATTTGAAATTGCATTTCGAATCAATCAACCTCAACTTGACCTTGCCCCGTCGCCGTCGCCACAAGAGCCATAATTTAACACTCAAAGCATGTTGGGGTCTGGAGCTGGAGTTGGATGTGTCTCGGACACTCCCCCGAAAACCCGAAATCTGAAACTGAAGACCCAGTCGAGTCCCAGCAGATAACCAAGAGCCATCGGCAATTTATCAAGCGTGTGCAACATTTAAACGGGATGGTTGCATAAAATCTGCATAAAATTAATACGGGGCTTGTTGATTTTTACCTCCAGCTCTCCTCGATAAACTCTGTTTGCAGTGTGAGTCGTCAAATGTGATTTATGCTGGAAAATGCCTGGTTGTCCATCTTTTTCTCTCGCTCTACCTGACTTCGCAGATGGCAGATGCAATCGGCAAACAAATACATACATATTATTTATACAAAAAACCCAATAAAAAAAAGCTCAAATACCAAAATTTGTTTGTAAGCAATTTATCATGGCTAAAGTGAAAACACGTCCGAAGACGCCGAAGATGCGGCGATAAAGCGCATTGTTTATTAGACCATTAAATGGTGGCTCAGCGCCCGGGCTTGGCGTCGCTCATTAGGCCGGGAAATTATAAAAATCAAATAAAAGCCGGAGCTGTCGCTTTTTATATTGTTATTCAAATGGGATGACCCGTTGAGTGAAAAGCGCTCGTAAAGAAAATTGGGCATGCGATATGACTAAACACGTTGGGCAAACAGCTTCAGGTCTTGACTTTCCATTCATCATCGTCTGAGCAGAACATTTGGGCAAACATCCGTCAATGGGGCGTATGAATAATGTCTCGGGTATTTTTTGGCTCTTTTTAGACTTCACAATGATATATTAAAGGCTTAGAAATTAAACAATAACTTTAAGCTAAGTATTAATAATATAAATCTTTGTTTCCCTTTATTTGTTTCAAAGTTGTTTTTATTTATATTTCCGGTATGTTAAAATGGGAAAATTTTTTATTTAAAACTAGCTCTTCTCAGGCTATCATTTCATTCGATTTTTTCACAAAATCAAAAACCAAACAAAAAGTAGGACAACTTCTTAATTTTGATGTCCAGAATGCTTTACAAATTCTTTAAAATCAGCATTTAAATTAGCTCCACACTTGCTCTGCCATAAGTCAAATGTAAAATCGAAAAATTTGAAATATTCTAGTTATTACAGGCCCCAACATAAAAATAACATAGAAATATCGAAATTCGTTAAATGTTTGACCTGAATTCGAGATGAAAATTGTCGCAGCTAAGAGCAGAAGCTGCTGAAAACTGGGCCATTTTACCCCGTCCGTCTGTGTTCCTCTTTCATTTGGCTAAAAAGTATTTTAACTTTATTATTATTGTTATGATTGTTGTTGCCGTTTGTTGTCATTTGCATTGCATAACCATCAAAATCGTGGCCAAGTTGTTTCCCATTTATTTCTTTTTTTTCGCTCGCTGCACTCAAAATATTAGTCACGCACTCACACAGACCAGCAAATTAGTAGAGCAAATGAATATCCACATAAAAGATATATATACGATTTATCTATATAAATATATATATTTTGTATGTTCGGGGGCATTGTGTGTATTTCAGTCTGCTGATATTTTGTAAGAATTCATGCTGCCCGCCTGCAGTCAAAAATAACCGCAAGATGGAAATGGACCTGTGGCCGCCACATCTGTATATGACACATCCATCCCATCCGATCTGATCTGATCCCAATGTAAAGGGAGAGGTGTTGGGTGATCTATCAAAATGACAAAATGTTCAACACGAAGATTCTGTCGTTTGTCTTGTCAAATGCCCAGAGAGATGCATTCCTTTCAGGTAGATCTATCTATCTGTCCCGGAGCTGCCTTCGATGGCGCGTAATTTGGGGCAGGAGAGAGATCTCCGAGATCTCACAGTGACTTTCCCACGTAACACATAGCATTTATCTGACCAAATGAGGCACATAAATTATAAAACAACTCACATTACGTTCGGTGGAACGAGGCCTTTATCTCGGCCAGTTATCAGATGTTTACTCTTGTTTTAGGCTCAATGCTAATTTCTATGATGTTGTCAGCTGATTGCTCACAAAGTTGGGGTTTTAGTAGGAGTTTTACAGATACTAATTCGGGAAATTACATTGGTTAATTAGGGATTTGGTTAGTTTGCTATTTTTTTCGATTTAAAAACATATTTCTTTATTATTACTCCTAAATTTGCTTAATATATATATTTCAGCAATTAAAGTCTTTAAACTTCAAAAAAAAAAATATTTTTAGGTCAATATTTCAGTTCCCAAAACATTTCTATGATAATTTGTGTCTGTCTTAATGAATATTAATTGAATAATTAATTATCAGAATAATATTCTGAATATTTTTATAAATTATTTTTCAAATAAAAACGATTTCTTGTCTTTCTCCTTTCGATAAATCTTCTCCTGACACTCTCACCTTCTCTGCTCTACTCTGTAATATGCATAATTAAAATATCTCTTAATAATTTTCTTGAAAACACTTTCCTCTGCTCGAGTGGCTACCGTTTCGATGCATTTTCCATGCACTCTCAGGCCCGGCTAGTAGACCACTTCTGACTTGACCCCAATCCGCAGAGGCAGCTCCTCCATTTCCCACCTCTTCCCATGGGGCAATTAACATATTGACACTTACGAATGGCACGGCTCCAAGATGGTAAGCTGGGAATTTTCCAACTGAACACGCGGTAGTCGATAGTCGGCGATTTCCTGGTCTTGGTAATAGTGTCGCCAGAGTGCTTCTCCATTTCCGTTTCTCGGGGGCTTATGACAATTACGAGCTGCCAAAGGCGATTTGCTGCTATTGTTATAATTAACTGTGAAGAACCATACCCTCCCAGGTTACCTAGTCCCCTCTCTGGCCGGTGGCATAATGAGCTGGCATTCCTGGACTTTGGCTGCAGAGAGTTGGGGGTATCCGCTGCATACGAAATCAGACGCGGTTCTGGCCATCGTCCAGCTGGAGAGTCCAATAAATCAAGCGCACACGCACATTATGCCTCGGTATGCACGTGTCGGGGCTCCGAGCTCTATGGAATGGGGGGATATCGTACCACAGTTTCGAAGGTTCCTCCAGATCTTTTTCTTCTCGTCCCCTCTTAATGTGTTCCAGTGTTTTTCTCAAACATTTAACCGTTTCAAACACAAACGTGACACAATTTTCTGTCTCTGTGCGGCTCAAACTTGTTTCGGGGTCTATTACACTAGCCAACAAAGCCCTATTAAAAAGGGGTAAAGTGTTTTTTAAATATCTAAATGTATGCGCTTTTAAATATTTTGTAAAATCTTTTGCTAGTTAAAACCTTAAATACAGTTTTCACAGTTTTCAATAGAATATTGATAATATTTATTGCAGAAATAAATTAATATAAATCCATTCCTTTAATTCTTACAAATCATTTTACTTGATTAATATATTTTTATAATATTTTATTAAAACAGAAATATAATATTTTAAGGAATTAACATAGATAATAAAAGCTTAAATTTATTCTTATTTTAGCCAACAAACATAATTCAGTATTTCTTAGTTTGAGATACATTTCCCTTGTAAGCTTGTGTCAGTCAAGCTCTGTAGCTTCAGATACAGCTCTTAGCCCAATCCGAATCCCAGTTTCTGTCCCTGTGCCCAGGCCAATCATCGTCGTTCGCCGTGTTTCTGTTATTGGCAGCTGAAATTATTTTTAAATGCAGTCGCTTAACAATTTTATGTGTTGCAGTCTGTTAGCCAGGCCAGGTCTGTCAGTCAGTCATTCAGTCAAGAGGTCAAACAACTTTTCTTCTGATTGCCGCAGAACCCTTTTCCCCTCCCCCGAAAGCCACGCTCAAATTATTTGTTTGTTTGTGTCTTGGAAAAACGCATTTAGTTTCGTTTTCTCCAGCACTCTGCTCTTGGCGTGACAAATCGTTGAGGAATGTGTGCGGAGCTCATATACTCGCCTATACTGGGGTATTCCTTTATTTCTTCTTGAATTTGTATGGCCAAAAATATTTGCTGTTCAGCGAGGCATGGCCACAGCCAAAGTGGGAAGCTTTTTCAGCTTGTTTCCCCGGTTTTTTATACACTTTTTTTGCGCATTCTGAGAACTTATTGAACCTATCTGAGTTTATGACTTTATTAAGTCAGCGATAAGTATCTCAAATGCCTCTCCGATACTGGGGTATCTCAGACAACGCGTTGCTTTGTTCACATTGCCGTTGACTAAAAGATAAGTAACCGAACCTTTAAAGTAACAAGTAAACCAAATTAAATAGTACAACTTTGAGTGAACTTGAAATCGATCAAGTGTCACGTGTGTAATTATTATATATTTTCCTATAAAATGTTAGGCTTTAGTGCAGATTTCAAGATAAAGTTAAAGTAATCAATATGACTTATTAATTAATAAGCTAAATATGTATTGCCTTCGATTAGGTGCTAAGTGATTGAGCCAAAGATAAAGTCAACTTGTTAAAAGAGATATTTAATAATGAATGAACGATGGATGATATTTCGCAAGGAATGGAAATACTTGGGTTTTTTGTTTAGCACTTAGTCAGCAAATAACAAATTATGGCCTATAAACAGATTCGATATTATGAGATGTTTATTATAATTATTTTAATATATTCCAAAATAAATTGGTTCATTTGACTTTCTGTCACGACAATTAGCAGTTAATTAACGTACATGGCAAGAAATTAAGGAATATTATTCAGCTTAGTTTTAACTTGTGGTTTCCTCTTTCCAATTTAAATTACTAGCTTCTTCCGCCCTCCCTAAAAGACCTGAACTCCATCAATGTCAATGCTCTGTGGAGAGCACATCTGAGTCGTGATCAGCCGGTAATATTTAATGGATCATATGGAAGCCCCGTGGGTAAGGCTGCTAATGTCGCTGCACAGTAGCTGTCAATTAAGCGTCTTTGGGAAATTGCTAAGTTATTAGCCATCGCGGCAAGGAAAATTTGCATAATTGATGGCATAAAAAGCGAAGAAGCAGCGACTGCCTGGCTCCTCCAGCTATTGCAACATAAGTCTGCGGATGGCGGATAGCGGATAGCGGGTGATGAGGTGATGGGGTGACGAGGGGCTGGAAAGCCAGTAAACGACCACAAGGCACTAAAAAGTGAAAGTTCATTTAAGCGAGTCAAGGCGAGTGGAGTCGCAAAAAAAAGAGGAGACCAGCAGAGTTTCCTTGAGCCAGCGGGCGGGTTTCATTACCTGCCAGTGGTTACTGTACACCCAGCCAAAAATTAAAAGCAAATTTTTGGATAATTCTTGACCGGAAAATACAGAAAATTAATGTGTGCTTATAATTATCAAATTATCAAATTTGGAATTGCCTTTGGCCACAAATAAATTAACAAGCTCATATTTATCTTCTAGCTTAGATGATAATTGGTAACAATTACTTCAATTATTAAATTATGTATTGCGAGATCGGAAAATATATAATAACCCATTTTTCCCAGTGTATTTCATTGTTGCTTTTGTTATTGCTTCTGTTGTGGGTGCCGCTGCTGCCAAATTGCGCGACTGACTGCAGCATTTGCATAAATTATTTACACTTTAATATGGCCAACATCGGTCTCCGGCGCCATTGTCGTAATTTGTAACTAAATATGCCAGCCTGTGTACAATGGCTTTTAGTTTTCCTATAATATTTATTTAATTTCATTAAATTTCTGCACGTCGCCGGCAATGAGGAAGCCATAGACAACGACCACAGCGCCACAGCAATTTTCGCCGATGGACACTTAACTTTTGACTGGGGCGAAACCCTTTTTTGGCCGATCAAGAGTTCCGGCCTGGCCAGGAGCTCCAGTCCAGATCCAAGTCCATTTATAAACTGGCATTTTGTATGCGTGAAAGTAAAATCTCTTCGGCCCGCTCTGACTTCATTTTCAATTTTTAAAAACGAAACCAAAAGGCAGCCGGCTGTAACTTGACTTTCGCATGTTGAGAACAAGTTGTTGCCGCTTGGTAGTTGGCTTTATTTCTGGCTGCCTTTTGCCGGTTCTTTGGCTGGGACTCGTATTTTGGTTTCGGTTTTGGCACACCTGCTTTTTGTAAAAGAAACAAAACGAGAAAATGAAGAAGGAAAGAAGCCTGGCAAGGCCTGTCTTCTTCCTGCCAGTCCTGCTCTGCGCTGCCTTTCAATTAAACCCAAACTCTTTGTTGTTCACTTCCTTTCTGGAGGGGGACCCTTGGCCCAGCCCTAAAGCCCACCTGAAAACACCTCGGTTCATCGCTTAATGACTCGACTTTATTTTTTCATTTCACATTCCGTATTTCGACGTTGGCCAGAATCGGGCATTCGAACCCGGGTCTTTGGAACAGCTGTTTGCGTTTGCACAATATTCTTGGCTTTTGTTTTCCCTTTGTTAGCCGCTTTTATTAGCCTTTTTATGGCTTTCATTTTGTTGTTTTTATTTTTGAATTTTTTTGTTTTTATTTTTTGTTGTATTTACCTCACATAGCTGTTCGCTGTTGCTTCGCAATGAATTATTGCAATTAAGCGCGCTTTTTGTGGCTTTTTAAAAGCCGCCACTTTTGGCATCTGTGAAAAATGTGTTGAGTTAGTTGCTAAAATACTAAATAATTACATGTTGTATAGTACAAATTTCAAGTTCCAAAGTGACTTATTGGTAAACGTGTTTGGCAAATTGCCAAATGGTAGCCCACGAGAATCTGTTAAGTGAAAAATGGTAGCGAAGGAATTTATTAATTGCTCGCCAAAAGAAAGCTAATTGATGTGGATGGTATTGAGTAATATTTAAAATTATAGGTTTACCTATTGCCTGGTTTATTACGAGAATTAATCATATTTATATTTGGCTCAAAATATGCTCAGTTTTATTGCCATTTTATAAAGATACTTTTCTGTTTATTTTAACTTTAATAAACATAAACTGTTTGCTCTTAGGTTTTCTACAAAACTTTAGTATGCTCTTAAAAATTATAAAAACTAATTCAACTAATTTCTGGTTAATTGTCTTTCTTACCTTTACGTAAAAATACTTTCTAAAATACGAGCAAGCATCTCATTTCATCTCTTCGCATTTCGAGCCATTTCCCAACCGTCTGCGGACCTCCGCCGAGTTCAATGTCAGTTTGCGACAAGTGTTTGAGCCGCGACTTCAAGTCCAAGTCCAAGTCCAAATCCAACTTCAAGACCAACTCCGGCGGCGTTCATTAGAGTCACGTTATGAACAATTATGCGGGGCACTCGTACCGGGGGAGAACTCCGGCTACCAACTTACCAGCCACGACCACTCAAGAACCTCGTTAACAGGCCCTCGGCCCATAAACCGCAGAAACCTCTGCAGCGACCGTCTCCTGCATATTTGCATAAACAGCGCACATAACGTCTGGCATTTAGCGGTACCTTGTGGGGCAGATATAGCAATAGATGTACACTGAAAAAATAGGGATAAAATATGGATTGAATTTTGATTAATTAAAGATATTTCAAGGGATCATTGAATACTTTTTTGATCTGTATAACAGATCAATATATAATGTGTGGGCATAGTTCTTAAAACCCATTCTTCGACTTAAATCGATATATGTAAGGCTGTTTTGATTCCTGCAGGATATGCTCTTCAGTAAGATGCTGTCTATTGATCAGGCTTTAATATTATCTATGTTTTATACTATCCTGTAATTATTATTCCTATTTTAGATTCAATCTATCATAAATTTCCTAATTTTTTCTGAGTGGAAAGGCACCAAGACGTTGCGTTTTTGATATTTCAGGCCTGATTTGGTTTCGATTTGAGGCAGTGCCCTGCATGCTGATGATTTAAATATAACAACAACGCAGCGGGGCGGGTGTCTCTTTTTCTTTACTGACATTGAATTGAAAGTTACACAACCGTCGTCATGATTGCGGTCCCCACCATCGCCATCATCATCATTATCATCATCGACATTGGCGTTATGAGCCAAAGCGAGTTGTCGTCCAACCAGAAATCCAAAGACAAATATTTACACAAATAAAGAGGAAAGAGAGCGCGAGCCGGTTCGGAATAGCAATTATGCTATTCGAATCTTCGGCCAGCTTCAAGGGGGCGCCAGGGTGGGCGTGGCACGCCAACAATTTGCAATATTTAGCATAAAATTGCGCAACATGCGTGTGTACAATTATGCAACAATGTTTTTGATTCAAATTCACTGAGGGGCTTGGCTCGGCTTGGGCTGTAAAAAATCAAAATTAAAACAAATTGCAAGCAATCTAAAGCAAACACCAGAAATTCATGCCAAAAAATCCATTTTCAGTTCGAGCTGAAGTGAAAATGTAAATAAATAACATTGAAAATCGGGAAAAGTAAATAGACGCAAATCAAATAAGACCAATGAGCAAAAGTGATTGAAATCCGCCAAAAAGCAGCCAAAATGATTGTCAAAATGGAACCCGACGAGCTGATCACGTTCCGAGTGCAGTATCTGGTGGACAGCGATCCCCTCTCGGCCTGCACCGCTTTCCCAATCCCGGTGCGGGCACCTACCTACGCCTTCACCACCACCATGCCGCTGGCCCACCAGCTGGCCACCATCCTACGGCTGCTGAATGCACCGCACAGTGTAAGCTATGATACTGAAGTCCTATATAACATATTAAAAAATTTAAGGATTTTTAATATTTATAAAATATTGATGGAAAATCTGTTTGAAGTCTTTGAAAATATACTTTCATTCCCTTTCAATTCCTTAGATCACCCAATTATTTAATAAAAATTTTTTTTAGTATAAACATTGATTTCAGACCTTTAAATTAAATAATGTATTTATGCAATTATTTATTATAATAAAATTAAATTAAATTATTTATTTATGCAATTATCTTATAATTATCTTTAGTATTTCTTTTAAAAGACAATGTATCTTCTTTCTACTCTTTGCTTCCTTTTTATTTGGTCTTAACCCGTCAACAAGAAGTACATAAAAACCCCTTTCTTTTTTGGGGTCTTAACTGGCTTTAGCTTATCTCGTGCCAGCTTATCACTGAATCTTTCAGGTGAAAAAATCTTTTGTTAAGCAAAAATTGACTAAGCCATACAAACACACATTCGAATATGAAAAGACATTAACTCTTTTACTGCGCATTTACGAGATACTTTTGTATACATTAAGAAGTGAATAAAGGCATTATCACGATCAAGATTTGGATTAGGTATTCTTTGACTACCTTATATGATAGTTTTTGAAGGTTTTGCCAAATTAAAAATGTATTTCTATGGCATGACGACAGTTTTTTGCAATCGCAAAACTCAGATACAACCGTTGATTAGTTAAACAGTGACTAATAAAAGTATTCAGGTAGCTGATGTATGTGCCATTTGTACAAGTTATTATTAGTGAAATATTTTTAAATTATAATATCTTCTTTGAACAGTCAAGAAACCCATAACTAATTATTAAAGTTTTAATTTAATTAGAACATGAACTTACCATTCCCATTGTAGTTTTCAAAATGATGCCACCAATATCCAAATTAAATTTCGCATATTTCAGTGAGGTTTTTGCGGCTCAACACAATAATTTGCATAGCGTGTTTGGACGCATTTATCGTTCTAAATCGCTTCCACATTTCCTATTAAAATAAACGAATCAAAAAATTATAACTCGTTCGACGTAAGCAAGACTGGGAGGGAGCCAATTTTGCCCCTGGCAAAAAACACTAAAAAGTAAACAAAACCTACAATTGATTTATTTGAGAAAATACCACATGAAAGGCAAAGATTAAACTTGATCGAAATACAACAAAAAAGTTTAGCCACAAAACTGAAAATCGACATGGCTCGAAGGGAAGTGGAAATCTGTGCCTAGAATAGGTCAATTGAAACGGAATAAGTTTTATTTGCGGCCAGAAAGAGAGAGCGTTGAATTGGAAAAACCACAACTAAAACAATTGGATAGCAACTTTTAGGGGAAATTCGCAAAAATGGTAATTGGTCAATAACAAAAGGGCAAACTTTGACTTGGCCAAGCGTTTGAATTGTGAGAAAAACAAAGGTAAACTCAAGCAGGAAGTCGAAGAGAACGTAACTTTCAGATTATTCAAATTAAATCATAATTTGGTGCATATTGTAGAAATATTATTAAGCTCTGCTCAAATCTAGAATATAAACAAAACATAGTTTAGCATTTATTACAATATTTTATTGTGCATTGCTGGGCGACATGAGCAAATGATGCATTGCAAGGCAATGACCCTTTCCTCCTGCTCCGAATGGAGATCCTCAGCCAGAGAAGACAATGGCAGATGCGGCTCCGGACCGGAGGCTCTGGATCTGACGAGGGCTTGGCTCTAGCCCAGGCCCTGCTCGATCCATTGGGGGAAGAGCGGCGGCCTCTGGTCAGGCTAACTTATTGCTATCGCACAATCTGTGGCAACTAATAGGAAGTTGGAGCTGGAAAAAGAGCTCCACCAGCTGGAGCCCTGGGCCATGCTGGGGCCGACTTCTTGGCCTTAGCACACACACACACAACTATTGTGAAAGCCAGGGCCGGCCAGCAATTATCTAAGCCTGCCATTGTTTGGGCCTGACTTTGACTAATTTGCAAAAAAGCCACTAAGGAGCCCCCATTCCCTGCCTGTCATCTGTCATCCCATCCAGTTGGGCTGGAGCTGGAGTGGAGCCAGTGCCAGAGCCACTAGTGCCGCAAGGATACGTAAATCTTGACAAGCGGCGGCAATAAATTCTAATGAGCAAATCGCAAAAGGAAGTTCTAGCTTCACCCAGCCCAGGATGCTGTTGTCGTAGGCAGATTTATGTGGCAGCCAGTTGCAGATCTGGAAAAGTGGGAGCTCCGAGAAGCAGCGGCAGCTGTAAATGCCATTTGTCCAATTAGTCAGCGAGCGGAATCCAGTGCCCAGCTCCCATGCAACTTGTTAAATTTAGCGCATTACAATAGATCTATAAATTTTCGCCTCGCCGATCTGTAATCTCCGACGACGGCGTCGACGGCTCTCTGATGACATCAGACATCAGGCCACGCGAGTCAAGCAGATTGAAAAGCCACAAACTTAAAAATATGATTATTTATTTATATATATAACTCGTTGCCGGCCAATAAGACGATTTGAACTTTAAAAAAAGAATATAGGGGTAGAGGTATACCAGTTATGAACGAATTAAGTCATCGAATGGGTAATTTTCTTTAATTTCAAGTCATGTTTTAAAAAGTAATTAAAATTCAGAACAAATTATAAGAAAATTAAATAAAAATCTAATTATATTTAATGCAAATTATATTATATGTTTTGAATTCTGAAAATTATTAAAGACCATTTTCTATTGATTTTCTAATTCGTTAAACTCATAGAAATGTTTTTACATTATCACACATTTTTCTTTAATTATACATTCTTTAAATAAAAGGGAATACAACTATTCGTGTACCTTCGGTAAAATTATTATTTCACTTTGTTTTGATTTTTATTTGTTATGTTATTTTTTGCCAATTAATTTTGTAGCTTTTGCCTTTGCATTAGGCACCTCAGCAAAGCAAAAAATATACTAGAATTAGATAAGCATATATGAAGTACTTCCAATCAATGGAAACCAAACAAAGGCAGATAAAAGAATTTATAGAAACAGTCTAGGTGAAAAGCCACATCAATCGAATTGAAACGCTCTTTCGGTTGAGTAAATAAATGTAACAAAAAACTAATTTAATTAATTGTGATGATAATCGCTGTATTGGGGGCATTGCATTGCGTCACTTACATGTGTCATTCACACGACCGGCCAATATTTAAATTCAAAGCCAATCAATTGGGCTCACTTCGATTCACACGCTTGGCTAGGCCGGGAAATTTTCCATTATCCATTTACAAATGGCTCACGTTGGCCAAATATTTGAGCCGCGTTGACACTTACGCATCTCTGGATGTTTGCAGAAACCATTTGCACAAGTCCTCCTCGCATCTTTGAAGTTTTTTTAAGTTCAATTAGCATCGCCGCTGTCCATCAGATTTTGCGGTCAACTGAGGGTCAATCAACTTTGATTGATGTGAAAGCAAAAGTGTTAGTCACCCATATCGGCAAACTAAAACAAGGTCAGACAATATGGCTCTTTGTTCCTCAACTTGTAGATTGTTAGCGGCCTTTGATCCAATCTAAATGAGTAGATATTAAGGTCCGCAAGTCTGTGTTATTATTACTTGTAATTTAACTCCAGGTTAGATATCAATCCAGTTATGAAGATAGGCATGTGTCATGCAGTCATTACCGATTATAAATCACCATCATCACTACATATATATTTAATAGTTAAAGTTATAAATTACCCATGCCTCTATGGCTCGCCTCTCCATTAAAATTCCCTCCTAATTTGACTTACCTTTTTTGGCCACATAAAAATGTGATAAATTAATGAAAATTAATTTTGAATCGTTAATTATTTATATTTCTTTGGCCTGACTATCAATAATTTGATAATATTTATTTGTTTTGCTAACCATATTTGATTTTCTGTAAATTTGCCCTGCGTTTTTACATTTTCTCCTCGTCGATTTTTATGCTCGCCGCCTTAACTGTGTCAATAGCCACATTTATGTGTTTGCCAAAAATCATTTTGATTAAAAAACATGTCACGCTTCACTCAAGTAAAGGAAAAAAATACAAACCGACATCGGATTCCAAATCAAAAAAAGCGACATCGAATTTGCATAGAGCTGTGAATGAATGAATGAGTTTGAATATGAGAGTCAAAGACGAGGCGAAATATAAATAAATCATAAAAGCGATCAGGAATGGGTATAGTTTCTGGCCAGAGAGCGTGCTGTTGATGTTTGCTTTGATTTTAATTGCCCGATGGCTTATATAAAGAGGCGTTTATAAATACCACCGACTAGAGCACGCATTTGACACATAATTTGAATATGAATCTCCGGTCCGTCTTTGGGCAAACAATGACGGCCCATGTTGGTCTAGAAAGTTTTGTTTTCCTTTGCCCAAATGCTGAATCAACATACGGAAGCTTGACCTGAGTCAAAATTTGCCAGAGAAAAATTTGTGGAAGTCGAGAGCTCTCTTTTTGATAAGAAATCGTGACTCGCGAGACAGTATGGCACTTTGGGAAAATATTTTCTATTTAGTGGACTCAAGTGGCGGCGAGTCATTTAACTTGGAAATTATTAAATGAAAGATTACAGTCATAGCTGATGTTTGTTCTGTGAAATGCAGTAATTGATTATTCCTAGGGAAGTGACGTATTTGTTTATAGATTCTTAGAAAAGTCATTGGCCTGGTCAATACCTAAATTTAGCAAACTCTTTCTTTGTCTGCGAAATCCTCATAAATGACGGCTAAACCCTCAGGACATGCGATTAGTTCCGCCGAGGGTGTGTCTCGACCCGAAAGGGAAGAAGCCAGACAAAAAGCCAGCTTGCTGTTTCAGCTAATGCCGGGGCGTGTCCAAAGGGGCGTATGTGTAATCTTCATTTTTTCTTGTTGTCTTCGTTTTGTTTACTTTTTCACACATTAAGCCAGTCAGCCAACCAGCCAGCCAGTGGTCGACACAGATAATTCCATGTTGCCCGGTAATTGTTCTGTAAATGCAGAAATAATTACTTTCAATGCGCCAATAAAACAACGGCTGCGACCGCCGTCAATCAGCAGATTCGAGCAGCAGGAGCTTGATCAATCAGCGGCTGGAAAACTGAAAACCGAAAGCAGAGAAAAGTAGGTGACCAGCCGGCGACGACGCGTCATCTTGGCCACTCGCTTAGTCTTGGCCAGCAATCAAGAGTCGGCCTCAATGCGCGCCTAAACGAAATCGTCTGCGGACTTTCAATGCGGCATCGTCCATGAATGCACTGACAACAAATTGTTTTACTTTGAAAATATTTGAGATATTTAAATTAAGGAAATATACATTTTCTATTTTATGTTTATTAAAGCCACAAAAGATTTTAACCAAAAGATTAATGCTGGAAATATAATTTATTTAAAGTACGGTTGTTCTAGAGTGTCTTTCTTATTCGTCCAATTAATGCATTAAGTTAAGGTTTAAAAATAATTATTATCCACAACAACATCCATGTTTTTTTCAATGCATCAAAAACGTTCTACGCCGCAGCAGCACATGAACCTCTTGAAGTGCAACTGCAACTGCAGCTCAACCTCAAGCTCCATCGGCATCTCCACAGCCATCGACTTCTTTCTCTTTTCCTGAGATCCGAGACCATAAACAACTTTTACTGCGTAGTGCGGTAGTGGCGGGATGGCCGTTGCCATTTACTTTTATCCAGACTTTAATTATAATTGCCGGCGAAACTAAGCTTCTCCTTTTCCCTCGTTGCAGATCGATGATGCGGCCATTCAAGTGTACAAGGATGGCGACTACGGCGCCTATCTGGACCTGGAGTCATCTCTGGCCGAGCAGACGGAGGAGATCGAGGGTCTCAATGCCAGGTGAGTGCTAACAACGATCTAGGAGAGGGAGGGAGCTCCCACAGCTGACCCAAAACGCCGGCTAATGAGCCTGGACAGAAACGAATTGTCCAAAGCCCACATTGGTTGTGGTTGTGCCCACCTGGGGCTGCACTGCACCCACTCTCGGGGGATTTTCCACTTTTGCTATCTTACCTTGAACCCATTTTCCGGCAGGCTTATTTCGGTAAACGAAGCATATCCTGGCAATGGAATTCGAGGCCGAAAAATATATTATTTTGCGTAGCAGTTGATTAGGTTTTTATACCAACATAACATTCATAAAATATAGACTTTCACTACCATCACTTCTGGACTTTTGCGGGTTTATCTTACAAATTATTTGCATTGCTCGACTTAACTGCTCTTCACAGTCACCAGACAAGTCAGGAGAGCTGATCAGGAAACCGATCTGAACCGGACCAGGTAAACAGTCGATCGATCCCCTCTGGGTTACTGGGGCAGCTGATCGTGGGTGGCTCTGTCAGCCTTTCACCGAAATGCAACATATTACACATACGCCATGGTGGACCGCCGACATCGCCATCGCTCGCTAATAAAGTTATTTGGCGGAGGCCATAAAAAAAACTGTCGCTATCTGTGGCACAGGAAACGAAGTCCGTCTATCTGCAGCCTACCTGGTTAGTTGGTTAGCTGCTTACCTGCCTGCCACTCTGGCACTCTCAGACTGTCCGAGAGACATTTGCATGCCACGACATTGCAGTGGTACGTGCAACTTGTTGCTGCCTTTGCCTCAGCCAGCAGTTAATTTGCATTTAATCCGTGGCAAGGAGGCAGAGTTTGTGACTGAGACTGAGACTACGACTGCAGCAGACTGACACAAAAGACAAAATAAAAACGCTCACCACGTCAGTTTTGAGTCGTTGTCGCAGCTCTGCAGTTGTTATATTTACATTTCTTGTGGGCATTTCTCATAACTGGCATGCATGTTATTTATGCACAAGTACATTTTAAAATACCTCTTAAATGGAGAGGGTATCTTAAGGAAAGAGAACAATTTGTGAATTTATTTTGAATTTTTTAGGTGATGTATTTTTATTAAAGAAAAGCATTGTAACAAGTTGAAACTCTGATAAATTGATTTATTTAAGCCTCTTTAGTACTCCTTAATCCCTTCTCAAGGTATTTCCCAGTCGAATTTAGCTCCAACTTCTCTAGTTCTTAGTTTTCCTTCTTTATTTTATTCGCGATCAGGGCTATGGAACGTGATGTCATGACAAAGGCAGGCGCTAAGGCAGCCTCACAAAAAATTGCAAAAGTCGAGAGGCACAAAGAAAAATGATGTACGCGACGGGGCACAAGTGTCAAAGTAACAGCAGCAGTGGCCGCAGAAAACTAAAGAAGATGTTGGCAACAGCAACTTGGCCATAACCATAACCATAACCGTACCAGGGGCAGTGGTTCAAAGTCAATGATCTGGAGTTGGCTAACCTTCTGCCGGAGGGAGGAGAGCACGGAGGAATAACGCATAGATTGATAGATTCCTGGTCTATTTCTGACTTTCACTTCTGCACCGCATCTCCGTGATCATCAGTCATTAAGGGGCGGGGCTCCATCTAAGCCAGATCAGGGCGCTCTGTAAAAATTATAACGTAAATGTCGCCGCGTCTGCGCAAATTGCCGCCACTTTGCGCCGCAGCTCGTCCCCACTCTATTTACGAGTGTTGTGGCGCCACTAGGAGTGGATCCCAGTTGGGTGGAAAGGAGCGGAGTGAAGGGCCGTAGAGTGGAGTGTTCCTTGGACCAAGAGTGGCGGCGCAGCCCGATGGCCACTAATCATGCTTATCGCATTAGTCATGGCAGCGCGAGCTCGCATGCAAATCATGCGCTTCAATTCACATCAAAATTCCGCAAAAGCTGCCCGTCGCTGTCAATCTCAACACAGGAAGAAATTAATTATTAAATCGTAAATTAAACGATTATTAATTACAGACTTTTAAACAACTGTTAGAGGTTTAAAAGTTCGGATTATTTTGCAGGTTTTATAGTTATTTTCAGGAATTATTCTTGGAAATATATAGAAGAGCTTCAAGGTCTATAATGTATGAATATTATTTTGTTAGAGCACCAAGACTTTCTTTCTAATGGAAATAACTTTAATTTAAGCCCCATTGCTTATGGTTAACCCACCAAAATAAAAGGTAAAAGTGCCCGCTGGGCTTTGAACCAGAAACCCACTGCACCAAAGGCGAAAGCCTCAAGTCACTGGGCCATTGGATTGATTTTCGTAGATGTGGGTAATTAATTTCGTTAATTTATCATTTGATAATAACAAAAACTCTTTTTTCAAGCTGAGATTTGTAATCTTTAAAAGAAAATAAAACCGATTTTATCAGCTCTCTTGTAAATTATGAAATACTATCCGATATATTTTTCTCTCTGCAAAAAAGGGAGACATGTTACCGTCACAGGTGTGTCTGCAGAGACTTGGTCTTCGACTCCGGCTCAGACACTCACCTTTATTGTGCGGACTCTGTCTATATATGTGAGTCCATCTCGGAGTCTCGGCCCATGTCCGCCGCCTCATAGTCCATTTTCAATTATCTGCGTCGTTTGTTATTACTTTTATTATGACCAGCTGTGGTGCCGGGGTGAAGCAAAGCGCACACCAGCGGGTAATCAATGTTCTTAGCTGGTCAATGAACTGGCCAGGGGAATGGGAATGGGAATGGGCTTACTCTTGGCTTATTTTGGCATTCCTTAATAAAAAACCAAGGCAACATTAGGTGTCGTTTTATAAAGAATTAGAACAAAGATCTGAAATAATAAAATAAAATGTATTTTAAAGTTTATTGTAGAAGCAATAATTAATTCTGGGAATAATAACAGTCTTTTAAATTATTGTGATTTTATATACTTAATATTTGCCTATTATTATTATCATTTATTTAATTATTATTAATTTATTTACAGCCGTAAGAACTCGCTGGTGGTGCGAACACAGCTCAATGTGCGCGTGCATGCTATTATCGGTGAGTTTAATTCAATAATTATTGCGCATACGCAGCGTGTGACCAACGTGGAATCCTTTTGCTCTTTGTAGAGAAACTTCTCTCCTCGGAGGGCAGCGACCTACGGCGTGCTCTCTTCTCGCTGAAGCAGGTGTTCCAGGAGGATAAGGATCTGGTGCACGCCTTCGTGGCCCTCGGCGGCCTCAATTGCCTGGTGCGCGTGGGCAATTGCGCGGACCAGAACTATCAGAACTACATTCTGCGGGCCCTCGGACAGGTAGGTCCCACATCCCAGTAGAGATTTTAATCGACAACGACGACTAATCATGTCATTCGCTGCGGCGGCGGCGCAGGTCATGCTCTATGTGGACGGAATGAACGGAGTGATGAAGCATGAGCCGACGATGCAGTGGCTCTACTCGCTGATTGCCTCCAATTACCGGTCCGTGGTGAAGACTGCCCTCAAGCTGTTGCTGGTCTTTGTGGAGTATGCCGAGTCCAACTGCTATGTGCTTGTCAGTGCCATTCACGCGGTGGATGCCTCCCAGGGCACTCTGCCCTGGTCGAATATAATGAGGTAACTATCGCACGACTACTGCCTACTTTCGGGCTAGTCAGAGATTAGAGATGATCCCAGTAAATGACTTCCTTGGTTGCCTTTCAGACTGCTTAAGGACTATGATAATGCCGATGCCGAGCTGGTCATCTATGCCACGTCGCTGATCAACAAAACCCTGGCTGGCCTCAGTGACCAGGATAGCTTCTATGACGAGAGCGATCTCCTGGAGCAGCAGGGCATGGAGACTGTGATACAGCGGTACATGTCCAAGCCCGGCACTGATCTGGATCTGCTCGATCAGCTGCAACTCTACGAGGCTGTGTTGAAGTAAGTTCTTGGCCTTAGATTTATATACTTATATATTTATTTATAAAAAAATACTTCTCTCCCAGATTCGAGGATGGTGAGTCGGATGGCCAGCGTCTGCCACAGAATTCAATGAGGAAGACCCAACGCTATAGGCCTGGAGCAAACACCACAGAAAGGCGCAAATCCCGACGCCACAGTACTGACAACAGCCCCGCGCCACTTACCAAGGTCCTGCCCACCACAGTGCTCCGGATGACGCCGACCCAGGCCACCCTAGACGAGGACAGCTCCGGCTCTGGCAACTCCACAGAGTTTAGTGGCGGGCTGTTTAACGAAAAGAAACGTAGGTTTTTTAAGTTAAAATATATATATTGATGGACACATAATTATCTCAAAATAAATAATACATTTATATAATTATTCTATCTTTTAGCTCGCGATGGAGCTGGCGTTACACCGGGACTCCGCAGAAGACGAGAGCGTGCGGAGCGCCACAAAAGCTTCCTTAAGGAGCAGCAGGAGGCGGCAGCCAATGGCATTTTTGCTGCTCTGGAGCAACGCGAAGGTCTAGGTAAGTTCTAGGCTAAGGATCGTGCTGCTCCTTACCAGCTGCTAACTAACTAACGTGTGATTCTCTCTCCCCCGAAAACGCTAATCACCTGTGTGTATTGTTGTCCCGCTGTTCACCCGCTGATCATGCTAACCATTACCACAAATAAAATACCGCCATACCATCCATGCTGATGTACCATAAAAAAGGCCAAATTGTTACCGCCATTCCCGCCACCGTCCAAGGCGGCGACAGTCCACCGGAGTCGCTGCAGCACGAGTCCTGCAACAATCGTCAGTGGCAACCAGAGCAGCCTGGGTAACAACAACCTGAGCAACATCAGCAGCAACGAGACGCCGAACAACAGCCTGCTGCTGATGAGCCCCAGCAAGCAGCTTCTGACTGGCAGCCACAGCATCTCCATCATAAACAACAGCTTCGACAAGGCCAATAACCACAACAACAGCCAGAGCGAGTTCCTCACCAAGAAGAACCTCTTCCGGGAGCGCAACTCTACGGTGATCAGTGGCATTATGAAGAACATTCAGCAGACAGACACTGCCTACAAGAAGTACGAGAACGAGGCCAATCGGCTGAACAACTACTACAGTCAATCGCCGAAGCACCAAATCCTGGCGAAGGACCAGCCGGCGCCAGAAGTCCTGCTGAGTCCCAAGAAGACGCTGAATGCCTCGGGATTCGATTTCATCCCGGAACCCCTGAGTTCCACGCCCGTCAAGTGTGATACAGTGCCCGAACCGGAGCCTCTCAGTCCGGTGCGAAAGCCCATGGGAGCGCCTCCACCACCACCACCTCCGCCGCCGCCTCCACCGCCTGGCTGGTGGCATGCTCCCATCTACAGCAGCCCGCCGCCAGCCCGAACCCTAACCAGTACTAACCCCGAGCTGTTGCCGCGTCCCGTGGATCCATCAGGTGGGTCTTTCCACTCCTAACTCTCTCTCTCTCTCTACCTGCCTCACCTGTGTGTATATTCTCACCTGTGTTGCATACTCTCAAGCGCCGCCAGCTCAACTTCATTACATTGCGCCTGCGCCGCTGCATACTTTTGATTGATTTAAAACAAAACAGAAAATCAAAGCTAAATGTATTGTTTTCATCGAATCCCATAGATCTTGAAAGCGAGGACAAACAGTTGCTGCTTCAGCTGAAGCGGGACCACACCGTCAAGGATCTCACCCAGAAGCTAAGCAACCTGCCCACAAGTCCCACGCAGGAGTCGGCCAACCGAGCCATCGTCGGCGACATGTCCGGCCTTATATCGAAAGCCAAAGAGGGTCTGGCCAAGAGCAAAAGCAAGGGCGAGATATCCAGGTGAGTTGTAGTAATCATTCTTTCCTTCTGATTATCTTGGGGATATTTTTTGTATTATAGTTAAATCATTAATTGATTATATTTAATGAATTTTAATATAATATAATTGATTATATTTAATCAATTTTAATTTAATAGATAGCTGCTATTCAATGTTAATTTTAATGTAATCAATTTGAGGTTGTTTTTATATTTGTAAAGAATATTTAAAGTTCATTCTAAAAAGCCTTAAAATTCGTACTCATCATTAACCATCGAAAAATGAAAGTATTAATAATGGGTTTAATCGTATAAAGTCTGGAAATCTCTCTGATTATTAATGCTGTATTTCGTTTAAAAAAGATTGGTGTGATTTTGATATCCCTTGATATATGTAATTAAATTGAATTAGGCATATAAAGATATACTACGTTATTTTTCCCACCCAAGTGGGTGTTTCCTTAACCAAACGAGCTACAAAGTTTTCGATTAGAGATCTTCAAGCTCTTAAAAACTGCACGTTCAAGATTTACGATCAAATATGGCGCCATCATCCTGAGATAACAATTCAGGCTAATCCCCTACAGATAAGCAAGTGTGCCAGAGCTTTACGAACCCCGTCTGGGCAGCCATAAAGAAACTATCGACAACTGTCTTCCAAAGGAGATAACCAAACGGATTCAAAGGTGGTCAAGATTTATTGGGGGTGGCCAGACATATATAAATCACACTTTATCCGTAGATGGGGTTGTACTTCTCGTACAGGGCAATGTAGGCGGCCTTGGCGGCGTCCACGGAGGTACCCTTGCGGCTCAGCCAGGCATCGTACTTAGCGGCGCCCTCGGCATCGGCGGGCTTCTCGATGGAGATGTCGCCCTCATTGATCTGCTTGTACAGACCGTAGAACTCCAGATACACCTCCGTGGGGGGCTTCTTGCTGAAGGCCTTGGTCTTCTCCAAAATTGCGTTGAACTGCAAAGGGGTTAAAGATCGAAAGAGTTAGTCCCGTAGTCGCGATCACAACGATTCTCAACTTACATCCGCCATGTTGCTCGCTTGACAAATGTGCTGATTGTTGGCCGGTGCACCGGCTTTATACCGCCCGGAAATCGGGGAATTATAGTGAACAAGCCTTATCGTTGGATGGGAATCGATAAGGATGGCCGCTGCAGGCCGATAATGTGAGAGTCCATTGTGCGAATTTGATAGATTAGATTTATGCGGGAGTTTCGTAAGAGTTCAGGTTGTCGCCTAGTCTGAGGAGCACCTAAAAATCATGGTCGTATCACCGTTTGTCATCGGGTTTCTCGGATCACTATAGAAAGTAGTCTGCCCCGCCCCTCGTCGCCTGATTCCAGATATCTTATCGACATATGCATATAGTACATAGTATATAGTGCTGCTAGGCGTGCGTCTGTCATCGATAAGGTCGGACTAATCATTTATGGGCCCTCTCTAAACCTTACCCCGATAGCTTCCAATCTACAAAGAAAGAAAGTCTTTCGATTTTGGTGACTTAAAGTTTCCTCTTCTCTCCCCAGATCATCGAGTGTGGACCAGGAGATTAAGAAATCGGAGCCCAAGAAGTCAGAGAACGAACTCCACTGGGAGGAGCTGGTGAGGAATATGACCCGGCCCTTGAATCTCTGCGATTTGGACTTTACGGATCTCAGGGATGATGACGAAAAGGATGTGCTGGCTCCAAGGGGACTCGGAGCCGGCATTCCTCCGCCGCCTCCGCCTCTGGGGGGAGCCATTGCCCCGCCGCCCATGATGCCGCCCAGCCTGGCACCGCCACCCATGTTTGGCTACGGTGGCAGCCTCACAAACAGTGTCAACAGTTCGCTAAATGGCTCCGTCAACGGGGAGCTGGTCAATGGGAACAACACCATCAAAAAGAACAAAAAGACGGTTGGTATTTATAAATAATTTACTTTAAAGATTCCTTTTGAAATCACATTAATTTTATGATCCATCCACAGGTCAAGCTCTTCTGGAAGGAAGTGCGTGAGGACATGATACCGCAGGTGGTGGGCAAGACCATTTGGGACGAGCTGCCCGATGCCAACGTGGACACTCAGAAGCTCGAGCATCTCTTTGAGTCCCGGGCCAAAGACTTGATGACCAAGGTGCGTAGTTAAATATTAATTGGTCGATGGTTTTCGAAATTCAAGGACTCTACGCTAAGCGTTATTAAACTAGATATAGTGTCTCCTTTAAGTGTTTAACACAATGCGAATGATTTTTGTATTCTTCTTTCCCCTATATCTATGGATTCTTGTATAATTCCTAATACATAAATGTCGAACGGGCTGTTTTTGCGGATAAATCTACATAAATGTTGTGCTAAAATCAAAAAATCAAAATGAACTTAATTCTAAAATATTCCAATGTTTCCAAATGTCTCTAGGAGGTGAGTGCCATTGAAAAAGTTATTAAGTTTCTTTGTCCCCTTGTCTCTATTTCTCTCACTTTCTCTGTCTGCATAAACATATATATATCTCACTATAACTCACGATCTGTTGCCCATATTGTTTTGTGTTTTTTTTGGTGTTGGTTTTTACACACTCTCTCACACGATCTCAAGTTAACCGAACAGAACAATACAGAACTCCTTTACAAATCCGCACTCTGCACTCTGCACTCCACACTCTACTCGTTCACTCTCTTGCACCACTGTGTTTTATCTCTGACCGATTGAACCCTGATCGAATATCGCTAACTCTGCCCCGCCAATCTTGCAGAAACAACAAGAGCTGAATAAGAGCAAGGAGATCATCGTGCTCGACCACAAGCGCTCCAATGCCATCAACATTGCGATCACCAAGCTCCCTCCGCCGCGGGCCATCAAGGCGGCCATCCTGAAGATGGACGCCACTGTGGTGACCCGCGAGGGCATTGACAAGCTACTCAATATGTTACCCACGGACGAGGAGCGCGGCAAGATCCAGGAGGCGCAGCTGTCCAATCCGGAGCTGCCGCTGGGCAGCGCAGAGCAGTTCCTGCTCACCCTGGCCTCCATTTCGGAGCTGGGAGCGCGCCTGAAGCTGTGGGCCTTCCGTCTGGACTTTGACAACAGCGAGGTGGGTTTCAGAGGATATAAATTTAATGTTTATATATTTAATTTCAATTTCTCTTCCCCTTTACAGCGTGAAATTGCTGAGCCACTGATGGATCTCAAGCAAGGCATTGAGATCCTTCGTCAGAACCGCACCTTCCGCTCCATTCTCTCCACCCTGCTGTCCGTGGGCATCTTTCTGAACGGAGCTCCGGTGAAGGGATTCCAGATCGAGTATCTGGCCAAGGTGCCCGAGGTGAAGGACACGGTGCACAAGCACTCGCTGCTGCACCACCTGTGCCACATGGTCATGGAGTCGAGCAGCGACACTAGTGATCTCTATTCGGAGATTGGGCCCATTACGCGAGCCTCAAAGGCAGACTTCACTGACCTCGCCCACAATCTCAACCAGTTGGAGGCGGAATGCAAGGCTTCCTGGGATCGCCTCAAGCTAATTGCCAAGCACGATTGCCCGCCGCCGTTGAAGCAAAAGCTGGTGGACTTCCTGGCCGATTGTGCCGAGCGTATCATTATCCTGCAGATCGTTCACCGGCGTGTGATGAATCGCTACCGGAAGTTCCTTCTGTGGCTCGGTATGCCGCAGCACAGTGTGGCAGAGTCGCGGCCAAATGAGTTCTGCCGGACTCTGTCCGAGTTCGCCTTGGAGTACCGCACTACGCGGGAGCGGGTGCAGCAGCAGCTGGAGAAGAAGGCCAATCACCGCGAGCGGAACAAGACGCGCGGCAAGCTAATCATTGACTTGGCCAAGTTCAAGACCAAAGAGGATGTGGCCGACGCCGAGTTGAAGTAAGTTTTGATATTTATTTTTTTCCGCTAATTGTTAATTAATTTTATGATATAAATACAAGGATTTCTAACCCAAATTCTAAGTAATAATAATTATATTGCTGATAATATCAGTCCATAGCGATTTCTTGATTATATTATCTTTATAACCAGTAGAATTCTGTATGATAACAAATTTAAAATGACTACAATGGGGATATACAGCTGAGTTATCTAATTCAGAATGAATTAACTGAACAAAACCATTTTAAGACCCTAAACTTTTATTTAAAGTATCATGATGATTTTCCAAAGATAAGATATATATATTGATTCATATTCCCTCCGATTTCAGATCACTTCTGGGCACACCCAGTGCTGATCAGGCTGATGGCACTCTCACCTGGCGAAGGCGTCGAGCGGAACAGCTCCGCTCACCGATTGCTCGCCATAGCGAGGAGCAGTTCACCGATGGGGATGACGAGATACTGGAATCTCTGGTCAAGACCGCCACCAAAGCGCCGGGCACCCGCACCACGCCAAGGGAAAGGAAGCGGACGCGACACGCGGATCGCAAATCATGTAAGTTGAGGCGGCGGCAAGTCCAGATTTAGATCGAGATCCAAGTCCATAACTCTGACCCGTGAGAAGACGTTTTAATGATCAGGTGTTGGTCTATCTTTTCGAATCACACACAGCGCGCTATGTCTATAACCTTTAGCTGGATACTGCCAGAAACACACAGTACACCGCCAACAATTCCACAAGAGACACAATCAAATGAACTTACGAGATTTCTTGATTTTTTCCCCCACACAAAATTCCAAATTCCAAAATTACACCGAAAATCCTTGCAGTTTTTTTTGCCCCTCGATTTTGCAGCTTTTTGTGACTCCCCCCTCAGTTTTGCCTTACGAAGCTTACGAATCTGTTGCCTATATTGGGTTTTAATTTTATTTCCTTTTCGTTCTTTTACCATTAACGCACCAATCCAACCAATAAAAAAAATATATAAATAAATCCAAACCCAACAAATCTGAACTATTGACTATCGAAGTGAAGCGCAGCCGCACGCGCGAAGGATTCACAGTTGAAAGAGCACCATCGCCGTAGAACCCGAATACTGTTACCGATACTGTAACCATTAGTGTTAACCGTAGCCGTAACCGTTGCCAAAAGAACAGCCACTGTTTTTTAGGTTTTACCTTTTTGGTTAGTGAATTGATTTGAGTTGAATTTTTACCTTGTTATATATATATTCCTTTGTTCAAATTTCTTTTTGGCTGAAAATGTTATTCAGCTTTGTTTTTTTTTTGTGGTCTTGTGATTTACACTTTCGAATTAGTTTATGTTATTGATTATCGAAATTTAAACAGTTCGAAAGTGAAAACCAGAAGAGGCCTGCCTATTTTTTGAAGATTTGGTTTCTTATGCATGGGAAAATGGGTCCAAACACTGTATTATACCGCCTGATTCTATCACCAATTTGTAAATATATATAAACTTCTCTAGCATGATTTTTAACGAATTTTTTCTTTTAAAACAATACCTGCCACTAAGAAGACCTGCATGACCCACACATCTAACAAAGCATGTTGGCCACAGACTAACCTATACTTTTCATAACTTTTATATATTTTTCAAATAATATAAAACGTTAATATTTTACAGTGCGTCGCACGCTGAAAAACGGTCTGACCGATGAGGAGAAACAGCACGTGGCTGCCTTGATACAAACCTATTAGGATTAGGATTAGGAGAGTATTTCCCCCCCTTAGAGAGCCCCGCATCGCACCCGAGATAATGGTAACCCGATCCCAGTGACGTCACAAGTCGGGCAATGCGCGCACAGACTGAAATTGGCGATCTCAGGCGAGCAAACGAACCCAGAGCCCAAAATCCAGAAAATCCCTTTTATACGACAAGCAAAAAAGAAAGCAGCTACATCAACGAAAATGTCCTTAAACAAAAGCGTTTTTCAGAGTGTTTTTTTTCTGTTATTTAAACTATTTTTTGTTTTTGCTTCAGCTAAGTATTATTAATTAAACGTAATTCAATAAACCTGTATTAGTAGTTGAAAAACGATTTTAATATTAGAATTTCGATCGCAAGAAAAATTTCGATATGCCCCGTCATTAAATTTGTACCAAAACACTCGACATAACATTGTGTGTTTCGAAATTAACTTAAATCTAAAAGTTATGTCTAACTTAATTACGAAAATCAATAAATAAAACATATTTATTACATACGAAAAATGTGTGCGTTTTGCAGGCGACTTTAACAGCGCGCTCATTAGACCATTTTCGAGCGATTAAAAACGCGTTGGTTTGCTTTCTAAATTTCGAAGCATGCTTTTAGGCCGAAGGCTAAAAGCCACTTGTGCAAGGTTGCTGGACATAATCCAGGCAAAAACCTCGATTATCGATGTCATTGGGGGCCTCCACGCCATCCGTGTGGAAGTACAGGCGAAATGGACGAACGCTGGCTGTGAAAGGATCATAAAAATAATAGATAAATGGTTATAATCAGCCAGAGAAAATATATAATAAATATTTAAGAGAGATATACTCACATTGCACCGTTCTGGCTAGCATTCCGGCCTCAGCGCTGAATGTGCCGCCGCAGACGCGATCCTCGCATCCTGGCAGCGGTGGAATCCTGTCCGCTGATCGGATGCAGCCGATCAGCAACCAGTCGCTCACACAGCCATTGGGATTTGGCGGCACCGTTCCTCCGCCGCCGACCATTGTGGGCACCGGATTGTTGGAGTTTCCGGATAGCGTGAAGGCCCGCGACCTATTATTCTCTAGATCGGGACAGGTATTGTATTGGATGCCGCAGAAGTTGCGCTCATTACGGATGCAGATGCTGTAGTCCTGGTTGGAGAGCTGCCTGCCCCCTATGTTGTTGTAGTTAAAGCTCCTCACCCGCCCACTAATGGCGGTGTAGTACTGCAGGCAACCCTGGTCCGCCCGGCTGATGCTGCCACAATGAATCTGTGTGACGCGGATGCGCCAAAGGCGCGGAAAGCTGCCACTAGTGATGACCGACAGCACGATTGGATTGCTCTGGCCCAGACCCGCGTCAATGTACACTGCGGAGGGCACAAAAGGTTGGCATTGGAAAGTTAGAGAGAGCGTTTTGTTAGTAGCACGGATCATAAATTGTCTTTGTTCTATTGTCGGTAGTTTACAACATTATTATCAGCATCAGCATTAATTAAATAAAAATTGTAATTATGATCAGATTAATGAAGATCATTGAATATATAATGAATATATAATTGCTTTACAAAATCGTTTTTAAACTCGTGTCGGATATGATCAAATTGCTGGGAAGTGAAAGTAAAGTATGTAATATAAAAAGAAAATAGTTTCCCTTGATTTTTTTAAACCAACTCTAATACAAGATGAACTCTTTGAATATAGATAATAATATATTTATAAATATTTTAACATTTTAAATAATAAAATACAAACTCACTGTGATCTCCCGTTGAGCTGCCACAAATTGTTGGTGTTGGACTGCCGCCTGATATAAGTAATTGATCCTGATTGCACAGATGATTGGCTGCCTCCGGAGGAGCTATAGAAAACATATCCAAGTCCAGGCGTAGCTGACAGATATCCGGGTGGAGCTTCTGAACAGTCACCTGGCAGCTTCCGGTGCCGTCGTAGACATCCGGATGATTGGGATTCACAAAGTATGTGGAGTTCTCGCGTATCACACCGCCGCAAGTCTGCAGAACTGAGCGCGGAGAGATTTAAATATTATATTTTCCACAAATCGTCCACTGATAACTCACAGATGCAACAGACGCCGTAGCCACCGCCACAGGGACCTGCCGGTATGCCATTCCGCAGCACGCAATCCTTGCTGGGAATGCAGTTTCCCTGCTCACCCGATGGCGCTGAACAGCTGCCAGGACCGATGGGAACCAGGGCGAATATGGGCAGGACTGAAAGGGGTAATTCAATAATAATTCTCTCAATTTAAAAAGCTATTTTTGCTTCTGCTTGAACCCACACTTAGATTCCCTCAGACGCGGAGCGGGAGTTAGCCACTTGCTGCCGAAAATTAGATCCCGCCAACTATTCGTGGCCGTCTGCTTGTGCACCTTGCAAGTAACCAGGACCAAGAGGCCAAGGAGCACGGCTAGTTGCAGCTGCAGCAGCATCATGGTTGATGGTAATCCACTGGGAGATCGGCACTGTTATTGGTAGTGAATCCGCACGTAGATCCACTCGCGTTGATTTGTGACTTTGTTATGGCAGGCAGCCCTGGCGGGGGCGACAATTTATTTCACTTGGCGTGGCAAAAAGTTTAATGACCGCAATTTGTTCAACGCTTTTCGCTTTTTAGTTTTAGTAAGCCCAGCTGAATTTAGCTGAATATTAATTACAATAACAAAACGCAACTGCGACAACAATTAGATGCGCCACAATCAGTCAGGTGCACTGCAGGAAAAGGTGGAAAGTGGATTTTGTACAATTTGTTTAACATTGGAAGTTACTTCAAGGTAAGAGAGTATTTCTTAAAATAATAATTAATATTTTTTAAAATATAGGAAAGGTTTTTTGTCTAAAATAAATACTATATTACTTCTATATTATTTCAAGCTCTGCTGTATATTTTTTAAACATAACTGTGATCCATTTCTCCAAGTGCACTTGCCGGAGAGGTGCAGATTTGTTGACTATTTGGGATGGTAGGCGGTCCCATCTCTGGGCTCTCGCCTTTCACGTTTGCTTCCTGTTGCGAATTTGTTTTCCACACCTCTGTGCCGACCATTAAATGTGGAGCAACTCCTCCGCCAGGTCGAAAACTCGAGCATGAAAGTGCTGCGGCAATTTGTTTACGGCATCAGACAGACGCAGCCGGGGCAATCACGGTAAATGCTGCCACCGCATATACCCATTAGCAATTGGAATTTTTATGGATGCTTCCTACACTCAGCACTTTGACGTCATTGCTTCACATGTCTAATTTGATTACACACACCTCCAGTGTAATTGGGTCAATGTCAATTAAATTGCTTAATTCAATTAGGGTTTATATAAAATTGATGAAGTTTCTACACTGGGCTGAAACAGAATATTTGTTTTATTTTTTTCGGGAGGCAAAAGAACTGACCTTCGCAACAGAATTTGCGTAGCTTTTGGCCCTGGCAAGACGGGGCGATGTGGCCAAAACAACGATAAGCTCTTAGCTGGAAGGTCGTAACGAGAAATATATGGCCACAGTTCTTGAAGGCTGCCATTTCAGTGGAAAACTATTCCGAAAATAAGAGTAATTCGCAAATAATAAATTAAGCGGCCATGGCTAATAAACAAACTCTGAAGGATACTTAGCAAAAGCAAAGAGTTTAATGCCGAGATTAATATATTTAAGTTGAAAAATAAATTAGGGTAATATTTACTTATTCTGATGGAATGGAAACCAAAGGTTATTTTTTTGGCAAACGAGAAAAAAGTGAATGAAAGCCTTGAAAAGAATCAAAAGTTAGGTCGGAGTTATAAATCATTCTAAATAATATTAAATATGAGTAAATTCTGAATTGCATATTAAAATATAAAAAATTAATGCTATATAGTATACTTGTTTTTTTTTTAAATCTATAAAAAACTCTCGTTGATTATTTTACCTAAAGTAATTCTACAGTTATTCAGAAAGCTAGTTTAGTTAATGAATCATAATTACTCTCACAATTTAGTTAATAAATGCATAAGCCCCACAAATATCAAAGTGCATATACTTCAATTATACACATTGCTCATATCTGCAGTGCTTCACACGCTACAGATAAGATATAGCCGTGGATATAGATAAGATTTCCCCTTTAAACACCATAACGAATATTAAATTTTTTAAGATGTCGGTTATTTTATTTAAGTTATTATTAAAAACATTGTTTATTTTGTAGATTAAATATTGTATAATACACAAGAGTCTCTACGTTTAGGGAGCAGCCCTGTCGCACTCCACGGAGCCCGTGATTTCACAACTGTCCACGCAGTACTTTCCGGAGGAGATTGAGCAGATCTTGTTATCCTTGCAATAGGTGATCTGATCCGTCAATGTGGTGCCGTCGCACATCTGGAAGGTGGTGCGGCTGGTGCAGACAAAGAGGTTGCTGCCGTCGCAGGTTTTGCAGGATCCGTTGGCTGCGTTGTCCGGACAGGAAGCCACTTCTTTATTTTCCAGGCAGATGGCGGCATACTCAGTGCACACCTTGTTTTCGCCACACTTCAGGATCTGATTGGGAGCCACATTGGGGGAGCACATCCGGTAGTGGGTTTCGTTAAGGCAGGCCACATTGTTGGCCTGGCAGCTATCACAGATTCCCATGACCACCACGGACATGGAACTGATGGCGGCCAAGAGGCACTGGAAATTGTAAGTCAGGTTTATGGAAATTCTCAACTAAAAATTTCAAGAAAGCTCACTAGACTTTTCAGGATCTGGGACTGCTGCATAATGCTGGCTTTGACTTTGACTAACTGTAGTGCCAACCATGCGCAGCGCTTTTATATGAGCAGACTCTCCCCGGATCTTGGAGAAAAACAGCAGATATCTTTAGGTTTATGATGGGGATTTCTTCTAGAAAATATACAAGCTCCCGTACTACCCGAAGATTAGCTCTTACTAGGAATCCCCTTTTATGGCCTATCCGACATTGAGAGATAAGTGTTACGGCCCCGAGATTGCCATAAAGATATGTCCCCTGTTTGGGTTTATAAAGCTGGGCGCTTGCTCCTTTGCAGCTCATTAGGAAATTCGCAATGGAGGCGTTAAAACTTGTACTACTGCTGGCGGCTCTCTTGGTGCCGGGAAAACCCGTGGACGCCGTTTGCAATCAGTGTGGTGATTCGCATACCTGCACCGCTGAGGGCCAGTTCCAGATATGCTACAATGGTAAGTCCTCGGCTGTTGAACAGTTAGAAATGGTTTACCCATTTCATCTACTTTTTCCAGGTGTTAGGGACCAGAATATTACGTACACCTGTCCGGCGGACAAGCCTATTTGCACGGCGTACAGTGTTGTTTGCATGCCGAATAGCAAGGAAGTTCCCCGGGCTTGTGGTGACGTTTCTCAGTGTGGAATTTGCAGTGGAACCAGCGTCTTTGCCTGCACTTCGTTGACCACTTTTTCCGTGTGCAATGATGGGGCGACTGTAGGTGATAACTACTCCTGTACGTCGGAATATGTATGCAGTGTGAAAGCCGCCCAGACGGGAAATCCCTGCGTTACCCGTTGCGATATGGACGATTCGGATATATGCGATCGAGTTTTGGAAACAGAAGATAATGATGTCACCACTGCAAGCACTGAGAGCTCCACAGAGACTTCTTCAACTGTTACTACGTCTGATACTTCCTCATCAACCATAACTACTGAGACTTCGACAGAAACATCTTCCTCCACGGATACTTCATCGGATAGTACTTCGGATAGTACTACGGCAAGTCCTTCGGATAGTACTTCAGATAGTTCTACGGCTAGTCCTTCGGATAGTACTTCGGACAGTTCTACGGATAGTTCTTCGGATAGTTCTACGGATAGTTCTACGGATAGTTCTACGGATAGTTCTACGGATAGTTCTACGGATAGTTCTACGGATAGTTCTACGGATAGTTCTACGGATAGCACTACCACTGGTACAACAGCACCGCCCTTCAACGAGGTCGTATATTGCCAAAACCTTAACTCCACTGGCCGTTATCCCATTCCCAACGACACGGCCTGCACGAAGTAAGTTGATTAAACACGAACTATACTATATAACACCTTCATAAAACTAATTTGGATTCTATCTGAATTTTCTAGCTATATCTACTGCGTATACAGAGCCACTGGCTATGTGGGACTACTGTATAATTGTACCTCGGAGAAGCCATATTTCAATGCGGATATCAACAATTGTGGAACCGAAAAACCAGCCCTGGCAGGTTGCACTAATTAAGCATATCCTGTATATATGTATGCATTTAAATTAAAAAGCTTTATATACTCCCTTCTAATAAATATTATAAATTAAAAGCATGGTAATTAATTTGTTTAACAGAGACTGAATTACATTAATAGTACAATTTTAATGGCAATTTTAGGTGCAATATTTACTTATTTATTGTGAAGCTGAAGGTTAAACAATACATTTTCTTTTAGTATGAAATTTTTGTCGAATAATATTCAGTATTTATCCTTCTGAAGTGGCGTCTCTGTCGCACTCAAAGGTGGATTGCAAACTTAGGGCTTCACAGCGGTCAACGCAGTATTTACCTGAGTTAATGGAGCAGAATGTGTTATCCTTGCACTTAATTATTCGGTCGCCCAGCTCATTGCCATTGCAGGTTTGGAAGGTGGTCCTGCTAGTGCAAACGAACAGCGAGGATCCATCACATGCGGGGCAGTTCACCTCCGTACAAGAAGCCGTGGCTCCCAGGGGCATGCAGATTGATTGGTAACCTGTACACACCTGGCCATCGGGACACCCAATTACTTGATCTGGCGGCACCCCACTCGAGCACAAGCTGAAGTGCGTTTCGTTAACGCACTTGACATTGTTATCCTGGCAAGTATTGCACGACGAAGCGGCAAAGACCACGCCGCTAAGGCAACAGATGGCCACCAAGGAGCACTATAAAATATTAGGAATTTAATTAGAAATTTTAAAGGACTTTGGCTATATGTATCTACCAGATTTCTCAGGAACTGGCACTGCTGCATTATGCAGGTTCCGGCAACTGCAAACTAACTGAGGCAGATATCTTAAATGCACTTCTTAAATAAGCTCAAGTAGCAAACAGTTGCAATGGTTTATAAGGGGTTTTAGTTTAAGAAATACGAACATTATAAAACAAGTAGCTGGAAAGTGCATCGGATTACCTCACATAGATATAATATATACATTATTTGCGAGATAACTTTAATATATAAAAAGCATCTTTATAATTTGTTTTCTTATTACCATATACTTTAAATTTCTTTCGTTTCTTCCTACTTTGAGCTGTCAATAACCTTAACTCTGATTTAATATTTATTTAGTGAATGTCTAAATATCGAATCGCAACTTAATTCAGTCACTCTCCCAAATACTATAACTTTCTTGGCGCAAGTCGTTCCACCTGTTTAGGGCCTGGTAATTAACGACAATATCGGCTCCTGGTCAATGCCCGCACCCACGACTCAATCCACTTCGATGCAGCCTGCCGCCGACAACCGCTAGAAACATTACCATCACGGGATGAGCGGCCATAAAACCGCAATCATGTGGAAAGCCAAGTCAAATAAAACAATTAGCAGGCGCGGAGAAAAGCAAAAAGTAGATAAACATTGGAGACCGAAATAGGCGGACCAAACATGGAACTTTCATAGGCCAACTTTAGTAGCCGCAGAACCTTGGCAGTGAGCAGTTCGTAGAAACTTGAAGTGAAATGGCCCAAAGGATGGAGTACTTCGTTAAAGGATTAGCAGTGGTAGGGAATATATGGTTATCATATTTAAATCCTAGACAAAAATGTGGAGTAGGAAATATTTCAATCTGGCCGTGGTAAAACTATTAATATTTTGATTTTTGTATTTAAATAGCAGCATCTTTTCTTTATTTGAAATGTCTTTAACAATGTAAAATATCAATTAAAAATTTACAATATTAAATAGATTTTATTTAAGAGTTTACGATTATTTGTCCTAATTAAAAAAATAATATTTAAATATAAAACGCTATTAATAATAATTGCAAGCAATAAATGCAAGACATTGCAAAGTGGTGGATTTATATTATATATTTAAATATAATATCTTTTCAGGTTATCCTAGCCCTCTTTGTGGCTCAAACTATGTCCGACTGCAATGTCTGCCAGTCAAATAAGGTGGCCTGCATCAACTCCACCTCATTTTATCTCTGCTTTGGTGGTAAGGTTAAAGTAAAACGTATAAAAAATATATATATTTATTATTTTTAAATGTTTGTCCAGATTCAACCCCACATCGGGATCAGCTTTATCATTGCCTGGATGGCTTCGACTGCACCAATCTGACGGCGATCTGCACTCAGAAGAGCAGCCAGCGACCTCCAAGCTGCGGCGACACTTCGAAATGTGGCCAGTGCAGTGCCAACAGCAACTATTTGTTCGCCTGTCAGAGCCGCGGCATCTTCCAGATGTGCTACGGAGCCACCCGACCCACGGGGAAGTTTGGTTACTGCCCCTCGGGCAAGGTTTGCGATGCCAGCAGCACCACCATCTGTGTGCCCGAGGAGGAAAGCCAGACGGTAACCTGTGATATCAACGATGAGTTAGTGGACACCACCACAGCCTCCACAGCTGTGACCACCGAGAGCAGCACGGATTCAACAATAAGTACTACTGATAGTTCCACTACTGTGGAGAGCACCACTGAGGAATCCACTACGGCGTCTGCTTTGACTCCCGCCCAGATATGCTCTCAAAGGAATACAACCGGACTTTTTCCCACAGTTCCCTCGGATCCTTACTGTCAGCGGTGAGTAAATCCTATTTTGGAATTATTATATTATTAAGTGACCATTCCATTCCGGCATGATCTGTGTTAAGGTTTTATTTTCAGCGTCTACAAAAGTGCGTGAATTGGCGTAATTTTCCACCTCGGAAGTTGTCTTTTAATAAATTTTCTTTTGCTTATCTTTACAGCTACATTAGTTGCTACTTTAAAAATACAACTCTTATCAGATCTGAGGAATTCAACTGCCCGGCGGACTCCTTCTTCGTTTCTCAAACGCAAAGCTGCGAATACGTGAAACCGGGCAACTGTCTCCAGAGTTAACCCATAAGAACCAAACAATAAACCTTCAAATACTCTGCCTTTAGCGAAGCTCTTTTAATCCAGCAGGATTCCATTGAGGGTTAGGCTGGCCACCGTGGCGGAGCAAGTGGAGGGCAGGGCGGCGACACAGGTCCGACTAGCGCTGTTGTAGTACAAGTTTCCTGGACAGGTGTACATCTGGCCGTTCCAGACACCGCTGAGCAGGAAGCAGTAGATATACTGGTGGCATGTGGTGCTGGCCACCGTGCCCACCGGATAGTAGCCCTGCGATTTCATTGCCTGGCAGTATGCGTCAGGATTGCTGGTCGTGGGCGCCACGGTGGTTGAAGTGGTGGAGCTGCCACTGGTGGAGCATGTGGAGGGTAGGGATGTTACGCACAGACTCGATGCGCTGCTAAAGTACATGTTGCCCGGACAGGTGTAGGTCTTGCCGATCCATTTGCCGCTGACCAGGGAGCAGCCGATATACTGGCGACAGGTCGTAGAGGCTACATTTCCCACCGCATATTTCCCTTGCTTCTGAACCGCTGCACAATACGAAGATGCCGAGCTGGTGGAAGGTGTAGAAGCTGTGGTTGCGGTGGTGCTAGTGGTGCTTTGTGTGGTGCTCGTGGTTGTGTCATCGGCATACGAACAGGTGGGCATCACCTGGGAAAATGTGGAGATCAAAAATTAAGCTTAAGCTGCGCTTAATTTGCTTTAATAATTATTATAAGAAAATCCTTAAACATTCCAGGAAAATATTATCCAATCAATTTATAAAACGGCAAATACTATACCATTTACACAATCATCTCTAGTAAACGAATCATATTTTCTGGCATTTAATTTCCTTTCTGGAGTTTTCCCATTTCTTATTTCTTTCATATTTCTTGAATAGTTTCCCTTCAACCACAGCAAACTCAAACTTCATGACACACTCTATACCTGCAGGAACCCGGAACTCACCCCATCCGCTGGCAGACCGCATATCTGGGTATCGTTGACGTTGCACACATAGCCCTCGGCACAGGTGCCCGTCGAATCCTGAACGGTGGACGTACCCAGGCAGAGAGCGAAGCTGTCGGTTCCGGTGCAGGCGAATGTCTGGCTGGAATCGCACTTGTTGCACTCCTGGCAGTCGGATGTGGCCTCCCCTTCCGGCTGGCAGAGCACCCCGCTGGATGCACTGACGCATACATAGCCGTCGGGACAGGCAGAGGGCGATGCGGTGGCCAGGATGCCCACTTGGCAGGCCTGCATCTGGGTCGCGGAGTAGCAGGTCAGGTTGTTGGCGGCGTTGCAAACGTTGCAGGTGCCTTGAATTGAGGACACCAGACAGGAGAGGACGAGGACGAGGACGAGTGCCATGCCAAGTGGCAAGCAAATACGGTTAGGCGACATTTCTGGCTGCGATTGTCTTCCCACTGATGCTGGTGGCCAGCAGCCAGACGGCTTAAATAGCGTGTTATTTTTTTCGGCAGCTGGTTCGGAGTGCGCAGATTGCCACTAATCCATAAAGACCTCGGGCAGCGGGACCTTGTCGGTTGCTCCAATTTAGATAAGCTCCCGGGTTTCGGGCAGGGTCGTCGGGCTAAGCCTAGCATACTTTCCGGCGACTTTGGATTTTCTTTCAGTCAGGCTGGGGAGATGGGGAAAATGGATCAGTGGCATTAAGTTTTTAAAAACGATTCAACATGAAAGAGGTCTTAAAAATTATATTTTTTAAATTTAATATCTATTTTAATATTTAATATTATTATTCATATTAATTTTATGTAAGTGTTATGAAAGTTGATCATAAAAAATTAAAAGTACATTTGTTTAAATTTAGAATAAAATATTCAAAGCATAGATTTAATAATTTAAACTTATATTTTAAAGTTTATTTGTAAAAAATGTTGAAAATATTTTTTTCTTGGCAATGAGAACGCTTTTATAGACACTTTTCAAATATTTAGTTATTATATTATTTTCTCTAGCACTTACGATAATAATAATCTTGACCAACTTTCTGGATAAGACTGATACTTAATCTAGATGCATATTCGCAATAGCTGCAGTTGCTTTCGAAGATGCTTAGGCATTTGCTGTGCCTGGCAATCCTAGTGGCCATTCGTTTCGGCTGTGGCCAAGCGGAGTGCAATGCGTGCTCCTCGGACACCAAGGCGGCGTGTGTGTCCAGGAGACAGTACCAGAACTGCACGAATGGCATTCCGACGGGACCACTTTATACCTGCCCAAATAATACCAATTGCACTGGATCCATTGAGCTCTGCACCTCCAATGTGGCCTTAATCGCCTGTGCGGACTGTGCCAAGTGCAATGGCACCCAACTGTTCACCTGTACGAGTCCCACCACATTCGCTGCATGCTTAGGTGTGAATGTGATGACCATGGAGTACATGTGTATCCAGGGAGAGGTGTGTAACATCAACAATCCGATCATCTGTGGAGCGTCCTTGAATGGCACTGGTGCCACCTGCCCCTATTACGAAGATCCAACGGAAAGCGACAGCTTTTGCAGCCTGAGGGCCTCCACGGGTCGTTATGCGGATCCCAATGACTCCAGCTGCCTCCGGTGAGCTTTCGCTGCATTTTTTTCTGTTTAAAAAACGATCTAATATATTCCTTCTTAAGTTATATCTACTGTACTCGCAAGTCTACCGGCTGGACAGGAAATTCTTGGCTGTGTCCTTCCACCAAGCCTTATTTTAATCCCAACACCTTGATTTGCACTAAAACCAAACCTTCTTCCTGTACTTAATTTTAGTTTGTGCAAAAAATATGCCTTAATTCATTAGCAAAAAGTGTTATGTTATTTCTTGTTAAGCAAAACCTGTAAAATAAATAAATCCTACTTGCTTGCAGATACGTACTTCATTATCTTTACGCTTTCGCACTTCTGGCGTGATCTGTGAGCGGTAAGTAATAAAAAGTTAAAAGGGTTGAGGAAACACGTGATGGGGAAAACAAATATATTTATTTATAAATAAACTTCGCAAGATAATACTAAAGTAATATTTTAAATTGGTCTTTTATTCTTTTTTTCAGAAATACATATATATAATTAATGTAATGTATTTAAATATATTACAGTGTTGTTATACCTTTCTTTCTTTAGGTAAACCACCAGGTAATGTCTCTGTTTAAATTGTATTTAAGTTTAAAGTGTAATAATTATCTAATTAAATAGGTTGCCATTGCGTAAATGTACTTGAACTATTAAGTATACTTAATTGTGGTCATTAATCCCATTGTATTTACAGCTCTTTGTTGGAAGCTCTAGTTTTCTAGTGATAAGATAAATCCGAGGGCATAAAGTCAGCTGCTTGCCTGCAATATCGTTAGTTGGCCTCAAAGATGCTCCGTCTGCTGATCTTGCTGGGACTTGGCGTTGTGCTGGGAATCCTTATCCAGGGCACCCGATCGGACTGCAATGTCTGTTCTGGGGAGAGCAACGTGGCCTGCGTCTCGAACACCGCCTTTCAGTTCTGCTCCGCCCAGGAGCTGCCCACGGGGGCCGTGTACAACTGTCCCACAGGATACTACTGCACAGCGAATGCGGCTATTTGCGATGCCAACGCGGCCTTTAGATCCTGCATAGGCTGTGGCACCTGCAACGCAGACAACACCTTCGCCTGCACCAGTGCCACCACCTTTGCCTTGTGCCTGGGCACCACTACGCCTTCGCAAATCGTCGGAAACTGCGGAACGAACTATGTCTGCGATTGGAATAATGCGAATATATGCGGCACCACCGCCACAGGATCGCAGGCCACATGCCCGGGCAGCAATGATGGAGTGCCAGGTGTGGATCCCACAACGATGACACCCACGGAATACTGCGCATCCATTCAGCAGAGCGGAAGATTTCCCTATGGCATTGATCTGACCACCACCTGCAGGCAGTAAGTATAGAATGGAATCTTTGTGTAACTTTTATTTAATAAATTATTTAATATTTTCCAATAGGTATATCTACTGTCATGTGAATGCAGGTGTCTGGATCGGAGGTCTCTATGATTGTCCTGGACTAACATACTTTAACAGCACCTCCCGACTCTGCGGTACTGGGGTTCCCCCGCGATGCACTTCCGGTGTGGCCACTTTGAGCCTAGCGACCTAGGAAACCTATAGATCTAAACCTGCAGCACACGATTTTGATAAGGATAATGGAAGAAAATATCATGTTAAAATATAATGTATACAATTCAATAAACAAAATGCTATGAGAACGATATCCTTTTATTTGTCTATAAAGTTTCTTGTTAGTGAACTTGCTAGGCTTATATATGTATTATAAATAAACCTTTGTGTTTAATTGGAAATTATATTAATAATATGACTTAAGATCATGTTTTCGATGAAGAATATATATTTTCTTCTCTCATTCAATTTCTTAAATTTAAATGTTAACATTTTTGTATAGGATTGTTAAGCAAACACTAAAGCTAAATTCCAAGAAAATTAAGTCCGGAATATACTATAAACTTGCTAATCTGGTTCAGCAATAAAATAATAAAGGTTTATTTTATATTTTTTAAGAGCTTCAAATTATCGCTATTTTTTATCACGTGATATAAAGTGCAGTCAAGATATAGTATAAAAACTTCCTCAAAGATTAGCAAAGAATAGTTGCACTTGAATAAGATAAACCAGACTGAATAAATACGGAGGCAGGGACAAAATTCCGTCAGTTTAATTTAAAAATGCTGCGACTGCTGATCTTCCTGGGAGTCGCAGTTCTTGGCTGCCAGGCTGCCTGCAATGTGTGCTCCATAACCACCCGAGTGTCCTGCGTGTCGCCGACCCAGTTTCAGTTCTGCTCGGCGGATTCCGTGGCCATCGGTGACCTGTATACCTGCCCCAGTGGATCCTACTGCACGGAGCAGTCCCCCTTTTGCAGCACCGACTCCACCATAGTCTCCTGTCAGGGCTGCAATAAATGCAACATCGATAATAGATTCGCCTGCACCAGCAGGAACACCTTCGCCCTGTGCCTCGGCACCACCACGCCCAGTACTTCGATTGGCGGAACCTGCGGTTCGAACTATGTTTGCAACCTAGACAACCCGGATATTTGTGGCAGTCCCACAACGAACAGTGTGACCTGCTTGGGATCGGATCCGGACCCCTGCGGCACCACAACCATAACCAATGCCACCGAGTACTGTCAATCCATCCAGGAAACGGGACGATTTCCCTATGGCAGAGTTACTGCAACCACCTGCAAGCAGTGAGTATACGGAATATCTAGGAAGATAGTGATAGAAAAGTCTTGAATCATATAAAATATTCTTTCAGATACGTAAACTGCTATGTCTACGCTGGCGTTTACTACGGCAATATCTATAGCTGTCCCGGCTCCACTTACTTTGACAGCACCTCGCACCTTTGCACCTCTGCCACGCAGGCCAGGTGCTCGGATACGGTGTCTTGTTTAAGCCTTAATAACCGACTGCTGTTGTAAAGTTAAGATTATAAAGGGTCTAAATGGTTAATATCTTTATTACGATCTTTATTTTAGGGCAAGGGATATCTAATGAAAATAAATGTAAAGCATTTTAAGAGTAAACTTGTTTCATTGTAGAGTTACCTGCTAAATTTTCCCTTAATAATATTTAATTTCTATATTTTTTTATAATCCACAAAGAAGGGGAGTATTCCAATTGAAGGATAACTTAATGAGTATCAAATTTAAGCACTCATACAGGAGCAACCTTTAATGAAGATTTCACTTACCATGTGGGTTTTGCACGCCTATTCGCATTCCATTTGCATTTCATTGACAGGAGCTGGCTTAATGAACAAATTGCAGCTTGAATCGATTTTTTCTGCCATTCAACGCCAAGTATGTATTTTTTTTTTCAACAGATGCTTCACAACCAATTCACAGAGCTGACCAGGCGCACACATACACTCTCTGCCGTCGACAGGCCACAGTGTGGTTTTATGACGTATACGCAGCGTTGGCACTTGCACCTTGAAACTTTTCCTGGCCCCGAAGCCACAACTTTTGCAGAGAACTCGCATACAATTATGAAGTGTGTGCCCAGTAGCTTTAATGTCCAAAACTTTTCCGAGTTTTCTCTCCACATATATATATATATATATATAATTTTTTTTTGGTTACCCAGCCAGCAGTATAGGACATGAAAAATCTTTCGCAGACATTCTATGATTTTCTCTCCTCTTTTTTTATTTTTGCGGGTTGATGTGGGTCAGTTACTTGGCCACATGGGTCGCAAAAGTTTGTGGCCTGGCGTGCATGCCACCGAAAATTCAATTCGATCCCAAGGCTGGGCCGCAGAAGTTTCAGTTCATTCAGTGCTTTCGGTTTCAATGGTTTCGATTTCACACGCCCCTAGAAAACCTGGCCCCGACCTTTCCCCCCAACCACCGAAATTCAACCAAAACACGCACATAGTTTCGGCTTCTCTACGTGCACAATGTGCAATTGATTGCACAGAGGGGGGATTTCGGGGAGTTCGGGGAATTCCGGTGCAATTCCGGGCCGGAACGGAGGTGGCCTGCACACTTTGATGGACACGACTCCATGAGATTCGCTCCAGCTAGCTTTCCCTTAAAGCGAAAATTGAATGCAAAGAAAAACCGCAAACTGCGGCAAATTCGATGGGGAGAATTTAATTTTAGGCCTAGTCGCAGATGTATACACATATATGCTATATATGTCTGGCCAGGGTGATAATCCCGCTGTAGGCGTCAGATTTTTTCGCTTCCTAAACGTTTTCATTAAGATTTATGACGCTAGGGCAAATATAGATACGTTTGGAGGAAAGCAAATTATAGAATCACTTAAGTAAAATCCGCGATGACTAAAGATTATGAATAGCTTTGAAAAGTAATATTTCTCGGTAGCATTGTTCAACCTCAAACGGATATAAATACACAAATATATTCATAGAAAATCCACAGATAAATACCTTGTGGTCATAATTTAAACGCAAAGCGAAAACAATACTCATATGCTTCCTCGCATATTTTTCTTTTCAAATATATTCTGCCCTTAAACTTAGATACAGAATTAGCAATAAAATGGAAGAAAAAATAAACAAAGTGTTATTATTTAACATCTAAACTCATAAAATATAAAAGTTATGGATATATTTTAGTATTTCGTGTTCGTTTATGCTTTTAAATTATCTCAAATTATGAACTATTTTTATATAAAATATATTAAATTGAAGGTAAGTTCTTGGATAAAAGTTCTTCAGATATTTGAATAATTATAATTTTTTGAAATGACTCTTTAAAGTATTTAAAACCTTACAAAACGTTCTTAGAACAAATTTCCCAACTCTACTCTAATTCTTGAAAAGTTGTGCACTTTTAATAAGACAAATACCGAGATGCAGCGGCATTCAACTTTTATTTTCGCCAAAAACTTTTGTCCACAAGCCACCAGATAATGCATATTTCATCAGCTCTGTAATCATGGCATTCATGTTCCCTTGGCACATGTGCCATGCTGAGTACTTTTTGCAGTTGTTCTTGTTCACTCATCAACGTCAAAAGTCAACAGACTCGGCGACGTCGTCATCATCATGCTAGTTATGGCGAATATATAGTATATAGTGGTGGTTATCCGCGCAGCCGTCGAGCATAATGGGAGTGCACTTAGGCCAGATGAATTCATTAATTATTTTCCGTAATAGAATGAGAAAACGAGGAAGTCTTACTAGTCTAATTAAATTGTACGAGTTCGGGCGGAGTGCCGCGATATTCGATGAATGCGTTGCGATCTTAAAGCCCTTGCAGTAAAGTGTGGACCAAGTCTTGAGTCCTTTCACCTGTCACCCGTTTTATGTTTGCCAGTCAGTCCGTGTTGCAGTCGTCGCCGTGATTAGTTTCAGATTTAGATTTAGCCGGGGTTTTTAGCCCGGCTTTAATGCCGCCAAGTCGACGAAGCGAACCAGCTGCGACAACAGGAGCTCAGGAGGGCTCAGAGCCAAGAATCTGGCCAGAACCCCGTCGCCTTCGGGCCATTTGGAGCGTGCTTAGCCGCTGCCGACTGACATATGTATCTGTATCATCGCATCCGAATGAAGGATATTCCCCCCAACAAACTTAAAGCGCCAGATACAGCCTCTTTGTGGCCTCCCCCTGAAATAAGGCCAACTGCAGATGGACTTTAAATAGCAGAGAGCACCCGCGGTTCGGCCTGTGCTCGTAAATGGGCCCAATGAAGCACTAAGAGAAAAGTCCATAAACTGGGAAAAGAAACTTATAATAAGAAAATGTATGTAAAATATTAATTAATAGATGAGTGGGAATAAAATTTACAATACTAATTAAATTCCGTTATAAAATCAAAATAAAATTTTCTCACAGTGTCTCAGTATTTATAGTTGATACAGAAAGTGGCTGTGTGGGTAAGCTACTATTTTCTTTATTAGAATGTTGGCTTATTTTATTTCCCCCTCGCAGCGCTGCTGCTGCTGCCGCAAGTTGCCTCTGGCTCCCTTGGCTTTTAATTAAAGTTCTATTTTCATTTGTTGTTTCGGAAACTGCAGCATGGCGCCTCTCGGGCCTACGTCCTTGTGCTTCCCTTGCTTTGCCATCCATTCGATGCCACCCACTCCTAGCGCCCACCTGCGGTGAACCCGCTGGCGACTGCAATTAATTTATTTCGTTCCTCAGCCGACGAGCAGGTTGCCCAAACAATTCTCGTTGATCAGAGTCGCACATTACATTGTTTATCCATTAATTTCTGGTTAATTGGCTCAACTGCCAAATACATCGAACCATCGTTTTGTTTATTTTCAAAAAACTTTGAAAATAGATTTTGTTTTCCCGGAGGCCACTTAGCAGCAGTCGTTTTCCAGCAATTAATATGAGGTAATAAAATACAATTATATTTGAATAGCCTTGAATTGAATACGATTTCGATTTTAAAATAATTCTTACATAACTATTGGAAGAGAAATCAAACTGAAATCAAGGGGTATCCACCATCAAATTCATGTTAAAGTATTTAGAAACCACTTCCCATAAAAGCTCTTTGCATATTTAAACCATAGTGTAATTCCTTAAATATGTCACATGCTTTGATTCCTGTCAAACAAACTTCTGGAAACTTTTTCCGCCTCACCTGTCGCTTTCAGATCTCTGGAAAGTATTTTAAATATTCAAAAATCGCTTAAAGTTCAAAGAACAGTTTAAACCGAAACAAACTTGGCCCCCGGAACGTGACTAGCAATTATAAATATGCAAAAGGCGTGCAAAAACCGCTCGATAGTTAATCCTGCCCGCCAAATACAAGAATGGCACCGGCACGTAAACAGGATACAAAAACAATCCCAGCCCCAACCCCGCACACAGGTTGACAGTTCAAGTACACGAGCTTGTCGAACAATTTTGACATAGCACAACACACAGCCGAGAGAATGCGATGCGATGACGATGTGAGGTGAGGTCAACGTGGCCGCAAACCCAAAAGGACCGCCCCCCCCCCCCCACACTCTCATGCATTATTATATAATGCGCCATTGCCGCGGCCACCACCCACAACAATACGAGGGAAGAGCTCGGGCAAGGGAAATGCAAGAAGCACAAGCAGGGCCCACAGGAACAATTCAAAACTTAAGTTGTTTCATTTTGTAGAAAAATATGTGACAAAATGTATTTTTTATATTAATTTCAAATTTATTATAGCGTGACTTATTTATTTATTTGAATAGTTTCCCAGAGCGACAATGATAACATTATACCATATTTAATGCATTATTCAAAATGATTAAAAGTCTAAAACTAAAATATTAAAATCATTGATAGGGATAGTAGGGCTAATATATAATTTACCTTAATCTTAATATAAGACATCATGAAACTCTTTTACAATTTAGATTTATAAAATATCAACTCAGTTAAAAGTGAATTAAAGTCAATTGGGAAAGCTATTCTATTGAAAAAAAAATACTTATTTTAATGTAAGAAATATAAAGGTTCCTTTAAAATGTTCCATATTATACATATAGAAGGTGTTAAAGTTATCGAATTAATCGGGATAACTAATTTATAGATAGTCCTCAATTATTTAAAGACATCCTTGGTACAATTCCACATGCAACTTCCATCACTGTGTACAGAATGATGCAAGATGTTGGGCCATGAAGGCAGAAACGAAGCATGCCCGGCATCTGGGCTTGTGCAGGAAGGCAGATATGTAGGAAGGAAGGAAGGATGACTGTATGGCAAGCCCAGAATTCCGGAGGATAGGTGAGGGGAGGTGCTCTGCATCTGGCTGCATAATGAAGCGCAGTGGCGAATACGTCACATGCCGTGAGCCGTGAACTATGTGCTGGCAAGGGAACTGGAAGCTGTCAGCAGCCGACATGACAGACTGCCGGGCTGACACACTGATGTCTCCCTTGACCCGCCCTGAACTCCTGACTGGCTTACATTTATGAACCCGCAAATACACATATACATAAATAGTTGATGGAAATTTAAGTGAAAACCCTGAAGTGGTCCTCATTGGGTCTTATTGACATTTATTTAAATTTGACGATATATTTTTTGTTGCGATGTTATGTGTGTGACTGTTTCTGGCCACTTTTTGTCAGCAAAAATCTGATGGCAATATATTTAAATCTACCTAAAAAATGTTTAATTTGCACCGAAAAATAAAATATATATTTTTTACAAATATTCGCCGTGACTTTTATGGATTGTGGATACTGCATTGATTTAAATAAAATAAACAAATTACAAGTTTAATTTTTTTTTGTTTTTTATTTAATTTTAGTTTTTTTTAAAACAAAACTTATTATATATATATTATAAATATAAAATAACAAACAAAAGACTTAGGCAACGAACTTGAAGGGAAAGCCGTAGTTCAAACTATGGCCACTCGATGGCGATATCGTTCTGTTCTGTTTGCTATTGGTTCTTTAGTCAAATTCATTGCTTAAGTCTTTTGTTTATAATTTATTTATTTGTTTTGGCCATTAAATTATTTAGATTTTTTGTGTTAAAATAAAAGTAAAATTAAATAAAAAAAACCTATCTGGTAATGTGTTCATTTTAGGGTCGCATAATATCTGTAAATTTATAACAGCAGTTTCCATAAAAGTCACTGCGAATATTTGTAAAAAATAACTTAATTTGCGATCTTACATGTTAGATGGCTGGCTCGGTGCGTGCGATAATTTCGATCCATTAACAAATTCATTTACTGCATTTCAGCTTTTAGTGATTGCCTGCAATTCGACATACGACCACGAGCACTCGAAACGAGCTGTGATTAGCAGCCGAATGCAGGTCAGCATTTAATTATTCAAGTCCATTAGTTTTTTATGCCTGTAATGCGTTTTTTGATGTAAATTAATTCGCCTGCAATTTGTTTTGCTTTCTGTGCACGGATTTGTTAGCTATTTAAAGCGCACTGAAATTGAAGAATGGAATGGTACTTTATTAACTGCAAAATGCATTTTTATTCCGAGGCGATTAATTTAGTTAAAACCCCATTGAGTAATTGTAATTTTCATTTGAAATCTCTATTGATCTGTGGCTCGCGAATAAATGTGTAAAATAATAAATAAATTAATTAAATAGTTAAATTCTTGTATGGTAAATTAACTCAATTTATGAAGTTATTTCCCATTCGCCTGATTAGTACTTTAATAGGAACTCATATAGTTCTAATTGCTCCTTGTTCTCCGGCATTTTTCCAGCCATCAATTAGAATAGATTGAAAGAGCCCCATGCAAATGACTCTGTAATTTATCCATGAGAGATGGTGATGGCCTTCCATCTGGCTGCATCTCCTCCATTCAGTCAAAGCCCAATGGCAGATGAGCATTAATAACCGTATGCAGGAATGCGGAACCCAGATGGATAGAATAATGGCTGAAGCTAGAGCCTGTCCATCCATAGCTCAGCCGGGCGGTATGGGAATGAGCTCCCATCGCTAATTGTCGGCGGCAAGCACAATTGTCGTGGACAATTGCCGATTGACATGTGCGAATTGTAAGTAAATTATTTCATAAAAGTCAAACATTGTGACGGCTGCTATCGAAACGAGCACTTATCCGATATATAAGTCTTATCAATGGGGTTGACGGGACTGGGGCCCACACACCGCCAAATCTGTGGCACCGGCGTAGGCATATTACCCATATTTGTTAGCACTAAATCTTAATGCAGTTAAAAAAATAAGATAAGAGTGTAAATTTAATTTAAAATAACTTGAACTCAAATATGGGTATATTTCTTGGGTATATTCCTTTAATTATATTTAGCTTTTGCCAAAAGAAAAGGTCAAGTTAGTCTCAATTTCTGTCCCGTGAAGTTTTTATGGCATCCCAGCCAGCGAAGATATAAATAAATGTAAGTCAAGTTACTGTAGATTCTTATAAGTGTTTTCTGTCAGTAAAAAAGAAAAACAGCGTAGCCAAGCAGAGAATATAAATTCTATTCGCGTGTGGATTTCAGTTGATAAATCATGTGGCAATATAGTAGAGTGTGGGCTGCGTCCGCTTGTGCCCGCAGTGCAATAATTTGCAGTATTGCAGTGACCATTGCACAACTGTCATGGAAGGCTGGTCTGGAAGTGGAGTGGGTCACTCTGCTGGCCACTGGTCACTGGGCACTGGAAGCAAATAGAGCCATTAAGTGGCCTGTGAGAGTGGGCTACTTTCGCTGCTCCTCGCTTCGTTCTGTTCCCGGCGATGCTTTCATTAGGCAAATAACTCGGCACTCAGACGCTCTCGAGGGCTGGCAATTGGCATCGCAGGAGTTCCGCCGCTCCGCCAGTGGGTCACTCAGTCACCCAGTCATCTAGTCATTCAGTCATCCAGTCTCCCGGTCATCAGGGCAACCTCTTCATCCGGGAGTCCGCACTTGCGTTTAATTTGATGCTGCGTGCGTTGAGGAAATGCGCTGAAATGGCCGCTAATTGCAATTTGCTGCGAAATTGCAATGCAATAAGTGTGCGAATTGCATTAAAACTTCGTTTCACCGCAAATATATAATTTGTTCGCTGCTCTCCTCAATTTTTGATCAGCATTTGTTTGCACAACACTCAATCAGAAAACGCTCGGATACCTATCTATATTTAATCAATGCAAATGGACCGCATTCCTCCTGCACCGCCCGCACCTTTCAATTGCCGTGACTGTCGCCACTCTGATCGCGATGGCGCCTCGTTTAATGACTCTTATGGCCCATGATGGGCACAAATGCTCCACTACGGGTCCACAGGTTAATATTTGAATTGATGCCGGAGAGCAAACCAACTGAAATGTCGGTAATTAATATAATATGCAATATTCATCATTTATGCCAGGAAATTTGATGGGAAAAACACACGGCACTTGGTTTGAATTTTTTTATGTTAATTAAATTCTATGAACTTTACGCATTTTTTATTTGTTTACTTAATTCCTTTAAATAACAAATAGGGAGAAATATGATATATTTTTAAATGAAGCTCAATAATTCATAGTTTTGCAAATATTTGCCCATAAAATATACATTTTGCATTGATGCTACATATTAGAATGTTTTATTTAAATAATTATATGAGAACTAATTAATAAAGAGCTCTTAGCAGCAGGGTATAGCACCTTCCCCACTATTAATTTCACTCAATTTACTATTTTGCATTGCTTAGCATAACGTGAGGCAATTAAATGCCATTTGTAGCGAGACTCATCTGCTAAGTCATAAATTAAGCAGCCAAGTATCTGTGATGTTTTGCACTTGGCCTCAATCATTTATCACCTCCATCCATCAGTCGTCGCCCATTGGGAATGTGGCAGTCGATTGCCTTTGCCGATACGTTGTTGCTGTTGGCTGTTTTGAAATCATTCCACAGCCTGACGTCATGGCCTGCATTTGGGAATCCTCTGAAACCTCTGACGCAGTGGCGCCAGTGGCAGCAGCCAAGGCTGCTCTGCCAGCCATTTGGTCACCGTTTTCCCCCCTGCAAAACGCCCACTTGGACGACCTTGCCCCGAGCAGAAGCAGAAGCAGCAGCAGCGACAGCAGTAAAATAGGCGACGCTGCCAACTATCGATTGGAGCTGCGTAATGCATTTTTCAGTGCTAGAGTCAGTCCCTTAGGTGGCTTTTTGGGCGACTGAAGCGGATCAAGGTCAGCTATTTCTGTGACTCATATGCGGGTTAAATCGGATGGCATCACCAGAGAAAATCCTTTAATATTTAGAGGTATATTCTATGAAATTTTAAAGGAAACGGATTGAGGAAATGTACTATATAAAAACACTGTTAAGCTTTATTATATTTTGAGTACATTTCAGATATCTTTTTTTTTACGTCTCGGATATTTGTATTTCGGACATCATTATAATAGAAATATGACTCCTCGTAGTAAATTAAATTATATTTTTTCAAGCTGAAAATATAAATTCATCACAAATATTCCACAAACTCTCTCTAAGCCCCTGAAACGGATATTTTTCAGTTATCCCGAGCACATTATCCTCTTGCTGTGCGTAGTTATTTCTCACAAATGTAAAATCATGGAAATATCTGACTGTAATACCGACATTACGTGTGTGGGTCCTGTGTGATTTCCATCGAGTCAGAGATATCTCCTGTGAACCCGCCCGCTCCTCTGAATCTGTAATTTCGTGGTCATTTAGCCGGCGTTCGATGGTCCGCCCGAGGATTGCGGTTGCATCGCCGTCCTGATTATGTTGTTGCCTTTGATGTTACAGCACCGCCATTGTTTCGGTTAATTAAAATTTGTGGTTGCCACATGCAGGCCGTCGTCGTTGCCTGTATTCAGGGTGTGCGAATTTCACTAAATTAGTGCGGACTGCTCTTCTCGGTTTCCTCGGTGTGGTTCGGTTTGGTTTCGTTCGGTTCTGCTGGGTTTGCCTTAAATATTTAATATGCAGAGCTCCGATGCGGACGGGCATGAAATTGCCGCACTTGAGGCTGGAGTTTGAAGCTGGAGCCGGGCAAGAAGTTATCTGCATTCCAGCAGAACCAGTTTGCCGCCTCATCCTTCCTCCTCCATGCTGGCGATGCAGGCGCGGTGATTCATGCGCCATCCACCAGACTCGGCAGCGTCCACCAGATTTGGCCGTCTTTGTTTCGCTGCTGCGCCTCACTTTAGTATTTCATTTCTCTCTACCTTACTTTATTCTCTGAGTGTCGCGAATCTCCCGATTCTCGGTTTCCCACGCCTCAGCTGCTTTTTGGGGTTGGGACAACGCAGCGTATGCGTAATCAGGATAGGGTCGTTAGCCAGTTGGCCGACAAAACTTTTCGCATTTTCGAATTTTCCAGCCACGCATGCCAATCTCTCTCTATAAGACAAAACTTCACTTTGCCATCAGCTGGAGGAGTCGCAGTACGCAAAAATCTTGTTAAGCTCTAAGCCTCCTCTGCTTCAGCTTTTGCTTTTGCTTTTGCCACCGATGGCAACTATTAAACTTGTTTCCTGCTTTTTCTAGTCGAGAGTCCGGGTAATTTTATAGAATTTATGACTGTCTCTTCGAAGGGATCGCAAAGTTTGGCAGCATTGAAGTTTCAGTTGAAAACTTATTCGTATCTTTTTTCAGCAGCTACGAACTCGAAGCTCTCAAGGATTTTCGGTTTATTTTAAGCAAAAAACATATCTTGAGCTAGTGCAGTTTATTTTTATGGTCAAATAGAATTTATAGGATAATGCCTTAGAATCCTCATAAGAATACCTCATAATTTTAAAGTTTAAAACCAACACCGCTTCATTTTACCATCTGATAAAAACATATTTAAAATTTGTCTGACATTCTTCTCCTAATCTAAGCACTCAACACTTTTATGGGGATAAGATTCATATCGCGAATACAAATATTCCATCAGCACAATGTGTTTCAACAAATTTTTGAGCAATCCTACCTCCTGCGAAGTCACCTCGATGGGATCTGCGATAAGGAACAGGGACACACGACAATGGCAAGACCCGAAATCGGCATATAAATAAAAGCCCAAGATTTGTGTGTTATGGATAATGTTTGAGCTACTACACACACAAACACACACTCCGCGAAAGGTGAGGAGAGACCCGAGATAAACGACTTCGCTGTAAGCCCTTTGTGCCACAGCAACTTTCACGCTACTTGCCAACTGCGCCGAAGACAATGTTATCATAGGCCCATATTTGTGCAGAATCGGAGGAGCGCACAGGAGGTGGATCGAGGGAGCAGGAGCTGGAGCAAAACTCGTATTTAAAAAGGCCAGCGCAAAAATGCTTAGGTACCAAAATGAAGGAAAACGAGCCAAAGAAATTCCAGGCCAAAGAAGCCGCCGCCCAAGCTCGTTCTTTCTCTCGTCGTTGAGATACAGATTAGGGATGGCAGAAATATCGATATATTAATATCCTTGGGTTAAACCTGATATGGAAATGGATCATTTTGATATAAATTTGTTTTTTACTTTGATTAAAAATCATTCTTCATCGAGATTCTTTTATATTATGGAATTCAGATGCTTTTACATGATGCATTTTTATCTTTCAAGTACTCTTCTTATGTAAATTATATTTTTAAATATATATATTTTTTATGAACAGTTCCAACATTTATTTATTATTATTTGCATATCCCTAACCTTAATTTGAATTATATATTACAGTTTTAAAGTTGTTTAATAAGAAATTGCTGATACTTAAAGTTTTACTTTGTACTTGATGTTGTCTGAGACATTGTGTATGCCTTTAATGTTCCAAACTCAAAGTTTATATATTTTTCATTATTTAAAAACAGATATTTCCTCCGAATACCGTACATCTCTAATACATCAGAGTCCCTGTATAGGTTCTTCTGCGCAGACGCGCAGGCAGAATGGGCATAACTAAGCGTTGCACGAATTCGCGAAATTGGCCACCGCAGCAGCCGCATCGGAAGCCGCAGCTTTCGGGATACATATATTGAATTTCAGCGATTGCCGGATGGCCGGCCGGGTGACCTTTCCCGCGACCAAGACCCTTGGCCCCCGTGCGATCCAAGGATCGTCGCTGAGTTATTAAGCAGGCAAAGCGAATGCGAGTGCGCTGCTCAACTTAATTACGGGCGAGCCGGGGAGCAATGTAAATTGCCCGGACGCCTGTCGTTTATTTATAGAAAATAATGAATTGAACAGGTGAGATCGAGCCGATGATAAGCATAGAAATTCCAGCATACTCGCGCACACACGGCCAGGTACAAAAACCAAAAGGAAAAACCACTACAAAAAGCCACAATCCAGCCAAAGGAAGCTCGACTGCGACTGCGACAGCGACTTCAGTTTTGCAGTTGCGAGTTGGTATTGCGAAATCGGCGAATGGCTCGAACTGAGATCCGGGCAAAAAGCAGAAAGCAATCCAATTTACTGATTTATTTCTTATTTTACTTTGACTATGCAGCAGCAGCAGCAGAAACAGAAACCACAACGGAGGCAGTCACGGCAGCGGCTTCTGAGCCTCGAACTCAGCTTCGAATTCAGCTCTACACGAGGAGAAAATAATAATAATAAAAGGCAAAATGTTGCGGATTTCGAAAAGGTATTTAATATTCAAAAATTGAAGTGTAAACAATTTAATATGATTAAGCAGGTTTAAAAATATTTTTCCAGATTTTAAATACAAAATTATACATAAATTTTATGACATTTTGCTGAGTGGATCTCCAACTCCATAGCTCGGTCGTTTCTCCTCGACCAATGTAGTTAGTGGGCTCCGCTTGGCATCGCTTTGATCTTGATGCTGGGCTGCGACGCCTGACAATGATGACGAGGCACAGCCCCCGCCTTCATCTTCATCTCCAGCTCAAGCTTCGGCTCCATCTGCCAGGCTCAGTCAATACAAAAGGCAAGACAAAAAAGAAGTCCAGGAAACCCAAGTGAAAAATGCAGAAAGGGAAACCAACGAGGACTTCAGGAATACAAAAATACTCTGCCTGTTTTAATGTGTGAAAACACAATTTATATTTTACGTTTGGCTGTATAAAAAAATATGTTAACTTATTCAGTAAAACTAAATAATTTTCTGTATATTGTTATAGTATTTTATTGTTTTGAAAAATAAGGATTCTTAAGATACTTTTTATATATTCTAAGATTTTTGTTGTAACCTTTCAAATTTCACTGTTTAGTTTTTTGATAAATGAAACTTTTGAAATACTAAATATATTTAAATAAATAATCCAAATTTCAGCCTCAAAATATATCCAAAAGAGTACTAAGAATCGGGGCAGCAGCAATAATTTGAGGATTCGTGTAGGCAAAAGCTGCTGGCTGCTGCCTGCAGTTGTTACTGCGGCTGCTGGCTGCACAAATGCAGATGCCACGACATTATTTTTGCCACTTGGCCGATGGGAGCACAGCCGCCATCCACATCGACATCCACAGCCACATCCACATCCATATCCACATTCACGGGAGGCGACCACGACGATGACTTGGTTCGCATCTTTGTCGCTCATGCTTTATTTAAGGTTTCATGTATAAATATTTTTATTTATTGTGCAACACATTCGCACACGTTGCCAGCCTCTCTTCGGGATGCCTTACTGTACGGCACGACTGCAACTGCAGCAGCAGTCGCAGCAACAACTGCAACAGCAACTCGACCCGGGCTCAAAGGCAATGGCAACAATAATGATGATGATGTGTAAACTCGCGGTGGGACGCTTAATTTCTACCTTGGCCAAGGCCTGGGATCGGTATTGGGAATGGGAGTGGGAATGGGAATGAGAATGGTATTGGACCCGCCATGGGTAGGGCAAATATAAATACAGAGAAAATAAATACGCATTTAAATATAAACATCGAAGAGATATCACTTTATTATAAAGTTTTTAAAAGAACAATATCCGAAAAGGACTTTTGTCTTGGCAATTTTTACTCTCATATCAAAATTCCCTAATTATATACATTTATTAAGAACTATTTTGTGTATTTTGCAGCATCATAAAATATAGATTTCAAAATATTAACACTTATATTTATTAATTAATGATTATTACTTATTAATTATTAACTTATTTAAAATCAATCTTTCTCTGAGTGTGTGTAAAATATAAATACCCCTGTTGCACGTATTTATACTCGTATGCGGCATCTGTATATATTTGTATTTATTGGTGGCGGAGTTCTTGAGGCCCTGGCACTGTTGCCAAGTGCAGTCAGCCGCCGGTCCGTTCGTCAGCTTGTCCGATATCTGCCGAGGGCTAGTTTATGGGCCCGGTCAGGAGTGTGGACCTGGGACAGAACCCGATCCCGATCCCGAACCTGAACCCGTTGAGTGCAGTGGGAACTCCACAGCCGCCGCCGCCGTCGCCGCCGGTCGAGATGCGAAAGTGATAATACAAATATGATGGAGTCCATAAAAAGTGAGTGGGCCAACGGTGGGAAAGTGTCTGTGCGGCGGCGCTCGGGGAATCCAGTTCGTGACTTCTGGTGGGTGTGTGGGTGTACATAATGGTTATAAATGTTCTATTTATAAAAACACAAAAAAAAACTTTATAAGAACGTTTTCAAAGACTGAGTGGGTAATCAGAAAAAAAAACTTGTACTTTAAAGGTAAATCAAAGAAAATTCTTAAAAATATATTTTGCTTGATTAAAGAATTAAAATTATTCATAAAAATGCTGAAATAGGTGGGTTGTTTTATAATTGAAAAGAAACACTATTACTTACCTTTATCGTTTTTAAATTATGAACTTAATGAAGAACTTTTAGAACGGAGGAGTATCAGTCAGTATTTCCATATACATATATCTTCAAAAAGAAAATCCTTACTTAGAAAATAAATACTCCTTCTACATTTAAATACCTAACACATTCCGCTCATTACCCAACGAATTATAATACTGCCAATGGTGTATCCAAGCCATTGCCATTGCCATTACTATCATCACGGCAATCATCATCATCGTCATCATCATGGACCGGAGCTTTCAGCAACCTAGACCCAATCATCAGGAGGAAGAACAAAGGATAAAAAATCGATTTCATTCATACGCAATTGCGTTGAAATCTGTCAATGACACGTTCTTGCTGCCCGCGAGCCCTCTGCCACCCACCAAAAAGGTGGGTCCACTAACCAACCCCCCCAGAACATCAGATCCATTCTCTACCGTTCAGTTTCTCTAGCAATATCTCTGTCACTGACAGACACAGTCCCAAATCGCTTGCATTGAAACTGGTAGCACCTGCACAGAGGATTACAGATAGAGAAAATTAGAATAGAAAATCGTTCGAATGAAAGCTTATTTAAATAAAGATTTCAAGCTGTGAATATTTTGTTTTAATGACTTTAAAGCTAAAATTCTTTTGTTCTTTTGTTATACAAGATTTCATAAACTCGGAATTTAACTTTTTGGTATACATTTCTCTTTGTGTAGACTTCAGGTTGTGTCGGTCTGAAATGGGAGAGGAAAGGGCAGGCTGGGCGCACACTCATCACGGCCATTGACAAGTAGCTGTCAGGCAGAAGGGTCAAGGGGGGAGACACTGGACCGCTTTTTGACACAAGTAACGTGGCGGGGAACCCTTCCCCATAGCCCGGAGGGGGTGTGCCTGTATCTGTATCTGTGAGATACCCAAAGGGCAGGACAGGGCAAGGTGAACACGCATCACAATGTACCAAATCAAGCACAAAAATCCAATATCCTGCAATGAAATACAATTACACGGTGCGCACAACTCGATTTGGCTCGGCCAAGTCGCTAATAATTCTGGCTTCACCGCCGCCGTAATTGGCACGGGCGGTAAAAGTTGATTGGTGAGGGGAAAGTGCGTGATTTTTCTCTCAGTGCAGGGCCTTGCATTGATTGTTACATGATGAAGTGCTATCGATGTCTGTTTCGTTTGACTGATTCCCAGATTCGAGGGAAAAACGAGCACAGCCCTCGAAGGGACCTGGGTCTGTGTGTGTGTGTGTGCTTGTATGGTGATGTATCTGTGTGTGGATAGGTAAGCAAGTGTGTGAGAGTATCTATGTGGGCTTGGAATTTAAGGCCGGGTACTGCAAGTGCCGCCCAAGTCTTTAAAAGTGTAAGACGACGGGCCTGACATTCAAATCTCTGCTGCCCCCTTGCTCGATGACTTCACACATTCCTGAAGACCCAACAGAGAAAGAGAGGGGACTACATATAGATAGAGATAGAGAGTGAGGGAGAGCGATAGAGACAGGTAGATACGAAGAGCAAGAACTTCCTTGAAAACCCCCTGTCTAAGCAAAGTGAAGAACTTAAACGTCGAACCAGTTTTTGGTGAATGAAAATCAACAAACCAAAAAGTTGCACAAACTCCAAAAGAAGCTGAAGAAACCCAAAGACTCTGGCTGAAGAAGGAGAGAAGGAGCAAGGCAGTAGTGGGGCGGAGGGGGATGGGGGGAGCCTGCCAGGCTAAAATATAATAAAAAGAAATTAAAATAAAATTCAAAAATGTGCAAAACGAGACCGAGACCGAGACCAAGACCGAGAACGAGAAATGCTGCATGCCGCCACTCTTTGGTAGAGAGAGAGGGAGAAGAATCTCCATGGAACCTGTTGGACCAGTCACAGCTACACACACACACACACACAAACACACTCCCTGCTCTGGCTGAGGGAAAATGCCACCAACGTGTTTGTGCCACAGGATAAAAGGCAAGCCGGGCCTGGCTTGTTCGCTCGCCGTCTCTTTCGGGAGGATTTCAAGTGTAAAACGCTGTCGCTTGTGGAATGCGCACACATACGCGCTCACAAATGGCCGGGACAGACTGGGCCGGGCCGGGACGGGGTCGGGAACGGGAACGGGCCAAGGCATAGATAGCCGCCAACAAATCAAGCGTTTAAACGAAACTCGAGCTCTCATATTTGCTTTTTGGCCAACCGATCGGAGGCAGCCATAATTTATAGATGCCGTTTGACTAAATGCGTTTAATTTCAGTCCAACACACACCTACACACACACACACCACACACGGTTTATAGGTGTGTGCAATAACCCTACCTTTACCTGTAAAAAGGGTTTCGGTTTCGGTTTCTTTGGTACCTCCGCTCTCATCATCGATCGCTCCGTAGCTTCGTACATTATAATTTATAACTTTATCTAAACGATGTGGTGGTGTTTAATTTTCGACCTCACCTTTTCCAGCTCCAGCTCGTTTTTGTTTTTGATTTTGATTCTGTTTCTTGGCTTTTTTGCCATCCCATCATCATCATCATCATTGCCGGTTCTGGTGGGGATTCGTTTCATTGGAGAACTGTTTCCGCTTCGCATGACTCACTTTTCGCTGTTAACCCGCGGTCTTCGGATCTCTGTTTCTCCTTATTTTTATTTTTTATTTTTTTGGGAGGTCTTTCTTTATCGCACACTAATTTGAATAGGATTCCACTTCGTGATGAACATATCACCGGGCAGGCAGGCAGGCAGCTCGGTTGGGAGGGCGTCTGCGCCCAGCTGGAGACCCGCAACTGACCACCATGAAGTCCGCCCCGGCATAGTATCTTGTTAATGAAGAAATAGATACCCAGAGTGCTCAGGTATTTAAGATCGAGGTCGGTGCCCGCGGGGGTGACGAGTGAAAGTCAGAAGAGAGTCGTGCATTGTCTGCCACACCGCTGCAGCATCAACACCCAACAATTGCCTGGGTCGGTTGCCTGGGTTCGCAAATCGCAACGAGAAGAAATCCCATAAAATACAAAAACTCAAAAAAAAATAGAGACACAAACACACGTGCTGAGCGAGGTCATGACACGGCAATCCATTTAAATACACTTGGAGAAGTTGGGAGCTGGTAAGATCAAGCCGCAATGTGTCGGTCTTAAGTCTTGCTAGGAAAATGAGATGCTATATTTATAAAAATTGGAAAGAAATAAGTCTAAGAGTTGAGTTTAAGGGATTATAATTAATTACAAGCTAGATGATGACAAATTAAAGGTTCTAAGGGCGAGAATGAAGACACCTTTGTGGGTTTGTTAAGTGTATAACTTCTTAGACCCAGGAAAATCGGTTAACTCCACAAAGCTTCTTCGATAAAAGGTGTGAAATCCGAGCTAGGTCCGCGGGTTCATTAAACCGATCGTAAAAGACCAGCCAATGAAATAAAATTAGAACTCATTCAGACATCAATTAGAAGCGAGCATGCAAATTTTTCCAGCGGCAACGATGAAAGCCTGGAAACAAGCTCCATGGACTCGAATCAAAGAACCCGAGAAGACCACTGAGAGATGGATTGATTTACGTTGAATATGCAAATTGCATCGAGCCACCGTTGAAAGCTTTTAGAGGAGCATTTCGGGAATTTGAATAAATATTTAAGGCATCTAGCCAGGGAAAAACAATAATCAAGCCTGCCACTACTAACTGATGATTCACAGGTGGCACGCAGGCTTGAATTTTTGACTGCAAAGAATGTCGGATCTTATAAATATAACCCATAATTAAAACGATTCATGATTTTAGGGCTAAGCAGGATATCCGAAGATATAAGCAGGATGGATGTGTCATATCGAAAATCGCTTTGAACTTCTGAGGAAATAAAAAAACATAAAGACATGAATCAAAAATGACTAACTACATTTATTTATGCTTAAGATAACAAATAAACGAAAAATTATTTCAATGTAAATTTATAAACTATAATAAATATAATGAACAATTCCAAAAACATGTAATGACTTGATTAGTCACTATTTTTAACCATTAAGCAAAATAAAGAAAATTGTAAGAAATATAAAGACCTAAAGTAATAAAGAAAAGAATATTTTATTCCTTAAATGTAAACAAATTTAAATATAACTTAGCTTTAAAGCTAACACACAAATAATTTTATTTAATAGCAGTCTGTTTTGTATGTAGTTTTGTTGCAACTTTTATAAAGTATATTATTTATTCATTCACATGAAATAAAATAGAAAATTGCTAATTCCTTAAGTTAAATAAAAGGAAATTTAGCGTATTTTCCAGAAAAAAAACAAAAAGATTACTTAGAAAGATCTATATCAGGATGTTAGGTTTACTTTATGCCATTGTTTATAACAATATTAATTCAAACACCCCATCGGTAACCTTGCACCACTGTGGCATGAACGTACTGCTCTCACTCTCTTTCTCTCGGAAAATGTGAGGGCGTTCGGCCGGCTCTCTTAGCGCCGACAAGCAGCCGAAGCCAACACGAGGGCTATCGGCTCTCAAGAGCGGCGCTTCGTGGACTCACGGGGCGTATGGTTGATGTCGATGGCGATGTTGTGCGATGGCTGATGGACAAACTGTTCGGGTCGCTCGTCGTGGAAGGTTCGTTGCGCACGGGAAAATCTTGGGAAATTCGAGGCGAAATTCGCCAAATATTACGAGTGCGAAGTGCGAGTGCATTTCCTCGGCCTGTGAACGCCGCCGGTGGCTAAATTATCGCGAAATCTAAAAATACAAAGCAATAAATAAACGCAATAGAAACAAAGGCCAATCGCTTGCATATCAATCGTCTAGGGCATTGAGTACTGCTTACTGTGTTACATGGTTATGTCATGGAAAGTCACCGACTCAGTAATTTCCTCGAATAAATATCCCCTCGAAAGCGGCGAAATATTGTCCGCAGAAAAGTAAAAATTAGCAAAACTGCCTCAAAAGTGCTGCTGCCCACTCTCGCCGCCGGCTGCTTTTTTGGCTCACGTTTACTACCACTTTTATTGCGTGTTTTTGGGGCCTTTTGTTTTGGTGCTTGTGTGTGTCCCAACTGTGTGTGTTCCCCCCTGTGTGTGCGTCTGTGTTAGCCGGCAAGTGGAGCTGTGAGTGTGTTGGTTGTTGGCCGCGAACAGCTGTTCCGCAGACAACATGCAGAAATAAGTAAAATACGAAGAGAAAAGATACATCGTGAAAAAAATACAAGCGAAGTTGGGTGAAAATCACAGCAAATCGAGATTTGCCGCATCATCGTGCAGCCAGCCCGTGCAGCAGAATCCATCCATCCTCATCCATCGAAAATGGCGGCCAGGATGCAGATGCTCTTGCTATTGACCCTTCTCTGCGGCCTCTCAGCCGCCAAGCACCTGGGCGACATGGAGGCTGGCGGTGGCATCCACCACCACCAGCACCATCAGCACAGCGCCTCTACGCACCACCGGCGACGCCTGCAGCGGGACTCGCGGGCGAAGGACGCCACATCGGCGTCGCTGGTAACGGCGCATCAGTGCGAGGCCGTCAAGGGTTACTTCGAATCGATCGACATCAAGTCGAGTGGATTCCACAACGAGAAAGGTAACGTAAAGTTCACACATTGCCATGATACTCCCGGTACTCGACTCGACTCTCACACCTGCAACCCCTTGCGGAAAGATGACGAGCTAGAAATTGCCGATGAGAATTACAGCAGAAGATAGTCTTGGTGCTTGGGCCATAGAAGTTCTCATAATTTAAGTCTTGCAGATTAAATTCTCAGAGGTTTAATGGGGATTTTAATTAATAACAGTTTTCCATTTATAGTTTTATTTATAGACTAAATTAAATTCTGGGTAATTGAAATAAAAATGGAGCAAAAATTGGCATAAAAATTAGAATGTTTAATTTCAAAAGTTTCTATTAGTTTAATTACTTGCAAAAAAGTTATCTTTTTATAAATAATTAAAACAATTTGAATGCTTTTCAGGGAGCTTATAATTTTCAACATTATACTTTCTTACAAAATAATTATAAATTAAGTTACAATAAGAAAGTTAAAACAATGAAAATGAATATAAAAACTATAGATAAATGTAAAGACAATTTCTTATTTAGTTCTCAGATATAACATTTAAAAACATTTTATCTTTTAAATAAATTAAAAGTAAGGCAAGAAAAATACTGTAAATAATGATTACAGTTTAAAACAAATTTTATTAATTATGAACTTAAATTTTTAAGTTTTTGATTATAAATATATATTTATTTGGATTTGATTCAATGCCAACGCCTTTAAAAACAATTTTATTTATTATAAATCACAAATTTGTGTGAAAATAAAAATACAAAAATATATTTGGAAATATTTAATTAATTGCTCGAACTGCCAAAATAAAAAATTCATTTTTAAATAAAATTAATTAATATTTAAATAAATATCTGCATCGCATTGTCAGGACCAAACTCGAGTCCTCGTAAATACTTCAATCAAGTAAATTGCGTGGCAGCCAAAGTTTTGGCATCCCGCAGCTGCAATATACCTTCTTTCCCAATCCCCAATCCCCGCCAGAAACTACTAGAGGCATATGCAAATCCATTGAACTGACTGGGACCCGGAATGGGCATCCACTTGAGGAGGGGCCAGGCCAGGCAAGGCGAGGCGAGGCCATGAGAACTATGACCACTCGAAGGCGAACCGAAAGGCCGGGCGCCGTTTGCAATTAGAAGAGCTGAGCGCGTTGAGCAACGCCTCGTCGAATCGAAAAGTTTTTGGCTTGGACGCGGATAAAGTTTTGCAGCGACAGCGAGTGGCGCAGCCAGGTTCATTACATCTCGCAAAGATGCAAAGATACATCTGTGCACGGGGGAGATTGTATCTGTAACTGCGGCTGTGGCGGCGTCATTTGGTATTCTGATTTCTCGGCGGTGCCATATCAAGTGGCACGCATCTCCCAGTCCAAACTGTGTGAAGGCTGCGTGTATTTATATCGATATCCATGAGATACAGATACGCGATGGCATATTTTTGTTTATGCATATTTCACACTTGAGTGCGGGCAAACCGAGTCAGAAATATAACCGAAAAACCAAAGCAGAAAGCGGAATCAGAAAACAAAAAACGGAATACGTAAAACCAAACAAAAGATAAGATCACAAAACAGCCGAAAAAGAGCGAATGTATCGATGGAGAGTCGTGTAATTGAGTGAAAAATAATTATTATTGATTAACCGACCTTGACTCGGTATTTACGCGTTTACGCACAATTACATGATACACATCCAGGCACCGCCTGGCATATAAATGCGACTCCGCATCGGAGTGTATCTGGTATCTGGCGATGATGTTGCAAGTTTGCCATGTGCAATAACAATGCTTACCTGTCTCAGAGTCGAGTTTCTCGCTCTCACCCGAACCTTGTTTTTCTACTTGCCGGTTCTTAGTCTGGGCTCTCGCTTCTTGGTTCTCCTCGGCTCGTTCTTGGCCATTCTTTCCCACACAAGCAGGTAGTAGGTTGGCTGCGAGAGGCATCTATGAGATACATTGCTGAGCCGCCCGCATTGCCGCATGGCCTCAAAGTGTGAAGAACCAACTGAAAGTTACAAGTGCATGTTCCCGGCTGTGTCTTCCGGGGACTTATCCACCTGAATGCCCGCCCAATTGAGCTGCTGACGGCGATTGGAACTTGGAACTTGCAAGTTATTAGCGTTTGCCCCAAGGAATTTCAATTTGGCTAATGCCCGCACTTGTATCTCCGATCAGCACCTATGGACGATTCACTGGAGTTCAACACATAAAGAAAATAGCTTGTTTTTTATTCTAAAAATTCACAAATCAATTGTAATCAATATTAATTGCAGCTTAATCAGAATAAAGAGCTAGCAAATGTATTAATTATTTAATGCGCAATGTAGGCCATTATTCAATTTAATATTTAATTAACTCATACCAAATTCATTAGAGTTTTCTTCCTGTGCAACTGCTGGCTGGTCGTTGCTCCTGCTTAAGTATGCCGAACTTTGTTTTCGACATTTATTTACTGTTTACATAGTTCCACTTGCGCCCTCCGCCTCCGAGTTATTTATGCCCCGCCAATGTACCAATGTAGCAATGTACCGAGTATCTGTATCTGTATCCGCACTCTATCTGTATCTCCGGCCCCATCTCCATCTGTATCTCTTTCTGTTTGCTCTGGCCGTGTGTGTTACTTTTACGTTTATGTGCTGTTTGTGATGCTAATCTCATGTCGGTGTCATGCATACGATAAATGTTTCTGCTTCGGTTCGGGATTCGACGGGGCGGCTTCTCTGCAGTGAGTAGTACCTTTGCCGCTGCGTGGTGGAGGCGCTCGACATAAAATTAAATTTTAATTTAATTGCGCACACCGACCGACTGCTAATTGAGTTGCTCTCGGCCAAGAATGAAGCGAATGCGGAGAATAAATTCGGAGCGGAGGAGCAAAAACATACTTCGCGGCCATTAACACGAACATTAATGTTGGCGTTACAAAAGACCAACGAACGACTGAGCGGACGAACAGGAAGTCGTAGTTACAGTATCTAATCATATCGCGCTGTATCTGTATCTGTATCTGTATCTGGGACTGCTTGTGTGCGGAGTATCTGTATCTTTCTACCTGCAAGGTGGGCTCGAGGGCCCCAAGCGTGTTACTAAATATTTAAGCAACTCGCAACAGAAATTAGAGCAAACTATGAGATATGAGCCCGTGTATCCGCGTATCTCTATCTGCGCGCATAGATAAGTGAAAAGTGCAAATAGAGAAGGTAAAGGCAAAAGTAAACGTGACTCGTTTGCAGCGGGGGAAAACCGCTTGCAAACAACTTTTTTTCAAAACGGATTCATATGACGTGGGCGGCTCAGTTAGTTCGCTTGTGATTATGTCTTCATAAGGAGCTGGTGCCCCTAAAATTTTAATTAGCTCCGGGAAAAAGTGCACACAAATACCCCTGCGCTGTGTGGCAGAAAGGCCTGAAAGCTCCGCTGGCGTTTGAATTTGCCAATTAAAAGTTGAAGTCCCATTCCGATCCATAGAACTCCACTTAAGGCTTAACTGCAGAGACATAAAGCTGCTCAAAGTCGGCTAGGCAAATTCATCAAATAAGTAGCTGAAGCCATCAAGCAGAACCAAAAACGATCCATAACATTTATGTCGAGCCGATCGTAAAGTTCGTCAGCGAAATTCCAATGGCCCAAAAACTCGTTTCTCGTTTTGTTTAATTCATGAGATACATGTTGATTGTATTTCGCTTTTGTTCGACATATCTGGTGGATAATTAAAAATTTATCTCTGTTCCAGTTGCAGTTTGGCCGCCAGAGCCGTGTTTGTGTTCCTGAGCTACCCTTTTAGATCGATTCCCACCTCCAGTCAGTCGCGCGCACAAACTTATCTCATCAATTAAGTTTTGAGTTCTTTTCAGTTGAATTTAATTGCCGCCGACTGCCTTCTGTCCTCTCTGCCCCTTTCTCCTCACCGAGGGCGATCAATTAAACTCTAAGCCAGACAAAATTCTTAATTGATTTGGTGCTGGACGAAAAACTAATTACGAGTGCGTTTTAAGTAGTTTACGAAGGTTTGGTCCAGCGGCTTAATGGCTAGAAATGAGTTTTCCCCTCCACAAACCCAGTGGGAAATGGAAGTTGGGTTAATCGCCATTCATTCCGGCACGACTTTGTTTAATACTTCGGAAAAGCCATAGGGAAACGTGGGAAAGGCACTTGCAGAAGTCTGTAAAATAAGTTCAAGAGTCGATGAATCACTGTTCAAGAGTTAATTAATATTTGACTTGAAAGTGAGGTAAAAATAGCATCTATCAAAGCAGCAAAGGTTAAAAATCTCTGAATATTGTTTTAAGCAAGGACAAAATCCGTCAGTTATTGGCCCGTATAAACCCATCTAATCACAGAATCGAGCTTAATTATTAATTAGATATAAAAGACCGCTTCCTACACACGGACTGTATCCATCAATCTTGGTGAAACATTTTATGCTCCCCATAAATTTAAACAAAAACCTCTTTCTGCTTTATGTCCGAGAGGTCTTCATCGACATTCCAATCCATTGCTGATATTACAACACACCCAAAAGGGGGGAATAATAAAAAACCAAAACCATTTTAGGTTTTTTATATTTGCGCTAATTAGTTTCAATTAAAATTAACGACGCCTATAGTAAGTGTTGGAGCGTTTTCTGTCCATCGATTTCACACAACTGGAAGGGCAAAAAAAAAACAAAAACAAAAACAGACAGTGAAACAGAAAAATCTACTTTCTTAATGTTTGCTTTAATTTTGTGTTTTTACACATTTGACCTCAATACAAAAGGCAATTCGAGTGTGCCTCCGCTCGGTCTTTAGTCTTCAGTCTTCGGTTCTGTGTTCTCAGTTCTCAGTTTTTGGTTTTTGATTTTCGGTTCTGTTCGAGTTCTGTTTAATTTTTGTTCGCTGTTTCGAAGGCGGAATGATGTCATTGATTGGGTTTCTTGCACGAGAATGTATCTGGGATTTCTCAGAGATCCATGGACCCACTGCTCGTATTTAAATCGTTGGAATATCTCATCGTCGTCTCTAACTGCCATTCATTCTCAGGTGTGTTTTCCGCTCCATTGAGGAAACAAAACGATTTCCAGGAACACTGCCTTCTACATAATAAACCTGACCAGCAGCAGTGGCAGTAGTGACAATTTTTTCGGTGTATCCATATCTCATTTTCATTCATGCCTCGAGTGGATGGGTTCAGCTCGTTTCTGAACCTGTTTGGGTTGTGTTTCACTTACCAAAGGTCGCACATTTTAATTAGAATTGAGCCAAAGTGGTCGCAATTAAGTTAACATACTTTTAGCTTGTCCAGAGGAAGTTGTCAACTCGCTGTTTGCCCCTTCCGCCTGGACATGAACTCGTTCTGGGGCCAGATAATGATAATAATGCTGGTATGCATCGTCTGTCCGATAAGACGCCGATAAGATATGGCTCGAATGCTAGCCAGGAATCGGCTCAATTATATATTTAGCGCTGGCCCCTTGTATCTGCTGGATGCGCCCCTGAGAGCCATAAAATGTGTGAAATTCGCCCAGACGCAGCAGCCCGGACAGGTAGTAGATACGTTTGTATCTCACGCTTTGTACCTGCCAGCAGCTATTTTTAAACATTCACAAGTAAATTCATCAAACAAACAAACAAACGAAAGCGGTTGCAGACGGCAATTGTATCTGTATCCGTGTGAGGTGCACAGAAAGAAATTGCAGCAGGATTTCGGAAGATTTCTACAAATTGAAGTTCATAGATACCTTAAATAGAGTTGTAGTCCTTAAGGGAAATGAATAATATATGTTTCTTGCTGTGCATTTGTATCTTCAAGGGGCTGGCGATACAATTTTCCACTCCCTTTGACCGATTTGCTTTGGTTAGGGTCTGGGCAACACTGGTGGCTTATGCAACCATGATGCAGCAGGAGCAGCAAAGTCAAAGCCAAATTTGCCGACGACTTACTCACCGACACTTAACCCCTCATGCACCGAACGCTTGTATCTTTCAGATACTCCCTCTGTGGAATCTCCATCATCGGCTGCTGCTCGGGTTCATTGTTTGCCCATGTCTTTTGTGCCGCGTAATCGTTCTTTTCCAATGAACGAACACACAACGCACACTCTGGACCCACTGTGGATATGAGATACAAACGTCGCCGGAATCTTTAGTTTTTGTGTGTTTTTGATTCATGGATGCCAGTGGCGCGTTGTTGTTCTGTATATTTTGGATTGTTATGTTCACGGGAAAGGTAAAGGTTAATGCCTAGTGAAGTGTGCACAGCATCGGAATAGAACGCAGATTTAGATACCGATACAGAAACAGATACATGGCCGACTAGTTGGCATTTCCGCTCCGAGTGGCTCATAGTGCGTGTAATGGGATAAGTATCTTTTGGTAAACATTCTTGCCACCTATTCGTCTGTGGGTTTCACTTACTTTAACGTACTATTTTGACAGCCTTCTGCTAAGATCTATCTATCCAGCCATCCCATTTCTGAGTATCTCTGAGCTCGCCTGCCATCCGTATCTCGTATTTACATTGCGCAATGTCCGAAGCGGCGCATAAATCAATTATTTGCACCTAAAGCCCATAAATCACTTTATGACGAGCAACAACAAAAGTCGAACATGGGGACTGGTCAAAAGTACGGTCAGACGCAAGCATGAAAGGAATGAAAAGCCCTCCTCCACTGAGCCAAAAAGGCTAGCAAATTGCCTTAGTTGATTTTTTGTATATATTTTGGCAGTCTTTTTTTTGTTTTGATTTTTTGGGACCTAAGTGCCTTGAAAGCCCGGCTAATATGGCGTTGGCGGTCTTCTTGTCTTGTTATCGCAGCCGCAACAGCAACAAAATCCCCAATAAAAATATAAACACACGCAGAGGCATATGTGTGAATGATTTTTGGTTTTGTTTGAACCCAAAATGACTTGATTTGTTCTTGTGATTTTTTTCACGTTAGAGCTTTGCCTAAGCCTGGCTTTTTCTTTGAGTATTTTGGCTTCATTCGTTGGGCTCCCTTTATTTTTATTTTGTTCGCCTATTTGCTCGGCTCTTTATTCCAGTTTCCATTTGTTGTTGTACATTTATATGGTTTATTGACTTTGGCCGCAGTTTCTTTCGTTCTTGTTTAGGTTTTTTTCTGGTATTTTTTTATTTATTATTATTTTTTTGCACACTAAGCCGAAGTATAAACAAGAGTAGAAGTAAATGCAAACAATAACAAAAGTGTTAAATATGTGTTGAGGGTGCCAGAGAAGTGGTATATGTTTTATTATAAAAGAAGAAATGAGTTTTAAATGAAGGTCTTAAGGATACAGACGCTTTATTAAATCTGTAGAGCTTCTAAATGCATTTATTTATATTTTATGGAGTTTATTTAATTAATTCTAGCAAAGCATATAATTTTAAGAAAATTCGAAAGGCCAGAAGACTAGCATTAAGGCAGTTTTGACAAACTTTTGACTCGGAAACTTAAGAAAACTAAAGTTTTTTACATTTCTGTTTGATTGAAACATTTAATTAATTTTATAAATATGTAATAAATATTTAAGAAGTAAGTAAAAATACTTTTGGGTATCTATACCACTTCAACTTATTCAATTAAGTTAAGGTAATAAATTATACAATAGTTTAAACTATATACTGAAATACTTTCTGTATTAAAAACCCAACCCAAGGACAAGTGCAAATTACATAAAATTATCACACTTATTTTTGCATTTTTAGTATGTGACTATAAGTTTTAACACTCCAATTTGCACTCTCCGATGATTGACTAATTTCCTATATATATTTGCTCTTCTCCACTTGCAGGTGCGTATTTCAAACTGAATGTTAAAGCAAACATGAACTGTTATCCGCCCAAATGTTTGCCTTTGCCGGACAAACAGCACTATTGGCATATAGATATCGGGTATCTGGAGCGGTAAGTCGGTGGAGATAACGCCCTCGCATGCGCTGTCAACTATAGTAGACAGCTTGGCGATGCGACCCGTGGCGAATTATAATTTCGGCATCCGAATCCGTGTTTGTTTTAGATGAGTTAACCCCACCGCGAGATCATCAATCATTTACGATTAAATGAGCGACTCAACGCCGACGCCAACGCCAAACAAAACCAACAGCGACTAACTAAAGGCCAAAAACAAAGGCGATTCAAAAAGGCAGCGAAAAAAATCCCCCTACACAGAAATCCACCAAATATGAATATAAATGCGCCTGAATTATAAATGTGAGCCAGGCTGAGCTGAGCCCGAGCTCGGTTTCGCTAGAACAGTAGGAAAATTTAATAAAAAGCGACATCGAGGCGGAGGGAGAGTTCCACTCTTCCACTTTTGTCTGCAACTCGATGCCACCGTCAGCCGCCATTCACTTTTCGTTATTAATATTTTTTCTTTTTGGTTAAAATTATGCTAATCCGTTGAAATATGATTATGCCGAATGACAACGGTGCGACGGGACGGGGGCGTGGTCCGTTGGTGTGTTGGCAGGGGCGGATCGGTCGCATATATGTCGGCAGGTGTGCCCATTAAAACGAGGGTTCTGTGCATAATTTGATTGCCTTTCGCAGCTAATTTCGTTTACATGGGGGGTTGAGGAGAAACTCAAACTCAAACCGAACCCAGAGTGAGTGAGCACTCTCGTCTAATTAAATACATGAGGGAAATTTTCATATTAAATCATTTGCCAGTTGCAAACGGAGATCTCCCAGGCCGAGAGGCGCCCAGGCGAAACTTTTTCAATTAAAGGAAAGCCGACCTTCAAAGCAAACAAATTTTCAAAATGAAATTGCAGGCGAAAAAGTAATTTAATTAGCTTAACCCAAATAGGAATAAACAAAACGAAACGAAACCGAATCAGAGACGAGTCCTAGCCTCGAGTTTGCCATCCTTTGAGTTCTCCTCTCCCGGCAAAATCGGAATCGAGAGGGTTGTCGCGTGCTTCTTTTGGCCAAGAAAGTTTCACTTCTTCGTCGGTGCCAGTCGCCAAACTTGGAGGCGCCAAATATAAAAGCAATAGCAAAGGCAAACGGCGCCTAAAAGCTATGCAAATTGAAACTGGAACTGGAGGCGACTTGGCCAAGTGTTGGCTTCCGCCATCTGCAAATGAATTTTTTAAATTTTTCCTAAAAGGAATGGCGGGAAATGCATAGGTTACAGGATTTCATGAAATTGATTAAAGCTTGGTTTTAGCTACTATTAAAATTTAGTTTTATTAATAAATCGTAAAAACATTAAAACTAGAATGCTTAAATGGCTAAAAACATATTTGCCTGGAATTTATTTGTCACCTTAATCTGTAGTTAGGATTTCCGTTTATTCCGGCAGACAGTTTTTCAAAATTCACACTCAAAATGTCTGGTAAACTCTTCAATGCCACCATATGTTTTAGTAATCCGAAGATCCTGCGTTTAGTTGAAGAGGCCGCAAGGCCGCTCTTCAACACATGGCAAAAGGGTCCCCACTACAAGTTCAGAAAAAACGTATTGTATTCCATGAATCTTCCTCAAAGATTCTCCACATTCAGAAGCTTTGCAAGCTCATCGAAGGATGGAAACTTAGATGAACCTCCTGATGCGGATATGGAGGTAGAAAACCGCGTTGGAAAAGGCATACGGTTTCCCGTGGGTTCGCGTTCAGAGAATCCACAAATTGGAAAAGTTGAAATCACAAATATAGATGAGCTAGAGCCATTCAAAGAGGATTCTTCTCTGACTTCAGCCTCTTCGGTAGATCCACTCACACCAAGAGCCTCAGATAAATCCTCAAAAGATGGAATGGATGAGCTGGAAATAGGGAACAAAGAAAATATCAGAGCCCAAAGAAACTATTGTTAAAGCTATTGGGAGTTCAGATCTTGGGCGAAGATAAATATAAAATGTCGACGGATATTATTTGCCAGAAGTCGAATCCGCCGGAAGAAAGCAAGGCCAGTGGAGATAAATCCTCTGGAGGCAAGCCCCCAGGAGATAAGTCTTTAGGAGCGAAACCCCCTACCCTTCCCCCTTACAAACCGCCACCACGACCAGGGCCACCTTCAAGGTCTGCCGGAGTTACTAATCTGCCCCCTTCAGGACCCACACCACCTGCAGGACCTAAGGCACCTTCAAAGTCTGCTGGAGTTCCCAATAAACCATCGAGTCCTGCACCAACAGGAATACCCACTAATAAAACTCCCGCTAAACAGCCACCGGCCCCTCCTACTAAACCGACAACGGCAGCTCCTCCCAGTAACCCACTAACGGCAGGCAAGGCTCCTCCGAAGGGTCCTTCTTCTGGTCAGTCACCAGCAGGAAAAACGCCTCCCACAAAAGGACCCTCTCCTGGTCTGCCACCAGCAGGAAAAACGCCTCCCCCAAAAGGACCCTCTCCTGGTCTGCCACCAGCAGGAAAAACGCCTCCCCCAAAAGGACCCTCTCCTGGTCAGCCACCAGCAGGAAAGACGCCTCCTCCGAAAGGATCTCCTCCTGGTAATCCATCAACAGGAAAAACGCCTCCCCCAAAAGGACCCTCTCCTGGTCAACCACCAGCAGGAAAGACGCCTCCCCCAAAAGGACCCTCTCCTGGTCAGCCACCAACAGGAAAGACGCCTCCCCCAAAAGGACCCTCTCCTGGTCAGCCACCAGCAGGAAAGACGCCTCCTCCGAAAGGATCTCCACCTGGTAATCCACCACCAGGAAACACGCCTCCAGGCCAGGGTCCACCAGGAAAAGGCGGAGCAGAAGGCGGAAGCCGCGTCATTACGCTGATGCCCGGCGATGGCATAGGTCCGGAGATCTCGCTGGCTGTCATCAAGATTCTCGAGGCCGTGGGGGCGCCGTTGATATTCGAGCCCGTAGACGTTACGCCGGTGATCAACAAAGATGGACAGACGACGGTGCCAGAGGAGGTGATCACAAGCATGAATCGTACCAAGGTCGGCCTGAAGGGTCCGCTGATGACCCCAGTGGGCACTGGCTTCCGCTCCCTGAACCTCACGCTGCGCCAGCTGTTCAATCTGTATGCCAATGTCCGGCCATGCCGGGCGCTGCCCGGCGCAGAGACGGTCTACGGAGACGTGGACATTGTCACCATTCGCGAGAACACCGAGGGTGAGTACTCCGGCATCGAGCACACCCTGGTCAATGGGGTGGTGCAGAGCATTAAGCTAATCACCAGGCAGGCCTCGCTCCGTGTGGCCGAGTACGCCTTCCAGTATGCTTTGTCCATGAAGCGCAAGAAGGTGACCGTAGTGGCCGAGAAGAACGTCATGCGGATGTCCGACGGCCTCTTCCTGCGCTGTGTCCAAGAAATGGCAGCCAAGTACAAGAGCAAGTTGGACCAGGCGGGCATAGAGTACGAGGAGATCAATATGACAACCTTGTGCCTCAAACTGGTCATCGATCCCAAGCGGTATGACATGCTGGTGCTGCCCAATCTGTATGGGGATATCATCTCAGACACATGTGCGGGGCTGATCGGCGGACTGGGACTGACGCCATCCGGCAATGTGGGCGAGCACGGCGCCATTTTTGAGTCGGTGCATGGCACCGCTCCGGACATTGCCGGCAAGGATATAGCGAATCCCACGGCCCTGCTGCTTTCCTCAGTAATGATGCTGCACTACATCGGGATGCACGAACATGCGGACAAAATTGAGCAGGCGGTGCTGAAAACCATCAGCGTTGACAACATCCGCACTGTGGATCTGGGCGGCAAGGCCAAGTGTTCGGAGTATACAGATGCTGTGATCAAAAACCTTAATTAAACAGTTTTCATTACGTGTCCTTAAGAAATGTTAACTCCAATTCCACCAGAGATATAAAAGGCATTATCTTAAAAATAATACATAAAATGGAGTTTAAATCATTCTTTGCACTCTCTTAATTTTTGTTGCGAAAATCCCATTAGGAATTGAAATGACTTTGTCAAAGCTCGACAAAAGTTATCTGATGGCTCTGATCACACTAATTTTGCAACAGGCTATGAAGTAACCAGAAAACATCACAGGAAACCGCCAGTCAACTCTGTCCCAGAGTCAAAAGCCAATCCAGACCGAATACCGAATCAGCAGAGACCGCAGAAGACCCAGCTCCCTGCTCCCTGCTCCCTGCTCCCTGCTCCCGAAATTCCCAGCCAGCCAGTCTAACCAGTGCCAAAGTCAAAGTCGGACTGCCAGGGCGACCAGAGTCAGTCAGTCTCTTTGGGCTCGGCGCAAGTCATCAACCGCACGGCACACAGCACATGGTCTGGACCCAGTTCCTGTCTTTCCCTGACCCCCGCCACCAGTACAACCACTCCACACCACCGCCACTGTCCCCTGGCCAAGTTACGTTGCATTTTTACATGCATGTTCAGCTCAGCTCAGCTCGGCTTGGGTTCCAACAACTGAAACTCAAACTGAAACTCAAACTCCAACTCCTACTGGTGCTGTTGCTGGCACTGGGACTCTTCTGCGAGCTGCGTTTAAAAGCACCGACCCGGCTCCTAAACAAACCGAAACTACTAGCCAACGGCAGCAGGGAAACAAGTAAGAATGCTGATTTGTAGTATACTGACTAGGCGATATCCATTAGTTAATGAAAAGTTTGAGATTGCCCCTAAAGGGTACAAATACAGGTGAAAAGTATCTTCAAAGTTCTATACTAAAAATAGTAGTAAATGCTATAGGTTTCAAAATGATTAATATAACAGGAACTTGTGTACTAATATGAAAGTTTGATAAAAGAAAACAAAGAAAACTACTTGAAATTTAATTCTTGTTAAGGATGCCTATCTTCTTGATAAATAATCTTATTAATATCTGCTTAAATATGCGTTACAGGATAATAATGTTTCTGAGCTATTAGAATCAGAGTTTTGTTACTACTTTTACAGTTCAACTTGCACAAGAGTCAGTATACTTTTAAAGGTAAAGAGCATCCACAACAAAAAACAACAAGTAGGGAAAGGGCACGCCTTGGTTCGGGGTTCAGTGGAGCGTGCAAGTAAAAATAAAGCAGGAAGAAAATGCCACAGAATCAGCCAAAGAGCCATATAAAAATTAAAAAGAAACCAAAGGAAAAAATTTAATTTTGTATACCAGAGCGGGACAGGGAGGGACTTGGTTGTGGTGGTGTGTGCGAGAGTGTGTGTCCGAGTGCATTTCAAAGAATTTTGATAAACAACAAAACAAAAGCCAGATGAGGGGAGAGGACAGGACAGGGCCAAAAGATAAACTCCGTTTTGTGTATGTGAAACAAAAGTCGAGAATTTTTCAACGCACAGTAACCGGTTTTCGGTTTCATTTTCCCCCCGAAAGTCGAGAGGCCCGCAAACCGAAAACTTCTCGAGCTCGAGCTCAGCCTGGAGCTGAAGCTGACACCATGAGCGTGGTTAGGAAGCGGAAAAGGGGGGTGACCGCCACTGGGAAATGCAACTAGATCAGCCCAGATGTCTCCCCATTCATGAGCCCTCGACGACCGCCCCAATTTCAATTGGCCAAAGCGAACACGCAAAGGCCAAGTTCTGCTGACTCGAGTTGGCCCTTTTTTCCAGTGAATTGTGTGCCACAACAAGTGCAGATGCAGAACTAGTGGAAATAAAAAGGAAAATGAAAAAAAAAAACAGAAGTAGCATAGGAAAAACGCGGCGCCATAATTGCCATGCACCATGCAGCACTCACTCCTCACTGCGCTCATTAGAATGCTAATTTGTGAATGCAATCCAGCTTCAAGCTGTGAACAATTCTGCCCTCGTAATTGCCCCGTCGATTCCTCATTTTCCGTGGAAATAACGCAACACGAGTCCCACGAATGATGGCCAGCAGAATAGTGTTTAATGCCGCCCATCCATGGGCAATGTAAACAGATTTTAATGGCAACCGAAATGAGATCACATCCAGAATAGAATTCCAATAAAATCAAGGGGGGGAATACTGGGCAAAGCTGGCGCTCGGGCACTGAAATATTTCCAAGTAAATATGCCTGGGCATTGGAAATAATTCAACTATAAGTACACACGTTTATCTGCAAGATATTGTATCTATAAATAATTGTTTTGTTTTGTTGTCTTAAGCGTGCAAGCAAGTCACTCTGCCAGATAAGCAAAATAATTCATATTTATAACATCTGCTGGCCCGTGCATATCGATTACGGCATCGCGCCGAATAATCAGCAAACTTCGCAGAGCCACTTGACTATTTATAGTTAGTTATCTGGCTGCGATAGATTTCCTGCCACCGTTCCAAGACGACTTTCTTTTGGGGCTTACTTTTCCATTAGGCGATAAATTCACTCATCCATAACCTCGATGGCTGCCTAAAAGGGGGCGGGGGGGCTTAGTTGAAAGGGTTAGTTAGGGGTTAACCCCTCAACTTGAAAACTGATTTTCCATGTTCCTACACACATTTTCACGCCCCAACCCTAGGACTAACCCAGGCCCAATGCCAACCCCCGTAGTGTTATCCTCTCTGACATGGGTTTTGGGGCACTTTTACAAAGATTTACGACCGCTGTCAATAGAGCTTTGCATAACACAAACTTCCACTCGCACTTGGCAGAAACAAAAAGCAGCGGCAACTGAAAAGTATTTTCAAATTTAAATCTATTTGTCACTTGCAAAACTTTGGCTACCTTTCGCCAGGCAAACACTCACTCGTTCGATGGACACACAAAGGTCGGAATCGGAATCGGACTCCGGTCCGAAGTGAGGCAAACAAAAAGGTAGTAATGCAAAGTGGCAGTTACAAATTTGCTGAAATCAAATGCGGGATGAACAACAACAACGAAGCCTGGGAGTGGCAAAAAAAAAAAATAAGAACGGATATATATGGATCAGAGCAACCGGAACGTTCCATTTAAATGAGTTGGATTGCCTACACTTGGGTGTTGTGCCGTCTGTCCAACCCAGAGCTCGGGCACTTGTTTTTCTTTTTACCAACCTCTCTGTAATGCCCTTTTCAATCGTGTTCAAAATTCAACAGAGCTAAACACTCTATTCCAAGGAGACACTCTATTTCGGTAGAGTTTGGCCCAGGAGTTATCCTGCTTAAGCTCAAAGCATTCCAACCTAAGAAGCACCCACATCTCCAAAAGCACTAGATGGAACAATAAGAAACAGTAGGGAAAAAAAATGATTTGCATTTATTTATCTTGGTAGCTCCTCCGTCTTCTGTGTTTGAATTCGTTATTATTCTCGCACTCCCACTGCCAAGGAGGTGGGTGGCCATTCCTTATTGTTTCGCCGCCCCATCAACTCGATTCCGCTCCATTCTGTGCCTCTGCTCCACTAAACATCTATGCGGCAATGATAAACATAATCCCATTTATTGTTTAATGCTTAATAAATAAAGCAATTTTTATTTATTTGCAAGCGTTTTCTAGCTGTTTGCGTTTCGGTTTGCCTGCCCTCTGAAGCGTTTGTGCTGTTGCCTTGCTTTCGTGTTACTGCTGCTGCTGCTGTTGCCTTCGTGCAATTGCGTTCTGTGTGTGCTTTATTGATTTTTATTCCTTTCGGAGATGGCGGCGGCGGCTGAAGCCCTTTTCTGTGGTTGTTATTATCGCAAGTAAAACGCCATCAATTGTTTATTGTTTTGATAATGCGTTCTGTTGTACTTTATTGTTGATACTGCTGGGTGTCGTTGTTGTCGAGGGCTTTGCGTGCAATCGTGGGAGTCATCGATAAGGCCTTCATGTCGACGTAACAGTTAACAAAGCGATAGTTAATTGGGATCAAATTGAATGTGGATTGAACTGAAGTCCACAACAATTAATGTGAATATTAAGGGGGCAATCTCGAGCCGCATTCAACTGCTTTGTGGCCATAACATACCTCGCAGACCCCATTGATCGGCTTTGTAAAGACCAAATCAGAAACCAGTTAAGACGGCGCCATTTGGATTTCCGTTTTCCGATGTGAATGAACTTGAATTCGAATTATGAACCGTATAAATAATAATAATAAAATGTTTATTCTTTCAAGACTCTATGGAGCTCAAACTAGTTTTTGAATTTTATTTATAACTAAAATTGATTATAATCTATGAAGTAACCATCAGTTTCGAGGTGTATAGGCTTAGATTTATATTGAAAATTAAACCATTGACTTAAAGGTTTTGTTGCATAAAGATAAAGCTAAGATAATTGAATTCATAATGAAGTGCCTTGTCTAACTTTAATTAAGTGAAGTCATTGAACAATATTGACACTCAATTTAATATTATTTTGAATATCAATTTTTTGCATCTTCATTTTTAATTTGACTCATTGAAGGTATTATTCCATTCTTGTTTTAGACTCAACTTATTAAAGACAAATCCTTCTTATATCCTCTTGTTTCTTTAATAATTATCTAGCCTTCCTTTTCCTTATTTCCTTTCTAATAAATTTGTGTTCCCTGTTTCTAGTTTATCGCTTAACATAAGTCTGGTTTTTAATAAGTCTCATCTCGCATGTATGTAAAGTCTTTGCCTTTCTAGTCGTTTGTTTCCATCACTTAACCTTCTGACTTAGTTCAACTAGACTTAACTTAAATTTCCTCTAGCTTAAGCCAAGATCCTTGGTTCCTGTTTGCTTGGCATCCAATTGGCCCGCTTCAGGATAATGGTGTTCAAAGCCCCATTGGGCTCGCATCCGTTCCAATGCACCATGCACTCCGCCTGCAGGCACTCCGTGCGTCCATCCCTTCGTCCGTCCGTTCACGTGTTAAACAGGAAACCTGCTTGGGGTCTCCATCGTTCCGCCAGCTATCGCGACTCGGATCTACATATACGGCAGCATATATGGGGCGGTGGGAATGGTGCCGTGGTGGAGGCTCTGGCTGCCGTGTATCCTGGCTTTCTGCCTGATTTGCCCAATTGTGCTGCACGGGATGCGGCGGGGCAAGGGCAGCAGCATAATAAAATTGATTGCATTTTTCACGCTGCAAACTTGGCTTCCACGGCGGAGCTCACGACCCAGTTATTCCACATGAGCCGCCGTCAAGAGCCCTTACATGCCGCCCCGAAAAAAGTGGAGGAGCACAGAGAGAGGGAGGTAGGAGCAAGCCCCTACAAAACGTGGTGAAATAACTATGGAAAATACGAATACAACGAGAGTTGCACGGAAAAGGCACGAAAATAATACATGGGAACAACTTTTGCATAATGCGCTTGCACTTGCAAACAAAACCCCGTGCATAATAGATTCTCTCCGACCTGTCCAGGAACTTTGGGAGCATGTTGACCTTAGTCCGGGGTTCGTTGCCTTCCAGGTCAGTTGGGCCTGGGCCCGCTTAAAATTTCATGGTGTTTATTAATTTCCATCAGCAGCAGCAGTAAGAGCAGCTCCTGCTCCTGTTCCTATTCGTATATAACCTCCTGGTGGGCCTCGGCTCAGGTGCGGCTGTCGTCTCATTTCAAATTTACAACTTTTAATTGAAAAACACTAAGCAGGATTTCGTGATGAAATATTACTGCAGCAGTTGGGATACTTAATCAGCAGGGTATCCGTTCTTTGGTATATATACGCAGTACATGGGGCACAACAGGTGACTGCAGGAGTTCGTGTCACGTATCTGCAGAGGTTGGCTTGCTGACTGGCTGACTGCCTGGTTTCGGTTTACATTCTTAATCACCGGAACTGGCTGCACTGGGTCCTCAGCGAAGGGCAGCAATTAGTGTCTCTGCCACGCCCACAAAGCCCCACCAAATCCACTCCCACTCCCACATTTCACCTGGCAACAAAGGCGACGCTCTCCAGTTCGGTTTAAGTTCCTGTTGGCCGCCCTTGTTGCGGGTTGTTCTAGTTAGTTGAAGTGCCCCGACTTGCCAGCATTTACAACTTTGTTAAAGCTTCTTTGGAATCTCTTGCAAAACATTCGAAATGGCCGGGAAAGAGCACTTTGGGAATTAGAAAGTTTCTGAATGCAGTTTCCAAACTTATAACTGCAGCGATCGAAAAGTGCAATTTTATTTATTTGAACAAACTCTACAAATTTGGGTCAATTGAAAGGGAGGCTATTTTTAAAGATAGCTGATGGATTAATACAAATTCTGCTAAATAAAATATATAAAATATATTCAAAATATATATATAAATAAAAATCCTTGCTTATTTACGGCTTTCAAATGTTGATCCACATATTGAAAACAAATATTTTCTAAGTACTTTCAGGAATTCAAATACTTTAACTTTTAAATAAAAATAACCTCGAAATCTCTTTTAGCCCAATAAAATTATCAACAAAAGCTTTGTTGGTAAACCCAAAATCCGCTGATTCGCAATGTTTTTTCAGCTGAACTAAGCTGAGATCTCCACAGCAATTTGTTTATTTTTACACGCACAAGTAATCTGGCTCAATGCGTAATATTTTTATGGGATTCTCTCCGTCATCTCGTCGTGCAATTTCAATTATTCACACTCCACATTTAATTGCATTAATTAAAACAAGCCGAGAATGTTGAACATTTATTACATCTCCTGGCAGCATTCTCGCTCGTTGCCAGAAGGGAACCTGTGTCCTTATCGGGGACTCTTTCCTTTTCCCTTCTGGAGCGCGTTTCCGGCGTTAATTGAATGCAGATTCCCCGGAGACCGATGGTGGGTGGCTCGAATGGGTTGCAAGGACAGACGACGACTGTCGACTGTCAGGGCCAATTAGCGGAGGGTCCATGGACATTCTGGAGTGAAAGAGGGTGAGAGGAACTGACGTCGCGTCTGACCTCTTGGCATATATAGACTCCTCCGCGGATTGTCAATTTATACTCGTTGATTGATTATGGCAAATATACATTTTTTATTTTATCGACCGCTTGATTGATGCTCTCCTCGTTTTGTGTCGGATGCGAAAATCGACGGTAATTTATTTATGCATATTTATGAGGCATTTTGATTGCCGGCCCGTCATTGAGGAGTGCAAAAATGGATTGAAATATTTCATAACAGTATTTTTTAAGTGTCACTCTGCTGGTAAAGTTCTCTTTCCGGCTGTTTCTTATTTTTTTTTTCCACTTTCTGGACCATCAAAGGCCATTGCCACGTGTCGCCAGGTGGAACCGGGAACGGCCCAATAAATAATTTATTAAACAAAGAGCATGCCCAATGGCGGCAGTGACACTTTAAGCAGCGCACTCGTAATCCCAAAATGTCAGCTACCCTCCCACTTCATCCCCTCCAGCTTCGGCTCCAGTTAAAGTTCCTGAAGCCGGGAGCCACTTCAATTTGCAAGCCAGACAGAAATTCATCGGAGTGCCACCCCCGTCCTGCCGCTCATTGTACCGATGGCATAAAAACAATGGCAACAATAATAATAAAGCATATAAATAAATGATAAGTCGGCCACATGCACAAAAGGCCACGACACACGTCACAGCAAATGGCGAAACGGTGAAGGAGATGTCACAGGGAGATGTGAGAAGGAAATGCTCTTATTGCCTAAGACCCAAAGTGTAGAATTCGGAAGGGTATTTAAGGACTAAAATGGTTTGTTAAAGTTGGAAAAATATATAAACGTAGCTTTAGTTTCTCCTAAAAAATATTTTCCTTGCTAAAACTTTAAGAGAAAAATCTTCAAGAATATAAAGCTTCAATTTTTTAATAAGAAATTTGTTTTAAAACTTGCATTCTTTTATCGTTATATTCATAAAATCGTGAGCCTGCAAACTCTTTTTAGAAACACCATAAAATTTCCAGACTATCCAGAAATAACATCGTATCTGCATTTATGTCTTTATAATACTTCCAATTAATTTTTCATGTTCTAACACCTGGAAATACGTGCATTTTGCTTTGCTTCAATCTCTCTGCTGATGATTCCAATTAAATACACATAATTCCCGGCTAATGACTCCGGCTAGAAGATGGGAAATATCAAACAGAGCCGCGCTTATCTGGGCCCCGTTAAGCTGGCAACATAATTTAAGCCACGAAAGCACGCTAACACAGAGCACAGAACACCGAACGAGCACAGAACGTACACACACTCTCGCAGATAATCGCAGATGCAAACACATAAGCGCACACACACAGAGAGTGTAACTGACGCCGCACTATAGGTTTTTTGACCCCTTTTGCGTGCCAAAAGTCATTTTTTAAAAGTTGGCCGATTGAAGAAATTTTAGGTGCAATGGATTCACAATTGATCATTGATCAATGTTGCATACCAGAATTTTCGATAAATTGCGCCACCTTACAACATCGGCTTATCGAATACAGCTATCGGAAATGCAGCTATCGAAAATGCGCAAATTGGCGTTTTTTATGTAATTTTACAATCGTTAAAAGTCAAATATTAAAGAATATCATTGGAATTTTTGAAACGTGTTCTAACCAGAGGGGTTTGAATTATATGTTTATGCTTTTCAAAGTTGAAAAAATCTCGTTTTGTCCCCTTAATATAGTAAAAGTGTAAGTAACCTAAAAAAGTGCATATTTTTGATGGTGCCTCATTTTTGAAAAGCTATATAAAGTGAGTGCAGCAGAGTCCATCGAAGAAATGTATTCTATGTTGTAGAGTATTCAATTCTTGTTCAAATGAGTGTAATTAGAATTGCCACTTTTAACCACTTTCCGAGATATTTTAATTTTTAGAACATAACCTCAGTGTGAAAACTGCTGAGTTGTTCGGCAAATGGCGCGAGGCAGTTGGCAGTTTTTTATTTTTAATGAATAAAAGCAAGGCGTGCCACGCCCACTGTTATTAAAAATATATAAAATAATTATAAAACAACCCTTGTTTTATATTAAAAAAGTATTTTAAACATATTTTCATAATGAAAAAAATAAAAAAAAATAAGGGGGCGGTGCCACACCCACTTTTTTCTAATTTCAATAGATAATGGTTGTCCTAACCCAATGCAAAAAACCGATTCGAATTATCTTGCTCCGTTCTTGAGATATTAATTTTGGCAAGCAAAAGTGGTCAAAAAACCTATAGTGCGCCGGCAAGTGTTGGCCGCTTCCGCTTCCGGTTGGCGCTGATGATGCTGCCATTGCCGCTGATATCTGTTAAGTCCCTGCACTAAATAACTGTCCTGTGAGGACTTCCTCTCATTGCCATTACAGTCTCAGTCAATTTTGGAGCTAGCAAAAGTTTGACAATTTCTATGAACAGACAGACTTAGGCTTAAGGCCGAAAAGTTTTTGCATTTCGCCAGCTGTAGTCTTTCTCTAAGTTGTATAGGGAAAACAACAACATCCTGGAATTACTGGCCATATTTTACATAACTCTGAGCGCAATAAAAATTAATTTGCTGCCCATTTGGAAGTGCTTAATTTGTAAACGAGACCATTGGGGTCGTCATGGAATCGCTTCAAATTGCTGACTAAGGGCTGGGGCCGGACTGGTGTTGGGGGTGTGTATATATTATATATATATATGGTGTTGTGTTGTGTTGTGTCGGGGGTTTTATTGGTGTTGCCGTAACTGTAGCTGTTGCCTTAACATGTTAAACAAGCTGTGCTTGGCTTTTGTTGTCGTCGGCAAAGGATAAATTAACTTTAAGACGGAGCAGGATCAAAAACAATGTGTCGACATAAAAGGCAATGAAAGCAATATTGAAATTACATTTTGTATTTTCTGTTCTAAATTTTGTCTGATAGCTCGCTCCATCAGCAAGTTTGAAAGTTTCTTAATTGATTTTATTATCTACTTCTTCCACGTTCAATAAAAAGTAATTGTGTCTGATGAGAACCACAAATGAGAGAATAGTGAAAATAAAATCCAATTTCTTGGACTTTACTTTTAATTTTCTATTAACAATTTATAAATTTATTTAAGCCTTTGAAAATTTGAAAATTGAATAACAATAACAACAATTAACTTAACAGAATTTTGTTAAAACTCATTCAAAACTTGCAGAAAAAGCAAGTATTTTTCTTTTGATTAAAATTAAAGATGTCATATTTATATTACTTAAAAGGAACAATCGTGAAAATTGTAACAAAATCCATACATTTTTCGCTTATAGAGAGTGTTCAAATTTCGACTCAAACGGAATCAGATTCTTTGGCATTTATTTCACAGATTTTATCGCTGCTCAACGGCAAAAGCAACATCAGCAATCCGCAAAACACGAACAACTTTTATGGCAAAAACGCAAATGGCGATGAATGTTTGCAATAAAACAAAAGTCGAACAATGCCTCAATTGTTGTTGTTTTTCGTTGCTGTTCCTGTTTGTTATGGTTGTTATTGTTGGTGTGTTTGTGTGTTTGTGTGTTTTTGTGTGAGTGTCAAAGTGTTCTCCCGCTGTGCCCCTTGTTATTGTTGTTAATTTTGTTGTATTTATTGTTTGGACCCATCCAAAAGTCGGTTGATTTTTAAATGTCTCTCTGGCCCTGTCGGGTGCTGTTAATTATGTAGTTGACTGGACAAATTTATGGCTGCTCTGGGGGAGAAAGAGAAAGGGGCTGCTTGCACTTGACACCCATTGAGGGAAAATATCTCAAGTAGACGCTTCCTCATTGTTACAAGAGCATTCTCATTCGTTATTTACCGCCCCAGTTGGTAGTTGATTAATAATTGTCAAAAAAAAAAAAAAAAAAAAACAAAGCAAAACAAAACATAAATAGAATCGTCAACTTTTTCGCTCTTGACTTTGACCTCTGTGGGTGGCTCTCTATTGGAGCTTCCGCTCTGCCAGACGGATGGATGGGTACTCGGTGGGTGTGGAACTGTAGCAGCACCCCTTGGCAAGTAGAACGCGTCGACTGTACAAGAGCTCCGACCTCGACAATTCCGGGGTTGGACGTGGACCCGGCCTAGAAGGCCAAGATGAAGGGGAAAGCCTGGGGGCTGTCTGGGATGTACATATATACATATGTATTTAAATACGTATGTCCCGTAAATAGGGGCGGGCATTACATAAATCCATGTCTGTCTCCGTGCATTTAATGCATACACATTGGTCTGATTTAAAAAAGGCTGGAAAATTCTGAGCCACAACAAATTTCAGCCAGGCGGCTGTGCCGCAGATTGAACAGAATATCTGGGTGGTGGCGGCATTAAGGAACGAACTGGTGCATCATCATCGTCCATAAGTATAATGCGCCACTCAATGTGGCGTTGTGTGTGTGTGGATTAAAGGGATGAGTGTCTGGGCGAGATACATCTTAGGGGGTTAATATTTATGTACTGCTCGGTTGTAAAATGTTGAGCAAACAGCGTTGGCTTTATACCCTGCACTAAGACGACTTAAGCCAAAATCAGTTCTTTCCTCACCTAAGCTCTGTTACTTTCATTCTGTTACCTTTAGTTCTTGTCACTCAATACACTTTTCCTCTTTGTATGCCAAAGCCAAAACCATTTTACATTTTCACTTGGCTCGTAACCCACTCAAAATGGATGCCATCAATCGGCGGATGGAAATGGCCACCAAAAAGTTTTCATCTGTCGATTGGGAAACCCGAAATGGAAATGATTAATAACTTTGCCCAATGCACTCTATTCGCCGTGGCTTTTTCGGCTGTCAGAGACAGAGCTACCCCGAAACTTTCCCAATGAGCCATGGAGTAAATCCGAGGTCCTGTGTAGGGCATCCGGTAAGTGGCTATCAGGCCATCTCATCGCATCCCATCCAGTTTGTTTCCGTCCCTTTCAGCCAGCAGCTTCCCCAACATTTATAAAATTGTACATTCCTTTTTGTCAAGAACTTTTTACGCTTGCCACCACCCTGTTTCTGGTTGAGTGTCAACGCAACGCTGCCATCGCAGCTTGCAAGTTACAGTTTGCCGGCAGTTTGGCCAAATTGGCTGCTTTTTAGCCGGGTCTGGAAAATTGTTTATAATAATAACTAGTTTCTATTAGAAATAATATTATATGTTGTATATAAATTGTTAACATTAATATTTAAAATATGAAAATTCTTTTATGGCAATAAGTATCCATTTCTTTAAAAACAATAATCTGAAGAGTCTTTGAAGAAAATAAAATTGTATTTCTTCTATAAACAGTTTCCAAAACATTTTATTACATTTATCAAAGCAAAGAATGTATTCTAAAAATATATATACATTTCCAAAATCGTAGCTATTTTTCTCATATTTTCAAAGCACCTTTTTGGCTACTTTTCATTATCCTTTGCTCCCAACACTGCTCGGAAAACTCGTAGCGAACTGTGTCAGCTGCCATTTGGCCTGGCCCGTGGTCTTGCTCGTTGACTGACAAACTGCGATGCGTGTGGTGGCGGTGGTGCAACGCGGAGGAAATTGTGGAAGTGAGGAAAACGGTGGAGCGTTGGTGGTGCGATGGCAGAGCCAACCACTTGACGATGCGTTATTTGTCTTTCAACACGGCGCATCATCAACATGGCGGGGGTTGTGCCGTGGCTCCTCATATTTTATTCAAGGCAAGTGTCATGTGCACATGAACTCAGTCAGTCAGTCGGTGACTGAATAGCAGCCACTTCCACTTGGCCAGGTTTGAACTCTGACTCCGCTCCCCCAACCCTGCGCCTGCCCCTGCTCCTTCATTGGCCGTGTCCAGTGGGCAAATGGCTTTTAATTGCCGACACGCAGGCGAGACGTTGGAGCGAGGTGAGCAATGCATTTTCCAAACATTTTCACTCAATAAACTGCACTAAAAATAGAGCCAGCCGCCCGTGCTGAACTTTGACACACAAGGCAAACAAACAAATTACGGCTGGGAAAGAGGGAAAATTCGAAAATCTTCTTTCACGCACAAGTTGCGTTCTGTAAACAAATCTGTTTCCATCACTCAAATGCATCCACAATTTCGGATTCCCTGTGTTGTTTAGGATTCTCCGTGTTGTTGCCACATAATTAAATCTGAATTCAAACAGAATGCGCTAAACATTTCAGACTATTTTACGGCTGTCGGATGGCAACAGAAAATAATTGTAAATAGACAGGGGAAGTTCATATTGAAGGGTATGGGTTAATTTGGGATACAATTTCTTCTCTCCTTTGCAAGTAGTCATAGCACCGAGCAATGTGAAAATAAAAGCTATTTCGTGTTTATTGAACTTTGATCTGTTTCAGAACTTTTATTACAGATTGCCATAAATCTTTTAAGCCCCTAATTTACCCAATAAACGGTTTTAAAAAACTGAAAACTAAGCATATTTATTTTCTTCCCTTTGCAGGTAAGCTTACGGCACTGCATCTGCTGCTTTTTATCAGAAGTCTGCTTTGTATCTGATGGCTACAAATAAGTATCTACATGGTTTTGGCTTGCCAGACACGCAGCAAATAAGTGCAAGTGGTACGAGCCGCTTGATGTTGATGTCCTAATGCCCCAAACAACGACTTCAGTGGCGAAAGGAAAACAGAAAAATATAAAAGTAAAATAGTATAAAAAAAAACTAGTGGTAAGAGCAGCGCCAACAAGGCGTACGGGGGAAATCACAACAGTTGCCAGCGAAAAAGAAGTCTTTAAACGGCAAACGAGGCCAGAGACAGGGACTGAGATGCCTGACAACGAATGGATGGCTACAATTGTTGCAGACGCATTGACGGCACCAGAAATACCAGGAAGGAAACTCAGTTTGAAGAGGTTGCGGTTACCCAAGGGTGGAGTCAAAGGGGGGGCTAGCCGAGAAGGTCTAGCTTCAGTTTTGTCAGCTTCCTCTGGCGATGAAAGGAGACTTTTGTAGGAACAACTTAATAGACAGTTCGGTATTCCTTAGTGTTGGTTAGAAAATATTTCGAAAAAATAAGTTTGAAATTTAAAAATATTTTAGTTATGTAAATGAGTGTTTTAAAGGGTTATTTATCCTAACAAGCAACTGACATACCTCAGTATTAAAATACTTATAATAGTCTGAGTACTTTCTTTATTTTAAATATTTACTAGCCAAAGCTTCAATCATAAACTAAACGTAAATATTAAGTTTTTCTTGTCATGAAGCTTTAAATACAACTTAAACTCAGCTAAAAAATGGCTGTAAGATCATCATTTTCTCGATCTGCCTGCAACTTGGAAAATTGATAATGAGCCGCAGACGAGACTCGAGAGCAGCTCCACGCAGCATGCCATATTTGGCACTCGATAGAGCCCCTGTCCCAGTCCCTGCCTTTGATGAATGGGAGCTGCATGAATGACTCGACTGACCAACTGCAGAGTCCATATATAATGCATATATACAACAACCCCTCCCGGCTGTTTGTCTGGGGCGTAGAAAGCAATCAGGCGTGCGATAAGATAAGCCCGAAGCCGGCTTACAAGCGACCAACTCAACCTGACGCTCCCTTGGGGCAAAAAGTTTTAATTATGATTGACATGCGGTTGCCGGCGACGACGACGCTTCAGCGTCAGCGTCAGCCTCCCCTCGCAGCGGCATCGATTTCGACACAACTTAATTTCTGAAGAGGGTTGTTGATTGCCCCGCTCACAGCCCCAACCCCAGCCGGGGTTGGATTTTCCAATGGCGGTGTTGAAACTCATCAGTCAAAAGCAGCCACCGCCGTCGGTCGACTCTGACACGAGACAATTGCAACACAAGTTGCGGCCACGGACCACGGAAACGGAAAACGGATAGCGGATAGCGGGAACCATCCCTCAACGAAAATCTGCCCTAGATGAGGGTTGATTCTGATCCACAGCACGGACGGGCAGACAAGTCGAGGGCATTGTAACATTTCGCACACAGAAATATTAAATTATAGTCGCATTAACTCCAAACACGCAACATGACAAAGTCACTCCAGTTGCGTGCTTGCATAAATCTGGCACGCAACAAAAAAAAAATTTAACTGATGGCATTGCCCTTCCCAGCGTTGGGTGGTCCCTCAAAAAATGAAAGGGAACAAAAAGGAACAGTTGTCCTATCGATTTCCTGAAAATTTCGTTATAAAAAACGATTCTCTTGAGATGAAATCAGAGATTAAAGTACATATTTTTATTGTTGTTTCCTCGGGATGTTTAATTGGCCACAATATACATATGCCTTTGAACCATTTTTTTAATATTAATTATAAATAAATGAAGCGAAATTTAATGAATTTTAAAATTATAAACACTTAAAGTACCTGTTTCTAATAAATAGATATTTTGCAATTTATTTATTTCCCAGAAACTATCTGTTCTTAATAGAAATAGGAAACAATTTATGACTGAATATTAATGCTGTAAAAAGAAAAAAGATACTAAAACTCAATTAAATTTGATATTCCTTTCGAATTAGTTACTTACTACCAACAAATATAAATTTTATTATTTTTCCTGCCAAACAAACTAACAAAAGAAATGTAAAGAAAATATTATGTTGACTTTTGGCAAATTGTCCGTTTAACTACAGATAAAAACAAAGTTTGCCATTAAACTTAAACCTTTTGGCTTATTATCCTTCGTGACAGGCTGGCAAATGTCCCAGAGCCGAAAGCTGCCCCGGGAAGACGATTCCACGGCGCTCAAGTAAAACATTTCCCTTTATAATCCTTCGTGACAAACATCACTTATCATTCACACTGTCGTCCCGGCATTATGTCAGATTTCTTATTTATATAATGGCCGTAAAGCACTACTTTTTTTCCGCCCGTCTCGGCCCGCATTTGAATATTAAAGATTGTGCAAATGGAGAGGATATTTCAGTTGGCCGCAGGGGGTCGGCCACTGCCACTGCCACTGTCGTGGCTTCCTCGAACTCGCCCCGTTTTGTGTCATGTGAGAATAACGGAGAATGGCCAACCCATTCAATAAATACACTGCAAGAAAACCGGGGACAGGCTGGTGGAATGAGGCAGACAGGCAGACAGTCAGGCGGCCGGGCTCCCACATCACTTAGACTTCCGTTCCATTTAAGCCGTTAAACGCGCAACGCATTCATCTTAATTAACGATCCTGGGAGGAAGGGCCAGCCAGGTGGGTCGTGTCTGTGCTCAGTGTATTTGGGGCCACGTTAAGGGTAAACAGCCGAAAAGTTTGTCGACGCCAACGTTTGACGTCGCATGCAAAAAAAAAAACAAAAATATATAAGAGAAACCCGCACACACAAAGACACACACTTGCGCAACCAAAAAGGATTTCGTCCGCAGGAGCAAACAGGCGATTCCAACTCCACATCCCGATCCCCGCCAGCGCGTAACAATGCCGCCTGAATGCCACTATGAATGATTGCCGCGGCTCGCTTTGTTCATGTACATTTCAAATTTTCAAACCCATCACTGAGGGAAATTAACTACCTAAAACTAGGATTTTAAATCACGATCATAAATTAATAAATAAAATAAAATACATATCCTAAAACATAGGTTAATAGGGAAAGTAATCTTAAGAAATCCTTATTTCAGAACCTTTATTTTCTCAGTGGAAACACGATAGCCAGACGTTGGCTTGGACGCTTTTTGTGCGGCGCAGCGGAAGTGAAGCAAAGCGGAAGCGCTCATACGCCATGTTGGCTGGCAATGGGGCGACGTTTGAAAATTGAATAAGCGCAAGTTTCGCGTGCCAAAAATTGTGTTTCTTGTTGCCGTTTCTGCCGTCCGTTTTTCTCTGGCGCTCCCCTTTTTCATTACCAGAAAGAAACCGGCACTAGGAAATTACTCGAGACCCGCCTGCGACTGAGAACGAGACTTGGGTTTTGCAGATACTTGGCCGGCGATAAAAAGGTCGCAAGTTCGGCCGTACAACTCAATAAGCCAAGTTAACAGTCTATCGAACAGTGGGTCTGTGTGTGTATGTGTGTGTGTGTCTACCCTCGTTGGTTTCTGGCGGAACTGACAGTTACCTAATAGCAAACATAGATAAACCATTAAGTTTTTTGGGGTACTATGTAGCCTGTGCACCGAACAACGCAAAGAAACGAGCTCACAGCGAGTTAAATTCCAGCCGATGGCCCGACCTGTCGCTCATACCAAATGCGATCGATAATTCGTGCTAAAAGATAAATTGCTGTTATTCCCCGGCCAAGGAAGGCATAGTCGCCGCAGTTGGCTAATAGCGTCGCTGATTCCATTAATTTGCCCACTGACAGCGGCCAAGGAGGTAGGAGATAGGGGCCAGGAGGCTGACCTGGCCGTATCCTCCTTCGTTCCTCCGAAATCTGGCTAAGGCTCGCATCATTTTGACACTAATTAATTAAGTTTTATTCTCCGTTGTTTTGTGTCTGTGTGATTCAGCTACCAGGGAATTTATCTTAAGCAAATCAGGCAAATTGCAGCTGACGAATTAGAAGCGATTTATAACAAGCAAGGCAATCTGAGAATTTCCAAATAAAAATAAATAAATAAAATAAATAATATACTTAACGAAAATCAAAGCTCAGTAGGCAGTTTTCCCCCTGGGAATATTTAATAAAAATTCCAGCTTTGGGACTCAAATAAACCGATGCTCTCGGAATTCCCTTTCCTACTATTTATAACATTTTTTACTTTAAAAACAAATCATAAATTGAAAACTATATCAGAATATTTCCTGCTCAGCCCATAAAATATATCAGGCCTTCGCATAGCAGAAATCCCCTTTGGGGCTTTGCCCTCAACAGCTCATCAAATAAAATCTCCCAGACCGGCAGAAGCGAGCCGTATCTATAATAAATATCTATGGTAATGGATCGATTGCAAAGTGTCACCACAGAGAAGTCGCCTGCTTCAGGCCTGAAGTGAAGCCATTAGATATGGCCAACTATAAATAAATATTAATTAATTCTGGGGGCGGAGGGGTTGACACACATAAATCTCCAATGAAATGCATTCCGAATGCCCAACAAAAAATCTCTCATATTTTTTATTTATTATGAAAATGTGTTGTGTGTGTGCTTTTCGTTAACAATTTCGAAATATTTTTCTTCAGTGATTTATTAAACAAACATTTGACCAATAAAATTGACGGAAAATACCGCGAGATGTGTGGCGATCCCAAAATATAAGCCAGATGAAATTGTTGTAATAAATATAAGCTAAATTTAAATATTTGCCGAACTATATGAGTAGGCAAATGCGTGGCGTATATCACGTTCAAAGCGCTTCATTTATGCCCGACCGACAAAAATGTTGGCACCCGGTCTTTACAGCATTAAAAAATATATAGGAAAAATTTGTGGTAAAATAGGCAAAGTATATTTGAAACGCTTGGCCCGTTGCCTTTTTTATGTTCTCTTCTTTTTTTTTGGCGCGCCGCTAAATTTAGCGAGCAAATATTTGTGGCCAAAAACGAGGAGGAGAACCGCTGCCTCAAGTCTTATGCAATGCAACCCAGTTGAGTTTTTTGTGGGGAAGGGATGTGATATTTCTGGGGTGCCCTAGCCATTTAATTGCCCCTTTTCCACCCATCCACCCAACCATTCCCATCTACCAGTCGCAAGTGTCAAAGACCCCATGACCGAGTGTACCAGAGTTGGAAATCAAAAGAGAAATAAAATCTCAAATGAAATGTTGACAACTTGGCAACTTTCATCGCGAACTGCTTCATTGCGTTCAATTAGACGGCAGTCGGGCAATCTCAAACGGACCGATTTATCAATGTACTTATATATTTTGAGTGGCATATCTCAGATATTGGAAAATGTATATTTGTTTGGGGGGGAGAAAACTGAGCAAGAACCATTATAATTGCATAAAGTTCCAGCTAATGTACAAACTGCAAGCACAATTCCATATTGCGCCGAACAACAAATTCAATTCAAAACAAATTTATATGAATCTGGCTTGTAAATAATTTTTTATGACTGTATTTTAGACATATAATATACGAGAGACCATTTTCCTAGACAGCCTGGGGCGGATGTCTAGAATGTTTACTTCAAAATTGAAAAATAAAACTGGTACGGCTATAATTTTGGAACTTTATGGGCTAATCATAAAGGCTAAATATAAAACTATTTAATTGTAAATGTCTGATTGAAAATACAATGAAATTGAAATATTTAATGAGTGAATTATACAGAGAAGCTTAAGACAAATACAAATAATAAAAGAAATCAAAATTAGATTGTGTAAAAGAAAATAAATAAATACAAATTTTAAAAATTATTTTAACTTTAGAACATCTTCTTCTGACCAAACTACAAGTTCCCACCGAGAACTGCAAATTTTATAAAAAAAGGAAAATCACAAAAAAAAGGGAGACCATAAAGACAGACACGTTTTTGCAGTTGCCAAATTAACGGGGTGCAGACTTTTAGAACAGACTGTCGCCGGCCGTCATTGTCGCTCGCTTGGCTGCCAACTGCTGCACTGCTGCACTTTTTGCAGTTGCTGCCGCCGCCGATGAGTCAGGCCGCATCTCTGTGTCTACATCTGCTTCTCAGTCAGCAGTTTGCATTTTAATTTTCATTTGTGCATTTGGCTGTGAAAATCGTTTTTCTATATGCTCAAAAAAAAGGAAACAAGGGGGAAGAGAGCTAAATTTTTTTCGTTTTTTACTTTCGGCAATTTTCACACAAATGCGATTTTGAAAATAGGAAAACCGCACAAGAGTCTTTATCCATGGCCTTTTGTTTTTAGGTGTTTTTGTTTTTAAATTGAATGCGTTTTAGTTGTGTGCTTCTGTTGTCGATTTTGTTGCATTTTCAACAGCCTCTGCACGTGCTTTGATGATGCAATTTTGAAATCGCCACACGCTGCCAGAATTCATTATACGAACACACACTCTATATATGTGTGTAGACTGTTTGGCCGCTCAAATAGCAATCGGCCATTGGCCATTGGCAATTGCCAATTGACTGCTGTGCTAATTGCTGAGCCAACACGCAACGAGCCCAGAAAGTCAAACTGAAGCGGAGCACAGCGACCGATAAATGTATAGAAAAATAGACTTTTTAACTTAAATACTTAACAGGCAAGTGCCATACGCTGGCAATATGGGATGTGCAAGTGCACAGTTATATGAATTACCCAACCAAACTGGTTTGGAGTGTCGATAAACACCATTTGGCTTAATTGTTTCCCCAGGAACCTCTCTCAATTATCCAATCAAATGACATTCTTGAAATCTCAACACTAGAAACTCGCCGAGAATTCCAGGAACTCTAAGCTGTGAAGTCCCGGTATGAGAATCGGTAATCTTAATTATCTTTTCAGGTTCAATGTCATTATTATAAAAGATTTTCAAAGGAAATAAACGATTAGATAGCCCAGGGTGCTAAAGATATACTGATTACTTTATTTTCATTCTGATTATAGAAATATAATATTTGAGATAATAAAGAAACCTTGCACTTGCATTGCAGAGGGTCAAAGAAAGAAAGTGATTTAGTTTTAATAGGTAAATAATTTCATGAAGGAAATATTTATAGCTCTTTAAAGAATAATAAGAAAGATGGCAGCATTAAGATATTTGGGAAATATATGCAGAAGCAGCAGCAGCAGAAGCATCAGCAGTAGCATCAGCAGCAGCAAAAGCACCAGCAGCTGACTGCAATCTCTGCCAGTTACTGCCATTGTCCCATGTTATTTCGACCCGGCTAACAAGTGACATCATGGGCCAAATCAGCCCCTGTTCCCAGTACCGCCAAAAGCCAATTATATACAATGCGTCTGCCGGATCTTCTCGAAAGCCAACCGGACATCAATGCGATCACGGCGGACTTTCGGCGAATTTAATGACTAAGCATAGTGCCAGGGTGATTGATGCATTTTTATGACAGGCGAGCGTGGGTGCTTCGCTCGCCGATGCACTCGTAATTGATTTTAAATAGCTCGCTCTTTAAATTAGAAAGTTAGTTGGTGTCACAAAGTCTCCAGTTGCCAGCTTCATTAGCTTATTTATTTATGTATTTATTGCGGCTCAGCTGGGGCGCTGAACGGCTGAACAAACTTTCCCGGGTCGCAGCGTTTAACACTTAATTAATGCATATTTAACCGCCGGGCAATTTGAGGCTGGCTAATTACAAGACAGACTCTTCTCTCCATTCGCAGCCCCTGAGGGCGTCGATTGGAAAAATGCGACGGGGATCGGGGTTGGTCCCAGTCCCAGTGTTAATTTAAATAAACGGAGTCTCTCTTGTTTTATTTTATTTTTTGTTTTTGTGGGCTCGAAGACGCGAAGTCAACTCATTTGCCTAACTGCCAAAGGGCCGCAGGCCATAGACACGACACAGTCACAATTTCAGGTCTTTTTCCACCTTTGACAGAACCCTGTCAGCTGGCATTTAACTCAAACTCTAGAAAGGCTGTAAAATATTGTGTATAACATTATAACTTTATTGTAATTATTTGGCTGTCTCTGCCTTTGCAAAAATTCTGGCCACGTTTTTGTGCCTTATCAGCGTCTTGTGAGCGTGGGCTTATGTTACACCTTCTTTTGCGTTTCTTGTATTTTTAAGCTTTTGCTGAAATGCCATAAATTTGCTAATTTATTGTTAATGTTCTTTTAAGTTAATTACACAACGCTCAAGCAGCCACTGAAAGTTTTTGTAATCAAGGAAACCATTCCCAGTGAAAGATTGATGGCTTTTTTCACCCTTCGGTTCTCATGTGCACATTTAGGCTAATGAAGTTGAGCCGGGCTTAGGTCACAAATTGATCGATTTTGGGCTTTATCTTAAATTCATTTCACTCGAAATAACACTTGTCTATTTTTAGGATTTCCTTCTTCCTCGGCCAAGATTTCAATTAAGTTTAATTTGGTTAATGAAATGTATTGATGCTCGCAGCGCCGCCATTAGCCTTTGGCAGTTTATTAAAAGCAATTAGTTAATTTTAGTTAATTTAATCTCTCTAAACTGTGATCTCATGCAGCGTGGCCACAAAAAGTGTATATATGTATGTACATATATATATATTGAGCACATTCGATATACGATGTGGGCATATGACACATTTCGTGACAATTTATTGGACATATCGGTGACAACAACGAAAAAGGCAAAGCAAATGCAATTGCCATTGCCCGAAATGCATTTGAAAAACTGATTTTGCTATTTCTCTCGACTATATTTTTCTGCTGAAAAAAAAAACACAAAAATCACAAACGTAAATGTCACTTTGTTTTGGTTTTTGTTTCTGCCTTTGTTTGCTTTTGTTGGCGCTTATTCTGAGATTGTGAAACTGAGAAATTGACATCAAAAGTTTTCTGCTGGTTTTCGGCTTTTTTGTTGCTGACCAAAAATGGTCATAATGCAAAATGTCAAATGCAAGTCACAGCCATACACGGAAAGAAATAAGTAGTCTTCAATTAATTGCCTGGCTTAGCCATGAAAACGATTTGTCAATTGCTATTTGAACGCAGCAATGCAATGACTCCAATTATTTATAATTTAGCAATTGCCTTATTTGTACACAATAAAAAATATTATTAAAATATTTATCCTTTAATCCTCTAATATATACATATTATTAAAAAATAGAAATTTGTAAGGTTCATATATATTTCTCCTTAAATTCTTTGCCACATTTTATAGAAGAAGCTTCTGAAAAGCTAACAAATGGCTTTTATTAAATATTTTATCACTGAAAACCATTATAATTAATATCTTAGATTTAGAATACCTTTTTCTATAAATACTTTCCGTAATTTAGGCAACATTTATTTATTTAGATTTATTGTACACTCCTTTAGTTTGGGGAATTATCTGTGAAATGCTTTAAATTAATCAAGTTCACATTTGACACCACCCATAAATATCTTTTGTTAGCCTAAACTTGTTTAAGTAGCTGAACGTGTATGCAAAACCATGTATATTTTAAAATAAATAGCAATCAGCTTCCATGTTTTTTTCGGTGTCGATTTATGGCCTGCGACCAACCAACCGACCAGGTTGACGGTATTGGCCAACGTTTCTTGGCTGCTTATGTGCCTCCTGACTGTTGGCTGTCTGTGCCCTGTCATCGGCATCGTCATCCTTTTAAAGCTGCTTAGGCGGCACGCCTCATTGCCAACGATGGGCGAGAGCCAGCGAGGCGAAGGCATCGCATCAACATTATAGTAACAATAACAGCCGGCACTCAACAACTTCATTTGCACCGCTCTTGGCATAGCTCATATTACACGCACCGTCTACGCGACGCCAAGTCACCGAGCACCCCTGTCCCCGTGTATTTCGTGTCCTCCATGTCGAACTCATGCACAATTAGTCACTTGCAAGTCAATTAAGTTCCCAGCGCGCCAGCCACAACAAACCGCAGCCACATCCCCCAGCAGACCCAGTCGCAGTCCCCTGTCCCAGACCCATCCTCAACCCCACTGCCACATATCCCCGTACAGCTGTTCTTTGGGTGACGATGGGGGAGACGTACTCACGGATACCTGTGGCACCACCGTCTGGGATCGGAACTTGGGACATTACACTGAAAAATATATATAATATATAATATAATTCAAATAATTAAGAGTGAGACTTATGAGAGCAATCCTTTCCCACCAAGGCCTCATCTTATTCCAAATTGCTTCCTGCCAAGCTAGTCAGGACTTCCTTTATTTCTCTCAGTGAAGTGGTAGTGGCAAGGAACTAGCACGAACCGAGGCACTCATTTGCAGTAAAAAGCAATGACAATGTCGGCGACAACGACTGCGACAAGAAAATTAAAGACTGAGACCATAGAGACATGGGGGGACTGGAACATGGTCACCAGGGTGTAAAGGAGGGGGTCTTTTGGTAAAACAAAAACCATATTATTAACGCCTCATTAAATTTTTAACGATTTTAAATTACAGACTGCGGTGCGGGGCAACTAATGAATACCAATTAGCCGCAGCCGACGAGTGTTGTGTGTGCATTGCCGCAGATTAAGACACAGCACTCACAAGGCTCACCTATGGCTCCAATAATACTCCTAATAATCAGTAATAACAAGACAGCATTTCCAGCCTAAATGCCTTTCAGTGTCTAACAATGCGTAATTGACATTCATTATTGGCATGACCACTCCCTGCCCGCCCCTGATGTAGCCAAAAAAAAAAGATTATTAATCAGCTATTGGCATTTTTTGTTGTAATTTTTTCCATTTTTTAATTGTATACACTTGTAACATGCAAATGAGTCTCGGACAGAGACATGAACAAACCCAGACGACGGGCACGACTCTGCTGCGGTCAGGGTGCTCTGATATATCACGACTTTGACTTTCCGAAATAGCGCGATCCACAATGACCAACACATAGGCCAGCAGGTCTATGAATATTCAAATGGATTTAATTCCATTTTTTAACCCGAATCGCATTCATTGAATTACTTTGCTAGCTGCCTTTGTCCCTGCTCGACTTTTATTGTTTTCCCTCTGTTGTTCGCATGGCAAATTAAATGTATAATTAACAAATAAATAGCTTCCGTTGACGTTTATTATGTGCCAGCATTTCCAAGATTTTTGGCCAACGCCACAAAAGACGAAATTGAATGGAACAAGAACCACTGCCTCACGAAAACTATTTTTTATCTTTCTGTCAGGTTGACACGTTTTAAATATGTGTCAGTTATTAGCCCAAGTCGCAGCTTTGTTGAAAGTGTTTTCTCACCCGTGGAGGATTTTAATTTATTGTTCCAATGGCCACTGAATTTCTGGGAACGTGTCTGCATATATCACTATTTGATTACCCATAAAACGCTATGCCTCAAGGTTGGTCAGCAAATAAAATAGAAAATTAGTGGAAAAAAAACGAAGAAATATGGCTCAAATTAAAGCAATCATTATAAAATGGAAATGGAACTATTAAAGTTTGCTCTAGAAATATTTAAATACAAGTGGAATTGCGCAACCATAAATATACAACTTGACGTATGTCAAGTCAGAGGGGAAGGACAAGAGTGGGACTTGTGTCCTTAAGGACACCTAGGAAATGCAAAAGATTCCTAGAAAAAAATACAATCTGAAAATAAAATCTTTGCGCATCTGGAACTTTAAGTTGACTTACCATTCCTTTCTATCCAATCAATTCCGGGGGTTAGACATTTTGTACAATTTGCTTCCGCTTCCATTGGCAACATTTTTGCCGGTTTAACTTTCGGACTTTGTTTGCCATTTTCTGTGGCATTTTTCGTGGGCTTCGCTGCTATATTCTATAGCGCAGAATTTCGCCTCCCTCTGACATAATTTTTGTTTTCGAAAAGAAAATAAACGAGTCGCTCGCACGCTCCCCAGCTCGCCGGGTTTTTGGCCGTTTCTCATACCGCCCTCCTTGGGGTTGTTTTTGTCGGACGATTTAATATCAAAGCGAGCCGACAGCAGACACAGCGTATATATATACATATATACATCATATACTATATACCCATCTGTATAATTACAAAATTTATGAACAAAATTTTGCCCGCCTCTGAAAACTAAAAAATAAGATTGCCCTTTAAAACAAACTTTTTTTAGAAATAACATTTGTCCACCTCTTGAAACTAAATAGAAAACAATAAAATTAAAGTTATTTTTACATATAAATTTATTTTTATTTATGTTAAATATAATTCACAAGCTTAAAACTTATTAAACTAAATAAAAAACTATACAAATGAAGTCCTTTGTATTTATTTATTTTAAGAAAAAATAAAATTTATCTTAAAAATAATTAAAAAGCTTCTTTAACTAAAAAAAAAACTCTATTATCAATTAAGTTTTTTATTTAATTTTAGTTTATTTTAACACAAAACTTCTTAAGAAATGGTTCACAAGAAATACAAAATTACTAGCAAAAGACTTAGGCAACGAACTTGACTGCAGAGCAACGACTAAGAACGAAAGCGCCATCTAGCGGGCACAGCTAGTGTGCGAGAGGGCCGAGACAGAAAAAGAGTATAATGATCAAATCCATCGCGCTCTTTCCCTCTCTTTCCCCTCGCCAACAAGCTGTAGTTCAAACTACGGCCGCTTGATGGTTTTTTCGCTCTTTCGACCCTTTCAAACAATGTTTTAAAATATGTTTTACCAGTAAATGAGTCATTTTCTACCCCATATACCCAATATATTCTTGATCAGCATAAACAGGAGATTCGATCTAGCCTTGTTCTAAAATTTGAAATGCCAAATTGCGAAAATGAAATATCATATCTTGGCCAAAAATAAATGAATTTCCATTCGGAAGGCTTTATGGCGTTTGTATTATATTAGCTTAGCAAACCAGCAAAACAAATTAAAACGTTTTTATTTCTTAACATTTTAAAAACTCATAATAATAAAATTAAAAATATATTAAGTAACTGATTGACAATAAATACGAATTTTAAGATGCTGGCTTAAAACAAGACTGAAATAATCAAAAAAGAAAAAAACAATAGAAAATATGAAGAAAATTATATGTATTTAAACCAAGATCTTATAGGTGGGAAAAAATAAATAAAGATTAAAACCAAGATTAAGTTTTAAACGACTGCTGCCACGCCCCCATTGCCTTGTTTTGGCAGGGTGCAAAACCGAAAACAAAAGTTAAATTGTTCGAAACATGAACTTTGGCGAATGATTCCTTCGCTGTGTTTGCCTTTTCTATATTTATTTTGGGTGTCGATTCTTTTCATTCCGTTTCTGCCGGGGTGCAACCAATTTGCTAAACAAAGCCGGGCCGCCGCTGAAAGAATGGCCAAAATTAGGCAAAAAAAAATAAAATAAAAGAAAGAAAAAGACAAATACAAATATTGTCAAAAAGCGAAAAATCGAAATTTATGCAGGCCCCTCGCGATAAGCCATCTAAAATCGGTGTCTCTGGGTCTCTGCATCTACGTATACCATATAGTATTCCAAAATCCGAATCAAAGTCTGGCCGAAAGCCGACTTTGGAGTGTGTGTGGGCGCGTGTTGGAGCCACCATTAAGTCGAGAGTTACTCTCGGCCTGAAATGGTGAGACAATCTGTCCCACAACTGGTTTTTGTCGTCTTTCGAAAATAGATTTCGTTTTTATTGAAATTATGACATTCATCTTAATTTGCGCTATCGCATAACTTATTAATTTTGTATCTGTCTCTCTTCTCTTTGCAGGTGTGTATAGCCATCAGAACAGGTTTATTCCCCCAAAAAACCAAAAACCAAAGCGAGACGAGAATATATCTACGCATCGTTAGAGGGATGGCCAAGACTGACTTTTGCTGACTTTTGCAACTCATTAAAAACTGCAAAACGTTGCACAAGTGAACTTGACAGCTAACGAAGGTCCTTGGCCCGAAGTCCTTCCCTGTCATTCCCATTGTTCCCACTCTCCTCCTCCCCCTACTATTGCTCCTGCTCCTGTGCATTTTGCAGCCCACAAAATACAAAAGTTGCTGAAGTGCGAACAGAAGGTATTCTCACCACAACTGAAAGATACAATTGCTGGCAGGCAAAATGCGGGCTGAAGTTGAGATACGAAAGTGTTTGCCTCATTTTGTGTCACTTTGATGGTTCCACAAATGCATTTATTGATAAGATAGGAACACTAAAATTGTCAAGAAGTTATACATTTATATTTATAGCTGCATGAATAGAAAATCTAATATTTAAAGACTCATAAAATACTCCCACAAATCTCCCTTTCTCTTTCTCTCGCATCACATGACCTCTGAGTGTCTTTAACCTTCCGCCTCTCAATCATCCTTGAAGCCCGGGAATAAAGCCCCTGGAGTGCAACTAGGACTCTGTGCCTGGACTCCTCCTGCAATTGCTGCATGGCCCTCACTCTTTGCGGCAGCTGGCACATGATAAATTCCTGGGACGGGGGACTCAGTCTCCGCTCGTTTGTAATTCAATTAAAGGGAAAACAAGAAAACAAAACTGCAAGTGTATCATTAATTTGAGCCTGTGCCAAGGCCCTCTCCCGTTGTAGTTACCCAAGTCTATATCCATATCCATATCCACATCCACACATAAATATATCCATGTGCATGCCTGCTGTTTGGGGCTGTCATTAATCTTTCGACAGCTCCCCCTGCGAAAATCATTTTCAATGGCAAGGCTTTGTACTGTGGAGCCAAGAGCTGGGAGCTGCCTTTGTCTAATGATCGCGTGCAGTTTTTCACATGTTTTCCATAATGGGGCCAGTCGCCATACATCATATTTATGCCAAACTATTTCTATATCCACATGCACATTTGACAACTCGTACATACATCTAAGGCTCGTTGGCAGACAGACAAACAGACAGACAGAAGCGGGAGGCTGGCCAGATGGAGAGTTATGTCGGTTGATTAATGTTCGGCTCGCCATCCAGATGTCAGCTTTGTGAATGAGCCCAGGCTCTGCTTAATCACTGCAACAATTTCAACTTTAATTATTCTGCTTACTTGCCTAGTGGCCAAGTTCTCACCCGGTTTTGTTGTGACTCCTGAGTGCGGGATTAGGTTGTGTTTGGACAGAAAAAATTGCAATCGCAATATGGTTAAATTGGTTGCTTTTAATTCTAACATTGAGCTGGAAAAACATTTTAAATATTGTGCTGTAATATTGCATAGAAATATTGCACAAGTTATTTGTGAAAACCTAACTTAAAGTCAGAGGTTCGTCCAGAAACTATTGCTGGCTTTACAAAGATCTAGCTGGAAATTCACTGAAATTTAGTTGATTACCCCTTCTCTGTAGAATAACAAGAGAATTTGCCATTATATAAATTTAAATAATCTTAAGAAAAACTTGATATTTGCGAATTTGCCATTATGTAAATTTAAATAATCTTAAGAAAAACTTCATGTTTGGCAAGAAATTTTTTGTGGTAAGACAAATATCAGCCCACATTTTTGCTTGTGTAAAAATAAGCCATAATATATTAAAGCCCAGACACTTGAGTGATCCTTTCGCTCCTAATTTCAATCACAAATTATTCATTACATTCCGCTGAAGGTGATTTCCATATGGAATATATATTTTTTAATCGCTTTTGCGCCACCCACCCAGCTTGAAAGTGTGGCAATTGAATTTGAATATACTCGAGTCTGCATAGCAAATTGCCGGCAACGGGAAAGACAACAAAAAGTCGGCAACAGAAGTGTTGAGATCGCACTAATTACATGTCAACGGACACACACGCCCAACGGCAGCAGCAGCAGCAGCAGCCGCTGCAGCAACACCAATTGCAGCAGCAACTCGGAACGGAGATTGCTCGGAGCGCAACAGCAACGCCAACACCTCGGCGCATAAATTTACAGCAAACGACGCATGTCACTGGAGGCCCCCTCCCTTATATATACAGATATCTGGCTATATGCATATATATGTACATATATGTTCGTTGCCTGTGGTGCAGCGGCTGCCTCAATAGTGTCAAATTTGTGATTTATGTGGGCAACTGAGCGACAGGCCAAGGGGAGCAGAGCATGCGCAGCCATCTTCCTGGCAGCAGACGAAAAATAATTATACAAAAACCATAGAAATTCCACAGAAAAGTTCCTGCAAACTATTTAACATTTTTAGTTTAGTATCAATTCGCTGAAAATGTGACCAGCAATTAGTGGTCATGCAAATTGCAGAGCCATGATCACAAGGCGTAAAGCAAACTGGGCCATAACTCATAGCTTCAGCCCAAACAGAACTACACTCGACACAAGTGAGGTATGCTAGACATTAAAATGAATCTGAAATAACCTTTGAAAATCCAATTTAGTCAGATAATCCCCTGGCAACAAGTGCCGGTTAAAATATTTGATTTTGCGGATTCAACAGACTTGTCATCTAGGTGCGTCAAGATAAATATCTAAAGTACAGAGATACACATATATGTAGATACAGATACAGGCAATTGACAAATTGAAAGGTTGATTGACAGATACATTTAGCAATGCAAATATGGCAAAAGCAAATGCAAAACTCTATGCACGTTCATCACAAACGCTAAATATTTAATATTGACACCACACGAGGCAGGAATTAATTCCTTAATTCCACTCTCGGTTATTATTTCTGAAATTGCATTCATTTAAAGCTTTTGCCTTGAACAATTTGTAGTATTTTCATTATTTTCACACACATTAATTTGAGGGCATTCGCTATTCAGTGCAGACAGCCGGTCATTTGCTGTTTTCCCAAATATTTTTTTTATGAGTTTCTCTTTAAAAATGCAAATGTTTTTTCCCCTCCCTCCCCGTATTGTTTGTCGGACAGTTTTTGCCATGTTTATGTTTATGAAATATGTAGCACACGTCCATGTGGAACATGCCGCCGACAGTCGCTCAGTCTGTCAATGCCTCAGTCGTTCAGTTAGTCCCTCAGCCAGTCAGTCAGTCAGTGATGCATGCAAGCGTGTCGCTGCAGTTGGGAAAATTCATTCAGCGAGTGTCACACACACGCATAGATACTACTGTGTTTTCATTCAGATTTTCCCCATCCATCCCCCTACCCCATATTGTTGTTCTAGTGTTGCACAAATTGAGTATTTACTGTGTGTCTGTGTGTGTCTGCAAGCATGGACAATGAAGAGGAAAATTCTTAGCATTCAAATGAGCATCGAGCACTGCACGCCCACCATTTGCCGCTCACTGCTCACTGTCAATTATGTGTGTGTTCGAAATAGTTTCGCTTTTCTGTTCTATTTCTGATGGGTGACAACAAGGCCTGTTCAATTCAGAATTCCGAATTCAGAACTCAGAAACTATGTTTTGCCTGTCATACGCGCTCGGTTCAAGGGTATTTTGATTAATGACTGAGCGACTCGAGTGACTCACTCGGCGCCACAAATGCCACAAATGCAGAATTACTCACAGAGCCATTCGCTTCGCACCAGCTTAATCAATTCACTCTTTTGGGTGCGTGGGAAAGTCCCTTTAATGCGCTTTTAATTGCACTGAACAGAGCAAGGGATCCCGAATAATTACACTCAACTTTCGTAATGTAACAGAGGCAACTTTCACTGTTCCACTGTTTACTGTAATTTAAAGCGATACCTCTTCCCCAGGGAGAACTCTTTGCCTGCAATTACAATCACAAAAACAAAAAAACGCATAAATTACGGCCCAAAATTGGCATCGAACAAAAACTTTATAAGGAAGTTGCCAGAGCATGCGACTGTTTAATTGAAGGCTACAAAATAAGAGCCGAGGCACCTACGTGTCGTATACGTAATTACAAATTTATGTGAACGTCGTTGGTTGTGTATAAAACAAAAAAAAAAAAAACAATTACACGACCGTATAAACCAGCGACTCGAATGCATTATGCAGCAGGAACAATTTGGTATGGCAAACTATGGCGATATATCTTCAAAATAACAATATTAAGGTAGTTTTTACAATGTAAATCTGGAAATTCTAAAGCTGATTCGTGACTTGGGTTTATTTAACAAGAAATAGAAAATGTTTGCTATAGTTTTACTCAGGTTCAAGAAAGGAAAATAAGTTTAAGGGTTTTTACAATAGGGATATAAACTATTTTGTGAACTCCATGCTAACTAAGGGAACTTATAAGTTTTATCCTATGAAAATTATAGAACCGTTTCTTGATTTATCAGCATTTATTGTGTGAATGTTTTCTTTATTTTTATTGAAACTTAAAAAGAAGCACAGAAAGTAAATAATATAAAATATGTTTATATATAATATATAACCCCAAACTCTTTCTTCCACGCTCACCATCATTCAGGCAGTCACCCAGTCAGTTGCCTTTGGGCCACACTTGCCAAGAGTTTTTGGCCGGTTTATGAGCAATCGAAATCAATAAGCTCGCGCACACTACAAATTTGTGCGGCTGCCAAACTGGCTGATCGGCCCACGCCCGAATATCCAAATCCAAAATCCGTATTCGAAATAAAAGCCTGCATTTTGCAATCGAATCTAATGAGGTGCGAAGAGAGGCGTTACAACGCCCCGAAGAAACAGAAACAGAAAATATTGTCAACAGCTTTGCTTACAACAGTTTGCACTTTCGGCTCCAATGGAACGGGAAAGGGGAGAGGGTACATGCTGGCAGATACCATATTATCTGAAGGCGACATCGACTTCGGCCCACTCGAAGCCGGGGGAAAACTTGCTCCTTGGACCGCAGACCGACGATGATGAAGCTATTAAATTGAAAATTATATGCCGGCATTCGGTAATTGGCCAAGTGCATTGGAATTAAGCCCGCTTTAGTGTCTCGCTGCGTTGCAATCGAGTGCAATTCGAGTTTGAGTGTAACAGCAACAGGGTTGTTTAGCATTTATTAAAGCCCGGCATTAAGGCAGGCCCATTAAAATTAAATATATATATGATATTTATATATATGGCTTACCTAATGGAATATCAATACAAAATATTAGGGACGCAGTTTTTTATTCTATAAGTTAATTGAATGGGTTTTGGGAGGGATTTTGAACTAATACACACATATGAATGTAAAAGGAGATTAAGACTTAATGTTAAAATTATCAAATTAGTTATGAAAGTACAAAGGCTCTTCCAAATCGTATATATAAGTATTGAAATTCTCCTAATGCCAACTTTTATTTAATTATGGCTTCTTAGGTAATTGAAACCATAAATAACTTAAACATAAGCTTACCTCACTTCCCTTTTACTTTCAACTCGTAACGAGTTCCTCATCTCAAATTCCAACATTAAGAGCCCCGAAAAAACCTTTGGATAAGTATTTAAATTTCCTTAATATTAGCTCTGCTTAAACATACCAAATTCCGGCTTGGTTCGAACCAATTTTCTTGCTACACAAAAACTGCTAGCATCTTCTTATGCATTATTCATTCCATTGTACTTGGCCTATGCATATAAAGTGAGAAAGAAATTTCACCGAATTTTTTGTTCGCGATTTTTGCCTGCGTTTAAAAATAAAAGCGCACAGCCCACGCCCACTGAAAAACGGGGAAAATTCGTTCCTTTGAATGAGGGCGGGGCTATATGAGTACGTCTAATTACTTCCGTGAAACGAAACAGACCAAGAAACCACATATCTGTGTGTACGCAACATTCGTATAATTCAAACAATGCCAAGGAAAGGCGAAAATGTGAAAATGTGAAGATACTTTTCCGCAGAAATTCGTGCAGTCCAGAGAATCAAAGCAGAACGATGACGTCGGTTCTGGGTTGTTATTTTATTTTCCCTCCACATTTTCTATTTATCTTTTTTTTGCGGCCAGAACGGGTAAATAAACAAGCACGTGAATTATAAAAATGCAAAATAAAACAAAACAAATCGCACAAACGAGGCGAGAAAATACTCATGTATGGCCCGAATCATTGTGGAAAAACTTGGCAAATTTTCCTCGCCCCAAGCGACCTACGTGAGCGGCATAAAAAGATAAACCAAACTGGAGCCGAACCGATCCTAGGACTCACTGACTGACTGATAGGTAAGACAATGGGCCAAAGGAACAAGTGGAAAAGCCAAGGAAACCGAAATGAAAATCTCCAGCATTGTTTGCTCTTGCCTTTTGTTTGGCACTCTCTCTTCCGCTCCCCCTGCTTGGCTCTGTTTGCTTTGCCGGCTTTAACGCCAAAACTCAATATTTATTCTTTTCGATTTACCCTTTCCGCAGCTCCCAGGGCCCGTAGTCGGAACCTTTTCCGCATCAAGTCGGATTTTTATGGCTAAAGCGTAAAGCGCACTGGTTTGTGGGCGTAATTGAAAATCTCCGACGATGAAATGGCCACAGCTAAATTTGTGAGGCAACTATTTAGTGCCGGTTCGACCAAACAAAAAAAAAACAACATAAAAAGAAAACAGGAACCAACTCCCTCCTCCTCTTATAAATCGCTGCCTGCAGGCCCTCGACTTGGCTGCGGCCCATGCGGCGTATGCGCAATTTGTGCTGCACTTGCGAGGGCTTTTACCCCGAAATAAAACTGTCGAAAAGAAGACTTGCGGCCATTTGCCAAACGATTCGAGACGAGACTCCAGATCTGACGTCCAATGGATTTTATTTCCCTTTTAACCGAATCAGAGAGTGGGTGTGGGTATACTGTGTGTGTGTTTCTTGGTGTAGAGTTTGGCAAATATTGAAGCATTGAACACGTTTCAGGTAAATTGCAATTTTATTGTTCCACCTCTTGGCTTTGTTAGCAGATGGAGATGTTTCAGAGTCCGTTTTAACTGTGATTTTATTACTGGAAAAGCGTCATATTCATTATGGGATTATCTTGGAAGTATAGGGTCTATAAATCAGGATTTTAAATAAATTGTTTATAGTATTTATATTAATTGAAAGCCTTCAATAAATGAGCTTATTATTATTTATTTTATTTTATATACATTTAAGCATCAAGACTCCTTAAAATATTTATATTAAATTAGAACCTTCAAGGCTGTATTTCTCTAGCCTTGTTTTGATTTGAATATTTAAATTTAATACAGAACTATGCTCAAGAAATCTTCCTGTGCTGTTTAAATGGAAATTCCCCTTGAAATTATCTCGGCTTCTATCTAAGCTACTTGCCAAGTTCCATCTTCTATTTGTATTTAACAATTAGCCATATTGAAAGCAGCTATTTGCAGAGATCCTATTAAAAGCCAACTATACCAATCGTTTGCTAATCCCATCGACTGGCACCTTTAGTCCTCTAGCAATTTAATAAACATTTACGAGAGGGTTTTAGGGGTAAAGAAGCGAAGTTGTAGGTGCCAGGACTAGAGAACCAGAGCCTTTATTGTTGTCATGCAATGCGCAAACACAAAACTAATTGAATTTTTCGTAGCTCTCCTCTGCTTCAGTTACCAGACTTTTCTGCAAGTCAGCAGGGGCGTGTGGAAAATGGTAGTAGGAGAGGGGTTTCTATTGTCTGGGCCAACGTACGTGCCACAATTCCGAGTTGTCACGATGTTGCTGTGGGTCGGCTGTTTGCTGCTGATACTGCTCCGAAACATAATCAACATATAATTAAAAGCCACTAACATGCAACAAAATACACGCCAACTATGTACAATATATAGTATGTTGGTTACACAATGCAAACTGGGCTGGGCTGGGCTGGTCTGGGCCACAGCATCCAACCACCTCCCGGAATTCTGTCACGCCCCCTCATTTTTTTCTCGCCATCGTCGGACTGACCCAAAAATCCACTTCACGCCCCAAGAAAAATAACAACAAAATATATAAAATAATAATAAGACCGGAGAGACACAGAGAGGGTTTTATTATATTTATTTTATTTTATGCTGAGTCTGGGTCTTGGCCTGGATTGTGCGTTTGCAATTACGACTGCTTAAGTGCCAGAATAACATTAACATTTACCATGGCGGCAGCATTAAAATCCGATTGTCCAAAACTAAATGTGACCCAATTGCGTCGGGGGTTTATGTTTCAGAACCGCTGTCATAACTCACTTCAGCTGCTCCACATTTTGAGCGAACTTTGCATTTTCAACCTGCATTAAATTACAGCTGCCAGCACAGGGCAACACGAGACTTAGCTTCGAGAGCGTAATTGTATACAGTCCGGCATTACTTCTGTATATAGTATAGATTATAATAATGCATCGCATCGCATCGCATCGGATCGGATCGCTTGGCCCATATTTAGTAGGTCGTTATCAGCGGCAGCTATAGCACCATTAGCAACAGCCACCCAGCTCGGATTTAATTAGATTTACAGCCAGCACTTGAAAATCTGTTTTCGTCAGCAATAAAATCAAGTATTTAATGAGCTGTTGCGTCATTTGTATTTTACAGCCAAAAACATATTCTGGGCGCAGCTGAAACATGTTGATTTTGAATCTTCAATACCATTATTTATTTTATTATTATTAACTTATTAATTGAGGCTTAAAAGCCCAATTACTCGCACCATTAGCCTTAACTTTATATATTATAGAAACTTCTATTAGTTATTTAAAACTCCAAAAACCTTTTCCCTTTAAAATCTAAATTTCTGTAATTTAGCCAACACAATTTACTACCTTTTTTATACTTTAATTTTGTTGCAAAGATTAGGTTAGTATCCCAACAGCCTGTTGCTCTCAACACTCAATAATTTAGCCATATTACAAAGCTACTACTATTAGCCTATCATTTCCGATAATGAACCTGATGAGTCTTCTCATTTCTCAAGATCCTATTTGGTATTTCTCCTAGGCCTAGAGTTTTATTTAAAGGTTGTACGTGTGAGCCCAACGCCAATCACAAGAAATTTGCCTACATTAAGCCCATCGTGCTTTTTTTGTTGCCCTGCAATTGTCGGCATGACATTTGCCGGCAGAAAGCGGCAGAAAAACAAGTTAATTACAATAGGATTACCCCAACAACGGCAACAACAGCGCCAGACGTTGCAGCCCAATGGCCTTCCGTTGGCGCGCATATTTTCCCATTGGCATAATCCCATAAAATGGCATTTATGCGGGGTCCCGTGCAGATTTCCTCCAGTGCCAACGCCAGGCTCCGCGGGGCTTGTTGATGCGTTAATTTGCATGCAACATGCACTATGATTACCCGCAGCAATTTGCAGCCGCAGCAGCAACACAGCAGCAGCAGCAACTAGATCGCCATTAGTAAAGCATTACACTGGGGGAATTATAGAGAGATATATCTTACTAATTTACTTGATTAGTTAAATAATTACTAAAACTGCTTGGGAAGTGGTATTAAGGGTTATTTAATGGGCTTAAAATGTGTTATAATCATTTTAGGTATACTTTCGGTATTTGATAAGTGCTTTTTGAAGTATTAGGAATATTTATTTATTTCATTCATATAAATATCCAAGTAATTCTAGGTTCTGCAAATTGTATCTCCCAGAATTTCCCACTCCTAATTGGAAACGGAAAAAGTCCAGGCAGTGCATAATTATTATTTCTACTTCTTAAAGGGCGTTGATTTCCTTGATTGCAGTGCCTTGTTTTCCCAAGTGTGTCATTGCGGGAATCGGATTGGAATCGGAATCGGACAGCTGGCCACGTCCATTGGTCGACTGGGAGACCAGGAATCGTTGCCTCCTGGGATGCATTTATTTCGTTGCCGCTTTGTTTGTGGGTTTTGTGTTTTTGTTTGCCGGCGATGTTTGCACAACTGCTGCAGTGCAAAAAAATACAACAAAAAAATGATAAATAGAAATACCACAGACCTTAGCCGATTTCGCTGGCTTCCATTTGCTGGGCGCCCAGTTGTATAATTTGCAATTGTTTGTTGTTGCAGCCGCTGTGTTGCAGTGTGGCAGCTTGCATGCGGCAGCAACTTGCAGCAGCAGCAGCAGCATCTGAGTTGGTTTTAATTATAAAAGGTTGCTGCCTGCGCTTGGTTTGCTTATTGTCAGCAATTTCCTCAATTATTTGTTTTCGTTTGTTCTCTTGTTTTCCCAAAAAAAAAAGAAAATAACAGAAACAAGCTAGCCTTTATAAGTTGAACATTTTGTTGTTCGTTTATTTTCGAATTGTGTGTTTAACATTTGCTTGCGACCATCTTGGTGTAATTCGATTTCTTTGTTTACTTAAGTATATTTAATGCCCGTTCCTTTGTGTTCATCATCATCGCCGAGGCTGGGGTGAATCATCATCATCACGATGATCCGTCGAGGATGTGCATTTTGAGTTTTATTTATAGAGGGGCCTGTGTAATATGCGATTCGTTTGGCATTCCTGATGGATGCTGTGCATTGGCCCGAAGTTCTTTGTTCGCTGCATTTGAAATCCGACAGATATTTGCAATCTGTCGTTGGAGACAAAGTGCAGATCACGATCCGATCGGCCAGAGATTCTCCTCTCTGCTGCATTTGCATATAGATTGACTCAACTCGCACAGACAACTAGCTCTCTGTCTTCCTTTTGCTGCTGCTACATAAATCTAAATAATTAATAATTGTCCCGCCGGCGACTGCAATTTGCGGCTAAAATGCTTTTCAATTAAATTCTTAATCATTTTCATGCGGCAGTTGTCGGCCGACAACGGGAATTTCTTGGACGCGTCTGCCTGGCGCCTGCCGAAATGTAAGCCAAATATGGGGGCATGCAACTGGCAGCCGGCGCAACTTGCAACTAGAAACTGGCAAGCTAAGAGCAAGCCAGCAACTTGCCACGCATAATCTCGGCTGACATTTTCATTGCGAGATTAGCACAGAGTAGTGTCGAGCTAAGGAAGCTGGCTCCAAGATACAGATACATCTACTGCCAGATACATTTGTGCGTATTCAAATGCGAATGCAAATAAATGGCAAGGAGATTGTCGCTGCAGCCGCCGCTATAAATTTTACATGCCACGCAGACGTGGCGCCAAAATCTGCCAGCTTCGATGTCAGCGGCAACAGCAAGCAGCAGCAGCAATGTTGCAAGTTAGCATCCGTGCGGAATTTGCCACACAAATTGAAAACTTATGCGGCACATTAACAATTTACCAGCAGAATTGTTGGGATTTTCCCGCGTGGCAGCTGCAATGCCAAATAATCGCTGACAAACATATGCAAAATAACAAATAATTGAAATTGCCACTAACGGTGGCAAGTCGCTACAAGGAAATTTGAAAACATTTCACAACTTATAGAGGTATTTGATTTTATTATATCTGATATCTTTATGGATTAATTCAAACTTGGAACATAATTAGGAACACTTAATCTATCCTGTTTTGTAGCTCAGTATTAATTTTAAATACATTTAACCTTTTAAATTGTAAATAAATGGTTTTAATTAGCTTATTTAAAGTTTATTCCAGATATTGTAATTAATTTGTTTGTTTCTTAACCACACTTCACTGTATCACCTGCATTTTTTAGCCAGGGATTTACCTGCCTCAAAAGCTGACACAATTTATATCAGTTTCGGTGGGCAAACAGTTTGCTGACATTGATTCGGTTCAAACGTAAGCGGCATCGATAAGATATTCGAAATGGCAAATAACAACAATTGCCACCCATAAATTATAGGGGCCTTGGCTAAATATAAAAACGGGCATAGTTCAACGAACTAAAGGCAGTTTTCCAGGAAAGGGAAACAAAAAAAGGGGAAAAGGAAATGAAGGTGGTAATGGAAAACTGAATATAGGGAAAGCAGAGATCTGGCGATGATCTATGTTTGGGCCAAACGTGTCATAACAGCAAACAGAAACCGACGAACCATAAAGCGGACAACAGGCCAAGCACAACGACATGGGGTTCCCTAACCCCTAACCCCTTGTTGACTTAATTGTTATCGCCCTCTCACCGCCGCTGCACAAATTGTTCGTGTTTGACAAGTAGTTGTCAACAATTTTTGATAAAAAGAAAAATAAGTAAAACTAAAATGAAATTATTGTGTGTGACATGCAGGGCCCTCTCACACCCACCCCTCCTTTAATAGCCAGCGGCGGCGATAGGAAGCCCATGGAGACCGCGACGGATGTTTTTATTTGGTTTGCATTGCAGTGTCGAGTGTGGAGTGTTGCACGTTCGTAAATTTATTAGGAAATTTATGGCCTCGGGCAATCGTTTCGACTATTTGTTGGCCCCTCTGACAGTGGGAGAGCAAATTGATTTTCAATCAAGGTCGTAAATTATACCCGAAACATGTGAAAACTTTAGGAGAAATATATATATATATACATACTTTAAGTATATATCATTGGGTAAACAGCCAGCTTAGATTTGTTGAAGCTGATAAGATGGTTATGTAGTTAAGCTAACAAATAGCTTCTTAGGGCTAGGAGAAATGCATTTCTGACACAGTGTCTATGAAAATATTGTTTATGAGAGTCAAGAATAAAAATTGGCTTTAAAGCAATGTAAAGGATATTTTCACTATAATAACCTGCTACAAGTTAGTTTTCCCACCTCAAAAAAAAGTCTCTCAACATTAATGCTGACCCATAAATACACGAAACTCCCTTCCTTTGCAATAAATTTTCATACACTGCCTGTCAAAATATTACTGCAGAGCTTGCAGGCATCTGTTTTAATTACAAGCAGCCAGCCAGGCCCAACTTTCCGACATTTTGACGGGCTGCAAATGCAACGGCAAAATTCTCCGGGGTCCTGGCTTCATTATTATCAACACGTTCACAGTAAATTGTGCAAATTGAAAACGCATACAAGTAGCATGTGCCACAGGGATATCCCAGGCTGCCCGCCTCCAAGGATGTGTAGCAGGGCAGAGGCGGAGTAAGGACACTCGAAATATGTCAAGGTATGCTAAATCCACTCCCCGAGCCAAGAGTTTTGCGGGCTAAGCGCTTTCTTGGCTGCCAGCCAACTTGGCTAATGCCAAAAGACAGTAACCACAGAGCCGAGCCAGAGCCTATCTTCACAGTTATATAGTACTAGGGTATATGTATATGTATGTATAAAGGCCTGGTTGTGCGTACTCCACCCCCGCTCTGTCATCTCCCCTCTAGGCCACAGTGAAGACAATTACAGTAAACAAATTCGCACACGTCGTCAGTTGCATTTGCGGTGACAGCCTGGAAAACAAGGCCTGAAAATATAGAGTGAGGCAGTGGAGGAGGGACTATGTGCATAGAAACAGAGAGGGGGGAGTAATGGGGCCAACACCCCTGCCACCATCTACCGCTGCATCCTTCCTTCCTATTTGCGGTCAGGGCCGTTCCTTGGTATTTTTGGCAGAGCATTTTCTGGCCATGCATGAGATTTGCATTTTTTACACCCCAAACCATTGGACTCTTTGGCACAGTGAGAAAATAATAAAAATGCCAAGAGAAAGTTTAATAAATCATTTATATTTGTCATCAGTTTAAATACTCTTAAAAAATACAAATAAAAACAGAAATTGCTTATAAAAAATAATGTTTTGATTTTGCAAAAATATATTTCGTATTTATACTTTGAAAGGAATAAAAATGGCAGAACTTGGGACCTTGGAACCCTCATAAATATAATATTTTACTTGTTATAAATATAAAAGACTAATATATATTATAATAATTTAACAAACAAATAGAAAATGGGAATAAATATAAAATATATCATTTATGTAAGTCTCCATTTGTTGACCAATTTTCTGATCATTTCTTCTGGTGCCCAGCTGCCTCCTCGCCTCCCAGCTCTCCAATACCCTTCCCTACTCCCCGCTCTTCTTCCTCTCTCTCTCTATCTCTTCTCCTGCTTTCGACTTCCTTTCACGTTCCTTTGCAATTTGGTAGCCCGTTGCCAGAACCAGTTTGCCATAGCATACTTTTCTGGGCCACATCATGATATATGTATGCAGCAGGCACATAAGGACGAGAGAGAGCACGGTATGCATGCACGCTGCAGCAATTGAATTGAATTTCTGCCGCTCAAGCTCAGAGCTCTTGAGCCACACAGGAGAGAATACAGAAAGCGTAGAATTCCCCAGCATTGTCCTTACAGGTTTGACTTGCGATGGCTACCGTTTTCCACAATTTCTTTTGTTTCTCCTTTTACCTTTTTTTCTAGACATTTTCCAGTATTTCGTATACTTTGCCCCCAGACACAGTGTCTCGCTGGCTGAGTGACGCCCGTGAGTCTGCCTCTGTCTCGGTTCCTGGCCAACTGCCATGCGGAAGGACTGCCGCCGCCGCCGCCCTTGTGGTCCGATTTATGGCCAAGCAGTTGCAAAAACGCGTAAACACATCATGGCCAAGGGAGCCTGGAGGGCAGCCCCTAATCGATAACTTATACAATGCAATCGCACAAGCTGAAGTTACGAAAAGGAATAGAAAATAGGAAGCCAAATCCTTTTGGGCCACTCGAGAAGCCCTGTTTGTCTTGTGCCAATCGATGGCACATAACTAAAAGCTGTTTGGGTTTCGTCTCTGTCAACTTTGATTGACTGGCAGGAGGTCAATCGGCGGACGGCGGACGGCAAACGACGAGGCTTGTGTCATCTTTGTGCCAAGTCAGTTGTCATTTTCCATTTCATTTTCCAGGCCAAATATGTGTCATGGCCTTGCAATACTCTCGGTCCATTAACTGCAACTATTGATGTTTTTGTAATTGGTTTTAACCGAAATAGATGGTGACTGCATCGGTGTCTGCATCTGATTTTATCAAATTCAAATTCATTTCGCTTGCTAATTTTATGACAGCAACATATGGCCACCTAATCGGGGCACTCGTCGATATCGAGCTGTGTGTGAGAGGTTGCTGAGGCCGTAAACATCGTGTAAAAGCCATTAATTTAAATTATAATCTATAAAGACAAAGCGATGGAGGGGCGAACGTCCATAAAAGTTGCTGTTGTTTCTGCTGTTGTCATTGCAGTTGTCATAAAAAAGCCTGTCACACGATTTGCTTCTCAACAAATTTATGTCGCCAGTGCGGGATGGGGGATTTCCCCTCATTAACATAAACTATATATATGTACAAATGTGTGTGTGTGCCGGACTGGGAGATTTACTGGCGCAAATTTTGTAATTTAGAATAGTTAGTTAAGGGATGCAGGGGAGGAATAAGTATAAGTTTATAATTCCTATTAAAAATTAAATTGTTTAATTAGGAAATATCAAAAAAATATATACTGAAATTATTACTCATTTATTAAACTTCAATATACAACAAATCGATTCATTGCAGCATCTCTAATGCTCAATGAATAAGTATCTTGTAGATAGCAAAGCACAAACAATTCCCTTTCAATTCAGCAACATCTTTTAAGTCCTGGCAATCAACGGTCTTTTGTCCGGATATTTATTGTCCTGGCTTTGCGGGCTTCCCACAACCCATTTCTCCTCTGCTTCTTTCATTAGAGAATTTTCTTTCTGGGGCACAGCGATTAGTAAGTTGAAAATCGTTTTAACCCACTTACCCCGCCAGTCCCCACTTTCAGCCCGTATTGAGCGTTGTCATTAGTGCAATGCGCTTTATTTTTTTGTGGCAGCTGGAAAAACAATCAACGCCGCCAAAAACTTTGTAGCCTGCTGCGAGTTTTATGGCCAACAAGAAGGGAAACAGGGAAACCGCTCCGTTTGTGTCGCCTGGCCAACAGCAGCTAAATAATTTGCAATTATGAGCCATTTAAAAGTTATTAACGCGACCGCCAATGATGGAACACGATGACGACGAGCGACGGTTCCTACTTCTGCATGCATAGTCTCTAAACTCGTAGAAATAAATTGCTTAGCCCACGCCGGCAATCGAAAACTATTGGCCACTTTGTTGTGGCTGCAGTATGGCCTGAGCTGGCCAACACGCCCACTGCCATTTTAAAGCCATAAACAATTAAGCCAGACGGCCCACACGCCCACACACGACCACAGATCCATGGGTAAATATTTGATTTGTGCGATAATTCGAAAATGATATAGGCGCAGCAGGCGTTTAATAATTGCACAACAGAAGATGAGCTCGACTGATGGATAAGGCTAATTATTACCCATTAGGAAGTAAAGTAAATAAAATTATAAATAGTAACTAATTTAATTATTATTATTAGTTTTTACCAAATTAATGTATTTTTACCTAATTAATCTGTATTAATCCTCCTTATTTTCCTCACCCTTTCAGGCGCCATTTGCGGCGGAAGCTGTTGCAACAATGCCACGGAGCTGGAGCTGCGCGACAAGGCCGCCGGGAAGTTTCAGCTGCTGCTGCACCACCACACCAGCAGCCTGCGGGGAGTGCTGGAGACGAACGTTAAGCAATTCCAGAGTGAGTAGAACAGGCCATATAAAGGATTAGTGGGGTTGGCTAAAAGGAGACCTCTCAGTGATATCGAAAGGGAATGGATGGGCAGGCGGCTGATAAAGAAGCCAACGAAATGGGCTTCTATGCAAATATATCTTGGCAGCAGAGTCTGGAAAGTTGGCTAAGCTTTTTGCAGGCGATAGACCAAAGTATATTTTCGTGGCAATAAATAATTTATCTTATGCAAATGTGGCAGCCCGCGCTTGGGATGACGATAAAAAGCTTAGCTCTGCGAAGTGAGCTAACCAAATTAAACTTGAAACGCGAAATGCGAAATTGATTTGTAATTTGAATTTGTATGCAGATCAAAGCGACTGTATAATAAACTGATATAAACATGTGCCCCAAAGTGTATACCAACAATATACAAACTGTCGATTCATAACCATAACCATCCTGCCTGTTTTAAAATGCAGCCAGCGCGACTCCGACTGCATCTAATTAAAAAGGCATTAAATAATGTTGTTGTAGTCGTTGACGCTCGGCTGCCGTCCCTTTTTAGACAATTTTGCACAACTTTGTGTGGGTCACGTTTCGGCACTGCCACGCCCCCCCGAGCCCCTCTCCGCCTCTCTGCCACAGTGCCTGGAAATTGTTGTCGTACACGCTGTAAATCTCGCTTCACTTTAAGGCGAGTTTTTGGGGTGATGTTGCTGCCGTGCGATGTTGCCTCATTGTTGTTCTGAGTCTGCAATTCTTGGAAATGGGCGCGCATTAAAAAAAAAGACTTTAAACACGCCCTCCTCATTGTACGAGTCCATTCCCACACAGATACGACCACACATCTATATACAAACATATATCTCTGAGTATTCAAAATTTATATAAAAATACATTTGGCGAATTTGTTTGCATTTTGTGTGTTGTCATCAGCTTAATTTATGCAGTCCCATTGATTCATTCGCATGGGGGCTCATTCAATTTTGAGGCTTCCTTTCGGCTATATATGAGTGTATAAAACATAATGTGCATTAAGTTAATGGTTCTTAAAATTTATCAATTTGTTAACTGAGGAAGGCGGAATGATAGAGCTTAAAAAAAATTAAGTAATTCCTTTGAAGACTGTGGGGTATATATATTTTAAATGATTTTAGGTATTTTATAATTAATGAGTAATTAATTTAGGTAATTTGAAAATTTAGTACTTGGCTTTAATATACATTAAATAATATCTTCAATATTCAAATAAATGTTTCATTTTTTGTATTGTTTTTTTTTTTTTCTATTAAAGAAAAGTTTCTTAATAATAGTATGAAAATATCTTTAATTCAGGTTCTTGAAAATGAATTTTATTTTTGTTTCTTATTTTTAGTGCCTTACGAGATCAACTTTACTTGGTTTAGTGTACCTTTTAGTTCTTTAACACAATTCTTATCTTAATAATAAAATAAACCTAAAATATATACATTTTAGAATCCCTAAACTCAATTCCCTTTGACTCCTACTGCACATTGCAGGGTATTCTGCAACTGATTAACATTCAATTTGCGTGAAAGAATACAATGCCCGATGATGTCACACAAACCAAACACTGAAAAGTCCCACGTTTTATTAAATAAACAAAACTGGGCATAAAATATATTAAAATGCAGGCAGCAAAGTCATTTAGCTTCACAATCGGGCAATAAAATAAATGATAATAATTGAAAACCAATTGCGAGAGCAATTTGTTTAATTTCTCAAAAGCAAAAAACAAATAAATTGAAGGCATGAAGTGAGGTGCAGCTAATGTTCTGTAAGATTTATGAAGCAGTTTGCTAATTAATTCTCATGTAGAAGCTGATGCTGATATATTTAGTAGTAATATCGGGGGAGCTGTTTGGATGTCTGACTGCGATAACGGGTTTCTTGTTGGCCAAAAAAACTTCTGAGCCAAACGGCGTACTTATCGTTCAGTTTGTGCGATGGCACGCGTACCCTTAGTTGCAGCAGAGTGGCCATAAAAATTGATTTACATTCGGGAGAGCATACACGGCGTATGCGTGATGCAAAAAACCTCCACCGAAAAATGAGCAACTATAAAAGTTTATGCATTTCTTGGCAATCGCTGGTGTTATTGCTTTCTTTCTCTCTCACTCTCTAACCACTGTACTTTCTCTAGCGAAATAACGCATAAAATATTATGGTATGCGAAATAAATGCATATTTCTATTTTGTGCCATAAACTTGCCAACTACAACAGCTTGTGGCATATGCAATACAAGCCGGTGCTTCCTTCCTGTTCGAAGTAGCCCATTCCCCGTGGAGAATCCCCTGCTGCCCGCAGTGCCACGCCCCAGTCCTTGCTTCCGTTTCCGCCCCATATTGTGTTCGCCATCGCTTTTGTGCTGCTCCTGCTGCTGCTTTTTGTTTGGCGTATTATTTTTAAGCAAGTATTTCAGTGTTTAAACACGTTTCGGAGCTTACGAATTATACGGGCCCGTTCCCCACCTTCCCCCCAAAATAACCCCAATCCTCGGATCTCCGATCCCCGATTTCCAGCTCTCAAACCCAATGCTCCACCAACGCAATGCGTTTTCATTGCATTTACTTACCACGTCGCCACCATCGTCATAGTCATCAGAGTGGCTGCTGCTGCCTTCGTTATCGTTGAAGCACTGAGAAAAAATTAAGAAATATAGAAGCTAGAGGCTTGATTGGATAATATTACATATTATCAAGTTCCTTTAAATCAATATTTCTGAGCGCTTGATAACTAATTATTTTCATATTGCAAGTATTTCTGATGCTTATTGATTTTAGAACTAAATCTTTTCTTTATTTTAAAGTCTAAAATAAACTTAAATTAACTTATCTAAGTTCTATGTAATTTTTTGTAGATTAGCTGATTTTTTTCTAATTTTTTTCCGGTGCAAATTGCCTTTGTCGTCTTGTTGTGTTGTTCACGCGCTTAATGCGTTTGACTGCCGCCATCTCCTGCCACCTGCCTTCCCCTAAGCATCTTTACCTCCTGCGAATCTCCACCCCCTCTTGAATCTCGACCCCTTTTTTTGTGAGGGCATGGGCGTGCGCCTGCATAAAAGTTCCAAATGCTGACTTACTGCTGTGCCGGCACAACTTTTGCCCCTTTAGACAAGGCAAAAACTAAAAATAAAAAATAAGCAAACAAAAAAAGCGGGAAAACTGCAGAAATTATATCTTTATTTTGTTTTTTTGTGGCTGCCACACCAGCTGCACTGCGTGCACTTTCATAAGTTGCAACTTGCTGCTTTCCTCCGAATCCCATTCCCCCTGGCACCGCGCTGACTCCAACTGGGCCAGGCTTAAGTCTTTTCGGCCATATCTTGTGCTTGGACCCGGCTGCCTTCTTGTCTTTACGGCCAAAAGTGGTTTTTGGCCGCCATCGCTAGTTAGCCGGCTTTTGTTTGCCTTGTCACAGAGTGCCAGACGTCGTGTTGTTGCTGTTGGCAAGTGTTGGCCAGCTCCAATGTTGTTGCAGTTGCTGTTGCAGTTGCACCAGCATCGCATGTGGTCTTTGTCATTAGGTTTTAGTATGACTGAGGCGGGGAACAAACCCATAGTTAAGCCAAGGATTTTTTGTAAAACTTATCGGGAATATGTAGTTAGGAATGCGCCAAACGAGGGAGGTTCTGAAAGCCCACGCAGAGCAAAGTACATACTAGTCTTTATTTCTTAGGGGATTATTAAGAAATTTATGAATATATATCAAAATATTTATACCCTTTAATTTATATTCATGTTTTGCCTAAATTTTCTTAACTTTAACAAAGTTAACTGATCTCAGAAGTGACTAAAATATACAGATTCCCCTCTCAACTAACCTTAGGTTTTAAGTGCTGTGTTCTCATCCCAAAACTCGTTCACATCTCAGACGTTCTTTTTTTTCTTTATATCACGAATTTGTTTTTGCAGCCACGACCTTCAGACTCCAGCTTCGATTTCTCAATGAAATCGACAGGAAACTGAAGTTCAAAACCATCGAACACCTGCAAATGGAGACGCCCCCAACCGAAACCAGTTGGCAGTCAAAGTCTAGTTGGCTTATAATTGTTTGCTTTTATTTGACAAAACAAATAGCGAATCACTAATGGAGCTGTTTAGAGGCGAACTTAAATTTCCACTCGTCCCATTAATTAGCAGCGCCTTAAACAAAAAAACTATAAACACAAAAACAAAAGCGCTGCCATTTTGTCTACCACTTGCGATCCGCTCCGATACAGAGCTCCATATGTGTGCATATATAATTACCATAATTAGTTGCTTGGCAAATTAAACGCTGAAAGCTCGCGCTTGTAATTAACGCGCCACCAAAAACGGCAAAAGGCAACATGAAACCGCTCGCGCCGCATGGGGTTAGGGGAAAGGGGGACCTGGAGGAGACCTGGTCCAGGTCAAATAACTACCAATTGATGCAGACATATGCTCTGAAGCATTTCAATATGTCGGTACCAAAAAGGTCGACCTGTGCTTTAGCTCCATGAACTCCACTCCTCTGCCTCGTCTCGGATCCAACAATGAAAAGTCATCCAATTACTTTGACATTGTGTAGGGGCCCAAAGACGACGACCCTCTGGATCGGATCGAATGGAATGGTATGGGTTGAGGTGGGACCATGGGGCTGGGTTAGGATGAGATGAGTTCGCCTGCCAAGAGCAGATTGCCGCAGGCTCACAGCTGTTGGAGTGGCGACTTGGATAGCTGGATGCTGGATTGCCGGGTACTCCGCCAAAGGGGCGTGCCAAGTTGGCACGCCTGCAGATAGCTAGTTACAATACATGCACTTAAGCAGCCTGCCACGCACAGTGGGATTGGGGTCACCAGATGGCATAATAAGCAGCCAGTTAGGAGAACTAAGGAGAAGTTCGAAGAAGGTTTTACCTAGGCAAGATTGAGAGCTATATATTTTTATTAATTATTTTAAAAGTAACCTTAACCATAGCTTATATAAATAAATATTATATTATAACCACTGTGCCCATCTCATTGCCATTGGCATCCACTTCCTCCCAGTCACCAGTCACTAGTCGCCGGTCTCTGGTCTCTGGTCGCAAATCCAAAGAGCTGCTTCCGCCAGACGGACAGACGACGAGGAAGGCCAAGACGAAACCGACTTCAGGGCCAGGAAAAAACTTGCCACAGTTCAAGAAGAAACTAAACGCGGCTAAAAAGCTAAGCCAGCCGAGCAGCTAAAAAAAAAAGTAACATAAAAAAAGAGGAGCAAGAATGAGGAGCACTAACAAAGTTGCCTTGGCATTCATAAGGCAACGGATGGGGATGGTTTGGCGGGGAAATACATGCATATAAAATGCAAATAAAAAATGCGGCAGATACTAAAATTGTAATATCCGCACAGGAACGCAGGCCACAAATACAAAAAATACAAGCAAACACCATGGGCCCGGAGGAGCAGGGAACAGGTCCTAAGGAGAATATAAATAAAAATACAAAAGCGGCAGGAAAAAAGCGGGCAAAATAAAACTAAACCTGTGGGCTGTGTGTGTTTGGTGTGTGTGTGTGTGTGTGCGCTGCATATTTTTGCCGATGCCGTGGGAAACAACAACACAGCCCCTGGACCGCGGTCCCATCTGCCTCAGTCGGGGCTTTTGGGGCCTGCCCCCGGGCCACGAATCCGCGTCCCCGTATCCGAATCCAAATCCAAAACCAAAACCGATACCCAAACCGGTCGGTGGCAGCCTGAAACTCGAACTCCGCATGCTAATCTTGCCTGCCGCTGACTTCTAATGAAGCAATGAAGCCCAGGCGCAAGTCACAAGCCTTTGCCGATATTTGCTCTATGCGAATAGCCAATAAATGCACAGGAAGAATAATTAAGAATAAAGTTAGATAATCACAAAAACTATATGGTTCTTGAGAATTAAGGTTAACTAACTAAACTGTAAGCTAAAATGCTATTTCTGGATTCAAATTTGATTGCAAACTTTTCATATATCATCCCTGAAATGTATGCCTAGAAATTCCCTTTGTGTAGGAGCAAACATCTCAACTGTATGAATATATTTTTAGTGTTTGTCCGTGGGTTTGGTTTCCAGCCAGCCCTGGGACCCTAACCCGCTCCTTGGCCAACTCTACACTGGCCGCACTTGGTTGTCTAATTCAATTTCATTGTCTGTGTTTGCCCATTAGGGCGATTTTCCATGTGTGACCATTCGCTTTTCCTCCTCTTTTAAAAAGTCTACCTCCAGCTTAATGAAATTTTCATGTTTCATTGGGAAAAGACCATTTGCCCTGCTTTATATTTGATTGCCTTCCACGCATACATACATATATAGATAGATATATATATACCATATATCCCTGGCAGCCGCAATAAAAATGCCCTTGGTTAATTGTCAGGCTGGATGGACACAGATGGCTAGATGGAGCTGGACAGAGACGGAAATTGCAATTAGTTGCACAACAGTAAATGCCGTGTGTGTGTGTCTGTGCCCGCAGGTGAAGTGCTGAGTTAACAATTTATGAGATACAAAGATACAAATGTAACCCACCTGAGGCGGCTCTGTCCATTTGGTCTTTGTGTGTTTGTGTGTGGGCCCCCAACTTAATTGAGCATATTAAGCCAACAAAGGCAGCTGCAATAATACATATCAAGTATACGCAGCGTTGGCTGCTTTCAGCAATTCCCAATTGACAATCGCTCACAGATAGAGATGGAGAGACAGAGAATGAGAGAGAAAGATAGATAGATAGATAGACAGTTCATTAAAATTGCAATTAGGCAGTGAAGCAAAGGAAGTGCCACTACAGCAACCAAATATCTCGCCAACGAAGCGAATCAGGGAGATAGATTGGGTTGAGTTTATAGACAGATGGAATTCAGTGATGACAATGCATGCTAAATGCGGCTAAGTATTTTATATACTTGTTAAATCTTTCAAATTAATTACCATTTAAGATAGAAATATAACAAACAATCGTCTTATTTTTGATTTAAAGTTAACCCCTATTCATTCTTATTTTCTATATATTATTCTTTAGTTTAAACATACTTTTAGCTTCCTTTTCATCAATAGAAGATATTCAAGGCATGTCAGCCAAGTAATTGCCCGCAGCATCCGCACTTCCTTAGCTCATACTCCATTTATATTATATCTCCTTTTCCCCCTTTAATGGTTCACTTTGTGGCAGTTGCCCCGCCGATTTAATGAGCCAATCGAGCCAGGATCCCGATGTCGTCTATATATGCGACACAGAGCTCACACATCGCTGTGTGAGAATGAATACATATCCGCGCATCAACACGTTCGACGCGGCGTGTCAATAATTAAATGTTTCCGCCAGTCGACGGCTCCATTTAAACTATGCCACGGCAATGAGATTAGAGGCAGGATGTGTGAGCTCCCCGAACTTCCCGACCCTGTATCCGTGTCTCTGTATCTCGGTATCTGTATCTGTTGGCTTTGAGTTGTGAACGCGTTAAATCAATTGGCGGGCATTGTTTATCGATTTATAGCATCCTGCGCAATTGTCGGCCACAGTCAAGCCATTATTAGACCCTCTGGCATAGCATTAGATAAAGTTCTTACCTAAGAATTATCACACTTCGAAAGCGTATCATTAGAAACTCATTTTCGCTGTTAATTTTATATTATTTTCACTGGGAAATTTATTGCAAATTATAATTGACAGATGTTAGAAACTACAGAATTGATAAGCTTTCTAAGGGTTATTTTTCGTATAAGCAAAATCGTTAGTTTCGCTAATTAAAAAGGGTAAACTCTGACGCATCAAAGGCCATTAGCCGATGGAATGGACTCCGAACCAAAGCCGCAACCATTCCTCGTCACTGACACATCCAAGTGGCTCCCTAGCCCCGATCCAAGCCAAGCCCAAAAAATACACAGACACAAAGTCGCATTCAAACGCTGAGAACGGAAATGCTCCAACATCAAAATCAAAATGAGCCGCAGCAAAGAACCCACGAAAAACAAAAAAAAGCCTAAAAAAAAAGGGGAAACAAAGCTGAAAATGTGTGTTCTGTGTGTTCTTTTGTAGCCAATTAACAGAAAGATTGACACTTTCGCTTGAAAACGATATACAAGACAGCGTATTGCAATTTAGAATTTGTCAGAGGACCCAAAAAAATATATGTATATACAAAAAACAAGGGGGCGGGGTGAGAAATCACACGCCGATTTGACAGTTTCTCAATGCTATCTCCATATATCAGATATATACAGAACCAGAGCCGACGACCTCGGGCATTTGTAATCTGCGATAATGACAGGCTGCCAGAGGAGGAGTGTATCTGCATCAGTGTTTGTAGCTGAAAATATAGTTGTATCTGTATCTGTATCTTTAGCCGTGTGTTTCGATAGCCAATCTGTGTATCCAAATCAATTCGCACAACTGCTGCTGACACCTTGACAGATAACATTGTGTCACATTAGGTTTTTCTTTCGCTCAGCCGTGTGATTAGTGTCTGAATATTAAGAGAATTTATCAACTTGATCCGCGTGATTCGCCAATTGATTGACGGATTATAGATAGTATCTGATAGCTGGTAATTAAATACGAGAGACTAGTAATCTCAGCATCATACAGAAAAAAAAATAAATATTCATATAAATGAGACATTATTTAAATATATTAGATTTATGGAATCTTATCAGAAAGAAACTAAGGGCTTGACTACGATTTCATTACGAAAATATAATCAGTATTTCAATTGCGTAAATAAATGTATAATATAATTTTTATACAATTAAATTATTGATATATATAAGCTGAATACTTAGCATTTATTAGTTTTTTCTCTGTTAAATTGCAAACACTCACTTCCATAAATTTATTCATATTTGCCTTCGTCAGACATCGGGCTGGGCCATATTAAATTGTATTTCATTAACTAAAAGCTTACCCAGAGAGGGAGAGATAGAGAGCAAAGCCAACAACTATTTTTTTTCGGTTCGTGATGGGCGGAAATCCCAGCCAGGCCATTAGGGCAGAAGTTTCGCGAGTCCCGGCTGGGGAAAACTTCGGCAGCAAAGTGATTAAATTTCGCTAGGAATAACAATAACAATAAGACCACAATACCTTTTGGCCCAACTATAATGGATATCCTTTTCCCTCTCGGTTTCTTGCGGCAGGTCACGTCATGGAATTGGCCCAGCAGTCGGAGAACAATACGCAGTCGGTCTTCGCGACGATCTACTACCGCATGGTGCCGCGTGTCCGCCAGATGATTGGACATTTGTACACTGAAATAATGAAGTGAGTGGCACTAATCATGATTACTATTAATATTATTATAAACTAATTAATAAACGCACTCTAGCCACATGAATTACGCCTCGAACTACACGAACAGCAATGACCAGTTGGGCAGACGTGGCATGGGGGGCATCAGCAGTGTTCAGAGCCACCTGGAGGAGGCAGTGCATCGGTTTTTTGTCCAGCTATTCCCGGTGGCCTACCACCAGATGGTTCATCTAAACAATGATAAGTTGGGCGAATTGCACGAGGACTACATCAACTGCCTGCAGCACAACTACGACGAGCTACGCCCCTTCAAGGACATACCACACCAGCTGCAGGCCAGTCTAGGCAAGAGCGTCCACATGTCCAATGTCTTCATGAACGCCCTGATCCAGGCGGCTGAGGTTCTCTCCGAGGCTGATGGCCTCTATGGCGAGAAGCTTACGGACTCCTGCAAGCAGCACCTCCTCAAGATGTACTACTGCCCCAACTGCAACGGACACCATCCGCCACCGGAGGTGAAGCTCTGCGACGGATACTGCAAAAATGTGATGCGGTGAGTTGTAATTAAAATAAAATATTTAAAATTGATTAGAAATTAACAAACATTTATTACTTCGCTTTTTCTTATTTTTTATTTATAAATTTGTTATAATCCCCAGTGGCTGCTCGGCGGAGTATGCTGGCCTGCTGGATAGTCCCTGGTCGAGTGTCGTTGATGCCCTCAACAACCTGGTCACCACCCACATTCTCTCGGACAACGGCATCATTACAGTCATCAAGCTGCTGCAATCGAAGCTCTCGGATGCAATCATGGCAGCCATGCATAATGATTCTGAATTGGAGCAAAAGGTAAGTGGATTTATTTAAAATATGATTTAATTATGAGCAGAATATTTAGTTTATTTTTGTAGGGAACCTAAACATATCCTAATTATTTGTTATTTAAAAAATATAAATTATATTAGCAATTTAAACTCTAATAAATATTTATTTTTGAGGATATCTTCAATGGAAACTAGCAGCAATCTCTTTTCGATTTCGTTTTGATCATCAAATGATACGATCGATTTCACATACTTGCGTTCCAAGGACACGTTCGCTTAATGGTTTAATTGCCACTTAATTTATAAACATTTTAAATGAATTTAATGAATCGGAATTCAGTTCCGGCCTTCAAGTCAAAGTCCAAGTCCGAACGCTCCAGCAGAAGCCTCGAAAAAAAGTATCTGTGGCATTTCGAGAGGTTGTTAAACGTGGACATGGCATCCGCATAATTATTGTCGGTTGTTGGGAATTTAAAATGCTAAATGCTACAGTGGGAAGTGGATTCTCCTCAACCCCCTGAGAGTTGCAATTTACATGAAGGTGTGAGGACACACGTGCTGGTTGCATGAACGCCGGTGATTAGCCGATGGAAGTGAATAACAGCTCTGTCTATCTCCATTTCCAGGTGAAGAAGACCTGTGGATCGCCCAGCCTGACGCCCTATGCCACCGGAGAGCCGGATGCTAAGCCTTCGCCCCACAAGAATGCCATCAAGTATGCCACGCCCCCGGATCCGGGCATGGTCCGCTTCCTGTCCACCATTGACCAGAGCAAGGAGTTCTATACGAACATCGTGGACAAGTGAGTATTTAGCAGAAGGTTTCACGAACTCTATAAGTTTATTTTCATATATATTAATTTACACTGACCGACCGACCCATAAATTGTATTGAAAAATTAACATTATAAGAGGATAATTTTGGTTAGGATTTCTTGGGCTTGCTGATCATCATATCGATCACATCCTTTAGCAGGCAGAAATAAAGCGGGGTACCGATGGCAATGAAGAAAATCAAGTTGGCAAGAAACCCGTTCTTCACCGGCATGCGACAGCCCTAAGAACAGAAGTAATCATTTATTTAATTATAATAATAAATAATATGAAATATCCTGATTCTGGATACTATATGGTACTTACTTGCCGCGTATCTGGTGCTAACGGAGGGGCCAAGCAGAAGTCATGGGCCAAATTATGAATGTACAAGACTAGTTCTTTGAACATTTTGTTTCAGTTTCTTGAATTGTGAATGTGGATCTTAATCTATATATAAATATTTTTTGGTTAGTTGACAATTCCAGGGGGAGATACAAATTTTGAATGAGTAAAAAGCACCAGCTCACCAGGCTAACTTTATTTACTTTCATTTTACAGCTTCTGTGACGAGCACCACTCTCGCGAGGATCACTCCTGCTGGACAGGCGATCGCTTCGGGGAGTACAATCAGCTGCTGATCAACCCGGGCATGGACACCCAGCGGTACAATCCGGAGGTGCCCCTCAATTCCATGACCCAGGCCAATCAGCTAAATGAGCTGGTGGACAAGCTAATCAAGATCCGCCAGAGCATCGGAGCAGCGGTAGGTTTCAGCAAATTCTTATTCATAATTTTATTAATTACTAATAATTATATTTTGTAATTTAGCAGACACCCTCGAACAGCATACAGTCGCACGATATTCAAAGCGACATGGGCCACGAGGGCTCTGGCGGAGGCGAGGGCCAGATTGGGGACGATGAGGAGGAGTACGGTGGCGCCCATGGTTCTGGTGATGGCTCAGGCGATGGTAAGTTACATGTTATAAAATTTCCCATATCCATTAGAAAAAAAACCCTCATTAAAAAATATATTACTCTCTTTTTTAGGCCCCGACGTTAACTTCGGTGGCAGCCCGCCAATAACCGAACAGGAGCCACGCGACAATGGCAAACCCAGTGGGTCCAACTCGCTGGCGGCCACCACGGCGACGTGGATGCTCCTCACTCTAGTCACAATGCTCCTCAGTAGTTGTAGTTAAGGATGCTGCCCCCCAGGGTCGAGGGACGAAGTAAACACACACACACATGGACCCCGGCTGCGAGGGCGAATGCGAGAGCAACAGCAAGGGGCGGCCGGAGCCTCGCGAGAAACAGCAGATGCACAAGAATCGAGTTAAATCATTAATTAATAACTATTATCATTATTATTATTATTATTTGTGTAATTCTTAAGTTGTTACAAGTAATTTAATAGGCCCTAAGCGCATTCATCTCTAGCAATCGACTAACAATTTACACACCAGAAGCGAAAGCGAACCCCACTTTCCCTTCTAGCTTTTCCAAATTCAGAGCTCATCGAATTTCCATGCCGAGTCCAACTAGACTTATGTGCCATATAGATGTGTTGGGCTCTGCGTACACAAAACCAGAGAGTAATTGCGAAATATATTACTAGACGAAGGTAGGCTCAAACTCAAGCAGAACCCCGTCGTCCTCCCACAACATACATAGCATAGAGTGTGCGAGCAGTTTGTTCAGATAAATGTTAATATATATAGACGTACCGTACGTAAAGCTCAATGTTCAAAGCAAGTTGTTCCTTTTCGGTGTTCGAGTAATTAGGCGAGTAAGCTCTGGGTAAACAGAAAGTTAGAAGCTATGGCACCACATTCAATGGATTCAATAGTTCTCTCGACGCGATCCAATCACCAATAATATACGTACAACGGATATGTAGATCTGTTAGCTATAGATCAGTGAATGTTAAACCTATACAAAATTATTGTTGTCTACACTCTTCGAACTGAGCGAACGAACGATCGATCCATTGGGAAATCGAAGCGAAAAATGCATGCGAATGGAATTTAGTTGAGGAAACGCACTTTATGGAAAAACTAGAAGACTTACAGCTTTATACGCAAAACAGAAACGGAAACGAAAAACGATGAAATCTATTGATATATATACGTATATTATATGTAGCATTATTTAAATTATATATGAACAAAGAGGGAAGACCTGGAGGTAATGTCATTCAATGCATTCAGCTAATTAGAGTTTATGAAAGTTCAACGAGTTTGCATGCGAAAAATTTACATGAAAAACTGCAGAGTTCAGCTCACAATTTCGCAATTCGCAATCTGCAATCTTTGATTCGAAATCTGCAATTCGAAATCGAAACTATTGTTGCAATCTAACGAATACTTTACAGTGGGCAGGGCGCTGCGGAATCAAATCCAGAGAGCAGCGCTGGTGACACTCTAAAAAACAAACAAATATATAGTTTATACACAAATGAATATGAAATATGCATTGATATGGCGATAAGAATGAAATCTATATATATATGGATATATATATATACAATATACATAAATGAATTAACTAATTAAATCGTAATTATATGCTAGTGCGTAAACTGTAACGATTAGCCCGTAAAAAATTTGTAAAAAGCAAGCAGTTGATCGAGAACAACAAATTTAGTTAGTAGCAAATTAACAAAGGAAACGCCAACGGCCGACGCACGCCTACCTGTATATATCGCTATACGTATTTGGCCGATCGGAACGGATCGGAGCTGGGCAGGTGTGTGTGCACACGGGTTGCGAACTATGTATAATTATTATTTGTATCATTATTATTTAACTATTGCATGTGATTAATAATATTTAAGTTAAACGTAAAGCGCAGCATATTAAATTGTAACTTATGTATACCGCAAACAAAAAATGAGAAGCAGCAGCAATATGCGAGAGAAAATCATCATTGTAAATCTATTCGAAGATAACCAATGCGAAGAAGCAGCAAGAATTGCACTAAAAATAAATGTACTACTTTTTAGATGCCTAAAAACCAATAAATAATTATGTAACAAGAAAAAGTGAGTCCAGCATGTTTATTCAGCCAGACAGCAGAAGCGACGAAAAAATGCTATGAGTAATTGAGTGTACCGGCCGAAAAGACCGAAAACTTTTGTAAACTTCATTTAAAACCTGAATAAACGTCAATATTTGAAATTCAAAATTGAGGCGCTCTTTTTAATGGCTTTTTTAGAAAGGGGTGGCCGCGCTGGCCAACAGCGATGTTTTGAAACTATGAAAGTCATCGAAAGTATCGCCGATAGCTTTTCCGGTCTAACCTGATCTGGCAGCATCAGAGCTTGAGCGCTTTTTCCGTAAGCAATTTTAATTATTTTGCTTTCAGTTCTTGGAAAATAACTCAATAGAAAAGGAAACTGGGTGTGTATTGGTGGATCCAATAACAAGCAACGAATTTGAGAACTTTCCGCGATATTCGGAAAACCAAACATGGCACACAACATCACAGAAACATTGGAAACTAAAAACCAAGAACGTCGAAACGGGACCCACCAAAACACTGCCTGGGGCAGATTGTGCGGCCGAAATATTAACAAACACTTTCAACCACTGGGTACGATCCTGAAATATCATACAATTTGATCTTTTATGTCAAGTGTTTGATTCCGTTCAATATTTTTTTAGATCTATACAACGAGGAGTTCTCCGCAGGACGTGGCCGGGCGAATGATTTGGTCCTCACACTCAAAGAGCTGCCGGAGCATAGCCTAATAAGCATTTCCAAAGTCCACTTTCATATCAAGCGATTCTCCTGTGACCTGGGAAGTCCTGTCTATATACAGGATGTCTCACTTAACGGAACCTTTGTGAATTCTAAAAAGATTGGCCGAAACAAGAGGCGCATTTTGAATGATGGCGACGTTATTTCCCTATCTCTGCCCACCAACAATATGTTTATGTACATGGATCTCAGGCTGCCGCCGGAGTTAGCCAAAACGTATTCCGTAGTTCGCCAACTTGGCCGCGGGGGCTTTGGACTAGTGCGCCTTGTCAATAATTTTCGCACGGGCCAGCAGTTTGCGATGAAGATGGTGAAGAAAAGGGTGTCGAGGACCAGACGCCGCAGACACCTGGAACTAAACGAAATCGAGATTATGAAAAATCTATCGCATCCGTGTGTAGTTCGTATGCACGGCGTCGTTAACAGACCCGAGGCCGTTTATATTCTGCTGGATGTTATGGCGGGCGGCGATCTTCTCAATCGGATCACTATCAAGTCGCATCTGCGCGAGGATATATCTAAGCTGTACTTTTACCAACTATGTCATGCCATTAAGTATATTCATGACTGCAGCATAATTCATTGCGATCTTAAGCTGGAAAATATCCTGCTAGAGACCAACGACGAGGAGACCCTCCTGAAGGTCTGCGATTTTGGTCTGAGTAGGTTTGTGCAGGAGGACACGCTTTCAGACGGAACTTCCACCGGCGACCAACAAGTTTACACGAAAAAAGTGGATATCTGGAGCTTGGGAGTGGTACTCTTCTGCTGCCTTAGCGGAACCTGGCCTTTCGATTCCCACACCGACTCTCCGCTAGCGGATCAAATAATGAGGGGAGAGTTCGCCTATTATGCACCACCATGGAAGGATGTCTCGCATGGCGCAAAGCTTCTGATTAACGAAATCCTAACTGTGGATCCCAGAAAGCGGCCATCAATCGGTGACATTCTGCAATCTAGCTGGTTTTGGGATGCGCCAATGCAGCAGAAGGCTAAAAAGCTAACGAGGATGAAGAACATGGTAGGCGAGCATGGTGTGCTGCGCATTAAACGTGCATGGAGCGTTTGACAATCTTCGAGAGTTTATGTATTTAAAGTTCCATTTTGTTATTGTTTTAAGCTTTATTTTCATTTAACCTGCTCTGTCATCTGTATTACTGTATGAAAAGACACATTTACATTGTTAAGAAAGTAAAAGAAGCTCTCAAATGATACATTTAATTTGCTTTAAATCTAGGCGAGAGCATGCTGAGATTTTTGGAAATAAAACTTCAAAGGATACCTGAAAATCCGATTCAATTGCGAGCTGCAAAGACGTTCATATTTCGGCCTTTCAAAGTCAGTTTACTTTCTTGTCAGGTTTTCCAGCTGGCGGATAGAATAACCCACCATTAAAGCCGTCTTTTATATATTTATTCAGGTGCAATCGGACCACTTGTGGCTACCTGAGCTCTGAGCTTTCAGCAGAAATAAAACAAGCCGGAAACTAGGCAAGGCGCGGAGACGGATTCTGTGTGACCAGTTACCAGGTTACCAAGAAATGCCATCACTTTGGCAAAGCGTTTCGTTATTGTGGACGGCACGCCGCGCAGGCCAACAACAAAGACTGCCCCAAAAGACAACAATTGAGAAAAGCAAAACACGGATTTTACAAATAATTGCTGCTCGGGGCAATGCTCGAAAGTAAAATAAGCCAACAACCAGATACGCATACTTTCGGCCATTGGCAGGTGTTTTCCGACTGCCGGCTGGAAAATCAATTCTTGGCATTGCCAAGAATTGCAGCTTCTAGGCAAAGATAAATTTTGTTTTCTTTTTGCTACCGACAACCGACTAGGATGTGGATTCAGCCGAAGGAACTGCTCCTGCCCTCGGCATTCTGGTGAGTGATTAGCTAAAAGCAAGCCACCAACTCCTGGAGGCCGAAAACCTGCCCGCTGGAGCTGGCAAGGGTTCGTGTGTGTGTGTGCTGGCATGTGTATATGCATTGTTGTGTGTTCATGGAAGGTGTCTCACGGACAAAGATAATCGCAAACTGCACTTCACACCAGGAGCTGTGGATCGCGCAAGGCAGCCACGCATGAACCGCGTAGTTGTGCCTAGTTTGATTCTCTATTGTTGATAACTTATTGAGGCAGAGTTCACGACTCAAGAACAAATAAAAGCGCAGCTGCTGCGGGAGCGGCTTGAAAATTGAATTCCAACTGTTTCCTGCTGCGTAGAAAAAGTCCCCCACACATACACACACTCACACGTACCGCCCCACATGTATTGCCCCAAATGCAACGTGGATCCACTCTTCATCCCAAATCCATTCTTTCCCTCTCCTCCGCAGGATTGCCGAAATGCACTCGAGATACTTTGTCCTGCAGAAGCGGCGCAGCCACGGCGAGTCACGCGGCTTCGGGTCCATTCTAGTGGGCACCTACGACAGCATGATGAACACCAAGCCGCCGCCGTACCGCATTCTCCATCAGACGCCCTCGTCGGAGGTGTCTTACGGTAGGTTCGAGCCCATTGTGCGCCTTATCGGCGTCAATTGGTGAGGCGGCAGGCTGGGCGGGTCTTTGGCCAGCAATCTCTGTGGCCGTGAATCATCGCGAGTGGGTTGTTCTGGGTTTTCATGGGAGTACGTCAATATGTCTTTCATCTCCGCATCGCTTACGTAAACTCGCAACGCTTCAGATTACTAAGTGGGGGTCTGGCTCGTTTCTTTTGTGATTTAATTGAGGAAACAATAAGGGAGGCGAAGCCGGGATTGGGGAACATAACCTAGAAATACTTTGAAAATAAAAGCTATTAAAAAGCTATTCAACAAAAAGATGGAAATAGGAAAAACCTTATTTGGAAGACGACAAATTCAACAGAAAATATGCATCCTTCTCGGAAAATTACTCTTCTAAATATTAACACACTTTTAATTATGAAAAACATCCCTTTACACCTTAGAAATCGCTATTGGCATCACCCAGGATGAGATAGTCAAAGACTGGGAATGGCTGCAGGCCAATCTCTTCAAAGTGCTGGACGAGATGGAGAACGAGGACGAGGTGACCAACTTCACCATATGCAAAATCCAATCGCTCTACACGCAAAACAATCAAGATAGCAGCGGTGATTCCGCCGACGTCAAGGTGATGACCTCCCAGTTTAGGAAGATTTTTAAAATGCCCGAGGAGGAGCAGCTGGTTAACTCCTATTCGGCCACGTAAGGACGACAAAGCCACTTTGCCGATGCAGTTCCCATTAATTTCAAATATCCCTTACACAGCTACGTAAAGAACAAGATCCCGCGGCAGGGAACGCTGTACATTTCGATGAACCACGTCTGCTTTTATTCGTACATGCTGGGGCAGGAGATAAAGCGCATCATACGCTGCGCTGAGCTCGAGGACATCAGCCGAAATGCCAATACCATTTATCTGAAGACCACCAACAATATGACCTACAACTTTACAATGCTAATGCCCTTCAATGCCAAGGAGGCGCATCTGTTAATTGAGCAGCTCAATAAAATGGCCATAAAGCAGTTGATCCATGACCCCGACAGCCCCGTCGTCGATCACGATTCCTCGAACTTTGCACGGTTGGGCAACAAGGTGTCCAAGAAGCCCGTGTTGCTGCGGGACTTGACGGCCCGCCAGAAGTCCGAGGAGTTCCGCATTCACTTCCGGCTGCCGCAGTCGGAGATAATCGATGGAAAGATCAAGGCGAATATCTGGACGCCGTACTCGAAGCGATTTAATTCCGGCTACATCTACCTGTCACCGAACTTCTTCTGCTTTCGCAGCGATGTCAAAGATTTGGTCAGTGTGGTGATTCCCATGAAGACCATTAAGGTGGGTTTCCAAGTCGCCTGCTTCGACCTTTTTATACATTTTCTGTTTTCTTGCAGAGTGTGGAGAAGAAGGACGATGGCCAGCAACGGTTCGACAATCAAATTGTTATCATAACATCGGAGAATGTGCCTTTCGTGTTTGCTCAGATCGTGGACAGGGATGTGCTGATATCCAAGATCACAGATTTGCTGGCACGCATTCACATGTACGTCTTAAACGAAGAAACCGATTAATTATAAAATTAATCAATTTTTCCCACAGTCCTGTAAGTCGGGAGCGTGCCAAATACGACATTTCGTGGAGCAAGCAGACGGCTTTGATGAACACCTTCAAGACGCAATTCAGCGAGGATATCGTACGCAAGCAGGAGGAGAAGATGATACGCTGGGAGGCGCATTTCCGGGACTTTGGACGCGGCATTGGTATGTTCCGCACCACGGATGTGATTAACCTGATTGTGGAGGGCATTCCCGACCAGCTGCGCCAGGAGATCTGGTTGATCTTCTCGGGTGCGATTCATGACAAGGAAATGAATCCGGGGCTGTACGAGGATCTTGTGGAGAAGGCGGCCTGCATTAAGAACTGCTTCGCTCATGACGAAATCGATCGTGACTTGCCGCGCTCGCTGCCCGAGCATCCGGCATTCCAAAGCACAGACGGCATCGGCGCCCTCCGAAGAGTCCTGCAGGCCTATGCTCTGAGAAATCCCCAGGTTGGCTACTGCCAGGCCATGAACATTGTGTCGTCGGTGTTCCTGCTTTTCTGCGACGAGGAGAACGCCTTCTGGATGCTGGCCAGTCTGTGTGAGAATCTGTTGCCAGATTACTACAAGGACAAGGTGGTGGGCGCCCAGATCGATCAGGGCGTGCTCAACGAGCTGGTGGAGACCCACCTGCCCGACCTGCACGGTCATTTGGAGAAGCTGGGCGTGATCAAGATGATCTCAATTTCCTGGTTCCTCACCATCTTCATGAGCGTGATCAGCTACGAGAGCTCACTGCATATCCTCGACTGCTTCTTCTACGAGGGCGCCAAAATCATCTTCATGATCTCTCTGCAGATCATCGAGTGGAATCGGGAAAAGCTGCTGAGGTGCCAGGACGATGGCGAGGCCATGCTAGTGCTGCAGCACTACCTAGAGGGGATCTACAATCCGGAGTACCAGGTGCCACCCACCAACGATAAGCGCAAAATGGAGCGCACGCAGACCCAAACCGTGCAGACGCTCATTCATGAGGCGTACACCAAGTTCGGCGAGGAGCTGACGCATCAGCGTATCGACGAAATGCGCAACAAGCACCGTCGACTGACCATGCGACAATTCGATATTGATAACGAGAAAACCATTGTGAAGGCCTACGTCCAGAATCCGTATTTCAACCGCAACGAGCTGCACATGCTGCTCACCATCATTCGGGAGGAGAAGCACGCTCTGAAGTCGTTGCAGCAGCAGCAGCAACACAAGGCCCAGTGTCCACTGTCAGAGATGCCGCAGCTGTTGCCGCAGTCGCCGAACAGGACGGCCCAGGATGCGGCCGCCTCTATTGGCAGATACGAAGCTTACTGCGTCAACTTTGAGGTATTCCACACGCTCTTCACGGAGCTTACACCTTGGCGCAAATGCGTCAGCGTGGACATTGGCGAAAAACTGTTCAGGGTAAGTTATATACCAGGGATGCCCATCGAGGAAATATCTTGAATATATTCAAATCAAATTTGTATATCAGCTCACCGACAAAAAGGGCACTGGTAGCCTGGACATTGGTCAGCTTATCAACGCCCTGGGCCTGGTTTGCTCCGCCAAGAGCATGGAGAAGCTGAAGCTGCTGTTTGTCCTGCATTTGCCGCCACTGCTGTCCAAGGCTGAAATTGAACGATCGCGACGGCCGCGTCCGCGCACCAAAGACGATGCCGAGGAGGCCTTTGAGGCGGAAGATTTCTTTGAGTAAGATTAATCTTTTTTGTACATATTTTTTATTCATATAAACTTTTATTAATCGCTACTCTGCAGCAACGATGCCTCGGAATCGATGGAGGCTCTGCCATCGCCCTCGGATCACAACTTTGACGCCGACGACTTTGCCCTGGTCAGTGCCACACAGCACCTCCATAATCTGGCCGGAATCTCGGGCAACACGTTCATGGACTTATCGCGCACTACGCCCAATCTCTCGCTGAACTCCAACGCCTCGTCGTTGTTGTTGCAGCGCAACTCGACCTTCTACGTGGATCTGCCGGCACACCAGGGTACTGCAACATCCACAGATGCTGGGCGGGACGATGACGGGCCCCTGAGAGGGCTTCGCCAGCAGGGACGTTACGAATCGATTGACACATTTTCGGATATTTCAGATCTTGGAGCGGCCCGCATGACGCCGCCGGGAGCGGGAGCGGATGCGGCAGTCGGTGCAGCCTCGGCTGCGGCCGCCGCCGATCCATTGCTCTTGAATGTCGAGACTATATCGAATTTCTCACAGATCAGCGACCTGGTCGCTGCCACGAGACTAGAGCGCGCCGATTCGACTGCCACGGACTCACGAAGCCTGGGCAGCCTCGGCTACCTGCTTGACCAGCCCGATGACGGGGCGTCCAGTTCGCAGCATAGAATTCCGCATATGCGCAAGGAGAATTTCCAGCTGCTGTGGCGCAGCATTATAGAAATCATGGGCCTGGTACAGGACGAGGAGATGCAGAGGGCCTGTAAGTGCAGACTGCTTAAGCAGATTCGTAGGATGAAAGCTTATAATCTGTGCTTTATTTTCAGACGAGAACCTCCTGGAGCTGGGCAACAGCAATATCAAGAAGGAGCCCAGCCTGGAGAGTTTCACACAATTGAATATGGGTGGCAGCGGTGATGAGGTAAGAGTTTGGCTTGACCAGAAGCGATTTAAATGCAGTTAACCAATGTCATTCCCCCTCCTTTTACAGCAGCCGGATAGCAATGGCAATCCCACCACACCCGCGGCGGAGCCCAGCAGCACCACCCGCCTCTTTGTGGCTCTGGAGGAGGAGTTGCGTCAGGCGGCTGGCGGAAAGACCAGGACCGACAGCAGTAGCAGTAGCAGCACAAACATCTCCGAGTCCTGGCACATATCCATCAGCCAGTTCATTGCCACGGTCCTGAACGTGAACAGCATCGTCCGAGGTTTCCAGGTGCCCATCCAGATCAGCGAGCAAATCGAGCAACTGCAGAAGAAGCGACGCAAGTGCTTGTCCACCAATTACTGAATACCCCAAGTCCCCTACTCCACTAACCCACTGAATACCCAAAGTTACCGATGATTCCACTAACCCCAACCTAGCCACAAATCTGTATTAGCCATATATGAGAGCCCGACCCTGATCCTGGATCCTTGTGCAATGCGGCAGGCTTTTAATCGTATCCACGTTTTATGTATGTATATTATTGTATTGCCTCTGCAGTAAGTTAAGACAATTGTTTGTGAATATAATTCTATTATTCCTATTATACATTACTGTCACGAGAGACGGTAAGCTAAATATCCATCGCCACCTGTTGATCCTCATTTCTCCTGTTTGCCGCCGCATGCTGGCGCTCGTGCTCGGCGGTTCGTACCAGGCACTCCTCGTACGTCCACTTGGGGAAGACTCGCTTGTACAGGTACATGAAGGCAGTGTCGTAGGATCGCAGCTGCCCGTCAAAGTAGCACTTCATGTGGCCGTGGGTGCCAAGCGACTCCTTGATGTGTCCCAGGCGTCCGCACTTGGTCCTTAGTTTCACCGGCTTGAAGTACTCCACGTCCTCCTTGTAGAAGAACATGTACCTGATCGACGCCGACTTGCGATTGATGCGCATTGGGTGGCCGCTGAGGACTACTCGCTTGAGAACAATGCGATCGGGATTGCAGGAAAGCAGCCTTCCCCGGGCCACCAGTGCCAGCGTGGAGTCAGGATTCACCTTGAAGGCAAGCACAGCGGCCGGTGGGAACTGAATGGGGGCGTAGAAGGTGGCGCAAACCGTCTCATACGGGCGGAAGTAGCGTTCAAACTGGAAGAGAGATATAACCATTAACATTAATCAATGTAAAGTAACTTTTTCCTCACCTTATGCTTGTCCCCATTGGTGTGCTGGCTGTAAATGGGATTCACCACGAAGCGGCGGTAGCCGCACTGGATAATCAGCTGCTCCTTGGACTTCAGGGGCACCTCTGAGTCGGGCATTCGCTGCAGGACAACGTTCATTATGCACATCTGATGCTCATGTGGCAGCATTCCATAGACAATAATGTTGTCAGTGAGTTGGGCGGACTTGAAGGCGTTCCACCTGCTCTCCGGCACATTGATCACATGGAGCGTGACATAGAAACCAGGCTGAAAAAGAGATAGAGAACAATAAGACACGGTGTGGGACAAAAGAGCTAATGCAGCCTTACCAGCACACCCTCGAACTCCTTGGCTTCGGCTAGAATCCTCCGCTTGGTGCGGTCAAAGTTCTGGAACTGATAGATGCGCGCATAATCGGCGGGCAGGTTTTCCTTGGCATCCCAGGGCGATGTCCGGAACGACTCCAGGCCGCGGTACTTCTGGAACCTCTCATGAGCGGGCACATCCAGAGGAGTGTCGATCTCATCCGGCCAGAGCTGATCTGTTCGTGCCTGCTGCAGCTTCTGCAGCGTCTCTCGCTCCTCCTGGAAGTCCATTTGGTTGTCGTACTTTTCGTCGTTGATGGCCGCCTCCGACGCGACGGACACGCTGTCCAGGTACTCCTCCGTGTCGGAATCCCGCTTTTCGTACTCATCCTCGAAGGATTTGTTGTCGCACGACATAAAGTCCTCGTCATCCTCATCGCCTTCATCATCGTCTTCCGAGTCCTCGCTCATGTCATCGTCTCCCTTGCTGTCCGGATCTTCCACCTCCTCGACATCGGGTATCCAGGCCGCCTGGTACTCGCTGTAGCCCTTGGGCACACGCTTCACCAGCTTCATCTTCTTGGTCTCCTGCTGCGAGGCAGCGATCTCCTCCTCCGTGGGCCACGTCTGCTCTGCGTCCATGGGATCGGGTATGTTTTCGCTCTGCAGCGAAGTGCGCTTAAGGGGGTCGCTGCGATCCAACAGACGCACCTCAGCGTTCTCGCCGTCGCGGGATTTGTCCAGTTTGTATGGATCTGGTGGCGCCACCACCTGGCCCAACTGGAAGTCACCCAGGCCGGGAATGTGCACCAAGCCGTTCACATTTAGGGATTGCCCGCGCAGGAATCCCGTGACCTCCAGGGTACCGAGATCATCGCTGGGATCCGAGTTCGCCTTGAACTCAACCACGTCGCCAAAGAGATGCGGCCGGTTAGCCACGTTGTGTAGGATGCGCTTCTTCTGTCCGCCAATGCGACGCATCACAGTGAGACCCTCGGTGGCCGTGTCCAGCTGCATCACCTTCTCTTCGGGCAGCAGCTTGGAGATGAACTTCTGCGCCGCCTGCTTGGCAGCGGGCCGTCGCTTGGGGTTGATGGACTCCAGATCCATAAGGGCCACCACAGGCGTGGGAATTCCCTGCGCCGACATCATGTTGAAGATGCGCTGGCCCCAGCGATCGAATACCTCGTCCTCGCCAAAGGCGGCGGAGGTCAAGAGCACGGTGGTATCGCACACCTTCAGGTAGTCCAGGGCAATCAGCTCGTTTCCCCGACCCGTTGGCGGCATAACAAAGGCGAAACGCTGCTTAAACCGAGGAAGATTCATGTAGACGATGCCGCTTGGCGAGTTCTCCACCACCAGTTCGCTATCGCAGCTCTCGAGGATGGCCAGCGCCGATTTGGGGTCGATCTGTTCGTGCATGGGCAGCAGGCAGACCAGGAAGGGAGCAGTGTTTTGGCCACCGAGCTTCCTCTTCTGCTCCAGAACCTCCTCGCGCTTGTTCCTGCGCAGCTGGTTCATCTGGTTGCGGCGCTGCTCCTTGCGCTGCTGCTGCTTGTGCTTGTGGGACACGGCCTGGAGTCCCACCTTGCCTGGAAGCGGAGGATGAACAGGGTTCAATAGGGGTTTCCATTGAAAATCTCTTCAAGATTCTCTCCTTACCTTTCATGGCATTATCAATGGCTCCCTTGGAGCGATGACGCCCCGTTTTGTGGGCCTTATTCGTTTGCTTCAGCGGCCCGGGCCGGTGAAAAGCGTGATCCGCCATGCTTGCTGGTGTTTTAACCGACGAAAAATCCAATTAATCTGCGTTCAATTCTTTGTTTTCGCTCGAGCACATGTTCCGCGCCAGTCAGTGATGCTAGAAACAACGATGTTTCTTACCGATGTTTTCCGAGGTTTTCTCGATGTTTTTGTTGATATCGATGTTCGATGCATCGATGTTTTTAGCATCACTAGAAGTTGGTCTCTATTTTAGGCAGACGTTAAATTTGAATTTTCATTGCAATCTTCAGAATTCATTTTTGCAGCCCAAATAAAACAAAAAATTCGTTTTTTTAAACCACATTCAATGTAAATATGTATTTGCTGTTTATGGTATAGACTTGATGTCTGCTTGAATATAACACTGTTTATTCGCTAGTTTACATTCATCCTGTGATATATGTACGCGTCGGATTCTCTGCTGTAGTAGCACACTGTATAGTAATAGTTCAACTGCCTTTGATTATGCGCAACCCTTCGCCCCGGCGCGCCTCCTAAAATATGTTTGTAGTCTCGTCTCGAATGGGTTTTTGGGCAGGGCTTACATAGGTAGGTAGTAATAGTAATATTAATAGTAATAGTAGCAGTAATAGTAAGTAATTAACTTAGTTGCGTAGGGTATTCATTAGTGGGGTGTGTAAATAATTTCCAAGGGTCTCCTCTCAGTGTGGGTCTCTCTAAAACTTAACGATAGGCCATCATAACACTTAACGATTAGGAGTTATAAACAAAATGTAATCGTAGGTAAATTGAGTGATTGTTTCTCATTAATTGGATTTGGTTCCCACTCTCGAGATGTCCACGCAGGGTTATATAGATATCCTAGTAGGATCCGTGCGATCCTTGGCGAAGTCCAACGGCGTGCTGGATAAATCCTCAATGTTGCATGATTTTGCTGCGTTTCATCCGCCCCGCTTCTCTCTCTCTCTCTTGATCTCTCGTTAAAGTAATTTATGCAGTTGTATATGGATATTTGTATATATATATATTGTTCAATATTTTTTTAATGCATCAATCAATGCCAATGCGGTGGCCTGCCCTAAAAAATTATACGTATCGCGTCCCGTTCCGCCCCGAAGTTCCCATTTACATACAAAACATACCGAGTAATCTCTTCTACCTTCTCCCTAGAGGGTCTTACAAAATTGGTGCCATCTTGTCAGTGTTGCTCTTTGTGTTTGTGTGTGTGCTTCATTAAATGCCGGAGCTCTGTTCTGCCCTCCGTGTTCGTGACCAAGCCCGTGTCCTTGACCGTATCCTTATGAGTGCGCCCCACTCTTCCCTTTGATCTGTGTGCCAGTTTATTGTGTGGTGTTCTCGGAAACAGGTTCGGAATCAGAGTCAGAGTCTGTGTCGGAGTCGGAATCGGGATCGGGAGGATGTGGCTCCTGTGTGGCAATTGGCCAATTACATGTTCCGGCACTGGGCGCAAACGGAGCGCGCCTTTGTATTGTCACGCACAAAATCATGCACATTGAACTTTCCATCATCGCCGTGCTCATAGCCGCGACTCTTCAGCTGCCTGTTGATGACAAGAGAAATGACAATGGCGATAAAATGATTGAATGGGATGCGGGAGGGCGTTGGAGAAAGGCTCAAAGGCTCAGCTGGCAAAGGAATCTCCAGTGCAGTCATAATCACAGATAACGACGTCCCCCATCTGTGTCGAGTCTGTGAATAGGAAGACCTACCTGGCCACCGCTGTGAAGGCCAGCTCCACATTAAGTCCCGTCTTGGCCGAGGTCTCCATGAAGGGCACATTGTGCTCCCGTCCCAGGCGCTCGCCATCCTCGCGCTTCACCTGCCGCTCGCTGCCACTGCAGTCGGCCTTGTTGCCTGCAAAAGGCAAAGGAAATTCGATTCGTAACTCGTAAGTTGATTAAGCGTAATCAAATGTGGCGAAAGGTGGCCTTTTAAACGGATCTCTCACCTATTAAAACGATGACCACATCCTCCTGCGCGTACTCCCGGATCTCGCCCAGCCAGGCGCGTATGTTGTCGTAGGTGGTCTTGTTGGTCACATCGTACAGCAGCAGCAGAGCTTCGGATGCAGATGACAGATTTAATTAGGTTTAAAAGAAAGCCAGTGAAAGGTCACAGGGGGAAATGCCCACAAACAAAAATTTAAGTGAAATTGGTAAAAATAAATGAACTAAAAATATTAAGTATACGTATTAAAAAGTGTTTAAAGATATAAAAGGAAAGAATGATTTATTTTAATGTTAAGTTACACGAATTCTTTGTTTATAAAGTTTATAGAAAAACAAAATACGATTTTGCCAAGTTCCAAGGAATCAGTTTAATAAAAAAATATTGCATTCCTCTTCTATTTGCAAAGAAAAGAGCGTAGTAAAATTCTTTGGAATAAAACACTATAAACCAGTAACCTTTGTAGAGCAGGAAATAAAGTATTTTATTACTTGGAAAAATAAATTCATTACAAAGGTCAGGAATACCTTAAAAACATAGCCTTTAAACATAAAATAGTTTATAATATCTAAATACAAGTTTAACTTGTGGATTTTCCAATATAGTTTGTGTTTGCTTTGTTTTTTGGTTAAATAGTAAAGTCAAAGGATTTACTCACCGTGTGCGTCACGATAGTAGGCGTGTGTAACGCTACGGAATCGCTCCTGTCCGGCTGTATCCCATATCTGCAGCTTGACGCGGGTTCCATCGACGACAACCACTTTATTCTGTTGACATTTTTGTAATTTTTGTAATTGAACAAAGTGTTTTTTGATTTAATAATTTATTTAAAACCAAGCACGAAGAAATTCGCCCGTGGAAATGCAATTGTTATGTAAAATGCAATTAATTTATAAAATGTTCATGCACAAAAGCCGTGCCACCGAGCTACAAACAGAGAAAGAGAGGAAGGGGGAGATATAGTGAGAGAGATGCAGAGAGGGGATAAAGAGAGGACAACGTTGCGTATGCTTAATGCATATCACTCATACGCAACGTGGGTTCGTGTGACTGTGGACCCAAAAACACATGCAGACATGTAAAATAAAATCGAGAGAGGAAATATTCATAAGTACGGGCAGACGACGCAATTTCCATGATGAAAGCCCACCGCCTCGAAGGATCCGGCATAATGATGAGCCGCTGCCTCCTTGTGCATATACATATATTTTGCCTTTTTCCCCGGATAATGAGCAGCAGACGTTGTAAGTTCGTCCGGCCATTGGCATCACGATTGCCCCCATGCTGTGAGTCGTCCCTCCCACTAACTACTCAGACAGTCAGTCAATACCAATAAAGTGCTACGGGGAAGTAGAGGGAAGGCGGGGCACTGGGTAGGATACAGGACATACGGCAAAAGGTACTAGTACGGGTGTATGAATTTAATGTGTATGTGCGGCATATTGCCTTGATTTGATTTCGATTCCAGAGTCAAGTTCGGGTTCGGGGAAAGTAACACGAGTAAAAAGATAAGCCCAGAATTTCTAGCTGAGCACACAGCAGGTTAATGCACTGCCACAAATACGGGAATAAACAGAAAATATCTAAATGGTAAGATAAATATTTAAAACATTATGTTAACCCCTGCTATAATTGTAATAATTTTAAAATGAATAATAAACTCAAATATACAAAAACACTCATTTGAGAAAATGCACTTCTTAAATCATAAAATTATTTCTTGTGTTTGCTGTGTGTAAATATTTGACCAGATACATGATGATTCAGAGAAATAAACACAAATATACAAACATATTTAACAACATTTAGAGGGGGCAAAATGTAAGTTCATGAACAACACTGCTTACATCTAGAGAGTTCAAACATTTAATTATCCATAAATTGGCAGTCACTCATATACAATATTCGTTTACTTTATACTTTGGCCAGGAATCAGCCAAGTTGAAAAATCAACATGAACAACTCCCCGGCGAATTAAATTTCAGGTCATTCCCCACCGCACGGCCACTCCTCCACCCAGGAGGGCTTCGGCGGCGATGGCGGTTGGTGAGCTGGAAGGCATTCCCCGAGGCCAAAGTTAGACAATGCCAGCGTCGACATATTTAATATAGAAAACATGGCAACAATTTAAAGTCAAGGAAACGGCAAACGAATGGAGGCACTTGTAAAATTCCACAGGACAGAGACAGATAGAGTAGCAAGGGGGAGAGGGAGGGATAGAGGCGGAGGGAATCCCCGCGTGTAGTTTAATAAATTTATGAGCCATGAACCGCAAAGGAAACGAGGGATATAGTATAGTGGTGGGTGATGGAGGGAAGCTAGAGGAGCAGCTGAAGCAGCAGCATCAGCCTTGGGCCAGGACAACTAAGCCTCTAAATGTTGAAACGCACAGGAATCCCTCCCACAATAATAAGCACAATAAAAGCAATAACAACAAGTTAAATACGTTGAAGAAGAGTAAACAGAGCACACAGGATACACACACGCAGGGGACACGAGGAGGAACGACATCAACAAGTCCTTTTCAAGTTCACATGCTTTTTAATAAATAGTCCCCCAAGGATCTTTATCTTTATCAACAACAAGCCCCAGCCCGGCGAACTGGACTGGGGCCCGGATTTGTAAGGCTTGCTTTGGGGGTGGAGGTGGCTTTTGTGGGGTTTTGGGACAAGAACAAGAACAAGAACACGGAGATGAACTGAACATAAAGAGGACAACCGCAGGCAACTACGAAATCATGAAACCCACAGCCCATAGACGGGTCAGAGAAAGGGAGAGACACAGATGGTTAGAGAGAGAGAGAGTGACGGAGGAGACAGTGGCAGACAAAGATATATAGACAGAGTTAGAGGCAGAGACAGAGCGTTGAAGCAGAGAGGTAAGTAAGCAGGTGAAAATCGCATTCAGAACCTTGACAACTGTTGACAGGGCGCACTGAGTGGTGAAAGTAGTAGAAAGAGTGAGTACACAGAGAGTAAAACAAAGAAAAACAATCAGAGGTACATACATATATATATATCGGGAAGAAAAGTCTTATTTGATATATATCTTTAACTACCTTTGTAACTATTTCTGCTAGCCTCTGTATGTTTACTTTCAAAAATGAATAGAAAACAACAAAAAGCCTTTTTAAAATATTAATAAACACATAAATAAATATGTTTATCTTCATTATGCTATCATAAAATTTCGTATATCGTTATATAATCTTTTCTGTCATCGCTTTAAAAAATTAAATTAAATTAAGAATAATATGAACAAGCACAGTCTTTAACAAATTATTCTTAAATATTTTTACAAGTCACAGTACTTTTAAAATATTAATAATATATTACATTCTAATTAGCCATTATAAAATGTAAAAATTTAAGTTAGTTTGGACTTGTGCAATTACCACAATAAATGAACTATCTTATTTTCATTTCCTGAAACTTGTTACTTAACTAAACTAACAAGTTTGGCAAGTTTTTAAGTTTGCAGGACTCTTTAAGTTCTAAGAACTTGGTTCCTTAGTGAACTAACAAGGTTAGACTGCCTTTCCTACACTTTTGAAATGAAAACAACATTGCAAAGTGCAATGTAACTATATACATTTTAAATTTAATAAATACTTTAAATCAGTAGCTGCAAAAATCACAGATAATACAAAGCTCATATATTTCTTGACTTAACTTTTTGCGTCTTCTATAAAGGATATTATTTTAGAACTTCATTTTCCTCTCTATGTACACAATGACTGACAGTTCAAATAGATAGATAAATAATGCCAGAGTCAGAGCCAGAATCAGAGATGTGAGTAAAACTATGAGGGAAAGAGAAAGTACTTATGCGGAAAGTATACAACAATCATAGAAGGAGTATCCACAACAAGCAACGACAACGACAACAATAACAACAACATGGATAATGACAATAACAACACAATAAACACACATGTACTTGAGAATAGAACACACCCACACACAGATGATATATAGAACAAAATAGGAGCAACAACGCAACAAACGTCGGGAATAAAGCGCTTACCCTAAAATCAATGCCAACCGTGCTGAGGAAATAGCTCGGCACATAGCGACCGTCGCGGAAGCGGATCAGGAGCGAGGTCTTGCCCACTCCCGAATCGCCCAGCATTATGACCTGCGATTGCCGCCATCAAGTGATATAGGAGATATATACAAATATATAGGTGTCAGTCATTATATACAAAGCAAAGTTGTAATGGTTATCGAAAGGACCTTAAGAGGCTCTGGCTCTCCTTTTGTCGTGGTTAGATTTATCTTTGCCTTAATTTATGCTCCCAGCCCTAATGTTGCGGTCTAAATATTTAATGAGCTCCTTATGAATTTTACATGCCCATCCCATTGGATTGCTGAGAGCTCTCGATTGCAGAGAATTCCCCATCCATCGAATCCCCGGGTCCCAGAATCCTTTTTAAAGGCTGCCTCTCTCTCTCTGCCTGCCAGCTGATGTTGACTTAGCCGGAATACGCAGATTTACATACAGAGCTCCTCGGTTATGCAAACACTGCAATTGCTGATTTGCCGGGGGAAAACCCATATTTGCCTGCTGCTAACTAGACGAATATTTTACCCGAAATGTATTCCAACACGCAGAGAAAAGCCATGGAATAATCATAATCAAAAGCAATGATAATACAAATCGGAATATAAATATTGACAAGGGATTTAGGTACCAAACAAATAAGAAAATAACAAATAAAAGGTTAAGATTGTAGGGATTATACGGTTAATATAAAAAATAAAGCTTTAATTTTGTTCAGTATTTTGTAATAAATTAAATATTTTCTATATTATTAAATTTATAACGCTAACAACAATATTTAAATCCGATTTTTATTAGAATAGAATTCAAAATGCTATACGATTCCAGCACTAATTTAATAAAAATCATAAATAATAATTAAATTAATCATTTATTAATAATAATAAAAATATATTTTACTTTTCTCTGTGCATTCAAGCTCCCTACCTGATCGAAATTACTAAAAATAATAGCTTACATCGGAGCCAACTAATTTGCACACTTTAAAATGGCCTTAAAGCTGCCTTTGGGGGGATTTATGCAAATGCCATCGCCATCTTGCCTTGGCGTTTAACGAGCGTGACAAATAAATGAAATTTTTATGCAGCTCCTGTTTTATACATTTTTCATTTCCCCAACTTGGATCCTGGCTTGCCTGGCAGTTGGTTGACAGGAAGTCGCTGCCAGGAGTCGCAGTCCTGTGTCATAATTCGCCAGAATTATTCTAATCAACAGCAGCTGCAGCTGGGGGCTGGAATGTCACGAAAACTTTCCTTTTCCTTTTGCCACATTGCCTGGCCATTTAATTTCCTTTTGTCAGTGTGCACTTTATTGAATTTTATGACTTTATTTTCGTCTGCTTATGTAAATCACATTGTAAATCAGGCCGAAAGCCGATCAGGACCCGGCGAATAAAAACAGGCTCGTAAAAGTCACAGGCAGTCAAACAAAAAGGTATAATACATAAATCAAATTGCGGCAGAAGGATGAGCACTTGGCCCCCAGACTCCTGAGTTCCCAGAAAGTATGCGTATGTATGAGCAAAAAATAAAATAAAAAGAAAGCATACTTTTTTTGGGCCGCCTTTGTTGTCGCCTTTTTCTGAATGCAAATTGGCAGTTGACGAGTTGAATCGAAAAAAGGGGATTTTTCTTTGCTTTATTTTGGAGAGGAATTCTTGCAGTAGGAGTTCCAATTTATTTTTTCCAACTGGTTAAAAATTAAAATATTATATTTAAATGCTTAAAAGTTACATTGAAATTGTGGTGGTGATAAAATACCATAATTTTTGCTTCCTAATTAAATATTTCAGAGAGCAACTACCTAATTACCTAACTACCTTCCCTTTTTTTAATTAACTTTCTAAATTCAACTTGAATTTATATATTTATTCCTTTGATATATTCCTAGGCCTGGTAACCATTAACAAATGCCCCCCAAAAAGGTGCCTCCTGGCAGCAGAAATAATTCCCACTAATTGCAAAGTTTCGTCGACTTATTCACCTTGCCCATTATGTCAAAATCCTCATCCTCCTCCGGCCCATTGGTGGATGAAATCATGCGGATGAGTGCTCGTCCCGCGTTCTTGCAAAGTGTGGCGCTGGCCCCTTCGTTGCCCGGGCCCGGGGCTGGTGGAGCTGGTGCCACAGATGCTCTGGCAGGTGCTGCTCCAGTACCCAATCCTCCTCCTCCTCCGCCTCCTCCTCCTCCTCCGCCACCGGCTGAATCCAGAAGTGGCTGCTGCTCGGCGCCGCCTGCCAAGCGTACACTGTTCAGGCGAGCCATGAAACCATTGCCAGTTGATGTTGGCAGATGTTGCGAGGATGTCTGTGGCGCCTGATCCCGGAACAAGGAACCGGAGGTCATGTACTCCGGCAGCAGCGGCTGCTGGGAGATGGACTGCTGGCGCTGGTGGACAATCACGCTGGGTCGCCGCTTCGGATAGCCATCATCATCGGAGTCATCCGAGGCGATGCCATTGATCTTGTCCAGCGTCTTGGGGGGCAACTGGCCCGGCGTGATGTGTTGCCATGTGGGCTTGACCAGTGATTCTCGCCGCGTGGGCGAGCCGCTAGCCAGCGGCGAGGGACTGGCCACCGAGATGGAGGTCTTGCGTGCTCCCGAGGGACTGGAGATGGAGTCGCTCCGGTATCTGGTCTGCTGACGACGCATCTTGCTGAAACCTCTTTACTTCCTGCTGATTGGCCTGATTCTATATTTAACACACGCACATAAATCAATAAACTTGGCTCGAATGTCGGATGTGACGGTTGGGTCTTCATTATTGATGGGCCAAAACCCACCCCAGGGACTGAATATTACGCTCTCCGAAAAAATAAGGAAAATACACAACTTAAGGAGAATGTCTCTCACTCCCTTGAAAATTTGTTTAGGTCTTTGAATACACACACACTCGCACACCCAACAGACATAATTATGTACTGGCATTAAAACTCATTAAAAACCATAAACAAAATGGAGGCAAACTTTCATTATCCCCGCTGTTGTGATTGCGCTTTAATAAATAAATATGCATGGGAATGGAAATGGCGAAAATTTTCACTTTTCAGTTAGCTGCCATAAAACAATGGGCCGGCGAGCAGGCGAACAGGTGAAAATTGAATGTAATTTCGACGCTCTCTCTTTTTGGCCAAATGAAATGAAAACCGAAACCCACAAATGCCCCCGGGCCACAAAACAACTGTCGTTGACAACAGGCTGACAACGAGGGTGGGGGTAGGTAGGACTCTTTTTTGGCGGATGCTGTGTCGGAAAATGGGGGAGGGAGGTGTCAGTTGGGCGGAAATGGGAGGGTGGTGGCTGGTGTTATTGCGGTCGCCTGTCGCTAAATCAACAGTTGGCAAGCAAACCACAAGGCCAACGAAAGCGAAAACGAAGCCAGAACGAAGCTGTGGCTATAACTAAATTTTTGGCTAATTATGCATTGGTTCGTCCTTTGGGAAAATTCCGGAAAAGCAGCCGTGGACCTGTGATTAACTAGCGCTCATTAGCACCCACAAGAAAGGCCACGCTAAGTGATTACAAATCGCTTGTATGTTTCTCACTGCCAATGTTCTCAGGGCCTAGACTTTTGCGGGCCAACAAGAGTTATAATTCTTAAAGGGAAAACTTCGGAGTTGGCTTTAAAAAAAATGTAACTTCCGAAATGTTATTTTAGATTTAAAGCTAAATAATAAATGCAAAGCCGTAAGCAAAAAGTGCAAAAAGACAGTTTATGGAGTTTAAAGGCTTAAATTTAATAGAAAGACAGAATTTAGAAAGGGTAATGTCTGAATCATAAAATTCTATTATTTATGAAGCACAAAATAAAATCCACAGCGAAAAATAAATAATAATATTAATGCAAAAGGCCAGTTTTTCAATTTAAAGACTTAAAATTTGCTGAAAACAAAATCTAAGTTTGGAGACAATCGAAAGATGTCGGAATTTTTCAATTATTTTACTTAAAAAGTAGAAAAAATCCTAAGTTAAATACAAATATTATAAAAACTTAAGGGTGACGTTTTCCAAGTTTAAAGACTTTAAATTTACCGCGAAATATAAACTTTAAGTTATCGAAAAATATTAATGACTCACTCAATCCATAAAATTCTCCCAAATTTGAAAAAAAAAATATAAATACAAAGCATGAAATAAATTATACAAAAATGCAAGTTAGATGAAATGGAAATCGACAAAAGAAAATATTTCATAAAATTTTTCTAAGCTCCCAACCCCATGCAGAGCAATCCGCAAACTAGAAATCACATTTCGTATGGCAAAAGTTCGCTCAACTTTTATTCGCTTTGACGGGGGTTTTTGGGATTTGCAGGCGAATTTCAGCCGAACTTTAATTTAATTTGCAGCTCAGCAAATTGCGAAATGCCAATACATATATCAATATGCTTGTACGCCTTTCAATTTCCAGGCCAAGAAACCCCTTTTGACGTGGGTGGATTGTTGGTTGGATTGCTGGCGGCAGGTCCTTTCGCCCGCAGATCCAAGCAAATTCACCCATCCATTCGTTCATCCTCCTACACGGCTGTCTGCAACCTGTCGTTTCACCTTTATTCCTTTCGCCTTTTCTGGGGCGCCTTAAAGCGCTCTTTTTTATGGCGTCTTCACTCGGCGAGAAGGTCCTTAAATGCAGGTCAATGGCAGCCGCAGCGGACACGTGCAAACTGTTAACTACCTTCCGAAGGCGAATGAAATGGAATGGCAATGAAATCGGATAACCCTTGAGCCTGGGATAATTTGTTAAAGCCGAGAACAGCACGCATTTGCAATGAATAAGAATATATATTCCTTCTGAAGCCTGACTGAATCGAAGAAAAGCAGTTGCGAAAATTCAATTACTTGGAAAATGTACTTTAATTGCATTGTTTATACAGGGGTTTTTTTAAGAACAAATATATCAAATAAAATATCACTTAATACCTTTAAAAAGTGGTACGAAAGGGACATTCAAATCCGATAGTCCTCGAGACAAGGACAATTTGTGTTAAAGCCCAGCAATAGTATACATTTACCAATTAGACTTCGATCCCTGGCAACGCACTCAAAAGCAGACCTTTAATTACGTTCATGCACAAATATATAAATATATATATTGCCTTTGGGCAATTCGTTTCCTTTATGCAAATATGCCAAATGATATTCAAAAAGTTTACCCTTTTTTCGTTCTGGTCTCGGACCTTGGGGCTTGCAAGGGGGTCAGCGGAGGTGTCGATCCATGAAACAACCTTTTGAACAGCCATCGAGCAATTTACTTTAATCAACTTAAAACGCAATGCCTGATAACAAAAGTTTTTAATTGGGTTGTCGCCGTCTCCTGCCCAGCTGATGCTACGGCCTCCTTATTATTTATCCTACACGGTGAGTAATAAGTGAGTACTTTACCCAAAAATTAATGTGGCTATCCTTGTGGGCCTAAAGTTATTTTATGTGTAATTTGAAAGATTTTATTTAAGTCAAAACTGTTTTTTTTTTACGAAAAATGATTTTTTATGCTATCAAAGTAAGATTTTAGTTTTTCTTTTTTAATCTGTTAAAAGTTAATGATTTATAAATTAAAGTTAATAATTAATGATTAAGAAATCTTAATTATTCAAACTATTTTTAGTTAAATTCCATGTCAAATTTGAAGAAGAAACTTCAAACAAATTTTTACAAACCTTCAAAAAATAAATTATATTTTTAGTATTTCCTCAAATTATTTTCAGTGTTCCCTCCCGCTGCTGGTGACAACAACCAAAATGCGAAGAGACAAAAAAAAAAATAATAAAAAAGGAAAAGAGAAATTTCCTTTCCCTGAGTACACCAAATTTGTTCAAAGTTAAAAGTTAAGCAGAATTTTTCAGTTCCTTTCATAAATTGAGTGGGCAGGAAAAGGGAGTCCCGGCCGGAGGATGACGGGAAAGCCCCATCTCCGTCTACATCTGCGCCTGGCTTGCAGCATTCCCCGTGTAATTATACAAAGCGAAAAGCGAAAGGGGACTCCGGACAACCGGATCCAGGAGAAAGTGAAGGGCAGCACAGGAAAGCATAAGCATGGCGGCCAGCCAGTGTGATGGTTCGCCGCCAATCACGCCGCTTAAACGGCAGCAAGGACAACAAAAGCAACAGCAGAAGCAACAACATCTCCAGCAGACAGATTCGCCAGACAATAGTTTCCTGATTGTGAGGACAGCTTTAAGGAAATGACGAGCCAGAAGGATACAAGCACAGTTTGGGGCAATTTTATAGCATAAAGTTGATTTGGAAATCGCTATAAAAAGAATATAAAAATTATACAAACTAAATGAAATGTCAATAAATAAAACCCATAATATAGTATTAGTAAAATACAAGTGAAAATTTAATTATTGATTCAAAACGAAAACAAGTATATAGATGCATTTATAAAATGAAAGGTAACTACAAAATATTAATAAATTCATTGCCAAAAAGCCTCGAATTCCTATTAAGTATAAAAAAAAAATTACAAGGCTCGGTAAACCTAATAATCTAACCGCATCTGTGGCACCTCCCACACACAGAGTCCTGTGCGATGTAAAGATTTTGAAGGGAAAACTTGAAATTGATGAGAGAGCCAATTGACAGGACAAAGGCGAAATGCTTGCGCGCAAAGCGTTTCCATAAAAAAAACTTTCAAGGCAGCCACAGCCGCAGAACGCTTTACAGCTTACCGCCAGTGGTGGTGCATCTTCGGGGAAAGCATGTGAAAATGAAAAGAAAAGTCTTGTGGAGGACGGGCTTCCCAGGAGATTTGTGCTAGTAATCGGCTTAAATGACGATTCAAGTGACTTCCACCCCGAGGGGCCAAGGATGTTTCGAAACGGCAGGAAACAGGACACCTGTGGCAGAGAGTTTTCCACTGGCCTCCTGCCCCCCTCTCATTTGAACTTTAGGAAATCACAGACAGGAGACCAAAACCGATTTTAATTGCAAAAATCGATGGCTCGTTTATCTGCCAGGAGCCTTGAAAACCACAAGCGGCTTAAAAAGAATTTCCTAAAATTGCAGCCCCATGCGAAATAATATACTATGCTGTCTGCCATCTAGAAATTTGATGTGGAAATCAGGCAGGGGGGAAGGTTGGAGCTGGGGGAGATACTAACCATGACCTTGGGGCAGTTTACATTCATGCGCAAATATTGGCTCTCTCGCATAATTAATGCGCATTTGAAAGAAACCCGAGTCCAAGTAAACAACAATAGATTCAGGCTAAGACAAGACAGGGAATCAGGCAAGAAGCCAAATTGGATTACCTTCAATTGCACTAATCAAATTCCCATTGAGGGTTGTCAAAATAACTATAGCCAGACATGAATCCAAGGAAATAATCAAATGATAATTTTTTTGATTATTAAAAGATATCTTAAAGGGAGTTCAGATATTAAGCTGCCAAAAGTAAATAATTTCTAAGAATTTTAAATGCCATTAAATTAGGTTTAAGAATAATTAATTGCAACTTCAAATGGGTAATCTATAAACTTTAACTATTATTTGATTTTAAGAACTTTCTTTTGTGATAAAATTAACCTCTTGGGCTGCACTAATTAACCCTAAGAAGGTTAATCTCTGGGGGAAACTGGAGTCCTGTAAGTAAATGTGGTGCTGAGACTACGCAAAAAACAAAACAAAAGAAGAAATATGCTTCTTTTTATATATTTTGTTTAAATCAAACCTTCAATATTCAATAAATGTATAAGCGTTTTCCAATTTAAAAATATTAAATTCATATTTAAATAAAATTCATAATTAAATCAAAAATAAACAACATTTATACAAAAGCATTTTCGAAATGTTTAATAAAATTCAAAATACTTCAAAACGAACCATATGGACTGGAAATTGGTATAGTCATAGTTATAGCTTTGAAGTTTTATTTTTAAATATTTCACCAATGACATGTGTTCAAATATAAATTATTCAATAAATTTAATAGACTTTCCATGTAATAAAATTCATCAGAAAACATTTTCTATTTGATTAGAATTCAAGCATCAAACAGATTATTAAATTAGAAGTCAACCGGAATTCCCAAATCCGCTCAACGCCACAGAAACCAGTTTTTTGCCAAAACATTTTCCGCTGCACTTTAATTATTAAGAGAGAATGGGAAAGAGAGAGCGCGGACATAATTGTTTTCATTTATTTTTAAACCCGCGCAGGACCATGTCAATTTAGACACCACAACGCAAACACAACCAAACCTACACACACACAGGAGGAGAAAGCGCCAAAAATAGCAAATAAAAAATGCAGCACTTTCGAAAGCAAGTTTTCTATAAAATTCTGAAATATTGAAATTGAAATCTAGACTGACTGCAGCCACTTCACGTTACATTACGTTTATGTTTCTATTTCTCGAGTGGAGCCTGTGGCAACTGGAGCAGCTGGAAAATTCGGAAAGGCGACCAAGGATGCGCGCGCGATGCTATCGAAGCGTCAGCGTTCAGACCCACAGATAGACTGGCTGCCTGGCTGGCTGGCGGACCCAGAAGGACTCGCATCACTCAGCTGCCGAGACCTTCGGCTTCGCTTCGCTTCGATTTAAGTTCGAGTTCGAGTTGCCAGCTCGTGGGGCTTCGGTTTTTTTGGCTTTGGCTTTGGCTTTGAATAACCAGCAGCAGCAGCAGCAGCAGCCCTGGCCTAGAAACGTGGATGCTGGCCAACCGGGGAGGGGGGATTCAGGGTCTCGGGGCTCAGGTGGATGCTCAGCAGGGTGAGTCATTTTTTAGAGAAATATTACACAGCATTTATTATTTGTTTATTTATTGTTTTGTTTTTAATTGTTTTTATTTTTTGTTTTTAGGGTAAATATATAATATGAAAATTCATTATACTTTAAATTATTTTTAGTAAAATAATTTTTATTATTGCTTTGTAATTTGTTTAAATTTAAGCTTCAAAACCATTTTTTTTTCAAATTATTTATTAACAAAAAGTGTCATAAAATGTGAATAAAATATCACAATGTTGTGACTATTTTAAATATAGTGAATTAATTAAATAAAAATTATTTATACACCCTAGTGTTTGTGTATATATGTGTCCAAAGTCGAGCACGCGCCAAGCTATGCAATTGGGGCAAAGGGGAAAGGGGAAAGGCTACTGGGGGCAGGCAACATTCAAGGCAACTGTAAACCGTTGCACTTGAACTTCATTGGCGGCCATTGCGGTGGAAATCTGTGTCTGTCCTCATGTCTGCGGATGCTTTGCGGCTGTGTGAGCTGAGTGAAAGTGAAAGGCAGCAACAGGTCGCGTGGGTGTGTGTGTGTGCTGCAAGCACAACCACACACAGCAATCAATGTCAACAACGTGGAAAAGGTTGAACGCAGCCACGGTTTATATTTACCATCAGGCGGGGGGAGGTGGGAGAAAAATCAATTTGGGGGATTTATTCCAGCCCGCCAAAAATAGAAAATCTCCGGCGATTACCCCAACAATATGTTGCCTATTAAGCGGGGTGAAAAAATACACTCGGCGCATAAAGTATAAAGTTAAAATATTAAAATAATATCAATAAGAGTAAGCAATTTTATAAACTTAAATCATTTCTTTAGCTGCAAAAAGCGAAAGCATTTTTAATTAAAATTATGTACTTAGTTTTTTCATAGTTTCCTAATGAAAGGAAAAAATGTTTAAACATTTCGGAAATTATGTATGGCAGGCAATTTAATCGGAGGATTTCCCAAAACAACCTTTCCTATTTCTCTCCGTGTACAGGCCAACAGCAAGTAAGCAGCTGTTCCCCAATTACACACGCACATACAGCAGGCACACACCACATAAGCGAACCTATTCGAATACAATTTTCAGGAGTCAGAAGGACACTGCAGGGGCAGGTTCAGGGTCAGGCGGGGGTCCAGGGGCGGGCTACTGTGCGGGTTTCATGCAGCAGGCAGCGCTACGGATTCACCCACATTTGCAGGACTCTCACCTACGCGAATTTCCGAATTTCAAAGCCCTTACGGTCGAACCTCGCATAACTCGAAACAAAAAATTTATGTTTTTTAAATTCTAATTATTTTTAAGCTAAAATTTATAGACCAATTTAGATGATTACTTTCTAACTTTAATTTCGAAAGCTAAGCTCTAAGTCAAGTGCATTGGTTTCTTGTTATGAACAATAGTTCATTACTTTATAATTTTTTTCATTATTTTCGTGAATAATATTTAATAATTGACATCAAAAGTATGCCATTTAACGAAGAACTGCATGAATTTAATATTAATTTATTTTTAATATTTACTTTCCCGTAATTTATATCATTATAAACATCAATTTAATGTTAATTTTGATATGAGTTCGAGTTACCGAAGATTCGACGCGTCGGGCGGTCAACTTATAGAGAATCGACTGTATTCATAACTCACCGTTAGTGCAATGCCCACTGTGGCAGAGAAGGAGCCCAGCCGGAACTCGCCCGTATTGTATTTGACCAGGAACGAGGTCTTGCCCACTCCGGAGTCGCCCAGCAGGATCGTCTTGTGGTTGACAGTGTCGTCGAAGGGTTGCTGGTGAGCAGCTGGCGGTGCCTGGTGCATGTCCACCTCGTCATAGCGATACGATCGCCAGCCATCGTCATAGTCGTCGTAGTCCTCGTTGCCGTAAGCGTACATCTGCAGGGCGTCGCGCGACGGCCGATAGCCCGGATATCCGGTGGCCGAGCGCTGAACGGGCGCCATGATGGACTCGTCATGGTAGTGATGGCTTCCGGTCAGACTCTGCTGGCTGTGGTGATGGTGATGCGGATTGTGGTGATGCTGCGTCGTTGTTGTCGATACGGAGGCGGGGGCTGCCGGCGGGTTGTAGCAGCCATCGCCGAAGGGGCGGCGGCGTAGCTCCTCGATCCTGGCCTGTGTCGTCTCTGCATCCTCGAAGACGTCGTCGCTCATGCTGCTAGCGTCGTCGGGATGCGCTGATCCTGACGCACCACCCGTTCCCGTTCCCCCTCCTATTCCCGTCGCTGTGGTGGCCATTCTTCTGGCAAGGCGTGTGTCTTGGCCAAAAGCTATGGGTCGAGCTTTTATCCTGAGCTTTTTTGGTTTCAGACTATCCTTAAGGCGTTTACATTTGTTTAATGGCTAACAGACTGGTTGAGCTTTTACCTATTACTTTCTTCTCATTGATATTATTTATCCTTTAATATTCCTCCTTTAATAATTCTGTATGATTTTTCACACTTCCTTTGTTAGTTATTCTTAATCAAAAGAAGCTCTTTAACTTTTATCTTGCAGTTTTTTCTATTTGCAAGAAGAGGGTATGATAAGATATTTCAAGATTTTCCAGATTCACGACTGCTTGTCTGTTTTTTTGTAATTTTAAAACAAATTCTTGACAATTCCTTTTCGCGAAAGAATTTTTAAATCTACCGCCATAAGGCTGCGGTTTTTCGTTGACAGTTTTGACAGTTGTCCTGAGCTTCGGCAAGCTTTCTCTCTCCGACTTTCTCCGATATATCTTACTTTCTCTCTTTTTATGACTTTGACATTTACCGTCGCCTTCGCTGCCTCGTCCTGCACCGACGTCGCTGCCGTCCGGCTGTGTGGCACGTTTTCTGAATGAACTCGCTTTTCGGGGCTTTCGGCGCGGTTTGGGGGCGGTTTCTATTATTATTTCCTATCCTCTATTCGCAATAAGCTTAATATTTGGCCAGCCTTATCAGTTGGCCTGCTTTTCTAATCGTTATTCGTTAGTTTTCGCCTTTCAGCTCCAGTGCCATCGAATTTGGTATTGGTTTTTCCCTTCTGGGTTGTTGTTTTCTTGGTGTTTTGTTTGAAGCCACTAATTAATCGTTATCTACGTAAATTTTAACTAGCTAAACATATTGAATAGGACTTTATAGGTTATGCGCTAATTGGTGCTGTTTTCACTATGCATTAAGACTTTATTTATTTATAAATATGGCATGCAATGGGTTTGCTTGGTGTTTTCCCTTTTATATTTTTTGTTATTTGGTTAAAGCTTTTGGTTGATTTCCAGTTCTACGTCGCGTTAAATGTATTAACTTTTCATTTGTGACTTGTGGGTCTCTCGGCGATAATATTGCGTTTGATTTCGTAGGTTTTCAGTGTGTGTTCTTGGTGTCGTTCCTGTTGTTGTTGTTGTTGGTGTTGTTGTTGGTATTTCACTATCACAGCATAAATAAAATAATGTCATCGTACTAGCCGCCCCCGCCACGCGAACCCTCGGCCGAACACACAGTAAATCTGTAGTCCTTCTTCCTTTCGACATCCTTTCCTCCGAGCCAGTGTGCCCAGCCTAGCTTTCATATCCTGGCAACTCCTCTCTAAGCTTTCAATTCTTTCTACTACTCTCTCTCTCCTTACGGCTTTAACATTTGAAAAGTTTCAGTCAGTTTTAAATTATAAATTACCGTAATTACTGACTTTTTTTTATACCTTATCCTTAATTTATATACACAAAAGAATTCTGACATCAAAACCGTGTAAGTTTACTCAAAATGTATATGTTAAAAAAGTTTAGTGTAAAATAAATTCATTAAATAAATTAATAATAATAATACAAAAAATTGCTGTTGCTGTGAATTTATTTTTTAAATTAACGGTATTTTTAAATTCATGCAATTTGAAATGTCTGGCAACGTTACAGCACTTAAAATATGGCAAACTATCGCCCATCTTACAAATATCGATGTCACAATCGAAATATCGCTGGTTATTCAGAACTACAGTCACACTACTGCTAACAAAAACGCAAAACAGAAACAGAATTGTAAAAAATTGGAAATTGCGAATAATATAAATAATCCAGGCATAAATAACGCGAATTAATTAAAAATGACTGGTCGCGGCAAGGGGGGCAAGGGGAAGGTGGTGCGCGATAATGTGCAGGACGATCGGGACGATTTCCTGGTGTACGCAGCGGAGAAAATAATCCAGAAGCGCGTTAGAAAGGTGAGAGAGCTAGTAAACAAACGCGTGGAAAGCAGCGAAAATGGAAATGCCCGAGTGCAGGACGCAATTTGCGCAGCACACGGGACATACAATATATGTGCTCGAGGCAGCACAAGGTCACATGTCCTTCGACATTTTTGGGCAGAGGACATCTGCTGCAGCAACCACCATTTGCACGCTGCATGCCTGCGAGTGTGCGTGTGGTTGTGTGTGTGAGGCGTGCGTACGCGATTGTGTGTGTGTGAAGAGGCTTCGAGATGTTTTTGTTGCGCTTCGATAATGGAAAATCAATTAATTGGTGTCTTCTTGCATTTCCATTCTCAATTCTCGTTTCCAGGGCACCGTGGAGTACCGCGTAAAGTGGAAGGGCTGGAACCAGCGCTACAACACCTGGGAGCCCGAAGTGAACATCCTGGACCGCCGCCTGATCGACATCTACGAGCAGAGCAACAAATCGGCGGGCACGCCTTCCAAGCGCGGCCTAAAGAAGAAGGAGAAGGAGCCCGATCCGGAACCGGAGCAGGAATCCGAGGAGGACGAGTATACCTTTACCGGCGACGATGTCGATACCAACCAGGCCACCACATCGACGGTCGGCGATCCAGAACCGAAAAAGGAGAAGGAGAAGAAGCACCACCACCAGCATCATCACCACCATCACCACATCAAGTCCGAACGTGGCGGCGCCAGACGTTCCGAGTCGCCGCTTTCGCATCATCACCATCACCATCATCACGAGTCGAAGAGGCAGCGCATGGATCACAGCTCCTCCTCGAACAGCAGCTCCACGCACAACTCCTTCGTCCCGGAGGCCGATACTAACTCGTCCAGCTCCGAGGATCAACCGCTGATCGGTACCAAGCGCAAGGCCGAGGTGCTCAAGGAGTCGGGTAAGATTGGTGTGACAATTAAGACCTCGCCGGACGGACCCGTCGCCAAGCCTCAGCCGCCGCAGCAGCAGCAGCATCAGCCAGGACCACTGGAGCAGCTGCAATCTGCGATCCCTGATCATCAGCAGGCAGAGAAAACAGTTAGCGAGGCAGCCACTCCTTTGAAATCGGAGCTGCACGCGCAACAGGCCAGTGAAGCCATCCCCACGCCCGCTGAGCCTGTCGCCGAGGAAGAGGAGGCGGTAGCCGGCGAGAGCACACAGCAACAGCCGCCGCAGGAGAACAACAATATACCAAAACCGTGCAACAACCAGCAGAACCTGACCATCAACCAGAAGCAGCCGCTTACACCTCTATCGCCGCGCGCTCTGCCGCCGCGCTTCTGGCTGCCGGCCAAATGCAACATATCTAACCGCGTGGTGATAACCGATGTCACAGTCAACCTAGAGACCGTCACCATACGCGAGTGCAAGACGGAGCGCGGATTCTTTCGCGAGCGCGACATGAAGGGCGACTCGTCGCCCGTGGCTTGAGCTCCGGCCCAATTGAAGCGGAAGCCTGAAACGATTGTAAATAGAGAAACCAAAATGGAGATGGAGGAGGCGTTACGGGATGAGGCACTAACAAATCCGCACTAAACGTTGCTAAGCATTTTCTCCTTAGGACGTAACTTATTTATTGTATTTATTTTTAGCGTAGTTATTAGTTTGTTTGATTAGGTATTAGTATTGTTTTATTACAATGTTTACCGTGCAATTGGTGTCTTGAGCAAGTGCAATAGTTCATTTACCGAAAGACTGATGATATTTTACTCTGAAATGATGTACAAGTTTTTATTCCACTTGAAAGATTTATCACGTAGGCTTTTAGTAGTTCCGAATACAACCTAAGTAACAAGTGCAAATGTTTCCCTTATATTAAACCTCTCCTGCAATTTAGCATGGAGCTGTCTTTTTGTAAATGAACAGAGTGTTGCGGCTGCTCAATGTGCCAGTGCAATAGATTGTATATCCTGCGGCATAGAATAGGTATCGCCAGAGACTTTATAATAACAACAAGTCATAATTAAGCAATGCAAATCGTATGGCATATTGTTATTATAATGTTTTGGGTATATATACATATATTTATTTACACACATATATTGTATGTATATTTTTGTACAACACTTTGAATCTGATTGAGGACAACACGAGACACTCATACGCGACAAAATACGAACTCTATGCGAAACCGAAGCAATTGTTGATTACGCTTGATATATACAATTATACACAAACCGAAACTGAAGCATATATATTCATATATTCTCGAGTATCCCAATGTTGTATTTGTTTATTATTACATATATTTCCTCGCGCCGACTGATTTTACACAAAAACAAAAAGAGAAACCCCAAAAAGATATATATTGTAGCTTGATACATACTTTTAGAATATTGCTAACCACAATCTCCACTTAATATTTATTTTATACTTCATGCAGTCATTCGGGCTGCCCAAGTGCTGTCTAGATGGGTTCTCAGCGCATGCAGTGACCCATCGATTCACCACTTAATCCCATTATAATTGTATTTTACTTACCGCCTAAACCCATGGAAACTGCGTGGGAGTTTTGGGGAATTCACTAATTTCTGTTTATTTCTCAAAGTCCCTGTCAGTCGGACTCCGATTCGTGTTAGCTATTTATTATTAATATTTTTAGTTGCGGCGCTAATTCCACACGATAATAAACTCAAAAGGTACCTTTTGACGTTCTGTAATTAAGTCTATAACTTTAATGTTATTGCCGGTATATCGATTGTAAATAATAAATTAAATAGAAGCAACCAAAGGCATCAATTTCTATTTTCTACTGCTCACATAATATCGAGAGAATATCTGCGTCAAGAGGGAACTAAACTTTAAAACTAAGGATTAAGGATATGCGCTAATTTGTACACTTTTTAGATGTCCAGATCCACGCCAGGCCGGTCTCATAAGGGGCGGTACTTGTTGATGAACGAGTTGATGATGGGCGCCACCTTCTCCGGTTCGTTGAGGTGGACATGATGCGATCCCTCCACCTCGTGGTACTCGAAGAGAGGATTGTTCCGCAGTTCGGCCAATGTCGCATCGTAATACTCCTTGCGTTCGTAGTACGGCGCCTGCATGGCTTTAATGAACAGATGCGGGCATTTGATCCGCCGCGCCATCTCCAGCGGCACCTCGTGATGCAGCGTGTAGAAGAGCGAGGACTTGAGTCGGTTGTCGCGGGAGAAGTAATACTTGTGCGGCTCGTGGGTCGATGGCTTGCAGTTTCGCTGCAAGAGGTACTTGCAGGACTCCAGGGACACGGATTTGTTGGAACCCTCGTGCAGTCGGTTCACCAACTCGTCCCACTCGTACGCTGGCGGCTCTGAACCGCTCTTTAGCCTCCGTTCCAGCTTCAACGTTGCCTCCAGTCGCTCGGACAGCGCATCGACAATATGGCGCGCACTCCGGATCGGCGGCTTCAGCACGTCAATGCCCACGAACAAATCCACTTTGTCCGGAAACAAGGCGCTGAACACGAATCCGTTGATGGAACTCATGGAGTGACCCATTATGGATATCTTGTCCCAGTTGTAGTCGTCCATCAGCCGGCGAACGATTAGTACCAGGTCGATGGAGTGATAGGAAGTGCCGGCCGGCAGCCAGGAGGACAGGCCGTGACCCGGTGCATCGATGCTCAGGAACGAAAGATGCGAGGGCAGCAGGGGAGCCAGGGTGTCGAAGGTCCCGGCGTTATCCTGCCACCCGTGCATGCCCACAATAGGCCGCACATGCTTGGGCCCGTACCACTTGCCAGCGATCTTTCCCCACGGAACTGGTATTGAGATTTCTTCATACTAAAAGTGAATGTCATCATGATAACGGGGATGGAAAAGCCGAGAAATAACGTGGCTACCTACGTGCTTGGTCAGGATCTTGAGGGGCTTGGTCGATCCACTACTCGAGTGCCGGACATTCGGGAGGCTGGGAAGCAGGCGTAGAATTCGGTGCACCTTCATTTCAAAGCAGCGGTGGACTTTTGATTATTTGTGTTGAGTAATGCAATGGCACGCTGTTCCGCCGCCAACTATAGACGGTGATGTTCTGCCCCGTGATTTCACCACGCATGGATGGGGATGAGAGAGCGCTGTGCTTTTGCCAGATGAACTTTGATCACCTTGGCCTTGGTCAGTTTCTTTGCAAGATGATAGACTAAATCACTTGGTTGAAGTCACACATTAGCGTAGAGATGGAAACAAGTCGATGAAGAACTCGACTACCATTTATTTTGTTTTTGTATATATATTCTTTTCGTGTGGGAGTTGAAAGCATTCTTATAGACTTTCAAATAGATGTTTTTGGTGTCTTCCAAGCTATTAAATACATCATTTATTTCAACAAGTTTAACATTTTTCAAAATTAAATTCTTTAAAAGATAGCGATATTCATCCATCGATGAATCGATCTTTGTATCGTTGATATTGCACCTCTTTGGAACAATAAACATAAATGAAATAAAAGTACTAAATATAAATAGTTAAAGAAAAACCAACGTTCAATTGGAAATTAATTAAACTCAAAATATACAAAAGTAATATATTTACGATTGCATTGGAACTTTGCAATAATCGCCCTGTATAAACGTTGCCGCCCACTCGCAGGTTCCATAAACAGCTGTTGATAAGTGTTTATAATTTTATACCAGCTCGCTGTTTTGTACCTTTCAGGTGAATAATTAAATTAAGCTTTGTGGGGAAATCGCGGTAACTGCTCGATCGGGACACAACCATTTCATAGCAACAGTTACGGAGCCATGCAGAGCAGGAAACGTGAGTTACGATTCGCCATAGCCGCCAAGGAGGCTGCCAGGCCAGGCCACCTTGACCTTTAAACTTTCAATGCAATGCCGGCACCGATTTGGATTCGATTTATTCAATTTTTTGCTTTAAGCACCTTTTCTTCTTTGTTTACTTTCTGATTTTCTCGCTGTTTGCATTTTGTTAACTAATCACACGGCTAATCTCGACGCTCACAGCTCTCAGTGCCACTGATAAGCCACGAAATGGCGTAAACTTTGGAATGGAAGCTCATTCTGTTTTCGGACATTCATTTCAGCGGGCGGCAGCATGGACTTGGACGACAACTCAAGTGGGACCACCGGCAGCGATCTCGGCCAGCGTTATCGACATGCGGGCGACTTGTCCGGAGAGCCGCCAACGAGGCCAGTAAGTGAACTTTGATCCGCTTTGTTGCACATTTTTCACCCCGTTTGCAGGGGCAAAGTTCTCAAATCTCAAACTTACAGATGAACTTATCCATATGGAAGCACCTAAGCTCCCAAAAAATAATTAGAAAAGAATGTAGAAACGCATAGAAATAGAGGAATTGGAATGGTATTTAATATCTAGGCACAACGAAAGAATGTTTAAAGCTTATTGGCAAACTAGAGTCATAAAAGCGCGTTCCGGTTTCACTTTCAAATGATTTGCTTAGATTTGTTAAGCAAAACATAAAAATAATCAAATTTAGCCACTTAAATTTACCTTTCGTAAAAGGAGGGGTCGTAAAATTAATCACATTTACATAAGCTGGAAACTAATATAATATTAAAAGCCACACAAACAATTATTAGGGTTATTATTAAAGCAAAAAAGAGATTCTTTTACTAACATTTTTAAAACAATATTCAGTTAATTCGACTTAACAATACTTCTATCTTGCTTCCAGTTCTCGGAAATCAGCATCACTGTTCCATGGGGACATATATCGGGCAAATGGTATGGACCACAGACTGTCCAGCCGATTCTGGGCCTGCACGGCTGGCAAGATAACGCCGGCACCTTCGATCGCCTGATGCCGCTGCTTTCGCCGGATGTGGCCTTCCTATCGATCGATCTGCCCGGCCATGGGCTGTCCTCTCGTCTGCCCGATGGCTGCTACTACAACTCGGTGGACAATCTGTATGTTATTCGACTGATCATGAAGCAGTACAAATGGGAGAAGGTGTCCTTGGTGGGCCATTCCATGTCATCTATCATTTGCTTTGTGTTCGCCGCCGTCTTTCCGGAGAAGGTGGACATGATCATTGGTATTGACGCCCTGAAACCGCACCAGCGTCCATACACCTCGGTTATAAGGACTATGGAGACGCGTTTAGATGAGTTCCTCCGCGAGGACGAGCGGAACCGTAGCAAAAACGAGCCACCGAGCTACACCTACGACGAGCTGATCGAACGGGTGTACATTGGCACCTTTCACTCGGTGAACAAGGAGCACTGCAAACATTTGATGGCACGCAACATCACCAAGTCGGAGAAGTATCCGGACAAGTACTTCTTCTGCCGCGATCGTCGTCTCAAGTTCTACAACTATGCCATTGGCTCCCAGGAGCTGTGCGTGGAGATGGCCAATCGCATTACATGCCCCTACTTGTTCATCAAGGCCGCCCAGTCCTCGTATTTCGAGGACAAGAAGTACTACGACGAGGTGCTGGACGTGCTGGTAAAGAAGCCCAACTTCGAGTATCTGGAGGTTAATGGCTCGCACCATGTGCATATGAACGATCCGGAGGCCATTATTGGACCGGTCAACAACTTCATTCAGCGCTTCGGGCCGGCGGCAGCGGCTGCCTTGCGCCAGAAGGCCAAGGAGGCGAAGGAGAGCAAGCTATAGAGGCTCCCAAAAATATGACCAAACGGGTAAAATGGGGCTTATTTATTATTGCACAGGTTTTTATACTTAATTGTTGATTATGTGATCGTCGCAGAGGACTCGTCTCTGCTATAAATACAAAATGTACATATGCCGAATGGTTGCTCGATTCCGATTCATGGGGAAGTCTTGAAGGATGCTGGGGGAACTGGTTATGCGTGAAGAGCTTAACCCTTTTTAGGTTTCCTGTTTCAAAATTGTTTGCAAGATAAACTTGAACTTTAAGGTCAGCTTTTAAAATATCAAAATATCGAAAAGAAAGTTGCAATTTGATGTTACTTATTATAAGAAGATCTCTTCTTTTGAACCCCTAAAAATGTAGAATTATCCAGTTAAGAAGACAGAATTTATAATACCTTTTACATTTAATAATTGTTGATCATCTTACTTACTTTATCACCATTGGACTCCATAAGATATCTTAAAGTTCAATGGAATAAAGTTCGACTGTAAAAGAGTTGTAAGTTTTGGCAAAATTCATTTGTTTTACAGCCGCCGGCAGCGGCAGCTGACCTACATCTTGGCCAAGTAGAATCCCATGCAGCGAAAGTGTTAATAACCCGCAAACCAGTTTTCCCAAATCCCAGCCGGCACACGTTGGCTGTTGCATCATTTTCTAGACGCTTTCTTGGCAATAGCCTCGTTTTGGGCCGACAAGCCGCGGAGGTCAGCCTCTGTTGTCGGATTTACATGGAAATGGTGCCTTAAACGATATATATTTTTAAAAATAACTGATCTGAGGCAATGTGGAAAGAGAAGCCAAGTAAGTTGATGGCCCTGTGGCCTCCACATTTGTGTGTGCATACATGGTTCGCTTCATCTTCTTCTCTTTTGCCTTGGTCAGTTCCTGGGTCTGGTTTGCAGAATGATAAACGATCTTGGACAGCCTCTTAATTTGTCTTAAATTGGTTACCGATTTAATATGCGAGAAGTATTGATTTAATTTAGAAAAAACACACCTTTAAAGATATGGCTTTAGTTCCTGAATGAGATATCGTTTTAATGAATGAACCGAAACTAGAAGCATGTTTCTTGACACATCTCAACTATGGGAAAATTTAACTTTGACTTTAGGTTAAATAAAAATAAACTCTAGTTAACAGCTCGTATGTGTGACACATTAAAATAAATAATAATATATTAAAATATAACACAATTCATATGCAATTTGGGACTGCAAATTATGAATTCGAATGAGGCGGCTAAACTTTCAAGTTTTGGGTTTATCTAGTACACCGATTTCCATAATGAAGACAACATTAGCTCGGTTCATATGATTCAGCATAGCTGTGTATATATTTGATGGAATTTTTCAAAGTATTTTTTTTTTAACTTTTTTTGTTGTGGGTTTATGTACAGACTTGCTAAAACTACGTAGATATTACTCCTTTTTAGCCACTAGAGCACTGACTAGGCCTTAAATGGGGTATCCAATCGGGGTTTACTGCTGCTGGGGGTGGGCCGCAATGTACTCCAGGGCGCGGAGGATGGCCTCCGGGATTGGGGGAGGAGTGGGCAGATGAGCGCCTTGCGGCTGGAAACCGTTCTCATCGGCGGTATAGGTCAGCGTAATTGGGATGCCTTCGGGTGACACGTAGCTCGAGCTGCCCGTTGCTCCATTGGCATTTCCAGCCTCCTGGGTCTGGATGCCGTTGCTGGTCTCAAAGGCGTAATTGTAGTTGCCCTCAGGATCGGCTGGGTTAGAATCCTCGCGAGTGATCTGGGCATCTTTGTTGATGTTATCCGCATAGACGGTGGCCAGCATCAAGGCGGCGAGCAGGCAGAACGACTGAAATGGACACTCGGTCATGACCTGGATCCTTTCGAGCGCATCAAAGACGCATCATACTCACAAGCTTGAACATCTTGCTGGTTTCTGGGGTTGTATAATCCACACTGGTTGGGTGATCTTCGGAGGCGGTGGCTTTTATAGCCAGCATCCGATCTCCGGCGACGCTGCCAGCGCCTGCGCCAGCGTTGGCGTTGCCGCTCCATAGCCGCCGCCGCCGTTGACGTATCTAATCTGGCTCTGAACTCCAAACTAAATATCAAACTTAATATGTTTGTGTGTTTTTTTTCGGCAAGAGCAGCATACCGATCGAATTAAATAAAATTCAGCGCAGATGCAGTAAAAAATAAAACTAGAAAGGAGGTCTAGATGGAGGGACTGGAACTTGGAAATACCCTTTGCTGGACTATACGCAAAGGTGGCCATGTTGGGGCCAGGAACTAGCTAGCTGATATAGTGATAATGATGGATTATAAAGAACCGTATAAATCGACAGCAAGGTCTAGTTTTGGGGAATACCCTGACCAGATAATTATCAAGTTTTTCCAAGAATAAAATAAGTAAAAACTTGTTGAAAATTGTTCATTAATATATCAAGATATTTTCTTATAAAGACAATTTTAAATAATGTGGAAAAATACAATATTCTTTTTAAAGATACATTTTCTTACAATAATATATGAAAAATGTCGCTTAAAATAAGTTTTATGGTTACTTAAAATGGCACAATATATAGAAGAATCAGAACAAATCAGTATTTTAACAATTTTTTTAAACATTTTCTGATGCAAATCTTGTATATGATTTCTACAGCATTCTGCCAACTCCAAGTTAAAGTTAAAGTAACCACATAAAGGGTATAATGGAGCACTTGAACCCATTTCGAGTGGCTGCCGCTGATGGATCCACATCTGCCTCGGTGGCGGTAATCATCGAGCCGTCTTTGCACTTAATGGCTAATAGCTTCGGTTGGCTTTTTGGGGTTTTGGGTGTTTGGGTTTTCGGGGGTTTCTCGATGGTGGTAATGGCACATGTGACATTCAAGGGGTTACTTCGGAGACGGGCCTGGATTTGGAAGGGGCCAGCCACTCGTGCTGAATAAATTTAAATCAGTCCAATTTATCATCCGTTTTTCAATTTCGATTTCGGTTTCATTTGGCGCGCAGGCGGGGAACCTGTTTGCTCATCAAGGAATTCTTGAATCCCGCTCAAAGATCTCGGCAAGCTTACCGCATTAGCATACAAATTTGTTGGCCAGTAATAAATTACATTTGGCTAGGCCTAAACGCACTTAGCACTCTGGCTAATAAAATGCCCATCAATCGCCGCCCCACCTGATCTGGTGGCAAACTAGTTCAGCCCGCCAAGAGTCTATCTGTATCTCCGCCATCCGATCCCTAACCATATTCTGTGACGTCTCCGACAGATGGCAAACACATTCACTAAAATTTGAATTTTCAAATTAGCAAAACAGAAACAAAAAACAGAGTCGAACTTCACAGAAGATTTCGGTGTCCGCTTACGATTATACATAGTAGGTAGATGCATTCCCGAAATATCAGGTCCAATTATTCAGACATTCTATAACGGTGTGCGAACCACATTTTAATCAATATTTGCATATGGTTTTATTTATTTTTAAAACTGCAAATACCCGTTGAAATCAGACACAACTTGTTTCCTTTTACGGCTGCAGCTTGGCCTGCATGAACAGTAGATTCAGCTTAAGCTTGACTCAAAGGCTTCTGGATATGGAATCTCCGTACTCTTCCAATCGAAAGATCAATTTGTCAATTTGCAATCAAAAAACTAAAACAGAAATAAAGCCTACTGGCCAAGGTGTGAACCACATTTAATTGCTAGCCGGGGCTAGCAAGCACTTCCTTGTTGGCCAAAATAATTCTCGGCTATTAACACCGATTTCGGAAGATGTTTGCTACGCTAATTTCCCAACAAAATAACTAAATAAATAAATTTGTTCAATCTTATCGCTTGGTCCATGGCAATTAATCAATTCGCCGGACTTCAAAGTAAACAATTAATTAAAGTCATAAATGTAGGGTATCAGAAGATCACACATTTGCACTGGTTTCTCGGACGATCTTCGGCGGCGCTCCGGGTGACATGCTGCCAGGTGAACTGACCTTGCCCATCGCCATCTTCATCTCCCTCTCCTTCGGCGAGACGATTTCAACAACCTTCCAGGGGCTGTGTGCACCTGTCAGCTCCACTCCACACTCGACACTCCATGGAAGCCTCGAGCCCAGGGCGCATCTCCAATTGAAAGTTGTAACAAGAAATCTCACGGGGGAATTTCCAGCGGTTTGTGAATGAGCCGCGACCAAAGCTAAAGCCGAAGGCGAGAAGGCATTAAAGATCAATTTTTATTTGTACACAATTTAGCATTTACTTTTAGTGGAATCCAAAACCGAAACCGAAACCGAAACTGAAACCGAATTAAAGCATACAATATAAATTGTTGGCAAATGACTCATGTGTTTCAGCTATAGTTCGGCTAAGCATTGTTGTTATTGTTCCATTATTGGCGGTATGATAATACAAGTTTTTTTTTTGGCAATTATTGCCGCCTGATGTGCGGGGTCCTCGGTTCCGAAAAACCCGTTCGAGTGCCGCCTGTAACTGAAGCCACAAGGGTCTCCCTCGGCCTCATCCATATAAAAGACGCACTTGAGCCGATCGAATTAAACAGTTGCACAGTAAGCAGCGCCATCACAGCACCATCTTCTCAATCAAAAATCTCTCCAACTCAACTGCCGAGATGTACAAATATGTAAGTATTGCAGCCGAGAGATGCCACAGGATGTCCTTTGACCAACACGTCTTCCCATCGAATCTTAATAGCTGTTCTGCCTGGCTCTGATAGGCTGCGCCTGCGCCGACAATATCAACAAGGACGCCCAGATCCGAAGCTTCCAGAACGAGGCCAGCGATGCGGAGGGCAATTACCAGTTCGCCTATGAGACCAGCAATGGCATCCAATACCAGGAGGCTGGCAATGCTAATGGGGCGCGCGGTGCCGTTGCCTATGTGTCGCCCGAAGGTGAGCACATCTCGCTGAGCTACACCGCCGACGAGGAGGGCTTCCACCCGGTGGGTGATCACCTTCCCACCCCGCCTCCAGTGCCCGCCTATATCCTGCGCGCCCTGGAGTACATTCGCACCCATCCTCCGTCGCCCGCCCAGAAGGATCAGCAGTGAACGGGAGTAGCAGCAGCACCATCACCACCACCACCATAAATCCATAACCAGTCATTGTTATTTAGAGATCTACATCGTAGGTCGCACTAGGAGTTATCGTTAATAAAGAGCGAGATACAGGAAATATGTCCAAAAGGGTATTTATATTATTTTTATAATTATTTGATATTTTACTATCAATACCAAATTGCTCAGTTTTGGGGAAAAATACCCAGTACCTATATTTTCGTTGATGGCATTAAATTCCATTTAATTTTCGATGCTAGCTAAGTGGCTGCCTGTTTGTGATTATGACAGAGGTTCATTTAGTTTGTTTTATATCCTATCAAGCCTTGATTCCAGCTTGGATAGAGTTTTCTTACGACAGAAACATTACTGAACTTGGAGTTTTCTATTTATTGTCGAAGAATTATAGTGAATAGTGAAAATGATTAACAATTGGTTATTTACTGCATGCCAAAAACTTCCTTAAGCTCCGACAATTTAACTGAATCCGCTTGCTTGAATTGCCATAATTTTCCGTAAGCACACTTCAAGGGTTCGGGATTTTTTAAGAACGGAATGAATTTTTCCATGGACTGGAAAATATACAACATTAAGATGAATATTAATTTATGAATATTAAAGTAATCTCACCTCGAGCAGGACCTTTTCAAGATTGTAGCTTTTTAAGTGCACAATAGTGTGTGTTATTATGTTATGCATTTTTTCGACTGTTAGAGAGGAATCCAAATTGAGTTGTAGCAACAATATATTCATATTGTTTACCACTGCTGAAATATCCGTTGCCATTGCGATTAAACCCGATTTTTGAAATTGATGAAAGTAATCGCAAAGGAAAATGTAACCTGGAGATTCCTCTGAGAAAGTAAAAAAAATATTGAATTGATACAAAATTGTGGGCGCTTCCTGCACTTCGTTTTCCTTGACAACGACTCTTAAATGTTGCTTTCCATCATCCTCTATAAACTCAGTGTCGAGGCTATTGTAGGTCTTGCCACCTTTACAATCGACCTTGCCCAGTCTCATAATAGCTGTCTTCATATTCCAGTAAAACAGTTGGGTCAGCTTGAGGCCATTGACATAGCCGTCCTCGACAGCTGGATGGTAGGCAGAGGTCTTAAGCCTAAACCCTACTAAAGGACCCATCTGAACTCGCTGTGGCTCTACCTTGAATGGCATTTTGATGCAAACATAAGGTATCCATATTTTGTAAATATCCTTTAGAAGGTAGGTGCCTGCAAAATATTTACAGTAACTGTGAAATTTGTGAATACTTTTAAATATAAAATTCAACAAATTGTTGCTTATTATGCGCTATTAAAGTTCTTGCTTATAAATATTATCTGCCGATTCAGCAGAATTGTGGCTTACATGTGTCTTCCCAGTTGCTGACTATTCCCTGGAAAATGGAATTCATGTTGATCAGTTCCTGATTTATCTTCTCGCCTATTTCGGCTGCATCCTGAATATATAAGTTATGTTCAGGCCTCGAGGCTTTGGATAGACTCGCTGAAAGAATTTTCAACGCTTCGTAAAATTTAAGTGACATCTTTTCCTTTGATTTTGTACATTCACGAAACCCCAGAAATGAAATGCTTCGAGATGAACTTTTGTTTGAAGTTAAAAGTATCGTCATCGAACTTTTATCCGTGTTGTGAACGACAAAAAAAATGAAACAAATTAAAGAGGTAAAACACTGGCGTTTATCTGTTTTTAGCTGCTGATAATTTTGAAAATTTAGTGATGTAAAAAATATATATTATTTGTACATATTTAGTCGTTGGCAACAAATTAGAAAGACAAAATTAAACGTTTTTTTTTAAATTTTAATTTAATTTCCATTGCTTAAATATCTTAAGGTAGAAAGAATTTAAAACGTCTTCAGTTGATGCTTTTAAATATAATTTAAAGCCAAAAATAGTTTTCCAAGAAGATGATTATTTACAATTTAACTTCCCTTCCCGAAATCCAAAATCATAACTTATATAATCTCTTATTAAACATAGTTCAGTAAACTCAAGTTTATATTTTCTATTCAAATTTAAATTAGAGCATTAAGGAAGAAAACAATACAAATACCACTCATTTATTAGTCTCGGGAATTCGTGGATATTTTCTGCCAATTTGTTAGCATCTAAACCGGCATCCATACTCCAAACAAAACGTATTAAGTTGTTCGAGATCTGACCAACAGTGGGTCTCAATCGATCGCTTAATAAGTTAATTAATGAAGTGGGTCAGTTTGTGTTTTGTTCGTTTGTTTGGCTGGAAAAAAATAAACACATGTTCAACAAAACCATGTCTACTTTTAGGCTACCGGAGAAGAAAAACACAAAACGGTTGAACAAATTTTTTGTAGCAAATTTGCATGGTTTAATTGGTGGTTCGCTTAAAAAATATTTGTGAGTCGCATTTTAAATTCGAGCCAGCCGAACTTTTTTTTTTTGGATTATTATCGAAACTTTGCAAATGCTCCCCGGCGCTTTTGTTTTGGAGATAGAAATTTCCGTATTTATTATTAAGTCATCGGAATCGCGGATCATTTCCATCCAGTTTTCAATCGTTTTCAAATTTCCATATCTGAGAATAGACGTAAATATTAATCAGACGACAGGCAGAGACGCAGACAAATAAAGCTGTTTGCAGTTAATGGGATAACAAGCTAGAATTCGTTGGGGTCAATCTGTGTTTGGGCGTGCCTTTGTTTGCTCTCTATGGTCGCAGTCGCCATTCGCATAAATGCCATAAATTCACGCCACGGAAGAATCGACGGATGAGTTGATTTATGGCCCTGGCAGAACCGCCTCAAGGTCCAGAGCGCTCCAAGAATAATGGGGAAAAGACATTTGCGCTGTTTTTGGAGCTTACAACAACTAGCAACGATCTTGGCTTAGCTTAGCTTAGATTGGAGGGGGGTAATGTCTTAGTTAGTTGGCGATTAGTACGTGCTATGGGTATGGTCAGCCTTCTTCTTGGACACTTGCATCCAATTCGATGAGGATATGTGGATTGAAGTTGCTCTCACGCCGCCAGGAACTTCAGAACACGTGCGGCTTCAGTTTGCCGTCCTCCGTGTGGGTGCGAATGTACTCCAGGGATCGCAGGATGTAGTCCGGCGTGGGCGGGGGTTTCGGCAGATGGCGGCCAACCACATGGAAGCCCAGCTCATCGGCTATGTACCGCGTCTCGATGGGTTCGCCCTCGGGCGACGTGTAGCTGTAGATGCCAATCGTCTCCAGGGCATTGCCCGCCGCCTGCACATCGATGCCGTTGCTCGTCTTGAAGGCGTACTTAAACACACCCTCGTCGTCTTGGGGCGACACCCGGAAATCCGTGATCTGGGCATCGTGCTCGTCGCTGCCGACCAATCTCCGGATGCGGCGAATCCTCACCAGGCGGGCATCCAACTCCACCACCATGATCAGGGCCAAGACCACCAGCCATCCCACGAGCTGAAACCCAAAGAGAGGTCTTATCAGCCATCGCAATCACAGAGATATCAGATTGGGAACACAGATGTGGGCTCAGGGCCAAAAATGCTTACAAAATATCGCATATTTCTCTTGGATTTAAATTTCCTCGTTAATAATTTCGCGCACACAAAGATGACACCACACTCCCTAGGCGAAGGGCGTTGGGAAACGAATTTGATTTACGAATATATGTATATTCCTCGATTCCAATACCGATATGGACTTGTAAAAGGTTCGATCCGCTGCGTAGCGACGTCTGCGAGGTTCAAAGTTAGCCACCGGACTGCCAATCCGGCCAGTTGCTGTTTTCGGATTTATACGAGGAAAAGATCGCGGGGCAAAAAGCGTAAGCGTCGAAAATCTAATAAGCATAACCAAAATGCCAATATCGCGCTGGCTTCATCTTTTGTGTTTGGCCACCGAAATGGGCTCTGCTCTGCGGCGATGCTCTATGCTAGGCCCTGCCCAGTGGATTCTAGATATCGACGGCAGGTCATGTCGGCTAAGAGATTCATTTCCGTTTATCCGGCGCCCCATGTTTGCTTATTCATATTTTGTTTTATGACACCATACGTCAGAAGCTAATGAAAAAGATACCATAAAGTGCTAAGTAGCTCGAGTTCTTCAAGATCCGCTGCTAATTTCGTTTTCAATTTATGATGGCATGGAGGTTCCGATTTGTATGTGTTTATGGCTGCAGCGGAAGGCAATAAACTCGGATAGATTGGATGGAATTAAAAATACAAGTTTGTGTCGCCTTCTTGTGCTTATTGCATTTCACCAAGTTTGTTGTTTATTTGTTTTGTCACAAATTAATCACGGAACTTGTTTGGCTCATTAAAATGGAAATAGATTAATGTTAAGTGTGTAGCCGCTAAGTAAAAGAATGTATATACTTTTTCTACAAGCAACCTGCGATAATAGAACGTACAATGTACCACCTGGGGGTCCCAACACGGAAGCATTCGGCTCCCGCCCAGCGTGTTCTGAGAGGCAGCCACATAAAAATTATTAATATAACTTTTTAAAGCCTTTTCATGTTGTGAAGCGAATGCAAATTATGGCCATAAAAATCATAGCGAATGCGATAAAATCACAGAAAATAGGCCATCAAAAATATAAGAAGCTGGCTAGCTGGCTTTCTGGCTAGGAATTTGGATTAACAGAACTATATTTAACGATCTTTGATTTGTTAATCAGGCTGAACGGAAACAGTTCCGTGTGTCTCGCTGTTCTACAGCTTTACAGGTTCCAAGAAAGACTGATTCTCATTCTCAGCGGATTGAGTCGCAGCGAGTTCGTTGCCAGAGTCTTTTGTTTCTGCTCCATTTGAGTGGGCATACATTATGTTTATGGTAATTCCGTTGGAATATTCAGCATAAGCAGCAGTTGTTTATGCCCAAAACAACCATATGCCTTAATTAATGTTCTCAGCTGGGAAGTGTCAGAAGCGCCCCAGGGGGCAGCCGAGGAGGATGACTCTGCGCGGTCAGCAGCAGCAGCACAAGCAGCAACTATCTCTAATAGTTCACACACGCATCGCGGCCAGAGAAGATGATCATTGTCGGCTGGCAGAAGGAGAACTGGATAAGGCAGTTGTTGGCTTTCAGTAGTGGTCTCCGGTTTTCTAGTTTTTCGTGTTTGCGTGTTTCGCAACCGATTCTAAGGCTAAACTATTTGGCGTCGATTTGTGTTACTTAATTAATGTTGTCCGCGAAAAGATCTCGTCGACTCGTTTGACTTGAAGATTTATGTCTGAAAATTAGCCAAAGATTATATTCGCTTCATGCTTTCATCTCCTACGAGTGCCCCCTTTGCCATGTAAATCCCCAGGCACACACTGGGGCGTTGTTTCTTAATTAACAGATAGTTAGAGAGGCAAACAAACACAAAAGGCAAATGTCATTAGGCAGCAGTCGGCGGCTCTCATGGATTCTGATTGATGGACTCTGATTGATTCTGCAGATCGGCACCTTGACGAGCCGGCGGCAACTTGTAAGGCCCCCGGGCTATGCAAATCAAGTCGAGCGAGGTCTAGGTCTGCATAGCTCCATATTCCGCACACTGGTGCGAAGCGTTCTCAAAAATGCAAGAGCATTTCCCCCCAAAAAGAAGAACAGAAAATATTTGTCCAAGTTCAAAAAACCGAATCTCTGAGCATTTTGCATTTCCAGTTTCGCTTCAAGTCGCAAAAACCTAATGGAATAATCAAAATTGACTTATTATATGCATATTTAGCACGCCTCATTAAATCAAATTAATATATTTGGTATTGGCTTTTTAGTTGAGGCTCGAGTTCAACCATGACCTTTTACAGCAGCCGAAAATAGAATTTGATTATAATAAATTAATGGCTAAATGCAACGATTTGTCAGTCGTGGCGGAATCTCCGAAAGCCGAACGATCGATCGCCTGTGAATCATGAACGTTAACCACTGTGCATAGCTTTCGATTTCATTTGGGCCTGCTATGCAGGCACACCTACAAATGGACCCCGAAAAATCCAAAAATCCAAAATCCAATTCCAAAACAACTTCATTGTCAGGCGATAATGGCTGGGCATTAGCACAAAATCAATATAAATCAATTCCCGGGCTCTTCGAACTTGTATTTCTTTTTGGAGCTGGCCGATGGTGATATGTAGATGCTGCGCTTGCACTGACACCGGGATGGGTATGCTGTGGAGCCGTTTCGCTTCCTAGTCTGGCATTCCGAGAACTCTTCCCAGAGAGCTCGGAATTTAGCACGAACTTCCCCCTCTTGAAGCCAAAAGCTTCCTCCTTTTGGACCAGCCCCAAATGTGTTTTTGGCCAGTTTCAAATGAACTTTCAAGCGCAGCAGATCGCGTCGCAGTTGCTGCTTGTTTATAACGGATTTAGCTCGGATACTGATTTCGATTCAGGTTAGCTTTCGGTTTCAGGTTCAAGACTCGGCGACGGACCGTAAAAACAGAAAAACATTTGGAATAATTTTAATTAGGAGAAGATGATGTCGTTCAGCAAGGTTTGTGCGATGTCTTGTTGTGTGATTTGCCTCCATTAATCCATCCCCGAACCGCCCGAGCAGCTTGTGGTATTCCTCGTATTACTGGCCCTTTCCCACCTGCATCACTGCCTGGCCGGAGCTCCCGCATCCGCGGCCAGAACCATCTACTACCGCAACAAGCCGCCCAATCCGGCTGGCCACTACAGCTTCGAATTTCAGACCACGAATGGGATTACTACGAAGGGAGCTGGTAACGAAAATGGAGCCGTGGGTGTGGTTCAGTATGTGTCCCTAGAGGGCATTCCAGTGACCTTCTCCTACGTGGCCGATGCCAATGGCTACCAGCCCACCGGAGACCAGATTCCAGCCATTCCGCCGCATGTAATCCGCCAGTTGGAGTACATCGCCACGCATCCGCCGGTGGACGAGCGTAAATCGAGACGCTGGTAGGAGAAGGACAATAATTATATTTCGATGCGTAAACAGCCGTCGATTACAGTTGAGAAATATTTAAATTTCGTATTTATGTTTATTGTTTCCCCATGCAAATACGCAGCCAGCAACAAAATCATGCCAAAATATATAACAAGCCAATAAATATTCTAGAATTATAAATAAAGTACTAGGTTTAATTGAACACAGTTTTGGACGTCCGGAATGTTTATCTATAGGAAGGAAGTTCGAACCATAAATAACAATTAAAAGTCGCAGAAAAGTATACAGAAAATTAAGATAGCAAAGAAAAAAAGAGACACCAGTTGCTGGCATTATTTATTGATTATTTATTTAATGTTTTCAAGTTAAACTCAAAATGCAGCTCGTAGGGAAACCATTAAGATAACCCATAAGATGGGTGAATGTACTGAAAGAAGGTTTTGAGAACTGAATACTTTTCAAAAACTGTAAGTAATGCATAGTTTATATTTAATATTCATCTAAAAAACCATTTTAAATTCTTTATTTCTGTTTTTTCACAGTGTAGAAATTCAGAACGTTGCTTTGGAAATATTTTCAAAATTCCCTGCAAAATAATCTAAGATTTATGGACTGCATAACTAGTCGAAATCATGTTTTCTATGCTAATGATCCGCCAAATGTCAGCTTTCATCAGCTGAACACTTTTGGCCTGGCTTCTTTTTGTTTAAGAAACTGTCATGCTATGCCACAGCGATCTCCGATCTCTGCCTGAGATCGGAACGACCTTGTCTTTAAGAACGGCTTTCGCTTTTCGACAAATAATCCACGAGAAGATTGCCCGCCTGTCGGCAATTCATTTGCATTTGGTCGCCTAATTAAGGCCGTTGCATAATATTGACCGAGCCAAGAGCGACTTTATGTAACCAGACTAATAAACCAAATTGAGTTGACACCGTTTAATGTCACCGAAACAAGTTGCTGATTGATGCTCGCCTCAAACTAATCCCCCAATTTGGTTCCGGCCTTGGAAAGCCTAGACATTCATTTCACGAAGAGATTAGTTCGAGTTCACACCATGTAAATGAGCTGCTACCGCTGCATACGATCCGCCAGTAGGTTGCCAGAATATCCCCTCTCCTTAGCATAAATATGAATTATTCATTATTCGGGACTCGATTATCTGATCTGGCGCTCTCAACAGCGACACTAAGCTCTTAAACATGCTCTAAAGATTGATGAATGGGGCGACAACCGGCGGGCCAAGACTAGTAATTTGTCTCCGACTCCGTGAGAGATTCCCAGATCCCCGAAACTATTAAAGAAACATTAGTGATTCGTTCTGATCTGTCCGATCTAAGCAGTCCAATCTTGTCCACGTGCCGAGCCGGTTCAGGTTGCAGTGAGTCTCAGTCTCAGAATAACAACGGTCTGGCTGATTTATGGTTCGGAACGAGCATTCATAAGGCTTTAACGACAGGCTAAACTGCTTTAATGCCCCCGCTGGGAGTTTAGCATCTAACTAAGTATTAAGTCTTATTAATCAACTACCTACCGAATTTAAACGCACATCAATAGTCGGCCAACAGGTGTTGGGTAATTAAGAACGAGTCGAAAGTTTGGATATAATAAAAAAATTATGAATTTTTAGAGACCCTCTGAGGCACTCGGGCTCGACAAGTCACTAATCTACTTTTAGAGGTCGATGCCCCCACGCTAGACGCGGCCAACAAATGAATGCTGGCTGCTCGAATTGATGGTGACATTATGTAAACTCTGGGGTTACTGTCTGACTTATGAGCCATCTATATTCATCGTCGTCGCCGTGTTTAGTTATCTTATCTGAATTGATTTACATGCATGCCGAATTCCAAAGATCACAACACAAAAAGTAAACAGAGACATGAAATTGATGTTCGCTCGGTTTCGCATTGGCACATCTTTACACTCGTATAATATATTTCAAGTTGCCCGACGTACATAACGATATATCTATATATATTTCTGAATATGTGTTGTGTACTTTCTGTGGATTACAAGGGACCATCACCTAAAACGACAAGTTCGTGGGGAGTTTGGTAGAATCTGTTATTCTGTTTTTCAATCGATTTTTATTAAATGTAAATTGTGTGTATTTGTGTGTTGTTGTGGTGTTTTTATATTTTAAACATAATCATCAATTATAATCCAAGTATCTCACATAAAAACTATGTTTATACATATGTAGGGCATGTTGTTTTCGTGCTGTTTCTTTCATCTTTGCAGTTTACACTTTGCCTATACTAAAAACTAAACCTAGTTACCTTCCAACTCCGAGACAAGAGCGCGTTACCAATCATCTGATGCGATTTCGAGTGCCTGGGCCTCGGTTGAGATCCCTGAAGCAGCCGAGTGCGGAGCGGACCGAATGAATTTTATGGATTGGCTTGGTGGTGGTGGTTGGGTTAGAGCTACAGCTATTGTCTGGATTAGGCAAGCCAGAAACGAGGATTAAAAATGGTTTAGAGTTAACTGGAGTGTTAAATACATATGCTAAATGTAAATATATAAATTGAATCTTTCGTCGTGTACAATTTCGGATTTGGTTGCTTGAATATTGTAGGTTTTTAAGGTATGTCTGTTTACAGTTGGTTACAGTGCTGCTGCGTTTGCGAAAATCCTCCAGAGACCTTCAGCGCGCCCACAGCTAGAACCTGCAACGAATTGATCCGATTAGATATCGTTTCTTAGAGGAATGCTCCAATTCACAACTCACCAGTCCTCGTCGCTTGCCAGTATGGTGTAATGGTCACGGCCTCTCTCCTAGGGCCAGTCCTAGTCCGCCTTTGTCTCCGCAAACTCCTCCAGAGCGAAATAGCTGCCGCCGGAGGCTGCGCCACTGCTGCTGGCTGTGCTGGTGGCCACTACGGTGGTGGATGCCGTAGCGCTGGATGCCTCCGACACTTGCACTTCCTCGCCGGCCGTTGCAGCTGCCGAATCCTTTTCATCGGCGCTGCCGGATCCGCTGGCTGCCGCCGCCGCCTGTTGCGCTGCCTCCAGGACTTGCTGCTGGACCTGTACGATGGGCTGGCCATCTTCCGTGTATGAGACGGACACCGGTATGCGTGTGCCATCCTCGCTAATGACATGGGCGCCCTCCTCGCCATCCTGGCCCTGTTGAATGATCAGCTGCCCCTCGGAGTTCAGTAGCGAGGCATCGATCAGCTGCTGCTCGTTGTTGTCGCCATGGACGAGCACCATCTGGCCACTGCCATCGGTCATCATCTGTAGGGTTTCGCCCTCTAGTCCCTCGCCGGACTGCAAGACGCCCACGCTCTGCAGCAGCTGCTGAATCTGTTCGGGATCCTGCACAATGATTTGGTTGCCCTCGGCGTCGGTCAGGATGTGATTGTCCAGCTGGAGCAAATGGCCATTCTCATTGACAATGAACTTGATCTGTCCGCCGTCCACTTGCGCCTGCATGGCTTCGTCCAGTTCCATTGCCACTTGCTGCTCGCCACCGGCAGCTTCGCCAGCCTCTCCCTCGCCACCAGTACCGGCGGTCACCTCGCCCTCAACGGATTCAGCACCTTCCGTGGTCGCGGCAGCGGCCTCCGACTCGGCTGTGGGCGTGTCCGTGGCTTCACGCTTTAAATCGGCTTCTCCTTCAGCAGATGGTTGCGATTCCTCGGCCGCAGTAGCAGTGACGGCCTCCTTCTCCTTGGCTGATTTCTCCTCAGGCTTGGCCTTGGACTTCTCCTGACCGGCCTTGCTGGCCGGCTTGGTTTCCTCTGTCGCCTCAGCTTCGGCAGCGGCAGCCTCGTTGTCATCGTCGAGACTGGGCATGGAAACGGGAGCTGCATTGGACTTGTCGGCGGAGGCGTTGTCGGCGCTCTCGCCGCCCTTGACATCGGTACTGCCCTGGGATTGGGACTCGTCCTCGGCTTGATCCAGGTTTGGCATATCAATGCTAACCGAAACGGGAGCTGTGGCACTGGGTGAATCCTTCTGCGACTGGTCACCGTCCGGCTGCGGTATGGTTATGTTGAAGGTTATGCCGCCGCTGCCCTCCTGCGAGGTGATGACCATTTCGCCGCCCTTGGCGCCCGCCTTGCTCGCCTCACCGCTCTCGTTCTTGTCGGAGTGCAGCTTCTCAAATAGGCTCTCGATGTCAGCCTCGGCGTTTTGTTCGCCGCCCTCCTCGGCAGCCTTGCCGGTTGCCTCGCCCGGCTCGTCGCTCAGTAGGGCCGCAGCGGCCGAATTTAGGCCTCCAGATCCTCCAGCTGAAGCGCCCTTCTTCTCACGCCTGTGGGTGTCCATATGGTGGTTGTAGTACGTCTCCTGAATGAAGGTCAGGGAGCAGATGCTGCACGAGAAGAACCGAATGTTGTTCTCCGCCTCGCCGGCAACAGCGGCAGCGCCTCCAGCTGCGGAAGCCGGCACGGTATCGCTCAGTGCCTCGTCAATGGTCTCCTGGAGCAGCTTCTGCGTGTTCAAATTCTGGCTAACAGCCGGCTTGGCAGAGACCGTTGCCCCGGATGGATTCTGATGGACCTCGAAGTGCTTGACGAGCAGCTCGCGCTTGGGGAAGGTCATCGAGCAAGTGCCGCACTTGAAGAAGTTCGTCTGATGCTGCTTGGCGTGCACAGTGGCCGCCTCGCGCGTCTCGAATCGCTGCGAGCAGAGACGGCACTTGAATGGCTTTGGCTTGCCGCCGACATGCTTGCGCATATGCTCATCTAGGACGCCCTTATCCGTCGACTTGAACTGGCAATGGTTGCACGAATATAGCGAGGCGCCAGGAACGTTCAGGTTCTCGGAGGCGGCGGCAGCAGCTGCAGCCGCTGCGGCAGCCACCGGAGCAGCGGACGCCGGTATGGTGGTGGTGCTCGTCACCAGCACATTGGTGGCATGGTTGGTCTCCATGTGCTTGCGCAAGCTGGCCTCGTTCACGAAGTTGATGTGGCACATGGCGCAGGTGTTGTCCATGGCGGTGTTGTGGTCCCGCACCATGTGCTGCTTCATGGCGCCAAAGTGTGGGAAGATCTTGCGGCAGGTCTTGCACTGGAACGTCTGCTGTTTGCAGGTCTCGTAATGGGTGTTGAACAGTCGCATGTCCGAGGTTTTGTAGTCGCACGAAGTGCACTTGTAGATTTTGGTGGCCTTGCGCTGCACAGTCGTCTGTGTGCCCGGGGTGCCCTGGGGCGTTCCGGCAGCGATCTTGGCTTGGCTCACTGCAAAATAATGAAAATTAGCAACGAAATAGCATTGAAATTGGCTCGGGTTATGGACTTACCTGGTGTCCCGGGTACGACCTTGCGTGCCCGTAATGCATCCGAGCCCGGGCTCTCCTCCAACGATCGATTGGCCGCTCCCGTGCCCATCTTCTGCATCTTCAGCGGCGGACTCCCCTCCACACCGCCCAGATCCTCGTTTATGGCATACTTCTTGTTCAGCAGACTGATCAGGTTCGTCTTGACGCGCTCCACGTCATTCTCCAGCCGGTCGTAGTAGTTGACCAGGTTGGTGCAGCGCGAGCACACGTAATCCTCGCCGCAGACAATCACGAAGAAGCCCTCGCCCACCAGCTGGGCCAGTTTGTTGGGGAACTTGGTGGCGGTGTGGGTGGTGGTCATCTCGGTGAGCGACGTCTGCGGTTCGCAGCGCTCGTCGCAAATGTAGCATCGCGTGGCCAGGCCGCCAACGCCGATGGCCGCGTCCGCATCGCTGCCCGCCTGCTGCTGCTGCTGCTGGTGCTGGGCCAGGGATCCGCCGGCGGAGGCACTGGCGACGCCGCCTCCGCCCCCGCCGGGCACTACGAGGCGCGTCGTCTTGAGGATGCGCGGCTGACTGGGACCGGTGACGGTGACTGCTCCGCTATTGAGCAGATTGTTGAACTTGCGGTAGGTGGCCGGGTTCAATTGGTTGTTCATTGTGCGGTGAGCACGCCGTGGCCGTGGTGGGGTCTTCGCTGTTTGCGGAACGGAATCTTTTGGGCGCAACACGCGCAACTGCAAGCCGCTCTTTTCTGTTATTCGGCGATTACGACGAACGGCGTTTTTGCGGGGCACTGGGCTGGGCTCCTTCGATGGCGTTACTCGCGCTGGCTATTTTCACGGACAGCCAGACAACTATTGTGCACCAGAAACAACAATCTTTATCGGTTTTCAATTCTCTTCTTGCTTCGTTCTGGGTTGTCGCGGCGTCACTTCGACTGTACTAAGTCTCGGGTGCTGTATTTTTTAGGGTTAAAAATGCGTTTTGCAGCCGTTTACAAGCTAGTTGTCTCGCTCGCTAGCACGCTCGCTGCCCTGGCAGTGCGGCGATGCGCAAGGTAGTCGTCTCGCTCGCTCGCTACGGAAATGGCGGCTGTTCGGGCGGCCAGCCACGTTCAGACGGCGAAAAACTGATGCCGGCGCTATGGCTCCGCGGCCTTGGTTCCTTCAGCGGCCACCAGAAGTCGCCTTTGCGCGCGCACTTTTAAATATTCCAACTGCAAATATTATTTGGGAAATGAGGTAAGCGGCAAGATAAGGGGCGACATCACTAATGTGCTAATACAGAAGTCCGATAAGATTGCAGTCCGCTCCAATTATAGCCATTCGATTTGGCTCACATTCTCCCACACAATTGAGCCAAGCGAAAAACGCTTTTCGATGCCGTGGCTGCTCTTTTCTGGGCGGGTGAGGTAACGGGGGGCCGCCTTATCAGCACCGATAATATAATATTTACCATCCGAACGCAAAACGCAGCCCACAAGTTATGGCCCGATAAATGTTTCGACCAAAAACACAGCGTTCAGTTAACGAACGAAACGAACAGCGAACGGATACTACATAGCTCGAGAAATCGAGTTCAAGTGATCTACATATAGAAATAAAAATAAAAGCCTCCGCGGACAATTGGCGCATTCCGAAAGCTGTAATTCAAACCGAGCCATTATCGCTTGGTTATCGGGAAAATAAACGAGTTGCGAACGCGCCGCGCAAAAATAATTGGCGATCGTTCAGTTGGCCAACGGACGTCGCGTACTGCAAAAGCGCACTCAACCCTAACGATCCAAGTTTGATTCCGGTCCGATCCGTGTGAATATAGAGTATAGACTCTAGGAGAAGCCATCGAACAGACGCCGCAAAATGTATTCACCGCCAGCGCCGAGCATCAAGCACTTTGGCTCCCTCAGAACGGCCGTACTCTGGGCCGGAATTCTCGGTGCGGTAAGTAGCTTCACGACCCCGACCCCATTCCTCGATAAGGGGAGGAAAGGCATTGAAATTGACATTCTCAGCACTCACTGGAATTGGTTGTGGCGGAGACACAAGTATAGTACTCCTCCACCTGACCATTGAGTCATTTCGAGCGATTCCCCATTTCAAGAGGAACAGATATGCAGATAATCAGTCGCTGCGATTGACGTGTGTGTAAACAAATAGACTGAAAAGAACACCTAGATAAGGAAAGTTGGCTACAAATAGAGGCTATCAGAAGCAAACATTTAATAAAAACCCCTAAAGAATGGAATTGTGAAGCAGAAAGAGAGTCAATTAACTTTATTACGATTACATTTAAATGATTTCTGGCCTTAAAAATCAATTACATTATGATAATAATAGATCTGCTATTATAGAAAAAGGTTTCCTGAGATCACAAACACTTCTAAGCTATTATATTTTTTTAATTATAATTAGTTTTTATTATAATATTTAAAATCATTTCTCTTCCCCCAGGTTCAAGCCTGCATTTGGATTGGATTGACCATCACAGCGATATGTGCCTACAACTGTGTCCTCTACATCACGGATTACGTTACCTACGGGAGCCTGGTCAAGGCGGTGTTCTTCTATGTTTACTTCAAGGGTGGCTGCAAGATGAGCCCCAGCGATTTTCAGGCATTCGATACCACCCTTCTGGACACAGTGGAGACAGTGTTCGATTCGAACCAATTGTTGATCTGGAACTGTGTCTACCTGGGAGTTTCCGTCTGCTGGCTCATAGTTTCCATTGTGCTAATAGCCGGTGAGTATGTTTTGTGAGAGCCTAGGGAAGCGGAAATGAATGAACTGCAATATAAGAAAAGATATCGAAGCGCTTTATGATTCACTTGTTGAAATCAAGGAATTTCTTTTATCAGGCAGCCAGTCTTAAATTGTAGATAAAATGAAAAGCCCCGCCATAAAGCCAAATAAACAAATGGTTTTATAAGTTTAAAACTATGTACAAGAGAGGTTGTATAACGATTTCATTGATGGTTATTCCCCCGCAAATATTTTTTCTTTGGGCTATCAATGGGGGTTGTGATGTTGGCAAATCAATCTGAATTTTTAAACCAAGTTTTAATGTTGGAAAAAAATAATATAAAGTTAATCATTATCTCGGTTAATTTTAACAAAATTTTATTCCGTCATTTTTATCATTCATTTACTGCCTTCCTACCTTTATTATTATTAATTTATAATATATTATCATTATAATTTAATGACTTAATTATGCTGCTGATTGATGTATCACTTGTAAACAAAGCCATTTTATAATCACATGCCTAAATGAAAGGTGGCACATATTATTTTTGTTCCTCTGCGACTCCTTAAACCTCCCTGTGATAGATATCTAAATTAATATTACTTTATATTTCTTTCAAGGCGTGCGCAAGGATAATGCCAAGAGCACCCTGATATCGATTTACACCTGGGCCTTCTTCATGGCCGCCATCTGCTGCATGGACGTGGCCTCCGGAGTGATCTTTGGCGTCGACTACGGGCGCTTCAATGAGAAGGCTCTGACGGAGAATGCCAATACAATAAACGCTGGTGTAGTGAACCCGATGGCTGCCACCCTCATTGCCGGTGCCGTGTCGGCCATTTCGATGATGATCATCTCGTTCAAGGGCTTCGTTATGTGGCTAATTAACCTCCACCTGCTCATCTACCTGCTGGTGCGAGCCATTCGCATTGCCACCGATAAGGATGGCGCGGTAAGTTGTCAGCTTAGGATGACCTCATCGCGGTGTCTTCTCCGATTCCGATTTCGATTTCGATTCATATTCAAGTGATTTGTCTTCTAAAATATTCGAACAACGCAGAAAGTGAAATTCTTGCGGCCGGGCAACGACTACGACATGGCTAAACTTAGCACTCTGCCGCCATTAACTCACCCTGGTAGTGGTGGTGGTGCTGGGTGCTCGGTAATGGTAACCACTGATAAGAGAGAGCCTCGTCGATAAATTGCCTCGGGCCGCCTGATAGCGGATTCCTGGGTTTTCGGGCTCAGTTCACTGAAATGCCGTGAAAACTGGGGTTTAGGTGCGGCGGTACCGTCGTCTCAGGACAGTTCTCCCCAACTATAGAAAATATGAATAAAGAAACTAAGGAATTCTCTCCATTTATAGTATCAGTATTATTAAATCCTCTTCTTCTAATCAGTTGCCATTGAAGTGCAACATTTCAAGGCGTTTTACTTATCAGTTTGTTTAAAAATAATAGTTTGGAAATCTACAAAGTGAGACGTTATCTGGGAATTTTAAATTAGACTAATTACAGGAGGTTTAAATACAAATTGAAATGATGCGAGATATGCTATAAAAGGGTTTATTATTGAAAAAACATCTTTAAGATTGTACTGTACAAACATTTGGATACTTTTTCCATTAATTAAATTTTTACAAAAATATTCTATAAAAATATTGACATATTTTATCGCACAGGATACTTTGTATAATCCCCGGAAGGATTCCAATGATATTCTGACCACCCGGCCACCCATTCGAGCCTACGAGGAAGAGAAGTGAGTAGAAATGAATATCCTTCAGAATCAAAACCTAATATCCGTTCCGTGCCTCAGGGTGGAGATCCAGGCGTACAACAACGCAGCGTACAGCAATGCAGCATACGTTTCAGACAACCGCTCCACGGCGGAGACCATTGAGGTGAACGAGGACGCTATCATCCGAGCAGCGCACATGTCAATGGATTCCAATTTAATGGACCGCCGCTTCCGGGACATCAACGCCTTCCAGCAGTACCCGGCTCCCAATCCTCAGGCTAGTCGTCCGCAGCGCCAGAGCGCGCAGGCTCCGGTGCAGGAGACGATTGTGGTGGCGACGGCGGGTTTCCCGGTGCCCGACTATTCGCCGGCACCGAGTCCCAATGGCATTCTGCGCCATCCCCAGTACTAAGACAACTGGCGCCTCTGTAAAGCCCCATCGTTCCATATTATAATTCTCAAATAATCCCCAAGTGACAACTAAAGTTTAGTTCAAATTTTATCAGTATGACGAGCGATGTTGTACATGTTATTCCTATTTATTTGCATGTTATTAACAAAATAAGTGTGTGCAGTTGTACATATATTAAACAGTCATAGTTGTTTGCACCGCCAGTCGAATGGTATTCGTTTGTTTTTTATTATTAATTCATTATTTAATAATGCAGATAAGGCGCGAGTCGCCGAGATGGAAAACGGCCCCCAGCAACGATTTTATTGGGAAGAGATTAGCCCGAGAGGAAGCAAATCAAAGACGTAATTTAAATATAAACTTGCTACTTTGTGTTTTTATGGAACATTTAGTTAAACAATTTTAATTTTATATTTATTTAATTGACTTTTTCTATAATCTTATTAGTGTGTTTTGAATTTATCTTTCAAACCGCCAAAAAATCGATATCGGTGGACCAGTCTGGCAGCGCCGGTGCTGGAGCGCTGATTAAAGAGTTGGCAGCACTGGTCGGGTCAAACAAAAGTTCACAAATAATAATAAAAATTATAATTTCGTGATAAGCCGGGCGAGATTCGACTTTCGTCCGAGAGCCGGGCATTAAACGTAACGCGTGTGTTTTGAAACCGCTCACTTGTCACCGAAACACCCCCGGAATCGGATCGTACATTCACTTGACCGGCACACAGTCGCCTCCGTCGCTCGCTTGGAAAAAAAGCATGGTTTTCATCACAAAATTGACACGGATCGGGTTCCAGGCGGCCCGCCAGCTGCGCACCACGCCCCTCGCCGCCGTCCAGGGGCGCAGCTTCCATCTGACCAGCCTGCTGGCCGCAGGTAAATCATCCAAAGTTTATGCAACACAGCAGCTGCAGTTGTGAAAGCACTGAACCTCAAACTGTAATCCGTAATCTTTTCCAGAACGTCGCTACACAAACAACCACGAGTGGGTGGAGCTGGTATCTGGAAACAAGGCCATCGTGGGCATCTCCAGCTACGCTCAGGAGTCGCTGGGAGACGTGGTCTTCGCCCAGCTGCCGGAACCAAACACGGAGCTGAAGCAGAACGACGAGTGCGGGGCCTTGGAGAGCGTGAAGGCGGCCAGCGAGGTGTACTCGCCGGTCAGTGGCAAGGTGACGGAGAAGAATGCTCAGGTGGAGGACACGCCTGCCCTGGTCAACAGCAGCTGTTACGAGAAGGGTAAGATAAGCACATTGTTTGCTTTTTTGGATCGCTGTAATTACAAATTGTTTCGCCTTGCAGGTTGGCTCTTCAAGGTTGACCTAAAGAATCCCCAGGAGCTGGATACCCTTATGACCGAGGAGCAGTACAAAGACTTTGTGAAAGGCAGTGCCGATCACTAGACCAATCCAGCAGCCAGCCAGCGATCAGCGAGCAGAGACCCAGCATTTGTTATCTCCGCACAATCCATCGAAAACACACACACACAGACACCAAAACTCATCGCCATCCCACACGTTGTTGTAGCTCTGACATTTGTTACGAATAAGAATCGACAGTAAAGCCAAATATTATATTTAAATCGGGCGTCTTGACCTGCGGGTGGCAGTGTTCCAGACCGAGTCTGCTCCCCCATGGAAACCTTCTAGCAGATAAGCCCAGTCGAAGAGAAACAGGCCCGGAATCACTCAAGAGATAAGCGAAACACTCACTCAAATAGACTAAGAGAGAGCCCAGAGACAGGTTAAGAAGCACTCAATTTCCTGGTGATAATACGGATCAGCTTGGAACGGCGTGTTTGGATTTGGAGTTCTATTAAAAAACTGTTGCCGGGACGGGCGATGGCACACGCCACGGGCCATCACCTGATTGATGATGGACACACCTACCTCTCTGGAAAGTTACGCCGTGCTTATACGGCGATAAGGATGTCCCAAGTCGCGCCTAGAAATCTACATGATTCTGGTGAATGATGATGATAATGATTGAACTTGAAGAGCGCGCTTTTGCCTCCGAAAGCTGTGCCGACGGAGGCGAAAAGCTTTGGGGTTGCTCATACGATGGGTCAGTGCTCAAAAAGAACTCATTCCGTGCGGTGCGAGAAGCGCGTGCTGCTCGAGAACCAACCCCAGAAATATAATAACAAAAACCCACACACCCCGCACACACACACACGCTAAGCTAAGGATAATTGCAACGCAGGATAATTCCAAGACCCGAACAAAGGAGAACCATTCAAAGAAGTACCTAAGCAGTAAACAAAAACAGAACCGACAAAATGCCAGCGGAAAAATCAATATATGATCCGAATCCGGCCATCAGCCAGAACGCATACATATCCAGCTTCGAGGAGTACCAGAAGTTCTATCAGGAGTCGCTGGACAATCCAACGGAGTTCTGGTCTCGTGTCGCCAAGCAGTTCCATTGGGAGACGCCCGCCGATCCGGAGAAGTTCCTCAAGTACAACTTCAACATCTCCAAGGGCCCCATTTCGATCAAGTGGATGGAGGGCGCCTCGACCAATCTGTGCTACAATCTCCTGGATCGCAATGTCCGCAACGGTCTGGGCGACCAAATAGCCTACTACTGGTGAGTCCTCCTCCTCCTCCTCGCCCACTCCCCTTCTCGGTATCGTAGGTCGCATGAAAACAAAAGTGTTTCGCTGGCAGGACAACGCAGTATTGATTTTTCTTGTGGTTACGAAACTCTCGCCTCGTGACGTGCATAACGTTGGTAGGTAGGTGGACTAGGTTCGGATTCAGGTTCGGGTTCGGTTTCGGGTTCCTCTCCTCGGCCAGGATTTACTGCGCAGGCACCATCACAGCGAACAGATGATACTACGTACGTACGTGCGGATTGCAAGGATGCGAACTCAAGGGCACATCTCACCTTACTGCCATCGATTTTTGGAGGGGAGTAGGAGCTAGCCCTTTGTTTTCCTAATCTGTCTGTGGTTAATTGCAGCGATTACTTTTGTTTTGATTGCGACTTAATCGTCTGCATAACGCATGTGACAGTGAGTCTAATGACTCCGAATTAAGGCAAATTTCGGGGGATTTTCGCTGTGGCTTTCCACATAGCTGCAGTTTGGCTAAACGGTCTGGGTCAATGTCAGGGTCATGCGTCGCTTCGAGACCTCGTCGTAACAGGGTGACCCGGCCAAGTTTAAGCTCCGCATTGGTATTTCTTTGTTTTGTCTATGCAGTTTATATCGATTAGCAATTAAACCGGTTGAGGCGTCTGAAGACAGGGTCTGTTTTGGTCTGTTATCTTGACGTTTATGGAAATATAATTGAAATGATGGGAATATCTTTACACACTTTAAATATTTATATTTTATTATAGACAAATTTTGGCAAATTAATAAATATTTCTTCCTTAGTTATTCGAATTGAAAATGTAGACTTAAGGAGATTTATTTCTACAAAACATGGAGCTAAGATTTATTGAATTTTTATTTAAATTAGAAAATAAATATTTCTTTTATATATAATTATAAAAAAATTTCGGAAAACTACTAAACAATTTCGTTCTCCTTGAATTAAAACTGAAGGGGAGGATATTATTATAAATTTTTTATTTAAATTATGGATAATTACATTTTTACAGTTCCACCTAAAGTTCAAAATACCTTGTCCCATTATCAAAGTCTCTATATAGTTCGTCACCATCTTATTTGCTTGCCTTTCCACGAGACTTGTTCTTTACTTAAAGTTAACACAGACAAATGCCAATATTAAATAATAGTCTCAGGTTCTGTTCCCACTATAAAGCACGAATTTAATTGTGTTTGCAATCTACATACTCCGCCGACTACGATTAAACAACAGACACTCCCTTCCCCTGATTAGGTCTCCAGGAATCTAGCGCTATATAGTACCATATATATAGGTAAGATTCTCGAGTGCCCACTCAAAACGCAATTAAATTGAATGGCCTGGATGAAATAAGCACTTTGTTTTGGTTGTCAGAGAAGATTCGTTTTATTTTGAGACCCAAAGTTCACCGTGCAGTGCGTCAGGCTGGAAAAAAACTCACAATGTTAAACAAATGTTGATGCTAATGAGCTTATCTTGGGGTTATCACCAAGGGGCGGCTCCCTGTGCCCGGGAGGAAATGCAAATGAAAGTCAGGTAATTGAAAGGCAATTACAAGGTCATTCCTAGCGCATTTCCAGCCAGCTTGGGCTCTACGGTTCTACGTAGGGCAGAATGTTACCCGTAACCCATCACTATTCCGTGCTATTTCCCTTTTCTTTCTTTTTTTGTCTGGAATTATTTAATCCCAGCGCACAATCTGTCCTCACTGTCCCTCCTCCGATAAGATAAAAACTATAACTGGGGAAAAGAAGGCAGAAAAAATACCGTGCACGTAATGAGTAATAATTAACGCTTTCCGAACGGCCGTTTCAGATAATTTTATTGCAAACCAAAGCAAAGCAAAACAAAATCTTAAACTTTATTTGCACCGTGTTTTTTATTGGCCAGATAGCAGAAAGTAAAACTCGAAGAAAACTAGTATCGTTCGATCCTACAAACTCTTTGGTGTTTAATATGGAACAGGTGCAAATCAAACCTATAGATGGACATCTATGTCTAACTGGGAATCACTATAATAAAGTAGTGAGTTGAACTAGCTTTAACTTAAAGATTTATTGTGGTTTACGAATGGGGGAAGTCTTTTTTATATTGATTTTGTAATTATTTATATGGGGTATTGATTGACCCATAATTAAATCAAAATGCTGACAGAAGAAGTATAGGTTCAAGCCTATACTTTTAGCGTTGATTTAGTACATGTATATATATTAGAATGTTGGAGTTTTTTTTGTAGATTCACCAGAGATCGTAAATATCAATTATTATTTCAATTCTATAAAATATAATTTAATGTATAAATATAAAAATTTTTTTTTTAGTATCACCTAGAACAAACTTGCCAAACTATGTTAAGGTACCAAGTTCGAATTATAGAAAATATTATATTGAAATATAAATCATTTTACTAATATTTTAAGCAATCGTTAGATTTGAAATATTTTACCAGATATAGTGGCGCTTAAGATCAGTGGAAACCCTTTTTAAAATCTACTGAATTTTACCTTTGGATCCTAAATTGGTTGGGTTCAAAATTCTAAGGTACATAAGTCGAAAAGATAGATTCGAAACTCTAAGATACATTAATCGAAAAAATAGATTTAAATATCTAACAGTTTCGAACTCAACTGTTAAATACATAACAGATGTTATACATCTAACAGGTTTGAATCCAACTGTTAGATACAAAAATCGAAAAGATAGATTTATCTAAAATTTTCGAATCCAACCGATTTACGCTGACAGTTTTGCGAATATCTAGACTCGATGGCAACAAAAATTAAATTGAATTAAGCAAACACGAAAGCCGGCCCAGCGAAAGTCGAGCATTGTTATGTAAGCTATTTGACAATGCGCGCAAATTGTTTATTCAAATTGATGGAAGCGCGTCTTTGCGTTAAACAGTTTGCTATTTTCCCTCTTTATTTCTTTTTTCTTTCTGTTTTTGTTATTTTCCATTTCCGTGTCTGGGCAAAAGGTGTAGGGAAAAGTAAGCGAAAAAAAGTAAAGGAAGTAAGGGAAAGCACAAAAAACCTGAGACGGGGAACATAAAGAATCTTGGCTCTTAAACCAGGTAACATCCAACAGTTTGACATACATTGGGTGAATATAGAATCACGCGATCACATCGTCTGATTCACTCACAACCAAACCTCTCACGCACCCGCTGACACACAGAGACTGGGAAAGAAAGCAACAAAACGAATGGACTGTCTGCCTCTGTGTATGTCTTACCTGCGCTGAAGAATAATGCTGTCTAGGCATTTATACATTTTTTTTCGCCACTCTTATCAGTTTTGACAGAAAAACTTGTTTTGCCCATCCCTTCCCTGTAAATCATGTATGTAAACCGCTGTATTCATTGTCAATCCCAAGATTTACGAAATTTTGAAGGCAAATCGAATGATCGTTAGACAAACTCTGCAGATCAGCATCGTACGATAATGGCTCTCAAACTGTAGGGCACAGCCAGACACTGAGACGCGTGTGTGGGAGCAGATGGCATGGCGCGTGTTTTTAATTGAATTTTAAATTTAATTTAGTTGATCTTGAAGAAAATTAATAATACATATTTCGAGTTTCAATAAATATATATTTTAAAATATTATATAATTGGAAATTAATTACCTTTATTACAAAAAAAGAAGCAATAATTTAATATTTCAATATCTCTAAAATGCAACCTAATTTTTGCTGTGTAGAATAGAGGAAAAACATTCGATGCGATTTATATGACACGCGAATCCAACAGCTGATGTTATTGTTATTAAGATAAGTTGGCGGTGTAGTTTTTTTTTATTTTTAATTTTGCCATAATTGTTTGCGTTCACGCGTTTGGAGTGGAGAGAGAGAGTGGCTGTTTTTAGCATATTTTTTGTGATTTTTGATAACGGCAGCCGGCCGGCCACGCGTCTCGCTGTGGTCAAGAGGTGAGCGGGATCGAGATCGGGCTTCCGACTCTTCAGTGTGAGGTGTTTCCAAGGCGGCATGGAAAATTTCTTGTCTGGCGATCCGGCGACAAGATTAGGTGGCAAGTGGGCCGATTACCTCGCCAAATTGCAAATTAATATATTCGCGTCGCGTCGCGCCACTTTTTTCCCACAACCACGGGTTACTCATGCGTCGGAGGAGAAGCTTCCACCAAATCATGAGTGCTCGTTTCTGATAATAAAAGAGGACGTCCGTAAGCACTTGGCCTTGACTGTGAGATTACGAATTTCGGGCAAAGTTTGGGAGTCACCACTACCTTCGTTACAGTTTGAAAGCCATCATATCTACAGAAATTATTTTTTAAAATAAATGTAAAGTTAATCACACAATAAAAGTTAAAATAATGTAATAAAACGTGATTACTCAATTATATTACCCTTAATTTTTAATAAAGCCAAACACAAAGATCGAGTCATTGATTTTGGATCGTATTTTCAATGCGTATTAGATTTATTTTTGCCGTCTTACTAATTGACAAGTGCGAATACAAACCAGTATTTCGTACAAGTGGAATAACATTTCGCGGCAGTTGGCCCAGTCACACCCGAAACCGACCGAGGCAGGCCCACTCACCCACCAATAACACCCGAGTCACCCCCCCAAAGGTGAACTTTGATCGGTGGCGACTAGTCAGAGGTTCCAAAATAACCCCCAAAACGTCACGACAAGAGAGCTTTGTTCCCAATGCTTCCTGCTTTCTCTTTGGGAACCGAAATAAATGGGCTTTTATTGCCAAGCTAATGCTTATCGCTTGACCACAATGATTTACACTTCGCAAACAGACCCTGCTGATTGTCTATATATAAATACCTGTAGACGACACCTGTCGTTGGTTTTAGCCTAGTTTGTTTATTATTGTTTTTATTTTTGCGGTACTAATCTGTCTTGACCTCCAAAGTGCCATGGAAAATTGCTTTCCCCATTTCAGTTTCGTGTTGCAAGTGTTTATATATCCGTTTTGAGCACTGAAATCATTCACGATTTAACTCAGTCACGATTTTTGTTTATCAGAAAAGCTTTTTGATCAGTTTTACATATCCACATTTCGTGCTAAATTCTGAATTCATTCTTTTAATAGCAACAATTTGGGGAGCGTTGACAGTGAGTTCTATTTGTATGTAAACTGGGAGGTTATTAGAAATGTTTAAAAAATTATTCAATTTACTCTAAAGGATTTGATTGTTCCAAAAATTACGTTAACAAACTTTTAGGTTGTGGTTTTATTCCTCTTAATTAATAATTGCTTTTCAAGGTAATAGTAAGATTTTAATAGTGCTTCGTGTAGTTAGTCAAAGACTATTAGCAGCTGTTGAATGCTCAGTACATATGGATATATATTATGTATGTTGAATATATAAAACATTTTGTTGGTTTATGGCATTGGCTTTTGTTGTTGCCAAGTTCAGAACAAAAAGGGAAAGGCACACAAGGTGAATAAAGTTCTACAATGTTTCTAATTTTAAGAACAATTGCGGTGAAAATGTTAGCAATTGCTTAGGCTTAGCTTATTTAAGTTTATTTATTTATTTTGATATGCAAAAGAATCATTTTATATATTAAGAAAAATATATTATATTTATTTAAAAAATCTCATATTATTTTGATATCCAAAAGACACATTTTATTTATATATTTTTGTTTAAAAAATCCCAGTAATTTTGATTTAATTTGCAATTGATGTGCCAACAAATTTATGTAAAATATAAATATTCAAAAACCAGACGATTTACCAAAAAGCTATTAAGTAATTGTGGAAATTGCAAAGCTATTATTTTTACCTCCCCGATTATACATAGATATAGCTTAATTTGAAATTAGGTGGCTTTGTTTGAGTGCAGAGAATCGAATTAAGTCTTCGTCGGGGCAATTAGGAAGCCTCGAATTACAGTAAGTGATCCAATTGTGATGGTCGGGGTAATTAGCCCAATTGTGGGGGACACCCGGTACAATGGCACCCATTTGCGAACGCCACCGGCGGCGCGTGCTCGATGTAAATAGTATACATATATACATATGTATATATAAGCTATATACTATGCTAAAGAATGCAATATATGTTTCCTCATGGCCGTGTTTCTTTCTTTGCAGGGAGGGCAATCACCCCGATGACTATTCCCGGGGCCTCACCTACCGCAAGCTTTTGGAGGAGGTCTGCCGGTTTGCCAACGTGCTAAAGGATCATGGCATCCGCAAGGGTGATCGCGTGTCTATCTACATGCCCATGATTCTGGAGCTGCCCATCGCAATGCTGGCCTGTGCCCGCATCGGGGCCGTGCACTCGATCGTCTTTGCCGGCTTCTCACCGGACTCGCTGGCGGAACGGATGTTTGACTGCAAGGCCAAGCTGCTAATAACGGCGGATGGAGCCTGGCGTGGTGAGAAGCCCCTGTACCTGAAGGCCCTGTGCGACACCGCACTGGATAAGGTGGAGGAGATGGGCCACTCCGTTGAGAAGTGCATCGTGGTGTCGCATCTGAAGCGTGTTACACCCTGCCAGCCGGATCATGTGGAGGAGGAGATACCGTGGACCGATGATCGCGACTACTGGTGGCACGAGGAGATGGAGGACAAGGAGCCGGCCTGCTATCCAGAATGGATGGACGCCGAGGACCCGCTGTTCATGCTCTACACCAGTGGCTCCACCGGCAAGCCCAAGGGCGTGCTCCACACCACCGCCGGATACCTGCTGTATGCGGCCACCACCTTTAAGATCGTCTTTGACTACAAGCCAGGTGACATTTACTGGTGCACCGCCGATGTGGGCTGGATCACTGGACACACGTACGTTGTGTACGGGCCGCTGGCCAATGGCGCCACTTCAGTGATTGTAAGTGGCTTGATTAGATCTCTTTTTTAGAGTCTGGAATTTCCAACTAATCATATTTATTGCCTGTCTTTTGCAGTTCGAGGGCACTCCGTTCTTTCCTGGAAACGATCGCTACTGGAGCGTCATCGATAAGTACAAGGTTACACAGTTCTACACGGCACCCACGGCCATCCGAGCGCTCATGAAGTTCGGCGAGGGACCCGTGCTTAAGCACAATCTAAGCGGACTCAAGTAGGTTTTCTATAACCTTTTAGGGGGCTTAAATATAGAACTTTCCCTAATACCTTTTTATAGAGGTTGCTTTAGATAATATTTTTGTTGTGTAAATAATTTTGCAAGTATTTTTATAAAGACTAAAAATGCCTTATTTTGATTTCCTTTTCTTATTGTATTTTTTTACTATCTTACAGAGTTTTGGGCAGCGTGGGCGAGCCTATCAATCCGGAGGCCTGGCTTTGGTACTACCGATACATTGGCAAGGAGCAATGCTCCATTGTGGATACCTTCTGGCAGACAGAGACTGGCGGTCATGTCATCACACCGCTTCCTGGAGCCACACCCATGAAACCAGGCTCGGCTGTAAGTAATCCCTTTGCGACCAAAACAGAACTTTTATTAATTTATTTACCTTATATTATGTATTGCAGTCATTTCCCTTCTTTGGCGTCAAACCCACTTTGCTGGATGAGTGTGGCATCGAAATCAAGGGCGAGGGCGAGGGCTACTTGGTGTTCTCGCAACCTTGGCCTGGAATGATGCGCACCCTGTATAACAACCATGAGCGCTTCGAGGACACCTATTTCTCCAAGTTCCCCGGCTACTACTGCACTGGCGATGGTGAGTTTGGGGTTTATATAAAAAGTTTAGATTTCTTTCTTATATTTTGTACTAATTATGAATTCAAAAATTTATTTAAACAGGTGCCCGTCGCGATGCTGATGGCTATCTCTGGATTACCGGTCGTGTGGACGACATGTTGAACGTTTCCGGTCACCTGATGTCCACCGCCGAGGTAGAATCCGTTCTCACGGAGCATCCTCGTGTGGCTGAATCGGCCGTGGTCTCCCGTCCGCATCCCGTGAAGGGCGAGTGCCTCTACTGCTTTATTACGCCAAATGAGAACGAGGAGTTCGACCAGAAGCTAATTGCGGATCTTAAGAAGATGGTGCGCGAGCGCATAGGACCCTTTGCCATGCCGGATGTCATTCAGAATGCGCCCGGATTGCCCAAGACGCGTTCCGGCAAGATTATGCGTCGCGTGCTGCGCAAGATAGCTGTGAATGATCGCAATGTGGGCGACACCTCGACACTGGCCGACGAGCACATTGTGGAGCAGCTGTTCGCCAACCGGCCCGTGGAGGCCAAGTAGATGGAAGAAGGCATTGCGGCTAGGATATCGATACCTTTTCCCAGGGCTTTCTCCGGCTTGCCACAACGACCACTCTCCGCTCGGCCATCGCATTTTTACGTATCTCCCGGTGTTACGTAATCCTGTAAATCTCCCCCTACACTTGTAATACACCTACTGCTTAATGTTGGTCCCGTTCCGGGCTACGGCGTGTTTAGCATTAGCCCCTTCTAAACTCTATCTAGTTCGTAAGCCAAGGCGTGTGCGTAAGTAATCGGCTGGATCCACGTCTGTCTATCTGTTTCTGTGTTTCTTGCCGCCTGTTCACCGTAGTAGTTGAAACGCTCGCTCAGCACGCACACACCGCACATTTTTCACAACCCTTTTGTTTCTTTGTTGTAGTCGTAGCCTAAGTTCTCGCTAATTCGTATTGTGATACAAATTTAATTATATATCTTACTTAAAACTTATGTATGTATTATTTTTAGTAGAATTGATATGAGACAAAATATATACACGATTCCAGTTGTAGCCACAGAATAACAACACAGCTCTCATATCCTTTTTGGTTGTATATCCTTATTATTTATCGTTTGTAGACTTTATCCTTTATTTTTCTGCCGCATTTTCAGGTCTGAGAAGACGGCCACGCACGTAAGTCCGGAACCGATCGGGGACTCGGTTTCCTCCCCTTGTCCCACTAGCCCATAAGTTTGAGAACGATACATATCAGTGTCAGCATTCCTGCATACGATCTATACATGTTAGAGCGATATTATCGCTATGATATACTATATACACCGCATATACTATATATATTATATATTTATGTTATACGGTCAGAAGACTTACTGCAACGAAACATATCATGAAGTTACTGCGCAAGCCTATGAATATTATATAGAGGATATTACTGTTGTTGTTTTGGGAGGCGATCTCGGTATTGAAATAGTGACGATGGAGATCATGGAGATGGGCTGATTTAGGGGGCAGCCGTTCCCCGTCTGATTGTATAAAGATTGTTAGGAAAAAGGCTATTTACATATCAATATATTATATATTTATGTATTATGTATGTGTATAAAATAAAGTTTATTGTTTCAATTCGTTGTTTAATACCATATGGTACATTTCAGTGGCTGCCACTGTTTCGGCTTCAACTTTGATCGTTTCTTTTTGAAAAGGATAATTTCAGGTTTATCTTTAGATCATTTTAATATTATAGTTGAGGATCGACCGCCTTTAATATTATAATTATAACATCTCCTAGTTGAATTTATATTGTATCGTTCTGGCTTGGCTGTAAACTTCTAAGCTAGCCAGTGACATTTCAACCTTTGACACACTCGCTCAGTAGACTTTCGGCTGGAACGGCGACTTCCTGGTGGCAGCGTGCGGGTGAAACTAGGTCTAAAACGGGGTAACAACGGGGTAAACGGGAAAACACAACACAACGCCAGGATGTCGGGAAAAGAGGAGACCAAAAGGAACGATCCTGAGGAGAAGAACGCCGCCACGCGCTTCGGTCTGGAAGATCACGAGGCAACTCAGCAGGATGCGCGTGTGACCACATTGCGTTCGGATCACGAACGGCGTTCTTCAATGATGCCAATGGACAGGCGGGGGTACAACAAGTCGACCTCGCGTATATTGAGCGTCAATGACCAATGGGCGATCAATGGGCAACGATCGAATGAGCGTGTTTCCAAAGACGAAGCCAGAAGCAGCGAAAATCCCGATAGATTGGTGTTAAGTAAATCCGCATCTAAAGCTCACGACCAGGATGCAACCAGCTCGAAACCCGCCTATGACTCAAGCTTGCAACCGGCCTACGACGCCGATAGTTCAGAAACGGATGCGGAAAGGAAAAGTTCATTCAGCCCTGTGATAACACCAGCGGTAATACCGATGCCGATGCCGGTGCCGCCGCTAGGAATAACTCCGGGGACGATATCGGATACGGATCATGATTGCAAAATGGAGCCGCCAGAAGAAAGGCCAGAGGATTTGCCTATGCCACCGCCCATCATGATGCCGATAACGCCTACCGAATCCAGGGATCTGAATACGGCCTGCAGCGCCGATGACGTGCAGAGCTCCCTGAGCAAGTTAACCAACACAGACGTGACTTTCAATCCGTCTAAGAAGTTCGCCACCAAGGGCACCAACACGTCCGGCACCATGATCTCAGAAGGCGGTTCAGAGTCGGACGAGGAGACCTTCTTGCCAGAGACATTCTCCGCCACTGACCTGAAGAGTTTATTTTTGCTCGCCTGCCGCGAGGCAAAATCGGCGGGCGAAATAGCGCGTGAACATAATGAGAAGAAGCCCGACACCAAGGTTGTGGAGGAGCCAGAACCGGAGGGCCGTACCGAAAGCTTGGTCGAGAGCACCTTCATCAATGCCATCAGTTCCCGTTTTCCCGATCACATGTATGTTTAAGGGTGTTTTCTTAATAGATATTTAGATATTCATATAGTAATGCCATTCCTATGCACTAATGGTCCTTCCTTGTGCGTAGATTCATTACCGGCGAGCGAATTACCAATTCAGAGACCGGTATCGTGGAATTAACAGATAAACCCACTTGGATAATTGATCCCATCGATGGGGCCATGAATTATGCCCACCACTTTCCGTACTATTGCATGTCCGTGGCCTATTTGGTGAACCAAGTGACAGAGTTCGGCATTATCTACAATCCGCCCATGAAGAACATGTACACGGCGCAGCGGTGTAAAGGAGCGAAGTTGAACGGCAAGTCTATCGCGACGTCCAAAAAGGAGGATTTGTCCGCGGCACTGGTTCTGCAGGAGTTCGGCTCGGGGGAAAACGAAACGCAAGGCCGCATGGGAATGGAAAACGCGCAACGGTTGGCCAAGGTTGCGCATGCGTGAGTGCTCTTCATTGGTTTTAGCAAAAGGATTCTTAAGTCGTTGATTTCCTTGCAGGATGCGCTCCATTGGCTCCCCTGTCATGGGCCTGGCCATGGTGGCGTCTGGTGTGGCAGATGCCTATTTCAACTTTGGTCTCCACATTTGGCACATGGCCGCGGGGGTGCTTTTGGTCACTGAGGCCGGCGGCGTAGTGATGGACCCAGCTGGCGGCGAGCTAGACATCATGTCCCGTCGATGCTTGGTGGCGTCCACAAAGCACCTGGCCCAAGACCTCGGTACTCGGTTGGACCAGACCTACCCGTCTCCGCGGGACGACCAATCGTGCAAAGTGGAAATGCAAGACTTCACCAGCCAGACGGACTTCCCCGATACCGATAGCTCGGAAACGGAGACCACCGTACCTGCCAACTAAACTGTCTATCAGGAAGTCCAGCTGAAGTTCGCCGAGTAAAAGTACATTTAATAAATGGACATAACATCGGTTTTTACTCCGGCTAAAAACAGAAAATAGTTCTTTTTACAATTCAAATTTAAAGCTGCGAAGGGGAAATATGGGGAATTTCAGTCTTAGAGGTGAACTATGCAGCTTCGATAGCTCCGATAGCTTCTATAGTAATATCGATGTTTTTGCAGTCCATAACTGATTTTTAATTAAATTAAATCTTGCAACTTTTGGGCTTATTTGCGGTTCATTGCAACGCCGGGATCCGCAGAGACAGCACACCACAAAATGGGCGATACCGTGGATCTGGAGAAGTGCTTCGAAGTGGTCAGCAATCTGGTGTCCGAAGCAGGACGGGTAAGCAGGCAAAGTGGTGGAAAAACACTTGAGATTCCTATGGGCTCTAATGGAATTTTCCTTCATTTGTTTACATCAGCTGATTGCCCGGAACAATGAGACGCGCCAGGAGTTTGTGTGCAAGAGCAACGACATTGATCTGGTGACGCAGACGGACAAGGATGTGGAGCAACTGCTGATGGACGGTATCCGCCGGCAGTTTCCCGATCACAAGTAAGGCTCTATTGCCTTCTGTATCTCTTTGCCTTATAATCCTTTATCACCATCATTGCCAGGTTCATTGGCGAGGAGGAGAGCAGTGGAGAGGCTGGTGTCAACAAGCTGACCGATGCCCCAACCTGGATTATCGATCCAGTTGACGGCACCATGAACTTTGTCCACGCCTTTCCGCACTCTTGCATCTCCGTGGGACTGAAGGTGAACAAGGTCACCGAGCTGGGGCTGATTTACAATCCTATGCTGGAGCAGCGCTTTACTGCGCGACGCGGGCACGGCGCCTTCTACAACGGCCGCCGGATCCATGTGAGTGGCCAGCAGGAGCTGGGCAAGGCTCTCGTTACTAGCGAGTTTGGCACTACGCGCGACGAGGCCAAAATGAAGGTAGTGAATGAGAACTTTGAGAAGATGGCCAAGAAAGTGCACGGGTGAGTCTTATTCTTGAAATAATTTAATGCCAACTAGCTCCCTTTCTCATATGGTGTATTTACCCCCGTTTAGTTTTCGCGTCCTGGGCTCGGCTGCCCTCAACATGGCCATGGTGGCTTTAGGAGCCGCTGATGCCAACTACGAGTTCGGTATCCACGCCTGGGATGTGTGTGCTGGCGATTTGATTGTCCGCGAAGCCGGTGGAGTGGTCATAGATCCCGCTGGCGGGGACTTTGACATAATGTCGCGTAGGGTCCTAGCAGCAGCCACGCCCCAATTGGCGCAGGAAATCACCAAAGTGCTGACACAATTCTACCCGCTGCCCCGAGATGATTAAGCTGCTGAAATAATTGCATTTTATTTATCGAACATACATCCACTTAAGTAAATGGTTCTCCATTCCGTACTAAACCGAAGGCATTTGTACCGAGCACTTGTACCTAACGAAGGAATGCGCCTAGTCATGGATATTCCAAATAAAGATTGTTGTACAAACAATACAGAAATGTAAGCGTGTTAAGAATCGTACCCTTGACAACCCAAAAACATAAACATTTTGTTTTCATGTTTTCAATTAAAAGTTGTTGTCAAATCGAAATAATCTCTGCCTTTGTTTAATCTCCAGGGGAAATAAGTAGTTTTCTAGCCCAACGTTCTTTATCAAATCATTGAAAGACATTTGTTTGTTTGCTTTTCTGTAATTTTATTACAATCTGCGTATGTATTTCTCGCTTTCTAATTAGTATTCGCAGTGTTCTTATCGTCTTTTGTTTATATATTTTGTTTTTGCGGCTTAGTGTTATGTATATTGTTGGTTTTTTTTTGCTTTTTGTTCTATTTCTTAGTAAGTTAGTAAAGCGAGCTGGCTGGCCTTGTATGTATATCTATCTGATAATTGTGAATGCCCTGTACTGGGAATCGGAATAAATGGGCTTGGATTCACCGCAGATAGTGGCGGGCTGTGATTGGTTAGAGGGGGATCAGGGGTCCTAGGACCCATTGGGTTATACAGGGCATTGCATGATCGACGGAGCCGAGACTATTTGGAGGAGTGTTTTATGGGGCTTGGATCTGGTAACAACAGCTAAGCAATGTCTTGCATATTGATATATGATTAGTGTGTGTATCTGGCCGATTTTGCACTGTATTCGAGTAGAGCAGAGATAACAAGCCATGTTCGTAGGAAGTCGGCCTTCTCAGGGGAGGTGAGCTGCTGTAGTTAGCTGAGTATTTTGGACTATCGTAATACCATTTTTAAAATTTGACACATCATTTGAAAAATGTAATCAAAGCTACAGTAGGTAAAAAATTGTATCTATATATTTATTATATATATATATTATGTGTATGTATGTATATAATAGTTTAGGTTTAAGTTAATAATGTAATTAAAAATCTGTTTTGTTTTTTTCTGGTTTGTTGTCGTTTTAATGCTACATTCACAAGGTTCCATTATGCGCACTGGTTTACAAAATTAACACAGAGATTTGTTGGGGTTTGTGCTTGGATCGAAATAATAGACCGTGGGTTTGGAGGAGGATCGGGTGAGAGGGAACATAGCAAGCGTTTCCTGTTTTTTTTGTTTTTCTTCTAAGATATTGCGAATCGTAGTCTATAAATTGATGTATATAGATCTATATATATATATATATTGATTTCGATATTCTAATTCAATAAGCGAAAGGTACACATGGAGCATAAAACGGCAGCCGCGATTCTCTCGGGGCCTAGATCTGATCCTGGTCTGGACCGCAGCTGCCTCTCTCTACATTTAATATTTTCCTTTGTCACACTAATAAAATTTACAAAAATTTTCTATATAAATTCAACAATCAATGAAGAGCTTTAGAGAAGAATCCATTTTGATTTTTACATACATGTATTTGATATATAGATAGATTTAAATATATGTGTATATGTATTTAGGTATATTTTGTTCGTCTGTCTGGCTGTCTTGTCTGTGTCGTCTTTCATGTAAACTTAACACACAAATTTAGCACCAATCCATTCAAAAATTGATTAAACAATCTGATTGTTCCGAGTTATACAAATGAAGCCTTAAAGCACTTAACTTAGGTGGTGGCGGTCTCTGGCCCAAGGAGCTTAAACATAGGGTCTCAGGGATAGGATCTTAAGCGAGTAACTGAACACTTTCTGAATGGGAAAGGATCTCCGGGGTCCGGAAGATGTATGAGAGGAAGGTTTAAAAAAATAATCAAGTCGCAGCGAGTTAATGTTAAAAATTAATTTAAATTTATTTACACGCAGATACAATAAACGCATCGATCTTCAATTCGAAATGATTTAAACTAAGGCGTAGAATTATCATGTTGCATATGTATAAGTATATATTATGTCGTATCGTATGGGATCTCCAACTTTTGCAAGCAAACGAAAGGGGTCTTTTTGCTCTTCTCGACTACACTAAATCCGTATCTCTAGATGTAACGTACACATATATCCGATATTGTTTATAGTAAATTAATAATATTTATAAAACCAGTATTTATCGAACTTTAACGCTCGCTCTTCAGTCGAGTTCTGAATAGATGCCTTGGATAGCTGGCCAATGATGAGTGGGGATGGGACTTCCAATCTTCAACCTCTCCTTTCTGTTCCTTACTTTTTCATGGCTGTGCTTGGAAGGATGCTTGGATGGGGCGAAGGTGATGCGGAGGTGATGTTCGGTGTGGAGCTTGATGAGTCAACAATGAAATAAATAATTTATGTTTGCGCATGGATATGTTCAGCGGGGCAGTTCGAAGCTCGAACGCTCCAGCACTGCTGCGAGTAGTGATGGGCGAGTAGTAGTGGGCTTAGTGAACTATCTCCAGTAATGCTGAGTAGACGTGTATCTGATCTCGTGTCCCTCCTCCTCTCTCTCTCTCATTTCTATATGCTACGTTTCTTAAGCCTACAAGTGGTTGAATATTTTTTGTTGCGGTTGCTTTGCACGGCCCTGGGGATATCCGCTCCCCCATCCTACAGCTCGTCGTCGGCCTTCGGGATGTCGAAGATCTCGGCGAAGAGGGGCGGCAGGCGCAGCTTGGTCCAGCAAGTCCGCAGCCAGTCCAGATGTGAGAAGTGCTTGGCTCCGAGCGACCGCAGTTCCGGTATCTTCGCCTCCAGCGCCGGCATAAGCTGCAGCGCCTGCGGTGAGCCGGCCCTTGAGCGCAGAATTTGGACGCGCAGCGCCTCGGCCACCAGCTCCCTGGCTCGTCCGATCACCTTCGGCTCGCTAAGTCCCGCCCTGTCGGAGGCCAGCAGCACCATGGCCGAGAAGAGTCCGATTTCAGTATCGCTCAGACCGTACACGTTCAGGGTATTGGCAAAGTTCAGCAAAGCGTTCACAAAGTCCGACTGCAAGTGGGCAGATGTTGGATTTTAATTAGAAATAAGTAATTAAATTCCCCCGCAAAGGTAAATCCACTCACATCGTAGAGAATCTCCAGTTGCTGGCGCGTCAGGTAGGCTCCGTCGTCCAGCGTGAGAGTCGCCTCGTTGATCAGGCGGGCCACATGCGTCAGCCAGACCTCGAAGAAGCCCAGCTTGATGAGTATAAGCTGGTCGTCTTGCGTGAAATTACAGAAGCCAGGTACGCGTTTAGCAAACTCCACAATCCGCTGCACGCCGGGCGTCACTCTGGCCGAGAACTGCTGCCACAGCCAGATCTTCTGGAACTCCAGGCTTTCCGCCACCGAGTTGGCGATCTGTGGGAGATGAGTTCAATTAATTAACTCACTGGAACTGGGGATAATATAATAATATATACTTACGCCATTCTGTGGCACTGTCACCGGTCGCCGCATCAGATCCCGGGTTAGCTCCTCCGTGTAGGAGCAGTTCAGGCGATGGGCCTGCGACACGCACATGATCACATCGTAGACGGTTAACTCGTTGGCGGTGCCCGCCAGGCCGTCGTGGCACATGCCCACCTGATGGTGGTGGCCCCCGACCTCGGTGCCGTGCTGCACCATGCTGTTGCCCACCAGTTGCTGGTGACCACCGACGACGACGACGCCTACGCTTACGCCGCTGCCGCCGCTGGTATTGAGGCCGCCGATGCCGCTGGAAGCGACTCCGCTGCCGCTGTTATTATTGTTATTATTGGCACTATTGCAACCGCCGAGCTCCGAAGGTGAGGAGGCGATCGAACACATTTGTGGCGTTTGTGGAGTACTCGGTGTCTTCACTCGAACACCGCTCACATGCGGTTGCTGTTGGTTCTGTTGTTGCTGCTGCTGCTGATGTTGCTGTTGCTGTTGCTGCTGCTGCTGCAGGAGATGTTGCTGTTGTAGCTGATTTGGGTGCAAAGTAGTCCCAGGTGTGTCATCCACATTGAGAGAAGAGGGGGCGCCGGCGGCGGAGGAGGCAGCGGCTGCTCCGTTCAGCTCACGGGAACGCTTCGGAACGCGACCATAACGTACAGCTGCAATGGGTTGAAATAGAATAACGAGGGTTTAATTAGTTCATTTGAATAATTAAGATAAACTAAATAAGAGACATTGCATCAGCCCTACAGAAGAAGTTAACAAAAGCTTTTGTAAAGGATTTCCTATTAATTAATTATTTATATATTCAGCTGTTTAATTTATAAAAAATATTTGTTTTATCTAGCTAAGCATTGAATATAAATAAATACATGGGAACAAAAACATTTTAAATGCTTAATTTTCCCTTAAACAAAATGAGATTCCCATTTGGCCCTATTTCAACAAATAGAATGTGGTTTTCATTTTTCTAATTCAAATAGAAAAGTGCACAAAATAATAAAATATGAAAATATAATGCAATCGCAAATAAATGAAAGTCCCAAACCGGAAATTCATGCATTTATTTCCTTTCATATTTTATTTGCCACCCGCAAAGTATGCCACAAAAAAACGAAGTTCATTTTACATTTCATGTGAATTTTCCGACATGGAAAAATAATAATCTTGAACCCATAAAAATAGTGCGTATTTTGCGTTTTATTTTGCAGTTTGTTTATTATTAGTCATTCGGCTATTTAAATTCATAAAATTCGTTCCCTACAAAACAGCCAATTAACTTATAAGAGCGCGTTGCGTAGCGTATAGCGAATGATCTATACTCGCGTTTAGTTGGGAAAGTGGAAAATCTGGCACACGCATAAATCTTACAAATGCGTCACACACTTGCGGACACACTCGGGTATCGCTGGCTGGCTTTTCTTTGTAGCAAATTGCCAACATTTCTGTGCTATCAACTAGAAAATTGTGTGTGTCCGTGTCCGTGTCCGAGTCCTGTCCTACAAGTTGCTGGTGGTGGACGGCCTGTCGAAATGCGATATGCACGCTGTCGCGGCGAAATAATTCAATTTTCCTGCTTGTCGTTTGAAGTGCTCATTAGCCTGAGGTTTTTCGGCATTTTCGCAATTTGCGTATTTTCGCCCTCACAATTCTGGCTGGCATTCGGCTTTTCAGCTTTTCAGTCTGCGCGAATTGCACATTGTGAAATTTTGCTTTGTGCAACCGAGCACTATACATATTTTATTAATTAAAATCGCATTTGGCTGCCCAAAGAGAAGCAGACAAACTGCTCCAGTTGCCGGCTTTCAGCGCTCACTTTATCAGTGGGACATTGACCCACTGCGCTCAATATGGAGGCAAAAGCGGCGGCAAGTGATTTCGTTTTTCCTCCTCTTGCCATACATGTCTTGCACACTTGAGGGAAAGATACTAGGATATCAAAATTAAAAGGGAAATCGTAGCTATTCTTTTGAGTATTTGATGGTTAATTATGCTACATATTCCAGGTTAGGTTAAAGGCTTTGTTAGTAGCTTTAAAGTTACATCTTTAAGATTGATTTTCTTATAATGAAAATAAATAATAAAAAATATGATAAATAAAACATTTCAATAAGTATCAAATGAACTGAGATATTATGATTAACAAGTTAATAAATCCTTTACAATCTTAACTGGATTCCAATTATATTTATCACATTTAAAATGTTATCTCTGTTGCTAATATTGCAACCTCAGCTGTGACTATTTCTTCTGCGGCGGCTACTTCTGCCGCCGGCGATTTCCAAACAAACCCAACACAATAACAACACTAATGACGACAGCCGCCTGCTCTTACTATGCGTCAGCGTTTCGGGCTGACAACATCGTAAAATCGTTAAGTAAAAATATAAACCAAAAGTGAAAGAAACTTCGCATGCATTGCGCATACGCAGCGTTGGCCGCCGGCAGCCGGCAGGCGGAAAAACTTTTGTGCACGCAAAGCATCAACAACAACAGCCAGCAGCAGCTGGCCAAGTGAAAGATGGCCAACATACTGACCCATTTATGGCACACCATTATACCATGGGCTCATCGCAGCTGCTGCTGCTGCCTGAGGGTCGAAAAGGTCATTTGCACTACACAGAGGGAAATATGAAATTAATGTTGACATTGAAAATAATTTAATGGCATATAATTGTTAAATGTAAATATTTTTAAATTCAAATTAGATAAGTAGTCAATTACATAAAACTTCAAAGATAAATCTTCGTATTTATTTGTAGTATAAAAAGTGTCAGATTTAAAGTTCTCCTAAATATAAATAAACTCCAAAAACTATTGCTGCTTCTAGGAATACCTTTTAGACTATGTCAGAAATTATTACTTAGTTACTTAACCCACTAATTAAAGCTGTAAATCATTATGAGTTACTCCACAATATATTAAGAAAAACCTTCTCCACAGATACGCAAGCTGGCGTATCATGTGGAATGTCGAATGGCCTGACCCACTTAGGTGTGCTGCGAGTATTTTGCCAGCTATTAAAGTCACCGGAGAGGTGCGGGAGCTTCCCCTGACCTTAGATGGGCGGCAGCATAATCGCATTATGGTCGCCTCCAGACGAGGTTCCAGCCTTGTCACGCTCCCAAGCCGGGGTTCTCTCATTGTGCCCGCCCTCCCAGTCACGCTTTTCACCGCCCACCGAAAGAGCCGCGGCTCGTAAAGCGTCGTCTCGCTGGCGTTAATTGTCACAGCTCGTAAATTAATTATGGCATAATTCGCACACACATGTGGGCAATATGGGGGGTATATACATATATATAGTGGGGTGTATATAGGAGAAGTGTGCATAATGCTCGGACATTGGTTTTTGAGGCTGCCACCTTCGATGCCGCTAATTGCTCGTGGCGGGCACTTTTCGTTCTTGCTCTGTTTGTTCTAAGGTGTTTTCAATTAGCGACCAATGGAGGGTTCCACTTTGCTATTTCATTATTGATTTTGCAGATTTCACCGCTGAGAATTCGGCGAGGTGGATGTGGAGGTGGATGTGGAGCAGGGCAGTCCAGAGTAGAGTGAAGTGCCCATCATGGCGAAATCGGGAGCAGCTCGAAATGGCCCCAGCATAATCCCCCGTCATTACTTATTCAATCGACCTGGACCCCGGGCCTGTCACCTGTCACCACCCACAGAGGCAGCTCGTTCCACTCCATTCAGAGCAGGTCAACACCATCCATTACACACCAGCCATGCCAAGCCAAGCCAAGCCATGCCATGCGATGCGATGCGGTGCCATGCAGGCCATCCAGGCCAGGCCTTTCCGGGGAGCCCACATAAATAAGCGGAGCGTTGCTGGCCTAAGCTGCAACTTTTTTCCCAGCTAAAAGCATCTTAAGTGATTTAGTGCAGCCAAATGACGAGCGAGGAGTGGAGAGTGAGAAGCGAGGAGGGGCGGAAAACTCGTTTGGGCCAGATTCACTCGGAAAAAATACTCTGTCTTTATTAGGATTTTTTAATAGGGAATTAGTTTCGAACCTATATTTATTGTACTCTCCTAAATTAAGGTTCTATTTCAAATTAAAATACTTTAAACATTTTATATATTATCAGAGATTTTTCCCTTAGTTTTGCTTAGTGCACAAAGTAGGGGATTCTGGCCAAGCTCCCACTTCTGGCCGGGGCAAAAAAGGATTTGGGTCACCAAAATCTGAGGCAGCATCGCAGGGCAGCGTCAGCCGTAAAGTGGCCAAATGTGGCCCGCATTTAGACGGTTATTTTTTTCTCCCACAATTCGGTCGTGATATTTCGTCGCTTTTTGGATCGGATCGGACCAGACCGTGCTGCCATTAGCATGCGGAGAGGGCCAAAATCCAACTGCCAACGGCCAAACTGGCAAAGCCAAAGCTCCAGCAACAGCAGCAACATGCCAAAGAACCACCTTACGGATGTATACATAATATACAGTTGATATTTTTTCGGCTTTATCGTGCGCATGAATGGCCCCCGTGCCCCCCCATACATACATATATCCCCGGCCATGGCATATCCCCCTGCTCTCTGACCTCGTTTGAGGTCGTTCGTTCACCTGTCGCTGCTGCTGTTGCTGCTGCTGCTGCTTCAGCTGGCTGCACTGTGTGCACACACTGCTATACACACTCTTCACTCTTTACTCTACATTTGCATGGCTGCCCGGGTGTGCGAGTGTGCCGGTGTGTGCCTTTATGTGCTTGCGTTTACCCAGTTACGAAATTGTCCAAAATGCTGCGGCTTACTGCCACTGCCGGGTGAAAGTTTCTTGTTTGTTTGCCGTTCGACAGGGCGAAATGCCGAAAGACCTCATTTCGGATACTCTCACCCCAAAATAAAAACAAAATTCAAATGAATTATAAGCTAAAGCTGGAGCTATGTCTTGGGGGAGATTTTTTAATATATTTTGTGGTATAATCTGATCTTTATAGAATTATTTCTATTACAAATATTTAAATCTTTAAATAAATATATAAATAATAAACATTTACATTACAAAGCAATCATTTCAATTTAAATATTAATTAGTTTATTATTATTAAATATATACTATTACGAATTAATGCATTTAATGGGTGTAAGATTGTATTTTTGAGTATTTATAAAACCACTAAATTCCTACATTATTATAGCTGTTTTTATAAAATGTTGTTTTAAATATTTCGAATTTATTTATAAGATAAATGCGTGGCAGTTTTCACCAAGTAAAAAATAAGACTTTTCCTGGAAACATTTGAAATCAATTTTAAGGTTCGCAAACATCTAGAGAGCTGTAGCACAATCAAAACTTAAATTAAATTTAAAGAACCAAATTGATTGTTATATTTTGTCAAATATGCAGCCAAAAAATGAAACTTTATATTTAAAAATTTCTCCTTTAAAAGCAATAAACTCCTTTAAATTAAATCCAATTTTTAGCCCGAATATCCGTGAGTGGCACAGGAGAAGTGCATGCAATTTTCGTGGCGTGTAAGAGACTAAACATTACTGTGACGCTTCTTTTGTTTGCTTGTTTTTTTTTCTACTTTTTTTTATATATGTACACATGCACCTGGGTGTGCCCGTCAGAGGGTGTGTGTGTGTGTTTGTGGCACACTCTATCTGGAACAGCTAAAATTGTTAGTTGCGTGCTAAATTTGTTGCTTTCTGCCAGCAGCAGCAACAACAATTCGCATGCAGCAACCGCCCACTCGCTCTCGGCAACAACAATATTCAACAACCACAACAACCAACAACAAATAGCAACTAACATACACAACACCAAGCAAAACAACAACAAGCAACGGCAACAACTACAAAATTGTGTCAAGCAATTTGCGTAAATTATCGCCATGCCGTTCAATTTTGCTAGCTTTTGCCTATTTCGCTGCCTATTCATGAGGACAATTGCAGTTTAATGACCGTTAAAATTAACTTTGCCTCACTTCGATTTGCCATGACACATATTTATTTGATTTGATTTTTCAGCTGGAAATGGGTTTTGAAGTCGAGAGATTATAGGTCTCTAAAGGAAGCTCTAAGCTATATGGGGAATTTCTTACAAAGCTCGATAAAGAGGGACATTTTGCACATTAAAAATATATATTTTTTATTGATATTAGTATTTGAAATGAAATGAATATATCTTAATCGACATTTGCCGGACAATTGACAACATTTCTGGGATAATCACACACGAACAGATCCCTATCGAACCACATGCCCAGTTCACAGAAACCCAGCACAGGACAAAGATTATCCATGCAAGTGTAGAAGAATCGACAGTGCTGTTCATTGGGCAGGATCTGTCCAGGACGACTGCAGATCACATCCGTGGTGTTACAATATGGAGGTCCTTGACCGGCAGTGGTAGTGGTAGTTGGGGTAGTCGCCGGCACAATCCCTGTGCAAGTCTCATCCGAGCTCGGACACTGACCCCACATGCAGACCTTTCTGGGGCCATCGAATATCTGTCCAGGATCACACTTTTTCCTATAGGCAACTTCTTTGCCACAGAGATAGTAACCGGAGCAATCCAGGCAGTCTGGCAACAGGTCGCCCACTTCATGACCGGAGCACACGCATTGGATATCCCTGCCACAGGGTATGGACTCTATCTCTTGGCCGAAAGAGTTTCCCAGAATCAGCAGGATCATAAGTCCCAGAACTGCAATGTTAATCCTTTGGCTTGGGATTTGATATATATGTATATATTCCTTATTTCTGCTCACCCGACTTCATGTTTGCTGCAATGCTTAAGAATCCAAACTAAATCACAGCAGTAAATCGAAGTCATTTTATAGCCATTAATTGTTAGCTTTTGCTTTGTTGCAATCTGTTGACTTTGCAATTGAACCAAATCCTAGTGGCCACGTTTGTTTTATAATCAGCTTTGCCTTAGATATCTCTGTGAACCACACTTTAGGGCAAATAAAGCCAATCACTATTAATCTAAACTCTATATAATCAAAGAAATTTACAATAAACCTATTAAAGTTGACTTTAAACAAGTGATTATTGATTTTGCAAAGGCTGTTTAATATGTATAGAAGTTATTACAAATCATTTTGTCTCAATAATAAAATTTCTTTTCCCAGAAATATGTTAATGTTCTTCAAAATAAAAAAACATGAAAGTAAACACACACCATTCAATATAAACAATAAAAAACCCTGGGAAATCATCTTCAAAAACATGTGTACAAATGATTCCGCATAAAAAAATTCAACTTAGCTCCAAAGAATGACCCGAAGTCCGGGAAAAGTTATCTCTGGCAATGAGAGGCTTGAGGAGGGGCTTGAGGAGGGTCTTGAGCACGTGTTCGCACATCAACGTTTTTGGGGCAGGGCAAACAGTCAGAATATGAATAAAAAATCGAGCCAGAAATCAAAGGCAGCCAACAGAGCGGCAGCCATATATGCAAATTTTGAACTGACCTACTCCCATAAGAAAATCAAATAAAGCCAAACACAGCCGAAGCCCAAACGAATCGAATCGAATCGAAGCAGCAAAAAAAAAACAAAAAAGGAACAACGAAACTAAGCGATGCGGCGATAGAGAACGAGGCAATAATATCAAAATTCCGATTCCAAATCCGAAAATAAAGCAAAAAGTGAACAAATATTTATGCAAATCCCCCGGCTGAGGGCGTCGATCTCGGGGGCAATCAATCAGATTTTATGATTTGTGAGATTTAACGAACAGCGGGAGGGTGACAGATTCGCGGGCAATTAGCAGAGATTTGGGAGAAAGGTCCGGCATAGTTCGGAGGTGCCAATGGATGGAACCGAACCCCTTTCTCTCCGGTGTAATTGCCCCAGCACTGGGCGCTGTGCTCCTCCATTCACATGCCCATCCGAGCTGCTCCCTACCCCGTGCCCCGTGCCCCCGTGTCCGTTCACATAACATACATAATTCACTTAAGCCCGCTCAACGAAGCGAGATGAATGACCTCAATTTGAATAGTTGTCCAAACTCGTAGAAGTATATACATATATACATATATATTTATACGTGGAATCCTCCTCTGTTTCTCCCCGAACTCCCAGAACTCTCGGGTGCCATTTAAATCAACAAAAGCCAAAAGCCGCCTACTTTTTGGTTTTTTCTTCTCTTTTTTTTGACAATCTCTCGCTTTTACTTCTCCGACGTTCTGTTTTCATGTTGATTGCATTCTTGTAAAATTATTCAAATGCTCCACAATTTTCGGGGCCAGTTTTCTCCCATAAAGCTGGAATCGGGGTTATAATTATAGCTGAAAGGAGTGGCTGCCTCGACGCCTTCTCCATCTCTCTCGGTAACCATCATTACGGTCGTCATCATCATCATCATTATCATCGCTGCTGTCGCTGCTGCCACTGCCTCTGGCATCGTTTTTCTTTTTTATCTATTTGACACAATTCTCTGGGCAAAGTTGAGCTCACCCCGCCCCGTCGCCACTTTGCCCAGATTTCTGTTTAGTGACACAGTTTATATTGCGCGGAGCATGGAGCCGCGTTCCACTTCTCGTTCCCTACCACCTCCCCCCCTTTCAGTGACTACCTAATTAGATAAAAATGGAAAATCCTGGGGTGCTTTGGATTTTTACTGATTGAGTGGTTTGATCAAAGGCACAAAGTACATTTTACAGAGGGAAAATAGTTAAGGAAAGGATGTGGTATGGGGTATATAACACAAGTACTATATATTTACTTAAAATAAATAGTGTTTTTACTTTGAATATTTTATTTTCTATTAAAATAAAGACATAATTAAAATATAAGCAATTTAGTGCTTTTAATAATGTCATATAACAATCTTTACACAGGGAAAAGATAAAGAAAGCTGGTAGTATATAAAATATATAATATAAATAGTAGTATATAAAAATATATCAAAGTTAGTAATCTTTGAGAAGTATTTATAATCAAAACAAGAATTTCTTTGACTATAAACATTACATTTTTTATCACAATTGTAAACATAACAAAAAAATTGAATAAATATATTAAAATTTGTATCGGAATTACATATTTATTCGATTAGTAATAATACATAGCATTACTATTTTTCAATAAAATAATAACAAATTTCCTTCATAAATTACTTGTTATTCGTCCACCTTGATATCCTCATCATAGCCCAGTTATTTAGATCCTGTACTAGTGTTTTTTTCAGTGCAAATCCCTCCCTTTATGGCTAGAAATTTAGATAAATGGCCGGCGACAAGCCATCATCAGAAATCTGTAATAACTGGTGCGCTTCACGTCTGCCAATAAACATTTCAATTAGCCAGGCGATTAACGCAGATTATCATCATCGTCGTCAGCTGCCTGCCAACCGCCAAATATAAGTAAATACACATATATGGATTCTGTGGAATTACCAGATCATTAAACGTATTTTGAACCTGCTCGAAAAATGATTTTTTTGTGTAACCGCATTGATGTGAAATTTAAATTGTTTCTTGAATAAAGCGGGTAAAAATGAAAAAGAGCGTAGATTAAAAAGCGTTTAATGGCCGGAAGCGGTTCTAACTGTAAACAGCGAGGCCGGCCAACAGGGCGGATGAGTAATGCCACCGAAATAACGCCGCCAGACTAGCGACTTCGAGTGGTCTCTCTCTTATCAAATATTTGCACTAAATTGTGCGGCTAAATTAAAACAAAACAAAAACAAAGCCAGCCGGCGGCAGACGACAGCCACCAAAAAATAAAACAAATAAAAACTATTTAGCAGGAGGAATAAAAAAATAGAAGAGGCAAAATAGGTTTCGATGCTCCAATTTGATAAGCGGCTAGCGCATTAGCAATTAGCGAATTAAATGCCAGCCCAGCGAACGCGCGTTTGTGCTATAAATGTTTCAATGAACTAAAAAAGCCTTCGGCTGCCCAGTTCAGTTCATCAGTTCATCGCTTGCTCCGCTCCTCAATCCCTCCGCTTCTCCATTCCACAATCTCTCATCTCTATCTTGGCTGTAGAGGAGCCTTAATGAAAAAACAAACAATTAAATTAGCCAAGAGGCAAACGTCAGGCCGCCGAAGACAAAAATGCGAATCGACAGCGCAAAACTAGAACGCCGCCGCATTTGTGAGATGCCAAAAGAAATACGCAGATACAGATACACCCAGCGATAGAGCCACAGACACAGATACACAGATGCGAAAGCTATAAGAAGATGAGATCAACGATCGCCGGGTGATCGATCGGTAGGGCAGCTGCTGCCAGGCAACCAGCCAGCCAGTCAGCCAATCAGCCAATCCAATCGAATCCGCCCGTGATTGATTGAATTAATAATACAAATTAACAGCGCCAAGTAGGTAAGATCAATGGTCGAGAGCCAAATGGAACGCTTTCATCCGCAGAAGCTGCCGGAGTGTCTGTCAGTGATCACAACAAGCCCGATACGGATCATAATAGTGCGGATCGGATCATCAGCGAGTATGTATGTGGATTGATCTGACTGATCTGAAGCTGTGATCACTAATTGAGAGAACAACGAACACTTGTCAACCTAATGGCTATATATCTCTGGAGATCTTTGAGTGACTGCTACAAATTAACATTTCAAGGCAATAAATCTAAATAAAAATTATATAAATAGTATTCTTCTGCTTGACATATCATTATAATTTAAAAACTTATATCAGATCACTAAATATAATTATTCTCTCATTCACATAGACATATTTCTTTCTTAAAATATAGTATTGAACGAATTTAATTTGAATTAAACGATTTCATAAGTAATTGAACCTTGATCTTTCGATAAGAAACTCCATTAGGAGTGATTGCCTTCCCCTTGATCCTGAGTGGTGGTAAGACAACAATCAGAAGCTTTGATCCTTAATTAAGCATAACATTTTGATAGCTCCTTATCGATTAATGGCTTAAGTTATCCCCTCAATTTGATGATGCCTTGTAAGTCGCTGGCGAAACCTCAGCATAATCAGATACCCCCAGCAACGATATCAGCAGCTTCCTGTCCAAAGAGATCCCTTCACTGGCTGGCTCCCAGCTCAGCATAATAAGATCAACATCAGATCCGTCACCATATTGTCAATGGAAGTCAACAAGAGTCGTTGTCTTCATTATGATGAGGAGCTCTCTCGCCCAGCGACTGCAAGACGACTCACAGACGATCATTGACCGGGACGTAAAGTTGCAGGCGCGTGAGTGATTTCCTCCTCACCCGATCCCCGATCTTCTCCTGCTTCTGCTGCTGCTGCTGCTGCTGCAGGAGGAGCCCAGGGGCACTGGCCAGTGGCTACCGATCAGGGGGGGCATTGCGGAAGAGGGGTTCGGATCAGTGCGTTGAACTATAAACGTCGTTCTTCGTTCCTCGTTGTTCTTGCTGTGGCATTTCATTCTTGACTTTTTGTTTGGCAACGTCATCGTCATCAGCAGCAGCCACCAAGCCAAGCCGAGCCACCACGATTACGATCGTCATCATAATGAGAGTCTGGCCCGGAGTTTTGCCTGCTTGTTTTGCAATATCATAATCAGTGGGTCTCCCCCCTACTTACTTCGCCCTGCTTTCCATTGGGCTCCGTTGCTCATTTAGCAATTCGGATTCGGTGCAACGAACGCGAATTTCGTTTTTTCGGTGAGTTGTTCTGACTCTGACTCTGTATCTGTATTTTTTTCCCTCGATTTCCTCGCTTCTCGATGCACAGCGGAAAAGAATTATGCTGATATTGATTTTAATTTAAGAACAAATTTAATTTAAGAGAATAATGATGTTGATAATTATATTATTTAATAAATGAATCTGATAAATATATGTTTATTGTTGAGGATTTTCCATAAGCATAACTTAGAAATTTCAAGTACGAATTCTGGGACTCTTTGGAGAAGATATAACAACTCAAAAAATATAGAAGAAGATGAAGCTTTGAAGTGAAAAACGAAATTGATTTTATAAACAATCTGCTGCACTTGTCTTCTGACCAAAATTATCGCTGTTTATAGTCCATTATCTAAGTTAACTTCATTCTTTCAACAAGCAGACTTTTAAAAATTTTAAGAACAAAAAAACTGACACTATTTTTTCTCTCTGTATGCTGTCGATCAGCTGTGGAACTTTAATGTTGCTGCTGCTGCTGTTGCTGCTTCTGCTGCTGCTGTTGCCTCGAGGTCGATCCCTTGCCATGGATTGCTATCAAAATGCAGCGCTGTCGGTGGTGCCTTCACCCTTTGCAGTCGTCGCCTTGCCGCCGTCTGTCCGCGAGACCCTTTCCCCCTTGCTGCTGCTTCGCTCCTGGAAGCCTTGCACACTCCGTCCCAGTGCTCTGTCCGTCCGTAAAGTGTCAATGCACTTGTTCTTGTTTCAGCCTTTGTGCTGGAGAGTGTGTGTGCGACTGTGTTTGCCGGCGCTGTGCGTATGTGTGCGTGTATGCTTGAGTGCGTCGTCTTCACGTGCGTCGCCTCCTGCTGTTTGGACTGCCCCGCTCCCCAGCTCCTAACCAAATCCCTCTTGGGTCCCAGTCACTGCCGGGCACCCAGGTTGTTCAATCCTTTTGGCTTTCCGTTTTTCAAGCACTGGTCCTCCTCCAGCAACTGATGCACTGCGATAAATTGTGGGTTCTATTTATCTTATATAAAGATAGATTCCTTTACATTTGATTTAAAATTAAATAAGATCTATCTTTTAAAGATTCAAATTATGTTGGGAATATTCTAAATAATGTTTAAATGTTGAAAAGAATTCTGGCTAAGCAATAGAATTGCATTTGTGTGACTAAGATTAGACTAAAGATATTAGATAGAAAATATTAGATAATATTTCACTTAATATTGTTATAAATATCTAAGCTATTAAAGCTTAAAAGTATGCAGACTCAGCGTTCAAAATTACATGATGCTTAAAGACCGAGATTTATACTTTTCCAATGATCTATTTTAAAATTAAATTGAAATACGACTTCATAGAAAAATATATATTGCAAAAGGATATTTAACACTTTTTTATAGAATTAATAACTTTCCTTATATATGTAGTTATAAACATTTATTTTGCTTTTCAATTCAAATTAATAAAACTTGGTTTTTTAGGTGCTTTTTTGCTCCCCTGGCAACCGTCGTCTGCCTCGAGTGCCCCATTCCCATTCTCCAGCCACCAATCCTGACCCCGACGACGCCCCTGCGACCCCTCCTGCGGGCAACCCCTCACTATGTGTGTGTGTGTTGGGTCGTTGCTTCGTTTCATTTCGTTTCGTTTCGTTTGTTCGCTGGCTGCCTTTGCACTTTGGTGCATCCTTGTCTGGCGTTTGAACTTTTTGTTGCTTTTGCGCTGCGTTGTTTGGCGTGCAATCTTTGTTCGGCAGACGTCTGGCCAGAGTGTTTGAGTGTGTGTGCGTGTGTATCTGTGAGCGAGTATCTGTGTGCATTGGCATTTGACTCCATTTAAAGTTTGCCTCGCTTTATTTTGCAAATAAAATTAACTCCAGCAGTGGAAGTGGTGGTGGTGGAAGTGCAAGTGAAAATTTGCTGAAGATGCGAGTTGCCAAGTGCTTGAGCTCCATCTCCCTTCCACTGATTGCTTTTAGTTGCACCTTCCGCAATACCAGTCTTGCATTTGCTAATGAGCCACGCATAAATATGAAATGGGCACACATTAGTTCAGGGGTTAAGGAAGGGAGGCGAGGCTAAGTATCTTTAACTATTCAGGTGAGAGAGAGTGCTGTGTGCTGTGCTTTGAGGGTAAGTGCTTTGGAGAGGAGATTTCGAGATTTATTGCTTGAAAGTGACAAGAGAATTGAAGATTTATCAAGCTGAGAGCAACTCTTAACTATTTGCATAAATAATGCCTTTAAGTCCTTCCTAAATTCTGCTCAACATTTTAATTACTTACAGTCTAAAGACCCACTTGTCATCTGCAATAGTATGTCGTTTCCATTTTAAGTAATTCACCAATTTAGGAGCTGCGCCCGCTTTAACCCAAATAGTCCCACTCGTTGTCGTGTTGAACGTGTTAAAGATTCGGATGCAGTCATTTCCCAGCGACCCCGATCCACGCGTTTAACCCACTTTAAACCCGTCTCATTTCGGGCACACAGTCGCTGTGGCCGTCGCAGTCGGAGGCAGGCAGAGTCATTAGCCAGCCGACAAAAACTCCATTTCCATCTCCAGCTCCATCTGCGTCTTTATCTCTATCGAACGACTATGTCTCGAAGACGGCCTCTGTTTTCTGTTGCTGTTGAGAGCCATCAACAGCATTTAATAGGCTCATCAACACACGGAGCCGTCGCTGCAGCTCCACCCAAGCAGCGCCCCCCACTCCCAAGGCGTAAAGTCCCCTTGAATAAAAAACACAGTAAAGCCCCCCTGCCACAGCCCCCCCGTTCATCATCTAACCGACAAAAACCACCTGTACAAGATTTTAATACATTTTGTAATAAAAACAGACGTCATTAAAGAGTAACTGACGAGCTACGCTTCTCCGGCTCCACTGGAGGAGGTCGCCTTCTAGTTCCAACTCCCCCAACCGAAAACAGTTACTGCCGACGCCCCGACATCCACTCCATTTGGTTCTCTTCACTTTGGTGAGGTGTAGTTCAGCTGGAATCCATTCTCAGTTCTCGGTTCTGTTCTGTTTGGCGCACTGAATGGCAGAGCAGAGTAGCCGACCCGTCTCCATTTGTGGCAGCCAGGCCATCGTCATGGCCATGGAGAGCGAGAGCTATAGCCCCTATCTGCCACTCAGATGTTGCGGTTTGAATTTAGGAAATGTATTTATATCTTTAGAGTCTAGATTTTTGGATATTTAATCACTAAAAACACTATGTGAAATGCATACTAAATTTATAATTACAAATATTTAGCAGTTGACATCATTATTATCCGCTGCTGCTGTGGTTATGCTTGTTTGCCACCTTGCCTCACTTGTGGTCGGTTCTAGAGACTAAATATGGTCATAAACTGTAGTCTCTGTGGAGAGGGGTCCCCCAGAATGGGGTTGTCTTTTGTCTGGCACTCGAGCTCTTGCAATTTAGAGGTCACTTCTGGCCACTACCAACGGCTGTTGGTACCAACTCTACAGAGTATCGGTTTCTGCGAAAATGTATCTTTTTGCTGTTGCTGCTGCTTCTCGACCTGCCAATGCAGCGAAGCGAATCATTCTGCGGCGGCTGCCAGTCCAAATCAAAACTAAAACAGTTTGCGGTATATTCTTGGCACAAAACTGTCAATTATGACGAGGGCTAACACACACACAGACAATCCACTGGCCCACAAAAGTTGATTTTGAAAGTTCTTCTCCGTTTGAGTGGCGTTGGAAACCATTCCATTTCAAATACCCAATTTCAATCGAAATTCTAGTCCGAACCAAGCTCTCTCTTCTTTTTGGAATGTTAATATTTGGATATTTGGCAAATGGTTGACACATCCAATCCATATAAGTTTATTAATGTCAACGGACAATACAATTTCGAGGAACCCGCCCATCAGCTCGGCTCAGCCCAGTTCGTTTGCTAATGACAATACATACACAAACACACAAAGCAGCACAAAATAAAATTATAATGAATAAATAACAAGAAATAAGCAAACACATTGCCTGAACAGAGAAAGAAAAGTTTATATGGTTTTGAAAAAAAAAAAACATATTTTATTTATGAAAGAGGTATCTTAAATACAGCCAAAACTTTAAGGGATAAAGAAATTAGCTTCATGATGATTCAAATTCAATTTCTATAAACTTTATATGGTTTTGAAAAAAAAAACATATTTTATATATGAAAAGTATCTTAAAAGCAGCCAAAACTTTAAGGGATAAGGAAATTTTCTTTAGAATTATTCAAATTCAAGTTTTAACTCTTTATTTAGAAATATTTAAACAAATTAATATATAAACATTTCTTAAAACCTTTCAAGCTTATAGATTATAACTTTAAAACCTCTTTAAGTTGTTAGTTTTCCCTTCAGCTTGGTTTTTCCCAGTGCAAAAGCCGAGAGATACAAATGTATCTGCTGGCGTACAATGGCCACTGGCTCGGCAAAGAAATATGTAGGTCAATTTTGTAATAAACTAAAAGAACTCGGGAGAGATTCTCCCAGGCTGTATCATCTAATGAGCAGCCCCCGGAATCCGTAGGAATTAGAGCCGCAAATGATTTCAGCTGATTCCGGGCGGCACTTGAGTTATGACCGCTTTTATCGCATCACATTTTAGCTCCATCCCGCTGCTAACCTGACTCTGTCGCCGTCTTGGCCAAGTCAATTACCCTGAGTTGGGTAATTGGCCCCAACGCTAACTGTTAATGGGCGCTTGACTTGGCTCGGGCTTAACGGTAATAGTAACAGCAGCAGAAGCAGCAGCAGCAGCAGCCGCCGTCGTTCTGTGACTTTTTGGTCAATGAGCTTCGGATTCAGCCGGGGATTCGGATTCGGATTCAGATTCGTATTCGGACTCGGACTCGGATCCGTATCTCATGGATACATATTTTAGTAGTGGCTGTGCTAGTTTAGCTAGCTGGCCGGGCAGATGATTTCATGCTTTTGAGATTTAATTGTTATTCGTTCGGCCTGTCGTCTGTGTGTGCCCGTCATTCGCTAGCTAGCTAGCTAGATAGTTGGTTTTTTCTGATTTTTGTTTTCTGCCTTTGTTTCTGCTTTGCGTTTTAGTTTCATTTTTGGCTTTGGCCAAACCTTGAACCGCACGCGTTCAGTTTATTGGCCGCTTTTTACTACAAATACCGTTCGCTGGCTGGTTCGTTCGCTTCGCTTGGCTTCGACTGACTTTTCGATGATGACGCCGCCGCCGTACGCTGATTATGACGACGATAAAGATCATCATCGGCATTCTGTTGGGTTATTTCGCTTGGCATATATTTGCTCGGGCCAAAGCTCCAAGTGTGTGTATCCATTCTCTGGTGGTGGGGAGAATAAGGGAGAGTTCCTGCTGCCTTTGCTCCTTGTGCCTGCTCCTGCTCCTGCCTTTGGTTGGTTTACCTGGCCAAAATGTTTGTTGCCGGCTGCCTGCTGCCTACTTAACCCAGTTGTTGTTGCATATAATTTATTTATTAGTGCCGGGGCAATGCTTTTTGCCTTTTGATACCCTCTAGAAAGAGGATTCTGGCAAGAGTATGACATGACTTGGAGCATTAGATTCATGTCCTTTAGATACATACATGACTTAGGCTGTAACTAAGCTAATAAACAATATTAAAATCACGAACTAGACCTTATAGATTTCTCTGAATTATCCCAATTATTTGTAAGGCCCTAGGGTATCTGATAGTCGTTTTAACTTTTGCTTAGAGCATTTGATTCGCTTGGCAAAAAAAGCTGAAAACGCACAAGGACAACACTTAATGTTAATGAACTCGGCAAACAAGTGCACGGGTGTGAGTTCGAGTATCTCCATCTATATCTGTATATCTATGTATCTGCGTATCTATGTACATATCTCTCTCTGTGCATTGTTTGTATAGTTTGCGAATTTGTCAACTATTTTATGCGAGGCCCCGGCCATGTGTATGTAGATAAACCGTATTACACACACATAATGGATACAAATGTATGCAGAGAACCGAGATTCGCCCGGAGGGGGAATCGGTTGCACTCAGAGAAATGTTATGGTAAAGCTGAAGTCCTTACCTAATATAGAATAATAGAAATGCCCCTTTTGAAGATGTATTTAAAGAGTTTTTAATATAATAATGAGCTAAAGGGTGATGATTTTCATGCAAAGTATTATATTTTAAATATATACTTATTTAAAAAAAGAGCTCAATATGAAATAAACACTCTCCTCTTTTAATTAAACCCAACTGTAAGATGTCCTTTGATAGTACCCAATTTTTTTTCTAGTGCTTGAATCAAGGCACGAGCTGCATCTGGAGTTGGACTCCGCAGAAGTCACACAGGCAGCTGCTAATGGGCACCAATAGGACTCTGGGCTCTATGCACCTGTTCACCGGACAACTGGCAACTGCAACTGGCGGCAGTGTTTTTATGTTTCCGGTTCTGATTAGAAGCTGGGAATTCAAAAACCGAGACCCAATCCGCATCGGGAATGCAAATCAATTGCCCGAGGGCAGGAAAAGGAGCCAAATCAAAACCGAGACGGGAACGGGAACGGGGACAGGGCCAGCAAGTGGGGAAGACAAAAAGAGGGGGGCTGCACAGCTCTAAACTGGCGGATAAACAAACGCCAACCAGTTTCGCAAACGAAACCAGTTTTTTGGGGCCGCGTTGTAAGGTTTGAAATCAGAAGGAAAAATGGAAATTTGCAAATAACTCGCTCGCGAAATAGGAAGTACGATTTCGCCCAACCACAAAGACAGGAAGTAAAGCTGGCGACCGATGAACCCTGATTAGTCAGCGATGTCAGTGCGAGGTGATAACGAGAACCCCTCTTCCCTCTGCCACCCGCTGCTACTTGATATTGCGTATACGCCGCGTATGCTAAACTCGCGAAGCATCCTCCGCGTCCTGTATTCCCCGGAAACGGCTTAAAAAATTTACCATTCAGCTGAGAGGTTATCCAAAAATAGGCTCCTTCTTCTTCGGCGTACGTTGGCTCCTCGTCTCTTTTTGATTTCGGAAACTTCACTTAAGAAACTTTTTCTTTTTTTCTTTTTCTTGTCGTTTTCTCGCTTTAATTTCACTGCTCTGCTTTTGTTAAATTTTATTTTTATTCTGTAACTTTCGGCTGTATTTTTGTGAGAAGAAGAGTTCTTCTCGCGGGCTGATTTTGAAATTCAAATCACACAATGAATGCCCCGAAATCAATTTATGCAATCGTCGGCTTTTCGGTGGGTGTTGCTGTTGTTTGCGAATATTTTTCGATATTGAATTTAACGCACTTTTATTTTTATTTTTATTTTTTATTTAAGAGAAGTTTTTGTGTTGTTTTGTTAAAAATTGTTTTAATAATTTCTACCTAAAGAGTGGCTGGAAATTTGTGTTTGCAGAAGTTTGGGTGTTGCTGCTGTGTTTAATGTTACTGCGGCTGCTTTTGCTGCTACGGTTCGGAGCGTTCGCGTGGCGCGCGCTTGGAGCAACGAGAGACAACTGAAAAGTGTTCCGCTGCTGCCGTTGCTGTTGCTGGTGCCGCTGCTGCTGCTGCCGATGTTGCTGCCGCTGCTGTGTTGCTGTTTGCTGCTGCTGCGGCGTTCGCGTGTCGCTGTGCTTTAAGCAGCGAACAGTGCTGCTGCCAGCTCTTGGGGCATACAAAAGTTAAGTCCCTAGGAAAATGCCAATATATCGTGAATGGTTACTGCATGAGTTGCTAGGAACATTTTGAGGACCATCTATTGTGTTTGCCACGTAATTATCTGTATTTGTTTTATACGGATGGACCAAAAGATATGTCTAAATCGATTTGGTTGGTGATGCTGCTCAAAAATATATATTTTTAATGGGTCAGAGAAGCAAACTTCTGCCTGTATTGACTTTCAGCTATACAAAATTTAAAATTCAGCAAATTCTGTGTGAAAATAGGATACATTTCTATATCTATTTATTTTTTATTTAATAAATTGTTTTATCTAGTGGAAAAAAAGCAAAAATGGCCGCTCTAGCAACGAGAAACAACTGAAAACGACAGCAAAACGAAGAGGGCCAGCCGCTCAGTCGCTGCCTCGGCCGCCGTCGACTTTGGCGGAGGCAGAGCTTTTACAACAGCAGCAGGCAGCCGCACCAGGCAGCTGTGGCAGCCGCACCAGTGGCTGAAGAATACCAGAAGCAAAACAAAGAAGCGAAAAGAGAGAAAAATGGGGAGAGATACGAAGCAGAGAGAGAGCTTTTTGCACAGCAAAACTTTCGAGTGCAGCTCTGCCTGCAACGCTGTTGCAGCAACGCAGTTGCAGCAACGCTAACAGCGACGTCGACAGCGCACCAATTGAAATTGAGTAACAAGATTTGTTGTTAATGCTGCTGCTGCTGCCGCAGTCGCTGCTGTCTCTATGTGGCATGCAACTGCCCCTGCTGCAATCTCTGAGATGCAATGAAAAAAACCTGCCTAACCGGTGTTAGATGCATTTGCATTTGTTTTTTTTTTCCCCCAATTCCTTCGGCAGTTTGGCAATAAGGCAAGAAAAAGCATGAAGCGAGGCAGCAAGTCAGCGCAAAAAAGAAAAGCCAGCGCAAATGTTGGCAGTTACATAAGCCTTGATTTAGATGATGGCTTAAGTGCGCCAGTGTGCGTGAGCTTTGCAATAAGGAAGTGACTTTTCGTGTCAGTTGCAGTTGGCGTTGCTGCCCCGTCTTAAGTCCTGGGTCTCTTTCTCCTGACGTTTTTCTTTCGCATCTCGGATCGGTTTTGGATTGCCTGCAGGAAACAGGACGCATCGCTTGACAATTTCCTGCCCCAGCAGCCAGTTTTCGATAGTTTTTCCCACACAAAAAACGAACTGCATCCGCTGGATGCTGAATTGAGTTGAGGATGCGAAAGGAAAGTTGCGTCTTTGATAAGCTAAATGCCTTTTACTCTTGTCTATAAAATAGAGAAAGGGAAAAAAGAGCAAGAAATCTGATGCTGAAGTATTGCAAGAAATAAAATAATCCAATATAAAATTCAACCCGAGAATTTATGATTTATTGCCACCAACTAGGTCTTGTTTTTCCCAGATTTAGTCCACTAATTGGCGGTTTAGGCAGTGCTAAACATGGGCGCAAATGCACTCCCCCAATTAGGGTGCAACATGCTCCGTTACCGGGGGGGGGCCGACTAATTTGCCGCACGCAACGGAGAGTGTGTATTAAAAACTGCATTATGGACTGCCTCCGCACATTGCAACAGCAGCCGCAATGTCGGTGTCTCGAGTGCGGACTTCCTTCCTCTCTCGTAACCCCAGAAATTGTATCCCCCGATACTCACGCCCTTTTCGACATGTCGGGCACGTCTTAGCACACTGCCAGTTTTGATTTAATTTAGTGGCAACTTGAGCAGGGCAGCCCCGGGACAGTAACAGGGAGCTGCGCCATCGATCACGCAGCTCACCGCCGCCATCATCATCGTCATCGTCTTTATCGAGATCAGCAGTTCAAGCAATTTACCGGGCAACCTCAACCTCCAACTGCAACCTCATCTCCATCTTCAAGTCCACAGAGAATACAATATTTCCAAGAAAATTGGGTTCAAGTTGATCTGACTATAGCCTACATATGATATACTTTTTATATGTTAAATAATTGGGAATATCATTACAAGAATTTAATTTTTAATGGAATATACATAAAAGTATCTTTTAGCTAAACGCAAAAGTAGACTCCATAAATGTCATGTTTAATTTAAAATAATATAAACTCTTTTTTCAAGTTTTTCATAACAAAATACAAGAGATCTTTCCACAATTTGTGCTGCGTGCATCTTCAGCTTGATTAAGCAGTTAAATCAAATGGGAAAAACGACAAGAAGGAGGAGGAGCAGAAGTTGGTGAGCGGAAGGTGTTCCCAACAAGCCGCCAAAGTGGCCGTCATCATCATCTGTGGCCACACTCGAGAGCACACCACTCGGCACCACAGCACCCGACAAAAAGGTCAACGCATTCTGCAAATCGTAAAGGGAAATGCCACACAGCAGCAGCCACATCAGCGTCAGTGCAACCAGCAGCAGCGGCAGCAACATGGAAGCGGCGTGTTAATTGAAGACAAGCAGGCAGGCAGGCAGGCAACCCACCAGTAAAAGAGATGCGGGGAGAGTGGAGCTATAAGTACTATATAGCTGGCCAGTTGGAAATCCAAAACGCTTCACTGATTTCTGCGTTGGCAGCGGCCGCTGCCGCAGCTCTCTGTTAATGCAATGGTCTGAAGTTGCTTCCTCATTTCTGCGGCAGGCACCAAACTCATAACAATGCACAAGGAGAAATTAACTTAAGAGTCCGCATTAAATTTACATGAGACTCGCATGAAACATACATGAAGATAAATAATTACATAATAAAGCAATGATCTTTATGTTTATGTCTTTTACTACTAAGGCTATGTATTTTAAGGCTAGTTTAAGTGGATATTTATTCTTAGTTTAAGTAAGAAAACTTAATTAGAAAATCATAAAATAAATTAGGTTTAATGCTTGTTTTTAGCTTGAAATTTTGATTTATTTTACTTTAAATGAATATTATGGATCAGAAGCTAAAATACTATTTGAATTTACACAGAAAAGATAATAAGATAAGTTAAGGATTCCAAGATTCAAAATAAAAATATTTTCTTTAATTAAAACCAATGACGCTGTTAGCGAATTTGTAAGCATTCTGATAATGGAACTAGTTAGTAATTTTAATAACTATAAACTATTTTAATATTTTGACTTTGATCTCCGCTAGATTTCTCGCTCATTGCAATTACAATTACAATTACATTAAATAAGGTTTATCTTGGCTTTGGCATAGATCCCTCCTAAATGCAAGTCCATCATAAAGATGCTCCAAAATTGGTCAAGATTTAGCCAATAAGGCGTCTTCCGGGTGGCACTTTGCCATCAGTTTTGGAAGCTGCCACTTAATGACGCGTGAAGTTGCAGATGCAACAGCGACATCATCATCAACAACAAAAGCAACAGCATCCAAAGTATGAGCAGCAATAGCAACTTAAGCAGCTGCTTATGTTATTGGCAGCTTAATCAAGGCACTTGGCTCGCTTTTCCCCTCGGCTGATAATGCCATGATGGCCGTTGACGTCGTCGCTGGCCAGAATTGCGGAAGCGCCAAGGAAAATGCGTGTTGCTGCTGCTGTTGATGATGGTGCTGTTGCTGTTGCTGCTGCTGCTGCACTGGGCGTTGAACCCAAGGGCGGGTGCAATTGCCGCCGCTTCTGACGATGCGTTGTCAACTATTGTGTGTATACACAGAAAGAAATGCAGGAATCTTTTAAGGAATTTTAATTTTGAATCAAGAGTAAATGTAATTCTTATTCTTAACTTTTTCTGTTGAAAACTAAAGAAGTCAGAATGCTTTTACAACATTTATGAAATATTCTAATAAAACACTTAATAAACCCTTAGAAATCTATTAATATTTCACACAATTAAGTACATTTTTTCCAGTGCATGCACTGCGGGTAATGGTAGCGCATCATAATCATTTATTTTTGCACTAGACAACAACACAAAGTGCGCTGGCTAATTTTATAAACTTCTTTTCTTCTGCATCGTCTGTGATTTGTTTTTCGCTTCACATTTTTTTGCACTTTGCATATACATTTTTATGATATTTACTAAGACATTCTTATGCAGGGCACGTTGGCCGCTGGATGGGTGGAGGAGGAGGTGCCAGAGGAGGAGGAGGAGGAAAATCCGCAGTGATTGACATTTAGAAGTCAACGTTCGTTCGGGTGGCTTTGTTGCTGTGCCCTGGCCGTCATTGTCTCTTGTGTAAAGAGCGGCCACCCGCAGAAAATCCCCTCTTTTCCCTCATTTTCCCTGCATTTTATTTTACTCGAAGAGTGTGCGACATTTCTTGGTAATTTGTCGATGGGTTTATGACATTAATTGTTGCCGAGGGCAGGGCCCTCACTCCCCCTGATAATTGCTAAATGCACTTCGATCCACAAAATCGATTGGGCCAATAATTACCCATTCAGTTCGCAGCGAAAATGGGTTAAGTATGGATTTACTAATTTATATAATTGGCCACAAATTGCTTTTATAGTATATTTAGACTTTTAGGTGTCAAGGTTGCTCATTAATCAAACAATGACAATTTCTGTGCTGAGTTTGCTCACCTGTTGTGATCCCGGTAAATAGAAACAAATTACGCATACTACGTTCTCTGGAAATGTACTGACTCGAGGTGAATTTCCTTTTTTTGGGCAAAGTTGCAAGTGATGCAGAAATGTGCCAATTGCAGGAGTAAACTCTGTGAATAAGCCACTGTGGTTGCGAAGGGTCAGAGGGGTCAGCGAACTTGGGAAAAGGGGAAATTCTTATAATAATGAGATTCATTCAGATTTTTAGGGAATTATTTTGCTTTAAGGGTTCAGCGAACTCGAAGGGAAAGAAATATGTACTAAAAACCCATGCAATGCAATATGTTGATATCAAATTTAAGAAAATTAAAAGAATTACCAGAGGTATTTTTTTTATATGAGAGCTGTAAGCCCAAAGGTTAAAAATCATTGTTTTGCAATGAAATATCTTATAAAAACAATCCAAATACAAATGTATTTATAATATTTATAGAATTTTAGATAATATTTACTCCTTTGGTAAACATTCCAAATCAACTTAATAGTGTTTATCCTGTGTTTCTCAGAATTCTCGCTCATTCCACGATAACCAAAAAATGTGTTAAATTGTCAAACAATTTCTTCATTTTACGTTTGGGTTTATTTCCTATCTTTTTTTTTGCGAATGCAGCAAGGCGACAAGGTGTTAATTGAACTATAAATAGAGGGACAACTGCGGCAACAATTGGCGGCAACACAAACGGGTTTCGTTGTAATTGGACGACAGATTGCTCGCTGATGCTGCTGCTGTGGCTGTGGCTGTGGCTGTGGGGCACGCATGCGTAACACGGCGGCAACATGCGGCACCCAAGAACAATGAACTGCTGCAGCGATTGCATAAAATTAACACTGGCAATTAGTCACAGAGACCATGTTGCAACACCTGCAGCGGAATAATAATGCTCGTAATAAATGCATCGAGATTGACTCACTGAGAATATGTAATATATATATATATACCCAGTCGGACTTTTTAGTAGGAAATCTATATGGTTTTCTAACCGAATCGCTCATGGGGTTGTGCCCTACCGTCCATGTAAAGTTCTAATTCGCTTTTATACATGGGCGGCCGGGGTAATTCATGATGCCGACGTCGCTGCTCGGCTGCTTCTGAAATTCATGTGCAACGTTCATGGGGGTAATTCATGGGAAATTCAAATAAAAAAAAGAGAAAAAAATTTCGGCTGGACTGGGGTTCGAACCCGGGACTCCGCGTTTCTCAGACCAGCCGCTTACATATCGCGCTACGTAGCCAATTTAATGTACAACGCCGATATGCATATATATATGCATAATGCTATTTCATCAGCGCGCTGCTTTGTAACTGCTTGGAAACTGCTTAGTAACTGCTTGATAAAAAAATATCCCGAAAGGGAAAGGGGGATTTTTTTTTCGGGAAATAAAAATAAAATCCCATGCCCGCTCATGTAGTTTTTCTTGATCAGCAGCTCATGGCCTGAAGCGAAGTCCGACTGGGTAAGTATATTCCCCATTCGTTCACCTGCAACAGGTGCGGGGGCATTTCGCTTTTGTTGAATAACGATAAATCGCTTAATGATCGCCTGCCTTTTTTCGGTTTCTCATTCTCATTCTCGGGCGGAGCTGTGTTTACTCAACTTCTCAGTTTATGCATATTGCCGGGCTAAATGTTTATAAACGAGAGTCGCACAGCAATAACAACACTTTAAATACGTAATTAAAAAAACAAATTAAATGATATTTTTTGGCAATATTTTATTTACTTTTCGCGCGGCTTCGTGTTTTTGTTGTTCTTTCGTTTATTGCATTTTGTGTTTGCTGTTGCGGCTGATTTGTTTCGCGAAAAGTCATAAACACTGCGAGCATTGGACTTTGGTTTTTTTCGGTGGGTTCTAAAGGGGGAACAAAGAAGGGTGTTAAAAACCAGAGGGGGTGGGTGGCGAGCGGAAGCCGCAGCAATGCGCCAACGAACGACAACTGAAAGTGAAAGGCGCCAAGGGGGAATTGCCAAAAGGAAGTGCACAACACACAGCCCTGCGCTTGGGGAGTTCAAAATTCGAAAACGGAATCGGAATCGAAATTTCGGCATCCGGGGGTTTGGTGAACTTTCTGAGGAAATCAACAAAAGGTTGAATGCCATCGAGTGCGATAATTGTGAACTGCCCAGCTTTGAGGTGAAGAAATCCTCAGAACAAGTAATTTCCACAGTGATAAGAGGGCAAAAGTGATAATTGTAAGAATTACCAGAAAAATACGAGAAATCACAATGATTTTTTAAAAATTAAAAATGATCTGTAGCCTATATAGAATCCAGAGATCCGTAGTTTGATTCGGCTTTAAGTGCTGATCAAGAATGTATATGATTTATAGGATCGGAAATGACTCCTTTGATGACTTCCTTTCTTGTTTTAATATAAAGCATGAATTCTATACAAAATTTAGTTTGTAAAAATTACAATTAAATTGCCAGCAACATTTTATTACGTTTCGGGAATTTTCAGTGATTTCAGTAATATTCTTGGAACGTACTAAAATTCTGGAATTTACAGCAATTCTTTGTTTTTCCAAGACAATTCAATTAATATTGTAATGAAAAAAGAGGGTGAACTATTTAATGCTAAAACATATTAAATCTTTTACGATTTCACTAGAAATCTACTAATCCAAGATAATGGGTTTATGAAATTGTTATTCCAAAAATTTAAATAACAAAGAAATAGAAATAACTATTTGAGAAGTTGGGAGAATTATTATTATTATTATTATTACTTAAATAAATTTAATTTTTTATGAATTTACTAGAATTCTTAATCTTCATGCTAATAGGTTTATATTTATTATTAAATTAAATTAAATCTCCCAATAAAAAATTTAATTCGTTGAAAAGTTTCCACACTGAACCTGAGATAACCCTAATTGTAATAAAAAAAATCATTCGAGACAAGAAATTAAATGTATTTTTAACCCACGAAGCGTTCATGCGATTTTTGACAGCCGGCAATCAAAGTTCGTGCAATTCTTTTAGAATATTCCCTTTGCATTCTCCTCTGCCGTTTTGCCTATTGCCAAATAATAAAAAGTTGGCGCAAAACAATAGCCGCAGCAGCCGCGATGACTGTGACTGTGACTGTGGCTAAACTTTAATGTAAGCCAAGAGAGACGAACAAAAGACGATTGTCAGAAGCGCAAAAACAGAGCGAGCTGGCGAACAGCAACAATGGCCAAAAGCCAAAGAACCGGCGACAACAATACTCGGGCTCTTGGATTTGGATTTGGCCCGGTCTCTGGCCCGGTAACTGACCCAGTTTACGCCGCAATTATAAAGCCCGTCTTGCTCTCCGGTTGCGGTGCTGCTGGTGCTGTCACTGCGCAGGCGCAGCAGCAACATGGAGTTCTTTTTGGGCTTATTTTGGTGGAGTTGGCTTTGCACTCGTTTTTGGGCGTCTAGAAGAGTCAAGAGTCGTGGTTTCGCAGCTGACATTTGATACTTTGATAGTTTGCTTTCAAATTGACTACAATTGAGTCGAGAGCAGTTTGATTCTGTGTTACTGTGTCGCCTTGGCGGTTGATGTTGCTCTAGCTGTAGCTGTTTCTGATGTCGCCTCTGGCAGCGACAGCTCTGTGCCCATTCCCAAGCAGACACCAGACAGCTAACAGCCAACAGCTTACAGCCAGAAGTTTGTCCAAAAAGTTCTACTATGGCTTTAATTGCATTTTGATTTGCGGCCAATTTGATTGACGGCGGCATTAGAACGAAGCACATAGAAAATAAGGCAAAGAAAGTGAGCTAACTTTTCAATTAGCCAACTTCCCGACGAATCTTCTCTCCCATAAATTACATTAGGAACCAAGGAAAGCGAATTCTGGAGCAGAGTTCAATAATGTTTCTAGAACAGACAACCTGGGTGGCCCTGGGCAATAGGAAACTAGTTTAAACATAGTCAGCCTATCACAGAAATTAGGTAAAATACTGTTTATTGATATGAAATTAAGCTTTGCTTTTGGGAAAATATTTCAGCTTAGATTAAAACTTGTTGGGTTTAAGGCGCCTTGAAAGATCCATTTATAAGATTCAAGTAGTTACTTAAATATGTTAGTTTAGCCCCCATTCACAATTCTCTTTGTCTAAAATTAATTAAATTTAAAAAGAAATGTAAATGCTAGTAAAACTTTATCAAATTGTGTGAGAGAATAATTGGGTTTTGGCGAAAGGGAGGCTGATGTTGATGGCACTGCTGCTGGCAGTGCTGCTGCTCTGCTTTGGCTGTTGCTTTTACTGTTGATATTGCCACAAAATGCCGCATGCCGGCATGAAAACTTTGTGCTGCTGCGTGTTCAGTGTGTTTGTGTTATGTGCTTTATGTTTGACCCAAATTCCAGTAGAGCCATGCAAAGTGTTGCTGTTGACGTTGCCGCTGCCTCTGCTGCTGGCGCTGCTGCTGCTGCTGCTGCTGCTGCAACATCCGAAATGCGATTTCTGCTTGCCAAGAGCCGCGCTATTTTCCCTTTATTTTTATTTTTTTGCTCGTTTAGCTCGTACTTTGTTGCCGCTGCCAACAAAAGCTTTGCAAATTAAATAAAAGTCATGCCACGCCCACTCATATACACACCAGCCCGGCATAATTGCATTTGTTTGCCGCACGGCCAGGGGGGTAATCATGGTCTGACCCATTAAAGTCCTAAAACTCCAACATTTGCAGTGGCTGAAATTAAGGTTCAGCGTTTTTAGCAGCTCTCCAAGCCAAACTTAATTGGAAAATCTCTCACGGCAGCAGTAGGAACAGCCTCTGCAACTGCACCGGCAATCGACAATCTGCAATTGGCAGTTTGCTGCTGCATTGCCATAAGCCATTGCCCATAATAACCCCATCCGATCCGACAAACTCTGTGCCAAAGTCTAATTAAACCGAGCAAGCAAAATTCAAAAGGCGCCTCCAAAAGCTGCAACTTGCAACTGGCAACCGCCCACCGACAGCCACATCGCAGGAGCTACAGCATCAGCAGCAGCAGCAAACTTGCCACAAAAGCAATTTAAGTAAATTATTGAACTTTCCATATGCATGGGGGGCAAAGGAAAAGTCGCAAACTATCTGCCTGCCGGGATCAAGAAGTATTAAAGTGCCCGGAGGGGCACAAATATGGAAAATGGAAAAGTTTTTGGCCCTGAAACGAAGCATCGTTTGCTCTGAGACGAAGCACATCATAAATCTGGGCTAAGAAAATATGACTATGATTTTGATGGCTAATAAATGATTTAACTTTTATGATCACACATAGAGAAATACTTTAAAGAATGTATAATCTTATTAAATATAATAAATATATGATTTTAATAGGATAATTTTAGCTTTATAATGTTTACCTTAATTGTTGTTATAAGATTATTATGGTTTTAGTAAAAACAAAGCTAAGGCCAGTTTAAATTTCCTCAGTAGATAAAAAATCTCTGCTGTGGAAAATCATGAAGTGCGGCTAAATCCAGCTCCCATTGTCGTGTGGGTCGCATGGATTTCCTTGTTGCTCTGGCTGCGTGGGCGTTGGTGTAAAATTAAGGAAATGTTTGCTCAACACTATGGGCTGGCCGCGTTTGTAGCTTGGCGAGTGCAGAGCCATAAAAAACTGCAACAAATGTTGCAGGCAATAGACAACGCGACTAATAAATGTTACTCGCGTGCAACAGCAACAATGACAGCAAACAGTGACAGCAACATTGCTTTGCCGATTTTTATGTGCCGCTCTCTTGTTTCCGATCTTTTAAAGCAATTAATTGTGCAACCTCAAATAAATTGCATTCGAAAGCCAAGGGATTCCACGATGTGGCTGTAGGAGTTCCTGATACTGCTGGTGGGGATGGTGATGTTTGCTAATGCGGCTGTTGCTTCACTTGCTGCTGACAAGAGTCATAAAAACTAATTTCGCTCTAGGTCCGTGGGTGGATTCCATGGACTTTGGCTTACAGGAAGTATTTGGCAAAAGGCAGCAGGGGTAAATTTGCGGCCAGCTCGACTTGAACTGCAGTTAAGCCGTGGTTTCCGCCCGCCTCAAATAGTCTGGAGTTTGCAGTTTTCAGTTTGTAGTCTGCAGTCCGGAGTTGTTTATGGGTGTTTAACTAAAAGCCTGGGCGGATCGTGGAACCCGTTTTAAGGCTGGATAAACGGCCTCTGCCCGGGAATTGAGTTTTTAAATGGCCAAATTATCTTAACCAAAGGTTTTTACAACGATTTAGAAGGCATTAGCTAACTGGTTAACCGATGTTCGCTGATTCAATTACCGAAAGTACAGAAATCAGTCCTAAACGGGAAACACGTTAAGAAATTATATTTAAGGCTACGCAGAGAAACTTAATTGAAGTTTTGAAATTATAAATAGTTATTAATAAAGCTTAGAATACGTTAAAGTGGTACAAGAAATAATATAAATTACACAAGTGCCAGAAATAAATATAAATACAAATTTCTTTTTGGATTATTAAATGGATATTATATGCGATTGGTTAAATTTAAGAGGAATTCCCATATTAAAAATAAAATATCTAGAAAAAGTAAAGGTTTACATTCCGAAAACAATTAGTGGAGCCTAGATTAAAATATAGAATATCTATACTCGCTTTAGGATTTACCTAATGATCTCCCTTTCTATTATTACTTTTACAGCTTTAAAATGTATTTAGATTATTATTTAATTTAAATTTATGATTATTCAATTCTCTTTATTATAGTTTTATTTAAGAAAAACTTCCAAATGCTTAAATATTTATTTTTTCATGTGCGAATTACTTCATCCCAAATTGACTCATTCTTTTAAACGTTTTTTCGTTTTTTTTCTTAATTTTTATTTCTATTGCTGTGTAGAATAAACTGCTCCTCCGTAGCTTTATCTTGGAGTTGCCAATTTCCCGAGACAACCAACTGACACAATCTGTGATCTTTTGGCAGAAATCTGCCAGCGGTTTCGCGGCTAATAAAGTTATCAAGAGGCCAGGCCGAAAGGTGCAGCCTCCCCTTCACTTTGGCCCCAAATGTCTGGCATTTGGGAATGGCGAATTGTCTTAATCATATTCCCCGTACCAGGCTTAGCTCAGTTTAGCTGTGTAAAAGGTAAAGTACTCACAATCGCGGCTCATGCCAGCTGAAAGGCATTTCTTGAAACGGCAATACTGGCAGCGGTTGCGATTCAGCCGGATGACCAAACACTTGCCGTCCCGCAGGCAGCGGTATTCGATCTGCTTCTGGATGCTGCGACGAAAGAAACCCTGAAACATTAAAATAAAGATTTTAGATGCAAAATTCGAAACGCTTTACCCCCCTTTCAAATGCCAAACTCACCTTGCAACCCTCGCAGGAGGTTACACCATAATGGTAGCCCGATGCCTTGTCGCCGCAGACTTTGCAGGGCACAAATGATTTGGAGGAGACTCCGTTGTTGTTGTTACTGCTATTGTTGTTGTTATTGGTGCTGGTGCTACTGCCGTTGCTGTTGTTGCTGCTGTCCGCTAAACCAAACGATGGTTGCTGCGAGTGTTGCAACTGCTGCTGTTGCAGCTGTGTCGTCGGCGTCTGCTGCTGTTGCTCTGCAAGGGAAAAATGCATTTGTTTCATTTACACATGCTTCCATCTCCTCCCCCTCCTCTCAACCTTCTCCTCTTGTTTGGAAAGTTGTCCAGCGACTCGGTCGCTTATGCAATTGCCTCGTTGCTCATACGCCCCATGCGCCACAAGGAGTTTTGCCTGCCATTTGCCAAATGAGTTTGCTGTCACCCCGGTATCACCCACTCGAAATCGCCCAGCTGTCACACACACACACACACTTACGCATTCCAAGTTGCAACACAACAATCAATCGACAACTGTCGCAAGATATGGCTAAATAAATCAAGTTGGCAGTTGATTTTCCCCGCTGCCAAATTACCCAAATCCAGTTAAATCCCAATTTAATCTCAATCATCCTTAAGCCAGCGTTTATTTAACAATCGGGCTGAAAATGCAACAGCCTACCGGGTGCATTCAACTCCCCGGCGATGTGCGATAAGAAGAAATGCCAAAAAATCACGTATACGCCACCGCCTACAAGCGGCAGTCACGAGTAGGAAAAACTGCAGCCGCACAATTTTCACTGCGAGAGCCCAAAAGAAAATTTGCATTGCAAATTGCACCAAGGAAAGGAACAACACTGCCAACAACAACAACAAAATAAAAGAAAAAGAAAAACTGGAGCCAGACAGCAATGCCTGCTTCTTGGCATTTCATTTCGAATTCAATTTGACTGAATTTCTTGCTTTTATTTTTTGCTTTTCTAATGCAAGAGGAAGAGAGGCAAATGAACTAAGCGCGGAGTTTGAACTCTACACTTAGCCTTAAAAAATATAAGAAAAATCAAATTAGAATAATATTTGTATTGTGAATTAATTGGGATTTAATTTAAAAAGAGAACACTTTGGTTCAAGAAAAATTTGTATTAAGATTTAAATTAATTTAAATCAAACTTTAATAAAATAAAGCAATTATGGGTTAAGTAGAAAATTAATCAAAAGGGAATAACTTGATATATAGCTTAGCGAATTAAATATCAATATTGTGTGGAAATCACAATCATAGAGGACACTCTAACTCAATATTTCGATATATTTCGATATTCTAGCTAAATAAAAACTATAAAAACTTTGTCTTTTCTTAATAACTCATTAAAAACCCCAATTTTTTTCAAGTTTATCCCTTTTTTTCGAGTGCATTTGCTGTTGCTAGTTGCCGCTGTGGCAATTGGCATTGCCACACCTCAAAACTGCGATACAAAATGAAATTAATGTGCAACTTGCACGCGCCGACAAACAGGCAAAATAAGTACAAAATATACAACAACACAACGAGTGAAAAAATCACAAAAAAAAATGAAAAGCGGGGAAAAGGGGAAGCGTTACGCGCTTGTGCAATTGCAAATTGAATTTTCACCAGCGTTGTCTGGAAAATGTCGTCGGCCGCAGTCCGGGCGGCAATGTGGAATGGGAATGGAAATGGTAATGGGAGAGAGAAGAAAAGCCAAAAGGAGACTCAAGTGCCTGCTTTTCATTTTCGCGCCGCGTTCAAATGCAAATCATTTGGTGGCTTTTGTAAGTTGACAATTTGAAACGCCATTGTTTACCCGGCCGAGGGGAAAAAGAGTGAGCGGGAAAATGGCTTGGCATTTCCGCGTTGTCAGACGATAGACGACAAAGACTTCATATTTTCCTTGGATTTTTCCCTCTACCATTTCCATTTCCATGCCTTGCATTTATCTGGGCGAAGACAACTGATTGAGTGGAGGGGAATGCCATGGACGACTGCCAGCTAGCGGATATCAATCGGAGTGTGGAGTGTGGAAAAGCAGTCGAGTTTTCCTCGGGTTTTTGATGAATTCAAAGTCGGTTTTTTCCACCTCCTTCTCCTCCTCCTCTTCCTGTACTCTCCACCCCGAAAACCCACCGATTTAATTTACTTGCAATTAGACTTTGCCTGCAACTGCCCGCACTAATTGCTGCAATTAAATGTGGCCATTGCCACAAAGCGGAATCCTTGCCTGCAAGTCCAGGCAATTAGCAACTCCTGCCAAGACAAATTTGTTCAAGTGCTTATGGGTTTTATGACGAAAGAAGGATGGTGCACCGTAAAAACTGCAGTTGTACAAAACAATTAGTCATATTATAGTATGTGGACATTAGCTATTTATGTAAGTTGTCTGTTAAAAAGAAAATATACACACGTATTTTATATGAGTGTACTATAAAGTTTAAAAGAATTCCGTCAATGTTAAAATTTTCAAAATGAATTAGTCCTTGTAAATATTTGTAGTGTTTAAAGTATTTTTTTCTAAAAACTTCAACGGTTCCTTTATCTTATTTCCTACAATTCCTCTTCTATTTTTGCCATGCGGAATACCCTTAAGTTAACTTCCTTCAATTTTTCCCCGCTCAGAGAACATCTGACCGTAATAGTTTTCAAATGAAATTTGTGTTGCATTTCCCGGCTGAGCACTCCGTTTGCATTACAGCAGCAGCCAACAACTTCGGGCCATCTTGGCCCTTCCTATTGCCATATATCCAAGGCAATTCGAGAGCCGAAAGCCAAGAGCAATTCAAGGCGATTTATGAAAATGAAAACATTTTTTCCTTGGCTTTCAATTGCATTGACAGACCTGCAGCAACATAAAAAGCAATTTCCTTGTAGAGGAAAGCCAGCAGAGAAACGGCAACCGACCAATAACAGGGCATTATATTTTCATTTTCACATTTTTCATGCTGCGCTTTAATAGTTTCCTCAAAAGGAGGCGAAACCGAAGCCCCAAACGACTCTCAGTTGTGGCTGTTATGCAATGAATGCAAATTTATTGAACATAATTTTCCACTGCGACAACAATGCTCCGCTGTAACAGCAACGCGGAAGAGTCGCAGGCGAGTGGCAGTGTTGTAGTTGCGAGTTGTAAATGCACCGTGAAAAAATAAGCATTCAAAGGGCTTAAAATGGTTAAAAAGTGCGAGTTTTAGAGAAATGTAGATATAGATTACTCACAATTAATCTGAATATTCCTTGAATATTATTTAATAACCCAATTTAACCTATATTCAATTCAAAATTTCTACTTCCCTTTACCAAAGCCTTACTTTTCTCTCTGTGTACCTTTGTTCAGATGCGCAGCAGATGAAGATGTTGCTGCGTGGCTGGCGGCGTTGCCGTTGGTGGAGCTGATCGCTGACGAGGATGTATGAGCGTGGCCACTGCTGACACTGACAACTGCGCCTGTGGCGGACCGTCCGAAGTGCTCCGAGCAGCTGGACGACGACGAGGAGGAGACCGCGCCCGAGGAGGAGGAGGATCCCGAGGATCCCGATCCCGAGGAGCAGCCGCTGTCCGGCGAGGCGTGGGCCCCGCTGGAGGATGGGGAGCTGCTGTTGTTGCTGGCCGGACCGAACTGATGCACACTGCTGATGGTGTACAGAGCACCTCCACCATTGCTCAGGGTGCTCAGGAGCTGTGTGTGTGGCTGCTGGGAGGCAGGTTGCGGGTGCTGCTGGTGTGTTGGGTGGTGCGGGTGTTCCTTTTGCTGATGTTGCTTGTTGGTATGATGCTGCTCCACCGGAGCAGCCGTCCTGTAGAAGTCGTCGCACTGCAGCAACTGCAAGGGATCCGCCTCGATGGCACTAAGGCAGTCCTGAAGCTCTCTATGCTCCCGCTGCTGTTCCTCCTGCTCTTCCTGCTCCGATTCCAAGCTGTTGGCCTCACTGTAGGCTCCTTGGGTGGACGAGTCCTCTGGTGTGTCAAAGAAATGCAAATTAAAGTCCGAACTTGCATTGAAATTGACCGGCGGAAGTTGAACTCCTTCTGGGTCAACTGGATCCTCTTCCTCTGCTTCGTCGTTGTAGTCTGCGTGGTGCTCCTCCTCCTCGTCGTTGTCTTCTTCCTCCTCCTCCTCTTCCTCCTCCTCCTCCTCCTCGTCCTCGTCTTCGTCCTCTTCCTCGCCTTCGCTGCGCTGCTCCTGGTCGTGGGCCAAGTCCTTGATAAGGTCCTCCTGCTTGATCTGGAGCTGCTGCTGCTGCTGCTGCTCTGCCGAGTGCTTTGCGCAGGTGTCGACCAGAAGATTGGAGCGGATTTGTGCCTGTGCCTCCAGATCTATTTGGTATATATCCATGGTGCTTGGATCGGTCCGGTCAGCTGGCCATCCATCATCTTCAGCATTGTCCTGGTTACGGAAATCGATATTGGCAGCAGCCCGCTCAGCATTTTTGAGGCAAATCCTTGCTATTCTTTGTCCTTTGGCACTTTATGGGGAATTCGTTGAAAGGATTTTCGACTCAATTTGCTACAGTCTCTAAATTTCTTGGGTTTACAGCTGCAGTTCAATGGGTATTAGAATTACGAAACGAGTGCCTTAGAAGATATTTTTTATTATTTTATCTAACCTTTTTATTTTTTTATTAATTATATTAACTAAAGGAATACTAAAAAGGTAAAAGCATTAGGTATTCGAAGTTTTCCAACTACAACTAAATAACTCCCGTGAGTTTTAATGAAATCTAAACGTTTAAGAATTATAAGATAGTTTATTTTCTACACATTGTATTTTATATAAAAATTTTCTTTAATATTTCATATTTTTTAAAGATAATGGGCAATCTAAAAATGTATGTTTACTAAGCAGTTTCGAGTTAAGTGTTTAGTAAGAAATCCTATAAATTCGATATACTATAAAAAACTCTTTGTCCTTTCTAATGCATCTTAAAATAAATGATTTCTTGCATAATTCCCTCGCTAGCTTGTCTGCATTATACTAGAATATTATTTAATTAAGTGATCACTCCTCTGACACACACAACTCCCATTTCTCTTTCTCTATTTCCGGCCCCCCCTTTCCCTTTCCCTTTGTATTTGTCACTTGCACTCTGCATTCATAATGGTTTTCTATGTCATAATCGTAATTCTACTATGGCATAAATTTTCAATTCACTTCCGTGTTGCTTTCAAAGTCCTGCATTCCAAGTTCAAGCGTATTCCAATCGCGATATTCGGGCGGGCACACACGATTCATTGTTTTTTGATCGAAAATATTGTATCTGAGGATTGCTGCTGATCGCGCGAACGTATCGAAATCGGAAAGAAACTCTCGCCTCGACGAGATCCAAGCGCCAACTTCGCAGCGCTCCAAATGCGCCGCAGAAAATCCAAGCCAAACTGCAGAACCTACGACAACACACAGCCCGCAAAAGTCCAAGACACAAGATTTCTGCGGCAGCGACGCAGAAGAACAAGAATCGCCTGGGCCTCGCCAAGACGGAGTGTGTGTATTGGTGAGTGGAGTGAGTGTGCCAGTGAGTGTGCCAGCGAGTGTGCGAGTGTGGAAAGAGCAGGCAAATAGAATGCGGCTGTGCTGTGTGGCCCAATGGAGTGGGAAAACTGCGAAGCGCCGCAGCACGAGGCGAAATCTCTGGAGGAGAGCGGCGGAAAAGTCGGGAAATCGGGGAGGAGCGGAGAGTCAATGTGCTGCTGGCTCGAAGCCTCTATCTTTCTAATCTTCACCAGCAGCAGCAGCAGCGCTGCAGCAGCAGCAGGAACAGCAGCAGCGACAGCAGCAAGAAGAACTCTAACAGCTACAGCCAGGAAAGAAAGCAGCTAAAGCAGTCGCACTAACTGCAGTAACAGCAAAAGTAACAGCCATTTTGAATGCAATAACAGCCATTTTGGCTAAAATAACAGGAATCTTATAAGGATCAGAGCAGGCTGCAAAAGGATAAGCGATTTGAAAGGAATAGCTTCGATTGTCTTAATTTCAGAAGCTAAAATAAAATAAATAAATAAATATTGTACTATAAATTCCAATTTAAATTCCAATACCAGACAAGATAGACCCAAATAATAGCTTCATAAAACATCCTCTATAAAGAAAGCATCTTGCAAGGATAATAACTCTGGGAATATGTAAACATTTATTTAATTTAACTACAGTAAGATGGTAATTATTATCCTATTGCAGGAAAAGTTGCAACAGGAACAGCGTCATTTGCGCTCCTTACAGCTGCTAGGGCTGAGCTGCTTGAAACAACAAAAAGAACCACACATCAGCAACATGCAATGCCACTCTCGCTGCCGCTGCTGCTGCTGCTGCTGCTGCACTTTTCCATTTGGAAAACTCTTTTCCTGGTTGCTATTTTCAATTTCTATTGCCGCTGCCACAGTCGACGGCGGCAGAAACTTCAGCAGCGCCGTCGACTTCCAAGTGCATCCCCACACACACACATGCTCCCCTCAAGATCAATTTCACACACACCAGTGCGAATTCGCAGAGCGAGAGAGCGAACCGTTACTTAGTTTGCACTATCTTTGAGGAAGCAGCAATAGTTGGCAAGCGTGAGTGTGTGTGTGAGATAGAAAGAGAGCCGAAGTGGGGGCGCCTTAAAGGGGGGTCAAAGAACCTTCAGCGGGAAAGGAGAGTTGGGGAGTTGTGGAGAAAGGGGAACGCCACTAGGGCTCTCTCTCTCTTCTCCAAGTGGGAGAGAAAATGCTGCAATGCGGAAGTCTTAAATGTTGCATGTTGCAGCTGTGTTTTTGGCCAGCAAAAAAAGTGAAAAACTTAATTTTTGGCACAGAGAATACAATCGTAAAAATAATTATTTGAAGATCATTTGAAGGCAATTCCGGAAAATTAGTAAAACTAGGAGTTTTTTAGATGAAAACTTAAATTATGATTGAATTATAAAGATTTTATAATTGCTTTACCAACACGAAATAAAATATAGAATTTATAATTAAATAATATCAATTCTCTCTTAAGTAAAATGCGGACATACTTTTCCCCATTTTCCCTTAAGCATTGCAGAATTTCCATGACGAATGCCTGGCGCAAAAGGGAATCAACGAAAGTCAATGATCAGCCGCGGCAGCAGCAGCAGCAGCAGCAGCAACAACTGCAACTGCTGCAGCGACCAAAACAACAGCAAGAAGCAACGCCAACGCCGACAGCGACTGCACGCTAGAGTTTGCCATTTTTCCAACGGGCAGCGAAAGCAACCAGAAACTGTAAATAACAAGAAAACGGCAACTTGGCGATCGCCGAAGCTATATATCCACGATCCTCCACGAAAGCGAAAAGTCAGCGCCGGAGTGCGACCGAGGCGACCAATCGAAGCAGCAACACCGCCGCCCCCACCGATCCACCCAAGTCGCAACACTGAAAATCAAGAAAAGCGAAAACAAGAAATGATTAAATTGCTTAAAAACAAAAGTTTGTTTAATTTAATTTGAATCAGGAATTTAAAACAAAAAAAGATTAGAAACTGAAGTGATTTGCAATCTCCCCAAAAAGCCCATAAAAATGCGCTATAAAAAATGAATTTTTTCGTTTTGAAGAATTTCATTGCCTACTTTAAGGTATCTCAATACAAAATTAAAAAATTTTATTTAAGGAATCTTTATTAATGAATCCAAAGCTAATTTATAGAGACGCTCAAGCTGAATGAAAGATTTTTTGAAGATATAGTTCCACATTTCTCTCCATGTACGTTTGCGTTGGGCGATAAAACCTGATCTGTACACAAACAGGGACTGCCGGAGAGCCTCTCCAACACAGCGACGTCCGATGACGACGAACCAGGAAGAGAAAAATGAAAATGCCGCTCGCAAAGATTGTGTAATCGCTATGCCCGTGTATGAGTGTACGTAAGTATATGTGTGTTTGAGTGAGAGTTGTTTGTGGATGGGCGATAAAGGGGGGGTGGTGCGGTGGTCACTATTCTTAATATTACTGCATTTCACTTATCATCGAAGGGGGGTGGCAGATGTGGATGGGAGGCGGAGGAGCGGTTGCCTTGGCTTCTTTGCTTTTTTTCGCGTTTTCTATTTATTTTGCTATTGTTGGCTCTACGTTGCCGCTCTAAGTTCAATGACTTATCGTGGGCAACGTCATGGGCAACATCTGAGAGGCAGCAGCAGCAACAACAACCTCAACAACGACAACACACCAACAACGGTAGCGGCAAAGTGGCGCAAAATGCGTTTAGTCTTATTTATTTGCCTATTATTATGCCAAAGCCGACACAACCTTTAGATTCTACACAGGAAAATTAATAGTAATGATGTTATTTGATCATAGATATTCGAATATAAAACCTGGAAGAATTCTAAAAAATATTAATTGAAATATACTATTAAATAGAATAACAAAATCAAAAGACTTCTGGCCTATTTAAGGTTTTCACAGTCTTATTTAAAATATTCGATACCCGAAAACATGATCGATAATTATAGTAAAATAAAAGATGAATATTTGAAATAAAGATGAATTTAGAAAGTCTATTTTCTGAATCAAATATTTGTAAAATGTTATTAATAACGTATCAATCAATTATAATATTATTAGTTCTTGTCTTATATTAAAAATATACAATTTATAGCATTACAAATTCAAAGTTTTTGTTTTCTGTGCACATTCTAGATCTCAAACACTCTTGAATGCTGACTCTTGTTTACTTGGCGCATTTTTCGCTCGCCACCATTTGTTGCTACTGTTGTTGAGGCCTGACTGATTTTGATAGCACTCCTCGGCTGGTAAACAAACTTCGCCTTTTGGTGAGCGTTAGAAATTATCACTTGAAAGGGGAAGCAGAAACAGGCAGCAGAAGCAGACAGCAGTCATAGGAAAAATTGCGAACGGCCGAAGATCAAACAATGCTCAAATTTAAGCGGAACAGCAAACAGTTGAAATTCGCAACTTTAGCTCAAAACTATTACATTTCCATCCCCATGACGCCATGCCAGTGTCAGAATGCCAGAAAATTCAGAGTGTAAAATGCCCAGAGAGGCTGCCCATGCAAACGTCATGGCAGAAATGGGAAATGTTGCACCGCAAACCAGATTTTGGTAAAGTTAGAAAGTAAGTAACCTAATGCTATAAAAGGGAACTTTACTTTTAAATTTCATTAAATTTCAAATTGTTTTCTATAACATATTTTATCCCAATAGTTTATAAGATAAGTATTACCTACTTTCCCTGATGTGTTATAATGTTATATTTTCTGCATATATTTTATTAAAACAAGTTTACCAATCGCTTGAAATTTTAATATTAAAATTAAAATTTTTAATAAAATCAGCAATTTATATTTCCCTCCCTTTTTCCCCAAGTGCATGACAGCAATGTGGCACAGATTGTGGCAGGGCGGGCTGGTATTTCTGGCCAGCTTTTTTTCCCACTCACTGCTGCTGCTGCTGACGGTGGCATGTAGGGTAAAGTAAGCCAAAAGTGGCGCAGATTGGGAGCAGAAAGAGAAAAGCCAAGGGGAAAAGCTAGAGGCGAATGTCAGCAACCTCAATAAAATGCTGCTGCCATTCGTCGACACCTATTTCCTTTGATTTTTCTCCTTTTTTTATGTTGTTCCCTGGGTCATGATCTGTTTCGTGGGCAGCTATAAATACCGTCAGTCGGGGAAATGCAATCAAATGGAACTGTGGTGGGAGGTGGGAAACCAAAAGCCCAAGGCCCCGGGCTCAGAATTAAACTCAGGACTCACCCAACAGGATGTCACTGCATCCCGATCCGGAGTGCGAGCTCAATGACGAGACGTGTCCGTCCGAGGGACTCTGAGGGGCTTCCCGCAACGGACTGCTGGGCGTGGTTGGGGGCGTGTTGAGGCAACGCTGGCTGCCCAAAGCTGCAATCGGCTGCGATCCGGGCGGCGATTCAATCTTGAAGTAGCTTCCAATCAAAGGCAGTCTGGAAAAGATTTATTTAGAATTTTGTGATATAAATTTGACTCAAGAAATTGGAAAGAAATTGTGTATTATATACTAATTTATTATCTGCCATTCCATATTTAGGAATAGACTTAGTACAATATACCAGAGACCTTGCTATAATTAATCAAATATCTTAATAGGTAATACTAAATGACCTATGATTTAAAGAATTTAATTATATAGGTTTTTTTTAATGAAAAAATATTTATTTAATCCTTCTTTTCCTGTAGAGATTTTCCCGATGACGGTGGTCAATGGAATTTCTTCCCTTGAGTTTCCACAATGTCAATGCCAAAGGTAATTGTTGCAGAGGAGAACCGCAGCGTTGCTTAAAAATTCAAATAATTATCGTTAGCTTAAGTTTGCCGCACACCACACTCCACCTCCCTTGAGTCCCATCCCCCCCTTTGTTTATTTGCTTTGCACGTTTTCAGCTCGTTCCTCTATTATCCGGTGCCAATGCCTCCCCATTCCCATACCCCCTGTCCAAACCCTTCACCAATTCCCTCCCCCCATTGTACGTAATTGATTGGAAAAATGGCCATTCATGTTAAGTGCAGGCGGCTATGGCCATTTATTCCAAGAGATATATATATGTACAAGACGGACAGGGGGGGCAGGCGGAGCTCCTGTATCGGCCATCTCTCTGCTGGCACAATTCTTAACTCGTTTTGCCTCGTAATTGGCCATTTTCCCTAGTTAGGACCGGCACAGAATTTATTGAACATCAGCGTTCTTGTGGGTGGCAAACGCTCGGAGTATTGCCGGCCGACTTTAGCCCACTTTGATCGATAGTTGTGCGGTGCTTGAAATTTAAGAGGTCTTTGCAGTCGGTTTGTTTGCTTTTCAGGTTTTTTAAAGTCTATGCAAATCTCGAGATTTATTGCACTTCCAGCTGGGCTACGACGCCACCTCAAGAGAACCGTATAAATCAAGTATACGCAGCTCAACTGGCTGGGGCATTACTCATACGCCCTGTGGCTTAGGGTAGACCCAAAACCAAGTCAAAACCAAAGCCAGCCGCCCCGAAGGGATAAAAATCAATAGATGCTTTGCATCTTCTCACATCCTGCGGCTTCTTTTCACATTTCCACATGTCCTTTTTCCACTTTGTGGATGCTGATGCTGATGCTGTTGCTGTCATTGCATTTAGTAGTTATAAGGACATTTCCATAGAACAATAACGTTTCGCTTGTATTGTTTCATATTGAAGGAAAGAATATTTTTACTATTTATATAAAATAATAAAAGTAATTTAAATTATTTACGTTATTTTCTTTGAGTTTAATTTAAAATATTTAACAGTAATAATGTATTTTTTGAATGTCTATATTGTTTTAATTTAAATTAACTTGAAATTTATATCCAGACACCAAATTATAATATAAATAGGGAGATTAATTGCTTAAATAATAGAAAATATTAAAGTTTTAGTACTTGGAACAAATAAAATCCTTGCAATCCTTGAAATAGTTTGCAACTTTAAGCGATATTTCATGTATTTAAGAGTATTTATTTGAGTTTATCATCTTTGATGGAACTTCCCATAGCTACTAGTCTGTCTTGTAGTTTGCCTTTACAATATTTCCACGTTGTTATGCACTTCACCCAAGTGTCTTCCACTTGAGTCCGATGTTGCTGTTGCTGCCACTGATGTTGCCGCTGCTGCTGCTGCTGTTGTGTTGCTGCTTGTATTGTCACAATATTTTCGCTTTTCAATGCGCCGCTCGAAAGCACAAGTGAAATATTTGCCCATGTGGCATTTTAGGTTGGCAAGGAGCCCATGCCCGTGCCCGCGCCCGGCCCCGTTTCCGAGCCCTTTTCCATTTCCTTCCTCGTGTCCTTTCTATGTGTGTGCCTCTTTGTGCTGCTCCTCTGTTGCTCAGCGCCTCGGCTCCTCAGCGCCTCCTCTGCTCCTCCGCTCCTGCAGTGCTGAAATCTGCAAAATGGAACTTTTGATTTATGCAGCCGACCATCGATCGCTTTGAGGATGAACTGGGGGGCATTTTTACTCATCTTGGCGTGGGCACCGCGGAGTGCGAGTGCATCTCGTCATTTGCTATGCACTGTCGTCGTTTATTTCCATCAGCCTGCCAAGTAATTTTCACATTTTCACTCATCAACGCCAACGTCATCTCGGCAGGCCCATTGTGTGGGCGTGGCATGCCGGCAGCAACATCTGCGGCAGCAGCAACAATAAGCATGGCGGCGGCAGCAGCAGAAACATCAGCAGATGCTGCTGCTGCTAACTGCGGCTTTTGTGTGTGAAGGAAGTAGGTTAGTGGCTCACTCGTCAGCCAAATGAATGATGGAGTAACTGCGGCAAACTGTGTGTGCCACCAAAGTTCCACGTTCACGTTCCGCGTTCCCCGTTTTATCCCGGCCAATTGTATGGTTAATTGAAAGAGAAAATAACCATAAAGCCCCCTTTGGCTCTTCTCAGGTGTGGTCATAAAAATGGGGCACACATTGTGGTGCCCAGCCAGTATTTATAAACACTAACCTGGTTTTGGTGGACTGCGGCTGCGGGTGCTGCGTCGTTTGGTGTTGGTCCTCCTCCTCGGCGATGATGTGATTCAAACCCGTGGTGCTTGAATACTCCATGGATTGCCGGCCCTCCAAGGGGCTGGCCGTTGTTGAGAGCTGTCACTAAAATACATTTAAGCAGCTGCAACGCCGATCCAAAGGAATTTGTGAGTGAGTGAGTGAGTTCCTTCGAAGCGGAGAGTGTCTCTTTTATGCGCTGCGCCTAAAAGATGCCATGGATTTTTTCACTTTCACTTTTGGGCCAAGCCCCGTGAAGCTCTCACTTTTCTTTAGTTTTAGAATTCAATTTTGCCACAATTCGGAGATGGTCCCGCGGAGACACTGAACGCTAGCCAATGAAGTGGTCGTTGGCTATTGCGGAAATGCTGTTTGCCGTCATAACTGGCATGGAATACTGTAAATCGGCTTTTGGCCACTGCAGTTTTGCCGTTTTTTCCGGAGACCGAGCGACCAGCCTCTGGGCCCGAAAAGCGCCGACGACTCTGAGCTGCGACTACGACAGCGACAGCGACAGGACGACGGCGACTACGACGACGACAACAAAATGCAGCAAAAAGTTTTTAAAGCTGCAGCAGAGGCGGCAGCAGCACCAGCAAAAAGGACCTGCCACAGGATGTGCCGAGGGAAGAGCGAAGCGAGCCAGCAAAACAATCACATGGCTCGCTGCAGTGCAAGCTTGCCGAACAAAATGTTGCCGCAAAAACATAAACAGAGAGCCGCAAGCCGGTGAGAGCCGGAACAGCCAGGAGAGAAGAGAAACTATTGGCAGGATACAAAATTAAATACCTTTTTGGGGATTAAATAAATGAAGTAGGATTAAATAAAAGAATTAAATATGCATAGTACTACACTGACATCAGATTTAGGTGTTGGGTATTATTATCCTTTTTATAAATACTTTTTCAGGTAAGTTAGTCTCATTACTAGGATTGAAAATAGATATATATATAAACCCCTTCTTAATCAAAACTAAGAGTTTTTCTTTTAAACCTACAAATATGTAAGGTAAATATAACATTATTTTAAAACAATTACATTATTCTTACTTCCAATATATTTGGGAAGGAAAAAGGAGTACGAAAGGTCAGATATAAAGTCTGAAACAAATTCCAGTTAAAAAAGAAGCTCTATATAAAATAAAATTCATTTCCCCTTTAAAAGATTTTAATAGCTTTCCAACATATATTAAATTTAAAAACAAACACCATTTCTTTGTTGCTCTCCGAGAGAATTTCCCACGCCGGCGCTCTCCTGCCTAGTCGCCGAGTTTTCGCACTGCCCACGCGAGCTGCACACAATCGCGTGCATGAAATGGAAACCAGGTCAGGGACGCCTTGCTAACGTTCCCCAATCCCCACCCGCTGGATACCCATCTGCATCCAATCCAACGGAAAGCTCTCGCTTTGTTTTTCTTCGCGGCGGAAAAGCTTCGGCGGGAAAAGCTGCCGTTTTGTATCAACATGTACCGCCTCTCATTAGGTACAAAATTCACTCGGGTTTAATTAGTAACAAATATATTTTCTGTATAAATACAATCCTAATGGTTATCGAACTTAAAATGTACGACAAAATCGAGCACCCGCGCAAAACATCGACGGTAAGTCATAGGTATAAAAAACAGGTGAGACAAAGAAACATAAATTCTAGACAGGGAACAAGCATTCACTGCCCTGGCTGCCCTAGCGGCACGGTTCGGTTCGGTTTTTTGGGTTAGGCTCAGTTAGACAAAGTTAACACAAAATGGTAATTACAATTAGTTGGCAAAACGATGGTTTCTCAAGGCACATTTTGGCTTGGCATCCGCTGCTCCAACTCAACGCCGGCTTCAGCGCTTCATCTTCTCCAGAATGGGCACGACCATGTCAAACTTGGGCCGTTTGCCGGGATCCTCGTTCATGCAGATGCCAATCAGCTTGGACATGTGCGACGAGGTGCCCGGCGGTATCTTGACGCGCAGCCCCTCCAGCGCAATCTTCATGCCGCACTCCATTGGCGACCACTCGGCGAATGGCACTTCGCGTGTGGTCAGCTCCCAAATGAGAATGGCGAAGCTCCACATGTCGCATGCCTCCCAATTGCGATCCGCCTGCTTGCGCTGCAGAGCCTCCGGCGACATCCAGGCCGGCTGGTAGATGCGTCCCTTCTCCTGGAACGAGAACTTGGCGTCGCCCATGTTTATTCTCGCCGTCAGGTCCTCGTCAATCATCACGTGATGGCTGTTCAGGTGATATGTGGGTATGATCCTCTCCAGTGAGTGCAGGAAGGCCATTCCCCGGGCAATGTCCAGGGCAAAGCTAACCGCTTGGCTGGTGTCCAGCATCACGCCGGTGTTGCTGTGCAGCAGGCTGAACAGCGACGAGCGCGGCATGAACTGTGAATTAAACAGGAGACATTTGCAAATCACAAGAACTAACTGGAATTACACACTCACCTGACTAATGGTCACCAGATTAGGCGGCGAGTTGCAGGCTCCAATGATGGGCAAAATGTTGGGATGCGAGAAGATGCGCAGCTTGGGGAACTCCTCGTTGAAGTCACGCGATATGCGCGGCGTACACTGGCGCACGGCAAGGATCTTGGCCACCACGTCGTTTTTCTGCCAGCGTCCACGCCATGTTTCGCCTGATGGCGTCACCGAGAGCTTGGTGTGCAGATCCAAATCGCCCATGCTGATGCCCTTAAAGCGCGACAGTGTGGCGTCCCTGGACCTGGTCTTCATGCCCTGCCAGCTCTGCTCCTTGAAGCTGATCACCTTCACTTCGCGTCCGCTCTTCTCCACCAGATCCTGCAGCCTCTTGGCCAAACTGGGCTTGGCCTTATCGATGGGCGTGTGCCCGTCCTTGTTGGTAATTCCCACCTGGGCACCAGCATTCAGCAGATCCTCGCAGATCATGTCGTAGCCCCAGAAGCAAGCGTAGTGCAGGGGCGTGTTACCATGCTCGTTCACCGCATTCACATCGCAACGTTCTTTCAGAAGCTTAAATAGTTTACAAATTATTTAATTTAATTCCTTTTTGGCTAACTATTTATGTACTCACCATTTGGACGACGTCACGGTGGCCATGGGCTGCTGCCAAGTGAAGTGGTATGTCATCGCCCATATTGGTGGCATTTACACGAGCTCCACGCTGTAGTAAGGTCTCCACCAGCTTGGAGTGGCCCTCCTTGGCCACCCAATGCAACGGACTGAAGCCATGGTCGTCGCTAAAATGAAATAAAATATCTTATATCAGGTCAATTGGTCTATTGCATATTCTCTATATATACGAAAGATGCTAATTGAGAATATAAACCCTTTGAGGGATCGATTGTTGATTCCTGTATGCCACAGGAAAACATCTTGATGGCCAGGTTATGGAAATGAATAGGTAATCAGTGTGTGGGAAGCAGGTTTTATGTTTGCGATATGCAAACAAACATACACACATATGTATTTTTAATTCGTCTGTTTACACAACACAAGAATAAATCATGACGTCACTGCCCGAAAGAGTCGCGAAACATTGGGCGTATCGGAGGAGGTGACTAAATAGGATTCCTGGGAATGCAGTGTGCTGGAGAAAACAGTGGAATTTCTTTCAGCGATATCGTTAAGCACTTAGAAAGTGCCCGTTGCGAGTGTAGTTTTCTTTTTTAGTTTTACCCTAGATTATTGTCGTGCTCCGTTTCGTCTAGCCAGAGGCGCACTTGAATTGAGTTGCCCTCGCGGCACCAGTGGAATATGTCCTCCATTTTTAGCCTTCACGCCTTTATTCCGCTTTCAGTCAGTGTTTTATATGGTTTTCTAGCCCAACTAACATTTATAAACGGCTAAAAAACGTTAAATTGCGACAGTTGGGTGGAAAACCAAAACCAAGAATTGCCGCGTTGCCAACTAAAACGAATATTTCCAAATAACAATTATCGTTGTGGACTATCGATAGCATACATGGTAATCAGTATTATTCTGAGTTATATTTTAAAATATTTTTTCTTGTTTAATTAACAGGAGCATTCTATTTGGCACTTTAACAACATTTCTTCTCTATTTACTAGATGTTTTCAAGAATTAAGAAAAAACCAAATTCATCAAGGCAGTCAGGGTTTGCTATTAAAATTAATATAAATTATTGATTTAAAATTTTTGTATGATTTTCCAGATTTAAAAGATTAAAAAAATATATCACATATGTTCCATAAAGAATTAAATAATAAATAAATATTATTTCTTTCAATTTATTCAATATATCTAAGTATTTTTGGCTAGCTTAAAGACCAATAGGTGGCATCACAAATGGTGATTGGCAGTTGTGGAAAGAAGCAGAAAAGTACAACGTGCGCCGCACAAACATTTGTTTGAAAACTTAAACTTAGTTTAATTACTGCCAGGGAGAAAGATTTAAGTAGCCAGAATGAAGCTCAGCACGTACAACTTTCTGACATCCATGGCCATCAAGGGCGTAAAGGTGGGATTCCCCCTCAAGCTGACGGTGCGTATTGGTAGTTCACTGTGTATCGATATTTCCATAGACTCTTTAATGGAATTTGTTTAATTTTTCCATTTAGATAAACAAAAAAGAAGTGGTGGAGACGGAGTTTAATCCCACCTTTGTGGAGCGACTGCTGCCCAAGTTGGACTGGTCGGCGGTTTATGGCGCCGCCCAAGTGGTGAGTTCTCCATACGTTGTTTTTAGCAAGGAAGATAGTTAAATAGTTATTTAAACAAAGATACAAACTTTATTAATTGAAATGCAATCCTCCCAAGAATCGTACTAAAATAATTCATCTTCCAGGCTGAATTAACAGAAGACATACCCGCCGTGCAGCCTGAAAACATTGGAGAAAACGAGGCTCTCCTGCAGAAGCTCCATCACCTGCTCTTCGAGATCGATGTGCTCGAGGGCCAACTGGAGTGTCCGGAAACCGGAAGGGTATTCCCCATCACCGATGGCATTCCCAACATGCTCCTCAACGAGGACGAGGTCTAAATCGGGCCCATTTGTGCTTTTCTGTAACATAATCCCTATCTCCAGACACGCATTATAAATATTAAGTAAGTTTGCTAGTTTTAAAGTCAGTGTTTATTTACGAGTTACTAAAAAATAATTGGAGCTTGGATGGAATATGTGTTTTTGGATTTTGGAGATCTACACGTGACGGGTGTGCGGGCAGGATTTGGGGTACAATATGTAGAGCAAAATACACCTAATGACACATATATTAGTGGTAAGTCTGGATTTCTGGAGGGTTGTGCTTGGCTAGTCGCCACTAAGATTCATCTTCTCTCTCTCTTTGGCACTCTAGCGGAGACTCGGATGTGGGTAATCTCGCCTAGTTGCATTTGATGTTGGGGCTCTTGTTGCTGCCCCGGGCATAGATGCTGCCTTTGGCTAGTCCAGCCTGGGCTCCCTTGCACAGTTCCGAGTTCCTGCCCGTTGGCTTGTAGCCGCGATCTGCCAAAAGGCCAGCATCCGATCCTTGGGCGGAGTGCTTTTGCAATAGAGTGGTATTGGGACCATTCCAGGTCACATAGTCCGCTCTGTAGGGGTACAAGATTGGTATTAAATAAATTAAATGAAAGTTTTTATCTTGATTACATACAGTAAAAGATTTTCATCCGCTCCTTTCGTCAACTGAGCATTGGGTCCCAAGCTGGCCATTCGCTCGATAATGGACTGGAACTCCGTCGATTCCGAACTATGTGAGTTGCCAAAGCCAGAGGACTGCTGCCTTATCCTGCATGGGGAATATTGAACTGTCATTAAACAACTTATCAACAATTTAAAGAGATTAAATAAGCGTTTAGGCATGCCAAAATAAACGAGCAACAAGGATAAGAACATAAATAGGTGGAGTTCCAAACAGAGGATTCCCTGCCATGCAAGATCCTTCCAAAAAGAATGCATGCGCAACGACTGACTCTACTTTTAGCGAAAGGATAACGGTATCGGGCATACTTCAGTGAGTCTGTTTTGGCGCGTGCCCGACTTTCGAATGTCGCCCTCACAATGGATGAGGTGTTGGACTGGGCCGAGGTGGCCGAGGCCAGCGATGAGGACGTCATTGATGTTGAGTAGGAGGAGTAGGAGCTAGCACTAGCATTCGAGGAGCCATGCAGGTAGCCGCTGATGCTGTAGTTGTTTTTGTAGCTGGTGCCTCTGGCCAGGATGCCCTTGGTGGTCAGGCGCTCGTAGCCCTGTTGCAGGATGCCAGTGCAGGGTGACTGTGCGGGTGAGGCGTATGAATGCGATGAGGATGCGCTCGAGATGGATGATAAATGCGCTGGCTCCTCCTGCTCCTCCACTGTGGGAGTGGCCATCGGCGTGACCGGACCCAAAATAATCTGGGTGGTGGCCGTCGACGGTGTGGTGACATTGATGGATGGCAGTATGTGGCGCTTGTGAGGTGGCTTCGATTTAGATGCGGATGCGGAGGCAGGCTTGGTCTCCACCACCACGGTGAGCAGGCTGGATGAGATTGGATGGCGTGGCGTGGCATGGCGCAAAGCAAGCGGACAGTGGTGTGTGGTTCGTTTGGTTTCGGGAGTTCGGTTTAGTCATTAGGCGGCAACAAAAGTTCACAGAGAAAATAGGCAGTCGATTAACAAACGGATAAAGCGGCGGGACGGAGAGAGAAGGGGTGTTGGTGGGGCAGAAAGCGATTGGCAAAGACCTTGGCCATGATCGGAGTTGGGTTTCGGGACAAGAGCTACCTGTCGTCGGTCTTCAGACCGTCCACCTGTTCGTCGGTCGTAGTCCTGGTTAGCTCCAGGTGCTTGGGATTCGATGGAACCTGCTTCTGGACCCTCTGCTCATCCTCGTCCTGCACAATCTGCAGGATTTGTGTAGCCCGATCCTCGGCGTAGTTAACCGATTCCAGGGCCATCAAGATAATGCGCTCGGCAATCTGCGGATACTTTTCCTTGAGCAAAGTTTGCACTGAAAATACAGGAAATTAGTGGCGATATTTATTCCTTTCAAGCACTTACTTTTGGTCTTCTCCTCCTCAGTGTATTCCTTGGGTCGCAGTGGAATATGCTTCGTGCCCTGGTCACCGCCCGTCTGCTGATCTTGGGCCAACTCAGGTGGTCGATTGTTGGGTCTGTGGGGCTGCTGCATCTCGCGTTTTGTGTAGCCCAGCGAAATCAACTTCTCCGAGGCGAACTGCACATTGTTGTCCGCGTTGGCAAGGATGTCCAGGAGCAGCTCTTCATCTGCCTTTGGAAATATGTTCTTCATGTATCTGGGGATGAGTATAGAGTGTGTTAGTCAGGGTGTATAGCAAAAATTTAATTAATTATTAGTACTGAAGTTTAGCTTAAGAGAAGTGAAAGTGGTTTCGACAAAATAGCTTACAACATTTATAGTTTTGAAAAATGTAATATCCATAATTAAATGTAAGTGTTAATATAGTTAGAATTTAAGATAATGCCCAAAAAATGTGCTAAGTATTTACAGGTTTCACTTCCAGTAAGGATTTTTCTCTCTTAAGTGGAAAATGTAGATCACAGTTTTCTATTTCTCAAGGATCAGCTTTTTGTAGCATTTTTTGACTATTTAAAACCCATTGCTAATTTATAGAAATATTCTCCATAGTCTGTATTTTTTCCTTGTTAAAATCCATCTCTTTGCTGAGCGGATTTCCTTCATAAAATCCAAAATTAAGTAAACCCCCAGCGAACCTCAATTTCATCTTGGGCGACGAGTGCGGCCTGGGCGAACTGCGCCATTGCGGCGATCCGTGCAGAGCCGACGGCACCGCTGACCCCGGGGGCAGGACCTGTTGCACCTGGTGACCGCCGGGGCCGCCAGGACCGCTCTGCACGCTCACGAGACTACCGAAGCGTCCGCCGGGCAGGGGGCTGGCCGTGCGCGATGTGCAGCGACTAGCCGCCGTGTCCGGACGACGCGCCGGTGGTGTCATGTAGAAGGCGGACCTGCTGTGGAACAGGTGCCGCTGCGAGGGCGGCGTCACAAAGGGACCGGGCATGGTCACCGGGTGCTTCTCCACCTGCAGGGCGCTGATGACGACGGCCTCGCTGTTATAGTAGCTGTGGGTTCGTGGGTTAGTAAGCGTGGGATTTGGGTTTGATCGTGGGTTAATCATGGGTGCAGTAAGCGGCAGACATAGGCATATAAGGCAGCGTGTGAGAAGACAGAGACGTAAGTACGCAGATTAGTGGAGATTAGCGGGATTAGCACGAAAGCTCGAGGGGATTGCACAACCAATTACTTACCGTTTCAACAGCAGGCGAATGTGAGGCTCGCCCGCCGTGGGGAACATGTTCTGGATCTTGGTCACCACCGCATCCGTTTCCACCTGGGTGGTAAATGAAGTCTCCTGGATTGTTGAGCGCCGCGAGAGATTGGGACCCAAACGAGCCCGCTGAAAGGGCAAGGGTGAAGACATTTCCTGGAGGAAAAGAATATGAATATGTTTTTAAAATCTTATTTTGTTTAAAGCTTTATTAATAATTTATTAAATAAAATAAATAACAATTAATAATCGGGCATGAAAAACTTATATTTCATGGGTAAATGTAAAATATTTAAAAATTTCCTCCTTATTGGATTAAAAGCTCTTTAAGTTCTTGGCTTGAAATGGTTTCTATGGCCTTTAATCAGTATCGATTTATAAAGTGTAGGATATAGGCTAGCACACTTGAAATCTATAAACTTAAAATAGATTTCAAGACATTAATTTACAATATGCTTGTACTTTCTTTGCCACAACAGCTCAACATTGTGTGAGTTTACAAGCCTGAAAAGATTTCTAAGCTTCTCCAATTTAAAGCCAAGCCTTATTGGGAGTAATTCACAAAAAGAAACCCACGTAAATAAATATTTATTGTTATTTTTCTCTTCACATAATAAACGAATAAATGCTAGCCCACTTACCAAGTGTCCCCTGGAGGAGGCCGAGAGCAGCGGACTGGTCGAGATGTTGTGCAGCGTGGGCTGCTGTCGCTCCTGAAAGGCCCGAATTGCCGTCAAATTGTTGCTCGGATGGACGTGGTACGGCGAGCTGTTGTGCGAGGTCTGCGCCTGACTGACCATCTGCTGCAAGGAGCCAAAGTGTCACCGTGTGAGCGCACAGGATAATCGATAAGTGCAAGGACTGCGAGCGAGGTACCTTACCTGCAAGGCTATCGACTCCGTGGAGCAGCGCTCGTTCTGTAGCTGCCTGTAACTGCGTCCGCGCGGATCCTCCAGCTGCATGGCCTTGGTCAGGTAGTTTATGTAATAGCTGGAAAGGGGAATCGAGAGGGGGACATGATGAGCTTGGCGCGAATCAAAGGCCATCTAATGACCTCCCTTTCAGAGCCCAATGCCCGTTCAGGGCCATGCAAAAGCTCCAAAAGAAGGGTGGGTTTTTACAGCCGGCCGGCTGGCTGGCTGGTGGTGGTTTTCGGACGCGGATGCGGATACAGATTCCGACTCGATTCGGGCTCGGATTCTGGCCACATGTTGATGCCTCCTTTTGGGGGGGAAGTGGACAGGTAAAGGGTAAAGAGAGTGGAGGAGCTCTAAAGCGAGGCACGTGCCAAGTAGCTGCCAAAAGGCGGGCAAGCAGTCGTCATCATTTCCATCGTTTGGCAGGCAATCTTAGCTCTGATTTGGGAATGGGAGTCGACGGGGAACAACTCATCTCCGGCTGAGTGGCCCCTTGAATTAACGTATGACAGGGTCTTCGGGCTGGCTGCTTAATTGCCCAAGCCCACCAGGGGGGCAGGAGGATTTTATAGGAGAGGTTGCTCGAGGAGTTAAAGAATCCGCTGGCATCCAGCGACGCGGAAGTGACACAATTTATGCATCTCAAATGGCTAAGGAGCTCCTACTGGGACTGGTTCATTTAAAGAGATGGGGGTCCCACTTGAGTGCTTGCGAGTTCAAAGGTTAAAGCTTAACAACACCTTTTATATATTTGTTTACTAAAAATATGTGTCTTTGATTGGTTTTTGGATATTACATTAATTTTATTTTATTTTTATATACAGCAATTAATTTAATTTATATAATAAACTGATGAAAGAAGTTTCTCCATGAATGTTCTTAGTTAACTTTTAATTTTAATTGATTCTTAGCGAGTTTAGTTTATAATCTGTATTATTGAATAGGATTTTAATGATTTAATAGATTTAACAATATTGAAAGATCTTTTAAAACATTAACTACGAATGATAAAGATTTTGTCTCTATCTTTTTGTTAAACATTCTTTAATATTTAGGTATTTGTACTTTATTTTTAGCAAGTTTTCATAGAAACCTAATTTATAAACTTTTTTAGTTTAAAAGATACTTTAAAATAATGATATTGCAACTAACTATTCGGTATTTAGGTAATTTTTTGCTTAGTTTTAATGGAAATCGTTTGATAAATTTAATAAATTTACTTTAAGCACTTAAATGCAAAAAATGTTGATAACATATTTAAATTTTCACATTTTAAAGTATAAAATTAAATTATATGTATACGTTAGCACTAATAAAACCAGCAAAATACACATCATTAAACCCACATCATTTGTAGGAAAAGTATTCCTAGATGAACTCCATGAAAAACCCTTGAATAATTTTCCTACCGTAAAAGGAAATGTCGTAAACCTTCACTTTATTGGACTCCCACCGCCGCCCACTTGGCATTTTAAAGTCGCCGAGTGACGGGGGAGCTTAAGCTGCCACCGCCCACCACAAATCACCGCCCAACCATCGCCGGAGGCAACCCCACCCATGGCGGGAGGCACCTACCCAGGGCAAGGCACGCAAATTTATCAGCCGCCGCCTGCCGGGGCAAACCTATCAGGTTTCCCTCCCTTCCGTTCCGCTCCATCTCGCTGGTACAGTCAAGCCCAAGCCCGAGGTTCCCCAATCACAATTATTACTCACGATATAAAGCGGTTAATGCAAGCATAAATATTTATGACATCGGGTTGCATTCATTCACTACAGACTCACCAATTGCCCGTCGCCTGATCATATTTGCAATCCCAGCCGGGCGGCAGCTTCTGATAGCCGCCGGATTCGCTCATTTTCGCTGCACGAGAAACACTACAAACTTGCCGAACGAGATACCAGATACAAGCTTCGAGATACAAGATACGAGAGGTACTCGCTTTTATTTTATTTGCACTGAATGTTTATGGACATTTAAAGTCGCATTCGCAGCTTGTTTGCCAACCGTCGTAGTCGTCGTCTGCAACCCCGAAAAAGTTGCCAGCCAGGACGGCCGGGAGTGCCCTTGTCCGCGGCCGGGAGTCCAAAGCTTTGTAGTTGGCTTCGTTGGGGCGGTTTTGGGGGTTGTAACCACCCTCTCGCTTGGCAGCAGAGTTATTTTTGTTTACAAGGCGCGCTGCTGCCGGGAAAAAAAAATAATAAAACACAGCGCATACGATGTGGCGTGCCTTTAGTGGCCAAGTGGTTGGATTTGCCCTTAGAGTTCTTTCGGGGGAGTCCTGCTCCTGCCGTCCGAGCGATAAACAACCGCGCGAGCCAAGCTTTGAGAGTCAACTGAGGGAAATCACAGCCAGGCGAAGCTTTAGATGCTGCGCCAAAAAAGAGAGCTCAAAGTTACGTTGGAGCAGCTTTTCCTGCTTTTTCAGAAAAACTAAATTATGGCCACACAGAAATTTAAATTTAAATTTACTCTATTAACAATGTTTAATATAACATAAAATTGTTTTCAAGGGAAAGTTAAGATTTTTCATAATTAAAACTTTTATCTTAGCTCTCCAAAAGTAACTCTTTTTATAGAGAACCTCTCCCAACCTTTGCTTTAACTTTCAATACCACTATAGCCAAGCCACAAATTCATCTTGATAAACCCATATTTCGATAATACATTCCTATATATTTCCTTATTCAACTTAGTTTTCAAATACACAACAGCAAAATGGCGGAAGTCACTATACAACGAATTTCTTCGAACTATCTCCAAGAACTGGAAGAGGAGCCCACAGGACCACCCAAGCTGACCAAGGCCCAAAAGAAGGCCATGAAGAAGGAGGCCAAGCGGTTGGCCGTTATTGCGGAGAAGCGCCTGATCATGCGGGTAAGCAAAGGTGACGCCAGGATATGCAGTGCCTGAAATATTTAAAATTCCTTTCAGGATGCCTTGATGCGGGAACTGGAGATAGGCAAGCGCATGGAGGAGCGTGGCAACGATGAGTGGCATGAGATGTGCCGCGAAATCAAGATCAAGGAGCTGAGGGAGGAAATGATATCTTGGGGCGAACGCGCAGAGCGCCAAATATCCTCCAAATCAGACCACATCAAGATGCTGCTGGACGACATGACCCAGACACAGGATCTGCATGTCCACTGCTTCAGCAAGACAATTGAGCTGACTGATCACATCCGCGACTGCTTCCACGTAATGCTCGGCGGGGTAAAGACGATGTATGCCCAGCAGGCGGACGAGCTGCTCCGCGACTACTACGAAGAGGTGCGACGCCGCACCGAGGAGATGGAGGCCATGCAGCTGAACGCTGAGAACATTATCCATGCCACCAATATCACCACGCGGGACGAGCTCAAGGAGGACTACAACATCTACCTGGAGCAGCGTGATGATCGCGTCAACACCGAGATCGAGAATAGGTTTCGCATCCGGGACCAGGTCGCCTATCAAATGTTAGAGATGATGCAGCAGCTCAACGAATTCGTAGAGTCGCTGCGTAGCACCGAGCTGGATGCCCACAAGTACGAGAAGATCGCCTGGCTGACGGAGCGCCAGGAGGCTTTCATGGAGGAGTCGCGCAAGCTGAATGCCGAGGAGGCCAAGTACATCAACATGCAGGCGGAACTCCATCGCGAGATGGTTCGCATAGATACGGAGAACACCTCCACGCTGAACGATCTCCGTCTGGAGTTCCAGTACTTCACCAATGTGCGCAAGAAGATCGAACTCAACCAGGAGATGGATCGGAATATCACGCACGAGAAGCTGCGGATCCTTACCGGCGAGTGCTACGATTTGACCAAGGTAGGGGAAATAATCTTTAGGCGTCTGATTTTTTATCCAACTCTTTCCCTCAACGAAATCCCAGCAAATGGAGAAGCATGTTAAGGGCGGGGAGCTGCTCCTGGCCCTGTCCATCACCTGTCGGAAGCTGCAGACCGAGTCGGAGAAGGTGATCTTGGGCGGCGAGGTCTTCGACGAAACAGAGTTGCCGGAGTCCGAGGAGTTCACGCTAAAAACTCTTAACCTAAAGAACCACGTGGACATGACCGAGGAGGAGCTGATAGAGCTCAACAAGAATATGCAGAACTTTTGGCGCCGCCAAGCGATGGCCGAGGCCCAGAATCTGCTGATGATCGAGGAGAAGCGTCGCCTCAACGAGGACAATCAGCGGCTGATCGACTTCATCAAGTCCATGAGCGTCACAGAGGATCCCGAGGAGCTGCGGTCGGCCATACATGTGGCAACCTGTGAAAACCAACCCATGCCGCCCTATGTCTTCCAATCCAAGTGCCAGGAGTTCAAGTCCAAGAAGATCTTCAAGTCGGCCATGGCCCATAAGGATTATAAGCATGAGGCCGAGGATATTCTGAAGGATGTGCTTCTGGATTACTCATACTGAACTCGATGTACTAACAAAATTTTAACAGCTCAATTCTTGTGGTTCAATTAAAGCTAATTAAAATGGCAGGTCAGTTGATCTTTAAATTAATTAATTACGCTAATAATTTAGATGATTCTGATAAGAAATTTCCAAATAAAAATAAATTTTAAATCTCTTTTTAGTAATAAATTCACACATTTTTTTGTTTTATAATATAATTTCCAATTTAATAATTACGTATTTGTTGAACACATAAAAGGCTGCCAAAAACAGATAGTGTATAGTTCAGTTATTTATAATATATAGTATTCATTCAATAAACTCTGATATTCATATCTAATGTAAATGTGCAAACTGCAAGTCTTTACTCTACCACATATTGCTAATGGTTAATGGTTAACTTTAGGGTCCGAAGGGGAGGATATGTGTAACAAAATATAATCGGCACCAGCGCAAATCAAACTGTTGCGAATATCAATATTTCTTGCAGTGTAAAGTAACTTAGTGCTTTGGTCCGGCAAAATGCAGAAGCGTCTCCAGCATATGGCAACGGGTGAGCTGGGCTCCCCTATTTCAAATCCTTAGCTTCCTCTCTCTCTCGCTTTCTGTCCCCATCTTAGACGAAGGTCAGGGGCTGGATCTTGAGTTTCTCGGCCAGATTGGCGCAGGTCTTGAGCTGGTTCTCCAGATACTGGATACCGCCGGCAGCATCGACGGCAGCCATTCCCTGGCTCTCCTTGTCGCCGGCCAAAAGGACGGGCTTGCTGGGATCGGTCTGTCAAGGAAAACAATATAAATAAATAAACCGAACATTAACAATAAAGAGATGGCTATACTCCTTACCGGTGTGGTGCCCCTCAGGCGGGAGTTGAAGTCAGTCATGCGCTCCTCGAAGTTGGGAGCAAAGCAATTGGGATCCACGGCGATGAAGACCTGGCCGAGATCAGCAGCCGAGTCAGCGCCGGCATGCGTCCACTTGCGCACCTGCGTGGAGTAGTTGGCGCCAGACATCACGCCAGACAGGATGTCGACCATGGCACCCAGGCCATAGCCCTTGTAGCCGGAGGTTAGCTCCGATCCTCCCAGCGGCATTAGGCAGCCAGTGGCAAAGCCAAGCTCGGCATCATTGGTCACATTGCCTTCGGGATCCTGGGCCCAGCCATCGGGCAGTGGGGCTCCCTTGCGACGCTGAATCTCGATCTTGCCCACAGCCACAGCGGTGGTGGCCATGTCCAGCAGGAATTTATCGCCATTGGTGGCGTTGGCTCCCAGAGAAAGGGGGTTGGTGCCCAGTGCAGCTTCCTTGGCCCTCGTAGGCGCCATCAGCGGAGAGGTATTCGTCATGGACATGCCCACCAAGCCCTGCTCCATGGCCCGAATGGCATACCAGCCGGCCATGCCATAGTGATTCGATCCCTTGGCGCACACCCAGCCAACGCCCACAGTCTTGGCCTTCTTGATAGCCAGATCCATGCAATAGTTGCCCACGACGGCCCCCAAGCCATTGAGGCCATCCACCCAGGCGGTGGCCGGGGTCTCCTTCAGGATCTTGGGAATGGCTCCGCCATCCGTGGAGTTAATGGCCAAATCGTTGATGTACATTTCCAGGCGATTCATGCCGTGGCTGAAGTGTCCGCGGTGATCGGCGGCCACCAGAAGATCTGCCTGAGCCTCGGCATGGGCTTGGGGCACCTTCACGGCCTTGAAGCAGTCGATCATGAAGCGACGCGACTCGGCGACGGCCACCAGTTTGGGAGCAGCGGATGACATGGCGCGGATCGAGGGGTCTAAAAGAACGAGAGGGTTGCTTTACTTTTTGGACTCGGGGTATTCTAGAGATTCTTCCGTCGAAGAAGAGCGGAACGTGTGCGGTCGGATACGCGGCGTATGAGCGACTGGAGGCGAACGCCAAATAAATAAGTGGACTGAGGCGATAGAAGCGGACGTCTAATTGTTCCGGCAATCTCTCACCCATACCAAGAAGAGGCCAAAACCCTAGGCGGTTGGAAACAACAAACCAAGGGGCTCTCTATGGAGCATACATAAGCGGAAACGAAAGGGGGTTTTTAGGGGTTAAAATTAAATTAGTAATTATTTTCACAGCTTTTTGAATTTTTTAAATAGATACAAATAGTCATAATTTTATTAATTAATAAATATTATATATCCGAAACTAACAATTTAATAGAGTTCGTAAAATATTATCAAAACGCTCAGTATTGTTGCCAATTTTCGAAAACTACTTATAGCACAGGCTTAAGATGATAAAGTAATATACAAATATTAATTAGCTTGGAATATCTTTCTATTATAATTGATAAAATAAAAAATGATATTCCTAACTTCAAGATCAAGCCCCTCAAAGTATATATTTTAAAATCCCCCTAAGAAACACACACAGAATCCGCCTCTGATTTTTAAGCATATACTCTGCCTTTGTTTTCTGTTTTTATTTTTTGGCAAACCCGAAATTCTTGATGCGAATATGCTTATCAGCATTATGTTTGGTCAGGTTTCCATTGGGTTGCTCGGCTCCTCTACCTTATTCAGTATATAAGTTGGGCAGATATGGATCCGCAATCTCTCAAATGTTCTGGCGCGTGTAACGTCTTTATACATAAATATATAAAGTAGATATTTTCGATTAGACTCTCTGCTTTCTATTATAGGGGGCTCGCAAGTCTATATACACTCATTATTTATTCATTCGCTGCTTATTTATTATTTGAGCGCCAGTATTTCGAGTTATTTGCGGTGCGTGTGTGGGCCGTGTGTGAGTATCTGTGTGTGCCTGCCTGCCTGCCGAGCTAGTAATGACCTTGAACTTGTGGAACCTATTTGTGTACTTTGAAATTAACGCGCTCGAATGAATGGGAAGCGAAACTGCCGGTCTAGGCCATTCCAATTGGAGTTCATTTACATCCAAGGCGGTGGGGGGAAAGTGGGGCGTATTTGGTAGACCAAATCGCCATAATCGTGTTGACCTTACACAATGAAAGCGAGTGTGACAGAGTGCCACATGTGCACACACATAAGCCCACAACTAACCCCCAATTTAGTTAATGGCTTTACGAGCCTTATCTTATCGCCATTTAGTCAGACCACTCGAAAAAAATTGAAATTGGCGAAGAAAAAGTGTTGCATGCAAAACGATTTCATGGAAAATTATCTAATAAATAGGGGGAATTACTTTAAGAGGTTTTCTTTATATGAAATATCCTAATATTAGAATATTACATCTAAATTAAAGGGTTTTTTAATGTAAATTAAGTTTATAATTTATAATTTATAATAAGAACAAATTGAGAATTAAATAGGAAAATCTGAAAAATTGCCGAACTAATTCTTTGAGTAGTAATTTTCATTAAATAAGGAAATAAGCAAGTCCATAGATTATTTAATATATAAACCTTAAACTTAAGCCATATAAATATGGAAAAACAAATTGATAAAATTGAGTCAATTTTTATAACTTTTTGGCTTTAAAAATTTGTTGATTCTGTTGTAAAATATACAAAAATATATCTACATATGAAATGAATGAAATAAATATTAATATATAAAAGGACATTTAGTAGTCAATATTTAGATAAGTTTATGCCAGATTTTACACTCTTTTTTTAAGAGAATTCTAGAATGTTTTAAACCGATCTCCTAAAAAATTTAAAGCCTGACTCACTCTTGTTTCAAATGGCTGAAACACGACTTTGTATATTTATTCTATGGTGAAATATGGTCTATTTATACCCCGCTCCATTTGCTAATTATCAAGTATTTCTCCAGCTTTCATCGTCTGACTCCCTATCTTATCGGCAGTCCCAAAAATGTATGTATATAATTTAGTATTTAATTTCGGGGCTCTCGCTTTAATCAATCTGGAGCAGTCTCGAACATTAAGTAATAATCTACAACTGCTGGGCTTAGGTAAACAAGTTTTATGGCCGATTCGCTGTGCTCATTAACACCTTTTTGAGTAATGACAGAAAAATGATCGATCCGCACTCGGCCAGCGGGTGAGTGAAATTAAACCAGTTTCTGTTTTTGCGCTTTTAAATGCCTCTTTATTTTTGCCACAAAGGGAAGAACAAGTGTTTGATGCGCTTTCAACGAGGCAATCAAAATGCGATTAGTAATGATTCCCTGGCAGACCCAGTGACGCCTCCGTGTCCCAGTTTATTTTCGATTCCTTTTATTGTTTTTATCGTTAATTAAGAGTCAGACCCCTTTTTCTTATAAACACAATCGCCACTTGTTAGTCAGACATTTTTTGTTTTTTGTTTACGGGGGACTGTGCTTGGTTGTCAAAAAGCAGCATTTGTTTTAATTATAAATGTCTATAAAAAATTCGTAAGCACAGCGTGTGGGAGTCATTATGAGAATATATTGCAAAAAACCGGCTGAGGGAAAGGAAAGAAGGGAGCAAGGGAAAGTAGTTGAGACGATAGATTGATTTTTAAAACTTCAGTTGTCAGCTGGTGAATTTCATGAATATTTTGCATATTTTGAATATTTAGGTTGCAGTTTGTTATAATTATATTAGTTTAGCTTTCCTATTTTAAAGCAGAATATACGAAATTGTTGTAACAAAATAGTAAAGTAATTAAATAAGGGAGGAAAAATCTTTCTTTTCTTTTTTAGCCGCACAAATGCTAAAGTCCTTTTTGTAGTAAAGTTAACTTAATCGAGCCTTGATTTAAATGCATAAAGTTAAGCAGTTTAAACTTATAGCTGAAAAAGCTTAAATAATTTTAGTTAAAGTTAAACCTGCCTAAAAATAATGTTATTTAGGTTTGCGGTTTAATAACACTATCATTATTATCATTATTAAATAAAAAACCACAACAAAGCCTTGCGATAATTATTTCTATGTATTTAATTTTAAGTATCTTTTATGTGCAAAGTGATAATAAGTTGAGATATTTCGAATAAACAAATATTTGTTTAAAAATCTCCAACTAAAACTTTTCAGTTCAATCTTCGTATTCTTTCCAATTAGATTTCTTGGCATTATCGGTTTCTTGTTCCCAACTCGAAAACCTCCAGTTGGAAATCCGTTACGAGCTTGAATCACGAAATCTAAGCATTAAATCTATCTGCTGCCGCGTAATAAATCAACAATTGCACGCGCAATTTGCATAATTAAAGTTTTGAACTCACCGCTTGCCACATTTGGCGCCTGCGCTATCTTTGTTGTTGTTGTTGCTGTTGATGCTGCGGCTGCTGTGAAAATTGCACTGGGCCGCCCACAGGTGTGCATGGCCTGTTGTGGTTGTTGTTGGCGCCTTTGAAGCGTTCGAACAGGCCGCTGCCAGTTGGCAGCGAGGGCGGGGGCGTACCAGTGGGCATGGCTGACCGCCGATCGCCGGAGCAATGTCATCGTAGTCATCGTAGCCGACGAATAAGGCAAAAGGCGAACTCACAAAAAAGGTAACCAAAACAGAACAGAAGAGAAACAACAAGGCAGAGCGAAGCGAGGGAGAGAGAACGAGTCTAGTGGCAACAGCTGACGTCGTCGCCTTGTGAGCTTTGCTTTTTCGCCTGCACTTTTTAGTTATTCTCTAATTCTCAAGTGACTCACAACGCTTATTCTCCACTCTTCCGCTGGTCTTTGGGAGATTTAATCGCGAGCGGAATAATTGCCCAAAAAGATACAGATACAGGAGCTAATGTTATTGGCGGGACGTCGACTAACCGCACTATCACGTAAAGTATTTAAATTAACTAACAATCAACACGCAATTTACGTAACAGCAACAAACAACAGTCACAGCAACAACAACAAACAACGCCAATTGGCACGCCAAATCCCAATCAGAGCCACAGAGTCACAGCTATATAGTAAGCTCTCCGGATCGGTCGTCTTTATCGTTCGAAGCGACAATCTGAACTGCCATGAACTAGCATCGCCTAGCTTTTCCACACAAGGTGCCCCGAACTGGGGAAAAGCGAACATTTAAATAGAAAAATTCAATTCAAAGCTGCCGCCTGACATGCGTATTGGGAGGTGTGATGAGAGGAGGGTTTCTTTTGCATTTTACGACTATTAAAAAAGTGATAAAAAATATGTGCTTGTATAAGTAATATTTATATTTTTGCAGAATCAACAATTGTTATTGTTATTTTCCATCTTTTTTGTTTTGTTTTTATTGGCGAAAAAGCTGCAAAAACTTGAGATAGTACTGTGCAACGCCCACTTACAGTGTTACAAAGTGTCCCTTTTAGCCGAGACTCACATCCAAACAATTTTGGCGCAATGAAATTTAAGCTAAACTTAAACACGGTTTCTTTTATGTTTTCATATAATAAATCTAAATAAAACAGAACATTAATAAAACCGAACGAATTTAAGCAATATTATGTAAAATATCCTCTTTGTTAAGGGTAGAAATTCCATCAAAAGCACAATATATATTTGTCAGAATCTTTAATAGTCCTAACAATATTTTATTTATAAAACCTACATAAAGTAAAGATTTTTAATGAATCTTTGTTTCTACATATAAATCTTTATGTTTGTTTTATTAATTTAATCTAAAACTCAATCAAAATTTGAGGGAAAACAAAATATATTCAAAGAGTCATAATACTTATTAATTGTTTATATTTTACATATATTTGAAAATATTGCGTAATAATATTATTATTCTAAAATGAAAAATCGTATTTAACGATTTTAGAGAGTTACTCCTACTGCTACAGTAAAAATTAATCTTTGATCATTTGTTATTGTTGGGATTTATTTTTATATACTATAAATATGAATATATACAATGAATATTTTTATTATAAACAAACAAATTTGGCTAATCTCATACAGAATCGAAGCTGTGGCTGTTGCTGTTGCCTGTTTTGTTTGTTTTAGAAAATAACTACTCACTCAATATGGTTATTTGTACGGTGTTTGGTTATTTAACCTGACTTTCAATTAACGAATAATTTAAGTCATATTTATATTTATACATACATGCAAACGAATAATGTCGCTAGTCGGTTGACTGCCCCTATTAGCACATGGGCAGCCGCCGATCACCTTTGACAGCGACCCACGCACAGGTACAACACGGGTACAGGTGCTCCGGACTAATTCGATCGTAATTAATCTATAGAGCGCTATCAAAAGCCTGCGCAAGTTCTTAATTGGCAGTTACAGGCAGCCTTTGGCGACGATTTTGGGCTATGCCAGTCGACTTGTCGCTGAAGGCAGAAAACAAACAAACAAAAGCGATATCAGCTAACACTTACTACCACATGTATGTCATCATCACCACCGCCATCATCATCATCATTACGGGCTGACGGCTGAGTCAGTGGATCGTCATGCATGGTGGTGGCTAATACATAGAGAGAAATACTGAAATTTGCATTTGTTTTTAAGATGATTATTTGAAATGAGAAAATATATTTTAAGTTTATTTCATTTTAAATGAAAAACCATTAAAAAATACAACAAATTTGCTTATATTTAAATAATATGCTAAAAATATATAATTAGGGATTACAAATCATTAAAAAATTTTACCCAAAAGGAAGAAAAATAGTTGGTAAAGCTATAATTATACTGCCAATTCCAGGCTTTAATTTCATACTTTCAAATTCAGTTTGAATTGTTTTCCAACTTCTAGATATCTCAATAATGTAACTTTCATGTATTCTAATCCATAATTTTAATACATTCTCCATTTTCATATCGCAAATATAAAAAGATAAATTTCTTTCTCTGCACGATCATTGCTTTGTTGCTTCGGTGACCCCTGTGGCGACGCCTCTGGGCGAAATGTTGTCACTGGGCCTCGAAGATTCTCGCTGGGCTTTCGCTCCGCGTCCCCATGCGCATTCCACTGCAGACCGCCGGCCGAGGCAGTCGTTCTCCGTCATCTCCATCAATAATCGCCGACAGAATTGACAGAATTGGGAGTGGGAAATCGGCGAATCGCCAAGATAAACAAGCTCCCAACTAGCCGCTAACTGTTCGGAATCCCCCGGTCCCTCTGCTAATTGCTTTGTTTTCATTCTGGTTTCTGTGCAGTCCAAAACTCAAAACCAAAGTCAAAACCAATCCGTTCCGACTCTGCCGATTCCAAAGCCGAAAAAGTTTTTATCGCGAGTTTCGACCTCGACGTGAAAGTTTCCGCTGCGTGCACGTAAGTACGAAAAAATCATTTTTGGCATTGAGAATAATTTCCGCTTAATTGCAGCCAGCCAGCCAGCCAGCGAGCCAGCAAGCCAGACACAGTGAGCCATGGCTGCGGCGAACGTGAAGATTGTGGAGTCCAAGCTGGACATATTCCAGGCGCCCCAAACCCACGCCCTGGCCCATGCCGTGGAGTCGTCCTTCATGGCCCTGCGGGGCACCCTGGCCTGGCAGTTTGGTCTTATCTACGGCGATGTGGATGAACTGCGACAGAGGAGGGTCAGCCGGGGCAACTGTGCCGTGCTGGAGCACAATTCGCGCTTCATTTACTACCTGGTGACCAAATCGAATCTCTACGAGGTCAGCACCTACGACGATGTCCAGGCGGCGCTGATCTGTATGCGCGAACACATGGTAAGTAACCACTTCAGAGTGGGTGTGTTTTCCCCCCTGAAAGAGGCGACAAGTGACATTTTCCTTCCAAAAGAGCAACCGCACGTCGACGCTTTTGAAAACTGGTTTCTGCCGCGTCTCTGGCTTCGTCAATTTACAGTTAATTTATTTGTACATCAAGATACAGTAAATATTTGTGGAAGATTCGCCCCTTTTTGTGATCAAATTGTTAAGCACTTTAATTAAAAATTGTTGCATTCGTCATCGGTGGAAAGGGTAGCGCACATACATATACATATATATATTTAATTTATTTGAACAAAGATCTGCAGTAGATAATGGTCAACAGTGGATTTCTTGATGGCATCCAAGTTTGTTTTGCAATTTCCTTTTACAAAAATGCTTTGTCCGACATATTTTGGTGGCCACTCATTTGCATAGGTGAAAGTAAGCTCAGTTTCTTATGACCAAAAGTAAAATTCGCTTATAAAGAGTTGCAGTTATTTTGTTATTAATTGGAAATATGATTCATATATTCATAAATATTTATATTCTTTTTGGATTAATTTTCATAGAACAAGAAATGTGCCAAGGAACTCTTTTTATATTTTTTAAAGATTTTTTTCTCAAACTCAAACTCTTTAAAGATTATTTTCACCCATTAACTACTGTTTCATATTTCCAGCGCAACCACGAGATCACCAAAGTGGCCATGCCCCGGATCTGCTGCGGCAAAGGCGGTCTCGAGTGGAGGCAGGTGAAGCGCCTGGTGCAGCAGACCTTCTCCCAGAGCGAATACCCCATCGAGATCCTCATCTGTGAGCACGAGGATCTGTCCAAGGAGGTGAGTTATTCGAAATAACTGAACAAACCAATTAATTCGAGCCACCTGATTCACAGCTGGCTGCGCCCAAATGCCAGATTACGGAGGCCAGAGGCAATCTGTTTAGTGCACCAGAGAACTACGCCCTGGTGCACTCCGTCAGTGCGGACTTTGCCATGTGTGCCGGGCTCAACCTGCAGTTCCGCTGCAAATTCGGGCATGTGGACGATCTGAAGCGACAGAATCGGCACACCGGCAATGTGGCAGTCCTGGAGCAGGGCGGACGGTATATTTACAACCTGGTGACCAAGGAGCGCAGCCACGAGAAGTGCACATACACGGCCCTCTACTACGCGCTGCTGGCCATGCGCGAGCACATGGTAAGAAGGAGTCTCTTCCTAAGGGAGCCTGAAAACATGGGCATTAATTATACCTACCTATCGAATCCTATTCCAGAGAGAGCACGGAGTAACCAAGCTAGCCATTCCCCGACTTGGATGCGGCATCGATCGCCTGGACTGGTTGCGTGTGCGCAGTCTGCTGGACCTTGTGTTTGCCGAGGACAGCGTCGATATCATCGCCTTCTTTTACACTCCCCCACAAATGTCCAAGGACACGATGAATGTGGTGTGTCCCACCTGTCGGCACATGAAGACCATCCATTTACCCTCAAGATCCGTCAGCGGATCGAGGAACTCGCTTCATCGCGAAAAGACCCCATTCTAAATGAGAGCAGAAGAAGTTTTCTGCACTCGATATGGTTTTCTTGGGACTTGTGGCACCGAATGCACCAAATACTTATATAGTTGATAAGAACACTACACCTAAGAGCTTCCATGGCACGGAAAATGCATGTTTTTTGGGTATTTATATTGTATATACATTAATAAAAGAAATGCACCCTTGAAAGAGGGATTAACCAATGATCTGACTTTGGAATGCAATTTTTTAAATATTTTTAAATATTAAAGAAACCCTCTAAAGCTTTAATTTACAGAATTTTTATATTTATATAGGCTTCGCCAAAGCCGTCACAATCATTAACGAGCAACTCTAAAACCAATATGTATTCTTCCAAACTTTTAGATCTTCGCGCGGCATTTCGAAAGGGTTTTGTAGTCGGCATGGCCAACCAATCGACCTACAAGATCAGCGAGGTGGACGGGGATCTGTTCTCGGCACCCAAGACCCATTCGTTGGCACATTGCGTGGGCGCTGATCTCGCAATGGGAGCAGGCATCGCTGTGCAGTTCAAGAAGATCTATGGCAAGGTGGACGAGCTGCGGGCCCAGAATGCAGCCAGTGGAGAGGTGGCTGTGCTCAAGGATGATGAGCGTTACATCTACTATCTGGTGACCAAGCCACAGAGCTGGGGCAAGCCCACCTACGAATCTCTACAGGCATCTCTGGAGCAGATGCGCGAGCATATGGTAAATATATGTCTTTGGTTTTAAATATGTTTGTTTACAATTTAAGGCGGCTTTAGCAGTTATGCGTGTAAAAAAGAAAAAGATTTTCTAGATTTTTGCTTTAGTTATTTAAAGAGAAAATCAATTTTTAAATCAAATAGATAATTCATTCATTTATCGCTTACTGCTATTGTCTTAAGAATATAAAGCAAAATAGTGATTGGACTAGGTTTATTAATGGTATTTTATGGCTCCTATTCTAATTTACGATTTACTCCTTATAACAGCGCGAAAACGAGGTGGATAAGCTGGCTATTCCGAAGATCGGCTGCGGCATCGATGGCCTGGAGTGGGACAAAGTCAGCAAATTGCTGGAGTACGTCTTTGGCCAGGAGGATCTGGAGGTTGTGGTGTACAACTTTGTGCCGCCACAGGGCCAATAACTTAAATTACATAGATTCATTTGTGTCACCTTACTTTCGAACTTCTGCATAATTAAACACAACTAGTTCCACGGCATCCGACTGAAAGATCTGGCAAATCATTTCCTTGACCTTGCCCCAATTGAGTCCGTCCAGACCGCATCCTATGCGGGGCATGGCTATCTTGGGTACGTTGTGGGAGATCTGGAGTAAAGGGAATTTCATAAAGATATGCTGTTGAACTTGAAAGCAATCCTCTCACCATATGCTGACGCATAGCATGCAAGGAGCTGTGCAGGAGCTCGTAGGTCGGCTTGCCCCAGCTGGTTTGCTTGGTCACCAGGTAGTACACAAAGCGTTGCTGGTCCTGGAGGATGGCCACTCCCCCGGGCTGGACATTTTGCCTCTGCAGGGTCAGAAGCTGCCCAAATTTGTTGCTAAAAGGAGGATAGTTTACCTTAATAAAAAAAAGCTTAAGAGAACGTTCCGAAGGATTCCTTACCGAAACTTCACCGCAATGCCTTTGCCCATTCGTAAGTCGGCTGCTACGCAATGGCACAACGAAAAGTCGCTCTTGGCGCTAAACAAGTCGCCGTTCTGCTCTCTGTAAATCAAACCAGGCATTATTTGAATGGTTTTCACAAATTAATCAAAACTATTTTCAAGTTTGCGCGTTTGTGGTGTCTGCGCTAGAGCTGCTAAAAACAACGATTTTTCTATCGATACTTCGATGTTTTTACATTTGATACGTAATTTCAAATTTATGATTTAACAAAAAAAAAAATAAATAAAAAGAAATTATCCCGAATATTCTCTTATCACTGATTTCAAATTGTTCGCTCCATTTAACTTTAAGAAACACACATTTGACATAAACTGAATTTGCAGCACTATTCTAATTTTCGCCCACGTAAGTGATAAGAGACGTCGGCAATCGTAAACGACAGCGGGCACATTAACACGGACTTTTGGCCAAATGAGTTTTATTTTTGAGTTCATCGCCACTTTTGTACGCAAAATGCTGGAACTGCTGCAATTCGGTGGCAAGACGCTGACGCACACGCTAAGCATTTACGTAAAGACGAACACGGGTAAGACGTTGTCGGTGAAACTGGAGCCCCAGTGGGACATCAAGAACGTAAAGGAACTGGTGGCCCCACAACTCGGTCTGCAGCCGGACGAGGTGAAGATCATATTTGCGGGAAAGGAGCTCAGCGATGCCACGACTATAGAGGTAGAATGAGTGGCTGTTGTCACAGTCAGTCCTCCCTGAATCATGCTAAAATTCCTGGTCTTTCAGTAGCAATGCGATTTGGGCCAACAGAGCATTTTGCACGCCATCCAGTTGCGACCGCCGATGCGGCGGGAGAAGATACAGTCGGCTACGCTGGAGGAGGAGGAGCCGTCGCTGGCAGAGGAGCCCTCGAAGCCGCTGAACGAAACCCTACTGGATCTGCAGCTCGAGAGCGAGGAGAGGCTGAATATCACCGATGAGGGTATACGCAACAGGTTGTTTTGCCTTAGAACCTGCTTCTAATGCCTCAATCTCCGCCAGAACGTGTTCGTGCCAAGGCCCACTTCTTTGTGCACTGCAGCCAGTGCAACAAAATGTGCAACGGCAAACTGAGGGTGCGTTGTGCCCTCTGCAAAGGCGGTGCCTTCACTGTCCACCGCGATCCCGAGTGCTGGGACGACGTGCTCAAGTCGCGTCGCATTCCCGGCCATTGCGAGAGCCTAGAGGTGGCCTGTGTGGACAACGAGGCTGGGGATCCGCCCTTTGCCGAGTTCTTTTTCAAGTGTGCGGAGCATGTTTCCGGTGGCGAGAAGGACTTTGCTGCTCCGCTAAATCTCATCAAGAACAATATCAAAGATGTGCCTTGTTTGGCCTGCACGGATGTTAGGTGAGTTTATAAAGAAAAGTAGTACATATGCCTTTAAAATTATAGTAAAATGATTTAACTATTATAAGAAGCCAGTATTTTAATGCTAATTGCTGATCCTCATCAACTTTTGCAGTGATACCGTCCTGGTCTTCCCCTGTGCTTCCCAGCACGTCACCTGCATCGAGTGCTTCCGCCACTATTGCCGCTCTCGGCTCGGCGAGCGCCAGTTTATGCCGCATCCGGACTTTGGGTACACCCTTCCCTGTCCCGCTGGCTGTGAGCACTCGTTCATCGAGGAGATCCATCACTTCAAGCTTCTTACCCGCGAAGAGTATGACCGCTATCAGCGTTTCGCCACCGAGGAATATGTCCTGCAGGCGGGCGGAGTGCTCTGCCCTCAGCCTGGCTGTGGCATGGGCCTGTTGGTGGAGCCAGACTGCCGCAAGGTGACCTGCCAGAATGGATGTGGCTATGTTTTCTGCCGCAACTGCCTGCAGGGCTACCACATCGGGGAGTGCCTGCCCGAGGGTACGGAGACCAGTGCCCAGAACTCCTGCGAGTACACCGTGGACCCGAATGTAAGTGTGCGCAATATCATTGCTCGCTTGTGTAATCACACGCTTCTCTCAGCGAGCTGCCGAGGCGCGATGGGAGGAGGCTACCAATGTCACCATCAAAGTCAGTACCAAGCCCTGTCCAAAATGTCGAACGCCCACTGAACGAGATGGTAAGTTATTTTCGGGGGCGGGGGAATGTCCAAGACGCGGCTCGTAACTGAACCCTCCTTCGTCTGCTTCTGCTTCTTCCAGGCGGCTGCATGCACATGGTCTGTACACGCGCTGGCTGTGGATTCGAGTGGTGTTGGGTCTGCCAGACGGAGTGGACGCGCGACTGCATGGGTGCCCACTGGTTTGGCTAGTGATTCCCTTTGTGATCATTCGTCCAAATTGCCCTTTTGTCTGTTGACTATTTTTAAATTTTAGTCTGTAGTAAAGAATTGAGCTTGAGCAACACCCTGTTTGTCGTCTACGTAATCAATAGGAGAACCACCCCCGGCCAGGACGCGCGAAGCTCATCCTACCCCACTGGGTTCCTTCGTTGCGTGCGCACACACTTTGTTTACGTTTTTCCGACTTTTTTGCGCCCACCAAATATTTTGAGGGCCTTCCTCTTTGGGCTGGCATGCGAAAACCGCAGCGAAGCACGTGCACGAGCGAACTGTGAGAGAGCGCCTGGCTGGAGACTGCGCATTGGATGGCCCAGCGGTGGCGGTGCAAGGCTCATGTAACCCAGGCGCGTAGCCGGAAGGGGACTCCCATATCATTGATTGAGCGGCAGCTAAGGCATTTCAAAAATGTCGCTGTGTTTTTCAAAAATGTAGTGTAAGTTATTTTGCCAAAGGTCATAAAACTTGTGAAGGATGCTTACTTTCGGTTAAGGTGAAAGCTGCTTATTTAAATATTGTAGAAATACCAATTTCTGACATCTATTTAATCTTTTTGGCTACGTTTTAGCTTCGAATTGAACTGAATTGAGTTTAGTCTTCGAATTGAACTCGGCTTAAGAAGAGGTTAAATATTTATGTATAGAAATCTAGATATATATAGTTTATGTTAATTATAAATAATTTAGTTGAAAAGATCGCTATATAACCGAAGAATCATTTCTTTTTGTATTTAGAATTTGAAATAGTTTAACGATAAAAAAACCTGTAATTTCAATACACTTCGGACGGAAGACTTCGTGAGCTTTTCACCTGCCTGGTTATCAGTCTATCCATCCGGCTTATCGGTCATCATCTGAGGTTGGGCCTGGCCAAAATGCCACAGGTTCACGGGAAGCAAATGGAGCGGAGGACCTTCCCCCGGTGCACACTTGGTGGTGTGGAGTTCCATGCCGGAAAGAGTGCTACGCTTTTCGCATTGTATATTAGTGGAAATCCGTGGCCCGGACATCGATAAATCGAGCCTATACATACCTCATGCACACACCGAACGTGGGAAACCCCCAAACGGGACTTTGGCGGAAAATTCGCTGCGCACTCCCTGCGTTCTCTCGCACATCTCTTCGGGAAGTCCTCGCCACCTCCCCGTCGTCTCTGGCAGAAGTAATGCCACGTTCTAGATTCCTTTCGGCTTGCCGCTCTGTTTTGGTTTGGTTTCTGTTTTGTGCTCTAATTCGTAAGCAAAGTGAATAGTTTCAAATGGCATTTTCCGCGAGAGCGAGAGAGTGCAGTGGATATGCCGCCCTCGGTTGGCGGCGGAAAAGCTCGCTCGCGCATGTGGGCAGGTTGCCCATCGAATCGGGTCACAAAGTTCCCAGTGCAGCAGCGGCGGCAGCAGCAGCTCGGTTCTATTCGCTCGGTTTCCTTCTTTTTTTTGTTTTTTTGTTTTCGCTGCTTTCCGTCTGCTCCTTTCTCTGGTGCTTGTCTTTTGCCAGCTTTTCTGCTTCTTCGGCTTTTGGGGGGGCCTTCGGCCTCCAAGGGTATAAATGGCAGCTCGCCCGCGTATCGCATTTCAGTCTACGTTGGACTTTAGCGCGCACCGCACACCGCTGCGTATACGTAACGCCACTCGCTCCGAGCTCTGGCCTCCGTCCGAGTGACGCCGCCGTGCTCCGATCGTTTTGGCCTTTCGCTTGCCGTCTGCCTCAGTCGTTTGCTCTTCGATTTTTCCGCGCTTCTGTCGAAGAGAAAGGTGGAAAAGTGTCCGTTGTCTGCGGAGGAAGTGACGCTCTCGCTCTCGGCCATTGTGAACTGCGGCCAAAATTTCAAATTCAACGGTATTTCGTGGTGTGTTGAAACGGGAAAATCCGTGGGGAGAGTTTTCGAAAATCAGAGGAGAGGTTTTTAATCGAATCAAATTAGTGGAAATTGAATTTTCGGAGGAGTAAATGGAAAAAGGAAAATCAAACTGAAACATTTTAAGCAGTTGAAAGTCAAAAGTGAATTTTTAACGAAAATAAAACAACAAAAAAGGAAGATTATTCGCGGTTTAAAGGTAACTAAAAAAAATATTACTTCAGACTTGATTTGTATAATCTTTGTTCTTTTTTAATGTTTATCGTTTTAGCTTAAAATATTTAATTGGTATAATTTTCTGTTCAAAATAGTTTGAAAGTTATAATGAATTACAAAAAACTATAAGGAAAATTCTTTTTATCCAAAATTATTATTTTTTCAAACATAAGGATTCATGATAGGTTTCAAGTCGCTCATAATTTTTAACAATTACAATAAAATATAGATTCTACAGGAATTTGAATATTTACAGTTTAACATTTGATTTTATGTTTACACCCTTAAAAAATACACAGCTAAATAGTTTCCAAAAAAATATTTAGCTTTATACTTAAATTACTAAACCAATATTTTTAAGTCCCACTCACCTCAAGGGTCCCATATTGCCTCCAAAAGTATTCCTTTATCTTCGCATATTTCCGAAATACTCCCACGCACTTGCAATGCTGCCCCAATTATTGAAAATCCTCCTTCTCGCAGCAGAAACTCAATTAAATCGCCATATTTCGCTGCATACATTCGGGCGCTCCAAGCTCGCGCGAGTCGCGGCTCGAGTGCCAGGCCACATTGCACATACGCAGCGTGTGACGCGCGCGGGTCCGTGTAATGATTGTGTACACCAGGAGCTCCTCCTGCTCCTGCTGCGACTCTCCGCCTGGCTGCTGCTGGACGCAGAAAGAAGAAAGGCACAAGAAAAAACAAAAAAAAAAAATGAAAACAAAGTACAGAAGGCAACCAAAGCTGGATGGAAACAGTGCAAGAGCTGAGGCGAAACCCCGTCTCGGGCTGCTGTTTTTATTGATTTATATATACACGGCGGCAGTGAGTGGGAGGCTGTTGCTGTTACGGGTGCTGCTGCTGCTGCTCATGCTGCTCCTGTCGGCTCTGTTGTGTCGCACTGTCCCAAAAAGAGGCACCACCACCACCACTAACGCATACAGCATCCATCGCCATTTACACGGCTGCCGTCGTGCTCAACTTCCGTTTCCTGTCGCTGGGTCGCAGGATCCAGTGAGCGGCAGCGGTGGCGGGCATGGGAAAGAGAGAGAGCCAGACTTCCCCCGATTGCAGTTGCTTAACTTAACTTGTTTCGAGGCTCATTTCATTTACGGCTGGCCGTTTTTGTTTCACCTAACCCTTTGGCTTGGCCAACCAAAAAGCTCCCTCTCTCTCTGTGTGCGAGTCCTGGGAGAGCAAGCTCTCTCCCAGCCGGCTAATGGCCTCTCACTACCGCTCTCTTTCAGCTTGTGTTTACATTGATTATGTTATCCACTCCGCCCCCGTGTTTGACTTTGCTAATAGAGTTGTCCTGGACCTCCTCCTCCTTGTGCTTGTCCCTTTCTCCACCCCTAACTTGCTAATTTGCTGCCAGGACATCACTATCGACTTCACCGTCATCATCGTCCTTTGAAGCGTCACTCGCTCTGGGTCTCCAATCAATAAAGGTTAGCCCCCCTTTTGGACTGGTTGCACCCTCCTCCACCGCCGATTGCCTTCAATTATTATTTTTCGCCTTTTTTGTGGTGTTTTTGCACACAAAAAAAAGTTTATTAATCAATAAACGCACACGTCAAGCGCAAGCTTACACAGACGCACACAAGTAAGAGCTCTACACTTGAAAAAAAGTATTTGGTAATTAACTATCAAGTGAATATTTTGTATCACAACTTTTTATAATTGATAAAACGGCAAGGATCCTCCAGGAACTTGTATCAAAATTTCCCAGTAATCTTATCACTTTATAAATTTTAATTTATTTATTTTGTGTCTTTTTTCTGCACGTAAACTGGATGTGCGCAGGCCAATATGTAATGTCCTGTGTGGGAGAGTGAATGGTGAATGAAGCCACCCATTGGTTGCGAGAAGACGTTCGGCGTTGCTTGGTGACGACTTTGAACCATCCATCCATGGGATAGCCACCCACCAGCTTGCCACCCAACAGTTGCCCCACCAACATCCACCCACCCACTGGCCCTTATCAATCCCACTCCAGATGTGTGCACTTTTGTGGCTCATTAACGGTTTGCATGCGGCCAAAATGCATGTGGTTATTCATTCAATGTGTGTAAGAGAATGTGAGTGTGCGGTGGGTGGTGTGGTGTGGTGTGGGTTCTGTGTGTGCGAGATGCGCTCGATAAGTTGAGTGGCTGTTTGCTGTTGCTGTTGTGGTGCCTCGACTGCCTGTGCGTGAGTGCAAAACAAACGGAATTTTGCGCATGGCCCATCAAGAGATGCAGCCACCCGTCAGTGTCCTTCCTGCAGGCAGTTCTTCTCCTCCGATCCCACTTACCATCCCCGACTACCTTCATTTCCATTTCCATTTCCCATTCCCTCCAAAAATGAGGCATCTCCAGAGCAACCGCAATTTGTGCATCATAACATGGCTGGGATATTTGGTGAGTTGCTGGCTCTCATTAGCATGTGTGGAATGCCAGGATTGCACTCAGTTAAACTCAAGGATCCATGCTGCAGGCGCATTTGCGAATTTCACATTTTCGTTCATCCGATGAGCTATGATATGAGATGGCTCTGCGGAGGGAGTTAGACTGGAATGTAATTAGCGCTTTCCGGATTACTGAACACAAAGTTTTAAGCATGATGAGAGATTGAATGAGATGATTTATAGATACTTTTTATATATTTATTGCTGGCTTTATAAAAGAAAAGATATTTATTTATAATTTGGCAAATATTAAAGCTGTATTATAAATAAATTCAACAGATACACGAATTATATTATGCCTAATAAAAAGATGTAAAGATGTAAAGATTTTAACAAGTCATTCTGATGAGCTTAATCCTATAATTATCAAATTTATACAGAATTCGCTACCTCAGACATTTTATTTATAATTTAAAGACACTCTTTAAAGGGATCTCAACACATTTTCCAAATTTTCCAATAATTTAAATCTTATCCTAATAATAAGTCTTTAAGAAACTTATCTGCTGTGAGATCTTATCTACAAATCCTCATCCAATAAGTAGTCTTGAAACCTCATAATGCCCCAGCCATTACAGAGCCCAGACCATGTAGCCACCATAAAATGTTATTGGTCAGATGTTAATTGAATTGTCTGTGGCACGGTACGCAATTGTCTCGTTAGTCGCAGCCAATGGGAAACTGTTTAACGATCTCGCCACTGGCATTCCCATTTCCGGAGCTCCATTAAAGAGCAGGGAAACAGCACAGTTCACGGGACAAGGGACTTGGGGCGATACTATTTTCGTCTGATAATAAACCCACCCACTTTGCTCTTTTTTTTCTTTTTACAGGCTCGCTCCATTCACAGGAGGACAATAAGAAAACTGCAAGTGTGGCGAAAATTGATTCCAACATAAATAAAGGGCAGCCAAGCGTGGCCAGACAAGGATAGGAAAGGCGAGCCGAAGGATTTGCGACTGTGGCTGAACGGGAAAATCAATAGTGGTCACATGTAAGGGGACACCATCCTAGCAGCAGCAACTGGCAATATGGTGGCTATGCAGAACAGGACGGGGCAGACGACTTCTAGCCTTCAGTTGCCGTTGAGGAGCGTTTAAGCGAGAGCGAGAACTGCAGCCAGGGAGCACCATGTCGGACCGGTATCCGGCCAGCTTCTACGATCAGCAGCATCATTCCCATCAGCATCTGGCTCCTCATCCTGCCATGTCGCACTATCCGCCGCAGCCCTACAGGTCCGGCTACACCGGCTACCATCCGTATGCCGGCTACGGCTACGGCTCGTCCATGTCCAGTGCCACGTACATGCCCAACTACTACCGCTACGCTCCGTACGCTTCGCCGCACTACAGCCAACACCACCAGGGCATGTTCACGCCCGCTGGCCAGCAGCTGATCCCCTCCAGCGTGCTGCACTACCCGCCCAGGTCGCATCCGTACCAGCAGCAGGCGCAGCAGCATCCGGCACAGCAGCCGCTGCCACATCCACACCCGCCGGGCTATGAGCAGCCCGCTCCATCGCCGTACAGTTCTTCCGCCTCGTACTCAAGCCGTGGCTTTGGTGGCTACACCGGACCCACACCCCACTATGCTCCACCCGGGAGATCCTCCACGCCGGCGCCAAATCGCACAGTGCTGCCGCCGAATTACCTGGAGCCACTGCGCAGCTACACCGAGCAGCAGCAACATGCCATTGCACACCAACCACACCTGCCGCTGGCTGCCACGCCAAAGCTCGAGGACCCAGACATCGAGGTGGAGGCATCGGGGGCTACATCGCCGGCTCAACGGCTGACCACGTCGCCGCCGATGATCAGCGCCACCGGAACGGACAGTGGGATCAGCAATTGCAGCACAAGAGCCCGTAGCGATAGCAGCCAGAGCACACCGGTGTACAGTGGCGAGTATCCGGTGAATATGTCCGTGGAATCCGCCTCCTGTGTGCCCTACCACTGTCCCGCCGATGGGCGGGACTTTGAGGAGGAGGAGCTTCAGCCAGCTCCGGTGGCCGAGGCAGCACTCCGAACGGACACTCCGCTCGATATTCCCGGTAAGTTGTCAGCCTTTTATCGCGTCGCCTGTCGCTCTTTCATTACACTCTATTTAATTCGCAATTATGCGCGGCCGCGGGGGAGAATCCGTAAATTTATGCAAACATATGTCAAGGCGGATTATGTAACAAGTATTGAGAGTCAGTACAAGGGGTGGCAGTCACTCCAGTCGAAATCAGCGATTGGAGGCGGCACTGTGGGAAGTGACTGAGCCAAGAGGTCAGTTTTTAGGTCAACTAACTGGAAATATAGTAACTCTAAACAAAATAGAAAAGCAGGAAATAATATGGATGAATATTTTTTTAACATTAATTGGACTACAAAGAGAATACAAATATAATTAAATATAAAATATATAAAATGTTTAAATATATAATAGTTGAAGATAATATTCCTTTGAAATAGCCACATGAATAACCTTTTTCCAATATATTTTTTATCATATACATAAGTTACTGAACCCCACAAAAGGTAAAGTCAGTATCAGTCCAAGTCAGGACCTTACCCCTAACTGATTGAAGTCCTTCTTATAGCACCCACTGTGCCGGCACATGGCGTTATGGTTGATTCCGCATGCAAATTAATGCAAGAACTGTCCGTTCGTGTTGCCGTCATCGTTGTCAGCGTTGTCCGGAGTGTCGTCCGCAAAGCTTCTCACCAGCACGAGCACGAGGTGCTCCTCCTTCGCCTCCTTCTGCCTTAGCAATGTCCGATTTCAGGTTTTTCCGCCAATTCCCCCTTGGCTTCCCTTAGCAAAGCCGACGTTTTTGCAAACACTCAACCAATCAGCGTTGGTTAACTGCTGAAATACTTCCGTTTCCCTGACAGAAGGAGATCTGATATGGAGGGGGGTGCTTTCGTAGGGGATGGTTGGGGATGGCGCCTACGTCATGGCGCTTAAGAGGACCTCAAAATTAGCTGTCTATTTAGGCACGCGAATCCCCTGGAATCCCCGACAGCCGACAACCGACTTTGCCCTGTGATGTGTGGCTTTTTAATTTTTTTGTCGTGTGTGCAAATCAATAAGTCAACTGTGGGCGGGAACGGGGATGTGGCGGTGACCCACCAGGTGCGAAGTGAGCCCACACAGTTCGTCGTTTTTTTTTTTTTTTTAAATATTTCGCAGTGCAAACGAACGTGCTGGTTGTGTGTGTTATCAATGGGCGTTTGACTTTCACACACATATACACACTGGTTCGTCTAAGGGTGTCTTTCGTATGCGTGAAATGTCATCACAGCCAGCATGTAAATGAACTTTACAGCGTAATGCGGTGGTTGCCGCTTTACTACCGTTAGGCGAAGCCACCCACACAGACGACAAACACACCCTAGACGCCCACAAACACACTCAGACACACACACACATCCATCAAGGGAGGAACCAACGACACCCTGGAAGAGGATTCAGTGGAGAAAGCACCAGAGGTTGGGGATTGGGAACAGCTCCCCGGTGCAATAGCCAAGGCTCGAGTTCAACTTCAACCTCAACCTCCCGATTCTCCGGTCAGCGCAATATTGAGGCAAAAATCAATGTCCATAGCGACAGGGGGAGAGCACCTCAAAAGCGAATGCAATTTAGGGGGTATCATTACTACACACAGGAAGCTAGCGGAATATTTAATTATGTCTGACTTCCATCGCTTCCGTTGCCTCATTAATTAACACAGAAGTTCTCAAGGAAATCTGAAACCCAAGTCTCTGCTAATAATATTTTAAGAAACTTTCAAGTTGATATCTTAACAGGAAAATTAAATAAAACCAATTGAGATGAGACAGGCTCTAGTTTTTAAATATTTAATATATGTAATTAATTAACACAGAACTTCTCAATGTAATATAAAACCCAAGTCTCTGCTGATAATATTTTGAGAAACTTTTAAGTTGAAACCTTAATAGGAAAATTAAATAAAACCTATAATATGGCTATAGTTTTTTAATATTTAATATATGTTTATAAAGAAGCATAGGATCCTTGTTTCTATTATCAGAAAATTATATAATTTTTGAAGTATAAATTCCAAGATCTATAATTTTGCAGTAGGATTAAAATACAATAATATTAAAAAATTAATTTTGCACTAAGATTAAAATACAATAATATTAAAAAAGAAATAATTCAAAAACTCAAATTATTCCATTTTCTAAAAGGATTTGATTAAGAATCAATTAACTAGGAAAATTGCAAATAATTCTGCAAAAATAAACTTGATTCAAATTCTTTTAACTAATATTAATTCGTATAATTAATTTCATTTAAGTTAAATTAAATAGAGGATTAATGCACACCTTCAACAGGCTTAACTCCTTTAAGTCGATACAGCCTAGCTTCAATTTAAGCTCCCACACAAATTGATTACCTAGATTTAGTTCGTTTGGCAACAATAATTGATTTATTGACGCATTCGATGGCAACTTTAAATGTATTGCAGTAACTGCCATAACTGCAGCTGCAACAACGTGCAACGCTGCAACGGGAGCGTTAAAAAATGTGGCAAATACGTAAACATTGCAGGGCGAGTCGCATGCGCTGAAAAGTGCGCTACGCTTTTTGTTGATTTCCTCCCATTTTCCCTTTGCGGCTGTGTGTGTGTATGTGAGGGGGAGGAGGAGGTGGCACGACAGCACGTTCAACAAGTGCATGTCGCTCTCCAGAGCGACGGCTCTCTCTCCGGCACTCATGCTGGCACTCTCTCTGGTTTTTTTTTTGTTGGTTTGCCTCGGGAAAAAAATTTGATAAGCGCGTGCGAAAAAGCCCTTCGATTCCACGCCGAACGGTCAATGTTCCGGGCCTGGTTTTTAACCCTTGATTGCCGCCTGCACGCATGACAAAATAATTACGAGGAGCCCAGCAGGAATCAGCAATCTTTTTGGCCCTATTGATTTTTCTTAGACAGCCCAAAAAAAACTCAAACTCTGACTTATTTTCCAGATGACATAAGCGCGACGTCGCCGGTGGCCAGTGGCACTGATAAGTTGAACCCAACGCCCAGCTCCAGCTCCGCTCCTCCGGAAGTTGCCAGGCGTGCGGAAATCAATTTGCAGCCGGAGACATCGGCCACGGATGCGCCGACGACGCCGCAGGATGCTGGCGGTGATCCAATAAGCGAGTCGGTCGAGGTGCAGCCAGGAAATGCGGTGAGTTCCCTTTGCTGGAATCTAATTAACGACGGGCGGGACAAATTGCAAATTAAAGCTGCAGGTGCAATTTAAGCGAAATATAAAGGGAGGGGGGTCTAATTAGGAGGCAATCAACGGGGGTGGGCCATATCCTGCCGGGGATAAATTAGGCCAAAGCAGAGGCACAAACCAGAGCCTGATAATGACAGCGCTCGGCAGGCACACACTCGTCATCCTTCACGCAGGAGATGTGACAAACAGAGAGGACCAAAAGCGAAATGCGTTTAGCTCCATCGACCGGCTTTACTCATGGAAAAACTCGGCGGGAGGAGAGTGGGGGAAAGCACGGGGAAAGCTCTCTCAAAGAGAGCCCACGCCGGAAGCCTTTTACAGGGTGCTCCAGCCAGCAGAGCAGCTCATACACAAAAAAAGGGGCGCCTATTGATTTTTGGGGCGCTGCGATGAACTTCACCCGGCTGGTTGGCTGACTGGCTGCCTGGCAAGATTGGAGCTGCTTCGGGGAGAGTGCCATAGAGGGATGAGCACCAAGAGACCTCTGTGGGGGTTGCCTGGTAACATGAGCAGCCAGCAGCGAGCACGCGCCGGCCAGCTGGCGGGGAGTGGAGAAGCCTAGGGGTGCACTGGGACTGGGAGCTCAAAGTTTTCCAAGTGCCCGCCACTTGAGCGTAACAAACTGCTTGGCAAATAACTAAATCGATTTTTTTGTTACCATTTCCAACAGCCACAGGCACAGGCACAGACACAAGCTCAGCAGCAGCAACATCCTGTGACGGCCAACTGGAGTCCAACGCCGCGGCGCCCGCGCACTCCTCCGGCGCCCCAGAATTCACCCATAGGTTTTGGCCAGACGGCAATTGTTCCACCCGCCTTGGCTCCTCTCCTCCAGCAGCAACAACAGCAACAGCAGCAGCTACAACAGCAGCAGCAGCACCAGCAGACAAGCAACCTTAAGAGGAGTGCAACATTGGGCAGGAATCGCAACAGCTGCAGCAGCAACAATCGCATCATGGAGTGCGATCTCATTCCGAGCAAGAAATCAAAGCGGAAGGCGACCAAGAAGGAAGCTGGCGAGGGGGAGAATATGGAACCTGTGGAGCCCATCGTTAGGGAACAAATTAGAGTGAGTATAGAAAATCTTTCTTTAAATCGAAGCGAATGTAGGGAAGAAACTACAATTTACAGAATATTTTCTATTTTGAAAAACTGTTTAAAAATAGGGACTTTATCAACATTATCAAGTTCAGTCTAAACCCAAAAATCTTTTAAAAATACATTTAAAGTTGAAAATACTTTCAAATTGTAAAAATTAACTTATTATTTTAAGATATTATATACCGAAGAGTATATATATTTCGGCAAACCTGATTATCTTTTCGAAAACAATTTCTAGAAATTAAAAACAATTTAAAAGTCACAACTAATAAATTCATTACTCCCTCCCCAGGACATCAAGCCATTGCCGGGTTTCCTGCAAGCCTTTGGCTCCACCGAAATCGGACGCTTCTCCGAGAGATTTCTACAGACACCCGAGTCTTTAGTGGAGCGGCTGGCTGAGGAATATGCCGCCAGTTCGGCTAGCAATTTCCCAGCATCTCATCCAATGGGAGGAGGGTATATGGAATCGTCTGCGACCACGCCCACACACAGTTACTACGCCCACGAGGAGGGGCCGTATCATGGCGGGGATGGTAGCCGCAACGGCTTTCCAAGGAATCGCATGCGCGGCCACGGATACAGCTACGAAATGCCGGACTACATGGCGTATGAGCGATATGCGGCATACGGAGCCGGGAGGCCACGGGGTCGCTACGGCGAGATCCGATGCAATGGCTACTAGGTCGGAGCAGATTTGACTTAGGGTTAGTGTTGTTCTAGTCGTGCATAGTCGTTGTCATTCAATATTCTCTGTGTGTGCCTTTTTCGGTCAAAATTGGACAATGGATCCCCCCGAAGAGTTGCTGTTGTTGTTGGGGGCCTTGTTCGGCAACGAGTGCGTTCAAAATTTACCACAAGAAAACCAAATGAAACAAAATGAAAGATAACAGAAGCCAAAGTATTGTTAGCAAGCAGCCATCTACGTGTAAATGAATAATCAATTAAGTAGTTCAATGTATTTTTAAATCGAAGCCGTGTTTTAAATCGACTCAGCAGACTGCAAGTCGAGATCTTGTCCCACTGTACATACAAATGCATTTCGTATATGTAAAATTTTTAGATATAGTCAAGCTACTTGGGCAGGTGGTAAAGGGATCTAAGTGTTTTCGAGGTCACATTTTTCTCGATTTCTACACACAAAAACACACATTCAAAATTGTTAACAGCACCGTTTCCGAAGGCGGAAGCATTTTTAAAAAGTAGAAAGAAAAGAAATGGGGGCCCAAATTCTGTAAACGCTCCAAAAAACAAGTAATGAAAAAAGAGAAAGTCTTACATTTAGCAAAAAGATGTGCCATTGACAAAATGTATCTTTAATTAAAAACACCACAATTTAGGAATTACGTTTATGTACAATACAAGTTAACGATTAGCTACGATAATCTAAAGCCAGATAGTTAAAGCTAAAGCAATGCAGTTCACTTTAGTCTAGGACACCGAACATTCACACTACAAATACGGACACAGACACACACTCGAACCACCGCACTAATTTGTACTTGGCAAAATTGATTTACTTTCCATCGATCTACTAACAATTTACTCATTTCCGAATTGATTTCTTTGTCGTATATTGAGTGCCTTAATTTACTTGATTTCCAATACATACATATATATATATATATCTATCTGTGCGTGAACAAATAAAACGTAACGAATTTGTATGATTTACTTGTAGAGAAACAACCAAGTTCAGGTTTCAAATGGGCCCAACAAAATTTCAAATGCAAAATCGAATAAATCAATGAAGACAAAAAGAGACAACCGAAAAACCAAACAAACACATCGAGCGACATTCAAAAATGTTTAAATAATAGCGATAAACAAAACCAAAACTAGGTATATACATGTAAAGAAAATACTCACCCGAAACTAAAGAAAACAAGAAGCAAAGCCTTTCGGACATCTTCAACAAAGAACAAAAAGGAACAACCAACCAACCGAAGATGAACGGGGCAGAGTTACAATATAATAAACAAAGTATTTCGAATAATTAAGTCCGTGTGTAAATAAATACATTTGAATGTTTGAATTTTACGAAATAAAAGACAAAACAATTAGCAAAGGATCGAGTCTGCAGATCGGAGTTTGAGTTGGCTAACAAAGCGTTGAGTTCTCTTTGACTTTGGGACTTTTGTTTAACTGTTTTTTATTCGTTTAATTAATTTATAAATATTATTACATAACCTAGAAGAAGTGTTTATTGTTTTTTCATTTTGTGTTTGGGTTTGTTGTGTGTGTTTTTCATTTTAAATTAATTACAAAAATAGTTCAGTTGTAAGAAAATAGCAGAATCGCATAATAATAGTAGTAGAATTTAGTTGAGCGGAAACAAAATAAGCATATAAGACAAAGTTGACTGTGGAACTAAAATACAAAAGCTGAAGATGCCTTGAGGTTCCTCCAAGGGCGACAAGGGACTTTGGGGTCTTACGAACTAAACATAAGCAGCGTGAGTAGTTAGGAGCTGGTACAACACATACAACTGAGCGTTTCGGGGGCGGGATTAAAGGGAGTTGGGGGGTGGGTGAGTTGGCGGCTACACTTTGAGTAGACTTTTTGCTGGTTTTATCGCTTTAGTTTCCGCGTACATGTATAAATAGTTTCTTCTGCTCACTTTTGAGGGTTTATCTGGGGTTTTAGGATCGCTTACATCCGCCCTATATTTGGGCAGCAAACAGTTACGCATTGGTAATAATTGGAGTTATAAATAATTAGTTAATGTATTATTTTATATATCATTAAATGTCATCCGCCCCTCACTGCCTGGGTAGGCCGAGGGACACCGCTGCGTCCGTGTCTTATTTGTGTTGCTGTGGCTGGTGCTGGTGCAGAAAGCGCGGCGCGCTTTCCCGCAATCATGAGGAGGATGCCGCCGAGGAGTTCTTTGTGGAGCTGCCGCCGCCGCTAATGGAGTTGCGCTGCTTCTCGATGTACACGTTCAGCAGCCTCACCTTGCTGGGATTCAGCACAGACAGCTTTGGCTTGACCTTCTCCTCGCCGAGGACAAAGTACAGCTTGACAATGCAAAATACCGCCGCCTTGCGCACCATCGACTGCGTGTCGTCCGCGGACCGCGCCAAGTTCGGGAACACAATGTCCAGGTGGGCGTCCGTGATCTGCGAACCGTGGTGCTCGGTTACCTCCAGCAGGATCTTAATGGCGCACAGATTCGTGGGGAACTCGCCCGTCGCTATCACCGGATTGACAATGTTGATGGACAGGTCCAGTGGCAGGGAGGGCGCGATGCGGGGAATCATTGAATCGATATCCCGCAGCGCCTCCTTGCTGTGCTGATAGCACTGGATGATCTTCAGCAGGATCAGCTCCAGGAAGTGCATCCAGTTGTGCCGCATCTTAGTGCTGCGCATGATCTTGCTGAGCACATGCAGCCCGGAAATGACCACGTCCGTAGACTCCGCCTCCAGGATGTTGAGAAGCATGCGCATGATCGACCTGAAGTGCTTGTTGGGCAGCTCACAGTTGCCGCCCTTGATGCAGATGCCCAGGTTCGTTAGCGACGTCTGTAGCAGTTCCACGGGCTGATCCTTGGTCAGTGTCAGCGCCACGCGCACCACCTCGCTCTCCATCAGATCGCTGGCCAGGATCAGCTCTCCATTCTCGGCCACGTTCAATGTGATGGACACCTTGGCATCTCCCGATGGCAACGGCGACTTGGCATTCTGAACAGTCCGATCCCGCTCTAGGTTATCCAGCCGCATGGTGGCCGACTCTGGTGTATTCGATTGCGTAGTGTTGGCCGACGATTGCGTCTTGGAGTTGGAAGACAGGGAGGCACACGAGTCCTGTTGGCCCAAATCGTGGTACTGCAGGTGCCCGTTGAAGCCATTGGGCGCCAGCGCCGTCTGATACTGGCCGCCGAAGCAGTGGCGGATCTCCTCCGACGTCTTCTGTATGTTGTGCTGGATGGCGTCCAACTCCGAGGAGAAAAGCAGCTCCTGCTCCACGGAGGACTGACGGGAGCGGGGACTAGTGGAGCTCAGGCTGAGCTGGTGGTGGCTTTGTAGCGAGGCGAACGGCCCCACCGAGGGACTCTGCAGGGGCTTGGGGCTGCTGCTGCTCAGCGGAGAACTGCTCGGCGAATTGGCACCCGAATTGCCAGACTGGCTTTGCCGGCGCATGTGCGTCTGTATACAGGTGCGGGCCGTGTCCTGGTATCCCTTTGGCAGGTTGGCCAAGAGCCGGGTCATCTGCGGGGTGTTTAGATTGTAGAGCGCCACCAGGCAGTTCCTGGCCTGGGAGCGCAGCTCCATTGACTTCTGGTCAGACGACAGCTGGGCTAGCTTAAGGACCGTCCGTTCGCAGGCCTGGCTGTGGTCGCTGGGGAAGTCGCTGCTCTTGCAGTACGTGTTGGCCAGGTCGGTAAGGAAGCGCAGGATGGCGATGCGCGTCTTGGTCGTCGGCGTCTGCGTGGAGTCCGAGATGATCCTGAACAGCTCTTTGAGCTGCAACTGCGTGGGGAAGTACTCATGCACCACCTGCAGCGTCTTGCAGATCTTGCTGTGCATCGAGTTGAGGAGGTCGGTGCCCAGTTTATTGAACAGCCGCGTCAGCAGGATGAAGAGCCAGTCGTGCAGTTCGGGAGCATGTACCAAGATCAGCTCGGTGACCGTGTCCAGGAACAGCGAGTACACCTTGGTGTGCGTGTCCATGAACATTTTGCGGAACATGTCCAGCACACACTGCAGCTGTTGCTGGGTCAGCTCCTTGCCATCGGCCAGATACTGCGTGAGACTAATGAGTCCGTCCTTCCGCTCTGACCAGTGCGTGGAGGCGCAGAACTGGATGATAGTCTCGATGTCATCGAAGGGCGCCCGCTGCGTGCTCCAGTCTAAGCGGGTGTGGCTGCCGCTTAGCGAGTAGTTCGATTTATTGCCTCTGGTGTAGCTGGAGTCGAAGGATCGCTCTGAGCACACAGAACTGGCCTCGGAGTCAATGTCGTCTGACTCATCGCGTCCCAGCAGTTTCCTTCCCATCCGCATTCCTCCGCTGCGCATATAATCTCCAGACACATAGTTCTCCTGCCCGTCATCTCCCCCGCCGCCCAATGTGTGTTCGGCTCCGCGGGATTGCGCCAGGAGACGAGCTGCTGCCGAGGGCCTTACGGGATTATTTCTTTCCGGCGTCCGTCGCGATCCCGTTCCGGTGCCCGTCGAGTACATGCTGCGCTTCATCAGGCCGCCACCCAATCTGGTGGGACTCGTTTCTCTAGAGCTAGCCGTGCTTCGGGGAATGCCAGAGGCCTTTTTGGGTATGGCGCCGGTGGCTCCACGATAATAGCCACCCAAGCCGCTGTACTGATCCCGCAGCTTTGTGCTTGGCGAGGTGGAACGCGATCCTGGCTGTGACTGGGAGACACCCGCTCGACCCCGGGTACGTGGCGTAACAACTCCTGGTGTGGTGGCCGGTGTAATCCCGCTGTTGGAATTCAGACGTGGCCTGGGCAGCGACCCACTGGCCGCCGCTCCGGATACCGTTCCCTGGGTGTTCGAATTGCTGGGCACCAGCGGTTTCTTTTGCCTCGAATACAATGTGTATTGCGCCCTGGCCTTGGCTCTCTGGGCTGCTGCCGTGTCGACCGCCGAAATGGAACGCATACTGGGCGTGGGTTTCTGCAGGGTTCCCGGAGCTCTGCCAATGCGGGACACGGTGCGCCTGGTTTCTGGTGCCGCCACTGAGCTGCCGGAACTGCTGCCACCTTCTCGCTCCCGTTCCAATGCTCGCTGGGCTGCTATATCCAGCGTACCGTAGATTTGATCGGCCAGGTCGGGAAAGTGTCTTCTGAACGCCCAGTAGGCGCACCTGGAATAACGTCGAGCGTCGCTGTCCGCATCTCCGATTGACTTTTTCAGCGTATCTCTCAGAATGGTGGAATGCCGCTCCAGCGCCTTGGTCTGCCACTCCTCGAAAAGCAGCACCATTAGCTCACACAGCGTCGACCGGATATCCTTTGACTTGGACTGATTCAGCGTGTCCGTATAGATTTTGAGCAGCTTCGGGGCATGCGTGTACTTGATGATGTACTTCAGGGCCAGCGTGGATGCCGAGGCTATGACTTTGGCGCTGTTCTGGATCAGGTTTATCAGCTGCTCCAGAATGCTCCAGCAAAAGGCGTCCAACTTATTTCTCAGCGTCTTGGACATGTAGGCGATTGTGATGCAAGCCTCGCGGATAACCTGCGAGCGGAGCTCCTCCTTGAGGATGTCCAGAAAGCCCAGCGACAGCTCCTTCAGCTGCACAGCCACAAACTGCGGCTGCGTATGGTAGCTAAGGACAAGCAGAGCTCGGATCTTCTTCAGCGCCTCCACACGCTTCTCCCAATCAGCGGTCTTGTCGCTAATTATTACCAGCACTTGCTTGTATATATCGTCCATGTCCTTGGCATGGAAGATGTTTAGCTGCGGGACCACCTCAAAGCTAGCCTCGAAGATCTCCATGGTCACGGCGCCAGCATCACCGCTCACATCGGTCGTACTGGGTTTGGATCGCAGCGTTGAGGAGACGGCCGAATGCAGCGGCCTCTTGATCATTCTCGTGGGTCGCTCCCTAATCCCAATGTTGTCCGCCTCGTCCAGGCCCAGGCCGTTACCGTTGCCATTGCCATTGGTGTTCTTCAGGGCGGAGGGCAGCAGCAGTCCCTCCTGCTTGACTTGATCAAACTTTTGCTCCAACAGCGCCAGTTTGGAGGCGGGCATGTCATCCATGCGGCGCAGATCCGGCCGCAGGCGATCCCCCACATGCTTGTAGATCTCCACAAGCGTCTGAATGGCTGCCTCCCGAACGTTTACAGTGGGATCACCCAAAAGGGCACTAACTGGCTGAATATAGACGCGGACGCTCAACTGCTGAGTGCCGTATTCGTGTAGAGCATTCACTATGGTCTGCAGGAACTCCTCGCGCACCTTGGCGTTCTTGTGCTTAAAGCAGCTGGTGGCCAACTTGTCGATCAGCGTTTGCGGTGGCAGCACTCGGTGCTCCATGAGGTCGCGCAGTAGCAGTTGTGCCTTCTCGCGCACCGTGTCCCGGCTGTCGCCCAGCCGATCGATCACATGCGGGAGCACGGTGGCTGTGTACGCGTTGAAGTCGCTGCCCAGCCGTTTGATCAGCTCCGAGAAGGCCTCCAGCGACTTTTGTGCAATCTTAAAGTGACTGCCCGTCAGCCACGGCATAAGTCCGTCGATGAGGAAGCCCATGTCTGTGCACACAATGGAGTTTGTGTCGTCGCTCAGGAATGTCACCAGATCCTCGGCCAGCTGCACCTTGGCGCGCATATCTGCCTTGGGCATCTGCTGGATAAATCCGTCCAGATCGCTGGGCTTGCGATACGCCATCGCGGCTCGTGTTTATCCACTCCTCTGCGCTGCGGCAACTGCAATAAACCAGGATTCAGAGTTACTTGAATGTGCTGCAGAGTTTCGCAAATTAAATTAAAATTGCATGAAGGGTTTGGTTGCCAAATTTGGCGCAAGGATGCAGGGACTATAAAAAGTTCACAGTGATAAATTGGAAATGACCTGACTAGAAAGTGGAGGAGTGGATAAATCTGGGTATAAAATAAATATAAAATAAATGAAAACTGTATAATTTGTTAACGAGAAATTGAGTTCCTAAGATATTTCAGAACTTATTTTAATTTGTTTACTTCAAAACTTTGTTAATCAATGAGAGAATTGACTATTGCTTATTTATTTGTTTATTTAAAACGAAGCTACAAGTGAATAATAGAGTTTTATTCATGGGAATTGTGTAGACACTTGATATACTTGTAAACCCTTACTAAGCTTTTTTAAACAGATTAATTTCTCTGTAAACAATATATAAATAAAGGTTTCTATTTCATTTCCCCGCTTTAATGGAACCTTTTCAAAGAATTATAAATATTGATAACAATTTTTTAAGGCAAATGCTTCTATAATTAGCTAAAGATTTCTTTTAAGCTTAATTTTGAAAGATAATTATGTTTGAAAACCTCTGATAAATTCGAAAAAAAAATATATTTTTTAAGCTGTGACTAATTTGATGCTGTTGTCGTTGGCCTTCCCAAAATGTTCCCGCCAAATCCCTTACACTCTCGTTTATCGCCTTCGAATTGCTGGAATTGACTGCTCGTGCGCACTGGAACCCCAAAAAGTGGATAGAAGCAGCAGCGCAACAGCCGCAGCAATTGGCCAAGTGGGCAACAATTTCCGTGTGAGGTGAAGTCACAGAGCCAGAATAGCGATAAAGAGCGGAGTGGAGCGGCACAGAGAATAACTGCTGGGAGCGGAGAGCTGGAAAAGTAGGTGAATGGCTATGCGGGTGGGGATGGGCATGGATACACGGATACTTGGCCACCGGAGTTGGCGAGGCGATGGGAGGGATATATGGGCATCCAGATGGTGGGGCGTTGTTACGTGCACAAAACGTGAATCATCTCACAAGCGCCGAGAGCGTGACGAAGTCTGAGTCTCAGCCTCGGGTGGCTGGGTGGGGGAGGCGCTGTACAGGAAGCTTGGAAAACAATATATGGATTTGTATTTGGAATTCCGTGATATCAATTTTTGGCAGGGTTTGAGCTCTGGCGTCACAATTCAACAATTTAAGAGCGCGGAGAGACATAATAATATTTACAGTGTGCACTGCCAGAAGGAAATTTTTGCGTTATTCATTGTAAAGAACATAACTGAATAGTATAAATAATATATAAATAGTAACTGGTGATAAATTGGGACAATATTTTGCTGGTGTTTTTATGGGGGGGAGCCCTGTATTATTTATATGGCAATGGAACGGACCGAATGAGATAATATAGCTAAATGACAACAACAATTGCCAAGCAACAACAGCGACTTGTTGAGAGAGGAGCAGCGAGCCAAAAGTGAGCGGCAGAGAGACCTGCGAAGCGAAGCTACAAATTAGCATTTGCATACGCAATTTTCTATTTATAAATAAGAAAAAACATCAACAAACACAACTTCATGGGCAAGCCTGCTTTCGTAACTATTTCTCAGGGTTTTCCTTTAAAAATTTACCTCTACTGAAGGCGATAAGATACGAACTTGTTAATCAGATGGCCTCGCCGCGCTGTATCTTAACCTAACTAAATGTTTGGCGACAGCTGGCCAAATTTTTGGTTAAATTAATTGTTCAAAAAACTGCCGGCGACGACGTCATTCCGCCGCTAAATGTCACTCGCCGAAGAGAGACAGAGAGAGAGGGAGAGAGAGCGTTAAAGGAAGTGATTTGCTCAAGTTTAGTGGCTTTTTTTAACACATTTTTTGCATTTGTATCTTTGGGATACGCACTCACACGCACACGCGCACACACACACCAACAACACATATGTACCTATTTGCAAATCCGGCTGCGCTGCTTCTGCTACGCCTCTGCTTCTTTCTCCTCTCGTTTTGTTTTGGGCTGGGCCGCGGCACAATGAAATTAACTAAACAACTGCTGCTCGTTGTTGCCCTTTGGCAGGCCGAAGAATTGATTTTCCAGCCGCCAGTGGAGAAACGTCTGCCGATGGCCGCAAATACGCGTAACGAGTTGACTAAATTTACTTTCGAGCACAGCCAAATTGAACAATTGCCCAGAAAAACAGAGATCACAGTTTTGCTCTTTCTAATAATGCTCCACGTATTTTTTTCTTTTATTGCTATTGTTATTGTTGTTCTTGGAGTAGCGCAGTTTCACTTTGACATTTGTATTTGTTGCTGTTCTCTCTACCGTTATTGCTGTGCGACAGCAGCGGCGGTGGCAGCAACAACAAGCGCAGCAGCGGCGGGGCACGAATTCCAACGTCTTCGGCAGCGCTGCTCGCGTCAACTTTTATCTTTCTGTCTATTTTTTTGGGTGACGCGCTGGGGTCAGAGAATTTGCACTTTATTTGCTGTCGCCGAGCGTTTGAAGTGCCCGGCAAACATCATATTTTGCTGCATTGCTGCATGGGATCACCTGTCTGGCACGGCTAGCGCGTGGATTTCACAGATTATGGCTTAATTTAAGTAGCGATTTAGCCTTGCGAAAAAAATTACAAAGTCGACAGTGTGACCGAGCTTGATTAGAACGCCTTGTGTGACCAAACTGCTAGCGATATATTATTTTTTTAAAGTTATCGATACCGGTACTTAATTTAAGTATAATAGTTATTTCTCACTTAAATGTAGTACTGATTATGTTTTCCTTCACAACGTTATTATATTATTGCTCACTTACGTTGAGTTATGTTGTTTTCGTTCAGCCCACTTTGTAAAAATATTGAAATTGTTACTATTAAATCCGGTATGGTCACTTACGTTACGTTGCGTTACGTTTTATCGGATTTCCCAATTAGGATGGAAGTAAACGTTTACCCGCGTTGCCAACTTGAAAATTTTAAAAGATTTTTTTAATTTAAAATATAAAATGCTTTGTTAGCTTAAAAAATGTAAAAAAATATTTTGGCTTAAAATAAGTTTAAAATTTTCTCTAAATTTTAAAAATAATATGAAGAAATGTCTTAAGTCCTAAGTACATTTTATGTATTTAATTTATTTATTTATGTATTAATTTATAAATTGGTTTTATGGTAAACTTGCTTTTTAATTATGTAATTAATAAAAATATTTACAAGTACAAGTACAAAAAATGATAATAAAAAGGGTTTGATGCAAAAATTATATTTAAATCGACTTTTTAGCAATATGAACTATAAATGTATTTTAAAACAAATAAAAGACTGAAACTATTTTGTTAAATAAATTGTATCTTTTTGCTCTTTGCTCTAAATTGTACTTGATCTGTACTTCTACAAATGCACCCAGGAAAGTACATCGCAGTGAAAAGTAAAACCAATTGTTTGATTGACGTTTTTATTATCAAAGAATAATATGCATTACTTTGCATATAAATTGTAATTGACAGCTGGTTTTTTTTCATATATATTCCTATTCAAATCGATGTATATTGTTGCCAAGTGGACCGCACGTGCCTTTAATCAAGTCCATATGGCGGAAAGCATTGTAACCGTAGACCTGCCGCCGTATCAGATAACAGAATAAGTGCATATTTAAGCTAATTGAACGCCTCTTGAGTCGACTATTAATTAGAGATTTGTATTTATTTGAGCATGTCTTAACTAAATCAATTAATTTATTTAATTTCTCAGTCTTTGTTGACCTGGTGGACGGCCTGAGCCCGTCCCGATGGGTCCTCCGGGCAGCCCCAATCCAGGCGTGGCACCCACCTCACCACGGTTCGGGCAGCGGACTCGCCGGGAAACAGCTCGGCGAATATGCTGCGGTAATAGTACGCCTCCTTGGTGCTGGGTGTGTTGAAGGGGAACCGGAGAGCTGCGCCTGCGAACTCCTCATCCGTCACATGGCTGGTTGCCACCCGTCGTATGCTGTCGATCCAGTCGTAGCCCACTCCGTCGGAGAACTGCTCCTTCTGCCGCCACAGAACATCGTCCGGCAAATAGTTGTCGCCAAAGGCAGCTCGCAGAACGTACTTCTCCAGCCTCTTGTGCTGCTCTCCTCCGAATTTGTTGAGCGGTCCCGGAATCTTATCCTCCGGCCGTATCTGCATCACATGGTTAACGAATCCCGTGTCCAGGAAGGGCACTCGGAGCTCCACTCCCTTGGCCATGGCCACCTTGTTGGCCCTCAGGCAATCGGATAAGTGCAACTGACGCACCCTCTTCACCAACTCCTCGTGGAAGTCCTCGTAGTTGGGAGCCTTGTGGAAGTAGAGGTATCCGCCAAAGATCTCGTCAGCACCCTCGCCGGACAGGATCATCTTGATGCCCGTGCTCTTGATGTATCTGGCCAGCAGCAACATGGGCAAGCTGCATCTCACAGTCGTCACATCGTAGGTTTCCAGGTGGTAGACAATATCCCTGATTCCATCTAAAGCTTCGTCAATCTCAAAGATGATTTCCTTATGGTCGCTGTTAATGTACTTGGCCACATGCCTGGCGGCCTCGAAATCGGGGGCATTCTTCAGACCCACAGAGAATGTCTTCAATCGGTAGTTGGGATCCCTCTCCCTCATTATTTTCGTGGCTATAGAGGCTATGAGACTGGAATCCACTCCTCCAGACAGTAGGGCTCCGAAATGGACGTCGCAATGCAGATGGCTCCGAACCGCCGACTCCAAGTTGGAACGAAGTAAGGACAATTCGCAGGCTTGGGTGGGAACCTCCTTGAGCCATGGCTGCTGGAACTGCCAGCAGGTTTGCAGCTGACCCACCCTTCCGAAACGAGCCTCGCCAGGTGTAAAAGTCTCCACCTTTGGGCAGGTCTCAACCAGGCACTTCATCTCTGAAGCAACCCACAGGTTGCCAGCCTCATCCTCGCCCACATACATGGGAATAATTCCAACAGGATCACGAGCCAGGAGGACCTCTTTGGTCCTGCGATCATACAAGGCAAACACAAACATCCCACTGATGTGATCAAGAAGGTCTACGCCGTAGTCTTTGTACAGTTCCAGGATCACGTGGCAATCGCTTTTAGGTTTGTAGGAGCCACGTCTCTTCGCAATCTCCGCCGAAATCTCCAGATAGTTGTAGATCTCTCCGTTGGCCACCAGGATGAGGTTGCCATCCTCGGAGACAAAGGGCTGATCGCCCTCCGCCACACCCACAATACGCAGGCGTTCGTGCACCATGGCCACTCCGTCGGAGGCGATCACATAGACGCCGGTGGAGTCCGGACCTCGATGCCGTTGCTTTCCACTTTGCCGGTAGGCCAACTCCCTCAAGCTGTGTTTGCTGCCATGCAGGATTTGTGGGGGAATCGGTTCCCCATCCCGTGAAAATATGGAAAAGATGCCGCACATTATATATGGTTTCCTTGACGAATTTAATAAAAGTAATTTAATACAAGCGAGATCCGCGCGTGGCGCAGTGAAAAATCGGAATGGAGAGGTTTCTAGAGGGAATCGCTTATTTATGGGGGAGCTCTCTCGCGGTCTGCTTTGCTTTCCCTCTCACAAAATCTCTCTTTTTCTGCCAGTGAAATAGATAAGCTGATTACCATGCGCCCACCAGTTTCGTCATCCAACTTCTAGAACTGGCTCGTCTTCAGTCTGCAGAGGCACCCGTGACACACAAAATATTTGATACAAAATTTAAAAGCCGGCTGATTTTTGTTTATAACGCTCACGTTTTGCTTACCATTTGGCAATTCTCTCCTATTCAGCGCTGATTATTCTTTATCAACGATTTCGTCATACGATTTACTCTTTTTCAGGGGATATATCACATTGAAAGTAAAGTCTGTCTTTATATAAAAGTGAAATGCCTGACAAGTAAAAAATAGCATCAATTAGAAACTGTTTAGGAAAATAAGAAATCAAATAAATATATATATAAAAAAAGTCGTGGTGTATATGTATAATTATATTTACATATTATTTAAATTACACAACATTATATAATATGATTTAAACTAGTTCAAAGTTGTAAATGTAAATGAATCTTAAAAGGTTTGCAACGAGAATATTGTTTTAAAATATATTTTATATATATGTAGAGATATGAGTGATATGTAGTATTTCTAAGGGAAAAAGGGCATTAACAAGTGTAACTAACTAAAAAATAAAAGCTTTTTTATCATTGAGAGACATTTGTGTTCATTATTGGCACTTGGCCAGCAAGTCTTATAAAAACGTGCTACGAATTAACAGAGACCGGTTTTATTTTTGCCTCTCTCATGCTCTTTCTCCAACAATACATTCTCTTATATATTTATACATTTATTAAACATTTTATTTAGAACAAATTATTACAAAATTGTTTACTTTTTATTTGTAAAATATTATGAATTCCTCTCAAAAAATAATCATTTAATAAAATTCAATATTTTTCTTTTATTTTAAGAGTTTTTTAAACTCATCCTGAACTATTTGCCCTTGTGTGTCTGGTGGGCGGCCTGAGCCAGTCCGGAAGGATCCTCCGGACAGCCCCAATCGCGCCGTGGCGCCCATTTTACTACGGTCCTCATAGCCGATTCACCGGGAAACTGTTCAGCAAAGATGCAGCGATAGTAGTAGGCCTCCTTGGTGGCAGGTGTGTTGAAGGGAAACCTGAGCTCTGCTTCGTTGAATTCCTCATTGGTCACATGACTGGCGGTGTCCTGTCGGAGGCAGTGTATCAGATCGTAGCCCACCCCGTCCGAAAACTGCTCCTTCTGCCGCCACAGAACATCGTCCGGCAAATAGTTGTCCGCAAAGGCAGCTCGCAGGATGTACTTTTCCATCCGTTTATGCTGCTCTCCACCGAATTTATTGAGGGGTCCTGGTATCTTATCCTCCGGTCGTATCTGCATCACATGGTTAACGAATCCCGTGTCCAGGAAGGGTACCCGTAATTCCAGGCCCTTGGCCATGGTCACCTTATTGGCGCGAAGGCAGTCGGATAAATGCAACTCCAAAACTCTTTTCACCGACTCCTCGTGGAAGTCCTTGTAGTTGGGAGCACTATGGAAATACAGATAGCCGCCGAATAGCTCATCTGCTCCTTCGCCCGACAGAATCATCTTGATGCCCGTGCTCTTGATGTCTCTAGCCAGCAGAAGCATTGGGATACTGCATCTCACTGTGGATATATCGTACGTTTCTAGATGATAAACTATGTCCCTGATGTTATCCAGAGCCTCGTCGACATCGAAGAGGATCTCCTTGTGATCGCTGTCTATATATTTGGCAACAAGTCTGGCCGCCTTCAAATCGGGGGCATTCTTCAGACCCACAGAGAAGGTTTTTAATCGGTAGTTGGGATCCCTCTCCCGCATAATTTTCGTGGCAATTGAGGCTATGAGACTGGAGTCCACTCCTCCCGAGAGCAGGGCTCCAAAAGGAACATCGCACTGGAGGTGATCCCTAACCGCCGACTCCAACTTAGAACGAAGTAAAGTCAAATCGCAGGGTTGGGTGGGAACATTTCTAATCCATGGTTGCTGGAACTGCCAGCAGGTTTGCAGCTGGCCCACCCTTCCGAAACGAGCCTCGCCAGGTGTAAAAGTCTCCACCTTTGGGCAGGTCTCCACCAGGCACTTCATCTCTGAAGCAACCCACAGGTTGCCAGCCTCATCCTCGCCCACATACATGGGAATAATTCCAACAGGATCACGAGCCAGGAGGACCTCTTTGGTCCTGCGATCATACAAGGCAAACGCGAACATTCCGCTGATGTGATCCAGAAGGTCCACTCCATAATCCTTGTATAGTTCCAGGATCACGTGACAGTCACTTTTTGGGTTGTAAGAGCCACGTCTCTTCTTAATCTCCGCCGCGAGCTCCACATAGTTGTAGATCTCAGCATTGGCCACCAGGATGAGGTTGCCATCCTCGGAGACAAAGGGCTGATCGCCCTCTGCTACACCCACGACCCGTAAACGTTCGTGCACCATGGCCACTCCTTCGGAGGCGATCACATAGACGCCGGTGGAGTCCGGGCCTCGATGCCGTTGCTTTCCACTTTGCCGGTAGGCCAACTCCCTCAAGCTGTGCTTGCTGCCATGCAGGATTCGTGGGGGAATCGGTTCCCCATCCCGTGAAAATATAGAAAAGATGCCACACATTATTTGAGATTTAATTCTAAAACAAAGTCTGATCTGTGCGCTCCAGAGTACTTGTACTTAATGAAGACAAATTACTGCGGAGCGGTATATTTATTCCTTCCTTGGTATCATTATTTATAATTAGTGTGCATCTATGTATTTAAAAACCTGAATATCCGGAAATAACCTTTTTTCTTTGCTCTTGATTTAGATATAAAAAAGCAGTGAACTTCGAGCGAGCCAATTTGTATAACCAATTTAAGGGTTGTAGAGCAGTCATTAAGTTTTCAACACATTTAACAACAGCGCAAAAAAAGCGCAATAATTGATTTTCGCGGAATTATTTTTGCGAATTTTGGGGGAATTTATAATAACATTTAATGATGAATGCCTTTTCTCTGGTATTTATCAAGTAAGTACATTCGATATATTTCTAATTAAGTTAACAATATTATTAAAAGGCCCAAAATATTTACTAACAGAAATGAAAACTGTTCAATTTTATTTATTTCATACTGGTAAAATTCATTTCTCAGAAAATAATAATAGTAATAAAATATAGAATATATATATTCTATTTATTTATTTTCTAGTTTTATGATTGATTATAATATATCTTTAATTACAGATTTAAACAAATATTCTTTCAGATAGGAAAATCTAATTTATGATTTATATGTAGAGCTTAATACAGTTTATTTTAAGAGTTATAGGAATAATTAGAAATTAATTACATTTAAATTTTTAATTAAATTTTGGGCTCTATCGGGAATTAAGAATTTTTGGGATTAAAATATCTAAGAATGGTCGGCATTAAATCAAGAATTTTGGGATTGAAAAAAATAAGTGGTTTAATACTTAAAACAAGAAAATCCGGACTTAGCTAGTTATTAATCACATTTCGGATTAATTTCAGCAACAATATCCCGGATTTTTCTATCTGTGTAGATTCTATTACTTTCTGATCATGAAAAGAGGGCAATTTTATATCCAAAAGAATTATAACTTTGTGCATTTAGAACTTAGGGAGTTGCTTGTGCATAAACAGGCAGCTCGATTTGTAAAAATTAGAATTAATAAATTCAACTTTTATTTAGCACAATACATAACACTCAGATGTATTTTTGAAATGATTTTAAAATCCATTCTAACTAAAAAATAATTCTATAAATTATGTTGTGTTTAGCAGGGAACGTAATCATTATAAGTTTTATTTTAAAAATCACATGATAATGATTACATATGGATTTATATTTTTTTTATTATTCGTGATGGTTAAAATTAAGTTATGTTATATTAATCTTTAAGAATTAAACACTGTTTAGTATTAGGTTTTTTTGTAAACATTTTACTCATCTTTATTTCCAAGTTATATAGGAAAATTAAAAGATATAAATACAAGCAAGCAATTTGATTAACATTAACATAACTCTGCAATATAAAAAGCTCGAAAGTGGCTCTTGACCAGAACCACCAGAAGTACCAGAAAAGCTATCCAAGATGCGAAAAGCTCGCTGTTGGCTAACATGCACTGATAAATACACCAATATTTTGCTTTCAGATTTAATAAAATTTTAATATCTGGATTCAGATTCAATAATAATATCGTACATAAATACGAAAAATCTTTAAATCGTGACCATTTGTTTAACAAAGACTAATTTTTGTCTTATTTTAAGATTTTTTATTTTATTTTTAAGAATTCTTGGGTTTGAATGAATCCTATATTTATGATTTTTGGTTTTATATTTAAATTATTACGTCTTAAATAAAGATTTTGTTTTTTTTTTCAGTGTGGCGGTGGCGCCACGCTAACAGGTGGTTGCTTGCCGCTGGTCCACGTCGCCCGAGTAGGGCCCACGGCAATAAATATGATAAATATGTCAAGTGTTTGCAGATTAAGTGAAATCTCCGGTGTTTAATTATGCAGACGTTTTTATTACGCATCTAACACTGACTATACCCGAACGGGGGATGGGTGATGTCACTGGGAATGCGGGCGTGAGCAAATAACCCCAATTTATTGGGGAGCCCCGTTTGCAGCCAAGTCCACTCCTGGACGCTTGTTGCTTCCACATTGGTTTGTCGGCAAAAACAACGAGCAGCCGTTCAGTAGCCGATGGAACGCGACACTGAGTGGCAGGAAATTGCGTATACGACGCATTGTCACTCGGCCAGCAAAGGCGGTCGCGTTCGGAAGTCCTTTTTGGCGCGCCTTTCCTCTGACACTTTTTGAAACGTTGGAAGCCATCGGAAACCGTCAAGGTGCTAAGTGTGCGTAATTAGTTGAAATTCAATTAATTGAAAAGAATTTTAAATTGAGTTACGCCGCCGCGATGGATGCTGGAAAAGCCGAGAAGTGAAAAGTGAATTTTCGTGCAAGCGAATCCCGCCGGATATTGTGCGTAAGGAGGCAGATAAAACAGAAACCAAGTTTTTCAATTTAACAACCAAAGTTTTATTTAATGAAAGCCGCAGTAAATTGAAAAAAAATCAATTTGGGTTAAGAAATTGAAATTTAATATTTAATTTAAGTGTTACGAAATATATAAAGAGGGGAAGATAAACATCTATTACGAAATAATATAATTAAAATTTCGACTTTTTGTTTATTTCAAAAATTAAATTAATATGCAAACAAATTTAATTTGCAGACAGCAAATAAATAAAAGAGTAAAGATGTTTGCCCAATTTTACTTTAATTGAATTAAACTTACATAAAGTACAAAATAACAAAGGCAAAACAAAAAAAGTATAAACAAATAAAAACATATTTTAAACTTTTTAACGTCAAAGATTAATTATCCAACTTAACTGTCATTAAATCATTGTTTCATATATTTACCTTTTCCTATTACAAAAGGCAATGGAAATCAAATCTGTCAATCCGACATTGTTATCACTTCAAGATGATTGTCAATAAAAGTGTTTGTTTTCAGTTTTGATTAGTTTACTTAAAGTGTATCGCCTAAAAATGAAAATTAAATTAAAGATCATTCAATTCAGGAATTTGGAATCACATCAAATAAAGTTATCAGAGTTTTTCTGACTAAAAACAATAAAAGACACGAAACTTTCGACACGAAAAACGAAGGTAAATTTATGTTCTACTCAAAAATATAAAATCAAAATCAAATAAAGCAAACTTTTTATTGCCGCCGCGTCGGAAAATCGAAAGGAATCGAGCATGACCTATTACTGTCACGTCCACTTCCGGGGAAGATGGCCAGAAACATGAGCCAACAACTTTTGGGTCACGTTTGCCATTCAAATGGTCCGAGACCCATTGCCCATTGCCCATTCCAGAGCCAAAACCAGATCCGCACTCACATAAAAGCTCTAAAAATGGCAAATAGAGCAACTGCCAAGTCGGGGCCAATTAATTAAAAAGTTTTCACGCGGCCAAAATCAAATCAACAATTTCCTCAAGTATTTAGGCGTAAAATTCGAATTGGAAGTTTTCAGCAAATCGAGTTTCGGGTGCGGTGATGAATGTTCTGCACAGAAAGAAATGTTGGGGATTTTATATTATAGAAAAAGTTTAAATTTTTTACATATTATTTGCTTTCCAGAATTTTAATTTTAATTTCATAGCTTTTATTTTATTAACCAAATTATCTTGTGGATGTTATCGTTCAAAGTTTCCTCTTAAATTTCACTTTTTATCTCACTTTTTCGCTCAGTGATTTGTTATTGTGGTATATGTCCTGAGGCAGCGGATGCGGATAGGGATACGGTTGCGGATGTGGATACGGATACGGATGCGGCGTTGTCTGCAGCCGGCGAAAATCAATTCGCATTATTGCAGCCTCAGTGGGCTGCCCAAAAACCCCTTCTTGCGGCGCCACAACGCAAATAAATTGGAGGTTTTTAAATGTGGCCCCGGGTTTCGGGGGTGGATTAGACATCGTTGGCGGTTAGTCGACGCACAGGTGGCAGGCGCCCTGTCTAGCCGCTGCGGAGTGCTTGACCCCCGGGTTTGACCCTAAAAATAGGCGTGTGCAGCCTCCACTCGGACTATTTTTAATTGCTCGCTCGCTCACTGTCGCTATCTTTAAGCCCTTAATTAGTTTTTCCCACTTTTTGCGACTCTGCCACACTCTGACGTGACACAAATTCAGTTCGGCCTCAAATAGTTGAATGACCAGCGTATCAACAAAAAAAGCGTAGTCTACTTTTCAGAGCTAAAGGACACGCCTTCAGCTAATTGGTATGTGAGTGTTAGAGAATGTGTGCTTGTGTGTGTGTATGTGTCCGTGTGCTGTTTGTCATAATCAAATATCTTAACACGCAAGCTCAGTGCTTTGGCCTCCCCCTTTCTGGTGGGATTTCCCCCGTTTTCCCTTTCATTTTACCCGTTTCGCTGGACCCTAATGACATGGCCACTGATCGGGTGGGGAGGGAGGCAAAAAGTTGCCGCTGCTGCAGTTCTTAATTAGCAATTTGACGCATTATGCTGCCGGAGCTTGTTGGCATGTGCGGGCATTAAGCCTGTCTGCAGGATTACTACTATAGTCCCTAAAAGGTGAAATTAACTGGGACCCCGGCTGATGAGGATGATGCATATTAAGTTTCCTGGGCGAAGGAAGGTGGCTAAAAAAGATACATACATCTGGCGAGAGAGGGTCAAAGGGCAGGTCCAAGGCTAATAGGTAGTTAATTTAATCTCGACAGTAAGCCACCGGGACTGGGCACAAGCTTGAACAAAAGCTAACTGAAAGTAGTAGAGCTTAGGTTAAATTTTACACAAAAGTGAGAAAAAGTAGAAATATTAAATTCAGGTATAAAACTTGTATAGATTGTAATCAAATATAATTAATATAACAAATAAAATATGTAAATATTTGTGCGTTTAATATGTTGCTTTATAATAATCTACTTACATCTAATAAATCCTGTAAATAATTTTAAAACATACTTTATAGGGAAAATAAATCATATGAAACCCATTAAGAACCCTAGAAGCCTAAATCAAAATAAATTATAGTTGGTGAATGGTTGTAATCTTTTTTAAGCATTTTATTGTGGTAAAAATAATAAATTGTACTTTTATCAGGTGTCTATTTAATAGAAATATATATTTACCATTTAGATACAAGTTCCAGAAATTGTTTCAATTAATTTGTTTTGCATCCTGTTACCAATTTCTGGAACCTTGCATTCTTCAATATTTTTCTCTGAGTGCTTGAGTAGTTTTCTTTGAATATTTCTCTTTAGCTGAATTCAAATCATAAATCCAAGTTTAATTCATTGTTCAGACAACAATCCAATGCTCTTTGCAGTTGGCTTTATTGTCAATCATTTCGACCGATTGAAATTCATCCATAATGAGGCACCTACAAGACAGCACCGACATTGAGATACAAGATACGAAATGCACTTAGTGGCTCAGGCCACAGCTATATACAGATACAAATACAGAGCACAAAAGAGAATTCCAAAACATCCTGCAGTTATTTTTATGATTGAATCAATAAAACGCATTGGGAAGGTCAAGTCTCCAGTTGGACTTGGACTTGTACTTGTCCTCGGTCTAGGTTCAGGTGGGCCCCACAACCTGTTGAGCCAGGCGCACAGTCCAGATCGAAGGCCTTAAATATTAGTTGGAAAAACACTGGATCCGTTCAGAGTATTTAATGAATTTATTTATGCTTCAATCGCACAATTTAATTCAATTCGCGCAGGGCCCCCAGGAAAGTAATTCGATGGAAAAGGCCTTGAAAGTAACAAATTCATTCAACTTTGTGGGGAAAAACATATATTTTGTGGGGAGGCTGGGATGGTGGCGGTGGAAATTTAATATGCCCAGCGACAAGTAAATAAAAGTAAAGTATCCGCCGGGGAGGGATATCACGGCGTATACTTAATATACTTTGCAATGCAGCTAGGAGCGGGAGGGAAACTTTACCTCAGTCGCTGAGGCCACGTGTCGCTAAGCAGCTCGAACGCGACTTCAAAAGGAACTTTTTCGCAACTTTATGCCATATATGAGATAAATGACAGAATAATTGTCCCCTCAGCCGCATTTAATTTAGTTTCGTCTTGACTAGACTCTCTCCCTCAGCTCTCTGTTATTCTTTGCCAAAAAGGGGTGCTTGACTCCCCAGGCGACAGAGGACAGGCGAGAGAGACGACAGGATCCGCATCCGAATCCGAGTGCGGCCTTGTGTCCTTGTGTGTCTCCAGGTCCTAGTTGCCAATGGAAACTTATGGCTCAGCAGTTTTCGGCAGCGCTAATTGTTCTGGTTACCATTGCCGTTGCTGCTACTCGTACTGCCACTGCCAGAGCTCTTGGCTGCGGCTCAAACATTGTAGCCTAGTTCTGGCCACGCTCACAACTTGTGGCTGTAATGGCCAACAAAGCCAACAATTGCATTTCGACCTGACCCAAAGATACTCTAGCTTAGGGGTCAACGTTTGAGAGTTACTAAAATGAACAGGTTTCAGAGAAACTTAGTAGTTAAAAGCTAATTAATTATTGTTTTCAGTTTAATTGGGTTTGCATTTAATGAACTAAACTTTAATAATTATAACAACCATCTACGAAATTAATATAATTTGTTGCAATTTCTTGACGACTAAAATGATCATAATTCCCTAGGATATTGAGTTTATTGAACAAAAGCTCCTATTAAAGTTGTTAATTAAAAAACTACAAATTAAGAAATCCTCTCCTGAGGGTATATAAAAGTTCCTATTCAAATAATCCCAACTAGTTCTGAAACCTTTTGTATTTTGCTCTTGTTTATGTCTGCCAAATTGCTGCCAAGGCTGTGCTGTGCTGCAATCGAAAGCGAGAAGGGGGAAAATGCCAAAACAAAGCCGAATACCCACAAAAATTGCAACAACTGGGGGGGAAAACTTTCTCCGAAACGGTTTGGCTGGCGGTTTTGGCAGACGAAACTTTTCCCTGGCATCCTGCAGTTCTCCCCGCCGCTCGCGCTGGACAAATAAATCAGTTTTGTCTGCCCCAGAAATCACTTAAGCCGCGCCGGCAAAAACAACAATAGAGCTGGGACAGATAAAATTCCAAAATGTGGCGCGGACAAAACATAAACAAATTGTAAAAATAAATGTATAGATATACATAGGGGGAAATATCTGTTGGCCAGTTCATCAGCGGAGATTTATTCGGGCAAAAGGTGTCAGAAATATTGAGTCGTATAAATATTGTATTTGGAAATAGATTTTAGACCAATGCAATTCAGCCTTTTGACGGCAAAAGCCAATTTGCCTCAAACTGCATTCTTCGCCGTCAATTATTGGCTATATCAAGAGTCAGGGCCTGATCTGGCGGATTGCTATGGCTTTTGGCCGCCTTAAAAGGCACCGAACATAAAATCCATTTAAGTGCCAAGCCAAGTAATATGACATTAAACCTCAGAGTGACTCACTATGGAAAACTATAGAAAACTAATAAACACTGAACCGAATAAAGTGATAAAAATGAAAATCTCGTTTATTTCAATCGTTAAAAGCCCCACTACAGATGTGCACTACATAATTATATGCACATGTACGTTTCTACCTCGCTGACTTTGCTTTCTTCTCGGATTTGTTTATCCCTCTGCCACCCTTTCCTTTCGTTTTTAATGGGCAACAACAAGATGCGAAATCCATTCATATGCAGAACATTAAAATGTTCAATTCCCAAACAGAGTAAACGAGCAAAATGTATCCCCATCCAAAAATAAAAAAAAACGAACCGAAATCAGGGGCGTTTGCCAAGAATATCTTGTTGTCTATTTACTTGTGAAGCTGATAAAAATTCACTTTATTCACTTTGTGCTCTGGCAAATAAACAGCCAAAACGGCGACAGTCTGCATTCGGAGGTTAAACAGAATAAAAAAAAGAAATAGAGGGAGTTTGCTGAAGTGGCGCACAATAAAACGCAAACTGCTAGACAAATGTGAAACTTTAACTGCAATCGCTAGGAGGAGCTCTGGGAAATATGTGGAAAAATTAGGAGGAGGGGTTATTATGCCAAGAGACCCCTAATCAACCCGAAAATCTGCAATATTCGTGAATCCAAGTAAGAATTGAACTTCAATTGTAGCGACATGGGTTTGCCTTGAATAAAAAAACCAAGCAACTTTAAAGAATAAATAAATAAAGTAGGAAAACCTAAGAGAAATAACTAATCACACAGAACAATCAGCAATGACACCTGGTAAAGTAACATAAGACGAGCCACAAGACTCATACAACAAATTACAAAATAAAAACAAATAAAAACAAATTGCAAAAACATACCAATTAGTACATTTATCATTTAATATTTATATTAAAAAAAGTAAATAAAATAAATTAGTAAGTAAGTTTACAAATATTATATAAAATAAATTACAAATTTACCGAGATACAAGTGTTCATTTCGGAGAACCAAACTACACTGATGGAGAGGCTTTAAATATGTTCGTAGGTGACATTTAATACCTGTCAAAATCCTGCTTTCCAAGCATACTGCGACTGTTTACTTAAATAATTACAAATTTAACTATTAATTTATGTGTAAATAATTTTCTTTGTGTGTAGGTTTGAATTGGGTTTAAAACCCAACATAAACACTGCGAACTTGTGACTACTTTGTTGAGGACATCCCTTCACACATGCTCTTTGTTTGAAAGAAAAAGTTGACCAAACTTGACAACCTTGTTGCAATCCCTGGGCAAAGTCTCAAGTGTCCTCCAGGAAGTTATCGTTTCTGTTCGATGATTGTTTGGCCCCTTGTAGCAATTGTCAACTCAGCACACGCATTCTCGAATTCCTCGGCAAATACTTGCTCCTTCCAGGGAATAAAGAATGCAGAATTAAAAATAAACAATAAAACTAGTTGTCGTTTATCGCATTTGGCAGAATTCTTCCCCCGCTGTTTACTTATTTATTTACTCACTTGGCCGATAAATGTTTTGGCTGCGGCTTTGATAAAACACGCTCAAAATGAGTCCAGGCCATATAACACATTGTACAAACAGATATGTAGATATAAGCAATGAAAAGCTAAAATAAAAAAAGGGGGAGCTGCTGCCAAGACAAACAGCCGTAAAGTCATAATAATTGAGAAATTAAAAACACACACAACGGGTTAATTTTTTGATTAAATTTCTCGCCACTGGGCGAGAGCGAAATTAATGGGAAGATAATAATGTTCGTAGACAAAAGAAAAGTAAACAGAAGCGCCGCACATGCAAGTAGTTTGTCATTGTCCAAACAAAACGCTAGGGGGTTGGGTTGAGGGGGTTGGGCGAAACATAATTGAAACTCGCAACAGTTTTCATTAATTTTCCAGGAGGGGTTTTCCCGGGGAAGGGCAGACATTACGGCTAAACACAAACCATTTAATTCCCCTGCTTAATCATAATTTAAGACACGCTTCAACGTCACTCAAAGTCAGAGCCAAGGCAATTGGGGCCCCCCCTAGTGCCCACGTCCCTGCCAATTGCCAGCGCTTGTTCTCGGCTTAATTTATGCAACATTTTTCCCAGTTTGTCGTTTGGCCCCTCTTGTCGTCTGCTCATATTTGCTTTTGGCCTGGCTAAAAACGAAGCAAGCGGAAAGCATATTTTATTTTCAAATATTTTGCATTGCAGAGCCAAATGTTCGGTGGCCAAAGGGATAGCAAGGGATAACATGTGTCCAGGAGGGGCAGAGATGAACGAAAATATAGGTACACAGGGAGAAATTATTGGAGAATGAATGAGAACTGATTTTAATGTAGTAATAAAATAATAATAATTGATATCTCTGAAATATACATAAGTATTGAGAAAAGTAGAAGTGAATAAACAAAAGCGCAAGCCGTTTTATTGAAATTAACATCGATGCAGTGTGTGTATTAATATTTATTAATTTTTAAATTAAAAAGAATTCAAGAAAATAATTAATAACACAAACCAAGGTACACTTTAAATTACAAACCTGTAACGCTTGCTTAATCTTTTAATTTTGTTCCTTTTATGAAGATAGTAATTAAATAAATAATAATCAGTATTCTTAATCAATTGCCAACTTTGATTAAGGAATAATATATAATATTCCACTTACACTTTTAGTAAAAAAAAAATAACAAAAACAATATCAAAAACTTTTTATTTACTGTGGAAAAACAAAGCGACAAAGTGAGCCCGGCTTAGTGCAATGCGTTTGATGTGGCCAGGTCCTGGCTATATGTTCCCCAGTTTCATTTTTACGGCTTTGTTGTGGAATTAAAGTTTAACAGGCCAACATCCCCCTCTCCCCCCCACAATTTGCCGGCAGGTGTTACCCCTTTGAGCTGGTGGCTCATAAAACGGAAGCCTTTCTTTTGTGTGTAAACAATTTCACCGGATACGAATTTTATTCGAGCTTCCTTTATTATGTCGTTTGCCAGTCGCCAGTTAAGGTAAATACAAACATTTTATGTTCGAATATTAAAATCATGATTGGATCGTATTAAAGAAGATGATTTATTAGCTCGCACTGATGGGGTTAGCCATTAATATTCTCCCTGTATCGGCCTGCAGGGATCTTTCGGCTTCATTAGGGATGACAAACGCTGAATTGCCGAAATGCCGAAACGCTGAAAGCATTTCTGTGGCAAGTCATGCAATATGCAACAACATGCAACAAAAATTAAAAAAAAAAAGTTACACACACTCGCAATATGCACAGGCTTCTCTCAATGTTAAAGCAAGCGAGTACCGACCACATAATGTAAATGAGCAAATGCCATGATTAGCAGACATTTTGTGGGAAATTAAAATAAATGGCCGCTGGGAAAATGTGTAAATGGGGGAAAAACCAAACACATACACATGCACGCACATCATTTCGGGCGACACCTGTTCGCACTCACGGCATTTTCTCCGAAACACACCCGATGACATGACATTGATTCAATCTATGCACGTGCAACATTTATTTTTCAATTCAATTAAATACCCGCCAACAGCGGACGCATGAAATTAAAACTGAAACGCATTAAATAATAAATTATGTTTGCCCCATTCCATATTTATTCATCAATTTGAAAATGGCCGCTGGAAAACTGCACCGCCTGAAACTAGGCAACGCCGCTCAGCCAATTAAATTGCTCATACGCCATGTGTGCAACGTAGGCCGTGACTCTGATCGTTTGCATATTTTTAAATCAGATGAAATAAAAATTCAGTCAAGCTTTATAATTCAAGAGAAAAAAATTCCCTCCGCTGTTAATTAACATGTTAATTAGCTTAAGATAATCAACCAAGCTAATCCTTGCTTTGCACTATAGGTAATTTGACCACTTTTGCTTGCCAAAAGTCATTTTTTAAAAGTTGGCCGATTGAAGTAATTTTGCAATGGGTTCACAATTGATCATTGATCAATGTTGCATACCAGAATTTTCGATAAATGGCGCCACTTAAAAACATCAACTGATCAAACACAGCTATCGGAAACGCAGCTATCGAAAATGCGCATATTGGCGTTTTTTATGTAATTTTACAATCGTTAAAAGTCAAATATTAAAGAATATCATTGGAATTTTTGAAACGTATTCTAACCAGAGGGGCTTGTAATATATGTTTATGCTTTTCAAAGTTGAAAAAATCTCGTTTTGTCCCCTTAATATAGTAAAAGTGTAAGTATATACCATATTTTTGATGGTGCCTCATTTTTGAAAAGCTATATAAAGTGAGTCCAGCAGAGTCCATCGAAGAAAAGAATTCTATGTTGTAGAGTATTCAATTCTTGTTCAAATGAGTGTAATTAGAATTGCCACTTTTAACCACTTTCCGTGATATTTTAATTTTTAGAGCATAACCTCAGTGTGAAAACTGCTGAGTTGTTCGGCAAATGGCGCGAGGCAGTTGGCAGTTTTTTATTTTTAATTAATTAAAGCAAGGCGTGCCACGCCCACTGTTATTAAAAATAAATCAAATAATTATTAAAAAACCTTTGTTTTATATTAAAAAGGTATTTTAAACATATTTGCATAATGAAAAAAATAAAAAAAAATAAGGGGGCGGTGCCACACCCACTTTTTTCTAATTTCAATAGAAAATGGTTGTCCTAACCCAATGCAAAAAACCGATTCGAATTATCTTACTCCGTTCTTGAGATATTAATTTTGGCAAGCAAAAGTGGTCAAATTACCTATAGTGCTTTGCTTCCCGACCTGCCCTAATAATTTCTTTCTTAAAGCTCAGCGGAAAGCGAAAGAGCGGATTTGCTGTTAGCAGATCTGAAGGTCATTGTTGTTTACATTAACAGTGCAAAACAAAAACAGTAGATCAGCTGTTCTCTCATCCAAGGTCGTTGACCGCAGAAGCAAAGCTTTTTGCGTGAGAAAATGTTTTAATATTTGTTTTAGAAATAAAATAATTTGCAAAGCTAGAGCAAAACCTAGATTGTATGTCAATTACTTAGACCATTAGGAAAGAGGTATACAAAAATAATACAATTTTAAAGCTACAATTAATATCCAGGTTATTTTATTTACATTATTAATATTATTAGTGCTTTAAAAGACAGTTAAAACATAAGCTTTCTAAAGATTACCAACTACCAGCACAAGACAAACAAATTTAATCTCCACTAATCGCACTAATTAAAACTCGACTGAACAAATATTTTACAGCCATTCCCTCTACGATCGTAAAGAGTTAGTCCATGTTGTCCAGGGCTTATCAAAGACTCTTTGCAGCCAACTCCTGCCGTTTAATTAATTAAAAAGGCGGACAAGAGTTCACCTGGGGGAGTGTCCCTTGCCTGCATTGTGCTTTTCCCTCTGTTGTTTCACCCGGAGCTTCTCCAGTTGGTCATTAATTTATTTTTAAGAAGCGCATAATTGCCCAGTAACTGTGCGAGTAACTGGAACTGCAAGCGGCTAGTCGGTCCAGTAAACGCTTATTCATGAGTGTGCGAATGAGGATGCCCTTGCCCTCCGGGGTGCTGGGCACAAACAAAGGCGAGGAGCACTCGGATTGCAGGATCTGCGGTCCGTTTGTTTGCTTATCGCTCCTTTCATGCAACATAAATCGCCGGCTTAATGCGAGAGTGTGGCAAGCAGCCAGAGGAGCCAAGAGAGAGACGGGGGTGGCAGGCAAGGGATAAAGGCAAATTGCAAGCTGCATGTCCTTGCCAGCACCTCGTGCCCTTTCAGCAAGATGAGCAGTTGACTCGCCTTTGTCTCTCTGGTGTCGACATGAATCAGAAACTTAATTATTTTCAGCCGCGCGATGGTGCAAACTGTTTTGCTCAAACAAAACAGGATGGCATCAGGACGAGAGTTGCACACAGCAAAAAAAGAAGGAGTCTAGAAGTTGGTTAAAATCAAGCCTCATTTTTGACTAGATCTCTAGATGTTTTTAATATAACAAATTATGTTATAATTTAAGTCTGAAGCCTTGTAACAATTCCTAGTACGTTTTTCTTCGCAGTGTAATGGCAAAAACAACAAAGTGTTTACAGAGAACGACATAAATCGACGCTGCTGACATTTTGACGCAGCTCGCAAAATTTTTTTACAACTCAGCTGCAGCAACAGTGGCAACAAAACAATCGTAAGAATATTTACACTCAATTTGTCGCCACTGTTGCCGAGCCCTGTCCCCATGTCCCCGTTCTCCCTTCGCTTTTCGAGTGTCATAAACCTGGGGCCAGGGCAGGACACAAAGGACACAGCACGCATAGCCGAGCGGATTTTGGTTGGCAGTCCAGGAACTCGCAATGGACACAGGACTTTCACCTGCTGATGACTGTCAGCAGCAGAATCCTCCTTTGACTACATTGAGTATATAACGTATTAAAATAAAATAGGACAAAAAAAAGAAAACAAACTGAATTTTGAGGAATACTCTGAAGGACTTTCATAACAATTGCTGCCGTTGAAGGCAATCGAGAAGAGGGGAACCTCCACGGAGAGCCATGTGTTAGGCAGACCGGAAACTCGGCTAGCAGCGTCATAAACTGGTTACATTGTCGGACGCAGAAAAAAAGAAGCCGGGCAAAATGAAATGAAATGACAAGAAGAGGAAATTGCAGGAATATCCTTGCAAGAAGGATCTCCCCGCATACGCAACAGGATGCATATAAATCATAGCGGGGGCTGTAAAAAATACATATATATTCGCCGTCCGATAAATATTCGACGAGGGCAATAAAACATACTCTGCATATGGGGATCAGGATAACTGCCATATATTTACGATGAGAAATGGCCGCCTTGGCGCCGTCAACCGACTAATAGACACCCTGTACGCGATAGCGGTTAAGTGCATCCTGTCAAATGACATTAAAACGTGTTTTATGACTCAATAATAACAGGAATGGGATCACTGCATCGAGGACCTTGCCTGGCCTGGTCTCGCCCCGTCTGGCCACGGCTCGTCAGCTTTGTCATTGGATTGCGGAGGCGGTGAGCCACAGACAGCATTTCCAAGTGGCCGCGAGTTGCGAGTTGCACGCACTGATTGAATTTCACTTCTGCTGTGTTGCATGCTCCAAGTGGCTTTTACTGTCATGCTGCACTGAAAAATCGACAGATGATATTTCTAATTTTAATTTCAGATAAAAAATTAACTAGAAAACAAAGGCCAATAACAGCTAGCATTAGAAAATGTTTTTTTGACTGGGATTACATTTTTTAATAAATTCAAATTGCTTAACTATTCAATAAAGATAATAATTATTATTTATTCTCATAATAAAATTATCGATTCGAAAGCTATAGCTATAACTCATATTTCTTAGCTTAACTGGACAAACTGAACTTATTTTCTTAGCTGAACTTCATTAATTAATAGTATTAACAGCAAACTTAACTTAACTTGACTAAACTAATATTTAATTTAGTAACAACCGATCCGATCTATGTTTCTTCATCTAAAATATATATTTAAAATTGCAAATAGTTATCAAGTCGATCATTACATTTTTTGCTGTGTCTTATTCGCAATGAGAGTGGAAATGGTCGGCCCATAAAAAACAGCCAACGGCACACGACAAATGTCCCTGACTGCTGCTCCTGTCCTGGCCCCCATCCTGGCCTCATCCGGTTCCTTCCTGAGCTCCCTGGGCGCACATGCTGAGGCAAAACATTTGACATTTCTAGTGTTTGCCCTATGAGGAGGAGCGACGAGGCACTCACACCCGAAAGGCGACAGTTTAAATGGCAAAGTAAGAGTGACTAACTTGTTCGAACCTATATATTTTTGTGCGAGCACCGATTTCTCCATTCCCTTGGCTCGTTCTGTTTGTCCGGATTTTGGCATTTGGAATTTTTGTGTTTACTTTGCCCAGGAATCTATGGTCAAGTTGATTTATTAAGTAACAAAATGTCATTTTGGGGCGACATCATGAAGTTCTATTTCCCAGAACAACAAGAGTGTTTGCTTTTGAAATATTCGACAGATTGAATTTTTCTTCTGGAAAAGTTTAAAACAGAAATATATAACTATAAACTACAAATAAAATTTAAAATGATTAAGGGATTGATTTTAGTTCAATAGGAAGCAAATTTATTTCAGTTTCTCTTAATATGTTTTTAGTGAGTACTTTTATTTCTAATTGTGTTTATTTAATATCTTTAAGAGTTCTTGTTCTTTTATATAAACATATTTCATTACCGAATTTGTAACGTTTATTAATCATCTTTAAGTGTAATATAATATTCGATATCAATATACTTTCCCTTGTTTCTTTTGGCTTGTTTTTTATGCCACTTATTGTGCACACTTTTGCACTTGTCACCATCTCTATATATAAACGTATACGTATGGCCTTATGTGTAGAGGCATTGCCCCACAAGTAGTGTTCCACCGCCCACCCTCACTTGAAATCTGTCAACTGCAACTATTTATTAAATTATATACTGCCATTGTTAAATGCCAGCGACTGCGACTGGCGGTGGGTGTGCGGGTGTGTGTTTTTCCAGGAAAATTTAAGAGATTCTCGAGACGTCGAATGCTAAATGCGATTTGTTGCCAATCTGCTTACAGGTGGAGAGAGCCGGAATCAGGAGCGGATTCCACGGCGGATCCTTTGCCACCATGTCACCGGGATGCGTCACCAAAGGACGTCTCTGTCGCCGGCATAGCCTGCATCGTTTTTTGAATGCCAGCATTAGGCAAATTGACAACAGCTTAAAACACTTTGAGGTGGCTTAAAGCCTCGGCTTCGGGGGAAAAAAACCCGCTGTCAACCTCAAGGATTCACAGTGCCCCTGCTGTTGGCAGTTAAAACTCTCACTTGACAAGGACCAAGGACCAAGCACCAAGCACCACTAAGCACCGGGCTCCGGCGAGCTGCAAAAAAAGAGGAGAAAATTGAGGATAGAAATAGACGGAATCCTCCTGTACAATGAACGTGGAACTCGAGGAGGAAGAGCGCATTTGCCTCAGGTGAGTGTTGACGGTTAGGTTGAGAGTGTCGCACAATGTTGGGCGCTTAAAGTTATCAATGATTTCAATGCAGGAAGTTCAGAATTTTCCATGACTTGAATGTTGATATCTTTAAGAGACATTTATATACTTTTCTATATATTTTTTATTACTTTTTTTATTTGAGAGCATCATAAAAAAGGTCTAGTTTCCTCTGACAATTTGTAAATTAAAATGCTTTTCTGCTTTACTTCTCCACTTGAATCAAGAACAACTTACAACAAGTTTCGAAGAAAATTTATCTACAAATTTCGTTAGTTAGTAGGATAAATACCTCTGAAGTTTTGCCGTATTAAATTCCTAATTCTTACTCAATTAAATTTTGAAGGCCTCAAGTTTGCGAGGCGAAAGTTAAGCTTAGAGAAGTTTGCCTGTAGTTTGCCTCCGGGAATGTGTATAGCCGCTTCTAATGGAGAGGCAGGCGCCAATTTCGATCCACTTCTATTTACAACAATCAATTAAATGGCCCCGCCCGCCAACAACAGTGTGTCGCATAGAATGTGGAATTGTAGCCGATGAAAGCCATGGGAACAATAGGCGACGACAACACCAACAAAGCCACTGGTATTCAATGTCAATCTCATATTTCAATTATGCTTTATAAATGGCAACAGACGACGCGTCTGGGTTCGTAGCTCAATGGACTCGTTTCGGGGCGAAGAACCTTTAAATGAAACCCGGGACTGTGCCACGAATCCCACACATATTTAGGAAGAAGAAATCATGTTGAGTGATTTTTTCCTGAATTTAATTTTCTGGCCAATTAAAGGCTGCCTGGGAAATTGCGCATACGCCGCGTGCTCTCGTCAAATTCACTTTGGTAAAAACAAGCCGAGCTCGCTCGTGACTAAATCGAATTATAAAATTTTAATTACATAATAACGCACAGACAATCAACTTGTCGTCCCTTTTAAGTGCAAAAAGTTAAAGGAGAGAAAGGGTTGAAGCCGCCCCCACAGTCATTACATTGAATAATTGAGCGCTGGCCAATAACACGCGGCAAATAATGATGAAATAAAATCGAAAGTCAGGCGCTTAGAGTTATGCGATTAAACGGATTTAACTACGACGACGACGACTATAGTACTTTGCTGGCCATAAATTTAATATTGGAGGACATTGGAGGATTCCTCAGCGGAGAGCAACGGCTGCTTGCTGCTTGCGGATGCCAGGACAACTTGAAACGTCTGCTTAATGCTATGCAAATTTCTTTTTCTATGCAAATTTGCACACGGAGTAAACAACAAGCGGCGGAATCGAAAAGTGGGAAACCTCTGGCCCAGACGACAAGCGCAAAAACTAGGTAAAAGCCAACCGAATCTGCCATAAAATGTGAATTTTAATGACAAACAACAATGGGCCAAGGCAAAGTGACAGGTAGTGAAGGCGAGGGGGGAGGAGGGAAAACCAAGGAAAAGGAGGAAAAGGAGGAAAAGGAGGAAAAGCGGAAGGCACATGGCGCGACTTTTAATGGGAAGAAAACTTTTGCTGCAGCGACTACGGCTAATTAGTAAGCCATAAACATAAATAGCCATGTCCTGGCGACTTTTACGATTCCCTTCGACTTTCCTCTTCTTTGGCCAACGTGAAATGTCCTCGGAATATACATATCCAAGGATTTGTGGTTTGCGGTGCCGGCCAAGCGATTTGTCAATTTTAATGGCTTTCGAATACTTGCTAACTTGATTGCTGCCCTAAAAAGTGGCCACTTATACGGCTTATTGCCTTTTTCTTTTGCCAAAGAAGCTGTCCTGATTGCTTTCCACTTCGCTCCCACTCCCCCACTCGCGTTTGAAAAGAATTCGGAACGTGTTTACCCAAATCAAGAGCAGCCGTCAAATAAAACGCTTTGATTTGAGCCACCCAAAGTGGGGCAAAAGGACATCAAAGCCGTGGTCCTGGCTAAGCGCATTTTGTGCATAATAATGCGTAACAAGGACGAGCACAAGGAAATTTAATAATAATGGTATTTCGCAGGACCGCAAGCAAAGTTCCAGCTGAAGCCACAATGCGGGAATATGTTTCGTGTTCAACTCTGATTGATCCCACAAATATGTTCTCTAAAAACATTTTATGTGCTGCTGATTTTCAAATACACACAACAAAATTTTAACACATATTTTAAGGTTATATTTAAAGCTATTTCAAAGAATTTAATTTTCAAAAAATGTATTAAGGTAGGGTTCATTTTTAGCCTGAAATGTTGTTGTTTTAAAATTGTTCATAATTCATTTTTAAAGTATATGCAAATCTGCCATTCATCTTGTTTAAAAATACTTTTCCGTGTCATGAAAAAGCCTCCCTTTGCCCTGCCTTTTGTCCCTTTTTTATGGGCTCTTCACTCCTTTTTTCCACTTTGACCCAAACTGAGCCGCTAAGTAATTTTTCTATTTTCTGCTTTGTTGCTCGCCTTCAATTGCACACCCATGTTGACCAATGTCCGACATTAACCCAAATCCAGCACACTCACATACCCGCAGACAAGGACAGTGGTTGTGTCTCTGTCTGGTCCTTTATCGGTCAGGACTCTTAGCCAAATGAAGTTGCCAAAGGCACTGCCACTGGCCTCGCCTGGCCTGGACATATCCATAACCGAACTGGCTGATTCCCGTTGCGGTGAATTGGCCACCTGCTGCGTTTGTTTTGGCCTGTCATTCTGATGGTTGCCATTTCCTGGCCCATGCCGGAAATTAATTACCAATGAAATTATGCTTGTAGCTTGTTTTCATAGATTTTATGGTAAAACTTTTTCGGAAGGGACAGTTATTAGGGCAAAGGTAATAACATCGATTGGGCATTGGAAAGGTAAAATTATATTTATTAAACTTGGATAATGGGAAGTTCTTTTGGGGAAATCCTTGGGCAAGAAACAAACATATATTAAATACATTAAAAGTTATAATTAAATGAAATTAACTTAATAATACTAAAGCATATTTTATGTGTAAAAGTAGCACAAATCTATTAAGATAACCCTCCTATCTCCCCACCGATTAAGCTTCGGTAGTGAATCTTCCACTAATTATCTATAAATATTTGCCTCGTATAAGTAGAAGCCGTTGACAACGCTTTCGCACCAGCTGGATGCCACGCCCCCTTACGACAGTAGGGCCACGCCCCTAATGGAAGGGCTTAAACGGTTAATAAATTAACTAAGCAGCTTGCCAGACATGACTGCTGGTGTTGTTATAGCCATATCGATGGCTTAACCTTTGCCAAGTAGTTATTGGTATACGGAAAAAAATGAACCAATAATAAAAATTACAATTTATATTTATATTTTTTAATATTTATATTAATATAAATGCTGATTGGACATTTATCTATAATTTTAACGTTTAGAATCATTGGTTTATTAGCTTTATTTGGACATGGTAGGTCTATATTTAGAAGATATTTATTATTGAAATTTCTACTTGAATAATCAATGATACGATTTAATAATCTTTACGACCTCAAGAGCAGCATTAGATAGAAAATACAAATATTACCTGGTTGCTGAGGATATTACCAAGTCCATTTAATTCCCCTGATTTAAATATAGTAAAACAGATTCAGATTTAACCCTTTAGCAATATTTTCTTCAAGTGTTCTTGTTGGTGGCACTTGGGGCATGACAATAATGCATGGGAACCGCCCGTTGCGGCCCCGGGTTAAGCATAAATATGTCAAGTGTTAATTGCTGCCACTTAACGCAGAGCACAAACTCAAATACAACCGCAGAGACATCTGCACACACACATGCGTATATATATATATATATATATATATACTGTATATGTGAGGGAAGACGTGTAAATATGACTTTAATCTACTTAGCTAAACCCCCAAACAACACCCAGAAGCCACCCCTTTCCCAGTCTCGAGCTCGAAAGTCGCAGCACAAAAGCAAACACTGAGACTCCGACCCACACTCACTTGTTACACACCCAATAATGTGCTTTAACAAGTTTCTTATGGCCATAAATTCAACAAGGCAACAAAAGCTCATAAAAAGGACCGACTGTCGGCCTTGGATCCCGTTTTGAGCCCAAGTGGGTGGTTCGAATGGCTGATTGGCGACTTGAAACTAACCCCACCGGCTGTCTATATAAATAAGAGAAGGCATTGCAGACATGCCTCTGACATTTCATATCTGAAACAGATATGGCATAGAAGCCTAGCAGCTCACCAAAAGGCTCAGCTGGAAAACCATTTTCCAATTTCCAATTGTCTTATATCTAAAAAATGTTTGAATATTTGAATATTTACTCAAACAAGGGGACACTTTAATTAAAATTTCTGCTTTTTGCCTCGAGCTAAGCGAGGCATTTATCTTGAATTCCAGTCAGCTGAAATATTGTTAAGATTAGAAATGCCAAAGAGAGAAGCCAAGGCTTTAAAAATAAGCTTTTTAATAACCTTATTTTACACATACTGATGTTATAATTAAAAAACAGTTTAAAACCAAAGTAAGTGAAAGTAAATAAATAAAAGAAATAAATCTGTAAAGATTCAATTTTTCTCAAGTTCTAAATAATTGCCATGTTTTTTTTAATTATTAATTCATCTCCTTAAAAATAAAGACATAAGCATTTACTTAGAGCCCTACTCCTGCTTAGATGTGACCAAAGATAGCCATTAGCCTTCAGTTTGGCTGATTATCATTTAAGGAACCCATCATAATTTCCGCTGTCATTATTGTTTGCCGGCCGAAGTCGAGTCAATTACCATATCAGCAACATTGTTGACCAAAACTGATTTCACTTGGCGTCACATCGAGAGAAAGAGAGAATTGCGGAGAATATGGAGAGAACCCAACAAAAAAAACAAAAAAAAACTGAAATCGGAAAAAAATACAGCTCGACAGTATCATACTATATCCAGGCGATGGCGAACTTTTCTCGCTCAGTTGTCAAACGCCAGTCCGATGTGAAAGACGCAAACGAAACACACAAAATATATATTTAAGCAAAGCAGCCGCGGGCGGCAGCAAAATTAATAATAATAATAATAATAAATAAAACCTGTTGAGCAGTCGGTCGAACCTAACATATGTCCATACAGACGCCGCGCGCAGTATAGATCAACATTTGCATAGTACATGACGCCGAGTCGAAGGCGGTTTGGCGGGTGAAAAGTGCAAAGTTCCTGCGGTGAATCACTGGAGAATAGATTCCATATTTACATATTTGCCCCTGACAATGATGGCACCTTCTGTCCCATCCGTACCCGCCCCGACCCCTCGTTCGATTTATCGATTTTGTATTTTGAATACGAGCATTGTTGCGCCATTATCAACACATTTATATATGCGATAATTATATTAGAAGTTTATCTCGAACCCTCTCGCTGGCGATAAACTCTGCTCCGAACGATTTGGATCGGTTCAGTTTTAGCACGATTTTCTTTTGGGGATTACTCACCGCCAGTGGCCCCGGATGGAAAGGCCAGTGCAATATATACTGGCTGACGATGTGTTAATCGACGAACTCGTAGCATAATCCGCCGTGATCTCTGGGCATGTGATTCCGCCAACTCTATTGGACCAAACCTTACAGGTGCGTAAATAAAGCGGTGGCACCTGTTGAAATGTTAAAAGCGAAACGCTTCATTGGTTACGTATAGATCGCTTACGCAGGTGCTAAAATCAGCGTATCTTCGTCTTTACAACTGGCGAATTACACTTGAACTGCGATCTCACAGGCCGCGAATTGATGTGAAAATTTGATTGTTTTTTACGCCTGGGGGAAAATTCCAATCGAAAATCTCCGGGGAGTTATTTAACAGCAAAAATACCATATATATATACATATATATGTACATTGGCAAATCAGATTTAGAATTCGGTTAATAGTGCATTATTTCCTCTTTTCCACCAACCCACCCAGAGATAACGAGTTTTTTATTGCCTAAGGGAAATGAGAGAGATTGTGATGAGAGCGAGAGTTCGGAAAAGTCAGTGGAGAGATACTGTTGCACATTGATTAGGCCAGAAAATATGGTAAATATAATCCACGCAGTCTGGCACAAACAATCCAAAAATATACCTTAGGTGAGATAACACTAACAGCAATTCGATAATAACTGACACATCATAGTAAAGCTTAGAAGGATTTGAATGCATGGATTTAATAAAAAATAGTTGGAAAGATTCTTGAATTGGAATAGTCTTTTAAATTAGAAAAATACTGACAGAATTTATTAAATTAAGCATTACCAGTTAAGAAATAAGGACTTGCCCATCTATTGCTAGCAATTAAGCATAAATTTAAACAAATTAAAACCATGTCCTGTTAACCTAAAAAAATAATTAGAGGCAAGTGCAACCATAGGACATAATTGACACATGTCCTGTACAATATATATTCCTAAATATCCACCTCAAGTCTAGTTAAAATTCAGTAGCCATAGGTAATATTTAGGAAAAAGCTGTCTTCTAATGAACGCACAACACACAGAATGCAAATCATCGGCAAAAAACTCCCCCGAAAATGAATATTAGTCCACAAACTCGATTGAAAAATAAAAAATTATGTTTGTTATTTCTAGAAATGACACATAATCGATACACCATATGGACGTACATATATCCGTATATATATATCCACGGATATCCCAACGCGGCTTTGTTGTTGACCCTCCGACTTATTGGAATTTCGCTTTTTCGGTCGCCTTCCCTTGCTAGATTTAAATTTACTTTGCCCCAAAAAGTGTGCTACGTTTTGCCGAGGAACGCGTGTGTGAGCTGACGCGCGTGTGTGTATGTGTGTGCAGTCGTGTGTGTGAGTGCCTCAGTGCTAATTTGAATAATGACAGCGACATCAACGCGCCATTTTGCACTGTCGCCGCGCCATTTTGCGTTTCCGCTGCGGCACCGGGAATTCAACATGAAATAAGCTGCTACAAAGCATTTGTAACATATAACACACATTTCCGGTCTGAGATATCAGCGGAATCGGAGAGAAAAACAACAAGCGAATAAGCACGAAATTATTCAGCAGCCAAGGGACTCAATAAATCAATTTGAAAGCACTCCAACTCGAATTATTATTACTCAAATGATAGAAATCAAAGAATTATTCAAATGCCACAAATCGTGTAATTTTATTAAAACAATTTTCCATTCCAATATTCAATTTGCTGGCATTGCCATTGATTATACAATAATATATTAAACTTAAATACTTAAAATGTTTTCAATTTCTGTGATGCTGTTAAATGGTGAAGTAATGAGACATTTACAGTCATTATTCTAAATTTTCCTACCAAAAACAAGCAATTAATTATTGCACAATATTGTTGGTCCTTTGCCTTTTTCGCCTTTATCAACTTCCATTAGTAAATGCCAAAAATCGTTTAATTTAATTATCAAATTTTCAACATCGATTTGCTCTTTAATGACACCGCAAGAGGCAATAATACAATAAACTGGAATTTATTCAGAAATTCCTAGAAAGCTTGTGGGTTGAGCGCAGACCTTTGAAATCCATTTTCTTAGGGAAATTATTAAAGCAAATAAAAAAGCCCCCACTGAGTAACAAATTCAATAACATTTTACACAACTTTCAATCAAAACAGTGACGGCAAAGGGAGTTCTGAGAAATAAATTAATTATTTTTACCATTTTCAATTTGATTTCTATAATCCAGCAGTATCAAAACAGTATTTAAGAGTCTCCTTTGTATGTTTTTTGTTTTAATTTTCCTTAATTTAATTTACTTGCCACAAAGTTTTCTATGTAAAATCGTTAATAAATGTTTGCCTTCATTAGTCGACATTTGAACTTCAAAGTGAAGATTTATATTAAAGACCGTGAGATTTTAAAAAAGTATCTACACCGAGGGAAATTATTAAAAAACATATACATAGCAGGATTTTAAAGGAAAATTCTTTAAATATATTTAAATAAATAAATACACATATGTTCATAAATATTATAATGCTAATTCTTGCCTTCTTATTTTGTATTGATTCAAAATCACTCCGAAAAAATAATATTAATATTTTAAATATGATTTATATACATTGAAATTGATCAAATAAACTCCCAAAGGGTGACTAATTTTTTGGACATACATTTCATCCATGTACAGGACCGCGGAGGAGGAGCAGCTGGCCAACATGGATGACGACAAGCTGGTCTCAGACGAGGTGCACATGCGGCAGCTGAGCGCGACGCCCTCCTCGGCGTTCTCCCTGCAGCAGCGCCGGCAAAGCAACAGTGTGACGCAGTCCGCGCCCCCGGAGCTCTCGCCTCGCGTCGGGGCATCGGGCGACACGAAAGAGGAGGCGCCACTTGGATGTGGAACTGGGATAGGGGGTGGTCCCTGTCCCAGTGCAAAGGCGGAGGTGGAGGCGGGGGCCGATGACCGGGTGGTATTGCGGCGGGCGGCAGACAAGGGCGCCATCGCCTTGGCACAAATCGACGACCTAAAACTGGAGGGAGACGATGACGAGGACGGGGATGAAGATGGGGAGAATGGGGGCCTGGGCCTAAGTAATCCCGCAGCGCAGACCACCGATGATGAGCAGATTACGGTCGCAGGATCAGCATCCACATCTTCGGGAGTAGGAGCAAGAGCGGGAGCGGTGGCATCCTCCGAGGTAAGTTAGAATGTGCCCACGCACTTAGGACTAATTAAGACCTGGCTAAAACCAACACAGCAGGATGCAGCAGGAGCCGCCGCCACAGCCACAGCCACCGCCAATGCCACAACGATAGCCACTCCGGACATGTCGAAAATACCACGACTTCCCGGCGACGGCGCCCAAATGGAGGACACTGGGGGCGGAGGCGACCTGCCGCCATCGCTGCGTGCCTCCACCACATCAATTCTGTCCAATTTGCGCAAGAAGCAGCAGGCCATGATGGCATCCGGAGGAGGAGGAGGCGGTGGTCTGCGAGGCGGCATCACCAAGCAAACGCCGCTGCGGGTGCAGTCCGTCCGGATTGTGGAGGCGAAGCGAGCCTATGGACCCAAGCGGCGGACAGAGAGCTGCAGCATCTTTGGCAACAGCAATTTCGGTAAGCGGGAGATTTTGTGTGGGATTTGGTGTGGCTTTCGGTGGGGATTCCCGGAAATAGAGGGGGAAGTACCCGCCCAGTGGGTGGCCACTCAAGGGAGTTTTGGCCCCGGAAGCGTTTATGGCTTTTATCGTTCGAAAGGAGACCGCGATGAACTTGTCATCCCTATGGTTGTGGCATCTCCTCTTGGGAACTTCCATTAAGCCGCCTGACTGTGACACTTATGCTTTTATTGGAAGACAAGATTATCTTGAAAAATTCTATTATTAATATAATTACAGAATCTATTGTTTTATTTAATAATTATTCTCCTTCTAAAGAGCACGACCTGGAATCGGGCAACTCCCTTGCCAGCATCGCTGGTCAGCCGCAGAGGCCGCTCAACAACGAGACATATTCGGCCTTCAAGAGCGGCAATGTGGTCAAGGGCATCCTGTGTCCCTCGCTGACCAACTCCTTCAAGCAGAGTTCCCTGGAGCGTAGCTACCTGACCTATACGCATCGACAGCGCCAAAAGTCCTTGATCATCGTCAACGTTGTGGACTTTGTGCTGAAGATTGTTTTGGCTTTCGTTTGGATAATGCGACGCAATAAGCGCGGACCTCTAGAATCCGATGAAACAACGGTAAAGGAATGGTCATTATCCTTCTAAAGGGACATGGTACTCTAACCGTTTCTGTAATGATATTGCAGAGCATGGCAACGGCCATCACGTGGTCCGTTTGCTGTGGAATTGCCAACATGGCCATTTGCTTCCTGGGCTACTGGCGGTGCTTCGCCAACAACTATTTGCATTGGGCCGCGGTCTGCACATGGGTGCTGTTCAACATCCAGGGTGAGTGTGGACTGAGTCTTGTAGGTCGTAAATCATGCGTCACCTGCGTGGAGCATCAAAATGGCTAATCCTTTTTTGGGCCCAGTCGTAAATCGAAGCCTAACCTTCTGTCTTACTCACTCTCTCTCTCCTGCGCGGCACAGGATTCGTTGGCAAGGGCGTTGGCTTTGCCGATCGCGAGTACCTGGTGTGGTACATCCTTTTCGTCATCTTCGTTCCGTATGCAATGCTGCCTTTGCCACTCAAATGGTGCGTCGTGGGCGGAACCATCACGGCCAGCTGTCACCTGGCCGTAATTACCATCATCAAGCTGCAGCACGGCGAGGTATTATAATTGTTGTTGTGTAGGTAGCTCCGTTTTGACTTCCAGGGATTTGTCATTCGCAGGCCACCATGAATGCTGACTGTGTCCTGTTCCAGATCTTTGCCAACTTCATTCTCTATACGGCCATCAACGTGGCTGGTATGTACACAAAGTATCTCACGGATCGCGGACAACGTTTGGCCTTCATCGAGACCCACAAGGCCATGGAGCACAAGAAGGAGTCAGAGAAAGAACTCCAGCGTACGCAGAAGCTATTAGATTCAAGTGAGTGAAGTGGATTGTATAACAAATCAGAAATTGAGTAAAACAGAAATTAAACTCCCCTAAATTTATGCTATTTTCGGTTACCAATCTACTAAATCAAATCTAATTAAAGCCTGTTGCTTAAGCTTGTTGATTTTGATTGCTGTGTCCTTAACTAGAAACTACAAATGCAAATATTCTTGAATTTAATAAGTTGTTAGGCTTTGCCTCTTAAGTGGCATTTTTCATCATAATGCCAGGTAGAAGGAGCCACCTTCGCCTCCGCCTTTTCCAGGCAGAGCCGTCGAAGGGCCATAGCAGGACCTTAAGAGCGCCTTCTTAGTAATTTCGTGTTGCCTGACAACTGCAGGTCCTGGAAGGTTCGCTCCTTTGGCCTTCTTCAGCAAATTTATTGCGCCCGGCTCGTGTTCAAGTTGTTGTTGCTGTTGTTGCTAAACCCCCCTTCGCGGAATTCCGCTCCTTTTCGTCCTGCAGTCCTTCCGAACATCGTGAACAATCAAATACGCAGCGAAATGTACAAGGGCACGGATCCCACGGTGGAGACGCAGTTCAACAAATTGTACGTTTATCCCATGGATAACGTGAGCATCCTGTTCGCCGACATCAAGGTAAGCGTGCCAAGGAGCTCCTCCAAGAGTTTATGGTGTGAACTGGAACACCTTTTCTCCCTCTTTTAGGGTTTCACCGAGTTGGCCAGCAAGACTTCTGCCCAGCAGTTGGTGAAAATTCTGAACGACCTGTTCGCCCGCTTCGATCGCATTGCGGAGGTAAGTTGAGGGGCTTTCGTGGGCTAAATAAAGACCATTCTTGCATTTAAGAACTATTTTTCATGTTCCTGCTGCACAGCTAACAATAATAAAAATGCTTTATTGAACATTGTCTCAAACCATTTTCCATTTCCCGCCCTCTCAAGGACAACCACTGCCTGCGCGTGAAGCTGCTGGGCGACTGCTACTATTGCGTGTCGCAGTTCGAGAGCGACAACTGGAAGACCCGGCCGGATCACGCCGTCTGCAGCGTGGAAACTGGCCTCCACATGATAAAGGCCATTAAGGATGTGCGCCTGCACACGCACGTAAGTGAAATCGAATCGAAACGAATATTTATTTAAATTTTAACGCCACGCGAAAGGGCTTTCCTGAGTGTTCTTTAAAGCTAAATCTTTTAATGACTCAATAGTATGCCACTAAATTAATGCAGTCATCAGTGAAAGATAAAATCATGTGTAGGTTAATAGAAGAAATAAATAAGATGCACAACAATGTGGAAATATATTTTATAAAAATACTAGAAAAAGGTTACCAATAACCTCTTCTTTTATACATTTTTTATGGCATTTTAAACTACAAACAAAATCAAAGAAAATCCTGAATGAAATCATGAAAACATCAGCAAATAGCCGTGTTCAATGAGCTGCATTTAAAATGTTGCATATTTCAAGCGTCACCACTAAATCCCACTGACATCTGTTGAGGTCTTTTCGCATTTTTCTGCAAGTGAAGGACGTATAAAAAAATTGAATACCCACTTTTTGGATTCCAGCTGCTTTGCATTCGTTTATTTGGAAGGAGGCTTTCGTTTTCGTTGAATTTTCATTGCAAAATGCCCCGTGCCCAGTGCTCTGTACCATGAATCTGGCCAGTGAAAATCCCACAGATATATAGTATATATATACATATAGTGGAGGCTATAGGAGGCAGTGGACGTGTTGACAATTCATTTGTATGCAAATCTCAACAGAGCAAAAGGCAACGACAACGGTCGCCGAAAAGCAGCAGCGAGAGTTAAATTTTCATACGACAAAGTGCCGCTGGAATTTAATTGATTTTTTATTCAGGGAACAGGGAGCAGGGCAAGGCAGGGGCAGAAGAAGCTTGCCGCAGACAAACGGGGGAATCCCATATTCGTTTACCGGGATTTATGCGGCCTGCAGTCGCATAATTGGGCCGGCGACTTAATTACTGCGGCATTTTGACTATTGACTGACTCTCAACTGTCAGACAGCGGACATTTTCCGGTGACAGGATCAGCGATGGGTTGTGCTCTTGTACTTTTCCCAGGTTGGAAGCCAGAAAATGGCCAACAAACTTTGCATATTTAAAGAAAAGGTTGCAGTATTTAAGATGTTTGTACATATTTAAAATAATTAAATACATTTTAAACTGGTTTTTAGAAACTTTAAACTAAAGTTAATACTTAAATGACTACGAAAAATATTATAATATAAATAAAGTAATTTTATTTAAACATTTTAATAGTCTTTAGTCCCAATTTTTCGCTGTTTTTGTCGCACTTGGTCACGAATTCTCATTACCATTGCAGGTGGACCTCAACATGCGCATCGGCATCCACAGCGGATCGGTGATGTGCGGTGTCCTGGGCAACAAGAAGTGGCATTTCGACGTCTGGTCCAATGATGTTATCATTGCAAATCACATGGAATCTGGCGGTATTCCCGGGTAAGTAAAACAGTCACGTCCGTAAACCAAAACCAGATGCTGTGTGTGCGTTTGCATCCGGAATGAGATGTCAAATCTATATAAGACCGAAAGGGAGGCGGGGAAGTGAAAGTGGCCTACATGCGAACAGGATTATTTCCCTAATAAAGCGACCCATTACTCATTCCAAAAGGGAAATGCGTATGCACATGAATGAGGCTGATAATAAGCATTCAAAAGATTTAGTTAAAGGTCAAAAGGGGACTTAATTGAATTGTCCAGTCAGCAACCGCACTATTTACTTAATTAATTTAACATAATATCGGTTGATATACACTCAGAAAATATTTTAATCGTATTTTTTTAATTCTATCTGCAAAAATAAAATTAATTTGTCGTAACTCAAATTACAAATACAATTTAATTTTCAAAATAATGTTGGAAAATTAAACAAATTAATTCAAAACACATGTCTGTAAAATGGTAACAACTTTAGTCGTAAAACTCATAAACATATTTTTATTTAAATAAAGTAAACCCAACTTTATATTTAAGGTATTTGTAGAGCAAATATTTTTATATTAATTATTTATCAAAGCTTTTAATCTTATTTCTTTCAATTATTAAATTATTAGAAAATTGTTTATCAAGTCTTTTAAACTTATATGTTTAAAATATGAAATCATTCTCTTAGAGAATTTTGACTTTTCCAAAGTGTAAGCTACTCCACACATCGTTGTGCCTTGAATTAAAATGTAAAACTATCCGTGGGTTGGATAACTTTGACTTTGGTGGCAAATCTCAGGCAGGCCACAGTTTTAATTGGCCAATTTGCGGATCCTGTGGCTGTAGCTCCAGATCCAGTGGAAGAGTCCTTGTGCCTCGCTCCCGACCAGCGCGCACAACAATTGCTTTGCAATTTTGCTAGCTTGGCGTGTTTAGACACAAGAAACCAAATAATAGAAAGAAACAGCAGGGCAAGAGAATGGAGAAAATCCGAGCGACCGCAGAACCCGAAACAAAATGAAAAGCCCCAGAAATGAAAAGCTCAATTTAATGCAAAATGCTTTGATGTAATTGTGGCCTGGGCGGCAGCCAGAGCAGAAGCAGAAACATTACGGAACACCAAGGAACTGCTCCCCAGTGGAGACCCAATTATGAAGGACCCAACGCCCATTCTGTGCACGCCCACAAAAACACAAAGAGATGGGCGGGCAAATGGGGAAATCATTGGGAAACGGAAAACTGTGGATGTTGCTGCGATGGTTTTAGGAAAATCACCACGCACATTCATAGAAAACGTATGCAAATATTTGAATTTAATTTTCGCCAACTACATTTCCAAACTCCTCGGCTCGGCCCTGGCCAATGTCTATGGCTAATACTCCTCACCTCGATAACATTGCTTTCCGCTCTCCGTTCCCCAGGAGAGTCCACATTTCGGAGGCGACGCTCAAGTGCCTGAACGACGCTTACGAGGTGGAGCCGGGAAATGGCGGCAGTCGGGACAATCACCTCAAAATGCTGAACGTCAAGACCTTTCTCATCAAGCGTACGGAGCCATTGAGGTAAGTGGAAAGTACACAGGGAGAAATATTCCTCTTAGATTCCGATTTCGATTTTTATTTGAATTTAGAACAATTTTGATTGGCTTGAAAAAGCATTCATTATGCGCGTTAAGTTAAGCTAAGTTTTTCTCCTTCCACCTTATATTACATCATTTCTTTAGCATCATTTTATTTAAGTTTAACAAATTTCTCTCAACTGCCACATCGACAATTGTTAACCCATTAATTGCTTTAATCCAACCACAGACCCAAGCGGCGATTTGGCACGCGCAGCAGCGCCCACCTGGCCGGTAGTGTGGCCACCGCAGCGGCCTCCTCCGCGGCCACACCCACCGCCGCCCTGCCCAAATCAATCTCGGCCAGTGGCAGCGGCAGTATTGGCGGCGTCACCACAACTGGCGGCGATGGAGCCAGCATAGACGGACGCAGCCTGGAGTATGCAGCCACCATCGCTGTGCCTGCCCAGCAGCCGGCGCAGCTTCTGCAGCAGCAGCAGAAGAAGAACATATCGCTCAACTCGCTGCCCAATGTTGTTGAGGGCGTGGCCATGGATAGTCGCCGCCTGAGGAATGGATGCGGCGGGATCGGAGGAGCCGGTGCCACCGGTGGCAATGGAACAGGCCCGGCTGGACTGTCCACGGTGTCCTCGCCCACGGCCATGATGTCGGCACCGCTAGAGCAACAGCTGCGGCCCAGAAACGGAGCTGCCAGCATACAAAACCTATCAGAGGCCATCGACAGCAAGGGCCTGATCATTGAGGATGAGTCCACCACGGACTGGATACCCGAGATTCCATTCAAGAATGTAGGCCTCATATTAATTATTAAGACCAGGATGCAGATTGAGCATCATATCCCTGCATATTTTTCAGTTGAACAGCCCCGAGGAAGGACTCAATCGTGCCGACTCTATTCTCGTGGACACCAAGGAGGACCATCGAGTGTCCGTGGCTGTCCTGGATGAGGAGGTAAACGTAATGTTTCCCACTGCATAAAGCCTGCCTTCGATCTAACCAATTCCATTTTCAAAATTCAGATCGACGAGTTCATCGAGCAGAACATCCAAATCAACTCGAACAAGGAAATCCGACGCGAGTACCTAAATCCCTGGACGCTCAAGTTCAAGGACAAAAGCCAGGAGCAGAAGTTCTGTCAGTTGCGCGAGGATATGTTCCGGTGCGTATGCCAGTCTAGGCTAATGGAAAGCAAACAACAGGCAGGACTCCCTTAATTAATGAACTGTCACTAATTGATTTTTGCCTCCTGTCTGGGCTTCTGTCCTCCGTTTGCTTCACCTCCTCCTTTCAGATCCAACATGCTGTGTGTGTTTGTCATTTGGATATTTATGGTGCTGTGCCAGGTCATCATTATTCCGCGCTGCACGCGTCTCATTATTTGTCTCTCGGTGGGCACTGTGGTCCTCACCTTCTGCTGCGTCCTGGTCATGGCCGAGGAGTTCCCAGGTGAGTTAAGGCGGATCGATGCACCAGCATATAATAAACTCATTTATAATTGCTTTAAAAACTGTTATTGGACCAAAAATCCATTTTCCATGAGTAATAATCCTTTTCCCGCACAAGGTTTGCCCCGCTTCCTGAAGACAAACTCGGCCAAGCTGGTGCATCAACGGCAGCGTCGCACGCTCTTCATCTGCGGAGTCATCGTGTCCATGTGCATGCTGAGTGCCATAGGCTTGGTCCTGTGTCCCTCCTCCACCTACATAGGCACCGTTGACGAGCACTCGCACTTCCTGCCGATGACATCGCTGTACAGCAACGCCTCCTTGGCGGAAAAGGAGTACAAGCTGAATGTGTATCTCTCGGCCACCATTCATCATAATATCACAATTAGCACTCCGACCAGCGGCGGTGTGATGAGTAGTGGCGGCCCCACCTCTCTGGTGGACATAACAGGTGCTCCTGCCGATGAGCTGGTGCGGAGCACTCTGGCCAATGCCCTAAGCTTGAACCTGACGCCGCCTTTGGAGCACTTCGAACAGTCTCACCGTCCCTACACACTCACCAATAACGGCCACAGCGTGTCCCTGAGCAATTTCACCTACGCAGACTTGTCCGGAATGCGAACAACGGTGGATCTCGAGGGGGAGTGCGCCCATCCGGAATACCTGGTGTTCACCTGGGTACTATGCCTTGTCTCCCTGGCCACCGCTTTGAAGCTTTACTATTTGGTGAAGGCCCTAATGGCCCTGGGAATGGTGGGCTTCTACACGACACTGATCATGTTCAAGTTCAGTTCCGGCGAAAGCTTTAGTCTGGGCGACCTGTCCAGACTGGGCATGCCCCTGGGCGTCCAAATGCTAATACTGCTCATATCGTTCCTGGTTATGGTCTGCTACCATGCAAGACTGGTGGAGGTAGGAGTCAAATGGGGAAGGGGCCAGCTCTTTGACCTCCAGGTTCATTATTCTTCTCTATTCCCCCAGGTAACCTCCCGTCTGGACTTCATATGGAAGGAACAGGCCGAGCGTGAACTGACCAACATGAAATCCAATCGGGCGCTTAATGACACATTAATTAAGGTAACAGATTCGTCCTGCTACACTGCGAGAAAAGTTTCGAAAATAGTTTGGAAAATGTATATCTTCAATCTAAGAGAAAACAAATAATATTTTCGTAACAATGTTTAAGAAACATATTTTTAAGATTAAAATACAATTTGAAAATATGTTGTTTTGAAATATGATAAAAATATGTACATTAATAATCATCAGCAATATTTTTGTTTTGCTCTGTGCCTCTGCCATTTTTCTGATAATTATTTGCCATTAATTACCCCATCGATTGCAGAACATCCTGCCGGACCACGTGGCCGCCTATTACCTATCCGACGAGCACACGGACGAGCTCTATTCCAAGATGCACAATCTGTGCGGCGTGATGTTCGCCTCCATTCCCAACTTCCAGGACTTCTACTCGGAGGACATTGACAACGGCAAGGCCTGCATCCGCATCCTGAACGAGATTATCTGTGAGTTAATCAATCAAACGTTATACCATTGCCATTGCGATTCCATCTGTCTAATGGTGCCGCGCACACAACACATTGCCAGGTGACTTTGATGAATTGCTGGAGGAGCCGCGATTCGCATCGGTGGAGAAAATCAAAACCGTGGGTGCCACCTACATGGCAGCCGCCGGATTAAACCACGAGCATCTGCGGCTTCGCGGCGAGACCTCCGAGGACAGTGTCTGCGACCTGGTCGAGTTCGCCTTTGCCATGAAGCAGAAGCTGGAGGAGATCAATGGTGATGCCTTTAATAACTTCCAGTTACGCGTGGGCATCTGCAGTGGTCCGTTGGTCAGCGGTGTGATCGGAGCCAGGAAGCCCGTCTACGACATCTGGGGCAACACGGTTAATGTGGCCTCCCGAATGGATTCCACGGGGGAGAACTGGCGCGTCCAGGTGCCAGAAAATACGGCCGAGTTGCTCTGCTCTCGTGGGTACACTTGTGTGGTGAGTATAAATACGCATGAATCTTGACAAAACATAAATTCAGGGACAATAAAACAACAATAAAACACGCAATGAAATCAACAATAAATTCAAATTATGAAAATTCCACTGATTTAATCTTAACACTTTTTGTAATCCCCAAGAAACGTGGCGAAATCAATGTTAAGGGAAAGGGTATGATGACCACCTTCTATGTCCATCCGAAGGGCATTACGGAGAGCCAACTGATCTCGCCGGTCCGATTGCCAGCGGGAATACCCTTGGCCCAAACACCGAACCTCCAGCGGCAGACCTCTCATCATGGATCCTTCAGTGCTGTGGTTTTCGGTATGCTGCAGGCCAGCAAGCGCAGCACAGCCATTGCCGGCACCCGTGAGTTTCCATCGAGATAATATCGCTTTACCAGTTGTACTAACTAAACATATATGTTACTTATATTTGCAGCTACGGGTACTCCATCGCCGCAAATCCGTCGTGGCCACCGCGGAAGCACCTTCAGCTCGGTTCGACTCTCGCAAAAGTCCACCACGGTTAATCCAGTTCGGCGGAATACAACCCGTGTTCGTGGACGTTCCTATCGTCAGAAAAAGGTATAAATTAGTTAATCTATATTAATTTTTACCAATCGATTTTATGTTTTATTTGACTTGGAATTAATGAAACTGATTGAGTGCCAATTAAGTATTTAAATGGTCATTATAAAATTATTAAGTATAAAAAGGATCTTTAATAATTATTGGCTTTTGAATAATGGTAATATCTTCCTGAAATTTGATTTATTATAATAAAATCTTCATTTACTTTTTAAAAATATTTAGAAAGTTGAAATGTTTTACTTTCAGAGTTCCTCCAACAATTCGATCGTCACACAGGCCAGTTCCAGCTATATGCCATCGTTTCGCCGGATCGATCAGATCGAGACGACCATATCGAAGAGCCACAACGATGCGTTATAGCCAACGACGCGCACTCACTGGGTCTAAGTCGATCTCAAGCGGATAAATGGTCTGATGAATTTATTTTTGGAACGATTTTATGCAACACGAAAAGCTTAACAGCAACAATACAGCTATGCCTGCACCTTCTTACATGTTATCGGGTTATCCTTAGGGTTAATTAAAGGAGATAGGCACTGAGCTACTTAGTAGAATTTTTAAAAACACCATCCTTGAACTTGTAGATTAAATAAATGTATTTCCAGCATTATCTCAGCACAATTCTAGTCGTTAAACTTAAGGTGTGTGTTTCAAATCTGTTTAGAGTAAGCAATTTCGATCTTCCCACGCAAAAGCCCAACCGAACGAAATGCCAATGAACCTACTAACTCTGTTCAATTCTACCAAAACATTTACCAAGTCTAGCGTAATCCTCTAGCTTTAGTAGTCAATTTACAAATCCATTAATCAAATATTCGTTGTACAAATCTTTTTTCCTATTACAAAATACATATGTGTAAATAGTTTAAGCAAAACCTAAAGTGTAATATATTTTACAAGAATTTATGTGTAAAAAGTTGGACGTGTGTTGCTTAAATGCGAAATTTAGTATTGAATTGTAATGTAAAATTACTATAATTAGCCCTTAATCCGATTATAGCCTACCAAATGTATGCACATGAATTGTAATTAAAAAAAAAGTTAAAAAAAAAATAAATGTGATAAATTGAAAAGATCAACTGAAGTTTTTATATATTTTCCTAAATAAAAGTAAAGTTTTCAAAAGTATTTAATAACAGAAAATCAGTTACAAAAAGTGCGCCAATAAAAAAATCGTATGAAAATGTTGTTATCGATAATCAGAAAGAAAAATTTAATTAAACACCATAAAGCAGTTACTATTTAATGAAAAATTATGAACTTTTGTAAACCAAAGGTTATTTAGGATTATTTCTCAGTTTTCAATCAAAAGTACTCGAATATAAATTTTCCCGCCATTTCTATGCCAGCTAGGGTTTGTTGTTGGTAGTGGTGACAGCTTAGTAGTAGAGTAATAGTAGTCAGTATTTGTTTGAAATGTTCCACTGCGTTTAAAGTCTGCTTCGAAAAGCCACAAATTGTAGTTTGTCATCATTTGTATGTTTCGGGAAACTGAACCCCAGCGACGCAGCTTAGGAGTAAGCGCGCCTGTTTTCCCCCCAAGAGTTTTCCATCGATATTTCAGCAATATAGCATATCGATAGGAAATCGGTCTCTTCGCACCTCTAGCTCCAAACACATGCGGTGCTGCGGAAAAGTGTGTGAATATTAATTCGGGCCATTTTAACGCATCGCACGCAAAATTCCGTGTATACCAGAGTGGCCGCGAGTGCCAACAGCTTGCCGCAGACAACAGAATCACTACAGATGACGAGCGGACCAGGAACGACGACGGTGGAGGTGCAGCTGCCGCTCAAGGTCGCCCTGCGGCGAGTCGAGCGCGTTGGCTTCGCATACTTTTCGCAGCGGCGCCAACATCTCGCGCCTGGCGGCGTGGAGCGGAGCGATAGCGACGAGAAGCTAGAAGGCGTCGGCGAAGAGGTGGAAATTAGCTACCTCAAGTCTCTGGATCCCAAGGAGTGGAAGGACCAAGATCATTACAGTATTCTCGGTCTGGGCAAAATCAGGTGCGCACGTGTGACTAACTCTGTTCTATTGACATTATTAACGCATCGCTATTCGTGTCCCATTGCCAGGTTCGAGGCAAGCGAAGATGATATTCGCCGGGCATACCGCCGTATGGTCCTGCTGCACCATCCCGACAAGCGGAAAGCCAAGGGCGAGGAGGTGATCCAGGACGATGACTACTTCACATGCATAACCAAAGCCTACGAGATTCTTGGTGGGTTCTAATTACTTTTCTGGCTATCCTTATAATCTGTATTATAGCCTTAAATGCGTAAGAAGCCTCATTTTATGTTGTTTAACCTGGAAAATCTATGTAAAAATAGAAGGAAATGAGGTCCTTGTCTTAACTTTCAACTTTATATTATATAATATTATGAAATACCTCTCTTAATGTTAATCTTTCTGTTAAGCTTGTATTAATTATGTAATTAATGTTTACATATTAACCATACTCTTAATAGGACAACAAACAAAGTATTGACATTTTCAAGGTTCATTTTATTCTAATTTTAAGCAGAGAACAAATTGCATAACTGAAAAAGGTTAATACAACTTGCTTTTAGACAAAGATATTTGTATTTACTATCTGTATAAAGTTTTCGGCGAATTCAAGCCTTATTTATTATTAATTTCATAATTTCCAGGCACTTCCAAGGCGCGTCGCAGCTTTGACTCCGTAGATCCCGAGTTCGACGACTCCTTGCCCTCACAGACCGACATCGATGGAGATTACTTTGGCGTATTCAACAAATTCTTTACGCTGAACGGACGCTGGAGCGAGGCAAAGGCGCCGGTACCCGCCTTCGGCGAGGTGGACGCCAAGCGCGAGGAGGTTGAGCGCTTCTACAATTTCTGGTACGACTTCAAGTCCTGGCGCGAGTTCAGCTATTTGGACGAGGAGGACAAAGAGAAGGGTCAGGACAGAGACGAGCGACGGTGGATCGAGAAGGAAAACAAGGCGGCACGAATTAAGCGCAAGAAAGAGGAGATGACCCGCATCCGGTCGCTAGTTGATTTGGCCTACAACAACGACAAGCGCATTGCACGCTTCAAGCAAGAGGAGAAGGATCGCAAGGCTGCGGCCAAGCGAGCCAAAATGGACGCCGCTCAGGCCCAAAAAGCTGAGCAGGATCGAGCGATTCGGGAAGCTGCGCTGGCCAAGGAGCGGGCCGAGAAAGCGGAGCAAAAGCGTATTGAGCTGATCCGCATTGAACGCGAGCAGCAGAAGAAGCTGCTCAAGAAGGAGCGCAAGACGCTGCGCGACAAGGTCAAGGACTGCAAGTACTATGCCAAGAACGACAAGGATCAACTGAAGCACATGGAGGGCACCGAGAAGATATGCGAGACCTTCAGCCTGGCCGAGCTGCAGACATTGAACAAAGCCATGGAGACGAAAGGTCGCGAATCCTTTGTGGCCGCCCTACAAACGGCCGAGCAGAAGATAGCCGCCGAACTGGAGGAGATTAACCAGACCCAGGCAAAGAAGCTGGCCAGCACGCCCAAGGGGGGCGTGAAGGAGGTGAAGAAAGGCGAACTCTGGAGCAATGAGAACGTGCAGCTGCTTATTAAGGCAGTCAATTTGTTTCCCGCGGGCACTGCCCAGCGCTGGGATGTCATAGCCACGTTTATCAACCAGCACAGTCCCGGAGGCAATGTCCTGGTCAACGCGAGGGATGTGCTGAACAAGGCAAAGGCGCTCCAAAACAGCGATCACTCAAAGAGCAGCCTGAAGACCCAAGCCAACGATGCGGCCTTTGCTAGCTTCGAAAAATCCAAGAAAGAAGTGCAGACCTCGAACGATATAACCCTGGGCGAGGAAACTCCGGCCCAGGCGAGCAAGGAGAACGTTAAACAGAACGGCGTAGATCATAAGGTGAACAACAATCAGCAGGTTAAGCAAAATGGCACGGGAGCAGCGGCTCCTCCTCCATCGACAGCAGCAGCAGCTACTCCAGCGGCGGCGCCCACTACAAATGGAACGACCGGCGGCGGTGGCTCCAAAACGTGGACCAAGGAGGAGCAAGCCCTATTGGAGCAGGCCATCAAAACCTATCCGACGACAACGCCCGATCGCTGGGATCGCATTGCTTCGTGCATACCAAATCGCAGTAAAAAGGATTGTTTGCGGCGCGTCAAGGAGCTAGTCGAGCTGGTCAACTCCAAGAAGGAGGCGCAGGCGGCGGTCAAATGAGTGGGGCCTCTCCTGCCCTTATCCCTTTCCAAACCCCCGCTGCCATTCGTCCTCCTGCATCATCCTCTACTAGCTGCTGTGTCCCATATAAATTTTATTTAAATAAAACATAAAAAGTTTTTGAACGTTTAGCGAAAAGTTACATCCAAAGTTTCTCCGTTTCTGACTAGCTATCGAGATATAAATACATATAATCCGTAAAGAGAGGGAGGAGCTCAAGGGGGTATACCATCTTATGTCTGCTCGGCCACGCTGCGTCCGCCGCTCATTTTCAGATCGAAGGCTTGGGGATTGGCTAGGGGATCCAGATCAGCAAACAAATCCAACCAGGGGTTGTTGGCGGCCTGGGATTTGCTAGGTATAGCAGCAGCCGAAGCTGCTCCTCCTCCGCTGGGCTTGGCCGTGCTGCTTGGCAACGGCAGCGGTTGACTCTGGTGATTGAACATGCGGGCCCAAAACTTGTTGCTGGTGCTGGTGTTTTGAGCTGGCTCTTCCTCCTCTTGTGAGGCATCGAGCAGCAGACTGTCCTCCAGCTGAAGCTTGGAGAGCTCAATCAGCAAGGATTCGTTGTCGCCGCAGGCAGTGGCAGGTTCGTTTGGTTTCTCTTCACCAGAATCCTTCGCATCCAACAGCGTCTCCTCCTTGGGCTGCTTGTCCTGGTACTCGTTCTGCAGGGGAGAAGGACATTTACATTAGGAGACATTAACGAAAGGGACAACGAGGCTTTTAATTACGGCAAAGAACAAGGATTGATCCTTGTCCACAGCCTCGATGGGCGGCGGCACTTCCTCGATGGCTGCACCTTCATTCTGGGAGAGCTCCTTCAGCACACAAAAGTCGTATTTCGGTTTCAAAATCAATGCCTTGGATATGGTCTGGAATGTGGAGGCTGCCTTTTGGGCAAAGCTCTTCAGCTCAGCCACATAGGCCACCAAAGCGTGGGAATACATGTTGCAGCGTGCGGCGGCCAATAAATCGATCTGTCGGAATGTGCAAGTCCAGGTTAATATATAATTTCTCTCTAAAATAAACCCTCTCTCACCTTCTGAATGGAGTCCAGGGAGTAGCCATCGAAGTTATGCTTGGCCACACGAACATGCGTCTGTGCCGTGCGGAACTTGTCCAAGCCCTTTCCCGTGTCCGGATCGAGCTCCTGGCTAGCGGACTTCATCCAGGAGAGGGCCGCCCGGTATTCGGTGCGCTCCTTTTCCATCAACTGCAGCGTCTGCTCTGTGTCCTTGACGGCGCGACAGCGGAACACGTCCACCTCATGCTGCAGACGGAGGAGCGGCACACGAACGCACATCCTTTGCTGGCCAGCAAAGGACACCGCTTTGGCTGTGTGCGCAATACTGCCCCCCGTCGTCCTGCTACGTTTGCCCGCCTCCTTAAGGAAGCGTCCGAAGACGCACTCCTCCTGCGATAGGATGCACAGGCGTTCCTGGTACTGGTCGATGATTTTGCACAGATTCAGGCTGGTGTCGGATATCGATTTGAACACCTCGATTTTGGCGTCCAGCTCGGCGTCCGAGGAGATCACATGCTTGTCCTCCTTCGTCCCCAGCTTGCGTTGCACGACCTTTTTGGTGATCCAGAACTGGTGCTGCACCTCCGACTTGAGCATATTTCCTGCCTTTTTCGTTCCAGTTTTCAGCTGCTGCTTATTTTCACCACTTGCTGGCGCGGATTGGGGGTGGGCTTGGATGGGGGTGGTTCCGTTCCGTTCCGTTCTGTATCGTTATTTTCCTCGCCTGCCTATCGACATTCGATAGCGTTTTGGAGTTTTCCAGCATTGTTCAATGGGGTTTGCTATATATTTTCTAGCTTTGAAAAGTTTATGTTTGAAGGGTGTTTTTAAGGGGGTGTTTAAGGGAAAATATGGTAGATTACTTCTTATTTCAACTTATTTTAATGAAAACAATAGAGTAAACGGTTAAAGTAAAAGAAAAGCTTTATTCATTGCTTTTATTTATTCCCTTAAAAAAAATACAAAATTAATTGTTCCGATATTATTGTGTTATTGATAAATCCTTGTTAAATATCAACACCATACTTAATTATCTTAATTTAGCTCCGATAATTGCACAGAGTCTATTGCCTTTAACTGCAAAAAACTTGCTATAAGCCCTTGATACAGGTCTGGAATTTTGTATATCTGGAATAATCAATTCAAAAGCCTCTAGATTCCAATAATTTTCTTGTTCAGTCCGAAAATAACTCCCACAACGTTAAAATAACTAAAACATTTTTATTTTTAGTGGTACAAAAAACACATCTCATCTTTAGAACACAGAAGACAGTGGAACAATTACAGGTATATAAATGCATTTGAAAATTAAGACTTTTTCGCGTAAGTATTGAGCACCTTAGAGTAAAGAGATTTATTGCTCAGGACCTGTGTCAATGATCGATTTACTTCGTTTTGAGGTTGGTTTGTTTTTGAGGATTAAAGATGGGCACTGCTTGGCTTTGTCAATTCGGGTCCCACGCCGCCCGCTAGCTTCTGCACCAGAATTCCGACTTCGTAGGCCAGGTTATCCGTGTCCTGCAAAGAAATAACATAAATTAGTAGAGAATTCGATGTAATTTACTCTTTGGCGAGTTACCTCTTTAGTAGCCGCTTCCGCATAGACTCGGACCACGTCCTCTGTTCCCGAGGGACGCACAAAGGAGCGACCCCGCTTGTAGTTCGCCACCACCTTGTCGATCTCCGTCTGCAGACCCTCAGGCTGTACACACACTCGCTCCGCATCCGTGGTCTCGATTACGTTCCGGTCTTGCACCTTCACCTTGAGCTGTCGGTTGGGCAGGTCGTTGTAGGATGCGATCCAGTCCTGGACATCCCAGCCCTTGTGGTTCAGGATCGTCTCGACCAGCAGCATGTCAGAGATGGCATCCCCCACGGTTTCGTTGATAAGATCGATGAGCAGCAGCAAGGTCTCGGCACTTTCTTTGGTTTCCGCAGCCTTGGCAATCGTGGCTTTCGCATTGTCACTGAACACAATCGTTCCATGGCCATTCGCTTCGAAGTACACACCAATGTCGTAGGCCAGGGCTTTGTGGTGGAGATGCTTCACGCCCGTTGGAACACAGGAGACAGGGAACTTCAGTTCGTTGACTATATAATCGGTGGAGGCGCCATTCGCGTAGGCGGTCTGCACCAACCCCAGCCTCAGATCGATCTCAGACTGCGTGACCAGCTCCATTAGGTAACCAGCTACCAAGGTGGCAATACGATCTCCATCCAGGAGCTGGAACTCGCCCTTGTCGTTGGTGAAGAAGTACACAACCCGATCGGCATCTCCGTCCACGCTGACGCAGCGCGTAAAGGGTTCAACCTCGGGCATGGACTTCGGTGGCCGCTGCTGCACCTTCACGTAATCCGCACCGCACTCTTCGTTGATTTTGCCGGGGCCTATGCCCTGGTTGATAACCGTCACATTCAAGGAACTCTTCATGCGCTTGATGAACTGCAACATCTTGCGGGCACCCACGCCGTTGGCGCCATCGAAGATGATGTTGTTCCGGTAGTTGCCATTCTCCAGTCGACCGTTTCTCAGCAGCTCAAAGGCCTTGATCAGCTTCTCGTAGTATCCCTCCTCGGTGGGCTTACCGTAGGCCTCTTTTGTGTTGGCCGCCACCACGAAGTAGTGCAGCATGGGCGTGGTCACAATGCCGTACTCCTTGACATTGCCCTTCAAGGCAATCACACCGTCGGCCACGGCCTTGAGCAATCGTGGACTGTGGTATCTGTTGTCCATGCCCACAAACACCTGGGAACTCGTCGTCACATCGATGTTGTTCTCCTTGATGATCTTGGCCACATGTTGCTCCAGTTCCTGGTCGCTGACATTGACCAAATCGGTGGCAATCGACTCCCAGCTGGCCTCCAGCATTTCGCCCTTGGGATCAACCAGCTTGACGCCGTTGTCCGGCTCCGGATTGTGCGAGGCCGTGATCATTACACCAATGACAGCGCCCTCGCGATACCTCGATCGCAGGGTGGCAAGAACTCCCATGCGGAACATCACGCTGTCCAGGAACTCGGCCCTGTGGAGTGAATATTTATTATTATTATTAAAAGAAAAAACTAATCCTAAGTATTACTTTATAGAAGATGAAGTCAGATAGTTATTTTTAGTATAAAATCAATATAAGGGTGTGTTATCTCCGATTATGAGTAATAACCTGATAACACTGCACCCTGCGCTTTTAGAACCTACTTCGCTGGCCCCGACTGTATGTCAGTATGTATGCACCTATGCACATGCACATCGCCCCCTCCCTCCCTACGTATAGATGAAGTGAAAGAAGGGCATGCCCATTGATAAAAGGTGAACAATATCTAAAAATAAACCGCCGCTGCTTCGACAACATGGTACATGCAATCATCTTACTTATCTTTAAGCAAACACTGGCGTTTGGCAATCAAACAACATACACACAACGCATGCAGCGCGTGGGTGTTTTAACTTCATAATTAACTCGGCTAGATCGTTAATTAAGTGAAACTTACTTGCCGCGAAAGCCAGCTGTTCCGTATTGAACGTGCTCCGTGGAAACCTTTGGGTACATCTCCCGGGCGAAGGCGTAAACGGTGCGGAGATTAATCGACATTTTGCGAGATTTTGAGGTGGCGCAACTGGTCCAGAGCAAGGTGAAAGGGTCCGGTTTTCCGGAGCAGCTTTCGAATCTTTACGAGTTGCCACAGCGAATTTCTTTTATGCAGGTGGGTGTGACCGTTGCGTTTCCCGCCGTTATAGCTAGTCCTGCAAGCTGGTCACCCTGCATTTTTTTGATTTTAATTAATTTTAATTAACGTTTTGCAAATAAAATAGAATTTTATAACTAAACTTTGCTGCTTAAATTAAGTTTTCTAATAAAGTTTGTCTGAAATCTTAAGAATAAAATACTTTTTAAGCGAAACATTGCCATACACTCTGTAAGAGTCGCATTGCCAACTATCGGCAGAATTTTGAAATTACCACAGGGCCAATACTAAAAAAGAAATTTAAAATAAACCAAAAAACACAATTTTAAATAAAATAATTACATATTCATTTCGTTATTTTTTTTATTTGTATACTTAAAAAAGCTTTTGTAAAAGATTCGGCTTATTAATTCTAGGTACACATTTTCTTGGACGGACTTAGTTGGTACGTACACAAAACACAAATACTATATATTAAGGCACAGGCACTACAAGATATATAAATTATAGCCTTTTCAAGAATATTTAGGCTAAGGGAAATTCAATTTTTCGGACGGAATTGGATATGTCTTTGAACTTATACATATTTGGAATGTAAGAATTCTGATATGTTTACATTTTTGTGCTGGAGATTCTTGTACACTTGAATGTTGAACTTTTAAAACCTTATCGAGATAATTAGAGGATTGCAACTAAGGTGCCCACGAGGAGCAGTCCCAGGGATAAGGCCACTTGGGAGGCACCGGCATAGCAGTCGGTGATGCGGCGTGCCCGCATGAAGTCACTGCCCAGATAGGCGTCGTATGTGCGCTTGTTTGGCGGAATGATTTGCAACTGCCGCGTGGCATCCTGGAAGATCAGATCGTAGTGCCCGATCGGCGAGGAGAACATGCTGAAGCTGAAGGCATCCACATCCTTGCGGCCGTATAGCTGCTGGGCATAGGTCAGCAGGTTGATGTAAGCATTCACTTGCGTCTCATTGTAGCTGGGCCCGCCTCGGGTCACCACGGCATTAGCCTTCACCTTGCCCAGGTTACAGCGCTTGTACTCGTTAATCTCCGCTCGCGTTCCGTCCGTGCACAGCAGTTCGAAGTCATCGTTGAGAGCGTTACGTGCCCACCACTCCTTGCGTTTGCCGCCAGTGCTCTCCATCACCGTGGTGTGCTTCATGAAAGCCACATGGCCGCCGCCCTCCACCAGACACCTGAATGCACCCGTATGTCCATAGTAATCCTCCGAGGCGTCACGCCGGCAGTACCTGTAGCTAGTTCCATGGCACAGGTCACACATGCTATCGTAGGGCACTCCCGTGTTGTATTCACTGCTAATCGCACCCGGAACACACGACTTTGTGAAGTATTCCGCGGCAGCACGAATAGAGTCGCAGCCGTAGGGTCGAATCCAGCCGTTGGAGATAAAGTGAGCCATTGGATATGTCCATCCGGCTGCGGTGTTGATGCCCGTGTGGCAGGTATTCTTGCCCTTCAGGTATGTGAGTTCTGTGTCGGGATCCTCCTCCTTGGCAACAGCCACCACATAGTACTCCGGCTCGCCCAGATTGTATACCTCAGACATGAACGGCACCAAGTTATAGTTGAGGCCGCCGGTGTAGACATCGCCAGCATCGAAGACAGCGATGTCAGCCTTTCCGACCTGGATGAACTGCATACAATTGATGTGGGAATGCATCTTCTTGCAGATCAGCTCGGGCTTCAGGAGGTGAGCCTTCAGAGCCGTCTGGAAAAAAGTAAATAAATAAATAAATAATAAATTCTCCTTAGTTTTAAGTTTCTTCTCATTACTCACCCTCATCTTGATGCACTTCTCCAGTTCAGTCTCGGAAGTCACGCAAAGGGTCATCGCCGGCACCGGGCACTCACGAATTCCGTAAATAAAACGGATGGCATCGCCCAAGTACTTGGTGAAGGACTGATCGTCCTCAGGAATGACAGTGAGAGCCCTGCTAGAGTCCTGTGAACAAAAAATGGCATTAAAAATATCTTAAACTAAAGTTGATAGGTAAAATTTACCTGGAAGAGTAGATTTGGCTTGCCATAACGCTTCGATTCGAAGATGCGGAATTTCTCGTACAGAACGGATGTGTTTGTGCCGTCCAGCGGGTTGTGATCTGCCGAGAAACTGCTATCCAAGCGTTCGTTGCGGTACTGATCGTACTGATTTTGGCTCCTGTACGGGTTGTTCGAATCGTATTGATTGTTAAACTGGTCATAGGGACCGTTCTGGCCCTGCTGCTGATTGTAATTGTTGCCATCGAAATTATTATTGAATCCCTGTCCTGACTGTCCGTTCTGTCTGCCGCGGTCGTCGCGGATACCATCGGAATACAGCTCCGCGATGCGCTTCAGAAACTGTTGGTACTGCTTTCGATCTTCAAAGCTTCGGGCGGAAGATGTCACAATGGCATCGGCGGGCACTTGGCCCCAATTGCACTGGCGGTAGTCATTGATGGGAACTCGACGACCATCGCGACAGAGCAGCTCAAAATTGTTAGGCTGCACATTTTCTAAAAAGATGATTTAAGTCAGTTCCAAATGCTCCAGAGTTTGGTAATAATTTACTCACTAAATTCAGTGGTTTGCAGCATTTCGGTAACTGTCGAGTGTCGCAAGAAGGCAACGTCTCCCTTTTCCAAAAGACACCTAAAGGCACCTTCATATCCGTAGTAAGGATCAGCAGCTGAGCAGCGTCCACCAGGAATCTTTCCAGTACAAAGGGTGCAGAGTCTGCCAAATAATAAAACATTATTTTGAGGTTTAATAATAAAGCTGAGCTTGGATCTTACTTGTCAGAGTTGTCGCCAATGGGATTGTATTTATCGGAGAGCGAGTACACAGCACAGGAGCTGTTGAAGTAGCTGGCCGCTGTCTTCACTTGGTTGTTGCAGTCCACCACTTCCATGCCACCTTCTCGTTGGAGCTGAAATATGGGGGATTTTATTTATAAGAATTAAGTGTTGCTAGCTTAAAATGTCCATTCTACAAAATCTTGAGAAATCTTTACTTAAAAAAACATTACTAAATGTCGTCTGAAAGTTAACTCGCTCAGAACTCACCGTGTGAATAGGAACAATCCAGCCCGCCAGACTGCCCACCCAGGGGAAGCAGGCTCGCTTGTTTCGCATATCGTGCAAGTTGGTCACATCCTGCAGGGACCCTTTTTTGATCACTGCAACCGATTGGTATTCCGCAAAGCCTCCTTCCAGTTTCTCCTGCATAATGGGTATCAAGGAATTGTACCGACCACCGGTGAAGACGTCTCCAGCATCCAGCGAAGTGATGTGCGCCTTCTCGCGATCAATGTGATGGATACACTCATCCGCGCTGTAGGCCCTGAAGCAGGTGAGGTTGAGGAACACATCGTCGAAGAGGGCGCGATCTCGTTCAATGGCCACCGTTAGGTTTCCGCACTTGTACTGCTCCTCCAGGCTCTTCGTGCACCAGATAATGTCTCTAGTTTTGTGCTCATCGTAATGATGTTGAGCTGGAAAATAAGTACAAAAAAATCGTGGTTTACGAAAATATTTTGGAGTCATGCCAACGCCCAAGCAACACGCTGTTGCTTGGACTCCGCTTTCGATCTGTACTTACCGGAAGCGAGGGTAAAACATAAAGCGCCGACTAAAGCCACAAAAACGAGGCTTCTAGCCATTGTCAGTAAATAAGTAATTTAACTTAAAAAAGGCCAATCTTTAACAATTACTCAAACAACACCACACCCAAGCCCAGCTTAAGACGGCCAATCAGTGTAACCAGCGCCCGGGGGTTCGAATATACCAGCCTTATAGCTAGAAAAATACCAACAGGTAGCTATTGTAAACATTGGCTGTACTACAAAATAATTAAATAAGTTGTGTATTCTCAAAGTTATGCTAACATATCTTTTATAAAGTCAAATTGTAGTTTTTAAAGTAACACTTCTCATTATGTTTCAGTTCAGGAAATTTAGTTTTCACTATCACCACTTTAGTATGCCCTTTCTTATGGCCTTTTTTAGCATCTAACGGGCGAACCAAGCAGGTGTTTTGTGTTTTGTAATAACAAATCTGAAAATATTTTAATCTAAACAATTCCCTCAGCTAAATGGCAGTTCTACGTGGATGGAGATTTGTGGGCTTCGTTTCCTGCATTGTGGGTGCCATAGGCGTGACGCTATATCCTGTAATTGTCGACCCCATGCTCAACACGGAGAAGTACAAGACCCTGCAGGAATACAGCAAAATCAAAAGAGACGAATTGCAGCACATTAAGGCGAAGTAAACAAACCTGATTAGAATACGTTAATTAAACACCTCAGAACCCAAATATGTGTATGTTTTGTTTACATGATTTGGCGCTACAATGTACATAACTTTAGATCTGTCAAATAAATAACGAATCCAAGATGTATGTCCTTTAACAGCATGAACCAAGCAAACAAATTTTAAAATGTATTTAATTTTAGAATTACTAGGGTTTTGAATCCTGATTTCCATTACAACACTCAGCTATCAATATAAATAATTCCATTGACAATTATTGGCATTTATGATAGGTTTTTGGTGAGAATTTTTTAAAACTTCCAATTAGTAGCACCCCAAAATGTTGACTATTTTAATAGATTTTCTGTCCCTCTTTTCTAGCTTAATAAATTAAAAATGTTATATTATAATTTAATGTATTTAAAAATAATAAATTAAGCTATCAAAATGGTTCTGGAACCAGTTCATTCTCTGCCCGGTACCGGCAAAGTTTTAGGGTATTACTCACCACGGCGTTGCCGCTCACTGGGTTCTTTATCTGAAAATCATACGTGGGCATAATTGCTTGGATAATAAATACCCCTGCTCCTCGCAATTACTTTCATGAAAGATGAGCACCGCAACACTGAAACGTGACGAAATCCTTCTGCTCTTCGACGTGGACGGAACCCTGACAATGCCAAGGTCAGTGGTGACGCCGGAGTTCGAGGAGTTCTTCTACTCAAAAGTGAAGCCCCGGGCAACCATTGGAATCGTAGGTGGATCCGATCTGGAGAAGATGTTCGAGCAGCTGAGCGGCCAGAAGATCCTCACTGAGTTCGACTTCATCTTCCCGGAAAATGGACTCGTTCAGATTGACGGCGGCAAGGAGGTGGGCAAACAGAACATCATCAATCATCTCGGAGAGAAGACTTTGCAGCGGTTCATCAACTTTGTGCTGCGCTACCTGTCCGAGTTGGAACTGCCCATCAAGCGGGGCACCTTCATCGAGTTCCGGAACGGCATGATGAACGTCTGTCCCATTGGACGCCAGTGCTCGCGTGAAGAGAGGAATATGTTCGCCGCCTACGACATCGAGCACAAGGTGCGCGAGAAGATGATAAGTGACCTTAAGAAGGAGTTTGCCGATGTTGATCTCACGTACTCCATCGGTGGCCAGATCAGCTTCGATGTCTTCCCGCACGGCTGGGACAAGACCTACTGCCTGCGACATATCGAAGCTCACTACAAGTTCAAGGAAATCCACTTTTTCGGTGACAAAACGGAGCCGGGCGGCAACGATTACGAGATTTACAGCGATCCTCGGACCATCAGCCATAGAGTGTACACGCCCAAGGATACGCAGCGCATCCTCACCGAGATACTGGAGCTGTGAAGATTGATTAAACATTCGAAAAGATTCCATTTTGTTTATAAATTTAAGAGAATTGTTAACCAAATTTACAATATAGTCATTTTTGCCATAACTTCAAACCAGATTAGTCCGTATCCATATCGGAACTGTTGGAGCTGTCCTCTTCCTCCAGGCTGCTACACTCCTCGTCGGAACTGCTAATGTCGCTATCCTCCCATTCGTGGGCCTTTAAACTGTTGGGGATTATGACCTTCCACTCCAGCTTGTGTAGATCCAGGGAATAGAAATCGTTGTAGGTCAACTGCTTGGCGTCCTCCTCCAGGATTCCACCGAAAATGTACAGAGTTCCCTTGCAAACGCAGAGACCAGGGTTCATTCTCGGCGAGGGTACATTCGTGGGCTTCGGTTTGCCGAACAGACTGGGTATGTTGGAGACATAGGGAGTACTGCTGGTGCTGGGTCCGCCAACGGTCACAGTGAAAACACCATCTGTTGTGGTAGTCACGGGTTGGGCAGGACCCGCTGACATTTCCACGTCGTTGGTCTCCTCCTTCTTCTCAGCTGGACTGGCTTTCGTTTGGATCTCCTGCAATCTCCACGTTTGAGCGGTCAAATCGAAGGCTAGCAGCTCATCGCCGAACTGTCCCTGCACATCTTCATCATCCTCATCAACGTCCATGACGCCGCCAAAGCAGTAGGCTTTGCCGTTTGCCGCCACCGTAAAGCCAACGCTGCTTCGCGGCTTGGGCTTATATCCGCCAGCTTTTACGGCTGTCCACTTGTATTTGTTGTCCGCATCGCCAGCGTTTTCTATGGGGAATCAGAAAATAATACTTAGTATGTAAACATAAAGCAAATTTCAAGTAACTTACTATCTTGACTTAAGGCGAACATGTCTGTGTACGTTACACCACGATCCACTTCCTTCTTCATGCTGGCCCTCGAGTAACCACCCCAAACGAAGATCTTGCCATCCGGAGCAGCGGCTATACAGCAACCAGAACGAGGTGACGGCAGAACAGTTCCGGCTATCTCCACCTTTAGCCACTGATAAGACTCCAAAGAGAAGATGTGCAGATCGTTGAAGTAATGATAGGATTGATTGTTATCATGGAAGCCGCCGAATATAAACAGCCGCTTTTTAGAGACGGTCATGCGATGACCACTCCTGGCACTGGGTCCATTTGGCGCCGTTATCTTCTCCCATTTTCTCGACTTGAGTGAGAATTTCCATAGGTCCTTGTAATGGTGGAATTGAAGCTGCGAGGGACTGGCATGCTCTCCGCCAAACATCTAAAGGAAATGGAATTTTAAATTTAAAAATCTTGTAATATTTTATAGGGATATCAACTCACCCAAAGTTCTCCTCCATTACTGGCCACTGCCACCATTTGATGGCAGCTCCTTGGCGTCGGTCCTGCCGGCGATCTCAGCTCCCGCCACTCTCCGGACTTTATATTATAGAAGTAAAGATCATTGTAAACCGTGGTCTTTGATCCCGTATAGAGTTCTCCGCCAAACATGATGAGTTCCTCCTTTTCCGGGTGGGCAATCAGCGTGAAATTGGACCGAGGACTCGGTGGCGTGCAAACATTTTCAGTGATGGTCTGAATCTTTCCCTCCTTGGTCTCCAATAGTTGGATGATGTCCGCTATGTTGGCCTTTTAATAAATAATGGTTTTATTTGTGTTTTTTTATGACAGTAACTTTATTCTTACTTCTCCAAGTTTCTCCAGCATCTTCTTTTGCTTTGCCGCCAGCTTCTTGTCCGTTTTCATGGCAGTCTTCTCGGCTCCTTTGCCCTTCTTCTTGTTCTTGTCCTTCTTGCCCATTTTATCAGGTTTAAATTAGAGTTTTAAATTAATATCAACAAACAATTTTAGTCGCACGTGTAGGTCGTATCAATTGGGAAGAAGAAGAGCGGCATTTGAATGCCAGAAACTTGTTGACACTCGTGGACGCATTGGTGAGACATATCCTAACGCTTTTTTAAATTAAATTTGCCGCGCAAACTAATTTTTAAATAACTTTGGATTAAAATATGTAAAAATACAATAATGTGAATAAGAATTTTTGTTAAACGAACATTGTCTTATTTCTGGAAAAATAATTCTTTAGGTTCCTTTTTGAGGTTTGTAATTTTTAACCCGAAAAGTAGAGGTAGAAAAAGATTATTGAATTAAAAATTATACATTTTTTCACCTATATTTATTCAAAAACTATTTATTTATGAACATATATTTTATTTATAATATACATTTTATAAATTTTATATAGAATAAAAACAAATAAATAAATAATTTAACATTTTTTTAAGTCACTGAAACAAAATTCTTTCTCAAACACAAAATACAAATTTTATTTCCAAAAATATTATCATTTTCTCACATGGTTTTACATAAAGTTTTTTATAAAAATATGGTTTATTGTTAGTTTAGGTGAAAAACAAATACTTTTACGATTATATATGCTTTTAAGTTATGTCCTCGAGTGGGGTAGACATGATGGACTTCTTCAAGTAATTTATAAACACGAATTATTCACTAATTTAACATGTATTTTCTTAAGTTTCCAAACAAAATTGATTTTCAAACACAAAATATTTTTAATTTTCAAAAAATACATTTTCTCGAATGGTTTTACATAAGTTTTCTTATAAAAATACGGATTTGTTGTTAGTTAAAATGAAAAACAAATACTTTTACGATTACATATAGTCAATGTTTTAAGTAAGGTCCCCTAAGTGGGATAGACATAATGGGCTTCTTCAGGTAATTAGGATTGTGAAGGATTGCTGCTGGAAGAGTTGCGACAATTGACCGACCAACTGGAGTCGAATCCGCAGGCGGAATCCGAATCGGAGTCGGCGGTGAAGGTTGGAACTATGCCCTTGGGTGCACGCATCTGGTTGGGGGTGGTGGGCATGCTGCTGTAGCCGCCATTCAGATTGGAACTGGAGTTTGAGGAGCAGATGGAGTCACGGGGCGAATCGGTGGCGTTCGAGGCATAGGACGAACGCTTTGAGGACTTGTTTCGTTGCTTGCTAACATACTCCACGGACTTGGGCGGCGGCATTAGCTCCTCCGATCGCTGGGTGATATTATCCGCCGATCCCCACGACTTGTGCACTCCGTCGTAGATGTTGCGATGGCTATTGGGAGCACTCGCCCTCGACGGCAGTCCGCCGCCGTTCGTGGCGTAGGGTGTGCTCATCGCTGCCCTCTGATTCGGATGGCGATTCCGTGTCGTACCAACGTGGTGATGATGACGCTGATGAGGGGCTCGGCGAGATCGATGGTGAGGGTGACTTGCTGCTCCCGTTCCCGCTGCCCCGCCATATGGCATCTGGGCCACTCCACTGCCATTGCCCACTCCCAAGAAATTGCTGAATGCTTCGGTGGTCTTCTTTACCCGGACATTCAGTGAACCAATCCGCAGGAAGCCCAAATCTTTTTCGACTGGAAGAAGAGAAAATAAATATTTATACGAAATGAATAATAACATTTAATCAAAATCTTAAAAAGTAATACAAAGTAACAGAAACTGGGTTTTACGATATAATATACATACAAAATAATTTAAATATTTAATTTATTCATGTTGTATAAATAATTTGTATTTTTACTTACTTGCATGCTTTTTGCGTGCCTTGATTTCTGTAAAGAAAATAAAAAAGATAATATATATTAATATTTAATCAGAAAAGGACGTGGTCATATCAAATGAACATGCAAATGCTGAAATAAATGCAATAACTTTGGAAAACTTAGTTTTTAATAATATAAAATAATGCAGGCGATGAGTTAAAACATAACAAAAAATAAATAAAAAGGAAAGAAAACTTACCAAAAAAACGGAAAGGAAACACAGGCTTTGCAAAGCTCAAATGCTTGTGAAAATAAATAAATAACTAAAATCAAGTTTTTCAACTACCAAAGTAAAAGAACAAAAAGCATATATTTACAGGCTAAAAAATAAAAGATATTAGCATAGTTGGCTAGCAAAATATATAAATTATTCAACACTAATGTTTGATAATACTCGAGATCATTAAATCTCTCAACCTGCCTCCAGGTACCGTTGAGTCCGCCGCTGAATCGCATCGCTTGAATCTCTGCATGCAGCAAATATTGAAAATAGACAGAGGTTCCCAGAGATTTATATATTAGTTTCTAGATCGGTTTAAGGGTTTGTATACTCTACGTTATCAATGGATTTTTGTTGTTGTGGAATGGGTGGGCAACAATGTTGGCAAACAAGGGTAAATATTAATTATATTATGTCCATAAAGCGGATTCCTTGAATGATTTTGATTAAAATTGGTTGCAAAACAGTCTGATCCTAAAATTACTTAGTATAGTATCACTATATCCTTAAAGCGCATTCTTAATATTACATTTAATTAGTTCATTTAATAAACAAATGGCAAAAGAATAGATCTGTTACCAGATTAGTTTGGGAAAATATTCTGCATTTTGTTAACAACATTCGCAGTGCATACATTTTATTTGTTTTATTCTTCTCCCATAAACATGCAATTATTTGTTGATATATGTACATAAATATATAATTAATAATTCATCGGAACACCGTGATAAAAATAAAAACAATACATAAGAAGGCCATGCTTTTATACCTAGTTTATATAAAAATTCACTGATTAAAATAATAAAATAGTGTGTAAATCCCCAAAACTCTTATTAATTATTAAAACTGTTACCTGCACGTTTATATACATACATTAGCACAATTTTGAAAGGGTAAATACACAGGTTAAGGATTATAAAACAAGCGATTAACTAATAATTAACCATGCTCTGGTGGGTTAGTAGTAACAACATCTTTGGCCTGGCGACGAATGCCGACGCCGCCTGCCGTCGATCGAAAGGTTTTGCGGAGAAAGCTCTCTTTGCGACGAGTGGAGGCGCCACGGAACGGAACGGGATGGCCTCCGCCCTCCTGGTCGCAGGGCACCAGATCACTGCCCTCCTCCGCTGGGCCTGTGGACCTAAACAGGCCCTGCACGGCGGGCTTTTTCGAGCGCCGCTGCACCATCATTGACTGGGAGCGGGAAACCGCACCGCCACCTCCACTCGCGCCACCGCTAACGGTGGCATAGAGCATCTGAGAGCGTTTCTTGCCGCGGGTTAGTGCGCTGCCCAGTGTCCCACCGATGAGTTCACCTCTCCCAAGTGACGTCTCAATGAATCCCAGTTGGTAGTTGTTGTTCACCTCCGTATTGATGAAATACTTTTGATACTCACTGCTGCACGTGGAGGCCGAGACACTCGGTCGCTGGCGACTGTAGTCCAAAGGCTTGTTGCCGCTATAATCCATAATGTCACGATTGGCCTCTGAAAAGGATTTAAATAAGGATAATGTTAATGGAGGCTGTTTTCAGTTGTTTTCTAAGAACTTGAATAAGTTTAATGCACATAGTTTTATATATTTACGAACTACTTACTGTAAACATTCCAGAGTAATTCAAAGATATTGTCTCTGCCAAACTGGGTGGCCAAGTGAAGAGGTGTGTATCCCTAAACATAACAATTAATAAAGAACAATAAGTAACCAATATATAAATTAGATCTTCAAGGGTAAACCTAATCTTAAATAACATTTCTTAAGCAAAAGTTTGTAACTCTTTCATAAATATCAAGAAAACCCCTCTAAACCCTCTTAAATGTCTCTAATAAATTCTATATGTGTTCCTTACACCATATAAAATCATGTATTTTGCCATTTTGTGGCATTGTTTTGTTTAGAACCGTGTCGAATTTTGCGTACTGTGATTGACAACAGCTCACGTCTTTGTTTCAAATGTGGCTGTGACATTTTAATACATTTGAGTGAATTTAATTTCGCAGGAACAAAGCGGCGTTCAATTTAAAATTTGTGTAAACTTGAATGCACAAACGAAAGGATTAGATGGAATCGAAATCGGAACGGAGGTGACAGGCTGGTGAGGCCCGGATTGGATATGCTCGTCATGATTTGTCACAGCCTGCTCTCCATTCTCGGGATTTAAAACCTCCGGGGAAAGGGTTACACGATACATTTCCAGCACGGCGTGTCACATGTGACGACATTTACGCGCGACTGGGACAAGCCAATAAGTCGGTTGCTCGTCCATTATTAAAATTGCCCCAATAGATTTACATATCACTCACCCCGTTCTACGGCGTCCACAGTTGGCGAGTTGGAAGCGAGTACATGGAATAAATGTTATATTAAAATCGTTCAAGTTAACACGCTTGCAAAACTCTGATTATAGCTTACCGTTCTGGCATTAACATCGGCCTTATAAGTACCGGCAATTAGCTTGACCACATCCTCATTTCCATGCTTGGCGGCCCAGTGTAAGGCGGTCTGAAAGGGATTAAAAATGGATTAAGATGGGTTTATAAGAAGGAATTATGTAATGTATATTTCCTTCCTAAAAAAGGAAAATTAAGAAAAAGCTCCTAATATTAAATGAAAATGATTAATTTTGAACCAAATAATAATAATAAATATTGCTACAATAACAAGTACATATGTTATTACTTTCGATAATTTTTAAACCTTCCGTTTTCCTTAGCCTATAAATAGTTGGGTTGATCGTTAGCAAAACTATATATAAATAATAAATACATTATAATTAGTGAGTTAGTACAAATCTGAAAACAAGGCCTTGTGTTCGTATCGTTTTGAGGGATTTATTTGTGGCACGCTATCTGAACAGTAGCCTCCCAGGTCTCTGATGTTGTCACCCCAATCCCCGTTGCGGGTGCCCCAGTTCTGGAACTATTTGTACCAGCATCAATTGGCCTCGGCGACTGCCGCCGAATTTGAAAGCCCAAAATCCGCGGACGACTCTCAGCTGCGATCCGTAACCGAGATTTAGCGATATAAATAAATTGGCCAGCCACCGTCGAATGCCTGTTGCCTCAATTATTTTCATGTTAACATAATAATTTAGTATGGCAAAACGATTCGTTGGCCAGCGATAAGAGTCCCGGTCGGAAACTGGGACTGGGACTGAGACTGGACTGAATCGCCGGCAGATCTCAGGCAGATCGCCACCAGTGCAACGGCTACGGCGGTGCATGTCTGATTTTCTATAGAATTGTTTGCCGCCGCACTGCAGCCCACGTAAGCACCGCACCACATCGCATCGCCCATGTGTTGACAATGAAGACGGTCACTTTCTGGACTCGATCGGTTTCGAACAAATAGAGTTTCAAGTCAATTCCCATAGTCTGGCCAGCGATCGGCGATCGGTATGTAATTCTTTTCAAGGGAAATTTGTTTCGTGTCTCCCGTTTAAGATGCGCGATGCTGCCTGGTATAGCTTCGGGTTCAGCTCCTCTCCAGCTCCAGCTCCTGCTGCTGACGTAGTTATTGCTGTCGATGCATCTTAATCTGCCCAGCCTGGCATTTAATCTCGTCCATTGTCTTTCGCCAAACCAATGATCACGGCCAGGAGCTGCCAGTTGGTAGCTGAAAGTTGGAAGCTGGAAGCTGGGAGCACTAAGGTGAGCGGTGGAATGTGGATATAATTTGGCTGCAGTGATACTGTCGACTCTTCTCTATTCAATTAGCGCATTTTTTGTCTCGAATTAGATAAGGTGAATTAAATTCTCAAGGGAGATACGACAGGGTGGCGGTAACAGAACAATTAAGAAAATTAGCTTAGATTTTATAGACTTTATTAATGAATAACACTCACTGACTGTATATCCTATTTTCCTTTTAAATACATATTTATGTACGCTCAGAATATCAGAAATTTATAATATAAATAAAATTTCTAGAATTTTTGTCATAAGTTTAATTATAAAAGGGTGAAGATCAGCATCGAAATCGGCATTGTCCATGGATTATCGCCTTGTTAGCGGACAGGCTGGACAGGCAGATGCTGAAAGGCTTAAAAAGGCGACCGGTTTCGGGCTTACAAATCGTCTCACGCGCAATTCCTTGGGAGGAGCTGGAGCAGGAGCAGACCAGGACAGAGCACAGCAGAGCAGTCTGTGGATCGTAGCGATTTTAGCCATTTCGGGAAGTTTTGCTGCTACAGTGTGTCTCTGAGCCTTTTTACATATGGCACGTTGTCCGTCTGCACGTTTAAATTTATTGTCCATTCCATTAATGGTGGCAAGGGACAGGAATTTTGTGTCTTTGAAAGTGAAATGCCATAAATTCTTGTGTCTCGTTCAGCTGTGGCATTGTATTGGCACTGGCACTGCCATTGGCATTGGCACACACGCGGCACAGGCAGGGCAGGGCAGGGAGACAGAGCGATCCGGATCCGTCGTGGAATCCATCCTTCGCAGCGTATCCACCAGAAATTCCAGGAGCACAGATTCCAATACCTAGCTAGGTCGTGCGACATTTAACCGTGTTGCAAATCCGTTATTGCTTCATGATCATAAAAGGATGTTGCGCATATTTGACGCAGTGTCCTCAGTTTCATCCTACGCTCCTCCGATCCGACGTTCCTCCTCTCTCTGGAGGTGTTTTTAATCGGCCTTTTAAGGTGGTATATATTTTATGTTATTGGGTCCCACGATATGGTGTATAGATAAGCTGATTCTTTGATTTTACGAAATTCTGATAATGTTTTTTAAGCGTATTTAAAATTCCTAAAAGCTGTAGAGGTTTTAAATTTATTTCTAAAAAAAGTTTAGTTTTATATTCGACCTAATGGAATTATATTTTAGGAATTAACTTAAACAAAATCTAAAAAATTTAAAGATATTAAGAATAATACTTGTCTTGTTAAATATTTAAAATATTTCTAATAATAAAATATATATTTTACTTACATACTGCATTCCATATCATCCAAGAAAACATGCAAAAGAAACAAAAGATAGAAAACATACAATTAATAAAATTAAGACCCCGACAAAGTGCCAAGAAAAACAGACACAAATTGAGGAATGTCAGCAAAGGGCCAGTGGATCCTGCTCGCTCACAGGATTTGGATAAGGCTTGGCAGCCAGGCAGGCAGGCAGGCAAGTGCATAATACTCGTATATGTGCCATTTTCGCTTAACAAGTTAATAATACATCGGCTTGGCCAACGGCTTCAACGGCAATTACAACCCTTCTTCAATTTTTTTCCTTTTATTATTTCCATTTCATTTTTCTGGCAGATGGATATCGCGTCCTGTGCAACGTAACTGCAGCTAGTCATACCAGCGAGTGTCCTTGCTCCTGCCTGCCCGTGCCAAAAGCCCTAATGGTGCCAACTATGTATGATAATGAGGGTCAGGAAACTGGAATGCGGGCTGGCTCTGGGCGATCTCTGGAGCAGAGTGAAGTGTGTTGCTTCCGACTTGGTCGGATGTACGTTTAGCGCCAAAAGTCGAGCGGTTGTTGTGTGTTTCACGACAGGGCCCTGTCGCTCGGAGGCGTTTTTTGATCGAAATTCGATATTGCGCTGATAAGGCCGCGGGAATCGCTTGACAGACCCCAGAAGCTGTCATTTTGATGGATCGCCAGGACACGAATACTGTCATGTTTAACATGGCTGCTTCTGTTGGTGGTGCTCTGGTTATAATTACGACTCCCTGCCTGTGTTCTCCGCCGTAATTGCCCACGGATCAGAGCCACCGACCGATCGGTGTGTCACAGGCAGCACATTGCCCTGGAGATTACTCGCCAAATTAATTTATCATTAAAGGTGCACTCACTGTCAAGACCTAAGCAATCTCAAAACAGAGTCATGTTTCTAGTGTTCCCTAATGAGAGTTTAATTTGTGTTTGTTTTTCCAAGTTGCATATTAGAATAGGTTTTGTTTGTATACTTACGCCCTATATTCGTTTCCGATCGGTGAATGTCGCCAGTACAAGGTTGTAAATTGCCGAAAAAGAAAGCATTAGAAGAGAAAATAGTAATTAAATGTGTATATACAACTAATTAACATTAAAGCGAGTTTGAGAGGATGAAAAAGTCATGTAAATATTGATTATGAAATAGGTTTCAAAATTTAGTTTTCATAAATAATTTAACTTAATTCTATAAAGACATATTTTGCACAAAGTATTACAATTTAAATTTATAACGTACATACTTTTTAAACATAAACTGTGTTCAAGTTATTCAATACTTTGAATTATATTATATTATATGATATATTTTATGAGTTGTCTATAAGACTGGCTCTTCAACAATAGTCCTGAATATACAATAAATATTACTACCAAAACCCTTACCCCCTACTAAATGATCTTAATCGAAAGAGAAAATAATATGAGCTATTTAAGACTCCAATTATATATACTATCTACTCAAGGGCTATCGGCAAAAGGTGTGTGAGTTCCCAGAGTGATCAAAATCCAGACAATAATCCCTATGGGGACATAATTGTGAAACAGAGACAATTATTTTCTATTTATGCCTGTGTCCTTTGCCAGTAATTGGTGGCCTCTAAATCAATATGGAGTCAGTGCTCAAAGTCTAATTGCCACGCAAGTCCGTATAGAAACGAGCTAACAAACCTTACAAGCGAACAGCAATAATCACTCGGCCATAAACACGATAAAGTGAAACAATAATAACAATAACAAACACAGCAGCAACAACAACAATAATAATAATGACAGCCAAAAGTCTTCACAGCGTTTTTATCTGCAACAAACAATCTAAATGATATATTAAGCGCAAAGCAAATAACGCTCTTTTTGTCGTCACCCAGTGTCCTTTCTCTTTCCCGCTGCCCAAGTTAAGTTCTCCAATTATGCGGATTATTAATTTAACTGGGTCGCTGCCACGGAGAGCGACAGAGAGATATACATGTACCCTCGTTCCTGCTCCCTGGTGCCGGGATCGACCAGTGACCACCACTTTTGTCGTTTCACAAGTTGTCAAAACTTGTCATTTAACCGACAATGAGCCTTGTTTGCTTTAATCGTGGTTATTATGCGTGCGGCTGACTTAGCCGCTCCCTCGGAATTATTAATGATGCGTCGACCGCTTTGGCAGGTGCTCTTTCCTGGCCACTGGCCACTGACACAGGCACTGCCACTGCCTCTGTTTATTGGCCATCTCTGAGAGTTTGCCTTTAATTAGTACACTTGCCAAAAATTAAACCATTATTTACCAAAATTACTACATATTTTTAGGCACACATTGAAATCTGAACTTATGGGGCAAAATAAAAGATTTTATATAATTATAAAATATTTGTTTAAATTCTATTCGGATATATTAGAAGAATTTAACAAATAAGACTTTATTTAATGAAACTAAACTAGTTTAAATCATCAAATAAATATGTTTCCTAATTTATTTTCAAAGAGAGGAAATTATAAACTTTTATATTAATTCAATGAAAATATAAAAACCACAGAAATATGTAAGTCATTAAAAATTTTAAAAAATTTTTAAATATTTAAATGTCGATGGTTTAAAAATGGTTTAAATATCAAAATTATTTAACTATTGTTAAGAATTAATTATATTTTTTCAATGAATTCTTTGTTCATTTAAGTCCAGAAAAGAATTGTATTTAAAATAATACAAATAAATTTACACATCATTTTAGAAAGGACTTGTTTTGCTACTTTTCGTCTATAAAATCGATTTTAATACAATTGCATAAAGTATTTGATCCTTTAAACTAATTTAAAGGTTTTTAAAAATGATAATAATAATACGAGCCCCCTTAAACTTCCCTCTGCTGACTTTTAAAACATATTCTACATGATCCTAAAATTTAAATCATATTTCCCCAGTGTAAATTGGAAGGATTCTGATGCGTTTGGACTTCTGCGGACGCACTTTCGTTCGCTAAGCCAAATTAATTCGAGGCTGGATAATCCTGTTATTGCCGCATTTGCTGCCATGATTTATATATCACACCGAATGAGTGTCCGGTGGCCCAGTGGACTGTCCAATTAATTCTCACCAGACCTAATTTATTCGTAATATCCCAGAGAGTCGCAGCTAAAGACGGACCTGGAGGAGATGGGCATGCAAACGGACCCTTCCTTTAATTGGTTTTATAACAGCAGGGTGGCTCATTTGTCAATGTGGCAATCAATAAATTCGCGAACAGGTGGAAACTCATAACTGCGACGACGACCGGGCTTAGGTTTCTTTTCTTATTCGGTTTTTTTATTTATATTTTTTTCCTGAGCCAAAATGTTGCTGCTGCACAGTAGTCGCTGTTGCGATGAGGGTTCTCCTCGATCCTCGTGACGATCGGTTGGCCAACAGGTGATCGGGAGCAGAGTGCTGTTTTGTTATTAAGTTGTTAAGCTAAATTATTGTTTTTCCCGTTTTTGTTTTAATGTATTTATAGCGCTGCAGTCCCTGCCATTGGCGACATTTAACAGCTCGTGCATTTATATTGTCCGAGACAATAACTATTAACAACATAACAAGGAACAGGCTCCTACAATTGTTGAAAAATGTTAACACAAAGGAGTACATTGTATTGTGTTTATGGGTTAAGGTTACTGAAAATATTTGTTAACTAGTTTTAATACAATACAGATTTATTTCAATGTTTACATTGTTTTAGAAGTATTTTTTTAAAATATATTCATGAAAAAACCCCTTGTAAACTGTATCTAATAATAATACTTAAATTTACTACACTGATAAAAGACCCTAAATTATGTATTTAACGTATGAAACATCTCCGGGGTAACCCCTTTTAAGTTTACACGAATAACCAAAAGATAATTGCAAAATATACCCTTATAATAAATATGTGGCAATGGGAGCACACATCCAACCCCTGGGGTAAAAATATAAAAGTTTTTGGCAGATAGTGAATGTCGATTAAAACAGGTTTATTTCTGGCCAAACGAAAAGTCCTTGACGATCGTCAAAAGCAGAAGTAAGGTGTCAATGGTTTTGTTTTATAACGTGAAAACGGTTTGTATGTTTGGTAATTATTTTGACATTATTTTTAGCACTCACAATTTGGTTAATTTTTATAAATTACAAATAAATACTTTAAAGTTCATTGAGATATTAAAACGTGAAAACAGTTTGTATGTTTGGTCATTTTTTTGACATTATTTTTTGCACTTAGAATATTGGTTAATTTTTATAAATTACAAATAAATACTTTAAAGTTCGTTGAGATATTAAAAAAACTCACCGTGGCTGGACACTGAAAGTAAAAAGAAAATAAATATTGATTAGTGGTTGGTTTTTAAATAGAAAACTTATATAAAAAGTGATTAAAAAATAAGATCTTTTGGTTGTAATTAAACAGATTCTTATTCTTATATTTCATTAACCATTTCCATTTCAGATTTCAGAACAGAAAGGGGGGCTGTTTCCCCATCTAGAGACAATTAAGATGTGCGGCAAGTAAGGCAACATTATGCCATTTTTTCTGCTCTGGAAAAGCCTGTGAAATGGAGAGCATAATTAAATGCGTAATGCCCGCATGGAGAATCAGTTCAAGTTGGGATCGATAGCTGATTTAATTGTTTGACTAATTGAGAGATTTTTTTTACTGCGCCGCTGCTGCCGGCGAACCCCCAAGACGACAATGCGCATCCCAACTACGAGGACGCCGCTGGCCATATTATTTGCTCCATTTGGCACTCTGGTTAAACTTAATGACTTGATTTGCCCCGTCTGTGATGAGGTGCGGCTGATTAGCAAGCACTGGGGGACACACATTCACATCCACATCGAGATACAGATACAGATCCAGATCCACAAACTGTGTACGTGCAGCAACGTGGCCAACATCCTGGCCAGCGTCTCATCGGCGACAATGACTCGCCATATATGTATGGCCCGGCAAAAGGAAGAAAAAACCTTAAATTTCATGCAGAATTAATTAACCGCGGTGGCTACTGCCTTCGCTCATTTCGTGTCGCCGCCGCCCAAGTAGCATAGTACTTTTTGTGGCTCCCATCTCCGACTTCATCCGACTCCGACTTCGGCTCCATAGCCAGCGCCAGCGCCAGTTCTCAGTCCGATATTTGATGACCGGGGCAGACAACGCTGGAACACACAGAAACGCTCGACGAGAGCGGTCTGGAATTTCATTGAGAAACGTGCCCTGTACGCTGAGGTCGTGTCCCCGTCGCTTTGTCATGAGCATCTCGCTGCCCGGCTTTCTGGGAGTTCACTTGGCGAAAAAGTTGGGTGAACAAAATTTACTTGAAGTATGGAAAAGCCTTTCAATAATTCCTCACTCTCCTCCTTCTTGAGGGTTTTACTTTTCGATATCGTAGGCCCAAAAATTGTATTTGAATCTATAAAAAGGGTGTTTTATTAGCTTTTAATTTAAGGTATATTTTAACCAATAAGTTTTCCTCCAGCCTTTTATTTATTATTATTTTTCCAAGTGCATGTCTGTATGCATATCCCGGCTGCTTGTTTGCCTGCGAATCTATGTTGTGGCGCCATTAGCTGCCTCGTGTCGCAATTTAATTACAAGCCCCGGACCTCCTCACCGGGGACATCGGTGAGATTTATGCAAAGAATATGGACTAAGCAGGCATACGCATCTGGAATATCGGTTTTGGTAGCTGAGAACCTGGAGAAGATGGAGCTGCAGCAGTATCACATTGCTGACATCACGATGCAGTTCAGTTGCACTTTTCCCCGGGGACCCGTCGCTTTTTTGATGCACAACTCAATTTGGCCAATGCGGGTATCGGTGTCTTGGCTGGATCGGCTATGCGATGGGTGATGACGTGAGCAGTTAGGCCTTAATGCCGTGGCTGGCTGGCTGGATGGCTGCCTGCCAAGAGGGCCATCACCGAGAGAGTGGCCTATTCAAAGATATTAAGGCGAAAGCACTTGTTGCCATCATCAGGCCAGGGAGCTTCTTTAAAATCGAATCACGTCCGCCCAATTTTTGGGCTTGAGACTGTTGGAGCTTCAAGAAACCAGAAACCAGCAGACACCACAACACACCGTACCCGGGAAATTTTAACTCCCTTGTAGGCGATTAAGTTAAATGCCACTAAACTAATTTAATAGCGATTCTGAGTGCATTCGGGTAGCCCAGAGACCAGAGTGCTATCCCGATCCTGGATGCCTTCTTCTTTGAGGAAACTTGCACCACATTTTCGCTGTTAAACATCTTGTCCCGGCCATCTTGTCACGTACGCGATCTTTGTAAAATAAATACACTCGACGCCGGGCCGTAGCAGATTGCTTTTCTATATAGGAATATATAGAGGGTTATTCATGTAGTTATACATATATGTGTATACATATATATGGAATTTAATTTGCGCTGACCCAAACATGTAATAACAATGCAATTTCATGTGCAATTTTCCGTTTGTCCGGGGTGGACCAGCAAATCAAAGTGAGTATTTAATAAAGCGCCTTGGCCATTTCCTCTTGGGCATTCCGGCGACGACAGGCTTGGTTGTTCTCAAGCAGATGCAGATGCAGATGCAGATATACAAGTCCAGATGCCGATACAGATACACAGATAGTGCTAGCCGGACATACATGTCTCGTTATGCAAAATGCCAGCCATCCCGAGGGCAGTTTATGGTGCCTATGATCGGGATGGATGGCGCTTAGCGGGGGCAACCTGTTGCTCCCTTGGGGCGACGCCCCACGGGGCCGGATCGTAAACCCTGGGACACACATTCAGGATGATTAATTTAAGCACTTTTACGAGGCCGCTTCATGGCGCTCCTGATTTATTGGCGGCCAGTGGAGACGCTGCTTTACGATTGGCCTCGAATAAAAATCGGATGCTAAATACTCCCTCTTTCTCTCCTCCTTCTCCTTCTCCAGCTCTGCTCCTGCTCCCATTTGGTCATTCGGCATTGGTTGTCTGTCCTTTAATTCTGATATTTGCTATCCCTCCTCCCTCTATTCCAAATCCAATTCCGATTTCAAACCGATCGCGATGGCTGCACTCGAACATGGCCAATGAGGAGCCCCGAGTTCGTGTCTGGCAGCTGGCGCATGTTGCCATCAGACGCATTTACTATTTTGCATAAATCATAATGTAATCTGCATCTGGAAATGAAAACAAACCGAGACTCGGCGCAGCGAGGCGAGGAGCTGGGCTGGGACCAAGTCAAGCGAAAATGTCCAAGCGTTTATAATTAACTGCGCGGCCAGAAACCGAAGACATTTGCAGGCGACATGCCGGGTTTACTCCGCCTGGCCGCCTGGCCATCGCTGTTTGCAGGACTCTCGGAGCTCTCAGATCCGGCCAAAAATACTCATACGAATGCGAGTCCGAATCCCGAGTTCGATGAATCCCCGTCCGAGTGGGAATACAACCAGCATAAGCTTAAGGCCGAGCATAATCGCGAGTTCCTCAATGAAAGCCTGCAGCTTCTTGGCCCCAGCAATCGACAACAACCACAACTTCCCAGCCGGCAAACAACTGCAGATACTCCACCTACAGCCACATCAGTAATGTGTGTGTGCACTGAGAGAAGTTCTTTGGATCAATATATATATATCCTTTTCCTTCGGGATTTTCATACAGAATGAGAAAATTAAGTTACCGAACTCAACACTATCAATTTGGCGAGATTCTGGTTCAAAGTATCTGGTTTTTTGTGCAGTGCCTGGGTTTCGGCACAGGCGGTCACAGATTTGTGCCGAAGAGGAGCAGAGCCCTAGAGATGCAAGACGAAGATGGGGACCGAGACGAGGCTGGAGTTGAAGCTGTTGCTGAAGCTTCGTGCTGATGCTGGCGGTGGTGCTGGGGATTGGAGTCCGTCCACTACGCAGGCAAATGAATAACCCTCACCTCATGCGCAATCGCAAAATCGCGAGATCTACGCAGCGCGCGGTCATCGGGCGCCTGCCAAAACTACGGAAAATAATTTATGCCCCAGTCGACGGACCGCGCAACACATTGGCGCAACATGCTCCATGCTCCGCGCGGAGGCAGCAGGCAGCAGAAATCACAAGAAACAGAAAAAAAAGCAGCAACAGAAAACAGCAACAAACAGCGAACTGCGAACTGCGATCAGCGGGTCGGATGTTAGCCGCAGCAGCCCGGCAACGGCCAAAATTATAAATTAATGAAATTTATGCACAATAAAATTGCAAGCGAAATTATTGATGCAGTCGTTCACGCTTTAAATGCTCCCTAAATCAAAAAAAAGCATCTCGAAAATTATTAATATGGCCGGCAAACATGCAGCCAGACAATCAGATGGCGCTAGGCAGACGCTACAAAAAATAAAAACATAACAACAAAAAAGGCAGTCGTACATTCGCATATATAAAAGCAAACTGAATGTTTGTGGCTATGTACAAATGTGCACAGGTATAAGCGCCGGATATGTTAATCGGTAGAACATGCACTCCTCCTGCCTCCATTACCCGCCGCCGGCCGCTTAGCCAATTTGCGGCGGGGTGTATCTTGTTTTTTGCTATCCAGAACACACGGCCGATAGTAATGCCCCCAAAATGGAGTTGCATTTAGGCTTTAAATACTGCATTTTACAAATGGATTTGTATAAATTTTAAAATGATATAAACTTTTTTGAGTTAAAATAAATAAATTATTGTATCATAATTTATTAGAGACTGATCTGTCTTAAATGGGTTTTTTATAGTTAAAGTTTTCAATTTGTATAACAATGGCTAAAGTGAGGCTATTTATTTTCGTTAGAAAACAATTAGGATTTTTATTAATTTATTGGCAGTTTATTATTTATCTTATTACAATTTATTTGTTGATATAATTATATACGTATTTCATTAGTTAGCGCTCAAAATAATAATCATCAAATAAATGTAATTTACTGAAAGACTTTTCTAGTTAATTAACAATTTCTTCAATCTTTCAAAATAATTGCATTTCTTTAAATATATTTTTGAGGGTATTTTTAAGACTGTTAATCTTGAATTTTAAGATTTGTTAGAATTAAACACAGCTAATATATTTCACAACCTTTCAGGGTTTGTCTTGGCACTTTTTGACAACTTCCTTTAACATTTATTTTTTATTGTTAAATATCTTTGCTTTTCTGAACACAGTTTTACAAGCTACAAAATATATCTGATAACTAATAAACTTTCAATCATTGAAATTATAATAATAAATATAGATTAAAAGAATACAAAAATACAAAGATGTATTTAATTTATAAATATATTTTATTTAACATAAATAAATTTTGTGATTTATGATACCTCAATTTAAATGAATACTTTTTATATTTAATTGAATAATTCTACTGCATTTCACTCTAAATCTGACTTTAAAAGGCATGTAAATTATACATATTAATATCATCAGCTTAAAAGGCCATTAAACAAAGTCAGAAAAGGGTTTAGACAACAAAAGTAAAACCCCACAAAACCATCCTTCTGAGAAATCTGCAATTTATAAATGCGTAATTTAAATATAATGTTTTCATTTTGTAGCCAAAAATGTAAATTAGTTGCGGTGGCTGCTGCATCATAAAATAAATTGTCAAATTACACAGACCAGATAGATTTCACACCGCATTTTAAATTTGTTTACCCCCAGAGGCCCTTTAAAAATTACAGAGAAAATTTTGTTTAAGCGAAAAAAAAAATAAAACAAAAAACAGCTTTATCTTATCGCGGGCTGGGTTTTGGTTTTGGGTTTCCTTTTAAGCGACTAAATGGAAATACTTGATATTCCACGAACTATGGGTATGTAAATGCGTATCCATCGCCAAGATATATACACACATATATATTTGGTATATAGTACTGGCCCAGCTTTGGCCCAAACCCAAGGGTCCCACCGCAGTTTCGTAACTTACGCAGAAATCTCAACTTGGTTTCGGTTCGGACCCCGTTCGTGTTCTCAAGACAGGTAGCGCTCTATTGGGCTTATATCAGCGGGCTAAAAAATTAGTTCCTCAACGATGACAAATTAGACGTCATTAAGACAGAGCGGGCCACAGTGACCTCATCTCCTCATCCTTTCTGGGAAATCAACCGGGGACGTGGAACGTGCAACAAATGGGCATGGCCGTCCTAGTAGCTGAGAGAGCGCGCGTGGAACTGTTACTCCACATTATTTATGATAATCTCGATTCTGTGGCAGGCCCCAGACCTCGGGCCGCAGATCGGAGATGCCAGATCCCAGATCCCAGGTCTGGTCTCGTGGTTCGAGGTGAGCCAGACCAGGGCTGAGACCCAGCCAGAGACCCGTCCAGTCCATCAGGTCAGCCACTGGCGTTGCGCATGCGAACATCACATCACAACATCAGGCGCTGCGTGTGGCCCCCAGACTGGATTCGTTCTCCTCCATTCCTTTACCTGTTGCCCGATTTTGCCGGCCGGCCCCGGACAGAGTCCAGATTAATGCGAAGTGACATGTTTAAGTAAAAGATCCAGAAGCTTATCCGATAATGGCCACCATATTTATTAAATGGCGTATTTAATTTGAGCCACTGAACATGGGGCCGGCGGCGCACAGGGAAAAATAAAATAGCTGCGAGTCCCTAAAAGGGTTTCTTCAACGAATAAAAACCTTTCAGCAGAAAACATTTCAATGAAGTGGAGATTTCGACAAGAAACAAAGGAAATGGATTATAAGGTTAGATAGCAAACTAATTGAAGTGTAAATAAATATCATAAATTACAAATATAGATTTGATATTATTTTTTAGCTTTAAGAATTCGTAATAAAAACAAAAATCAATCTCTATATCCCTTTTTTGTCTCAGTGCGTTCCTTTTGGCCAAGCCGCAAGCATAATTAACCCAAAAACGTGGCAGCCTCTTTAATTATTCTAGGCATATAGTAAAGCCGCGGCGGCGGCAGCAATTGGGATCCGAAAAGGACCCAACACAGGCTCACGAGATCAGAGAGGGAGAGAGAGAGAAACTGGTGGCTCCTGCCCAGACGACACGATTACCCCCAAATAGGCCCCGCCATAATCATTTGTTTCGGACCCTAACAATGCAGTATCGATAGCGTGGAGGATCCTCCAGCCTCCGTTCTCCATCCACCGGCCACCATTCTCCTCCGCTCATGAACCAGGTTGGGGCAGCGGCCACCACCGTCGTCGGCGGCTGCTGCTCTTGCTCCTGCTGCTGCTGGCCTTGTCGTTTCCGCTGCTGCCGCCTTTAAGGTTGGCAACTGGTAACTTGCAACTTGTGCTGCCAACTTCACCAGTTGCCAGTTTTTGAGACAACACGAAGATTAGCATGCGTGACTAACAGAATTTTGTTATTCGCGGCCGTCGCGACTCCTTCGCTCCTTTGGCTCCTTTCGCGAATCGTGCTGGCAGCAGCTGAGGGCTCCACCGCTGCCGCCGTCCACGACTCTGTAATCGTTTGTTAATTTTGCTAATTAATTATTGAATTCCCGATAAAGCGGCCATTGAGTAATTGGCGAATGCTTAAATAAAGCAACCGAGATTAACGCTTGCCTCAATGATTAACTGAAAAACGATGGCAATTTAGGAGAGGTTTCGGAAACAGAAGATTGAATTGATTTTTGATAAATAAAAAATGTATTATCTTAAGGAAATATATGTCTGTAAAATGTGCTAAAATGTAATCTAGTTTTATTATCTTAGGAAAATATATGTCTATAAAAGGTGCTAAAATGTAATCTAGTTTATTTGGTTTTCTAATATTTGCTTTCAGAAAAATTAAAGGTAAATAGATAGCTTTTTGCTAATTTAATCCTCATAAATCCTCAGAATATAAACACGATGATTTGTAATATAAAATGGTTTCAGTACTCAGCCAAGAAATAAAATCATTCATAATTTTTCTGCATTTCCAAAACCTAGTGAAATGTTTCACTGAAATCGTACTTGTATAATTTAGGTATAATTCCTGCAACAATTTACTCTTTAAAAGACTCTAGAATTTCTAAAAAAAAAATAATATTAAGAAGTTTAACCCCTACATAAATAAATGAAAACTTATAAATTGTTTTAATTAATATTCGATTACTTCTGGGAGCATTTTCAAGTCCAGAGTTCTTTGCATAGTTGACCAGGCCAAGTTTTGGGATTTTGACTTTTTTGTTGGCTTTTTGGGCAACGTAACCTTTTTCTGTTTGACAAGCAATTGCACTCAGCCCAAAAATGTACCATGGCTTTTATTTTTGCAGAGGTTTCTTCTCCTTCGGAGAGGAGTCTGTGCGATCGCAACCCGTTGCATGTCTTTCTTTTTGCTTTTTTTATAAAACGCAACCCCAGCTCCAGCTTTAGTCTGGAGACCCCGGGTCTCAGCTTCAGTCCCATCGTCCTCATCATCAGCTCTCCATCTGCATTCGTCCCGTTCGCACAAAGTTTAGTTTCGTAATTTATGATGTCGCTATCGCAGCATCAGTCCCAGGATTTTAGGTAACGTGCGAACCCAGGATGGACCCAGAACCATGGAGCAGCGCGCAGGAGAGGGAGTAGGAGTCGAAGTAGGAGGAGCAGCAGCAGCAGCAATCCCACAGGGCGCAGGGAAAACTATTATCAGAAGTTTTATGTAAATTTTTAAGCATGTTGCCTGCCTGCCAGTCTAACATCGGAAATCTTGGGTCGGCAGCAACTGCCACAAGTTGCGAATTGTAATCTTTTGTCATCATGTTTGACTGCAGCAACGGCTGCCTGTCGTCCTACGCATCCAGCACACCTGCCTGGGTTCCCTCATTAATTATGCACAAGTCCCCTGTTCAATTTAACACCCTTTTGCTCTGGAGGAGAGTGAGCCCAGGCATAAGTCCCACTTCAATTGTTTCAAACTATTATATAATTGTGTTGGGAGTGAAATATATTTACAGAGAAAATGGGAGAGGATAAACCCTTTAAGAAGACCACGAAAGCGGATAAGGGTTTGAATTTCATTTAAGCTATATTTATTGTAAACTTTATTGGTGGAAATAAACCCGATCTTTAAAAGTATTGAGCTGTTTTTAGGCTTAGCTTAGCTTTAGAATTTGTAAATTGAAAAATATGCAATAAAACTTGCGAAATAAAACTTCAACTAAGAAATTTCCTTCTCATTCTGATGTCAGATATATAACTTTATTTAACGATCTACCAAATAATTAACCCTTCATTTGTACTTTTTCAACGCGTTCCATTCTAGCGAATTAATTACTTTTTGGGCCACAGACGAAGAATAGGCAACACGCTCTGCAGGGCAAAAATTAAGCGTCCACAGGATAGGGGCAATAAATAATTGTTTATTTTTTATCTCCCAGAAGTAAATGTACAACAACAATAAGAAAAAAATAAATAAACAAACAAGCAATACCAATATGGGCGGACCGATGGGCGGTCAGCGATTTCTGTACTGGGTTTACACTACACAGCGGCGGCGGCGAGTGCGCGCGGAGTCAATTTGAAAAATCGATTAAATTCGAATAAATGTTGGCGAGTGGGCTTAGTCGGATTTAAAAACTCATAACAACCAGGCAACACCTCCTTTTGTCCGAGGTGTATACGGAACAATGTGTGGGGTTCCCATTCCAACTTCCTCCATTCGGTCGCCGCTGGCGAATTCTGGATCTCGTAGGATCGGTGGAGGAGCAAAGGGTACGTGGCGGTGGCCAGCGTTCGGTATTATTCATATTTATTTTGCACAATTTATGACCCAGCGAACCCTCTGCGCATCGCTGGCATATACGTATTGACAAATTTGCAGGGCCCTCTGGTGCTGACAGGCATCCGGAATGGGAATGGGAATGGGAATGAATATGGGAGTGGAAGTTGAACTGGGACTGGGATCGGGGATCGGGGATCGGGAATCGAGGAAATCAGGAATCGGTAGCTGGCGCTAGTACATGGAACGGTGGCACTGCCTGCGACAGGAACACGGATTCTCCCAAGGCGAAAGCTAATCAATATACATAAGTTCGGTTTGGCTTGGGATCGGCGTTGATTGCTTTGCCGTTTACCTCACACACAAGGCGATATATTGGAGCACTCAGAAAAAATATGCATATATATGATAAACCTTGAAATGCATTTAAAGATATCAAGATACCTAGATACCAAGTCTGAAGTATCACTAAACTTAAAGAGTAGTCTGAATAATCCGCCTATTGAAATTATTATTGGATGTATTCTTAATAATTCCTTTATATCGAAAAGCTCTCAGCTGTTGTTCTTCGAGGCAAATAAATTTAACTTAAATATAAATTAATTTTAAATTGAATTCAATTAAAGAATATATTTTAAAATGTATTTCCCAAGTCTCTTAGATATATTTTCTACTCAAACAAATAACTTGCAAGTTTTCCAAGTGTATGGAAGAATAGAAACCCCATTCAAAATACCCAAAAGTTATTTTGCCAAGTGTATAGAGACCCGCACACACGCTATTCCTTTGGTTCATACCATTAAACGTGACAAGTTGCATGTCCAAATAAAGCAGCAATGACCTCCATCAAACCGATATCGCAGATCGAGATCCGGGGCCATCAAAACGGGGCGTAATAATCAAAAGGATCGTGTTTAATAAAATGCAAAGCGTTCGCAATCGCCTTTCTGGGCGATTGTAATCGTCTGGAGATCAACTCCGCTCCGTTTGGATCAAACTGAAGAAACGTGGAGAGACCCTGGAGGAACACAATGGTAATGGTCACTCGGAAGAGGCCGGACCAGAGTCAATCAGGAATCCATCTTCGTCAGCCAGGCGAGGCGATTGTCTGCCGGACTTCTTGGTGGTTAACATGGCGCCTGAGTTTGTCGTTTTGGGAATTGTCAGCAGCGGATCATCAGTCGGGATGATCGTCTCAATGACTTTGACGCGCTTACTGCCTTCTCTCCTTTGTCTGCCACACATCCATTGTTCTCTTGCCTCAGTTTATTTTATTTGTATTTTTTTTCTGGCGACTGGCGACGACCGCGGCAAATGGATGTCCATGGCCGGCTCATGAAATGTCAATCAAGTCATAGAAATCGCATTGCTGATTGACTATGCGAAAGTAGGTGCTCCGCGGAAGCTGGAGAATCCCGGTCCGAAGACCCAGCCGAGGCTGGATCCACACACAGTCACAAAACAATTCAATTGAGGCAGCAAATAAATCACGTAGAACGGACTCAATGATCGTGGACCAAAAGCTTTGTTTCCTTTGGCTTTGTTTTTATTTTATTTTGGCTTGGTTTGGTTTTTTCCCCGATCTTTGGGCCTGTGACAGATCTCTGGTGGGTTCTGTGGCAGGAAAAAAAATGCCCACAGTCCAGGCAACAGGCTACAGGCTCCCAAGGTTCTGTTTTATTTTTATTTTCTCTTCTTTTTTTTTTGATTTGGGTTTAGCCTTTCGTTTGGGACTTTTCGTAGTAGTTATCTGGGAAGTTTTTCGAATGTCGCTAATTTGACGACTGCACGATTGCATCAAGTCGCCGGCGAGCACAGGACGTCTTCAGTCTGGACGAACTCCCGCCGATGCATTTACAGATAAGCTCAATTTCGTTTTTGCTGACACTTTACTTTACCGTCGGACCGTCGAACCTCTTCGAGGAGCAGCCCCCAGCATCGCCGGGTTTCACGTTTTCGAGTTTTCGAGACATGTCGCCGATTTCGGATGGCACAAAAATAAAAATTCCAGTCCCCAAGTCACGGAGCTAAACACGCTAAAGTCTCTCTTAGCCCCGACTAACTCCTTAATGGTCATAACAGTTTCATCGATGGCTTTGCATTACCAGCCGCATTGGTCATAACCGCCTCAACATTTTTTGTTGCTTAATGGCAAGACCACTACCGTCTACATTCAATTAAGGCTCGATTTACATTGACAGAGTGTAGGTTATTCGGTCTGGTTGGGCAGAGAGTAGCCAGTAATTGTGAATGACAATAATTGTGGAGACAATCGGCAGAGCTCGGACCCGTGTAGAGGTGATTCTGGCCACATTCTGCCCAGCAAGACAACCGTTGGAACGTGCAAGATGTTGGCGCCAACAGCGCCACCCAATAATGCCACAGGGATACTCGTAATAATAAAGACGAATTCCAGCAATGGAACGCCAGTTCGGTCCGGTCTTGGTCTGCATCCCATCGTCACTTTGGACTAAGGATGACAGTTGGAAGTTCTGCAGGAGGGGACAGTTGCTCATGTTTTCGGTGGCATTCATGGGATTGTAATATTTTTTTTTTCTAGATTTTTTTAAGCTTGGTTTTTAGAGGATACAGAAAATTATTTATCTTAAGAACAACTACGAAGATCATACTCCTCCAAACTCCTACTTTAACATTTTAAGGATAATACATATTTGGATAAAAAAATACTCAAAAGAATTATTTCACCACACGCTAAATTAAATTTCCAATATAATTTTGAAACAAAATATTTTGAAAATCAGACTCTAAAGTTAACAACAAATCCCTGCAATTTAAGCCAAGTTAAAAAGACAATTAATCCCAGCCAACTATCAGTGAAAGCTCATGACCTAAATCAGAGGAATGACTTCAAAGACTATTTACGACAAACGACAATTAAATGGGGGGGTTTTATGTCTGAAAGTGTATCAGTGACGATGGCCGGATGACTGCCACTGCCACTGCCCAGGTCTGCCCTTTCCCAGAAGGGAAATCCTTTCGCATGTCAACCGACAGTATTTCCACCATTCGCCGGCAAGACAGACACCGGGTGAACTCTAAACTGCAGAATAACTAAATATATATGTATACAAAGCCGCTGCTGTTCAGGGAAATATTTTGATGACATTTATGCGTTTTAGTCCGCTTCCATTTCCACATTTCCACGTCATATATGTCGGCAGCGACGACGACACAGAGCTCTAATTAAATTTAATAGCTGCGCTGCGACATAAAATTGAGCCACCAACGTGGCGAACGAAGGACCGGGGCCGGCAGCGGCGGCGGCAGCAGGTCGTAAACACATTTGATTTGATTTCTGGAAAGGCTTCACTCATTTGACAGCCGACGGAGCCGTTTTCGCCGGATTGCTGATTGAATTGTCACCTCAATTTAATGATGCATCCCAACCCAGTAGCTAGGAGTCTTTCACACAAGCCGCCGGTCGGTCGCCTTTTGGTTTGATGTTTTCGTTTCATCTGGAAGGAAATCATATGCCACTTGGCTGCGGCGCCACCAACGCCGCTGACACACATTGAAATGGAGACGCAACATGGGAATAAATATAGTATATAGTATATATATATATCCAAGTGTGCCGCCAGAGACTACTGTTCTGTCAAAGGTGTCAGACGTTTTATTGCCTTTGTGGACGACCTGTTGAAAAGTTCATGGTCACGATGTGTGGAGTGTCTGCAGACGGACTTTGAAGATGCTACTTCTCCTTAGATCTTAAAATGGAACAACTTTATATGATTTGCAAGGGGATTATTCAATTAAAAGGTGTTGTAAATGTAGTAGATAAAATTATTAGTTCCTAAAGAGCAATCTTTCAACTTTTGATAGTCAGGAACTTCCTTGGTAGTTAAGAAGTTCTTATTTAAATACAGGGCCAGGATAAAGGACCTCAATTGGCTCGTACTCGCATTCCTATTCGCACTCGCACTCATCTATATGGGCTTGTCCAGCCGCTTGAGGTTGTTTTGTATCCCAAGTTTAATTAAATTTCTGGCATACGACATCAGCAATCAAGCAACATGGCAACATGGCACCGTCACTGGCACCGGCACCGGTCACCGTCACCATTGCTGCCGCACCACGGGTTAGATGGATGCACAGTCATGGACATGACTCTGTGTAAACGGACATGCACATTTGAATTCGGTTAAATAGTCCACCTGGGCATGCCATCCACATCCACATCCACATCCACATCCATATTCCGAGCCAATCCAGAGTGGCTAATGTTTTTCGATCGGGTTAGGGAATGGCTGGGAGAAGGGAGGTGGAGATGGTATGCCCTTGTACGAGGGGGCATAAAAGCCACATAGGCGGAAGGTATCAGTATGTGCATATATTCAAAACGCCGGCCGCTGCTAATATGTAGTAGCGAGCGGCTTATAAAATGTTACAAGTTTTGTATTAATTAAAAACTTCAGCTTGTGTGTGTACTTTTACCAAGTTATATGTGTATATATATACATATATATATTTTTTCCCTGCCGCAGAAGCTGCTCCTTTTGAACATTCAGGTGTTCCTGTGCAGGGTTTTTGCACGTTAAAAAAAAATGTTAAAGGATTTTCAATTATAATTTGTTGGGATAATTTAACATTTTTGGAAATCTGTAGCAGGCTGGTTTAAGTCTTTTATTAGTATATTTTTCCTACTTTCAAGTTTCTAACTTTTTTCTAAATCATTTTTGTGGACAATATATCCGGAATTAATTTATTAAAAAATGTATTTTCTGATATTTTCGTTTTCGCTCTGTGCGTGTGGGTTGGACCTTCACAACCTGAGCGCGGGCTTGTCTATTGTTTCCCCGTCCGCCAGTCCAGTCCGTCTGATTTTGGTAGGGGCGATGGGACCGCCCCAAATAGACAAGCCATGCACCGTTTTGCAATTTAAGCTTGTCGACGTTGCTGGTGCCGTGATGTTGCCGTTGCCCTTGCCTCTGCCTTCCGAATCCCCTGTCCCCTCAGTACCCTGTCCCTGCTCCTCCCTATACATATTCTCCGCCAGCCATGCATCCATTCCATTTCATCCATCCATCAACGTGTTTGACCTAGCCGGCAATTCGGTTTGACATGCGGGTAAATTGAATTTTCCTTGTTTCGCATTTGTTTCGAGTTGTTTCTTTTTTGATTTTGGCCCGTTGTACGAATTACTTATTCAAATTAAAAATATTTCTCTTTTTTTTTGGGGTTTTTTCATTCGCCATGTTGTGTTGCCCGATGACTGGGGAATATTTATTTGGAGTTTCTCCCCACAATTCTCGCCCATTTTATTAACATACGCGTACATATGTAAATGGCGGGCATGAGAGAGTGCGAACAGTGTATACTATGTAAATACATAATCCTGTCGGCATACAAGTGTAACTGAATTTATCAGCATAACTTTTTAGGATCCGTCGCAGATTTCACTTGGAATATGTTTTAAGTTTGTTTCGAAACTAATTTTTGGCCAGCCGTGTGGTAGGAATAATATTATTTTAGAGACTAACGTTGGCAAAACGAGGATTCAAGGTACAAATCAAATGAAAATAAGTCAAGTCCTTGCTAATTTCAATGATATTTTTACCATAGGATTTGAGGGCAGAATTTTAGAACCCTTTTAGGTCTTTAAATATATTTAAAAAAAAATTATTAATAAGGGTAATATTTTTAGAAGGAGAAGTCAGTCAAACAAATATAAAGAAATTTGAAATCCTAAACATGAAGCTTTTACTTTCAAAGATCAATTAATACAGTTCGAGACTAAACTATTATATTTCTAAACAATATTATATAATATTGAATAAAATCTTTAATAATAATTGTTTTAAATCAATTAAACCCCCAAAAAATACTATTTCAATCGCCTAATGACCATCTGCGTGTAAACATTAATAAATTTCATCAAAAAATCAGATTTTTTAGTTAGTTTCTCATTCAGCCAATGAAGCGAATTAATAAATATTCTTTTTTTTTTTAATTTTTGGGGTCTTCTCAGTGGAACTTGAGGCATTAGGTTAAGTGGCAATCGCCTCGTGATTTATGGCTATTTCCGTCTCGTTGCGATTTCAGTGATTCAAGGAATTGGAAGCGCCGCAAAATGAGCTGCCAGTTGGCAGTTGCTCATCCGGGGGGGCGCTGGCTCATTAATTGATTGCACTTATGGCCCTCAAGATTTGCATTCGCATACTCTGGTACATGTACGCGTATGCAGTCGAGTGTGCGGAATTCATTATTTCCGGGAACAGTGCATTTGTACGGCAATTAGTCCGCTCGGGGGCATCATAATATACCACGGATACCGCGGCTACCACGCCCCTGGGCCCATGTGCCCGATGCTTATGCCCATGTTCCTCTGCGGACGGTATAAATCATCTTGCAACGGGGCCGACGCCCCAGTATCAGCAGCGGCGTTGGATATGTGGGACATAAATACCCAGGGAAGGCAGCTCCGAAAACGCCGTCTAATTGAGAGACACCACTGGCACAGGGACAGGCAAATCTGGCGCGGATCGTATTGAGTTCTCACACTAAGAGAGCCCGCACGAATCCCCCCTCAAGCCCAATCTCGAGATGTCGCGAGCGGAGCCATTTTTCCATGTCTCATTTGCGGCGACCCTCGGGTATTGGGGCTCGACTTTCCCCCAATTTTGAGTGGGGTCACACGCATGTCATAAATAAGTGTAAAAAAACAGATATAGTCTTTGATGGACTAGGGAGTACCACCATTAACATAATGAAGTAACTATTAAAGGTTAGGTAATCTAAACACTATTATATATATTTATTTTAATTTTTCAAGTATTTTTTGGCTAACTTTAATTTTTAATTATAATAGACTAAATCAGATTTCGAATTTTTGTGTAGTTCCAGCATACCCTGTGTCACAATCTTCTATAAATTATTTAGTCATAGGAAAATCTTGCTCTTGTTCTATTTTATTTATGATCCTTTAATAACAAAATTTCTCCATCGCAATAAGTTACGCTGGCTGCATTCAGATATTGTGTCAAAACATTTTTGATTACCAACAATTAACAATTCTTAAAATAAGCTCAGGTATAAATTTTAAAATTCTATTTTTTTGAGGGGAGGAACATGGAAAAAGGGGAATAAATCAAGAAAAATGGTTTTTAAAAATAATAAAAACATAAATTATGCCATGGAAATTCTTAAATAAATAAATTTTGTAAATAAAGCCCATTTTTCTTATTTTGGTAATATTTTTGTAAGAAGCAAAATAAATTGTATATAGCTATAATCAATCTGATTATGATTTTTGATTCAATTAAACACAAACTGCATTATTAAATTCCCATATAGCATTCTATTGATTTAAATATTGTAAAGATATATAACTTTTCTTTAAATTCTCATAAAAATTCGAAGCAATTTGTAAAAAAAAAAAAATTATAAGAAAATCTTCAACTAAGTACAGGACTCAATAAGACAAAATCTTCAAGACAATCAACTAGGCATATTAAATAATTTAAAACCCCGATAAAAATCATATTTCTCAATAGCTTAAAATCCTCCCATATAAATATAAAGCAATTATTGTAGAACAGAAAATCCTAGCAAATTTTAAAATTGAAATAGCTTGTATTGTGTCAGCTGCCTTCTCATTCTCGACTCCTTTCGGGGATCCCTCACTCGTCAGTGGTTGCGTCCAATGGCGGCTGGACCCTGTCTCTGTGTCTACATCTATATCTATGTCTATATAGTGATAGTTAGGCCTATGGCCGACAGAGTTGTGCTCACGCCCACTTCTTAACATGCGCTACAAGTGCTAAAAATGCTGAAAACATATTTCACAATTAATTGTCGCCTTGGCTGGCGTTGCTTGCCAGTTGCCAGTTGTTCGTTATGCGACACAAACGGCCCCCTATTCCCTCCCCCCGTTCAGCCGCCTTGCCACGCCCCTATCCCTCGGCTGTCGTTATTATATTTTCCTCGCATTTTTAAGTGTTGTTCGACATGGCAAAAACAACGCGTTGCTGCTTAATTTGTCGTAATTAATGCTTATGAATAGTTCGTACTTGTCGCATTTGTTAGTGGCACAACGTGGGTGGAAAGTGGTGGCCAGTGTCTAATTTCGAGTGGCTTTGGCTTACCTGCAGCTTAACCAGTTCCGGGAACTCACTGGCCATCTTGGCCAGCTCCTGGTAATTAGCCTTCGCCATCGAGACGATCCACTCCTTAGCCTTGGGATGCGACAGTGTAACCTCTGGCGAGTCCTTCTCCTCGATTAATTGCTGAAAGACACAGAGAGGAAGATGGTGAGTGGGGCGGAGAGCAGAGCTTGCGGAGGGGTATAAATTAATTATGCATGTTTCTGCCACTTTGTCTACGACTTGGCGGGGGCGGGCCAAAAACAAAAAAAAAATATAGAAAACCAAAAACGAAAAACATCGGCACGAAGCGGGAATAAAACATAGAAAGCCCATTGAGGGCATTAACGCCAACACAGTCGTCGCCTCCCGGAATATACGATTCTAATTTACCCAACTCGCACACACACACTCGCGAGCGGGTAACATTGCCCCACAATCCCTGTGTGTGGCATCCGATGGATGTGCATATGGTTATGGATATGGATGTGGATGTGGAACTTGGAGGCGGGGCCCAAGTGCACTTGGAAAAATAAATGATAATAGTCTCTTAGTCTTCTATAAACCTCTAAAAATATAATATAACTCTGCAAATAAAATACAAAATCAATTAAATCATTAAAATACATTAATCACAAGAAGAGATGTCAATATTTCGATACAAATAAATACTATTAAAATGTCCATGTAATATAAATCCCTGTTCCACATTTTTCCGAGTGTCTACATAAGATGGCACCCAGATATTGGGGGATGTGAATTCGGTTGGGGGATGTGTGCTGTTTGCGAGGGTGCAGAGACACGGGTGTAAAAGCTGGATGGTAATTATGCTCACGCATTCGACGGCGCCATTGCCATGTTCCTCCACTAATTATGAAGGTAATAATTTTTATTTATTAGGCGCGTGCTTAAGGCAGAGAGTGCGATGTGTGTGCCTTTCTTTGCCTTGCTCTCGAGGATCTCCTGGTAAAAAGAAAGTTGCTTGTTTTTTGGTTCGTTGATTTACGGAGTTTTTTATGCCTGAAGGTGGGCGGGGAGTGTGTCTACTTTTTCCCATACCCACCACACCCGCAAAACTCGGCTGCTGATAATGAGCCCTCTAATGATTAAGAGGGGATGGGGTTTCCGAGGAGATGGGAATTTACGGATGCGGATGAGGGAATGGTGTATGGTGGGATGGGGTTTTCCGAACACATGTGCCCGCGACAATAAGAACAGCAGCCGACATGTGTGCCTCATATTTACGAGCGAGCAACACATTTTCGGCAACTAATTATCCATTCGCGTAATGTTCGCGGCCCTAACAAGGAGTGCAGCGTTCCCCATTCCAGTTTTCGGTCCCCGAACTTTACCTGAACAACATCACCCACTCTTTGTAGGCCTTTATTATCCCGGCCTAACATTACATAGCTAATAAATACAACGACGACAGTTGAATGCCGCATTTGGCCGCAGGATGCGCAGAACGCGTGCCAGGATCTCTCACTCCCTACCCCTCCCAGAGCCTTCGTTCGCTCGTTTATTTACACGCCACTTGACTCCCGGAGTGCTCACGTTTTTCCAATTACGGCCAAACGGGTGGCGAAACGGGGCACCGATTTTCCCAGGTAAGGGAAGTCGCCATTTGCAAATGCCGAGCAGTCGAGCATTATGGCATTCTGGAAGGCGAGTCGGACGAGGCGACAGGCGTAACAGGAGCAGAACATCACAGAACAGTACAAACATTGAGACGCAGTGCCCCCTGGCAAAGTGGCCATGTCAATGCTAAACAAAAGAACCCAACCCAAAACCGAGTCGAACCCAAAACGAACCGCCCACCACACTAGGAAAAAAATAAAGATGTTGCCGAATCACCCTTAACTTAAGGGTTTTCAGTTTGTCAATAGAAAGTTATTGAATATATTAACCAATTATGAAGAGGATAAAAAGGATAATTGTAGTTATGTTAGCAACATAATTCTTTTAAAAATGTATATAAAATGCGAAGAGAAACTCTTTAATTAAGAATCATTTAAATTAGTTATTAAAATATACTCTTGAAGCATAAACCTTATAATACACATTGTTTAGAAGAGTCAAGAGTCTTTAAAAAAATCATTTAAAAAACATAAACTATATATTTCTACTAGTAAAACAAATATTTAATACTCCCTAATGCATTTTTCTGAAAGAATTTGTATAAAAGGAATATAAAAACTATATCCAAATAAATACAAATAAAAATTCGTAATAAAAACCCTTTCGACAAATAATTACTTATATTTTTCCCACTGCATTCACCCCCAAGTACTCCATTTCGTTGGTATGTTGCTTTTTATGGCTTTCGCAACACAAAAAAAGGAAAATTAAAAAAGTAAAAACTACGAAAAACCCGGAGCAACAACTTCGACTGGAACTCTGACTCGAACTCCAACTTTGAATCCCGGACAGGGACTTTTGGGGGGTTTGAGCACCGGTTGCCCTTGTCTATAGATATCACCCCGGCCACACTCGTCCTCCCCAATCGCTTGTTTGTTGGCCAGTTTTCTTATGTCCCGTGTCCCTTTATGCCCGATATTATATCACACAGCTGGCCGTTGTCCTTTGTCTGGTGGATGCGGCGGACTGGCCATGGGTCCTGGCTGGGTTCAGCTCTGAGTTCTGGGCCATGTCCCTTCAGTGTTTACGTTTGGCCCCGGCGAGTCTTACCTTTAGGAGCGAAATGCCCACAAAATGGTCGTGTTTGCCATTTCCAGGGTCCGGGATCCGTCCATTCTGTCACTCGGGGTTGTGTTGGGGGAATGGGTTGTGGGTGTGGCAATGACTGCGCTCCACATCGGTTGTATATATATATAGAGAGAGAGGGAGAGGGAGAGATTGTTGCTGTTGTAAATTCAACCGCTTCGGGACACAGTCCGTTGTTGTTTAACAGCAATAACAACTTTTGGTTTGTTTCCTTACATTTTTAATTGGGTCCTTTGTGGGCTGCCATGGCCGTGATGAGAATGGCTTTGCCTAACTAATTTCTATTGCTGCTTATTGGCTATGTTAACATGTTTCACCAACTTGTTTTATGCAAAGGGTTTTGCGCCACGGGTTCAGGTTCGGTTCGTCCCTTCTGCCACGCCCACTCTCCCTCTCTCTATTCCCATTCCCAATGCCAATGTGGGTCGGGTACGGATCTGGCAGTTTTATATGCATTCTGGGACACACACAGGAGGTGCCTCCGATTTTAATAAGGATATATATGCGGTCTGTTTGATGCTGCCACGGGGTTTTAGGTTTGGGATTTGCTTTAAAGTATATATATTTGTGACGAAGTTGGGGGGTTTTTATAATCAGACGGGACAACGGACTTTGGAGTAAGTTTTGCTTTAGTTTTTCGTATTGGGATGAAAGAGGTATTTAATTTTGAAGGTTTTACTTCAATATGGAATAGAGATAAAAGGTACAATTTTTCAGATAAGAATATTTACAGGTCTCGTAAAAACCTACTTCGTAAAATTTATATTAATTTTTATTGTATAAATAAAACCCGTTCTAATATTGTTGTGAAAATTGCTCAAACAAGCTTGGTTATGCCAGCAATTTCCATATTCAAACCGACCAATCGACCTTTCCCAAAATTATAGTTTATTAGTTTTAGCCTGTTTCCTATAACATCATTTATATAATGGTATTTCCCCTAACCTTTACGATTTCATCAATCAAACTTGGTTAACAAACTCAAGTTACTTCTATCAATATTAGTTATTTAAATATTAAAAACATTTCAAGTCCGCTTTGGGGGCGTAAATTAATCAATCCTTTGCCAGCGCACAACGGTGCTGAGTGAGCGTACAAAATGCAAAATCATCGAGCTAATTAAAAACGATCGAAACGAATTTAATTGATCAGCTAAGACGATGAGATGAGCTGGGACCCACAATTACAGTTGCAACGCCAAAATTTCACGGTTCATCGTGATGGATCTAAGCCACTTGCTCCCCAGTTTTCGTTGGGAACTGGTCACGTTTGGAAAAAATCCCATGAATTAGAATATACCCAAAGAAACCCCCCTTGAAATTCCTACAAAGATGACGAGCCACTTTCTTTTACAGTTTGCGATGATTAGTTATTTTCCTTTTTTTTTTTCTTTTTGGGGCATCCATCAAACCTATCCCAATATATATTGTTTACAACTGAATTTTAATAATTGCGTGAAGACGGTTGGCGCCACTCGGAATGATGGTGTGCCTTGTTAGCGAATCAATTTGTTAACAAGTTGTAAGCGCTTACATAGACTTTCTTTATCCCTCAGTGGTCTGAATAAGAGCTATCAAACCCGATCCGTATCAAGTGAATGATGATAGTAGCCACCTTTCTATTTGCTGTATTCATGTTTCAGACAAATTAATAATGACTTGTGAAAAATACAAGGTACTACTAGCCTTATGCAAACTAATTTCAGGGAATACTTAAAACTCTAGTTATGCCTCTTAGGAGCCACGTTCTTGAAGCAAATCTCCCTTCGATGCAAAGTTAATTTCTGTATTTTAAAGGGAAATGTAAATCCAAAAACATGAAATACGTGAGAAAATCAAAGTTGCGGCGGCTGTGATGCTTTGAAATAGATTCCCATATATAAGGACGAGGAGGAGTCTGATTTTTCCATGTCCGAATGTCTGTACAAATAGGCACTTAAGTTCGCTTCCCGATGTTTTAGTAGGATTTTATAGCATTTGACGTGCCTGCCGTGCCGTTGACAATCCCAGTTTGACGTACATCCACTGCTGCTGCTCTTCCTCTAAGCATGTTCCAAAAGGGAAGACACCATCCGTCTCTCAGACAGATTCGGATGATTTATGCACTGGGGATATATATTCGTTTCAACTCCAAATTGCGTGATTGACAGGCCTAAGTGGTTGACAGTTGTTTGACAACTCGGCCCAATTGCACTACTATAGCCATGTAGCATTAACTAAGAAACGATACGAAACGGTTCCATCGTAACGCTTGACAAATTCCACTGCCACATGCTGCTCGCCGCTCACCCCGAGATTGATATTTCCAAATTAGAATCCAAGAAGGAGAACATTCAACAAATTATATATATATCCATCTTCCGGCAGTTGAGTGGATTTCATTCGGTGAAGTGTTGAAGGTTTTCCCTTGCTTGATAATTGAGTTGGTCTAATCTTTTTGGGAACATTTGAATTTAAGAATATTATTCTGGTTTTATATGGTTATTTAATTTTAGATTGATTTATGAATGATAAAATCATATATAGATTTTAAATGTAAATTATGAAGACCTTGCTTGTTTTAGTTCTTATTAATAATTTAAATATTAGCATTAGCTTTTTTTCGGATTTTGGTTCCTGAACTTGCTGATATAACTTTGGAATTCTAGGCCTAAGCTAGCGATAATGGCTCCGATCATGAGGGGTTGCTTTTGCTTTTTGGGCTTTGTTTCGCTCTAGATAAAAAGACCAAATGTTCAGAAGAGATTATTCATATTGTAGTATTGCTGAAATGTATATATTTTTCTGTAAACTTGACCTAACCTAAAACAAGGAAATAAAGCATTTTAAATGAATTAAAAGTCTTCCCAAATATCTATTGAAAATGCTCCTCTATTTTTTCAAGTGCTTGCCTCTCCCGCCTGCATTTATTGGCCACACACAAAATTTCTCACGTAACTCATTCCTGGCTTGTACTAGATATGTACTAACGTACACATAATAGGCTTTTGGGGTATAACAAAAAAATCAAAATAAAGGAAAACAACAGCAGAAAAACAGAGCCTGTTGAGAGTGAGGAACAAACACCCGCTTGGTCTAAGTGCCAGCGAGAAGTGTCGTCATGGGCAGTTTGATGGAACAAAGTTACTAAACACATCGGGCTCGAACTCGGATTCGGAATCGGAGTACATGTGTCCGCACATGTACGTACACATGTCGGGCATCAGCTCTCCAGTCCGTTCTCCAGCGGGGACACAGAAAAAAGTGGACAGAAAGCGAACGGAACGAACGATGCAGGCGCATGTAGTTTTATGAGACTTACATTTATATTGTCCACTAATAAAATTAATGGATTTATTCAATTCGAGCTGGCGGGCTGTGCTGGTGGCAATTCGTGACAAGGCTCTGGGAACTGACAGACAGTTGGGTGACCAGCCAGAGTCAAGAAACCAAACGGAGCCAGCAGTTCCACATGAGGAGGTGTCCCAGAAGAAAGAAAAAAGCCTGGGACAGCCACTGATGCATTGACAATAATTGCTCGGGGTTTCAAGGGCCGCCAGATCTAATCTAAGACTGATTTGTAGCGGAATAACAGCGACTAGATGGTTGGCAAAAGGATTTACTCTGTAAAACTGGCTTATAATAAGACCCTGTTTAGGCCTTCATTGAAGTTTAAGTCCCAAGTTTAAAAAAATGGGTAACATCCTCTAGTTTTGTTCTTGAAAATATGATAATATTCATAGCTATGCGACCATAATTAATCACAACTTAAAACCCCTGCAAAAAAGATCGCATTTATGAATTGTCTCCCAGCAAATCTTCCCACTGAAACACACACATACAGGAAATGGAACGCTTGAGAAGAAGGGCTCTGACTCCTAAGCACCCGCACTTGCAACCAAACCCGCTCCGGCACCCGCATAGCGGCTAATGCCCCTCTAAACCAGTTCTCGTCACTCACCTTCTCTGGCTTCTTCTTGGCTGGCGGCGATATGATTTTAGCCTCCTCTTCGGATGCCATCCGGTTGAACTTGCGCGTGGCCTCCTTTACGCTCATGGGATTCTCGGCCGCTTCGCCAGTGCCACCACCGCCACCGCCGCTGCTGCCCTCTGGCTTTGTTTCGCCAGCCAGCTCCGGCTTTTCGTTGGAGCTGCTGTCCGTGGAGGCACCAGAGGAGAAGGAGAAACGTGGTATGTTCTCCTTGTTGGCCAAGGCGTCATCAATGGAATTGGAACGTGTGGCCTGCTGGGGAATGGCTTCCGGATCTTCGGCTTTTGTTGATTCCTGCCTTTCCAGGCGCCTGGGATCGATGCGTGTTATGGCAGCCGTGAATTCGTTGACGCAATCTTTGTAGCTCTCCTGGTGCTCCTTGTTCACTGTTACTCCCGTTGCTGCTGGCGCAGGCGGCGGTGGAGCTGGCGGAGATGTGACCATCGGCGGGTTCTTGTATGGCGGCGGCTGCCTCATGGGTGAGTCAAAGTTCAGAGAAGCGCCCCCGGGACTTGAGGGCTCCGGGGCACTATTGGCGGCGGCCACAGCCCGCTCGGCGACCTCATCCGATGGGCATTCGTTCACATACTTTTTGCGCAATATCAAGAACTTCTGATTGTTCTCGTTCTTAATGGTGGACAGCAGGGTCACATAGGTCTTGAAACGCTTGCGAGCCTCATCTGCAAAGGTCCAAGATATGTATTTAGCACTGGGAAACTTATTTAGGAACTTATCTTATGACTTTTAATAACTTTTCATATTCAACAGGTTTTCTAAACTGTGAAATGACTCACTTTGTGACTGCGGGTGAGTGAGGAATTTCTTGAAATGCTTGACCAAGGCATGATTTGTCACTTTGCAGTCATTCGCCAGCATGTAGTTGCGTATCTCCGCAACAGACAACTCTTTCGGCAGCTCCATTTCAATTTTTTAACGCAAAAACCGCACTTTTAAACAAGTTTTTTACGCGAAAATAACAAATTAACCCGAAACAGAACAAACAAAAACATTAGGCATTCGATAAATGGGCTTATCGGCTGCAGATATACAGAGAGCATGCGGAAAAAAGCTCGCTGATTTGACTGGCTGACGCCGCTCAGATTGGCATGACACTCGGAAATATAAGATTTTATTAGGAAATTGATTAATTGATTTTGAGTATTTTGATTTAAAATAAACAATTAATTAAATAACCATAGAATAATGATAATGTTTCTAAGAATTTAATTTAAAATTTATTTTTAAATGTACTTGTTTATTATTGTATGCTGCTCTTAGCTATGGATGTATGTCTAGACAAAAGACAAGTAAGCAAAAAAATAACTCGCCTTTTAATTCTTTTTATTTAAAAAACTATTATTTAAATTAAATTATATAATTTAAAAACATGAAAGCTAAAAAAATATTCATATTTACTATTTATATTTTTTAAAATGTATTTGATTTACAATTTTCGAAATATGTCCTTCACCGCATTGGAAACTTCTAACAAAAATAATAATTTTCTGTATACCATACCACAAAATAAGCACATATAATTGTTATTAAATGTTGTACTTTATATATATTATTTTATGTGACTTATGCATAAATATGCATATTATATTTCCTAACAAATTCATAAGCATATTTATGTATAAGGTAAAATGTTATATTTCCTACAAAAAACTGTATGCATATTTATGTATGAGTCTCACAAACTTCTAACTAAAATTATAATTATCTGTATAAACATACCACAAAATAAGCACTAATAATTATTATTTAAAATATGTACATTATATATATTTTTTTATCTAACTAATACATAAATATGCATATTATATTTCCTACAACAAATATTTGTAAATTTATTTAAAAACCCCTACTTTCCCCCTCTTAGTTCAATGTTCTTAAAATAAATATACAGAAAAGGCTTAAAATCAATTATGAAATCCCTTTGGCATGTTAAGTTTCCGAATCGAATTGCAAAGTTGATTTGCATAAGATTCAACTCAGCTCGAAGATGTTCTGCCGGTGAGGCTTCATTATGCAAAAGTAATATTTAAAACAGCTCCGAAATTAATTCCTAAGACACTGCGAAATGGAAATGCAGAGGGCGGTGCTGGGTGCTCGGAGGAGTGTGTGTATGTGGGCCATAGACCGAGTTGATATCCTTCTCAATTGGCCAAATGGCTTGGATTTTCTGTGTGTGTGCCGGCAATTTGTTGAATCGACGTCATTTATCATCCGCACGGAGAGAGCTCTACCCAAGGAGGAGGTGGAAGCCACCAGCCACCAGCCACCAGCCACAGCCGATGACAGTGACAATGGCGCATCTGGATACACAGATTGGGATTGTATCTTTCACTTGCATTTCAAGATGCAAATGTCAAGACGCGTTGTTCTGTGCTCTCAGCAGGCCGTCCGTCCCCTAAAGGGAGTTCTCCTCCGTGGCGCAGATGCGCACTAATTTGTATCTTTGGAATCGTATTCGTATCTTGTGGATGGGTGAAGGCAGCAGGCTTGAGCTTAGAATTGTTTCCGAAATAAATGCTTCTTATTTATTATTTTCTGGCTAGAGATTATGTCTGGGTTGGCCACAAGTGTTGGAGAATATATTTATTGCTAAAACAATAGAGATGTAATCCTGATAGAATCTGATAATTAGAAAAAATTTAATTATTGTTTTCCATTAAATAAATGCCTTTTCTGATGATTAATTACTTGGTCAACCCCTCAATTTAATCCTCTTAAACAAGATGTGGACTTCAGGTAGCCCAAGTGCTATTTCTCCTGGGAAAACTGAAGGCATTCCGATCTCGGGAAGTGAACGATCAGAGCTATGCGAGGTATTTGCAGCTGGATTATGCAATTGTCACCGATTGCGTCGCAAAGTGGCGCCTGATAAGCGTTGCAAATTCAATTATATGCGACCGAGTACGGGTATTGAAGTGCGAGTGAGTGTCTGTATCTGTATCTGCATCAGTATCTGTGTCTCTGGAGGCAGTTTCCCAAGGCACGACAGGCGAAGGTCTAACCAGGAGCCACTGTGACTCGAACTCCTCAGTGATCCTCCTTCTTGGACAAGTTGGCATTGGTGCGGGCGAGGATTGGCAGCAGCCATCTTGCTAAGTGTGCAGATACTTTTAGTGCATCTTCTGGATACTCCATCTCCTTCCCATGCTCCTCCTCCTCCTCCTCCTCCTCCTCCCTTACTTGCTGCTGCTGGAACACCAGTTGGCGTCAGTGTCGAATGCTGCCAGACAGCGATCGACGACGAACGATCCTCGATAGTTGCAGCCAAGGAGAGCGTTTGGTCTTGTCTGAGGGGAGCCCGCGGGGAGGCGGATTACCTGGGATGGAATGGCTATAGTTACTTTACCACAGGACGGCATAATTGGCAATTGGAGAATGGGTTTGGCAGGGGGAATGGATCGGCAATGGGCATGAGAATGGCAATGGGCTCACTCGCTTTTATGACTGTTTTTTGCCAATTGGCAATTGCACTTAAAAAACAGCCATAAAGGCTTAAATCTAATATTGTTTTAAGAGATAATATAAATAAAAAATAGATAAATTGCGCTGGGAAGTATTTCTTAAATGAGAAATATAAACTAAAGAAGTAGTTTTAGTTAGAGAAACTCTTTTTTTAATAGCCTAGAAATCTCGATGAGCTTTAAGATCAAAAAGAATTTTAAAATCCGCATATTTTAAATAGAAAAATGGATTTTTTAAATAATTTTTTCTCTTGTTTTTAAACCCTAAGTAAGTAAGACATATTTTTTTATTCAAAACTCTTTTTCGAGTGTGACAACTAACGCCGACTGTCTATCTGGCTCAGTCACATCGAAGTCGTGGCCGGATTGAGTCGGTTTCTGTGTTCAACTAAGCCAAGATTCGCTCATTTCTAACCTGCGATTCGGTTTTATTTATTTATCCCTGATTCTGAGATTCCCTCTCCTCAGCCTCCTGACCCCTGGAGAGTGGCGCCTAAAATTACACGAGGCCGAGGTTTTAAACAAAAAAAAGTGGAGTGGAGGGAAGCGAAGCGGGGCAGCTGTCACCGCGAAGGGCTCAGAGATTTATTGTTGGGAATCTGGGGATCGGCTCGGGATGGATGGATGGATGGATTGGCCTGTTCGAGAAGTCAAATGTCCGGCAGGCCGATTGGGAAGAGTGTGAGTGTCTGCCAACGGCGACTTGTGGCTGCTGCCATAACGCCGCCGCCTCGCAGCCAAGCCAGATGTCCGCGTTTCCACAATCCTGGGCAGCCTTTTAAGTAGTCTGACAGTCATTATTGGACCATTACCAAATGAGCAGTGCGCATTATAAATGAGCACATAAAACATAAACGTTGTCGCCGGGGCCCGAGAGCCGATTACTGCAATTTAACACCCCCAACTTGGTTGAAACTTCCCCCTCTCTCTTGATATCCCGTCAATATCCTCGTCTCTCGTCCTGAGATCGTCATATGTTGCCATTTCCGACAGGGGAAGAGCTCGGGAATTCGCTCATATGCCGGGCCATGGAGTGGCTTGGTGTTCGATGATTTTGGTGGTCAAATGCTTTAACTCGCACCGGGATTTCGGCTCGTTTCGCTCGGCTTAGCCCGACTCCCAAGTGGGATTATGTCACTTCCCCGGTGACATTTGCATTTTGATTGACAAACTCATTTAGCAACTGCACTGTATTCCGTGTCCTTCGTCCTTGGGCCTTCCCCTCTGCTGTGGAGTGTATTTGCCAAGCGCTTAAGAGATTTTCAATTACACTTATTTCGAGAACAATGAAACGGTCTTTAAATGCTTTGATTCAAAATATTTACACTTTTGCTGGGGTGCTGGGTTCATCGAACATAAGCTCTTAATACGTATTAACTTGTCTATTAACAGCAGAGAGGATGAAGGTTTTTTTAATAGTTTGTTTTAGGTTTAGAGTATTTGTAAAATCTTGTAAAATGTATTAAGTCAGAAATCGATTGGAATAGAGTATTTAAAGGAAATTATTAAAATAAAATGGCTTTTAAATAAATAATTATTTATTTGTAGATATATGTACATCATTGCCTTACTACATTTATTATTTAATTAAAACAAACTTAAACGTATCTGAAGCTACTAACAAGGCAATTAGTCAACTTTTATATTCGTAGCTACAGGTTTTTATTACTACAAATTCTTTGTTTAAATAATAGATAATTTATTTATTGGTAATTTAACTAAATTAAAGTACTTCAGTCTTTATATTTATGTTGCTTTTATATTGGTTTTCTGAGACCATAAAGTATTAGCAATATAAAGCTAACATTTGTTTAAAATTACCATTTTGCTCTAGAGGATAAAAAAAGAGAAAGTTTTTCTTTCTAATTTCTAATGAACTGTTAATAAACGAAATAAGTTTCTTATAGTCCTTGAATTGTTATTTTTGTTAAATTAAATATATTTTGTTGTGTAATTATTAACTAAGTAAATAATTAAATATAATACATATAATCATTAATCTTTTGTCATAACCTTTGCTATATATTCAATGCTTTTTCTTCTATGAATTATTAAGATTTAACTTTTAATGTATATTTCACTTTCAATATATTCTTTAGCTTACCTCCAATAAATTTCCTTCAAATAACCATTAAATGCAATTCTGAATTGATTGTTAAAATTGTCCACTTTTACTGACAATATTTTAAGCTGCTGCTAAAGTGAAAAACTAAAATCAATGCAATCCGAAAAGTGAAAGGTACATGTGTTGGTACTTATTATTCTATAAGGCAAATATTGCATAATGAGTAGAATTCAATTACGCGCTCATGTAACGGGCTCGATATATATTCATGTGACAATTTTTAATGTTTGCCTGACAACCATTAAAGTCGAGCCCGACAATAAAAGCGGCGGCAGCCGAAAAAAGAGGATTGGAGTGAAGTATGTGTGTGGTGCGTATCCTGACCCTTCTCTCTCAAACCAGAAATCCTGCAGCCTGCAACCCCCGGCCTGTGTTCCACGAAGATCCATCCGACAGGCGAGAGTGTTGTGACAGTTTCTGCCGGCGAATAATAAAAATAAAAATATATTTCATTTTCCATGGGTTCAGTTTTTGGGTTCGGGGTTCTGGGTTCTGGAATCATTGCCATTTTCTGGCTATTTTGAAATTGATATATGCATAAACCGCAGTGACAGATGTTGCAATTAAAACGGCATAAAAACGGTGGAGGAATTGCCACCACCATCATTCCCATATCCTGCCATATCCTGCCCGAATATATACATATATATAGCGCGAAAAGTGCGCGCTGTCAGCTTGACAGGCGGACAGCTCAATTGTCAAAATAGGTTTTAAGTGCCGGCAACTGATTTTTCGTGAACTGAGAGAGAGCGTGAAGTGCACTTCTTCTCCTCGACTGCCACCGGTATCAATTGCGATTCCAATCACCGATTCTCCGGGCATTGAGTCCCGTCCAGACGCCCGAGACCCAGCGCAGAGGGTGGTCGGATGTGCGATGTGCGATGTGGCGGCCGCAAATGGAAACGCCCCATGTGGTTGCCACCACTCGTCTGGTCTCTGGCCATCGTGCGCTGACCCATTGATTGATTGCATTTGGCCCCGTCCAGTCAGCAGCCAACTGCCACGCCCCCCTGCCGCCTCCAGAAGGTCCCCGTCCGTCGATGGTAGGGCAAAAGCGATTGCAAGAGCGCCACTCGTAACTCGTAAAGCGCGCAACACAGCAAATATTGTACTTAACACCCGGAGGGGCACTTGGCCACGGACTCGTCGCCAATGCACTTGGCAAAAAAACAATGTCCTTTTTCGAAGAACTTGCTTTTAAATTGGGAGAAACTCGAAGCCTTTTATTATATACAAATGGAGCGAAATGTTAAACTTATTAAGGTCTGCACAATTTTCCACAGTCGAAGAAAAATCATTTTTAAATTAAATTATCGTTATGAATAGGCATAAAATTTAAAATCAATTTATTTATTGTCCTTATATTGATCCTTTTAATCACTCTTTTTCTTAAGTAATCAAAATTGTAAGCAAAAAACTGTTTTTTCTCCATAAAAATTTTATATAATATTTCACATGCATTTTTAATTATATTTTTGTTATCAATATTTTGTTAGAATCATTCATTTTAATTTTTTAGAAAAATTACAATATTATTTAAAAGGCTTTTTAAAAAGTTAATTTAAAAAAGAGCCGTAAAACTAAGGAATTCATAATTTTAATAATAGATAATGTCTTTGAAAAAGAAATTATGTATTTTTTAATATACTAAAGAATATTTCTATAATTATAAAATACAGTTTCTTTACAAATTTTCTTAGGTTTAAATTTATAATAAATATTTTTTTATAATAAAAATGTATGTATTATTTATATATCTAGTTAGCTCTTTAAATTGGTGACACAATCATTGCTTTATAGTTTAGGGCATAATTTTTTGCCCAAGTGTGCCTCTTGCTGCTGGGTTTTGCCTTTGGCCTCGGCATGACTTGGCTTCCCTTGGAATTAATTCACGTTTACGTTTGGCAGGGGCAACAGCTTTGGTCATTTGTTGCTTTGAGCTAACACGTTGCTCTCATTTTCCGCCGATGCTCGGCCGCGGTGGGTGGTGCCGCCACCTCATTCCCATTTCCTGCCCCCCTTTCCACCAGAAAGAGCACCACCCACGGCAGCCACGTGGATCTCCCTGCCACCATATATCTTGTGCTGAGCGAGGTGAGGACACGCCCAGACCTTATGGCGCAATTCCATCGTGTAAGTCGCACTTTTTCGGTTTTATAGGTTAATTTGCTTTTATTACATTATCATAAAAATAAACAGAAAAAAACACAACAAAAGACAAGCTTGCCAGCGCACACACGAGAGCATCCGCGCGACAGCCGCAAAAAACATTTGAGGTTTACCTCACGGCATCCACAGTGGACTCGGACCGAGGACCATTTCCGAAACGGAATGCGTGTCCTGGACCCGCTGAGCATTAGCCACACTCCCTGTGAGTCCTGCATCCTGCCGGGGAATCGTAAAAAATAGATCATAAAGCGGAAGTCCAAATATGTTAGTGCGTATTAATAGTCAAATTTTTTTTCTGCTTTGTTTTAAAACTTTAGCAGCTAGTGGAAATGGAAGCACTTTCCCAGGCCAAGTGGCAATCAGTTCACCCACAAAATTGAAAACCTTTTTAAAGAATACTAAAAAAAATATGAGAGTAAAGTTGTAAGTTATATTTAGTGGGAATAACGCTGTGTTAAGGTAGGAAACGGATTTTCAGTTGTATTTTTTCTGTATTTTCTGAAGGTCCTGGAATTTTATCGGTTTTGAAAATTAAAATTAATTTAAGCTTGTGTCTTAAAAATGATTGATAGTGTGGAATCTATAAAAAAGTACGTTGTAGGTTTTTTTTTTAAGATTTCATATATTTTCTCTTTATTGTTAAATAAATGTTCACCAAAATGTTAGTTCTTTAGTTTCATAAAATAGTTTTTGATATTTACCTATATTAATTTAATTAATAATTGTATTATTAAAATTTATTTGATACATTTATTTATAATACAAATTTGAGATTTGTTTTTCATTTTGTTGGTACAACATGACAGATGTCATTTTCAATTAGGAAATTCTGTCTTTTATTAAAAGAAAACTCATTTGTTAGAACTTATTTTTGTATCAGCTTAATGGTTTCACTTTACATAAATATTATTATTAATAAATATTATTAATAGAAGAATAAAATTTAAAATAAATGTAACCATATCAATATTTATTTATAATATTTAAAATCCTTTAAAAAAATGACTAATAAGTCGTTAATATTTCCTATATTTATACATAAATGATCGGATTTTCTTTTGCTTGAAATATTGACCTGAAGTAATCTGAAACAAATATTACTAATAAGATAATTAAATTAGTGTTGTATTTTAATTTTGATTTAAGTAAATTTGTAGTATGTAAATTATATGAAAATATGTTATGTTTATTATGTTTATTATAAAATATACATAAAGAGCTAGCCACTTTTTCATCCGCAATCCTTAAACAGCAGTCAAAAATTCGAGTTCAAAACAATCAGTTAGTAATTATATATTACTGATTTCGGCTTAGCATTATAATTTATTACTAGAATAACTTTAAATGGAAAGAATCTAAAATAAATCTCAGTTAAACCCAATTAAATTAATGCTGAATATTTGTTATAATTAAAGCTGCCCCAAAAGTGGCGTGATATTTAAGCAATGAGCAATTAAAGGTTAACTTAAACCAGATAAGGCTGCGATTAATTGTGGAGGATCGATAATGGGAGTTAAGTTTCGCGCAGTCCGGCGATAATGGTAATGACTGCCGATAAATACAGGCTGCTGCGGAATCTGGTGATCGTATTAACGCTCTTGTGTCGCCACTTAAGGTGGCACCACCTTTGCTTTGGCATTTCCACTTGGCGATCGTGGCATCCAGGAGATATATATTCCAGAACAGAAACAGTAACAGAAACAGGGCCGCGAAGTCAGGCGAAAGGTAAACAAACAAATGACACCAAACAAAGGGGGCGTTTCTCTGGGAATCAGAGGAAAACAAGAGTTGAGGTGAAAACTGTGGTTCCATTTTCATTTCCACACACATTTACTTTTTTGTTTTGTTTTTGTTGTGTGGTCTTTTCTTTCTTTTGTTGGGCGCCGTTCGCACCTGTCCGAAGTTGGCTGGGAGCTCTCCGATTGGTGGATATCCGGCTGACTTCCAGTGGACGGCTTCCCCTGTTGGGAAGTGAGTGCGACAGTGGTGGTGGTGGTGGTGGTGTCGGCACTTCCCAACTGGACTGGCTGGCTGTCTGGCTGGGTGAGCAACGAACCCGAGGGCGTTTCCATCGGTCGTTCCAAGGCGAGCGGCATTGCCGCCGTAGTAGCGTTGTCCCATTCTGGCAGCGACTGCAGCGGAATGCGCTTCCAGCCACGACGAACGTGAAACCGGCAGGGGAACGTGACCAAGAGCGGCGCAAGCACCACAGCAACGGCATTCACAACCAGTCCATGTCCAAACGTTATAAGGTGCACATCTGGAGCGTATGTGTGCTCGCCTCGCGCTGTTGCCGTCGTTGTTTCCGAAATCGTTACGTTGCGTGTCGTGTGTGCTGCCGCCGCGTTTTTACGAGTGAAAGATTGACGGAAAAAGAACCCTTTGTAGTCACAGATACGTCTGCTATCCCGGAGATACTTACTTCATGGTGACAAGTGACACAGATACAGTTGAAAACCCCTGAAAAGAAAAACACGTGCAATCTTTGAGATACTTTTGGCGGAGCTGTTGCCGCCACAGATACTGCTTTAAACTGGGAGATATTTTCAATTGACTGAGCTTTTAATTGATAGCATCTTTAAGGATTGTTTCCTGAGACTCCTACAATACTTTCATCAATCCTGGAGATACTTTTCTGCTTGCCTAAGCATAGTGAGAGCTATTTCTTGACTTCAGATACTTCTGTAAACAAATCGACTCTTTGGTTCAGATACTACTGCAATCTCTGAGATACTTTAGGGTTGACCTAATGCTGTGTCCACCTAATCGCTCGTTGTTTGTGAACATACGTAATCGAAGCTGAACCACTGTTTACGTAAGACCAAAACATCATTTGACATTTGATGTAGGAGCTACATAAGTCCTTCAGAAGACTGCCCAAAGGAGAGAGAGTGAGAGAGAGAGAGCAAGAGTGAAAAAGATAGAGAGAAAGAGAGGAGAGTAATTTAACACCCAAAAAGTCCTGGATTGAAATGGCTGCCTACACACAATTCGGATACGGAGGCTTTCCGACGGCCTCGCAGGTGGGTTTACAATTTATGAACATTATTATTTATTATTGTTATAATATTATATCATATATAGTTATTAGTATTATATTAATTTATATTATATACACAATAGATTTACTTATTTATTTAATCTCTTCCAAAAGTATATAATATAAATAAGATATCGTTTTAATTTTAATTAATATTTATTTTTATATTAATAATATTTTAAAATATTCTGAATATTTAGCAAAAGAAGTGTTTTTATAAAGAATGTCATACATAAGTTTTCATTGTAAATTAAAAAAGACATTTAGAAAATATAATTAAAATATAAAAATGGATTCAAAATGTTTATATTTTGTCTAGAATTTCTCTTAAATTATTTTCAAACTATTTTTTGTGTTATATAGAAATTAAAAAGTATATATTTATAAAGTGAACATTACCAGTTTTCCTATTATAAAGAATAATTAGGTCAAATTATAGGTTTATTAGATAAAAGAATAAATTAGCATAACATCATCCTATAGATGCAACCTAAATCTTATAAGACCCAAGCCTCAATGCAATTTTTAAAAGCTTCAAGTACAAGTATCTTGGCAGCGGCCGACCCAAAGTCAAAGCTATCTGATCGCTTGATCTTGAAGACCTACACTACTGTAGGGCAAAAACGCCTCAACTCTTTGATTGTTGCGCTCTCGGACTTTCACATGAAAGGCAGCCACAAAAAAGCAGTTCCTTGAAGCCAACTCTTTTTGCCATGCTTATGACAGTAAATTGGTAGAAGTAAGCAAAGAAACAATAAATCAGATGCCTGATATATGGCCTGAGAAAAAAACACTCGCCAGGACTTAAGACTTTTTATGTCATCTGTAAAAATGAACAGAAAAACTGTAGGGTTTGCTTTAAGCCTTTAACTTTCGGTTAGAATTGTTTGAACTTTAGAGATCTACTGCAGGTGCAACTATAGAATTTTGTGCAATATTTTGAAGGTCACAAGAAAGTTATAAGGATACAAATAGTAAATTGATTGAGTTTTTTCTTTCCTAAAAGATACCCGCACACTAGCCAGTTTAATTTCCCAGGCTGGGATTCCTCGAAGAAGTGCCCGGGAACGGGGACTCTTTCCCATTTCGGACCACACGAGTCCAATTAAGTGCAGTCGAAATGAAGAGGGAGGAGGAGGAGGAGTGCCAAGAGCCAGACAGAGTTGTAGGCAATCAGGAGGCGCAGGCGATGGGGAGGTGCCGATTGAGGCACGCTCAGGTGAAACTGTTGAAAAGTCAATAAAATTCAATTGCGGCGATCGTAAATCATAAAATTCATAACCGTAAAGTGACAGCTGAGGGCAGGCCCTGGGAATGCCTTGGTAGCTACGTGAGCAGCATCTTGGCCCTCCATTGATGAGGAACTGGACTCTGGGCAAGATGCTGGCGATATGCAGTGGAGGTCTCAGACTTGGTCTCGGTCTCGATCTTAGTCTTGGTCTTGTTCTTGTTCTTGGTCTTGGTCCCACAAAGCGAACGATCATCGATGGACCAATGACTTTGGACCCCGCACTGATCTACTTTACATTGCAATGGGGCGCTCCTCTCTTTTCTCTTCAAGTGGCGCTTACTGCTATCAAGTTGGTCATCTGCCCAGGGAAAGGAGGTGGAGGAGAAGTGCGGGAGTAGCTACGACTCGGAGGCGGATGGATCCGGGAGCCTGGCAGAGAACTCGGAGATACAAGTCGCGATTAGATCGCTGCGTTTGCGATTCACAGAAATTTTCAAAGCACTGAAACTGGACTGGGACTGGGACTCGACTTGGGGGTATTGGTACTGGGCACTGGCACTGTGCACACATGGCCAGCAGATCTTATCTGGCCACTGTCGCCTGCCAGTCGTCTGCACAGGCTCCACTCCACTCTTCTTCACTCCACTCGGACGACATGGATGTGGCCAATTCACATGGCCATGGCCCACTGGACTCGACTCTTGACTGGCGCTTCCTCCGTCCTGGAAAGGAATGGAGTTGAGGTGCTCCTTGCTGCCTTGCCTCATGAATAATGCATTCAAGGAGAACGCAAGGAGCCGAGGAATCTGGCAGGCGCATAGAGCTCCCTATATGGTGTCGCCTATCAGATCAGTTGTCATAATTCTCATATTGTTTGCGATTCGCTGGGAACGCAGCATCAACAGCAGCAGCAGCAGCAGCCGGAGCCTCCTTCCGATCGAAGAGCAAGCACAGCTCCCAGCTCTCGGGACCGAAATGTATTTGCTTTTTACTAATTAAAATCACGCGGCCCAAAAACACAAAAAAACACCTGAATCATTCATTTGTTAAATTTTGATAAATGGTCGTGCGTTTTTTCTCTGTATTTTTATTTTCATCGGTGTCCCTATATATAGTCAATCAGGCGGGGTTTCGGCCTCGAAATTCTATTATTCGAACGATTCCCCAGCATGACTCAAAATTTTTCCTATATTAATTATGAAATGCTCGCAAGGCCTTCTAGTGGATCACTCACCTGTAGATTCTACACTTGAATCAGAGAGAAAATGTGATCTTGAACGATGATCGATGGTGGATTTATTAATTAAAATCGGGGAGTAGTTTTAATAAATTTACAAATTTTGTTTAAAGTAAGTAAAGCAGGAAGTAATCTTATCTAAACAAATAAGCCTTTGCTATTCCATAAAATCTAAACAATATATAAAATTAATTTAACACAATTTTCCCAAGAACATATTCCTTTTGTGTTTTTAAATTTCTTGTGACCATATCCCCTAAAAATCAGTCTGTTTTCTCTGGGTGCACTGGGTCTGCTTTCGATCTCCCTTCGATCGCATCTGATAATTATAAAATAATATGCATGTGCTGCGATTTCGATGGGCGAGGGTTCTATTGTCAGATTATGTTAATGGCGCGGAATAATTATGCGTTTTTGGTCAGCATTTAATTTTTGCCAAGAATTTCGCTACGGAAGCCGTGTAAGCCCGTCCAGAAATTGCTGCCAGGATATACAATATATATATAAATATATATATATGACCTTTAGGCTGACGCAGGCAGACATTCCGCTGGCATTCGATCAATTTGTAGCTGTCCATCAGCGGAGCATTCAGCTTAATTATAGGTTTGGCAATATATTTTCGCCCAGGCAGACTTTGGAAATTGAGGCAGCTCGCTCGTTTCGCAGATTGCCCGCGGTAATTTTCAGAAGCCTTCTTCGCCAGCATCTGCAACTCCATCTCGATCTTGGGCAAGGGTCTGGGCTTGGACTTGGGCCTGGGTTTGGACCTGAGACTGGGCCTGGCTCTGAGCTGCAGACCTGAGACTCCAGACCGACCTATAGGCGTCGGCTGCCACACCCTCATTGATTTCTGGCATTTTTAAATGCCCAACCAGTCTGCTTCTTGGGCTTGGCGCATTTTGCATATTAATTGCCAAGTGAGTGGCGCATGCCATAGGCGAGAAGCTCCTCATCGCATACATGAAAAAAATATATATATATACTGAAAAGATGGAGGACATCAAGCACTTGAAATCGATTTGCGATGTGCGAGGTAATTGATCTGGCCGCCGCCATTTGCAGGCGGATGAAGAAGGAGGCTAAAGGAGGCCAAAGGAGTCCAGCAGCAGATTTCCGAATCCCGGCCATTGATTAAGGGAACTTAATCGCCGCGGGATTATGAATCCCGTGCAGCTTCTGCTTCTGCGCTTTGCTTTTCAGCCGGCGGCCCTGATTGTGTGTTAACACCATATTCGCTTACATGTTATCGATGCATCTTGTAATGGGGGCCTTCTGTCGATTTTTCGAATTAAATTCGCTGGCAATTACCCCGACCCGCTGCCTGTGCGGATTTTGTATCTTTGGGATGGGCAAACAACAACATTGCCGGACATCAATATTTATGAAGTTTCTAGTACGGCAGTTAGCATGACTTACTCGGGCTTTCATCGGCACAAAATTAGCCATTATGCGTGGACGTGTATGTGCGTTTCCTGTGCCCGAAGTGGAGGGAGGCTTCTATTCCCAGGCAGGTTCTTTTCAGCCAGCACCTTCCTGGCCAAGTTGACAGCTGGTTTATCTAGCTATTAGCTGTAATTATCTAAAGGAATAATAATAATAATCAATTCTAAAATAATTATAATCGTTAGTAGAGTGAATTTTGTATTATTATAGTTTAAAAATTTGAAAAGATATAAATATTGGTCCTGCTTTTGAAGATTATAATTAATTTTTAAAATTGTTCGTTTTCATTTCTACATTAATCTTTCCAGTCACAAAAACTTAAGTAAATGTAAAGTTAATCCAGCTGTTAAACTTAATTCCCAATAATAGCTAATTCATTGGTCTTATTTATGAAGATAAATACCTCATATCAGCTTAAGGTTAGTTTTTATGTTTGAAAATGAAATATTCCCCTTTCAATAAGACAACGATGGGATACTTCTTGGAAGCCCAACCTCGGCACAGTAAGTGTGTGTGGAGCGTCTTATCAGGTCTTCGTATCGACCATAAGGTGTTCGAAATGACCCTTTTGCAGCTGAGGGAAAATATTTCTCGATCGTCGAAATAAAAATTAAAATGGGCCTTTGATTAACATGCATTAGTTATGTAAGCCAGTGGCGGTCTGTTTATATATCACTTAAGGCTATCAGTGAATGCGTTTCGAGTTGTGAAGTGTACCTGCACGGTGGGAAAATGTTTTATCGATTTGATTTTCTGAACCCGATTTAAAAATTTGGAAAATTGGTTCGAGAGGGAAATGTATTTAATTATTATATCTATGCTCGAATTGATTAATTATTTGATTTAATATTTCTTTTGGATCATGAATAGGAACATTTATTATATCTATGCTCGAATTGATTAATTATTTGATTTAATATTTCTTTTGGATCATGAATAGGAACATTTATTGACAAGATACAAAAAACAACCTTTTTTACGACACATTTTCTCCCCGTGCAATCACCTTAATATACACATAAGATAAGGCACTGAAAAGCCGAATTTGTGTTTCAATTTGCGATAAAGTTGGTCCCATCTAAAGATCCTCTTTTCCTCTTCCCAATGCAGCTAATGCCGCCGAATGCCCAGCCAGCGGAGGACTCCTCCGCGAACGTGAACGACTCGCTGGTGATGACAAACGCCCCGGCGATGAGCCCCGCGGGTGGTGCGGACTGCCAGGCGAGCCAGCCATCGGGTGGCGTTGCTGGAGCTGGCGGAGATGCCTCATCGGGGGCACTCAGCCCCAATGCCCTTTCGCAGAACTCGCAGAATGCCCCGACGGGGGGATCGGTGGTGGCCGGAGCTGGATCCGGGCCAGGCGGAGCGGACCTGGTTACCGGTGGCGGCGGAGGCTCCCTGGACGGTAATGGTGTGGGCACGACGCCCACGGCCGGCGGAGGCAGTGGTTCCTGCTGCGAGAACGGGCGACCTATTATGACCGACCCGGTGTCGGGTCAGACCGTCTGCTCCTGCCAGTATGACTCCGCCCGCCTTGCCCTCTCCAGCTACTCGCGCCTGCCGGCAGCCAGCGTTGGCGTCTACGGGACACCATATCCCTCAACGGACCAGAATCCCTACCAGAGCATCGGAGTGGATAGCTCCGCCTTCTATTCGCCGCTGGTGAGTGCACTTTAAAATTAATATAAATAAAAAATATATAAAAATATATTTATTAATAAATCATTTTTATTATGTCAAAGAAAAGTGGGGAAACTTATTTTTATTCGTTATTATTCATTTAGCTATCAAAATGTATAATTTTTTTTTCAAGTGTCAGGCAGAGACCAAATACTAAAAGGAGGTGAAGAGCCCCCTGGGCCAGAGGGCTAAATGGATTATCTCAGCGTATGACTTTAATTGTGTAGTCAGTGGCTTTTGTCCGCAGCTTAGGAGGGAGACACCGAACCAACAACGACAACGACAAAGACAACGACAACGACAACGACATCGACAACTAAAACGACAACAAAGCTATGGCTTTGGCTATGGCTAACAACGACAACGACGATGGCTTGTCAATGCAGTCGACTAAATCGAATTATCATTATGGCTGACTGAAGCTCAGTCAAACCTCATTTGGCTCCGTATCGGGGGTTTAGTTTCTTCCCCCGGAATCCTCACTGGATCCCCTTTCTATCGCCGCCTATCCATCTACCTAATTTATAAGCCAGGCCAGCCCAGCTCAGTCTGATGGTTCCCTACTACTGCCAACTCTCCTCTCATCTCCCTGTTGCCAATCGACTTCCATTGCGATATTTGATACTTTGCATAAAGAAAGGCAAAATCATTGGAAACAAAACATATTGCCCCATGGCCTCAATTACACTCCACTCTCTTCGTGTATGTGTGGGCTAATCAAGCTTATGGCCCAGTGTGTGTAAGAGAGCACCACACAACATACACATAGTGAAGGTTAAAACAATAGGATGACCCTTTGGCGTATGTTCAAAAGGATTTTTAAGCAGAAAAACACAAAATTTGATTCCATTTTTGGATATACTTGTATTTAAATCAAGATTTTTATTAAGGAATATAATAAATAATAATATAGTTTGTGTAACTAAAATAGAAACCTTTGGGTTTTATTTTGTTTTTAGAAAAAGTCAATACCAATTCTAAGTTTTGATTAATGAAATATTTACAATATTACTAATATCCTTAAAGTATCCAACTTGTTTACCTAATGTTTCTTTTAAATTATTTATGGGATCTTGAATATATAAATGAATATCTAAATGAGTTTTTTGTCATTTTCTCCTTTACATCGTGTCTAATTTCTTAATGAAAATATTACAAAAAATCTTCAAAATTTTCAGTAATTTTGTACCCCTATTATTTTGACATTGACTGTGCATATATAGTCTCTAAGTGACCGCTGAAATGTACACGAGCACAGCATGACTGAAGCAAAACACACGCTGGCGCTGCTGCTGCTGCTGCTTTTGCTTCAACTTTTCGCTTTGGCTTTCGGCTGCTGCTGGCCTGAATGAAAGGCAAACACAAGCACAAACACAGTCGCAGACAAACACACAAAATTGGCAACAATATGTATAACAACAATGTGGACAGTATTTAGCCTTGGCAAATAGCTAACTGCCCGAGATGGATAGGCCGGACAACGGCTTAGCTGGAAGCGTCCAAAAACAATCGAAAGACCAAATAACCAAATAGCCAAGCAAGTGTTTTATAAGGACACAAATAAATAATTTCATCAGCGGGGTTTTGTGTACACAATTTTTCGATTTGCGAATCAGAGGCAACGTGTTTTTGAGCTCAATGTTTATTATTTAATGTGATTTCTATAGTTAAACCTAAGTAAAATTTGTTGATTTAAGAAATGTGTTAGTAACATGACTTCTTATTTTGTAAATTAAAATAAATTATAAACTTCCTAGTTATTTCATTGAAATTTTGGAAGATGGTTTTAGTAAATTAGATCAAAAATTCAAAATATAACTCAATAAGTCTCTATTTATTTAGAGTTTACCGATTTAAATGATTTAAAATAAGCATGAAAAATGGAATTTACAATTCAATAAAAATTGTTATAAATATTTCACTAGAATATTATTACCAATATTTTAAAAAATCCAATTTTCATAACTTGGACAGATTGTAAACATATGTAACAAAGTTAAATTATGGACACCCCCAGTTCAAAGCTCAACATTTTTGATGTAAGCTTCATATACCATAAAACATAAAATCCATTTGAACAATATATAAGTTATGATTAAAAAGACTTTAAAATAATCTGGCTAAGCCTAAGCCCAATCAAATTTCCCCACACTTTTGCTCTATCCTAGGCCACCTTTCCGTTTCCCTAAATTAACCAACAAGTTTCATAAATTGTTACTAATTTAAAGAAATCTTAAAACACTTGTCCCGACTTTGTCAACAATATTTCCCCAGAGCCAGAGCTGTAATAAGCACATTAGTTTGAATGATCTAATTAATATGAACGAAAACACGGTCTAATCAACTTGGGCGGCTCTCGGCCGAGTACTTCAAAGGGAAACCTCCTCCTTGGAGGCAAGCGAGTGATGTAACAGGAAAGAAAACCCCCCGGGAAAAAAGGAGAGGAGAGGAAAAGCAAATGGGGCGGAGACGGCAGCGGCAGCCACCAAAGTGTCATGTTAAATTGTTATTTACAACAACAGGAAATTCATTCGTTCTTCTCCTTTTTTCGTCTTTATTTTTATTTTGTTTTTTTCTCTCCTCTTTAGTTTTTTTTTTGTTATTGTTTTATTTTGTGGCAAGAGAGCGCACCTGACCGACTGAGTGTCTTCTTTATCGCGGACGTCGCGTCACGAAGCGCATACTTTTAATTAAGAAAATATCTCTGGGGGCTCGATAAGATGTCTGTTCAATTTGGAAGCGAGGTGTTAATACGCGGGATCTGGCAGAATCTTACACATCATTTCGATTGGTAAATAAATCGGGGAGACGACCACGACGACGACGACTACTCCCCAAGATCTCTTTTTTCGATGGCCGAGCCGAAGCCAATACCAATACCTGTTCAAACGACATTTTGATAAATATATTTGTCACTCGACTGCGGCGGCATCTGAACTGATTCGAGGAGCGCTTTCGGCTCTGGAGGGGGTGAAAAATTAATAAACAACGGCATACATGATGTTCGGCAATTAAAAATGTTAATACCATTTCATAAATCAAGAGCCCACAAAAGCCCGGGTCGACAGGGCCAACCAGATTGGGCCGCTGCCGCAGCGGCGATCTGGCCAATAGTTGTCGCTCATAAATCCGGCTGTCATTTTCCGAGGGCATAAATCGCAGCACGCCACAGCCAGACTTGGGAGTCTGAATTGGAATTAAAATTCAAAGTGTCAGTCCCGCAAAAGCCCGATTTTATACCCGTTTAATAACAATAATCGTCGCTCTCCGGCTTAGATAATTTCTGATTTTCGGAAAGTTATGGTTTCTCGGTATCGATCGCTGTATCTGTCGATGAATGTCTTTCAAATATATGGCCATTATGGCGGCATTTGCTTGTTTTGCCGCGAAATATGTTGGCAAATTATAAATTCCATGTTAACAAAATTGTCAACTTTGGAAACTGTGGGAAAATGCTTTGTCTCGGCGGCAACGAAATAACATAATAATAACTCAATTAAATTCATTGTATTCAATGCTGAATTCTTAATCATTTCAGAGCAATCCGTATGGACTCAAGGACACGGGCGCGGGTCCAGAGATGGGGGCCTGGACATCCGCCGGACTGCAGCCCACCACTGGCTATTATTCCTACGATCCCATGTCGGCTTATGGGTAAGAACCATCTCTCTCTCTCTATGTCTTTTACATTTAATTAGTTGTAACGCTGAACAATAATTAATTGCGTCTAATAGAATATAAATAGAAAGCCTTTTAGCGCAATTTAAATACTACGTAGAGAACTCATGGCCAGCGAATCAAATGCAACCGCTCGCCCATAATTAATTACAAAATATTTGCAAGTACTTGAAATTGATTTGAATTTAATTGCTTGCGGCGGCTGCGATGCCCCAGTCCCCACCCATTTGTGTCCTGTTTTCTTCCTCCGATTCTCCCTTCGTGCTCCCAGGGACTGACGATAATAAAATTTGAATTGTTCGAAACTGTATGAGAGCGCAAAATTATTTATTTATGATTGCTGCAAAAATAATAGCAGTTAATTGCACGCCACAGCGCGCAACGCACACAGTATGTCCTCACTGAGAGATTTTGTATATAGAATCATGTGTGTTTTTGCACTGAAAATATAATGGAGAATATATATATTTTTAATTTATATAAAACGTATCATTCATTTTATAGGATTTTTGTTTGAGGGATTAAAAAACTATTTGACTATTTTATGCATCATTGCAGGTGAGGTGTAGTTTTTCCAGTTGCTGTATTGCATTTTCATTTGCATATAAAAGTAGGAAAACTTTCTCATCAGTATCATTTAAATCCGGGTTTAACTTGTATCCTTTTAAATACAAAAATAATTTATGCGATGACTTTAATAAATTTGTCATTAAAATATTACTTTTGATGTTTTTTCCTCTGTGTAAGTGCGTGATTTTGTGGAGTATGCTGCTTAATTAGCACCTATTAAATAAATATTTTATTCCATATGCCAAACATTTTTGCTCCGTGCAAGCACATACATTAATACGAAAAGTATGTGCACACGTGGGTGCATATGCATGAATAAGTGCGTACGCACATACCACACACACACACGGTGTGGTGTAGGAGAGGACGAGGCCCCGGTACCACTACCAGTCCCAATCCCAGTTCCAGTCCCAGTCCGAGTTTAATTCCGATTCCAGATCGGGGGGAAAGAGCGACTGGGCAGGCTGAGTGGCATGCAACGGCTGCGGCTTCCCGTTGGACGGTTGCTTTGGGCCGGCTTGCGTGCGGAAAGCCCATGAAATCTAGCTGCAGCTAAGTGAATGAATGAGTGAGTGAGTTGTAAGCGATGCAGCTGAGAGAGGAGTGGGGTGGCGGTGCCGAGGGGTTACCGGGGGGCGGACGGCGACGGAGCGGTGTGAGCCGCAAATGAACGCCATGTTGGCCGCCATATTGAGCGGCAGTACATACGCACGTACTTACCGGTGTTATGTTGGTATGTGTTTCGGCCTGTAAAGTGCACTGAAATATGGGCATTGTATTTTATTACGTATACGTAAACTTCGAAAATTATTTTTTATTATAAATTTGATATCAAATAAATTTAAAAAAATTTTAAATAAATCATTTTGTTCACTTTTATAAGAGAAACATTACTCTTGTAAGAGTAAAACAAGTTTAATTGCAACTAAATCCAAATTAATCCCTATAACTCCCACATTAAACAAATCTTTGTAAATGGCAAGCAATTTTAAATTTTGTATATTTTTACTTATATATAAATCCTATTGCAAATCTAGATTTATGATAAATTTTCTACATTTTTCATAGACTTTAAATAGGGTTTCAGTACTGTTTGATTTTAAGATTTAATATTTTATACTTCAAAATGAACCCATTAGATAATTTGTGCTTCTTTTGTAAGTTAAGTACTTGTTTATTTTTATACAACAATTTATGGAAAATATATTAAAGATGTTCCTCCGATTTCATATTAAAAAGTAAATCCTTAAAAAGAAAGTCCTCATTAAAATGAAAAACAAATCATCCTTAACCCTTTCCCAATTAAAGAACCAAGCTATTTCCAGCAGTAAAAGTTTTTGCATATTTAAATTTAATTATTTTTAAAGCTAACCTTGAGTACTTAATATGTTTTTCCCTCTGTGCGAAGGCGTGTACATATGTATTTACGGACTTGACAAAGACATTTAAGAGGGGAGAACGGTTGCGCTTTGTTTTGTTCATCGTCACAAATTGGCACCGTGGAAAGGTGGAAAATCTGACTGACTGACTGTCTGTCTCTCTGTCTGTCTGCCTTGGATGGAAATTGCAGGGGGTCGAGCAAAATGGGAAAGAGAATAGGTGGGGGATGGGTCCCAGTCTGAGTGGGGGGTGGCACTGACAGCCATCGTAATTACCCAGTGACAGGCATGCCTGTGTCTGCTCACGGGAGCGAATGTCATTTTAATGCCGGCATTATTTGTTCGAAATGTACGAGTAAATCGCAACTCGCAGATAATGGCCGCCGTAATTGGCGGCTCCGGCCAAATTGCATGTGTTTCGCGTAGAAGCTAAAAATGTAAATGTGTGTAAGCCGGTCTAAAACTAATAACCGCACCATTCGGTCATTCCCAGCCAATGCACTGCAGAATAATATTATTAGGGAATTTAAGAATATATTTATTTAATCGGAAAATAATAAGTTGCTTTGGGAACGGTTTGTGAAAAAACATTAGAAAGTATTTTTTTTTTGTGGGAGAAATCTGGTTTGCTTGAAAAAATATTTAAAAATAAACTGTTAAAAGTAAAACTAGCCAGGAAAATATTTTCTGCAGAAGATGACTGTATTCTTGCTCTCGGATAATATTTAAACATTTTGAAAGGCATTTAAATATGTCTTAAAAATAATATGTTGTGATTTCAGAAATATCTTAAGACAGAGTATTTTTTCTTAATTAAAGAGTTATTTCTCTGCAAATAAAACTGAATTCAAGATCGAAATCTAACTTAATTTTCTTAATTTAAGGATTTGTTATTTTTCTGAGTGCAAGAAATCATATAGCCATAGACTCATAGAGCCGTATCCGTCGCCCTGTATTTGTGTGAACAAGAATGTGATTTGTTAACAAGATTATGGCCCGCTAGGAACAGCAGCAGCAGCAAGTAGCAAGTAGCAGTAGCAGCTACTGCCGCGGCCAAATCATTTTTGTTTACGAGTTATGCCAAAAGAACGCAGACACATGTATGCCGGTACATGCATTTCGCGGCACTGCAATTATATGGCGAATACAAAAATAGGATGCGTGCCAATTACGGACAAATTGATGTTGTGTTAGCTTGTAAACATAACAGCACAAAAAGCCCACAAAGCGTATCACTCGAATCGAATTCAGCCAGCAATAGAGCCATATAGTTACATAGAGCTATAGCCACCGACCTACGCGATAATCATATGGTCGAGATATTATAAAACCGCCTTCGGACGATGTTACGGGTTACGTGTCTAAAATTACGGGCTCCCGTCACGGTCATTGGACAAATCTGATTTCTTGTCTGGACCTCCTATACAGTGGAAACTCTCATTGGGCGTACATAAATTGAGGAAAGCCTTAAATCTTGATATAAAATAGTATTTTAGAGTACAAACTCTCTTGAGCGGATCAAATGTTTAATTTTATGGATGTTAAAAAGGATATTAATGACTAAACTTTAAGCTGTACATTTTATTTTTCGAAAAATTACTATATTAAACGAGCATATTTAAATAAATCAGCTAAGCTTATAGATTTATGGAAGGCCCAGCACCTGTTTAAAAGATTAATTTTTGTTTGGCTTAAATATTATTTAGTAAAAACTAAAGAATTTAATGACAACTTTGGAATTCTCATTTCCAAAAAACTCTGCTTTCAGTGAAAATATCTCAGTATTTTTTTTAATTGTACGGAAAACCACGAATCCTCCTTCAAACTCTTGTGCTAATCACTGGCAACATCCTTCTCCACACTGGGCACAATCAGGGTACACTAGCACTACAACAAAACACGAAAAAAAGAAAAGAAAAGGAGCAAGAGAAAAAAAAAAACAAGGAGAAAGGACGTTAAAATTTGCATTCGACGGGCAGCGGTTCCGAGTTTCGTTCTTTATCTTGTTGTAAAATTCACCGCACACAAACTGTTGATTGTGGCTCCATAAAAATCCCATGAAAAAGTGAGCAAAACGTGGAATAAAAGAGGACGAAAAGGGATTGGGAGTGGCAGTGGGAGTGGGTCGGGGCAAAAGACCCGAAAGTGAAATGCCCCGGCGAACGGATGAGCCGGATGTGCAGCGGAGAGTACGCATGGGCTGGGGCTTAATTTTAGCTAGGAAGTGCTGCTGCTCCTGCTGCTGGAAGGGATTCCCACAGGCTCTGGTGGGTTAAAAAATGTGCGATAAGTGCACCACCATGGGCGGAGGAGAAGGAGGAGTGCTTGCACCCACTTGTCGTCCTCGTTATTGCCGGAGACGCTGTGTTTGGACTGATGTTGCTGCTTTTTGTGGCCGTGCCCTGTTTCACAACTATGTTTTACAATATTTTGACGATGTATTACACTGGCAGGACGACGATCCCGAGTATCTCTCCGGGGATATTGCAGCTCGGGGAGCTGAGAGCACGGGTAGCATGGTAGGAGAACATCAATTTGAGTTTTCCGCATTTTTAATGAATTTCCATGTTTTCGTGCTGCTGCATATCTTACGGGGCATGCAATTAGAGAGAACAAGCCGCTGGCTAAGGGAATCTCTTTAAAGAGGATATTAAACTTTATGCAATTGTAATATTATTTAAATTAATTAATAAATAAAATTTTCTCTTTCCCTTTTCAGCTATGGAGCTAGCTATGATTTGGCTGCACGTCGCAAGAATGCCACGCGTGAGTCCACTGCCACGCTGAAGGCCTGGCTGAATGAGCACAAGAAGAACCCGTATCCCACTAAGGGCGAGAAGATTATGCTAGCCATTATCACCAAGATGACGCTCACCCAGGTCTCCACCTGGTTTGCCAATGCCCGGCGGCGGCTGAAGAAGGAGAATAAGATGACCTGGGAGCCCAAAAATCGCACCGATGACGATGATGATGCCATGGTGTCCGATGACGAGAAGGACAAGGAGGACCTGGAGCCGGGCAGCAAGGGAAGCCAAAGTGGCAGTGGCCTGGCCAAAGGTATAGGACTAGGGAGCAATTCCCCTGGGTTAAATACTCAAAGCCGTCCTTTCATTGATCCAGATGAGACCAAAGAGGAGGAGGAAGCCATTGATGAGGACCAGAAGTGCTTGGGTCAGCAGGCCAACATCCTGCGAGCAGGCTTCGGTTATCCCGCGGCGGGCAGTGGTGGCTATCATGGAGGCGGTGGTGGCTCCGCTGCCGGTGGCTATCACCCGTATCACCACCAGCATCCCGCATATTATCAGCCGAGTCAGCAGGGCATGCTGCCATTTCATGGAGGTGAGGGTTCAGGATCAGGATCAAAGCTCCACAGTGACAATGGGGAGCCAAAAAACCAGCTAGGCCGGGACTGTGGCGTGCCGATTCCAGCTACCAAGCCGAAGATCTGGAGTCTGGCCGACACAGTTGGCTGCAAGACCCCGCCGCCGGCCTACATGGGCCACCAGGGTCACCCAAATCACTCGATGCCGCTGCAGCAGCAGTATCCCCCAGTGCAGCAGGAGGGAGCAGGCGTAGCTGGGCGGGAACAGATGTTCAATGGTGCCGCCGCTCCCTACCTGAGGCCACACACCACGGCTTACGGGGGTTTTCTAGGGGCTACGACCCAGCAGCTGCATACTACGAACAGCAGCAACAGTATGCCCTACAGCAGCAGCAGTATCCCCCAGCACCAGCAGCAGGAGCAACTGCATCCGCAGCAGCTGGCGGGGGGTCAGCGCAGCAGCGGGAGCAGCAGTTCCAGCGGCACGCATACGCCTACCATCCTTACTACGGGAAGTTCGAGCGGGGCCCAGCTGCAGCTGCAATTCCAGCGGCAGCAGTTCCAACAATCTCAGTCCACAGCGAGTCAGCGGGCGATGGGGTTTCCCGAAGCCCAACCCGATACTCCACCCCAAACTCCGCCGAATATGAAGGTGCTGAACGGAACTTTGAGTCTCCTGCCTACCGCTACTCCAGCCCCTACGATCGCTACCTGTCGCAGCAGTAATGCGGCCCAGTACAATGGCTATCCGATGAACTTCTCTAGGCTTGGGGAATACTCGCCGCGTGAGGATTATGGCAGCGGGAACAGCAGCAGCAGTAGCACCAGTTCCTCATCCTCGCCTCTTCAGCTGCAGCGGAATGAGGCCATGTTCAGGCCGATTTTCAAGAAGTTCGTCAACTAGGGGGGTATATAGGATTTATCACGAGATAAGATCAATCTCTAATCAAATCAAAGAGATTTATAAGACCATGGAAAGTAAAAGAGTAAAAGTAAAAGAGAGTTGTAAGCTTTGTAGTTTTGCTGCTCTGAATAAAATCAAAGAAATCCTTATTGACCAGGAAACACTGCGTCTATATCTGGTATTTAAGAGGCCCCATTGGGATCGTGTAATATTCATTGTAATCGTATACACCGCGTAAAACAACTTCAAGTTTCATTCGAGTTATGCATCATGTATTTAGAGTACCAGATCAAATGTTTCTCTTCGAACCGCAATGTAAGCTTAGGCTAAATACTAAACTAGCGCAATAAGATTGTAAACTGTGATACGTTTTTCATTGTCTAACAGACTTCACACTAAACACTTCGTCTATATGAACACATAATCTAAATAATTTTAAATCGTTTAATAAAATTCTTTATAATCATGAAAAGAAAGAGTGTTCTGAAATGGGAGGGAGGTGAATTTCTTATTGGAACTTGAAGGTAAAAGCTAAATGGGATATCAAAGATTCTTTTCATGCTGAAATATATTTATCAAAAGTTTTTAATTAAATAGTAAAAATCTCCTTTAATAATTGCAAATTACATTCCTAAAATGCGACACATTTCAGTAGCTATTTATTATTATTTATATCATTTTCTTGTCACTTCTGTTTTATTCTGAAAAAAGGCTATGCTAATTACCTTCTACCCTTTAATGCCAAACTAACATTATTTTACATTAATTTATAGTTTGGACATTTGTTCTAATTCAACGACAACTACAGCAGGCTTTTGAAATGAATATGGCGGTAAAACCAGTGTCATTAATCGATTGCAAATGTAATATTTTATTATTTTTTCCTATTTGCCCAAATTGGGGCCAGGCGAAAAAAAGCTGAAAACATGACGTACAAAAATTGTAATGATAGGTGTAATTAAGCATTTTTCTCTATGTTTCAAGTAAAAACTGTTAAGGTATTTACAATGCACTACTATTTAAGTAATATTTAATATAAATTCGATATCTGCAATTAAAAAAAAATATATATTAAAATTTAAAATTCTATTTGGATAGAAAATCAACAATGAATACAGAATTCGCATATTATTGTGCATGACTTTAAACCGTTTTTTAAAGCCAAGTACATTATTAATTTAGTTTTTAGCTAAAGGTTTTGTTTAATTTGTAAGGCTGTAATAAAATTTTTAATATCCTATAAAATTAAGAATGAATCCTTTAACTTGAAGGTATTTAGGAACTGGTTACAGCTTAATCTTTCATAAAGAGAACAACGAAGAAAAGATATTAAATATCTTATATTTTTTCCAGAGAATATGACATATTTTTCTTCCTGTGCAGGCCTTGCCGAATTGTCACAGAAATTGTCAAATGCGAGACATGGACAATGTCGCCATTCGTAGCAAAAAAGCACTCGAAACGCGAAACGCGGCGGCATCTCTGGGCCCGGGGGCCAGTGGGCTTCTTACCTGGGTTTGAGTACACCGGGGGAAGTTGGCGCATTTATGGGGAAAACAATTTGTAACGACTATCGCCGTTTGATAAATTAACATTTAGTGGCGGCTCGATTATGCAACAAATTGCCAATTGAATTGAAATTGACAGCCGACGAAGGCAGTCGTCGCGCTGAAGAGACCAATTCCGAACTAGCCGCGACGATGCCATTCCTCCGCTTGAATTTGTAAGTGCAAGTGATTAATTTGGTTTCGTTTGACACAGTTTACACATGTAACTGGATGACGGGTCAGGTGAAAATGGAGCCAAGAGTGAAGATCTCAAGTCCAGAGCTCAGAGCTCCGGTGCCTGCCACATGCCGAGTGGCGCTTTGGGGTTCGGGAACTAATTTCTTAAACGGTTTGCCAGTAATTCTATGGTGCCATCAGCGGGACATTAGTTCCGTTCCCATAGTTTACTTAAGGCCAAGTGCCCCGCTCGCTTTATGGTCGTGTTTTACAATGCTAAATGACCGCGCCGGGCATAAAATTTCCCATTACACATTGGGGTCCAATCAGTAGGCCGGGTAAATTAATCGCATCACGGCGAGATGGAGAGTCCGGAGTTCTGTCCCAGAGATCCGAAATCCTTGGCTCGCTTGTGAAGCGATCTCGTTTATGGGTCATAAACCATGGGATCCCGCCACTCGACATTCCCCCGGCATTGTCTTGGTTTCAGTTCGGTTTCGGGATCGGCATTGGGATCGGGATCGGATTGGATCGGTCACCAGCGGCGAGGATATACGACAGTTAACTTATCTTGCATCCACTTAACGTCTTGCGGCCATAAATCAATCCAATGGCCGAATGCTCGATGGCAGCCAGCAGGCGAATTAATCACTTTGGAAATTGTTACCCATTTGGAAACTTGTCGCATTTGCTTCAGTCTTGCTTCTCTTCGGCGAGATCTCGCGACCCGTTTCCAAGTACCAGAGAGACTTGACTGGGGACTGACTCGTGTGTGGGCAATCCTTCAACACCATGTGAAAATCACGGTAATTTATTATTGACAGTCGCAGTAGTAGGTACCGAGTCGTATTTGTGATTAGTTACCATCTTTATGCCTAGAGATCCCAGACGCTGCTCGGGGATTTGGGCAGTCATCATCATGGTCAAGTGGCATCAAGGGGCTGTAGCCTCTTACAAATGTCACGGAAACATTTCTCATCTAGTCAAAGTGAATGGCACATCAATTTCTTTCATTCTTTTTGTTTAAAGTGTCGAAAACGGCAAGCGATTAAGTTGATTTAATACCATCGCTGCTTTTGGCTTATAAAAGTCATATTAAAAAGAGAACTAGGGATGGATTTAATCGCTGTTCATTAGGTTTGTACAAATAAGTTTGATTTTCTTGGGGTTAAAGTAAGGGCAAAGGGCCACAAAGAACAAAGAGGGAAAGGGAAATTCTACTACTAAGAGGTTTTAAGATCTTTTAGCTCAGAAAAAAATATAATGTAAGTGATTAGTTAATGGAGAAATTTTATAGGGTTTCACATAGAAAGTAAAGAAAACAAAAACTTTTTTACACATCAAGATCTGCCTATTTTCGGGCTCAAAATTATATATTATTCAAGAAAAACCTCTTACTGCGTGATGGATTTGCCCCAAAACTTCTTAATAAATTGTTAACAACAAATTAAAACTTTCATACAAAAGACTTAGTCAACAAACTTGACTGCTGAACTTAAAACTAACAGCTTGACTGTTAGCTTTACTGTTAGTTAATAGTTCTGCAGTCAAGTTCGTTGCCTAAGTCTTTTTAACAGTCAAGCTGTTTGAACTACAGCTTGTAGAAAAAGAGGGAAAGAGTGCGATATCCATATGGATTTGCTCGTTCCCACTCTTTCCCCTCACCCACAAGCTGTAGTTCAATCTGCGGCCGTTTGATGGCGTTTTCGCTCTTACGCTTGGTTCTGCAGTCAAGATCGTTGCCGAAGTCTTTTGTTTGTTATTTTTTATTTGTTGTAAAACATTTGGTGTAAAACACACTAAAATTAAATAAAAAAACTGAAATGATAATGTGCTTTATTTAGTTTAAGAATCTAATAAATTATTTTTAAGGTAAAAAAATAGCTTTATAAATACAACGAATTTAATTTGCATTGTTTTTTATTTAGTTTAGTTTTTACTGGACGTATGCAAAAAAGTAAAAGGTAAGAGTAAAAAAAAGAAGGTAAAAAGTAAAAGACAAGACAGGCAAACTAGCTTTCAAATTAAAAAAAAAATGCGAACCCAGCTTCTCCTAGTTACTGACTTTCGTCCATAACTTGCGTAAATCTTAAAGAAATTAAATAAAATAAATCTTCTCAATACAAATAGCTTAAACTCATGAAATACTTTTTATTCAAGAAATCACTCTACCATAGCTGTGAGCAAATATGTTGTATACATTTCTAGGTCTAACTCCTTTTCTGTGTTCTTCCGTTAGTTCTCAAATATTTAAGCCAAACAAAAACACACAATGTTCGTGTGTCTTAAGCATAAACCATAGAAATCTGAACGGCTAAGCCAAGGCTTTCTCTTATCCAAAGCCTGCTTAAACACTTGGGTCTGCTTAAGCAATTAGTTGGCATTCAACGTTATTGATCCGGAAATTGTTGTGGGTTATATATTTTATTAAATTTTCACAAATTTTCATATTAATCGCAAATATTCACACTCAATTATAAAATACCAAAGAACACAAATTTGCCCCCAACATAACGAAGGGAAAATTCCTTGAGACATGCCAACATTCTGCTGGAATAGACAGCCGACGCAGAAGGAGGAGGTATTTTTCGGTGGTGGATGCTGCTGCTGCTGCTCCAAGATGCTACAAGAATGCAAAGTGTCATTTAAGTGAAACAAGACGAGAACAAACACACAGCATCCTCGAGCTTCCAGGAAGAGCTCCATGCTTCATCCCCGAGACAAGCAACCCTTTGCCGGGGTGGCATTGCATCCTTAACCACGCAGCTTACTTACGCAGCTTCTATAAATTATAGCTGCCGCTTGTCATGTACGGAAATCCTTGTGTCAGTGCAGCCAGGATTCGGGATCCAGTCTCGAGACTCTGGGCACCAGCCTCTTCTGGTCTCCGGCTTCTGGCTTTGACAGAGCCCAGGCAGGGCGATACGTTTGTTTTCAACAGGATTAGAAATTCGTTGCAACGCACAAAAGCCTCAGGAACAATTCAAGCAGACACATCTCGCAACTATAACAATTAATATCCTGGAAATTGCATCGTGACATGAGTGTGTAGTCTGTCTATTCCGGCTGCTGCTGCCGTTGCTGCTGCTCCTGCCTGGCTGCCAAAGGAACAGCGCACACGAGGGCGTATACTTGATGGCGTATGCTAATTTCCCTAATGCCATCCTCGAGATTCGGTGGGTGTATGTGTGTGTGTGAGTTATAGACTTAACTCATTGAGCAGCAACCCCTGATGCATGTCTTGGGGCAGGGTTTAGCTCAAAAGGAAGTTGGTCCTAAGAAAATTATTTAATTAAGTGTATTTTGTTTGGTAATATTTCTTTTACTGATATAATCTTAATACTACAAAGGAAAACTTTCCCACTAAAATTATTATTAGAGATAATAAAGCATAGTTTCATATTTTAAGAAGCTTTTCTATGAGACAATGTTTGCGATTTGTCAATGGATTGTCTTTTTCTTTGAATAATTGATTACAGTCGACCAAAGACATTTCATCATCATCTATTACGATCCACACGCCCCGGCTTAGAGTCATATTTAATGGACATGTATTGTGGCCGATCAATCATGGCCATGCCTCCATGGGTCTGCTGTCTCCTCCAAAACAAAATTTAAAGAAATCCAAAAAGAGGGGAAACTAAAAGCGCCCACGATATGTGGGACCAATGGCCACCTCTGTCAAGGCAGCTGATTATTCCCGGCATAGACACTCGCGTATACAAATGTGTATTTAGACAACTGCCGATGATAAGACAAGCTAAAATAATTATGACCATTAGGCCACATTAGGCACTGGTGTTGGAACGTCTGCGCGATCGCGGCCACCTTGTAGGATAAATACTTGAGATTTCCCAAAAGATATTGGTCTGGAGAGGTGTTTATATAGCGACACAAATTTAATGGCCTGTTTTTCTAATATTCAATTGTGGGTCTAAGAGGGCTGAAGGTGAGATAAGCAAAGGAATAAATACCAAAAAATTGTTTTAGCAAATATTTATGTGTGAAAATTACATAATTTCAAACAAATGTCATAGTTCATTGTACAAAAAATTGTGGAGGAATAAATTCTTATTATTTAATGCAATTTAAAACGTTATTAACATTTTATTTATTAACAATGTATGATTTCAGGCTTGTCTATTAAAATTCCTTTTAAGAATATACCACTTAAAATAACTTGAGAATGTTAGCATTGTATTAGTTTTCCCTTTACATAAGAAACTCATAGTTTAAAACAAATAAAACTGTGAGAGAGAGAGCAACATGGTATCGAGTTAATTATGAGGGACTGGAAAACGTATATTTTATTAATGAAATAGAATTTTTCACATCTTAATGAGATGAGGCCTTTGGGACAGAGGAAAATGTCGCCACATCGTCTGCGTTTTCCACGCAGCGGAGAGACATCACACAGGTTGCGCGTTTTTTCTGGGAATAACCCTCGGACTATGCACTTAATGGGTATCTCCGATTCTTAGAGCAGGTATTTAAGATGCCCGATCCGATTTCAGCATCATCGGCATCTACTTGGCGGTCTAATTAACATGACAAAGAAATGTCACGTGTGGAAATTTATGGACAGCACTATGGAACCCAGAACCCAGAATCGACCGGAGCTGCAAGGTTGCAGATGGCCGCGATAATATTTACGATGCCGTTTGATTGGTATACCAATCGATTTCCTTGCCGCCAATATTTCAACGTTCTCCGGTTCCTTAGGGTCTGGAATCTGGAGCCTAGAGCCTGGGCACTCAGTCCGGCTCAGTCCCGGGCTGTCATTAAAACAGCTAATTTTATTGTGAGGCCGACATTTACTATCTGCAGGTTTGTCGCCGTCCCCAAAAGATACGAGTGGTCGAGTATCCGAGAGGCCGAGAGTATCTGAGAGGCCGAGTATCCATGTAGCAGAGACCCGCAGACAAGTCGGATCCAAGCTTCGACGCTCCTCACTTATCTTGTTCGAGTGTGTTATGGTCATCCATGATTTGTATTATACACGCCGTTTGAAATAAATTTAAATTGTCTTACCGATTTTTAAAGCAGCCTCGTCCCGATTTCGATTATGCGTTTTGTTAGACGATTTCTCTTATCTTAATGCGGAGACAGACTGTCTGGCGGGACTGTGACTGTGACGGCGACTGTCTCTGTTTCAGAGGCGATTCTACACGATTCCATAACACCGACGCAGGCACCGATGTGGCATTGTTTAATGGAATTTTCTTGTAATGCATTCTGAAATTGGTTTTTAAAGTGCGGGTCCAACATTTAATTTGTTTGTTAATAGTTTCGAAATGCCTTTTTGCTGGCTGCACCCTTTTGCCATGAAAATCGAGGAGGCCCTCGGTATCGCTATCTGTATCTGCAAATGCATCTGTATCTGTATCTGCATCTGCATCTGCAGCCGCAACTGCCCTCCTGCATATCTGCGAATCTACGGATATCTGCCCATAATATAGCCTGTTGTTGCTTAAATCGGGCGTAAGCGAATCAATTCTCATTTTAATTTATTGACACGAACACAAGCGCCATTGCCCGGACAACGGCTAACCGGAGTCCTGAGTCCGGACCGCACCGAGTCCGGGACTTGCCACCCCACCAGGTCCATCCTTTTACCCGGCAACATTGCACCAATTATACAATAACTCGACTACAATGCAATTTGCATTGTGCTGCAAATTGGAACTCCGTTGTCCGAGGGCCACGCAAAGGAGGCACCATTTAATAAATGCGCATACGCCGCGTGGACGCGTTCCATCCAGCGTCCGCCGTCCCATAGCTGGCCGCCAAATAGGTACATTAACTGCAGACCCAGATACTCCCAATATTACTGCCGGCTCTGAAGTCGGCCAAACGTTACACATAATTATTTATTGAATTTACGAACGCCGTGGCCGCACGTCGTATAATTTTATTTACCGAATGCAAGAGTGCTTTTCGTGGCAGACATTCATTAAGCTGGGATTGATAAAGTAAGTGAACTTATATATGTTGATCTGACACTCAAATGGATCTGAATTTATTTGGAATTTAATTTTAGGGTAGTTTATAATAATATAGTGGATATGGTACAAATATTATTTTCATTATAAGGGTACTATGCCTTTTATATATTATACATTATTATATTCTATATTATTTTAGCTTTGAAAATGTATAAAGGATATTTATTTTATTTCTCCTAAAAATAATCAGTATTTGAAACTATTAATAATTCGCCAAACAAATATAACAAATAAAATAAATTTTAGGGCACAAAAATCTTAATATTTTTACCTTTTACTATTTCTAAATTACCAAACTCATTAAAATTCATCAAATATAATATACCAAGAATTGTGATGAGCATTTGCCGCTTATGTCAGAGGAAAATCGAGTATATTCAAGGATCATTTTTCACAAAATTGACAGGGAAAACCCTTGGTATCTCAGATACTCGCACTTTAAAACATTATGCCTGGCCAAGTGGGTCGCTGGCTTCTGACTTGCGACTAATCATCGTTAATGCCGAGACGTTTCTTGTTTGCCTGAAGTGAACTCAGAACTCAGAACTCAGAACTCAGAACTGGGAACTCGAAGCCTGCATAATTGATGATTGCTTTTAAAATGCGCCGACGACATGCGACTGTTGTCACCAGAGGAGAACAATTTTTTACGGCCTGGGCATTTACACTTGCCCGCAATTAGTTTACGATGCTAATGCTGGCAGCCGTCTCAGCATTGTTTCAATTTGTTTTAATCGATTCGCGTTAATTTTCAAATCTCGTTTTTACTTTTTTCCAGCCACTTTCATAGGCGTTGCCCGACACAAATTGCTGACATTAACATGCACCTACATACCTTTAAGTAGTGTAATAATTATTTTATTTTATATAAAAGAGAAACATTTCTAATTGACAGATTGATAGATCCAGCTTTGTGATTGAAATACAGGTTTAAAAATATCTATAGCCTTGTTTAACATTATTTAAGATATAGAGAATCCCTTTAAAGGTTTCAAAGTGTTAAAAATATTCTTTAATAATAATACCTGTATTTTTCCCCTGTCAAACTGCAAATAAACATGTTGAAAATAAAGTAAAGTACACTCGTTAGCCTGGGGGAAATGAAAAACTGAGCGGAGTAAGCAGACACAGAGGGAACATCTAGTGTAGCACAACATGGAACTGACATCCCTCGGTGACTCGGTGTTCCGAAAAATGCACAACACGAGATGGTGCACTAATTACTGCGATGCCAGGCGATGCGATCCGCTAAACTGGTGGGGATTGGGATTGGAATTGGGATTGGGAGGGAGGACAGGGCAGGAGTATCATACGTAAAGTGCCTGTCAAGGTGCGTCAACGGACATAAATACACACGCGCCTCGCTGTACGCATATTTCACTGACGCACTCTGCGATTTGCAAACTAATCTGCAATTTATTACGACCCTGCCAGCCCTGGCGACAGGTATGTACAGACCTATGTACTATATGTACTTGCACATTAAGTCGGAAGGCAGACCAGCAATGCAGAGAAAGAAAAACGTATTCGAATCATAACTACTTCTAACAGGGGTTCAATATAAAATTTAAAAATTTAAATTAAATATATAACTTTACTAAGACTACAAAATCTGTAATAAATTGTCCAAATCTAGATGTTACCTTGAATATATATGGTAATTGTTTCAAAACGGTTTCAACCTTATCCTTCAATAAAAAGAAATATAAATAGCTTTTTCATGAAAAATATATGTTCGAATTAATAATCGATGCCTATAAATATTTTCTATATATTGTACAGTTTCTTTAACAGTAATTAATATATATTTAATCCCCATTTAAGGTATATTTTTCCAAGTGAATGCCATTCGTTATTCGCGATCCACATTCGCCATTTCAACCGGCAATTGGCCTTAACTTGGCCTGGCAACTCGTCAAAATGATTTATTTTTGATAAATTGCCACGGCCTCCGCCGATCCACTAGATGCAGCGACAACGCGGCAATTTTGCAAATGATTTACACGGAATGACACGGAATTTAATTTCGAAATTCGCAAATGTTGTTCACTTTGGGTGGCAAACATGAATCTCGCACTTTTCGCGCACGGAGGGCGACATTGGCTTCGTTGCCATTTCCTCTTAAGGGATAAGCAGACATTATTTATAATTGTGCTATCACAGTCAATCCGTCATGCAGGTCTCACCGAGAGCTATCTATATAAAATGTCTATTTATAATGCCCTCGCTCATGCAAATACAAATAATGGTGTTAAATGCCCTAAAGAAGCTGTCACATAAATTAACTTGGCTACGTGAGTGAGTCTAGGAATTAAAATATACTTTTATTACAGCAGGAAAATGTATTATAGATGTTTTTCTTTTCTTAGTTCTTAATTGGTTAAGAAACTATTCTCTCAAATTAGTTTCTATAAAGTCAAGTACTTGCCATTTGACAAGCTATTGGCACATTATCTTGTCTGCTTCAAGTTCGTAATTATCCTCTTTCGTAGCATACTTTTTTGTTGTTGATGTTGAACAACTTTTGGGTAATTTGAAAAACTTTGTATATCCTTGAACTCCTTTGGCTGCTCGGCAGTACAGGTGTGCACTCAAAAACATGTCTGCCAGTCCCTCTGGAGGGACTCAAGTTTGGCAACATCGAGGCGAGCCACGTCGGTGGCCAAAACTTTTCCCTGTTCGAACGGAAGCGCAAAGGGCACACAGCCACGATTGCAGTCAATTAAGCAGACCGAAAGTTGCCTAATTTAGATTTATTTTTATCCCTTGTCGCTGTATTAATGTTAATTGCAATTATTATATTGTGCGGAAAGTATGAGGAGTTGTGCAGGAGTTGAGTATGAGTTACCTTTCCAGGTGGCAAGGGAAACAATGAACGTAAAAGTTGGTTAAGGCTATAAAATGGTTTTCAACTGAAAAGTACGTTTAAATTATTATGTATGATTAAAAAAATATAATATATTAGAATCCCAGTGTTATTTCTTCTAATTTTAATACTCCTTGCTTCTTAACAAATCTATAACCCCTTCTTGCTGCATACATTTATTTAAATTATTTCCTTTACTTCCCCCATTAGTTTTACTAGGTGACCTAGCTTTCCTTTTCGTTCTTCCAAATTAATTCAGCTCTCCATTAAATCACAATTAGAATCGAGTGCTGACACTTCGAGCCACTTCCGACGTGCTAATCATTCCAAAGCACCTTTGGAAATAGTAGATCCCGAATTTGAAGACCCCACGACCGTCGGTGTGTGCCGTGTGCCTCCGCATGTGGCACTGGAGGTCGTGACGCATGCCACCGTCGGACAGCTGTCCATACAAAGCATCTACTTATAATTGCCGTGGGTTAGAGATACTCCAACATATTCTCTTATATATATATATATGGGTACTATTAGTCCCGAAGTCGGGAATTATCACGTGCGACAGCGACGGGGCTTGGCACCGATAATTCTGGAGCGGGTCGCGCCTCGAAAACCAATTGGAGGCAGCCAGAAATCATGGCAATTGTTGCGACAATCAATCGTGACTGCGGATGGGATGTCGATGTCAAAAAGCCGACAAAAGGGAACGCACGCTCAAAGAATTCAGAGGAAAGGGTCCCGGAGTTCGTAGTTCGGAGACCGGAGACCCATTCCCATTCCCATTCCCTTACCAAATCGGGCTCTAACACATTGCGGATGCTTTTGACGGCGATCGGCACTTGAACCACAAAGAGCACCGATTTGTTGATTTGTTTTGAAAAGTGAGTAAATAAGTATGTTTCCATTTATGAATGTTTGGAGAATGTTGTGTGCGCTTTTGTTCTGTTTGATCAGCAATTTCATTTCGAGTGCGTCGATAAGATGGCCAGGTGCCGATATCGCCCAGATAGTGGGGAGCGCACTATCAGGCAAAAAAGCTGATAAAGTTGAACGCTGATTGGTAAGCACCTCCCACACCTACCACCGCCTTCCACCTGCCCGCACCTGAGTTTCCGCTTGAAAATGGTGGCTCTGCTATTATTTGCCCTAGGATTATGGCAATTTGTAACAGAATCTTTAGTGTTGAAACACAGAACATGGCTCCCCTTGGAGTCGTCAGAGGGTTCAAATTCATAGGCAGGCCTAGGCACAAGCACACATGGAGGAAATGTTAGAGAAAATCTAAATGTGGATTTTATGATTTATAGTTTTTAAATATTAGTAATAATAAGGCTTATACCCTTTTTATATTAATTAAATGTTAGGTATTTTTGTTCTCTATTCTTGGTGAAAATATGATTGTTTGTTCGGCACATACATAAAATCAAATGAAAATTCATTTTATTCCTTTATAATTATTATTATTTGCTATCATAAAACCCATATTTAGGAATGTCAGAAACAGAAACTTAAACTATAATTCATTAAAAAGAGTTTCCCACAAAATATGTTGATATTTTTTAATGATGCCCAATTATATCATATTAATTATAATTGATTCTTCAAGTGCATCCTCATATACAAACAAAAACAAATTCATTTAAAGCAATTTGCATGGACGAGTCCTTTTTGTGCTTGTTCCGGTGACTTTATCGTTTATCGTTTTGCGAAAAGGATTTTATTATATTCAAAAGAGCACTATCCTGGCTGCTTTGTATGTGTGTGAAGAAGATTTTTCGCCGAGAAATAAAGCCTGCTGTTGCTGCTGCTGCTCCTGGGTGGGTGTGTATCTGTGTATCAGTGTGTGTGTGCCACATACTGAAAAGCGACAATTTCATGTCCAAATGCTTTCCAGGTGACATGAAACAACACTTAAGTAAGAAGCCTTTCGGGGGGGCTGGCAGGTGGAGTTGCCTGCAACTCTGCATGCTACCCCCCCATACACACACATCAAGGACATACATTAGCAGTTAAATTTGTACACATTTATTAGAGTGTGTGTGAGTGTGTGTTGGAGCCTGAACCAACGCACCTGGCATCTACAAAGGAAGAAGGAGCAGCAGCAGCAGCAAAAGAGTAATACTCTCTTAACGCCAAAATCTACATTTAAATTGTTTTCAATATAATCTGCATGTCCTGTCCACCGAGTGAAGAATGTTCGAGTTTGTGTCGCACTAAATGAAAACAGAGCTCACAGGCTATGGGTGTCCTGGGGATCCTTGGCGACATTTATGGTGAGAGACGAACCGGCGACATGTGCCACAATTCGCATATCGAAAATCATTTCGAAAATCACTCACAGGAATTGAAGGAAAGAGGATTAAGAAATTTTCGAAGTCTAAAGAGAATTTATTTCACGTTTATTTATTTAATTTAACTGTCATTTTTAAACGAAAAATACAATGAAATTAATTTAAACAATTTATTTAAGGCAATATAGATATGCTCTTTTGCGTAACTTTATTTTAATAGAGCAATTTACCATTTGGGCTTCTTTAGTTAAGGATAAAAAATGTCTACATCTTTATTTAATTTTTTCAGACATTTTCAAAAGACATTTTTTTATTATTTACTTTATAAACTCTTATATTCTTTTATATTCTTTATAAATTCTTTCGTTTCTTTGTTGTAACCAAGTCAAATCCAACCAAATCAATCACTCTTTTTTTATTATTTCCAAGTTCAAAACTATTCGTTTTCTATTACAAAAATAAATACTTGATTTTAAAATGGGTTTCTGCCATGTGCATCCTTGCCAGTTCGCTGGCTACTCCCCGATCCTGTGAAGTGGGTTTAGAATTTCGTGGCGCCGTCGAGAGCAACGTCCAGCAAACCGAGTGTAGAATAACCAAAAGGATCATGAGCCGGGCGCAGGCTGTCAGTTTTCCTGAAAATACTTTGCCTTTCAGCTCATTTACATACGAGTGCATTTGTAAGTACCAGAAAAAAAAGGAAAAGAAGGAAAATTACAAAGGGACACATGTGGTTCACTCTTGAGTTTGAGAGACGCTGCTCACATTTATAATAAATGGCAGCGCGTTAACACCCCAAAACATCAAAATACTCATTTTACAGAAATTCCACAAAAACGCTACCCTCTCTCCGCAAGCATTAATTAGAACGAGGACTCTCAAGTGGACTCAGTCACGCCCTCATCCTCGTACTCGTCCTCCTTCTCGCCTTCGTCCTCGGATCGAATGGAATCGAGAATTGTTTATTTGTTTGTTTTATTTTTCCCCAATTTCTGGTTTCTTGTTACGATTAGCTAGTGCCAATTAGCAGGCACTTTCGGTGGAGGAGCCTCGAATTCAAGTGGGCCAATTTCTGGTCTTTTTATATTTATGAAATGTTTCAAATAGTTTCCTTAACACTAATTAATAATATAATGTCTGACATTTATTTGAGCTTATATTTTAACGATTTATTTAATTTTTTTTCTCTTCTCAAGGGCGAAAAATATTTTCTTTTCTGCTTTATATTTTCTATGTCTGATACATATTATTGTTAATTTATGCATTTGTCTTACAATACTTGAACAAATTTTATTTGATGTTCTGTGTTGTCTATATATTTTTGATTTGTGAAAAACGACAACATTTTCAACATGTGTTATTTAATTATATTAAATTTTTGGCATTTTCCATAAGAAAATACATATTTTTAACACACAATTATTAATTAAATATGGGATTTATTATATAAATGGAATCTAACTATAATATTCTTATATTTTAAAGTTTTTATATTGTGTTTTTGAAATATGTACAATTTTTTAAAATTAGAAAACTATCTAAAAATAGGAATTATGTCATAAAATCAAATCATTAAATTCCTCCTATTTACATTCTTATTCGATTATTAATTCAATGATATTATCCCCTTTTAGCCAGTATCCGTATACCATGGCTAATGTAATTCCCAAGTTATTTTACCAATTATTTTTTTGCTATCAATATCGGAAAATTCTTGGCCAACTTTGGTTATAGAATCCAATTGGGAAGGAAGCCTTTCGATCGTGGTCCGCCATCAAATCGCCTTCAATGCCGCACGAGAGAAAGAGGGGAACAAATTCAGAGAGAGAAAGAGCGAATGATTTTCCAGTGATTGGGGTGGGCGTTTTCAAAAAGAGCAACAACAGTCCCAATAAGTGCAACCCATCTCTCTCGCTCACCGCCTCTCACAGGAAGTGTAAGCGCAATGGCGTTTTTGAGACTTCCTGTCTCATTGGAATGATGGCCAACCAGAGCGCTCGCCTGAAAGAGAGTGTGCAATTGCTATCTCTCTCTCATGGCTATTGGTTTCTCTGTCATCGGCAACGGCGCTGCTCGCCGTTGAGCGGCCGAGAAACACTTTGTTCCGAAACGCGGATAGGTGCGCATCTTCTCGCATCTCTGCCGTCGCGTCGTCGCTCGAGAGTCGAGAAAAAGGCTGGCCAAAAAACGAGTCCAAGTCGGAGTCGCAGTCACTGGCGGCCGTGTCATCGTTCGTTCCGTTGAGATCCCGCTGACAGGTTGAGGAACCCGTTTTACTAGAGCGTCGCCAGCGAAACGGAGCGGCAGATGCAACCGCCGTAATTAACAAAAAAGTGCGTGCAATGGTTTAGAAATACAAATAAATAAAGACAATATTTAAATCTAAAACTTAAAAAAACTGCCCTAAAACCGGATATGTGGAAACCCTGACTCAAAATCTAAAATAAAATTAAAAACTCTCGACAAAAATTAGTATAGTGAACTCTCGGAAGCTGAAAAATAATAAAACAGCCTTAAATTAATGGCTACAACTAAAAAATATAAAGAACTATATAAATAATTAATACTTAGTATTAAAAAACGATTTAGTTTGAAAAGACTGCTTAAAAAATTGTAGGGATAGTTAAAAATAATACGTAAATATTATAAAAATATAACAAATAATTTGTTTCAATAATAAACTTTCTTATAAAATGTAAGAGTTCAACTCTAAAGAGTTTGGTTTGTAAAATCAAACAAACAATTAAAATATCCACTGTTTAAACTATAAATCAGGACCTAATCCAAGGGGATTCCCCTCCAAAAAAAGCAAACAGTGACTTCGTTGACATTCTTCAAACTGAAGCCGCGAACATTTGTACTTGGAGCATAAATCTGTTTGCGGGTTAAACACTTGAAGCCATCTGAGTTTATTTTTGAAGTCGGCCGAAAGAGTCAGTCTATACAACAACAACAAAAATGAAGTAAAAACGGATAACCGAATAATAAAAAAAGATCAGCAAAGTCACACAAAACAAACAAAACATTTTCCGGCTCCGGCGACATTAACAGAACTGCTCGACATCGACAATTTGTTTTATCAATTTTCAACAAGGCCAACAGCAAGAGCTAAAGCAACGACAACAACAACCATCAGCAACAAACAACAACCAACAACAACAACAATAGAGTAACACCCAACAAGCCAGCAAAACAACAAAAGCGCCCAAAGTGCTTAGCCGGCGAGCACGCACGCCGAAAGCCACCCACACGACCTCCCTTAACTCCCACAACCCAGCAGCTGCCACCCAGTTACAACCCCCAAAGCTTGTCGCCAGGCCCCCAACCCCTTTTCGGTTCAAGGGCTCCGTCAGCAGCATCCCACATCCTAGGACACCCCACAGTGAAACCCCGCATAGAGTGAATATCCGCGTCCCTTTGCGTTTATTTTAATCCACAAAAGCCAGTGAGTTGGCGGGCACAACAATGGCTGCATATGCGCAGTTTGGATACGCTGGCTACCCGACGGCAAATCAGGTGAGTTAGTTACCTTTAAAGCTGAACTTATTATATGTAAACCATTTATTTTTATGGGCGAAACTCGCAAAGCCTCAAGCTTAACTCTTTGTTTGATTTTTTTTGGAGATGTAAACGATTAGTTTTTATGCGATTTGGTTTGTGAATCAAATGAAATCTGAGATGGATTCATTCAGGGAAGGGTTATTGAAAACCTTTGTTGAGATAAAGTTTAGAAAAAAAGCAGGTTTATATTTTTAAAGCTTAGGTTTTAGTTTCGAAGATATGTATAAATAATAATCATACATATTTATTCAAGTTTTATAACATTATTTTTTACAAAAGCTTGAACATTTTCAAAATAGTTTTCTCTGCTTTGAAAGTTAAAGTCTTTAAAGTTAAGAAGATGTGATTTGAGAAATCGAATATAAAATAAATATAGAAATTGCTTTAATTACTATACATATAGAACTACTTTTAAATTAAACCTTTTTCAAATTTAGATTATTAATTTAAATATAAAAAAGTTTATGCCTTAATTTTGCTTTAAAAAGGGTTATCAAAGTTACCAATACAACTTTGTTAATAGTATCAGCACGGCAAACAATAAAGACATTTTCCGCCTGAAAACAAATACCTCATTCCCAAAGTACATCTCAAAACAAGTTTATAAAGTTGAAATTATAAAAAACAATCAAATTAATGCATTTATAAAATATAGCTACTGCTTGGCAATTAATTAAAATACGCATTTAATTGAATCACCGCCAAGTATAATTTATTTGTTTGTTTTTATATTATTTAGGGGGTATATGAACAAACACATACATTTATTTCGTAAATATATTTATTTAATTTTGATTTACAACTCTGTCATTTCAATATATCAAACGCACAAATTATTGAGGCCAGTTTTCAGTTTGAAATAAATATTATTTTGACACACACTTCGAGGACATGAAAGAGACCAGAAATTTAGTGAGTCTGTCGAGGTTTTGGCATGTGCGAAGGAAATCTTTAATACTAAATGCTGAATTTAACTTTAAATTTACATTTTACTGGGGCTGGGGCGACACATGAATATTCAGGCAACGGCGGCGGCTCCTGCTCCTGGATCAGTATCCATATCCATAATGGCCGTTCGCCCCTCCGCTGCCACCAAGAAATGTTTCACAATTTAGGACAGCCGTCGCCGCCGCCTCGGATGCACCTCGCTCCACCCCCCTCCTTGATGCCAAAGTCTGGTCATAATTACCCCGTATTCTGGGCTCAGTAATTCAAATTAGTTGGCCGAGAGAGTTGGGCCGAAACACTTGCCACTACAAAGGCCCTCGGCCGATGTGCCCTGTGTAATGCCTTGTTCGACGTCCACTATGTGGTCTAATGCGTCAATGCTAGACTTGTGCGTTTATCCTGCAGCCAATACATGCCCCTTAATATATATACATATATACACATAAATATATCAGGCCACGATGGCCGGAATAAATTTATGCTAATGAAGCCGGCTGAGTGTTGGACCATTTATTATAATACTCGTATGCAAACTTGGTAAATTACAATAATTAAAATAATGAACGCTCAGATTATCGACTATAATTATGGCTGCCAGGCTGCAAAGCCTGGGCATCGGGATCGATTAAAAGCCTCCTGGATTTTGTCATCGTTTTGACTCATTTGCATTCCCGCCCGAAGTCCAGGAAGTCATTCAGTTTAGTTTTAGCCACTAAGCCCAATTAAAGAGCAGTCCTTAGGTAGATGCTATCGGGGGCATCGACATGCTGCCAAATTTATAAACCCACAATATTAATGCAGTGCACATCGAATTCATTAATTTAATTTTAATTTCAACGCCAAGACGGCATTCCAAAAATGAGGCAAAAAGCGTCCACGCATGCAATACGAGTATATATGAATTTAATCAACGGCTGAGGACTGAGGAGCACATAGGGAATTCTCGACTTCCCATGCGAGCTGTTCACGCATTTCATGGCGAAATAACTAAAATTCTAAGGCCGCAAAAAGCATCGCAAGGAGCGTCGATGTCGCGACGCCGACATCGAGTCCTGCCCGGATGGATCCCAGTGGCTCCTATAAGGCAGCAGCGGCGACAGCGAGAAAAAACTAATATTTCGCCGTGTGCATTCCATAATTGATTTATGAATTTTTAATGCAAACATTGAGACCGCAGTTGGGAAAGAGTTGTTCCGCCGGTCGAACTTAATTCAATAAACGAGGAGCGCGCCAGCGCGCAGCACAGCAAAAAAGCAAAAGCAACTTATTCGCATTAGCAAAAACCCACTACAGGGCTGTCCTGCACAGGACGAAAAATTTGTACAATATTTTTTAAAATACTTTGAGATCTTAGATATTTCTGTTAGGATGTTTTGGGATGTTTTTACTTGAAGAGAGATTACAGATTAATATTTATATTAAATAAATACAGAAGCTTGGCACAATTTTTTCTTAGGTTCAATACTTTTTTAAAAAGATATATTTTTTATGATTTCCATAAATCATTTTACTTTTGTAAAATTAATTAAAAAGGCTGAGGACTGATGCTTACTAATATCAAAAACAAATTCCTAAAAGCGACTACAAATATCTTCAAGATTTTCAAATCAAACTTGTCTTTATTAATGGGAAATTCGTTAAAGATGCGTAGAAAAGGTCTTAGAAACATTAAATTATTTTTATTATTGCCTACAAATTATATTTAAAATATAAACTGCTAAAAATCTTACGATATTGTTAAGAAATTAAAAACATATCAATTTTTTCCGCTGTGTGCTTTCAAGAATGGGGTTTTCTGTATGAATATGGCGTACTCGTTTGGCAGCGCAATCCTGCGGATGAATGTGAGAATATGCCAAAACCAAATCCAAGGGGCAGAGTCGCCTCCCGAGGAGCAGAAGGAGTCGCCTCCGAATGTGATTCCGATTGCAACTGGGACTGCGACGGCGAACATGTGTTTGTTTGTAGAGGGACTTGGTCTCCTGGCAGCTTCTCCTTCTGCTCGTCTGGGATCCTCGCATATTCGCTTATTGTTCCGGAGCTGGCGTCAAGGCCCCCCTGGAACCAAAGACCCATCCCAATTCCAAGCCAATATAGTACAAGCCGGGAGCAGCAGCAGCACCACCAATCGCCTTTGTTTCCCAGTCGTTGTTAGGAGTGCAAAAACAAAAATCCATAAACGCATCCCAGCAGTAGCAGCAATAACAAAAACAACACCGAAACGGCAGCAAAACCAATAACCAAAACGACAACAACAAGAGCATATAGTACAATGCAGCAGAAAATGCTTCAGCGCCGATCTCCTTTGTCTTTGCCTGGGATATATGCGTACTAAATGCACAGAGGGAAATATAGAGATTAATTGAATAAAAGTGAAATTGCAAATTTTTAAGTTAAATTTTTTATATTTTATCTCACATTTTATTGACCATTCTTTATATATAATTTGAAATAGAAACCAGAAAATGTGGGAACTTTACAGGCTTTCTTATCTATTTTAACAAAGGATATAAAACTAAATAATAAATCTAGGTATAGGGAAATTATAAAAATAAAGACATATAAAATAGTCCAGAAAATCCTATAATAAATGTATAATTTTTGATATTCATTATTTAAAAGAAAGAAATTAAAGGAATAATACTAAAAGTAAACTCCTTTCTTCTCTGATAAATAAATAAATTAGAATGAAACCTTTTCCTGTTTCTTAACAAAATAATTTAATAAAATAAGCTTAGAGAAATGGTTCTATGAAAAGAGCTATTGCATCCCAATAAGTATCTTTATCCTTTTACTATGTATATTCTCTCCCCATTATAAATCCGGAATTTTTGCACTTTTCTATAAGTTTTCACAGTGCAGGTAACCATACTCGTGCGTTCGTGAAACGAGGTATGGGCATTTGGTAGGCGGTTTCGTGAGCTTTAACATAAATCATAAAATTAATAACCGTAAAGTGACGGCACCAGTTTTCCCAACATCTTGGCCTGCAGCGGGTGCGGGTGGCCATCTGTGCCGCACCAGACTCCCAATCCCAACCTGCATCTGCATCTGCTCCGCCTGGATATGGGCACTTCAAAGGCAGATAGATAGAGATTTACACGATGTCCATGCCGGTTCAACCGAATTACGGTCAATGAATATTCGCTTTTTTCTCCTTGTTTCGTTTAGTTTTAGGGTTTTCTTTCTTTTTTTCTGATACTTTCGCTTGTCCAGCTGTTTGGCAGATTTGATGTTTTCGCTGCAAGGTTGACTTGCCACTTTGAACTCTGGTCATGCCGCATTAAAATCGGGCTTGTTTTATCCATTTGGGTTTATTTTCTGCCCTTTAGAGGTTTTTCATAGCTGTTTTCATAGTTTTCATAGTTTAATTAGTGGGAAACATAGTCAAGCTTCATTGCAAATTGTTGCTATTGCAGGTCTCTTTGAAAATTAATTATATCATTAAACTTAAATGCTTGCTAAATATTTACCTTAAATATTAAAGAAAGCACAAGTATTTCAGGTTGGAAATAATTTGTATTTTTGCTTAAAATTATATATTGTATATTTTTCCCAATTTAACAATTATTGTATCAATATTTCTCTGCATTACTTTTATTATTGCTGATAATCTTTCCTTTCTTATATTAAATAATAAATTATTCTGTTGTCAGTTTTATGTAGATGGAAGATTATCAGCAATATAAAACATTTATCACATTTTACAGCCGTGCTAAAAAAACATGTAATCTGTTTGTTTATTTGTTTATTGCGGTTAAAGGATTTATTAAACGCAAATAAATATCGAAATGGCTCGAAGTAACTTTACAAGTAATACATTTTTATAAACCCTTTAAAGCCCAAATAAATATTTCATTCGAAGCCCTTTAAACATTAAATTAATATATCCCTTTCGCAATCCCTTTAATTCCCTTGAATCCTTCATAACATAAATATTTCTTAGAATTTCTGCGTAACGAAGAAAGTTTCCATTTAAAACGTCAAGCAAATGAAAAGTGTCCTTTAGAAAAACGTTTAAGTTGGCTGATGATGAAGATAGCCCCGCAGCCGCAAGTGTGAATATAAAATATTCCCTTTGTGGCAAATAAGAAGTCCGGGAGGAATATTCCCTTTTATTAAACTTGCCGCAATTTGACACCGCCTGCGAGCTGTCCGAAAAAGTCATAAAAGAGCGCACAACTTTAAGACAACATTTAGGAGCTGCCAACAAGTTTCAGCGTTTCCGCGGAATAGAAACCCAAACCCAAAGTCGAGACCAAGACCAAGACCATGTCCTCCAGTCCCGCAGTCCTCCAGAGGAGTGTGGCCATGTGGCTTATCCTATCTGCAGTCACCTTGCGATAAACTCGGCGGCAGGGCGCTCTTCGCTGCACTTCCTGCGATTTTTCAGCAGAGTGGGTGAGTGGGAACCATTAAAAATAAACTGACTTGCGTGCCGATAATAAGCACTGTTCCCTGGCTGCCGTTCCCCAGCCTTCCATCCGAACCTGACCAGCCAAGCCAGTTCAGTTCAGTCCAAGTCCCAGGTCCAGGTTCAGGTCCAGCCGTCGTCGTCGTCATCGTCGTCGTCGTCGCCGATATGTGTTTTTTATGGGCGGCCACAAAAACTGAAATTGATGTTCGAATCGCATAAAAAATAAAGAATAATAAGAAATGAGCGCGCCCAGCGTTTTGTACATTAGTGGAGACAGTCGGTCGACTCCTCTGGGCGACTTCCACTCCGACCATTCATTCAGAATTCATTAGATTTCATTCATGAAACACCTTAATTATGCAACAATTTTCCTGCCTGCCCGGTGGCTCGGCTCTCTCTCTTGGTTTTTGGCGTTGGCCCGAAATTGCCCCTCGATTAGATAGCCAGCCAGGAGGTGTTGGCGAATCAGCTCGTTTAGCCACGAATTACCATTATTATTTAAATCGGGGATGTGCAGTAGCCACCGAAGGCGGAGAAATGGTAGCAATTGTGTTCTCTTCCGAAACACCTTATTATTGTAAATCCGATTTTGAAGCGCGTGAAGTGAACTTGACTGACAGATCATCATCATATGGGGCGACCTTCTATTTACACTTTGGCTTTCCAATCGTTTCGGGCAATCTCCGAATCAGAAGGTTCTCAAAGGTACGCTGCGGATATTTGGGTTTGGAATTGGGTTCGGGGAGGGGGAGATTTGGATGATCCTACCTGCGTCCCTCATCATTTGATGCCGTGCCCATTCCAGCTCGATCGATCGGTCCACTGATACTCACGGGCCGAGCACAGAACCCTCTTCAAAGATCCCCGATCCTCGGGACCGAGCCCCGATCCCTGATCCGGGGTTCGAGTCTGAGTACGAACGAAGCGGTATCTGAAATCTGACTGTGATAAATTGAAAATTAATGAAGTGAAAATAGATGGAACGGATCGCAAAATGCGCCAGGCCAATAAAATATTTTGACATTTGGAGTTATCATCTTAATCTGCTTTGTTGATTTCGACCTGGTCGGCAGGGACATGCCTTTGCGCTTACCTCTCTCCGGCAGCCCTTGCTCCGAGGTCTCTTCTTTTATTTTATTTTATTTATATTTGGCTGGTCTTTGGTCCTGCAAACTTCACCTGTTCTTGCACGGTGAGAAATGTATGTTGAATTAGGAAATATATACTTTAAAATAGGAATAAGTCGGCTTACAAAGTTTTAAGTATTTTTCAATGTCTCTTTTAAAGTTTTTCAATCGAAAACTATAAAGGTTTTCTTATTATTTATTAACTTGATATTATTTTCATTATAAAAATAAATAAAAAAGTATACCTTTCACAGTAAGCTGTAAGATGGTATGACACTAGATATTTTGTCAAATTAATATAGCTTATGGAAATTAAATTAATAATAATATCCTTCTGAAAATTTAAATCAAACATTAAAAATGTTCTCATTATTATTGCCTCAGTGTAAAAAAGGTTTTGAGTCCAAGGCACTGTATTTTTTTGTTGGGGTTTTGCTGAAATGTGCTTCTTTTTGACCGCTGGCATCTCTCTTGGCATCTTCTTGCAGCTGACGACCGCCAATACCGACAGCCAGAGCGGCCATGGCGGCGGCTCGCCGCTGTCCGGGACGAACGAGGCCTCGCTGAGTCCCTCGGGCGGCTCGACGGCCACCGGCCTGACTGTCGGCCCTTTGAGTCCAGGTGCCGTCTCCCAGTCCTCGCACCATGCGGGTCACAAGGGTCTGTCCACATCGCCGATGGAGGATGCCGTGGTTGGCGGTGCCGAGGTGCCCGGCGGCCTGTCATCTGCTGCCGCTGCTGCCGCCGCCCAGGATATGGCCGGTGGTCGCGGTGGATCCTGCTGTGAAAACGGAAGACCCATCATCACGGACCCGGTGTCCGGCCAGACGGTCTGCTCCTGCCAGTACGATCCGGCCAGGCTGGCCATTGGCGGCTACTCTCGGATGGCCCTGCCCTCCGCCGGAGTGGGCGTTTATGGTGGCCCGTATCCCTCCAACGAACAGAACCCCTATCCCAGCATCGGAGTGGACAACTCGGCGTTCTATGCACCTCTGGTAAGGATGGGGTACGGTGGGGAGGAGCTGCTAATTGGCTTTGTTCAGTCAGCGGAAGTCCGCGCAAATGCAAGCCGACAGCCGGAGCAGATATCAGCTCGTTAGGCTGGCAGGCAGTTGCTTGTAACTGCCACGATTACCTGCGGGGCTCCCAAGACTTACACGCTAAGGGATCTGCCACTAATTCGCCATTCCAATTGCAGAGCAATCCCTATGGCATCAAGGACACCAGTCCCAGCACCGAGATGAGCGCCTGGACCTCGGCGAGTCTGCAGTCAACCACCGGATACTATTCCTACGACCCCACGCTGGCGGCCTACGGGTGAGCATTTTAGAATTAAGACGTTTGGCTTAGCATAAAGCTCAGGGAGAAGGAAGGAACGGTGGGACAAGGCTAGGGAATATATAATTAAAATTATATTAAATATAAATATTATCAAATATTATAAAAAAGATTGTCGCAGGAAATGTTCATATATATTTTTTTAAATATTTAAATGTGTGAGTTTACTTTTTAATGCTTGTTTTTATAGGTGTTTCATTGTGTAAATAAGTTGTATTTAAAGTTAACTTCAAGCTTATACTATTATCAAAGTTTCACCCAACGAAGCCGCACTGTACAAATATACAAATGGGAAACTTAAGTGGGCTTAAAATGTTGCCATGGGACAAAAACTTTCTCGTCGTGTCGTCTGCCGGGTTTCTTTTTATTTATCGCTTAAAAGGGTATGTCTGGCTTAGAGTTTGGGCCCCGGAGCGCGGTTCTGGCTGAAACAGAATACCATTTTGCCATTTTACCATTTAACCATCGTTGCCATCGGTCTACTGTTGACCTAGACGAGAGGAAGTTGCAAATGCATTCCGCTTTATTCCCTCCCCCGATTCTCGATCCTTATCACCGGCCAATAACTGATTATTGGCCTTTAAGGTGTGCGGTCTATTTACCTGAAAAGCTGATAGCTGGCCGGGAAAATATGTAGTTGTGGCGAGCAAACTCATTAGGGGCCCTGATAGGGCGTAGCATTTGTTGATTCAAGCTGTTTGATTTCTGACCCACAGATACGGACCCAACTATGATCTCGCCGCCCGGCGGAAGAACGCCACCCGCGAGTCCACGGCCACGCTGAAGGCCTGGCTGAGTGAGCACAAGAAGAATCCGTATCCCACCAAGGGCGAGAAGATCATGCTGGCCATTATCACCAAGATGACGCTTACCCAGGTCTCCACCTGGTTTGCCAATGCCCGGCGGCGGCTGAAAAAGGAGAACAAGATGACCTGGGAGCCTAAGAATAAGACCGAGGACGATGACGATGGCCTCATGTCCGACGACGAGAAGGAGAAGGATTCGGCTGATGGCGGAAAGCTGGCCAGTGAAGCCTTCGGTGAGTTTTTAGTCCCTGCCCGCATCTGTCTCCTCCTCTTACTTCCTGACCGCAATTAGTAGTCCTCGACGAGATCTCTTTGTAATTTCTTGAGCCCCCGAATATTGTTTTCCAAACGCCTTGCCCCATTGATTCGCCGCTTGGCTTGGCAGACCCGCCTCCTCAGCAGATTTGTGGCACTGGGCTTTTAAGTACAATTTATGTGGCGAGGCGAATGTTATGCAACATTTGTCTGCCCGCCGTCCGACTTCAGTCCAGAGTCCGGAGTCCGTCGTCCGTTTATTTGTCTGACTGCTTAGGCGACATCCTCCCCGGAAGTTGACAGCACATTGTTGGCAAAGTGGCCTTGCGCCCGCACTCCGATTCTTATTTAAGCACAGGGAGAAAAAATTTGGAATTTAATTTTATAGAAATAAAATTAAAGCACATATATAAGGAATAGATTTTGCCCCATTTTTAAAAGCTTTATTTTATTTATCAAAATAAATAAATAAATTAGGAAAGATACATATGCAGCATCTTTAAGCTCGAACTTTCTCTCTGTGCATTTCGACTCCAAAGTGGCCTTGTTCGAGTTGGCGACACATAGAATTGTAGAGGACAGAGGGGGGAACTGGGACGGGGTGGGGAACTTGGGGCGGTAGTTGGCGGAAACTCGAGTATTTTGCTGCTGAAAGCTTTCTCCGCTGGCTGCCGAGGAGGGTTGCACGCATCAACGCCCACCAACAATTTCAAGGGTTTTTGCCTTCACCAGTGGCTTGCTTGGGCCCCGCCAGCTGCCAGCTGCCAAGTTCCGCCTCCTGGAAGTGCCAAGTTTTGCAATTCTCTAAGAACTTGTCTGCTTCCTGCCTGCGACTCGAAATTAATTAAATTTATTTTGTGTCTCCACACGGTCTCTCTCTCTTTCTCGACTTCTAATCTCCAGATCCGGGCAGTCAACTCATCAAATCCGAGCTGGGAAAGTCGGAGAAGGAGTCGGAGGGCGTCGACCAGAAGCTGGACCTCGACCGGGAGCCACACAATCTGGTGGCCATGCGGGGCCTAGCTCCGTATGCCACGCCACCCGGCGCCCATCCCATGCATGCGGCCTACAGTTCGTATACGCAATCCCATAACTCGCATACGCACCCAAATCCCCATCCGCACTCGCATCCACACGCCCAGCAGCTGCAGCTTCACCAGCAGCAGCAGCACCACCAGCAGCAGCATCAGCAACTCCAGCAACAACAGCAGCTCCACCAGCAGCAGCTGGAGCAGCCATACTACCATCCCGGCTACGGCCAGGATGCGGAGTCGGCGGGGGACTTTGCGGCCCAAAAAAACCCGCTGAGCAGAGACTGTGGCATCCCAGTTCCGGCGAGCAAGCCCAAGATCTGGAGCGTGGCCGACACAGCCGCCTGCAAGACGCCGCCGCCCACCGCGGCGTATCTCGGCCAGAACTTTTATCCGCCGGTGGAGCAGCTGCACCACCACAGCCACAGCCAGCACCACCAACAACAGCATCAACAGCAGCAGCAGCAGCAGCTCCACTCGATGGAGCTCGGTTCGCCGCTGAGTATGATGAGCAGCTACGCCGGCGGATCGCCATATTCGCGGATACCTACGGCGTACACCGAGGCCATGGGCATGCATCTGCCCACCAGCAGCAGCAGCCATTCCGGGAGCAGCAGCAGCTCCTCCTCCGGCAAAGTAGCGCCCACCCCTATCAGCGTCCATCCGCATCCTCGGCCGGTGGGGTTTCCCGAGATCCAGCCCGATACGCCGCCCCAGACGCCACCCACTATGAAGCTGGGGGGCGGCGGCCACAACACCAGCAGCGGGAGCAGCAGCAGCGGCAGCAGCCACAGCCACAGTTCCTCGATCCATTCCGCTGCTCCGGTGACGGTGGCTTCCATGGTCAACATTTTGTACAGTAACGAGGCGGCGGCAGCAGCGGCGGCGGGCTACGGTCATGTCCATGGTCATGGAGTGGGGCATGGCGCCTACCTAACGGAGGGCCGTTCCGGGTCGTAAACCTGCTGGACCGTGGACCGTTGACCGTGGACCGTGGCCCGAGGACCAGTTACCAGATACCAAATACAAAAAAGCGAAACTACTTACACATTTCGATGGCGGGACAAGTGCAACTAGGCGACTACGATTATGATTACGATTACCAGATAGCGAAAACTACACTAATTATTTTGCAATAAATGTAGCTTAAGTACGGCAATAAAACTTTATTTCCTACCATATCATAAATTATTTCGCTTTATAACTTTAATTAGCATATTTACACTCGGCCGCTGAAATAATTCAGTCGACGATGCGACGCACACACGTCTCCAAACACAGGGAGAACTTGAAGTGGATGTCTGTGGCTGTGGCTGTGACTGCGGATTTCGTGGGGTGGAGCCGGAGCCGAAGCACCCACTTTGTCATGTTCTCCGTGCGGGACTGAGTCACCCGACTTGGGGTTTAATGACTCGAAATAAACGCACACCACACGCTCATTCATCTTTCGTGAGGCGAGTCGTGGAGTGGAGCGGAGTGGAGCGTCTCAGGCGGCACACCAATAATATAATAATGCCAGGCTCTTACTACTCCACCGCACCATAAATCAGCACAACCAGAACCAGAACCAGAATCTTTGTCTTAGCTCGCACTAACATTTCCTACCTACCTTAAGTGCTTAATCCACACTACTTAATAATTTTAAACGGCAGCCGCATTTAGATCTTAAGCAACCTTCAAGTTGTATTAATGCTAAATATCCTAAATTATATAGCACTAATTCCTTCTCTTACCCAGTAAGACTCTGAATAGTTAGCCTAAGACCTTTTGCCCAACCCTTTTGACTCTATACTCTCGGCCAAATAATTAATCCGTGCAATTTCACACACACACATATAAATATTTACTTAATCATAAAACATGTAATTAGACATCTTACGCGTTTGATATATTTGTAGAGGAATTTAAGTATCTGTGATATATGCATATAAACGTACTAAACAAGCGATTAGCTTCGGTCATTTAGTTAATTCACACATACTTCTTTATGAATACGAAAAAATGCACAAGCAACTGGTTCGAGACATTTCTAATGGCATACATTTTGTAATTGTAAATAGTATTTATGTAAATTTGCAAATTTAATGGTAAATAAAGTTGAACAATATCATTGAGTGTTTTTTCTCTGAGCTTTAAAGTGATTTCTAAATGGATTCCTAAATGGCAATGGTATGGAATGTGAATTTATTGAGCTGTAAGGAGGAATAATATAGTAAAGGTTGACTGCTGCAATATTTAAAAATTTTATTTTTAATTTTATATAATTTTATTACCATTATAAGCGCTATATTTAATATTTAAAAATTTATTACCCTTTTTAAAGTTGTTTTATTAATTTTTCCCTATAATAAAGCATATAAATCCCTTCAGAATGATTAATATATACCTTCATATAAGTATTATAAATAAATCTGTGCTCCCCGCGACCCACTGAACCTAATTAATCGCAGCGAACATGGGAGCGGTCGCATTTTTCGAAGAAATATATAGATATAGATACATTCAATCACTCAGGCCTCTTGTGTGCCGTGTGTTAGTGTCGTGTGTCACATCTATAAATGAAAGTAATAAATCGTCGGTGTCGCATTATAATTATCGACCTACCCATAACCGCTCGGCAGCGGAATTCCACGGATTCGGACAATGTCGAGCTCTGTAATTCGGATTGACAGCTGATCCCTTTATAAGTGCCAAGCAAACATAATGATCACAATATATACGTACATATATGTTGTATACTGAATGTATAGGGAAAGAGTTGGCCCAGTGGCTACCTGTGCGTAACCGTCGTGGCGGCGGAGGAGCAACTTCATCTTATCAGATTGATATACTTCCCCGACTGACATGTGCCTAATTAGTTTGACTCCGTCAACTCCGTTCTCTAAAGAAGCAGATCGAATGGGTATATGGTAAGCTTTAAGATTGTTATGAACAGTGGAATAGTTTTTTGGAATTTCACCTATAGAAATATACAATTTATTATAAACTTTCAGAAAGATGTATGATAAATATGATTTTTGGTTATATATTATTGATATTTCCTGAGATGTTCTATTGAAGAGTTACCCATAGCTCTGAGTACAGCTGAAAAAGCTAGAAAAAGTTTGTCTTGCCAATAAAAACTTGATATATATTTTAAATAATTCTAAATTTTAAATTTCAAGCAATTAAATAAAGAAAATACGCCGCATATTTAATTTGTAATAAATGTAAGGTATATAAAATAATTAAAGTAAAGTTTTATTCATTTTAGGAATATTGTAATTCTTCTTAATGTGGAATGTTTAAATAAATAGTCTTTTGGGATATTTCTTGGCATACAACTTTTGATTAATTAATCTAAATTTTTCACAAAAATAAGAAATATATATATATATATATGTATACATAAATTAACTCCACTTATTATTAAAATGTACCTCTTTTATCTATTAAATACTAAAATGCAGCTGACCATGTGTAGGCTTTAAGAACTGCAACTTTGCCAAAGGCGAGTCACATGCGGCACGAAGGACACAAACCTCATTAAAGCTCCAGTTGGGGTGCCCGATGTCCGCTGAAAAGGACAATTAGATAAATTTGGGAATTTTCAAATTAGCTGCTTCAGAACCGTGGCAGCATCTGCAGTCAATTGCACTCTTTGGCAAATGCATTTGGATGCAGTCTGGGCTGCAACTGGCCAGCAGAGTCCAGATCATTACGGGGCCTGGGCCTAGTTCTGTTGGAGGAGGCTGGCTTTTTTATTTTATCCGTCGAGTGGAAAATGACAACATTAATTTAGCGCTTTGTTCTGTGAGAGTTGGATTCAAACTAGAGGCCGGGGCCGGGGCCACATTTTAAATTAACCCAAAACATGTTTAGGGGTTTTCCGCACAATTGCCTCCTCGGTGCAATGTGGCAAAAAGGATTTCGCTTCGCCTGCATAAAGGATTGCAGCATCTGATGCCCGTTTCTGGCTTTTGGGGTGGTGGTGGTTGTAATTGAAAAGTCACAAACAATTGAATAGGTTTTTGGCACATGCAAAAGAGGGCAAAGGGAGGGGCAGTTGCATTTAATTCGGACTGGCATCTTTTTAATTGTCCAACGCTTGTGCTTATTAATTATGGTCTGCTCGTAAAAAATATAATGAAAAACAATTGAATGCGCTGTGCATGTGTTAAGATTTATTTGACATTTTTTCTACCAATATTCTCTACTCGTTAAATTAAATTTATAATTACTATTTGTATACAAACATACAATTGTGTGTTTGCCTTGCAAGTCTATATAGTCCTTTAAACCATTTTTATTTATCCTCAAAAATATATTAACCAGATATTTTGATGTGTTAAAAAACCATATAAAAAGATTAGTTTTTAACTAGGATTAATTGCGGTATAAAATAATAAGGTTTATTAAATCCTATCTTAAAATGCAACTCTTCTTAATATTTATGTAAGTATACAAATCCACCTAAAAAAAACATATGAATATATAATATTGAAATGCATTTTTTCCGGATAATTTGTTTGACCACACGGTTTTCCTGCTGCATATACAATTAATTTAAAATTGAATTGATAAAACACGGCCAGCGGCAGCATTCGGGCTATTGATATATTATAACGGCGCGTGTTTGGGCCTTTTTGTTAAACAAAGAAACTTGTCGCGTTTCCATTTGACAAGACCACATTTGTGTTGTGGGCGTGTGCAGCGAATCCGGGGCTGCAACATGAACAGGTCGGTCGGTCGGTCGGTGCCCGGTCTATTGGGGCTTTGGGAGGACGCACACGTAGAACATTATTCGGCTACAAAATGGCCAAAACAACAAACCGCTATAATTTACCATATTTTATGGCTGCGCCGTGGCAATAAAATCGCCAACAAGGCCAATAACTCATTGTAGAGCGCTGGAGCTGGAGCTGGAGCTGGCGCTGGCGCTGCAGGGCGGCAGTCGGCGGTCGGCGGTTGCTAGTTGGTAGTTGCCAGTTGCGAGTTGCAAGTTGCCCCCGCCGCTGGTTACACGGGACTCGTCCACTGCTGCATCCCCAAGAGCCCCCCTCCTGATCCCCGATCCCACTTCCGCGGTTGCACAAATGGCCAAATGCAACGCTTGCACGTGTGGTTGGCTTTTAAACGGCCGAATGCGCCCGCTGATGGAGCCATATAGCCGTATAGCAACCGTATATATCCGAGGGCCATATAGCCGTATCCCAGCTCTAATTTGTATCTCCACAGTGACTCCCACCGCCCGCGCAGCTATTTCAAATTTATCTATGCCGAAACCTGCATTGATGGCCTGCATGTTTATTGCCCGCCTGTCGTCGTTTTGCATTTCCAGTTGCCAGTTTTCAAAGTTTGCCAGCGGAAAAAAGCGTCCACAAAATTGCCGAACAAAACTGGACAATTGGCAATGAGCCCCGCCGCTGCCGTGGGGTACTACATTTAATTAATATATATATACATATGTTGTGTATACATATATTGTTCAATTGTGCCTGCCCCAGCGCCGCAAGGACACTGGCTGTCGCCTCGATTGCTTCTATTTGGCCCCGTGTACAAAATAAAATTAAAATGTTTTGTGGCTTTCACCCAAAGGACGCGTGGCGTCATTTTTTGTTATAGCAAAAAGCATACAGACAGAGAAATATATGAATTATATAAATAATAATAGCACATCCTATAACATATTGTATTGCATATCTATTTGCCTCAAAAATACCTCTTATAAAAGCTGATCTAGTTTAAAAATGATAACAAAAAAGGATTCGTGTTGGAAAAAGTTGGCACAAAAAACTAGAAGAAATATTTAGATATTTGTTAGAATTTATTCAAAGGGGCCAATAGAATATTTCCTAACGAATAGATAATAACTTCATATACAAACTCTTGTTATTACCATTTAAAATTTGTTTAAAACACACATAATTCATTTATTTATCATTTCAGATGTTTAATCTTCTATATTTCATTGCATTGATAGACACAGACATAGAAAATGTAATTTTAAAATATTATACTACAATATTTTGAATAATAATATTGTAATTTCTTCAGCATCCATTATATAAAGTTTTTATATTATAAACATACTCAAAATTAGTCCTGCCTTTTATTAGTTTCAGGGATATTAAGAGAAAATTGAATGATGAGACTGTTAATTAAAATTAAAATATTTTAGTACCTTCTGCAAATTAGAATAATTTTTAACATAAATTAAAGGTAGGATATAAGTAAACCTTAATAATTTAAAATATTAATTTATACGAAGTTCAGCTATTCATTTAAAGTCCTCCTCTTAGTTTCCTTTTTCCTCTGTGCAGGAGAAAAATGTTGAATGGAGCAATAAAAACGCACGCTGATCGGACGCGATTGTCAGGGTCTCTAGGCAGCAGATGAGGATGCTGATGCAAATGCAGATGCTGCTGCTGCTACTGCTGCTGCTGTGGCCGATGTTATTTTCCCGATGACCGCAAACAGTCTAGACCAAAAAGTGCATGTCCTGCGAGGAAGGACAGCGGGACCGAAGAGAACTGTGCGTGCTAGCCAGGCAGCCAGCCAAAACAGCAGCCAACAGATATCCGGGTAATGAAGGATCCAATATACAAAAGCAAACTCCAATACGAATGCGAATACGAATAATTTAAATATTTAATTAACACATTCCGGCGGCCGGGAGACGCCATCGTCGCGCGTGTGTGTGCAATTAATGCGGGAATAGGCGCAATTAAGTTTGTCGCAGTCCGCTCGAGCAGGGATTGTTGCCATGGCTTATCTGGTGATTCCGATCGAGCTTCAACCGGGCACTTCACCTGGCCTCCTCCAGCCTCTCCCGGCTTCGGGCTACGCAACGTGCTTCTTGTTGGGCTTCGTAGCAAACGGGGATGTGTGCCGGCGGCTGGCCAAAGATTTATCTGCATCCGGTGTCCAGTTACCATGGACACTCGGCATCGGCCTCTCAGGCACTCAGCCTCTCAACCTCTCTCGGTTTGAATGATGCGCATCTTGGGCATTTTGGAAGTAAATTTGTGTGCAAATGGGCTTTTTATTTGGCTCATGTTTCCTCCGGCCATGGCTGTCTCTGCCCGGCCTCAGAATGCGCTGTCTCGTATCTGCTGGATACCTGTGCTCGAGCCCCGATCCTGATTCCGATCCCGAGATCGCATTCAAACTCGTCGCTAGTTCGCTGACATGAGCGGTTGCGGAAATTCGCCATCGCTGAGATCATGGAGCCAGCATATGATAGGCAATTCATACATAGGTTCCAGCTTCAGTTCCAGTGCCAGAGCAAGTCCAAGTCCAAGTTGAAGTCATGTAGCATGTCCATAAATATGCCCATTCGGATCTCTGATGGCACTTGCCTCCGAACTGGGGGCCTTCTTCTTAAAGTTTATTTGCGCCATTGCCAGCTAAAGAGTTTACTGAAAGCTTATGACTTTGCTGGAGATCAATTAATATTACCCATTAGTTTTTAAGGCCTCCGCTTTATATGCATTATTAATAGTAATTGGCAAGCAATTTGTTAGATCAGCGGCTTAAATCACGGCTCAGAATGCTACTGTCTTGAAAGCATTATGAATGATTAGCAGCAATAAAAAATAAGTTGTTAATTAAATAACTTAAATGCCGGTCAGCTAATAGGAGACACATTCATTTTTCAAGACTTAATTGACTTTGTGAGTAAGATTTTTATACTTTTCTTTATGGGTTTTTCTGATGGTTTTTATAGGAAATAGATAATGATTATGAAAAGAAAATCTATGGTTGTTAAATGTTTTTATTAAATATTTTTGTGGTGCAATAATTTAAGCAAAGATTAAAAGTAGTTTTAATAGGAAAAGATCAAAAGATTAAAATCAAATGGTTTATACTTATATTTAGATAAAAATATAGTATAGTTATGCCTACAAATTTTATTTATTTGTTAAAGTCTTCTTACCATAAGTTGCTCTAATGCATAACTGAATGCAATACTTCGGCATTACCTGAATCACTTGAAGGGATTTGAGTTGCGTTACCTTTACAAACTGACAGGACAAAATTGGTACCGATACCAATAGGGGTAGCCAAAAAAAAAAAACGCATCACGGCTCACAGAAAGGACATCGCCTGAAAGTTGGGAGGGAAAAGTCATTTGCTTGCTCGTCCGACAAGATGTTTGTTCGTTCGGCAAAATAAAGTACACACTGTCTGGTCGGAAAAGGGGCGTAGAATCCAGGAGCACAAAGGGGGCTTAGCGGGGACTTTGGCGGGGGACAACGAAGGCAGTTGAGCTGCCAGGGACATTTGGGATAACATGCGAACACGGCATATTTGCCGGGATACAAAACGCCAAACGCTGTCTTCCGACCACTCAGCCACTAGGTAATGAATGGATGCGCATGCATGACATGGATGCAATTTTCGGCAAAGACCCGGCCCAACCAAGCCCAGCCGGGTATAGGCCCCTTTCGGGGCTCGCCTGATTATCTCGTGTTCTGCGCAGCTATATACCCCATATCCTCATATTACGTGGCTACCAAAAAACCCACTCTACGTAACTAATATATGTAAGGCAGTGCGTAGACATGGACGCACTCGTACACGGAGGAAACTGAAATTTATTGAACTTGATTGAGGTAAAAAACATTTATTTATTATGTTATTTATCATTTAAGTAAATAATAATTGTTATTATTAAAATCTGAACAGCTGTTGCTGTTTTATTTTCGTTTTATTCTTTATCTATCCCCAAAGTCCAAAAGAAAAATAAAATTTGATTTCCAGCTATACCAATAATACATTTAAGGATGAAATAAATACAACTTTCCCTGCTTTCTTGCTGTGCACTCATATCCACGAAAAGCTGTCTAGTTGCTGGATCGCTTTGGGCCCTTTTTGGAGTCCTTGAATGGACAGTGCTCTGCCTTTTGATCGGAGGCTAGTTAATTGGCTATTTCGCCAACTCTATGGTATTTCTAAATTGGATCAAAGGTGTGATACGGAAGGCAGCTGGCACCACCCCAAGAGAGCCGCCCGCTATCCCCAAGGCCACCCTCTCTACCCTCTGGTTTTTCCATTTTCCGGCCATGTGTACTAATTAAAAGCTGGCAAATTCGTGGCCCCAAAAAAATAGCAAGGCTGCTGAGGCAAGCATTTTGGCCATATTTCGCGACTGGCCCAAAGGAGGCGGGGCTTTCCAGTTGCAACTCCTGTGCCAGAGCCACAACCACCACCCACCGCTCGCCGCCCACCGCTCGCCGCCCACCGCCCACTCCGCGGCGGCAGCTGGAAAGAGCGGTGCGACGCAGTGCACACACACACTGTCCGTCTCATTCGTGCCAGAAGGAGAAAACCCGTTTTCCACTGCACATGCGCAACTTCCACTGTTCCACTGTGCAACCACCGCGTCCTCTGCGCCCCTTTGCCGGCCTGCGCGGCGCTCTCTCGCTCGCTCTCTTTGGCAGGAGTGGGCTTTTGGCCAAAAGCGAGCATGCAACACGACTAGTATGCGCTCGAACTCGGTAATACGCACATCATGGGCGAGAGTGGGCGCGCAAGGTCGCAGCAGCAGCAGTGGGCGGTGGGTGGTGATGGGTGGCTTTGGGTGGCAGTGCCAGAAATAAGCCGAAAAATCGCGAATAAGCCAAAAGTGCGTGCTCCCGACAAAGCCACCTACGAGTTCTACAACCAAAATAAACACAAATCGGCGAACGCTAGAAAGTAACATATTTTTGAGTGCCAAAACCATCAAAGTCACGTGCCCGCCAGCTGAAAATGTCTCGGTCTAGTCTTGGTTCTATAACGCCTTTGACCTCCAAGCACGCCGAAGCTTTACAAGTTGAGTTGTTGCCCCGTGCGGCATGGACTTTGCACCCGGCAGCCCCAGTTTTAACCTGGCCAAAACGGCCACTGTTGCCGGAACTACACGCTGTCACAGCGCTTTCATGTAAGTATTCTTTTAGTTCACTATTTTTGTGGTGTGTTTTGAACCAAAGTTATGAGGAAATAGAAATTTTTTATTTTTAAATCTTTGGATTTTACATTTTGTTTAAGCATTCCAAGTTATGTTAATCTGTTGATTGTTAATGTTATTGAATGTTAAACAAATGTGTGAACAACTAAATAATAAAATAATTTACCAATTCAATTTTTATTAATTAATTTAACCTTAGCAGAATAAATATTAAAAGCAGCTAACGCATACATTTATTGCTTTCAAATTTAGTAATATTATGCATTTTTCTATTTAATAAATTGTGTATTTTAAGTAATTTACTATAAGTTATTCGTTATAAGTTATAAGTGATAAAAGAGTATAACATAAATTTAAATTAATACATTGAAACACACCAACAAATAATTCCAAATAGGAAATAATTGTAGTACATTTATATATAGCAAATGTTACTATAAAAAGTATTTATAAATGCTTAAATAATGCAAAAGGTAATGGTGAATAGTCATAAAATTTATATCACTCTCATCTATCCTTTAGTCAGATCACAATTCCCGTTGGATTTGATTACAAAACTTGATTAGACAGATATAGATAATGAAATAAAGCAGTAATCAGTTATTAAAAACACACTCTGACATATTTATTGAAACTTAATCAGTACATATATACAATAATAGTTTTAACGGCTAACAATTTATAAAACTTTATGGTGCATATAAAGAAGCCTTTGTAGTTAATGTTTAGTTTTATAAAAATAAAGTAACATTACTGAAAAATAATGTTACAAGTGGTATTTATATGACTTTATCATAAAATAAGTTTAAGAAAATATTTACAGCTCGTCCTGTGGGTAAACACTTTAGTTATCGTTGGCTACACACTTTAAGGACGTTATTTTCAGGGCTTTTATTCAAAAAGCTTATCCAAATCAGCCCTCATATCAGAGGTGCTGGACCATCCGACTGTTGCATATGTTTCCATAAATTTTCGCCGGCCAGCAGAGAAATGCCATGCAATATGGCTTCAAAAAATATATATATGTACATATGAGAGGAAAAATAATATGGGGGAAAAGAAAAAAATACCTGACTAAGAGTTTTCTCCAGCGCTCTCGTTATTCCAATTTTTTATTCGTATGATGAAAAGCCACGCAACTATGTTCGTATGTTCGTCGCGTGTCTGGGACCATAAACAGAAATTGTTTCGCAAAACGCCTCCGTCGCTTTTGCGGGCGCACCATCGACATTGCAAAATAAACCTGCACAGAGCTACAGAAACAACAAAAAATTATCATGGGCAAAATAATCATATTCATAAATATGCTTTTCCATTTTCCCCGCCACCGATATATACACATATATATATAGTATGTAGTAGTGTATATAGTGCTCCCTTAGCCTAGGCAGCTATTCATCAGCGCATCATGTTTAAGCGTTCGTGGCGTCGATGATACAACCGATAAGAGACCAATTTCGCAATTGCGGCGCTGGAATTTTTAATTAGTTCAAGAAAGCCGCAGCCGGCTGTCGGCTGTCGGCCAGGTAGCTCTCGTTATGGCCAAGAGTTGGAGAGCCCAGAGTCAAAACCAGTCGAGAACGAAACAATATCCTCTGAAGCGCACACGAAACGCGGCCAAAAATTTGCATACTGCTAGCCGCTGCGCTACTTTGAAGGTCCGAGGATGGAGACGACCATAAAATGTATTAAACTAAAGTATGTGTTAAGTGCACATGTCACAGGTCGAATTCACTAGTGTTATGATTTATCTCTTTTACGGAGTCACATGACGTTTTGACTAAACAAGGGAACAAATACTCGGGTAATTACTAACTAGTCATGAATTAATAGGTGACACAAGCTTGTGTTCTGTTTTGTTTTCAGGCATATACTTATTTTACGAAAAATTAATTAACGATTTGCTAAAGTATTTCTCATAAATTTGTATATTTTGTTAAGTTATTATATTATTTATATTTATTCATAAATTATATTCCGCGTTCGTAAGTGATTGTTCTTTCAAACAAACCAAAAATGTACATCAAAATTACTTTTAAATCAATCCAAGTTTATTATTAAAGAAATTCTTTTTTGATGGATGGATTAGCTCTTAATTTTCACAGTTGTTTCGCAAATTGTTTTATTATTTTAATTACTAGCTTATAGTTATTTACTACTGCTATCGTTACCATTATCTTCCACTTTATTCAAGCCTCTTTACCTAGCGTTAATCAATCTTGTAATGAATTAAAAAAAAGAAACAAAATAATTAACAGTTTTGTTTGGGCTTCGAGACTAAAAAGTATTTTGTTTCCAATGGAATTTTCGACTGGCTAGACTTTGTGTGGTGCGGTGGCGGTTAGGAAAAATTGGTGGTTGCCGGTTTGACGGCGAGAGTGGAAGTATGGAATAATTAAAAACAATTCAATTCGCAATTTGCACCATAATAAAATAAAATTACATATTCATTTATGCAGAATATAACCGCTAAACTGCAACTGCAACGCCGCAGAGGCCCGGCTTGGGTTTCGGCCTCGTCTTTGGCCAGTTGGCCGCATGCAACCGGATTGCACTTGGGTGCAGTGGAGCAAGAAGTTGGACCTACACGAAGGGTCGTTGCCTGCTTTCGGCTGTGGGAATTGCTATGTGTTGCATACTCGATTGATTGTTCCCAAATAGAAAATACTATATATATTGGGTTCCTCTCTCTCTCTCTCCTTGTAGAGCTTTGTAGCCGCTGGTTTTGGGTCAATCTCTACATTGTCTGAGCCCCTGAATATTCATAGTGCCGTCTAAGAGCGGCGGCATGCAACTATTTCTCGCGTTCGACTAAAATAGAATTTGTTCCATTTGATGGTAGACTGAATGCACCTTTCTGCCTGTCTAGCTGCCAACCTCTCATATTTTTTAGTGAAATGCATTTTTATTTTAATGAAGAGCAGCGGCATTGCACGCACATTTCACCGCGCTGCCTTGTTGGGTGTGTAAATTATTGCGAAATATTGCAAATGCGCTTCTAAGCAAACATAACTTATTAATGCTTTCAACCCATTCTCACCATTAAATGCGGAATTAGTTTTGAGGTGGAGGCAATGCAAAATTACTGGGTGTGGATATTGTTATAATTATTTCTATAATTTATCGTACACTGTCTCATTAGTTTATTAATTAAAAAATGCAAGAAAAGAGAGCAGTCTCAGGTTCGGTAATTAACAATTGATAAGATCTTTTCAGCGGAGATTTCATAAATATTTTTTCTTAATATGTGAACAAAGTGTATATCTGAAATTAACAATGAATTATCTGAGTATATATTTATTATTTAAAAACCAAAACTATTGCAATATACTTTATAGTATATGAAAAGCAATGTTTAAAACCTAATTACCTCCTTTTTGTTCTCTCAAATTCACTTATTTACCTGCTAAGACTCTTACCAAAACCGTCCAGCTATGAAAAGGCCAACGATTAGCCGGAAAACGAGTTTAGTTTATTGTTTTTAGGGGTCACTTTTAACGGGAGCCACCGCTACAGAGTGTGTTTAGCGTTCGTGCTGGCGATTAAGTTGTTCATTCGCTTGGCACGCTTTTTGTAGGCAAAGCACCGCCAGAGGCAACGGCAACCCCTTGGATGTTATTAAAAAATACCAGCCTCCCAATGGCAGGAAGTAAATGAAATATTTTCTACAAAAATTCTTATATAATGTCTTTATTATCATCCCTAGCTTAGCCCCACAAGGGTGATATTTCATAGAATACATAGAATACAACTCCTACAGTTGCAGGTGGAAATAATATTTTCAAAAAACTTATACATACAAATTTGTGCTTTATACAATACATTAATCATTTATCAATACTATCTTCAGGTTTTTCCTATTTATATTTCAATTTAAATCAATCAATATTATTCAACTTTAGTTAACCGAAAAATAAGCATTTAAATTCCATTAAATTGGCTGCTTTAAAAGTAGGATTCACCGGCATTCTCGATTATTTGCGGACTTGCAGCTTAACACTCTGTTGCCTGATGTCCTTTTTGGCCAGGTGGACAGGGTGAAACAGGGCCAACACGATGGCGATATAATGGAGAGAGTGTTGGGCCTGCAAAGGTCTGGCGCTTGCGGATGAAGAACAGTGAATTTATAAAAAAATGTGAGTGCTTTCATTGACGTTGGTTTATCGGAGGTGGCATTCCCGGGCTTTTTACATTGTATGCTGGCCATGAAGACCAACCTTTTATTTAAATGTTAACAATAAAAATGAATTTGCATTTATTGATTTTCGGCCAGTGGTGTTTGCCGGCATTGGGTGGCGACACTTTTTTAAACAGGTCATATCCACATTCACATCCACAGCCACGTAGCGAATCAGCCGCAATCCCTGGCTGTTATAGGCAGAGCTTGTGCCTGCTTTATTTTTTCTCTTCCAGGAAGCTTTGATTGAATTTTTGAATAGTTGGCCGGGCAGCTTTAATAAGCCTGTTGGATATACCATTATTGTCTTGAAGGTGGCCAGCAACCGAAGGGGAACACACACGCCAGCTCAGACGTAATAAAGATCCTGCAGTGGCCGTTTGTTAAGCCTTTGTCTAGCAGCCATTTTAAGTGCCATAAAAAACTCCAAAAGTTGTAGGAACAATGTAGACAGCGTGTTTTCATTTTATGCGAATTAAGCTGCCACTTGAACAACTTTGCCGGCAACGGCGACTGCGACTGGACCGCCGAGACCGAGACCGACACTGACAACAACAACGACAACGACAACGTCACTGACGGTGGCAGTCCAAGAACAACACAGAGTCGCACACACAGACCATCAGCACACACAAGTGTTAGGTACCCACGATTGTCCGTATGTGGAATGAATTTAGCAGAGGAGGAGTCAGGATTTTTAATGAATTTTTAGAGCTTAAGTTGGGATTTTAATCTATTTTGCAGTTGATCTTTATACTAAGGATGGTAATCCAAATTTCTATAAAGTTTAAGTAAAGGGCAAGGTATTAAAAAAGGTATTTTTTAATAAAAAACTTAAGTCAGTTAATTATTTTAAATTATATACTTTGTAAGAGTCTCTAAACTTATACAAAATTGCAGTCCCCTTTGCTTGTTAATCCTCTCTCACCCCATGAACATGCAGCAATTTCGCTAAAGTATTTAAAAATATTGTGGCATAATTTCAGGAGGATGCCAGGACACGGCCCGCCAGCATTTCCTACAGGGCACGAAGGACATCCTCGGCAACATCAAACGAGAGCGCCCACAAGGGATACAGTTGTTAACGTGGCCAAGGAGCAGCAACGACTATGGCGGGTACAACAACACAAACATGGCAACCGAGTAAAGGCAGCAAAAGGACGAAGGACAAAGGACAACGGACGGAGGAGAACACTTTATGTGCATATAATGTTCGCCAACACACACAGACATATACATACATATACCACCTCGAGTACAGTGTCGGCCAAGTTGCGGGGAATTGTTAATATTGTCTGGGCCTGTAAGCAGCATTTACATGCTGGCCGACACCACGTACTACATACGTCCTGGCTGATGGACGACGGTTTGAAGCTCCTCGTCCTGCTCCTGCTGCAGCTCCTGGTCCTGGTCCTGCTGCAGCTCCAGCTCCTCCTCCTGCTCCTAAGGATGATGATACCCGCTTTAAGTAGGCCTCCTCTGGTAACAGACATTGTTTTAAAAATATGTACATGCATGCACTTTGCAGATGTTGAATTAACTGACGAAACCGGCAGCTTTCATTAGAAGCGAAGGCTAGATCCAGGGAAAGGGGAGAGATGTGGGGTGAGTATATACCATATACATATCCAGCAAGTATGGAGTATAACACTCCGTAGCACATGGCACAGTCTAGATTCTATGCATTAATATGTGTGGCTAAAAGCGTGGGGTCTACTTCAAGTTAGGGCTCCAAAATTTAAATGAGAAAGGGTTTCAATATCTTCTGTTGCAGGAAATAACTTTAATTTTAGGGGTAACTTAAAAACTTTAATTTTAAGTCAACATTATTTCAAAAATTTAAGATAATCTTTTAAATTATTTGCTGTAGAGAACAAATTAAGTAAATAGATTTAATGTAATTCCCATCGTATTTTGCATTCAAGAGTTTTAAGCAATCCTCAAAAAAGGATTTAAATAACAATTCTTTAAAATCTCGACTCCAAAGTGCACTTGAATCATTCCGGAGTGATAGCTTACCTTGGGTTATTCCGGCTGAGGCCCGGTGTGTGCTCCACCGGTAATCGATTGGACACGGTCTCGCTGCCGGATTCAGTCCTCGAGCATCTTAGGTATTCGGATCAAAAATAATGATGCGAGAGAGTAAATGAGATGCCATTCCGTGCTATTCAAATCAAATGGCGTGGGATGCATGTGAAGTGGTACGCACATGCGAAGGTACACCACACCACGAATACAACTCAGAACCTGAATCCAAATCCTGAATCCCAATCCCAATCCCAATCCATATCTATGTGGATGGCTTTGATTATACCCATGTGTGTGCGTGTATATAGGAGTGTGTATCCTGCGTCCTGAAAGTAACACACATGGATAGCTCGCTCATTTACCGCCTACTGTCGCCGGTAGTCATTCGTCAGTCAATCCGCCGCTCCTGCTCCAGCTCCTCCTCCTCCTCCGTGGCCCGTACTCCCATCCGGATACGGATCCAGGCATGTGCGCCAAACCAGCGCACATTCGTCAGAATTTGCATTTCAATTCGAATGTCAGGATGACGGAGCGTCGAATTTGGGTGGCGTTGCCATCGGAATGAAAATAAATCACGCTGCTTTACCGCATAGTCAACTGGGAGCGGGCATAGGAGGGGGCTTGGGTATGGGGGGATAGCCATGTGGATGCGGATGGCAAGATGGGAATGGGTACGCACCACAAGAGCAAAACAGAGCCACCATTAAACCAAAACAGAGCCTGGGGCGTTCTGCGGGGGTGGAACTCATTTATTCGCTTCTTTTTCTGCTATTTTTTTTTTCGAATGCGAAAATGAATGTGGAAACTTTTCCGCCATCATTTTGAGTGATGTCAATTAGATTGATTTGATCAGCGAAAATATGTGATTTATCAGACAGCAACAGCACCAGGGCGGCCCCAGGACATTCGTCTCGTCTCTCCGGGTGCGGGTTCCCATACCTACATCCTATATCCCTATCCAGAGGCGGACCACGGTGCGTATGAATATCTAATGCAGAGCACTGACACACACACGTACGCAATTCGCTTCATCACTTGTCCGTCCGCTCGTTCGTTCATCTACTTCATCAATCAGTCATCTAACTATATGTTAGTTGTGGTGTCTTGCCACATATCAGGATATAAATACCTTGAATGGGAAAAATGCAGCCTTGCTCTTTAAGGGACAGCATTTAGGTAAATGGCTGAAAATATTATAAATTTTATATAAAGTGAGATAATTTAATATGGCAAGTCAAACGGGCTTGACTCTTTATATATTTCCCATGGTTACAACCCTTTTTTCAAATATTTAATAATAATTTTATAGGGCTCTGTTCTTAAAAAATCAATTAAAATAATATTTTAATTCCTATTAAGCTGTTCATACTTTACAATGCAATATATATTTGTTTTATAAATAAACTACCCTTGAATACTATCTCATTATTATTTTAAATACTATTTTCTTTTATATTTTTTACTATCTGGCAAATATTAATTAAAATAAAGGATTAAATGAAATTCGAAGCTGCTTTTCCAAATTGTAGGGAGTTGAAAGACTCTTTTGAATACTTAATATACAGTGTATCTTTTATACTTTAATAAACCATGCCAATATTTGTGTATAATTTGTATTATTTTATTTAAATATTTTCTACATGTTTACATACCATATTAGCAAACAATTCAACGATAGAGTCATTATATATTAACCCCTTATTATTTCCAAATGAGATACAACCTCTCCCCTCATTAAGTCTCCAAATTATTAAGGTAAACTATCCCAAGGAAAGCCAACTCCAGCGGGTGTTACCCCCACCAGGCCCGTGTTATAACGACCATAATGAGGGGATATTTGATTAACCGCTCTCGCCCCAATTGTGGGAATATAATATAGTTACGAGTGCGAGCAACGTATCCGGCTGGCGAATCACTTCGGCAAACAAAAGCGGCACGTTACTAGCAACGCCTACGATATTAATAAACCATTGGGCGAAGCACTTGCGGCGCCGCACAAAGCAAATAAAATAAATCAAATCGGAGAAGGAAAGCAAGCAAATCGCAATCTGAACGAGCGCCAGGCTGTAACAAGGGGAGTCCCCCGTATTTTTTTTTTTTGTAACCCAAAATTTATGCGCGCTCTTTGCCTTTGGCCGCTCCCACGCAATGTTCCGTAATATTTACGGATCGGGGGAATAGGGATCGGGAGCTGGTCCTGCGGTTGCGTTCTATCCCCCATTTTTTTTTGGGGTGGCTACATGTGTCAATAACTCATTTTCAAATGGAAATAACATCGAATAAAATTCGCGCTTCCTCTATGCTTCCTTTCACTGCCAGTGCCAACGCCAGTGCCATGTGTGTCAATCCATTTATTCTCGTTCTCTTTGGGCCGTGGTCTGGGCCATGGCCCGTTGCCCCCGCCGCTGACTGACTGATGAAATATCGTGACAAGCAGTATAAAAGCTATTAAAGTCGAGTGTAGATGGCGCTACTTGAATTTGTCAAAATGTCTTTTACGCGCAGCCGGCACCCGGAATCCCCAATACACGCCTATGGGCCACCTCCAACCCCAGCAAACCTATGCCCACTCCCACTACCAATTCCAATCCCCGATCCGAAGCCACCCACTCACCCACTCACACACACATGCCAAATGTACGGAATATGTCATGGGAACGGGTGAAACTTTGATTGATGCCGTTGTGTCACGCAGGCGCGCATGTGGCTAATGGGCGGTCGCCGGCATAAAAAACCAGTCGACTTTTTGGTCTTGCGGGTCGGGGAAAGTCAGGGGAGTGGGAAATCGCGCCAATCAATTGAGTGATGTTGCCAATTTGGGCATTGTTCAGGCCGACGATTCGATGAGCTATCTTAATCGAACCTCAGATGCTGGTTACTCGCGATCAGGCAGAACCAAGTCAGGGTATTGAGAAATGCACGAAAAGAAAATTAAATCGAGTTACGAGGGTCTTTTTCTAGATATATAATATATATATGCTTCATAAAATTATGAAAATAAATATTTATATACATAAATCTTTTCTAGTAATTAAATTAATAGTTTGATTGTTAAGGAAGATCTTCTTACTCTTGCCCCCTAACTCCTACACTAATTCACTCGACATTTTCTGAATTAATACCCTTCTGCATGAGGTAACCCGACATTTCTTCCTGTGCAGTGTCCCGCTGTTGTTCCAGTGGCGTCCACAAATAAACGCGCGCCCCAAATGCATCAAAGTAACGAGCTCAAGCTGCGCACCACAGTCCGTCCTGGTCAAGAGAAGCCTTTAAAGGGGGCTTGGCCAGGTCGGGGACGGGGGTATATCCACTCAAATGCCCTACAAGCGACTGGCGCCTGCAGTTGTGATATATGAAATTAACTTAATAAAGCAGTGAAATATCGCCAGTGAATGGAACGCGGTTCGCGAGACTCGATCAGCGGGCGCTAGGCGACTTGCTGCGACTCCATAAATTGTTGGCACTTTGGGGGTCAGTAAGCGCCGGAGACGGAGAAGTGCCATCCCGCCACACCTGAGGTGTCCGCTGGCTTTTTCTTCTTTTTTTATTTTTATTTTTGTCTTAAATAGATTCTTGACCAAGCTGGTGATAATTCACAAAAGTGAATGGCCAATTAAAAAGGATTTGTAAGACATGAAAGGTTAAAGTACTGAAGAGATTGTAAGGAAGTAATTGTCAAGGCATTAAAATAATCTTTCTTTCTTTTACCTTTTGACACAAATAATATCTAGAAGATTTCAGCATTGAAAAAGTTCTCACTAGCTTTTCTGAATTTTGTTCTGAGCTTAAAAAAATATGATAATATTGATTGAAAACAGTTTGCGTTGATTAAATACGACTTTAAGTTTCACAAGAATTTCGGTGAATATTTCTAAGCACTTTCTTAAATGAAATGAACCCTTCAAGGAATCTTTAATAATCTTAAGGGCTTTAAAGTTACTCATAGATAAGGAATGTGCCCCCAGTCTTGCCGATTTAACTCTTTTTTGCCTCAAAAATATTTAGCCAGTTTAATTTGAAATTCCCCCAGGAGTTTAAGCTGTCGAATTGCATTTCGAAGGACCCCAAAAAGTCATCTGGGGGGTATGTGTGGTCACCACAAGAGTGTGTGCCCGCCTGGCCCGATGATGGGATGATGGGATTCTGCGCCATTGTTCCATGGAGCCCCATTGTCTGGGCTAAATTAAGCAAACTTTGCATGGGTGCCGTGCATAGTTTCGTCCCAAATCAATTCACCCGGAGCCGAGGCCCACCTTATCTCCAAGCTCCACACGCTCATCCCTCCCCCAGAAGTCAGAAGGATTCTAAAGGAGCAGCAGCAGCAGCACCCTTGCCAGCCTTAACTTTTCACTGTGCCCCGTGTCTCTAAGCCATGGCCATGAGCAGCGAGCAATAAATTACGTTAAAGACGCCAGTGCCAGGAATCGGTCCCAGAAATTTGCATTCCATACACCAACACCACCACCACCCCTTTCTCGGCAGGAGCGGCACACGACGCATCATCATAATTAATAAGAGACAATTTGACAATGGCCCTTTAGCGTTAACAGCGATATTACTTTCAACGGTGGCGAAGTGAGCAGCCGCCGGAAAGCACACACAACATACACACAGCAGCAAGCACACTCGCACACTCAGAGGATGGAACACACCCCCTTGCCATTTTGCGCCAAATTAAATTCAACCTCAATTGAGGGGTTAATTTCTATCACCAGGCAAACAAAAACAAAAACAAAAACGCCCAGCCCGCAGACGCTGCCTGGGGTGGCCTTCGCCCTCCTCTCCTCCTTCTCCACATTTCTCGAGGGGAGTGGATTTTGGGGTGGCGGCAGCATTGGGCTGCCAGGTCGTCCCCATTATCTGCATCGAGTTCCACATAGAAAATCATTACGGCATTCGCACCATGAGACGTATTCAATTTGAGTGTCGCTGAGCTCTTTATTACGTTAGTGTGAAAGTCGCGTGCAACAAAATCCTGCCCGTACACTGAGAGAAATAATAACGAAGTAAATAAATAGATCAATAATTAAAATGTTTTTATGCAAAAGAATATTAACAATCGTAAAGGCTTTTTAACCTTAGTTAAAAGAGTTAACATTTTTGATGTGCCTTTGAATGGTCAAGTCTTTAGTTAAGGGTCAAAACAAAAGATTTTATATATTTTTATTGTTAAAGAATTAAAAATTACCACATACATTCAAATGATATTCGATTTTGTATTATTATTTTTTGATTAAAATCCAAAGATACATTTGGGACAGCATCACCAGAGAAACCAATTACTTTTTGCTAGTAAATTATAATTAATAAATATTAATTTAAGCTTTTTTAATTAATATAATAATCATTTCCGATTTTGCTGGACCAGTTAAAGTTTGTTAAAAATATTTTTGAACTTAAATTCATTTTCTATATTTCTCCCTGTATAGTCCTGGGGCATCCCCCGGCCACTGGCCCACCTCCAGCGCCCTTGGCATTCATTCACGGTGCGTAAGTCACAGCAACAACAATAACAGAGCCCGGCATTTTGGTGGAGGAAGAGGTAGTCCTCTATGGGCTACGGGGAACGGGAAGTGGAAGTGGCCGTGGCCGTGGATGTGGAAGTAAATTGAAAGCATGCTGCGAGGCAGGAGAGTCCTCTCCTCCCGCAGCCCTAACCCTTCAATTGGCAGTGCCACGAAATCCATTAGCAGGCAGCGTGCGGCGAGGAGAGAAAGCCGAGCTCGGAGCAGGAGCAGGAGCTAGAGCAGGCGGTGACCATGAGGCTTTTATGCACGGAGCGTCCTGTCCTGCTTCGTTTTTTGGTTAACCATGGGCATTCCACTCTACCCCCGGCACCATTGCCTGCTTTCAATCTCGACGAGACTCATAAACATATGCGCCTCACGTCGTTTGGCGTGAATTTAATGTGGCGGCGGCAGAGCAGAGTAGACGACGACGACGACGACGAGGTTGACTCGACACCCCGGCAGCAGTAGACTTTCAGACCTTCAGACAGACGCTTAGCCGTTTGCCTGATGAGGTTACTGACTTTGGCGAATTAACTCCCACCAGGAGCCCGGGAGCTAGAGCGTTCCTGGGGTCGCTGGCGAACCGGAAACCACTGCATTTTGTTTGGCCCGAAAACCGGGGTGGCACGCTTCAACGCCTCGGAAAATCTCAGGGGACACTTTAGCAGTACAATGCAGCATTTAGATAAACCGAGACTTTAGAGCCCTTCCTGACTTGGAGTAGTAGCAAGTGAAGAGGCTGGGTCCTGGAAATCAATCCTTCACCACGGGGGTATGTCCTTGTAGCCAGATTAGTTAAATGCGAGTTCAAGGGGATATCCATCCAGGGGGTTTGTTTCCTTTGCTCATTTAATTGAAATTAATAGCGGCCGAAATGAGGAGAAAAAATGACATTCGAATTAGAAGGAATATTAATGATCCTAGATTGAAACATCTGTATCCTGAAGGGCCTAATATTCAAGGATTATATGTTGTGAACTTTATATTTAATATGATATTGTTTTTATTTCAATTTATATATGATATCAGCACATCGACAACCTCTACGACTCCTTTCTCTTCTTTTTTTGATTATATTATTCCAGAATTTAGGTTTAGCCGAAGTTCGCTTCCTTTCTTGTTTTATTCGTGTCTTTCAAATCAAATCGAATTAATCACTTTCACAGACAAGGAACTTACTAAAGTCAACATATGCCACTAAGCGGCCTGTTATTTTAGCCACATTTCACCGGATTGCTGCCCTCCGATCTAATCAAACAATCAAATAGAAATAATCGGGCATATCAAAGCCCCACTACACTATATATACAGGGACAAGTGCCCCAAAATCCGGAATCTGAAATCCAATTGGGACGGCTCACCGATGCTAGCTGCCATAAATTTTATTTATTTATGTGGGCACCGTTTTGTTTTCCGCTTTCGCCTGGGAACGGGGCATGGGGATGGGGGTATATCGGCCCGAAAATCGACCATGAATATCAATGGGGGAATTGTGCGTCACCGGCACGCGCCGCCTTCATCCGATACAGTGAGACTCGGGCTTAGGACGACGACTGCCTCCAAATCTTGGGCCAGACGCTCGTCCTCTGTGTGTGTGTGTGCGAGAGGGGGTGTGTTTCCCGGGAGCTATTGATATTGTTTTTATCAGCCAGACGAGGGGCTCACGACCTGGCCGCGGGCCTCGAGACTCGAGCACTTGTGCTCCTGATGCGTATTTAATTTTATTTTATTCGGGATTTCTTGCACCAAAGGGGAAGTAAATCACGGCATTTGCTGCTACTGTTTTTTTCCCCTTTTTGGGGTGGCCGATCCTGGACCGGGACCAGGATTCAATAGCCACACACTATAAGCATATGTGTGCAGATGTGTGTTCTTTGTGCCGGCTTACACTTGTCTTGGACAAAAAAAAATTGACGTGGAGTGGAGTGTTGATTGCCCGCCATTGGCACACAAGATAAATGAGTGTCTGCCCTCGGATTCGGCAGCAGGAGCAGCGGAGCAGCTTTCGTATTAAATTCATGAAAGTTAAGTGCTTGGTAATTGATGTTATAAAATATTTATGACAGACAGCCAGGCATCAGGCAGTTCCGTTAGTCCGAAACAGGTAAGAGTGCGGCACTACAGTCCTTCACTTCAACTGATGGCCAAAGTTAGATTCGTCCCTTAATTGACATTAATTATTTAAAAGGACGTCGTGCGAATCCTTCGACCTAAGTGCCGCTCTTTGCCCCTGCGGTAAACCTTGCTCCAAAAACGAGCCTTAACTAAGTTGGCAAATTGGAAAAAGTCCTGTTTTTATCTGCCAATTCAAAGTTCAAAATAACTTCCTTGCTTTCGCCGAAAAAATGATGCCCTACAGGATGTACTATTTACATTATTAGTTAAAAGGTTCTAAAAAAGTAGGTTTTTTTTGCCATAATTACTAAAGCTGTTTTTTTAAGTTTAAAAAATTGTTTTTAAGTTTATTAAGGATATGGTGCTTATAGTAATGAAAACTCTCTCTCAATACCTTTAGTTCTTTAAAGATTTTTTGAAATACTAACTAAAGTGTTCCTCAAGCAATAGTTTGTCCTAAAACCCACTTTTTCTCAGTGCCCTGTCTGAGTTATAGTTTCAATTCAACACCCCAGACAGACTGTGCTCTGGATTTTGACTTGGTTCACTTGACCGGACAAAAACACTCTCCCAACTGATGATAATGATGCTGTTGGCGACTATGTGTTTGCTTATGCCGGTTGAGCCTTGTGTGTCCTTGGTGCAGGGTCCTTGCAGAGGCTGGCTTTGATGTTTCCCCCCCAGCAGGATGATGAATTATATTTGACATCTATGTGCTTGGACCCCTCTATTGCGGCATTAACATGTGTGTACCTCATAGTGGCAAGAGGTAGGGCAGCGTGTCCTCGTGCATGCGCACCAAAAAACCACCCACCTTTTGCCATCCACTTGGATATGTTTATTTTACTGTCAAAACATTAAAGTAAACTCCGCCGAAGCCGCCGCCGCCGCACAGGGTTGATTGTTATCAAGGGGCGGTGTCGACAGCCTCGTACCTCTTACCTCGAACTCCTCGGAAAGACACATACATATATACTTGCGAGGGTGGAATATATGTATGCACGTGTATCCCGCTGGCCACCTTCAGACAAGTCTATTTGCATATGTTGACGCGACATACTCTCGCAGATCCTGCTGGATTTCCTGCTTAACTGGGAGAGCCCCAGACACACATGCCTTTCTGACAACTCATAACAATCACTCATCATAAACCAGGTCGTCGGAGGAGGGATAACTCCAAGTTCTTCTTAAAAAGTCAGCCAAACAATAGACATGGAGACAGCCACAAATTGCAGGTGAAGCAGAGCTGAGCTGCTACTTAAGGCGGAATAGGAGCTGGAATCCCTCTGGCTTATAAGTTAATGACTTGCCAATTAGTTAATTAGCCAGCTCCTGCTGCGTCCTTCGACGTCTTATCCCTTTGATTGCCCCGTCCAGCGAGTCAGCGAGTCAGGCCACTCAATCTGAGGGAGTCTGAGTCCGATTCCAAGTCGGGGCATCTTGCGGTCAATTAAAACAGTCCGCAGAATAATTGCCAAGAAATTTATTCGCTTCATTAACTTGTGAGGCAGCACGAAGTCAGCCAGAAAATTAAGTGAAATAATTAAATCTCAATCGGGATCTATTAGATTTGTGTGTTGCCTTTTTGGCATTGGCTCCGGTCCACGGCCCTTGTCAGCGTTCGAGAGGGATGATGCTCAGAGAGCTAATCTCCCCCCCAGCGAAAGGGGTTCACTTTGGTTAACGATGGGGTTGAAAGTCCTCCTGACTGACTCCTGACTCCACTACGCTCTGAAAGTGCAACAGTCGAGGGGTTTAGACCGCTGACAACGACCATTTATCACCCACGCAGCATCTTTCATAATCAGGCTGGCCAAGCCAAGCCAACCGGCCAACGGATGGCAAAATGCAAATGACTCAGTCTGCCGCGGAGCTGCATATACATACATATAAAGGACCCGCGCTGCGCCGCGGCCAGGCTTTTAATTTACAACGTCCTACGGCTTTGGGCCCCAGCACATGAACGAGAGTATCTGTAGCCAGGCTGCCAGGCCGCCATCTTCGCCACAATGCCAGACAAAAGGTCGACACGTTCCCATTCCGGCCGACTTAATTAATTTATGCACTCATGGTCGGTCGCAATGCATCGGGGCTCGGATGAGGAGCCGAGGGATAGGAAGCGAGGAATGACAGGGGGGGGGGGGGCTCCCAGGGCTGGTCAGTTTAGTCGGTCTTCAGCCAAAAGGTGGACATCATTTCTCTGCTACGATTCCGGCTCTCGGACTCTTCTTGAAAACCCGCCTAATTTTAAAATTAATGAGCGGCATCTTGATGGCCGATGGCAGCGATAAGGCCCATGATTTTCGACTGTCCCCGCCAGGGTGAGAGAGAGAGATCCCGAGAGCCCACGTTAAGTAAATCACGTGTTTATTGGCACTTCACTTACGACACCGTCACCGCCGATCCAAGTCGAGCCCGGGAAGTATAAGAGCTGAAACGAAAACGACAATGAAAACCAAAATGGCATCACCCTAGAGGGCCTGCACTCTATATACCGATCGGGGACTGGGGACTGGACCAACGTCATTAATTAGCTGGCCGTGAAGTGTGGGGAACGAATGGAAACCGACGTGTTTATTTGGTTTGTATGCCCGTTCAACAGCCCAAATGTATTGGGCCTTCATTTAGGAGTTCTTTTGTTTTGGAATCTTTTGCCGCTCGATACAGTGGAGCCAGGAGAGATGGATATATTATTGATTAACAAATAAACGGCTTAGCAGTCTTTAAATAAACTAAAATGAATAAGGTATCTTCATTGTTATATGAAAATTAATTATTAAATAATTAACATGAATTTCAATAATAGAAAATGGTAGAAAATTATTACTCATTCAAGATAATTCAATAGCATAAAGTTAATGTTTAAATTAATTATTTACGACTGTATTAAAATATTCTCAACCCTTTTAAAACCCAAAAATATATCCATAAATATCAAACCTCAAGCACCAAACCAATATCCTTCATTTCCAATCATCACTGTTGTCAACTGGTTGTGTCATTTATTTTGTTTGACCGGAAACTCTTTATCTTACGGTTAATCTTCTTGATATTTCAGATGTGGAAAGCCCAAATGCCGATGCATTCTCGATTCACCGACATTAAGACAAAAATAAACTTGATTTTGGTATGAAATTGATTCATTCATTTTCGATCCATTGAGTAAGATTCTTATCCGATGGATGAGTCGGGCAGCCTCTTCCACGCTTCCAACCGTGTGCCCATCCAACAGGTAGTCAAACCAGACAAACTGTCTCCACTTGGACATCGTCGTCGATTCCCTCATCTTTTCCTCCATCTGAAGTCGAACGAGAGTGCACTTTGAATGCAGGTAAAGTTTTGATTAATACTTTTACGTTTTACTTTTAAGCAAAAGTTCACCGCATTAATATTAATCATTATTTCAGATTGTCAAGGAGCTGATTCTAAAGGATGATGGTCAAGTTCAGAGCTTTATGGTTTGTGTGGGTCGTTTTAAAACTGAATAATACGAAGAAAAACGTATTAATAATTATATTTTACAGAATCTGGCGAAAGGAGTCTCTTTGGACCAGCACCAAATTTCAAAAGATCAGCTATAAAAAGTATTTCTAGAATTACATATATTCGATAGGTCACTTTGTAATACTGTAAACAAACTTTTATATAGCGTAAGATATTAAATTAACGCATACGAATTGTGATACAATTTTAAATTATTGAAGTTCTCAACAAAATTGTAATACCACGAATAATAGAATAATAAACTAACGGAAAATGAGAGTTGAATGATGATTTATTAAATAGACTTGATTGTGATTGTAAAATATAATTAAATTACGAAAAAAGTTGCACTCGGCGTCCAGGAAGTAAACAATAAATTTAACTTATAATACCCGATCCTGTAGTAAATCTAAGAAGGAGAAGTTATGATTTATAAGCAGTTTCTGCACCCTGAGTTGAATACCAGCTGTAATTTTAACAACTAAAACTTAAAATGAATTTTTTATAAATACAAAACAAGCAAAAATGCTGGATATATGATAAACATGTTTTAATTCAGTTTAATTAATTTAGTTTTCGAATCCAATAGATTTGTTTTTATTTCTTGGCAATATATGAATGTACAAGGTCCGCTGAAATGGGTGGATCTGCCAATTATCCTTTTAATCTATACAAATCTGATGAATCACTAATTGTAAAATGCCTGAAGCTTAAACTATCATCAATGTGCTACAAAAAGAATGCTTGAATTAAACTAAATAGCTTTTTATTAATATTTCAAAATAGAAGCGATTCTAAACTTTAGGTTTTCATCATTTATATTTGATAACTGTCCATATAATCAATTAAAACGAAGACTAATTAACTAAAAAAAAAACAAATAACAAAATTATAATATATCCAATCAATCTTCAAATATATAGTAAAATCCATACAAACGAATAATTTTTCTAGAACGTTTATAGCTACTTTTTTTTAATTATTGAGCGCATTGAAATTATAAGTCCCACTATATCAAAAAATTAAAATCTTTAAATTCGATAAGCAAATAAATTAATTTATTTAACAGATTTTTTAAATTTAAATTAATAGAATTTAGTGGAATCCATTGCGCAGCGGAAATACAGATCGCGCATACGCCACCTAGAACGGAAGTTGAGTTGCAACCCTGAGAGTATGCAACACTTTTTGAACTGCAATTTCTATAGCATACTTATGTGTTTAATTATTGGCGCGTAACATATTTACAACTCAGTTATATGTAAGTGAGTCCATAGAAACCAGTTTTTGTGTTTGTACTAAAACAGGATCATTTCATATTTCTTGTATAAACATTGTAGAGGCCTTAAATCTAATTTGTATCGCTCTTTCCTATATTTCTTTTTAATATAAGCAATACTTTGGTGACAAAGAAATCTAAAACAATTTGTTATTTGAATATTGCTATTTAAGAAAGCAAACTTCAAAAGAAATTATAATTATAAATATTTAAATGTTCCTCTGCTCTTATAAACTATTCTCCGCTTTGTAACCTCGCTTGGAAACACTACTCTTGCTATTTCTTATAAAAAATAGTTTATCTTCAGAAAATATATGTCATATATACATATAAATAATGATTCTTTACTTAAATTATGTTACTGAATGCAATTATAAAACTAAACCTTATTTGATAGATAATTAATTATTTTAATGTACCTGTGCATTCCTTATTTCTTTAGGAAGTAAGATTATTAATGAAACAATATAGAATTTATCAGACAACTACATGGATTAAGTACTGGATTGCTTATTTATTGTCTTAGGTATTAATTGTCAAATGGCTTGCGAGAATGTATAAAAATAATATAAATGGAAATCAAGGATTCATGAACTGCGCCTAATTTATGAGCAACCATTTAAAATAACAAATATCTAGTGACCTTTTTTAACTTTAAAGCTTAGAAATCATGTACCAAAATTTGTTAACAATCAATGTCTTAACTCTCTTCTGACCATTATAATTCGGAACCTTTTTCTGATCATTTATATATATACTATATAAAGATGTATATGTCATAATTTCTCCATCGCTTTCAAGACGGCTGCGAATATATTTATTGTTTTTCTGCTTACTACCTGAATACGAATTAGCATCGGAACTATACCCATCCCCTACCTATCTCCGATCCCCGATCCCCCATAAATGCGAAATATACGAAAGTAATGTCTTGAACAGTCGCCGGATCGTGCTACATAAATCATGCCAAAACCGAGTTCGGGGCGCATAGAAAGTCAAAGTAAGCTGGCATCACTTAAAGTCATTCAGGCATTTATTTATGTCAAAACATTGTCCGCTTAGCTGCAGGACTCCGATGAGGTAGAGGAGGAGTAGGAAAAGGAGGAACCCAAACGCCGAGGGGTCAGTTGGCCAGTCGAATGTATAACTCAATTATAGGCGGCTGTGTGCTCACCTCGCAGCGGGGCGTCGGGCATTAGACACTCCTCCTTCGAAGGCTCTGCTCATCCGATTTTGCCTGAGGATCAGACAATGCTCCTGCGGCGATCGGGGTCATTGCGGTTTCACTTTGGAATCGGGGCTGTCTCTTCGATTCTGCAGGACGAGATAACGATATCGAGGAGTCTAGGACTAGATGTCATTAGAAGCCCGCCAGCAATACTCAATGAAACAGCCCCCTGCCACGGGCTTGTCTCTATTATTTGGATGGGGGATTGGCATCGGGATTGGGATCAGGCTTGAGACAGAGAAGGAGACAGAGATTCCTGTGTGGCCCGCAATCGGATCGCTCTGCTCTCCCAGCTCAGCTCAGCTTTGCCCACGATCGACCTCCAAGGGCACTGGACATGATTCTGTTTAACGAGAACAATGTTTCTGGCAATTCCTGCCGCGGCCACCTCGTAGTTTGCTTCGTTGGCGATCGCCTTTATTCGCGGTCTCTGGGCGAGATCGGGGGCCAAGGCAACCGGATGATGGGGTAACAACTACACGACGGCAGCGGATCGTGAAAAAGTACAGCGACGGGATGGCAGGTGGCGCCGGCGCCGATTTGAATTTGAATATGAGAAGGAACTGCAAGGGGATTGGGGATTAGTATAGCCTCCATCCACGCGGAGCACATTTTTATGAAAGATCTTTTAATGTATGTATGTGTTTATAGTCACAACAATTGGGAAATACGAAGAGATTTTCTTATTTGTAGAAATCGGTTAGCAATGCGTTTAAAAAAAACTTTTATTTTATATAAGCAGTTAAAATATGTAAAATTATAAACAAGAGAGGTAGCTAATTAAATTATTATTACTATTATTATTTTAGTTGTATTTTAAGTAAAGAAATACTGCAGTTTATAGGCATATTATGCCTTTAAGAACTTCTGAATTTTTCAAATCGATATTTTCAGATCAAAACCTAAGTTTAAAATGCTTTAAATATATAGCAAAAAGAATATTTAAGGAGGAGTAAGGAATTAAAGAGTTTTATTATTAAAAAAGATTATTCTACATTGCCTGTTTAAATAAAACGTGGTTGTTTATCCTTAAATATTACTATGTATACAGTGTATACGATACACACTTTTTAGAATGGCTATATAAATGTCAATTCAGGAAAGTAAAGATTAACAGCAGGCGTTTGCAGCGGCACGCCCCTGAAATGAACACAGTGGCATAGTTAATATGTAATCCCCGACACGTGGAGTAAATTATGTTCCTTGAAGGGCTGCCATTAGGATGAGTGCGTCTTGGACACTCCCCGCAATCAATGGATCTATATCCCCGAATGGTATTTGGGGTGGAAAAGTGTTTGGTGTTAACGTGAAATAACTGATGTAGAAGTTTATCCAACCTTTTATTAGCTACTTTGTTTTATTTCGAAACTATTAATTAAAGAAACTTCTGGGATACTATCCTTCGCTGAAACTTAAGAGAATATTTTGAATTGATTTACTTATTTCTGCCTCAAAATGATCAAAGAATCAATTTGGAAAATCTCAAATACTCTTAAGTGCTGTTCAGAGGATCTGTACTCTTATCGCATTCCCACGTTTGTTTGATCTCCTGGTAGCCTGTGTCGCCGCTGACCCATAACCCATAAATAGTTTTATGTAACCTACATTTTTAAGAGGCATGACGAAATCTAAACGTTGGACTTGTCCTCTGACCAGGAGATTCATTGTGAAACTGGCGCCATTCAATGTGATTTCTCCTCGCTGTCCTCCGGTTTCCCGCCCGATAATTGTTTCTTATCGGCGAGACAGTTGTGAATGACAATTTTTTGGACAATAGCTCGGCTGTGGGTCGTCTTGGCCAGCGGGGGAGATCTTGTACTACCCAGATAGAGAGAGATAGAGAGTGAAGAGTATCTTTCCTATATATGGTTATAATTGCCGGGAGGGACGACGGGGATTACACGACGACAGGTCGACCTGTCTGCCTACTCTTGGTCCGGCCCTTTCCCTGCGTATCGGTATCTGTTACACGGGGTAATGATCGTAATGTCGCACAAGTACGAGTATCTTTCGGATGCAACGAACTACCTGCTTGGAGTTGGAGACGCACAGCACAGGAGAAAAAAAGGCTAGTTAATCTGTGCCGTCCTCGATAACGTTTTAGTGCTCAATTTTGATTCTACGCCCTTTGTGGTTTGGGTCTTTACAACTGTTTATGCCTTTTATGATTTTGTCGTGGCCGTTTGTGTTCTGTTTCTGTTTCTGCTTCAGTTTCATCCTGGGCTTGGCCGTCGTTGCCTTACCCAAAAGGAGACCGGCAAGCCTTTTGCCTCGCTGTTGGCCCTTGTCTTTGCCAGTTATTGCTGTAATTTAATATCCTAGCCGGCACCGGAGTTCCTTTTAATCATGACAGGCGACCGACTTACTCGGGACACACTGGTTATCGTCGAATGCTATTGGCGATGTTTCACACTTTGCCCTTGGGCCCTGTTTGCCTTTGGGCCAAAGCCGGGACCCAGGTCGAGCCCCACTTCGAGTCCCAGTTCGTGCGCGCAGCCATTAAGGTTTGCTCTCGGTCTCTGATTTCCCAAATGTCCGATCCGATCCGATTCGATCCGAGAACCTTCCCATTTCGGCGCTCATTTAAATATTTTATCATCGCCGCGCTGGCCAGACACTAAAGAGATTTTTATATCTTTTCGGTTCGCTACGTTTTTATCACTCGAATGAACAAAAACATTTGTTACCAATCAGAGTTCTTAATTTTACGGCCTGTGTTTGCGACAAAAGTGCCGCTTCCTCGGACTTTAGCCTGGACTGGGATCGTTTGTCGGCTTTGTCGCGGAAATTAGCCGCGTATTCCCGGGCAGACAGAGAGAGTGAGAGCCTCGCAAGGCCTCGCCTGTGCCCGGTATCTTAATTGGCTTTGATGCTGCGATGGCTTTTCATAAACGTCAGGCGGGACATCTCTCTGTCCGCACTCGCATTAAGAACTGGTAACTGGTATCTCTGAGCAGGGGAAAACAAACAAACACATGTGCTCAGCAGATAGCTAAATTATTTTAAAGCTCATTTACTTATGTACATCCAGCGACAAGGACTCGGGTTACGCCAGCTCTTCTTCGATGGATGAGATCGCTCCTCTTACCGCTGGCCATTTTTATTCAGGGAATTATATGCCTGAAAAGAGAAGTCAATGAGTTATAAATTATTTTATAAATAAATATTAAATGTGGACTTTTGATAGAAGCAACAAAGATGCGTATTAAGTCCTTGATCAGTGAGCAGCTTAAAAAGCATTTCTTAACTATAAAAAAATATATAATAAATGGTGTTAATAATAAATATTGGAATATTGGTTATTGGTAAAAGATCCGACTTGTTCCCTTACATAACTTTAAAGTCAAACCACTCCCTTCAATAATGATTAATAAAGTATTCCTGAATACCTTTCTTTAAGATCTCTCCCTTGGCCTTTGCAACGGACGTTCGGATACCTTTAATTCGACAAGCTGGCTCACAACAAATGAAAACAAACATTTCAATTATTTATGAGGCATTTTATGGCTATTCTTTGGGAATTAAATAGATGCAAGCGCACACAAAGAGAAATTGCAACAATTGACAAATTGCGGCATATAAATTTTCCCCACCGAAGCGGCGAACTGTCAACTGTCCCTCGGCTGTCCAGCTCCAGTTGCAAATGCCAGTCCTTTCTGTCCCTTTTCGATAATATGTAGAGCGTTGCCTTTGTCTTTGAAATTATGTTAACTAGCCGAAGAATCGATCGTGCGGGGACGAGGGGCATAATTTATTCATACGTCAAGCGGAGCATTTAAATGCGAGCATTCCCGAAAGGTCCCACAGCATGATTACAGCAGAGGTCACAATGATAGCAAAGGATATTAAATATATATACCTAAAATGCTAAGAAATGTTTATGTTTTAATAGATATAAAATGGTTGAAAAATATTCTTAACCATAAAGAGAAGTTAATTACCCAACAAATTCTATTAGAAAATAAAAAAAAATTAATTTAAATTCTTACAGATACTTCCTCTCATTGTAGCTACCCCTCATTTGTAGAGTTCTTTTTCCGACCTCTGCTGTATATAAACTTATGGCCAGTGCAATGTCAAATGGTAAATGCTATATGGTTAATGGCGGGATGAGTGGCATTTTGGTGGAGGGAAACGCAAATAAAACGCAGCATATTGGGAAAATTTCACGGTCTTTTGCCCGCCAGCTAAACCAACTGGACAACTGGTCAACGGTCGCTGGCCAAGGGCTAATTTATAGAGCGATTCGGTGGGTGTTTGTCCGTTTGTTTGCTCACTTCCCGTGCCCGTATCCCATACCCTCTCTCGCACGGTTTTATTTCATTTCAGATTCAATTTATGGCGGGGGAGTGGTGTGGCTATGGATGTGGAGTGGACCTGACCAGGTAAATTGAAAAATGGACATTTGTACGCGTAGTTTGATATCCATTTGGAGAGCAGGAGCACAGGACAGGGGCTATCTATATGGCCGGAGAATGATCAGGGTCGACTTCTCGGCTTAGATAAGCTGCTGCTTTCTGCTGTTTCAGTTTTATGCCCATTCTCACTCCGATACCCATTCCCAGTCCTCCTGATATCTCGACAGTGACAGACGGCAGGCAGAGGAGGGGTTAAAGTTAGTCTCTCGGATGCTCAGGCACGGGGGTTGATTCTGCCTGGAGTCTCCTTATTCTGCTGGTTTTTCGACATGCAGATGTGTCGGGCGGGGATTTGTTTCCTATGTCCTTGCGACAACTTGATTTTTTGTCAACGCGTTGCGCTTTTCGGGTAAATCTGAAATCCTTTTAGTCCTGATGGGTTCGCGAGTGCATTTGACACTTTGTACTTGATGGATTACGTTAATTATTGATTAAATGGGCTTGTACTTGTCAGCCCAAAAGTAAAATCCATTATGTATTTGAATACGGCGAAGGCTCGGCCTGGCCGCAGCATCCGCGACAAAATTAGATTTAAATTTTTTCGGGAATTTATAATTTGACATGAACGGGGCGCGTATTTGATGGATGCTCCTGGATGGGTGCACCTTATAAAGAAAAGCGTATATATTTTATTGTATGTAGTTGCCGCCGAAGAGGGCCTCTGGCTGGGATACTTGCCGCGGTGACATTCCGCTGATGCTGATGCTGCTGCTGCTGCTGTCGCCTCCAAGCGCCATTGGTCAGGGGTACAGCTGCTGAGGTGCACACAGATGGGTACACTGGAGGAAAGGGGGTCTGGAAAAGAATAAAAATATATATTATATTGGGGAAATATTCTCTTGAATCCGAAATTACATTTTGTATTTTATGGGCTTTCTTTGGAATAAAATATGTATGTATATTTATTGTAAATTATTTTTGTAATTTTCTTCTTAAATCTAATAAAGAAATAATGCAATTAAACTAAATAATAAGAATTTAACAATATCCTTACTATTATTTTCATATTTATTTTGTGCCCAAAGCTGTCTTTCTCCGTTAAACAAACCTTAAAGTACATTTTAGGAACTTATTTACCGAATTTTCTCTCTCTGCAAATACTCTGTAAATGGGATGCATCCGAATACATGTCGCATTGCCAGGTTCCAGTCCCAATTCCAATACCAATCCTCACCCGAATCGAAGGTCCGTTGACGCGATGGACACGCACTAAAGAGCCCCGATGCTGATGCTGTTGCTGCTGCTGTGGCGGCGATTCATTCAGATTGAGGAGATAACGCAACGCTGGCTTGCGGCGGTTTTCTTTGGGAGATGCCGCGTCGTTATTTTTCGGTTGTCGCTGCTCCATCTGCTCTGATTAATTCCCTGTGATGAAAGGCCGCTCCGCTGCTGCTGCTCCGCTCTGTTCTGCTCTCCTCCACTGGATGCTGCGCGTATTTTTGTTGTAAAACCTCATTTCTCGAGCCCAGGAACTTTGATTTATCGGCAGCATTCCGATTGCGACAGCGTCGGCCATCTTGTAGCAACTATAAAGTACGGATTAGGTGCAACTTGCCAAGTTGCATTGCGAGCTTTCCCTGAGCTTTTTCGGGGACTTCGGGAGCTTCGGAAGGCTCCAATAGTTCGAATTTTCCAACTGCAAGGCGTCTCGGGAAATTTCCGCCATCGAGCAGCGCGCAGTCTCTGCCTCCAAAGCGGAAAATTCGGAAAATGTATGCACAGCTGTGGCTGCTAATCAGCTGAAAATTCCCAACCATCTGCCTTAAATTTCCCTTTATTTCCCCCGCCGGCAAATGTCCCATCCGTTTCCGGTATTATGCGCCGCCCGTTAAAAAATGGCTGCGCATTTATCTGCGCTCTGCGCTCAGCGAGAGCGAACGGTATAGCCATAGCAATGGCTGAGAGCGAGCCATCTTGCTCGCTCCCATTCTGACGTTCCCCTTCGACTCGCACACACACACACACACACGCTACGTTACTTCGCTCTGGTAATCCCTGCAAAACTTTAATTGGTGTTCCGCACTCCTAATGGATCCTGCGAGTGTGTTTCAGACCCCGCAAAACCGAATCGAAAACAGAAAGAGACATTTGTATACACTCGAAATCGCTGGAAACACATGTAACTTGAACAGTAACTGTAGCTGTAGCTGTGCGGCGGTGTAACTTTGTGTATGTGTGTATGTCCACGTAACCAGGGGTTAAGTGTTTGGATCCAGGACCTAATATTGATCTGCGATATGTGTCAGTTTGCTTTTGAGGGATTTATGATATTTTTATAGCATCAGATTTGTGGTTTAAAATTTTATTTTGCAGTTTTTTCACTCTTAATTTGGTTTGCCTAAAATGTCCTAGGGTCGTCCTTTTTTGTAAAGAATTTTGAGGGGAGGAAAATGACTTTATCAAAAGTATTGCAGTCTCCCAATGTAGAGTTGAAATTTATCAAATCGAAAAATCTATTTGTGCCATGACAAATTTTATTGTTTTTTATTTAATATACAATATGAGTTTTCATTGTCCAGATTGAGATACAAATTGCACTCTAATAAGTATCTTTGATCATTTTAATAAAATTTATGTTCGTTCCCAGCATAAAACACTTACAACTTCTTAAATATATTATCAACAACTTAAATTTGGGTTTAGTCGCTAGCTAAAGAGTTATAATTGATGCGAACATATTTATTTCATATATTTCTAGAAGGAATATAATCATATTTATGTAAGAAGCCTCTTTAGAAATTATTTGTTGACTGTTTTTACAACAACTTGAAATGGTATTAAATTCTTGCATCAAAGGGATACCTATTCATTTTACATTTAACACTATTATTTTATTTATTAAGCTTATTCTTTTAAATATTTTTCGCTCATATTCGAAGATATTTTATATAGAAAACAACACAAGAATGTGTGCGTTAAAACCTTTTTGAATTGAATATAATTGGTTTACCTTCTGAAAAAAAGGTACTTAAACTTATGTGTAAAAAACAATCTTCCAAATATCTCACTTTGATAAGGGATGATCCCCTCCCACCTTATTTTCTACCAATGCCACAACACATCTTACTTCTTCTTACGACCTAAATTATTTGGGAATGAAAATTGACTTGTTCGGAGCACATCCTAAAATTAGAATCTAATTGTTTCATTTCGAAGCGAAACAAATTGTTTGTGTCGCGCCATCGGATGTTGGATAATTCATTTTTATTAAGAAGAGCTGTCACTTAAAGAGGACGAGAGTCTTATCCAAACGCACTGATGTACAGAAGATATACAGATATATATTCCAGTGGGGGAAGATAAATTTGTTGTGAATATTGTCAACGACAGCTTGCCGGGAAGACTTTTTGACTTTCTGAGGGATGTGCGTTGACATTTTGAGTTCAAAGAAAAATTAAAATATATTAAACAACTGAATGGAAGTGGGAATATACATATATCTTCGGTTACAAGAACTAATTGCAGAAGAAGATTTCGATAAAAAATTTAATGAAAGTATCTAGACCAAAGCAATCTACAACTGCTCTTTTTAAATGCCTCCTAAATTCACATTAGTTTTTCAATTTAATAACACTTTGCAATTTAAATCTAATGAAGCGATAAATACAATCCCATGTATGTGGCGCCAGGCTGGTAACTAAGTAAATAAACGCTTGAATAGTCGCTCATTAAAAAATGATAAGCCCCACCGTTGGAGTTTAGTTAATAGACTTTGTGGACTCTCCAGCACGTATAATTATGTACACGTGTTCCGGCAGGTGTGGTCCTTCGAAATGTTTACACGATACGCAGAGACACAAACACAGACACAGAGCCTGGCGACATATGCCCGACCGAAAAGCCAATCCTTGTCACGCCGCTGTGACAGTCTGTTGGAACAGTGGTAAATCAGAACTAATTTCGAAGCCAGGCTCATCAGAGCCCCGCCCCACCGCTGAGGTATCCACAACCCGGGGAGATGGCCTCTTCGGATCAGAGGTGTAGAGGTGTCTGCTGACCCCCGGACATGATCCAAAGACTGCTATTTAAAGTTTCAAATTTCGGACATTTGTCCGTCACGACCCTGACCAGCAAACGTCGGTGGTTGAATCGCCACAGGACACTCACACACAGGATAACACACAAGGACATGGACACACCCGAGGGATAAAGGTATATCCACACACAGGCAGGCCTAAGACATCGACGTGGAGCGAACTGGACAGGACGATGACAACGAAAGTCCTTGTAGCCAGCAGAATGTAGTTTGTTTGACATCTATTTAAAAGTTTAATCGGATGAGTGTAGTCTGTGCGGTTAGGCTGACCAAAACACAGTGTATTACATAGTCACTGACTTTCCGCATCGCCGTCAGGTGAGCAACCGCTCGACCAGCAGACCAGGAGACCAAGAGACAGGTGTTGCAATTTCGGGGATGGGCTTTCAGCTCCTTCGCCGATGGTGGCCTGCACATTGTCTATCCTTCGACATTAATTAGCGTTGATTCATTGAGTTAACTCTGAGCCCGTTCCTCTGAAATAAATTCAGTACAGGTAAAGCGAGCTTGCACTTTGTAATTTTAATTCAGACTTGAATCTAAATCATTCTTAATTCTTGCATGGCTAATGGAACTGTCTGTGAGAAGCGGGAACACATTGTTACAATTAAGAGTTGCATAAATTGAATTCATATTTAATTCTTTAAAAATGCGAAATATTAAAATGAATCGTTTTTTTTTTTTGTGTTTTTGTTTATAGAAAAGAAAATTAAACTTTAAATGTATAAGTTTATAAACACGAATTTACCAAATTAAACCATTAAATAGAAAATGGTACTTCCAAGGGACTCTATAAAATACTTTGTTATTATTCACTTATTTATTTACTTCAGTTAGCTAATATTACTCTTTAAACCATTAAAATTATTAAAGAACTAGAAACTTAATAATACCAAAAGAGATTTAAAAACGTGAAAACATATTTGTATATTCTTTCTTGGCTAGATTATTTAAGTCGTAATTGTTATAAAACAAAAAGGGTATTAAACATTTATGAAGCCTCCCTTAGAACGAGCTAATAAATTTTAAATAAAATGATCAACTTCCTATAAAAAACTGACTAAATGACAAACTGTATATAAAGTGCACAGCACCAAGAATATGATGACATGCCCCTGGGCCTTGTGGGTGTATTTTTTCGGATGGCCGTTCTGATCGGCAGCCTGTCGCCATAGCCACTTCATGCTCGATCGGGCGGCATATCTGACCATCGCATTTTAATTGCCGTATTCTGTCCAGGGCAGAGCGCCTCCACTGACAATCCAGCACTGGCACTTGGCAGATAGCCCAATTATGTACACAGACATGGACAGGGCCGAGACCATTGTCTCATCCGGGCATAGCTGTACGGCCACGGCTACGGCTACGGCTATGTGGCTATCTGTCTATCCGGCGGTAAGTAATTGTAGGCAAATATTTGTGTTTGCTCTTTGCCGCTATCTGAGAGCGGCAACTTGAAATGCCGAATTTGACACTCTGTCCGAGTATCGGACACGGGACATCGGACATCTGGAGTGGAGTGGAGCCACCGTTGGCCCATCGCTATCTATGCCCCGTTCATGCGAAACTTTTAATTAAACGCCTAATAGATGTTTGTCACTCCCGAGCGCCGATTAATAGCTCTCGATTCCACTTGGTCTCGTGATCTCCCGTGTCATGTCCATATGCTTGGCAATTAATTTCTGTCTAGCTGGCGACCTGGCAATACTCTCTGTCAGGCCAGAACCACAAATCCGTAACAGACTTTCCAATATATTCGTAATGAAACTTTCTGCACTTTGAACGCCGCCGCACATAGCTGCGGCTTTCTTTGACGGCGATAAGGCGGCGGCGCCTACACAGGGTTCTAGTTACCCAAATTCAATATAATAATATCTTGGGAAATATGATAAATTTAATTTCCTTAACCAGGCCGATTCTATCGAGCTTAATTAATTGAAAAGTGCAGAAAACCGCCCCAAGTAGCTACCTTCGAAATATATATTCTCACAGTTAGTTATCAGCTCCGGAAACCTCAATGGAAACCCAAAGGCAAAACTCGATAAAAATGGGTTTTATAACATTCGCATACTGTCAACGAATTAATTTTTGGTTACCAACTATATAGATTCATAGTCCATTTCCGTTTCTCCCCCAGAGATTGCCTATATGAATTTTTGTGGATTTTTTCATCGCCCCGAAGTTAAACCCCGATCTCAGCGCTTTCGGGTTAATGGTGTTTATGTACACATTATTTGCATGTGTGTACTTTCCGGGGCTCGATCAATTAACTTTGCTGACATCGACACCACCAGCCAGCGGTGGCTGAGCGCTGAGGTTTCATTCAGAAACGCGAAAGAAGTGCAGTTCTCGTTTATTAAATGAGTATGTTCGCTGCTGTGAATTAATTCCGATGACGCAGATGAAATGGGGGTTGGCTCGTGGATATACATATATGCCAACAAAAAATAATGGAAACAGTTCAGCTGCTCAGCCGAAGACTTTCCCTGCAGGGAGCAGAAGTGTTTTCCCAATTGAAATTTCCTCTTCGGAAAACTGGCGGAAGTTATATGTATATCAGTTGCTGCCAGCGTGTAAATGCAACAACCTATCTAAACAAATTGTCGGTTATGGAAAGGGAATAAGAGATTATTAATGTCATTTAAGAAATCGATTTATTGAGTTTTAAGGTTTTTAAGTAAAATAAAATAATAAAAAGCAGAGTAAAGGAGAAGAAAAGTTATTGAAATAATAAATAAACTATTAAGTGAATACTTAAATCTAAACCTGAATAATATCTCATTTTCCAATAAACCGACTCCTTTTTTAGAAGAATAACGCTTTAAATACCAATTTCCTTAAATTAAATATATTATCCATTAAGCTTGAATATTTATAATCCACCTAAACTGAATGTAAACATTTAAATCAGAATGATACAATGTTTTTAAAGTTCTTGACGCCTCAATAAAATTCACAAACTATTTGTAAACTAAAAAGTTAGTGAGTAATGCGTAAAGCATTTGGTATTCGAATCCGTAATTCTGTGATCACGACCTTCGATGACATAAGCGAATTTTCTTGATTCTATTACCGCGGAGTTGCATGCAAATTGAATTGAAATTGTAATTAAACGAGAGTTTTGTAATTCACAAACAAAGTGCTACAATATCAAACATTACATATACACACACTGGGGGGTCCTGGGACCCCACACGAGAAACTATGGCAACAGTCGGCAGGGGCCAGAAATCGCTGGAGATCGGAATGAAATATGATCGGCGATCGCATTTACAAACGCGAATGTAAGTGCAGCGTTCGCAATTTCGCATTCTGCAGTCGAAAGTGTGCACATTTTTGTTGTTCTTTGGTGGTCCCAATAGCCCATCCGGTCGGACGGACTGCTGGACAGGCGGACAGCTTAACGGACTGACGGACAGACCGCTGTCGACGCCCCAGTCGCCAATGCTGTCTACATTGGATTTCCGGCGTGGTGTAAGAATGCCTCTCTCTCTCTCTTTGGCTTTTGCTGCGCCTCCGATTTTGGTTTTGATTTTAATTCAGATTCTGATTCGGATTTCGCTTATGGCAACTATATATGGCTATATGGCACTGGGGTTACATCGGATCATGCTTAATTGGCAAAATATGATTCATGGCGTTTTGCACTTTCGTCGCTTAGTTTGCCGCCACTGCAGTTTTCGGTTTGTCGCCTATAAACAATTAACGCTGCGCCCAATGAGTTATATATGCTTGTCTGTATCTTTGCCCCGATATCGCCCCCATAGAGCACACTACACTACTGTCTATATGTATATATCTGCGACGACCGCCAATTAAGAGCGATGCAATTGTCGCCGGGACCAATCGTCCTGCGTGGCTGCGATTGGTTCGGGGTTCGGGGTTTGGTGTCCGGTGTCCAACTCATAAATACGTCATGTTCAATTAAGGAGCGTTAATTGAAAGTAATGAACATTTATCGATAATGGAGCCGACGCGAACGCGGAAGTGGCACTTCGCGACGAGGAGCCCACCTATAACAATTCATTTAAAAGTAAGTAGTTGGGTGCATGTAACATGTCAGCGAAATAAGTTGCAATGTTCAAAATTCTTAAGCGATTTTAACTTTTCAGATTTTAATCGATATTTAGGTCTTGAATAATAATTATTATAAAAATAAATCAGCATTTGCTTATATAAAGATTTTCATTTAATTTCCTATTCAATCTCCTTCAGGAAACTAAAGCAAAACTCAACCATTATTATTGCATTTCAGTTTCCTTATAAATATTGTAAAAAACAAGCCAAAAACAAGCGATTAAAGGAGTAACACGATTAAAGAAGCAAATATTAGTATACAATTGGAATTTCAAATGAATTTTCCATTGCTTCGAATGATATAAAACAACCAAAAAACAAGTAATTAAAAAGCAGTGCCAAACAAATAATTAAATAAAACCGCCAAATTGGGAATTCCATATTGCTTCCTTGTTTGGGCGATCATCACTCAATGAAACAATGTGTACTCTTTAATGGAAGCGCTTTAAGTCGTTTTAAGTCGCTTACAACTAAGAAATAAATTCAACAAAAATATATAGAGAAGAAAAACGAATTGTTTGCCGCGGTTGCCGCGTGGAGGAAATGATATATAAATATGCATGAGACTCGCGAATGGGTCTACGGACGGCTTTTAGCTAACATTTTCGAAACTTTTACGTTTGGATTCTTAATTCAACAAAACACGCAAAGTTAATAAATTTCAAAGTGAATATGTTTTCACCATCATGCATTTAGTCTGCCCGAGAATGTTGGGCGGCGTCTGGCGACTTCGGACCCCGCTGGAGCTACTACTGGGGGGATGGGACTCCCCGGGTGGGAGCGGGGCCCCAAAAAGGAGAAGACGGAATGGAAATGTTGCTTGCGGCGTGGCTACATTGTTTGCAACTACAAGTAATTAATTTTACCACTACAAGGTTTTAATGACTTCTAAAAAGTTTTTAGCATTGCTGGATAATCCGGCCGGGGCCAAGTCAAGTCAGCCCAAGTCAGCAACGACTTTCTCCAAGGGAACGGGTACGTAATGGAGGAGGGCCAGAAGCCGTGGGCGTGCCGACAAAAGCCTCCGCCGGACTATTGTGCTACAAGTTTACTCGTAGTAAAAATAAGTGGAGTATGCAGCACGGAGTATGAAGCAGGGGGCATTGAGCAGGGGGCATAGAGCATGGTGAGTGCTAAAAGAATAGATGCTGCCGCTGCCGGCGTCGACTATGCTAAATAGGCCCAACTCCAGGCCGTCGTCAGAGCCCACAGCTGGCTGTTTATGGCCAGTGTCATGTCCATGTCCATGTCCCCGGCGAACCGCAAGGCCAAGAGAGCCCCAGTTACCAGAAACCCGAAGGCCGAGGCCCAAGGATTGAGTCACGGCCTGGACACAATGTGCGGTTTTTGGTCTGTTGATATAATTTGAATTTTATGGTGTAATTACGGTCATAAATGTATTTGCCATTTAATGGACCCCAGCATCGTCCGATGTGTGGGTCCACAAACAGTGGAAGAAATCAGGTTGTTTTAAAGTTAATCTCTTTAAAGTATATTTATTTTACTTGAAATTTTAATAAAGATTCAATTTAGTTTGGATTTTAACGTTCTCTTGAGTATAAATATTTCAGGCTTAAATAAATAATAAATGTTAAACTTTAAAGGAGATATTTTCTCATAATTTTAAATACCACTAAATATGGGACTTTGAAGAAATATTTTTAAATAAATTTATAAACCTAGTTTATTGTTTTACTAACAAATCAATGTATGAAATATCCTTTTAAATATATTTTCTTGTGGTGATATTAAAGCTAAAACATTTCTCACTGTGCACTCAGCCTTAAGACTCTCATTTTATTTCCCTGCGTGTGATGATGGCCACCCAGGAAAAACAATGTTGCCGGGTAGCCGAGAACCTTTTGTTGACTGCCAACTATAAAGTGATAAACCCGTGAAGACATCCTGATGTATGTGGACTGGAGTGGAGTGCCTGCCGCAGGCGGAGGCGCCGTGAGTGCATTTAATTTGCATTTATTGGATATTAGCACGTCTGCCTCCGGATCTCTCCGCTGCGCGAATGCAAGACGCCGCAGGAACAAAATGATGTGGTAATCTATATAAAGGCCTGCATCCGTTCGCTTAATAAGCAAACGCTAACAATGTATCCGAGGGATGGCTATGGCTATGGCGATGGCGATGGGTTGAGTCTTGGGGTTAGCGGAGCTGCGAGGTTGAGGCTGAAACTTTAAATACAATACGCTAATGGCATGGCATTGTGCCCGCCCGGGCCTGAATCCGAATCTGGATGGGATTGGGCCCGTTGACTGGATTGGATTGGGATTGGGATTGGGATTGGATCCGTTCGCCTTGGGTTCGTTTCCCAGCGCTTTTGTTTCACTCGCCGAGCATGACAAAAGTGGCGACAGCCAGCCAGCACTCGTGAATGCGAATGCGAATGTGGATCCGAGGAGGTAGCTGCAAAAAAAACACAGAACACACTGAATTATAAACATTTTAAATTGAAATAACGTGTCGCAATTTTTTGTCGCTCTTGCCGCCTGTGTGTGCTCCTTGCTGCTGCTTCGACTGCTGCTGCCACAGAAACAAAACAACGTAAAAACAAAACAAAACCAAAATCGAAATAAAAATAAAAATCGCAAAAACACAGAGAAAAATAACAGGCAAAGAGCAGCGAGCAGGCAGAGCAGCGAGACTTCAAAAACGTCGTTAACGCTTACCTACCGCGCATTCTGCAATCAAATACGATTGATCTCACACTCGCCACCCCCCCACGTCCTCGCCCTGTATCTGTATCTCTGGGTCTGGGGCTGTATATGTATCTGTATCTGCAGCTGGGCCAGTGCTGTAGCTGGAGCTGGAGCTGGAGCATCACCATCAACAACAGCAGTGACAATGGCGACAGCAAAACAACAGCAACAGCAACGCAGCTAAGAGCCAAAAGGATGGCAACTGAATGGCCAGAATGAACGGACAGGCAGACGGACAGTCGCAGGAAGTGAGTTCGGGGTCCTCATTTTCGGTCCGGACCCTGTCTCTGAGCCACCTCCTCCAATCCCTATACATAATACCCACAGTGCCTCCAACCGCGCGTGTCGCCAAGTCGGTGGCATGGCATAGGTGGCAATGACAATCGCGACCGGATGCTTCAAATCAGATATTGTTTTACTTTGCGCCTTCATTCAGAATTTCGAATTTCGATTGTCAGCGTGTCTGTGTCGCTGTTTATTTTTTGCCTTTGCTCCTTTAACTTTGGCTTTTGTCTGCTGTTCTGAGGAGAAACGCGAAATATTTAAGCGGCGACGGTGGCAACGGCAATCACCGTTTGCAATGCGAGCAACGTGAGGCTTAAATAAATGTGTCTCGATTGGGACGACGGGCTGAGGTGACAACGCGCCCGCCGATATTTATCCTGCCTGCCCTGCTGCCTGCTGCCTGCCAGCGGCTTTAGCTTTTTCTGGATCTGTAGAATCCTCAGTCTCAGCTCAGGGTTTGCTCAATGAAGCTCGTAGATCTAATCACACCGCTGGCACCGAGGGCCGCAATAAATGCGGCGTGCAGGCGACAAATTCATGGCTCAACTTTGTGGTCAAACAGAGAGAGAAATAAATAAATAATCTATTAAATAAATAATATAAAAATTAAATCGAAATAAAAATAACAAATAGGGACAAATGTGTGGATATTTATTAATAATAAAATACTATTGCTTAAAGATCTCTCTTGTATTTTTTAACAGTGCAGTAACCCCGAGCATAGTCATTTCCCATTGGAATAGAATTCAAAGGCAGCTGGCAAGCCCCTTCAATCACCTAAAGTCCGCTCGATAAATGAAGGCGATTTGGGACCTAATGACTGTGTGAGGTCCAGAACGGACTCAGACACTCTCCTTAAGTCCGACTCATCATCATCATCAGCCACTTTCACCGCCAGGGGATCTGAACCGGCGAGAGTGTTTGATTATTGTCTCAATTGAGGCCAAGACGCTATGGCAACTTCCGCTTGTCCGTTGATTTCGAGGCTCTGGGATATCAGTCGAGGTCCCGGTGCCCGTCCTGGCTTTGCCTTTCATTCATGAAGCCCGAAATCCCACCGGGAAAATAAGGAGTCGAGACACGAAATCACACAAAAAGTGCGGTATGTGTGGCGGCGGTACACAAAACCTGTCTGGTTGTTAACACCGCCAACTGGGAGCTGTGGAGCTGGGAACTCAGGAACTCGGCAACTGGCAACTGGGAACACTGGAACTGGATGCCGAGGACAACGCTCTAGTGTTAAAGCCAGGGGAAGTGTCAGCGAGCCAAATTGACAGGCAAAGGCAGAGTAAACGATTTTGGAGATTTGTCATTGATAAGTCGGCCAGAGTGGTAAAAGGGATGCCAAATGCGGGCTTTTCGCAGAAACGAGGTCCCGGTCCCAGTCCCAGTCCCAGTCCGAGTCCCAGTCCCAGAGCAGAGCAAGACCCCGAAACCGGACGGAAGGATGGAATCCTGATTGTGATTGTGTGTGGCTATCCTGCTCAGCGGCTGACTTCTGGCGTGCAGAGCAAATTAATTCACACCTTGCCAATCCATTGTTGGATGACAAGACATATATATGCAAATTGTTTCTTACGAATTAAGCTTGCCCACGGTGCGGATACCAACTGCTGTTCCCTGGCCCAAGAGATTGTGTGTGTGTGGTGTATGGTCTTGTATGAAAGCCAGGTAAATACAGGCGGGACGGGAACCAGGCAATAGTTCGATATTAATTTGGTAGGCAAAGCTACGGCTTTGTCTAATAAATTACAAACAAAATATGCTCATGTCTTCGTGAGTCGACAGAAAGTGGCACACATCGGACTATTCGAATCGAATTGAATTGAATCGAATCGGAGCCAAGTCGAACAACGAGCCATTCCGAACATTACAATAATATTATGTCAGTAAGTGGCATGGGGAGCGGTAGCCGATATGCCTATTGTACACTGAGAGAAATGTATTTCTACATCTTTGAAAAATATATTTAAGAAGGAATTATGATGATGCATTTTAAATGTTAAAAATGTGTTTAAAAAAGCATTTTCAGGATTTTTCTTTCCTTATTTTATTTAAGTTGATAAATATCCAAGTTCTTATGCTTAATGTTTATTGCTTAATCTTCTTCTACATCTCAAAGAATCTCAATTTCTTCAAGTGCTTGCTTGCCTCACTCTCCGCATCCGCAACTATCGATTCAGGCGGCCTTTCAGATACTCGGACACCCAGATACTCAGCCGCACTCGACTCGCACTCGGCACGAACTGCTGCGTGGGGTCAAAGAAATAATTAATTTAAAATTCCAGCAGCGCACGCCGAAACGACACATTGAAAGCTCTTTAAGTCCCAAATTACGAGCATTGTACCAGAAACAAATAAGAAAGACTCACGACAATATTTCTGACACATTTGCTGTTTGTAATGCGATTGTTAACTGCGTGCGACGACAACCAAAATCAGACGCAATGCGGATCGTTCGGTTCGATCTACGCGTATATAGTATTGAGGAATATATTGAGGAATATCATATTTGAATGCTAACCTCTTCATATGCGCAGCGTGTCGTCGGTTTCTCTGTCCCACCAAAACAAAAAATAAATCCCCTCCCAAATATCAAAGAAACCACCCATTTCCATTTCCAATTTCCATTACCAATTCCCATTCCCACCGGAGGAAGAAGCCGGGCAAACATTTTTGGTTACCAAACAAGACCTTCTGCCGAATCAAAGTGGTCTTTAATGGACAATGTCGCTATGATAAAAGCCGTCACACCTGGCGGGGGAAAACATATTTTCATATTTGGGTTGGGTTTTCCTAAAACAATAAATTACAAAATTACTGATTCCAAATTTGTGAATATAATACTGGCTTAAATTTGCTTAATTTAATTCGAATTTAACGTTTCAATTGCCATGTTTTTATACAAGGTATACGATATATATTTGAAATGAAATAATACCTGTTATTGACACCTCATTAACTCACTTAATAACATCCGCAATAAACAAGATACCGTGTGAAATTAATAGCCGTTTAAGATAATTCATTATGATGGCCTGGCAGCTTTATTGCTTTATTTCGCACAATCACATTTTCAGTTTATTTATTTCCGCGACATCTAATAATTTAAGAAACAAAGTCTACATTCAATTAAGCCAATTGCCATTGAACGGCTACCTTGTTGGCCGATTAGATCGCCACGGAGAAGAGGATCGTAAATCATGCGGCCGAAAGAGCCCTTGAAGTACCGCTGCTACTGCTGCTGCTGCTAAGTGGCATTTGCCCACCTTGGCGGACAGGTGCGGAAAATTACTTTTTATATGCTCGTTTTAGTGGTTTATTATGACAAAACAAAACAAACTCTAACCCAAATATCCGCGCACAAAGGTTAAGGGAACGGCACAGCTCATGCGCAGCGCGGGCCGGTTCGTAGATCGGAGGACGGATCCCAGACGAGAGCCGGCACAATATCCACTAACTAGCCTTTTTTCGGGAAACAGAGTGTGGGCCTCGGCGATAAAGACGCAGACAAAAACGCTATTAACATCATAAAACTACTATAAAGAAGCTAAACGAAAACAGCAACCGCTATGTGCACAACATAAATCATCGAATTGTTAGGATGAAGATCCATTATGGCCCATTACGGACACCAGCCAGCAGCACCTGAGCTGGCCAAGGGAAGAAAGGTAGCAGTAACAGAGTGGCAGCAGCATTATTAAAATGCCGTTTTGCTTAATTTTATTTTATTGTTTTTGAAGAATTTCAGCCACGAATGGCAGTCAAATGAGCGCGCGAACTCCGGTGGTCGTGTCCACAAATTGAAAGAGTCGGCGGAGGGCGATGGCTGGTTAAAAAATGCAGGGAAAATGTACCCAAGTAAGGAGCAAATGCCCGGTAGCTTAGCTAACGAACACCCAAACACACACACACACTGCAAGGTCCGTGGTCCGGGACTCTGAGGTGAGCAAAGTAAAATTTATTAATGTGCCTGAGATACGCCGCTGATAGGCGTTCGCGATGTCCAGCGGCTTGTCGATCGTTTCCTTGGAAGTGGAAATGAGTAATTTTTTCAATTTTGCTTTTCACTTAGATGGGTGTCCTTGATAGCCAGCGTAGGAGAGAGTCCCAGTCCTGCAGAGGCAATATGCTAAATATTAATAAACAGGAAGGTTCCTCTGGGAGATACGCATAATGAGGACCAGATGACAGGGCATATCATCGCTGACATCAGCACTAAACACTTCCGAAAGTGCGTATCTTCATCTAGAAATTTTGTTGAGTGAAAGTTGAACGGAAGTCGTGGGGGATCCAATCGGAATGAGAAATTATTAAACTGAATATTTTATATTTTGGAGAGATCAATGAACAATTATGTATAGTGAAAATATAATATTTGTTATAGACCTTAAGGACCTTTTGACCTTTAAAAATTAACTTTCTCTAGTATTAAACTAGAAATAAATATTTCTGGAAAATAAATAAATAAACTAACTAACTTAACTAACTTAATTCAAATAAATGCCAAAGATGATGCCAGAATAAATCTTATTACCATATTAAATGCACTATTTACTTTGATCTTCGATCATCTCCCTTTAACTTCATACTTTCCATTTCTGCCCACATGAACTTGGCGGTGACCATTGATTTTTATTCCATCAAATGCACGGCTTGAAGAGGTCGTAGACCTGTGATATATAGTATTAATCAAACCACTGCCCATGACGACCATCGGATGGCATTTCCAAAATAGGGCTTGTCGCGGCGTTTCTTTGAAAACAAATTAGGCACCGTCGCCGGTAGCCCCCAATCGCACTTATCGGATGCCCATCTATGTTGAGAATCCCTCCGCCCAAGATCCCTCCGATCCGAACAGATCCCATCCGACGACACAATGTCTGACGAGATGGCTTCGGCTGCCCCTCGACTTGGGGAGAATTATAGATAAATGATCAAAAGATTGTTAAATGCTGTTCAGGCAGCTCTGGAATTTGTTTGATGAGAGATTGATATCGCCTGGCAAGAGTTACGCATTCAGATCGAGGTAAAGGTTGTCTGGACTTGTTTTTTATTCCGCCAACAAGATCCCATATTCGTGGATGTTTGTATACATGATGGCTTAGCACTAATGAACAATATGTGTATCTGCATACCTGGGAGCAGCTCAAGGAAATGAGAACCGAAAAGAAAAAGGGTGCCAACACAAACTTGACTTTACGCAGGTGGTCTCTGTTGTGATCCCTTTTTAAGAATTATGAGATAATAATAGCTGCAGTGAGTCACTGTGTTTGAATATGTCCTTCTAATGGAGAGTCATATCTTATTTATATATTTTAAAAACGTAAAGTAATTGTAAGCCAATCTATCTAAGCCATGACTTACTTATAAACTATAGATGCATTATTTCCTCTATTTCTTTATTTATCTTTAATTAAGTATTTAATTTCAGCTATAAATACAATGAAATTAAATTTTAAATTCTATATAAAATCTTAAATTTATAGAATTTATCAATGATTATAGCTCAACCAGCTGATCAAGGACTGTACATATTTATTCACAAATAATTATATTTTCCGAACAATTTCCCCGTCCATTATATGCAGATGTGCCAATGGCTGTGTAAATTCAAATGGCAAACAAATTGAAATTGAAAATGGGAAATGGGAAATGGAAACTGAAAATGGAAAATAGAAAATAGAAAGCAGAAATATGAACGGACGTTGTTGTACAACAACAACACACATGCCGCACGGCGGATGCCTATGTACTCGATGCCCGCATGCTAATATGGATTTGATTTGATTAAGTAACGCGGGCCGAAGAACGTTGCCATTAATATTCCTGCTCTGGCATTTAAATGAGCGCCGCATGAGTGGGTGGTGGGTGGTGGGTGGTGGGTGTAGTTGGTGTAAGTTGCTGTGTGTGTATTTCGCATAGTTTTGTGCTCCCCATTGGCAATTCATGAACATGACAACTGCAACTGTCCATGGCAGCGAAATGTAGATGTCGTAGTGTTCGGTGTTCGCCGTTCAGTGTTCGCTTTTCAGTGTTCGGTGTTCGGTGTGTGTGTAGAGTGTGTGTATGTTGTGCGGGCGGGCTTGTACATACATCTATGGGAACACATGTCAACATTCCAGGAACACATGTACTCTGTATGTACGCATTCCAACACCAACACTCAGCCATGCAACTAGCCCACACATAGATATACACCCACACACACACGCCCATAGTGTGTGCAAAGTGGGCGGGGCCGATGGGTGGCGGTCGACGGGTGGGTGGGCGCAATTAATTAATTGCCTTTGTGCTATTTGCGCAAACTGCAATTAAAACACTTACTCGAAAATACGCTCAGTATCTGTATCTTTATCGCCATAATTACGTGTGTATCTCTACACAGAGGAAATAGTTGAAAGTTTCATATTTCTAGGATATAACTATAAAATTTTTTAACTATAGATATCTTTGATAACACTCTGATCTCTTTTTCTAGAAATATATTAAAAGCAAGTTCGATTTAGAGTAGTTCTTTTTGTTTAAATTTGAAACATTCTATTTGTTTTAAAAGAGATAAAATACATATTTTAATTAATGATAATAATAAAATAATAAGGAATATAATATAATATTGATATAATAAAGAATGTAAACAAATTTTTAAATAACATTTTCCAGATAAAATAAATTCATAAGTAAAACCTGCGATTAGTATGCAATGTTAGCTTAAATACCTTGAATGTTTTTTTAGCGTTTCTAGAATTTATTTGACATCAATTTATGTGCTTTCATTTAAATAAAAGCAAAAAATCGAAGGGTGAAGAACAAGAAACTAAAGATAAGCATATTCTGAAAGCACTAAATGGCAAGCTAACCTAGGTATTCAGTTTAATTAGTAAACTAATTTTATGTACGAAGTGTCTTGAATTAATTACTCACACTTTCTTACCGTGCATGTGCGTGTGTATTGGTGTAGAGGAAACGGAACTGCGTGGCACACACGGAGCGCCAGAGGTCGCCGCTCTACACGAATAGTTTGTGACCTTTCGCTTGTTTTACAAACAAGCTCCAAACAGTTGGCGTCGCCCGTCGCTCGTCGCTCGACTCACTTCACCCAATTCGCGCCTCAATGTCACACTTAACTGGGTGTGGGGGAGGCAAAGGTGGAGACGGTGATCCCCACCAGCTGCAGCTGCTGCTCCGCCGCCCAGCCGATGTTGCTTGGAATTGCAAATTGGCAACGGCGCGCCGAGAGCCCATTTTAATTGTTTACATTTTGTTTTGTTTCAGCACTTATTATTATTAATTTCACTGGCACTCGCCACAAGCTTCGTTCCCCCCCACACCCGCTCCATTTCCGCCCGCCCCCTTTCCCTTGTGCCCTTCGGCGGCCCCCATGGCGTATACGATACGCTTTTGCTGCTCTTCTTATTTTGCTTCATTTTTTTTTTTTGTGGGCGGCAGTGTTATTGACTTTTGCAAATGCTGCAGAAATGAATGCAGAGCCAAGCAACCCGCACAGAGTCAGAGTCAGAGCCGAAGTCAGAATCAGAGTCACAGTGGGAGATGCCACCACAGCCCTTCGCATCTTTGGGGCCGGCAATAAACAAGTTTGTTTATGGAAGCATGTTATTAAACGGCGACCGATATGCCCTCTTTTGAGAGGGGTATGCTGGGCTTAAGGTATGGAACTCAACTATGATACATATTCCCGAATAAGATTAGTAAAACTGCAGTCCAAATATTTTCTTTTTATCCAGAATCTAAAACTTTGTATTAGAGTTAGGTGAGATCTTAACAGACCTTATTGAACAAAATATTTTATTTTCATGTTAACTCATAAATTAAAGCAGAAAACTTAAAACTCGTGAAAGGCAAAAGATAAAGGTATCCAGAAAATCATAAAACTCAAGCTCCTAAACCGGGAAACTATAAACTTTGAACTTACAAAGCCAATAAATATATTTCAGAAAACTATAGAATTTTATTAATTAAATATTAAAATCTCAGAAACACTCCTCGAAGAGTATCTCAACTTCCCATCATACCTATAACTTGCGCTTTTTCTGTTAGCCTGACTAGGTCTGTTCCGCTGGGAGACGACACTGTTGGAGGCAATGTCACTGATTCCCTCTTGGCTCAATTTAGCGCCACTGCACGCTAGTGGTGCTTAAAGCTTTACTCCGGACTTGGTCTAGCCACTATCCGAGATCCATGATCCGTGAGTCGAGTCGCGTTGAGGCAAAGTTGGTCTTCAGATTGGCGGCACGAAACCATGGAAGTCTACCGTTACTAATAATGCTTATAGCACATAGTGTGCACTATGAATTTCTCGCTATTCTCGCCATATTCATGTTTCACTGGGTTCCATGTGAATCCGGGACTCCGGACTGATAACTGTGCTTTCGCCGTGTTCGAGTCGCAGCTAAAGTGATAATTGCCAGCTCATTATCAGCGTTTTGCGTGAGCAATTCGAGCCGCGTCCAAAGAGGCACTGCCTCCCAGACACGTCTGCATAAATGCATTAGGCATTCTCGCAGTGCAAATTTTATGCTTGAGATGCACAGAAACATGCTCTAAACACTTGTTCACCAGCTCCCTTAATTAACCGCCTGCCGAGGAGTATGACTGGCTGTGGAAAGATAATGATTATCATATTTATTATATGAATTTAGAGGGGTGTTAAGCCTTTCCTAGAGCGTTTAAATAAATATAAAAATACTTGAAAATTTCTAATTATAAAGATTCAATTTTGATTAGTGCCTCATATATATTTTCATATGTTGTAAAAATATAATTTTACTATTTTAAACGTTTTATAAAATAAGCGAAATATATATTTCCCAATTTATAAATCCCCTTAACAGATATAACCCTAGAACAATCAATTCCCACATCCTCCTTGTCAATTAGGGATAAGTGCAGATCGCAGGGCATGTGGGTGAGGAAACGCTGAAATACTATATACAAAAAAATTTACGAATATTTCCGCACTAATGCCGCGCCCGATCGCCAGCGCATGCGCAGCGGCCCCGGACGGAGGTGTTATACGTGCCGACAGGGCGACAGCTCGGATTTGGACGAGAAACATGTGTAGGTAACTGCTCAAATCGCTTGTAGTGCCACTGCGGGCCAAATCCAGCGCCGGGCTGCATGCGAATTAGAAATTAATTCCTAATTCGCCCCTCAATGAATGCTGAATGCCGGTGACATGTGGCACAAACCGACTGTAACTGCCACTGCCACTGCCGCTGCTGGTGCTGCCACTGTCACTGCCGCTGCAACTGCATAACTGCAGCGGCATTAAAGTAGTTTTCGCTTGAGGTGTCGAGGTGCCGCATTCCTAGAGCTCTTCCTCCATAAATTTCTCAAAGCGTTCCCACGACATTTGGAGCATCCACTCTCGTCCGGAGAGCGGACTGGCAATTATTCACGTATGGCACGACCACTGGACTGTATAAATCAAGCGGCAAACCCAAGTCAAGCGTTTGGCAATTAACAATTTTACTTCTATTAGCCCAAACAATGTTACCACCAGCCGGTGGCAGCCAAAGGAAGGCCTAGACACAGCTCCAGGGCACAGTAGCTAGCCCGAACCCCAAGTTGCACCTTCTTCATAACACCTTGTTGCAGTTGTTACGCAGTAATTTTACGACTTTTCTCAGAACAAAGTCATACAAAACGGAGCACAGCTGCGGATGGTTTTTTAAAGAGGAAATGCTTAGCCCTGCATGGCAACCATCGGGCGATAATGGTGTGTGTACATAATTTCCACCTTTTTTACTGGAAGACAGCACTTATGCGTTCCTAATGGCCACATTAAGAGTTTCATATTTCTCGTTATTTTTAAGAGCTAAATACAAGGGGTTACATTCTATATAATCCTAGGCGCCAAGTTTCTTATTCAGTGGGGGGAACGAAATGGAATATTTTAATTTAATAGTGTTGGTATTAATTTGGAAAACAAGAGGCACCTAAAAGGATTCATGAAATTGAGATAAAACTGAACTGGAAATGTAGGAAGTACAACGTATACATATATGTAGAAGAACATCTTAGATGTTTCAGTTTCATTGGAAGATTCCTTGAGAGAAAATATTGTCACTGAAAGAGCACATATATCAAACAGGAGTATAGCTTTTACGAATCCCATATACCCTTGTTAACAAGGAATACCTGGAATAGTAGGAAAACTAGCAACTTGTCAGCCCCACCCCCCAGCTCCATCTCTACCATTCCAATCTATCATTTAATGGAATGCCAGTTAATCCTGATTCCATTTCGATTTCTGGCTCAGATAAAGCCAGCGGGTGCTACTACCTGACTTTCATTTCTCTGTCGATATTCCCCCGATTGATCTTTGCCCCGGGTCTTTGTTTGGCCGTTAATTTGCTTGTTCGCGAGCCGCGGAATTTGCATGGCCATTGTGCGTGCTTACTCACCGCTTGCCTACCCAACCCTTTCCCCGAATGGATGTGGCATAGGGGATATATACACATATATGCTATGGGGTATTGATGAAAGCCCCGGACAGCGTTGTGCGTCACCACTGAACGCTGGCAGTGGCAGTGGCAGTGGCGAGTATGTAGCCTGCATACATATGCCGCACCTGCGCCTACATGCCAAACTCAGTGCCAAATCCAACTGATATGCCAACGCCGAAGAAGGCGTTTTTTAATTGCGGCGACATGCGCTGCCTGCCAATGGGCCTTGTCGTCACCTGTGCGATGGTTCGATTTGTCCGATCGCCCGATAGCTATATGACGCTGTCGCCACCACTAAGGCACACCACACTCGTCCGCCGCATCCACTACGGTTGCTGCACGCAAAAAAATAAAAGCCTGTGCGTTAATCCGCAATATGCAAAATGAGATGGACCTTATGAGGAGACCCACGTAAACAAAAAAGCACTAAATAGGTTGAAACTATATGGTATATACAATTTCCAGAGTAAATATCACTCATACGCAATGTGGTCTACAAATAAAATTTATAAATGCAGGCAGTTCATCTTATAAAAATGCGTTAAATTTAATTAATTGTATTAAGCCTGAAAATCTGCCAAAACTGCCTGCATTTATAAACTTTATTTGTTGACAACACTGCGTATGAGTGATATTTACAGCTTTTATGGCTTTTACATTATCCAGAATTTTTTAGTAAAAAAAATAGAAAAAACTTGATTTAAATTAATTTAAATTTAAAAACCATTATATCAAATAATAAATCATATATAAACAACCAATTAAAGTCCATCTTAAAAGCCTTACCATTGCCTCAAAGCTCTAGGTGGACTTTGTTCTTCCTACGGAGCGCCTTCTCTTAACCCAAGGAGTGAGTTTTAAGCCGAACTCCATGGCGAATGGCATACATACTTTCATCTTTTGCCCACTGTCGACGGCGGTGTAAAAAGTCGTGTGATTGGCCAGAGAAGACGGCGTTTGTGATTGTTGTGACAACGGACTAAGCGCATTTGAAGAGCAAAGAAGGTAGGCAACTGGGGCCTCGAGGCTGTGGCAGATTAGGGAAATCGTGTGAGAAACAACTCCAAATATTTGCATAGGCACTGTCAGGGTATAACTCGCCTCTTGACTCTCCACTCTCGCGCAGCTCCATTATGACATCCGACACTGCTGTTTGCGCACATTTAACGGATTGCTGGCTTTGCGGATGCGTTTCGGCAAACAAATGCATCTCTTGGATCGCCAGCGGCATCTGCATCTGCATGTGCATCTGAATCCGCATCTGCGGCGGCGGTGCAAATAGAAATCGATGACTGCCTCTGGCTGGCTCTGCGGCACTCCAACCCTTGAGATCTGAAGATCCTTAGATCTACGGATCGGTTCCGAGTCGTTGAGTGACAAGTGTCCAAACAACAACCGTCAGCGGTGTTTTCTCGGCTGCATTTCTGATCATCATCATCATAGCGGCCTGTTTGCCCATTCGCCGAGTGTATTTGCCTTGCCCAGCGATTTGCATGGCCTCATGGCGTGTTTTCCCGGCTAATGCCTTGGATTTAGCCAGTTTGCCTATATATATATTTGTGCATATAGATATATGTATAGGGAGAGAGTCAGAGGAGGAAAAGAAAGAGAAACAGACGCCGGCGGTTTGTTTAGTGCGCGTGCGCGTGTTCACTGTACATGGCTCACTGTGGTCGTGCATGGCGCAGGCACAAGTTCAGGAGATTACACAGGGAAAAAATATTATTAAATATAAAATAAAGGGTTAAAATATATATATTATATATAAGATATGGTAGACAAACTAATACAATTTTCAATAGTATTTCTTCTTTTGGAACCCATTAAATCCTTTCAGAACTATTAAAATTTTCTTATGTCGATGATAAATATAATTATATTTTTTTCTGAATTATTACAGATTATTATAAATACAAGAAAATCCTGTAAGCTTATTCCTTCTTCTAGAGATTATTGTGTATATTTTCTCACTGTGCATGCACTCATAAGCCGGAGCTGCAGCCTGAGCCACAGTTGCAGTTGCAGTTGCTGTTGCTGTTGCTGTTGCTGTTGCCGTTGCCGTTGTTGTTGCGACCACAAGCGCTGATCCGCGGCAATGGCTAAAGGAATGCCTGAAATGTTTAGGCCGAGTTGGGATTACTGGCGTCCAAACATCGGGGCACTTCAAAGAGCCGCGGACATTTGATGGTAATTGCCGCTAAACGATTTTCAATGTTAGCTTGTAGAAACGTTAACATTTTAAATTTGTGTTATATACTCACGGACATGCGTATGTTAATACCCGACATCTACCCATTCGTACACCCATGCGTGTGTCGTTAAGTCCCGTCTCTGGGCCGGGTCTCTCTCATTAGTGGAATGCACCAACGACAACGATGAAGGCGATGGTCCTGTTTATGGGAAAAAAACGGAAGATTCAGTTTCCTCGGGGGAACTTGGCTTAGCTCGCCGTAGTTTAATGCACCTGGAGATGACTTTTTTTATTGGAGGGATTCAAGAGAACCTTTAAACATTATTTTGCATAATTTATTTGTGCTTCCCGTTTAGGTAATGGCTGTCGTCGGCACACAAGACCTTTGTTCGTTTAATAAAAATTAAATTGCTTGAAAGGTGTAAGGATTTTGGAAGGAAATGGAGGTTAATTTAAATAATTGTCGATATTATGTATCGAAAATAAATATATTTGAATTGTAAGAAAATGCTAAGGGGGTTAATATAATACTTAATATTAAATATTTCTCCTTGCTTTTAATGATCTTTTTAGAGATATTCTTAGAGAAACCATATTTCCATTTATTTTTCTTTTAGAAACCTTTCCCACTTTTGTTTATTTTCTTATTATTCCAGTATCAAGTACATGCAAATGCCCATATCTTGTTTGTACATATCCTAATGATCATAAGATGGCCCGGAATGGAATGTCTTTAATAACCTTGATCGCTGACTCGCTCGTTTCACTCGAACATGAATGGATAAAAGAGTCATCTGCCGAGTGCCATCTCGCATGTACATTGTACATAGAACAATATTGATGACGGCGACTTTTCGATCGATCGTCAGCCGAGGCCTATATGGAGTGCAAAGTAGAATTCTCGAATCAAAATCAGCTCATTACGGAGGCTAATGTAAGCACAACAAAGCCATTCTGACGAGATTTATTCAACAGCTTTAAGTGCTTGGCAGGAAGGAGGAGGATGATGCAGCGCTAATGACACCAGGCACGACTTATTCTTCGATTTGGATTCGGATTTTGAGCAGATGCAGGGAAAAGAGGTTCGATCTGAGTATTAACAAAAAGACTAGTACTCGCGCACACAGATTTTTGAATATGAATCCGTGTAATCGAAATGAAGCGCGAGCAAGGGGCAGCCTCAGTGGCGGCGGTGTGAAAAGGCTTTCATTTCAAACGCAAACAATCGGGGCTGAGTAGGAATTGAAATTAATTTCATGTATCATCATTAATCAAAACACTCGCTGCCTTGTGAGCTGATAGGAGTTTGGGAATGGGGGAGTGCGACGGGTTTTCCTTACACATTCATATCTGCGGCCATAACGATATTCATTCTGCTACACTTGAAGAAGAGTCTCAAGAGAAGTTAATAAAGGGAAAATTAAATAAGGAAGCTAAAGCGGTCAGGGAAACTAAAGATATTAATTAAAGAAACTGAAGAGAGCGAAAAATGCAAAGGATTTAATGAAGTTTTGTTAATATAATACTGATAAGAATGTCCCAAGCTAGCCACTTTCGTTAATAATTTAAATATTTATCCTAGATATAGTTATAATATTTTAGTTCCGTGTATTGAGGAGTGACGAGGAGGAGGGCCCCGGATCGGCATGGAGTTGGGGGCATTCCCCGAGCCCAACTAATCAGCATGCAAAGAAAACAACATTAAGAGTCAACAACAGCGTCTGACTCTCAACACAATTATGAGAACTGACGTTGCAAGAGTTTCATGTTTAATGGCAAGTCACTTTCAGCGCCCCAGTTCAGTCATTCAGTCATTGTCATTCATCCAAACAGATGAACTGGAGCTGAAGCTAGACTTGCTTTCGAGATTTCGATGGGATGTGACTGGCTAGGAGTCGGAGGCAGAGCCAAACTCTGAGCTGCCATGTCTCTCTAACGATGTTTTCTTTGGAAAGTTAGGAGCCGTTTCCAGTAGTTCAATTACAACTTCACCTCACTTAAAGTGTTTTGTTCGTGGGGCTGCCTCTCAGCTCTGCGTTGCCATCAATTATAATCCAAATATCTGGCGGGCGAAGAAACTCTCCAATCCATTTGCATTTTCGCATAACCATTTTCGGTCATTATAAATTTGTTCGCTTATGAATAATATACATGTGTTTTATACCACCGCAAAAAAACCAGTGGCAGCCGAAAATGCTTAATTTACGCCTATTTATATTTTGTTCCCTTTCGAATTCGGATTCAGATTTGGGTTCAGATTGGATTGGTATAAAACACATTAACACAGTGGGACCCAGAAGCGAGACCTCCGGCTATAACACTGATATGAACAACGCTCGTTGTCGCTGTCGTTGTCGTTGTCGCTGCCTTTTGTTGGCACATAGCGTTTGTGTAGGCTGATGCTGACAATTTTGGGAACGGTCTTGGCTTTGGTTGGGGTTTTGGTTTCGGTTTCGGTTTCGGCCGTTAACAAAACATGACATTTAATAATACGTGTACAATACAAACAGACATAAGTGTTATCGCTGACTAAAAAGCTTTTTGTTGCTGCTGCTGCTGCTGCTGCTCTGCCCCTTGATTGTTGTTATTGTTTTGTATCTGTATCTGTGTTTCGTTGTCATTTTTGGTATCGGATTTTGTGTGTGTCGGCCTCTCCAACAAAATTCATAGCTGCCGCTGCTGCAAAACAAATGGCTCGCCATATACGCTTTTATTCGCGTTTTATCATTATTATTAATAATGTAGATTCGAAGCGGAGCGCAAACGTGCGCATGTTTTGTTTATTCAGTGGTGTGTCTAATGGCTAGTAACTGCCCCCCTTTATCTTTGGCCGATAGCTATTCAAATTTCAGGCCAGTCAGGCACTTTGGCCCTTACAAGATTCCATTTGCCAGCGAATATACATACATATGCATAATGTGATTATAACAAGGGGTATTTAGTTTGATTTTGAACATTCGAAATGGAATAAATTAAGGGAAAGTGAGGAGACTTAAGTTTGCTAAGTAATTTAAATAAAATCGGTGATGTAGTACTAAGGGTTTCTCTTGATGTTGTAGGTATTCCAGAGCTAATGTGTTGTCTTAGATAATTTATTCTCTGAGCTGGCTATTCTATATTTATGTTTTCTTTTTAAAGCTTCTTTTAGGTATATTTTCCATTTTCAAAACAAAGTCAGAAATATATATCTATGGCTAGTTGAAAATGTTGCTATTTTAGATACAGTTTTTGGGGTAATATCCGTGGTTACAATGCTGATATCGACCAGTTGCAGCGGGCTTAAAGAAGTTATTTTCATACACGCATACGTACGTTACGTCTATGGTATATAGCGTATATATAGCATATAGCTTAGGACCGATGGAAAATCGCTGTCACTGCTAATGCTCGCGTGTGTGGGTTGGGGGGGAAAATGCATCGACAACGACATCGAGCCCGGTGGTCGAAACATATGCAATATCCATCGCAGGAGGAAATGCAGTGCTCGCTGCCGTATCACTCGCATCCTGCCATTTATTTGTCCTTATTTACCGAGCTCTCCTAGGCAGGAACAGAGCAGGGAGGGAATGGGAATGGGAATGGTATCGGGAGCGTTGCCGCATCATGGCTGCTGACAATGAGAGTTGAATAGACGCCTCTGTTGCGGAGGAATACCTCCCTGTCCCTGTTGGCTCTTGTGCAGTTATTTATTTTTGAAGTTCATGTGTGCGGATATAGCGCGGATGTGTATGTGTGTGTGTGTACACACAGGCAAGGACAACGACAACAATGCGGCTCAGTTCCGACAGTCGTCATCCTGTCAAAACAAAGTGTGATTATTGATAATTTATGATGTCACGGATTTTTCCGGTCTTCGAATTATTATTTTATTGTCTTGCCAGGGCCATTTATTCTCTGTTTTTCTGGTCTCTAACACATTTCCCAATGATTTCCCAACACTCGAAGTGTGACAGGCGCCTGAACAAGAAAAATGCGGAAAAATAAGCAGCATAAAGCATTTATTTATTTAATGCGTAAATATTTAACTAGAATTGTGGAAAGGAATAAATAATTGCAACCATTTTTAAAATTTACTATTCATGAAAATTATACTTTACTTTACAAATTTATATATTGATTCCTAGGTTAATCTTTGGTATTAATAATATAGTTTATATTTTTATATTATTTATTTAATCCTTTAATTAATTAATAATTTCTATTTCTCCATCAAAAACAAAAATTAAATATTTTCTAATTATGATTAGAATTTTGCTGAAACCCTAACCCATCCCATAACAATATTTCCCATTTTCCCGGATATACCATAAATATTTTCATACTAGCATAAACTCCGTAATGTGTGTAAACAACAAATTACGCATCCTGGCAGTCTGATCATCTTGAAGGCATTCATTGTCCTTCGAGGCTACTTAGCATGTTAAGTTATTGGATATTTTGTGGTTAACTCCGGTAATGCCGCGCCTGCGCAACCGTTTATCCCTCTGCGGCCGAACATCTGGTCAACCTGACTACCGTAGGCCAAGTCCTTGCCTTGGTCCTTGCATTAACCTTCGGGCCGCACACGACCTAGGGTCATTTTCCGGCTGCGCATGCGCAAAACCGCAACAAAAGTCGTCCTAAATAAATATTTGCACTGGGCGGCGAAGCCTCTCGGCTTCGGCTTGGGCTTAGCCCAGGCCGCTAATGCGATGTTTGTTAAACGACTGTTTTGCCAGGGATTTAGTGGTTGCCACACAGTGGTTATTGTGTGAAAAATCTGTGTTTGTGCCTAGCGCTTAAATTTATTGACGTAAGTAGTAGGCATGAAAATGCCAAGGTAAACACAGAGGGGGAGAGAGAGCAGAAGGAGGTACAGCCGAGCGCGGAGGAATCAAATGGCAAACCGGAAGCAGAACGCGGGACGGGCATGTAACCATCACTTAACTGGTAACGGACAGCACAGCCCAAAAGTGTCAGTAAATGCATATATGGTTATATAACCGTATGTGCTAATTTTATGGATGACAGATAACGGAGGCCAGCTGCATGCACTTTGGGAAGAAGGTAGCAGGAAATGGGAGGGGAAGTCTTATTCATTTTATATCTTTACTACATAAATAAAATGTATACTTTCAAGATATCATTATTTCATGTTTCTTAATTTAAATAACTATTCACAAACTCATTTTCCTGAAGATAATTCATACAGTTTTTTAATCAATTTGTGGGAGCTCTTAAGATATCTTTGGTAATGATGATGTTAGTAGACATGATTCTCAGTAAAATATTAAAATAATCTTTGATATTCCCTAAGCATTTTATTTACTTTATCAAATTGTATGTAAGATCCTTTATAATGTTTTGGAAAATATAAATTTAATGACCTTTTCCCTCAGTGTTTATTTCTATTCAAAAGTACTTCCATCTCCATGTTGGCCCTGCCCGCATGCGCCTTTGGCTTTGTTTTCAATTTAGTCGGGAGCCGGAGCCGGAGCCATAATTTGTTCTGAAGCGAGTTGCGTCAGTAAATCCAAATATAAGAGAAGATGCCTGCCTACCTCCCTCCCTCTCGGATCGCGGGGCACGCGACTCGGCCTCAACTCGCCCCGGCTTATTAGGTTAATTACGAGTTTTTGATTGGTAAATTAAGGCTGTGCACCCATCGTTGTTCGCTGGTCGAAGGGAAAGCTCCGGTCCCGGATCGTAATTCGGCACGCGGCAACCCGCTGCTCGCGCCAGCAACCATTTCGAAATCAGTTCTTAGCCGGAATGCCTCAATTCAAATGCGTAAATAATTAATTTGGAAGCCATTTAAGAGCTCGCTTCTGGGGGCTGCCGGCTATTGACGCCCTCGGGTATCTGTATCTCTCGGCTCTCGGTAAAGATAAACCACCCGCCGCGCCTCATCATCATAATTTCCACAGCAGCCGCGGCGCGACGCCGAAGGGGCCCGCGGAATCCAAGCCAAGATGGAATGGAACCTCAGACAGACGCTCGCTCAGCCAGGGAGTTCCCTTCTCCAGATATTTTTTTATGTCTTTGTTAGGCCGTTTAATATTTAATCCTTTGCCACTTTATTAGTCCCGCCGGCAGGTGTTTCCACACAGTAGCAATATGACTCGTTAAAAATGTATTATAAACACCTGAAATTGGGGGAAAATAGGCAGCGGTTTTGACAGGTGAAGGTGAAGTTTTGAAGGCATTAAAAACGGTTGGAAACAATATCCTTCACTAAATACAAATATCCACAATAAAACAATAAAAAGATACATTTAGATAGTGAATTTCAGGGGATATCATTCCATTGCTTTTAGCATTTTCAAATGGAAAAACAACATTTTTGTCCTAATGAAAGTACTCCTCTCTTATGTAGATAGTACTTATTTCCAGTTATAAAAGTTAAACAAATATAGCCATAATGTGTACATTTGTTGCGATCACTAATTGAACCCACAATCATGAATATCTTTTTCGTTTTCCCGGGAAAATGGCTCTCCACTCCGCTCTCTATTCAATTTACTATCTGCATCTGCGAAAGTAATCTATAATTTTAATGTATGGCTACGAGAGGAGCGGCGATATCAGCGCGTGTCGCTATCAGTGCCGATAATGAATACACAATTAACGCCGCAACGCGGTCAGCAAATAAACGTAATCGTTTTTTTCCCCCAAAACAAACACAAAGGCTGAGAAATACCAATAAATTCACGCAACAGAACTGCGATATGGGGATTCTGCTATATTTGAATATGGCTGCCATAACACTGTTTTCCCGCAAAAACAAAAAATAAAATAAAAACAGAGTAGAAATAACATTCCCACCTTGCGCATTAAGGACTCGGATCAGTCACGTACTGACATAGGTAACGCATATGTACATTTGCACTTGCGTCAGATACGGAAAAAGGAGCAGTAACTAGTGACAGCGGAGCCAACCGCCCCAATTGTCAGCAGATAACATCGGCAATTTATGTACCTGCCTGCTTTTTTCAATGTAATAACAAAGTTTGGTTCGTATAAATGGAACGGATAGCCGCGTAACATTTCCCCAGTCGCCCCCACACACACAAAGAGGTGCACAGGGAGAAATAAGTGCTTTCCCAAGGCCAGGGAAACTTTCTGAAAATCAAAGGAAACATTTTTTAAGGGTCTGCATAAAATTCTAGGAAGAATAAATGTCTAAAATATATACAGAATAAATTTAAAATATGAAAAGTTCATAGTTCAGTCAGAAATCAAAATTTAAACTGCTTAATAAGGATCTTTATAAATATTATATAAGTACGCTTCATGTATAGTTTTTCCTAAAAGATAAACCCTTTGAATAGTTAAAGATACTTATTTAATCTAAAAATTGTACGTTAAACACAAACGTTAAATACATAATGCCTTATTTCAAGTTCAATATAAATCCCAACTCGATCTTATATCCTTAATTAGTAAAATATTTAAATTCAGTTTCCAAATAATTTAGTTATTTTCCTCACTGCACAACCAAGAGTTCGAATATATCGCAGTAAAGTGAATTATTTTGGGTGAGAACCAGTTTATGTCAAAACGATTGCCAAGAAATGGCGAGACCGAAGACACCAAGCTATAATTTGAGTGTCTAGGCCGCACTTATCTGGGATCGCAGGAGGGGCCCAAGGAAGAGCCTAACTTGCAATTACACCTCCGATCCCTACCAGAATTCACGCACACCCCCACACACAGGAGCTGGGTAACTGGTAACTAGTAACTCGGAACACGCAATGATGAAATAAATCAAACAAAATAATTGCTTTTGTTTCAACGGCGAGAACATAACATTCACCAAGGCAGAGGCAGAGAGCCAGTCGAAGCTGTCGACGGAAAATATGCTTCGCACCTGTTCAATAGTGGCTACCAAGTACCAGAGTATACCAGAAGAGTACCAGGTAGACCCAAGGAGCTCTCTTCCTTCCTCCTTTCCTCCACCTTCAACTGAATGCAAACGCAAATTTACGACACGCAACTTGTTCCGAGCTGCGGGTGAGGCGAACTCGTGTTCTGTGTCAGCCCCACAAAAGACGCTTCCACCTCCACCTGCCTCCACCTCGAGTTCCAGGTTTCGGCGACGACATGCCAACTGTCCTCCGTGGTCCGGAGTGCAGCGCGGAAAATTAACAGCACCTGCGTCTGCGACTGAGTCTGCGTTTGCTTCTGGTTGGGGTTTGGGTGCTGGTTATGGTCTCTTTCTGCAATTGTGGCAGGCTGAATGGAGTCGGGATCTTTGGCCCGACCTTCCATATCGAGTAATCCGCTCTGACTGCTAATTGAAAATCACAAAATGGTCTGAAATTAAAGAGGGCAAAGTAGCGAAGTGAGGGTAGATGGCTCGAGTTGATTGGCAAAGGATATTATTATAATAGGAAACAGTTTTATTTTATATAACATCTAAGATCTTAACCCTTAGAACAGCAATAAAAAAATTACTTCCAAGTGAAGTTATCAATAAATAGTATTTACTAGTGAAAATACTTAAATGTGCAGTAAATTTAGTTTCTTTAATCCCAGAATATGAGCTAATAACTAATTTAATTTATTTTATTTAATATTGTATGCCTTCTTATAATTATTTCCTCGGGTTTCTTTAGCTCAGCATATAATTTATTTAAAGATGCCTTGGATTCACAACATTGAAATCCCTAAAAACTTAAAGGATCTTTATTGATTATCAAGAATAAATCCTTTAAATACTTTATACCCCATATTTTTACAGAAATTTCCGAATTAAAGAGCGGCTTTAAAATTCCTGAAATCAAATTATAACAAGGTCCTTGGCATTTCCGATCCGACGGCGTAACGTGGCAATAAATGAATGTCGGTGTATAGTAAATAAGGCGGGCGCAATGAGGGATCGGCGTGGCGTCTGACATAATGGTCGGCCATTATTTCGCCGGAATCCTCAAATTGTCGTTGCCAGTACGAGTCTGAGTCCGAGAACGAGCTAAATTCACAACAAATTCGGGCCAGCCAACCCTCCGCGGTATTTATTATGACCATACCCTAAATGCACCCCACTCCAGGCTATACTGCTCCGATCATTGGCGAGCATTTTCCCTATTATGGTCGCCCAGCGGGTAGCGCAGGGAATACTTTTGAATTTTTGAAACTGCAAGAGGGGGATGGGAAGATATACGGCGCGGGGTGGCGACCTTCGGTGGGGGTTGTTCCGCCCAAGCCAATTTGTATGTAACTCAATTTATGTACTTACAAAATATGCATTGTCATTACCCAGATCTGTGTATATAGAGAGTTCCTGTAAACAATTCAACTTCCCAGGCTAAGTAACATTTTCTGTACACGAACAAAATTTAATGGAACTTGTTTTGTCAGCTTAAGTTGAAAATGAGTTAAGGGAAGAAAATATATAGGAATTTTCATAAATTTATAGTTTAGAATAAAAAACTGGATTTTACATACAGAATTTAACTTCAAATACTTGTGATTATCTTTTAAATTTTTTAATTTGGAAAAGCTCTTGCATTATTGTGATTATATTTTAAAGTTTTGAGTATTTAAAAAAATAACCTTAATCCAAAACGGAATTGTCCTGTTTTAAGTTCCCATCAAACAATTACTATTTTAAAAATATTTTTATTAAAAAATACAACAACTTATTAATATTTTCCATACCCATTTCAAGTTCTTTGATATTTTCCCCTTTCAAATCAATAACAAACCCAATAGTGTTTGTGGCAACCAGCTCGCTCGGGGCATCTGTTCATGCGAAATGGGGATGCCAACATCACCAAGAGTATCCTGTGTGTCCTGCGGCAGTTGGAAAAGACAATCTCGTAGAGCAACCTTTTAGTATCTGCTGCACTCATGCCCGTTTGCTCCGATTTGAGCGAGGTAATGCGTTCCGGATTTGGACTGGAAATGCGATTGGCTTCGTCACGTCAACGACATCGGCGGCTGCCGCAGGATAGGCAAGGCACTGGCATTGTGTTGACGTTAGTTAACAGTGCTGTTCAATTTTTCCGCACTAATTAGATTAAAGGAGGCCCAGGATCAGGAGTGATCCACAAAAAAAAAGGAAATCAATGAAACGCACAGAGAGGAGCGAGGCGGACAAAAGGCAAATCGTGAGCTGTGCGGAATTCCTGTATCGGCAGCCGGCGATAAAAAGGTCAAAACAACTGCCAAATACTTTAATCCTATTAAGGACATAATTCAGCTATAGCGGAGACACATGTTGCCGGCGCAGACGACAGGAAGGATAAAGAGCTGTGAGATTGTCCTTTTTGCGCCGACTACACGACGGAATATGTCTCTGAAAAAATGAAAGGGGGAATGGCCATTAGAGCGGAAATAAATTCGACACCAACTGAATTTGAAATATCAAATTAACGCTATTAAAATGTATACATACAAAATGTATAATACATTTTCTTAGTTGGCAGAATATTTAAAGGAATATTAAATAGTTATTCTTTTCTTTTGATATATAAATTATGAAATTAGTTATTTAAGAGAGAAAACCCCTTTCAATTGTATTATTAAAATATTTGAAATTCATATTTCGTAAATATTTTACACAGTAAATATTATATATACAAAATAGTATTTATTCTATTCTATATAATTTTATCCTTTTTTAATATACCTGCAAATAATAATAAAAAAGTTTTAAAAGGGCTTTATATTTATATAATATTTCCCTTTTGTAAAATGATTTAAAAGCCCACATAACTCCTTTAAAATTGTTAAAATATATTTCCCTTAAGCTTTACTTTCTCACACGCTCATAATGCTTTCACAAACAAGTTAATTCATAATTCAAAATATAAAAACAGATAAATTCGCGACAATTTTTCCCAGCTGGATTATAAAGATTGATCAAAAACCTGCTGCAGCTCGGAATAATGCCCTAATGCCGTGATTATCGGGGACAGTCAAGGTGTCAGCCCACAGTTGTTCACAGCGATGATCGCAAAAGATTAAAATTTTGCTCATTTCATGGGTTTTTCACCGAGTTGAAATGTCCCGGACAATATCCGAGTTTTTCCAATTTTTCCGCAAAATCCTGGGACCTTTGTGTCCCTGTTCAGTCGTCCATTATTTGCCGTCGCCTGTCACCGTCACTTCCCTTTTGTCCGACATTGTTTGTTTTCATCCGTTTAATAATTGCAATGTTGCCGGTGATGTCTCTTTTGCCAGTCAGTCAGTTGCCCATTCTAATTTCCATCTGTCAGGGATGAGGATGTGCATCGGCAGGACCTAGGTGATGGACCTCCGCCGCCGGACCGAGTTTGTTTTGCCGATTGTCTGCAGTTAATGCGAAATCCGCTTACCGTTGGCCATATTTGCGCATTCGCCGAGAGTTAATACTTAAATTTGCAACTTTTTAATTATTGTAAGCGGATTCCCCGTTTTCGGGAGACTTGTTTTGGCTGGAAAACCGAGGGTCCTTTTCACTTGCTGCTGGGATTTCACTCACCTTTCCACCAAAACGCGCACCTGAGAAAATCCAACAAATATTTGTTTGTTTGTGGACACAAATGGGTTTATCTTTGTTAGGATTTAGAAGTATATCTAGCTAAACCTTTATTTATAAATGATAAATGATTAAAGATAAAGGATTTATTTATTAGATTAAAACGGATTTATATTTAATAAATGCCTTGCAAATCTCTATCTCCTTCGCTAGTTAAAAACCCTCCTTAAATCAGCTAATTTAATTTATTGTCAGCCAGGAACGCCTTCTTCAACCCAACTTCCTCTCCTTTTTGGCCAATTGAAAGTGGCTTTCTTGGCGCAGCAGCAGTCGCAGGATAATATGTAATAAGCATAGATAATGGCTTATTGTTAGAAACTTTTTTAATATAAATATGCACACATGCAGATGTTCCCTGCGTAGTACCCACCGCATCCTGTGGATCCTGACAGCGCCCGGCTGTCGCTGAAAGACTGCTGCGTTATTGTTAATCATTAAACAAAAAGTGAGACGAGACAAAAATACTCTGGCCCAGCCGCAGCATAATTAAACTCGGCAGCGTTGCCTGAAATTAAAATGGGGAAACGCCGAAAAGTTGGCTCACAAAAAAATAAAAATAAATACATATATAAAAGGGCAAAAAGGAATTTATATATATATGAAAAAGCAGCAAAGAGTACAGAGTACATTGTGATAAGGACTGCGGCAAAATCTGTGAACAAAAACGAAAATATTTTAATGACAAAACCAAATGTTAAGCAAACAAAGCGAGCATGCATCCAAGTCCCGAATCCCAATCCCAAACCCAATCCAGAACCCGATCCGAACCACCACCGGAATGGAGCTGAAGCACACACACAGAACCAAGAGCCAGCCAACCAACCCATTATGTGCGCGCCCGTAATTATTTGCATAAAAATATATGCAAAGGTCTAAACAAAACAGTTTAGCAATCAATTATGAAAACACGTTAAATAGCTAAGTGCGAGGCCGTATCTGAATGTGAATGTGTATGGTATGGGATCTCCAAACACGAGCATCTGATACAGGGGCTATATATGGTTTAAGTTTGGAGTTTCCAAGGGCTTTAGCTTTTACTGGCTGGCAAGACAATCGGCAGATGCCATTGTCGTCTCATTCGGAATATTTATCCGGGGGAAACCTGTGCACAGATTCACACAGTACGCACATTAACACGACACCCCGGGTACAGTGTGTACTCTGCGGCAACACCGCGATAAGTGAAGGCAAATAGCCCAGACGACAACCGAGGTGATAAAAGTTTGTTTGCCACACCAAACAAAAGTAACGCCTCATGAGAATGGCCGTGTGGCTATGGCTATGACTATGGCTATGGTATTTACCTTCCATGTCCCGAAACCTTCACCAATCAGATCGGGAAGGGTAATGACTGCCTCTTGGTTTCATTAAAACTTCATTAAATTTGAGTATTTGTCAGACTTGACCCTTTCACCTTATTTAATCAGACATACTCCTCCTCTGGATCCCTTACAAAATAAACAACAGCTCTTTCATTTTCTAGAAGCTAAAATTAAGTAAAACTGACTGGGTGGGGCTTTGCGTTATTCTTTAGATTTTTTAAGCAAAGAAACCATATATTTTGATAAATTTAAATTTATTTATAGTTTAAGTAATATAAAATATTGCTCCACTTTGCCTTAAACGATTTAATATTGCACCCTCGAGGGGTATTATAATTTTATTAATTTTATTTAAAAATTTACAATACATAAAAATCAATCAAAATATACTGACAAGTAAGCATGGTCTCATCAAAACCATTGCTGTTTCATATCTGAATCTTTGAGTTAAATCAAGTCAATCAGATCTCAAGTTAAATAAACATAAGTAACCTTTATTTATACAAACTTTATTTAATTCTTATGTAGCAATCGGGTTTTGCATTAATTGAATTTTAGAACCTCTTTACCCAACTTCAAGCTCCATAATACCTCAAGATATATGGATGTTGAGTTCAATACCGTAACAATTGATAAAGTTATCTTGATGAGATCTCTGAAAACCCCCTTCTTTTCACCCTGATCCATAAGTCAGCTAACCAAATTCAAAATAAAGTATACTTGAGCACTAAAAGTCCATTGTGCGGCGGAGGAGAGTTGGACATTGTAAATTACTTTTCCGTATGAAACTCACATTAGATGGGCTCGCGAGGGCTTTTCTCCTATGTGATTTCCATTTCGCGCAGAGCCCAATCAAAACCCTAACACGATTTATGGGTCTACATAAATTCAGAAAATATTGTGTGCCGCTGCTACCCACCGCAGTTAATCCGATTATGAAACGCAGCGTTTGGCGGGCACCGCTGGCAATGGGCAATGGGAATGGCGATGGCTATGGCTATATCTATGGGCTATGGCGATTGTGAACGATAATATAATATCCCACATTATTTTGCATTGCAGATAGAAGCAGTCACCTGGCTAGGAAATGCTTTTAAGATTACGGTTCTATCGCCAGAAGTCATCGTGTAAGGAAAGTGTTAAGTGAAATGGGCCTTAAAACTTGGCCATTAAATGCCGTTGAGTTCCACCCAATAATAAACTCTGCAGAATGTCGTCCACTCAGCATTGTCGGGCTGAAGTTGAATCCTCGGCTCAAGTTGAGTTGTTATGCTTCAGTTGAGTGTTGGCAAATATTTAACGTAGTATAAATATCTCTCTCTTGGTCGCCCCCAGACTCCCAGACCCCATCTTTCGGGCATTGTTATCCGGGCGCTGCTTTTTTTCGGGGGTTGGAAAGCCCCTCGGCCTGTGTATAACACAGAAAAAATCTAATTTTCCAACTTTTTACGACATTCGCTTTGCCAGTTCTGCGGCAATTTCATAAATATTTTCCGCTTCTTTGCGTTTGCATACTTTGTATGCAAAAAAACATGCCATCATCAGAACATTATCCCGCCGCGTGTAAATGAAATTCTCCTTGTCTGCCGAGGAACCTTCTGAATTTTCCCCCAACCCCCAAGTCCTCCCTCGTCCCCCTTGTGTCTAGCAGTTAAGCGACTGACGACTGCGATTGTGGTGGTAACAGAAGCGAAAATGGGGGAGCATCGCGACCAAGACCGACTCGAGGGTTGTTGACTTATATCATTTATCATAAGGAATTAGGTTCAAGCTTGTTATTAATATTAGACTGGCTTCGTCCTTCCCGCACTCCCTGCTCGGCGTGAAGCCGTTAACGTGCGAGAGCGTTAATAAAGTTCATAAAATAAACAAAGTCCGCAGTCAACATGTGAAATTAAAATCTTTGCCGCTGTCAATTGGCGTAGAGCACGAGCTGAAGCTAGAGGTTTCCCATTCTCTCTCTCTCTCTGCTCTGGCAGTCTATTAAAAAGTAAATCTTCCACTTTATCGTCCAACAGTCCAGCCTGGGCCTCGACAGATCCATTAAGCTATGCCTTTTTATTGGTCTTATGAAAGACGATATTGACAATCTGGCGCAATTGTTGCTGCGGTTAATTGAAGTATCCAAATGATAGGAAATTGGATGATAAGTAGCCAAGAGGGCTTTCATTTTTATTGGGTTGCAGCCAGAAAGATAAGGATAAGATGGGATTAAGAAATATAGTTTATATTGATGGATATTTTTTTAGATATATTTTAAGTGAAGAAAACAAAAATAAAAATAGTAAATAAGTTCACTAAGATCTTTATACTCTCAAATAGATTTTCAGAAACCCTAAAGATCATAATTATACATTCCAGACATCCGCTTTCAATTTGATTCGATTTTGTTTAAAATGTCCCTCTAATAAAAGAGTTTATTTCAAAAGTATTTAGATAAACATGCCTAAGTTCAAATATAAACCCAAATACCACTACAAAATGTTATCAAAATACAACCAAAAATCATTACAAGTTCAAAGATCTGTTGACACAATTTGAAATCATGAGATCACAGGCACACACACAGCTGGTAAGCAAATAAAATTAAAAAGGATTTGCTAACTTGTTTTTATTTACCCTGCTTTTATGTTGGTCCCAGGAAAAATGGTGTGGTCACTTTTGTTTTTGTGTGGCAAATAAAATCGATGAAAACAAAGTAAATACGAAGCTTTTCCGAGGCTACAACTGCCTAGAAGTGCTACCAATTTGCCGTGTTGCGTAATGGCCGAGTGACTGAGGAGGCGACAACTGCACGGCATGCGATGACAGTGCCACAGAACCATAACCCGAGGACCGAGTCCCCGAGAACCCCTCATAATTCCGCATCCTGGAGATATATGTGGCATCTCTGGGACACTCGTCTCATCCCTCGGATCCTCGAATGCCTCGCAGCTCCTGCATGGCGGCGGAAAAAGCTGAAAGGATAAAAAAAAAAAACAGAATGTAGAGAAGCAGCGGTACGAGTGCAACCCCCTTTGGAGCGAGAGTTGTATGTATGTATATAGCCGGCTTGCTTCCCCTAGGAGCGGCTTTATTTTCCCATTTCCATTCCCCGCATTCCGCATTCCGCTTTTCGCTGACCGTAAGCCACGCCCTGTGCATGTTTGAAGCGAGTGCAACAACACGAACATTGTTAGATACGAGCGAAAAAGTCGAATGAAAGGGCCAAGATAAACACTTAAGCCTAACAAAAAAAAAACGATAAAAGCGGCCAGAAGGAAAAGTTGCAAAAGGTAACAATCTATGTAGAATGTTTTATGGCCAAAGGGGGGCTTTAGCAGCAGGGAGAGGCAGAGAGTCAGCCGGCAGCCAGCAGCCAGCACACATGTCCAATATTCTCTTAACGCGATAAAAATGAAGTAGCAACATTGAAATCTGGCCAAGAGAGGGAGGAGGCAGAGCCTTTTTTCGGGAGGTGGCAACAGACGGCCGAAAAAACACAGAAACATCAGTTACATTTTGTTCGCTCGGCTTCGCCTTTCTCTCTCTCTCTCTCTCTCACCATAGATATAGATATAGATATAGATATTTCTGTATCTGTATCCCGGCCGACCCACTTTCTCCAACCCCCCACACGAGCCCGGCAACTCCTCCTGCGGCCGCCTGCACGCGCCCATGAACGAATAAAAAGATAGCGTGGTTAAACGCGCTTATTTCGGTTTATGATTAAATTTATTACGTGTACATCCAACCACAGCCCGGCCAAAAATAACAAAACAAAAATAATGGCTTTTGGGGTTGGGGTCGGTTTTTGGGGTTTTTTTCTGGGTCTTTGCGTCTTGGAAAAACTTTTTCCCCCTTTTAAATTTAATTACGTTTTGTGGCCCTCCGGTCCAAAAAAAAGGAAAATAAAATCTAAAAGTTTGATCTAATTGGTCATTCCCTTAAGCTTAACCCTTATTATTTTTGATGAGCGCTCTTTCTAATTAGGTTCGCAAAATTGATTTCAAGGGGCCGCAACTTGGGCCAAGAACGAGCCAGAGCGAGAGCGACAGCCGCCGTGTGTAGCTGTCGCCGTGCAAAAGTATCTTTTTATCTTTGCCTCGCTATGTTTCTACGATTGCCAGGCAAGGCAGAGGCAGCCCAGGGATGTGGCTGTGCCAATCGAACCCCGCTCGGCTCTGGTGGCGGCGCTAGCTCCGGCGCTCGTGCTTGCTCGCTCTTCTCCTCTACTCAAAAAAAAAAACAGCAACAATATCATGAGGAAAAACAAAAGAAAAAGCTGGGGAAAAAAGGAAGAAAACCTAGAGCCACCGAAGGAAGTCTCTCCTCCTCTCTGGATATTGGCATCGGCACTGGCATCGGCACCGGCGTCGGTGTCGAAGTCGTGTCTTCGGTTCTCGTACCTTTCGGACTCTTTCGTCGCTGGTGCCTCGTTTATTTATGATTATCTGTGTACAACTTGTTCCATGTTCATCGCATGTCGATGATGGCTGTATGCTGGATGCTGTATTCCGTACTCTGTGCGGAGAGCATCGCATCTCGGTATCTATCTGCTTTGTTTGCGAGCACTGCGAGCATTAAACCCTGCCCCGGGGTGCATACACAGGTACGGATACAGGCCGCAGATATACACCCAGCTCCACAGATACACAGGCACTCGTGGATACATGCCCCATCCGCATCCCCATTCCCCCCTGCAGATGAAGGGGAAGCACACCTCTGAAGCGCCTTTGTCTTCGATTCGGTTCTGGTTGTTCATTAATGGCTGGTTGGTCGGTTAGCTTTAGCTGGTTGGCTGCATCTTGGCCCACTTGCTGCCACTTGCCACATGCAGCTTGCAACATTGCGGACTGTCATCGTTAAGACAGTCAGGCGCTTTTCCGTTGCTCCTCCCCATTGAGTTCTTATGGGATGAACTAACGATAGCCTTTCAAAATCAATCAAGGATTTACTTACTTTTAATGATTTCCAACAGGAAGTTGGGACTTAACAAGAACCAAGTAAAAAATCATATTTAATATACAGAAATTTGATTCAGATTTAAAAAATGTAGAAATGTATTTAGTTATAAAATTTCCCATAGTTTGTTTCAATTGCCTTCATTCTTTAATACTCATCAAATATATTGGATACAAAAATATATAACTCTAAGACCATATCCTCATTTAATTATTAAAATAAAACCAAAATTTAAGCTGAATTTAAAGCTGTTGAAAAGTTAAAAAGTAATACAAATTCAATGAAATACAAATAAAATAAAATAAAATACGGATTGAACCTTCAACCGCCTAAAAACGTTTTATAAAAGTCTTGAAAGTTCATTTAATATTGAATATAATATTAAATTGTTATCTACAATCCCTTTTCTTCCCCTACAAGTAATCTTTATTATGAAATAATATTTATTTTAACTTGCAAATTAAAGTTAACCCAAGAATATTACAATATTCAAACCTAAAACACAGGCAAATGCCTTAAACCCAACCCAACCCCCCACACACTATCCCTCAATGAGAAGCCGCAATTTTGTTACTTATTACAAGTTTCCAGAGCTCTTCAGTAAACCCTCCTTGAGGAAAATCAATCAAAAACATTGTATAAAGAGACGAAATCCGGCAGACGCACAGGCATAACCGCAGCCTTGGGGGGAAACTCGACGTCCACGGAATAAGTCCTGTGGGGACCGACAAAAGGGGAGGCAATAAAAGTACCAAAGCACCATGGCACCGGAGGCTGGAAACGAATCAATACGCGAACTACATACACTCCTCCTTGGGATCTAGCTCGAAAGCATCGAAGTCTCGAAGGCCTCGGATGGCCCCGACCGCAGCTATACGCCCCAAATGCCCGGCGAGTCAAAGCGATTACACCGGAGCGGAGCACACAAACACCTTTTCATTTGTATCTATTAGATTAAAATTCATGTCGGCGTTTGTAGACGCGTACGAGTACGAGAGTACGCACTCCCCGCAACACGCGCTTCCAGATACTCGCACAAAGATACATAGATACGGAAAATGGAGCTGCCAAGAGCCGTCGTCATCATTGGCCTGGCACACACACACTCGCACACTGGCACACAAACAACCTGAGCAACCAAGCTATCTGCAAACAAGAAAAAGATACACCGCGCTGGCAGGGGAAAGGGGAGTACAGACGCATCGCATCCCAGAGATACAAAGATACCATACGAAGCCCAGCGAAGCGAGGCGAAGCCATCAATACAAGCTGTACGACTACAGATACAGCGGCTACAAGCCCGACACACACAGCCACAGCCACGACTGCGGCTACGAGTGCCAGTGCGAGTACTCGCAATAAAAATAAGAAGAAAAAGATACTCGTACTCGCACTCGTACTCTGTGGCAACAAGCGAAGTACAAAGGATACAAATATATCTCGTGTTCGAAATATAAAAATCGTTAAACAAAGACTGGCGTTGTTTCTGGATTTGGATCGACTGCGACTAACGACTGCGGAGGGGTTTGGGGTTGGAGGCTTGGAGGCTTGAGTCTGGGGGCCTGGGGGTGGCTTGGCACTGGCATCATCTTGCCCTCCCGCTTTTGCTTGCGGCCATTTCGGTGGCAACTTTTCCCTGTTCGCCATCTCACTCTTTCTCCTCGTTGGGGCGCCCTCTCTGTCTCTCTCTCTTAGCGCCAGTTAAAGCCCGCCTCGAAAAAGCTGGCTGGCCAATACCCCCAGCCCCCGTCGATTTGCTCCCTTGCCCCCCTGATTCCTCCCCTGGGATGCCCTTGCTGCTGCGGTTGTTGCGAGTATGTTGTTGCTACTGCCACTGCTGTTGCTGTTTGCTGCTTGCTGCTGTCTTCCTGCACAGAAGGCGACGGCAATTTTGTAGGCGCGCCAATGGGTTAACGTGATCTGAATTTGTTGCTCGCGAGCCAATTAATGTCGCTCCGAATTAAAAGGGAAGATACTGACGGCAGATACAGATACGGATCAGTAAAGTAACTTCAGCTGGGCTCACCCAAAATCCATTAGTATTTTCCTTTTCTTATTTAATAAGACAGCCCTTGTGGGGAATTAAAAACATGTAAGAGATAAGTTAACGAAATTTAAGAATGCATTGTTTATAATAAATAATATTAAATATATTTAAATTACACTTTAAATTCTCGTGAGTAATATAATAAATTAAACTCATCTTGTAAATACATAATTATAAAGGTTAAAACTCAAACAGTCGATAAATAAAATATTTCGTTTCTACTCCCCAAAAAATATAAAAGAATAAATAAAAGGTAAAAATTGTTTTTTATTAATTTAATGAAAATTTAAATTAACCATTTAATATGTTCTTTTAAATTTCTTGTAATTATATGAAATATATCATTATATTTTAATTTATTAATATTTCTATTTTTAAAAATATGAAATAAATATTTGATATTCTTTATCGAAAAAAAAAATGTAAGAAAGCTGTATTGTTAAAATTGTATTTTTATTCTAAATAAGACTAAAACCTCGAATAAATATTCAATTATTATTTTCAGTTTTTTTCCAAGACAAATAATTTAAATAATTTTTCAGCACCAAATTAATAATATATTTATATTTGAGTTATATTTGCTAAGCAAAAAGGCACACAAAATTTAATATGCTATTTCTTAAATATTTTTTAATCAAAATTAATATCAACTTTTCTTATTGAAAAGCAAAGATATCAATTTCTTCAAAGTAACCAAAATGCGGCGGTTGATAAAACTTTTATTTTCTTTTTTTGCCCTGTCAATCCATTAATTTTCATGAAAACTTGCTCACCATCATCTCTGGGATGCCGGCGGGCGGGGAAAACACCTAATAAATGACTATCGAAAAACTAATCGGTGATGTCTGGGCAATGGAAAAGGATAAAGCTGCCGTAACTTCATTTAAATGTTGTAAGAATTTGTTTACTGCGTGTGCGACACCGTGCTCGGGCCTAGAGCTGGGCCTGGGCCTGGGCATGGAGATGGGGGACGGGGCTAGAGCTGGGGCTCAGGTGTGGCCCGCGGGGGTTAAACCGCCGACAAAGTAGCTTTCGACTGCAGATACTCCTACATATGTAGCATATACAAGCCGTCCCGCTCTAGCCGTTGAGTGGCGTTTCAATTAATTAGAAAAAGTTAAAGAAACGCCAGGGCAAAAAACAAATACCTACATAATAAAATGTAAGAGCGGAGCCAGCAGCAGCGACGGCAGCAGCAGCGTCAGCAGCTGCGGTGGAGCAGCAGCAGCAGCAGCGCGAAAGATGCCACCAATCCAGCCAAAGCGGTCAGCAGGGGGGAGCGAGGTGCCGAGGGGGGATGATACTACTTTGGCCCAACCTCTTCGCGAGTCGCGTTCATGTTTATCAGGCTTTTCTTTTTTATATTTTTTCTCCCCCCTTAGCTTTTTTTTACCATTTTTCATCGGCGGCGAAAAGCGAGAAGCGAGCGTAAACACTTTGCTTTCATACGTCGCGACGTTCCTGCTGATGTTGTTGTTGTGTTGTTTATGGCAACAACTACACGTAGCAAACACCCACGGCAGCAGCAGCAGCAGAAGCACAAGCAGCCCCCCAGCAGCAGCAGCGGCACAGCAGCAGCAAGTAGCAGCGTTGCAACAGCAACAGCAGCAGCACCAGCGGCAGCAGCAACAACACCGCCTACAAATACATACATCGGCATTTACAACAACACGCAATAACAGCCATTTTTCTAGTTGTTAAGTTAATTTTTTCATGTTCTGCTGCTCGCTGCTGCTGCTGCGCTTGCTGCTGCTGCTCACTGCCGCACTTTACAGCAGGCGTCGTCTCGCTTGCACTGCTGTCACAGGCCGGTGGTAATGCGGGCAGCACTCCCTGCGATTCGTGGCCGAATTGCTATCCCGTTCTTACGCCGGCCGCAGCTGGCAGATACTTTATTTATGGTCACAACTGGCAGATACTTTTTCTGTAGCCGTAGCTGTAGTCGCTCTTCCCTCCCCTGCCCGCAACGCAACCGGTTGTGGGTCTCGCTTGCACTCGCAGCGGTAATAAGAGAATATAGGGGGATATAGCCACCGATTCCAATTGCCACACACAGCCTGACAGCAGCGCCAGCCCACTTATAATGATAATCATTATTGCCGTTGTTGCCGTTCGTGTTCTCGCAGTCGTCGTCGTCGCAGTCGTTGTCGTGCCGCCTCGTTTGCTACTTTTTCCACACACAGCTCCAGCCCAGATACTCCCCTGCTCAGATACTCAGATACAGATACTCGACGACTGCTCAGATACGGTTCGGCCTGCTCTGTTCCGCACACAGATACGAAAAGAGCAAAGAGAACGCACCCATATTGTGGCAAAAACCCGTTTTCCCTCTCTCGCTGCACACACACTTACACCCCAGAGTATCTGTGTGTGGGCCTCTGTGCGTGGGGTTGTTGTTGCTGCCGCTGCCTGGCTGCTTTGCGCTGTTTTTCGATTGTCGGTTGTCGTGTAATTCCCATTTGTCGTACACTTTGTAGTTGCCCAAGAAACTCATGTTAGTCTACTTTTGACTGTTACGCAGATTGTTCGTACCGCTCGTGTCCGCTGTTCGCTGTGCGCTGTGCCGTGTGCTGTGTGTGCTGTGAATCTGTGCTCTCTGCCCGCCGCCGTCGCCGCCGCTCGCCTTCGTGGTGCGAGCTGGATTCAGATACAGCCGCAGCCGCAGCTCCAGTCTGAGATACGTCGCATCCTCCGGATAGCTGCGCCCGCTGCAAAGCTCCTTCTTGGTACCGATACCAATTCCGATCCCCCTGTTCGCCAGCCGTCGGATTTCACGGATTAACGTAGTGCCCGCCCGGCGATCGAACCGAACGACATAAAAATCCTTAGCCGTCGGCAAGTGCAACAACTGAAGTGATGAATAAAAAGATTACAAGAAATTCTTAAAAGAAATAATAAATAAAAACACACAAAAGAAACTCACAAAACAACTGAAACATATAGTAAACCCTCTCGAATATCTCCAAATAAATCCTATACTTTATTTCCGAGTGCATCGCGCGGATCTCCACCTCGTGATCGTGGATCGTAACATTAAGATTTGCTTTATAGTTTTAGTTAAAAGCAAAAATTAATATTAAATGACAGTGCACAGTAATGAAACCGGTATCTGTTTAGTAATGGTGCGTATTCCAATTTGTTTTCCGCAGCTATTATGTCTGGAATTTATAGCTTGTAAGATGGGTTTTGCTGTTATTAATGCCTGAGTTTGGATAGTGACAATTAGATTGCACTTGAGGGAAACCCGTTTGATGGCACTACTTGTTGATCGAACGAACACATGTCCGAGAGTGTGGGCAAATAGTAGGATCTGATCTGAATCGATTTTACTCGATTTGATTTGAGTTGGCAAACGGCAAACGGCAGACACGGGGTTAAAAATAAACCCGTGAAGATGTTCCGATCGATGTCTGCCAAATCCGTTGAAAATGTCAGGACCACAAGTGTGCTACATTGGCCAAAACACACGAAATGCTCGCTGCCAATTCGGAAAATCCCTCGAAGCAATGTCTTTTGGTTGTTAACCAACCCAGCAAGGTCACAGAGTACGTTCCTCTTTCCAACTAAGGGGATTTTCTATTTTTCTTGCTAGTCTGCAATCCTTGAATATTATTTCCTTGAGGAGAAAGACAACCTGTGGCTTGGCTTAAAGTCCCCAATAAATATATATTAAAAGCTTCCCAAAAAAAAATACTTCATGAGATACTTTCTGGCTAAACAATAAACAAAATATATATAGTCGCAGAGATACACTGCCTGCATTTATAGATAGTCGATAATCATCGGCGGCTGATTCAAAGTGCTGAGCGATAAGGAAGCCAACCAGTGTGGATCCATCCAGCGGATCCATCCATCCCAGCAAACACCGGGAATTAATTTTTAATCGCATAGGGCCACTTGAGTTGTCACTCGATGAAAGCACGAGACGGGACAAGGGACCAGGGACATCCTATATATGTACATATATACAAATATATGTCTATATGGTACGAGTAGAGCGGCGGTATCAATCACGACCGAAGCCGCCGAAGATACAACATGCAGCGCTCTCTCTCTCTGTGACCGACCGGCGGCCGGCGATAAAAATCGTATCTTACGCCTCGGATCATTTGTAAAATGTTAAACGGGAAGAGGCACAGAGACCAGGGAGACCAGGAACCCGTTTGTATCCACCAAGACTCCATGAGACCCCGTCCCCCCATGTGCGAATGTGTGCTTGCTGGCTGCAGGCAGGCAGGCAGACACTGCAAGCAACTAAAAGTGTTGACAAAAGTGCGCGATAGGCTTATGTGCGCACAGGCACACACTATGGCACTATAGAGCCCCGATCCGGGCACTCATTGGACAACTTACAATCAAATTGCTCTTAGGCCGTTGCCGTTGTCGTTGCGTTGCTGTTGCCGTTGCTGTTGCTGTTGCCTTTGCCTCGCTGTCGATGTTGCAGTCAGTTGTCGTCGTTGGCAGCAATCGGCTGTGTAATTTAAATCAATGTTGTCAATCGAAAACATGATTTGTTGGTAATGGCGGCCCCACTTTGAAGATCGGCAAGGGGGAACGGGGAGTGTGGGCATGGCACCAGAGCCCACTTTATTGACTCTGGGAGACTCTGAGACCGGGCTCGGGATCCAGAGTTCTGCTATGGGCCCTTCGGACACACTGAAGAGTCGCGCTTATCGCATTGATAAGGGGCAACGTTTTTAATTAAGTTTTAGTGCCAGCTGGTAGCGCGGTACAGTAGACCATCTATGCGGCATTTCTCTTCTTGTTCTTTGTTTTTGTTATTTTTTATCCAAAGCAAGAAGCAGCCTTTTAATGGGCAACCCATAAACCAAAAAGTCGTATAATCCAAATATTCGGAAATAAATATTGAGCGAAGGGAATTCCTTTGGGAAACATTTTAAATTAGTTTCGTTTTTGGTAATGGTGTTTATTAATTTTAATTTGGGGTCAGAGTTAGGGGTTTAAAGGGTTTTTATTGGATTCTTAGCTCATCAAATCAGCATATCAGATGATTTAAATGGAACATATGACCCTTTTAAGTTAAAGATATTTTATTTCCATAATAAAAAATGGTGATCTAAAACATATAATTTTTACAAGTTGCATTTCATTATTTAATTTAATTTAAATTTTAAATTGAGTATGAATTAATAACAGATTAGTATACAAAATATAACAAATAGTATTTTAAAGAGAAAAGTTTAAAGTAATCTAACACCTTTAGTAACTCAAAACCTATCCCAAATTTTCCAGAATGCCGTTTCAACTCACCTTGCCACCTCGTCGCCCAACACGCCTCCAACCAACGCTCCGCAGAGTCCGCCATCGACCCTGCCCACGCTCGCCTGTCCCGCCGCCCAGCCGCTGAGTGCGCCCGGCATCTCTGGGCCCGGCCACAGTGGCATGGTGACCTCAACGGTGCCGCCGGGCGCCCGCTCCACCTCACCGTGCGGCCCAGCCGCCGGTTTGCCCGCCCTACCGCTACCGCTTGTTGGTGGACCGCCGCCACCAGGAGGACCCCATTCTGCGGGACCACCGGGAGGAGGAGCGCCTGGAGGTGGACCCGGTTCGGGCAACCGCTGCTGTGATACCGGTCGCACCATCTACACGGATCCGGTAAGCGGCCAGACGATCTGCTCCTGCCAGTATGACATGCTCAGCTATCAGCGATTAGCCGCCGCCGGAGGTGTGCCCCTCGGCGTCTATCCGGAGGGCATGTCCGCCTACCTCTCCGGCATTGCGGCCGATCAGCCGCCGTTCTATGCAAATCCGGTAAGTGAGCTCAGCACTCAAAAATTCTTAAAATCTAGGGAGACATTAAGCGGTACACAGAATCAAAATGATTAATCTAAACCTTAAAAAATGTTAGACATTCAATAAGAAGAAAATTCTTAATGTGCAGATTCAAATTTTCTTTTTTTAAACAGTTTGCTTCTTAATTTTTTTAAGGAAAATATTTGTACCTTTTTAAAATCCTGCAATATTTCTCTGTGTGCCTCGGTAAAGCCTGTTCATAAGTCATATGTCCCGAACAATGGCGCAATAAATTTGTGAATTTGTCCAGTCGGAGCGGAGCGGGAGACCACCACCGAAGCTTGGGGCTCAGGCTGAAGTTGAGGTTCAAGTCTCGTCGTCGTCATTTGATCGTGCCCCGCGGGTCTATGCTTCCGAACCCGCGGCGAAAAACTGGCCTACAGCAGAGCCTCGCTTGGAGCGATTTGTCAGGCTGGGGGCCACAGGTCCTACAGGTCTCCGGGTACTTAGGCCCTAAGCCTATGCCTGACCTTTGGTTCGCCAACGGCGATATTTCAAGCCACATTGTGTGTGCCGCCAAGTTGCGAAATATCGCTGGCTTAACTCCGATCTCCAACTTGAGTTCAGAGTTTTTTGAGGCTGCCAGGATTCTGTACTGTCCGAATTTATGGACAATGGACAGGCACTGACTGTCCACCACATCCACCACGTCCACAGCATGTCCGGCGCTTGGCCGTCGGCCCTTTGTTCGCCTCGCATTGCTTCTAATAGCATCATGTAATTTGCCTTTGTTTGCCAACAATTCTATTTGGACACAATGTTTTGGGGACCACATGCGGAGCCCAAAGACTGGACACCCAGTGGTTTGGGTTTGGGTTCTGGCATGTGTTCGGTGCTCGGTTCCCGGGAAAGCCACCTACAAATCAGGGAAACTGCCTTTTGCCAGTCAATCGAACTAAATACATTGTATTGATTTTGGTTCCTTGTTGACGTTGGCTCATAAAATTTTTCAGGACATTCAAAGGGAAAGGGAGAAATGTAATTTAATGTGTATCTTATTTTTAATTGTCTGGAAATTTGTTGAGGGAAAACAATTACAGAACTATTTTCGGAAATAAGTATGTAGGCTCAAAATACTTGTAAACAAGATTCAAATAAACCCAGCAACTACATTTAAATTCTTTTAACTATTTACTTCAACTTCTTTAACTTTCAATTAACTAAAACAAGGTTTAAAGTAAATTTAATTGAATTAAATAATTATTTAAGCAATTTAAAATGGATTAATTGCATCCGGTTTTCTGAATTTAAATACTGTTTGCTTGTTAAATAAAAAATGTAAATAAACTAAGTGATTAAATAAGCTTAAAGTGATTATTGGTTGAGTGATTAAAAGTGTAACTTAAACCTAAAGACCTTTAGAACTTTTAGATGTATTTAAATAGTTTAATAACAATTTTTAACCTATTTTTAAAATCGTTATAAAACTGTCACATTTTTAAAAATAGTCTAGAAATTCCTCTAAACATTCCCAGAAACCAAAGCAATTAAATTTACATAAGTATTTACTTCAAATTAAATGTGTGCATTTGTCTTTGCAGTCGGTAGGCATTTTTCAATTCAACTCAGCTCCGTTCTGCTTCTCCCTTGTCGAGGCCTCTTTCGCGCCCATTAAATATGATCCGATAAAATGTCGCATTCGAAAGTGAACACATAAATTTATTTGCTTACAAGCCAAAAAAGGAAAAAGTCTTGAGAGCTGCACAATGAAAAGCAAAACCAAAAAGCACAGAAACAGAAGCAGGGAACTCGAAACGCGCTGACGACTGTGAAATTGAAACTGAGAGTTTAATGAATGAGTATTTCGAATGCCGCTACTGAAGATGAAGTGAAATATACATATATACAAATAGGAGTCGCAGATTAGTAGCTGTGTTGTTGTGACTAAACTTAAAATTCGCTGATCTGGGCGAACGCTAATGTGTGATTAAATATAATCGCCCATCGAGTGATTTAAGTGCAATCGATGTCCGCCAATGGTGTTTCGCCTAATCAAACACATGCCCAATAATAAAATATTCAACGTTGGGAATTTGCATTTCAACTGGTTTCTAGTTCAGCAGGAAAAAGGTGATATAGAACCGGTCCGATCTCCGGACAGTAGCCGTGCTCGTATAAATTGTCTCCAAAAACAAATTATGAAAGTTCCAGATCGGGATCGAGAGGCACTATCTAGTACATATCTACCCGCTGCCTGACACGCCAATTTGGTGCGTTGGCAGGAGTACTCAAGATCAAAAAACACAGGGCCTAGTCTCCACCTCATCCGGATCGATGGCAGGCGTTTAAGAGACAAGGCAGGTCGGGTCGTGGCATCTGCTAAATAAATCATCCGGGGTCGTAATTAGTCACTTCAGCCGCCGGCGCTAAACTGGAGCGATTTCTCTTCCCTAGAAGATAGATATATGTGTGTTTATATGTAGATATATTGCCGTACGCCGTAGTTGTAAAAGTGTCTGCTCAATGCGGTGGATTCATTACTTTGACACGAGCTGTCAAGCGGCTGTCAAGTTGCCGCAGCGCGGGAATACACTATGTCCCGCTCCCAAAAACTCCCGACTCCGTCGCTCCTGCTCTCCAGTTCTCAGGTTCTACGGTTCTCCGGCTCTGAAGGTGGATGATGACTTCAGTGGATGATGGTGCAACCGTCGTCGCATTTGAAGAGCGCCGCTAACAAATAGGCCGAACCCAGGCCGCGCCCGGTGTATTTTCCCTATGAGTTTTTCCCAGTTTTCCCATCTTGTTTGGGGGCGTCGACTGGCGATGCCGCCTCGTACCTTATTAATAAATTTGTCAACACGCAAGTGACAGGCTGTCAGGCTGTCCGCCCTCCAGATCCATATCCATTCCCATTCCCATTCCTATTCCCATTCCGCTTCATTCATCCGTTTATCTGCTGATCCTTGGGTAAGAAATTGACTGCGACCTAAGCGCATATGTTGCACTGCATCCTGCACTCGTCGGGCAATGACACTCGGAACTCGAAATTAATTTGGTTAATTGCCAAAGGCTGTCCCTAATTTAAAATGGGTCTTTTGTTGGGTAGGCACTTCTGACAGGCTCAGAGATATTAAAGAAACAATTTATATAATTTCATTAGCTCAAAAAGGTAGCTATCTAAGCCTGAAATTATTTTAAAACAATCTATAAAAATAAAGAAATCAAGTTTATATCCGTCTAAGATATATTTAAAGTTATTAAAAAGTTCCACAAAACAAACAATTAAGTTAAACTTTGGCCTGTAGACACTTGCCAAGTCTAATGAGTGTCCTCCCATTTTGGACTTGAACTTTCCCTACGCGGCACAGGGACTCTGCCAGGAGCCTGTATCCTGAATCCTGCCCATACACACACACAGGCCGCTGCCTCCTAAATACACAGAATGGCTGCTTTTTAGACACTTGACGCCGGGCAAGCAGCCCAGAATGGTATATTGACTTTTCCCCAGTTTAAGTGCCGCAACATCATCAACGACAACAATGCAAGCATGAAATTTCACACTCGACAACATAGTCGCCCTGGGTTTTTGGCCCCAACAAAGGACTGCTGGCTGCTAGCTAGCTGCGGTATATGCTCATATCCTGTGGGAGCTACAAAAACTTTTTGCCCCCCCTGGCAAGTTTTCTACAAAATGTAGCAGAAAGCAACTACAAATCGGACCACTCTCTTGCCTTCTCCATATAAAAAGGGGGCTAAGGCCCCACTCCCGATATCACACCCTGGCCTGGCTTATAGAGAAAACCACCCCCGAGATTCGGCACAGCCTCCCAGCCACATCCAACGCCCGATCCTGGCACATCCTTGCTCCTTGAAACCTTGGAGCTACATACACTGATTTGTCAACTTTTGAAAATGTCGAAGTGTTGTCGTGTTGTTCTCTCGGGGGTGGCTTTTCTAATGGCAAGGTGACGGCAGCCAGGGGGGCGGGGGGTGTTTTTCCAGAGGGTGGGGCATGGGGGCGGTGGGCTTTATGCCCAAGTACTAAATACATTTACTGCTCGGCACCAATCTCATTGTTGTTGCCGTAAGTGTTGTGGAAAGTTTCTGTGTTGCTGCCGTTGTTGTTTGGCTTTTTGGCAAAGTTGAGAATGTTCGTTAACAGTAAATTTTGCACTTTTATATATGGAAGAGAGTGTGTGTGTGTATGGGTGGGAGGAAAAGGAAGTGACTGCCTTGGCACGAGTGTATTTGTGAATGGCCGTCCTGCCTACAACAAACAAATTAGCAGTCATGGCAACGCATACGAACAACGTACAAACAAACAGGCAACACAACCAACACGACCAACCGACCGACCAGCAACACCATCCACATCAACCTCAGAGTTGTACAACTTTATAAGCGGAGTTGTGGAAAAAAAAGTGTCATCGAAAGGCAGCTGGGAGCTCCAGTTTGCAAATGGGGGAAGAATTACAAGGATACACAGGGAAAATTTAATGTTTACATTAAAGTAGATCAATTGTTTCATTTCAATCTTAACAAATCAAAGTTTAAAATATAGTTTAGCTTTTTATTAAAATATGTTGAATAATACTATTTGTAGGACAGTTAAAGGTGTCATGGTTTACTTGCAAGATACAAAATATTTTGAGTATTTTCTAGTCACCTTCTACTCATTTTATGAGTAATTAATTTTGAACAGTGTAGATTAGTGTAGCAAGTACACAACGCATTCTTTGGCGCAACTCAAACTCAGCGCTGTCGTCAATTTCAATTTCAATTTCGATTACGATTCCAAACTACCGACTCCCGGCTCTCAACTCCAATTGCGAATACGAAGACGAATCCGATTTCGAATCCGATTCCATTCATTCTTGGCTGCACAGGCGGGAATGCGGCGGCCAAACGTGCGTTTATTTTTAAATCGAAGCAGCAATTAATTAACTCGACCCGTCATTACGCGCATCGCTCAAATCGTGGCGCATCAGGGCGACAGACCACAGGAGCCGGAATTGGAGTCGGACTACGGCATCCACCTCCTGCTCCTCCAGCTCCCTCCTCGACATAGTCGTAATCCCAAGGCATTGACGTTTTGGCGTGAAGGGAACACAGTCGCAGAATTTCCTTGGTAATGAAGACAAAGACCCATTTTAATTTGAATTATTTAATTTGCCCGCAGACGGAGGAGAGGGTTGCCTGGGCAAACCGCACTTCCCGATGCGTGAAACGACGCACTCCGGTTGTCGGGTATGGTTGGGATCCACTGGATCAAACATCATCATCCCAACAACCACTTGGAGTGTTCTTGTGGCCAGCCAGTGGTCAGTCATTCATGTTGCCCTCTCCAAGGAGGGGGGGGACGTAGCTCGAGCTTATTGTAAACACAAGTTCCTTGGCCAAATATTAGTTTTGCGAGGGAAAAAGATTAATGGGAAATGTTAAGAGAGAAGTGGTCTGAACGAGAAGGAAATGTTCCTTATGATTTCATTATTATTTATCATTTATTTATTATAATTATTTATAATGAATTCATTTTTAAAGGGCATAAAAAATTCAATTTCACGGTTCTTTTATATATTTAAAATATTTTTTTAGCTCCACTGATTCATCTTTAAGCAAACAGATGATGAACTGTGATGAATCACTTCGTAATATTTAAAGAGAAAATGAGTTTTTGGTTTACCTACAATGAAGATACTTCGTCAACTGTTTTGCTTTCAAGGTTTACTTTATTTTGCTAAGTTAGAAAGATGAAGTTATTCTGTTTACAAATATTCAACTATTTAATATTCACATAATTTTGTTTACCTCTTTTTTAACCCCCTAAGTTACTCTTTAATACTTATATTAAAATCTCCTTCTTCCGTGCACTGATGGTGGTCAGATTTGGGCATTTAAGGCACAAACACACCTGGTACAAGCCAAAACTACAAACATTTTGCAAATGCATAAACATTGTTGCGGAAGAACAAGCTATCGGCAATATGCGATCTGCGCTACAACGCTTTTTACAATTGCAGTTGTTGTCGCCAGTGGTAATGCAATATTTAACTTGAAAAAAAACGAGTTGCAGTTGCTGCTGCAACATCAACAGTTGCTGCTGCTGTTGCTGCCGCATCGCAGTATTGGTAATAATAAACGTAGACGCAAACATGTCGAATGTTGTTAATATTAACCACCGCCAGCGCAAATCCCGGCCGGCACGGGTGCGTTTTTGCGTCCAGAAGGCAGTCTCCCGACTCCAGAGGCAACCATAGCATAGCAACCAGCTACTGTTGCTCAGTGGATATATAGTAGATACTACTCGGCTTGGTAGCCGGGTACAATTTATTATATGCGCTTTACCCGCATCGAGACATGGCCTACACGCACTCGCTGCCAAACACGCACGACACAGATTCGGTGCATGGAATGGGATGTGAGGATGCCCCATTCCCATACCCACTGCCATCCTCGACTTTTGGCCAATTCCCGTGATAGCCGGGCGTGATTATTGTAAAGGTTGTAAAACGTAAACTGGTTTCGGTCTGAGTTCAGTTCAGCAAGGTTCGGTTTGAGCTTCCATTGAGAAATAGGAGCAGCCCGTGTAATTTAATATAGTCTGTCCCAAAACGCTGTCCATGTTCGGCTAACTGACTTCTGCAATCGCTCGAAGACGCAGTCTGCACGATGCACTGGAATAAAGAATATTTTGAAGAATAAAAAAAGATTTGCTTTCAGTCAAAATGTTAAATGGGAAAATGTTAAAGTTAATTTCATATTGAAAATATTATTTAAAAAGAAAACTTGAATTAATGATTAATTTTTACAAGAACCAAAGAGTAAACTAAAATCACTTTTATAAATAAAATAAGTTAAAAAACTAAGTTTATATTTTTATAGAAAAATCAAATTATAGTTTCTGGGAAAGAATACAATTTAATCTTTTAAAACTTTTCTTCAAAACTGACTCAGTTTAGGTTCCACAAAATTTTAAACATTATTTAGTCATTTACACATATTTTTTTAGTGAATATTATTTCTGGCTAAAATTTTGATTTAATATAAAAATTAGATCATTTTTTCAAAAATAGTTTTTTAAGTCTTATTATTTTCTTCTTATAAGTTGTATATATAATTTTTTAAAGTGTCGAACCTGTCAAAGGGCCTTGGCCCTGGAGTTAACCTGGCCCCGAAAGATCTGTGGCTGTTGCCTTTGCTGTTTATCAGTCTATCGCCGCTGTACTCGCACACACCACATGCTGCGCCAACGAGTGGCAGGAGAGGAGACCTCTTGGCCAGACCCAGACCCGAACCCGAACCCGAACCATACCCAGACCCAATCCCGATGCCAGACTCCTACTCCTCATCGATGGCCGGCGATAGCGATGTTGCAACATCAACGGCAACATTTTCGTGTTGGCGACATAAAAATATTTCCGCTTTGCCGCAATCCACAGCAATTTCTGTCCAGACGCTCGTCGCGACAGCCAGACAATAGATTTCGACTGGATTTCGGGACCTGCATCCGAGTGCGAGCATCCTGCTGCAGTACTCCTGCACTCCTGCACTCGTCCTGTGGTGCCATGTAGATCCATATCGGGCTCGTTCTCATTGATTCCGCATCTTGTTTTCGTACCCCCGCTGTTTCTGACTGGACACAATATGTTTGTGTCATAACTGCGGAGGCGTGTGGGCGGGGTTCTCAGGTGACGAATATGCGTCCGATTCCGACTATGCAGTGCGATTTTAATATATAGAATATATACTAGAGGCAGCTGCTTGTGTCGCTCCGCCATTATCGGCCCCCTAACAGCTGGCAAATGTCGCAGCGAATCGAGACAAGACACAGAGATAATTGTCGTGTTAAACTTAATCGGCGTTCTATATTACACGGCTGTTGTCCCACGCCTATCAGTGCCAAAGTCTGTGTTCCTAAATGTTTTCTGTGATTCCAATCGTTGGGGCCTAATGGCACTATATGTGCTTGTTCCAGCGCAGCGATTAAGGAGACAATCTGGGAGAGCTAGCGAAGAGATCTAGCAGCTCTTAAAGTCACTGCCAGGCGTCACGACTTGTCCACATGCCCGACTGATGCTGGTCAGATTATTGCCGGGCTTATCACTTGTACAGTGGCATAAAAATATATTCTTAGTTTGTGGGAATATTAAGAGTTAATTAGCATCGAGTGGATATTTCTTTATACTATGGTAATTTGAATAAAAATATTTCGATTCTGATGAAGATGATTTCATTATATTGAATCATATAAAATCTTCTAAATTTATATACATTTAATAAATTTCTTTATTATTTTCTTTTAAAATTCCAATGAATTACCAAACCCACTATGCTTTATCTTCTTCCTGATAACATTTGCCCCATCTCAAGCCATCCATCCAAAAATAAACACAAATATGTCTTAATGAATTTGTTTAACATGATTTTTAATAATTTTGGTTCAAGGTCTGGCGGGTTCAAGCTGCGGGAATCCGAAATTCGTCTAGAAATTAGTCTAAAATTATATTTTGACAAACATACTTATGCTCCCCCTCTATCTCTTCCAGGCTGGTATTGATCTGAAGGAGAACTTGGTGGCCGGAGCCTCCCCCTGGCCATATCCCTCGATGTATCATCCCTACGATGCGGCCTTTGCCGGCTATCCGTTCAACAGGTAAGGATTAGTCACAATTGTATCTGATGGATACTTCCCCAAATAGCGCTATCTAAACTCCATAAACTCGGATGGTGGTCCGCTGAAAGGCGTCGATCGGAACGTGAGTGGGATTGGGATTGGGATTGGGACTCGGATTGAGGTGCTGCAGGTGCGTGCAGGTGCATTTTAAATGCCAGCGCGGAAAAGTGCGTTCGAATAGTAAAAGTGCGGCGCATATTGGCACGCAGGCGCAGCGGCATTCGGCACTCAATACTCACTTTGTTTGAGTTTCCCCATTTATTCGCTTGTAATTGATCGTTTGCACGTCGGCGGGTGGGTTGCTTCCGCCGATCGAAACGAAATGAAACGCAACGCGAGGCAAGGCAACGCACCTCCGAAACCTAAAAAACCACAAACATGCTGCATTCAAGTGACATAAATTTCCAAACACAATTGCCAGTTAAACAATCGACAACATCCCGTCACGTCATTTTCACCTCTCCCATCGTTCGGACAGGTACATCGGCGGGCCCATTGTTTCCCCTGTAATTGACACTCATAACAAAATTTGATAGTTGACTCATGCAGCTACTGTTGATGGCGATGGCTATGGCGATGTCGATGATATATCACAGTTGTTGTCTATCTTGGCCATACCATATTTGCCATAAATCAATTTTGAGTTATTTCGCCGTGACGTGCCGGCGGTTTGGCGAATTCGAATTGGTATTCGTATTCGAAATTCAAAATTCAGCGAGAATACCTGCTCGAGAACCCCACCTTTAACTGACTTGGCTTGAGCACTTGGGGGCGTTGTTGTCGTCACCAATCATTTACAGCGCTGATAGGAAAATTAAAAAAATGTATTCAGCTGTCAGGTGATCAAAGGCAGAGTCCCTGTCTGCGCAGGTGTTTCGCACTCGGCGACACTTTGCATTCAAACTTAAATTAATTAATGCATCGCACAGAGCAGAGCAGCAGCAATCCCTCTATATATGTATATATATGGATCTGTGTGTATATATATATATGTGCTGTAGCTATATCTATAGCTGCTTTAGCATCCAGTTGACATCGTTGTCATCCTCTCTGTTCGGATCGGGCAGCTGTCTGAGAACTACAAATGAGACAGCTACACATGTATGCGATGGCACTGTATCTGTATCCCCGTGTTGCTGTTTTGCATTTTGTACACTGGGGATAAATAAGTACAATGTGCTGAAAATATTTCAAGATATTATTGAGACCTGTAGCAAGTGTCTAGCAAAATTAATTTAAAAATTCCATCTTATTTTATAGAACAGATTCCCCACAAAAGAATATTTAAAACATTTTTTCGTAGCTTGGAAGTTAAAGATTCAGTATGTTGAAGTCCTTAAATTAATTTGCTTAAATTTAAAGAACTTTTTGTAATATTTATACCAAGTGTAGTTAAGTATTCCCGGACATATATGCACTCGTCGCGATGTATATACATCCAATATACTAAAAACGTTCATGTTAACTGCCCACAAAAAGCGATAAAGGACAGTTGTTGTCCACGGCGGCATGCGGCAACATTCGACCATCGATTCCCATTGTGGATGGAGTGGACCGGGGAGGGGACAGTGGGATGGGGAGCAATGTGTCAGACCGCAAACTGCACGGGCATAAATGTTCTTTGGGCCCATGCAAATGCGTTTATGATGAACAAATTTAACGCACAAACAAAGCCCAGCCCGCCCAGCGTCCCTTTTGGCCAGTTTAACAAATTGCAACAATTGTTTGGGCCACGGCCTGGCGCATATTTAAGCAGGAACTCCAAACGACCTGGCAACAGCTGGGCCTGCATTCCACTCGGGCCTTAATCACCTGCTGGCAATTCGAGGAATGGTCGGTCGTTGGTCGTTCCGTCGTCCTTATCGCAAACTCTGACTTTAACTCTGCCTAACTGGGAATTCCTTTTCTTGTTTTTGTTTCAGCTATGGCATGGATTTGAACGGAGCCCGGCGGAAGAACGCCACCCGCGAGACTACATCCACGCTGAAGGCCTGGCTGAATGAGCACAAGAAGAACCCGTATCCGACCAAAGGCGAGAAAATAATGCTGGCCATTATCACCAAGATGACGCTAACGCAGGTGTCCACGTGGTTCGCCAACGCGAGAAGAAGACTGAAAAAGGAGAACAAAATGACCTGGGAACCCAGGAACCGTGTCGATGATGATGATGCCAATATCGATGACGATGATGACAAGAACACGGAGGATAATGATCTGCTAGGTAAGAGGAGTCTACTGTCTTTTTTAATAGAAGCATAGTTTAACTTGATTCCTAATCTTAAATTTATTTTTTAAAAGTAAAAGTTCGTATATTAAATGTAAAGGAAAATAACTGCTTTTTAAGAAACTCTTTTTATTTTTTCAAAACAAAATCTATTACATTTTATTACTATTAAGTTTATATGAATATTTTCCGCTCTTCCTAACTTTATACTAATTTCATGCTTTTATTTTTCCGATACCTTTACAGATGCCAAGGACTCTGGCGTGGGCTCCACAGATGACAAGGACCGCAGCGGTCGCCTTGGCGACATGCTGGCCGACCGACCTGGCGAGAGCAACAACAGTGAATGGTCTGAGTCCCGCCCGGGTTCGCCCAACGGCTCCCCCGATCTGTATGACCGACCTGGTAGCATGCCGCCCGGCGCCCATCCACTCTTCCATCCCGCCGCCCTGCACCATCATTTCCGGCCACCGGCGGGCTCTCCGCCAGACATTGCCGCGTACCATCATCACCAGCAGCAGCTGTTGCAGCAGCATCAGCAGGCACAGCAGAACTCACTGCAGACGGCGGTGGGGGGAACGGCCAAGCCAAGGATTTGGTCACTGGCCGACATGGCCTCCAAGGACAGCAAGGAGTCGAGCTCGGGGGCTAAGGATAACCTCGCAGCTGAACTGCCACCCACACATCCCGGCTTCTATGGACATCCCGGTCAGCAGCCGTCGCCCGGAAAGATTCTGTCACCACTGGCGGCCCGGATACCCAACTACTCGCCCTATGTCCGCCCGGATCTGTATCGGGGATTCTATGGACCGGCGGCCGCGCATCTGAGTGCTCCCACGCAGGAGTTCCTGGAGCATCAACGCAGCTTCGGGGCCAGTCTGGCGGCGCACAACGGACCGCTGGGCATGAATCCACTGCTGTGGAAGGCAGCGGTTTCGGGAGCCGCCAATGGACCCCATTTTGCACCGCTTAGTCTGACCACCTCGGGTGGCGGTGGGGCGAGTGGGGCCCAGCATCAGGTGGCGCCACCACCAGTGGCCTCACCCTCCGCCTCCAGTTCGTCCTCGTCCATGGGTTGCGACGTGGTGCACATACCGACGAGCAGCGGGCAGTCGGCGGCGCAGCACATGATGGGACCAATATCCAGCAACTCCACCGCCTCGTCTTCGTCCTCGCACTCCGGCAAGATATCGCCCGGCGTCAATGTGACCTCGCTGAGTGCAAAGCCATGACATCCATCGGCATCCCCGGATCCTGAGACGACGGCGCCATCGGTTGCCTCGCCCATCTCCGCCTTCCGCTCGCTGATCGCCTTCCGGGAGCAGCAGAAGCTAACGCTCCTGCGGCCGTAATCCGATTCCAGATCCAGTTTCGATTCCGATTCCTAATCCGACTTCGATGCCCGGGCTTGAAAGGTATAATTACACTTTCGGACAATAATTTACAATGTGATTATTCGGTATTTTGATTAACGCCGCTTATACCAAATAGCAAGCAAAACCAGCTGAAACGCAGCGGTTCCCTTGGCATGGGCCCCCAGCAAAACTATATATGAGAAAAACTGAGAGAAAATATACGAATTGAAATATTGAAAATAGATAAACAAAAGAATAAAAATTCGAACACCCAACAACAACCGCTGCTGCCCCAGAGACGTTGTGCAATTTTGTGGAGAAGAAGATAATCCAAAAAAACCATTTGAAGATACGTTAATTTAATTACATACAACTTATGCAATCAGAGCTTATAGGATGTAAATTGGAAGATATATAGAGCAGGGGCGACATCAATGAATACAATACAATGCATATACCAGACCACTAAACACGTATATAGCCGATATAAGGCAACAGATCCGGCTGAGAGAGAGAGAGAAAGAGAGAAACCCACTAAATTATAGAGCACACTTCCTTGGCAGCTATATCTCCCACTCACCTCTGTAGATCCGTAGATCTGTATGGTTTTCTTCAAGTTTGAGTTCACAGCCAGGCGGAACCTTCCCCGATAAACATATCAACCACGAAGTCTGCTGAAATAAATCCCTTAATCCCTAGCCCGAACCCAAGCCAAATGTACACGAGCAATCATTGATTTAGCTGTTATTGTTTTTATCGTCTTAAGTTACCAATTTGTTCCTGTCGTTTATAAATTTAATTTATTTTACTTCGTATGTACCATAACTTCCCTCGATGTGCGTGTAATTATTTCCTAAACTAGAGATCCGTGTATTCGCTGTATTTTATGCACAAGTTGTAAGTAAGTGTAAGCTCGCGTAATTGTAGCGCCCTAAGCGTAGTGTAAATTAGTAAACTGTATATACTTATAATAAAAAGAACGATAATGAGACACATTAAACAAAAGCCACAATTATTGGTATAAATAAAAAAACAAAAGAGTGTTTAATTATTTAAATTAATGTGAATGATTTCCGAGGTTTTTCCTTGGAGAACATTTATGAAAAGGTAACTTTTTTTCCTCTGACGTCTAGAGTCTAGACCAACTTTAATGGCACAGCTAACCAGCTTACCAGTTTCTTTTTAAGTTTCAATTTTTTTTTTTGGTTTAGTATATAACACACAAATCCACAATGAAAATAAACAAACCTAAACAAAAATATGAATTAACCATTAACCAAAAAATAAAATACTTTTGATGAGCTTTGTATGTTTGCTGCCACCAATCACCATAATTTCCAAGAGCTATATAAATCTATAAACACTTACAAAAAAGTAAAATTAAAAAAAAACGCAAACAACAGCTATAAAGAATTAAGCAAAAGACAAAAACAAAAAGGTGTTAATAAATTGGAACACACATGAAAACCGTCGCGACGCTCTCCGTCCGTTTCATTTCCTTTCCCCGTAAATATAATGCAGTATTTATTTATTTTTATTGGTTAATCATAGACAGTCCCCCATGCGGTGATTTAAGGGCTTTCTGTGGTGTACGAAACGACATAAGAAACAAAAACAATATTTTGCTATAAACGTGTTTTCCTGTGTCGCTGACCGGAAACGCATTCGCCGACATAAACAGAACAAGAGCAAAGTGAGCAGAAAACTTATGAATGGAGGTAACAAAAGGCGGTATATGGTCAAGAGAGGGAATGGGGGAGTGGGGGAGACTAGGGAGTGGAGTGGAGTAGAGGGAGCCAGGGGTTAATAAACCCCACAAGTTATTTATGGTCTTCCATTATCGACTATCGCCGGTCGATTTGCTGCGGCTCAATCCATGGCAAAGCGAGATTTCGCTTAAGGATATGTGATGGTATCCATATCCTTATGGACAAGGTGAATAAAATAAAGCGGCTGAGATATAATATGTATTTAATGGCTTACGATTTTTGGAAAAATAAAATAGGGCAATATCCTTGTCAATTCTTTGTTTATTTTATTATAAAACCTCGATATTTTTGTATGATTTTTATTATTATAATAATAAGTGAAATTTTAGTTTTCGTAAAATTTTTATTTTGTAGTTTAAAATGTGCAGCATGACCCCCATAAAAAAAGGCGGAGGATGGCAAGGGAAAGTCCTATTCCAACGACATACCGCTCTCATGGCCAGGATTTGGAATTGAAATGCTTTGCCCGGTGTGGTAATTGTATGTGTGTCTGGCTGGGCGGTATGTCCTCGATCCTCCGCCTTCTGTGTTCAATGTAATTCCTTCCTCTTAAGCGGAAGATGCCTCCTCCCCATCAGCAGGGGCAGCGTCAGCAATGGCAACCTCCTCGAAATTCTTAACCAGATCGGGCACATCATCATCACTAGCATCGACGGCAGCAGAACAACCTGCACTGCCGGCGGCGCTCTTATTGACAATCTCCGTGGCCAGCTTCTTCAACTGGTTAATGTCCTGGGGCCCCAGTTGCGTGAGGATGTCGGGCATCATCTCCGTGATCGTTTTGTTTTGACCATGGCCGGTGAAGGCGAACGTGTTCGCCGGCAGAGAGGCCTGCGTCTTTGGGTTGTTGAAGTGGATGACAGTGCCATCGTTCTTAATGATGTTCACCTCCTCGATACCGGGGATGGTGTTCACCGATAGCTTCTTTAGCGACGCCTGCAACTTCTTATCGTCGGTGCTGGGCGTGGAGTGGACGATCTTCTTCTTGCGACGGGGGGTTCCTTTGCCGCCAATGCGCACCTGCTCTTCCAACTTCTTCAATTTCTCCGGATTCATTTTGATTCAAATATAATTTAGCACAGAGCCTATTCCGAAAACACGTACGGCCAGTGGAATGTCAAAATGCTTCATACTAGAACTGCCAGAAATCGATCGACATTGTTTTCTTTTCACTTTCAAACGTCAAGAAAAAATAACTTAAAACCAGCGCCGATTCCAAGCCAGTGCATCTTAAGGCTATAAAATAAACAAAGGCGGAGCCCGAATTTTAAGCTGACATCTGTTTTTATGGACCAAAGATTATTAATTCACGCGCCCAGCGCTTTGTATGCTGCATTGTCGCATCCGGACAAAGGCCTCCATCTCCATCTCCATCTCGATCGCGATCGAAAAGCATTAAATCCATATTGTCAGCGCCGTTAAGACTCAATCGCCATTGGAAATTGGAACGGATTTTGGTTGTCAGCTTAAATCAATCGTGTATCTTCTTATAGTTTTCAGAGGTGGAATGATTTAATTATTGTAGAGCGGCAAGCGTAATTTCCATCACAAAACACACACAACTTTCTTCTGCCCAACAAATTGTTTATTCTCTCAGCCGGGCTTAGGGAAATTCCTATATTATGGCTAGTGTCTCATCATTTGGACCACCGATTCCTAATCGGTTTACAGCATTCTCAAATAGACGGAGTGTATATGGACCCACGTTTCTTTATTGAGAAACTGTCGACATTCGAAAAGTCATGGCTTTTATGCTTGGCCAGCTTAAGCGTGTTTTCTATTGTTAAACCAAAATTGTTTAAACTTACACTGGTCACAGGAATTAGGTATTATCAGGTTGTGGTGGAATATTTTAATGATATGTTTTAAATATTGAGAAATTAGTAGGAACCTTTTGAAGAAAAGGAATCTTTAAAAGGGTCAGTCCTACTTTTATATCATCATAAATATTATTATTTACCAGGCCTCAAAAATAATACATGTTGAGTGACTGGACACCCTCTGAAGCCTCCAATGAAACCCTGATATTTTCCAAGTGAAATCCACAATTATGCTAATTCCGGCAGACACACTTAAAAACACAAGAACATGTGTTTCGAGCATTTAGCACATTGACTCTCTACCTTTACCTTACTGCAGATACTGCTGCTCGTATCTGAATATCCGAGTCTCGGCCTGATCCGAGAGTGGAGTGGCCTGAGCTGGCAAACAAATAAAATGATAATAACATGTTATTATGCAGACAACGATCACACTGGAACCTAAAACAATGATGGGACTAAAACAGAGTGCAGCAGACGGCTGTTTGGGGCCATTTCCAGTCGATAGGTGATGTGCAGCTTTCGCGGAGAAGAAGTAAAACCCACATTTCCGCATTTAACCATGTGGAACTGCGACTGCGACTCAAAAACATGTCCCGGTCCCTTAGCCAAAGACAGTTCATTGTTTTTCGGAATTAAATTTGCCAAACATCTCCATCAAATGGTATAAGAAACCTTGCCTTCGGTTCCCCTGCCTCTCGAGAAGAGAGTGATAAATAAATTAGCCAAGCCAAGACGAAGGAGTAACTAATTTTAGGTCAGGAAAAACAATTAGTACCCGAGGTGCTGAGATGATTTATCTTCTCGGCAAGCGGATAACTACAAAGTAGTTTTATCAGGAAATCGTATTTGTATTACATGGGGGAAACCGTACCGAGTTTGTCACCTCTTGCGGCATGTTAATTATGATGCACTCTTTCAACAATTATTTCGTTAATGCTGTCACAAATATTGTGACACGTGGCCGTATAGCCCAACACTTGAGCAGCGGCCTCCCTTTGATTTAAACTGATTTTTTTTGCAGAAAATTACGAGATCAAAGCGTTTCCTCTCATATGCAAGCTCTGCTCTTGTTTACCTCAGATACATTCACACATGTGTATCTAGAGGATATGCCAGCATGCTTTGAGCACTAATACATGAAGTATATGTATGAAAAATCATTCGTATAGGGGCGGAAAAATATGGAAATATGAAAGGAAAAATTATATGAAAAAAATGAGGTTTATTCTAATCATTTAGCTATTTATTTCTTTGCTTTCACTTACAGATGCAATATTTCCCATATTATTAAAATAGACAGCAAAATAATTAATTTAAATATAAATTTATGGAAAAATATTAGGTAACGTTAAATTAAGTAAACATTTTCTTTTTGTGGAAAAAAGTTAAATATGAAATAGAATACCTTATAACATAATAACTTTCTAACTATATTTTTTGACAAGTGCCTTTAGCATTTCACCAGAACTTGGAAAAAATGTTCCACAGTACCCGCCTCCACGGGATAGGTGTAACTGGGATTCACCAACCCAACTCGGAAGGGGTAGGCCACGTAGAGTCGATCGCCTGATCGTCTGAACAACATGAGCTCTTGTTTACTCGCATGTGGGTGGAGTGCCTCAGGTTGGGGGGCTAGCAAGGAGTCCCAGTTCAAGTCCAGTCTGTGCCCAGTTCCAGGTTCATTCAACGACTGCCACATTTCAATGGCAGACCTGAGATCCCTGTCGCAGATACCACAATTCGGATGTTCCTTATTGCATGTCGTGATTGCGTCAGCTTGTCTCCGGTGCCCGGAGCTGCAGCTCCTCCGGCGAATGCGAGAAATTAAGCGGCAACCAATCATTGTTGTTTATAATGCACCGAGAGCCAAGAGCTGGGAGTGTTCAAATTGAAAAGTTGTAAATTATCGGAGCAGCACCATCAAAATCGAATCATTCCAATTAAATTTGAATTCAAAGTGTTGACGTCCCATTGGCGCAGTCATGAAATGTTTCCCCTCTTTGATTTCCTTAACTGTTGGGACTTAGTTTTGTTCTGGATTTTATTAATTCGTCATTTTATTTATTTATTTATTTTGGGGTCTTAATTTTTACATATTCTATGAGGAAACAGAAAATAAAATCTATGGATAACTAGTAGTATATTTATTTATTTTACCATCATCCTCAAATGTCTTTCTAAATGTCTAAATTTTCTTTCCTCTTTTTGAAATGTTTAACTTATCTTAAATATAATCAAAATTTACCCAAGAAAGCTGGCTGAATTCCCCTGTTCAGATCAAGTTAATTGAAAGCCACCTTTTGTGGTTTGATTAGGCCATGTTCGGAGGAACACTCTCGTCTCTCTCGACGCGATAGTTGGGATAGCAAATTGTTTTACGCTCCAATAAGTGGTACATGCGGCTACAAGTTGCTCGTGGGGATTCGGATAAGGATTGGGACTGAAAGAATTGGGATTTGAGCTGTTGTCAGCGTGATCGCGCCACATGAACACGATGGTTCTGTTGATGTGGATGATCTTAATCAGTATCACAGAAGGCATACTCCACTCTGGCCTGGCCGCGCTAAGTGGATGCATACCCATATCATCGCATTGTCGTTGTCGGATCGCGATGGGAAGGGATCCCAGGGATTCGAGGGATCCCTGGTACCGTAGAGGTGTGCGTCAGATGCTTAATTTAAATTACCCGAGGGGCGGGAAGACGAGCGAGCTGCGAGCAGTCTGTGAGCACAGCGCACAGCATGAGTAGCTGCGATTTGACACCTCGACTGACAGCTGGAATTGGGGAAAATTATTGAGCGCACTGGAACACGAGGGCGCCCATTAGATGACTCGGCCGTAAAAGCGGACCTAAAGAGCGTCCCTCTGCTAAAGACCTGTGTTGGGGCACACACAGTTGGATCTTGGATCTTGGAGATGGAGCTGGCACTGGCACTGAAGTTGTGAACAGAGCAGACCACTAATTTATTCCACATAAATTAGTCGTATAATTAAAATGTTTATACAAGAACTGCTGCTGCTGCTGCTGATGATGCTGTTGCTATTGCAGCCCCAAACGATGCCACAAAAGAGATAATCAAATATTTTGTAACTCAATCCGCCCATCAGTTGTGTTCAGTACGGTGCCGGAATAGCATCTCAGCATCTCAATTGCCATGAAACTCAAGCTTTTTAATTATTATTGTGCACAGTGTGGAGCAGCATGCAGCATCAGCCCCCCGGACTTATAAATATCTCGTTAATCGGCCTTCGGAGGGTTCCGTTCCGAAATTCGGTCCAGCTCATACGTAACTTAACCATTAATAATTTCAGAATCATGTCTTTTGTCGCCAAAACATTTACCGCAACGAAATGAACATAAAACTGTCATATGTTTGATGACTTTATATTTATGAAGGCCAAAAATGTTGATCGCCAGCAAAAACCAGTTGTTTTTACGATCGCGAATTATGATGAATTCATATTCGATATTTCAGATTCGGAATTGGTGGATCGGAGACGAGGCAGGAGTCCCAGAAATATGAACGTCTCCTGTCGGAGAACACACAGGCGGTACGTGCTTTACATTTGAAATGATGTCAAGTCAGGCGCACTAATTGATCGCTTTCGAGCGTGGAATCCTTGGCGAAAGGCATCCGAAAGACAGCCACATCCACATCCACATCATCGTCCACCGGATCGATCTGGGACCTGTGCCCATGTCCCTTGTCAAAGAACTAGATTACCGCGTCCTGTCCAAACATCGCGATTCGCGACTTTTCATCCGCCGATGGCCCATCACTACCTACCTGTCCGGGAGTAATTTCTGTTCGGCAGCGCTCCACATTTCCCCATTCTGTTCCCATTCACTTAAGATTTATTAATTTATGTTGTCTTCGGTCTGGTCCTCTTAAGCCTCCTTCTTCCTTTACTCAAACGCAAACCACAAACTCATACTCATACTCATAATAACGATGTCCCGAGTCGCCGCAGAAAAATAAATACACCATAAAACACGAGTAGAAACATCCAAAGTCGAACGTATGAGAATATTTATTGTCTTCCACCAAAGTACAACTTGTACAAATGTATATAAATTCCATTGTTTTAAATTATAAACGGGTTCTCCTAAATGAATTGGTATAAATATGAGCATCTGACAGAATGGCTTTTTAAGTCTCGTTGCGACCGAGAGCAGAAAAAAGAAATAAATAAACAGATCATTTGGTTTATATCTTGCCTTGAAAATCTTTGATTTGGTTTTTTAATAAAGAAAAATGTTCTACTTATTTTTGCTAGAATTTATGTATTTTTTTTTTATAGTTAAACAGTGGCAGGGAGTAGCCAAAACATGATGTGGTGGGTGGGAAATATTTAAAATATATATTAGATGCTTAAATACGCATTTAAAAATCGAATTAAATTATTTCATATATTTTAAAACATTTTAAAAATTAAATTAAATATCAGCATATATATTTCCTTCTTTATATAACCCTTAAAATTCCGACCATGGCTAAATCTCCTATTGCAAGTTCACTACCTTCTACAACGTGTTAAGATTTATAAAAAAAATATGTGTAATAAAAAACACCCTTAGCATGGTTAAAAAATACTTTGAACGGCAAAAGAAACACATATCACAACCTGTCCGAAAAAAATAAAGGGGGATTTAAAACAAAAAAAAACAAGAATAAATAACATTCGGCCAGGGTTTTCGCTGAGCACTCAAAATTGATAGCGTAATGTCAACACCGCTGTCGTCGCTGGTTACCGCTCGCCGCCGCTTACCTGGCGGATGGATGGACTAGGACGTGTCTGGTTTCCAGTCTGGCCCTGATCCCGATCCCGATCCCGATGTCGCCGTAACCGGAGAGCTGCTGACCAGCGGTTTCTGGGCTCTTTCTGCTGCTTTACACCGAATTCCGGTTCATTTTCTCGGAACACATTTTTCCCAAGCATTTTTGCGTGCTCGGTCTCTCCCCATCTCATATTTATTTATGCATGGATTTACCGCCTCGGAATACCTCAATTTTGGGCGAATAATAATGCTATCAGGTGGAATAAAATATGAACGTCTTACAGGGGTAATATTATTGCTTCCTGCAGGAATTATGGGCCGAGAATTGAATTCGTGATGAGGTTAGGTGTTAAAGTGCGGTAAACGCTGGGCGAACATGCCCGGAATCCCAAAATACACGGGATGATGATGATCAATAATGCCCACTTTTGTGAATGGGTTCACTACGAAAAACCCCATTACTGAAGGTACGGTATAAGTGTGTATATATTTTGGTATAAGTTTGTCTAAAGACCCCGGCTCCTCTGGAAACTGCCAAGGCACTTATGATTACTTTGATTATGCTGGGGTCCCGGCCATTTGTAGCACGTGCTGCTGTCACAATCAATTTTATTCCCCTTTCTCTCAAACGTTGTAAAGTTTTAACACTGTTCTACATTGATTACGAAAATGAAGGTTGTTTTTTGGGTGTTTTGGGTGGCGGCAGCTTCTTAACCCCACAGTTATGCAGCCTTCTATGATTTGGAAACGAGCCGGGGAACACACGTAGTTTTACACAGGGAAAAAGAAAGAGCTTTAAGGCAAGATATATATATTGATTAGTCTATCTTTTACAATCTTCTTCAATAAAAAAGATCTTCAGAAAGGATTTTCCACATAAATTATATAACCACAGTTTTGAATTGAGACTTATTCATCATCATAGTTACTATTTTTCGGTACAAAAAGGTAAAGAAAAATTCTTTAAATACTTCTTATAATATATAAAAAGATTTAATTAAAAATTATCATTTTTTGATCCCACTTTTCTCCCAGTGCTCAGAGCACACTAAACGCATACACTTGTGCAGATGTGTAAAGGATTGTTTGAATCGTTGTTGCCACGCTTTCGGGGAAATGTCGAAGCGAAACAATCTGCTACATTGTGTAAAATGTTCAGACAACCGCCATCCGCCGCTGCCTGCGTCAGGGAAATCTACGGAACACGCCCCCCAGAAAAGGCGCTCCCAAAGCAGCCAAACATTTTGGGCATTCAAACAGGCAAACAGGCAAACATCCAAACATTGTCGTGTCGACGACAAAAACAGAAATCAGAGAGCTGAACACAGAAAACTGGAAACGGCAACGGCGAACAATGTCGACAAGCGAGGCGAGACGGCGGGGCCGCAGCAACTGGAGGCCCGAAAAATAAATGGCTCAAAACTGTAATGATTATTGACGCTCTTTATGTTTTAATAATGTGTCAGGGAAATATATATACATATATATATTTTAAGGGTTAAACGACCAACGCCACCCACGTCACAAGCACTCGTGTCGCGCTCAATGCAATAAAACTTTGAAATTCGTTTTAAAATGTCACCGGCTGTTCTAAATTTATAGCATCAATTCGCTGGCAACAGGCGCCAAATACGTTTCAAAAGTGCTCTTACATTGTGAATATATCGTGAATAATATGTATAACCAACCCCCCACAGGAAAAGGGTTGAACCCACATTTTCCATGTCCCTTCAATCAACTAACAGAGGAGTACCTTCACAATTTTCACATTTCATGGACATTAATGGGGGCTTAATAAAGTCGTTAAACGTTTTGAAAATTTGGTAACTGCAAGGACAGGGAATATATATATTTTTTATGCTCTTTGGGACGGTTGGTCATGTCAGCAGCTTGACCACCAATGTGGAGAATGGAAACCCTTATTAGTGGCTAATTGAATTTCATGGTCAATACTGTGGGCTAATATTTGCTTTGGTTAATAAATGTGGTAACAAAATTGGAGTAAAATAATATAGAAACCAAATTTAAAGGTTTTTTAGGTACTATTATGTAAAGGTTTTTTTCTGGCATATTTTATATCTACATAAGAAAACAAATTAATAAAACAAAATAAATTATATAATTTATATACTATATACATAGGTAGTCAGTACTTTTAAATAAAAATACCTTTAAATCTGAAAATCCATATCAATAAATAATTTAAAATGATAATTAAATATTATTTAATAAAAGTTTTAACAAGAAACAAAAAAACATTTTTCTATAATATCATGACAAATATTTTGAATAAAAAACGAAGCTAAAATAAATCAAAAATATTGTAAATCTAACAATAAAATTGGTTACATTGGGAAACAAATTTTAATTAAATAATATTAAAAAATTTAATTATTTTAAAAGGATTATTAATTACTTTCCAAATCTTAATTTTTTTGGAAGGAATTATAATTTTATAATCATAATCATAATCACAGAAAAAAAAATCTCACACTAAAGACTTAGGCAACAAACTTGTTTGAACGCCATCAAGCGGCCACAGTTTGAACTACTGCTTATTGGCAAAGGGAAAAGTGCGATGGATTTGCTCGTCCTACGGTCTTTCTCTCTCTTTTTCTTCGCCAAAAAGCTGTGTATAAAAAGTTCTTAATAATTTAAATTATAAAGAACATTATTTTTTTTGTTTTTTATTTGGGCAAAAAAAAAGTAAAAGGTGGGCAAACATGGGCAAACGATTGCAGCTTTCCAATTAAAAAAGTAATGAACGAACTCAGCTTCTTCAAGCTGCTTGACCACCAAAGAACTGCCCTCTATTAGTGGTTAATTCAATTTCATGGACCATAGTGTGGTATTCCATTTGTTTAACTTAATGAAACCCCCATTCATAAGGGCAGACAACAAACATAATAAAATATTTTCCGCACCCACACACACGCACCACTCACTCCATGGATTTTTTAATTCATGTTCTTATACGAATGAAGAAGGCGAAGAAAGAGGAAAATAAATACATTTGTCATTTGTCGCCAGGAACTGGCCCTGATGGACCACCCGTGGCCGGCTGAGGAGCACATCCTGTCCTGATTGGTGGCCACCAATCCGCCTGTGGTCCAGCACTAAATTCTGGTTTTCCTGTCCAAATCGCCACAATATCCTCTGCGACAATGGGCCCGGCAGAAGGCAACCAGCAGCAGGCAGGACTCGGACAGCAGGATACTCTGCTGTGCTGCGATGTCCTTGCCAAAACTGTACTATACACAATGCCCGGGCCATTTATCACGTTGGCATATTGTCCGACTCCAAGATTGGCATCGTATTGAACCCATTTCCCGCTTCGGTGCCACATCTCCATCAGCTTTGCCATTCGCACTATCATAATAAATAAATACCGGGCTGTCCGGCCAGATTCGATTGAATGGGATGACCTTTTCGCTGTCATTTAATTTCGAGCATTGTCTACTCTCGCTTCGGGAACGGAAACCCCTAATCTGGCCATGATGTTATTCGAAGTGGTATCATTAGGGCCGGGGCCAGCCCGTTCGGGGGATGAAACCCAACCCAGAGACAAACTCGAACTCGAAGTGAAATCGAATGAAAGAAGGAATCCCAGAATGAAAGTGAGAGCCTGGCCGTTTGTCTTATTTTGTTTGCTTTCCCGGGCAGGAAAACGCATTTGGAGTCAAAATATTTACTGTCAGCATTTTTCTTCTCTTTAGCGGTCTTTTCCCCGGACCCAAAGTGAACTAAGTAACCCTTGGAGGAACAGCTTCATTACATTTATATTAGGGAATGCCAGGATTCGTCATTATTTATGACATGCGTTCGTTAATCCCAAGACTTAATTAATTGTCAGAGACATCATTGGAATATAAGTAATGTATTCGGCCTGCAAAACCTGGTGGCCAAAATATACGCTCGTCTTTATTGCGCAAACAAAAAAAAATATATATATTTTCTGGTGCGAAATATCTTCTTTATTGGATTCCTTGGCGTAAATCAGGGGTTGATTTCGCTTATAAACAGATATTTACTCATCGTTTTGGACGTTGAAGGTGTATTTCATGAAGTGCCTTACTTATTTTAATTTATTTGCTTTCCCGACTTGATGGTGGTTTTATTAAAGCCAACGAATGACCAGCAAATGGGGAATAAACCCAGGATACAAGGCATTTTATAGTCGAGTCACTCTTTTAGAGTCTGGGAGCGCTCCCACTTCTTGTCATTGTGGTTTTACAAAGGCCTGTAGTTGTCGGTTAGACAGGGACTTCGTGACCTTTCGCCGCTGCCGGGGATAATCAAAATTATAATTTGACTGATTACCCGGGCATGCCTCTCAATGCATACGCATGAATTGGCACACTCGCCTAAGCTGACGTACAAACGGCTTCATTCTAACACACAATATGTTTACGTGTATGTCCTTTGAAAAATATACAAATGGGGGAATTTATTCGACTGGGCAATACCTTGTAAAAAGGGTTTAAGTGTGATATTTGTTGTATTTTCCTCTCATCATTATTTACTTTCTTAGCTGGTTTTATATAATTTTGTCGCTAAATTTGTAATCCAAAGTCAGAATTCGATTTTAATTTTTTTTTATTTAAAACATAATAATATAATATTATTATTTTATTTATTTATCCTTAAATTTAGTTTTACAAAATATTGGTATTATTCTGCTTTGCTACCCGTTATGTAAATGCCTTAAACTTTTTTCTTGCTGTTCTGCCCATCTATCATTTTTTTGGGGGGTTGACTTTTTGATTTTTTCCACATCCATCATAAATTTCGTTTTCTTGTTTAAATTTGCATTAACATATAAAAAAAATAGGAAAATTATAAACCTTTAACATACGTTATTGAATATTAAATAAATATATATTTAAATGTGTTAAAATTAAATTCAGATTAAATCAAAGAAGTAAACGTTATTGAGATTAAGGCAAACCTCGCTAGAAAATAACAAAATAAAACCAATTTTAGACCATATAACCTCTTATTTAAATATTTTTTAATTTGTAGAAGTTTAAATATCTATTATAAATTCAGAATGTATCTCGCTCTTACCCTAATATATTCATTTTTTCACTGCCTGTTAACGTTATGCTAAAATAAACATAAAAACATAAAAACATTAATAGCCGCTACTTATATTGTGGGCCAACATTATAATATTCCCTCATAATTTGGGTACTTGCACCAGAAACGTGTCCAAATTCGGGCGGCACGTGCTAGCCGGGCCAAAATTTGTAGCTTATTATGCAAGCCGTGCCCTTCAGCCGGTTGCTGTTTTTGCAAATTGTGTGTTTATGCTGGAAAATACGTTTTCTTTGCTAATTAGTACATTTGTGCGGTTCGATTAGGCCGGGGACACGTGAGGCCGACGGAAGGATAATCCCTCCTCTATTGCCGGCCAACTAACTTTTCGTAGTTCCCACAGCCGGTAAGTTCCATCTGCAGGATAGCCGCCAGACACAGGCCGAACTGGTAACCAAATTCGCTGCTCTTTTGGCCACAGCCCAATGATGTTACATCCTCGGCAGCCTCGGGGCATCGGTGGGGATATCAGTGGGTGCGGACCTGTTTTGTGGAGACCAACAGGCCAAAGCAGGCTGCCAGAGTCCGCATCCCGGGGATAATACAAAACATGTGTTGACGTTGCCGCAAAAACTCCCAGCCATTAAAAGAGTCCTGAACCACCACCGACGGACAGGTGTTCCAGTTGCTGGAATGGGTTCGGTCCATCGGACGCTGCAGATGCACAGCAGAGATGCCAGGGACTTAAAAATGAATGTCTGAAAAGGAAGTTGGCAATTCATAAAATGCAGTCTTTTTCAAATACTTCTTATACTTTATTTAGCAAGGACCTTTATTTGTTAAGAGTTTATTTTAAATAGTTTTTTATGAAGAAAATGAAGCTCATTTAGATTATTTTTAAGATATTTTTCTTTTGTCTAAATGTTATTGTATTCATATTAAAATAATTATACTTTCTTGTGTTTTTTTTGGAGCATATAATGAGTTTATTATTTATATGTTATTTTCGATCCGGAAATTCATAAATTTGGCATCACTAGATGCACATGCACATGCAGCCAGCGGGACTCATAATACTAACAATTTCACCAAACGGCGGCTGGCTCATTAAAGCGCTTGCGATTGGGCTGCAATTTCCATATGGAAATTGAATTTTCGCCGGCCTTCATGTGGTTTTTCCAATGATGTGGAGGCGTGGTTCAGAGAGGAGAGGAGTATTTTGGGCAAGGGCGGGGCTGAAACGATGTTTTAATGCCCTCCTAGGCACTGTTGACACTCTGGACTCGCAGTCGGATGGATTAAAGGCCGCGAAGAAGAAGCCGGACACGGCTCGGCGCAGCATAATTTAATTAAAATTGTAAAATATTTGTCGGATTTTGCATAAGCTTGTAAAATCCCATTAATTCACAGAGAGAGCAACCCATTGTTGACCGCAACACAATCAAAATATGCAAATTTATCGCATTAACTCGAGAAACTCCAACTGTCTATCCCAACGGCGGCGGCGAAGAAATCGCGAAGCCAGGACATTTAATTGGGAAATGAGCATCCTCTCCGCCTACACAGAAGCCTCCCCCTTTCTTTGGAATAGATCCCGAGATCCCTGCCAGGGCTTTGGTGGGGGGCTAAGACGGGGCAAATGGCGGGCTCAGTTGGCGGTTCTAAGGTCGCTTGTTTCACCCGCCATGATTTGCATTTTTAATACTTTTTGGCCTCGTTGGAAATCCATTGGTTTCACCGACAATTGCCTCCCAGATAAATCCCGGGAGTGGCTATTCTGGCTTTATTTATATTATGTAGTACATATATTTAGGCGTATCAAATGGTCAAATTAAAGTGTCGAACGAAGCTCTTTTTTTTTGGGGACATTCGCAGGCATTAAAATAAATTATCAAATGCTTCTTGCGGTCGCCCAAGTCGTCGCCAAGTTCCGGTTATTTATTCCCCCCAATATGTCACTCCGAGGCCAAATCCTCTTTGGCCGCCTGAAAAAGGTGCGATTGACCTAATCTGCAGCAAGCCATAAGGATATCACCGCCTTGGACTAATAAGCACATCAAAAGTCCGCACACACACGCACTCGCACGCCCGAATAAAAAGTCAATCCTGTTTAAAATTTTCCATGCTTCACGGGACTCAATGAGAAGTAAAAGGATCGCATTGTTGTGTAAAGTCCCAACAACAACAACCACTCAGGCACTCGTATCCCTCTCCTTCCCATATGGACGTGTGTGTGCAGTGTCGCGACGCCTCATGTGTAAATCCTGAGCTCTTAGGGCGAACCTATATGGCACAATGCCGGACTGTTTCCTTTCTTCGATGAAGTGTTGTCCTTATTGTTACTTATATTTCGCCATAAAATGGTCAATGGTTTTGTATGAGTCTCAATTTCAACGTCTTAGTCGCAGATGTAAAAAAAAACATATTTTTGCAATTGTTTTGTGGCAGATTTCTGCCTTTTATTTGTTACACTCACACCTTAGGATTTTTTCGAGTAGTTTATTCTGAAAAATAATACTTGTTGGTTGATAAACAAATTTTAATTGAACAATTCTTTAGGAAAACAATTAAATTAGTTATTTCAATGTTTTTAAATTGTATCCAGGCATTCCTTATTTTTTATAACAACAAGTTCAAATTCACAGCAGCTGCAGAAAATGTTCATAAGATTTCAATATCCTACAATTAAGACTGACAAACCTTTATGTAGCAATTAACATTTGACGGACACGTTAGCATTTTGGATACCGATTCCGCAGGTGACACGCGTCACTCCCCAGTCCCCAAGGGGTTAGTCAAACTTCCCGACCAAATACATACTATATCCCTTCGGATCGGCTTAGTTGATGAACGAGCTGAGGCAGGGAATAAAGTAGAAACACTTGTAAATGAGCCCTCGATCTAAGTGAGAAAGACGTGTATTTGTCAGAACCACATGTTCGCATTTTCAATGGAAGACGACTGGTCGGGCATAAGCGAACATTTGTGTATATTTAGAGTGGGTATATATTCAGGGATATTCTGAAATATTCGGGTATAGGGGATGGGGGGTTGGGCTCGCAGGACTCAGGATACCAAATCCAAAGAATGCGTAATATAATGTAAATGTAATGAGAAAGCATCATCAATTTCGAGCGAAAAGTAAATCCCCTTTAAAGCACACGACGACAAATGAAATTGTCTAGTTGGCCTTTTCGAAGTCCTCGTCGCCTATTCTAATCCTTCAGTACGTATAAATGAAATCAAATCCGAAAATTGGATTGCAAGGCAACGCCCACACATCCGCAGTTTCCACTTCGCAGACACTCCTTCGCCCCTGCAGTTTCCCGGGGGTGGAAAACTGTGCGGACACTTAATGTGGCAGCCAAATGTTCAATTGCGGTGTCGCAGGACATGCCAAAGTGAACGGAGAGCGGGATTTCGAACCGTCTCCTTTGTGTGTCCTCCAATGGCCAAAGTGGCAGAGTGGCACAGCCGCAGAGTGGCGAAGCCGAAGCTGAAGCTGAAGCTGGTGCCGAAAATGTAAACAGAGCCAAATGGAGATCCAATTACTTAAACGGTTAGTCCATTGTTGAATACACCAGAATTTGCATATTTCTTATTTGTTTGTTGGTTTAGGCGCTGGCTTGAAGGCCACGACGAAGTGCCACATAGAAGGTAAGTCGATATTCCGAGATTCTGGCTTTGCTTTGGATACATATTGCGTATTGGATACCCATTAACTTTGACTCTTGAAATGATACTCTACAAAGATATATTAGCTTAGGAATAAATCTTGTCTTTGAAACATAGTCTACGTTTCAAAACTATTGAAATATTTCTTTGAGGAATAACAAACAGGGAAATGTACGAATTTAGCAATACATATAACCTATGGTAAATTCAATTTAAATACTTTTTATTTCACTCCGAAGAAATTTATTGTTCCAAACAGGACTAGGAAAGCCTTTATCTGCTCAAGACAATTGACACTTTCCCGGATTTCAAATGGAGCATTCGACTTATATTGTTCCCATCTACCTACTTACAAGCAAACGTGACACTTGAAGTGATTTTACCCAGACGGAAAAATGGACAAACGGACACCCAGGGATAGTAAAATGATACAAAAGTATTTGTTACATGTTTCGCATTATTTCAAAGGCGCTGTTTGTTTGCCACAAAAACCGTAATGATAAAAAATAAACGAGCAGTCGAAAATGAGTTGGCAATAATTCTTCGGGTCATTCAGGAAACATGTGTGGCGGTTGTTGTCTCTGAAGAAGGATCTGTGTTACTATCCTGGTGGTCGTGAACCCAAAATATTGACTCTCCCAAGCGTTATTGCATTTCATGCTTGCACGCATGCATCACAAGTGGCCTTTAGAAATCACTTTCCATTCACATCGGAGCATCGTATGCGAGTGTAAACTGTCACCCATAAGAAAGATGAGGGAGATGGAGAAGTTCTGGTCGACCGACGCGTCGATCCCCATATTGCAATTTATTTATTTATTCCTCAGTTCTTTTGCACTTTTGTGAGCAGAAAAAGGAAGTATTTCGCACTTTGTAAACGAGTGCGTGAATGTATTTCTCATCAGTATCAGCAGGCAGCAGTGCACTTGGAGAATGATTCAGAAGACTTTACTCAAGCCAATAAATTGGCTAAAAAAAATAGCATTTAAAATTCTTAAGACTTTACTATATTTTTATTGTACTCAAAAAGAATAATAATAATAAGAATAGTGATTATTTTATCATCTTTCTTAAACAAACTTGTAAACCCTCTTTCTATTGATTTGAATATAACATTTTGAAATCGTTGGAGATTTTATTCCTCTAAATGTTTTGCGTAGGTTTTGCATAGTTTTTCGAAAAATAGTGAATTGGGAATAATAGCAAAATTACCACAAATATGAAATATGACTTTTATCTCCCAGTCATAACCATTTTTCCCTAGTGTATAAAAGGGAATAAGTCGCAGCAATTTAGTACTTCATCAAAAAAAAAAAAAAAAAAAGACTCTCAAATGTATCTGTAAGGAAGCATGTATCTCTGGACAAGTCAAAACCAAGGAGGATGTGACCGAGGCTTCCACTGCCCAGGGGGTCGAAGCCCGCCAGTCGAGGATGCGAACTAATGCCCCAGGCGCAAATCGCGTTGCGAGCAACCCTCTTGTCAGGGCCATTGTTTCGTTGCTTCTTCGATGTTTGGATGTTCAATGTTTGGATGTTTTGGACTTGTTCTGGCGAAACAGTCCCGAGCCGCGGTGCCCAATGACAGGGAAATAAGACAACGACAAACTGGCAGCATTCGCTGTAGATTAGCCCGCCCGATGATCACCGCAAATAAACAAGTTCACAAATAAGCAAGCCGAGAGCAAAGAGCATTGTGTTATGTTCGCGAACGAGATCTCCGATGATGAGGATGAGTGCTGAGAACCCACAATCCAGAGCCAGTCACCCAGCACCCAGAACTCAGAGTCAACTAGCGCCCGCTGTGCCTCCAGAGCCTGCCTGGCCTAGGCCTCAGCATCGACTTCCCTGCTCTCTGCACGATACTGAATCGCTGGCGGATTTCAATCGGATACAGCTGGGCAGAGCCTATTACAATTGCAGAAACAATAAATAATTATTATGTTTATGTTGCGGTCTTTTGTTTGCCTTATTAAAACATTTTTCACGCAGAGCCAAAATCTGCAGAAAAGCAACTGTCGATTTCTGGGGAGTAAAACCGGACAGTTGACATAATTGATATTCGCTTGAAGTCGTTAAATATAATCAAATAAGATTATATAAATTCAATGAATACTTATGACATTATAAAGAAATTAGTAGGTTATCTACAAAAAGTAAAAAATAGATTAATAAGCTTCGTAATAGTCAATTTTAGAAATTTATTATTAAAGTAAAACTAGCAAAAAAAAAAACATTCTAATTACTTGATTTAATTCATTAAATAATTCATAAAACTTTTTGGAATAGTAATAATGAATTAATGAATTTGTATAACATATTTTTTTTTTTAATGTATATCTGTAAATACATTCCTATTCCACAACAAGAAATTATATTATTACTTGAATTCTTAAAATCCTTAAATACAATTTTTAAGATATTTAAATATCCTTTTAATCATTCGTAATAATTCTTTTGTTTTTGGCCAAAATATAATTTGTAATTTTTGCAATTTGTCATTTAAAATTCCAGAACATGACTTGATTCTCCTGTTTATGGTGATCAAGAATATATCGGGCTTATGGGGTCGGAAATGTCTAATTTACTGGTAAAACATATTTTGAAACATAAGTATTAAGAAAGGGTCTTAAGAACGAAAACGCCATCAAGCGGCCACAGTTTGAACTACTGCTTGTTAACAAGGGGAAATGTGCAATAGATTTGCTCGTTCTACGCTCTTTCTCTCTCTTTGTGATCGCTTGAAACAAAAGACTTAGGCAACGAACTTGACGGAACCGTTTTCCTTTCTAATGTGTGTGTTTAAATAAGCTAAAAATAAATAAATTATTTTTTAAATAAATACAAAATAACTTTATTTTTATTGCTTTTAATTTAGTTTAAGAAAGTGCTTATAAATTATGTTTGAGATAAATAATAAAATGTATATATGTCTAAATCTTTAATTTTGTTGTTTTTTATTTGGGAAAAATATAAATAAAAGCTAGGAAAAACTTAAAAATTAAAAAAAAATTCGAATTCATTCTATAGAGCACGCCTTAAATGATTTTTTTTACCTTACCGGGTTTAAATAGCGATTTACTTTGTAATGTATATTTAATGCAAATTATAAAATAAGGCTTAGAACCCTTTATAATTTTTTTTTTAATCTTTATGTATGCATTAAATTGCAAAATATGGTATAGGCTATAGATTCTGCTTAATCCATAAATACGGACTACTGTCTGAGGAGCAGAGCACTGAGGAAACCAAACACATAAAATCAAATATTATTGTTCCCATACCATTAAAAGGGTTCGAGGTGCCAGTTTCATCTCTCCGGAGTCCGGAGTTATGAATGGAGCGCTGCTGGAGAGCCCTAAAACACGTGCCGGTTGCCATATTGTTACCGTTACAGCCCCGGGGCCACTAGCCCAGGATGTGGGACGTCGACTGGTCGGAGTAGCTGGGATGTTGGGGTGTTAACACAATCATTGTGTGTCTGGTTCGGTATTCGGAACTCGTAGTTCGGCCACCCCCGTCGTACGACCGCCGATGCTGCAAATGATGAGTTGTGCCTAATTCATAACCACATCGAACGAATTAACTCACAGTATGGAACCGCCCGAAAGATTTCCAAGGGTGGGATGTGGACAAGGTTGAGAGCGAGGATGTGGGATCGGATCGCTGTGTGTTTAAATCCGGCCTCTGATACACGTGTCGCAATTCGTCTGGGCGAGATATTTACAAGCGAACCGGGGGCTTGAAAGTGAAATTAATTACGGTAACGAAGGGTAAGTGTCACCAACCGGATGCGTACCAAATGGATGCCTCAGCCTCAGTCATTTCTGTCTTAATATATTGCCAGATAAGTATCTGCCCAGTGGCAGTTCCTTACAATAGACGCTTCCCCTTAATGGGCTGCCTTTTGTAAACACACATTAAACATCCTCTGGTTGTGTCGTTAAAAAGGCAACTTTTGGTATCTGAGAACTTGCAGAATCCTGGCTGGAATATTTCTTTAACAATGAAATAAATGTTTCGAATAGAAGCCATTTTGAAAATGCATTTAATTGTAATATATTTAGAGTATATTTAATTTCATTATGCAAAAATGGAGAACTGCAATTTATGACCCATTAGTGCAATTGTTGATTTAAGATAATTTAATTGGAACCAACTTCATATATATAAAACATATATAGTCAAAACAACTTAAAAATTTTATAGAATTTTTAATGACATGGAAGCCAGTTTCCATTTATTACATTTAAAAATTAATTAAGCAATAAAACATTACATATTTGTACCTAATATTAAATAAAATATATATTCTGTTAAAAAATATTAGCAGTAGATGTTTTTATTATATTTGCCAGCAGCAGTCATGGGCACAAATATTCATTAAGTTGAAATAGCGTACAACCCGTAGCTTGCACAAGTGTTTACATAAGTCTTGAGTTTTAACTGAAAACATAATTTTCCGTCTGAGAGCACCGTGAAATCAAGTGGCTTTTGGAGCTCCCGGCTTCGGTCCCGACTCCCGTGTGGCATATTCCCGTATTCCTCATTCAAAGCTCCGAGAGTGAGATTCCCTGCAGCTGGCAGTATTTGCGAGCGAAAGAGATGCTAATTAATTTAATGAAACCTGTCCGTTTTGCCACAGGCTCTGGAGAGTCCTTGGCCGCTTTGTACTCGTATTTGCCCTCGTATTTACATGTGCACATTATGCTTGTACATTTGATGTGCAAAAAGTTGAGTTTCTATTTATAAAATGCTAAAAATAAACAGGGAATTACTAAAAGAGAGCTAATTATGGAGGCTTTACTTTAATCAATATTAGTTGGATGCTTATGAGTTCTAAATAAAAGAAAAATCACCTCAGAATTGTTACTAAATATCAACTTTATGAAAATTAATTAAAAATTAATCTAGGGCCAGTTTACCCACTTAATGCCTTTAATTAAAGCTTCCTTATTGAGCCATCACGATCCCCAAGGGGTTGGCTAAACACCAAAGCAGTTTACTTGGGTGAAGATATCAAGTTTGTATCGTTTTTATTTGAATTCCACCTTATCGCAATGTTGAAACGCGCCACGTGCTGCTTTGAAATGTCTCTGTTCGAGTTAAAAACAAATCCATGAATATATTACTGAAATAATTAACATTATCGCACCGGCAATGGGCAATAGTCGAATTCAGGACCGGCAGACGCGTGCGCCGTTTGGCTGTAATCATCGTTATCTAATAAGGGCACCGGGAACCAGCGCTCGTCCGCAAATATTTGCCTACTTCAATCCGTCATTTGGAAGTCACATGCGTGAGAATGGTAAACAAGCCGACCCGAGGGGGAGTTAGCACTCCGAACACCCCCTGCGAATACCCAGGGAATCAAACGAATTCTGGCTCAATATTACGCCGAACGTCGAAGATCCCGGCCGAAAAACGGCCACCCGGAAAAGTCAACCCGAGAAGGACAAAAGTTATACAGCATTTAGACGCTGCGCATTTCAGCGGATGGTCCTCATCCGCAACACGTGTCACTGGGTTGACGTCCTCTCGCTCTCTCGTCCTCCTAGATACGCAGTGCACACAATCCACACACAAGCCAGGCCTCGACTCCCAGCGATCCCACAGTCCAGCGGTCCCGGGCTCACATAAAAAGCAATAAACTAAAATTAAGTCAGAAAACGTGTCAAAGTCAGTACTCACTGCACTGACAGTGATGCAAAGACAAACATAAACAGCGAGCGTTGGTCCTTGTTTACCTTAATAAAGCCGGTTTCGATTCTCCTCAGTCACCCAGTCGCCCAGTCAGTCTCTCGTGTGCCGCCAGCAAAGACTCATGCCGAATTGGTATCGGTATCGATTCTGTGCCCCATGGATATATAGCGAATTATCCTGTGCGAGAGCTATGTCATCCACCTAAAATAACACCGTCAGCACGTGGAAATGGGTCGAAAATAAGGGAAGTAATACTCTCACAAGCTGTAACAAAACGATTAAAATTAAGTCGATTTAAAAAGACTGTTCCGGTTTGCAGTTAAAAATAAATTCGATTTTATTACATATTTTACAATTTATTTTTTTTAATCATTATCCCTTTCGGATCAAGTTTGAGATATATGGAGAAACATTATGTGGATTTATCACAGATTAAATAAATTCTAACACAACTATTAAACCTTGCAACCAAAAAAAATATATGCATTTGTATATATTGTAATTACTCGATTACTAAACATTTTTAAATACAAAGATTCCTTTGTTTATAAAATATTTTTTATAATTTTCAGAAATTGTGGTGCTTTTTTATTATCAATTAATTCAAGTAAATATAATTATAAATACTAATCTTAACTAGTTTTTGTAATACAGATACAATTTTCGGCCTCCTAAAGAAGTATTAACTTTCTTTTTACAATTGTTTTCAGGGACTTTCCATACAACATAATACTATTTTATTGCTACAAAATAAATAAAGAACAAAATATAGTTTTTGTATTTTTAAGACCAGCCCATTGGACACCCATATGGGACTGCCCCGTGTTTGTATTTATGTCTAGACAAATATTATAACGCATTCCCCTTCAAGTGGGACTCTGCAGAAGGATACTTAACAAAGGCACTGCTCCGGCTTAAGTGCAAACATTTGTTTGTCTGACATTATGTCAAAATTAATTTGGTTGTACCCAGTGGATTTTATTTCTCCTATCTTAAGAGATTCGTATCTTGTTAATTTTGCGATTCATTTTATGGCCAAACCGTATACGGAGCGCGGCCCTTTTTGTTTTATAATTTATTTTGATCTGGCCGCGGCATGCATTTTCGATTGATATTGATGGTTCCTTCTGGCGAAACATGTTTTGCTCATCAATGAACACTCGCGCTGAACCTGTTTTGTCTTACCTCATTTAGTCTAAGGACCTCTGCGGCTTTGCGCCGTAAAAAAAAAGACAAGGAGGCGATACAAACTTTCACATGGCGAAATACAGATACTCAATAACGATTCCGGCTTTGTTTCATATGCCGCAGCGTCATTACTTAACCGCTTACAGTGCGGATTAACATGCAGCATAGTTAAAAATGTACGCTCCAGCCATTAAATTTTAACGACAACATATAAAGGCAACTAATTAAAGATGCTGCACTTTATTTATCGGAGTATTCTAAAGTTTCGGCTGACAAAGGACAGCTCAATATCTTCGTGTTTTATATAAAAGTCAGAAATGAACAGCTCGACACGTTTATGCTCCATTATCTGAAAGGCTCTGCACAGGGGAACATTTGAATTTGGTATATAAAAGACCATGTCTCCTTGAATTTCTTCCCTGAAAAAAAATAAACAAATAAATATATATTTTTAAAATCTTAAAAAGTAAACCCAATCAGATAGTTACAGTAAATAAGCGCTGCCAATGTTGGCGCACATGTATCGAGTAATTACGTTTACAAGGGCTTCCCTGTTCATTCCATAAATACTGTGTGGAAAAATGTATCAATTGAGCAGGCTTCATAGATAATATTTAATAAAAAAAATACTTGCCACAATTGCTGAATCAGATCATTGGGTCTGGCCTTGACCATTATGATTAGGCCACGAGATCCATGCTTTCTATAGCTTGACACCGGACCAATGGCAACAATTTTCCCTCGCTTCATCAAAGCCAATCGATTGCAGAGGTGTTGAAAGTCCTCCATATTGTTGGATGACAATAAAATCGCACTGCCGCAGTCATTGACGCTTCTTAGGAGCTCCCAAACTTCGCGCCGTTGGGATTTCTCCACTCCTGCCGTGGGTTGATCCAGTATAATTACCGGAGGTGTTCCTAAAACCGCTATGGCGGTACTCAACTTGCGCTTATCGCTGACTGTATACCATTTGGCACGCCTATCCAAATGTCGTGTCAAACAGAGAGCATCCGCCAGTTCTTGGGTCACGCTGCAAACTCGCATACATTTAATTCCCCGAATGAGGCCCAATACTGTTAAATTCTCACGACCCGTAAACTTAGGCTCAAAACAATTTCTTTGGGGACAATATCCCAGGTATTTGTAGGCCCGGTATCGCGTATTCTTGTTTTTTACATGGATGCCTCTGACGTAAACACAACCACTCGTTAAGCAATGCTGCCGAATTATTAATTGATTGAGAGTCGTCTTGCCAGATCTTTCACCAACTAGGCCTAAAACATCCATGCTGCAAAAGAAATACAAAATATATTGTATATGCCATGTATAAAACATGCAAATTCTCACCATCCTAGTCCGAAAGTAACATCTTTAACGGGCCTTCTCGTACAATCGGTTCTTACATTATCCAGAAGTAGAATATTATTTCGCCTTTCACAATGCGTCGTTCCGTAACATGCATCACAGCTATTAAAAAAATCCCATTTTATATTGATTAAATACAAAAATGAATACAAAATACCATTTCCTTCTCCTGCAAGAACATCCCCTTTCATAAAGTAAAAGCAATGCAAAGTAGAGTAAGGCTAAGGCCGCAAGTATCGCCAGATATGGTAATGCCGCTTTCATGATACTCCAATCTTTGCAATCCTCTAAAAGAAAATAGTATTTAAATATTGTTTGATTATATCAATTCACCAGCTCAGTTAAGCGTAGGCAATGAAAATAAATTTCCCTTTATTTATTTCCCCTTCTTTTTCAGTTTTGAAGGATGGAAAACGGGATTTTAATCTCTTTTGGGAATGGAACAGCGCCTTTAAAGTTACATTAAACTAGAATATAACTTTTTTATATCTTACCACAATCTCTATATGCACTTCGCATTTTTTCGCCGCACATTCGATGCCATTCTTCCTCCTTGCCAATCCTTTGCATCAAAGCAATGGTTGTATAAACGGGAATAAGATATAGTAAGACAAAGGGAAAATCAGGAACTCCAATTTCATATAGTATGGCTAAAAAATATAATAAATAAATTTAAATTACTTCAAAAGTAGTGAATATTACCCGAGAAAATAAGTAAAAGTATGGGTATAAGCCATCCGAAAAGTGTGCATCTGCAGACTAGCATAATAAGATATAGAAATGGCAGCTGAGCCAAATTGAAAAACATGAAGGCAATCATGTAGGCAACTAAGAAAGTTAATTCGTTAAATGTTCATAATAAAAGACTGTTAGGACCCTTACTCATGGTATCTGAAAAACCTTTTTGAAGTATGAAACTCCATAAAGCAACCAATACGGCTGCGAACAATGTAAGAAACAGCCAGTCCCAAAGCAAATGAGCTAACCAGAATGTTGCCATATTAATGCCCTGCACTTTTTGCATTAGCTTGAAACCAACATTGCGTTCCCTTATTAAGAAGGCAGTGAAAAATCCAGTGAAAATACTTAAACACAATAGTGATAAATATACGAAATCACACTCCACGCACTCCGCTCTATATGAAGTAGCGTTTTTGTTACCTTGGATTGCTGGGTATGGATGGTTGTAAAATTCTATATTTCCCCTTGGTACAGGCGGGGTATAATCGTATTTTGAACAATATCTATCCAGGAATTTGCTGAAAAATTAAATTCATTAACTATTAAATAGATTATTACAAAATCTTCTTACTTATAAGCCAAATATGCTATCAGTGCGGCTGCAACTGCCTCCGAATGTATCCATTTACGGCTGTAAAATGTATCGTACTGGCACATGTCCATCTGAAGAGCAAATATATACTTCTCATTCAAAGGTTCCCGTTTTGCCAAATATGCTTGGGTTACATTCATCGCTCTACATTTCTTTGCTCTATTCATCTGTAATACGAATTCCGTCAGAGGATGAGGCTTGCCTGCTTTATGCACTAAACCATAAAAACATGGGGGATCATATGAACTCAAATCCAATTTTAATTTCTCTTGGGTTACCCATATTTTCTTACCACCACCACTAACGTACTTGGGTATGTGGGGATCCTTGTTATTAAAATAATAATAAAGGACGCCGGCAAAGGCCATGGCGAGTAACAGGGGTAGGAGAAAGAACAAGAAACAGTTGTGCTTGATATGGAAGAACTTTTTCAGTGTCATCGCTTTCCATTGATTACAGCATAGGCTACATCCGCTCAATAAATATCCGCATGGCTGGTGTAACCTACACATATTACGGCACCTTTTTACACTGCACCCAATACCTTTACTGGCTTTTATATATTTGTCCTCTATGGGAGTGGTTCCGATTTGAAGGGTATTTATAGTTAAACATTGAGCTGGACTCTCCAGAGCATGTAGCAAGGGCGGAATTCCGTTGCAACTGGATTGCGGAATACTGTACGCCAATTCACAGTCCGATTCGGAGGAGGCAACAGCGTTGGGAACATATTTCGAAACTAATGAAGTTATCCGTGGTTCTTGATATATTATGTCCTGAGAGCAGACCTGGAAAAATGTACAAAATAAAAAATCTATATCTTTTTTCCAGTTGCCCACTCACCAATGAGTATCCTCTTCCATAGCAGTTTTTCAAAAACACAGAGGATCCATTGAATATCATCATACCATTGCAAAGAATGCCCACCCGATCGGCCAGAATATCGGCCTCATCCATATGGTAAGTGGTCATAATTATGGTGCGACATCGCTTCTCGGACCGCAACAAGTTCCAGACCCTTCTCCGTTCACAGGGCTCCAGGCCCTCCGTGGGCTCGTCGAGTAGCAAAATTCGGGGATTCATGGCAAAGGCATTGGCCACCGCCAGCTTCTTTCTCTCCGGCCGGGTTAAATTGCGGGATTTTATGTCCCTGACATTCCAGAGATCCAAGCACCTTAAATACCTGTCCGTTGAGTTGTTCTTAAATTTGAATCCCCAAGCGGATCGCCGCAAGGACGAATAAAATTTAGTATGCTGCCATACCGACATATTACGGAATAAGGCATTATGCTGGGGAGCCAGGCCCAAGATAGATCTGTTCATCCCAGTTCCTGTATCCCTATTATCTATTCTCACCGATCCACCATCCGCGGAAAAGCTGCGGGAAAGCAAATTCAAGGCATACGACTTGCCCGAATAGGCAGGACCCAAAATTACGGTTATCTGATCGTCGTACATATTCATGCTGAAATTTTTGAGTCCCGGTTTATATGGTTCCCTCCAATTCCATTTCCTCAAATTGCAGGCCCGAACTATCATAGACGTATCATGTGACTCCGGTCGCCAGGGTGCACCACACCTGCGACATATTGAGATTCCATATTTTCCCGGACAAATCAGCTCAGCCAGGAGGGCAATTAATAAACTAATTAATGCTACTGAGAGCATTATTGCCAAAATATCACCAATGTCCACAGTTGTTTCCTCTTTATCCAAGCTTGGCGCTCCAAGGCTTTTATAAGAACTCATATCATCCCACTTCATTCCTCTATTTTTCTGATATTCTAAATAAAGCATTTTCTTTATGATTGATAAGAAACCATAATGAAATAATATACAGAGAGCTAACAAGGTTTTCTTAAAATATGCAAAAAGCAAATATGCCAAGATGCAAAAGAAGGCCACTATAAATGCAGCCAAGGTGATATTATTAACTAAACTATAAACTAGGAAAGCGAAGCAAATGCCACAAAATGACCATACCAAAAATACAAAAAGTAAAGTTCTGAAACTTGTGCAATTTAAGACATTTCCATTTTCACAGAATGGAGCCTGAAAGAGATAGAAATTAGATAAATTAAATATCGTAAATAGAATAAAAAACGTATAATTTCCACTATCTATGGAACTGTATACCTAAATACTTATTTTCACAAACTTTAATATTAAATGAATCTCTTTGTAAAATATGTCATTTTCAAGTAAATTCTTACCGTAAGGAAAAATGTAGTCATTAAACTAATGAATGATAAAATCATAAAATGTGTTATAAACCAACTTAAATAGTGCAGTAGCCGATTTGAGCCTGCAATATTCATTAAATCAACCTGCTGTCTGACCTTTTCCCTCATCATGTGCTGAAAACAAAAACACAATGTTATATTACACAATTTGGACAAAGTATTTAAAATTAAACTCACCATAACCAATTGGATAAAAGGATAAATGTATAAGAGGCCAAGGTAAAATAATAAAATAAATTCCCGCTTCCATTTGATTGGATCATTCAAATTGCGCCCGAAATTAATATTTCTGTGATCTGTTATATTTCCATCATACTCGATAAATGGTTGATTGGTTATTGTTACGCCACTATCCTTAACATGGGCAGATTTCGCCCAGTCTGGTTGAAGCAAATATGCGGTAATGGCATTCATTATACTCAAGAATCCTTCATCGCGGTAATAGGACGTTGGAAGATTCGAACCTTTTCGTCTCATTTCGGTTTCCCAAAGATTAGGGGGCCAAGTTCGAAGGACGCTGGGAAATCGAATGGTTACTTTAGCATTAGGACCCGTTTCCTTCCAAATAATGCCGCCCAAAAAGTTGCCTTTAGTTAGATTTTTGATCATATCATCCTCTTTTTTTACCCTAATCACACCATTCAGCTTTAGGATATTTATCAATGCTGGTTTAAGAGTATCCGCCACAGAGTCTTTGTTCGTGTGTAATAAAAGTTTCTTAATTGGTGGAGGTTTATCGTAGTTTGATAGGGAATTACTTTAAAGAAATATTTGTTAAATTTACTCGAATTATTTGATTTCCTCAACTACTTACTATAGAGAATTAAATGTTGCATTGTTTCCAAGAGTCCCATTATCGCGCGCCGTACAGTGCTTGCTGTTTTCATTAGCGCCCTTGCATCGTATAATTACTAAATGTATCATTAACAAAGGCAAAGCTAGGTAAATAAGTGTCTCCAGTCTGTTATATGAGATTAAGTTTTTGCCTAATAGAATAAACATTTCAGGAATTAAGCGAAAATTTGGATATCAAGCACAGAACGATACTTTCTATATGAGCACACTTCTCGTCACCTACTAAGGAAATAATCTCTACGAATACGTAGTCTAGTTTTTCAGGAATTGGCAACTTATTCAAGTAATTCTCCAGCTTTAGATGACAAGGACTCGGCCTGGTTCCTAAAATATATCACAAAATATGTTAGTAACATTTCTATACCTCAAAATGCATGGTACATAGTTTACTTTATCCAAAGAATTTATTTATATTCTATATTTAGCGAATATTTTGTTTCCATTAAGTGTACCAGTTACAAAAATTAACGCCTGCCCGAGGCACGGCCCCTGCCGCGTCCGCGTGGACCACCGCGTCCTCGTGCACCTCTGCCCCGGCCGCGATTGCCAACGCGACCGCTGTCCTTCTTTTTTGTCTTCGACTTGGGAGTGTCATCGATCAGTAGCGTCTCCAGCGGCAGGCTGTCTGGCAGTATAAAGTATCTGATGTTGTTGCCGCGAATGCTCAGCGTCTCCAGGTGGACGGGATCACGGTTCTTGATGGTCATCCGGACGCTCTTCAGGTGAGTGTTCATGGCCACATCCACGCCGGTAATGGTGCCGTGTATTTGGGTGCCATTCTTTAGCTCAATAGTCACAGTCTCATGACTTAACTTCATCAGGAATCTTAAAGAACAAAATGAACACTCATTAGGTTTTGCTAGCAGACACTCGTCAAGTCTATCAAGCGTGCAATAATTGAGATATACTATGACTTTGCTCGTTAAATATTGTTATTTACAAGCATATAAATGTAGTTTGTTGTACAAATACAGCAAAATTGCATAGCATCGCGTTTTACATGCGTACATGTGTACATTTTGCACAGCTTGATTGACCTGACTGTAAACCCCTAATGCATGGTTTCTAACAGAATTCTCAATGCATTATAAGTTTGCGGATTAGCTTACCTTACTAATTTCATGGTTTTATCTGCTTTTCAATGATTTTCTGCAAAAAAACGCGCACAAACAATGCCGGCTAGTTTACTTCGGAATTTGGTGGTTAAGTGTTGTATATCGTACGTCAAGATAGCAACACCACCTTGGAAATCGAAAGATTTCGGTAGAGCATGAAACTGAAATTGTAAATAATTAAATAAATCTATTTTATTTATACAAATTATACAAATTTACGCCATAAATTAATTATTAACTAAAATACTAACAGTTCCGATTCCAATGTTCCCAATGACTCATTTGCGCGAGCCAGGGTACATTTTCGACTAGTTTATCGATTACGCCGCATGTAGCAGAAAAAAAAAACATATTAAGAAAAATAACGATTAATGAATACTTGTTCGCGGCTGCCGTCTATAAATGGTTTTTTTTAAAACACATTTTACGGTGTTTTTTTAGTAGCCGCGACACCAATTGTATAAAGGAATACGTTTTTTTTTACCAACGCAAACAACGAATATAATTTTTGACATATGTATTTATCCGGCTCGGAGTGAGAATTAGCAAGCCATGGCGTTACTCTGCCGACGCATGTCGACGCTATTAATTATAATCCTTGCATATATCTGCCTTGGGACGAGATGTGTGCAGGGATCTGTGAAACGAGGTAAAGCCCATAATAAACTTTGCACGTAAAAACTGCGGCTAAACTAAGCAAAAAGGAATACATTTCGCATATCTACATATGCATGTACATACATAAAGAACGTTTTGTGGGTGTCAACAAATTGCAGTGTTTTTTTTTTTTGTTGTTTTAGCAATTGTGAATGAATGTTTTACGATTATCCAGTCAAAGTTTAATTAATTACCAAGAGTAAAACTTATCGAGACATAGTTCTGCAGATAAAAGCGGCACTTGAACTATGTCGGTAACGCCCAAAGATTACGGGGCAATGGGGTGAGATTTCAATTGGGGGACTAAACAAAGTAGTCGAGCATATGTACACACTTCCCGGTGCACATACATACATACAGTTGAGTCTGTGAGACGGCACATAAATGTATTTAAGCCAGTTCTGCACTTCCGCTTATCTAAAACAGCGATTAGGAGTTATATTGTACAATGGCATACATACGTGTTGATTCCAAACTAACGTTTTCGATAACCAAGTTTTTTATGTCCGCTGTGGGCGGGGGTTGAATACTCTCTCTGGGTTCGTCTGGCTAATGAAAATTCGCTGACCGCCCACATAAAGGGGGTTTATTTGTGGAAAGAGATTAACAAGGGGCAGTTAAAATAAAATGTTTAAGCTTTATTAATAAGTAAAATAAAAGGGGATCTACTGTGGAGTTTATCTCAACAGGAAAATGAATGAAAATGTGAAAAAAAGAAACAAAATCAGGCTTTACTCTGTACATTGCCATGTATACTTCTATTTCAAAAGTCCAGAAATCCCTTTTACATATGTTTATTAACAAATATTTGAATTTACCTTTGCAGAATGGGCTGAGATGGGCAAAAACCTATCCCTAGAATGTGCCTCTGAAAACGAAGGCGCATTATGGACATTAGGAAACCAGACTATTGATAAAAACAACACAAGGTAACAAATAAAACCCATTTTCCCTTCATAAATCAACAATTTATAATAACCACACCTTTTAATTCCAGATTTGAGCTGAGGACTGATCCCTTAAACCCCCCCAATGACGGCGTTAGTGAAACCAACGAAAGCCCCGATTTTATCAAATACAAAAATGTTCTGACCATCCGCCATATTAATATTAAGGACTCTGGCAAGTACACCTGTACATCCCTTTCGGGACAGAACCATTCGACTGAATTCCACGTAGAGCCATACATTCCCGCCAAGGTTTTGCAAAGTACCGCCGACAAGATAAAGCGAAAGGTCGGCCAGGATGTGGTGTTGCATTGCCTGATAGAAATATATCCGCAAAATGAGACGACAAGCAAGCACACGAAGTGGCTCAAGGACGGCAGCCCCTTTGAGTTCCTGGACACCTTCTCGTCCATTGCCAAGCTGAACGACACACATTTAAACTTTACTTTGGAGTTTACGGAGGTCTACAAGAAGGAAAATGGCACCTACAAGTGCACTGTCTTCGACGACACCGGTCTAGAGGCTGCCTTCAAGGAGATAACCCTTTATGTTATGGAAGAGCCGCAAGTTAGCATTGATTTTGCCAAGGCTGTGGGTGCCAATAAGATATACTTGAACTGGACTGTAAATGATGGCAACGATCCCGTGCAGAAGTTCTTCATCACGTTCCAGGAGGCGGGCACACCGACCTTTTTGTACTATAAAGACATCATTAACGGCAACCAAACATCGTATATTTTGGATAACTTTCGACCAAATACCACATACTTCTTAAGGATTTCGGGAAAGAATTCCATTGGCAATGGCCAGACCACGCAGTATCCACTGGGGGTCAATACGCTCAGTTTTGATCCTATTTTCATACCGAAAGTCGAGACCACCGGGAGCACTGCCTCCACGATAACTATTGGCTGGGATCCGCCACCGTCGGACCTAATCGAGTACATTCAATACTACGAACTGGTTGTTTCCGAATCGAACAAGACGATTGAGGAGGCTATTTACCAGCAGAACTCCAGAAATTTGCCTTACATGTTTGACAAGCTGAAAACCGCAACGGACTACGAATTTAAGGTGAGGGCATGCAGCGACCTAACGAAAACCTGCGGCCCTTGGTCCGAGATTGTCAATGGCACCACCATGGACGGTGTGGCAACAAAGCCAACGAATCTGACGATCCACTGCCATCATGACAACCTGACGAGGAGCAACTCCATCTCCATTAACTGGGACGTCCCGAAAACGCCGAATGGCAAGGTCGTTTCCTACCTAATTCACCTTTTGGGCAATCCCATGAGTACGGTGGACCGCGAGATGTGGGGACCCAAGATCCGGCGGATCGACGAGCCGCATCACAAGACCCTGTACGAAAGCGTGAGCCCTAACACGAACTATACGGTCACAGTGTCGGCCATAACGCGTCACAAGAAGAACGGCGAACCGGCGGCCGGTAGCTGCCGGATGCCCGTCTCAACGCCGGACACTATTGGCCGGACAATGTGGACAAAGGTTAACCTGGGCTCCAAGTACATACTGAAGTCCTATCTGCCGAAGATCAGTGAACGAAACGGACCAATTTGCTGCTACAGACTGTATTTGGTTCGAATTAACAATGCCAATAACAATGAGTTGCCGGAGCCAGAGAAGCTAAGTGTCGCCACATATCAACAAGTGCACAGCGATAACATGACCAGAAGCAGTGCCTACATAGCAGAAATGATAAGCAGCAAGTACTTCCGACCGGAAGTCTTTCTGGGCGACGAGGTGAGGTTCTCCGAGAACAATGAGATTATCAGGGAAAACGATGATATTTGCCGCAAATGTTTGGCGGGTACACCTTTCCTGAGGAAACCGGAGCCAATACACAGGCCTCCTCCACTGAGTTCACTGTCAAGTAAAGTATTTCTTTTCCAAATCCTTCTTCAAATGCTAAGATCTTACCTTACCACATAGATGCAGACTTGGATGCTGCCGCCGAGAGGGATAACAACCTTATCAAGGGCGCAAACTTAACGGAACATGCTCTGAAGATTCTAGAGAATAAATTAAGAGCTAGGAGGAATGCAGTGACCAGTGAAGAGAATCCAGTCCTTAGCAGCTCCGTTAACCCAACTGTGCCCCTCTTGGACACCAGTCGAGATGTCTACGATGGCCAGATAGACATAAACTCCAACTACACTGGTTTCTTGGAGATAATTGGTAAGTTTTGGGAACCATATTTAGTAAAAAACACATTTTATCCTAAATTTTATATAATAAACCTGAAAATATATATTTTTAATTAATAGTTCGAGACAGGGACAACGTACTGATGGCTTATAGCAAATACTTTGATGTAATCACACCGGCAACCGAGGCAGAACCCATTGCGTCCTTGGATAATATGGACTACTATCTGAATATCGGCATCAAGGTGGGAGGCATACTGTTTGGTGTACTCCTCGTAATTATTGTGCTATGGGTTTTCCATCACAAGAAATCAAAGAACGCCCTGCAGGGCGAAGATACCATGACGCTGCGAGATTCTCTTAGGTATTTATTCAAGCATTTCTATTCGAAATCCTTGTAATATATCACAATATTTTGCTTTAATTTTAAGCAGGGCCTTCTTCGGTCGCCGGAGTCACAACCACAGCCATTTCATCACTTCGGGCAACCACAAGGGATTCGATGCCGGGCCCATTCACAGATTGGACTTGGAAAACGCCTACAAGAGCCGACACAAGGACACAGACTATGGGTTCCTGCGTGAATACGAGATGCTGCCGAACCGCTTCAGCGATCGAACAACTAAGAACAGCGATCTGAAGGAGAACGCCTGCAAGAACAGGTATCCCGATATTAAGGCCTACGATCAGACGCGCGTCAAGTTGTCGCCCGTTAATGGACTACAGACCGCCGACTATATAAATGCCAACTTCGTTATTGGCTACAAGGAGCGGAAGAAGTTTATCTGCGCCCAGGGTCCCATGGAGAGCACCATCGACGACTTTTGGCGCATGATTTGGGAACAACACCTGGAAATTATTGTGATGCTTACCAATTTGGAGGAATACAACAAGGCCAAGTGCGCCAAGTACTGGCCGGAGAAGGTATTCGATACCAAGCAGTTTGGTGATATTTTAGTGAAATTTGCACAAGAACGTAAGACTGGTGATTACATCGAACGAATCCTGAACGTCTCCAAGAACAAAGCCAACGCCGGCGAGGAGGAGGATCGCAGACAAATCACACAATACCACTATTTAACGTGGAAGGACTTTATGGCACCCGAGCATCCCAATGGCATCATCAAGTTCATACGTCAAATCAATTCCGTCTACTCCCTGCAACGGGGTCCCATTCTGGTTCACTGCAGTGCCGGTGTCGGTCGAACCGGAACGTTGGTGGCACTAGATTCCCTTATCCAACAACTGGAGGAAGAAGACTCGGTGTCGATCTATAACACAGTGTGTGATTTACGGCATCAGCGAAATTTTTTAGTCCAATCTTTGGTGAGTAATTAACACATATGCTAAAGCTTTATTACATAATAATATTGTAATTATTTGTTTTGTAGAAACAATACATCTTCCTTTACCGCGCTTTACTGGATACTGGAACTTTTGGAAACACGGATATTGGCATTGAAACCATGTCATCGGCCATAGAATCTCTTAAGCGAAAGCCCAACGAGGGTAAATGCAAGCTTGAATTGGAGTTCGAGGTAAGCTTTGTGCTGAATTAGTTCATTTTTATTCTTACTCTGTACTGTTTATTTCAGAAACTGCTGGCTACCACGGATGAGATTAGCAAATCGTGTTGTGTGGGCGACACAGAGGAGAACAATATGAAGAACAGAAGTCAAGAGATTATTCCCTACGATCGTAATAGAGTAAGTAATTACAAACCCTAACATTTATGGTTTTGTATTAATCGTTATTGAAATCCTAGGTTATATTGACTCCACTTCCACTTCGAGACAACTCAACGTACATCAATGCATCATTTATCGAGGGCTATGATAATAGCGACACCTTTATCATCGCCCAGGATCCTCTTGAGAACACAATCGGTGATTTCTGGAGAATGGTTTCGGAACAGAGCGTCACCACGCTAGTGATGATATCTGAGGTGGGTGTTGCTTTTCGTTCTATTTATGTTTTCTTAAATTATTCGTTTCTCCACTCAGATTGGGGACGGACCCAGAAAGTGTCCGCGCTATTGGGCCGACGATGAGGTTCAGTATGATCACATTCTCGTCAAATACGTGCACAGCGAGAGCTGTCCCTACTATACGCGACGGGAATTCTACGTAACGAATTGCAAAATAGATGATACGCTGAAGGTGACACAGTTTCAGTACAATGGCTGGCCGACGGTGGACGGCGAGGTTCCTGAAGTCTGTCGGGGCATTATAGAACTTGTGGACCAAGCCTACAACCATTACAAAAACAATAAAAATACCGGTTGTCGATCTCCACTCACGGTTCATTGCAGGTATTTGGTTTACTTGCTTAAAAAGGCAAAACTCGTCACTCATTTAAATTATTTTTGTATTGTTAACAGCCTGGGAACTGATCGAAGTTCCATTTTCGTTGCCATGTGCATTTTAGTCCAGCATCTTCGGCTGGAAAAATGCGTCGACATTTGTGCCACAACAAGGAAATTACGATCTCAGCGAACGGGACTTATCAACTCATACGTAAGACGAAATTCAATTCGATTTGATTACATTTTAAATGAAACTTCAACTATTTGCAGGCACAATACGAGTTCCTACATCGCGCAATAATTAATTATTCAGACTTACATCACATAGCCGAGTCAACATCAGATTAAGTTTAGTTTATGTACATATATATTTATATACATACATACGAGATATACATAATGCACGTTTTTTGAAGGAACATCGGTGTGCATCGTGTGTGCTATGGATAAATTATTTGTATATTTATAAAATCTTTTACTAAAGGTATTTACAAGGGCAAATTGCAATTTTTTTAACGAATTCGATTTGCCCGAAACATAATATAATATACAATACAAATATAAATGTAGTGTATACGTATCGTATTGATAAAATTACCAAAGGAAAAAATAAGTAACATATTTTATAAGATACAATGTAATAAAAAACTGAGATTAAGAAATTGTACTTGTTGTGTTCTGTTATTGTGGTTTGATTTTATTGATGGCACTTACGTACATATAAGGATCTGGTTGTTTGTTTACGATTGCAGTTTTAATAGAAAATAATTTATATAACTAAGCCAAAAATGCATTCATTTAAAATCGACAAGGATTTCTGTGTTGTTTCTGTATACCCTTGCAGGGTATTATAATTTCAGTCAGAAGTTTGCAACGCAGTGAAGGAGACATCTCCGACCCTATAAAGTATAAAGTATAAAGTATATATTCTTGATCAGGATCAACAGCCGAGTCGATCTAGCCATGTCAGTCTGTCCGTCTGTCCGTTTCTACGCAAACTATTCCCTCAGTTTTAAAGCTGAATGAAACTTTGTAGTTAGTCTTCTATATACCTCATTCGTATACATATATGTCGGAACGAGCCGGATCGGACGACTATATTATATAGCTGCCATAGGAACAATCGAAAAATTTTTAGTACAAAAATTTTAACTTTGTCAGTTTTCAACATATTTTCATCAAAGTATTTAGCCGTTTTTACTATTCCTGAATTTCGGTTTTAATTTCATGAAAATCGGCCGACTATATCCTATAGCTTCCATAGGAACAATCAGGAAAATAAAAGAAAAACCCATAACTTTGTCAGTTTTCAAGATATTTTCACCAAACTTGATATTTAGCCATCTTATAATGTTTCAGAATTTTGGTTTTAATTTCGTGAGAATCGGTCGACTATATCCTATAGCTTCCATAGGAACAATCAGGAAAATAAAAAAAACCCATAACTTAGCCGATTTTCAAACCAATTTCATCAAACTTGAGATTTGGCAACTAATAATTATTCCAGATTTTCGGTTTTAATTTTTTGTTAAAGTTCTGCAAGGGTATATAAACTTCGGTGAACCGAAGTTAGTTTCCTTTCTTGTTTTTTTATTAGGTTAAGCTGAATATAGGTTTATTATTTATTTTTAATTTTTACGAATATGTGTGTGATGTTAACCAACCTTTTTTTATATTTTTGAAAAATGTAATATGTTTTTTACGATTAATTTGATCTCTATTTTATCTCTGGGTTAACAAATGGGTTTATTGGGTTTAATATATAAAGTATATAATATATAATATATATAATTTAAACAAAGAAATATGAATTTTGAGACTGATTAAGAATCAATATTTATTTTTTTAGAAATGGTTTTTGTACTGCGTTGCACTGTACAAAAATTACAATAAAATATAAGGGCATGATAAGGGGTTTAAAAAATTGGATCTTAATCAGACGGAATGATATCATCGAACTCCCACTTCTTTTTTCAAAGGACATACGGGAGCAGCCCTTCTTTTACCACCTGTTCCGTGGGGCAACACATACATACATACATATGTTCCAACCCTTTCCGTTGTAATAATTTCAACCCACCCAATAGCCAGGCTCTGCTTATTTTCATTTAAATATTTAAATATCCCTGCTACGACTTTACATTTACAAATTGTTGATTATTTTTACATGTTCCATAAGGATTTCAAAATTCCGCCATGTTCCTTTTCCAGCTGTTCCAAAGTAACGAAAAGTTCTGACAGAAAAAATATAAATGTCTCACATTTTAAATTAAGTATTTTTGTTTAGAGTAGTAGACTGCTTAGTAGACATCCACAAAATTAATAAGAGAAAATTATAAAAGTTAAAGCCCCTCATCATGGATGTTTCTATTCTTATCTCTTATTATCGATAGAATACCAAGCTCTTCGTACCATCTCTAACGGGACTCATTGTTTACTATTATTTTCGGCAAAACAAGAGAAATTAAGCAAAAATGCCGCCGAGTAAGCTAGATAGTCTTTATCGGCGCATGCTGATAACCAGGTTCTTCGAAAAAGGATGGGGCAAGCCCGAAAATCTACGCAAGTAAGAAAATCTTGTTAATATTAAAAGGAAATCAACAAATTTGTACGTTTTTTTCATTCAATCACTTTACGTAATACTGAATTGATTTTGACCTACATTTTTAGTTATTTATTCGGGTCTCCGAATTTGTAAACAAAACAGACATTAAATCGCACTGTGACTAGTTAACAAAAGGAATACTCTCCTAATTTGTAAACAAAACAGACATTAAATCGCACTGTGACTAGTTAACAAAAGGAATACTTTGTGGTATTAAATAATGCAGATTATTTACAAATGTAATGTTTAACCGGTGTCCTCTCAGATCTTAATCCTTGCACTTTGCACTAGCGAAAGTGAAGGTAATTTCACTTTACACATTAACATATTTATGGTTTTTTTTAAAGCTCAATATGAACAGTAACAAAAATAAATAAATTATATAATAGGATTTGTAAAACACTAGGATTCTTTATCATAAAGCATGGTCGAACTTTAGTTTAGTTTAGAATTTAAATTGTTTTTGTCCTACATATAATCTTATAAAATTCCTTATTAATTTACTCCATCACACAGACACACCCATTTTTAATATTTTTGAACTTCAGGGTTTTTATTTTCTTCTAATCCATCATTCTATATTTATTATTTAATTAACATTTTATATAATTCTCATCGTTCTTATTTAGTTTTTAAGACTCTGACGAGAGAGAGAGAGAATCGAGACTGATCTTTGGTTTATGGTTATTCTCTTGGCAATTTGAGAAGTGTTAATTTTTCTAGATTTACGATCCCATTGTTAATTTACATTTCAGTTCCCTTTCCACCAGTGGACGACACTGGATATGACTGCCATTTTTTATTCTCATGTACAGGTTAGTGGGAAGGAAGTCGAGGAAAAAGTAACATCTAATGAGATTAAAGATTCGACTTCATAATTTTTAATTTTGAGATTATGTGGAAAATATTCCTGGAGTTCAATCGAAAGAGACATTAAATTGTTTTCCTTTAAAATCAGACCTAATCAGCATCGCTTTTCCCATCTTTGCAATCATATTTTCATAGTTTTGTGTCATAAATCATATCCACATTAATTGTATTTGTTTTACGACAATTGTTTCAGAGTATTTCAGTTCCGAAAAATAATATCAAGTAGGGAATCATGTTTCAAGCTTGTACCCCGCGATTATCCCGTGGAGATAACCAAAAAAGAAATCAGTGCCGATACCACCCTGATCGAAGGCCAATTCCTGACCCCCCTCGAGTTGCATTTGCCCGGCGTTGTTCCAAAAGCATCACAACAGGCCCACTTTCAGCTCTTGATACCCAACAAGTGGAAGAGTGAGAAGCACAAGCCAGTGTGCATTCACTTGGCCGGAACCGGTGATCATGTGAGTACCATGGGTAGATCCATGTCCTGAACCGCAGTAACTTAATGTCTGTTTTACTTTCAATAGAGGCCAGACGCCAGGCGATCGGCCATAAGTCAGCAAATTTGAGAGAAGTGGGTCCCACAAATAGAGAAATCTTTTTCCGTTTTGCCTTGCCAATCTCATCCTATTTGTAATCAGACCATACTTTTCTTTAATTAATTTCTTTGTACCATTTATGGGATCAATTTACAATCATACATTTAAAAACCAAGCCTGGATTTTTGCCTCCCATCATAAATTTGGGTTTCTTGGGTTCCACTGATTCGTAATTTATTAATTTGCAGTTTTTTTGGAGACGAAGAAACTTTGTGGCGAAACCCCTGCTGAAATCCGCCAACATAGGATCCATCATATTGGAAAATCCATTTTATGGACTGCGAAAACCCAACGACCAAACGTAAGTAATATGTAAGCCTAATAAATATTCGTATCCCTAAACAATATTTATTTGTAGGCGATCAAACCTGCATAATGTCTCGGATATCTTTGTAATGGGTGGATGCCTCATTCTCGAATGCCTTGTGCTGTTGCATTGGTGTGAACGGAATGGGTTCGGTCCTCTGGGTGTCACTGGACTGTCCATGGGCGGACACGTAAGTCGGAGAACTTATAATTGATACATGAATTAGTTCATTGTCATGTATATAACACAGATGGCTTCCTTGGCTGCCACCAATTGGCCAAAACCTTTGGTACTTGTGCCCTGTCTATCCTGGTCCACTGCCTCAGCAGTCTTTACAACGGTAAGATTAATGAAAAATAGCTAATTTATCAATTAAAAACAATCTATTATTTCTTTAAGGGTGTAATGAGCCAATCCATCAACTGGGACATGTTGGAAACTCAGTATTTCTCCGATGGACAGTACCGAGAACGTCTATCCAAAATGGTCACTGTGATTGACGATGCCTTTTCGGCAGGACAGAGTTTCATCAAGAACTTTAACCAGTCTCTGCACGAGCTGAAAGAGGACATTAGTGACACGAGAAAAATCCAAGAGCATGAGAGGAACACCAATACCTGTGGCGACATATATGAAACGCAGGCCGGTATTAACTGCTCCCAAGATGCAGACAGTTCAATATTCTTAACCAAGTCAATGAAGAACTCCAAGCTTGATTCTGACAACCTAACCATAGATAATACTAAACAGGACCTCAGTCAAAAGGTTGATGGCATCGACAAAGACACCCTGCCCAAGGAGTCGACGAAATCAACGTTGACAAACTTGATGAGATTTATACTCCCGCTGTCGGCGCACGACAAATCGGATAAGATAGACATAACCAAGACGAACTGGTGGGAGAGGGAGGCGTTGCAGTTCATGCGCGGCATGATGGACGAGTGCACCCACCTGAAAAACTTCTCGGTTCCGTTCGACACCTCGCTGATAATTGCGGTGTGTGCAAAGGACGATGCCTATGTTCCGCGCGAGGGCTGCTCCAGCCTCGAGGACATATGGCCCGGGGCGGAGGTGCGCTATTTGGATGCTGGTCATGTTAGCGCCTATGTTCTGCACCAGAAATTGTTTAGGTGAGCAATTATTCTACGAATGATTCTGTAATCAAATTAAAATGGATTGCATTTTTAGATCCTGCATCATCGAGGCCTTTGACAGGGCCAAGAAAGTATATGGCAAGGACACGGGCGAAGACCTCAAATGTGATATAACTTATCAGCAATTGTTAAAGAATTATGACAAAAATATAAGTTAGGACAATCAATTTAGGAAAATAAAACATAATAAATAATATGTTGCCATATAATGCTTACTGGTTTTATTTGTATTTCTAAAGATAATTACAAAAAATACATATCTTTAGAGCAATAAAATATTATACTAATGTAAAATTAAAAATATGTAATTTTATATTTAATAAAAATTGATTTAATTTAAAAATTTTAAACTTACTTTATTTTCCTCTTTAGGCCTTTTTCCTTCTCAAGCTCTGGTCACACTGGTGTTTACATTTTGTTGTGTGAAATAAATAAAGTTAAATTAAAGCTTTGGTTTACCTGTTTAACGAAGTTATAACAACATGGATCCAGTCGTATTAGTTTTGTCATATGGCAGCTCTATAACCCCATTGGAAATAGTCAAAAGTAATAATTCAATAATAAAATTGTATAAGATAAAAGTTATGGGACACTTTATAAAGTATTTTATTTATTCCCACAGATATTTTATCCGAAATGGAACAACCCAAAGAATCCAGCTCATCAGAGTGTTCCCTGGATTGCCACAAATGCTGCATTAAAACCAAATACTATAAAACCTCGATAAACTTAATTCCATTTACTGGCAAATTGGAAAACGTTCCAGAGGATATCCTGCAGGCGACGGAGGCGCTAATAATATACTTCGACCCAAAAGATGTACATCAGTTTCCTCCCTATTTACAATATTCTATTCAAAAGGCTTTACTTTCAGACTTCCTTTATCGACGTTATTCCGAATATATTGTCCAAAAACGAGCAAATCCAATTGGGTTTCCTTTTGACATCGAGTTCTACGGGTGGAGAAAGTGGCATATCCTTTGGCGAGCTCAAGGAGCGGACCAATTTCTTCTTTGATATAATTACATTAAAGAAAAGCAATAGCTCTGAAAGCGATTCGGATGAAGGGGAAAAGGAATACGAGGAAGTTGTGGAGGGATTAAAAAATGTCGTCTGGTCAAATGTTACAATGGGCTCTAAAGGTAATATAGACTATATTCATTAATTATTAAATACACTAAGAATCTATACAATTTCAGAGCACAAAGATGATCTTAGTAATGACGAACTGGATGACCAACTGAAGGACTTTGAAAATTTACTGCTCACTGCGCAGAGTTTACGTAATGATACGAGCTTAACGCGAGAACAGTTCCTGGACAGGGCCGAGCAATTTGCCGGCATAGTTTCCGCCATTTTAAACGACAATGATAGCGATTAATCATATCACAAATGGGTAGCAAACCCCATATATTGTTTTTTTTGCTATTAATAAAGTATTCAAAAGATTTCCCCTTTCCTTTATTTATCTCTCTTCTCGTGGCCAAGTTCAAAGGGTTCTGTTAAATATATTTGGTTTTTATTATTAAAAGCGGTACATATTTTTTTTTGCCGAAATAACAAGGTATAAAACGTTGTTTATCTGCTAATGTATGCTTTGAGAGCAGCTTATGTATATTAAGGAATGAATAAATAAAGTGTGTTTTTTTCTTGTTAACTTTCAATCATAAACATAAAGATTCCGTTGTGGGCGATGAACAAATAATATTTTCATGGTTTCGCATTTTTCTGGAATGACAAAGAGATTAACTTAGCTGCTTGCCAATTTCTTTAAATTGTAATTACCTCATCGGTGAAGTCCATGTCATCTTTAATCTGCTTGGATCGTCGCTTTTCGTTCGATGTCAGCAGCTGTGAGACCTTTGTTTGCTTGGCTAGATCGTAGGCTTCCTTTTTACTCCGCATTGCACAGTCTTCGAGGGTCTCGGCAGCCTCGAACATGCCCTGCCGCCGGTAGAGTGCCCCCAGATTCTTAAGAGTAGTTGTGACGGTTGGGGAGTCCACTTTAGCAGCCTTGTGCCATCCACCGTATTCGCCATATGGGGTATTCTCTCTGTTGTCGTATTTGTTTACCTCCCGCTCCTCGGCCACCTGCCAAATGGGTTTGTTTTTGCTGTCGATGGCCCCGAACTCACGTTCGTGTGCGCGGGTCAGCACCTGCTTGTAGAGTATCTCCGCTTCGGTGTATCTGCCCTGCTTCAGATAGCAGCCAGCCAGATTATTCTTTGTCTTGGCCACGTTGGGATCGTCGGGCCCCAGCTTCGATTCGTAGATGTCGAGGGCTCGCTGGTAATACTTCTCCACCTCATCGTATTTACCCTGATTCTGGCAGAGCAGGGCCAGATTGTTGAGCTGCTTAGCAACGTCGGGATGGTCCTTGCCCAAAACCTTCTCTCGGATCTCCAAGGCACGCTTGCAAAGGGGCTCGGCATCTTTGTACTTGCCACGTTTGCCATAGAGGACGGCCAAATTGTTCAAGGTGGCCGCTACGGCTGGATGGTTCTCGCCGAGAGTTTTTCCACGAATCGACAGAGCGTCGTTCAGTAAATTGGCGGCCTCCTTATACTTGTTCTGGCAGAGTATGAAGTGTTTTTAATGAATGAATGTATAAATTAAGTTAATCTGGGCTAAGCACCATACCTGGTCACGATACACAAGAGCCAGAATGTTGAGCATTGTTGCTACATCGGGATGATCGTGGCCACTAGTCTTTTCGAGGTCTTCCAGGGCTTGTTTGCAGAGGGGAACGGCTACCTCGTACCTGTAGATGCAGATAGAAATCATGTTGAAATTGTTTATGGTTCAATTTATATTTATGGTTATAACTCACCTGCCCTGCGATGCATACTGAATAACCAAGTTGTGCAGTGTTCGCAGACGTGCTGGAATCTCGTAGCCGGAAGTTTGATTGGCAAACTGGCTGGGTGGAGTGGGAGACATGTTGTTTCGGTCATCGTTCTCCTCGTCCGGGAATAGCTCTACCACCGGATCGGTGCGGGATTTTTCGCAGCTGTCGTCCTGGTCCTGGTTCTCGTCGTACTTCTTTACAGAGGCCATGAACTCCAAATGCTTCTTCTCCTCCTCCAGCTGAGCGACGAGCTGTTCGGAGGCCTGGAACTTCTGCTGTGTGTTGGCCAATTCGTCACGTAACCAGGCGTTCTCCTGATGCAGGCGGCGCACCTGTGTCTTTAGCTTTTGCTTCTCGGCCTCGATGTTCTGCATATGGGATGTCAGAGCCATCATCACCTGGGCCTCGCTCAGGCCCAGTTCGATGTTCTCTATATTCTTCCGCAGCATGTCCGACTTCTCGTTGTCCTTCTGGACTTCGGCAATGCCGTTCATAATCGAAACATGTTCCACTCGCAAGGCTTCGAGTCCTTGGATGACTGTTTTCGTATTGGTTATTATTTCGTCCTGAGACATTTGCGTCATTTTGCCGATTTTCTCGATTTTCTGCCTGCAATAAAGGACACACAAAACCGCTATAAGTACACACTTGCCAAGGAACCTTTACGCTTTTTCTGTAATAATGTGAATGATATCGAAGTGAAGAGTGTAAAGTCTTATTAATAAATGTGTTTTACAGCCTGTATGACTTAATAGCTTTGGAGACAATCATTTTAACCGTATATAAAATGATTCAAGCTGCGTTAATCAATACGATGAAAAAGGAAAACTGCCACTGCGCATGTTCGGCATATGCGGGGGTTGATAATCGAAAACAAATGGTTTACTATATTCGATTTATTGCATAAAAACGCAATTTAAATCATTGATAAAAACAAATAAGTTGGTTATTTGTAATAATAAAAATATTGTGAAGTATTGTGGGCCAATTGGAAGCTATTTAAGGCTCTGATAAGATTGGGGGGCCATTTTTATTGGAATAAATCAGGGAGATTTACATTCGATACATATCGAAAATATCCTTGAAAATATCCTGAGATTTTTATTTATCAACATTGCCGGTTAAATTTACATAAACAAAAGTATGAACTAACTGTTTTGTGCTTTATTTATGTGTATGTATGCCTAAGGGAAAGTTCATATCATTTTTCCCTCATATATGATACATTATGTACATATAAAAAAAAGTAATCATAAAAATAGTGCTTACATCAACAGCAAATAATAAATGTACGCAAAGGTCGAAGCTTTAAATACTCTACATATAAAGAAAAGTTGTACAAGTACGTAGCATATATAATATATACAGAAACTTCCAACTAGATGTACTAATTATGATGAAGTCTCAGCCAATTTATTGGCCTTCCGTCACGCACCTTTCTAATTGGAAAACTGGATTGCGTAAAGAAATAGCAAAGTCGGATAAGACCAACGACTTTCTTGATTCTTTATCAAGATCAGAAAACAGTTTGCAGCTGGGAAACACTAAAAACAGTGCATAACAGAAATAAAAGTACAAATTGCAACAACACCCTCAGCTAGAGCAACAACAGCGTATTAAAAAAATGAGTCATTTTATGTACATTAAATCCAAACCATTAAGACAAAAACATAGAGTTTGGTGCATCAGGCATTCGATTACAGTTCCGTAGCACTATGAAAATCGAATCGTATTCCAAATTCTTTCAAAATCTATGTTTATTATTGCCAACGGAACACTCCACCGGGGCTTTATTTACGATTGCAAAATTTATCATATTTTCCAGCACAAACTTTTCCTCAAGTGGCGCATATTAAAGCACATACATATATGTATTTACTTGCAACATACACACATACGCACATGTACTCGGAATTCAACTGTATGTGTGACTAGAATTTTGGTCACAAAATTCAGCTGCAACTTCTTATGTATTATCTATTTGGATGGGGCTATCGTTATGTCGGCCTTTAATAAACTATATTACTTTTCAAGTATTTAGCAAAGTTCCCAGTAAGCAACGTTTTTTAATAAAAAATAACTTACACTGAAAAACACTTCTAAAATAAAACCAAGAGAGTGGCCAGACGTGAGATCTTCAACGCCATTTAGTACATTTTACAGAGGAATCGGTGGAATAGAACACTCACAAATCTTAGAATTTAATAAAAAGAATCATGTGAAATTAATGTAAGTGTTTTAAATTTAACAGCATGAGTGTATATTTTATTGAAAAATGTAATATAAAAGTATAAAGGTATTTTAATAATGAAAAAAAAAACACTAAGCTGCAGCTATAACTATGTACATAGACTGCAAAGACGGAAAAATTAATATTTTTAATTAGTTCCCACTTATTTTAATATAAAATTAAGATTTCAATTATAAATGTTTATCGTTTCGTTTATTTGTTATAATATTTATAATGATAGTATTATTAAGTACATATGCACATTCGCGAGGTGGCTTATATTCGCATTCGAAATACGGTCGCACAATTTAATTTGTAAGACTTTTTAGAAGTCTCCGTTTTTGTTCTATATTTTTAATTTTTTACCGTATCAAAACTGAACAAAAGAGTATGCCACCCCCAAGACCGAAGGGGATAGGATTTAATACAGGAGTTCAAACAGGAGCGAGATCAAACTCAAATACGCCCATGTCGGAGAGGCAACAAATGGCTTTACTAATCCAAATGACTGCTACATCTTCGACAGGTAAATATACAAGCCAAAATGTACATCAAAGCATAATATTTATTACGTTTACAAGCTGGTTAGTTAGCTAGATGCAGTGCAAATAGTTCGATTAATGACTTTTATGCCTCACCTGCGATTTATCTCGCGGTCAGTCGGCTGCAAACATATGTACAGTGTGCATACATTCTACATATGTATGTATGTACACAAATGTATCTGACACAGGCGAAGCATGTAAAGTAAAGTTAAGGCATCTCTTGGATAATATTTGGAAAAACCGGTTTTATTTCATTGAAATAATTAATAAACAGCATAAATCCTATATAATCCTATACAATGCTATATAATCTATTCTCACTTTCCAATCTCATGATTCACTCAGCTGTCAAATGTTTTTTTTGATAAGATTTCTGCTCTTCCAGATTCATCTCGCACCAATCTAAAGAAGAATGAATGTAAAAAAGGAGACGCCGAGAGCGACGAAAGCAATTTGAACGAGAAGCAGGAGGTCCTGGACACAAAAGACAAAAGTTCCGCGGAGGAGAGCAGCAGCGATGGTAAAAACAGCGATTCAGCGCATCAGGGTAGCTCAGGAGCCAAGCGCTGTTACTCAGACATAGAGGAGGACTACGAGGAATCGGGCGAGGACGTAAAGAAAAAGAAGCGAAAGGATTCGGAGCATGGCAAGGACCTAAAGGGCGCATCTCTAAAGCTAGCATCCAGAGTGGAGAAGGGCGCCAAGCTAGCGGCCACCAAGGGCTCGCCGTCGGGCAACAAAAGCAGTACGGCGGCCTCCAATGCCGACAAGGAACAGGTGGAGATTAGCAAGAATGTAGACATCGAGAACGAAACCGAGTGCAGCGATGATTACAAGAGTAACGACAGCCTATACAACGGTGGACTCAAGGTGCCGCCTCTGAAGATTGTGATTCCCCAACAGAACTGCTCGATTGACACTGAAGGCAATGTACTGAGAACCGGCAAGGTGACTGCCTCTCGCAATGCCGCCCTGCCGTACGTGGTCAGCTCCAACAGCGACTCCATCGACACGGTCATAACCAGCCAGTCCATCAGCCCGCACGAGAGCCCACAGAAGAGCAGCATTTGCGCCACAGTTCTGGACGACAAGAATATAAAGCTCTTCAATGACGAGAAGAACCTGAGGGTTCTGCGAAGTTCCCATCGCACCGGCGTCACGAGTGTGGAGCGCAGTTCTAATAACTCCTCGCCTCAGATGCAGAGCAGCTCTCCGTCGCCAGCGTCATCGAATCATGCCAATGACACGGCGGATGTAAAGCTATCCTACAGCAATATGACGTCTAGTCCCATACCGCAAGGCCATCAGTTCGACCAGGAGACAATCACAAATGTTCCGAGCCCCTCCACCTCGTCCACATCCTCGTCGAAGGAAATCAATCCGTCGTCGAACGTTGACTTGCATCCACGCAAGCGAAAGATACGGCCCAAGAACACGGATGATAGTTCCAAGAACTCGAATGCCAACATGGATTCGGGAGCAAATTCCGAGGAATCTCATCCCCACGACCATCCCTTCACTAACGGTTTCCAGATGTTCTTAAGCATCCGTCGCCAGATCGAGAAGAAATGGAAGAGCCTGTATCCCATCAAGCCGAGACCTCCGCAGGGATACAACGACTATCTGCTGACGAAAAAATCGTACTTACTGAGCCGCAACTCGGAATCTCCGGCTGTGGATATTCCCAGCACTGTGCCGCAGGCCATGACACGAATTTATGAGGATCAGGAAAAGGCCAGGCGAGATTTAATCCAAGCGCACACCGTGGAACGGGAGAAGCTCTGCATGAATGTGGAGCAGGAGATAATACGGGTCCATTCGAAGGCAGCCAGAAGTATATCTGGCCAGTCGGCGCCGTATTCCGTGTGTACATACCTAAAGGACGACGAGGTCTACAACCTGTTTACGCCAGAGCAGGATGAGAAGGAGAAGAGTGCACGGTGTCGCTTTAATGGCCGATTGCTACTCAGCTGGCTGCAAGATGTCGACGATAAATGGGAGAAAATCAAGGTAAGCTTATTTACAAGTGCTTTCCAAAGGCAAAAACTGATAAACTGATAATTTGACTTTTCCTAGGAATCAATGGTGCTGCGTCATCATAACGAGGCCGAAAGTCTGCATGCCGTTCAGGTCATGGACTGGAATATATTCGCGAAACGAAATAGACTCTGTGACAATCCGATTGAAGTGAATTTGGAGCATGTACCAATAGTTTCAGTTGGCGACGATTTTGATACATTACCGACATAACTACGAGATTGCGAAAATAAAGTTAAATTGTTACAAAATTTAAGAAACGCAAAGGTTTTTCTCTAGTATCAATCAGGGGCCCGAATTTGTCAGGTTTATTTAACATTAATTATTTATTTCTATTTACAATTCGCTCATCGTGCGTTCAAGTTGTCAACAACATTTCTGGCGTAGTTTACGATGTCCTGCAAATATAATTAATTAATTTTTTATCCATTAAAAAAGGCTTCAAATCCTACCTCGCAGTTTTCCGTCTGTTTGTTTTTGGAGATTATTTGCTGGAGTAGAGACAATATTTCCTTTCGTTTCTCTGTGGAAAGTTTCAGTTCTGATTCCAAAGACAGTGACGACAGTGCAAACAGTGTAGTTTCATGCTTGACATCAAACTCTGTAATGGGCTGCAGATTCTCCAAGATGACAGGGAAAACCTCTGCCTTGACAAAGTCATTTCGGATTTTTTTGTCGCGAGATGATAGCGAAGCTATAAGAAAGGCAGCCTTAATGTAAATATTGGATATTGGAGGACTTTAGGCAAGGTATCAAGGACTTGATGCCCTTTATGTGCTTAAACTCTTCGTATCCCGGCTGAAAGTTTCGTATAAGCGATGAAATCGCATATATGGAACTTCGCACAATATCTTCATTCGCTTCACACAAGTTCTTGGTAAGTGCGGGCAGAAATTTCTCGGTTATGAAAGCATTCTGACAAAACGTATTATTCTGTGCCATTTCTGCAACTGTATTGAGGGCCGCAACTCGTAGTTCCTTTTCCGAATCTTTTACGTAGCGAAGCAAGGTTGTGGTGCCTCCCAGTTTCACCAGGGAGTTGGCATTATCGATGTCATCAATGTGGCTCCTTATAACTTCCAGACTTTCCAATTTGTCGTCTGCGCTGGCTTCCTCACTATTTAAAATAACTAAAGCTGCTTTCAGAGCGGTGGCTGCATCGGTTGTCATGGCACTCAGGACACTTTCCAAAAATTTACTTTTCTAGAAGACAAAAAATATTAATTATTTTATTGAATTTAGGGAAAAGCACATGGGATGTACACAAGTTCTAGATGCTTCGACTGATTCATAGCCAGGCTCAAGATTCTATATGTTTTAAGGGTTTTAAGGCTTTGATTTTGTATTGAATGGCCTTTTGCCTTATCATTATATTTTGAATTATGTTTAAAAGTTTCCAAAGTTGTTTTGTTTACAAACCTCAACATCAACTGCTGCCTCGTTCGGCCTTTGCTCGGCATTCTGGTCCGTATTTTGCACCGTATATTTAAGCACATTCTGCAATATATAAAAATGTAAATGGTTTTTTGCATAAATAATTACATAAATTTCCTCACCTGCAAGCTTAGAGCTCCTCTTGGGGCGTTCGGATTGGCCATTTTCAATAAAAAGCAAATAGATGACTGGAAACTCGAATAATTTTGTGTTTACTTGACCACAATTAGAGATGATATATATTTGATGTATCGCACAAAATCGATAGATGATTAAGTTGTCAGGACACAAGAATTCAATCTATATTTTTCAATTTAAATTAACTACACAAAATCAAATTAAAATTTGCAAAATCTTTGGGCAACAAATTACTAAATTAACCATTTTTTTTTATTGGGGATAAGATAGACCACCTGTTGCCCTTAAAAAAAGATTCTTCGATAGACCGCGCTCCGAATCCGCGTTCCACTCAAAGCAGACGTGTAAATAGTCCCCAATCATATGTTTACAGTTGTGGTCTCGGTGGAAAGTTGATAAAAACAAAAAATATTATAAATAGGATTAGCGTCGTCGGTAAATAAACTCAAGCATGTTACGAGACCTCATAACTTGGGTGTTGAATACATATCTTGGCAAATATCTGGAGAATCTAAACTCGGCCCAACTCTCGGTGGCGCTGCTGTCGGGTAATTTTATTTAGTGATATAATTGTTTATCTTTATTTCACATCAAATACACGTACTTACTGCATATTCCTCCACCTAGGCGAGGTCGAGCTCGAGAATATACCCATACGTAAGGATGCCCTGCGCTCGTTTAATCTGCCGGTGGAAGTCACCGCCGGCAGCATTCGTAAAATTAAGCTACAGATCCCGGTCCGCCAGTTCCGGACCTCGCCCTGGTGCATCTCGATCGAGGGACTGTTCTGCATCATTTGCCCAAAGAACTTGGACAACTGGGACTATGAGAAGGAGAAGCAGCAAGATCTGGAGTACAAGTTAGCCGTGCTGGACACGGCCGAGGCTGGCTGGCGGTCGGAGAAGGGCAAGCAAATGGAGTCCTACTACTTCTCCTCGTACAACAACTGGCTCAAGTACGGCACGAACATGGCCACGAATATTATCGACAACATCGAGCTCAAGATATCCGACGTTCACTTTCGGTTTGAGGACATTGTGGACACTGGCAAGAGCAAGATATGCACGGGCATCAGGATCGGATCCCTGACTGCCCAGAGCTGTGACTGTGATTGGACTAATGGGTCCTACAAGATGAACAACAGCGAGATGACCTACAAGCTGGTGGAGCTCAAGGAGCTCTCCGTGTACTGGGATCTGCTGCACGACGACATCAAATGCCAGTCGTACTCCAACCAGGAGATTCTCGAGAAGATGCACTCCACCTGCGAGCTGAGGCCGCATAACTTTATCATTAAGCCCATTTGTGCGACAGCTCGATGGAAACGCGACAAGTGCCAACAGGTGATACGTACCAAAGACAAGCCCAGGGTCTCTTGCGAGCTCCTGGTGCCCGAAGTAGTGATAGACATATCCAAAGTTCAGCGAGTGCAGATGTTAGATAAGCTATCGGAAGTTCGACACGTACGGAAGGTGCGGCAATACAGGCTACGGCGACCCAACTGCAGCGTGGCCATTAGTCCGAGCCAATGGTGGCGATATGCCGTCGCCTGTCATGGCTTTGACTTGAAACGCAATGAGGAAAAGTGGTCCACACTCAAGGAGAACCTTCGCTATATGCTGCTCTACAAGACGATCATCTTGAATCCGAATGAGAATCTGTCCAGCGACGATAAAGAGTTCAAGTCGTACTTCGAGGGCGACAGGAAGATCTCTGACCTGACCATTATGAGGCGAATATGCTTCGAGAAGGTCTTCACCAAAGGATTCGCCTTCGAGTCGCAGGACGTCAAGGGGAAGAATATGCTGTTCCATTGGTTTCCCAACTGGATGGGCTGGTATGCCAACAGCCCGAGCACTCCCAACGGCGAGCAGGATGAGTCGCTGAAGCACTTGGAAGATGATATTTTAGTGGCTCTGGAAAACTCCCTTCAGAACTCTTCGGACCTCAAGAGCGATGCCGTTTTCGGTCATTTCTCCATCAAACTTCTGAAGGGCTTGGTCATCCTGCAAACGGATGAGAAGCTTAGCGACGAGCGGAGCAAGTCCATGGAAATGCAATTTAATAACTTTTCCGCTTACCTCCAATTGAGCCCCCAATTAACGTCCTACACGGTGGGCGTGTCACTGCATGAGATCTATCTGATAGACAAAACCAGCCTGGAGACCATGCACAATTATTTAATTAAGCCGCAGACAGGGAATGCCAGCCAAGTGGCAAAGAGTGTCCCCCTTGATGAGGATATTCTGTTTCAGCTACACTACGAAAATTGCAACCATTTACGGTTTCAACTCAATATTAAATCAAAGGGCTTGGATCTTATTTATAACGAGGACGCCATACAGTGGCTGTTGGATTTTCTGGCCGACTCAAGTCCCGAGAAATATACGCCACGCGATCGCGTCGAGAAGAAGACGGACTTTATGAAGAACTGGAATCAAATGTTCAGTGGCAATGAGGTAAAGGGTTTATAACTACCGTTTTTAATTATATACTAAATTCGATACTTTTTGCAGGTAAATCGAAAGACTTGGATGTTTGAAATAGAAATTTTTGCTCCGCGTATCATTTTCCTGGAAAACTACAAAATTAGTAACTCATTGATGGTTTTGCTGGACTTTGGTAAGCTGGAAATGAGGAAAATGGAGGTTAAGCGAACGATACCTGTGATAGAATCCGCTGTAACGGATAGTAATGCGAGCGATGACGATGAAACCTACCTAACGCCCTGCTCAACGCCCCCGGCATCGGAGAAAAGTGGCTCAGAATCACCGACTCTGCTCGAAAATCCAAAGCTAGAGGAGGGCTTTCTGAACAAGAATGTTCAGCTGGAGTACGTGCTGCACAATAAAATTTATGATAAGTATCTCATCAATTTCACCAATCTGCAAGTTCTGGTCTGCAAATACGAGGAGAGGTGGCAGGCTTGCCTGAAAACCTCTTCAAATTTCCACCTGATTGATAAATTCAATATCAATCTAACCCTTGAGCAGAGGAACATATTCACCGTGGACCCAGAGTACCCCTCGTTCATGCTCTTTGGCACCTGCCCCACAATATTGATTCACGGCAACGAGGAGCTCATCAATAATTGCTGCAACATCATGAGACCGATCATAAAGGCCTCAAAAGAAATGGAGAATATCTACAGGGGAGGCAACACCATATACGCCAGCGAACGAATCAAGAACCTGGCCGAGGATGATCGCAGTCGAGTGGTCATTGAGTTCGTGATGGACCAACTGGTGATAGAAATGCAGTCAACAGAGCGGAGTATTGCTGAGTTGCAAATTATTGGAGCACGAGCTGGCCTGACCAAAGAATCAAATGAAACGAATATTTCGATGTCAGTCCATGGACTACTCTTGGTGGATGCCATACAGTCCTTCGGTCCGGACTTTGAACTGTTGGTGGCCAGTCATCGGCATGTTGGGTGAGCCTTATCAGCCAATTTCCTTAGTTAAGCAGCAACAGCTTGTTAGAATGCTTGGCTTAATATGCGTTTAATACGATCTCTGTTCTATTTAATTTAAATTATTTAGAATGGATAGTTTGTCTGGCAGCCTAAAGCATAGTGCAGTTGTTTCGCCCACCTCGCCTGGATCACCCAATTTTTTCGATAGAGCTACTAGTCCACAAATGATAACAAGAGCTGTTCAAAATATTAAAATGGGTAAGTAAAGAATAAACATGAAATTGTTATCCATCTTTATGTTTTGATTTATAAAACTTATCATTAATAAATTAAATACTGAGCGTTCATAAGTTTAAATTAACATTAAAGATAATTGCCATATTTTTCAACATAGCATTTATTATTTTTATTATTAATTCATCTTTTTAGGTGACAAATCAACGGAATTCTGCGAGGATGAGGACTCCCAGGCTCTTATTTCTATTGACATTAAAATTGTGCCGCCAAATCAGAACAATTCGGCGCAACTTCACACAACGAACATTACTTTCAATAGTTTGGATATTATTGGTGTGTATTACCTATTGTTTAATCAAAAATTATAAGCTAATATTTATATTGTTTATTTCAGCCAATCAGGATACGATTCTGGAAATTTTAAACTTTGCAAAACGAACGCTTTTGACACAGAATATATTCTCAAGTGAAGTGGAGGATCTTAGAAAAGAATCGCTGCTCCAAGAATTGCCGAACAAAGATTCGGATAAAGATCAAGTTAATCAGAAAACCCATAATGAGATCTTTTTCGACTTCTTTCGCTTGAATATTCTATTGCTGTACACCATCAAACGGGACAAATTTAATATCGGCCGAAAAGTGGGAACGGTTACGTTGACAGAAGCCAAGATCAATGCATCCTTTCAATCGGATCTGTCAATTTTTGGTTCTCTCGGCGGAATTCAAGTGATCGACATAACTCCAGAAGCCTTTTGCCACCCGCGAATTCTTTCTGTGGGCCGAGACACAATCCTGAGGGCTTCTGATACGAATAAGCAAACGGTTTTGAGTCAACTTTCAAATGAGATCTACTCAAATAATTACAACGAAGAGAAAATCGATGATGACAGCGATGCCATAAGCTTTCAAAGTCATTGGAGTGACAAAACCACTTGCACTTTTCAAATGCGAATGGCCTCAGCTTCATATACTCATTGTCCCAGGTTTTTGAGGGATGTAAATGCTTGTATAACATACTTTAAAAGAAGTTTGCGGTGAGTTGAAGAATACAAATAATTCTTTAACCAAAGTCTTATTTATATATATTTTATGTTTAGCGAGTTTGCCACCTCGATAGGTAATAAGGCCACTGATATGGCTAAAGAGTTTGTGCAACAAGTAAGAGCAGTCGAGCAAACAGCACCAGTTCATCCTCAGCGAAATCGCCAGGACAATTGGTATGTAAAATGAGTCCTTAGAAAATGAATATAGATTAAATTTTATACTTTCTTTCAGGCTCGATATAATAATAAGCAGTCCAATAATTATTTTACCAATTTCAAACACAAGTACAAATGTTTTAATAGCAAATTTGGGTAAAATAAGCTGCACAAACTCCGTCTCTAAGCACAGCGATTCGGACGATTATAATGAATCATACACGATAGAGATCAAGAATACCTATGTTTATTCATTGAATATTGACGAGCGCGATTACAGTTTTAATGTTCATCCAGGCAAAAATAAGGATGCAATTCCCATATTGCACGACACAGCAATCACTTTACCCATTTATGCGGGCTACAGTGAAGATAATGGGCAGGAAAAGCAATTAAATAGTTTAACGGTACGTATTATGGGGTGTCACATAAATAGCGTTGCTTGTGAATTTATGCAATCGTTTATTTAGGGTCCAGATTATAATATATTTCTAAAATGCTTTCCAAAAATCAAGAGAATGTGCTAATTTATTTAATATTTACACAGATAAAAGGCAGTATGGTTGAGGCTTTGAAAGTATCACTTAACCGAAAGCAATACGAGTTACTCCTGGAGTGCATTCAATACGCAACGAACTTTTCCAATGGTTTAACAAGCGACCCTGAGGATCTTGATCAAAATGGAGACAGTGAGCCCACTTCAAGTATCGAGGACGAGCACATTATCAGCACGATTATACAGTTCTCGGTGCCGGTATTCCAAATAAATCTGCAAAATGAATACCACAACGATCTGATCAATTTAACATTCAAAGACTTTAACGTAAAGCACATCGCCAAGGGCCATGACAAGGATGTGGAAGTCATGCTAAAGTCCGTCTTAATGGAGGATTTAAAATCGGATTTCACATCGCCGTTTAGAAATATGGTGACCTCAATAGACCTGGACAAGATTAGCAAGAAAAACGAACTCACCTCGTCCTCTTGTCCCGATCTGCCGAGCTACTGTAATTCCATGAAATCGCGATCTAGTTCTGTGCCTTCCTGCTTCCACGATTATGTGCAGCTGAAGAACTTTAGCGGCGAGAGGAAACCGTCAACGTTCTGCAGAAATAGTAGAAAGGAGTTGGGGAAGCAGCCCAGGGAAAGCCAAACCTTGGTGACTTATAAATCTCATACAGGAAGGTCGGCTCAGGACGGTAAACTGGAGAAGTCAAGTTCGATACAATTTAATTGCTTGAACTTGGCCATTTGTGTCGAGCGCTGGTATACTATATTCGACTTTTTCGGCTTGGTTTCCGCCGATAACTTGAATCAAAACTATACGGAAGAGAAGAAACTGGTAGAGACACGTAAGTGGTGGTGCATTGATTGGAAATCGGGCTTAAACTTAATATTATTATTTATTTCATAGACATTGACGAACTCTGCAGCAGATTAAAGGTGTCCATCAGAAGTTTTAACTTTACTCTGATACGGAATGAGTCGCTTCTGTCCAGAGTGAATGTGTCCAATGCCGTGTTTGTGATCCTTCAGGACCACAAGTCGAAAATAGTTGAGGGCTGCCTGGGATCCGTGTCTGTTTACGATCTAACCAAGTACGGAAATATTTACAAACAAAAGTTTTTAACAAGTGGAACAGAAGCCCTTAATTTTGTTTATAAAAAGTAAGTAAACTAAATAAATAAACTCTCTCTATTTACTATGTTCTATTTAAACTTTTCGACTCATTTTAAAGAAATTTAAATAGTTAAACGTTTTATTTATTAAATATTCTTATTATACAGAAAACTTGTGGATTTGGAGGCACTGAAAACCTTGGACACCGACTCAACGCTGAGAATTAACATGGCTGCAGTGCATTATATTCACACTAAACGATTTTCCACTGAATTGCATGTATTTGTCAAAGATCTGCTGCAATTGCAAACGGTAAGGCTACAAAATATTGCAGAATCAAATTTATTTTAAATGTTTTAATGCTTCTTTACAGCCTGTGATAAGAAAGCTAAAGAAACAAAGTCAAAGTGGCGGTGAACAAAATATGCGTCCATCGAAAATGAAGCTGGTAATTCAAGCGGACTCCCCGGTTATTGTTCTCCCGGCTTGCTACAACCGAAACGAGGTAATAATCGCTTACCTCGGACAGTTCACCCTGAAGAATAGCTTTCACTTGGCCAGCGATGAGAATATTATAAGCAAAATGACGGCACCTCCCGATTCAAATGAAATCCTGGACGTAATGCGCATCGATCTGGTCAACATAAACCTATTCTCCGGTGAACGCAGCTCAATGAAAGTGAAAGGTGACCAGGAGAAGAATCGAATTGTAATTGCGGACATAAACTTCCTGAGACTCGGTCAGCCATTCTTCAACGAATCGTGCTTTCTGCATCTGCAACTGGAGCGAAATCTGTCGGTGGAAGGCGATCGCGTCTGTCCAGATATAAGTGTTCAGGGAACCTTCTCGAAGCTGAATGGCATGGTGAATATTCAGCAGTACAAGTTAATCCGGAGTTTTTTAAACAACAACATTGGCGAGCAAACGGATGACATTTACATGAATTACCACAACAATAGCTGCACCTCCATTGAGCGACTATCGACCATTAGTCTTATTCAGAAAAAGAGCGAGGTGGCGGTTGGAACGATTTCCATTCTAATTTCGATTCGTATTCTGCTGGAAGATGTTTCCTTGCTGCTGACCCTGAACACGTCGCAAAGCGCTGTCATAGAACCCCTGGCCTGCATCCACTTCCTGAAGTCGACGCTGGAGATAGACCTGTTCAGCGATGGCTCACAGGATATTGACTTGATATCCAGCAACATACTGATTGTTGACGAACGGAAGGTGGAGTCTGGGGCGGGCAATGAGAATATGTTCAAGAATATCTTGGAGCCATCGAAGAAGGAGGCGAGAATCGAGAACTCTGTGCAGGTGGAAATCCACTGCCGCAAAAAGGCGAACTTCAGCAAGTACACGATAATGCTCAATAACATGCGGGTATTTGCGCACATTATCTTCTTGGATCAATTGAAGTCGTACCTACAAGAGGATTCACCTGCTGCACCTACCGTGGTTAATAGTCAGGTATCGCAGAAGCAGCAGATCGACAATACAGTTTCCACAGAGTTTGTGGTGAATATAACCGATTCCGAGATAATATTGGCCGAGGAATGCAGTCGCCTGGACTCGAATGCCATTATTTTGAAGAGCACGACGGTTATTTGTTATAAACCAAACAGTAATTCGGTGCCCCTTTCCCTGGATATAAATCACCTGGAAATATTCTCCTGTACTTTGGATGCCGAGGAGGAGAGCGCTCTGTCCATAATCGATCCCTTCACACTGAACATTGAGCTGCGGAGCAATTGCCTGAACATTTTCATTCAAAAGCCACTAAATATTCGACTGTCATATGTGGATGTCAAGCTGTTCTCGCGGATGGTGCGGCTGTTGCCGACGCAGACTTCGCGGTCGAAAAATGTCATTTCGAAGGCGAATTCGGATCTGGAGAAGGTGGCACCCCTGGTGGCGATGGGCTTCGAGCTGTCCGACTGCCTGTACGCCATGCAGGTGAACAATTGGCGGATCAACGATGCGGCTCTTTGGCTATCGCAGCAGAAGCAGAGTACCTACCGAAATCCCGCTTTGGAAATGAAGACCGCTGTGGTGGACGCCAGTCTCATATCGGTGTTCATCATTGACGATTGCATGGACGCCGATGTGCCACTGCTGGAAGTTTCCCTCTCGAAATTCCTCCTGAACTACACATTCAAGACCAAGGATCCCAATCCCAAGGAGTCAAATATCCAGCACTTTAGCCTGGGAAACATCGACACGGAGGCCGCTGTCAACTATTACAATCGTCGGCTCAGCGGCTGGGAGCCGGTGGCTGAGACATGGGAATCGAATCTGAAGTGGAAGTACACCAAGGGTCACCTGAACGAGAACAAAAAGCGCTTCGAAATAGGAGTTTCCAGCAAACAGATGCTCAAGCTGAATGTCACCTCCACGTTCATTGAACTCTTTCACATGGTTTTGAAGAACTGGACAAACGATTTCAATGACAACGGAGCCAAAAACTTTAGGCAACGTTCCCCATTCATTCCCTTCGCCCTGCAAAACCTCACCGGAACACCGCTGCTCTTCAAGCCGATCTATGCCCCACTTGGGGACTTAACCTGCTCGGATTTGCAGCAGTTCGAGCTGATCAAGAATTGGAGTTCGGTGCAGCCCAACGAGACAAAGACATTCGATTTTAGCCAGAAGAGTAAGCTGCGCCACGTCCACTCGCATCAGTTGAATTTGCATCAGATTTTCGTGCAAATCCATGGCTGGACACTGATAGGACCGATTTCCATAGACAAGGTCGGCATGTTCTTCCGCACCACCAGTCTGGATTCGCAGTATTCGACGAAAAGTAGGATAGTCTTCGATATATCCCTGATTGGATCCGCTCAGAAGTTGATCAAAGTCAAGTCCTCGCTGTTCATAGCCAACAAGCTGGAGCGGAACGTATTCCTGAAGATGTCGCTGAAAAGCACGCAGAGTGACGGACTCACTGCTATTAGTGTGGTGAAGCCTAATGACGAGATGTCTTTGCCGCTAAAATTCATTGATGCCTCGCTGCATGTTGCCCATAGTACGCATAGTGAGAGCGAGGCTTACGACGAGACGGGCTTCAGCAACGAGGAACTATTGTGGAAGCTCTGCGGCAAGGACAACACTCGGCAGTTGCTTGTGAGCTACGACCAAAACAAGAGTTTATTGTACACACTGGTCAATATCAGCAGGATTATCTACCACGTCAAGGAGCAAACCTTGCCGGGCCACCTCATCACCCTGTTGCCTCCCCTGAAGATCAACAATATGCTCTGCTGTGACTTGATGTTCAAGATTCATGAGCATGCCACCGGCAGGATAAACTCATCGGAGAGTGCCAACATCTACAATGTGAACATCTACCAGCCTTTGAATCTGAGCATCACGCTGGACAACTTTCAGCTCTCTGGTCAGCTGAAGGTGCCCATGAGTCACACGGGAGTGGTGGAAACGAAACTGAAGCTGTTCGACATCAAGAAGCGGGAGCTTCATCTTCGCATTTCCATTCAGTTTGTCAAGGGCAAGGGCATGGAGATCAACATCAGTGCCCCGGTTTGGATCATCAACAAGACGGGACTTCCGCTGATTTACAAGCAAGAGGGAACCAATAACACGGCGGCAGGACAGTTTGAGGAGCACGAAACGGCGCGACAAGTGGCGCCTCTAATGTTCTCGTTCTCCGACCAGGAAGGATCCCCGGCCCTGGAGCTGCGACTGGGAAAAGCCTACGGATTGAATAACACGGTGAGTTTACTATTACTTTAACTATTAACTGATTTTAATTATAATTTTCTCTTGCGCTTTTTTATTAAAAACTTTTCCTTTAACTTCTTTCAGTGGTGCAAGAGTTTCAGTACGCACAAGGACCTAACTCACCGGGAACTGCGAGCTGAGAACACCAAGGGTAGCTATGCGATCGGAATCAGTGTGCGGCGTGGACGGGGTCTGTATGCCAGCACCACTTTCGTGACCCTCTCCCCCAGATTCCATCTGCACAACCGAAGTGGCTACCGATTGGAGTTTATGCAGCTGTGCGACATTGTCAACTATGTGAGTCTCTAATTACAATAATTAATCCATAAATTTCAATAATAATTCTATTTCAGGATCGCCCAGACACGCGTAAGATAATTTCCGCGCCGATCGATTGCAATTTTGCCTTTCATTGGCCCAATTGGGATCAGGAGCAGTTTATTTGCGTACGCATTCCGGATGTGGAATGCTGCTGCTGGTCAAAGGGAATACCCATTAATGATGATGTACAAAGTTTGTACATCAATGTGCGAAACGAGTGGGGTGAAATGTTCTTTTTGCGGCTGGAAATCATCTCCAAGGATGCGACATTTATTCTCCTGTTTACCGATGCTCGGACACTACCGCCACCGATTCGAATTGATAATTGCTCGGAGGTAGTCATTAATTTTTCGCAGCTGCGTTCCAAGCCAGTTTGGATTACCCCAGTTCGTCCACAATCGTCCTTGTCCTATGTCTTGGATGATCCTTTGGGATTGCAGGCCCTGCTGATGGAGGCCCCGGGTGGCAACATGATCGAATTTCCCATCAATAACGTGAACAACATAAAGAAGACGCTGACGTACACCAACTTCATTTACATAGCATTTCACGGGACATTCGAACGATCGACCAGCGAGGAGGAGAGCAGCCCGCACAGACATTTGGTTTTGGGAGTTCGCGGCCGAAAGGTTGTGATTATGGAAAAAAACTCGGGGGATCGTTCCCAGCTGTGGCTCATGAACTCAAGCGGTCAGCTTGAGCACGAGGGATCCACGCCACCGATTCAATCGAACGATGCCAATGCAGTGCGTCTGGTACTCGACCTGGAGAAGCCCCCGAATCCCATGGAGTTTACAACTTTGGTGGTTCGAACACCAAATAAGCAAAGGGTTACCACGCAGACGTGGAGGTTTGAAAACGGCCGGCTAATGTGCCATGCCAATATGTGCGTTCAGGTAAGAAGAAATCGACTTATAATTTGCATTAAATTCTTATCGAAGCTATTAACTTTCCAGTCCCGATACGAGACTGGCCTAAGGCCAAACTGTGAAGCGTATGTGGGCCGCACTGAATGTAATTCCTTCAATCAACAATCCATACCGATTGGTCAACTTATTGTGGCACAAAAGCTGAGACCTGGCTCAGGGCAATTGGAACTGTCGACGAGAATGGATGGTCCCATTTCCACAATTGAAATATGTGATATTAAAATTAAACAAAATTCAGTATTCCTCACTCCCGATTTACTTTGGATGCACGCTTCCCTCAACAATAGGCAAATTACGGACAAAGGAAAGATATCGATCACGCACGAATATCTGGTGAGTAAAATACACTAATATTTATGTCATATATTATATATAATATTATTTACTAATTCCAGATCAAGGTTGAGCTCGTGAAAGGAATTGGCATTTCCATAATAACCCGAAAGCCGTGCGAGGAAATTATGTTCATTAGCCTCGACCACATCCACTGCGATATATCGCAAGGTGCTTTGGAGAACTCCTTGGACTTGAACATTTCCTACATCCAAATCGATAACCAGTTGCTGGACGCTGTCAGTCAGATAGCTTTGCATACGCAAACCTCATCCTCGGACCATGATCAACACAAAAATGCCGTCGTTCTCAAGCTGAAAATGTTGCCGTGCCCAAATAAGAACGCAATCATTTTCAAGTACTTAACCCTGGACTTGAAGCCATGCACCGCAAATTTGGACGAGAAGCTCATACTGAAAGTGGCTTCGTTCCTGGGCTATGGCAAAATCAACAGACAGAATCTGAGTGTGCAGTATCAATTTGAAAACTTTGAAGACAAGCAGCCGATTTTGCAGGATATGAAGAGATACTATTTTGAAAATTTGAGTATTGGAGCGACGCAGGTAAATATTTTTAATTCCCATTCAACAAAACCTCTCCAAATGATACACATGTTTGCTTCAGGTACGACTTTCCGCCTTCACTTCCTCCAAGTTACCAGTCGAGCTGCATGAAACGAAAAAAACACTAGGACTCACTCTGATTAAGTTCGAGGACGCCCTCATTGAACTGGACAGATATTCGGATAGGCTACATTTCGAAACATTGGACGTATATCTGAAGGAAATGAAAAAGCACTATGTCAATCAAGTCAAATGGCATGCGGCTGCGATATTGGGAAGTGTAGATTTTCTGGGAAATCCTCTCGGTTTCGCCAACGATCTCTCCGAGGGCGTATCCGGGCTGATTTTCGAGGGCTCCGTCAAGAGTCTTGTGAAGAACGTGACGCATGGTATATCAAATTCAACGGCAAAGCTGACGGAAACCCTATCAGATAGCCTGGGAAAAGTTGTGCTCAATGACCACGACAATGAGACCAGGCAACGGATATTGGAATTGCAGTCCAACACGTCCGGCGGACACCTAGCAGCGGGTCTGAAGGGTCTCGGATTTGGATTGCTTGGCGGCGTAACGAGTATTGTGAGGCACACGTACGATGGTGCTTACGATGGTGGAGTCCCCGGCTTCCTTAGTGGCCTGGGCAAGGGACTGGTTGGCACAGTGACGAAACCGATCATCGGAGTGCTAGACTTGGCTTCCGAAACGGCCAGCGCAGTGCGAGAAACGAGTCGAGATACTCAGAAAAATACTCCGGATCGAAAGAGATTGCCAAGATGTGTGACCGGTGCTCCTGGCGGCCTTCTACCCTTGTATTCCAACCGGCAAAGCAAAGGACAACAGTACCTATACCTCATCAATCACAAGAACTTTTCGGAAAAGATCATATCCTACGAGGCGAATCTGTGGAGTGATAAGGAGGCGAGACTTCGCCTGTTGGTTTCCACCGAATTTGTACGAATTTTTTCATTAGTTGACGGCAATCCAACCATTATGCTCGAATGTCATCTCTGCGAGATACTCTCGTGCCATCCTCTGGTCACGAACGTGGGCACAACGCCATCGACGAGCAGTAGGGCGGCGTCGGCAGCGTGTCACTATATTGAGATATCTACAAATCTACCGAAAATAACGAGACCAAGGATACGATGCCGGTCGGAGGAATGCGCAGAGGCGGCATCGAGATGTGTAAGTAAAAACCTTTATTTTTCAAATAATAATAGAAGGTAAGAATGGAAGGTAACACAGAGAGCACAGAGAAAGCATAATTAAGCGATAGTCCTATTGTAGCCATAAATAGCCGATTTTGATTTACAATTTCAAACAAGAAAATACAAATTATTTAAAGTTTTAATATAAACCTACTAAAATATTATCTGCAGTAGAAAAAATATTATTTAGGAAGTTGTACAAAGGTAATACTTCTTAGGTGTATAATAAGAATAAAAATATATACTTTTTTTAGCACTATGTATCTTTATTTAGGCTTACAATTTGACAAACAACTATCACATATATCCATATTGTTTCTTTCAGATAAACTACGCTAAAAGTGTCTTCGATGAACGTGAACATGCCGTTTTATAAAATGCAATAATCCAATTCGTGATACAAATACAAATAAACCATTTGACAAAAAATAACTTTTAACAACTTATTTTCTTTGGCAATAGGTGTTACTTTATTTCCGATGTACAGTGTGCAATATAAACATTTTAAACTTTAATATAAGGAATCTTGAAGCAATTTATTGGTTCAATAAAAACCAAGGATCAAAAGGCGATCAAAATGGAATCGTAAAGAGGTCGTTTCAGATGAAATGACCGCTGTATATGTGTATATAAAGGTTGTCATGATGGGCATTTGTAAAATATGAATGTTTTTAAGGTTAGTAACATTTATAGATAACATATATCATAGATAGTTTATTTAATACTCGGCATTCTTGTAGTGTTCTCTCCTAAACGACGCCAGCTTTTGCCGCTGCGTTTGGAGCGCCTGCTCGGTTTCGAGTACTTTGACATGGATTTCCATTTCCATCGTTTTAATTTGCGATGGCGTTAGCTTAGCCAGTTCGAGTTCGCTCTGCTGCTCTAGCTGGGCGTTGCAATCTTTAACGGTTGCCACCAGGGTTCCCGTTGCTTGGGTAACGCTACGCGAGGCCTTGGTCAAGTCGGACAACTTTTGGCTATTGCGTTCGGCCTTGACCTTGCTGGCTATAACCATTTGGGTCGTGCAGGCAGCAATTTCCTGAGCGGCCACAATGAGCTCAAAGTTTTTCCCAGACTCACTTTCGATGGCCTTGTTGGCAGCCTCCACGAGGTAGTTTGCCGCCTTGGCCACGCTCTTCGAGGCGGAAATCAATCCATCAGACCACTGGCTGTTTCGTCTATAAAATTCATTGGCACTTGCATTTCCTGAAAAGATTTGATTAGTTCATTATATTGTTTTGGTTGCTTTGTTATTCGAAAGTCACCTTTTTGGGACGCCACAATTTCGTGTTGAAGAAGACGTGATTTCTGGATCAGAGCCTTGACGCATTCCATTAAAGTCGTACACGAGTCCACAATCTTACCGTTAACCTCCAGATTGGTTTGATTATCCTTCTCCCGCGCCTTGGCCAGCAAGTCGGTTATTTTGCTGGCAGCATCATCGATGGCAGCATCCATTTCACGGAGCTCTATTTCGAGTAGCTTGTCCAAGTCGATTTTCTGTTCGAACGTGGCCTTTATCTTCTCAATTAATTTTCGGATATCAGTTAGCTTCGCTTGCACATTGGTTATGATTTGTTGCCCATCCTTTGTTCCGTTATTAAGTAAATACTCAAACAACTGACAGACGTCTGAACAAACCAATGAAGTCTTCATGAAAATCTCTGGAAAGGCAGAAAAAATGTTGTATTTTTTAGAAAGTTTCTACAAATATTTTAAAAACTCACCTTGGCCTGTCTCAATAGCCGTTGTTGTTTTGTAAATAACATCGCATTGATCGTATAGCTTTATAAATACATAGCCCAAGTACATTACATCGTGAATGCCATCCGTCGATGAAACATGGTCCAAAGCCGCGGGATTATTGAATTTATTAAGCAGGGATTCCATTTCACTAATAATGGCGGGCACCGCATCCAAGGGCTGTTGTTCCGAGCTGTTTAACTTAGAATTGCAGATTTCCCTCAGCGTTTTTATGACCAATTTCCGGAGTTCGCTAAGGTCTGTGTTACAAGTTTGATACAAAGTAGTTACGGAAGCAATCTGTTGTGTTGCCTGGGAGAGATTTTCCTCAACAGCTGTGAGTTTGCTTTGCAAATCCTCACTGCGTTGAGTCATTACCATCTTGTCTTGCATAAGTTGTTTTACAGTTTCCTGGGATTCCTGATGAAGCGAAAATAAATTAAATTACATTTTCGGGAATATATATTTGATTGGTAGTTTACCTGTAAAGCTGTTTCCTTTAACGCCAAATTGTTAACAGTTTGCTGCAATTGTTCATTTTGTGCCTCTTGCTGGGATTTATGTTCTACATTTAACTGTTCGATTTGGGTCAAGAGCAAGACCTTTTCCGCCTCAAAAGCCTTAAGATTGCTTTCAATTTCAATATTCTTGGTGCTTACTTGGCTTTCGGCGGCTGTCAGCTTTTCTCTTGTTTCGTTGAATTCTTTTTCCCTTTCATCTAAACTGTTTTTAGCTAGCTGCAACTGCTCATTCTGAGCTTCATGGTTGGTCTTATGCTCCACATTTAGTTGCTCGATCTGAGTCAAGAGCAAGGCCTTTTCCGCTTCATAGGCTTTTAAATTATTCTCAATTTGATTGCTCTTGGTATTTATTTGGCTTTCGGCTTCCGATAGTTTTTCCTTGGTTTCCATGAGAGCTCCATTGAGTTCCTCAATCTTAAGGCAATTCAACCTCAAATTCTCGGAGGTGGAAGTCATATCCAATGCTTGCATCTGCTTCTCCTTAACAACATCATCGTATTTCTCCTCGATTTCGTTTTTGATTGTTTCCAGTTGCGTTATCTTCTCCCGATGCTCTTCAATTTGTTTCTGCAGAGTCAGGTTGGCCTTATCTTTTTCCTCCACATTGCCTTTGATCTTGGAAATTTCGTTGGTAAGTTCCTTTGTTTCCAGCACAAGCTGTGCGCTCACTTGCTTCTCCTTGTTTAAAGATTTATTGGACTCACTTTGCTGCAATTAATGGTACGTATTAATAGAGCAAAGATTAGGGAAAAAATTTAGCTACTGACCTCTCTTAATAACTGAATGTGTTCATCCCTAATTTTGGTGTAGAGTGTTTTCAGCTTGTTGAACTTCTCCGAGGATAACTTGTGCTTTTCCTCCTCCTCCATGGCTTTTTCTGAATAAATTAGTATTATTAAAATGACTCCTTTATATGTATGTATATTTTAAGAAACTTACGCATAAGAATTGGATTTTGGTTAAGCTGCAGCTCCAGATCATCGTTTTGCATCCGAAAGGTGGCACACATCTCTCTCGCCAATACCAGATCATTGGAGAGGATAGTGTTGTTCTGCTGCAACTCCTCCACATCCCGCCTGTAGCTCTGCTGCAGGTCATCAAAGTTCTTTTGCAGGGCCACCAATTTGTAGGAGAGTTGCTCAATGCCAGCCTCCTTCTCGCTTATTATACCCTCCAGCATGGTCAACTGCTGCTGGGCCTGACTAAACGCCTCCGCTTCGTGGTTGTTGGTGTCCACCAGATCCTCCACAACTGGATCGGGTTCTTGCGGAACGTGCACAACTGGCGGTACATAGCTGCTGAAATCGTTTTGCGACTTGAAATTTGGACTTGTGTCCGGCAACTCCGGTACTGTGATTAAATCCTTGAAGTACTGAAGCGGCCGAACATTATTGTAGAAAGTCTTGAGCTTCAAGAACAGTCCGTAGAACCGATCTCTGTGGCCCGAAACTACATCGTAGGGTATGCCGTCGTGCAGTTTGAACATTAGGCGAACGCTCATATCGTACAGTGCATTGGAGTCCTGAATGAGACAGACTATGGGGGCAAGTCTGCATTGTCCTTGCGGTGTCATCGAGGACATTCGGTACTTTTCCATTGACGAGAATATGGTCAGCTGCAGGGCAATGATATCCTCCAAGTAATCAAAAATTTCAACGCACAATTGGAAGCTAAAATTAATAGCAGTTGGTTAGATAGTTCTTTGAATATATACAGAATTTCGGTTGTCTTTTACCAATAGTTTAAGTCCCGGTCAACAGCCACAAAGAGTTCGGTGAAGGAAATGTTCAAGGATCCGGGAAACATACGATTCTTGTCATGGAAATTCAACTTGGTGGCCAGCAGCTTGCTGTACGCCTGTATACAGCATCCGATGTCATCCTGCAGCAGTCCCCACATCTTCCCCACCTCGAGGATCATTTTCTTGTGACTCTGCGAGTGCCTTATGGCGCTTTCGTGCGCCTCTCTGAGGACCTTGTGCAGGAGATGGGAAAACTTCCATGCGGTGAATCGGTTCTGCATTAAAGGCTGCCGCGAGATCATCATCCAGAAGGACTTCGCCTCCTTGGTCTTGTGGATCATAATAATAATGGAGCGGGCATGTTTGGTTTTGAGCGGTGCCTCCAAACCATTTAGGGCTTTATTTACGCTGACGTTCTATACATGAAAGATTATAATGTTTATTAGTTCGGAAATATAACATTAAAACAAAAAACAAAAATTAAGCAGAAGTGTGTGACTCAAAAGTGAGATAATGAAATTATAACAGTGTAGTTATGCTGAAATGAATGATTCACCCCATAAACATTTTTTAAAGTTCATATTTCGATTGAGCAAAGCAATGGCTCTAAATTATCTCAAGATATACATTCTCTGGATGGATGAATCACTCGGAATGCTAAATGTTATCTGAATGGTAACAAAGAACTGGCTAATCTGATTTTTATACATAATTTAAAGCCGGTTATCTTAAATTTTAGTAGCCTGAAGTAGGTCGTTGCAAAGGTTGCAACATTAAGCATTCAATGCAGTTTCTATGCTAGCTTTCTGGGTCAGCACCACCGCCATTCACATTCACACTGGAGAAATTGCCTATTATAGTGCAGTTTTTAGAGAGCTCCCTGTATGAGATCTGGTTCAAGGCGTTAAGTGAATGTTTATGCAAATGTTTATATACTCTGACTCGGCGAGTGTCTGTATGTGTATAAACATTTACCTACGTATGGCGACACCCGACACCCGCATTTCAAAGAACGCTCATTGTTTGAGTATCGGTTTCTACCGATTTCTTGGCAATTAAGTGGCAGATGTACGTACCAAATGGTAGAATTCCTTCTCGGCGTGAGTTGCCATTGTTTACTGACAAATTCTTGGCGTTATTTTATTTCCATGAACAAACTCGAACCATTCGCACCGCGCTATTTGTGCATTTGAGTGTACGCGAAAGACATTGGGACTGTTGGTAGTGTTATCTTATCTTATCAATGTTGCCTATTTTTTTCGTATTATTGGCTACATTTATATTCGTTTGAGTGTGTAAAGTAAAAATTAATCATATAAACAAATGTTGTTTTTGTACTCCGCTTAGCGGTGGACATAACCACAGCGATTATCATCGATACTATCCCGCGTTTTGATCGACTTGCGTTATTTTCACAACACTACGTTTGGCGCAACGGAAATGAAATATATTTTCAAGTCAAATAAATGAATTTTGAGTTTAAGTAATTCATTAATTTATTTTTTATTGTAATAAGGAATTTAAAAAGTATTTGTTGCAAAACGAAATATTATAACATTTCTAAATTGTTTTTAAAAAAAGTAAATGCATCCGAATTAAAATTGTATTTCTTTGATAATTAAATTATTGAAGAAATATTTGTATTTGTATAAATTTTTTAAAAGACAATTAGTTGCCCAGTACAATTAAAGTTTTTTATATATACAATTCTTTTTATTTATGTTAAAAATAATTCACAAGCACCTTCTAAAACTAAATAAAAATTTTTACAAATTATGTCTGTTGTTTATTAATCTTTAAAATAATTTATAAGCTATTTCTAAAACTAAATAAAAACAATACAAATTAAGTCCTTTGTATTTATAAACATTTTTTTTTTCCTTAAAAATAATTCATAAGCTTCTTAAACTGAATAAAAGAAAACTACCAATTAGATTTTTTTTAAATTTAATTTTAATTTCTTTTAACCCAAAACTTCTTAATAAATGGTTCACAACAAATAAAAACTAACAAACAATAGTCAGAACCTAGCGTAAGAACGAAAATGCCATCAAGCGGCCACAGATTAAAATACAATTTGTAAGCGAGGGGAAATAGAGGGAACGAGCAAATCCATATGGATATCGCACTCTTTCCCTCTCTTTTCACAAGCTGTTAGTTTTTGGTTCAGTAGTCAAGTTCGTTGCCTAAGTCTTTTGTTTCAAGCGGCCACAGTTGTTGGCAAGGGGAAAGAGCGTAGAAAGAGCAAATCTAACACGCTCTTTCCCTCCGTTTCTGTCGCCCACAAGCTGTAGTTTAAACTGTGGCCGCTTGATGGCGTTTTCGTTTAAGCTGAGTTATTGGTTCTGCAGTTTTGTGTTAAAATAAATTAAAATTAAATAAAAAACTTAATTGGCAATGCGTAGTTTTTAGTTTTAAAAGATGCTAGTGAAATATTTTAAACATAAATAAAAATACATTTCCATATAAAAGAAACTTTAATTTAATTGTTTTTTTTTTTATCTAGCTTTAATTTTGGATTTCCAAATAAAAATGTTGAAAAGTAAACTTTTTGATTTTTAAAATCGATGTAACAACAAAAATGATGTACCAACAAGAGCAAGAAAAAAACTATTTGTGTTTTTATTTATAATTTAATTTTGGTATTCGAATTATCGAGATTGCCGAGAACAATATACCGTAGGCTCCGTCGACAGCCGGTGTTGAATTTGATTTTGTGGGAGATAGAAGGGACGATTAAAATCCTGAACGGGTCTTATCATTTGGTGTTGCACCTGACTGCCATATGGATAGACTGGGTATCCGTAATGGGATGGAGGAAATGCTTTCACAGCCTGAATGACTTCTGGTCCAATAGGAGGCGGCTGAAAGTCTGACTCCATGCGAATGATGTTGTATTGCTGAACGGTTTGATCGTAGAACCCAATCGGCAGAACTTCTATTGCCTCCCTAACTAGTTCAGGGTTATATCCATGACAATTTCGTATTTGAAGCTGCTGCTGACCACTAGGAGATGGCGCCATAGCTGATGATCTGGTGCTCCAATGATCTCTCGGATCTATTACGTAATTTTCTTTGAAAGGTCTGACCTCCTGAGGATGGTAATTTGATGCCTGCGGTGATACATCAGTTGGAGGGAGCGCAGCGTTCTGCTCACTTCGGAATTTACAGGGCGGTCGGGCGCAGGTCTCAAGCAAATTATCCTTTTTGCAGGTGGTCATTATTTCAAAAAGTACCGTGTTCTCAGTGATTATGTCTGAATTCCTTATCATTGCACTGCCATGGCTGCTAATGCAACTTGGTTTCAGCAGGGTGCACTTCTCCAGGGTCTCCATATCTGTCGTTCTGCCAGATTGTATGGACTTGCTATAGGTATTGGTTGGCTTACATGCTTCCTTCGAGGTTTGAGGTGAGATATCTGTTGATTCAGAATCTGAATCAGATCGGCTTGATAGTATCTCGGAATTATTTTCATGAATACAGAGACAGTTGTTCCTGCTTCCTGAATATATCTTTGGGATTTTCTTAGCATGGTAATTATAGCAAATACTTCTACTGGATTTTCCCCTACTTTCAACCGATACATTGGATTTTGCATACGAACTTGAAGAAGATGATGTACTATTATGTTTGCATTCAGAATATTTGGGCAGAAATTCACAAGTTCTTGAATAATATCCATCCTCCGATGAACTAAGAGAATCTTCGGAGCATGACTTCCTCAACATTGCACTTTCTTTATCTGAACCATCTGTTTGATGGCGGTGGCCATAGTTTTGGTCCTCATTTGGCCTAGAAATCGAATGATCAGAAGGTGGACAATATTCTTCCTCCCATGGACTACGAGAGGTGTTGGACTTGGGCATTCTAATCCTTTTTGGTATATCTTCGCATTGGGAAAACTCCATGTGCGGACATCTTGTGTTTTGACAATACGGTCCTTGGAATGGAGGTCCTCTTGGCTGATGTCTATTCTTTGGAGCCTGATTTGATTCATCTGATTTTATTTCCAAATGGTTTGAGCTATGAGGCATAGGTGCCTTGGTCCTAAAACTAAATAAGTTTAAAATAAATAAATAATATGATTAGGGTTTAAATAAATCTCACCATTCAGCTGGCTGGCAATCATTTATTATTTCCATTGGTGAGGACACCATCAGGTATGGTACACATTGCCTACATTATGTTATGTGTCTATTAAAACAATTTATAATCTTTTTTAACGATTATCTTACCCTGAGTGCTTACAATTAGCGTTTTGGAATTCTAAATTTCTAAGACTAAAAAATAATAAAAGTCAATTTGTAGTTCAAGTTAGGGCTAGAGACCTACCTATTAGGCTGCATGATTTTATAAACTGGCTTGAGTCTTCTTTCTTGGCTTTGGCTTGGACTGGCACTTGGACCCCTCCCCTTATCTGTTTGCTTAACTTTCATTATAGTAGCGTTTATGCTATAATCTGGAATTTTGCATAAGTCCTTGTCTTTCAGTTTATCATTTCTCTTAATCTTTGCTGCGGGTTCGTTGTCGCAGCTCTCGTTATCAGAGTCTTGTGTTAAGGTGTAAAATTTGCTGGGGATTTGATTTCTGTGTGAGATGCACTGGCGATATATGACAGTTGTTTTAGATCTATTTTCTCTTTTCGAGGCTGAAGGCACCGACGTATCGATGCATCCTGGTGCTGAGCTGGATCGTTTCTTTTTGTTAAGTAATACAGTAGATTTATTAATTATCGAAGATTTTTGCCTTTTTTCTGTTTTACTGTTGGTCGAATTTGATTGCTTAGTCATACCACTCACACACCTGCTTGATGGAATTGATTGATGCTTTGAATTACTTTCGTCATTATTACAGGTTATATTTTTCATATTGTCAGAAACACGATTCAGACTTTCGTGTAAGTTGGATGATATTGGTCTGCTTTTAAATTTCTCTGATCTTTTTCGGCTTCTAGCTTGGGCTTCATCGATATCCTCTTCTTGTAATGCCAAATCTTTATCCGTTTTGCTGCCATTTGACGGTTTTTGTAATATCTTTTGTCCTAAAGCAGTTGTGCAGAATTCCTCAGAGCTTACGCTGAAACTTCGATTCGCAAAGCTTACTATAACCTGGTCTTCATATATGTCATCTCTAGACTGTTTACTAGACATGTTATCCTTCCTTTGTAGTTCACTTGAGGCTTTTCCTGAAGAAACATACACCTCTCCTTTTTTACTAGAATACCTACTAGACTTACTTTGACGTTTATTAACATTTATGACTTCCTCATGGCTTAGAATCCTATCACTCTTATTGCGATCAACTTGATTATATGTAGTAACATCAGTTTTATTTTTTGAAATACCTGAACCTTGATCATTGGTTTTCTTTTGAAGATTTAATGACCTGTTCGATTGTTGGTTCTTATCACTCAAGGGAAAATAATATTCTTGGTTAATTATATTCCCCGAAATCGAATTTGATTCTCGAGATGATCTTTCAATCCCAATAGTTTCGCCACCAGAGCTAATGCGATCGTAGATGAAATGTTGGTTTTTTCTCCAGCATGGTGTATAACCATTGTTCATATGTCCAGTCCTGTTACATATTTGCGGTTGAGATGGACGCACTCTGAAGCATATGGACCTAGATGAGGGCTTACAATTCACAGATCTGCAAAATCCCCGCCTCCATGAGCATGCCATAGGAGTCTGTGAGAGTAAACTGTCTTTGGGAACAGCATTTCTACGTAATGATTTTTTTAATAGGGCCTTTTTATTATATTCCGTTGATGAGGATATTGGAATTGCCGGCTTCTGCGTCTGCCAATTATGCACAAATCGTCGATAGCAATGCCTAGGAGTCCGTCTTTGGTACATATAACTAGGCCGGTAGTGCAATCGTTGTGTCATTGAAGAGTCATATTCCGGAGTGTGTCTTTGATGCATACAACTAGGCTGGCATTGTGTCATTTTTGAGGTATATTCAGGAGTCTGTCTTTGGTGATTACAAGTACACTGGCACCGTGATCCTTGTGACAATTGAGTAGTATATGCAGAAAAGACCTGAGGACAGTTGCAGAAACCGACGGATACCTTTCTAACTGGCTCGATTTTTTCACATTTCTTTAACTCAACAAGTGGCTTGCATGGATTACTTCTCAAACTATTTACTCTCGGTGGGTCTTCTTCAACAAGTGGCTTGCATGGATTGCATAGTGAATCTACTTCAATATGTGGTCTACATGGATTACATCTACATCTTAAATTAGTTACTTTTAGTAGGCCTTCTTCTTCTAGTGGCTTGCATGGATTGCATAGTGGATCTACTTCAATATGTGGTCTACATGGATTACATCTACATCTTAAATTAGTTACTCTTAGTAGGCCTTCGTCTTCTAGTGGCTTGCATGGATTACATCTTAAATTAGTTACTTTCGGTGGGCCTTCTTCAACAAATGGCTGACATGGATTACCTCTTAGAATAGGTATTTTCGGTGTGTCTGCTTCAAAAAGTGGTCTAGATGGAGGAATACCTCTTGCAATAGGTATTTTCGGTGGTTCCACTTCAACTAGTGGCTTGCATGGATTGGATGGTGAATTTACATCAACAAATTGCTGACATGGATCACTTTTTATGCATGTTACTGTCGGCGAGCTATGCCTTTGATACGCATATACAGTTTTCGGGATATAGGACCTTCTCCGCCAGTTTGGCCAGAATTGTTGAGAGCAATGACCAGGATATTGTGGTGTTTGATGCATGGGATGAGTCCCTGCCATGTTACCGCGGCACATGCAACATGGCCGGTAATGCGGTCCTTGGCACATGGCAAATTCATTGGGAAAGACCTGAGGCATTGCCCAAGCAATCAATGGTTTGGGTATCTGTTTGTTTTCTTCCTTGGATTTAGACTCAAGCGATTCATTACTCTTCTCGATGTCTTTATCTTTTGATTCTACATTCTTCTCTGGTGTTTTATGTGGCTTTTTAATATGTTGTCCCTTCGCTTTTCTTTTTTCTAGCTTATTTTGAGAATCCTTTCTTTTAAGACTTGTTGCGGATGTAGTTATCTTGGGTTTTATAGGTTTCTGTGCTGATTTCTTTCTGATTGCTTTCTGTACTTCATAAAAGGAAGAATAACATGAGGATACTTCGTTTGGGGAACTCATGGATGCATTTTTTCGTGAGACACTTGTTGTTGATGTAACTGACGGACTTTTCTTGGGTTTCCTTTCAGTTTTATTGGTCTTAGTAGGTGACTTAATAACTACATTTAGTGAGCTCTTGGAGGAATTATTTCCTTTGAGACTGCTTGTTGATGGAACTGATTTGTTTTTCCTAAATTTTGTGCTTTCGTTACTAATTGCAGATGATTCTTTCGATATTTTTGCAGGCTTTTCTTGCAATATCATTTTCCCTTCCCTGGCTTTCTTTGGGCATTGAGAAATCTCAGCATATGTAGACTTTTCGGCAAAGTAACGACATTCATTGGATTTGGCTGCCAGGTGATGTCTGATCTCGTTCAGGCAGAGAAGCAGTTCGGATTCTTTATCGCCAGTTTGAGTGGATGTCTCGTAATGACTGCGACTGGGACTGGGACTGGGATTGGGACTATGAATGGGGCTGGGACTGGGATTGGGATTGGCATTGGGAGGGACCTTTAATCGCCTGTGGACCTTCTTGGTGGTTGCGGAAGGTGGCTGTGGTTTTTGAACGGGAGCCGGCAGAGCTTTGCACATGGTCGTGGAAAATGGCTTTCCACCATTTCTTGCCGGAACAATGGAGTTACTTTGACAGACATGTTTTGGGAATGACTGCGAACCAAATACATTTAGAATACTTATGGGTAAAGGGAAATTTACACGAAAGGGTAAATTACATTCGAACCTGTTGGGGGTTCTGTTAGAATAGAAATGCAGATTTTTCTACTTCAAATCACTCACCAAATACCATCATCGTCGTTAGTTTGTTGCTTGTTAGGTCCTTCGATTGCTCTTATTGCTGATTTTGAAGGAAACCTCCTTTGAACTATTTTTTTGCGCTTTGGCTTGGTCCTTACAAGAGCCTTTAGATCGGTTTCCTGTGGCTCTGATTTTGACTTATCTGGCTTAAGTTTTTTAACAGTTTTCATTGTTTTGGGTGAAGGTATCGAAATTGGTGAGCCAAAATCACTGTCAGACGAACATCCTGACGTTGGGGAGTCTTTCTGACAAATGCTGCATACGCAAGACTTCTGTGCAAATTGGAGATAAGTAAAGGAAAGTGAGCCCTTTCTCTTTAGTCTCCTTAAATAAACCCTTACCTTATTTTTCTTGATCTCAACAGATCCACCAGATAGTCTGTGAATTTTCAAAGATTTATCGACCGAAACTTTGTGGCTTAAGTTGGCTTGCAATGGGCTCCCCTTGGAGAGCTTTTTATTTATGGAAGAAATTGAACTATCACTTGATTTATAGCTTTTCTTTTGTTGGCTGGTTGTTGGGATGGTTTTCTTTAAAAAAGGCTTCGTTTTTATGGGATCTGGGGCCTTGGGCGTAGGCCAGGACGATATTTTTGGTAATTGTTTTCCTGTTGAAGTTTCCTCAGCAGCAGCAGGACACATTTGGGAACAGGACATTTCAATTGATGCCTCCGGGGTTTGCTTCTGCCCGGAAGAACGGCAGGGAGCCACCACTATTTGATGCATTTTCCGGTGATAGCACGAGTAGCGGTATCCGCGAAACACTTGATTAAAATTACACATTTCCCAATTAAAGCTAGTCCTTCACTTTTATCTTTGATTGGAAATCTGTAATTTGAACAAAATGAGGCGTGGCATTCGATATCAGCTTCTCCCTTGAAATGCCTAAATAACTTTGGAATTTACACTATAAAATTTTGAAATAAGATAGCAAACTGACAGATAAATCAAATTAAAGCTTTATTAGTTGGCAGTTTCATTCGTTTCCCAATTAGCCCTCAATTTTAAACGGAAGAATTGCACAATTTTAGTAGCGCTTGATGACTCTCACTCTCCAATCGTAGGAGATCTTACCCGGAACAGGCATCCTGGCTGTTCATGGTAAGCTATGCTACGAGTTTCGATGCGAGCTCAGCGGGGCCAGCCACGCGGCATCATGAAACGCATCTGGGCATATCGCGGGAAGTAGCAGCTGGGACAGCAGTGCGGGGCATGTTTGGGAAACATATTCGGCTGGCTGGAATTCGGTATCTGATTCTGCTGGCAGGGATATGATGACTGTTCCTGTTCCTGGCACAGAAGCTTACAGCATTGCTGCTGGAAAGGATAATTTGTCTTTGGCTGCTTACAAAGAGTTAGTTGCTGCTGGCTAAATGGCGGCTCTTGCTGGCTAGCTGGCGGTTCCTCCTGGTAAGGTGCTACCTCTTGATACAATTGTGACAAAGGTGGTTCTGGTTGGAAGGGTGCCAGTTCTTCCTGTTCAGGTTGCACTTCCTCATGGAAAGATGCCGCTTGCTGGTAAGTATAATCTGGCTGACAAGGAGGCAGCTCTTGCTGGCAAGGATAGTCTTGTTGATAAGAAGAAACTTGCTGCCGGCAAGGAGAACATTGCTGCCGGCAGGGAGAAACTTGCTGCCGGCAAGGAGGAACTTGCTGCTGGCAAGGAGGAACTTGATGCTGGCAAGGACTAACTTGCTGCTGGCATGGAGCAACTTGCTGCTGGCAAGAAGACACTTGCTGCTGGCAAGAAGACACTTGCTGCTGGCAAGAAGACACTTGCTGCTGGCAAGGAGGAAGTTGTTGCTGGCATGGAGGAGCTTGCTGTTGGCATGAAGGAGCTTGCTGTTGGCATGGAGGAAGTTGCTGCTGGCAAGGTGACGCTTGCTGTTGACATTGAATAAGTTGCTGTTGGCATGGAGAAAGTTGCTGCTGGCAAAGAGGAACTTGCTGTTGGCATGGAGGAAGTTGCTGCTGGCATGGAGGAAGTTGCTGCTGGCAAGAAGAAACTTGCTGCTGGGTAGAAGGAGCTTGCTGCTGGCATGGAGGAAGTTGCTGCTGGCATGGAGCCAATTGCTGACAAGAGAATGTCATACGCAAAGGCATAGCCTGTTCCTGATAGCATGGATTTTGATTTGGCATGGACACAGGCACGGGACAGTAACCGAACTGTATCTGCTGCTGACCCATACCCGATCTTGATGACATGCGCTGCTCCTGCAGCTGCTGCGTTGGTTCTTCCAGGATCTCATGATCATTATTATCGAATATTTCATCCCCATCTTGTTCCATCATATACTGCGGCATATAGTTATTGGCGGAATTACATACGCAAACGCTATTTAGCTGAAGCTGCACCTTAGCAATCTGAGCCTGGGCCTCCTGCATCTGTTGCTTCAGTTCCTCGGCCAGCATCTCGTTCAGGCCGTAGTTATTGCATTGGATGCTTTCCTGTTGCTGTTCCTGTTGCTGTGACATTACTTGATTTTGCATTTGTAGTGCCAACTGCTGTTGATCCTGACACTTCCAGCATACTTTGTGGGGCGACTGCTGTCGGCAGTTCGACCGTTTCGTACAGGGACGTGTAGATTGCAAAAAGGATGATTGCTGTTGCCCAACAGATGACCGCTGTTGTCCATTGGATGATCGCTGCTGCCCAACGGATAATCGCTGTTGCCCAACGGGCGATCGGTTTTGCCCAACGGATGATCGATCTCGCCCAGCGGATGAAGAAGAATAGTCCATAGAAGCAAGTTGCTGTTGCTGCCTACTAGGAACTGGCTGCTGTCTGTAAGGAAGTTGTTGCTGTCGGCAGGGAAGTTGTTTCTGTCTGCAGGGAAGCTGCTGCTGTCTGCAGGAAACTTGCTGATGCCTGCAAGGATATTGATTCTGCCTAAAGGAACCGAAACAGTTCGAATCCTGTTCCAGCTGCTGTTCCTGCTGCTGCTGCTGCTGCTGCTGCATTGGATATCCATATATAACTGGCCTGCACTTTTTGCACGGACTAACAGTTGGCAGATCATCGGCATTTTCATCGTCCATTGCCAGGTAGTGGGACTCGGTTACTTCGCAAGCAGTGAGAATCTCCGCTTGACCCAACATTTGCTGCCCCCCGTCACAGATGGTAACCAATTTGCCGCAATTGGGGCCACCGGCCTCGAACCACAGATATGAGTCTTTGCAATGTCGCGTCGGATATTCACCACGAAAGCAGGGATAGATCTTATCGCTCGTTCTCATCTGCTGTTCTCTGACTGGGCTTGGTGCTTTAATGGGTGCAGGGGGTTTGTCCGATACGCGCTCCGGCTCTTCCAGCTCCGGCTCCTCCAGCATCTCCTCTGGGATGTACTTTTGTACTGGGAGCTCGTCCTGGCTGCTCTTCCTGGAGTTTTTTCTGCTATTTTTATTGGAACTAAGCCGAGGGCTATGCGAGTTACTTCCGTCGGAACCATTTTGGGAGATCTTCTTGATGGTCTTTTGGACAGTCTTCGTGGAAACATCGTGGATGCTATGAAAGGATATTTCGAGGTTGTTGTTCGTGTTCCTAGGGTGTTTCGAGCTTTTCTGGGTCCTCGGGCTGCTCTGAGACCTGTGGGTCCTGTGGTGCCTAGGGCTGCTTTGAGACCTTGGGCTGCTCTGAGATCTCGGGCTGCTCTGAGATCTCGGGCTGCTCCTCTGGGATGTCCTCTGGAAGTTATGATTTGACGGAGCCGGGCTATTTTTCTGGGAAATCTCCGGGATGCCTTGTGGAATATCGTCGATGCTATGAATTAATGCTTCATGGCTGCCCAAATGGGACATGTCAATATCGTGATTGCTAGTATGTGATCCTGCCTGGCTGCTTAATTGGGATTTCCTCGAGCTACTTTGCGGAATTTCTGGGATACTATGAATTGATAGTTCCCGGCTGCCCCTCGGGTCATCTGGCTTTCTACCTCCCTTGATCCTAGGTATACGCTCGTACTCCTCTTCTCTAGCTTTGGCCTGGGCCATAGCGGACAACCTCTTTTTGCCTTCCCTCATCTTTGGTATCCTCTCATACTCCTCTTCTCTGGCCTTGAGCTGGCTCATCAAGCACTCCTTCTTCCTATCTACCTTGAGCTTAGGTATCCTTTCGTACTCCTTTTCTCTGGCCTTGGCCTTGGCCATCGATAACTCTTTGCGCTGCCTTATGAAACCCTCCTCCGCCGCCCTTGGACACAATCGATCTTGGCCAGAAACTTGCCTGACCGGCATTCCCACCTGCAATGTTAGCGGCTTCTTGTTAAACGTTATCGTCTGGGATCGGCCACAATTTTTGCGTATCCGGCGACGAAATGGCGACGGCGTGAAGGATCGGGACCAAGCGGCGTTCATGCCACAATCTGGTAGGCTCTGGACCAGCGTTAGCAGCAGCTGTTCCCCAATCGGGCAAGTATCCAGCCTGAAAGCTATCGCCTTATTCCGCGAGCGATTGACATTACACCAGCAGGGACCCCGAGACCTAAATGTCCTGCGGCCACAATTGGGCATTTCTTCCTTTGAAGCGATGCGTGTTTTCGATCAATTTTACAATGCTTCCGTTTAAATTTGCTTTACTACATGACACCGAATTTTGTATTTCTATTGCTTTCGGTTTGAAAGTTGATGAAAGGAGAGATGGGTTCTGCAGTCCCAATAAACGTAGACTATAAAGATCCAGATACTGAGATATAAAAAGCTACTTTCCAGAGTGTTTCGTATGGCAGAACAGGTTGTGATCTCACCATCATACATGCTATATTTTAAGGCTTAACAGAAGCAAATTTATTGTATTTTTAAGACTTAATGCCTTAGCTTCTTATTAATTTCAAGAGCTGAAACAAAACTGAATCAAAAAAAGGTTTAAAAAGGCTTGACAGCCTTGCTTAGATTGAACCATCAAAAATGTATTAGGTTTTAATTTTTTTTTTGTAGATTTTACAAACGCTTTACTTTTTTGTAAACCTCTCTTATTTGGACATGCGCTTAATTGCTTGGTACTTTTAACACACAAAACAAAAAGAGGTATTTACGTTCCAAATGTGCTATCCGTGCTATCCAAGGTGTCCAAGAAGGAGCATCAGCTGCCATGGAGGGTGAGCTAAAGGTGCTTAATTTTACCTTTATCTCATACTATTTGTCCTTTTTATTTTATTGCAGAAATCGTTGTTGCCCCAGGACCTGTTGCCGTGAGCGATCCTGCTCCGCAAGCAACTCGCGCGTCATCTTCCCTGGGGAGTTCCAGAAGTTCTCGGACATGATCCCGCCTAGTTTTCTTTTAAAGCAGCCAGAAAGCCAAAAGGCTAAGAAGAGATCAAATTCGGCAAATAAAGCAGCCAATCCAGATTCCGGTGATAAAGGGCATCAGGATAATGCATTCGACCCCGAGGGCGAAGGATTTCCATTTGATTCTGGATGTCCATGCGAACCAGAATGTCCCTGCGAACCGGAATGTCCATGCGAACCAGAAGTTCAATGCATCCCGGATCAATGCACAGATGCACCTTGGTATGGAAACAACTGTCCACCGGAAAATCCAATGACAATCACTATGTCTCCACAACCCCAATGGATATGTTTTTCATGCCCCGGTGCTGTTTGTTCACCAATGGCTCCAATAGATCCACAAGGACTCCCTGCCGCAGGAATGCCTACCAAACGTTCGCCTCCATTTAATCCCTGCACCGGACAAATTTACCAATGCGAAAATCAGCAAATGATAGTTGAAAATCCAAACGAAAATGCTCAGTGTCCGCCATACAACCAATATTGTCAGGCTATATGTTATGGTCCTCCCAATCCTTGTCAACAATTGAATCCTTCTAACTACGTAGAAGGAGCAAACTCAAAGGAACCTAATCAAGCATATTATCAATCTGTTCAAGGCGCCAACATGGGACCTGGTCCTGGACCTGCAAATCCTTATTATCTAGGCAATGGCGGGGACGGAACGAGACAAGTTCTGCAAGGAGATGCACCGGCGGATGAAGTGCCTCAGGGTCCGAAGAGATCCAATTCTAAAAGAGTGGAAAAAGATAAAAGTGCAGGAAAAGTAACCAAGGCAACAAACACAAGGAATGGTCCCAATGCTAATCCGCGCCAGCAATATAATCAGTTTAGCTACGCAGCGAGAGCAAATCAAGATCAAGCATTTTACCAATTCTGTCAGGGCGTTAACATGGGTCCTGATCCTGCCAATCCGTATTATCCATACTACGGAGCAGTCGCTCCCAGGTCATTATCACCTCAGGGTGATAATATTTCAAAGAGTCAAAGAAAGGGTAACGAGAAATCGAGAAAAAGTCCCACCGCAGGCCAGCGCCAGCAATATAGTAAGGATAACTGCGCAGAGGGAGCAAACGAACCTAATCGAGGTCAAATATATAGGAATCCACAACAGAATCCACCTGTTTCTAGGTCAAACTCGCAAGGAAAAAGGAACGAATCCAGGCAAGCTCCCAAATCTAATAACCAAAATTTCAGAGCTGAATCAATGGATCGTCGAAGAGATCCTCAAGCAAAACAATCTGGGCGAGTTCCATCACAGAATCCAACTGCTGGTCAAGGTGTGTCTCGAAGTGGTAATAGGTCAAAGTCTCAAACAAGAGGAAATGAATCAAGAGGAGCTTCAAGATCCAATAAGCAGTCTCAATATAATTCTCAACATTTCGGAAAGGAACCAAAATCTCCAAGGGCAAACTCACCAGGTAATCAAGTTTCGCCAGGATATAGTTCTAGGTCACAGTCTTTGGAGCCGCGAAATGAATCGAGAAGAAATAACTCAGCCAGAAACCCCCAATCAAGTAGAACCATAAGTTCCGATCGAGATGCCAGGTCAAAGTCTTTAAGAAAACGAAATGAATCAAGGGAAAATCGCTCTGGAAATACAGCAGAATCCAATTTGAATTTTTATCAACAAAATATGGGCATGAGTTTCGGACCCTCAAATCAGCAATATGTAGCCGATTGTCCTTTACCCGATCCCATCTATACTACTCAATTAGACTCCACCTTGTGTGACTCCGAATCTACAAGGAAGAGAAACGATTCAAAACCAGGATCCGGAAGAGAAAGTTTATGTAATGAAAGTCTCCTTGGAAGTCCGGCAACAGGTAGAGCTTCTCGACCGAATAGGAATTGTTGCATTCGATTTAATCCCAACAATCAATACTGTCCGTACTATATGTCTGGCGACTGTTGTAATCCTCCATCCACAGAGAATTTGAGATCGCCAAGGGGGGCTTCCAATGACCGTTCGCAGCCTCTCAGCCGGTGAGTCTACTGTCAGTGTTTAAGAAATATTTCAGCTTTGGCTGACATAAATATTAGTCTGTCACACACACATATGTACACACACCACACAATCAATTCTACATTAATGTTTCGTCAAAAATGAAATCCTGTTCATTGCAGGTCTAAGGAGTCCGGCTCATTGGATGGTCTGCAGATGTCTACGAAAACGTCTAAAAATCGGCCGGCTTCGGCTGCCAAAAAAAATGAAAATGGAAATAAAAAGTTTACCAAACCGAAGTCCAACCAGCCAACGCTCGCAGAAATACTCGCACATGAAGTGGCACCACAGCCACGTGTGCTCGTGCTCGAGACGAACAAGGATGGCTCGAAAAATACTTCTAAGAAGTCATCCGCCAGCTCTGAACCACCGGATGAATGTGTCCGCGTTTCGAAGGATCTAGCTGGAAGCGATTCACAAGATGACGTCAGCAGCAGCGAATCGCTGGAGGACACCCGCAAGAGCTCTGCCACGGTGACGGAGTAAGTAGTGGAGAAGTCCAAGAGATGAAACAGAATTTGTACATCACTTTCAAACCGCAGAAAATCCGAGGAGAAACCCATTGGTAATGTCCCTACAACAACCGCTGAAAATACCAACAGCCAGTGGATGAGATATCCTAATCCGTGGATGTGTTGTTACGGTCCCTGCAACGGTCCTTGCAATGGTCCTTACAATGGTCCCTGCAACGCCCCGTGCGGCGGACCCTACAATGGTCTCTGCAAGGGTCCCTACAACGGTCGCTTCTGCTACTTTGGGAACTGCTACAATAGTTGTCGCAACTGCTGCTATTACCAGTACAATCCCTACGGTGGCTATTGTTACAACCAGCCGGTGCCGACAGAAATGGCTAAGCCGGAACAAAAGGCACCTGCGAAGCCAAAGGAAATGCCAGTGGCAAGTGGAAAGCCAAAGGAAATGCCAGTGGCAAGCGGAAAACCAAAGGAAAATCCGAAGCGAAAAAAAGGTGGCGTAACTGCAAGGTATTATACCCTACAGCATCCACCCGTTCTCGGTTATCCCCTTACGCGTCCATCGACCATGCCCGGATATTATCCAACTGCGCATCCCCAATACATCTCGCCGTACAGTAGATACTAGCAAGCAGGCGAGGTACTATCCAATCGGATGTTTTCCCAATCAAAATCCATGAACAGCTGCACGCGCCACTGACACGGAAAACCTTGACATGTCTAAATTTTTCGTTGAAATATAATTTTTTAAACCTTAACACTAGACAACGCCTAATAAAAAATAAATATTTACAATCACAGTTACTAATAAGATTTTTATCGAAGCAATTATACATAAACACAATTTTTTTAAATTTTTCTTATTACTTTTTTTATTAGTTCAAATCTTGAATTTCTTTTTCCTTTTATACACCCTTGTCTGTGTGTTTCTCTTTTGTATAACCATATACATCAATGTATATATATATATAGATTTTCTTAAATTTTCTTTGTGGGCTTCGGTTTTGTAGAAAAACATAAGTTCTTTGTCATAAAATTAAATACAATTTGAAAGAGGTTTGCTTTAGAAAAAGAGTCCTAACTAAAAACTATGAACATAGCACACATTGTAAACATGTTTGTGTAGTGCAGCCATTAATATTGTATGTTTTGTGTTTCTATAATAATAATAGTAATCATAATGGGGGAATATATTAGATTGTTAAATAAGAAAATAGATATTACAGCTAAATGGGGGAAATTCTAGCACATGATATATGTATGGATCTGGGTTCCGCAGCGCTGCTTCCTTTAAACATAGATTTAAACTGAGTTTGGCTTGCATATTGCCCTTTACTTTACTTTATGTTACGTTATGTTTGCATGGTTAGCTTTCGTGTTGTACATATTAAATGTAGGTATATATATATTTATATTATTATGGTTATCTTACTAGCTATATGGACTCCTTTATCCGCCCTTATTCATGTTGCATTCCGCACTCGATATTTTAAGCTTTAACAATGGTTGAAAATAAAATATAAAGAAAACAAAAACTACCTACACTTTCTGCATAGCTCAAACTATTTACATTGGACAGTTTTCTTGTTTTTTGTGGGACGACTGAGAACGCCAGAAATATGATGGGTTTTTGAGGATGTGTGGGTTTAAATTATTTGTCGGTATGTCTATTATTTATGTATGTATGATAAGTGTAGCTTTTGTTTCAAATCACATATGTTTGCACTTCCAAACGAAATATAACTGTGAATAACTTAAGGAAATGTTGTTGTTTGTTGTTGTTTGTTATTTTGTCGGTGAAGATTGGAATAAAGCTTCGTCCTGCCTCCTAGGCATTCTCATCGGTCACATAGATGTAGCCATGCTGCTGCAGTATGCTCAAACGCTTCTCAACGGCATCGCGATCTAAATAAACAAAAAGTAAGTTATTAAATTAATCAATCTTAAGCATTTAAGTTTTAACAACAACTTACACTTGTTCAGCAGCATTTTGTCCTGTGGATGAGTGCACTTTTGCACCAACGAATGCAGTAAAATGTGAGCCGTGTTATAGCGCTCAAAGCAATTTTTGGTGTTCTTCAGTAGCTCATCCAAAGCAGCCGCCTGACACTGTGAAATTATTTTAAAAATTTTAAAGTTAGATCATCAGATAGCAGAAAATGCCGATAATTATCGATATTTTTCGATATTTTTATATTAAAATATATATTAAAATACAAAAATCTTTATTTTTCGATGTTTTAAACTGTGATATACAAAGATTTACTCCAATTTAGATTTAAAAATGATTTTGAAATAGTTCTTCACACTAATCAACTAGTTTTTCTTTCTTTATATTATATATTTATATTTTTATATGCATTTTATAAACTCTTAAGTGGTTTCTCTTACCATATCAAGCGCATAGTCATACAGAATCTTGTCCGCCGTAATATTAAATGCATTCGCCTTCTGCAACAGGCCGCTGCCATTGAGGCGCTTGGACTCGAACAGCATGCTCCGGTATTTGGCGTTCATGGTGAGCAGAGCTGGCAAGGATAGCAAGAATATGTTTTATATCAGCCTGTGACCTTCTATTTAAAAGAATAATCCGCCACTTACCATTCTTCACATTGGACGACGGCTTTAGCTGGCCATTGCGCAGCTGCTGGGAAGCCAGATTCATGCCGGATGAGAGCAGTTGCAAGCCACGGACAAGCAGCACCAGGCGCTCCGCTCGCTTGCAGTGCTCCGGAGCGTGTGGCGGTATTTGCTGAGCATCGGCCGCTGCCGCTGCTGCTGCCGCCGACTGACTGCCGGCCACCATGAGCGTGGAGAGCGGTGCGCAACGGGAGTCAGCCACCTCCTGGATGCAATCGGTCAAAGCCAGCACAAAGTTCAGCTTGGACAGGGTCTCGTTGTGCTCGCGATCCATCAGCGTCTCCTCCGAGAGCTCGGGTGCCTGGAATGCATGTGGTTCGCCCCCACCGCTGCCAGCCCCAGTGTCCAGCAAGCTATGCAGGCCACCAGTGGCGCCTAGCTCGGGAAGCGTGAACGCTCGCGGTCCCAGCATATGGTGCTGATTGTTGTTCTCCGACCCGCTGCCCGCCGAGCCAATCGATCCCAGGGATCCGGGTGCCACCAGCATGGTGGGACTGCCCAAAGTGGGCAATTTGGTGAGCGCTGCGGATGGCAGAATCGGAGAGCTGTTGCCGCTTCTTCGCAGCGGAGATTGTGAGTGTCCCGGCGACACTTGCCAGGTGCTCGGAGCATGTGGCGGCGGTGTCTCCGACAGCGATCCACCCGAAGCAGAGCGCATCCGCGTCGGTGGCGTTCCAATGGCAAACTGCACCGCCGGCGGTGAGATCGAATTAATGTCACTACTCACACTACTCTTACGCTGATCCGGTCGCGGCTGCTTCACGCTAATGGGTTGCGATCGGGGTATCTGCTGACCGCCCAGAGTGGCCACCGTCAGCGGGACAGAGCCCTGCCTAGCCGGAGAACCATTGGCAACCTGGCGTCGAGCTGGAGCCGGCACTGGCTTCGGCTCGGAAATGGGCAGACTGCTGGGTCGTGGCGGACTGGATTGATTCTGTTGCGGCACTGGGCGCTGGCCAACGGAAGCGGGCTGAGCTTGAGCCTGGGCCAGGCCCTGGCGCTGGTCCTCAGGCAGGTTCTTTGGCACCAGCACAAAGTCATCGGAGTCCTCGTGTGAGCTGCACGATCCGCTATTATTCTCACTATCGCACAGCACGCCCACATTGGTGATGGTGGCACAAATGGCCGGATTGGCCACCACGGAGACTGGAAAAGGTCAATCAAAAATTATAAGCATTGAAGTTAAAGTTACAAAATAAAGAAATTTAAGATCCTACCCGTATTCTCCTCCTCTTCAAGGGCCGCCTCCTGCTCCTCGCGCTCCCTCTGCTGCTGCTCGGCCAACTTGACCAGCTGCAGTTCCTGCTCCAGCTGCTGCTGCAGGGGGCTTTTGGCCTTGGCAGGCGGGGTACCGCCCAGCGGGGGCATGTCAACTGCAAGAACACCAGTCTTAGAGACTCGCCGCGGCAGGTTGCTACTTGAGTGCTCACCTGGCGACGATGCGGCCGCCTTCTTGCCCTGAAGGAAGCGATGCACAAAGAAGCTCTCGTACGAGATGCGATCCTTGGCATTGCGGCGCAGCAGGCACAGCAAAAGATCCCTCAAATCCGGCGACACGCCATGGGGAATCCTAAAACGGCACCAAGATTAATCATTTCTACTAATCGAAGGGGCTGGATAAGAACTTACTTGGGCGCCAAATTGGCGTTCTGCTCGTAGTAGAACTTCAGCTCGTTGGGCGTTTGTGCATAAAAGGGCGCCTTGCCGGTGAGACACTGATAGACAATCGTGCCCAGCGACCAGAGATCCGCCTTGGAGTCGTACTGCAGCGACATGATTACCTCCGGGGCCTAAGGAATAAAGAGTTGTATTTATATTGAAGATGTAACTAACCGAAAAAGGCATTATAGACTTACCATGTACATTGGCGAGCCGCACAGAGTGGCTGCCATGGCGCCCTCGTTTAGAAAACGAGCAAACCCAAAATCGGCTAAAAAATATAGAGCATATCAAAATATTAGTATTCTGAGAGAAAGGCTGGTCGAGCAAGGTCCAAAGGTTTATCTAAAACTAGCACATCAAAAAATTAATTAACCGACTTTGTTAGAAACTGAAAAATGGAAAGTTTCAAACTTGTTTTGGTTTTTTTTTTTATTAAAGCTTAAAGAATTATGTGCTGATTGTTTGATAAGCCAAAAGGCATAAGGTTTTTATTACTTGCCTCATTATTTATTTAACTTAAAGTCTAAAGTTTTGTTATATTTTACTCACCAATTTTCAGGGTTATCTTCGATGGAGCTGGCAAGGTTTTGCCATAATTGTGCGATAGCAAAATGTTTTGTGGCTTGAGATCACGATGCACAATTCCTTTGGTATAAAGTGCCTTCATAGCACCAGCTAAAATTAAGGATAAAATTAATACCGATATCCTGCGAATGGTGAAACCCAAACTTACCTAGTTGTACGAGGAAGAGTCTAACGGTGTCCTCGCTCAGTGTTCCCTTGACACTCAGGTAATCCGCCAGGTCGCCGCCATTGCAATACTGCAAAAAATAAAAATCGCAAACCGAAAGAGTGAGTAGAGTTAAGTGTAAAACCCAATAAAGAGTGCGCAAGTCAAGAGTTCAGTGCGCACATAAATTATCTAGATTCGGAGACCCCCAGAGACCCCATCCACAAACATCCTCAAAGACAAAATCTCAGAGCAAAGCGCGACCCATGCAAATGAATTAAGCTCAATCAGTGCCAAAATGCAAGAGCCTCGAGATTCGTCTTCATCGTCTCGTCTTCGGGCTCATCTTCCAGCTGCGGATCGGTCTTTTGTCCGACATTCAGCCAATTATTGAATGCGGCAGAGCAAGGTCACCGCGTATATGATTTATGGCAATTTTCTGAATCAAGAACTGGAATTAGGGAAAGATTTTTCAGCCAGCCAGCTGCTTTCGCTTTGTGCGCTCATCCAACAAAGGGCTCAGTTCCGGTTTATTTTGGCAGTGAAAAAACAATAGTTCGACTTACACCTGGCCACTAAAATCTGTTTTGAGTTATGCATTTGTAATTAAATAATTATTGTTGTTAATATTTTGTTTTAGATAATATTTCTTACTCACTAAGGCAAACCACATAACATTTGAAAGCTAAAATAAATTGTTTATGCTTTAAATTAGGAGTTTTAATGATTTATTTATATATACACATCGGTTAAAAATGTTCAAATTTATAATACTTCTCAAAAAAATATAGAATTATTAATTTCTTTTAATTTATCGAAATATTTAAAGAGTTTTTACAAGATATTATGTTTAATAATGTTTAATTTAAATATATACTGGGAGATCTTAACTTAGTCTTAGAAAACACTATTCAGTAGTTTCGAAAACTTGCAGAAAATATTTCTGGGACTTAAAGGTAGCCTTCTGGTAGATCCTTTTTGTGTGGCAGTGTAACTTTGCCTTATTGTTTGACTTCAAAATTTTTAATTTTATAAGCAACCCTCGCATAAATGTAAATCAAGGAAATCCCCCGTGTTTCTACCCCTTCTCTAAGCTGTCCGAAAAACGCCATTATTTTTGGCCAGAGCCAGTTGCCAAAAAGGATTTGCCACATTGTGACCTTGAGGTTGCCAATCAAAGACATGACTATATAGTTTTTCATACAAGCAAGCACGCAAAACACTCTGTATGTGTGTATTGTGCGTTTTTATGGACTTTTGGAATGTTTTTAGTTTTTCATGAGAAAATATATGGACCACTTACAGTTTAATGAGCAAACAAAGCCAGCAACAACAACAATATTGGGCAATTAAACGGCCAAATTGATGAAATGACAAAAGATTTCACTTCGGAGGAGAGGAGCACCGAAGAGAACACTAAACAAGTCGTTGACATGACAAAAGTGACAATTGCAATTACAATAAAAATAAAAGTAAGAGTGGAAACGAAATGGGAAGAAATTTTGTTCCATATTATCTTTTAGCAATAAAGATATCTATGTGCAATACAATTGAGAAATACCAAAGTTATATAAATTCCCAGCAACAAGTGCGCATGAGTCAGCCATTTAGTGGAAAATGCACTCGAGTTAAATGAAATAAAATAAAAAAAGAAAAAACTTTTGGGCTTTTTCAATAAGAAAGGGAAAATCAAGGTATCACAGCAAAGAGAGGAAAACTCTCTTAGGCTCCGGAAATACATGTCTCTTTCAACATTTGAGCTTGACGCTTCTGCGGCCTCAGCAAGCTCATTCGCTCAACAACTCTCGCGCGATTCGCACGCAGTAAACTGTGAAGGCAACAAAGAAATCCACGAAAATAAAACAACAAAAAAATAATATAAATAAAAAAAAACGGAATTCGGTACTCAGATTTCTGCAAATAACTCCCAAATCTGGTTTTTTAAATAATACACAATCAATAAATAACAACGCGAATCGTTATAACAAGTAAAGGCAATGGACTAAAGGTCAACATTTTCTAGGCGATAAAAAATAAAGCATGCCGCCATATACATACGATTTATACACATACATATATGTACTATATTGTACCCAGCTATCAACAGAGAATGACATGAAATGGAATTAAAACAAGCGCCTTAACTTTAGTACTCGCAGCTCGGTGAATCAAGTGCTTCTCCCCTTGAAAATCAAAAGAAAAAAATATTACAATTTGTAACTCAAGTCACGTATAAGATCTGAATAAATCGGCTTAGACTATTTGCGGGTTTTTTTTATATTCCTGTAAATTATGTAAAACATCTTAAAGATTTTATTATCTCCAAGTTCCGAAGACAATTAGTAATCAAGTTTTCCCAAAGCAAAGTTCACTTTTTGACATAACGAGAGTGGAATTAATTGTATAATTTTAATAAGCGATTAAAATATGTGAACACTTTTAAATAAAGCCTTGTTCATTGTTAATATAATCCACAATGGTTTTGTCTGTTTTATAATCAAAGTTTTACCATTATCTGTTGAATCAAGAAAAGTTCCAGGGCATCAATTTAAATGAAAATATTATCAGTATGTGATGAAATGAATTTGTTTTAACAACAGAAAGTGATTTATTAAATTTAAAGCATTTTTAATAATACCAGCAATTAATTAAATGAATGAATCAAAATTTGAGTGTAAGAAAAATGAAAACAATAATCAAAAAAGAGAGCAACGGGAATTACAATTGGAAACTGATAAGATTAGGAATATGGCAAAACATCAAGCTAAACATCGGAGAGATTAAAGACGGGACCAAGAGAGAGAGAGCCGAGATAAAGGAGGCGGCAGGTTTGGCGCCTTCGACACTAACTCCCACCTCTCTCCTGGTTCACCCACTTAGTCACTCTCTGTCTCTCTCTCTTGACGCAGGCGGCAGTGGCGTATACTTAATATTTTTAAGGGGTTCTCAAAATGATTTTTAAAACTAAACCCAAATAATCTCAAACATTTCTCAAAAAGAGAAACCCCTACGGTCTACGCCACTGCTTCCACCTGTTCAGAAATTATTTGCTGCATTTGCTCGCGATTTTCTCAATCGCTCATTTAAGAGGCGACTTGCGAGTGGAAAAGTTCGTGCGAGCGGACTGAGAAATTCGTGAATATTACATTTTATACTTTTGCCAAAACTCAAAGCAGCCGGCAAACCCAATAAAAAGTAAATAAAAGTATAATTAAAAGTGAAAAGTGGAAAGCCGAAACAACACCTGCTGAATGAATGAAATAAATCTATTTTTAGTTTGTGTAAAACAAAGGAAAATGCAATGAAACCCACCAAATAAACCTAAATATCAGAAAACAAAAGAAAAGCTTGCGAGAACTTAGTGAAATCGAGAAAAACAAAACAAAAGGTGCTGCGCCAGTGAATAAACAAATAATAAATAAATAATGCACGTGTATTACAAATTTGGATTACTGCTGATATTCTTGCTAAGCGTCAGGTAAACATAACATAATAAATATTTAAAGCTACGCTAAATAAATTTAAAATTCTTATTCGAAAACTGAGGCAAGGTTGGTTGGGGATTTTTGAAATAAATTTGTATTTGTTTAAGGGAGAAAGAAGGGAGGAATAAAATAAATAACACAAGGTACAAAGTTTCCATTGAGAAACATTCGCAAAGTGATTAATTCAACTCGAATCGGAATACCGACAGGTGAACCCGTACAGCGGGACTTTGACCCGCTCACCGCTTGAGATACCGAATGCCAAGCGGAATGCTCACGCAATTGGGTTATAAAATTAATAGCAAACTCTTCTATTGATAGACCTCGGCAACAGCTCTGATAATAATTGCATGAGTTTACACTCAAATGCCTAATCGTATCGCGATCGCATAATCTGATAAAAATAATAACAATATGCGCTTGTCCGATAATTTATACCATTATTCCTTATCATATGTGTGGGGTTTGCTCATTGATACATATATTTGTTGGAAATTTGCTGAATTCGAGGGCAAGCAAATATCGAACCATTTGAAAATAGCACTGAAATTTACAACTGTCGCGCTTTTCCTGTTGTTAGCTAAGAATTTATGACTCAGATTTGGTTTAGCCATGCTTCCTGTTTTAGCTTAGGTACACAGAAAGAAAAAATGACATTAAATAGGGAAAAATATTATGATTTAATATTTAGTAAATATGTAGAGATAAGTCTGAAAACAATAAAAAATATTTTTGCCTATTTTCTGTTACTAAAATAAAAAACCCTTTCAAAGTTTTTTATATCAGCTTGTTTGTGTCTTAAAACCAACATTTATTTCAGTGTAGCAAACAACTTTTGTCTTATTGATTTTTAGGTTTTTTTCTCCTTTTTTTTATTGCTAAAAATAGAGTACTTTTAAAACAATTTAAAACAATTTCCTCCAAGTAGTCAAGGAAATTTACTCGCAAGTTGACTAGGTCGTCATGCTTAGTTACAGTTTATAGCTTTCCAGATATTTCACAATAAAGATAAACCCGCCCAGTTAACTGAAGCCTGAAGGTAATTGGTTAATATTCGATTTTAATATCTTTATTAGCCGGTAGAAATATAACCAAACTATGCACTTCTTATCGCTACTACACAATTCCAGATACAATCTTTCTTTACAATTTAGCACTAAAAAGCAACTTCAACAGTCATAGAAACTTCACTCAACTGTCACGCAATTGAAGAGACTTCTAAATGGCATTTTTAAGACGCACTTGAACTGCTGTTCCACCCATTTATATCCCCCTCTCCTCGCCCAGCTAGATCCGAAGTAGCCAAAAGCAGGATAACGAACGATTTAGAATCAGGCGACGCCAAATCACAGAAGGCAGGCAAAAAAAAAATAAAAATAAACAAATGGCAAAAGTGAGAGTAACGAAAACGTAAACTAAAAACCGGTCAAGTTGTCTCTTTTGCCATGACGTAAACGGGTTTTGTCTGTCTCGTTTTTTACAGCAGTGATTATACAGGGCTTCTCAGTAGTATAAGTCGATATTCAACATGGAAAGTTATTGAGATTTATAAGTACTTAAAAATTTACAAAAATTTATAATATAATAACAAGTTTCAAAGTAAAGAAAATACATTCCAAGAGGACCTTTTAGGAGGACCTCAAATAGTAGCTTTTATAACTCTTTCCAAACCTCAATGAAAGCTGAAAATTTGTCCATAGCTGTATGTAGTAATACATATAATGTTCAACATATATATATATATATATATATATATATATATATATATATATATATATATATTCATTCATGCTCTCTCTCTGACGGACCAAACATAAACAAAAGCGTATAATGATAGTGGGGAAACCGGAGACGCCGACACGGGCAAAATTATCACGAATATGTGTGCTTGAGGGAGAGACGATGGCGTGGCTATAATAAAATAGGTCAAGAGCGTTTTCAGGACAAATTAGCGAGGTGTGTTTGCCTTCAAGACACGAATGATGTAAGCGCGTTCTGCTTAGAACTGTCAATCTAAGGCCAAATATTGGCAGTATTTCAGGCTTTTTGGGAAAAACAACTTTACAAACTGGTCAACAAATAATGAGTTTAAGTTTGTTAGGGGTTTGACTATTTAAAGTAGTTTTTGTTTTACATTTTATACAATGAGATCTTATTGTTGTTTAACTTTTCCAGCATTAGCCACACAAATGCAGCTCCAGCGGGCAGCGAAGAGGCCAAGTTATTGCCCAACACCGATGACGATTATGACTACAGTGATGACTACAGTGACGAAACGACGGACAAGGAAGTGCCAGAGACGGCAGAAAATAGACTGATGCCAGAATTATCCTCCTCATCGACCACAACTACATTTCGACCAATATTTAGTAAGTCATAGGGTCTACTTATTGTATTTACCTCTTCTAATTAATTAAGAATTTATTCCTTTATAGATATACCAAGACGCAGCAACCATGTCCTGGAGCCCAGTTGTCCGCGCAACTGCCTTTGCCTGGAGGACTTTAAGTATGTTCAGTGCACGAACGCCCATTTAACCCATGTTCCCCTGGATTTGCCCAAGACGGCGGCTATTATTGATTTGAGCCACAATGTGATTGCCGAACTGAGGCCGGAAGATTTTGCCAATCTCTCAAGAGCGGTGGAAATCACTCTTAATCACAATTTGATCAGTCACATAGACAAGGAGGTGAGTTGTGAAGTTTGTTTTGTTGTTTACATATGTAAATATTATTTAATATTATTTAATCAAGAATTAATACTAAAAGCTTTATTTTTTTCAGGTTTTCCAAGGCTCAAAGCGTTTGCAGCGGTTGAGATTGGCCAACAATCGCCTTACCAAAATTGATCCTGACACCTTTTCTGCCGCCAAGGAGCTAATTCAGCTTGATTTGAGCAATAATACGATTACCCAGCGACTGGATGGCTCCTTCTTGAACCAACCGGATTTAGTCGAGTTCAGTTGCTCCAATTGCAGCTGGACGGAATTACCGGAGCAGACGTTCGAGAATATGAGTGCCCTGCAAGTACTCCGCCTGAACAACAACGATTTCAAACAGGTAAGCAGTTGAGCGCCAAAACTATCGCACTATCGTTGGAGCCGGGTTCCCCTACTTGCTCCTACTGCTTGCTATCGTTCTATCGATAGTTGGCGCAGCCCCTACGTTATATAGTCGTCTCACTCTGGCTCACATTGTGTGTTTTTTTGACAGCAAATCAATACGCGAGCTTTCACACCGCTAAAAAATTTAATTAAACTGAAGCTGCCGGAGCTGGACCAGGCCAACATCGAGGAGCTGTGCAACTTGCTCAAGTCCATCGATAACATCAGCTTCCGGCACTTTGATGTCAGCTGCTACGAGCTGGTTTTGGGCACCTCCTTCAACGAGAGTCTGATTACGGTCACGGATCCGCCGTTCAATCGGATTACGGGTCTGCCCACACTAGCCACCAGCACAGCGAAGCCAGCCACCGGAACTCCAGCACCGCCACGAACGGGTAAGTAAGCTGTTCAAACAATGGTGGGATTGGATTCAAGACAATCATCATATTAATGCTGTCTATTTTGGCGTTTAACAGCGACTCGCAATCGGGGCAAAATGGCCAACAGCACAGATGTGGTCAAGGCCGGAATCTTGAGTTCGGTAACCGAGAGCAACAGCGGGGTCAGCGTGGAGACGTCCACCGAGAAGGAGAAGCCCTATCAGGTGCCCATTTCCCAGGAGGCCATCAACACGTTGCTTATCTGTGAGTAAACTAGGTTTTAAATTAAATTTTAAGAGTAAACGTTACTGAACCTCTTGCTAACATTCTCCTCTTCCTTCCAGGCATCATGGTTTTGGCCGTGATTGGGATTGTCATTGGACTAATTTGCCGCAAGGATATTGGCGGCATCAAAACCAAATGCTGCCGCACTAGCAAACCAAAGGAGCCAAAGGATCAGGTCCATCCCACTGAGGAGATACCATTGAATAAGCTAGCCTAAGAGAACTTTCCAAAAAAAATCAACACGGACAAGAAGAAAAGAATCCTATCCTCCAGTTTTGAGAACAAACCAATTCCATTTTGACGGCATTTTCGCTAGATTACAAATAGATTTAATTGAATCAATTAATTAGTTAACTACTTGGCGTCGCCTCTAACTGACGTCACACCTAATTGTAGTTTATTCTCCATTTGTTTGTTCGCCCACACCACCAGGAAGTGAATTCCCAATCCTTTTGTTAGGTTCTAGTTGTTAGTCGGAGTAGGTTAAGCTGCCTGCCTAGTCGCTTAGCGTTCTTTGGGATCCCAGACCCGCAAACACACACCAAAAACATATGCACACACCCCGCGCACACACACACTCCTGGCTCTGTCCTAGGTTTAGATATTTCCATCGCAACACTTAAATTAATGTAACACCTAGATACTTTAGTTCTTAGAGCTGTATTTAGCTAAATATGAATGTATAGACTTTTGCCAAAATACAATAAAAGTAATTATTGTAAATAGTAAGCAATGGAAAATGTGTTTCATAAAGATAACATTATTTTAGATATGATTATTTACATAAGATATTGGGGGAAAAAGGCACATCTGTATTTATGTAAGCCTTGTTATCTTTGTTTACTGAAATCAGAAAATTCTCTGGTCCAGCTGAAACTCAACACCTGATAACCTTGATTGCTATCCCACACTTATCCTATCATATATTTATCCCCAGACAACAGACAACAAGAATTAAGCAACGTATAAACATCGTAAAATATTGGCAAGATAAATAAACAAGCAGTAGCCAACGAATTGTGGGAAAAACAGAATGGGATAGCACGTGGCCCGGGTAGAGGTCCAATAAAAATCATCAACACAGCCCCAAAAACGAAACCGATTAATTTCGGGGGAAACGGAGGAGTCGTCTCTCTCTGGTGGCCAACAAATTAGAATACCAGCAGAGGGCAGAGGGGGAGAGCAAACATGGCGATTGGGGCCAAAGTCAGGCGATCGAATGGCAGATGAAGCACTCCCTATCGCTACACCCCTATCTCGCAGCTCCACCTATGAATGCCGATGGCATGCAATCGCGTGGCCACAACAATGTGGCGGCTGTTGGAAGCCGAACTAAAAACAAAACAAAAAAGCAACAGATTGGGATTTAGATTAGGTTTAGTTAGAAACTTTTTTGAAAATACCCTAAACATTCGTAATGAAACACCCAACCCAAACAGAGTCCGAGAAAAGTTAAAGTCCTGGAAAATTAGATGCAAAGCTTAAAAATGTACAAAAAAATGATATCATTATCAAAGTCTTTTGTTGAAAATCTACAAAACCCATGTGCACCCATTTTAATGATTTTGCATTAGTTTTATTACTCTCAACTATCTCTCGCATTCCCCTTACCCTTCAAAATCCTAGGGTATTTTATAAGAAAACAAACCTATCCAATCTTATCAGTGAAAACGCTCGCAAAAAAACAAAATAAATACGAGGAAGCTAATTCTCGTGGCACGGGCATTTGACCTAATTTCAAGATAATAGATTGTATATAAACACCGCCACACTGCCCCCTAAAAGTAAGCAAACACCTGTAACCCAAATTAAGTTGAACAAACTTGGGGTTAAATATACATTTGGTATCCAAGGTGCGCCTGTATGGGTGTAAATCAACAAAATGCGTTTTAACAAAAACAGAAACGATGAATAAAAAACAAGAGGAAAACAAAGAGAAAAAGTAAATGGTAGCATAACGTTTGCTCGGATTTAGATCAACTAACTAATATTAATTCAATGCATAAAAAATACTAGTTATATAAATAGTTTATCAATGAAATCTTAAAATAACCCAAGGAATCAATCAGGAAACACTCTTTTTCTAACAAGGAATATTTACTTATTTAAGGTAGTTGCAATAAATCTTTTAAGATTAAGATCTTTAAAGATAAAGATCTCAAGGAAAGTCCATTCATAAGTAGCAATCATTCGACGCCCATCGACAGCTTTGGCGATTCTATTTCGACTTTATTTTTGTTTACAAATTCATTTCGCAACTTCCGCAATTAATGGCGTAGCATTTTGGTCAAGAAAAGGGGGCCTAAAGAGGGGGACGGCCCGGGGGTAGCCATTGAGGGGGAATGACGTGAACCTGGCCGACGTGCATTTTACTTTGCAATTTTAACTCGACTGAGTCACACTCGTTTTAGCCGTGAAAGCATTTAATATTTATGAATCTTCTCTCGCCGCTCTTTGCGGTTAACTGCTAGCTCACTTACCTCCATGACCAGGCTGACGCAATCCTGCGACTCCTTGCAGTCCAGCAGAGCCACCACATTCTCATGATGCAGCTCGGTGAGCTCCTTCAGGATCTTGATCTCCTTGCCGAGCAGATTCTGCGTCTTTAGCTGTCCCTTCTTCGTGATGCACTTGATGGCCACCGGCATGTGTTTCTGCAAAAACCAAAACAACACAAAAAGAAAGAAATTGAATTGAGAAACATTTCATTAATACTTAATCAAGGGGTTAGTCACTGCAAAGTCATTGTACGGGCAACCGAATTATAAACCAAAGTCAACGAAATGAATCAATTCACTCGCTTTGGAATTCAATTGACATAAAAAATTAGCAAAAAACAAAACTCACTTGGGGGTTAAGGTTTTGCTTTTTTGGAATTGTTTTGATTTGGAAGCACAAAGGGGATTGTTTGTTTGCGAATGATGATGTGCATATTTTATGGCCAAAATAATAAAGTTCTTTATCGGTCATTTACTTAAGAAGCTATTTGGAGAGTTACTTGTGGATTCACTGGTTGATCGATGTTCCATCACCTGATTTTTAAAGTAATCCCATCATAAATATAGTTAAATTATAGGAAAAATTAAGAATACTTTAAATTTATGCACTAAGTTCATTAGCTTTACTATGTTTACAGTCTTCCACTTTGTTTATAAATTAAAATCAAAAAGATTTTTGTCTTTTCAGGTCCCTGACCTGCCTACACTATAAGAATCATAAAGAGACAGCCGCTGCTGCAGCTCTGCTTTAGAGAATTCAAACTCCTCCTGCTGCTTCAATCTAAATCCCATAATCTGTGCATCCAGCTGTTGCCATAAATTTGCCTTTGAAATGTTTACATTCTCCTTGAGCAAATGCCTTTGGCCTGCTTCAATTAGCACGCACCGAAACGGGGAAATAATGCCGGGAAATGCAAATCGTGATCCCAGAAGCGGCGGCCCGCTCGGTTGGGCGTTATTATTAGATACGCAAAAACGCATTCAACCGGCGGGCAGACCTAAGGATGGGGTGGGGGGCCCGGGGGAAAGCCCATAATTGCGGTGAATAAGATTGTTTACTCGAGCGCCTGTCGAGTGACGAACTTGGCCGAGACTTGCAGGCCCAGCAGCTAACGGGCTGAGTTAACCGGGCTGATAAGGCCGACGGACGTCGTTTAGTGCACCTCGAGGCCCTGCTCCTTTCCCCCCCCCCTTCGATTTCTCCTGGATGTGGTCACCTTATTTGCTTTTTACTTAGCAGGTGACAATGACTCTTTGTCTGTGTTTGCTCGCTCCGCCGTCTGCCTTGGGCTAAAGCTCATGACAAAAGACGAAAGTGTAAATTTAAACAAGTTTGCCTACTACAAGGAAGCAAAAAACAAGTAAATAGTTATGTATATATATAGTATCGAATGGGTTTTATTCTATTAAGATCAGGGTATCAAAATAAAAATCTTGTTTTGCCAAAAAATTAGCCATAATTTTGTGTGGTTTTAACTCCAACCAAAGGCAAGAATGTTGATTGTTTTAAAATCTTGCTAAATAAGATTTTGTAGGGTAGCTAAGCTATCTTTATTTTTATGTTTACATAGCTTCCAACCATGCATCTGCTGGGTGCATCTGCTAGGTTTCCTCATGGAATATTACCTCCCTGTGTTCACGTGTTGTTTGAATGGAAATGACAATCGATATGTTCTCTTAACCCTCATAATCTCTCGATGTGTGTTATTTATACAATTTACATTTATTCTTTAATATTCTTGTTTCTGTAAGCTGCATTTCAACAAGCTATTCTTGCAGCTTCTGACCGATAACAGCTCCCCTGCACTTTTGTTTGTTTGTTTGAGACGCAATCTTGAAGTGAGTTCAATTGCATCTCTCTGTTGTCAAGCCTCAGCCGGTGTTTGGATGGAGGCTGAACCTGAGACCTCAACGAGATTACAAAAAGGCAATTGGTGGTAAAATCATTACATATTAATATAAGCTCTTTTATTGCCATATTGAAAACAAAGCAAATGTTTCTTATTAAATATAAAAAAAACCTTTAATATGGCATACGTCTTAATTCTCATTATATTTAGCCTTTTACGTCACTCCATTATATTCCATTTACCTTCTATGTTTCGTTGTTTAAGATAATAAAAACGCTAGAGATTAGATTACCCATAAAAATAAAAACAATTGCGGACACCGGACAGCGGAAACCGAGGCAGTTCTTGACCCAATCACCTCAATCATTCAAGCGAGCTAGCGAAAAACTGTGTCAAAAGCGAGCGGGAAAGTTGCCCGCACCTGGCACCTTGTGGAAAATGGAGAGAGAGCGACCTCCGATCCCGGAGATTTCCAAGCACCCCAAAAGGTGCAGCGTGAAGTTAGTTGGATATTTTTCCATCAATCAAAAACACAACATATACCCAAAAAAAAAAAACAGGGAAAAGGTTCAACGGACTGGGTGGCTCGATAAGGCGAGGTAATGCGGTCTAAGGTGCAACGGCCCCTCCAACTAACAACAAGAAAGGAAAACATTTCTTTTGGCCAAAAATAGCTAACGAAAAAGATAATAATTGCGCAGAAAAGAGTGCGAGAAAGAGTGAAGTCAAAGACAAAAGCGAGCGAAAAGAAAAATAATGTGCAGCGCCTCATCCACAGGCTAGGCCAAGCCAAGTAGCGTCGTATCTGATGGATACAAACAACTTCAACTGGTTTGGCGGGTGAAAATGTAGCTCTGGTACCGTACCGCCGTAAACTTTTGCAAACAAATCGCGGAAATTCTCATTTTTTTGCGACGCAAAACTTTTATTTCAATACCGCATATATCACGCCCGATCGGATCACACATCAGGCGGCTAATTTATATAGAATAATAACAAGCACCACCGATCTGGAGCTGAGAACATGCCAAACTAGTTTGGGTGAGTAATACCTTGGATAATTGGTATATTATGCTGGAAGATGTCTGGCGGCGCCATTTGCTGAATAATTTATTTGTTAATTTCGAATATTGTTTCAGTCTGCACGTGTGCTTAACTTGTTCTTATCGTCACGAAAATAGAAAGGTGATTTCGAGTTAATGGGATGGGATTCCTTTTGTTTTCAACTTCAGTCTATTTAAATTCGAATTAAAATTAAGTCATTCACATATTTTAAACAAACTTTAAGCTCTGCATTCGGAATTTCTGTTTAAACTAATTTTCCAAATGATTTGTGTGATTTAGAAACCATTCAGTGTTTGAAGACTGCTCTGAATTTATTTAAAATGTATTAAGGACTAGTTTTATAATTGATTTCATGTGGCACTAAAATTACAGCCTTTAAAAAATACTAAATAAATTTCTAAGAAACATTTGCTAATTATTTTAATAGGGGCCTGCCCAGAAGCTTCAGATTAGAAACCAATTTAAATCACTAACTCATAACAAACCCAGCGATTAAAGCCGATCCCAATCTATCTCAATCTCAATCGCAATCATTCTCAAGACGCATTTTCAAAGCCAGCAAATGCAGCAAATGAAGTTTAGAGGCGACGACAAAATCAAATGCAAAATGAAATTGCATTTTTCGCTATGGACAAACAAAGTGTATGAATATGCAATTGAGAACCGAGTACCGATTGCACAATTCAGGCTCTGTGACTGAAGAAGGCGGGGGCAGTCTGGAAATACAATAAACATTACACGCGCTTAGAACGTAATTTTTGCATGATTCCCGGGGGCAGCCAGCTTATGCAATTGGCGGGCGATAAAACGGAGCGTTCGTTCTGTGGAATATGGAAACACGTGTCGTCTGGTTTCGCACATGCCGTCGTATCCCCCAGATAAAGATTGATGGCTTCTCATTCATGATAGTGAAAATAATGGAAACTAACCAGACAGTCCATACTTTGCACTGCAGCTGGCATTTATTTTTGGCTTCGGATCCTCTGCAGGGGATCTTCTTTTAGAGTATCTTACGGATGTGTATCTCTGGGCCCTGCACATGTTACACACTAGTTCTTTGACTATTTTTAGCAAATCTTCTGTTGCCGCCGAGCACGTGCAGACAAAAGATACATTTCTGGAGATACTGGAAATGCCAAGCACTCCGCATTGCCTTGTCCTTCGAGCTGCTTAAGTAACCCAACAGATTACGGCAATGTTAAGTCATGGAAAGAAATCGAAAACCGGCGTGTAGCTCCCGCAAACCAGTTAAGCGTAATGGCCATAAAAGGAAAGACGCGGAAAGTTAAGTCTACTCAACTCGCATCCGACTTTTGCCTAAATGAATTTAATGGTTTGAAGCTAAATAAAATATATATATAGGTATTAGGTACAGCATTTTTAAGCTATTATTTAAATTATAAAAATACTTATAAATAGGTCTTGTTGAAAATATAATAAAAACAGGATATGTTCGTATAATTTTTAACAAATGCAATATCAATTAATTAACTCTGAATGCAGCTCTCTGTAGGCAGTTTTTTAACTTTAAAAACCCTTTTAATCTAATAACAAAAGTAATGTGATAAATTAAAGTAACTTCAACAAGATTCCAATTATTACTTTTCGATTTTCATTACATGATTAACGATCATTACTTGAATTTCTACAGTCTCACAGAAAAATAAAAACCAAATAAAAGAAACCCCAAATGGAAAAAAACCAAAATTAAATCGTCTCTCGATACAGATCGCTAGTGGATAATGGGCCAGAAAGAGAGAGACCATTAATGACAAATCCATCCACGGTGACAGAGATGGAAAGGTTGAGGGTGACTGAGGAGGGTCTTACGTCGTGTCTGGATGGAAAAGAGACAGACAAGTGAATCGTAATGAAGGTGGTGGTGGTGTACGTGTGAACCGATTGTGCCATTGTTATTGTTATTTTTGCTGTCACACTGCATTTGTAATTAATAATGTGATTTTATTTACACAGACGAGACGAACTTGGGCAATTTAGAAAAAAAAAGGAAAACAAGAAAACAAAAGTTGATAAGAGTTATTTTTTCTTTGCTTTGTTGCACTAATGAAAACACGATCGTTGAACGAGAAAAACAGAACGCAGCAAATGTTTTGCGAAAGATACATCATTTTGCTGATCATATGGAATAAGCAGATAAACACCCCCATATGTTATGTGATATATATATACTATATAATGGATATACACAACACACAGATTCCGAAAACAGCTGATGCAATAACTGGCAGCTGTTGCCGCTTCGAAAAGCTTTTCACTCTCTGCGTGTTTTCTGTTTTGATTTGTTTTTTGTTTTGCTTATATTTGTATCGAATAAAATACACAGAAAAAGGCTCATTCATATTAATGATTTAACCATTTAGGATGCCCAACTAATTTAATCGATGCATGAATTCATGTTGAATTGTTTATGAGCGCTGATAGCAGTTGCTTGACCTGATCGCTATTTGACCAACTGGTTAAGCCTGATGACAGTTAAAAGTATATTATAATGTTTAAATTTATTATTAGGATTTATTAGCTTATTAAGAAATATATGTAGAAACTTTAACTCATTACTTGGCTTGTAGAGATGAAAGCAATAAAAAGGCAGTTAAGTTTTGAGTGAATCATTCTGCTTTTTTATTACAAACTTCTACATAAATATGAACAAATATAATACTATTTTTAACTCATATCGAATTTTATTATTATATATTTATATATTATAAAATACCGATAAGAATTTCTCACTCCCTAACGCGCCTAACAATTGTTTAGAATTAATTATTTCTGCCACGACCCTGAAATAGTTCAAAAGCACTTCTCTACACCAAACGCACATATTGCTCATACGCCCTGGTGTCTGTATATAAATAATACGTAGATAGGCTTCTGCGTGGGGCTCTCGCGAAAAGAAATCGCTCCAAAGCACGTGCGTGTGCCAGCAGCTGAACCGAAATTCGCTTAGAAAAATGGGAAGGCATAGAAAATAAACAATAGAAAGACGCAAATTTTGAAGGAAAACAAAAACCAACCACGCCTGGGCAACAACAAAGGGCTGCGCGATTTTGCTGGACTCTCAGCAGTAGTTTTATTTTGATTTTGCACATTGGTATGCGAATTATTTAAATTTTTTAATTGCGAATTATTTAATATAAAAATAAAGTGTGCTAAAAAATGTTCTAGAAAATATCTGAACCAATATTTAGGAGTTGTTTTCAGTCCAAGGCCTTTGCATTTTTTATCAAATTGAATTGCATTACTTATATTTATTAAATTGGATGATATATTATCCAAATTCACCTTATATATAATTAAAAAAAATATATATTTATATAAATTTAACCTTAAAAAACATTCCATACTTTTTTTTCACTGTAATCAGCTGATTTTCACTTAATTTCGCGTCATTTGCCGGATCCTCTTTTTCGGCCTTTATTTTTCGCCTTTCCAGCTGGAAACGACGTATTCGTGTTTACCTTTGACAATGGCGCATTGTTAATAACTTGAACGTTTTCAGTTGTTGGTGTTGTTTTACAAATGCGACCAAGCCCCACATTAAAATGAAAACAATAACAAAGCGCCGAATCAGTCATAAAAAAACAGGTTACTAATATGACGGAATTGTAAGCAACGGAAGGTGGGGTGAGGGGGTGATTGTTGTTGTTTTGGTATTATTTTTGGATTCTTACCTTGCGATGACGTCCCTTGTAGACGACGGCAAAGGCGCCGTGGCCAAGCATATCCTTGGAGCTGTATTCATATTCCCCGACAATATTCATTATGCGAGGATGCGACGCCTGGATGTGCTCCCTCCGTTTCCGTCTTCGTCTTCGCCTCCGCTTCCCGCACTCCCACTTTTACACCCCCTTGCTATCACACGGACACGAACACACACTCGCACACACGGCTGTTGGCTCTTCCTCTGCTTTACTTTGCTTTTGCTTCTGCCTTTGGCTTTGGCTTTGCCTTCCAATTGCAATTGTGGAAAATCAATTTTTTTCTTTTCAACGAATTGTGGGCACTTGACGATCTGCTTTTCACGTAACGCACGTCTGCTTGGCCTGTTTGGTCACCTGGTGGTTGATGGCCAGAACGACTATTAACGGCCACTCACTCGAATTTCACTTGTAATTGAATTAATCTGTGTCTTTTTTTTTTGCTCTCGGCCGTGTGAGATTGTGTTTTCAGTGTGGTATTGGTTTTAATTTGCGCCCCCACACCGCACGACACAGGATTGATAGCACACCCACTCACACACGCATGGACGCCGTCGATCGTCTCGGTATCTGTCTTTGTCAATTTTTGATTTTGGTCCCAGCGAAAACTTTGCAAAATTCAATTTTCCAACTACTTCGCCAGAGAGAAAAGTGGAAAAAGGTAAAAGACAAAAACACGACTAAGAATTGGAGGTGATGGGGATGTTCAGTGTTACCAGTTGAGGTGGACGAAGAAAAAACCAGGCAAATAAAATACCGATAATACCAAAATTCTGACAATCGTGAAAAAATATAAATTACAAATAAAAATAATTTTTGATCAAAATAAATAAAGCAGCGGTCAACGACCTTGGATGAGTAAACAGCTAATCGACTATTTTTGTTTTGACCTATACATAAACAACTTCCCTACAAAACAAAAACATTTGATCAGCTGTTTGCTCTCTATGTTTTGCTGCAGCGGCGGTCAATGACCTTGGATGAGCGAATAGCTGATCGAATGATTGGTTTTGCAGGGAAGTTGTTGATGTTTGTCAGAGCAAAACAAAAATAGTCGATCAGCTTTTCGTTCATCCGAGGTCGTTAACCGATGCTTCAGGAAAAAAAGAAACTGCAGCTCAACATTTTATATATAATAAATATAGAAAATATTAGCAATTAATTAAAAAATAAATAATTAACTAAGATGCCTGAGGATGCGATTCCTTTTTCAACTTATAATTTATATTTCCATTTGTTATGTTCTTATTTTTATATTTTTCTATTCGATACTTAAACCATCGATATAATCCATCAATATCGCGAAATTGTATAATGCATGTATGGTGTTGTGATGTTTTGAATTGCAAATGCTCTGACCAACAATTAACTGTTAAATTAATTGCTTACATTTTTATGAACAATAAATCGTACCACCGTTAAAAATAATAATTTCCAATTTTATTACACGAGAAAAAGTGTTGCTGTGTCAAAGTGAAATTATCGTAGCTGGTAACACTGACTTTACCATTGTGCATTCGTCGAGGGCAGAATCAGAAAAACATAAGAAAAATCCGGTTAATTAATAGAAAGCGCGGCGAAAATAGTTAAAGACTATTTGCAGGGCCGCATGATTGCTTCTGATTACCAAAAAAGGCAAGTAGCTCCGCTAAAAAGGCGAAATACTATACGTTCTCGACCCGCGTGTGTGTTCAGAGAGTTTGTGGATACATAGTGCATAGATAACAAGAGAAATTGTGAGGAGGGGCAAAGACATTATAGAACGTGGACTGATTCGAAGTTGTGTGTCTTGCAGGAATCGACCAGTTGAGCTGAAATAATGAGTGCGTCGAGCGAGGGCGTCGCGGGAGGAGGAGCTGTGGGTGGCGGCGGCGGAAGTACAGCTACAGCGCCATCAGGTATGTTGAACGATATCTCAGTGGAATGTATACATATATGTATATACTCTGTGGAATAAACCCTGTATTAGCATTGTGCGATTGTGTGCGTATGTATACATAACATTTCGCCTCTCTTTTGCTCTCGCATACGCGCACTGTTTGTTTCCTATTCCTCTTTCTGCCTCACTTTCGCAGCACTGCTGCTCTTATTCTGCCTCTGTGTGTGTATGTGTGCTTTGTTGTTACTGTGCATTCGTGGCAGGGTTGCCAACAGCCCTGTAATAGCTGTCTAATTATTTGCGAATTCAGACATCGCTCCTTTCGCTATCCATCTTTTTCTTGTCCGTCCATCGTTTGTGTATTCCGTGTGGAACTTTCAATTAAAAAACTCACAGAAACCGAACACTGCCCGCCCGCACAGCCCCTCTGAAAACCATTAAGATACGCACACAACAACTGCATCCCCATGCACTGCCATCGTTGTCCCTGCTGCCGTCATTGCATCCATCATCCTCATCATCATCGGTGGCGTCCGCATCCGCATCTTCATCCTCATCTTTGGTATCGCATTCGCATCCGCCACTGCAGCTGCGCGGCGTCATAAACAAGTACTCATTGCCATCCTCTCATTTGACATCCTCTGCAGCACACTCGGCGGTGGCCGCCAAGATCACCCACGTGAAGGCCGACGGCGGCGGTGGAATCTCCATTTCCGGTACTCCGATCCTTAGCGCCGGAACCATCAAGGTGGCCGCAGCCAATCCCATTCAGCAGGCTTCTCTGGCGGGCACACCGATATCCCTGAATACGGGACAAGCCACTACGGCGGCCTCTATACGAGCTATCGGCGCTGGAGGCCAGTCCACGCAGGTCCGCGTCATGATGCCCATGATCAAGCAGTTGGAGAATGTCACGGCGACGGGAAGGACTCAGATCACAGCCATACCAGCTGCTCCGGCTAGAAGTGTGTCCAATGCTTCGATTACGGTCACAAGACCGGTGACACAGGCTTATCTGCCGCGAGCCAGTGTCACGGCCACCCAGATGGGTGGCGTTGGCGTGGGAGTTGGCCAGCGCTTGGTCACACCCCTAAGAGCCACCTCCTCGGGTTCGGCCACCTCCGCAGCGCCCACGGGCCTCAGCACATCGGGTGGCTTTGTGCGAGGAGCAACGGCCTCGGTCAGCAGGAGTGGAGTTGCGGTATCATCCCAGCCGCCTTCCACGGTGATCTCGTCCAGCAACAGTGCCACATGGATGCAGAGTCCGACGGGGCAGGTGCAACTGATACGGGCCATCCATCAGCCGCGCCAACGCATCATCACCACATCGGCAGGCGTGAGCGGTGCCAGCGTGGTGACCACTGCTACTCCAGTGCAAGCGCCAACGGGTGAGTTTTGTGCCGCAGTAATACCCAAAAGCACGTCCATTAATTGTTTTCCCTTCGAAACAGCTCTATCTGTGTCAACTGGGCAGCCTCTGACACCCCAGCAGGCTGCGGGTCCTGGCGGTCCCCAAGCTTATGTGGCCACTGTCCTGCCACAGAGGCAGCACCAGGCAACGCTGGTGTACTCCTCCAACGTATCGACGCCAAATGCTAATACAAATCCTGGCCAGCAATTTAATCCACGCTTCGCAGTGGCCACGCCCACAACAACGCCGGGAGGAACCACAGTAACGCCTCGGCAAGTGCGTCCAATACCGCTGGGCAAGAGCTTTCCGACTGCCAAGTTAAACACGACCAGCATTAGCATCAGGGCTCCGAGCATCCCGCAGCTGAATGCCAGCGTAACGCCATCTCAAACGCCCGTCAGTGTCTCTGGCGGAGCTACAGTGGCACCTGGGCGAGGACCAGGAGTCGGTGGCACTGCTCTGACAGCCACTAATTTGCACACAACAAGGATTATCCAACTGCAGCAGCCGGCGACGGGAACTACGCAACAGATCATCGGATCCGCTGCCCGCCTGGCCGGCAATGTGATGCTACAGCCTTTCGTGATGAGCACCACGGCAGCCGCAAAGATGGGTAAGTCAAAAATCAAGGAATTTATCTCCCTTAAAGGTATTTTAATGTAATTATGTTGCAGGAATTCGACCACCTGTCACCATGACGGCCAAGGTGCAGCCATCGCTGACCATAACACAGCTGAATCCCATCGGCAAACTGTCCACAGCCGGGGGAACAGGCGGTCCCACAATGACGCCGCAAGGCGTGGCCAGCATTCAGGCGGTGTCCGTGCCAAATGTCTCGGCAGGTGTGGTCAATCCCAGTTCTGTTACGGGGGCCACATCAGCGGCTGGCGGAGCAACCGTTTTACCCCTGACCATCAGCGGCAGAGGCGGTGCCGTTGGTCCCGGTGGCAACATCCTAACCGGCACACTGACGCCCATCAAAAATGCAAGCGGAGGCATCAAAATGATGATGACACCGGCTCCCACGGCTGCTACACCAGGCTCAGAGGGACCTGGAAACAGTGGCCCAACCGTAGGAAGTTTCCAGCGCACCTGGAACCCAGTTGTGGCTTCGCAAAGCCAGTTAATGAAGGTGCGACTTGATTTCGCATAGCTTACTGTCCGTATCTCTTACGTATTTCCATTCTTCTTTCTACTCAGATCGATGATAAGGGAAGTGCTGCCACAATCTACTACGAATCTATGCCGGCCTCAGCCTCGACGGGTGTACTATCGTTGACCACCACCACGGTGACGCAGAGCACACAGGCACAGCCACAGTTGGTGAGCAGTGCCGGCGGCAGCTTGTCGGTGTCCTCTTTGCCCTTCGCTAGTCATGCGCCCACGGGAACTGGAGCCGGATCAGCCGGAGTTGGATCGCAGGCCACATTTACTGTATTGCCCTCAGGAGCTGCCGGCGGAGGAGCAACTACTACTCGGACCATAGGCGGCCACCAACAGCTGATAATTCCAGCAGGCGCCAATAGCGCACCGCCGCAGCACATGGTGATACCTTTGCACACTTCGGTGAAGGTAACAACGACGGGAGCGGGCAATCCGCAACAGGCTGCCGCCGGAGGTGCCGCGGGATCGCTGGTGCCCAACTTTATGCGCAAGCGGGATGCAGAGGGTTCGCCCATCCGAGCGGCAAAGAATCTGGCGCCCACGTTGCTATCAATGGCGAGCAATACTAGTGGTCCAAGTCCGGGAACCACCTTCAATCTGCAGCCCGTGTCTGTGGCGGTGCCGACATCCAGCGGACTCAACTCTGGGCTCACCGTGGAAGCGCTGGCCAAAAAGGAACGGGAACGGGTTAGTACACATGGGGTGCTGCCGAGCAGCGGCGGTGGCGCGATAAATGTGGCATCTACAGCAGCTGGCACCGCGGTTTCTTCATCGAGAAACTCTCGAGCAGAGTCGCCGGCTTCCTCGGATGGCTCCACTACTGTGTCGGCGAACTCCTCTCCCGGTGTTGATCAACAACAATTGCAGGACAGGATTGGTGATCCGCCACCGGCTGCTAGTGCCAGTGGACGCGATAATGCCACACACTTTAACCCCATCAATGAGGTAAGTCTCGAATAACAGACTTTAGATAAATATAAACAAAGTTTATTTTCTCCTTGAAGCTGTACCCATCACACCAATCCATGCAGCAGGGCTTGAGTCACTCCTCCCTGGGCGCTCGTGGCGGCAACAGCGCCTTTGTGGATGTGCAAGCACCGACGCCACAACAGCAACAGCCACCTCAGCAGCAAGCAGCTCACCTGGTGGTGGGTTCCGCCTCGCAATTGCAACAGCAGCAGGCAGGTCCTCGACTGAACGGCACGGGCAATAGCTCCAGCTCTAGCTACGACTGCTCCGCCAGGAAGAAGCCGCGACGATCAACGTGAGTTTAAGCAAAGCATATCTTTCTCTGTGGACTTCACTGGTAATTTCCCAATTCCTCACAGCAATGACAGCCAGCACTCTGCGCAAAGCCAGGCATCTCTGTCCCTGCCACCGCCCAGTGCTGAACCAACTGCCCCAACTGCGGCTGCCTACATGCAGAAGCATAACAATGGAGGACTGCTGGTGGCCGCAACTGCAGCGCCACCGGGCGTGCCGGCAGCCAATAGTGCGCCAGGCGATGCCAACCATCGGAATAGTACACCGGCCGTGACGGGCAACAAGGAGAATGCCAATCCGGTGGACTTTGTCATCCGCCGTCCACGCAACTGTGCGCTGCTCAATGTAAGTTCTGGCTGAATGCCTCATCTCGTGATCGCTTTGCTATAGTCTTCCCCTCTTGCAGACATATAAGCCCACCCACAAGTTGGCCAACAATCACTTCCATCGGTATACCGATGTTAAGCCGAGAGAGGAGCGTCGTGCCACTGTGATCGATTTGGCCAATCAACCGAATGTCCAGGGCAAAATCAATGGATGGAAGATTTATCATTTGAGTTCGCAAATGGAAGACTTGGTAAGGGCAATAAACTATGATTATTTATTAAAAAGCTAACCATCCTTTTTATGCGCTATACAGAACGAATCGGAAATGGTCAGCTTGGGCCAGCTGGAGGTTATGCTCAAAGATCTGGAGAAGGACAAGGATAAGCATAGTGAAATGGAGCGTGTAACGGAGTTGTTAAAGGTATGCTTCTTATGGTTAACCCTATAACCGTTCAGTATTAATAGAATTCCTATTTCAGGGCAATATCCAACGAAGCAAGATCATCACCGAGGGCATCAACGAGGCACAGAGTCAGCTCATGAAGATCTTTGAGCACAAGCCACACGTATCGGACATAATCAACAGATGTGCATCCAAGAGGAACTTCAAGAAGCGCGAGAAGATCTAAAGGGGGGGACAAAGGGACAAAGGCCACAGAAATAGCCAAGGATCTAAATCTAATTTGATTTAATTCGGAATCTACAATATTCCACACATACTTTAAGTTGACTTTGGCTATTTCTGTGGCATCTCTGATAGTGTGTACATTGACTAGGTTAAGCCATTTAGATTTAGACTTAAACTTAAACCTTAAACACCTTGAGATTTGTAAGACAAACCAGAGTTACAAAGAAGACAGCAATATTTTTTCAATTTCCTAAGCTTAAAATACACCAAGTTGAGTTGTATTTAGTAAAAAATGGTTTATTTGTTGTATTTTGGGTATATTTGAGGATGTTGCCTACATGGGCGGCGGCGGTGGAACGCCGTTGAACATGGGATGCATGGCAGCGGGCCGCGGTGGTCCTGGCATTGGGAATCCTCCGCCGGGAGGTCCCATCGCCCGATGCATATTTGGCGGCGGCGGCGGCAGAATCTTGGGCTCGAACTTGAAGGCAAACTGCAGGAAGAACTGCTTGGTGTCGCGATTCCAGTGCGTCCAGAACTTGCCTTCGCTTTTCTCCACCTCCCGCGACGGCACCTTGAACCCAATGGTCTCGTACGGCTCGGAGGCGAACAGCAGGTACTGCCACTTGCGGTCTGGCGGCTCAATCTTTTGCTCGTAGGCGGACATGAAGCGATGACGCGGTACGATGTTCTCCGAAATTTCCGGGTAATCGATTTGGAACAGCAGCGACTGCTGGCCATTGCTGAGCTCTCGCTGCTTGGTAACCCTATAGCCAGGCCGTCCGATTTTCACGAACTTCTTGGGCTCCACGCGCGGCTTCTCCGGCGCCAGCAGCGACGACGGTGCCTCCTTGGCCTCCTTGGCGGCTCGACGGGCCAGATTCTCCTGATGCTTCTTGCCCTGCGTGTGGGCCAGGTAGCTGCCCTCGTTGTTGTGCAGCGTCAGGCACAGCTTGCACTCGTAGGAGCCCAAGTGGTTCTTCATGAAGTACGGATCCTTGTTTAGGTCGATGGTCTCGAGGGCGAGCTGCCGCAGACGCTCCTTCCGGTCGCGGTTCGTCTCCGACCATGAGGCCACGCCTCCGCTGCCGGTCTTGCCACCGGCACGGTTCTGGAAGTCCATTTTCGGTTTCTTTTATTGAGTTTTCTAGCAAAGAAAAACGTTTTCGCGTTGGGCTGAAATTTTTCGGAAAATTGTTGTTGGTGTAGAGAACAGGGTTGTTAACACTACTACTGGCAGTTAGTGATGGGAGTACAGAGTACAGAGTGGTTACAGGAAACCCGTTATATATTGTTAATAAAAATTTCTACTCATTTTTATAATTAGGCATTGAAGAAAGTTTGATATCCAATTACTTTAATTTATTTATATTTTTATTTAAATTTATATTACCAATACTGCATGCTACATATTAGAGGTATTCTTCTGAAGTCCTGGGGTATTTTTCAATACTCAAAGAGCAGTCACTCTTTGCTTATGGTTGCACATGGATCTTTTTTCGATTTCAAAAGTGAAAAACGGCAAGACCAAAGTTAAAAATCGAAACAAAAAGGCCATATTCATGTAAAATAATGTGTAATGTGTTAATCAAGAAATAAAGGAATTTAAAAAAAGTTCTTACTTGGCCTCGGCCGGAAGTCAATAATCATAGACGTCCGGGCCTCACATTGTGTGTGTGTGAATCAATTCAATTTTCTTGCGACATTTCCATGGAAAACTGGGAGGAAGGCGAGAATTCCTAACTTGTAGCATCGACACTGGACGCCAGGATGGATAGCAAGGGGCAGGAGCTTGGCATCGTTGGTCCACCACCGGCAATGGCGACTTCCAGCGACAACAGGGCCGATGCTCCTCCGCTGCCAGCGTCGACGCCTTCGACGAATGCCAGAACTGCAGCACCGCCCAGACGGATTATCAAGACGATCAATCTGGATTTCAAGAAGCTCAAGGAAGCTGGCCTGGACAGAAAACTGGCGGAGGTGCTAAGCAAGCAAAATCCAGGTGCAAGGACGGGAATAACACCCTCGCCCAGTAGTAGCAGCGGCTCTTCCCCTGTCGCTACGCAGTCTACATCTGCGACTGCGACGGCAGCGACATCGGCTGCGGCTGCATCGCAACAGCCACAATTTCATAAGCCTGGTAATCTTTTGTGTTCTATTCGCATTTATTTAATTTGAATCTGTTAAAAGCCGTTACCATGCTGTGAAGATGCCTCGAATGGCTTGTAAGAGTTTGGGACACAGGGCAGCGGAATGTCACGATGGCGCAGCTGCTTGAGGCGGCGTCAGATAATCATTGGCAAGTTAGGTTCGCTCGATTTTTCTCCTGAGTTCGGATCCCGTTTGGGGGAGGGATATTTTTTTCTGTTCTTAAATTTTATTTTTACCTTTTTTACCTTTTATAATTCCACCTAAAAATCGTGTACATTCTTCGGAGATTTATTAAAATCATTCATTTGGTTGGATCGGTTAGAAGATACATATATTTATGTATTTTTTAAAATGAATTAGTTAATATTTATTTTAATTAGGTAACCGTCCTATATTTTGTTCATTATTAAGACAATTAAAAAAAAATAAAGATATATATGAAGAATGTATATATTTACGACCTTTCAAGGGTTAATGACCTAAGGAAATCGAATTTGACATCTAAAATGTTTGTCTTACCATGTTCCATCTAAGGTTTAATTAAGATATGCAAATATTATTTAATAAAAAATGTGGAAACAATTTTTTAAATAAAAAAGGAAATACCGGGCTTTAGAAAAATAAATAAAATAAAATAATTATTTTTACAAAGACTGACATTTAAAAATAAAAACCAAGAAACCGAATAGTATGTACACTTTACTCCTCTTGGGCAGATGGATTAATATTTTTTTTTGTTTAAATCCCCCACAAACTGGCTTCAAGTGCCACCTTTGACACCGTCGTTTATATTCTTTCGATGGCGCAGCCTGTAAGTGCGCGCGTCGAGTGAGGTTAAGTCAAGTTTTTGGCCCGAGTTCAAATCCCAGTGCCGGGCCCAACTCCAATTTTGTGTTTGATCGACCAGCGATGGTTTTTTGTGTTGTTTTAAGCTTTATTTAATATTTAATATATAATATTTATAGTCTGCGTGCAAGGATTTTATTTTAATGCATTTACATGCGTATTTACAAGATATTTTTCAGACATTTCAATATTTTCACATCTATTTATATATTTTAGTATAATTTATACATTAAAAATAAAAATAATAAAATTTTATTTATATTTTCCTCTCTCACAGCATTGCCGCAGGCTGTAGTAAAAAGGACTATGATCTCAGATAGTATGGCAACGACGGTGCCGATTCAACCGCCGCCGTTGGCCACGACTTCTTCTAGCTCGGAGCGCTCTATGCACGTCAAGGCTATGTTAAAGAATAGGATTCTTCACAAGAGCATAAACTCTTCCTCCCAAACCCAGAAGCCGAACCTAATGCCAGCACCCAAGACACCACCAGCAGCTGCCCAGGTTTCTGCTCCTCGTAGTGGAGGTGACAGCAATGCTTCTGCTGCTGCTAGTACTAGTGGATCTTTCTCTATTCCCAAGGCCGATTTGAGTGTGCGTCCAAAAAATCCACCATTGCTGCTTAATTTGGTAAATCAATTGCCAAAATATCGTTCCATGTGCATGACCAGAGATAACGTACAGTTGACGATGCAGCAGGAGATACTTCAGCAAAAGACTTTTGAAAAGCATCCTCCTCCTCAACAGAAGTCACCATATCAGCCACAATCTTTGCACATTTCTATGCAGAAATCCTCACAAGATGCGACACATATTCCCATACAAAATCCGCTACAAAATCAGCCACAATCTCTGCATATTTTTAAGCACAAGTCCTCGCAAGAACCACAAAATATTTCTATACAAAATTCATCCCAGGATCCAACACCAATTCCTCCAGCAAATCAATTGATTTCGCCTCCTTCAGAAGCTCCAATAATTCCCCAGAAGAGTCCCTCGCCACCACCCTTGATTGTGCTGGAAAACAAGGTACTGGCCCCTGAGGAGAAGATCGACTTGAGTAACCTGGGATTACCAAGCAGTACTACGATAGTGGCTACTATCCTGAAGACCAACTCACAATCCGCTGCCGAGGCTGTCATCAAGGGCGGCAAGGTTATAATGAATGCCAGCAAGTTTAAGGTGCCGCCAAATAAGCTAGCCGAGATGGCCCAACAGATACGGAATCAGGCCCAGCAGGTGAAACTGAACACACAACCTGAACCAGCAGAGAAACCTAAGATTAATTCCACTGTATTAAAAGAATTCACTGAATCACCAATGACAGCAGAAGCACACGAAGACGGAAGTAGCTTCATGAATCTCTCGCCGGAAGTACAAAGCTTGAATGCTCCATTTGGTGGTGCCGGAGGATGTTCTTTTACTGCAGTGTCGCCAGAAGAAACCGAAAAGGATGTGGAGGCTGAGGATTCTTTAACTGTCACGACGCTTTCTTCCGATAAGCTAGCAAGCGTCGAAGAGAAACGGCCAGAGGAAGAGGAACTGCTCATTGGTAAAATTATGAAAATGGATGATATGAACATACTGCATGCCACATTGGATGTGAGTAGTGATAGCACCAACATTCTACGCATCAGTCCAAATGCTATTCAACTGAGGAGCAGCGTGGATACGGCAAATATGGAGTTATCAGGAGTAACCACTGCAGAGGGGGAAAATGTACCCACTAAAACGGAATCTTTGGTAGACGCAACTCCAATTAAAAGTCATGAAGCTGAACAGTCGTCACAGCCAGATGTGTCATCAAAAGGATGTCTGCAAAACCAGCTTGAACCAGCTACTAATTTGGAACCTGCTAAGGAGACTGATCCCCCAGCCAAGCGAGTCCCCATAAGATCTAAGAAGGCCAAAATCAATTTAGTGCAACGCAATAAAAGGCCGAATATCCCAAACAAAGCCTTGGAGGCAAAGAAAACGAAGCTAGACGACGGCGAGGCAAGCAATGCGGATGACACATCAGGAATTATCGATCACAGTTTGGTTGAAGAGAATCGTTTAAGTGCCGGCGACAAAGGAATCGAGGTAATTGTATATTTTAATGATAAAACATCAGAAAGCGTAAATATTAATTTAAAATCCCAAACAGGTGCCAGATAACGAGGAGCAGGAAGTTTTAGAGTTCAGAGAAGATGATAAGCAGCAGGAAGTCAGCCAGCCCAAAGAAGATAAGAAGCAGGGAGCGAGTAGGTCTAAAAATGATGAAAAGTTGAAGGAAGTCAAAAATTCCAACGGAGATAAGCAGCAGGGAGCCAAAGAGTCCACAGAAGTTGAGTTTAAGAAAGCTTCAAGTCCTGCAAAAGACCCAAAAGCCAATAGCCAAATAGATGTCCAAAATGTTGCCAAATCCTCCATAGAACGTGACTTAACCCAGTTGTATCATCCACCTAAAATGCCCAAAACGAAAACAATTAAAATTAATAGTAATGAGATATCTGAGGAGGACTCACAACCAGCAGCAGCAGCATCCGTCGTCCCTATTGAAATTCCCTCAGAGGAGCAACCGCCGGCACAGGGCGATGCCAATTTGCCATTCCAAAAGGAGTCGCCCACAGAAGTTAATACGTCGGAATCCACTGGAATAGAGAACATAATTACGCACTTGACAGCTGAGAAAGTGACACTGCAGACTATGGAACAGGAAGAAATTCCCCTTGAGTTACATCATCCCGTATGTGTGTCTGCTGCAGGCGGCCGCAATTCCACTTCCAACACCAGTGATCGACCACAACATATTCCTATACTAAATCTACCCCAGGATCCAACACTAAATGCTCCAGTAAGTCAATTGATTTCGCCTCCTTCAGAAGCTCCAATAATTCCCCAGAAGAGTCCCTCGCCACCACCCTTGATTGTGCTGGAAAACGAGGTACTGGCCCCTGACGAGAAGATGGACTTGAGTAACCTGGGATTGCCAAGCAGTACTAGTATAGTGGCCATTATCCTGAAGACAAACTCACAATCCACTGCTGAGGCAATCATCAAGGGTGGCAAGGTTCTAATGGATGCCAGTAAGTTCACGGCGCCACGAAAAAAGCTAGCCGAGGTGGCCCAACACATATGTAATCAGGCCCAGCAGGTGAAACTGAAAACACAACCAGAAGCAGCAGATCCTGAACCCGTCCTTTTACCACCAACAGAGAAACCTAAGACCACTTCCACTTTTATAAAAGAATCAACAATGACAGCAGAAGCACACGAAACATCATCACCAGTTCCTAAAGTCCAATCCGCCGTGGATTTTACAGCCCAACCAATTGCTGAAAATCCCTTAGCCGAAAGTAGCTTCATGGATATCTCGCCAGAAGAACAAAGCTTGAATGCTCCATTTGATGGTGCCGGAGGATGTTCTTTTACTGCAGCGTCGCCAGAAGAAACCGAAAAGGATGTGGAGGCTGGCGGTTCTTTAACTGTCACGACGCCTTCTTCCGATAAGCTAGCAAGCCTCGAAGAGAAACGGCCAGAGGAGGAGGAACTGCTCATTGGTAAAATTATGAAAATGGATGATATGAACATACTGCATGCCACATTGGATGTGAGTAGTGATAGCACCAACATTCTACGCATCAGTCCAAATGCTATTCAACTGAGGAGCAGCGTGGATACGGCAAATATGGAAATACCAGGAGTTACCACTGCAGAGGACGAAATTCTGGCCATTAATGCGGAATCCTTGGTAGACGCAACTCCAATTAAAAGTCATGAAGCTGAACAGTCTTCACAGCCAGATGTGTCATCAAAAGGATGTCGGTTTGAATCAGTGACAGATTTGGAACCTGCTAAGGAGACTGATCCCCCAGCCAATCGAGTCCCCCTAAGATCTAAGAAAGCCAAAATCAATTTGGTTCAACGCAATAAAAGGCCCAGCATCCCAAACAAAGCCTTGGAGGCAAAGAAAACGAAGCTAGACGACGGCGATGCAAGCAATGCGGAGGACACATCAAGAATTATCGATCACAGTTTGGTGGAGGAGAATCGTTTAAGTGCCGGCGACAAAGGAATCGAGGTAATTGTATATTTGAATGAAAAAAGGTCAGAAACCGTAAATCTTAATTTAATTAGTGTTAAACACAATTTCAAACAGGTGCCAGCTAACGAGGAGCAGGAAGTTTTAGAGTTCAGAGAAGATGATAAGCAGCAGGAAGTCAGCCAGCCCAAAGAAGATAAGAAGCAGGGAGCGAGTAAGTCTAAAAATGATGAAAAGCAGCAGGAAGTCAAAGATTCCAACGAAGATAAGCAGCCAGGAGCCAAAGAGTTTACAGAAGAGGAGTTCAAGAAAACTTCAAGTCCTGCAAAAGACCCAAAAGCCAATAGCCAAATAGATGTCCAAAGTGCAGCCAAATCCTCAATAGAACGTGACCTAACCCAGTTGTATCATCCACCTAAAATGCCCAAAACGAAAACAATAAAAAATAATACTAATCAGAAAGCCGAGGAGGACACACAACCAGCAGCAACAGCCTCCGTCTCCCTAATTGAAATTCTGTCACAGGAGCAACCGCCGGCGCAGGGTGATGCCAAGCTGCCATTCCGAAAGGAGTCGCCCACAGAAGTTAACACGCCGGAATCCACTGGACTACAGAACTTAATTACGCACCTGTCAGCTGAGAAAGTGACACCGCAGACGAAGAAGAAGCTATCGCCATCTCCGCCCGGTTCCGAGGAAACAACTAAAGGGATGCCACGTAAGAAACGGCTGAAAACACGACCTGTTCTCAGCAAACGAAACTCTGGAAAGGAACAGGAAGAAATTTCCCATGAGTTTCTTCATCCCGTATGTGCGAATGCTGGAGGCGGCCGCATTCCCACCTCGAGCACCAGTGATGACGATAGTAGCGTGTTCCTTGGCTTTAATAATAAAGAGGAGAAGCGTTCCAAGACTCCAGTGCGCAGCAAGCGAGTGAGGCGAATGAGGATCCATGAAACCGATATCAGCGACGACGCTACTCCCGATGAGACTGAAGAAGAGCAGCAAAGGCCTGTGAAAAAGAACTTTCAACGCATAAATCATGTGTCCGACTCGGATAGTAGTGAAAGTCCCATTTATTTAGAGGATAATCCGGTTAACGAGGACACAAGTCTTGATGAAACGCTAGTTCCAATAGAAGCGGCAAGTTCGGAACTGGTCAAGTGGGAGGATGTTAAAGGTACAGGTACAAAATCATTATTGGACGCAACGATTGATCCCGAAAAAGAACAGCAAGAAGCTGACAAAGAGCCAGAACAGACTGAATCTGTTATAAACGAAACGAAAGATTTAACAATTGATGACAAAGAATCTACGAGTTTGTCAAAAGAAAAACGAAAAGCTCGCACCTCATTAGTTTCAGAGCCTGTGATAAATAAAGAAGAAAATGAGCAACCCCCAATTGACTCCACAAATTCTGTAAATTTAAAAGGATCATCAAGGAATAAGACCAAATCAGACTCCGCAGCTCCTGCCATCACTGAACTGGCAGCAGCTTCTAACCCATCGGAATCCATCGAAGCCGTTAAAACAAAAGCAAGTCGTAATTCTCGTAGTAAAACACCAAAGGAACCCCTTCCAACTCATCCAATTACTAAATCAGAGGAAAACGAGACAGATACACCTACACAAGAGGAACCGGAAAAAGTTAAAGCGGCCGAGGAACCTAGTCACAGTAAAAAGACGGGGAGATCCAGGAATAGGAAATCAACTATTGCACTTCCACCTGTTGCCAAAGAAGAGCCGAAACTGGAGGAAGAAATTAAGAATACAGATACACAAAACCCACCGGAAATTACGGCTGCAGAAGAACCAGATCAAAAATTGAAGATGAAGCGTAAGTCGCGCAGTAAAACAGGTAAAACAGCAGACTCAGCCGTTAGTAAAAGCCAAACAAGTCAACTAGGCAGCCAGGAGGATAATAAATCTGCAGAAAAACCAAATTTAGCGCTCACTTGTGGAGAAAATAATATTCCAAACCCTAAAAATATTGAAGCCACAATGGATGAGGATAAGCCTTCGAGTTCTATGAAATCCAAAAGGAAGCGGAAATCGCAGGCAGTTTCCAATACAATTGCTGCTGATGAGATAAAACCAACAGACTCTTTAGCAGATTCCCAACCCGCAGAGATCGATACTTTGGCAAGGGGCAGTCGTAGGAATTCTTCTCGTCTTAGTTCAGTTCCACAGGACACAGCAGCCGCTGCAGTACCCAAAGATGAAGATAAAACTGACTCTGCTCCCAAAAGGGGCAGGAAAAGCAGAACTGCAGCGCAGCCAAAAAATCTTAGTGAGACTTCAGTAGCAGGAAAAGAACTCGATCCCAATGCCGCTGCTCCCTCATCATCCAAAAGGAAGCGAGATGCATCTGCCGAACCAATTCAGGTGGCCAAAAAATTAAAGACGGAAGGAAAGCAAGACTTCAATCAACGCCTGCTGCTTATCCGCCACCGGGAGCAGTTGGACAGTGATGAGGTTCTGACAGATGAAGGCAAGGGCAAAGGTCCGCTGCAATGCGGCTTGTGCCTGGCACGCAGCACCGAAAAGAATTGGCAAAGCCATTTGGCAGAACACTATGGAGTGGGTTGGCTGGTTGGCGAGACTCCCAACATTACTCGCGCCTGGGTTTTAAAAATCATGAAGAAGTATATTGATGAAAGTCGCGAAAAGTTAACTTGCCGCCTCTGCCAACGACAACTGGGCTCGCACATAGGCATGATTGGCCATCTGGAGGGATGTGGCAATAAGCAACGCGTGGAGTGCGACCTCTGCAAGAGATCCTATGCCAAACTCTCATTTCCCGTTCATAGGCAATCCTGCTCGACCCAACAGAAGAGAAGAGAAGACACTGCCAGCCCCTTCAATCTACGCCTGCTGCTCATCCGCAAACGAGAGCAGTTGGACAGCGAGGAGGTTCTAACGGAAGAAGGCAAGGGCAATGGTCCGCTGCAATGCGGTTTGTGCCTGGCACACAGCACCAAAGTGAAGTGGCAAAGCCATTTGGAGGAGCACTATGGAGTCGGCTGGCTTGTCGGGGAAACACCAAAGGTGAGTTGTGCAATCACTCAATAAATTCAAATCCTAATCATTTCCTTCATTCAGATAATCACACGCAATTGGGTAATGCTTATGATGAAAGCCTACTTGGAGGAGTCCAAAAAGAAGCTAGTATGCCGCCTTTGTGAACATCAGTTGGGCAGTGCTTTAGGAATGATGCTTCATTTAGAGTCCTGCGGCAACAAGCAGCGTGTGGAATGCGGAATCTGCAAAAGATCATACACTATACTCACGCTACCGGCTCATTATCGGGACTGCTTGAGGCGCCAGCAGCTTGCAGAGATGTCGATGGTTAAGGCTGAGCAGCAGAAGGCAGAAGATGACAGCGAAACGGTGTTAAGCAATGCGGGACGAGCTAAACGGAAGTCCACAATCAAGTAAGATATGGAAATAAGGGATATTGGCTGTATTTTTTTTGTTTTGATAAGAAATATATAAGTTCTTGTTTTAAAACGAGTGTAAAGAATTTAAAATAAGTTAAAAGGGCATTTAAATTACCCTTGTTACGAAATCAATTTGTTTTTGACACCAAGATGATAAAAGGATCTCCATCGTATATATAACTACATCTATCGTTAGATATCAAATACGAAAGATAATATTAAAATAAATATGTAAAATGTGATAATATTTCTTATATTTAATTTTTATTACAGGGCTGAAACCAAATTAAAAAATATTGATGAACACACTTCGGTCAAAAATGAGTTCGATGGCCACGATTCTTCCGATTACGATATTGCAAATGACAAGGAATCATCTGAGGAGTACGATTCGGAGGGAGTCGACTCCAATGAGGACTCCATTACCGCCGAGCCAGATGGCAGCGAGTGCGAAAAGTCTAAGCCCAGTACAAAGCGGCCCAGTAAAAAGCGGCCCGGAAATAGCGTCGAACATGCAACAAAGCCTTGTAAGCAAAAGCTAAAAGCTAAAGCAGGTGAAATATGATATTAACAGTTGTTATATTTTGTCTATATTTCAGTGTTGTTACGTGAGGAATCCCAAAAGTCCAGCGCGCCACATAAATGGAAAGAATTGTGAGTGAATCATAAATACATTAACACTTTCGCTTCGAACTTTTGTAAATGATTCTTAAATCTCTTTTTTAGTTTGAAGATAAATTATTCAGAAATTCCTTTGTACTGCCATCTTGTGCCGGGCTACTCAATGCTGTCGCTGGAAGATGCCCAAAGTTTGCTGCCCTCCAAAGAGCAAACATCTGTACGCTATGCTTATGGTGGAGCAAGCCAGGACTCGGACTGGCAACGGCTGGCACCGCTTGAAGGTTTCAACAAAGAAGGTAAAGTTTAATGTAGGAAGAGCCAAATTCAAATCTTGAACTGTGCAAGTTTCTTTTTTCAGGCGAATATGTGGGTTACCTTGGTGGACCCGTTAGACACCTCGCCTGGGCGCCGTTGCCCTCAAACACTACGGATCAGTATTTGCTATGTTCCCTGCGATCCAGGATGAAATCCTATGCACGACATTTCAAACTGAAGCAGGAAGACGGCCTTTTGATTTTACTTAAATGTACAGAGCAGCCTTCGAATGATAAAACTTGGACCTTACGGCCCGAGCTTCATTATGGAATTCGTGTGCCCAATGGACCGGTGCATAGCTTTGCCTTCTTGCCCAGCGGTGGCTACGATCCAGCAACAAATCGCTTAGGCCTTTTGGCTGTGGCCAATGCCACGAGTGATGTCCACATTTATGCTTTGCCCCTGAAGCTCAAAGATGAGGGAAAATATGGGGAAAAAGTTGTTATTCAATTAGAGCCCGTGATTACTCTCAGCTTGGATGTGGACCAGCCGCCTGCTGCAGATCAGTGCACGAAAATCTGTTGGTCAGAGGTATATAGAATTTATTAATTATACTATTTTCTATAAATCAAATTAATAACATTAAAATTGATTATTATCTTTTCAGGCTTCCGGACACAATTTCTTGGCAACAGGCTATGCCAGTGGCCGCATAGCCCTCTGGGATATTGGCGACACGGATAGCATTAATTGTTTCAAGCGGAATAACAATCAAACCAACATTTTTGTGCCTTCAAATACCCTTTATTTGGGCGAGCGGAATATCCCATGTAAGCTGCCACACGGATTGATAAAACGTATTGTTTGTTAATTCTATTTAATTCCTGTTTAGTTATGGAACTGCATTACGATATGAATGGTATACGTTGGCTAGCGGCGGGCTCCTCAGTGCGTAAATTTATGGTTTACGATATTATAAACTGGTCTCAACCGACTACATTGATGCAGAACACCTGGAATAATATATTTTTAGGCACATTCCATTGGTCCCCGGTTAGCGAGGCCATCATACTCAGCAGCACCAGTAAGCATAATCGTTTATTTGCAATTGAAAAAGCTTTTAATTATAATTATTATTATTCTGTGGCAGACTACAAGTCCCGTGCGATATTGGTAAATCCTACGGGCATGGAATTCAAGACCCGTACACTGGATAACACCATGTCGGCGAGTCGTTCCATGCATACGAATTGCCAGCAGAATTACATGGTGCTAGTGACGGATATCGGCGATCTGGCCTTTCTCGATACTAAGGCCATGACCCATGGGTGTCATCTGGCCAAGACGATGATCAACTACCGGGCTGTATCCACCACTAAATTGCAACATTTGGGTTCTGGGAAGCCGAATCCAACCGATGTAATCAGTGCGGATGAATTCCACAGGGACTATGGTGTGCAGATCAATCCTCTAGTTAAAGCGAATCCGCAATCTGCCCGCAACTGCTCATACCTGTCGGAGAAGCGTCTGCCCAGCAATCCGCACTCTTTGGCTCTAACGCGAAACAATTGTGTTCGCTGCAACTGGAACTCCTCGGCGCACTCGTGGGTGGCCATGGGAGCTGAACATGGCCTGCTGCGCATCCTAAACTTTAAGCGAAATAATTTCTTATAAAGAAATTCTGGCATCTGAACAAGCATCATCTGAGATTATAACTTATTTTTTCGTACTACCTAATATTAATATTAAATAAATTAAAGCGGACTGGCTGAGAGAGATTTAAATTATATTTGAGAATTTATATTAACTTTAATTTTTTATATAGCTGTTGTAAAATTGTATAAATTATATATTTTATATAAAGTTATTGTTGCAAAATATAATCTAACTCTATTAAAAAATTTGGAAATCAGAAATATGTTATTCCTAATATAATAAGATAAGTACATAGTAAATCGTAGTAAGCTATGTTCCTTTGGGCTAGTCAGACTTCTAGTCTTCACTTTGAGATATACGATTCCGAATCGAAATCCATAAAGCGTTCAAAATGAATCCCAGCAATGAAAGCAAGGATACCGCTTCAGAAGCAGATTTTGCCGAATTGGAAAACTTGCGAAAGAGAATGGTGGCATTGATGCAGCGTATGGATCGTGTGCTAATTCCTTTGAAGGCCATGCGAAACGGTATAATGCCCGGTGACCCAAACTATCCGGATATTAACGATGAACCAGAGAACACAGATTTCGAAGAGGCACTGGCCGTAAAAAATGATGAGTCACAATATGCAGAGCCTAAAGGACACTAATATTAAATAAGTTGATGTGGATCTAACCCCAAGGACCTAGCAGCCACAACCAAATTTTGTTTTGTTGCTCCACATATCCAGGGACACTTCTCACTGACGATACAACCCAATGATCTACTCCTAAATCAACCTGCAAGACCCAAAAGGACAATAATATATGTAAACGAGGAACTGGACAGAAAACCTAACTAAATCGGCCCACATCGTATATCTCTACAAACCCCCATAAATAACTGAAAACTGGTTACATATTAAATATATATATATATTTCAGTAGTTGTGTTATTCCATAAAATCTATGTTTATGCAAATTTAACAATGATAGACGGGGGGACTTTTTATAGCTTTCAGCTGTGAGCTGTGATTATTCAATTAATTTCAAATGTCGAAATATCGGTTTGAAAATTATTAAAAGTATATAGTGTTTATTTCGGGTTTTATTAAATAAAATATTAACACTTCCCTATCGCTGTATGGGCGTAAATAAATAAATTTGCAAGGGCCTTACAACTTATATGAGCTATATGCTAAGTGAATGCTTTCGATTGGGACACAAACAGCTAGATATATATCTATATAGTTCATATAGTTCATATACATAGACATACATATACATAGTACAAATATATATTACGAAATATCGAACAAATGTATGCAAACATGTTTAAAAAAAACGCCGAAAATAAAAGCAAAATTGCCAGTTAAATTTCGTAAAGAACAGAATTCGTTGATTGAATGTGAAGTAACACTAAATAAGCATACATATACATACATTATAGGTATTATGATATATATGTTTTTCTTACATTGCTGTTGTCTTTTCTATGGCTGCAAAAGCAGGCCGTTAACAGTGGCTTAACATTTCTCGCGGCTTTTCTGCAGTTGACCTTCAGTCTTCGCTCTAAGCTATAGTTTGCTGCAATTCTCCCGATCTCCTGATCTCCCGCTCTATGCCTAACCGAAAATCTATGCGAACATTAAATTCTATAAACAAATTCATCCATCTATCGCAACGGAACTTGCACTTAACGCGAACCTAAATCAAACGTAAATTAACGGCAAGTTAACAGTGATTTCCGGTCTGTCTCTCAGCTTCCGGTTTGCGATTTGCGCTCCTCAAGGCGAAGTTTCCTTTACACCTTTTACTGTTTCTCCGCACCATTGACGGGAACAGGAGCCGGGTTGGACCTGTTGCCTGCCAGCTCCTGCTGGATCTCGTTCAGACTCTTGCCCTTCGTCTCCGGCACGGCAAAGAACACAAAGAACACGCCCAGAACCGTCAATCCAGCGAAGAGCCAGAAGGTGCCACCGATACCAAGGCCAGCGTTCAAGTCATCAAACGTCTTGGTAACGACAAAAGCCAGCAGCCAGTTTGAGGTACCAGCCAGCGATCCAGCGAATCCTTTGATGTCAGTGGCAAACAGCTCGCCCATCATCAGCCATGGCACCGGTCCATAGCCCATCGAGAACATGATGATGAAGATGCACAAAGCGGCCACCGGCAGCCAGCCCAGACTCTCCACCTGTTGCTCGTCCTGGCTCTGCAGATAGAAGTAAACTCCAATGGCGGTGGTAGCAACGGCCATGGAAATGCCAGAGGCCAGCAGAAGAATGCGACGTCCCAGCTTGTCCACTACCACGGTGGAGACAAAGGTGGCCACCACCTGCATGATGCCAATCAGAATGGTTGCCCACCTGGGTCCGATGCCAGTGTTGGCTTCCTGTATGGGAAAAGGATTCCAGTTAGATATTCAAATAATTGGTAGGTTTTTCTAGACTCTAACTCACCTTGAAGATCCGGGAGGAGTAGAAAATAACAGCGTTGATGCCGCACACCTGCTGGAAGAACATCAGGCCCAGACTGATGGCCAGAGCCTTGCGGGTGACGGGTCGGTTCAGGGCAGCCCACACATTGACCTTGTTTTCACGGATCTCCCGATCGGTTTCGCGCAGCTCCGCCAGCTCCGGCTCATAGTCGTAATCCTTGCCACGCAGCCACTGGATGGACTTGATGGCACCCTCCGAACGATCTTTGGCAACCTGTCAAAAGGGGGATTACGGAAAGTTAGACATGCTCGTCGATTGTTTATCTTTTTTATCGTCCGCTTTTGATGGCAAACTCGTGGTGCTTTTCGTATCTTTTAGGTTTTGGTTTTACCGAAAGTTTGCGTTGATTGACTTGCCGATTATATCTACTTAAGATACTACTACTACCTTACTATAATTCAAAGGCGCCATTGAATGGAATCAAATCATGATAATTTTGTAGTTAGGAATTTATATCAAGATTTTTGATAGACTCGCAGATTAAATATACTCAAGATAATATTACTTAATTTTAATTCAAGGCGTCATTGATTTATATACATGTATATGTATCATATATATATTTTTTTGTGATCTGGTTCTTGATTAGTGCCCAAAGTAAACTTCTTAAGTTTCTCAATACTTTTAATAAATATTCCTCTATAAACCCTGCTAAAACATAAAGATTTAATTTAGAAACTTACCAAATATGTGGGCGATTCCGGCATGAAGAAGAAGATGACTCCAAAGACCAGGGGCAGAATACCGCATATGACGCTCACCCAGAAGATGTCCAGGCCGGCGCCAATGGCGTACACAAACAGAATACCAATGGTGATCATCAGTTGGAAAAAGCTGCCCAGCGTTCCACGGATATCCTTTTGGGCAATCTCGCCCGTGTACATGGGAGCGGTCACACAGAAGGCACCGCCAGCGATACCAAGAATGAAGCGGGAGGCATACATCATGCCAACGTTGGCGGCCCAGATAAGCATCGCCCAGCCGACAATGAAGGGCAGGACCAGGAACAGCATGGTCCACTTGCGGCCAATTAGGTTGATGAGGAAACCAATGGGAATGCACACGCAGGCGGCACCCAGTGTCATGGCCGAGCCCACCCACGAGAATTGGTTGTCGCTCACATCGAAATCATAGCCACTGTGATTATCCACGATTTCCGTTTGGGCTGGCGAGGTCCAGCCCAAGAGGGTGCCGCAGGCGAAGGCACCGCCAGCTGCTGCCAGAGCGGCCACATATTGTGGCAGTTTCTTGGAGTTATTCTCCGTGGTCGTGTGCACCATGTTGCCGAGTAGGTTCTCCTGATCCTGCAAAGGAAAATGAGAGTTGGTAAGTCATTTTTAAAAGAATTTAAGAAATGTTTTTCTAGTTTAGAAGTTCGCTTTATCCTTGTAAAAATTCCACTTAAATTTAAATATTTTTGTATATCCTTAAACATCCTTGGTTATCTTTACCTTTCACAACTCTAAATAGATCGTTTTATTTTGGATAGATCGTTCTGCTTTGACCAACTTATTGGGACTGAGGGCCAGAACAGCAGCTACCTGTGTGTATTATCAAGCCTTGGGCTCCGATAAGAGCCCCCCGGCAGAGTGATTAGGACATTTATTGGCGGACCGATATGGGCATTCCATTGATTGGCCGTGCACCCATATTTATTGCACTCTCCCGGTATCAAAAAAAAAACTACAATTTGGGCTATACTCTCCTCATTCCAATTGTGCGCTGAAGTGCTTCATTATTTCATTATGATGGTCACATAAACAGAAGTCGCCCCCGAAATCGAGGCAAGCTCACGCACACCCGCTGTGCAGATATCATTCATACGCCGAGTGGTCAGGGAGTCATTATGCTTTCGGGGCAGGAAAAGCCTTTAAGATCTTAATATTGATTTCATATTTTAAGTCAGAGATGCCGCGTGATCACTAAAACTAAGAACTGCGGGCATTCCCATTATCAAATTGAGAGGTAAAGTAGTATAATTATTATGTCCCCACTTGAATATTTTAATACGCTAGTACTTGTACTTATGTACATATTTATACATAACTATCCGATAGAGCTTATACGATAAGGGAAAGAGATTAACTGAATGGAAATTACCTAATTAGGCAAATAAAAATGAATATATAGGTTTAAAACAGGATAATCCTGTTAAAAATAGTTAAATTTATTAGAAATTAAAGTAAATTCTATAGAAACTATCTTCAAAAGCTTAGAGATTATATAATTACAGATAAGATGTATTTATTTAAAGCCTTTTAATTTATTTTCGACTTCTGAGATTAAGGTTTTAAACTCTCTCTATCTTTTAGATCTTATCTTATTAAACGAAACTAATTAGGGGAAGCCAAGGAAAGTTAATGTTATGAATAATTAAAATAAAGCCATGAAAATAAAATATAAATGTTGCCATATACTAAATTTAAGTAATTTGATAGATTTCCCAAAAAACACTCATGTGTACAAATATCCCTAAAATAACCCACAAATGTCTAACATTCCATTCTATTTGTAGCCATTTATAACGATGGCCTCCCAAGGGTCACTCAAGCAGCGCCAATTAACCATATTCGAACACCTTATTAGCTGTACTCCATTGACTTCCGTTCAATGGCCATAAATTATTGTATAATCGGTACAGACATAAATATATATGTATATATGTAGCTTAGAGTAGCGCTATCCTAATCAGTAAATTGCCAAAATATCAGCTATATAGCAGACGTCAAATCAGCTGGTCAGTTCAAGCTTTTTTTTATCGCAAGCTTTTCCAAAGATATCTTTAGTGTTTATAAACAGAACTCATTCCGGGTAGGTCCTATACCATTTGTTTATATGGATGTCTGCTTTATTGTCTGTTCATAAAAGGGGTGTGTTTTGATTTTAGTGAATGGAAAGGCTTGCTTTTATCTTGATTAGGGTCTTGACCTTTGCCAAGAGTTCGGATAAGATAAATAAAAGGGAAATACTTGTACTATATATATTTTGTTGATGTTCAGATACAATTGAAACTTCAACTACTTTATTCAGAATTTTAAAGAGATTAATACCCAGTAAATTCTTAATAAATAACACGATACCAGCAAGTTTAAGAAGGATGCCTATTCCCATTTTCCGTGGTGAATGCCGGGAATACCAAATGCCTAAGGACGACTTCTTGAAAAATCCTAAGAAATTGAAGAACTTAAAACCCAAACCCAGCCCTGGACAAGCATAAAAACCATTTGGCAAGCCAGCATATGGGTAATTTATGGCCATTTTCTCTTCGTCGCTTATTTTTTATATGCAAGTATACATATCTCATGTGTCGCCGCCCACTCAAGCAGCCCACTCGGAGTGCCATTGCCAATCTTGGCCCACGCCACATGGAAGACAACAAATCACTTCCGTGAAAATGCAGGCCGAGAGTTGCAGCTGGATAGAAGGGGTACTGTAAGTGAGTACGCCCACATATTAACTGCCATTTACTGGGCTCGGGACGGCGACGGGACACACCTCCGGAGTCCAGACTGGCAGCCAGTCGAGGAGAGCAAACGAAGCGTTCAAATCGTGGCTAAAGTGTCTGAAATCGATATCTGGCTAGATTCAGTTCCGTCTGCGGCTAATGTGGTCAATCCATTGGCTATGCGTCGACGTTCTGTATCTAAATTTAGCCTAACTGCCACCCCAAACAAAGCCAGTAAACCCCACACCCCCTCAGGATGACAACTGCCTGTGCGTCGGGGTCCAAGTTCGTTTCAATGTCAGTGGCAGCAGGCGCAACAGTGCGCGTCATAAGCATGCTAATGGTCTATGCATATAGCATTCCTATAAACTGGTTCAAAAAGCATAAGCAAATTCCGCTCAAATACTTAAAACCTATTGACTTGTCTACGTTAATTTATGTACAATAATCCAGAGCTATTAACTAGAACATTTGCATTACGGGAATGGTAGAGAATTCTAGGTACGTTTAAGGGGATTTTAGGTATAAATAAAATTAACAATTAAATAACAAATAAACTATCTTGAAATATATTATATTTTGAAGGTACTTTCTATAACATTAAATAGTTCAAAAATAAGTAAATAAGTAAGTTTTTCAAACAAATTCAAGTTAAATGCTTAAAAAAAATGTAGATCAAGGTGGGATTCATTTAAGGCATGTGCATATACAAATTAACTCTTATTTAAATAATCCCTTATTTAGCTTTACATATTTCGCGATATCTAACGCCTTTTCTGGTAATTTGGCTCTACGATTTAAGCAAAATAAAAGTGAAAACAGTTTTATGGCATACCATTTAGGGCAAACTCATTGATATTCGAAAAATGTGCCATACTACTATATAATGTGTGTTATCGAACTGGTCGACTTTTCATAATTTTTGTGTGTCGTCGCATTTCAAAATGTAAATGTTGCTCATAAAATCTTGTTGTTGTCGGCGGAATTGTGCACAAAATTTTTAATGGTTTCGAAGGGGGGTGGTGTCGCAGTTAATCTGCGTGTGTGTTTTATTTTTACTAAAATAATTCCCACAAAACCCACAAAACTGTTGACTCATCCAGTGTCAGTCAGTGGAACAAGTTTCAATTGAATGGTCCCGGTGAAATAATCACTCTTGTTCCACAAAAACACAAATCCATATCATGCTTATTGTTATAAATAATTTCTCCCTCTCTTCTGGGAATCAATGATACGCCCCCTATTTTGGAGTGTTTACTTATCAAATTGTGTCTTTGCCTTTTTTACCAAATGAGTTCCAAAATGATAATACAAGATAATGATGCAGAGTATTTTTTGTGATTTACTGTGACCTTGTCCAACATAAAAGAAACGAAATGGAAATAGAAAGTTTCCGCATCGGTCGGTACTCATTAAGCTGATAAGCTTGGCGATCTTTCAATGGAATTTGGAAAAATGTTTGGGTTTCGGCAACCAGCAACTCCAGATAATAGACAACAATAATTGGATTATAATTGCATATCGTTAAAACTATATATGTAAAGCGGAAATGATGTGAGAAAGGTATTTGAACTATAAAATATGAAATTACTTTTTTTAGAGGAAAAAAATCAAACATTTCTGGCCTGATAATTGCCTGGTAAACTATTTATATCTCATATCTCTTTTTTTTGCGGCAATATCTTTGTGCTTTCAGCTACGCGTTTGCTTTACAAACATTTGTGATTGCTTTGCGTAAATATTTTGCTATAAAACCGCGTTTTTAAATGCCCTAACTTTATGCAAAAGTATAAATAATTTTCCGGAATTTTGTAGCCAGGGTATTTGTAGTTCGTTTCCTGTCTCGTTTTTCTTTAGTTCGCACTGCGTTAATTGGACTTTCGCCGTGGCTTCTACCAAGGTCATAACCAAAAATGATGCATTAACTTGACTAGCCAGCTGGCCAGCGTAAATTAAGTAAACTTGGCCAGTGGATAAGATACACAGGAAAAAAGGTATTAAAAATTTTAAGGGAACATGTAAAATATTCTTCCTTTAAATAAGCAGATTTAGTCAGGAAACTTATTCTTTGAAGGGAAGAAAATAACAGATTTTTTGTTGATTTATTAGTTTAAATTTTAAACATTTTCCCTCAGTGTTTTATGTCTTAATTTTAATGCGTACATGTGGAGTGGAGCTGGTGCGTCCATTATCGCCGGCTTTGACAATTTTGACCGCTTGCCGGGAACCGTATTTGGCCCCATTATCGGCGGATTCCAGCAGGTGGGAGCTCTCCTCATTGTTGGTGCCTGGCTTTTTGGCAACCTCCTCGCCGCTGGAGTTGCTCGACGATGCGGTGGACATCTTGAAGGGATTATGTAAACTTCGGGTGGGGTTTTCTTGGGAGTTGCGATGGGGATATGTTTTTCCGTATTCCTCGGTGATTTATTGTCTAATTACACCAGCGTTTATATCACTTTTCACGGCACTTTTCCGGGTCAATAATAATCAAATTGGTTGAATAATTCGAAATGTCCTTTGGCTTGGCTCTTTGTCCTTTAGGAAGTCGTTGGCCACCCACGTAGCATAGAATACTTTGAGGCGCATGCGCATCAACGGCGAAACATGTTGCTGGCCAAGAAATAAAACCGTAAAAACCGTAGTTGCTAATATTTCCACACAGCGATAACAATTTTGATATGGTTTCAAAAACTTCAAATATATTTTTGGATATGTATGGGATTCGGTGACTTCCTCGAGTCGTCCGTCCGCACTCGCGTGTATCTGTATCTTGAACTTGGTATCTTTAACCGAACGCCACGAATGCTGGCTAGCAAATGAATGGCGCGCCAAACAATGAAAAGGCCTCCGCCGGGCTCTGGCTCTATGTGGACTCGCCGTTGCCACCGCTCTCCAAGTTCCCCTCGAATTCTCGCATCTCATCGCTGTCGGCTCTATGTACGCTCCGGTTTGTGCGCCCCGAGAACTGGTGTCTGGTTTTTCTCTTTCTCTCTCTCTCTCTCTCCAGCGACCATGGTCCCGGTCCCTGTCCCGGGGTAAAGACGACTCTATATCCATCCGAGGCTATTGACTCGCGGCAGACAGCAAACTGGAATTGCAGGCGGCTCTGCGCTGCACAGATTTTCGTTTATTTCGGATCGCCGGTTCAGGGTTCTGCTTGAAATTGCATACAGCTCGCCACCGTGGAGTGGATGCAACACATGGCGGCCATCTCCTGGGCATCCGCTGGCTCTGCCTGTCCATTGAGTTAAGTGAATGCAAATTTATGAATCTGCAATTGATCTGTACACTTGCTAATTGCTTAACGGTAACTGATTTCGAGGCGTGGAAAATTTGTAATTGAAAATTTAAAAATGTTCTAAAAAAACCTTAAAAAAATTCATTGATATGCAGGCTTATAAAGAAAACTAAATCAAATTGCTAGTCATAACTACATATTGTCGATAATTAAATTGAGAACATGTAAAGAAATGCATTAAAAGATTAACAACCTAATAAATCCGATAAATAACATCAATGTGTTTGCATGTTCATAAAACCGCAGATACAGGAAATTAAAATGCATCTGTACTTTGTGTATAGATCCCCACGTGTCATCTTTGTTTACTGCATTTTCTATTTGCAAACAAAGATTAAACTGAAATAAAGGCTGCCTTTGGAATCGGGTTATGCATGTATCGTCTATATCTATGTACGAATTGTAGAATTCCCATTATCATAACCCATTCCTAGTATACTATTTGCCTAGCTGCTAGGCAAACCCAGCACGTTCAATGGATCCCGTTTGTTGTGGGGCCAGAAATTGTGGCTGCCACTGAGCATAATGGATTGCCTCTTACGGTGGCTTAGCTGCACATGGAAATGAGCATTTCCAGGCTTTTTCGATAAATAAATACGACACTGCTCCTCCCCCAGCTCCGAGCTAAAAATGGGTCAGATAATGAGGAGACTCTTTTTATATACTCTGGGATGTTATGGAAATTTTGGGCATACAAATGCCTTTTAAAGCAGCACGTGAACTTAATTGTAAGTGGCAGGTATTTATATTGAGACCTCGAACGTGAAAGGCTTTCCATATTTTATTATTTATAAATACCAGCATATTTTAAGAAGTATTCAAAAGAATTTAAGAAGTCTTTTACACAAAGAGAAATGTATTTTCCATTCAAGATTATGATAATGAAAATTTAAATGATTTCATAATTTCTGTTGTTATTTTTATACAACTTTGGAAATAAGTAAATGAATAAGATATTAAATGGTTTAAAATGATTAAAAATAAGATAAATAAAATATGCTTTGAAAATAAAACATCGAGAAAGAAATATACAAATATAGATTTCATATTTTGGGGTAGGTTTTGAATTAATTTAAAATTTCTGAGGCATTTCAAAGAAAGTATATAATAATATTTTTTATATCAAATTCAAAATTAAAAAGACATTTTACCTATATTTTCTTTTTACCATTTTTTCTCACTGTAATAATGATAAAAATCGCTTAGTGTCGTAGCTTGTCCTAACGCAACCCTGTTAACGTTTTGTGTATACGCTTTGTCCACACCCTTAACCTTGTCTCCACACCCCCACATCCCCAACCCCCCCATAACCCCCGCGGGATATTAACGCAGCTCCGGCGGGACTTGGAATACAACCAAACATTTGGCACGCTCCACGCTTGGAACAGGCTCACAGAACGCCCAAAAGCATGCTTTCTCTACCTGCTGCCAGAAAGCGTTTTAGCAAGTACAGAAAATATGTGTTGTGTATCTGTGTGACTGTATCTACACGCAATGCTACCCAGACCGAGTGTGCGTGTGTGTGTGGGCCACTAATTAACAGGGAAAGTGCAAAGGGTATATAGTTAAGCCAGAAAAATAATGATGATTAAATGCGCGACATTATGCAACAGAAAGCTCATTAGCACTAGGCCAACGTTGACATAGGCCCTGCTTTGGTGAGCGGCGGTGTTTTGGGGGCTACGTCAGCAGCGGCTACGTCACGCAGCCATGTATCTGATAGATACATTTCATTCCGTGAGGGGCGTGCGCGGCGTGACGTCACGGAAGCCAAGCCCCAAGAATCTCGACCAATCAGCTAAGGCAGAACCAGAACACAGAACGAGCCTCTCAAAACAGAATGCTGAGAAAACTAAGCAAATAAGCAGAACTAAATAAATATGCAAATATACAGCAACAAGCACAAAAGAATATAGTGAAATAATTAAAAGGTCAACATTTTTATTATAAAAATGTTCTTGAAATTATTTTATTTTCATTTATATGAATATAGAGCCCTTGAATTATTTAGTTGTTATTTTACATCTGATGTCAACTTTTAAATCCCTTAAAGTTTTCGGATATCTTTAGTTAAAATAAGTTATTATTATCCATTTATCTTATTTATTTATAATTAGTTTTTAGCTTAAAAAGTATTTTTTCCAATTTAAATGCTACCATAACTCCCTCACCTGTAACATCTGTTTATCTCTGTGAAGAAATGTAAATATTTTCTTTTTTCTGTACATTTTCTTGGCTTGCTTTGTTGGCCCGCGAATATCACGCGATTTATAGCGCTCGGTTCAAGTGCAGCTACCAAATATTTTCGCTGACCCACCATAATATCTTTTACGGACGACCTACATTTGAACTTGTCACAGGGCCAACATGATGTCAACAGCTCTAAATTCGATAAATTCTACTTTACCAACACCCCCAAGACGGCCGAAGAAGCCCAAAATCAATAATGCGTCCTCGACGGCGACCCAAGGTGAATGTATCTATATATACATATATATATTTTACCATAAATGTGGGTGTTTGGTTTTAAGCCATGCAATTAGTTGCCTGACTGATGAAATCAGGATTTTTAAGGAGAACGTAATTTTTCCTCGTAAATTGAAATTGTTTATTGCAGTGAAAATTGTTCTTTATTTTAGGTCAATGTCTTGTCATATAAAAAGTTGCTTATACTTAAGGCTTTTTAATTAAATTCATGTTTATAATACTTACACTTAATGTTCACAGATTCTTAATAAAAACACAGAATTCTGAAATGAGAAAAGGGAATAAAATATTAAAAATAACGTAAAATATTTTAAATATCTTGAATATAAAATATTTAAATATTTGTTTTATATATTATTTATCATACGAAATGTTTAAGAAAATCCTAATTATTTTATATTATTAAAACTATACGATAATAATTATAATTTCTATAGAATAAATTTTTAAAATATATAATAGTTGTAAACATGTTTAAGAAAATAATATTAAACTGAAATAAAAGTATACAATAACTTGACAGTTTTTAAATATATAATTTTTATTATTAATATGTTAATATATATTATTCTTTGTTATTATATAGAAATTTATTTATTTTATTCAATTTTTAATTAATGCATTTTATATTTTTGTTTTATATTTGTCAATGGACAAAAGCTCGTTGCTAGGATAAGCTTCCCTTTGGTCTATAAGCTTTATTCCTATCGCTCAGTTTGTGACAGAGACTCCCAAACTGTGCATTTGTTATATGTAGACTGGCTCACAAACTGCAGAAATGAGAATCGAAACAATTTATAACCCAAAATTCTCACTAAAATGTTAAGTAAATAAAAATAGATAAATATTTAAACAATTCTCTGTGCCACAAAATTGTCACAACACTTGCTTCACTTTTTATTGTACGTGAATGAGCCATGGAATGAAGCAAGAATCGAATGAATGAATGAGTTGAATTTCTTGGAACTCTTCGATTTGTAAAGTATCTATGGCTTAATCAAGATAAACCCTTACAACATTAATTTTGAGTAATATGGTATTTATTGCAATGTATACGGTCATTGCCAGTAAATATTTTTAAGCGTTCCTCCGAAATTTCACAGATAAGACTTCCCTCACTCACCTGTTAACCCATAAATACTTGTCTAGGCGCATTTTATCTCTAACTCAGACCCACAGACCACCAATTTATTGCCAAAAAAAGGGAATTGGCTATCGATCAAATTGTTTTTGTTATTAGTCAGACGTTTGGGCAGACAGCAGAAAGAAGCTTGAAGGTGGACATGCAGGGGGGTGCCTTTAATCTCGTATCCTTATCACCATGAAGCTGCAGCGTGGCGATATGGGAACCCCTTACCCTTGATAGGGGGTTTAGCCCGGTGCCTTATCTCAGTTATGTCACCTGCAGTTGTATTTTGACTGCCAAAATACTTTATGGCCCCCCATCGAACCCAATAGATTTCCCTATCAGGCCATTCCAGATATGGTCGCCGTTGGCCGTTCAGCTTCGAAGTGTTTATTTATGTGCAGAGGAAATCGCAGATCGAGTGCATAGCTGATCGGTCAATCGGGGCCTAGTGCTATAACTACTACAAGTACCTACCAAAAAACAGTTTGATTGACAGCTCGTAGAGCTATAAATACATAAAACCATCCGATTCTGTCACCGCAGAGCCGCAGAGCCACACCCCCATATTCAGCGTGTAACCACCGCACGCAGCGCAGGCCTTAACAAGAGATTTCCTTATTAAATTCACTGAAAAGCGATTATATATATTTTGAATATCTAGGCATCTCTCTCTACCTAGAGCTTGGGAATTTATTAGAGCCAATTGAGCGCACTTTACTTTGATTAAAAGAAATCTTTATGGTTTACTTGCGCTCAGATAAAATACAAAAAAAATATAAACATTGCCTCAAGACTCATGCCAAAGATATAGCTTAAAAACGATAAGATTTGTCAGTGACTAAAGGAAAAAGTATTTTTTTACTTCGAAAATAGATAACTTTGTAGGTCTAAGTTTGTATAAAGTTCTTTGTAATTTTGTAAACGTTCTCTGATCTCATTCTTTAGTTTTACTAACCTAAAATTCCGATCAGTTTTCAGGCTTTCAGGCTTATCAACTTTCACTGTTTTAAATTTTCCAAGATCATTCGCTATCAATTCTTGATTGTGTAGGCACTCAAATATTCCCGAAAACAATCTTTGAACTTTAATAAAAACAATAATATTGATTCTCCTCAGCTCAGAACAACGATAATCCATCTATGAAATACGCTTTCAATAGTCGCAGCTGTGAGGTTATTTTGTGGCTCAATAATTGGATTGCCAGACCCATGGAGGCACTTCATAGTTATATAAGTATTTCTAAACTATGCCTTGGCTATAGTGTTTGATCAACCATGAAGTGGCGGGGCTATTGGTCAATGAGCTCCGTTCTTGGCTGGGACAAGTTCAAAGTCTTTGCCATTGATTTGCGTAATGAGGCGCGTGAAAAGGGGAGCGATAATCTCTTGATTAATAAAAATATGCTATTACTTAGCTCCGCTTGTGACAATCTGGGTGGGTGCCAGTTGTAGATTCTATTGTTGTTCAGAGGCGCGAATTGTGGGCTCGCATTGACGCAGGCCAGAGCTTGGGGACGAGCCCCACAAGAAGCCGGGAAGGTCAATCATTTGTCCGTCTGAGGAGGCGTGAGTTGGCGACGAGTGCATTCCCATTCGTAGCCGGGAGTTCACTGGGTTTATCAGGTACATACATATATCAATTCAAGTGGGACGATCCACGTCTGGCCCCAGGCGATTTCAATAAATACACATTATTATTGTTAATAGTACATATATATTTATTTGTAAGTTGTTTTTGCTGAATCGCCACAGCATTTTCATCTCGTTTTGCGAACTGCCAGTTGCTGAGATCCTAGTGCCTGGAAAATGTTGAAAGCTCTACCGACGGCTCCGGCCCAGGGTCCAAGTGTAAGTCCAAGTGCCTCGATTTGATAAGGGGTTCTACGGTAGCTGCAGTTAATTAACACTCAACTTGAACAGATGATAAGGAGCTAGCCAAGATCCTCATTAGATTTAATATGCTGCACAAGTATTTTATTATTGGATTTTCGTACGTTTTTAGCACAAGTTTTCAGTCTTATCATCGCCTTTAGCGGGAGGAACTTGCACTTGACTCGTGCCATTTACAACACACTCGAATAAAGTGGCATAATTTGTGTCATTATGGTCCTGAGGAGAGGGCACTCGACTCCAGAAACCTCGTAAATCTTATCGCCCCCAAGTTATCGGTGAAGGATATCACTAATATGCTTGATATATCTTTTGTTTACATTGAATTCTTCGATTGCACAATCCAGCAAGCCATAAACAAGCCACAATCAATTGTAACCGTGGATAAACAAGATAGCATTCATAGCAAAATGTACCCCGATTGCCACTTGACAGGCCCTTAATTCGCTCAGCTAATAACATGTCATTAGCTTTCTGGCACTGTAATTTCAAATTTCAGAAAACTAAAGTGAAAAATTATAGTCATACTTATGTGTTGCTACTAAGCGAGAGGGTGGACAGTCTGTCATGTGTGTTTCCTCCAATTGATAACAAAAACAAGCATCTGACAGTCAATAGACTTTCGGATGGAAACACTGATAAGGGCATAGAGACCACACAAAGTGTGAATTTATTCTAAATAATGCTCGCCCTCGACTATAGAAATGTAAACTTTCGCGATTAAGTTCAGGGATAATAGTTTTGTTTTGAAATTAATTAAAATTAAAATTTTAACAACCCAAGGGAATGGATCGCCAAAAAGTATCAGTATATAAATTACAATTATCAGCGATTTCCGCTCTTCCTGCCACACCGATTAATTAGAAGTGAAAAGAACAAAGAGGCCTTTGATATGGACCGGCATATGAAAACAAGTTTAGCTGCAGGCGATAATGAGACAGACCCGTTACGAAGTTTCCAAGAAAACAGATGTAAGTTTATAAATAAACACGAAATGAATGTAATGCCAGGCGTTAAAAATGGCATTTAAATATATTGACATTTTAAAAAAAGAAACAATACATTTGACAGAGGGAAAGGAAAGCTAACTAAAAATAAACTTTGGCCTGGCTAAATGGGAAAATTGGTAGTGTAAATATATATATAATAAAAATTCTATATTCAATCATGAAGTGAATCCTATTTGGAAAATAATATCAACATATGGCTTTATTAAAAATTAACGTGACATTTACTAAGGCAAAAGCCACATTTCACATTTCACATTTTGCACCCGCTTATCTCCCATTTAACGACCAGCTTCCGTTTGCTAAATTGTACACCAAATACTATAGGTAATCTGATATATGTCAATGCGTAAGCGGTAGTATATAGCCTGGAACAAAAAAAGTAAATTGAAAAGCCGTCATCAACGTCAGCGCAGCTGATTGACTGACTGATTGTTTTCGTTCGGAGGAGCTCCAAAAACGGAAGGGGTGCAAATAAATATGTAATTATTCAGACTGCACTGAGATCTGATTAGTATTCCCACAGAATTTACGGAAAACCCCCTGGTCAGCTGTACATGGAATAAAAGAGGAACTGAAGTTCCATAAAAGTTCAAAAAATGCATGCATAACGTACTGTAAACGTGATATTTCGATCAACAACAAATCTATTGCAAATTCTAAGGCATTTAGAATATAATAAAAACAACATTTTATATTAATTAAATTTTTAAGCATTCACAAATTAATGTATTATTAAGCAAATGCAAAGTTTTTCATTCATTTATATCAAAAAGTTGTTTTTTATTATTAAAACATGATCGGAATGTTTAAGTAATTTGCACAATATTAAAGTGCGTTGAGCGAACCCGTTGAAGCTCAGTTTAATAACGTGTCAAAGTTGTATAAACTCAAATAAAATGTTGAACTCTTTTCAACTTTGCGGAGAGCAAAGATTTAAGAATTTATGTCTATCAAGGGGCTTGGTTTTTGATATGTAAAAGATATTTTATGAATTGAAAATAATTTATATAGTATTGATACAAATTCTAGCCAAAGGTCTATAAATATTTCTAGCAATAAATTCTCCAAGATTTCCTCAGGCAATTTCCTCTCTGCTGAGAGCTAGATGCAGGAAAATATTCTACAATTTCCCTCAGCCAGTGCGTGGGTGTCGTCAACGCTTTATGCGCCTTTGATTTCCCAACTTGACGTCACAGAAAATTCTTACGCACTATTTTTAGTCGCTTTCTCTGCAGTAGTTTTTTTTTTCTATCTATAAGCAAATAGATTAGGGATATATGTGGAATATATGCAAAGTTGAACTTGACAGAGAAACTTTTATTTCGCTTTTTCGTAAGGCAAATAATTTTCAACACCTTTTCATTGATTAAAAGCCAATCACACAAATGAGTCAACAAAGTGGCCAAGGCCACCGGAATGTATCTGTTGTATCTTGTAACTGTATCTCGGTGTTTGTACATTGAGGGGTCACTGCAGTTTGTTTACATTTTTCAGGTGGAACGCCCCAGTTCCCTCTGACGTCACAGAGCTTCGATTGAATTACAACTAACAAGCCAACGCCACCACCACCCACCCACCGAATTACCTCCCATTCCGCCTCCCCCTTGTCAGTTACCTGTCCGCGACACGTGATGTTAATTTTCCCCGTTTGCTTGTTTGTTTAGATCTTGTTGTGGGAAATCTCCTATCCCCTCTCTTCTTATCCATCTCAAATTTGCATTAATCCCCCCTCTATTTCCCCAAGAAGGGAATCCCCGTTTTAAGTTTTTTTTTGCAAAAAATTAGAGTAAATAATAACAATTACAAGCCCTTGCAATAGGCCGAGTTAATTGGATTTTAGCTTTGAGCAGCCACAAAAAGTGTTTAAAAACAGTGGATGAGACACCTGCTCGTAAACAAATGCAAATGGATTGACTTTAATGAACTAACTGAGTTGTGTTTTGGAAAAAGTTCGGGAAGAACTTTTGCAAATAACTCAGGGAGATAGTATAAACAAATAGATAATATAAACTATTTCTAGACTTAAGTTTCCTACTTGCATACATACATCCTATTACTCATTGGATGTTTGTAAAACCGAGCAAAGAAAATTAAATTATATTCAGAAATATATTTCATTGTCAAGACAGCTTCATACATTCCAAAGTGAAATATTAATGGAGTTAACATTTTCCCTGTTAGTTCCTTAGTCATTATAAAAAAAGAAATCAAACATGTGTTTCAATTATAAAGTTATGTAAGAACATTATATTTTTATGCTTTAATCTGAATCTTAAATAATCTCTTCCCATGGTTATATCTTTAAATTATGATAATGCTTTGATTCCGGTGTAAAATCGTTCCCTTTCTCCACGTTGCAATTAGGAATTAATGATTACGTTACAAAAAAACACCAAACAATTAAAACAAATATATATAAAACTCAAAAATGCAACAGGTTTGATAAAAATACATGTATATAATATTATTCCTTTGAATTATTCCGCTCATGAGCTTAAGGAGTTTCCCAATGGGATCAGGGAGGGCCCGTGCAATCGATTCCATCTACTTATCAGTAGTTAACTTTACAATTATCATTTATCTATTAATCTAGAATATTTCAAATAAAAGCGGAATTCTTTTATTTTTAAACATACATTGTTGTACAAGTACGTGACTGTTTTTCAATTGGGAAAAAAGCGGCTTCCCATTTCGATTCGTTATAGAAATTTAATTATAACACAAAAAATAAGGCGTTTAGCCGGGGATTTTTACAGATTGGCTCGGAAAGATATACCTGGAAGTGCTCTGCGGTTGGGAAACTTTAATGTTGTGTTCGGGAATTCAAGTCAAGCCCGGGGGCTTGGGGATCATGCCATAAATAAGTGTGTAAATCGTGTATTTTATGAATCGAATTTGTTTATGGCCCATGTTGACATTTGGCACGTTCCCGTGTCTCATCAAATTTACGCTTAACTCAGCACAAAGCTTTTCCCCCATCGAAAATGCAGTAACATGTTCTCCGCTCGCTGCTCCATAGATATTTCAGTACCGAAGCTCGTGCAGCGCCTAATTAATCATTGTTGGGCCTACAATAACATCCAAGGGGGAAGTGTTCAAACACGGGACGATGACTCCAGCCCCTGTCTTTTTCATAGTTTTCATTTCCCTTTTCCGATAATGCCAATATGCACCCCACTGACACAAAACAGGAAAAGCGGCTTTGCAATTTTTCACCTTTCTGCTTTAGTTCTAGATTTCCTAGAGTTTACTTGCTCTCTGAGCTGCTCTAATTTATTGTGTGGTTTTTGTTATTATTTTAACATCACACACTTTATTTATTTTCGTTGACGTCAAAAAGAATATTTTCGAATTTTCAACATGTTTTTTGGAATGTTTTGTTGTCTGTTTTTTTTTGTACTCAGGCTAATCTATGTGATTTAATGAATGGTTTCTAAATATCCCATAACCAGCACACCCATAATTAGGCTGACGTAAAATTGAACAGGAAACATATTTATAGCGCTAAATATTTGACACTTTTTGTTAACTTTTTTGTAAAGAAATTTAAAAAGAACTAAATTATATATTTTTTTTGAAGTTCATAACATAAATACTTTATTAAATTATATTCCACTTAAAGTAGTTCCAAATAATATATTGATTTTCATGCATGCTTTATTATTAATTTCAATTTTTGATAACAAGTTATGATTATTAAAATTTAAATATATAAATTTATATTTATATTTAAAATAATATTTACTTTGTTTCATTTTGTTAATTTATCTTTATATATTTTAGATTTATTTTAGCCTAAGATTCCTGATGGAAATCAAAACAAACAAGAAGGTCATTTATTGCAACTAAGTTTTAGTATTTTAAGTTTTTTTCTAATATATATAATTTAAGTTAGTGGAAAATTTCGAAAATATAATATTTCTATTCCAAGCACAAACACTGTTTTCTATATATTTTTGCCAAAGACGAAAATGTACTCAAATTTGATCCGTTTTCCGTGATTTCTTTTTAAAACATTTTTATATTTTTCTATTTTTCCCTCTGCCTGGTAATTTATCACTTTGCCCGCTCTATTCGTATAGATTTGTGTATTTTGCGGTTTCTTTCGCCGAGGCAGAGGCAAATCTGTTTACCAAATCAGTGGCTCTAAAACCGAGTCGAAAAAAGACCGGGTAAAACACTCTGAAAACTTACCCGCCGAAAAAACAAAACAAACAAGAACCACACGTGATTTGTTGTTGCCTTCGCAGCTTCCTCGCTCGAAGTCGTGAACTTGAATTGTCCTTTGTGAGCGCGGGAAAGGAGACGGCAGCTCCTTTCTCTTCCGATTCTCTTACTGTTTTTATTTGTGCGGTGCAGCAAAGAAAGTGCACGTAATTATGGTAAAATATACAGCGGCTGACAAAATTACAGTTCACACACACGCAGGAGGGGGAAGAGGCACAGTTACTTGGACATGGACGAAACAGCAGTTCCTTATTTTGGAATATATTAAGCAGAGAACCGCGCGCGTTGGATTCGCAAAAACGACTGATAGCGTTGATATAGACGGGCCTCCCTCGTTAACGTCGACGGCCGTGGCAGAGCGATGGTGGAGCGGCGGTGGTGGAGCGGCGGCGGCAGCAGCACAGCGGTAGAAAAGCACTGCTGAACGAACACACACACTGTGTTAGTACGTTGCTTTTGTGGGAAATTTGCGCTCTGGTTCTTGTGCTCTCTCGCATCTCTCCCTGTGGTTGTTGTTGTTACTGCCATCTCTCCAAGTAATTGTTGTTGTTGCTGTTTAATCTGTCCGGGTGATTGTTGTTGCCTTGCCATTTCTCCCTGTTTTGGTGTTGTTGGTGCCGACCCTTCCACCATCTCTTGCATTTACGGATTTCCTAAGCTTAACTCTAGGTTGACGTCACAAATGTGGGGTTTGTGGAAATTCAAAGCCAAGGTGTGGAATTTCATCACGTCATTTAAGCACAATTGTGGGCGGTCATGAAGGATGCCATGAGGCACGTCCTTGGCAGAGGACGCGCAGCTTCTTTTCGCGCACTTTACTACGGCTTACGCAAGCAACGTAAGCTTATCACGTAATCTACGACACTCGCAGGATAATTTCATGAAAGCCACTAACGATTGCTGCAAGGAATCAAAACAAGGAGTAAAATAATATATTGGAAAATATATTTAAAAATTAATCATGCAATTCTTCCAACTCACTCCATTGGATTATTTTTTGAATCACTTATAAATGAAATTTCCAATTGACTTGTAATTTAATTCCTTTTAAAAAAAGGTATTACTAATTTTCAAATTTCATATTTCCGGGCCCACAATAAGAGCAGACTTCCATATAGTTTAGCATAAAATTTATTTGGTTCCATTCCTTCGACTCTTGTGTCAACATTAAGCAACAATTGCGTCTCGCGGCCTCTCAGCTTTATATTTAAAATATTGATGTATATATATTTGGTGTATATATTGAATTCATTTAGCTTAGATGTATAATTATTCATTAGGTTGTCGAGTTGTTTAAATAATTGAAACGGTAGTTAGTTTGTGGTGTCTTTCTTCTGATAAGAGTTAACTACGAGTACTTGCCCTTAAAAACTGGAACTGGTCTCATTAAGTTGTGATTGCACTGAAAGACTTGCGTCCATCCATCGGTTAACATGTCACTCTGCTCCTCCTCTCTTACCCGCTACGCATTATGATATATATAGTTGTAACATAATTAAAGCATTCAATTGTCCATCTTATTCGAGTCTACAATCTGCACACTTGAAATCTTTCTCCCTACGGCTCTATCGACTCGTTGAAGCCGCAGAACCGCCACTTGGCCTCATCCTTGGATTTGAAGAGATTCGTGTACTTTTTGAGTATATTGGCAAGATCATCTAGGTTACTGGGGGCAGCGTTGTTGTGGCAGAGCATTCCGCCTAAGTAACTGGCTATGTTGGCAATGTCCACGCCATGGGGATGCAGCACCAAATAGGCGGAGGCAAGAGCAATTATCTTAGCCTCGGAAAGGGCCAGCGACTTGAAGGTGGCCTAGAATACAAAAAAGGAGGATACGAAATTAATAGATTAAAAAAATAATAATCAAAAGCTTTAGAAACTAACCTTTTCCCTAAGTGATGCTGAAGTCTCCTCAGCAATGACATTATTTATGGTCTCCATATTATTGACCTTAGAATTATTCTCTGTAATTGACTCCTTTTCTTTGGTTTCCACGGAGACCGCCTTTGGGACGGTTTCCTTCTCATCATCCTCGATTTCGTGGATCTCCACCACACCGCTCTGGTGCTCTATGATCCTCACGTCATCGTCCACCTTATCGATATCAATTATTTCCGGATCTGGCTGCGGTCGCTGCCGACTAACCTCGGTGGCCTCCTGGCTACATGAATCGTCGCTGTCATAGTCGAGATTCGAGGCGTTAGAAGCGTTTGAGGTAGCACCATTGCTGTTTTTCGCCTTTAACTTGTCGGCCGTCTCCTTGATTTTGGTCTTTAGCAGTAGTTGCTTTACGCCGGCATCCTTGAGATTCCGCTCCAGCTGCTCTATGATTTTAGTGTCCTTCTGTTCACGCAGTTTTGTCTGCAGCAGCTGTGTTTGCATATTGCGAATGGTTTCTTGGAGCACCTTGATCTGCTTCTCGCGCTGCACGTAGTCGCTGCGCTCTAGAGTCATCTCATGACGAATGGCCTCAAGTTGACAGCGAAGCGAGTCGTTTTCGTCCTGAAATAAAATAAAGAAAGATTTTATAAAATACCTCTTCTATTATTGAGTTAAAATATCCACTGCTTACCTTCAAACTATCGCTGTCATATCGCATTCTCTTGGTGCCCGGTCCACGCCTCTCGTAGTCTCGCTCATCGTCGGAGATTTCCATTTCATCATCGTCGGTGATCTGGACCGTTCGCAGTTCCTGCATTAGCATGCGAAATATATTTAATTAATTTCCCATTTCTACCAGTTGGAAGTATATATCGTTTTCATGTTGGTTCCATTGCTTATAAAGATTATAAATCTAGAACCTAGCTATAAAATTTGCGTATTTAAAGAATGCATCAATCAAATTGGTTTCCTGTTTTTTGACTCTGTATTGGTCCGCTTACTTACCTCGCCACATTTTTAAAAAGAGAGTTTTCGAATTTTCGATTTTTTCTTTTGCTAGTAATTATTAATATTTTTTTGTTTTCTTTGTTACTCAAAATTATGTTTCTCAGCTGCAATGATTTTTTAGTTCTCCTTTTTTTGATTTACCACAACCAATCCGACAAATTTCCAACTTTATTTTTAAATAACATTTTATTTTTAAATTCATACAAAAAAAAATTGGAAATTTGTGGATATTTGTCTATAGTTTACGTTTAGTTTATAGAGTATTTAAAGCTTATTTGAAATGTTATGCAAATGCTTAGTAAATAGAGAGAGAAAAAACATAAACCAAAGATACACCGAAGCTTAGAAAAGATATAGATTAAAAGCATTTTCAAAAAGAGGCGAAGCTATAAATTAAAATAAACCTGATAGAAATAGACTAACGAATGGCTTTGACACGGGAACTTCGTAAAAATAAAAAATATTTTTAAACAGTTTCTAAAATTCTTAAATATATATATTAAATTCTAAACAAGGTTAAAAACAAAGACTTTATGAGACTCTTGCGAATTACATCTAGATTAAGTTGGGAATTTGGTTAAGTGACATCAGCAGAACCGATAATATGGGAGTTTTGATAATCTTTCAAACAAACAATTAAATGACGTATTAATGCACGGGACAAACATGAGAAAATTAACAATTAATGAACAACAATTAGCATCTGCTACGGAAACGTACAGTAATGGTTATATAGTAGGGTAAATGTGGCGACGTGCAGACTGATATGGATAACACAAAATCGCATTAGTGAAAGATGTTAGGACAACTACGATTACGATTACTACTACAGTAACTCCACAATAATATGAATAATAATAATAATAACAACAGGGACAGTAACACGAGCGATAAAGTAGTGAATTGAGTTTATTGGACAGTACATATGGCTTTTATACACAACACTTGGCAACATCTGAGGTTGAGGTTGTTCGTATTTCGATTATTTGAACATTTTAGTACGTACCGTGGCTAACTTCTTCCATTGATCGATGTTTTTTCTTTGGGCTTTGGTGAAATGGTCCCAAACCTTCTTGTGACTAGCGGCATTGAACACTTTTTCAATCTGAGTGACTGAACAATAATGCAATAATATATAATAATATTAAGGGAGGACAGAGGGTATTTTTGATGTTGTTTTTCTGGATTTGGAGTTCAGTCTTGCTCTTCACCTTTTTGTTTTATTTATTAATACCATAAATAACTAGACTTGTTCTTTTGCGAATCAAATGAGTGAGAAATTAAAAGTTGAATTAATCTACAGGAGAGACCCTCGCATAGCAATTATATATGTATATGTAAAATAGTTACGGTTATTTAAGGTTTGATATATTAGGTACAATCTAGAGAGAATACAACAGCGTGATTGATTACCTATCTTTAGATTTGTCCGAGTCTGAGAGAGGGTTTTGGGTCTACAGGAAGCTTATTCCTTAACTCTGTCATCGAAATTGTCTCGAATTTGTTCATCTTCGCGTTAGCGGCTTCTTACAAACCTTTGGGCCCCTTAAGTAGACTTCAGCGGACTTTTGTGATTGAGTCCGAGGCACAATTAAAAGTGAAGAGAGGATCAGCCGCACAGTGGAACGAATCAGTGAACGAGGCGATCAAAGTGGTGTATACAATATTGATAATCGTAGCCACAGGTTGTTATATCTGTAATATCTTCGGCTTATTGGTGGGTGCCACTGAATTTCCTATATATCCTTAATTTATTTTAAAACGTGTACTTATAATGTGCAATAAAATATTGAAAAATTCAAAATGAATGTTGTTGTCTTCTATTGAAATTTAAGACATTTAAAAAGTTTCTAGCATAATTTTTGTAGCATAAGCCCTATATCTGCCTTATAAAATCCATTTAGGGAGATATATTCGAAAACAATTAACTAAACAAATTATAAAAAAAAGTCTTTCATTAAATGTATAATCTATGATTAAATCCTGCAACGCTTGAGAATCGCCGATCATACTTTGATTGCCCCTTCACCTTTCTTCGATTTTCGTCCTCATTGTGCAACTGCCTTTGGCTTGAACCTTTTTTTGCTGGGTTTTACCTGATCCTGCTTGGATTTTTTGGGTTTGCTCCTTCGTCTTTTTGGGCGAGCAAATTTTAGACAGTGAGTTCGTATATGGAGTTTTGGCATTTAATATTTCAATGACTAGTTTTGCTAGAGTGTGTGTGTGTGGGCATGGTGTGTGTTGTTCGTGTAGGTGGTGTGTTTGTGGAACGCTGGTAGATTGTTCAGATATACAGACGCTAAGAGGCTAACCCGGGCGCAACGAAAATAGAAAAATAGGATTTCAAAGTGGGAGCGGCACCTATGTAAATTCCCGTCTAGTCTAAGAGCTAAGAAAGCTGATCTGCCGCAGGCCGATCGGCTGGAATACTTACATTGCGTTGACATGGTTCCCATCTGCTTGCGGTAGCTATCCCTGGCCTTCTTCAGATCCTCCTCCAGCTGCAGCTTGTCGGCGTGAAGACGCCGCACATGAGCGTGGGTGCTCTGTATCATCGAATAGAAGATGTTAGCATTACGCTTAGTGCAGTCACCGCGCTCCAGCCAGGCGGTGATGGTCTGGATGGCCTTCACGAAGGTCTCGTTGGTGCGCAGATGCTCCGCCACGGCCGTTGCCTCGTGGTCCGTATAGTGGGGAATGGGTGGCGGCGATTGCGATCGCATCCTGTCCAGCGACATGCGCTCCCGGTGACGCTGTTCACGCTGCTGCTGTCTCTGCCGGCACTCGTAATCGTACTGATCATCCCGAGCCTGTGCATAGTCCACATGCAGGCGCCCAAAGTTGGGCGGTTCATTTAGCGCTGAAATTCGCAACCTATAGCCGGATAGGTAAATGGCACGATCTATGGCTGTCTCCTGGCGGTAACGGATATGGCAGAAGTTCTTCTTTGACATTCGCAGCGTAGTGATCTCGCCGCACGACTCGAATATCTCACGGATCACCTCATCGGTTATGTTCTCTGGCAGTCCGCCCACAAAAACAGTCCGACAACCGGGCGGACGATCGCGTATGGTGGGTGGCGGGGCATTCGGATTGGGCGGGAACAAAATACAGTTCTTCGTCTTGATAACCTCCTTGAGGCCGGCCCCACCTGTGCCATCTGAGAAAGAGGGTAAATTGGGTTCTTGAAAGCATACAAAAAATCTATGATGTAGGCTTACCACCCGTGAGAGCTGCTTCCACTGCGGCTCCGGCCTCCGATGGTATTCCCACCGCTGCAGCCGCTGCGTAGTGCATTTGTTGCATCTGCTGCATGGCAGCTGCCATCATGGCCGTGGGATCCATCAGCATCTGGGTATTGGTGTTGTTGCCACCCGAGGCAGCCACTGCCGCTGCCACAGATGAAGCGGATGTGCCTCCGGCAGCGGACGTACTCCCGCCAGCGGGACCGCTGCCTGCCTGGATGGCCGGAAAGTACAGATAGCCGGGCGGCGTCTGCATTAATCCGTTCAGGTAGAGCTGTGCCGAGTCCGGCAGTGAGAGCGCGGCGGATGTGGCCTGCAGCTTGGGATCTTTGTGGCTCGTAGTGGATGTCACATCCGCGGTGTGTTCGTTCTCGTTCTCCAAATCCATAGGCGCACTGCCTTGCGGCTGTTGCTGGGGCTTTATCGCCTTATTGTTGGATGCTTGCTTGGGCGGCGATGTGGCTCCCATGGTGACAGCACCTCCTCCGACGCCGCCGCCACCGCCCGCAGTGGTGGTGGCCACCGTGGAGATAGCAGCCGCCAGTTGGTTAAGGAAATTCGGGTGATTTGGCAAACTGACGCCGTTCGGCATGGTCCCAAAGAGCGGAACTGCAAGGAACGCCAGTAGATTAGATTAGACGACAAAAACCAGTATAAACAAAGCCGGCAACAAAACAAAATAACAATCAGCTGCGGAGCCCCAAAATTCTCGATTACCACTATTTTTTTTCTCTTCAGGGGGGTGGGAGGTCTGAAAAATGGCGTAAGTGCCTCCGCTGATTACAGGTGAATACCACACAAATAGTCCATGCTCCGACTTTTCCCGAACTTGATTTGCACTGCTGATGCTTAGTTTTACCTTTTAAAGGTTTCTTTAACTAATAATTTTATCACTTACGCATATTATCGCCCCCGCAATTGTACGCCAAAGTGTAAAAAAATAATTTCCTGAAGACGACCGACCAGAGCCCGATAGTTATCGATAGGCAGGGTGTACCAGAAACATTCGAACATTGTCGATGTTTACCCATCGCTTCTATGAATCATCTGCTGTCGTCAGGTTTTTAAAGGAAAAACAAACCGCACTCGAAACGTAGTTGAGGAAAATTCGTGTAAATTTCGGTTTTAAGCCAGTCCAGCATGTCGGTGAACACGGCCCACGCCAACAATGGCGTGCTCATCCACGCTGGCGAGTAGTAAGTATCCGGGGAAGTCCCAAAATGTTCATTACGAATCAAAATCTTCAGCTGCGGCTGCCTGACGTCACAAATGTAAACATGACGTGTGGCATCCGTTGATTGATTGATTGATGGACTGTTATGGGATATTGATAGCAGCTCCTTTTCTCTATTTTCTTCCCCAGCATCCTGCTGCACAGCGACAGCGTTTCCATGGAGTTTTCCGGCCAGGACAGTCCCATCTTCAAGGGTTCAAAGGCGGGCAGGATCTACCTGACCTCCCACCGGATGATCTTCAACAACAAGAAGTCCTCGGATGCCATGCAGTCGTTCAGTGCCCCGTTTGTCGCCCTGTCGGACGTGGAGATTGAGCAACCGGTTTTCGGGGCCAACTACATCAAGGGAAAGGTGCGCGCCCAGCCCAACGGCAACTATGTGGGCGAGGTCAAGTTTAAGCTTCACTTCAAGGCCGGCGGTGCCATAGAGTAAGGATATGTGACCTTTGTTAATGATCTCTTTGCCTAATTATGCATTTATTTAGATATGGCCAAGCTTTGTTGCGCTCCGCCAAGACGGCAATGAACAACTATCATCGCGGTGGACTTGCTGGCGATGATCCGCCACCCTACCAGCCGGCAGGAGCTTGGAACGAGGCACCACCACCAGCGTACCAGCCGCCACCAGGCTACTACGGCTGGCTACCGCAGCACGACGCCTTCAGTGGCCCGGCTCCGAATACGGTGTTCATGAGCGACAATCCGCCTCCGTATCCGGGTATTGGTAAGTACTCACAGGCACCAGGCACTTCATCCAGGCAGCACTACTCGGCTTTTGTTCTGGCACAATGCATCGCGAATTGGAAACAGCCTTGCTTAACCCAGCTTGAATCGAAATTCACGCACCGCACACGCTTCGTTTAACCCATTGGGGCACTCTCTTTCTCCGATCTCTCGTCTTAGCACCACCAGCACCTTACCAACAGCCAGCACAACCACAGCAGCCGCAGGCACCGCCGCCGTCTGAACCCACTTGGTATGGTTTTTCAGCACCGCCGCCACAGCAGCCGCAACAGCCGGGCTACGGACAGCAGCAGCCCGGTTACGGACAGCAACAGCCCGGCTACGGACAGCAGCAGGGCTGGGCCGCCGGCTATGTTCAGCCTCCGCCCTATGGAGCCTGTGGCCCGGCAAATTGCCCGCCGGGAGCTCCATATGTGCAACCGGCCCAAAACTACAATGGACCACCACCGTACGGTGGTTATGGTAATGTGCCCGGCGGATTCAACACCCCGGGACTTCAGCAGCCGAATGGTTATCCGGGTGGAGCACCGCCACCGAATCAGCAGCCGTCGCAGGCAGCAGGCGTCGCTGGAGGATCTGCCGCTGCGGGAGCGAGCTTTATGGGCTTCAGCCTGCCACCAGGAAGTGAGTAAAAATTGAAACTACACTTATTACCTGTTCATAATCATTATTTCCTTCCTTAAATATCTCATATTTTTTAATTAGTTTTAACTTTTTCTGAAGGAAAATTGCATAAACCAAAGACCAGTAATGAATAAGAACTATTCAAAAACTTATCAAGAGGATAGTTAGCAAGAACATAAAACAGAAGCCATCAAGTAATAGTAGCAGCATCAAGAACTATTTAGAAATTAATTGTTTAGAACCTATATGACATTATTGGCATGAAAAACTACTCAAGAGATCAAAAAACTGGTCAAAAAGTTTCAACAATTATTTGAAATCGCATCAAGAAGCCTTTAGTTAAATTTATTTGATTACTCAGTTGTCCAAATTGTAAAAATATATCTTCAAAAGTAGTTTGTTCCCATATAAAAAAAAAATAACTTTAAAAATTAATGCATTTTCCTTATGATTTCTTTTGAGTTCTCTAATTTAAAACATCATATACCTACTAATCAATATCAGAAATTAAATTCATTTACAAAACCCTAAAGGAAAAACTTTATTCTTTTGACCCATTTTTTACAGTGTAATAAAAGCAAACAAACTACTGTATCTCCAAAAACCATGCCCCAACAAGTAAGACTTATTGTTTTCGATGTTAATCCCTCTAAACCCCAATACGCAAATACTAACAAAAGCCGAGTCGTCAATTAAATTGGTTTATAGTGACTTTGTTTAACGTATGTTTTCTCTTTAACTTGTTCTGTACCCTCCTTAAACTCCACAAAATGCGAACCTTTAGTAGCAAGATTTGGCAGCACTCATCGTTATTACTATCCAGCCATAAACACGGCTACCATGCGTGTTTTTATGGTTCCTCCTCTTATGCGATAAACACAAATTGTAAGAGATGTGAATGGAATATTGTCACAATAGTAATTCATTGAAATTTTTTAATAATCTCCCTTAGTTGTAGTTTAGTAATTATCTGGGTTTTCTATATTCCAAACAGATTCCAAAGAAGCAGAGGCGGCAGCAAGTGCATACAATACCCCATATAATCAAGGCGGACCTAGTGGATCGGGGGGCGGTGACATGCCACCTTCATATAATGTAAGTATTGATTTAAATCCAGAACGAAAAATTTATAATAATTGTAATTCCCCTGTAGAACTTGCCACCCAGCTATGATGATGCCTCGAAAAAGCACCAGTAACTATTATTCAACTAACTAAAAACATGAATATTAAATGTAATAATCAGAGACTCTGAAATACCAGTTAGCTATTTTTGTATTTCTTGTCAATAAAACTTGGAAATAATAATGTATTTCGAAAGAAATTATTATTTCCGAGTTTTTTTTTTATAAAAAACTAATGATTTTCCCTGATAATAATCATTCATTCCTCTGCAGTTTCTTCATAATCAAAAATACGCGTATTAAATCGAGTTAGGTGTTGATGTTTTAACCATTCTCAAAGGAGTTTTATAAAACTGTTGATTTGTTTTTATATTTATACTTTCATTTTTGGTCACAAACATAAAACTTTGTTTTAATTTGTACATTTATTGGCTGAATGAGTTGCTTTTTTATGCAAGAATAATATTAAACAAAATATTGTTGTACGAAAATAATGTAAACATATTTTATCATTTTATAAATATATGTGGCTACGCAAAATATATATTAATCCACCAGCAATCAGAGTATATATACTAGATTGGGTTTGTTAGGCTGGACACCAAGATATGATGGCAGGCTGTGACAGCCCATTACTTTATGGAAAAAAGTGTTATTTACAAGTGCTCCTTTTTAGGGACACAAAATATCCTAAAAGGTTTGATTTATAAAACTCTGTGTTAAAGATATAATATTTCGGATTATAGTTTTGGACATCTTGTTAAAGGATTTCTTTGGCACCCTGCATTATTGTCAAATATTATTCTTTCTTGAATATACATTTTCCAAAAGCATTTATAGCTACTTTCGCTCATTTTTTAAGCAACTCAAATGTGGTCAGATTCCAAAACAAGAAGAAGAAGCATTTCATTCAGTAGAAGACCACCCTTTCAGCTAGTCAACAAAACAACAACAGGCTTATTTTTGTTCCGATAGCCAAAGCGGTTGAATAAAATCAATCATACGCCACATGCGCAGACGCGGGCGTGGTGAGAAAAATGCCAGGACATCGGCCAAGCAAAAGGCTGACGAGCAGATGTGTTTCGCGGAAAGCGGTTTAAATAAATTAACTAAAAAATAAAGCCACGAATTAAGACACAAATAATTGAAGGCTTTTTTAAGCCCAGTTAAGTTTTTCCGGCTGAAACAGCAGATATCAGCTGAGTGTTGGGGTGGCTAATTGCGAGTTCAGCCACTTGTGTCTGTTGTTTATCGATTTGTGTATAACGTTTGCTCCGAATCTGCAACAGAAGGGTCCTCATGCCAATCTGGAAAACAATGCCAAGGTCCGACAGTCAAAGAGTAATTTAACCACCAAAGGACTAAGCTTTGGATTAGGCTTTGAAGAGCGAAACAGCACCGCGCCATGGATGGGGGTGGACAGGAAACCACATATGAACCGCTGGACGGTCGTGGCTCTGGCCGTTCAAGGAGCAGTCATTCTCCAGCTGGCTCGGGACTGAGACATCCGGCCAGTATGGACAGTCCCGAGTTCGATACGCGCGCCCCCAAGGATCAAAGGCATTCCGTATACCTGGCTCTTTTGGCGGCAGGCATTGGTTTTGTATTGCCTTACAATAGGTAAGCAATATTAAAAGAAAGATGTTTAAATCTCGAAAGTAATAAAAATATTTTAAATTATTATTTTTCACAACTTTGCAATTGTATTTTAATTTATTTTCTTTTAAATAAACTCATATAAGACTTTTACTTAAGGTGTGAAACATTTTTTCTGTCTTACAGTTTCATTATAGCTGCGGATTACTGGCAGGCACGTTTTCCCGGTCGCCCCGTGGCCCTGGACATGTCGATGACGTACATTTTCGTGGCATTTGCCACAGTGCTGCTGAACAACATTGTCCTCTCATTGGCGCCATTCCAGTCGCGTGTGCTCTTCGGCTACATGGTGTCCTTCACTACCCTAATCTTTGTGGCCGTGTGCGAGGTGGCCTGGCATATGTTTGCCCAGAATACAGCATATTTGGTGAATATGTCGGCGGTGGCACTGACCGCCATCGGATGCACTGTGCAGCAGTCCAGCTTCTACGGCTTCGCCTCGATGCTGCCAAAGCAGTATACACAGGCGGTAATGGCCGGCGAGAGCATCGCCGGCTTTCTGGTGTCTTCCAATCGTGTCGTGACCAAGCTGCTCATTAACAACGACCGCGTCTCCACGGTCATCTTCTTTCTGACCTCCACGCTCTATATACTCTTCAGCTACCTGCTGCATGTGGCCACCATCAATTCGCCGTTTGTACGGTTCCATGTGGAGGCCTGCTCCAAGATTGTCCTGCGACCGGATGAGGTGAGTCGAGAGGAGGGAGTGCATTTACGGAATAGTTGCCAACGTTTCGATTCTTGTTACCTCAGCAGGAAGTTGATGGAGCCCCCAGTGGCACTCGGTACGGAGTGCTCTCGATGGACGGCACCCACACTACAACCACATCGGTGGGACAACAGGGCACCGGAAACGCTCTCAGCTTCAGCAATCCCGTCTACGAGCTATCCAATCCGACGGCCGGCGAGAGCAGCATCGAGGCTCTAGGTCAGCTACCAGAGCTTCCGGCAACGCCACCCGCCCAGGAGCCCACAACACCAACGACGGTGGCCTTTAAGGTGCGATTTCAAATTTATTATTATTTATTTGACTCCACAAATCTCTCTTAAAGGTGGAACACGTAATCACTCCGCGCCGCTGCCGGCCGAGCAAGTTGGGCGATATCCGCGAGGGATTCGTTACTCGATGGCGGGTGGCCCAGGTGATCTATCCGCACATGGTGTGCATCGCCCTTGCCTACTGCGTGACCCTGTCTCTGTACCCTGGTATCGAGGTAGAGGTGCAGTCTTGCGCCCTTCGCTCCTGGATGCCGGTGCTGCTAATGTTCTGCTTCAATACGTCGGACGTGGTGGGTAAGATTCTGGCCGCCAGCCCTTATCCGTGGTCGCGTCGCCAGCTGATCCTGCTGTCCGGTCTGAGGATCGTCCTGGTGCCGCTCCTTCTGCTTTGTTGTGCGCCTCGCCAGCGTCCAGTGATTTCCGGCGAGACGGCGCCGTTTGTCTTTACCATTGCTCTGGGCATTACCAACGGATTGGCCGGCAGCTTGCCCATGATGCTGGCTCCAGCCAAGGTTCCGGGGACGCTGAAGGAGGTAACTGGCAACATCATGACTCTGTCGTACAATGTGGGCCTGACTGTTGGCTCACTTATTGGCTATTTGTTCGAGAGCATGCTTGGGCCCCAACTAGCGAATCCGTGCCCCTCGTATCCCTATGTGCCCGCCTCGATCCTGGAGCAGTTCCATGGCCACGGGCATGGACACGGGCATCTGCCGCACCCGCTGCCGCTGACTAGTACGAGTACGGTGAGCCCACCAACCACTGGGGCCACCACGCTGGCCCCGCTCCTGCTCAACACGACGCTAGCCAGTCTAGCGCAATCCAGCAGCTCGACCACAAGCACCGCCAGTCCAGCCCTGGCCACCGTGATCACCACCACAGCTCTAGCGCTCTACAGCACAGTGGCAGCCAGCAGTGCAGAGGTGCTCAACGCCACCATGACCTCGATTTTGTCCACAATTACCAGTTCGGTGGGGGATATCAGCGACGAGATGACCACAGATCCCCAGACGCCCGAGGCTCTGGTCGAAAATATCTAAGGATCGCCGACGCGCGACGCTCTTCTTGGCCACATCTGCATATCTTTCTTTATAAGTTTTACTGCGAGACTAATTTGGATATAATTCGGGTATCATTTACTTATTTATTATAATATTCTTACAAGGAAGAGCGTAGCAACTTTTCATTAATTTTGAGAATTTAATACCAATATCAAAGAATGAGAAAATCTTCGATTCTTCTATTTCCCACTAAACTCTTTACTCTTTTAAAACAGATCACATTGAAAATGAGTAAAAACTCCAATTGAAAATGAACTTAATTAAAGGGTAAAGTCAATGAAGCCCATTTATCTTAAAATCATTTCCGTAAAGAGATCCAATTTGGGAGTAAACATATATTTCAGCTCAAGATATATAAAATGTGAACAAAGATTCCATTGAAAAGCATGCGCAAACTTCTAACTATAGGCAATACTCCTCGTGTACGTACATAGTTCTATAAACTATATGTATTTATATCCCTTAAAGTGTCTAGGGTTTGGTGTGACATCTAGGACCCGCACATTACTATCCCAATATACTCCAAACAAGTGCTATGGTTTTCAAATTATAAACCTGTTGACTTAGAGTTACGTACTTAAATATATGTGTGAATCTGTGTGTGATCGAGGAAAGTGGGCATGGTTATTTTTGTAAGAGTGAAAAATAGTTGATGGCACAGAAAAGCAGCTTTAGGAATATATTGCAATCAAAATAAGATATGTATGTTATCAGTGGAAATATTAATACTTACTATATTTTCTTTTATTTTCGTTTTAATACAGTTTGAAAGTATGTTTCGTGTAAAATTATTTTTGTATAAAGTAGAGAAGAATGTGAGTCATGCGAGGGTCGCCGGTAATATAAGTGTTGTAAGCATTAAAAGCCATCAAGTGCTGCAGCTGGCCTTAAATTGTTTCGTTGCTATTTAATTAATTTGTTTCCTTTCCCTGCTACTGTTTTGGCTATATACAAAAAGAGAAATTTGTATCGATAAGTAATAAATATGTCAACCTGCAGAGAACATTACAAATAAATGTTAATATAGAAATATTTCAATATACTCTTTAAAATGTTATTTAGTCTTTGGGGGGAAATTTGCAGTATAGTAAATATAAAATTCGTAGAATCGAAAATGAAAGAATATAAAGTGTTTTGGCTTAAAATTGAATTATTTTAATTTCTAAATCTAAAAGGAAAATATCCCTAGCTCATTTTCGGAGTTTAGCCCTTATTTTTCCCCAGTATTATGAAGTATTACTATATACCCTAGCTTTTTGTCAGGTAGGGGAGGTCCTGCGGGGTTTTAATGGATATTTGTGATATTCAGCTTTTTGTCAGGGAGTAGTGCTATACTGTGAGATTTTATAAGCAACTCCCTGGAAATGTATAATTTTGAGAGAGTTGATAGGGATGCGTATCCTTAAAATCCCACTGGATGGCGCTATCACCTAACTAGCATTTCCTATAAATACTATAATCCGTATCCTTTCTTTCATTTATACCGTAATTTTTAAAACTTCCCGTATATATAATCCCTACTTTTATAGGAATAAAACTTGACTAATATTGAGGACATTTTTATAATAAAGATAAAAGGTTTTTTTACTTTATTTATTCACCCTACCGAAAAATAAATTAGAAAATAAATAATACTAATATATAAATATATATATACTTTATTTATTTAATTTCTAAAGCTTTTTTTATAAATCAAGGTATTAATAATTCATCTATATATTCTTTATTTATTTAATTTCAGGGATTTTTTCCCAAAGATATTTGAACTCCCAGTTTTTCAATTATTGTTGCCTGGACTTTTAACAAATCGTCTTTCTCCTTGATTTTGAGCGTGTCCCAGTTTTGTCCCATTTCTAAGATGCTTATCTGATCGTCTTTCTCATTTATCTGTGCCTTGAGGGTCGCAATAAGTTTTTCATTATTCCCCTCTTTGGCTTGATAAGATTTAACTTCTTTTTCCAGGTATTCATTATTTTTTTGCAGCCTTTTTATTATTGCATTTTTGCGAAGCTCATCAGATCGATGCTTTACAGATTTTTGGTTTATTACGTTTTCATTATTTTTCTGGTCTAAATCGTCCTGCAGCTTTTTGATTGCAACTACCTGAGCATCAAACTTTACCTTGTTTTCAGATTTTAGCAGGGTGTTGGTTGTTTTTAATGCATCGATTATGTCATTTTTGTCTTTAATTTTATCATCGTATATGGCTATCTTCTCATTGGCAAGCCTTAAGTCCATTTCCGATCTTTGTAACTTATTTTCAAGATCAGCAATGAAATTATCAGTTTTAATGTCAATCTCATTGCACTCGCAAGCACTTATAACGCAATTCTGGTGGTAAAACAGTTAAATAAAAATAATCAAATAAAATAAAATAAATCAACTTACTTGGGAAAATTCAAAATCTTCCGTACTTTCGTCAGAACTATAATAGGATAGAGTGCTATTACTTCTTTTCTTCATGGCAAAGGAGATTTAATTTAACCGCAGTGGTTCGTAGACAAAGGTTAACTAAACTAAACTAAAAGCTCCAATATCTTATCGAATGTCTAAGTAAACGTTGTCTACGTTGGTTCGTAGACAAAGGTTAACTAAACTAAACTAAAAGCTCCAATATCTTATCGAATGTCTAAGTAAACGTTGTTAACTGATTAAAATCGATTGGGCATTGTTTGATTTCAGCTGCGCATTGGCTTATTTCACTCCACGGACTTAAGTCAAAAATTTCTATTTAAATGTAAATGAATTAATTTCAAAAATGTATTTTTTCTTTAATTACAAACGCAGTGCGCCTGGGGGAAACATTTTGCATTTGTCGAGTGGCCAAAATGAATACAAATTGAATCAATTAGACGGAAAATCCGCCTCCGTTTTTAAATGAAAGCAGGAGATAAGGCTTGGGAAAAGCGGAGGCGATTGGCTCCAACCAAATGCAAATTTATTTATTTTTTCCCCTCTCTCCATCTTTCCCGTTTCCTTCGCAAAATCAATGGGCGGCATTTTCCATTTCGCCGGCGGAAAAGTGGCAGGGAAAACAGGTTAAGTCGAGAGGACACAACCCGGAACCAGGTCCAACAACAAAGTAGGCAATTAAATTTATTTTATTTCTCGCTTTCGTTTCTTTTCTTTTCGCTTCGTTTTTGATTTTTTTTGAGTTTTTTGTGAATCAAGGAACCGGCAGACAACACTTGCGTTGCAGGACGAAAGCGGAAACGGAAGCGATGGGGAAACTCCGTGGAAAACTTGCAGCTCTTCGGAACCCTTAGTTTGCGGAGATAGCGGAAGTGCTTGGCCCTGTTTTTGGGCCCGCCCCGATTGCATATGAAGCCACTTTTATCGATTGGGCCTGCACTCTGCACTTCGCACTTCGCCTACATATTTAGGCTGACTTCCGCGTTTCGCCTCTTCCTTCGACGCAATGTCATTGTCCCCGGGCGACTGTTAACCCCTTGACTCCGCAGGCCAATGAACCAAATGCGAGGACAGACAACAAATATCAAATTAAAAGTCAATCAATTGTTTAGTATTTGCCTCAAGAAATGTGTAGTTCAATTATAAAGAAAATCAGTAGTAGAAATTAGTTCGTGAAACATTTCTAGAAAGCTTTATTTTATATATTTAACTATTTTCATTAGCTAGTCATACCAAGTCATATTCTAAACTAAGTTTCACCCTTGAGAACTTTCCCTTAACGATAACAACAAATCCCCTTGAAGTACTGAGAGAAAGCAAAGGTCGAATTGTGCACCACATTCAGCATTTGCAGAGCTTCCGCCACATAAATTCCCTTCGAATGGAGGCCAAAGGAACGGAGGTTATGGGGGTCCAGGGAGCTGGTTGGTATCTCCTTGCAAGTTGTGCTGGAGTGGAAGCCAAGCAGAAGAGCAGCAGCAGCAAACTACTTCTAATAACAACAATCAACGCTTTCGCCTCGGCTCTCCGTGTTGTTTGGGTGCTGTGTAATTACATGACAGCAACAGCAACAGACAACAACAACTTCAACTGCAGCAGCAGGAGCAGGAGCAAGAGCAGCAACATTACGAATTACGATAATAATTTCCATTTCTAATTTCCTTACCACGCAAAAGGCCTTTGCACTTGGCGAGGTTTGCCAGGCTGCCAAGCTGTCGGGGTTGGGCCTGAACGCCACCACCCACCCACCAAAGCCACCCATCAGGCTTCCGGCAACAACAGGCTAAACAGGCTACAAGTACACTTAGCTAAAATATGGTAATGGTTTTGATAGCAATAAAAGATAAAAGTAAAAGATTTAAATGATTTAAGTTTTATATATTTTAAAGACTAAAAGGATACATCGATTGGAGAAACATTCAAAACAGCTGCATATCCAAATCTGATTTTTATCCTCTGTATAATTTTTATGTATAATTTCTTCAAGGTTTTTAATTTTCGTTCAGTGCAACGGGGACTTTGGGGGAATGTGCCCAAGAGCTGGGGCCAGACGTTGGCATAATTTCGATGCAGAAATCTAACAGAATGCAAATGCAATCATTGACTTTTTAGCTTATAACGAAATAAGCGTTGTGTTTATTGGTTGGCTGAACGAGCAAGCACTAGTCCCGACGCCTTCTTGTCCTTCCTCCTCCTTGTGGGAAAAAGGCAGAAAATGGGATAACACTGGCCAGGCACTATGGCGAGTGCACTTGTTCATTCAAAGCCTCGGCATGGCCACCAAGTGGGTGGTATTGATCGGCCTGGGGGCTAAGGGTGTCGGCCTAAGCCTAAGGTTGCGCTCAAATGTGCACTAGAAATGTGTGAAATGTATGTCTGAAATTTATAGAGATAAAATAGAAATAAATGGAAATTTATTTTAAAATTAATTTCTCATATTTGTTGTTTACAAAAATGTTTTATTACTTTATTAACATTCAAAATTAAATACAATTTATTCTGTTTATTCCTAACTTAAAATGTATAGAATATTGTACATTTTTGGATTTCGACCTTGCCAAAGAGAACAAGACTTATCCTTTTTACCTTCTTTTATAATTTAGATTAATAAGAATTTCTAATGCTTTCTCAGTTTATAAACTCTTTCAAGAAAATTAACTCTTAATCGAATTTAAGTGAGCTTAGCAAACATTTCCCCTAACAAAGTCGATTAGTATAAACACTGAAAAGACTCTATATTCTTCACACGAAAATTATCGCAGATTTTTCTCCAGCTTTGTCTTGGATTTCCGCTCTCCTTAAATGCAGTTATCTGCTCTGAATCTGCCGAGGAGCGACTGAACGACCCAAATGCTATATAGAAGTTAGTATCTCTGGCACACCTCGTCGGTCGGCGCTATCTGGTCGAGTTAAATCGGCTGAGCTTCCTCCACATGGCGGTGGCAATTGGGGATATACACTGGTTGCTGTCATCGGGGCAGGTGGTAGGATATTTCTCTTTTTTCTGTTTTTCCCTCTTTCCTTTTTCGCGACCGCGAAGTGAGTTTTCCTTTTATGCTGCTGCCACGCCCAGTATCTCTCTGTGGATGTTGTTTTTGTATTTGTAATTTGATAATGCATTTGATTAAGGAAATGAAATTTTTATTAAGGCTGTTTGCTCATTCGCGTCGCTGGCATCGCGCCTTTGCTTTTATGATTTTCCCCGCACTTTGTGTGTTGTATGTATGTGTGTTTGTTGGCTTGCCCTTTTTCCGCATTTTCCTTTCGGTGCGGGGGTTCTGTTTTGTTTTCCCCACTCGAGCGAATTTTCCCTAACCCTGCAGTTTTGTTTTCACATAATTTCTTTGAGTGCGGTTTGGATCTTGGCAATTTTACGATGCGCCGCAGCCCGGGAAGGTGGAAACCGTGTCGGAAAATGCCACTTTCCTTTTCTATTATTCAGTCCTGAAATTTGCATAGCAATGGTTAAATATATAATTTAATTTTTTCCCCAACAATTCGGATTTGCATTGTTCGTCCTATGGGCTATGACTTTGTTAGCCTTTTGTTTGGACTTCCAGGTGGTGTGTGTGTTTAGTTAATGTGCTGATGGGCAGATTGACAGCAAATAAATAATGAATATGCCCTGGGGGATCGTAAATAATATAAAATCGGGCATTGTAATTGCATTTGCCCCATAACAAGCCGCACAAAAATGATTGTGTCGCGTTCCACATTTTCCCCAGCGGCCGCGAGAAAATTTATCACATTTCTTTTTTTGTTGGCTTTCCACGGCCTGGGACATGTCACGAAATACGGGGAGCTGGGAAATGCCAGCGTTTCGGCAGAAGAGTGCAATGGAATTCGTATTCAACACCACGGAAAACCCTTCGTGCGCTAACTAAGTGCGCTCATTCAACTCCGAAAAACAAACTTTAGCTATTGTTATTACATTTTTTGTTCACATTTTCACATTTTCACGCTGGCGTTGGTGTGGGAAATCCTCAGCTGGTCATTGACTTTCCAGCAACTTTCCGCTTGACATTTAACGAGCTAAGTGTTAGAATGAAGCCTACTTTTCAGCGCTGCCCAGTCGCAGTTTTACCCCGCAGTCCTGTTTACATTATTTCCTTGTTTTGTCCTCGGACAACAAAAGTTGCGTTGCCGTGTTATTCATCCCTTCTTAAAGCAGCAACTCGACCCTTCGCGGCTAAAATTTGTTGGCTTTTAAGCGAAGTCCTCGCCGTATTGCACCCAAAGCAACATCGAAATGTGGGTCATTGGCTGTAATGTTGTTTTAAAGAGGTGGCCACATTTATTATTAAAATTTAATCAAGGCGAATTGTTTGTTAAGGAAACCAGATCAATGGACAGGTATAGCATTAAGGGCTTCGCTTTTTAAATAAAAACAGTTTTAAGGGTAAGGTTACACTTCCTATATAGTTTGTTTATAATATTATACAAGAATATTTTTATTGTTTTAATGGTTTAATAATAGATTTTCTTTTGTTTTTTGGGCTTTACCTAGCAGTTCGTTGTGCAACTCGTTTGATCAATTTTGTTCTATGCTTCTATGTACATATATACATATACATTTCTTTCTTTTAAAACTATTAATTGTTAGCGGTAAAAAATTTAAAAAAATAATATAATTAAATTACAAATAAATTAAATTAAAATGACTTATAATTTATTATATAAATACAATTTAAGCTGAAGCTCTAACATGACTTATTCACAGCAGAAAATGCGATAGGGAAATTCACCCTACAACCTCTTACGACAATACTGGTTTTTACCACCCCTCGGGCTCTAAGGATAACAGTGAAAACTACCCCTGCAACGCAACCCAGTTGCGACACTCTCTGTCTCTCTTTCTGATCGAACTCAAAAGTATTGAATGAAACCGAATTGAAAGGACCTCGGAAAAGTGTTCCCATTCAATGGAAATTCTACTTTCAACTCGACAAATCGGATCCAAGTTTCGTAAATTTTGGCGAGGACATAGAGAAAGTCCAGGGGCGTGTTTGCATTGGACCTACCTCAAAGTCAGTCATTTGGAATAGACAATGGGCCGCAATTACAGGCACGCCGTTCCGTTTGAATTTTTTGGCAAAGGATAAGGGAGCTGCAGGATGGGTTTAAATGGGGGTTAAGGGTTCCGGCACCATGCGGTGCCATCTAGAGCAAACACACGCATGTGTGTTTGGACATGGAAAGTTTACTGCGTTTGAGGCCAGCAACTTGTCTCATTGTCCCCATCGCCAAAGGGTAGATGGTCGGATGGATCCCGGAAACGGGATCGGCATGCAGCGGATATGGGAAATTATTCAACCTTTGCCGTAGCTCCAGCCGGAAACGGAGCTATCTATGGCATCAGTGTATCGGGAATCGCTTTCATTTATTTCCTTTTTCAAAGTCCAGAGCTCCGAGCCCTGAGCTCTTCGCTCTGCGGTCGCCCACTTGCACCTGGTTGTGCTTTTGCCACTTTGCCACCTGGCCACCAAAAGAGGACATGGCCATCGGCGTTGCCAACTAAGCGATTTATAAACGATTTGCCAAACTTCGTTTCGACCTTTTCGGGGCTTTTGCGGCTTTACAGCCTGCCGCTCTGCCTCTGTCCCCTGTCTCCCATCCTTTCGGTCTCATCCACCTGCGGTTAAGTGTTAAGTGTTTTTTCCAATTCGTGTTTTTTTTTCGGTTGAGGCTGGGAGTAGGCCAAATATTTGCTAATGAGTTCTGCTCTCCTATTTATATATGTATGCCGGGCTGGGGCGAGCATTTGTGACCTTTTCGGGGCATCGGAATATATAATATTTACCTATGCAAATGAGAATTTTCGGTTCGGCTCGGTCTACACGTATTGATTTTCAAGCATTGTGAGTTTGGGTTACTTCTTTTGGTTATTTGAATAAGGAGATATGAAAATGTATAATGGCTTGAGGAAACATCGATTTAAGGTTATAAATTTGTGAATTTTAAGAGGAAACATTGTTAATAATTTTAGGAATTGAAATAATAAACAGTTCAGAGTTTAAGCGAACTTTAAAAGGATTTAATGGCAAGGTATCACCTTTTGCTCATTAAAAGTTTATTTAAAATTTACAAATTGCTTGAAAGAAGAGATATCTTTATTATTTTTAATTAATTTGTATTTGATTTCGCTTAATTAATAAATTAAAAAAGTTTTTTGATAGCGAAACTCTCTCTATACTTGTAAATATTTTTTCCCTTGGCAAACCATGTTTTTTAAATGTCCTTTCCCCCTGGGGCAAGCTTTAAATGTCTGGTGTAATTGTCGTTGTCCGTCAGAGGCCCTTATTTTTTTTATGTTATTGCTTTTTGGCTCTGTGATTGTTTCCGGCCGAGCGACAAAACACGAATTGCAAATTTCAGCCACGCATCAATGATAGCTCGTCATTGGAATTCAATTTGCATTGTTCATGGGCGCTGGCCAATCCGCCGACAAATGGCCACAATGCTGGTCAGGATAGGGGTGGGGGTGGGAGAAGGAGGCGGAGGTGGTGGTGGACCAGGAGCAGGAGGTCCTGTAAAATGGCACTGATAGGTGGTGCCGGGTTTTCGTCTTTTGGCCTGTTTTGTGGTTCTGTTTGCGGTTTCATCGGTGGCCCATGGCTATCAATTTCCATCATCGTTCGCATATATATATTATTCATATATATATTTGCTTAATGTGAGTGCAACCGATTTAATTTATATGCATTTAATAATATGTATGTTTGTATGTTGTGTAATTAATTTAAATCACTGTTCGTCTCGGAGCTCATAATTGCTTTTTTATAAATCGCTATTTTTTATCTGCTAATTTTTTAGTTGTTCTGATTTATTCGTTAGCCAAAGTTATGTTTTCTATATACAAATTTCAGAGCTTTGGCAGGGAAATTAAAGCGTGACATATCCATTTTTTAGACATTGACAACTGATGTATTAATATAAAATTTATAAATTACTCACTTTGCAAGCCATTATAAACTAATGAGATGTTGGTAATTAGGTCATGTCAAAGTGTTTTAGTTGAGGGGAATCAATTATTAAAAGCAAATACAGAAATCTAATGATATTTTATAGATAAATTAATATTTATATATATATTTTTTGGTCAAGTTTAAGTGCCATGTTTCTAGTGCATAATATTAAAATGAAATTGTAATTTTCCCTATAAACTTTTCAAATGGTTTTCCTCCCCATTTCTTAAATACTATAATCTGTTTACAGGCCAAACAATTTCGAATTCCAATATGAAACTTTGCATATTTTCAGCACGTAACTTAATGAATTTTTGATAACTTCTTTGACAGGTGTTGGAAAAGTTGGGAAAATGCTTAAATTCTGTCGGCCTTGCAACAGGCATTGCAGGAAAATCCCATTGAGCCCGGTGGCATTTTCGGTCAGAGAAAATCGAATTCCCATGAAGGAGCAGCAAATTGATTTTTAATACAATTTAACCGCAGGCGTAAAAACCGCCCGAAAAATGGTACAGGCAAATGGTTTTTATATTCAAGTGATTTTAAGTAATATATACATTCTATATACATATATATTTGCTGGATCCCCTCCCAGTTCGGGTGTTGTGTTTCTCGAGGATTTATCGCACTTGGTCTGCCTGCCTGACCGGCGCTTTGTTTGCGGCTCAGCTTTGGACTGACATGAAAATCCTGGCAACGCCATTGTCCAGGGCCAAAGGAACACAAAAAAAGTCGAATAGAAAAGGAAAAACTGCAGCCACATGTTGAAGTTGTCGCATTTTCCCCAATCTCCCCCGCCACACTTTTTGGCCATGTTTCTAATGTATTTCTCAGGCTCAAGGCTTGGCTCTTTAACTTTACACTTGGATGCTTTTATTTTTATTTTCTGGTTATCCTCTGCCTCTGGCCAACTGTTTCGTTTAATTGCATTTTTGTTGGGCCTGAAAATTGCATGTCATTTGTCACGACTACGGCCATTCGCATTTGCCTAAGCCATATAAATGAGTTGGCCCTTTCGGAAGCGATGAGTTTGGCAGCGGAAATGCAGTTCAAGCTGCTCATTATGCGGATCACATTAAGCCCAATGTCACACAGAGGACGTGGAATGAGCTGAATGGAAATCAAGTTTTCCATTATCTATTTTTCGAAGGTATTTAAGAAACGAATTTAAATGTTAAATACAGCAATTTAATCATACAGATTGTGTTATTAAGCTTTGTAAACAAAGTAAATATAAAATTAATACGAAATAAGTTATATATATACGTTATATAAACAATATATATTTAAATAAATAATAAACATAAGCAAATTAGATAAAATAATGAGAAATTCTGAAGAAAATAAATCGTTTACTTAATGTAATATTTTATATAAAAACATTCAGAGCCACACTCAAAATATAACCAACAATAAGCCTTAAAATGTCCATTCTACAGCAGGATTATGCTCTTATACAGATATATCTCCCTTTTTACTTTATCATTATTTCCCTCTTAAGCCCAGCTTATCCAAGTCTCAACAGCCACCAAAAATCGTCTGAAAAAGAGGCAAAAACACAAAATAAATGCCAATATATGGCGCTGGAAGAGGCGACCGCATTGCGGGTCCGACAAATAATTAAATTTATTTCAACTTTGGTCGCTGCCAGCAGAAAGCGACCAAAGCCAGCAAATTTTTAATTTGCATAGGGAAAAAGAGAGAGTAAAAAAAGGCAAAGTCGAAGAGAAGGTCGCCTCGATTCACAGATATCGCGGGATTAGGGGTTGAGGACCACCGCCAGGATCTTCCCTATTGTCCTGGCTCTCGTCAAGTGGCAATTAATCAGTTTGGCAAAGTGGAGGACACTCGACACTGCAGCAGGGATAGGAATTTGCAAGGAATCTGAAACTGGAAATGGAGCAGGAGTGGGAATTTGTCTGACCATATTTATTTGTATTTTCTCTTGCTACTTCCTCTCATTTATATGGCTTCGATTTTTATGGCCCTTCGAGTGTTGCAAGGAATGTTTTCCCCTATAGTTTATGGCGGTGCCCGGTCTCGCAGCGATTCCTTTTTTTGTGTGGCATAAAAATATTTGAGGCCATAAATATGGTGCACGGAATTGGCCTAATTGAGTGTATTACATGTTGGCCAAGCCAAATATGGGCCATCCCGAGTGGAATAGTGCGGTGCCCTCTTGTGGGACCGCCCCCAGTGAGGGAAATTTATTTATTTTTCATTGCCTCATGCTGGCCGGATTTGTAAAGCGAATAAATTCGGCTCAGTGCCAAGGGTAGCTGAACTTTTATGTTATTTTTTTTTCTCCTATTTTGCCAACATTTATTTGAGGAAGGCCTGTTGAGGAAACTCCAGAATCCTTGTGATGTTTTTGCTGATTGATTCGGCAACACTTTTTCGCTAGCCTATTTACATCGTTTTTGGCTGTGATAGCAGCAAAGGAGCGATGAATTTCCCATGGCTCCTCTTGACCAACTGCTTTTCTTTTGGGCCAAAGTTTGTCTTCTTGGTTCTTGGTCTTTTTTTCTACCCGGTTTGTTTTGTATTTCTTTACTTTCGGACAAGTAATAAATGAATATTGACAGGAGGCGGACCTGCCATCAAACTTTCAGCCTGCCGACATAAAAACTTAACTAATCGCCCAGTTATCGACTTAATGCTCGATTTTTCTTGCCTTTCTTGTGCTTAAAAAAATGGAGAACGAAGAAAGGACCTCTGACAGGCAGCACAAACATACATACACACACGAGTCTAAGTGGCACTTGACAGGACAAGGCGACGGCAGTGGTGGTGGTGGTGACCTCCAAAAGGAATCAGGAGCCGATGGCGAGCCTTTGAACTGCAAGCCAAGTCAAATGAAAAACTCGCCCGCAGGCGGAGTAAAAATGGCAAATGCTTGCCCCTTGGCCAGTTCAGGACAAAATAAAGAAGAACATAAAATGGGGTGGGGAGAGGGAGAGCTGGTTTTCCAAGGACTATAAATAAAAATTTGCCCGCTATCGATTTTTGGTCTAAGAGCAGAAAGCAGGAGGCCAAAGTGAAACAGAGCCCATGAGTGTTTGTCTTTTGCTTGTTTGCCTTTCGTTTTGTTTCGATTCTTGGCTCTTGATGTTTTCAGTCCGCCTCCTGCTGTCTGCCGGCCATACAGGATCCTTCTGCAGGGGGGCAGGACCCATATAATGGAGAGAAATTGCCTTTTAATGAGTCGACAATTTCATCTGCGCCGGGCTCTTCAACTTTGACAAGCTTCAATTAATTTATTTTTTTGTTATTCTGATTCATGGCATGGCTGTTTTGTGCTATTTTTTATTTTGTTTAATATTTGTTAATTAAATGCCATTATTTTCTATTTAGCTGAGCACGAGTCGGGTATTTTCTAAAGCATTTAACTTTAATATTTTGTTTTTGAAGTTGCATAGAATCGCATCACATATCTAGCCTATTTCCTAATTAATTTGTATAAAAACAATCTCTAAATATATCGGTTTATTATTATATTTCTATTCCACATCGCTATCAGATTCTTCGGATTCGTCACTGCTTAGATAACCATCAGCGGTGAGTGACTCCAACTGCAAATACATATGATTGTAATGGTATACCTATAAAAAATAGAAAGTAAATTGACAATCAATTTGTTTTTGGGAAGTCCCCGACCTTTAAGTTTACCTGACGCAGGCGCTCAAAGTCCACCCATATGCCTCGTAGCAGCAAATAGGGATATTCAGCAGGATCACGAACAGATTTTAGAGTGTCCACCAATTCCCCCACTTTCTGTTTCGTTATATAGCCATAATATCGATAGAGGGAAAACGTTTTCAGTTTTGTGCATTTCATACAAATTAAGTTAATGTAATCAACTTCATTTTCGTTGGCGTAGTGAATTGAAGTCACTTCAAGAAGATCCAGACCCTTTGCCAATATTAGATACTTGAACCATTCATTCGAAGCAAGGCCGACACTTAGTGTAGTTAGGGTTTTAATTTGAACTATAGCCGCTATTTCATAGTTATCCAGATCTTTGTCATTGATAATTAAGGTGTGAAGATAGGGTAATTCCCTGAGTTCTCTTAATATCGGCCACATATCTATTCCGTTGGGATTGTATAACATCAGCCCCTTTAGATTGTTCAGAAGGCATATACTGTCAATGTCTTGGATATGGTAGATAAAACAATCAAGATATTGCAACTCTTCGAATTGAGACATAAGCTTAAAGTCCTGCGAGCCAAATGTAATTTTGTTCAGTCTTCTCGGAGCTTCTAAGGCTAGAGTCCTGCATAGATTCTCGACAGCTGTCATTGGGTATCTGAAGTCTAAACTCAACCACCGCAATCTTGGAAGCTTTGCCAATAGGTGTAGGTTTAGGGGAGTTGAAGTCTCATACAATTCGGTAAGAAATCTCACCTGAGTGTCAAAGTCAGCTTCATGTGGAACAAAAGGTAGAACCTTAGTATGGATGAGATGCTGTACATGGTCGGAGCCTCTCGGAGGCAATTTGCACTTTTGGCAATAGCGAACGTATTGGCTTCCAGATTTATGGCTCGGTGAGTGTAGCCAATCCTGTTTGTCAATTAACCCCAGTTGCAAGCCCAATAAGGATTCAATTCTCGCTAATTCGACGACCTCTTCGAAAGTAAGTCCTTTTCTCTGAACTGTGAGACATTCTAGCTTTTGATCTTGTCTAGAGGCCAGAGCTTTGAAAAGAGTTGTCAAACGTCCTAGTGGGTGAACGGTAATGGTGAGTACCTCAAGCTGATTCATTGTGGCTAGATGATCGATGAATCTGGAACAAAAGAAGCCGCACTCGAGGTCTTTCAGGCTACGGATTTTTGCTACCTCTACAATTTCCTCGGGTCCCAGGAATGTGACCCGCAATTCCTCCAAAATATGTATTTCCATCGAGGCAAAGCATTTAAAAATTGCCTTTAAGGATCCGTTTCCGGAGCTCTTCAAAATCACAAGACTCGTTAGGTTCTTTAAATTAATCAAAGGTGTAAAAATTCTGGCATTGATAGAAACATCCTTTTCGAAAAAGTCTAGAACGACAGTCCATATTTGGGGATCTTTGATATTGATCACACGAACTTCACAGTGTTCGGTTCGGATGCGATCCATTCGCCTAAAGTAAATTATGTTGTTATTGAGATGCTGTAGTTTCACAGCGATCATTTGCTGCAATTGATGCATATAGCATTTGATATAGGTTATAGAGGGATAAGACCCCAAAGTGTCAATTTCTTTTTGGGTAATTGGCATGTCTTTGGATATCTCTATTTTTGAAACTTCAAGAAGTCCATTTTGTGAATAACTTTTAAGCAATTGGCCTATTTCGTCCGCCGTAATCCATCCCTCTATATATAATTGAAGAGAATGTAAGAGGCTACTCCACTCTGATGTGTTTTGACCAGGAAATAATCTAGCAATTTGTCTGGCAGTGTCTGGTGAATTTATTTTCTTTGCACTAATAGAAGCACGTAAGCGATATTGTGCCGCTTCCAAGTCCAACAGTTTATTTTTGTTTTGCGGAAATAAGAAATAGGTTTTTCTCAATTGTATGGACCTATACAGAAGGGCGTTATTGATGGAAGTATCTTTGGGACAGCATTTGAGTGAAGTCAATGATGAAATTTCCGAGAGAGCATTTTGCTCTTCAATGGTAATATATACGTTCGGAATGCTTATCTGCTGGATACTGGTTTCTTTCAGGCCTTGAAAAAGCTTCAGCAGGGAATTCTCTTTAGGTTCCCCAAGCAGAGTTAAGTCCCTCAGTTGCGGCAACTGGGCGAGAGGTGCATACTCTGCAGCATTTAGGCCATCCTTCATCGGAATTGTCAGATATTCCAGATGATTGCAATAAGGAACGATGTCACATAATCGGCCAGATAGTTCGGCACTGGTTAATTTGAGTCGGCGTAAATTTGGATTTATTTGACACAACAGGATCAAATCATTGACATTCATTCGGGCATCGACATGAAGGGTCTTCAGTCCTTTGATATCCACATTCTCAAAGGTGTAGCCTATGAGAAAACCACTGTTTCCACTCAAATAGAGAATAATATTGAAGACTACGTACCCTTAATGGTAATGTCCAGCTCCCGCAGAGTCTTTTTCTCTTTCAGGACATTCGCAAGAGCCTCAAACCTATCCAAGTGCTGGGGATAGTACTGCGCTGGCTTGTAAGTCACTTTCACCGATTCCAACTTATCGTTCTCCTTGATGGCATTTAGGTAGGCGGACCAAAATAACTTCTGTTCGTTCCTCGACTGGTTGTGCATATAATTATATAGATTCGATAGGTTCACATTTATCACTGGGGCTTTATTTGAGAAGTCCAGCGCTAGCCTCAGCTCTTCGTACAGTTCGGGGTTCCATTCCGTGAAAGTCTTGGTGAAGAAATCGCAGCTGATTGCAAAGTTAATGAGATCCAGGTACTTCCCCACGGCACCCTTGGCGTTATGGACATTCTCGCAATTTATTTTAATCCGACGAAATATATTGTACAAACAATAGGAGTTCAAGCTCAAAATGTTTGTTCCACCGGAACTGGCACTATCGCTCATGGTTTATGCCGTGGCACAACGACCTATCAAAGCGCAAGTAAATTTCTGACTAACAGGCAAAACGCAAAAATATAGCCTTATCAACTGTTTGTGTTTCTTTTATATTTGGTATAGATATCCGTATTGATAAGGTTTCGTTTTAAGTTCGCACTCTTTGCGCTCTTTAATAAGCGTTAAAGTTTGAGCAAATTCAATAAACTCTTTGCCATTTCCACACTCTGAAAAAATACAAAATCAAGCATTTCATATAGCAGCTAACAATTAATTAATATTTCATGAGCAAAGAGGTTATTACATTCCTAATTAAAACCTTTATATTTTTTTATTTTCATATTTTCAAACTATTTTCTCTCTAAATTCAAGTTCAAATTAGTTCTGCATACATGTGTGATGAAATCTCCAGATTTCCAAGGGCGGACCACTTCCTATTTTCTTTTTTTTTTTTTGGTGGGCGTGGCGGTGCATCATAAATATGCGTCCATGGCTAACAGGAAGCAAATGCCTTTTTCTGTGCCTGTGTGCGTGTGTATGTGTCCGCTCCATTTGCTTTACGACTCCATTTTGTGAGCTTTTCATTTCCATTTCCCTCCGTTTTTTGTTCTGTTTGCTCCCTTTTCCGTTGCGCCCTCCCCGCCTTTCAATTTGTTTTACTTTGCTTGCCATGTTTGAGCGATTTATGGAGGCTGGACAACTGGAAGAGCAACAAATAAAATGAAAAGAAAAATTGTGAAAAACTGAGGACCATGGAAATGTGTTCCACTTGCTGCGATAGATAAACGTCTTTCCTGTCAGCCTACAAATTGTTTTCCCTATCGATTCACCCCTAAACTTTAAAGTATTCAAGGTCGTCGAATGGGGGAGTACGTGAAATCCATTAGTGGGTTAACCAAAGGCACTTATACATACGTATATATAGCCGATATATACTTCAGGACAGCTGCTAGTCTCGGTGCAGAGTTGAAAGTTCATTAGTAAGCCATAAAGTAGGCTATAAATTCTTGCGGCCCACACTGAATACATATGCACAAGCACACATGCATAAGTGATAAGCATCCGCCCACTAACACTTACATCTTTGCGGAATGGCTCATTATCAACACGCAGAGAGAAAGAGCGAGCGAGGTAGGTGGAGCGTCCGAAAGAGACGGAGAGACAATCTGCTAAGCTCTAAGCCAAAAGGATCTACATAGCAGCCGGCGCCCGCAACAACAGTTTGAGTGGCTGTTTCCTTTTCGCCAACTACTGTGTTGAAGGACACACTGGAGGAAAATAAAAATCTAAAAAAAAAATATGCTATCTTTTATCTTAAAATTTGTAAGAGTGGCTAAGCCTGTTGGTTATTCATTTTTCAATTATTTTACTTTACTACCTTATTTTTTATAAATGCTAATTAATTTGTATTCCCTTCAAAAATGTTTATTTTTTGTAGACCCATTTTCCCTGCTTTTTTTCACTAAACTTGAGTGTGTTAATGTGGGTGTGGCACACCTCCAGGCGCTAACCAAACCGCATATCTACATTTAAATTATGCAAGTCCTTGTCTAGGCCGTTCCATTACATCTGTCTGTGAGTTCGTTGGTTTGTTTGCCTAGCCGCCCGTGTCTTTGACCCAGAAGCACACATTTCGTTGCTGCCACAGTCGCGTTTTATGTTCTGCTCCATATAAACATATATATAATATATATATATATACATATATGCCTATCTATAGAATTGCCTACCTGAGCCTGAGCATAGCACAAACATTGCGAGTGGCTCAGGTTGTCGTGTTTGTCAATTTGGCCAGTGCCTGCAAACGATTTTTATTTGGGTCTTCTGCTGTTTATTTGTTTAAATTTAACGCATCAACGTACCCGCCCCCCGGGGGCCATTCTGCCCTGTTTGCTTTGCTATTATTTTCCATGGCAGGCGTTGGGTTTTCTGTTTTTGGCTTTTATATTTGTGGACTACTCTCAAAAGAATACTACAATTTTTGCTGCAATTTAAAAATATATTTCAAAGTATAAAAAACAAATGATAATATTATAAAATGGTACTTACTTTTAATTAGAAATCATTTTTAATATTATTTGAAAAATATATTTCGTATATATATATATTTTTTTTTGAATTTCTTTAAATCCAAATAATGGCTTTTGTTTTAAAGTAAAAATGCATTTAAAAACCTAAAATATTTTCAGTAACATAAGCTCGTTTAAAGTTTAAATACATTTCACAATTTTATAGCAAAACTTTAGTCCAAAATCGATATTCGCTGGCCATTCACTATGAATCATATATTTTTCATTCCAGCTCTGATTTCCATTTTGTTTTTTCTTCCATTTCGATTATTTTCTTTTACAGTTTCGGTTCATTTAATTTCAGCGTTTACCAAATATTTTCGTACACGGACTTTCCATTTTTTCGCTTTTCTTTATATATACATATAAATTTTTTTTTGGAGGTATTGTGATGCTTGCCTTCAATTTTCATTCAATGCCATCGTGTCGCGGCACAAAGTTGTGCTTTCTTTTTAGAGAATTTTCTATTTTTCCTCTTTAGGCTTTTGTGCCAGGAGGCAGCTGGCAAGCGCCTAACCCCTCGGGGGCTGCGATGCGTGAAATCGCATCAATTGTACAAACTTTGGGCGCGTTATTTAATTTGCCATTGAGGCCGTCCGCTCCATTTATCCGCCTGTCCAGTCGGCGGCCGGTGGGCCAGACAAGATGCGTAGCCGGACACGGCCGCCCTCTTAATTGTTTGGCGGCTACCATTGGGGGAATACCAATATTTCCATGCAAAGGATTTGAGAGAAAATTTAATTACAGTGGAATACGAAATACCGAAATCATTCCGACCTTGGCCAAATTCAATTCAATCAGCAGAAATTTCATTCCTTGAGACCCCCAACAACATGTCCCTTGGCACATTTCTGGGGTGGCTTCGCAATCGGATGCGAACTCGGCCGGAGAGCCTCAGCGTCAGCATCAGCATCAGCATCAGCTTCAGCTTCAAGCTGTTCGACATGACCCAGTTCGATGCTGTTTGAATAATTGATCAGTTGCCGCTGCCTCGCTTGTTTTCTGGCAACGTCAACGGCCTGGCCTGGCCTGGTCTGGTCTGGTCTGGACTCCTGGGCCGGACTGGGTTTGGGTTGTAATTGAGCCGGCGGCTGGCTGTTGAATCAGCCCAAGATGTGTGTGGCTGGCGAAAATCGGAAAAATGTCACGGAGCTTTAATTATTTTCTTAAAGTAATTGATAGTCTGTTGTGATAATAATGCCATTCCACAAGGCAGCTGATATCATTTCGTAGGTTTCGTGGGTAGCTTAAAGTTGGCAAAGAAAAAATACATCAAATTGGGTGGAATATTGATTTAAGAAAATTAATTCATTTTACTATACAGATAAATATACAGACAAAGTAATTTTAAAACCATAAATATACAAGAAAATTCTATGTTTTTAGTAAAATAATTTCAATATGTAGACTTTCCTTTCTAGAATAAAATTTGTAGAAAAATTTAACTTAACTTAATTTAAATAAAGCCACAAATGAACTATGTACCTACTTCTTTTTAAAATTCAAAATTAAAAACAAAATTACAGTTGCATGTTGTGTCCTTTAAGCATCTTGCCAACTTTTTGGTTTTTATCCCTGAAAACTTTGATGGCCTTTTGGAGTAACCGTGTTGCATACGACTTGACCCTTAATTAATATCTTGAATTACGCAGGACAAGCATATAGTGCAGTGCAAAACTTTTTGTCAAGTACACACTTGGGTCATGGCAACTTAATTTGGTTGCAAGACCGGCACCCGTTGAACTTTGGCCAAGTTGTAACGAGCCATCCCCCCCTTTCTCTCTCAGCCGCATATGAGTTGTGATCATTTAGTTAACTTCAAGGCTGATGAAATTTAAATTTGAAACTTTGCTCATTTAATATTGATTTAATGATGTTGTTCTTGGCAGGAACTTTCTCAACTTCAGCCCAGCCAAATTTTCTCTTTGAGTTGCCTGCTTGTTTCGCATATTTTCCTTCAGACTAGACAGGGGAGTAAATAAGAAACCGCCAGCAAGATGCGGGCTTAATAAGCGGCCTATGGCTGCCGGCAAAAATATAACGATTAATCTTTAATAGATTTGGGTAAATTATAGTGTTTTAAGGTCAAATCAAAACGAAAAGATTACATCCCAATCAGGCATAAGTAAGTCTGTATTAAACTCGTAAGAATATTGGCTCCGATATGTATATAAGTTTTCGCCTTTTTGCACCTCAGGGTCAAATTTGTTTGAGTTAAGAGCTGCTCAACCCGAAAACTTTCAGCCGTTCGGCCATAATATTTAACCAAAAGTTTGGCCTCTATCATTGGATGACCTTTCGTGTTTTGGCAGCAGCATAATTTATGGCCAAAATTCTTATCGTTACCCTTGGCATATGTGTTAGCCACAGAAACTCATAAATAATTAATGGGTGAGAATGACCGAAAGCGATACAAGTTCAAGGCTATGTCAGAATATTTAAGCTAATTGTGAGGAGTGGTTAAGGCAAAAGCCCTTTTGGCCTGGCCAGGATAAGCAGACAAGCTAATTGGGCTGGGCGTGTATTTCGAATGACATTATTTAGATATATAAAAATAAGGATAAACATCTGAGTTTCTTGGCTTTGTTTAAAAAGTTAAAAGACACTTGTGGTGAGATTTTAACAGGAATATTATGCTGTAAAATTACACAAATTTATCACGATAAGAAATATTTTAAATATTTTCAGATGACATTATTTAGGGATATAAGAAAATTAATGAAAATCGGAATTTTTCGTCTGTGCTTAAATATTAATAATAAACTTACTGGAGATGAGATTTTAAACTAGATATAATGTTGTGAAATACCACAATTTCTTTAAGATGTGTTCCCAAAACTCAAAGTATTTATCTTCATAGAAAATCAGTTTGAAGATATCAATGATGGAAGAATGCTCCTTTTGGCCATTTAATTATTATGTTTAAATTACTGTTTATACAACCGAAAGACGATGAAAACATTGACGTCCCCTGATGCATGCAATATGCGAGTGGAAGCGCACGATAATAATGACATTGCAACCGATGATGCCTGTAACTGTTGCATTGTTTCCTCCTCAATCGACAGGGAGAACAAAAGGATGCAACACTATCGCTGCTTGTTTGCTACAATTTAAACATTTGTTGTTTCCCAGGCCAGGCCAGAACGGTCTTTAGCACGTTTACATTGAATTAAACGCTGGAGGGTTGCAGATAGCAACTGCAGCAGTTGGAGCAGAGGGAGCCAAACGCCGAGGAGGGAACGAAAACAAGTGCAAGTGCAGTGGAACATGGCCAGCAGAAAATCAACAGAGAGACTACGACTATGGCTACATTGTTGCAGGAGCCGCCTGGTTTGGGTCCTGGTCCAGAAACATGGATTCAGATCCCCGGATCGAGAGGAGAGCCAGCGGCGGAGCCGGAAAGTGAAACAAGCTCAGCTGAAGTGAAAGAAAAACAGACAACAGTCAACGAAACAATGGGCAACAATGCGCTCGAGAAAATTCTGATATTACTCGTACTTTGTTCTCGTATTGTTCAGCGAGTTTCCAGCATATTATTTATTATTATTTCGGGCTTTCGCTCTTATACATTTATATATATGCACTTCACCACCGATATGCTAATTGAAATGTGGAAACGAGAAAAGAAATTCTCAAGAATCCTTATCGTCGCGGAAGGAAACAAAAGAAGCTCCTTGCTCCTTGCTGAAAGCTGAATGAAAATGAGCACGCGGAATCTCAATAAATTGAGTAAACCAGAGGCGAAATCTTAATGAATTGAATTAAATGTGAGATGGTTAATTTATTGAGTCTTAATCTGAGAATAATTCGTTTTATTTGGAAATAAAAAAGACTCGGAATTGGTACTGTTTTTAAAGATTAAATACAGGTTAAATATAAAAGTTCTTTCGAAAATAAAATATTTTGCACATGTTTTAATTATTTGTTTCTTTTTCTGAAATTGAAATACAATTTTTAAATTAATTCAAGGTTTCTACACGGCTAAAAACGACTGTAATTTATAGCATTTAAAACGCTTTCATTTGCACATCGATTAACAGGTAATTATGATATGTTTATTGAATTCTCCATGCTCAATTCCAGAAATTATATTTTTTCAGGACTCTGGCTCCCTGATGAGTGGCTCGGTCCAAAGGACCGTTGAAGGGCTCTTAAATATTTTATCACAACGCGTGTGTCCGCACATTATTCATTAAAATTTGCTTCATCAACGGCGAGGAGGAGCGGTACGGTACGGTAGTCCGGGTTCTGGTCCTGTCCAGCGAAAAAAGCCGAGTCAGAGTCAGGATCGCGAAATTGAAGCAAACGAGGCAGCAGTAAAAACTTCCAATTACTCAGGCGCATCGTCCATTCCGGGCACATGAAAAAAGGATACGGAACGCGAATGCATGTACACATGTACCCATACATGCGGGGGGATATCTGTGTGCTTTTAATATCCTTTTCTTTGAATAATTCATGCACACAGCCCCTGACCAGGCCCTCGGCCGAAGCTCGAAACTCTTCAGCGGCAATCAGATGAGTTGACGAGGGCCGCCCGGAAGGGTTGCCATTCATTCATACCAAAGGCAAACTTATTAATTGGCACTTGAGCTGTGGTAACCACAGGCTCGTCATTGCCAGTCCAGTCCGGCCCATCCCTCCCCCTTTTCATGTACTCGCACTCGCGGAGTACAGAGCCCCACATCGCCCCACGTCATTCAACTCTTTTGAGCGGGCATAATTTAACAGCGTTTCTGTTTTTTTTTTGTCCTTTCCCCCGGCGCGTTTGTCAACTGAACGCTGGACAAGGACCCCATTGGATATTGCTGGTAATCCACTCGAACAACAACAAGAGCGGCGACAACATCGCCGGGTTTTTGACCACGGGGAGCGATGGCGGTGAGGACATGGTCTGAAGGGACCTGAAAATACCCAGCAGCCATTGGAATTAAATCGGATGGGTTTCGAAATAATGCGACCCTGGAATTGCCATCAATACTGATTCACAGTGCACCTATTTAAGGAAAAGAATTATACAGCTTTAAAACCATTTACTTCTCCAAAGTTGCTTTTAAAATAATATTTTATATGAAATACATTATATTTATCTTATAATACAAGCATTCGGGTTCAGGAAACTCTTTTCTCTTCTCATTTCCGGAGTTACTTTTGCATAAAAAAACTTTCCAGCCAACAAAAGGAGCGTTATCCTGGGACTTTAGTTCCGTAGACATCCGTTGCCTTCTCCTTTCACAGGGTATATGTTAAAATTTGACTGACAGCGCGACACATGAGACAACCTCATATCCTCAGTCTCAGGCTCGGCGCCATTGTCACGTTTCAACATTTAAATTAAAATGTTTCGGCTAAAAGGACGAGACGGTGGAGCTGCGAGAATTTCCTTGCGTTCAGTGGAGAGCAAAACCGCAGTGAACAAAAAAAATCTCAGGCATATCCATTTAAATATGGCCCAGCCAAACGAAAAAAACACAACAAAAAAATACCCAGCAACGTTAAAAAATGCCTTGGTTGCGCTTTTTTCGCGCTGGTCGTTGTCTTTTGCAGTTGGCGTCCTGCACTTGAGAGCCGCCTGTTTGTGTTGCTGTTGATGCTCGAGGAGGTGGAGGTGGTATTGGAGGTAGCCTCCCTCCGCTATCCACTATCCACTATCCGCCATCCGCTAGCCGCCATTGCTAGTGGCAGCTTCGTTTTGACCATCGCCAATGCCGTCGCCTGCACTCGTCTTCATTTATTCAATGCCGCTTCGGCTCTGGGCCACACGGCGTATGCGTGCTCTGCGAAATTCCATACAAGAAACTTTTCCGTTTCGAAAAGCTGAAAAAAGGCTCAACAAAAAAAGAAAGTACATTGAGGTGGTGGCACAGGACGAGCATGTTTTCTTTCCAGCTTTCCAACAGCTTCTACTTAAAGAGTTCAGCCGGGTTTTTGTGGCTTTAATTTGAGTAGGAAAAAATCCCAGATTAGGATTCTTAATGCTGGCAAAAACACGGAGAAAATAATGTCTTGGTTTTATATATATTTTAAATTTGACAAATAGTAATTATTAAATACGTTGTTGAGTTGATTTACAAACAGTTTATGTGTAATATTTGATTGTTAAATAAATTTATTGTTGTTTGATTCTTACTAGTCTTAAGTTAATATATAGATTTAAGTTAATATTTTATTGTAACAATTTTATGTTCAAGAGTATTGAACAGAAACTTTTTTAAAGACTGCAAAATATTTATGGATTTACCACAATCGGTTCTCCACAAGACAATCCTGTAATAAATATTTTCAAAAAATACTTATCTTAGGTTTCAAGTGAACCTTTCACCTACTTGCCATCGTCCCTGACTGCAGTGTCCTTGTCGAATTATGCACTTTCATTAAGTAACTGCAATCAGGCGAATAAGGATCCGTTCGAGAGCAATCTGTTGGCTTGGCTGGCTGCCTTAACCTTGTGTCTCGCTGAGCGTGGCTTAATGCACTTTTAATTGAGCCGAGCGGCAACCGGCGAGGGAAATTGAAAAGAAGTGTAAATGGAAAATTATAATTAACATTGCCAGATGCCCATAGTCATTGCCTTTGCTTTAATTGCAATTTTGCAGCAGGCTGCAAGGTGAGCTGTGCAGGTCTAACATTGCGCATACGCCGTGTGTATTTCCATTAGTTGCCATAAATTATTGAATATCAGGATTTATGCCCGAATTGTCACATTCATGCGCCAAACTAGCACCTAGCGCCCATGCACCCAGCAATGTAATTGATTAATGCGAGTCCTTGTTGGCATGTTCACGCAAAATCAACAAAAAAAGAGCTCTCGAATTTGCATATTTGAAATTATGACAATTACACGGAACTGTCAGTATGCATATGCTTAATAATATTGATAGTGCTTTATTTTAGGGCAGCTTTAAAGAGCAATTGTGCTTGGATATCCTTAGAGGAACGGGGGAAAGGGAAATGTACACAGGAAACGCATTTGCTTACAAGGCAAAAGTCTGTAAATATATTTTAATTTAATTAACCAAAACAAACACCAAATAACGACTACACTTTCACATCCATTATACAAATATTACATTTCTTTCCTCTCACTTTTTGATGACAACATTATTGTTTTGCAGTTTATCAAGATTTATGATTTATTTTTCCTCCCAAAACAGACCTTTAAATTGGCTCATAGAAGTTCAGAATAATATACATATTTCAGAGTATATTTGATGGCAGCTTCTGTGAATTTTATTTATTTTATTTTCATTTGTCCCTTTTAATTCTGCTTTTGTACATAATTTGATGGCAACATTTCCATTCAATTCGCACGACACGCACAGCATTTGTCTACAAATATATTGCATTTCATTGACAGGCCTCCTTCTGTGCGTAGCAGCTGTCAGCTGGGAAAGCGAATGCGAATAAATTGTATTTTTGCAAAACCAAATTCAATTACCTAATGATTTGTTTTACATGCAGCTTTTTGTTCGTCTTCTCCAGGACTCGGCCAGCACAGATGAGAAATGGGAGGAGAGCCTGGGAGTAGCATCATTCAATTGCCGAAATTCACACGCACGAATAGTACAGCAAATTAGTCAGTGGCCAAGCCATGTCTGGGCTGATTCCGTTTCTGTGGACACAGTCCAGCTCTGGTCTGGTCCATCAGTTGAACCAAACATTTATTTGATTTTGGCCAATATGAATGTTGGCAATGTCTGCCTCTCGGCCTGTCGGTGATATTGATTGAGTGCATTTTATTTCGCAAATATTTGCTTTCAATAACAAATGGCGCCTTAGCTAATAAGTTAATTAATTCGAATTATATGTGGAATGGGAGGTTATCCATCAATTAATTAAAAATCACAAGTGCCAGGGGTTCTTCTATTTCTAATGATGTTTAAATAAATGAATGGATTCCCCTGGAAAATGTATTCTTGTTAATAAACTCAAAGTCCAGTCACACAGATTGTGTCACAAAATCTAAGAATTGGTTAATTTGTTTATTAGTTTATTATGTGCCAATAACAATTTGAACTTCCCATTGAACCGTCTTTGTAATTAACTTTATGGTAAATAGATTGTGCCACATTTTTGGTCAAGTAATTCTTGTCGCCAGATAAGGATTTGGATTGCTCACTATTTTTTCTAGGAAATGCGCCAAGATAACCTGGTAGCCGAGCTGTTTCTATATAATAGTATATGAAAAGTTATTGGGGGAATCTCCTCCTAGCTGCTTCTATATCAAATCCATAATTACGTGTCTGAATTAACGAATAGAGATTATTTTAAATGACATCAGGTTCTTTGCAACTTAAGTGGGCATCAGAAGTGGTTGCCTATAGCGTCAGTTAAACATTGATTGGCATGGCGTTGCGTTCGCGACTATTTGATATTTACGGCCGCCTTCATAATCGGCGGCCATAAAAGCCATAAAACCCTAATCTCAGCGATAAGTTGGCCGTATAAGAAGCCGCTGCGTCCGGCCAATTTTTGGCATTACGTCCTCTGAAACGTCGCAATGTGGAGCAACCGCTGCTCGATTTTTGTCCTGGCGCTGCTGATCGCCGGCAGTGCGGGAAAAGTGTTTGGACGATTGCCAAGAGTCCTGCCGGAAGCCTTGGCCGAAGGCGATGAAGGTGTCGCAGTGCGCGGAGACTGTGAATTTAAGGTCAACGGTGACCTCAACGATCCTGCTCCTCTATTTTCGCGTCACAATTCTTATGAAATCCTCGTTCCCGATCCCACGGATACTGTGCGTCTTGTGAATGGCGAACTCCTGGACATGTTCTGCCCGGGAGTGGGATTCGCGGCTCCATTCGACAACCGGTCGCGGGTGACGGCTCAGTGTCTGCAGAACAAATATTTCCTGGTCGATGACCTCATCTATCCGTTCTCTAACTTCTCCTGCACCCAATGGGCCACCTTCACTGCCCTTCGCACTGGAGAGGATTGCAACGGTGGCACGGATCTCGTCAAAGTGGGCTTTGAGGTGGAGGATGGCGGTTTTCTGCAGACCTATGAACTCTGTCACGATGCCGAGGCGGAGGCCACGCGTTATGTGCACCACGTGCTATATCCCTCGAGCTATGACTATCAACACGGAGTGGCGAGACCAAGTTTCATTGAACTCGACTTCTATGGCGGACGGGACGTGAATACTAAGTACACTCAGGTGCAGCAGAACATTACTATCAGTGAAATACTCGGCATGGACGCCTCGCCGTTCTTTAACTATTCCGATGACCGAATCCTGGCGCGGGGACACATGATTGCCAAGACGGACACTATCTTTGGGGCTGCCCAGATGTCAACGTTTTTGTTTATCAACGTCGCTCCGCAGTGGCAGACCTTCAACGGAGGCAACTGGGAGAAGGTGGAAACCAGCGTTCGCAAGTTCGTGGCCGATCGTAATCTCACTACTGATTGCTATACGGGCACTTATGGTGTGTCCACTCTGCCCGACGTGGATGGTGTGGAGAGGGAACTTTATCTGGACTTTGATGAGAATAATAATGGCTTGATTCCAGTGCCCAACTTTTACTATCGCGTCGTAATTGATCGAGAGAGTCGCGAGGGCATCGTTATCATTGGCATTAACAATCCTTACTTGACTCTGGAGCAAATCCAAAAGGATTACATTCTGTGCGAGGATATTGGCCATCAGCTAAGCTGGTTGAGTTGGTACAAGGAGGATTTGCACGAGGGTTATTCCTACGCCTGCACTGTGGAGGATTTCACTAAAGTTGTTAAGGATTTGCCTCTGGAGGATCTGCACACAAGCGGCGTCCTTGGATTGGACGATGTTACTACAGTGGGGCCAACAGAAGAAACTAGCACGAGTTCGGATCTTCCAAGTACGGAATCTTCCACAACCACAGAGCCTGCAACGTCTCCTAGTCCGACAACAGCTGCTTCGACAACTGAGGAATCCACCTCTACTACTGAGTATTCCACCTCTACGACTGAGGAATCCACCTCTACTACTGAGGAATCCACCTCTACAACTAAGGAATCCACCTCTACAACTGAGGAATCTACGACGGAATCAAGCTCATCTAGTAGTTTGCCCACCACTGTTTCATCCACAACTGAAGAAACTAGCTCTTCCACTGCCACTCCCACTGAAGAGCCGAGCTCCTCCACAGCAACTCCCACTGAACCGTCTTCAAGTTCTTCCACAACTTCAAGTCCTCCCGTAACCACTCCCAGTCCCATTGCCAATCCCTGCAAGTTCAGCATTAATGGCGACCTTAAGGATCCTGCTCCGCTCCTGACACCCCAAGGAGCGCTCAGCTGGCTGTTGCCCGACGAGAGTGGCTTCTACACCGTCGAAGAAGGATCCTCCATTGATCTGCACTGCACTGGAGCTCTGGTCTCGCCCTTCAATCGCTATACCGCTCTGACAGCTCGCTGCATTGGAGATCAGTTGTACGAGGCAGAGGGTCATCGGGTAGGCATTCGCGGATTCGTGTGCCAGAGTTGGCCCACTTATGAGGCAGTGCGAACCGGAGAGACCTGCGAGGGTGGCACTGATCTCATCCAGATTGGATTTGATGTGGCCGCCGGTCTGCTTAGCCACCTGGAGATCTGCTATGACCAGCAGGAGCAGATCTCGCGATATGCTCGCTACGAACTGACACCAGCCAATGTGGCATATCAGCGAGGAGTGGCCCAGCCTGGATACCTTCGAGGAGACTTCTACACTGGCGAGGATGTCAACGTTTTGTATGGTCAATCACGTCAGTTGGAGTCATTTAATGCGGCCCTGGGCTTGGATGCCAGTCAGTACTTCGACAGCGCCAAGGATCTTTACTTGACACGTGGCCAACTGGCCGCACGCCAAGATTTTATCCATAGTTCTGCCCAGAGAGCTACGCATTTCTATGTGAACGCTGTTCCTCAGTGGAGGAGCACCAACATTGGCAATTGGCTAGCTGTGGAGACCAGTCTGCGGCAGTTTGTGGCGAACCAAGGGCTAAATGTTAGTGTCCATGCTGGCAGCTACGGCATCTCGACGCTACCCAATTCCCAAGGAGTCCAAACAGAGCTTTATTTGAACAGTGAAACCAAGCAGCTGCCAGTGCCTAAGATTCTCTATCGCCTTGTTATCGATCAGGAGAGTCGAAAGGGAGTGGTCCTCATAGTGGTTAACAACCCTCACATAACTCTGGCCCAAACTCTGGACGATTATGTGGTATGTGAGGATGTGGGTGCCCAGTTGGATTGGTTGGACTGGGAAAAGACTGACATCTCGAAGGGATACTCATACGCCTGCGCTGTGGATGATTTCATCAAGATAGTGAGGGACTTGCCGCTGGATCAACTAGACACCACTGGCGTTCTGGGCCTTTCTAGCCAGGATTTGCAGCAGGAGGTGTGCAGCTTTCAGGTGAATGGAGGAGATTTAAAAGATCCGGCACCGCTCTTCGTTGTCAGGAGTGAGCTGGGCCATGCCAGGTATTTGGAGCCAGATAATGAAGGCGTGGTGCAGCTGAAGCATGGAGAGGCCTTGGAGTTCCACTGCATCAAGCCTTTTGCTGGATCCTTTGCGGACTACACATTCGTGAATTCCACTTGCTGGCAGCAACAGAGTTTCCTGGCCCTGGGCAGTCTTTACCAGCTCCAGGACTTTGTATGCACCTCCTGGCCAACGTACACGGCTCGCCGCACCAATCGTCCGTGCAATGGAGGCACTGATCTCCTCGAAGTGGGCTTCCAGCTCTCGGCCGCCGCCTCGGATGATTTCCTGCAGACCTACGATGTGTGCCACAATGAACTTTCGGAGGTTACGCGCTATGTGCATCATGTTCTCTACCCGGGAAGCGCCCAGTACCAGCGATCGGTGTCTAGGCCAACCTTCATACCAGGCGACTTTTACAATGGCAAAGATGTAAACACGATGTACACCCAAGTGCAGCAGAACATCACGGTCTCGGGAATCCTGGGCATGGATGCCTCGCCCTACTTCGACATCAGTAGCAATGTCTACCTGGCCCGGGGTCACATGTCGGCCAAGACTGACTTTGTTTTCGGCGCCGCCCAGCAGGCCACCTTCTTCTTTGTTAACGTTGCTCCCCAGTGGCAGACCTTTAATGGCGGCAACTGGGAGCGGGTCGAGGATAGTGTAAGGAAGTTTGTGGCTGACGAGAACATCACCGCGGATTGCTACACCGGCACATGGGGTGTGTCCACCCTGCCGGATGTGGATGGCGTGGAAAGGGAGTTGTATCTGGACTTTGATGAGAATAACAATGGCTTGATTCCGGTTCCCAAGCTCTACTACCGCGTTGTCATTGATCGTGCGAGTAGAAAGGGAATTGTTTTGCTTGGAGTTAACAATCCACACGCTGACTTGGAGCAAATTGCGAAGGAGTACCTCATCTGCCAGGATATCGGTAATCAACTGTCGTGGGTCAGTTGGACCAAGGAAGATCTGAAGAAGGGCTACTCCTACGCCTGTACCGTGGAAGATTTTACTGCTGTGGTAAAGGATTTGCCACTGGACGATCTGGAAGTAGAGGGAGTGCTGGGCATTCAAGACTAGATTGTGTGCTATAAATAACGAATTTCCTAATTTAAAACCAATAAAATTATAACCTACTCGCAGTATTTGTTTTCCTGCTTAGAATGGCTTTAAGGCACGTTTAAATTTAGTTGTTCGGGGCCATAAAACTTGGAAATCACGTTCAGCTTTTGTTCTTTTTTGGAGTTTATTGCATGTTGGACATATTGATAAGAGCCAGGTTATCAAATGGCCGGCGTTATCGTTTATGGTCGGCACACAGCTATTTATTTGGCCTGCCATCGGACTGTTTGCTCACGTGCCGCACGTTTTCCAGTGCCGCTGGATTTTCCTCCCGCTGTTCCAGTGGCCCAAATGCCAGTCCCTTGGCCCCGAATCCGTATCCGAATCCCAAGTCGAAGTCCCCATGGCAGTGACTTTCACATTACTTATCGGGACAGCGGCTTACCATGTACGTATTGCCTGTGCCCATGCCTGTGCCTCCTCGGTTTCTTTTGTTTATCTTATCGCAACGCAATCGTCCCATCGCGTATTAAGTATACGCCAGGGTGGTTAATGATTGTAATGGACTTTTCAGGAGGTAAACAAGAGTCGAAAAGGGGGGAAAGATAGAAAAGTCCACATGCATGTCTTGATTTATATTTGCTGAGTAATCTCTCAAGTGCTTGGGTTTATTTTGTATTAAATAATGTGTACATATCTTTGCTGTGTTTCGATTAATGAGAAGTATCAACTTCAGGGTTAAGAATAATGTGAATTTAAGCCTTGAATTTTTTTGATTAATTTATTAATTTTATTTAGGTATTTGTTTTTTTATGCCTTGAATTTCACTTAGTTCAAAGTTCTATTAATTGATTATTATTCATTCCGTTAACCTACTGTTTTGGCATGAACTTTTTAATGTCACATGTCTATATTATTTATTATATCTCCAAAATGTGTGACTAATAGTGCCATAATATTCAATTATTTAAATATATACCGGCATTTGCTGAATTAATTTAACTAATAATAATTAAAATCGCTTTTCAAGCATGAAAATGAATATATAAAATCAAGTGCTTTAGCCGCACAGAGATTAGTTGATTTTAAAAATTCAGAAAAAATGAAGCATATATTTAGAATATATTTAATCATAGGAACAGCAATCTGCATTGAAGGATATAAAAGTAAGTAAGCTGGCAAGGATTAAGGCAGCTTACTATAAAAGTTTCCTTAAAAATACACAGGATTCGGTCTCGATTGTGAAGATATTGCCTGTGAGTCGGGTGAAAGATGCACTATAACCAGGCTACCATGCAATGGTCCAGACCAACAAGAAGGAGTACAATGTGGCAGCTATCCGGAGTGCGAAAAAGGTGCGTGCTAATTGTTTTCCCACCTGATTTCATTGTTCATTTCCATTGAAATCCGGCTATTCTCACTGATCCCTTTCAGATCAGCTTGCCAGGGATTTCTCCATCGACACCACACTGACCATTGCCAACACCCGCAGTAGCATCATCATACCCAGCACCAGCACGAATCGCAATCGGACGGACACGGCTACGGATACGGACTTTGAGCTGCTTACCGACTTTGAAAATCCGGATAATTCCGCCACGCACGCGGGTCAGACTCAGGCCAATGTCCTGGTGATTGTGCAGGATGGGTCGCAGCCCCAGCTTCAGCCGAATCCCTGGCTAAATCGCAGACAGAATATGCCCTGCACAGTGAATCCCCTGTATCCCTATGCTTGCAATTATCCGGGCTACGTGCCCAATCCCGGCGTAGGATTACCCACCTATCCGCAGGCAAGGTCGGCCAATGGCCCCCAATTAGTTCCGCCCACGCCGCCATGCTATTACAATTGCTATCCCAGAGTGGGGGTCAGTCCTTATGGACAATACAGGGGATATCCCCTGGCCAGGTCCGCCAATCCTTCATCGACCAATAACTATTTGCTTTACCTTACGCTGTCGTCAGGATAATAGAAAGTAGTTTTAAATATCATATTTTCCTAGAAATAAAAATAAGAAAATATCGACTTTAATGGCTCGCTTGGCGCTATATCTTTTCTGTGTATTCACCAGCTCTGCACCGTTTCCGGCGATCGCCGCAAGTGCTGTATCAGCCGGTGGGAATGCCGGCTCCTCCGCCGCCACCTGGGTATCCAATATCACGTCCGATGCCCCGCCAGGCCGTGCCCCAATATCCATTGATTCAGCCTCAACCCAATCCACAATATGCGATCAAAGCTCAGCCAAATCCTCAACTCTACTTCTCGGTGGGGATGTCCTATCCGTCGTATATGAGTTACAATGGACGTTCAGCGGGCAGTCCGCCTACATCATTCTATAGTCCTTTTTTACCCAACTATAATTCATATTATTACAATATTAATTTACCCTTTTCGGGAGGATCCTCTTAGGTTCATATTAATTGTGGGTAATTTTTGTTAAATGCTTGATTTCATTTTTCCACTTTCTGTTTATAATTTCTGTATATTTAAAGATTATTTTAAAATCACACATATTTTAAAGATAATTTTTCCTCAAATATATTTTTACATTCCCCTGAAATTATCAGTATTCCCGGCTTACTCAAAGACAGATCCCAGCAAAGCATCGGACTCAAGTCTCTCCCGAGGCTCTAATCGAACGACTCGCCAGGTTCCAATGCCTCCAGGGCCCATGCCATTGCCAGGACCTATGCCGATGCCTGGAGCCATGCGGGTCCCAGGTCCAGTTCCAGTTCCCATGAATGTTCCTCCAGTACCGGGACGGGCCTATTATCCGCCGTATATGGGACAACGCATGCCGATGGCCGGACCTGTGCGAGCTCCAATGCCCATGATGCCGATGGTGCCGCAGCCAGGAGTTCCAGGAGTTCCAGGCGTTCCAATGGGTGGTGGAGGCATAGGTGGAACTAGCATTATTGTGGAGCCTTTAGTCATTCTGCCCATGGGCATGGGAACGGGCATTAGTCCCAATCAATATTATGGGGCCAATGGTGCTTATCCCAGCTACAACAATTACAATCCCTACAATACATACACCACGGCACGACCCTACTATGACTATAATAATTATAATAACAACAACTATAATAACAATAATAATTACAACAACTACAGTAACAACAATTATAATGACTACAACTCATACGGTTAAATGTTTAATGAAATGTTTACTAAAATGTTGGTGTTAGATTAATAATACGTGACAATAAATGTTATTTGTTTAAGCTTAATTGCTAGAAATCTTTTACAGTAATTTTTCGTGCCACAAAAGTTCAATTCTCAGAGAATAAGTCAAGGCAAATGTCAGAAATAATTAATGAACAAAGTGATTAAAGTTTTTTTTGCATTAAGTCGGGCACGGAACCCTGAGATATTTTATGAATATTTTTATTTACATCTCGCAAAGAAAGTTGGAGCAACCTAGACCTAAATACACCTACTCATATCAGCCCAAAGAATTCGGAAGTTCTATTAAACACACAACGCAGCACAAGAGAAATAAATAAATACATAAATATTCAAGACTGCCACAAAATGTCAATAACATTATCGCTGCTTTATTCTCGCCGAGAATCCAATTCGAGAAGTGGAAAGAGACGGCAGACAGCTTGACGCGGCCGAGAGTGAAAGCGTGCACCGAGCAGATACTTTTATAAAAACACCTGTTCGCCAAACAAAATCCACTCAGTCTGCGGTTAGACAGCCACCTCGGCGGTCGTTGGTTTCCAAACATGACGAAGCTACCTCGTGGATACCAGTTCATCGCTTTGCTGCTGGCGATCGTGATTCCGAGAGAGATTCGGGCACGTGAGGCCATCACTCCCAGTCCAGATGTGGGTCAGATCATCAAAGATCTCGATGGATTGCATATTGATGGGACGGGATTTGAGCGAGGTGAGTTTTAAATCTGCGGTCGCAATAGTAGTTAAAAAAAATAAGGTCATTTGAAATTAAGTAATATTTAAGTTAGTTTTCTTGGACATGTTCTGATTAAATAATTACTTTTTAAATTTTAAAATTATAAAGTTAAGTGTATATTTAGTTGTTTTTCTACATAGTACTCCGATTTTATTTACAGACCCGGTTCTGAGTCTATTATAAAACTATGTCAACACAGCTGCTGAAACTATTTGCTTATATTCCATGAAATAGTTTCTAAAAATATGTGCATTATATTTTGGTTTTACTGAGCCCACAGCTTTAATAATTAAAAAAAATGTATTTAATATTTAATATTTATTTATTGTTATTGTTTTTTTTTATAGACGTATTATTTTACAACAAACTTAAATGATATTTTTAAAATATTACAAAATTTCAAGCTGTACAACAAGTTCCCTTTTTTGCTCTAAATATCCCCCCATAAGTTAATTTAATTTATTTTAGTTAATTTTATTGACGCCTAAAAGCATGCTGTTAAATACCAAGTTCAAATTCCAGGTGCCCCCTGCAGGGTGGACGTGCAAAAGGATCTGCCTAGGCCCGACCAGGTGCAGCCCCTCTACCTCCGCCCTGGCACGGATCTTTACTGGCTGCCCAACACCGACGGGCAGCTGGAGATACCCCGCGGCGCCAGCATTGAGCTGCACTGCAGCCATTCCTTCGCATCCATGGACACGGACCTGCGCTCGATACGGGTGCAGTGTGTGCAGGACACAACCTTCGAATGGAAGGGCTCTAAAATGAAATTCCGCGATTTCACCTGCAGCCACGCCATACCCTATGCCGTGGAGCGCCTCGACAGGCGTTGCGGAGATGATGCCGTGGAGACGCCAAAGCATCCCGCGGCGTTCTGGTATCGCGTCGGCTACGACACCGGAGACGGCAGATTTGTGGCCACCATGGAGCTGTGCCACGACCCGGATCTTCTGCGTACACACTACGCCCGCCACCAGCTGACACCCGCCAGTGTGCATTTCCAGAGGAACGTCAAGCGTCTGAAATTTAGTCCCGCCGGCCACTTCACCGGCGTGGACATAGGCAAGATTTACTCGCATCGAAACCAGGAGAAGGTGATGGATGCCGGCCTCATCGACGTAAAGGCCGGGCTGTTTCTGGCCCGCGGACATTTAGCGGCTAAAGCGGACCTGATCTATGCCAGCCAGCAAAGGAGCAGCTTCAACTATGTCAATGTGGCTCCCCAGTGGCAGACCTTCAACGGTGGACGCTGGGCTAATCTGGAGGAGGCCACGCGGCGCTATGTGGCCAGCTCCGGCATCTCGGCCACCGTGTACACGGGCACCTATGGCCAGATGAAGGTGGCCGGCAGCCGGGTCCTCCACCTGGGCACCGATGCCAACAACAATGGGGTTCTGGCTGTGCCCCAGCTCTTTTATCGCATCCTCGTCGACGACGGCCAACCGACTCGCGGCATTGCCCTGCTGGGCGTCAACAATCCGTATGCCACTCTCGCCCAGATTCACGAGTCCTATGTCATCTGTGATCCCGTCGAGGAGCAGGTGGCGTGGCTGGACTGGTTGCACAAAGGCAACGCCAAGGGTAAGCTGAAGCAGGGCTATCTCTATGCCTGCTCTGTGTCGGACCTGGCCCGTGTTGTACCCCAGCTGCCACGCCCCCTGCTCCAAGTGGACGAACTGCTGGCATAGATGCGGGCTCCGGTTTCGGTTCCGGGTGCCATTTTCCTTTGTGTGTTAAGCGAGTGCAATAAAGACTGAGTGCATGTGTGCCGTGATTTAATTTTTGCATACCGCATTTCATGTTAAAATCCGTATTTATTTTCGGATAAAGGCAGAGAGTTAAGGAAATAATATAATATTAAAAAAGCTATTATAATAAATATAATCAATTTACTTTTGGAAGAAATTCATTTGAAAATTCTTTCTTTGAATTTAAATAAATTCGCCATAGAACCCCTTGACCCGATTTCATAAATCAAACAAGTTAATTTCCATCAAGGAGTTATCCCCGGCCATTCTTCTGTTATCCATCTGCGCCAGTTTCGTGTGTGTTCTGATTATTAACGCTCGTGTGAGCTTCACGCCATCAAAATCAAATGGGACATCGTGTGTGGTCATATTGGGGGCGGGGCCATGGGCAAAATCGGAAACGATATAGCCTCGTTATGCGTGTGCCTTGTTGGCGGCAGAGTAAAATCGGTGGAAGAAACGAGGATATCAAATACGGCTGGGCTGCATTACCTTCATGCCGAGCACACAAAACACAATTTGTTCCACAACATTGATTTAATCCTTTTTCTTCTGGGCCACGCACACACCACACACACAGGCACACAAAAAGGCTGTCGTGAAGAATTTTCTTAAATTTTCCGCTGGGTTTTTCATGGCATTTCCTGCCATGGCGCTGCGTCCTTGGCATTATCATGAATATTTTTGCCCTCCGTTGTGTGCCTTCGATACATTTCCATTTGCTGATTTGAAGCGCACTTTCCACTTGGCTTTCTTCTCGTCTGCTCTTTCTGATTTTCCGTTTTTTTCCCCGGTTTTCCGTTTTCCGCTCGCTTAGGTCAGACCCGGCATTTGGAAAGGGGCAACCGAAATTATGTTTTTATGCTGGCTTGTGCGGTAAGCAATATTTGCTCAAGTATCCCTTACAGACTTTTGGGCAGTAATCATCAAATGGGGCGTGGAATTTAAGCCAATTTATGGTTTTGGGGGTGGGAAACAAATTAAAATTAAATTTGAAGTGACATAAATTAAATTTGTGGCTCATTAGTTTGTCATATTAATGTATTATATATCTTCAAATAAAATTCTTTTTTAAATATGAAAGATAAAGAAGTACATTTTTAATGCATATTTAAAATATATTCTTTCAAACTTGAAACTTTCAACTCATATTGCATGAAAATGTTCCTTTTTTTTTGCCAAAACATTTGTAACAATTGTATTTCGCTTTAGGATATGGAATGGAGTGCAGCACGAGGTCCAAAGTCCAGACGACTTTTCTTTAGTGGTCATAACATTTCCCTTAAAATTGAGAGGAAAAAAATGGGAGCACAACAAATTGCCCTTTTGTTGTTGTTTATCTTGTTATGCTTTTCTTTTTGCTGACTTGATGAAGTTTATCTCGGGACCAGAAGGAGCAGCGAACAGTGGTAAAAAAGTCGAATAATTGAACGCACTTCACGCAGATGTTGTCGGGATTCTTTTTTATGTCATTTGCCCGCACGGCCTGCCGCCCAGAAGGATATGTGTGTTGTGTCCTGTGGCCTCCAGCGGAAATTATAATTTATATTTGGGTTTTCGCCCGGCCTCTGTGTATATTTTAATATCGCCACCTCTGGTTCCATGGGCCAGGTCCACGCAGCTCTTCTTTTATTTTGATTAAAATGCATATTAAATATTTGGCGAGCAAACAAAAAAAGAAGGAAAACACAAACGAAATGTATCAAATAAAATGTGTAAAAAAACAATACACATAAAAAATATAATATAAATAATTTCCTGCTACCGTCTGAATTTATTTCCCGCTGTGGGTCCTGCTTCCTTCCGTGCCGGCGATAAACTATACACATCCCAGGTTCCACACACACACACATATTGAGCTACGACCCGACCCGAACTTGCTGCAAATCCTGTGCTGCGCCTGCAAGGATATAAAAAGTAAACAAACAATGAAATTGTTCCCCTGTTTTCGGGTTTATTTACATGTGCGGATGGGCATATTTGGGAATTGGGGACAGAGGCCCGACAGGAAGCTGTAAGGGTTTTGATTAATATTGGAAATTGAGGCTCCTTTGGCCGTCCTTATTGTGGTCTTTGCCTCTTTAATCGATATGTGATAAGATCTTGTCAAAATTTATGGAGGATTTATGCAAAAATAAATTATAATAATATTAACTAGATTTATTTTAAGTTTTCCTTTGTCAGAAAACTTTGCCTTCTTTATTCTTTTGCCTAAGCGCTTGTTTCCTGGTGGCTTGAGCTTGAATTGGATTTTTATATCCTCAATTTAAGCAACAATTTTGCACATTTTGTCCAGTTCTCCATCTGTCCGGCATAGGAAGCGAAACAACGGACCAAAGTGAATAAAATACGTGCACACAATCCAAATGAAATAAGAGGAAAATATGAAAATTGGAGAATGCCGGAATGCAGAAAGAAAAGCGAGACGAGGACGAGAGGAGATGACGATAGGGATGGAGAGGAAATTCCGTTTCATTTTACTGGAAATTACAGTGGAGAATGTCCACGACAAGACAAGACGACGTTGACATCCAATATCCTTATTGTTGGCCAACGGAATTTATGGCTAACAAAGTCGTTAAGTAGGCTAAAGTGTGTGGCTTGCAGTGGAGACCGAGACTAGGGCAGCCTGCAGCCTGCAGCTGAGCGGAAAATGGCCAAGTCAGGGTCGGGTCGGATCGAGTAATCGCAACTCGAAGCTAATGAGGTCATCAGCGTACCCCCCGTCCCGCAATATTCCATCCGAGTGCCAGGCCATCCGCATGCATCACATCACCGTCGTGGCTGCGAAATTGAATTTTGAGTACTGCCAAAGTGCGGCCGCCAGGTAGGCTCCGATTCAGGTGTTTGATTAATGGTTCCTGGGCCCTGTCCCTGTCGCAGCCAAAAGCCAGATTCGAAACTTGTTTGCTGGTCACCCACTACATCCCCCGCACTGAACCGCACCTGACTGGTTAACCCAACGAGATCTGATTTCCATCCCGATTGCGGCTTGGCCACTGCAATTACGGTTGCAGCAAATTGGAGAAGTGGTTTCCGAGCTTTAGATCCATTTTAATTTGAAAAAATTTAATTGGGATATACATAGCTTTAAAGATTTTTAACTTATAATAGTCATGAGAATACTGGATATAATATTTCTAATCAAAAACACATGCATTTTCCTTCTTCTATATAAATATTTTATGCTATCCAAGTCCTTGTCCCCTTTCTAGGTACAAACAAAGCCGTCCCATTACTGTTCCCACCTTTGTCCAAGGACCTGAGCTGCCTTCACGTTAAATTCTATTATACTCTTGTTTATGATTTGACTTTAAGGGCCCTTACACTCTCGATTGAAAGACGCCGGGGGATCAGCAGCAGGAACTGGCGCAGGAACAGGAAGAGGATGGGCAAATAAATTGGTTTCTGGCATAAAGGCAATGGAACACCTCCCCTTTACCCAGGGACTTGCTCTGCGCCAGAATTTGAATATGTGTGAATATTTATGTACGAATATACATACTTTTAAAAACATTTCATAAACCTGCCCATAAAAAGCAACGATAATTTCGTACCTTGCTGGCTTGTCGTCGCCAGGTGAGATCAAAGGGTTTGCCATTGTCCTCTGCGGCGTGAAGTCACATGAAAGTTTATGAATTCGCTTTGGGTATGATGGTAATTAAATAAGGTTCTTAAAATAAAGGTAAAATTCTCAACATATTTGGGATAAAGCTTTTGGAAAAATTAAAGATTTTGTCAATAAAATATAGAAATTCAGAGAAGGTTGAATTTTTCTTTACATTTTGTGATTTCAATTCTATTTTAATTTTAAAGGTGTCTCAAATATATTTCTATAAAACCAAACATATATTTTATTATAACCTCCTGAAGGCTGTAAAGAAGCATGTTCAAGTGAAATGAGTGCGGGCAATCAGGGGGAACGAGGAAGCATAAAACCAAGGCTCCTGAAAAATGTAACAAGCCGCAAGAAGAACAACAACTGCCAGCCAAATGGGTTAACACTCAGTTTTTCCGTGCTTCCGTGTTTGAGGAGCATTCGGTGCTGCGCTTTTTATCATCTTTTCGGCCCTCCCAAAAGTCCCGGCCAAAGTTGCTCGCCGTCTTGGCCACAATTGGCATGTCGGTCTGCGGTCGGTGGCTGCAACTGCAAGGCAAGGATGTGGGCCACAAAAATGCGGCGGGTAGATTGCCACGACGAAACGAGCAACGGAAAGGTAACAACTGTGCGCCCGGTGGGTTTGCAAATGACTTTGCCATGCTAACCAAATGGTTATCTTTCTGTTTCATTGTGGCGCCCCAGCAAGTGGATAACTTTCGGGGTAGCGAGTTCCGTGTAATTTGCATTTAAGCCAGAGAAATGGCAGGATTCTCCTCAGCCTTTGTACTTTAAAGTTAAGGGAAAAGTGTTTTGTGCTTCACATTTAAAGTAAGCCTTATGTAAGGTTGAAGTTTTCATAAAGAGAGAACTTGCTTGAGGTTTTTATAAAGTTTAAATAATTACTGCCATCATTTATAGAATTTTCTGTATGCATGCCTTCGTCTTGTTTATAATCGTATCACCGAAAATTGATCAAATACGTGTAATTGATTTGTTTGTTTCTGGCAATCAATTGATTATTCGTTAGCCAAAGCCTGGAATTTAAAGAAAAGCCCCCACACTGATACAATCCCACTGTGATTTACACTTTACAGTTCAATGAACTGACCGCAGTTGAAGGAGCATTTCCCGAGCAGCGACAAAATAGGAAAAGCGTTTGCCCGAGACACTTCAAGTGTAAATTTGATGGCCTCGAGGCGTCCGCTCAAGTGCAGTCAATGATAAATCTCCACGCAACAATGGTGGGTTCACCATATATATATATATAGGCCAAGCCATATATAGGCAAACAATATATAAATCTAAACGGCACTTTTACCCTCCGGTTTTATCGCTTTCGTTACTGGAAATCAATTGAATTGTGAAGCTTCTCACAAAGAAGTGTCGTATGGATACGTTTGCCGGGCCAATCACCGGCTTGTCGCCAGGAAACCGGATATGGGTGAAAGTGAAAGCCCCGGCAAATGGTGGTCATTAGGTCGCTTTAAGGAGCTCCTCTGCACTCCGGTCCCGCTCTGCGAGCTTATCGTCCGGCTGACAAATTGTCGGCCAGACAACGATTCCTGATGCCGCCGAAATCCCCAACAGAGCAGACTTTAATTCTCAATGAAGTCGAAGTGAAATGAAAAAGTCCTGAAAACCCAGAAACATAAAAGCGAAAATGTATTTCAATCTATTTGGCACAGTCTATATAGGTGGGGCGGTGGCCAGAGAAGATTTACGGCTCCGCTCTTGTTAAATGCTCTGTCAGGAGACGACAAACAAAAAAGGTCGAATCGATGGCAGGAATATTTGGATATTTCCCCTGAAATCGTTGAAAGCAACAGTTGAATTATTCAGCTTTATGCGAAATGGAGTTTAAAGCCAGTCCTTGAATGGAAAACTACAGAGTGAGCTGTAAAAAATATAAGAAAATAAGTCAACCAAGCTTAGAATTATATTCAAAAATTTTTAAGAAAATATTGTTTACAATTTTTGACCTAAATTAAGTATTAGGTAATCATAATGAAAATAAAAAGCATGTGAATGTTCATTATGAACTCGGGGATAATCCACTTTATTTAGCAGTTGCTAAGGGCCTCTCCGTTCGCCAAACACGGAATCTCACGAATAATGTGAATGTGACAGGAATATAAATTCATATTACAGCAACTGTGAGTACGAAGTATAACGAGCAAGAGGGTCCTGTCCCCATCTCCCATTCCTTCCATCAGCCACCCGGTCCGCCCCGAGAATGGGACTCTAATGTGACATTTATAAGTGCCGGGGCGACGGATGGGCGACGTTGCATGTGGCTCATACACTGACGAGCAACGAGAATTACAAAGTGCATTTTTCATCATTCTCCCAGAAGGCGAACACAAGTTGCACAACTATTTTTGAGTTACTCATATCATGTTCCCGCTTTGGCACTTGAGTATGCGAAATTTGCGACACACTTTAAAGTTCTTTGAGAATGGCAGCAAGGCGACTTCTCAAGTTGATTAGATAGAAGTTTGGGCCTTGCCGGGAATCCTGTGAGCAGCGGCATGAATTATCCTTCATATTTCAGACTCCAAGCTCAGTTTTTATCATAAAATAAGAGATCTTCTCCTAAAGTTTAATTAAAGTCACGGTACTGAGCCTCATTTGATGCGATCTCTTTGAATGGAAATGTCCTGGAAATAAATGAAGTTAAGAGTTAAGAGATTGTTCCTACTAATGGACAATTCTACAAACCTGATGAGACACATCCTGTTTTTGACAAACGGCTGGTATTTCCAACTTGAGGGCAGGCTGCTGACCTGTTTTCTCGCCCATCCGTAATAAGTCTATCGCATCGTTGAAGAAATTTTTGTTAACATTACCCACGGCCAGTCGAAGAAGCCTAAGCTCTTTGCAGCTAGCAATTATAGTGAGCAGGCCGTGGGAAATATCCAAAGGACGGGACATCCACAAACAGATCTCCTCCAGGTTCGTGAGTCGGCCCAGCATCTCCACGCATTCTGTGCTGGCGCAAAAGCACGTGAGGTGCCTCAGGCTTTGGATGCGGACCAGCTGGTAGGCCTCTTCATGGGTGAGGCTGCCTCCGTCGATGGAAAGGTGCGTTAACTGGGATTTGGCTGCCAGAGCCGCGAGAAGTGGCTCAAAGGAGCCGCCACGTCGGATTCCAAAGTGTGAGAGTTCTCTTAGCTTAGAAAGCCTGGCCAGCGGCTTGTAGTCCGCAGACTCCCCTGTCATGCCGAACTTGAGTGTAATCAGGTTCTTGCAGTGGTTCACAATAATATTCACAAGATTCTTTTGGCAGCAGGCATAGCCGAGATGGAGACTTCGAAGACTGCCATTAGACTTGAAGCATTTCACTAGGCAAGTTGGGGGAACCTTCGGTATAAGAAGCTGAAGGGTTTCCAGATTCTGAAGATGATGCAGGTGATCCACGCTGAAGTCTGCAAGGGTTAGCAAAAGTTAGATACATTTTATTTTGGTATATCTAGTGTATATCTTACCCTGAGTGGTTTGTAACTCCAGTCGTTTCAGCTCAGGTAAATGCCTAACCGCGGCCAGAACTTGATCGAAGGGCTTGTCAATGGGTGCGATGTAAAACTTTAGCTGCTTCACCGCCAGGTGATTCAACTGATTCATGCCAGACAAGGTATGACAGAGGATTCCATAACATTCCACTGGTGAATTGCATTTATGGGTAGTTCTCATGCCACTTCCCGTATCAAAGTGGTCTAAATTAATGGTTAAAGTCTCCACAGCCTCACGACAAATGCATAATTGTATTAATTCCAGTCGCGGGCTATTTTCGTCAATTGTAAAATCCCGGTATTTAACCCCAAACTGATTGATGAAAACCTGACGAAAACGCTGGCACACTTGAGCGAAACAAATGCGATCTTCCGTAGGCAGAAATTCAAGTATATTATATAAACAGTCGTCGATGAGCTCTGTTATATTTGTGAAACCCATTGCCAAGGCGTTCGAGTTGAAACTAAAATGTAATTCCACTTTCTGAACGAATGCAAACCTAAAGCCACGTCGGAATAAACATCTATGAGTAATCTGGTGTTATTTTTACCCTGATAAGATATACGTACTCGCCAGCAATTGGCTGGGCGAACCAGTTTGGCGAGTCTGAATGAAACTGACCTAGGGCAATGGATGAATGAAATAAATGCATTGCTGATGAAATATAAACAAACAGCTGCGGTTATCTGACCAGGGTATGAAAATTATTACTATGTATGTACTCTTTTTAAAATATAAATATAAAAATAAGTTAAATTCGAATATCAAAATTGATTTCCATTTTAAGGTTCCGTAGGGCATTGTCGCTTTTTATCTTCGCAAACCTTAACCTGACAAAAGTGTCCTTGAGATATGTCAAAATGGCGAGATATATGATCTCTTGGGTGTCAGAGTCGATAGGAAATTCTTTTTCAAACTCTTCCATATTTAATCTAATGTCAGATTTGGCCAATTGCATTAGTTGTCTTTCTATATTCAGCTTCACCTTAATTCTGAGCTCTTTTAAATCCTTAATTCCAGCCAAAAAATTTATATTTCGGGCATGAGTTGGCCATTGATTTTCCAAGGCTTTTAGCAAGGCAAATGTGGCTATATTTGTGATTTTCTTGGTATTACTTATATCCTGGCTTTTCAGATTTTCTATTGTGTTTCGCATCTCGTTTATTTCAAACCACATGGGCGCCGAATCGGAAGTGGAGTCCTGCCGGCGGCTGTGGTACCAATTATTCAGCCGTAACAGAATTCGGTTAATGAATATCATATCTTCAGAAGTTAGTCCTAGAATGCCACTACTAGAGAGAACGTCTATGGATATATAGTGTCTTTTTTTGTTTTCCATCGAATTCCTATTCAGATACAGGGCACAAATAATCGGCCATTGCCATGAATGCATTGGAGTAAAGTCTGATGTTGGTTCACTCAGTTCACAATCTAATTCTTGTATCCTTAGAACCTTAGATAGTTCTTCGATTCCCGATGATATTGGTTGATCAACTATCAGCGACGTCAAGGTCCTGGAGCCAATCTCCGCCATTAATTTAAAAAGATCACCCAACAAATCTGTCTGTGGACTTCCACCTAATCTCAAGTGGCTTAATTTTGGTAACTGGGTGAGTGGTGCATACTCAATGGCATTCGAGTCTGGTTTCATTTCAATATTCAAAAATCGTATATTTTTACAGTAGGGTGCTATATCGGCCAATCTGCCATATACTTCAGTGCTAATAAACGAAAGCTCTTTTAGATTAGGATTTGTTTTCACACAGCCAACCAGTGCTTCGGCATCCATGGGAGAGGTCAGCTCAAGGAAATGCAAGTTCCGAAAGTTCTCGAGGTTTCCGGGCGAGTCAGCTTTGCAAAATATAAATATTTGTAGATTAAATGAATTAAATTATTACACTTTTCATTACTTGGCATTTGTATGCTTAACTTCCTTAAGTTTTCTTTCTTTTTAAGAATATCTGTAATCCGTTGGAGTGTCTCCATATGTTCAGAGTAATATGAGTTCGTTAAGTATTTGAGAAAGCAACACTGGAGATCCGCATTTTCCGTAAGGGAGGTGCATACAATGTCCCAGAAAATAAACTTCTCCGATTTAGTATATGTCTTAATCTTTTCGTAAATTTCAGCTAAATCAAGACATACAATTTCACCGGCCAAAAGACAGCCTGTCCGGATTTCTAATTTTGCCAAAAGGTTTTTATTCCATTTTAGAAATAAGAAACGAATGTAATCATTGGAAATCGCAAAGTAGATTAGATTTCTGTATCGGTTTTTATTTTCACTAAGTTCACAGTTATTTTTAATCTGCTGGAAAATTGCGAAAAAACAAAACGTGTTTAAATTAAGAATTGATTTAGTTTTATTCAATAAAATAGGCGAATTTGCTTCCATTGTGTTTTGATTGTTAAGAATAACTTGACTAATTCAAAGGCAGGTTGTGAAGGTACTGCTTCTGGCAAAGGGGGAACCTGAACCTAATCTGTGACCTGATTTCTAATTCGATTTCGAAAAACGATAAGATAGAGTAATCTACACAGAGGAAAATATTGTAAATAATGTAAAAGAAGCATTTAACATTTAGAAGCTTTTAAGAAATTTATTTTCTTAAGCTATCATTTATTATATTTTTGCATAATCATTTTAAACAAAGAACAAGAGCAATGTCGCTTTCAGGTGTAAGCATAGCCCCAAACTATATTGAAATCTTCAGAATTTAATTTTTTAGAACGTGACACGCTGTCTAAACGACTTATTTTTACTGTGGGCTTGTCCACATCCTCGCCTGATTCTTTCACCAAGCTCGGGTCATAAAATATCGAGGCAGGAGGAGCTGAAGCTGGAACATTTAATAGATTGGAGCATAAATTCGCCTGGTCAGGGTTACAATTAAGGCGGAAAAAGCTCAGGCTATTGGTAGACGGAGCGTAGCTGGTGGACCCTTCGAGGTCGTCCCTTGTCTTGTCTTTTTATTGGCAACTTCCTGGAAAAGTGACGCATTAAATACAGCTGGTTAAGTGATGTATGTACAAGTTGTTCGTTGTTTTCCAAGAATATTTATAAATACAGAATAAACTAGTGAATTCCCCTTTGTAAACGTTGGTGACCTTATCTTTTGCATTTTTGATGAAAATTGATTATTTGTGTCAGACATGTTTTTGAGTTTTATTTACCCACAAGGACTGATGTTAGTTTATGCTTCAATGATCTGTCAACGCTTGTCGCCTGTCCAGAAATGTGTGTAATTTAATCAGACGGCGGGCCGAGATATGAAGTAGGCCTAATGTGCGAAAAAGATGACAGGCGATGTGTTTGCCAGTCAGTCATCCTGCCCGCCAGGCAGGACCTCTGATATTGTATTATGTTTTATCCCCTAGCAAATGAGAATACCGCATTTGCATAAGTAAGAAAGTGTGAAAGTGAAAGCGAGCCTGCTGGCCCTGTGTATCCCTTCTCGTAAGCCGTTTTTGCGCTGTTTGACAAATGACTTAAAGCCTTTTGGGAGCCTCCGACGGGCCATGAAAAGGGTTCAAGTAATTTGTTGAGACTCTTGAATATTGAATGCGAATGCGAATGCGGACCACGTGCAGGGACACAACGCAGAAGAATAAAAATGAAATATCTTTTTGGCCAAGCAGCAAACAAATAAGTTTGCGAAGAAAAAACGTTAACCGCCATGACACAAAATGCTTTATGTCCAAAGATGCTGAAATAAAATGCTTTATGGTGTTATGGAATTGCGTAACACCATCAGATGTCCCATCAACATTTCATAAGCCATTAAATATCCAATGACCTATTTAAGTATGGGATTTCTTTAAAAATTAAAGCTAACTGCATTTTACAAATATTTTTTTGGGCAGTCTTAAATATATTAGCAAGAATTAAAAGCCCATAAAGGTTAAGGAAACAATCGCTCTAAGAAATCTTTATGAATTAACCATTGTCTAAGGCTATGCAGTACATCTGGTCAGAGAATCCTTAACCCGAATGAAAGCACATCTGTCTTTCATGTGCGTGATGAAAATCGTCCAAATATGAGTTCAGATTAGCTTATTCTGTTCTGTTCTGCTGTTAGGGCCCCGGTTCCATTTCCCTTTTATTGCAACAACTTGCGAGAATGTCCTTGTCCTTGCCCAAACCAAAAGGATCTGGGGGAGGTGCGCGTTTAATCCGGAAACTTATTTATGTATGCCTTTCCGGTCGTTTTCCTTGCCCGACGCATTTCTCGCATGTGTAAGTTCGTTTATTGTCGCACAGACAATCGCACAAACAAGGATGTTTCGATGCCTTTGCCAGAGGTTGGCAAAGGACGGACAGGGATCGGGAGGTGGCTTTATGCCATTCTTATGACACGCTCGCGCACACTTTCACTTTACATAAGGCAGTGTTTGTGTATGTTGTGGTGGTGTGCGTGAGGGTCCTTTTGTAGCGCCAGCGCTTCAGGAGGACATCTAGGCGGGTGTGAGTGTTTGTGTTGACAACACTTGATAATTCCTTGCATACACGCACTTTGACTGCAAGACACTAGTCGTTTTATCCAATGTCATCGCATATATACTTCTCTCTGGATACTTGTACTTCCATATATGCGCGCATCCTGTCCTTTTCCTGGCAGTTCCTTGTCTGCGGCTTTGAATTATTTAAAATTGTTTCTTTTACGGGAAATAGAGGAAAACGGGATACTCTGCTACATATTGTGTATTCATAAGGGGGCAGATCGATAGGTTATTTCGAAACACGATATTTGTCCAAGCTTTAGACTTTGATTTACGGTATGTCCTCGTTTAGCTTTTAATCGTCCTTTTGGGCTATGTAAGTGGAGACTCTGCTGGCTCTTAGCCATTTTGTACTGACCTTGATTGATACATGATACGCTACGTAAGAACATCACTTAAATTGTTAATTTTTTTTATTTATTTAATGGTGGATTAAATGTAAAAGTAAAGGTATAAAACTGTATCTGTTAATTAAGCTCTTCTTTATTATCAAGATTTTTTTAATAAATATTTTTTAAGCAAATACGTCTTAAATTTTGTCTCTCAAGATGGCTTTGATTCGGTGATACGAACCAGGATGGCAATGGCTGGTTGTGCGAACCCTTGCTGGGTTAATTTAATTAACGAGCAAGGCAGAGAAATTACTTCGAGGGCCGCTGAAAAGTTGTACAGATGCGGCTGGCGGAGACCTTCGCGGAAAAGCCTGCGAAGGAAAAGGAAAATGCCTGGCAGTCGGGCCATAGATCAAAGCACGCCTGCTGAGCACGGCTTTTCCGCTTTCCCTACAGCAGCTTGTATTTGTGCTTCCCGTGTGTGTGAGCTGTCAGCAGGTGAATGTGCGAGGTGTGTGTGTGCTGAGCCTTCTCGGTTTTATATAAAGTAGGTCAGTAGTAGTGCCGTGCCAATAAAAGTTAATGCTTTCAGGTGCAAGTGTGTGTGCGAGTGGGTGTACATTGTGTGTCCTGGCCTGTTGATATTTTTTAATATTTATAGAATTTTAAAAGGCCGGTTAAGTGTAGATATTAAACATTTAAATTCGAAAGCCAGGCGATTGGATAAAGTTGTAACACTGTTGGCTGTACTTTAAGTCATTTAATTCGCTAATATTTATTATTTGCCAATTTGCTGGCAATGGAAAATTCTTTTACATTTTACTACATTTAATGAAATTACTCGACTTGCAATTTTTCTATCTTTATAAGTTTCTTGATAACAATATCTTATCTTCCCATGAATATATGATAAGTATTGCAGTCAGTAATCTACTTCAGTTTGCACTTATTCAATTGCAGCGAACTACTCATCGCTCTTCGGCTCACCACGATGGATGTAGGCACTGGAATTTTGCAGCTCAACGATTATTGCCTTCAGAAGATACTCCATTATGTGGACATCAAAGGACAAATTAGCTTCGCCCAAACCTGCTCAAGATTTCGGGACGTCTTCCTTGTCTGGTCGCGTTGTGAATACTCCTATGTTTCTCTTATTGGTGACGTTGAACCAATGGATTTGACTATGCTGAGCCTGGTTGCCTCGAGTGTCAGGAAGCTGAATATATTCGCTGACGATTTGGTTAGTTCATTCAATGACAATTATACTGATATAAAGCACCATAATATTGTTTCAAAATTCTGCAACCTAATCCGAAGCATGGACAGTCTGAAGTCCATCAAGCTATGGCTGGTTAATCCACATCCGATAGTCAAAGAAATCCTTCAAGCTTTAATACCTTTACCCCGCCTGAGGAAATTGTATTTAAGCATTCCAAGTAAGTGCTTAAAATTGTGATTATAAAGATAATTACCTTTCAAATGACAACGTTCTTATGTAAAGTGCGAGTCAGGATGAACTTTGGAAGATCTCATCGGCTGGAGGTAAATTGTACTCCTAGAAATCTAGTGCGACAATGCAGATCCCTGGGTAATCTAAGGACCCTCCATCTCTCCGTTGAAGTGGGCAGCTCCAATCTGAAGGATATAGTCAAAGAGTTGCCGCATCTGAAGGATCTGAGCTTCTACGTAGATCGATCCAATAAATGGAGCCTGTTCGCATGCTATCCAAATACGAGAAACCACCTGACAAAGTTATTCGACTTCGTGGCCAGCGAAAGAAGACTGGAAATTCTCAGGATCAAGGGAGAAATAAATTCTGATAGCGAAGCCAAGTCCCTGACCAATATAAAATCTCTGAAGTCCCTGGATTGCAGCTTCGCCAACCCCAATTTTGTGATATATCTGACCGAACTCACTTCGCTCAGGAGCCTGCGCATAACCTTGCTGCATGACATGGATATAACTTCCACATATCTACAGGTTATTCGAAGCTGCAAGGATCTAAGCTTCCTTCGCATCTTCGATTACAACATTAGCCCGGACTTCGTATGCAGAGCCAGCGAGGTGCTGGAAGAGATAAAGTCGAAGAATACATTACATCTTCGAATTCATGGCCGTCACAGTTCACATTCGTTGAATGAGTTCAAGTCAAATGCTTTGGACCATAAAAATCTTTTATTTCGTTCCATAACAGCCACAGAACTTTTAACATTAATCTGAAAAATCAAAATGCTGTGATCAACAGCTAAAGTTTAGGTTAATAAATTAATTCAATTTTTAATTTATAAATATATAAATATAGTCTTATAAAAAAAAATTTTAAGTGCCTTAAAGGAAATGGTTTATTTTTATATTTTACCCACGCATTCGACTGCCCAAGGCATTTCGAATTTGTTAAAAGTTAAAAGTAAAATTCAGCGGCCTTGCAGGGGAGGAAAGCGCCGTTTCCAATTATGGGAAACTCCGAACTGTTAATGAAATGTGTCAGAAACAATTTGGTATAATTTTTCACTTAAAGCTGAAAACAATTTATAATTAGAAAAGGCCTCGGAGTGAGAGGAAAAGGAACAGGAAAAAATGGTTTTACCTGTTGGCAATCTACAAAGTCGTTGGTTTTTTTTTTTTGTATTTTCCTTTTTATTTTGCAATGACAGACAACAGAGAGCGGGACAAACGAACAGTGATTGCGGATAGACTGAGATGGACGGAGACGGGGAAAAACAAAATGGCAACTGTCGCAGACGGAAGTACGTCAAGTGTGGGCACAAAGCCGTCAAGCGAATGCCACGGATAAGCGGAAGTGGGCTGCAAGGAGAGAAGCAAGTTGGCGGGCCGGAAGCGGCCATTGTGTCCTTGCGGCGAGATAGGGGTTGCGGGCGGAAATTATTGTTTCTATTTTCGAATTTTTTCTGACTGTTTGTCGGTTCAACTTTTCCATTTATGACGCACTTCGGCGGCAAACGATTCTAGTTATTTTATATCAAAATTTATCTTTTGATAAAAATTCCTCTCCCCAGTTAATGATTCCATTATCTTTTTGATTTCAGTTTGGCTTCAGCTGCCGAAGTTTTAGTTTCCAAGAGCTTGGACAAAGTTTTTGGCCAACATTTATTGGCATCGATTTGGTGGCCAGACTGAGCAGGACTAACTGAAACTTTAAAGCCTTTAAGGCGAATTGAATACGAAATCGAGGGGCATTAATTAACTTGTCGTACAAGTGTTTCGTTTGGGAACTTGAGAAAGTAATTGCATCGTTTGACAAAGGCCCAAAACGAAACCGTGTGACCTTTTCACTGTTTATACTCTTCAACTAGTACATTGCCTGGCCCCGAGCAGAAGTCGCAAAGTTTTCTGACAAAACCCTTTGGCTTGTTGACTCCTGAACTGGCCTGACATGCTGCCGCTCATCGAATGATTTTGTAATTGGATATTTCGAAACATTTTAAAATGCTGTGAAAATTTCGGTGCCAAGATGCACAAGTTGCTGAAGTGTTTCAATTAAAACTTGCTCAACTTGTTGACATTTATCGAACACAAAGCCATCAGTGTCGCATCCGGTTCTGACTAGGGTTTTGTCAAGCTCAATCCCTAGCACATACACATGTATATAAATATATATTTATAAATATATGTATATATATTACGTATCCTGCCGCCCTGACAGCCTGGGGTTTTCTAAGCAACAAAAAGACGTTGATGGTAGTAGTTCTTAATGTCATTGTTGAAGGGTTCGTTGCCGTAGTCTACCGGGTGCAGACATCACCGGAAAATTTCTTTGGTATTTTCCAAGGAAGTGCATTTGCCAAGGGACATTTCACAGCAATAACCAGAAACAGAGCTCTGCAATCAATGAGTGCCGTCCATGGACTGTCTTTTAGTGTTGTCGTGTGGTGAAGTACTTACGTTGGAAGTCATTTGATTTAATACAAGTTATGGAGTTGTTAGTTTTTAAGTTCATTCTCTTCATTGACTTGTATAGATACGAATTTATCAGACTTTAATAGCTTTATAACTCAACTAATGAGTTTGAGGTGTGTGTAATATATTTACAATCATTTTAATCCTTGACGAACCATAATGATTTAATATACATTTTTTATATACATTTTTAAGTGTTTTATCTAACATTTTTTCAATGAAATCTTTTTGCTTTTAATTATGGCATCATTTAAACTTTTTCTACAGCTTTCTAGTTTTTTTAATGCATTTAATTCCTGATACTTAAAAAGCCATTGCATATGCGTAATTTTACTGCCTATTAATGTATGCAAATATGCTGAAAAATGAATTAATGTGCACTTTTCTCTCTCATTAACTCAATAGCCTTGCTTACCGAGGCATTAAACAGATGTTCGACATATAATTGACCTATTTTGTGGAACAAAGATTTGTTTTCAGGAGCCAGAAACATTCCAAGGATTAATGTCGGGCTACAATGTGGAATTTATATTGCATGAAATTCGTTTGACAGACTTGCGTCGGCGAATTTCCCCAGGCCAGGGATTCTGTCACACACGTTCAAAGTGATTGCGTTTTGTTCCCATCAAAATACACATAAATAATCCAATTAATTGACAAGGGCGACACGAGGCTTCCTTCGGGGACCTCGAATAATTGGTTTACGGCCAAAGGCATCACCAGTTCCCCTGCCTCCTTCACTCGCTCAAAGTGGCGGTTTGAAGTTTCAGACACAGTTTCACAGAGGGGTATTCGATGCTATATTCCCTCACCACCTGCGAGTCTGCACAAAATGGCTAATTGGTTGCGCAGAAAGGTACATAATTGGCAATGCGGGCTAACAGGCCAATCGGACCCGAAGCGAAGGGTTTAATTGAATGTTCCCGGAGAAGGGTTCCCGGAGATAAAATAACCTTCGCATCGCCGGAGACCTGAGAATGTACATAACCTGTCGTCTTTGCCTACAAATTGATTAGTCAAAGAGTTTCATTAAGTTTTAACTAGTTCACTTAAGAAATTCGGGGAAAAAATAATGCGAATTAGAGATTCCGTTTAATTTAAATATATATTTGAATTTAATTGAAAAGCTGATTAAGCTACTCTATTATATTATATATACTTTATTCCAACACAATAAATTTCGAATAAATCATATAGCAACCTTTGTCATTTTATTTTCTGGTTAAAACCTTTTTATAGGACTTTATTTAATATTAAATTATTAATTTCAGACAACCAACAAAGGCTTACCCTTTTGACATTCCACATAATAACTTGAAATACATAATAAAAATTCTACAGCAAAGTAAACTGCACCCGTGCATAGTTAATGTGTTCATCTTTGGGCTTAACAATAATAAAGTCAAACAGGGCGGAAAAATATGAGACAAATCCTCTACATTATCTGTCAAGAGTTTTTTTTCTTTTTCATGACATATTCGCTTTTACAAATTTAAATAATTAAAACCATATAGAGTTAACTTGCCGACTTTAATGGCTGAATTGATGCGCCGAAAGTCAGCGAACCGATAAATTCGAGTTCATAATTCTTCGCAATGCATTTTGTAATTAAGTGCACAAATATTTATGCCTGGCTTGAGGGATGATATATATATTTTTTTTTATTAAATGCATAATTAGCGCTGCTCTTTTTTCCCTTATAATGTATTTTAATAAACTTTCGATGTATGCCTTAAATAAATATCATGCAATGCGTTGACCTCGGTAGCCTTGATTAAAATAAATGTACATCTGGCTTTTAAGGATGTCGCTGAATGCATTTCATAGGCCGGGCCATGGCCTGGAATTCATATATACATATGTGGGCTTTTTTGCTTGAATATAAATACATATATTTCTGCACTTTTTGCTCTCAGCTCTTATCGCTGAATGTGAATGAAAAGCCCGCAGCCGAAATGTGAGAATTCATTCAATTGCAATTGCAAATTTGTGTCACTGAACTGTGAAACAATAAAGATTATCCCGGCCGGATATGAGAATGCGATGTATGACCGGGTTTCGGTTACCAATTTAAATATCAGTTGGCAAGTGACGCCAAAATGGGGAAAGAGAACAAAAGAGGGAAAACAGGAAAACTTATATTCCCTCGAAGACTACAGTTTCAAGCCTCACGGTTTGATTGTGATCCTTGCTAATGAGAGGGAAATTAACACAAATATTTATGGTATACATACGCACTTGCGAATCCTGGCCGTTTGGCTAATGCAAGATCTGGATTAATAGCAATTGAAAAGGCCACAAGAATCTGGTTTCACGGACGAGTGCATCCGTTGACATTGTCTGATTAAAAGTGGACTCAAGCGACCTGGCTGATTGGGGCGTTCTTTGTGTGTCAGAAACACTGTTTGTCCAGATTCGCATCAGAATCAGGATTGGCTTTCGATTCGATTTGCCAAGTTGTGTCTGGGCTGGCTATTTGCACGGCACTCAACTACTTTGCAGATTTGCTCGCTCTGCATAAACATACTGCCATGTCGGCATATTTAATTAGCAGCAGTCTCACAAAATTGCCCGACAGCTGACAAATTATGCCAATGTGTCCATTTGTCTGCGTGTCCTTGTGTCGGGCCCTAATGCACTCGGCCTAAATAATTTAACATTCATTGTCTCTGCCGGACGTTTCCCTCCCTCCCTGTCCCTTCCCGGGATATTTCAACGAGTTTTCAGTGTGTAAATAAAACAGAGGCTGCTCGATGCTTAGTTGGCATCACACACGGCGTATACGTAATTTGCATTGCATTTTAGCCTGAGCCCCCAGGCACTTTCAACAGCGCAACACACAGGCACACACGTCCACAGACACAGTGCCAAGAGTGCCAGCTGTTGTCTATTAAACGTCAATTTCAATTTATACCTGGCTTAAAAATTGCAATTGCAAAACCTTGCCAATCAGTGGCCCAAAGCCATGCTATGGTTGCTCTTCATAAACATGTGAAAGTCCCCAAATTCCACAAATATTTGTTAATTTTGATTGCCTATTTAAAATTTAAAGCATGCAAATATTTTTACTCTGAAAAGTTGTACAATTAAAATTAGGTTATGCTCAGTGTTATTATTTCGAATACTGTAATTAAATCAACTAATTTATGCCCCAAAGTCGTAGGTCCCATATCGACAGCTTTCGATTCCCCAAGTGTAATTATTTAATTATATCTTAAGCAGCAGCACAGCTGACACTATGTCTCCCTCTTGAAATTCCGCTCAATTGCATTTCCCGAAAATAAACACCTGTCATTCAGTTTGGCGGCAGGCAAAATACAGTCGTCCTTCCACTAGCAGGAAGTAGAAGTAATTTTCGGAAAGCGACAAGCTTTTAGAATTTAATCAAATTGCAACTTACACATTAAGGAAATACTAGTCTTTTTCCGGTTTGTCAGTACACGTAAATATGTGCATAATTTATTTATTTTCTTCCACAGTTGCCAGGTGCAAATTGAATTTATTTAATTGCTGGTCCAAGATGATTGTCATTGAAATTTATGAGCCTTTTAAGTGAGGTATTCAAATATTAGTTATTATTATTAGATCATTTTATTTGAAATTCAATAAAAAACATAAATAAAAGGGAGTAGTTTTAATATTTTCTTATTAAATAGTCATTTACTGAAGGACATAATCATGGTCAATGGATTGGGTTCTCAAGATCATTAGCTTGAATGGGCCAGTAATAAGGGACTGCAATTAACAGTAATAAAAGGGGTTATAAATAAAGGAATATATGAGATTATTTTGGTACTTGTACCTGTTGTTCTGGGGTTGTTGGTTCAGTTATCCGTAAGCAAATGTTCAGTTCTTCCTGCATATCTGGCTTTCTATATTCAATTACTGCCTTCTGAAGTCCTTCAATAAACGCCTGATTTATTCCGGTAACAAAAACTTTGATTTTAAATGAATTCAGTTTTCTGCAATTAATTAAGATGGGCACCAGGTTCAAGTGTATGTCCTGCGGATCATGCTCAGATAGCACCTCAATCTCTTCCAAATCTTTTAGCTTGTCCAGTCGTTGAATGAATTTTAATTCCTGAAATCCACACGAGACCTTCCGCAGGCAACTAAGAAAGGTCAAGGCCACAACTAATGATTCGTTAAGATAATGACTTTTGGGGAGTTCAAATACTGTATTAGGAATTTGAATACAAATGCCCTGCAGTGTGTTTCGGTGATATTTAATTAGACTTTCGAAAAAGCGGATGGTTGGCAGTTCTAGTGAGACCAATTTGAAAGAGCGCAGATTTGGAACCAAGGGGAGTGGTATTTCTTCTTTGTGATAATCGCTATCGTATACCATTTGAAGATCTCGCGACTCGGGCTGAAGAGTAATGTCGCAGGCACCCTTAATTTGAACACCTAGCTCCAAGAAAAAGTGCAGCTTCGTTCCCAACTCCCAGTATAGCTCTTTAGATAACCAGACAGACTTTAGGTTCTCTAACCTTAGAAGAGGATCTAATCTAACATACCTAAAATTTGCCGCATTTTTAGTGTCAATAACGAGCTGACCTTGGTGACTTAAAGAAATTTTGGAAAAGGAGTTTGACACATGGACGTGATTTCTTAGAAGGTCAACAATGTTATCCGTAATTAAATGATCCCTATTGCGTATAGTCAGTCGGTTGAGGGTTGGGTGCTTTTTCAGGTGCTCGATGCTTTTGGTATCGCAAAATCCGCACTCCAACATCCTTAAGCCCTTAAGCTGAGCTATAGCCCGAACGACATCGTCATTGATCTTAAACATTAGCCGAAGTTGAACTAACTTTGATTTTTTCCTTTCAGAAAGAGCCCTGATGAGTAGGAGTAGAGGGGTGCTATTCTCTAAAATTGAGTCGTCCTCTTGGTCAGAGTCCAATTGAGCTCCGTTCAATGCAATGTCTTCGTCGCTATGGTCTTCATCCCAGCCAAAGACCATAATCGGCTCAGGCTGTTTCGTAATTATCAGGTGCTGCAGCTTATCCAGGAGCGCCAGTTTCACATATTCCCTATCCCGGGCATTATCGCTCATCACGAACTTCAGTTGCTTTAGCGCAGGACAGTGACCAACGATTTGGTTTAGCTGTCCGTGATCAGAGAAGCTATAAGCATTTATTTCCAGGGTCACCAGAGAATGATTTCTGGCACAAAACTCCTTTAGATCCGAAATGGCAAAATATGCTGTCAGTCTTAGCTTGCCAACACGAGTATTTGCCAGCATGCTAAGATTGCTCATCAAACGATCTGCAATGTAAAGAAGTTTTAGTTGATAAAATTCTATTTGTACTGAGCACCCACTTGCCTCCTATATTCACAGTGATCTCCTTGAATTTCGGAAGCCGATCTTTATCTATTACAACGCGCTTGGATTGACCGCAAATTGCCAATACGATTTTGTCCAACAGATACTGATCGTAGCTGAAATATGACTCAGATGGGTGACTGAGCTCAAAGGTTTTTAGCAATGGGTTCTTCAACACGGCCCTAATGAAAATATCAAGGTATGCGTCGACTTTTTTCGCTGTAGCTCCTTTTAGAGATTTGTGTATCTGCTCAAATTTGACAGTCAGGTGGCTGTGTGGTACCTGCTGAAGCATATGAATCTCCATGTCATTATACATTGATTTTGACCAGGACCTAACAATGCGACGAAGACCCCTGCAGCTGCCGGCGAAATAAAAGATGTCTGCATATTTAATGGCATCCAAAGGTTCATTTTGGTTTTCCTTTTCGCAGTCCGCCTTTAAATAGTCCAATATGCGAAATAGGTCGAAGTGAGTGATATCTGTTAGGCCCGTCATGTATGCACATATATACTATATACGCTTTAATTTAGCGAAGCACGTCCGATTTGCTGTGAGTGCAGCGTATACTGTCTGTATGGCTTTGAGAGGCTTTGCTATAGGGGTAATAAAAAACTACTCTATAAAATTGGGGAATATTGGTTTAGCCAAAACGAATAAACAAATTAATTAATAGTGTTAGAAATGATAGCCAAGTAAGTATAGGTATATTTTAGTTTTATTTATTTATTTAAATAAAATAGAAGGATATTATTATATTCGATCAAGTCTTATTTTTGTATTATTATTTGCTTTTCAGACAAACAAAGTTGTTCGCAGTCGTATAATAATAATATATATATATATATTTGTGTATATATATATATATATGTACTATATGTGATTATGATGTTTGTTTTTGCAAAAAGAAAGAAAAAACTTGATTACAAAAAAGAAACAGATTATTTATGTTTGTTTCTTGTCTCTTTGGATGGAAGTAGTATATTTATAAATGTTAAAGTATGCATCTCATAATAATAAGTTTCGATTGAATAAAGGTATATAGGGGTCATTGATTTAGATTGTAAAGAAATAACAAAGAAAGCTACAGCGGAGTTGGATCGAAGGTCGCATAACCTTTAAATAAACGTTTGTGATTTAAATACTATAAAGATAGTCTCACGCTGAGCCTCCCAAAGACTCCAAGAAATGTTTCCGAAGGGCCTAAAATAATATTATAAAACGTATAAATAAAGCAAGACATAAATATGTTGGATTTTGTTTTCTTATATATTCTGTTTACAGGGTTTGAAATGGCTCCATTTGACTGTTAAAGTAAGTAATAATAACCTTTTTCGCTATTGGTACAATGTGTCTCAATAAATAAGTGCTTTAAGACTGTTTTTTATAATCCTATCCAAACTCTAAGAAATAGTTATTAAATTATAAAAATGGAAGTAATGTTGCACACGGTATACCGATGCTCGGCCGAACATCATTAGACGTAAGTAGTGGCGATTCATGATCTCGGCGGCGTCTTTTGAACGAAAACTTAAAGCGCAGTTTAAGTTTCTTTTAAAGTAGTTGCCGCGGCAAAGTGAAACTGGCAGCTGCACTTAATTTGCCGTCAGCTCATTTGTTTTACCAGCAGTCCTCCGCCAGTTAAACCAGCCCCAGAAGCGTGCATTTCTCTTAGCCCTTTCGTCCTATCCTATCCCAGTCTCCTGATATTCCTTACATCTTTATCTTATGCCGTGCGGTTAGCCTGGAATATGGAAGAAAAATAAGAATAAAAAAAAAGTGATGGGGAAACTTTAGAAGCCGTTAGTTCTTGTTGTCCCATCGCCCAAGAAAATGCGCCGGAACCCCCGTAGCGCCATAGTGTTGCGGTGGGTGCGTGTAATCTACTCAAAGCAAATAAATTTTTAATGCTGACTAATGTAGAAAATGTGAGCAGAAATTTACCTGGCAAAGTCTAAGAGACCGTGGCTTCATCTTTCCTCTTTTTCCGCTATCCAGCCAGCCTTGGTTCTTAGTACTTCGTCCTTGCTGCTCCACCGTACCCGTAATTTGCAACAGGATTGTACAAATTGAAAACGAAGCCAGTCCTGGCGTCTGCATATTTACGCAAAGCCAAGAAATCATCTTTTACACTGCTGCAGTGTTCCGTGTCGGTTCATTTGTTATCCCGACAGTTTAAGAATGCATTAATAAATGCATTTAACCCCATTGTGAATGCAGAAACTTGTCAACATTTTGAGGCATCGATTGCACTGGCAATTATGTCAGGCAACAAAGCGCAACAAATTGGCGAAAATGGCAAGTCATTAAAAATAATTTAAAGCAAACATCAGGGGAAAGTTTTTGACCAAAAAAACTTGAAGAAATTTTAAATGCGAATATAACTGAGACAAGGACGAGGCGAGGGAGGAGCTGCTGACTGCTGAAAATTGCAAGGCAGCAGCAACAAATTGGCAAAACTCATAACGATGCAAACAGGACAGGAGCGTGCTAAGCGGGGGACAGTCTTAGCTGAAGAATAAAGGAAGAAATCAGGTCAGATTGCTAGATTTTAAAATTAGTTTCTGGCAAGTTTAATATCTTTTTTTGAGAGTTTATTAAATGGTCTTGTATCTTTCTTCAAAAATTAACATTTAATAAATAATCTTTGATTACAGTAAATTATTAAATGAAATCTCTTTACTTAAAACTAAATAAAAATAAGTGGTTCTTAATTTTAAATAGGTATAAATTCATTAAAATTGACAATCTCCGGCTCCTTACAAACAGTTCAGATTGCGCCCCTGGTCAGATGTGGGTACACTTGCCCCCTGAAAATGCCTCGAAACAGTCGCAAGTGACAACGAGAACGCCAACGAGCTAAGGACGCCCAAAGGATGCTGGTGTTGCTGTTGCTCCTTCTGCTGTTGTTTCTGTTTGCCGTTGTTTTAGTTGGTAATGAAAGCGACTGATGTCCAGAGGGCGAGGTGGTGGCAGTCTAACAGGGGAGACGTGGGTCGGAAGCTGGCCAAACATTAACGAGCATCAGCGAAAAACTTGCAACTTGCCGACGACGAACTGAATCAACTTCTGCTGCCGAAAGAAGTAGAGGCAGCTATGCATTGTTTGCAAAATGCTCCAAGTAAATTATGCAGAATTGCTGCAGAACAGCCAAAGCCGAAGCAAAAGTTAAGCGCCCAACAAAACGAAATTTACTTTCCGCCAATGATGTCTTTGTTGCCATTGTGTGCCGCATTGTGTTCGTATTTGTGAGGGTTTTTTAATAAACTTAATAACTTTGCAATTTGTTGCTGCAATCAGTGCTCGGAGCCAGCTGCTTCCCATCATGCAAATGGCCCAGAGCTCGGACACTGCGCTCCACCAAGGCGAAGGCGGAGCTGTCCGAAGTTGCCCGTGGCAACACATGGCGTATACTTAATTTACAGTCGCATTATGCAGGCGGCACGTGCCAATTAATAAAATAAATTCCTCAACAACACAGGAAACTCGTAAATTCCGTTGGGGGTAGCGTATTTTCCAATTCCTTTTAATTCACTTAAAAGGTTGTGGCCATACGGAAAATGATTCCAGCGATAGAACGGCGTCTCTAGACTCTTTAAAAATGCATGTCCAGTCCCATATCAACCGCCGAATGCTGAATTGATCCTTCAGAGCACACGGCAGCACGAACCAGATGTTTGTGCGGAAGGTGGGCTGGCGGTTGAATAAACAAACATCTGTGGCAAGTGAGGTTAGGACACAAATTGAATTTGCGCCCTAAAAGAGCATAACAAATAGACGACACGCATACGCCGTGTGGTACGCAAAGCCACAAAACCCACATGCATGTCACGGGATAACCAAGACACTGGACAGAACAAAAAATCAGTCAACCGTCGCCGTCCCCCGATCCAATCGCTCACCTGCAGAGAGTATATAAGGGTACATTACATACCTTTTTCAATTAAAATGTATTTTATTTTCTTAAATAGCCTATGTGTAATTCAAAATAATTTTTTGAATTTTATATAAAATATCAAATAGTAACAAGTAACAAGGCAATCATTTATTTAACTCTGTATTTAAATCAAAACTATATACCTTAAATTACTTAAACGGCTGGCTTCAAAATACCTGTTAGCATTAATTGTACTCATTTTCTTGATATACCTTTTTCAGTTGGAAAAACCATGTACCTTTTCCCATTACTTTTCCCCTGATGAACACCATCAGGGACGCCTGGGGCGCTTAGATATTTTTGGCATGCGTGGCGAGTGCCAGCGAATGGCACAAAAACAAGTCCGCAACATGGACGCAGCTGCCTATGCGTTGGCGGCCAAATCCCGACTCAAACGCTCCCACACATGGCGACATCATCATCATCGTCACCACTAGCATCATCATCGTCATCATCATCGTGGCGTCTGGATAATGGCTGTCCCGGAGTTGGCAGTTAACAGTTGCCGAGCCGGCCAGCGGCAGGTAAATAAATCAAACAAAAAAATTGAGACTTTCGGTTACGTGACTGGCGAACGGTAGCCGCCGGGAAGTCTGCCTCTCTATATGGAACGCCGAAAGTCACGGAGGCTCAATAGCTTGACTGATTATCGTCGTCCAGCTGCTGTATAGATAGGTATATGTCTCGGAGTTGGATTTGGCTTTGGACCGAAACTGTCGCAGCTCATGGCGCTGAGATGTGCGTGACACAAATTGCTGGCCAGGACACCGAGAACAGAAACAGAAACAGGACGGCAAACAGAAGCAGAAACAGGACCTCTGACACACACAGGCAGGCAGGCAGTGTGCTGACAAATGCTTCCTGGAAGATGTCTGTCGACGTCCATCAATGCTCTAAATGGAGGCGGAACAGCTGGGCAGCAGCAACAGTTAAGTCGATTTTGACACATCAAGCACTGTTGTTCGTTTGGCAGAAATCAATAATGTCTAGTGAAGAGTCCTTCGAAAGGCAGGCGATGTCATACGAAGAATTGATAAGGTTTGTCTGCAAAAGGAATAATTTGTCGCATGAAAAAGTAAGCAGTATATGGAAATGATTGTAAAGGAGTGAAATAATAGCTTTCGGACACTTTCTGTGATGAATGATTAAATATTACTGTGAGAATTTAATAAAAAAAAGTTAGATAAAATGGATTCAATATGTTCAAAGGATAATGTGAAATGGAATTTATAGCTGCAATAAAAACCTATATACAATATCCCAAGAACTTTAATTTTTTATCCCCATTTTGCACTGGCAATAAAACCACTTAAAGCCCGTGCAGTAAGTGCATTCAGGTGAATGCCATAAAATAGAATACCTCGCTGAATTTTTGAATGATGTTTATTATTTATTCCACTGCCGGACTGCGGTCCCCTTGTTTACGTGACTTCACCTGACCCACTGAGCCAGCTGACCCCAAAGCGATGGCCCTGCCTACGGAACTGAGACTCCATCTGCAGAAGCCAGTGGCCAGCTGAGAGCGGACAACGGACATCGGACAGTGGCAAATGGACAGTGGCCAGTAGTGGCACACAATTGAATATATTATGGAATATATATTGCGGCATATATTAGACTACCATTTGGATTGCGGTCCGTGGTCCATGCAGCATTGTCCGTGCGTGCTGCAAACTGTTTGCTTTATGGCGATCATTCAATTTGAATTAATTTGCGGCTGTCATGCCAACCTTAAATTAGTTTGCAGCGATTTGCATAAACACAAGTGGAAGCTTGGCGGGAGCTTCGGCATTTGACGTGATTTTGATTGGACTGCCGCCCGCCCAGCTTATTAGCTAAGCAAAAAGAAATCTTTCCTTCTCAGCGCATAATTTTGCCCACTTTGTAATTAAATTAAATGTTTTTTTTTCGCCCTCTTTTTTTCCATTTACGAAGCTCTCAATTTGACTGGAAAGTAACGTCAGTTAGCGAGGAAAGGAAAGTGAACAGCAGCTGTCCGAGCCTGAAAGCCGTTGAGGTTTTGTGGCTTTTTGGCCAAGAGCAAGGCAAGAACACAGCAGCTGGGGGCGCAAAAAAAAAGGAAAATAAATGTTTTGCCACTCTGCTTTTCACGACTAATTCGGTTTTTGTTTATCTCCACACTCTCTCGCACATGGAGAGATTTTCTCCGTATTTTTTTCGGAGCATCTGCATTGCCTTTTGTGTGACAGGCTGGCCAAGAGAGCGGGGCTAGCTGCAGTTTGGTCGCTTTAAGGCTTCCCCGGTCCAGATGTGCCCTAATGCCATGTGAGAATGAAGGATTAACAGCAACCGAGGACTTCTCGTCAGCCACCGCACCGCAATGAGTTGGCATCCTGCAGGCTGCAGCTGCCCGTGCCGCCCCAATATGTATGCTACACTCTCTGTCCTGTGGTCAGGGGACGTAAGTGCATCTATTTTTTATGTCCAGTAAGCACTTGAAGGCAAAAGTGATGGGAGTTAAGTTCTTTCTCTTATGGGAATTCGCTACTTAAATTATTTTTGAGAGGGTTTTGCATTATTTCAAGGTTTTTGTACTTAATTGTTGATATCTTATTGAATTTTAGAATAGAAATTCAAATTTACCTCTTGTTTTCCTTGTGTGTAAATAATTATCTAATTCGTTCTAGCATTGATTATCGAGCCCCAACACTTTCCTCTTAGGAAATAATTATTTAATAAGCTGACAGCTGATTTAAGCCCCACGACGCGTTGAGGCGGGGAAAATGCCGGGGCGGACGACGACGGATATTCCATTGGGGGAAAAGCTGGGGTGATATGTCTCTGTGTGTGTGTGCATGGGTGGATTCCCCTGTGCTGCAAGGTTTGTGGTCTAAGCTGCTTTTACACACACTCAGACAAAGCTACGTTGCGAAATGCCATGTAAATGACGCTAATTGTATTACAATTTGCTTGAATGCCTGAAAGCAGGCAATGGCAAATTAGAAACCGCTTAGTTGGGGTATTCCATGACCAACTGGGCGGGTGTTCTCGGGGATCCTTTGAGCGACGGTGCAACAGGGCAATTGTTGTCCTTCCCCCATGCATTTATAATCTTGCAATCACGAAATGCAACAGACTCTCAGGATGATGATGATGATGATTCCGGAGAGTATTTTATACATTGCGAGGTCTTAGCAAAGCTTAGCTCATAACTTATCCCATAGAAATGGCAAATTTGCTTGGAATCTTGCCACTAGAGATGTTGATTTTGAATAGAAGGATATGGGTTTTAGTTAAGGAATTTTGGAACTTCTAAAATGAATAGATTCCCAGCCCCAGCAAATCTGAAAGCTCTTACTCTGTCAGCTCGAGAGCCAAGGGAAAAAGTGACAAATTCACGGCAATTGTCTTCCATCTATCCTATCTGTGCAGCCTCCGAAAAAAACCTTTGTTTCCCCTCTGGCACCTTCAGCCTGCCCCGGCAATGATCCAATGAACCCGAGAAGAACACTGTCATAGTTTATCACATTCTGTGCAGTGGGTTGAATTTTTTATTCCTCCGCTTGGCTACTTGCGCTTTTTGTGCCTTGCAGAGGCAGTGTCAGAGGGAATATGTCCGCCATCTCCGCCTCCTGCTGCTCCTTCTACTCCTCCAGCGATTGTGATATACGTTTTGCCATACTAACTGTCATCTTTTGTGACTATGTGCGTGGGAGGACGAGGACCAAACAGAGGGGAAATGGAGACGGGATGCGGCTGGGGAAGTGGCATCAGTGGTAGTGGAAGTGGATGCCAAAGAGGCTGCGGCACTCGGAAAGTGCCAGCTCACTTGGATCGTCTGGATTAGCTGGATGTTGTGGTGTGGCTGGAGAGCTGGAAAAAAATACCCAAAAGGCCAAAAAGAGTGGGCCAAGAAAGAAATGTGCAAAAAAAAGGCAAAATTCAAGTGTTGCAGTGGCCTCCAGCAACAACATTGCAATTGTCCAAGAAAATATTTATCAAGCTGGAAATTGATTAAAAGTGTTCGCAGCAAAAACCAGCAGGAAACTAGGAAAAAAATATGAAATCAAATGAACTGGCAGGCAAAAGGAAACTGCACTTTCGCAGCTGGCAATGAGTTTTACTTTCTCACAAAATTTGGCAAAATGTGCAATATAATATAGAAAAGTCCTTACAAAGTTTGGCATTAAAAAGTCACACAAAATAAAATGTATACAAATATTTATCGGATTTAAAGAAAGTTTGAAATTGCTTGCCTGCAAACCTTTTAAAGAAATTTATATCAAATCAGGAAGCTTGTTTAAAGAACCTATTATTTATGGAATAAATAAAAAAATAATAAAAACAATTATTTATTTATCTACAAATTATGTAAAATGTCTCTAAAGGAATTTAAATATACAAAACTAAAATAAATGCTGTCTGAATTGTGTTTGCTAAATTGCAACACGATGGTCTGATTAAATTAAATAAAATGTGAGATCAGGAAATTACTAATATACTTTACATTAAGCAAGTTATTACCATTATAAACTCTTAACTCATTTTCTAATCAAGTTCAGATTTCGTAGTACATCGACTATCTCTCAATTTATCACACTGTAATACCGCTCACGAATTTAATTTGGTTTGAATTTCGGTAAACATTCCGCTTTAAATATTCAACCATTAGCCACACAGATAACCCATTTATATTTGGCCTGTGTGGGCGAGGGCTTATCGGTGTGTCGACGATGTGTTTACACTTTGCCTGTAAGCTGGCAAAATAATTATCAGGAGTGGCTCGAGGCGCTTGGGCTGCACGGCTAAATTAATTATTTATAATATTGCTGCCGCAAACGAGAAAAGTTCTCGACCACAGGGCATTATTTTGGCATATGTGGGTTCGCACATTTATCATCGGCTATATAAGTCACAAGGTATATGGTATATATTCCCATTTAATTTAACATTTGCTTTATAGTTTTTAATGATATATCAAGTAAAGTACTTAATATATACAAATCTGAAGCATGTAATTATGTTAATATACTGGAACACAACACTTGACACATCTACAACGATGTTAACCAGGCCCAAGGAGAGGTTCAAACCCAAACTGAAGTGTGGCAAATATTTAATGTGAGGCAACATTAGCACTTAGACAGCAAACAGGCTAAGATGAAGCAATAATTTTGGCAGGGATTTGGCAAGGAGGTTTTAAATGGTAAACTGCGATTATTAATTTCTTAAATATAATACAATACAATTTCTACTATAGTGATCTATAATTTTCAATCTAAAACCGCAAGTAAATACGTATACTGAGATATTTGCAATGTAAATTATCCCGACAATCGGTAATGTGTCACATGCATGGCCTGACAAAACGGTTCGGCAATTGATTGCCCAAAAATAATGTTATGGGGATATTGAAATTTTATTTAGAATTTATTGGGCCCATTGGGCGTTGACAGTCGATTGTTTTTGAGGCCGAGACACGCCCAGCAGGATATAAAATTGCACATTAGCTGGCATAAATAAATGCGTTGGCTGTTTAAAATTTTAGCACAACATTATGCCATTCGACTGGCCGACGACTACTCGCATGTTTTTATCACTCGAATTTAGGATTATTTCCATGGCTTTTATTGCGGTCGTAAATCCAGCAAAAAGCAGACAGTCGGCACGGCCACAACTGCAAGTGAATTCTGTTGGCTGCATTAATGGTGAATTATAGCCCCAAATGCCGAAGAACTTTTCGAATTCATTACATTTTAATTAGTTTACTTTTACGATGGCACTCCAGCCCCATAGTCCTTTGTTCTTTCCTTTTTTTTTTTTTGTTTTGTGTGAGCTAGTATCCCCCGCTCGATTTCAATTCAACCCTTTTACCTGGGGGAAAAGCAGTAGAATGAACTATGGTTCCAATTGTTTACTGCGTTGGCTTTCATCTGCCCGCCCTCCCACCGAGGTTCGCCATTAAAGTTCGTCCTGGGATTGGATCCTGGCTCAGGTTGCTTGATTTGTTTGGTCCACTCGACCCAAGCATTTGCATAGGCAAGCGTATTCCGTCTGGGGAATCGGCGCACATAGTTTGCATATCTGCCAATACCCCATTCTTCGTTCTACATTATGGAAATTCGAATATTGTCTTCCAGCCCGATTTCTAAATATATATCCTTAGGCGGAGGAATATTAAAATTTCCGCAACGAGTGCAAGTCGCCATGTTTTATTCATGGGGAGATCAGAGGGAAAGGGTGTTGTTTAGGATACACCCATTCAATGAGCATAAATCTGCACTAAAAGTTTTAAACCAGGAAGATATCCATAGAACTTGGTTCATTTTAGTTTTACTATACATATATATAGAAATAATACTTATTACTTTAACTCTAACGAGTTCGGTCTCTGAAATCAAGTTTGTTTAAATATAATTTGTGGGCCAGTTCCACATTGCGTATGAGTAATAAATTCTGTGGTGCCAGGGAGGGAGACTGACCTACTTTGCATTTGCAATTTATAAAACCCAAATTGGGTAGATTACAAAGTCCAGTTACTGCGTCTATGTTAAAGTTATCTTTAAAGATTTGCCAGATTCTTTACACGACACTATTTTCAGCTAATCCCTCTCTAATTCCATTCCAAAGGTCTAACCAATTAAGATGAGTTCCATTTCGGCTTTCGTAAAAACGAAAATGATATCCGACTTAACCCGAAAAGTCCATTAAAACACATGAAAATACATTTTTGGGCCAGTGTCCTAATGGCCAACGTGCCACACATACACACACTCACATTTGGAGATGCAAAAATGCTTGGTCGAGGCAGGGAAAAATGGGAAAAGGTGAGCTCACACACAGCAAAGCTCCTCAATTTACACTCGCTCGCCGGCACACACACACACTCGCATTAGGCAGAGGTCCAACTCGAGGCAAAAAAAAAAAAGAAAACAACATTCACACGTGCGAAAATGTAACAATTTACAAAAGGATATGCCAAAAGGGACACGGCCACACACATATACACGAACGCCGAAGGATTCGCACTGGAGATGGCCGTAAGTCTGTGATTTGATCGAGGCAAACGCCAGAAAGTCACGTCTCATGCAAATTAGTAACTGAAGAAGGTCCTCCCGACGAATGTCCTGTCGCCAACTGACCCAATTCCAGCTTCAGCAAAGCAATTTAAGTGAAATTTGAGAAATCTTACTTGGGTTTCTCCACACTTAACGTGCGAATTATCGGAGGTGCGAGCCTGTCACGGCTCTGCCCAGGCGCCGAGTCGTGACTCTCCTCACATCCCTAATGCAGATGCGTTGCCTCGCTTTATCCCCTTCGGTCGTCGCTCTTTATTTTTATTTTGCTTTTTACTTTTGTATGTAAATGTTTGAACTGTCTGCACGAGTGCCACGAGGATGAACAGCTTCAACAATGGCGGCAGAGGCGAAAGGGGTCAGCAGTTTACACCAACACGTAACATAATACACACAAGCCAGTACAGCCGTACGTATACGCAATATGCCTGCATTAATATGCAAATATTTGAGAGAGCACATTTTTGACTTGGCCATAGCCGCCACCCTACCCTCCGCATGCATCTGGGTTCCCTTTGTTTCTGTTTAGGTTTTGTGTGTTTGGGATTGGGGGGATTTCCCCCGTCCCGAAGTTTGCATACAGATTTTCGCTATCGTTTTTGGCTAAGGGGAAATCCCTCCCAATAAGCCAAATTCAAATTTGCATTTACTTAATTTAGATTACACGGCCGGCGCCGGACCAAGTTTCGGGTAAGGTTTATAGCATTGATTTGTGCTTTATTTTATTACCAGAATCGAGAACCTGTGGGGTCAGCAAAGACAGGTAAACAAAGGTTGTTATACCAAGCAAGGAACATGGTTTTCCTCTTAGAATAAAACAATGAGAGTTTTCCATTTTGTTGTATTTTTATTATCATTCCAGGGCTTTACACACATATCATGATTAGCCTTTTTTAGCGAAGGAGGGATTTAGAAATGACTTCTGGAAGGCTGTTTCATTTGTTAAGCTTAAATATCTTTTTAAGGAAGTAATTCACAATGAAAATCTTGCAGGTTCACTTAAGTAATGCCAATAAAATGAACTTTTTTTCCTTTACCTTTGCAGTTTGATGCTTTCCACTACGGCATGACCTCTTTTATGAAGTCTAATGGCCACCTTTGCCATACACCAAAAAGGTGTTACTAATCAAGCAACAACAAAGTTAGTGCCGAGGACAAAGTAAGGCGGTATCCATGGTCGAGAGTGCATTAGAGGACATGGACTTAATGCACTCGAGCGTTTCATGTTCGACTATTGGCCAAGGCCAAGAGCCAGGTCAGGTGGCAGCAGCGAAGCAACAAAGGCTGCCAGAGCCTCGGAGCACGTCTGGCGGTTTGTTTGAAGCGTGAAATCGATCAGCCCCTCAAACCAAAGAAAACCCCAGTCATCGTCACCCATCTCATACCATCTCATCTCAGCCTTGTTTTGGCAGCATCCGTGTCAGTGGCAATTGAATTTGCTTTGCCACCCCTTACCTCCCACTGAATAAGCGACTTTATAAACACACAGAAAAAATTAATGTTAAAATTTAATAAATAATTTAATTTAGAGATTTATTTATATGAATATGTTTTGTAGAGTACATAGAATTTTAAAGAAGAGGCTAAAAACATAAGCTATTTTAGTTTTAAATAATACATTCTGGAATTTTTAGGGAACCAATAAAAATAGCTCCAAGTTCATTAGGATATTTATTAAAATTTCTCCTTAATTTTGTTATTTTAAACTAATTTTCTTCAGTTTACCCCTCTTGGGGGGTGGCACTAGGGGCTACGATTTTGATGGCGCTTAAGTTGCAAGTCGCTGCGCCCCACTTTGCTGCTAACTGCACATTAAACGGCTCGATGGCAGAAGCTGCACTCAACCAAAGCGAAAGCTTCTCGAGCTCACTCACACTGTAATCAATGGGGGTTCCCCTCTTCTAGGCTCCCCTCTTATTTTCCAGCTCTGCCGGCTTTTCCTGGCCTTGTTTGATTTTCCTCTGCCGTTTGCTGTTTATTTTCTTGCTGCAATGTTTTCTTCATTTGTTTCCGTTCGCTTCTTTGTTGTCTCCTACATGGCCAAATGTAATTATCGTGGGAATAATTTCGGTTTTTCTTTTTTATATTTCGTTGCCATGTTTTCCTTTGTTTTGGTTCTTGGCTGTGTCCACAATTGAACCCGCAATTGATTGGGCCTTTCTTTTTGTGAGAGGAAGGTTAAAAGAAGATACAACCTCGATTGGATGGCGAAAAAGAGTTAAGAAATTGCTTGCCTGGTGGATTTTTAAATTTTTCCCAAAAAGAGTTAAATTTTAAAATTGTATTATAAAGCCACAAGTATATTTTGTATTATATTTCAACTTTTTTAGTTGCCAATTTAAGCATTTTGAATACTTCTGGCAACTGTATATAAAAACCCCTTTGACACTATTATTCACAATCTTCTGCCTCACAAAGAACTGAAACTGACAGAGTTGGCCTCGGGGAAAAAGTTGGCATCATTTATGGTTGAACAGCACAATAAACAACTTGTCGGCGGCCTTGCAACGCATACCAAATAAGGCCCCAAAAAGTGCATATATCTCGCTTAGCACTGGAGCACTCTGCTCTCTGTGTATCTCCTCCCAGTGATTCACATTCGCACACTTGTCGCTCATAACTTCATGGTAATGCAATTTGCGTGGCGAGGTGCAAAAAAGTGGCCAACAAAAAACCAGAAATAGAAAATACTTCTTTTCCTCTTAGCCACTTTTCTTTTCTGTCTCTTGCTGTTTCCTACACTTTTCTTTTTCTTTACATTTTCTTTCTTTTTTTTTTGTACATTTTCCTACTTTTTTTTGGCGGGTCAAATGCAATTTGAACGGTGAAATTTTGTGCGGAGCTAAAAGGAAAATGCCTGGGAATGTGCCGAAAAGGAGGCGACGAGCGGCAAAAGAAAAACGGAACCGCATTTGAGCCCTTTTTATCGAGCAGAAAGTGGAACACAGGCGCACACAAAGCTCCGGCGCGGGAGCGAGATGGCGATTGGGGGAAAATTTATATAGCCATGGAGATAGGAATGAAGATGGTAGCTGCAGTTTTCGGCTGTCGTTGCTGTTGTACAAAGTGGAAAATGTGGTTAAAAACCGCAATACGAAATAAATTACTTTTTCTGCTTTGAGCTGCAGTCCGAGACTCGACGTCCTTGTCGTCGTCCCACTCCTCCTTCTCCTCCTCCTCCTTTTCATCTTCCTCATCCTCGTGCTCTTGCTCTTAGTCGCCCTGATCCCAGACCACTTGCTCTCTCTCTCCATTGCAGCTTGAAATTGAAAGCTTCCGTTCGGGGCCAGGCCCAATAGAAAGGCCATTTAGCCACCCGCCCAGAACGCAATGCCCACTGTGCCCACACCCACTGTGCCCGCTGTACATTAGGCCGCAGTTCGCCATTGCTCGCTTCCGTTTTCCGCCAGACGCGCACCCATTGTCTCTTAGTCTCTCTCAGTCTCTCCCTCCGCCATTTTGGATTTCCCCTCGCAAATGGCGACCCAAATGCTGGTCAACTTAAAGGACGCTTAAAGGCAGCCATTGAGCCATTTCGCCGGCCTATTTGTCGGTTGCCTAATTTGAATTATGGCCATCAAAGAGTGATTAAACTTGTTTGCTCCGCTGGCTTAATGCCCGGAGTCTGGCCCGAGTCGCTTTCTTGGCAGACACATATGCCGCACTTGCCACAAAGTTGCAAGGTTATTTGGCTAACACAATCTTTCGTCTGGCCAAGGAGGGTTCCTTGGCCTGAGGGACGAAATTTAAATCTGGCCAAGTTTTGGGCATGTGAAGAGAGAACATACAATTTTGTTGATTTCGGTTATTATTCTTGAGACACGTAAATACATAATTTTATTGTAAATTTTAATGATTAATTATAATTAAATTGTTGAATTTATTTATACATATTTTGAAATATATTTTAGTGTTAAATAATAATTAACTTGTCTTTATTATTTAATTACTATTTGATAACCCTTTTCTATAGCTTCGAATATCCCTTTTTTCCAATAAGTTCACATCGAAGACATATCGATAATATCCCTTAAAGATTCTCTTCTCTAAGGCATTTTGACATTCAGAAATTCAGCAGAAATTTACTTTCACTTGGATTTCGTTTTGCATATGACTGGTTTTCGTCAAGCTCCAATTCTATTAAAAGTAAGTACTCTTAATTTTTAAAATGACATATTAATAAATATTTAAGGAAAATTCCAAACCAGCATCAGGATGGCCTACAAGATGTATCGCGGCACCACTCTGGGGGAGACTCTGCAGGAGACCCTGGACTATTTGATCCAGTTTGGAGACTTGAATCCCAATCTGGCCGACGATGTACTGGAACAGTACGACCGCAGCGTGAACAGGATGTTGCGTCATAACGATAAGCCCCAGTTGTCCTTTAAGGCCGAAAAGCTGGATGTCTATAGGTTCTGCGACAAGGTCTGGGTCCTGGTACTCAAGGATATTATCTTCTACGAACGCGATGGACGGGAGAAGCGTGAGATTTTGAACGTGGACAAAATGAAGATAGTCTCCTGTGAGACCAAAATTGGGATGTGAAAACAACCATTATTGTTGCTCAATGACTAACTGAATAAAATGCAGGGCCTTGAAAAGGTCATCTTTAAAATCATTTAACTTTGTAATTAGCATTCCTTATCTTTTCACCTCCATCAAGTGTTGACAAAAACAATTTCATATTATTAGATGGAAATAGTTTTCAAACACATTTCAGACGGCAACAATGGCATTTGTGTAAACCCAAAGAAAAGTGGCATTAAGGCAAAAGAGCGCTAAGTGGCCAACTACATACAATTACGATTACAGGGCCCCGCCGACCTTTCGACCCTGACTGCTACCAGCCACCGCGTTGAGTCGACAGTTTTCTATGACAATTGTTGGCCGGTCAGCCATTGTTGGGGCGAAGGAGCAACGGCGGCAGGATGCTGGAGAAGATGGGCGGGAAGTTGCGACAGTTGCCATTTATTTGCCGTTTGCATTCAACGAGTCTGATGAATGGCCATTTGAAGTAAGCGCAGCGCTCGCCGAGATTACCTTAAGTATGCGGCAATTGCACAAGCAGCTTAAGGACAACGTCGTTTGCCAGCTGCAGGCGAAGGAACTGGAGGAGCGGAATGGCGGGAAGGGAAAGTGCTGGAGCTACCATGGGCGATGGTGATAAAATAAAGTACGCCTCACGCACCCTTGCCCATAATTTATGCAGTTGGTCGAGCTGAATTTATGGCCTACAAACAAAAGACAGCTGCCCGAGGGCGCTAAGAAAACTATGTGGACCAGATCCACCCTCTCCCAAATGGACACTAAATAAACGCCAATTGATGATGCGTGAAAAAGCCAAGTTGACAATTTTAAACTGTATCGAAGGGCGGGACGTACAGGGTGTGGAATCTAAGACAAAAGCGAGGCTTTTTAAGTTATCAATATGGGATTTTTCCCACCACACCACCCCGAGGAGTCACATTTATCATCATCGAAAATTTGCTAAGCAGACAGATGGGCAGGAGTTCTGGGGGCGACAACGATGAGGATGAGCTTAGCCCTCGGGCCTCCATTTGTTTCCATTTTGTGCTAACGTCAGCAGGTCGACTGCCCTGGAACAATGGAGACACAGATTCCCAATCCGAATCCGCATCAGGATCGGCAGGAAGGCAGGCATAAAGGCAAAGGCAGGCAGGCAAGAGGTAGGAGCTAGGCAGGCAGGAGGCAGTCAGGCAAAGTTGGCTATGGCAACGCACGAAAGTAGGCAGCGGAAGTGCAAGTGCCGTTGCATTGACATTTCCGCTTCGCAGCGCTTTTTGGCCACATGGCAGAGGCAGAGGCATGGGCAAAGGCATCGGAATCGGCCTCAGGATAGGAGCAGGAACTGAGTATGGTTCGAAGGCAACTTGCAAAAAACTTTTGCTCCGCTTGGCAGTTTCCTTGCACCCGAGGGTTTTTTCCAAAGTCCGCATTAAACCCAAAAAAAAAGGGAAAGAAAAACTTTTGCCAGCTTAAAATATTAATGCAGGTTCATTTAATAAGAGGCTCTATTGGAATTACACATGAGAATCGTTTAAAAATACATTTTTTAAAGCAATTAAAAAAACGGAAGTTTCTTTTAAAAGTTTAAATTGTTCTCTGTTAATTGTACATTTAAGTTCAACAAGCAATTAAATGAAATCAAATATTTTCGCTGCCAAAGCAACAACTTGCCCTAATTTCTCGCTTTGAGTTTATGCTTTTTCATTAACTGCTCAAGGCAAAGTTCTTTACAACTAAAAAATTTCCTTGAAATTTGTATCTTTCTTGCTTGAAATATTTCCGAAATTATTACTATGCCAAATTGCCTTAAAATGGCAGATATAGCTGAACAAAAATAAGATGAAGAAAAAAACACAAGTCAGCCTTGGAGTTTTCATCATTTCGGGACGACAAAAGCCAACATCAAATAAATGTTCATTGTTTGACTTTATATAGATGGCGAGGAGGCGGCATTTGTGCAACTACTTACAGTCGGCAATGATTGTTGTTCGAGCTGAGAAATGAGACTGGGGATTATAGAGTTATTTTACAGGACAATGACAAGGACGGGGCGGGCAGTATCTGGCGCGTTGCTGTCCCCAGACATTCGAGTGCATCTGCATTTTCTTCAGCTGCCCGCTTGTTGTTTTGCCAGACGAAATCCGGACTAAATCCGGGCGGAATCTGGATCTGAATGGACCACTGGTGCGGCTGCTGCTGCTACTGCTGATACTTCTGCTTGTGCCACTGTTGTTGGCTCTGCTCTTGACCAGCTCGGTTGGCCGTTGTTTGTGAATTTTCGCATCACGTGGCACTGACAAAACAATGGGGCCCGGCAAACAGCAAAGTAGCCAAATGGCAGCTGTCTGAGGGCCCACACTTTCATTATTATCCTTCGTAACCCACAGGCTCATCCCCATTAGCACTGGAAAAAAGAGAGACAAATAATTACACTCTATTTTATAGCAATACTAAAATTAAGTACATTTAACTGGCCATTATTTATCCAAATATGTTTATGTGAAGAAAGAAAAGAATATTATTATTATTAATATAATATTAAAATATTATCCTTTAATTTCTTATCAGTTTAAGTCTATTTTTCTCTGTGCAGCAGCTTAACTCATTCATTTCGTCAGAAATTTTTAGCTTTTTCACTTGACGACAATTTTTTGTTGTTGCTGCTGCTGCTGTTGTTTATCTGCGCTCGCGTTGCTTAATTAAAAAGTCATCATAATTTTGTCATTTTGTGCTGCAGCTGCTGACGATGCAGAGGGCGGAGGGCGGGAGGGCCGACTTTGTTGTAATTTTCTAAAGCTAATAAAATTGCTTTGTAGCTGAAGTGGAAATAAAGCATTTTAAGTGCTTTGGCGCTTATCGCCGACGAAGCAGTTTCCAAATTGAACTCAATGCACTTAGGCACATCCAAAGGCCCCGAAGAAAAGTTAAAGGACTTGTTGAAAATTTTATGACATTTTACAGCTTGGAACCGGGCACGGCGAGCCATTAAAATGTTATAAAGCAAAATTTAAGCACTTAACTTGATATCTCACAATCTCAAAATCTTCATCTATGCGAACAAAGCCTTGGAACCTCCGAAAAAAAAGTCATTATACCCCAAGCCCATATATTAAACCAGACAAAAGTCTCTTGTTTGCATTTAACAATTAACGGACTGGCAAAAAATCTCAAATAATCCTCAAGGACTGGAACTTTTCGAAATGATTCAATTGTCTGTAAGAAAAATGTTGGTGCATTAATAAAGTCGTTAGCTTAAGGGTCATAAACGAGCCAAGAGCTAATAAACGCCTTTGACTTATGGGCCAGGTAATCACTGGAATCATTGCAAAGAGAATCCTAAACATTAAGCCTAAATAAAGTGATTAAAACAAATTTTAATGAGGAAGTTTAAATGAAATCATTAGGAATACAACTTCATGATCTTAGAAAAGTTTCGTACACCAGAAGTGTTTTAAGAGAACTAACTTTTTCCTCCTATTTTATATTATTAAATTAATACTTTTCGACATAGTTTCCTTTGTATAAAAACATTATTTTATCAATTCTCATAAACTTTGGTGCTAATGAAGACACGCTCTCGATCCGCATACGTACATCCTTTGGGCCAGAGTCATACAAAAAAATTGAGTTACGAGCCAAAGTTGGTTCCTAGATCCACATCGAGACCCATACCCGAGAACCCTTTCAGCTCCGGGCCATCCGTTACATGAAAAATGTGCAACGAAATTTAATTGAAGTTATTGCACTGCCAAAGCCGCAGTCGCTGCCACAGACGGAAGGGGAAACTTTCATCTGGCACATGCATCGTGCGAGCAGCACCCACCTGGCGTATGCGTAATAATATTTTGCAGCTCCCAACGTATTTTGCATAATTTCCACTTGCGAAACTTTCACCGCACAAACAAAGAGTAGCTGGCGAGAAGTGAAAATACGAGCGGTCTGGCAGAAAATAATGGAAGAAGAAGTCAAGTTAACAAACAGAAAATTAAATTTCAACTAATATACATTTTTTAAGCATCCCGCAATTGCAACAAATTACAGGGGGGCGCTAAAAAAAGGGAGCGGGAGCCACGACCCATGGCCACAACTTGAAGTCCAAAGACATTTGGCACTTGAGCAGCTTTCGGCGGCATTCCATTGTTGCAGCTGAGAGTGACTTTTGCTTTTCTACATCCCTGCCACATGTTGAGTGGCAGAAAATTGTGTCACACACAGCGCCCACTCGCCCAGCGGGACGTATATACATTCATTCTGGGTTGGTTTTTCCTGGCAAGCATTTAGGGGGTGGAGCGCGGATTCCGGGAGGGCGCGCCACGCGTAGCATGAAATTTGCATAAATTAAGGAGCGCAGAGTCAGCGCTGCTGCCAACAGTCGCTCCGGGGAAAGAAGTAAGAAACCTCAATAAGTTGTTTAATTTTCCGTAACGATTTTATAGCCCTCGCTTACTTCGCTTACTTGTTGCATCCCGGAGTCTTAGTCCTTATTATAGTGCTCTTCTGCAAATGGAAACTTGTGGTCCAAGTGTGCTGCGTAAAACTCTGGGAAAAAATGCATTAAAGTATGATCTTCGCGGTTGCTTTAAACATTCTTTCTCTGAAGTTTATATAAAACAGTTTTCGATGCTTTGCGTATTTACCTATGTTTATCAGCAATCTCTTTATCCGCACTCAACTATTGAGTGAAACTTCAACACTTTCCCCCCCAGCAAACTTAGCAGCCTTTGCGAAAAAACTTTATCTGCGATTTCTTTAAACAAAATCAAGCAAGCTGAAGGCTAAAGGCAGAAATGCGGGAAAAAAAATCTCAAGAAAAGAGTTTTTCTGTTGCCTTTTTTTGTGTGTGCCGCACATTAAACGTTTTTCTTAACACGAAATTTTATTTTCAAAAGCAACAGGCTGCAGTGTATTTCCCAGAGAAACGCTAACGTTGTGCCAAGCCAGAAATAAATGATGATTTCCCCAGAAAAAAACGGAGTTTGCTTGGTCTTAAAGATTGCATTTTATTTGTATTTTCTTTGCAACTTTTTAAAGACCCAAATATACACTTTTTGTATATTGAATTCTAATTAAATTACATTTTTAGCTCGGCTGGAGTGGAATATTTGAAATCACCATAACCAGATTTACGAGAAATAATTTCAAATGCACAATCGGTGGGCACACAAAATGCTCTCCGCGGCCAACGTGGCGTATGCGTAATTTTCAATTAAAATGTAAGAGGCGCCCAAAATGCATTTTGCGATGACAGTTTCAGTTTTGCTTCCATTGTCGTGTTTTTCTCAAATGACGGAAAACAATATTTGAATTTGTGTGAGCGGAAAATGGCCGAGCCATAAAACGGAAAATGTCCCCTCAGAGAGGGGGAAATCGGGGAGATCAGGGGAGAGATGCTGCACGCATCGCAGCGTTGATAAACTGTGCATAATTTTGCATATCAAAAGCAAAGGCAGCAATTAAGCCTACATGCACTAGATTCACGAGAGCGGCATCATACAACAATTGCTTTTGATAGATAATTGCGGCAGATGTATGGGTGTCCTGTACACACACACGGAGATGCCACACAGAGACACACACGTACATACACTCCTCGCCACTAGAATAGGACACCCCTTTGTACTCATATTTATTCCGCCATACCATCCAAATAAAGTGAGATAGAGAGATAAGTTTTTTTGAATAATAATGTATATTTTATTGAGATAATATAAACAAAAGATAAATTAATTTCGTTGCCTGCAACTAACTAAAAAAAAAAATAAATAAAAAATTCTTCTAATTTCGGGCACGAATTTTTGCGCCACTTGAATAGGACATGTGTTAGTTTTATACTATTTCTCGGCGGGAGGAGGCGTAAAATTTTTTCTTCAAACTTATTTTGTGAGTTTTTAGTAAAATACGTTAAAATATCTTAAAATGGGTCGTAGTAAAGCCCTGACTGAAGAGGAAAAAGGTAAAATTCAAGCGTATAATGGCGCTGGCTTTTTGATTGCCAAAATTTCTAAAAATATTGGGCGGAGTCGGAATGTTATATCCTCATATTTAAGAAATAAATCGAAATATGGAAATAACATGAAAGGACGAACAAGTAGTGTGCTCACTTGTGCGGAAAAGCGGCTAATATTGAGAAAAGCGTCCAATTCGCACGACTCTGTGGCTAAAATCAAAGAAAAGGCTGGAGTTAAAGCCAGTCTTACAACATTACGACGAGTTATTTCAAATGCTAAACATTTAAAAAGACTAAAAATTAAAAAAAAAACCCCCCTTAACCCGTCTCGTAAAGCGCAACCCCTCAGTTTCAGCCGTGCACATATCACGTGGGTGGCCGAATGGCAGAGAGTGGTCTTCTCCGATGAGAAAAAATTTAATTTAGAAGGACCGGATGGATATAGCTACTATTTCCATGATGATGAGTTTCCTTACGGATGGATATAGCTACTATTTCCATGATGATGAGTTTCCTTACGGAGATCATGGAAATAGTAGCTATATCCATCCGGTCCTTCTAAATTAAATTTTTTCTCATCGGAGAAGACCACTCTCTGCCATTCGGCCACCCACGTGATATGTGCACGGCTGAAACTGAGGGGTTGCGCTTTACGAGACGGGTTAAGGGGGGTTTTTTTTTTAATTTTTAGTCTTTTTAAATGTTTAGCATTTGAAATAACTCGTCGTAATGTTGTAAGACTGGCTTTAACTCCAGCCTTTTCTTTGATTTTAGCCACAGAGTCGTGCGAATTGGACGCTTTTCTCAATATTAGCCGCTTTTCCGCACAAGTGAGCACACTACTTGTTCGTCCTTTCATGTTATTTCCATATTTCGATTTATTTCTTAAATATGAGGATATAACATTCCGACTCCGCCCAATATTTTTAGAAATTTTGGCAATCAAAAAGCCAGCGCCATTATACGCTTGAATTTTACCTTTTTCCTCTTCAGTCAGGGCTTTACTACGACCCATTTTAAGATATTTTAACGTATTTTACTAAAAACTCACAAAATAAGTTTGAAGAAAAAATTTTACGCCTCCTCCCGCCGAGAAATAGTATAAAACTAACACATGTCCTATTCAAGTGGCGCAAAAATTCGTGCCCGAAATTAGAAGAATTTTTTATTTATTTTTTTTTTTTAGTTAGTTGCAGGCAACGAAATTAATTTATCTTTTGTTTATATTATCTCAATAAAATATACATTATTATTCAAAAAAACTTATCTCTCTATCTCACTTTATTTGGATGGTATGGCGGAATAAATATGAGTACAAAGGGGTGTCCTATTCTAGTGGCGAGGAGTGTATAAGTATCCTGTTTTGCAGAGAAACGCACAGAAACGCTACACACTCCGGTAATTTTCATCAAATTAAAGCCGCATCAGAGCCACGAGGGCTGCCAAGAATGTTTAAGGCGGATAATTAAAGGGGTCTATGAAATATAGTACAAAATATATAAAATCAGTGCTGTTTTAATATTTATTTAAAGAATATATAAATATTAAAACAGCACTGATTTTATATATTTTTTATTAAAGTCAAATAAAAAATGTTCGATATACAGGGATCATTATTCGACACAGACTTTCTTCATTCTGAGCTTTCCTAAACTTTTTACAAAATTTAATGAATAAATACTTTAGTATCCTCTAAAAAATATCAATAATTCTGCAACCGCACCTCGCCCTGTTGCCATTTTATATCGTGGTTTTCTGTTTATGTATGCATCACATTTTCCGCGCATAAAATAATTATAATTTTGTGCGTGCTTTGATTTTGTGCCACTTGACAATTTTCCATTGCGTTTCCTGTAAATATCAAATTGCGAACGAGCCCAGAGCTCGTCTCTTATTATTCGCTACGTACATATGTATATATGAACACATAATAAATATGTTTGTTGTAAACAGAAAAGCCCCTGCTCTTGGAGTATTATCACCAGGAGCAACAGTTAATAAGTGTGGGAATCCCCCCTTATTTTTGATGAATTTGATTACTGAGAACTGCCAGTGAAGTGTGTTGAGTTTGATGGAGGAATAAATGTTGTAGTATTTGGCATAGATTACAGGAAGCTATCAATGCTGAGGATTTTGAAATGGAATTTTAATGAGCAATAAAACGACAGATGGTACCATTATCACGCGCTCTGATTAACAATAAATAAGATAAACTATCTGACAGGTTGATGGACACTTGAAACTAAGTAAATAATTATTTTAAACATCAATTATTATCTTCTATAATTATATATATTTATCATCCCTCTCAATCTTTATCTAAGCCATCATATTTTCTTTTCACAGAAACATACAATGTAGTTTTTAGTTTCCTTCACTTCCCCTGGGGCCACACAATAGTTTTAATTAGTTTTCCCCATTAATTGCAACAAGTGAAAACTGGGGTTAGTCCTTTTACTTTTTCTTCTTATTTTTCCCATTATTATTAACGAATTTCCCAGGTCTTTACTTTGATGTACTTACGTAGCTGGGTATTAAAAATTCATTGCCTCTAAGTCCAATTAAATTTCTCATTAATATGCGAGTGCAGAGAACGGGGACACCTGCTACTCACATGTTCGCCCGGAACAAAGTGTCGCCAACAAAAATCAAGACTTTGATCTTATAAGTTTTAAGGGTTCCTATGCTAATTAAACACAGACAGCGACGTGTAAGTTGGCGTCACAACTCTTGACCTCTGCCCTTAGCCAATACGTTTGTAGGTAGATGGGAGCATGAAATAGTTATGCCACAGCCACTGCTGCCGCTTTTAGCCAATTTGTGGCTCATTCATTAAAACCCGCTTAGCTGGCAAAAAGCAGTGGAAAGCCGTGGAAAAGCCGTGAAAAGCGAGCAGAGGGTGTAACCCACATCATGTGGGTTGTTGACATAAAAATTACGCGCATGAAAGTCAACAGGGAAAATGAGTTAAATCAACATCATAAGCGAGCGTCATTTGTGGAGTGGAAAACGTGAAGAGGAAAACCAAGTGAGAGGCGAAAAAAGCCGTAGCAAAATTAAATTAGTTGCATAAAATGCTGCGAAGGCTTTATTCACTAATGTGGGACCCCTTAAATAGTGCAATCTCGCAATGAATAGATATTTTTTTATCTATGGCAAACACCCTTCTCAAGTGACTTAAATACGTTCAAGAGCTTAGGCACTTGTCTTCACCAGCAGAATTTCTATTATTGACAGGGTGTGGCAGCAGGCTAAGTGGAACTGCAAATCGAGTAACAAAATTGAAATGGAAACTGTTTATATAATGAGGGAATGAGCATAAATTAAATTATGAGCAAATACACAAACCATAACGCGAGTTTTAGTTCATAATTAAATATATAACAAATTGAACGCAGCTTACACCTTTTATATTTTTATGGTTACCTTTCCTTTAAAATCGAATACTAATAAGGTATCGCCAAAATCGGAATCCATTAAAAATTTCGCATCGAATGCCACCTGCCATCAACTACCAAAAAAAAAAACTGCAAGAAGCTTTTGATTTATTTGCACAAAACAGAAAAAGGGGTGCCGAAATTTGTGGGTTGGTAAAGCTGGAAAATGTAGGAAAAAGCCTTGGTTAGGGATGTAGATATAACGCTAAGCTCTAAAGCGTGTTTTTATTTATTTACATAAAACGTTCCTCTGTTTGCCATCCATATTGAAAGCAAGCTTGGCGCCATTGAGCATAGCCATATTTATATACTTTTTTCCTTATATATCAATATATATTTTTGTTAATATTTTAAGCTGATTTCCGCCTGGAATTGAATGATAACAAAACAAGATAAGCGACCACCACCAAATCCATGATTTCCCTCTTTTAAACATAACAATAAACCAGGCTTATGAATAGCGCAAACTAAACCAAAATGAAGCCAAATAATAAATAATATTTATGCAATGGCCACAAGGATTTAGCAGAATGATTGCAAAAGATACAAAAGTATTTAGACTGCATTTAATGCGAAAATGAATATGAATGACGATTGATAGGCAAATACTTTGACAAACCTTTAGTGTAACTAAAAACCCTCAAATATTTGCATGACCCAGAATTCAATTGGAGCAATTATTGCGCACATAAATCAACTATGGACATGCGAAAATTATTTAAAAATTGCACAAATATTTTGGGCCAAAAAAAGCGACCGAACTAATTGGTCCACCTGCCAGTTGTCAAGTCATAAAACAAAATAAAATATAAATAAAATAAATGAATAAAATATGGTCGAAAAGTGAGCACAGGTGCGTATTACCAGCATATATGAAATATATGAAATAACCACGAACGGAATAAACCAAAAGCTTCCAAATTTTTTTAGCTTCTGTGTGGGGAAAATGTTTTTCCGACTCACACTCACACACACACAAATCAAAATCTGGAATATATAAAAAATTCAATAATAAAACAAAACAATAAACAATTTTTATTTTGGTACAGACAAGCCGCTTTCGAGATATATTCGATTTATTCACATTTGAGGCAAATGGAATAGGTTCCCCTTTTGCTATTCGTATTGTAAACCTCGTATTGATGGACACCGTTTCTGATTTGTTGATTGTGTCAATTTAAAATGGCGTAAAAAATATTTGCCCGATTTTATTGATTGCCCTGTGTGCAGCAGCATACGTTTTGTGATGCGGAATAGATAGTTTTTTATCGCTTTCTGGCTGGAAAGTGAATACATGGCTTTATTGATATGCTACTCAACTGAAATGAATGAATACATACACGAAAGTTTTTTCAGCCCATTAAACTTTATTCAATTAAGCAGATAACCCAAACTAGCCTATATAATTTCGTATTTAGTTTAATTACAAGTAGCAATTATGTAGTAATAACAAGCCACTTATGTACATTAATAATTAATATTAAATTAAAAATTAACAATACTAATTAACTATATGCTGTTTAGCAGTATCAATTGCATTAGAATAATCAATAAGTTTTATGGCAATTATGCCACTCAAATTGAATTCATAGCCGAACGCTGGATTGGCACTTCCGTTTCCGTTCTATTAACTCACATTTCCGGCGCATTCATATTCAAGCGACTGTAAGCCCGAAACCCACAAAAATCGATGTTCAATATTTCTACTCTGATTTTTTTCTTGCTTTCCGTTTTGTTTTTGGTTTATTTATTTTTTTTGTAAAAGCTGCCGCAAACTAAAAGGAAGAATGAAATGAATTTTCAGCTGGGGGAAAAGTCTGTAAATTAGTATGTGATATTTCGGATAGTTTGCCCTTTTGACCAAGCCAAACCGGAAACGAAGGATGGCCAAGTGCAGAAGGAGGTAGAAACTGGGGAGGGGGAGCGGAAAAGCGGAAGTGGGACAGTTGGAGGCAACATGACGACGGTCAGACCAATCCGACCGCAACAAAACCAAAACGCAAAAGCAAAGCGCAAACTCCAATTGCAACTAATTTCTGTTTTATGGCCCCCTCGCACAGACACATGTCTACGCACAGTCCCACAAAGCACACTCGTTTTCACACACATTTATGGAGGGAAAACTTTTGTTTGCAATGTTTGCCGCATTGGCCGCGTGGCTGGATTTTCGATACGCTTTCAATTTCCTTGCGGGCTCCACACAGCAGCACCCAAAACCAGAAAGCTCAATGAATCCGAGCAAACGAGCACAAAAATAAAGCGAAAAATAACATATTCGATATCTACTGTGTTTCTGCGTGTGAAGGAATGAAGTTTTGAATTTCGGGTGTGCCATTAAAAGAAATTCAATGCCAAAAATGTTCACATAAAAAAAGAAAGAGAATTCCAATTAAATGCTTCGACAGTTTTCAAAAAAAATGTTACGGTTTTCGTTTACGCTGGTCTGCTTTTTGTTAAAATTCTATAGATGATCAGATTGTATTAAGTTTTTTAAAGAAAACTAGTGGAGTTGTTTTTCAGCAAACACTAGAAATTCTAGCTTACATTTTGAAAGGTACTCTGACTTAATGTTACTTAATGACTACAATTTACTTATAATTTGCATTAAAATAATCACGCAATGATTAATTGTTAAAAAAACATATAAAATGGCAAATGAAGAACTGGCACACATTAATTAGATAGTAAAAGAACTTGTGTTTCTCGCTCAAACTGCTATTCTATCTCTCTTTCTCTGACTCTGTGTTGGTGGCATCGTCGCAATGCGCCAGTAAACGAGCGATTAAGTGAATGATGCAGAGCTACGGCAACACTCGGCGTATAATTAATTTTAAATGAGAACGGCACTACCACATCCTGTCACATTCGTCTCCTCCGCACTCGCCTCTATCCGGCAGCCGCATATGGGGCTTGCCTTGTTGTCCTGTTTATCCCACATATCCTTAACTGTCCGACGTTGATGTGTGTGCCTGCCTTGCCCGGCGCTTGCCACTCTCGCCTCTCACGCTGACAGTTTTATAAATTTGCCATTTGTTTTATTTACAACATTTTCGCATTGCCATATTTATTGTTTAATTACGATGGAAGCTTGAAAATTAATTACCCGCCATTCTCCGAATGGCAAAGACCAATAATTAACTGTATCGGTTAATTGTTCTGGCGAAATAAAAATGTAATTATTTTCGTAACCATATTTAATTCCCCGAAAAATCTTACTATGCATTATGGCCAGACTATCCATTCAGCAGGTGACTCAATCTGTCAATTTGTTCTGTATTTGCTACCTCAACTTATGAGAATTAATTCCGAGGAATTATTTTTTCACAAAATAAAATAAAATGGGATCCAGTCAACCAGCCAGAATTCCTTCAAAGGTTTTTTTCAAGCTGAAACTTAAATATTTTTCACTTTGGCAGGCACTTGACCTGTGCGTTTGTGTGTAACGAGCAAAAAGCCTTTTTGACTATTTTCGTCGGCATGTAAATATTATTTTTATACTTTGCCATGCATGGTACAAGCCCAGCACATACACACACATTTCGCTCCCATGTCAAAAAAGTTTACACTGCGGCAAGAGTGAGGGGCACACATTGGGGTTTGCCTGTTTATTCAATCAACAACCAGTAGGGAGGTGGGGCAGGGTGGGTGGGTCCTCAATGCCACAATGCAGGAGGACATGACAAACGCAAGATGACAGTTGCCATGCTGAAAAGCGCTCACACTGCCAGAGCTCCACCTCACTCCCTCCTCCTCCTCCACTCTCTACTCGTGTGTACGAGTTTTTGCATTTGTTCCACTGCCAGAGCCACTACAAAGTTTTTCTGCTATTTAAATCATGACAGTTTATCTAAGCAGAGGCAGGCTTCTATCCCACTCCCCAGAATCCCACCACCCTATCGTTGTCCAACGGAAGCCGCAACAGTTGCCACACCTTTTTATACCATGCCACACGGCCGCACCATCGGAGAGACAATCCCCTCAGCATCACAGACCACAGAAATTTTCTCGCTGTTTTTGGCATCTTGTCAAGTTGCCGTCTTGTTTCCTTTTGCCTGCTTCCTTTTCATTTTACCTAAAACTTTGCCACTTCCATTGCGTGAGAGGCGATATTATAGCATTTCTTTTCGCTATATACTTTTCTCCACATCCGCCAAGAAGTTATGCGGGGAAAATACATGAAACTTTCCAAAACATTCTTAATCAAAAAAAAGAGAAGAGAAAGTCTAAGCAAAAAATATGAAAAATAATTAAGTGTATTAAGTTTCCTTCAAACTGGAATCAAAGAAAATGCTAAACAAACTGATTGACTCCCTCACTCTCACTAAACAGGAGGTCGTAAATTAACGCCCTATGTAAATGACTCAAATATACTCGGGGAAACTTTCTTTTGCACCTGCGACCCCATTAACCTGTTGGGAGGCGACCCAAGTGAATGCCAAAAATGGATGCGCCAAGTTGGCTAATCAAATTAGCGGCTGTTGTGATTTATAGACCGCACCCACCAATTTCCATCAGACCGCTGTGCTAACTTTTAATTTATGCAACTTAATTGAAATGCCATAAAAAATCAGGCAAAATTCAAAAGGAACGAAGGGAAACGTGTAACTAAATTTATGCGTCCTTCATCCTTTTATTGGGTTAGTTTGGCCAACTAGGATTTTATGAAGGGTAGAAAGGGTAGTGATGGAATAATAAAGGTGGGCTATTAACCTAAGACGAATTTTATAATTGCTTTAATATAAAATAAGATGGAATTAGGAATTCAATTTCATTTTTGAAACATTTTTCAAATTAGTGTTTATATTTATATATATTTCTTTTAAAGGGCATCAATGCTGCTACTCCTTTAGTTTACAGTTCCTTTCTTTTCCTTTGATGCGTGTTTGACTGTTTCGTGTGGTGTGCCGTGTTAATGAACTTGGCTATGTGGGGCGAAATCGATTAGCCGAAATGGCCTCTCGCGACTAGTTGAAGTTTTCCGCTTCGCATTTCGAATTTTCGAATTAATTAAAAACCTGTCAGTGGCAGCAACAGAGCTTTGAAAGCAGAGCAAAGCGAGAATATGCTACATACTATAATATGTATATATACATATAGATATATTGGTGAGAGTCGAGCAAATTATATACATTAAGTATACGCATTGTGTTCAAGATAATTCCGATGCCGGAAATTACCAGGTGAGTCAACAATTTCTCCCATTTTTTTGTCGGTTTCCTCTTTGCCGGGGTTACCATTTTTTTTTACCGGCCCAATTGTGTGTGTGTTCGTATCAAGGCAACCTTTTTGAAACGCATAACAATAACGAAAATTTGAGAGAGATAAAAGACTTGAACGTGGGCCGGAAAACGGAAATGATTATTTCAGCTCCTCCGCCGACTTCCATCTTCCTTCGCCAAATGGTCGAAGAAGGGCGTGGAAATGGGGGGCGTTTGCCATTGTTGTCATTGCGGCCATTGTTCCATTACAGCATTTTGTGCCGTTGATGCTGCTGCAATTTTCATCTGCCCGGGCCGCTTTTCTTGGCCGTTATCAGTGACAAACGGCCCAAGGGGAAGGTCATAAACAGAAAGAGAGAGGGAGAAAGAGAGGTAGAGGCGGGGCTCAAAGTGAGACGGGGTCAGAGTGTGTCAGGGAGATGGTCAGCCGAACGAACAGGCACAATTTACACATTTAAAATTCAAATAAAGTCATTTGCATGCAGACGAAATGAGCGGCTCTGCCATCTGGCCGCTGTCGCAACATATGCGACACTGTCTGACCTTTGAACTCGGCCCTCGTCCTCTGGGCCCCTGCCTTTGTTGTTGTTCTTGTACATTTGTCATCATTAGTGACCCGACCTGGCTGCCCAAAACAAAAAGTGAGCCCAAAATTATAAAGGTAAGGCCAGCGAAAGCCTCGTGGAAGTTGGCTAACTGTAGCGACAGCCAGAACTGGATTAACAAAGTGGATTTCGGTGGGGTTTTTCTTGCTTTAATGGAATATTTTTACAAGGAGTTTTTTGGGGAATTTTTTGAGAGTCTATAATTATTTTTTGGGGGCTTATTTTAGAAGCCTTACATTACTTAAGTTTACTTAGAAATTTAACTTTCAGATTAGTTAATTTATATTTAACAAATTTCCAAGCTGTTTCTAATTTGTATGAGTTATTAAACCCAATCCCCTTATCTCTTCTTAAAGCTAACAGCCTGCAATAAATATTTTTTCCCATTTATATACCGCTTTTATATTGATCGGCCACTGGCACTATACTGAAACTGAAGGCTAAGCTGTCTGTCCAATGTTTTGACAGGCTTCTCGGGCGATTTCAGAGGCCGCCACTAATCCAGACAAACTCGGCTTAATTACTTACAAGCAAATTGAAACCATAAATAAATAAAATGCGTTGAAACGAAAACTTCAGCGGCTGAGCAAAAAATTTATGGCCAAGCGAAAGGGGAGAGAGGTGGATGGCAGCAACCTAATACCCATATTGATAACTTAAGCCCGATGATTTACGGCCTGGTCAATCAAAAAGAAGCAGCGGAGTCGCCTTGAGTCCTTGGCTAAGTCCTATCGATTTGACTTTTGATTGATATTTGTATTCGGCTTACTTGGTATTTGGACAGGACCTTCCCGGCTTTGAGCTTGGGCTGGCCAGGTTGTTTCTGGTTGGGCATAAATCCTTTAAATGAAGTTAGAAAGTTGCCGCATCGGCTTAAGCGTATCAATTTTAATAAATTTGCCCATGTTCCGCCATTAATTTCAGTTAATTTGCCATTTTTCATGCTTTGCCACACGACACATTCGGCACGCCACTGGCGAACGGGGGAAAACCGGCGAAAAGCCCCGTTACCTCTGAAGGATACGTATCCTTTGCATACGGCATACGGCACACAGATCGTACATCAATGACACACGGCGAAGAGGCACCGTAAATATCCTCGGAGGCAGCCAATATGTTTACACGCACACAAGTCCTGGCGCGACCTGGCTTTGGCCAGGAGATTTTCGCTTCCACTGGCAGCCTGCTCAATGGATCATAAATTTCGCAACGCATCGTAATTCTTTAGTAGGTTGAGGTAATGCAAGAGAGGGGAGTGACTGTGGCCCCGGCAGCTACAAGTTGGCCATTTGTTGGCGCTTTGGCTAATAGTTGGCCAAAGTTTTTCCCCATTCCGAGGCCGAGGATGAAGGACATCTCGACTGGTCGGATAAATATTGAAATTGCCAGAAAAGAAAACTTTCAAGGCACTCTCTCAATATGCTACAAAGCAAAAGTTTTCCAAGACAGACGGCACTTGCTATTTTGAAGTTCCTGCGCCTGGTCAGAGCTAATTTTGCCCTCCCCGGTTAATTATTCAAATGGATAAGTAATCTCCATTTCTTTTTTTTTCGGTAGCCTGAAGTTATGGAGTTATGCTTTCGGAGTTTCTCGCTACTGAATGGATTTTTAAGCACCTTTGCCAGAGAATTTCGATGTAATCCGCCTATGGAATTGCCTTGCTGAAGCCAAGGGCTCGATGCTCTGTTTTCGGTGCTTAACATTGAAGAGCCCCCTGTATTTTCCTCTGTAATTGTTTCGAAAATGAATGGAGGGCCAACTTTCTGTGGGCTTCGCCCATTGACCAGCTGCTGCTCCATCGATTTTATTTCCTTTTATGCTCGGCTCTTACCTGGCTGGGATTATGGATTGCTCGCTTGGTCAGAACTTAATGGAGATGAAACCAGCCTGCGCTGGGCTGAGCTATTCAATTGGTGGGCAGGAATACCTAATTATAAAGCTTGTTATTTTCATAGAATTAAGGTAACTTATTTGGGTAAGGAAAGGGCATTCAATGTATGTTACAATAGCTAAATTGAAAAGGTTATTCTTTATTCATTCACCAACTAAAAGTACAATGAAAAAGAGATAAAATTTCATTAAAAATATTTTAAGTATTTTACCTTCTCATTAAATTTATGGAAAGCCATAAAATATATCAAAATTCATTCCATATATAACACTCTTTCTCTTAACCCCATAAATCCTTTTAATTCCCGGAGCCACACTTACGAACCAATTGAAAATATATATTTTTTGCTCGCCTGTTACAAAAAGCAAATATTTGTGGAACAAACACTATCGTTGAGGTGTCGCAAACAACCCGTGGCGCCTACAAAAAACATAAACCGAAAAATAAACGCAATGAGATATGCCCGAAAAATTATGCGCAGGAAAATATTTTGATAGAGGCATTAAACTCAGCTCAATGTCGCCCAAATCCAGACGGAACTTTGCTGCAAAAAAAGTGTAATCGAAGTGCCTGAGGGCATATAAAATGCACACACCAAACACATACACCTCACGTCCTCACAAACACACTCGTTTATCATGCGAATTATTCAATTGAAGCAAAAGCAACCGCTGCATTTGGCAGTCGAGGGGATTTTTCACGTAGCTCTTTTTTCCGCCAGGCCCTCGATCTTTCGGCGGCGACCCGAATGTGGAAAACCCGATAATGACGCGGATGATGAACGCCTGCCACATCCACATTCGCGCATCAGCATTCGGTTTACGCATCCAAGTGGCCTTGGCGGTGATTTAAATGCTTGCACACCGAATGAAATATAAAATCAACTTGGAGATGGAGGAGAATCGGAAGAGGGCCAGGGACGAATCCATTGACCAATCCACTTCGAAAAATTGCCGGTGTAATTAATGTTGAATGAAGTAGCATTGAATCCTTTTATCGCTTGGCAAATGTAGCAGAATTGCCATACTTCAGACTTGAGAGTTTCTGATTGTTCAGTCAACAATAAATATTGGTTTTTTTTTCATTCAATGTGTGAGATTTAAAAAGATATTGCTTATTAATTTACATAAATAAATAAAAGAGTTGGTGGTATAAGTAAATGGATTAACTTAAAAAAAATAAGAAGTATAAATGTCTTAATAAATATATTTAATATATATTTGTAGGTTTTTTATTTAAGCAAAGATTTTGTAAGATTTGTCTGTGAAGCTTAGGAAACCCTCAACTAAAAATGTATAATTAATAAAGATATATTTAGTTTACTAATAATCCCTGTTTAGCTTTAAAATCTATATAAAATGAAGAACCCATATTAAATCTTAATTAAAATAACGATTTTTTTTAGACAAACTGCTCTTAGGTGCCATCATGCCCTGGAAAACCTTACCAACTGACCGCAAGCCCAATCAATTTTCCACTTTTTCTTCTTTAGCACTTGCGGTTTCTAATTAAGTGTCGCAGATACTCGGGAAATGCATTTCACACACACACACACACACTCACTGAGGACGGCACCCATACACCAGCAATCGCTTACATTGCCATCGCCAGATGGCGCTAATGAACTTCCGCTGTCAAATGAAACGCTTACCATGCAAATCGCACCATTTTCAATAATTGAAGAAGCCTGCCACCGCATTGTTATTATCATTTTCATTTTGTGCTTCCGACACTCGAGTGTTTTACTTTTGCCTTGGCTCATCGTTTTGTACTTTTTTTGTCGTTACATATATATATTTTTTTTATTTTTTGGCCGGGAGTTCCGCACATGATTCACATCCGTTTAACGCCATTTTCTTCTCGATGGTCCCCAGAAAGTAGGCAACAGTTTTTATTCGCTTTCGCTGACGTTCATTTGCTTCTTCTTTCAGTTCAGACGCGCCAGCAAATTGCTCGCATTTAAATGCAAAAATTGTCGCCACGTCTAGGTGTTCATGATGTTTCACCTGCCCTCGCACCTCACACCTCACCGCCCGGCACCCCACCTTGCCCCACCATATTCCCTACGGAAAATTTAATGCTGCGCGTGCGTTTTCATTTGCTTTTACTGTCTTCGCTCTATCTTTCATTTCGTCCTCTGCGTTTTTTTTCGGATTTTATTTATTTGCCCAAGATTTATGTCACATGCAGGAAGACAGGCCTGTCGTAATATTTTCGCACGAACACACACCCACACACACCTGTGGGTCACACACAGCTCATATGGAGGTGTGTGCGTGTGCTATATGCGTTATGAATATGTATGTGTTCATTATGTGATGGCTGTAGATGGCAAAGGGAAGTGAGGGTTGAATTTTTTACAACACCGGAAATGTTCCACAACTTTGGGCTGACATATGAATTATATTTTAATCATCCCGGCAGCCTCTGTCGGTTTCCGCATTTTGGATTTGCATTGTAAAACTCTGAACGGCAGTCCGGAGATCTAAGTTTTTGGGTTTATTGAACACTTGGGGTTAATGACACGAATTGCGGACGGACAGTAAAGTGGGGTCATCCTACTGGGTTACCTGAGATTTGGTTGTGTTCACATAGCTTTATAGAATAGAATATAAACTTACTCAATGTAAAATATATTTAACAGATTTGTACAAATTCATTTAAATGAATTTTTTATCTTTTAAATTTGTGCTGCTTAAGTAATAGTTGTATTTTATTTTTCCTAATGAAAAATTGATCCTTATGGATCCTTTTTATTAATTTAATGTCCCTCAAACCATTGAAAATATTTATAATAATCAAAGTGTTTTTGCACGTCTCCACCTCATTTTCCACCTTAGACTGACAATTAAAATAGATATCCGGCATGAAAATGCGTTAATGAATTGCACGTAAGTAGCTGAGCTCGGAAACAATGGCAACATGTTTATAATGCGTATTTAAAAGGGCCATAAAATTTTCCGAAACGAGAATTGGCAAATGAAATGTTCAAATTGGAAAATTTACGCTAAACTGCACTTGCAAATTGTGAATTATCGTCAGAGAGCCAGGGCTCAATTGGCCGGGTCATCGCAGTGAAGAGAGTTGGGTTCCCGGGTTCATTTGGCAGCGGGCTCTGTCACATTTTCAGCGCATTTTCAACCCGTTCCCGTTGCGTTTGTGTTTTGCATTTCAGCCGATTTAATCCGCCCGGCAGATCGGAGCCCCTAACAACATGGCCAACAATTAAGCCGTGCGTGGAAATTCGCTGCAAATTTCCTATTTATCGGTCCCATTGCCCCTCCATTGTTGGCTGGCAGAAAGGCTCAATGCTCTAGGCCCGTTTCGGACCGCAGGCGCCCCATTGAATGCCAGTCGATGGTTACTTTTAGAGTGCCGAAAGCGACTCTCGGGTGCCATTGCATCGCATAGCCCCTGGCAACCCAAAGAATCAAGAGGATGTCCCCCTTTATACGAGAACCGTGATTAACTGCGTCTCTATCTATCGATGCCATAGCAAAGCGCTAATTCGTTTGCTAGCGATAATTTCAAATTAGTGACTCCGATTAAGTGGCACAAATTAAGCAAGAAGGCTTTAGTTCAAATAAAAGTAGTATAAAAACCTTCCAAACCAGACTATCTTTTATAAAAAACAATCATAGAAAGTAAGAAAAATCTCGATACATACTCATAGATGTTTGTGGGTCAATTGCCACCAAGCTCTTCCTTAATCTCTTCCATTTCCTGATTGAAATCAAATGGCAAACAGCGGCAAACTTAATGAAATGTCAGCAGTAAACTAACAGGCAGCATGTGAGCAGGAAAAGCGCATTTATCCAGTGAAGCAGAAGAAAAGCTACGCAAAGAAAAGCGGAGAGAGAAGTGCTGAATGAACTGAAGTGCAGAAGACTTTTTGTCCCTGCCACTTTGTGCTTTTGAATGGCTCAGCTGTTGCATAAATTCCCTGGCCCTTAGGTGGAGAGATCTTAATGAATTGAGCATGTTTATGCATCCTACAGCTTCTACATAAATTAACAAGGATCAAAAGAAAGATGCTTTACTTTGAAACAAGCAACACATTTACTTACTAAAATTCTCCGGGCATTAAAGACTAAATAACACACTCAAGAAATTTGGCCAGGCCGGAATCAGGTGCCTGCCAATAAATTAGGAAATGCCGTAACGGAAATTATGGCTATGCTTACAAATATTCTTCAATATATTAATTAATTTATTAAGGAATTCAATGTGACAGCAAAGGCGCCATAAATCATTAAACTAAGTCCGCAAAACTAATTGTAACTGCCTTGTTGAACAATAATGATAATGCCATTAGGATGGAGATAGAGCCATGACAAATGCAAATGAAATATTTGTCTAATTGCATTTAGTTTTTCATTCGCTGCTAATGAACCCTTTGGCTGAACTCCAATTACCAAATAAACAAAATGTAATTAGCAAATCATGGCCATAAAAAGCTGCCCTTTTATTACATATACGAAAATTCAACTTTCGCCTAAAAAGTTCCCAAATAATTTGCACTCTCTGTGTGCATTTGGATTCCTGGATGATATTACAAAACAAAACAGAGACCAGAGTGGGCCAGAAATATCATTAACAACACACTGCAGTCAACAAAGTTTTATTTTTTGGTTTTATATTCAGACTGCAATTAAGCAATGAAAGAAATAGTCTATATAAAGTTTAGATACACCGAATTTCAGTTTAAGCTATTAATTAAATAACATTGGAATGGCAAAATATTTATTATATAAATGAAAATATACCATCGTGCCATAAATATAAGCAATTACTTCAAACTCAGCGAAATAATAAAAGTAAAATAAGTAAAATTACATCTTCCTTTAGTTATCCTTTCAAATCACCAATCATTTGCTGGCTATGGTTAAACCTTAACCAACATCTCAACATGTTGACCTATCTCTGGCATCGTGCAAATTGTGCAGCTCATCGTCCTCGCTGCTGGCCATGGCTCACTGACTTTTAAACCAATATGTAAAGAAAGCTACAAATGAAAATAAAATAACGAAGTTGTAACAAGCAGTACAAACAAGTGAACAATAAAACCACTTAAAAAGCAAGCAGCAGAAAATTTCCCCCTTACCCTGGCAGCCACCCACATACTCGTATAAAAACTAACACGCAGAACACTAAAGGCAGAAGCAGTTTGCTGGATCCAGAGACGTAGTAGCATATAACGAACAGGAGGAGTCTGAGTGTCTGTCCGACTGTCTGCCTGTTTGTCCTATATAAAAAGCAAAATAATTGGCGTGTCAGACATTTTGTTACGCCCAATTTAAGTGCTTCCGCCCGGGACCCGAGAAACTGGAATTTTTGCTTACGAGAAGTGCGAAACTTAACCCAATCTACCCCCCTAAACGAATGGTTGCAAGTGTAAACGTGGAACGCTATTTAATTTATAAGTATTTTCAGCTCTTCTGGGTGCTAGATGTAATGGCTATGACAATGCTTCCAGATCGTATAGAAATCTGCTTCTTGAACCGATCACGAATTTCTCGCTACAAAACGTTCCATGAAATACAAATATTAAATTGCTGCCTGTAATTATTGGTAAATATTTATTATTATTCAATAAAAACAAACTATTTATATAAATACATTAAGTGACTATGCAAATTGGCAAAATACATAAACAGATATTTCAATAATGTTGTTGTCAAGCCATTAATATTGCACCGGCGAGACCAAAGAATTCTTACAAATTAATCAAGTGCATTCAATTGGCATATTGACAATGTTCTCGTATGGATTTCCTCCCCTTCACTAAATGCTGCCGTGCGGTTACCGGTGGATGGAAATAAAATTCATTAATTTGGCATATTAAAATTACATTAATTAAATACCAAAAATGGTCAGTCGGTGAATTGGTGCATTTAAATGTTAATAATTATGCGATGAGTGGGAAAAACAAAGTAATAAAAGCAAACGGCCGACAAAACATTAATGTAAATCACAGTTTTTGCATGCTTCATTTTGCTTAATTTAATCAGCCATTGAAATGCAATCAATCTTGCAATAAAAATAAAAATTGGCATAGGAAATATATATGCATTTAATTTGCATCATCAACAAAGAAGAGGAATCCTTATCGAGTCGATAAGCAACTGATAAACAGTTTGAAATAGTCATAAAAAAAGGCACCTCGTTCAAAAAACAAACTAGCTGCTAGGACTAAGTGCTGCCTTGCATGTCTCTCAAACATTTAGCAGAGTCCTGCATATATAATTACATGCAAACACATACACATACTCGCACGTAGTCGCCATACAATATGTCGTTGCAACTCTGCGCACTTCCGCTCAAAACCTTTTACTTCCGGCTGGCGGTTCTCGAAAAAAAAATATACACAACTAGCCCGAAATAACCAAACTTTATCCGCACATTGCATGTGCCACGCAAATGCAAATTTCATATACCTATATAGTACTTGTAAAACATTTTCTCTAGGTCCTCTTTTCCCTCGATTTAAATTTTATAATATTAAATACAGCGAAAGTGTGCCACACAGATATCGAAGCAGCAAGCAGGCCAAAAGGATCGCAGCATTATCGCCCCGAGAGTTATGGCGTCAAAAAGCAATCAATTTTTAATTTTCGTTTAATTAAAAATGCAGCCGGGGCGCAATTAAAATTATCCCCTGCATTAAACATACGGCGTAGTCAAGAGCAACGACAGCGGTTCTCTCGATTCGGGACGAGATGGGATTGGACCGGCCAGCGCGAAAGTTAGTCGACGCTTAAATGACAGTAACCAAAATCTGGTTTTGTTGCAATCAATCATGGCCGGGTCGCTGGGCCGCTGGATCGTTGCTCGCTCAGCATCATCGGTAATTGGAAATAGGTGGCATCGTCATCGTGATTGCGTGGTCTCCCTGCTCCTGCCCGCAGCTACATAGACAAGGACCTGACACCCGTTACACATGCGGCAGGCGAAATAATGGAAAAATATTTATCAAAATGCAATAGAAAATCTTATGGAACTTAAAAAAAATTGAAATAAGCAGAGTTATTTGGATTTGGTTCATACGAGTCAATTTTTTATGAAAAGAAAACATATATATATCAAATGTTATTAATAATTAATGAATAAATTTGTTACTATTATCTTGATTTCCGCTGTATACATATACACCACTCACTGGCATCGTAAATGTTGCAACTGCGTTGTGGTTGCGGTGCCTAAAAGTATGCTGCGGACATCGAACGTTCGTTTCAATGGGTTTATTAGCATGCCTCGGTGGCGTATGAGTGATATTTCAATAATGAGCATTCAATAAATTGACAATAATTATCGCCGGACATCATATAACCAATTTGTGTCATATCCGAACAAACGACAATGGCCGCATGGTGGGCACAGTGATTATAAGAGCCTTAACTTTGTTGAGTTTATCAGATATATTAGCCATATTCCCTTAAGCATGGTTTAAATGCAAATCAAAACAATAAAATGGCATTAAAATTGTGTAAATAATAATATTCAAAGAAGCAATACCATTTCTTTAAAGCCTTAAAGCTTAGCTATTAAAATGGATTATAAATAAATAGCATTCACTGTACTTGCTAGTGAAACTGAAGAGTACTCAAACCCGATTACGCTGTCCAGATTAAATGACAAATATCGTTCAACTGATAGATTAAGCCCCACGATGACAGGCCGTTGTATTTGCGTTTAGCCAGGAGATCAAAGGTGTCGGACCCAGCCTTTGGACCAAATCACTTGCCATTAATTCAGTCGGCGGGCAGTAAAAAATTTGATTACGCAAAGTTGGGGGCACGTCTGTTGGCTAGAAATTACACGAACATGAAATTTAATCATTCTAATTTGCGGAATTTATGAAGTTTATTGCTCCAGCTTAATAGACACAAACGCTAACAGATTTTTTTGGGGGGCCAAATGGTGGCATTGTTTTAAGTTGGCTCAGGCTAAAGTGAAGCCATCCCATTACGCGACACATAATGTGGCAAAAGGCAGACATTTTAATACACTTTTAAAAGAGAATATTTAAATTATAAAATAAATTAATAAAAATATGTGAGTTGATATTAAACAATTACTAATTTCATATAAGCCTAATGTAATCCATAAAATGTATTACCTAAGGATTACCGCAGTAATACAGGACATTTTTTATTCGCATATTTATATACTTTATATATATATTTTTTTTTTTCGTCCGGGATCCCCACCAACATTATTTCCTCTCAGTCGCATTTCATGACGTTTTCCGCAGTAGCAGTTTTTCCTTTTTGCTTTGCTTTGGCTTTTGTTTCCCAGCCGCGCGTTATGGAGCACATGGACCTCGGGCTTTGGCCCCGGCTACGTGCGGAAATGTGTCTAAATTGTGTGTAAAAATTTCACCATCTCGTTGTTATTACATTTTTTGCGCCCCCTTGGCCGCCAGTTGTTGGGGTGACACCATATGGCCCCGGCAGATAAGGCTAAGTAATTGATGGACAGAGCCGAAGGACGGACGGACTAGTCTTTGTAAGTGGTTCACTTAGGAGGGGCAATAGAATATTGAAAATTAATTTCATTTGATGGTATACTACATTTAGCCGAAGTAATAGTTAAAGATGCTCGTAAATTTGAATAAAATAAGCAAGGAGTTCCATGTTTTTAGACACCAATTCCTTCAGGTTAAGAAAAAGAGTATGTTTTTCCTTTTTATTTAAGACAAATTTGAAATTCCAAACTAAACACTTGCAAGTTAGGGTATAATTTAAAAATTTAACAAAGCAATTCCCCTTAATTGCCGAAAGATAAGATGGTTACAATCTGGTCTATAACTTTTAAACGGTTCCAAACCAGAGCCAATTATGTCCTACAGCTTCCATGGACCACAATATCGCTACCCCCACCAAACCTCACATAACATTTTCAATTACCATTTCGGGTGGATTCGGCCAAGACCACGCCCTTGCTGCTTGGGCCAAGTTTAACTACGAAATTGAGACATGTTGTTTGAGTACATTTTGTGGTTTTGACTCCAGAGCAATAGCAGCAGCAGCAGTGGGAGCAGCAGGAACAGCACAAGGGCTGTGGGAATTTCCGTGTTTTGTGTATGCAATTTTAAATGCACATCGCAGCTCAGCTTGGTTTGGGCTCTGGCTTGGCCAGCTTTGGTTTGTTTTGGTTCACCCAGCCCGGTTCCCAAGACCCATGTTGCTGTAACGAGCCGTCTTTGTTTGCTAAAAACTTATCAAGGCTATGGCTAGGACGGGAAACGAGTCCTGAGCCTTGGGTAAACAACAGGCAAATGCCTGCAATGATGATCCTGCAGCTGTATCCCGCCTCCCCCCATCGCACTCAATTTTTATACTGACTGTCGATTCTGTGTAGGCAGAGATGGGGTCTGGCCAGATTTCTCTATTCCCATGGCCATTGTTCTGGCCACCAAGCTGGGTGTATGTGTGTGGTAGGTACTTTAAAGGTCTTGGCAGTCACTTCCACATGATTGGGCAATTCACAATCTTTTTCATATGGTCACCCCGACTGTTGTCTAAGCTGATGACTCAATTAACTGCCAAACGTGCTTTTGTGAGCTGTCAGCCGGAAAGGCTTAGCACATCCAAAGATGGCCGATGGCAATTAGCCTATATTCTCATTCTTGTTTTACCCTATGCTGATAGTTAAATTTTAAACAAAAGAAAAAAGATATAGCTGGCACAAGTCAGGCGTAAATTTAATAAAGCTTAAAATTATTCACGAAAATAAATCATCAGTTACATGTTTTTTTTACATTTTTTAAAGGAAACTCATACAAAAACTGGTAAAAAAAAATCAACTAAAAAACAAATATGTATATAATTTTATGTATAAGAAACCTACTTAAAACACTTAAAATCCGGCACCATCGCCTTAAATATTAAATCTTTAAGCCCGGAAAAAAACAGGCCGCAAATGGAACGTGCAAAATCCATGGCCAGCAAAAAGCTGTCATCGAAAGCAGAACAATAAATATGCGCTGCTCATGATTAATGATTTGCACGCACAAACACACTAGCCAAAAAAAAATAAAAACATAACAGCAAGATTCCTTGCCAACTTGAAGGCCAAAAAACGGCAGCAGCAGCGGCAGCAGCAACAACGACTGGGCTGGCATTCACTTTGTTTGGCTTTGCGGGCAGCGTAGCGTGTATTAAGGGAATTAAAATGTTATTATATAAAACAAGAACAAGGGTCCGGTCCGGTCCGGAGGAGAGGTGGAGTGCAAGGAGAGGTGGGTGAGAGTGGCTGTGGGCAGGACGCGATGGCAACGTTGTCGCCACTGATCCAGGATAACGATGTGATAATCACACCCATCGCAGCCACTCAGCCACTCGGCACTCAGCCCAAGCATATGACAGACGATGGACAGGCACCGCGTCAGGTGACTTGTACATAATTCCGGCAATTTCGCCAAAGAACTTAATTTTACGCCCCTGCATTTCTAAAATGAAAACTCCCCGCATCCTGCAGCCTACGCCGTCCTGACAACCTTTGTCCGGCTTTAATAAGTTTGCTTAGTCTCAACCGCAAAAAGCAGTGAAGCAGGCACTCGCCTGGCTTCCTTTTGAAATCCTCCCTTACATAAGGCAAACCCCCCTTCGTTTTTGTCTTTCATGCCGTCTTAAATTGCCTTTTTTTTTGAGGGGCTTCCTTTGTTTTGGCATTGTTATGCAGCAAGTGCGAAAAATTTTTTGGGTCAACTCTTTACGGCTTCCTTAAGATTTTAGGAATTTTTCATAAGCAGAAACTAAATAAATGTTTGCCGAGATATAATTCTTTGCATTTAACATTTTTTAATTAAAATATTCTTCACTACATAAGAAAACTGATTACAGAAGTGGGTTTGTCTCAAGGATTAAGCGTAGAGCTACATACATAGTTAGTCAACATATTTCATTGTAAAAGTAAACAAATTTAAGTGTTAAACTATGTGCTATATTATCATAAGTGCAATAATAAATATTTGGTATGTGTTTCTATTACTTTTTTGTCTTCTACATATATTAAGTTGATTTTAAGTAGCATAGCAATTCGCTGTAATTCATATTTTTATTTCAAAGAACGCACGCATGTAAACATTTGGTAAGAAAACTTTAAAGTCTGTGGAAAAATAAATAAACAAAAAATATTTTTATTCAATTTTTGTCAAACCTTTTTTAAAATACTTCAGTTATACTCACGGCCATGTAAGTAGTAATAGATACCGGCGCCAGCTTATAGGTTCTCCACATATACGGTTTCGTGGAGCGCATCATTAAAATAAGAAGCATTTTTCTATAAGCAAGGTCTCCCTCATACCAGTTGTTATAGAAGGCGGCCGGCATTACTTTTCCACTCTAAAAAATAAAATAAGCAAATGAGATCAAAGCTAATTATATATAAAAACCTATTTTTATTTAAAATTAACCACCGTTCCTTCTTTACTTACCGCCAAAGTAACCTGAGTGCCGTTATGACATATAGAAAATGTGTAAATCATAAATAAACAAACTCCCAACGAATACTTAATCGCTGTTATAAATTTTAATGTGCTCAAATTAAAGACCATGAAAAATATGGCCATTGTAGAAGTAGTCAAACTGACCAAAAAACTGATGTTGAAAATACGATTTATATTTTCAGCAAATTGCAGTACCCTGTGATGATAGAAAATAAGCGATTTGAGCTTTTCTTTGGCTCTGAAATCCCTTGCATCGAGACTTTCAAGCAAATTAACTAAGCCATCAAAGTGAAGTTCCAATTGGGCGGTGCAGACATTAATCAAAAACTGATTGACCATCATGAAGCCCAAATTTTGAGCGGATGAAAATATTTGGCTAATATACGAAGCAAAATAGCCACGCATTGAGCCTACAACTTTCCAAGGATACCAACTGCTGGTTTGTATTCTGTAGCTCAGGTTCTTGGACTCTGAAAGAGTTTCATAGATCATAACCAGTGGTGGAACTAAATTGTAGTAAATATTGGCAACAATATAGAACACTGTGAACTTCTTCATCAAACGAGTGGATTTTTCCAAGTGGTAACGGGTTTGATGGTTATATTTTCCGTGTTGGTCGAAGAGGTCCTGCAGCCCCGCCAGCATTTTCTCAATCTGTGGTCTATATATTAACAGCACAGTCATATTAAAAGTGGCCAAGACAACGAATCCGAACATGCTGCCCGCATCCGACAATTCTGCCACATATGTTAATAGATCCATAGATTTTCTATCGAGGTTATAGATGTAGGTACATAGGGAAATATTGTAATAACTTAGATTAATGCAGGCCATTATAAATATGACTTTTTGGATCAATCTTTGGCGTTGCCTCGGTGACTCCCTGCCTTTCCATTCAAATCGCCGCATCAAGGCGTAGTAGCAAGCGATGTCAGTGTAGTACATAAAGTCCTGGAACTGCATTGGATTAAGTGGTACTTCATACTGCAGACATTGGGCTCCTGTCAACCAGCAATAATGGCATGAGAAAGCGCAGATGTTTATAATGACTTATCATTTAAATTATAGATCCCTGCCATTAACCAGGTGACAGAAATATTCTCTATTTGGATGTGAGTTACATCACATATATAATATAGCTTAGAACTGAGTAATTTAATTATTTAAAGAAGTTTTGAAATTCTCCACTTTCTAGAATTATTTCCCAGACTTACCGCAAAACTCAAATGTGTACCATTTCGGCAAATGGAAAAACTGTATAGAAGCATTATCAGCAATCCAAAGAAATGCTTGAGACCTGAACCCGTTTCAAACGTGGTCATGCAAATGGCCAAGAATCCCAGACAGAGTGTACTTGTTGACAATCCAACGAAGAACGTAAAGTCGAACATTCTATTCACATTGTCCGCCACTTTGAACAAATGGTTTTGATATGCGACGAGGGATCTAAGCTGGTCCTTGGCCCTGGAGCTGCGAGCATCGATTGCCTCCAGCTGGCTGGCCAAGCCGTCAAAGTGTATTTCCAACTGGGTGCCAAAGAAGCTGACCAAAAACTGAGCCATCACAATGGTAGCCATGAAGATCTGGCACGAAGCAGCCTGTTGTATGTATGCAGCACTAAATCCGAATATTGATCCTTTTGTGCGCCAGGGATACCAGGTGAGGCTCTGGACCCTGTAGCTTAACTGTCTTGAGTCTGCCAGAAAGTGTTCCCACAGCAGAAGTATAAAAGGCAACGTATTGTAGTACACAATGGCTGAGTTGTAGAAAATAAGAGACTTTCGTAAATATCGCGTATACGCCTCATAGTACGGCTGGGTACGATACTCTTTCTGCGTAGCGTATTTAAATAACTCCTCAAAGTCTTTAAATATATCCTCTATCTGTGGCTTATTGTTTAGAATCATCCAAAGATTGAGGGTGCCAACAAAGGTAAATCCTAACATGCTGACTACAGCGGCCCATTCTGCCAGATAAAGATGTGGATCTTTTGAAGTTCCATCAATATGCCAGCCGTACATTATGATTCCCAAATTGTGATACACCAATTGGATAGCTCCTAATATAAGCAGGATATCCTTGGCCACCGACCGCTCTTTTCCAGATGAAGTCCTGCCTTTCCACTCGAATCTCGGCAGTAGCGCCATTCGTCCAACCCAATCCGGGTACATCATAAAATCTTCCAACTGCATGTGGCCTGGGATTATAACTGCCCTGGCAAGCCATTTTTTCTTGTAAATTATAGTAATTGATAGGATTATCGACTGTGAGAATGTACAACTGTTTGATCTAAATAATTACGTCTCTTGGGAACTCTTGCATTTTAAATTCAAGATGGAAATCTTTGTGTGCGAAATGCAATTATTATGTTGAAATAACTGGAATTTCTTTGACATTTATCCTGACAAAGCTTAAAATAGTAAAAACTCTATCAAAACTTACCGCAAAACTCAGATGTGTGCCATTCCGGCACATGGAATAACTATATAGTAACATTACTAGCAGTCCAAAGAAATGCTTCAGCGCCGTGCCCAAGTCAAACGAGGTCATGCAAATAATGAAGAAACCCAATGACAGAGTACTTGTTGACAAGCCAATGAAGAATGTAAAGTCAAACATGCTATTGACTCTGTCCGCCAGTTTGAACAAATGGTTTTGATATGAGACGAGGGATTTCAGCTGATCCTTGGCCCTGGAGCTGCGAGCATCGATTGCCTCCAGCTGGCTGGCCAAGCCATCGAAATGTATTTCCAACTGGGTGCCAAAGAAACGGACCAAAGCCTGGGCCAGCATATTGGTGGCCATGAAGATCTGGCACGAAACAGCCTGCTGTATGTATGCAGCACTAAATCCAGGAATCGATCCTTTTGTGCGCCAGGGATACCAGGTAGGGCTCTGGGCCCTGTAGCTTAATTGTCTTGACTCAGTCAGAAAGTGTTCCCAGAGCAGATATATGAAAGGCAGCGAATTATAGTACACAATTGCAGCGATATTGAGAACAAGCAAATTTCGTAAATATCGCGTATGCGCCACATAGTACGGCTGAGTACGGTACTCTTTCTGTTCAGCGTATTTAAATAACTCCTCAAAGTCTTTAAATATATCCTCTATCTGTGGCTTTTTGTATAGAAGCATCCAATAATTGAAGGTGCCCACAAAGGTAAATCCGAACATGCTGACCACAGCGGCCCATTCTGCTAGATAAAATAGTGGATCCTTTGAAGTTCCATCAATATGCCAGCCGTACATCATGATTCCGAAATTGTGATACACCAATTGGATTGCTCCTAATACGAGCAGGATGTCCTTGGCCACCGATCGCTCTTCTCCAGACGAAGTCCTGCCTTTCCACTCGAATCTCGGCAGTAGCGCCATTCGTCCAACCCAATCCGGGTACATCATAAAATCCTCCAACTGCATGTGGCCTGAGATTATAACTGCCTTGTTAAGCCATTTGTTTTTTTATTTATAAATTATTGGATTAGATTATCTACTGTGAGAATGTGCAACTGCTTTAACTAGATAATAGGTCTCTTGGGAACTCTTACATTTTTAATCCACGAGGAAAAACATTGCGTCTGGATAATTTGATAAAAAAAATTAAATTGTTCAATGGAAATTACTAGAGTTTTTTTGATATTTATGAGTTTTCATTGCTTCACTTAATTTTCTATGAGAAATCAACCATTTACTATAATAAAAAAAAACAAAAACTCTTCCAAAACTTACCGCAAAAGTCAGATGAGTGCCGTCGCGGCACATAGTAAAATTATATATCATAAATATGTTTAGGCCAAACAAGTGCTTGACGGCCTCGCCCAACTCGAACATAGTCATAGAGAAGGCCAAGAAGCACATACCAATAGTCGCTATCGATAGGCTTACGCAGAACGTAAAATTGAAGATGCGATTCACCTTGTCCGCTACTTTGAACAAGTGGCTATGATATGTCACTAGATATCTCAACTGATCCTTGGCCGTGGGGTCACAAGCATCAATGGCCTCCAGTTGCCTGGCCAAGCCATCAAAGTGGATTTCCATCTGGGTGCCGCAGAAACTAACGAGGTACTGACTCAACATAAGGGCGGCCATAAGCAACTGACACGAGAAAGTCTGAAGGATCCACGCAGCACTAAAGCCGAGGACTGAGCCTTGGATCTGCCACGGATACCAAGTGCTGCTTTGAATCTCGTAGCTCAGCACCTTTGACTCCGTCATAAAATATTCCCAAAGCATTAGGGTCAACGGTAATGAATCATAGTAAACAATTGACAAAGAGAAGGCAATCACTAATCCTTTGATAAATCGCGTATACGCCTTGTAGTACATGCCAGTCCTATGTGAATTCACTTTGGCGTGTTTAAACAACTCCTCAAAGTCTCCCAGCATCTCCTCGATTTGTGGCTTAAAGTACAGCAGCTTCCATAGGTTGAGGGTCCCCACAATGGTAAATCCGAGCATGCTTCCCACAGTGGCTAACTCCGCCACATACCGAATGGGATCCTTGGATGCTCTATCGACATGATAGCCATACATGATGCATCCGATATTGTGATACACCAAATGAAGGATTCCCACCATAAGGAGGATGCGTTTGACCAACGAATATTGTTCTGCCGATGATTGTCTGCCTTTCCACTCGTATCTCGGCAGTAGTGCCATTCGACACACCCAATCCTGGTACATCATAAAGTCCTCTAGCTGCATCTGGTTCGGGATTATAACTGCCTTGTCAAGCCAATTTTTCTTGTGAATCGTCGTAATTGGTTGGATAATCTACTGTGTGAACAGACAACTGTTTTGCCTACGCAAATTGGTCATTAGAGAAAATTTGAAATTCATAAGAAAAAGCCATTTGCAAATCAGCTGTGTAATTGTTTAAAAGGTCTAATAATGTTGCCGAAATTACTCGAATTTAATATTTTATAAGAAATAATATCCAAAATGTTGTTAAGGGGTTAATAATTAATATTTCAAAGATAAATTTTCAAGCTAATTCATTAAATTATTTCCAATAAAACTTATTAAGTCAATGAAATTATTATAGTCTTTGTTTTGACCTTATTTTTAAACGAATAATGGCATATATTCCCCCTCAAACTTACCGCTATGGTCACCTCAGTTCCCAAATAGCAAATGACAAAGTTGTATACCACAAAGGCTGCCAGACCATTAATGTACTTAAAGGCTGAGGCCAGGTCAAGAAGCAGCACTGCCACACTTGTCATGCAAATGGCAACCGTGGCACAGATTAAAGCAGCCAAAAAGGAGAAGTTCAGAATGTGATTGACTTGGTCGCCCAAGTTCAGAATTTGACAATGGTACACAATTAGCTTCCTTAAAGTCCGATGAGCATCCGGATGACGGGAGTCCAGAGCGAGTAATTGCTCAGACAGGGCGTCGTAGTGCATCTTCAAGTTATAGGTAACTATGCAAAGTATATGATGGGTGGCCACGGAGAAGGCCACACCCTCAATGGAGGAGAGAACTGTGCAGAGGAATGCTAGGCTGTATCCCAATGCCGAGCCGTGGGTTCTCCAGGGATACCATGTGTTGATCTGCAGCTTATATTGAATTTCCTTTCCTTCCAGATACTCGTACAATAGTCCCAGCAGGGCAGCACCGTTATAGTACGCGCAGAAGGCAACATAAAAAATAAACTCGTATTTCATGAAACGATTGGCCAATTTGAAGTAATGCTGCCGGCGATAATGCATTTCCCTGGGTCTTGGATATAGCTTTTCTAGCTGCGTGAGCACTTCGTCGATCTCAGAACGGTAATGCGTCAGGGCAAAGATATTACAGATTCCTATGGAGGTAAGCATGAAGGCTCCGGTAGCCTCCGATAACTCCGCTACAAAACTGGACGTGTCAACGGCCTTGCGACCCACCAACTGCCAGTGCACAATTTCTCCGATATTTTGGTACACCAAAAATACAGTTCCAAGGACAAAAAGCACCTTCTTAGCCTTTACGTGTGAAATTATCTCTGCTGAGCGACTATTCCACCGAAATCGCGGCACGAAACCCATTCGACAGGCCATGTCCGGATACTTCATATAGTCCTGCAGGTGCATTGTGTTTCAAGCTCAAACCGACTTTGAGTTGTTTTAAAATCTGCAGTCTTTTATTCGTCAGATTGTCAACCCTAAATTATTAATTTTTAATCAGTTGCGTCACAGGTCCTGAGAACAGGCAACTGTTACTTTGGATAATTGCGGAAAATGGGAATATTGAGTATATAATAATGAGAAGGATAGATGTACATTTTTTTATATAGTATATATATTTCCCTGATAGTATAAAGATTAAACTCACCGCTATGGTGACCTCTGTGCCCATGTAACAGATGACAAAATGGTAAACAAGAAATGCAACAAGCCCGTTGAGATACTTGAAGGCAGATACTACATCAAGAAGTAATATAGCCATGCTCGTCATGCAAATGGCACCTGTGGCGCATATCAAGCTGCTCAGAAAGAAGAAGTTAAGAACACTATTCACTTGCTCTCCGATTCGTAGAATTTGGCTGTGGTATTCGATCAGATTCCTCAGCTTCTGATTTGCATCGGATTGACGAGAGCTCAGGGCGAGCAGCTGACTGGCCAGGGCGTCAAAATGCAGTTTAAGTTGAAAGGTCAATATGCAGATAGTGTCCAGAATGATAAGGGCACTTCCCACGCCCACAAAAGAGGCAAGGAGTATGCTGAGATAACATACACCGAAGCCAAGCGGTGATCCTTTTACTTTCCAGGGATACCAGGTGGTCAGCTGCAGCGAGTAACTTGGTTCCTTGTTTTTCATTAGGTATTCGCACAACAGACTTATAAGCGGCGAGCCATTATAATAGACATCAAAAAGAATGTAAAATACAAACTTAAATTTCATCAGACCAATGGCCGTTTCGTAGTAATGCTTAAAGCGATAATCATTTTCTCTAAGTCTGGGATATAGCTTATCCAACTCCATGAACACCGCCTCAATCTCAGGGCGAAAAGTCGTGAGAGCGTATATATTGCACATTGCCACGGAATGGAGCATCAGAGTGCTAGTCGCCTCCGAGATTTCTGCCACGAAAACCATCGTATCACTGGCCCTGCGACCCTCCTGGTTCCAATATACGAGAACACCAAAAATCTGATAGGTCAGGAAGCACTTTCCAAGATTAAACAGAATTCGCCTGGCCTGTGGATATCGCAATCCATCTGCTGACCGCCCGATCCACTGAAATCGTGGCAAGAAACACATCCGGCATGCCATGTCCAAATATTTCATATAGTCCTGGAACGGCATTCTGTTCTGGACAACAACTAATTTGATATTGCGTCAAAATATAGAAACGTTCAGACCGTAAGCTATGGCTGAACCTAATTGAGTCATTAGAAATCAACTAAAGTCCTGAGAACAGACAACTGCTTTTGCTCCTCAGGTATAATGAGGAAAAGGGTGGGTTGATTTGTTATATAATCAAAATGGTATTTAATGTGTAAATTCGTGTATTTAGTTATATAATCTCACTTACCGCAAAGTTTACCTCTGTGCCCATGTAAGATAATACAAAATGGTATAGGACAAAGGCCACTACACCTATGATGGCCTTAACAGCAGATGCTAAATCCAGCAGGAGCACGGCAATACTCGTCATGCAAATTGCTATTGCGGAACCAACTAAAGATATCACAAATATAATGTTAAAAATGTGATTGAATTGCTCTCCAAGCTCCAGAATTTGCCTATGATAGACAACCAAATATTTGAGCTTCTTGTGGGCCTTGGGATGACGGGAATCTAGACTCAGTAACTGACTCGCCAGGGCATCGTAATGCAGTTTTAGCTGGAAGGTAAATATGGTGACAAAATTGACGGAGGCTAAACTCATGCCAACGCCTATGAAAGAGCCAAGGGCTTCGCTGCAAAAAGCTGCACTGAACCCGACTGCTGAACCATGAGCCTTCCATGGATACCACGACTTTGTCTGCGCCCTAAAACTCAGGTTTTGTGCTTCCCTTAGATATTCCCATAGAAGCTGCAAGATGGGAAAACCGTTGTAGTATACCAAAAATATAACATAAAACAAATACTGCAGCTTCATTAGAAATAATGGTAACTCGAAGTAGTGCTGGCAGCGATAGTGCCTTTGACCGGGTCTGGGATACAGGTCTTGTAGCTTCTTGCACAACGCCTCGATCTGAGGACGGTTATGCGTGAGTGTCAAGATATTAACAAATCCGCAAACGCATAGCATAAGATATCCGCACATCTCTGCTAATTCTGCCACGAATAATTTCGTATCCTTCAATGTTCGTCCGTGGAGATACCAATATATAAGCTGTCCAAAATTCTGGTAGCCCAGGAGAAAGGTGCCGAGCAGAAAAATAACCTTTTTATACAGCTTGTGGCTAGATTTAGATGTTGGCCGTCCTGTCCATTGAAATCGAGGCGTAAAAGCCATGCCGCAGGCCTTGTCAAGATACTTTGTATAGTCATTAAACTGCATCCTGTGCACTGTGACCTTCTTAACCGTCTGACAGACTTTAATACTTTGATTTACGAAACCTAATGGACTCATTTTTAAACAGTTTTCGCCAGAGGTCCTGAGAACAAGCAACTGTTGTGGATTTATTATATATTATACTTCAAAATCATTAAGGTTTCGATTATCGTTTTTTATAAGTATAAGTATTTATATATAAGTATTTATTTAACGTATACATATAATATTAAATTTAATTTAGACTTTAAATTAGAGTCCACGAATTTTATATACTTTTAAAAACCCCTAAAAGCGGCTAAATACTATTTTAAATACTTAACATTTCGAATAATTATTTAAATAATCCACAAGACAGACAAATAAAGGTAATATAAAAATCAGAATTTACTCACCGCCAAAGTAACTTCAGTTCCCATATAGCAGATGACAAACTGGTAGAGGACGAAGGTCACCAGACCACTGATTGATTTAAAGGCGGATACCACATCCAGCAGGAGTACCGCGACACTTGTCATACAAATGGCAATCGTAGAACCAATGAGGCTACTCGCAAAATTAAAGTTCAGGATGACATTGAATTGGTCTGCAATCTGGAGAATGCGACTGTGGTGGGCTATCAGACTCCTCAGCTGCTCCTTGGAATCGGAATGTCGGGAGTCAAGATTCAGTAACTGACTGGCCATGGCATCGTAATGAAGCTTTAGCTGAAAGGTGAATAGGCATACCAAATTCTGAGTGACTATGCTAAAGCCCACGCCCACGCATGAAGCAGTGACTATGCTGAGGTAAGCCAGGCCGAATCCCATAGATGAACCGTGGACTTTCCAGGGAAACCAGGTGTTGGTCTGTGTCCTGAAGCTCAGCTCCTGACCTTCTTCCATATGTTCCCAGAGAAGCATCAGGAGGGGCGCACTATTGTAGTATGTGTAAAATATCATATAGAATCTAAACTCGCATTTCATTATGAAAATGGCTATTTTGTAGTAGTGCTGGCTGCGATAGTGCCTTTCTGTGGGATCAGGATATATCGCCTGAAGTTCCTCAAGCACCGCCTTGATCTGCGGTTGGTTCTTTATTAGAGCATATATATTGGCGAATCCCACCAGCGTTAGCATCAGAGATCCGCACATTTCCCCGATTCCGGCCACAAATGCAGCCGTATCCTTTGCTTTGCGCTCATAAAAATACCAATATAGAAATACACCAAAAATTTGATATAGCGAACAAATGATACCCAGTATTAGGAAAGCCTTTCTGACAACTATGTGCGGATCCTTGCCTAAATGCCGTTTAGCCCATTGATAGCGGGGTATGCAAGCCATCTGACATCCCATATCTATGTACTTCAAATAATCGTGGAACTGCATTCTGCTTAAAATTAAGACTGACTTTGCTTTTAAAAAAGACAAACCTTTATATGGGTTTTCTTTTTCAGGGTGTAATTGAGCAATTTTAATTTAAAAGTCCTGAGAACCTGCATGTGTTCATGGATCGGAAATCAGTGATGGCCGTTCGGCTGTATCTAAATGAAATCCTAATATAAGGTTTAATAAAAATTAATCTGATTCATCAATGAAAGGATGAAATTGTAGTAATTGAATAATTGAAAATAACAAATAATTATATTAAGGAAATAACACCACATTGAAACGATTTAAAAGTATTTTCGAATGCCTAAAATTTAATTTTAGCATCTCATTTATTTAGTAGGTGTGCTCCCATAAGCGTTAGTTTATTTATTTCGTTAATATTTGTGGCAAGCTCGTTATGCGATGGCTTTGAGCTGGTTGTCGGGTTTTTATGCGCACGTCTATCGCTGCTGATATCGGCAGACAGACAAGTGCCGCTCGTTCTGCACTCCATTTCCGGCGGAAGTCCGCACAAGAAGACATTTTTATGTACCTACATGCTGTGCCTGCATGTGTATTGTACTTGGCGCTTGTTTACTTCTTTGTTTATGGGCCTTACCCTCGGCTCGTTTACGAGTCCATCCTATTGCCAGTTTTTATTGTTTCTTTTATTTTGCGGTCTACTTGGTTGCGCCTCATATGCTCCATGCTTTGTGCTCCCAAACCCAGGTCCTTATTCCTCGCTCCGCTACGTTCTTGCCCCAGGATATATGTATGCTGGAGCGTTTTTGTTTGCTATTGATTTATGGTTTGGTGATTTCGCTCCTTGTGCGGGATTTTCTGTTTACTGTCGACGTCTCATCAGCGTTTTGTTGCGGTAATTAAACTCTGATTGCTTTTCAATTGTTTTTATTGATTGGCAGAGTTGGCACTTCTTTTTTAATCGGGCTTCTGTTGATTCGCAATTAGCCACCGACTACGAGTCCAAGGGACTGACTTAAATTCGTTTGAAAATTCCTTTCCCTTTCTGGGTCTGCTGAAAGAGAGAGAGTGCAGAGTAAAGTGGAATTTATGAAGACAAACAAAGGCGGAAAACTTGGCAGGACTCGACCCGGCCAATTGCCAAAGGACTCAAATCGAGCGGCAGCTGCGCGTAATGGACAATTTGAATTATCCGTCCGTCGTCGCCGGTGGCGGCGGTGGAGGAGTGTGAGTAATAGTTTTGGCAGCCCGCGCCTTTTTGGCCAGGCCAGCAATTTATGGAGATCCACGAGCCAAGGGCCACTACATTTTGGCCAAGAGCCGTAGCCAGAGCCAGGCCATAGACAGAGCCAGAGCCGGGTCACATTCATCTCCTTCGTCCTGGACGCTGCTGACAAGTGCAAAGGCAAAGTTATGGGCCACCAACTCAGACAACTCGCAACTGTTGGACTTATCGATCGGATGGGCGGGCCTTTTAAACTAATTAAGCCCCGGTAAGAGGAACAACACATGCTACTAATTTGCGAAATTAACGTGTTTGTTTTGGCCGCTCTCGAAATAAATTACCCAAAGAGAAAAAAAGAACAAAATTACAACTGGCCAAAGGTGAGGGCATTGGCCATAAATTCGCATCGAAAGCGAATTCCGTGCTGCAACTTGTTTACTCCCACAAAAAAGGTTTGCCTCCTTTTTCGATCCCGATCCCGCTCCCATTCGCCCGGGGGCCAGAAATTACAGCCAACTGGGAAATTTATGTGCAGCTCCATGGAAATTAAACGCTCTCCGGGCCGCCGGCCCCAGCACAGCTGCTCGGAGTTCCGGCTTCCTGAGGCGCTGCTATCCTATTTTGACAAGGATCTATGAAAATAGTGTGAAATATTATTGTTCCACTCCCCCCCGCTTGGCATTCTAAACTGCTAAATTAAGATAAATGAACACACTTAGCCCTGGAAATTTATTTGTTTTGATAAGCGGGCATTGAGTCTGGTCAGAATCGTAAACGGAAAGCGCCTTACAAATAAATCGTTTGGAATAAACATATGTAAGATATCTGAAAGGATACCGACTTTAATTAAAAACGGACAAAAGGAAGGTCTTAAAATTGGACCATATTTTTTGTATTTCTTCTTTGAATTGATATAAAATATAAATACTCTCTAATATTATGAATTTGCTATACTTTTAGTCAACTTTTTTAATAAGCCCGAAAAGATCAACAACAGTGGAACAGGACTCGCACAGTCCAAATGACTTTGGCTAATAAATAAAGTTCTGTGATGCCCAGGTAAACACTCGGCATGACCCACAAAAAGTTTGTGTCCAAATCAACAGAAAGCAGAAAGTGCCAGCGAAACCCAACCAGAAATAAAAGATCTCCCAAAACTTGGGCGAAGTAGTTGGGGCCGGAAATTGTTTGCTGATGTTGCTTAGATTTTTTCCTGCAATTAGTTAACCCATAAACGGAAAGTGTTGCATATGAAATATATGACCACAGAATGCCAACAAATTGCCGGAGGCCGGTTAACGAATATTTATGCAAGAGTAAAATTACAAAGGAAAAGACCAATAGAGTACGCTGTATTTATACAAAAATAAAACTATGTAAGGGTCTTGAAATTATACTATATTTTGATTAAATTAAATTCTTTACAATTTAATTCATTACATTATTAAAAAAAGATATTTTATCTATAAAAGAAAATTATAATTTAGTCATAATTCAAAGACTTCTGTTTGCTTGTCAAAGCATCTATCAGACTTCTTTTTAATTGAAAAATATTGAAAATAAATAGATTTGCCTGTCTTAAAGGTTGATATATTTAAATTAATAAAAGATTAGTTACCTAAAATTAAATGCTTTATAAATCACATAAAGCAATGACTTGGAAAGCCACTTAACGGAGACACCTTCCGTGGTTCGTGGACCCGTGAAAGTTTCGTTTTTGTCTTTGGAAACACATCTCTGGTTTCTGTTTGAAGGTAGCACCCTGGCCAAAATGTTGTCTGAAATGCCTTGGCTTAATTTATCTTGTTGTCAGGCTGGCAGCTTGGCAGCAACAAATGCAGCCGCAATAGTTGAATTACTCGCACACACGCTTAGACCGAAACTTGGCCAGGTGAACTGAACTCTTGGTGAAAGTGAAACTGGGTCGCAAGAAAGTTTTCGGCGCCGCCCACCTTCTGAATTTTTTTTCCCGGTGTGGTAGGGGTTGGTAGAGGGACAACAAGATAAAACGGACACACACCCAATGTGTTTTTCGTTTTTACGGTGAGTCAGTTTTTTGGGGGAGAAGAGAGCTAGTGTGTGAGTGTGAAATAAAATGAAGAAAATTGTTGCCTACTTGGGAGGGGGCGGGGGAAGACAACCCCCACACATACAGGAAGGAAGTAAGGTTTTTGGGGGCCCCCAAAAAGATGGCCAAGCAATTTGTTAACAGGTCGAGCAGAGAGAGAGACAGAGACCGTCTCACTGCAAATGTAATTTACTGCCAGACGATATATGCCCGGCCATAGAAATATTTTGGCCGGAATTTATTTGCGGCCATTTTAGCAGAAGTAAAACCAAATGAATTTAAAGATCCCTGCAACCTATTACAAAATACCCTTAAAAATGTGAGTTGTCGTTACCCATTTTACCAAATGCCAGTCTTAAATTGTATTTATTTGGCTTCTTTGTCTAGACTATCTCCGTGGTGACATTTAAAAACTGCCAAGCTTGTGTTTTGGTAATGCTCCTCGGACTGTCAAGAGTGCCAAAAAAAAATTAGAGGGACTTCCATGGAGAGGGAAGCTTATAAAAATGCAAGAGTTAAATAATTAATGCCTTTATATTTATATTAACTAAAATGGTTACGAAACTCCAAATATTATTGTTTAGCAAGTGTTTTAGAGATCTTTTTTGATTACAAATTTTAAAACTAATCACGGCAAAGCTGATGGAAGAACCTTCACGCTCTCCTCCAAGGACTTCTGAGCAAAATCGATCCCCTCCTTGGCATTCTCTTGCAGGACAGGTATTAACTTGGCCAATGCCTCCTGTTCAGCGTCGCTCATTTTAGGAAGTGGTCGGATGCTCTTGACCCCATCCTTTCCCAGTTCCAGTGGACTAGCAAAGTAAGGGGCATCCGTCAGCTCCGAGGCAACAAAGGCGCACTCAACAGCGCCCTCCTCTCCACTCATACCCGACATCAATGAGTACACGAATCTGGCTCCGGCATAGGCCATCGACAGGGTGGCTGATCCGTTGCCCGCCTTGGCCTTGACCACCTCTGTTCCCGCCTCCTGGATGCGATGAGTAAATTCTTGGATCACAGCGGGACCGCCCGTAAATTGTGGATGGCATTGCGAGAAGAGCGGTAAAATGGTGATCCCAGCATGTCCACCAATCACAGGAATATCCACTTGATCCGGCGAAATGTTCATATAGTCAGCGATGAACTTCTCCGAACGCGCCACATCCAATAAGGTAATCCCGAAGAGGCGTCGCGGATCAAAAACCCCATTAGCTTTCAGAACCTCTGCTGCAGCTGGCACAATCATATTTACAGGATTGGTAATAAAGGCGAGCAGTGCTCCGGGACAGGCCGCGCTAACGGCAGTGGCCACTTTAACGGCCACTTGGCCATTGGCGGCCATCAGCTGTTCCCGCTGCATTCCCGGTAAGCGCGGCATTCCGGCGGCCACAACCACCAGATTGGCTCCACTTACCGCCGATTCCAGCTGATTCTCACCCGAGAAACTGGTCACTATTCCCGGCTTGCTGATATGCGACAGGTCAGTGGCAATACCCTTCATCTCGTTGAGATCGTGCAACACTAGTTCTTTAATGCCCTGAGCACCGCGCAGGAGTAGCGACAAAGGCTGGCCGATTCCTCCGCCAGCTCCCACGACAGCCACTTTGAAGGTGCGGCGGGAAAGGCGCCATGGGGCGGCTAGAGAGATTTTTGATAGAAGCTTAAGGTTGCCTTGTAACATCTTGTTTTGATTGAAATAAATTTTAGGACTGTTTGACGTTTGACTTAAGAATCGGACAAATCTATGTGTTTTTAGTTATGGGAAATATCGATGGCTAAACCATATACATAAGTATCGATTAATTAGCAACTATTCAGTCATTGAAAGTAAAGAGAAGATTTTGTAAATTATTTAATACCTTTGAAGTGATTTTTATGTATTTTATTATTTTACAGTAAGTAAAAAATATTAAAAATCCATAAATCCAGGCTCTGTTGTAAATCTGTTAAAATAAAAGGAGAAACATCAATATTATGAAATATATTTAGAGAAATCTCACGTTCACTGGCTTTTCCATTGAAATTGTCCTAAGCTTTTGATTTTAAAATTTTATGTTTGACAATGTTTGGCCTTTTAAAATGCAGTCAGCCGCTGTTAGGAAAATTGTACACCAGCAATAGTAACCGGCGGGGCATTAAGGTCACCATCGTGGGCGCGGCTGGCGGCATCGGACAGCCGCTGTCCCTCCTGCTGAAGCACAATCCCCACATCGAGCACCTGGCGGTGCAAGATCTACGAAATACTACAGGAGCGGCGATGGATCTTTCGCACATCTCCACCCCGGCGACGGTCTGCCCATTCGAGGGCGAAAAGAGCCTTAAAAAAGCCATGCTCATGGCGGACATTGTGGTGATTCCGGCTGGCCTGCCTCGCAAGCCAGGAATGAACCGGACCGATTTGGTAAACGTGAATGCCTCCGTGGCGGCAGATGTTGCCCTCGCCGCCAGCGAAGTGTGTCCCGGGGCCTTTCTTGCTTTCATCACAAATCCGATAAACATAATTGTGCCCCTCGCGGCCACAATCCTCAAGGCCAAGTGCCACTATGATCCGAACCGCCTCTTTGGCGTCACCAGCCTCGACGTGGTACGTGCAAAGACCTTTGTGGGGGACGCTCTCAATATTAACCCGATGAAAGTGGAGGTGCCGGTGATTGGAGGTCACACCGGTACAACCATCCTGCCTATCCTGTCGCAGTGCAAGCCCGCCTACAAGGGCACCGATGAAGAATGGAAGACGTTGCTTGCCCGCATTCGGGAAGCGGGCACCGAGGTTGTCAACGCGAAGAAAGGCGAAGGATCGGCCACCCTCTCGATGGCCTACGCCGCTGCCCGGTTCGTTAACTCCCTGATCAAGGCTATCAAAGGTAGTGATGAACCCATCGTGGAGTGCGCCTATGTAGAATCCGAGGCCACCGAGGCCCAATTCTTTGCCACGCCGCTCGTCCTGGGGCCGCGGGGCATCAAGGAAAACCTTGGACTGCCCGATATGGACGATAGAGAGTCGGAGGCCTTGGAGGAAATGCTGCCGTTGCTGAAGAAAAACATAGAGGTTGGCATTAAGTTGGGAAATGACTATGCGGGCCAGGATTAAAAAATTAACATTTGGTTTTTTCGGAATTTTAATTAATTGTTCAAATAGAAAAAGGATATCGCTAGTCAAAATCAAAATACCGATATTCTTTATAATTGCTTAGTTCGTTTGTAAACACAATTTAATAAAAAAAAACTGTTTTCTGTCCTGATTATTTTATGAATTATAATTGATATTTAAATGTTGATGAATTTAAATTTAAATTAAAGGGAACATTTAAAGAACTGTTTTGAAGTTTAACGCAAATTTAATACTCTCTGTCTAGTGTAACCAAATGTCTCCTTTAAGGAACCGTTTAGTGGCCTCTTCTTCTTTGGCCAAATGTCGAGTCCCGGGCTAAAAAGCCACAGACGCAGCTGGAAGCTTTGAAAGCGACCCAAGTACTGGCAGACGCTCCTCCATCAGGCAGGGCGCACCCAGTGGAGCCGCAAATCTTTGCGGTCTCGTCTTAATGGCTAAGAAATTGTGATTTATGCCTCGAGATTTGTACATTTACACTGCCACTGCCTGACTTATGCGTATGTGCACAGCGTACACACTTACCATATACTTATATTTAAGTTGATGAACATGATTTACTTCCTTGTTGGACTTAAGCAACTTGGCAAGGGGTAAAACTTACAGAAAGTTTGCCATTTTGATATGTAAGTGCTGTGGGTATTCCTGGATCTAAAGCATTAATTACTTAATTAGTAGCAGAATTTATTTTTCCCACCCAGTCAAAGGTGGCTAAATTAGTTTTCATGTTCAACTGAATTACATTAATTGAATTCGGGTCGGGTCTCGACATCCTTTTCGGTGTCGCTTTCTAGGTGAGAGGGTGAGTGCAGTGTTGATGGCAGAAAAGTGTCTGAGTCGACAGTTTTATTGCTGTCGACATGAAAACTTTACGTTTTTTGGCTTGCGGAGCCCTAGAAGGCTTGTTATGTAATTAGATTCGTCGTCGCCATTGTTGTGGCATGGTCGATGTTATTATATTGTCACCAACTCTACGAAGGTCAGTGATTTACAACCCAAGATATTTGGCGTTTTAATTAGCGTAAAGGAAAGGATTTCAAAATCCAAGCTTGTGGTGCTAAAAATTATTTTTAATTTGAAATTGAACTTGAATAATTGGTAGAGACTCTACCAAGTCGTACCAAGAACTCAATTCAGGCTTCTCCATATATTTTTGTACACCATACTTTACCCTTCTTATTTCATCTAAAAGATATTGCTATTAACCGCAAAAACTTCCCTTAAAGTTAAAGCTTCCTTTTTGGCCAAACTCATAGCCCTTAGCAATTGCTTATTTTGCCTTCACCACTTTATTGTTACCAGTTTGTTGCCTAGGTGGGCAATAATTTACAGAAATTATACATGACCACTTAAGTTGTCATTAACGTTAACGACCGCCGCCGAACCAAACCGAACCGAACGGCGGCCAAAATGTGTGTCGAGGCATTATGAAATGTTTAACAGCCTCGCCTGAGGGCCGCCAATGAAAGAGCGTGTGCAATTTTTGTTGTCGGCGAAGCCTCCTCCTGTCGACGACTCCGGGCAAGAGCTGAAGCGGTAGCTGGAGCTGGAGCTGAGAGCCTCATAGTGGTCTGGCCCGGCCGGGTAATCCAAAATTAATGGCCTGTCAGTCATACTCGTGCTACAATTTTAGCCCACTTTGGGGCTCCAACCGGAGCTGCAGCTACAGCTGCGATTTCGTCTTAGTATATATATGTATGTAGTATATATATAGAGCCGGTGGTGTGCTACATCCTTTCTTTGTGTAAATTTCCGCTTTCCGTTTTTCGGAAAAGTAGACCAAGACCGAGCTTAATCGAAAACGTATGAATGCAGCCAAGATCCTAAGAGGCCTCAAATCTGAAGATGGGACTTGAGTTTGGTATGGGTAAAGTGCACTTACTACAAATAAGGAACCATAAACTATTTAATGGATAATTAATTATACCTAAAACTAGGTTTTATTATTACCTTTAGAAATATATAATAAAAGCTTTAGTATCTATGTATAGTATTTCTCTATTTTTAGAATATTTTCTTTGATTTAAACCGATTTTTAGCTTTCTACAAATTTTATGAAGTTGAATAAAATCAATAAAAAACCTAAATATATATTTTAAATTGACCACCGAATTTATATTAACGTGATTTTTATGAGTTAAAGAATTTCCTTTGGCCCATCCCTAGGCCAAAGCCACAGCACTTAAGCGCCTTTCGTGTTGCGCTTTTCAGCTCTCTTTTGGGCCAAAGGAAGACCAAGAGCAGGAACAGACTGTGGTTAGAGCAGCCAAGTTATTACAAGCGCAAAAATATTTTCACTTAAGTAGCTGCCACCATTTCGCTCAATTTATTTCCAACATCACGATCTCATTCCCTTTTTTTTAATTTTACACACAATTTTCGTGTAATGTTTGGCTTTGAGCTCCTTGCTCCTTTCAGGCAGGAACTGGAATTCTGCAAAAGCGCTTCGTAATATTTAATTGAATATTTTTTTTCTATTAAATGTTGTATTCGAGCATTTCTCCTCGGGCTGCCAGTCCTCACAATAAATCATGCATTCATCGTGGACTTCCCCCCAAAACCCCGATGCACATAAAATGCCCAGACTTCCAGATGCAAAAATCTGTGCAAATTTGTTGGACACTTGACTGCTACTCATACATGCATTTGTTTGCCGTGGGTGGGTGCACCTTTTTTCATGCCATTTCCGGGTCAACTGAGCGGAGGCGTCCTGGCCTTCTTCCTTCTGTCAGAGTGGGCGTGCCCCCACCTCAGAGTATGAGACTCTGGGGAATGAATGAATGAATTTTATAACCATTTTTTGACATCGTTTTGCAAAATACATTTCTGTGCACTTGGGCATTTAACGATGTGTAAAAACGTTTGCAATTTCGGTTAATTGAATTGTTGCTTTATGCAATTTTATGGTGTCTGCATGGACACAGCCTCTAAAGGGAATATATTGCTACGGAATGGCAAATGTGAGGCTGCACTGATAAATGTTATGCTGAAGGAAATAATTTAATATTATTTATAATTGATGCTTAATATTTATATAATAGAAACTAGTTTAATTACTATTTAATCATGCATGATGCCGGAGTATTATAATTTATTGTTATTGTTAGACAAATTCTCTAATGTAATTTAATGTAGAGACAAATTGTAAAATTAGATATTCAATCATTTGATTTCAAAGTAAAATATATTAAATTTCCTCTTTTCCTTTAATACGTATAAAGTAAACTCTACTAGTTGCTATCGAAACATTGCCTGGCAGATGCACATAATCATCAAGACCATCTAAGTACCGCCTGGAGAAAGTGTTTAAGAAAAGACCCATCGCCGCCATCTACGAGCTCTGATTATCTGTAAATCAAATGTAATGAGATACAGTTTGAGCTAGGATTACACTTACACGACTTACACGCCAACTCTCCCGGGGCAAATGGAAGGGCAAGGACGGAGTGGTTATTTTTACGGCCTCAGCGGAATACGAAGTGCGAGCTTTGTTAGAAATCGGCTGGCAGGACATCCCTGGGATTTAGGGTCGACGGCGAAGCGAGTGACCCATAAAATATCACGTATACGCAGGGCCGGCCAGGCCCCTTCGGCCGCTTGGCCGCAGGAGGGCGCATGATGAACTAACACGAGCATATGTTTGTGTGTGCGGGGATGCGTTTTTATGATTTGTGGCATAAGGCCCGGGCGAGCGGCAGCTGATTGTAAATCTATGCGGGCTTCCCGAAAACCGAAACCTCCACTGCGGTTACTCAGGCCCGGAGAATGGGGAATCGTTTAAAACTGATGGGAGGGGAAAACTGGGGTCTAGGACCAGTACGGTGGCAGGGGTAGGGATTATATTCGCTGGGGTCGAGTCCTCTGCGGTTTCGCAAGCTGTCGCCTTCATCTTTAAACTTTAATGGCCAGCCAAAAGTTTTCGGCCTCGTCTAAGCTTTAGTCAACAAAGACTCGGGCACGTCTTGGCCAAGGCCCAGATGCTTCCGTTCCTATTCCCGATTCCCACCATATACCCCGCTCCACCGCTGTTAATTCCCAGTACGTGTCCTGTTAGCGAAACGTTTTCCAAATATTTATTTATTATTTACTCTCGTCCACCTTGTCGGCCTTCAAGAAGCAAGAGGCAAAAGGAACAAGCGCTGTAAGAAAGAATAAACTAAAAATGGTGCGGGCCAAATTTGATTTAGCTGCTCCCTGACATCGGGTCTTAGTGGCTCTATTTATCTACGTGACGTTTTCGAGGCTCTTTAGCTGGATAACAACTGAAAGCTGTCAAACATGGCGTATACTTAATATTAATTACTGTAAACAGCAGCACCAGAAATGTTGTCTCCGCTAATCTTCCATCATGGTCTTTCAATTTTTTTCTTTTTTGTATCTTTTTTCGAGCAAGAAAAGATTATGACTTCGATATGCTGTACGAATAAAGGAAATAAATGCATTGCAAGCAACATTCTAGCATATTTCAAGGTACTTTCCTCAAGCAAAGTTAAGTAATTGTCTAATTAAGTCATTAAGTAAATTCCTTTTACCGCTTTTTGCTGAATAATGTTCAAATCGCATTCCAAACTAAGCTAATTACCTTTAATATGGCCAAGGAACTCCTCGTGTCGGACTCATGGCGATGAAGGTGATTGATGTTCCTTTTGGGAAAACCCGGAACTGCCTTAAAGTTAATATTATTTTTCCTTAAAGAATCGTACATTATTAATATACATATACAAAATATATATAAATGTATTTCCTTTTAATAATTTGTTTTAATTATTATTTATCTTTGTATAACTCTTTTCTTTTACTTTCGGTTACAGGTTGCTTTTCCTTAGATTTTCAATAAATTAAAAGCTCCCCTTAATTTTTCTCACAGTGCCAACACTTTCATTTCATGTAAGTGAAGGGCCAGACAGAAATCTTCGACATGCATTGAGAGCGTAAACCATGCCCCACCACTTGCAATTAACACTTAAATTAATTCATATTAATTAAGGCTCATGGACGGGACCAAATGAGAACACACTTAATGCCCGGGGGCTGTTAGCTTTTATGGGACTCGAATAGAATCAAGGGCGGGACGGACTCCCAGACTCGGTCTAACAAATACTGACCTCAACAAGGCAAATGTAATAAATAAGGAAAAGGCCCAACAAATTGGTTGTGCGGATGCGGGGGTAAATGGGCAAACCCTGACCAGACATAACAACATTCATTAATAAGCACAAACGAAAATGGTGGCCCAGCTGGATATAGCTTAGGGAGAAGAGAGGAAAAAAGCTCAGAGGTTATATCGTGAAAATATCGTATTAAAACGAAAGGCATAAAATACAAAAACTTTCTTTCAGATTAAATTCAGCTAAGAAATACATAAAATATTATGTCTCAGTCTGTTAAATAAATATTTTTATATAGACTCAAAATCTATATATTACTCCCTTTTGCTCATCCCTAAAATGTCTCGAACCAAAGAAAAGGACACGAAATATGAAACAAAAAACAAAACCCTTAACCCCCGCCAAATGGAGGCAACAAAGCATAACGAAAGCACGCATAATATTAATAACATTTAATAAGTTGCTGGCATTAGCAAGGCTTGGGTAAGGGTGTATGGCTGGGCAAATAAATGATTTGGTAATTATGATGAATTTTTAAAAAGTATCAAAAGCTGGCAAACATATTCAACACAGACCCTTATAAATATAATCCAAATTAGGCAAACTTCAAGTCATTTAACAAATTAACCTTCATTTAAAACATTTCTACACCATTTAACAAACGAAATTCGTCTAGGAATCGTCCCTGGGTATATTTTCGGCCAACACTTTTCTGTCAACGAAATTAAGCATAAACATTTTCACACCTTTTGGGCCGCCGTCAAGCTGCTTTTTGGAAATACCCTTTGTTTCATTGTTGTCGCTGACAGGAGAACAGTTGTAACTGATGTCAAGTTGACATTAAGTTTTTCATAAAATTCTGCCAGCAATTGCAAGTTAGCATCAAGAGCTGGGCAATAAGACCAACAAAACTGGAGTGGCACTGAAAGTTTCTGACATTTCACAAAAGTAAAACGCAAAATGTGCTGCGAAATTAAAAGGGAAATATGCTGAAAAGGGTCCGGAGGCTTAAATTTATATGTATTAAATGAGATTATTATATATTTTCATATTTAAAATGATATTTCTGATTTACAATTAAATTACAATATATTCTTTATAGCTTAAATGGTACATTTACCAACTTTAGCAACTTAACGCCCATCATCAGTACCCCTGAGTTGAGAGCAAATAGTAACTCCCTACTTCTTAAGTGAACAATCTCTTAATGTGTGTGCCATTCAAGTAAATTTCAAACATGTCCCAGATTCCCAAGCGAAACTTTCAGGCGTAAATTTCAATCAAGCAGACTAATGCGAGTGGGTGCCACGCCCACATACAATTCCGATATATACAAGGATACTCGTAGCATACAGCCAGGTAGCTGCTCCTAATATGTAGATGCGGATATATATTTTGTGGTAGTTCTCAGACGGGGCACAGGTGTTGGCAACTACACGACGCCTGATTGCCTCCTGTGAGCAGACACCGAAGAATACATTAATGCTAATGGGCATTTTGCCAGCGGCCACAACTGAGCTGAACATTGAGAGGAGCTGCCAGCCGCCAAGTGACATCATTAAACTAACTGCCAAAGTAAATCATATTCGTATGAAACTTCAGGCAACTGTTTTCGGAGGGAGGTGTAGCTCCAATAATCTGGGTGGGAGGTTAGGGAATCGAATCCGATAAATATATGGCAGTTAGGCTTCTGGCAAAGTTGCAGATGGAAGTAACAATTTGTCTGGGTTAACATTATGCATATTATTTTGTCCTATCCAATCAAATTAGTGATGATTACAGGCTTCTCAAGAAGAGTAAGTGAGGGGATTTGGTTTGTCCCACAAAACAAATACATTAAAGGTGTACCACAAGTTGTCTGCTGGGAAATTGCTTTAGTATATTCAATGTATATATATAAAATATTTATTAGAAAGAAGTTAGTTTAACATCTTGAAGTTATTCTAAACAGAGAAATATGTTTCAAACCACAAAATTATTTATTATAAAGTCTTTAAATTCAAGTATTCAAAGCTCGAAAAATATAGAGATAAAATCTCATAAATTAGAATAGATTTTTCCCAAGAATTTTCCGCACTTCTCTCTTCTTCAACCAAATTCCCAACTTCGAGCTGTCCAACTAAACGAAATCATTATATAAACACTTTTGCTTACGATGCACCCAAGGTCGCACATGGCCAATTCCGATGATGAATTTTGGCATAAATGCAGAACATCGATAAAGGAGTACGAGAGCAAAATATTTCCACGCACAAGGAAAAACCCCCAAAAACAGTGCGATACAGATTTTCCAGATTCCTGCGCTACAATTGTGTACGCGGGGCCAAGGAATGGCAGAGTCATGAATCATGAGGGCCAAGCGAAAGATGCCGCAGAAGTAAGTCCGAGGAAAAGCCGGGAAAAAATCACACAAGTAACAACCTTTGCAAACGGCAGCAGAAACCCCCCGAAAAGAAGAAGGTAACATTGTAAAAGAGGGCAGCCCAAAAAACGAAAAAATTACTTATCTGCGAGCCAAAATGATTTATTGGCCCAAATGGCAAGCAAATAGCATTAAAAGCATGCTGGGGCCACGACCGAAGGGTTTCCCTTGCATAAATTACCCCACGAGAGATGGAGATGGAGCGGAATCTGGAAGCTGGGCGCTAGGGATGTTGTTGGAGATGGGGTGAAGCTCAAAAATGCTACAGTTCGATTCGATCTTGGGCGGAAAAAAGGCGTGGCTGGGCGGACTCTGACCGAAGCTAGTAAACTATGCAAACAAATAGCCAACTTATTTCGGGCAAAAGTAAATGCAGAGTCCGTGCTGCAAAGCAACAGCTGTCAGGACACTCAAAGTAGCCTGTAAAATATCAGGGAAATTACACAGCTTCCAGAATGCAGAGTCATCTTTTAAGAGAAGAAAATCAAATACAAAAATATCAGAGTTCTAGTTTCTTATAAGATATTATGGTATATGTATATCCCCTCGGAAATTTGCAAATTCATATTATTTTTTAAAATGGCGGCATAACAATCTGGCAAATAGCTCAATTGGACAAGTCTGGAGTGGGTTATATGTATTTGGTGTATATATATATATATATATATTATTTCTTTTCTTTTCCAGTAAAACAAATAAAACACCAAACGTTTTAATTATTAAACTCTCTCACCGCAATAACAAAAATCCATCCCATTTTCTTATCAAATTTCCACCATTTTCAACTGGTTAGCTGCTGCGCACCTCAGTGCAAGTAGGTAATACAGTCTGGTTGGGGAATTCTCAATTAAATCCGCTTATCTAGTATTTACACCAGCCAATTTCTCTTTTTATTCCTACTCAACGCAGTCGTTTTTTGAATATTTTTTTTTTTACGCTGCCCTACAAAAACGATTTATTGTCTGTTGTTTTGGGCAAAGGGCAAATATTTTGACTTGCCCGCCAGCAAAACGTGCTATATGTATGTACCCTATACGTATACTATCTATGGTAATCCACTTACAGAGTGAATAAAATAGTTATTTTTCCCTGGCAACATGTTGCTCGAGCGCGCCGGGCAAAAGACTCTTTTTCGCTTTGTTGATGTTCAATCAACCGGATTCGTTAGTTCGTTAAAAAATAATAGTTTTCAGTTCAGTAGTATGCACAGGAGAGCACACGAACGAGAACAGGGCAGGGAGACAGGGTCCTGTAAATATTAAAACAAGCCAAACCTTATCGAACATTTTTTGAGCATATTGAAACCCATTGAAATGAAATACCTCCTGAACAAAATGAATAAAAATTCGTTGAATGAATTGCATGAACGAAAAATGTGCTAAAGGTATGAGCCATGATGAAAAATGAAAATAGTTGTGATGGTTATAACTTGTTTAGGTTTAAAATCCATAGAAGAATGTGTTTAAAAAAGTCATATTAGATAATTTGTAGGTTTTTATAAATTTCATCCAAAAACACACACAAGTAAGTGCCACAATAATTGACTCTTCATAATATTCATGAAAAGGAGTATTTATATATATATTTATATGTAATAAAAATTCTACTCTCAAAAATACAAAAACAACACAAGTAAAAAGAATGCTTTGCAGCCATTTTCGCAGCCATTTGCAATAAATTCTGCGGAATGCGAGGCTTCATTTGTATTTTAAAACATTCTACCTTTGTCAGGGCACGGCAATTAATTAAATGTAAGTTATTTGCTTAAACAAAAAAAACAAATAAGATAATAACATTTGCAAGCATGAAAATATGCAAAAATCTCTGTGAAAATGAAAGGTACGCTGAAAATAGAGAAAAGTCACTGGAAATAAATAAAATGTTGAGTTTTAATGTATTTCTGCAATTTTAATAAAATGAAATGCATGTGGGCTCAGCGCAGTAAAATGTGAATGGACCGCTAGCCCTTTGTTTACCAGAGTTTTTCTCTCCACCTGTCAGCACACGGCTGCCTGTGAGTGTGTTTAAATGCAAATTACATTTCATTTCATTACTGTGTGCGGCATTTTCACGCTGGGCCCGGGGAAACACAAGAATGCGCTGAGCAGCGCAGTGCAGCGGAAAAAAGAAGCACAGGTCTGCCTGCGAAACGAGTTAAAAATAGCAAACGTTAACGCCGCCACTCTGTGAATTAAGCCTTGAGGTGTATGCATTAGAGCCGGGCTGCCAGTTGAACCCCAAACGCCAGCCACTACGCCCCCTGCTGCCTGCAGCCATGGCATGGCCCCTATAGCCATTCCTCACAGACATCGGGGCCAGACAACGGTTATGAACATTTACGCTAATGCGTTGTGAATGCTGCCAGCATAATGCAGATGCCCCTTTAAGGGTGTTGGGTATATCTGAACTTTAGGGAGAATTATGCTATAGATTTTTGAAATATTTAATATTTACAAAATCAGAATAAGCTGTCAAAACAAGAAGTATGAAATATTTAATATTTACAAAATCAGAACAAGCTGTCAAATCAAAAAGTATGCAAGGACTGCATGAAATGGACAAAAAGAATTTTTACATAAAAATAAATAAACTTTAGTTATATGATTTTTAAAATTTTAAGATTAGAGAAAAAAATAGCAGCATATAAAATGTAATATAGATATTTTTTGTATATTTTAGCTAATGAAACTACTAAAAAATAAGTTAATTTTAAAAGTATTCATATTAGGATTAAAATATTCACTTACAGTGAATCTCTTAATTCTTTTAACTATATATTTATTAACCAGAATTTCGATTTTAAAATTTAGAAATTAAAAGAAAAATATACTTCAAATATACCTTTTGAATAATTTTCAAATTTCTCTATTATTGATTCTATGATTACTCTGTGATTAATTTTTATCAATAATAATATTTATTTATTTAATCTTTATTATTAAATTATTTACCAATTAATTATTATCTCAGCACGGCATATTCATGGTCGATTGTTGGATTCAACTCCCATAATCCTATACCATTCTATATGTAAATTCCTGCCAGCAAGTGTTGCACATCGCATTGAAGCTTGCCTCCCGCTGCTCCCACTGTTTTTGCCTTTGCTGCTAATATGCAGAAGCCCGTCTGGGCTTCGTCTCCCTCATTTTTAACCTTCTACATAGCAAACCTCCGTCGCTGTTAACCCCTCTCCCTGGATTTCAATCCCGCCGTGGCTCTTAACCCCCCACTGTCGCCAATTGAGGCGAAGTCGTGGTGTGCCAGCAGCCTCGCAGGTGCATTGCCCGTTCCTCTTTATATTTTCCGACTGGTGTTCATCCCTGGACTCGTTGCATACCATTGAAAATTAAATTAAGTTTAAGATTTAAAATGCAGTTTGCTCAGTTTTTCAATTGCCATGATCCACAGAGGAAATTAATAAATTGTTATCAAATCGAGTTTGTTTAGAGAGGCAAGGACTACTTAATGCAACAAATGCTTTCCAGAAATTTGATGTCCTCGATTTAATTATGGGTTTTAACAGATAAACTGCCAAAATTAATATCAAAGTAGGTAGCTGATAAATGGAGTGATAAATTTAACTACATATAAAATATATCTCTTTATAAGCGCAAATAATTGCTGCTATCACAGCACAATTCCTGCCTGCAGTAAAACCATTAATTATAAATATCAAAATACTAAAGCCAAATATTTATTGCGCTCTCTGGACCTGCACTTGCACTTGCACACCGGACAAACTAAATCCAAGGCTTTCACTGAAATTACGTATACGCACCGTATGGCAAATAGGAAGCCAGGCTAATTTACAAGCATACATACATACGTACCGCCACCATCCCATCTTTAAAGTGTGGCATATAAAAACTTTTAGTGCTGCTAACCCAACAAGGCACGAAGTGCATATTTCGTTCGAAAATCCTTGTAAGCCACAAAGACTTGAAAAATTTGTGCAGGACCACAAATTTCATGGGAATAAAAATGCAAGGCAATAAACATAGGAAAAACGAGCAGCGAAAGAGCAGAGACACAAGAGCGCGAGGGTGGGTGCAGGGGGCAAGGAAAACTACATCAAAAGAGCACCAAAAAAATTCTTGAAGTGAAAAGCTTTTAAAAATCAACGCCAACATCGACCACCATTCGCAATGGCGAAGGCGAGCAGTGCTCCGGCAGAGCATCGATTCGCAAATGCGTACTAGTTTCCAATTAAAAGTTTACTAATTATTTCTAAACTTTTGTGCAGTGTGCGATCAATGAGCAGAGAGCATGCCATGCCAAACCATGCCATTGCGAGGCCACCGCCACCAACTTCTCGTGAAAACTCAGCCACAAAAATTGGTAACGATTGCGAAAATGTGGCTTTCCTCTTGTTTCCAGTCTTTCGGCGTATATGCATCCTGGACAAAATGCAGATAGCTGCCGATGTGCGATGGCTTTTGCTGTTGTTTTCCTAACACAACACTGTCCGTGCACTGGGAAAAAGCCTTAAGCCCATTCATAAATAGAAAGTGTTTATCAAAGTTTTCTAATAGGTAATACATTTTGTAGGTGGAATATAAATTGAAATTATAATTATGATTATCTTCAATAATTTATCAGGAATTAAACACTAATATTGATAACTTTTCTTAGTGTAACAAAGCAGCGGCTGAAATTTTTGTTAATTCCTTCAGGCGAAAGGACATGAAAGTTGTTGTGTCCTCCTGCCAGGACTTCCGACTCAATCAGACAAGCAAACGATTCAAGCTGCCGGAGAATGCCGTCGTGTTTTCGAATTTACAGCCATTTGCAAGAGCAAATCCAATAGCATTCATGTTAATGGTGTTCCCATTTCGGATCAGTATTGGGGATCGTTAACCGTCCCCATCAATTACTAAAATCGCCTGTAACCCAACCCCAAAAATGCCATTCCAACACAGTCATTTGATAATAAGAATAGTTGACTTTTCCGGACACATTGCACAGCGCATCGAGGGCGACAATGGTGACTTTGGGTAAATATAGACGACAATCGAAATTGTGGCGGCAACCCATGTTTGTTATTTCAGCATTAAGGGGAGGGAGTGTATGCATTTGTCGCTGATTTGTTGGCATCTATGGAGACATATATACATACATATATGTGCCCTCCCCTTAACCCCGAGGGGGACGCACTTAACGTTTTCAATTTGCAGACCGCGGCACTGCATACGTGGCGTATACGTAATGTAAGGTAAATATTGTCAGCAGGAGCGCTAAATGAATAACAGCTGCGGGGTGAGGGGAAATGGCGGTCGTTTCATTCTTATGCTAACCAAAATTAATATCACTTGTTTTTCACATTTGTTTATTTGGCGACCGCTTAATTATTTTGTTACCCGCTTTTAAAATACAACAACAGCGAGGCACTGCGGGGCTTTTGCACATGCAACAATATGAATGGATGTCAAAGGTAAAATATTATGCAAAATTTCATAATTTTAATGTTATGCAAATCAAGCATTTTAATTGTGATTAATTAAAAATCAAATAAAACAATAGGGCGGCCTTTTAATACTCTGCCTAGGGAACTTGTACATTATTCAACTTTAAATTATTTTGAGCAAATTAAATAAAATTGTCCATAGGAAGGGTGGTAGTACAATTGCTGTACTAAATTGTTGCATAATCAATATATGTACATTTTATTGAAATCTAAATGAACAAAAATGGAAATGCAAAATATTTGCAACTCAAATTGCTGAAATTGCATAAATGAAAAATGTAACATAAAATAATTAGACCATTTTCTGTCTAAACACGAATGTGTGTTTATTCGAATGTTGATTGCTAAATTGCGCAAATTATTGTCAGCATAATTTATTTGGCAAATACGCAAAGGTGATAAATATAAATATGAAAGTAATTATTTTACAGAAATGTTCAAATGTCAATAGAAATGTTTAAGTAAAGCCCACAATGGATGGAAGGAAACGTAACATTTGTAAACATATAAATATAATTTAAAGATATGCATTTAAGTGCAATAATTAAATTAAAATTCTTCTGCAAACTTAACTTCAAAATAATGAGAAGCCCTGTTTATTCAACATATCAGCTGGTTACAGCCAACGCCCTTAACGGTATGGAAACAACACGTACGAAATGCACAAATAAATCCATTTTTATGATTTGCAATGCAAAATGATTTCTTTTTTCCACCCACCCCTCTTATCCTTTCAATCCGTTTTGGTCCTGTGCTTTTGTTTTTACGACTTCACACATACACATGTTCCTTTTAACTTATTTCTTACACTCTTCCTATATTGTTGCTGCTATATTGTTACAAAGTTGCTGTCACACTCGTGGTTTTGTTTCGGCTTAGACATTTTTACACTCGCCTACAGACGTACATATGTTACATACGTAAGACCCGACAAACTGCACAGCACGTGATCGCCAAGATAATACAGATACACACGAGGATACATATGTCTATATAGCCGGGTATGCGGAAGGTCCTACCACTCCTTTCGGCATAAAAATCATATACACACGTTTCTGGCTGTGGCATTTTATTGGCAGCGTTTTTATTTGCAACGCGTGAGACGCACAACAAAATGCTTTGTTTCCCTGTTTGCTTTTGTTTTTATTATTTTTATATAGTGTCGTATAAAATAAGGCGTGGGAAGAAAGATTGATTACATTAAGCAGTGCACTTTTAATAATTTCCTTGGACGTGACTTTAAAGCTAAACTTATGAACTCAGATAAACTTAGATAAAAGAAAATAAATTTAATATAATATTTAAATGTAATATAATTCAACCTCAAAGAAATCTTCAAAGTATATTTGATCCTTAGATAAATATATTATATATATTTTAGAGAGTTAACATTAAAATTCAGAGGTTTTGTATATTTTTCTAGCACTTTCTAGATGCTTTTACAGAAGTTTAACAAGTTTCACTATATTTACATTAACAGTTAATGTACAGAATCTTTAAATTATAGAAAATATATTTCAAAAGTATCCTATTAAATGAAACAAATTTTAAGAGCTAAAACCCATTATTTAATAATTTAACTTCAAGCTAAAACTAGTTTTCCTTTGGAAAAATCAAATATTAAATCGATTTTACCCAATTAGCAGGCTCTATTAAAATGCAAAAGCTTTTTCTTTTCTTTTTGAAAATGCGCACGAAAATTCTGTGCCACATTTCCCGCTGATTCGTATATAGAAAGCCTCCAAACCAGTGAATAATTTTTGCTATTCATATGCGTTGGCGTGGTTGCGGCTGGGAAGCTTATGCGAATTTTATTTGGCCATAAAATGAGGGGAAACAAGTCGGTAATAAATGTGAAATGTCAATTGGCTTCCCAGCGAAAATATCGCAAAAATTTAATAAATAAATAACGAAGCAAATGTGAAAGCCCCCCACCGCTTACCTCCCTTCCCCATTCAACAAAAGTGCACATGTGCGCTGCGCGGCACGGGAGCCTCGATTTATTTCAATCGAAGTGCAAAAATTGCGCATACGCCCCGTCAGACAGAGGGCTGAGCAGCGCTGCAGACTGACAGATAAAATCATTAAAGTAAGAGAGCCAAGTCGACGCTAAAACATATATCGACATGCTGCTTGACAGTTTGACTATTTGACTTAAGTACGCCCGGATGCCGGCAGACAGAGCCGAGTTTCCTCTCTCCCCCCTGATGCTCCACTAAGATCTGGAGCAGGGTTTTTTTTTATTCCCCAGCTGCAGCAAATGCGGGGTCCGAGGATACTGATGGTGTGATGCTGAATAAACTTGTAGACGATGAAAATCGCAAACATGCAGTTTTTACCCTCGAAACCCTTACCGCCGTCCCATACCTCGGGGATATGGCAAAAGTTTCGCATCTCGATGTGTGTGAGCAAATAAAATTTGTTTAGTGCCGAGGCGCAAACTGCAGTCGTGTTGACGTGTTGCATTGTCGCTTGTTTACCCAGCCAGAATGGTATAGCCAAAGGATATGGGAGTTTAGGACCCGGATAAATAGAGGAAATCCCTTAAGAAGGCTTTGTGTTTAAGCTGAATTTACACTAGATTTAAATGAAGGTAAATATGAAGGTATATTCTCCTGCAGAGCAAATTATGCTTAGCTCTTCCTGATTTTGACCAAGTCTCATTTGACTGACTTTGGAGAAAGCAAACGATTCCATTATCTTCTACACTGGCGTGCCTGTAGCGCTTGATTAATGGCCGCTTGTTAACGCCCCGGCTGGACGCTCAAGGGTTAACCCGACGCCATCAGCATCGCGTCCGTCCGTCAAGGATTCGTTTTAATTTCACAGTTTACTTGCCACAATCCCGCCGCTGCCACTTGCGCCAGTCAGGGCCAGGGCATTGCTGGAATTGAAATGCATTTTTAATTAATTGAGAGAAAACAGAAATACTGCAGGGAATCAGCATGATGAAATGGTTGACCTTTTGAAGGCTGAAGCCTGCTTTCACAACTTGGCAAGGTTAACCACTGTTTTAAAAAAGTTATGACAGCCAATTGAGGTTTTACCGGATTTGTTTGAACTTAACTTCAACGCTTGGCGAAGGTTGAAATGGCTGAAATAATTAAAGACTTTCCCTGTATATACATATATTCTTACTTTAATTGGATTAATATATACATATATTCTCTCTCAAACAGAGAAAGTCTTTAATTTAATAATCTCTTTCTCCAAGTTGACTCAATATTATTTAACACACTGTTCGCTTTAGTTGCAGTCATCAAAAAGTATTTAAAACTGAGGACATTTTTAGCCAGATACTTTCACACATTGTTGGGCAAACAAAGACGTGCTTAAGGCCACTATGAGACTACAGATTTGTATCTGAAAACTGAAGTAGCTTCGAAATGAGCCGAGGAGTGAGCACAGAGAGCACAAAGTTCTATTTCGTGCCTTTTATTTTGCACTTTGAACTGGCACAAAGTTGACAAGCTTTTTGTTGCGAAGCGAAATGAAAATGAAAATGAAACTAAAAGCAGCAGCAGAAGCCGAATGAAAATTGGACCCAAAATTTGTGGACATTTACGATGATTTTGTTGTTGTAATATTTTTTCTTTGAGGGACGGAGTGAGGTGAGCAATTTGAGGGAAAACTTTTTGAACTGCGCCCAAGTACTTCAATTTAAACTTTTTAGCCAGTCCCCACAAGTTAATTTTTTGTTCTCCTTTTTGGGCCGCCTTCATTTGGCTTCAAGGACGCCAGAGATTTGCCAAGTAAACGGAAATCGGTGGGGCTTTTGGATTAAGGACATTAGAAAAGGGTTGCAGCTGAAACTAAATGAATTGCTAATTAAGTTGGTCGAAACCAGGCTAAGACAAGCTAAGCCTGGCAAATTGTTATAAATCCCAGAAGCATTATAAAGCCCAGTTGCACAGCGAATTTTTCGTATTTTTTCTCATGGCCAGCGACGCGTGTCGAACTCCATTTTGATATGGGTCCAGGTCACTGACATATCAATTTGACCACAAAAGCCTTCAGACAAAGGCCGGACCCAAGTTGGCCGCAAAATTCAATTTGGCCACAATGAGACGAACATGAAAAATACTCAAAAATTTCTCTCTTGTCAGTAGTTTTGCGGAATGCCGGCAAACTTTTATTTGCTATCGAGTTCAAAAGGTGCGTGTCGTCTAGTGTGAAATTCAGAGTGCAAAAGACGAAAGCCAAATGGCACGGGGAAAATGGCCATTTTCAATTTCTCGATATGGAAATTCCGAAAGCAAATCGAACGAAATCCATTTCAAGCTGATAAAATATGTTTCAAGTATTTGCTGATGAAAAAGTTGGCTGCCGAGAAGTTGAGCAATAAATATGGGGAATAAATGTTTGAGTTTTTACACCTAAAAAAAAAAACTTTACAACTAATTTAAGCTTAGATTAAAATTAAATTAAACAAAGCTATAATAAATAAATATATTTATAAATTGAAATTATTTTAAATAAATCATTAAGAGTTACCAAAATTTTCTATAAATCATATATAAGTTAAAGTTTAAAGTGCTCAAGCTACACAAACAATTTGTTTAATTAAAAAGACTTTATAGCCCTCATTAAGATTTTTTTTTTTGCCTTATTGAAAAGGATATCGTTTCTTGTAGTGCATGTCTCTTAGCAGGTCATTCATTTTGGTCTGTTAGTGAAATATTTTTGCAGTTCCCAGCTTAAATTAGCATTCTGTCCAGTGAACCATAAGCACTTAAATCATCTCGACTGCGATTCGCAAATTATGTGTTCTTTTTGGGGTGTGACCACTAGTGACCCATGGAAATGACAGAACTCTTGTGTCAATAACACAGACACAAGCAACTCGCAAAATCCAGGAAAATGCTGGAAAACCTCATCTGCCTTGCAGGACTAATTGGTTCATGATTATGCAGTGCCTTTGTCCACACGATGCGCTTTTCAAATTCTCACCCATGGAGTCGTTGTTGTGGTGGCGCAATGATATGATGTGCCAATCAATCATGTTCATCTGATTGATCTCGGTGGGCAGCAGTCGTGTAGTTTGTCAAATCGAGAAAGTTGAGCACGAACATATAGAAGTTTTGTTCCAAGTCACATGTCCGAGTCCCAAGTTGACCGAAATTTTAATGAGAAAATTTCTGAACTTAAATCAAAAGCACATCGATGTCGATGACCCTAATTGGAAGTGAACTCAATATGCTCCATCATGATGGCTCACTTCATCCTTAACGCACATTGGCTCGGATCCACTCGAGGCCAAACACATGTCGGCAATCGATGATAAATGATTACTTATAATGCCGTTAACGCATATAGCCCAGATCCTCAGGCTGGAGAAAAACAAGCAAATCAACTGGCCATAAAAGCTCCAAGAATTTATGTCTATATCGATGACGTCGCTTCTGAGGGCATAAAAATTCCACTCAGACCTCGGCCGTTTTTCTCCCATTTGCATTATATTATTTGTTATTGATTTTATGACGGCCCATCTTCTATGTGCTCTTTTTACGCGGCTTCCCTTTAAATCCAAAGGCAATTTAACTGCCAGCCATGTTAATTTTTTGTCCATAAACGGCGCTTAATTGGCCAAATTATGTGTGCAAGCAAAGTAAGGGAGGGCCAAAAAGTAAGCCACAAAAACTAAAGAGAATTGAAAAAAAGCTTAACGGAAATACAACACTTTTTCTACATAAAAATTTCCTCTTAAAACCAGAAACACCCTTTAGAAGGGCTCTGGAATTTGTTAGCGGAAAATATCTAAATCTTCAATTAAAAGTTCTATATATTTATGCCATAAAATTAATCCTTTTATTCTTGAAAAAATATAAAGAAAAAGTATACAAACAAATGCAAAATGCAACCAATTTTCTGATGTTATTATAAATTTTGATATATGTATTTTATTATTTTTTATTAGAGAAGTAATCTCAAAAATATATATTTTTATAAAAAAAATTTAAAAATAAATGCTAAGAAGGAATTTAAAAAAAATATTCCTTTTCCTTTTCCTGGAAATTCCCCATAATTTTCAAAGGACTCTTCCCAGCAAAACTCAGCTAAAAGCGAAGGCCACACAAAGCTACTGCCAATTGCAGTTGGCTTGTGGCTGGAAAACGGCGGCTATATGGTGGCTTGACGTTTAATTTAAAATGAAATACATCAGGCTGGCCAATTATTTGAGCAATTTTGCAAATTAGTGGCCCAAGTCGTTTGGGGTAGCCCCAAAAAAGGGCGGCGGCAATTACCACAGTCAGTGTGCCACCCCTTCCATTCTCTTTCCGCTTTCCGTTTGGCGGCGATGCAAATAATTGTAGCACACTTTCCCGCAGCTGCTGCTGCTGCTGCTAATTACCGCACAAGAGAGACAATTGGATCTAGAGAGAGCGAAAGTCTGAGCCTCGAATGCACAAATGCACAAGGTTAACACAGCTTGACTTTTGTCAGCGTCGTCTCAAGTGTGCCGCCAGCCGACAATATCGCACGCACATAGCCTCGTATAGTCACTGGCGCGCACTGTGGGCCAAGTTAAAACGCATTTGGGGCCGAAAACAATGGCGCCCAGCCAGCCAAGGGTGAAATCTGAATGGGATTTAGACAACAAAAAATAACAGGCATAGTCAAAGCGGGCCACACAATGAAATTTTAATTAAGTCTGAGCTGGAGCTCGCTTTGTGCTGATGCAGCCAAATGAAAATGCCACTGATTATGTTTGTACACCGGCTACCTATTATATTTCTTTGAATTGAATGGGATATACGGGTCGGGGGATATTTAAGAAAATATATTTTATTCAGGAATAAAACTTTCGATGTGGGCTAGGGAATAATTTTAATAATTATGCAGGGCCTCTATCATATTTAAATGTGATAATTGTCTTATTCCAGTTCTAGTAACATTATATTTTAAAAGTTCAATAATTGTAAGATTATTATATTATATCGTATAATTTTTATTACAAAAAAGTAAAATTAATGAATGGAAAATTCTATCTAAACGTGAGTTCTGTATAAGTTCTTAGGAAAACTTTCTAATTTTTAAGGAATATGAATAAATGGAACAATATTAAACACAGTCAAGTAAATATTCATTATTAACATTAACAATATACTCAATTTTATGTTACAAGTTTTCTAGGGTATCGCCTAAGTTCATTCTTAAGAAACACATCCTGCTTGAATGGCTCTTAAACTGCTAAAATGCTGGCATACACATTTATTTGTTTGCAATTTTTCTGCATGTGCAGCATGCATTTACTTTTCTACTTTTACTTTTACCCCTAACCCTTGTCCCCTCACCCTCATCTATCCACTTTCGCCAAACACCCGCTTCCCCCTCTGCATCTCACCCCGGATTCCTTTGTTGCTTTTGTATGCGTCTGAATGGCTACACAAATAGAAAACGTCTGCGCATTGTATCTTGTTTAGTATGAAACATAAATGCATTTGTGTAATTACACAGCATACATAACTGTATCTGGCGAGCCTTGTTTTAGGTTGTCTGCTGGTCTAGAAGCGGAGAGGGAAAGCCGAGCGGAAAAGCGAGCAGAAAAGCGGGCGAGTTGCCGGCTCCTCACTAATTGAAGTAAATGTGCTAAAGGCTTGCCCAAGTTATTCGCAATGGGAGTGTTCCTTGGCTAATGATTGTTAATGGATTCATTAGGAATCTGTATTTTTATCCTCAGCTAACTGGCTTGGTTTCAAGTTAGACAAATTTAGGGAACTTATGGTACTTATATGTTAAAGTACAGAATTTCCCAAGAAAATGTGCGATAAAAATGTTTTAAGCTTACAAAGTTTGCTAATGTTCATAATATATATTCTTCTTATATTAATTTTAAACGTTTCTGTTGTCTAATCAACATTTACTTTATTTTATTTTTGTATGTCTAACAGGAATTTACGTCTGAAATATTTTTTTGTTTCTTTTTTAGGTAGTTAATCAATTCAAGCTACCTTTTAAGAACTCAAATATAAGAAATAAATAACAAAAAACTAGAGTTTCTTAAGTTAATGAACGAAATATTTGTTTCAAGTTTATGTACGTTTATTTTATAAATAAAAAACATTTTATAATATTGCACTTAAAGTTTTTAAAGATAAAAGTACCTCAAATGCTTTAAAATGTATCCTGCTCACTCATTAAAGTAAATCCGCTTGGCTCATAATAACCCAATCAACTCGGTAACAAGTAATTGCAACAATTGCTCTCGTAATCGAATAGTTAATTATGCCCAGCATGCAACAGGCCAAGTCAAGCTCTGTGGTCTCTGCTCTCATTTAGTTTTCATTACGAATTTTGGTGTGGCACGTGATGGGCATAGATAAATGAAGACAAATAACTCTTTCGTTAACATCCACCCAGTGCTGAATCTAAACCCCAGCTCGGCCAAGCCAGACCTAACCCAACCCCGCGATTTGTATGCACAGTCTGACCACAATGTGTAATACAATGGAAAAATTACTTGCTTACCTCTGGATCGCTGCGACCTGCTGCCTGCTCCCTATTTAATTAAGCACTTAATTATTTAATGCGCTGATTGTGCAATATTTCAAAGGACCCCACCCTGTACTTAGCTTTGCTTAGCTCAGCTTAGCCGGGGTCCTTTGAAAATGACCACTAAAGTGGACCTCAGAACAATGCAAGTTTGATAATTAAACCTTTGTGTATTTATCCAGTTCAGGTTATGAAAAGATGTATAAATATTTTCTTTATTATTTGAAATTAGGACATAAATAGAGCCTGTAATCAAAGTATAATTTAAGACACTGCAATGGAATCTTCAGTAAAAATTACTTATACGACATGTTAGCCAGTTAAAGCTATATTTAAAGGTATTTAAAGGTATTTAAAATTTTTTAAAATTATTTTTAATTTATTTATTTATTTATTTTTTACTTTAAGGTTAAATCAAGAAAGTTTAAGTTAAGACACTGCAATGGAATCTTTAGTAAAAATTACTCATACGACCCGTTCGGCAGTTAAATTGAACCATTGATTGTTTTTAATATTATAAGCTTTCACCGATCAAAATATCTATGGTCCACTCTAATAAGGAAGTGTGTGTGCACGTTTTTGGGAAATGAGGGGGTGTTAAGGTGTCATAATTATCGCTTTGGGTAGCCGAAATTTAATCAGACCGCCGACACACACATAGGTCAAGTCAAGGTGCGGCTCAGTGTTTCCATTTAATTGCCTTTCTCTAGACAGAAATTAAATGAAGCGAAGTAGACTATTACACTTAAAGCAAAAATAAAATAATGGTGTTTTTAATACATTTATTTAATAAAATTTATATACCATAAAATAATATTTATAAGATTTAAGTAGAAATATAGTTAAATTCATTTAAAATGTTCAGTGCTAGGATTTCCTTGGCGGGCTAAATTTTATTTATATTCAAAAGTGACTCCCTTCAAATTGCCAGAAATATGTCTTTGACAACATATGGAATTAAGAGGCATTGTAAAATTTTTAATAAAGTCCTCCACCATTTCCTTGGTAGCGCTAGCATTTCATTTCCACATGTTAGCTCTGGTAACCGCTTGCCTTTCTAATTAAACTTTAGTAGAATTGGGCACTTGGTTTTGTTATTGCCAGTCTGGTCAGCTCATTGTGCATGTTCTTTGGCTGAGAATTAATGAATATACATACAAGAAATTAAAGAGGATAGGGAGATGCATATTATTTAACAAGTTCCCTCAAAACAAACTTTTAAAAGAAATTATCCTCCCTTGAAACTAAGATGAAATCAATCGATATACAGCTTGCAACAGATGTGTTTGTTATTTTTAGTGACATTGTTTACTTACATTAATTCGAGCCTAACCATGCATTCATTCATTATTCAATCAGCAGTTTTCAATTAATGGCTAAGACAACAAGACCCCGTTCGCCTCAATTCCAATCCCAATTCCATTACAACACGAATCAATTTAATAGAGTTCTCACTCCCTAGAGATAAAGCAAATATTGGTACTCTTCGCGTTGCATGCATACTAAAAAAGAACAAAAAAAACGGATGGAGAGCAGAAAAAAACCGAAACATTGAGAAACAAAATCAATTGAAAATGTTTGCTGCACTCGAATTAAAAACACAAACAGTCCGACCGCTGCTACAGAGCTACATAGTGTGTAAGAGCGAATGTAAACAAAATTGCAAATAAATTTGATTTGTATGCAACAAACAGGAGAAATTCGAAATAAATACACTGAGCAGCCGGGAAAATTATGCTTTTCATGCATTTAAAATGGTAAAACAAGTGAAAGCTCCACACCACAGGGTGTCCCCACTTTTAGCCCTGGCACACATATCCTCAGCCTTGTTGTGCGGCAGAAAATTTGCGCTATTAATATTTGCCTTCAACTGGCAACAGCCCCAACAGCAGCCCCAGTCCCATAGCCATCCCCCATTCCAGTCCCCTGGAGCAACTCCTCCTCCACCCGGTTACCCCTTGCCCAATACTCCTTGCAACTATCAACACATCTGCCAGCGGCATTGTCAGTTGACAATGGTCCTTTTGGGGCGGCGGGGAAAGGACACGGGGGAGGACCAACGCTCGGCAATGGTGCGTATTATGGCTGCAGTTATGGGAGTGTGTATTCAGAGCATCCTTGTATATAGGGGGATTCTCTATATTTAAAAAGGCTCAAGCGGCACTTAACTTCTGCTCAAAGCACTATGGGCGCTTTTTGAAAAAATTGCAATGAAAAATATTGTACATAAATTCATTGTTGATAAATATTTGGGATCTTTAAGATAACCAAATTTGGGCTGAAATATTTAACAAAAAAATACCATAAGAATAATCCTTGTTAAATATTACTACTTAAGTATATCGTAAAGATTGAATTTGTATTTGAGGTACAAAAACTTATGCTCTATATATTTTCCAGTTTGTTCAAATTTAAAACTGAGCTCTTTACCTGAGCTTTTATTAGCAAAAAAAATATTAGTTTATTCCGTACACTTTATTCCATTCATTTAGACTTCAAATGAAATTTTTAAGTAATTTTTTTGTTGTTAGAAATCAAAATTTATTACCCGAACTCTCACAGTCATGGCCGTTGTGGAGTTTTGCCGGAAGAATACGAAATATTGGGGTATACAGAGCAGCAGAAGCCGAACACCATTCTGATTCTGAAACGGAACTAAAACCAGTTGCGAGGTGGAGATCCGCTCTTACCTTCATAAAGGTGTTATTCCTGCTGATGTTATGGTCCTTCATGGCATTCATACTTATCCATATGGGTCCCGAGAATTTGGATTCTTCTGTGGTGACCGTGCCACCAAAGGGGACCAGTCTTTATTACCTGAATGATCCTGAAGATGCCGTCCACATCACCCTGCGTGGACCCATTGATACGGAGCTGCAGAAGCTCGAGAAAATTGCAGAGAACGTGGCAACGATTCGCGTCCGTGTGGAGTGGCGGGACTCGATCACGAACCAGACCATCCAGCTCTCGGATATATGGAATGTGTATCTGTTGAAGGATTTGGATGGCTACGGCAAGGCCTCTAAACTATTTATCGCGAAAAACACAGAGCAGAGTGGCCTAAAGGCGATGGTGTCGTTTGAGAGCAAGAGCGATGACCCGATTTCCCTGGTCGTGGTCTCTGATGCCAGTCCCATTTTGTCCGAATACGGACTGTTCTATGCCGGCTTCTTGCTCCTGACCTTTTACGTCCTGATCATTCTCGAGCTAACGGATCACACATTCGCCGCCCTGCTAATGGCAACAACCGGAGTGGCGATAATCACGGTAATAGGACACCGGCCCACTCTGGAAAAGATTATTTCGTGGATCGACTTCGAGACTCTGACGCTGCTGGTCGGCATGATGATAATTGTAGGCATAATGTCCGAGACTGGGCTTTTCGACTGGTTGGCCATCCTTGCCTACCGCATATCAAAGGGCCATCCATGGCCACTGGTCTTCCTCCTGGGCATAATCACTGCTACTATGTCTTGTGTCCTCGATAATGTGACAATGCTGCTTTTGATGGGCCCCATCGCAATCCGACTGTGCGAAGCGGTCAAGGTTCAGACGCCGCTGGTCCTGCTCGTGGTGGTAATGTTCTCGAATCTCGGTGGATCCTTAACCCCTGTCGGGGATCCGCCAAACGTTATAATATCAACTAACCAAGATGTGGTGAACGCTGGTATCAACTTTCCGGTATTCGTGATTCACATGTTGCCCGGCGTGGTGTCTTCACTGATAGTATCCGTTCCTCTCGTCTATCTGATCATGCGGAAGAAAATGTTCCAGCTAAGTGAAGAACAGATAGCGGCTTCGGCATACCGGGAGACGATGCGGCGCCGGCTGACCGCTGAAGTGGCGCAACGAGCGACTGTGATACGGGATAGCTATGCACCGAAAAAGATGAGCATCAAGCCAGCGACAAATTATTTCGAGACGCTGGCGTACCTGCAAACCCACTTCGGCATTCAAGACGTACCGCTGCTGGTGAAGAGCGTGATTGCGTTGACCATAACTGTGCTCGGTTTCCTGATGCATCCTTTGCCATTCATGTGTGGCGGTACGCTTAGCTGGGTGTCCATCCTGGGGGCCTTCCTGCTCATCATCTTGGCCAAAACGAAGAACATCCAATCTGTGCTCGTCCATGTAGAGTGGGCGGCACTGATCTTCCTAGCCGCCCTTTTCGTGCTCGTTGAGATCGTGGATACGTTGGGCCTAATTCGTTGGATGAGCGACAAGACGGCAACAGTCCTTGCCAGTGTTAACGAGCGCCATCAGATGATGGTGGCCATTATCCTTGTTCTCTGGACAACAGCCTTCCTATCGGCCATTGTGGGAAATGTGCCTGTGACAACAATGATGCTCAAGATGGTCCTAAATTTCGCGGAAAACAAGAAAATTAATGTCTCACTCACACCGCTCATCTGGTCATTGACCTTCGGAGCCTGCTTTGGCGCCAATGGAACCATTTTCGGTTCCACTGCCAACATAGTCGGGGTAGCCGTTGCCAGGCAATATGGCTACCGTATCAGTTTTATGCAGTTCTTCCGGTACGGCTTACCCCTTACGATCGTCACCCTTTTGCTCGTCACGGCCTACCTGCTAATCGCACACGTGGCCTTCACCTGGCACAAGACATAGAATCCTTCCGAGTTTTCAGTACCTAGAGACTAAGGATATCTTTGTTCTTTGGGGTCTAGAGTCACTGGGTGTATCCTGGGTGTGGAGCTGTAAAAAGATCGAAATCTTTGATGACACTTCCAGAAACTTCGATATTTTTATATCTATTCATACCTTTGATCAGCTCGGTTTAAAAGGAGCTATTCGTGTGTGATTTAGTCATGGTAAGCAGAATTAGCCATGGCATTTCATAAGTTAAAGTGGACATTGAATTACATTAAATAAAATTTTTAGGATTGAACACCTTAATTTTTGATTTTTGTTTTTAATTCAGTTGAATGGTAGACAACACTTTGGGGCGTTTAAATAAATAGTTCATTATCAGTACTGGAGAAGATCAATTTATTGAAGTGGCTACAATATATTTTTATTTATTAATAATAATAATAACAACATAATCTTAATAAAACGTACATAACAGTTTCATTTTGGATTTTTTTCAGCAGATTGAGTATTCCATATTATAAATACAATTTTAAAATATTAAATAATTAAGGCATGTTTGTTCTTTTAAAATCTGAACAATCTTCGTTTTGTTATCTATTTATTTTTAATGTGTGTAAAATAGTCTGGGAAATACTTTTCTTTTCCTGCTCCTATTCACTTCTTCTCCAACAAAAACATATTCTTTTGGCCCACTGTAATAATTTTATACAGCATTCTTTGGTGCACTGCGACCCTCAACAACTCCAGCTGCAATGGCAATGCGTAGCTCGGCTAAATTCTTCCGCTTAATCGCGCAATAATAGCTCAAGGGTGTTAAATATGCATAAACAGCGACAACAAAGCCAACAACTGCGATTACAACTGACTAGATCTGTGTGTGCAGCTGCAACAACTTAACCACATCTAGTTCCAGGGTCCTTGTGGCCATGTATTCGTATTATCCCACTCGAATACGAGCAGAATGAAAGCCCATTCCTCTGAGGGTTTTTAAATGTTGCAAAATAATCGGTTGCAATTACATTCGCTTAAAAAGTTAATTAGGAAATTTTAAATAAAATACTCAAAGCTAGGGAGGGAGTGGATCAGAGTTCCAATTTAGCTTATTAAAGCCAATGCCCCAACGTTGAACATTTGAATTCTCACTCAGTCGCAGGCAGCAATCAAAGAAATTCTTGGAAAAACGCGAATAACGATTTCCCCACGAGGGAAAAACAAGGCCGGGCCAAAACAACAAACACATGCAATCCGCCAATAAATCAACTAATTAAATATTCCAATTCGGAGCTGAAGTATTTGATTTTTGCAAATTTAAACAATACACAAAGAGGGAGCGCAACCCTTGTTGGCTGTTTTGCATTTTGACTCTGATTTGATGTTGATGTCGCGACTTGAATCAACATCAGCAACAGCAACAGATATGTATTGGGGAAAACACGCGACGACACAAAAAATGACTGAAATAATATCAAATGAAATAAAATAAAGCGAAATGTCTGATTGCGTTGGCATTTTTAGCTTGCCGAGTTTTGATTTGCTCTCCGTGGCAAACATGAAAGTGGCTTTGCATGTGAGCCGCACACCGAACAATAGCAGCAGCAGCAAAACCCCTTACACAAAAAATATTTAGCCAAAGGCAGTTGGCTGTATGTGGCAACAATGGAGCAACAGGGCTAAAAGCAGTGGAAACGTAACACTAATTACCGTAATTGCGCTGGGCGTGTAGGAACACTTGATGAAGGCGACGAGGACAAAACTTTAACTTGGCCTCTGGCCTCGAACCTCTAAACTCTAACCTCACTGGGCCACAACCCGGACTCTGGATCAGTGCTGAATGCGTGATTATAGTTGACTTTCAAAGTTGGAAAATAAATCTGGGACTTTCTCTTTAGAGATTTAGCTCACTTATGGTATATATAGTTTTGCAAATCTTTTTGTTAAATCTGTAAACTCAAAGATTACCATTTTGATTTTTTAATTATAGGACTTTGAGTTTAATGAAGTAGGTAGAACTATGTAAATTATATCCACAGGTCTTTCAGAAAATGTTAACCTTTATAAATTCGTTGTTAATTATTTATTAATATAAATAAATCCAAGAAACAGTGTATTTCAGTATATTAAAAATTATAAACAGATTTATATGGCTTCAAGTTCTAAAATATATAGATGTACCTCTTAAGAGAATTACTTTTAAAATAATTAAAATATTTCTTATTAAGATATACTCTCCAGATCACGCTGCCAGCTCTATTTATCAGAATATAAAACTCGTTACCCGGTTATGCGAACGCGTCACGTTGGCATCGCGTGCGCCGGGCAACGTGTGTCGAGCGATATAACGTATACGCCAAGGCGGCCAAATGTGTAGAAATGAAACATTAAATTACATTGGATTCTCCGCGTGTTTTCTTCTCCGCTTCACCCTCTATCCCTCTCTCTCCGCTAGCTCTAGTTGGCCATTGTCTCTGGGGCAGGTGTGGCTCACACGTAGATCGTGCACGTAGCTGAAATTTTAAGCACTCCGCAGGATTGGGAGGACGAAGTCAAAGAGAGAGGGAAGCCACGACGGATAGTCAGACAGACCGCCGGCGGTTTCGTTTTGAAGTGGCCTTTAATAGTTGGCTGTCTGCAGCTGCCGCAGCCGGGGAAAGCAGAAAAGCGGAATAGCGAAAAACTCAAAAACTGGCTGCGGCATGCATATACGAATGTGGCGTGTTGGCAAGCCAGAATTCTGTTTAATAAAATGGTGAGGAACACAGAACTCGTATTCAGACTCATACTCATACTCATCCGCAAATGGCATTGCAGCAAACACGAACTGAAAGTGTAATTATGCAGATGTTTGAGGATCAACCACAGCAATGATTTATGTATGTATGTCTGCCGGCACTCAAAACGAACACAAACGTCGACCCTAATTACATCTGCAGCGATGGCGTCTCGTAAGAATGCATAGAATTAACCTCGCTCACACACGAAATTCGAAATCCCTGAGAAAATCGCCTTTCAGGACCAGCAGAACAATCATGAATTAAATCAAAGCTAACCGACTTAAGGACACAAAAGTAATTAACTCGGTTTCGTATGAATGCCCAGAGCCATCATCAATTTCCCAACTTGTCACTCGCCGCCGACGCCGCCGGGAACTGGTGTTAATTCTCGTCTAATTTGTGATTCACCTGTCTTCCACACCCACACGACCACATCGGCAATTAAAAATCCTTTAGTCCAACATAAAAATGCCATTAAATCTGTCGGTGATTATCCTTGTTTTGTGGGCATGTCCCGGAATTGTTTGTTTGCCGGGAGATGTGCCTCCATAGGATTAGTGAAGGGATGGATACAAGGTGAATTTGATAAATTTAAATATCGTAGACAGAAGTAGTTTATAGCCAAAAAGTGGGTTTTGTTTTTGAATATTTTAATATCGAAAATAAACTCTTAAAGAAAGAAGATCATTTTTTCAAGTCCAACTTTAAAAAATTCTTTAAAAAAATGTACCAATTTAATCGTTTAATCTTATTTTATTAAAGTTTCCTGTTGCATTCCTTTCTCCCTTCCTAATCTTTGGAATTTCTTGGCATTTAGGACAACAAAAACTAACTGATTCTGGAAACGCTTGAGTTAATCTCCTGCAATTACAATAAATATGTATTTACCTTGAATGTCGGACTCTACCGCAATCCCATCACGATGCCATCTTTAGTGGCAAACCGAAATCTCCTTTGGTCACGCACTTCCATGTCCAGGCAGTAGTTTCCCGGACTAATACACAGACCCTATAGTAGGAGGGGTTGTCATGACCATATCTCAGCCGAGTTGTCCTTGGGGTTATTGTTATTTTGATAGTCCCATTGCATTTTTTACATAGCTCTCTAAGGCTGGCTGTACATTGTTTACTGATGGTCATAATGATTACTTATTTCGAGGATTACTTCCTCGCTTCATCCCTCCTACCGCCTACTTTTATTGGCATTGTTAATATTTGCTTTGTTGGCATCCTTGGTTTATTTGCTCAGGATTTGCAAGAATACCAGAGTATGCTCTTTCTGCCTGTACATATACATATACATATATACACGCTCATTTAGTTTTATTGCGTATTTCGGATTGTGGCATTCGGGATATTTTGCTGGTTGCTTCAGTATTTTAAAGAGGCCCCGCAAAAAATTCCAGCTATTTTGTGAGCTTTTATTTACTTGAGGTTTGACTACGCAAAAGGAAGGCAATTATAATTTTAGGGCCTTGTGCGGAAATTCTTGAGTGTTTCTCAGGAAATATTTTGAGCAAGGCAAGTGAAATTATTATGCCAGAGTACAAAGTGATTTAGGAAATGTGAGAACCAGAGAGATTATTTCATTAAGAAGCTAAAATCTATAAAGTAGGTTAAGCAATAAAGAATCCACCATCCAGACCGATTCCATCTGACACATCAGCTCACAATTATGCTTAATATTTATTTCAATAAAAACCCTGATAAGAAATTGACAAAAGAATATTGTGCAAACAATATTTCAAAATTCACAAAATTGTTTTTTCTCGCTTGATTAATGAGGTGGATGAGTCAAAATGAATATCAAACAGGACAAACCCGGAAGAGCCGCCCCAAGAAAGTGTCTTAAAGGCCATCGGAGAATATTCATAAATCACAGAGACATTCATTAATTCGCCAGTTGACAATTGGTCAATGCTCGCGATTTAAAATGCATTAAGAATAACGAAGAAAACCAAAATTATGCCAGAAAAAAATGGAAAGGAAGACAAAAAGAGCAGCACTCAACTGCCTGTCCCGGCCACAGAAATGATTAATGACAAATTATTTTATGAGAGCAAGGAAAACCATGAGACCGAGGCAGGTTGAGTACATAGCATTAAATGTATTTAAATTATTATTACACAGCCAAAAAGGAAATTAAAAGCATGGAAAGCAGCCCGGGTCCTGCTCCTGCTCCCACTTAATGTCCTGCTCAAATAAGAATGGCAAATAAATCATGAATATTAAGTTGCCCGGCGGAGAGAACAAAAGTCAATTGGCCACAGTTCATCTGTGTCGGGTGAGAGGAGGAGGAGGAGAAGGAGGAGGTCTAGGCCACTTGAGAGCTCAACGGCTTAGAAAATAACCATCTGCCCCCCAGTGCCTTCCATTTGATTAGACGGCTGTCGACCGATTCTCCCTATATTTCCTCCAATTTCACTCGAGGGACACAAATGTTTATGCAGTTGGATTCAATTTTTCGATCCAACTCGAGAAATTGAATGATGCCCACACAGCCTCTCCCAAGGATAAATCGATTAGTGTGTGTATGAGTGTGTGTGTGTGGAAAACCTGCTCCGAGGGCATTTTCAGTTTTTGTTTATTAAATTTTGGCCCAACTGGGAAAATAGCCCCACAATGCATCCAAACGGAATTTAGAATATTTTTCATACTTTTCTCGCACACTTATTGAATTCTGATTTTCTTTTTTATTTATTTATTTTTATACCCTGTACCAAAGGTACACAGGTATTATAGTTTTGTGCGAGTGCGATATTCTGTAACAGGCAGAAGGAGGCGTGGCAGACCCCCAAAAGTTACCTAAATATTGATCAGGACCACTAAAGGAGTTGATATAGCCATGTCTGTCTGTCCGTCCGTCCGTCTGTCTGTCCGTCCGTCTGTATAAACGCCTAGATCTCAGAGACTATAAGAGCTAGAGACACGAAACTTAAGATTTAGACTTCTTATATCTGCACGCAGATCAGGTTTGTTTTAAATTTTTGATGCTTCCCTTTCTGGTGGAGCTATTTGAAAAAAACCACATATCTCCCAAATTTATAAAGCTATGTAAACCATATTCAAATCCTTGATGTATTTTATCAAAATACACAGATTGCCCAAATTTCATTGCGATCGTGCCATAAATAGCGGAGATATAGGCTTTTTACTTTATACACATTATGTGTACAAGGGGCAGCCCAGGCAGAGGGCTCTAAATAAATCAAACGTTCATTATACATTTTAGTTATGTTCACACTATTATGAAATTAAGAATATCAATTTCAAATTGGTTAGTGGTGCAGCTGTTTAAGCTGCAGTATACCCGAAAGGCTTTTTCTAAACATAGATTAGTTGTCACGAGTTCGAATACCGGTTGCGACGAATGAAAATTTTTTTGTTGTATACTTTTAGCAAATTATTTTTTTTTTTCTGTAAATCAAAATAGTACAGTAAAAAATTAAGCAAAGGACTATCTCAATTTTTTTAAATTAAAAAAATTTTATTATGCGGCACCCAAAACACTTGCAGCTTCACCCACTGAGCTACCGACTTTGCTTTTAAAATTGAAGACATATGCATTACATGTAAATTTTTCTCCGTTTTTAATTTTTTATTCTCCTTCCTTTATATAATTTTGGCATACGCGTTATAATGGTACAGGGTATTCTACTGTCGGGACACCCGACTGTATGTCCATCTTGTTTTTTATTTTGCTTTATGTGTGAAATAGCTTTAGCATTCTGATGCACAATTTTCCATTAGCAGAAAGTGAACAATTCCTTGAGGATATAGAATGATTGAAATGGGTCTTACGGACAGCTGAATGTTTTAAGCCAAGACAGAAATTTTAATTTTTTGGGCACTCAAAATTGATTTTCTAGAGGCATTATATAAAAATGTATTTAATTTTTTTGTGAATTTATTTATTTATTTCTTTTTTGGATAACATCAGTTAATTTACAGTTTAAACAGTATTTTTTTATTTAATTTCAAAGCTATTTAATGTTTAGATTAAATTAATAATCTCTTGTTTAATTAGTTCTCAAACTTTTACTAAATAAAAAATATACAAGTGCCACACAAAATTTATTTCACTAAAAGCCGGCTTATATGGTTCTCCAAGTAAAATCTCCTTGATTCCACCTGTTTGTCAAGTAAATGCAACGAAAATCTTATGGTTAGCATAAAACACACAATCCCCAAGCCGCAAATGAAAGGCACAAAATCCAGGCAATACAAGAGCTCAGCCGAACAGAGAGAAAACTGACGGGGGGGAAGGTGGGTTGTGCCATAAGAAAACCTGAGAAGGAAGAGAAAATTGCGAGGGGTGGCGTTGAAGGGGAGGCCAGATGACTGAGAGGCGACTCGGGCTACGTAATTTCGTCTAAGTGGGTGAAACAAATGTTGAGATTGCAGGCCCGAAAATTCCGCAAAACGAGAAGTCCTTCTCCGTCGGCGCACCCCCTTGACCCACTGTGACTTTTTTTTTTCATATTTCCTGCTTCAGACGGAGTCGAGTGGGGCTTCAAAAAAAGACGAAGAAAATAAAAGGAGACCAGAATACAAGAAGCAAGCAAATGACAAGCCATAAAAATTGAGTATACGCATTGGTTGCTTAAGGGATCAAAGGATGCTCACAGACCACCACACTCTTGTGTATATTTTTGCACTGCTGCTGTTGCTGTTCTGTGTGTGCTTGTGTTTGATGGCATTCGATTGGCATTTTCAATGAATGTAAGTGGCTGGCTGCTCCTTCGTGGGGTGAAAAGTTATTGCATCATAATTTCCCCCACTAAGCATTTATATTGCACATAATTATACGCCCAGCAATGCGTCGTCTATAGAAAGGCCACCGGATATAGGACACACGAACGCACGCACACAAACAATGCAAATGGAGGCCATCATAAATGTTAAAGGCTATCTGCCGGCAGGATTCTTTAACATAAATAAATGGGAATCCTTCGAATATCAATACTATGTTTGTGGCTTGAAAAAATGCAAACAAAACTAAATAAACATAACTTATGAATATGTTTTTTTATATCAAAATATTATACATTTTTATTAAATTAAATTATTAAAATGCGTTTTAAAAATTCTAAATTTTTTTTATTAAAATTCAATTTAATTTAATTTAAGAAACAAGGATGACAGTTTAGCCTTGTCGTTGATTATTACCTCAAAAAAGGAAAAAATTAAACCCAAATTTAAACAGAAATATATCGAAAAATCACAGTAGTTAATCTCAAAAAAAGATTTAAACAGATAAACGCATTTTTTCAAGCTTATAAAAGAGGTCCTTGCCTGATTGGAATAATACCGAACAAAATCGGAATTTTAATGGCCATGGCGGTTGTCCTCAGAAAGGCATTCAAATAGCATTGCAGACGCAATCCGCGTCCTCTGTTCGAAGGGGATGAGGCGATAAAAATGCCTGTTAATGTTTTCAACGCTGGCAGGCCAGGACAATTGTCCTGCGGGGAACCAGACTGCTGCTACTGCTGCTGGCGCTGGCTGAGCTTATGGCCGAAACCATTATGGACAACTGCAATGGCGGCAATAACACCACCGTTGATACTTCGCACCTGAGACCCATTGCAGCGCCCCACCGCCGCTCCTGTACAGGTGGTTGGCGCTGGGCCCAGAAGTATGCCATTAAACAGGAAAAAATCCAACCGCCACACACGACTTTCACTGAAATGTTGCCAAAAAAAAAACAGAAGAGAGCGCAAAAAAGGGATAGCAATTCGCTGACACGATGGCCTGCAAATGTAACACAAATTCTGCGGTTTTGCGGCTATCCCATTTAAGCATCCAACCTGCAATGGCAATAATAGTAGCTTGTAAGCTTGTTAGGTGTGAAATATGTTTTGGCACAGCCCAGTTTTGCCATTTTGTTTATTTTCTGCATATTAAATAAATAGGATTTTCCGGAATAATATGGCAAATCGATGGCGGAAAAGGGATGGCTGGGCATAAATTCTATTTATTGTCTGTGTTTATTTAATGTGAAAAATTTAAAAGTTTAATGATACTATAAAATGGAACAGGTTTTATGTTCTATCTTTTTATTTACATTATTTAATGTGGTATATTTAACAAAAATTCATATTTAAGAACGTTTAAATGGTTTCCATTTACATTATCATTTATATTTACAATTATTTTTTACAGTCAAGTTTAATCTCAATTTCGCTTTCGTACTTCTACATTTTCCCATTTCCTGGTCTTATGAATTTTCACTTTGAGTGAATCGATACAAAGAGGAAATTGTAATAAACATGATTAAACATTCACTTTACATTTTCACAAGCATCCTCTTATTTTATATTAAGCATTTTGCTGTTTCACGTAAAAATTACAAGGAAATCATCATCAAGTGGTCGCACACCCACCGCTAATTGCTCAGCATTCAGTATTCAGCATTCGGCATTCAGCATTTCTCCCAGAGGCATTTCCACAATCAAATTGAGCATAAATCCAAACAAATGCTAGACTCTGACTCTGATTTGCTGGCCGCGGGGCAGAATTTAATTAAACGCGCGAAAAGCGCTGGAATTTTAATCGTTTAATTGAAAAACTTTAACCGTTCAGGGAACGGAGCAAGGAGGATATTGTGGAATGAAAACGGGCATAGCATGCCCCTTCAAAATATAGTTATATTGAGTAACACCGACTAAGAGATACCCCAGCTTTAATTGCCAGTTATATATATAGTTTGCTGCTACGAAAATATTTTAAAAAATTTCTATGAACTTCAATTTCAATCATTTGGCAGTCCTGGCCTCGCCTCAAAAATCCACCAAAAATCCAGGCGTTATTATCGAACTTTCGCACTACCGCGGAAAGCCGAATATGAAATCGCTGAAAAAACTTTGACGAGCATCATCAAACGGATTTTTGAGCGACAGTTTTTAATGCCCGCCTTTTTTGGTTATTTTGTGGTAGAAACAAAAAACATGGCGCCTGCCTCTGTGAGAAATTGCGACAGCTGATAGTTGACAGGCATTGCTCATACGCACCGTGTTCCGAACCGGCTCCGTAGGACGTCAAAGTGAATGGTTCACCCTTTGCGTTTTTCCGCCTGTGCGTCGCTGGGCCGGGCGGCATTAATTGACACGTGATAATTTAATTAACGTGGCAACTCGGAGCCTGGCAACTAGAAAGATACTGTGCCGTGGTACATCGAAGATTCGGGGAAAGGATGGAGATGCTTCGCGACTAATTGGGTCAGCTCCGGGCCAGGATGGGTGGTCGGCGTGTGTTCATCCATTGTTTTCCCATTGGCCCCGAAGCCATCGTGCTCCCCGGTGCCCGGAATGGAGTGGAGTGCCTCTTAATTACGGTGTGCGCGTGTTGGCATAGAGGGATTTTCTTGTTAGCCTTCTAACACCCCCAAAGACCGACGTAAAAGGCCACTAACCAGCACCATCGCCAGTGTCGCCGTCATTAACCACTTTGCATTGTTCGCCACAAAGTATGCAACAATAATTGACAACGAGCAAAACGGAAACAAAACGCAAAAATAAAGGAAACGGGAATCTTTGAACCTGAGTCCCGGTTATTTGCCTCATTATTCAATAGAAGATTGCTGTTTATGACATTAATTATCGAGGGGAAAGTGGCTCCTTTGGTATCGCAATTGATAGTCAATAACTTGCTTGAATTCTGCCTTTCACAGTTTCTGATTCAAATTTTGCAAAATAAGGAAGTAAATATAAAATAACACAACTACGCACATTTCTCGTCGCACCCCAGATACTCCATAATTTGATATTTATTATGCTTTAAATACAACCTATACTTATTTCCACCCATTGATAAAATTCAATAACATCATTAAACGGCCATTTAGGTACATCACAACCATCGATTTCAATTTATGTTCAATTCGAGCACGTCCAAAATAAGATGAGTAGATATATTTTTGGTTCACTTAATTTACTTTGCAAGCGTATTAAAATTAAACCTGATTTGCCGTTTCAACGGTTTAATTCTGTAAGGTTGCAGTTGAGCGCTTGGGCCGGTTAGCCTGCCTTGGTCGGGATTTAATTACAAGCACAGAAGCAGCTCCAGCACCGCCAATGGAAGTGGCAATAGAAATGGCAACAAGAACGGCTGTGGCGAAAGCGGAGAGCTTGGCCCGCATCTAAGCGCATTAAGTATGCGCCGCGTGTGCCAATTAGGTTGAGTCAGCTGCCTGGACTTACGGCCAGTATTTTGCGCACACTTGCCTTGCCTTTCTTCTTTTTTCACCGCGCTTACAAACCAATTAACCTTTTGCAGTATAATCGCTTCGAGTTCCATTATTAGCCGACTTACAGAGCACTTATTTGTCTCATCTTGCAGTTTTGAGTTTGCCATTACAAAATCGACTGGACGGAGCCGAAGTACATATCATCAGCCAGCGTCGCCGATTAACTTGCGGTTGAATCAAAAGGCAATCAATATCCCAGCAACGCATCCAGTTCCCTCTTTGGGCCCGAGGTGGTGAGGAGCGACAAAGCTCCTTTCAATTTAGCTGGACGATGAGATGGGTTCTAAGATGCGTCTACTGTAGATAGTAATTTAACCGATTACTCAATTTATGGACTTCTAATAGAGTTTAGCCACTTTAATCTATGTAATACTGTTTAAACTTAAAAAAAATAAGGTTAAACACTAAACAAGGGAAAAATAATTATTGAATAATTATCATTCTAAAATAATACACATTTTACAATTTATTAACAAACTCAGATTCCTAAACTTGTATAGATTTGAAAAATTGTAAAGGAATAAAAACAAAACAAATTTAAATTAAAAATGAAATATGCTGAGGCCTTGTAAAGAAAACAATTTTTATTTGTTTTAAATTCTTATAAAATAACACTTTTTCATTTAAATTAAAAATAAAAAAACCCAAAGGCGCCATCTGCTGGCTTCGCCAAGCAAATAATGTGGAAAGCGCCCCCTTGAGTGAAAGAAAGACTTGAGACAAAGGTAAACCGTGTAAAACTTAAGTAAGCTGGCCATACTGGAAATTTGCACATTCTGCTCAAAACAAAGTAAATAAATAAAAATTATTTATTTAAAACTGTAGATTATACACGATAAAGAATTGTAGAACAAGATGACAGACAGCGACAGCGCTGACAGTGTGGCGTCGTACCTCTCTGCGTTGGAACCGAACTCCATGGACGCATCCATCTGGTCTCCGCTGACGAACCTCGAGCTGGAATCCCTGGAGCGAAAGCTAAACAGAATAATATTTATCCAGCAAACGGATGTCAAGTACCACAAGGCCCTGAGCGACATGCGGGACCAGAGCAGCCTCTCGCTGCTGGTGGAACCAAGCTTCTACGGACGCCACCAGCCCACATCCGTGCTGACAGTGGCCACTGCCAATGAGACGTATGTTTTTGATGTCCGGGCCTTGGGCACAATATTTAAGGAACTGGCAGCAATTCTGAAGGCGGAGCTGCCCCGCAAGGTGGTGCACTACAGCCATCGAATCGCCGATCATTTGAATCACCGTCATGGCATCCAATTGGGCGGAATCTGCGACACCTTTGTTGTCCTATGCGTGGCCCGCCGCGAAAAATCGCCCTGCTCGCTGCCTGAAGCCATATCCCTAGTTTTTGGACTGCCGTTGGAGGAGCTGCTCTGCAAAGAGGTCACCGAAGGCTTTGAGTCCCGCCGAAACTTTTTAGCTCGTCCACTCTCCCAGAGTCAGTTGCGCTATCTCGCCAGGATGGCCATACTGCAGCACAGGATGCACGATCGGCTGATCTACGGCAATATTTGCTACGAAGTACAACGCATGTCTCTGGCCTTTAGCCAGAACTACTCCCATCTTCCGATGTCTAGCGATGTGGCTGTGAATATGGCTCCCGCCAGTCACTTTGGATTCAGCTCAATAGATTCCAACTACAAGGTGATCACTGGCGAAAACGGAATGTCGCTGCCGACGGCCAAGGAAATCGATGACCACGAGATGAAACACCGGAAATGCCGCGAGTGAAAGAATATCTGCACCTTTGCATGTAGACTGGTTCGATTAGGTCCTTCATTCCAGTCTGTACCTCGTACGTCGTTTTATCCCTACGTAACATACTCACCTTTTCAGGATCTCAACTATTACTTATAGCTGCCATAGGAAAACATGAAATAATTTCCTAAATTCAGGAACGTTCAAAAATAATATAAACCAAGAAATCGTTTAAGATAGGACTATATATTAAGGATCGTACAACTGTTTACTGGGTTACCCATAGGGACTTTGTAGATTTTGAATGAGTTTATAGCTTTAAGCGGAAAGTGCGATGTTATCATATAGCAGAATGAACAAATAAAATGAAGCCATGACTGCTTTTGAAATAAATATTTTTAAATTTCGTTTATCAATTAAATCTTTATTATCGAATTTCGGTTCGACTTTTCTTTGGATTTCTATATTTTTTCACTATCAGCATCTTTCTCAACATCTAGTCCGTCAAGTTTGTTGCCAAAGTCTTTTGTTTGTGTTTTAATTTATGTTATATATTATTTTATTATTATATGTTTTTTTAGCCATGTTTAAAAAATAAACAAAAAGTTATCAAAAGTCTAACCGATGCCTTTGCCATGGCAAGCTTTTTAAAATATGCAGAAATCCTAAAATCTAAATCGCCTATTAGTGGAATGTAAATCTTATTTTTGCAAGAATTTGCAACTAAATAACAATATTTTTAGGATGCTATTAATGTAAAGAAAATTAATGTTTTGGTAAATTGTTATTAAACAGAAAAAGCAAAGTGATGGGTCGTTGCGTATAGTAAAATTTCAACCGAGGAGATTTACGCCGAAAACTTTTACCTAACTATCGGCAAAGAAGATAATGAAGTTTCTGAAGTCCACTGAATATTTATTTTATTATTTATATTTACTGAAAATAAAAAAATAGATATGTGCATACTTTAACTAGTTTTTACATATTTTTTATTTAAATAATCATCGATAGTTTGAAGTATTGACACACTCACGACAACCTGTTAACCTGTTTGGCAACACTGTCTTATGGACTGATTTCGTCTTGATTTTTTTGAGTCACCACTTTTGTTTACATTGTAATTTCTTTAAGAAAACCCAAATCGATTTTGTCCGTGCCTTAAGTGACATGCCGTTGCTACAGCTGTTTCGGATATCTGCCATTCGTTTAAACCTTTATGATTTCGCGTAATTTCCTAATTTGACAAACTACATAATACAGAAAATGGAACGTCGTGGCACAAAGGCCCTGGAGCACTGGTGCCGTCTCATAACAAGTGGATATGATGGAGTCAAAGTCGAAAATATGACCACATCGTGGAGAGACGGACTCGCCTTCTGTGCGATCATCCACTACTTCCGTCCAGATTTAATACAATTCCACCAGCTTAAGGCGGCGGATATTTACGAGAATAACAGCCTGGCATTTACCACGGCCGAGAAGTATTTGGGCATTCCTGCCCTGCTCGATGCCGACGATATGGTTACCTACGAGGTGCCCGACCGCCTATCGATTCTCACTTATCTATCTCAGTTTTATAGGGTGTTGGGAAAGAACTTCAAGCTGCCGAAGACCGAGGAAGCCATATGTGACGAGGGTGAACCGCCTCAGAAGATGATGCACATCGTAGGCGTGCCCAGGCGCGACAAGTGCCAGAAGTGTGAGCTTCCGGTCTTTCTAGCTGAACGCGTCCTTGTGGGAAAGCATGCTTACCACCGAACTTGCCTAAAATGTGCTCGCTGTGGATCATTGCTCACGCCAGGTAGCTTCTACGAAACGGAGATTAATAATACGTATTGCTGCGAGACCTGTCCCGATGAGGAAAGTGAATTTAGCCTAGCAACTGATATTGAAAATCGATCGCCATCTAAGGATCAAGCTGCCATCGGAGGCCTGGCCTACTTCAGCGATGAGGAGGATGGCCAGGTCGAGGAATTGGGAAAGGAGAAGGAGGGTTTGGCCGCTTCTAAACTACCCGAACCTAAAGCAACGCCCTCAAAAATAGGCGAACGAATTAAGTACTATCAAAGATTAAGCACTGAACAAGATGGAAAGCAAATTAAATCAGCCAAAACTGAGGATTTACCCAAGCCCGCTCTACGAGAAGTCAATGAATCGCCATCAAAAGCAGATGAACAAAATACTAAAACGGGTGAAAAGCAAAATATTTCATTTAAAACTGAGGTTTCACTTCAGCCTGTTGTACGGGATGATGCTAGTGAGACGCCTTTAAAGCCAGAAGAACAAAAGTTAAATGCTGAAGTAGATGAAAAGCAAGAGTTCGAAGCTCCCCTTAAGCCCATTATACCGGATAGTCCGCCTCCAACTTCCCTGCCCAAAGAAGATTATACGATTTTAGTGACTGCAAGTTCTTCAGAGAAACTAAATGAAGAAGTATTGGATGATTCGGGCACGGCAACTGAGGAATTACCCATTCCGGACGTGGCTCACCCCCAAGAAGACAATAAGCCTGATAATGAGATAAACTGCAAAGCAGAGAAAGAGAATGAAAGTATAACAACCGAAAGTAGTCCTGAACCAGAAGCTGACCCTAAAAGACCCCCAGTTGTGGAGTCTCCTAAGAAGATAATTTCAGAGACCGAAACTGATTATCCCGAGGATTTGAATCCCTTTAAGGAAGACGAAAGCCTTAATCCCTTCGACAGCTCTGACGATGAGGTGGAGCTTTTAAAGCCTGTTCCTTATAAAGGAAGCGACAGCTCAACACCAAAATGTGATAAAATCGGCCCGGCCATATCCAAGCAGCCAGATGAACTACATTCCAGGAGTCCGACACCTTCTCAAAGAAAAAAAATGCCTATGCCAACCCCGAGGCAGTCCGTGCCAAAGCCCAAGGCTCCCTCTCCAGCCGCCACTAACAATCGATTTTCTACGTCGACGGAGTACTTGGAAATGCCAAAAGCCTTCCAACGGGACTCTGATGAGCGTGGCTCCAGTGTCTCTTTGCCATCGGCCAGTGGGCCTCCCAAGCCGCTTCGTGCGTCGGTAGCTAACTTACGGCACGATGATTTGAATTCACCCATGCGCAAAAAGCGTCCAGCACCGCAGCCACCGAAACAGCCCCATTTCGAGGAGCCTGGATTTTCGAAACTATCCGATGAACAGAAGGCGCTCCTGCACGATCAGCTCTCAAAATCCGGGTCTAACCCAAGTGACAGGAGGTTAATACCGCTGGACCAGAGCCTTTTGTCCGATGAGACACGACCGGAGGGTCAGAACGCCGACGAGGAGCCAAGTATAGTTTATAGACGCATTTTAGTTCCGCCGACGCAGTCCGAACATATGACGCCGGATCACTTGAAGGGGAATCAAGCGATTAGCACTGCTGCTCCCATCGATTATAACGACTTCAATAGCCCATTGGCCTTCAATAAGTCAACGCATGGGAAATGGAAGAGGCGGAAGGGGCCAGCTCCAGCCGTGCCAATACCGCCGCGCAAGGTACTCCAGAGACTGCCACTGCAAGAAATCCGGCATGAATTCGAAATTATTGCCGTACAGCAGCTGGGTCTGGAGAAGCAGGGAGTTATCCTTGAAAAAATGATCAGGGATCGCTGCGAAGTAATGGAAAATTTGAATGACGACGGCTCTTCGGTGCCGGGCGTAGAGACGCAGGCAGCGAACTCCAAGGAAGTCGAGGATCTTATATTGCAATTGTTTGAGCTGGTAAACGAGAAAAACGAACTATTTCGGCGGCAAGCAGAGCTTATGTACCTTCGACGGCAGCATCGCTTGGAGCAGGAACAGGCGGACATTGAGCATGAAATTCGAGTATTAATGGGTCAGCCGGAGCGCAACAAAACCGATTCGGACAAAGCCCATGAAGAGGTATTAATAGGTCGTCTCGTTAAAATTGTCGAGATGCGCAACGCCGTCATTGACAGTCTGGAGACCGATCGGGTTCGGGAAGCCAAGGAAGATATGAGCATCAAGGACCGCCTGCATACATACAATTCTGAACGCGATGTCTCCGCCGCTCCTAACAATGCCAAAAAGTTTGGCAAGAAAATGTCGAAGAAGGAAAAAAAGCAGCTCAAAGAAGAACATAAGAAAGATAAAGCCCTGGACACCGATGAGTCGGAAACGACGCCTTCCTTGGAAAAGGTTAAAAAGAAACATTTGAAAAATTTATTCTTTTTAAAAGCATCAAAATAGTAAACTTTTCCGAAACATTTTTTATTGCCATAAATATGCACATTCCAGTAAATATAAAAAAGCAAGCAAACAATATTTTCTCATTATGTTTAATAAATTTATTTTGGTACTGAAACTTTGATTTCTTTTATTGTGATGGCAATTAAAAAATACATGAATCAAGTAATATTATCAAGATCTGGGCTGGCTTGATATTTAAATATGTATTTTCTTTTTAAATATATGTATCTTTTGGCCATTATTTGTTTGTATTTATTTATTTAGAGATGGTAGATTTTAGTAGTATCGAGGAAGAGCGGAAACCGATTCTGTCTATAACCGCTTCAAAGTCACTGCCTTATTCGAGAGATAAAGAAGGTTAATTTATATAGTATAGTAATAATTATAAAACAAAATATTTATTGAATACGTTTTTAATGGCCTTTAAAATGACCTCTTTTGTTTTGTCTCCATCGGTTATCGATAGCTTTTCAAATCCCATCGCTGAACGAAAGTTCACATATTTTTTTGATGAGTTATCATTTCCTTATCATTTTATTCCTGCCGATTTAACTTTATACATTTCCTATTGATTGAAGTACAAAGAAAAACAAAACGGCGAGCCAAACAGTGAAATGGTTGACTCTTGAAATACAATTGCTTAATTTTGATTTTATGTTCAAGGACTGAAAGAACACACAATGAATCTGGTAGAGCGGCACCTTAACTTTAATGACACATTTGATGGAATGTGGAAGAAGGAGCGGAAGTTTTTGGATCAGATCTTTGACCAGGGTATTTCCTTAGAGCCCAAACAACTGATGCAATTCCACGATTACGTTTATCACCACTGCTCCAGCTTCGTCCACAATGATACTCTATGGGCTCAGGATCCCGGGAAGCATTTGCATGAGTGCCTGACAGAATACCTTACCTCTCGACTGAGGGAAATGGCAGCGGAATTGGAGGCCATCACAGATTACGAGCAACTGCTCATCGTCTATGCCGGAAAATGGCAGCCTTACCAGAAAGCGTGTGCGGAACTGGACCCCATGTGCCGCTACTTCAACGTTAACTGGGTGAAGCGTGAGCTACAGATGGGCCACAACAATATCTTTGAGGTGTACCCTATGGCCATGCACCTTTGGATGGAGATCGTTTTCAGGCCCATCGACAGGTCGTTGGTGGACTCCATAATCAATCAGAGGAAATACGCCGCCTCCCTGGTGTACCAGGTGCTTCAGTCAATTGTGCAGCTGTATGCCAACGATGTTAGGCAAGAGACGTCGGTCCGAGATAAGTTAATAAACATATTCGGAATGGAATCTGGTGTCCTCCAGTTCTATGAGGAAAAGACGACGGAGAAGTTCGAAGGAATACTGGCAACCAAAAAATACTCCACTCTCAAGCCCTTCCTCAAGTACGCTTGCTTGGCAATGCCCGAAATCGAGGAGAAAGATAAATTTAAGGGATTCCTAAAGAGCCACATAGCACCGCAGTTGACGGATGCGATTGCAAGATCGATGGGAGGGAAGGATTACGTTCAGGCAATACTGGCATTACGGCACGGTCCTCTAGAGCGCGGGCTACGTGAGCATAAAAAACTGCTCTATGTCATCGATCAGGTGTGCGAAACAGCAATTAATTCAAGCGAAATCAATCATAAGATGACATCCACTGAACTGCTGGTCAGGTATACCCATCAACTGATGACGACGAAGCATCCGTCGGAAGAGGATGAGCTCAAACGGATCGTCGAGGTTGTGGAATTTATTTATGACAAAGATAAATTCCTTATGCGATACAAAGCATCACTGCAAAACCGACAAATCAACGAAACATCCACCTCAGACGATCTAGAGGTAACGATGGTTTCCCTTCTTACGAAAAGGTTTGGCCAAGATGCCACCAGAAACCTTACGATGCAGATGAAGGAGATGGAGAAATCCAATATCATAAAAGATCAATTTGGTACCTATTTGATCGAAAAGAATATTAAGTTGGGATTTGATTTTCGCCTCAAGTGTTTTAAAGATAAAGATGATACACCCAAGATGAATTTAATATTGCCCGTTGAACTCCAGGTCACCTATGACGTTTTCAAAGATTTTTACCATAAAACATACAAAGATATGAAACTAAATTTTGATGTGCTAAAATCGTCCGGAGAGCTTATCATAAATATTAATCGAAGTTCTCCATATTTTGTCAAAATGAGCTTGCTTCAAATGGCGCTCCTGCTGCAGTTCAATCAGAATGATAACTACACGGTCATGGAGTTGGCGGGGATGTTGGGCACAGATATAGATACCATAACACCGGTGAGTTGTGACAGTGCAGCAAAGCCTATTCAATAACCAGATAATAATAACCAAATAATTTCCAGGTATTGGACTGTTGTATAAGGGAAAAAATTCTAGTCTGTGGAGAGTCATTATCAGCATCCTCCTCTGTGGAAGTGGCAAAGGAATTCACAAATAGAAAACGTCATCTCAACATCAACATGGTACCAACGAAGCAAAGAAAAGTCGAAGCGGATTTTCATGATAGGGAATTAATTAAAAAACGATCTATACAAGTCCAGTGTGCTGTGGTACGGATAATGAAGAAGAGCATGATCATAAGTCACACACAGCTAATTGGTGAGGTTATCGAGGCACTGAAGAATAACTTTAAACCGGACATAAAACTGATTAAAAGGGAAATTGAGTATTTGATCAGCAAGAGTTTCATTGAGCGTTCCCAAAATAATTCATACACGTACATAAGCTAAAGAAGGTTTCCCATACAATTGCTTTTAAATTTTTTAAAACATTTTTATGAACCTATGGAATGCCAAAAATTATTGTATAATCTTTTTAAGCTATTATTCATTTTTATAACATGCATTTATTTTGTTACAAAATAAATAAATATTTTTTATCAGTTTATTTATTGCTTAGTTTTATATTTTCATTTTCCCTGGGCATTGTTTCTGAATATTTAATCAGAATATAAGATATTCTTAGATTATGTTACTAGTAGGAATTATTTTAAGGTTCATTTGGGATTCTGTTGCGATTCTTCGATTTGACCAACTTCCCCACCAGCAAGGTAAGCACACTCTTTTTTTCTGAATTGAATTAGTTTTTTATTAAGTCAAGCTGGTTCCGCAGTCAAGTTCGTTGCATAAGTCATTTGTTTTTTTTATTTTCAGTCAATTCAAATAAAAAATTAAAAAACAAAAGATTTAGGCAACAAACTTGTCGAAACCAATTTACTTTTATATTTACTTCTTAATTGAATTAGCTTTAGCTTTTGTCAAGCAGCTTAATGTCCGCCATTCTCAATAAATAGTGCGAACCCAACTTCTTTAAGCTATCAAAATATATTATTGTATTTATTTATTCTTATCCCAGTCCTACAAGTGTGACTTATAATTGGATTTTTATTCATGCCCAAAAATTGCTTCATTTTAATGTGAAGTGAAAATTTCAAATTAATAGTATTTAAAAACAAATGCAAGTATATAAATATTTATTTTTTATATTTAGTGAATATTGATAATATAATAAATATTATTTACACATCCAGTGGACTTTAAAAACGATAGTTTTTAGAGGCTAAAGCGAAGCTACATGGTCACACTGACGATCAGAAGACAGCAGCTATCGAAGTTACGCCGGCACGTGTAGTTAAGTAAAAAGTTCACTTTTTAGCTTTTTCCGAGAGCTCCAGTTTGCATTTAAGAACAAAAATGGTGAGTTAAATGTCTATTACTTAAGTGATGAAGTGAAAGCGCAATGGAATCCCATCTGCTGTATGTGTTTCGAGAAGCTTCCACAAGTTCCACCTCCGTGGACTTGCCGGGGGAGTGTTGTGTAATCAGTGTGTGTGTGTGTATAAAACATAAATTAATTTGTTATGGGGGCTTTCTTTACCCGTTATAGTCTGCCGCTATCAAGAAGATCATCCCCATGCTGGACCGCATCCTCATCCAGAGGGCTGAGGCGCTGACCAAGACGAAAGGCGGCATCGTTCTGCCTGAGAAATCGGTGGGCAAAGTGCTCGAGGGCACCGTTCTCGCAGTCGGTCCCGGCACCCGCAATGCCGTAAGTATTTCCCAATTATCTCTGAATGACAATCATCTAATTTGATTATTCTTTTGAGTACAGACCACCGGCTCCCACATTCCCATTGGCGTGAAGGAGGGCGATCGCGTTCTGCTGCCCGAATTCGGCGGCACCAAGGTTAATCTGGAGGGTGACCAGAAGGAGCTCTTCCTGTTCCGCGAGTCCGACATCCTGGCCAAGCTGGAGTAGATGTTGCCCACTCGGACACTGTCTCACAATTCTATGAATTCTATGTTTTTTATTAGTACGTAACACCACACACAATCCCCAAAAATATAATAAACCGCTGATGCAATATTTTTGTTTGCAATGCGCATGGACCGCCAGTGAATAAACTTCGAGTTACTTGTTAAATAGTATAAAATGGAATTTTAAGTCAATAAAATCTGACCTTACAATCGTTCTTCAAAGCCAAAAAAAAAAAAAACAATTTGGGATAATCGTTAAAAAAGTCTATATTTTAACTCCTACTTAAGCTAAGGCTAAGCTAATCCAGCTTCAGATTCCTCAGGCCATAGACCTGGTTGAAGGCAGACCTCCGCTTGATGTCCGGCAGTCCCTCGACCGCCGCACGTTCCCGGGAGATATTTACCAGAGCCTCAAACGAACGCGGCTCCCAAATGGCCAAATCGGAAAGCATTTTCCTGTGAACAAAAAAACATTTAAAAAGTTGGTTCGGATGTATAATTTAGGTAAATGAGGATACATACTTGTTGAGCAAGATGTCGGAGCGGGCCAGACCCTCCTTAAAGGTATCCAGACCCACGCCGTACTGCTGGCATCCTGCCTCCACGCGCGTCGTCCATAGCTGCGCCATGTCCAACTTCTTCAGCTTGCGTCCCTTTGTGGCGTAGGCCAAGGCCCTGTGGACACTCCTAATGGCAAAGGAGTACACATTGCGGGTGCGGCTACGGTAGTGCTACAGAAGGTATATAAAGATTTGTTGTTTTTATGTTAGGAATGAAAATGATTAAATTACTTACCGCCGCCAGTTTGAAGATACGCCGCTTGCGCCAGAACTCATCCGGACCGCGCGCTCGGACCATCAAGGCCAGGTTCAGGAACACCATAGCTGGATATCGGCCTAACTTTTAACTAGTTATTAGCTTTCTTTGATTAATCTTAGAGAAATTTATTTATTTTTACATAACCAGAACCGCACTATGAACAGCTGCTGTCGGCCATTTCGATACTTTATCGATAGCAAAGTTTAATACAAATTAATGGCATAAACATATCGTTATCGGCAGCTTGCCGGTTTATTTACATATCGGTGCATCGAACCGAGCAAATGTTTTAAAAAAGTTAAATTTCCGTGTTTTGCCGAACATCTGCTGCACAAATAGTGTACCGATCGAGTCCTCATGTGTGCAAACAGCCCCCGCGTCCCCGCCGCGGGGCCAGGTGGCTCCCCCCGCTGCACCCCGCTTTGCTATGACGGCCGAATAAGTTTATATTGCTTTGTGATTACTGCAGCTCTAATCCTGATCCCCTCGGTGCCGCAGATCCACTACGGAATCGTTCCCCAGGTGTGGGGCGCCGTGCTGTGGGGTCCGGTGCTGTACTACGCCCTGATCAACATGGTCATACGTTTTGTGCTAAGGAACCACGACTATCAGGTGACTCACACACGATAAGACTCAGTTGTAACAATATTATTTACTATGTGTACACCCTGTCCTATAGGTGGCCATACGGGCGTCCTTTCTCGGCTTCGCCATGGCCGTGAGTGTGCTGGTGATCTGCTTTGCGCCCACCGAATGGCAACAGTTCGGCGTATATGGATGCTTCATGTCCGTCTTCCACTACTCGGAGTTTTTGGTGATAGCCTTGGCCAATCCTCGCACCCTCAGCCTGGACTCGTTCATGCTAAACCACTCAGTGCACTATGGACTGGCAGCCGCCGCCAGCTGGTTAGAGTTCTCGCTGGAGGTATATTTCTTGCCGGAGTTCAAGCGATTTGGTTACATTTGGCTGGCGGGCGTCGTCCTTTGCTCGTTTGGAGAGGTTGTGCGCAAGGCGGCCATCATCACAGCCGGACGGAGTTTCACACATTTGGTAAGTTGAAAATGATATAGTTTTAAATGATGTCTAAAACCTAATGTACTCTATTTTTGACCCACAGGTCCAGAGTGAGAAGCAGTCGGACCACAAGCTCATTACGAACGGCGTTTACGCTTACTGCCGACATCCTTCGTATGTCGGCTGGTTCTGGTGGTCCATTGGCACCCAGATCGTGCTGCTGAATCCGATCTGCATCTGCATATACACACTAGTCAGCTGGCTATTCTTCCACGATCGCGTTTATGTCGAGGAGTACTCTCTGCTCAATTTCTTTCAGTCGGACTATGTGCGCTATCAGAAACGAGTGCCAACGGGATTGCCCTTCATCCGAGGCTATCTGGTCGAGTAGCAGCCGATCTGCGGTTCAATGTCACAAAAGATTTATTTTTTAGATTTAGGTAAACAACGTACAGCCAAAATAAGCACATTGTATTTACAAAAAGAAAAATAGTTCTTTCTGATATTTTAGAACGTTTTTTTTTTCCGATTCATATAAACTAGTCAAAGTCAATTGCTGATAATCGTATCTTGTGGACGGGTCATTGCATATTTATGGGGCTTCTAAATCACAGATTGCGGCACAGCTGTATGAGTTTATCTGCCAGCACAGCACAGACAATAAGACTTGTGATATTTGGCACATGTGGTGCCTGATACCTGTTTAGAACCAATCAAACTTCTCACTAGAAATAGTTTTTTCTCAGGATCCATCGAGGGCCCACGACAATGATTATTATTATTAAATAAGTTTGCTAATTTATGATACTGATTTTTATCTGTCGCTATCTGTGTTACAGGTGTTTTGGAGTACTTCGCAGATAAGCTTATCTGGTGTCAACTCCTACTAGCATTGCTTTGTCATCACTTGTCCCTCGGCTAGATAATTATAATTAATTGTGATGAGAAATTGTCCTAATAAGGCGATGAGGCGACGTCTTTCGAAGGCAGATAATGGCCTACAAGTGTATCTACATACATATACTGAAACGTGCTTAATAAAATGTTGAGGCAATCCCCACGAATTCGTATCTCTCAGTGAAAACAAAGATTTCGAGTTGTGCAAACTGTTGGCTTGTGTGATTCTTTCGCGTGTGTGTCACACTTTTGTTTTATTATCAATTTAAATTCGAATATTGCTCTATCTATAAGACACAAGCCTCACACTCTCGTCCGATCCACATGTGTGTCTATGCTTGTGTGTGTGTGGTGTGTCTGAGTGTGGGTTATATGTACAAACAATTATCAGTGTTAACAAAATGTCTTAGTCACTCTCATTTACTTAATTAACAATTGCAAATCTTGCTGCGCTTTGCCTGCCTCTTTCTCGGATTCTCGGATTCTCTCCTCTGCCTGTAAGGTTTCTGTAGCTTCCTGGTAGCATCTCCTGGTTTACTCGACAAACTCCGGCTTGCCGTTGTATGTGCAGCCTGGATTCTTGATAATGTGCCCGGCCGCATAGTTGCCACACCGGATGCATACGTCCAGCGACTTGCCCTGCACAAACTGCGACAGAAATCCGCCAACAAATGCATCCCCAGCGCCATTGGTATCCACAATCTCATGCACCGCCAATTTCGTGACCGGGAACTCCTGCACCGAGTCCTGCTGGATGAGCAGGACGGGATCGCAGCCCTGCGTGAGGATGGCAATGCGTGGCCGCGACGGATTTAGCTTGTCCATTGCCACCAGACGTTTGCCAATCTCACGCAGATCCTCGCTCGGCCATTTTTGGGCCTCAGCAAAGGCATGCGCCTCCGCCTCATTGCCGAAGATGATGTCCACGTAGGGCAGGACGGCCAGCAGCGGTGCTATGTAGAATTGCGATATGAATGGTGCGCTGAGGTTCATTAGGAACGGTCGCTGATTGGCATGGGCGGTGGCAGCCACCTTCATGATGCTCGGCGGGTTAACGGTTAGGAAGAAGCCCTGTTGGAACAGATTTAGTGTTAGTAATGTATATTTTTACCAGTTTTATGGGATCTTTAGAGTAAAATTTGATTGGGTTCACATAAAAGTAAAACTATAAAAGCTTTAACATTAAATATATTGTCGGGAGCTATCTGGCTCAAGGGCTTAAGATATTGTTTTTACAATAATGCGTTGATTGTAAATAAAGCTCCCTTATTTAATTTAAGACATACATACATATATGTTGACAAATATTTATGGTATTGCACTTAAACCTATAAACGTACTACTCAAAGAGAAAATGGAATAACTTAATTGGTATTTACTGCTTAAGAAACCTCAAGTGCTTGCGATATAACTCACTTCCCGCCATTAAGTAATTACTTCCGGCAAGGAATATACGGTTCTACTTACCGATATATAGTAGTACAGGGCATTATCCACCAGGGCCTTATTTCCGGGCTCCTCCAAGTGGTCGATGGTAAAGTTATTGGCCGCAGCCAAATTCGCACAAAGTGATCGATGCGTTCCCGTAATCAGGACAGCACAGGTGCCCGTTGGCACGTCTTTTTTCACCTGATAGTGTACATCCAGGCCGGCGGAACGAGCCTTTTCCGCCAGAATTTCCGCGTACCTATCCTCGCCGACGCATCCGAAGAAAACAGCCACCTTGGGCTGTTCCAGGATCCACTGGGCGATCCGTAACGAATTCTGCACAGATCCGCCAGCCAGGAATTCAGCCTGAAAACCATCGACTAGCTCCTGGTAGATGGGCATGTGTCGCTCCTCAGCAAGGATCGCATCGTCCTCCTTCATGGCATACTTATGGAGGAATTCCATCGGCACGATGGCGGAGATGTCCAGCAGTGGATTGCCGCAGCCCACCAGGATGCCTTCTCTGTGGGGAAAACGGAACCAAAAGAATTATTATTAGCATTATCTTCTAAAACCGAACGAGTAGATTCCAGCCCCAGACCTAACGTTACGGTCGCACATGTTTCTCCTCTGAGGGACTGACGCTAATGCGCCCAATTAACGATTCCATTCAGCATCGAGTACAGCCAGCAGCGCGCTTTCAGCGCAATCAGCTGGCGATGAACCTAGCAGATAGCCCCAGCCCCCAGAGGAGAAGGAAAGCATGTGGTCGGAATATTGCACACAGGGACATGACAACCGGTAGTTTAAATGGGAGTTCTGTTCTCAATGGAGTTTCTTTTTAAAGATTTGAATGATGAAAAGATGTGTAAAATTAAACGTTTTCCAAATGTTATCATTCAGCTTTACCATTAAGCCAAAACCCCCAGATCAGTGATAGCTATTCACATTTTTGGGTACGCCACTGTGAGCTTGTTTTCGCCGCCTACGTATCTGTTTATGCCAAGAATTCGCCCTCCTTATCAGCCGCATAGTTCAGATCCCAGAGCTCGTAGCGCTCCGATAGAACACGCACAGCAACTGGCCCGGGCACATATACATAATATATGTACCTCCACGGTCTCGTTAATTCATTCATATGTGCTCCCGTGGCGTATCTTAGGGGTCAACATTTGGAGAATCTACAACAATTGAGAATCTAGATAACGAAGGCAAACAGAACACGCGCACACAGACAGGCGAAGCACGCGATTTTCACATGCCGCTGTAAATTTCGGCAATTATATACATACTTGTACTTGGCTCTAGGTGGCTGTGTGCGGCAGCTTCGGGAGCACATGGTAGGTTCTTTTTTTTTGTGTGTGATTAATAATAAAACTACACGAACGCTGCCCACTACAGCTACAACTTACTGTAGCGTGGTCGACATTCTCCTCGTTGTTGTTATTGCTGCTGCTTCGGCTGCCTTCTTATGTAAACATAAACAAGTTATTGCACTTCAGATCACCAGCACGGGGCTTTAACTTGAATAACTCGCTCTCCGGCGGCGGAACGGCGTTGTCGGAAATAATCTAGCAGATATATTTATAGGTAATGCCAGGTTATCGTCGGAAGCGCGATTTGCGGGCGGTTGGGAGAATTTGGGATTGTTTATGTTAGTGTTACCAGTGCTTCCTAAAGAGAAGCGGGATTCTCATAATACACTGAAAACTTTTTGTGGAGTTTTTTTTTTGTTTGAATGCTGTTGAAAAACTGTCTCAGAGCCTAGCTAAGGATTTAATTATAATAAATTAAATTACTATACTAATTGTTGTTATAAATTCTAAATATCAAAAGTCAAATAATTAACTTTTAGCAAGCGCAATAAATAACAATATATAAAATATAAACTTACAAATTTATGTTAGTGTTACCAGTGCTTCCTAAAAAGAATCGGGATTCTCCTAATACACTGAAAACTTTTTGTGGAGTTTTTTGTTTGAATGCTGTTGAAAAACTATCTCAGAGCCTAGCTACGAATTTAGTTATAATAAATAGCAAACATTTTGCAAATTTATATACAATTTTAAATTACTATATTAATTTTTGTTATAAATTCTAGATCTCAGAAGTGAAATAATTAACTTAATACATTACTTTTAACAAGCGCAATAAATAAAAATAAATAAAATAAAAACTTATAAATTTAAATCTTTTGGGAATTTTAATATACAACTTCATTAGGCTTTAATAATAAATTTAATTTAAAATTTAACGATAACAAATTAAACAAATAATTATTTTTCATATTATTTTCCGTTACTTTGTGATTGTGCCTATGGAAAGTATATGATATAGAATGATCTAGTATATGATCTGGCAGAATGAATAAAAAAATTAAATATAGATTTAAAATAATAAACGTTAAACTTTCGTACGTCGTTATATGTATATATTTCCACCTGCTGTTGAAGCGTCTGAAAAAATTCCGCAACAAAATTCTAATACTTCGCAAGCGTATCAAAAGTGTATATTTCCATTTTTTAATTGATGTATTGTTCTTAAAATTATAATATATTGAGTTAAATTTTACGAAAACGAATTAAAAATCATAACAAATTTGTGGTATATGCAGTATTTTTAAAAAGTTAAATACTATATAATGTTATTTAGCTTCATTCCTGTTGGTATATTTTTCGTTGTTATGGCCGCGGCCACATTTACGGTTTCTTTCTTTCCGGTTTGTCAAAAGGTACAGAAGTGAAAATAGAATTTCTGCCAATTTAATTCGGCGAAATGCTAGACATCATAGCTAATAATGGCAATATTATCCTTATTTCTAGTGAAGTGCAACCTAAACCGCTAAAATAATGGCCGACGTTGATGTGTAAGTAAATGTTTTATTGACGAAAAAACGCAATTTGTGCCTTGCTCGGCGCGACCGCTTGTTGATGAAATTAATTGGTCCGTGTTTATGAATTTCCATTGATTATAAATCCTCCAATTACTGAATGAGCAAGGCCAAAACGGTGTTTTTGCAATGCAATACGCTTGTGTGTGAAATTACTATAATATTTTGTGTTTTATTTACACAGTGATGTTCCCTCCGCTGCCCCCGTCATTGATGGCGCCATGGACATTAACACCGCCCTCCAGGAGGTGCTGAAGAAGTCCCTGATTGCCGATGGACTCGTCCATGGCATCCACCAGGCCTGCAAGGCCCTGGACAAGTGAGTAATTAAGTAATACACAAATTATATAAACCATAAGGAAATTTAAGAAAGAAATCCTTCAACCGGCGTTTCTTACAACCACGTTTTTCATTTGCCGGTATTGCTTTTAAAGCATTACTAAAAAATATGTTGAAAATGTTTAATAACGACACAAATTTTTCGACATCTACATATTGTTTTTATCTGTAATTTAAAAAATGCTAAATTATCTAATAATTTTAGAGGAGTCGCCATCTTGTCTTGTGAAATCCTTAGCGTGGTTCTTATAAAGTCTTTTGAAAGCTACATTCACATTTTAAAACATTCTTATTTTTTAAACAAGTTAAACGTTAATATTTTCTCAATGATGAAATTAATTGGTCCGTGTTTATGAATTTTACATTGATTTAAAACCTTCCAATTACTGATCATAGCCACTAAAATTAACGTATTAATCGCAGAAGGAAACTTTTATTCAACCCATTATTTTTCCTCATTCCTCCACAGACGTCAGGCTGTCCTGGCCATCCTGGCCGAGTCCTTCGACGAGCCCAACTACAAGAAGCTGGTCACTGCCCTGTGCAACGAGCACCAGATCCCCCTGATCCGCGTTGACTCGCACAAGAAGCTGGGCGAATGGTCTGGCCTGTGCAAGATCGACAAGGAGGGCAAGCCCCGCAAGGTGTGCGGCTGCTCCGTCGTTGTGATCAAGGATTTCGGTGAGGAGACACAAGCTTTGGACGTGGTTAAGGACCATCTCAGGCAGAACAGCTAAACAGCTTGTCCCCTGTCTGCTGAATGAGAGACTACGTGGAAAGTGCTTTTTTTATAAGCTATTTGCTAATTAAAAAATAAAGACGTAAGAAACGTAAATGAAAGTCAAGCGAGTTAAATTTTTGGAATGTTCTATTTTCGGACGGTTAGATATTTATATAAACATATAAATTGGTCAAGTTATTTCTGGAGGCATGTGGTCTTGTGCTGTGGCCAATCCTTGAGCTGGCAGTCTCTGAAAAATATTGAAAAATTACTAACAATGTTTCTTTTTTGTAATGATAATAGCCCACCGAGAGCAGTAGTAAACCTGCTTGCAATTGGCGCACTTTTTCTTGGCCTTCGCCTGGCAGGTGGCACAGCTGTTGTGATCCGGTTCTGCGTCGCCACCAGCCTGCTTATCCAGCGGATCCCCCAATTTAAGGTCTTCAATATTCTGCTCCAATTCGCAGAGCAGTTCGGTGCCATAGGCCCCGCTCAGGCGAGTTGCCAAGGCGCATATGTCCTTTTTGTTCTTGCTGAGGAACACTGAGTCCTGAGCTTGAGCTATTTGATAGAATCCACCGTCTTTCTCCACCTCCTTCATTAGCTCCTCCTGGATCTGGGGAATGTCTTCAAGTATAAGTGTCTGCGACTTGGAGGCAGTGTTGCCGCTAAGAGTCAGGCGACTGAGGAACTGCTTAAGATCGATGAGTGGAGGCAGTTGGTCTAGGAGAGTCTCGTGCATCAGACCCAAGAGCTGTGCGGAAAACTTTAAATCAAAATACTTCCTAATAATAATCCCTAAAGGGACTCACCTTGCTCAACTGCTTGCAGCGAGCCTCATTCAGGGCATAGTTCTCCATGGCCTGGGGATTTAGGAGCAGCTGCCTAACACAAAACCAGGCCTGAGCCTCCGGCTTTACAATCTTGGCGGAATCCTCCACATTTGTCCACTTCTCATCGATAAATTTCTGCACTCCCTTGCTGGTCTTCCGTTGCCAGGGACTAGGATATAAATTCAAATAAATTTGATTCAAAGAAATTGCCAAAACATCTACAACTCGTACCGGAAGCAGAGGACATCCACCATCAGCCATGGAATATCGTGGGTCACCAGCATTCGGCGTGCTGCACTTAGGTGGAAGAGGGCAATGTTATCCGCCAAATAGTTGAGAATGGAGATGCAGCGCAGCCCGATCTTGTAGATGAGATCACGTTTCTGGCGCTCCAGCTCTGTGAGCACCGCCTCATCGACGTCCATTTTGGACTCGTTCTCGTGGTAGCCCATGCTGACCAAGCCAATTACCTGAGCCACTGCCTGGGCACAATAGTCCACTAGATCCATAACAGACTCCTGCAGTGTCTCGCAGCCACTGGGATGGTAGAGGCACACGTCTAGGAGAGCCACCACGGAGGCCTCGTGATACAGTACCGTGTAGATAAGAAATGTGGCTTGCGGGTTGGGATCTATCTCTAGCAGATGCGGCAGCACACGGGTCTTCCACAAGGTCACACAGTAAGCCTCATGGATCAGCAGACGCAACTTGTCCCGTGAAATGAGAAACTCCTTCACCTCCTCCTCGCGGTTCTGAGTCAGTTCCAAGGCCGCCTGCTGGCTTAGCTTAATGATCATTTCATGAACCTCAAGCCACTTTGTAGTGCCCACATCGCGCACCTGAAATGGACGGATGCTCTCGACGAAAAGGTATAGCTCCTCCGGATACACAAAGTTCACCATTGTAATTTCTTTTTAGACTGTTTCCTTACGAGTTTTCGTTTGAATTCGTTTTCTGAGTGACATTAACCGCCGGTGGGCAGGTGTTGAAGTAAACAAGTTGGGTTGCCATGGCAGGCAGTGGTTGCTAGGATCCTGGAAATGTTTTTAACCAGATGATAAGCAAACTAAATTGAGATCTGCTTTATACAACACACTACACTCTTTATCTCATCCAAAAATCTTAGTAGAAGCAACTAAGCTAATGTAAGTACAATTTAAAACTAACCGAAGGAACGTATTTTGCAAACTATTTATCCAAAAATGCTTAATTTCATCTAGCAATACTTTTATCTGCTGTTTTTTATCTCAAGATTATGTTTCATAATAACTCGCATATAAAAAACAGCATAAATCGCTTACTTAATTCAAGATTATCCCGAAAGAAAGCTAATTTATAGTGGTAACTTCTTAATTGTTCCCGATAATACAATAGTTTACAGGGCTTTGGCAAGGATAATGAAACTGAAAAGGGACCAAAACTAATCCACAAAAGAAGGCAAATTAATTTGAAATCAAGACAATCCTGCAGTAAGTAAGCGATGATCATAATAACGAAACTATTAACTTATAGATCACACAGGTTTCCGCTTTCAGGTAAGCTGAGCTCCTTTTTGCTTTGCTTTTTGTATTGTTGCCTCCCCTTCAGCGGTACAACCGCACCTGCTTCTTGAGATCCTGATCACTGATGCGATCCTGGAGATTCAATTCGGCCTCCTGCTTCCGCAGCAGCTCAAAGATCGCAGCCAGCTGCTCCCGCTCGATCCGGCGCTCTTCCTCGATTTGATCCGGTGTCAGAGTCTTTTCCATCTTGTGCTGGAACTTCTTGGCCTTAAACTGGCCCATCAGGTGGTTATAATTTTGGCCAGCCGGATCCTGATCCTCAATGAATTCCACTTCACTGTCGGTGGAGTTTTCCTCGTAGGCCTCATCGTCATCGGTTTCTTCCTCGTGGGGCGTTCTAGACTCGGAGTCCTCCTCGTCACGCAATTCATCGGCTCCTAGTCCTTCGTCTTCCATTTCCTGCAAATGAAGCAAACTCATACATATGCATATTTCTCCAGAAATTTGGAGGAACACCCACGGTTTTGTCCTTGAAGAAGTTGGCAAAATAGAGAGCAATCAAAACGCAGAGGAGGAGAGTGGTCAGCGCAATGGAATAGTTTCCCGGTAGACCAAGGAACAGGCCATCCAGAGAGGGAAATATGTCCTGCATTGTGTGATTATATTTTTTGTTATTTGTTTTCCAAATTTTCTTGTTTTGAACAGTGGGACCGCAGCTTGCAATGAGGAAAAGCCAAGGGAAAGTTTAGTATTTGTACAAAAATACTAGTAAGGAGAATACCCTAAATTAATTTCCGTTTTTCTATAAATATTTGTTTTAAATATATTTTTTTTATTAAACCTTGCTAACTTCGACTTCTTTAGTCGGCAAAATAAATATCAGTGTAAATTATTGGCTTATATTCATGGCCGATGTATCTGAGCTGACATCGGCTATGTGGAATGAGGCGTCCTCGCCAGGCATATCATCCTCATCGGTGTATAAACGACGTAGACGCTCCTTATAACTGTTAAAAATAAATCAAATAATTAATTAAATTTGGTAATATATGCTGAATTAAGCTCACAGTTCGCTGTCCGGATTGTTGGCCTGGTTGCGGCACCTATCCAACTTCTTTTCAATAGCTTTCACCTTATCCCGCTCTGGTTGTTGATATTGCTTTACCAAGATACGGATTTCTGATAAGAGATCAAAGAATTATTATATTAAACAATACAATATTGTAATACACTTACTTCTCACGGCGTCTATAAGTCCAGGCAGCTTATCTCGGGCGGATACAAATAGGAACTCCGTCACATAGCTATCGAGATTCTCCTGTTCCTTGCTGGCAGCATGCAGAACGGCAGCCAAAGCGATCTGCGATGGAGTATGCAGCAGACAGGCATCCGTGTAGAAAGTGGAATCAATAAAACTATCTATATGTGGACGTAATCTCTCCGGATTTGCCATATTACTGCGGGTCTGAAATTGGAAGGATAGTTTAGATCCAATCAATTGCAGGACTTAGTTACCCACCTTTATGTCTATAAGGAAACCCTCGATGGGCCTGAATGGATTGTGGATAGTGAGGTAGTAGTTCAGTTGACCAATCAGCAGTAATTCGTTGGACAGAACAATATCTGTGGCCTTGTTTCGGTCGCCTTTGATGTTGTTAACAAACTGATTGATGGACACGTTGAATTCTTCGACTTTGCAGGCAACAAATACACAAGTGGCCCTGCATTAAATGGATAACAAGAGAACAGTTACTAATTGTTTAAAACGTGGCCGTCAGTATCTTTACAGTATCTCCTTGGGATGATAGTCCATCGGCGTGTTGTTCAGATAGAACCGTTTGAAGTAGTGGAAGGCTGTGCCAACCACGCACTTCGGCATCGGCGGATCGAAGCGGCGGCAGAATTCGAACAAATAGATCTCGTACTGCTTCAGCAACAGGCGCTCCTCCGCAGGCGTAAGGAAATAGTCTTCGAGGTCATCGTAAGCCTGCGCCTCCGTCTCATGCTCCTCGATGTACTTGCTGTTCTGCTCCACGCGGAACGCCATCAGCTGTCCCTCGTTGGCGAACGTCCATGACTTCTTCTGGGAGCTCAAAGGATACATTTTATCAGCGCATTCCAGTTGGAAATTTTAAATAATAAAATTGAGCTGCAAAAAATTCTTTCTTTCGTTTGCTTCTTCTTTCCAAACCGGGTAGTCTATATATCGAATCAATTGATATAAAAAGTAATCGACTATCGATATGCGTAACAATTTGAAAAAAACAGGAAATTTTAAAATTCGGTTGATGAGTTAAGTTGATTTAATTTAAGGTGTTAACCAACATACTTAATAAAGATTAAATATGTTTAAAAATAAAATTAAAAAGCTGGTATGATAAAACAATTATTGTTGTTGAATAAACAAAAACAAGTATTTTGTGATCTGCTTTAACTATATAAATATTAAGTGTTATTCTTTAAAATTCTTTATAAAATTAAAAGAAATTGAAAACTTAAATGTTTTTCTTAATTCAAGCTTTGTTAAGGAATTCGCATTGCCTACTTTTTGGCTTTTGTAATGAAACATTTAAAAAATGGCAACTGACATTTATAAGGAGGTTTATTTATGGGCCCAGTTTACAGCTGACCGTTTGTTGGTCGAGTTTTGGAACGCACGTGTTATGCATTTTTTAACATTTAAGGTGCCCGCAGCATCAGGCCGGTCCAAATTGAATTAATTTTTGTTTCGCTCTTGTTTTTGTGCTGGGCGCGCGAAATTGGGTCACTTGAATCTTTGGCCGGGAATCAGCTACATAAATAAATTGTACAGTACTCAAAGGTTAACGTTAGGATACCCTTAAAATAAAGTTCGTATTTATATACCATTTCAGGATAATATAATTAATAATATTTTTATTATAATCAACGAAGAGATTTTCCGATTTAGGTTATTTTATCTAGCAAAATATGGCACAGAAAACCTCTCCAAATTTTTAGTTCTCTTCTTGTTAATATAGACTTTACGCCATTAAAAAACTTCTTAATTTACTATTTCAAATAAAAAAAATATATTTGTTTTTAATTTGTTTTTGGTCTGGCTACAAAAGGCATAACCAATCAATGCCATCTCTGCAGCCTGAAGAGCATCCAAATGCGATGCGTTTCGAATACTTTGTATGCAGGAGCTGCCTTCTGTAGCAATAAAATTGCAATTAATTTTTATTGACAACTCTGAACTCTTGTTGCAGCGCTTTGTTGCGGTTTTTTTTTTGTAGAGATTTCACTTCAGAAAGGTGAAGATTGTTTTAGTGTCTGGTTTGCTCTTAAACGGATCTTCAACGGGGGGTTTTGATTGTATATTAGAAATATGGAATGTAGAAATGGTAGGAAGATAGTGTTAAAAGAATATATTGTTATTTAATTTACTTAACTTTAAAAAAAATTGATTTCAGTTATTTAAAAAGCTAAATGACCATTTAATAATTAAATTTAAGCCTGGCAAGTAGCTTACAAAATTCTATAGGTATTTATTTTATTCCTAGGTCTGACAATAACCTTTTATGGTACACAACAGTAGTTTAATTTGTTTTGGCTCTCTTTCAAAACCCTTCTCTTTCTCCCCAACTGCATTTTGTATAATCCTTTTCCGAAAATGACCTCAATTTCTGGGCCAAATCCCGCTTAAAGACCCAAACTGAGTCAACGAGACGACGACGCCTTCGATTGTTCAATCTGCAGGCTGAAAAGTTTATGCGCGTGCGCGACACACAGACGAAATGACACAAAGACGGACGGACAGAGTTTGGCTGAGATGGATTGCCGTCGGCGAGACTGACTGACTGACTGACTGACTGACAATCGGGTGGCCTTAGCTTATCGTCAGTCTCTAGTTACAGAGATCCAGAAGGAAGCTCAGCTCGGGGCGTACTTAAAATTCAATTGAATCTTGAATTATTGCATTGAATTTCATTGTTTGTAAATGCCCGCCCGCTGTGTCTGTATCGGATTGTAAACTGATTTCATTTTCCCTCCGTGCCATAGATTTATTTATTTTTCTCATTTTATTGAATGCTTCAAGTTCGGCCGTCGTAAATCGTCACAAAATATTATGATAATTATTGGTTCAGCAGGGGCTATTCTGTTACCTTCGTAGGTTGGGTGGTCCTGGGGTGTTCAAGCCGAAACATGGCTATATGCACCTTTCTTTCGATCTCTATCGATCTCTATCGGTAGACACCAATAAAACTCATTGCGAAAGTGCCGAGTAGTATCTGGCAACAAGCATCTACACCAGTGGCCACTTGTGTCTCTGTGCATAAATGCATTTTAAAGTCATATTGAGCACGCGAGTCGGTGTCTTGTGCCCCCGCTATCTCCGCAGCAAGTCTTTAGCTCCGATCCCGATCCCCAGCAATTTTGGCTTCAAGCATTATTTCTGTTCAGCGGCTACCGTTGGCACGGCTAATTGTGCGTGTGTCGTGCGATTATTCAGCTTTGTATCTCACTTTGTCTGTCGCGATGCCAACGCTCTCTGGGGGCGTGTTTCCAAAGATACTACTCTCTCAAACACATCGACAGATACTCGGACTCGGACTCGTAGACCCATCGAATAGACGTGTGAATTGCCGGGCGAGAGTTTCGCAGCCAATCAAGAGAGTTATGTCTTCGTACATATGCCCGCTTTGGAGTGATGGCCAAATGTACGCGGAGTGAAGTGTTTAAGGTGCATAAATCAATGAAGACGGTCAGGCAATACTGGTATATGCATATGGGGTCGAGTCCATAATGGCTGATGATTTTACTGAAAAACTAAGGCTTTTAAGAGTTGTATATATGTGCATATGGTAGTCGGTTGGGTGGGCATAAATTAAATTGAATAACCTTAGGCTATAATAATGTACAATAATAAAGATAGGAATATATCTTAAAATAACATACTTACATAGATTCCAAATTAGTCATGGAGTTTACAAAAATAAATATTCAAAATGAGGTAAAACAGCAATTAATAAATATAGCTATAGAATATAATAATAATGAATCTTAATTTTAACATATGTACATACCCTAGTATTGGAATTTACAGATCGAATAATATAAGATAAGATAAGATGAGCAATATCCTCTTTTAAATCTTGAATTGTGTATGACTAAGTTAAAATTTAATGTTACTTATAGGTTTATTGTCATTATGTATCTTTATTTTATATTATATTTTGTATTTTCAATTTAAGAACTATTTTGATGCAAATCAAGTATTAATTTTTAAACATTTCTTTGCTAAATAAAAGTTAATAACATATTATTGTTAGCAAATACACTTTTTGCATTTAAAAGAACATAACAGGCTCAGACATTTAGCGATATACTTACACATAAACCCTGTCCACGGGCGACTTCATTTCGCGTTCGTTTCCTAAGTCATTTGTTTTTGTCTTGTTCGCCGTTCAAGTCTCTGCTCTCCCGTTGAGCCGAGATAAACTTGTGTCATCTGTCTTGGCCTGTCATAATTACATTTATATAGTCAACATCTAGGTAGCCTGACATTTGGAAATATGTCAGCCCCTGGACTGTTATGTAATGAATAACGCATTGGCTGGCCAGGATTTTCTGCTGGCCACTTGATGGATATACACGTAAACATAGACGTTGTGACAGTTGAATTGAATTTATATATAACTATATAGGTGTATATATGTATCTATCGATATGTACTTGAAGAAATTTCCCGCTGTAAATGGTCAGACAAAGAGTTTGGTCATGTGTCAATGGCTTTTTATGTCGGCCTCCAGAGAGACAGAGATCAAGATTTTATATGGAAAGTTTGTGGATTAAAATTTTAAAGACGAAAACAAGGATATGTCGTCCCAAACTTTCAAGTGGTTTTTCTTCTCTTTTCTTAATATCTTCACCTCTTTTATTTTATTCCATCATTTACATTTTTTTATTATTTCTTATCCGCCTAGGGAAATAAATTATTTAAAAATAATAAAAACAAACAAAAAGTCAATACAAAAACAACACTAAATTAAGATTTCTAAAAATTAACATTACACACTATTTCTTTTTTAATTTATATATAAATTAAGAAAACAATAAAAACGTAAAATTCATATCGCACATCAAATGACAATCATTTGTGAATTTTTCTAAATATTATAATTTATTTATAATTTTATCTATGTGTATTTAAACCTAAATATTACTCAGTTACTGTAATTGAGCTAATGTTAAAACCTATATTTATGGATATTTTGTACATCATTTCACTGGCACCAAAATTTGCAATTTCTCTACACTTTGTAAAATATTTATTTTCGTGTTAAATCAAAGGGCTTTGGGACTGAACAAGTTTTTGAATTAATTCGAAGAATTTAGTAAGAGAAAATGGATAATACATAATGGAGAGCATAATATAATATTTCTTTTTATATAAATTTATATTTAAAGATTTTTTAAAATACGAAATATGTATGTTCTTTTTGAAAATTAATTTCAGAAACTCTTTGATTTTAACAAATTGTGGGAATATTTTGTACATACCTTAACCTACTGTACTCGAAATTGTTTTGGCACTCAAACGAATTCTCTGGCAATCATGAGATGACCTCAGCCCGTCAAGGTCTGTGATCTCACCAGGGTGAGATCGAGGGGCGTGGTCTTGCGCGCAAAGGTCGGGGATTCCCCTAAGCAATGGCTCCCGGCAACGGGTTCACTTAGGCTGGGACTATTGGAGCTGCGAGCCACCGGACTAACCGGATCCGGACGCGACCTCAGTGACAGATCGATAGGTTCGTCCAGCTCCGGACTGCTGGAAGTGGGAAACAGCAGCTCGGCTTTGAATTGATCCTTGAAAATTGGCAGCGGCGGAACTCCGGCGGCAAGAAGTACGGGTGGCAGGTGGCTAAATGGAGCAAAGGAGCTGTACAGCGGCTCCGAGTGACTGCGAAAGATCTCGAGGAGTTCCTGGTGTCGCTGGCGCTGCAGATCCGCATCCGGTTCGGAGCTGGCCGGAAAGCTGGGATTCCTCAGATCGAAACGAGGCAGATTTCCAACATTGGTGGTTGTTGTGGCGATGTGGCCACTGAGCACACTGGTGGCTCCATCTTCGTTGGGATCGCCAGCCGATGAGGCTCCGGAGTCACTAGGTGTATTGCTGAGGCGGGATTCCAGCTTCAAGTGCCGTTGATGTTGATGCTGGTGATGATGATGATGAAACTTGGCTGCCTGCAGGAAGGACGGTGAGGCGGCTCCGACACCCACTCCGGCTCCCACAGCTGCTCCCTCGATTCTTGGGGATGTGGAAGTGGCGGACTTGATGCAGGGATTGGTCTTGTCCTGGTACGTTTGCCGAGCCTGGTTACTAGCCTGCTGCAGTCGTGCCAGTTGCTCCAGGCTGGCGCTGCTGACCCCTCCGTTTCCACCTCCGCCACCGCCTGAGGCCCCTCCTCCACCCGCGCCCGCCGTCGTCTGTTGCTCTTGGAGGAGGCAGTGGATCTTGAACCAATTCGATCTTCGGCCGTAGCGGGAACCGCTCTTGGACATTCCCACCAGGAGGCACTTGCGCAGGCGGCAAGCCTTGCAGGCAGTGCGGTTCTTCTTGTTGATCACACAATCGCCGTTGTGCTTACATCCTGCTATTGCCGCGATGTTGTTGTAGGTGCGGCCAAAAAAAGACTGCAAGGATGTTGAAAATAGGTAAGGATAAAGATAAGTTAGTTTGAATAAAGAATAATATAATGTAATATTAATAAATATTCATATTTTCTAATTAATACAAAGGAAAATTAAAAAAATTTCATTAAGAGTAATTTAAATATTTTATTTATTTATTTAAAGAGTTAATTAGGCTGACTCTTATTTTTAAATAGTATTCTACTCTTTCTTTCCCTTAATCCTCAACTAATCCTTCCATTATAAAGATCTTTCTTAACCATTGTTCTACCTTATTTGCACCTGTCACTCTTTAATTAACAAATGTGCGTTGATAATTCGGACAACTAATTGTAAGGCAGCCGCAGAGTCAGTCATCAGATCAACCGAGAACTGGTTGCAGAGCAGGAAGGTATAACGGCTGAGGAGCCATTTACTATATCACAGCTGATACTCCCATTGTTTTGGAGCGGTGCCGACTCACGTTCAAGAGCTTGATTTTGAAGTTCAACTTTGAGTGGTGTTTGATGGGTGTCTGCGACTTTTGTTTCCGATTGCGCTGACTCACCTAATATGCATGTAATTTTTATTTGATTGACTGCAGTTTACAATTGTGCTCGCCTTGGGGCTTAGCTAGCTCTATATATATATATATTTATATATCGGTATGTATGTGCTCTGAATTTCGCAGACATTTTCCCATGCCATTTGAAGGTGAGCCTTCTATTGTGGCCGCTGTGCACACGTATCTACTTAAAGTCAATTAAAAATCGATTAATCTACCGAATTGAAATTTAATTACTGTAATAATGTTTTCGATTTTGCTTTGAGTTAAAAGTAAAAGCCAAAATCCAGATCATATTTTGCACGAGTAAGTATGTGCGAAATTAAATCTCTTTGGTTTCTCACAACTGTCCGGATTAGGTGCCATAAAATATCGATTTGGGTTGAAGATAGTTCCCAGAGTTTTGGCGGGTTGAAAATAAACTACTCACCTTGCAGCCCTCGCATGTGAAAGCCCCGAAATGAAAACCAGCCGCCGGTTCGCCGCACACTTTGCACAGCTGGTTCATCTGCAAAATATTTGAGATTATATAAATTAGAAGTATATTATAATTATTTATTTGAAATTTTTACTAAATATAAGCTAAGCTTTTCTATTTATACCAATGCAACGATGTTACTTCGGCCCTACAAATAATATAACCATTCTAGATCAGTATATCAGTCATTTTATACATATCAACTTTTTATTTAAATTCAAATCTTATGATTATTTCCACAATCAAATTGCAAATTGTTTTCTTTCTTGCTATATTTAATAAAAAAAAACCAAAATATGGAAAAAAAAATTTAAATAAATCAAAACCGATGAAAATCGAAATTTTTAAAGTATCTTTGTTTTATGTAGTTGAAAGAATTTATTTATTTTATTTAAAATTGATTTAATTTCTATTAAAAAGGAAAATTCTTAGAAAAGATAAAGACAAACGACAACATTTAAATATAAAATATGAATCCAAGCATTAATACCTTTCAAATAATGTCAAATAGATGCATCAAAAAGTATTTTTTCTAACAATTAAAATGTGTAAATGGTATAAATACTATTATTTTATGTCTTTATATACATTAAACATAAAACTTTCCCTCATATATATTACAATTGCAGTTAATAGTATTTTTATGACTCATTTAATATCTTATAGCATTTATTTACTTACAAGATATAACCAAAATTAAACACTTTAAGTTAATTGAATTTTACTTTTATCACTTAGGCAATATTTCTTCTTCGTCTCAACTTTTTTTTTCATTGGTTATCCCTCGGCTAAACGTGTTGTTGAAAGCCTAATTGAAAAACTCCAACTCTGTGAAACCTCTTCACGATTGTCCTTGTTATTGATGATGCCTTTTTTCACAGATTATTTTTCTTTTCATTGGCTTTTTTTTTGTTTTGTTTTTTTTTTTTGTTCTTGGCTTGGCTCAGCTGTGATCGAGAAGACGAGGCCATGGCCACAACAACATCAACAACTGGCAGCAGCCACGAAGAAGCCACGCCAAAAAGCTGCAGAAAACGAAGAAGTAAGAACAACAACATGCATAACCGATGACCCACTGCGTTTCTCTTTATTTTTATACTTTTTGTTATTGTTGTTGTTGTATACTTTTATTTTTTGGAATTCTGTGTTTTTTTGTTGTTGTTGTGTTATTTCGCTACAGGTCGTGGATAGAAATTGAGGTATGCAGCGACCGGTTTGGGTTTGCACCATCAAAGTTTCGCGGCAATGTCAGAAGACCCTGCACCTCATCCCCCCCTGCCCCCCTCTTTCACTAACCCCCCGAGCCCTCCTCCCGCTCAGCACACTCTTTCCCATGGGACGGCTTCACGTTCACACATCTAATGCAATGTACTGCCGCAGTGACTTGTTTTGCCTGCCCATTAAGCCTAAGGTCAAGCCAAAAAAAAGCTACACCAAAAATGCAAAAAAAAAATCAGTGTAGATGAAAAATATATACAAAAATTCTGCGTCAACTATTTAATGAGCATGAAGAATCTGAGGGAGGGATCAATTTTGTCATGGATATACAAAATAAATTCTAGGGAACACACATTTTGTGCTAATAATGCCAAGGAGTGTGTGTGTGATTTTCGCTTCACACATTTTTGAAAATTCGAGGCGCTTGCAAAAAATAATTTGGCACTAAATTTGGGGAGGAACATAATTTATCGGATTCTGCAGAGAGTTTCTAGGGAGAAGGTCGGTTTTATGTTTCAAAGAAATATGTATGTTTTTCATATAAGATTTAAAATGTATTAATGTAAAATTCTAAGTTAAAGTAAGGATGTTGGATCTTGGATAATAAATATAAATAATAAATAATAAGGAAGCCAAAATTATTAGGAAATATAAAACTATTATGTGGCTTAAAATATCAAGAGATGATTTATATATTTATTTATATCATATTATATAAATAATGTAAAATTCTGGGAAAGTGAATAAATTTTTTTAAAAATACCATCAATAAGTGTCATGAAAGTAAATAGATTACTTTGCCTCACAGTCTTTGTCATAAATTAAAAAATTTAGTACGTTTTGTCTGTCCCTTAAGTGAATAATTTAATAATATAATGATTAGGGGATTTAGTTAATTTTTTTACTAGAAACTAGCGATTACATTTTTTACTTATAATAATTATTATTATAATAATTATAAGTGTTGCGCTAGGATAAGAACTTAATAAAATTATTCTTTATTTTGTATATAAAATATTATCATGAAAATATTTATAAATTTTTTACAGAGACAAATTTTCATGTAGTTCATTAATTCTCATACATCATATTTATATCATAACTTTAAAATAATATTCAAATAAAGTCATTAAATGACAATATTTTAAGCAAGCAAAACCCAATGCATGTGAATTTTCTATACTTGAGCTTCAGTTTGATACCCGAAAGCTCTCATCATCCTAGAGCCAGGTTGACTGCTCCGCCAAGGTGTTTGTATCTGAAGATTTCCCGGACCTTGGGCTGACAGTGGCAGGGAGCTGGTCTGCGAAATGCGCCCAGCAGGTGGTGGTGCCACAACGTGATGCTGCTCCTGTGATAATGGCCAAGTCGATCCGCCAAGCCGCCAGCCGCCTTGCCGCCGAATTCCCGCCGGCTGCCAATATACCCGGCACTTTGCATATAAACGCTCGCTAATGGACACCAAAGGTGACAGCAGAGCGTTGCTAAATTGGCAAACATTAAATTTGCACCTTCACAGCGAGCGAGCGCAGTGACCGCGAAACCGTGACAATTTTCGGCACAGCGGTGCGCTTTTCCAGAAAGCGGGAAAATCATCAGGCGAAGCTGCAGCCCCGCCACGAGATCTTCAATTGCTGACAAAAGCGGCCAGAGAAGCTTAGAAGAACAGACCCAGAACTTGAGGCTTATGGTGATAATCTAAAATATACAACCGAATGGAGGAGTTTTGGCGAAATGGATTTATAAACAATGATTTCGAGCTCAGCACAGAAGAAGTTCAAGACTGTAAAATTTATCCATAATGACAGTGAACCGATGGGGGTCAATAAAGGCAGTAGGTTTTCGATTAAAAAAAGCTTTACTAGTTTATATATTTGATATATTTGGGACAGCTAAATTTTATCACAATTATGAATAGTTAAATTATTAATATGATTGTAATATCTTAAACAATGGAAAAGTGGTAATATGTTTCTATTGAAAATATAAATTAAAAAAAATGCTCAAAGTTACTTTTCAAAAATGGTGAAATTATATGTATTAAAAATATAAATAAATATTTTTGCTATACATAATCATATATAAATACAAAATATGTTTTCAAATTCCTAATGATTCGTATCATTTTGATACCTTAATAAAATAAATTTCAATCTAAAGATTTTATATAATTTAATTTTCTAATCCGATTATAAGCCGTATGTAGACCAAAGAAGACATAAACCACATACAAGTGAAACCTGTTTCGTATGGGCTTATCTCCCAATATAAACACACAATGTGCTAAATCATTTCGATCCTTTTTAAGAAACCCGAAAGCAATGCAATCGAACGGCACGCTTGAGCGATAAAGTTGCAGATTTCTATCCATCCTTGTGGCCCAATCACGACGCCAACCAAGGCCACCAATTCTCCTCCATCCCCAAGACTCGTCTAATTCCTGGAGCATCTTCAGCATAGCTAAGTGGAAGTCATGAAGAGCAGGACATAATTCCCATACCTCGGAGCTAATTAAAAGTCCCATAGGCCGAACCCCTCTGCCTGAAAGGTGAATGGTTATCTCTTGCATTTATTTAGTTCGCTGGGCAGTTTTGATTGTGGGAAAACAATGAGTGGAGGAGAGTGGTGCAGGTTGCCGCCGAAAATTTGACTCTCCTTTCAAATTCAAAACCGAACTGCAGACCCCATTGTTCATTTCTGAACAGATCACAAGCATACATAGGTACAATCCCGGCTGATGGGCTTATCGATTAAACCAAGATTAATGTTACACATTGAGCGGGTACAAAACAATTAATTAGAAAAAACTGCTACAGAAAACATACATACTTATTGATCGTAAGCCAAGTGGATGATTGTTCAGATCTAATCTCTGGAAATCTACAAAATGCTGTGTGCCAATCCAAGTTCAACTCGTTGGGGGGACGAGTTCAGAGCGGCTTAGACAATAAGAACCAGATCAGTTGAATGTAGCTACATATATTCTCAACAAGCTCATCAAGTTGCTGTTGACAGACAGAAGCAGAGAGGCAACACAAAAAAAATCGGGGAAAAAGTGGAAGGATTTTCCTCAATAAAAATAATAAACAAGAGGCCCAAATAAAAGATGTGTCCTTTAAAGCAAACAAAATGATGGACACAATGCCAAATCAGATAAAAGGCAACACACAGAGGGAGAAAAGGTGTTCAAACAAGCAAACCACGATTGTCTCAAATATTTTGAAGCGGCTACAAAATAGAACAAGAATCAAGAACACAACTCGACGAACCCTGGAGCATTGACACAGTCTAAAAGCCCAAAACCCTTCGCCTCCGATCTTCCGATCCTCCTGTAGATCCTCCGATCTCCCGGCAGACAATTGCCGGTAATATGCTTTATTATTAGCCCTGCAGCCACTGGCGACGGACATTCGCAATATGCAAATCCACTCAGCAGTCACACGCTCTAGTTTGAATTGTCTGCTTCCTCGATCCGCGATCCGCGATCCCCTATCCCCGATCCTCATCCTTCGCAAGCGATCGAGGATCCACGATCCAGTCGAAGCCGCTGGCAATGGCCCTTTTTCTGCTTGATTGCCGACAGCAGTTGGACAATTAAATGTTTGAATATCTCCCAACTCTGTCCCTATTCGCTGCTATTGTAGTAATTTCTTGACACTTATCGCACAAAAGGCAATAACATTATTAATGAGCATGTCAATGAGCTTCCTTTGTTTTCGCCATTCCGCTTTTTCTGGCTCTCCTTGGGCGGTGTCCTTAAAGCTAAATATGAACTCTTGGGAATTGGGGTTAGGGACTTGATTAGAAAGCAAATTCGGCAAATCCTTTATGCATACTCATCATTTATTTTAATTATTTTAAATCTGTTTATTTAGGCTGATTTATTATGACGGGTTTTTAAGTATCTCGTCTATTGTTTAAGAATTTTTTATTATATTTATTCTCTTAAATTATGTTCAACATTTGTTTTTAGCATTATGTTACTTGTTATTATTTAATATCCAGTATTAATCGTATTAATCACTTGTAAAATATTACTTTAAATACGTTTGTGTATTTAAATAACATATTGATAAAATATCTGATATTATTCATGATTTATTCCCTTAATTACTTTATATTTAATTAAAGAGATCTATCTTTTAGCATTTCATTCGGCAACTTTGAACTTAATTCTTGGCGTTTCTGTTATTTTTTATAAAAATGTTAAATTCTCATTCTTTGACAATTTGTTGTATTTATTTTTAAACATTTGTATTCCCTTTAACATATTTTTTGTTGTTGTATTTTTAAGTGAGTTGCTACATTGATTAAATATTTTATTATCTGAATTCTTTCTACACACATTTATCCAACACCATTATCTGATCTCTAATCGTTTCCTTTGTTGAAGCTGAATTTATGCTAATTATGCAAAATGATTTAAACTCAATGAAATGTTTTATTTATATGCATCCACTTTTTCTGCTTTCAAAGCTTTGATTTATATGTTTAGATTTGTTAATCTGTTCTAACCGAGATAAATTAACCAAGTGTATACTTTTTTGTATTTCTTTGGCGATTCTGAAGAAATTCTGGCAAATTGTTTTATATTTATGTACTCCAATTAACTAATTTTTAACTTACATTTTCCAAATGATATATTTCCAAAACAGCATAAAATAATTATTGAAATGTTACACTTTTAAATATGATGTTTCTTATTTGTTTCTTTTTCTAGCTTCTTTGTTGTATTTTTTTTTCTAAATTCACATATTTTGTTTCTTTTTGGTTTTTATTTTTCCTTGTTGTTTTATGTTAAACTTCACACACTTGGCCGCATTTCTCCATGACTATCATCAATCGATTTTATCAGATATTTTCTGGATATGCCACACAATAAATCCGATTTAGCGACGGCTTTTTCGAGTTATATTGAGGCAGAGTCACGTGGCGAGGAACATAGCGATCGGTCGCTTATATATTGAGGCTTGCGCATCCGACTTCGACTGCGATTGCGGCCTGCAGTTGGCACTTTCCGAGCGAGATAGAAGCGTAAGCCTGACTGACGATGCTTGGCAGCGTAGCGTCCATCCGAGACTAAATCGTCATCGTCGTTCTGAGCTCCAAGCAGACCCGGACTGACTTGGCCCTGGCCTCAAAGATCATCTCATCCCAGCAGCAGCAGCAGCAACATCTACAGCAGCAGCAGCAACATCCAGCAGCAGCAGCAGTAACAGCAGCAGCAACAAGACAACAAAGCGCACGCGTCGCGGCTGTGCAGTGGCGGGGCAAGGCGAAACTTAACTGTTAATCAGCCGCCGCGGCGACAGGAATTCCTGTTTGGCAAACAGCTGCTGATGCTGCCGCTGCTGCTCTGCTTCTGACTTTGAGGCTCTGCTAAGTTGGTTCGATCTGTTAACTGATCTGGTCAAGAATTAAATTAAATATTAATTATCAAATTTGATTGAAGCATTTTAAAATAAATAAGATGAAATAACCCTATGGTAAACAAACTTTAAGCCATTATTAAAATAAAATAACCCATTCTTTAAGGAACATTTATTTAAGATGTTTCTGTCTTTAAGAAAAAATCCCTTGGCTTGTATTACTTTAAGAATTAACATCAAATACAATTTTCCCTGTAGTTTTCCCTGCTCTAACTAGATCAGAAATATTTCTTTGAGTGTACTCTGTTACCGACTTAGCTTCAAACATGTTCGCTGCTGCAGACCCGCTCTCAGGAATTTTAAATCTCCGCTCTCCATCGCCGCTCTGGCTCTTTAAGCTGAACTCTGGTTGGCTGTTGGCACCGGCACGATCTTCCAGCGTTTCGTTCGTTTTCATTGAATATTGTCTCAATGCGGTTGGCTGTTGGTTGTTGTGTGTTTCTGTTTTATTTTTACCCCCATTTCACGCTACACACGGTACTGTTATCACTTGAGTGTGTTGGCAGCGAGCGCGCTCTAAGTATTGGGATTTGGTTTTAGTTCCATTGTGCATGTGCATCCATTTGTATTCGTATTGGACTGGCTGGCTAATGTGGCAAGGAGGTGGGCACTTAATGCCCACCGATCAGCGTAAATAAACATTGAGAGAAACCAAAAGAAAACATCATCAAATGAAATTTTTAGCTTGTCGGGGCAAAATGGTGAAAACAAGTTTGTTGCCTGAGTCTTTTGTATTAGCTTTACGCTCGCATGCACTTCTATGTTTTTCTTTATTTATTTTATAGGGAAATAAATCACTTTAAATTATTGAAAATATAAACTGTTTGATAATGCTTTAATCTTTGTTAATAATTATTAAAATTAACCAAGTTTTTTATAAGTAATTCAGTATATACTAATCATCATAGAAAATAAATCAAAGAATAAAAGAACTACAAAAATAAAAACTCCTGACTCCTTTTAAAAATTATCCTTCTATATTAGTACAAATTAAGACAATTCATTGGAACTCGAAAACGAGTTCGTTTTCTAAGTCTTTTGGTTTTCTCTCGCATTAAAAGTAATTTTTTGTACGAATCTCTTTTTTTTAAATAATAGTTAAGTTTAAGAAACTTTATAAATTAAGAGAGCAGCATGATTACAATATCTAAAATATTTTGTAAAAAATCTAATCACAATTAAATTTATGCTTTTAGTAGCAATATTCCGTAATGTTTATAAAGTGTAACAGGAAAAAGTTAAGCCAAAGACTTAATAACTCTCTGTTTAAATTGGATCTCCGCCAGCGGCAATTGCACAGCGATTCCCGTGGCGCAATCAACGCGTTTCCATACATCTAATTGAATTCTCCTGTCATAAGCCCGATCAGATGGCTGCCTCCGTGCTCAGATGCCCACTCAAGTGATCCTCAGGCATTCGGCCAGCCAAGTCTTTCTCTGCTCCGGTCAAGCTCTCGCGGTTTCTGTCACTTCGTGATGATGATGATTTCATTTTAATAACACCACTGGAGGGAGGCACGAACAGTGCTGCCCGGATCGTTTAATACCCTGCATTCGCCGCGGCCGTGTCAACACCACTTGACGGAGTAACAAGGAAGCGCAACACTCCAAAATGACGTGTAATTTATCACAGCACGAGCAGCATTTAGCCATGAACTGGAACGGTGACGGAGACTCCCGGCTCCCGACTCCAGACTACCGACTCTCTGACTATGAGTCCATTTGAATCTAGCCAGTTGCTTCCTCTGGCTCCGTCTGTCAGCATCGTTGTCGTCATAATCTGCCAACTGATGTTGCTGCTCCTGCGTTTTTGCAATATATATATATTTTTTGTCGTCATATTAACATTTCTTTAGCCGGTAGGCAAATCCCGCTTTTCCCTCCGGCAGCCTCGAAAATTTTTTAATTAAGTTTAGGCCTTGGCATCGGGCGCATATCTGGGCAGCTCGCGTGCTCATCTCATCATCCCGGTGATGAGTTGAGGCATTAGCTTTGATGCCTGCTCATATTTATTAGAGCGCAATTTGAGAAAGAAAAATTCCAGCTACTACAAGTTTTACAGAAAGCAAAGATTTTTTATCGGAGAAGATAGTAAAATGCTAGACCAAATGTTTAATTAAATTAAAAACAAACGGGAAATTTCACGGAAAGTTTAAAAATTAATCCATCTTTGATAAGATTGTTGCAAGTATTTTAGGAAAAATCTAAGGGAAAAGCTGTATCAACAAAATGACTCGCCTAAATGGATTAATAATTCATTTCACACAGCTCAGCTCTACTCTGTCCATAGCCCATTTAAACTATTCAGAGAAAATGTTCGAACCAAAGCCAAAGTAAGATTGCCAAACACTTGAACAGGTCTGATCTGTGCACTAACATGGCCAAATACAAATTGACTATGGCCAAAAGCACACACAAACCGAAGGAAATCAAAGCGAGACACAAACAAAATAGGCGACAAATCTCCCCAAAGTCGACTTTGGTAGCCTGAAATGCCACAGAATCGGAGACATTTGGCGACATTCGATCGATGCCAAATCGATCCAGATACAGATACTTTAAATCACAATTTCAATTGAACGAACGCAAGCCAAATACAGAGCCAAAAAAAAGAGTAAGCCAACAACAACAAAAATCTGAAAAATCGCTCTGCGCACATGTCAAAGGCGGTAGCAAAATCTACAACGCAACAGCAACAGCAGCAGCTATAACAGCAGCAACTGGCAGCCAGCATTTTATTTCAATTTCAATTGATTGTCGTACAATCGCCATGAATAATTCAATTTTTAGAATTGCCTTGCATGAAGTCGGATAGAGATAGCTGCCGGACAGGCGGATTGCGAGAGCAAGAGCAGGATGCAGCGAGGAATACGGAACATGGACATATTTTCGCCACTGACTGCTGTTGTTGTTTCTGTAACTTGTAGTCATTCTGCGTCTTCTCTTTCCCCCGAACCCCGCAGTCAGTGCTCCAGGCCCCCATCCTCCATCCCCCCTCATGTTGCTGTCAATGCTATAGGCAACGATCTAAGCAAAAATAAAGAAGATGGGCTTCCTATATCAAATATAAGTTTCTAAGATTTTAAAAATGAATTAACTTCTTTTGTAATTTTATAATTATAATACTATTTAGTATCTTAAATTTGCAGAAAAATAAACTTTATAAATTATCCTTAAATCCATTATCCGAAAATCCATTCTCTTATTTAAAGCCAACTCAAAAAATCAAGAACAAATGTTTTTAAATGAAGGCAGATGCTTGAAATTTTTTGCCATTATCCTTTTTTTTATTATAGCCAAGGGTTACGTTAAGCGAAATGCATCAAAACATCATCTTGAACCATTAGCAATGTCGGACAAATTAAGCATCCCCTGCTGGAGAGACAGGACTCTTTCAACTGCCACAGTGCTGTTGCCAGTCAAGCAGCCTTGATTAATGAGTTTATTATGCAACAATTATGTGTATAAACAGTGAGCATTGAATGCGAATATTCAAATCGGAGTGAGTGTCCCGAAATGAATTTGGCTTTTGAGCATTTCAAGATCACGGATCATGTCAAATTAATGAACTCGCTCCCGGGCTCTTGACTTTGACACTTCATAAAGGTGTCGTCGACGGCGCGGGAAGAAGGATCCGGCGTCCTATCAAGGACAATAACCGGACTGCTAATTTCATTTGCCTCAGTTTTTATGCAAGGACATGTCTTGTCGCCGAAGACGTTCCCGGCTTGCATAAATCACACGGCGATGAATTTGCATAAGTCCCAGTGAAGATGCCACGAGTAATTTGTTCTGCTTAAGAGGAAACTAGTTTGAGTCCTGTCATGGGATACTTCAAGGATATTTCCAGAGACATTTCCATTGATGAGAAATTGAAAGAAAAACTAGATAGATAGATTTAGAAAGTGTGGTTGATTTTTACAACATTAAAGAACTTCGAATAAGGATAACGGTGGTATTATTATTTCTAGAAAAATAAATCTTTGTTTTTTAAGTGTAAATTAATATATAATTAAATGTTCAACATCTTTTCACAGTCGATCACTTCTTCATTGAAATATAATATTCTGGTGTTTTTATTTAAGGTTCTTATTTATCTTTATTAGTTTTTCATATTAACTTTATGTTCAATATTCATCTCTAGGTTATTCTTAAATATAAAAAGTTCCTGGTATTGTGGCCTCACAAAAGAAGGCACAAATTCCTTTTGTGAGTATATCTCAGATGCGCATTTTGCTCTACATTTGCCTTTTGTCTGCCAACTGCATTCCATCGCTCATCTGCTCTGCCCTAAAGTTGGAGCCGCGCCTTTTTTGGGGCACATATTTCGCCTGTGATGTCATCTCATCTCTGCAGCGACTCGCATAAATCCGTAGCCCAATTTGTTAAGAGCGCGTGCTTAAGCTTCCGTCCGTCGGCCTGAATCTTCTGTCCGTGGCGGCGGCTTTTGCTCAAAAAGAGACTAATAACAATTGTGCGATCCGGTTGGACTCTCTTTCGCTCTTCTTAGGGGTTAACAAGGCGATTTTTGTGGCCTAAACGAAGATGAGATACTCTAGGAACTTAATTATGTGTTCCTGAACTTCCAGTTTCTAAATCTTTAAAGATATTATTTACCTGAAATAAAAATATATTCGTAAATTGTAAAATGTTACTCTATATTCTTGGATCCATTCGAATTAAATATATAAATTATTCTTAACATTTTCTTTATCATTATCTTTACCGGAAAGTTTATTAACCAAAAAAGAATAACCCTTTGCAAGAGTATTACTGAGGTTTTTGCATCTCACCCGCCTGGGCCTAAGCAAAAGTGACAAATTGGAGCGTTTTTTTTCGGGGCTTCTCTGCCTTGGTGCTTCAGTTAAAGTTAAAGCCTGGATCTGGGTGCTGGGGTGAGTAACTGGGGAACAGAGACACCTCTTCACACATGTGGAACGACGAGTTTCGGGGCTTGGCCACAGCGAGCCACATTTAAGTGGATTTCGGAGCATTTTGTGAGCGGCGAGACAAAAACAAAAAAAAATCGGTTTACCCTATAAATCTTTTGGGTGTTGACTTGGTTTTCTTTTCTGACTGGCTTGCCTTTGCCTTAGCTTGGGTTGATTTTTTTTCTGCACGTTTTACGACTGACATTAATTGAATGCGTCTCGAAATTGGGGGAACTTTCCTTTGGGCATAAGGCGCACGCTTCATTTGATTTATTCGCAATGCGTAATCTCCCCGGCCATCCAAAATATTCGGTGAACTTGGCATCGCGTCTCGGATCTCGAACCGCGGTGGGAATTAGAGGCTGAGGACGCGGCCTCGCCCCTTTTCGGCTGTGTCGGCCGGAGAACAAAGTGCAGCCGAAATGCCACAAACAATTGCTTCACATTTTCCAACTTTCTTTCGGTATGCTTAATAGTCCAGAGGAACTAGAGAGCCCAGGGTCCAGAGCCCACGGATCGCTCCTAGAACCAGTCGCAAGATCAAAGCTCGGCGATATAATTGGTCGCCGCCGCTCGTTGACCGCAGAGATCCACATCCACATCCCAATCCCAATCCCAGTCCTCCGCTCCAGCCTGCGCATGCTTAATAATAATTCGTTTTGGCAAACAATGTAAATTCTTCATTAGCTTCCTAATTTGCTTGGGATTCGCCGCTGCGGAGGCACCACTCGATCCTCGGCCAATTGTGTGCTCTGCTCTGCGATCTGGATAAAATGGTATTTTATGAGGAGACCAGCGAAATTTGTTACATTTTCTTAGGCTATCTGGGGAAGGGAAGGTAGCTCTGTCATTTCCATTGGGACATAAATGTTTCTATTTGTGGGCGGTAAACAAGGGAAAACTCTATTTATGGCTTACTTTGTTTATGTTTTGTTTTTGTTTGAGGAAGAAGAATTTATGGATAAAAGGATTAAAGGAAAGGGGTTTTTTTGGGATTAAAATATTAGACGACTTTAATTTAATTTTCCTTTGAAAACCGAAAGCCTCAGTAGCTATGGCTACAATTCCTGTTGCTTAATTTAGAATTAAGTAAACAGTGTAAAAATAAATAAATAAATAAATTTTCCTTTGAAAAACATTGTGATTAAATATACCCTTAACTTGAACTTTAAAAAATCATTTACTATCTTTTAATTCCAATCTTCAAATTTCTATAAAAAATATATATTTTATCATTATTTCTATAAATCCAATTGCCCATTGACTACATCCTGATAGTTTCTTAATTATCAATAGGAAAAACCAAGACCGCATTAGACGGTCATTAGACATTCTATCCTGCATATTCGGAACGCTTTTCTCCTCTTTCTGTTTTTCCATCTCGGAGTAATTTTTCACTCCACATGTTGCTACGAAAGCGAGTCGAAGGAATGCCGCTGATTTGCGCTGATTGATCGATTGATTGAGTGATTGACAACGGCGCCAATGAGCGGCCGATCATTCGCTAACTTGGGCAGTTCACGTTCGCTAATTAATTAAATGCCAAAATGCCATAGCCAGATCGCAGGCGTTCTCCAGTTATGGCTCAAGAGTTGTAATTTGATGATGGCCTAAAACTTGGTCAGAGGGCTGCTGCCAGAGCTTTCAATTTAATTGGTAAATAAGTGTTTTGTTGGGTTCTCCCTGCATCCCAGTAACTCTTCAGTTGAGTGCATTACACCTGGAATTTTTGTTGCTCTGCTTCGACGACTGTAACTGCGACCATTCTTTACGAGCGGCAATAAATTTAACAATTTGTTTAGTGCAGACACACTTACACACACACGCCCAGCATTGTGGCTCACACGGACACGCAAAGTGTCTACGGCTTCTGGCCATATATGGCGAATCCTGGGGCCGCTTTGCAGATGCCAAAAGCAAAGCAATTTGTCGTGCGGTAAACAAAAAGGCAACAACATTCGGGCAGCTGCTTGTCGCCAACTCAATGGGTTAAACTTCCATGGGACTTCCACAGGAGAGGGGGCCTAGAGGGGTCCGGGTCCCTCCTGGTAGAAAGCAAGAGTTAAACACAGTTTTTCAAATCATTTCACAATATCGTATTCCCGTCACGCAAACATCTATCGCCTTAGGATTTCGCTGGCCAAAACTCTATACATGGCACAACGATAATCGCAGCTGATCGATAGAATTAGTGACTTTCTTTGGATAAACCATCACTTTTCCGCCCCAAAACAACTTTCAACCAGATTGATCTATTGATCTGAAAAGGTGAACGGAAAGAAAATCAGGTAGCGAGGATTACTGCGGTGTCTTGTCATAAAAAGATTTATGTAGCTTTATTTTTGTAACGAATTAAAAAAATAAGAGAGAGGAATTTAAACATTATATATTAATTATTAATATTTTAATTAAATTATAATAATATTTAATATTCTATAAGAGAGTTGGTAAGTTTGTGAAAATGAAGTTGCTATTTATATGAATTGAATTTTGCTCTAGTCATAAAAATAATCATCAGACTTGAAAATAAAATAAATTTAACAAAAAAAATCATTTTTGATCAAAAAAATATAGAATTAAAAAATAATGATTAGTAATTTTCCTATTTCTTATATTTTCAGATCATTAATTTAATAAAAAATTAGTTTAAAATGTTGACATTTTAATACCTTAGTTTTGATTTGTTTTAATTGCATTTTATTATTTTCATTGAATCTTAGCTATTTAATTTTATGAAATTTAAATTTAAAATTCAATTTCAATTTTAAAGATTTTATAAAATGCTTAAATATAGCCTAAAATTTAAATGAAATAATACAAAATCAAATTTAAATCCTAACTTTTCTTTATCAACCTCGTTCCCACCTGATTTTTCACAGCCAAAGCTAAGGGCGTTCACTTGCAAAATAGAATTTGGTGTCAATGCACAAAGACACAACAGCCACAGAAGACACAGATATGAGAAGACTCTCTGCGGAAGAACCGCTAAAGTGAAAACCCGACGAGACAAAAGACAACAAGCAGAACCAAAAGGTAAATAGCGGCGACCAGGCAACAAGTGGATGCCCCATGTCCGATGTCCGATGCCCCCATGCACTGCCCATTTGGCCCCGGTTCGGACCGCTTTTGGCTTCAATCGGCCTTTACACTGGGGGAAAAATGTATAAAATAAGGAAAAATATTAACAAGAACATCATGGAAATTTTAAAGTTGTTAAATAAAATTTGATAAAATATTTTAATCTCAAATTATTTATAAATAATAAATTCTTCGTTTATAAATGACATTTTTAAAAGAATTTCATGATCACAAATTTTATTTTATTTATATTTATATTTTATTAAATGTTCTTTAAAGCCTTAACATTTTTTTAAGTAACCGCGGCCTCGCTGTCTAAGCCAGTGTCTATGTCTATGCCTACGTCTCTGGGCTTGTCCATGTCGATGGCAACGTCGTCATCTCCGCTGTGTGTGTCGGTGCTCCTCCTTGCTGCTCCTCCTCGACCTGCTGCACCGTCACTTGGATCATTCTCCATTCCAGTTGCCGGCTCGTATGCATGCCAGCCATATAATGCAGCTCATCAACAACAAAACGGCGGCGGCGGAGGCAAATGCAACATGTGCTCCATGCTCTGTGCTCCGTGCCCCGGCCTCCGTGTGCTTTGCTTCCTCTTCTGGAAGGCTTCTTCTACAGCCATAAACAAATATGAGTGGCTGCCTGGGAGTGTGTGTACTTGTGTGTGTGCATTTCTCTTTCTTTGTGGTTGTGTGTGTGCGTGCGGCTCCTTCAAGAAGTGTGGGAAAATTTTCGGAATTTCTTTTGCTCTTTTTTGGTTTTTTTTCTACTCAAGTCCCCCTTTTTCTCCACTTGTTGTACCACTTTTTTATAGGAAATATAGGGTATAATGTTGTCTTGTATGATCAAGTTTTTTAAAAGGTTAATATTTAGTTTTTATTTATATAAATACTTTGGAAATCAAATCGATTTAAATATAGTTTCTTCATGGGAAGTGTCTCATAAATTAATTAAGGCTGAACATATTTTTTTTAATTAATAAAAATATGCTAAATATTTTATTGAAACTCGCAAACTAAGAGCACAAAACGTCCTTCTAGATTTGCATAATATTTTTGATGGGTAATTCCTAATCGAGGCACTTGCCACAGCCTTTCTTTCTCATTCTTTACATCCTAGAGCAGGTTGCAATAAAACGAGGGGGCGGCCGGGGGGCGTGTCATGGCGGAAGCCTGGGCTCGGCATGCCAACTAGTGAAATTCTTTTTGATAATTTAATTTAAGAAATATTGTATATAGACGCCAACGACCCCGACCCCTTGACCAGACGAGAAGCCGAGGAGCAGGAGGCAGAGGAGGTCGAGCTCCAGGCCGAGAAACCAGAATTAGGCTTAGCGAATCTTTAACTCTTTTGGCATTTTCCTGTTGCTATTTTTGTGTGTGCCGAATTCTCAGCCTGGCAACAGCGGAGAAAGTTTTTTGTCGTCGCTGAAAAGAAGCTTAATTACTTGGCAACAAGATTGATGGAAACTGGTAACAAACAATTTGAATGGTTAGATACAACAGGGAAGAGTCATAGTTTCTAGACCTTCTATATATTTCCTATCAAATTCTATTAAATATCCTTTATCTTGAGAATATTTTCAATTAGGCCTAAAAGCCATTATTTGCTTTATAAACCCAGAAATCAACCGCAAAACCCCATATCCCCATATCCCCGATCTTCTAATTGAACTCGTATTGGAGGCAGGCATTCATCCATTCCGTGCCATTCCATTCCTTTCCACATTGTCATCATCATTTGGCGGACACACATTAACCGATCTCGTTTAGCCACGCATAGTTTAGTTTATGATGTCGATTAGTTGCACTATAAGCAACACCTTTAACTGCCAACAAATTACAACTTTATCATGCCGCAAACGATGGCTGCAGTACCGGGCATCCAGTCTCTTGACTGCAGCCTCCAGCTTGCAGCGAACCCGTTCCCATACCATGGCCATCAATTCTGGTCCGATCTGCTTCGAGAGCAGTTCGCATAATTAATGAAGTGCAGGAATGGCCACGGCCGTCAGCAGATGCCGATGATGCCGCAAATGAAGCTATTCCACGGGGCCAGAGTGGGCCAGACTTGTGGCTATACGGCGGCGGCGGCTCCTCCATATTTATACAGAGCGAACATGTTAAATAAAAGATAAGCGGCCAAAGAGGCGAGTGTCACGCGTTCCTTCTGAAGCCAACCCGCCGCCATCTCCTGATCCAGGTTCCCATTTCCATTCTCCAGATTTCATGGTACTCCGCCGGGGTGTCGCATCATTTTGCAAGTCTAATCACATAAACTAAAACTGCCGTCATTAGGGAAATGTTGCGACGGCTTCTTTGGATCTTTGGGGACGCCGTAGGGAATTGCCAAAGGAAGTTGCCTTCGGCTAATTCTATGGGAGAGCAAAATTATGCTAATGCTGCAACAGCAGATGGGAAATTTTCAGGCGTTACAGATGCATATAATCTCTATATGCAGTCAATATACTATAAATAGAAGTAATAAGGGAACTAGTTATAGAAGATATTAAACTCGTAAGGTTTTGTTATAATTATTGCATGTGATTTTCAGAAATAATTTAATAAAATATTAAAAAATATATGTGCTACTTTCCTTAATAAAATTACTCAAAGGACTTACCCTTCTCTCCACTGCAAAAAAACAAAACAAAACAGAAATGCTGTAAACAGTTCTCGTATCGATATCAGTCCGAACGATAGTCGAATGTGTCAACACTTAAATTTAGATTATACCATATATGTGTGTGCACTGACTGATTTTACCATCGGGTGCTGCAATATTTAATTTTAGACTGGGTCGCCATCGCCGTGGCAGTCCCAAGTCGGTAGCAGTTGCCACTCGCATCCACCGAGTCGGAGAGACTGTGGCAGTGGCTGTGATGATGATCAGAAAGCATTTGCTCGGCCAGCTTGTAATTCAATCTGCTTGCATTCAGACATGTAACAGCAATTTTAAAACAATTTTCAACTTACTGACAGACCGGCTACCGGATTGGCCTGGCCCCAACTCCATCTCCATCTCCCAGCTAGCGAGCCCCGGGCTGAGGCTCGGCTTTATCCGCTGTCTGGGTATCAGAATCGGAGCTGGCAACGGCAACGCTTTTTGAGTGACTTTGGTACCAATCTGTCCATCATCATTACCATCAAGTGTAACATTTGTGACGACAGCCAGCGGCGATCCGAGAGCCTCAGGCTCAGGCTCAGGTGCTGTAGATGTGGATGTGGATGATGCTGAATCCGAGAGTCTGGTACCGATGCTGATGCTGATGCTGCTGCCAATGTTGAATCTGATACTGATGATGACGACGCCGATGCCGATGACGATGAGGTTCCCCCCGGATTTTAGCCAACTGATGCCGCTGATGCTGCTGGTGGCAGGCCAAAAGCGCAGCGAAGCTGCTACAGCGTGCTGTGAATGCCTGTGCAATTACTTTGTAATTTAAGTTATTGATTGCCGGGCTCCACCGCTCCTCCAGTCCCTGGAATGGTCTCCTATCTCTCTCTGCCTCCCCGAGTCCTAAATCTCTTAGATAATCTTAGAGCGGCACCGTTACAGGCAGCACCCAATGCTGCTTTGTTCTTCATTGTCCCTAGGAGAAGGTACATAAATGGGTCGAAGGGGTATATTAGTTTAATGGTTTTATATTTATTTGGTTCTTTAATTAATTATTTAATTAAATATTCAATAAGTGTAATGTTTTGGTGTATATTTTCTGTTTCTATAATTTACTTAGGGATAAGAAATATGTTTTCTTGGTTAGTCTGAAACTTTTTTACTTATTTCTTATATCTACCCCAAGATACATTTTCTACAGACATATTTAGAATAATAATATTGGGATAATTTTTTTAATTTGTGTACAAAAAGTTAAACTTAATCATTAAAAAAAAGGAATTCAATCCATTAATTATGTAAAACATTACTCCTTTAACTTGATTTCAAATACTTGAATTATTTACTTTATTTATATTTATTTTAACTCTGTAATTCATTCTGCAGATTATCCCTCTAGTCGCATATAACAAATTTTTTTCTTATATATATTTTAGACATTATGCCTTTACCTTAGAATTTATACGGTGGAGCTGGCCAAGAGCATCGGGAGTGGGTTATTCCGGCATATTTCATGTTTGGATTAGCTGCCAGTCAGCAGGCCCAGTGACTTCCCCATTGATTCGATTTATGGCGAAATTCAATTTAGATTTTTGTAATCATTTAGTTGTTGTACGGTTTTTTTTGTGGATGCAATTCAGAGAGGATTGCCTGGCTCGCTGGGCTTTGATTTCATTAAAGTCGCCAAGTTTTTGTCATTGTCGCATTGCTGTAAGATGTCGACGAAGATCGAGATCGGGACATAGACACTTACTTATAATTGCAGCAGGAGCGACATTTTTTCTGTGTGTTTGTTTTTTTATTCTACTTTTTACAGCACTCAAAACTGTCATAATTTATTATTGTTGTTGGTATTGACCGTTCCTGTGTTTTGTTTTGAGTTGACAACGAATCGAGATTGATGTATTGATTGTTGTCAGTTTGTAATGCTGACATTTATGACAGTAATTTGTTTTCACAATTTGTTAGCCACTCCAGAGGCTTTACAGTGACTGCATTGGGCTTGCTTGTATATAGGCTGGAATGGCTGATTTTTAGTATTTATACAAACAGCAGAGAGAGGGGGAAGTAAGAGTCATCAACACTTGCTTAGAGCCTCCCCCCATTTTGCGAAGCGGACTACTAATTAGTATTTGAGGACTGCACATCATATTTCACAGCAATCGGGGGAAAAAACCCTTTTATGGCCTGGCTGGCAATGGCTTTTACTACGTGCCACAGATGCCGGCTCGAGGTTGATAGCTCGTTTTGGAGTCCTTCGGTTCGAGCTTGTAACGAAATGAAAGGCCTTGGCACTTTGATGTTTCAGCGTCGATTTGATTGCCTACTTATATGCGGAGTATGCATTTCACTTTGTTCTCCCACCGACTTTCCCCCATGGTGGAGTTCACTACGACGAGTTCGAGTCCAGTTTCGACCAGAGGCAGTTGGGACTGACTAACAAAGAAATCAAAGACAGTCTGCAGAAATAAATCACAATTCGAACCAAATCAGTAGAAAATCCCGGTCCATAATCGGTCAAGTGTTTGTCTATGAGTGCCTCACTAATTTGGTCATTAATTGGCATTGGCTATATGGATGGGCTTCACACACAAATGCTTGCTGTGCGTCTGAATGTGTGTATAATTCTCCATTGGGGCGCCAGTGATGATCGGTTTTATTTGGGAGTTACCGGGGGCTATTTTTCTGTTTTCACGTATTTTTTAAATATTTATAAATTATAATAAATTTAATTTTGTTTGTATTTTTATGGTCTTAATGCAATATTTTTCTTAATAATTTCGTTGCATTTTTTCGGTTTGCAGAATAGTGCTAATAATGTATTTTTAATACGCAAAGTTATCTAATTTAATTTACCTATCAATATTTTAAGGTATACATAAAATATAGTTATATAATTTTAATTTAAATATAGGAAAAACTAAACGTTTTATTCACTTGGTCTTAAGGAAAATATCCAAAAATATTACGTATACGTAATAAATTTATTCAGGTATATAAAATTGGGTTAAATTTGTTTAAATCTTTTTAATACAAAAAAAATATACAAATTGGAATCATATTAAAAAAATACATAAGAAGGAACAACAAAGTATTGATATTTTAGATCAAAAAATTTAAAATACATGCAAATATATTACGTATACGCAATGTGAAGTCTTCATAGGTACAAGAAATTATTGATATTTTAAATCAAAAAATTTTAAATGCATGCAAATATATTACGTATACGCAATGTGAAGTCTTCAAAGGTACAAAAATGATTAATGTTTTAAATCAAAAAATTTAAAATGCATGAAAATGTATTACGTATACGCAATGTGGTTTAACAAAATATTGATATTTTAGAACACAAAATTTAAAAATACATGGAAATATATAACGTATACTCAATGTGAAGTAATATGGATAGTTCATCACTGTGACACAATCACACTTTAGCTATAATCATCTGGGAGGCAGCACAGCTCTGTAGTGTGTGTGTGTCATGCCCAAATTCTCGAAACACCCAAAAGGCATAACTTGAGCTCATAAATAACAAAAATTGCTAACGACAAACGACGTTGATATTTAATAATAATAATAATAAATGTGCCAAAACAAGACAAGCAGCTGCCGCTGGAGGAGGACCGGCGGAGACTAGAAAAAGTGGCCACTGTCCTGGTGAAGATGCCTGCAAAAGAAGCAATTCCCGCAATCACAACTCGAGCAGAGTGCAAAGAAGAAAGTAGGAGAGTTCGGCGAGTGCGAGTGCGATTTGGTCATGCGATGGTGTTTTTCTACGCAGCTGGAAGCCATTTTCAGCGAGAGCCCGCCAGATGATCGATGATCGATGATACCCAGGTCGCCTCCACCTTCGCCTGGCCCGGTCTTGGCCTGCCGAGCAGCGGCCTGCCTTTTGAAATGGATTCAGCCAGAGCAAGCGCCTTGGGGGCATCGTTTTTAGTTTTGGTTATCGCCTTACCAGTAGCAACCCAGCAGCATCAGCATCAGCAGCACCAGCAGTAGCGATCAGCCAGGAGAGCAGGCTCCGCGTATCTGGGATCTAGTGTATCCGATATATCTGGTGTATCTGGGATCTGGGAAGATGCCTCCGCGCAGCGGCAACAGCAACAAGTTCATTTCGTTTTTGGTAAATTACTCAGCTCTCGCGTCTCTAGGTGATGTCTGTATTCGACAATCTAGATCAGCACAACAGTTTACGACAGTTTTATGACACGTTTAGTCGGCGTTTGCGTTATCAATTACAAGAACTGTCAGCTGCATAAGGACTTTGCTTGCCAAAGAAAAACTATAATGATATTGTTGGGCAGCAAGGGTATGGCACTTTAGGGATTATAAACACATATAATGATAGAGATTGATTAAAGATAGTTTCAGGCATTTACAGCTTTGAAGTTGCCGGAAGGTTAAAGTAACATTAGGGAAATACAGGCAACTACCGTTTTAATTTAAGTACAAAAGTCATCTTAAATGCTTTGAATTATTCTTTAATTTTTTTTCAAGCTGCAAATCAGCAAATCCTTGGATAAATTTTCCACCAAGGGTTAACGGTCTGCCAGAGGATCTGTTCATTCCAAAGCCGTCTGCCTACTTAGACGTGAAAATGCTGCTCAGCAAATAAATATAAAGGCGAACAGAGACAGCGCTAGGAAGAGGCTAAAATTAAATTAATCCTCACCAAGTTAGCAGATGATGAGTGGCATGCAAAATGCCAGACGGATTTATGAGAACGGACAGATTTGGAGCAGTGAAGTGGGGAATCCAAACGATGTTACGCATTAGACAAACAACAAGCAGTCGGACAAGTCTCAGTCTCAGTCTCTCGGTCTCTTGGTCTCTCAGTTCAAATCCCAGTCCGAGTCCGAAATTAAGCCGTATGCTGATTTCATTTTAATTACGGAGCATCTCCTTGGCAGAGAGACGGCAATCAGGCATGGCAAAGCTGGATCAGCTTAGAGCGACAAGTGCGTAATGCACATGCAATTACAAATTCCCAGCAGTCTCTCCTAACACAAGTCCATGCCCCAGTGTGTGTAATTGCAGTGCATCCCGAGGATCGGATGGATCTCTGGAGCTCTCAGCTCAACTTGTCAACCCAAATAGATGGAAACGAAACGAAACGAGATGAGTGCGTGGCTGGGCGATCAAAATTAAGTCAACGCCGCAGGAGACATAACTTTCAGGTGAGAAGATTACACCGAAATACATATATGGAAATTCCTTAGCAAGTGATTATTTTATTCTAGGTGAAAATACTACTTGAAATTTGGTAAAGAAAAAATAATTTGATACATCTTTAATATTGTATATATTAAACATACAATTTAAGCAGAAGAAGTTTATGAATAAATCTTGTATTTTAATTTATTTATATTTATTTATTATTAATTAGGCAATAGGTTTAAAAATATGTGATAATAAGAGCATGTGTTGAGGTTTTTATACTTTTGTAGAAAGCTTCTCTTATGTAACAAAATATTTATTTGAAACTTCTTTATTGCTGAGTAAATGCATTCAATTTTTAACATTAAAAATATCAATAAAAATTCGCCTACTTAAAGTTTAAATATTCAACCCAATAACTTAACAAAATTCGTTCCTCAACTGTTCCTCGTTTAAGCACACTTTGAAAATGTTGTTTTCTGCGTCGTGATCACCTGAAAAGGGTCTCGTTTTCCATGGGGTTGACCGCCATTCGTCAAAGTTTTCTCGTTCGTCCGGGTATTTGTGGTGCTAATGTGTCGAGCCAGAGTGCCAACAGCCATAACTCATTTGGCTTTAAACGGCTGCCTAAAAAGGCATTTATTGTTGGCTGCCCTGAACGTGCGAACTGAACCACAAAACTGCTGCAAATTTTCAGCAACCTAACATGTATGTATTTTCATATACTCGTAGATATATTTTTTCCTGCCGCCAAAAAGCAAAACCAAAACCGAAACCAAGTCACGCGTTGCAACGTTGAATGCAACAGGAAACGGAGTATCAACCTATGACGGGTTGCCCCGCAGCGTCTCCACGAGTTGGTTACAATGGAGATGGCAGTGGAAATGGAAATGGACCCATGCGGATTGCAGGCGAAAGTTTTTTTCGTTACATATTGCTAGAGTAAAGGAAAAAATAAAAAAAGTTAACTCTGAGGACCCTCTCATTGAAGGCAAGCGACATTGACAAATGCATGCGGCAAACGCAATGTGGCAGCCTCTGCAGACGTGCCAACGCATGAACCAATACAGCAAACGAATTTATTTGCCAATTTATATAATATTAGGGTTTTAGTTCTAAATAATCAGGATTAACCTACTTAAACCTCCTTAAGAAATTTATAATTAAATTTGACTTTAAGAATAATGCTTTAAAAATAAAGCCTCGTTGAAGGATAATAAAATGATAAGTATTGACATAACTCAGAGGTGTTTGTTACTTCAAAACTCACAGCTTGAGTTAAAGTACAAATATAAATTTTACTTGCGTTCATAATTTATTATTAAAGTAATTATTAGCAATCAACTCCCATACCAATTGAGCACATTAAATGAACTTTAGGAACTGGAACACCTAGACCATTCGCTTTGGAAGTGAACTGCGCTCTTGGCGATCTTCATCGAGCCTTCTTTATACGGCTAACTTGGCTATGAAATTATGGCACCGTGTCGCCATATTCGGTTGTCGGTGTTTCGTTATTATTGAGTGGCGACATAAATTAAGGCATGATTTATTGCCGAGTAGGTGGAATGGACCATAAACTCCTTGACAAGTCAACAGTAGGCAGCACAGTAGCCACTCTTGCAAAGGTTTCTCAACCGACTCTGAAAAAAAACAACCAAATGTAAACGAAGCGGATAAATGACTGGGAAATTAATTGAAAGTTAAGACAAAAAAAAAGAAAAACTAACAGAAAGAGAGGAATCATGAAGAGAAGGAGAGGAAGAGCTTATCCCGCCGTGAATAATCCCATGGCGAGAGCTCAGCTGCCACGCTGTGGGCAATAATAAATTTCACCTTGTAAGTGTAACAATTTGTATGTTAAACGCGCCCAGCAAGGAGCAAAAAAAAAACAAACAAAAAACTATAGCAAAAATCAAGCAAAGCTTAGCAAAGCCCCAGGAGTGGATGAGGATCGGCTGGCTGGGGTCTCACAAGGCTGCAGGAGAGCAGATCTCAGCCGGAGTCTTCTCGACTGCCCCCAGGGGAGTAGTCGTCGTCGCAGTCGTGTGATGTCCCAGCCTCGCTGCTACCAGGCGGCAGTTGCATTTGAAAAAGAATAGACAATTGTTTGGGCCGCATAACAAGTTGAAGGCGAAGGCGAACAGCCAGTAGATCCAGGGAGCTGCCAACTTGAGCCGAGATGGGGACACCAAAGGACAGTGGTCGGGAAATTTTAATGAAATTTTTATAGAATTAAATATTATTTCAAATTAAGGGAATTATTATATTCGGGAGATATTATAGAGATATTTTGGCAGTTTTTCTTTAGCTAATTAGTAAAGGTTTTACTATCCTCAAATTATGATCAGTCCGAAGTTCAAATGTATCTATAAGATAACTGTGCGATTTACATGGCTTAAAAATGACTAAATTAAATACTATAACGTTTTAATGAGTTGCCACAAGTCATGTATAAACTACTTTGTTTGTTAAACTAAAATTATGTTATAATAAATAAATATATAAATAAATAATTATTGAAATTTTGTTCAGTTTTCTTTATGTTTACATTACCCTGAAGTTATGCTTTAATCTTCTGAAATTAACACAAGTTTCCATGATTTTCCACTCCTTTAAAGCAGTAATTAGTTATTTGAGTAGGAAAGGTTTCTTTTAATTAGCAAACCCCCCTCTAACATCATTAAACATAAAAACTAAATTAGTTTTTTAACTATAAGATACAAAGTGAAAAAGTTATTAAAGGCCTGGTTCATTAGTGACTTGACCCATTAAACATTTTTCTACTTACCTTAGACAGTTAAAAAATAAATATTATAGATATAATAAAAATCAATCAAGACAAATTTTGTGTTTTCCGAATTAAAATTTATGTAAAAGCTGGTTAGTTTTTGTCATTACTTAGTTAAGTGGCCATTTAGAAACATTGTTTCAGCTTCATTTAATTTTCCATTTTCAAAAAGGTTCATAAATCTCTAATAACTCCCACTTCGGGGCAGTCCTTGGACCACTGTTCCCGGGCAAACAATATAATAATGCCAACCAAAACCGAATAGAGTCGGGGAACGAAAATAGATTTGTATCGAGTGGCGGCTCCTCTGAAGCGCGCCTTGCGATTTGCAAATATTTTGTCATTGTGTGGCGAGATTTATGGAGTGGAGTGGAGTCGGAGGCAGCGTCAGTTGGAGTAGCAGGCGGCGGCCTGGGGAAATGCCTTTGCCCGCGCGATTGTTTCCAGGAAAAACTTTTGGCACAGGCAAATATACCGCTACTCCGGCTGCGGCTCCTTCCACTACTCTGGACTCGTACTGGAGTCGCCGAGTGTCAGCGCCTGACTATGTGACACAATTCTCACTCACCTGACACGGGGCAGTGCAGCGGCTCTGGCGGCGGTAGGGAGGCAGACGAAGGAGCCGGTGCAGAGCTCCCAGCATGTGCAATGTGTCACGGGGGCAGCACGCTCAGTAGACTCGGTTTCATGCCCAGCAAACTCTGTCCCAGGCTCCCAAACATTCTTCGTCATCCGAGCTTTTTACCGGTCACATTTTCCCGCCGATCATCAGCTGTGCATGCCTAATAGGAATATGGTTAGGATTTGGTTTAAGAATGGGTCAACTAAAGCTGAAACCTTACATTGAAACTGGCATTTATTTATAAAATAAATAACATAATCAATGTTTAAATATTATATTAATCTGAATAGCACTTGCTTCGTAATGAAAATACAGACTTTTAATATCCTAGAAAAAATACGGACTATACTTTAAGACATGTTTTCGGTCATTATCTTTTCTTAAAAAATATGCTTTTAGTCAAAAAATTGTGCCCTAAACTTTTAGATATAAAAAAATAAATCAAAACATTTACTTTTCTGTGAAGACTCCCCTATATCAACGGCCTTTAAAAGTTGTCTACGAATCATTGCCGAAACTTTTCAATTACATTTTGATTTGCTGCCGTTCGCGGCTCGGTTCGATTTGGTATGCTCAACTTAGAGTCAACAATTAGTCAACAACTAAACACCTTTCACACCTCGCCGGCGAGGCAAGACACACAGATGTACATGAGGCAGAATGAGAGGCAGGGGGCTGGGGCAGGAACAGAGACAGTCTGCGTCTCATTCGCATCCTCGACGTCAGACATCCAATATCACTCAGTCACAATCACGATCACAGAGCGGAGCGCAAGTGAACTTCGGTGGCATTTAATGGCCAAACGAGAATCGGGCTGAGACCAAGACCAGAGGCAACTGCTGCTGCTGCCGATGCTACACAGTTACCATCGCACAATGCTGCACAGTGGGCTAACAATAACGGCCAAGACCAAGACCAAGGGGAGAGCGAGAGAGAGGAGGCCAAAAGATTTGAGCCTTAGATCAAAGCCAAATGCACCGCCACTTGCTGTTAACTCGATGGCGCTCCAAGGTACACGAGCTTGGGGATGGATACATTTTTTGGACCTCTGTCTAGGCCATCCCAGAGGCTCGGGCAATTCTCATTTGATTCCATTTATTTTTGTTGATTTTTTTGCTACTACTGCAATGTTAGGGTATATTGGTGATAGGGTATATTGATGATAGTGGTTATGCTGTTTAGGAAGGATACGAATTAGTACGTTAAATGAATATTGTAAAGATATAATTTAAGTGTAGTTTAATATATTTTTTTACAATTGAATAGAAGCCCTTCATATTGAAAATTTTAAATTAAAGCAGAAAAAAAGAAGCTACAAATCTTTAAGTTATTTTAAAGATTTTTGTTCATCTTTAATATTTTTTTTACGTTTATTTATATGCATCTATTGTAAGATAAATAGGTTTAAAATTATTAAATTTTGTATATTTTGTGACTAAAAGGTATTTCTTAGTCGCTATGCTATCCTTCAGCCTCCTTTTCTTGTATTTTTCCGATCCGTTTCTGCTGTTTCGACTGTTTGCTTTGCTTTCAAAGTGTGCAAATGTTCGCGTCAGGCAATTTGCTGACGCGTTTGTTGTAATTAAATCGATGGCGATGCCGTCTCAGGATGGAGAGGTACACGATACACGGCATCGATTTGATCGGCAGTTGGTTGTGGCTTTAACTTTGGCTGGGATAGCAACTGCAAAAGTGATTGCGATTGCGCGGCGGCTATATGTCCATTCATTGTGCACATGAATCTCCAGCTGTCCAAGCTCTGGGGCGGTCCATCGGCCCGCGTCCAGCTAATCTGTTGGGACTCAATGCATTCGATCGTCTCGCTGGCTTGTTACTCTTGCATACAAATGACACAAATGCCTCGGTCTCGGCCCCGGGACGACGTTTCTTTTTGTTTCTTCGATCTCGCTTGAATCTCGCTGGATCTCTTGTATTTCTAATGCCGTCACAGGCAATCAGATTCGTTCGCTGGTCACCGATCTCCGCCGTGGTTGACTTTGCCAGACTTCTGGCTGAGATTTCACCTCGACGCTAATGGCGACAAACTGCCGTGGAGCGCAAAATTGTGGTCATGTGTCTTTAATTTGATGCTGCCACTGTTGCAGCTCCTCCTCCTGTTGCTAAACAATTTATCCATTTAACCATTTTGTTTGGGTCGCGATGATCGTGATGATCTACATGCTAATCAAATCAAATCACAACAAATCAACTCCTCAATTACTCAACTGAACACCACTTGGTATCGGACGAAATAACAAATGACTTAGGCGACAAACTCGATGCTTGCTCCACACTCGCACACTTGGACACACACTAGCACTCGCACTCGCGGGACAGAGCGAGATGTCGAGAGCGGCTGTGGGCGGCCGTGTAAAGAGTGGATAAGTAATGGCCATCGAGCCGGTCATTTGTCTTCATTGGTGGCACCTGGCGGAGGCGAAAGAAAGCTTAACACCTGCTTTGGGGGCCACTTAATGGCCATTGGGTTTGTGATTGGTTAATCTGATATAATTCAAATTGAAATGTTTGTACGGGAAGTGTGTGAGATTGAAGAATTGGTTGATGTATAACAAAAGTATAGTAATGTAAATAAAATAAAGAAAATGTAATATATTGTAGATTTAAATAGTTAAAATTAAAGTGCTTAAAACAAAATAAGATATGTACATATATATGACTTCCCTCCAAAAATATTAATCTAACTGAATTAATGCACAATTGTGGTGCAAAGTGATTGTGGCTGCTGTGACATTTAGTTCAAGTGATTGGTGATTGGTGATTAACTAACGGAAATATGCCTTTTGCCAGGCGAATTGAAATATTAAGCTCGATTCGGTATGCAAATGCTACCGACTTTAGCCTTCAACTGTAGCATTTTTAATTTCCATTATTCAGCGTCGGAATGAAACCCATTTAAAAGATCATTTGGCAAATGCCAAAAGCTAAACTCTGATCACTGCGATCGCACACTCTATGGTATAAGTGGCAAATATAAAGAAGCATGGCCAATCGGCGGCCCAACACGCCTGGCAAAACATGTCATAACAAATTTATTGCTAAATAATGAACTTTATATTGTATTGGCAATGAGTTACGCGTAGCAAAAAGGGAACTATATACTGTCTATATCCACAAGTGAGTGCGCAGCAGAGCCAATCGTTCGGTGGTGATTGGCAATTGTTGAAAACGGCATTCAGCAAAAATCTGAAACGAAATCAGAGGAAATAAATAGTCGCACTCGTCGTGGGTAATTTATGAGTTTATTTTTTTCTCTTCTATTTCTGCAGCCAACACAGAAGGTCTTTTGTGATCGAGATCGCAGTCATTCAGAGGCATTAATCAATAAATTTGTTTGCCTGCCAAGCGATGACATACCGCACAGTCAACCCTCGATGTCGGGGTCGCTCGAGCATTGTCAGCAGCTCAACAAAGGGACAATGTTTCCCTATAAACACTATAAATATTGTTGCTTAACGACAGATATCCGTTGATCGGCAGATCGTGCTCATTTTAGCGCCCTCATTGTTGGGACAACATCACGGGCAAGTCAATGGAGCGGGTGTTCACTTGGATCCTTACAGGACAGCTGCTCAAGTGTCCTTTGTCCTGGTTTTCCACGATGTTAATAGGTGTTGCCGTTAGTTGTTTAAGTACCTATAGCAGCCAGTTACTCCCCAATTTATGCCCCATTGAACAGCATCCGAAATTGTGCATTGATTTGATAGCTAACCGCCGTGTTAATGGCTGCAAATGAAGCATCATCCCATTAATGTTTGGCAACACCTACTTTTAGTTGTGCATTTAACATCGAAAGCAGTTTGCTTTGTGGCTTTATAAATGGTATAGTAGATTGTTACCTTTTGGCATTACAATTAAAAAATTTTCCCATGTTTATGCAAACATTTAAGAGTTTAAATGTTATTTAAACTCGTTTTAATGTTTAAATATAAAAAAAAGTTCTGATTCTTGTACACACTATAAAGCAATTAGTTCTCCGTATAAACTCTATGACTATTTTATCAAATTTCAGTTAACTTTTACCGAAAAAAATTAAAATATATTCTAAACCTTTGCTTAAATAAATTTATTCAATTTCTTGTAAGTCTTGAAGTAAAGTTTCCCTTACTAATCCAGTTTATTTCAAATAAGAAAAGACATTTATTTCCAATTTTCAATACCCTGATTTTGCAACAATTTTTACCTGGAACCAATACTACCTCTGACACCCCCGTCGGCAATCAACTACGGCTGCCGACTGAATTGAAGTAAACAAGAGCGAAAGGAAAACAAAGAGAAATCAAGAAAAAAAGGAAATTCCCGTGGCCATGCCGCATCGTACGCAGGCGCATGCCACAGATGCCTCGGATGCCGGACAACCATGGGGCAATGAGGGCAGTAGGGGGATTCGGACTCAGACTCCGACTTCGATTCCGACTTCCACAAAGTGTGAAGCGCATGCGCAAATGCGCGATAAGAGAGTGTGGCCATGGTGACTGCTCTTGGCCAAAGACAAAGCCAATTGAGTGGCAGTCCAGTTCAGTTTCAGAAATGGTAACAAACGATTACATCAATTTATGCGCGCCAACACTATAAAGTAATTTTCAGCTGAAAATAGTCATGGTGCGGAGGTTCGGGGGAGGAGGACACATGACGACATATGGAGCTGCCAATGCCAGCTCGATAAGCAAGTTTTTTAGCTAAAAGAAGCTGGGTTTGCACTTATTGTTTGCCCACCTTTTCCTTTTCTTTCCCAGGTCCAGTTTCGAAACAAAAGACTTAGGCAACGAACTTGACATCAAAACCAATAACTAAAAGATTGACTAAATCAATAAAAACTAATTTAATTAGGAAAATAAATATAGAATATAATCGGTTTTGTCAAGTTCGTTGTTTAAGTCTTTTGTTTTTTATATTGTATTTTATTTTATATTATATTTTATTATTGAATTATTTTTTCTGATTTAGTCAAGTTCGTTGCCTAAGGTTTTTGAGGTTTTGCACTTGGAATAATGATCTAATAGTCTTTGACAGTATTCTATCTTATAAAATACATATTTTTTTCAAGACTTTAATTCACATTAAATAATATATAAAATTAAGATATATTAATAATACCTTTTAAATTGCGTTCTTGACGATTGATAGGCAGCAATGGTAATGCGGTTGCATGTATTAATTAAGTGGCCGTTTGGCTTTTGGGCAATAACTCAGCTTGTTTGGCGGCAAAACACAAAACATGCACAGCAGCGGCCACGTTCACCTTTGCTAACATGTTGCCAATATATATGTATATATTAAAATATATATATCTGTATCTATATCCGTACGCGATGTAGCGGCTACCTGAACATGCAACTTGCTACTTGGCAACCAGCAACTGCAACTTGCAACCAAATCAGATAAACAAGCTGCGCAATTGCAACAAGCGTAGTTTGCACTAATAACAACTCAATAAATAATAAAAGCAACATTCTCAATCGGCGGAAAAAGTTGGCGGCCAGCAACAACAATAAACATGCGCATCTTTATTTTATTTACTTTTTACGCCTTATTTGCCTGAGCAAATTTTCATTATTTCCATCTTTCCATACAGCGACACAGCACAACAGCTTCCCACAGCCGCCAGTCGGCATCAGGAGCTGGAAAAAGCACCGATCCCGTTTCCATTCCCACCAGCCCGCTCTCAGCCACAGTGGTTTGTGGTATATATAATAATGGAACAGAGAAATCAAAGATAATTCTGTATTTAAATATTTCAATAATAATGACAAAATGTTAATATATATAAATATCTAAATTGCAATCTTATATAAAATATTTTAAATATAAAATAGGGATTAGCTGAATATTTTTGAGAGGTGATTCTTAGTGAGTTTGTGGTCGCATTGGGTTCCTTAGAAATATTATATTTAATGTCTTCTTTGAATAGCTTGGCTGGTTGTAAGTATTCATAAAACCATAATTTGATTATGCAAATGTTTTTATTTTAAATTTAAAATGTATCATTTTAGTTGTTAATAATCTGGATATTTAAATAGGAAACGTAAACTGAATTACGTTATGTTGGTAGAAAGCGAAAATAAAAGAGTCCTTGTGATAATAATTTCAAGACAATATATCTTTCTTGTTACATGCAACATTATACTATAAATATAAATATATAAATTTATAAAAACTTAGTTTATAGTGATGAAAATTTCTGCAAAATATACACCAACCCACTGTGGCACCGGCTTACGAATTTCTGCCTGCCACATTTTCTGGGTTTGGGCAATCAAGGCAGCGGCAGCAACATTTGTGTCCGTGTATTGGCGGCGCAGAATTTATGCTAATATCCATTATGTCGAACATGTTATAGTTTCTTCTCTCGTTTCATATATATATATATCTCTACGATTCAGCGGTGTTTTTGGTTTTGTTGTATATTTTGGGCCAATGCGGGGCGTTAACTTGAAAATTGCCGGTTGCCGTTCGCGCCGGCTGGCAGTAGCGCAAGTGTTGAGCTCTTAATAGAAAAATGGGCAACAAACCGAGGATCCTAGCTCCAGCCTGAGCTCCTCATCCAACTGCAACTCCATAGAGACTCCATCCGTCCGTAGGCGGCGGGGATCTGCATGCGATGCTGGTGTAAATCAGAAGGTGTTATCGTCTGCATAAATATTGATATTGTTGGTGCAAGTGATAGCCGGCGTTGTGCTCGAAGCAGTAATTGCACGGCTCCAGACGATCAACCGACCGACCGACTCCATCCCAGAGTCTGGGAAAATTGGCATTGGCATTGGATCTGCTATGGGTCTGCTTTTCCTCCTCCTCCTCGTCCACTAATCCAGCCGCTTAGGTGCGCCTAATGGCTCTCCGTGTGCCTTGGCCCGAGTTCGCCTTGGGCCTTCTACTCGGGGTAACGCCCACTTCGCTGGAATGAGTCTGGGATCGGGATTGGGTCTGTGGGGACTGGTACTGGTACTGGATCCCTTGCTTTGGGCTCTTCGGCTCGCCTTGCGCCGTTCGACAATTTAGTGATTGCGATTAGGAGGTGTAAATGCGCTTCAGAAATTAATTTGTTCGCCACAAATTAAATTTTTATTATTAAAACGTCTTGCGTGTGGCTTAAAAGGCTAAAAATAGGCAATTTTTCATGTGCGGCTTTCTTTGGTGATTGTTAAATTTCTAGTCTAAGTGGGGGCTAAGTGGAAAATATATTTAACAGGGTTAACTGGGTTAATGTGAATTATTATTAACGATTATATTAGGGCAGTGACTGTAGTTCATTTATTTATATAAATTAATTTTCTAAGTGTTTAATTTAATTATGTAAATAATAGGTCAATCCCAAGCCTACATCAATTTCACTTTACCCCATCATAGCTTTTTTCACACAAAGTAGACCAGTAGCATATTCCCATTTTATGAGCACTCCCTCACATCGAGGAGCCTCCAAAGATCTCTACTGGTTTCCCTCGATCATTACCCCATTCGGTATTGCCATCTCTGATCCATTAGCATAAACGTAGCATAAATGAAGACATTTTTCGGTCAGCAGCGAAACAAGAACAGTATCATCGCCGTCATGATCATCGGCATGACCAATAATGGGAATCAGAGCACCGGAGGCTGGCTATAAGAAAAAAATTTTCCCAGCTTTTTATTATCGCCGAACGATCTTGTCTCTGGCATTGTAATAGAGTCAGATGCAATTTTTTGTTTGCATTCGGCTTGCATTGAATTAAATTAAAATTCAATGACAGCGGCAGTGGGGGTTCGGAGATTGGGGCGGCACTGGGGAGGCACTTCGAGGGAGGAGAGGCACCTACGTTTTGGTTTTTGTCGTGCAAATCAAAATGAAATCACGGACAAAAGAACATGCCAGTCCGATCCGCGAGTCCGAGAGTCAAAGATGAAGTCAAAGTCAAGTCGCTGGTGGAAGCGCATTTCGGGGCAGTTCGTGACTTAAATGAACCGCAGAAAATCATTTGGCAAACAGCAATCTCTGGTGCTCGCAAAGAAATACAGAAGCTGCAAAGCTTCAAAGAGCTGGGAAGATGATGGCGCCACGGCCATGGCTGAAACAAGATCAGTTATGGTAATGTTCATGGCACATTTTGAGTTCGCTACCATCGACGCGAAGAGGACATGCCGGGAACCACTTGTCATATGCCCGGATTGTCGATATCGAATGACAAATTCTCTAAAGAGCCAACATTCAGACCAATTCTAGTTGAGTTCAATTCAAATTCAAAACCTAAAAGGTGCACAGTTACACTACACGAAACTGTTTAACTTAAAAGGTGACAGAACAAACATTAAACATTATTTGAATTTAAAAAAATCTTAATTTAAATTAAATCTGCAAATACATATATTAAAACCAACTTGCTCGAATGAATAGAAACCGTATCATATTGATGAATGATCAAACTTCAGGAACTTCATCTTTGCTTTAATCAAAACCCATTTTATTTCCTTTAAGAATGAATTAATATAGTTTCTTTAATAAAACAAATAATTTTGATCAGTGTTTAATTCCTTACACATGGCGGCAAAAATTAAAAGCCTTTTCTAAGGCTCACAAGGGAAAAACTCGGTGAAAAATTATAAATTTAGGTGGAATGTCAACGTTATCGCCGCGCTCATATCTATCGGGGGGCATCGGGCTCAGTCCCCGTACCAAAAGACCAGAGATGGCATTTTGCATGGAGCTGACGATCAATGGCCAGCCATTTGGTAGGTGTTTCATGGCTAGCCAACAAGTCACCCGACCAAATCGAACCAAAGCAAGTCAAGCCGGCGACCAACAATTGCCGTTTGTTGCAAGTTGCAAGTAGCTAGTTGCAAGTTGCTAGTTGCTATTGGCGTTGCCGCCGCTCGGGAGGCAAATTAAACTGTCGAAACTATTTCATGTCCAATGCGCGATTTGGCAAACAATTTGTGACATTTGAATGGCCGTTCAATGACAATTGTGGCTGCCTCTTAGCCAAGTCTTCCTTCGCTCTGTTATTGATTCCATTCCCCCAGTTCGCTGCGTCGGCATCGCTCACAAGATTCTGCTTGGTATTGGGTTGGGTCTCCCGATCTCTTCGTTTTTGGTGGGAAATGAAATCAGTGCCATAAAATTACGAGTATTTCCCTGGCTATAATGTGTGAGAATATCTTGGGATACCGTTGGCCAGCCAGAGACTGGACAGTGCTCATTGTTTAATGATGGAGAGGTAATAACTGAAATTTCCAGTGAAAATGTACAAGATAAATACACATAGGATCATATTTTGTTTAGCTTTGGTAGCTTCTAAACTGTGCCAATTAAGAGGGGTCTCCAGCTGCCTGTGCGGCCGACTTGTAAACAAGTCGCTAATTCCCTCGCTGTTCACGTTGGCTAAGTGTGCAGGCTAAAGTGCGTGCATTTTCACAATGTGCAACATGGGTTTTGCATTTGCCAGGGAACCAGCTCAGTGCCCCTGCGACCCCCGGCCCCTGGGTGAGCTCAGCCACCATTTAAATGAGCGCAGATTAAATGCGGGTCGGCAAAATGTTGCACAAACGAAATTAGCGCACACAAAAATTGCAGGCAGCATAGGCAGGAGCGGGCCTAAGCAGGGGCTTACAGTCTTATTAATAACTTCTTGAAAACCTCTAAGAAAATGTATATTTTTTAATAAAATATAACTGATAAAATATCGATAAATTAAATTAAATTAAATTACTTTTAATTTGTATTAAATAATCAATTTACCAATTCTTAATAAATGTATTGTTCCTTTTTTAAAAATATCAACCGTAAGCCCCTGCCTATAAAGGAGTGTGGCTTAAGTGAGGGGAATCCCCACATCGCTTCGTGTGCAGTGGCAAGCAAATTATGCTGGCTGGCGAATTGACACGCCACATAGAGCAAAAGCCAGGCCAAAAGCAGAGGCATCTCCGATGCGAACGTGGTGGCCAATAAAAACGCGCATTAGAAAGGTAGCAATTGCCTTCTGGTCAAGATTAAAAACCAGAACGTGAGACACTTTACACTCTGTGGGGTGTCGGGTTCCTCGCTACGGAACTGGTCAGGGGGTTCGTCTTAAAGATTCAATGGCATACGGGAGCCTTCGTTTTGGCCGGCATAAAAATCTCAGTATCGAATGCGTTCAATCCGGTGTAAGTGCCTATTGGCCAAGTGCTTACTTTTCTGGTTATTAGCTGAAAAACAGTTGTAATGCAATGGCTATTTAAGCGTTTCGAGGTGGCACTGCTCAGAAACGAGGCAATTGCAATGAAGTTAATAAAGTTTTATGTAATTTAATTAAAGAATTTTAATTAAGTTACCAGTATTATTACTGTTGTACTGACTTGTGTTATAAAGCTTTAATGAAGCTTATTTTAAATATCAATAAAGGCTTGCCGTTTGTTAAAGTTACGTCTATGCTAGTTGCCTTATTTTTAGATTTTCTAACCCATATTCGACCATCTTCTAACGCTGACCAAAGAGTCTTTCCTATTCAGCTTTAATTTGACCATAATCGCTTCCCATGCTGATCATAACCAGTGGCCCAGACGATACTATATATGTGTCTTATTCGGTCTTAAAGCTGGCATTAAATGTCAATATGCTTAGGCCATTTATGAGAATTGTAGCAGTCGCATTTATGCTCCATATTAAGAATTATTATTCATTTCCCCAAGCAGGCCAAAAGCGGCAGACAATTGGCCCTGATTATGGCCAGACGATAGGCTAAACTGTCAATCGTTGATGTTGGTAACCAAATTAGTGCATACAACAGTTATAATTACAAGAAGAATTTTGTTTCGATCATTTGACTTTACCTTCAAATTAATTATTTGACTAAATTTTTGTTCAGTTGCAAATCAAGGAATCTTTTTTGTGAAAGCTTTCAAATTGTTTCATCACGCATGTCTTTCAAATGCCAACTGCTCATCGTAGATATTCGACTGGTCTGGACCAGGACCCACCTCACGTTCCCCGTTGGAAATTCTTTCTGCAACTCATTAAGATTGGTCTGTTGCTGGTCCTATGGAGTTTCTTCACAGTTGTTATTATCGTAGCGCCCATCAGCGAATCTGAGAGCTCAGTGGTGACTATCCTGCCCAAGGAGACTTTGTTCCGGGATCTAGAATTGCTGACAGATGCCATCGGTGTCACTTTTATAGGACCCATCGCTGCGGCCCTGCAGAAGTTTCCGAGCAAAGAGGAGAACGTTCCCGCGGTTGGCGTGCGCGTTAAGTGGCTGGACTCCGTCTCGAACGAAACCATCCAGCGCGCGGACATGTGGAACGTGTACCTGGAGACGAAGGAGCTTGACCGGTTTGATGAAGTCTCCAAAATCTATTCCATACCGAAATCGAGAAGGTGGGATACGGTGCACGGTGTATTGTCGCTGGAGAGCAAGTGCGAGTACCCAGTGGCCCTGATCATGGAGATCAATTCCAATCCCTTGTTTACAAATTTTGGGATTGCCTATGCCGGCCTCTTGATCCTTGGCCTATACATCATAATTTTCTTCGAGCTGACAGATCCCACGCTCGCCATCCTCCTGATGGCCACCACTGGTTTTGCGACTCTCGCGGCACTGGGAGAGCGCCCCGCCCTATATATGATATCCGGCTGGGTGAACTTGAGGATTATTATTATAATGCTCAGCTTAATGATCATTTCGGGTATAACGTCTGAGAGCGGGATCTTCGATTGGCTGACCATCCAAATTTATCGCATCTCAAAGGGCCATAAGTGGCTGATGGTTTTCATCCTGGCCATAGTCACGGCCATCCTGTCTAGTATCATTCCCAATGTGACAATTGTACTTCTGATGTGTCCCATAGCGGTTCTACTATGCGAGGCAATACCTGCACAGACACATCTGGTTATATTCGTGGTGATTGTGTACTCAAACATCGGCGGAGCTTTGACTTTGGTGGGGGAACCGCTCAACATGGTTATAGCCACCAAAACACAAATGGAATTCAGTAGCTTCAGCTTACACATGTTACCCGGCGTGCTGGGTGGTGTACTTATTGGGCTGCCGGTGATCTACCTGACCATGCGAAGGACAATAAACCGACTAGATGACAACCAGATCATGGTTACGGCAAAGCGCGCGGAATCAAGGCCCCAGCTGCTGGAAGAGGTCGAGGCATTGGAGGCTTGGTTAAGGAAGAGCCACTCAATAAGGCCGCGCATTAGGCCATCGACCAATTACTTTTCGATCATGGCATACCTAAAGACCCACTACGGTATCCGGGACAAGATTCTGCTGGCGAAGTGCCTAATTGTTTTGCTCTTTGTCCAGATCTCTTTTGGTTTGTACCTTCAGCCCCTTTTGCCAGGTGGCTCGCTTCACGTAATGGCCCTCATGGGCGCTATTTTACTGATCATTCTGACCAAGTTGGACGACTTTGATATGGTGCTCCACTACCTAGATTGGTCGGTCGTGTTATTCTTGGGCGCCCACTTTGTGTTCATTGAGGTGGTGCATTTGCTAGGACTAGTGCCCTGGCTGGGCAACCAGGCGGTCAAGGTGATTGCCAGCGTAGAGGCGTCCAAGCAGACGGCGGTGGCCATTCTTCTGATCATTTGGATGACGGCCTTCCTGACGGCCCTCGTCAATAACATAGCGGTGACTGAAATGTTGATGGTGCTGATCAATGATTTGACGCTGAATAGGGACGTCAAAGTCCGGATAACGCCACTTATTTGGGCATTGTCCTACGGCGCCGCCTTTGGCGCCAACGGAACTCTCTTGGGGGCCCACGCCAATTTGATGGGAATGGTCGTTGCCAGACGGTTTGGCTACCAAATAACCTTCCTGCAATTCTTCCGGTATGGATTTCCCGTGATGCTTGCCACCCTTACGGTTGCCTCGGCCTACTTGCTGATCGTATATTAAGTATAAAGATAAGTTTTTATAATAAAATAATTTGTATTTTTTAAGCAGAAAATATAATAAATATAATCTATGGGCATGAAATTTATTATAACAATATTTACTAGCTTAATACTATATCTCTTTCAGTTTATAGTAATATACTTTTATTATGTTTTTATTTTTAACTAAAACTAAGGTTTTAGGGTTCTTTTAATTTACATTAACTTTGCATTTGGTCATGCAAACAAATATTATTTTAACAAATAATAATTAAATAAAACTATTTTGATCTATATCACTAACATAAACTTATGCCTCGACGGAATGTCAAAGTGGAAGCCAAGCAAAGTCAGACCCGGAGATCTTCTTTGGCAACAAAGTTAAGGTACTTTTGTGTTTGTGTTGTTGCTTTGTTTTCGTCGTTCGGTTGGTTGGTTGGTTTTTAATTAACGCTTTCGCAACAAACTTGCCATTAGCCAGATTTTACAGCTTGCGATTCTTTTTTTTCGCAACGCCCGCATTACAACTAACCAGCGGAAGGAGATACAAGCAGAGCGGGCCTCGTCTCTCGCCAGTCGACAGTCACATTTGTTGTCGGAATTTTTAGTAGTAGTAAAAATTGTTAAATAGTCTGCGGCGGCAGAGGCTGGGCTCTCTTCAAAAAAGAGTAGACAAATACAAAAACCTAATTGGAATGCTTGAAAACTCAAAAACTCGACGGTATCATACACCTGTAACGTCATAGTCATAATAAAACTTAAGACAATAAAAAGATCAATTGTAAGGTTAAAAATAAAAAACTTTATCTTTATTTTAAGGACTGAAACCAATTTTATTTTGAGGATTATGTTGTATTTAATTTGGTATTAATTAATATTTTAAATTGTATACTTTATGTTAAGTAAAGTATTTGAAGATAAAATTAATTTTATATTAGGTCTTCCAGGCCTAAAAATAAACATAACTTATAATATAATAATGTATTATGTTTTAATAGGTTTTTCTAAAGTTTTCTTTGAGATTATATAGAATATAAATATAGAAAGTAACTACAAGCCAACTACTACTAGTGGTAGTCTTCTTGTAACTCAAAAAACTAGGACATTTAAATAGCTAATATTTAAAATAAAATAAGCTATTTAAAAAAATATAGATATTCGCCTCCATTTGCAGGGTATTCAAACTCCACAGATTATGCTTAAAAGTGAAATCACTTTGGCAATCATTACCATTACTCGCTTCCTGACTCCCTCTTTCGGCTAACTAGCCAAGACTACTCTTCCACTTTTTCCCACCGCCTTCCTGCTATTTTGACTCAACTATATTTCCACGGATTTGGGGTCGTTTCGGGTCCGGCTATGGCATCCAATCTTCCACGTCCCAGCCTGGCCAGCTGATGAAGTGCCATTTTAGCATACATTGTCGGTGCGTGGAAAGCGGAATCTGATCTGTGGGTGAACTGGCGTCAATATGCTTCTGCCGCAGCTGCTGCTGCCTCTGAACCCGGTGGGAGGAGTTTAAGTCTCCACGGATTCTGTGAGTGCCAACAGGTTTAGCATCCATCCATCTAGGCACAGATAGATGACCCTCCAAGAGTAGCAGTATCCGGATCGCAACGTCAGCTTGGCTGGCTTATTAGCCAAACTTTGATTTATGTCTGGCTCCCAATATAATTGCAAACGCAGCTTGCATTTGGAGTTATGTACTTTTCTTTTAAGATCTCTAATGAGTGCCGTAAAGTCATGTCTAGAAAGCGCTTATTTGTTTTCATTAAATTCAAATCTCTTACTCAAGATTTTTCTGGGACCCACCGATTTTGAAGGCGTTCTAAATATTTTTAGCGCCTGCAGTTTTTCTACTGGCTAAAAAAATCTGGAAGTCAACTTTTGGCACAAATATTTGAAATCACAAAGCAGCCAAGTGAACCTCGGCGTCGGCGGCTTCAGAGGTTGACAAAATCGTGTTCAGAGGCCCAGAGTGCCACATGGTGGAGTTCCGCATTGATTCGCGGCCTCTGAACTATGCTGGTTTGGTATGGGAATGGGGGTCTGGTATTGGGATTGGGACTGAGATTCGATTGGGAGACAAATGTGCAGAAACATTTTAATGAATTGAAAAGCTGAAGATGGCTGAAAACAGCCAGACATATTTTAGTTTTATTAAAAGCGATTAAAGCAAAGAGTCTGAAAATTGTATGCTCCGCAATGCCAAGATTGTTTAATTGGTTGAGTGATTGCTTAACTCAGGTATGGGAAATGTGTAGTTCTCCTTAAGAAATGAATGATTCACCTTCAATTACAAAATTATTAAAAAACAAAGTGAGAAGTATTTATATCATTAATCATTAAAACATGTAAGGTAACTATTCCTACAGGTTTTAATAAATATTATTAATATTCCCTGATAAATTATGCCATATATTAATTAATTGAATTATTATAAAAATTAATTGGATATTTCTTTTCGAATTTTTATCATTCAAAGTAATTGAATAATTATTATTTTACATTATTCCCCTGATTCCGTTAAAGCACCCTCTAAGAACCAGTAATATCCATTCCATTAAAGCCTTCACAAGTTCCCATAGAATTCCCTCCCATCAACTGCTGGCTATTTGCTAATAAGCCAATCTGTAGAGCAATCAAATGTCAATACACGGGACATAAAGTTCTCTGATCTGGAGATGGAACAATATAAAACCATTTATTACTCCTAATAGTCCGACTGGTACTAATCCGATGCGTTTCCCTGTCCTCTCTCCATTTCGCTGTCAGCGACAAACTACGATTGGTCGGATAAAATATTTGGTGCCATTCGATCGCCGATGCCCATGGACATGAACAAAGCCACGTCGTAAACTGAGTTGACTTGGCAATCCGCAGCTACACACGTCGAGATGCGTGGACTAGAGATGACAGCCTGAGGATCAAAATGAGGTATTGGGATTAAAATCAAATCTATAAATTGATTTATAATTAAATTAAATGCACACCATTTTAGCTGGTATTTAGTTATTTATACACCTTGTAAAGTTAACTAAGATTTTCTTTAATATTTTAAACATACAGAGTCTGCTTTTGTAATTATTTTTTAAATAATTAAAACTATTCCTATATATTAGAAATATATTCTCTAGTTTTATAAGATGCATTAATTATCACTCTCTTATATTTAATAGTAATATTTAAACCCAGTACCATTCCCTCACGATGTCACCTCCTTCGTTCTGGTTAGAAAAACTCCCAGGAAAGCACAGAAAAATCAGGAATGAACGGCTCAGCTCCTTTGCATAGTCATAGTCTCCCCATAGTGCGAAGAGCAATGCAAGGGATTCGAAAAATTCCCAGGCGTTCGCTGCTGCTGCACAGCGAGATGGCCATCTAATAAATTCAGCTAATTAATGGCGAGTATGAGAGCATGAGATTGAGCCCCGGCTAGCCTGGTGCGCGCTGTGGAGTAGTGCGAACCGCACATTAGCAAAAATCTACATGATATTGAGATGCCACAAGGTGCCCGAAGATGAGCCCCAGAATCTTGCAGCACACCTGAATGCCAGCCTCATTATGGAGCCAGGAGTTAAGTCGATCCGAGCTGGTGCCTGCCTGCCTGCTTTGCTGGCGGCGGCAACGGCCTTAGATACAGATTTCTTATCATTAATTAAAGCCAAGCATGTTGGCTACCGTGTCCAGAGATATAAGGCGCTCCCGGCTCCATGGATCTTTTAACTGACCGCTGGCCTCGGCCTGGGGGCGGCGTCCATCGATCCATCGATCCCATGGCTGCGGCACACGCCTTATCGCCGGCACGCAATCGTTGTGGTTTGTGTGGCATGCCCCTGGCACCATTGAGCTCCTCCTCCTGATCTTTCTGATGACCACTCGAAGGTGTTGGGGTTAGCCAAAGAGGGTCTAAGATTGTGCATCGGAAGCAACTTCATTTGCTTAAATTGAGCGCCGTTTAAGGTGTTTCCGATAAGAGGAAGATTTTTCACATTTATTATGAGACACAGACTAGTAAGATTTTATTTTTGCTGGAAAAATAATGTTTAAAATACTTAAAATATATTATATAAATTGTATTCATGATGAATTAATATTTAACTAAAAATTATAAAAGCAAAAAGTAAAGTTTACAAATAATTAAAGAAAAAATACAAACTTTCCAAAAAAAGTGGAACTTTAAAATATACCTAGAGCCAGTTTATTCTGATCTTCAATTAATTTAATAGTATTTTATTTATTTTTCCCAAACTAGAAAAACTACTCTCAAATTCCACCCACTTTAATGGAAATGGAAAATATCCCCAGGCTGCTATAAAGTGTTGGTGAAATTTCCCATAGCCTTCAATGTTATTTTCGAGTCTCCTCTTGGCCCATCAAAGTGCGATTGCAGTGACACCAAAGATTTTCATTCCGTTTCCCGCTCCATCGCCGCCGCCGCCGCCGCTGTCGCCTTGCCAAAAATGATTCCCCCGGGCAAAACTCTCGGCAAGCTCTCCCCATCTCATCTCATCTCGCCTGGCGTTGTCAACAATGTAATTTATCAGGCAAGCGACATAATTACCTGCCACTTATGGCAATAAAAAAAGAAAACCCCAACGCAGAGACAGGAAAGAAACTCGGCCCAGAGCCGAACCAAAACCAAAGCCTGGCCACAAGCAGCTCGCTGCATTCAAATGCCGTCCACAGCGGGCAACTGAAGCTGAAGGATTTATGTTCTTACAAAACGCTCCGAGGCGCTTAACAAGTGAGGCAGCCAACCGGCGACCGAAGACCGGGCCAATAGATTGATCGTACATTGTGTTGGGCAGAGGGAGGTGCACTGGGGAAAAATATAAGCTATTTTCCATAAATATGTATAATAAAATGTATTTATTTATTAGATCCCTGAAAAGAAAAGGTGTAAAGAAACATATAGACCCATTGAATGTCTTTTCCCGAATATTTTCATAAATTTTTATTTGCCAAAAAATATATAAATAATATTTATGATCAGTTTTATAATTGAAACAAATTTTTAAATATAATAAAGAAAGGTTTAGGATGCTTTTAAGGTTTTTTAAAAAGCAAGAACATTATTTTTATACATAAACATGTTATAAACATTAATATGCTAGGTAAACATTATATATCAAATATTAAGAAATCCCATTGCATTTCTCGCTGTGTATAAGAAGAGGCGGCATCCGCAACAGGGCTGGGCGCACGGGGCGTATGGGTAATGAAAATTCCCGCCATTTGGTAGCCGCCGTTTAGCGCCTGCCTGGTGCAACTGCAACTGATTCCCACTGTATCGGCGGCGCATCTGCTTTGATCTCGATCCTCTTTTTGCCGCCGCTGATCGTTGCTCGCTGCCTGGCTGCTCTCCCTGGAAGCCGTGAAGCAGATTCGTGCTTGCCCCAGAGCGTTGACAAGTCACATGAGCATTGTGATCCAGCCGAGGACTTAACATATTGGCCAACGCCGCCGCAGCTTAACTCTCGGGGTGTCCGCACCCAGTTGCACCTGCGGGGGGTGGTGCCGTTGCACGTTGGCTTGGTCCTGATCCTCGTCAGCCTCCACTGGCGTAAATTGGTTGACAAATAGCGGGGGCTTTGGTGGGACAGAACGTGGTTAGCGTTTGATTTTATTGTCCAGGATTGACGGTAAGTGAAATGGATTGATTGCTGTCCTAATTTTCTTTTTTGGTTGTATATAAAGTGGTAAAATTTTAAGATTTTAAAAGCAATTAATTTGTGAGATTTTAGTGAAGTATTTTTAAGGTAAACAAGGCTGAAATGTTAATCTAGAAAGCTGTATGCAGATAGCAAAAAAAGTTTAAACTTTATATTATTATAAGTAAAAAGAACAAAGTTAAAACAATTAGAAATAATACATCCCTTTTTGTGAAATACCCTTAAAGAATTTCACCCAATTCACAATAATGACTCCATATTCAATAAAGTAAGATGGCATCTGTTAGCCCCTCTTACGGCCACATTACCATGTCGAATTCTTTATGGATTCCGCTCCAATCTAACTCATTCCTGGCCATATATGCAGCTCCTCCCAGTTCCCAGTTCCCGCTTCTAAGCCCAATCCAATCCTGGAAAGCAATCATAACAGTACAGCAGCCGGCAAACACGATGGAACAATAATAGGGAGGTAGACTGAAACGACTTCTGTTGACCCCGCCAAGAGGTGAACCCACCTGCTCCGGGGCCTTATCAATTGCCGTTAGACGACGGCTCGGCTGCCTCACTTCCTAAAACACCGAAATCGCCAGACAAATTCATATTTTATTGCCGCACGGACCGTGGCCGGGGTCCAGAGGCATTAACAAACAATGGCCAACAAGCGGATCAATGGAGAAGCAAATATTTTCACTCGCCTAATCCGCGAGAGCAACAGCTCCTGGTCTCCTGGTCTTGTCTTGGCCATTGTTTTTGCCGTTGTTGCTGTTCCTGTTGGTTAGTGTTGTTGTTGCCGCTTTGGCCAAATTGCATTTTGAACATAATTCTCATATGTCGCTCTGGCAGTTATAATCACGTTCACAGCTCGTTAGCCGAATGCGAATACAAATAAAATTACCGAAAAAAAAGCCTGAAAACCCGAATCCGACTGCGAATCGGAACCACAACCCACCTGTAGCTGGGGCTGCTCCTCCGCACTGCCTGTTTGGCCATAATTGTCGGCAACCAGCATATCGTACACGAGGATGGCTAACCCGATGGCTAGCTGGCTATCACCATATTGACCATTAGGCGGGCCGAGAGTGCGTTTTGCATTTTGTGCATCTTCATCGATTTCACCATTTGGCGCGCGGTGCATAATTGGCCGGGCCAAGACCGACCAAGACGGGGCCACGACCGTCATGGGGAACACTGAAAATATATGTTATTTTTACTTCTTTAGAACTCTAAGCATAAAAAATATTTACTTTTCATTTTCATTTAATTAATGGCTCTGTAATAAATGTAGTATAAATATATAAATAACTTATTTTCAGTGCACTGGGAGCAAGTCAGAGTCACAGCATTGGCACGTTTTTCCTCGCTGATGATTACCGATATAGCAGGCAGTGAAAAATGCGTTGGATGCGTGGAAAAGTTTTCTGTTTTCTTCATACAGCCAAAAAATCTGGCGGTGGTGGTGAAAATTCCCTCCATTTCGCTTGTTTTCGTGTCAGACAAACTAAAGAAAATGGGTGGTGGACCTAGGCGTTAAAGATACTAGGAAAATTCCAAGAGGAATTCAGAAGAAATTATCGCAATTAATTTTAGAATCTTTAATAAGTTGGATATTTTAAAGCAGGTTTAATTGTAAATAATATTTGCAGTTTATGTCAAATATTTGATTGCCATAGTTGCATAGAATATTTTTTAGGTTTCTTTAAGCGTAATAAAATATAAGCATATTTTTTAAGGTTTTTAGAAACAATAAACAAAAGTACTATATGATTATACATATATATGTGTATACATTTGCTCGATTGATTTTCAATTTAAATTTAATAAATTAAAATAAATTTTCACACTTTCTTTTTAAGTTAATTTAAATTTTTGCCGCTAATATTCTTAATTTTTGTTCAATATGGCAGCAATAGCTTTACCGTTTATCGTTGATGTGGCAACAGCATTACTTTAAAACTCGTTTTTCAAGTCACAAGTCACGACTTATGTACCTTTAAAATGAAACGATATATCTAAACAGGAGACATATATCCATTAATTAGATACAAAACCATTAAAATGTTAAAACATCTACGCTTATCATTTAATTTTAAATTCAATTCAATCATGTTAGAATTTATATATTAACTAAATATTAAATTTTCCACCCCCACTTTCCGTGCTCTTAAATCAGCTAAATAAATACTTTATTTTTTCCACAATTTTTGACTGATTGTCATTTACAAAACAAAAACAATTTTTCTTACTCTTAAATGGATACTATTATATATATTGCTTTTTCTATAACTTATATTTCACTTAAATAAATTGTTTAACAATTCAAGGTTCAAAACTCGATAAATACTGTAGCATACTTAACAGCTGAATTAACAGAAGCTTAAACTAACATTTCGTGAGTGCCACAACAGCATGGGAGAGCGTTTGGGGCAAGCTTTTGGGGAGAGCCACGTCTATATAAGCCACCCGCTTGCCGTTATTTTTTGTTAACTTGCAACTCACCCGCGCCGCTTTTGTTGAGGAAAAACCCCGGAAAAGTCCAACGAAAAACAACGGTATCCGATAAATCGCCGGGATAAAATAACAAAAACTTAATATTATTCAGTGGCTGCTGCAAAACTAATGGTTAATACTACGACATTCTTGCACATTTGTTGCCAACAATATAAGCGCTCTTTGTTTCCCAAACGACTTTCCACCAGAACAAAGCCGCCACCGCCATCGTCGTCGTCGTCGAAGTCGCCGCCGTGCAAACAATAATAATGAAAAGCGTCAGACAAAAACCGAAGAGCCAATTAGCTTTTTGGCCATTTGAATGCCGTTTGTTGAATTGAATCGAAAGAAATAAATTCGCTAAATGCTGGCACATCCGTATTCAGCCAAGTTAATTAAATAAAACATGTTTGTTGAACCAAACCGAGGAGAAGCTGTGCAATAAAGTCCAAAGCTAAAATCAAAATAAATTCAAAGCAAAAAATCCTTAGTACACACAGTAGTGTGTGTTTGTGTGTACGTGAGTGTGTGCCTCCTAGCGTGTGTGTGTGTGCGCATGCGCCAATTGGAGTTTTAAGGCATTAATTGCTTTTTTTGTGCAGCAATAAGATTGAAGGTGGGTGATAACCAGTTTTTTCTTATAGATTTGTTGGATTTATATCTACATATATTTTTTGTGGATTTTTTGTGGGGTCACTATTGTGATTATTTCAGCTTTTTTGTCTATTTTTTTGTCAACGAATTCAAAGGCGCCCACTCGCAATGTAACCCCCTTTCTTGGCCACCACCCGCACATTTACTACGCGCGCTCTTGCCACAAAAGCTCTCTGGCTGTGCGACGGCGTAAGCTTTTTCTTTCATTCAAGTCGCCGCTGCCGCTGTCGTCGTTGCTTTGCTGTTATGCTGCGTGAAAGTTAATTCCGTTTACTATCGGCATTCATCAACATCATCATCACCATTACTCCCACAACAACCTGCCCTCCCCCCCCCAAGCTTGCCCCCGCCTTAACCCTATGGCTACGCCACCTTTTGCCGGCTTTTTGTGCCGAGCATTTAAGCAGTAATTGACATGCATTCGCCGATATGTGTTGACAGATAACCATACTTGCTCGCTTGGGCTGGCCTTTTGCCCTTTTCCTTTCGCTTTTCCAAAAACAGAGCAGCAGCAGGAGGTGGAGATGGTGAAGGAGGAGATGGAATACATTTGTAGACGGGGGCGGATTATTATTACGGGATTAGGGGAGTGTCTGCAGCAGCAGCCGCCGCGAAGCCCAATTTTCATCATCTTGAGTGTGGCTTAAAAGATTACCAGCAGCGGAGGAGTACTATATAGTATAGAGATATAGCTTTGAGTTGAGTTGCGCGGGGGTGGCAACCGTAACCGAAACCGAAACCGAAACAAGTTTTTGGATTTTGCATTTTATTTGCATACCTTTATTCTAGCTAACAATTAAATTAAATTAAGTTTAACTTGCTTGTCTTTACTTATTTCCCAGTTTTTAACCACCATTTGAGAAACCTTAAAAGTCGCATTACCTTATTATGTAATAAGACACTCTCGCAAGCACGTTTCCGATAAGAACTTGGCATTCCCACGCATTCCCACAGACGTGTAATAAAGATAGTCAACAAATTAACAATTTATACACGACAAAATGTAATTAAATTAGTTTTTTTTTTATAAAATTAAAGATATAATACTAAATAAAAAGTTTACAGTTTGCATAATTCATTTTAATTTGCACGCAAAGCATTTAGGAAAATATTTAAATAATTTAAAGAACTCAAGAAGAAAGAATATTGATATTATTTTTATTAAAAATAGATTAATATGAATTTATTTAAAACAACGTTTTGTTACAGCCCTTTTAAGTCTTTTGGGGTATTGAAAAAATATGTAATCATATAAATAATATAATAAAATTTATATGCTAATGATTAGCACTATTGAATAATAAACATCAAAGTTCCAGGACATTAAAAATTAAACCTTGTCTCTTGTACTAGCATTCGCTTGGGAATCTTAAGAGTTGTCTATTAAAGGATCAATGTAATATAATTACAACTACTTTTCTTACTATCTCTTAGTTTAAAGAGGATCGAATTAATATTTAATACAATAGAAACTGGTGGAAAAAGATTATGACAGCTTCCTACCTTATTGTTTTCATTTTTATTATATTCTAAATTAAAGTTTCTTCAAAATTCTATCATTTTCATTAAATATTTTGCTGTATTGGTAATATTGCCTAATTTTATTTTGAAATATTATTTCCCTCTACCTTCCAAGACTTAAAAAACTTGAGGATTAGACCTGTTTTTCTTTTAGCAAATCCCAAGACAAGTTTTTCTTTTCTAGGGATTATGTGTGTTTTTGAAGGTTATCCAGGGGAAATGCAACCTTATTTTGAGCTCCTTCCGAGATCACTTTCGTATTCAGCGTATAAATTACGTTTCTGGGAAAGTGTAATCCGCTTTTTGGCTTAGCATTTAGCTGCCAGCTCGCCGAGAGAAAGAAACCAAATTGCGCTAACTTAATCAGAGCGACGTGCAATTACTTGCATTAGAGCATTTCCACCTCTTCCTCCGCTGCATTTGCTCCACTCCACACCTCATCGCCAGCCCCCCCCAGGTTTTCCGCCCAGTTGCTTTCTTGGCCTGGCTCTGGTTCCATTTCTGCCCGTTACCTTTTGTCATCCGACGCGCCTTTCAACAGCTCACCGAAGCGACCGAGAGGCACAGACGACGACGTCGAGGAAATATCGCACTTAAATTGCACTTAATGAAGCTGCATCATCACATTTTGCATTTCATGCAACACTTGGGGAAAAACCTTGGGAAAAAAGTGTTAAAGAACGTTAACGTACATGAAATGAAAATGGAACTTAGGTACTTTAGAAATCTTTTGAAATTTAAGAAAGCGCTTTTCATTGAACGCTTTCCATTCCATTCAGAAAAATATTCACCAAAAACTGAGAAGCTGTTTCCTGAGACAGAAGAACTTTCTAAAAAATATTGTTAATTATAGAACACACAAATTTTCAACGGTGCATCTAAAGATGACTGGGGGGATCACTGTCTGAGTCTGTCGGACGGACGGATTCACTCCATTGCCATTTCTTTGCGTACGTGAGGAGACTCCCGGTATCCTGGCTTGGGGAACAATGGCCAAGCCACTTGCATTCAACAGACAAATGAGTGGAAATTATGCCAAGACACTGGCAATTAATAAGTGAGGGAAAAAGCAACGTAAGCCGCCCCCTCATCCGTTTTCCCAATGCCACCCATTTGACTTTTGTCTCTGGCCACCTGCTGTTATCCGCCTTCAGTGATTACAGACACTCTGCACACCTTTACACTCCACATATACACACATACTCCACCCACTAAGAGAGGAAGGCCCACCCCTTTGCCAGGGGGAATCCCCTTCAATCCGAACGTCTCATTTACATGCTTGCATTTGGGGCGTCGAGTGTTTGCCAGCGGCAATACATAATAATTCCAGCTTGGTGTGCACTGCACGAAATCTCTGCTTTCAATCGCCTCATATTAGCATGCCTTTGGGGCTCTGAAAAATATATAAAATATATAATTGGGTTGCGCAGGTATCTTGATTAGATTTTAAAGGGAGGGTTTTCACAGCGATGGCTAAGATTGATTCTATAATTGGTTCTTGTTAGCTCGATCGTTGGCTTTTAGATACATCTGAATCTTTAATTTTATTTAATATGATATGTATTTTGTATTGGCTTTAACTTATACAGGTATTTAGATTAAATTCCATACAAGAAAATGCTTCTTAGCTTAAAGAAAACTCATTCGCAAATCTTTAAGATACATACATCGGTCCCTCAAGAAACTTTAACAAATTAAGTTAAGGCTTCTGGTGCATCATTTTAATTACTTTATAAGCCGCTTTTAATGCTACTTACTACCACTACAACTACCAATCAACCAAATTGAGTTAATTTTCTGGATAACCCTTTTTCCAAGTGCAAAATCAATCGCCTGGCAAGGACCAACCGCACTTGGCAATTGTTTTGGCCAGTTCGCCAATGGATGTCAAGTAATATACATAAGCAGGCACGCAAGAGGTTCTGGGATTGAAATTGGGCAAGCACCAGAACTGTGACCACTCCACACCACACACACCCACTCAGACTGTGCCCACTCGGTCGAGTGGCAATACACACGCAACCTGTACAGCAGGTAAAGCCCCTCCGAACCCACACACGGCAATCAATATAAACGCATTTTCATAATTAATCAATGCTGAATAATTTGTCAGACAGAGCCAGACAGGTTATAATGGGAAACTCACAGAAGGGGGGAATTTGGGGTGGTTGGTGTTTTTCCGGCCAACGGGGGGATGCGGTGTGGTGTTCACTGGTGTTTGGGTGGTGCTAATAAGCAAATCTCAGAGGTTTGTTTTGGCTTTTATCGGTCGCAGCGGCGGCTTTGTGGTAAATACACGAAATACTCGCCTCTATCTATCCAAATTCAAAATTCCAATCCCGATCCCAATCCCACACACATGAATTGGCATAGCAGCGCGGCAGAGAGTCAAGCCAACTGTGAAAACCGCTTTTACACTCGTGACAGAAATAAGCGATAGTGATTTTGTATAAATAGAAGCGAGTCACTGGTGTAAAAATAATACATTCATTTGCAAACTTTAAACTTTAGATATAAATAGGAATTTGTTTGCATAAAAAAGTTTCCTTTTAAAGGTCCTTAGATGTAAATGCCATTCACTTTCTATTTTCTACTTTCCCAGCTTCTAAAATAAATTAAAATTTATATTAAATCACAGAGAGAACCGTGGAAACTCAATCAAAATCAAATAGGACCCACTTATTTAGTGGGTTTCTGGCTAGTGTAAGTGGGGCACTAATAATCTCATTAGTTTATTTGACTTTCAGTCGAGTTCTCGCATTACAAAAACAACAACAATAACAACAATGGCTGAAATGATGGCTTTAACATCTCCCCAGACCAATTCGGCCGCATTGTGTTGCCTCCATGGAATCTGGAATCTGGCCAGGACTCACTCGCTCCCTTTTTCTATTTGTACCAACCCACAATCCGAGTGGCTGCTGTGTGTGTGTGCGGGCAGCATGGCATGCTCTGCGTATTATGTGTATTTAAAGATCATTAGTGCGCAATTTATATGTAGATATTCCAGGATATACGAACAAGTGTGTATCGATTACCACCAGTTGAGCGGACGGACTGGGAGGGAGTGAGGGTAAAGCCTTAATGCCAGCAGGCTCAACGTGTGGCGCATTGTTAGGAATGATTAAGAGGCTTCGATGGCATCAGCGGCCAGGAGGTTGCCAAGGTTGAGAAGCTCGAGTGGATTCCGGAGGTTGTTCAAAGGTGAGCGCCATTGTGGGCCGAAAGCTCAAGGCGGCGGTGGTGTCAAGGCCAAGCATCAGGACATGTGGCTCCCCCTTGGGGTACCTCCTTACCTTAATCGAAGCTAAGCCGGATGTGGGGCCAAATGAGAAAAAGAAGACTAAAATGGCGGAAAAATTGGATTTTTGCTTACCACGATGAATTGGCTTAAATCAAGGCTAGAAACCATTAATAAAGACAGGCCCTAATGGGTTTAACTTATATTTTGAGAGTTCCTGGAGAAATTTAATATACAAAATGTGGTTGGGAGGTTTTGGTTAAATTTACAGTGATTTAAGCATTTATTACAGAGATTATTATTTCCTCTTTAAAATTATATCTCAATATATTAAGGCTGCCCTTCTTTAAGACATTCTTCTGGTAGAAAAATGATTTATTTAAATAGCCAAATCTATATTTCTTAATATCATTACCTGACACAATCTTTCAACATAAATTTATACCAAATATTGACAATTTCCCTGGGCCTTTTATACAACATTTTCTCATCGATTTCCCTTGCGATTTCCCAAATGAAAAATGATTCGATTGACAGAGCCACAATTTAAACGAAAAATTCAACCTGTCCTTCTGGCCCTCTCCTTTCGCCGCCAACCATATATCGTTGTCAATTTCGCCCGATAACAATCAAGATTCCATTAAACGCATAAGAGACTTGCGGCCCATCAACTGTCGCAGCGTTTTTTGCATACATTTCCATAAAATAAAAATTGCACGATCCCGAACCTGAGCTGGTCCAGATAAAGCGAATTAAATGCAGGTCCCGGGCGGAAAGAGGTTTACGGATTAAATTAATGTGGGGAAACAATGTGCGAGTGGCGCGCCAGTTGTTGCCACTCGCTCTAATGAAGCAACATTTGCGCCGCACCCTCACAGATGCTCTCCACGCTCCTCCACGCACACACAGCCATCTGCATAGCGAGGCAAATAGCGAAAATTCCATGGAAGCTCTTGTGCGGCAGCAAAAAGAAACCCGGAGCCCAGCCATAAATATTTTTCGAAATAAATTCTCGTTTACAAATTATGATTTTATGACTTTTTGATGGCCCGCCACAAAACCCACACTTACGCAATTCCCACCCACATACACACACAACGCACACACACATACGCAGGGTAATATATTTCCGAGGAAGCGAGAGGCAGCGACTCGAAGGAAAAACGCTTTACGTATTTATAGCAATTTCGCATTGGGCTGCCACCGCTTCAGCTACAGCTTTATATATCGATACAAAGGACCTTCCTCCATTTCTTTTTTTATTCCGCCCATCACACAGTTTGCATTAAAAAATTGGCACAAAAAACAAAGAGCGAAAAATGCAGACAAAAAAAGGGCGAAAAACCTTAAAGCGGCGCCAAAAAAAGTTATTACACAAAAGCGCGAAAAAATTTTGTTCGAGTTGAATGCAACTTCCATGTGTACGCACAGTTAAGGGACAGATAATAGCACTTAAAATTGAGTTTAAGTATTATATAAAGTCCTTTTTTGTATGAGGATAAACTAGTTAAATATTGGAAATACATTTACAAACAGATGTTTTAAATTAATTAAATAATTCAATGGAAAGCGAAGTGCTTATAATGAATATGAAATAAGAAGAGAGGTGATATACATATGTACATATATACAAAAACTAAGCGCTAGAAATATTAAAATGAATATTTCGAAAAAATTTATAAGGATAAACCCCTAAAAAAAATTGAAAATTCAAAAAATAAGTATACATTTAACAAATAATAAAATTAAATAAATATATTACCATATATTGAAGGAAATATCCATATTTAAGTTCTCTTTGGATATTTATTTATTGACACACCATATGCTTACCTATAAGCTAAGTCACAGGACGGGTATCCTTTGATATATTTTAATTGAGCTCATATTTTTCCTTGTTAAAAAATTATTTTAAGTTCTTTTCAATCCTTCTATTTCAATTTATATTATCTCTTTACAAAAATCATATAAAATTCAAGTCATATATCACAATAAATTTTCCAGTTCGCAATGCTATTGTTTCAACCGGAAGTGTGCTCTGTGTTGCAGCAGCAGCTGCTGCCACTTCCCAGCATTTTGTGTGCCATTTTTTTTTGTGCGATTTTCGCGCTGCCTACTTTTGGGGCGCATAATTTATGACCGCCCGGCATTAAATTAGCCAAAGCGCAGCATGAAAAACGGCAGAAACGGCTGAAATGCTGGCGACAAGCGACGTCCGGCGCTTATTAGAAGATGACGGGTGGGGGTGGGGATGCAGGCAGGATGCGGAGTCCGCAATTGCCAGGGTGTTGCATAGGCGGCGAGGGGGCGTGACACACATCCGTACAAATAGTTGAAATCTCTTTGGGCCAAGACAGCGGGCAGCTACTAATATTTCACACATATTTCATGGGAGTTTTTTCTGTTGATTCGTTGGGTTCGTTTTTTTGTTCAACATTTTCGCAATGCTGCCACTCGCAATTTATCAAATATTTATTTGCTATTTACCTATGTACATATAGCTTGTACGAGGTATGCAAATAAGTTGAGCACAATGAAATACAATTGAAAATTTCGTAGCAATTTCATTTGATTTAGCCTTGTTTCAGCAACTGCTATTCAAATGAACAATGAGCAAAATATTCTTTAATTTATGTAGTTGAATATACAGGATCTACAAAACTGTGGGAATTATTTAGGGAGTTTTATGGAATATTTTTAATATATTCAATTGATATGATGAAATAAAATAGAGGCTGTATTTGCATTTTTATGGGTTACTTTTTCTTAAATTATTTTTTTGGACGCTTTAATCTGGTAAAATTACTTAAAGAACTATTATATTAAATTTGATTTCTAAAAGGATAATAAATAGATTCGTTATCTTTCTATTACATTGCCCTGACATGCACTTACTTCTCTTCTATGAAATCCATTACTTTCCTTAATGCATTTCTTAAACTTTCCGGGACTCTGAGGACAGCCCTCGTTATTTATCCTTGAATATATGGTATGAGTGTGGAGGTGTGGGTGTGTGTGGTGCCTGGTGTTTGTTTGGTTGTGTTTACTTACAATTATGAGCGTGTTGATGACAACATTGCCAGCGCCTTCGTCCTCGCCTTCGCCTTCATCCCTCGTCTCTCAGCCTTCGTCCTTCGACTCAAGCAGTCACACACTTGGAAAAGTTTTATATACATTTTTGCCAAGTCTTCGGATGGGGCCTTGAGCTGCTGCGGCATTGCAATAATAATTACAAATGTTGCACAATAAATTGCAAAGTCAACAGACTTGCTGTCGGCAGAGGCAACAGTGGCAACAGCAGCAGCAACAGCAAGAGCGGCACAAGGATCTGAAGGAGCAGCAGCAGCGGCAGGAGCAAAATTACTTCCTGCTGAATCGTAGCGGAAATGTACATACAAATGGCACTCACACAGACGCCAGCGCAATCACAATCCCAGAAACAGGATGTGTCTGACTGGAGCAGTCCTTTTCCGGTTGAAAGCGTGAGCACGAAATCGAATTCGATGCTCCTCCTGCTAGCTCCCAGCCCTCCCAGGAACTGCCTAAACTTCCCGATCTGTGGTCGTGTCACGCCGCCATCGCTGGCAGGATTCCGAGTCCTGGGAGAGTGGCAACTTGTCAAATAGAAAATCATAGAAAAAAGTCCCGCGGCGGCGACAAGATGCGTAATTGCAGAGCTCCGGGCGGGGAACTGTTGCACTGTGGCTGCCAAGGATGTGGCAGGATGTGTGCTTTGTGTAGTGTGAGTGTGGAAGGATGTGGCCGGATATGGAAGGATGTGTGGCCCAAATGCCACAGCTTTTTGCATTCCCACTCCCATTGCCACATGGTGGCCTCTCCCCCCCCCTTTCATGTCTTGTCGGAGAATGCAATAAATCCTGGACTGGCAAAACAATGACAAATGTCCTGGCTTCCGCTTTGCATATGTCTGTATGTATGTATGTATGTGACAGTGTTTGTCCTTCGCATGCCGGACGTTTAATTTGATATCCGCTTATTGCCAACAACAACTCTTGTCATCCGCATGTCTCAGTTAAATGAAGATTCGATTGAGACTCCAAGGCAAAATATTTAAATTTCGATGCCATTTTAATGATTGCGGAAAAGTAGAAAGTTCTTGATTAACTAAATTGAATTTGTTTCGCTTAAACGAACAAAAAATTAATATCGCTACGCGTTGCGTATCTTTTTCCAATTAGTTTTACACAACTTCACATCCGTTAAACTGTCAAGTTCTTAATTATTACCGGCATACTAATAAATTTATAACCAATAAATTACGCTAAGCTCAGATACCATATTTTTAAACGTAGTTTAAACGACATTAAAAAGGAGATTTTATTTAATTGTGCATATATTTATTTATAATTTTAAATGTATTATACTGTTTAAATATATTTTCATCATTAAGAAACCATTAAATATTTATAAAACCTATAAATCTTTATCCTTTTAGTACCCGCTGTCGTTTGACATGTAGAACCATATATCATAACATCCTGCAAACGAAGTGAGAGTGAGTGAGGCATCATGGTGGAATCCTCGAGCCTGGGGCGGACTCCGCCAGCGGCCCAGCAGCCCATTCCTCAGCAGCACTCGCCCTCGCCCTCGGGGATGCGGTGTGGCAACTTGGAGACAAGGGTGCGAGGCGCCTGGTATCGCGTCTTGGTCACGCTAGAGACGGACTTTCTGGCCGTCAGCTTAGACGAGTCCTGCGAGGCGGCACAGCAAAGCAACGATGGACAATCTACCACGCTAAATGGAACCTTGGGGTGAGTCTTAAGAGAAAATATATAAAATTTAATTGTAATTTTAACTAAATTATCCCCCAGGAGCAATCATAGCGGCGGAGGTGGCGCCGGCAGTGGCGGAGCTGGTGGATCCAGCCAAAACGGCACCCTGCCCAGCTCCGCCTCCCTGCAGGGTATGAATGTACAGGACACCGAGCTGGATGGCACCGGGAGCAACGACAACAATGGGGACAATCGTGATCCCTGCCTGAACAACAACAACAATGCCGGCGACGGAGGCGGCATGGATATGTGCGACGTACCTGACCATGTGGCCAACCAGAAGCGGCACGTTCGCATCATCAAGTCGGATAACAACGGCCTGGGCATCTCCATCAAGGGCGGTCGCGAGAACCGTATGCCCATCCTCATCTCGAAGATCTTCCGTGGCATGGCAGCCGATCAGGCCAAGGGCCTATATGTGGGCGATGCCATACTAACGGTCAACGGAGAGGAGCTGCGTGACGCCACCCACGACGAGGCGGTCCGAGCTCTAAAGCGATCCGGTCGCGTCGTGGATCTGGAAGGTGAGTCTGATGATGAATTCGTTACTGGCCAAAGTGCCACTGGGATGTCAAATTGCTATTTGCGTAAAACATTTTGCACACACACACAAAGTGGGCTAGGTGAAGTGCTTGGAAAAAGTGGACGAGGGCTTAAAAAACGCGAGTCAAACTAACAAGTAAACTATGAGCCACATCGCAAATAGTTGGGCACCGTGGAAAGGATTCGCAAAATATATATCAAATTCTGTTTGAAATAGGAAAATAATCCCACTTAATATTTTAAATTTCCCAACTTTTATTTAAATCAAATCTAACTTCTTCAATAAATAAATCACAAACAAAAAGCAACCAATTTAAAACGAAAAGTTTTAATTGTAATCCCCAACTATGGAATGACGGAATATCCATCTCGGAACACACATATTCCCCTTCGTAGCTAGCAACCATAAAATACAAAAATGCTATCTGCCACTTGGTTTTTTGTGATAAATTGTGTCTTTGATTCTCTGCTCCGTCCCCAGCCCGTACCTATAACTGCTCAGATAATCTTTTACAAACTTGTTCAACCGTGATTAATTGACTGACAGAGGGGATTCTGTTTTTTTTTGTCCCCTTGTTGTGGCATTCGTCCCATGGTAGAGCTATGGAGCTGCGGAGCGTAGTGACGCCGCGGAGTATTGGAGTAGCGAGCTGGAAAGGCGGAACAGAGGGTTTTAGTGCAAATACATACGTGGGATTACTCAGCAAAACATGCGAGTTACTGCCACTGATGTTGCCACTGTTGCAGCTGGGTTCCCATGTAAATCCCCACCAGCATCCACTGGCCAAAGCGTAGCTTCACCCCCGCCCCGCCCCCCATGTTGACTGTTAGCTGTTAACTGCCGTTAGTTGCGCTGGTTTGTTGGCTGGTTGGTTGGTTGGTTGGTTGGTTTGTTGGCTGCCTGGCTGGCTGGCTGGGTCGTTCGTTGCCTGGCTTGTTTGCCCCGGCTTGGCAATGAGTAATGAGAAAAGTTTTCTTTCCATTTGATCAAATGGCCCAAAAATACATAGTCGCCTGTTGCGGGTGGCACTGCCACTCCTGTCGAGTGGCAAAAAGCGAAAATGTTTCAGGTTGGGTAAGGTTGGGATGATGGGATGTCAGGATGCTGGGGATGCTGCGAATTCCCGGAATCGGATACTACGCACTGCATCCTCAACTGCCTGTCTGAGTGGCTGACAAGCAAAAGCGGAAAGACATAAATAAGGCAAGGGTTATAGGTGATGAAAGCATTGAGGTACAAATAGAAAAGGAAAATAATTATCAACGTTTGCCAAACAATCTTAAGGGTTCTCCTTGGCGAATGTCAATTTAGGTTTTGATAGATGATGCTTGAATAATTAATTGAATCTCTGTTTAAGCAGAGTTTTCTACATAGTACTTGTTTTGATAAAGGTTGGGGGAAATTCCTTCTTAAATCCAGAGAAAAACTTGAATTTATTAAAAAAAAAAACATCCTTCTATTTAATTTAATTTCCAAGCTGAACTGATTGCCCCAATATCTGCTAGGACACGCTGCATAAGCAAATATTCCCCATTCAAGCATTTAAAAACGCCTTTGCATTTTCCACAGACCAAATCTAATAACAACCCACACACAAGTACGTAATCACACCAGGACACATCATCATCGTAACCATAATCATGGACACGGCGTACAGAGAGACAGAGGACAATGCCTAATCAAAGTGCTCGGCCAAAGTTCGAGCATCGTTTCCGGTTCATCTCCATTCAGAGTTCAGTTCGGTTCGGTTCAGTTCCATTGCTGTTTTGCTTTGCTCTGCACTGCCTCGCACAAAACACAATAAACAATAGTAAGCATCAATTAGGCGATGTATGGGTGTATCTCTGGGATGCACTATAGGTTTTTTGACCACTTTTGCGTGCCAAAAGTCATTTTTTAAAAGTTGGCCGATTGAAGAAATTTTAGGTGCAATGGATTCACAATTGATCATTGATCAATGTTGCATACCAGAATTTTCGATAAATTGCGCCACCTTACAACATCGGCTTATCGAATACAGCTATCGGAAATGCAGCTATCGAAAATGCGCAAATTGGCGTTTTTTATGTAACTTTACAATCGTTAAAAGTCAAATATTAAAGAATATCATTGGATTTTTTGAAACGTGTTCTAACCAGAGGGGTTTGTAATATATGTTTATGCTTTTCAAAGTTGAAAAAATCTCGTTTTGTCCCCTTAATATAGTAAAAGTGTAAGTAACCTAAAAAAGTGCATATTTTTGATGGTGCCTCATTTTTGAAAAGCTATATAAAGTGAGTGCAGCAGAGTCCATCGAAGAAATGTATTCTATGTTGTAGAGTATTCAATTCTTGTTCAAATGAGTGTAATTAGAATTGCCACTTTTAACCACTTTCCGAGATATTTTAATTTTTAGAACATAACCTCAGTGTGAAAACTGCTGAGTTGTTCGGCAAATGGCGCGAGGCAGTTGGCAGTTTTTTATTTTTAATTAATAAAAGCAAGGCGTGCCACGCCCACTGTTATTAAAAATATATAAAATAATTATAAAACAACCCTTGTTTTATATTAAAAAAGTATTTTAAACATATTTTCATAATGAAAAAAATAAAAAAAAATAAGGGGGCGGTGCCACACCCACTTTTTTCTAATTTCAATAGATAATGGTTGTCCTAACCCAATGCAAAAAACCGATTCGAATTATCTTGCTCCGTTCTTGAGATATTAATTTTGGCAAGCAAAAGTGGTCAAAAAACCTATAGTGGGATGTCCTTGCACACACACACACAGACACTCGCACAGAGCGAGAGAGGGAGAGGAGGACCCTCATGTGTGTGCATCCTGTGGGCGTGACCCAATCACAAGCCAAACCATTTGGCATAAACAATGCAATGAACCGTGCACGACAATTTTGCTGAAACAACTTCCTTGGCGAGATGAAGGATATTGGAGCAAGGGGGGTTTTGGGGCATAAGGATGGGGCGGGGATTCCCTTCTCTGACACAGCCAATTCCATTTCCTTGACACACACATTTCCTGGGCACCAGCTGCTGCTGCTACTGCTGCTGCTCCTTAAGCTAAACAAACAGTTCAATTATTGCCTTTATGTTAGGTACTAATATCTGAGGAGTCCAGCAGTGATCTCTCCGTTGGAGTTCAAGAATTGCCTAAGCTGTTTCCGTTTTATCAACTTAAATAGTTAAAGAGAAGGAGAAAATAAGTTAAAGTTTAAAGACAGGATTTAAAATAACACTAATAGTTTGCACTTAGAGTATCTGGAAGGTGCTTTTTCCTCTCCTTTTCCAAATATTTTATATTGATGGACGTTGTTATTATTATTTCTGTGCATCCTTAAATATTATTCAAATCTCTAGAGATTTATAAAATACCAGAAAAAGAATCAATAAAATGATGATTCACAACAAAAACTTCCAGTAAAATACAGCATTATTTTTATGTCAAGCTGATACGTATATTTTGTTTCGCATTATCCTGAATTTTCCAGTTTTCCACTGCTTTTAGACAGTTACATAAATTCCCTAGATCCTTCTCAGCCGCTCACTTCTCAGGCGTCGACGTGGCTGCTCCACGGCCAAGACGAGGCGTCCAAACTGCGCTCCTCGGGCTCCCAGGGGCAAAAGAATTAGGCGACCGCTGGCTAGTTCGTTGGTCAGAGCCTCTTCCGCTGCTGCCTCCTCGACCAGCTCCACCTGTGACTCCTCCGTCTCTAGCTCATTCTCGGGCTCAGCCAACTCTGGCACTCCATAGGTAGCAGCAGGTGGTCCATAGGTTCCCGCCGGGGTAACAGCCTTGACCTCCGCCTCCGGAATCACCTCCTGCTCGGCCTGCAGGGCAGGGACATCAGCAACAGGCTGCTGGCCGTCAGCAGCAACAGCACCATCGGCGGCAAAGTCCTCGACAGCCTCGAGCGTGGGTGGCTGAAAGTCACGGGCTGGCTCCTGGGCCACCACCACCACGGTGTCGGGCTCCAGAGGATCCTGGTCTCCGGGGGCGCCGTAAGTGTTGGCGGGCGTGCGAATGGCCACCTCCAAATCCGCTTCGGTCTCAGATTCCGCTGTCACTTCCGTTTCCGGCTGCAGCTGCTCCGTGGTGCTCAGGGGTTCGGTGTTCTCCAGGGTCTCCACATCGTTGGGAATTGTCGGGGTGGTGGCCAGAGGCTCGGCCTCCAGCTTGGGCTGCACCTCACCAGGTAGATTGAAGGGAATCCTGGGACGGAAACCGGCGGCCGGATACGGAGTAGATGAGTACTCGACCTGACGCTGGCTCTTCACCCGGTTTCGCTGCGGCATCGCAGAAATGGCAGATATGGCCAGCAGGCCGAGGGCCAGGATCAGGATGGGTTGGTTCCGCTTCATCATATTGAGTACCGGACGACTAGGAGTGCTAACGGTTTGTGCCCGGCTGCTGTGGGTGCTCCGCTATTTATGCCACGACTGCGATTCCCGACAATTCTCCGCCGATCAGAATTCAGTAACGGTCGCAAGGTTGGATTATGATAACTCAACCCGATCCCAGATGCACGGTGCACAGTGCGAATCCGAATATATGACTATTTTTGCGCATTTAAAAACGTATCGTGGCCCATCAACGCAGCCATCAAGCTCAATGTTAATGTCGCTTTAATATCAACAACCTGCCTGCCCTCCCCCAAAAACTTCAGTTCCATCTCGGGCTTAGCCCTCCAAGACTCACGTCATCGTTGTCAACGTGCCTCGCATGCCACGCAGCTCGGAGCTGTGCGGAGTCTCTGACTCGCATTTAATTTCGGCCCGGCACATGTCCATGTCCATGTGGGAGCTGCTGCTGACGGAGCTTGATCCATTTCGCTGCCATTTCTTGGCCAAGAAATATATTATTGGAAGCCAATTATTGTGGCAAAACTATTTTTTGGGGAATTTCTTGTCAGAGCTACGAATTAGTTGTACACTGCATGAGTTTTATAGGACATTATAGGTCTAAGGACTAAAAAATAAATTATAGAGGAATTTTATGGAACTTAAAACTGTTTACTATCATTTATATATATTTTGTTAATTTATTTATTTAGTAAATCCAATCTTAAATTCAAATTTCCATTTAATACCTTTCAAATCCACTTTAGTAGCAAACATCCTGCCATTAATCAACCACAATTGGCCATATTTTATGAAGGACTCCTTTCTTATTAGGAAAATTACGCATATTTATAGGAGCCGCATTCCTCTCTGGCGATTTCGAGTATTAACAGCCAAGCCAATCAATTAACCGAGTTACTCCGCTGCGTAAGTGAGCCATCATCATCGTTGCTCGCTTTGTTATTTTGAGTTGAGTTGAGTGAACATTTGGATTTTCGGCTTTCGGCTTACGGCTTACGGTTTGCGGTCGTTTTCATAATTTCAACCGGTGTGTTCATTAAATTAAAGTGGCCCAGATCTATAAGCACGCAAAGTGGCGCAAATGTAATCACAATTTCAAAAGCCTTTGGCCATGAATGGGCGACGACATGCTTAACAGCCCAGGACTCTGTCTCTCCCTCAGCCCGCAACCCCTTTATGCTCAGTGACTTCTCGGGCCCGCTCTTGATTCGAACTTCAATTTACAAGTTGGCCAAGTTGTTTGCCAAGCTTCGCTGGCCGCTGCCGCTGTTGGCTGCTGCCTCTGCTGTGCGCACAACTTTGGCCCAAAGTATTTGCGCCCAGGCAGCCGTCTCATTGTAATTTAAATAAGCCAGGAGGCAGGGGAAGGATCGGAATGGGATTCCCGGCAACTGGATTCCAACTCCGACTGCCAAATGTCAGCGACAGATTCCGCAGATGGCGACGGAGGCGACGACAGTTGGCTTTGCTCGCCGCCTCCCAGAAGTCCATTAGCAATGGTTTTTACAGCTTGGCACACATTTACGGACCCAATGCACATGGAGAAAATGCTAGTTTTTATTTAGATAACGAAAAAAATAATGTTGATTGTGATTATTACAAAAAAAATGTAACCACAAATCAAAGACAAACATTTTTCAAGGCAATAAACTGGTGTTCTTATCAGATAGATTTCTCTAACAAACAGAATTATTTTCTTATTTTAGTTATTAGAATTTATTGTTTCCAGTGAATAGGACCTCCATTATACCCCGCTTAGCCATTGGAACCACCACAGTGGCCCCTACTTGGCCAACCTGCCCACCACTTCCTCCCCAGGAGCGCGTGAGATTTTACTCGCAAAAGTTTTGCGCAAAGTTTGTTTTAACGCACGATTTGCCGAATTCCGAATGCCGCCTGCTGTTGATATCATATTCCGACCGACCAGCCACGCCCACTATACTCCGGCTTGCCCCTTTGATTTATGCTTTTTCGGGGAGGAGGTGGTACGGCAGTGGGAGTAACATTGCCGGATTTGCAGGATTTCCTTTTGTCGGCAAAGGTGTAAAAAAGTTGTGTTTTTTTCTATTTGGACTGACTGTAAATTAAGTGGGGTAATGTGGGCAGAGCCAGGGCCAAATGAATGCGTTTTGAGTAATAATATTATCGTAAAGATCGCCTAGTAGGAGGAAGCCCAGAGTAAAATTAAATTACATTTGGTAATTTGGCTAAAGAGCTCAGGAATAAAGGTTCATTTAACTGGGGGAAGATCTGAAAGCTTACAGTAAGTTTGCATTTAATTTAGTTTGTATATTTCTATTAACAATTTTAAATATTTTTAGATGGAAATTTAGATTTTATTTCAAATTACCAAAGACATTTTTTAAAAGTATATTTAAAAAAAATTAAATGGGTAAAAGGTATTTTTAGCCAAAGGGTAAATTCTTAATTTAAGTTATTAAGGTGTAAATAAATACTTCAACAGAATAACCACCCATTTTAGTGAACATTTTAAGAAAACCTTACAAAATGTTTAAAAAGCTTTTATTAAATTGCTTTATGCATCATTTTTGTGCTATATTTATTTAGCCCACATGTTGTAAGCACTATGCAAATCCTTGAGTTTAATCTTCAGTGGAATGTTTGTAATACCATATTTATTTGAAAAATGCCAGAGCGCAAAATATTCATACTTAAGCAGCTAACAATTGTGGCCTGTGGTGCTTTTTAGCTAACTTTTCCATAACTTGTTTATTTTTCCAGGATTGTTTTTTAGCACACAAGCCCGAACATACACACACACACATATACAAACACCGTGAACTGGGCAACTTTATTTACACTTAAATGCAAAAATTTGCACAACTTATTACAGTTGTTATTGTTGTTTTTGCTGTTGCATCTAAACTTTGGCCGCTGCTGCTGCCAGTTGCGTTTTCTCGTTTGTCGTTTTTCGGTTTTTGTTTGCACGACAGTCCACTCCGAAATCTACCACCGCCCACTTTATGGCTATACCCAAAACTGCTGAATTTTTGATACCCTTAAAGAAGGTATATAACTTTTTATTTGGGGTTTGTAACCGGTGAACGGTTTTTAAGATAATTCTAAAAGCCTCTCTAAAGAAATTTCTTTAGAAGAAGTGTTGTACGCAATGTTTATGTATTAATAACCGAAAAATAATAGAAACGCACCTATCGAAAAAACATATACATATATATAGATATCCTTTCAACCTCAACTGCCACGGTATCCTCTCCTTCGAATAGCATTATCCCTTCGCTCTCTCTCACAAGCTTCATCAGACTTTGCGCCTGCCGCTATGCAACAATTTTTTGTTATTTTTCTGCCTGTTTGTCGTCGTCGGTTGCATATTTGTGAATGCAAATGTTAGCTCAGCTCCAGGAAAACGGCGGCTTAGGCATTGGGGCAGAGTTTGGAGGGGGCTGTGGCGGCTTCCTCTTAACCCTTTAGTGTACGTAAATGCCAAGCAATTAGCATGTGAGGCGGCCGTTGTGGGTGTGCGACATACATACTATATAACACATACGCCGTGTGGCCGTCCGCTCTAATTAGTTGAGCTAAACACACGAATTGAGTTGGACAAACCGCCGCCAACCGTCGGCGGCCGCTGGCATTAAGTGTGAAAATTGAATTTCCAAATCACTCGAATGGCAAACGATGCCGACATCAGCAGCAGCAACAACAACAACAACAATGATAAGAGGAACAACAACGACAACGACAACGGCAAACGGAAATTGTGCAAATGTTGTGGGCGGAATTCCGAGCAGGGCCAATGGGTTGGGCCTCAACTTGGGTCTGGGTTCTGGCTTCTGGCTTCTGGGGTTCACCACTCAGATGTACGACTCTAAGTGGGGAGACTTCGAGAGCTTCCCCCCTGCCCCCAGGCACCTGGCATCGCCATCAGCATTTGCATAGAAGTTGCACAGTGGTGAGGCAGTTCAGCCATGCTAATGTCATTATAAATGAATCACATTGCGAATTCAGTGAGATGTTTACAAATGGATGTTAAAGAAAAAAGAATGAATAGTCAAGGAAAAATTAGATTAGCTTAAGAATTACTGCATTAACAGCATAACGACCCTAGATCTTTATTTTATTAAAAGCAAACAAAAATTGGATTTCTTAAGAATTACATTTTGAACTAATAATTTAAATAATTTATGAAAATGTATTCTAAAACATTTATTGAATGAAACTAAGAAATATTATTTTAAATTATTAAAATTATTTCTTGTTTAGTTTTCAAGCTTAGGAACTGAAATGATTTCCTGAGATTCTCTTTAAAATGATCTTATTTTATAATTATTATTGATTTCAATAGATATTAAAGTTATTTTAAGAATTATTTAAATAATAATAATTAAATAATTAAAAACACATCAAATAATGCTAAGAAAACTTTATTTACACTATAGATTTTATTTCTAAGTATATATACATATATATTTGAATTGCATTTTTTTAAATCTTATAACTTTAACTCTTTAAAGAAAATTACAAAGTTTACCCTACATTCTTTCCACTGTGCTCAAGAGCTTGTCGCTAGTCGGCTTCTCTGTGCAAATCGAATAAAAATGGAGCGGAAACTCTAATGAATTTATGCCGCAGCCGTTGCCAAGACTGCCTCAACTTCAGAACTTCAGACAGCCACATCGGCCATGTCGATGGAGTCCCTCTTCTCCGGCTCCATAGTCCATAGTCCGGACTGATTCAATGCTGTGTGTGCAAGTGTTTTACTGATGATACCAATACACACACTTATTCCAAACAGAATCCATATTCATGCAAAGCTATACCATTTGATTTGCATCGATGTTTATGCTTCAATCCCTGGTGTGTTTTTTCATTTATCTTCCTTTTTTTATTTTGTGCAGTTAAATTCCTGCGAGAAGTGACGCCCTACTTTCGGAAGGCGAGCATCATCTCGGAGGTGGGTTGGGAGCTGCAGCGGGCCTTCCTCTGTCCGCTGGGACCAGGCGTTCCCACCTCACCGCCTGCCCCCAAGACGACACCCCGGGCGGATACGCGATATATACCGCTGCAGCTAACGCATCTGGCCAGAAATCTCAAGTACATCGACCCGGGTAAGTTGGCACCCCTCAGATAAGATGCTCTGAATATAATATCTGGAAAATAATGTATATACTTATATATTCTCCTACCCACAGAGAACCGCTGCTTCGAGCTGCACTCGCCGGACGGCGTGCACTCGTGCATCCTGCGGGCGTCAGACTCGGCGGAGGCCCTCGTCTGGTTCAATGCGCTCCACTCGGCCATGGGCAGCAGCACGCAGCGGGCTCTGGCCGAGGCCAATCGGGCTCTGACCAATCTCATTGGCGAACTGAAGCACATCGGCTGGCTGAGCAAGCGGATGAGCGGTGGCGGTGGTGGCGGAGGTGGCGGCAGCTCGGGAAGCGGAGGAGGCGGAGCGGCCAGTGGGGGTAGCGGAACCTCAAACAGCGGCGTGGCCGGCGAGCTGGTAAGTGTAAGTTGACCCCAAATCCCAAGAAGCAATAGATAAGCCATTAGGCAAAATAATTGAGAGATATATTGAAGCATTATAATGGTTCGATTTTACACTTTAAATATTTTTTATATTATTTATTTTGTGTGTTCATACAGCCCAGCGGTCGTTCCAGCTCGGAGAGCTCCGATGAGAGCGACAAGTGGCTGCCCATCTTTGTGGCGGTGACGGAGCGCGAGTTCCGGATATACGAGAGTGCACCCTGGTCGGTGGAGGCCTGGAGTCGTCCGCTGGAGATCTATGCCCTGGCCACGACCCGTCTAGCCGGTGCCGGCAACAACTCCTCCCTTAATGTATGTGGGAAAACTAAACCCGAAATATTTGTAAATATATATATTGTGTTGATATGCTTTGGCAGGGCCAGCAGACCACAGTGTTCTGCGTCCGCTGCGGCACCGCCCGCGGCGTGCTCGTCTATTGGCTGCGCTCGGAGACGCACCGCGACATGGCCGCCTGGGCCCGAGCCCTGGTCCAGGGCTCTCACCAGGCAGTCAACTACCAGAGGGAGTTCTCCTTCCGCTGCCTGTTCCAGGGTCGGCAGTGTCAATTGGTTGTGCACATAAATCGTGGCTTCTTCCTCTACGATTGCGGAGGATTCGCCCCAACAACGCCAACGGCGGCGGTGGCCACCACCAAGACGCAACTCTGGCAGTTTGCCTTTGACAAGCTGAAGGGCTCCGCGGACGATGGCAACAGGATGTTGTATCTGGACTTTGGCGAGGACGGAGAGATTGTGAGTCCTATACGGAATATACTATATTTCAAATATAAACTAATAAGAAATAATAATTTTCAATGCAGGAACTGGACATGGAGTGCTGTCCCAAGCCGGTGGTCTTTGTTGTGCACAATTGCCTGTCGGCCAAGGTTCATAATATTGCCTAGGACGAGGTTCAATTCGAGGGGACTATCCGATAATTGTATATGTTTTGCCAGTAGTGGAACTATCTTATTATTATCTGTATTTTTTGACAAAAAGAACAAGTATTAGTTATTATTTAATCCTGTTGTTTTTACAATACATTTTGATATGTGCAATAATTACTTAATCTTGTCAATTAGCTAAGATTTAATCCGGAAAGTCTTATGCCAAGATGCAGATATTTTTATAATATTATTTAATATTTTCCGGCTGAGCCTAAAAGAAGGCAACCAACCGAACGTTTCGAATCATTTCACTTTACCTTTTACGAATATATGTATGCCGAAAATAGAAACATTTCTAGAGATACCATTAGTCCTATCGAGATACGACTTAGTTAATTTAGCAAAGAGGGTTAGATAGTGGTAGATGAGTGAGCATTATGTGCTTCCCGATGGCTATGGAAATGGATTAGTTTGGTAGGTTTAGCTGGACGATGGGAAGCATAAAAACAAAGTAGATTTTTGAAATAAAAAAGTGGAGTAAATACAAACAATGCAAAAATAACGAAGCACAAACCAAAAAGCGGAAAAGAGAATGAACTTTATTTACCTTGTAAGTAGACGTAAATTCCTTTTTTACGTGTGTCTTTCACACAGGATATATCCATAAATCCATCTAAAGTGAAATCGGCGGAAACGAACTCTAATTCTATGAACTCTACAACATTTGCATAAACGTTGAACAATAATTATTATAATTGTACTTAACTAATTGTATCTTGTATCTTGTATCTAAACGAAGCACACATATCTCGGAGCCCACTCCTCAGTGGTACCGATATCAATCGTGGACTAGCCTCCCAACTAAACTAAACTATAAATAAAACCATAGAGGTATCAAAACGAATACGAGTACATATATATCCAGGCCAGTTCGCAATTTTCCCCCAACTCTTCATGTACAAGCCATCGATCATATGCAATTATTATACATTTATATCTACATATAACGTGACACATATTCATTTTATGAAATTAGAAATTTCGTTATAGACAAAAACAACAACAAATAGAAAGAAGAAAAACAAAACAAAACGAAACGAAACGAAGAAGAACAACATAAGTAATAAATGAAAATGACAAAAATCAATAAGAAAATGACAAAAAATAAGACGTACAATATTTTTAACGTAAGTAGTGTTGAATCTTCGATAATAAACTTATATATAAATACAATACCATCAAAATTAATCTGTGTGTTTTAAATATTTTAATTATAAATATTCATATGAAAGGTAAGAAAACAAAAAGGTAAACCCTTCTTCCCTAAGCCACATATAAATTTTATTCATTTATTACTAAACAATTTGTTAGTTTCCCTCCCAATTTAACCCCTTATCTCAAAATTAAGCAAGCAAAAAAATATAAAAATATTCACAGAAACTCAAGAATGTTGTATTGACTTTGCCAGAGACCACAGGAATCCAATTAAACCACGCACAAGAGCAATTTCTTCAAATTGACCCTTCAACCGCCGATGTGCATTTTATGCCTGCAAAAAGTTCTGTCTCTGGGTCAGCAGGCAATCAACGAACTTGTGCGGGAGCCTGTTGCTATTGTTGCTGCCCGCAAGACACATTTATTTCCTGCGAGTGTCAGTGTGTTTGTATGAATTTATTTTCAATTTTATCATTTCCCATTTAAGACGAAAACAAAGTCACCCGAAGAACGTGACCAGCATGTCCAACAGCTGGCACGGTCAAGCCACTAACTTTGCTCATCACAAAGTTAAACCGACACAACTACACTGGCTATACGCACAGAGGCATATTCCATATATATACAGATAAAGGTACAAATAGATAACCACATATAACAGATATATATTTTAAAATAAATTTATTATAATTTTAATAGGTAAATATGCATCAGGATATCTTTTGTTTTGATTCCTCTCTTGTTTAAAATTCGCAAACATTATAAATATTACAAAAATAGTGTACAATTTAGAAATACTTCAAATATTGTAATCTTAAAGGCAAAATACATTATGTCCTTTGGGTTTTGATTTTAAATATTTAAGGATTAATGCAAACTCTAGTCATTTCTTAAGGATTAAGACCATTGACCATTAACAAGCATTTGTCAATGTAATTTATTTAAAAAAAAATCTGAAAACTCATTAGATTTCCCTGCGTGCTTCCTTTAAATCCTATATATTCTTTAAAAACTAAAGTGTTGCTACAATTTTAACCCAGACTGTAGGCCAAGTATGTGTGGCGGAGGTGAAGACGAAAATGTAAAGTGACTTTTTGGGGTTGGCACTCTGGCCATCGTTGCGGTCAATGGGGGCTGGCCGTGTGGGGCTTAAGGTGTAACGACCCAGGCCTTTCTGGCCTCCTTCAATGCCACATACTCACAGCCACATTCAACACCCACACAGACACACACACTACACCCTCCATTCCCACAGCCAAGCAGACACACTCGGCGAGTGAGAGAGAGAGAGACTTTGGGGGAATTACATTTCCGGTTTGGTCCGTTTGCGGAAGTTTCGCGTCAAATTAAATGCTCAGGGCTAAAATTATGACAGCTCCCGAATCAAAATGGGATGGGAATGGGAATGAGAACAGCGGGGGAGAACCTACGTACCTACTCGTATAAATACGCCCTGTCTGGAATTGATTGCCATCAAATCGTCAGCAAATTGACCAGCGAACATGTTAAAGGGACTCGTACTCGTGCTCTGCCTTTCTGCGGTCCAGGGCGCCGTTATCCGTAACGAGGGGAATCCGGTTCCAGATCCCCTGATGCCAGAAGCCACCACTGCTGCGGTTATCCTGGATCAGCAGGAGGAGGGCATCACCACCACCGAGGAGTCGACCACTTTGGCCGCCCCCGCTGTCGCATTGAGCCGCGACGAGGAGGCCAGCATACTGATTGATCCCGCCCCGGGAACCTTGCAGGAGGATGAGCCATCCAATGTCCAGAAGTCCGGCAAGCTGCTTCTGCTAAGCACGCCGCCCAAGAGACACCACGAAATCGAGCGGCAGCTGGAGGAGCAGGACGATGATGAGGACAAAGCAGACGCTGAGCCAACCACAACTGAGCAGCCCAAGGATAATGAGCAGGAGCAACAGCAGGGGGAGAAGGTGCGGGAGGAGGAAAGGGAGGAGGAAAAGGAGGAGGAGGCTATTGCAACCACAGAAAGCAGCACCACTCCGGCCACAACCCGGCTGTTCGCCATTGATGCCACTCCGGCGGAAAAGGACTCTTCGCCAGCTAACGTCGCCGTATCCCTCTCCCAGGACAATGCCACCATCTCGATTGCCGAGCAGCCGCAGGTGCCCGGCGACAATAATGCCGCCGTGGAGGTGGCCCTCGTAGAGCCGGAGGCGGAATACGTCCTTCTGGATGACGATGAGGTCCATGATGAGTTGGACCTACAGCTGGGCAGCTTCACGCACATCGACAGCGATGTCCGCTTGCAGCCGGTGGTGCACTCCGTGGAAATCGTGCCCACCAGCCTCGATGATCCTTTGATTGTCAATTACGTGCACAATTTGCGATGACTGGGCCCGGAAAGGGACGTAGACGTGGGCGTGGTCGGGTGAATCAATTAACCCGACGCGGTTATCCCACGGACCCTGTTAAAGTTTGTTTTCAACTCTCGTTAATGTCCTTTGTTGCTTCTTGACTACGAATATCTTTGAAATGGCTTTTTAAACAGCCTTTTTTACGAACAAAATAAATGCTGGAAGTTAATTTTTTAAACGAAAGAAATAAATTTATTTTAAAATGAAAATAGAAATTATTTGAATATTTAATTCTACATTTATAACATTTTTAATTGATTAGAAAGTAGTTCAGTTAAGATTTTAATTTTATATATTAATTATCAACTAATTTACTCTGTTATTAGTTGGGTTTAATGAAATCCCTACTGAGAGATATATATGATATATATATATGCTCACAAATTAGGAAAACAATTTTAAACTCTTGAGAGCTTCAATTGCATACCTCAAAGTTATGTAAAATTGGTTTAGACAACAGCAAATCGGTTCATAAATAAGGCACTTTGTATGAACGTTTATGGATGCTGTCTCTGCATTTGAATGCCCCTCTGAACCCACAAAATTCTCATATAAAATATTCAGAAATATTTCCATAAATGTCTGCCACAAGAACGAGAATTGCACCCGCTCAACAAGTACTTCTCGTTGAAACGCAGGTTCAATGGTCTCCGGCGGATCCGCATCTACATCTAAATCCACACACGCCACTCCCCAACATCCTAACCCCTCTCGCCTGCCGACAAAGATAGCACTCGCACTCGCACTCGCATACTCGTTATTCAATTTGAATCCGCCAGGATGAGAGGGTGACAGGAGGAGGCAGCAATGGAGACATGGCAGCTCTAGCTCCAAAGTCGACTCACGCCTTTCCGCATGCCACGCACGTCCCACGGTTAAAACTTTGCACATCCGCACGTCAAATTTAATACGGATGCCGGGAAGTAGAACTCGAACTCGAACTCCACTCCCCGGAAAGCTTCACAGTCGCAATGTGATAGAAAAGTGTTTGTTGCTCCGCCTCCTTAGAAAAACAACAAGACCAACATTTAACAAAACATTCAATGACGTTAGACAAACAAAGTTTGCGACGTGCCAGAACTTCCGTTCGATGGGAATGATAAGACTGATGACGTTATAATTTGTATACCTATAAAAACTTTTCAAGAATCTTTGCTGCCAAATAAGGTTATCGGTATACCAGGAGAGGGGCCAAGAGGGGACTTCCCTTTTACTAATTAAGAAGAGAGTTATGAAATAATATAAATACATAACTATTTTGTAAACCCTTTTTTAATTCACATTAATATTCAATGTAAATAACAAATAAAAACATTTATTTTCTCACATAAAAAAGCAACTATAAATACTGAGCTGTTAACAGGACTTAAAATAAGATGATTCCCTTTGGAAATCTTCACCAGCGCTGCTCCACATGGGTGGTGTACACAAATCCCCTTTGCCTGGGTGCCTGCAACAGTGGCTGTGAACGCAGAGGAATTGCCACGGGAATGGAGGATGGAGCTCTGGCCACCACAACAGCAGGACCCAAATTGGCGGTGAACACCACACTCTCCGCATCGGGTTCATCCTTCGATCCTGGCTGTGGCGTGGGCTTCAGGGGATCGGTGCTGACCCCGCAAACGGGATGATCGGCGTTGCTGTCAGTTGAGTTGTTCGTCTGGGAATTGGAGATCTGCTGCTGGTCCTCTGGATCCTGCTCAGTGGGCAGTCGGAAAGCTCGACTTGGACGATAGCCTGCTGGGGGATAGGGAGCCTTCTCAAAGGCACGTCCCGAACGGAATTCAGAAGCCGGTGGAGGAGCTGTGGTGGTGTCGAGGGAATCCCAGTTTGTGGTAGTGCTCAAGTCCGAATCCGTGGTGCTGGTAGATAGATCATCCGTTGGCAGTTCCGTGGTGGTGGTTAGCTGATCGGAGCCTAGGCCTGAGCCCTCGGCAGGCACTTCCTGCACCTCAACTTCAACCTCTCCCGGCAGCCAGAAGGAGCGACCTTGCGGGCGATAACCGGCAGCGGGATAGGGAGCCGCCTTGACCTCCACAGCCGCTGGCGCTGCCTGATCCTCCTGCAAGCTGACCGCATAACGATTAATCCTAATCTGGCGGGCCTCACAGGCCCACAGGCAAAGGATAACTGGTGCGAGCCACTTCATAATGAACTTTCGATCTCGGCCCGGATTTAGACCCAACTGATTCCAGCTGCCAGTGGAGCTGGGTTTTTATACAACGTTCTCGAAGAAACGAGAGTCGTCCCGGGGGGAAATATAGACATGAAGCTTCTATATCGACATCGACATCGATTAGGCGCACACTTAATGATTTATTTTGCATTGTTTTTCGTTTGTTTCTGGTCTCCGCCACGTCCGCCGTGCGACTCATCCGCCACATCCCTCACATTACAGTGGCTTCCCAACCGCCCAAGTGTTCGATGTCCGATGTCCGGTGTCCGGCGTCCACGTCCACGTCCGATTCGCCATGTTCTATGAAAATTAAATGCGTTTCCTACGTGAGACGCAATCCAATATCCAACCAATTGAAAGCGAAATCAACAACTTAGACAACAGCGACTGCGACAATTGTTGTTGTCAATTGCATTATGCTGGAATTGTCAGCTTTGAGCGTTAGAATTTTTGATTAAACGCTTATAATCGATATTTATGCGATCAACGATTTGTCGTTGAGGTGAGCCCCAAGGTCAGGACAAGTGACTGGGCCTACGACTCCCCCAACAAGTGCCTTATGTCACGTCCTGTCCTCTCATTAAGTGCTATGAACTGACGATGATATAATATCATTTATTATCAAATGACAGATGACGGTTATGTCGTGGAGGTGCTAACAAGATTAATACAATCTTTTAAGGAGTTCTTGGCGTGGAAGGGAAGTCTGTGTTTATTGTTTTAAAGCTTCACAATATGTCTGTCTTGGTATTTAATATTTCCAAGTCTTTTATAACATTATTTTTTATTTATTTTAATTCCTACTGAAATTTTTTATAGATATTAATTTATTTTAATGTAGGTTTCAACCTATATTAAAAACTGCACCTTTTATTGAGTTTTAACTATGTTTTACTAGTAAAAATATTTAGTAAAGTATTTAGCCATATCTTCCTTTCATTCTTTGAAATATTTGTTTGAAATAAATTTACCTAATGAGTTAAATCGAAAAATTCGTAATTCCTTTAAAGTATAGAAAATATAAAACTTACACATTCCTGAAACGACAAATGGATTTCCCCCCATTTCCACATGGATATCCTTAAACTTCACCCAGTATTTATGGGACAGCCATTAATTCCACCTCCTTCTGCCACTTTAAAAGCATTTTAATGTTGATCGATTGGCCGAATCGAGGTGGAACACACGCTCCGATTTTGGACTGATTAATGGCGGAACTATAAATATTGGCTCGTCCAGACCTCGGACCTCTGCATCTGCTACTTCTTTCTGGTCACGTCGTGGCCGCATAAAGACGCCGCAGACACCGCCGATCATGGAGACTATGGCCTATGGATTATAGAATATAGTGGTGTGCCGACGTCAGAGCGTAGGTCCAAAAAAGGATGCCGATGCCTATGCTGCTGGGTCCATGCGCCGCACACTAAACAGGTGCCCGTCCAAGTCCTACCTATAAAAGCCCATCGGGAAGCCCACCAAATCATCAGTCGCTGGTTCAGTCTATCCAGAGCGAGACACATCCCATAATGGCCAAGTTCCAAGTAGTCTTCCTGGTGGCAGCTCTCAGCCTGTTGGCCATTTCCGAAGCCCAGCAGCAGCGTCAGCGATACTCGCAGCGTTTGAGCCGTGGTCGCTCGAGGTATTTCGCTCGCCAAGAAGCTGCTCCTGCTCCCGCGGACGGTGGCGATGTGGATGCCGTGACGCCTTATCCCTCGGCGGATGAACTGAAGCCGGAAGTGCCGTTCGATGAGGCAGCTCCCTCAGCCGCTGATCCCACACCGGATGCCGTCTATGGACCTCCGGATGCTGCGCCCAATGCCGTACCCGATGAGGTGTATGGACCTCCGGATGTGACTGGAAATGATCTGCCGCCCGCAGCTGATATTCCAGCAGAGCAGCAGGCCCGTCTGGTGGCCGCCAGAAGAGCTGCCAACTACAGAAGGAACGCCCAGCAAGTGGCCTATCGTCGTCCGGTCTCCGCAGTAGCTCGTCCCGCCAAGCTGAGTGCTGCCCGCTCCAACGTGCGACGTTTCTAGACGGAATTCCCCATTTGCATACTCTGAGGTGAGTCGTCTTCATTTCAAATATAAATCACCTGGCTTTAAGTTAACTAAAAGCTCTAAAAATAAGTGTTTTATAAAATTTAATTTTAATAATTAACATGAAAAATTAAATTCATGTAAGCTAAGATCTTTATTTTGTATTTTAGATGACATTGTTCACCTCAGTGTATGAGCCAGCTGCCTGTCCGGAATTCCCGAAACCCAGAACTCAGAAACCAGAACCCCAAAACCCATGACGATCCCAGCGAGCCATGATGACGACACAGACAGACACACACACCCGTACCCACAGACACTATCTCAAACACACATGCGAAATCCACTCGATTGTAAGCAAAAAATGCAAATAAATAAATTATGTTTGGGTAAACATAGCCAGAACGTTCTCTTTTCTGCCAGACATTCCGCTGATTCACTTCACTTTGCCGCGGTAGACGCGCCCAAAAAAAAAAAAAGAAAATAACAACAAAACAGCTTGCCAATATGCGATCATTTAGGGTTAAAATATACTTATGTGTTGTGAAGGAATGGGTTAATGTGAGGAGTGGAGGCGGGACAACCGGTTTCGGGAGGACGCACGCGTCACAATGCGATGACGAACCTCGGATCGGGCGAAAAATAATTGCAGCAGCTTTTGGGATTGCCCCAACCGCAGTGAAAAACAAGATAGCTCCGAATTTCCAAGAGATAAACGAATGTGAATTACCCTGGAATTCGTTGAATATGGTATAAATATTCTTCATATTTATTTGTTATTAATTAAAATTAATTAAATCATATTGAGGTTACAGCCTCTTTGCGGTTTTCGGCTTAAAATATTTCCCAAGATTAATTCTTAATCATGACAAATCATTATTTAATATACATATAAAATAAATATTTATTATTTTATACACATTCCTGAAAAGCATTTTTTTATTTCATAAAGATCCCTTTCAATTTAAGTTAATTTTAAACTTTTTACTAAACTCCGAAAGGGGCTTTATATTTTATTTAAAACAAACATTTATTAATAGAGAAAAAAATATTTAAAAAAGAGTATTTTAAGCGTTGTGGTGTTTGTAATATTTAACTTCAAAATATACTTTGCGTACCATTTAATAATTTTTAATATCTTTTCTATCTTTAATAATTTAAATATATTAATTCTCCCTTTTAACCAAAAATTTATACTACCTTCGCTAAGGGCAAACTTTTCACTTAACAAATTCATTTGAATTATACCGCATAAGTAAATATTAACGCTAATCAATAAGCAATAAAGAAGCCATAGTTAAAGGTAAAAATTTAAACGAACTAGATGGATGGCTTTAAGCGACATTCTTGGAAGAGATAATACCTTTATATAAGTGTAAAATTATCCCGCAAAACAATAGCATTTCTTAGTGAGTAAGAATAAATAAGGAAATTGAAACAATACTTACCATGACTCTACAGATTTCCAACAAAAACAGAGAGAAGGTAAAAGCAAAGTGAGTGGAGTCTATATTATAGGCGGATCCAAACGTTTGATAAGCCGCAGCTCAAGCCCCACTTGGACTTGTTTGGTAGCTGTACCCACTCTCAGCTTACTCAACTCAAAGTGAGGCTGCGAGAATCGCTGCTTATTTAAATCATCTTGCCAGCCGTCTCCGCTCAGTTGCCGGAGCAGACGAGACCAGTTAACATCGCCATTTAAAATCGTGAGGGAGATTAGTGAACAAAAAAGTGAAATTCGACTTGCAAAAATGCTCAAACTTATCCATGCCGTGGCTATCATCGCGATGACTCTGTTGGAAAGTGCCCAGGCTCAACGACCTTCCTTTGCGGGAGTGAGACCTCCAGGCGGACTTAACCAGAAGGACAAATATCATGCTCCCCAGAACACTGCCGTGGAGAATATCACCGGAGTGGACATATCCACCAGATTTGGAGAACCGTCCAGTCCACAGCAGCCAGCCATAGTCAACCTGCCCTTCGGAGCAGCTCAGAGGCCACCCATGGGGGTTCCCCTGGTGCTGCCCACCGGTGGCTTCGATTCAAGCCCGAGCCAGCCAGCTCCCTCAGCTACGCCCGATGTGACCAATCGTTTCGGCGCCCCAGATTCCACTGATTCGACTGTTGCATCAGCGATTCCGGCAACTAGTCCCACCTTTAGTGCCAACATTCCAACCGCCACCGCCAGTTCCCCGAATCCAGTCAGCACAACTGGGAGCACCACAATTCCCAGCAGACTCCCCGTCGATGCCCACGGGGATCAGGAGTGGGTGAACCACCTAAGTTCCCTACCCGTGGAGAACCAGCCCTTCTGGTTCGTCAACTATCAGGCCATCGAGGCGCATCGGAATAGCTCGAGGCCCAATGTGGGCGCCTTGGAGACGCGGGGATCTTTCTTCCGCGGCTAAGAACTTGAATGGGAATTCTCGGAAATCCCCACGCTAAGCCGAATCTCTAGATCTAAGTCTCTACCTTAATGTACAGCTCTTATTTATTTAAATACTTTTTTATTTTCGGAAGCGAGCGGTGTGTTTTTCATGGGTTGAGATAACCTTTGTCTCAGGGGAATCCACTCAATATTGATAAGTCAGAATAATCAGCTTCTGCTTCTCTTTGTGCCATAAATGAGAACGTGATTAACGATTCCCAACAGACACTTTGAGAGCGACCAATTAAGTTGTCTATTTCGGTTGGTTAATTGATAGAGAATTTATTGAAAGCTCTGTGATTAACATTATGAAAATAAGCTACATTCGCCATTTGAATTGCAAAGTGCTGCCCGTAAATTTACTTAATTATTCGGTTTTTTTTAAGGTAATAAAGCTAGCAGCATTCATAGTTTGCCACCTTTTAACATACGAACTCGGCACTTATGAGGAACTATCAGAGCATTCAACAGCTTAGCAAAACATTTAAGAGAAAGCCCTTTCAAGCGGGGTCCAGCCACTTGGGCTTAAAATAAAATAAAGCATTAAAAATGCATTGGAAAAAGGGAAACAAAGTTACACAAAAGGCCATAAAATGCCAAGCAAAATGTGCACTAAGACGAGGCGAACTGGAAACCCTTCAAACGCTGCTGGAGCCATTTACATGCGACGAGGAATAGGGATACTATGCAGACGAGCGGCAAGGGATCCGGAGTAGGGAGATGGCGGCTTCACAAAGGGTCCTGTGCTAAGCTATTGTTAAAGGCCAATGATTCGCAATAAGTTGGTGGTGAATGGAAAACTCTTGGCCGAGTGTGTCGCTTGGGTTTGAGGCAAAGCGATGAAAACACCACAAGTTGTGGAACATTCTGGCAAATTGATTTCAATGCCTTTTTTAAGGAAGAAAAGAAACTATTAGTTTCCTGAAATGTGCACTTTTTAAATATATATGAAAAAGGTTTTTGGGTATATATATATATATATTGAGAATTAAATCAGTTAAATTTGGAGCGAGTTGTTGAATCTTTTTATTACCCCAAAAATAAAGACAAATACAAGTGTTTCTATTACCAAATATATATATATTTCAAACAAGAAAAACAAGTTCTAGGTCATTAGTGTAACAATTGTCATATTTTGGCTATAGTTTACCAGCCCAACTGCTGGGGAGCAGCGGTGTAGGCAAGGTAATAGGGCTGCTGACCAGCACCCACGTAGTAGAACTGGGGAACTGCAGCGGGAACTGGTGCGACTGCAGCCACAGGAGCCACTGGAGCCACTGCCTCATTCACGGGCAGCTCCTCCAGGCGAGCGATGCGCTGACGCTGACGCTTAGGCTTGGCCAGCTGCAACTTGGCCAGTCTCTGGCGGCTGCGTAGGCGGGCCAGGGTGGACCCAGGCGTGGTCACCTCAAGGGAGCTCTCCTCGGTGTCCACCTCCTCGGTCTCGGGGCTGGGCTCAAAATTGTCTACTGGTGGCTCCTGCTCCGCCGGCAATGCGGCCTGGGCATCCACATCGGAGTCCTCAGGAGGTCCATAGATGAGGGCGGGCTCCTCAGCCGCAGGCTTCAGTTCCGCCGCCGAGGGATAGGGCGTTGGTGCCACCTGCTGCCGGGCAAAGGTCACCGGACGCAGGCGAAGGCGTCCAAGGTGCACATTCCGCCTGAGTGGTGCCTCAGCCGTACAGCTAACGGCCCAGATGGCCAGCAAAAGAGACAGGGATGCGAGGAGCTGATGACGTGCCATGATCGTGTGACTTGCAGTGCTGCTTTGTTGTCTGTCGTATATGGAGCTTTAACTTTTATACCCGCCGCCGCCGGCGGTGGCCCTGCTGATCGGCGGACGCGGTGGTCAGCGATTCTAGACCGAGACCTAGCCGTGCATTTTAAGCAGAGCGCCATCGCCAGCGATTTGAAAGCCAGCGATGCGTATGTCAAGCAGGCGCCGCACAGTGGAGTGGAATTTAAAGTGCTATCAAAACTCTAACAATTGTTGATCGTTCAAGTGCGTATTTTGGGTGGACCTTAAATTTATTTGCTACTTAGATACGTGGAAGAAATTAGCTTGCACTGCGTATACGTAATAAATATTACTCATACGCAGTGGGGCCCTTGGTTTATTCATTTATATTAAAAGCCAGTAAAATTTGTAGATAATCTTCAAATATGATTTAATTTAGGGAAAAGGCAACTACTACTTCCTCGTGATATCTAAATTCCTATTCACTGAGGAAACTTCAAGGGTCTACTTGGCGTATGAGGAATTTTAAACATTTTTTAATATAAATAAATATTTTTTTGTGTATTTAAAATTTGTTTGCATTATCTGAATAGGTAATAATTAAAGTAAACCACAGGTTTAGTATAAATATTGTGAAATTTCTTTTAAAAGAAATTAATTCAAACTAAATACTGGTCCACCCCATTGCTCATCCGCCGTGGGGCCAAGCTAAGTGTCAAAGTTAAGTACCCGCGGCTTAAAATTAACGACCAATGGTTATGGCTTAGACATGGGCCCTTGACTAAATATTGTCACGTCCATAGGCCGTCGAAAGGGTGTCCCTCGATGTACCAAATATGAATGGCCAAAAAAATTCGGTGTATATAAGCCCGGTGGCTGCCAGTGACTGACAACATTCTAAGACAACTCAACATTAGCTCAACATGGCCCACAAGTTCACCTGCTCCGTGCTCCTGATCGCTGCCTTCGCTGCCGTTTCCCTGGCGGAACCGGCACGATTCCGCAGTCGATCCTCTCGCTTCCAATTTGCTCGTCAGGAGCAAGCTCCTGTGGATGCAGCTGCTCCGGCTGATCCCGCCGCGGACATAGCGCCCACTCCGGCCTCGGCTCCATATCCCCCAGCGGGAGTTACACCTGAGGTGCCATTTGACCTGCCCACTGAGACGGAGGCTCAGCCAGACCTGACCTACGGACCTCCAGCGGAGCCAGACAACACTTATGGACCCCCTGCCGAGCCAGATAACACCTATGGCCCACCGGCTGATTCTGCTGCAGTGGACCAGGCTCCTGTTGAGGATAACCCTGCCGCTGAGCCCATTCCGGCCAGTCTGATCCAGCCAAGTAACGGACGTCTCCGCAGTCGCCGCCCGGTGCCAGAGAAGCTCCGTTCTGCCCAGATTATTCGCTCCAGGCCGGTGCTGGTCTATACCATTTAAGATGGATTTATTGTAAGGCTTTGAAGGCTATTAGGAGTTGCTTATGATGCGAATTGAATCGAGACCTTAAGACACTTTTATTTTCTTGTTGCTAAATAAATAACACCTTTATTGTTGATTTTTTTAAAAAGAATAATTTGTTATTTATTAATTTTTAATTCATTAATTTTTTTAAAGTTTGATTTTCTAATCAATTTCCTGATTTCATAAAGCAGGCGCAGCAGAGATCCGAAGCTTCTTCAGCTCATCCTTTTGGTCCAAGATAAGACATATTTGTGATCTGCACTCTATGAATAATAAAGCTGCTATACCTTTATTCCTAGCTAATGAACGGCTGATATTATCGAGTGTAAGGCTAGTCTATTTGAGGAATGTATCTAAGTCTACCAAACAACCGATTGTCACAAATATGTTAACCTTTATAAAGTGAGCGGATCTGCCAATGAGAACCCCTTACATAGTTTCGCAAATAAAAATCTCTCTCGACATCCTATATACCCATGATTTCAGATCACAATTCATCACAAATCGGCAGCCTTATGTTTGCCTGCACTCAAAACAGGAACCAATAATAATTTATCTTTTTTTGTGGTAGATAAGTTTTATATATTAACTAAGGTTTTATTTTTAATATTTTTATAAGTCTTTCGTTTGGCTTCCATTTCTCAAAATCAAAACCATTTTCAAAAAAGTATCTGGCTATTAAACAATTTCGTTTAAAGCTAATACCTCACTTATTTATCTAGGAATTTGTAAAAATATAATTCAAGCAATTGACACATTAATATTTTCATGAACCTTGGACAAACTACTTGTATGAATATGTATGCCCATGGCTGGGGACTGACACTGGGACGTGCTCATTCTCCGCCATTCTCGGTGATCATTTGCATTGCCTATTTCACTTCTCATGAATTCAAAATTCATCAAACGACAAAATTATGAACAGCCAAGAACCCGAAATCAAAAGCCCAAAAAAAAAAACCAAATCAAATGTGCAGAGCGACCCCAAAGCCCAAAACGTTAAGAGTGTTAATGAATGGATCCGATGGGGGCCTCAGAGGAAAGAAAGGGGAAGCCTATGCGAACTGATAGCATTGGCTTTATAATTTCGAAAAAGGGTCACGTATCGGGTATTAAGCTGAAGCCGCGCATCGCCGTCGATCAGCGCAACATAATCAAAGTTTTACCGGGAACGGGAGCCAGAAAACTGAAAGTGACGAGCATAAATTATAACAGAACTCGATCCGGCAGCTGGGGACTATAAATAAGCCGGGTCGGATGGGGAAATCAGAACAGAAGCCCTTCAGCCGCCAATATGATCAAAGCCAGCTCTGCAACAGCTCTTATACTTGTCCTGAGCCTGATGGCTCTGAGCACGGCAGAGCCCCTGCGCCGCAGATTCCTTGCCCGCCAGGTGGAAGCCCCAGCCAGTCCGGCACCCACGGGTTACCCCGAGGCAGGAGTCACGCCCAGCGTTCCCTTCGATCTGCCCAGCTCGACAGCCAAGCCGGAAAATACTTACCTGCCGCCAGACAATACCAACGGACCCCCGGATAACACCTATGGTCCACCGGACAATACCTATGGCCCACCGGACAACACCTATGGACCACCAGAGGCTGATTTCGTGCCTGATCCAGTGCCAGAGCCAGAGGCACAGCCCCAGAATCCGATTGAGACTGATGACATCCCAGCCGCTGAGGATGAGCCTTTGGGTGATGGCGCCAAGCTGCAGCCCTCTGACGAGGACGCAGAGGAGGATGAGCCGCAGCTGGAGGTGACTGAGGATGGTACTGTCATTGTCCTGGCCACCAGTCTCGACCGGCCACAGCCACCGGTTGGCCAATCGGCCCGCCTCTACCAGCGTTTCCCGCAAGGTCGTCGTCGTCAGCTGCCGGTTCCCCAGCGACTGATCCTGCGTCGCAGTTGGTAGACTCCAAGGAATCTTTTAAATTAGTATATAAAGCGTACTTGATACAAATAAATACGAATGTTAAACCAGCACAAGGATATGGCTGAAAATTAAAAAGAAAACTTCCGGTTATTCTCAATTTTAACTAGAAAAACTTTGAAAAATTTCCCAATTTATTGTACAATAATTGGGTGTTTATAAAATTTGTGCCACCGAAATATACCAACCTTTTCATAACATCTATGAGTTACACCTGTTTTAGTCATCACTTGCAATGGGCACGTAACTTTCGGGCCTGCCGTATAAGTCATCGGCCTCGGCGGCACATTGGGCCCATTGATTGGGCAGTCCCCAAGGCCACCTTCAGTGGGTATTTATAGGCGCCACTTGGCCACGACATGCAGCAGTTCACGCTGGGACAGCAAAATGTTTGGTTATCTAACTGGTTCTCTGGTCACCCTCGCCCTTTGCGGGATTATTTGCCTGAATGGAAGTGAAGGTGCACAATTAAGATTCCCGGGACCCGCGAGGGGAAGATCCTTGCCTCTCATCCTGCAGAGGCAGGAGCAGGCTCCCTATCCGCCAGCTGGCTTGGTGCCTGACCCACCATTCGAGCTGCCCACAGAGGAGGCCGTGGAGTTTCCGCAACCAGAAGAGACATATGGACCTCCAGCGGATACCTATGGACCTCCGGCAGTCGTAGAGGAGCCCGCTGAGGTCTATGGACCTCCCGATCAGGTTTATGGACCTCCTGATCCGACTTATGGTCCGCCAGATCAGACATACGGGCCTCCCGATCAGCCTGCTAACGATGACAATGCCAACGACCAGCCCCAGAGCGCAGCTATAATTGATTTGGCCAGTCTGCCGCTGCCTCCGCAGGCTCAATATGTTCTGCCGCTGCTAAGTCGCTTCACTGCTTTCCGGCCGCAGCGTCCTGTTCTCCAAACACCCCAGCGTCGGCCCGCCAAGCTCACTGCACGTCCTCAGCCTAAGCCAGCGAAGATTGTGAATAAGGGTAATGCTGTCTTCCAAGCAACGTCGCTGGGCTTGCCCTTCGTGGAGCGCCGCATTCCCTTCCGCCCGCAGCCGTCTCGCCTGGTTGTGAATGCTCCTCTGCGTAGGCGCCCTGCCAGGCACTAGACCACACATCATTCATCACTCTGACATGGAGCAGAGTGACCCAATGTTACACATACACTGTAAATAAAGTTTGTTTGTTGTTTATGTCTAATTTGCGAACAGAAATAAGTATAGTTGGGAAATTCAGAAGGCCAGCCGCTTCATCAGCAGGTACATGTGCTGATCCACCTCGAATCCGTGCAGGTTATTGGCGTCTCCTTGGAGTCGCATCAGCAGGCCGCCGAAGGAGACATAGGCGGAGAGCCGGGATGCCTCGTTGTGCGCCTCGTCGCCCTCGATCCTATAGATCTTGCCGTACATCACATACTCGAAGCTATCTGCCCGCGTGCCCTCGTGCTCCATGGGGTTGTACTCGCCACTGTCCGGACAGCCGTCCTCGCGCAGCGTCGTGGCCAGCACCAGGCGAAACTTGTCCCCCAGCTCCATGGGATACAGCCACGAGTTGATGTCCAGAATGAGGTCCATTTTGAACGACTCGGACTCGCAGTGCAGGCGGGACACTCGGTCGAACTTCTTGCCCTCCGGGTCCATGTCCTTAACGTTGAATATATCCTCGAATAGTACTCCAGCCATGGTAGCTACATTCAATAATATTTGATGGTTACAAGTCAAGTCTGAGCGCCAGATTTGCATTACTTACCTTGTGTCGGGTTTGGGCTGTATATGTATTAAGTCTTGTCTGCGCTGAGGTAGCGTGGTCTTTCAGCAAACACCAACCTTATTTATAGGTTGTTTTGACGTGTAAAATATAGAAAAATTCGTTGTTAACTGCGGTTTTCCATTTGTTTAATTTCACTTGCGCGTGTTTTTAATGCAGTGTTGCCGGATCTCGCTTGCGGCTTAAGCGCTGCCACCTATTTGAAGAAGAAGTGTTGGAAAGTGCTCGCGCTTGATAATTTTAAATTATTATCAGTAAACTGTTTCCTTAATAAATTTAGGGCATTTTTTAAGCCGCAATAATTTATATTTATATATATTTTATTTATTACAACCCGAAAAAATTCCGAATTACTATCTCTAGTCGTGCCGAAAAAGAACTTGTGGTGTAGGCGTGAGCCAGTGCTCACACATCCCTAAGATTAAGAACAACAACGAAAAAAACCACCGTCAAATCTTATTTATTTTGCTTTATAAAACATAAATATTTTACGGGACGATTCAGCAACGTATTCCTTAGGATACACCTCGAACGATCCCGCACGATGGAAACACCAGAGGAAGCCTAGACGAACTGGTAGCTGGCAGAGTGCAAAAAGTATGTACACACAGCGAGGGGGCGTAGAAATTATAAACAAATGAGCCAAATGGCCATTGGTGGCCGCAGAGCAGCGGATTCAAGGTGTGTCCGATGCGTGGGTGACGAGTCTGAAGGCGAAGCGTGTCCTGCGATGTCTGTGAGGGTAAGTCCATGACTAAATTGGTGGCTTTCGGTGTTGGGCACAGCGGAGGAACTCCTGCCAAGTGCAAGTAGCATTTGCATTCGTATGTATGGATATGTAGATCGATTCGGATTAATTCGGTAGCGGTGCTGGTTTTAATTACTAACAAACTCACTTGCTAGGTGGTGGCGGTGTGACCCCCAAAAACTGTGGACTCGCCAAGTTTTGTATGCGAAATACAAAAGACTTCAACGGCGGCAATCCCCCTCAACCCTTCCTCGGAAACCCACCCGTGCAACCCATTACCCCCTGTTCCTATTTAGCATTACAAAACTGCTGTTATGTATTCACTTCTTTATTTTCGCTTTTTGTGTGCGATTTTCGCTGTCGTTCGTGCTTTTTGCCCCGTTCTCTTTCAGTTTCAATTTCCAGCTCTGGATTCTAGCTTTAATTCGCTTTTTCAACAGTTTGGTTTGACCGAGCCGAGGGTTTTGTGTGCTGTTTTCCAGTGAGCAGCTGAGTTTCGGTTTTCCGCTTCTGCGGGTGCGGGTGCGGCTCTAATGAACCATTAACCCTGCGCCCAGCCGGGCAGGGGGGAGGGGGGGACGAAGGTTCCCAATCTGTTTGCCAGATGTTCATCATTGTCGTCGTCGCCGTCCAGGGTCATCGTCTCACCGCCTTCTAGCTGCATTTCCATTTCCTTTGTGTGCTCGCTCGCTGCTTTCATTGGAAACTCCGCTTCCAGCGGGAACAGAACGACTTCGTTGCAGGGCTAAATATATCGTATATATAGCTTCTAGTCGCGATATCTTTGCCCAAGTGTTTGTGTGTGTCTTATCGTACAGTCTGACTGCTTATCAGTTATTGCCTTCCGTGGGATCTTATCAACTGCTGGCCGCCCCATTCCCACTCCCTCGCAAACGAAAGATTTAGAAAACAAACTGGAAAAAACGCAGCGAGATTGCGTTCTCTGGAAATGCCAAATGATAGCGTGATCAAATTCTAAGCACATCCAACTAGCTCACTTTCTACACTGCTATTGAAAATGTGCATAAAATAGATAAATACTTCATTTGGTAACCAGTTTCGTGGATTTAATTTTTACACAAATTTTTATGGCAGCCTGGCTGTTTGAAATTGGATTTTTTTGGTATTCAAGGATTGACTATATTCTCTATTATAAATTATTAAATTTAAATGCTAGACCATTTTGGGATATATTTTCTCCGTGCACTTGTAGGCTCTTATCACTGTTGACACAGCTGGAGGCTCTGTTCTGTTTTTTCCTTCTTCTGCGTCTGTTACGGCTTCACCTACTGTCTCTACACATTTCTGTCTGTGTTTCTGATTGTCTCTCTGTGCGTCCGATCCGCTCCGGAACGTGGCGGCGCATTGCGAGCGGAGTAAAATAATAGTTCTTAACTTTTTTGCAGCCCATCTAAACTAATCCAAACCAAAGGTGAATGGGAACTATCCTCTAAAAGTATAGAAACAAAAAACAAAAAATATAAACATAAGCCAAAGATTACGTAGAACATTAACCCTAAAAGTAAAGAACCAACTGGTGCCGGTGTCCCCCATCAAGAGCTCCCCGAAAAAAAATAACAAACAACAAAATTACATCAGTTAAGTAATATTAACAATAAACGAACACGAAATGGAACGCTGCCGTCGCAGCTTGTCCAAGGAGGATGCCATATCCCTGCTCACCGACAGCGGCATCTCGCTCTCCTCTCCGCCTGCGGCTCGCTATTCGTCGCCCAGACCAATCACACCCACCTCCATAAAGAGGCGGAAGAGCAGCTTGGCCAGTCTACAAGAAGCTTGCTCCGAGGATTACGAAGATGCAGCTGATCAAGTTTCCGAAGACCCTGACTACGTGCAGCCATCGCCAAAGAAGTCCTCATGCCAAGTCGATGCCGGAAAGCGAAAGCATTACATCTGCAGCCACTGCTCCAAGGAGTTTCGTGGCAATACGGACCTCCAGCGCCACCTGCTCATCCATTCGGACGAACGGCCACATGAGTGCAAGGAATGCGGGAAAAGCTTCCGTCAGGCGGTGAACCTTAAGAACCACATTACCACCGCTCACGAGCACCGTAAACAGTTCTCCTGCTCACAGTGTCCCAAGTCGTTCGCCCTCAAGGAGCGCCTGCGCTTGCACATGCGACTCCACTCCGGCGAGAAGCCGTATCCGTGCGCCATGTGCGACAAGAAATTCGCCAGGGGAGGTCAGGTTAGTAAAAGCCTGTTAAATGTATATACAAAATATTAAGACTTCCCTATCCAACAGCTCCAGCAGCACGTGATGTCGCATCATAAGACCAGCATTCAGCAATTCAACTGTACCAAGTGCTCGGCCAGCTTTTCGACAAACACCAATTTGCGGGTGCACATGGAGCGCCACGAACAGGGAATAGAGCACCGGTGCAGCATCTGCGAAAGCCAGTTTGCCAATGAATTGGCCCTGCGAGCCCATATCAACCAGGAGCATCATAAGTTGACGCAGATCGAGTGCGAAATCTGTCTTAAGGTCATCGAGCCGGACGAAGATATGGCCACGCACATGCAAAAGCATAAGGTTAAGACACATGTCTGCGAAGTATGTGGCTCATACTTTACCCAAAAGAGTCAGTACAATGTCCACATGCGAATGCATACGGGAGAGCGACCCTTCCAGTGTCGGGTGAGTTGGAGGAGCAGACACCGTATTCCTTAGATTATTTATAAAGTTTACTTATTTCCCGGACAGATCTGCCATCAGACCTTTGCCCACTCCACCGTACTGAAGCTCCACATCCGCAAGCATACGGGGGAGAAACCCTTTCGCTGCCAGTTGTGCGTGGATGAGGTGGCCTTCTCCCAATTGGCGCATCTAAAGAACCACATGAAGAAGATACACAAGAAGCAGAAGCCGTACATGTGCGAGGGCTGCAACGAGTTCTTTAAAATAAAGGTTGAGCTGCAGGCGCATTCGGAGCAGTGCGACAGGTGTCCCGCGGAAGATAATGAGGCCACTGATAAGCAATCCATGGATGCGGCGACCCTCTCCACGATGCGCTTCAATATCGCCGTAGTGCTCAAGAAAATTAGCTCAGCGCAAAAGCTACGCCAGTTGGGCTACGAGAAGCGTCTTATAGACAATGTGCTCATAGCATCTCTGAAGCTGGCTCAAAGGCCCACGCATGATGAAGCCAAGCTTACGCCCCTGGCCAGGCTCCGGTTGAATGTGGAGGAGTTCCTTAAGTGGATTGTACCGGAACCCGCAATGAAGAAATTCAGCGAAGAGATGCTGTCCACCGACACCATTCTCGACAAGATTGCCGCCATGTATATGAAGCAGTAGTAGATGTCAGGAAGTTGCTAGCCAACGGAAAATGCAATTGTGCCATAGAAGGAGGATTTGTAGAACTAGTTCTTGCCATTTAGCTTAGTTTTTAGTTCAACCCAAAATGTCGTAGAACGAAAACCGACCAAATAATTTATCCCAAAGATATTTACCTTGTATTACAGACCCAACTTTAGTTCCAATTTTGCTGCTACCAAAAACAAATTTATTTTGAAAAATATATATTTTTATTTAGATAGTAAGTTCATTGAAAGGAGTATCTAGACTTAAGCAATAATTTATGTTTACTTATCCCTCATATATCCAATATATATTTTATAGTCTTGCCAGAGCAGAAGAAAACAGCTCAAGTACAATTAAATTTGTTTGTGGCCATGCTTAAGCCATGAGTAAGCTTAATGCATTTAGTTCGCTTCGCTATTTGTCCTTCCCAACCTCTTTAACTTCCCGCTTAGGTTAACTCGAAAAATTGTACAAGCAAATATGTAAAAAGTGCAAATCTAAATATACAGCCGAATAAATGAAATGCAAATCAAAATCAAAGCAAGTAAAATAATTGAATAAATTAACAATTTTTGTTTTCGAATGTGTTGGGAATGTGTTCAGTATAAAGTCTAACTTTAATGCAAATCTAAATCTTTTAATAATTCTTGTAAACTTTTGATATATTTATGTTTTTGCAATGGATTTGGTCAATCAATTGGTGGCTTTAGTTCCGCGCTCGTTGATCTTCTGACCCTGAAGGCGGAAGGCTGCGCAGAAGAATCTCATGTGATGTCCGGCTTGGGTGCTGCATTCCATATTTGAATAGAGCCAAACAAAGCCTCATCGTGCCACACACACACACACACCCAGACACACCCAAGCGGGCTGGCATCTAACCACATAAACAGTTAGGTACAAGTGTGCCCCATGGGTCCCTGCCCGATGGCCATAAATGGTCTGGGTTTGTGCACAAATTTATAAGCCACTCACATTAAGGCGGCAAATATTTTTTATGGCAAACAGCGAGCGCACTGCATGCGCAGCGCTGGCATCCGCTGGCTTGTTGGCAGCGGCACCTGCCCGCTGCCACTGCCACCACCCGCCCCAGAGCAATTAATGAAATTTCCGAGGCGAATTTATTGACGCGACCGTTAGTGTCAACTCTTGTGCTGTGGGGGAAGGAGGCAATTTGTTTCACCTGAAGATGTATGTAAATTTTTATGCATCAAATATAGTTATGATTTTACGATAGGCACCTTCTTGGCTTGGGCTTTGGCTCTGGCCATTGCGTGTCACTTGAAGCCGCGGCTGCAATCTCCGCCAGAGGATCGCCCCCCATCCTTCACTTCCCTCGATCTTGATCCCGATCCCTTGGCCTGGGCAGCAGCAGCAGCTTAATGTCTACATTTGTTCTGGCCATTGCGTGTTCAGTGGCTGCCCTTTCTGCAATCTCAGCCAACTTCCCCTGCCACTGCCACACCGCCACTTCCTCATCCTCCGCTGCATGTGCAAGTCTGCAAGTCAGACACTCCAGCTGGAGCTCCTTGAGCTCTGGCTTCGGCCACAGCATCTCCAGCAGCTGCTGCTGCCACGGCGCATTAGAACAAATTGCTCTTGTTACGATAGGAAGGATGGACATGCCTTTTGCCTTGTTTGGACCGATGGACAGAATGCCACTGCTGGTTAGAGCTCGAACACACTACGGCGGATTGGATACAAATGAAATGCCATTCAGTGGGGCTATAAAAATATAAATTAAAAAATAAATACAGCACGAAAGAACTATAAATGTTTTATTTTTTCGGAGCCATAACCCTTTAAACTTTGCTTATTGTAGTTTAACTTATTTTTCAAATAAACCTTTTAAAGAGTACATGCTCTTCATCTAGCCCATGATGGACACATCTCCTTGTTTATTTTCCAAGTAAAATGCGCTGCGAATTCGTGAAACAAATAGTCAGAGACGTAAGTACGCATGTTTCGGCTGATGGCCAGGGCTTGTTGGGGGCTTAGCCTCATCTGCATACGCGGATTTGGCCAGGGACAATGTTAATGATGAGAAAACAGAGGGGCTCCTTTGAGCTCCTTCGAGGATCGCATAGCATTTCCGCCTTCCCTTCGGGCCTCGGATTGGATTGGAACAAATTGATTTGACTTTGGCTGTGGCCCGGTCGTTCTCTGCCCATTTGCGTTAGCTCGTTTGGCATTATATAATGCATGTATAATTCTTTTGTTGTCTGCTGCTAATTTGAAAATTTACGCTGGCATTGGGGTAATGTCAAACGACAACGCGGCAGATTCAACTCTAGCACACGAATCCGAACCTCAAGAGAAGCGTCTTTGCAGGTTGACCAGGTTCAAGTTGAGTTGTCCGCCGACATCTAATTTGTGCTGCCCAACGAAGACGAAATTGCAGTAGCCCACGCCATCTAGCCAAGTGGTTTCAGCTCTAGAAATCCATAATTGCCTGGGAATGTTCAAGTGGTACCCATTCAGGAGGGCATTAGAAATAAAGAGATTACAAAAGGAAATTGTTTGTATAAAGTATTTACATATGCATGGCTTAATAAGTTTGTAGCTTTGATTGCAACTGTAGAAAGGAATAAAAACTTGAATTTTAAACTTATATTATATTTTAAAGAAGTACAAATCCCAAAGCTTTGTCCCCTTTATATTGCTAGTAGATTGCATCCTAGTAACCTTTAACTGTGCAGCCTTGACCGTGTCTTTTTTTCGGAGCCAAGTCATTGGGGTCATTCAACTGGCCGAGGCAGCCGGGGCGTTTAAGGAGGCAAAGTCAAAGTCAAGTCAAAAGTCATAAAAGATATGCAAGCCAGTGCAGTCTGACTGCCTCAACAAATGTACAGATGGTCTACAGATGGTTTTGTGTATAGCAGCAGCTCTTGCTTTGGGTTTGGGTATGCCTTTAACTTGGCTTTGGGTTTGGGTTTGGGTTCGGGCTTGGGTATATGGGCATGGAGATGTGCGTTGCCTTTGGTAATCCTTGGCCATGTCTACGCTGCCCTTTTTGCAACAGCAAAGGAAACAGCCAAACAGCAACAGGAACAACAATTACAAATGAACGACTTCTTTGTTCTGTCAGCGAGGCCAGCCGCAGCTTAGCTCCAGCACCAGTTGTTGGCAATAGCTCCAGCTTGGAGATCTCAGGGCGAAGGCCCAGCTCCGGCTGCGGCCCGGGTTTTGCGGTAGCAGCCCAAAAGAGGGGGCGTCGTCGGAGTCGTCTCCATCTCTCCATCTGTGATGCCAGCAGCTGCTACGCATAAAGCATACCCTCAGCACTGAAAGAAATATTGGGAAAACAAATATTAACATATTTCGTTGAGATATTTTTGAAATATTTTAATCTTAACTCAATAAAAAGCTCTTAAAATAAAATTTTTCAAGCACATCTAACCCGTTTACTTACCTAAATGATTTTAATATCGTCTTTTAATATATTTCTCTCACTGCTGCTGCGGATGCTGATCTTTTCGGGGCGTTGTTGCTGGCCCAAAACAAATATGAAGAGCTGCAGTCCGGCCCGCGTCCCTGTCCCTGTTTCTGTCTAGGAGTCTGAGTTTCAGTCTGAGTCTGAGGAGTCAGAAATGTGCAACGTTATCATAACTAAGTGCATGTGGATGCGTGTGCTTGTGATTCCCCCGAAACGAAACGAAACCAAACGAAACCAAAAAAGAAACGAAACCGTCTGCATATGCATAATTCATGCTATTGAACCTTCTGTGGTTATGACTGGACATGGACATGGGGCCCTGGACTTGAACCTAGCCGAGGATGCAGGAGAGGATCGGGGGCAGCAGTCAGATCAGGGGGCATGGTAGCAAGGGGGAATGGAGACCGCAGCCAGGCAACTAGAAAAATTATAATTTCACAAGTCATAATAGGATTTGCAATTCAAATGCGAAAAGGCAACGCAGACACTGAACGCGGACTCAAGTCGACTCGAGTTGGGTTTCTTTTCAGATTGTTCTCGTTGTTGTTGTTGTTATTGTTGTTGGCGTTTCCTTTTTGTGAAAATTTCTGTGGAAGGAGCGAACAACAATAAGAGGCTTCTCGGCCTCGTGTGGCCAAGGCTCTGGCCCCGGCCAATATGTCAAAAATATTAAGAGACATGGCCAATGGGCTCGGGAACAGCATCGGATTGGGAATCGGCAAAGGCTTGGGCTGTGGCTGTGGCTATCGGACGGGGATCATGCATAAATATGCAAACGATAAGAGCTCTCCTCTATAAAGTTGTAAAATTGACAAGCGCTGCTATGCCAAACTCGCAAATAAAGCAATAAAATGCTCCAAAACAACGCCGGTGAGGGACAGCGACTCTGGAAGCTGGACGCTGGGCTCACTCGGTAGCCGTGGACCAAATGCAAAAATTAGAAATGAAAGCCAGCGGGTTGCTGAAGCAGCTCCACCTCCATCGCCACCGCCAGCGCTGCTGCCGTGCTCTTCCCCATCCATGGTTGTTCAGAATTTATGCCATTCTGGTTGGGACTAGGTAGATCCGATGGAGAGATGAGCACGGAAGCATCATCGTTTGTCACTGGCGCATGCAAAGGCTCAATTCATGAGTCCGCGCATCGACAGCGAGGAGGAAGTGCGCCTGGAGTGACAGCAGGCACCGCATAAAGATAACAAATGGCATTGCAGTGGGTTGCATCGTAATCATGTCAAGATGCGGCCCAGGAATAGAGGAAGCCGGTGGAAGCCTGGCACAACTTACGACTCACTTAGGGCTTCCTGCTTTTTGTGCGAAATCGGATTCAAGGCCCCTCAATTCCCAGGAAGTCAGACGGGAGATAAGCCCGATATAAATTAGGAGGAATTTTCGGAATTCGGGTCGCTAAAAACAAAAGACTTAAGCAACGAACTTGACAGTTTTTCTAGCTAAGCACGCAAGTGGAGCGGCCAGATTTGATTAGGGCTTAAGCTCAGGCCATACTCAGCAGCGGCGTCATAAATACTTAATGATATTGTCAGCTCCGTGGCCAGAGACCATACATACAGGCCCTGATCTTGGCTTTGGCCGGGCTTATTCCCCGGCTGTGGCTTCAATTTAAATCAAATGTGCGCAACGATGCCGTCGTCGCCACGAGGCTTGCTTTTGGTTTTGGCTTTGGCTTTGGCCCGGACACTGGCCCTGGCCTTTTATTTTTAGCATAAGCATATGATCGACACTCGCGGGGACGAGAGTAGTGTGTAGTGTGTGTGTGTGTGTTTGCGCTATTTTTAGTGGTGCATTTAAGTGGCGACCGCATTCGGTCGGCTCGGTTCGGTTCGGTTCGGTTTGGGCCACGGCCTGAACTCTCTAGCCAAATGTGTCCCGCTGTGAATTATGTGTCTACATAAATTACCCGGCCAGGAATTAATCATTTTTTATGCAGGACTGCGGCGGAGCCTGGCTAGAATCTGGCCGTGGTTGCTTCACTCTTTTTGTTTCGCTGCCTGCCCATTAGGTTCAGCTTTCTGGTCGTCCGGCCCGCTGTGGCTGTGGCTGTGGATCTGGCTTTAGGTGCCTTAAGGGGCACTTGAAGTCGCTCTGAATGTTTGTCTCTGTCCCAGGGATTGGAGTTGAAATAGAACAGGATGCTCTTTTGGCGCCTGGCCCACAACAGCACAATATGGCAAAAGTAATTGGAAACGGCAGTTAAATGTCCAACTTCTAAAAGAGATTACATTTGACTTTGGATCCTGAGAGTGTGGGTTTAGCTTAAGGAAGAGCTTTACTTCTAATGGTAATTTCACTGTTATATGTAGATGGAGATTGAAAAATATGTAAACTATTGTAACCTATAGCCTATAACCTATATATATCCAAGTTTATGAGTTCTCTACGAGGAGATCTAAAATAATAGGAAAATTTAACAATTTATAACCAAACCTCAACTAAAAACAAGCTTTTATAATTTTAAACCATCGATTTATATAGTTATAAGAATAGCTCTCTGGGAACTACCATCTAATGCCTAATCTCTCCGCCCAACCTACTCAGCAATTGAAATTTATTCCAAAGATCTCTTTCAATGACTAAACTGCCATGTCCACACCACAGATGCCCCCAAAACTTTAATCGCCTTTGAAGCTTTAGTGTCGTTGTTCATGGCGATATGGTTGTAGTTGCTGATGCTCCTGCTGATGCAGATGCAGATGCTGGTCCTGGTGCTGGGGCTGGTGCTAGTGTAGTTATTGTTGTTAGCATGTAGCCTACCATAATTGATACGTGCTGCACTTGCGCGCAAAGACAAAATCTGCCTGCGGGCTGTTTGCTTTGGCTCAGCGTGTGGGAATGGGCATGGGGATGGACCAGGGACACGGTATACGGCAGATGGGAGGCGGAGTGCTCATCCTGGTCGGTGCTGCAACACGAGTGGGGCGTGGCAGCAGCAGGAGAGGATGCCAGAGGAGGCTGGATCGCCGCCCCTTTTGGCGTCTGCAGTTGGATTGCATTAAATGTCAAGGAAATCGCATGTCCACCCTCGTCTGGCTGCTGTCCTTTCGTCTGGACTTGTGCCATTTTATGGCAGTCTGGGCACTTGGAACTGCTAGCTGGGAACTGGGAACTGAGAACTGGGACTTGGAACTGGTGGGTTAAGGAATGGAAGGATATTCCCGGGACACCGCCCCACTTGTAAGGCATTTTATAATTTAATTTTCATATGTATGTCTGTGGCAGCGTTGGCTTCCCACTCCAAGTGGGTGTTACTATCGATTATTATCGATTATTCTGCTGGCCCCGGCAGCCATAAATCAGGGCATTCCACTCCCCCTGCCCACTCCCCTGTTGGGCTTTCATCAGCTCATTTATCACCTGGCCAAACAGCATAGGGCATGGCTGCGGGCGGAAAAAAGGGGAAAATATATGGTAAAAACAAAAGACTCAGGCAACGAACTAAGTGCTGTCGCCCTCTAATGTCAGCTCTGGGATTTCCTACTCATCCCCGGCCGAAGGAGTCGCAGCTACCAGCAACAAAAGTGATAATTAATGTGTAAACCGAACTCCCCGATCCTCGGTCCCCTGCGGAATTGTCAACGGCCAAGGAGTCGATCTGTCGGGCAGTCGGGGTGCTGCAACTCCACATGCTAACCAAGGTGCTGACACTAAGCACTTGTCACCCAACCCGCAGCCGGAGCCAGAAGTCCGAAGCTCCATATGCATGCCAGTGATGTCGGTCCAGGCAAAAAGGAATCATGTGATTTTATTGTGGCTAAACTCGGGTAGTATCCATATAATAAAGCTATAAACTATACCCTACAGTTTGGACAATAAACTTTAATCCATAAAACTAATACGGCATTAGGATTAATGGTATCTTCTTTACAAGAGCCGCTCTTGCCTGCAGTGGCCATATGGTAATCATTAAGTATTTTTTATAAGACATTAGATGATTATTTTAATCATTTCAATGTTTATTTATTATTAATTAATCAGTTTCTTGAACGAAAAAGAAGAAGTTCTTTCTTTTGTATTAAAAAACCTTCTGAGCTTTGGCTTAGGAAATTAATATATTATTCGAAATCATAAAACCCCTGTGACTTGGCAGCACTCACAGTGATCCCAGACCTGCTCATCCTCGTCTGGCCGTGCGTGTGTCTCTGCTGGCTTCCTCGCTCCCTGCAAGTGTCCAGTCCCGGGACATATCTTCCACTGCAGCTGGACAAATTGCAGTTGTCGTCGTTGCCGTTTTGAGGCTGCTGCCTCCTTTTTTCAATGTGTGTGTGTGTGGGGATATATAAAGGCTTTTTCGAACCCGAGCCGAGTGAGTCGCGGTGGTTATGTGCGTAGTTATGCAAACAGTGGCCGGCCAGAACAAGTTGCGGCTGCTGTTGGCTGTCGTAATTAAAGGTCAACATTTGTGCAAGTTGTCAATGGCATGACCAGGCAGGAGGTGGATACCCAGAGGGGGGCGGAAACCAAATGCACAAGAGCCCCCGAGAACCCGAACCGCATAAATAATTCCCGCAAATGAGATGTCCCAGGCAGGGCAGAGGGACCCGGTCTGGTCGGAGTTAAAAGCCCTCGGCACGTAAAGGAAGAGGATCATAAAACTTAATTGGTTTTATTTTTTGTTGTTGCGCTCTGGGCTTGTAGTTACACTTTACCCCGCAGTCTTAACGCTCACTTGGCCCCCAGAAAACGTTCTTAAAGTTCACTTAAGTTACGACTAAGGTTGTCGGATTTTTGATTTGCTTCGGTCTTCAGGAGAGCATCGTCCCATCACACAATGGAAATCGGCGACTTCCTAGTCGGGGGTCCCACTGAGGAAACTCCGATAGAGATCCGCATTCGGAGAGATCCGATCCGGCCGAGAGGAAGTATTTATCGCCAGGGAGACTTTTACCTGGTCGCCGCTGCCTGGGCTTTTGTCTTCGGCTCATTTGCAATTTGAACAAAGTTTCCAAAGATGATTGCTGCTGCTGCTGCTTTCGATGCTGCAGCCTTCAATGCTGCTGGAAATTTCACTTTTTCTGTTATGGTTTTCGGTTTTGAGCCCGGCACTCTCTGCGTTGCACTTAGCGTTAGCGTTATTACTATTGTTATTCAACCCAAAATATTTTTAATGAAACTGGCCGAGTTGCTGCTCCATTGCTTCCACAAATTGCAGTCTATTCTGCGGCAAGAGCAGGCGCGCGAAAATAAAAGCTACAATTTTCCATTTACACTGGAAGAATGGGGCCCTTTTTGGAAATAGTTCTGAGTTATAAGGGTTAATTCTTGGATGATTTGACTGTCATTTGAATAATAAATAATAGAATGAGTTTTAATTAAGGATTTGAAAGGTAAACAAACAAACCTTATTATGATTATGTTTATAGATATTTCGTTTGATTTGAAGTTTATTTATTAAACGAAAAATATTTGCAAATAAATCATAAAGCTCCTAATTCAATTTCTCTTTTATGATGGCCACAAACCACCCTTGTAATTACCACCGATTATTGCTCAGTGTACTCTCGATGCCCCGTCATGCTTTCTTTGTTTTTTCTCAAAGCAGTGTTCATTGTGCGATATTTGATGATGTTGCCGCGCTTTTTCCCTGCGCTAATTACGGACGGAGCGAGGCTTTTTGTGATTGATTGCAAAGTGCAACGAAGGAGATGGTTGTTGTTGATTGTTGCAGTTGCTGTTGCTGCTGCTGCTTCTGTTGTTGCTCCCATGAAGCGTGGCACGTGTTGCGTTTAATGTGCAGTTTCTATTACTCTCGCCGTACTGCGGCAATTGAAAGTGAAACTCAATTTTATGAAGCACCAGCACCGACACCGGCAGCAGATAGTCAAGTCAGCCATCGAAGAAAGAGGAGACCAGGCCAATCCCACCTTAAACTTGGACTGGAACTTGGTCTAGGACTGGGTCTGGACTGAGACTGGGACTGGGACTGGCCAACAACTTGCACTTTTGGCTGATAATTGACCTCATTTAAGATGCGGCCGCTGCGATAAGGCCGATAGGAATTAAAAGCGGCATCCACTAATTTAGCTGGACTCCTTAGCCGAAGGATGGGTCCAGTTCCTCACTCATAGCCTCTCAGCCTTAGCCTCAGCCTGACTATGATCCTTATCGATCGGCCCTTAGGACTAGACCAAAAGAGAACTTGACTTTGGCCATAGCTGCTGCTGCTTCTACTGCTGCTGCTGCTGCTTCTGCTCTTGGCCATTGCCAGTTGCCAGTTGCCCGGTTGCCAGTTGCCAATTTCCAATCGCGGCCAGCAATCGCACAACGCTAACGAGACGACGACAACAACGTGCTGCAGGCTCTGCCAGCGAGGAGAGTTACAGGAATATGATAAGATTATAGTCAAATATAGGAAAATGTACTCTTTATTGTAACTATCATTTTGAATATAATTTTTTAATATTTAATTATAACATTTTTAGGGATAGATAAATTGGAGATATATTTTAAAGCACATATAAATCGTATTCTTGGAAAAGATGTGCTTAATTTAATTCTTACTAACACATAAACCTTGTAATAAATATAATTGAAAAGCAATAATAAATTTGAGGATTAAGGATTACAGATTAACTCTTGTCAAAAAACCCTGGCCGCATTTTAAATATCTCCTCAATTTAAATTTCCTTTTGTAAATATAACTTAAAGTGCTTCACATTCAGACGGAGGCATTAAAAGTCCTATCCATTCAATATATATCCCACAAATTCAATTTAAATTGTGGTATTATCAACTGCTTGAGCCACCCACGTCCAGGGGCTGAATGAGGAACGTGGAGCGAACCCGAGACGCGCCTGGCAGTGGCTGCCGCTGCATAAGCATCTGTAACTTTTCGCGCTTATCTAAGCCATAAATCTCCGATGGCGGTAGGCAAGTCCAAAAAGCTCCTAGTCCAAGTCCAAGTCCACGTCCACGTCGACGTCCAAGTCCAAGTCCAGTCACAGTCCAGGAGCGAGTCTAGTCCGAGTGGAAGTCGTGCGGGCGTTGGCTCTGCAATTGGCCGCGTCCTCTGATGGCAAGTGACTGAGTTTGAGTTTGAGACTCGAGAACTGAAACCGAGACTGACTGACAATCAAGCCGATGTGCGGTTTGCGATTTGGGACTTGCGATTCGCGATTCTCGATCCTCGATTCCAGATTCCCAGATACCCGAATCCACTCCCCAGATTCCCTGTGCTCGATCATCGTTCGCCGCCTCTAATGGGCCAACGTCACACTTCTTATCTAACAATAAGCCGGACCGACTGTGGCTGCCAGTAATAAATGCGACCCACATACGCGACCAGTTGGCTTGGCCAAAAATAAACAGAAAAGCGGCAACACCATTCTTTAGCATTGCCCTGCCCTGCCCTGGCCTGTGCTGGCCTGAGCTGGCCCGGCTTGGCATGGCTTGGTCTGGCCCCAAAATCTTGCCAATCCAAGTGGAGGCAGCTCGCGGAGTGGAGCTCAGGCCCAGGCACTTCCAGTGGCTCAGCGGCAATAAATTTCAATTTGCTGGCTGCTCGCAAGCAGCTCAGCTCGGATCGGCCCAGCTCCAAGTCCACCTCCAACTCCTCAGCGACAGCCTCCACGAGAGTCGCCTGGCAACAATGCAATGCGGAGGTAAAATGATAAAAATTCGATTACATTCAGGTGTGAAACTTACATATATTGCAGCGATTTACTTGTTTTCCCTACTCTACGATCTGGTAATTGAGTCTCTACGCTACAACTGCCCAGATATAGATTTCAATCTGGCACAATAAATAATATAAAGCTGGAAATTTCGTGTTGTTAATGCTGGTTTTATGTTTCTGGAGAGTATTTTTTATTACATTAAATATAGTTATAAAATATTAAAGCATAAATTGATTTAGTAAATAAATATTCATAGCACAGAATTCTCTGCATCCTTAATATATTTTTCTGAAGGGAAAATTTATTATTATTCCTGATTAAGTTATATTTATTTTTATTCAAATGAAAGGAAGTCTGTTTGAAGGGTTCCTTAAGATCTCTCTCCTTATAACAGGAGCTTGTCATTATTTTTTTTTATTGTTCCTTAAAATATTTAAACATTTGCTGAAATTCGCACATTAATTAGGGGAAAAAACACAAATATATCGCTAACTTAACCCTCAGCCTTCTCAGGTAATCACTTTCCTCAAAGACAGCCACTGAAGTAGCTCATTGCTGGATCGGTTAAAATATCTCCGACTTTCTTCTGTTCTCTCGAGCCCAAGACTGTGCCAATTGCCAGTTGGAGGAATGAGGCTGGGACCTCAGCTGGGAGCATGGAGCTACTAGCTCTGCTAGCATCCTTACTTCCCCCCTACGTTTCCCTAGCATCTCTTCGGTCCACGGCCCTTGTTGGTCATTAATCATGCACTGTGAACGACAAGCGTATAAGTTACTAGCCGATTGGCCCCAAAAAAGGCCATCGGAATTGGGCTCAGCGAGGGCCTAGAGCCACGAGTACCAGCCAGCCTTAGCCATTCCTGGTTAGAAGGCTCGGGAGAAGGCCTCGTCGTCTGGGCCTTCGCCTCCGTCTAATTGGATGCAGATGGGCATAACGGGGCCCGACCCCAAAGACCCGAGTCAGAGAGATGCGGACAGCGGACAGCAGTTTTAGTCGCTGTGATTCCGTGTGATTCTGGCTCTGATTGGCTGCAAGGCGATTCCTGATGGTTATGATCAGCTTCAGTAGCAGCGGTTTTCTTTTTTATACCCTTGCAGAGTATTATACTATTTTCAGTCAGAAGTTTACAATGCAGTGAAGGAAACATTTCCGATCCTAAGCTACCATAGGAACAATAAGGGAAATAAAAGTAAAAATCATAACTTCACTGTTTCTCACACTTATTTTCATCAAATTTGAGATTTGGTAACTTATTTTTATTCCAGAATTTCGGTTCAAATTTGTTGTTTAAATTCTGCAAGGGCATGCCAACTTCGTCGATTCGAAGTTAACTTCCTTTCTTGTTTTTTATTGTTTTTCCTAACAATTGGGGGAAATGGCACACTTTTCTGAATTCTTAAAGCTAAGGGAAGTAAGGAAAGATTTAAAATTCTGAGTATAATATAAAATGTAAAGCTATAATTATTGAGAAGCGTAAAAGTACATTTGTTTATGAAGAAACCATACTCTGGGCTATCTTTTCAATATTCCTTTCTGATACAAAAATTGCGCTTGGCTGATTTTTTGGATATTTAATGCTGATTTCGAATCGACTTGGCATGCGATGGATTTGTGTCATAATTGAATTGCTGTGCTCTGGGATTGGCACGCGATATTTGCCGGGGTAATTAAAACTGGTTTTCACTATTTTCTAGTTTATTTTTATGTTTGTGCCTAAAGGAAATTGCATTCATCTCAGAGAGGGGGGGGGGAAAAACTAATTTAGCCAAGCCGAGGCCAGCTTCAATTTCTTGGCAGATGGCTAACCCTTTCAGGAATATGTATATGTCTGTGTACGTGTATGTCCAAGAGGAATGTTCTTAGGTGGAAACACCCACCACAATGGCTGGCCAGAGCCGTCAACAGCCATTAGCACTTTGGCACATAATTGATACGTGGCTGGACCATAAAGCAAAATGCATAGACATCTACTTCGACAGGCAAGGCACTGGCCGGGAAAATGACGTTGTAAGAAAAGCGAATAAAAAAGGAATTCCTGCCATGTTCTTCAGATTTTTCCGAACACAACAACACCTTCGGGGGCGTTGTGCCATACGACACCATATACCCAGCCATGAGCACACGGCTCTTCACACAGAATCTGACGAATATCAGAAGGGCCTCCTGTCGTAGGCTGGGACGGGCTCGTTCCACTCTCAGGTCTGGGATCTGGGTTCGGGGGTCTAGGTTCTGGGCTCTGGGTACTGGGTTCTGGGTTCCGTTCCGGAACGTAACTAACAATTTATTTAATACGTTGTACGTGCGCTTTAATAAAAGGCTCAATCAATCTGCAAGGCTAGGAGCACAGCCAAAGAAGGCTTCCGCCCAAAATATCACCGAATTGGGGGTGCACTTTAATTGTTATGCTATTAAGAATAGTTTGGGAATATACAGTGATCACTTGGCAGTTTGTTATTAATATGAATATCAATAAATTGGCATGAATATTATTTAATTTATTTATTCCAGGCTCATTTTCACAGGCTCTACTTCTATTAAACAACATATTCATTTATTTTAGTTTATAAAATTATAAATAAAGATTCTAAATGCAGGCACTTTAAGAATTATTTTCCCAGATTTCCCATGCTTAATATATAACTCTACCTGAGGAACAAGGATGCATTCTTCTTGCCAAAGTCCACAGACAATGCTGACACTCTCAGAACCGAATCGAAGCGACCCGAACTGAACCTCTTTGAAGTGTGCATACAAAGTCTCGAGTGCTCAGGGCCGCCAGAACTCCAGAGCTGCACTCTCCGTTGTGACAGATGCATAGACAACGGCAACGACCATGATGAAGACGACGACGACGACGATGACGATGACGACCACGTCGATGCCGATCCTTTGACGATGCTGCGGACGCAGACAGCGTGTCGAATGGGGATCTACTGCCGCTGGAGGGGCACGGTGGAGATGGGGGGTTAAAAGTCGCAGGCTTCGAGAGGCTTTTCGCTAATGAAGCCATAAAGATATGTATTATTCCATAAATTTAACTCAGCCCGCCTGCGACACCCACACACACACACACACACACCGACAGGCCGAAGCTGGAGGTAGAGAGCTGGGGGAGCTCTCAGGCTTGAGAGGATTTGGCGCTGCCCCGATAATCTGGCCAAGGTTTATGCATTTGTCGACGGGAAATGCATTTAATTTTAACCACAATTAGCCACGCAAAAGGGCCAATCCCGGGAAGGTGCGATCGCTAGGCGTTCCCCGTGGAGATTGTGGCCACGGAGAGTTCTTTTCCTTATTGCTGCGGCCCCTCGGCAATCGGCCGGCACTAGCTGTCTCTCAAACGCCTAACAAGGTGTCAATATCTTAAAAATTTTATCTTTCTGCACATAAAACTCAAGCGGATCATAGTAAATCAGCCTTTGGTCAGGCAGTCGACGACGACGACGACGGCCGCAGTGCCCACTCTTAGAGCCAAGTTAGCCACCATCTAAAGGCCTTTATGCCTTTCTGGCCCAGCCCCACAAAGAGGAGTAGCAGGCGGAGTGCCAGTGCCCAGTGCTGGCCGAAACCCAAGTTCGAGACTGCGTCTGACCCCACCACACCCCACTAGCTGGCCACAATGGATGCCTCTGTCCCTCAATTCCGCGATCCCTCGATCCCTGACCGATGGAGCGAGCTATGTGCCTTTTATACGGCGGATTTACGAGCCAGCTCTCCACGTCGTCATCGCCGTCGTGGCCAAGAAATATTCGATGGCCAGGCAACGATTAAAACGGACGCTTCACGCATGCGCGCTCACACACAACACCACACACAGGCCAGCACAACAAAACAACAAAAGACAACACGGCAGCAACAACAGCAACTCACTTATACTAACTCTGATACTTGCACTTACATTTATATGCATTCTGCATAATGGACTAAAACATATAGAGGAAAGTACAGGCCAGGATAGCAGCTTTGGGTACAGAAGACTTTAAAGAACAATTCTTAGAACTTCTTAAAAATTGTTCCTAAAGTTTAAAGATTAACTCAAATAATATATTTAGAAAATATTTAAAATATTTTCTCAATATACTTATTGAAAGAAAATAAATCACGGCAGTGCTGAATGTATGATTCCTATTAAAGTAAATCTTTCAAATTATTTTACAGTTCTCATTAAACTACAACTACTCACAGCTCTAGTACCTAATCATGTGGATATCATTGTAAATCGCAAGACCGGAGATTGCTGTTAAGCAATGTTCACCGGGTGTTTGGCCTGGCAGCGTTTGCAACACCAGAAACAGAAACAGCCGAGGCCGGAGCGGCATCCCAGCATCGTCAAGAGCATCGGAGGGGTCGGGATCGGGATCGGGATCGCTTGCTATTGGGAACGGGGCAGGGCGAGCAAGAGGATGAGGTGCCCGCGGTGCATGCATGGGGGATTCGGATTGGGGCGCATCATCATGTGCGCATTGCACGCACGTGATTAAAGCGCAGCCCCGTCGCGAAGGGAAGCAGGGGCCGAGGCGGAGTATGGGCCAGATTCCAGGCCGGAGGACTGGGCCCGCTTATAAATCAGAATTCGCTCTTTTGGGGACGACAATGAACTCGGCGCGGAAAAGGGCCAAGAGGGGGGACGCAGCGAAAGGGAACCGGCACCGCACTACATATTGATAAATAAATAAGATCGCCACAAGGCTTTTGTCTCTGGGGATATTCGGTATCCGCAAAAAGTTCAACGCACTTGACCAACTGGTTTCGATTATAAATTGGAAAATGCATCCCCGAAAAATATACGCCGATTGAAATGCCCGAAAATTAATGGTCCGATCAAGGAGTGATGATCGGAAACATTCGCAGTCCAAAGCTCCACCGGCTGACACTTGACCCAGACGGCGCCGGCGCGTCTTGTTGCAAATAAATTAAGTTCATGAATAGCCCCGGGCAACGGTCCAGCTCCGAGTTTCAGTCACTGACACATTTCCCTGCTCCCTGGTCTCATGGGCGGCACATCTATCGGTTCTATTACGGGTCCAGGCTTGCGGTTCCCGTTCCCGGTCTGGGGTCCCTAGTCCCGGCTCAGACATTCAAATCGCCCGGAATCAATCAACATCGTCGAGGAGGATTCGGAGCCTTGGCGCCAAGTCAAAGTAATATTAGCCCATCCAGGCGCTGGGGTCAGAGTCAGTTTGGCTCTTTCTCCTTGCGAAATCGTGAAAATATTCTAGGCCCATCGAAACGGCAGGCAGCCAAATTTGAATAATTTTTAACCATAAAGAAAGTTGATACACCGGCCGAGTAATGAGAGCGCTACAGCCAAGAGAAAACGTTGGTGAACCAAACCATTCAAAGAGAAAATTTATGTAAAACTAGTTGAATATCTCCACAAGCTAAATATCGCTATAAAACTGGACTGATTGCAGGCTAAAAAAAACAAGTGTCACTTCCTTGATTTTCATGCTGCAATATATCCATTAGTATATAATTAATACAATTGTATAAACAATAGTTTATTATATCTTGAGCCACTTCTGACAATGTTCTGATATTCAGCAGACCCAAAACCGGCCTTATTACCAACTTTTTTGCCTTTGGTGTTGGCCAATTGACTTTTGGCCTGCGCACGAGCCAGAGGGCTGCCTTGATCTTGTGCCCAGTCAGGGGTTATTAACGCAATGTGTCTCGGGTATGTCGTGAAACCCGATCCGGCGTGCCGGGAGAAAGGCGAAACGTAATATTAGAATGCCTTTTAATTAGCTAAGATCAGTCTAAGACCGCAGGATTACATAAAGCACTGTTACCGGGTCCAAACCCGGAGCCATGTTCCTTCCAACAACAGCCAACAACCAAGTGACAGCTTTAATTAGAAACATAATGGGCGCTCGGGACAGCGACAGCATAGCAAATAATTGCTGGCTTAGCTTAAACAAGGATTAGGCACAGCGCGAGGAGAATTTAATTTTCCGGAGACAAGTTCTAATTGAAAAGTTCATAAATTACGCGGCGTCATCATTGCCACCATCATCCCTGTCCGGATTCGTATTAAGATTAAATCTACAATGCCAACAGGTACAAGGGTATAAACAAAACAGGTACACGAGAGCACGTATCGCCCGAGATCATGATCACCGGCAAAAGCAGAAGCAGAAGCCGGACTCTGAGTTATGCTTGGTTATAGCAATTCGCGGATCGCAGATCGCGGATTTGCCTACTCGCTCATTTGTACCAAGTGTTTCTGCGACTTTGTTTTTGTTTGTGGGTTTTTTTCGGGGCAAGCCGAGAGGTTATTTACCCGCCTCCATGTCAATACAGAATGCGGATGGATACACAGAAGACAAATATTGCCATGAAGTGGATCACAAAATACAGCTAATATGATGAATATTGATCTTTATTAGGTCTTTATTAATCTTATTATTTTGAATATAATAATATAAGATGCTTTACGCTTTAGGATTTTCATTATATTCGTGTTGGTTTATTATTTTATAGTAACAAATTGACACATTAAATATATTAAGATTAGAATAATCCTTTTAAGATATACTCAATATAAAAAAAGTTGAATCTTTCTTCTATTTTTTCCTTGTGCATTGCCGGCCGGCCTTCTGACTGTTCTGCTGACTGCTGACCGGACTATCAGATCGCCACTAACGATACCGTAACTCGGAGGCGGGTGGGGAATTAACCCGATCGGGGGAGGGCTCATACCAGAGGGGTGGAGTCTGCCTTACCGCAGGTAGGGGGTTACATTCGACACGATCTCCATAACATTTGTAGCGGCTAATGGCTGCGCATTGTGAGTTGCGCCAAATATGGAGCTGAGTGACCAATACAGCCCACGGAGTACCGCTTAAACTTGATGTAGGGGATTACTTGAAGAACATTTTCATACCCTTGCAGGGTATAATAATTTAAGACAGAAATCCTATATTTCAATATCTATTAAAAGGTTAAACCTCTTTAAATTTTTATGTTGCATTGGGATTATTAATTAGATTATTATAAATCGAAATCTTTTGCCAGACTTTTATCTTTAGATTTCCATAATCTCTAGAGATTATGTGTGACTTTCAAATAAATATAGCACAATAAGAACTTTATTATGCAAGCCGTTCGTTAAGCTTTTTTGCCCACTCATTCGGCGATCTAAACTGGGCTTAATTCTAACTGTGGTTTTTGCCGAAAGCGCGCGCCCAGCAGACAATAATACAATATTGCTTAAGGAATCAGAGTTCCTATTGCCGCTGCTAACATATTACCTTTCCCACCTCAACACTCGGGGTATATCGATATATCATTAGCGCTCTTTTGATTTACAATCGCCTTTTGTGCGCAAAGTTAGCTATTTTCGCCTTTTGTTGACGCGTTTGCAAAGAGAGTGGCTCTGAAAGCGACCGCAAAAGCGCTTGGTTAATGGCTCGAAGCACTTTCCTGAGGGGCCCGGACCAGGCCAGGCCAACTCGGGCAGCATCGGCCATAAAGCAATATCGGAATCGCTATTCCCCATCCCCGCACACGAGTATGCAGAACGAATGAAAGTGTTCTCCGTGTCGCGGATGTGGAGTGCATGTGGCTAAGGAAGCTGAAAGCTGTATTTGATCTAGTTGCAGATGAGAAAATTTGAAGAAATATGTTATATTTATATTCGAAATATCAATGGTTATGTTTGACAGATTAATAAAATATTTCATTCTTTTTATTTATATATTCTAGAAATTTAACCAAACCATTTCTAGTTTTAACATAACTATGAAATAAAATAAATGATTTTAAATGCAATTTGAAATAAGAAATTTGGAACCAATTTAAATATTACTTATACTAAATATCTTATTATTTAAATATTAAAATATATAATGCATCCTTCTAATATTGTCTTAACCACCTCTAATTCTTTTGTATTTAATTTAATTTTCAAATGTGAAATGTACTTGGGCTTATTCGCATTTTATTTATTTAAATTTCTCAACAAATAAATATTTAAATAGAGCACATTTTACCGTTATAAGAATTACCAAACACTCTGCTTTTTTAGCCAAGTTAACAAACGCACATCGAACTCGAACAAGTGTGTTGTTAGCTCTTCTTGGTTGCCCCACTATGGGGCCTCTAGAATAAATTGTGTTGCAAGAGTCAAAACATTTATTTACTGGCTATATTTAGAATATAAAAATCTTATAAAAAATAAATTAAAGAATACAAATACAAAGCTCAATAAAATATAAATGTTTAAATTTTATTTATGAGAAATAGCACTTCAAAGTTGACGTATTTTTCGTTATCAAAAGAACCACAGGAATAAATAATTATCCTAAAAGCGTAGCAACTTGACTTATTACTTTTATGTTAAGATTCTCTATCCCTTTTAATCTATTATCTTTTTTACAAGAGTATTCAGTTTGAAATGAAGTATCTCAAGCTGCCCCACAGTGCGCCTTCAAACTTGCCTCAAACGACAAAGCGGCACCAAAGTGCGACTTGCAGAGCTCGCCGGCCAGTTGTAGTTGGTCGATCGAAGCGAGCGGACGTCTCAGCGCGAGAATCGAGTGGAGGCAAGTGGTTAATTGAGAATCGAGAGACGAGAATCCAGAGTCAAGAATCGAGAATCAAAGAAAGAAGGAGTTTCGCTGAAGAACCGCAGGGATCGCGACGCGTGTTTGTTGATTTTGTGCGCGTGCGATTTGTGAGAGATGCGCCGCATCTGAGCGCGTTAAGGGTTAAGGGTCGAGTAGGGCTAAGGGTGCACTCCAACCGAAATGGCTGGAAGACGCCACCTGCTGGTGATCCTGCTGCTGGTCCTGCAGCTGATCGCCACCACGCCGGCGTCGCGCAGCCTCAGCGTGAATGGGAACAACATTTGGCGACGAGTGCGCCTGGTGACCAACCAGGAGTCAGAGCGCAACGCCTACCAGGTGCTCAAGCCGAGCAGCAGGAATGCCAGCACCACCACCACAACAACCACCACCAGTACCACAACAAGTACGAGTACCACAACCACGAGTACAACTCCTCCATCACAGCGTTCAGCCAAACAATTGGATCTCAACTTCCCGGGCGGCAATGTGTCGAGTGCCGCCCGGCTGGAAATGTCCACGGAATTCTTTGTGGTGCCCACGCTCTCGTCCAGCAGACCCAGCAGCAGCAGCTCCACAACACCGGCCACACCCACACGGAGTCTGGGTGCCAGGGCGAGATCAGCTGGGACCAGCTCCTCGGGCAGAGTGCCTCCGGGGGGCAGCAGCAGCAGCAGCTTCAATAGCACACCGCCCAGTGTGATTTCCACGCATCTACCCTTTGCCGGGCTTCGCAAGGAGCCGTGGGTGGTGCCGGTGCTCGTCCTGGCCACCCTCACGATGCTAATGATGGGCGCCTTCGAGATCTTCGTGCTCTTCAAGGCTTGGCGCACCTCGCCGTCGCGGCGCCACCTCTTCCTCGGCCAGATGCTGCTCCTGGGACTCTTCGCCTGCGCTAGTCTGGGAGCGATCATCACTGCCCAGCCCACGCTGCTCAGCTGCGGAGCGATTCGGTTTGGCGTGGGCGTGGCCTACGCCCTGGTTTTTGCCGCCCTCCTGGTTAAGTGCGTCTTCTTGATCAGCCTAAACGGGGGAGTCTACCTGCCGGCTCCGTACCAAGGACTCCTGCTACTCTTTGCTCTGCTCATCCAGGTGGCCATCGGTGGCCAGTGGCTGCTCACCCAACCGCCGGAGGTGTATACCACAAGTGTGCCCGTAATGGGCAGTGGCTTCCTTAGCACCACAGTGGCCTCGCAAACCAACTACTCGGCGTTGTTCTACCCCACATCGTACACAACGCTGGACGGCACTCCGGAGATTTATACCCGGATAGCGGCGGTCAGCACAGTTTTGATTCCGCTGTGCAAGACCCAGTTTTCGGAGCTGCTCTTCTCACTGATCTACATAGTCTTCCTGATTGTCTTCATCGCCGTGTTGGCCATCAAGTCGCGCGGTATACGGGATAACTATCGGGAGGCCACCTACATTGGCCTGGCTATCGGCGGAGCCATTCCCATCTGGCTGGGTTGGATGCTGTGCGGCCTGGCGGTGGCCGAGCGACACAAGGATGCCTGCATCGCCTTCGGATTGGTGGCCACCTCAGCCACCGTCTTCTTGGTGATGTTCATGCCCAAGGGCAGGCAGCTGGCGGCCATGGGCAAGGAGGGCCTGTACGTGGAGGACCGTGAGGAGCAATTCAGCTCGCTAAGCCGCGCCGGATCCGGCTACTCGCCGTCCTTCTTCCACTTCAAGCCCATCAAGTACGGCGTTATGAGCGGCTGTGGGCTGCCCAACTCAGCCTCGAACACGGGCCAAGGACTCAGCTCCAAGCATTGCTCCAGTGCCAACAACGGAGGTGGTAAGTCTCGCTCTGACCCATTACTGTGTACTTGCAATACCTTTACGATTTGTCACAATTTCTGCCGGGAGCAATTATACCCAACTCATGGAGATGGAAACAATTTCATTCCATTCCTACCTGCCACCTCCCTCCACCGGCCCTTGTCAGCTGTCAGTCGTCTCTCTGGTAATTTTGTAATAACTTTCTTTTCTTTCTTGCCTCATGTGCAGGCAACCTCTTGAACTTTTGTTTATCCATACGTTCGCTCTTTCTAAAAGCAGCCACAAAGCCGGGAAAGAAACAAAAAGCAAAAGTCTTAACTTTCAAAGGCAGCAGCTCCAGCTCAAGCTCTAGGTTTAACTCTAACTCCATCAGACGGTAGCAAAGGTACAGTGGTTGAAATGACAATTGGAAAATTATAGGTTGTAAACCGAGTTTAAATATCGAAAATTGAGAAGGAAATTCCTGAAAACTCTTTAACGATTTATGTGAAAAATAAAAAGAAAAAACATACAGCAGAGTTATTTGACGAAATAATTATATATTGATCTCGCATCACTTTTAGCTTAGTTCCAAGCCAATCCCCCTGCAATTATTTTCATTTCTCATTGCTTTTGCATTTGCATTTCTTTGCCAATTAATATGGATGGCAATTTTCATTTGGCTTCGCTTCATTTGTTTGTATGCAAATTTGTGCGCTTTCATTTTCTTTTGCAGCAATTGTGGCACATTTTTCGCGCTGAATTTGCGTAATTCCCAACCACTGTGCGGCATTAACTGGGCTTAAAATTGTTTTGCCAGGCCGTGTAATTGTTTGGCATATTAATTTTCCCGACGCCGTGTAAGCCAAGTGTAAAAAGAGCACACATGGGGCGATATATGTCCGTCTATCTCTTCAGTTATCTCTGTCTGTCTTTATCGGCTTCTCGGCTGTCTCACTCTCCCCGGCTTTCGTTTTCGTTGTGAGAACGTCCCAAGTTCGTTGCTTAAGTCTTTTGATTAAATTTTTGCCACTGCTGCTGTTGCGGCTTTAATCATTTCTAACGATGCAAATAAAGCCATCAACAGCTCCAAAATTTATTATTTGAAATTTCACATCTGCCCATTAGGCGGTGTTAAGTGTCATTGTCGGTGTCGATGTGGAAACGGTCACGACCCGGCCTCAAAACCCGAACGAAGATCAAGTGAAACGAGTCAAAGCCGAAGCCCACAAAGGCCGACAAAAAGCATCAAATAAACAAAGCCAGCTGTCTGTGCAATTTTTGGCAATTTACGAACTGCCTGACAAAAACCGATAAAACAATATTTTCGGAATTTTTATTTATTATGATTATTAGTTTTTGTTTTTCTTTCTAGACAATAACGAGCCATAAAAGGCTTTAAACCATTTCAGCTTTCTAATGAAAGCAAAAGTTGAGTTGTTTATGTGTGTGGCAAAGTGGAAAGATATGTGTGGGGGGGATCGGGACAGCGAGGGGGCACCCAGTCCGGAGGGCTGCCTCGAAATGTGCGTGCTTGAACCATGTAACACTTTACGTAATTTAATTAAAGTAAATACATCAAAAACTTATGATTACAGTCAGCACAAAAAGCATAGCAAATGAAAATGGGACAGGAAAAGTCAGGGTAATTCAAGTGGAAAACGAAACAGAAATGCTCTGTGAAAAGTGTTGAGCAATTGGGTAATTACCTTATTTTTCCTTTTATTATAAATATGGGTAATCGGAAAAGTATGAAAACAAATGCATTAGGTTTACTTATAGCTATGTTGCTATTTATACTTTGCACTGTAATGTATGTAAGAATTTATAGTATATTACAATTTCTTTCAATTCTTTCCTTAAGATAACCTGAACAAAATCCTGCTCTAATTTCTTTCCAAATCCCAACCCCAGATGCCTTGGCTAGGGTATAAGTAAAAGCGTTGCAATAATTTACCAAATTATAACAATGCGCCCCTGGGCCCAAGTAGGAAGCGTTTTACATGGCAGCTACTTGACGACGACTCCGAAACCGACTCAGTATGTGAGCCACGCAGGAAGGCACAGCCAAAGGCAAAGGCACAGGCCCAAGTTAAGGTAGACAGACCCAAAGCTGGGGTGCAGCTGAAACCAAGCCAATGCTAGAGCTGCAGCCGAATCTGGTGCTGGAGCCGCGACGGCCCACAAGCCAAAGTGCCTGTGGGCAGCCCGGGCCGAGACTGGGCCTCAGATTCCGATTTCAGTTCCAATTCCAATTCCACTTCCAATTCCGACTTGGTCATCGCTTGAAAGAAAGCCAGCGACAGACGAAATATAGGTAGGTTCGCATATAGATAGATAAATGAGAGATATAGTGCTCTGGCTTTGGTCTACACATATATACGTCAAACTGTCTACAATTGAAAGTGCATTTGAGGGGTAACAGCAAAGGAAAAAACTTGAGGAAAACCGAAAATAAAAACAAAACAAGTCAAGAAAAGAGCAACGGCGGCAGGCAGGAACCTTAAGAGCAAAAGACAAATGTCTGGAGACACACAAAGTACAGCGAAATCAAAGTTGGCACAGAGCTTAACAAGCAAACGGAGCAAACATCAACCGAGAGCTGCAATCGCTGCCATTATCGTACCCAGACCCATGCCCATACTCCAGACTCCATAACCAAACCCGATCCGATCCGATCCGATCCAATCCGATCCGATCCCCAAACATGTGTGTGGGTTGTGTAGTTGTCTCGCTGTCTCTTCGACTCCAGGCCCAGGCTGAGGCTGAGGCTGCGGCTGCGGCTGAGTGAAGTGAGCCAAAGGCAGCGACAGTGACTGCGACAGCAAGGGTTCCAGCTTGATTAAGGGCAAAGAAAGAAAAAACTGGAGCTGCATGTGGGCAGCAGCTAAAAATTTACATAAGGCAGTGTGAGGCAAGAGCAAAATCAAAAGTATTTCCCTTTTTCTTCTTCTTGTTGCTCCCTCGATTGAAGAGCAAATGACTTGGGCAACGAACTTGATCCAGCCGGGTAGTTGACAGCTTAAGGAGAGGCAAATCACGAGATGTCTTGCCACTAAGACGAGATGGAATCTATTCTCGATCGTACACAAACGCTTTACCATTTCCAGTCAGTCTGATTCAGTAGAAAATTATAAAAAATAGATTCGTAAGGAAACTAGCTCCAGAGTCAGTTAATCATTATTTCCATTTAAAAAAGGGCAATCGAATAAAGCAAATCATTAACTTGGTTTATAAAGTTTTAATTATTCAAGAAATTAATATTTAAAATGAAATATCTTGGTGATGAAATAATAATTTTGAGATTTACTGACAAAATCTAAAGAAAAGCAAATGATTTAGGAAACGAACTTTTTTTAAATTGCCAAACCAGAATGTTCCCCTAACATAGGCTAAACATAGATTGGTTTAACATACATAGGTTAACCTAACATACGTTTAACATACAAGGCGGCTTTTAAAAACCAATGACTTAGGAAACGAACTCGGATTTCAATAATTTTCAAAGAACAAACCTTATGCTACCAGTATCATTCCGATGGTTCTTAACAATTTAATCATTTAAGAAAATAATATTTAAAATGAATTACCCTAGCTAATTAACAAAATCATAATTAAAACAAACGAAAGAACTTCTTTCTAAATAATGAATGTTTTAAAAATAATAATAAAGCTTTGAAAATCAAATGACTTAGGAAACGAACTTGCAATCACTTGCAAAGAACAAACTCTATGCTACCAGTTGTCAATTTCCGTTTCCACTTAAAAATCTTAATGCAACAGTCAGGCACTTGAACCAAAATCATAATAAATCATAAATTTATGTGCTTCAAGAAAAAAACAGGAGACTGACAATGCAGAAAATATCGAAAGATTAAGCAAATAAATCCATTATATCAAATTTCCTGCCAAACCTTCAAATGAGCAACACAAACACACACAGCACATGCGTGTGTGGTCGTTGGCAGTAAGCAGTTCGGCACATAATTCACTGAGCAATTTGCAACAATAAACTAAACGACAGCTAACGGCGTTGACGCCGAGGAATGAGCCGGCCCCGAAAGCGGCCAGGGGCAGGGCTCTCGATCGGGATCGAGATCGGAATGGATTGAGTTCGAGACCGGGAACGGGATAGGGACCGGGATAGAGGAGGGAAGGGTCCAAGTCAGAGGCCAGCATCTTTCGATGATTGCCGCCGCCGCGAAGTCAAAGTCGCAGGCAAGGAATGAACGCAGATTGACAGCTTCAGCTTCAGCTTCAGCTCGGGCCTCTCTTGGGGCTCGGCTTCGTTGGATGTGGATGTGGCTGTGGCCAGAAGGATGTCGTGGTCCGCGGCTGCGATATGAGCAGCCCGATGCCGTTGATTGAACGCGCGCAAACCGCTCGAGACAAGAGTTCAAGGTTACCCCGGCCTGCTTTAATTGAAGTCGCATTGTTGTAACAGCTCCGGGCAGCTGTCGACAACGAACCGAGCGATGACAGGCAGAGTCACAAAAATAGATACGAGCACATACTTCCGTTGCGCTGCTGCCGCTGCGTGATTTTATCGTTATACCCTAACCCCAAGGGCCCGGCTGGAACTGCAACTGGAATCTGTGCGGGGACTCTCGGCCAGCGACAAGGGCGATCCATTGACCTTATCGGTCGGCAGAGTGTCCCATCTTCGACTTGGCCATGCTGCCACTTGGCCAGTTGGTCAGTAAGACGGGCCCATCAATCTGGGCAGCCCTGGCAGCTGGGCAGATGCCAGCGGTCTTTGTTCTCCGCGCGACGACGCATTTTTTTGTAATTTTATTGAGTGACTTTATGCCAGGCGCGCACATATATAAAATCAATCATTCAGCCGATCCGAGATCCGCGAGATGCCAGATCTGAGATGGGAGCGGACCTTGGAAGGTTAAAGCTGGCTTGTCGCTACACTCCCGAGAGCCGTGCGGAAGTTTTTGTCTATTTGTCTTGCATGTTTATCGATCGATGGGGATTTGTCAATAAAGAGCCGCCCCAGGGAGGCCGTCGCATAGTCATTTAACTGTGAACAGTCCAGAGATTGTTTTTGTATCTCTTATTTCTTATATATTTTCTGCACACTTGAGGAGTTGAAGCTTAGCCCGATGGCCGAGAGCCGAGAGGTCGGGGGTTTTGCGTGTTATTGATGGCTACTTCCAAAAGGTTGGCTCATTGTCATAAACCAGTTGGCCAAATGAGGCTTAGCCCAAAGAAAGCTCATTTATATTATGGAAAACGAATAAATTAATGATTCTTTTATAAGAATTACTTGCTGTATAATGGTAATTGGAAAGTATTCGATTTCTGGCTAGAAGCAGAATATAAAACAGCGAGTTCGTTGCCTCAGTCATTTGATTATTGAGTTTACTTTTGAGGAAATTAATTAAAACTTGTCTTGTCTTACAAAATATAATTTTAATATATACAAAATTAATAAATGAAAATACATACTTTATTAATCAATACGGAATGGTTCATTGTTTTCGAATAGAATGTATAAAACTTTTAAATTCTTCTATTCAAATTACTATATCTTTTTAGGTCTTTTGCGATCTTAAGTTCCCTAAACATATTGTAAAAGATAATACTAAATATTTTGCCTCAAATTGCTCGGTTTGATTGTTTGAGCTGTCAATTATTAGACCCAAATTTAAAGCAATCTTAGAAGAACATCAAACAACAATTCCAATCATAAGAACTGTGTTCTGTTCTGCCCTGGCCTGGCTTTGTTTTGAGATTCAACTTCGCCTTGGGGGCACTAGTGGCCATTGAAACGGTTCGACCAGCATCAGCTGTCGAAAATATGACATAAAAAAGATTCGATTAGCCTCAATTGTTCTAAGACCACTTCCAAACCGAAGCCAAAACCAAAGACTGAGGCAACGAACTTGAAATTGAAAAACCAAAGAGCAAAAACAAAAGAACGGCGCTGCGGCGCTGGAAACTTGACAACGATAATGGCCAAGATGATGATCATGATGATGACGATGGCGTAATGTACAAATCTGTGAAGTACGTGTTGTTGAGTATCGTATCCAACTCGAGTCCGCGGTCCTCGGCTCGAAGTCTGTGTATGGGACTTAATATATGAGTTGGGTAAACGCTGCCAGCACGTGCTTGAAACGAGCGTCACTGTATATTACCACAAAATTATAGCGGTTTGCAATAAGAGCCACAGCCGCAGCCGCAGCAGCAGCAGCAGCCAAAGATGCTGGATGCTGCATGCTGGACGCCAGAGCGATGATATTTAGTTTTGCCTAGAAGCAGCCAGCCAGCAACGTAATCGATAACCAGTTCCGAATTGCGGCAATGAAACCGAAAGCGGAAAAGCCAACCCAGGTCTCTGTACTCGCCACTCAGGCACTCGGCTCTCGGTTACCAGCTACCAGCTACCAACTGCCAGCTCTTGGCCGGGCTCAAATCGGTTCCGAGGCGAGCCAATGAGCCGTGTGCCAACTGCACATGCTCGCACGCTGAAATTATTACGCTAAATTGGCCAAGAGCCCGACGAGCTCTTACCGCCTTACGGTACTCGTGTTCTTCGACAGCACTTGCGGTCGCCGCCCAGAGATGCAAAATATGGGAGTATCGGGGAAAGGTGCACTTGGGGTTCAGCTCTAAGCGAATGATTGATTTAAGTTAAGTCTTAAATAAGTTCAGTGTCGAGCTTGGCAGAGGTAAATCACAGCAAGTTTGGGCCTACGAATCCATAAAACTGTTGAGCTTTGAGTTTACGACTGCAGTTTTCTTTTGGCTTTGATTTTTAGGATTTTTCCTGATAGCTTGCCTGATTGATGCCATATTTTTAAGGCATAAATTAAGTGTCGGAGTAAAATTGTAATCGTAAAATTAGAACTTGCTAGGCTTATCCAAGTCCAAGTTATTTCTAAGATTCGCTCTTTGCTTTCTCTAAATAATGCTTCCTGATTTTCCCAGCCCCATAATGGGCCCTTGTTATGCAATTCTACGCAACTTAACTTAAATGTAAATTGAATTGTAGCAATTTGAAGGTCATACGCCCTTAACCGAAATATGCAAATTGCCAGTCGAGAGTGGCTGCCATGTGAAAAACGCTTTTCTTCCGCCTCGAAATGAGAGAGGGAAATGGGAAAAGCTTTGCGCCGCACAGTTCATGACAATGAACTCTAGCCGAGTTTGTGTGTGTGTCTGGGGTAGTGAGAGGGGAGTTGTCTTAGAACGAACGTGGCCAATTAGTTATAATGCTGCTTCGTGATATCACAACATCTGGTAACTCACTCTCGCAGAGCCCAGACAACGGCAGAAACAAGAACCTTTTGGCGCTGCTGCAGCCAATAAGGAAAATAGAAAAAGCAACGCTCGCCGAAGAAATTACTCAAGTCTGCAAAGTATGTAGCAGCAAAAAAGACCAGAGAGTGGATAGAACAAAAAACGAAAACAAAAAATACAACAAAGGCGAACAATGACAATCTGCACGTAGCAATCAGTCAACGTGCGGCAGTTGGTTTAACTTTAACTTGTTGCCACAGCCAGATAGAAGATACTGGGCTCCGTAAGGGTAAGGAAGCAGATACCTCTGGGGCCAAGGGAGGGAGCCAGGGGGAAGCTACTCTGAGCCGACAAACTGCAAAATGCAAAACGTGGCTCTGACTCTGTGCCTCTTCTCCCTAGAGATGGTCAATTTTAATGAATTTTCCCCTCGAACCGGTGAAAGAGGCAGAAATAATTAAATGCAAGTGAGGAAAAGTAAAAACGGCCGAGGCGAGCAGCACACACGGAAAGGTGAATTAAAAGTGAGGAAATAATGAAGAAAGAATAAATTGCCACAGTTTAAATGGAGAATAATTTATAAAAAGAATTTATAAACCAGCCGGGAAAACATGCTTCGGGCATATATGCAACATATATCTCTAATAGCCACAGGAACTCATAACTTAAGTTGGTTTTAGAATTGCAGAGATAATAGTTGCCTTGAGAATGAAGATTTTTCTAACTTTAAGAAGTTCTCAAGCTAAATCTAGAGGATTAATTAAATAGAGAAATAGGGGAAGAATTCATGAGTTATTTATAAATATTTCAATATAATCAAGACTTTGGAGGTCTCAAAGAGATACTTGTAAACTGTATCCTCTGGTATTAAATTTATGTGGTTTATTTCTTACTCCAAAATCAAACAGGCATGGATTCCTTTTAATTTTAAATTTCAGCCATAATAATTTTCCCATAAAATAAATATGCATTCCCCATTTCAGATTCACTTTTTAGGCATCAAGAATACTTCTTTCAGATCAGAATTTATGATAATAAAATTCATAAAAATATTCTCCCATTAATGTATTACCGCCTGATTATGACAATTAAGATTCAGAGTCACGTACTCCACCGATCTGCCATCTCTAGAGACCTATAGGAACTGAGAATTTCCACAGGCTCTGGACGCCCCCACACACTCACACATGCTCACCTACCCACACCAGGGAAATGCGGAACACGCATACGGATGCCGAGCTCTGGGGTCTGGCCATACATATTTGCACTTAATTAGCGTTTTTCGTTACATTTCGTCTCGTTTCGTTTGGCGGCTGACAGCTAGAAAATGCATGAGGGGCTCAAGAGACGGGTGTTAAAGCCACTATTTAATGCTGGCGCACATAATTCATAATGGCCAAATCGGCAAATGAGCTGACAGCGAAAGAAATTCTCGGCCAAAACGGAATTAAGCCAAATTTAACGCTTCAGCTGGCGGCTGTGGCGCGCAAACTAGTTTCTTTGCTTTAATGCAAAAGCCTAGGCTCAGATACAGATGCAGATGCAGATACAGATACAGATAGACCTGGGCAATATACAGACACTTGTGCATTTTCATTTTCTGACACATAATTCCAGATTCGCGGCAGGAGAAGCAGAACAGAAGTCGAGTCGCGGCGCATAAGAACAAGCGGGCTTAATTGCAGTATTTGTTCTGAGTTAATTAGAAAAGCAGGAAAAGAGGCCAGAAGGCTGCGGCTACGGCTGTTGCTGAGGTTGAGGCTGGGCTGGCGTGGCATGGCATGGCATGTGTGTAACTGCTGCATTTAGCACTGTCAAGAGTTCAGATCCCGCGGCAGCAGATACACCGCCACCGTCAATGCCACCGCTTTTCCAGCCTCATTTTGCCCCCCCCTTTCCTACTCTTTTTTTCGTCGGTTTTTCGTGTCATTAACACAGTTTGCCACACTCGTTTCATTGGCGGCGGCTCGCTGGAGCTGTTGAAAATATAATAATAATAATAGTAATCGTGAGTTATAACCCCCAGCTGCCTGGCTGATTGGCTCACATTTGTTAGGCTTTTGGCCGGCCACAAATGGATATGGGTTCGGGTCCAGGCCCAAACTCTTGGCCCGGCCAACTGGCTGCTAATTATGACAAGTGTATGAAAGTTATAAATAGCCGAACAATTAAGGCCGGCTTCTTATCTAAAAGGGAAACTGGATTCTGCGGAGTTGGGGAGGGTTAAGAAAACAAAAACAACAAAAATATATGCATAAACTTGAACTGGTTTTATTATTATAAAATTGCACAGACTCTGGTCTAGCATTGCAGCTGCGGTAATAACGAAGACTGTTTACGATTTACCCCTGGGAGTTTCAGCGGCTTGGTTTTATTATCTCTTTGGGAACCATGAAGGTCACCGCGAAATGGGGAAACGAACTATTTGCAAATCCAACACTAGCCAATTAAGAGGCCAATGGAAATCGCTTAGGGTTTTGTTATTTTTGTTTTGCCCAATAACCATCCACAAATGGGAGCAAAAGCAGAAAAATCAGAGTTAAATACAGTCCCGAGTGCGACTTTCTCCATGGCTTGAGGGTGTAGAGTTAACCCATTGACATGAAATCGTTTGACATCATTAAGATCGCCGTAAACCATAAATTGGCCGGCAAAAGTGTGAAATATGGCAAGGTAATTTCCACGGATTTGGGACATCTGCTGCTGCGTTGGGGATTGGGTTTGGGGTCTTGAGTTCGGGCTAATTATGGCTGGCCCTGGGCAGAAGTTGTGACATCTCCGCTGATTTATCCATGAACATATGGCTAAGACTTTGTTTTAAGCTGCCTTGCACTCTCAGCACATGACAAATATCCGAAAAATATATATTTTTATATTTATGATTATTTTATTTTATTTTGTTTACTTTTTATTTGTCATGTCATGCATACTCGTATATACATCAAACAAAAAACAACCGCCAACAACCAACACGACATTCATCTACAACATCAACAACGAACCCCAAAAAAAAACCTATCATCATCATCGTCATCATCATCGTCGTCACTGCAACGACAACTACATCCACATCCACCTAATCCCCCCAATATATTTACCTTCTTATCGTAACATTTCCTCCATCTTCGCCCCCAAACTTTGTCAAACATAATCAAAAAATTCTCGACACGCTCACGAAACACACTCGCACACACTCTTGCATATGTCATTACATAATTTTTTTATATTCAACTCCATTTTGGTTATTATATTCATCAATCATGTGGAACCTTTTTTTCTTCATTTACTTATTTTCGGTTGACTCTTTTGGTTTTGTTTCCGGTATTTGTGCCTTTTTTAAAACTTAAATGAATTTACATTTATTGTCAAAAAAAACCAATAATTACTGTACATATATATATAAATTTATCCTATAATATTACGAATCTGTGTGTGTGGGTCACGACTGGTTTTGTTAATGGTTTGGTTACTTTACACACGGCTCTGGGACTTCCCATCGCACACGCACACGCACCCGCACCTACACCTCCAATCCCTGGTATCCACCGTCGACCACCAGATCGGGTTGCTCTCGTCACCGCCGCACCGCCGAGCTATACGCGTATGTATCACTACTTTCCAGCACACCTGAGTCCGCACCCGTTCTGTTATTATCCACCCGCACCACCGCCCCCACTGCCACCACTGCCGCCGCAGCCACCGCCACAGCAGCAGGCGCACGCCGCACCGCCCACACTCACGCCGCTGACCCTCAAGCAGCTGGGCAACTCGCTAACCTCCATGACACAAGCGGCGCAATTGGCCAAAACGTTGCGCTATGCGCCAGGTAATGCACAAAGTATTGGTAATTAGTAATTAACCTCTTTTTTTTAAGTAAATTAAATCGTTTTTATGCAAGGAATATTGATTTTATATGGTTTAAAGGAAGTGATATACAAACAATATTACAGTCAAAATTAAGCGCAGTTAATAGCACATAAAAATCCTAAAATCAAAATATATATATTAATAATACATTAACTTATTCCCAGGCATGTTTATACGACCCGACGAAACGAATCTATATACGACGCTGGAGCCCACGTTGAGCAGCAATCCGAATGTGTATTTCCAGCGCAGCGGTGCCGTTCATCCTGGCATCTTGTATTAAGCTGGAACGAATGGATGTCCTTTGGCAGGACATTGCGATGGAAGCGAAGGAAGTACCGAGCATCGAGAACACTGGAACTGAGTATTTTTTCACCTAACATTAAGTTACGGCTCCCAAGGAGCAGCAATAAGCGAATTGATATATTCCCCGATCATTTCACATAGTGTAATATTTTTGTCATAATTGCTAAGCGCCTAATGCATCTAGTGTAAGCCACATCGATCTAGTTAGTTAAGGATCAGACTCGACCTGGACCCGGGACGGGAATTTTGATAGATTCCCCGCCACAATGCAATAGAACTGCGGTGCATAGTAGTCCTAGTTAAGCGATATCGACTGTGTACACTGGTTATATTCCACACTCGAGATTTAGCGACACAATTTTTATTGCAATAAGTTCAAGAGCAGCTGGCTTCGATTCCTACATACATAATGTTATCATGTTTGGTTTGTGATTTAAAAGTAAACTTATCTAAAGAATCTAATTGTATCTCTATGACTCTATCCCAGCTCTGCTTTTGAAACAACTCACGAAGACGGGCATTAGACATTTGTAAACAAAATGTTAACAGGCAATTGCAGATCATAAAACACCCAAGACCTTTGCCACGATGTAAAGATCATGTTGTCAGATTCTGTAAATTATTCATTTCAAAAACTAGAAATAGAAAAGAGATTGGGATCACAGAGAGATCCCCTTGAAACCCGAAGTTTGTCAGCATTATGTATACAAATGTTTTTAGCCCTGCGAGCACTCATATAGCAGTAAGTAATAGGCTTAATAAACATTTGTCTAGCCAAGTAAAGCGATCGCTTAAGCAAACACGAAATGTTGTACATATAGCAATGGCCCCGAGCACAACCACAACACACACACACGACACACACGACTCCGAGCAAGCCAATCTCAATAAAAGAAAAACAAAAACGAATAACAACTCTCAATTGCCACACACAGGAACATGGACATCATCAACGATGACGATTACAATTAAGTATAATTGCAAATTATTGGCATAGCAATGCCTATTAACGCCTGCTCGGAGCGCAGAGCGGCGAAGGCTGGGAAGGGGGATCGGGTTTGGGATAGGGATCCCTTCCAGAGCAGCGAGTTCTAAGCATGGGGAGGATTATTGGATGCCAACGCGGCGCTGCATGTTTCAAATAATTTGTTAACGCCTTTAAGATTGCGATTGGCCCGAGATCGAGATTGGGTGCAGCAGCTCGCCGTTGCTGTTTGGAATAGATAAACGTCCCACTATTATCGCCAGCAATTCCCATTGCAAGACACGACGACGCCTCTGCCTATGACGGCTTGACCCCATATAAGGCAAGTGCTCCTCGATGCTGGCCTGGTCTTGTCCAGTGCATGCCGAGGGCGTGTTCCGCCAGAGGATGCGGACGGAAGGAGCCTCTTCATCCTCACATTAATTAAGTGCAACAATGCGGTTCGGATAGAGTGGCAAAGGGCGGCGGCCAAGGAGTAGCAGGGGGCGGGATTGGGAGGATGGAATGGGAATGGGAATGGGATGGCAGCATTCACATCCACATCTCCAGGCAGTCACATCGTTCGTATTAATGACATTTCTCACGAACATTTTACCAGAGCAGTCAACACAAGGAGCTCTTGTCTAGCCGAAAGGCACTGTAAGAAAACCTATAGGAAGTTTGGAGATATTTATTAAAATAAAATATATAAAATACGCTTAAAATGCGGATTTTTAAAGTAAATAGGGTAACGCTCCAGAGAAATCTATGAATATTGTAAAGCTCTCAAGAGAACCCTTTATCCTATTTTCGAGCAGTGCTGTCCCAGACTAAAGTCCAGCGGCAGGGTCCAGTCCCAGTCCCAGAATCTGTTGCTCTCTGCCGCAGCCGCCTCGCTTCAATTAGGCGCGCCTTCAAATCACAAGTCAATCAAAGTTGTTAGATTTGCCGTCCTCGTCGTCATCGTCATCGTCATCGTCGTCCTCGTCATAGTCATAGTCGTGGTCTTGTGGACTCGGACATTGCATCGTGGTCGCAGTCGCCATCGCTGGCGGGTTGACATCTCCTGACATGGCACACAATGTTGCAGCAGAATCGAGAACTGAGAATCCAGAACCTGGACCGGGACCGGGACAGGGACCGAGACCGGGAACCTAGTATCCAAAGACGCCTGGAGGCGGCAGCATCAATTACAACATCCATGACAGGCACAGCGTGAAATGTTTGTACATTTCTTGGCGGCGCTTCCGAGGGGACCAATTAGCCCTAAGTAGGCATTTCAAATGGACTCCTGCAATTAGCCAAAATCGAAGCCAACAATTTCATCACAGACCCCTTCGCCATCGGCCAGTCGTCTCCCATCTACCATTTCGCATTCCGTCCCATTCCGCGCCCAGGCCCATCATCGACATCGCAGCCACTATCATTATCATTATCCATCGTTATAGATATGTCCATCGTTGCAATTTATTTGATCAATCGATTGTCGAAGCCCGCTACCTCCCTACACCTACCAGCAAACAATCGTCGTCGTCGTCGTCTTCCATTTCTGCGAGTATTTCCATCCTGGACTCCCAGAGGCGTACCTCCTGACGTGCTAATGGCGTTTTGGTAACGCTTTATGGCATAATGGGTATTAGCCGGCAAACACGATCGCCAGCCATCAAATGTGCCTAAGGGCAAAGCGACCTGCTGGAGATGGACATTGGAAATTTGAGGGAGTTTGTTGATATTAAACTTGTTTTAGAAACTAAAGGAAGTTTAAAGGATTTATTAACATAAATAGGGTTCTATGGGGTTCACATTTAGTTATTTGCATTTTAAACTAAGGCTAAAATCCATTAAATAATGTATTTAGGAAATATTCCGCAATAGCAATTGTCTATATTAAAATATTTTAAAGGAAAAACTTAGAACTTCCTGTTGAAACTTTACTTGTCTTCTTTATCTACATTTTTGGTATTACAAATTTGAATTTAATAATATATATTCCATATTTTTAGTGTTTAATATACTTTCCTAGCTTTGAGGTTTTATAGGCATTTTATTTACTCATTAATAAGTAAGTATTTTTGTGTATTGATTTTAATAACTACGAACGAACATTAATATATTTGTAATAAATGAGTTTTCCAACATAACTTATATATTTTTCAAAGATTTTAGTCTACAAGCAAACCCTCTAGTAGTTCAGCTCTAAAAGTACATAATACTCAATCAGCATTATCGATCTCATGAAGCCCTAACGAAAATCAGACCCGACCCAGACGCTCCATCTGCTACAAAGTTTCAAGGAAAATTATAGCAATAGAGGCCAATCATTTGAGGTGGCCCAACTCGGGCAACTCTCGATCTTGGCTGCCTCACTGTCTCATCTCCAATGTCTGGCCGACTGATGATCGTCGATGCCCGCGGTATGAGGGATCTCCCGCTCCCGCTCCCGCTCCATCTCCATCTCCAGCTGCAACTCCATTTCTATCTGTATCTGCATCTGCAGCTCCGTCTCCATCTCCATCTCCATCTGGAGAGTGTTGTCTGTGCCGCCGTCTAGTCTTTTTTTGGCCATAATAATTCGCGATCGTTGTTCGTTTGTTGGGGGCATGTGGCGAGTGTACGAGTAAATTAAATTACTCGCCTGGCCGCGCCATTAACCGTAACATTATCCTTCAATGAATGGGGGCTGGGCGGCGGCGGCGGTTAGTATTACAGCTATTATTGTGGTGCAAATGTTATGACCGCTTTATGCCATAGAGAGTGCAGACCGAGGGCCCCAAGGGCAGCATCACGTTGCTGATTTGATGGGCTTTTCTTGGGAGGCAGAGACAGCCGCTGTGTGCTGTGCGCTGTGAGCTGGGAGCTCTGCGATCGCCGCCTGATAAGCTGGCAACTGGTAATGCGTGCATTGACCGCTCAGCTCGGCTCAGGTCTTGGATCTCGGCTCTTGGATCTGAAGGCCCTGGAGCGCTAGCGTTGACGCAACTGGAAATTAAATTTGTGCGGCGGCCCAGAGAAGAGGGATGCCTTTGCAGTACAGTTAACCTCGTTTAAGTGCTCCACGCACTGCCAAACTGCGACGCCCGCAAGGGGGCTGGCCAGGCCAGGTCCAATTAACAGTACCCAGTAACCATTTGCCAGCTCCCAGCCCCATCCACGTTGCAAAGGAAGTTGAGATGCAGGCCCAGCCAGCGAACCCAGAGCCACAGTTTTGTCGCATGCTCCTGCTTAAAGCATAAGTATAACTTTGGCCAACTGGTTCTGGGTTCGCTGCCAACACCTTTTCCAAGGCAGTGTTGCGAGGATTCGAGGGGCAGAAAAAGCCAGATCTTGCTGGGTTTTATATATGCTTATAAATATACATATGTTTCTTAAAATAAAAACCAAAACAATTTAAAGCCTTAATATGATTCTAACTGATTGAAGTCTAATTATTTTATTTATTTTATTTAAAAATAAACTTTAATTAATTTAAATATATATTTATTGTATAATAAACACAACTTCTTTGTTTACTAAAATCGGCTAACGCTGCAACTCTGCTCCCATGTCCCGGCTTAAAGAACCGGCAAAAGGAGAAGCCGAGGCAGAAGCGGCGGGCACAACAACCCGGCATACGAGTTTATAGCGGATGCGTAAACGTAAACGCATTTGGCTCAAATGCCGTTAGGGCCTTTGACTAAATTGCATGGCACATGGGCCCCTTGGGCTACAGATTTCAGCCTTGTCTTAGCTCGGCCGGGCTGTGGATGTGGACTTCGGCATCGGCATCGGCAGCGGCATCGACATTGGCATTTCGCTATTTGCTATTTGCATGTGTGTCTGGTGAGACGCCAGGCCGGCAACAAGATTCTCCCATTGACATTTTGTCTCGCCCCTCGATCCTGCCGCGAAATCGCTGAATGTTAATGCGTTCGATCGAAAGCCGCCCAGATCGCAGCCTCAATTCGGGCGGAGCAGGAGGCGGAGGAGCGCTGCTGGCATCCCATTTGACGTAATCAAAACAGCAGAATGTGGGCAACCCAAAAAAATGTTCTGGGTCATTGATTTCTTTCTTTCGCTATCCGTGGATCTTAACGGTTACCTCCACTATTTCGTAATGGGCCAAGATCAATGTACCAGAGTGGATTCAGATTCTGATGCTGCTGTTGCTGCGGCTGCGCAGTTGAGCGCCCGCTGGAGTGCCTTAGCCTTCCCTTTTTGGTGGAGAACACGCAACTGAGCCCCCATTGATTAAATAACCATGGAGCAAATAATGAAAATAGGAAGGTAACCAGAAGAAGTTTTTTTGGGAACTTTGATAACTTCGAAGAGGGGATACTCTACTCTCTTTAAGTTGTCGCGAACATTATATTTGCAGATAGGAAAATTATAAATTTTATACATGTTTCATCTAAAGTATTACAACAAAATGATTAATTCGATTTTATTTATATTTATTCAAGTGTCTCTCATCGAAAGCCAAGCCAACCTCATGCCCAAAATCTCCAAACCCATCTGTAATAAAGAGCATTGCGGGAAAAAATCCAAGTACCAACTTCTTAATTATTTTTTATGATCTCTCGTGAACCGACTACCGTCTCGAGTCCGCTCCAACGAAAACCCATTTTGTCTGCCTTTTATGGCCGGTCTTTAAATGCTTCAGAATGTTTCAATTGAATCGAAATGAATTGGGTCAAAGTGTTCCAGCGGCGTTAGAAGGCAGATGGAAATGTGCCCACGTAGAGCAGGCGGAGACCATTGAGATGTTTCGTCATCCTAAATGCGTGCTTACTTAACCCGCGATGAGAGTGAGATGTATGTAATTATGATTTATGTGTAAAGAAAGGCCCAGAGTTAGGAGGCTTGTTAAAGGTGATAATAACGTTCTTTTGAATAATGTATTTAAATCGAGAATACGGAGGGAGAAAATCGTATAATTTTTAATTTTAATTGCCCGTCGAGGTGGGCAGGGAAATGGTTTATGATCGCCATTTATCATTCCAAAGATGCCGAAAGTGAGATCTACCTAGTGGGGCCTTCGATATTTCAATCCGATATAGAACTGTTCTGAGCAGTTCCATAAAAGCCAAGAAACCAACTTCCTAATGACCGGCGATCGTTCGCTGCCTAGTCAAGGGCTTCCATCACGATCTCGTCTTGGGCATCCATAAAACTCATCTTGCCGGAATCTCCAATGCGACCTCATTGTATGCAAAACTATAAACGGGCTGAAATAAAGCGCACAAAGTCGTGCGCTAAATATAAAATGTAATATTGCGACTTACACATGTTTTGCAGATGATCCAAATGGCCGCAGTTTGAAGATTCCACCTCCAAGGTCTGGAGGCTGCAGTCTGCACTCTGGCTAAGAGCTCTCACGCGGCTTAGACGCGGGGTTCCAGGGATCCAGGGCTCCAGGGCACCGGCGGGTTTCGGGGTCATTTGCTGATTTTTTACGACTATTTCTATCTTAAAGATACAAGTTTATTTATGGCTCGGCTGTAAAGTGCGGCGTGTGCATAAAATGCTGGCAATGACATTGCAACACCCAGTAAGCAGGATCCGATGCGCATCCGAATCTTAAACCAAATCAGAATGGAAATGGGCCCCTCCAGTGGGAGTGCTGCGATGGCGGAGGCTCCAGGGGGGAGTGGGATTCGGATTCGGACTCGGAATCGGGTATGGGAACCACTGGCCGGCAGTGGCTGTTGGCACTAAACGCGCCGGCTCGTATGTGGCTAAGTTGACTTGACTTTAATGTGCCTGGCCGGGCAGTAGAGCTAAATGCAAACGCACCCAGGCCCCCCGAACCCACCAGAGCCCAGAAAGCCACTGTGGGGGCCAGGGCCACCAACCATCACGGCCGAATGCTAAAAGGGTTCGGTTCTCCTCACTCCTCAAGTTCACTGATGCGCCTCATTAGGAGTAGCTGGAAACCAGTTCCCGGTCGGGGACAGGAGCTGCAGCAGCAGCTGGAGAGGGAGCAGGAGCAGAAGCAGGAGCAGGAGCCGTAGGACCCCAGACAATTGACAATTTAAACGAATTTCTTTCAAACACAACACTGACATGGCCCGGCACAAATGACGAATAGTGGCGGATGCCCAAGCCAAAGTTTACGCATGAAATATGCACCACCAGGAGGCAGGCCTCATCCTCAGCCTGAGCCCCTGAGTCTCGGTAGCCTCCTGGCCTCTGTTCCGTTCCCCGTTGCCAGTTGCCAGTTGCAAGTTGTATGTTTGCTAGCTGCGAGTTGCAAGTTGCCAGTTGCCAGTTGCCAGTTGCGAGTTGCAGCTCCAGGGACAGACAAGACGCATGTATGAAGTGTCATTCATCTGGCCATAAACGCATTATTCAATATGCTATGTACACTATAAGAAAAATATATAAATATTTGTATAATCGAGATATATACACGGTAATCTTAAAACCTGGTAGGCACAAAAATTTAACTAAAGAGCCCTCGATAAACCGGTTTGCTAATAATAAAACTAAATCATAACAATTTGTTTTTATATATTTTTTAAGGCCACATTTTATCCCTTTAGCAGTAAGGGGAATTGTTTCCCTTTAAAGTACTAATTGATAATAATTTTCTAATTATTATTTCTAGATATTATTCTCAGTGCATGGGGACATGAGCGGGGAGGGGTGCAGCAGCTAGACAAACGAGTGATCGGCAGACGGACAACAACAGCGGCAGTGGTAACAACAACCACACGGGCAACAGCAACGACGACGACGTCTGACTAAATGCCTCATACTGTGCCGGGTCTGCGGTTCAGGCTCCTTGACTATCTGTCCGCTCCTCCAACCGTCCCGTCCGCTCGATTTCAAGGTTAACAAGTTGCATTTGCAATTTGGCACTAGGACTGGCTGTGAGTCTCGAGACCCAGGCCGAGAAGAAGGATCGTATCCCCAGACAAATGGACAGGCGGACAGGTAGACGGACGCACATCGACATGGTCGCTCTGCCCCTGCGACCGCATCAATCGCTTTGGTGAGAATTAAATGTTTATGCCTTTTGTTTGCCCAGCAGCCTCCAAGCCCCCAGTCCCCCGTCCAGTTCCTCCCTCTTTAATGAGCGACCTGCTCAATACAACAAAAAAGTATGGGGATCCGAGGAACAGCTCCCAAATCAAAGAGCCAAGGAAAAGTACAACAAAAAGCACTCTCATCGAATCAAATGATACCCTTGGACGGACTAAACGATGCCGGTCAACATTGTGTTAGCTGGAGGAGTACCTCGAGGGGCTGGATGAGGTGCAGAAAATGTATTCAAATAATAGAGCTTAAGATCTTGGGTCAGAGAATATTGAATTGGAACAATTGAAGACTTCTAAACGTATCCAGTGTGATGCGTAACTTCTCAAAATAATTATGGATCAATTTGGAATTTTTAATGACATTGTTTGTTTAACTGTAAAGCTAAAAAACAATGTACAGATCCATAAATCAAAACATCTTATATGAAAATAAAAAAAAATAGACATTCTATTTGGTACCGAGTATTAAATTTTATAAATAATCAATTTTTAGCCCTTCTTTTGAGGCTTAAAAACTAGTAAAATTTCATGTTTTATTTATGTATTTTCAGTCCTGAATATTTTACAACAATAACATTTGTCTGCGTCAATCCAAATGCTCCAAAGAAGCCTTCTTCATGCCGCAGGCAGAAGACCCAGAAAGATTCGATTGCTCTGGAGAGCATTGCAGTGAGGAGTCGGCAATAATACGACGCTGATCTATTATTCGCTAGATTGTAAAAATGTAAAAATCACGCTTTCGTGTTGTGTATAAATTGAATGCAATTTATAAATGTCCAGCGTAGAATTAAATCCCCAGCCGTCGGCACAGGCCACGATCGGGTGATGGTGATTTTTCAAAATAAACAACCTTGAGCCGAGGGCTTCGCAGCTCCGTAGCTCCATAGCTCCAGAGATCCAGTGCCGAGAACAATTGCCAGAGCCCAGAGCAACAATAGACGGCAGCAGAGGCAACAGGCCAAAAGGATCCGCCGGATCGGGTCCCTTGGAGCCACAGATGAAAAATTGCGCCAATTGAATTTGACCAGCGATTGTGGTCGATTGCTCCTCATTGCAGCCAGCAAGCTGGCTGCGGGGGGTTCCTCTCAGGGAATCGAGTGCCGTCCACTTGGTATAGGGAGGTGGTGGTAATCCACTGGGCGGTCGCTTAGTTTTCAACGCATTTATCAATACCCAAGTGGCTTGCCATCCTCTACCTCTGCCTCTACAGCCACCTCCGATCAGATCCGAAATCTCCTGGCAGACCAAGCGTTGACAATGCCAAAGGGCGGTGTTGGTTGCCTTCGCCTAATATATTCGAACTGAAATGAAAAAGACTGCCGCCGTCTCTGATTGAGTATTGAGCTGAGGGGTTCCTGTTCCTTGGATCTTATAAATCAAAAGTTTATAAAAAATGCTGCAAAAATTCACTGCAAAATAAACTTCAGCTTTGGCCATTCTTTTCCTTGAAGTTTTTGTTGATTTACGCACTTTTGACATTTCCACAATTCCATACAGCAAATATTTTCCGCTTTTCCTGCCAAAGGCAATCCACACATGTACACTGGTCGTATGAGTAATAAATTATACACAAGTTCCAGAAGAAGAATAAGGGAGGTTGTCTAGTTTCCTAGCCTTCTATTGTTTCGGAAATATAAACAAGAAAAGAAGCTAACTTCGGCTCATCATTTAAGAAGATGATTTTGAATAGTAACCTATTTGAATACTATAATATAGAATATTTGTACAAAACTCCTCTGTTACTAAACCCAAAAAGAATTCAAGAATTCACACAACATGCCATCAATTCCATTTCCACAGATCGTAAACAAAACAAATGGATTAGCAATTAGATTACGGACTGTAAAGAATACGTATCGAATCTAGTCAGTCTTGGACTATTGCTGTACTAGGAAGGACCTACTATGAGTTTAGTTCATCTGTTATTATTAGCCATATTTGCAGTTTTATATGTTAATATGGGCTCTGCCTTTATGGTAAAAATTATAAAATAATTAAATCTATCATGTTCCAAAGCATAAAAACACCAAAACTTACAGGACCAGGACCAGGGCCAGGAGCAAAGCATATATGAGCCAACGGCCGACATGTTGCTAACTCAAGTAAAGAAGACCAAAAGTAAGTTGTAGTAAGTAGCCGCATGATTATTTCATTAAGCATATTCCCTTCCCTTCAGACGGTTGGTTTTGCGCCGGAGTGTATTGCCCCAAGAGGAACACAGCGTCCTGCAAGACGACCAGTATCCTGAAACCAACAGAAAAGATTGAGCATGATCTGGTCGTTTTATGCATGAATGGCACAAATTACCCATTTTGCGGCATAACTCGTAGCTCCAGGGTAGTAGAGCAGGAACTAATGGAAGTGAACGAATATGGAGAGATGGAATATATTACGAAAGAAAGAATTACGACGCGCGAAGGTATATCGATTCCACACTGTCCACTAAGAGGCAGGAATTAATTTGCTTAGTTTGACACATTTAAGAATCGCACTAAAGCTCTTAGTTGACTTTAATGTATTGAATTCTACAAAAATAAATATATATTTGTGAGCGACCATTAAATATGTATGTCTTAGAAGATATATGTTGTTACTTAGTATTAGTATTTAGTACAAACTTAAACATAGAAAAGAACAAATTAAGTAAACATAGTAACACACGAAAAAACAAAAATTCAGCTAGGTGGGGCATTTCGAGTGCTGTAAGTCTAAGGACTAGGTTATACACAAAACAAAAAAAAAACTAAATAATTGCACCTTTTGAACACATACAAAATTCGAGACGAAAACAAATTAAGTACTTCAGGAAATTGAGAGTTAATCTTTGCTAATTGACTTAGGAATTAATATCTAAGAATGTTCCGCCACTGCGCGTAGTTCCTCCATTAATGAGGGTATGGCCCCAGAGCGTTTGTGATCCCTGCCAGCGTTAAGTAGCCTGTTCAGCTGCTCTACATCGGAGCGACAGGCGGTGACGCCCTCGCTTAATTGGCACAGATTCGGTTGGCAACGTTGGCTACGCTCGATTAACTCCAGAATGAAGCTGTTACGCGGACGACCCGTCTCGCTGGCGGTTTGTTGGACGAGCTGCGGGAAGAAATATCAGTTACGTGTAATTTCCAGATAGATTATATAAAAATACCTTCTTGTAGTCATCGATTAAATTGGCTACCTCGTGTGCGGGTTCTGGGGGAGCGATGAAACAAGTGGACTTGCCCGAGTCAGAAGCCTCATAGCGCGCTTTTTCCGCAGCCAGAGTTTGTTCCAAGGTCTGGGAAAATATAAGACAAATTCTGATAAATCAATGCAAAATCACTTATAACCAAATGTTCCTACCTTAATTCTGGCTAAGGCTTGCTCGTGCATTCCACTGACCTCCGCCAGTTTATGCTTTAGGCCCGGCAGCTCCTCAGCCTTTCGATTGGAAGCCCTCCCATTACGCAGCTCTTTTCGTAAAATCTTGGCCAGCTGTGGCCAGCATTTTATGTGCTGCAGCTTCCTGCCCGTTTCCATTTCCAGCACTTGGGCCAAGGAGCGAAGGCAATTCACCGCCCTGTGCTCCTGTCGTGTACTTTCCTCTCGCTCGTCGAGCAACGCTTTTACCTGGCCCTGCAGCCTTTGAATGTTTACCGAATCCGCAGAATGGTTCTCAAGATTCTCCTGGAATGTTTCCTTTAGTAGCTGCAGCTCCAGCCGATTCTCCTCGTCCTTGGCCAGGCCCAATTGCTGAAGCTGCTGCAGCTCTTCATTTTGACCAGCAAACAATTCATTCAGCTGCTCCAATTCAACGGTTTTGAGCTGCAGCTCCGCACGCATTTCTTGCTCCAATTGTTGAGTAGCTTGCAGCGCCTCCAGGAGCTGTGTCCAATCCGCCTCCATTTCGTTTGTGCTCCTTATCTTGGCATCTTGTTGCTGTAATAGCTGCTGGAGCAGCGTAACGGTTTGCTTCTTTTGAGCTTTGACATCGGCAAGTTGCTCCTCTAAAGTCTCAATGCGTTGGATTAGAATGGGATCCTCGACATCGGTTTGTGTGGTTTGGTTTTGGCACTGCTTTACTTCCTGTTGGCTAGATTTTTCTATTATTTGGAGCTTCTGCTGCCAAATCTCTGCCTGTTGGCTTTGGTCGTGCATTTTGGCCTCTGCCGCAGCAAGATCTGTCCTCAACTGTTCACACAACTCGGCATAGTTGTTAAGTTTTCCTATCAATTCGCTTTCCTTTAGGGAACGTTGCTCTTTGAACTTTTCCAGATCCCCCCGTTGCTCTTCCAATTGCCGCTGGGTCTCCTCACACATCGAACGCATTTCATTATACTGGCCGTGAAGCCTGTGCACCTCTTGCTCCAGCTTCTGAAGCGTATTTTGCGCCTCCAGCAGGTTTTCCTTGAGGCTTTCCTTCTCCAACTGTAAGGAAGCCAAGGAAAGGGTCAAATTCTCCACCTGCTCAAGCTTAAGGGCGTCACTCTGACGGAGCTGTTCTTGTTCCAAGAGTTGAGCTTGCAGGGTGAATTCGAGCTGCTCAAGCTGACGCTGCTGCTCCTCGTTTTGTTCTTTTAACTGCGACATCATTAGCAACTCCGCCCGCAGCTCGTTGAGGGAGTTCTTCAACCCGGCAATCTCACTCGTCTTGTTGTTGATCTCCTCATGAAATTTCAGGCTGTAAGAATGCATCACATCGACGCTGTTTTCCCGTGTCAACTTTTGCTGGTAGTACTGCTTGAGATCGAGGAACTCCTGCTCCTTCAGGGCCAGAAGGTGTTCCTGCGTTTGCAGGGTCTCGTTGAGCTCGGCGATAACTTGACGGAGCTGCTCCCGCTCGGCGTTGACACTTCGCAGGGCGGAACTCCGCATTTCCAGCTGGTGCTCCATCTGACTCTTGTCGTCCAGCAGCTGCTTGCATCTCCCAGTCATCAACTTGCTCTCCAGCTCCATACCAGCCAAGGTCTGCTGCAACTGCCCCAGCTTCTCGTCGTGCTCCAGGCTGAGTCTCTGTATGTCCTCCAGAAGCATCTTCTTCTGCTTGCGCAGGACATCGATCAGTTGGCGTTGATCCCGGAGACGAGCCTCCTGCTGTTGGGCCTCAAATGATGCATTCGGGGACGCATCACTTTTCACGGAAGAAGTAGTGGGTGACCTTGGAGATCCCTGTCCCTGCTGCTGCTCCAACGTGGCACATTTCGCATGCAACCGCATGGACTCCTGCTGCAGTCGTTGGTTTTCCACCAGGTACTTACGCTCCTGGGCATACAGGCGCTCCAGAGTTTCCAGGCGACTGTGCTTCTGCGACTTGAGCTCTTGCTTGTACCAGTGCTCGGATTTCAGGAGACGTTCCACTTCACTGCGCGACCTCAGAAGCTCCTGTCTCAACGAAAACATGGACTGTTCCCGCCCCGAGGTCGGTGCCTGGTCAGGATCACCGCCGCCCTCGTCGCTAGCGCAGCTGAAGTGGCCGGAGTCATCTGCCAACGCAGCAGCCGCCCCCTCGCAGTCCGAATCCATTGCAGAGCTGTGCAAAGAATTTTATTTTTAGGAGGGTGAGTAGTTGGCCAAGAACGAGTTTTGTGGGCGGATGCAAATCACGAAAGAGACGTTACCTTCTTAATGCAAGCTTCAACGGCAAGTGGGGGAGCTCCAAGAGCGTCCTATTATTTACACACAATCAACTAACGGGCAATAATTAACAGAAGAACTACATTTTAAGCAAAATAAACAAAACATGCAGAAAACTTTTTCCGGAACAGCTGATTGAGACAGCAGTATCTATCGAATATCTATCGAATATATATATCGAATATATATCGAAAGTTTTCCAAGCAGTTTTTCTTATTGGAGCAAGCATATCGTGATGATACTAAGCAGTTAAGGCATTGCCAACTGGTTCCAATTGGTTCCAAGCAGTGTAAACGGTTTCCAATTTGAATTTTCCGTTGGGCGAACATAGTTTTCAAACCAGAACAAAAAAATGTTCTTACGCAAAGAAATAAAAAAAATATATATATAAAGTACAAGAATTTGTAGTTTGAGTAATGGTTACCTCATTCGTCTATATATTTTAATTGAAGCAAATTTAAGCAAAATTGTAAATTATAAATTAAATTATACAGCAAATGTAAGCAAAATCCATTAAACATTGAAAATTATAATTTACATATTAATATTATTTAAGCAAAATCCATTATAATCCCTAGGAGAACATCCTTGGTGCCCATGCCCGGCAGCAAATCTAGAGTTTATAGACCGACTCCACGCGCTGCAGCTGGTAGTACCAGGACAACGGCTACTCCCTCGTTGCTCGTCCCATCATCTGCAGCACGTCTGTGATAGGCATGTCCACGTACTTATCCAGCTTGCCATCGAAATACTCGGTGCACTCTTTCGCGAAAATCACGATAGGAGAAGATCTGCCAGATCTTTTCAAAATTGGCGCCAAACCGCTGGAACTGGCGCTCTGCACTGCTTGGAACTGGGTTTTTGAATTAATGTAAGCACTTACTGCTTGATAGAGATGGGCAGCAATCGATGACATTATCGATATATATATCGTTTTTAGCCCATCTCTATCGTCGGGCATTACGTTTGTTCTGAAAAATAAATAAAAATGCCAATTGTTGTAGAAACGTAAATACATAATTGTTTTTGTTTTGACGCCACCTAGCAAGGATCGGATCGCGTGCATAATGTGAGAACGGCCCGCTGGCCGATTCGTCGAATTGCGTCGTGTTTCAAAACTTTGGCCCTGGCCAAATCGCCAACAACAACTCGGGCATGATGGCCAGTGCGACGGATGACTCGGCAGACGTGAGTCAGGAGGAGGAGCGAGAGTCCTTTGTCATCTACCACGACAGCCGGGCACTGCAGCTCCACTGGCGCGGTGTGCCTCCCCTGACACGAACGCCCGCATCTCGCATCTGCAGCATTGGCGACGTCCTGCTCCTGCTGACCACCGACCACGCCCTGTACTCCGCTCAGCTGCGGGCGAGCCGCTGCTCCCTCGACCTGCAGCTGTTGCGCACCGACGTGGTGGACGTGGACTTTTGCTCTGGCAGCCAGGAGCTGTTCGTGGTGCTCAGCAATGGATCGGTGCAGCGCCAGCTTATCACAGCATCGGGCAGAGACATCCACCACCCGCATGCATGGCAAACACTAAGCTTCGATCCCCTGGAGCTGCTGGCCGAGGGCGTTCGCATCCAGCGTGTTTGCTGCTCCGCCCAGGGCGTGGTCTTTGTCGGTGCTGGGGGCGAAACCTACGTAATGGGCACCTGCGGCGAGGTCTTCAAAACGGAGCAGCAGCCGCGCCACATGCGTCTCTACGAAGAGGGCAAGGAACTTCTCGATCTGGCCGCCGGTAACGAGCACTTTGTACTGCTGGTGGCGCCCTATAACCTGGCCGACGATGTGCTCCAGCTGCAGGTGTCCAATCCCCGAGATGAGCCCGAGGACGACCGGGCCTCCGTGAAATCGCTGAGCAGCGGAAACTCGCAGCGCAGCTTTGCGGCGAACACGCGGCATCTCCTGCACCAAGGCTACGCCCTGCTCCACACCCAACTCTTCACGTTCGGCGCCTCGAACAACGGTCTGTTGGGAACCGGAGATCACATCCGGCGGGCGAATGTAATGCGGGTGCAGAAGCTGGACAGCATGGGCGTGTGCAGCATTGCGGCGGGTCTGGAGCACACGGTTTCCCGCACTCTGGACGGAAGGCTCTACCACTGGGGTCTGAACAGCCACTCCCAGCTAGGTGAAGACCTCAGCTCGCCCATGGAGATCACCATTGCGGACAACTCGGCCTGCCTGCCCATGGAACAGAAGTCAGCGCTAGAGGCTACTTGCGGGGACTACCACACGCTGTTGCTGAATGCCTCCGGCCAGATACAATCGCTTCAGCCGCCGCCACCAATGCGTCACCAGCAGCAGTCCAGCACGTATGCCCAGACCCTGCTCCAACTGCAGCTGGGAGCGGCCTGGCCGCGACAGCTGCGATTACTAATGTGCTCCGGTGGATACACGCTGCAGAATCAGCGGCAGTTTCAACGGCAGTACCACTACTACCTGAGCCACCTGCAGTCGCAACTGCAGCTGCTGCTTAAGCACCGCCAGGCTGTTCAGACCCTGGAGATCTGGCAGCGGCAGTCGGCGTTGGAGGCGCTCAGTGCCCTCGGACCACTGCTGGTCAGCTGGGAACGGATACTGTGCCTGCTGGTCGCCACCCTGCACTCCCTGGAGGGATTCTACCGTGCCGACTTTGTGCAGCCGGCGGATCTGCTCTTCATCTGCCACCACAAGGAGTACATAGAGCTCTTCGATGGCTACACCAAGGCCTATTGCGATGTCTTCTCGGTGAACGGCTTTGGAGAGGCGGTGGCCGCTATCGCTGGACTCAATAGCCCGCTGGCCGAGCTCAACGAGGAGAGCTATGTGACGCGCCTGTTCCAGCAGCCATTTAGTATATACCAGCTTTTTGTCCAGTTTATGGAGCTGCTGGTGAGGACGCAACCGGAATACGGAGAGCATCGGGTGGCCTGGACGGAATTTGCGCGGCACAGCTGCATCAGTCAAGAACTGGCGGTGAATACCAGGGATTTTTGGAGCAGCAATGATCGGAATCCACGAATCGTTCAGTTCCGAAGGCGCCAGCGAAGAGTAATCCTAACGTCAGCCCTGGTGCCCCTTAAGTTGGTCACCACTGGCATCAGCATGTCCAGCAATAGCTTCATCCTATTTTCCGACTTCCTATGCCAAGTGGGCGGCAACTCACTGTACTCATATCCCCTGACCACACTGTGGGTGTGGACGGAGGGCGACCTGTGCCTCAGGCTGACCACGCCCGAAAAAAGCTTTCTGGTGGCCACTCGCACCCAGGAGATGCGCAAAGTATGGCTTGACCAGCTGCAGTCCAGTATCGTTGCATCGTTGGGCAGGCCGATGGGGAGTTCGGTGCCCAGTGCCCGATCCACGGGCTACGAATTCAGCCGGGAGCATCCGAAGTTCTCGCGGGTGAAGGCGTGTGGCACCTGGAGGAAGGGCGTAATGCACGGAAACTGCTATCTGGAGTATCCCGACGGGAGTGTATACTGCGGGGAGCTGAATCACGGGGTCATTGAAGGTGAGTTTTTTGTATCTTTTGTGAAATATATCCCTACTAATGTTCGCTTTCAATCTGCAGGCTATGGCAAAATGGTGATTCCCTCAACGGGTCTGTACGTGGGCCACTTCAAGGGCGGCCGCTTTCACGGCCATGGCGTCTACGAACTGCATTGCAAGGATGCGCCGGAGAGCGAGATATACGAGGGAAACTTCTGCGAGGGCCTGTTCCACGGCCACGGAATGATGCGAAACAACCGATACATCTACGTGGGCGAGTACCAGGCTAATGCCCGCTGCGGCTACGGTGTGCTCGAGGATCTGGTGAGCGGCGACAAGTATATGGGCATGTTCGCAGACAACAAGCGGGCGGGCATTGGCAGCTGTATAACGAATCGCGGCGACTATTTCGAAGGCAACTTCGCCGGCGACGATTTGCTGGGCAACGGAGTGGCTGTCTTCGAGAACGACTACTACTACGAGGGAGAGCTCACGCTGCACGGCCCAAATGGACGGGGAGAGTACTATATGCCCTGCGGAGAAGCGGGCAACATTAGTGTCTCGATGGGAGCCAATGGGGAGTCAGATGACACCTGCGAACTGATCGGAAACAAGATGTTTGGGCAGCTCAGCGGCAGCTGGGAGACCGTGCGCATACAGGCAGGCGAACTGGTTCTAAATCGGCGGTTTCCAAAATACCCAAGGTAAGTCGATGACTTCTCTTTGAAATAAGATTCTTTATTTAACATTTTTTTTATTAATTTCAGCTCTCTGGGCCGCCAGGTGGTGGATCACAATCGCAAGTGGCGCTCGCTGTTCAACAACTTCGAGACGGACCTGGCCAACTGCACGGCGAGCAGCAATCCATCCTCTGCCCCTGGAGGTACCCTAAGGAAGTCCTCGAAACCCACGCTTAGCACGGGACAACTCTGGAACTGCATTGCCGTGTACATGAGCAAGCAGAGGGCTAGGGAAGGTGCCAAGCCGGGAAACTACTTCAACAATATTCTGCTCAGCTTGCCGCTGCCGCAGAAGGCATCTTCGCCCTTAGCCAAGGCGCGGACCACAACGAACGCTCTAAGCAAGCTGCAAACGGAGGCGGCTTCGGCTTTGGACTTTCTGGGATTTCCGCCGCGCCGCATTCATTCCCAGGAAACACTCAACAGCAAGCCCGGGGGACTTCAGCGGGCCGACAGTTTACTCTCAATGGGACACAACTCAACGCGGGATTTAGATACGAGTAGCCTGGCCAGCTTCCAGCTTGACCAGAGCCTCCTCAACAGCACTTTTAATGGCGACGAATCCAGTACGCTGAACGAGAGCTTCGCTAACCTGAGTCACAACAACAACAACAATAACAACAACGGCATCTCGAAGCAGAAGAACAGCAGTGATTGCTCCATCACCTCGACTGCATCGACGACGAGTGCAATGCTGGATCAGGTGCCCAGCTTTGGCATGGCCACCACGCTGACGGATCAAGACTTGGCCTCAATCCGACTGTACCTGGAGCAAGCTTTTAAGGATCGACATCATCCACTGTACGCGCTGAATGAGCGCATTGCGAACTGTTTCCACTACTCATATGGCTATTGGAAGGTCAAGCCCACACCGATTCTGGCCAAGCAGGCGATGCGGGAATGGGAGTCCATATCAAGACGCATTTACCGATTTGTGCGCAAGATGTTTCCCGCCCTGCCGGAGGACTACTGCCACCTAGAGGGCAGCAAAGAGGTGATATCGCACATTACGCTGCTCTACCCGCTTGTGCTCTCGGAGGGCATATACTCCACCCTTTTTGTGTTATACGCGAACAAGTACAGCCGCAAGGACGAGATGTATCGGCAGAATCTAAACCATGCCGAGAAGCTGAAGGATCAGGAACTCGTCGAACTAATGGGCCATGAGAGGTATTAACTGAAACTCTATTCAGTAACAAATTGTTCATTACTTGCGATTCTTTACAGTTTTCTCCAGACCGTGATGCTGGATCCAAAGTTTGAGGAGTCCGTGCAGACATTGAAGCAACTGCAGGAGAAGTTTAGTCCCCAGGACATGTTGACTGTGATACAGCGCAGCACGCAGCTGCTGACCGAGGCGTACGAGCACGCCATGTCGGGTGAGTCTTCATTCAGGACCGAAATCTAAGATTTTCCGTTAATTATTCCCAATTCACAGCCAATGCCGCCCAGTTGAATGCGGACAACATGATTCCGCTTACCATGCTCACGATGCTGCGTGCTGCGGTGCCCCATTTGGGTGCGGAGCTGGCATTGCTGGATGATCTGACGGGCCCCAATTTTCAGGCCGAAATGAATGGCATGGCTGGCTACTGCTACACCACCTTAAAGGCGGCTTACGAATTCGTTACCTTGCGGGCTTTGCAACAGAATCCCTGAAGCAGTCTGCTGTAATATGTATTTCCCTCTGTTTTTTTGTTTTGTGCATTTGTTAAAAGGAGTGATTGAATTAGTTGCTCAAGGTTCGGTTACCGTTCTAAAATCTACACGAAAACCGCTTGAAAAGGTGTCTGAATGGAGCCACAATCGTAGGAATAATTAAGAGTGAGGCACTGTAAGGCTAAGATAAGTGAACTTTGAAATCGTATATAACTCTGTATATACTTTAGCGACGAAACTCCCTCATAGGCTAGCGGGCCACGATTCTGTACAGAAGCAAATAGTGAATGTGTATCTATATCTGTATGTATCCGAATTAATCTGTTTTATATATTCTAAGGCAACAACACATAAACATTCCGATTATTCACCAAACCAAATAAATTATCTTCTGCATAAATTAAGCGGTTTTCAAGGCGTCAGTGAAGGGTTTTATGTCCTCGTCCGTTGGAAAAAGAGCCTTTTCCAAGTGCGCGGTAAAGTGGCGCTGGTCCAGCTTGTAGATGATGTACTTTTCGGGAAAAGTCGTGCCCTCCTCGTAGTTGTACACCAGCACAATGGGATCTTTTTGCTTGGCGATCTTGCGCTTGATCAAGAAGGCCACTGCGTAGGTGGCCCGTAACAATACCTCCCTTTTGTATTCGGTGGCTTGTTTGCTGTAAAATGGCAGCATCGTGACGTTGTGGTAGATAGTTACATAGTCTTCAGCGGAGCGCAAAGAGCTGACGAATATGATCGGTGCCTGGGGCCGGAAATGGGCAACCTTCTGCGCCATCCTGGTGGTCACACCAATCACCACAATGGCGACCGCATTAACCTGCATGGAGGCGATAACAACAGACTGCGCCAGGCTATCTGCTCCCGTATGGGAGCGATCACAATACGGCGCCTTGGCCAGCGCCTCGGGGCCGATCTGCTGGAAGATGGCGTCCTGCAGGAACCGGAAGTAGTGGTTGTGTTTCGGCGGGGGGCAGGAAACCATGTACTTGTCCGGATAGTAAAATGCATAGTAATAGTGCGCCGGATCTACGCGAAGCTTTTGCTCGTCCAATAGCCGCGGATCGAAGATGATCGGCTTCTGTGAAGCGTAAGCCATCTGCATGAAGCACTCGGCGTCGGGACAAAGGTGCATGATGTCCGGAACAATCGCGGGTGGGGCTAGCTCTACCAGGAAGCCATCGTACCGCTTGGCCGCCCAGTTGAGTTCGCCGTCGCAGCCCTGTATCTCGTTGAGGAGCACCCTGGCGTACAGTCGCATACCGTCGCAGTGCATAACCTCCATCGATTGCTCCAGATCATCCAGATATTTCGGAGTGCCCACAATGTGCGAAATGACCACATTCAGGCCCACCTCGCGAGCAAAGGTCAAATCCTCTAGCTCCTCGTACGAGACTTGGAACCGATTGCACCTGGCCGGGAACAGGACAGGCATATAATCGTAGAGCGCCCCGCCTTTGGCCACACAACATTTGATATCGTCCATATCGGCACTGCGTACCATTAGCTGGATTTCTTCACCGATGAGGATGAAGTCATATTGCCGCACATCCATGAGTAGGAATCGGGCGTTCACGTAAATAGTCTGTTCAGTGCACCGGTCCGAGAAGGTACGATCCACCGTCAGGATGACCTCCTTACCCTTTTCCAGGTTCACAAACCGCTCACCGCTCTCATTAGCGAGAATCAGGGGACTCAATGTGCCGGTGTATTGGTGGCGAGGCGATAGCTTCGCCATGATGGAGGACACCACCGGGAAGCCGTACTCCTTCGACACATTGATCTCTGCCTCGCGCAACTTAACGATCAGGCTCTGGTTGTCATGCTGGGTGCCGTGGGCAAGGTTTATTAAGAAGCAGCGGACACCGTTTACTGAAATTATTGAAAATACTCAACTTAAATATAGGTAAACCGATAATATAAAGAAAATTCTATTGCTAGCCCTTTGATTGCGAAGGCATTGCTATAGCAATCCAGCATTTTTTACTCACTCAGATAATTTTGGAGTCCCTGGCCACAGGCGACATTTACGGACAGCTCGATGCATTTGCGATTCTCGTTGGGATCTGTGGCCAGCGGAGTGGTCAATATCTCAAAGCCACTGAAGTAGTTCTGCCAGCGATCTGGCTCGAAGGGCAACAAACACAGTTCCTGACTCATCTCCTCATTGCCCGCATCCTCATCTATCGTATCGTCTCCACTGGACCCTACGGAGATTTTAGAGTCGATCATCCAGACATCACTATCGTTGGCAGCGATGCTGCCATCCTCGTCATAGCCAAACAGTTTATAGAGGGTCTGGCGCCGCTGAATGCTCGCCAATTGACTCTTGGCCCGCTGCAGCTTCTCCACATCCACGGAGATGATCCGAAACTTCAAGAACATGTCGTCCATGATCGACGTTAGAGGCGGTAGGCCTTTATCTTCATTATCATTGTCATTCTCATCGTCGGACATTGTGGAAAATTTTTGGGCAAATTATAAACGAAAGTGTGTATGTTAAATTTGTTCGAGATTTTGTAGCTTTGAGTTTGTATCTACAGATTTACAAACGATGATTTGATTGTGGTCTATAACTAATATAATGTTCAAAATTCCAATGAATACAATCTATGGGAACTAACCCCCCAAGAGAGATAAATCTATCCTAGCTTCCGCCTTTAATTCCAAAGTTAGAAGTAATCAAATCAAAGAAACCAAGGATTATTACATTTTTAAAGAATTCGGAGGAAAAAATAAACACATGAAACTTAGCGGAAGCTTTCAAATCAAACGATAATTGAACAATTATTTCTGTGCCATTAGCCACGCGTACGTGCAGCTATAAAATTACATAATGCTCCTCAGCTGCAGCCTGCAGCTAGTTAACCGCATTAAAGTCCCAACCAAATCGGAATTCGAACCCGAGTCCGAATCGGATTCGACCGCTTTCGAACCCGGGAGTTTTTTTGTTTATAGTTTTCCCTGCCCTTTTGCCACCCATGCATTCCCATTTCCACTCCCCCTTTTGGATTCTCCAGTGATAAAAAGAAACCGCAATTGGAGGCGCAGGTAAGTTAGGGCCAAAGTAGCTGCTGCTGCTCCTTCGGCTGTTTCCAATTTTTGTTTATTTCCGTAATTTATTTGCCCGTCTTGCCTGAAGGCGAAAATGTTAAATTTAGCATCGAGCGTCAAGTGAAATGTTTACAATGTGAGAGAAAGTTAAATGGTAGAGTGGGTGGGGCCGGAAAGTAGGGAGCCATGGACCCAAACTAAGCGTTTTAGAATCTTTTCGGAATCTTATTTCCGCGCCGGAGCCCCGCCCGCCCGCCACTTGAGGCCCCGAGGAAAAAAAGGGAAAACATAAACATCCAGGAATGTTTAGAGAATAAAAATGTAGCTCTCCTTGTGTATTTCCCCCCTTTGTTGTTTATTTTTTGCCCCGCCGCCAACTGACAGATACACCGGCTGACGGAGGCTGAGGCCCGAACCGGGGTCTGCTCTGGCTGGAGGACTGGGTGTGGCCGCGGCCGTGTTTAGACTAAGCAGCCGATCATCATCGGACTGCGGAAAGTGTAGAATTCTTCCCGCTCGACTGCGAAAATTGCTTGAACTTTGACGCCGAACTGCACTCATCGATTCGTTTGTTCGCTTTCCCCCTTTTTTTCCGTTTTTAGACACGGATTTTTCTATGCCAGGCGGAGTGGGTGGATGTGCCTCTAGCTGGGGGTGTGGGTGTGGGTGCGAGGCTGGAGTGGGTGGTGGACGGTGGGGCTGCCCATCTGCTGCCATTGAGCAACATAAATTGCCCGGCTCCTTGGCTCTGCTCTGCTCGGCTCGGTTCGGTTCGTCGGATCGCTCCGATCGTTGTTCCTCTGCACTTGAGAGCAGCCCCAGCAGCAGCAGCAGCAGCCATCTCTCGCGCCCTCTCTTTCCACTTTCCTGCCAGCCGTCTCTTTTCATCGCCCTGCTCGTCCATTTTCATTTCGTGAATAGAATTTTCTAAATGTCTTTGAGTTTTCAAAATTTTGGAGCGTAGGTGCAGTGCGTCGCGAAGCGTCAGCGTGTACGGTTCGCTTTTAAGGAAAATCCACAAAAACGTTCGGTTAATTAAATAGAATAAAATAAAAGGAACAATATACACCTGATCAAACACAAAGATCCTAAAACAAAAAAAAACTAAAAAAAGAAGAAAATTGTTTGCATTTGTGACGCTGTGAGGAGGAGTTCTGATATTAAGAAGAGGATCCTTTGCGAGAGACTTCCTGCGGAAGTGGGCGTTTTTCCGCCACTGTTGCCAAGTCCCCATATACACCAGCACCACACCCACACACAGGCAGCACACCACACACAGTGGCGATAATTTTTCATCTTTCCAATACCCCACTCGACTGGCAAAATATTCGCTTCTGCCGTTTGGCTAAAAATATTTAAAAATCCAAAAATCCACTCGCGTCGCCTGGCCTGGCGGCTGGCCGCTTCAACCTACTACGGCCGTCCGCCTGTTTTTCATAATTTTCAGTTGAGTTTTATTTATTTATCCTATACATACTCGCACGTCCACAGTCCACGGTCCGCAGTATTGCCTTTTTCTTGTTGTTTTCTGACTGTCGAAAGTTTTGCGCTTTCTGCGCTGCTCATTTCATTTGGCATGTCGTCGTTTTTGTTTATTTCACGCCGCCCCCCGCTAGATTTCCCCCTTCGACTTCCCAGTTCCGTCCGGCTTTCCACCCTTGGCCGTGCAGTTTTCCTGACGCAACACTCTTGGCAGATTTTTTCGCGGCTTTTGTCTCCATGATGTCCCAGCCCCGTGAAACAAATCACAACTTAATGGGCAGCCTCCATCCCGGCGGTGGTTTACAACTTCCTTGGCCAGATATCCGAATAGAAATATATATGCATATGGTAAAATGAACATATATATATATTGGTGTATATATATTTGGTAGTTGGCATCGGAAGACAGCTGTGTGCATTGGCAGATGCCATCAGCATCATCATGATCATCGTCCATTGCGTATGTGGGGGAAGTCCATAAAAAAAAGAAACCAAACCAGCACACAGTTATAAAAATAAAACTATTTTCGTATGGCCCGTGCGCATATAGACGCTCGATCATTAGACATTCGAATCGGGATCGGAGGCCCCAGTCAGCGCAGCCTCTTGGCACAGTTTTCCAGAGAGCACACAGATCGGTCCATAAATCAATCGAACCAAATTAAATTAATTCAATATCTAAACAAGCGAAAACACAAGAAGCAATCTCATCTCATCACGGTGCCATGTGTGCTGATGGCTATATCTCGCAAATATCGAGTATATATATACAGTGTAACGTCTATATAAATTCTAGTCGATTTGTCTTTTTCCGCTTACTGGCGTTTTATTCGAGCAACGACAGGAAAGGGAAAAAGGCGTATTTACTATGAGTTTGGCCATCAAGCATCTATATTCTATGACATATATACAGGTGAGTATATAGCAGCTAAAGGATGATGCACTTTTGCGTAGGATATACCATATTTCATCTGGCTAATCAAAGTCAACGGCTTCAGCGATGCAGGCAACTCATTTGGCGGATCATTTGCCATCATTATCTTGAAAAATATTCCCGCGATCCTAATTAAGATTTTGAGACGGATTCTTTAATGTTTTTTTAACAGAATTTTTTGATGAATGTGAACAGGAGCAATGGGAAGAAAATTAGGTAGTAAAAATCATAAACGACATGGTTTTATAAATCACAAAAAAACAAAACGAAAAACCAAAACAGTGGCCAACACCCAATGAGTAATTCCCTAAAATAACAAAAGCTGAAAATATGTGTGTTTGTTCTCATTAAAACTGAACAATATTCGGAGCTTCTAGTTTCACAAGAACATATCAAGACCACCGGCAAGAAAATTTACAAACGCCGAGATCGAATTCCTTAAAATCAGCTATTTAGTTTCGATTTAAATCTTTCAATTGCTTTGAATATGTTCTGCATTTTTGGTTTCCCAATTCCGATTAATATGGAATATGAAATTACTTGGCAGTCCGAACAAAGAAATATTAAATATTTAAGAACCGAATCTTGCCAGATTTCCCCCGGCGTGGCTATGGTGAAATTTAACAAATTGCTCTGGGCCACGGCGGCAGCAGAACCAATTCAGATCCAAATCGGGGGGCATTCTTCCATATTTCTGTAGCGTTTCAAATGAAACGAAAATTAAATGTAAAATTTATTGTTGCATAAACAAAATGCCGAGAAACCGACCGCATCCAAATCGAACGATGCGTATGTGGCACCTTTAAGTATTCCTCGGCCCCTGCTCTCGATCGGTCCAACCATCCATCCAACCCAGCAGCCCCATCCTCTTGCCCATATGCCCCCAACATCTTCATCTTCTCCTGACCGACCCGGCGGCTGCTGCTATGTGGAACGCTTATAGTATGGAAGGCTGGAGAGGATGGAAATGGAGGTGGAGATGGAGGCGGAGGTGGAGAACTTAGTGCTGCCTCATGCCCAGTGGCCAAAAATAACATCAATGAGGGCAAGGCGCGGAGACGGACGCCGTGTGTTTGCTTTGTTTATAGTTTTCGTGTAAACAATTGCGAACGGAAAAACCGAGTTCCCGGCGTGTTCATGTTCGAGAAAAATGAAATCTGGAAAATACCCAAAAAATAGAAAACCGAAGCGATTCGAAGCTAAAATCATACTGAAGAGCAGGGAGCAAATGAGGAGCTCATTTTCTGTTCTAATCGTGATTTTCTTTTAACAAAAATTTGCTAGATAAATGATTTTTAAATGGAAAGTATGCTCTATCATTAAGTAAAGATACCTCTTAAGAGTCAGATTAAAATTTTAGTTTGTAATTATCATTCCTTAATCCAGACCTGGATATTTTGTAGCTGAAAGTTCATCCTCAAGTTACTATACAAATTATTATTTTTAACATGTTGAATATGTTTAAAAATACAGATTAATTTATTAGATTTTGTTCCCTAATTTTTAACGAATTAAGGTCATTTCAGGTACATTCAGACCCTGTTTCCAGAGGGAACATAAATTATGAACATTGAATTGCAGGCAGGAATTCAGATGTGCAATGGATGGACTGGGAGATGGCAGATGGGTCTCTGGACGCGGCAAGAAGCTTGCTCTTTAATTAATTCTTAGAACGGGTTTCCAGTAAATGCCCCCGAACCCATATTGTACATATGGCGTGTATGTAAGTGTCTGGATATTGGCCAATAACCGGTAAACAAGGCGACCAGCAATTCCGATATCAATTCCATTTTATTTTTGGCAATATAAAGAGCTGTCGCCGCTGGCTCAGAGTCAAATCAAAGTCAGACTTTCAGCCAGACAGACAGAGCAGCAGCAGCAGCATCAGCATGTTCAAGATCGTGAGTATAGCGGCCTTCCCAAGGATTATCTCATACCCAAGTCATCATTTCGCCAGGTCTTCATTTCCCTGGCCATTTGCTTGGTCGTCGTTCTAAGTGCTCCGGTAGAGCACGAGGACGCTCAGCCACCAGTGGCCATTCTGGAGTCCACCCACGAGAAGCACGAAGATGGATCCTACAACTTTTCATACCTGGGCGAGGACGGCACCCACCGCCATGAGGAGGCTGTGGTGAGGAACCAGGGCACTGAGAATGAGTACCTCGAGATCAGCGGCTCCTACTCCTATTTCGATGCCAATGGCAAGGAGGTGGTGGTGAATTACAAGGCCGATGACCATGGATTTGTACCCGAGGGTGGAGCCATCCTACCCCAGATTTCTTTGGCCGCTAAGCAAGTCAGCGAACAAGTATCGCAGCCGGATCTGGACTATGATAAGCCCCCAAAGGTCTAATAAAGGAATGACATTAATGGAATTTTATTGTGGGTATAAATGGGGGATAAAGAAATGACATCTTGGGATTGGAAACTGACAGCAAATCCCAAGAGAGCACTCAACATAAATAAATCTCAAACATAACAATTTTGATGACATTCCAAATAGGCAAAGTATTTTTAGGCTCTCCAAACATATGTTTTATATAAATCAGAACTAATTATGCTGAGCTCTAAATGGAGAGTGTGGGTTTATATTGGTATTTTAATTAAGAAAATAAGTTAAAGTTGATATGTAAGTCTTAGTGGAATTGCTTAATGTTTTTGGAGAATACTTTAAGGAATTCGTTGAAATGAGCATTTTTACTTAATAAATTTTTTTAAAAACCATTGGGACAATTTATTTCATTTGTCAACGAATATATCTTCGTTCGAAATATATACTATTAAAAACAAATATTTATATTAAATTAAGACTTTGAGTTCTTGCTTTTGAAATTCATTTACCTTTATCATTAAAAGTTCATAAATTTAATAGAGGAGCTTACCTTTTTATATAATAATATTAATAGTATAACTTCAATTAAATTCCATAATATTTAAACAGTATTTAAAATTTTACTTTCTTCATTTAATGCAGAAACAATTTCAACTACAAAATAATAGCTAGAGGACCGCCTGCTCGGCCATCCTGGGGTTCGTATAAGTTAACAGTGCGCTGAACAAATTGAAAATACAAAAATACAACTAAGGACGAAGGGGACGGGGAAATAGGGTTCAGGATTGGGCCGGGGACATTATTATAATACATAAAAGCTCAGATATTAAATTAAAAACAATGCAATAAATAAGATTGGAATTGGGATCACTTCTTCACCGGCGTGGGCGGTGGCGATCGATAGGAGTTGACCAGACCGCCACCCGAATTGGGTTTGCGGGTCTTCAGGCGGTTCTGGAGCGTCTGGAGCAGTCCGGCGAGCACATCGTGGTTGGGTATCTTCTTGGCAAAGAGCAGGCGCTTCACGGAATCGTCGTAGGTGAGCAGGGCCACCATGTTTTGGAGCAGGAAGCACTGGCAGTACTCCAGCAGTCGATTGGCATTGTAGACCTGGAAAAACCAAGACCATTAAGAGATTCCCATCTCCACAATTAAAGAAGCCTTGTGAAAACCCACCTTGGCGTGTATGTACATGGCCACCACATTGTCCACATCCACCATTTCGGAGCAGCGTGCCTCTGTGTAGCGGAGTAATCCCTCCAGCTGGAAGAAACTGGCAGCTGCCATCAGCTCGAGGACATCGCCGTGAGCCACATCCAGGGAGTTGCAGCCGCCGCTGTAGAGGAACTGCATCACCAGCTGGAAGATGTGGTAGCGGATATCGTTGATCTGGACCGTGGGTGTAGAGCTAGCCTCGCTCAGCTTGGAGCTCAGCATGCTCTGGAAGCGGGGTGAAGCTGTGACCAGGACGATCTTGTGTCCGTAAAAAATCTTGCCTTCGACTCTGTAAAATTAAATTAGCGAACATTTATTATTTTTCCGAGATCAATTTAGTCCATTTAATTCACCCACCTGAAGGTAACATCGCTCAGCTCTGGATTGTTAACGAACTTGGGATCGATCCGTGATCCCTGTACAGGTTGCAGGGCCGGTTGCTCCTTGACCGGCGGCAGGGTCTCCCAGCCGAAGCAGGTGGCAAAGATATCGGCCAACAGCAGGGTGGTGCCCTCGTTCTTGTTTCGGAAAATATTGAACAGCAGCGGCAGGCACTCGCTGACGAACTGGGCGCTGTAGTCGTCGGGACAAACCTGCAGGAAATCCTGCAGGAGCTGATCTATCACCGCGTCCAGTCGCAGGTCATGAGCTGCCGACAAGGCGTGCATCCAGCAATGAAGGGTCCAGGGCACACCCAGTTTACGTAGCTCAATTGTGATGTCTAGAGACGAAAGGGCATTATGAATTGGTCATTTTCACAAAGAAATTAATAATATTTATACAAATTAAAGTTTTATATTTTAAACTTTAGTTAGTTGACAATTTTATATATATTTTTTGATCTGCTAAAGTTATTAATTCCACTTTAAACTCATCTGATTCATTTGGCAGACGATAAATCTTATTTGAAGCTCAAAGGCCCAGACTTAACTTGTAAACAAAGCTCTTGCAACGGTTTCTCAACATATCCGGTTTTCAAATTATATTTTGACTAATTTTAAGACGAGCTTAAGCCGATTTAATGAATTAGAAAATCATTAAAAACAGATTGAATCACTTAATCGGTCATTGCGTTCCTTTTGATTTGAATTTTAAATCATTGGATATACACTTTGGGTCATTGAAGAATTTAATAAAAGGTTTATTTAAGAAATAAGTGAATTCAAAAAGGTAAACATCCAATTTTCAGGCCTACAAAATTCCTAGGATTGCAAAAATATAAGATTCTCAAAATATATCTTATTTCAAAAACCTCTGACATTGTTTTAAACTAATTAATAATTTACATAAATTTAATTTGAAGCAAAGTTTTTAAGGAAACTTACCCAAATGATTATTCTCGGCGCTGTGGTACATGGCCTCCTGGAGTCGCTTGATTTGCGTCTTGTTCAGCAGCGGCAGCAGATCCTCGTTATTTCCATTGGCACTCACACTGCCAGGTCCACCGGCTCCTCCTCCACCCCCTGCTCTCACTCCCCCCACATCGCCCTCGGCCAGCATCTCCTCCAGCGAGAGCACATCCCTCGTTCCGGGTGAGACGGGATGGGTGAGCAGCTTCCGAAGACACGAGCGATGTCCATGGGCTGCTGCCACGGAAATGGCGCAGAAGCAACCCTTCTGCGCGGATCCAGCGAAGCACAACGAGTCCTTTTGCTGGGTGGACATGAAGGCATTGGCTCCATGGGCCAGAAGCAGGGCCACAATCTCCAAATTGCCCGTTCCGGCAGCCAACTGCAGGGGCGTCAGGGTGCACTTCTCCTCGCTGCTCCGAGCGCCGCCCTCGACCTTGCCACCCCGCTCCAGAAGAATCCTCAAGGCCACATAGTTGGCCCTGCTGGCAGCAAAGCTCAGCGCCGTCCAGTGCTGGGTGTCCGATTGGATTGCCGGATGGCCAGGGCTACCGGACGGCGGCACCTCCACGTTTGGATCGCAGCCGGCGTCCAGGAGCGCGTGCAGAGCCACCTCGTCATTCCGGATGCTGGCGATCATCAGGGCGGTCAGTCCGGCGCTGTTTTGGGTATCGTAACGCGTCGTGGGTGGCAGCAGCTGGGCGGCCTGGGCCAGGAGCTCTGCTCGTCCGGTTAGAAGAAGCTGGTGGGAAAAGGGGGGAAATTAAGCACTCCTGATCTTCATCTGCTCCCAAGAAAAGTACTCACCTTGAAAGCTACTCCAATGGTGGCTCGCCTGCCCAGTTCCGAGGTGTCTTCACCGATACCAATCCCGATGCTGCTGACAACCGGCGAGCTGCAGCTGCTGCTTCCCGTGCCCGTACTCGTCGAACTGGCGGCGGGAACATTGTTGAAGTGCGTCTTCTTGGTGGGCAGCTCCTCGTCGTGCGCCACCGGGCGGATGGGGCAGTCTACGCCGGGTAAGAGCAAGCGTGCGGCCTGCATAATGTCATCCTTGTCAATCATAACGGCGCTCCGATGCTCGGCATGGGCAGCGGCCACTCGTAGCCACTCGGCAAGCGGCGGCAGCACCACATAGGCACGCTCGTAGCAAAGCTCCTGGACATGGTGCCCCGCTGAGGCAGAGCCACCACCCGCACCCGGAGCTGCAGCCGGTGCCTGACCAGCGTTGCAGCCCGAGGCAGCCAGTAGCTCTGTGTGCTCCAGTTGGGAGCAGCGCATGAAGTAGAAGAGAGCAGCCAGAGCGGAGCCAGAAAGGGCGGCGGCCAGCTGGAACTCCTGTTGCGTGCGCAGCGCCTTCTCCTTCAGCTCCCGTACACTACCCACGCAGGTGGCCAGCGAGGAGGCACTGGCCCATCTCGGCAAAGCCAACGCCCCACTGGCCACGCGACCGGCATTTAAGTGGGCGAAGGGCTGCAGCAGACCCCACACGTCGCCGGAACTGGCTATGCTCTGGTCCAGGGCAGCCGCAGTGCTTCCGTTGCACTGCAGTGCGATCTCCTCCAGCAGATTCTCGATGCCGGCGCATAGGTACACCGCCGCGTACTCGTGTATAAACTTTCCCAGTCGAGCATCCGTCATCCAGCGGTAGAAGCGACCCACCGACAGCTGAAGTCCCGCTCTGGCGGATTTGCTCTGCTTAAGGGCGCTCTCGCCGGGCACAGCGAACATAGCAGCGGCCCGAAGACAAGCCTTTGTGCAGGAGTCCGCCAGCGAGGAGCTAAGCACCACACGCAAGGCGCCGGCCACTTCCTGCTTGGAGCAGAGGCCTATGCCCGCCGAAAACCGTTGAATTTCGCGGGCAATCCTTACCAGCGCTCTCTGGAGGAGATATCCCAATCGGGAGACTGCCTCCACGGCCAGGTGCTCCGCCTGCTGCTGGCAACGTCCGTTGCGGAGCACTCTCAGGATACACGGCTGGCTCCAGGGCGGATGCTGAAGCTCCACCAGCCGGTTGTGCGAGTCCACCCACACAAACTCGTCCGCACTGGTGCTGGTCACCACGGTCTCCAGCGAGGAGTACCTGCCCAGGCGGCGGGCCGGCTCCGAGCTCTCCGACCCGGCGCTCAGGCTGCTATAAGTGCTGCTACTCGTCTGGGAGCGCAGCGTAAGCATGGCGAGCTTGATGTCCTCCAATCCGGTTCCACTCCACGGGGCCTTCCCCGCTGGCATGATGCCACGATGGCGCCGCGACCTAGTGCTCCTGTTGGTCACCCCAGCCGCCAGTCTATCCTCGGGAAGCGGTCCCAGGGTCATTCCTCCAGCCGGCGAGGAGCTGTGACCACCCGTATCCGACATGCTGGCATGTCCGGAGCTGCGATTCTCATCCGAGGAGCTGTGGCATTCCTGCACTCGCTGCAGCGCCCGGAATTGGTCGTGCTGGTGCGTCCTAGCTGGCGAGGAGTTCGCCGCCGTTGTGGGTATTCCAAGCGTGGGTCTACTGGGTGAGACCTGGTTCAAACTTCCGCTCAGCTGCGGCGGCTGCGACTTCACCGGAGTACTCTGAACGGTTAGGCGCGCTGGACCCGCCACTGCTCGCTGTGGAATCAGGGCCTTGGAGGCGGACACGGGTGATGTCAACTGGCTGCAGGAGCTCACTAGCTGGGATCCGGGGCTGGATACCACCTTGTGGGGGATGCTCTTGTTGTTGTTGGGCTGTTGGGCCAGTTCCTTGAATACCCGAGGCGCTGGTGTGGCCATGGCCACCGCCAGTCCCTTTTGGAGGCCTCCTCCATGTGGCGTCTGTGAGTGGGACTGCTGCTGCGACTGCTGCTGTTGTGGAGGGGACTGGAGCTGTAGTGGCGGCACGGGTGGCAGGCCGGTAATCTGACTGGGAGCGGGTAGCTGGCTGAAGTTGGGCGGCAGGTTGCCAGTGGGTCTGTAAAATTATAGAAATTAGATTTTGAGATTAGATAAAATGTAAAAAATATTTATAATATAATTTAAACAAAAGTCTTAGATTTAAAAGACACAAGTTCGTTGCCTAAGTCATTTGTTTTGACCACAGTTTGAACTGCAGCTTGTAGGGCAGAGAAAAGAGAGGGAAAAAGTTTAGTATGAAAATCTATCAAATCTATCGCGTTCTTTCCCTCCCTTTCCTTACGCCCACAAGCTGTAGTTCAAACTGTGGCCGCTTGATGGCGTTTTCGTACATAGTCGTTCTGCAGTCAAGTTCGTTGCCTAAGTCTTTTGTTTTTCATTTTTTATTTGTTGTTAAGTTTATTATTTGTTATTAAGTTTTGTGGTAAAATAAAATAAAAAAACTTAATTGTGTTTTATTTAGTTTCAGAAATTAATTAATTCTTTTTACAATACGTAAAACTAAATTAATATATATGAAAAACTTAAATTGTATTGTTTTTTATTTAGTTTTAGGAGGTGTGCATTTCTTATTTTTCCTGCTTTCAAATTTAAAAAAATTAGGAACTCAGCTGCTTCAAGCAAACATTTATGACATTTAAATCGTAAAATCAATACTTAATCTTCCATAAGATGCTATCTCTGCCACACCTGATATCATTCTTTATAATTAATATCTGCCAATTAAGAAACTTTTATTTGCATAGCAAAATCATAAATATATTTTAAATATTTTCGCAGCTAAGCTGACCCATTTCTGGGCCCATAAATGATGCAACTCATTAAGATTCCACTAAAGAAGCCCGGTTAAGATAAACAAAGGCTTTGGCTAACGGACAGACGGGAGAGATGTCACCTCGACGCTAATCTTTGTTCACACAGACTTGAGAGTCTTCTTGTTAGTCGCGGGCCAAACCCGGAGCAGTGACACCTAATTAAAAGTAGAGGTAGTTGGGAGACATAAAAATATATATAAAATAGGCCTTGCTAAGTCGGCAGCTTGGTGTATGCTAAATTTGTGTCAAATGCTTCTGAAAACATGGTGAATACTCTACACATTTAAAGGGCTTCTTTGAAGCTAATAAATATGTAAATGAAGGCAGTGAGTTCTGTGAATTGTAATACGTACATTTTAAGATATTTTAATATTGTTACGAATTTATCAAAGAGAACCATAGGGCCCATTTTTGTATTTAATTTTAAATATTTACAAACCCTTCAAAAAAATCATAAATCCCTTCTAAAAACAAGGGCATAAAACACACTTAATTTCTTCTTTAGCTAAACATTTCCTTTTGTTTCGGAAAGTGGGTTGATCTTCGTTCTCACAATTCTTGCCACCATCCATGAATCTCATCTTCCAGCTGGGCTTGGTTGTCGCAAAATAAAAAGCGATATTAAAAGCCAGTTACGATTTTTTATTTGCATGTGACTAAGTTAGTTGTCCGCAAAATCTCTTCATTCTTTGTGATTTCTGACCATTGTTATCGCTTAAATTTCTGTCTATCCCTCTGACTATATCTATGCTGTAACTTGAGCTGTGATTGACCCAAATTCGAAGCTTCGCGATAGCTAGACGCATGTTTTATTGTCTTTCCTGACAATATGGCTCTAATATCTTTAATACAGATCTTCTGTTCTGTGCTAAACACAATTTATACGCGGAATTTTGCATTTCTTAGGAGTTCTGTTATTATGATCTAATTCTGAACTTGAAACTTGATTGGGCTTTGGTTATCGAACAGTGACCTTAGCGTTGCGGTTTATTTATTTGATAGTTAGGAATTTCATATTGAATTTAATACAAGCTATGTTATTGTTTTACAACATTGAAGATGTAGATTATATAATTTAATTATTAGTTATTTAAATTATAAAGAAGCCTTAAACCTTTCTACTTCAGCCTTAATATTGCATTTCAAATGATCTATTATATTTAAAAGGAAAAACAATAAACCTTATCAACTTAGTTTCTGTACATTCTTACAAAATTTAAATTAAGTACAACTGATCCACTTTAAAAATGCTCATTTTACTAGTTTCTTATGTAAATTAGGGCCAAATTTTAACGATTTTCCTTTCAACATTATGACTTATAAAACCAACATCATCTCTAATAGGAGACATTAAAATCAACAGATTTGAGTTTTAACTGCCCAAGAATCTTTCGAGTGTGGGACTTGAATTAATTTTATTTTTTTCTGTTTATAACAATTCGATTTCTTTGTCTCTGATCCCTCATGATCTTATCTTTACAGAATAATGATTTGAATTTCCATTTTCCTGACTCTTCTGTCCCCTTTATTATTTTCTGATCAGATTGCTTTCCCTATTTTCTCGATTATTCTTCAATTCGAATTATTATTGACATCTTCCCAATTGCATTTCGATTGCATTCTCGTCAGATTCAACTCTCTTTTGAACCCTGCTCAAGTTCCTTTCCCTTTTTCCAATTAAAGGCCACCCAATTCTACGCCCAGAAGAAATCCCTTTTTCGCCAACTTTCACAATAGAATTGCAGTCGCACAACAAAAATAGAAACGAAAAATAGAAAAATAAGAAATGGCAAATGGTATAGAGGATCGGGGGATCGGGAGGTAGTAAATAATGGCGTATGATCCGCCAAGTTCCCAGTACCGTTTCGCTGCCCTCCGCCACTCCTGGACGTAGCTCCAGTCGCACGAGTCCGTCTCCGCCTCATCTTGGCCAGGGTCGTCGCTATCGTCGTCATCATTATCGTCGCCATCGCCGGCAACGTCGGCTGCATCGGATTTCGTTGGACCCACGACGGCCAGAGTCGGTTTTGCCACCGTTTCCACCAGGGCACTGGCTCGCCGGTAATTGCCTTCAATTCTGATATTAATTACGCCGTTCTGCACGCTCTCAATGTAGGGCGGCAGTTCGTCATCCGTCCGCAGCTCCACTGCCGCCGACGCCGCTGCCATGGTCGTCGCCGACGTGGTTTCCACCTTTATCTTCTCCGTGCCCGCCTCCGCTTCAGTCTTCGCCTCCTTCCCCGCCGGATTAACCTCTTCGTGGGCCTTCAGTTTCTGGGACATCTCCTGCAGCAGCTGCGAATGCAGTTCTTTGGGCGATGGCAGCGGCGATGGCTGTCCACGATGGATGGAGTCGCCGAAGTATATGACCACCTTATGGTTGGGTTTCCGTCCCGCCCGCGTAGAGTCATCCTCAGCCGCCCAGTCCGGCAGCTCCTCGATGGGCGTCGGCGACGGGGTCTGAGGAGGCCGTGGCACGGGTAGCTGCTGTGCCAGCATCTCGCTGTTCCTCAGCGACTGCGGCTGGAAGTTCTTGAGGGATATGCCACGCCGGCGCAGGATGAAGTTGTCGTTAAGCATCCTGCTGAGCAGGGAACTCGCCGGAGGAATGGGTGCGGGATTTGGGATTTTGGGCGAGGCGACCTTCTTGGCACTCGGCTTGTAGCCGCGCAACTCGCGGCACAGGCTGCAGGTGCAATCTTTGGTGCAATACATGCTGCTGCTTATGCTGTTGCTCTTAGTTTGGCTTTGGTTTCATGGCAGTCCTTAAAGCCTTTTTCCATATATTTTAGTTGTATAAATGATAAGTTTTAGTTAAATATTAAAGCACTACTTAAAGGATGAATATCCATTGAAATAGGGTAGGGTTTTCTCTTTGGTTCACTATTTAAAGGTCACTTTTAACGTACTTTTTTTTTATTCAACAATATTTTCAGATTTTTGATTATTATTTAAAGAAACTATCAAGTAATTTTGTTGTCAGTTGTAATATTATAATACAATCGCTTTTTTATAATGAAATTTCTGGTTAATTGACTTTTTTTTTGGATTTTATATTTTGTATTTCAAAATATTATACTTTTTGTAGTTCTAAATTGATTTTCTCGCTTTAATCATCACTTCTTTGATTTAATAATATTGATTTCGCAGCTTTATTATGGGTTTTTTTTAGATATTTTTCGGAGCACAGCCACCTGCTACTTCTTCATGTACTATAGCTTTTTCCATTTCACTGTCGCACTTGGTAATGATGGTAATTATGCAAATTATAAATTATCATTGCTCTGGTGCTCAGCCAGCCGCGGCCGAAGCTCTCGAACTCTTTCGGAAATATTTTTTAAAAAACGCGCTTGCTTCCAGTTGGAACTGAAGCTGAAGTCCGACTGAAACTGAGCTTGGATTTTGGATACGATTCGTGCCACAGCTGCTGCCTCTGCCTCGGCAGCAGTCTCTGTCGGCGTTGACTTCTACAGCGCTATGTTGTCGAGTCATTGCCGATGGCTATATCTATACAGTAGAGGTCAGAATAATAGCTGCTTTTGGAGCTGTGTAGTACCAGGAAATCTTTGTGCTTAATACGGTTTATATTTGTTAAAAGAACTTGTTGAAGAAATTATGTTTAAGGCTTTTGGGAAGAGTATATTTTCTCGAACTATCAAATTTAATAATAAAGAATGGTGTTTCGTTGACTAACTAGATATTAAAATTTTTATTTAATCCGATTTAATAGATTACTTAAGATTTTTTTGTGGATAAATCGAAACAAGTTGCAGTAGTTGCAACAATTTTTTCATCTATTAATTTGCATATTTTATATATAATTCAATATTTAAGTAATACCTAAGCGAATTAACTCTAAATAAAACATAATAGTTAAATTAAACTATAAATATTTTTTTTGCTATTATTGTAGATGTTTTTCCTCATTTTCACAGCGCATTTTGGGCCTTATGCTGCGGGGCTTTAGAGCCGATGCAAGCCACCTTGCGCGGAGGGTCGGGTCTTTGGCTCTATCTTGGGTAATTTTTCCATTTTCCGTTTTCTGTTTTCCATTTTCCATTTGTTTCTCAGCCTCTCAGCTGTGTGACCAAAACAATGGAACTGCCACTGCGGTGGAAACGAGACAAGACAGCAGGCAGAGGCGGCTTTTGAGGGCTTACTTCCAGTTCGAGTTCGAGTACTGGAGTAGTATCACTGAGTTTTCTTTTTCATTTTCCTCGCTTCACTGTTGTTGTTTTTCTAGCTTGCAGGTAATTTTCAAAAAGTCACTGCGATTGGTAGCAGTGATGCTCAGCGGGGCGAAATAATTAGAGAACGCGTGGAAAATGATCAAATGTTAAGGTTAATCACAAAGGAAATAAGCTTTGAATAGGATGAAGATTTTCGCTTTTCTAATAATTAATATAATTATATATTTAAATAAATCCCTGATTAAAAGGAAATACAGATATTAATTGTTGAATTCAATTAATCCCTGGTGAAGGGGAAAGTAATCCGAGCTTGAATTTAAACACTTCCCTCTGAGCATGTGAATTAAATTAAGTTAAACCAAGAAGAGGCTGCAAAAGTGCAAACAGATCTTCACTTTCAAAACATATTTACACTTAGAATTGTAGCTAATTACCAGCTATGAAAATTAATAGAGTATCTTGTACAAAGCACATATGGTATTTCCCACCTCCGAGAGGCCTCCCAGCCAGCTCCAAAGACGTGACTGGGCACCATCTCTGGTGGTGGCTTGCCTGGCTCTGGATTTAATTATGTATAACTGTTCCGCGGGGCCAAGGGAGCGCAACCAGAGGAGCACCACCCAGCGCACGAAGGTTATACAATCTTGACACTTATCAGATCGTTTTGCCAGCTTCCTTTCCCTGGCTCCAGTCCAGGTCCCCTTCCCAGTCCCAGTCCCAGTCCCGGATGGTAAGATTCTCGGCCAGACAGCCAAGCAGCTCAGTGGTTCTGAGCATGGGCAGATGTGCGTAGGCCCGCAGATACATCTACAAGATACATCACATGTGTGGAGCAAATAAATTGCCGAGCGTAGCCTGCTTCTAATGATTTATACAAGCAGCTCCGGCGCTGACATAACGGTTTCTCTGGGGGTTAGCCTTTTGTTTCTCCCAATATAAGTATAAAGCCAGGCATCCACATCCATAAACCCAACCCCATCCAGATTCGGCCACCGCCAGAAGCTTCTCTTTTGTGGATGAAGAATGAAATGGTAGATGGGAGCGGTCCGAGACCACAAAACCCAACCATAATCCCATCTACAACCACTGACATACGCACAAAGCAATTGCAATTAGAAAGCCACGATCCAGATACCCAAATTCCCGACGAAAACGAATAAAGAAAGATCGGGCATTGGAACGCCCACGTAATACGGAAAACTCGGTGCCGCTCTATCTACTCGGACTCGTATGCGACTATAGGAGTCGTATCGGACCGTCCGATTATACAATAACTTTCCTCTGAGCCAGCTGGATTATTAAAAAAATTACACTCTAAGCAATTTTCGCATTAAAAAGTTTAATTTACGGAAAAGTAATGACAGGCCATAAATATGCTTACACCCATTAGGCCGCGGCTCTTTACGCCGCACTCGTCTCGCTGGAGACCTCCCAAAAATTAAAAAAACGAAACAGAAGCCGACAAAACACAGAAACTATGTACACCAAAAGGTTTAATGTAATATTCGCGTGTTTATAAAACAACTCGGCCGCAGAGACGAGAAAAAAAGCTGCCGAAATAGCTGGAAAAACTGGACAAAGGCGGTAAGTGCAACTCACCAGAAAGTAAAGAGCAGATATATGGCCGATCCGAACCTTTTGGTAGATATATACCATACATACAAATGTGCCATATGGTTATGTGTGTCAACGGACTAATGAGGTTTGCCAGCGTGCCTTAATGTTCGAATATTTCGGGTACTTTCGTTTTTCAAGCCTGACAGTATTAGACAGGAAATAGTATTCGGCGTTGGGCTTTGCTTGTCGATGGCCGATCATTAGAACCGGGTCTTCGAGCCAGATCATTAATAATCTTTACCTGGCTAAAAGTATCAGCAAATTATGAAATGGAAATGGAAGTCGAGGCAAGGTTAAGCCCACAGAGACTCGGCCCCAAGGCAAGCTGAGATACTTAAGCCGTAGAAGTTACTTGGTTGCTTCTACGAATTTTCATTTCATCTATTTTCCCTTTTTTCTATTTTTCCCTTCGTAGAAGATTTATTGAAATATGTGATTGACATGGATTGCTCAAGCCTGGCTTCTTTCGGGCTGAGTCATGTTTTCACTGTGGGCCTGTGGGAATATTTTATTATGAAATCTAAACAGGAAAGTTATTCGAAAACGGTTTTTAGAAATTTGTATAGCTCTGAAAGCTTGCTAAATAAATCTATAAGTTAAACATTTAATATCTCACACAATTCTATGTTCATTTTAATTTCCTTACATACTTAAGAGCTGGCTTTTCAGCTTCCTTTAAGATTGAGTTCCCATATGATCATCTTTTAGGTGAGATAAAGTAAGGTGAGTATAAAGTACAGCTCAGGATAATGCCAGCTTACTCCCTCTGAAATTACAAATTCTATACCCATAGAGTTAATGACAATCCCGGTTAGTTTACACTCCCCACCTGTGTGTGCCTTGGAGATGATATGCTCGGACCGAAGCATCGGCAGTGGTATCCCGACACCATCAGTGACACGGCAATTGGCTGTAACTGTTATGAAACCCCAAGCCAACATCTGACAAATTGCTACCTAGTGCTCTCTCGTAGTGCTTTTGGCCCTATCGTATCATCACATCTTGCTGATTAGAGTTTAATATGCTGCGACTGCGACTGCGACTGCGACTGCGACTGACTACTGTGAGGCGTCCTCCGTCCGACCAGGTTTCCGCATTCAACCACATCCCATCGCCAATTGGAGGGGCCTCGCGTTGATGATAATGAAGCAGCAGCAGCAGCTCCAGATGGAGGAGGAGATGAAGATGAAGATGGCGATGAAGATGCTGATGCTGACGAAGATGCCGTTGAGGAGAGCAACTGACTTTGCTTCCGTTTGACGATGGCACCTTCCTCGTTGACGGCAACGCTTCCACGACTTAATTAGTCGTCTGTCTATCCAGATCTATCAGCAGGCTGCTGCAAGTACGACGATATTATATATTCTGGGCAACAGATGCTGCCCCCGAAAATCTCCCACACTTTCGCGCCTTAGATTTTCTCCAGCTGCTGCTTGGGGTTTCTGCGGTTTCTGGACGATTCTGTTTTGATGGCGACTAGTTAGTTAAGTATAGTTAAGCTAAGTATATAAGTGCACTTTGACAAACACCGAAAAGTATCTCACAGATACGTGATCCATAGCGTGGCGGCGAAGAAAGTCGCGGCGGAGGTAAAAAGGTAACAAAGTTTTCACCTGCCCCACGTCGCCGCATTATTTCTTGTGCCCGCTTTAATGCTGCGTTCGAAATTACACCGAAGATGCTCCGATAGAGACGGCATGCAGGGTTTGTTGCCCTCACCGAAAGAGAGAGAGATGGGTATTTGGAGCCCTCCTGGCCATTGTCATTGACTTTGTTAGTTACAAATTGTTGGGACTGAGACTGGGGCCGGGGCTGCCACTGGCAATTGTGGCGAATTTTTCGTAAATTTTTCCTATTTCAGTTCGTTAGCTATTATTATTTTATTCGCCGTATTGTTGCGGCCCTGCCGCTAATTATTCACATTTTGCGATTTTCACTTTCGTTTCGTTTGTTGTGTGAAATATTTCCAACTGTCATTTGTTTGTTGTTACTCGCATTTCAGACTTTTAATTGCCCGAAAGAGAGATGGCAGCCCGTCCGACAATAAAGTTTCGTAAAATGCCAGTCATATTTCAGTTTCCTGGACAGATTCCAATCGGCAATTGTCTGCGGGATTTCTCAATCGAGCTTGAACTTTGCTTGGAACCTTCGGAACTAACCTCGCTCCGGCACAGATTTTGTATCTGTAAGTGCGCGAAGCGCCGGCTCTAGTCGCGTTTTAATTGAATTAGTCGAGTCTGACTGGGCCGGGCCCGCATTTAATAATTATTCAGCCTCAGAGACAGCCCCAGCTTCAACTTCAACTTCAGCTTGAGCTCTACCTGTGCTTGGGTCGTAAAGCCAGTCTCATCTTCTCAGTTTTTGTGGCCCACATCCGGAGCAATCTTGTGTCGAGGGGCTGGCTTGGCTTCCTTCCTCTGACACTAATATTTTCCAAATTAACCTTGACCGGCTTCACAATGCGAAAACGAATCGTAGACGGGGCCGTTCCCGTTTGGTCTAGAGACCAAGAAGACAAACAATCCATTATTATTTCCGAAAATCGTCTAGCGTCCGCTATTCTGGCCCTTCTTTACAGTCTTCTATATACGAGCATTTCCCAGACAATTTTTTTATTACACAGCAAGAAAAGTTAATATCAAAAGTGTTAACATAACTTCAATATTATTGTTTTTCTTAAAGAGCGCCCATTTTATTATAATCTTGTTTTTGTGTCATTAATTTTTATTAATTTTATATTTTTAAAATTTTAATTGATCCTCAAAATCTAATATTAATCATTCTGTATATTTTCGATTTATTTATCGCCCCCTTTAGTACATTTTTTTCGGTGTAACTCCACTGTTTTTGTCTGACTTCCGAATAGAAGTAGAATAAGAGTTTATTGTCCATTCAACCTGGCCCCTATGACTGGTGCCTCCCTCCGAAGACCTGGCTTACTTCACGCCTTTGTGCACAATTATGCATGCAAGTGGCCAAGTCCAAAAATAGTGGCCATTGTGGAGGAAGAACCTCGCCAGACAGAAACTGGCGACTCTGAAGAAACCAGAACGGGCGAAATATAATTCAGATTCTCCAGCGGAGCGAAGAATTTGCTCTTGTCACAGATTTCTAAAAATACTTGAGCACGCGCCAGGTGAGACTTAATTCCTATTTTCATTTTTCTAGGTTTTGACAGTGATTAAAATTGATGGCCAAACTTGGCAGGTTCTATTCTATGATGCCTCTATATCACAAAGAGTATTTTCATATTTTCTTAAATAATTAAATTTTGTAAGAAATTTATTATTAAGTAATCCAAGAAATTTATGACAGATTTATTTATGACCAGTTTTCTTGCATGACTAATTTAAAAAGAAAATGTAATTCATCTTTCAAGTTGAAATTTAGCGACCCTTCAAGGTTTAAAAGGCACTTTTTGGCCAACTCGAGGTTGATACGTTGCTAAACCATAAATGTGATTTATATCGTGACTCTACGAATATATACCTCTATTAATTAAATACTGAAGTGCTTTAGTTATTATTACACTTATTGGCTATGCAAATAGTTTTTTATTATTTTATTTATGTATATTTCTGAGAGTAATTTCCCACTAATTTATTGTCATCATAATTTATAAGGTTTAAAATAAGCCCTATTAAATATTCATCTAATTATAAGTATATTCTCCCAAGTCTAAAATGCATTTTTTACTATTTGTTTTTATTTTAATTAAAAGGTTGTTATTAAAAGATTTCTTAACATTTCTAAGATCGGCGGAATAATGCACTGCTTTATAGTTGAGTTATAGTTATATATACATATATATAAATATATATATTGAAAAGCAGTGTACTGCTTTATATGATTTTACATGTCTGTCTCTCTCCTAAACACTTTGAACTGCTTCTTAAATTTTCTATAATTTTTAGCCAAGACACGATCCAAATGTCTTAAAAAATAATTAGCTGAGAAACAAACCCAGACCCTTTGCTAAAGAACTTTCAATTATTTATATATAAAAATTGGTTTATAATAATATATAAAAATTGTGGAAAACAATTATAAGTGTCTGGTTATAGAGGTAGTTATTGCAAGGTTGAATAATTGAATAATTATACATTTATAATTATTCCCTAGAAAATCTCCTACAAAATTGCTATTTTTCCCAGCTCGAGGGCTATAGCATCCGTTGAATGATTTGGAATAACAAATAATTGGTATCGAGCTAGTAAATCAGAGAACCCCGGAGTCATAATTTCCATACATGCATATGCTTATAAGTAATATTCCGTTTGGGATTCGGGACTGAATCGAAAGACTTAACCAACAAACTTACCTCCGCGGCTTCGGTCGCAGTATCTCGTGGTTGGCATCGGTTATGCAAAGCGGACTGAGGGCTCCGGCCAGATGTGCCACGCCCACGCGCTCCGTATCCCAGTTGTGGCGAGTGGGCATTATTCTGTCTTGCAGTTTGGGATATGTGGATGCTTCTTTGTCTCTATTTCTGAGTTTGAATCAGAATTCACAGTTCCAGCAGCGGCATTTTGTGGCTAAGGAAAAAAGGGATAAATAATGCAAGGTTAAATATTTATATTATATAAATATTTATGGATCATTAAATTCGATCGATTTTCATTGTTATATTTCTCATTGTGTAATTATTTCAACTATGTTGCAAGTGCAACTCCATCAATCTAAAGGAAATTCAACGATTTTATTTCAATTTCATTAAATTCTCCTCCCCCCTTAATTATTCCTAGACTATAGGGGAAGAGGAGCAGCTAACCCCCACCAGTGAAGACGTCGTCTAGCCGGCTGGCTTGTTGCCCCTCCGATTGGAGCCGCTCCAGTGCAATTAGTCGCTGCCGACGCCGTGGCCACTTCCTCTGCTCGTAATAATTAACGCTCCCTCCTCGCCAGAGAAAGCTCTAACAGGGGAGCGGAGGAGGAGCAGCGGCGACAGTAGAGGATGAGCAGGGGAGGAAGCAGCACCAGGGGAGCGACAGCAGAGCGGAGGAGACTCGGGCCATTGCGTGTTCTGCGTCATTGGCATGGCAAGTTGATCGTCTGTTGATCGTCTTGCTAGTTGCTCTTGGCCAGTTTGCTCTATAAATGGTCGGTCTCGATCTCGATCTCAGTCTCGGTGTGGGCCTGGATCGAAGTCTGCATCTGCATCTGAATCTGGATTCGAGTCCGAGTTGCACTCGGAGTCGGAGTCGCTGTCTCGGCTGGCTGATGGAACGTCGTCGTCTGGCCGCAGGTGTTGATCAAGAACTTTGGAGCCACATTGGTATGCAATCAATGCCGTTCGATTTCATTTCGCTGGAAGTCGTTTTTGCCGGCATAATGTCAGACTTTACTCGTAAAAAAGGCAGAGGAAAACATATAGCAGCTGGTTCCCGTTCCCGGTTGGCTTTTCTATTGAATACCGAAAGCGATCTTATCGGAAGTGTCCAGAAGAGCGGTACTGGAAAGGGAAACGGTGCCCATGATGATGACGGGGCTGCTGCAAGGATGGCTTGTAATAATGAAGGAGGTGTTCCAGCAGGTTCCCAGTAATTTAGACTCATGATTCATATATGGTAGCTGCAACAAACTAGATATCTTTATTCTCCAACTTGGGCGGTATATGTATATTCTTCTATGACTTTGAGTGGGAAAAGTGTTGGAAGGAAATCGCTGGCAATAAAGCAAACACCATGGCCGGTAAACAAGTTATATTGGCACTAACATGAATCATGCTCAAGCATCCCACATATTATATAAACCTCCCCCATATATATCTCCGATCGTGATAAATGGGCTCGGACTCGGACTCTGACTTGAGCTCAGGCACTCCAAGCGATCGATTTGACCTTGTTAGCCGTGTGTGTTGGCCAAACAATTTAAATGCTTTTGCAGTGTTTATCCACTGATCTTGCTCGGTCTCAGCGGGATGTTCGACGAATATTCATTGAGCTCCATCCCATGGCAATTTGCTATGTGCGACCCCTTATCAGAGTCCCGCCAAATGGGGTCATCTCGCTGCTTCTCACCTGGCTCACCCGACTCACCTCTCAGATTTCTTTTTCACCGTTTTCGGTTTTGTTAACTCTATTTTATGTCTTCGTCGCTGGCGTCGCATTAATTATCCCAGCCCTGACACTCAATAATGGACATAATCGCGGAGGAACATCGATTGATACCCATATAAATGGCAGCTAAACTGCCGCATTTTAAATGGCATTAGTTGGACTCCATTCTTCTGTTCTCCATTGGCTGTTCTCTGGCAGATTTATGGCTCCGGCGAGAAAGCGATTTGTGATCTCTCAAGAACCTGCAGCAAATTGATATCACATAACATCGAGTTTATGGCTCTTCAGGCCAGGTTTCTTTAATCACTCGAACTAACAAATTTCCCATATTATGAAGGCTTTAATGCGTTTTCCAGGAAACGGGAAAATGTATTTTCTATTAATGCTCACAAATATCAATTTTGATTTCCGGTGTTCTGTTCTTCCCAGAGAGTCCTTAAAACATTTATGTACAAGTTCAGGAAATTCTAGATATTAATTTCTTTTTGAATATATATATATATATATTATATATTAAAGATATACATACATAGAAATATATATTGTAGAATGGCTTGCTGTTAGGTTCATATTAAATCTTTTTCTTTTTGTCCACCAAAATTGGAGCTTGAATTCCGGCCGAAATCTCTCGAAGAACATTCTTTGTTATAGCAAATTATAACGAATTTATTCGCTGTCGGCTTGTTTTGTGGCGGCTTTTGAGTTATTTTTCCCCTCTTTCTTCGCCAGCTACCGCATTCCGAAGTGAAAGGCACACAAACTCCGCACACAAAAAGAGACACGACACATACGAAAATTTCATAATTAATATGCCGCACATACGACTAACTGTTTGAAGTTTGGCCCCGGGCAATATGCAATGTTGCACCATGGATTCCCCCCTCAATACCGGTGTGAAATATAGAATCATATCCAAGATTCCCAAAGTAATCCCTAGTCAGGTGGCGTTGGTGGATAGTGTGGAGCCGACACTAATAGATGCGGCCTTCTACGCCCTTAACAGGCGATTTGCATAATAAAATCATGGCTAGGGCTTGGACTTGGTTTCGGGGATCGGAGTTCGTGCCCATCGCTTCGGTTCGCTTCATTCATTAATCATACAAAAGATCAACGCTGAAAATTTCCAATAATTTCTTTGCCGCGGGGTCCCAACTCATTCCTATTCGTATTTGTCTTTGGTCCCGTCCCCGTCTTTGGACTCGACTTGGTTTGCTTCGGTTTCCACTTATTACAAAGATTAATTGCACAGCTTATGCTAATCCATTGTCATTAGCCATTTATAGATAGTTGCGGTGGCAACTTGGCCGGGCCGACAGCTTAGGAATAAAATAAATAAAACACAAAACCAGAATTCCCCCGGGGGCGGGGAGGCAGGAAAACAAATGTGTGGCTGCGTTTGTTATCTAAACAATTTCATCGATGAATTTATCACCAATTTGGTTGGCATTCTTCACTGGCCTACGAGTATGTGGCAAAAGCTCGTAAAAGGTATCTGATTTCTGTGGCACTCTCTCCCGCGCCGTATCATCGCATTTTTGGATTTTACTCTTCGTTTTTTTGGGGCATCTTCTTCTTCTGCCTGCCAGTCTCTTTTTCAGCCGGAGGCACAAGCGCGTGTTAAAATGGCCCAAAACAAACAAATGCTCAATGATAACCACCGATCCCCAATCCGATCCATTCCATTCCATATATTCTCCCTCCCCCGTGAGCCAGCAAAAATTGAAACGTTTTGTAACCGATACTTGGCCAGGCACACGGAATTTCTATATGTTTCTTTCCAGCCATCGAGTTGAAGGCAAACACTGAACAAATTTCAAGTGGCCCCCACGGCCTTTGGCTTCGCTCTTCTCGAGAATGTGTGAGCTCTGGGAGTTGGGATACTGTTTGTCTGGGAATTGCTATTTTATCTACTGAAAAAACCTATTGAGAATCTTTCTACATTATTTGAGAAGCCGTATCGATTTCTAATAATCAAGGGTTTCGGTTGTTTGGAGAATTTATTAAATGCTACCTTAATGCCCCAAGTTATGGGACTTAAGCCATACGATTTTCTGTTGATGAAGTCTTAAAAGTAAAATGCATTTTTATTGGGTGAATTTATAATACTTTTTGTGAATTCAATAGATTCCTACAATTCCTATTGTAGTACAAAGAATCGAAGAGATTTATCCAAGAATCATGGTATTTAAGCTTGATTTTATTTCTGATAAAATAAATTCATTTTTGAATAAATAATTCATATTCATAAAACATATATAAGTAAATTCTTCTAAGCCTTATATTCTTTTCAAAGAATTCCTAATTATTTCCCAATTTTTAACTTATTTTACCTTAATAATTAAAACTTCAAAAAATCCATACAAATAAATCAATCAAATTATTGTTTTAATTCCCAAAGCCCAAACCTTTCAGCATTAAAAATATCAATTAATTAGGCAGCCTAACTAGAGTAGCTCCTTCCCACAGAGTTCGATCAGTAATTACATGACTCAGTCCCCAGATGCATCCATCATCATCCAGAATGAAGGCTGGACATATAACCTGTTGATCTTAATTTGATTTTCGAATTTCTTTTGGCAATAAGTACCCAAGGCCAATCCGGAGTGCTTGTTGTGGCATCTGAAGAACCATGTGGAGGGCCGTAATTATCTCCATCTCCAGCTCGTCTTCGACGTTCTGAAACCGATTGCATGCGGAGGAAACATTGATTCATGTCAAAAGCAAGACACGAAAGGCATTTTTTGGGCTACCAGGCCCCGGCTTATTTGCCTTAATAAATTCAAAATTAAATTTTCTCTTAATTGCGAACGGGCGTCGAGGTCGAAATTGGGAACCCAGAACGCGATCGGAGTTGAGGCTGAAGCTGGAGCTGGAGCCGGAGAGAAAGTGTTTTTCGGTGCGGCGGCTGCTGCAGTGTCTGCCTGGAATTGGGTCACCTGGTTGTGATTGGGCATTGGGCCTCCGCTGGTCGTGGCCAAAAGTGCTGCTTTTGGCTGGCTGCTGGCCTGCTCTCTCGCCCATTGACATTTAAATTATTTGTTTCGCGGCGAAAAAATGCCACCGAACCAGCATTTAAGCCATGTTTTCCGTGCTGTTGCCCGTTGTTGTTGCTGTCACGTGATGTCAGCAAGGGGCAAAATACCAATAAGCGAAGGAAAATAATAAAAAGCACTTTTTCATCTTAACTGACAGTGAAATACTCGCAGTTTGGGGCTTATGCAATCGGAGAGTCAGCAGCCAGCGGCGGGCTTAATGGACAATTGGCTTAACGGGAGACAAAAAGGGCCACGCCCTGACCCCGCTTGGTGTGTGTATCCCCCCCGGCCAATCCCTTCACCAGGTGACACACTGACAGCCCCAAGTGGGACACACGCTCGCCCAACTGGTAATTAAAACAAAGCCCATTCTTTGACCATAGGTTGCTCTCACTATCTCTATAGAGATATATCTCCCACAGACGTCTCTATATCTATTTCCTCTGTCTCTTTCTTGTCTCTCCAATGCCCTTTCCTTTGATGGCGGCCCTATAAAATGGCCCCATAATGTATCAATAATGTCAGGCCACAGAATGTGGTCCCACGGCTGCGTTTGACTCGCTTGTCAGGTGTGTGTCGTCGGCACGAGCGGCTTTTGAGGGCCCCAAAACCCCCGGCATTCCTCTGTGGCCTACAAGTTCCACAAGACCACAATTCTCGCAGGCACCAGCTGGGCCTCTAAGCCTTTTATTCAACTTGATTCGCTGATTTAAGCAATAAAACATTTATACTCTACCCAGGAGGTGGTTATGGTCGAATTTTTGAGAAAATAAATAAATAATTTTGATTTTGAATGGTGTATTATTTAAGATTTTTCACTGACTTGAATTTGACTTGAATTAGTTTTAGGTTTATTGGTATTTGTGTAGTCAAGCCGCCCACAAGTTAGAAAGTTGGTTTTTAAAATTTCCTCTGATCGGAGGTGTTACTGAAACTTATAGACCTAAAAATCCCTTTAAACTGTTATCAATACTTTTAAAGAATTATTCAATTTATAAAACAAAAAAAATTTAACTGAATATGAAACTTCAAAGATTAAAATACAGCCAAAACGAAATCAAGCTAAATTACTATGATTTTTATTTAATATTTTCTATTAAATATTGTGATAAATTTATTATTAAAGCTTTTTTACCTTAAAGTGCATTTTACAGGGGGCTTGAAATCATTTTTCAAATATTATTTATACTACAAAATGTATTTGCTTTAATTATTCGTTTAAAAACTAACCAAATCAACATAAACATGAAATAAAGTTAACTACGAATCTACTTAATTACCAATTACATAAGACAATTAGCTTTAATTAAGGATATTAATGTGATCTCAAGTATATTGGCACTTCTTTACGTTAGCTAAACACACACATTTTAACCAATATATTTAACAGTGCTTAGCATATAGTTAAATCCCCTTCGCTGCCCTCCTCTTTCTCTTTGTTTCTTGGACGACAAACATTCATTGGGATCGTAAACAAAACCGCAAAGGTGTCAAACGCCAAAGCTAAAGTCAATAAAAATAGTTTACCCAAGACCATTCGAACTTGTGCCCACAGATACAAAAATATATGCATGTGTGCCCATTGGGGCTTGGGTGCCCGACTGTTTACGAGCTTGTTTGTTGTCCACTTTAAACCAGAACACGGAAAAACTAGCAAAATGTATCTGTAAGATACACAGCACATATTTCCAGCTTATTGCCAAATGTTTTGTCACAGTTCGCCACGAGAAAAAAAAGAAAAACTATTCGACTAGAGTCTCGGGTCGAAATCAGAATTGAAATTGGGTTGCGACACAGAAAGAGACAAGCCAAAAAATGATCTTCCCATGCGGGTCTTTAGCATAACTTCCACTCCACTGTAAGTCGGTCGCATTTGCATATAGATTTTATCTCCCTGCCGATATGTTGTATGTATATGCGGCTGTTTATTAGCGAATTTATTCCATATTTTTATGAACCGTTTAGCGGAAGAATGAACACATTAATGCTCCGTTTCTGGGGAGTGGTAAGCTACTTCAGGTTCCTCAGAAGCCCCAAGTCGAGGTAATAAACAATGAATTTGTTTATGATTTGCGGATCTTGAGCGGGGAATACCAGCTCACGAAATGTTACATAAATTGTTATAATTAATATTTTAAGAATTTTTAAGAAAGCTTGAAACTTGAATACTTATTAGTAGAACTTCATATATCGTTTTGCAAGGAAACCATTAATTTATAGCCGATTTTAAAGTACAATTATCACTGATATTCTTTAATATTTAGAGAAATCTTCAGCTCACCTTTGCAGATATGCCAATTGCTGTAGAATCCCTTTTCCAACTACCAACTTGAGCGGATAATCCTAATCCAAATAGTTCTCTTAAGCAGGCACTCACAAATTATGATAATCCAAGGATCCAAGCTGCATTTAACCTGGGTGAACCCCACTCATTTGCTGGCCATTGACAGCGATTATTCAGTTAATTGGGCTCGCTAACTTGGCACAGTGATCGCTTGACTCTGTGGAAAATTGCTTGCGTGCAATTAATTAAACAAATTGCTTTACTTTCACCTACCACCGCTCAGTGGCTGGCGAGCAGCAGAATCAACATTTGCCTGGCATTTTTGCATATTCACACACAAACACACAACACACTCACTCCTGCAGTTGTATTTTTATATATATTTTTTTCTCGTATTCTTTTCTTTGCCTTTTTGTTGTTACGAGTATTTTTCCTCCTTTTTTTGTTGTTGTTGTTGTATTTTGGCAGGTTTTCGGCTAACAGGAAAATTGACTCTATGGATGTATGCGATGCTGCCTATATATACCGAAAACAACTTTTCGCGAACATTACACGGAGAGGCAAGGAGAACGACGATCGGAGAACGGAAGAGTGCGATGCAGAGAAGAATCACATATTGGCCGCGGGGCAGAAAGACTGGGAGACGGCGACGACGGCGACGGTACCACCGATCCGCAGGAGAATTGTTCTGCACGGCGAAAAGTCAAAAACACAACTGAGACTTCTTTGGGGAAAAGTATTTTACGGACCAAAGCCAGCGATCGGGCCAAGCAGCGATCGAGCGATCCAGCGATCTACCGAAGGCACGCGCAATAGACGAGGTCTTGGACTCAACAGGTCTGAGCTGCCTCTGTCTTGCTCTCCCCGGTATCACCATCTCACTTGCTCTGGCAGCGTTTTGAGTGAGTATTTCAAACCAGTTGATCTTGTTTTGGTTTTTTTGGACGTTGCTGTTACATGACGACTGCCTCCGACTGGCGACTCCTTCGGCTCGTCCAGTTCGTGTCCTAAGTCTTTTGTTTTGCCTGCATGGACTGCAAATGCCTGGGCCATTATTATCTATGAGTTATTTACGCTCCGCTCGGCAATTCTTCCACCCTGCTCTTGTTATGGCCGAAACGAAGCTCGTGGGCTTGGCACACGCTCGCTGGCCACCGAATCGCAGTTCGGGTTCGGGCCATAGGAATTTCCATGGCGTCGACAGGTTTGGTTTGATCCTCTCCTCGCTCTTGGATCTCTTTGCTTCTCCTCCAGCAACTGCAGCTCCAGCTCTCGCTCTCTTCCACGGTGTCTCTGCAATTTGCACCGCTCGATCTTGGCTACTGTGTTCCCCCCAAATGACCCAGGAGCGTAGGAGTAGCTGAAGCTAGCTGGGAGCAGGAGTCGCTAATGGTTCAATGACCAGCGCAGGACAAAGAATGGCGAGCCGCCAATCGATTCGTTTGGCATTAATCACTGCTAAATCGCTGCTTAAGTGACCTTGTCTTGGAGGAGATCTTTGAGATCTCCGCTCTCCTGCCGCCCAAAACGTCACAATTTATTTTTGAATTTATTGCCCGGCTTGGGCCCTAAGTTTCGTTTAGTGTGCCATTGTTCTGTTCGGGCCGCCTCACATCTCTCCCATGACAATAAACAGCCGCAACCACGACAGCGCGCTGCAGCGGCGGCACTTTGTGTGTGCGTGTGTGCTGTGTTTCGGCCAGGAACGCCATGCCGCCTGGATCAACCAACTCCGTTTAGCCAAAGTCCGAGCCGAGTCGAGTCAAGGCGGAGGCCCAGCCACTTGACCAGGCGAAAAACAAACGGCCAACTGGTTGCCAGTTGCCAGTGGCCAGTGGCCAGTTGCAACTGCCAACTGCCATCAACTTGCTGGCAAGCATGCGCCAAGGAATTTCGCCAGCAATTTTCGGAATGTCTACAATGCACCGAGTGTGCAAAGAAAAACATCAACAAAAAATCGCCAAAGAATGAAAACAAAAACACGAGAGAAGCCTGAAGACTGGTCATCCCGAAAAAAAGGCGTGAGGCGTCGGGCGTGTCCGGGTTCTGACGTTCATGTTGATCGTCTTGGTTAACAGTCTTAAAACCAGGCTTGAATACACTTTAAAGTGGTTTTAAAAATATATTTTGAAGTGTTTAATAGCAGAAAAATAACTTGTTGTAATCGTAAAACTAATGTTTGCCTTTTTATTAAACCACCCTTTGACTACCTGAAATTATATTTGTTCTAATCTAAATAAGAATTAAATTTACAAAATAAATAGTAAACTGATATGAAAATCAATGGCAGATAACAGCGACTACCTTTTCGAAAATCAAATATTTTCTTACCATTTCCGCAGTTAATAAATTCCAAATATTATCTAAATTGTCCAACAATTAACCAAATCGATTGAGGATGCCTTCAAACAATGGCCCTTCTAACTGTTTATTTTATTGTGGCCTTTTCAACGGTATTCGATCCCTTGCCCGATGCTATCTGGAACTGATCAGCGGGCCACACTTGAGGGATTATCATCGGTCAGAGGCAAGGACGTGTCTCTCGATGGGATGTGTGACTGGTGTTGTGACAGGCAGGGTTCCTTATTGTTCAGGGGCATAAATCAACAGGAGACCTGGGCAAGACACAGACTCAGGTAGCCGCCGCCGACGGAGACGACGACGACGACGACATCAAATTCCAAGCGGAAAGCCGCCTCTCCACCTCCACCTTCGGACTCAATTAGTGCAGTCGCTTTGGGTCTTTGTGTGTGCGCGCTGCATTCTTTGCATGCCAGCTGGCATTTGATTGATAATTTCGTTCCGCCTCGAACATGCACAACAAAAAAATCACAAAATAAAATCAGAAACAGAATATGGAAAACAGACAACCGAGAATATGGTATTTGGATTTGATAAGTGTGGGTTCCCCAGATTTATGACGTGTTCATGCTGCCTTCTCGATTGTTATAGGGCATAAACCGGCTATTTGTCGCCCATTCTTGGGCCTGGCCTGATGACTAAGTGCCCGCATCTGATTTGAAGGAGATTAGGAGTGACAATGGTACAATTTTCAAGCTACATTTCGAGTTTGGGGGGACTCGAGAAGCAGCAAACTTAACGGGAAATTATATTACATATGGGGGATGTATGGTATGTACATAAGCCATCGAAGAGGATCCAATTTCAAAGGTTTTCCATATAAAATAAACAGCAACTTAGTTATTTTGAGATTAAAACGTATTTGTATATATTTGATATTTTGCAAAAAGTTAAAATTTGTAATATTATTACGATTAGTCATAAGAGGGCAATTGGCGTATATCATTTGTTGGCAACTACATTAGATTTAATTGGATACGATACCCCTAAATACGAGTATGTCTACCGAGGCAAAAACTTTAAGCTTAACGCTCTGACTTGTTAAATTTGAATTTGAAATTCTTCATCTAGGCATAAGTAATGCATATAATATAATAACACTTCAATTGGTTAACTACGAGCTACATACAATTTGGGCAAGAGCGACGAATGCTACTGTAAAATTTGTAGATCGTTCCTATTATTTGACTTTTTGATTAAGAGCAAAATTTGTATGTATCTCATGAATATCACTGAACAGCGACCCATCTCGGCAACGTTGTGGAAGATCCCTCATCCGTCCTCTAGGGTGCACGTGCGTTGGACACACGCACACCCTAGACCTCAAGTTTCAGCTTGCCGTATTTCTGAAACTTGCTGAAAAACTCGTCTCATTCCTTCTTAACGCCGATATACGTGACAGTCTTGCCGGTCTTGCGCAGCGTCTCCATCAGCTCATCCGGCGACAGGTTCGAAGTCAGAGTCACTGTTCGATCCTCCACGTTGATGTTGACCTTCTCGACCTTATCTGCGGAGTGGCAAAATAAGACGTTTAGATTTGGTAACCACCAAACGGAAGGCACACTGCGAACCAGGACTGATAAGCGGCTGTGGGAACTCTTTAACAATGCAAATTATTGTGGAGCTTATCAGCGTAAAATATAATTTATTATATTAATTGTGCTTTGCCACAAACGCGATTATTGTGGGCTTTATATTTTAAGATCATTTAAAATTTAAAAGCCAATTTATCAAACTGCCAAAGATAATGATCCTACATTTCTCTATCACTCTCTCTTATTCAGGACATTTATATTTAAGAATAGTCTTTGAATTAAATGATCTTACTAATTTAAAAGCCAAATATTAATGAACATTTAAATATAAAATTAATTTTTCATTACAAAATCCATTTGAAAATCAATATGAAAATGTAAACGAAGACACAAACTTTTTCAAAATACGCAAAATTATTTAACTTGAAACCCTATTACGTTAACCGCAGCTGTGTGCAAGGAAAAGATATTGGAAAGTAAGCCACATAGACGCACATATGTCGGTAGCTATGTTAATACCTCCCAGCAACGCTGATAAGGGGGCCACTAATTAGGCCTAGGCCAGTCACTAACGCCCTAATACCAGTCACTAAGCCTACGTACCGCCCAATTTGCCCAGGACTCGCTCCACAGAGGCGGCACATCCGCCGCAGGTCATCTCCACCTTGAACTCGTGCACCTGCGAAAACGGATCGAAAAAACGGGGGAGGAAGGGAATGAGAACTCCTTGGCAGGAGATGAATATTTAAAAGGGTGGAAACGGACTCGAAGGAGAACTCACTGGCATCCTGCTGCTGCTGCTGGTCTGACGAATGGCGTCGGCTGTCGTGTGCTTGTAGACTTGCGGTAGATTAAACAGCTTGGCGGCTTTTGTTTTCCTTTTATGTGGCAGAAAGTACTCTTACTTGTTTTCGAATTTTTTTTTTTTTATATTAGGGATGGCAAAGTAGCGACTAGTGATGCATTGGAAATCGATGTTGTTACCGATGTTTTGTTGATATCGATGTTTTGCCGATGTTTTAGTTGATATCGATTATCTGCATCGATGTTTTCATCATCACTAAGAGCACAAGCAAATGCTCTCTCAATTTGAATAATTGGCAATTCAAAAATCTGACTTTTGTCCTCAAAAATTTAATACAAAATCAGGAAAAAAACGCTTCGTAAGTACTTCGGGACATTTTTCATTTAATTTTAATTTAAATTTTTTTTTAATCGGGTGATCCTATGGGCAGTTAGGATGTACACCGCAAACCAACTTTTTTTGAAGGCTGCTTGTGAGATTCTCTCTAATTCCTAAATCTGTAAAGTCTTCTTTATAAATAAATATGAAGAAAATTGTTGAAATATTGTGCTACTTTATGGTATTAAAATAATTACTCTAACATTATCCGTTTCGCCATAAATAATTTTTGAAAAACGGCAAATTTTTCACGGAATTAAGTTTTTCGATGTTTTTCTTTATACCGATTGGGCTACAGTATTATCGACTATATCGCAATCGATATTTTAACAAAGCTTTCGTAACAATATTCAGTTATCGTATTCAAATATTTCGTTAATTAAACATTTTGGTAATTATTTTAAAACTCTTTTACTCGGATCCAAATAATAGATAAAAATAAATTTAGGCCGGCAATTACACTTAAGTTGAATTTTAAGTGTTTCCCCCCGGGATCTTTGCTGGTTGTCTTCTAGACTCGCTTGGGACAGGCACCAAACCGGTAGACCACCTGGTGGTCATAGAGCTGTCCCGGATTCAGGACGATCGTGGGAAAGTCGCAGTGATTCAATGCATCCGGATACTTCTGCGTCTGTACACAGAAAGCTCCATGGCGGACATATTTCGCTCCGTCCTTGCCCGTGTCTGGCGGTTCGTTGCTATCCTCGTCCGGCAGATTGTTGGCCGTGGAGAACTGGAGCCCCGGCTGGTTGGTGTGCACCTCCATGAAGCGCCCACTGCAGGGATGTACGACGCGGGCCACCAGCTCGACGCGATTGGGTGACACATCCACGCAGAAGTTGTTGTCGAAGCCGTTTAGGGGGCAGGAGATTAACTGGTTCAGGCGCTTGCCGAGACTGACCAGGCTGGAGAAGTCGTATGGCGTGGTTCGGACTCGCATTAGCTTGCCGGTTGGTAGGAGATCGTGGTCGACGTCGACGATCTTCTTGGCCTTGATCATCAGCATGTGCTGGTAGAGCGCCTCTTTGCCGGCGCTATGACCGGCCAGGTTGAAGTGGCTATTGTTCGAGATATTCACCGCCGTGGTAGCCTTTGTCCGCGCCTCGATCCGCATCCCAAAGCAGCCCGTCTCATTCAGCGAGAAGTTGATGTTGGTGGTCAGCTCTCCGGGGTAGCCTTCGTGGCCGTCCGGCGAGATATGCTGCAGTGTGACGCCGTCCTTGTGCACACCGACCACGTCCCAGATGACGCTATCGAACCCCACAAAGCCGCCGTTGATGTGGTAGCGATCCCGTTCGTTCCGGCTCACGCTCACCTCCTTACCGCAGAGCTTAAAGCGGCCGCCAGCTGTTCGGTTGGCCACCCGCCCAATGGTGGCCCCCAGGTACTTCGGCTGGTTGCGATAGTAGCCGGCCACGTCGTCGTAGCCCAGGCACACATCCTCCAGCTTGCCGTTGAAGTCCGGCACCTTCAGTGCCTGAATTGTGGCACCCAATGTGATTATGGAGACGGACATTCCACGCTCCGTGGTTAGAGTAAAACGGCGCACCCTATCCGTCTTCTGGGACATTGGGTTGACGGCTATGCCGAACATGTCCTCGATCACACGCACCATCCTGCCTCGTCCTTGGGAAGGGTCCCCTTTAAAATTTTGTTTTTAACTAGATGGCCAAAAGAGAAAACTAAAAGGAGATTTATGTGTCCCTGAAGCCGGTGCCGAGAATTTCAAAGCTCAGAGGCAACTACTGTCATTTGAGTCCAGGCACACGTAGATGGTTCGGTCTCATTTATATTAGGAAATAAATATATAAAGCTAACAGATTCCGATATGGGATTCCCTCTGTCACAAGACACACTTATTCCTATTGATTTCAGTTGGAAATAAATAAATGTAATCATATGTATATAAATTATTATTATTATTTATTACTATTAGCTTTCGTGGTAAAACCAAAAAAGATTGTTTAGCAACCTTCTGCATTTGTCTTTTGGCCAAATAAACGAGACATAAATTACGGCTAATACCCTTACTAAAATGTTTTCAAACAAGATCAAGGCTTAAGAAAAAACCATAAGTAGCTCAGACATAAAATTTATCATTAAGTTGTGAACATATAACAAATAAAACGGAGACCAATGCTGAGAAGCTTAGCAGGGTCCCAGCATCTTTTCGACGCGCACCCATTCGTTAAAGTCCTTCTCCGAAATGTCGGCCTTTAAGGCCTCTTCCTTCACAGTGGTTCCATTCTGGAGCGCTGCTTTGGCAATTTGGATCGCCTTATCTTGCCCAATGTGCGGACAGAGAGCCGTCGCCAGCATCAGCGATTCATTTACGTTCTTGGCCAGCTTGTCCTTGTTGGGCTTGATGCCCTTGACGCAGTTCAAATTGAAGCTGCGACATCCGTCCGCTGCAAAGAATATGGAGATATGGGTTACAAAAATAATAAATATTAATAATATAAAGATTTACAGAGCAGCTTGATGGAACGCAGCACATTGGATACAATCAGGGTCGCAAAGACGTTGAGCTCAAAATTCCCGCCAGCGCCGCCTATAGAGACGGCCACGTGGTTGCCCATCACCTGGGCACAGATCATGGTCAAGGCCTCGCACTGTGTGGGATTAACCTTGCCGGGCATGATCGAGCTGCCCGGCTCGTTCTCCGGCAGGAAGAGTTCCCCCAGGCCGCAGCGCGGTCCGGAACCCATGAGCCGTATATCGTTGGCCATCTTCATCAGACTGACGGCCAGAACGTTGAGGGCTCCGTGCACCTCCACCATAGCGTCGCGGCTGCCCAGCGCCTCGAAAAAGTTTGGCGCCACCTCGAAGGGCAAGGATGTGAGCTGGCTGACTCGCTTGATGCACTTCTCGGCGAATCCGCGGCGCGAATTCAATCCAGTTCCGACGGCAGTGCCTCCCAGGGCCAGCATGTAGATCCGCGGCAGCACCGCCTCGATCCGGGCCAGACCGTTGGCCAACTGTTGGGTGTAGCCACTGAACTCTTGCCCCAGCGTCATTGGCGCAGAGTCCTGGGAGTTCGTGCGTCCAATCTTTATGATTTCCTTCCACTCACATGACTTCGCCTGCATAGTTTCTCGCAGAGCAGTGACCGCTGGGCGCAGTTCCTTGGTCAGGGCAGAGGCCACAGCAATGTGAATGGCCGAGGGAAAGGTGTCGTTGGAGCTCTGAGACATGTTCACGTGGTCGTTGGGATGAACTGGGTCCTTGGAGCCGACCCTGCCGCCCAGGATCTCAATGGCCCGGTTGCCGATCACTTCGTTGGTGTTCATGTTGCTCTGCGTCCCGGATCCCGACTGCCAGATGGGCAGTGGAAAGTGGCCCTCGTCATACAGCCTCCCGGAGATCACATCGTCGGCTGCATTGGAGATTGCCGAGCTCAGCTTAGGGTCCAATCCAAGCTCCTGATTGGTTTCGGCAGCAGCCTTCTTTAAAATACCCATGGCCTGAATAATCTGGCGCTGAAGATTTTGGAAAACAATTAATTTATATAATTTTCCAAATATTCTGTAATTAATTGATTAATTTAAGCCTTTGGTGTTGTTTCATTAAGCCATAAATTAATACAAACTAAAAATCCATACAAATTATCTATTATTTCAATTAAATGAATCTTTGCTTGGCTAACCAGCAAGTTCCTTGCCCCAACTCACCGGCATTCGCTCCTCCTCGCCTCCAATGCAAAAGTTGAGCACACATCGCATCGTCTGAGCGCCGTAGTAACGATCCATGGGCACCTCCATGGGTCCCAGGCTGTCGGACTCCTGGCGCATCTCGCCCTTCTTGCAGGTACTCATTATTAGATTCTCAATGTATCTACTTGCCCGATAATAAACAAAATATACTCGGATGTCTACTAGGAACACAAAAATATTTGACAGAAAACAACATGAGTTAAAGCCTTGAGAAATAATATTATACAAAGATATTCATTCAAGACAGAAATATATTTTTAAGCACTTGGAATAAATCATATAAAGCAATAAAGCACTTGCTTAATAAATATATAAATTATAGAGTCCTAAACTTAGTATATTGTTCGATACTGTCGACTAATGACTGTATTAAAGTTGCTTTAAAATCCAGAAATAAGAAATCAATGATTTATCAGGGACTTGAATTTAGCTTTATTTAATAGAGATTGCCACAAGGTTTATGCAGGATTATTACAGCAACATTTCCAGGACTCCTCCACTTTGAACCAGTACATAGCCTCGTGTCGGTAATGCTCACCCGGCTCCAAACGGATGGACGGGAATTCCGGATGGTTCATGGAGTCGGGGAACTTCTCGGTCTCCACGCAGAAGGAGCCGTGCTTGGTGTAGTGAGTACAGTCCTTGCCAATTATGGGTGCCTCGCCGTTCACCTCGTCCGGCATATTGTTCGCCGTGTAGAACTGCAGGCCCGGCTGATTGGTCCACACCTCGAGCACTCGGCAACTGGGCGGATGCACGATCCTGGCCACCTTGGCGACGACTTGTTGCAGCTGGCCGTCATTGACTACGAAGCAGTTGTCATATCCCTTGATTGGTCGCTCCTCGAACTGCCGCAGGCGGTCGGCCAGCAGCACGGGCAGACGCAGATCGAATACCGTCTCGTCCACGTTGGTCAGCTTGCCCGTGGGTATCTGAGCATTATCCGTCTCCACGATATGGTTGGACATTATCTCCACCGTATGCTCCGCCAGGGCCTTGGGACCAGCTCCATGCCCAGCCAGATTGAAGTATGCGTGGTTAGAAATGTTTACCATTGTCGAACGATCCGTGGTGGCCTCGAACCGTGCCCACAATCGATTCTCCTCGTCCAGCTGGTAGGTAATCAGGCACACCAGGTTACCTGGATAACCCTCGTGGTTGTGTGGCGACATGTGGCGGAAGACAACGCCCTCCTCCGACTTCTGCACGACCTCCCAGATGACGCTGTCAAAGCCCACGAATCCGCCATGCAACTGGTACTTGTCCTAATAATAATAACAAAATAAATATAATAATAATAGGAAGAATAAAGAGGTAAAATGATTCTTTCTTAAACTAAAACTCTCTTCAAATATCAGGGAATTGGTTTTAAAATGATTTTAAATTTAATTTTATTTAAAAACGTTATATTTATTTATTTAAAAACGTTATATTTACCTTAAAGTTTTTTGTCACCTTGACCTTTACATCGTTCACCTCGTACTCGCCATTGGCCACACGGTTTGCCACTCGCCCGAGGGTGCCACCAATGTAGGCCGACTTGGTGGCCAAATAGGATGCGATATCCTTGAAACGATTTTAATATATTAACGATCCTTATGGAAAATATCCAACTGTTGTCCTTCCCCATTAGTAAAACGTAGAAATACACACCTCGAATCCTAGGCAGACATCATCCACCTTTTGGTAGGCGTCCGGGAGCCGGACGCTCTGGATGATGGCCCCCAACTGGATCACGGACACAGACATGCCCTTGCTGTTGCTGAGCGTGTATCGGCGCACCATTTCCGGTGACTTGGTCAACGGATTCACGGCCAGGCCGAATATCTCCTCCTCCAGTTGGATCGGCATTTTGCAGTATCTCCGGCTAGTTCCTTCCCCTAACAGCGCTTGACAGCAACTGCCGGGCACCTGAGAGGCGCCTACTATAGCAATTAGGCCAGTATATTGCTGCTGATTACGACAATCCAAAGTCATTGGGGTCGCCAGCTCCTCCCGCAAAGTCAAACGGGGCAATCAACTCGCTCGGACGTCGATTGCCCCCCGATCCCCTTCTCTTTTACCGCCCACAACAACTGGTGATAGCATCATCGGAAAGTGTAAACAGGGGGCATCCGTGTTATCGCCACTTAAGTGGACTAGATACCTAGTCAGGGGGCGCGACCATGACTGATAACTATTTTAAAAGCAACGTTTAAAAATAACAACAATACGTCATATGTCTTCGTAAATAATTACCCAATAATCTAGGTCAACTTGGAATCAATGTTATTAAATCCCATAGAAAATTACTCGGAATATTCATTATTAAAGATTAAAAAGTTTAGACTCACAAAGCAAGAAAAGTATAATATATGTATGTATATTAGATATGGTCAAATATATAACAGAAAACCTAGAAATTAAGAAACCCAAAAATAAAACTTAAAATTTACAAAATATTCCACTAGGCCTTCCAACCTTATTAATTAAATATAGTTATTAAAAATTAAGCATATGACTAGTATTTAAATAAAACATTCCCAAATCAAACAATATGTTGTAAAATAAATTAATTATACATTATTTTTGAATTCAAAAGGTTCGCTTGTTGTAAAGTTAAGAACTTCAGTCCCTTGGCTCGGGTTAGATACATTTTAGAGGATTTAATTTTCAACTCGGATTTAGCGCTCTCGTCACTGCCACTCAATTTACTACGAAAAAACATACAAATAAATTATTAGAGTTAATTTTTAATTAATTTCCCTACCTCATATTACTGGGAACATTCCACCAAGCCCATGTAAGAGATACTTCCAATGGCCGATCCTTATAGTAACGCAGAAAGTCACGATCATTGCCCATGTAATACCCCAAAGACTCAATCCTGAACCTATCTCCCCCGCTGCCCAGTTTGAAGTCATCGTACTGTGAATAGGTCTTTCTTCCATCGGAATAGGTGAGCTGAATACCCAAAATATGACTGTGCGAAGCCATAATGGAGCTCAATTTCTCGAAACCAAGCCAATAATCGCCATTTGGATCGCCAAAACCGCACAAAGCATTCTTGTAACTATCAGCAAAGTTCTCGAATTGTCCACTCTGACGACTCTGAATGACGGTCCAACCAGTGCTGAGATCGGTGCTTTTGACTACTTTCGGAGACTGATCGGTTTGGGTCTTAGCCTTGGCCTCCAACTTGGCAATGTGCTTCTTCATTTCCTTCAGTTGTTTTCCATTTTCAAAGGCTTCTGATTCCAACTTGGCAATTTGTGTCTTTAGGTTTGATATCGTTAAGGCATGATCAGCTATTAGTTGTTGAGACCTGTCTAGCTGCTTTAGGATATGTTTTAGGGAGTTGCCTTCATTAGTTTCCATACTTGATATTTAATTTGTGTAAACGATGTATTCTTAACAATAATAATAAACAACTTGGTTAGTTATGAATCACCTCAAGTGTGGCCAACAATTATGGCAGAATAAAGCTTAAACAGCTTTCTATCTTTTATTTTATTTTTGTTTTAAATGTTATCAAATAAACAACAAATCTTAATAAAAATAATGAAAAAATTCCACAAACAAATTCTTATTTATTTTTGCAAAATGTTAGAGCTCAAATAGTTTTATATCTGCTTTCTATCCTTTATCATCAACGTCTAGCCACGTCATCCATTTACTTTGTTTTTAGATTTTCAGCTTGTGAGTTTCTGTTTCTATATTTGTCTTTAAACTTTTATCTAAATAACCGTCTTCGATTACAATTTAAAACCTCTAATTGCCGTATATTTGTCTTTGCTTCAGAGAGCACGCTAACGTCGTTTTCCACCACGTCCAGTTGCTGTTCCAGCAGCCGCTTGAGATTTCGGACGCGCAACGTACCCATGGAAATGGGCAGCCTATTGTACTCCGCAATCAGTTGCTTTTGGCGCTCACGGGCGGCCTCCAAAAGCACAATGCGTACTTCGCCCGTCATTATATTAGGCTCAGACTGTAGCTGCTCATCTGTCTGATGCTCCACCTGGGGCTTCATCTCCTCCAATTCCTGCTCCTGCGGTTGTTCGGGCGGCGAACAGGGAAGCTTATCACAGGACACCTGCGAACGCATGCTCATTGATTCCTCCAAGTCCGCATCCACCATCTCTGGAATGTTCATCTGCCTTACTCTCGGCGTACTCGACGTGGAAGAGGGCAAGCCGGTGGAGGGCTGGTCCTCCAAACTGGGCACAATGCCGAAACCGGTGGCTAACGGCCGGGGCAGTGTGTACTGCCCCGACTGGAAGCCATCGCGTTGTTCCGGCATTCTGCCCAGCTCAAAGCTGGACGCAGTTCGCCGCAAATGAAGGCTGTTGCTGCAGGTCTCCCCCTCCGGCTCGTCTCCCTCGCTGCGCGCTGGCCGAAAATTCCCCCTCTCCGAACACTTGAGCATGGCGGCACTGAGGAACCGCTCGTCGCTGATGTCCTCCGTTTGGATCTGCTTCTCAGCGAAGCGCTTGGTTTTCAGCGTTCCGCCAGCAGGACGCCGTTGAGCGCCATAAGGTGGAGGTCCTGAGCCTCTGTTCAAAGTGTTTTGTCGAGCTTTCGATTTCTCCTTGGGACACTGGCTGAACCTAAGCCGGTTTTCCATAAGAAAGTTTCGGGATGGACGGCTGGCGGGTTCTTTTATGTGGACATCGCTATTTGAGGGGATGAACATGATTTCCTTGAGCCGTACAAGTAAGAATTACAAAAACGAAATAAATCAAAAGAAAAGCAGTCAACGTGTTCAAATGTGTGTCAGGCTACAAAATTCAACTTAATAAATATATAAACACTTTGAAAAATTTTAAAAGAGAGCCAACTCTTTAGTAAAACAATTTCTTAATTTTAATACTACTCCTGTTGATTTTATTTAATTTGTATTTCTTATTTTCTTAATATATTGCACTCTCTTTTGCATATTTGATAAGTGAATGCTTCCACTTGGTTGGTTGGTTAATTTATTTTTATTAACTGCCCACTAATACTGCTGCTTGATTTCCCTTTTTTTATTTTTACTGTTCCAGCTATTTCTAAATTTTTCTCGTTGCATTGGCTGATTGGTTTGGTAGCTAATGGTTTAACACACACACCTATGTACGTTGATCTATGTATGTATATAGCTTACGATCTCTTGAGCATATCACAGAACAAAAATGACAGTAGAAGAAGACGTGTTCGGGTCTGAGCCTGGGGGATGGAAGAGTCTGGTTCTAGTAGAGGGCTTAGAAATTGTAAAAATATTACTCCGGAGCTTAAAAGTACATATTCGTGTTCGCATATATAGTATATGTTTATCTGATATATATCTTCTATATCTATATATATATATATATATATATCTATATATATGCCGTGTAAATGTTCATATAAATGGTGATATCTTTTTTAGAAAAATACTGAGCAAAAGTACTTGGCGTTGTGCATTGGGGGTCAGGGATTGGGTCCGGATCCCTATACCAGGATCTTGTCATACGATGGCGGCGGCGACTCATCCAGAGGCATCTGCTTGCCCATCGCCGCGGGCGTCTGTTCCGGCAGCAGTATTGCTATGTGATAGGGCGGCGGACCTGCAGTGGCCGACGCTGCCGGTGGGCTTCCGGCTGTCAGTTGCTGCTGCTCCTGGAAGGGCACCCTCATCTGGTACACACAGGCGCGCGGAGGGTTCTCATCGAACTCCGCCAGGGAGGAGTTTACTCCACGACTCTGGCACACAGCTGCCCGGGCCTCGGCGCGTCCCGCGCTCGACAGCAGCCCCTTGGGAATTCGACACAGACTGACCATGCAGGCGGCCAGGAAGAAGGTGGCCGAGAAGGCGCAGAAGATGAGCACCTCCAGTCCAGTGCCCTGGTGGTCGAAGTAGAATTTGGTCCCGGCCACGAACACCGAGGCCAGCACCAGGGACGCGCACATACCGCACTTGAGGTGGCTGGGCAGTAGCTGCGAGTCAGCGTGCTGCAAGAGGGCATGGTGTTGTTGCTGCAGCTGGTTGCTGTGCGGAGTTGTTGCAGTTGTGGGCACCGGTGCCGTTGTGCCACCAGCAGTGGTCACTTCTGCTGCTGCCGCTGCTGTTGCTGATGATGATGTGACTACCCCGTTCGAGGATGTGTTTGCAGCTGTCGCCGTGGAATGCCTCATGTTGCTGCTGGAATTGTGCCGACGTGGAGCGGCGTAGGCCGTCGATGGTCGCGGATTGTGGCTGCCGCTGCTCGAATGATTGGTGCTGCCGTGCTGGTGATGGGATGTATGGTGGTAGGCGCTATAGGCATCGTCACTGGAATAGGATCGTATACTTTATAATTATTATTATAACTTATAAAACTTGCATATACTTACGCATACACATGGCCTGAATACTGCTGTTGTTGCTGCTGCTGATGTGCATCGTAGTGTCTTACGGGCACCGCCATGTTTCCAAATTGCGGGTGATGGTAGCTGTAGTGCTGCTGCTGTTGCGGCGGATGTTGCTGCTGATGCTGATGTTGTTGCTGCTGTTGATGCAAGAGTTGCTGCTGCTGCTGCTGCTGCTGTGGCCTTGGTGCATAACGTGTGCTGCCATGGTGCTGATAATGCGAGCCACGTGCCACCAGGGGTACTATGGTTCCGCTTCCGGTCAGTACGGCTGCCGAGGAGGCCGCGTTGTTGTTGTTACTGGCAGTGTTTGGTGCTCCGGCGGCAGCCACATGATGACTACTGTTTGCGTTGTTGTTGTTGCTGGTGCCACCGCTGGAATGTTGCTGCAACATGTGCTGCTGCTGATGCGAGTTGTTATTTGCATACTGGGAATGCGAGTGCGACTGCGACTGGCGACTCGTGCCTGGCTGATGAAGGTCGTAGGGTGCCTGCGGCAAGGTACGGTGCACCGAAGGCATGGCCTGGCCACTACCGCCGACGCTGCCAGCACCACTGTTACCGCTGCAACTGGTGGACTTGGCTCTTCTCGGCGGATGGCCGTAGCTCAGACCGCTGCCGGCATGGGACAGCGAGGCGGCCACGCGGGAGCGTCCAAAGCCGCACTGCTGCGAGCGCTTGTCGATCCAGAAATGCATAGCTATCACAGGAGGATGCAACTGCAAAGGAAATAGAAATTTATTTTAAAATACTTTTATTAATTCGATTGAAAATCATTTCCTTCTTAAATAAAGAAGAAATAGCTTTAAGTCCCAAGGGAAAAACACGGATACATCTCGAAAACATGTTCTTTAAGTGCCGAGAGACAGACAGACAGTTGGCATTAAGTGCTGCAAACTTATTTGAAGTTCACGCTATGTGTATGTTAGGCAGGGGGAAGCCCTTGACTAGACAAAGCGCCTCTGACTCATTTGGCTTTGTGTCTGGCAGACGGAAGAGAGTTATCCCCGGTGCCCATGCCTCGAATTCGCCTGCACTTCCCCTCTGTTTGCATCCCCAAAAAGCCAAAACAGGAAACGTGCGCATCGCATTTTATGAGGCTGCCTCAGTCGTCTTCCTTGTCTGCCAGAGCCCACCCCTAGCCTCCAGCAGTTCCTGGTCGTGGTCATGGTCCTGCCATGGCACTTCCTCTTTGTGCGCCCCTCGACGAAGGTGCAACAAGGAACAAAGGTTGCTCTCCTGGTCAAGGAACCCGCCCGAAAAATGAAACATTCATTGAACGCTTTCACTTCCCGTGTCATTGGCAGCAAACCCAACACCAAACACCACAGCCAGCAAAGCCCCAAGCGCGCCAAAACACACAGACTGAGATTAGTGGTTGTGTGGGGAAAAGGACATGGCTCGGCAGTGGCGTACACTTAATGGGGTTTGGACAGAATAAATTATCAGATCTTTGACCAGGAATATTTTGAAAAATATATACGTATGTAGAAGTAATTTATTAATTTAGAAGGCGTCAAAAAAGAGTTCGCCCCGAGACAACCCCTTCACCGTGGGAAGCTCTTTGTGAGATCCTGCTTTGTTCGATGGAGGCGAGACTTTGGGGTTCGCGAACTATTCAAAGATGGATTATGATGCTGAGTGTGTTCCTGGGCGGAGACAATTCGGGTCCCATTGTGCCTGGTGTTTGCATTTGCTTAACTGTTCGTTGAACCCTGCCGCTGCGGTATTAGCCAATCAAGGCTGACAACGCACTTAAATAGCCCCAGAGAATTAATGAATTTTTCAAATTATAAACAATCAAGTGCACATACGCACCGCGGGCCCTGTGTGGGCCAACAGAGTCATAAAAATCAACCGCACAATAAAATAACTTTTACTTGGGCAACTTTTGCTGTTCTGTCCGCCAGTCCGCCTGGCCTCAAGGTTCAAAGTTCAATGGCTGTCAACAACTTCTTCGAGCTGAAGAGCATTACACAACACAATGCCGGAGCTCTGAGTGCAAATAAATAAATACCCAGGCACGGGGCCAGGGTAATAAAATAAACATATTTAAAAGAGACATTTTGACAACCTTTTGATAGGTTCATTTCGTTTCCATTTCTCGCCTGGCGCCACTCGGATTTCGGCTTGTGTTTGCACCCCCCTCGTCCTGCGAGTCCTGGCTGTGGGTTCAATGATTTGGCTTTGTGCATATCCCTCGTCCTAACCCCCAACGGTTGCCTGCGATTTAGTTTTGTTGCCACTCGACAGGGTAAAGTTCAGCTTGATTTGCTGGTCAGGATTTTTGCGGAACTCAAAAGGAACTCGGACATTGACATTGTCTTAGCTGAGGTTTGCCTCTGTTCTGACACCGAAAAATTGTTTTCCCTGGTCGTAAACCATTAGGAAAAATTTTAATTCACAAAAAGAATTCCCATTATTTTGGTTTTTATTAATATTTACCCACTAAATAAATCACTTTCCCAGCAGCATCAACCAAATAATAATTCTTTTATCAATGTATTTCATGACCATTTCGGCCCCTTCACCGATGGCAAACTGCCCAATATCTCGGACCCACTCTGGGTCGCCTTGGAGCATTCGCTTTTTATTCACTTTAAATAGATACAAAAGCTATTCCGAGTTTATTCACTGAACTCGTTTTGCTCTTGGCCTGCCGCCAGCTGAGGTCGTTGAAGTTGGCCTCTGGGACGCGTTAGTTTCAACTGTTTCCGTGGTGTAGCGGTTATCACATCTGCCTAACACGCAGAAGGCCCCCGGTTCGATCCCGGGCGGAAACAGATGAACATTACTTTTTTTTCATTTTATAATGATTTTTTCTTGTTTTTTCTTATAAATATGTTACATATTATATGTATATATATTTGTTAAAAGATAAGATACAGAAATTATTATAAATAATTCTTTGTTGTCATTAATCAATTTCTAAGTATTTTAGGTTTCTTTAACGTTGAGTCTTATTTCTCTTATTAATATTTTAAAAGGGATTAAATGTTAAAAGGATTGTTTCCTATAAATTATACAAATAAATAAAATGTAAAAAGATGGTTATTTAAATGTCTCAATCTGGTATAAAAAAGTTATTGTTTCCCTCAGTTTGCTATATAAATATGTACAACAGATTCTGAATATAAACATGCTCATTAGCTTAGTTCTTGTTGCCTACATTTTAACGAAAGGATACAGATAGCCTTTTAGAGACTAACTCTTTAAAATGAGTTTGTACAACATATTCAAAGGATTCGAATATGTTGTACAAACTCATTTTAAAGAGTTTTCCCAAAACATAACAAACTGAAACTGCACTGAATCTTATACTTTTAGCTTTTATAATTCCTAAAACTGAATTCTTCTTCTTAAAAGTAAATAAATAAACTAAAAAAATAAATCCCTCCAATTTTAATTAGAAGAACTCGATATCTGTTTCCGCCCGGGATCGAACCGGGGGCCTTCTGCGTGTTAGGCAGATGTGATAACCGCTACACCACGGAAACAGCTGAACGTGGAGTGCCCAAAGAGGCCCTAGTGATTCAGGGGAGGATTGGGCACGGGCAAAGTGCCAGCAGGAAATGAAAACTAATCTGATGAACGAAGATAGAGAAATTCAAGATTTACTATAAGAAGGTCAAGAGACTTATATATATAAATGTTGATTGAAGTAATGAAAATGTATATTATATTAAAAATATAATTATAAATATTCAAATCAAATAAGTATTAAACCAAATGGCTTTACAAATCACTTCCAATATACAAATTGCCTCAGAAAAGCGGGCCTCCATTGAATTTGCCAGATGACACACACATTGAAACGTACAGGAAAATGTTTATTGAATGAAATTCCTTTGGCCAGGGACTGGGAAATTCTTGGGAATCGGGAGCTATCCCAACCTCTTTCGGCCGTCCATTGCATAAATGAAATGCCAGACATTTGTGTTTGCCGCTGTGTGTTTACCCGAGCGTTATCCTCACCTCCGGCGGATGAAATTTATGCGTCATGGGGAAAAGATGCCAAAACAAAACAGAAATTGTAAACTTTAAAGCTGCAACAACCCCCCAAATATATTCGCCCTTTCACTCTCACTCGGATGGTTAACCTTTGCGCGCTGCCATTATTTCTGCGGGCGAGTGACGAGCGTTCGCTTTATATGCGATTTTTCGTTGGCGGGAAGTGAATTTGTCCCATTCGAGTGGCTCCAAGGGGGAGGTGCAGTCAGGGACTGATACTGAATGCCTCTGCCTGCCCACTTGATGGCGTACACTGCGTATGAGCAATGCGGTGCAATAAGCCTGTGTGTGCATATGTTGGATGTGCTGAGGCTGTGCCTGTGGCTGTGTGGGTTGTTTTCAAGTGCAGCACGCTTTCTTCTTACCTGCAATATATATTTTCTCGAGCTCTCTGATATTTCCCCTTTAGCTTTTCAATGCCCTCCTCTGCCTTTATTGGCACGCGGCCGTCACGTTTCTGGCCGTTATTGCATACATATTGTTGTTTCTGTTTCTGTTTCTGATTCTGGTTTTCTTCGCTGCAGCAGAGTCCTTGAACGCTCAACTGACCCGACAAACACACACGAGACGAGGACACACACAAATAAATATCCTTCTAGAGCTGCTCACACTCACGCGAAGGACTCACGCGACTTGCAAACTTCTATTCAATTCAATGCAAAGCAAGGAGATTCTTTCCTTGCCGCGGAATCGCGCTCGAATAAATGTATTTTCCAGAGGCGTAGGCAAAGGCGGACGGGGACGATGTGTCGCAACAACGAAGACGGGGGAGCGGCGGTGGGTGATGTGTGTGCGGCGCCACCGATTCGAACGCAGCAAGGACTCGCAGCCAACTGAATGTGCGAATGCAGCTGCTGGGCAGCTCCAGCAGCAGCCGTGCTCGTTTTCACTTTCATGGGTTTCGCAGACGGCCAAACCAACCCCCCTTTGCATTGGCCCCACTACCACCCTCTCGGCCAGTGGCGCTTTTCTTTTTTTTTTTTTCTCTGTGTTTCGCTTGCCAGCAGACAGCGTTTTGTTTTTGCTTTCTGTATGTGTGGCCGTGCGCCTGTGTGGGCGAGTGGGTGGGCGGGTGCAGCACTCCGTGTAGCATGAATGGCGAAAAGAGCGAAAGTGAGAGAAAGGCTGCTCTCGCCAAGAGCACGGTGGCTGCACGGCACATGCGTCCTGAGTTCATATTTATTTAAACTAAAAAAACTTTAAAGCTTTTGGCGCCTTGTCTTGCAGGGTTGCCTACCGATTAGTGAAGGTTGATCAAAAAGAGCTTAGTAAAATCTATAAAAGTCGTTAGATATCATTTTCTTTACTTGGAAAAAAGAAAATTATTTGGCACACTCTCCTGTTTCATTTTCATTATATTTGAAATATTTGAAATATTTTTTTCAGAGTCCCAAATTTTGCGGCTCGCGGCACTCCTCCACCTTGGGATCGTAGTGCAGACCTGGAGTGCAATCCAAGGTAACTCCTCGGCCATCGACGCAGTAGTAGTAGGCATCTCGGCGAGACTTGTGCGGATAGAAATGGACTCCCACCTGGGGACACTGGATGTCAGCTCGGCGCAGAGGGGAGCGCGAATAGGGCTTAATATTCCTGGCCGTGGCATCAATCTTTAAAACAAAAATGAATTAAGATCTTTAAATATTATATTTCCGATATATTCTCCCACTTACCGAACACTCGACATTCTTGGCATAGTCACAGCACTGGCACTCGGGATTGTAGAGCAGACCGGCGGAGCACTCCTGCTCCCACGGTCGGCCGTTGGAGCAGACAAAGTACTTGTTGCAAGATGCCTTGCTGGCTATGTAGATAATGTTGTTCGGGTTGTTGGTGGCCGAGCAATTATTGGCCACGCAGTCCACGAACTGGGGGAAGTCGCAGCGGTCGGTCTCGTTGTTGTATTGGAGCCCGTCATGGCACTGTCGGAGAACAGGGCGTCCGTAGTAGCAGAGAACGTACTTGGAGCAGGTGTTGTCGTAGCAGAAGCTGCTCAGAGCGAAGCTCTTGCAGGTGGGCAGGCACTGGACCTGGCTCTTGTAGGTGCACACCTGGAAGACTGGATCGAATGCCAGATTGCAGACCTTACCCTCCTCAAGGCATAGGGTTGGAGTTGCCCTTTCTAGATCCAGGCAGCTGCCAATATTTGCTATCTTGCCATCTTAATTTCGAGGAAATTTAATAATTAAATATATTCATTTATTTATATATTATTTATTCCCCTGATTAGCCTTAAACTTACTTTGACACTCGATATACTTATCGCAATCGTCCACATAGGGCAGATAGACTTCATCTGCCACATTTTCGCATATATTAATGCTGCTGTTGTATATGTCATACTTGATGGAAATATCGTCTTCAACATTGCCATCATCACCAGGCTCGGGTGCCACCACCAAGTCTTCGTCGGCATGGCCAAGATCCACCAGCAAGAGGGCGAGCAGAAAGCCAAGGTTTATCAGCCACTTCACTGTCGATGGCCAATGCAGATGGTGAAAGGTGAAGAAAATACTAATAGTAATTTCTAGAGCTACTTACTCCTGGACAGTTTGCGATGTGCTAACCAACTGTTTGCTGTTTGCTTGGAAAATATCCAATTTATAACTCAAATCATTTGAGTTCTCTTTGTCGTCGCCTAATGAGTTCTTGCCAACTTGGTCTTATCACTTGCTAATTTCGGCACACGCCTTTTTCAGCCAAACTACCTAATTTCCCCAAACACTTGAAATGTCAATTTATCTGCGCCAAACATGGCGATAAGTTAAAAGAATACTCAAAGTAGGGATAGGATAGGCTGGTTCCCAGAACCCGTGGATCTCAGCAGAAATCAGCAATTTGTAATTCCTAAAATGCAAGAAACATTCTTATTAATAAATGAATAATCATTTCCGAGCTTTGATTACTTTTAAAAGTTAACCTGTAATCCTTAAGCCTTTAATCCTATATACTTTTCCCTATGTATGTTGTATATGAAGTTTATTTTGAAATAACTATCTTATCTTTCCGACCAGATGTTACAATTACAACAGATCAGAAGTACAACTATGTGACTCATCCTTACACGTGTTTTCTAATGCCAATTTGAAAAGGTTTGCTGATAGGACTACCTCCAGATTGGCTCTTGTTCATCACTATCTCCTCTAGCGGAATTTGAATGCTTCTAATTACAATTTATAATCATGCATCCTCATCTGATAAGTGTACCAATTCGCACCGAACCAAAACATAGTTGATTGCCAAAAGAGGTTTACCTATAAATAGACCCGTTTCCAGTGCTCAGGCGATAGTGAGAGGAGGAAGCCGAGCCCAAAGAGTGAGTAGGACTCGCACCTAGGAATTTCGCCAGTCTAAACTTAAACCAATTGTTGTAGTGATGTACTCTATAACCCTGCTGGCCATCGTGGCCCTGATCGCTAGCTGTGAAGCTGCTGATGGCGACGTCAACATCTGCTCGAATGTGGTAAATAATTTATTCCTGCCGCATGTGAGCAACTGTAGCAAGTACTACCTTTGCATGAGTGAGTAGCCTCCCAACGGAGATCCAAGGATAAACCTTAACTGCCTTTCAATTCCATCTCCAGGTGAGACAGCCGTTCCCCGGGAGTGTCCACAAGGATATTACTTCGATTCACAGGACCAGCAGTGCGTGCCGGTGATGGAGGCCACGTGCATCCCGTCGTGCAAGGCCCGTGGTCTGGAGTCCTTCAGCTACGCCCGCACCTGCAATAAGTACGTGCTCTGCTTCGATGGCACTCCAGTGGTGCGCTCCTGCTCCGATGGCCTGCAATATAACGCTCAAACCGATCGCTGCGACTACCCCCAGTATGTGGATTGTGCGGATAACCTGTGCATCCGGGAGAACAATCCCGACGATATTGTGTTTATACCAAGCAAGGCGAGCTGCAACAAGTACTACGTCTGTCTGAACGGCCTGCCCACGGTCCAGAACTGCTCCTATGGTCTGCAGTACAACTCCAAAACCCAGAGCTGCGACTTTGCCTCCAGGGTGAACTGTACGGTGCGTATTAAAAATGGACAATGCCCTGGATTTTTTGGGTGCTATCTAAAGGTGTCATATATTTCAGGTTGAGAGTCTGCAGCGCAACATCATGCCATTCGCCCGAGCTCCTCCACGCAGCGCCGACATTGAGTGTCCCTCGGAGGGAGCCCACTTCATTGCCCACCAGAAGCGGCCGGAGGCTTACTACTACTGCCTGAATGGCCGCGGCGTCACCCTGGACTGCACACCAGGTCTGGTCTTCGATGCCCAGCGTGGAGAGTGCCGAGAGCCGCAGTTTGTCGGCGCTTAAATCCTGAAAATAAAGATTTTCTTAACTGAATCCTTACCTTATTTGATATTCTTTTAATACATATGTGATCGGCAAGCAAGAGGGGCAGAATCAAGAGAAAACGTAGGCTATCTTGGCTGAGTAACTCTCTCATTAGCGACTTCTAACCCATTTCCATCTCTAGTTTGCTTTAATATTAAACAATAAAATGTTTAATATATGTATAATTTAACCTAAACTTTTGAAGATACCCAAATAATAAAGATGTTCACTATTTGGTACTGTATTAAGCTTTATTGACTCCACTCGCTTTAACGACCCAAATTATGAGGTTCACGGCACTCCTGAATTTTGGGATCATACCAAAGACCCGGCGAGCAGTCCAGGACTAAACCATGACCATCCACGCAATAGTAGTAGGCATCCTGGCGAGACTCGTGGGCATAAAAGTGGACACCAGCAGAAGGACATATCCCTTCAACTACTCCAGGACGAAGATGGGAAACGAGCTGCGCCTTCCGCTGATCAGCAGGGATCTAAAAGATTAAGGAGTTACAAACCGTTACCTTTCGGATATACTCCTCAGACCCACCTGACAGTCCGATTTCGATGGAATATCGCAGCAATCACACTTGGTGCTGAAGTACAAGCCAGGCATACAAGTCTGCTCCCTGGGAACTCCATTGCCGCAGAGGAAGTACTTCTCGCAAGATACTTTGCTAGGCACATAACGCAGATGATAGGCATTGTAGTATATGGAGCACTCCGACTCCACACAGTCCACATTTTTGGGAAAGTCACATCGATCCGTTTGGGAGTTGTACTGGAGGCCATCGTGGCACTCCCTCAAGACAGGACGTCCGTAGTAGCAAAGCACGTATTTGGTGCAGGTGCGCTGGTAACTAAAGGTCGTAAAGTTGAAGGCCTTACAGGTGGGCAAACAGTCCGCCAGACCAGGATTCACGCAGCTCTGGCTGGGAGCATCGAACTCATAAGGCCATTCACATTGCAGCGCTATGGCTTGGCCAGCTTAAAAAATGCAAAATAATAATAACAACTATATTTTTATAAAATTATTATTATTATTCCTTGATTCCTACTCACATCGACAGAGGTAATACCTATTGCAGTCTCCAACAAAGGGCAGGAAAACATTGTCTGCCACATTTGCACATAGACTGAGATTACCCAAAATCAAAGAGCTATCATCTTCCTCATCAAACGCGGGGGATGTTGTAGTTGAAGAAGCTCCAGCCTCTCCTTCAGTTGTAGTGGCATCCTCAGCTCTAGTTGCCAATATTCCGCATACCAAAAATATCACAAGGATTTGTTCTTTATAAAATAAAAAAATAATAAATTGTTGAGTATCCAAGTATCCATGAACATGAGCTTCTCCACTCACGCACCTCTACTCATCGTTAGCTTCTTAGCCCAACTGCTTTCTGCAGCCTGTGAAAATTTGCTAATTTCAGTTTCCAACATTCAACTGATTGTGATATCGCTATATCAATGTTTACACAGCTGACATGTATTAATTCTGGGAAAACTAAGGTTTTTGAGTGGTTTAATTTTGGACTTACACCTTCCCTTTCCTGCCATTAATCGGAATGCATTTTGTATATTCAATCAAAGGACTGTACTAAAAACGCTTTAAATATTGTTCATATATTGTTATTTATATCAATATATATGTAAATAAAATTAAATGTTAATATTAAGAAAAACTATTTATTTAATGTATTTATTTATTTATATTTCTTAAAAGACAAATATTTGAGAATCTCCGGAATCCACCAAGGAGAATATCAGTTTAATACCTTCTTAGACAACAACTACTCATTTTTCTTTTTGTAATAAACCTTCCAAGGCTATATTTCTCCCAGTGTATATAATTAGAATATAAGATACAAAATCTCTCACATCATTACCGAAACACTCGCCGCCTGATCCACGAAATTCTACGAACGCATCGCATATCGTTTGAAAAATTCTCGTTTTCGGCACTTCGATTCAGTTGGAATTGGGGCATCTCTTTGAACGCTGCTCGCTGCTCCGTGGATTCAAAATAAATATTATTTAAAAAGAAATTATTCATCAACTGCTGAGAGAAACTCACACCTCACTGTAAGTTTGCATAATTACTGCATTTGGTTATGTTGTCTTCCGAGATGCCAAAATGATTGACATTAGTCAAAGCATGAAGTGAATTCAACAAATAGGAATTTATTTATAGACAGTGCCTTGCTGTGGGCCTGTGTTTGTATTGGAACAAAAAACTCATTAATGTGCGGGATATGTGTGCATATAGTAAGTAATACAAAAGATTCCCTCTGTTCTTCTTCAGGCACAACGGGAAAATGGTCAACGAGCTGAATAGGCCCCAAAGCGGGGAGAATGCCGCCCTCAGTGAGGTAAGCTTCAATATAGAATGGAAATTAACAAAGATTAATCTTAGATTATCCGGAAGATGCTTTATACATTTCAATCATGAGCCCTATGTACTATAGAGATCTCTTTAGCTCTAAAAGCAAATATTTAATAATTTTATATAAAAATTCCTGCATTCTTGTTGTGTGTCGGTGTTTATGGCCATTAACATTGTATTTGCCGGTAGATTTAATTAATGTTCTTTACACATTATTTTTAAATAGTTTGGCATATTTAAAGCAAGTCATTTCGAAAATTCTAGAACAATACAACTGAAATATGTAAAGGTCTCTGTGTCACCCAAGGCAGATTTGCATTCTAAAAATGCCAGAACCAGTCATAGAGGTTCAAGTATACGTCTTGTAGATGTGTCTTTAAATAAATAAAGCAATTTGTAGGACATGTAATTAACATAATTTGTCTGCATTTTGTTGTAGCGCCTGGCAGCCTCTAATCGGCAACTACAGGAGATGCAGGAGGAGCACCGAGAGCTGCTCCAGGAGATGGAGACCCTGCGGCTAAGAGCCGCCGAGTTGACCCTGCTGAATGCTCAGCGTCATCAGCAACGGCAGTCAGTCCGCGTGGTGCAAGAGGAGACAGTGACCAGCCAAGTGCAAACCAGTCAAGTGGAGGCCAGTCAAGTGGAAGCAGTGACAGAACAGTCCTCGACCTCTTCGGTTGATACTCCCACAGAGGAAACTGCTCCAGAGACCCAGGAAGAAGAGGAGGACAAGGAGGAGACGGCCAGTTACCTACAGGAGAAGCTGAACGAGATTGCCCAACTGAAGGCTCAGTTCAAGCGCGTCCAGCACATGGTAGACACCACCAAGATGATCGAGGAGCACATGTCCACCAGGCAGACCACACAGATCAGTTCCTCCAGCACGAGCAGTCGTCAGTCTACAACCTCTGAGGTGCGAGTGGCAGCCGAATCGGAGGAGTCCACCGAAGGCCCAACTTCCAGTCAAAGTCAAACTCCTGCCGACAATGCGGAGCTGCTGAATACGATGCTCAACATGTTCACGGACTTCACCAGCGATCTGCGGGGTCAAGCGGAGAGCCTGAGGGAGGAGAGGGATCGTATCAAGGCGCTCAAGGAGGAAATAATACAGCGCAAACAGGGAAAGTAGATTACTATAAAAATGCTGAATTACCAAGAGATAGGAGTATATCATAAAAATTAATAATTGTCAAATGTATACTTATCTAACAAATAAATGTATGATTAATCCTTGTGAAATTGAATTTATGAGTTGTTTAATTAATGGGTCTAGTGCATTTATATTTAAAATAAATGTTGAATCTATAAATTATTATCTTTGAGCGAATATGCGAATATCGTAATTCGATATTCGTTCAAATTTAGGTAGCTAAATGATATTAAAATTCCTCAAAGTTATTTGCTTTAAATATTTAACTGACACAAAATAGTTTTTATTGAACGAAAACTTGATAAAATGAGTAATATTTCTATGTTATTTCATTTATTTAAAAAATAACAATAATTTGTATATACGTTTTGGCGGTTATAAATCTTGATAACATTCTTGACCCGATATAGTGTAATCGATAAATGTATCAAGAGGTGCATTCAAACTCCCAAATGATATTAAAACTAAATTAACAAAAATATATATGTTCTTGCTAAATGCTACCCTAAAAATTCAATATTTATTTCACTTTAAACCATTAATAAAAACATAATAAACATTTCATGAAAATATATATCGATAGCCACTCCTTGCAATATTTACGTATTTCTTGTCAGCTGTCAGCCAAGAAAAAAAACAAAGTTTGAGTACAACAAAAAATATATATAAAAAATTTCTTAGTTTCTACCGCACGCATACAATTAGTTATTAGTTTTTAAGTTTTTATAATGGCACCGCCTCTGAAGCAGGCTGCTGACCACGGCAGCAGCAACAACAACAATTCCGTGGGCGGAGCAACCGGCGCCGTGCCCAAGCAACAGCAGCAGCTTCCAGTGAATGGAGCTCCCACAGGCGGAACGGCGACCAACAGATCCGCTCGCTCCCGGCGTCAGCAGGAGCACTTGGGCGAACCGGACCTGGACTTCGTGGAGCCGCTGCAGCGGGAGACGCTGAAGACGCTGAACGTGAGTTATCCCCGCCGTAGAAGAGCACAAGGGCGGCTTCTCTCGATTTATAAATACACTTTGCACTCATCTCGGCCAGCGATCGTTGGCCAGTGGTTCAGTAGCGAAAACGAACGCAGCCACAGCGCACATCGAATCTCGATCAGCCTTTTAGATACAAACATATACATATATATATCTGAATAGACAGATATATATATTCCCTATATAGATAGCAGCAAAATTGCCGCCCTACTGGTGCTGATATTTCTGCTAATCTTTGTTTGCTGTTGCTTCAAGGATTTGCTCCAGCGCGCACGCATCACCAACGGCCAGATCCGAACCCCAGAGGACCAGCTGTCGGCCAATAGCTCAAAGGAAACCAGGTCACCGGTCCAGCAGCAGCAGCGCGAGGTCCTGCGTCAATTGGCGGCGGAACACAGTAGCAGCTACGACTCGGCAGGTGAGCGCCTAGAACTTTCAGGGAAGACACAAATTCCATTCCGGATTCATTGAGTAATTTCCAATATCCGCACCTGGCCAAGTGCTGGCCGCTGGCCCACACAATGATCGGTGCGCCAGTTCATGGTCTATAAATACGCCGCGCACGAAAATAAACGCCCACGAAGACCGTGTCGTCCGCAGCCCCCAACCTCCCGCTAGTACTGAACTTGCCTCCTCTCTCTCTCTCTCTTCCTGGCAGAGCAACTACAGGAGCAGCAGCAACGTTATCGCTTCCCCGTGCGTCCCGTGCAACGCGTCCAGCATCAGCCATCATCTTCGTCGTCAGCCACATCTGTTGCAGCCCCCGCATCTTCGTCGTCTCTGCAGCGACTGCGTCAGTCGACGCCCCCGAATGCTACAGTTGGCGTGGTCATACCTAACGCCACCACCAGCACCACAAACGGAAACCCAAACGTTAACGGGAACTACAGCGGCACAGAGGAGCAGCAGTCTACGCCTTCGACCGCTGTCCTTCAGACACTTGTCCACCGCCTCCTCAGTCTGCCCGGCTTGGGCTCCAGAAGTGAAACCGGTCGCTCCCAGGCTGACGTGTGGCGCACCGTACTGGAGTTGGCCGACAATCTTAACAGCAACAGCAACAGACAACAGTCCAGTTCGAACCCTGTAGAGGTGAGTTCTGAAACCGTGAGGTATATTCTTTTATGAACTAACAAACCTCAATTCTCCTCCTGCAGGAGATTTACAATATGGTGCACGAGATCAATCCCAGTGCCGAGCAGGACGAGGGCATCGTCAATTCGACCAGCTTGGAGGATGTTGCATTAAGCGAGGTAAGCTTAGCTTTTTAATTAAGAATCTTTACGCAATTAACAATCTTTACACATTCAACTTTCATTTACAGATGAGCGACAACCGTGCCCAGTCCATTCAGTCTTTACACAGCGTCCTGGAGACGCCAACGCCCGATACGACACCCACTTTCGATGAGTTGCAACAAAGGCTGGAGGCCTCCAACCGGAATATGCAGCACCTGCAGGACGAGCAGGCCAAGCTGCTGCATATTCAGAACCTGGCCAAGTCTCACCTCACCGAAATGGAGCAGCTTCGCCAGCAGGCCGATCAATTGCCCCACACGAGCAACGGTGGGGAGGCGCCCAAGTACGAGTCGGTGCAGCAGGTCCAGGACGACATGGCATCCCTGGTGGGCCGCATGAAGAATCTCACAGCTTTCATCCATAACCAGAACGAGCTGAGCACCGTGCTGGGTGATGATGGACCCGAGATCCTGGCCGAGCAGCAGGCCTTGCAGGAGAAGCTGGAATCTCTGCGCAGCCATCGGGAGGATATGCGCAACCTTGTAGATGAGCTCAACAGCATCAACCGGGCAGCCAGGGAGACGACCAGGCCCATCAAGGAGGAAACTCCCACGCCCCAGGCTTCTCCAGCTCCAGCTTCAACTCCTGCACCAGCAGTCGCTGCGCCCAAGGAACGTGTTGTCCCCGTGGAGTACACACGGAATGTGCCCATTATGCGGCAAGAGGCGGCCAATGCAGCCCAGCGAGCCCTTCACGCCCAGAACATGATCAACAAGAAGACAGCCGACATCGATGCCCTCAAGGCCCAAATGGCCAAACTGAAGGGCATGCTGAACACGGTGAGCCAGATCGAGGAAAGCGTACCCGAAATGGGTGCGGCCCTGGAGCGGCGGAGCGCGGAGCGGACCAGCATGGAGCGCGAACTTCCGGCTGAGATTGCGCAGCGCGTGTTCGCTCTGAACGATGTCACCTCGGAGCTGCGTGCCGAGGCAGCCAGCCTGCAGAAAGAGCGGGATCGTATCTTGGCCCTCAAGGCAGAGATCGAGCGGCGAAAACAGCAGGCTGCTGCCGCTGTCCAAATGGGCGAGGAAGCCTTGAAGCGGAGTAGTCTCACTCCAACTCCCACGCCCATGAGGCAACGGCAGGTGGCACAGGAGGAGGAGGAAGACGATGAGGATCCATCTGAGGTGGACACTTCGTTGCAGGCCACACCAAGCAAGGAGCAATTGCGCGACGAGCTGCGTTTGCAGTGCGAGCGCCTTCGCAAGGAGTACGAACAAAAGCAGCGGGAGCTGGAGCAGCGCTATGTGACCAGCAATAACACCACCTCGGAGGCGGACGACGAAGGCAATGACGACACCGACAGCGACAAGTACTTTGCCAATGCGCGAACTGCCTCTTCGGCCACGCTCAAGCGTGCTGCCTCGGCCAACACTGTGGTGGAGCAGAGGCGCAGCCAGCCGAATAGCAACATGCAGCCACAGCCACCGGCGCCGCCGCCACCGGCACCTCCGTCCACGCTCAACGAAGACGACCTAAACGCAACCATCGATACGCTGTCCCTGGGCAACGACAGCCTTCCTTCGAGCAGCAGGTCTCAGTATATGCCGCCGCCTATGCCGCCTGTGCCGGGAATGTGGGGTGAGTTTGTGCTGACGATAAACTGTTTCTTTTTTACTGATTCCCATCATTTAGCATCGCACAATGCCGGTAGTGCCTGGCACGGCCAGCAACCGATTTATGCCCAGGCCAACGCCAACGCAGGAACGGAGTTCAAGACACCGCCGGCAGCTACACAGCTGGGCTCCTCGAACGCCTCCGGATCGAATGCCTCGTCCGATGCCATGCTGCTACAGCAGTTCATGCAGACGCAGCAGATGCTTATCAACTCGGTGTGTCAGTGCAACCAGACGCTGTGGCACCAGCAGCGGGAGATTGACAACCTCAACACCCAAATACACGCGGTAAGCCAGTCTCCTTAGTCTTTACTCCATCACAGGCTAACTTTTGCGTCACCCAGCTCCAAGATCGCCTGAGTGTGGTGGCCTGTCAGGATCATGGCTTTGGGCTGCGCTCCGAGTCGGTGCCGCCTCCGAATCTCTCTGTGGGCCCGGGCATTGGCCAGACGCCCAATAACTTGTGTATGGGCAGCAGCCGCGCCCAGTCAGAGCAGCTCTTCGGCTACAGCGCCCACCAGAGCGCCTTCAGTAACTATCAACGCAGCTGTCACCGCACTGGGGCAGACACCCATCATCATCAGCAGCCGCCGCAGCATCAGACGCAACCGTTTTTAAACAATGCCGCTCCTCCGCCACCGCCGACGCACTACAACAACGAGACGCCTCTGTCGCCGCCCACCTACCGCTCGAGCCCCGGGCCCATCTTCATGAACCACCACAATAACACGATCCATCAGAACAACGCAAATCTGCGCACCCAAAACCAGTACGCCAACAATTTGCACTCGCTGCCCGAGGGAGCGGGCGGAGCGCCTGGGGCTGGAGGAGTATCCGGTGGCGTTGGTGTCACCCTGAACAACCAGGTGCCGCCAGGTAATCGGGCAAACAACTACTGGGACAACTTCCGCAGGTAAATGTTATGAATTCGGTGATGGGTTTTCTTTAAGGGTTCGGTTATGGATAAGGGTGCGATCGAAGGGTCGAAGGTCGTCCAAGCAATAAAAGTTATATCCAACCATTTGGCTTGAGTTCATTTTCAATTCTGTGCCTCGGTAAGTGCAACCGAGTCGTTGCAATCTAAATTGTGTTCCATTAACAGAGTTGAAAGTGACTAACCAAGACTAACACCCAGTACTAACAATGATTGATGGGAATCAATTAATATATTGTCATCTAGTTTAAAAAACAAGCCCATTTGATACTTAACTCCTTCTTGAACCGTTTGCTAGCCGCTTGCATTAACCCATTAATATACGTGCGCTTTTCCAGCCACTCGCGCCAGAATCTTCTCTCGAACAAGAGCAACGAGGAGTTGAACGTGGACCTTCAGCTATATCGCCGGCAGCGGGCGCGTCCCAGCTACTTTCAGCCCTCACAGCTCCTGGGCGCACCGCCATCCGCACGGAATGGTTTAGTTCACCAACAGCAGCAGCAGCAGCAGCGTCGCCAATTCTTTGAGTCGCCATTAACCGCCTTGCACAGCAGCAGCGCCAATGGCAGCAATAATCTCAACAACAGCGGCGGCAGTGCCAGGAAGCGTGATTGGCGCGAGGATCCTGGATCACATGCTGATCATGATCATGACAACGATGACATGGACGATGTGGAGGAGAACCACGACAATGTTATATTTGGATCCGGTAGACGTCGCAATCGTCGTCGTCCTCAGCTTTCCACGCTTCGAGATGAGGAGCCCGAGCAGGCCAGCTCCTCCAACCTCAACATGAACGTCAACTACGGCAACAGTCCGCTATATCAGAGGAACAAGGTACCGGCCAAGCCCAGCACCTCGGCGGTCTCCCTGACTCCCCTTCAGCAGCGGCACCTTCGCTTTGACTTCGAGCTTCCGGCTCAGTATATGGAATTCGAGATGCCTCCGGTAGCGGCGAGTGCCGACACTACTCCCCTTCTCGGTCAGGAAGTCGCTCCTGCCGACGAGTCTAATGCCATGGAACAGACCGAGGAGACGGCTTCCGAGGAACTGAATCGCAATCTACTGGTCAATGCGCTAAAAAACGATAAGTTCACCACCAAGTTCTACGAGTCCATCAAGGAGGATGTATACCGTCGGCTGGAGACGCTCTTCGAGCAGCAACAGCAACAGCATCAATTACAACAGTCCCAAGAGCCGCAAAGTCTGCGGAAAGCCCTCAATCAGGACGAGAACGGGGCGTCAGCAGATGCGGATGCAGATGACGCTGACGCAGATGCAGATGCGGAGGCCACCGAGAGTCGCAGTGAAACGCCGCTGGAAGTGATGCGCCTCCAGCTAGACAACGATCAGCCAGAAGACGAGAAAACATCGCCGGTAAAGCAGCTAACCGTGGTCATTCCACAGAACGGTCATGGTGTGGAGGAGAGCGAGACCAGTCCCTCGGAAGAACCGTCTTCCGTGAGATCTGAAAATTACGAGGTAAGCAATCGGGAATATTTCCCATCTAATTGAAAAACAAGGAGCTCTTAGTTAAGTCAGAAAATGTATACAAATTTCCTCATGTGAGGAAATCCTGTGGCAGACATAGAAGTAATCGACTAACCCCATAGCTATCCCAACTTTGGAGTTATCACTGTGCAAAGCTTAACCAACTGCGTCTTTATTGCCAGCAAATGCTCAAGGTTCCGATAGAAACGGATTCTGGGCCAAGACTAGATGCATCTGCCACTTGCTCCATCGTCGAAGTGACGCCGGATCACGAACTGATCGAGTACATCATCAGGCGCATTCGCAACCAGACGCACAACAACACCGTTATCAACGACTCTCTGCTGGCCGAGGTCTCTAAGCTGACGGCCACTGCTGCTCAGAACTCGGCTGCCAACTCTCCGCTAATCTCGCCCAAGCGCATTTACGCCAAGATCAAGAAGATGGACATGCCGCGGCAGCGCGATGAGTTCCTGAACTGGTACCGTTCCTACCTTGAGCAGCTGTTCGTGGTGGAGCAGCCGCATCCGGGCGGCTGTAAGGTTAAATCAAAGGTGCCGCCCGCTCCCGACAGTCCGGCCAAGAAGCCGAAAAACAAGCGCGATCGGGAACAGTCCCAATCTCAGTCGCAGGACTCTAACAACGATGCCGACCTGGCCGAGGCTGACCAGATGAACGGCTCCGCTTCGGGTAATGTCGATCTGGAGTGCGAGAACAACGAGAACCCCGGCGAGGAGGCGGATGGAGGAGAGGCTGCAGGCGACTCCTCTGGCGGGGAGAAGCCAGACGTCAGTCTGGACTAGCCGCAGGATGCGGCCGAGCCACCATTATACACACATTCCTAATCTCACAACGGATACTTCACCTACTCATTTACAGACTTCACAGACGTTAAATCCTTGTTGTCCTTTGTCCTATGTTTCCATATCATTGGCTTTTAGTTTTTATTTTTAACATTAAATTATGTAACAATTATAAATATATATTTACACACCGTAGACGAACGATATGTATGATATTTGTTATTAGATCCCTGAGGCAACGCATCTTTGGATGCTCCTAGTTGGTCCCGCGGGCCGTCATCTGCTCCAGCATGCGGTAGTAGCAATAGCGACTGTCATAGTCCAGATCGTACCAGAAGTTCACAGCGATGCACTTGTGGCTCTGGCTCACGTGATGAAACCAGTAGTTGGGCAGGTACAGGATGTCTCCGGCTTGGACGCGCACTTTCAACGGCCTGGCTCGCGCATACTCTGGGTATTTGGCCAGGTCGGGGGCCAACGGATCGATGCTAACCCATTCGGTGAGCTGAACACCGCCCTCCTCGTCCCGAATGGGTTCGATGTGAAACTGGCCACCCTCCGATGTCCTGTACACGCCCGTGGGATAAATGCTGCGAGGCACACAGCTCAGCTGGTGCGGCGGGATGAGTATGAAGTCCTTGTAGCCGGAGATCACGCAATACAAGTTCTCGTAGGGATCCTTGTGCATGGAGGTAATAGCTCGCTCATCGCCCAGCCAAAAGTTGATGGCATCCGGCGGCTTGTTAAAGGATTGCTGAGCAAAATCTAGGTCACTGACTCGCAGATCGGCAGCCAATTCCGGCAGGTCCATGCTCAGGTTTGAGTTCTGCTTCTGGATGTAGTGGACGGCGCCAGTGGGATCATCCAGGCGCCGGACCACTTCCGACAGCTTCATTTTAGTCTCCAGCGGCAGGACAAAGTACTCCTGACCCTTCTGGGTGGCCAGGCCATCGGCATAGCCATTGGGGGTTACGGCCACATCCACGGTCCTGTCTTGGAGAGCCTGGATCAGGTACTCCGGTGTCCACTTGCCAATGGCCGGCCACGAGAGCGCCTGTCGGATGACCACCGGCTGGTTCTTGGCATAGTAGTCGCGGCAGAACTCCACGGCTGTGGGCATCCGGTCCAGTTCAGCAACATTGCTTCCGATACACAGCTCCTCGGCCTCCTGGAGCAGGATGTCCAATGCTTCAGAGTATTCCCGCTGCATGCCAAACAATCCAGGTGAGTATTGCCAGTATTGCCAGGTGATGAACGAAGCTAAATTAAATGAAATATGGCTGAAAAACAAGCTACATTCAACCTACATTATTAAATTTTTATATTAAAATACAAAATACAATTTATTCATTCATCTATTTTGTAATTTTCCTTGAATTAACTTTAAAGTAAGCTTTTTGATTTTCAAATTTACCAAAACCACCCTAAAAATACCTAAACTGTCAACACTGGCTGTGACATATGGAGAAGAAAAGACATGTTGCGCCTGTGAAAAGCCAAGGAAATCGACTGGGATTCAATTAAAACTCGAGCCTAAGCACTCCCTGGCGCCTGTGGAACGATGGGAGACCCGCAAGCCAGCGTGGTGCCCGATGAGGAGCAGCCGTTCAACTGCGTGGACGAGGCCAACGCCATCATCAACGATGTGAAGGCGCACGTCGCCGAAATCTGCATCTCCTCGAAGCTGGCAAGCGATGCCACCCAGATCTACCTAAACATTCGCACCATCGAGAGCGCAACCTGCTGCGTGCAGGTGACCAGTCAAGGCTTCAAGATCGTCTCCTCCCAGTACGATACCATAGACGAGGACAAGCGGATCTCGGCTCTGCTCCGCAATGGAGGAGGGAACAACAGCGACACCGAGGGCGGCGGCGAAGATGACGAAGACAAGGAGGAGATCTTTGAAACACCGTATGCACTGCTGGACAAGATCAGCCCCCGCTACGTGGAGTCCTTTGGCAACCAGCTGTGCCAGCAACTCAGACAGCTGCAGCAGATGCGCACCGAGTTCCACGAGGAGGACGAGGAAGAGGAGGAGGAGGAGGAGTGACTCCAGCTCCAGCTCCCGCCCGAGGCTGTATACTCTATAGACGAAAGATTTTAATGTTAGTTTAATTGAATGTTTAATCGTAACGTGCATTCTCTGGAGCCTGAGCTCCGCCTTCCTACTTATTTATCTGTGTGTGTGAGTGTGTGTGTTGCCGCAAAAGTATTCCCGCATGAATTGCTCATGCAGTCGCCTCCTCCCACGCCACACCCTGTCCTATCCTCTCCTCTCCTTGCTGCTCCAGATCCGCTCTAGACCTTAAGGCGTTTCAAGAATAAAGATTGTGATTGCAACTCCAGATCAGTTAGTTTGCGAACTGTGGGCACCAGCTGCTCCACATGGTCCTCGTAGCCGCTGCCCATGCTGAGGTTCTTCTGGCCGTACACCACCTTGCCGTCAAAGTCGTTGACGGGCACATCCATGGCCCGGTCCACCTGCTGGATGGTGATGTTCAGGTGGTCCTCCACCTCGGCCAGCAAGTTCGGCTCGTTGTACCAGATGCAGCAGCCACGGACATTGGTCAGGTTGGTGTTATTGCAGTTGCGGCCGCGCGTCTTGCACCACTCGCCGTGATACCAGACCTTTTCCGGCACCGTGGACACCAGGCTGATGGCCAGACCCATGCGCTCGGCTCGGCCCACGCGTCCGATGCGATGCACGTAGTTGGCCTTGTCGTCGGGCATCGTAAAGTTGATCACTGGGGAGTGAAAGGAAAGAACGGGATAGAATTCGCAATGGTTTCTTCTTAAGTAAATTAACAACTCACTGAAGGGCAGGCCGGTGATATCCAGGCCGCGAGCCGCCACGTCTGTGCAGATGAGGAACTTGACCTGCTGACGCTTAAACATTTCCAGGTTCTGCTTACGCTCCTGCGGCTTCCTGTCGCCGTGAAGGCAGACGCACGAGTAGCGCTGGCCGCCGCGCTGCCGGAAATACCTTTCCAGATTGTCGCAATCCTGCTTGGTGCGGCAGAAGATGAGGGCTCGGTCCATCTTGTGCTTGTCTATGGCGTGGATGCAGTACTCTCCCTTTAGCAGTTTCACCGCCTGGGAATACGTCTCCTCTGTGGGATTATTGGGATGCACGTTGTCGCGGTCGTGAATGCCATCGGTGGGAATGGCTTGGCGCAGCGACTCCCAGCGGGTGTCCGCCTTCGGGTCAACCAGACACACAACATGGTGCACCGTCTCCGGGACGGCATCTTCGCCCTTGAGGTCCACCCAAGTGGGGAAATGCATCAGGCGCTCGGCCATTTTCTTCACCTCGAAGTCGTGCAGCGTGGCCGAACAGACGATCATCTGCAGACGGCGGCCATCCGTCGTGATCTTGGGTATCTGCTTGTGCACGCGGTTGATCAGCTCCGTGTAGCCACTCTTGAGCAGACCGTCTGCCTCGTCCAGCACAAAGAAGCGGCAGTGGGTGAGTAGCACCAGGCCGCTGTTAATCATCTCCTCCAGGCGCCCCGGCGTGCCGACCACGATGTGGGCGCCCTGCATGAGCTGGCCTTTTTGCTCCTCCAGACGCACGCCTCCGATGAGGAGCACAGAATTAACCTCGGGATTGCTCAGGTGGTACTTAAACTTCTCGATCTGGTTGTAAGTCTGCTCGGCCAGCTCTCGGCTGGGTTCTATAATGATGGCCTGGGGAGCATTGGGTGCCGGAGTGGCCGACACGGCACTGGTAGTGGGACTCGCCAGCGGATTGGCCTTGCTGTGATCCGCTCCAGCCTGACAGACGGCCACGAATCCGTTACCGGGTGGGTACTTAAAGTCAGTCTTGCCAAAGTTGAACAGCATTTCGGCGTTCTTGAGGACCACGGCTGGGTAGAATGTATCCTTGGAGAGGTTATCCGGCACGCGGAAAGCTACGCCCAGGCTCTGTCCATTCTTGGTGAAGCTCATCTCCAGGCGCTGCAAGTCCAGCAGGCAGCCGATGACGTCGGCCTTGCCGAAGGCCCCGCCGTAGTCGTCAAACTGGCGGTTGTTCGATTTCTTGCCGGTGCCGCCGAATCCGAAGCCCATGCGGCAAGTGCCCAGGTCGAGGTTTGCCTGCTGTGTGGACCAGCCGACGCGACACAGGCCCTCGTCCGTGACGGTGGCCTCGTAGTAGAACTTGCCCTGGCCACGGACTCCGGTAGTGGCGCGGCATCCGTGCCATTCCTTGAACTCTCGCGACTGGCAGCGCAGGCCATCCGGTGTGACGGCCAAAGCATTGCCTCGGTCATAGAAGGACATGGTCCAGGGGGCCACCGAACCAGCCGCTGCCCCGGCGCCGCCCTTGCCACCTTTTCCCTCCTCGATGTCGCGCAGCGTCTCCCAAACAATCTGCAGGATGGGCAGACAGAAGGCGCCCGTTTTTCCCGAACCAGTCTCCGCGGCCATCAGCACATCGCCGCCGCCCAGGATCAGGGGAATGGCCTCTGCCTGGACATCAGTGGGCAGGCTGCAAGTTGGATGGGTTAATTATATATAAAGCAGACAAAGATTCAATATTCTTACGTCCAATCAGCTTCGTCTGTTGCCTTTCCCAGCTCCGGGAGCACGCCGAACTCTGTGGGAAATGGTTTACCTAAGACAAGAACTCTTTAAAATTGATTTCAACTCACCCTCAAATGCAGTCATTTTGTAAATATATTATAAATTCTTTTTATTTTCCAAAGCCGGCTAAATTCGGCCGAAAATCAATGCTTCAAAATCCAAACACAGCTGTGATTTTGTTTTGTTGCCGAACACTGCCCGTTGTATACGGAAGCGACTGAGTGCTGCATAGTGAGATATGCAAACAGCTGAGATTTCGGGTCGTTGGCCAACACTGACACTTGTATACGCGTAAATCGCAAATAAATTTCTGTTGTGCCCAGTAATGTTTTTGTAAAAGTGCTAATTACCTGTCGTAGGACATGTAAAACGGAGCCTGACCCACACCATGTAAATGCACCCGCACCCACAGGACTTTTTCGCAATCTCTAACCGCTGTTTTCCATTGGCACAGTGACTTAACACACACGGAGCAGGAGGATGTACTTTCCCGTGGGCTGGCCCAAGCGGGTTGGCCTGGCACTGCCCGGTGAGGGCGCCTGCATCCGGCACATCTGCTGCGACGCCGTCAAGATACTCGTGGCCGCCGTTGGCGATGACTTCCTGGGCATTTGGTACGCGAACCCTCTCATTCCCATCGCCTACTTTCGCCGCTCCGAGGACTCCCTGCGGCAGTATGGCTCAAACCAGCTGATTGTGTGGAAACCGGACTCCCGGCAACTGGCCGTGCTAAGCGCCGCCGGAGCCCTGCTTCTTTACCAGTTGGATTTCGACGCCAATGGCAGCGGAATCTTGCTTCAAATAGATCCGCCAGCCGCGAGCCTGAAGCGGGACTCCGCCGAGCTGTTTATCAAGGAGAACATCCCGCGCCTGAGCCTGCGCGAGCTGTGCAGCGTCACCCTGGGCTCCGTCATCACCACTGTGTGCTGCATCAGCCTCAGCGAGCTGCTCCTGGCCACGCAGTCGTGCGAACTGCTGCGGCTACAGTGGGCACAGCTGGAGCTGGCCGAGAACGAACTGGAGGTGCCCGCCCTGGCCGCCATCAAGCTCCGCGACATTCCCTTCTACGTGCAGCAGCAGCAGGCCCAGCAGGGCTCCGCCCGGAACGTGCCACCCTTGAGCCGGGACTCTTACGTTGCCTCGCTGGAGTACTCACCCTTCATCGGTGGCTGTGCGGCCGTCTTCAGCGATCGACGGGCCGCCTTTCTGATTGCCAACCATCTGAAGTTCGAAACGGATCATATGCACGGCTTCTGGGTGCCAGACGTGGAGGATGCCAGCGTGTGCAGCGTTAACCACAAGTTCCGGCTGCTAGCCTATGGTCAGGAGAGCTCCGGCGTGAATGTGTATGCGATTGACGACGCCACCGGAGGTCTGGAGTTCTCGCACCGCCTGATGCTCACGGAAAACGTGCTGCCCGGCAGCTTGGGAGCCGTCAATGAGTTAAAGTGGAGCCCGGACGGCTGTGTATTAGCCGTGAGTTGGACGAACGGCGGTTTGTCTCTGTGGAGCACCTTCGGAGCGCTGCTGATGTCCACTTTGAGCTGGGACTTTGGCCTAAACGTTGACCTTTTGCGACAAAATCCCCTCAAGCTGCGCCGTCTGGAGTGGTCAACGGAGGGCTACCAGCTGTTCATGCTGACGCAGCAGTTGCAGGGCAACCGGGACAAGGAGCAGAGCAACGTACTGCAGCTGCAATTCGTGAAGAGCGCCCTGAGCATGAACCCCTGCATGACCACCAACCCGCACATCCTGCTGCAGGGCGACGACTGCCTGTACCTCAACCAGGGCAACAATTTGGAGCGGACATATGCCGGCAGTCAGTCCACATTCCCCTCAAGCGGCGTAGGCACGGATCAGGCGGCGGCGGAGAGCGATGGTGACTGCCTGGAGCTGAAACAGAGCCCGCACACGGGCAGCATTCTGACGGAGAGCAAGTATTGGACAGTGCTGCAGCTGCCGCTGAACTACGCGGCGACCAACTGGCCAATCCGGTATGCGGCAATTGATGCGGACGGGCTGCACCTGGCGGTGGCTGGTCGGACTGGATTAGCTCATTACTCCCTGGTGAATAAGCGCTGGAAGCTCTTCGGTAACGAGTCGCAGGAGAAGGATTTCGTCGTCTCCGGCGGCCTGCTTTGGTGGCAGGGCTTCGTCGTCATGGGCTGCTACTCGTTGCTGGACCGCACGGACGAGCTGCGCTGCTATCCGGCGGAGTGCAAACTGGACAACCAGTTCGGACACAAGCTGCAGGTTCGGGCTCCGGTGATCAGCCTGAACTCCTTCCGGCACCAGCTGATCGTGCTCACGGCGGACGGGATCGTGAGTTTGTTTAATATGACCAAGAAATCGGCCTACGCCCTGGATATTGAGTGCGCCTACGAGCTGGACGTGAAGAGTATCTGCATCCATCCAGCGTGCATTGTAAGCCTGACGGTCACGAACCTAAAGAATGAGTTGAAGCCGCAGGGACAACAGCTGGCAGCGGGTGCGGAGCAGGCGGAGACTATTATCGTTAATGTTTGCGGTCGCATCCTGATGATTCAGCGCGACGCTGGCGAGCAGGTTCCCAACACCTTGCTGGCCACATGCCTGGCCAGCTGCGTGGAGGTCTTCTGGCTGTCTCACTCCCTGGAGCGTTGTGCGATGCGCGACTGCCTCTGGCTGTACTCGGGAGCCCATGGCATGCGTGTGTGGCTGCCCATTCTGCCACCGGGCAGGGAGCGGCGCGAGGGAGAGCAAGGCGGAGCCCAGCGGCTGCACAGCTTCATGTCTAAGCGCATTATGCTGGGCTTTCCACTAAAACTCTATCCGCTGGTCGTGCTCTTCGACAATGTTATTGTTCTGGGAGTGGAGAACGAGAGCACGCTGTACGCCAACGAGGCAGGCTCTCATTTTTCATTGCCGTTCGCCACGATGGAGCGTAAGTCGCAGATCTACTTGCATAAGGTGCTGCGTCAGCTGATCAAACGGAATCTCGGATACTCTGCCTGGGAGATTGCTCAGTCGTGCCGCTCGCTCCCGTACTTCCCGCACGCTTTGGAGCTGCTTCTGCACGAGGTACTGGAGGAGGAGGCCACCAGCAAGCAGCCGATTCCGGATGCCCAACTACCCAGCATCCTGGATTTTATACGTGAGTTTCCCGTCTACCTGGAGACCATCGTGCAGTGCGCCCGCAAAACGGAAATTGCCCTGTGGCCGTATCTCTTCTCCATGGCCGGGAAACCGAAGGAGCTGTTCCAGCTGTGCCTGCAGTCGGAGCAGTTGGACACTGCGGCCAGCTACTTGATCATTCTGCAGAACCTGGAGCCCTCTGTGGTAAGCAAGCAATATGCGACCATGCTGCTGGACATTGCGCTACAGCAGCGCAAGTGGGAGCTGGCCAAGGACTTGATCCGCTTCCTCAAGGCTATCGATCCGAACGAGATCGACTCACCGCGCTCCTCAATGGTGGTGAATGTCAAGATTGCTCCGCCACCGCAGGTGAACACACAGCAGCAGGTCAACCAGAATGCAGATGCCTTCAATATGGTCCTGGGTCCCATCGCCCGGGAGCGCAGTTTCTCCACTACTGTGACCAGTAACCTGCCTAAGGACAAGCAGGGGCTGGCAGCGGCCGGAGTACCGCCTGTGCCGGAATCGAGTAGTTCTGGGCCACCCACGGTGGTGCGTCGTCGGTCCACGAAGCAGCGGGAGACATTCTGCATCGACCTGATCCTCCAGCGCCATGCCCGTCAGTTGCTGCAGAACCACAAACTGATGGATCTGGGCTATATGTGCGCCTATCTGGACTTCCATTTGGTCACGTGGCTGTCGCAGGAAGCAGAGAAGGCGGCCAAACTAGACGATTTTGCCGGCGCCCTGCTGGCCCTGCACGCAGAGCTGAAACTGCCCAGTCCATTCCCTCCGCCAGCAAAGGACGACTTTGCCCAGCTGCGTGGCAGCCACCGGCAGACAGGTGGCGGCGGATCCTCCTCGCAGACCTCAGAGTCGGGTTACTTCAGCCTGGCTACGCCAAACGGCGCGGCCACACAGTCGCCGCAGCTACAGCCGAGCATCAAGGAGGAGGAGCCGGAGGATTCCCAGCAGCCCAGTTCGCTGCCCGTACTGAAGACGCGTTCTGAATCGCAATTGTCGTTCGACAACTTCCGCTACCGTCGATTGTACTCCCTGCCAGCCTCCGAGGACGACCTGGCCGTGGATCCGCTGCCCGCGAAGCTGTCCATCAAACTGCGCTATCTTCTGCAGCTCTTTAGCGAGGCCAATTGCACGGACTACGCCCTTGTGTTGTCGATCCTGCTACAAGACGCCGCCTCCATATCGCGGATTGTGAACGGAATAATCCGCAGCGAGTCGGTGCACACCTGCCGGCGCACGGAGACGGCCCTGAAGCAGCTCAGCCAAAGCACCTTTGAGCATAGCGGCTCCCTGTACCGGGGATTCGTCCTCACCCTGCAGCCCCACGTCTACCTGTTGGAGCAGTACATCCAGTCGCTGGGAGATGCCGCTAACGCACCGCTCCAAGACGTCAGCACGGCCAATGAACAGGGAGTGGACGCGGCGGCGGGAATCCACGAGCTCGAGGACGAGGAGGTAGACTTTGTGCCAAAATCCCAGCAGGCGAATGGCAACCAGTGGACGGTGACCACCGGCGACCTGCGGCCAAATCACCAGCGGCTTACGCGGCACGCCAGTCTCGAATCGAACGGGAACGCAACTATGGTCAGCGGCTCCTCCGCCCAGTCCACGCCCACCCAGCGCCAGCTGCCACGGCAAGCCAGCGGCGAGCGCGAGGGTTGTCGCCTCATGTAAGCGGTTAGCCGCAGTCCGTAATTCGTCAGCCGTAAGCCAAAAGCCGTCAGACGTAAGCCGTGAACCGTAAACCGTAAACCGTAAACCGTGAGTCGTAATCTGTACTCCACATACTCATTGTAAGGACGTAGATGCATTCGTACTCAATACGTGCATACTTTTTGTAACTGGTTTTGTTCGCCGTAACTTGTTGTTGAATTGTTCCGTTAATTGTAAGTCAGCGCGTACACACACAGAATTAGAGACAGACGGGATCGGGTCCCGGAGGAGGAACACGCAGACAACGAAGCGAAAACAAACATCCGTGTAAACGTATGAAGCATACGTAACGTAATCCATAATTTAGTAGATGAAATTTGCTGCAATATTTGTTAATTAAAATTATACAAACAATATACTTAAATATACAAATCAAATACAATTATATTTTTACTAATAAATGAAACTATTTAACAATAATTGGAGCGAGTAATTTTTTAGATGTTTGCAAAAAGGTTAATCAGCAGTTTTATTTTTGTATTTAAGATAGGTGTTTTTTGTTTACGTGGTTTAGAGGTCTTTACATTGGCAGGGAATAAAAAACAAATGAATTTTATATTTTTAAAATTAATAGAAAATAATTATTTAATCAGTTTTCAAGTATAAAGAGAACAGCTACGAGCCATCACCTTTATCTCAAAGATCAGAGGCCACATCTTTCATCCGCAGTGACTCTGTTGTGTGCGACCTACACCCTTGACTTTGTTGACTCCCATCGTCGTCGTCGTGGTCTTTGTCGCCGTCAGTTGCAATTCGTCCGCCCGATGCTGCTGTAAAAGTTAATCGCTGTGACTGATTCATTACGTGCTCTGCTTGATTTGGTAATGCAGGTTGGAGCTGAAAGTTACTAGCTGGGAATATAGTGGCACTGGAGGAGTGCCATCCAGTCTCCCTGCTGGTTCTGTGTTTCGCAAGTTGCGCATTTGAAGTTTTCCCTTCAAGTTTTCGCACTTGCAATTCACAAAGTTCGACACATACACACTTAAAGGAGATGCACCTAGGAAAAATTGGTTTTCAGGTATATTTTTGAACATTTTTTCCAAAATTTTATAGATAATTTAAGGTTGATAAAAATTCATAAAAGTTGCAAATATTTTAAAGTTGGTAATTCAGTAAAAACAAACATAGCAAAGCTTTTCCATGCATTTTCGCCTTAGTTGTGATGGATTTTCAATCTGATACAATATGTAATATTTATACACATTTATATAAACCTAAACAAGATTGCAATTTCTAAGTTATGGCTTTACAAATCTAATTAAAATTTCATTTTCTTCTCAGTGAAAAACTCCAATCCGAGGAATAGCAAACCCGGCCAGCTTACAATAAAAGCGTAAGTTTTACAAGGCGTAATCACGGTAATGTTACGCTGCGACAGGCGGGCGGCCAAAGTCGCTGCGGAACTTGCAAGTTCGCTCTCAAACGTCGAGGCCCCCGGGGCGCCGTATTTAAGTTGGAAGGCAGAAATCCAAGACCGAGTGCGAGTGCGAATCCGCATCCGTGTACCTCACATCCTTCCGGATGCTGGCTGGGCAAAATACAACTATTGACGCTTCACCGGAGAGAGCCTGCCGGCCGAGAGTTATGGAAGCGGCGGGCAGGCCATAAATAAAAGCATCAACACCAGACACCAGCGCACTGGAAGTTGCAGCGGAAGTCGTCGCCGTCATCGTCAAGTGCGCTGAAATTTTTCTGGGGGAAAGTTTTGCGAATTCCTTATATTGCGGCCAGGACCCAGGAGCCAGGAGCCAGGAGGAGCCTGGCAGCCACCGCTACCGACGACGACAATAACAACTGTAATAATGCCGCAGACAACACAACATCCAACAACAACGCCAGCCCAGCCACTACAATGTAATCAACAACGCCACATGCGACGCTCGTCCTGCGCCTGGACTCCTCAACCGCCCGGCTGCTGCGGGGAGAGGCGGCCAAGTGGCTGGTCGACCACTCAAGGGTTAAGGATGCACTCGGATAACAATGTTAAAGTAGCCCCGGAAATTTAGAAACCAGTTTGAATCATTAAATAGATTTCATTTTTATTAAAACGGTAATAATATTAAAATGCAACAAATAGAGTAGAGAAAGTGTTTTAAATTTGTTTTTAAATATTGTGAAAATATGTAAAACTGTAAATATTTGATTGTACAAATTACGCTTATTGAAATTAAATTTAAATACATTTATTTATATATAAAAGAATAGGACTCTCTATCCTCCTTTGTAAATGAGGCAAAAGAAACAAGAACTTTATTAATTAAAATATAACTTCAGTTAGACAGAATAAATTTATTCAAAAACTAAATTGTTTTATTTACATAAATTTTGTGGAGCATATATGTATGTAGCATATTTTTCCGAGTGTTTGGCTTGGCGATGCATCCTTTTGAGCTGTGGGCGTAGCAGTAACAAGTTTTGCCAAATATCCGATGAAAATTCGAGTTGCCTTGGCGATTTTGATGAATTCCTCAATAAACACACTCACATATGCACTGGTGTGTGAGTTGTGTGTGTATGTCGGTATGTTCATATGCATGTGCAATTCGGTTTATAGTTGAAACTTGCAACTGCAGCCCGAGAGTTTATTGCAGCTGTGGCAAGTATCGCTTTGTGCGGCTGAATGGCATGTAAGCTTGTTGCGGTTGCAATAAAAGTCTCCTCTCGCTCGTCCTGACAACGCAAAATGTGTTTCGGCATTTTGGTAAACGAATTAAGTAGACTGGAAGCTGGTTCACACTGCGGACCGCAGGCCACACACAGCTATTGATCGGCCTGCCTACCAAATTAGCGAAGGACGCTCAAGGACTTGATCGATCGGTGTGCTTATTAGTAATATGATTTAAGTAGGTTATTTACCAGGATTCAATTGGGCACAGGAATTAATTGCAAGGGAAATATCTATGAATAGAACACTTTATTCAGCTTTCTGTTAAAATCTACTTCAGAGTTGATAACTTTTTTTACCTCCCTGCAATATGTCCTGTCAGATATGCTATTCTTTGCCACCCAAAAAGTAATAAGAAGTTCTTGATTTCATTGAGATGAGTATCTGAGGGCATGGAACGTAATTGTGTTATCTTCAAGTACATTACACTTGCTTTTCAATTCGGGGCCACACACACCCATTTTGTTTATTTATCTTGGCACCCTTCGCCGTTCGCTGTTGTTGTTTGTAGCTGCTGCTGCTGCTCCTTCTGCAGCAATTTTTGTTGTTATGCGGAAAGTTTTTGCCAGTTTGCTGTGGGGTTAAAATTTGTTTTAAAAACCGAAACCAAAAACAATTTCATTAGCATAGATTACGAGTCATTCAGACAAAACAACGGCTTGCATTTCAAATGAGCACCGAAAACAGACTGACGCCCAGGACTCGAGACCCGGACCCCATCCTGGCTCTGGTTCTGGCTCCTCCCCATCTGTTGTGTAGCTCAGAAGAAGGAAGGACGGACGGACGGAAGGAGGAAGGAAGGCAGAGAAACACATCCTCGACGAGTTCTGGCCCCCAACTGCAATGGTGCAATGACGGTTCCATTGAGTCTAGTATTTCTCGGTGTAAAAATTTCTAAATTGTACATTCATTGCATTTGCATTTTACAAGTAAATCCCAAACTGCCAATCTAATGCATGTTGCAAACGCTTCGCAGACTCGATTCCCTCTGTCTGTCTATTTGTTTGTAGCCAGCCAAGCGTCTAACCATTCGTCCAGGAACCCGATCCCGCCCGCAGCCAGTCACCCAATCCGGGTCGGGGCCGGGGGCCGGGGGCCGGGGGCCAGGACTCGATCCTCGACCTCTCAGTCGTGTCCATGCCGGCACTTTTGTGTAAAACACTAAAAAGTCTACACTTTTCTTCTTTTTCGGTGCTCTGTCCCACCCAAACTCCGGCACAGCTTCCATTCGAAGGGCAGGCGGTTGCCCAAAAAACATAATAAAAGCTCAAAATGCAGCCGGGAGAAGGACGAGGCTCGCAAAACTTTGCCCCCCTTCGAAATCACGGAATCAACTTACACTGCAGTCCATTGCCAGCAACGCAGCTCCATCTCCATCGCCATCACCATCTCCATCTCCAGCCGTGGGTCCAACTCCATCTGCAGTTCTATTTCTGTTGTTGTCCCTACATCGTTAGCTGCATTGAAGTTTGTCCTGGCCTCCGCATCACCCACCTCATCCCATTCCCCGAGGCCGCTCCTGCTCCTGCTGCCGTTCGAATTGCTTTTTGCGAGCATGAATAGATAAATACGCTGAGGAGTAGCAGCACCAACTGGTAGGTGTCGGTTCCCGGTCTCACCCGGTCGCACCCGCCCAGCCTCCTGCCAGCTTTTCCTGGAATTCGCCAGGAGCCCCCGGCTCGTCTGTGCGAAATTTGAAAACCACAAACTTTTTGAATCACTGGGAAAAAAAATTTTTTAATCGTAAACGTCAGGATATTTATTAAATAATAAGGAAAAATATAAGGCAGCAGCATTCGAAACATAAACTAAACTCGTTCAACTGAAAAACTTATGAATTAGATTCCGAATTGTTAAATTATTTGAGCGTTTCTTTCTTTTGCTGAATATTTAAACCATAAACAATGAATTACTTTTCAATTTAACTCATTTAAAAACAGTTAAAACATTTTTTTAAGACTTGCAGCTTTCTTGCAGTGCCCAAGTTTTCACTTCGTTGACTCGGGGGGATGGGCCTTGGGCTTTGTGCGGAGGTGTCTGAAGATGTCCATCGCAACTGTCGAATTTTATTTATTTCGCTAAGGCCAAAAGCTCACAATAGAAACGTTAATGGCAACGTCCGACCCCAGGCCAGGATCGTAGCTGAGTTTCCGTACTTCCTTGAGGCGGCACCCCGGTCCTGGTCCATCCTGGACCGCACACTACCACCTTTCTGGTGGATGGGTGGATAGATGGGGGCAGGGGATGTGCATGTGTGTGCGCTGTTCTTTGCACAAAAGAATTGCCAAAGTTTTGGTTGTTGTTTCTTCCCCTTGGCTCCTGCCCTCTGGACTCCGTCGTAGTCCGGGGTCCGGAGTCGTGAGCATGTGTGTGTGCGTGTGCCATGTAAATGTTAATGCCTTGTGGCCCATGCTCACCTACAACGTATCGCTGGCCCTGGGATGGGGGGCTGGGTGGCTGGCTCCAGGTTGCAGAGGAGGGTTCAGCTGAGCAGCGTTTTATCACGTGTCAGTAGCATCATTGACGTCGACTTGGAGCACGCCCCCTTTGCAGAATCCGGACGCTGGGGCAGGAGGCGAAGCCGGATGGAGATGGAGATGGACACGTGAGGAATGGGCCAGCTCATGTAAATCACAGTGCGAAATGCCACGATTTTTCGTCAGCTTGATGACAAACGGGTTTTTACAAATCATGTGGCATTTTCGTTTATTCCCCATTTTGCGGGGAAATATCTATCATTACAGCACCTGGGAAATGTAAGGAAAAATTAGGGTAATAGGGGAGAGCTTTGCTTTGTTCTTAGGGGGTGACTTGGATGTCTTCTTTTAGGTTTATTCTAGGAGATTTATTTAATCTTCAGTGAGTCATCAGGTTTTATGAAAGCTAAATATTCGGCAAAGGTAATTAAATATTAAATCAAAAAATAATCAAGCGAAAATATTTAAAGCAGAGAAAATTTGTATTCAATAAATTAAGTTATATATTACGATTTTCTCTACCTTCCCACGATCAATCCTTGATCCTTGTGTCCTCTCTAATGTAGTCTGCCACCAAACCCTACATTTTCATTGCCTACTTGTGGAGAAGTTAGAAGTTTTGCCAGGCTGACAAGGTGCTTTTGGCCGCTGTTCTTGTTTTGTACGCTATTGTACAGTGACCTTTTGAACCTATACATTAGCAAGCCAAAATCAGAGACGGGCCAAAACAACGTAACGCTGCGCTAAACGTAACATAACGTGACGTGACGGGGGCATTAAAAGCAGGACTGCCTTCTGGTATCTGGAAGGAGGAGCACCTTCCAATGCCTTTTCTGTCATTGAGGTGCAAAGTTTACCTCATTAATTCATTAATCAATGTGTCTGCGTCCTGGTCGCTGTGTGTATGTGTGTGTGAGGGGTAGGTGTGCCTTGGTGGGAGGGAGGTGCGTGCGTGTGAGTGAGTGCGTCTGCTTTGTTTTGGCACTTTTGGACGAGCAGCACCTGTACATAATGGCCTTTGTTCTACGCCTCAGCGATGGACGGAAGTGGGTGGAAGTTGCGGTGGGTGTGGGAGCTGCTTACGTCTCGTTGCACAGTCAAAGCGGGAGGAATGGATGGGGAAAGGGAGCACCATGCCATCCATTGGCATGAATCGACGGCTCTCCAAACTCCAATGAAGATTTATGCTTTGCTCCAGTTAGCATTTCTCCCTAAAATCCGCAATACCCGATGTCCTATGCCCCGCTTCCCTCTGCCCGCTGCCCGCATTTTCGTCAATCATCTCCGTTTGCTAGTTTTCGCTTCGTTTTCCTTTTTCGATTTCGATTTCATGGCTTTTACACGCGCTTTTAGGGAAAGGCCAGAGAAGAAAGCATTCGTGGAAAACTGTGAAAACTAGAGCGAAATTTATGCAACTCACTTCCGTGGGAACTAAAAAGCCATTTAAGCAATACAACAGCACAGAAACTTAATTTCCTGCCCGATTCTGACCAGTCCCTGGGATTCCTTCCCACTCCCGAAAAAGCCATCTCCTCCATGACCCGCAACATATGCCGCAGATCATTAAGTCTTCCGAAGGGAGCGGTGGGCAGAACGGTGGAAAATGGGTGTGGAGGGCTGGAAAAACTATCGCTGGCTAGATAAACTGCAATTTCGTTGCAACACCTGCGAACTGCTTAAGTTTCTCCCAAAAATGCAGCTACACCAGTTATGGCTCTGGCAATAAGCTTCATCCTGGCTTTATCCCGGCCGCCGCTGCCTGCATATTTACCCCCCGACGTTGTAATCCAAGAGATTTCACCCTTTATGAGCGAGGGGCAGGGAGTGTATGGTGGTGGCACATCAGGGTGCCAGGATTGGGGTATCCTGCAAGTGCATAACACTTAAGCAACATAGCAGCGGGCCAAGAAGACATAAAAGTCCAGCCGACAAAGTTAACCAAAGTGGCCAAGGGTTCGCCCGGATAAGATGATGAGAAAGCTAAGGTAGGAAGGTAATTGGGAAAATTTTATTGACCATACTCTCCACAAATTGTTATATAAAATGACAGAAAAGAATATGTGATTTAATATATTATTTTAACTAAAAATTTTATTGTAAATTTGTTATTATTGTAAAACGTTAAAGTAGAAAAAAAATACTTTCTATAATTTATAAAATTAGCGAAAAAATGTATTAAATATAAACAAAAATGTTCATAGATGACAATAATATAAAACATATATCTTTTTTTATTAAATTCTTCTTCATTTTATTTACTTTATATTATATCCCTGCTAACCTTTTCCTGATTACCATATTGTCACATTTTGTCGCCTGTCCTGATGCATCAGTTCGTGTAAAAATAAGGCAGGCGCTTTGGTGTCTGTGTGCTTTGCTTAAGATCATTTATTGCAGAATTATGCATATTTTTATTACACTCGACTTGCATAAATTCAGGCATTATTGCACTTTACGAGCAGCTGCTGCTGTCCCTTTGTCCCGGCCACGAACCCTCTCACACAGGTGACTGTTCGGAATCAAAGACCCCAGACAGGCGTAAAGGGATCCTGAAGGAGTTGTGCCAGTGGGAGGAGTGGGAAGAGGACTCATCATCGGGCATAGAAGGCATAGATTTTTGCATGCCTTGGCCCTGTCACCGAGGCGTCCCTGCTGCAGCTGTCCTGACTGCACTTAAATGCCATTGTCCTTTGGACCCTGGCACACATGACTTGTGTCGAAAATTTCTGTCATTCGGAATGCTACCCCCCTCCAACACTCACTGGGCGGGGGGAGGTCGGTGTCCTGCCAATGATGTTTGGCAGGCTGGCTGCTTTGAAATTTAGATTTTTATGACTCTTTCGGGGGTGCGGGGGCAGAGACGAGTGCGGGGCTCTGATGCTGCCGAGATGATGATGAGAGTGCTGAAATTGGCTTTCGTCTATTAGAAATGCACAGTTCGGCATTATTTGCCATATAAACTGGGCAAATATGCTAAATTTTTGGCTGGTAAATGGGCAGGTATTTTTAGGGTACCATAAAAAGGGTTAATGGCCATAGAAATGCGAAACTTGTCAGCAGGAATTGCTGGGGAAATTATTGAAATTCTTTTAGGTGTTCTCTGGCCTGTTGATATTGCCACTTGAATCGGATGTGACAGCATTTTACTTTTTATTTCTATTCAGGCTGCATAATTTCCACCCCTTGCTAAGTATTGGTTTACAAATGTGTCAGGCACGCTTTTAGGCTCGCATTATGCCAAGTGTTTGAGTGAGTTTCGAGTGTTGAATTCGAATAACCCTAAACATACACACATACCCACACACAACTAGAGCGAACACCCCCACAGCCTCCAGGTGCCGCCCGACTTTTGTGGCTGCAAAGTTGCCCTGCCAACTTCATCAGGGGATCAGGCGAAGTGTTAGGCAAATGAGATGTGATAGTTTGCAGAGTGTTAAAAAAGGGCTTCATTGGAATGTAGGGTTAAGCTGACTCCTCTGGCATTCCAGATCAATCGAATCGTAATGAAATTCCATCGCAGAGTCTAATTTAATGCTCGTTCCGGCACTCTCTCGATTGGCCTGAGCTCATTAACGATGCGTAGTTGGCAATTTGCCAAGCCAACACATAATTCTTTTCTCTCTTGGGATTTTGTTGTTTTGTCCACATAATCCCATTGAAATCCATTTTTATGCAATCGAGTATTGTTTTCCCAAAAAAAAACGAGAAAAACTATAATATATATAAAATTTAAAAATTGCTTAATGATCACAAAAAGTGGCAGGATAAAATGGCAAACGATTGCAGATTATATATCATACATAATGACACGCCCCATGCAATGCCGCCTGCCAGCACTTAAATCGCTGGCAAATTAAACGCTTTTTAATATTAATTCGATTTTTTCGCCGTTGTTTGTTTGCGTCTTTGGGGCTATTTCATTAGTTGTTGTTGTCGCCGCCACTGCTGGTGGAAATCATTGTCCTGCCATTGAAAACAATTTAATATGCAAATTATTATAAATGCGCATCACTTTGCAAAGTAATTTTAATAACTGCAACTGCCTGGCCAAAGCACAAAAAAAGGGACTTAAACTGATTTCGCATTGAGAGGGCCAACATCAACCGCAATCGATTAATCGTGTTGGCCGGAACGACGAGGGGCTGAATAAATAAATAAATAAATAAATAAACAAAAGCCGCGCTCAGTGCTCGAAATTTGAGCTGTTTATATCCTGGCAAATATATATGGTACACATTCTATATTTTTTATGCACTTTCTCGATAATTGTTTAAATACTCCCAGGGCCTGGTCAAAAAGTTGACAAACTCTCTGCAGCGGCTCCATTCTCCCCTTTTTGTTTGTTGACATAGTTTAAGTGGCCATGGTAAATGTGCAAATGCGTATTTTAAATGGTTAATTAATAGAAATAGTTTATGGACTGAAGAGAAAGAGATTGCCATGCAGCCTCGGGCCTTTTGGCTAAATGATGAAGTGCGACAAGTTCCGATGGCAAATATAGCTCAATGATATGCATCTAAATATGGAAAGAGTGTACAGTTTCCTAAGGCGATGACTTTTAAATTCAATTTGTTTATTTTATAGACCTAATTTAATGGAGAATTCAATTTTCGACAATCGACATAAAAGTGACAGATTTATTACAATTTATTTAAAAGTTTAATTTAATACCTAGTATAAAATTTTCCTCCAATTAAGTTCTAGTCCAAAAAACTCGACTTTTTAGTTCCCAATTTTGTTTTATTTTTTCGTTAAAGTTTAATATTATTTGTTATGTTGAGTTTTGTGTTTGGGAGACCGTTTTTCTCACATTTTGGCTGGTCGTGTGTTTGCTCTGTGCCACGCCCAGCGGCGGCAGCGGCACGCGCCTTCCATTTTGCACACACACCTTGACGTGGCCGTGTTTCAACCCTCGCTGTGAGCCAACCCCTGGCTATGTGTTTGCGCTTTAATTGAATATAAATGTAAATTAATGATGCAAAAATAATTTTTGCTTGGAGGCTTACCTCGCGTTTACCCGCGTTTTCTGTATCGCTTGTGTGTTTACATTAAAGCCCCGACGCGGCTGTTAGCCGCTGCATTTTGTAAACATTTTCATTTTGGCAGCGTTTTCAGCTTTTATAGGCCGTTATGTAATTAATTTGCATTTAACTAAAATTTGCATAAATAAATGCGCAAGAATTTAAGTGGTTATAATCTACCACCTAGACATGTAAAAGTTTTCCATTTTAAATTCTCTGCGAAATGCATTCGCAAGGAGTCACCGAAGAGGATTACTTTTTTTCCTTTTCCCAACAATAAAACACATTTCCACATTCTATATATATATATATATATTTAATATATATTTTATTTTATTGTTTGTTTTCATTTTTCCATCATTCTCTTGTTGTTGTTGTTATAGTAAAAGTTGCTTAGCTTGCGGTTTTAGTATATTACAAAATGATTTTAGTGAATAACTTAAACACATTTATAGAGAGTAGTTGTTGTTGTTGTTGTTTTAGTCGGAACTTAGCTCACAATCAAACAATATAGTTCACAATAGATAAATGATGATGATGATGATGATGCTGCTCAGCTCTGCCTCTTCTTCATCTCTTCCTGTTATCCTTTCTTCAAATTCTCGCTTCCTGTTCACATTATCAATTAGTTCAGTATCAAAAATGTCGGTTGTGTCAGAGTGAGTGTGTGTGTGTGTTTGTGATTTTTGGCTTTGTGAGTAGAGGCAACCGCTTGCATTTTATCCTTAGACAGATTGAGGTTAGGTCGAGCTCAGTTTGAGGACGAACTGAATACGTGGCAACTGAAAGGAAGGGGGGTCCTGTGGAAGGTGTTGTGAACTGTGTTGTTTCCTTCAAGTGCAGTTGCCTCCGTTCACGCAGACCTCGATTCGGTTGTCTTTAGCTTATGATCAAGTGTAGTTATCCTTTTATCGGGCTTTTCTAATTTACTTTGTTCTCTTTGGGGCTTTGAGTTCTACGCTTTTAACTGGTTTGGGCGTGGATGTGGGTTGGTTTTAGCTATATATATATATCTTTACGTTACACCCTATATATATATATATTTGTATGCATATGTATATGTATCTATGTGGGTCTCTGTAAGTGTTCTTTCATGCAGGAGAGTTATACACAGACACTGATGATGTACCTATGATGTCGGCTATGTTATTTCTCTTTGATTGATGTATGTATGTATGTATGGTATGTATGCTTCTTCCACAGTGTATCCTCGTCCTAATTTACTCCTTCTTTTTATCTTCGTCAATATGCAACTTTGCTACTATGGCTAACGACAATGCAACTACAATTTTTGGGGGTTTTCTAACGACACATTTAAATACTTTTTGCAAACTGCTCTACTTTAAAATAGTTTTTGTTTTACGTTTTTTATTTTTACTCATATGCAATTCGATTTCTGCCTTCTTTAACCTCTCCACTTCCCTTCGGTTCCTGTTCCCAATTTCGTTTTCCCATTACCAATCCCGTATCCGTTCCGATCATTCATGCGCCTCGTTTCCGTTTCCGCCAATAGGCTGCCCAAAAAAGTATGCTACACGTTTCACTCATCGATCGTCTTATTCTGTATGCTTTTATTTTGTTTTTCTTTCTGTTTTTTGCCTAGAGTTAGAGTATTTGTTTAGCCTACCCTCTCGATCCTCCTATTGATAGCTATGCGTTTGCTCATTATTGCTTTTACTTTTACGTTATTTCCCATAAATGTATATTCTTTAGTATATATATTTCTCCTTCCGGGGGGTCTATCGCTGCGCCTCTCAACGTTTCTTTCGCTTCGAAAAAATCAAGGTACACACTAAAAATAGTTAGGTTTTGTTTTATCGCTTTAGGTAGGTTGTGTTTTTTTTTTTGTTTTGTTTTGGTTTCTCTTCCTCACTTCTCTCCTGGTCTCCTCCGCATCCTTCACGTTCATCCACTTCTTCGCCTTTCCTCTTCCGCAAAATAAAGACTTTCAATAGAGGGCCTAAGGACATATACACATATCTTGATACTACTAACATGCTACATTGTTCTCGGGGTGTGCGGGTGTAAAAGGGTGTGTGTGTGTGTGGGGGGGTGTAAGGTGTACTCAGTGTTTGCTGTGTTACTTTGCCACTTTGACAGCATCCCATCTGGAGCCCAGATCCCAGCGGAGGCAGTACTTCTCGAGATGCCTTTGAGTGGGCCGGCAATGAACAAAAGGTGTCTTTGAGGCATCTGCAAAATGGGGGAAGAGCAAGTTAAACGAGCTAATTGGGTCAGTTTTAAAAACTTATTAGTTTCCTGAATGGAGAGGAGTCCTCGGCTGCTGCTGCCTCATCAAAGGGCCGAAAGCAAGGCAAGGCAAAAAAATGTGAATTGCTTATCAGGCTGTGTGGATAAAGGATAGAGAGCCAAGTGGACTTGGAGAAGCAGGAGTGGCAACAGACTTGAAGCTCCATTCTGCATACCGAAAGGGCTCCACTCGGACCCCTCAAAAGTTTTGGTCAAGAAGCCCGATTCATTGGCTTAATCTGGCCAGACTTTGGGTCAGCGTCAGTCTGTAGCTGCAGTTCTTTATCGGCTTATATACCCCCAAGACACCTTTGTCGTTCGTTCCTACCGGGATGTCTGCGTTTTTGTGGCATTTTCAATGTGGTTTCCGTTTTGTTTGCTCTTATTCTTTTTTTTAGCTTTAGTTAGATTATTTAAGTTTAGCTTTCGTTTAGTTCTCTTTTTATGCTTTGTATAGGTAGTTTTTGAAACTATTTACCGACTTTTTTATCGTTTCTATCGCAAGTACATTTTCCAAAACCGTTTTTGTTGTTGTTTGCATTTAATTAAATTATATGAATACATTTCATTTCGCTGTGTGAGTGTTGTGTTGTGTTCTTTGTTTGTGTGTCTGTTCGCCAGTTGCCGAAACTAATTTCCAATTGGCAAGCCAAAGAAGAAATGTTTTCCTTTTAGTTTCCTTCCTTTCGCCGCCGCCTGCCTTTGTAATTGTGCGCCTTGTTTTTGCTCGGTTTTCCCGCTCGCCTGCGCTTTCCCGGGCAAGAAGTTTAATTAATGTGCCAAACAAAGGTGAGGAGGGGGAGGACCAGGGGTAGGGCAAAGTAAAAACTAAAGGTAAAACGTAAAAAATTGGCCAGGTTGCTATGACAAAGGACAAAGCGGACGAATCGAAAGCCAAAACTATGAGGACTATGTCGGTTGCTCATCGCTCCTAATTAGACCTAGTTGGGGCTGCCAGCACGGCTGAAAGCTCTGGCATTCAACTGGAAGGAGCCTCCGGTGGTTGTGGGGTTCGGGGATCCATTAAAAAGTTGCCCGACAAGTGGGAAAACCTCAAAAACAGGATGGCCCATATATATATATATACATATATATATAAAGGCTGCAGCAAAGTTTCACTTTTTTCGCTAACAGGGTTAAAGTTTTTTATAATTTTTGTTAGTTTTCGGTGTAAGTGTGTGTGTGTGTGTGAGGCAAACTTTTAATAGTTTAGCGCAAAAAAGTGCCTGACTCTTTTGTTTTCATTTTTGGTTGCTTGTTGTTTAAATGTTATTTTGATTGTTTCAACTTTGCATTTGCTTGCTGCAACTAACTGCCACTAGTCATAGTTACAGCAGTTATCCTAAAATATATGCTTGATTTGTATATATATATATATATTTATAGCTACGATCACTTTCGATCGCTTAAATGGGGCTTTCTCCGCCGTCGTTCTCTTTCGCTTGGTATAAAAATGTTTTGTTATCGCTTTATGCTTCGCTTTATTTGTTCTTTGCTTTTTATTTTCTTTACTTTTATTTATATTTCTAGTTTAATTGTATTTTTAGTTTTATTTTTTGTTTTGTATAAAATACTCACATTCACATTTACAACTACGAACCACGTAACTACTTATAGATGTATGGTATTGTATATATATATAGACTTTATAGTATAGTTATCGTATGTGTATATATATAAATTTACTTTATAATTATGTCGTATGTATATGGTATATTTTACTACTTCGAGCAGATCTTGGCGGCCCCGACATACATTGCTAAAGAGGACTCCTCTTCCTATCCCCTCCTCACCATATGCGGGCGAGTGTGTAGAACCTAGTGACACATCCAATCCTATGCCTAGAGCTGATCGAGAGTCGTACCTAATCACACACCCTGTATAATGCTTCCTCCTTCCTCCCTCCTACTCTCCAACAATTCCGCCTTAGTGTCCCCTCCATTCCCATTGAGTATTTACAACTTAGATCTAGCAAAGGATATAGCCTACAGAGATTAGTAGAACGACAGCGAGAAGAAAGAGAGGAGGCTGCCGCACTTTGAGTGCGGAAGAGTGTGGGCGTTAGAGTCCTTAATCTTTGTAGTTTTTTTTTGTTATTTTTTATAGAGAGAGCAGGTAGTTTGCATTTTAGGTAACTGAATCGAAACTAGGATTAAAGCGCGAGTGTAGAGTAGCCGTAATGGGTTAACAACAACATAATGGAAATGTACAGACAGCTATGGCATTTCATTTGCGATTTTCAAAAGGAGAGAAAACGAAAGAAAAACCTACTTGCGGGCTCCTAGTAATTAATTTCCTCTTAGTCTTTTCCAAGTCTTTTCTAAAAATTACTTTAAACTAAATCCCCATCTCTCCTCCGTCGTGACTTTGCTTCCTTAAATGGACGTATAAGTTTTGTGTACGATGTGTGTGTGTGTGATGTGTCTTCGAACTTAGTTTCACTTAGTAGTTCGCACTAAACTTAACCGGGGGAGGGGGTGGTAGGATAGGGATGGGGGGTGAAGGGCCTGCTCCTGCACGCTCCTCAACTTGACGCCGTGTCCCCGCTACGATTGTTTCTTGCAATGCCCAACAAAAACCCTTCAGACGCTCAAGCTTCCACATAAGTCAGACCCTAGATGTATACATAGATATCTAAATATAGGTGTGTTTATGGTTTATATCCGTATCCGTATCCATTATGGTTGAAGGAATGACTGCTCTATATATATATATATATCCGTAGTCAAGGTGTATATCTATAATATCTGTATCTTTTACAATTTCTCGCTTTCTGTATATTTATATAACGACAACAACAACTAATTATTGCTTTTCGGTTTTTTTCTCGACATTACTTTTGCTTTTGTCATTTTTTTTTTTTAGTTTTTTCTTAGTTTTTTTTTTGTCAGCTTAAACTACTATTAAAAAAATCATTAATAATTTACTAAAACTCTAGAACAAAATCAACAAAACTGTGGAGGGAGTATGGTGGTTTTAGGGGGAGCTTAAATAAGGGGGGCAGGTTTTTGGGGGGGTGGTCTAAGGGAGGGTCGGGAAAAGCTGTTATACGCTAGCTTATTATGAATATTTCATGTTTCACGTTCTCCGCATCCGCCGCTCGTCCTTCGTCCTTCCTTCCGCTTCTATTTGTATCTGTAGTAGGATTAAGAGATGTCCTTTATAGTTAGAGAGAGAGCTGTAGTTGAGTTGCGTTCGCTATGTATCCAGTATTCCAGTATTTTTAATCTGTTCCTCCTCCATCTGTTGCTTAGCTTGCTTCACGGTTTACGGTTTACAGTTTACGATTTACGGTTTACGGTTTATGGTTAGTTTTAGTTTTAGTTTATTGAGACGGTGGTGCCTGTGCTGCTGCCCGGATCGGATCCCCTTCGCACTGCCTAGTCCCCTCACGTCCTGAGCATCAGCAGGAGCCACCAGGACGAGGCACCCAGCCAGAGCAGGCAGCTAATGAACTGCTGCTGACGACCGGTGCTCCGACTGAGGCCGCCATGGACATCGGTCGCCGAACTCCGGCTGCTGCGCGCCGCTCCCTCGATGATATTGTTGTTGTCCAGCTCATGGAGCACCGGCAGCTCGCTGAGATCGGAGGCCGGCGGCGGAGCGGTGCGCTCGGTGGGCGGGACGAAGAGGCGCTTGGGCTTGCAGCGCCGGTGCTTCTTGTACGTCTTGGTCACATTTATGCTGTAGCCCTCAAGGAACTCGGAGCCCTGTGGGAGCGATAACAAGAAAGAGAAACAGAGAGTTAGTGGAAATGGCGGACATTAGCGGCTGGATCTGTATATAATAAATTACGACATTAATTAAATTTCTTTCTTTTCTGCCTCCCCTTCCAGAGCTCTGGCCGTTGTCCTTGCGAGACGCGGAGTGAGAAAGGAAATTGAAAAGCTTATTTATGCCGTTGACAGTGCAACAAAAACGGGCAAAAGGACAAAGTTAAAGGCGAAGGATACTCCGGGCTACCCTTGGCAGAGTGGAATATGTCGGAATTAATTCAATTTGAAATATATTTAGCAGCAGATACGGTAAAGGAGCAGTTTTGGAAATTTATTTAGTATATTTTGGGTCTTTAAATTAGAAATTTGAATTATAAAATAGAAATATTAAATACCCGCAAATACTCTTAGTTAAAGGCACCACCAAAACCCCTAATCAAACGCTTACGACAAACATTTTCTGAACACAAAAAGAGATGTTTAGGGTAAACAGAGACCAAGGCAAAACAAATTCCTGGCACAATTGCAAAACAATGAAGCTACAGAGCAGGTTCCCAGCTTACAGCTCCTACTCCCCCCCTCACAGCCACACAGCCAGATCCACATCGAAATCCACGTCCACTGCGGCATTTACTCCTGCCGTCTCCCCCCAGTGAATTCGTTGGCAAAATTTTGTGTTTTAATTACGCTGAATAAATTTGTGTTTATAAATAGGTTCGGGGCGGACGGCAGATCCTGGGACTCTCGAGTTGCGGTCAAATATTTTATGCCCAGTCGAAAATCTAAATCTAGCGAATGTCTGCATTTGTGTGCGTCCGCCACCGGTGGGTGGTGGGCGTGGCTGACTTCATAACGAGTGTTTACTAATAATATTATGCAAATCGTGCGACGAGGAATCGGACGGACGGACGACGACGACGCTGTTTGTTGTTGTTGAATTTTTGAAAAGGCATTTTGTGAATCGTTTTTCGGCGGGGCGTCGGCCAACATAACGTCGGCGAGCATAAAAACCTCAAAACAGCAAACGGGAAAAAAAAGGTGGAAAAACCTGGAGTGGAAATCCACGGCTTGACAGGCATGCCCAGGTGTGTGGGTACCGAGAAGAGTGCGCCTTGTTGCCACTGACAGACATTTTAATTGAAAAGGAATGTATGTTTGTTTGCTTCGTTGTTTTTGTTGTTGTTTCCATGGTTCATTCCCATTCAGTCTGAAGTCTCTATATAGAATGTGCAATTTTGTGTTATGCATAAATTTGAGGCTTTAATTGCCGTCTGCCCTTGCCCAGGCCATAGATTCAGCCGAGATTGACATGCTAATTAGGTGGGTCTGCTTTGTCCTTTTTTTTGTTGTGGGCCCCGAAAAAGTGTGCTACAATATTTTATATTATGCTAATTAAGGCCTGACCCGGAATAAGGCTGGGAAAAGCCAGAGGCTTTTGTAAACCAGCTCGGAGCTTGACTTTAGTCATAACTCCCATATCAATCAATCAGTCTCTGAGGCCATTTCCCAGTTGGTTAGGCATTCAACCCCGTTGGGAACTAGGCCATCCGAATCACCGGGTTCCAGGTTCCGGGTTTTCCAGTTCCAAATTCCTGGTCTCTAAGCCGAGGGCTTTGTGAAAACTAATCAGAAACTTCTTTGCCTTTGCCTTTGGCTTTGCCTCTGGCGCCTTTGTCACCTTTTTGCCGCTATATATTTTCCGCTACATTTAACTGCCGTTCACCTTTCTGCCCGAGAACTATAGTATGACATTTTTTGCTGCCTGCCTCTCTGCTAATTTGGGAGCATCAAGGGTTTGCTTCGCTTCTCTTCCCTTCTATACATATACTTTTTTTCTGTCGTTATCAAATTCAATGGGCCTGTCCGTCAAGTGGGAGTAGCCTTACCATCCATCCCCTCCCCAAGGATGAGTTCCTCAATGAATTATTGACTAAAGGACAGCGGCAAAAAAGGAAGATGAAACCGGGCGGCATTTAACGCAATAGCACGGAAAATCGATGACAATTCAAGCGTTGATAATTTTGCCCGAGAGTCGTGGCATAAAAATGGCAACGCTTTCCAACTTAAGCAATTTCCCACAATTTCCACCAAGCTTGGCAAGGAGAGCAGCGTCCTGCTCATATGGGAGCATTCAGTCTAAACCATTTTGGACGTGAATTAGAGCCAGCTGGCCGGGAGTCATCGTCGTCGCCGTCGTCTGACTAGGGCTTGGGCCCACTGTGTGACCCATTAGAATGATCGTTGTCGAAGTCGTACGTGTGTTGGCCTGATATATGCGACTCAGTCGGTCCAAAAGGAAAGTCCGTGGCCACTCTCCGGCTCCGGGCTGCCGTAAAGTGGCGCCTAACAAACTCGAACGGAGTGAACGAGTGCCGCCGCCCATGGCCGCCGCAATGCAATTGATTGCACTTTATAACGTGCGGTTTCCGGTAGACATTACCCGCATTTTGCCCCAACCGATGGATGTGGCTGTGGGCTGGCCCTAATGTCTTTTCTGCTTTAACTCCAATGCAGCACCACCAGCACCATGCCCGCCCACAATGAATAAATGAGCACTTGTCTGGGTCCTGCTGGGGTGTGGGTTGTGGAGGTGGAGCTGGCGCTGGCGCTGGTGCTGGAGCTGGGACCATCAAATGGCAGCAAGAAAAATTATCCCAGATATTGTCTAGCAATTTAGCTGATTAAGCTGATGGATGTAAAGCAGGAGCAGGAGCAGCAGCAGGAACAGGAACAGGACGAAGACGAGGGCGATTAGGGCGAAAGCCAAGCAAGAAGGACTGCGCAGATTGAGATGACCCGATAGATAAAAAGGGTTAATGCGATTTCAGCTGTGACACGGACAGGGGGAACGGATTGGTGGAAAAATCGAAAATCGCCATACTATATCTTTTTACTTACCGGCACCACATGATTCTTGGCTCCCCAGCAGATGGGCTTGAAGCTGCCCTTCCGCGTGGCTTCCTGGAATTCGCCAAATTGATTCTCCCAGTCGTAGGATATCAGACGTGCCTCCAGTGTCATTCCGGCCAATTCCGGCGGCGATGATATAAGCACCGGGTTCGAGTCGCTGTAAGATAAGACAAGAGAGATCAGATATGGTTGGCATTAAACCGAGCAGACGCTAAATAACATTATTAACTTTATTATTATTGTCAACTTTGATTAGGACTTAAAATTTATTGCGTTCGTTGAGAGACCAACCCTCAACATTGGGATTCCCGATGTGCTTTGCCAGCACATTTTCAACTTTTCGCCCCCAAAAAATTTGGTTGAAGTAAGGGCCAAGGACCTCATCCCTTCAGCCGGTAAGTCCTGGCAGATTTGCGCTCGGATTTTCCTCCGGGGAGGCGCGCGCGCTCAACAAAAACTTGAGCTAATTAATCTTTTAGATTTTCATTTGTGACGCGTCAAATACGTTGTTACAATTTCGGTCTGCCAGAGCGAAATAAAAACCGCACACGGAGCAGAGCTGGGATCCTGCTGGGGGTAAGAAAAACCTAACAAATGGGCCAAAAGTGTAAAACCCCGGCAAACGGCGGCCAGGCAATCAGTGGCGTAGTCTGGGCCGGAAGAGTAGTCGAGGGAGATGACTAATGGATTGGCTCATGGAAGTCATTTCTGCGGCTCTGTTTGTTTGCTGATTATTCAATTGTGTCAACCCCGCTGATGCCGCTGTAGCTGCCCAGGCAGGACCTTTTCTCCTATAACAAATACGTATAATTTGGCTGTTTAATTTGATTTCTGTTTTAACTCAGGATTTGCCATTTATCAAGTGTCTTTGAAAGGCTTCAAAGCGCGAAGCAAAGGCGCCAAGGGCGCTTTTATAAATATTTTTTACTTGAACTGATTTATTGTCATTAGTTGACATTTGATAAATAAATGGGTTTTACAAAAATTAAATCCATATTTTTATATATATATATATAAATTTCTTTAATAATGGTTTTAAAAGTAAAACCCATATTGAACTTCGACATCTTTAAGATTTTATTATAATAAATTTATTTTATAGAATTTAATTGAATAAATATAGAATGGAAACAGAAGGTAGAAAGTATAGGCTTTAATCCTGGTAATTTTTAACTTTCAATAACCTACACTTTAATCCCTGACAAAGTTTTCAAAACAAAGACTTTAATCTATTGGATTTTAAATGGTTTTTTAATAAATATTTCCCTAGATAAAAAATTAAAAAAAAAAAACAGGATCATGTTAAACCCTATTTTGTAAAAGGAAATGATATTTTCTAATCCCATTTCCCGATGCAGTGATCCTTGAAGCTATAGCCCCCTGGAAGTTAATCCCTGCAGCTGCCGTGCTCACCCCTCCTCGCTGCACTGCCATGGCCTGGGCTGTGATGTTGTGCAATATAAATTCCTTCTCTATATTCATCTTGACTCATTCATTCCATCCTCCATTCATTCATTTCGCCTCGTTTCGTTTCGTTTGGCTTTACTCGGCTTGGTTTTGGTTGGCTCAGCGATGTCTGCCCCGCGACGTGTCCGTCCGCCCGCCCTTACAATTAGGCTAATTAATTTTGTTCTTTGCCGGGCATTACGAAAAATGTTGCTTTAATTTCATAGAACCCACACACACACACAGTGCGAGAGGGAGAGGAAAACGCACATTTTCTTTGTGCTTTTCCATCTCTCTCCTGCGAGTTGTTTTTGTCGGCTGGCAGAATCCTTTGGAAGCCGCAAACAAATCTCTTTTAATTAATTTATGATTCCACTCAATCCGCATCGAGGGTTGTGTCTGCGATAGTCCTCTCCGAGTGGCTGGCTGGCTGGCGGAAGTGGCAGGGGGTTGACTCCTGCGGCGAGTAAAGCAGGGGCAGTGGGGGTGGGGAGACGGCGGACTCGGGGAAGTGCCGCTGCAACAGCCGCAACAATTTGCGGTTGGAAACACGAAAAATATTAATGTCTGCGGATTGATTGCAAAATATCCCCCGTTCCTCTTCTCTAATGGCCATGGCGATGGCCACTTGTGCGAGTCCGCCCCGCATTTCCACATCCACATCCATGTCCGTGTCCGTTTCGGTGTCGGTGCGGTCCGGATCCATGTCGTACGTCCCGCAATAATAATAATATAAAATAATATATGACCCGCCTCTGTCCATCTGTTTTGTGGCAGTGCAATGCACTGAGGAAAATTTGAAAAATCAATGTTTAAAACTTATCCATTGATAAACTTTTTACGATCTCCAAAGCAAGCCTATAACGTTCATGAGGAAGTTATTTAGCTCGAACTCAAAGAACTACCTATAAATTCATTTGAAATGTATTCTAGCAATTTATTTGAATTTTTCCCAGTGCATTTGCATTGCATTTCCCTTTTAGATTTGGTGTTTGCGGTTCATTCGTTGGGTGTTTTGAGGGGTGTTTAAGGAGAGCTAAAAGGCAACCGGGGGTGCAAGGTTCACTGGCTAATATATCCGGCCTGCATATGACCGTAACCGGGGTCGGCTTAGCCGCCGTGACCTCCCCCACATACTTGCACATATAATAAATATAAATGCAGTGGAAACTCACACAGATGTTGGTAATGTAAAAGCGGGATAACATCCTGTAGTCCTGCCGAGTGGTCCCCGCCCAGCACTCAGCCACTCGCCACTCGAACGCCCCCGCTGTGTGTGTGCATCAATCGCTGGCGTTTTAGCCTTATCGCCATTGACTTCATTGGCACTCAGTATAATTAAAATGATGGCCCAGCAGCAGCAGCAGCAGTGGCAGTGGCAGCAACAGGAATCTGGCCAACTAGCCAGCAGCAACATTCGGCAGGACAAAGGATCTCCTCGCAAATTCGGAGGTGGGAGAGCGTCACTGGTTTGGCATTGTTGATTATAAAATCCAATGGCACATCACACAATGCCGGCCCCGAAATGCATTGCGAGCGGAACCAGCTTCAGGCTGGACTGGATTCATGGAGCTCCCTGGCTCCTGCTGCATCAACTGCCACTGCTGCATCCAGGGCCATTTCCACTCCGACTTCCAACTGCAATGCGCCGGCAATGGGTTTATTTATGTAGCGTTATGACGACGGCGCAATTCCACAAAGGAGGCGGAAAGGATGCAGGGGCGTGGCCTCCCTCACTGGAGTGTGAGGCCAACTTTGTGTGTGTGTGTGTGTGTTCTGGGTTATGGGCTTTTGGTTCTCCTGCTCGTGTGGGGGCTGAATTCAATTTTGAACTCGAATGCAATTGCAATTGGCATAACGGCCAAATGACCGTTTCTGATGACAAATGAAAACTAAAATGGCAGGAGGCCATCGGGGGGAGGTGGTATCGGAAAATGGATATCTGATCAAGCCATCCATTAAAAGTCAGTCAAAGAAAAGAGAAACTGAAATCATTGCAGGCTTAAAAGGCTTCTTTTTCGAGCTTGAGAAGAGTTTATTGAAATTTTCAGAAATAATTCACAGTTTAAAGAAGACTTTTAACTGCCAGTTAAGTTAAATGTTTATTTTAAATACGGTTTCTTTGTATATTATTATTTATTTGAATATTTCTAAGCCCTCTCATTTGTCTCCTAAATAAATATAAAGCTCAGAAATTAGATTGTTTTCTGTGATGCCTTAATGACTTGGTATCCCTAACTTTTAACAAGATTCCCTTCCCTTTAACCTTCACATTAATTAACCCAACAGCAACTTTTTCCCCAGCTTGAAAGCAAAAAGTATAAATTTAACAAGACGAGCAAGCGGAGCTCGGAAAATATCGCGTTGGATAATTGCGATGGGCCACGCAAGAGTATCGATAACAAAGCGAAGGCAGAAGGCAGCCGGAAAAGCAGGGAAAATCGCACGCGTGTGTGTGTGTGCCATCCGATATGCAAAGAAGACGATGGAGAAGAAGTCATAAAGTAATAAAGGATATCATGAGCCTTAATGAGACTCCCTTCTCGGTCCTGCCCAGGCGCACAAAGAGGATATCTATATCACTCAGCCCCAAACAATTAACGAAAGCTGCGACCCAACGGCAAGCACTATAAAATGAAGCCAATTTGCGTAGCTCAACAAACAGAAAACGCCAATAAACAAAAGGGAAACAACGGCGGCAGGACGCAGGAGCAGGACACTGGGGATAAAGGACGCTGGACACTGGGAATGGGAGTGGAAATGCACACAACTTGAATAATTACTTTGATTTTAATGCCGGCACCAGATCCAGGCCAGTGGCGAGGCAGACACAAACGCACGTACAATTAAAATTAATTTCAGTGGCCATGGCAAGTGCGTAAATTGTAAAAACCACTATCACATTATTTTTTCTGGTTTTCCCCGCCGCTTTCGTTTCGTTTCGTTTGGCGTTTGGGGAAAAGCGTTGCCCAAATGGTCATCGTTCCTGTGCCGGGAAAAATCAGGCAACAAAACCCCAAAACGTAAAACGTAAATTAAGCCAATAACGGGGCAATCGGGCCCGGGCATCGGAGCGATTCAGGAATCACAGGGCCCTGGCCAAAAGGACTCGTGAAACGAAATGAACCCGTGTGGGAGTGCGAGTGTGAGTATGTGGTGTCCAGCGGGAGGAGAAGCAGGAACAGGAGCAAGCGTAAGAGAGGGAGCTGAAGCGGATTGGGCGCATGATCAATGAAGTTCAGCGGGTCTCCAGGTGCACAGTGAGAAAGAAGATTGTCCCAGGGGAGCTGGGATAATTTTTTATAGGGGAAATGTCTTTAATTACCAGGATAAAGGACTATTTCGAAACCATGATTCATTAAAGCTATGCAAACCAAGAGTACAACTCATAATCATGACTTTAGCAACTGCGGTAAATGAGCAACTCACTTAACTCACTCTTAGACTGGGTTTCTCGCTGTGCTGCATTCCATTTCCCAGTCAGACGATGTCCTGATGTCCTGCCAGCCACCAACATCCAACCCTTTACACTCCACACTCCCTACGGCTCCCACCGCCCCCCACCTCGGATGCATTGTGTGCTTTATGTCCTTGGGCCCCGACGCACGCTAACGACTTCAATGAGTTTTGCATGATGACGACGACGACAACGACAACGACGACGACAACAACGTTGTCCAGCCTCCCATCCTGATGGGCGCCCCATAATTCTCCCCCCTTCCCCACCCCCCCATCATCACTCTTCCCCGTCATCATTGTGTCGCAACTGCCTCGCTCCCCGCCATCTGAGTGTATGTTTCTGTGTGTGTCGGTCAATTGAGCCACAGTTGAACTGCAAACAATTTTGGGAAGCCCCTTTTGGTGCGTACACTTACCGAAAATCTGTGCGTATCAAATTAAATTGAATTTCAACCACAATAAGCATCACAGATCACAGGCTCCAAGGGGGCGGTTGGAGGTTGGGGACAAGCAGGTAGAGGTGGCGCTGGAAGGATGCTGGTTTGGCATTTGCAAGTGGCTTATAATTACATTAGTTGCAGACCAATTGAGCCTCAATTTGGCCGCCATGGCTGCTGATGCTGCTGCTGGCTACGACCAGTGTGCATCATTAGCTTATCATTCAACGTGGCATTCCGAATCGCATAGCAACGGAGCTGAGCAGAGCTACTGGTTATATGTATATATGTATGGGCAGTGTGGTGTGAACCAGATGATAAAAACCATCAATATTGTGACAGGATTTTGTTGACAGTCGATTGAGTGGGTTTCTTTAAACAAATAAATGATGGCCATTTGCAGAAAGAAAAACCTAACATTTAAAGTGTTTGGAAATGAGAATTGAATTTAATTCTAATATTTATTAATTGTTGAGTAAAGATTTGAAAACTTTTAAACTGAGCAACATAATTAATATCACAGCAAATGCAATTTTACTTGCTGTGGATTGGAACCCCCGATGCTATTTTGTAATTATTATTAGCAAATAATACTGCAATTGATTGAATTAAAAATCCCAGGGAGTTGGGGCCATATCGAGTGCATAACTGCACAGTAACTCTATAATTCAACCACAGATGCGTTGTTCCACTGCCAGCGCCCAGCCGATGTTATTGTTTCGCCCATGTTCGTTTTCCATCATTGTTTAATTAAACCTGAAGCGCACAACATGCGGTACCTGCGGGCGATCTAGACATAGAACAAATAGGAGCCGCAGTCCTTGCCACGCCTCATTGCTTCCATACCCCAGGACCAAACGCAAGAGGAGGAGGAACCGAGTATGTTGCATTTCCATCACCCCCCAAAGGTCTCCCACAGCCTCCCCAATTGAATTCGTGTTCGTTTGTTGTCGTTCGGGTTTTCATTATGAATTTTAATCCTCATATCGCATTCGCACTTTCGGTTGCAGGAGCTCCAGGCCCCGGATCCGGACTTGCTACACCATCCCCCTCACCGGTGGCTGGCTCAGGCCCGTAGCCGGACATTAAGCGCTACAAAATTGCAGTGGCCATAATAACTGACCGACAACAATAACAGGAACAGCAGAGCAACAATGCGGGGCGGGGCTTTTGTATTAAACAAACAACAACGAGCGCGTGAAGCAACAATAACATGGATGCGGAGATGGCCCGAAACGAGGCCTGAACCCGGCCTGGACACGGGCCCGGGCCAGAGGATGGCTGCCCCGTAACGACAGACAATTGCAAATGACTTTATCAATTCATGTCGATTTCGGGTACACGCAGTTCAGTTCGGATCTCGTCGGACAACGGCAACGACGATGACGATGAGGGGAGTTTGGGGTCCATGAGTCCATGAAGTGGACATTGTCCGGACAAAAAGCCAATGCCTGGGCCTTCGCTCCTCCACCCAATAACATGCAACAAAAAGCTGTAAGCAGACAATGTCGTTCGTTGATGGTCCCCAAACTACGATTGTTCGGATCACATTATGCGTTGGTCGAGGTCCAGGTGTTGGAGAACTCTTTTATAGGAAGGAATCGAAGTTGGGAGTGTATACATCGCTTAAGATATCAGTATCCTTTTATAAACGTTCAAGAGATTAAAGATTTTAAATTGAATTTTCTCAGAATTTATATATTAATAAACATTTTTAAATAAGAGCTTTGAATAAAATTTGTGTCACAAAAATTAGCAGAATATTACCCTTCCGATATGCAAACCCCCTAAAAACCCCACAAATCCCCTTCTAAGTAACACTTTTAACAGACGCTTTTCATCTTAATGTAATCCCAGTGCCATCAGATGGCCCACCTGCCCTTCTCCGTAACTCATTTACGTGGCCATGTTTTCCGCTCCTTAACCTTTCCTTTTTGCCCACACAGACCGTAATCCATTTATGCCGTTTACTTTGATTTGCGGTCCTAAAGAAAATTATCTTTGATTCGATTCGGACCTGGCCCTGTGTCAATAGGAAGTGATTAATTGGGGCGTGCCCAAGGTCCCAGCCAGGGAATCTGGTTTAATTTCGACTAATTTTCAGCGCACGCTTTAATACAATATTTATGGTGCTGGACCGCGCGCACTGATTGATCCTAGACCGATGGGGGGCCCCTGCACTCGAGGAGTCAAGTGCAGGTTTTGGGGGGGAAAAGGACTCTGAATGGACCTCGAATGGCGGCTGAGTGATGGCTGAATGCGAAAAGGAGCGGCTGCTGCTGGTCCTGGTGGGTAGGTTTCTGTTTATTTAGCACTTGACGGTAATAGAAATCAATATTTTCTAAATAAAAGCGAGGTCCTGGGTGCGCCGCTGTCTCGTAATTTATTTTTCCACATTCACAATTCTCAATTAGAGCAGAGCCAGAGCTGGGGCCAGAGCCGGGTGCAGTGTGCTTGCTTTCAGTTCATTTTCCGATTGTTTGTTAGGCAAATACTTCAGAATGGAGAATACCCGAGTGCGAAGGCAACGGCAACGAGGCAACCAGATGAACCCGACCTCCTGAACCCGCCGCCACATCATCCTGGCCTCCTCTCTTCTCCTCTGCTCTTCCGGTCTTTGGTCTCTCTCTTTGGCTGAGTTCGTTAGGTGATTTGGTTATGCAACAACATCATTAAATCACCAATTACTTTAGTCAACAGAGGAATAAACCGAATTTCCTTATACACAAGCCAAGTCCCCGACAACGTCGAGTGGGCGAGAGGCAGGACCTGCTCCCAGGTCGGGAAAGAGGTGTGGCAAGGACCGGAGAAGCTACAATGGCACCTAAATTGAATGTGAATAGCGAGCAAATTGATTTGTGCCAAGAATGCTGTTAGTTTTCAAAGCTTAAACTGCAGCAGTTTGTGTCGATTAATTAGCAAAGTCCCCAATATAAAGATATATTCTTTTTGAAAGGTTAAGAGTGCCCGACAACTATTTAAAGCTTCACCTGTGCCTTGGGAGGGCCTTCACCCATCGCCAGTAATCGATCAATTGGCGTTCGTTTTCCCTCTTTTGAAATGTTCATGCTCTGTCCCTGATACATATTCTTAATTCGGAATGTGTCAATTTTCATTAGCTTCGCTCAGGATCGGCATCCGGCTCCGGCTCCGTCTCCGACGGAATGCGTCCGCCCATTCAGGACTACCATGCAATTTTGATGATGCAGAGAGCAAGGAGAATGGAAATAAAGTACTTACGTTGCCAGCTGCTCAATGCCGAGCGAGTGCAACACTGTGGGCAGACTCGGCAGTGAGTGACACGTTGTCAGCTTCTTCTGGCGCGGATAGTAGAGTGTCAGCACGGTGCAGCTCTCCTCCTTCATGGTGAGTCCACCTGGAATGGGAGAAAGAGAACGGGAATCAGACGAAATGCATAAGAAATGCGACTGTTAAAAAACAAAAGCAACCCGAACCCCAGTTTCTCCCAATGCCCGTGGAATGCAAAAGGACGCTGCTAGCCAGGTGAGGGCCCTGGTCCTTGGTCCTGGGGCTCGCAACAAAGGATGAAATTAAGCGGCCGTTGCAGTTGGCAGAGCAGTAAAACAGCCAAGGCGCCATCATAATAATATTGCAAAATGGAGACAACGTTGATGCTGATGGCTCGGAACAGAGGCGTCGCCTCGCGTCGCGGGTATTGCTTTATTTGAGTTCCAGTTGGGCAACGCTTTACGTTTCGCTGCCTTCCACGGATCCATCTCGTTCCGTACGGTTGCAACATCGTTACGTTTGTCTATTACGACACGGAGTGTCTCCATTGAGAGTTGTCACCCCGCCAAATGCTCCTCAACTCTCAGTCGTTCCCTGTTTCTACTCGCCAGCTGAATTGTGTTCAGATTGTGTTTGAATTTGTGCAGGCAAGCAAGAAAGTCAAATTTACGTTAGGTGCTATTTTTGTACCCCTCGTTGCAGTGAGGAAAATATGCAGAAATGGGTCTGCAGTGGAGCGTTTGCTATTTACGACACTGAAATGAGTTTTATGGGTCTCTCAGTGAAGTATTACAATAATGTAAGTTCCTTGAAAGGATACTTGAAGTCAATTTTGTTAAAAAACTTTCAGATAGTTTGCAGAATGTAATGAAGAAAATAACTTACTGATTGTTTAGTATACAATTTAATTTAATTTTAAATTTATTAAAAAGAATAAAAGGGAATTTAAAGACTCTATAATTAAAAAAAAATTTTTAAGTTTCCCTGCTCTTAGCTAGTTTTATGCTCTTCGGTGCACTAAGAAATGCTGCTTCGCCTTGCATTTCAGTATCCTTTCAAATCAGTACGTTCCATTATCGTTGCCTGTTGTGGCAGCTTCACATTTTGCCATCTTCCACTATTCCAATCTCATTAATAACAACCTCTATGCAGTCTGAAGCAGCGCATTGTCCATTTCGCTGAAGTCCCGAGCAGTAGCAGCTGTCACAGCAGCAGCAGCAGGACGAGCAGAGCAACGCCCACAAAGCCTTAACACCTGCACACCTGCAGCTCAGCTATCCCATCCCATCCTTGTGCTAAGTGAAATGTTTCACTGTCTTGGTTTATGTATTTTACAATGACGTTGGCTGCTCCGTCTTCGCTCCTTTGTCTTGGGCCTTCGTGTGCAAGGATTCTCCGGTGTGGTATGGTCTGGTCCTGTCGCATATCGTTTGGCTGATTTAAATGTGTCATAACGACGATTGCTCACCGTTGCCACTGCTGGCTGTTTACACAACTTCCTCCCCCTCGAAATGTTTACGCCCCAGCGCCACCAGCAATTTCGTAGAACATTTTCGCTCACGACAATGTAGCTGGGTCGCCTTGCTCCTGGCGACGCCCCCCTTTTCCTTTCCAGAATTTGCTGAATTTTTTGCAATCTTTATGGCTATGTTTGGGTCGCGTCTATGTACAGAGCTCTATATGTATATATGGACTCCCCGAGCACTTACCCAGGGTAATTGCCTTTCGTGACGAACTGTCATAAATGCATTCGGCGATGAGTCTATCCCCGGGCAGCGAGTGCACCGATTGTGGCAAACGTCGAAAGTCCTGATAGGCCACGTCTATATTGCTGTCGTGTGCAATTGGCGGCAGCTCCTCGGTTTGTCGTATCTGGGAAAAAGCAATGGGAATCAGGAACGGGAACGGGAACGGGAACGGGGATTAGGAGCAGAAGTTTGCTCATTAGCATTGCATTTTATATTCGGTGTCCTGGTAAAAGGGACAGGGCCCTGTGAGACTCACCTGTCGTAGCTTAACCTCCTTGCCGATCTGATGGGTGCGCATCATGACCGCGAATATGTTGATGCCCTGCGGGGGGAAGGCGTGGGCCGTGCAATCCTCAATGCACTGGCCCTCGGACACCACTCTGCGCTGTCCCGGTGGGATGATGTGCCGCCAGTTGGGGTCCATTCCTGCAGAGAACGAGAGAGAGAGAGAGGTGGAAATGTTCAGTTTCAGTGCTTTTAATTAACGGTTCGACGGGGGTTCGAGTGGCGAGGAGCGACGCTAAAAGCTGGCAACCGCGACGGGAGTGACTACTGCCGTAAACGTAACGTAAGCGCGAAATGCTCGCCAAAAACCCCAATCTCGTTATCATCGCTCATCAGTGTCCTCCCACTCGACACTCTGTTTAACTTTGAACGTTGATTTTTTAATTCGATTTGTCGCAGAACGTGTAATTACATTTTAATTGCTGCTTTTGATGTTTTAACAACTTTGTCAATGCATTCGCAAGTACAGAGCCCATGTCCCATCCCATGATATCCCCATGCCCCTATCCACATCTCCCTTTCCACATCCATATCAATTAGGGACATTTCCTTCTTTTCATGAAGAAATTGCTTGAAAATCAAATTTTGCATTTTTGAATTTTTAGGGCGCGATTTGGTTGGCGTTCGCTCTGGTTTGGTTTGGCCCTCGTTGGCTCAATTAGTTAAATGTTGTGGAATATTGTTCATACACAGGACCCCGCATGTTGTGTCCTCGGGCCATTTCCCCCCGCAGTTCGCGCCCCACACTCAATTAGGGCCGCGTGTCGCCTGCCATGTTGAAAAAATATTTGAAATTCATGTGCTACATATATAAATGGCAGTGCTCCTGCTCCCGCTGCTTCTTCGCATCCTGGGTATGCCTGCTCCCTGTTCAGCCGCTTGGCATTTCAATTGTTGTGCGTGGGAGCCAGAGGATTGGAGGGGTTGGAGGAGGAGGAGAGGAGCTGCTATAGCTGCTATAGTATGCCAATCAAAATACTCGCGGGAAATACTTGGCATCGCTGGAGGAGCCCATTTCTGAATTCAGCTGGCAATTGATTTCCATTTTTGTTTTCCAGCTCTCTTGCTATCGTAAATCTGAGCTTAAATGTTGTTTAAATCCTTTTTCCTTACAACTCGATTACGGAAATTACTCATGTCTGTAACTGTAATTGATTGAATATTGAGAATTTATGGAAGCAAGTCCTCCATACATTTATTTAATAATCTCAAGACCTAATGATTTTATTTTATAATCTCAAATTAGTTTTCCCTTTTTCGAAATCTGATCAATTTCCCGTCGACAGTATGGCCAATTACGTGAACCTTTTTAAATATTGAATACTGCAATTCCAGATTAGTTTCCAATTGCATTAATTTTTTGTTACTCTTCGCCATTTATTTTTACGTCCTTTTGCTGCCGCAGATATTCGATATTCAATTCAGGCCGGTGACCTATTTTCTGGACCGGTCTGGCCTTTTTTCCGCGATCTGGCTTATCCTTTATAATCCCATTGAACCTTCGTAAAAATATTAACTTTAAAGCCCTTTTGCATAAAATATCCATTTTGGCTCGCCAATGTGCGGTGTGTATTTCCTTTTGGAATTTAACAACCTCAATGGGCAGAATATTACGTAATGAATTGAATTTTCCACCCACCCCCTTGGACTATATATCCCTCTATCACCAACTACATATATGTGTATGGGAATATATTTAAATTTGCTTTGCATATTTGTTGCGGAGATTATTTCTATTAATTTTCATAGTCGTCGCCCGCGAAATGGGACTTTTTGGCTTTGTCATGTTGCAGGGAATCAATTTTCAATTACCAAAAAAATATTGTTTAACTATGCTGTGCTGGCTTTAAAAAGTTTTAGCCAACTTTCTGGTCATTTTACAAAATGTCACGCCAGTGAAATCAATCAATCTAACGTGCTGGCTGACTGACTGGACTTTATGATACTCAAATTCTCTATCATCAATTTAATTGAAAATTACCATTCATGCGAGCCTAGCTAGGCTGGCCTCCTTGGGGCCAACTTTGACGGGACTTTGGCACAAGTTTTGCGTCCATCCTTTAATTGATTTCCATTAACTTTCAATTCGATCAGTCCATTTGAATATTATCACAGAGACAGAAGCGGCGACCGAGAGCTCTCGCTGTGAAATTGTCGGCCATCGGAGTGCCCAATTCCAATTCGTGCGGATTCATTTCATTTCCATTTCTGTCTCTGTGCGAATTTCCATTCATTAAATCAAAATTCAATATTGGCCAGGCGAAGCATGACGGAATGGCCAAGAGCAGGGAGCAGGGAGCGGGCAGTGGGTGGCCCTGGCTCTATTTCTATTTGATTTGGCCCAAAGCGCGCCGGGGACAAGCTCGCAATTCATAACTACACATATTTTACAAATCGATATTTAACGCTACCGCGTTTGCTCTGCGTTTTTGGCAGTTGCATGTTGACAGCCAGCACACGGCGAATGCAGAATTCAGAATGCCAGAATGCAATGCCAAACTGTGCGATTGCAACTTTTCTAATTATTTTAAATGGCAATTTGTGTCAAAGCGTCAAGCTCACTCACTTTGTGTCCCGAATATAGAGGGACGACTACCGCCCGGCAGGCGAAACAATTTGATTAGCGTCCAATGGCACAGCCACAGATATAGCCAATATATATACCATATAAACGTATTTTTGTTTATTTGCCAGACTGGTGTACTTGGCTCGGTAAAATCACATTTGATAAATGAATTTCTGGGTCATCACCGGGTCTGTGGTGGCAACTTGAAGAGGATATTTGATGTGCTTTAGTTTCGTACATATTTTAATATATTTTAGGGACACTTTCAAAGTGTAAAATCTATATGGTGGATATATGGTATATATACAAGTAAAATATTTAATGATATATTTGAGTTACAAAAATACGATTTCAATCTAAACTTTAACTTAAGTTTCTTTAAAATAATTGAGCTTTTAAATTTCCTGCTAGACCAAGTGCTTCTTGTAAAAAAAATGTACTAACTCCTAGCACATTTATAAAACAAGCATTTCATAAATTCAGAAAACATATTTTTCTCCTCTCTGTGTGTGATCAATGGATGTACATTCGCTTTCCGATAAGCCTTGAGCTGCCGATTACAATCCCCAAGCTGGCTTAACGTGTCCCAAACTCATTTGTTTCGCCATCTCGCCCAGCTTCCCAGCCTTCCAGCTTGCAGCTCCCATCCGCCCATCTCCATCTCCAAGGTGCCATAAAAATTCGCCAAGCCGCAACATTAATCACAGATTCGTTGCATACACCAGGGCGCTATATCAATAACCAATTAAATTGAAATTAAATTTCGCCGCAGCCAGCGAGACCGGAAACGTAGCAATTTCGCAGCTACTTATGCGTGAGGGACCCGGGAGAGCTTTGGCTTTGGCTTCGGCTTCGGCTTTGGGCTTTGGAGATGGGGGCGTAATTCAATTTATAGCAAACCAGGAGAAAATTGTAGCCAACATTTTATTTTTATTTTCGCTATGGTTTGGCTCATTTTTTATTTATTGACTTGTGTCTGCGAATGTGAATGTGAGTGTGGTGCGCGGTATGCGTTAAATTCCAATTAAATATTTCAATGGCAACCAAGAAGGACTCAGCCCAATCGGATCTGAAAGCCCTGCCTGAAAATACAACCAAAATTGTTCCTCTGTTTTTCGGCATTTCCCAAATTGTATTTTTCTATCAAGATGTATTAATCCACTTCCCTGGCCGCCTTTTTTCCCGGGGCTCCAACGTTCCTACTCCGGAAGTTTTGGCAACACCTACTCAAAAAAAAAAAAGAAAGAAAATACAAAAAAAAGAAGAACGCACGAAGTAGACGAAGTTCCTTCGGCCAAAGCTCCACCATGCGCCGCCTCCTCCTACCCTCTTTTATTTAGCGCTTTTGGCCATGTCTCTCTGTGCGGTTGGGCCAAAGTTATATTGGTTTGCGTGACTCTCAACAAAAGTGAAATAACAATTGCAACAATAACAAGGACCCACCAGAAATGCCAAAAACAAACAGAAGAAACAACCAGAAACGGGGCGGCAAGCAACGGCAACAAAAAATAGAAATAAATTCTAAAGTGAAATTAGTATTTTAGTTATCCTCTGTGCCTGCTCACGAACCACACGATGAATATAGAATAAAAAATAAAAAAATGGAGTACCTGAAGAATTTTCAGGTGGTTCGCCTCTCTTCGGTGGTTGCTCAATACGGATTGTGCAGTGTGGCTTGAGGAGTACTCAAAAAGTGCTTAGGCATCGACTGGAGGAGGGGGAGGAAAATATTTGTGAAATGGGCAGGGCAAGGTGCTTGTAAATGGCTGTTTTGCGGGTTTTTCCAATCGAGGTGAGTCGGAAGTTTTTCGCTCAGAAAATATGATAATTGGAGGTAGCAGCAGCAAGGGAATCTCCAGGGAGATATACCTGTGACGAGTGTCTAGGAAATTGGCTAATGAAAAATATTTTCGGGCAATCAAAAAGGCTATAATAACCAAAAAAGTATGCTAATCAAGCGGGCAGGAAATTAATTTAAATATGGAAGCAATAATAATGGAAAAAGTAAGCCAGATATAAAATAATTTAAATATGTTTTTCGATGCTAAAAACCTGCCACCATTTTAAGTTTTAAATAATAACATTTTCTTAGTGATCCTGAAATATTATTTTCCCTTCAATCCTAGCCACAAAAAACTCCTCAGTTACCCCTCGCTGCAAACTATATCCACAATGAACTGCTAGTGGCAGCACCTAACCTTTGGCTTTCTGAATTATTTAGTTGCTTGGCTGGAAAGTTTCAGCTTTCCACTTTTCTATTTCGACTACAGACACATGCCAAGTATTTCCAATTGTTTGATTTGGATGCGTGCATGGTGTGTCCATGTCCAGCCAAACGCCAAATTTAAAATTAAAATCTATTTGTGAGCGATTTGGAGCAGTTGAGCGGGGAAAGGATTCGAAGGAAGGACAGCCATGCTATATATTGCCTGACAGACGACAGACAGGCTCGTATTAAAAACTGTGACGATATAAACTTTCATGGATAAAAGGTAGTTAAATTGCTGTGTCTGTGACTGTGTCTGGGAGCATCAGCGGATTTATCCCCATTGTTTGTTGTTACGGCAGACACAATACTCCCTTCTCTCTCCTGGAGCTTTGGAACAGCAACAGCAACAGCAAACAGCCAACAGGCAACAGCCGACAGCCCCATAGCTAAACCGCATTTGGACAAGCCGGGCAAAGTCATAAGCTTTTGTTTTACTGGCCCCACCAATGCGGTTGGATCTGCCGCTCCGCCCGGCAATCTCATAAATTGCATGACATGAGTTGCATACAACATAACATATATATACTTATATATATATATAGATACCATATCCATATATGTATGGAAAGTTCTTCTCATCGCTCAGCCGCATAAAATATACAAAAGGGCAGCAGCTGCACACAGATGCACTCGATATATAAGCTGGGGTTAGGGGCAACCCTTTTGTTTCGGGGGCGGAATCTATGGGGTATATGGGTTATATAAAGGGGTATGGTACTTACCAATTGACAATATGCCGGCATCGTTGGGTCGCAGGACGTGCGTAAAGTAGATTTTCAAACCCGAATTATCCGCCATTTGTCTGGCATGCAATTGGGCGAAGTCGGGCTTCAAATTGTTGTAATGGGTCTCCATTAAATAATATTTGGCCTGTCGCGACTCAATCGGGTAGCCGGCCTCGTGTGGATACGTAAAGCCCTGCAAAAAAAGGAAGTCCGAGAAAAAGGGTAAAATATGACAACGGCAAACAGGATGCCAAAAATGAAGGGAGGACAGAAGGGAAAGAATATGTTGAGTGTTTGTTTTTATACTCGCACACACGGGAGAGAGTATACATATACGCCGTAAGTTGAGAGCTTGGGATGAACGGAAGTTGATGCCATGGCCATGTGCAATTTAAATGCACCCAGGGCCTGGCTTGCCTCCACCTCCATTCCCATCTCGTCCATTGCCATTCAATTGCATTGCGGAACGCCCCACGGCGGACAGCAGCCATAACATGCCACTGCATTATGGCGCTCTTCTGATGAAATTATGAAAAACCCTATCCTCCAATCCAGCCCAGAGCTGGGAGCGGAGAAGGGCAGAAAGGAGCAGAGCTGCTCGAGAAACGAAAAAACAACTGACGAAGAGTTCAGGGGCCAAAAAGGGCCAAGGTATTTATTATTTCGATGCACTCTGCCAGGACACGAGGCTTATGGATTCTGAGAAGAAGGATGAACTGAGTTGGGACTGAAAAAATTATATTCAATTTAATACTGAATTCTTTTAAGGCAAAGCTCTTAATTTTGTTAGACAAATTGATGATTGGAAATTAAGGGAAAAATTGTATTAAAGTTTATATGTTATATTTTGAGCAGTTTTAGATTTTTGATTTATAAGTCTACTCTTCAGTTACATTTCCGGTTATATAGGGATCATATATTTTATAGATCATAGGGTAACAGAATCCTCTAGCAGACTCTTTGCCACCGCTTCATTGCCGCCTTTCTTCGTGTTGAAAGGAAGCATTTGCGAAGGTTAAATTAATATTGCATGGTTATGGTTATGACGAGAATGGGCCATGGGTGTATCGGCGGGATATATACAGTATATATGGGGACTCAGATTCCGTTGCCGGATGCTTACCTCGCTGCCGCGCGACCAGGAGGCGACGATGGCGTTGCATGCCAGCGGTATGGATCGGGCTCCCAGGCACTGGCGACCCTGTTCGCGTGCCATCTCCTCCAGCTCGGCGTGGGCTCCCTGGCACTCGTGCAGCGTTATGTGCTGCAAGTAGTGCACGCTGGACGATGAATCATAAATCGGTTCGTACTGCGGCCATGAAAGGAAAATGAAGCAGAGACAACGGTTAGCGAGATGTGCATTGTGGGGATATATATATATCATATATATATATATCTATATATGTACTATATGTGTATGGGAGAGGCACCGAGACGGGGATAAATTTTTAATATTTCAATTTGGTTATGCCGAGGCCAAGAGACAACGACAACGACAGCGGACAGAATGCAGTTGGGTGGGGAAAATGGGGGAAAGCGGGGAAAGTCGCCACAGCGACAGCTACTGGCAGACAAAAGCGGAATGCCAGAGAGCGCGAGTCGCTGAGCAACTGCACTTGGCCTTAATTATGCATTGTATTTAATATCGTTTAGTTCGAAAATGTTTAAGACGGAGGAGAAAGAAGGTGATTGCAACTGTTGGATATTCTTCAAGACTTTAAGGATAACTGGATAAATACAGGATATCTTGGGTACTATTTAAGCTACAAATTATTAGGGGGTCTCATTCTTACCCGTATCAGATGATGTTTCCGATTAATGTCCTCCAGCTTGAACATCTTGCACCAGAAAAGCGGCAGGTCACCGGCAGGCAGCTCCACATCCTCGTTGCGCAGCTCCAGGACTCGCACGCGCTCGTCATGCGTGGGCGAGGGCATTGGCAGCTGGGCGCGCTGCATCATCACCATGGGGCGGTAGGGTCGGAAGGCGCGCTCCGGATCCGGAAGAGTGCCCGGGCGCACAGAGCCATGCGGCGGATCCTGGGCGTGGTACATGTACAGCAGGCGCATTGTGTCGTTCTGCAAAGGAAAAGCGGATAATGGTGGGTTTGAGAAGTGAAATGAGAAATGTGTAAAAAATTAGTTGGTCGGCCCTGGTCAAGGTGGGTTAAGGTGCGGGGAGCTGGTACTCGAAATGGCGATATAATGGCGCGTTGCAACAACCCAGCAACAGCGGCAATAATGTCCTTGCTGACGTGTACACGGATGCACTGTCTGGCTGGGATTGCTGCTCCCCCCAGCCTCCAAGTTTCGCCTGTTAAATGAAGTACACACACACATAGAGAGAGAAAAAAACGAAGAGCAGAACGGGAGTTCTGGTAACAACAGGGCAGGAAGGAAGCAAGGATGTTTGCCTGTGGGCAGAGTAGCAGCATCAGCAGCAGCAGCAGCGGCCAGGTGGATGTTTGGTCAGCTGCCGTCGGAAGCTGAAGTCGCGGGGGCCCATTGTCGATGGTGGGTTAATGGTGCAAATTGCAGCGCACCACGGAACACGTTGCCGCACTTCACCCGGAACGAGCAGAGAGAATGAGGAGGAGGGTTCCGGTGCCCGTGCCGGCAGGATGGATGCCTTCCTTCACTTCACTATTCCGTGGCCAAAAAAGCAGCTTTCTCTGTGCTCTCTCTCTCTCGGAATGACCGCATTTCATTTATTTAATTCCCATTTAACAAATTAATTCCGTTGCACTTATGGGCCAGCCGCGTTGCCAAATTTCAGTGGCAGTACCAAGACCAGGACTCGCTATACTTGAGTTGTCCGTGCTTGAATTTAGCCGAATTACATTCTCCCGCCGGCCCCGGTGCAATTTTCAGTCCACAATGGCATCTTTGGGCAACCAATTTACACTTCAAGTGGGCGCAACCCCGAACATTCGTCTAGCTCGGGAAAACTTGACTATTTTGCCCTTTTGGCTCTCTGCTTTTAAAAGGGGTTTCCCCCAAGAGAGTGTGAGATAGAGTGGGGCTTGCATGTATTTTTCATTTGCCACGTAGTTTTAATTGGTAAACCCGAAAATTAAAGCAGTCATTAAGGAATCACGGTGCTCTGCCACTGCCTCTGCCTCTTCTGCTCACCTCTGACCCTTGGCTATCTGCTGCTGCTGTTGCTGCTGCTACTGCTGCTGCTGCTGCTGCTCCTGCTACCCCTTTGTGGATGCCTATGTCCTTGGGGGCTTTTGGAAGCCAACAGTCAGCTGTCATTGTGTGCACGTCATGTCCACGTGAGTGTGAGTGTGTGTGTGAAACAACAATAACAACACATGTAGCACTCTGGGAGAGTGAGTGAGTGTGCAAGTGCGGTGCAGTGAGAGAAAAAAAACCAACGTCGGGGGCATCCATTTGAATTCATTGTGGCAAAGTGCCCATTGTAGCTGTTAAGTGGAACTGTAGAGTACCATGTTCGACAATTGACGGCCCAGGACGAGCAGCTCTTGGGGGGGTCAGGCTAGGTTCTTGTTTCAGCTTGTTCATTTTGCCAGCCAGCCGGGCATTCAGGCAGCCAGGCAGTCAGGCAGCCAACGAGGAGACAATACTTTAATTAACAATTCCCTTTCCCCTCCTAGCACTGCCTCGCTCGGCGAACAGAGGGGTGTAGAGTGTGTAAAAAACCTGTACAAATGAGTCGGTTGTCCTGGTTGTCCTGGCAAACACTGCGGGCGGTGGCCAGCGCGGCACACTAACCGCCCGGCAATCGCCAGGAACAACAACCCACAATAACAGCCGAAGCACAGCACAGCAGAAGCACAGCGGCAGCAACAAAAACTGCCGGCCAGTTTTAAAACATTTGGCCAGGCGACAGAGGCAGCAGCGGCGCGGGGACAGGCACAAAAGTCATTAACGCTGAGGCTACCGAAGCTGACTGGGCCTGGACATGGCCCAGATGTAAAAACATGACCACTGTGGCAAAAAACTCAACGGTCGCCTCCACGGGAACAATGGAAAAAATGGAGGCCTTCTATGGACAACTCTCCGGACTCCGGAGTGACCTGTAAATTGTTTAATTTACGCCCTGAATGGGTTTGGGCGATTGGTATTTTCGCAAAAACTGCGAAACAATATGTTTGGGTTGAGAGCTCATCAAAGCGCCACCTATGGCTGACTGATCAAAGCCAAAGCGGGGGTCAAAAAAGGGAGGTTTCAGTGGGGGTTAAAGTGGCAGTTAGCTAAAGGGGGTTAAATGGAAACTGTAATTATTGAGTAGCTAGCAACTTTCCTTAAATGGTCTGATTATCGATTTTGCTGATTTAGCATTTAATTGCTCACTAACACTTTTTAGCAAGGAAGAAAATTACGGGGGTTTCAAGGGTTAATGAGATATCAAAATCAAGCGATAATCAAAGGGTTAATATTTAGTTATGATAAATGATTTAAGAACTCCTCTATGATATTTCAATATAATTCTTATTATCAATAATAAATTCTTAGCTAAATTTTCCCAAATGAATATCTTCTAAACTGATAAAGCCTGCAACTAAAAATCAAGATTAAAAGTGGGCTTGAAAGATTTTATGTTGCCTAGAACCCATTAAGCCCTTGCCAGGTACTGGGAAGCCACACTATGTTGTATATTTCTGTGTGTGCGAGAGAGCCAAGTGTGAAAAAGTGTGCACCGAACTATGCACACGCACGACAAGGATGACGAGGAGGATTCCGGAAAAGAGACGGACCCGTAGTCGTAGCCATAGCCCTTGCCGTAAACGTAGCCGTTGTGGAACAGCAACTGCGAGGCGAAAACTAAAATGAAATGAAAAGCTTCAGCAAGGATTACAACCAAAAATTAATGAAAGCAAACTGGCTGCGGTCATTTGCCGTGGTCAACGGTCGGCCAAGGCTTAATTGCCAAAGACGATGACGATGACGATGTTGTGGACACAGAGTGAGGGAGAGAGGAGCCGGGAGAGGGGCTGTGAGTGTGGTCAAGAATACAGGTTACACTTTAGTGACTGCCGCAGGAGAGGGACCAAAAGGACACGGACTCCGGCTCGAACTGGGCTCGAGGCTAATTGTGAATGCGGCGGGGACTCAGAGTTCGGACTTGGACGACTCATTAGAGTGGCTTTGGTTACGGCCCAAAAAACCTGCGAGGGTTGCAGGACTCACTCGCACACAGCCTCGAACGGAACGCTTGGCTGAGCCTGGCTGCCAGCCTGCCTGGTTAAGTGCACTCCAAAGGTCATTTAACCTCTGACTGGGAGGGTTTTCAATGTTCTCAACGCATCGGGGGGTGGCTTCAGGAGTCCCTTGTAGTCGCTGGCGACTTTTTGGCCCAGTTCACATTCAATTAAGCCACGTTAAACCGAGCTGCAGGCGTAGACGAAACGGATTTGCTTGGTTTCTGTTTCGATAATTTCTAAAGAAATTGAATTTGTTCTACAGGAAAGATAGCTAAAGATTATAAAGCCCATTGCGATTCTAGCACTTTATTTATCAGAGTATAAAAAACATCTGATAAAATCCTCTTAAACCTGATATATTTCTTAACAGAAAAATGCTTTCAATTGTGGCTGGAAGTAACGCTGAAACAGTTTTCTTTATTGGCATAAACTTCACTTGCAAATCACTTCAGTTTGTTTCTCATTTTCTGCGCCCGCAGCATGCTGCCGGCGCTCTGCTCTCATTCGTTCACACATTGCACCTTTAAGAGCCATTTGCAGTAGTTGTTAATGGCATTGTTATCCTGGATGCAGTCTCGTGCTTCTGGTGCTTTTTATTGTTTTTTGCCCACTTTCCTTTTGCCATTTCAACGCGTTGCCATAATGGGCCAATTGTCCTTAAATGCGGAGCGTGTTCCGCTCGCTAAGTTGGCTCTGGCCTCTGGTCCCTGGTCCCTCGCTCAGACTCCGGCCGCAGTGGCCATGGTAATGGCCCTGGCCCTGGCCAAGACCAGGGGCCAGTGGTCAAGTCGGAGTCCGAAAACTTTGTCTGTGCTGGCCCCTGTTTAATGTGCACGTAATTGAAATGCATTTACAATTGAATTATAAACAGAGCAAACAAATGCGGCACCAGGACTCGCATATACATTTACATGAATTCACACTTGACTGCGGGGGATTTGGGAGAGTGGCAGGGGCAAGGGGGATGTTGCCAACTTGCATTGTGCAAACTTTCTGTTCGGAGGCAGCAGCTGAGCTCAAAACTCGAGGCCCTTGCGCTTCGCTTCTGCTCTTCTTTCGCCTCGCAATCGGCAATCAAATCAACCGTTCCCCAGGAACCCGTGTCCTTTCTACATATTCCTATATGTGTGTGTCTCTGTCTCTATGCTTGGGCGTGTGTAAGTGCATTAGGGTGAGTCCTAGCAGTCTGTGGGAATTTTTAAAGATTTTGTAGAGCATAAATATCATAGTTTTCTTGCCTTAGAAATGGGTTTAAGCAATATTACTCATACGCCATGTTGAACTATATATATATTTTTTTACCTTTATTCCGTTTTTTTTTCTAATAATTGATTTAGATTTTTTAAAATTTTTAAGAGTACAAATATATTTGTTTTCTTTTCAAAAAAATATATTATAGGTAATATTACTCATACGCAGTCATCACAATGTCGTATCTATATCTTCTAAACATTGAGTTCTTTCTTTCTTAGTAGTATTTGGGAATTTTTGTAAATTTTTTTGAGCATAAATAACATAGTTTTCTTGCCTTGGAAATGTTTTTATGCAATATTACTCATACGCCATGTTGACTGTGTTTTACTGTTATTTATGTTTTTCTTTCTTTGGATTGTTTTATAATTTTAAAATACTTTTATTTTTATATTTATTTATAACATCATTGTTTTTTTATATATTTTAGGTAATATTACTCATACGCAGTGTGCAACATAAAACTTAGTTTTCATAACTTTGATTTATTTCTTTCTTAGGAATCTTTGAAACATTTTTAACCATTTTTTACATTATTAATAATATTGATTTTTTGCCTAAAATATAGTTTTTAAGTCAAATTACTCATACGCAGTGTTGCATATAAATATACATTTTCTTTACTTTTATTTCCCAACTTTTCGATCCACCCTATCCTTGTTTTAAAGATACAGGTTATTATGGTCACGTCGGCCATTTTTGTGAGTGCCTGTCTGGGGGATCTGGTCGCCTTTGCCATTCTACACTCACCGAAGCCCATTGAATATCAATTTTGCATGTGGGAAATGGCATCGGAAACTTCGATTTCAATTCGGACATGACCAAGTTTCCCCTGACAGTTCTTTGATTTCTTCCAGTGTGTGGCAGTTGCCGTTCTTGTTGTGGCATTTATGCCATTCCAATCATCAGTTGGGACTTGTGCAATTTCGGAACTTTCCGACAGCTGATTTCAATAACTAATAGGCAGAAGTGGTCAGCAGCAAAGCCGCCTCCCCCAATTTCTAGCCCAAACCCCTTTTGTTGCACTCTAATTGCCGTGTCAGACTCTGTGATTGCCTTCGACCGGAGAGAAATCATTGCACATTGTTGACAGCCACCTGAATTGGAGCCGGACTCGGACTTGAACATCTCGGGGCACAGCTGGAGGCCACAGACAGGTGAGAGGAGGACGATGAATCAGGCCAAAGTATTCCCAGTTCTGTAATCGTTTTTCGGCACTCTCTACATCTTTACATATCTATGTGTATGCATCTGGTGCATACCTGCATCTCTGCTAAGTGGCTTAATGATTTTTGTTTCATTAAATTGAGTCGCTTCGCATCTGGACACATTTGTTTTTGGTGCAATTGACATTAATTTGATTTATTTACGGCATGAAGGCAAAGGCCATTTAGTTCAAGGTGCAACTGCTTTTGGCAATTGCATTTAAATTAACAAATCTAATGAGCTTTCTCCCCCTCAAGTGCTCCCCACTGTTGTCCAGCCCGAGCCTGTTTACTCATTTATCCTTTGGAGCATTGGCTATTCATTGCAGGTATGTGTGTAAATGAAAATGTTGTTTAAACTGTGAGGAAAATTAATGTTGCTGAGTGGACAAAAGCGGTCTGCTTTGAGTGGCCAAAATTATTGCAGCAAATATGTCTTCCTAGGCAATAGTATACTGTATATGTGGATGGGTTTTTGGCAAATGCCACTTGAATTGCCAGCCATAAGAAGATTAAGCCGAAAGTGTAAACAAGCTGGCAGTTTCAAATGGGTCAAATAAAGCTGAAATTATATTTTAAATGAAGCGAAAAGAGGCCGCAAAAAACAATTGCTTTGCAAGCGGAAAACTTGAGCTGAAATAAATTAGATATTAGACGAGTGCTTGTTAATGAAACTTTCTCAAGAGTTACTCAAGGATTTAATGGGAAATGTTTGGAAATTCCTCTGTATCTTGTGATTTTGAGCTATTCCCATTTCTGGGTTTACATATTTCCTTTGGTTAATATGCAGCTGCTGGACTTATTCAACACATTTGAATTTATCCATTTTCCATTTTGGTATCCATTTCCCTTCCTATTCTCCGATTTTCAACTCACTTCACTGCTTCCCCTGTTGCCTAATTCATATTCATTTATTGTAGTTGCTGCAGCTGTATCTAGCTTTCTCTCTCTCTCGTTACGTTCAGTTATTGGTAACCTTCCGGATCCGGAGATGGAGTGGGGTCCAAGCCAAACTGGCATATCCGTTGCTTTATTACATTTCGTTTAGTTTTTGGCCAACTGACCACTTTTTTGCGGTTACTTTGTGTGTGTGTGTGTTTGTGTGCAAGTGTATCTGTGCCTGTGGATGTGTCTTAGTTGCTCGGACTTTGCGGTTGCTTTGGTCACTAGCGCGGTATTTGGCTTACATCAGAATATGAGCGAAAACAAAAAAATAGACAACTAACGTACACACACAGCGGGATCGGATTGGGGAGGGGGAGTGCATTCCCCCTTGGCTTAAAATGAATTTACTAACCGAGTTTGTTCGGGGAGAGTTTACCAAATGAAAAGCGGAAAAAGCGGGGCGAAAAAATGCAAGTTTACTTCGCCATTTGACCATAAATAATATAATAAAATAACTACACAGGTCAGGCAAACTATTGCATACTTTATGGCGTCCTGCAGAGCAGCTCCGGACCCTCATCCTGCCTCGCGTCCTGTCCTGTTCCTGCCCTCCACACCCGCAATATGTGGTCTAATATTTTTATAAACAAATTGGTTTTGCACAGCTCAGCGGCTGAAGGGGCATCGAGGGGTGGCGTTGATGATTTTCCACATACTCCTGTCCAGTTTGCGGTTTCCATACATATATATATATATAAGTACATATATGGTGGTTTTTCTAGGTGGCGCCCTCGGGCTGTCAGCGTTTGCCACTTTAATTACTTTGGCTCCAAGGATGCGCAGATTTTCACCTTTTTTGCTTTTTTTTGCTGTTTTGGCTTTATTATGACCTTTTTTCTTCTTGCTTTTGGCCCAGTCCTGTTGCATTTGACAGGGCGTCTCCTGGCTATATCCTGCTGCGCTGAAAGGCAACTCAACTGGGCTCGTTATTTATGGCGCCCAAACGTCACCCACTTCACCTCGTTCGCCATGAAAATTGGGACGGAAAAATGGCCCAAAATGGGCGAAAACCCACTCGTTGGATAGTGGAAAAAAATGCCAAAAACTCACTCTTTGCCGGCTGCTTTGTTTGTCGGTGCATTACTTTGGCCGTTAAATCCCCTACTGGAGTTTAGTATTGCAGTCCTGGACCCGGGATCCGCTTTCTCCTGCTCTGTGCACACGGCTCTCCTTGCTCTCCTTCAATATTTGTCGCTTTAGGGCATTAAAACAAACGTTTCCCATTGCGTTGTGTGTTGGGTTTGCCTTTTGCCTTGCTTTTGGTTTTCCTTTTTTTTTTGTTCAGTTTTTGGTGTGCACGTTTCACATGCACTTCTAGTGCCACAACACCATCAACATGAAGCCCATCCACCACTGCCACCCGCAATGGAAGGGAGTGCAAGCCCCAGCCTCATCCTCGACAGAAATCCCTTTCCCGGAACAGAAACAACACACACACCGAACAGGGAAAATGCAAACTTCTGAGCGGGAAACGTGAAAATCACAGCCCAAAAAAAAAAAGGCAACAAGAGGCAAATTTTGGAAATAAGTCGCTTGGAAAACCGTTTGAAAAATACTCTATTTAACGGAGAGATTTACTATTAAAGGGGTTATGAAGTTATTATTTTTGTATAAATAATATACAATTTAAATAAAGTTATTGCATTTATTAAGAAATTACTCAACATCAAGTTCTTACTTTCCACACAAAGAATAAGCATATCTTTGCAATATTTAAATAAATTAAACAGTGTTCAAATCTAACAACTATAATAGATCTTTTAAAGAGTTCATTTTACCATTATCCCTTGCTGGACTTTAATTTTCCAACCCAAACCAAAGCGGACCAGTTTTTAATTTTCCCTGCCATACATACAGTTGTTGGATTGTTTTCGCGATGGGTGCAGCTGCAAATCTGGACGAACGCGAATCTCTTTGCTAGTTTATACATGTGGAGGCACCATTCCCTATCCCTAGTCCCCCGGCTTTCGAGTCCCGAGTCCTTGGGTCCTGCGAATGGGCATTCGCTCGTTGATTCGCCCGCTCATTCGATGCTCGTCAACTCGTCAACTCGCAAACTCATGTGTAAAAAGGGACAATGCTGGGTTTTAACTTTAATAAAGCGACTAGAGGCAGCAGCACCACTTCGCTCATGGACCGCCATCAAAATCCAAATTTTGGCTCCCTCCGCGACTCCACGAATCCCTGCCCGCTGGCAGGACTCGGTTTTCTGGACTCGGTTTGGGGGGTTGTGTACTTGATTTTTGGGCAAAGCGGCAAATAACATTTTTGTTTGGCTTTGACGTTGTAGCAATTGCAACGGTTATTCCATTTGCTTGACAAATATACGACGACGAGGACGACGATGAGGTTTTTGGGTTGTTTCGGCGGGGATCGTTTAGGACTCCGCTTTGGGAACTCCATTCGCAGCTCGAACAACTTTTCGCCCAGCCGGAATTATGCGCAATTTTTGTTTGGCTGCCGAGCGGCCAACGCAAAGTGGTCTAGGTTAGATGAGAGTGTTTGTGTTGCAAAAGAGGCTTTCAGCCGGGATTTCCAGGGTGCCCATTGCATGCCACTCGGCTGCGTTATGGCTGGTTTTTTATTTTCTGTTTTGGGACTCCATTGTGCGCTTCAAAGCAATCAACATAAAACGGTTCGCACAAAAAATGGCAAAAACATTGCGAGCCGTAATGAGCGGGCAGCATTAATGGATGGTTTCGGTTCGTTTTCGTTTTCCAAAGGGGGAAACTCTGCCCTTTCGGCCAGTGTTTTTTTGTTTTGTAGCCAAAGGTTAATTCCATCATATTTTCGGCGACCACTTGAACTTTGGCGTTGCATTAATGGCTGCTGCTGCTGCTGCCGCTGACCACCTTGTGCACTTAACTTGGCTTTTAGCTGGCATTTCTGCCCCTGTGACTTTGGATCTAACAAAGTGCCAAAGGCTTTCCACTTCGCTTAACAGAACAGCGAACAAAAAATTACTAAAAACAAAAGAAGCCAAGCTAAAACTTAAATCAATTTAAATTTCGTTGCATACTTTTTCGGGTCGGAGGTTGGCTTGGTTTCCGGTTTGCTTTTCGGGGGGACGTGTGGCGGCGGCCCTATTAAATTTTTAAGTGCCGAGCTGTAACCGCAAGACCCGCAAACACCACACAAGCAACCACTCCACTAATAATTCATTATAAAAGTCAGTGCTTTGGTTTTGGTTTTTGCGTTCTGCTGTGACGCGAATCCATAGTTGCACTCCTTGGTAACTTGGATCCTTGGCCCCCTTGGAGCAGCTCGGGGCTTATATCGTGACAAACTGCACACATATGTGGCCCGTTACTGGCAGAGGGATGGTGTGTTCGGGTGTCCTGGTGTCCGGGGCGATGGTGTTCATGTTTATGGCCCGATTTTGCACAAAAGTCAACGCCAGGAAGGGGAAAATGCCGACGAATGTCTGTTCCGGCAAACGCTTTCGCTGCGGAATCGCTGGCTTTTCCAGGGACTTTCCCCATCTAAAGGTTGAAATCGTTTCGAAGAATTCTCTACTTTGATGTAAAAATTGCAATGGCCATTGGGGTCGGGCGGTCTGAGGGTCCTGGGGTCCTTAGCCCGCTGCTGGTAAGTGTTGAAAATTACTGTCGACTTGACTTGTTGCCTTTTTGTTTTTGCCTTTTGCCGTGGAAGGGGTGAGGGGCAAGGAACAACAATAACATTGCATACACATGTGTGTGTTTGTGTATATGCAGGGACCCGCCATTAATGGGTAAAAATTACTGTTTACAAGTGGGGAAAACTCCATCTAGCCCGTCTCCTCCAGCTCGAGTGCAAGTTTCGTGTTAAAATAATAAACACATAGCAAAAATTGTAGCGCCATGTGCGGAGGCAGGAGGGGAGGACGGACTAAGGCAGGGGCTGAGGCATAATTCCATTACAGAACTACTCCAGCTCGGGCCCCGGCTCCGGGCACATAAATTATATTAAAAACAATATTTTCACCCGACTCTTCGAACTCAACTCAACCGAACTTCACACGCCAAAGTTTTTACATTTTTTTCCTCACTCACTCTGGGTTTTTTGCATTTTAAATTGCCGCGGACAGGAAAATTCCGTGGCAAGCTTAAACAATTACCTCGAAACAAAGAACAACACAAAAAATGATAATAATAAAACTAAGAGCGAAAAAACAATATGAAATTATTATAATGACAATTAGTGTTAATTGTCACTTTAGGCGCGGAATGTTGTTGCAGAAATTATAATTTTCCCAGTTTAGAGGAAATTTGCATTTCAAATGAGTTTCTTTTTGTTTTTCTTGTCGTTTGTTTGTTAGTTCCCTCTGCCAAAGCAAATAATAATAATAACAATAATAATAATAACGCAACATGAAAGTCAATGGCAAATTAAAATTTGTAATTACTCAATTATTTTGCATAAATCAAAACGAGAGGAGGGATCCATCCATTCCTCACAATAAAAGGACCCTAAAAGTTTCTGTAATGGAAATGCCGGCTCCTTAATGACAATTCTGTGTAGCTCGTCAAATCGGTGGCTTTTTATTAGCAGGGAGAGGCCGGACCATAAAGATTTTAATGATTGGCAGTGGGCGTTGGGCAATTAAGCCGGTTCGAGTCGGAGTTCGGGAAAATTTAATTAAAGCCACGACAAAAACGCGTACCAGTGTCTATTGTTGGCTCAAATAAATTGAAACCATTCATTATCGAGACGGGAAAAGAACTCTGTGTGTGGGTGGAATAATTAAGGCAACTGGCGGGAATATTGAGTGATAAATGTATCTCAATCTGTGCATGCCAAATTTATCCGGCAGGCAGCTCAGCTCTCATTCTCTAATCCTTTTGTGATTACTCCAAGCCATAATTCAGCATTTGTCAGTTGTCGTTCGCATTTCGCCTTTAAGTGCCAAAAGTTTGAAGGGATAAAGTGGGGAAATCATTAAAAATATTTCAATGACCAGCGCTGAAAGGGAAACTTTACAATATCCTCCTGCTTCCTCACATAAAAAAAAAGAGAAAAATAAAAATCAGAACTCTGAAATCAAATTGAAATGACGCACTTAATGGCATTTTATGGTTTATGCGCACTTTTATTATTCCACCTCCCTGTTCCATTCTTTTTTTTCTTTATCTATATATTCGGACAAATTTTTCTGTGCTTTCCCATTTCTCATAGAGTTTCCTCCGAAAAGTTTGACCAAAAGAAAAGGCAAGTGACGTCAGCTGCGGTCTCTTGACTCTTTTTGGCCAATTGGTAATTTCGTTATTAGTCACGCTCTTTGCGCTTCATTAATGTTCATTACACATAAATGAACCCACATCGATTGATATTTTTCAACTTGCTTGCCACCGGCGGCGGCGGCGGCGGCGCCGTTGTCGTTGGCGGTTTTTAGTGGCCGTAATTTTTGTATTGTGGTTGACGTTTTTGCGGTTTTTCGTCCGCCACCACCCAATGACCGTGCGTGCATTTCCCTCGATTTCCCCCCTCCCTGCCCAATTTATTTACGAAACCGAAAAAGTAGCGAAGAACGCAGAGCGAAGCCAGCGAAAAGGGTTGCTCGCATGGCCAATTTCCTACGACTGATACAATTAATTATATAAATAAACATTTTTATTTATATTTATAGGAAAATTTGTCGAGACACAAACTTTGAACTTTCCCTCCTCTACACATGTCCATATGCTTCGCCCTGCGAGTATCCGTCGATATCCCCCTAATACAGATAGGGGTTGCTGCCCACGGCCAGGGAATTTATTGTACACGCTTAATTGAACATTGGCAACTTGAAAGGTTGAGCGGCTGATTGACTCCGCCTCCGAGCCCGAGCACCCTTGTACCATTTTTTATTTATTTCACTTTTTTTATGACCTTTCGCTGGGTAGCAGAACGAAATTCCAGAAATCGTTGCAAGTTATTTAAAATAGGATTTTTTATTATGCGCTTAAACAGCTGGAAATTTCATTTTGGTGTATTAAAAATGCAGGATTCTTTCTGGTGCTCGCCGGCTGGGTTCATTTGGGATGGAAAATGGGTCAGAGTCAGTGTCAGATCAGGCTGGGCTGAGATGATTATGCCACTTGAGCGGCTTAGACTGATAAATCCATATGGCGGGCTTCAGTGCGCCCTGAAGTGGCACAAAATCGACAGAATAATGTGTGATGGCCGTGGCTCTAGATTAGATTAGAAGGCTTCGGGGCTCAAGTTTTGGGAATCCCCAGAAGGGCTTCTGCTGCCACTTGCACAATTGCCGCTCATTAAGTACCCAAGCAGAGTGGAAAGTGGGAAAACTGGGGAACAGGCAGCTGCCTGGAGAAACGCAAACAATTAATAAATTTTTAAGTGCATGGCAAATCGTGCCCCGCACGCTGACCCCAAAGTTCTGGACACAAACTAAACTCAAACCTTGCAAATGGCTCTGCACACAATACATTATTAATTTTCGCCAGCCCCCCGACCCTCACTCCCTTGGATGCACAACAAACAGCGCTTAATTTGCCAAATGGTTGCTTCTACTTTTCCCACTCCCCTCCCCACTCCTACACTCACTCTCCAGTGCACTTAATGCAAAAAACTGCAAGTTGTAGTTTACTTTTTATTCATGGGACAGCGGGGGAGTTGGGTTGGCCAAAAAAGAAAAAAAGGAAAAATAGGGGAAGAAAAATGGTCAGAGGGCGCATATTCAACGCGCGAACGGGCAAAAGATGCAAAATACCTTGCCCAGAAAATTGTGCAAAAGCGGAAATCGGTAAAGAAGTTAGGGGGAAAAGTACAAAAGCAAAGCCAAAATGGGGAAAACTTCTTATAAGAGTGGATGGAGAAGAAAGAAGAGTTGGCAAGACAGCTGGAAATGGGTGATATAAGGATAACTAGGATACCCTGTGATTAAACTCATAAGATCCTGACAAATTTTAAATCTTTGGACAGCACTAGCACTAACATTCCAGTAAATCTTAACTAGTTTCAGGTTTTTAAAGTATTAGGATCTTTCACAAACTTCATCTTCAATTTTATGTTAATTATTTCTTAGGATTGCTCTTCATCTAAGCTACCCCCTGTAGGTCGGTTCCAGGGTATTCACATTTTACAAATAGTAACAAAACTGAGCTGCCCCCGAACTATTGCTCCCTTCTGGAACTCCCTGCTAAAGCTTTAGAGTAAATTGTAGCGGCAAACTTAAACCAACTGCGTTGCGTAGCGTAAAGCGGGGTCAGCTAAAACAGAAATTCATTAAAACTTTGCATTGTGCTCGAAAATTGCCCAACCAACCAACAACTGCTGCTGCTGCTGCTGGAACCAGCTAAGGCAACATTAAGTACTGGCTTATTGCAAACTAATTTGTCTAGGAGAGAGAGAGAGATTTTTTCTGCGAGGGGGAAAGAGTCCTGCCTCGGCTTGCCCCTCATCCTGACAGTGTCGCTGATGACGCGACAAAATCCAATTAATACGCTAGACAAATAAAATGCTGGGGGAAATGGCTGGGAACTAGGATCCTGGAGGGTGGCATTTCGGAGCGTTTAGATAAAGCAATAACCAAATGTGTCTACGAACAAACACACGCGACTCTGCATAACATTTTTGTCCCTTTTTCGGGTTAGTCAAACTTCAGGCGGCACACTATATCTCAATATGTATAACATATATATATATGTACTTTGTGGTTCTGCTTGGGGTCCTCTTCAGTCCATGTCGCCATGTCTGGCATATGTGTCCTTTGCCGTTCTCACCATGCCCCCGGAAATGTATTTGTGTATGTGCCAGAGCCACGCGCTTTGTTTACTTAAGTTAACCAGAAAGTTTTCTTTAAGATTTACGCTTAAGTTATACGTGATAAAACTTTTATCACTATGACTTGTTCGCCTTGCCTTTCCCTTATTACTGTTAGTGTCTGCGGCTTTGATAGAGTGCTTAGGCGGTGGCAGACGATGAAGAGATTTGCTGGCTAATTGTTCAGTCGATATTAACCGATATTGTAGATATATGAAATGGCCCAGGAGAGTGCTGCAGCTAATAAGCGTCAGCAGTCGAGGATGCAACAACCCCTAAGCTGAAGTTCTTAATCTTTTGGTTTTTGTTGTTTCCATTTTGGGATTGAGGAGAGCCCTGAAGGCTGATTCCGTATGCTTGGCATGTCACAAAATTCAGTGTTTATATTTGTTTAAGTTTATTGAACAGCTCAAAACGTTACACAGAGGGGAAAGTCTTACACAGCATATAGAATATGGTCAGTAGTTGGGAAATTCATCGAAATAAAGCTAGAAATTTGACTCAAATAACTGTTACTCTTCATTTTCCATTAAAAAATAAAGCCTAATGTTACCAACTGAATACGGTTTTTCTTTCAGTGCACAAGAAGGGGCTGCCTCTCTAAGAGAAAAGTGGAAATCACTTGAGTACTTTGATGGCAGCAGCTTATATCATCGCAGTTTTGCAAGGGGGCAAAACTTTTATTAACATAAACTATGAGCCAGGCAGTCCTAGCCCTGACTTCTCGAGGGCATAAATTTCACTTGGAGTTGGCACAAACTTCGGGCAGTATATCTATTTAAGTAGAACTATATGGTATATGGACTCACCGTTATGGGTATGTCGTGGCTGGCGTCGCATGTGTCCAGCTTGCGGCGGAAGCGAAGCACCGTGTGCGTGGCATTCTCGTAGCCAAGCATCAGCATATAATCCTGCGAGGGATCCACCACCGGCTCGGGGTCTCCATTCCGTGTGACGTGTCGATCCTGTAATTAAATGCAGCGAAAGCGAACGGGGATTAATGAATGGGGAAAATGGCGAGAAAAAGGCGGGGAAAAATGCTTAATTTACTCAGTGTTTTCTCGCTACTTTGAGGTGATTCTCTCGGCTCAGTTTCGAATTCGTTTTCGTTCTCGTTCTCGTTTTCGGTTTGTGTGCGAATTCAGACATATTTTCATCTCATTAAACAAGAAAGTTTTCACCAGTTGTTATTGCTGACCCCGGCCCCCTGCAAGGACTCAACTTTCGCAGCGTGTGAGCAGCTCTCAAGTTTTCCCAATGCTGTGCTGCTGCAGATGCTGATGCTGCTCTTATTTTTCTGGCAGTTTTTTTCGTAAAACAATTTAAATTTTGCACCGAGTCCCCCTGCACTTTTGGCTTTTCCAAGTGTTTTGACAGAGTTGCCAAGTTTAAAGTTGCATAAGTAGTTCTGTCCGGGCCAAGCCAAGTATGGAGCGTAGGAGTAAACCCTTTTTTGGTTTAAAAATACAAAAATTTCCCCTATCAGCTCCTCCCTCCCGTCTTGCTTTCTTCTCCAATGCTTTTGCACATGTCGGCCTGGCCTGTCCTGGCCAAGGGAGCCGTCGAACACAGAAGCCAGATATCCCAGATATCCGTGGGTGTATGTAAATTCTTATACATATAACAACATGACCCCTGTCTGCCGCCTGCTCAATATTTCGGGAAATGTTCTCTCAGCTTGTTGTGGCTGAGTGCCGACTCCTGGGCCCTGGGTCCTGGGCTGGATAGGTGCCCGGGTAAAAGGATTCGGCTTTTCATATTGGCAGTTGACTGCAAATGGGCGTTATGGCTGTCAGAGTTCTCTGCCTCCGCCTCCTTACCGGGCCTTCCCAGCTTTCCGGCCCTCTTCATCTTTTTGTTGTTTGGCAAAAATTTTGATGATGTTGCCAAAGTCAAAAGTGAAGTGGCAAGAGGCTGGGAGATGGCCCCCACTCTTCCTTGTGCTCCTTCAGTAATTGAAGCTGATGGAATTCAGGGCGGGGAGTTGGAGTTGTCTTCGAAGTAGATATTTTCAACATTTTATTGATTTCATTATTTTATATTGAAATAGACTGGATGCAGAAAGCTTTTTCGAAAACTCACTTTTGCTTTGTTTTTCCTAAAATATTTACAGCCTGAGTTTGGTTTTCACTTTGATCGAATTCCCTTTGAAAAAAGGATCTATATTTCAGTTAAAGCGGATTTTTAGGAAATCTTTTTAAATTTAAATAAATAAATAACTGAAATTATATATAATTTGTTCTCTTTAATAGCCAACAAATGTCTTAAGTTTGTTTCTTAACCTGATAAACTGAAAACTCACTTAAATCTATTAATCTAATATCTTTTCTTAAGCACAATACTGTCTGAAATGTTTCTCAAAATTATTTGTGTGAAAAATACTTTTGATATCTGTAAGAAAATCCATTTGATCTCCTTTTTCCTTTTGCTCTATTCATCTAGGAAATGGCGCCCTCCATCATTTGCAAAGAAAACGCGCAGCTGATGGTCAGTTTTTCGTGTCCTCTTTATATATATATATATATATATATCTATATCTATGTACCCTCCGCCACCTGAACATTTGATTTATCTCCGCTAATGCTCCATCTTTTATCACACTTAACGGGATGTGCACTTTCCCAAGCTGTGTTTTCCGGCTGACAGATTATGGCGCATAGAAAAAAGTTATCCATCTGTCCTTTTTCCAGCTCCCAGCTTCAGCTCCTGCTCCTGCTCCTGCCAACACCTCACCGCATTTCATCTCGTTGGGGATAGCAAAATGAGCGTTTTCCATCATCTAATTACAATGAAATTTCCCATTCGCACACACGCACACACACATACCTGAGGCTGTTGCAATTAATTTGGGCCAATTTATATCATCTGGATGCCGGGGCTGCGTGTTGTTGCCGACCGAGAGACGGACAGAATTACATGCCGGCATTTCATTAATCATATCTCAGGACTCCTCCTACGCTCTCTGCGCCATTTGCCATTTTAGTTAGCTAATTAAAAGTTTTTTCCTCCTTCGCTGTCTCGCTCTGACACTCTTTGTTTCTGTGGCGAAACATTAAACATAAATTTTTGGTTGGAAATTTGTAGAAATATTTTCCATCTATGTCGGAGATAATTGTCCCGCTTTCCCAACTGTTTTTTTTTTTGTAAAAAGGGAGGAGAGGATGCTACATAATCTGGCAACGCATAATTCAAGATCGCAGGCGCACAGTTTCCCGTTTTCCGTTTGCGCCTGTTTTGCACAGTTTCCCTTTTAATTTCACATTATCAACGCTCACACACACCCATAGACCCACCTTGACATGTTTCTCGCTTATCTAGAAAAAAGATAGGCAGAGGAGAGAGCGGGGCAAGAGGGACAGTGGGAAAACTGACGGAAATTAAAAATACGCGCTGCAATGTTGCAAGCACATGAACACCAAGCGACGTTATCAAAATCTGCGTGTGCGTGGGCGTGGCTAAAATGAGGGGCTAAAATGAGGGGCAGCCGGAAAGGGGGGTAGGTGGGCGACCACCCCCAGGGGTCGTTGGGGGGTAATTATGCAAAAAGGGAAGACGCATAAATTTGCAATATTCTTGGAGCCTGCTCTCAAATGCCAACGACGTTTAAACTGCTCACAACTTTTTTTTTTTATAGGTGTGCCTGTGTGTGTGTTCTGTCTCTGTGTGCGTGAGTCGCAAGGAAAAAGCAGAAATGTCGCCTGAAAGGAAACTCTAGCCGTTAAATGCGGTACATTAGCTTTTCCATCGAGTTTGTGATAACCTAATAAGTATGCTATAAAAATAAAAGGAAAATGGAAACAAATTCTAGTAAATAAACTTTAATCAAGAGCCGTTTTTGCGCCTTTTTATTGTTTAAAATAAAGAGAAAAATAAAATTAATAAACAAAAAATAAAAGAAAATAAACTAGTGGAAACTTTTCTTTTATTATGGTCAATCTTTTTTTATTTAATAAATATTATACTCGCCACTTTAATTATTTAATTAATTGCTCAAATTGTACTATTGTTTAACTAATTGAATAATATCCTTTTTTATTTCCAAAACTTCCCATAGGGTATTTCCCGGGAAACTGCTTTAAATGGTTTGCCATTGCTGCCACTTGCTTTTTAAGTTGCATGCCACGTTGACTCGGCTCTCTTGTTGTACTTGTCGCGGGTCCTTGACGCTGCGTCCTGCTGTCGCCCACTCACCTGCCGCGGCAGGATCTCCTCCGCAGCCAAGCCATTTCCCATTCCCTCATCCGGAGATCCCGTTCTCGTTGCCGTTGTCAACGCACACGTTTTTTTAATTGCTGAAATTTTATCACACCTTCATGGTTCGCAGGACTCGTAAATTGTAATCCTTGCGCTGCGCTCGACGCCTGGCGAGTCTGCTTTAGCCTCAGCTTCAGCCTCAGAGTCAGCTTCAGCTTCTGCAGGACTACTTCTGCTCGAGCAGACAGCTCCTTGCCCTGGTTTGGCCTTTTTGCGATGTTGTCATTAACGTCGCTGCCTCTTAAGCATTTAATAGCCTTGTCAAGACTTTAATGCCTTTTAGCCGTAGCCCCGGCTCCTCCTAATATGTGTGTGTATGTGTGTGCGATGTCGACGGTGGTGGGCGGGGGGAAATCAATAAAAGCAGCGCACAAATTAAGCACCTTTTGAGCTCTTCCCCCTTGCCAGTTGGTTTACTTTGCTTTTCCAGGCCGCAACGTGAATTTAATAGGATTATGCAGCAAGGATGTTGGCAGGAGCTGGGCAGGGCAGGGCAGGGCAGAGACAAGGACAAGGGGTCCCAACTTATGCAAAGCCCTACCACTCAGTGTCACTGCATTCGCTGAAAACCCCTTTTCACAAGCCTAATTGTCCTGATTTTCGCCTGATGGAAACTTTTCACACTCTCCTCTCCTTTTTGAGCTCAGCGCCCCCCAAAGTTTTGTTATGCCAAAAACAAACTTCGGCAATTTATGATAATTCAACGTCAGCTGGGACAGTTCAGTGAAGTACATACATACTCGTACATTCCGGGGGCGGGAGGGGGAAACCATCATCAGGACTCAGACTCAAGTCAGCTGAACTGAGACGAGCTGACAGCTGGCCAAGGCAGAAGCAGAGGCAACGGCAAAGGTCTTAAAATATGCTCGGAGCACACATTAAACTTATTGCCAGGCCCACTACACTCCACTAATGCCGGGCATCGTGTACAGATTTTCTCTGGAGAGCAGGGCGAACAGCGAAAGGGTTGGTTCTACACCCACTCTCTCCCCCCGCCGCCGCCACACATATCACAGAAATATCAAAATGTTAGCTCTCCTATCGGTATATATCCAGAGTCATACAATAATATGTGCCTGGGCGGAGAGTTGCCAGCAAAGTTCACTGATGAAGGTTTGCAGTTTCCGACAGGTACCCATGATTTAGATGGAGCGAACTCTGGGGAGTTGCTAACCAGGGAAAAGCAAAGGTATTGAAAAGTCTAGAAAAGAATCGAATCGTAAGAGGTTGCCATAGGAATTTGTTGTAAGATTTTAAATTATTTTCAACTTTTGTTATATGTTTTTCGTATCCTTTTCTTGATAACTACTCAAGCTCACCTCGCTGACACGCCCCTTCCTGGTGGCAACTGTCTTAGCTATCTATTGCCATTTGCCAGTGCCAAAATTGTATGCAGCACCCAAACTCCCTACTCCCGCATCCTGTTAAGTTGGTGGCATTGTAAATTGTTTTCCTGTGCACTGCTTGTCCTTCCTTTCCTGCTCCATTTCCTTGCCTGCCATGGCCTCTCCCCCCCACCCTGTCATCCTAGCAGCCTGCACTTGATGTACTATAGTATATGCCGAAGGAGCTCCCAGCTCCAAGCTCCAAGCTCCGCATTTCCCGCTCTTGTTTTGGCTTAGGAATTGATGGCGTCGCCGTCGTTTGATGCCTTATATACATTTGATTACGTATACGCTATGTTGCCTGCCTATTTGCCTGCAGGAGTGCACAAAGTCTGCTCGGTGTGTGTGTGTGTGTGTGCGAGAGTCGAGTACTTCGCCAAAAAGAGAGCGCGCCTCGGGGCAAAGTCATCAAGACACACAGAGAATTCCCCACTCCACCGAACCCAGGACTAAATCCAGCCCAACCAATTCCAGTTCCAAGTACCCCGCTCCCCCTCTCCCTCTCTCTCAGTCACTTCTCATGATGAGCAACATCCTTGCACAGGAAGTGGAGGCGGGGCACCTTACTGATGATATTGGCATTGGCAGGCGACTTCAGTTGGCTTAAATTACCGCTGCGAGCAAGTATATCAATTAATATAGTTAAAGTGGATTCAAGCGGCAGGCAGGAGTGATGAGGAGCCCACTGAGTGTCTGGGTTTGGATTGAAGTTCCACCCAAAAACCAGAAGGATCTTGTATCCTTCAGAACCAGAGTGCTCGGGCAAATTAAATCGCTTGCAGTTTGCTTTAGAGCGAGCATAGTCGTCTGTCCGTTTTGGCTGTTAGGACTCATCTTCGAGAGCTTCGTGTGTTTGCCTAACCCTAGACTTTGGCCAGCTTTCTACATAAGCAGAATATATATGCAGACACTGCAAATTGCCAGTTAATATTTTATGAAATCAAACAGCAACAAATTGTGCAATGCAATGCAACTTGGCTGGCTGGCCACCTCATCCTTCGATCTGCGATTGTAAACATTGCATAGTTTCGGGCGAGAGAATCCCTCATTCATCCTTACCCAGCCAATCAACAAACGTCCTTTCTCTGTCCGACCCAAGCACCACCCTGGCCATTTCAATCTATATGCCCGCCTCCTCTCCATTCATGCAGATAAAAGGCATTTTATTAAAATTGAAATTGCCCAACGGACTTTTGGCTTTTATTTTAGATTAAATATTAATCACTTTGTCTTGTCCGGTCGCTGTGGCAATTTGTATCCCAGCGGCGAGGGCGTGAGGGAAAGTGAATGACAGCAATTGAACGAGTTAAATGTTCTTCAATGGTTGCATTACATTAAAACGTCCACTAAGGCTCTGTGTGCTTTGTATATAAATTAGTCCTTGTGCCATTTGTCAGCCCCATACCCGATATTTCAGCGACATGCCGTTGATAACTGTTAAATCCATTGATGCATTAAGCAGCGCTGGACAGCCGCACACAAAAACTGGCATATTAAAATGATTAAAAATATTCTGGGTCGAAGGGAGGGATGGATGGTGAATGGAATGTGGCAGAATGAAATGCAGTTGCAGACAATCAAATTCAAAGTGGAATACGGGGCACACAGGAAAATCCGACATCCGGATTAATTGAAGTGAACAGTGGAAATAACTATAACTAACTAGCAATGGGGATTTTTTAGGAATAATACTTGAAAATCATAAAACAATATTTTTATAAAGCTAAAACTTTTTAATAACGAAATTAAATCAACTAGATATTTCGAATAGGACCTAAACCTTTGCTCTAAACATATTTTTCACCAAGAAATTATATACTTTTAGACTGCATTTTAATTTAAATTAATCAAGAACTCACTAAGGCTTTAAAATCTTTTATGTAAATTTTCAAAATTAATCAAACAATATTTTAAATTGTAAGTAATAGTACCTCAAACCCTTGATGTCATATTTCAACCTATAATAAATTTCAAGGTATTTTGAAACCCCTGCAATTTCTATTTCACCTCTGATAACTTGTATATTTCCAATTATAACTAAGTAAAATATCTACCCAGTTAAGCTCTAATAAAGTTATTGGCATAATATCCAAAATGTTGCATTTAATGGGCGAAAAAGGAAAGATAATTTCATTGTTGTTCTAACCCCTAATTGGACAAACGGCACTCATCAAAGGGACTCTTTAATTTCAAAAGTCAACGCTTGTTTAATTTTCCACTTTTGGGGCCCGGGCAGAGCTTCCCCCATTGTTTTTTAGCACTCTCTGCGGCAATCTCAGCTGCTTGGCCCCGAGGGGGAACTTGATTTGCCCATTTGCATTAAACAATTTCTCGAAACTCTCGCAACTTGTAACAGGGCTGTCCATAATATAGAGAGGGTGCTGACGCAAACGAAGGGATGCAGGCGGAGGGATGGGGGCACTGCCACTGGCAACCCTTTTAACTAGTGCGCTCAATTAATGTCATGTACACAACCCACTTAGCTAGTCCCCACTGTACTGCGGCGTCATCATCAATGTGACATACATATCAAAAAGGCAAATTCAATTAACAAACTTTGCACGTCACTCAAAATTAACTCTAGGGCGTTCAGCCAGACACTCCACTGGGCGGGCACCCATTTCCATTTCCTTAAAGCCCTAACCATCCCTTGTTGACAAATACCACAAAAAAGAATTTATATAAAAAGCACAGGGAGAATTATGAGGAGAAACAAAGAGTGAGGAGGAGCAGTGGGACGCGGAAAGTGACAATTTTTTTATATATCGTTTTCAATTGTCCGAGAGTGTGCCGCCCAGACGCTGTTGGCTCTCTGCCGCTGGCCACGCCCACTCGTCTGCAGATGCGAATGCAAAGCGGATGCGGATGCGGATGATGGCACTCTGCTGCTGCGGCTGCTGCTACTGCTGCTACAGCTGCTGCTGCTGCTTTTGAGGGGTGGGGCTGCCAGGGATAGCCCAACGCATTATACAATAATGCGTTTTTATAGTAAAATGAAATTATAAAGACGAAAAATTGTATTTGTCATATTGTTAAGCTGACGCCTGTCACTTTTTGTCAGTGCTTGTGGCTGTTCCTTTGCTACGCAGCCAGGATAATGGATAAGGGGTGGCTTTTTCATGCTATATCCCATCAAGGGATGTGGCAAGTTAAACTAAAGATTAAAACTATTTTCTTTCACTTTGAATTAAGCTTATAAAAAGTGTGGATTAATATCAAAATATTATATATAACAAATTAAGGATAAGGTTTCCGCGCTAGATTTATTCATTGATAAAAGTTCCTAATTTCCCTACAGGGTGCCCATTTCGTTCATCACCCAATCCATCCACTTGGAGTGACAATCTCGTTGGGTTTGAACATTGAAACCACTTTTTAAATGCGATTCGTAACGGCTGCCATCGAAATCTGTTGAATGTGTCTCACACGCAGACAGACGGACCCGAAAAACTAAAAGCAAATTCAAATAAATTCCCAATCCCCTTGTGCATTTTTAGCTCTTCGGCCTGCTTTGTGTGGGTGAGAGATGGAGGACTCAGGACTCAGTACCCAGGGATGATGGGTCGTGGCATGGGGCTGCCTGTCTACGTGTCGTTTAGCATAAAGGAGATGGGGAGCGGTATTTTGGGGGGCAGGGGAGATGGGGGAGGGTATTGGACGACTGCCCTTAAGGGCTGCATTTATGACACTCCATTTGTCAAGCGAATGAACGGCGGCTGAATGAGACGAAACGAACCAAACGGAATGGTTGGAAGTGAAATGGAATGAAAGTGTGTGAAACCGAGAGCCGGAATTGAGGGATTGGCATCGAGATGTGTGTGTGTGTGTGTGTTTGTGTCCTGGATGTCCTTGGCGTCGTCCTGACTCCCAGGACCTGTCTCCATTCTACTGACTCTGCGAATTCAATTGCGCTTTGGTTTCCAATCCCCCCACACCCCCAAAATCCTCAAACTCTATTCTCAGCTCCTGACAGCTCCCCCCGCTCCTCATCATCATCATCAGGATCTGCCTGACAGGAGTGTGTTTTGTTTGAAAAATTTTGCATTTCGCCGCTGACTTGAAATCGCCTGACATTGACGTTTATTAAGCGTTTTTGACACTTTCTGTGCGCCGCCACCAGAGAGTTATCTCAGAAAAATGAACTTCCACTTATCCCTCGCACCACTTAACCACTCAATGTCAGTGGCAGATTGAGGATTGCCAGGGACGCCGGGATTATACATATATAAATAGACAAACGCATATAGCCCCTGGTACATTTTTCGGCTATTTAATATTTGTGCAAAAATTTTATTTTAATGAGCGAGTGGTGTCTGGCATTTCTCCCGCATATTTGCACCCCTTTGCGGCAGCTGCTCCTTTTTTTTGGGACTCACTCAGCTGCTGCTGCTGGTGACTTTTTGTTTTTTTGGGAGTTTTGATAAACTGTCAGGCCCGGAGGTCCTTCGAAAGGGGAGACACATGGGTCTTTGCACTCTTATTAATGCGCCATTCGGAGGACAACGAGTTAACGCAAATTAAAAACAACTAAGATCTGTGATAGGAACTTTTTCGGGGGAACTTTCCCCAAGTATTTCCCCTTCCAGCTGTCGCTCCATCACGTATTTTATGTCTGTAGGAAAAATTGCTCATTTCCCGACAAAAAAATGTGCAGGAAAATCCTTTTCCTAATTACTTGTCCACTTGCGTGCTCCGCTCGTCCTTCGTGGCGTCCAATTTAGGCAGCTTCCCTTCGCCAGTTAAGGTCCCTTCCGCCTTTCGTCTATTATTAAGGCCATAAATCCATGATCGCTTTGATATGAGTCCGAGGCCGAGTCCTCATCTCCTCTACGTTCCCTTTCTTTTTTACTCGCTCCTCACAAAATGCCCCCAAAAACGTGCCGAGATGCCGAGTGCCCTTCGGCCTGTTTCCAATTTCAGAGGGAAATGTGTACGAAAAGTTCAGGTTGGGGGTGGAAGATAAAAAATGTAAATATCATTGTTTGCGTCATAGTCCAGGGCAGGGTCGGGGCGGGGGCTTAATGGGCGGTGGACTGGGGGTGTTTGGCAGCCAAAAGGCGAATCCTGAATCCAGGATCCTGAATCCCCCGAAAAAAGGTTAACAACGACATTGGCATTGTTTTCACTGCCGGCAAGTAAGAGCCACAGAGGGAAAGAGACTGGGAAAACACGTTTCGTTTCCTTTTTTTTTTTGCATCCCCCCATGCCCCCTCCACCGAGTGTTGCCTGATTTTTGACAAGTTTGCAAAAGGTTTTCCCCTGCGGCCCCAGGGGAATGAACACCTTATCACCAACTTATTGCATCCGCCGGCAACAATTTCAAGAGTCTCGGCCTTGTTTGTGTCTGAGTGTATACTGTATATACCCGGACTATATACATATATATATATATATCGTTATGCGAGAGTGGAAAGCGCTTTTCCCCTTTCTGGACAGGGTTTCCCCATACACTTTGTGTTGTTGGTTCCTGTTCTGTGCCCGCCGGCGGATACGTAAAACGTTTTAATTACATTTGTATGTTAAAACTTCAATTGACGCAGGCATCGCAGGGGTGCCCCAAGCCTCCTTTACTACACCCCCAATCATCCCCCTCGGCAGCTTGGGCGGCTCAAACATTTCGTTGCCGCAAACGCTTTTGAACTTTAAACGGGGTTGCAGGAGTCCTTACAGTCCTTGCGGCATGTGTTTGCGTGGGAGTGTCTAGAGTGGCCGATTAGGATATAACTAGATTCCATTTGCCGGCGAGTTTTCGAGTTTTTGATAAAGGTAAACGAATACATTACCCTGTAGCTAAACGCTGGGCGGGGCCTGTGTACTTTGTGCAGAATGTAAACAAGCGAAATTAATGTCAAAAGTCAACCCGGAGAGTTGCAATTATATTTGGCAATGGAAATAATGGCAAAATACTGCAGGGCAAAATGGGGTTAATCGATAAAATATATTTGGTGTTTAAATTAGAGAGGATTAATATTTAATTGTGAATTGTTTTTTTAAGTTTGAATTTAATTAAACGCACAAACTAGTCCGCTAAACATTAATTAAATTATTTATATTATTGTTTTATTAATACATCCAGCAAGTTTATTTATTTTTCTTGTTGCTAACTAACTCTCAAATCTCTAATATTTTTAATTAATTTATTTTAATTTATTACTAACAAATAGCTCTCTCCTTTGCAGGGTATCGAACTCATCGTTTCATCGTAAGCCTTCTTGGTCCTTTCTGGCTTTTGTTTTTATTTTGTCTAACCCCCAATTTAATTTAACTAAACTGTCAAATCAAAAGCTCAAGCAAAACACACACAGAGAAAGCAAAAGAGATGGAGAATTAACCAGGCGCTTAAAGCCAGCTAAGAGACTGGGGGAGCTCCGGTCGGGTCCTTAGCCATAGGAGCCGCAGTCCCCCAAGGAGCGAAGGAGCCAAGACAACCAAGAGCAGGAAGCAGATGTGGATGTGAATCCGAATGTGGAAATGGAAGCGGAGGGAAAGCTGTCAACCTAAGCGGCTAACACTTGTGTGTGTCAATTTTATTTGATGAAAATACAAACACAAACAGAGGCAGATAGAGCCAGGATACGGCCAGATAGAGAGGGGAAGCTGGCTTGTTGCTATTTGTAGAGCGTCCTGATTGCTGTCGCAGGCCAGGCAAACCAGAGTGGATACTCCGGGCCAGCTGCCATCCTGCCAGGCTGCTCTTGTGGTCCCCTTTTAGGGCCAAGTGTTATCGGTAAACAAATAAAAAAAAATACAGAATGAAGAAGAGCACAGCCCATGGCCGCCTGTGTGTTTACTTAAGGGATAATTTTCCACACACAAACACATACAGCACTGCCACTCACTCCATTGTTGGAGAGCAATTCCCCAATCTTAATTCACTCAAATTCGATTATTGCTCCGTGCACTTTTGGGCTCTGAGGTTAAAATAAACTTTCCAGCCAAGAAGTCATTTATTTCCACGTTTAAATGGCAAAAGCAGCAACTTTGTGGGGTTGGGCGGAAAAGCGAAAAAGCGAGGAAAGTACCAGCAATCAGCAACAAAGCAACAATAACAATAATGGCGGGAAAATAAGAGAGCCAAAGGAATTGTTTGGGGAATTGAAAGGAGCACGAGTGCAGGCAAGTGCAGGATATGAGATCAGGGGATAAACCCTTAGCCAGGATTAACAGAAATTAGTTATGCCCTATATGATCCTACGATAATCCCACTGAAAAATATCCCATTTTCCTTCTCAAACTTTTAATCGAATCACCAGAGTGTTGAAGAATCAAAGCCTTCGGATAACGAGGAGGCAATCTTCCAGGATTAAATGGCATTACGTAGGTCCAAGGCAGTGAAGGATAGATGACCAGGAAAATGAAGAAGGAAAAACCCGGTCTTCCAGACAAATCAACTTTTATCTGCCTGACTTCACTTTTAATATCCGGATGGCATCCAATTACATTTTTTTTTTTGCCGGAATTATTGTTATTTATCAGCAATTATTTAGGCACATCTGCTATCTGCAGCAACCACACTCCAGAGAATCCAAAAACACCAGAGACGCCGCCGCACACCCCATTACGGCCGCAATTTCACACATCCCCCAGTTGCTGTGGGGGGTTTACCTGCTCTGCCTGCCGCCTGCCTGCCTGCCGGGGACCAGGCCAACTCATTGCCAGATTAACTCAATTGCCTCGAACGAACGCGGAAGTGTAGCGATCCATCCCCCAGCTCGGGCAGCCAACCCTCGGTCGGCCGAGTTGTATCTGTTTAAATTCTACTTTTGTGTCCCTGCAAGCAGCGTGATGTTATTCCTGTGAGTCATTCCGCCCGAAAAGTCATAGAACTCGCTTTGGTTTCATTCGGTGCTTCGGTGTTTTGGTGCTCACCTTGCCACAAGCACTCAGGCTCAAGCTCACAGGACCCATGACGCAGGACACGCACATACATACACACTCGCCTGCGGAGAGCAATAAAATAAAAATTGAAAACACAAAGGATTTATAGCTCCAATAGGTTTTCAAGGAGCCTTCAAAAGCTCAGTACAATTGCTATGAGGACTACAAAGCCCGAACCCCAGAGCTCAGTCAGAGTACTGCTGCTCTCAGCTTTCAGGGCAAGCGAATTGGATTTTTGGGTAGGATATATTGTAACCGAGAATCGACTGAGAGATACTCTAAGAATGCTCTAATTTTTTAAGCTTTATTTTAGCACTTGAATATGCTTAATTTTATGGTTAGTTAGTTGAGAACTAAATTCATTTTTGGAAACTTATTTTTGGGAATTAAACTTTTTTCTAAACTTTAAAATTATTACAAAGAAAACCACGCTGACCTCCTCCTTGACCATCTATTTCTCTGCAAATATACCATTTTCTGCACCCTTTTTGTTCTTTACAGGGTGCTCTCACCATATAGTATAATATATATAAAAGGAGATATATTTTAGCAGCCATTTCATTGTTTATGTGCCTGGGTGTGTCTCTGTCTGTCTGTCTGTCCCTCTCCACGGGTTTGTCTGTCGGTGGGCATATGGCGCCCACAGATTTAACTTCTCTGATTATTTTTCCACTTTCTGCTGCCATTCCCACTCTGCCTTTGACTCCGCGACGACCCCTCACCTATATGCTGCTCGCTCGGTCTCTCTTTCTACCTTTTTCGCCCAATTTTTACATTGATTGAAGTATTTTCCGTTTTGTCGGCTTTTGCACGCCTTGGGCCATGTGGCTTACGGATTTGGATTTGGCTTTGGCTTTGTCTGCCTTTTAGACACATGCAAAACAAACACACACAGGAGCAGAGGTGGCAATAAGAGGGGCTGTGGGGGGGTAGAGAAAGGACTTTCATCCTTCGGTGAAGGTGTAAATAAATATGCTGGGAATTCGTCAGGCAGCAGCTAGCTGGAAAAGTTTTAGCTTTGTTTTGCTTTTACCCAAGAGCGACTTTAATGAGACGGAAGCAGCTTTGGATTCTCCGAAAAAGGGAAATTTATATATAAAGTGGAGGAAAGCCGCTTTGAGGACCACGACTGCTGCTCATTGAAGTCCCTATTTTACTGGATTTTCCTTTGAGCTGATTTTGGGGCTTTCCTCTTCCTCTGACCCCCCTCTTCCCTCCTCCTTCGGAACAATATAAAAAAGTTGAAGCTGTTGGTGAAATAAAAATGAAATTACTTAAAATTTGTCACAATAAGCTGGTGCTGAGGCCGCCTCTCGTTTTCTAGCCACGATGTTTGCCTTTCTGGCTTTTCCTTTCGTCCCTTTGCTCTAATATTTTCTTCTTCCTTTATATATATATTTTTGTTGTTGTTGCTGTTGTTGTATTATTAAAATTGTTTCAAATTGCGAGGGACGACGAACCTCTAATAGCTCAGCGGCAACAACAAAACACTCTAATGGACCATATTGTGCGTTTGGTTTTTCATTTTTATTGCGAATTTAGGCATCATTAGTTACGGTTTTTTAATAAAAGGCCAACAAACGGCAGCCCACGACGATGTGGGCCAAGTTTGATTTGTGTGCATTTTGACCGCCTTAAGTGCGCCTCCGGGTGCCATTGTCTCGCTCGATGTGGTCAAGCTTTGTTTGACTTGAAGCGGCCAGGCGAAGGCGCTCTTTCTTTATTTCCTTATTTTCTTGAGTGGGGGAAAAACTTTGACGAAAAAGTTGAAAAATAAAAACTTTTCTTCGGAGGCATTTGTCCGAGGCAAATGGACAAATGTTCGAGCATTAGCCAAAGCTGTTGAGCCCCTGCCCCACCCTCATCGCATTTCAAAAACGAATTCAATCAATGAGACCTTGCTTGGATTTCTAATTAATTTTCCATACCGAATAACCCGAATGCCGGGGCATATTTCCATCGCCCTAATCGCATCCCCGACATGCCATTATCATCGGAGAGCGTACATCAGAAATACTTATGCAAATAACTCAAAGGCTTTGGCTTTCGGCCCCTCCTTCCAATCCCCGGCACTTGTCTCTGAGCGGATCGGAGGAGACGGAGGTCTCCAATCTGTGGCACTTTAACACCTACCTAAGCGGACTCCGATGGAGACTGAACTGAACTGGAGGAGAAATAAAACTACCGACTGATGACTGGCCCGGCCATCATTTTTCATGCTAAGCTCCAACGTCAGCCATTTGGTTTATGGCCTTAATCCTTTTCTACATAAATGAGACTCATACCCATACCCAGGCCTGTACCCAACCCAGCTCACCGAATGCCACGCATTTCATCATTAGTCAGCGGACGTTAATGCCCAGTTCCAGATACCAGATTCCCCAGTTCTCGTTTGCAGTTCCCGGTGCCCGCTGCCAGCTCCCTGTCTCCGGCTACTGGGCTTCGGTGAGGGATTTACGGGGCAGCAATCGCTTCCTACGCATTTACATTTACATTCGAGAGTGTGAGCATTTATATATATGTACGGATGCGAGTGCGAGTGGCATAGTCAAGAGGCCGCAGCGTTGACTAAGTACCCAGGAAGTGCCAAGGTTGTTGCACTCACTCCCCGTTGCCTCTAATCGCCGCATCCCCCTGCGCCACTGCGTCCAGCGTCCAGCAGTGGCTTTTAATTAACACGCAGCCCAGGCAGGGGATCCTAGGCCGCAACGCAGCATCCACATTCACATCCCCATCCAGCAGCCTCATCATCGTAATCGCTCTCGCCGTCATCGTGATGAGCTGCGGCGGTTGCTTCTATTTCGAAATCAATTCCATGCAGTTTTTACTCGTAATATGGGCACAGAGAGAAATATCTTATATATATATTTGAGATTAAGGAACATATACACTCAAAGATATAAAGAAGAATAATTTTAGAAAGACAACACCTTATATACATGTCTTTCTTCTTTTCATGATATTTATCTCTGCCTGACGGTAGCACAAATTTTCTCCCTGTGCACCGACACACACACAGAATTCGCTGCATGCATTTATGACGACTTCCCTTACCAATTTCTCGAATATGATGTCATGCTGTGCACTCTGCTATAGAAATCCCCCCAGATACTCGGCACAGCGGGCCTCTGTTTAGCGCTTAATTAATGATGAATATAAAAATTGCCGCCGCAAAGTGGAAAGAGAGCGGCCAGGGCAAAGATGTGGAGTTAAACATTAATTTTCCAACATTTTCCGTTTGCCATTCGCCGATTTCCCGATGTCATTTTACTAGAGAGGATGCCTTTCGAAAACTAAGAAGAGAAATCTTTACACAAATATGCTTTCACGCAGCTCCTTTCGCGGCTATCTAGATGCCAAGTACAAACGTGGCCAGAAAGGTTAGGAATCTTGGCTGCTAAGAACTGGCCTTCATCTGCATTTGTGGGGTGTGAATTCTGGTGCCTCGGACAATCAAAAAGTGATTAGCAAGGCACTCAACAAACATCGGCGACAACGACAACCATCGGGAATGTCATGGGCCCAGGCCTGGGAAGCGGAATGCTTAACATACAAACACACTTAGCGTGTAAACATGGCCAAAAGAGCGTTGACCATATTGGGCTGCTCCCGCTGCAGGCCAGCTCTTATTGCTTTTTTACGCACAACGGCAACGGCAACAGCAACACGAACAGGTACAAACAACGACAACGACAACGGGACAGGCTAATATGACTGGAAGATGCGAGGAAGATGCTGCCCGCTGGAGAACCGGTCACAACTGGTTTGGCCCCTCTTAACCCCTTTCTCCTGCTGACATTATCAACATAATCAAGAGGCAACCCCTCCTCCTCTGCTGTCCCCACCTCCTTGCCAGCTCTGCCCCATCTAAGCCTTTTCAACGCTCATAAATTGCGCGGCGAAGACACCAACAAATATTTTGCAAACGCAATGAAAATTGCGGCCTGGCCATGCGGCAACGCAGATTACACTGAGCTGCAGCATTTTACGATCATAATAATATATATATGTATATATCGTAAGGGGAATAATAAAATCGAAAAAAGCTTTTTCCCAATGGGATTCTAAAACTTCTCTGAATTTTATGATTGCCAAACTGAAGAATGAAAAGCCAAGAAAAAGCCACTGATTTTGGTATGAATAAAAAACGAAAGCCGCTCTCTTTAAATCTTTAAAAATAAATATACGTATTAAATGATTATGAAAACTATAAAATATATATGTAAAAATTTAATAAATTCTTATAGAAACTTTAAGGCATTATAAAATCTAGAAGAAAATATGCATGTGGAACAGTGTTGTTAATGGGGGGCCGCCGGGACGGGTTGGGTCCGGGTTCGGGTTTGGTTAGTTTCTGTTTGGTTTGGGGAGCCTCGAAAAAGAATCTTTCGCATATGGGCAACGGTACTTTCTGCAATTATCCGTTGTCTTGGCCAAGAGGCGACCGCGCTGTCGAAGATGCGGCCAAAGCGGCCAAAGCAAATATGCGCACTTGGCATTGTCCCGGCGAAGACAACAACGCACTAATAGCCCCAAGGAGAGGCCTTGAGACGAGGCTCCCAGCCTCCCAATCCCAGTCTCAGTCTCAGTCAAGTGGAGAGGTCTGGCGGCTGTTTTGCGGTTTTTGAGGTTTGCGTTATGTGCAATAGATTATCAAAATGCTTATGGCTTGGGCTGGAGAAGCCACGACCAGGGGGCTCTTGGCCAAGACCAAGACCAAGACCAAGACCGAGACCAAGACCAAGACCGAGCCAAGACCAAGACCGAGACTATGAGCATCCGACAACGGTTTATGTCACATGAAAGTAATGAAATTAAATTTCTCCCTCGCCAAGGCACACACAGACACACACACGCTCCTTGCAGTTTTGATATGTGCGATAATTTTAAAAGTCAACTTGGCCAACTTCGGGCCGAAGACAGAAGAGCCTAAGCCAGCCAGAACCAGAGCCAGAGCCATCCGTAATCTACGCAACATTCTGCAATCAAGTGTGCATATTTACTTCCTGTAATTGAGCATTTATGGCTTTTATGGCCTAACGGATTTGCCCCGTCCTCAGACTCAGCCCCTCCTCCATAATTGTTACGGCTTTGGCTTTAAAACTGACAGGCTGCCAGGCTGGCAGAGGGAAGGGGATCGGGATCGGTATGACGATGGGTATTGGGGATCAGGATGGGCTTTTTCGGAGGGCGGAGAGTAGTACATCGTGCCTTGGTCCTCGTGCGCTTAAACCTATTGATTATAAAGTTTATGCATAAATTGTAAATTGATTTGGCAGTTAATTGATTTGCCAGCGTCTGTGTGTGCCTGCCTAAGCCGAAAACTGATGAGTAATGACTTTGATATTGGCCAAAAGTTAGCATAAATCTATGCACAACGAACCGATGCGATGGGATTCGATGCGAATCGCTTCAATTGTATAAGTACTTCCCTGGCAAACTTTCTCATGCATAGTTTATGGCCATTGAAATGTGTCGGGTCCATTGGGAGCGGAGTGGGTCATTAATAAGTTATGGAATTTCATTAGACGATGAGTTGATGATGTGAAATATGTTAATGGTTGCACTTGCAAGAACTTACTAGCTAAAATAAGTTTACTTTTTTATATGAAATACTCAATGAATCTCTCTCAGAGCCCGTGTCATGACCCCCGGCAGTTGTGCCATTCATAAGCCTGTACAAATATCAAAACTTAAGCAAAGGCCCTCGACTTCCCCCCATAACAATTGAAGCAATTTGGCTGGCGGGGACCCACTCCTACACTCAATAAAGCAGAGGACAGCCCCCGGCGAATGGCGAGGGTAAATATCACAAAATTGAATAACAAAATATTTATGCGTCGTGGAAATAATAATAAAAAAATAGAAAAGAAAATAATGGAAAGAATTTAACTATTATTTATTTGGCTGAGCACTGAGCCGTCTATATAATTTGCCAGCATGTATTTATGATTTATGAAGTGAGTGAGTGTGTGCGCTATATATACATACATCCATAGATATTCTCTAACTTTTGTGGGGAGACTATGTATGTGCGTGTTGGCCACTACAAATAGTTCTGCGAACAATGAAGAGTGAGAATCCAAATGGATGAATGGCCATTGAGTTTGGTGGCCCAGCACGCGAATCGCTTCAGTTATAGATACCGGCCACAATCACACCCACTCTCCGCGGAACACGCACCCAGCTTTAACTATCCGAACAAAAGGAGAGGAACAAATTGGATAATGTCTATAAAAACTAATTGAATTCTAAGCGCTGGGCACGCCACCGGGTCGAGTCGCAGCTGTGAGAAAGTTGTAATGAAAGCCAGCGAACCAATCAAATGAGTAAAAAAACGAGTAACGAAAACTGAAAAAAGCAGAGTGATGACATGCAAGCTGCTGGATAGATATAGATATATATCTACCATTTGAAGGAGAGTGTGTGTGGGCAGCAGCACACAGACTCTAGTCGTGGATGGTAGAAAAACAATTTCACACACAAATTGTACAAAGAGGAGAATTACTCAAAACACTCCAAGATGTTCGCATGTCATGGCACCTAGGCAGAGACTGTAAAAACAAAAAGAAAATAAAAAAAACCAAACCTGAAAACAAGAATAGAACACAAAACCCCGAACAAAAAGCTCATTACTCATATGCCAATCAAAAGGAGGAAAGACTTGGACCTCAGTGGACCTCCAAAAACGAGCCACAGATCCACCGAGGGGGGATGCCATAATTAATCATCCGCCGATAATTAACAGCGCAGTACGTCCAAATAGAACTAATGTTGGTGGTAATGCCCCATGTATCTGCTGGATACTGCCCTGCGATCCGCTTTGGGGGTTGCCAAAACTGTTGTTTCATTTTAGCGTCCAACTTTAATGAGTTTGGAATGAAGCTGCTCCTCGCTGCCTTATTTTTGTGCAGCCTAACCACTTGAAAGTGCGTTGGACAGATGGACATTGCCCAGTTACGATATAGACACCCCTGTCCCACTCCCTCGGTCTGTCAGGTCCATGAGAACAACCTTCGGCTTGAGTGATGTACTACGAGGGCCACAAAACATCGACATAGCCATCGATGGATGGTCATTAGCAAAAGATGACGACGACGACGACGACGACTGTGATGTTGATGTTCATGTTGATGGCGCTCCGTTGATGTTGCGTACTCGTAATTCTTCTATAATGGATCTGTTATCTCTGCGCTTAATGGGTTAGCTCTTCGCTCCTCGAGGGGAGGCTTCAAGGGGCCTGTGACTGAGACTTTGACTGACAGACCTGAAGCATGCTTAAAACTTGAAATTAAATAATTAGTCGCTGGCCAAGCTCAACTCTCCGCAGCTCGCTTTTTATTTTATATTTCGTATTTAGATGGGGCCAGTGTAATGACCTTTTAAGTACTTTCGAGATACTAATCGCCTCTCGGCCCTGCTTTTTGTTGGCCGCTTTAGCTGCTCTAAACAGCTAATGGCTTGTTGCGGCTTGTTTGTTGTAGTTCAGCGAGTGCAACAAAGTCGCCAGCTACTTTGGATGGCACTAATTAACGTCAGAGGAGAAGCTTTTGGCCACAAAACTTTTCTCAGATGCGTATTAATTAAAATTTTGATAAGACTCCCGCTTCTCAGCTGCTCGCCCGCTCGGGGCGCTTGTAATAAAAGTTGAAAATAAATTACACAAAATTTGTATTTGTATCTTTAGGTGTGGCATCATCATCAACGTCGTCGTCGTCGTCGTCGTCGTCGTCGTCGGCGGCGGCAAAAGGGCTTATCGCCAAAAGTATCTACAAAATAATGGGCGACTAATAGGCCGAGACCCCAACCAACTTTGTCTCTATCTCTATCCCGTTCCCAGCTCCACTTCTTGGCTTGTTGATTATGTCAGCTTTTAAAGCGGCTTCGCCCCGGCTTCTCCCATTTCTGCGGGTGAAAGTGTGCAAAGTTTCTGCTCCCGGAATGGACTTATAGAGTTACACTTGTTGTCGTCGTCTCTCGCCGCGGCGCTGTGGGAATGTCAACTTCAGATGCTGGTCAGCCGCTCAGTTGGCCAATAAATGATGATAGTTCTCGGGGCGAAATCCGAGCTGCTGCTGGGAAAACCCCGCCCCCTGAAGGAGAGGCGTCAAGAAAACTCCAAGAAACTTATCAAATATTTGTCCCACTTGAGTGATATCTCCCCATGAAGCGGCGTGTGGGCGGCTGGAATGCTTCGAATGTCGGGCTAGATGCGTATTTATCTGAGAGATACATCTCACATTTCGTTGGTATTTGTTGCGTTTGTTTACAGTTAGGCAACATCTTGGCGATGATAAGGTGGATTTTCCTACTGCATTCGAAGCTGCATTCCAAAACAGTTTTCTCTGGCACGCATTTAATTGAGATTTCTATAGAATTGGTCTTGTATTTCATTGAATTTTGTGGCAATTCTCACCAAATAATTGGCCAGGAAAACCTTAAGTAAGCAGCCTTTCCCAGGGCAAAGATAAGACTCATAATCGTGGCAGGAACTTATAAACTGTGCCAGCCAAAAAGCCAGCGATTCCAAGTATGCCATCGCACATGGCACTTGCCCAAAAAGCGAGCTCGCCAAGCAGCCCAAATTGAATGCGAAAATTCCCACACATTGTTCAATCTAATGAGAACTATGTCAATGTCTGCTCCATCGCCTATCCCCCGATCCCCAGCCCTAGCCCCTGCTCCCCGTCGGGCTATACTTAAGCTTATGCTTATATATTCGCCCTTGGGCTGACACTTAAGATAAAAACTCTTGACAGGGGGGGAGAAATACACTCTCGTCGCCGTTCTCAGGTCTCGGTTCTTGGTTCATGGTTCTTGGTTTGCCTGTAGGCTTTAGGCTCCTCCATCCATCCGCTCCTCTGCTTAAAGTCAATTGAACAAATTTCTATGAGCAAATATTTTATGGTCAGTGCTCGTCTCCTTCGCTCCCTCGGTGTGTGTTGAATTTTAAATGAAAATTCCATAAATGCCAGCCGCATAAAAATGTACTAGACAATATTTCATCCCCAGCCGAGTCGGATAGCTCTCTGACAATTTAATAGTATTCCAAAAATTAGCCAATTAGTGGGCAGCAGCATAAATATATAAGTGTATATATTTATGGCGTAATGTATTTTCATTAGCAGAGTGCGGGGGCATTAGGCACTTGTAATTAAGAACTTAAAAGCGATAAGCTTTTATGGAGGGAAAGCACCCAGCCCCTCCTCGAAAAGGACTCTTGCCCCACGGCAAGTCCTTTGACTTTGTCCCGTCCAAGGCGCTTACACCTGTGGCACTTAATTATTATATTAAATCGGCATATCTGTTTCGGCTCTAATTAACCTTTGAACCTCTTCACAAATCAGCGCCCCCCACAAAAAGTCAAAGCGAATCACAACCCAGGGGAAGGGCTCCCCCCTAGTGGGCTGGCAAGGGTGTAGGAAGTGGTGGCGAGGTGACAGTCACGAGTCCCATTATACGATATTGTATGTACAATTTGAAGCAACTCGCAATTACCAACGACACGTCAAGATGTGAAATTAACACCGTCACACAAGCAGGCAGACAGACAAGGGGGGAGAGCCAGTGGGGGGGACTTGGGCCAGTGGGCGGCAGACAGACATATTAATGTTTCTGGCTGGTATTTAACATTCAACAACAATAACAATCACCATGTGACTGTGTGTGTGTGGTGTGTGTGGGTGACATTTTCTCGTTGGCGCTGCCTCGAAAATCATTAAATCACACAGCAACAACATACGGAAAAAAGCTTTCCCTGTTTGTGTCAGCCATACAATTGGCCACCCATCCCTCCCTTTGGCCGCCCTCACGCATATCCTGTCAGGACAACAGCGGAAATGGGTGGCGGGAGAAGAAGGCGCAAAAAGAAAAATAAAGAAAGGCGAAGAGCTACGCAACCACAGCACGCAATACTCACATTTCATTAGACACTTTGCAGCGACGATTCCTATTACTCTTCCTGAAAAGCCATCATGGCCAGGAGGCACCACTTCCTTTTCTGGCCAAATGACGTCGTTTCTGACGACGACGTTTTTCCCAAAAAATTAGCGTTACATTGGGCTTAAACACAAAAAAAAAAAACCAACAGGGCCACTGCTGACCCCTTTAGTGGAGCTGTCACACGAATTGAAATGGAATTCGATGGCCAAAGTGAAGTTCAAACAAGGTGACCCCATCGGACAGACTATCGCTTGGTTGGTAATTATGGATTTCCCCTGAAATGTGCTGACCCCGATTTTGTACTAAAAGTGACATAATTCGACAGTAAACATCTGCTGCTGGCCACGATGATAACTGGCCAGATTAAGTGATATAATCAAGTGGCCAACGGCGAGAGAACTAACTATTCCATTAGCAAACCGAAACCGAGAGCGAAAACTGGGCGGATGTGCAAATAAAAACTTTTTTTGTATCCCAAGCTCCGGCAAATGAGTTTGTCATTATTCAAGCGCTGTGTACACACACAGACATTTCGCGCACCTTTTTTTGTGTGTAACTTTGTTTTTGCCACAAATTAATTACAATCCACCGAGTTGAGTGGCCAAATGTTGCTCTTTTTCTTGCCCTCCTGTTCCCGTGTATTTTTCATACAACATATTTATCAACGCGTCGCAAAATGTTTGTCCTGGGAGAAGAGAGCGAGAGAGAGAGAGAGAGCAAGGACTTTGCGAGAATAAATTGGATGATATTAGGGCGACAACTTTTCATTTAGTTGGCCGGTCGGCGCTGCCCTTAATTTCCGGCCACACGCATCGTATCGGAAGATAGGGATCGGGATCGGAGGGGCGGGAAAATGAAAACGTTAGACGGGAATGAAAAATCGTTAGGCGCGCACCGGAGACGGAGACGGAGACGAAGCCGGAGCCGGAGCGAGTGTTTTACGGGTCCCGGTGGCCGCCTCCCCCGGCTGCCGCCTTAATATATATTTTCTTTTCTTTTCTCTGATACTGGGTGCTGGTTGCTGGGGTTTTTATTTTGCGCTTCACTTACCTGAAAATAGGTTTGACCCTTGTCCACCCAGCCGATGGCCATATCGGCACCAGCCAGATTGCCATCGGGCGAGAATCCGAAGCCGACGTAGCCCAGGGTACGTGCCTGTATTTCAAATGTTATATCCTGATTAATGATTTGCCATAGTATGCGAAAATCCTCATTCAAATCGATGGCATGATCCCAAATGGGTGTTCCCATCGCCGCTCCTGCTGCAGAGGCAGCTACTCCCGATGCTGCTCCTGGCAAGGCTCCTCCTGTTGTTGCTGTGGCTCCAGCGCCTGCCCCTCCTCCGGTTGCCGACGCTCCCGGCGATGATGTTTTGTTGCTGCGAGTGGTCAACTTGCCGGCAGCATGAACTCCACAGCCGAGGCTGGCCAAGAGGAGGAGCAGCCAGAACAAGCTGAACGTGTGGCAGGATATAAAACATGTGATTAACGATGACCGCCTTGAACTTGAGAGCGCCGGTCCTCGTCGTCTGCTTCTCTGTACTTTGCTTGGTGTTGCTTCCTCTGTTGATGCTACTGCTCCTGCTGCCATCTCCACCCTTGTAACTGCTTTTCTTGTTGGCTGCCGCCACATTGTGTTGGCCATTTTGTGCGCCGGTTAGCTGGCTGCTTGAGTTTAGCAAATAGTTGTGATTACTTTTCTTGTTGCCACGTTGACATTTATTACTCTCAAAATCACTAGACGTGGAACGGTCGCAATTACGCAACTGTTTTGGCCTTTCTTGCTCGTCTCTTTCTCCTCTTTGGTGTTATCACAGTTACGATTATTTATTTAAGCAATTTTACTCAACTTTCGCTGGTGCTATAGCTACTGCTGCTGCTGCTGCTTCCTGTTTCCGATTAACCAATGGCCGCTCATTAGCTTCGCTTGTCGCACGAACAAAAGCTCCAGACAGATCTGGCGGATGCAACCTGCAAAAAGAAGACAACAAAAAAAATGTTATATAATTGCTATAATTTGTTGTCGACTATAATATGTAGTGGCAAGAACTTGAAGCCGAACCCAAGTCCGAGGCAGCCTTCTTTCGTGTTGCAATGTTTAAACGCATATAATTACATAAATTATGAACCGGTATCTATAAGATACATATCCCCACACAGCCATAGCAGCCATAGCCAGCAATCCATCCAACCATCCATCTACCCATCCATCCATCCATCCATCCAGCCATCCGCACACACATCACAACAAAGTTGACGGTTAATTTTTTGTTCTTCGTTGTTTTTGTTGTTGCTCCTAGGGAGTTCGTCAACATTTTCCTTGAAGCGTTAATTAGCCTGGTCACGCAGTTTTCACAGCAATGTAAGTCGGAAGACGAAATTGCCTCGAGAGAGCGGGAAAAATTAAAGTCTACTCAGAACTTGAAGATGTGACAGGAAGAAGTTAAATGCCTGCCTGAGCTTATTCACACACTCGTCTTTGGTAAGCATTTTTCAGTGGAAATTCAAGGATATAAAGCTTCACTTTCCCGTCTATTGTCAGGGGATATCTCCTTTCCATATTGTATATTCTCTTATTTATGGTATTTGAATGACTAATTCCGGGTTTCCCGTCTCCGATATCAGGGGTCGTCTACCACTGACTGACTACTGCCCCTCGCACGCAATTAGTGCGTTGTGGCCTGGTCAAAGCAAATCGAAGATAATTACAGCTTGTCATAATTTTAATGAAGAAGGTCGTTCAGAGCTGAACCCGAGTCAAGTCGTCGTTGTCTGCTGTCTGTCCATCAGTCCGGGTCTCTGCTCAAGAGAGAGAGAGAGTGAGACACTGAGCCCAAGTGGAGGCAAAGCCAGACCAATGGGATTTATTGTATTAAATCGTCGCGGCTTAGCCCGGCCAACCACAAGCGCATTGACGACAAAGAAGAGGACTGCTCCTGGGCCACCATCTCCTACTCCTTCTCCGGCCATGTCTCCGTCCGAAGCCCCCTCCCAGTTGCCATCGCAGCTGTCTGCGCATATTTGGTGTGCGGTTACATTTGATTACATGCCAAAAGTACTGCTCCCTGTCCCTCCTCCTCCTCCTCCCTCGCGGCGCAGATCTTTAATTTGACGTTGGCGTCGGCGTTTTGGGTAAATGTCAAATGGTTGGTAATTTGTTATAAATAGCCAACTTCCGCTGGGCCCCTTAAAACGGGACGCAACTCATAGATACATACAATGTATTTGCGCTAATTCCAAGTGCTTAGTTGCGTGTTCCAAAGTTGACAAAGGTCAACAAACGCCAAACAAACACCAAGAAAATTGAAAAGCCCAAAAAAATGAATTAAGGCAAGAGTGTTTGTTTGTGTGTTTTTCTATTTTTTCTTGGCTGGCTCTACTCCGGGAAATGCTCTCCAATTGAATATCTCAGCAAAGATGATGTGATGGAGCCCATAACAATCTCGACCTAATGTTGGTGAAGGCCAATAAAAGTAATTTTCGGAAGTTCCTGCCATTCGGCGGGGAATGGAAATGGAAATGGAATGATTGGACAAATGTATCGCCAAGATACTTCTGGTTCTGGTTAGTATCTAGCTAGATTTCTATGGCATATTTATAGGTGACTTTTACGTTTCACTTCCTTCCTAACGACAAAGTTATTGTGGTTTGCCGCCGCCGCTGCTTTGCTGCCTTGCTGTTATCAAAAATGTATCCGCAAGATACACAACAATAAGCTTGATGGCGAAATGTAGCTTTACATTGATGTTGTTGCTGTTGCTGTAAATGTTGATGGTGATGTTGTTGTAGCTGGCGCTGAGTGACGGCCGGCAACGTTAAATGACGTTGATTATAATTATGCGGACTTGTACTTTGTTCATCACAGGCTACAGGGCTACAGGGCTGCTCCTCCTCTTCCTCCAGCTATCCCTGCTCCCTTGTTGCTGTTTGTTATTATTATTGCTGTCGTCATCATCATCAGCATGGTCATCAGCCACTTCCTCATGATCATCATGGTCATCCTGGTCCGCCTCGGCTTCGACTGCCGTTGATGGGGCGGCCAGATGAATGATGTCTCTTAAATACAGACCCAACTCGAGAGCAAGAGCGAGGCGAGGCGAGTCCAATCGTCCTCATCATCATCGTGATGGCTGTTGCTGCCGTAAAATTCAAGCCAATTTAGCCTGGAGGAAGGCAGGTCCGGCAGGTTCCTCCTTGCGTAGCATGTTGCCCAAGACCCCGGGTACCCAAGAGCAGCCCAGTCTGGAGACATTCATAAGTACAAGTGCGCTGCTCCGCTGCTCGCACAGCGATGGCCGCGTGACTCTTTCGATCACTTTTGGCCCCAAGATGTGTCATCTCCAGGCAAAGGACACTGGACACTGGACAGAGACACATTCATAAAGTACAAGTGCTTCGTCTAATATTATTACTTGGCGAATTAACTACGCCGAGAGAGAGATAGGAAAATAAACACAAACTCGCAGATTGCTCTGCCAACTGGTTCTAAAAGGCACGAAATGGCTTCCGTAGACACATTAGTCGCTTTTACACAAAAACCCAGACAAAACGGACAGAGCCCACTTGCCTCCCCGCCTGATGGGTGAGCAAAAAAGATGCAACTGAATGAGGCATATAAAAGCCTTCCCAAGCGCCGCGGCGGCACAAAAAAGCAGGAAAAAAAGCAGAGAAAAATAACCAACAGAAGCGGAAAGAAAGAAAGAAAAGAGGAGCGAAAGAAAAGCAAGAAAAAATGAATACAAGTCAAAGACTTTGTCCAATGGTTTTCATCATTGCACGATTTGTAGATGGAGCGGGTAGCAGCAGTAGTTCGTTCCAGGAGGAGCCAAGGGGTAAGAGGAGGTAGCCCCAGATCTGGTCTGCTTCTGCGGCTGCTTCTGTTGGGCCGACGGACAACGACATTGATGAGGATGTTTTGCCGGGGCAACACAGTGGGACAAGCCCAGGCGAGAGCTCCAAAAGGTGGCGGGAAAATGTATCTAAAGATTCTTAGAGGTATCTGTTGAACGGACAATTGCTTTAAGTGGACAAATATCTGGCCTAAATGCTATACTGAGTTTACTGAGTTTTATTTATTCAACTTTAAACTCTCTTCTCAAAGCTCTTTTCGGTTTTAAAGATGCTCCATTTCCCAAGCAAAGCCATCATCTTTTTTACCCAATTTCAAGCAAATTACCTTTAAAACTAGAATACTAATTAACAAGAGAGAGATCTGCTGAGTTATAGAAGCTAAACAGAAAATAAATGATGCTGTGTGTAACCTTCTTGAGGGAAATTCGATCCTAAAACAAATTGTTTTCCTGCTGCCGTCACTCTGCGGTATTCCTTTCCCTTAATTGATTCCCATTCTAATTGCGATATTTAGCCAACTCATTGACCTAATCACAGAACAGAATAGAAGAGAACAGCGAGCAGGGAATTCCGCTTCACACATCATTAATAACGATGGATTCTGATTTGTGCGAAATACTCGCAGTGATGCCTTTCACCTACCATTTAATCGAATGCTTTCACATTTTAATATCTCTTCCACCGATTCGGAATTCGCTGTGAAGTGTAATTAGTAAACTTTTAGTGTGTTTTTTTGTTGGCAAATTTTCATACTTTCTAATCCCATCCCAGTGTGCAGTTTGTGGCAATTTCTTTTCAAAAGGGTAAAAGGGGATACACACAAGAGGGGATTTGCAAGCCGTGTATGTTTTCATTTAGCAGATACAAGCTGCAAGTACACACACGAGATGCTACCGGGCCTTCGTCATCATCGAAGATGCTTCATCATGTGGCAGCAACAACAACGACGACGGCAGCAACAGCGATTCCAGAGTTCTGCGGTTGCTGCAGCTTGATTATAAATGTACGAGGCAACTTGTATGACATGTAAGTTGTTGTACTTGCAGCCTTGCATCTGTGAGAACGTGTATCTGTGCCGTGTCCACGGCCGCATGCATGTGTGGTTGTCACTGCACCTGTCATCCTTGCAGCCTGCCAGCAAAAATTGCCGGTGCGGTGCAGCAGCAGCAGCGCAAAAAAAAAACAAAATTATTATTTATCATCGGCGGGGCAAGGTCCCCGAGAGAAGTCAAACAGGGAATTATGCGGGTATGTATACACGGATAAAAATTACATATTAAATTAAGGCAATTTAAGAGAATAATTACTAGGCTTAGAAAATATTCAATTAAATAATAAAGAGATAAGTAGATAGATAAATTGAACCTAAACCTTTGAAGTACTCAAAGTCGTTTCTTTACAGCTAAAAAGTAATATTTCCCATAACATTCTTAAGCAACATTGTCATTAAAATGTTAATATTTAATATTATTTTGGTTCTGTGTAGCAGTTATATATAGAAATGCGCCGGGGCTCCACTAATTACTGCACATCATTTGCTTACTCGAGTGCCTCTACTGCCATCGTCGTCGTCGTCTCCAGGCCCATCAGCCCAACTTCCCCAGCTCGCCGCCGCCTTGCAGATTTAATTGAGTAAAAAAATTGACTAATTAGAGTGAGTCCAAGGCACTTGGCCCCCGGCAAGCAGCGAGAAAAAAGAAAACAGGTCTCCAGTTGAGTGGGGCTTAGGTACGAAGGCAGAGCCACATCCAGAGACAGAGACAGAGGGAGGGGCTACCTGTTCTCATTTATTAAGGCCTGGTCAAGAGCGGTTTGAATCAAAACTGCGCCTCCCAAACCCAAGACTCCTGTCGTCCATCGTGTGTCGTCTTCGTATTTAATGATCATTAAACAAGCTGGCAGCCAATTGCACTAAAAGCTGCAGGCTACTGCCAACCATAAGGACAGTGGGTAGAAACGATCAGATTGCAGCGTAAAGAATATATAAAATTTTAAGAATAATAATACGAATTTATAGAAGAAGAGTTTATCAGGATAAGGCAAAGTCCTAAGTATATATAAAATTATTTCGAAGGACAATCTTTAATATATTTAACTTTAAATTAAACATTTAAATTCCTAAAGAATTGATAAATACCTATTGATGAAATAACCATAATATGCCTAAAATATCTATAATATTATTAACTATAGGTTTTAATTCTATACTAATCTCTTTTTCCCAACTTAGCCCACTGTGAGCGGGCCAATGGACTGATGAAAACTATTAGTGAAGGCAGCTATGGAGCTGCAAAGTGGCTGCCTTTTTGTAAATTGCACCGACATTCCTGCAGTTCCTGCCTGGTCCTCCTGTCCCGTCGCGTAATTTAAATAATCGTAAAAAATAATAATTCGTTCTATTGGCTTGGATGGCCATGTTCAGCGCTTTGCCGCTGCCTGTTGATTATTATGGCCCTGGTAATATCTTTTGCTCGTTAGCAATTTTCGTTACGAATAAATAGTAATTAGTGTTTGCCGAAAAGAGTTGGGCGAGCAGCTCCTTTATTGGCATTCCACCTGCAAACTGTAGTGCACAAAGCCTCCTGGCACTTTGCTGACGTTCTCTGTTTTGGGCACTTTTATTTGACATTTTTCATTAAACACGAGATGAAAAAAGGTTTTTCCTTCTTCGAAGAGTGGGTTGGAGGGGGCCCTGTGTCGTTGACATAACATTTTTGTAGAGGCTCTGCCCCCACCTCACCTCGCTCCTCTCCCCTTCGTTCTTCTCACCACTTTGGACCGAAAGTTTGAAGGCATCTGGGGAAATATGTCAGCGTTGTTTAAGTTTTTAACATTTTCAACTGGCGAGGCTGCCACTGCCTCCGCCCCTGCCTCTGCCTCTGCCTCTGAATGGTGGAGATTGCTATTTACTCTGGCATAATTGGCTTGTCGGCATAGTTATAAAAAAGTTCTGCTCGGGTGCAATTGGATTAAATGAATGGATACAATATATAAGGAGTGGCACTATCAAAGTTTTCCTTTGCAGAGATGGCTTTGGTTATCTTTGGAGTTCTCCTCTAACGAAAGGCAAACGAAAGACGATATAAAAATTACGCTTTTAATGCGAACGCATCTCTGAGTGTATTTCTGTATTATCAGAGTATCTGCAGGATATCAATCTTGACTCGGGGCGAATGTTAATATATCATGAGAGAGTGGCTATCTCTCTCTCTCGTTCTAGGAATGATTGATTACCCCGACAGTGGGGGTCAGTGGGGTTAATTTGGAGCCGCCGGAGGTTGACAACCTGCGCGGCATCCTGCCCAATTGAATATGCAGGATTATCCTGCTTAGAAGGAAGTGGAGAATTCAAACTGAAATACACTATCTGTCGACTGCCTAAACTTGGTTTACTTTTGGCCTGCTTGTGCTGCCAGCAATGGATACACAAATAGTTGGAGAAAGCTGTTTGGATGTCTGGCTCTGTGTGTCATCTTTTTGGCTTATCAGCTGCGCATCATAAAATTTGCCTCTTCTTTTCTGCAATTGCGAGCTCCGCTCACTTTTCCCTACTTTTCCATTCCATTTTTCCAGCTTCAACTCCAACTCCGAAACTTTCTTTTGTTTCTGTCTATTGCTAAAAAGTCGGGACCCCGTTACTACTGCTGCTCCTCTGGAGGCCCCCTCGTAGTTCGTAGTTGTGTGTTTCCTTTTTTTTTTGGAGCCAGCAAGTGAATTTTCTCATTTTGCACTTGATATTGTTGCCGTTTTTGCTGCCTGGGAAATTCTTCTGCTTTTTCTACTTGCTGTTGTTGCTTTTGTTTTTTCTTCTTCCGTATTTTGGCAGAGTGAAACTTTTCAACGCTCTCCCTTTTTCCTTTCCCCACCCCCTTCCCGCTTTTCCTGTGTCTGTGCCTTGCTGCCTTTTGCATTTTCGGAAGGTATGAAGGTAGGAAATTTAATCTCAAAGTCGTCATCGTCAACGCTGCTAGTTGTTGTTGTTTATTCCTCTTGTCGGCGACGTCACAGAAAATATTTAATTAATTTTTCGAATTTTAATTAAAAAGTTTCCGTTGCGTTGCGTTACGTTACTTGCGTCATTGGCAGTGCGAAAAGGCCTCAGCTACTTGTTCTATTTTATTTGTTGTCTTTGTTTTTTTTTTTTGTTTTGGAACCCCCGTGTTTTATTGCGTTAAGTAGCAAATAGAGGGGGCTGCAGGTAACCCAATACAATACAACTCGAACCAGAGACAACTCTTCCCGGTCAGCGCCATCAATCAATGCGCTAAGGAGCAACAGCCAGCGAGTGGGGCCCGGCGGAGTCCATTCCAATAAACATAAAGCAAACACTTAATTGTCTGTCAGCGTTAACAAACCGACAACACAAATATCATATGACCGAGAGGGGGGGCTTTTGGGGGGGTTTTCCATAAGCAGACACACACATATATCACCTGCTGCGCACTGAAATGTTTTTTCCACAAAACTTGTAAGAGATGCCAACCGGCCGATAGGCCCAGAGAGAAAGAGAGAACTCCCAGACCCAGACCCATGCCCATGCCCAAACCCAAACCATATCATTCCGTTTGGACCAAGTCGAGTCCAAGACGTCCGAAACCGAACTAAACTCTCCTGCATGCATTTCGTTATCTGTGACAAAGATCTCCTGGCCATTAAATTAACACTTAATGACTTGTGTGTGCGTACGGGTTTTTTTCTTCTTATTTTTATTTTTTTCTCTCTCTTAGGTGCAGACGACAATGATGACTAAAGGGAAAAGCAGCAAAAAGAAGAAAAGACGCTGTGCAGCAGCCACACATCATTAAGAGACAGCGGGGAGGCGTTGCCCGGGCTTTCGTTACCTCGGAGATTCGGATTCAGATGCGGATTCCTTACTCTGATTCTCCTACACATCTACTTTGATACTCTACAAAAGGCCCGGGCCCTGATGACTTTGTTAGCCGGGCTGAAAGGAGGGACCTGGCCGGCTGCCTGCCTGAGAATAATGGCATAAAGGACGGCATCCCGACAAAAGACTTATATGGGAACACACCTTGCCCTTTGTCTGTGCAGGGTTTATCATCGTGAAAAATGGAATTATGGCACAAGGAAATGGATTAAAAGAAGGAAAGACTCATGTCCAAGATCTCTGATTGCTCTTTTAGAGTTCCCAAGGCAGGTGGGTAGAAAAGAAAATTGAAATATAGATTCAGAAATTTAATTTTGAAAGGAAATTGTCAAAGGGCTTAGGGAAAAGAATAATGAATAAATAAAATTGAATTTTATAAAGTGCTTTTAAGTGTGCACAGGAAGAAATGTTTCAAAAAAATAAAAAGATAAATATTTCAAATTAATTATCTTGTATTTTCTGTTAACTCAAACTAGTATAAGTATATATCTCGTTATTTAAACTAAATTTTCTCGTAACGATCTACGAATATTTCCCTTGTGACTTTTCACCTCATCACATAAATTGTCATCCTAGATTTTTGTAAAACAAACCTGAAAATAAAATAACAAACACACGATTATTCTTAGATTCATTGAAGACAAGAAAACTCTATCCAGAGACCATAAATTGAAATCCTAGAGCCCCATTTTGGGGCCTCTCTTCTAGCATTTGAAGGGCATCGAGTGTTCGATGCGATTGGGGGCGAGAGTATCTCTCCGATGCCATCTCATTTGTATCTACATCTTCGGCGGCGGAGTACGAGAGTCTTGTTTGCAGCCATAAGTTTTCAAATTGTTTTTAGACTGACAAAATAAATGATGACAGGCGGCACGGCGGCTTTATCGTCTCCCCGCGGCCCTCGGCCTGCTAAGTTGTTCTAATTTTTTGTTCCCCACGAGATCTCTAATGGGCGTCCACAGAAAATGCTTATATGTTAGATGAATAGATAAATCTGGACGATGGGACGACGGGACGCTGCGACTCCGACGACATACTGGGAAATGGCGTTTCAGAGAAGTGTCTGTCGACGACGTGTGGGCAGAAGTGGAACACAATTTTATGTTTCTCACTTAATTTGTTATGGCGAAGCCCTAACAAATTTCCTGCCATTACACATGTTTTTTGTTGTAGCCCCAGGAGGAAATATTTTTTTATGATTATTTAAATGTGTCTCTGGCATTAATTAATCGGCCGCAATCATCGGTTGAATGCGGCAAGTGGCATAAATATTTCATTTAAGGCACTGACAAAATCAGAAGAGACTAACCGCAGAGACACATGGGGTGAGGGTACCTGTATCGGTGATAAATTTATTGCATAATTGAACAGGACGAAAGCCTCTCGAAGGCCTTAAAATGCAATTGTTGTTCTTGGTTTTCGGGGGTATCCTTCATGGGCATGAGGACACACTTTCCCAGCTATCCTGCTGTTATTTATGGGCTTGCGGTGAACCAACAACTGGGAAGAGGGAAACAAGGAAAAGGAGACTTTACCCACGGGAAAATGGGGGCTCTTGTGTGTGTGTTTGCGAGCATGCGTGCTCTTCTCCTTTTTGTTTAATTAAGTAGCATAACTGTAAACAAATTAATTTCAATATTAACAAAGAAGATTATTGAAAATCTCTCGCATTATTTACAATGTTGAATGACAAAACAAATAAATTATTAATTTTCCAAGAGCCCTGCTACCGTCCTTCCCTTCCACTCGACTCGATGACAATGCATGATATTTCCTTTTGAGGGGCTGCCAAGTGGGGAATGTGGTGTGCACAAAGCAGCCATTTGAGTGTAAACATTCTGTGCGATTACAACTTCGGTTGCCGTTTTAATTGTCCCAGCCACAAGCTGAGACGTGGCTACCCACCCACCCTGGCCTGCTTATCCCACCCAAGGACCCTCTACATTTTCCTTGGCGTCATGTTCGAGGGAGGAGAGGAGAGGAGAGCCAAGCCTCCACTGGCTGAATGGGGCAAATGTAGCTTGAAAACGGTGGCCTTTGTCGGAGAACAGCTCAGTTGGCTTAGCCAATATGACAACATCCGGGAGTAGGGGCAGCTCTCTGGCTCCTTGGCCCCATCGTCCTCGGTCCCAAGGGTGAGTTTAGCTTGATGATGGAAAAGCAAGTCACTTGTTGAAAGGGTTGGCAAATAATAAAAACAATTGCCGGCGGCGATTAAATTAGGGAGGATCCACATATAATTGGAGCTTGTTTCAAGTCCTTTAAGCCGCAAAATAAAAATGTTCCCCCTAATCCCAGTTAAAAAACTTAATAATGTAATAATTTCAGCTCCATATATCTGCTGAAAACTCTTCGGTTTAATCCCCATGGGTTATAAGGGTCTGTCCATTGCAATTTCCCCACTTCCTTGAACTCTTGTCATCGCTTATGCCCCGGCAAATGGGCAGGACTCTTCATCCTTCAGCTCCGACTTGACCTTGTCTCCTTACATAACCTTCTCCAGAAGGAAGAGACATTCCCTGGACAAACAATTAATATGGCTCAATGTCGACTAAGGCTGTGTAATAAACCAAAACCTTAAGCTAGACAATTAAAGCACAAAGCCCTCGAATCGCTATCAAATGCCATCCGATGGGGGCTGTCAAAGGCACTGACAAGATATTGAATATCTCCGGATCAGAGCCGCACAGGATACAGGCCACAGGACACACACACGGAACAAAGAGTCCGGGCCACATAAATATAGTCCGATGGGGAGGAAATCTTTTGCTCATTTAAAAAATTAACTTCAGAGTACCTTGCCAGCGGCAGCAACAAAAAAATAAAAATAAAAAAACAGAGCTGGAAAAACAGAGGGACGGGGACACAAACGCGATTTATTGGCTACGCAAGATAAATGGCAAAATGTTTACAGTTTCCCAGAGTTTCCCGTTCTCACATTGAAAACGAAATGTAAGCATTTTCCGCAAAGGTTTTTTCTTGTTGGTTGTCGAAAAACTTTCGGCAGGTTTTCGCTTCTTTTTCCCTCATTCTTTTTTATTTATTTTTTTTGTATTTTTATTTTTTAAGCCCAGCTGCTGGTTGTTGTTGTTCTTGTTGCCACTGCCTTTGCTACACATGCGATAAAAATTGCTCAAATAAACTGGTGAAAAAGGGACAGTGAGGTGAGGAGACGGGGGGAGCTCGGACTGAGCGACAGGAGGCGGTGACTGCAGCAAAAACATCATTAGCATTACCAAATAAATCACATCCGTTTTTCAGACACAGTCCGAGTCCGAAATGTAAGCGGGAGGGGACCAACCAGGGGGGTCAGCGGCACTTTAGCCAAAAAAATAAAATTATAACAAAAGGGAAAAGTTGTGAAGGAAAGGATATGGACTAGAAGATACCTCAAAACTAATTGAAAATTAATAAATAAATAATTTAAAGGAGGATATGTATCGACTTTTTGTTGACCAAGATTTTATAGAATGATGATCGTTCTGTAGATTCTTTTTATCATACTTATCCATTAGAATTAATTAATTGCCAAGTAACTTTTTAGACCTCTAACTTTAAATATATATTTAAAAAACTATAAATACCACTAATTGTATAAAACCTATATAGCTTTCTGTATTTTATTCATTAAAATTCCTTTATCCTGAAATTAAGCAGGTTATAATTTCCATACAGTTCATACAGGAACATGATCTACTATATATACTATATATAGGAATAAGCAAAGCTGTTACAGATCCCAGATTCGATTTGTTTACAATAGTCTCCTGGCACACAAGACACTGCTTATGCTCCTCGGATACCCTTGTCATATATGGCTGCCGTGGTATATGAAAAGGATAAAAGCTTTGAACACCGGAGTGCAATAAATTTCTCTCGTGACGAGCATAAAACTTTTTAAACACAGAGCAAGAGAAAGAGACGGGAATATAGAGAGTGAGAGAGAGAGAGAGGGGGGGAGTAGGGGCAATGGGGAATGCCACCAGTGGCAACACAAACGCATAGCGAAGCGGCAAGTTCCGTTTAAATTCCTTCCTTTCACCCTGCCCACAAATCCGCCCCAGTAATGCACACATGCAGGGAGGAGAGTGGAGAGGGGATCCCCACTCATGGTGTGTGTGTGTGTGCAGTCGCTGTTTGCTCGCCGCCCCCACTTTCTCTACTTTTTTTCAGCTTGCCATTTCTCGTTTTTATTTGTGTGCATCAGTTTGGATTTTGTGGTTTGATCCTGCATCCTACTTCCAACATCCTTCTTTGGCCATCCCTCAGCGTCGTTGCTGCGCCGATGATAAAGTATGCCAACTGTCAGCCTGCTCCTGCTCCACGCCCACACAAGTCCGCCAACGCCCATCAGCCTACAACCAGGCAATACATCAGCTCAGCAACTTTGCTCAATAAATTTTTCCGTTCTCGGCGCCCCGCAGTATGCTATGATTTTCACTGATGTGCAGCGCGCTGGTGCAGTGGCAAAAGGAGCCTAAACAACTTGCTCACGGAACGAGAAGGATTATAAGGGGCCAGAGCAGAGAGGATTCGACCGGCGGGTTACCTGGGCTACCGCTAAGCTAAGAAGCTGACAAAGTTTTTGTGCGCTCAATTTAGTGGAATGCCAAGTTTGAAATGGCTCCAAGTCAAAGGATTTATTGCCGCAAAAAGGATATATCGATGTTTTTTTTCTGTCACAAGTGTAGAAAGACACTAAGCTATGGCTTAGGGATTTCAATTTATTAAAATGCCAAATGGGAATCATAACAAGCATATATCATTTCAGATTGAAGTGTGAAAATAAACTTAAATTAAATAAATGCTTGAGAAAATTATTGAACAATTTCTTATATATAAATTTTGTACACTAATTAATCAGTTCCTAGATATACCCCTTAAGCAAGGCTACCCTATATCCGGAGGAGTATGAAATTATAACAAGTTTTGTAACAACATGAAGCGTTTACATTGTTCGACCGCCGACCAGGAGAGACTAGGACTTTGGCCTGTTTTAACACAGGAGTTCCATGCTTGTGCCCCCGTCTGACCGATCTGACCATCCTGCGTCCTGTTTGTGTCCCGTCACAGTGGCAAATTTTATTGTTGCTCCTGCTGGGCTTGTGTGGGGCAGCGGCTGTCTGTGGAAAAATCTGCATTGGACATAAATGTCAACACCCGAGGAGGCAGGGAAAGCAGAGAGCAGAGAGATTTTCCTCCACGAACGTGTCTGCATGTGACTGCATGTGCGTGTGTGGGTTCCTGTCTAAACCAATCTGCAATCAGCTGCAGCTTTTGGCCTGGTCCGCTCGATTTTTCCTCTTTTCTCTGCTGCTCTCTCTCCCTCTCGTAGTTCGTGGCCATATGCCGTGGTAGTAGCTCGTATCTTAATTTTTTGGCCAGCACCGTGTACGAGTGGAGACGAGGGGAAAATGGCCTCAAAAGATGCAGTCGAGAACGTTGCAGACATTTTTGGCCAATTGGCAAAATGGGTCAACCGAAATAAGCACAGTTCCCCCCCACCAAGGAAGAGCCTTGCTAGTAGCCTCGTCGCATTCGTAGTTGTCGTTGCAATTGATTGAATACGTGATGTCCATGCAAAAAACAAACTTAAAATCCTCGCCAGACGTCGCTCGCTGCAATCGAAATCGAAAAGTGGTTTTAAAACCGAAATTGCAGCGAAAACGTTTGCACACTTTTAATCAATAATAAAGGCGGACTAAAGGCACAAGGATATGAGCGGATATTTGGCATGTCTGGGGGCCAACTTCAATCAGTGGGAATTAGGCAAGTGGAGCGCGGAAAAGGGGCCAAAAGTTATTTAGACCTGGCTCAAGGCCCCCGCCCATCGAAAGTGGAATATTTCCGGCTGCATATTCAATTAGGCAATTGAGCAATTATCATAATTTTCAATAAGTTATGACCAAATGATAATTTGGCCCCATTCCAGGACTCGTCAGGCCGCCGCCCCCATTAAAATTCCCCGGCTTTTTGGACGGCGGAATGTTGTCGAATGACCGCAGATTATCCACAGCGTGTAACCAGCTATTCAATACAAATTCGCCTGTCTGACCCTAACTGACTGGGCGATATAATTCATAGGAAATCGCTTAAATTGTATTGCTAAAAAATAAAAGAGTAAATGGCTTTTTTATCGCTTTGCTGGAATGGTAATTATATGCACACAAACACACTGGGACTGGGAATGGTAATTGTTAATTAAAATTGAAATCGAAATGAGAGAAACTTGGTCGAGCATTGAAGCAATTTGCAAACTGCGCTGATTAATTTATTTATATTGAACAGACAGAGCACTGAGCGAGCTTAATGTGAAAACTGCATTTATTATTTACCAAAAAAAAAAAAGAAAAAATCATTCTTAAAACTCCATAAATTTCTGGGTGGCTCCGGGGGGCAATGCGAAAATTGAATAAATTTTCGTTAATTGTTGTCGCGCACCTGTGCGTATCCTTGGAAGTCCTTTTCGCCGGACTCCGGCGGTGGCCTCTGCGGTCGATTTGTGGCATATGAAAAAATATTAAGTGGCGCCTCCTCCGATCCCGTGTCCTCTGCCACCTCCTGCGGGCACATTGTCTGCCCTTTGACATGCAATATATAATTTTTACGCTACGGAAACTCCACTCTCCGAGCGGTGTGGCAGGCCGGGCTCATCCCAGATGCTCCCGCGGCAATTTGTTGTCTTTTTTTTGTGGCACGGCCAGCGAGTTTAATTAATTTACATGGAATTTACAACAACCAGTGCGCAGGGGGGGCAACTACCACTACAACTACACGCGACATGTGAAAGTTTAAACGGGAAAGGTGAAAAATGAAAAATGAAAACTGAAAAATAATCGAATTGACCGACCGACCACGAAGCGATACAAAAGTGGCCATCGATATAGGGTGTATGTCCGGGCCTAACGGTGATTCACATGACATCCGACATTTTCCATAGGACCCTAAAGGACACTCTCTCGTCGTGTCGCGTGTGTGTTGCATAAAATTTTAATTAATGTGAATACAAAATGCTGGGGGGACCGGGACAGGGAACAAGACTTCCTCCGCCCATGCCCACTGACCCCGGGCAGATTGACGCGGGCCAGGCTTTGACGAATGCGCAGGAAAAGTTTTAAAGGTTTGACAAAAGTTTAAGTTTCCAACTTAAACAACTTTCGAGCCGGGAGCACCCTTAAAATATTCGTATTGATTTTAACATGATTTTGGGGGCGGACCCTTGATACAACTCCCTCAATCATTAAGCCGATTTACATTGTCCAAAATCCGAGCATAAACATGTGCGTGTGCCATTGTGTCTAATAAAACAGGAAAGCACACAAACAAAGGGGCAGAAAAACCATTTAGCCAGGGCCACAAAACATTTTCATTTTCCAGCAATGCCTGTAATCCGCAAGCAAAGCTGGAAAAGTGCAAAAATATTTGGGTAAAAAATAATACAGGCCGGAAATCTAAATACGAAATGTAACAAAAGGACTGGAGGCTGAGGTAAAGCTGGATGGCGAACGAATATTTGGCCGAGCATGAAACAGAAGATTTATCATCTGTGTGTAGGTGTCTCTAACCAGGCCGTAACGATTTGGCCAACATCTATTCACATCCACATTCGCATGCTAATGGGAAAGCATTTCTCTGCTGCTTCTGCTGCTGCTGCTGCTGGCAGGGCCAGGCCAGTGCCGTATTCATTTATCAAAAATAATATATTAAATTGCCAACATTGAATGATATTTTAATTTGCATCTTCGTCTCTGAATGTTTCCTTTTGAATAAAACATTAAAATGCTAACATTTACTCTACGTCTATGTCTACGTACGCGTGTGCGTCTCTCCCTCTTATCTTTATTTATTCAAAAGATAATTTTATGTGTTCCGCAGTCGAAGCATAAAATTACTATGTCGAATATTGTTTGAGCAAATAAAAACGGAACTGAATAAGAGTCACATGCAAAGTTGGGTGGGGTGGAGGCTGTGGGTCGTCTGGGTGGCATAAGTGTCGTGCATCACCAAAAAATGGCTGCCTCTCTCTCGCTCTGTGTGTGTGTGTGTGACAGGAAATGCCATGCAGACTAGGAGAAAGCGGAAACGGCATCAGGACAAAGTTCATTTACATTTATATGGTCTGCTTACAATGTTAACGCTCGTGTACGAGTATGTGAAATGTCCTCGGCCCCCCTCAAACATTATCCAGGACACAGCATCCCTGGGACTGTTTGAAGAGTCAGTGAGTCGTCGTCGTCGTCTAGTCTATTTGCCTATTTGCTTTATCATCGCTGCCTTTTGCCAACTGATAATCTTTATTGCAGTGAAATATTTAATTTAATAAATGCCCGAGAACAATTCATTCCCCCCCGAACTCTGCCCTCCCTCCTTTGCAGTTATATTTTACAATTTATTTAATTTATAGACTTTTGTTCTCCCCTTTTGTTTTTATTGTTTCAATGGCTGTCGGAGAGGGGCGGGCGGCCAGTATGTGTTTTTGCGACTCAAAAAAAAAACGTATAAATGATAAACACGCATAAAATATGCCAAAACAACAATTGAATGGCCAGAACATGAAGAAAGGGCTCACAGATTGTGTGGCCAATAAGCCAGATTTTGCTTTTCTGTTTGCGGACAGACATGATGTGATGGGCTTTGTTGGCCAAAAGTGAAAAAGGAAGTTGGCAATGACAAGATACAGAAATTGGGCAAAAGATAATATAACACCATGACTCAGATTAACAGGAAATGAATACTGAATAACAAAGATGGAGAGGGAGAGTGATGAGTTGCAGCTTCAAAGGGTATTTTATTTCGAGTCTCGGAAGAATTTAAAGATATTATTTATGACGACTCTTTAAGGGTTTTTTTCATATGCACCTATGATTTATCCTTCCCTGATAGATCTCCATATAGATCACCCAACCATGGCCCCATTTCTCAGCTCACTTTGTTGATTGCAAATCATTTTTCCCCCCTTCAAAGCTAGGCAATTTTTTATGATTTTTCATTCCAACAATTTTTAGAGCATGAAATTTATATTTTTGTATGCCATGGCGAAATTATTATTTGTCGAGTTAGAAAATGTGTCGCGTTATAATAAAAAATCAGGAGCGCAGTCGGAGGGCGCAAAAGGGATCGCAGTTTTTGGTTTTTGGGGTTTTAGGTTTTTGGCAGCCGACGCGGCGCCTTTTGTTATGGCCCTTGATAAATTGCGGCTGATACAAATGCAAAAATAAGCAGAAAAAGTGGCAAGAGCAGCAGAAATACCCCCGCAAAAAATAGGAAAAACAATCTAAATAACAACAGCGAGAACAGAAGTGTGTGCAACATATTTACAAGGGGGAGGGGACATGGCCTTGACAGAGCAAACAGTAAATAAATAATGTGGTTAAAAATTTGCCTGAACACACACACACACATGCGAGGATGAGTGCGAATGAAGTTTGACTTTGAATAATGTTTGGATTGTCTCTGGCAGCTGAGCGAGACAGCGGGACAACAAGGACAAAACACAGGCTGTCGCTGGCGAGGATAAATCGAGAAATTATAGAACTGTGACTAGTATAAGAAATGGTCTAAGACCGAGCTGAGCCGAGCCGAACCGAACCGAGACCAGCGAGCGTGGCAAGATATATCGCCGTCAGTTAAGAGCCAGAGCCGCATAAGAAAGCTCCCAGCCTCCAGCCTCCACTCCTCTCAAGGTGCCACATGTTACGGCCAAAAGGGAAAACAGCCACTGCAACATCTGTTGTCCTCAAAGTCGGCAAAACTCGGCCCGAAAGTGGTTCAGATGAAAAGGTGGAAAAAAGAGGCAGTCAAGGCAGAGAAGCGACAAAGAGCTTAGACTATGGAAATGACCTAAAGTCGGCCCAAAGCGACCCCAGCGTTCGGTCAGTGGTATTATTATGCTAAGACGTAAAAAGCCTATGAAAAATAACTACTATTAAGAGGGAAAAGAATGCGATGCATTCGATTAGTGTCTTTAAAATAACAGCTATATTTCTTCTTCTTCTTCTTCATATCAATAGGTTAAATATTTTTCAAATGTATAAAAAAAAAACGAAGAATTTTTTCACAATATCTCGATGTTCCAAAAAAACTGAGCTGCCCTTCGATTTCTGCTTATTAAAAACCTATTGAAACTTACAAAAATTCATAAGCTTTCTGGATAGCAACTACTTTAAAAATAAATGTATATAAAAAAATAGAATTTCATATCAACAGTCTCTTGAGATTGATTTCTTATTCCTATTAATTTTCTATAGCAGCTTTATCGAAAAATTCAATTAATTATGGGAGTATTTCCTGTCTCGAGGCCTCTCATACTTTATCGAAGAATTCCATTCTTGCTTTACAATTTTAAATAATAAATAATAAAGAGTTATAATAAATTTATATTTAACTAAATTTGTCCTGCATTTAATTTAGAATATTGCTAGCAGATAATAGACTTTAACCATTTGTTCAAAATTTTCCCAGCAAATTACATCAGCAGTTTTCCCCGCTTAAAAGGTAAATCCCCCGGAGCAGCTCTTTCGCAGGGTATCAGACCGTAAGCCTACCCCATAGCTATAAAAATTGTTTTTGTTCGTGTGAGTTTTTTATATGCCGATGGCCGGCCGGACATAAAAATTGTTTATTAACAAATCAACAGCAATAACAAAAAACAAAGCCTCCGGCCTGTCGTTGGGAGGGTCAAAGCCAGCTTTTTTTTTATTTTTTGTTATGTTTTTCACTCCCGTTCTGGGACATTGACAAAACATTAAAATCAGCAAAAATGTTATTTGTTTCCCTTCGCCCGATGCTGTTGTTGCTTTTGTGATGCCCGTGGCATTTTTCAAATCGCTCGACTTACGAAAATGCAATAAATTGCAGACGTAGTAGGGATTTTTGCGCATAAATTTTATAAATACGAGAAAACTCACCGACTGATGATGATGATGATAAAAACGAAACGACGTGCATATACATCCGTAGAGGAGTATACTATATACCCATGCCCATGCCGATGCCCATGCCCATGCCGATGCCCATGCCCATACCCAAGTTAGAGTGGAAAAAGAAATGAAATATATGTATGTGAAAGGCCAAGACGAGCAGGACCACGACCAACGACGTCTTGGAGTTGAATCTCAAGAAGGGAAAGAAATATTTATCAAGCAAAAAATGCCAAGGCAGCTCAATGATTGGAGGTTCACAAGTGGTGTGGGGCTAGGTCGCAGGGTTTCAATATTTATGCATTATGGATATTAGTTTGAACCACAGGAAAAATACCATTAAAAGCAAAAGCATGAAGTCGATTACGCGCCAAAAGCAAAAATTGCTGAAAGGGTAGCTGTGGAGCTGTGGAGCTGACAGCCCCAGCAGTAGTCAAAGCCGAGAGCATAGAAAAAATCAATTTACTTGAATTTCTGCTACTCCTCCGATCCCCCTCCTCTGAGGCACGCACCCCCAGCATCTTGAATGTGACAAAGCTTTGGAGAGGAGAGGGAGGCCCTTGGACGGCGGCTAGGGGGTGGCATCGTGAGCGACAGCAGCAGCTGCTGCTCCGCCAGAAGATGCTCCTCCAGCCAGTGTCGTTGGCATTTTTCCTCTTTTCCAGATTGCCAGCGACATTTCGACTGAGTTGCAGGATTATTGTGGGCACACCACCACTCCAAGCAGCTTGGGGAAAAGGACTAAAAAAAACTCCAGGAGACAATTTGTTTGACGTGCAACGTGTGGCGAGCGGAACTAGCGCGGAGTCGAGCAGGTTTTACCACCAGCCAAATCCTTAGGATTTACAAGGATACAGGATCTGCAGTTCAGACGATGGATGCATCGTTAGTGTGGAAAAAAGTGTCAAGGCATTTCAGCCGTCATAAGTCAAGCTGCAGCCGGAGAAGAACAATATCCAAGATAATAATCGATGACTGAGCACCCTTTTTCCTTAACAAAAAAAAAAAAAGAAAAGGTAAGGGAAAAAACACTTTTTCCTCGCTATCTCGCCCGATCGAGAAATCCACTTTAACCCCGACGCACTGATGCATAATTAGGCCGGCGTAACCCCTTATCCCGATAAGTTATCACCATCGGTTACCGCTCGAATCAATCGAGCAACCCTCGCTGACCGCACTTTCGCCTAATTTATGCCGCTTTTCCCTCTCGCGCCCAGGGCCGCTTCCGTTCTGGCCGCACATAAATATTCATCATTAATACGCTTTACGCTTTCGCTATTGACACTGCCGCAATGCCCCGGCCAATAACCATTTAATTAAAAGAGTTGGGAAAAAAGAAAGGAAAGGGCGAAAAAGTTTTTATTTGCCCCGCCCCGTTGCCTTGGACTCAAATTAAGCGAAATTCTATTAAAAAAGGGCCAAGGCAAACAAAACACAAATGAAAGCAGAGCAAACATTTGCTAGTTCGACTATATACAACGACCCCACGCACCCATCGTTAATTTTTATGGTACGACTTGAGAGTCGTGGCATTTTATGACTTTAAAAGCTATTTTAGAGGCCTCTAGTTTTTTTTCCTTTAACTGTTTTTATTTGACAATGTTTCCACCGCTCGCCAATATTGGGTATGGATTCTGAAACCGGGATCTTAACCGTGGAGCCATTAAATGGGACATTACACGGACGCAGGTTGGGCAAGGGTTAAATGTGTGTGCGAGCCACACACAGCGGCGAGGACTATATAAACTTCTGTGGGTGATAAGCAGAGAGTGCCACCAATAAAATGGTTAAAGAGCAGCCATTAGCCAAGTTAGTCGGCAGCCTTATCTGGCCTGCATTCCGGCTCCTTTCATTCGGCTGAGTCACCGCCGTCATCCAAGTAGCCAAGTAACCCTCCCCTCCCCCCATTTACATATCGTCGGCCCCTGATGGAATATTAATGAAAAGAGTCAGGTCAAAGTGGTAGCAAATGGTATTAGTAAATGGCCTAAAGACCGCGATAGGACGCACCAGATAAAGCTGTCATAACTCAGGGGGAATGGAGATGCATTAGCCTCCGTGTAATATTCATACTCACTCCCGGTAAAGTGCAGTCAAAGGATTGTACGAACCTGTAACGAACAGAATAAATAAATTAGTACGAGGGTAAAAAACGAATGTATCTTAATAATAATATTATTATTTGCTGGAAAACCGATTTCTGTCGGTTGGGGCAAGAGACTTGTTGTCAAAGGCAGCGGCACTCCGACCGCAACTTAAATCAACAAGCGCAGGGCATAAAAAATGTTGCGCAATAATTTTTGAATAGTGTGTAAACAGTGGCAAAATGCATAAAGTCAACTTCCGACAGTAAAAATATATACTATGTGTGCACAAGCCGAGGCAGTGCAAATATTGTCATAATCATCAGGCAGCAACACAACAACATCAACAACAACAACAACAGCAACCGTCAACAACAATCGGTGCCGTCGGGTATTTGGCTTTGTTTGTTGCATAAATATGCCTCAATTCGCCAAAGGGAAGTGCATTTAGCTAGTCTTGTCTGTTTCATTACCGGAATGGAGTTTGGCTCAAAGTAGAGCCATAGGAAAATGTCAACGAGTCGACACGACACACAGCTGCCAACAACTTCTTTCCACATAATTTCCTTTCCCTTTCAGAGTCCGTAAAATGTAACAAATAAGAGAGTATCTGGCGGTACGGACAGGTAAAGGCAACGAACAAAAATGTGTGTGTGTGTGCAAGAAAATGCATTGAAATTTCCAGCTGAATGAATTTCCACACAAACAGAAGAAAAACCTTTGTTCGAATCAAAAAATAAGGAAGAAGAAGGCACTACGAACAGGTATCGAACGAAATCTACGATTTATCTGACTCATTGGTTCAGCGCTCACTTCAAAGCCACAACGAAAATTATTCATTCACTTTTATGTTATGTATCTGCAAGTGAATCATTCGACTTCTCGGTAAGATCCAATCAGCAATAGCTATCTATCTGCTTATTTATAGTGTGGTTACATCTTTTATAGTTTTTACAGAGAGTCTCTTATAAATCCAAATTATTCTGCAAATGATTCACTCCGATCCACTCGAAAATCCCTCTAATCAGCGAATGTCACCGAAAATATGCTTCGCCTGCTTAAATTCCCCAATGTTTATTCACATTTGCCAATCGCAAATAAATTCTACATCATTATTTAGTAAATCTCTTGACTTTTGTACTTTGCTGCAGCGCAGAGTTGCAAATAAAAATACAAAAAATAAAATAAACACAAAATAACTCCCAGCCGGCAGGGCCAGAAGCTGCTCCACTTCAGAGCTGCTTCCAACTTGAAGTTGGCACAAGTTTTTCCAGCTCTGCTCCTTTCGTTCCTTCTTGGACTGCTGCTCGGGACAGGACGGGAGGACGAGGGCAACTTTGTTTTGCTTTTTAGTACTTTTGATGACTTTCTGCCGAACAGATGTCGATATAATGCTAAATGTAGTTATATGCCATACACACAGCAGCAGGGAGCAGCAGCAGGAGATGCAGCAGGAGCAGCAGAAGCAGCAACAGCAGGAGCTGCAGGAGCAACTGCAGCAGCAATTGCAAGGAAGAGAATTTTACACAGAAAAATACAAATAGTAGGAACAGCATTTCCAGCTATATGAAGTCTTAAAGCTGCAATTTATTCATAAAGAAATCTTTAAAAATTTAAATAAAATTGAATTAATTTTATAATAAAAACACTTAAACTTAACAAACTTTAAATACTGGCAATTCAACTTTATCCTTAAAGTAATGACCCCTTTTCCTTCTATATTTTTCCCGTTGTGTAGCTGCCACAGAAAGAGAATCCTGGGGCCACTTACATGCAGGCAGTCGCAGCTGGAAGCTGGATGCTGGAGGGGCCCAAACCACAGGACCAAAGAGCGAGCGAGCAGGCCAAATAAAAAAGCAAGGAAAAAGCTAAAGAGAAAACTTCAATGAGCGGTGGCAGCGGCAGCAGCAGACTTTTCTCTGCTGTTTTGTTCTGATCCTGCTTCGTCGTTACACACACACTCACACATTTTCACTCATTTGATTTGAAAAGATGCAGGCAAAGGATGCACAGGATTGTGGGCGAGGAAAGGACCCAATAGGGTGGGGCATCCAAACAGCCATTAAAGTCGCGTTGAGTCGCAGCAACGTTTTCATAATAAACGACATAACTACGTCAAACCGAGTTAACAAGCAACAGACTTTGCTTATGCCGGTTCCCTTTACTCCCTTTGCCTTCCCCTTCCTAGTTGGTTTTTCTCTCAGTGCAGGCCACCTTTTCTGCCTTTTCCGTCATTTATTGCAACTTTGTTTGCCATTTGCCATTGCATCGCCGAGCAGAGCATGGCAGAGCCCCCCATGAAACGCACTTTGTTGCACCTTCCCCGTTGCGTATTCCTTGTTTTTTTTTTTGCCAGACGTTTTTAACAAAATGAACAAGCTGCCTGAATAGGACCAGGAAGCAGAAGGACTACCGGCTACAGGAGCTGCAACAATGCTACTCCATACTTAATTAGCTGTTTGCCAGTTAAAAATAATCAGCAGCTCCACCCAGCAGCCAGCAGGCAAAGCCAAAAAGCAAATGGAAAGTCAGTAATGAAGCAGGAGGAGGGCGGGAAATGCGAGAATGGCCGCCAGTACAAAGTTGCAGCCTTGCCTGCATTTTGTTTGTTATATAAAACGCTGTAACAAATTTTTCATTAAAAGAAGAAATCAAGAGATGCAGGAAGAAAAAAAGGGCTGAGACGAGCTGAGAGGGAGAACTAGGGCCATAAAAAATGGCTGTGGCCAGTAAGGAGTCACAGCAAAGGCGGAATAAAAATAAAGGAAAGGATAAAGGAGCCCGGCTCCACGACGAAGGCAAATTGAAACCATCTCCGGACAAGTTGAAGGAGAAAAAATGAGAGATCTCTGGGATAAGTCTCTGGTCTTCTTAAGAATTTTAAGCTAGAGTAATACCTCTATTCAAGGCAACTTTCACCTGGACAGAGACTCTTCTATGGCTTTATTTCCAAGCAACATGAAATATATTCATATAAACCAGAACCACAAAAAAGTGGATCTCACCCACACCACACCACACGATATGTTGTGACTTCTCCGCTGTGTTTTCTTCCCTAAGAAACTCATCTACGTTCGGGGGGAGCATCTCTTTGTTATGGTTTCATCTGGCTTAAAGGCGATCCCCCTTACTTTATTAATAGATCAACATAAATGTCGGATCTTGCATTCAAATGCTGATTTCCTCTGTATCCGACCATATATCATCCCCTCTGCCGATCTGTGGGCCCTCATATTACCGACAAATCCCCCGTTCCCCCTCGCGTTACCAAATCTATTAACTAAAGAGCTGGCATAATTAAAAGGCGTGATGGCCTCATCGCTACTATTCCCCATGGTTTATGGCCACGAGGAAGTGGAGGGAAGTGCTCCCATTTCATCATATCCATGACGTCTCGATTTCCCCATTCTCGATCCCCATCCCCATTCCCAGTGCCAGTTTCAGTCTTCATCCCAAGTCGTCCATTGCTAATGCCATAAATAAAAATCAGTTTATGTGCGGACTCTAAAAAACTTTTCTTTATGCGCTTTACATAAAAATAAACCACACATAGAGTCGGAAAATGAGATGGAGATGGAGGGAAACAGAAGGAGAGGGGGACTACAGAGGGATAGATGCGAGATGAGGAGGAAAAAATCCGCTCTAACGAACGTGATATCAAGTTTCGAACATAAATCAAGCTCACGCCCCCAAATTCGTATTCTCTTTCGTATATACAAGTATGACTATGACTGTATGTCGAGCGAAAAGGCAACCGCAAAGAGTTCCCCATATAACTACATATATATATAAATTTATATATACTTCAGTCAAACTCCGGCTGGGAACGCAACTCAAACTTTTGGCCAAAACACTAAAAACAACTAATTTATGACGCCAACGATGGCGGACGGACACACATAGTAAATATTTTTATTAAATATTTTATGGTTTTCATTACACATCGACACCAATTTCAGCTTGTGCTTTATTAAAGCCCATGGAACACATGATGCATAAATAAGAAAGCGCCAAAAAGGGGAAGGGGAAAGCGAAGGAATTGGAGCAACTGGAGGGCAGGGAGGAAACAGAGGGGGATTGGCGACAGAGCAGAAATTTCACTTTTCCTAAAGCCAAGTCAGCAAAAATCCCCGCAGACGTCGAATTTGGGATGCAAAAGTCTCGAAGAAGGCCACAAATAAACACAGTGAGAGGCAGGGGTAGAGATATAGGTGGAATTAGAATATGGCACTAAGAGGATACCCCGCTTACTAGTTTTTATTATACAAAATTTTCATGGTATGGATTTTCCTTTCCTTAATTTGTTTATATATTTAATATTTCAAGCTAAACTTTTAATATTTTCAAAGAAATCAAAATCTTATTTAGCCCTTTAATGCTCTTTAATTAGCTTTGATTGTTTATATATTTCCTATATTAATTTTAAGCCATTTTCACATGCTTAACCTTGACTTATTCATTTAAGTTTTTATTCTCCCTTCGAGCTATGAAAATACCCTTTCTCCAGTGGATATACCCCCTTTATACACCCTGTAAAACCGAATACAAAAAACTTTGCCTTGGCTAAAAAATGCTGGAGAAAAAAAGGAATATAAAAATAATAAAATGTGCGAAATGCTTTTGACAATTTCATTCAATTTCCAACTTATTTCAACAAATTGTTTGACTTTGTCAACGAGACGAAGACGACGACGGCGAATACTTGGTCGGAGTTCGAGTACCCGAGGAGGTGTTCTTGGTGGGGCTGATGGAACCAGTTTCCAGTCGCGATTTGTCACCGCAGACAAAAAGCAATCACATGTGTGCACAGCACAGCACAGCACAGCGAGGGTGAGTGTGGATAGCTCCGGGGTCGTGCACCAGAACAACAACAACAAATAAACAGGCTGGCAGAGCGAACAATTGTCTAATTTTAGAATCTTTAAGATACACTCAAAAAGATATCAAGCAGACAGGCTGGAGGCCTTGTCATCGTATTAGGTGTAATATAAAAGTCATTTAATGACATTGACTGACATTTTGATGTTTCATAAAAAGCAACTCGAGCAGACGATGAAGTGGCCCAGAGAGAGCGAGGGTAAGGGACAGGGAAGGATAGCTCCCTACACACACACACACAGGCACAATAGTTTGACAATAGCAATAAAAGGCCTACACACAGACACAAGACACACAAGGATGTTGCCTCGCCTGCCGAAGGCCTAAGGACTCAGGACTCGCTCGTCTCCTCGGGCCTGACGTACTTGTCGTATCGCCATCGCCTTGGCATCTTCATTGTTGCGAGGCTTTTCCCGGGAGCCATCCTTACCCCACTCCCCCCCCCCCCGAAGCACCACCTCTTTCGACAGGCTGGCTGGCAGGCATTATTGCCGGCATTTCCTGCTGCGGTCCATACATTGGCGTGCGAGATTTTCCACATATTCAAAATTAATACGTTCCCTTATTCATATCCTAGACACATTTGAAAGCACGTGCTCCCTCGGCGGCCTTCCGACTGTGAAATGCCAAAATGTGTAGGAGGCGAGATACAAAAGGCGGCAGCGAAATCTGTGCCGCGTCTTCTTTAAAATGTATCCACACATACTATATATGTATATATGCCGGGGAAAAAGAGGCGCCAAAAAGCAAAAAAAAAAGAAGGAAAACAAAACACTTTAAGGAAGGACCCAGCTAGGAAAATGGCAGGCGCAACGAAGCGAGCCAAGGAATTTTGATATATGCATGCTTGAAAAGATTGACTGAGGAAGAGCCCCTGCTCCTGCCATTGTGCCTTATTGTATTGTTTCTAGTTTTCTAAGAAATCTCCGCGGAAGCCCACGTCTGTTGCATTCCAAATGATTCGCAGAATCCCTGCCAAGGGGGATCCTGCCCAAAAAGGTTTTAAATTTAACATTTTGTTTGCATAACCTTTGGCTTTAACGCTGTTGGGTTGGGTGTTGATTGCCATTAATATTTAGTACTATTTTTTGTGTGAATTTACCATTGAAAAGGTTTTCTAAATATACATCAGATAACCAACCTCAAGAGTTATTTAAATTGATTTAAAGAAATATACGAAAAAGGTTGTATATAGTTTATAAATTTAACTTTTAAACCAAATTTACCCATCATCTTCAGTTAAAAAAATTTCGTATTTTTAATGAACTTCTTTTGGCTTCCTCCCTCCCGCCGGTAACCTCAGTCCCCTTTATTTTAATATTAGGATTACCTTCTTTATTGTTATTTCTCAATGAATTTCCAATCGATTGGATTTCATTCGGATTAGTTTTCAAGCTACCGAGATTGAGAAATCCGCTCAAGTTACTTGAGCTGCCCAGTCCCCTCCCCCCGAAGCTTGCCTGCTAAACCCTTCTTAAATTTCCATAAAACTCCGGTATTGATGCCACTTAATACCGCCTGTCCAAGCGATCTCCTCCGCTCCTCCGTTCGCTTCCCGCGTTTCAATTAAACTTTGCACTGTTGCACCGACTAAGTCCGCTTGTTCACAACTTTCCGCCCAAAAGTGGGTCTTCAGCTGGCTGGCTCTTCGCTGTCTAAGCCGCGTTTAAATACCTCGCCTTGATATACCCCGCTAATCTGCATGGCCACCGCCCCGTCGAGTGGCGGGAAAAACCTTTTAGCGTGCATTAACTGTAGCAGACCAACAACAGCGAACTATTCCAAAAAAAAGTAAGCAAAATAAAGAACTCAGTAAAAGGAGGAGGAGACTGAAATGTTCCTTAAATGCTCGCCGCCTTCTTCCTCCTCGTCAGCTTCTTACGAATTTAATTTTAGCTACATAATTACTTTGTAAACACATGAGCAGCGACAGCGTGAGGGGAGAAGGGATACACACAAAGAAATCAGATATCTTTGGTAGTGATATTTAAATAAAATAATAATTTTTGTTAATTCGCATTGAGGATATTGCTTGGGAAAAAAGAAAGTCTGAAAGTAGTTTGAAAATTTCTTTTATCCTATTTTACTTTGCTCATTATTTTCATTTTTTGCTAATTACAACTTCGGCATATACTTGATTTTTCTCTTTGTGTAGCAGGCAGTGAAACCCATAAAAACTCCAGACGCGGCTGGGTAAAAACTTAACATTTTTTCGGCCTCGCTAAAGCCAGGGGAATTGGCCAAGTGCTTGAGCCACCACTCGAATGCACTGCATCTTGGGGTGGTCTCCGATCTGGGCTCCCTACCTCTCAGCCTCATCCCTTTTGGTCAGCGCGTCCAGGCTGCAGCGTTTCTGGGCTGTGGCGCGGGCTTCTGTCTTGGTCTTTGGGCTCTTCGGGGTGTGTGCAACGAACCAACATAAAAAGTTATGAGTGTCTTGTGAGTTTTGTGGCAAAGTGCGGTTTGTAAGTTCCCCTCCCGCGTCCGCTGCTACCTGCAACTTCTGGCTTTTACCTCTGCCTCTTTTCGCTACTTGTTCAAAATTTATGCGGTAAATTCTTAGCGCGCACTTTATGTTCGAAGCAAAAGTTAGGGCTACGTGTAGGATCCACCGACACTCCTCCTCCCCCTGTTTTGGTGGCCACAAAACTATGCCAAGTGTCTGAGAGTCTCGGCTTCCACGGACTGGCTCTGTGCTCGTTGCCGTAGCCGTAGCCTGTCGAGCGGATTCCGAGGCTCTCTTGGAAAGGTGATAAATTCCTGGGGCAGGTTGTCCAGGAAACGGCTGTATGGGATTGCAATAAAAGGTTTTTTAAAGCGCTTAGGGAGCTGGGAATGGGACATTCAGCCGGGAAAAGATCGATCTTGTCTTGGGTTTTACAACAGTTTTGCATGATCTTTGCTGTTTGCAATGAAAAACTTTATGTCCTGGTAATTAGTGGACCCAAGGTCTTGGCCACTTCTCTCTTGAGCCACATTTGTTTTTACAGCCCCCCAGGACATAATTTAGAAGCTGTTAAAAATGTTAATTTGGGTCTTAATTAAGTTTGCAGTAAAAAAAAGGCTTCAAGACAATTTTAAAATTGTAAACAGAAAAGAGTTTTTATCGTCTGAATGGGTTTACTTTAGACTTGATGCTAGATAGTGTCTTAAAGCTATATATTATACCTTCTTATATTTATTTTTTTTAGGGTTTACTTTTTTGCAATTCAAGTTATTAAAAGACCATGAAACATACAAGATTTCCACTTTTAAATAATAAAATAAATTGATTGGTTTCTGTAACATATAAAATAAGCTCTCCCCCTGACCACGTACCACATACCAGAGTCCCCCTGCTTCTGACAAAATTTAATTGAATGCAGCTCCCCCCGACGCCCTCTCTTTGTGTGTGTGCGCGGGAATATCTATCTGTCTTCGCACTCGTCCTTCCAGCAGCGTGTCCTGGGCCGTCCTTGCTGTCCCTGCCGTCTGTTAAGTGCCGCGACGCAAATATTATTAAAGTTTTTGGTGCGTTTCAGCGTGAAATTGATTTTCATACGCCTGCTCGGCCACAATCAAATTGCCGAAGCATGCACACACGTTAAATAGCACAAAAAAAAGAGATATAGTATGTGCACACTCGCATCTGGTATGTGCATACGCACTCCCGATACCCTGTAGGCGGTGGGGCCTGTGTGTGTTTTTAATTTAATAAGTGCGGTGGTGGCCACCCACGAGCCACAATATTCAAATACCCGGAACCTGGAACCCGTAACCCGTAGCCCGTAGCCCCGCCTTTGTTTCGGGTCCTTCTCCGGCATGCAAGTCACATTCTCGATTGCCAATCAGCGTACAATTGAGGCAGCATTAATATGAAAGGGGATCAGGGGAGGGCCAGGAAGACGAGCAGAAACAAACAAAAAATAGGGTTTGGGGTGAAAAAAGATTTCCCGTTGACATTTCACAAACAAAAAATATTACAAAAAATAAAGCTGTGGGCTTGGCGAAATGCTGCTGGTAAAAATAGTGAGCAACGAGTTGCAAATAACAAACACCGAGATTTGATTTTCATGCACGTATACCTGCGTCAGGTGGATAGTGGCTTAGTTGAGCGGAACGTGCATGCGGTTGAGGTGCAGCTACCAAACTGGGTGAATGGGTAATGCTTTAGCCAGAGAAATGGATACACAAATCGGTGGAAGACAGAGCGAGAGATTCTATGAGATGATGATGCTTCTGCTGCTACTCGGAAGAGGAGTTAGCGAAGGAAATCATTAATGACTTCCTTTTGCTCGAAAGGGAGAATCCCACCCAAGAGAGCCATTTGCTACGCGCTGCGTCTTCCGTTCAGGAAATCAACCATAAGCCTTAAAAAATAAAAGCGGATATAGCCAGGACCAAGTTTTATTTGCCATTAGAAACTAACCCCTTTTTTGTTTGTGCAAGAACCAAAAACAGATCCCTTCCAATACCAGAAAATAAGAGTCGGAAAAAGGCCATCTCCAGCAGCATTGATTTCAAATGGCAGAAGCAGCATAAAATTGTGTTTTTCTCGATCTGAATTCAAGCTAAAAAGCACTGGCCAACGGCATGCAAATGACTCCCCATTCGCCCTCATCCTCCTCCCACGCCACTAATCAAAACTAAATGCACAAAACTAATGCCATTAATTCCAGTAGACAAAATCCAAATGCAAACGGAGAGAGAGCGAGAGCAGTTCGCTCGGCTTTTTGGCTGCCATAATTGACCCACATCATTAGCCCAAAGGAAATGAGCTGCTGCTGCTGCTGCTGCTATGTGGAGCTCCGAAAAACTGGGTTTTCTTTTTTTTCCAGCAGCCAGGACTCCGCTGCTTTGATGCTTCCAACTACAAATTACTCGACGGGTGAGGGAAACTGAAAATGAAAATGGGGGGAAAGCACCGACTTGAGCTGAGCGCTGCAAAAAATTTTATTTTGCCATACTTCAAATGAAATTATCTGCACTTTGAATGGGGAATGGTTGAAGGGGGAGATGCTACTGCTGCTGCTGCTGCTGACTGCAGTTTGTTGTGTGCAGCTGTTGAAAAGGGGGTCATGTGCAGGAGCACCTCCTGCAGCCTGCATCCTGAATCCTCCTTATGGCAGCAGCTCACGCACACTGGTAATTTGAAATGAGGAAAAAAAAGGAGAGGCAAAGAGGCAAAGCGGGCAGCTGACTCCTTGTTTGCACAGTCCAGCAGGGCACCTAACCCACAAGCCCCTTGAAGTCCCCCCAATGCTTTATGTGTTGTCCTTGCCTTGGCAGCAGCTCCCAGCTTCTAGCTCCTCGAACAGCTCCTTCCCCCTTTGCCAGCACAAACACAACCAAATTACTTTGCATAACCATGCAGCTTCAATGGCAGCAGTCTCTGTGTGTGTATGTGTTTTATAAAGTAAAACAATCCTGGCGAAAACGAGAAACTTGGGACTTCATGATGGGGCACTTAAACTAGTTCAAAATTTTTGCTGCTGCTCCGTCAACGGCTTTCTTTTCGCCGCTTTGCTATCATGTCAACCGAGGGCACATATTCACAGGAGCCGGAGGAGTGGGTTTTGTAAATAAAAACATGCTCTATGCCACCATATATGCTATATATACATATATAGAGGAGTTTTTGGGGGCGGAGAAGGACACCTCCATGCGGGTTTTGTTTATGGTCTGGGTCTCGTGTGTGTGTGTGTGAGCGGGGAAGCATTTTATATTCCAGGACGCTGGGTGAACTATACTTTGCTTTATGGCACCCCAAAGTACACAGTGTCTGCTGCAAGTCCGCACACACTAAACACACTGCACTGCACTCCAGAACTATCCTGCTGCGTCTGGCTTCGATTTTTGTTGACCTTCCTCTCGAGGCTAGAAGCTCTCCGCTTCTCGAGAGTTTGTTTTCCAGAAGTTCACTGTCAGTGGCGATGGGCCACCCTGGATCCTGGGCTGATCTCGCAGCTGGTGCCACTGCGGGATCTATGAACCGGCGGCAGGCCCTCAACCAACCCAACCAATTACAAGTAAAAAACTTTCCGCTAGCATAATTCCATCCAGTTCGCTGGGTATTTTCACTTGGCTGCTCCTGCCAACACCTTGGGTCGAGCGAGGGTCGAGTGCCAAGGGGTTGGGAACCCTAGTTCCTTCTAACCCTAAGCCCTCCGGCTGAGGGAGCAGCCCGACCGAAGCTATTTGTATGCAAACCTCGGAGTCCTAGAGTGAGGGGTAGCGAGTACCACGCCCACAGCTCTTACTCCTGCTCAAGAACCCTGTGAACCCTGCTCGGTGTCCGTCTCGTTCTCGTTCTCGGCTCAGCATCCCCTTGCCACCTTGGAAAAATATATACCAAGGAGCTGATGCTGCTGCTGATGCTGCTGCTGGGGCTGCTTCTCCTCCTGAATTTACCTTTAATGTCATTTTGTTGCATTTTTATTTATTTATTATAGTGTCGCCTCCTCCAGGACTTGCCTGGCTTCCTCCCCGCCGTTGCTGATGCAGCTGCTCCGCTGCATCGCACGGGTACTTTGTTTGGCACTTTATTTATATTTAAATTTGTACCTCAAAGAGTGTTTAGTTTCGCCTTGAGCTTAACTTATTTTCCTACGGTCGGAAAAGTTGTATTTTCTTTCCTTCCCTTTTTTTTAACTTTTTGTGTGCTTCTTTGCTTGTGGCCAAGAAATATTGTCCTGCCAGGCGAGATAACTTGTTGTCGTCGGCACAGAAAAAGAGACAAAACTGATTGTCAAAGGCAGCACCTGATAGCCAGCACCGCCAGCTTCCTCTGCGGTTGCTCCTCCTCACCGAAAGCCAAGTTTTCGGCGCGGCTTCCTGTTCGATATTCAAAGAGCTTCTCGAGAGTAGGTGGAGGGAGAGAGCTATATAAGTTGGCCAAAAGTTTTTAATCAACTACAGCTCAACTCACAGACGGTTGGGCATTCGCAGCTACTAATTCCTGGCCAAAACGGGCAACCCTGTGGCCCCCATCGTCATCGTCATAGAGGGGTGCCTTTAGAGGTTGCCATTTCATAAACTTTAATCGAAATGTTTTACTTCCAGCAACGAGCACGAAACTTTCGCCACTTGCCAACCTGGGGAGAGGAGGAGAAGAAGAAGGACGAGGAGTGAGTGTCTGTCACCTCGTGGATCTCCCAATCTCCCAGCCAGGAATCCCCCAGCTCGCCTGGCGCTTTTTCACTATTTATCATTGTCAACTTGAGTGCGACGTTTGGCGCTGCCACTGATGGCGATGTCGGGATGCTGGGGAAGCTGGGGATGCTGGGAAGCTTGGATGCTGCTCGGTTTGAAACCGGCAACTGGTAACTGGTAGCCGATGCAGGCGACGCTCGCCGGCTCCGTTGATTTATCTTTCCGCTAAGCAGATGTAACATTATACGCCACAAATACATCCGCCGTCTGCGACGCCATCGTTGCCGTCCGCTGACAACTCTAGCCAGGATGTGGAGGGAGATGCCCAGAGATGCCCAGGGGTGCAATATTTCGTACGTTGTCAAATGGGCAAAAGAGAGACCCGAAAAAAACAACCGAAATAACCCAAACCCACTGGGTCGGACCCAATGGTCAAAGTTTCAAGAGGAATCCATCTGAGGCTGTGGCTACCTGAAAGAGGTTTCGACGGAATCAGTGACATTTCATGTTTTTTGGGTACCGCACATCATCAAGGGTGAATTCGCTTTGTTTCGAGGTAAGATGAGACATCGGGAAAATGTTAAACACCAAAGAGATGACCCTAACTAAGGGGTCGTCTTGCTATTTGAAATCGCTTTGAGATTCCCTTGGATTTTGATCACAGATATCGATGAATTAAATCGGTATATGATATATATTTATATAGCATAAACTTTAATCTACAAACAAGCTTTTATTTATTTTAATTTGTAATATTTTTTTAGCCTCAAACCCCTGTATCTTTAGTAGTTCCTCTGGAGTCTTCCCCTCCCCAACTATTGGCAGAGTATCACCGCACTCGCATACTGCGGCTGCCTCCCCCGAAGCCATAACATTCTCTTTATCTTTGGCTGGTGTTTAAATTTTTTAACAATTGCCGCCAGCAGCAACAGCAGCAGCACAAAAATGTCGAACAAAAAAACACGAAATACAAAAAAATAACTACGAAAAAAGAGAAGCGAACGAAATAAATTTAAAAACTTCCCAGCAAAGCGTCGGCAGGTCAAAACCTGGGCACGGCCTGGCCAGAAAGAGACTGTCCGTCGGTAGAGATTCCATTCCGGAGACGGAGACCTGGACGCAGACAGGCCAGAGACTCCCCCCCAGCACACAATGTTGTTGCTACGAGTATTATATTTATTATTATTTTGCGATTCAAACGAAGTGATATAAATGTGTCACGTTTTGCGAGTTCACACATAGTCCGCTCCGCTTTGCTCCGCTCTGCTCTGCTCCATGCGGCTCCACTTCACTCCTCTGGAGATCTAAAGATCTGCACAGACACCATACAGGTAAGAGGTAAGAGCAGCAACAACAATCAGCTAACACCAACACCAACGCCTCCTTTTGTTTTCCAGTTCAGCCCCTCACGCTTAGCCAGCTTTACTCTGATTTTGAATACCCTCAAATGGGGTATAAGATATATCATAGTTACTGAACAAGTTATAGGTATAGTTCTATGCAATATTATTAAATTTAGAAATGTTTACCCTTTATAATTTGTTATAATTAATTGCATTCAATTCCCAAATTTTCATCTTATTTTCCCTCTAATTAATTACAAAATAAACTCCTTACAAATCCTCTTCAATTATTCAACAAAAATTCATTATAATAATATAAAGCTAAATGTATATGTACCAGAAAGGGAAACTTTATTCCAACTAAATTATTTAGAAGAGTATTCCAAACTTTGGCCAATGATTCAGTTTTATTTTGCTCTTTTGTGCTCTGTTTGGTTTTCTTTTGGGGGGGGGGTTTTGTTTCTGTTTCTTTTGAAAGTTTGCGCAACAATTTCGTGAGCGCTGGAAGATGATTTGTGTTCCGAACTCGGGCTTGGACTATGGTAACTTGGGACTGGCCGGCCAACCGGCCACTGGGACTCTCCACTGGCTCGATGCCCCATCTGATACACGTCCAGCGGGCGTTTCAACCAGTCCCCTCTGTGGCCAGCATCCAGCATCCAGCATTGTTCGGACTTAATTCTGTTGTTTTCTGGACTCTGCATTGTGCTGGGAGTCAGACTTGGACTGGCTTCTTTGCATTATTCCTGGCACAGGACCGGACCGGGTATCAGTTACTGCTGATCAGCATTAGCACCTCTGGTGGAGGCCTCGCCTCGTGAATTGCTCGTACGTGTTGGTTATGAGGAAAAGGCCATTGTGCATCCCAAAGATACACGAGTTGGGGGCCATCATCGTCGTTGAGTCGTTGTCGTGGTGTGCGAAATTATGTGCCATCATCGGCAGAGGAGGGAAAAATGTGCAGTGACTATCTGCCGGTGTTCCAAAACTTAATTCAAGCCAGGCCACGGCGCTGGATTGATCCATGTGTGCCAGACTCCGACGCGAACTGCATCTAATTTGTGATAATCTGTGGGAAGTGCACTTACACAGGCACACTCAGAGATACTACACATACTTTACTATATAACCGGCTGACTCCAATTGCAATCGGACTAGAGCAGTTGTGGGAAGATTTCCGAAGAAGCTCTCCGCATGCAGCAAGGGCGAAGATAGGGAATTCAGGCAGATGGGAAAGGTGTTGATAGTCGGCTTAATTATGATTATATAATGAAATGATTGCCAAAGAAACAACATATGTACGGTGGTGTAATTCGACGAGGAATGAGCTGATTACTGCACTTGATTGGTAGTTGCGGAACATGGGGAAGTGTTTAAGGAATGCAATTGGATGGGGATTGATCTATCACAGAGCTGAGTATAGTTAAGTGGCTAAGAGAGAGGTTATTTATCTATTAAATAATAACAAAAAGAAATTCAAGCAATTACTATTTCACATTTTAAATAAGTGAGCTAGTGAAAGGATATTATATATCACAATTATAGTTTTAAACTTTAATAAAGCCTTTTTCTTTTTCTGAATATAAGTCCCACAAAATTCAAGCATTTATAAATATATTTATAGAATTGTTTTATCCCTTTTAGGCTCTTAGATATCCTCCCACTCTGCATCAATCCATCTAATCCGCTTCGTGAGCATTTGCTCCACTTTCACCTTCACTCGCTCGATTCCAATTGAAATTCCGTCAAAGTGTGTTTAACCCAAAAGAACCCAATCTCACATGTGGCCCATTATAATTGGGCTTAGCCCCCGCTCCGCCCAATCCCAATTCCAGAGACTTGCGTTGCCTTGGCAGGCAGACAAACCGCAACCCAATCAACTTTCTTGCTGCCAACCCCATCACACTAATTGTATGTCCTGGCATAGGATTTTCCTCAATCCGATCCTGCAACCCTTCGGCCTACCTGTCGTTTGTTTTGTAATGCAAATCCTTTTGCTTTCATCTGCTTGTTATAAATCGAAAGCTATTAACCAAAAAAAAAGAAGGCAAGAAAAGGGGAGAACTCCAATTTCTATGCCGACTGTACGCCCTTCGTCCCATGTCCTTTGTGGCATGTGTGTGTGTGTGCTCGTGTTATTTGCATTTGAATCATTCGTTTGTGCGAAATCAGATTAAATCGCATAATCGAATCTGATGCTATATACATACGTGTATGAGCAAGGGGCCGCACTATATAGAAAAACGATGACAAAGAGCCAATGCAGGCGCAGGAGCAACCCATCAGATGGACAGCAGCGCAGGAGAAAAACCAAATAATAAAAAAACGCAGGAAGAAAAATTTATGTATTGTATAAAAATCAATAGCGATGGGAGGCATTGAAAATCCTATGCACATAAACCCGGGCACGTACAAAACGTTTCTGGCTCCTGGTTTCCCAAAAAAAGAGAGAAGGCAAGGTGGGGAAAAAGCAACCACAGGAGCTCCCAAAGTTATACCAGACACATGCGGCGGGAAAATACTTTTCAAAGTGATTCAACAAAGTCGCAAAAAAAACCAAAAGCAGGAAAAGGGTTGAGACAGAAAACTCCTGTTGAATCCTTTGGATTCCGGAATCTTTTTGTCTCAGCTGATCGGGAACGCTGAAGTTGGCTTGTTGAAAATTCAAATTAACTCGATCATAAAAGCCAAGATGAGACCCAGTTTGTGAACCCTTCAAAATCCGAGTCCAAATCCAAGTCCTCATCCCCAAAAAACCCTCCTTGTTTGCCTTACACTTTACGCTACATTTTAACTTCAAATTAAGTTTGTGTGCACGTAGCAAACACAACAACAACAACAACAGCAAAGGGAAAACCTTTTCTGCCTTTGATTTTCCATTTCTTTTTTGGCCTGGCTTGCACTTTTTTTTTCTCCTGTGCCGCCTCAAGTGGCCCCAAACAGCATTCGAGTTCGACTTCTTCGCTCGTCTTGGTTTCTGTGAAAATAGTTCGTTAGCCTTTCCAAAAAAGAGAAGGAAAACTAAATTGTGTACCGCCCCCGCCCCCTTTTTTTGCCATTCAAAAAAGGGCAAAAGACTTTTCGGAGTCAGTGTATTGGGGGGCTGATTGGTTTTGAGCGAACCAAATTATTGGCATTTACTTCTCGTTTTGACTTTGTGCGCTGCGAAAACGTCACAGCCGAAGCATCTAATGCGCTTACCAAGGGAGAGCGGGGTGTAGTTCATGGCCCAATCTTAATGCCGCCTAATTAGCAGCCTGAATGCGCTAAGACTACAAAAGCAGCCAAAATCAGCAAAAGCAGCCCGGCAGGACGAGCGATGGGAGAGACCGAGCTCTCCCGGGAACGAACCAAAGTTTTTGGCAAATTGAAAATGCGCAAAATGACTTTGACCAAATCCCCGGTGCCAATTGGCAAGTTACAATAGCCACCCAGCCAGCCAGCCAGCGAGCCCGTGCTGTCTGGGTTTGGAAAATGCTGAGTGAGCGGAAAATGCCACAAGGAAATGCCCTGCAAAAGAGCAAAATCCTGGGAATAGTTTGGATTGATGCAATAATTGGATGTTTTCGGAGAATGATAACTCGGATTTTAGTTGGATTTATCAGGAGAATGAGAAGAGTATCATGATTACAAACTCTTTAGCCATTAATCATTATAAACTGAACATTTGTTAGCATTTGAATTGTATAGAAAATACAATTTTTAAAGGGCACACAGATCACCTTAAGATAAATTTACTCTATTTCACTTTAATAATTTGTTCCTTACTTTACTTTGTTTAGTATTTGTAATATTAATTTTAATATTCATACATTTTCTATATAAATATTTTCTATATTGTTATATATTTTTAAATCATTCTCTTCCAAAAAAAAAACCTTTTTGAAAATCTGTTAATTTCGCCACATATGGCTTACCTTTTTCCGATCCTCTCAGATCACTTACATTATTTGCCAACTCGCAGTTTGCCAATTAACTAAAGCCAGAATTTCCATCGCCTTTTCCCTGGGCTAATCCCAAACTCCATTAAACCGAGAGAGAATTGAAACATCGAAGTGAGCAGGCAGTCAGCGATCTACATTTATGACATTTCGATTGTTTGCCAATGATTTGCCAGCTCACTGGATGACCCAGCTAAATGTATAAAGCCGGGACACACCGTGCTCATACACATATATAGTATATCCCTCGGTAGGTCCTGTCAAACCCCCTGTCAATGCCATTATACCCGCTCTGAGAAAGGCACTCTGAGTATGTGGCAAATCCGATCCGAAAACCGGCAGAAGCATCTAGCTTAGCATCCATCCATCCCCTGAGAACACATTCCCCGAACATTCACCCCTCTCCCTCAGCAGGCAGATCCTCAGCTGTTGTTGGCTTTGTTTCGTATTCTTTTTTTGTTCAATTTGAATGATTTAACATAAAGCGAAAAGGTAAAGCCGAGCGGCAGACACACACAGGAACACCCCTCGCTAAATCTGTTGTGCTATTGTTGCTTCTTCTTGGGCCTTATAAGTGCGATTTCGATTCTCCAACTCCAACTCCAAGTCCGAGGCTGCGGCTGCGACTGCGACTCCTTGCAACACGCGGCCAGAAAACTTTAACAACCAACAACAAGCAGCAAGACAGCCAGGCAGCCAGCGAACGAACGCGCGCAAATAATTTCAATCGTCGTGAATCATGAATAATTCAAAATCATCATTACCAACACCTTTTGAGCCGGGCCTGGGAAACAGGATGAGCGGCAACAGGGGCACTGTTGGGGGTTCAGCACGCGGAGTGTTGCCCAAAATGTTCACACTTCCCAGAGGCTGGCAAGCTGGCAAACAACACAACTTTTGCTCAATCTGCAGTCAGCGCTTCGAGTGGACAATGGTGCGGGTGCGGGTGAGGGCGATGGCGAGGCTGAGGGTGAGGGTGAGCGTGAGGATACGCGAAGCAGGAGGTGTGGAAGGAGGTTGAGGTGTAGGGCAGGAGATGCCGCTCAAGTGCTAAAGTGAGGCGGATTACCAAACCAGCAAAAGCAAAAGCAAAAGCTGACGCTGAGGCCGAAGCTGTAGCTGAAGCTGTGTAGCAACCACCAAAGCGTTGACTACTTGTGCAGCACCCAAAAAAAAAACACCGAAACAACAACTGAGCGGCAACAAAAGAAAAAAATAAATACGGGTAGGCAAAGGTAACTATCAAGACCGAAACCAGAAATACCCTTTGAAGTTATGAACCCTTTTTTTAGATTTAATTATTATAAGTGCGGTAGGGACACGATTGACAGAAACCTCATTAAACATAACAAAGAAAAGACAGAATTATTCAGGAAATTTGATTAGGAAATCATAAAGGGAGAGACAATGTAAGTATACGATTATTTATTAGCTTTTTTTTAACATTTTAACCTTTAGAATATTTTATTCTACATTTTATTTACATTAACTATCATCAAGAAAAGGCTCTTGGAAGACAAGCTTTGGAATAATTAAAATATTATGTAATTTAATAAGTTTTAAAAATCCAATTAAACTTTCTTAATCAGTAAGTTTTCTCATCAATATTTCCTACTTACTTACCAATCATCCTTCTTATTTTTTCGCTCCAATCAAAGTACCCTTTTGCAGAGCATACAAAAACTGAAACAACAAATACAACGAACAACACCTCCGCCCCCTTGGCACGCCTTAGTTTGAGGCTGCCGCTTCAGCGTCTATTGTATTCCATCGTCGAAATATGAGGCACGACTCTGGCATTAAACTTCAAAATAAAAAAATAACAAAAAATAAAACGAGCGCTGCAAAATGCCAAAATGCAGCCGTGGCGAGGACTCTGGTGTTGGCCAGGCCAAGAACAATAAAATGAGCACAACACCAGCGTTGGAAAAAATACAAAAAAAAAAATACAAAAAGGGGCAGGAGGAGCAAGGAAAAGATAAGCAGACGGAGACGAACGATGGATGCTGCCGAGGATGAGGACGAGGCATGGTAGATGCTGGAGCTAGATGCTGGATGAAGCTGCCGCTGCTGCTGGGAGCCACTTCAGACTTGGGATGTGCAAGTGTTGGCCAAGAAATAAAAGTTGCTGACCTTAAGCCAAGTCTTGGGTCTTTGTCTTTGTCTATGCAGCAGCCAAAGTAAAGTTTTATTTTTTCCCCCCTCCTCTGATGTTTTTTTGTACATTTACAAGGATATGAGGGAAATACGGAAAGTTGTAGCAAGCTGCAGTGGCAGCTGTTTAATAAGTTCGAGCAATTAAAAGTGTTTTCAAAGGTGCTGCTCCGCGGAGGAACTTCTGCCAGTCGTAGACATTAATAGGCGCATAAAATTGAAGTGGCGGGGGCTGTGCACCGGCTTATGGCGTTGGCTTAACGATGTGAGGATCATAAAGGCGGCTTAATGATGCCACGAGAGGATCTCGAGTGGTTCTGAGCCCCCTCTCAGTTTTGTTGCAAGCGGATCTTGGCCGCCAGATAAGTTGAGAGGTGAAGGTGGCCCAAGCACGATCCATGTCGTACAGCCATTAATGGACCCTCAGCGTCCTTCAGCCAAATTATTCCCTCAACTTCAAGTTTGAGAATAAATTGCCGACCGTCGCTTCACTTTCCGTTTCAAAATATCAAAGCCAGACCAGACTCCGGCCTCGGGTACATTAAAAGTGCCCCGAAAACAAAATCCCACATCAATTTGGGTCATTAAAGTTCCGAGGAACACAAAAAAAAAGCAAAAACAACTTCGCCGCCAAATGCAGCCATTAAAAGTGCCAAACAAAATAATTTCCAATGGCGATGGCGGGGAGGCAACAACAATCAACTATTAAAAAAGGTAGAAGCGTAAAAAAGTGCACACAAAAATCAAACATAAAATTAAATTAATGGCCTAAACACTCACCCGCATCTACCCGAAACTTTGTTGGCCAAAAAGCACCCAGAAAAAAGGTTCAATCCGTGGGCATTAAAATTATGGAAAAAAGTAAGGGAATATTTCTTTGAGCTCCGATATTTATATACATAAACATATATATAAATTGGATGTTTACGAGGATATTTCCCCCGATGTTTGTTTATGACCGGACTTTTATATGGCCAGCTGGCGGGTAGCTTGGACCTCTTCCACTCCCCACCAGCCGAAGATAAACGTTCCCATCGCTAATTTGAGTCTTTGTCACGTCTTACCATATGGAAATATTATTTGTAAATACTTTTATGTTCCGTACGTGCCCAGGACTGGGGGGTGGCCGGAGAGCATGTGCCATGTCCGGAGTACGGAGTACGGCATACGGATACGGGGTCACTCCGAAGAACCCCAAAGACACGACATCACAACACCGACCGAGTGCGAGAGTTCGACTCGCTTTTTATTGTGGCGACGAAATCAAATAAAGCGCTTCGAGTGGGTGCGGAAGCTTTCGTGCCCTCGTGCACAAGTATGAAAAATGTATATTGCAAAATTTGGTAAACGCAAATCCCTCCAAGAGGCAGAAATGTCATCGTAAAATTGCCAGACGGCTTAGCGACGGAGCAGCGAATAAATAAAAATTATTTCCAGATGACATATCAACGCGACTCGCCGTTCGCCCGCTCTGCTGACACCTTAAAACCCAAATGCGCTTATAATACAAAATGTTGTGTGTGCCCCCTGAAGGAGCAAAGTCCTTGGTATAAGAGAACCAAAAAAAAAAAACAAAAAATAAGCGGTAAGCGGGCCCAAATCCAGACCGGTACAAATTGAAACGTTGAAGAAATTACAAAACTCGCCAGACCTGGGGACCGAGGAGACTCGAAAAGGAAGTCGCAGAATCAGAAGAAGGACCGGAGGCGAATCGCAACTGTCAGTTGCCTGGGCTCCCCGTCTCAGACGTCAACTTAACGTGAATAATTGTCTAAATCCCAACGACAAACACTTATTGTCCTGGATTAGCAGGCAGTCGGCGAAGGCGAGGAACCCAGAGATAGGGACACAGAGAGCGGAGATGGAGGATGGAAGCCCAAGGACTGCGTGTAAAAAATGAGTGGCAAAAACTTTGCCATTTTTTTCACTTCATTTTTTTTTTTGCCTTTATGCCACAGACTATTTCTGGGGATAGTTGGGCATATTAGTTGAGTGTTTAGGAACTAAAGGTAGGTCTGTGGATGCTGAACTTGAAGGAAAATGCAAACTAAGCATAACTAGAAATATTCTCCAGTGATATATTTCCTTCTTCGTCTCGGATATTTGCCAATTAGATTCCAGATAAAGTTCACAGAGCATTCCCTAGTCGTGACCCCCGTGCCTGTCCCCGAGGTCAGTTCAGCTTCACTTGGGGTTTTCCCCAGGTGGCTGAGAGTAGTCCGAACCGGTAAGCGTTTTAAATTTAACAAGCTAGCTGGCCAGGATATCCACCATGAACAGAATAAGGATTCGAGTATATAACGAACAAGTTTCAGCGTCATCGCGCCCAGCCTCCCAGCTTCTTTTCCTCTGTTTACCTTCTGCATTTCCTTGCGTTCAATTAATTTGCTCACAATTTGGATGGCAAAAGACGGGGTAGCTATATATACATATATATATATATATATATATAGGTATATATCTCTCAACTCAAAGACAAAAAGCAAACTTTAAGTAGCAAAAGTAGCGGGCACAGCTAAGAAAAAGAGAAACCATAAGGGAGTCGGGAGTCGGGAGCCGGGAGAACTCAATATGTAAAGCGGCATTGTGGAAAAGTTTCTCCGGCAGAGTGGAGAGATCCCCTGTGGAGGCGAAAGTTGGTCCAAACTATCCGTGAAACCCCTTCGCAAGTCGCAGGAACCAGCTGCCAGCAGCAGCTCCAGGCTCCTGGAGCTCTCCTTGAGGAGGAGCAGCAGCAGGTGAGCATCGGCAACTTTTCGATTTCATTGCTGACATGGCAAGTGCGTTTTTCAGACCGAGAATGCATTATGGCAGCAGCAATTGCAGTGGTTCACCATGTGTGCCGAGTCACAGCTCTGCAAATTGTTCGACATTCGAGGTTATTTTCAAGGAAAGTGGAGTTAAGTACGCTTCAGTTGGATTCAATCAGGAAAAGGCTGCTAAAGTCTTAAAACTCTTATACCTTTACTAATGTTAAATGATGAAGAAAATACAGAAAAAATGATTTAGAAGATAGGATAATTATATATTGTATTCCCTTCTGGGAAATCTAATCACCGAACCTTATTTTACTATTTTTACTATTTTCCCCAGGAATAGGGTTCATTTTCGAGGTAACCATTTTATGTTAATTTTGATATATGTATGTGTATGCCAACCAGGACCCTAAATCCAAACACGCTTGATTCATGCTTCATTAACTTCATGACCGAAATTTCTTAATTAAAAACGAGTCCAGCCGCCGTCGTCAGGGATTGCATTCAATCCAAATACAATCCGAATTCGTTTACAATTGCCAGTTGGCTGCAAAGGATTAGTTTCAGATTTGTTTACCTCTCTAACAAGGAGCTAGTCGAAAAAAGGGGGCACCAAAAATAACCCTAGAGCCAAAACCGGTTATCAGAGTTTGGTTTTTCGAAAAGGACGAACCTACCACTGGCTACCGACTACTCTGATATATGAGCAGACAGGCAGGACGAAACTTATACCGAGTCTATGCAAATCTCGGGCAGAAAGGGACAAAGTTTTTAACACACCGTGCAAAGCCCAGGCTCGGACAAAAAGGATATACGAGATGATATATATGCAAATGCCATTTGAGAGGGTCGTTATGGGTGTGGGTGTGGGTGAGGGTCCTTTTCTGAGGCGAGAACTTTGCTGCTGCTGCTGCTGCTCCTGCTACTGCTGCTGGTAATGTCCTTCAAGCCTACGAGGGTCCTGTGCCGGGGACGGCGAGCTTTTAAAACTTTCTAGCCTGCCGAGGAGCGCCGGCTTTAAGCACAACGAATTTCAATTAATAGCCAAAGACAGACACACACACACTCTCCGGAGCCGAGAGCCATTTCCTGCCAGTGTCCCTTCGCCACGCCCACTTCCTGCCTGCCTGCCTGCTGCCTGCCTGCCGCCCGTCGGCTGACACTAAGCCCAAAGGCTACAATCAGCTCAGCTGTGTGCGGACCACCAAGTTCACTAGACAATTTATTTTTGCTTTCGATTTTCCAAGCTGTCAGTTCACGCTTAAATGCGCACAGTTCAATTTAAAATGGGTAGCCCAGGACATGCACAAGGATACGCCTCTGTCAGTTGCTGGCTGAGGAGCGCTGTCGCTGTATCCGAGTTTCTCTGGGCATCTCTGTGTATCTGTGGCTGACTCCGCCGACTGCAGTCGCACTCACAAACTGGGTTAAGAGGTTGTTATCCTTATGCCGTGTTTTTGAAAATAGGCAACTTCGCAGCAGCCACCTCATCCTCGTCCTCGTCGTCGTCCCTGCTAACCGCCCCTGGTGGCCTGTTTGTGATGCCCCTGCCTCATATCCGCTGCAGACACACGAAACGTCCTGGCTGCCAAACCGCAGAGGGAGCTAGAGAGCTCTTTCTCTCTCTCTGTGATGATCACAAGGATGCCTTATGATGATGAAATTATGAGCGCAAAAGCATTTGCATTCATTATATATGAATTTTTTCATTCCCCAGCTGGTATGTTGCTCTAGAAATTAAACTAACGCCGCTCGTTAGTCTCAGTCGCAGCTCCGGATGGGCTGTTATATGGCTATAAGGCTATATAAGAGGGGTCTGGAGGGGTCTGTGGGAGCGGCAGCTGCTTAAATGCAATGCCACAAAAGCGTTAATGGGTTTTTTTCGCATTTCTTTTGCAATTTTTATTATTATTTACACTTGGTAATGCGTTGCGTACGCGAGTTTATGCCCGAGTGCGGTCTTTGTAGGGCACACAATATGCTATTTGGATTGCTAATTGAAGAGTGAACCGAGCTTAAGAAAATAGGAGCAGTCGAGGAACATATATGTACATATTTTCCATAACACAAAAATAAATTAAATAAGTAAGACTTAAGCGGTAACAAAAGCAATGTCATTGAGGCGCCTTCTTAAATGGGAACTTATAAAGCATTTAATTTTGTAATGAAAATATGAAAATATTTAGTTTAGTTGCATTCCATTCACCACACAAATAATCAACATAACTTTGATAAATAACTCTCTTAAAATTATACACAAACCCCCAATGAGCCACCCTAATACAAAAATTCCTTTGAGTGACATTTTTAGGGAGACAAAGACCAAGAAATGAACCATTTATAACTTTATTATCGCCTGCCCATTGTTGATAACTTCCTTTTTGTGCGTTAAATGCATTCAAATTCTAATTTTCCCCAAGCCAACTTTTTACAAAAAAAAAGTAGGTGAAAAAAAGGAGATGCTGGTGGCTAAGGTTCTCGATTCTCAGTGCTCGCTGCCAGGTCCTAGCGTGTCCTGGTGGTAGCAGGCGGGCCACTTTTTTCTTGTGCTAAATGATTACACTTAACTAGATTTGCATATATTTAAACATTTCCTTATGCGCACGCAACACGAATTGTGTGCACGTGGTTCTCGGCACTCGCTGCTCCGCCTGAGTCCTGTGTGTGTCCTGTGCACAAAAGGATTATTAAGGAGCTTCATATGTAAATGAAAACCAAATGCACACGACGACGAGGACGACGCCAACGACAACGACGACAGATGAGCGGAGGCTGCCAAGGAGGCGGAGGAGCGAGACAGATAACCTGGAAGCCACAGTTTGGCAAACACAGCAGCGGAGGAGCAGCAGGAGTCGGAGTCGCAGAGCCAGACACTGTTTGGCCAAGGATCCAAAGGGGAATCCTGCAGAGTGTGCGTGTGTGTGTGTGGGGGGTGGTTACCTTGCGAGCCCGGCTAGAAAGTAGGTGAAAGCCAGAGGCAGACGGAAAGCCAAGTGGAGCTCCCATACCCGTTCACTCGCTCCCTGGCTCGTCTCGTTCGTTGGCCCGTAATTTATGCTTAAGATAAAGTCCTTGAATAAATACATGGAAAATCCTTTGAAATTGAAATTAAATACGAATATCATCTTTTTTTTATACATATACGAGCGAGACAGCGATGGAGACGGAGGGATGGAGGCCCAGAGAGTTGCAGACAAAAGGCAAACGGGAAATGAAATTAACATTTGAGTGCGCTTTCCCAAAATTAAACGAGACTCCAACTGGGCTCGCATCGGAATGGAGTGAGTCCTTGGGGTCGGTATTTATTTATTGAAGCTTCTTTTGTGGGGGGCAGGGGCTTTAGATATGTGAGCCATCTTATTTAGCATTTTTGGCATTTTGCTCGGCTTAGTTTCGGGGTGAAACGCACATAGATTGTGTGTGGCAAAACATTTTTCTTAGCCAATTGCCATATGAAATTAATTTTACAGTCAGCAAGCACATGTGCAGCTTTCTGTGGCAACTAAGCCGAGAAGCAATTTAAGGCGAATTTATTTTTGGGGAAATAAAGGAGAGGAATGCAGAGTGTGGAGTTTGGAGTGCGGCTTTGCGGTTACCTCTGGAAATTTGCAGGGAAATTGGAGAACGTGCCACTGCGGGAATATATTCTTTTAATCTGAGGCGTTTAGCAGACGGAGACCTTTTTGAGCACTAAATCGCACAAGGACGACGAACCTCAACTGTTGCATGTTCTTTAACAATTCTATATTTTCCCTCAAATTTCCCATTTGTATTTCTTCCATTGTCTGAGCTCACAATTTTCCCAAATTAAGTTGTTTCAGCTCTGAGCTTTCACAATTCAAATTTAAATTCTAGTTATCTCTCTCTCTCTCTCTATCCCCTAAAGAATTACATATTAACAATCCTCTTTGTGCTCGAATCTGCTTTTCATTTTCATTAAAATTAATATTAATTTTACCTGAACACACACACACTGGTTTAAATTGCATTGCCACAACCGAAAAATCCCATTGAAGTTGCAGTTTCATTTGTGTTGCAGTTTTTCAGCTTTGGCCAATTGGCTCATATAAATTGCATTGGATTTTTCCAAGCGTTTCCCTCTCGGCAAAGTTGTATTATTGGAAAAACAAACATATTGCCGGCTTTGCCATGTTAAACTTTTGTTATTGCATTTTGAATTTGCGGTCGCACTGGGAATGTATGTGGAATATGGGGATAGGGGAAAGGAAATGCCTACGGCTTGCGCATAGAAAAGCAAAGCAAAGCACAAAAATTAATTATGAAACATTGTGCAAACTGTGTAAATATGTATCAATGAAAATGCAATGCAAACAAAGCATTCTCCCATCGACTGACTGACATCCCAGGTGAGCCCCAAACATTTAAATGGGATTTGAAAGTGATTTCCCAATCAATGCAAATAGTTTGCAAACATTTCAAAAATTTGGCACACAGAAATTGAAATATTTCCATAAGAATTATAATAACCCTGGGCGCAAAAATGCCCCCGTTGACTGGCAGGACTAGAATATCCGTAAATTCCCCGGAATATTATGCTGCAAATTTCAACACTTTCCCCTCAAAAACGGAAACAATGGCAGCATGCTAACCAAAGTGGAAATTTCGGGGCGCGAAAATAGATACATCATAGATTCTGTTACCTAGTCAATTTATACATATATTTGGCAGCGATTTTAGTGCCGGCCCGAGAGCGAATCAAAAACCATCGAAAAGTGTCTAAAATGTGCAATTCGAGTGCGGGTGCGGGCGAAAGCGAGGCCCATAGGCTATATAAATTTCAATCTATCATTTATTTAAGTCCTAGGCCAGCAGCGACAGAGCAGAGGAGCCGAGTCCGGACCCGGGCTGGGCCTGTGCCTGTGCCTGTGCCTGGGCTCTCATTGCCATAAATCCCCATCAGAGATACGCGTATATTTATTTACTGCAGCTCTCACACAGATACGAAAGCGGCGGCCAGGACCACGTTGGGCGACAAAAATGTACCCGAAAAATAAAATAACAGCTCCTCCCATCCGACCCTCCGCCCCCACGCCTTGTTTCATATTTTATTTGGGTTTTATTTGTTGTTCCAGCGCTGCTGCTCTCTTTTTCTAGTTTTCTCTTGTTCATTTTTCCTGTGTAAATATTTTGGAAAATGCGTTTTTCTTTACTGCCGCTACTGTTGTATCTTTTTATACACCTCTGCTCTATACAACATATATATATATATATATAGATATATATAGAGCGCAATGAAAAAGGATTTTTTGTGCCAGGCTCCCGCTGGGCTGCCAATTTTTATGGTTAAAATATTTGTGTTTCTCTTGTTTGGAACGACCGGCAACCTGCTAAAATATTTATGACAAGCGCCGGGGAATACCCGGCGTACGATATTTCAATATAACGAAAATAAAATTCTTAATGTTTGGTTTGTAATTAAAAAAGTCCAATTGAAAACGCCCCGGAGGCGGATGGCAGATGGGAAATGGGTGAGGGAACTGCAGCCTGAAGTGGTCGTAAGTAGCCCGAAATGAATTTTTATTGCTGTTCATTAGGCATCGAATGGCATCGAATCAATCAATTGTGTGGCATTTCAATATACCCGATCGGAATGAGATCATATAGGGGTGCGCCGTTCGTGGACAGGGGACAGGGGAAAACTATTGGCTAAGCCGGAAAACCCTTCGATGAAAGGGAAAGAATATTGTACTCGATTCCATGCCATTGGGGACCTTGGACACTGTGTGTGTTTCCCCCAACGAAACTTTTAATTACCCGCTCTCTGTTTCTGGCTCTCTTTCTCTGCGATTTCCATTCTCTGCTGTTCTCTGGTCTCCATTCTCCATTCTCTGCTCGCCTGCATTCGGCAATTCCAATTAAGCTATCATATTCTTGTCTCGGAAACTTTCCCCGAATCAAAACTTGTGGCATGGCACTCCTACCCCATCCGTCCCTTTCCTGCTTCCCGGCTTCCCTCCCTTCTTCTCTTTGCCCATCCAAACTGGGCTAACAAATGTGTTCAATTTGGTTCCCGGGCTGCACAACAAAAACTTTATCTTAATAATTTAGCATATTCCATAAGTTGAGCATTTTCATACAGTCAAACTTCTGCATATATCACGGAAACTAGACTACATTTTTCAGAAACTCGTAACGAACGGGAAAAGGTTATAGGAAATGCAGACTCGGACCGAAAGATTTCTTCATTTTACTTAGAGGAAAAATTATTATAAAGTGTCTTCTGTAATAAATATACCTTAATTTTGAAAATAATTCAGATGTATCTGAAATATCTGAAACTCTCTTAAAAAAGTATTTTTTACCAATACCCAAACATTTTTAACCCAATTAATTTTAAGCAAGCAAAAGATATGACAATAAATAATTTTTCTGACATTTCAAATGAATTTTGTATTCGTTTTAAAATCATTTTTATATCCACTTAAAAAAAGTCACAAATGCGTGATTTATTTTTAGTAATGAAAGGAAGGAGTTTTTTAAAAAGATTTTTTTTTTAAACAAAGTAAAAGTAGCCGAGTTTATCAATAAATATTTTTTTTATATTTCCCTTTAAATTTTCCTGCAAATTTAATTGGATTTAAGCACCTCAGTAAGCACCAATTACAGAAGTTCCCCTGTACTACCTATAGGAATTTTCTATGCCAGGATATGCGGCAAGTTTTGGGTCCTTGATGCTGATGCTGCACCTGCAGCAGTTTTCCCGCTACTTTTCATTCCCCTCCCTCTCCCATTTTCTTTTGTGGCCAAATGCAGAATGCAAAACTGGGAAAAACTCTAAAGAGAATACAAAAAAAAAGCAGAGATGCAGAAGGAGGAGGCGGAAATACTGATTGAATGGCATTCCATTGAAGTTGATGGATGCATTAAGAGGTTTCCCGGAGCTTCCAGCGACTCCTCTCACTTACACACGCACACAGGGACACAGATACAGGGTTTTGTGGTAACCAAAAACACACACAGCTCACACACAGAGGAGACACAAGCTTGGAAAAGGGACGGGACAGGGATAAGGCAGGAGGAAAAGCAGAAGAAGAGCAGAGAGCAAGCCGCCTGCATGTGCAAGGCACATATCTGTATAATGGATTGCACTTAACATGCCACACACAGCAAACCGCAACAGCAGTTCCCCGCTCTTCTGACGCCACCCCCCCGGGCCATACATCATTTGCACCAGAAACTCACCTGAGACTGAGACTGAGGCTGCCGCTGATGCTGCTTGTGATGCTGCTTGTGATGCTGCTGCTGCTGCTGCTGCTACGTATATATCGTCGAAGCTATAAAAAGCGTCGTAATCCCGGCAACGTAACGTCTAATCCTTTTGTTTACGCTTATGCTAATCCGCACTCGCACACAGTCGCAGTTGTATTTGCATTTGCATTTGCATAGAGTGAAATTTAAATTTCGGCACACATTACGTGGGCGGGCATCAGGACGTTACGCCCACTCCTCTGGCGCCTATTGTCACACGCACAGATGAACAATCACACACACACTCTGGGCCACAAACAGCCGCCGCCCGTAACGTAAGCCGTAAAGCGGAAGCGTAACGGTTAGGGGTTCGCGTCGCGTAACGTTCAGCCAGGCGTTGCCGTTACGTTGCTTTAATGTCCTGAAATCGCAGTCGCAGCCAAGTTGCCGGTGTATTTTGATTTAATTCACCAGTTGTATGATGCCGATTTGCATACGAATGCCGCGAACGCGCACTTTTGAAACCGCCTCCTACAACGCTCCCGATTTACATATTTTGGGGCATAAGCTTAAGTACTGCATAATATTTCACCAAGCACTGTTCACTGTTCTCTATTATTTTCTCGCTGTCGTGTTTTATTTTGGGAGTTTTCTCTGTTTGGAGTTGTGTTTTTCGTGTCGTCGTATCGCTGGAAAATATTTATCGCTCGAGAGCACGCATACGCCGTGTTGCAAGTTCGAAGTTTGAAGAATAACTGTATTTCGCTTTCGGCGGTACCTGGCTAGTCACCTCGGCTGGGAAATGAAAGAGAGCTCGAGAGAGCGCTGTATCTCTCAGTTTCTCTCTCGGCTCTCTCAAGGCCTTTGTTTACAACGCTCTGCGGAAAATGCCGCCAGCGAAAGATACTTTCTGTGTGCGCCGGCGCTGCGTAGAGAGCAGAGAAGTTCGTCTCTGTTAACGTTTACATAATTGAATTTACCTCTCTGGGGCAATTACAGATCGAGCGGAGTGTGAGGGGGCGGAGACATTTAACAGGGCTTTCCCAACAGCGGCAGGTGCATCAATGAAGCCGCTCTGTTAGACTGTTGTGGCAAATTGAAATGCCAGACGGGCAGCTGAAAAGGTTCAAATGCCATGCACGTAGGCTAATTACCGCAATGTAAACAACATTTCTGTGCCGCGCGCAATGCAAATTAACATTAGACAAAGACAATTGTTTTCGGCTGCCGGAAAGCGGCGTGACCCCGCACCCCTCGGGAGCACCTTGAGCTTTATTAATTACATTTTTTCGGCGGCTATTTAGCATGCCAGATATCAGATATGAAAAGTCATTCAGGAAATAAGGCCCGCGGCTCGGGAATATATTAATTTTGATGGCCAGTGAACTTACTAGGGCTTTAATTTTCTAAGAAGTCCGCACCTTGAATAGGATTACCGAGTACGTTGCTAACTTAAAGTTCCCAATACGTGATTACATTAATTTTTTTAGTTGTCTTTTATTTATAGAATATATTAAGGCATCCTTCTAACATTTTACAAACCCATCTGTAACATTTAAGCCAATGCGACTCATGGGAAGGCAAATAAATACGCTAAGAGCTGCTTGCACACCCACACACTTTTACCGCGTCTATTACAGCGCTGGATGGATTTTAACAGCCTCTAACATTTAAATTGATGGCCGCTAACAGAGAGGCCTCTAACATTTCAATTGATGGCCGCTTACAGAGAGGCCATTAACATTTAAATTGATGGCCGCTAACAGAGCGGCCTCTAACATTTAAATTGATGGCCGCTAACAGAGCGGCCATTGACATGTAAACATAGCAGCACGCACGTTGTTGCCCTAGGTTAACATGTAAACAAAGCGGATGTTAGCGGCACTGTTAATTGATTGAAAAGCATTTCTAGAATTGAACAATGAATACAAAAAAACTGTTATCAATTATAAATTCCTAAATTTACTATTTTTAAAGAAAAAAATAAAAATTAATTAAAATAAAGAACATACCGAAATTGTAAGAAATTATAATTTAATAATCTTTAACAACTTGGCCATTGAATGAAATTATATGAAATACTTAAATGAATTTACGATATAAATTGCTAAGCTGGTGCGTTACCAAATAAGCGACTTTGGCTTAACTCCAAAAAAAAGGAAAATATATCTTTTAAATGTCATAGAAATTATTAAAATATCTAAAACAATTTTTAACTTTATTTTTCCCCTGCCTATTTTAAACCAATCCAATCTCCGATCCCCTCCACCTGTTGGTCAACGCCCTTTGATTTCCCAATTAATATTTTCACTTGCACCATGGCTCGAGTAATTCAAAACCTGAGCTGAAGCCAGAATTAAGCGAAGCCTCTGAAATGCTTGAATTCCAAAGTCAACCGCAAAAACGCTGTTGACTCCATTCAACTTTGTTAACAAATTTCAACAATAACAATTTCAATTTCAGTCGCTTAACAGGGCGGGAGAGAAAACCGGTTTCTCTCACTTTTCTTGCACTCCGACATTCGCCCTCTCTCTGGCAGACAGATTTTCAATGTCACAATTACTGAGAGAACGAGAGCGGGAGAGACATGTGAAAGAATTTATTCCAGAGTTCAAAGCATTTTACAGCGTTTGAGAAACTGAGAGTCTCTCCGAGTCCCCCATTCATCTCTGGGGAAAGTGAGAGAGAGAGAGAGATGCTGTCGAAATGGTACATTAATAAATGAGTGTAATATGCTTTGTCCTAGTTGACTTCATGACATTTCATTCATTCATGGGATCCTTGCCTGCTCCTCCTTCTGGCTGCCCCTCCCCCACGGCTTCCCCGGAAAATGTCCTCTTAAATGGCTTTGCCTTGTCCTCCTCGGCGGCTCCTTGTCGCGTTAATTGCGTTTTTTATTAACTAAATTGTGTATATTTAATATTATTTATTATTTCCCTATTCATTTCGCTTTAATTTATTTATGTCAGCTTTTTTTCGACTGCCTTTGGGCTTTTAAATTATTAATTATTTGCATGTTATTTATTTGTATTTACATTTTTATAGTTGTTATTTTTTCCAAGGGATGTGTATTGGTTAAGATATTTATCACCTTTCAGGTATCATTTTTTTTATTGATATTCACAAATGATTATTAGTATTATTTAGAAAAATACAATTTAAAGTTTAATATTTCAGCCATTTAAAATATAGAAGAAACTGTATACAAACTATTTTCATTGTTAATACAAAAACTTATAAATTCGATAAGTTAAAGCAAATCAGTAAACTTGATTAAAAATCTTTAACAAAATGTTAAACTCTTTAAGAATTTTTCTTTAAACCTGATTAACAACGATACTGTTCAACCATCCATACTTAATCCCCACTGTAGTTGTTTTATTTTTTTTTTGTGTGTATTGATTTTGCAGTCATTAGTTTCCTCGCTGTTTGTTTTACATTTTATGTGCATTTTTAATTAGCTGACAGCATTGTTGTTTTTGCCGGCCCTTCATCTCGTCCTGATTGTTATTGTTGTTGCACTGCTGCCCGCTGACCTTTGACACACTCGTAGAAAAACGTTGACAGTTTATGGCCGGCTTTAATTGCTTCCATCGCCCGACTCGTCAAAGTTAATGTAAATGGCTTGTCAATCAATCAATTGATGGCCACAGGGTCCCCGTTATAGATTTAAGACCTCCGCTTATATTTGTTTATTTTTTTATGTATATTTTTTAAACGGTTTGCTAAGGGATTAGTGCTGCAACAGGGATCGAAATCCATGGAAAGGCTCCCAAAGGGAATAAATTAATGCCGGCGATGGACAAAATATTGGTAAAAATGGAATAGTTGAGTATTTGTTTCGGGTAAATTTCCTTCTTTATAACTTTAAAAACTAGGATAGATTCAGAATAAATATAATATATAAATATAATAATATAAATATATAATGTATTATAAATTCATAAGACCTCTTATATGAAATAACATAATATAAAACACTTTCTTAAATACTCTGCAGAGAATACCCGCATTTTGTCCAAATACCAAACTCCAAAGATCTGTATCTTTTTGTTTTGAGTAAATCTTATTACTGTCTGGGATTTCTCCTGGTATCATAACTAGATTGACAGATCACCACTTGAATGGGTCCCCTAGGCACCAGGGGTCATTAGACCCTGTCCACTATTGTGACCATTGTGTTGTGACTCCTGAGGGTCATCCATCAGACATATACAAGCGATGGGCTCAGTTCACGCCCTTGGCCAGCTAGCTCTCTCACTCGCTCTTATTTGCAGTGGCAGGGCACGGGGCACGATCTACCTGTTGCACCTGAGTGAGCGCACCAATCAGCGAGCGGCGCGCAGGTGATTTCTGAGTTATTTCTGGGCCTAGGGAACGGGTTGGCCAGCAATCGTTGGTGGAATGAAGACGAAGATTTATTGCAAATCTTGGGATCTAAGAGATTCTTTACTTACCTTTTAATTGCCACAAAAGCTTTCTTCGTTACAGATCAAAGATACAATATCTTTTGGTTTATTTCTTAACCTCAACAATTCTTGTTTAAATAAAAGAGTTAGATGTATTCATGAATAGATTTATTAAACAGCTTATAAGAAATTAATATATTTGCGATGATTTGGTAGATCACAACACTATGATATGTAAAAAACCTCCAGTTTGCTGTAAAGAAACTAAATTATATATTTTTCATTATGTACTGAATTTCCCCAGAAATTAAAACCTAGTTCTTTACAACCAGGTGAAACCAGTTAACCTGCCTTTAAGACTTTCCAAAATATTTATATTTTCTATTTTATTGAGTGCATATTTGAATTGACAATTGAAAACATTTCACCTTTTGCACTGCCAAAAGCAAACTAATTTAATTATACATACATTTAGCATATCGAACTGCAGCACAGCAAATACATATATTTATGACCAAAAAGCATAAATAAATATATAGGCAAACTTATTCACAGACATGAAAAATAGCCTGCTGTTTTGTGCTCCAAAGGCCAGGAACAAAAATAACGAAACAAATTCACTTTTACAGACATTTTTGTATACAGATTGAGGAAGTTGAGAAACTTTTGCACTTAAATTTCATTTGGCGATTGTCCAATTCCCATGATGCATTTCCATTAATTTATATAAATTTATGCAATTACTTTTGTTTATTTACTTGACCAGAGAGTGCGTCCAAGCCACCTCGCCTCGCCTCGTCTCGCCACCCGTTCTGCGGTCAGTTGTGTGTCCTGTTCTGGTCTGGCCTCATATCTGTCCGGCGCGCCCGCTCCTTGTTTGCATTGTGCTCCAGTGCATTGTCCTTGCAAAATATTTGGGTCACTTCTGTTGTCGCTGCTCAGTTTCGGTTGAACAGACCAGCGGGAGCAGGAGCAGGAGTGGGAGCCGGAGCAGTAGCCAAAGCAAAAGCAACAGAAAAAGCAGGAACGAAACGCGAGCTGGCTCAATTTTTTATTGACTTGACAGGTCTCGCCACGATGAGAAGCCAGGCAGAGTCCTTCTCGCTGTCCTGGCGCTCAATTTAAAGGCGCATTGTTGGCGACACATGTTTGACGTGTACAAATTTAATTTAATTTATTAAAATCATTATGTGCACAAAAGCAAAACAGGCGACAGAAATTACCCATGGAATGCCCGGCACCAAACAAAGGACATCAGCACACGGACTGAGTACGGACTACTCGGAACTCGGAGCCGAACTGGACAACAGGACGAAGGAGTGTGCCATTGAATAAGTTTTAATGATGATTGCAGCGGCGTGCAGCAAACCGACGGCAAATAACAAAAGAGATGCCCAAGGATACATTTGAATTTTCCAGTTAAATTGCAGTACTCGAAGCACTGATATCTCTTAAGCTGTTAAGTTTGTTATGATTTAAATAAATTAAACACTTAAATGAAATTTAAATTAGATTAAAGGCACACAAATTAGTTATTAGAATGTGTACCTTGAAATACTGAGCAGGACATAACATCTAATATGAAACACATTTACTTAAGAATCCTTGGCTTAAAAACTAATTGCCAACTTTATAGCTTAGGCTCTTACTATAGTGGAAATTTCCATTAAAAACTAACCAAAAAATAGTCACAGGAACTCATGAAATTTTTTAAGTTAACCGAAAACGGGGACCGAAAGGGTTAAGTTATTTTTGACAATACCGCCTTGCATTTTCCAAACCCTAATTACTAATTATACCATATGCAGGTCTCGCTCCGTCTGGTTTTACCCCAGAACGCTACAGGATATCGGGGCAGGGACCGTTGACGAGGACAAATTCGTTGAGCTCGCCTCATAAGTCCTGCCAGGCCCGAACCACTAAGAAACCGCATTTAAATTTGTCGCAATTGCGTCAGTGTGCAATACCTGCACAGCGGGGTCCTCAGGACCGAGGACCAAGGACCTCGACCAGAACGAGGCCAACAGCGGTGGCAATGGCGATGGCGGTTAGCGGCAACTTGATGGCCAGGACCGGCTCGGCTCCGCTGCGCTCCTCCGTTAGACAGACGTTTTGTTGTGGGCCAGGCCAGGCGAGGCGAGGCACATGCGAACGAATGTCAAGAGAATTGGCCACGAACAACCTACGCAGATAGCCAACTCTTTATGCCTGCCCTTCCTGGGTCCTTCGTCCAGAGTCCAAGTCTTCAGTCCCGAGTCCCTCTGTTGCGTCCGTCAGTCGGTGCGTCAATGACAGTCAAATAATTGACAGTAGTTGCGTGTTTGTGTGGCCAATCATCCGCCACAAACACGACGAACCATCCACACAGCTGCTACCTAAGCCCCGGCCTGTCCTGTCCTGTGCACCGCTCCTGTCACAAATCCCCCGCTCCACCCCAGAGTCATCCTTTATTCCTCCGAATCGGACACTGCACTTGGCTTCTTCACTGGCCCGCTCTACTCGGCATGCACGCAGAGAAAGCGGAAAAAGATTTGGATTTTTAGCAAGAAATTTAATTATTTACAATTATTATGCTAAAAATATATTCTAGCATTCTTACGCACTTTATTAAATAGGAATTTTATTAGGAAAATATCTAAATAACAATTTTTCAATGAAAAACTTCTTATATATTCATATATTTATTAAAACACATACTCAAAGAGATGTTCTTCACTTAACAGAATCATTAAGCTTTAAAAAATATATACTTTATATTTATTATATGATTTTTTGTTATTATTTATTATTTCATTTTTTCTCTGAATGCACTCCACTCCAGGGAGGCGACAGCGTTTTATTATGGCAGACACGACACTCAGCTGCATAGGGAGACGGCCGGCAGATGAGCGAGGGGACAGGATATCACAGAATGGAGTGGGCTAGGGGGAAACGAGTTATGTCTTTGGCCTGGGCATGGATTTTAATTTTTATTGCACACCCGGACCGCCGGCTTGGCCCTGGTAATGGGCGAAATTGGTTAAGAAATTAGGGAAAATTAGGGGTTGGCAATGTCTGTTATTAGAGACTCTCGACGCTCGACTCTCGATGCTCGCTGGTCGCTGGTCCTCTCGACTGTGAGTCCTGCTCCAAGGCCTCGATGAAGGGCCCGAGAAGCATGTGTGATGTGCAGTGGGAATGGGCTGCGACATTGCGACAACTCAACTCGAGGAACACGGACGAGGGACGAGGAGGGACATGGGAGTGTGCAAAGTGTTACACATTCTCTACTGTTTTTTTTTTTTGCCAATTTTTCAGATCGGGGATCGTCCTGGGGGTGACTTTTCAGTCCAAGGGTGAGCGCTGCCATAATTAATGATAGAGGACACGGGGCGGAAAGTGTTTGACTAATCGATTGTCAATGAATTGCATTTGGATTGCCACGGCATAGGGAAACTCGTGACTCAGTCACTTAGCCGTTACAATTGCCCCACTAATTAATTCGATTCGCGATTAAACCGAAAGTTGAAGAACACCAGTCGCGAAGCGTAACCAACCGTCCAAACACACAGTGTCCAAAAACTCAAAACAACCACTACTGTTTTCCGATGATCCATGTTGCCGCCTCCTTCCTTGTCCTGGCTAAATGTGGGAATATTTGGTCAAATTAGTTGTGCGAATGAAACGGATTATTTGGGGGAAAATAAGCAACTACAATTTAAGGGGAAATAATGACCAGTTTACGATGTTGATAAGGGGGTTTAACTTGATTAACTGAGATTGGAGTATTATCAGAGAGTAAATAAATATAAACTGAACTGCTCCTTTCTAGCTAAAAATATTTAAAACCATCTTATGTTATTTTATTAGATTGATTTGCTAATTTATAGAATTATTTTTAAGCTGGAAAAGCATTAAAAAATATTTTATATATCACTACAAGTATTTAAATTACCTTTAAAAAGTATTATATATTTTTAAATATTACTCATTTAATTATCAAATATAATAACATCGAGAATCCCCTTCTATGTCCAAAAAACAGACTACAAATGTCTCGTTTTAAACTCGATCAATATTGCGAAAAAAGCACACTATTAAACTCAATTCACTAGGGCGTCCCTGTACTCAAAGGACATGTCAAATTAACTACGAGGTACACCTTCCGGTTCGGCCAATGCCTGACCCAGATGGCAGCAATGACTTGACCAGGCCATGACCAGGCCGGGGACCTTTTAGTTCTCGGCCAGCCATCAATTTATTAATTTCGAGCGAATTTTTGTATAACCACCGCTTGGTCGCTTGGGAGCTTGTGAGTTTTGGGGTCCATCATTTGGTCCGCAGTCCGGCCTGGGTCCGGGGCATTAGCCTGTTGCATATAATTAGGGGCGTCCCGGACTAAATTGCTGCTCTGGGCCTGCACTCCGATGGCGAGTCGTTCTTTTTTTTATTTTTTATATACATTTTTTTGTGGTGGGCGTTGACGCTGCCTGTGACACAAATTACCCCAATCGGCGAAAGCTAATCAAAGCAAAACATGTCTCCGGCAAATTGCTCAGGAAATAAGAAAATAAAAAGAAATAAAATCGCATGCAAATGTGAGTAAATATTTAATTTAATTTAGCCCCGGCTTCTGTGGTTCCACACGGGGGCGTTCGACATTTGGCATTTGACGTGGCTGGGGCTGTGGCTGGGAGTGGGGCTGTGGCTGTGGCTATGACTGTGGCCGTGGGTGTTTGTGTGGGTAATAGCGGCAATATCAATTTGTTTTATGAATTGCAATGGCAATAACTTGGAGTTGGCCCTATCGAACTCCCTTAGAACCCCCACCCATCCACACACACTGACAGTGAGAAAAAGACAAATCTACAGAGATACAAGTGAGTATCTCCTGGGGAGGGGCGGGCATCGTCAATACATTTTGCACATTTCTTCCGCTTCATTTCCTGTAAAGGAGCGTAAATTTCATAGTGATTGGATTTTATCAGTGTGGCCTCATCTTTGACACTCCGCACCGATATCCAGCTAGGGGTAGGACACACGAATCGATTGGTTACGCAAGTGAAAAATTATTATTATACTCGCGCAACGGCCGCAAAGGGTAGCGGGGGTTTATGGGGACTTTGGGTAACAGAAATCGGTTGAAAAAACTAACAGAAAACTATATTATATTTATCACTTTGAATTTATCTAGCTGCTATCTTGGTCTTTGTTTTAATTCAAATATTGACTAAAATATTGTGACAGTTTCACAAAATTAATAATAATCCAACGCCACCTCGAGCATTGCCGACTCTTTGATATAAGAAACAAATTAAGTTGAAGTTTATTTGTATTCCATATTTAATATAATAAACTTTGCTATCTAAAATACAAACTAAATTTCTCTCAACATTTTTTCCTATAGTTTCATCTCCCATTTATAAGGATATCAACTGTTCGTTCAACCTCCAGTACACATCGACACCCTGCACTTGTTTTTGTTGCGTATTTTTTATGTCTGGCCATTACTGCAAAAATTGTTAGAGATATTTTTATGATGCGGGGATAGAAGGACGATTCCTGGTTCTGGATTCTGAGCTGTGAGTCCTGAGTTCGGGGTTCGCTTTTGCCATTTTTGGCTTTTGTCAAGTCCGCCTGCTCAATGCAGCATCAAATTGCCGGCTCGTGTGCGCGTGTGTGAAATGTGTTTTGATTTAGTGCAGCATTTACATAAAAAAAATTTCATCAATTTCCCTTCGGGCGGAAAGCCGGAAAAACGGAGAAGGGGGAAAAGGCAAAAAGGGGGTAATTGCCCGGGGGAATGGCAACGACTATCTCCGTTGGCTCATCGCCTCGTGACTTTGATGCATAACTCTCGACTTTTGTCGATCGGTTACGCTGATAAATGCTTCGATTGGATTAGAATATATTTTTGTGTCCTTGGACCGCCCTAAGCCGGTGGGCGTGGCAGGACCTTTTGGGCCAAAGCGTGTGCTTTGGAAAATTGAAATTGCCAACGAGCGGGGCGGGACGGTCATGGAAATTGAAAGTTGTCATGGTCTCAAGGAAATAAATAAAAAAAAAACCGAAAAAAATTGACGGGGAAAGTGGAAAAATGGAAATAACGCAGCTGTTGAACATATCTAACACATCTAAGCCAGGGCTTAGCCAGGGCGTTCCCGAACTCAAGGGGGACAGGGAGTGGCAGAGCCGTGGAGCGTTCATGACAGCTGAGGTCCTGGTTCCTGGCCAGATTTGTCACAGTCTCATATCTGTGTTTTGGCCGAAGGATTTGCGAGCTTGATAAGCCGTCCACTTATGTCACAATTTGCATTTTGGTTGATTCTTTCCCATTGGGGGAATGGAATTCCAGGGACCACCAGGGGTTGGTTTTTTTTTTTCTTTATTTGGGTTCAGGTTGGGTTCACCTCGAGCCAGTCTCTGTTTACCAAGCCTTTGCAATCCAATAGCCGCAATGAGATGAACATTAATAAGCCAATGACATTATTTCATTTGTTTTGTGTTCTGAAACTTTTGACTGTTGAGTCTCTAAACTATTTTTAAATTCTCGTAGAAGGATTTAAATATCGATTTTAAAGGCTTCAGCAAATATAATTTAAATTACAACAAAATCATCTAAAAAAAAAACAAAACTTCCAAGTATCAAACATAAAACATAATAAACTGAGAAAATCGTTCGTCTTAGACCACTGCCATCCCAGTTATGGCCTTCATTCATTTCTGACCTAATGGCAGCAGCAGGCCTCAATCTGACCGAGGCCAACAACTTTAATTTAAATTTGATTACAACTCAAATTTATTGCCCACATCCTGAGCAACCCAACCCAACCCAAAGTCTGGCCATAAGCCCCAGCAGCCCAAGGAGCTGTGTGTCCACATGGAACTTGGTTTGGCCTCCGCAACATATGCATGTGGCGAGGAGGGGAGAAAAAATAATCTGGCGGTGTGCAAAAACCGACGACCGTCATTAACCACAAATCCTTTACTTAACAGTACGTAAATTTTTGGCATGGCCCGCTCCGAAGATAAGCCAGCCCCCTGAAAACCCAGAAACCAAAATCCATTCGGGAAGGACCTCGGTTGGGGTTTATTTATATGCGCATATCATTCGACCTTGACGGAAAAGCAGGGACCCACTCGAGTCGTAAAGACCAGAGGGGGGGAACTTGTCTAATTAAACACTCCACATGGAGAAATAAATTTGGGTCACATCGTTAAATAAATATAAGTGGGTCGGTTGGTAGCCCGGTTGGTTGGTCGTCGTCTGGCCAAAAGCTCTAGCGCTTTCCATTTCACGATTTACATAAAATCACCAAAAACGTTAATTTATTTCAAGCCTTTTGGCATTTTGGCATCTCGGCTTATTGCCCTTTGTGTGAGTGGAAGTGTGTGTGTGTTGCATGTTGATATAAGCCTGAACTCATCTCTGGCTCCTTTGTTTTCCATCCCCGCCCCAAGGCCAGGCAACGTCTTTAAAGCGTCAACCTCAATTAAGTTATTAAAGGGTTGCCTAGGCTTAAAATAAAACCTGTCCGTAGGGTGAGTTTCAGGAGCTTCTTAGGGATGAAAAGAGGTCTGGTGTCAATGAAAAGGCTGCTAAATAAGACATTAAATGGATTTAGCATAACGAAATTATCCTAGAAACTTGATTTCGTGTGAAATTATAGGTAGGTGGTAATGGGTTTTAGGAAACTCTAAAGCAAGCTTATTTGAGGATTTAAATTAGATTATAATTCGATTTCTTAAGTTTAAGAAAACTGTTTGGTTTTCCTATTATATTTGTGGGTTTTCTATTATTTATTTAGAGTTTGAAACTCTTAATTATGGAATTTAATAATTAAATTAAGTCCTTCTATTTTATAATTTGTTTTTTAAGATCACAAAATTCTGAGAAATTCTTTTTTTAAATATTCTAAAAAATAAATTATTTTGTTTTTAACTACGCTCATATTTTATTAATCATTTTCTTGATCCTTGGGGTTTATTCCCAGTGCCTGATCCCATTTTCAAACGCATCTCTAGTACAGTACTCTCTATAATATATAAATATGTATTTTATATATACACACATGTCGCTGGATTGGCGTGCAAATATTGTAGCCAGCTTTTCCGAGACGCCGCCCGGGCTTAATTTAATTTTCTAGCTATTATAACCATGTGCGTGTCAACTTTTGAAGCCAAGCGATTTGCGCTCACGCATACACTGGGAACGAGTCCTGGCAAACTCACACCCACGCATGGAAATCTGTACAAAGCGTTAAAGCTCAAAGCGGCTTCAGTTGCTCTGGCACTCTGGGCGTTGGGAGAAGCCCCCACAGAAACCCCCCTCATACCCCTTTTGTTACCTTCACCAGGACCCAGAAAAGCCCCCCTTTTTACCAACATATGTACTACATTTTGTCTGTCCCGCCGCTGGTTTTGCTGCATTTGTATTTGTTTGTTAGCACTGCCAAGTACTCTAACTAGTCGTCTAAGTACAGCAGCGGGTCAAAACTTTATTTCTAGGATATTGTTTTAATTATTAAAATTATCTTAAAAATAAGATTAAATTGTTTGTTAAATGATTTCAAAATATAAAGCTGCTGATTGAAAATGCTTAGAATATATTATTTCCTTTTTTCTTTAGCAGGACACCATTTTAAACCAGAGAAAATACATCTTTACTTGGTCTCTACTGTAAGGGTGATTGCGAGATTTTGTGTTTGGGTAAGTGTGTGGCAGCGTGGTTGTGAAAATGTTATATAATTACACTTTGCGCATTTTCACAATGAAGTAACAATGTTTTAATTAAACCATTGGAAAGCCAAATAACTCTTGCTGGGGAAATGAGGACCGAAAGACAGAGGGTCAGCATACCTGAACAGTGTGTTGGTGTGTAGCAAGGCGGGGAAAAGCTAGAAACAAAATAAGAATCAAATTAAAAATTGTTAATTACGTGGCTAAATTGGTTTTTGAACAACAAAGATCACGCTGACATAACATTATTTTAAAGAGTATTTTAAGAAATATAGTTTATTGCTTTGCTTAACAATTGTTATCATTATTTTATATTATTTTAATTAAATAAATACCATAGATGACTTCCATTTTATTTGTTTTATAAAGTAAATTGCTATAGCAAAATGTCTAGCGCCTTAAAGAAATCTTCTACAAAATACGCGGAGAGATAAATTAGCCAGTTTTACAATTATCCAGCTCGTAACACGCATAAGCTTCGGATGCCAGGATGCAGGATGCCCAGGATGTTCAGGATGAGCCAGAGAATGAGCAGAGGAGGAACGTAATACTTAGCGCCAAGTGGCAAGTGGATGTGAAGCAGGCCATCCGCCAGCCATATGAATCAACTTGCAGTCATGTTGAGTCAGTCGCTGCCACGCACTGAGACTGCACTGTGCCACCTCCCCCCAAGATCCGCCTTCTCCCGGCACTGCCTTGCATTGCGCAAATTGCGCACGAATCTTAAATTGAATTGTTGAGCTGCTCCGCTTGCAGCTGCTCCTGCCACACAATAACAGTCCCCATTCCCCATCCAGAGCCCAACCCCACTGATGCATCCACCCTGAAACCCACTCGGACCACGCATACTTCAAGTTGCGGCAACATCAGTTTTGACTCCTCTCCTTCCGCTTCTGCAAGCTTCAGTTCAGCGAAGAGATATAGCCTCATATTATATATGTATACATATATGTATGTATATGTTCATATAACATTCGTAGTAATAGCGTTAAATGGTTGCAACAATTTTGACATCTTTAGCACTGAATTATCATGAATAGTTCTTGCTTAAGAGGGTCCTTAGTGAGATAGATGATATAAAACCATTCAAATAAATAAAATTTGGAACCTAAATTTATATAGTTAAAAATATATAAATATAGATTTAATTTTCAGCATTTAATCCTTAACCTTTTTTAATTCATAAATCATAATTTAGAGTACGAATTTCCATACATTTCCAAACTAAGAAACTTAGCTTTAAAATCCAAAAGAAGACAATTATGAATTCCTTAAGCTTATATGCGTGTCTTTTTATCCAGTAACTACTGTACTTAGTGGCTGCCCTAAACTTCTCTTGGCCAAACTCCACCATATTTGAGATGTTTTCAACTTTTGCTGCGGTTGGCAAGCAAAATTGCATTGCCTTTGTCAGCAATGCGTTTGTTTTATCTAATTGCCGGTCCTCGTCCTTGCCCCCCACAATACTGATGTTGGGTGGTGGTGGGTGTGCGTCTGTGTCTGAGGATACATCTAAATTTCCACACGTCGTCTGGCATTAGATAAAGTATCTGCTTATATTATATGTGTGTGCACTATATGCTGTACACATAGTTTATCTTCTTGCCGAGTCTCAGCTGCGTGTGTGTGCTGGTCAACAGCTTTTTACAAATTAGCTGGCTAACGGAAATGCAAACCTGTGGGCCAAAATGGGGGTGTGTGTGTGTATTTTCGCCCTTTCATGCTGACTTGGAACTTCCGGCGTATTTATAATTTATTTCCTTTCTGCCCAGAGCCCGCCACGCAGCTGCTGCTTCTGATGCTGGCCGGCCAACCCCCGAAATACTCCAAAGCCCCCAAAAGTTCTCTGCCCTCTGTGTATATATGTGGCAGGGTTTCGGCCAGGGCCAATTTATTATCCGCAGTTTAATTGGAAAATTCTGATTTCCATTTTAACGAATTAGCACCTGCGACAAGAGCTCTTAATGAGTTATACGGCAGCTCGCTCGAGATGACGTGCGAAAGCGAACAAGAGTGTATTAAGGCGGCGTTATGTTGCAGCTTTGGGGTTACCCATTAAGGGACTTTATGTGCCAAAAAGTATGCTATGAATTTGATCAATAAGGTCCTGGAATATTTTAATATTTAACAAAAGATAATTTGTAAATATTTTAAGCTATGTAAAATTGTTAAAAATATATTTAAAGCGCTTAAAGGCTAATATGCATTAAATTAATTTTCAGACTCAATGCATTCTTTAAGTAATTTTCAAATATTTTAAAGTTCTCTAACCGTAATTTAATTTTCTAACAAATTTTCTATAAAGACTACTATTTCTTTCTCTATAAAATCTATAACAGTTTCTTCTTCGAACATACCGTTGATACTCCTTCTTTCATACTTACTGGCCAAAGCTTTGGGTCTGTAAATTACATTTTTCGGGCTACTGCAGGCCACACGCAAACATATAAATTGCAAGATTTATATGACAAATTTTATTTAATGCATTTTTATGTGCCCTGTTTGTGTCTGTGTGTATTTGTGTGTGTGTGTCTGCGAGAGCATGTCCCTCAGTGCCTCCTGAAAAGGACCCGGAGGACAGTCGGTACTGGTCCTCTTGGTCCTGTTTTATCCAGCGGCCTGAGCCCGTATTTATTTTTCCCATTGCGGCCAGCTTTTTGTTGACCGCACGAGGCTTAAGCCTTTGGCCTTTTTTAAACGCTTTGCAATGTGAAAAATCCTAAAAAATAAGAGCAACAAAACCCAAGGTGGAGGAGGCAAACACACACAAAATTATGGCAGGAAAAAAAAGCGGTCGTAAAGCGATTTATGTATTTACAATTAAATTTGAGGAGAAGTGGGCTTCGATGGCGATTCAATGCAGTTCTGCATAAAGAGGATACGGCTGGAGGAGCACAACTCGTTACCCTGAAAGGTCCTGCAAAATGAATGGAAAGGGGGCGCAAATCGGATTTCCGGAGTTTACTGCATTGTGATGGAGTTACCAGGACAAAGTCGCAAATAGAGAGAACAGAGGGGGGAGTTTGCCTAACTCGGGCCATTCTTCCTACCGACCTCCCCCCACCCCCCTCGATGTAATTATTATTGCCGGATTCCAGTTTTCCGGTTAGTCCTGCTGCTGGTTCTCGGGTGTTTGTGTTCTTGTTATTGTTTTCAAACCGGCGTGTATTTGCCCTTGTTTGGGCTCTTGTTTTATTTGCTCGCCAATACACGGGGGCAACATTTAGTTTCAATTAAAACATTTCAATTTTGCGGTTGAAAAGAACACACACACGAACACACACACTTTCATGGATCCAATAAAAACTCAACCAAGGAAAAATAGTAAAATACAAAAAACAGAAGCGAGAAAAAATATATACAACATGAATATAACCCCAAATTAGTTAGCATGTAATAATTTGACACTTGCACTTTAGAGAGCAAAAGGGGGGTGAAAAAATGTATATATACCACATAGGGAGGAAGTCAGAAAATCCCCCATGAAATGCAGCCAAATGGAAATGAAAAATATACGCAAAAAATGTTGACAGCAATTTAATTAAAAATCTAAAAAATGTCAACGGCCATGTCATCAAAGCATTTCAATTAGCACCCGCATGATTCTGCTGCTATATGTACCTTCTATAACTGCATTTATATCCTGGGGAATAATTAAAACTGTTTAATTTTAAATAAGTATATAAACACAGACTAATTTTCTGTTAATATATAATGTGGGAGAGGCTTTGAATTCAGAATGTTTTAATTCTTTTTTTTAAGAAATTTTTTGTACTAACTTGCAAAAAATATATTCAATGTTTACTTTAAAATCTGTTTAAGAATATAATACAATAAATACATAAATATCGAAAGTTTTCAGAGTCTCTGTCTTGTCTAGGTATTCAACAGTTTTCCTGTCTTTATTTTCACTTTAAATTTGGGAAATGCATATAACTTTTCCTGTATTAACCGCTTCTAGTTTTCTGGATGGAAACTTGACGAAACATAGACACAATGTTCAACTTTGATTGCTTTAACTTGCTGTGTGTGTATGGGTGTGTGTGAAGACACCCACCATCCTGAGCTTATCTCGCCGATTCAGTCGCCGAGAGTTTTTGAGACACAGACAACTCCTTCTGCACTCATCAACAATGTCTCTAACAGATTTCTGATACTTGACCCCAGACTACAATGCACAGGGAGAAATATTGCAGAAATATTTAATTGAGTCAAAACAAAGCAAAAAGTACAAGAGGATCTGCCACCATTTGGCCTAGTCGCTAAGGCATCGAACCTGTCACCTAAGGAGCAAGGGTTTGAATCAAGGATATGCTAAGGATTTCCATTACTTAAACAAAATTTTTTGAAGGCCTATTTAACTAAGAAAATGAAATTTTCAAAACGGTATAATAAAATGCACATACTAAATTTTCTAGTAGTCTAGTCTCATCCAATGAACTTATAGACAAAATAAAGAGACTTTAAGCCTCATCCAATCATGACATTTTTCTGTGTGCATCCATCCATCCACAAAGGACCCTTGGGTGCAGCTTCGTTTTGTTACTTTTGTGAGCTCTCGTTATCATTATCACTGAGAGGAGCCAAGCCAAGACAAGTCAGGGACCCAGGACCCAGGACCAAGACCCAGCGCCATAAAAACAACTAAGCAAACAGTTTGAGTTATGTTTCATACGAACAAAAGGTGACGGGGAGGAGGAGTGGCGAGTCCATCTATCTTAAGAACTCATTATCTGTGGCAAGTTTTTAAGCAAGTTAACTTTGCTTTGTTGCGCCAACCCTCGACCCTCATGTATTTATTTCGAATCAACTCGCATTCGCTCCAACCAACTTCAACTTCATATCTGAAGCTATCAACACACACACACATTTCGTCCGGCCCCTCCTTCGTCCTTTTTTAAGGGCTTCGGCAACGGCTGCTCCTTCTCAGCTGCTTACATTGTTTTCCTTTTACCATTGTTGCGTCTCTTTTGGGGATAAGAAAAACCCGCAATTAGAAGGGAGTAGCAAATTTAAGTGGCCACCAGCCCCATCCCTGCTGCCACCCTTAACTAGTTGTCGTAAAAATAATTGCCCACTACTTAGCAGTCCGAAATGGCCAGCACTTTCCCATCTCCAATCGGATTTTTTGCCCCTGCTCTTTTAGGGAGTTTTCCTGGGCAAATGAAGCACTACTCTTAAGGTGGTTAAGGTGTTAAGATCTAGGAAAACTTTCGATAGAGAGAGCTTACCTCACAGAAATACTACTACTAATATTTAGTATGAATATATCCTTAAATGCTAATAATAGATTTCAATACATGTAACATGTTTTAATCACAGAACTACCCTGAAAGGATTTCTATGTTTTCTACCTTTTCTTGAACCTTCTCTTTTCCCATTTCCCTTCCATAGTTTTCCCACACATTTGTTTACCAATTTGATCGAACAACTCTCGCATCATCGACTAGTTATTACGCCCGCAGGGATAACGAGCATCTCGAACCCAAAGGTGGTTTCCTTGGTCCTGCCTTTGGCTTTATAAATAAGAATGCCATCGCAGCAGAAAACGGAAGGCTGTGGAAACCCTTCTGGCTGGCTGGTTTCAGGGAAGGAGCAGAAGGACTATGAAGATTTTTGGGGCTGGAGTTCACAACCTTTTGAGCCCGTCCGAGCATTTGGATGGGTCGTAGTTCATTTCGCTCTCTTTGCCTTTCCGCTTTCCGCCAGTGAACTCAAACACTTTGGCCCCTTGGCCATGGAGCAGAGATCTGGGGAAGACAATGGTTCCACAATTTGCAGAAAAGTCGCATGTAATAAAAGTGCTGGCTGCTGCTGCTGCTACTGCTGCTGCTCCTGCTGCAACCGAATCGTATCTGTAAGATACACAGGGCCGGGATACAGCCACTGCGAGTGGGGACTACCAGCATTTATATTGTATTTACCTACTTGTTTTTTATTATCTACAAATGCTCTTAGCCACCTTACAGACCCAGTCCCACCCGCTGTTCGTATCTAGTTCTATACGCTCAGCGAAGCTGAAAAAACAAGTCGAGCGTCGCCTGCACTGCGCTCGGGGTATAAATATTTATCTTTTTTCTACTCCTTACACAAGTCCTCCTCCTGTCTTTCCATTTCTATTTTTCTACGATTTTTGTTTCATTTGTTTTTTCATCGTTCACTCTTTGTTTTAAGGCAATCGGAATAGGAATCGGAATCGAAAACAAAATCGCTCTCAGCTCGAAGAACTGCGCCGAGAGGCTGAAAGGAAGGGGGTGAAAATATTGTCTATTGATTGATTGTTTGTTCTACTGCACGGTGCGCATTATTAGATACAATTTATTGTGCAGCTATGTGGAATGGCAGGCGCTGTCTTGGATTATTGTTTATTTTATGACACGTGCCACAGCGGGCTCTCCACCTCGCTCAAGCCCCAAGAAGATCCTGGCTGGGGAGTGCCCGGAGTCCTGACACGCGTTGCGGCCTAAGCCTTTTGCTAATAATGCCAATAACGAAGACGGACTTCGCGGAGAGACAAAAACACTATGAAGTTTGACCATCACATATATTATTACAAGAAGTAAGAAAAAGTCGTATAATCGAAGACGTGGTTACCTGTAAACTTGGTAATTTGTATATCTTTAAAACATAGTTATTTATATTAAAATGTATGAAGTAAACTAATAAATATTTCAACTTTAATCTCTTCTATTTTCTTTAAGCAAACTCTCCTTGTAATCAATATACCCTTAATGCCTATAACATAACTACATAAAACAATATTAGCTATATTTTCTTTAGACAAATTCCCCATGCAACTGAGCAGATATTGGTGGGTGTTCTGAGGGCATGAATAAAGGAACTTCACCCTCTTGTGACCAGCACTCCTAGCTTTCCTTTTTCTTTATTTTTACCCCATAAAACCCTCAGCCCAGATCTGGCAATCTCTTCATCATTTTCAATCTCTATCTCTGTGCTATGCAAATAAAACAAAAAACAGAGTCCAAGAGCAAAGACGTTAGTAATTGTTGTTGTTAAGTTTGGCTTGACAAAGACCAAAAGTTCCCTGGGCTTCAACAGTTGGCATGAGTCCGGGTGACTGTGACTGTGAGTCCTTATGTGCGGCATGTGTGGAAGGCAGCAGGAACAGCAGCAGCAGCAGCAGCTGTACAAGTGGCTTTCCAAATCGTCTTTATCCACGCCCACTGCTCTCCCTTCCATTGTTGCCAACGTCAGTTAGTTTAGTTACTTAATTGAATAGTTTGTTTTTGACATAATCTTTATGGGTCCTTTGTTTTTAATACCCCTCCACGACGCCAGCCACCCACAAGAATGCCCAGAATGTGGCAACACCACCAAATGCATGGCAGAACATTTTCTAGAGGAACCTGGCCAACTTAGGGACGAACATATAGATGTCACACGAGGGCAGGAAACATCGTTAGGCATAAAGGAACTTGATTAGAATCAGAAGGGGAGAAAATCCGATAACAAAACGATGGTAGCCTTGAAAGTTTATTTTAGCAAATCTATGAAAAATTCTTTATAAATAACTTCCATCTCCATAAAACCCAAGCACTCTAAATCACTCTCTAAGAATCTTCTAATAATATTAAATATCAAACTCTAAATTCCGTAAAACTCTGTATTTTAATTGCTTATGTTTTGTTATCTTAACAACTCTTCGCTCCAACCTCTGGCTTACCTTTGACCCCATCCCCTCTACTGACCAAAGTCCTGGCGCTGGCCAGTCATCGCCATCGTCATCACCCTGCTGCTGATGATGACCGGCACAAAAATCTTAGCCCACATGGACGAATGCGTCCATAGAAAAGGCATTTGAAGCCTTCACATTGTTAGGATAGCCCGGTTAGTCAATGAGGTCAGAGAACAAAAGGTCCCGGCCGACCCTTCGAAGGCAGCGCCTATATATCCTTAGCCTTTGAACTAAAACTGAACGCAGCAAATTACAGTTACTGGGGCTTCATCATCTGGGCCCGATCATCGCCATCCGAGCGGCCTCATCATCATCCCGAGGCCCCTTGTTCGGGGTGTGTGTCTGTGTGTGTGTATGTTCTTGGCACTTTAGGCGCCGTCGATGGCAGCTTATTGAGTGGCTTGTAATGTGTTGATGAGGACTGAAGGCGAGTAGGAGTGGCGGGTGGAGTGCAGAGTCCTTGGTTCTCAGGACGCAGGATGCCTCCGTTATTGTTTTATTGTATGGCCACTGCCACTGCCACTGCCACTCCGATGCCGAGGCAGTTGCTGCTGTCGGGGCTATTGAAACTATGCCCTGTGTGTGTTCCTGGTTAATTAATTTCTGAACTGACCAACAAAGGACTGCCCGCCAGGAGGCAGGACTCTGGTCCCATTCCTGCCACGATTAGGACAGAGACTGATGAAGTGGCGCTTTCAAGGGCTTACACGCAGCTTAGCTGCTCATCTCCGACTCCGATTTAGTTACAAATTGGCCGGATAAGGTAAACAATCGTTGCCGCTCTTCCCTCATATTTAATCAAGCTCAGAGCGAGGGCGGTGGCCCAAGGATCCAGGCCCCGATCCTGGGAAATTAGTAAGGTTTCCCCTTCATTTGATTTTATTTCTTGGGCCCCCGCTTATTGAGTTGCTTCTGACCCGGGGCCATGGGTTTTTATGCCCTTCTTGGGTACCTTTTTTTTCTATCTCCTTTGAACAAAGCAAACACCGAAGGGTAAAGGAGCAGGAGCAGGAGCAGCGGCAGCAGCAGCAGGCTGGGGTCCGGCACAAAAGCGCATAAAGTCCAATAAAAAGTGTGCAACAAGGGAGGGCAACAAGAACTATCTTTTCTATAGCCGGCAACTCTCGTTATCTATTTTTGGGCCTCCTGCTCCTGCTTCTATCCTGCTGCTGCTCCTGCCCTTCGTTTTTCCCACTGCACTACTAATCCAGGGCATGAGCTCTGTCCATGGACAGAGCAGGATGCAGAGAGAGCTGGGCAGGACCTGGCATCCTTGTTTGCTTTTGGCTTGTTACATTTTGATTAAAAAACGCCCACGCGCATAAGTCGAGCAGGGACACCGACGGGGCAGATTGATAGAGCCGGAAAAAGCGGAGAGCCAGACACTTTCATACACCCGTAAACTGTCTAGCAATCGAGTCAAATGTTTGACCCACCAAACCTCCAATTCCCCCCCAACCCCCCCAAAAAAAAAATATAAAAGACAAAAGAAAAAATCGGAAAAACAAAGGGAAAATGTCACAATAGTGCAGCCAATGACAAAAAAGAAATGTTAAGTTCGCATGGGGGTGGTAGTTTGAAGTTTTAATTGAACATTTATCAAGTCAATTGGCTATATGTTTCTCACACATGTACCATGGGGGGAGAAGGGTAGCGTCTTTCCTAGTGCCTTACATTTAATTCTGTCTCCAAAATGGACGTCTTTTTGGGGCAGCAATTAAAGGAGATCAAGAAATTTATGTAAGACATGACAAGAGATTGGCTCAGATTGGATATAAGAGCTTGGAGATTCTTTATTTAAGGTGTATAATTGGAAAATATTTATAAAAATATATAAGTATAAAAAATTACAAAATATATTTACATTTTCCCCTTAAACCATAACACATCTTTTCTTTAACAACATGTTTTATCTTAATATGATATATAACATTCCCATAAATCAACCCTCAACGGATTATAAATGTTTATCAAATCTTGTAATTCTTGAAAGTACGACATCTTTGTACTTCTTCCATATTACAAATCACAGTAATATTTAACTAAATAAGAAAAAATCCATAAATCTTACTTAAAACTCTTCAAAGTTCTTTTCCATATTTTCCCATCGCTTCATGTTTCTATTTTTGGTGGTTTTCAACATTCTACCAATTCCAGCAAATACCAAAAATGAGTGAAATCCCTGACAGCCATACCAATCCAAAGGCAAACAAAAGATTTATCAAGTTTTTCTCGGCCAGAGATTTTGCTCTCATTTTGGAGAACAGAACAGATTTTTTGGCCAGTCTCTGCGACTGAATGTGTGTGCGGTATGTGTGTGTGCTCAGTGACTTTTGAGACGGAGCACGAAATCCGGCTCAGCCCCGAAACCACTAAAGTTGGGCGCCCAATAACTGTGATTGTGTTAATTTAAATGTCAGTCAAGTAATATTTTCGCACACACACATACAGAGGGCCAGCGGACGATGGGATCACTGGCCAGGACCTCACCCCACATCGGGTCGGTACATTTGGTACGTGCCTTTTGTGCATTGTGCGGCGGGACGTAGGCGTGGCCGGGGCTAAAAGCGGATAATCTACAAAAAAAAAATACATTTTAAAATTCCTAGCAGGTTCAAAGGAAGTGAAAATGTGTTACTTGTTTGTGAAGCGAGCGGGAATCATGAGGGGGGAGGCATTTCCCCCACTCCCCCTAAAGCTAAGCAGGAGCAAACGCATGTGCAAACGCATGAAATTTCATTGCTTGATTGTCCCACCGACTGTGTATCTCTGTGTGGCTACATAATTTTGCGCTTGAATTCATCTCTGAGCCGTGCCACACTTAGTGGAGCAGGAGCAGGAGGAGGAGGATGAGGTGTAGAGGGGAGGAGTAGAGGCACCTCAATCTCGAGGGACCCGAGGAAGCGGACCAGCGAGCCGCCGCTGCCTGCATTCGTTAGTGAAAGCAAATAGTCGGCATCCAACTGAGGGGGGGTAGGGAGTGGGTCTAAGCCACCCTGTATCCTAGGTCTCTGCTTTTTCAATATTTTGTTGACTTGAATAAGGGAGTTACGGATAAGAAGTGGGGCTTGTAGAGCTAAAATATACACATAAGTAGGTCATAAAAATATCTATTAGATATCAAAAAAACAAAAGCATTTTATAGAGCTCGGAAAATGGAAAATTCTTATTTTTAAATTTTAGTAGGCAACTTATTTATAATTAATTAACATAATTATTTTTTTAAATTAATATTTTAAAGGTTGTTCCATTTTACCAAGAGGTTTTATTATAATTCAATGAAAATACTTTAAGGAATATCCAATATTTCAATCTTTTACTTCAAAATAACTCAAAAAAATATATCTTAATTCAAAGCAATAACCAATCGGTATCATCTAAGCCTCAGCAATAAAATTCTTCAAATAATTTTCTGCACTTCACATTGTTGAGGGCAATTGTAGGACAACAGCAGTGGAGTGGCAAAAGACAGTGGAGGGTGGTTGGACTCAGGGCTCATATCCCGGCGGAGCGTACCCGGCGTATGCGTGATTTTTTTATATATCTTTCTTTTTTCTCCTATGCTCACCCTGCCTGCTCTAGCTATGCTAATTCAATTTTGTTTGCCTTGTCTACACGCCATGTAATGAGTAGCGCAAACAGCGGCAAAAAGATAATGATGGCGATGATGATGTGCTCGCAATTCCCACCCCGGGGCCGGGTGGCTGTCCTGCCACGTGTCCTGGCCCCCAGACCGGGTCACGTGCTCCGGGTTCCGTGTCGGACGTCCTTCGTTTGGGCATCTGGCGCTCATCATTTTTTTACACACTAATGCATATTTATTTTTAATTAAAAACTTATTAAAAACTAGTTAAGCATCAACTGCAGCATTTTTAATTACGTTCGACAAAAGCTTGAAGCTGGAACCGCCCAGGCTCCTCTCTGGTCCGACCCTTTGACCCTCTCCTTGGCACTCTCATCAATGCAAAAGACGTTTGCATAAAGCTCTTCAAATGAAGCGCCCAGCGGAGAAGCCTCAACCCCGGAACTCTTACCCTTTGACGCCGATCAGCACAGTGGAATGAGGCGTTATGCCCAGGAAATTAAAAGACACAAATGAATGGACATTGGATGTTTTAACCAAAAGCAATGCGTAGTAGCATCCTTTGACTGGAAATATAAAAGATTTGTAGTCTGTCGTATTCATTTTGAAAGCAAAAAACCCATTTAAAGACAGAGTTTCTTTTACAAAAGTTAATAAGAGATAAATACCTTATATCTTCGAAATAAACTGATTAAGCCCTTGATGGATACAGATTGATCCGCGCTACATAAAGCTCCTTGCTTGGAATCATTCAACTAAACTTTCACTCTCCTCCGCTAAAGGACACAATAAAAAATGCGTTCCTCTAGTTCTAGTTTCGATGGACAGCTGTCCTAGTCTTTGGTCTGTGGCTTTTGCCAAACTTTTGTCCACTGTGACCCGCGGGTGCTGGGCTGACCCTATTGACTCATCGTTGATGGCTCGTCCGGAGGCTGCCGCTTTTTTGCCTGCTGCATAGATTTCAATGGTTCAACATTTGCCTTTGGGTGGCGTTGCGTCATCGGTTCCCCCTCTGCCTCCCCCCCGATACCCCCCTCTCTCCATTATATTACCCTCTGGCCAACAAATTTGCATTGCTGATATTGAAAGTTTTTTGTAGCTGGCCGCAGTATTCTCTGCAAACTCTCCCTCTCCGCGCCTCGCATCCTGCCATCCTTTTTGTTGTCTATGATTTATGTTGGTTCGTTGTGTGGGCGTGGCACGTCTGCATGCTCTGCGGTTGCGTTTTTAAGGCTGACGAGCAGCATCCCCGCCGATGCCACCGGACGGACGACCCGATCCCTTTGCAATTGGAATTCAAAGTCCTTTTTGGTTTGGCAATTTTGTAAGCGAAATTGCCGCTGTCTCGTTTTTCTGCGTTTTCATTTTCATCGCTCGCCTCGCATCGCTCCTTCTGTTTTTTTCTATTTCTGCTGCGCAGTTATTAGAAGAAAATGTTTTCCACTTTTTCCCCCAGTCGCAGGCCCAGTAAAAGTCCCAGGACCCGGGGTCACAGTTGGCCAGGGTTTTTCCCTGTGTGTGATGAGGGTCCTTCCTCCGCTCAGGCTTCTTTCAATTTTCGCTGGGGCACTTTTTTTGTGCGAGGGCTAACAGGGTTGACATCTTGCGCTGGGAATTCCGGTTTCCGCTGCAGTTTTCTTTGAACCGACGCGTATTTCCCACTCTTTGGCCTCTTGTTGCATTTTTTTGGGACACTATTCCGGGCCAGCTTTTTGGGCATATTGCAATCAGAGATGGGCGAGAATCTTTAAAAAGGATGCTACTGGAAGGGAAGGAGTGTAAGCCCAAGCTAACACCGTTTTTAAATATTTTAAAATTAAATTATTAGAGAAAGAAGGCCAGAATTTTTAATTCAGTTTATTTAAGAGCACCTTTATGGACCTTTTATAAATCATTAATAATTTATGTGCATTTTGTATTTTTTGAACAATGGAATTAATTCAAATATACATAGATTACATCTTTCATAAATCCATTATTAAATTAATATTCTTAAAAACCTATGTGAATTGGGGAAATGTATTATTTATTTCTATTATATTTACTACTGTTATATTTACTACTGTTAATCCTTTACTTTCAGAAAGGAAAATCCAATCAAAAATATCTTCTATCCTATTAAGAATTGCTCTTATTAACTTAACTCTTTAATTTAAAATGCAATACAATCGCTTAATTGTTTCCAATAAAAATCCCTAAATATATATAGCATTAAAAGGCTATAGTATTCAATCATACAAGCATTAGAAAATGCTTGAATTGTGGCCACAATTTATCTATTAATCCCTCCCTTGTATGGCTCATAATAATCTGCGATGCCTTTTTCTCTCTTTTTGTCCGGCCTAATTCCATTTGTCAGAGCTATAATATTTATGTATCTGGCAATTCAAATGGCCATAAATCAAGCACTTAAGGCCCCCGGCACCCGGACCCCATGCCCAAACCCAATGGACTCCTCCTCCTCCTCGATTTACCAAAAATATTTGGAACTTTCAGAATTATTCAGTTTCTTCAATTGAACCCTGAATACGTTGAATATTATTGTTGAGTATAATGCACGAATCGGACCTTGGCATATTTCGCTTGGCCATTTCAGCTGCATAAGCATGGCATGTCTATATGCTTATGGCTTGTGTATATATATATATATATATTTTTGATGCCACTTGCTGATTTCACAGTTGAAGTGCTGCTCGAAAGCTGGCTGGAAATTAAATGGCAAAGTCAGAGGCAAAGGGCCGACAGCAAAGTTTCGCCGGCACTTGCTCGCATATTTTGGCCAGCAAACAGCTGACTCTGACTGCCATTTGGTCCACTTTTTCATGCTATATATTTTTGTTATTTTTTTTTTGTTTGTTGTATGGTATATATGCGACCCAGCTAGAGCTGGAATAGCAACAAAAAGCGAAAGCTTACACATAACTCGTCCTTCTTTGTCGCTTTTGCACACTCGGCCCGCGGCAGTCCACCTCCTTCCATGTGTGTGTTTGTGTGTCCTGTCTGTCCTGGCTCTGTCTGTCTGTGTTATAAAAAGGTTTGTGCTACATTTACATTATGGCGCTTGAGCAACAATAACAAAAACAAACGGCATAATCTACAAGAATAATTGAAGAGCACATTCTCAAGTGGGAGATACTTGTATACCCTAAAAATGTTCATTAAACCAATTTATGTTTGAAAAGATTAGAGGATTACAAGAGAAGGAGATCAAGATAGGACCTTCTGGGGGCAAATGGATAATAATGTAGGGAAGTGTGCAATAATAAGTGAGTTTTACCTAGAATTTATATTTAATATTCTTTAGTCGAAACCCCTAAAATATATATAAATTAATTGCCAAAAATTACCTGTAAGCGCCTTTATAAAAACATGAATTATATTTTTTAATGTTTATTATTTATAGTTTATTAAATAGATTCAATTAAACCGCAGAATTAAATCCATTCTTTACAATACTGAAAACCTTCTCTTAAGTCAAGTAGCAGACATGCAGCAAAACATTGTTTCCATTCTATCAAGACACCTTATTGATATCGGTTCGAATATATTCTGAGCTATATCCCTATTCGTAAGCAGTAACTACTTAGGCAATTCAAATATAACAAAAATCCTTACTTCAGCTGATATACCCTGAAAATCCTGGCATAGTGTGCAAACAACAAATAGTCGCCTTTGGCTTGGCAGTCATCTCGGCTCAGTGTGGTGCACACACCCTTCACACCTTGCCGTGCCCTTTGCCCCGCCTCCTCCTGCTCCTTTCTGGCCCCCTTTTTTTTTGGCGGGCATTACAAAACTTTTGCCTCGTTTCGGTGTGCGACTGTGTGTGGGGAGGAGTGTGCTTGTGGCAGGCTCAGGGATCGCAGACATACATAATTGAATGCTTGAAAAAGGCAGGCCGACAACAGGCAAAAGCAGCAGCAGTAGCAGAAACAGCAACAGCAACAACAACAGCGACAGGACCTCCTAACATCCTGGCCATGTGTCTGGCTGTGCTTTGGCCTCCATTTTGAGGCCTGCCTCTGCTCCAGCTGCGGTAGTGGTGGTGCATTGCTTTGGGCCAAAACAAGGAATGTTACAATTATGTTCTCTTCACACTTTTCAGCAATTTATGTTTGGTATGTGAATCGGCCCTTTTCCCGCTCTGCCGCTTAGCCACAGCTTGACACTTGAAAACGGGGGCCCCACAATAATAATAATAATAATAAGGACACAACAACAATGGGCCCATGCTTAGTTGGCCTTCTTTGGACGCTCTGAGGACTGTGGCCTTTCGGGCCGTTTGCAATTATATTTTTCCCTCTGGTTAGTTATTGTATTTATGTCGCTTAAAAAACCTTGCAACTTTTGGCCATGATTTATGCCTTTGGAATTGGATTTTCTTCTCTCTTTCGCTCTCCGCCTAAGCTTCTCTCCTCACACCCACACAGCCGAGCTCCCTTTTGTTTCTGGGCCCTTCTTTTGGGCGCAATTCTCTTGGCCCGGTCGGCCTCATTTTCCTTTTTGCGGGGGTTCCCTCGCTTTCAGCCTGCGTCAACAATAATTCATGACAGGAACACAAGTGGCAACAGTTTGTCAGCGGGGCGTGTGCAGCTTTAAGTCTCCATCGCTAGTTGGCATGGCCTTTAAAATGCCACCCAAAGCCGAAAATCAAAATGTCTGGCATATGAAATCACGTCTGTGTTACTACAAAATGGAAGGAAGAATGTTTGGATGCTAGTACATACTAAGAAAATTTCTAGAAAATTTAATAAATGAAATTAATTTTATATTGTGTAAAAATCTGTAACCCTCTTTTGAATTTTCTAAGATTGTTTACTGTAGTCTTGTGGCATTTACTTAAAACCACTTCTTTAAACAATTTGTTCTATCTTCCAAACACAGCTTTGACGACTGACACCACCTGTCCTTTCGGAACTATCCTTGCCTCATTCCGCCCATACTTGTGGTCGACATGGTCAATGCAAAGGATATCGATGTAGGCTCTGTCCTCTGTCGAAGCTAGAGCTCGGCTGTATTTCAGAGACTTTTTTAACCCTCCAGCGTTACGTTATACGTTTCGAATACGTATCAGCTGTCCCCATTGGAAGGGCCAGAAAAGGGGAACAGTGGAGGTGATTCAGAGCGAGGAAGGCGTGACTAAGTGAGGGGTGGCTCCTCCGCTGATGCTCGCTCGACTGCACTGAAACACACAATGGAGTTATTCCAACGGAAAAACACATGCACTTCCGTCGATGTTGACAGCCCGATGGCGGGCTCAACTGGAGGGGATTGGAACGTAAACTGAGGAGGTGCACCTATAGCCGGGGGTAACGAGTGAGATGTTGGAGGCATCAGCAGAGAAGCCATCATGAGGACATGGAGGAGGAAATGTGGTGAAGCACCAGCACAGCCAGCCAGTAATTGAAGCATATGGAGTTGAAGCCCAGGAGAAAATACTTTAATATTGTATAAAGCTAAATGGATTTTTACAAATAATTTAATTAATAAATATTTTAATATTCAATTCACCAAACTCAAAGATAACTTATTTCTATAAAAAAATAGTTTATTTTTACCTTAACTTATGTACGCTAACTTAATTCTGTTTTAATTATAAGTAAACAAAATAAAGTTTAGCTTTGTTGATTAATTTTATACCATTTAAGATAGCATCCTTTAATTTCCGGTTTGATCTGCCAATTTAGAGCTTTCCTTGCTAACATAGATCCTTGAGTAGCGGGTTTTAAATGGCCACCATTAAGGATAATTATTGTTTTGAGCTGCAGCTCATTAGAGGGTCGCCTCGACCTCAACTATCACACTTCCTAGAGCCACCACTAGCTCCAATCCTAAGCCAACCGGAACCGCCCCCTTTTTACGTTCCATATAGAGCGTGGCAACCTTCCAACCTTCCCAGGGCAAGGCAACTCGTAAAATGCAAATAATGCAACCAGCATCGGGAGCAGCAGCAGGAGCAGGAGGTGAAAAAGGGGTCCTTTTTAGGGGTATTCGAAATTCGGTGCCGTATGACGTCGCAGAGACTATCGCAAACGATGCTAACTGCGACGGCAACTGGCAGTGACTGCCACAGCTTTTCTTTCTCTCCTCGGCCACGTTTCCCGTCCTCTGCTTTTTAGTACTAGAAGATTTTTCATATTTTCTGGCTGCTGCTGCTGCTCAGCTCCAAAAATGAAACCGAGCATGCAAAACGAGGCGACGAAGATGCAGTCGCCAAAAGCGAAGGGCACACAGCCCGGCGGAGTGACGTGGAGCGGGGGCCACAGTGAGTGTGAGTGCAGATTAATGGATGTTGATTTTACAAATTCAAATGGCAAAAATATGCAAGCAAGTGTAAGAGATGCTATGCACTGAGAGAAATGCAAAAAACTTAAGTTAACAAATCTAATCGCAGGGTAAATATTAGGAACAAATTGAAACAAAAAAGTAAATCTATGCGTCTGGGGATATGCCCCCTTATATAAGTTTCTGGGTGACATTTCAAGATCCCTAAAATGGAATAAAAGTGCATACATAATTATTCTTACTTTATTTTAAGTATTATATATATGCTCACTACCTTTTACTTTTGACTATCCTTTTAAAAACAAACCCAAGTCTTTGAGTGTAAATCCGAACTAGGATGCGAGCTGCTAGTGTGACTGTGTCTCCTCGATTCCCTACCACCCCCCTGACTCCCCTTCTAAAGCATTCAATTCCGATTCCGAATCCGAAGCGAATCCGGGCTCCCAGTGCTCCTCCATCGCAGATCTCTCTGCCGCGCTTGGCATTGTTGTCGCAAATGCGATAACTTAGCTACCAATATGCGTTGACTGCCAGCAGTTGGGGCAGGATAGCATGGAGGCCGGCAATGCTGCGAATCCGGTGGAGTGGCAGAAGGAGTTCCAGGAGGATTTGGATGCAAGCTTTCTGGCCAGGAAAATGAGAGGAGGAGCCGAGAAAGAGGAGCGTATAACTCACTGCACGCATGAGTGTGGGTGAGCGGCAGCATATGCACGGCTGCATTTGTCAGCGAAGCACAAAAATGAGACAAAGTGACGCAGGCTGGCTGCCGCTCCTCGCAACTTCTCCTCTGAACTCCTTGCTGCTCCTACCAACCGCCAGTGCCGATGCCAATGGCAGTGCCAGTAACTTGAGCATAGAAATAAATGCGCATTTATGGCTGGCAATTCAAAAGTCTTTAAGATTTTCACATTCCATGCATTGTGTGTGTGTGTCTCTGCCAGGGACAGAAGTCGGACGGAGCTAGAGTCATTTTTTTATGCACGATACCCTGGAGGATTTTAAAAGTGAAGGGGGCATAATGGTAAATTATTCTATTATATTTTAAAGTTAAGTAAAATATTTAAAAGTGCTCAAGATAAATATTTCATTAAAGCAAATGGTTTTCAAATATATTTATGGATGAATAAAAAAGTATAATAGCTAAGATAAAGATAGTGTCTAGAAACATTTTAATTTATATAAAAAAAATATAAAGGATACTCCATATTCGATCCCATTCATATCCTGCCACTCAGAGCCCCCTCTTTTACACCCGCTGGTGCCGCCGCTGCTGGGACTGCGTGCAGTGCACATAAATCGAGATCCGCACCTTCCTTGCCATTGTCAGGACACGAGAGGATGGCTTCCAGTTCCAGTGCCTTGGTGCCTTGGTTGCCTTGGAGTTTGGCGGTCCGCCTTGGCTTTCTCCCGGCTCAAATGGCTCCTAGAATTTCGAAGGCGAAGGCGGTGGCTCAGCTTGGCTGGGTTAGATAGCGATAGCGATGGCAAGTGGCATGACTATGACTTGGAGCGACATTGTGCGATATGATAGCGAGGGCGGAGCGGGAGGGACCGGGACGGAAAGGCGCTTTTATTGTCGTTGTAAATCGTTGCCGTACGTTTCGGCATTAATAAAAGTTAGCAAATAACTCGACAGACCGAGATAGAGCATGGCGCGCGATGGCCGCAAGTGAGGCGGCGGGTTTCGGTTTTCATTTTTATTGTGCTCGTCATCAACTTGATTGTTGATGACTGCTGCCTCCAGCTGCCGGAGCCGGGCTCTCTCCGAGTCCTCTGGGAGCCCTGTTCCAGGACCTTCTACTCCCGGAGGCCGATATGCATGCCGGGCACAAAGAAATTGAGTAATTTGTTGGGTCAGGCGGTCAGCGTTGTGGTTTGCATAGCCAAACAGGTTCGCTTTTCACTCGTCCCCAGGCCTGTGTACTCATCTCCCATCCTCCTCCGTCCCATCTGATTGATGGCTGGCAAGGACTTGAAGGACTAGCAGGAAGCCAGGAATAACTGCATTCGAATTGCTGTTGTATGTAGCTGCAGCTGAGCACGGAAGGGGTCTATGGACACGTAGCCAACTTAGATGAGATTCTGCAGTCCTAATCTTTTCAACTCCCTTTCATCGCAGTCCTGGCTAGCTAAACGTTCTGTTAAGTTGACCATTTCTACCATAATCTGGGTAGTTTCTGGAAGGCAAATTGAAAATTTCAATTACGGAAAGCAAAGAGGAGCACAAAATGGAATCTGTTCTTTATTTAGGTAATAATATTTTCAAAGGACAACAGGTTAAAAGCTATTTAGTTTTTAATATGATGGTGAAAGCACCTTCTTTATAATTTATTTCATATATTTTAATAAAAAACTATCCTGATTTATAAGGACTGACATTGTTTGCCTTTTTCCCGTTCTTGATTAAGCAATTATTTGCCCTTTTTTTACTTTCTCAATTTTCAAATGCTATACTGTTTCGATCAGTTGCTGTCACTGGGTCCTCTGTCTGTGTAACGTGACCCTAGATAAGCCGGCACGCACAGACGCCTTCCGTCAGCAGCCGAAGGACTCGAAATTGCAAACACACAATCTCCTAGGCGAAATGAGAAAACAACGGCGAAAAAGGCCAAGGCAAGGAGCGGCCTGGCTCCCAGGTGAAGTCAGCAGCAAATAGATTAGGCAATGAATTGATGCATACCTGCCAGACAAGCAGGATGCACGAAGGACACCCCAGGGATGGCGGGGACGCCTAAGGAGCCAGGACCAAGCAGAGCAGCCGAGAGTTGTGATAACCAAAAACCGCAAGAACCGGCAAGAAGTTGCCTCGAGGAGCAAAAGTCACAGCCAGAGCTGCATATTGAGCAGAGCCTGATAAAGGGCTTTGGGCTCCGCCATGAAATTGGTTATTTTAACTCTTGCACTTTTTGTTCGCCTCAGAGTTGGACTTGGCTTGGAGTTGGTGGCTTCCAACTAGCAAGTTTCCTGTGGCAAAGCCAGGGCCATGTAGATATGCAAACACCAGAGGAAAGGTGGCATCACCAGCAGCAGCAGCAGTCCAAGATTAATGGGAAAAGGAACACGACGAATTCGGGAGCGGGAATAACTCAGATCTTTAATGAAGGAAAGCTTAAGCTTCAGCTTCAGCTTTAGCTTTTCAAATGACATCTCGTTAGCGCTCAAGTGATTCAACAGAATGCTTAACATGCCTAATGTCATCTGACACACAGCGCTCAAATTAATAGCCAGCCACTTTTCACCTGACCAACCAACCACCCAACGGCTGGCTTTCCCCCGGAAAATTCCTACGCACAATGAAAATGTTACGTCGCGTTACATTTTCCCAGCGACATTGCGCTGTTCTTTCGGCTAATCCCCTACAACAACAACAGAAGGAGCAAAAAATATATAAAATAGGACGGTAAGAGGACTCTCAAGTACGGAGCGTTTATAACAGAGCCTTAACAATTCCACGTAATAAATGGCCACGACTTGGTTCAGGAGTGGTTCCTGGTTTCGCCGATTTTATGCGTTTTTCCCTCTATACAGTACTTGGCAATAAAATGTGAAATGCGAATGCCAAATGTAAGCAACTTACACATATGCACTGGGCGAAAAATTAGTGAAGATAACTACATAATTATGTAAAGGGAATTTGGAAATAATAAGAATAAGAAAAGTTACATGGATTTTATAAATACTTATTTTTAATCACGGTATTTTTTAAGAATTAATTTTTAAATATTTATTTTAATATAATATCATTTGTTACTAAAATAAAAAGTAATTTAAAAATATATTTTGAGTTGACGAAACTCCCTAAAATCTTTTTTACATAAATCATTCTGTTTTAGGACTAAACTGTTTCCTTTTTTGTCCTCATTAAAAAGTAATTTTGTTATTTTAACATTGGTGTTTCATATCAATTAAATGCTTAAGCTTGAGTTATAAATATTGATATACCAAAAGATAGTGAAAATCAGCTAGTCAGTTATATTTTACAGATAATGTTTTTATGTATGAAAATCAGCACAGGAACGTATTTAATTTTTTCTAAGGATACTGATAATTAAATTATTCTCCTTCAAATTCCTAGTATACATTTTATCCCAGTGTACTCATCCGCACACACACACACACAGTCATACATGTAAAGGAGAGCCGGCCATTATGACTAATGGTTGACATTTAACTTAATCTGCTTAAGATGATTATTGAAAATGAGTGCCACTTATGCCAAATGTTGCGTCATAAATATTCATGCACTCTCCACTCGGAACGAAGCAGAAGCCGTCCAAGGAGTAGGCGTGGCTGCGGAGGCTGCAAGGAATGGGAATGGGCAGAAGGGAATATGGGGAGCACTCGCATTTATAGGAGACGCCGCTGCTAATAGAAAGTCGTCTTTGCAGCGAAAGGCATAAAAACTTGCCAACATGATTTATACATAAATATACGTTCACGGATTCCCCGCACCCGCAAAAAGCCAAAGCCAACATAATGCATATGTATGCCTCGTATTTATGTATATTTTTATGCCCTCAAAAAAAAAAAAAAAAAACAAGAATAAATAAAACTCATTTCGAATCTCTCAGTCCACAGTGCGTTTGCGTGTGCGTGGATTGGAGTGCGTTGAGTCCAGAATTTGATTTATTGAAATCTGGCATATATTTTACAATTTAGCGGCCATAATTCATTTTGTCGGTTTTGGCGATGCGCTCCCGCTCTCCGAGTGGAGTGGAGCATTAAGATATGCATATGCAGCCCGACACCGATGATATACAATGGGGCTTACACACTCTCAAGCGATCCCAGATGCAAGGGGGAGGGAATTAACAGGCCGGCAGTGGAGATCCCACAGATTATTGGAATATGGAATATGTCTAGGATGGGAATACCAGCCGATGCAAAAATCATTAGGAATTAAAAACGAGACAGCTTTAAGGGCTGTATAAAACAGTGCACCAAATATATAAATAAATTTGAATAAATACTTCCTTTATTTTAAGTCTAGCTAAAGTTCTTGGAGGTGACCCATGAGAAGTTTAAAAAAAAATGGCAGCAATGCTAGAAGATTATGAATTCACTGATTTACTCTAGTGATGGCTTAATTTTGAATATTTTTATTTGTTTTCCTAGAATATCGTTGCCAAAATATGATCCAAAGAGCACGTATTTTTGAGCTCAGTTTCTTTAATTAGCATTTTGGAACCTCGAGATTTATTGAAAAGTATTGGCCAGCCTTGGTTTAGGACACTTGTTAGATTTCGGTTTCGGGCACTTCTTCGATTTAGGTTTGGGACAAGCTTTAGCGCCCATTGTCTTCGAGCATTTATCGACGTTCCTCGGCTTTGCACACCTCTTTGCTTGTGGGGCCTTCGATTTGTAGTAGCGGTGCTTAACAAGATTTGTACAGACTTTATCACAGGCCCTTCTGATGGCGCCGCTACTGACTTCACCGAAAAGGAGGCGTTTGACCGACGGAGATACCGTGGTGTCTGATGTGGCACTGGTACGGTTGCCGAGATCGTCTTTCTAAGAGAAGAGTTTATAAATGAATAAATGTTTTTTAAATCAATTTAGAATTAACTTACTGTAGCGTACATGGCTCGGTCACGTTTGGACATTCTAAACCAGTGTTCCCGAGCTTCATCCGCTGCATTTGCGGTCCACTCATCTAGAAAGCGGTCAAAGCCAAGATCATCGACCCCACATTTGGTGCCGCTGATCGCAGATGGTGCAATGGATTTTAAGCTTAGGTTTGATTTGGAAACTTTAACCTAAAGTATAAGAAATTCATGGGCTGCTTTAAAAGCCAAACATAAAATAGCACTACTTACCGGAGAGGACATTCCAGACGACTTTGGTCCTTCAGTTTCCAATTTCGGCTCAACGCAATCCTCATCCGTGCAGCTCTGCTGGTAGTTCTTCACGAAATCAACAAAGCCAGTATGCAGTATCTTTGAATCTGTGGTCTCAAGCCAAATACTCTTCTTACAGTCGTTATTATTTGAATTACTCATGATGCTTAAATGAATATACGCTTGAAAACGGATAACTTATACTGGAAAATTTGTGTAATAAAATTGAAAAGTTTTATACAAAAACGCGAGAGCTGAAAAACAAATTTTTTACCGAGAAACTTGTGTTCTGTTAGATTTAATGATTTAGAATGAATGTAGATTCAGTTTGGCATCATTACAAAGGGAAATTTCAGTTCGAATTGAGAGTCATCGATTACTTGATGGAGTTAATATATTTATATAGATGATACGATTTAATAATGATTTATTTAGAATTTTTAAGCTTACATTCCTATTTTAAACTAAACATATTTTAAATTGCATTTGAAATTTAATCAAAAACTGTGGCTCATCCGGCGGTGACCGAATCCCTGGCACCCTTTTTGCCTGCCGTGCTCCCATCCGCTCCTTTCGCTCTGACGCTCAGCCAACAGCTGTTTGCTGGAGACCCCTCCAGGGGTCGCAAACGGGTTCGGAACCGTATCCGGGGTCGGGGTCCCTCGGCCATATTGCACTTGCCAGAAAGCCGTGGTGCCGGGGTGCCAGGACCAGAGCCCGGCTCGAGGGCGTAGATTTCGGGCCAGGCCTGCGGTTATGTTAATGAGCTTGCACACAATTAGCAGCTGCTGCTGATGCGCGGCAAGCAGGCGGGGATCGGAGCAGCGGAGGCACTCCAAACGGTTTCCATGTAGTGGCATTTGTGCTTGTCACTTCAATTATGGTAAATATTTAATGCAATGGGGGAGGCTGCAGAGGAGAGCCGGGGGGCTGAGGCCGCAGGGCGTGACCATATAATAATCAACGCAAAATCAGTTGCGCATTCTAATAAATAAATAAATAATCCTGGTCCTTGCTTTAATTACAGAGGACGCAAAATTAAATTGAAAATAAAATGCCGCAGATTGTGTTGTGGGAATGGGAGGGGACAACTGGGATTGGCCAAAGGATAAAGGATACCAAAGGCCGTATTAGGGCAATTGATATGCAATGCTCTTCAACATGCGCTTTACATCGAAATGTTCAATTAACTTTGTATGTGGAATTAGCGTCGGATTGTTGTTGAACTGTAGCTAAAATGTTTTATTATTTATGTGGACTTCCCAGTTGAATCAATTTTAAATTAATTTCCAATAAAGTCTGTTTACGATGCCAATTGTGAATTCAATTATTTTCAAACAATTGTCCTATCTTTTATTGAAATAAGTGTTTTGGTAAGAAGATAATTATTTACTTATTTGATTACTTAATAAATATAAAAACATTTTACAAAGATCACGAATCCGTGGGCATTCCCCAGTCGAGCATTTGGATTTGATTTTTTCCTCTTCGTGCGATACTTCGATAAATTGCATTTGCAATTTGCATTTGAATATTTCAAACACGAACCTAAAACCGCTAGCCAGCCAAGTTGCTATGCAGTCAGCCATGGCCTGGCATCATTTGAGCTATCGAACTGAAAAATGTCCTTTTAAATTACAAAATTGCAAATTAAACTGCAGGACGAAGAGAGTCGCAACAATCAGTTCGCAGTCTTTGTCCTCCGTCTGCTGCTCGGTCACATAATTCAATTCCAGACGAAATACATGCAATTTCTTTTGCCAGAAGAGAGCACAGCAATACATAAGTAAAACATAATTGAATTCAAATTTGTGCAATCGTAAGTAACTAAGATACAATTATGTACGTGGCTTGTCTGCTACGTTCTCTATTTCCCTCTGCCAGACGCTTCAGTCCCCAATCGCCCGTCTCCTCCTCGGCTGACGACTGTCAACTCTCGTCATGACTACATTTTGACACACAATTGAAAGGCACTGAGGACACACGCACACTGCACACACACACACTGGCACACACTCACACCCCCTGCCCGGACTGAGGGCTCAGGACTCGAGCAGACAATGAAACGTAATCACACTAATGGCTCCAAAAGCAATGAAGCGCACGTAATTGGTAAAGAGCTCTCTAGTAAGCGATGTAGGAGTGTTGAACACCGCTCTGGCATAGTGCAGTGCTGCATAGTGCATTGGTAGTAATAGTGTTGCAAAGTGCTTTGGTTAACCGAAAAGGATTCTGGCTGCACCCGATCCTGAATCTGGTATGAAACCCTCTTAATCGAATTAAGAATTCATCCTAATGTTACTTTTCCTCAGACTAAAAAAGAGATAAAACCATAAATAGTATTTAATTAAGAATTCTTTATAAACGTAGTTTACTGGGGCTTCAAAAATTGATCCTTTTGAAGGATAATCCATATACCGCTTCTTGTTTTAATAATTTACATAAGGGTTTCAATATGGTGACATCTTAGTTACTAAACTTCATTTTGGTTAGCATTTGGGATGTCGGAAAAAGATAACAGCTAATAAATACCTTTATTTACATTCTTTTTTTGAAAACTTTAACTGAACCCGAGGACCAATAAAATCCAATAAAATTCAGGTGCTTGACTTGTTCCGTTATGGCTGCCAATCAATAAACACAGCTGACTATTGTGTGGCATGCATCTGTCTCTATACCATTACTCTGCTGATTGCAATCTACAAACGGTGAAATTTCCTTGAAAATCACTTGCACCGTAGCACCGAATTCCACCCACAATATTACACCCACTGCCACTATTACTCCCAACTTACCCACACACACTCGTGCCCAGATCTATTATGTAGAACACGCTTTTGTGTCGCTATATTGGTTAGCTTCGGTGGTTGGTGGTCCTGCAGTTTCAGAATCTGCCACACAACGAAAAAAATTAATTAATTAATAATATTTTATATTTTTTTTAATAATCAATTTGAAAAATTATATCAAACTAAAATATCAAACTAAAATAACAAACTTTGCATAATACAATAAATACAATGAAACACTTTACATGTTTCTCAGGATTCCTTCTGTTTGTTTCGAAAATTGGACTCTTAAAAATAGGCGATTAATTTTACTACTATTTAAAAATATATATATAAATTCTTTCTATAATATAGGCTTAATTTTCATAAGCAGTAAAATAAAAAGTATTCTCATTTTAGTTTTTCTTCGTGTATCCTCTGTGTCCTGAAGAGATTCGGGTCCCCGCGGGGCTGCCGATGCGTTGCATTTTCGTATAGCATAGTTTCTGGGGCGTAAGCAAAAGTCGTTGACGCTCGTTACCATTACCGCACCGCACCGCCCACACTCACACAGTTGCAGAAATGATGACATGTGATGTGATGTGAAGAAACCTGCGTTCCAAAGAAATGCAATTACATGTTACCGTCGCTTTCTCCCTGCACTAGGTCCGTATGTGTGTGGGTGTGCGTTAATGCGAATACCCGTGTGTGTGTGTGTTTTATTAATGAGTTGAGTTTCAGTTCGAGTTTGAGTCAGGACGAGAGTTCGGGTCCTGTGCTCCTACGTTCAGAGCTCTGTAAAGTTATGTCCCCAGCAAAGTTGCAACTTTCGCAGCGGCATATTGAAAAATGATGCAAGTGTCTCCATTCTCTTGCTTTTTAATGCGAAAATGAGCGACTGTCAGTGGGATAGATGGATAGACGAAGAGCAGGGAAATTGGGTAAGTTGTGCACAGAAGAAAATTATAGATGGGTTCACAATTTGTAGATCAATCATAAAGACATTTATTCGGAAAACATATGGTATTTGAAATCCTTTTAAAGGATACCAAAAAAGGTCCTTTTACAAACTTTTTACTCTTAACGTTTTTCCTTTTTCTAGTGATTCCAGGGATTAAGTACATTATCTTTTAGCTACAATATTAAGTAATATTAAAAAACAATTAATGTTTATTACACAACAAATGTAATATTTATTTAAACAAAAATATCTGAGGCCTCCTTCTGTGAGCTTTAAATATTTTTTATTTTTGAAGTGCATTCGTGCACGGCTGCTGTGATGGAAGAGAAACCCGTCCTGGTGGGGGTAAAAATTGGTAGAGTAATGAAAAGTTTTTGCTGCTGCTCCTAAAGAATCTCGAGAAATGTCGTGTGTGTGGTAAATTAAAAATCAATAACTCATTTGCCAAACGTCGTCAGGCAAAGTAACACAAAAGTTGTCATAACCAATAACGGCAACGATCATCAGGACCTCAGATAACCATCATGATGAAGATAAGGGGCTTAAGGTGTACACTTTTGTAATTTGCGCCGCTGCTGAAAGAGTTATGAACAATATTAAAAACAGGCTGGGATTGGGGTTGGGGTTGAGGTTGAGTCTTGGCTTTCCCATTGAAAGTTGCAATGAGAATCTGGGGTAATGGGCATTAAGAAAAGTTTTACCGGGTTCAGCAAGGCTTCTTCCATCACTGAAAGTTCCTTAATGAGTCGTTGGCTGATTAAACAAAAAAATTTAATTGAGGAATGGTTTTTTGAAGAATTTAAACTTGAACTTTACCTTTACCTAACCTTTATTCCAAAACTATTATATATCATATATAATTTATACATAATTAAAAACAATTTTAAAATAAACAAAATTATATTTCGTTGATTTATCAACCCGAATACATCTAATTTACAGTTTGTAAATAGTAATAATGTAACCATTAAAGCTACCCTACTTTCCCAAAACTACGTAGTTAAATATATTTTATATAGCTGACGTTTTCAGCTCAATTGACTTCTCTTTAGCACTGGCAATCGGTTAAACCCAACTCTAATCCGTGTAATTGATGCAGTTAGCTGTTAACCTACATTCCAAACAAGGCCAGTCCAATCACCTTGCCCGAAACTGCATTCCCACTCGATTTGGCCCACATGCCGGATGGGATGGCGGGGCTGGTACTAGATGTATCACAGAGATCCCATCGCATCACCAAACCCGGTCTGAAGCGGAGGAGCTGAGAACCACAGAACTGACAAATAATGCTAATGAGCGTACAAAAACTGCCATTTGCTAACCAATGAACTTCCGTCAATTGCCGTCGAGTAGGCCACGGCAGTTGAGCGAGGGGAGTGCGGGAGGGGGGTTTCGTTTTGGCCAAAGTGGATGTGGATGAAAATCGGACGCAATGGCGGCGCTTTGCCAAGTACCTCCGACCGAGGCAGACATAGCCGAAATTTTGCAGCACTCGCTCTCCCTCTCTGTTTCTGGGCCACGAGTATAATAATAGTTAGTAGGGCAACCGCAGGGCAGGCAGGAATCGGGCGACAGGACCGACGGTGGATGCGGATGCGGAAGCCAGGGCAAAAGGACATAGCTGCAAGTAGCTGGGCGTTGATTGGACTCTCGGAGTCTTCTGCTCAGTGCAGTGCGCCGGCCTGCCTGCCTGCCTGCCTGGCTGCCGGCGGGCATTTATGTCAGTTTGTCACGATAGGCGATGGAAGCACAGAGATTACCTTGGTTAAACTTAACAATGGCTCCACGCCATGCCAGACACTAGGCTCCGCCCGCAAGCCCCTCCCAACTAGCCCACAGCCACGTTCACGTCCAGTACCGTCCTCATCCACATTCACATCCACATCCACATCCTCATCCACATCATCAAAATGCAGCGCCAGCCAGTGCCTGAGCCCGGAGGCTAACCGGCAAAACGGTCGACAATGGGGCACAGTGGTTCCAGGGCCGATCAAATGGGATTAAAATGAATAAACTGAATAAATCCGTATGGATTACGAGGGTTTTCATGCCTTATCATCTTATACTTTACAAGAAAAATTATATGTAGAAATACGAATTTAACGAATGACCTGAATCTGAATGAATCTTCTGCCGCATTTTTCATCCTTTTGCTACCATATCTTCCAGCTATCTGTGAGCTTCCCCTCTTCTTCCATTATAGCTATAAAATCTACATTAATATCGAATTATATATTCCTTTAATATTATTTTCCCTTACCTCTTTTACCACTGTAAACTGTGAGAGGCTCTGCTGGAGTTTGAAAACTAGCAAAACGTTTTGGGCTCGCGTGCAGAGCTGTTGAATCGCATTAAAATCAGTTTGCTGCATCTTCACTGACTGCAATTTTCGGGGCAAGGACAACACCGGCATGCCATTGCCAACAGGGGCGATCAGGGGCGGCGATAGAAGGGGGTAACGGCGGCATCGGGGGTCTGGAATGGAGGGCTTTGCTCCTCGCCTGTTCGCTCGATTGGCTGCTGTCAGCAGCATTTTATGTTAATTTTCATTAGCACTGCCAACGTCGCTGGCTCTCCGGCTGGGCAATTTGTATGGAAAGTGAATTTGAAACTTGGTTACCCACGCCAACTCTGAGCCATTCCACCTCCCCACCGCCCCGGTCACGCCCACCCACTGTCCACTGGTCGTTTGCAACAATAATAAAAAAAAGTGTGCCAATGGGCAAACTCAATTTCGGCTTTTGTCCCGCGTCACATTCTTTGTACAGCGGAAAAATGTTATCAAAAATACATATTTTTCGCATATGTTCGTAAGTAATTAATTAATATATACTATGCACATTTTTTATATTGTAAATTTAGAAAAATAAATGTATGGCACAAATTAAAATTTTTATTTAATTCTTATGAGAGTTTAAGGGAATTAAAGCTTTTTTATAAGATAATTTAAAATGAACAAATATTACATTGCTATCTGGAAATCCCCAATTATTATATATTCAGATAAACAAAACAATGAAATGAAATAAAAATATAATAAATTTCTAATTTGATGTATTATTTTTGTTAAGCATTACAAAAGCTTTAAAATATTAAAAATCTTCTTGTAATCCCCTTTTCTAAAATATTTTGTAATGCAAAATGCAAACCCAACCAAAAAAGTTTATTTAAAAAACCAACCATGAATTAAAAAATATTATTACTATTTCTTTCAGTGCCTTCAAATATATAAGTCTGTGTATGAATGGGCTGCAATAAAATCGGACAAACAAAGTATTTTTCAATTAGCCATGCAGTGAGAGTTTTTGGGTGATAAAGGGGGTCGCACAACGAGGGGGAAGAATCCAAAGGGGGGCTGCCAGGAAGCCCAGCGAGATGAGCTCGTAAAAACAATAACTGTGAACGTGTCTCCCCCTCTCTCACCCATCTTTCCATTTGGGTTATGGCGGGTGAGTTTTGTGGAACAATTGCAGCAATTGTGAGACTTAAGCGGCAGGCACAAAACATTAATTTTTTAATGGATTTCCCGTTCTGGCAATGCCGGCAACATACCTCCTGCTAGCCTAGGAAGCTTCCACCTGAGGAACTTCTTATGGTTATCGATTCACAGCAAGAACAAATTCGTTTTGGGATTTAAAAAAACTCTTCAAATTTAAGCGGTTAAGTCAACAAATATATATTTTATTATTTTTAAATATTTTTAAATTGCATTTTTGAATTGCTTTTGTATTCTTTATAAGTACATATTGTAATGCTAAGAATACTAATGCAAAGAATTTATATACATTTTCGTTTATAAAATATTTACCTAAAAACATGTGTTTATTTATTAACTTATTATTTTTTTAGAAATTAAACAATTTTTATGACAAAATTAAAAAAGGGCTTGGCCTAGTATCATAACATGCATATCATAATCAAAGAGATTATTAAATAATATTTCTCTTTTAAATTCTTTAATATTATAACACAAGGATCTTGATTTCGCTTGTAATAAAGTAAAACTTATTAATATAATTTTTCCCTCTTTAAAATATTCTCCTGATAACTCAGTACCATTGGCACCCACATTAGTTGTTGAACCGTGAAGGAAGTTTGATTTAGCACTTCATTTAATTCATTCGTTGATTTCGGTTGGCCATTAGGCAATCATCAGCGCATCATCATCTTAATGAATTTCCATAAATTTGGCGATAATAATTAAACGATAGCATTTCTCCAACGCTGTCAAAGTTCATTAATGCAGCACTTACAGCTTGCAGCTACCCCTGCGCCCTGAACCGAATCCTAAGCCTAAACCCTATGGCAACCTATAGCATCTCCTATGTATATAGTATATGTATAGACCCACCCCCTGCATCAATCGCTTGCTGTTTATGGCCGCCTAATTACAGCAATCAGAGGAACGAAACGAAATGGAATGAATCGAAACCAAAGCAGCGACAGCAGCAGCAGCAGCAGCAGCCGAGTTTTCCCACAGTTTTCCCCACGCACACACACATACGAAGCACGCATGTAGTTGAAGAAATAATTTCCACTTAATACTAATTAGTGGAGTCCATGTGGGCGGGGCTTCGGGGCGGGCGACACATAGAGGAGCGCACAAATCGTGTAAGCAAGTCAGTGCAGTTAGTGGGTTTTATAGGCCTCGGCCTCTGTGCCGCTTGCTTCATTAAGCTGCATTTTCAGGCCAGTCAGCAACAGAATCGACAGAATTGAGAACATTCATTATGCGCCCCCACATGTATCCCTTATACAGTCGGCATTAGCTAATGGCAATCGTTGGGCGCTATAAATTGACCCCCAAGTTGACGTGGATGTCCTTGATCCTTGTAAGCTCAGGAAAATAGAATATGTATAAGAGAAAAGTCACCAAAAGTACATGGACGTTTTTAGAATAATAATATAACTATTTTAAATTTGCAACTTTTGAACTTTACAGAAAAATCACTTAATTATGCCATGATCACTCACTCCTTTATACCCTTAACTCTAAATTAAGGCTGTTATTTTTAAGATTTTTAATGTAATTGTAAAGATAATTTTCCTTTTGTACAACTAAATATATAAAAAAAAGTCATATTTTCATAGAATATTTGTGCAACTGAGAGAAAGACTTAGTTAGTTTTTTCAATATCTGACATAAAATTAATAAAATAATAAATGTATAAGCCAAGTTTAACGATCTATATCAGAATAAGTACTGCCTTATTTGCTAGTTCCTATCAAATTTAAATAATTTAATGAAAACTATCTAATAAGCTTGCCGATCGGCTGGGGACTCTACATCCATTGGTCCAAGCTTGAATCGATTATGTATCTGGGAAAGTCCACAGTTTCTGCACTTAAATATAAATTTTCATGGTGAACTTTTAAGATTTGTTCTTTTACTTGTCTTTTTCATCTTTTATTTATTATGAAATAGTTGTTTTTGTTATTTATTATTTGCGATTGTCCACAATTTAGTTCAAAGTTAATGCTTGTTGACGTATGCCAAACCTTTCGGAGTTTTTGAAAGACTTGATGACGTAGACAACCTTGGGGAGATTCCTAAAGACTTGATCATGCAACGCCAAAATAAAACAAAAAATTTATATAATATCAGTATCCATATTTATAGATTAAAATCATTTCCTTCTTTTGTTATCTCACAGATCTTAAGCTTCAGGACCATCGAAAATTAGTCCTCGATGTACATATATGCACTGTACTGCAAAATATACATATTCAAGTCCGTACATATGTGTGTGTAAGTGGCACTTGACTTGTCCGACATAAACATGAAAATGATGATGTCACATTTGCACAATTGTGCGTACAGCAAAAACAACAACAACCAACCGACCGACCGACCGGGAGAGAGCCGTCGTAATTGTTATTGTTGTGGATGCTTTGGAAATGCAGGCAGCATCCCCCAAACAGCCCCCCATTTGGGCATCCACGGTGTGTGTCCTGTGTGTACTTAATGTGCGTAGTAGATCGTGCAAGCGTGAATCTGTTGATATGGCGATTAAAAATCGAACTGCCAAATAAAAAAGTCCTCTCCCCCCCGACTGTGAGTGTGTCTGTCTGTATAAAACAATGGCGGACAGGATTTTATTTTTTGTAATCCATTTTTTGTGTGGTTGTTTGTGTTTTTGTGCATTCGACAGGACACAGGACGCAGGACAGGCGACGGCGGCAGCGGCGATAAAACAAAAGCCGATTTTCAGTTGAAAAGTTTAATTGAACAATGATAATGTTGTGCAGCGCTTTTTTTGCACCAACTACAAACCAAATGCAGGCCCATAAAAAATCTGCAAACAAAAATATAAGGATTTATACACACATGCGTGTGTGTGTGCATAATGGCCGGGCACTTTGCCATCACAACAAAGCAAATTGGTTAAAAGCCGAGCCAATATTGTGATAGATTAAAGATCAAGCGCCGTGCCGCCATCAGCAGCATCAACGCAGCACTAATCAACCCCAGGGAATCGGTGTACTCCAATGTCCATGGTCCGTAGTCCTCCAACCCCAGAACACTCGGCGTTCTGTCATTATTTTCCTGACACTTTCGACTAATTTGGCCCCGAGGCGCATTAACTCCATTTAAACTTATAGCCAAAGTTTGGCAGCGCAAAAAGCGAGAAGAAATCTGGGAAATCAATTCATTGCATTTCCATTTCAGGGAGTTGTCCAAGTGCGAGCCTTATGGCAGCATAATTCCAACTGAGCAGAAGGCTGGAGTGCAATTGAGTACACTGTAAGAAAGGTTGTTGAATTTATAAATGAATTGTAATTTAAATTTAAAAACTATTCCTTTTTTGAGAAGCAGTTTTACTTGTTTCAGAAGGAAATAACACTATCCTATTTATTTAACTTCCATTACTTTCCTTAACTTGGTTAATTCATATGTTTAGGTTTCAGAACTAAAACTAATATTTATAAAGTAATTACAATAATTTTCCCAGTGCACCGCTTTTTTTGTAAGAGACCCGAGATGTGCCCCGAGGACATAACTGGCATCACTCCGTGCAACTGTTGAAAGTTTCTCAACGGAAAACTCTCCCCTTTTCCTGTGGATATCCCGAGTTTCCCAGCGGGGGGCACCGGCGGCGTCTCAGCTCATTTGTTTGCCTTTGTGTTGGTGATGCCACAACAATTGGCGACGCTTCTGAGGCGACGAAAGTTGTGCAGACTCTCCCTCTGTGTCCCGCTTCCTCGCACTAATTAAATAAAATCTATTCCATTCACTCGCCTCATCTTTTATATATATATATATATATATACATATTTATACATTAATTAAGACTTTACAGTGCGGATGACACATGCAAGATGGCTGGTGAGGAAGGAAGGGGTGCGGGTCCGGGTCCTGGCAAATATGACAAAACAATAATGAAAGCTTTGACACGACTAATTGCCTGCGGCGTTTGCTGTCTGCTCGAGTTTCACTCGCCCGAAACTCGGCGAATTTGTAATTGAAATAATGCAATTTCCGTTACTCGTTTCAAATACATTTTGCAGGAAATCTCAAAGGGCTCGTCGACAACTCTCCGATCCCCGCCCGACCCCTGGCCCCGTCGACCCACCACGAACCTCGCTGAAAACTTAAACCAAAATTCATTAAAACTTTGCATTGTTTCCCCATCAAATTCAGTTTTGCCTCTCGCTTGCTCACTCTGTCTTGCTGTCTCCTTGTAGTTTGGTGTGTGGGTGTGGCTGGGTGTGTGTGTGTGTGGCTGGGTGTGCTCTGTGTGTGTGTATGATTCTTATTTGAATAGGTATCCATTTTATTGTTTATTCTAGACTTTTGGTATAAGCATGTCGCGACTAATTCCAATTAATTCAGCAGACAAATATCCTCGAACGACGGAAGCGCAAAACTTGCAAACTTCCTATCTTAACCCCCACGACCTCCTGGACCTCCCTGGGCCATCCTCCCCTCTGCCCCTCTTGAAATGCTGAGCATGCAAGCAATTGCTCGAGGGATGGGCTTGTAGGGGGCTGATTGAGGAGAGCATGGGGCCTCCTCTCAGCTTTTGGCTTCGGCTTCGGCTCTGGCTCTAGCTTTGGCTTTGGCTTTGGCTAGTTGTTTGCCATTGATTCTTGTTGTTGGATCATGTTCTGTTGGTAGTTGTTGTTACTATTGTTGTTGTTGGCAAGGTCGTTCTTGGTTGCAAGGCGGAACAAACAACGGAACCTGAGAGTGATGCACAGTGGTGAGTGCTATGATATACTTACTTACTTGATGAGTCTCTAAAAAGTATCATCTCTTTAAAGGAATAATAAAGTTAAACAATATCTTCTTAAGGTTTCCGATGTTTAACTGCAGTTTATAGTATATTAAGTGGTTAAAAGGAGGAGGAGGTTATTAAATTACATTTCAAGATGCAGGTCTAAAGGTTCTTTGACAAAGGCATATCTTCAACTACTCTCAAGGAAAGTACAAGAATATTATGTATATAATTACATATAATTACAGTAGAAAATATATCATATCCTATCCTATCCTATCCTATCCTATCCTATCCTATCCTATCCTATCCTATCATATCATATCCTTAATTCCACACCACTGTGCCGCATAATCAAATTGCTGAAAATGCCAGCGGAGTGGAGAGGGCGAATCGGAAACATTCAGAATCAGAATCGGAGTCCTGAAGTTCTCCGAATCCTGTGGCCCCGGCATGTGTGCATGTGTAAAATCAGCTTATAGCCCCCGCCCCTTGGCGCTTCTAAGACTTTGTCTATGTGTGTGTGTGTGTGTAATGGGTGTGTGACTGTGCAGCTCGAGGTTTATTTAAGCAAGCTGAAAGTTTCGGCTGAAAAGATTTACCTTCTGCCAGTGGAAGACAGCTGAAAACTTCTTTTTGCAGCACCATTGACTTTTGTATTTGTTACAATTTTCTTCGGGTAATTCAGATTTTAGCTATCTGCAACGTGCAACTCCCCTCCACCCCATCCACTCCGGCAGTCTGTCTCAAGGGTTTCTGTTTTTGCTGCGTCGGAGTAATTTGTTTGCGCCCAAAATGCTAAGATGCTCAAAAGCTGAAATGAAACCCACACAGATTTCGTCTTAGTGTAAACAAACGGAAAGGAACTAGAAGAACGGAAATGGAGAACGAAGTGGTGGCAGGATATTTGGGATTACTGCAAGATGATATAGGGTTTACCAAAGGAAATTCAGATGTATAAAGGATATATTACTGAGAAAACTTGAATATGGAATGGTTTACAAAGTGAGTACAATTTCTGCATTAAAGATTTATCAAAGTTAATGCTGGAAATCCCACTTTAACAATGCGCTAAAAAGTATAATTTAATATTTACCATAAAAAATGTTTAAATATATAATATACTAAATATACAAACATTCTGCTCTCAATAGACGACCATAACTAAATAAGAGTGACATTTAAAAGTGTATTTTTCTTAGAACATAGTTTCTAGATATATTATATGACATAAGCTGGTACTTTTCTCTGTCGATTTCTTCAAAGGAAATCCATTCCTGACATTTACAAGCATAAAATCACCCTGTAATCCCTATACAGAGTGAATTCATTAAGCCATATCCATGCTCATTAGATGTTCAAATAACTTTCGGATACTTTGAGAGCAAACATAACCAAAAACTTCTTGGCCCGATGGATAACATGGCCAAGGGTTAATTGGCTGCAGTCGGGCCGAAAAGTGAATTAAAAGGACGGGATCCCATCTGGATGTTAATCATGTTATTACTCGGCAAGGCAATTAATTAATGTGAGCTATTTATATATTATGCATGGACCAGATACAAATGTATCTTTATCCGTATCTGGCTATCAGCACACACACACACACTCGCTGTGGGTGGGGCAGGGGGCGAATGTGCTGAGCCAAGCTGTCAGAGACTTTGGCCATATTTGTTTTTATTATTATATGCATATGTTGACATTTACAAAGCCAACAGAGAATGAGGACGGGGAGTGGGTTTTTCTGCTTGTGCAAATAACTTTTTGTATCTATGATCCATCAGCAAATGCAATGGACGACAAACTTTTCCGGAGTAAAAACAAGATTTTTTGCCCTTTACCCCTTGTCAACCCTAAAACCATCCCCATACGTCGCCGCCAAAACCATAAACCAAACACAGTAAAGACATTTAAACAAATCAAGCAATGAAGCTAAAAGTCTCTCGAGCGTATCACACATGAGGCCCTTACCCCCTGCCCCCCAGCACCAAAAGTGGAATGCTTCATTTGGCCCAAAAATGCTGGAGTAACGAAAGGGTTAAGCCCGAGCAGGGCACAGGGACGGGGTAGGTTACGGGTAGGAACACATACTGGTTACTGCTGTCTTAAGTGATGAATATCTGGAGAGCGAATTCGGATGCGCTTTAATGGATAGATTGCGTTAGCCGAATGAGCCCTCTGGGACCCGAGTTGAGTGGGCGAAAGTAACCCTTGGTTTTGGAACCCCATCGGGGATCACTGTTCCAGTGCTAATTCGAAAAACAGATGTTCCCTTACTTTACCTAATTGACCGCCAAGTGGAATCAATCGAATTACTCAAAAAGTGTTCCAAACTAATAGCCACGTTGGCTATGAATCACAGTGCTTGCTATAAGATATCGCCACGTAATATTTTCCTAACATTTTTTGTTGCTTTTAGAGACATTTAGTCATTAATTAATCTTTGGTAATGGCATATCCTTGAGAACTTTCTTCAGCTTCACTCTATTTAAAGGTTGTAAACATCCAAAGTTATATTATTAATATCAAATTTGATATCAACAGTATATCCTCGATCTGTATATACAGATATCCTTCATTTGCAAAACAATTATGTATTTTTATTTCTGCATTTATTTTAGCTAGAAATCAATTTATTTCCCTCCAATGACAATTTTATTGGCATTGGCATTTTTGCCACCCTTTTTACCTCCTGGAGCCGGCTTGGCCGCGGGTTTTGCCGGTGGTGGTGGTGGGGGAGGCGGTGGTTCAGCCGCTTCTGGGGCCGCATCTGGGGCCGCATCTGGTGCCGCCTCCTGGCCTGGTTCTGGTATATCATCTGGCGGCGGGTCCTGAGCCAAAGTAAGTGCCACAACCAGAAGCAGGCCAAACACGACTTGGAACAGGAACTTCATGATGCAAGTGATACATTATGGACGAGTATCTTGCTATTTTATACCTTCCGAGATTTAGGTGTATCTAATTTATGCAACCGAGTCTAATTGAACGTTGTATAACCAGTACGCTGACGTTTATTGGGTAACATTTGGGGCCGTGAAGAAATTAAAGTCTAGACATTTAAGAGGCATTAAGTATTTAGTTAATTTTGTTATATACCATGTTTTTTTACATCAAATCCAGTAAAGTTTCTTTATCTGGAAAGGTTGCCACCATCAAAAGATACCTATACATATTGTGGGAGACCTTGCCTCTAAATCCAAGATAGATTCATCTCTATGACATTCCCGCTGAACTCTCTTTCTCTCTCCCTTAATGTCAAATGCAGTTGTATTATATAAACTTGCTAAATATATATTTTACATATAAATTATAATAAATTAAATATATATATGTATATTTTAATATAGCACATAAATCTACTTAATATTCTGTCTTCCTGGGGACAGTTACCGGGTTAATCCACCTATTTGTAATATCAAAGTTGATTTCAGTATATTAAATACACCTTTAATTTCCAAAACAATTGTATAGTTTTATTTCAGCATTTATTTTAGCAATAAATTAATTTATTTGCCACCAATAGAAATGGCATTAGTATTCGTATTTTTACTTCCAGAAGAAGGTGCAGGTGCCGACCCATAGTCTTCGTCCTGAGCCGAAGATAGAGCCACAACCAAAAGAAGGCCAAAGACGATTTGGGACAGGAACTTCATGATGCTGGTGATTGCAAATAGTACTTTATGACCAGGAAACATTGGTTTTTATACGTTCCTGGTTTGAGGTGTATCTAATCGCTTAAACCGATTCTAATAGAAAGTTTTGTAACCACCTTGCTTGTGGCGCCTAACCGGTTGCATTCAGTGCAATGGCGAAATATAATTATACATATTATAAACGCATTCAATTTTTAATTCATCTTTACTTAATCATATGTGTTTTTTTACAGCAAATCCTTGACAATGTTTGCAAGATTATCTCTATTCAAAGGTTGCAACCATTGAAGGTTAATAATACATTTTGTGGGAGCCTATGCGTCTCCTGCTCTCTCCTGCCGATAATAATAATATAAAATTATATAAACCCCAAGTATTGTGCCTTCCTAGAGACAATATCCAAGTTAATAAAGATAAAAATAAAATAATATAAAATAGAATATAAATAAGTAATAAAATATAAAATAAAATAATACAAACCCTAAATATTGTGCCTTCCTAGAGACAATATCCGAGTTAAGATAGACAGGCCCGGATTTACCACAGGGCAAATGGGGCAACTGCCCTGGGCCTTCACAAACTGGGGGCCTCCACAAATTTAAAAAATCGAATTTTCTACTACATCCGGCTCTGAAGATATATATTATAATATAAACCCTAAATATTGTGCCCCCTAGAGACTATACCCGATTTAATAAAGATATAACAAATATGGAAACAAATATCCTTAATTTACAAAACAATTGTATAGTTTTATATCAGCATTTATTTTAGCAATACATTGATTTACTTGCCACCGATAGAAATGGCATTAGTATTCGAATTTGAAGATCCACCATCATCTCCTTCGTCCTGAGCCGAAGACAGAGCCACAAATAGAAGAAGGCCAAAGACGATGTGGGACAGGAACTTCATGATGCTGGTGAATGCAAATGATGACAAATGGACGGGGAACTGTGCTTTTTAAACATTCCCCGATCCAAGGTGTATCTAATGGCTTAAAGCGATTCTAATAGGAAGTTTTATAACCAACTTGTTTTGGTTACATTGGGCGGCGTGACGAAATTAAATTCTACACATTAATTTGTGTAAGTGGAAACATTTTGCATGAGATTTAAGCTTGCGTTGGCTCTGCAGCCCGTGTGCCTTGTATCTTGCGGTTGTCTCGTGGTTGCCACCCGAAAGATACACCGCACACATGCAGCGGGTATATGCACCAAAAGAAATCTGCCATTAGTAAAGGTTTCTTTTTTATTTTTGCATAATAACCCCTTTTTAGCAAGCATTTTAGCACGCTTCCCCATATTAAATCAATAATTCACGACATAATCCCACCTCTCCTACGTAACTTGTGTTATGTAACCGACCTTTTACGTTTATTTTAAATCAATTCGATAGCTTTTTTTTTTTGTGACAGTGTACATATGCGCATTTTTGGGGGAATGGAAGGCGCTTTGCACTTTGTCTGCTGGGGCGGAATGCGCCGCGTTCAGTTCTCAGTTCTCACTTTGAGCTTATTTTTTGGACTCCCCCCTTGGCACCGCAGCTCCGGCAAACTTTCCACGGAACTGCAATGGTGTAAGTGGTCTCGGGGGATGCAAAATGGGACGGAGGCTTGGGGGTTTAGAGGTTTGAGGATTTTTGGTGGGCTGGAGGTACACCCCCAATGCGGTCGTGTAGTCAACTTCAACTTCACTTAAAATCCTTTTTGCCATTACGTTTCGATGCATATGAGGTTTTGTTTGGAGGCAAGTGCTCTAACTCCCTTTCCGTCCTGCTCTGAGCTTATTTATAATTTAAATTTGGCAAAAGTTTCGCCAGGTTGCATTCCCAGCCATCCGAGTGGGTGAACTTTACTTTTATGTAAATGACACACACATCACACACACCGCCCTCCGCCCTTTTCTCCGTTCGATGTCATTCATAAAGTTTTGGCCAGAGAGCGAGCGGGGTCTTTTCCGGGTTTCCCGGAGTCCTTAGTCCGGGGCAGTCATTATGGCCTATGATTATGACTATTAGAGTGCAGTTCGCTTCGGCTTAAGCTGCGGTCCATGTGTGTGAGTGTGTGTGGGGTCCGTGGGTCACCTGGTGGATTATCCGCCAGGTAAAATTGACAGGGACTCACCGCCGCCAGGTGAACATATTTCATATACGAGTTTATCTGCGAGACGGCAACAGTTCTAAGCACCCGAAAATAAACACTCTTTTAACAGCTTTATCAAAGCCGAAAAGCCTGCTGCCCAAAGACAGTTGGCAAAACTCCGACCAATAAAAATTAAAATATTTAAGCAAAGCGTAAAGATGCAAAGCTCCGCAGTAAAGAAAGATACATGGCCCAAGGAAACCAGGACAGGGGAAATGCACAGAGAAAAACCCATAAAAGACAAGAATGAAAGAGTTTTGTAATAATAAAAATAAAAGGAATTTACTTAACAGCCATATTATTTTCTGTAGTTTAAAAACAATAAAATTTTTGATAAGAATTTCAATTACAACTTATTTTAATATACAAAATGTTTCTTAGATTCCCAGATTTATTATATTATATACTTATTCTATGACAAAGCTAAAAATAAAATATCCTTCTCTTCAACCTTGTTTTTATTATTTAAAACCTGGATTTGATTTTTTAACATTTTTTTTCCAAGTGAGAGATCAGGGCAGGACTCCCAGGACTCGGTGGCGGGTTCTATAGCAGATTAAAAATTCCACACAACCTGGGGTGGTGGCTCCTGGACTGCGGACCGAAAGTATCATTGCAAAAGTTTCATTCGACGCTCTGCAAGAGATTTGGAAGCTGCGGTAAAAATGCCTGCAAGGCGGAGACAGCCTGCCGGAGAATGGGGACTCCCGCCGCACAGCTGCCTCTTCCCTCCCCCACCGCCATGTGCCAAGTATTTTCTCAGTTAATTATGCAAAGATATACGCTTAAAATTTTGCAATATTACGTGCATATTTCAAATACCCAACGTGAAAATTCCCGCTGCCAGCGTAAAAACGGAGGGCCGTAAAAATGCCTCCGAGGAACAAGAGCAGCCGAAGGATTCGAGGGATATACCACCTCAGCAGCTGTGGAGCCGAAAGAACAGGCCAAAAAGGTTATGCCTCGTACGTGGCAAAGGGGCTCAAATGCTCCTCCACACCACCCACTCCGGAATGTGGTGGATGGATAGATGGATGGAAGGATGAATGTATAGATGCCTGGATGGGTGTGCAAAGGTGTGTGTGTGTGTGTCGGGTGTTACTCCCTCGGCACACGACTTTTTAATTGCTCGTTTGCCTTGCAATCATCGCTCGTCGTAACGGGTTTTGTCGTTTATTGTTAACGTTAACGCCACCGTTGCCAACTGGCCTGGCCCAAAAGAACACCCAAAGCCGAGTACGCGTTTGTATCTTATTAAAGTGCCCCGATTTTAAGGGTAGCTAGGATGGATCTTCCTGCCGAGTAGCTCCCCGAAGAGATTTCTTATGGCTATGGAATGGGCATGTTGTTTTTAAGAGGTGCTAAACATTTCTTTTGTTTAATTGCACTCTTTTATGGTTTCTATTTATGGACTAAGACCACTTAACACTAAAAGTTCAGTAAAATTGTTAAGCTGAGAAAATTTTCAGGATCTTTATACATGTTTTCAATGCTTTAACTGATCTGATTTTGAACGATTGATCGAAACGCAATATATAATAATTTAAAATGTTCTGGGAATTCTACAAATTTAAATATATACTATTTAAATATATATGTATCAGTGGATGCTATATTCCTGACAATTTTATACAGGCCCCCTTAATCCTTAAAAGGATTACATATCGAGGGGGATGTTGGTGGGGTGTCTGTGGTATTTTAAACTATGAAGTAAAATTATTCATTAATTGATACTCGCTGAATTTTTTATTTCATTTTGACAATTAATAAAATCCTGCAAGGAATTTTATCCTGCAATTTCGATTTGGTTCGTGTTGTTGTTCGTGCCTAAGGCACTCGCCATAGCAGCGGCCGAGAGCAGGATAGCAGCGATTTGCAGGAACTTCATTGTGACGGTCGTACAAGTTGTAGATGTCGAAGCAACTTAAAGTAGACCTTTTATAGCACCATTCCGTGACAAGTAAAAATCAAGTGGAACGTATCGGATAGATTAGTTACGAATAAAGAGTTGGTACGTACATATAGAGAGCTATGGAGACAACCTTTAAACGACACGTGTAACACTTAACCTTTGGCTGAGGATTATATAATTTTAAGTGATGATTAAAAAATTAAATAAATGATTGCATTACCAATTTCTTGTCTTGATAAAACAATATTTTTAATGCAAAGTAAGAACTGCTAATAATAAATCATTTTTGTAAATTTCTTAAGCAAAAAAAAAATGATTTTAAATCATCTCTAAATAAAGTTCTTTCAAATATCAAAGTAATTTGAAATAAATACATATTTAATAGTATACCTAGGAATCAAATATTTGGTCCTGAAAATCCTATACAAAATCTGATTGTTACTTGGATAAATTTAGTATAGACACCGAGTACACACCGTAATGAGAGGGGATGTTGATGGGATGATTGTGCTATTCTAAGTAAAATGAACTAAAATTGTTAATAAATTTATAGTAGATTTTTTTATTTCATTTTAACAATAAATAAAACTCTACAAGAAATTTTATCCTCCAATTTCGATTTGGTTTGTGTTGTTATTCGTGCCTAAAGCACTCGCCATAGCAGCAGCCGAGAGCAGGATAGCAGCGATTTGAAGGAACTTCATTGTGTCGGTCGTACAAGTTGTAGATATCGAAGCAGCTCAAACTAGGCCTTTTATAGCATCTTTCCGAGACCAAAATAAAGATCAAGTAGAAGACTTGAAACTATTAGTTTCGCCGCCAGAGCAGAGCTATAGAGCGAACCTCTAAACGGCACGTGTAGATCTCAACCTTTAGCAGAATAATATATGAATTTGGGTGATAAAACTTTTGCTGTTTTCTGAGAAATGTTACGAATTTCTGGTATTGATAAAATAATATTTTGCATGTAAATAAAGGCATTTAATAGCAAGTGATTTTTGTAAAATCCTGAACTTTAACAAGATTTTTATTTTCTCCAAATATCCAACTCTTTTGTAAGTAAAAACTTATTTAATAGTATATCTACGAATGGAATGATCGGTTATATTTCTGGAAATCCTTTACAGAATCCGATTTTTACGTGGAATAATCCACAAGCGGAGTACACACCGACATGAAAGGGGTGTTGATGGGGTGACTTGTGGGCGAATGCGTGCTGGTGACTGTGATTTATGTGGGGCAGGGCCTCAATTTCGGGCTACCTCAGCTCGAGCTTGTGCCGCTGCCGATGCCGATGCCGCTGCTGTTGGCAACTCAAAACATATGCATAGATAAATTATACGCGGTAAGCGCCCACAATTCCCTCCCGAAAACGGCAACAATGGCAATAACAACCTCAGCAAATAGCGCGAAGAGCAAACATTTTGATGTGACGAGACTAAATTGAGTATATGGTGTAGGGTGTGCGGTGGTAGGGGGCGTGCCCAGGTGCCGCCCCCTCACTCCGCACCCGGCAGCGCGCTGCTCTAAACAATCCCGTGAATGCTTTCGGATTTCCATTATTTTTTTTGTTCGACTTCCCCTTTCGTGTTGCCCGCCGCCCCGCAACCCTTGACACATCTCGTAGAATGTATTTGTATTGCACGTCAGTCAGTTGGAAAATAGATTTCTGTTTCAGTTATCATCTCGGATCCAGCCAGCAGATGCTAACCAAAGTTTCGCCCCTTCAAAGCTGAAATATTCGCCCCCTGAAATCGTTTGGAAAATATATATGCATATATGCGTTGGAGTAAAACTTGTAAGTCGTCACAAGGAATTTCTAATAAATTTATAGAGTTTTGTAGAATTGAATTAATTTAAAAAATATATATATTAAGTTTTTACGGAAGTAAAATACATATATAAAAAATTTCCTTGAAAACTGCAGCATAAAAGATAGAAGAAAATCTCTTGAAATTTTACTTAAAAAGTTTATGTATTGTGACCAAAATATTTTAAGAATTAAATTAAATCGCAGACTTTTCCTTCGTTTTTAAGGATACGTATTTACTAATATATTTTCAAATATAAAATCTTGCTTTTAAAAACCCAAACAAAAAACGTTTTTTCATTTCTTGCAAAGCAATCTATGCTTTCATTTAGTTCTAAGATATCTCTTTATTTATTAATAATTTGTTTTTTTCATAAGTGACTCCTTCCCAAGGATGTGTTCTATTTTTATTGAGTCCGTTTAAGTTTAGTTCTTTTCGAAATTCTAGAAAAGGAATTTCACAGTTCACTTGAAGGACTCGACGCCGGGAATCGTTTAAGCCATTCCACCAGAATTAAACCGTTTTGTTCCAAATCTTTTGGCCAAACAAATCACAGCTGAGCACACAGCATAGGGTGAGGAGAAGCTTGAGCTGGGGCAGGAGCACTGTTGGGGGGAAACATGCATAACAGGAGCAGCGGCGGCGGCATCCTTATATCGATGGCATTCACATGTTTAGCACACAAACGAAATGCCAGAGCAAAAATATGCATACAAATCTATCTGTGCGCATTGGATGGCCAAAATCGAGTCCAGTTTCGGCGACGAGGGGGCGGGACTTCCCGGGACTTGGCACTCGGAGTCCTGCCGGAGTCCTGAACTCGAATCTGAATCTGATTCCGAATCTGTCGACTGCTCTACATTTTGTTGTGCATGGCAAACATAGCGATGGAGTGTGTGATGTGATGTGTGGTGTATCGTACATTGTCTATATGGGACTCGGACTCGGATTCGGGCTGGGAGCGGCTTCCCCGCCCACACCGCCACATGGCTGCTGTCCCAATCAATTGTCCAAATGTCCAAACTTCATTTGTTATGCGCATCACAAAAATTGAAGCAAATCATTTTGCCAATCGCATTTTGATTTCAAATGTCGCTTGCTGCTGATTGAGTGGCGAGCGGTGGGCGGTGGGATGTTCGGTGGCTTTATCGGGGGGGGCGTGGCATGGGTCTGGGTTTGGGTTTGGCAACGGGAATGATGATGGGTCAGCCGCCCCACAGTTTATGTTAATGCCTGTGTATATTTGCCGCCAGCGGCGTCTGAAATTATGCAATGTCTTTATTAATTTATCTCAAAACCAAATGGGATCCACATATAGGGAGCACAGCGATGGGTACGTGATGAGTACACAGCAAAAGCTACTCTCAAATCTACACTATAAAAATATTCTCAAAAAAAACTGCATTAAATTACTTGTAACATTTTTAAGGGTAGCTAGAATACATCGCTTGATTTTTATATATAAACATTTTTTCAAGCATTTTACTTTTAAAATAAATAATAAGTTACTAGTCCAAATTTTCACAGTCCGCTCCTTATCTCATCTCCAATACATATTATTTTTAAAATTACTAATTGCTTCGATTACCAGATTACCTTTTTCCATGACCAATCAACAATAAAGCGCATTTCCCCTATTTGTGAAATACAACACACCATCCAAGATCAAAACAAGACTATGAATCATGGGTTAAGGCCTCACGACACCATCTCTATAGCTTACCCAAGGCCTGCGGAGGATTTATTTTCGTCAGGGCCTCCTCACATTTTGGTCCCGGCTATTTATGCAGTGTTTAACTTGGCCCGCGGCTCCTGCTACGCCTTGCCGCTGCGACTATCCACGTTTTCGTGGGGGGCGACACATTGCCGCGAGGGCGTGGCACTTTCACGCCCCAGTCGCGTAACTCATTTTCGCTCGCCAGACGAGCAGGCGATAAGTGAAGAAGAGGGAGTGCAAGGAGGCAGGGGGGGAAGGGGAAATGGAAAATGCGAAAAGGGAAAGAAAGTTTCTTTTGCCGCCACTTGGCACATTCTTAATTTCTTGCGTATTTTGTCAAGACAAATTGAATTTTTATGAGCGTCTCCCGACGACGACATCGTCGTTTGCGAAAAGCAAAAGAAATCGCAAAAGTCGCCGACGACGGCGGCAGCAGCAGCAGCAGAAACTTTAAACTTTTCTCATCTTGTGAAATTCATTTTATCACAAGTAATTACTTTGTAAATATCCGGCGGAGAGGCGAGAGCACAGGCAGAGGCGGCGTCACCTGCTGCTTCCGTCTGTCTTGGCCACTTGAGCGGCAATAAAACGGCTTAAATCCCACCAGAACTCGGTGTCCGCTTAAGAATATGATGAAAAGACAGTGCAGTTGGCTCTCAAACGATTTACTTTGCCTGTTTAATGCAACTTGCCATTGGGTCCGTCAAACCACGGCAATAATTTGCACAGAAAAAACATAGACGACGATCTTAGTGGGTAAATGTCGGAGAGCACTAGCGTTGGGCCGTGGATGCCGTTGGGTAGCCATTAGCTTAGTCAAACAGACCGAAGCCCATGTCATCGTCCTCCTCCTCGGACTCGGACTCGACCTTCTTGGCCTCCTCCTTCTTCTCGGCAGCACCGCCGGCGGCGGGAGCAGCCGAGGCCGAGGCAGCGGCGGCAAACTTGCTGGGGTCCTTGATGTACTCCTTGATGGTGGTGGCCTCCTTGAACTCCACATCGGTGGTGGCAGCGATGGCCAGCAGGTTCTTGAATCCGTTGGCAATGCTGTGCGGGGCCGAGGCGATGGTCGGGTAGCCCACAGACAAACAGACGGCGGCCAGGTTGGCCACACCCTGTTGGAACTTGGCGCGCAGATCCTCGGGCTTGATGTCCAGGATCTCGGGCGAGAAGATGGAGCCAGAGTCGTAGACCTGGTTGACGATCAGGCCGTACGAGAAGGGCGAGATGTTCAACATGTTCAGCAGCGTGGCCTCGGAGGCGCCGACCTTGTCGCCGGGCTTCAGGATGGGCACATCGTTGATGATTTCAATTGTTCCCTTGGAAATCTTGGTCGGGATGGACAGAGCCTGGAAGAAACTGGTCTTCTCGGGTCCCAGACCGGTGTTCTGGGCCGGGATGATGACATTCAGGGGGGCAATGGCGCCAGGACGAGCCGGGGCGCGCACCTTGGACTCGAGCAGCTTGTCGCGCACCTCGGCGAGATCGCCCTTGGTGAAGACGAAGCCCACGTTGCCCTTGATGTGCGGCAGCAGCTTCTCCAGCTGGGGGTTGTTCTCCAAATGGCCGCGGATGGCCTTGCGCATCATGGTGTTCTTGCCCATCAGCACGACGGCCAGGCCACGCAGGCTAGTACGGATGTTCTGCATCTGCTTGGAGCCCACATTGTCGGCGCCCACGATGAAGCACTTGGGGAACTCATCGAACAGTTCCTGCGGAACGAAGAAGATGCCAAAGGATTAGCGGCTGACCCAAACGCAAGCTGCGCGGCGGTACTTACCACGACCTTGATGAAGTACTGAGCCTTCCATGCTGCCTTGTTCTCCCTAACCATTTTGATGCTGATTTAGGGACTCGTTGGTTGAATTTAAGAACTGCAAGAGATCCTTTTGATTAGCCATAGCACTAGCCTTCCCCTGGGTTCCTTCAACGACCCAATACCCCAAGGATGGGGCATATTTCGTCGTTTTTTTTTAGGTACTTACCAAAGCACAGACTTTTCGATTTTCGCTCGCGAACGGAAAAGAAGGTAAGTTGGCTGCGGAAGTAGTGATGCTGAAAACATCGATGTTTTTATCGATGTTTTTGTTGATATCGATGTTCCATGCATCGATGTTTTTAGCATCACTAGGAGTTTCGTCAAAAACAAGCAAATGCTCTCTTAATTACCATTATATATTAATTCATGCCCATCTTTCCTTTACCGATTGGGAATTCATGCCCAGTCTCAATATTATTATAATGTCTATTAGGCTTAACACATATTGAGTTGCTGGTCAATATGAATATTTATATTTAACACTAATGAATAAGAAGGATAATTAAATTGTTTTGAAATGTAATTCCATTTTTTAGTAAATCCTACTATGGCATCTTTCGCTTTGGCTGGGTCTGGCCACTCAGCTGCTTGAAAACATATATTCTAAATAAATGCCAACCAGAGGCCACTTTTCTCAAGTAACAATATAAATTTCGGTACTTTCCCCATTTTTACATTACTATATATGTATCATATATGTATGTGTTTATATTTGTACAGGAATACAATGGGCAACGCAGAATCTAGGCAAGATCACTACAAGGTCCTGGGTGTGAACCCGGACGCCACGGAAACGCGTATTACAAAAGCTTTTCGGAGCGAGGCGTTGAAGTGGCATCCATATAGAAGAACACCAGGAGATATCGACACAGCCTATCGCTTTCTGAGCAATCCAACAAAAAGAGCTTCATATAACGCATCTAGGTAACTGGAATTAAGACTAAAAACCTAAACATTAAACTTATTACAGATAACTTTCAGAGGTTCAGGCCGTAAAGGGAATGGTAAAGGCATATTCTTCTACATCGGCATCGTTGTGACAGGCTATATAACGTACAAACTATGGCGAAGCGGAAAATTAGAAGAAATAGGCCAGGCTGCTATGGAAAAGATCGGTATTCTCATAAATTGGGTTATTGAATTTAAGGATTCCGATTCTGCATCTACTTTGAAAATGCAACTAGCATCGTCGGGTCAGGCTGCAATGGAAAAAGTGGACACTATCGTAAATTGGGCTTCTGAAGTGAAGGACTCTGATGCTGCCTCCGCTTTAGGATCCAAACTTGCATCGTCGGCTCAGGCTGCAATGGAAAAAGTGGACACTATCGTAAATTGGGCTTCTGAAGTGAAGGACTCTGATGCTGCCTCCGCTTTAGGATCCAAACTTGCATCGTCGGCTAGTTCTCTGGCCAGTGCATCCAATGATGGCCTGGCGAAAGTGGCAAAATGGTTTCAGAATTAATAGAAGCCTCTTCTAATTTTACTAATGCACATATATATTTTAACTTCATATTCATCTTTTAAAATGGTATTCAATTTAAAAAAAAAACAAGCTTTATTATTAATATCATATATCAATATCATCCCAAGGTTTTAATTTACATTATTTTTCATTAACGATAGACACTCTTCATTTTAAACTCTTTATTAATTCCATGTAAAATATTGTAAACAATTTATATTTTTTAAATCACTACAAATGGTGAAAAATTAAAAATAAAATAAATTAAAAGTATAAATTTAGTATGCAGATTTATAAACCTACTACATTGCAAACCTTTCAAAATTGAAATTAAACATTGGTTTTTTATTTAGTTAAAGTAATTTTAAGCTTTAAACTTTTTAAACCTTAACTGAGTCTGGCCACTCTACGCTGCTCAGCTGCAAGTTTACTTATAAAAACTTACGAATTTGTTGTATTTATACTTTGTAGAGCGCAATCTACGAATAGAATCTCGTTTATATATTTAAATTTACTGCGTAAAACCTTTGTGCATCACCTGGTGCTGGAGCCCTGGGGCTATTTAGAGGATCTCCACCAGAGTTACTAACAATTTCATCAGAATGGGTAAAGATTACTACAAGATTCTTGGCATCGAGCGGAATGCATCTAGCGAAGATGTGAAGAAGGGCTACAGACGGATGGCCTTGCGCTACCATCCGGATAAGAACGACCACCCACAGGCCGAGGAGCAGTTCAAGGAGGTGGTGGCCGCCTTCGAGGTCCTGTCCGACAAGGAGAAGCGCGAGATCTACGATCAGTTCGGTGAGGAGGGCCTAAGGTGCGGTGACGAACCGGCGACCTTCGCCCAGCCCACGTCCGATATGCTGCCGTTTATGTGTGCCGTTGGCGGAACCGTGCTTTTCGCCTTTGCCGCCTATAAGACATTCCAGTTCTTCACGCGAAAAAAGGAGCCGTCGGCCAACAACGATGGCTCGTCCTCGGACTGAGCCAAAGATCCATCCCGAGGCTAAAACAAGGATTATACTCGAATTAAGTTAAGTTAGAGAAATAGTAGTTCAACCAATCCTTAAAGAATTGTTAAAAGAAATGTTATATATTGAACATTGTTTTAAATCTATTAAAAATACCATATACAATTTGTTAGTTTCTCCAATTATTGCTGTTTGAAATTGGTTTCAGAATTAATAGACGCCTGTTTTTACTAGTACAATATTTCAACTTTACCTTCATCATAAAATAATTTAAAATACAAATTAATTTTACAAAATTTAAATGTTTTTTGCGACTAATCGATGCCTATCGATTACGTGCCTCGAATGCACTCGTTATCGATAGACTCAGACGTGGTTTTCCCATTTTTGGCTGCAACGGATTTCAATTTCAAGATAAACAAACGTACTGGGGCGAGAGAATCTCATCCTGCACGAGAGCCACCAGCACGCGAGCCAAGGAGAGCAGCCAGGAGTGCGACGACGCGAGGGCAGCCAGGCGTTTGTGCAACAGTTTTGGCATAGCTTTGAGATCCAACTGGTCTGGTCTGGTAGTGGTGAGTCCGCTTCCCGGATGCGATAAGAGGCTGTTAGAGAGGCGGGGAAAGGCGCGCTGATTACTGCGCATTACGTGAGACGAACTCAATGATGTCGGCGGTGCCCAAGTCTGCTGAGCCAGCGGAGTTGCCGCTCTTGGTGGGCAATGCCAGCAACAGCAATGGAAACAGCAAAAATAACAATAACAACAACAACAACAGCCGCGGCAACAACAGCAGATCCACCAGCCAGGGCAACAATAATACTCCAAGAAAATATATCGCTCCCGGAGCAGTGAGCTCTATAAGAATGTGCCCCGCCAGCAATTCGAGCAGACCCGCGCACAATAACAACAACAACAAACAACTAAATGGTATCTGTCAGCAGGCCCAGGCCGGCCACAAACTCATGGTCATCATGCGTGGTCCTCCAGGCAGCGGAAAGTCCACGCTGGCCGAATCCCTGCTGCGCCAGAGCCGCCTGCTGGAGCGACACGGTGTGCAGGAGTTTGTCCTTGGCACTGACGACTACTTTAAGTCGCGGCATGGGTATGAGTTTAATCCCACCCTGCTGCCCGCTGCCCACGAGTGGAACCAGAACCGGGTGCGCGAAAAGGCCGCTCGCGGCTGGAGCCCCATCTTTGTGGACAACACCAACACAATGGTGTGGGAGATGCAGCCGTATGTCCAGGTAGCCGTCAAGTACGGCTACGTGCTGGAGCTGCTCGAGCCCCAGACCAGCTGGTGCAAGTCAGCCAGCAAGCTGGCGCAAAAGAATGTCCACCAGGTGCCAAGGGAGAACATCCAACGAATGCTCGAGCGATACGAGCGCACCACCGTAGCCGAACTGATTCGGGTAAGCTACATACCAACGCGATATTTATTATTATTCATATTATTTTCCCGCAGCTAATGAAGGAGACAAAATACACAGTGGCATTGCCGCAGCTTCGGCAATATCCTCCTCTACCCGCCGTTCCTGTTGCCAACAATTGCGATCAGAAGGAACCACCTGACGCTTTAATTCCACCTCAGCCGGTCACAAATTCTAATCTGAATGCAAACGCACAGACCTGGGTGCCATACGAGCAGGGAGCACCATCCTACTGGTCCCAGACAGCAGACCAATTGCCAAATTCGACAGGCTCGACTATTCCAGCGTCAGGTTTAGGTGAAAAGTCTCTTATCGATCTACTGCGCGATGACTGCAAAGTGGAGGATGACGCGGAGGAGGCAAAACCAAAGACAGACGCCTGCGATTCGAAGCCCTTTCAGCGGCGTCACTGCATTAACTGCCCCAACGAGCCGGGGGGATTCGCCCTACTGCGCCAGATGTACCCGAACAAGCAGCTGACGGGCCTCTGGGACCTATTTGTCAAGTGCAACGCCGATGTGGACTGGGCTGTCGATATTTTAATAAAGGAGGACGAACTAAATGCCGAGTCGGGATCGGATCAGTTCGGATCAGAGACCGTCCTTAGTCCAGAGGAGGCTTTGCAATTCCAATGCGACTGCGCCAATCCGGGCACCCCAGCAGCCGCCACTCCTCGTTCTTCGTCCCCATCTCCTGCAGCGGCCAAGGCAGTGCCGAAGGCGCAGCGTCAGCCGCGCAACAAACGCGCTTCGGGGCCCACTAACAAGGAGTTGCAGTTGCAGATCGAGAACTGCTTTGTGCTGGGTACTGTGGGAACGTTACATAAAGTAAAAGAAATCTAAAATATATTTTGTTTTAGGCGATGAACAATACTCGGAGCATACGCGCAAAATCCGCGACATCCGCAATGGGATTCTAGATCAACCCGCTGTGCCAGAAGCGCCTGAGCAGGGGGCGGAGCAGGAGGATCCAGAGGAAGATGTGGACCCGGAAGACAATACTCTGCTGGAAATGGATCTGGGCAGCATTTTCATTGAAGGTCTGCGCGCTCAGTTCGACACAGACGACGAGGTGGTACCGCTGGAGCAAGAACTGCCAGCCGCCACCAAGATCTTTATGCCGCGCCAGCTGGCCAAACAACTGTATATGTTGTGGAAGGAGGCCGTCTACAATCAACTGGAAGAGCAGCGCCAGCAGACGCTGCGCGACGACGAACAGTTCGCCCGCTTACTAAAGCATCCGGAATATTCCGAGTACAGCGAGTCTCCAAGCAATGTGGGAGAGCTTTTAGACATGGAGCTGGCATGGACCATTTATAACAGTGAGCAGCTGGCCGCTAAGCAGGCGGCTGAGCTAGTCGCTCGCAAGCAACCGCCCAACGACATTGCCACCCACCTGACCAAGATGAAGCTCTGCGAGACGTTCCCCGAGATACCCAACGATACTGTGCTCGAGACGTTCATGGCAACTGGCAGCAATTACAGTCGTACAGTCGAGGTCCTTGGCGGTAATGTGCAGAGCTCGCTCAGCGGGGCGGAGCTCTATGAGCAAGCGCTTCGAGAGGGCGAAAAGGCAAGATAAAATCATTTAAATATAGTATTTCACTACTCACCTTCCGATTCTCTTATCCTATAGCTAAGTGCGCAGGTGGCCTTGGAGGAGCAGACGCAGCAACAGAAGCGCCAGCAACAAAGCTCCTCTGGGCAGCGCTCGAGCTCCCAATCCTCAACTGGCCGGTCACCGCTGCTCCACGAGGAAGCCAAGTGTGCGGCTCTGCGGGACTTTGAGGAGACCCGCAACTTGGCTGCCCACCACTCTCAACTGAAGGCCGAATGCTACCTGAAGGCGAAGCAGGCAGTGCAACGGGGCAATGGCAACGTCGCGCTCTATTACTCCGAGATAGCGAATCTGCACAAGCAGAAGATCGACACCTTTAACCAACGGGCGGCCAACTGCATCATGGAGGTGCACCGCCATACGCAAAACAACCCGGATTTGCTTGACCTACACTACCTGCACACGGTGGAGGCGATTAGCTGCCTGGACCTGTTCCTCGATCGCCACATTACCGTGCTGCGCAACTGCACGCGCGTCTACAAGCATGTCTTCATCATTACGGGCAGGGGTCTGCACAGTGCCAACGGAGTGTCCACCATCAAGAACCGTGTCAAGTCCAGGCTGGGCGAGCGTCGCTTGCGGTAAGTCAATGGCTTATATATGGTCTTTAGCCTGGCTAATCTCGATCCACTTTGCAGCTGGCAGGAGGTCAATCCCGGATTGTTGCGCGTTAAAGTCTTCTCGGCTTCGCGCCACTCCAAGAACTTCTGATCGGAGGCATAGTGACCGACAGGTCATGTAGAGGAGCCGGGACAGCGAACAGAGAAACGTGATAAGCTACCTCAAGTGTCATTCATTTTTGTAATTATACCAAAAAATTACGAAATTCTCTGTCCGAAATTCGTTATCCTTTCGCTATCGTTTGGGTAAACATTCCAGTTTCAATTCAATACTTCCAACTACTTAAAATGTTCGTTACTTAAATTTTCCAATTTACGTTTAAAGTTTTGTATGCTTCCACCAAATCAGGAATTCGTGTGAGACGCGAATTTCCCAACAAATTATTGAACGTGGTGCTCAGATTATCTTACAAAGAGATATATATACAAAGAATACTTATTTTTTATACCCTTTCCATATAAACTAGCGTCTAAGAATCATAGTAATAAGTTACATTTAATTGAAAAGATTACATTTACGAAAAGTATTCAGTAAAGTTCATGGAAAAAATAAATATTTAGTTTCGCTAAAAATATACAGTGGGAGCTCCAAAGTAATACCCTTTAAAATGAAGTGGAATCTATAGTTTATCGACTGTTTAATGGTCCTATGGGTTAATCCTCATGGGCAGATGTGCAGGTACGTCGGCTTACCCCACACCTGCAATTAATCCTGCTGATTACCCCGACTACCTGGCAGAAAGACATATGCAATTTTTTGGTTGATGTTTGAAACATGGAAAGACAATCTTTATTAATCATAAAAATTAATAACATCTGCCTGACCTTGGCAGACAAGCAGCTATTATCCGATCAGGGCAGGATACACAAAACGTTGCGTACACCCGCCCACCTGGTGGAGTGCTGTCTCCACACTTACATTTAAATTCGTATCTTAGTCTAGAACATTGATGGCAGTCTGAGCGAGTGCTCGGTGGTTTTGGTTATGGTCGTCGTGGCCGCAGAGGCCCCTAGGTGGGGTCCTGCGAGTTTTGCACTCGCGCTGCCCCCGGTGATTGGTTCTCCTTGCCGCTGTGTAGGCGATTCCCGATGGCCATCAGTTCCATCAGATTGGACCGACTGCGCTTGGGCGTGTAGCGCGAGGAGCTGGAGTTCGGGCTGCCATTGGTGGCCTTCTCGCGCGGCGGGGTGTTCAGAAAGACGCCCTCGAAGATGGTCTCTAGACTGTTGCTGCGGCTTAGCGTGGCTCCAGAATCGTCGGCGTCGCTGGGCGGGCTGATCTGGGCGTTGATCTCGTGCAGGGCCACGAACTCGGGATTGTTCTGGCGGGTCTCCACCTCCTGGTTACGGGGCAGGAGCTGTTGCTTGGGCGTCTCGATGTCCGAGAGGTTGAGGTCGTCGATCGGCGACGGGGTGCGGCCGTGCGGGGAGAATGCGCGGATTTCGAAGGCCGGCAGCTCATCGCAGCTGCCAACGGGTGACGCTTCCTCGCGATCGAAGGCCAGCGAAAGGTCGCTTTCGCTCTCAAGATCCACGGAGGACAGCGAGCACTGTAGCTGCTCCTTGCAACGCTCCTCCGCGCACGTATTTACTGTATCCGAAGTGTCCATTGTCTGGCTCGCATCGATGGCGCGTCGTTTTCTTATAAACAATCCTGCAGGCCACAAAACAGTGCTCTGCCTGCGATCCGCTGCTACCTTCGCGGAAATCTGCGGCCGCAGGTAGACGGGGTCAGGTCACAGTGTTCGTTTTCGGGTTTTCTTTCCCTTGCTGTTGCTATATATATTTGTATATATAATTGACAATAGAAACGATTTGAAATCTTAACAATTTTAGAATAGAGATGTCAAAATGTCGATAGTGCCACCGATAGCATTGATAGGTTGGTTTCCGCTACGATAATATCTCCTTAATCGGACCGGATATAACAAGAATTTAGACATTTTTCAATATATATTTAAATACTTTGTGATTTGGCAATTATTTATGATTTCTTTGGGAAATAATCAAACAATTTTCGCAATAAATACTATCGTGAATGCATTGAAATGTTTGTCAATATATGAACTGCTTTATCATCAATTTATCAATATTTGCACTGCTTCTTATGCTGTGGATTAGCCGTTAGTTATTTTAAGTTTAAATAAGAAAACAAATCATTGAAATCACCCAGAATCTTAAATTTAATTTAAATTCAAACACAATTTTCCTTCATAACTTTTATTCGAATCTGTCTTTTGTTGGTTTCGTTTATGCTTAGCTTGCATTTGCTCGTTAAACAAGTTAATTAGTGAAATTATCGTACATCGTCGTTAAAAGTCATAAATTGTGGTATATACGATATAGCATGTACGTTGGTTTATACATCGAATTATAGTACTCCAGCTCGCTAACTTTGTTGCATTTTGCAATCAATGTGCAATTAAACATTTATCTATCTTAAGTAATTTTCGATGCGCAAGCTTTTAGCTGCCCACTCAACACAATTGTTGCTCTGTCATAAAAACAATTAATCGTTAAATTATTTAACAAATAGTTTAAAGCGTATTTGAAAGTATACATTAAGTATAGTAGTTTAGTTTTTCGTTTACCTACATTTAAATTACAATTAAATACAAAACGTTAAAGTAATGCCTAGAAAACATATTTCATTTCTTGGAAGTTTGTATTTCGCTTAATTCCTTTACTTTTACATATTTTGAGCGCAGATTTAATTTAACTAACAATTTTCTTTTTGGTTTTTACCATACGCATAGAGTGAAACACGAAAGTTTTGCCACAAGTCCTGTGCCTAAACATTTAATTTAATTTTATTAAATTCAATTTGATGCTTTTCTCGTTTGGGATGTCACTTAGCTTGTTTATAATGAATGTGTATGGTTATGTATTCGATTAGTATGTAGTTTTGATGATTTCCATTGTGGACGTGGCCGACGTGAGACTTATTCCACCTTTACTACTTGTATGCATGAGTATTTAACAGTTTACATATATCTTAGGGGACATTGCAATGCCTTCCGGAGCAGCTATGCCCCTGGCATAAGATAATATTTTCGTTACGAAAATCAAAATAGAGTCGAACTTCTTGAACTTGAACTTTCCTTACTTAGTAAGTAAGTCGAATCACTTGATTGGCAGTAGACATATTCGAAATATATTTCTCTAAGTTCAAACAGCGGGAAACAGAATTAAAACCTATAAGGTTCAAGGTAGTCTTTCCAGCAATCAAAAGTAGTATACATTTTACTTAGATTAAAATTATTTTATAAGAATAAAATAAAAACGATGAAAGAGAGACAAAATCGCCCCCACACAGTGCCCATTTGTGTGAGCTACTCTGCCTTAGAAGTTCGACAGTGATTTTCGTGAGAATATTTATCGGATTGGGGACCAATTTTTGACTGAGATCTCTGCTGATTGGATCATCTCGTATCTTTAAGTTTGGCACACGCTCTGAGTAACGCTCTCCCGCTCGCCTCTTCGTTCCCGCCCCCAGCTCCTGGTCATCCCCAATCCCCCGAACGGGTCTCAGTTCAGGCCCAGGAGACGCTTGAAGGCCCGCCGGTAGTCCAGGTTGAATATGGTGTAGATGACCGGGTTTAGGCCGGAATTGATGTAGCCCAGCCATGTGATAAAGTTCTTGAACTTGTTCGTGGGACAGCAGCTCTGGCAGAACGGCAGGATGACGTACATGAGGAAGAAGGGTAGCCAGCAGATGACAAAGACGCCCATGATGATGCCCAGGGTGCGGGCTGCCCGCCGCTCCTTGGACAGTGAGATTTTCTGCTTCTCTTCGATGAACTGGTTGACGCCGCTCGCCTTCTTCTGCAGCGGCGTGGCGGATACGGCTGCGGCGCCCGTCGATGATTGCGGCGGGGTTAGCTTGAGGGACGTCTGCTCATCCGCTTGGGTGACACATACCTAGAATTAAGGATATACAACCGAATTGAGTACAATTGAATACAATTATTAATTAAAAAATATATATAGAATTCCACACACCTGTATGCAACCCTTGGGATCGCTTCCGCTCTCTGTGCTAATCTCGGCATCGGACTTCCCTCCACCCGAGTGTCCACCGCCGGCACCACAGCCACCGCCCCCTCCTCCGCCGGCGGGAAGGAGCTGCTGTTCACCATGCGGCTCGCAGGTGGACGAGGACTGTGACTTGCGTCCGCCTCTGGCCTTGCCGTGCTTGATTGAGTCCTTGATCTTGGCGCGCCGTGACTTCTTCACCAGGACAACGACATGCTGCTGCTGCTGCGGATCTCCACTGAGCTGGGAGCCCGCCTTGGAGCCATCCGGATGCTGCTGCTGGGGCTGGTGTGTCTCACTGCTAATGCTCTCCTGGTCGTTCTGGATCATGGGCGTGGTGAAGTGGGCGCGATCGCGGCCGCAGCAGAGCCAGCTTGCCAGAAGCCGCGTTTTCGAGGTCGAGGCGGATGTGGATGCGGCGGCCGGCGAGGAGTTTGTAATGGGCTCCAGCTCGGCGGACTTTAGGGCGATTGTGTTGAGTTTGTTGGCCTTGGCCCGCTCTCGCAGGCGTCGTCGCGTAGCCACAAAGATCTCAATATAGACGATGGTCATGATGGCCAGCGGGATGAAGAAGGAGCCCAGCGAGGAGTAGATAACATAGCCGCGTTGCGAGGTCAGCTCGCAGGGCGTGGCACTAGTAAATTCGTCCGGCCAGTCATTCCAGCCAATCAGGGGCGGACTGCTGATCAGGAGCGAGAGCAGCCAGACGCCGGAGATGAGCAGCAGGACGCGGCCAACTGTCCGCTTCTGGGCGTAGTTTATTGGGTCCGTGATCGCCCAGTAGCGGTCCAGGGCGATGGCGCATAGGTTGAGAATGGAGCTGGTGCAGCAGAGAACATCGCAGGTGAGCCATAGCTTGCACAGGTGGATGCCGAACTCCCATCGGCCCAGGATCGAATACGCCACATTGAAGGGCAGCACCAGCAGGGCCACCGTGAGATCTGCTACCGCCAGTGACACGATGAAGAAGTTCTGGACGATGCGCAATGGCTTGTAGGTGAAAACGCTGAGGATAACCAGGATATTCCCAATAATGGTCAGCACGATTATCACGGACAGTACCAGGGCGGTCAACAGTGCCTCCCATTCCGGCACCGCCAGCTGCAAGCCCAGCACGCTGCTGTGCAGCTCCTCCACCTCCCCGCCGCACTCTCCGGCATCATCTAGGTCAGAGTCCGCCTGAGCCGTGCTCAGAGCTGCCGCCACCGTAGTGAGGCCCTCCACCAGCGAGCCGGATATGTTGGCCACCGTCTCCGCTTCGATGCCCGACGCATCCGTGACAACATCGTCGCCTCCGGATTTCGTACTGCTGACGGCGGCAGCAGCGGTTAAAGCCGCCGCCGCCACCGTTGTGGTGACATTTATGAACAGGATCTGATCTGCCGATGGCATCTTGGCATTGCCACTTGCTCCTTTGGTCTTCGGTTGCGTTCACATGCGTCTCGTCTCGGTTGGCAGGCGGTCGGAGTGTGCGGCTTCTCTGGCTTCCGTCTGCGGAGACAAATGGCGTGGAAAACAGGATTAATGTGGCTGCAAAAGCACCAAAATGGAGGAGGGAATATCCTCGGGTATTGTGTTCATTATGCATAAATATGGGTGCCCTGACGCCCTCTCCAAGGATGAGCGTGTAAAGACGGGGAGATGGCATGATACAATAAAGGAAATCACATGAAGAAAATTAAATCTCAGCAGAAAGTCAAGGATTACCGTTTTGCAAGCCTTAAATTTACCACAACTCAAAAGTATTTATTTACAAGATAAACTTTAAGGTTTTTAAATAGTTTCAAAACATTTTTAGTAATTTTAAATAAATATATTTTATTATTTGTTTTTCCATCCGAATGTTTTAGGCTCCATGGTGACAAAAGGGGTTAATATTGGCCTGTTTGTCGAGTTCTGACGGAAGTTGTTATTGTCCCGTGTCATCGATGGGCAAAACTTTTGCCATCAAGCTGGAAAAATTGTTTGGGTTGTGAGTGGAGCACAAGGCAATCAGGATCATGTCAAATCCAAATTATTTACAGCTTGTCAATAAGCATGCACAAAGGACATTCGGGAAGAAGACTCGATGGCAGGTTCAGAAAATACAAAAAAAAGGTCTAGTAGCTTGTTCGGTGCCTAAGGAAACACGGTCAGAAGGTCATTAACAATTTAAATGACAAATCTTGTCGCATTATTCCAGCGTGGGATAAAATATTTAAAAGTAATTAAAAATGTCAAGACGAAACGGGACGGAACAGATGGCCCTAAGTAAATTCTTTTCCCGGCAAGAGAGATGGCTTCGAGGATAACTTGGACAATGAACCGCGAGTCCTTTCACTTGCCATCCTGCGTCAATACTCAGCTCATCTTTCCTTTGCCTTTCCCTATCCTCATAATCATCGAATAATTGTTGCTCTGCTTTTTCCTCTTTCACTTGACACTTCTATATCCGCTAAGCTCTTGCACACTTTAGCTCCATTCTCCCTTTTTGCCACGCCCATGCCCGATGGCAGTTGAAAGAACATTAATCAAAATAACCCGCTCATAAACTGAACTCTCCAGCAGCGCGGCAGCTCTCCAGGAAGAGGCAAAGGAAGGATCAACTTTGAAGCAAACATTTTCATTCAGCCAAAAATTGTTTCGCGTTTTTTTCGCTTTGGGCCATGGGCTGAGGGGGGATTTTTTGGCAGATTGCTAATGCCCCTGAATCCCACCTTGATTTCTGCCTGCAAATGTAAAGCTTTTAGCGGAGAAGTATTTTCGGTTTCTTGTTTTCGTTATTTTTTTATCATTTTCTTTTTTTTTATTTGCGGGCTCTACAAATAGATGGGGAAAAAGTTTTAAGCGATTTTTAGTTGGTTGGCCAGCCAGATTTTGGACACGATTCGAGTTCAAGGGTGCCCAAAAGGGAGCCCCGCAACAAGCAGCCAGCCATGAAGCAACCTTAAAGACCTTGGCAATGGCTTAAAGAAACTGAATTTTCATGTAGGTGTTAGGTTAAATATAATATAATACACGAATTGACTTAAATATATAAACACTTAATTGATAAACAATTAAATTATTAGGTTTATAAGTAGAAAATACTTTTAAAAATCTTATCAAAGCAATTAAAAAGGCATTATGAGTGTGTTGTAAATCTTTAAATTTTCTTAGGACCATTTTAAGGTTAATAAATGTTTTTACTGTTTGGAAATAATTAAAAATTTAGATATTTATGCCAGTTTAATGCTGCCTAGTTTTAGATAAATATTTAAAGATGCTCATAGGAGTTAGTCACAGATATTTTGAAGAATTACTTTGAACATACATAGATTACATAATTCCAATAAATAAGGAAACATAAAACAATTTGCCTATTATTTTCCAAAAAAACAACTAACGAATACGTTACTTTTCTCAGTGCTTGTCTAGGATTCTATTCCCATTGGTAAACTGATTTTCAGTGGGAATCTACGCGACATAATTGAATAACTCGTGGGCCGAGGGAAAATTGAGACGCCCGACTGAGACGGGGACTTGGCCCATTTTGTTTCTCGCCTGTCTTGGCCGCCGGCCGATAAGCTTGTTACAAAGCTCTCCTGATTACAGGACCAGCGCCCAAAAGCAGTCAGCGATCCGTGTTCTTGGGCCGACGAGTGCGAATGAACAGCTTAGGATAGTTTGGAACCCCCATCCGACTCAAGTTCGCTGGAATGGGGAAAAGTTTTTTGAACTCGTTATGCAGTCGCCCGCAAAGGAAGCGACCTTGACTCAACGGGTTTCCGCATAAATATATATATTTTGGCACCCGCACATACATATGTTAGGGCTGGCTACCCCTACACATGGACATGTCCTTTTTGGCAAACTTGTCATTAGCATTTGTGTGTTTGCATGCAGATTCCCAATGGAGGAAAAGTTTGGCAACCATAGTGGCGCCCAGGAAAAAAAAACCTATAGATTTTTCTGGGGAAAATTCAAATGAAAAACTTAAAGTCCTGCCTAAGCTTTTGCTTCAACAGTATACATATATAGTTTCTTTTGGCTGGGAAAGAGTATCCGAAGACCGTTGTTGAGGGCTCAAAATATTTGTTTTCCTCAATTTTTCGCCGTGTCAGGCTCATTAAATATGCAAGAGTTTCGGCATATCTGTAAGATACACGCATCCTCGACATCAAGCCCACCCACACGGCTTTATTTATAGCCCACATTAGGCACTTGGTCGGCTAAAAATACAAAAGGCCGAATCGCCTTTGATGCTGATCAAGTTTGCCACACGGAACGAAAGAGATACGCGGTACTTGGTACTCGTTTGGATAAAATATACTTATACATGGGCATATGCATCTTGGGGAATTTCTCTTAATTGGCAGTGATGGTTGTTCGGGCCAAGTTTAGGGATGGTCAAGTTATAAATATTTATGGATATTATAAGGATGTTGAGAGTCAAATTTTGATATGAGTATAAATATTTCTATGACTGCATGTTTGACCAAAAAATTAAATAAAAGCTGGAAGAGTTCTAAAGAATTGGTAAATTAAAAATTATTTTAGTCCTTCTTATTTAATTCATAAATAGTAATATGAATGGGACTTTAGGTTTTAAGCTGGAATTTATAATTTATATTTTTGTGACATTTTTATGTAAAGCATTTAAATATCACTTAATACAAATCTATTTTAAGTATTCAATATTTTCTAAATTTTTTTATATCTATTAACAAAATTAATCACATTTTTAAACTGATTTAAAATTTTCTATTATTTAAATATTAATTAATATTATTTGACAACCGATGTTAGAGTAGTAATATAAAGTACATCCATAGTCGAAAGCACTTTTCTGCTTGTTTCATTTCATTTGCATGATTAATGTGACGTACAATAATTCCAACACAGAACCATCCGCATCACATTTTCCCCGATTAAATAAACGAGCCCAAAAAGAAGAAAATTACGAAATTCTTAACAAACAAAAACGAAGGCAGCGAAAATGATTTGCTTTGATTGTGCGGCGTGGTCTTTGAGCTTCGAGAATTTTAAATATTTTACGCGTAATTAAAACGGGTGCAATTGATTGGAAATTATGAAATATTTTTGTGCCTAAGTAAACATGATTGGGCGGAACCCCCATCAAGGGAATGTTGGGTTAGAAAACGCGAAGGAGGAGGCTCTGGCTCTCTGCTTTTCCCTTGATTTTCCACTTGCTCTCTCTCTCTCTGGGGCAATTAAAGGCCGCTGATGTGGCATCGAGTTGACAACTGCCCAGCCGGCAGATAAGACTTCGTTGCCAATTTCCATCAGAACCACCTGCGTTCATTTACTGCTCTGGCAGTTTCTCCCATTACCAGGCTATACACTGTTCATAGGAAATATGTTTTCACTTAAATTCTGGGACAATTAGAATTACATTTGTATTTATACATTTATTTGATTTATTTAGTATGCTTTATATGCTTGATATTCGAGATTAAATATTTAACTTCGTTTAATAATTTAACTAGGCTTAATAGAAAATTTCTTTATTTTAAAATAACATATTTTAAACTTAATTTTTACTTTATTTCTCTCCGTGTACGTGCTTGAACTGAATTGAACTGGACTAGGCCTAAATGAAAGTCACCCCCTGTTACCTGTTCTCAATAAAATGCAATACGAGCCGAGTCGAGTTCAGTTGAGTTGGATTCGGTGAATGGAATGGAAACTGCGGGATATGGGATATGGGATGTGGCCATGCATCCAACCCTTGGGGCCTTATCCGCACAGGGACAGACGCCGGGCACTTCGCACAGTATTCATGCAATTTTGCGCTTTTATTACGCAGCTATCGGTGTTGTTTTGGACTAGAAATTGCATTTAGTGAGGCACTCAGGCACTCGGGCTTTTTGGGTGGAGGGGAAATATTCAACAATATTAAAAATCAAAACCCAATCCCCTCCGTTGGCTGTGGCTTGGCTGCAGCTGTGCTATATATCAACTCAGGGACAGGATGGACAGGTTGCAAATTTGTTAACGTGTTGATGCGAACTTCTGTTTGGCTTTCTGCGGAATCCTTGGTTTCTTGGATGTCCTCTCTGTTTTTCCGCCTTTCCGGTTTCTCTGCGGAATCCCCGTCCTTTGTTGTTGGCTGTTGCATGTGGCATGTGGGAAAATACCCTTGCCCCGCCCCGCTATCATTCTTATTTCTTTACTTTCTCTTTTTTGTTTGGCAATGACAGGAACACGCTGATGTGTGAGCAATTGGGATAAAAGAATGAGTAAAAGAGGGACAGGCGGGAAGGAAAATGCTCGGCAAATGAGCAGCAGATTGATGAAGCGGAAAATATTCGCCGTAAAGTAATGAGCGCTGCTCTGCCAACTGGCTGATTGGATGAAGACGATGGCATTCGAAGCCAGCCGAGTCTGGGATTCCGTTTGTGGAAAGCTTAAAAAAAATAAATATGCTTTACTGGCCCTTAATTAAACCATAAACCATATCAGTTGAGTCCAGAAAATATATATTATTCAAGGTCTCGTTATGTATTAATTTAAGTTTAATGAATGAATTTTTATAATATTTATTGAGCGAAGTCTGCCAGATATCATTATTCTCAGCTCATTAGTAAAGAGTATCACCCATAAACTATACCTTAAGTTCTCTTCTTTAAAATGAAGAAGTTTCTTAAATTCGCCTCAGAAATATCTCCGCAACTCCTTTTCGGAACCTAAATTGCTGCAAATTCGACCAATTCCTTTCCGATTGTGTCAATCGGTTGTCCTGGCTTGGTCAAATGTCAGCAATTTGTAAGCGCTCTGGTTATCCTGTACCCGGAATATCCGGAAACTGGAATCCAGGAACCGGGAACTAGAATGTGGCACGTTTCGGGAAGTTAATGCGAGCCAAGCTATTCGAAAATTGATGCGTGCTAGTGCACAATCGCTGCGGCATTGACAGACACACAAAAAAAAACTGTGGAGGAAAGGGAGAAATGCCAGTGGCGGACGGACCGATGGATGGACACCGGAGCAGGACCAGGAGAGACTGGGGATACCTGAAACTGATAAACATGAAAATCATCATCATTGGCAAAAAGCAAACCAGCCATGTAAGCTGCTGCACTCGATGTGTGTGGCGGAAATGTGTAGGTGTTTGACCACGCCCTAGTAAGTACAGTAGAAAGTCAGTAAACTCAACTAACAGGTGATGAAAAAATAAACGAAATTTATAATACTGATGACTTTTTCGTGCAGGAACCAAGACTGTATAATTGGTTGTGACTTAAGGGTAAGTATAACAAATTATTCACCATTAGTGGAATCCATTTTTAAAGTCCGGAAACTATATTCTCAAGACCTTCAAGAATTCTTTACTTATTAATGCTCGAACTTATGGACATTTTCCTGTAAATGTGTACATTTGCGCTGCCTACATACACAGAGCTGTCAGTCAGTCAAAAGTTGCACTCGAATGCACATTTTGTGCCATGCGAATCGAACGCTGGCCGAAGACTCGTCGAATATCGAATGCTGTGGATGTAACGGAAGGGTCAGGGGACTTCCCCGAAGGATGCGATGGCGATGGCGAGATGCCCTGACAGCGGACCGAGAGAGTTGTAAATGGAAATGCATTTTCCGCTGGCACACGTCCAATGTGGGCGAGCTTTCACAGCAGATTTCTGCTGCTCCTGCTGCTGCTGCTGCTTCTCCGCCAAGTGTTGGCCGGCGATTGGGGACTGTTGAAATATTTGTAGGGTTCTTGCATATTTAAGCCTGATGAGCGTGTGCTTAGCATGTTTTGGATGTCTAGCACTTACATACATATTTCGAGTTCACTTGCCATTCTACTCCATGTATTTTTCTGGCTTAATGGTAAGTAGAAATCTTTGAGTTAAAATGCATCGAAAGGAAATTGTTGTGGGGAGAAGAGAGCTGAACGACTGTAAAGATGAAATATTATATTGCAATAATATTCTATAGAGAAGAAGCACTTGATTACATAAAGGAAAGGAAATATTGCAGAATTTAAAACGTAAAACCTTTAAAAGAAAAGCGAAAGTTAAAGTTACGTATACGTAATTTTGCGTATACGCAGTAATAATTATAATGTTTGAGAGGTACTTCTCTCAGAAATGCAAATCAAAATTAAAATAAGTAAAGAAATAAAAATCAACAAGAGTAATAATAATAATAAATGTTCAAAAATTAATTCTTTTTAGAAATGCAAACAAAAATTAAAATAAGTAAAAAATCAAAATCAACAAAAGGAAGTACTACGTATACGTAATATTTTGTATGCGCAGTAACAATAATAATAGTTGAAACGTAGTTTTCTCTGAGATGTAAATAAAAAATAAAATAAGTAAAGAAATAAAAAGCAATAAAAAGTAATTGTTACGTATACGTAATAATAATAGAGGCAATCAGAAATATCCCCTTGGAAATTGATGGTAAGTATTAGCTCAGAGTGAACTCCAACTAATTTCCATTAACAATTTCCCCCAGCTTTGATGTGTTTCACACTTTGAAATCGATTCAACATGTGTTTGTTTTTCTGAACGGTGGAAGGAACGGGCAGGCGTGTATTTGGCTTCCTGTTTCCATTAATTCCCAGTTAGCTGACCCTGAAAGTTTTGTGTTTTTGTTTTGCTTTAGCTTTGGCTTATGCCAAATATGTTGAACTATTCATGAATTGATTTCCCTTTTTTGTTTGTCCACTCGCACAGTGGGCGTGGGCGGGCAAATCGATTTGTAAAACTAATTAAGGATATCATCTTTCTGGGCCGAGCTGTGTGTGTAAGCCTGTTGTCGCTACCAATTAGCTAAGAGCCAAGAGCGTTCTGCTGGCTATTTGTCTTTAGCTTTGCTCCGGCCCGAGCTCAAGTGGGCGATATGCGAAAGTGAACAGTGCATTTTGTGTTTAGTTTTCATAGAGGGATGTGTGTGGCTTCAATTGATTTGATTTGATTTGATTGATTTACTTTCCTCTGTCTCGCACACGTTGGCTATTCTCTCCCTCTTATGTTTTTTTGCCACACTCGACCATTTGCCACTTTTGATTTTTCGCCCAAACAATTCAGAATGCCCACAACGGGGGGCATTTTTTCCATTCTTTCTTAAATTGGTATGCAATCGGTTTTGTTTTGTTTGATCGGCCTGGACTCTGTCGGGCTCTGTTTGTCTGTCTGTCGATTGTGTTGTGAGTGGTCATGGAATTTCAAATTGCGTTCGAGTGGGCTGCTTGGAAACCTTTTTTTGATTGCAATTTAGCCGAGATTTGATTTGTTATACAGCATCAGCAGCAATAGCAGTTGGTTAACTAAGCCGCTGGGCAATCAACCTGAGGCCCTGATTTGTATCACAGTTGCAAGTCATATCCCCCCAAGAAAACGGTCCGTTCGCCCCCCCAAATTGAGTTCCCTTATATGTTTATTGACTGCACACATCTGCCATGATAGATTTTCTTAGCCATTCGGCCAGCTGTTGCTGCCGCTCTTCACTTAATTAAACATTTCCGTTTAAACAATAGACTCGACCACTCACCCTCATGCTGAAGAGTAGAACAATTTCGATATTGCTTATGGCACTGCCAGATTAGCGCTCCATTGCGTCTGTGGTCCCCTTACCAAAAGAAGGACGAGACCAACATGTAATAAGCTTTGTTATGGCCAACATTCTGCTGACCAACATTCGAGCCCAGGGAGCCTGGGACGACCCTTTTCATACTCAGCTGACCCCACTGCGTACGTGTTGAGAGGTTTGATTGAAATGCTATGGCCGATCGATGCAGCCATAAAAACTAAAAGGACATCGGCGTCCCACCATACGAAACCTCATTTGTAGGCAAAGTGCCCAACCACTGGGTCAAAGTGGCGACACTCAGTCTGCACTTGGAGAAATGGGGGCAAAAGTGTGTTAAAGTGGTGTAGTTTTTTGGGTTTTTCTATTTGTTTTTAGTTTTCATATGAAAGAGAAAATCTTTAAAGGACCTTTCTATTTCTATTAAATTTCTATTTCTTCTGTTTCAAATATAATTTCTCATTGAATTTCTACATTTTCTGACAGTGTGAGTCGACACTATATTCCTCAGACGACTGCAATTGGGAGAAGCACAGAACCAAACAGAGAACATATCCCAGAAAAAACTGAGCAGACGTCACCCATTTCTATAAAAGCTTCCTCGCTTGACGCTCAATAAACCGAGACTGTTTATGGACTCTGGCATTGATTGGGGGAGATGTCTGGAACTGGGATCTGGGCGCTTACCAATCGCAATCGAAAATCCTAATGCGACTTGATTCGTTTCGATTATATTTTTATTTTCCGATTGCGATTCGATGGCTGCAAATGTGGCGTAAAAAGTACGCGAATTAACGCTTAAGAAGTTTTCCACTTAGTCCCCCCATCATTTCTCGATTTTGCCATGGAATGTGGATTGGAATTGAGATGCCTTTTTCCTGAATCTATACCGTATGTCCATCGCAGCCCTTTCTCCTTTATGAATAAATGCATCTGAATCAAAATGCAGTCGAGACGTTTTGTTTTTCCCAATTTTCCCTTTTGGCCCGGCTGGCTTGCTTTAAAATTCATTGCATTGCCATGCAATCCAGTCGATAGTTGATGATGCCTCATCAATATGGGGCCAGAATGCAGAAAGCTAGAGTCCGGAGCATCCGTAGGAGCAAGCTGGAGGCAACTGGCGGGATCCCCGCAGTGCCAGCTTTGACATTGAGCGTATTTGTCAGGCACACAGAGCCCAGGGAGGGTGAGAGCTCGCCCAACAATTCCCCAATTGATAGTCGACTTGCTTGGAGTTTCAGAGGGGGAAAGAAAAGGGGGAAGGTTCCTCGCTACGTGCCTGGCAGTGGAAAACTCTTTGCCTTTGACACTGACTGCATGTGACAAAATTTACTTGCTCGCATTTATTACATGCAATTTGGTGGCCCAGTGGTGTTGCCTTATGTTGTTTACCCAGCCAACTACACGCCGCCCGTTTTCCGGGAAAAGCGTCCAGAGAGTGAGAGATGTGATAACTTTGTCGGGTTAGGCGAAGGGAAAAGCAAATAGACGAGTCCAGGCGATCCGTCAATAGCATTTTCCGACGGTTCCTCCACTTGGTACGAAACTGAAAAATTGTTAAGGAAGTTTTACAAGCAAACTTTGTGGTAGGTCGCCTTCTCTATGAAATATATTAAGTGATCGATGATTTACTTGGACACTGAGTTTAAAACAAGTATACGACCGGTTGACACCGCCATTTTAAAAGATTTTGGCTGATTTGGAGACCAGGTTTTTGAAACGAACAGATAGTTATAGGTTTATAGAAAAAATTAAATAAAATCAGACTTTAATTTAAATGTCGGCTGACCTTTGTTGATAATATCCACAAACTCAATCAGCTCAATATAATTTCCATACATATAATTCCAGCTAAAAAAAAAGTCAACCCATTAAGGTAATCTAAACAAATGTATCAAAGTGTCAGAGCTGCAATATTATTGCTCACTTGACAGCTGTCAAAGGCATGATGGATTAACCATATATGTTTCGACCAGGCCAGATAGCGGCGTCAAACGATAATGCCGAACAAGGGGATTAGGCTGAAAGCCATGGCATTTCCTATAATTTCCCGGTATCTGAGATAATCTGTGTGATTCACTTTGCAGGAATAGTAATCAGTGCCTGGCCAGGCGGTCGAGTGTTTTGGCGTTTTCTAAATAAATGTCACATAAATTTTGTGCTTTCAGATAAATCCTATTTGTCAGTTGTGTGCCCGAGGTTTCTTCTTGGACCATAAATTTTCCCCTGCGCAGCAATTGACCGGCTATATTTTTACTGTCATATTTTGTACTTTCGCTAGCCGTGACATGGACATGGCCTATAAATCACATTTGGCAGCAGCCCATCCACTCCACACTCACTCTGTCAGTCGCCGCGGCCATTAGAAGTTTGTCGAAGCCCCTATATCCTAACACATATTCCATTTTATTTTGTGGGTGGCAGATCCGCACATACCCACTGCCATGCACTCACAAATCACTTGAAATATTATAGTGCTTTGGACAATTTGTATGCATCAAATGCAAATATACTATATATAAGGAAGTGAACGCGTGCATGATGTATATTACACAATCTGCCGTCCCAATTGTTGTTTATTATGTGCTCCTCTGACAGTGGCCTCCCTTATCCCCTCCTGGCTGCTGCACATGTCCAACTTATTTTTATTTGGCCAAACTTTTCCCTCGGGCCCGATCCCGAGCAGCTGCAGGTGTCGTCGCAATTGAACATCAAGGAGTCAAGGCGTACGTGTGCCAGCTAAGAAAATAAATACAAAGAGCCAAGAGAAAAGTTGGCCTACCTACCTAGTACTTAGTGAGTCAGTATAATAAATCCGTTTATTAAATAAATATTAAATAAAACATTTAAGAAAATAAATAGTGCTTTGTTTTTAATCCATTAGGAATTTATAGCTTATCTTAATTGACTTTCAGTTGCAATTGTATTGTTATTTTGTGTTTTTTTCTGAATAAATAATAAAAAAGTTTGGTTCCAACGGAATGATATTTATTGAAAAAATAAATGGCTTTCAGTTTTTCACTGGGGATAATTCATTATAGTTTTTAGTTTGAAATGGTTAAAGATTTTAGAGGGTAACAGGGATTTAAGGGGAATTTGATTCAATATTTTCTTGAATAATTTCGAATAATATTTAAAATTCAACAGATCTTGCTTCACATTTATTCTTAGGGAATGAACTTACATTTATTATTATCATCTATATGTAGATGGACTATAAGATTTTAAATTCAGTAAGAACACACATAGTTTTATTTCCTAACAAGCTCGTTAATGTCTATGTCTAGTAATTTCATTTTTCGTAACTCAATCGATTGTGTATTTACCCCAAATGTTGATCTTTCTATAGATAATAAGATGCACACCACTGAACTCAGATTTCCCAACAGAACTCAGACGTCTCTTAAAATAATTTCGCATGATTTGCGCCGACTTCGCAGTTGGTCAGGCGGTAACAGCGCCTCCTCCTCCTTATATCCCAATTGTCTATATATTTAGCGCAATGTTTTTCAGCTTTTTTTCTTTTTTCGTGTGCTTGTGTCGATGAAGAAAAAACCAGAACCAGAGGTATCCATAAATAACTGATTCGATTTTTTAGGTATCGCCAATGCCTCAAGTAGTGTGTCGACATCTTTATGAGGCCGCAAGGAGGTGAGGATACACGGCAAAATAAGAGATATCTAAGGGATAATTAATTTCCATATTATATCCCTAAAATAATATGAAAAATAAAAATTTAAAAGTATGTAAAATATTACATAATGAGTTTATTATTTTTCTACTTTTAAACATGAACTAATTTTTATTAATTTTGTAATAGTTATTTAAAGTGCTATACTTTTATAATGTACCGTTTTGTATCTTTAAATATTATGCACTTCTAATATAAAACATTCAAAATTGTAATTTAAAGTTTATTTTTTTTTGGTGCTGTGCACTTTGGGGGTGGAAGGTAAACGATTCCAAGTGTTGCTCGGTGCTGGGAAACTTTCGGTCGGCTTCTGCCTTTGTTTCGCTTTTATTTCTCCTGATGAATTCAACAAATATTGACAACGTGCGTGCCAAACACAAAATAAATCATAGTCGATTTTCGCTTTTATTTTCCATTTCTCGTATTTTTCTCGCTTTTCCTCTCGTATTTATTTACATGCCGGAAGAAGAACGCTGAACGCCGAGCGGCAGTGAGAATGGAAACTCAGTCGACAGCGGCAGCGACGCACGTCATTAACAGCTCGTTTTCCCAAGGGGGGTGAGGTGCTGTGTGTGCCGTTCTGTGGTGTGTAGGTGGGTGTGCGTGGGCGCCTTAGGCGCATATCTCTGTGTCATATTGGGTTCGCCTCTTGGGGCCATCTAGCAAATGGAAATAAGTTTATACATTGGCATGGAAACTATTTTGTACTTAGCATGAATTTGTTTGCCGCTTCGATTTGGGTTTCAGTGGGTTGAATCGAAAAGTAAAAGTTTTGTTTGTCAATGTTATCCATCACAATCGATCCACACAATCATTTGTTGTGGTTGCTTTTGTACTTATTATGTTTGAGCCTTAGTTTATACTTAAACTATATTTAAATTGACTTGTAAACTACACAGAAGATAGTTACTAAAATAGCTTTACTTTTAGAAGGATTTTTCTGTTAGCGGGTTGTAAAACTTTAAATAATTTCCATCAACTTTAAGAAAAATAATCATTGCCACTTCATTTTCTATTGAGAAGAAAAGCACCCTTCGCTCTTATTATTTCCTGGTTTTCTTTCACTTAAACGAGTTTTCTTGGCCAGAATCCGATTTCAAATCTTAATCAAATCAGCTTGTGACTTTTCATCCCCTTCAAGTTTAAGCAGACTTACGTAAGAGTTTGTTGGCAAAACCGATTCTTTGGGGAATCGTGTGGAATTTTTCTTCGTTTTTAGCCCACTTTTTCCTGGGAATTTCCCCCTTCTCTCTCTTTTATGTTTATCTTCAAGCACTTGCCTTGCCCTATTATTATTTTTTCCTTTGCTCCCTTACTAAACTTCGTGGCTGTCGCTCAATATCTGGTTGTGCCGCAAGTTTTCTCATAAAAATTAACTAAATTGGCTTACCAATTATCGCAACTCAATGGCAATTAGTTTTGGGAGCAACCTCAAGTGGATTGGACCGTTCTTTAAGTTCCATCCTTCTGCGGCGGTTCGAGTGCCTCGTATCTGCCGCATTTGGGAATCAATGAGCCTTGAATGTTGCCAAATTATTGATGGCATTGGCGGCGACGTTGGCCAACAAAATGCAAACTCCGAATGGTTGCCGCATTCCCCGCCTCCGACTAATACACAAAGCAAATTAGTTACGCCTAATTTGCAATTCATTGCAGGCAACAATTGACTTTGCCAATGATACAATTTGAATAGGGCCCAAACCCCCTCCCGCCCGAATGGGACCTCTTCGACCCGCTTTCCACATGTCGATGGAATGGCTGCGCTTGGAGCTGTCTATGAGCTGCTCACTTTCCAAGCGAACGCCTCGAGAGCCGTCTAAGATGATTGATTTTGTGCGCTTAAGTGGAGCGGGGAGCCAGGAATCAAATTAAAAATCCTCATGCCATGGCTAAGAGACGAACAGGGGAAAAAGGCGGCAGGAAGTGGAGGATTTCATTTACACGGAGTATGAAGCTCAATAAGGCCAAAAATTCAAATTTTTATAATGTCGATGTATAAACCGCTTTTCCATTATGATGAGCCCTTAATATTGTTCTGTTTTCTTGGGCGGAAAATCCAAGATAAAATTCACGTTAAAATGTTGTGCAAAAGGTCTTAGGACTTGTCAAAAATTTGCTAGACTGAACTAAAAAAATTATATTTATATTTAATAACTATGTTAACAAGAGAGAACACTTATCTTATCTTAACAAAAATAACTCATTTTTACTTTAAACATTTAAAAAATATATAAAGAGAAACTCCACAGTCTCTAGGTAATCAAATGCTTTCTATTAAATTGCAGATCGTTTTGTGTGAATTACAATGGAAACTTGTATCTAACAATATTTTTCATGGAAGCACTATGCTTACAGTTAATCCAATATACCAAACTGCAGCGGCAGGGGACACAGAAAGGGCGAACAATGGACTATAAATTATATTGCCTGAATTAATTTAGCTCCCAGGCAAAGCTCGCAACTTTATCACCTGCTGTAACTGGTTGCTGGTGCCAATGGCAATTGCAATCGCAAAAGGACACCGTCTTTGGGGCGCCACCAGGTCTCTCCGAGTGCATTTCCTAGTACTATATATAGTATATATGGTGTTGTGTCCATTTAGCAAATGCAACACTCATCGGGGTAGTTGCAAATATTTAGCTAAAATATGCCACACTTTAACATCCTCAGACAGCAGAGAGAGAGCTGCTGCAAGTTCCCCAATCCCTTTTCCAGTTACTCTCCTCCGATCTAGTCCTGCTCCTTGACGCCCAAGGCTCCTTTTGTTGCCTCAACTTGGTTGTATAATTTAATAAGGTCTGGTAAAAGGTATTGGCCCAGGCGCCCAGGCTAAAAGGAAGTCACACACACGCACTGGCAACGGTGCCCGTTATTGTTGCACGTTTTGTAGTTTTCGACAGGTGGGTGGTGGTGATGTTGGTGGTGGTGGCGCAGCTGCTGCTGCTGGGAATGCATAATTTCATTATGCCCACCGAACAAAGGCTCTGGGACCGATTCTGGCAAGGCTTCTGGGCCATCAAAAGATGCATATAGAAGGGTTAAGGGTAGCTAAATATTTAAAGTTAAAGAGAATTTAAAAATCTAGAAACCTTCTTTCCCTTAAATAAACACACAAATTAACTCTGCATATATTGAAAATAATTAATGCTTAAATGAGACTTTCCTTGACAGTGTTTAATTAGTGTATCTATGTAAATTAGAAAAGCAGAAATTTACTAAGGCATTATTATTTCCATTTCTCTGGCCGCAGCATTTAAACAAAACTTTATCTGCTGGATACCCATGCATCTACATCATTAGTTGTTTGCCTTTCTATGTTTTATTCCTGTCCATGTCCAATAAATTACTTAGTAGCTTTTTAGACCTGAAGGGTTGCTGCTGTGTGTAGCTTGTGTGTGTGTGTAGGTTGGCCCAGCAATGTGGCATCTTTCCTTGACTCTTCCTGACTTGCCTCAGACTTCCTAGACGCTTCATAAATTTCAATTTATCTTTTCGGAACCAAGTCGTCCTCTTAACCCGCCCTTGCTCTCCTCAGGCCATATTTATTTGCAGCTGTTGACAAGTAACATTAGGTTTAGACCGAGAAGCCGAGATGCGAGGATACAAAATGCCCCTAATGGATAGTGGATAGTGTGCCGAAAGGCACAAAGGCTACGGCTGGGCAAAAGGGATACAACAGGACGGAATACGGGGAGAGGGGAAACAGTTTTTTACGGCAGGCCATTAAATTTATCTACCTTCTGCTCGAGTACAAGGTGAGAATAATAAAACTTTGATCAAGTTAAAGCATTGAAGATAAATTATCTCAAGACTTTCGCACGCTCAACTCGTTTGGTGATTTAATCGAACGTACTTAAAAAATGTGTGCACTTTGAAAAGTTATTGAATAAATCATGAAGTTAAATATTTATATTAATTTTAGTCTGAACAAGTAGAAGCCATTTCATAGAAATTCTAAAAAATTATTATGCCATGAATACCACAGAGTTCAACCCCTGTTAAAGGTGTAATCCTTTGATTAATGTCCGAAAAAGAAAACTAAAAACTTCATCAGTTCTTGTTTCGTTGTTGGAGTTTTTCATTAAAGTTTGATCCGGTTTCTCCACCTGCACAAAAGTTCAGCGCAGGAACGATAAAAAATGGCAAAGATGGGGCGTGGCCAAAAGTTGTACTCATTAGCATGCGGTCCGGGGTTCTGGAGAGGATGTCAGCTCCTCCTGGCTTCTAGCTCCCAGTGGCTGGTGGCTACTGGTTACTGCTTATGCGTGAGCAACCTTCAACAGCTGACAACAGTTTTTGGTCGCTCAATGGGGTTAAAGGGGGCAAGTCCCGGACGGTGTCTTAACCCCTTTGGCCCCGAGTCCCAAAGAAGCCAAAGACAAAACTGAAGCGCAACGAAGGCAAGTTTTTTCTATGCCAGGACCAGGAGTCGTACCACCACTAGATACCAGGGATGTGATGTCGTTTTGCGGTTGGGATCCCCTTCTGCTACCTCCCCAGTTAAGAGTGTGTGCATCTGATGTTCTATCAAAACTGTCGGCAGCAATGAAAGCGAAAACCAATGCCATGTCAAGTATACACAAGGAAAATTGAAAGAAAATTTGGGATATTCAAATAAAATAAATAGATAAAAGAAGGATAAATGGGGGATATGCTGCTTACAACCAACACATACAAAAATACATGGAGAATATAATATTATTAGAATATTTAATTTGTTTTTTAATATTTATAATATTTACAATTTGTCTTAACCTTGCAAATTATTGATTAACGCTCTAATGCCACAACTTTAATCCCCTCATTACCTAGACATAACTTTTTGGCAAGTGTTTGGCCCGACTTTTACGTGGCCTCCGCCTCCATCTCTTTGGCGTCAGCTCAGTTGCCAGACAAGTTGAAAGCAATCCACATGCATACTCGTAGTTTTCGAGTGCAATTAAGTGAAATTCGTATTAGTTAGCGCAGAAGCGTGGGCGAGTCACTCAGCGAGGACGAGAACGAGAACGAGGACGAGGAGTATTAGCCAAATGGGGTGGGATGACAACCGCATAAGCCAAACTTGGACACGTTGCCACGACAGTGCTCCGCGTTGAGCCACTGAGCTTCACCAAAGATACCGTGTGGAGGATTCTCGAGTGGGATGAAGGAAAAGTTGTCACCGATGCTGCTGCTGCTCCTTTGATAATGTGAGTTACATGTAACACGCGCTCGCATACAAAGCATGTCATTAAAAGTTATTCCACCTCCTCTAGGAGCAGCCTCGGCTCATCTGCATGGCTGGATTTTTGGATTCCTTTGCTGGTGAGCTCTGGCGATTTAATTTTAGTTTTCAGAACCTTTTGGAAAACTTTGTAGAATTTATTGCTTTTACATATATATATCCTATAGGACAATACATTTTTAAAATTTTTCTTTTATTAATAATATGATTATCAGTTCCATAAAATGCACTGTTTTAAGGCAACTTGTTTTTTATAATTTATAAAAATTTAAAAGATTGCTGCCCCATTTAATTATGGAATTAATAGATTTTATTCAAGGATTTAAAGTCAAGCATTAATTAATATTTTCCAACAATTTAACTGATGACAAAGCCTAACAACTTCCTCTTTAAATCCATATAGACACCAAACATTGTTATTTGTCTAGTTTTTCATTTTGAATAGAATTCCCCCCTCAGTCTATTCAGCTTTAAAAGCTTTCTTTCATACCAACGGCCGATGCGGGAAATGCCATAACAACAACAGCAACTGGGCCATCATATAAAAAAAGCAAACGAGCCAAGACAAAATTACACGAAAATATGTTTGCACAACTGGGTCGGGTCATGTCCAGTGAGGTTCGTCGCAGCTTTTGTCAACGGCGAACCAGAGGAGTGTGTCGCCTGCGTGTGGCATGTGTCCGTGTGTCCCCGTGTCCATTTGTCCAGGAGCAGCACATCCGAGGCGGGCGCCTGGCCCGGTGTATCCAATTCCATTAAAATCAATTTGTCTATTTATTTAACCGATAATCTGGCGAAGCTTCAACTGCCACGGCTGTAAAGTGCTGGGGCACCGCTGTCCTCCACCCCCATCCGTGAGAGGGTGGAGCTGAAAGTTCCTGGAACTAAAATTGGGACGTCCAAAGGGGGGCGTTGGCAAATTGTATATGCATTGAAAGGATACGACAGGTGACAGGAACGGGGACGACAATAACCACTACTGTCAGCCGGCTGCCCCGGCTGCAAGGCTCTAATTTGTCAACATCAGGCCAGGTGAAATGTTTTAATTTTCTGCTCACACTTTGGCGACCAAACGTCGATTTATTATCCCATCCATCCATCCATCCCTTCCTGCGAGTGGGAGGTCCTTGGGGTCACCTCTGTGTAGTCAATATTTGCGTCAAAGGAGAGAGCATCATCTATGCAGGTGCTACGGGAGGCGGGACAGGGCTAGGCTACGGGGCTTGCGCTTCGGGGTGCTTTGTCGTAGTTTTTACGACACTATTAATATCATTGTGTATGTGTGATTTATGTGAGGGGGGAGTAATCGTGCCTCACTTGAACCTTGATGGCATTTCTTCGACGGCCCGTTCTGGCCAGGCTTTGGCCCATAAAAATTGACTCGGCGCCCGGAAAAGTAGGCAACATAAAAGGCATTAGGGCGAGAGCAAACACAAAGGACCGCCGCCGAGCCGAACAAGGATAGATAGACCGACAAAGAGAGAGCGTGAGAGTTGAGCTGAGCAGCTGCCCGCGTTGATTTTGACATATGAGAAGCATTTTGCCCTTATATACGCCACTTAATTATATTCCGGTGCTGTACTTTCCTTTTTTTTGTGTGGTTATTTGATGATTTCGAGGTTCGGCGCTCGTTTAGTGTCCATTAAATGGCCGAGATGCGTCAATGGGGCTTGATTACATATTGATTTGTCGGTATGTGCCATTAGAGGTAATCACGTGATTCGTTTTCGTGTACTTATAATAGAACTCTTCCTTGGAAGAGAGAACAAATTCTTGATAGCCGCCAATATATCAAGCGGTTTCAGCCAAAATAAGCTGGACACATTTGTTGTCAGTCAAAAGGATTATTTTTAGCCTTGTGTCGCCATGGGTGAAGTTTTAAAGGTGGAGTCTCTTATGATTTATGGCGACTTACGGCCAATTCATTTTTGATGAACGCCAAAGTTTATGCAAAAGCAACAGAAATTCTTTTACCTCTTTATTCTTACCCACGTACTAATGAACTAAAACCTACTTTCCTGCTCAAAATTGTTGGTGTTACTATTTCAAGTCACAGACAGCCTGTTGATTATTGAGTTTCCTAGGGAATTGATTTTTGAAGTCACAGTTTTCGTAGGTTTTTTTTCTATTTCCAACATTCGTTCCTTGTATTTTCTCCGCACATCAATCAAATTCCACTGGGAGCTCTTGACCGTCAGCTAGCGAGAAAAGCTGGCTCTAAGGAGAAGGAGGAGGAGGCTTCCAGCTCAGTGCCTCCGTTGACAGATTTTCCTATGCGGCCTCCGTCTGATATTTTTTTCTTCTTCCTCTGCTGCTGGTCACTTGAAGCGCAAATAATTGAAATTAATAAATTGAAGTTAATTGAAAAGCATTTGGAGTCGACTCTTCAGCGCCAAGGAAATGGGATGGGCTGAGTGCCTGGCCCAAGAGTCAATGAGTTGTGCGTTTTCCAGCTATGCTTTGCTTTTCACTTTTCACTCTGCGTCTGTGACTTGGCCTCCCACCGCCCCACGCTCCCCTTTCAATTTCCGCTGCATAAATCTTTTATCGTCGAGAACTTTGCACGTCGAATGCAGAGAAAGCCAAGCTAATCGTCAGTGAGCATTTTCTTTCTTGGCCTTCTTGCATTTGGCCATTTGCTTTTTCGGTTTCAGGGGCTTCCCTTTGCGTTACAATGCTCCTACGGAAACTGGCAAGAGTCTGGGTTAAATTAGCCTGGAGAATATTTGCGAAGTCGGCGCTTTATTTATGCACTTTGACAGGAGTATATTTTGCAAGTGTACAACACGGCGTATGCTTGATTTCCGTTTCCTGTGTAAAAGGGAATGCAGCTTAAAGCTGGAGCTGAATAGTATTCTGGGAAAATTCCGTGTTAAATTAACCAAACAAGTCAAGCCGAAACAAAAAAGTTTTATTTTTCCAATGGCACAACATGGCGTATACTTGATTTATGTTTTTTTGCCTTACAAAAGCTAGCTTTAAAGCTAGGGAAGAAAGTTAAAGACATTTCACAGTTAAATTAAACGTACAAATCATCAGAGAACATTAAGCTGTAACTAAACTTTATTTTCCAACTGCCCAACATGGCGTATGCTTGATTTGAGATTAAATTCCTAAACGAGTTTAAAGCTTTAGCCAATGCCTTAGTTGTTTTGCTTTCGGATGGATGATTAATTGTGGCCGGGGGTCAGTGAACTCAATTAGTTGCCTGGCTTTGATTGTTGGAAACAATCAATCACTCGCCGATTGCCGCTTTTATAGAGAGAGCAAAAAACCGGCGAAGGGAAAATATTTTTGAGGTCTTTGGTTATTGCCGCTGCTGTTATTCCATAAACTTTTGCCCAATAATTCGCTTAAGCCGGCTCAACTCTGCCCCTGTGAGTAACCGCAAATTGCGTTTTCTTCTTACACTTTACTTGATTTATCCTATTAGCCGCGCTTAATAAACATTCTGCAAACGGGCTCAGGGAACTTTTAACATAATCTCCACTCACACACGCACTTGGCAGCTCATAAGTCCCACCCTTCCCTAGCCCGATCCTCTCACAGGATGTTTGAGCAGATAGGCAAGCTGATGACTTGAATGTCCTGATGATGGCTTGGCTTGACGTCATTCTGTCGGCAGCTTGATGGCTTAATTATAACCTTTTTGGGCCAGAGCTACCCAGAGCCCACCCAAGCCATACGAGGAGTATTAATTGTGGCGGCGTCTGGCCCGTTGATTTATCTGAAAGCATTTTTGATTAATCTTCCGGGCCGATTGTGCCCCAGTGATTTATTGGCTGGCACATCGCACCTTCACGCCCGACAGGTGTAGCAATTGATGGCCCCGAAAACTGCATCATAATGGGCGCTCACCTCCAAGCTCCACCTCATACTCCCCACGAGTGTGCCGGAATGGGGAACATTCGGTTGAAAATATTGTGACAAAGGCACCCTGCCAGGAAATTTGCCAGACAGACAAGCAAAGTTTCCATCGTGTTTCGGCGGGGAGACAAAAAACTTTGAGCTCAGTTTTCGGAATTGCTGTGGCGGCGGATTTTGAGCCTCTTATTTTTAGATAAGACCGACTCGAAGCCTCTATTCACACTCCCCGGGAGCTTAGGCCACGAAAGACTTTGCCAAGTCCTCAAATTAGAATTTCCCTAATTTTGCTTTTACGGTAGAAACGTAACGTAACGAAACGAATCGAAAAGGATGGTGTGGGTTTAAGGTGGCAGACGTCTAGGAAATACTTTTCTAGTTATATTCTTTAAAAGTTTAAAGGCTTTATTAAGAGTAGTCAAATTGAGGAATATGTTTATTTTAATTTTAAGTTAAGTACTTATTTTCTTATGTGAATGTGATACGAATATTTGTTATACTTAGTGACGAAAGAAGTTACATGTTAAATTAACAATTATATTTTTTTGTGGGAAGAATATAAACATAATTAATGCTGAGTATAAGTATAATTTTTTTTATTATAAAATCTAAATATATCAAAAAAATGTTCAAATTCTGGCTCCATTAAAATATGTATATAATTGTTAAATCCTTCTCCTTTGATGTCATACTTTCCTATTTCGCCACCTAAAAACTTTTATTTATCGTTGCCCCATATATCATTTTTAAAGCCAATTTCCCCCCGACTTTTGTCTTTACCTGCCATAATTCTTGTGTACCTGCCAGTCACACATTCATAGCCACCTCTGTGGCTGTGCCTTTAATGTTCAATTTGTTGTCAAGTCAAATGTCTTTTATGCTTAGCCAAATTTGACTAAATTAAAATAAAACGTTTTGAAAAATGCCTGCAAAGTGTGTGATTGATGGGGGGAAGGAACAGAAGCAGGAACATGAACAGGAGCAGGAGCAGGAGGAAGGAGCTGGAGCTGAAGCTGAAGGGTAACCGCTCACTTTGATTGCAGCCGGCAGTCTGATGTGCAAATCATTTTCTTATTTGCCTTCCCTTTCTTCCTTTTTTTGCCAGAGTCATTCGGCACACGCCAACAATTTTGGGGGAATTTTCTTTTCTTCTGCTGCTCGTCATCATCTTCATCACCATCAGCATCATCGTGTGACATCAGTTTTGATGACGCTGTCAGGTGGAGGGAGTTCGGGGCATGGGCGTGGATTGTAAAGGGGCCGTGGTCTTACCCACTCACGTATGCCAGTCAAAAATGCAGTCATGCGTGTCTCAATTTCTTTCACTTTCCTTTCCGTCCCTCAGTCTGCCGGCGACCCCAACGCCTCCCTCCCGCAGCAGTGATGTCCCTGACAGTTAAAGTAAACTGAAAATAGCGCCAGAGGAACAGGAAACTTAATTGCGAAAATAAACAGTTGAGGAAAATGCTAAGGAAAACCAAGGAAAATTTCTCATTTTATGCATACTGATGCGCTGCGGTGGAATGTATTTATTCAAATAAGTGCGAGGGCAATGCGGTGCATTCGCTTAATTCCATCAGATCCAAAATCAAAATATTTTGAAAAACAACACTAGGGAAAATTTAATTTTAAATCACTGCATAATATTATAAATTTATATTTATTAATTAACTTAACTTAACTGAGTCGAATTCTTAAATATTTAAAAGTATTCAATTTATTTTAACATAATTTAAGCTATTTTAATTGATTTAAATGGCTAGAAAATGAAAATTCAATTTCCTTAAATTAACCTTTATGGTAAAAACTTTATGGTAAAAACCTGGCCAATTGACTTCGGATGGCCACAAATGAACCGCCTGATTGTCTTCATTGATTCGTTGCATATCCTGCCACGATTTCTCTGCAGCAAGGTGGCAAAGTACTTCATTCCGCCCGATAATCAGCCGCATTTATATGCCACATCGGGCACGAAAAGGGCGCGGCAGAGAGCCAGCAGGAGCAGCGACGGCAGCTGCCGACATTTAAAATGAACATAAATTAAATCATAAATTGCAACAATTTCCGGTGAAAGCATTTACCAAAGCGAAGCGCGGAAAATGAAAGGCCAGGAGAACGCGACTGGAGAAAGAAAGTCGTCTGAAATGGGCGAGGGAAATCGAAAGGGAAATTGTTTTTCAATGGCTGGCAAATAATTATTGTTGTGGAAAGTTAAGTCCCCCGACCGCCTCTGACAATCCCCGTCGTTGTCCTGACATGCCTGCTCCATCAAAAACCAATTAAAAGTCAAACTAAAAGTGTCGATGGCCAGGATTGCTGGCTATGACAGCTTGTTTTAGCTGAGGATTCGCCGGGTTGGTGGCAGTTCCCACCACTAGTCTCTAGTCTAGGCCATTGTCTAACCCGCTCCTGCATACAAAAAAAAGAACGAACAAAAAATGGGGAAAAAACTCGGCTACATAAATCCCACAGCGAAACAACATTGTGCTGGATGCGCTTTTTATGAGATTCTCAGGGTATTCCCAAGGGATATTCGTTATAACTGAGCTGTGAGTATATATAAATGTGAGAATATATTTCCTATTATATTTTTATTGAATTTTTCTAAAGAATAATTGTAAGACCTTCAGTATTTAATTTTCTGCTTGAATTTAAATTAAAATGTTATTCTAGGGTACCTACTAGTTGACACTCTCTTCTAGATGCCCAGCAGGGAGTATTGTCAGAAGGTTGTGTCGACACGGAAGCCTTCACACTCACATGGGCAATGATAGTTACTCATATCGTCAACGGATTGGCCTTGTCCTTACCCTTTGCTCTTTACCCTTTTAGCTCTTAACCCCTTCAGCACCGCCCCTTAGACCTGGTTTGGTCTTGGCCATGGTATCTGAGGTGCATTGTTTATGTGCTTTGGCCCGGTAAGTGGGTCTCTGATTGCGGAAATTAGCTGGTTCCAAGTCGCCGTCGCCACCGTTGTGTGTGTTTGTGTGTATTGTTTTCTTTCCATTTGATGGATGTGCATGCAAACCATGGTGCACTGGCTCATCCTAAGCGGCAGCAGTGGCAGAAGCCAGATGGCTGATGGGGCTTGGCTCGGTTTTGGGTTTGCTTTACGTTGCTGCGGTTGGCGGTGGCGGTATTTACGGTTTTGCGGTTATTAAAAGTGTCAAAAGCGTGCAAATAACGATGACAGCAACAAGAGCAATTTCCGCATAATGTGTGTGTGTATGCAGGTGTGGGTGATGGCGGCCAGGTGTCAATGTTGTGGTAAGGGTTAAAAGGCCATCTCTTATGCAATGATCATCAGATTTAATTGCTTCTAAAAACGTTAGCTGAATGAAGAATAGCACTTGGTGTGCATATTATGATGGTATTAAGTAATGAATAAAAAAGTCAGTTGGTTTCGTTTTGTAGGTGTCTGATCCTTGATCAATATTTTTATCTCTCTTAAGTTCAAAATTTATTTTTAAGAAATCAAGTTTTTAATTTCGTATAAATTTCTTTTACTTTAATCTAACAAAAACCCCTTTTTTCCAGCCAACAGTTAGAGTTTACAATCAAACTAATTAAACAGACTTCTTCGCATGTATTTTTGGTGCTGCCTGTCGTCCATTCCCGCCGCCCATAACCCATTTAAAAGCCAAAAGTTATATGACGGCGAGGACTCTTTCGGTCTTATTCCGCATTTCGATGACGCCGAGTGTGTTTTAGCACCCAGCATAGGCTCGAAATTGTGAATAGACTTGGCCCACCCAGCCCCGGCAGGATGTATATGTACATATATATATATATATAGGATAGGATATGGGGAGGACTTCCCCCGTGACTCTCTCTCTCTCTGTGTGTTTGTTTTTGCATTGCCATTTCAATTCCAATTCCGCTCGCATATTTGCAACAAATTAAAGTGCCCCGCGGGCCCCAAAAAGCTGTAAAAAGGTTGAAAATGCACACATAAAGCCCACATGGCCTGAGGGAGGCGAATCTATAAAAATCGTATGCCTGTGACTTTCGCTTTGTGCGTCCTGTTTATGGGTCCTGCAAAGTATGCAATTAAAAGTCGGTTCGGGATAAATTCCCAGAGTTCGGTGGGTGGCAATCAAAAATCGTTGGCCAATCGCAAAAGGTGCAGTGATAATGTAATAAGCCCCCTCTGCAAATCCCTTTGCCCACTTTTACCCTCCATTCCGCATACATTTTCCTGTGAGAGGATAACTTTCCAGGGAAAAGGGAGCCAAAGGGGCTGCTGCTGCTGCTGATGAGATGCCTTTGACTGCAACTTGCCAGGGCCGCGTTGGCACATTGTAAGTTGTCCCAGTCACAGGCCCAGATCCGCCTCCTACTCAATACCCAGCCCACCGACTGTGCCCGGGGAAAATGCAAAAGAAAAGCGCTGAAAAGCAGCTGCCGCCGTCGCGACCAAGCTGAGTAAGTGATGTGGCAACAATTTTTTATACGTTTGCAGCAAACAGCTATAGTGCAGCTTTAGTGTAGGTACAGTGCGTATTGGCCAAGGAATCCAAAGCAAATGATGCGTGCGTGAAGTTGATCAACCGGAAAATGCCAGGGAAATTCCAGATGTAAAATTGAGTAGCAAATTATTGCTTTTTTATCTAAACATTTGGTTTCTTTAACTTTCAATGCCTTGTTAAATATTTTCCTATCCTTACTGTATTTAATTCCGCTAAAATTTGTATGCATCATCTTCAGACACACGCTTTTGCTATAGTAATAGCGAAAAATTAAAATCTTAGCAGTGCAAATTGTGCGCATTGAGGCTTAAACAGATGAAAAGTTCAGGGTCTAATTGAAGAGCCCGCACATGAATTGGACTGGCCCAAACGCTGATGATTAATGAATGATTTATGCGCTGGAAAGTGTGTCGTAATTAGCATATTATGCAAAACAAGGAAACCAGCAGGAAAACTGACCAGCAATAGCTAACTTCCGCCCCCGGATGAGTCACTAGTCAGATTAAAGGCTGCCAGTCAGTCGGCTTGTGTTTTCAATTAACATGCAGCACGCTCCATTTGTCCGGAAAAGAAAATGAGAAGTGAGGAGGGAGGAGTCTCTTTTCCGCAAGTTTTCTCAGCCCTCATAAGTATGCCACGCCATTGGTTCTCCGTTTCCCAAGCTAATGTTTAATAATTGCTTTGTTGTAATTAAAACTTTTGTCAATGTTTGCATCGAGAAGCAGAGGAGTCGATAACAGTGGCAGGGCAAGCCTTAGCCTTAATCCTTTATTTGTCTTAGGCTTCATTTGTTTGTTTACAAATAAGAATTTTAGAATATTTTCTTTATTGATATTGTGACAAGAAGAATTTGTTATTTAGGAAGGCTTGAAAATAAATAAATGGAAGCAAAGAAGCATGTTGATATCAACTAAAAGAACTAAGATACAATTCAAGGAATTTTTAAAGAAATAATAAAGAAAAAAATATATATTCATTTGGGGGGATAACCCATTGCCGGAAAACCCTTACCATACCCAGTTGTATTTCCAGGATACTAAGAAAAATAGAAAATATAGTGAAGAAGTATTCTCTCCACTTGCTAATTTGTATCTGTGCTTGACTGAGCAGAGTGAGCCTCCGGACTAAACCCATCCGATCCAAGCCGATCCGAGCTCAGTGACTGCGGCACGTACTGGGTGGCCACTCCTCAGCTCAACGGAGACTTGGCATATCCCATTATTATGCAAACCGCAGCCCAAACTTTCCTCTCCTTTATTTTACTTTTGGCCGCCTCCGGTTCAGTGAGTGCTTTTTTTTGGTTCTTAAAATAATTTTCATCACGCCCGCTGATTGATTGATTGGTAGATGGATATCCCCAGCCCGTTTTCGTTTCTCTTCAATTAAGTGAATGCATTAAAATTTATATCCAGCATGCAGCCGAGAGAGAGTGAGCGAATGCGAAGCTTAAAATTAAATGGGACAAATGAAAATATTGAATGGAAATGGTTTTCTCTTGATAGAATTCCGTTCAATTGTGTGCGTTTTTAAGGGTTTACGGTTCTGCTGGAGCAGCTAATAGGCTTAGGGCGAATAATTAGTTGGCATTTCATCGGGCCAACGGGGCGTATGCGTTATGGGAATGTAAATACCACAAATAGTTAAATAGTTCCATATAAATGGCATTCGGGCAGGCTTGGCCATACTTGATATACCCCGAAATATAAATGTTTGTTTGTTTGTTTGGCCTGTGAATGTGTATGTGAATGTGAATGCCTTGGAAAACAAATTCGATTGTTTGGTCTCTGTGCGACCGAGTATACGTTATTCGAAATGAGAATTTAATGGATGGATTTTCGGATATTTATTGGTGAGGCGATTGAAGCCCAGCGGGCGTTTGCCACCCCCAAGAAAGCACAGCGAAATTCATTCATTAAATCACCGAGCATATTAATGCAGATGAGCCCCGAGCAACTTGCAACTTAATTTGTATATTTAATTATTTTTCAATTACCATTTTAATTGATTTATGCGACAACATCATTTACCATTCCACTGCCACAGCGCTGCGCCTCGCATCGGGCTTTAATGTGTCATTAATTTCGGTGGCCAAACATCTTCGTGGGGGAAGGCGTAAATCATTGCCAATTTAATTGAAAAGATTAAACATTAAAAATATCAATATTTCATTGATTGCATACGCCGGCTTAACTGCATTAATTTTGATGGCCGTGTAAGGGTTTTCTCCTGCCCATTTTTGATTTTTTCATCATTTTGTTTATTTTTTTTCTGCGTCTCTGTCGAAGGTAAATAAAATGTCATCGTTCGCTGCCCGCTCGCAACTGTTTGCCGCGAATGTCAAACACAATCGAGTGCATCGAACATAAACCCCGTGGTTCAGTGCATATGTATATGTAGATAAGTTAATCGGAATAGACAGATGTCCATTTTATTTGGTTAAATATATAGTGTGTGTGGGATGTTGCTGATTTATTTTTGCCTGAGTGCTTTTGATCTAAGTTGATCTAGTTAAACTTAAATTCAATTAAAATTGATGTGAGTTTGCCACTTGCGGCCCACACAAATATGTTTATTTTTATGCTTAGTTTATTATAATAAATTAATTTTCAAAAATGAAATTGGCAATGTTTTGGTCCATAAAACTATAGATAAAATGATTTATTTATACTATAAATTATATGCAAACACTTAAAATGACAAACTCTTTCAAACACTTTACCATAATACAAAAGGTTTTACACATTGTAATAATATAATTGGAATCCTGGAAAGGAGCCTCAATTCAAGGCTCCTCTTTAAGGTGAAACCCAAAAACGAGTTTGAACAAAAGCTTAAAGAGTTGTCTGCCATTTGACAGACAGGCAGGAAAATACAAAGTTGTGAATTATTAAAAATGCTTTTAGAGTTGTTCGAGCCGAAAACCTTCGTTGGCTAAACGATGCTGGGTTGTAGGTTAAGTGCAGCTCTCTTATATGTATACATATATATAAAATATATATGCGATGCGGTAAATATATTTATTTTTGTGTGTATAGAATATGTACACAAACATACATATGCAAGAGGATTTGTATCTGTGTCAAAGTCTTATTGAAATTTTCATGAGACGGCGGTCCGAGCAGATAATGTGGCATGCCTTTTGATTAGATTTTATGTAAATACTTTCTGGGCAACGAACCCCAAGGATGGAGGATGGCTGAGTAAGGCTGGGGCTGGAAAGAGCAACCGCAGACCGGCAGACCGGAAAAATCAAATAAATATATAATCATGCGGTTGGCGCGAAAGTAAGCCGCGCTTTTCAAATTGGTATAAATGCGGCACGCACTGGGACAGAAAAGGCGGCGCCACCGCGGGATTCCCGCCCCGAGGCTGGGTATCTGGGACCGCGTCCCGCGATTGTGCTAAGTCTGTTACTTAAAAGCCACAACATGAAATAAAATAATAATCATACCATGCCGTTGAAAGTCCTGTGCCACATGAATGAGCCAAACAAGAAGTTTTTAAGGCGGCCCGCACTCGGGGAGCTGTGTCGTTTAATTAATTAAAGGTGTTCAAATAAAATACACCTTCGCACTTGGGAAATTTGTGCCTTTTCCCCTATTACATACACACACACAGAAGCATATATGTTTTTCTTTGGTTTTTCGCGCGTGTCCTTGTTTCTTTGCTTACTTTATGCCATTTTTTTTTCGACACTCTCTTATTTGGGATCAAGCGGGAAAGCCCTCGGAAAAGAAAAGTCTCTGCCAGATGTGGCACCTCTGTTTGCTGGGGGCTTTCTTTGAAGAATATTTGATTGATATGTAATTATATATTGTGAAACATATATTTCAAGGGGATTTTCAGTATCAATAAATTGTTTAAAATAGATTAACACCTTTTATCGGTTCTATCGGAAGAGGGTTTTCAAATGTTAGTCAATGGAAAACCAGGATATTGTTTGATTTTATTTCATTTAAAACAAAAGTATTTAAGCTAAATTTTTTATTGATAAAATTAATTTCTTGTACTGTTCGATAATATTGCATTGAAATAATAAACCAATAATAAAATGGTCAAAGCACTTCCCTAAGTATTATGCCTTTGGTTATTATTTTAAATTGGTAAACTTCCTTGGAAATATTATAATTAGTGCTAAGCCACTTGTAGTTTCCACTAACCCCACGGGTATAGCCGGAAGGAAGTGCCTGAGAAGTTTGCTTTGATTATGTTGCTTACCTGCTGTTACCAATTATATATTTCTGGGCGAGCCTTGCGGCTTTCTTTGACTCAACTTGCCTCTGCCACAACACGCTGCACCTCGTCTATGGTTTGTTTGCGCTTTGAGCTGCAATTGCCGTAAACATTTTGTTGAACATTTCATTTGATTATGCTTGAGTGGAACGTGCAAGTCATAATTGTTGGCAATTTATTTATTACACAAGAATAAATGCTGCTAATTGGTTTAGCCCGTCGCAATTATAACTCATTTGAGCAATTTTCGGTTCTGTTTCGGCTTCAATTTGCAAAAGCCACATAAACCTACAACTTTTTTGCACTGAAACTTTGTGGTTTTTGTGTGTGTGTGTTTCTTTTTTCTTCTCTTTTTCAGTTCGTAATGAATCGAGGAAGATCGAAGACAATCGATTCGAATTCAATTTGCGTTCACTTTGCGGCAAAGTTGTTATTGGCTGGGAAATTGTCACTTGAACTTTGCGGGAATTTCTAAAGCCGCATCATCGCCAGAGTCGTCCAAGTCACGAGAGATGGAAGTGCTCCGTTGTCAGTTTTCCGCTTTCCGCCACTCGCGTCCACACCCAACGCCAATTCGCACGGAACTGAACAGCATTCCGCGTCCGTCCTTAAACTTCAGCCGCCCGCAACAGTTCGGCGCCTCTTCGTGGCTATGAGGCTCTGGGGGCTCTGGGATTTTTGTTCTTGGGTTCTTGGCCCGACCGAAACGAAGTGATATTGGCCCGAATAATACATTCGGCGTCGGTAAGGCAGTGAACCGAGTCCATTAGCCTGGCTCTCTTAGTTGCCAAACTGTTGATTCTACTGAAAAGCGAAGAGTAAATTTTTTCACTTTTATAGGATTTGGGAATGCCGAAAAAATTTCTTTAAATTTTACAACATTTTTATTGTGGAAAAAAGAAATTGATTAACTTAAAAATGGAAGAATATAAAACATTACATTACGATATATATTTAAATTAGGCTACATTCCTAGAATAGTTTTTTGAACAATGATCCAGTTAATAAAGAGCTTTATGGAATATATATTCGAAGTAATAGTAACAATTTGATTAATTTAAAGTAAAAATAAACAAGTAAACATGATTAAAATCATTCCTATTGTATTTAAACAATTTTAATGTATTATTGCAGGGCTTTTTTATTTTATTTACGAAATACCCGAAGACTTCTCTCTTCAGAAATAAATATAATTGCATTTATGCATTTAAACATGTGTTTCCTTTTATAAATATTTAAAAATTTACTGAATGGCATTAGACATTTTCTAGGTATTCTTTGTATGGGTAAAATAAGCAAAACATTACATACATATTTAAAAATACTTTGAATTTGAAAACACACACCTCTGAAATTGTGTTTTAAAGGATATACTTTCTCTTTTATGATAAACGAGAAGCCTAGATTTCTGGTTTTTGCTCGTCGACTATTTTCATTTCCCTGAAAATTCTTGTTAGTTGCTTTAGGGAAAATGGCGGAGAGTGGCAGCTGCAAAAAGTGACAATTCGCATCAGACATTCATGGGCGCTTGATGGGAAGAAGGAGGATTGTTTTTCACTCCGTTAGAAGAATGATATAACAATAATTTGCTGTAGCTACTGATGTTGCTGTTGCTGCTGCTGCTGCTACTGCTGCTTCTCCGGTTATTGTTCTTGCAGGCAGGAAACTCAATTATACCGGAGCATGAATCTGAAAAAGATGAGAGAGGAGCTGGCAGTTTATTTTGAGCTGCAGGCTGTTGGCCAGCCGGATATAATCTAGCTCTCGGTCGTTGTGGGCTCTCCCCAAACATCCTGTCCCTTGTCGACCTGCTCCTAGCCCCGAGTTCTTTCCAGCTCCTTGCTGTCTGTTGTCAATTAAAGTTTTAGCAGTTGCATGTCACAGCAAATTATCCTGCACACGCACACGCCATTGCAAACAGTGACAAGAAGCAAATGACATACTGTGTCGAAGGTCCTGGGCCAAATCATAAAGCCAAGTACGCTCTCATCTGCAAGTGGAGAGCCAGCCAAGCTGGCAGGCAGGCACTGAGGAGCCGGGCTCCCCTCTCAGGACACTTTTTCCACATAAACATTGGCTGACTGTCATAACATGGCCAACACATTTAAGTGTGTGATTCACATGTGGATTGCGGCTTGGCAGACAGGACGACGGTCCTTCAAAGCCCCGACTCACCTCAACCGCACACTTACCGATGTCTGTCTGTGTATTTGGGTCGTCCGCATTTGCATACCATTCTCCCACATCAAAGCAATTGCCGCCCAAAGGGGTAAAAACGGAAAGATACACTCAGTTCGAGGGCCCTACTTTTGTACACTCTTCGATGGCACTAATGCTTGTTTAAATTAATTTGGGGTCTTTGACTAAAATTAATAATATACACAGACGCCTTGTAGGAACCTTGATGTGGCACGTTTTTATAAATTATTTAAATTATTTAAAGACACCTCAAAGCTGGCTAAACAGCTACAATTTCTTAAAGTGTTGTTGGAATTCTAAAGAAATTTGGATATTTGCTTAGTGGCTGAATAAAATACTTTATAAATATTTATAGGTAATATTAAATTCTTAAATAATTTCACATCTGGAAGAACAGAGAAATTTTAAAGATATTTCTTGGACATTTTTATTTAATTTTCAGTAAATCCCCTTCAATATAAACAGTTCTATGGCCAGCAATGGGACTCTTGTTCAATACCCGGAAACAATTTCCTTAATTTGATCCAAATGGAATATCTAGGAATTATTACACATTTTGCTGCTGCCACTGTCAACGCCCAACAAATAATAATTTATCATCGGGCTGAGGCTGAGAAAAATGCGAATGGAAAATGAAAAGTTGCAAATTACAATGGCTCGGATCGATAGTTGGCCAATATATATGGAATATAGGGTGTGCATATGCATATGCATTCTATATTCCCGCATGGATATGTTCAGTATCTTGTGTGCCGCCTGCCTGGTTTATTGTTGTTGCCATCCGATTGTGTTTGTAGTTGTTTATGGCACAAATGAATTGGCATCTTTCGAATCCTTTCGGTCTGCCTGCCCTGCGGAGGATTTCCACGGTCCCTCGTTACTCGCTCGTTGCTCCTCGCTCTTGGTCCTTGTCCCTTTTCGAGCTTGTCGTCCTGTTGCCAAGCTGGGATCCCCCTGCCGCTGCTCTTTTTCACTGCATAATCGCCAGAGATGTTTGCCTGCTTGTTTGCCGTTCTGTGTTTCGGGTTTGCCGTTCTGGCAATGCATTGAACCAGAAATATGTAGATATGCCAATGAGTTTCTTTCATTTTTGGCCCTTTTTGTGTGCCGCTCTTTGTCTGTGTGCGTCCTAAATGTGTGCCATGGATTCCTGTCTGCAGCTTTAAGTCGGTAACTTTCGCTGTTGTTAACCCAAAATTTCGCCGTATTTAATTATTCAATTCCCCCAAATCTCCGCTTGGCTTTTATTGATTTTCCTGGGGTAATTTGGCCACTAACCTTTCCCAACATTTTGGGGCTCCCCGATGGCGTGAATAACTGCTTAAATAGCTTGTAATAATGTAACCAAAGGTCAACTGCCTATTAAAAGGCCGCTTGTCAACTGCCAACCTGCGGGTTGGAATTTTAAATTGCCCCCAAAAATTAATTATTTTAACAGTGGCAGAAGGTGAACCCCTAATGGTTTTCGGGGAAATGAATTTGGGAAATATATTTCCCCCAAAATTATACCTCTATACATTTTTAAATAGTCAACCGTTTCGTTCCGTTTCGTGAGGCAATTACTTTAAAGGATACCAGAAATCGACCCTTAAGTGGTAGATAATAAGGCGAGAGAGCAGCTCACCCCGGGAGGTGACAAACAAATAAAAGGAAATCCTGATTCATTTGATGAATGCAAAGCGAAGGAATCCGCTTTTGTGGCTGCGGAATCTCATAAAAGATTAGCCACAAAAATGTAGAGGCCGCTGTTTGCGGCTTCTTTTAATTATGCGAACAGGGATTTCTTTATTTTCGCTTCTTTTGTATGCCTCGTTTGTGCCGGAGATGCTGAAGTTGATGGCAGTTGGCCAAAAGGAATTCCATTTGGCCCGAATGCAATAAAACAATTTAATTAAATTTTATGTGGGCCAAGCGAAAGTAAATGAAAGCGAATAAACCACAATAAACTCGCAGCAGATGGCACATATTCCGGGTGCTCAGCCTGACCAAGGATTCGGATACATCTCCATGTGGCAATTATGAGCTTAATGGCGAGTCTGAGTCGGAGTCCAAGTCTAAGTCTCTCCTCTCCCTTTCTGTCCTTTTCAATTTGCCACAAACTGTCACACATCATCGAGAGAAGAGAGAGAGTGAGAAAGTGGGGACTCCCCGGCCTGACCTGTTCATTTGGCCATTTAAAAACTTTGGCTTTAAGCAACTGTTTGCCAAATATTTCACCCAGCTTCCTTGGTCTCGGTGTGTTTGTGATTTATGCTTGTGTTTAAAATGTTTAGCCCGGGCATAAATCGTTGCCAGAGTTCCGGAAGCTGGCCCTCATTTTCCCTGTCCTGTCCTTCTCTGTCCTGGCCACTTTGCCTAGGTCATCCATCCGAAGCTCTCCCCAGATTCGGGCTCATTGACCACTCTTGTGTTTGTGTTTATGTTCTGGCCCAGAAACTTCCTTTGTTTGCTGATTGAAATTGACTTTCAAGAGGCGCCAGTTGGCTTACTGAAAGAAATGTAGGAAATGCCGGGTCACTGGGAAGGTCAAGATGTGAGGGATATGCCGGATCCAAAATGATACAACTGATTTGTATTTGAGCATAATTCAGGCCTAGGCATTTATTAAAATAATGTGAATAAGGCAGGACACATATTTGGTCATTTTACGCAGCATTAATTTGTATAATATAAAGTCTATGTATCGTTTAGGTTATTTTGCATTTATTTAAATTAAATTAGTTCCAATTAATATAGCCAGAAATATTTATTTAGATATGTTTGCTTGGTAATTGCTATTTGATATTTATCCCTCTAATATCTAGAATAATTTGGTATTCAATTCTAATTGCATCATTCCGGTTAAACCATCTCAAAATCATAATATTCTCGCAAGAGTGCTTTCAATAAGCACATTCTTAACTTGATTTAGCCTGCGATTACGGCCTTCTCACTTGGCCAATTAATCTTTATGTCGGACGCACTTGGACTAGAATCAATCCACTGGATGGTTACATACATATGTACACATGCCCATCGGACTGGAGTACCATAAGCTTATGCAAATGTAAGACTTCGACCTCAATTAGTTGTAAATACAAGCTCACTTGACCAATCCTCGACCATGATTATGGGAGAATAACAAGCATACGACAGGTGGGCCGGGACAGCGTTTGCAAGACGTTTTTGCTGAGGAATTGCGCATATCACAAGGGTGCTCGGGGTTTTGTTCGCAAACAAAGCCAATTAACAACGGCAACAGCAAGCAATCGAAGCTCAAGATGTCCAATGCACGGGGCATTTGCTTCCATCTCCGGGCAACTAATCTCCGCCAGACTCTTCCCATATTGATTGTTTGGAGTTTGACAGGCACGTACATCGAGTCCGTGAGATGAACTCTCTCTTTTTCGGAAAGTGGAATGGAATGGAATCCAAGGGCAACGGCAGCTCCACTGAATTAGTCCTGATTTCGAATCTTGTGTGTCACGTTCTCCTTTGGTTCCTTTTTGTGTCTTTGGCTATTTGCTTAGTTTTTCCTATTTATTTAGTTAGACAAAGCGACGAGGCCTAAGCACATAAGCCTTGCCGTAATTGGTAGTTAGTCCCTTATTCTCACCTGAAAGATCAAATGCAAAGGCCGACAAATAGTACTTTATTAAATCTTAACATTTCGAGTGAATATCTTGCGGAAATGCATAGGATCTTCTAATGTTTTGGTAAAAAGAATCCTATATCCCCCGTTACCCACTTTCAATAAAATGAGTGAAAAATCGGCGTGGAAGTGGCTTCCACTTTCAACTTAGTTCTGGACTTTTGCTAAGGCAAGGAATTCCATCGTTCGATTGGACTTTTATTACGATTCTCGGCGGAGAAAATTGAATAAGCCCGGCCATCGGAGCATCAAAGGTGCCTCCTTCTTGATATTGTGCCATAGGAGCCACTACCATCATGTGTGGGACGCAGTGAAAGAGGAATGCCAATGCAGTTGGGAACTGCAATCCGTGGCTCCTCAGCTCTCCAGCTGCTCAGCTTCTTTTGCTCCTGGCTCAGGGCATTTGTAATGATTGAATTTGAATTGCCTGCAGCACTGGGGGCAGACTCAACTGAAAATCTCTCATGTGTTTATGTGGAACTTGAGGCTTACTCTCCGTTCGGCAGCCAATCCTCGCTGCCTGCTCTGAACTGTTTGTCTGGCCCAGGCTTCCGTTTCGCCGGCTGTCGAGCAGCTTAAATCCCTTTGACTGGAAACATGTTATTTGGTTTAAGCACAAAAGGGCATTTAAGTTAAGGAGAATATTCGGTGTTAGGGAATCTATGAGTTTAATATTTGTGGGTGTATTTTGCATTTTTATTATAGCTTTTCTTTGATCCCTCTATCCTGGCCATAGCTCTCACTGAGCTATTTAAAATTTCTGGCAGTTATTTCTATAACTTTTCGGTTCTTTTCTCCAAATTAATTTTCCAAAAAAATTCAGCAAAATGCCTCCCATTGATCCTTACAACGAGTCAGTCTACTCGTTGGTGATCCTCGGGGCCTCGGGGACTTTGACCAGGCAGAAGCTATTTCCAGCTCTGTGGACTCTTTTCCGGGATAATCGTCTGCCGCAAAACCTACGGATATTTACCTTCTGCCGCACTCCACTGCAGACAAAGGTCGTACGGCTTCAGGTGTTGCCCTACATGAGCCTGGACAGGACCAAAGACCCCGATAAGTACAATCGTTTCTGGAAGATTGTGGAATGCATGCAGGGCGAGTATGACAAACCGGATCACTTCGTTTCTTTGGCGGAGAGGATCCAGCAACATGAGGCGAACCACCCACAGGCACCAGCAATTCGCATCTTCTACTTGGCCCTTCCGCTAGTGGTCTTCGATGTGGTGGCCCTGAATATCAGTCGGAAGTGCGGCTCCCCAACGGGCTCGACTCGGATAGTCTTGGAGAAGCCCTTCGCCCGCGACGATCTCACGTACCGAACCTTCCAGAACACGCTGTGCACCTGCTTCAAGGAGTCACAGGTCTTCTTGATGGACCGATTGCTGAGCAAGAGGGTTCTCCAGAACTTCCTGGCCCTGCGTTACGCCAATTACTTGTGGGGCGCCACCCTGAACAATCAGCATGTGGCCGCCGTAATGATCTCGGTGAAGTGCGAGCACCCTGTGCAGCCCACGCACGCGGATTACTTCAACCACTTCGGTATCATTCGGGACCTGATGACGAACCACATGATCCAGATGCTGGCCATGCTTATTATGGACCAGCCGTATGGGAACACAGCTGAGGACTATCGTACGGAGCGATTAAGGGCACTGCGCCATATACTGACCCTCACTATGAGCGATATAATTATTGCCCAGTATCGAAACAATCGGCGTGAGGAGGATCCGGCCAAGTGCGGTTACACGGAGCACAACTATATACCAAAGGACTCCTTCCAGCCCACCTTCGCCTTGGCGGTGCTGACCGTTAACAACAAACGCTGGAACAGCGTGCCGTTTATCCTGCGAGCGGGAAAGGCTCTCAATGACAGCAAGTCCGAGATTCGAATCCAATACAAACCGTTGCCAAATTGTGGCACTTCCAGCGATGGTTTTGAGGCAAGAAACGAACTGGTTCTCCGCTGGCATCCAACGGAGGAAGTCTTCATGCGATTGCGCCTTAAGCGGGTGGGGGAAGAGGCAATGGCCCTGCGGGAGACGGAGCTCAATCTGCGAGTGGACGACCGCGGCCCGGGATCACGAGGACTTGACAGCTACTCCAGCTCCTTGATGGATATCTTTAACGGTGACCAGACCTACTTCATGCGTACCGACGAACAATGCGAAATCTGGCGCATATTTTCTCCGATCCTCACCATCATCGAGGCAGATCGTCCTAGGCCTCTGCCCTATGATTTCGGCTCAAGAGGACCTCCGCAGGCTTATCAATTAGCTGCGCGCGCTGGCTTCGCCTTCTTTGCCTCGGACGAGTGGCATGAGAGCGAGGAGACGCTGGAGTATACGCTGAAGAAGAGCCGCATACTCGTCGGACCTCACACCGCCTTCAAGCCGGAACGGCAGAAAAATGCCATATAGAGCTCGGTGCCCAGCTTCGGAGTCGTTGCCGAAGGGCTAATAAAATCAACAGCGCAAAGTTTTTTAATTAAACAAGTGCCAAGGCTGGTGCTAGTGCTGCACCAGATGGCCAGTTGCCGCCGCCTCCATCTATGGTCTCTCCACTGGCCCTGGCTTAGCCCAAGCCATCAACACTATCCATTCCGGTCAGTTCGGCTTCGTTCTGCTGCAGTTGTTGCCATGTTGGGCCATGCTGCCCTGGAAGGGAATAAATAACACGCATGATTTGGCCATTGTCCCTTGGCTGTGCTGGTGGTTGCAAGGAGCTCGTAAATAACAGGGAAGACTTCCATGACAAAGCAAAGGGAACTTTCGAATGCTCTAGGAAACTATCTGTGAAATTGTATGAAAAAATTGAAAGTTTGACTAATTAAAATGTAACAAATTTGTTTTATTTTGTTTCTGTATTTGTTGTTTATAGTTTAGCAGTAGTTTATATGGAGCTATATATATATTATTTATTACTTAAAGTCTGCAAAAAATACCAGTTAAAGTCTCCACAAGATCTACTTAAGATCTTCCTATAAAGCCATTTAAATCATACTTTTTAATATTCTTAAAATTTCCTTGAAACACCTTACTATCTTCTTTAAAGTCTTTTAATCTTTAAATTAATTATTTTAATTCTTTAAGTCTCCTTAAACCCCTTTTTATATCTCCTCAAAATCAGATTAATAATAAATATCTTTCTAGGGTCATTCAATTTCCTGCAGAGCTCTAGCTCCAGCAGACTTTAATTTCGGAATATTTTCTCACAATAGCTTCTTAGAATATATATGAAATATGTGATAATTTGTAATTTATGCTATTTTCTAGTAAGCCACTACCAAAAGTCTTTTTTTGAACATAATAGTGTATTAACTGGTTCTCGTGGCAGGCAGTTGGCCGTTGTTGTTACTCTTTGTTGTGCTGGCAACTTGCCTGCTCCTTCGGGCTCTTGGTTTGGTAAAAGTTTCCAATAACTGTATAGCAGTTGATGAAAAAAGTAAACATATACATATACTATATATAGCCCGGATTGCAGAGGCACTGGATTGGAGTTTGGAATAGTGAGGAAAGTTACTTTGATTTCTTAAGCGCAACTTTGGCTAAGAAACTTTGAACTGCTCAATCACCAGTCTTTGACTTCTTGTTTACCCCACAAACTTTGCTGTGGTCACTTCCAGCTCCTGCTCCTGATTATGATGATGATGATGATGACGATTCCGCACTGATTCAGCAAATATTCTAATGTAAATTTGTAGCGGAAATGTCATGGCAGCACACAGTAGTGAAGAGGAAAAACCTATGAATAAATATTAGAAAATTAACAATTAACTATGGCTTCAATGTGGCTTAAAGAGTTAGAAATCAATGCTTTATAATCTAATTAGCTAATGCACCACGTTCCCAAACTGCATTGTTATCCTCTCCATACATTTCCTTAAAGGACGCAATCGCTGGGGATATTGCTGGGGTCCCCTCACATCCAATCTTCAATTTCCCGCTTTCTTGTTGATTTTCCATAGTCTTTGTTGCTCCGCCCACGCATATGCTTTGTGTTATTTTCTTTTCTTTGCCGCTTGTTTTCCTCGCTTTTTGCCTTGTATCCTCCGGCTGCCAAAAAGCCAAATAAAAAGATTTTCCTCCCCCGGAAAATAAAGATTCCACTAGGGCTGCGTTGCGTCTGGGCCATGAAAATCATTAAAAACAATATTGTCGCTTTCAATTGGGATTGCCTCCGAGTTTATTTATTTTATTTGCCATCCTCATGCCGCCGGCGTCGACTCGTTCATATGGGCATTCCTTTGTGGCCGCCACTTTGGCTGGCTTTTATTTAATTTCCTATAAACATAAATGGGTGACATTGTAAACCGATTTAATCATTTGCTTAGAATGTTCTAAGAATACATATACCTACCAGGTTAAATATTATATTAAAAAATTAAACCTTATTTGTAAAAGTTTTAGATTAATAAGCCAATGCAATGTTTTGAAATTTACCATGATTGTTACATTATTTTATTTAACATAAATCCATCTTAATTTAGTCTTAGTTTTTTTGGTTTAAAATACAAATGGAGCATATTCTATAAAAACTATTGAAAACTATTTTTTTACGATTAGTTGAGTTTATCTTTCTGAATGAACTTTCTGTTAAATATTCAGAAAGGGGAAGGAATGCAGTTAGCCGATTAAATTATTTAAAAACAATTTTCCAAGAATAGAATAGAATCCCCAGCAGTTTATTTCTGCCTTGATCATTGTGGCCTAAACCTAAGCAAAGAGGTTTCGTAGCTAATCGAGCCTAACCGGGTCTCGAGGGGTGGCCAATCTGGGTAAATCTTTCTCACAAAACCAAAATATCCAACGGACACTTGCCTCCTGAATTTATATTTTTTTAATTAAAATATATTTTTAAATAATGAATATTTTTGTTATTAAGCTATTGGACACATAATCATCCCATTATTCTTTATTTTTAATATTATTTGATTGAAGTAGTTTAAGAAATTTATTTTTTCGGTGCAGTCCATGTCCGGTTTCTGCACTCTTCCTTCCTTCGCACACATATGTATGACTTGGCATCCTTGGCTGTCCGTTCGAGGTCTCGGATTCCACCATTTCACTTTTTAATACCCCACAAACAGGGGACCCAAACAAATACCCGGTAAGGCACAAGGGCGAGGCGATAAAAAACGAGTCCTGGCTACACACACCCACACACACACCTAGTGGCAAAAAGGATTTCGTGTTTGGAAACCGTAAAGTGAAATTAAAATGGCTGGGCCAGAGCTCTGAGCTCTCGCCGCCTTTGCTGGGGAGCAGCATACGGGGGAGATGTCCAAGAGGATCCTTGTTGGGAGGGGGGAGGAGTGGTGGAGCAGTAAAGCAAATGGCCAGCGCGCTTACAAAACACGGGCAATCAAAAAATTGTAGTTAGTTGGCCATCGACTCATCCTTCGACACGGTTCCTGCTGCTATCTCTACGGCTATTGCCACCGCTCCTGACCAAGTTACAGCCACATACAAGGAACGATTACAGCCCGTGACACTCTACACAAGTTGTGGGCCAACATTTTGCGGTCCGCAGTGGACGAGGAGCGAAGTAAAGGAAAGATTCTCTGGTCAACATTTCAAATTGCTTAATTTAAAAGTGACTGGCAAAAAAAGGGCCAACACTACGGGGATGTGCGGGAGCGGGGCACAAGAGTGCGATGTAGGGAGTGTGAAAAAATAGTTAGCTAAATGTTGGCCAACTCAGTTGTTGGGGCCTGTGGCTTTGGAGGTGTTCCTGGCTCCGGTTCTGGTTGGTTGTGCTCCTGTTCCTGCAACAAGCTCGTAATCAAAGCAAACGAATTGGGCAACGAATTTCAACGCCTGTGATGGGAAACCCCAAAATATGTTGGTCTAACATGAAATGGAAATGGAGGTGAAAGATGTTCCGGTTTGGTTGAGATCGCCCCATGGAAGGGTGTGAAATGATGGGTTCAGTGAGGCGAGATAGTAAAGCCAATGAAGGTGTGGGCAAAGTAATCCGGAGCGATGCGATTTGTAATGACAAGGAGAGTATGAATGATGGGATTTGCTGGGAGTCTAGCGAAATCCTTCTAACAAATCTCTAGGGGGTTGTGGTTTGGTAATAAACTATTGAAGGAAGTCTTAATTGAAACCGATACTACTGGTCTTGGTTAGTTGGTTTAAAGTCGAGAGTTTGGCTACGGTCTTATAAATCGGATTCTGAAACTACAATTTTTTTGTTAATTTCCAAGATATATTATATGTTAAAATTATTGCTTGTTTGTCTCGGCCACTTTGCCATTTGCTGTTTGCCGCCTTAAAAGCTCTTTGTTCACCAGGAAACAGCTTAAAGAGTTTAGCGCTTAGATGGGCTCTTTGAGAACCGGAGATCCTCCGTTGCCGTGGCACGTAAAAATGCGGTTTATAGTCGATGTGCACTCGCGGCGGCATCCCGACATCTCTTGCCAAGCTCATCAACGTCCTGAAAATTGCAGAAGAAAGGAGTTGCCGATGCAGTAGGATGACACAGAGAAAATAATACAAATTTATAAATTTTAAAAGAATGGCTGATACTTGGTTTTATTTTAAAATTTTTTTTAAATATAAATTTGGAAAAGTATGACTCTTATGGAATATTTTTTGACTAACAAAAGCCAAAAAAAAGTTATTTACTAAGCCTCCCAGTACCCAGACACACATAATAAATTTTAAAAATATAATGACTGTTTTAAATGAAATATTAAATAATATAAATAATTAATATACTTCTCTCAGTGCATTAGATGCATGTCTCCAGCTTCCGCCGTTGCATGCCGGTGGTCATGGTGTGTGCCCCCGGTCTGTGTGTGCCTGTGAGAGAGTGTGGCGCCTCCGTACTTTTGTGCTGGTGTTAAAACGTGTCATTTGATGCGTAGGATGTCGTAATATGAGCTAGGTGCTTGGCTTCTCTCCCGGCTTCAGCTCACTTTTTATGTCCTTGCTCAGCTGCTTTTACTATAGACTGCCATTCCTTCCTTCGGCACAAAAAAAAAGGACGAACTTAAAATACTTGCCCTTCAATGCATACATATGCAAATTGTCTTCGCTTTACGACCAGTTCCTCATTCATGAATATTTATATGCGAAATGTTTTTCGGGATGCTTTGGTAATTTAATAATCTAGCCTCGCACAACGGTCTCAAAAATGAGTCGACCCACCCGGGGTCAGGGAAATAAAGTATCCATTCTTTTTTTTTAGATAAAAGTGAAGTTATCTTGAAAAGCTAAATGGACCATTAGGTCCGCATTCAACAAAAATTTAAATGGAAATTTTAATTTGCGCGTGCATAAGTTAAAGCTGTAGATAGGAAACCAGAAAATCAGAAATATTATAAAATGTTATAAATACATATATATAAAATATAAGGACAACGAGGAAGGAAGCTAGCCAACAATTGCAGTATGCAGCATTTTATCAAACATGGCTCTTTTCTTAATGCTCGAATATATACAATATATAATTTCATACCCAGCAAGAGTATACAAATTTTGTATATACTAATTTTTCCCACATTAATTGCATTATTAAACTTCTCTCTGTTGTTTTCATATGCTGCAAATTGAATAAACGCTATCATCACTTCCCTCAAAGCCTATATATAAACGAATTAAATATTTTTAATGGCTCTCATTAAACGGATCCACTTTATTAGACTAAATATAAGTTGTTGGCTGTCATGTTTTCACAGAACAAGGAAAAATAAAAAATCAGAAATGTAATTTCAAGGAACGGGAGACTTGTGAGACGAAGAACAAGTTTCACATCCCGCACTTATTTTGCTGATTCCTCGTCTTTGCCTTCGTGCATTTTATGGCGGATTTTTATCGCACATTAACGTCATCTGCCACGCTCCAAATCTAAATCAGAATCCGGAAAACCTCTTCCCTTTCAGCTTTGACTTATTAGAAATGACACTCAAGGAGACCCGATTGTCGAGTCATCTCCATTTAATCGCGAGGCTGAGTAAGGTTTAGCCCCTATTTGATTATCTCCCTTTTTTTGGGGGGGGAGGGCAAACAAATATTATGCGACAATTTGCCATTTATTTCCGGATCGTAAATACGCTTTTATGTTGCACATTGAGCAAAATTTATTTGTTATGCGCTTTTGGTTTTCATAAACAAGTTATGAAGTGCCCTTCTTGAAGCCAGCTGCGTGCTGCCTCCTATTTTTTATTGACTCCTTTGAGTTATTGCCGCGATGTGCGGGGTAATTCGGTCTAAAGTTTATTTCAGCTCTGATGCCCGTTCACCTCAAGAGCATATTATAATTTGAAAATAGTTCTTCTCGCCACACTTCGCTGAGCATTTTCATAATGGCATTTTTGGGGGCGGCCTGCGCCCACTTTAGTTATGGCAGCATTATAAATTTGAAATGCAAACCCAGACACTTGGCTGCTGAACCTGTCCGGGAACCGAGCCCCATTTGTCAGGGTTATGTGCTCCGTGCATACGTTGCGGTTTATGCACATGGCAATCTCTGTGAGCGGGGAGCTGGGAGCTGGGAGCTGCTAGCTGAGAGATGGCGGCACCCTCATTTCCGCCCGCCATCTTAACTCCTTGGGCGACAATCGGCGGTGGTGGCTGCATTACGCTAATAACCTGAAACCGTGTGAGTTATGCGCCGCCAACTGCAAATTTTCGTTTTGTCAGGGAGGCTAACGTAGCACAGGCAGCGGCTTAGGCGAGATTTGCTATGGGCCAGGCTAAGCTGCTAATTGACTCAATGAAATCCGTGGGAAGACAACCAGACACCATAGCCTCTTCTGGTGCAATAGATAAGCAAAGAACTTTTTCTGGCGCCTGGTTAGGGTGGCTCGAATTTGGTGATGTAAATTGCCCTAAACAATTAGTCATCACCCTTTTAATTTGGCAATAAAAGACTTTATATTCTAAAGAAATTGGATAAGGGAAATCAATTTAAACTAATGCATTTCAATTTAGATTCAATTATCTGTGGAATATGGATTAAAACGTTCTAGAGCTTCATCAGCACAATTGCTTAATGGCTAGCAATAAAATCAAGAAATTTATTTATTGAGAAACAATTAAGAAACTTTTCTGTAATTAAATAAAAGAAAACTGTTATTATATCTCAAGTTAGATCAGCATTTAGTTATATTTATTCCTTTACTATTCACCATTAAATTTTTCATAAACTGCATCCATCATAGCAATGGAACCACCCTGCTGCTGCTTGTATTTGTCAGGCTTTTGTGCTGGGGTCATCCATGTCAGTGGATCAGGTGACACAGCGGGGGAAAGCTACATACATATATCCCCTCTCGGCTTTTCCCCTGCTCAACTATCCCCCTTTCCAGCTTTTCTCTTCCGGTCGGTTGACAGCGTTCAACGGCGACTGTTTGGCACACTTCCGTTTGCCTTGAGGCGGAAGTTGACCAAACGCTGGAAGGTCGTCCGGTGTGTGTGCGTGTGAAAGGAGCTTCCGTGGCATGTCCTGGGCCAAGGGTCGTCATTGTCATGTGCCACGCTCCAGTTTGCATGCTCCAACCACCCCCCTAACCCCTGTTGGCCCTCATGGCGCCGGCATATTTGCGTTTGACAGTTTGTTAGCATATCAATGACCTCTCCGGGTTGTCTCCTCCAAATCTCAACTCATAAAGGTGCAACCGGCACATATAGCGTATACGCCGTGTATAATATAACCCATGTACATGCATGGATTACACTGTCCAGCGGGTTTTTTAATTTTTAAAGAAACATTTAGATACATTTTTCGACATTTAAAGATTTTCTATTACTTAATAATTAAGTATTTTCAGTATGCGAACATTATTTGTAGATAGTTTTTTTGTGATTATTTTCAGATGTTTGGTTTCTCTGCTGTGCAGTGTTACTATCAAATTTTTTACCCTTAGTTCAGGAATTTCACAGCTATCCGAGCTGAAGCGAGCTGGCCATAAAAGTTGATGATGACCACATCAATTTGGTTGCCCTCTTCGCCATCCCACTTAATTAGTGGCGGATGGTGTGCATTTTTTGTGTTTTTTTCTTACTCTCGTGAAAGCTTAAAAGTGAGCATGGTTCGCATGCCAGGAAATACTTCAGAGGCTCTGAGTTAATACCCCGGATAATTTGTTGATCATGCTGTGCATAATAAAATAATGGGCTTGGCCCAGATATTTGAGCAGCTTAGGCGGCATATTAAATTTACACTATCGCAATCCTTTGATTCCCACGATGAAAAGGGAGGAAATCCTTTTTGCAAAAGGGATTCTTCAGCCAAGCGTGGAGATTGAATTGGCTTAGTGGCGAAAATGAAATGAATTGAGGTTAATATATGGGTCCCCATTAAATTTATGAGTGAAGCATATTACTTGAGCCCCGGCTAAGTCGAATGATTGGCCTGTAAAAACTTGGGGAAATTATTAAAACATTTCCCGAAACGTTCTCATCTCTCCGCATGGCCACAAAACTTAATTTAATCTACGCATAAAGTTTCAAGATTTATCTGCTTGCCGGGCTCAAATAAGTTTGCATAAATCACAGCCAAATGTGCTATATATGATCCGCACATATTAACATGTCTAAGCCGTAAATTCTGGGAACAAAGCGAAATGTATAAAAATCCTCCGCGTGTTCGTCTGTGGCCCGAGGCCAAAAGTCGAATGGAAAGCCCCCAAAGAGCAGACGGTCTGATTCTGTACACAAAAAAGGACCCAAGCCAGGACGAAGGGCGCCATTTGGACTGCGGCAGAGACTGGGCGGGAAATCATTTCAAATTTGGAACTGTCTAAGCTGCCCTAAGAGAAAGAGAGAGGGAGAGGAGTTCCCGTCTAAGCCTGCCAATTTGGTTTATTGTTGTCCAAGGAAAGTTTGCTCCCATTTTTCCCATTGCAGATGCCTCGCACTATAAAAAGGAACCGCGTCGCATCCTTTGTTCCCTTTCGGCAGCTAATTCGGCTGCAGGTGCGGTCTCCATTTAATTGCATTTACCGCTGTCGGCGCTGCTGCATTCGGGATTCCTTTTACGCATTATTATTTAACTAACAAGTAACTAGAAAACTTTTAATACTTCGGCCCAACTTTTGTCTTTAAATTGTTTGCAACGCGCAACGCGCAGCGGGCAAAGGACAAAGCTGCCGCTGACAGCCTGGAGCCTTGGCAGGAGCAGGAGCTGGAGCTCTAGCTGAAGTGAACTGCTGGAGGAGGACAAAAAGTATGTTTAAATTAAATAAGATAAAATCTCATAAAAATGAAAATAGTTTGCCATCGTGCGGTTCCGCCCTTCTCCTTTGGCCCTGGAATAACCTTAAATCAAAAATTTATCTCATTAAATCCGTGTCTCTGGCACTCTGGCCTCCTTTGACATTTGCTTAATATGCGCAAATATTTTCTTAACTCAATTTTCATCTCTCCTGCCATCTTGCTATGCGGCCGGAGTAATATATAAACTCGTCCACATATAAATATGAATCAAAATGTGCAAACATATGAATTTTCTTTAGCATTTCCAAGAGTTATGTTTGTCGCCTGTGTGTCTCGAGTTTATCTGGAGATTTCTTAATTTACTTTTGGCATCTACGAAAAATGAGCATTTCAATTCGGGGCAGAGCATTCCTAGGGTCCTCTTTAGAAGCCTTCCCCCACCTCAATTATCCTTTTCAAAGGTTGGTTGGTTGGTTGGTTGCGTTTCAATTAATGCAACATTTGCCTACAAATCGCATCAGCAGAAGCATTCAGAAACAATCGCAAACGTTTTTCCCGCATTTTCAAATAGGCAGCCAAATACACACGCACACATAGTCAAATTGGCCAACATTTTTCCCGAGCTTTTCCCCGCTCATTCATTTGCTCGCAGCGAGCGAACGAGCAAGATTCGCCGGCGGGATAAGGCCGCTAACAATTTGCTGCCACTGTTAGTGCCGCTGGCTGGCAACGTTCGAAGCTAAATGGAAAAGTGCAGGATATGTGACAATTTGCATTTTTATGCAAACTATTTTAGCTCAATTATGGTGTGGCCCCTACCCCCAGCTCCAATCCGGATCCCATAAGGGCCACCTTGCCCCAAGGTGAGTCGAGCCTGCCCCCAGGGAAATGATGTCTTTGGCAGCTGCATTTGTGTTCCGATTCGAGGTGATTGCGTGAATTATATAGAGAGAATTATATACGGGTTAATGGTGTAGGTTTGGAGTTGTATAGTTTGGTAATTTTTTTTTGAAGTAGTGAAAGTTATTTAGAATTATAATATTGCACAAAGACTTATTTCATATTAAATGGTTATCTTATTAGTTTTCTCCCAAAAAAAAACTGATTATATAGCTGGAACCACATTATACATTCTTATTTAATTGGAATCTAGATAAAAAATATCATAATTTCCTTAATTTATTTGTCGGAAATGTTACATTTGTAATGTATTAACTTTCTTTGCTTTATTTCGTTTTTCCCCTCTAGATTCCCCACTCACGAGGATCACGGGGATCAGCTCACGCATCCGTCCTGGCTTTCCCATCCGAGAGCCTTTGCTGGGCAGGCATGCGAGAAACTCATTTTGTTTTTGGCATATAAAACACGCGCGGCTGCTCATGCAATTCACGGCGGCGGAAGGCCGGCGGCATAAGGTTGCCGGCAAAGTCAGAGCTCTGGGCATAGGCTTGCACATAACTTTGCATACTTTGTGAAGGGCGGAGGGGCGGTCGTATGCGTATGTTTGTATGTTGTGGCTCTGCATAATCTATATGTTTATAGTGAATTTATGCATTAGTCGCACCTGCCACGCCCCCTCACAGGACTAGATGGGTGGGTGCTTATAGGGAGGTAGGCAGGCGTGCGCAGCTTTATGGCCATCAGACATGTAAATTAACATAATAACCGTCATGAGCCTGAGCCCGACTCAAATCCAGACGCTTGCTCGTGTCCCGGAGCAGGGAGTTGGGCATGTTATCCGCCGGGTACGGGTTCGGGTCCTGGTTGGGTGCCTACTTGAAATGCGCTTACGGTCTGATGAGGCGACGCCGCAAATTATGCAATGTTTTTACCTCTCTAACTGGCTTTGCTGGCAGTTTGTTTAGCATTTCGGAATAATGCAAATCAAATTATGTTAAACTATGCAAAGTCTGTGCGGCCTGGCAGGATGTTTGAGCGAGGGATTTAATGTTCGTCGCTGTTGGTGCTTAATTAAGTGGGCTTTAACAAAACAGCGCTGTGTAATTGCTCACAGTTCATCAATTATAATTAAAATTTAGTTGTATATAAATTATTTATTGATTTATTTCCAGCTAGCTCTCATTAATCACAACACTATCCTGCCATCGAGTGATGATTTCTTGACCCAGTTGAGCATAACAATCGATTATCCCGCCGAGAGCCATAATCCAGTTGCTGCAACGCTTAAAGCCTTGTTCAAGGACCCCTCTTCAATCACCTCGGAATCACCCTCCTGTCCTGGATCTCACTCTTTTGTATCACTTTATTAATCTGCGTGCTTGGCATGGGTAAAAAAGCAAACAATCGCTATCCCTTGTTAATTAATAGCCATTGCATTGAGTGCGCAAAAAAGCGCGAGAGGCGTGTTTTTTAAAATCCCACTTTACGAGCGACGCGACATGCGAGTAATAAGCACCGAGTTAAGCGTGAAAAACAACAGGAAAAAAGTAAACATTACCCAGGATCCACTGGCCACAGAGAATGCAGCAAAAAAATAGCGAAAATTTAAGGTCCTTCGGCCCATTTAAGCTTTAATAAACGGTTCGGTATTATTTATGTTCGGTGTAGCTGCTGCATGCAGCTTAAATATTTTTAATTGCATTTCGCGTAATCACCGACACCTACACACAGCACAGCACTGCACAAACGCCATCAGCAGCAGTAGCAGGTCGCCATCGTCATCGCCATGCCATCGCCTCCACTCGATAGCAGCAGGATCAGGCGTTGCAGGACCAGGAGCAGGAGTCGCAGCCAAAGTCAGGCCAAGCGATGCGAACATTTTTCCAATAGTTAATGGCAATTTGCTGTTTTGCTATTTACGCCAATTATCCAGCGTTTCACAGCAACAACATGAAAGCCAAGTCAAGTCGTGGAAGCCACCCTCTCGGGGCGGGAAGGCCAGGCCTTGCCATGGCAGCCACCACTGCCACTCCCCTCAAAACTCCACTGAGTCGTGGCAAAGTGCAAGTCGCGCTGCGGTTGCACCGAGCCTGTGCCAGAGTGTGCGTGCCAGGGGCTCACCCAAAAAAAGGGGGAGCTTTGGCTGAAAATAACTAACAATTTCGTGCAGACTGAGATGGCTTTATATTGATCCTTGTTAACCAGAAAAGCTTCCATCTCAATTAAACAAGTTTTTCGTATAAGAAATGCTTTAGAGCCCCTCTTAGAGATAATTCCTCTGACTTCAGCCAATGTTCCTTGTGCAGCGATACACGAACGCTGTGTAAAATCATCATAATTGAAGCCTTCAACAAGTTTCACATACAATTACAGACACCTTTTGCTGCTGCTACGGCTGGCTGGCTCTATAGGATCCTGGGAAGGACAACGGAAAAGAGTATGCCCTGACTTGCTCTTTGTTGCCGCCTTTTGTTCTACAGCCTGCGACTGCGACACCAGGCGGTTAGCCAAGCGGGAATTGGTCCTTTGTCATTTGAATGGAAAGCGGTCAATTGCATTAACGATTAACCGAGGAAGAATAAAGAGAAAGCGACTGGTCAGGCTGGTCAGGTCAAAATCCAAACTGAACCCAGGAGAGGCCCGCTCGATGGGTTCATGATTATGCCTGATGGCAAGGCAGCTTGAACAGGGCCAAAGTGTCGTTAATTATGTTCAACATTTAACTGCGGCTTACGCGTAATGAGTTCACCTTTAACCTTTGTTAATGCTATTTAGCATTGCATATATAATATATACTGACAGACATATATTAAGCCGCAAGTACAGACAGAGGGCACATTTATTTTAATCCACTCATAATCCTCTTGAAGTTTATGCTAATTGACAATTTGTGCCGCGTTGGTGGGAAATTCATGGCAGATTTCGACAAAGTGCAGGTCCTCTACCCGGCCCTTTCCTCCTTTGAAATAATCTAATTAAAGCATTCAAGTTTTGTCTAATTTGTTGCGCACAGTTAGTTCTTGTTGTGGGGCTTAGTGATTTTATTAGCATTCAACACAGAGCGCCAATTAATTCCATTAGTGGTGGTGACAACGGCAAAGGCAAAGGCAAAGTCGATGTTGATGGTGACGATGACTGGAGTCCTAGTTCCCTCTAGGACCTTGTGCGGTCCTAGAGGCAGAATTAAACCTGAATGGCACCCATTGAGGGCATTTGGGTTGATCAAATCAGCAGAAATAAATTCACCCCCACAAATCATTCCAACTTTTTAATTGCTATAATTATTTGTGCACCTTCCTTCCTTCCTTGCTGTCCAACTGATGTGATTAGCTGCCTTGGGCCTTCAAAGTTGGCAGTAGCAGAAGCGGCTTATAATAGCAAATACAATTTCGCTTTATTTCTCCCCTAATTTATGCCATAAAACAAGGCAGACGGACAGTTCTGTTTATATATGCCGCATGGGTGGGATGAGAACTTATCAGAGTTTGAAAATAATACAAGTTTATTACCTAAATAAAGTACAAATTATGAAGAAATTTAAACACTCGTTAGATTGCTTTGATTTATGCAGCTGCAGGGTCTTAGTTTTGTTATCAACTGCACACAATATCTCCCAACTGCATAGCTATAAAATATTATATTTATGGCTTAAAATATTAGAGAGGAAAAACTACACATTCTCCCCCCGCTTGTGCCACCTTGTGTTTGCCACATTGGATTTATTACTATTTGATTGGTTTTATTTATTTACTCTGGCCACAAAATGACAACTGCTGGGGACAGAGGAGCGGGCCAGCGAATGCGTCACAATCACATGTGACAGTTTGTGACTAAATACTTTCGGTTGGGCATTTGCATGAATAATTCAAAGCTGTAAGCCAAAATAAACAAACTGCAATTATCCAGGGCTTTGACTGGTGCTCATTCTCCCTCTCGCTTGGCACTTTGTTTATGCAATTGTGAAATTAAATTTTGATGGTTTTCTAGCACAATTTAACATGATCATCGCCGGACAGGTTCGGGGTCCACATATCCATAATACTTGACAAATGCCTGCCGTTAGCACAATCTCATTGCAAATGCTGTCTGACATCAATTTGTGAGATTAATTCATCCACATGCATTTGTCTGTGTATACATATAAACATAAGTACACACATATCCCCTTGTGTGCTCCGAGCAAACAGACAACAATGTCTGTTGACATTCGTGGAGCAGAGTCGCAGAAGAGGGGGGATGGGGATACTTGGCCTCGCCATTTATCGAACTGTGTAATTTATGGCATTTGTTGTTAATTTGTCTTGCCAATTGAGCCCCTATCTCCCCACTCTCATTCCCATCTCCATCTCCGTCTATCAAATACTTTTCGGCCAAACAAAGCCAGAGTCGGGGCAAACAGTGCGTATACTTGATGTATGGCATACAATGGTCATTCAGAGCTTACCCCTGCGTTGCCCGCTGCCAAACCTTACGCCCATTTAACCAACCTTTGAATTATGGCCATCAAGCGTTAACCACAGCATAAACGGCTTTTGCAGGTCAGCTTTTTGATGGCGTAAAATATTGAAAGGGTTTTTTGGGGTAAATTACCTAAATTTGGAAGCCTAATAGGGTAATGGGAAAGCCAAAAACAAAAAACAAATATGAAAAGGTTAAGCCTGATCTTTAGCCTAACAAAAAAAATGCTTATAAATATATATGGCTTTGTGATTAATATTTTTAGGGATTAATGTTTTATTTTGAACTCTTTGTTAAGTGCTTTAAATATTTGTTTATAGATATGCTCATTTTAATGGCTAACCAAATGTAGTTTATAATTCGATTTGAGTTTGTATTATATATTCATTTGATTAATTTTTATATTCAATTCTATTTTCAGTGATCCAAGGATAATTTCCTTTGTTCTTTAAATGCAGCAAAACGAAGCCAAGATTGATTGCATGTAAAAAAGTAAGTTTTACTTCACCCGCCGGTTAAGTTGAAACCATTTCTTTCTTCAATTCACCATTGAAATACCACACGTAATTGCATTTGAGCTTTGGCAATTGATTGGCCTGGGCTTTCGGGGGAGAGGGGAACAAAGAATATAGGGGAAATCGACTGGAAATTGATTTTCAGCTGCAGCAAAAGGCATTCAAGGCATTCCCTGAACCTGACAGCAGATGAAACTTAATTTAAAAAGTATATTAGCTTAAACCTGAGCGTGTAATTAGCGAGCTGGCAGAATGGAAACTAAAGGCAAAGGCGTGTCGGTGGGGCAACATGCTTCAAACTTTCGCTGAACAAACACACAGGAACACTCGGGACGAGTTTTATTTTGTTCCGCACTTCCTCCCATCGGTGTAGTGCACTTCGTGCTGTTCTTGCTGCTTGAGAGGCTGCAAAGTTGTATATTTCCCATAAAAGGAGGAGCAGCAGCAAACTGCAACAGTCTTCATAGGGGCATATAAAGACATTTGCTTCCAGTCAGGATATATATATAGAAAAAAATGATATATAATTATTGGAAATTAATAAACTATTTAGGTTCAATTGCCATCGATTTTTGGCTGATAAAAGAAGCTAATATTAAATATCATAATGGATTTTTAAATTGAACAAAAATTAAAAGAAGAATGCAGTGTGGATTTCAATCTGATATTTTTTATTTTTCAAATTGTATATATTCCTTTCGAGATGTGCAAATGCAAATAAGGAAAGTTTATATCCTGATATGGTCAAAATTCAATATTAATGCTTTTTTCAAACGGAGAAAATTCCTAGAAAATCATACCACCAAAGCCCGACATCGTCTGCTTGGGAAACTCTTCTCGGGAAACTTTTATTGGACACTTTACATGGCAGGACAGCAACACATGCATTTCCATACGGACTGCTCTCCGCATATTTTGTTTTCCCAGGAAAAATATACACCTCTGCCGGGTACCGGGGAGCAGAAAAAACAAAGTTATGACCAGCACGAGTCGCCAGTGTTTGTGGTGGTTGTGTTTCGGTCTCTGTTCCATATATCATATGCAAGTTGCAATTAAAACGTTGTCAATGCCGCATTTTATGTGGCCCTGCCCCCTGCTCATATCTGTATAGTTGCAAAGAATTTTTCAATATTTATATTTCCTTGTGATGGCCTGCAAGCAACGTAATCCTTTCACGCTGCCAGCACCACAGCGAACATGTTACTTGGGAGACAGGACAGCCACACGAATGCATCCTGAATGCATCCCTTATTCGCTACCCTACCCTGCCCCAGTGCCACCTCCTTCCTCCTCCCAGTTTACACAACTTCACACAGCTCAGTTTGCTGTTTGTGTTTGCGCTTGCTGTTGATCTTCAAGCTTGATTTTACTTTAGCCTCCCGCCCTTAAAAAAATAGAATAGAAAACGTAAACGAACATAAAAACCCCCCGAAAAAAACGCGCTTTTTATGCGAGAGGGGAGACGCAGCAGCACTTCAGTTGCAGGCGCTGCTTATATTGTTGATGTTAATGCCAGCGCCAGTTAAGGAAAGCTCCTGGTGGGGCGGGCGAATGCATTCCGTTCATAATTGGATGGGATTTGCCAGGGACTGTAGCACCAACAATGGGTTAACATTTGCACTTATCCCCTGAGAGGGATAAGGAAAATGCCAAATAATGTCCTCGAAGATTTAGTTGCTCCTGATTAATGTCAGCTTAGAACTTTTACCTTTAACTTGACACTCTATTAAGTCCTTAAATTTAGTAGGAAAGGTTTTCTCTCTGTCTCTGCAAATTCCACAAATAGTAATTGCAGAACAGCGGGGCGCAAAACAATGCGAGTGACAATTTAATTAACACATTTCATACACTACACAAAAAAAAAGAAGGTTAGGGAGGAGGTAGAGGTAAAGGGAAAGTCCATTCTGCGGCAGCAACAATTGGTTTCCCTTTGGCATTTTAATTATGCATTTGTTGGCCTCACTCCTCCACGCGGGGCTGCCATTTGTGAGATTGCATGTTTAGTTAAACAATTTAATGGCCCTCTCTTCCTCCACCGATATGTGCTGCAATTTATGGCCGACCAACTATGAAGACCATAAATTAACACGCAAACGAACGCTTAAATAACATTTTGCAGGAAAATGCTATTTTTATAAATTATTTGCTACCCCGGAGCACTTTATTTGGGCTTGAAATTAAATCTTTAATGGATAACATTATGGGTTATGGGTATGGTATAAAAATAATTATATTGTTTAGCTTCTTGGCCTATTTTTCTCCTTGAACAATTTTAATAGAGCGCTTAATTCGCTGCTATCCATGCCCCTGGAACCATTACATTTTATTGTCAAAAAAGGAAAAAGTAATAAAAGAAACGATCCTAAATGTGCAAACATCTTGTAAAGCATTAGTTAACATGTTCTTTGTCGGACTATCCAAATGAAAATGTTTTCGCTTTTACTTTTGTTTGATTTCATACACTAACAAGGGATCAAAGTATTGTCTTTATTGTCTTTATTGCTTTATTGTGTAACCAAATAATTCTGGACCCAATTTAATAACAATTCATCAACCTTTGAATAAATTTGGATGGCTTAAAATAATGTAAAGTCGTACTTATTTAGGAAATATAGAAATTAATTAAATATTTGCAGTCCAAAATTACAAATTAAAACTTTAAGAACTTGTATTCAAAGTTTCCTTTATTGTATTTATTTATTGTAAATAGTATTATATTTACAAGAGTATTTATCACTCCCTTATCCATAGTCAACCTTCCTTTGCTTTTTTATTGGTTTGACGTTGTTGCTGCTGTCTGCTGATAGTTCCGACTTGTTTGTTTGTTCTTTAATGTTGTTATTATCCACTGCTAACAAGGATTGCACGTCATTTGCAGTTTTTTTTACTGAGCATTGGAATGTTGAAGTTGTAACTGAACGACAGGGCTGACATGGACGCCTTGAAGGGTGCAGCCAAGGCGAGGTTAGCTGGCATGCAACGCGAGATGAGATGCTTAAAGAGATCCACCTCGTCCAATATGTCGTGGCATTCCAGGGTTCAGCTCGACAAGGAGAAGCAGCGGATATTAAACTTTGGCAACGACATGTAACCAAATATCTAGTGTCCCTAGTGGCGGGTTGTGTCCTTCACTAATGGAAGCTCCTCTCATCTATGATTGATTACTAGCCGGCAAAAGTTATACACTCACTTTGATGTATGCTAATGTTGAGCTCCCAAGTGGCTACCGAAAGTCACATCTCAGCTTCCTATTGACAGACAATTAGTGTGTGGATCCGTGATTGATGAATCTCAGCTCCAGTTTCCAACTAATTGCATCTTTCGACTAGCCAAGAAACCGTTAATATACTTAAATTCAGGAGCTGCGAAGACGAAGCTGGAACTTTGCATATCCATGGCACGTTCTACAATTTAATTGCAAAATTGCAGGGCGAATTAGTCGACGCGCAATCATAAAACAAACTGTCGGCCAGGAGGCACCGCCTCCCCCGGGTGCTCCCTACTCCCGGTATCCCGGATGCCGGAAATGGCAGCCAGTTGAGTCAACAATAAACGACGCTGGGATTCGCGCAAAGTTTCTCTACAACTGCAGGAACCGTCGTGCTGGAGGAGCTGCAACTGCTGCAGGACGACGACGACGACAAGGAGGACGACATCCGTTGGCAACATTTCATGGCATATTTAGTTGGCGGGCTCAGTGACTTTAATTTGCCTGGCCAGCCACCTGGGGAAATGCGAAAGGCGACCCGTTGCCGGTCCAACTACGGATATATCCAGCCGGCATAGAAGGCGCATTGTTTGCAGCTTGATGTCGCTTGTTTTATGGTCTCGGTGCCGCCAAGTTGGCAATTAGAGAGGCGAACCTGACAAGCACATGGGGCGTATGCGCAACTTGAAAGTCAGTAACTTAAGGGCTAGCCAGAGGCATTAAAGACATCCGAGAATCATTAAAGGGGAACACCAATTAAATGTAATTGTTTTAAGGGAACTAATGCTAATTTTATAAGCATACGATTTATTATTTCACTTGGTTCGCACGGAAATCACATAATCACTTCAAAATAAATTATTGATAACCAAAAGGCGAAAACTTAAAATATTGTCATGTTATCTGCGTAATTTTTGTAGACACAAACATAACTTTGCTATCGTTATAGTTAAAAGTCCCACTGCCCCACTGCTGTGCACTGGCATATCTAATGACTCACATTTTATCAATTTAATTCAATAAAATTAGTAAGCAGCTGATGATTGTCAAATAATCTTAAATAAAATACACCTTCATTATCTATATCTATAAGTTTTCGACTAACTATATCTCCTATGTCCGTGACTTTAAATATCAATTAGCAATTTTTATATAACACCACGGAAATGATTCATTGTACTCATCGGAAAGTTTGAGTGTGAGGTCTAATCATGACTAGACACCCCTGAAGCCAGACATAACAAAATCGGCATAGATAATGCTACAAACATTTGGCTATTTAAATGGCAAACATTTTGGTAAGCAGTCAGTACTCGGTTTTCCCTCTTGCGGCTAGCACGACGAAAGATAACATTATGGACTTTTACTATATGCCTGGCAGCAGCGGCTGCCGCACTGTCATAATGGTGGCTAAGGCCCTGGGAGTGGAGCTCAACAAGAAGCTTCTGAACACCATGGAAGGTGAACAGCTAAAACCGGAATTCGTAAAGCTGAATCCCCAGCACACGATTCCCACGCTGGTGGACAACGGCTTCGCCATTTGGGAGTCCCGCGCCATTGCCGTCTATCTGGTGGAGAAATACGGCAAGGATGACTCTCTGTTCCCAAAGAATCCTAAGGAGCAGGCTGTAATTAATCAGCGTCTGTACTTCGACATGGGCACCCTGTACGCTGCCTTCATCACTTACTATTATCCACTCTTCCAAACTGGAAAGACCGGATCCGACGAAGACTTCAAGAAGATCGAAACTGCCTTCGACCTACTTGAAACATTCCTGACGGCCCAGGACTACGTTGCCGGTGGTCAGCTCACCATTGCCGATATCGCCATTCTATCCACAGTGTCCACCTATGAGATAGTGGAGTTCGACATTGCCAAGTATCCGAATGTGGCCAGGTGGTATGCCAATGCCAAGAAGGTGACTCCCGGCTGGGACGAGAACTGGGATGGTCTGATGCAGATGAAGGCCTTCTTCGAGCCCCGCTTGGCGGCGGCAGAAAAATAATTAATCTTGAGAGTCTTTATTCTTATCTATCTATAAAAAGTGAAGGAAATATATAGTCCATTCGGTCCCATTTGGACTTTAAATCAAGTTTATTATTTGGTAATTAATTTCAAGCCTCCAAGACAATACAAAATTATGTTAATAGGGCAAACTCTAATCTTCTTTGTGTGGACATCCGCTTTGCAGGGTTTCCTTTCGAGCTCTGGATAATTGCGAAATCTTTTAAGTTTTATTACCAATCAATTTCTGTTCCGCCCCTCATAATTTGAATCTGGATGGAGCTGCCCTAAGGGGGAATCATTCGGAGCGTATCCAATCAAGGCATCGCCCACGCCTGACAACAGTCCCAGTCATGTGTACACTGGCACCACCACCAGGAACGCCCCTATGGCGGCACACCTCACCCCACACCTCACCCAGGATTCCACAACTCACACCTTATGCCACACCCAGTCCGGATCCCCTCTAGCTTTTCATCACACTTTGTTTGCCATGTTGCCACACACTCATTTAGCGCTGAGTTTGTTTTGTAATTGCTTTCCATTGTTGGACTGAAAATTGCAAAATGTTTGCACTACACTCGCAGGATTCTCACCCTGCAGGAGGAGGAGAGCCCCTCTCTCTGTGTGTGTGAGGCAGGTGGGTGCTCGAGATGGAGTCCTGGCCCGGGACACCCCCTCATTTGACTGTTGGTGCGCATAATTGTAGACCTGGCAACGCTAAGCGCCATTTGCCGTCGTCGTCGGCCCTGGAATCGGTCCTAATAATAAGCTACACCTCCCACGCCGTTGTGTTATTAATAAACGCCGCGACAGCTGGCCAAGGGACAAAGGCAAACCTTTCAAATTATGCACAAAAGGTGCTTTATTATTAATAAATTTACCTGACCTGCCATCCGCTCACTCACTCGACCTGTATTCAAAATCTAAATCGCGACTGTCGATGACACTTGCCAATTGTTTCGTCGGGGCTGCCGACCAGGTCAGAGCCCAGGTCGAGGCTCAGGTTCAATAGCCATCCAGGTCAGAGGGCAATGTCAAAGATTTTCCTGCCCTTTTATTGGGGGGGCTTCCGGCCACTTATTGAACGGGCACCTTGAGACCATTAATTAGTGGCTGATTGTGCGGCTCGTTAGACCTTCAAGTCAAGAACCGAAGCAGTTAATGAAGTCCCGAAAAGCCAACAATTTGAGGTAGAATTAAATAAAGTTATTGTTTAATTAAAGCAAGGAAATGAAAAGATAAATGCGGCAATTTAGATAAGGGATTAGAGCTAAGCCTAAATGGAGAAACTATATGAAAGCTTTAAGTAAAAGTCTGTAATAAATGCTTAAAGAATTTTAATTTATAGAACTTGAAAATTTGTTAGCAAGTCCTTTAATTCAAATATAACATAAATTTAAATGTAACGCACTTCTTTTTCTTTAATTTAATTTACTGCCTATTTTTAGCCTGAAAACAAACTCAGAGAAAATAAGCTTTTAACCTGAAAGAGCTAAAGAATAGGCTTGAAAAGACAAAAGAAAATCCCTGCTACGTTCATCATTCCCTTTACATTTCCCATGATTTATCCCGCATCACGTATACGTCACGTAGCCCAGTGGGTTCAAGTGAACAACTCAAGCAGCCTCGAGGCAATCAGGCTCTCTCCCTGTCGAAGGTCATGAACGTCGTCTGCATAGGAATTGATTGTGGGACCTGGGCCAAAGGCAAATCATATTTGAAATAATCAAAGCAAATAAATACGTCTCAGACAGGTCGGAGCTTCACTGTCAATGCACTTGGGGGTTGTGTATTCTGGGACAGACCACATCAAACTCAGCGATTCGCAATAATTTCCATTCATATTCATATCGAAATTCAAATTCAGGGACAGATTCATTTGTAAACAAACAAACAATGTGGAAAGAGAGAGCGCGCGACAAAGCAATAAAAATTAACACATGCCCATTTCCCATTTCCCTGCGCTCATTTCCCAGCCAGCCAGACAGACAAGATATGTTGACTCGTGTAAATAAACAATATGTGCATCATACATAAACAATAAAACGCCCATAAATAATGCACTCTGACAATTAGAGAAGCAAAAAAAGATGTGCAATTTCTAAAATATATAAAAGTTAAAGCGAATATAGTGTGAATGGAATTTCAATTGCCATGTTCCGTGTTTGTGTAACAAAAATGCATTAAAAAAAAACAACACAGTAAAACAATTTTGAGAACAAACAAAATGCTGCCATGCATTTCAAATGAATTTTGAAATTAAAAATCACGCAGCTGCAATGGAGTTTTCTCCTCCCCCCACAGCTTTGAAATCACTTGCAACGCCACGGGGAAGTTGCTAACTTTGTGAACTTTTGATGGGCCATCATTTTCGATAAATAGCAGCCACGTGGAGCACTTGTTCCAGATTCACTCCCAGGTTCTTCTTGTCTGATGAAACTCAGCTTCTTCCGCGTCCCATAACTCATATCTCGACGCAATCAATCTTGGCAGACTCGCTCTCCATTTGGCTGGCGATTCATTTGCATGCGACCGCCGTTTGTTTGCTCATTTATATTGGTCAACGGCAATGGCCTTGATACTTGGCCCGAACAAATCCAGAGCCATCTGTAAACATTGTATCAAATTTTAGCTGCAATGCTGCAGAATATTTATAAATATTTCCTGTGAGCCCGTCTCGCCTATACATTATATATACAGCATTTCCCTGCCTCTGTCGGCCTTTTCCCTCTGATATATTTATAGACAGAATGACAGTTTTTTCTTCTCTCACCGTAGACACATGTACGCAGTTTGTTGACTTTTGATATGGGTCAAGGAAGCGGGAAAACTTTTTCTTTCCTTCAGAGACCGAAGACCAGCAACCGGAGACCGGAGACTGACTAATGTGGCATACACGTGCTGGCAATTAGTCTGCGATGGGCTGCCCCAACGTGACTGGGAGCTGGGGGCCAGCAATTAAATGGCATAGGCAAACGAATTCGAACTTAGTGGATTAATTTGGCCCTTTCGGAATATTTGCGTAATTAATTTGATTAAATGCTGCGTGCTGCATTCCCCAAAACAGATTGTGACATAATACCCTCGCTCCATTGGCGTCGAAGATCACGCCTGTGAGCCATTAAGCTCATCGCACCTTTACCCCGATTTGATGCCCTTTTGAGAGCGTTCCGTAAATATTTGACAAACGTAAACATTTACGCTCCATTCGCTACACAAGCCAGTGACGTTGCGTATACGCCACGTGGACCTGGGCTGCTGCCGCTCAGGAATAAAATTTATGAGCTGCAGCTTAACTTCCAGCCCAGCCGCAAGTAAGCCACACAAAAATTCAGCTACTTAAGGCAGCAAAAAAAAGAAAAATAAAAAGGAAAGACGAGAAAAACACTAACACAAGCGAGAAGAGAAATGGCAAAATAAAAACTTTCACTTGGCTCCAAGGGGAAGGCTAATTTTAGAAGCGGCTGCCACTTGAGAGTGGAACACTTGGACTGCACACTTTTAATTTCCTTGCTGCAGTCTCCTCCGGGGTGTGCTTAGGTTGGATACGGATAAGCTGGCCCGGACGGAGCTGACCTGACCCGAGGCGGCATCCACCTGCCAACACACAATACAGCTGCCCCCTCATCTACCGGCTGGGCAACAGTTTAACCCTGCCGCCAGGATGCAGCCTTTTATTTCTGGTATAAACCTCTTCATGACCCTTGACCGAGTGCCTTTGGCCGAGCTTAATTAGTTGGCCAATAAGCCGAGTTGCATTGCCGAAAACTTTTCAAGCCATTCTCGCTGCCATTTCAATAGCGAATTAAAGCCACATTAATTGCCAAAATGTTGCCATATTGTTTATGCCAAAACCAAAAGGGAAGAGAAGAGAGAATTATTTTTAGCTGGAGCCGAAAATATTTTAATTAATTAAGAGTATGCAGTGAAAAGAAACCCTTTTTTTCTACCCCTTTCATAGACAAAGATGAAAAATGGCCGCTAAGTAGCGCAAAGTATTTGCAATGAATTTGTAAAGGAAGAGAGCGGGCGCGGACAGGGAGTAATAGATAACGTTTCAAGGATGTCTGCTCGGAACATTAGACTGGGTCTTTCTTGAATTTGTGGAATTTTAATTGGGTTGCCTGAACCGGGACTGGACTGGTCTCTCCCGGCCTAGAAGGTGGAGGAGCAAAGACAGAAGAAAACCCCTTGAGGAAAGGGCGTTCCAGGATATTTAATGGCTGGCCGCAGAATTGTGTGACTATTGAGGGCGGGCTTACTGTGTAGGAAATGGGAATCCCGGGCATACTTTACTCTATATCCGAGTCTTAGGCCGGCGACTTATCGGCCCAGTCATCTAAGCCTCGTCCTGGACTCAATTTCTTCAGTTCTCCTCCTCCTCGGAGAGCTGGCAGCTGAAAGCTGGATGAACATGAAACGCATTTGGCAGGACAAATGGTTAGATGGACAGGCAAATGTTTGAACATGTCCTGCCATAATTTGTGCTGCCAAAAACAAACAAACAAACGAACCAAACTGGCAGTCGGAAAGAACTTTGACCGGAAGCACTGAGAGATGTCTAATAAGGCGGCCTTGCCTGGGCTTTTGATTGATTAAGTGCCTGCATTTGACATGGCCAAGAGAGAGAAAGAGAGAGCTGATGGCCATGGACGTTCTGCTGGGATAAAGTTGTACAAATCTATAAAAGCGTGCCCCGTTCGGAGGCCTAAACACATTGTAAACATTTCTCGCTTTACGAGCGCCTGCCGTGTGGACACTTTTATGCACATTACATTTATTACTAATACGCCACGTAAACACTTAAAGCCAGGCCCACACTGAGCGAGGAGAGCAGACGAGCAAACAAGCGACTTCCGTGCCATCAAAATGAGCCACACCAACACAAGCACACAAACAGACTGACAAACAAACAAGGCCGAAGGCAAATGGCGGCGAGTGGGTCAGTTTGTGTGCCGGAACGACGCGTCGGCCACAGGAAGTCGCACAAAGCCGGGCTCATAACACGGCAGCGGCCGATGTAGGCTCTTTATTTAGATTGTGCCCAGCTGCCGCATATTCTGGCGGAGGCATTCACGAATGGAGGTAACGCTTGTAGCAATCTGGCAATATTTAAGGTATTAATCAGGTTCTGGATTATGTGCTTTATGTAACTTATCAAAACAAATTTAAAACTATTTATTTCCTTTAGAAATTAAATACATCTGATAACTGAACAACCTGAGAGATACAAAAGTTCTGAGTCGCTGCAACCGAGTTTAAAATTCATGTAAGGATTGCCTTGAGGGTTCGACGGATTCCTCCGAGTATCTCTTCAATGTCTCACTTCTCGCTCCCTGGCTATATTTTATATTTATCCTAAATTTATATGCAGGCAATGCTCGACCGCAACGTGACATTGTCAAATGTGTCTGTCTCACAGCCGTGTTATGTGTAATATGTGTGTATTGAAGGGCGAGTGTGTGTCACTGACGGGAACTGGGACCGGGACCGGGACCGGGACTGGTACCGGTAGAAAGCATTTCCGGGATCAGCGGTGTCGGTGTCACACACACGCCAAGCCAGGCCAAACCAAGCTGAGCCAGTCAAGCGGCGTTTTCGAAAAAAAAGCAACCCATAAACCCATAAACTGCGACGGCAACCTGCTGGGCTCGTTATTATGCAACAGAAAATAATAACAATTCTCGACGACCTACAACTGGCGGAGGAGATGGCGAATAGTGGAGCAGACGTGCAGAGGAGCTGAGGTGCTGGTGGACAGGTGAGGCGGTGGACTGACAAATAGCAGGTGTTGCCAAAACACAAGAAGAGCAGAATCAACATGAAAGGATTTCAGTTTAGCCGGGCTCTTGATACCCGCTACTTAAGAACCTCAAGGGTGTGCAGTATTTCTGAAAATTTCAAGTATTTTGGTAATATTTTAACATGTAAAAATAACTTCAAATAAAATAAATATTCATTCATTTCTTTATTTAAATTTAAATACTGAAACAGATTTTTAAGAGAGAAACAAAGCAATAAATACTTATAAATTTCCACTTATATTGTTTTTCAAGGACTGTGAGATACTTTGTAAGTAGAAGTCTACTTACAAAGTATCTTACTGTCGAAGCTCTTGAATTAAGGCACTCGTCCTTTGGGTTTTTTCTTTAAGAAAAGCGTAGCAGGCCGGAAAGAAAACTCTTTTGACGTGACGCCTGTCTAAGCAAAGTCAGTGCCGTGCAGAGAGTCCTAGTCCCTTCAGTTTTCTAGCTCGCTTTGCATGCCACCCGTAGCCATAGAGGTATCCTTGCCACATTCATACCCCTCTTCGTCTGTCCATCTGTTTGTCCGTCTGTTGTTGGTGTGTTTGCTAAAGGCAGTACATCAGCCGGATGCAAGGCAGGGTCCGGAGAAGGCAGGATCAGGCTGTGCATTTTTGCCAGTACTCATCGCTCGAGGATTCTGGGAAACGGATTCCCCGCGTCCTCGGAGATGGTCTGGCAAATATTTGGGAAACCGAGTGAAAGTGGCCGGCGGGGAAATCGTTTGGGGGAATGCTTCGTCGTCGTCGGATGCCGTATTTTCATTTCTTGGCCATTTGCTGCATGTCTAAGCTGTTGCCGCTGTGGCAGAGAGCTCTCCATTCCGGGTCTGGGATTCGTGAACTGGGTTCCGGTTTTCGGGTTCCGGGATTCGGATAAGTGTGTGTTAATTTTACGCCTGTGCGGAGCATGCTCTCTTTCGGGGTGGTCCTTTGCACATGTTGAGGCTAAGTTTCCGCAATTTGAATTAAGTGCACGCCTCCAAACCAGCCCCTGTGATGTTTTTATTGCGCCTAATTGCTCATTTACAGCCACTGTCAGCTGGATGCTGATAGCTATAGCCCGTTGTCATAGCCTTCGGCCCAACTTCGGATTAAAGCCAAATGTCTCTGGGACGTAATTATTGGATCTGGGAATCGGAGATTTATGCTGGTGGCCCCAGGAAAACGTCCGGCGGCTATCAAATGCCCACACGTGGCCGACTCTTGATAGCGGGCAACGGAACTTAATGCGTTTTTAATTTGCAGCGTTTTTATGGCCCAGAGTCCCACTGGGTGTAGCCGGAAAAAGCTAAATAAAATGGCAAACCGCTGACTCGGCGAGGCTGTCTGCTGTAAACACTTAATGTGCAGGTCGCGTCCAAATACTCGCTCTGGAACTCGGACCAGACCCCGGACTGGGTCCCGGCACTATTTCATGGGCTGACAGAAGGGGGATTGCTGGTTTTATGAATGAGAAATAGAATAGACTATATTTTTCAAACGGGCTAGAGAGAGACTTTAAGTATCTGCTGATGATGCTGCTGAAAGAGAAAAGTAATATTTTTTGTGTAATTTACAGATAACTTTAGGATAATTTAATATTTTTTACTTAAAAAGTATTTTTTTAATATTTTAAATAATTTTATTAAACCGTTAACTTTACTCAGAAGCTGAAAATAAATACATTTTCACCTGGTATAAGGTATAGCCTCAGTAACTCCGCTTCTGTCTCTTCGTGATTACCATCCACACCCACCTCTGAACCGACCTCTTCACAGTTGTATATATTTTTCGGACAACGACAGCAGCAACAATAACAAGGACAACAAATTTGCACACAACGTTTATGTAAAATAGGCGACATTTGTTTTATTGTCATGGGCCGCCTTGTGTCATGCCATCTTCAGCATCCCGAAAAACCCAGCCCCAGCCCAGTGCTCCGCTGGAGAGCAGCGAGCACGCTTTCATTTTAATTGCACACATGCTTATCATTTCAACAACAGCCACCGACATCGGACAACGCTTACACCCGTGCCAGTACCTACTATATATATGTATATATAAAGCCAACCGCCGCGGCAGCTCGTTAGCTCTTGAGCGGAGTGCGAAAGCCAACAAAAAAAAAACCAAAAAAATGTTGCCAGGCTATTTCTGCCATCCAATTCACTTGTGCCTCCGCTTTCTCCCCAAAAATTTGCAAATGGCAACAACGCCGAGAACAAGGGCCGACAACAACTGTTGAATATATATTTATACCCAAAAAAAGTAAAGGACTTTTTGTCAGTAGGGTCGAAGGACAGAATACCCTAGTTAACAAATTTATGGTACTTAAAATTTAAAGCTTAAAAAAGAAGGATACCCAGCTACTTTAAAGGAAGTTCTTCTTTTTGCTTCTTAAATATTTTATATTCTAACTTTCGACTTTAAATATCTTTAAAATAGAACAAAATTCCACTAAGAAACTTTGAAGTTTAAGGACTTTAAACCGCAATCTAAAGTTCCCCATAACATCTTATAAGGTTCTCTGGCGGAATTGCCAAATTATATAGCCCTCTGCAAGGGTATAAATATGCATATATACATGCTATATATATAGACCGGAAAAGACTGCAGGCAAAGCCATAAAAGTCAGCTACTTAAACGCAATTGAGCTTTAATATGGCAGCGAGGAGCAGGAGCGTTTCTGGTGCCCATCAGCAAATAAACACCCAGCAGGAACAGATTTTTCTGAGGGAGGAGGACACGGTGCTCCCTCATTGTCTCTCTCCCTCTCGGCGCTGGACTATAAAAAAGATTTACTGTCTACAAATTTATGACCCCCACCGCAAATCTCCGCCACGAATCCGCAGCATCCGCATCACGGGCAGAGAAATAGAAACAAGGTTAAGCTCAAGCGGATACAAATTTTGCTCTGTCCTGGCATTTAAACTCGCATTGTAAATCTCAATTAAAGTTATCCCCTTGCACCCCGGCATTGGCTCTTGTATCCTGTCTTCCGTCTGCTGTCTGCGGCTGCTGGGGAATGTTTGGCATGGCGAACAAACCAAAGAAAACAATGTGTCCTGGATGAGCAGCGTTCATTCCAAACAAAGGCGGCAGGTGACTGGCATTTTCATTGAACCAGTTTCAGGAATCTATTTTGGATATAAATTTAACCTTTTACTTTATTTTAATTATTTTTATTCATATTTTTGCTTTGCTTTATTCATTTCCAAAATATTATTTAAAATTATACGTTAGTCGCTGGAAAAGGTAATTCCCAACCTGAGTTTCAGCTTAGCGTAATAGTTCCTAAGAGAAAACATGGCTGTGTCTTGGCCCAGCCAAGTTGAAGAATTATTGCATGGAAGGACACTTATAAAACGATTCTGTCCATCTCACAGCTAGGTTTTCCATTGTCCAGTAATGGGAAGAGCTCCATCCCAGTCTCCAGTTAAGCATTCTCTGAAAAGGAGCTCAAATTGCGTATTCCATTTCCAGATTTCATCACCCTCCCCCTCTCTGTGGCCAGGACTTTGTCCGAGTTTACTTTTCTCCACCCCGAACCCATTCTTAAAACTCAACTCCGCCACTGCTTCCTGCCTCAATGCCTCTTGGCGCAAATCGTTTTAATTTCTTGCACATTTTACGCGCTACTCATCTTACCCCGCTCACTCACTCACCGACAAAAGAGTACCAGATAGAGAGGAAAATGAGGGAAAGTCCAGTTTCCCGACGCTAGGATACCCATGCTAAAATCACATTAAATGATGCTAAAAAAACAACCTATAAAAATATGTAATTAATGGTCTGTTCTTTTTGGTTAAACTACATTTCCTGTTTAGCTTTTTGTAATATTATTATCATTTAAAAAACCAAATAGTTATTTTATCTCCTACAGAGGTACAGATATACCTTTAAGCCAACATTGGTGTTTAAAGGTGGGGCTTTGGTGTCCTGCGAGAGGCAATGGGCGATGGACTGTGACTTGAGGGCAGGCCAAAAGTGTTTGGTTCTTCGGTACTTGGCGGCGTGGTGTCCGTGTCAACGTAACTTTTATTTCCCCCGGCGGCAGCACAGAAAAAGCGAGGGGGAGCGGGAGCGGGAAAACTCAAGCCCCCTCACCTGCCTCCCATCCCGCCATTCCGAAAGACCTCTATCCCCCACCAACCAACACCCAACACCCCTCATTGTTGTCGGTTTTTTATGACAAAGAGGCGCAGGCGTTGGCCCACCGTGAAAACTGAAACAGTCAAATGGCGTGGGATCCTTCACACAGTGAAAAAAATAACAGCAGCTGGACCTGACTCTTTAAACAGAAGGGTGGCTACTATGTACAAACTTTCTATATTTAACATTTAAGAAAATGAAACTAAAGCTTAAATACTGTAAATTGAGATACTCTATTCACAAACATTGATAATGTGGAAATAAGAAAAAAATTATAAGGCATCCTTATCGTTATCAAAGTTATGGACATTCTGACCGCTCTCTTTAGAAGTTTTCACGTTTTATATTTATGTTTTTGACTGTCGACATCATACTATATAGTATGTTCTATATTATTTTAAAATAGAGAATTCTGATGTAAAATAAACCGTTTTCGGTGCAAGCAAGCCAACTGAAAATGGGCGTAGAAAAAACGTGTTTGCTAAAACGGAACTAGCCTCCGATGGTGGCCACTGCCTGCCCTGCCTGCATATGTGGGGCAATGGTTTGGTGGGGTTCCGGATAGGCGAGAGATATGCACGGCAGGGGCTGAGCCCACGTAACCAAATTTATGATGTCGTTATTTACATGGCATAAACTTTGCTTCCTCGCTCAGCCAGCTGCAAATAGATTTCATGCTTTGTTTTATTTCCCAACTCGACACCCTGTTCCTCGACCATGGGTCTATAAAGGTGCGAGATGGAGAGTCTTTATGGGAGATATCTGGAATATAAGTGCCACTGGAATGGACTCACTTTGGCAGGGTATTTGCTAGTCTGCAACATCCAGCGAGTCATCATCTAGTTTCTCTTTTTTTATAGAAATTCCGCGAGATTTTAATTGGATTTTATCTTCCCGCTGCCATTTTCACAGCTCCAAATCGCAATTCGCTATTCGCGCTCCCTTGACTGCTCCTATGTGTTGTCGTTTTCATGCAACGTTGATTTAAGCTTAAGGGAAATTGGCGAATGAAATGCTTCGTGTAAATAACTGACATCGAGGGTGGTGGCAGCCACCGCCCCCCAAATACCAAAATGCTGTTGTTTGGCGCTTTGACATGTTGCGGCGGGCCGCAGGGTTCGTAGGGTTCGTAGGGTCGACCGCCGAATGGCTGCCACAAACACGCACGAGTTCTCCGGATGCCATTGAAGCTTGGCCCAAATCAATTGGCCAAATATCGCTGGAGCCAACTTCAACTTTCTTGGCAGCCATATGTTGCGTGGAGCTCGTTTTTTTAGCCGAATAATTTGCCAATTTGCTTAATAAGCTTGCATGGCCAAAAAAAAGGGCAAATGCTGATGGATTATTGACGAACTCATGAATATACCAACACACAATTCTCTGGGAAATCTAACTATGGATAATCAATAAATATTAAAATATTAAATAAAATTTAAATGAGTAACTCGATTTTAAAATCAATACTTGGAAGATATAGTGTAATATATTAATAAAGATTAATGAAGAAAATATATGATAATTCAAATTTAATTAAAGTTAGTTAAGTAGTTCATATTTTGTCGATTACTCCATTCAGAAGATAGTTAATCAATCTAATATTTAACTACATTCGGTATTGTATATTAAATTATTATGTTCAATATTAAACACTATATTTTCCCAATACTTTAAACATGATTTTTCTTTTCCCTGTACATTGCCAGCACCGAAACCCTGTCAAAGGTAAGCAATTAAGTCATTTGAGCCACAACATACGGGTACACACCAAAATTTTTCATTTAAAGTGCCGCTACGAAATTCATAGTCCTGGCCAAACGACAATTCGATTGAGGCACATAATAGATGGCAGATGATAACTACAGTCATTTGCACAGTGGGTTGGGGCTGCCAGTCCACTTAAATTCATACAATTTGTTTTATTTCGACAACAGAGAAAAATTGTTCAAAGCAAGACAAATGTTCCCTTTGTGCGTCGAAGGCATTTCCGAAATGAAAATGAAAATGAAAACGAAAATGATAATGACAATGCCGATGATGATGACGATGACGACAAAGATGATGATGGCTGGGAGAGCAAAGGACTGGGCGGCTTTCCCCGTAAGAAGGATAAAGAAGCAGACGGAACACAGTGGGAAAATGTGTTTTGCTAACATTTTAACACAAAGTCTTAGGCTTCTGGGAGGGCTTCCCTAATGGACAAACAACAAGAATTTAAGTGCTGGCTTCCATGGGAGGAGGAGAGTTATGGAATGGTGTCTGTTGACCATCAGTCAAACCATAAAGCAGGATGTCCAAGGTTGTGTATCCAAGTTCTTTGACTTTTATATTTTGATGCTCGTTTTTTGACGTGTTGTTATGATAAAATAATTAGAAGCAGAAGACATTAATATATAAAATACATAAAAAATATGTTTTTTTCTGTAAAGAAATAGCTCTTTTTATAATAATACTTCAATTTTTTTATCCAATTATTGATTATTATATTAGGAAATGTTTTTATCTTAAGTGAGAGAGATTGTAGATTTCTGTAGATTGTTTTGTTTCGGCACTTTTTACGCATTATTTATTTGCCTCAGACTGTTGGCCATGGCAACCACAATTTAAAGTCAATTTGTTTGTCATCATTTAATTGAACCGCGCCTGACCGAGTTTTTGCTTGTGATTTGCATTTCCCAGCTCCCCCATTTGAGTGTGCCTCCTTGACAATGCTTTTGGCCATCAATTTATTTACAAATTTTCCTCCCAGACCTGCGCAGGGCAGTTCCAATTCAATTGATTGTATTTATGTGTACTGAGAGTTCCATATTTCTTTGTCAATTCGCCTTGGACTTAAAGTCATGTCAGTTGATGCCCACATTGCGTATACGCAACGTTTGCATTTCATTAACAGCTTCCAGAAACCGCGTTATGGTGGTAGAAGGAAGCCAAAAGGAGTATGCTGGAAAAGCTGGTCCCGCGGCCGATACTGTTTACCTGGAAAATCCCCGGGAATTTACCCTTGCGGACTTAACGCTTCATATATCATCGGATGCCATTTGCCACCAGTCGCCGGCTCAGACTCTAGCGCCGCTCATCGCCCGATGAGTTCTCTCAGTCATGCAACATTAAGCATTTGTCTTTACCACTTCCCATTGCCATTGCCATTGCCACTGGCACAGACTCCTGAGCCCTCGATGGAGTCTCCTCGTCCTCCATTATTGCAGTTTAATCTGCCCGAGCCATTGCATACTACCCGGGAAACTCGCATGAAAAACTCTCCGACATAAATTTTTACGCATTTTCGCGGTATACATACTTAATGCTACTATTAATTTATTGTTTCAACTGGCAAGGGTGGTCTGAAAAGTTCTGAGGTCGCAAAATGGAGCTGAGAGTTTGGTAATCAAATGGGAAATATAGATTGTCTTGAAAATGTACAAATATTGCAAATTGAATGAACTATGATTGTTTGCAGCTTATTTATTTATAATAAATGTATTAACATTTAAATTTAATAACATAAATTAAGCAAAATTGTTTAATTAATTAAATTTGTCTTATACAGAAATATTAATTAAATAAGGAAGTAGTTCAAACAATATTGATTTCCCCTATGAATGCTGATCTCCATCTTATCATTAAAGCCACATCGACTTGGAACTCCTCACGCAACTCGGGCTTGGCAGTGCACATCTGTGTGTAATTCATACACTCGCTGGCGGTGAAGAGTATGTTTCTGTGTGTGCCTGCCCCGTAATTCCAGCCCGCGTCGTTGTGCCCACGCATGTAATGCGAATGATTAAACTGTTACGGCAAACAAAGTGCGAGGCAAGACAATGACGAAATGAACAGGGCTGTAAGGGAGTCCCCGAAAACCCCCTCAGGTCGTGTGAGTTAATGCCGAAATTTCTGGCAATCAGGGGTACGCGAGTGTCATGAAATATGCAAAGCAACTTTTCACAGGCTGCATCAGCAGCTGGGACAGATCGAGACACGGATGCGGATGCAGTTTGCTGCCGCAGATGTTGTTGGAGATGCTCGCACTTCATCATCAATGCGGACAAGTTTGCTTGGTGTTTGTTCCGAGTGCCAGGAGATAGTAGTATTTGCCCACTCCCGGACCGGAAGAATCAGGATAATTGCATCAAATGGGATATGTACACTTTCCTCCTCGGGCTCTTAAATTTTGACTTTTTGCGTGCAGCAGAAGTTATTATTTAGTATGCTCTCTGCTTTTTTCGGTGCTTGTGTTTGTTTTTGCACTTCCTTCCCCAGGATGGCGATGTCCTTCCGTCCCAAGAACTGCAGTTTTGTCGCCTGCAGTCGTTACTACGGTCGCTGTTGTTGTCTTTCTCCATCCACTTGAATGAAATTTCCGGCGACAGCACTAAACAATCATAATAACAGATACTTTTTCCTTAGCACACAGCACAATGCCTCGCTTTCTGTCAGTCTTCCTTTCGTCTTCCTCTCGAACGCTCGAGCTGCTGAAATGGAGGGGAATCTGAGCAGTGCCTGTCAGTCAGTGAAGCGTTCAGGGCGGACAGACAGCTGTCTGAGTCCGCTTCGTTTCTTTAAAGAGCATTCATGGGAAACAGAAAAAAACGTGTGCAATTAGAATAGAAAAAAGGCAAAGCAGAGAAAAACTGAAAATTCTATCAACGAACGAGTAAGAGCAAAAACGGCAATTAAGATTTGCAAAAGAACTTTTGGAAGCACATATCTGATACTAAACCATTTGTAAATCCATGACATTCGGCTTGTTGTAAGGAATAGATAAGTGAAACAAATGGAAATTGTATTCATATATCAGAGCTTTTTGTTTAGTAATTTCAACGTAGAGTTCTTATACAAATTTTAAATTCAAAGTAAATTAAATCCCATGAAACTAAAAATAGAAAACTTTTATCAAATACTATTTATTTACATTTAAATTAATTGAAATTTAAAAGGAAAAACAATATAATATGATTTCCTTTGTCATATATTCTTTTTTATATTTAAAAAGTCACTTGAATTTAATTTTAAAATATTTTAAAAATACTTTATGTAATTCTTTCCCTATAGAATGCATAATATCAAACCAAAAAGAAACCTCTCATAAATATAAAAACAAATATCCTGCCTTAAATCGCTAGTCAAAGCGTTGTGCCATAATGTACCCTCAGTATAACTTACCCATTGTATCTCCGGACTTGCTGGATTCCTGCCCAACTGCAGCTGGGCGATAACTTTTTGCTTAGAAAACAAATTGAGTTAGTGTCTTGACCTACTCAACGGGCCGATTTTGTTTGTGATTTGTGCCTAGAGGCGGGCAGCAGCAGGCACCAAAAGCAACAGCAGCGAAGCAAAGGAAAACTTTTGTTTTCATTTCAATGCGAGAGGAAATGAGAGGAAAGCAAAAGAGAAAACTAAGAGCGGCAGCTAAGAGAAACTAAATGTCGGTAAGGCAGTGCCAGTGCTTGCCTGCCGGTCGAAGAAATCTAAGAAATTTTTAAAAAGAAATAAAAATTGTAGCTTAAATTGTAATAAATTATTAATTTTATATAAAAAAAAAATATAAAAAAGCATTAATAAATGATAGTGTTTACATTTCATGCCGCTCTATTTATTTCGAGTTTATTGCACTTTGCGAACCAACTAGGCGTATACTTAATATTGCGCATACGCCACGTGTGCCGGTCCTCCTACGTTCATTTACTTGCAGCATTTTTTCCCCAATTTCATATAACAATTAAAAGCCATTAGGGACTCACAATAAAGTATTCGTGGCAAAAGCATCTTCAACACGTTTCCCTGTGTTTCACTATATTTTGCCCAAACGCATCTGATGTTGTTGTTCTGAGGTAATGGCGTGTCATTTGCATTTTGCATGATGGTAACAAAACAACAACTGCTCTGCCCGGCTGTGTGTGTGTTTCGCACAGCGAATGCGAATGAGAAAGCTATGTTGCACAGATCCGTATAGGTCTTCGTAGGGGAAAAGTTGAAATGAGCCCAGCAACAGCGATGGTGATGATGATGATGATGATGATGCTGATGGTGATGGTGATGGGGATGAGAAGTTGGTTGGCCAGCAGCAGATGCATTTATGGATTTGACGTGCTAATGCGGTGAAGTTTTTTCGGTTGAGAAAATCCCACAACAACAACAACTGGCTGAAATCCCTTTCAAAAACAACAGCCCAAGTCATAACTCGGACTCCGTTCCCCCTGCAGATCCCATTAAATCTTAATTAGTCACGCTCATTTGGCCACACAATACAAGCAATTAAACATTTTTAATCCTCCGGGCCGTGTGTTAAGCCAAAGGTAAATCAAAACATCGAGTGTCGCTGTCGGGTACAAATATTTTCCAAAAAAGAGTCCTTCATTAATGCCCCCTGAAATGCAATTAATTTCGCAGCGTACTCCGGACATTTGATTTATAATTTTATTTACCACTGGCCATTAATAATAGTTTTTAACACTGGCATTTCCGCTGTGTTTCAGCCAATCCGCCATCCGGCAGCTGAAAAGGGGATCGGAAAAAAGTCAACCAATTCAAACTGAATTCAAATGCCTGCTTTTTTTCCAGAAATTTGATTGCGGTTTTACACATTTTATAGCCATGATATTCTGCGTCAATAACAAAGTGCGAGGCGATGGCCTTTAATGCCATGTTTTGCACGTATTGTATACCCTTGCAGGGTATTATCATTTTGTAAGCAATCCGAATTTTAAATACTTCAAACTGCATTCTTAATTAATTCTTGGATAGTTCTTTTTCATTGGGCCGAATTAGGTAGAGACTGAATATTCAAATTACAAACCGCAAGGGTGTAAAAACTTCGTTATTATGTAAACAATGTTTACCTGCTGCCGGCCCAAATGACTGTTGTTATGGCTTTTGACGCTCTCCCTTTTTTTTTGCGGCCAGGATAATACAATTTTCAATTTTCGATGTCACCACATTTCGATATTTATTTATTATTGGCAGAGTCAATTGCCATCAATGTGGCACTATTTACATTCAAGTGGCAAGGCGTTTTGATTGCATTGCTAAAATATTTTTTAATTAGCGATTTCAAGTTGAATTGGCCGTTACAAGTGTCAACTAAGGGGATTTTAACGCATTTATTTTCAATTTAAAAGATTAGAAATAATTGCATTCTTTATGAGATTTAGCCACTTAAATATGTAATTGAAAAAAGTTCCTTTTGTAGACTAATATTTAGCAAAGTGTTTAAATGAAAACCAACTAAGAGAACCAATTGGAAAAATGGCAACCAAAGCTAAGTGTACAATTAGAATATTTAACTTGTATTTTTAATCAAAAAGCCTGTGTTTTGTTATAACAATACCGGAACAGATATTGATACATTTTATTAAAAGACATCTCTCTATTTTTCCCATTCCCATCAAATCAAAAGGACTTCCCTCTACTTCCTACAATCTGAAAGCTTTTAATGCAATCAAAATATTCTTGCTGATATTTAATAGCAATTTCCATCAAGCTCAGGTTGACCATTTCAATATCCTGACTAGCAACCACTCTTGGCTTAACTGGAATTCCATCTCCTGTCCTACCAGGGGACCTGCACCTTTCGAGAGCCTCGTTCGGAGCACATAAATAATGGCCACAACTCGTCGGCATTACCAACTCGTTTAGCTAAACTCGCACAATAACTGCAAAAGCCACTGGAACAGTTGCCATATTCTGCACGACCTTTTCACTTTTCCTTGCTCACTTTTCTTATTTTCCCACCACTACCCCTACCCTCCTGCCGAGACCCACCCACCAACCACCTTGTGCATATTGTGTGCAATATTAAAAGAAAGCCAAGGGCAGGGCCAACAACAATGGGACTGCAAACAAACCGAGACCGCGCCTGGAATTTCAATAACCGACCAAAGCTTGGGTAATATGAAAATATTGAATTTTAAATTTAGCCATATTATTATTGTTATTCTTGTTATTAAAAGCAAACTTCGGGCCAAGGAAAAGAGGCAATGGCCTCGGCTAATGCAAATTTATTAAATTACAGCCAAAGAAGGAACACGCACAAAAGAAAGGCATTAGCGAGAGATTTTCATGCTTACGGCTCTCTCATCTCTCATCGCCTGATTGGATTTCCCGGCTCGATTCGCAACTTTTCCCTTTTTCCGACCGCAATTAAGCATTGGAGGAAGCGAGATAGAGACAGAAAGAGAGTTCGCTGCAATTAAAAGGCGCCAAAAGGGAAGCCCAAACTGCAATTGTTTCAACTTTGGCCCAAACCGAAATTCGCTTTTAAATAGTTTTTGCGCCCGGCATTTGTTGCGATCTCTTGGAGCGGCCGCCTTTTTCAATTCAATTGGATTTGATTCGGTCAATATTCATAAAATCAAGAGCAAACTTTTCAACTTTTCTGCGGTTTTAAGCCCGAAAGTTTTTATTGGCGCTGACGCTATGCTAGTCCTAGTGCTGGCGGTGCCCATTCAGCCCATTCACCCTTTCCCGCTCGTTTGCGGCTTTGTTCGACTGGCAAATGAAAATAGTTTGCTGCCTGCGAATGAAACCGAAGAACTGAGCAGCGTTCAGGGTCAAATATTTAGCATGTTGTTCAAGAAAATTAAGGTCAGCCCACGCCGGAGGCTCTCTGTTTCCGAACTTTTGTCCATTCTTCCGGCTCATATGACAACACAACAAGAAACTCATAATGGGGAACAAATTAAATATACCACAAGCTTGAAACTTTTGTGTTTTATAAATGTATTCTAGGATTTTCAGCTTTAAGAATGCCAAACAATTTGTGAAGCTGAAAGTAGCTCCCCCGAGCTTTTAAGTTTATTGAGTTTTTATCGAGACACTTTTCTACAAGGAGCGCGCACCCGTCTGTTTCCCCCACTGAATTACAAACCCATAAATAGCAGCTGCTTAGTATAAACTTCCCCTCGATATACGGGTCCATCTGTCTCACCTGCATATGGGAGCAGCTTTATCGGCAGCAGGATTGGTGGATTGGGGGAATGAAACAAAAGGAATGGAGTTGGGTCACCCCTAAGCCCCAGGTAAGCCCGTGGCGCCTGCTCCCTTATGCAAATTGTTTCGGCTCAAGACAGGGCAGCTGTTGACAGCCCAAAAACCTGAAGCCACACTGACTTATGTGGGAGTAATTCCCTTTTACGATTTTGGCACTCTAGCATAATATATAGGTAAAAATGCAAAACTCTGATAAATAAAGCTGAATATCTTCTCAGATCTTTGTGTGTTTTTAGGCAAAAGTCATGCCTATACTAAAGTTTTTAAATCGCAGAAATTAGAGACAGAAAGACTGCAAAAATTCCTTATTCAAATGCAAACTTTATGGTAACTAATGTGGGAGTTTTAGTTGTTAACAAAAAAAACTACTTTTCTTGCACAATCTGGCTGTCTGTCCCTCGTTCTGGTAATTATGTATGCTCAGGCACTTGGATAACACTCATCACATCATCACATTGCATTGCATCGCATCGCAGGAGCTTTGGCTTCATCCCAGCGGAAGCCTCACAATCGGCATTAAGCTGATGAGCATTAAAAAAAACTGTTCCAATACTCCCACTGTCTTTTTCCTCTGTTTTTTTTACTTTCCTTGCACTTTCTTCTTTCCCTGGGCTGAAACTCGTCTGTCTGTCTGTGCATCTTGGGGGAGTATCTATATCTTTATCCATCCGAACCAACTGGCAGTCATTGTAATGCCTTCTTTTCCTCTTTTTCAATAATCACTGCACTTAATTGCAAGTAACTATTAATTGAATTAGGAGTGCGCACTCGCAGACAGGCAGACGCAGCGATGCTGGAATGTTGTCAAGGGAAAAGGGATTTCCGCGTTGCCAGGCAAGCCAACATGGTCTCGGATGTCAGCCACCATTTGGCCTAAGAATGATGTTTATGAATCCCTTGCTAACAGTGATGGGAAGACTGCTAGATATATAAAAGGGTTTTGGTAAAATAACAGGCAAAATATATTAAGGCATCTTGCGATAAGTTCTTCCTTGGGGACTTACTCATAAATTGATCTATTTTTACCCTTCTTTAAAACTTGTACCTGATCCATACAGGTACCATATCGAGTTAAGTTCCATCTCTGTCATATACCTTCATAAAGGGCAAGCATAAGTCCCCTCTTTTGGAGCTTGTTTTGCACGGATGCCAGACTCGGCTGCCTCTGGTTGTGTTGATGCTGCTGACAAAGATGCGATAATCGCTTCATTCATGGGGCTTAAGCCCGTAAGCAGCCCACGCAGAAAGGATAAAGGGTGCAGACTCCTGAAGGACTCGTCACGGGGGCACCGTGAGTGATGTGTATATTCGCTAGACGACGTGTGTGTGTGTACGGCACAGCCTGTCGATACCTTTTCCAGGATGGAGAAGCTGCTACTGCCAAAGTTTACACCTGATTTGGTAGGCACAAATCGATTAAATAGCCAGGAAACATTAATAAGGATGCTATACACGTGAATAAAAGAAAATATGTGGAAAAGGAGCTTAAAAAATTTCGTTATATCAACCAAAGCCTTTAAAAGTTTCCTTTATTTTTACAAGAAATTTGAGTAGAAAATAGGAGCCTTCATTTAATTTTCTTCATGAGCCATTTGATATTTGGGGGTCACTCATTCCATCTGTCAATCGTTTGGGATTATTTTTAATAAAAAAAAAAACAAAAACAGCAAACATTTGTCAGTTTTTACAGATATATACACATATAATCGCGACCTTTAAAAGCAATGCATCAATGTCGATTCTTTGGCTGCCTGCAATCTTTCAACTTTGACATTTTTCCGACCATTTTCCATTAATTCCAGAGTTCCTCGCTTTTCAGGGGGTGAAACCACCTGCACCTGTTGTGCATTAATTGAATTTAAGTTTAAATTACTAAGAACAAATGGGGGAGGTGAACAGAAAAAGCCGCATGTGCGTGGGCCAAAGTTTCCTCCTGTTTTTCGGGCGAAAGGCGAAAATTCGAATGTCAGCTACAGTTGGCCATATACTCGTAAATTTAAATTTGCAGCATTCCGGGCAAATTGATGGTGATGATGGCTAAGATACTGATAGAGTCGCCCCAATGGCCCGTTCTGGTGTGGTCAGTTGAGTCCAAGGAGGGGCAAGACATGAGGGAAAGCCGCCTCGACTGATGAAGATTGAGGGGTCTGGTATCATGGTGGAGCCCTTTTCTTTATTAATTTCCTGTCCGCATGTGGTGCACCTCCAGCCAGGGGAAAACAATTTGTTAGCTTGTCAAAACCATCGACCGTCAAGTCTAAGTTTTGGTCGGCCGGAAGAGAGCTCGAACCCCATTCCCTCTACGCGTTTGCCTTCAGCCAGATAACTCGTTATCTTTGGGCTTTAATTCCGGCTTGTTTGCTTTGCGCCTGCCCGAATCTGCATAATGAATATGGCAAATACGCTGAAGTATTTGCCTTTGGAATTAACACCAAATTATAATGGTATCAATGAGGGCGTTCGGTGGGTGCAAGTGCATTAAATTAGCATAAAATAAACAAGCCGCACACAGCACTTGCAGATAGTCGTCGTTGTTGTTTCTGTTGCTGTTGGTGTTGCAAATTCAAAACAATTTCCGCAAACTGAAAGCGACAAACAGACAAGCAATCTGCGAGAATTGCCCAACGGAATGGTCTGGACAGGGAACCGAGATGACTCTGCAGAAGGATGGGCACCCTGGCCTGACTGCAATTAAATTCAATTTGATGTGCGGACAAGTGCTGCAAACATAACCGAACGATACAAGGATTGGCTGTGTGCAGGACATTCGCCTTTGGAATACCCTGGATGGAGAGGGAGACACCAGGATCAAGTGGAGGTAGAGTCAATATTACTATACAGTCCAGTTTAGATTTTATAAGTTCAAAAGCCACTGAAACACAAATATTTTCATCGATAATTGCCTCTTTTATATGTAATAGATATTATCTTAAGTAAAACCTTTAAAAAAGCTGTAAGATGCATATCTTTTAATATATAATTTAAAAATCTATCTTATATGATCGTGTCCTTATAGTTCTTAGCATAAAGTGCTCCATATACACCAAGGCAGACATATTTAATTATCATTTTCGTATGTATCTTTCCCTTTGAGTGTAATCCAACAAGAAGTCAGTAGCCTTCGTTACCCTTCCTTCACCCTCCTCGTCGATGAAAGGATTCCCCTTTATGGACTATTTCGGCTCGCCTGCTGCGTCCACTGATTGATTGAGTGGCGATTTCCACTCAACCCTTACCAATCATTTCGGTCCCGCCAAACATTTAGTTGTATGCCAACTGCCGGCACTAATTTCCCTGATTCTGTTTCTGTTTTCCACCCAGCCTGGCTGGAGAGCGGTGGATAATGAACCGCATTTGGACCTCTTGGGGGCTGGACCCCATGACATTAGGGCGGAAACTACACACTAAAAGCGTAATTACGGACATGACAGCCAAAGAATCGGTTGGCATGTAGTATGTGTTTAGCCAGAAATTGAAATTGGGAACCTGTAAGATTCTGATTATTTAAGCAAACAGAAACAGAGGACATCAAGTGAAAAATTAATGGGTACGAGGATACTTTTTCAATTGAAGTGAAAGTGCGGCCAACCGGTCTTTATAATGAGTTTAGAGTTTCCCTGTTGATGGCGAGTTAGCAAGCTGGAGACCAATAAACTCTCTTAGACTCTTCTTTGACGATTGCGGCAAGTTTCGCCTTAACTAATTAAGCAACAGTTTTTGGCACCTGGTTTATGCATAGTTTCCCGAAACCTGAAAAGTTTGCAGCCAAAAGTTGTGCACAAACATTTATGTTGGGTGAGCAGAGCCAGAACTGAGGCAAAGTTGTCCTGCGACGAGCAGTTTTCGGGCAAGTTGAGACTATCAGCTCGAACACTATGTCGCTTTGCCTTCCCAGAAGTCATCCTACAGCCTCTCAGATGGGCTGAAAATCCATCTCCGGCAGACGTCACAAAATGTGACAGACGAGCCGGGTCACAGATACAGATACAGATATATCATAGATACGGATTCCCGAGATTGCTGGCCAAGCTGTCCAAGGAGAAAAGTTTTGGCGCCCCAGCGATGATTGCCTGATTGACATTCGGCCAAGTCGAGGCCTAATTAGAAAAGTTTCCCCAGCACGCATTCCTTGGAGGCTCGAGAATTCGATTCACATGGGTTATTGGTTTTTATTGTACACTAAAGCCGATTGTTTTGGCGACTTGCTAGCCGCTAGGCGAATCAAGCAATAGGAATTCCGAGTCAAATCAAATCAAAATAGCAAGGATAATAATAAAAAAAGAAGGCGTCGCCCGCTCGTTTCCGGTCTTTTTCTCTTGTTCTCTTTTCTTGTTCTCTCTCTCTCTCTTTTCATCCATATTAAAAACTTCTTCATCAACTAAATGTAATTTTAAAGATACTTTTCACTGAACTGCGACCTCGTCCTCGTCCTGGATGGATGTCTATGGCACGAGACAAACACCAGGGCCGCGCTCGAGGAGATGGTGATGGTGACTTTGGGCGGCCATAGGGCTGACCCAGTGCTTAGAAGCACTTGCGGTGAACGATTCCGGGGCCGGACTCGTCATACTCCTGCTTCGAGATCCACATCTGCTGGAAGGTGGACAGCGAGGCCAGGATGGAGCCGCCGATCCAGACGGAGTACTTGCGCTCTGGCGGGGCAATGATCTTGATCTTGATGGTGGACGGAGCCAGGGCAGTGATCTCCTTCTGCATACGATCAGCGATACCTGAGGGCATAAAAATATGAAGAAAATTTTAAGTAAATCTATTTATAAATATTTAAATTTAGTTGTGAGTAAATCCTCATAAATATTTCTTATAAATATCCCATTTCCCCGCTGAGATTACCCACCTGGATACATGGTGGTGCCGCCGGACAGCACATTGTTGGCATACAGATCCTTGCGGATGTCAACGTCGCACTTCATGATCGACTGGTAGACGGTCTCGTGAATGCCGCAGGACTCCATGCCCAGGAACGAGGGCTGGAAGAGAGCCTCCGGTGTGCGGAAGCGCTCGTTGCCGATGGTGATCACCTGGCCATCGGGCAACTCGTAGGACTTCTCCAGCGAGGTGGAGGCGGCAGCGGTGGCCATCTCCTGCTCAAAGTCCAGGGCGACGTAGCAGAGCTTCTCCTTGATGTCGCGCACGATCTCACGCTCGGCGGTGGTGGTGAAGGAGTAGCCGCGCTCGGTCAGGATCTTCATGAGGTAGTCGGTCAAGTCGCGACCAGCCAGATCCAGACGCAGGATGGCATGGGGCAGGGCATAACCCTCATAGATGGGCACGGTGTGGGAGACACCATCGCCGGAGTCCAGGACAATGCCGGTGGTACGGCCGGAGGCGTACAGCGAGAGCACGGCCTGGATGGCAACGTACATGGCTGGCGAGTTGAAGGTTTCGAACATGATCTGGGTCATCTTCTCGCGATTGGCCTTGGGGTTCAGGGGAGCCTCGGTCAGCAGGACGGGGTGCTCCTCGGGGGCCACACGCAGCTCATTGTAGAAGGTGTGATGCCAGACCTTCTCCATATCATCCCAGTTGGTGATGATGCCGTGCTCAATGGGGTACTTCAGGGAGAGGATACCGCGCTTGCTCTGCGCCTCATCGCCCACGTAGCAGTCCTTCTGACCCATGCCCACCATGACGCCCTGGTGACGGGGGCGGCCCACGATCGAGGGGAATACGGCACGGGGCGCATCGTCTCCAGCGAATCCGGCCTTGCACATGCCGGAGCCATTGTCCACCACCAAGGCTGATGCTTCCTCGTCACACATTTTGGGTTAGTTTTTGATCGGAGCGGGCACTGCAAAGGAAGCAGATGGATCGAACAATTATCCTTTGGTTACACGTATTATATTTTCAAACTTTTCCGTTCTAATTTTAAATGAAATTAATAGGTAATTTGATCTTGTGAGATATCCTTTTGATTTTCCTCAAATCGGTTTTATATTGATATCAAATTAGATCAAATTCACCCTCTTTCCAAGTCCATTTTTAGTTTGTGTATATCCTTGGCTTATCCTGACGACACTCACGACGTGTAAATCCAACAGCGACAGCAATCAGAGTGATTCGTTCTGCACTCCGGCAGCCGCATTTAAATAAGTTCTGTCCGAGATCCCGAGCCCTCTCGGCTCCCCTGGTGTCCCTGTCATCTCGGCCAATTGTTCATCTAGTAACATGTTGATGAATTTCGCGATATGCTACGCTAGCTGGGGATCAGCCGTTCACGGAGGCAGTGGCGGGGTGGCGAACCGGAGGGTCGGCTACACATCATTTCGATTGCACCAAAGAGTGTTCCGATTTCGGGTACTCCGCCTTAGGTAGTGGGTTTGATAGTGATCTCTGATGAAGGAGATTACGGGAGCTGAATGGCTTTATCAGATTTAGTAATAACAATAAAATTGTATTAAATGATAAAGTATTCAGGAATCTGGTAACTGAAATAGTAGAAAAAATTAGGAACAAAAGAAAGCTTTTGATCTTTGAATGGATATTAAAATTCATTTCAACTCAACTTTATTTTTAATTAATTTAATTTAATTTAATCAATAATATTCCATAAGCTGCAGTATAGAGGAGTACTAAAAGTATATCTATATCATTAAGATTTATTTTATTTATCATTATATTATCCCGTCCTTTTCCTATCAAAAAATATTCAACTTCAAATTTCCCCAAGGTATAATTATGAAAAGGAAGAAAATGCTTTTAAACATTAGGAATAATTATACAAATTGAGCCATGCCTTAACAAATCCATCAAAATCAAAACAATTTATTAGGATTACAGCCTTAATTGAAATTTCCAAGTTTCTGCTTATTTTTGTAATCAAAATAAGCGAATATGCGTTAATCCATAGCTTTAAATAATTAATCAAAGGCGAACCATTAAACTAATGCATTCTTTGTGGGCCATGTGGTTCCATTGATATAGTTATTTGTATTCATTAGTCTTCAGTTGGAATTAACCAAGGGATTATTCTGTTTTATTTCTGTACCCATTTGAGGGTATTCAATTTTCTCCATTCGTGTGGGCCATTTATCATTCAGTTTCATTTAGTTTTCGCTAAATTATGTCTGGCTGCCAACTTTGCTATGACTTCGACATAGAACAGCGAAGAGAGAGCGTAGGGAAATATGCGCCAGGACTTGTATAGGCATCTGTTGATGTATTTTTAAGTTTTTATATAAATAAACCCCCGCGGAACAGCGTTCGTGAGACAACCCCGCGAACAATGCAATGCAGTTGCCAGCTTGTACTTGCAAGAATCTTTTAAAAGTCCGCCGGATTTGTGCCAACGCTCTTTGGGGCCCCCACTCAGTCCATAGATGGTGTGGCCCACACTCTGTCACACCACACACCACACGCCGCTAGCACACCCTCGGTACACACACACCCCTCACAGCCCTGACAGCACAACGCAAAAATGCAGGCAAAGCGTTTGCACATATTATAAATGTTGACGACGTCGTGTGGATTTCATTGAAATCAAATTGAAATAAAATAAAATTGTTTCGCATATAGTACTAGAATGCACGGAAAGGAAGGCAGCTCTTCGCGCGGAATGGCTGTCTTTGGCCAACGGCAATTTTGCGCCTGTCTTCCGATATCGGTCCGATCTCAACGTGGCATTAGCCACAAGATTAATGCCTGCCATTCTAATTAAGTGCACCCCAAGGCGAGAACCTGCCGAGGCACTGCACTCCAACTACAGCAAGGAGAGTGCATATTGGGGGCATTCCCAAATGGCCAAAACTTCACAACTCGCGGACTAACTTCCGCTCTGGTAACTTCCGTAAAGTGCTCGGCAACTGCGGAACACTACGTGACCGCCGTGCGGATCAGGTACGGGATACGGACAGCGTTCACGTATCATTGTCCGCACGCGTCCCAAGCAGTTGAAAGAGGTAAAAATTATGCTCACCTTCGAATGCAGGTGTTGTTTATTTTTTTAAGAGCACAAAAATGGCAATAGGGAAGCTTCAGCAGTCCAAAAGGGTCAGCATTAAATATAATTTATTCTTTATTATTTGGAATGCTTAGCATTCCCTGATATAGTTTAAGAAACTAAAATTGAAGAAGTACTTTAAAGTAGAATAAGCATAATAATTATTGCTTAGATTTTTCAAAGATTCAATTTCAAATTTCAAATGTTCAAGCAATGCTAGACGATTAAGACCTTAAACCAAAAATATTTTACCTAAATCTACTTCGGGAATTTCTTCGCAATGCCTAATTGCAATTTTTAAAATTTTAAGCAAATACTTGCCTACTTTCGTACAGGGAATTTTGAAAAAATACTATTGATACATAGAGGTATTATAAATATATATTTTGGCCACTTAACATAGCTATTTAGGATTCAAATTTCAACAGTTTTTAAATGATTTGAGCATGTAATTACACAACCTTTTTAGGAAAGAGAAAGAATTCTTGAAAACGTTTTAAGAGGATCATAAAGTTAACACAACTGAAAATAATAAATGAAATAAATGTAAGCATAAATTTCAAATAAATTCCATATATTTGTTCCTTGAGAAATCACGCGCATACAATTTTTTAGAGGGTTCTTAAACAATTTTTTTGTAGGGCAAATATTGTGTTCTCTCTTTTGATGTTCATAGCAAAGAGTATCACAAAAAGTTGCAACTTTTAAATTAAATTACAAAAGCTGCATGGCCGACTGCCAGTTTATTTTGATATGAAAAATTCCTTAGAAATCGCACAAGACTAATGAATTTTTGCTAGAGATTTAGCTGTGTGGCTGTCCGTCATTTGGCCAATTAGAATAAATTACACTTGTTTCAAAGCCATCTTATGGTTTCCAATACTATTCAATCCTCCCTAGAACCTGCTGACCCCAACTTCAATTTAGCCTGAAGTTTCTGGGGGAAAATTCCTCCAAAAAAGTTAGAGCGTTGACAGGAGGAACCACCATCACCTTGTCCGCTCTCTGCTCCACCTGCGGCTTCTCTTACGGGCTTTCCGGCCAGCACGCAGCACGCGGAAACTTTGGCCAAAGTGAAAGAAAGCGAAAGAAAGCCGAGCTGGTCGGGCCTGAGGAACCGGGAAGCCGGCAAACTTGGCCCAGTGCACATAAAAATTAAAATACTTGCCACGCGGCTGCCTGCCACCAAGTTGCAGATCCCGAGGCGAGAGGGATCTGGCTGCATTTCACGTTCCACCGCTAATTTATGATTTGTAATAGGAATATGCGCATATACATAATACTTCCAAAGGATTGAAACTTTAAGAGCAATTCTTTTCAGCGCCTTTCGACGCTATTTTATTTTTCATTTTCCCATGTTCCCTCCTTGTAAGGCGACGCAACGCAACTTTCGCTGAAAACTTTGCCCAAGACAAGGGCTGACAGTCTTAACTACCCCAAAAGCACTCCCTTCTCCCTCTTCACTTTATTAATTACACAAGTTGTCTCGCCAAATATTTTTCACTCAAATTAATTTCTCCCATGTGGCCGCGACGGCAGCTGTCATCGGGGCTACCCCCTCCCTGCACCGCCCATTTAATTACCCTTCGCTCAAAATGCACTTTCCGCGCGTCGGTAATGGTGATGGAAAAACAATCTACACACTGGGATCCTACAACTAAGTCCGCCCCGGATTACGTCTAGTCCAGCGGCAGGGTCTCGTGCAGCCACGTTCGTCCGCCGCCCTCGGCAAAGTCGGCGGCGGCATGGTCCTGTCCGTTGAGTACCCACTTGGTGGTCAGCAGCCCCTCCACGCCAACGGGACCACGGGCGTGGATCCGGGCCGTGGAGATGCCCACCTCGGCGCCAAGGCCAAAGCGGAAGCCGTCAGCGAACCGCGAGCTGGCATTGTGGAACACACAGGCGCTGTCCACGCTACCCAGGAACTGCTTGGCGGCGGCATCTGCACGGCAAGAAATATTAATAATTAATAAATTTGACAGTAATAAATATTAAATTAAATATTCAAATAATTAAATAAAGATTATAGCACATATTAAATATTGCATTAGAATAATGTTAGCTTTGATTCCTAATGATGATCCTTGCTGAACATCCTTGCTGTAATTATTTTATGTGTGCCTTGAAATTGGAATAGCAAATGTGGAAATGCAAACATGGACTGCAGGAGAGTGTTGAATAAAATTAATTTCCCAAATGATTTAAATTTGTTGTAGCAAGAGCTGCATGCGTGCTAAAGTTTAGCGTGCCACTTGCCCGACTTGAATTAGGATTCGGGTTTGGTTTCGGTTTCAAGTTGGACTGCCTGAATGGCTGAAGAAGTGCCGAGTGCGCAGTGCTGAGTACTGGCATTGAGAGCGCCAAATTGAATTACATGTGGGTGGGGCTGGCAGTTGAGGGAGGAGGTCCTAAGGTGGGGCAGTCATGCCATCCAGTGCACGACACACTCGTGCTAAATGCATGTACACGTGCCATTGTGCTCGGAATAATGGCAGAGGAATTCTCAAAAAAAATATCTTGAAAAGTAATTGCAAACAACACGAGCCTCGAAATAGGTTCAACAATTTGCCAGGCAATAATACATAATGTTTGTTCAAGGCACGATAACTGTGCATTAAAATTATAACTTCAGTTTGAAGATAAATAATTTATAATTCTCTAAATCACAAGCTCAATATCTTCAAAAGAAAAGTATTCGAAAAACTCTTGCCTATGTTAAAATCATAAATTGATATGAGAAAACATTGTAAAATACTATATATCCTATATATTTTTTTTTTGCTTTTTCCTGTTGCAAGATAAAACCAAAATATTTTCCATTTTCCTTTGTCACGCTATTCCCTTATTAATTTCCCTAAATCTACTTGCCCTGTGGATCTTAGCAACGACAAATAAACATTTAATTCATTAGAAAATGACCCTGCCTTAACTTAAAAATTCTTCTCCACTCAAAATGTCATTTGCCTTGAAAATTAAATTATAGTTTCGGGCCACACTGCACTGCCCCAATATTCAAATTCGCCCTTTGTATCTATTTCCCTGGCAGCCTTCGAGAGCAGCCATCCGCAGCAATAACCATTATGAGGGCACCCCGCTAGCAGTTTTCCAATTTTCCCCTTCAATTGGGAGGGGAATTAGGATCAGGAGGTGCAGGAGCAGGGAGTAGGAGGAAAATCTAACCATTTTTCAGCTACGACTGCAGGCAATCGAAATTAATTTTCAATTTTGCAACATTTCGTTACCGTTTTCCGTGACAATGACGTCAGTGTGGCCACTGCCGAACGTATGGATGTGATTAATGGCCTCGTCCAGGCTGGGCACCACCTCGATGCAGCACTCCAGGGCTCCGTACTCGTGCTTCAGGCTCTTGGCCGCCGGTGGGCCAAAGGTTAGCTGCTGGTTCAGCCGGGGACCGGCGTAGATCTTGACTCCCTCCCGCTTCAACATGTTGCACACGTCGCTGAAGATGTCCCCACTCATGAGGTCCTCGTGGATGAGCAGGGTCTCCATGGCGTTGCAGGCTGTAATGACGGATGGGTTAATTGAGTTGGGTTTTCCCAATGATTGAACTTTTCCTACCCGCTGGATAGTCACACTTTGCATCCCTGGCGATACGCAGAGCCTTCTTTAAATCTGCATCCCGGTCGATATACACGTGGCAGACGCCCTCGGCATGGCCAAGGACGGGAATGTGGAGCGACTGCTGCTGGATGCTGCGCACCAGCTCCGAAGAGCCGCGCGGAATGATCAGATCAATGTGGTTTTCCATGGACAGTAGGTCACTGATCTCCTCGCGGGTGGACACCTTTACATAAAAAAACTTAGCTTAACAAAATCTATGAATATTATCTTGGATACTTACCAAAGACACGGCATGCTCGGCTCCCACGGTGGCCAGTGCCTCCTTAACCAGCTCCATCAGCGCCTTGTTGCTGTGCGCCGCCTCCTTGCCGCCCTTAAGCAGCAGACCGTTGGCCGAGGCCATAGCCAGGGCGGCCACCTGGGGCAGTGAGTCTGGGCGGGATTCAAAGATGACCAGCAGGACGCCAATGGGTACGGTGACCTGCTTCAGTTCCAGTTGATCGGCAAGGCGGGTTCGTCTCAGAACGCGACCCACATTCTACAAAAAAAAGGAAGTCCACAAATCGAGATGAAATAATGCAGAGGGGATTGAGGCGAAGGGTGTAAAAATAACAGTCGCAGAGTCAATTCACAAGTCAGCATAAATCGCATAAAGCATACGCCATGTGGGACCGGGCCATAAAAATAACTCGATATTTATGCGACACTGTGGACGGTGTCCCGCCACGCCCACTACTCCTACTCCGACTCCTACTGGAGCCCTTCCTGGAGCCCGCATTTCGATTCCCTGGCGTCTATTTTGAGGCGTTACATAAATCAAGTCGCTCATCGCGTCGTAATCTTTATTTATTTTTAATGGCCAACCGTCTCACGCCCCCGCACTTGAAAGTGCTCTGCCCTCCAGTGGATTTCTCTTTGGATCTGCCCTTGCTCCTGCTGCTACCCTGCTCCAGTCCCGCTCAGTTCTACCCCCTCTTGTAAGAAATCTCTAGAAAATTGGCTGCAGATAACATAAAGAGATTGCGGGTTGGTCTGGGCTGGACGGCTGCTGACAGCAGTTGGCTGGCACTGGCCTTGTTTGCATAGAATGGACCACCGCCACTCCCCCCCGGGCCAAGAAGGAGAAGCATTCCCCCTACTCCCTCCTGCTGGGTACGCTTAACCATTAAACTCGACTTGGGCGCTGGGTAAATTTGGTTATATGGTCATTATTATTGACTCTGGCATTGTCGGACGTCAAACTTTAAATTATATTTGCAAAGGACAATTGGATAAGTCGGTGCTGGGCTGATGTAGTGGCGACTTGGTCCACTAGAAGGATACTGGCAAGGTTATTAGGGGTCGTGAAATATGCAGGGTTTCGTAGGGTCCAAGCAGGAAATTGAAAAATCTTTCTCCACTATTATTGTACACAATTTAATCCATCTTGGCAACAGCATTTTTGGCCTAATTCAATTATTATCTCATCTTATTCAGTACTTGTTTCGCAATAAAACTTTCCTTGGGGGTAATTGAAAACTGAAACTGAACACAGTGACCCCTGACCTCTGGTCAACTATATCAAACTTTTGAGCGGTTCAGCGGCCCCGAGGCCAAACAGGGTTCGCGGCATTTGTTTGTCGCACGGAAATAAAATAATAAACGAACACAAAAAACATGAACAGAAAACTGGGCCGAAACACTTTCCGCCATCGGAGCGACATTTATTGAGTGCGTTATGGTTTTTGCCGTATTCCCAGCCAGCTTCCAGCTCTATAAAGTATGTGTGCGTGTTCGCTTTTTATGATTTTTCACGCTGCCGCCATTTTGTGTCACAATTTCGCTTGCCATTTTTACAATAAACTCATGTCCCAGTCGCAGTCCCCAGCCCTCGCTCGATGGAAAAAGTTTGTGCCGAGAAAGAAAAAAACATGAAGGAAAACTTTTTACGTTTCCGCACAATCACATCCAATAAAACGGTTGGCTGGGGAGAATGAAGCCTCCGCCAATCCTCAAACCCTTCGTCGCCCAAGCGATATTCGATCAACTCTGTCTGGCGCTGAAAGGAGGGGACAAGGGCTGAGGGCCAGGGACAGGGCCAGGACCCCAGCCGGGATGCGGGCTAATGTCACTGCCAAGACACCAAATACACGAAGCGCATACAAGAGAGTCTGTCCTTTATCTTCCACTTGCTTAGCCACCTCGCACCCTGCACAGCTTGGGGTCTGCCAGACGCCGGCAAAGTCGGCTCCCTGGGCGATGAGATTGGGTCACCAGGACGTCGAGCTGGGCTCCCCCAGTAGGGGTGTCAATTTTTGTTCAAGTGTAAAATTGCTTGGAGATTTCATAATGCTGTTAAAGCTTCGGAAACTGCATATGGCTCTCGAAGAGCGAACGCCTTTGTGGAGCGCTCATGAAATGGCCATTTTGCCAAGCAGACAAATCCCAGTGCAGCAGCAGCAGCTCTCCGCTGGACTAACTCAATTTGGAGCTGACTTTTCGACACTGCAACAAATGCAATTTGGCCGGGTGCTTTTAGGGGTCAGCTATAGCTGCCGGGGAGCAAAGTGTCCTGTAATTAAGTTTCCTCTCTCGCTCACCTTGTGACTGTCCTCGGCGATTTGCTTAAGGCCCACGGACAGGTTCTTCAACTTGGCTGCGTTCAGCGAGAGTCGCGACAGCAGCGGCTTGGCCAGTCCATTCTTCTGGGCCTCGGCCAAGTCCTTGGCGTTCGCATCCAGGATAAACTTCTCGCGGCTCACCAGCAGGTCAGCCAGAGTGTTGACAGCACTGGCCCTCTGGGCAGGAGTGAGGGCCTGCATCTGGCGACTTCCTGTGCGAGCTGAGGAATAAAATGGGTTAAGTTACACTGGATAACGAGAATTCGGGTGAAAAGTGTATGGAAGATTTACGTTTTCTCTGGAGAAATTATAGCTAATGTTTATTATCACATAATCAAACCAAGAATTATATATTAATCTCATACCATTAAAGATCCCAACAACTTGCAGTATAGTGTTAGCCAAAACAAGTTGCTTTTGCCTAATTAACAGGCACTTTCGGCCAGCTGCTGCTGCTGCAGTTGGCCATAATAACAATTAAATTTAATTTGCGCGACTAAAAATAGCAATGCCGCTCCTTAAGGGTCCCAGGAACCCGACAGACTCCCAAACTGACCCACTTTAGTGGAGCCTTCTCCTTGTGCTTGCTTGCTTAGCTGGTGTAAGCCCTAATGGCCATTAGCCCAGCCAACAGCCACTTGTCATTCGCTGTTAGCATCTTGCTTTCCCGTACTACAAGTGCTATCTGGAAGTGAGCCGGAACCGGCTTAGACTTTGCACCGGATAATTGGCAATCGATGTGGCTGGATGAGGCCCCGGGCGAAACCGCTAATTATGCGAGCTCAGCTCTTTCCCTTGTTCAGCCACATCATTCTCCGTTATTATCCTTTCATCCTGGCCACTCATCCATGTCCCCCACTCACCATTCTCGGCCATCACCTCGACGGGCACCGTATTGGCACTCTCGGTGGCCTCCGTGAAGAAGGTGCCCACCTTCCGGCCACCAATTATGGTCTTAATAGCCTTCTCCTGCATCCCGTTGCAGATGACCACGCTGACGCCCCGGTCCAGGGCCCAGGTGGCTGCCTTCACCTTGGAGTCCATGCCGCCGGTGCCCACCTAGAAATAGGTGCACGGAAAAAAATATGTCATAAATATGGATGGAAATTATAATCTTATTAAACATACTCTAATTTTGTATACTCAACATTTTTTGGATCCTTAGATTAGGTCTGGGATAATGAAGGAGTAAACTTAAACTTACCTTTGACTTTTTGCCAAACTCAATGGTGTTGGTGTCATCGCTGGTGTAGGTGTGCATCAGCTTGGCTCCGTCCTCCCAGGGTGGCTTGTTGTAGATGCCGTCGACATCGGACATGAGGATTAGCAGATCCGCCTGCACCTCGGCGGCCAGCATGGCCGACAGGCTGTCGTTATCCTTAATGGGAATGCCCTGAAAGAAGAGAGACCTGGTCACGTGCCTGCTCGTAGATAGACAATCCCGGAATCCCGGCACTCACCCTCCTGGCTCCGCCGGCTGGCTCGTCGTCACGTATAAACATCGGCGGTGAGACGGCATCGTTGGTATTTATGATTGGCACAATATTCAGGCTAATTAATTCGGAGAGCGTGCAGAAGAGATTGTTGCGCGTCTCCTCGTTGTAGAAATCCGGCTTGGTCACCAGCACCTGCAAGGAGCAACAGCTCACTCCAGTTCGTGTGTCTAATTAGGGGTCAAGAGTTACCTGGGCTATCTTGACACCATACTGGGCGAACATCGCATCGTAGAGAGACATCAGACCCGATTGACCCACCGCAGCCGCCGCTCGCGGTTCCAGGGTGGCGCCATCAAACTAATTTCGGAGAGTGGAAAATTAAAGGTTATAGATTCTTGTCACACTTTCTGGTTGCCACTTCCGGCATCTAATCTGGCATCTACCTCTTTGGTGTCCTTGGGGTTGAGGGTTTCGCGCATCGAGAGGGACATGAGCAGCTCCTGGGCGAGCTTCTGTTTGCCAAAGGCTACGGCTCCACTGGTGACCATCATTACCTCACGCCCCTCCAAATGGCACTCGGCAACCTAAGGGTTACAAATTATTTTATTTATAATTATTATAATTTATGTAAATATTTATTTATTTGCAATAATACCTGCTCTACTATGGAGGCCAATCGCCCCAGGGCCAGGCCATGGTTATCCTCTCGCGTGATGACGGCACTGCCCAGTTTAACCACCAGTCGGCGGGCATATTTCAGCTGGCTTCGCTCCGTAAAGGTGGGATGTGCTTTCTCAAGACGCCTCTCCGGGGACACAAGCTGAAAGGAATTATAAATCGTTAGATCGTGGAGGCTTCTTCTGGGCCAAGTACGTTTTGTATGTGTTATCTCTACAATACCCTGTTAAGTGAGGTCATAAATTGCGACAGCAATACGACATAAGCCGTAAAAACAACAAATCGAGGCATAAATGGCAATCCAATTAATTAACCAGTCCCGTTCCCGTCGCATGCACCCAATCAGTTTGTAATCAGCAAAACTGCACCACCAATGGCCCCTATCCCTTGCTCTCCCTCGCTTTATTCGCATTTCTAATAATCGTTATTTGTGTTAATTGGGTTTTTAGCCAGCGGCGCGTGGTCAAAAAGTCAGTTAGAAATGCATAATAAATTCCAAATTATGGCTAATTGAATTTTACAATTCCCACAGCATATCTCGCTCTAATTAAAAAAGCTTTAAAGCCTTAAATTCAAGTGTTTAATATTGGCTAGCACTACCAACATCAGATTGATTCGCGGAAGCCGAGGCTTTGACGGGGCTTCCGGGAAGCAAAGTCCTAGAACTGAGTTCATAAAAACAAAAAAGTTTAAACACAAACCAGCGAAGACAGCATATAGGCCGCCTCCAAGGGGTAACCATTGGGAACATTAAGCAAAATTAGATAAGATTAGCGAGTCGGGCCAGATAGGGACTGAGAAAAAACAGAGTAAATAGCAAAACAAAGGTGGTTTTCCTACCCCAACAGCTGCAGCTCATCGTCCATCAATCAAAAGGTATTTTTATTTGATTTTTCTCCTCCATTTTTTGTGCCTCGCCAGGTTATATTGCCCCAATGGGTCGCGGATTTGATTGGCTTTCAGGCGCAATAACATCAAATCAGCGGCTTTGATTATTCATATAACTCGCCCCATTTGTCGTGTCAATAATTTCGAAAAAAAATCAACTCGAATTGAGGCGTAAATATTTTGATTTCGTTGCGATGGCAAGTGTCAAGTGCAACTCAATCCGAGAACGCTTGACGGCAATCAGGGAACTGCTCTGTTTGTTTACTTTATTTAATTGTTTGGCCGCCCGACGCTTGTTATCGCAAAGAAGCGTTTTATCACCATCGCCAAGGCACACGAAATGTGTGTGTTTTACGGCCGTGTCTGCGCTGTAAAACTATATTTGTCCATCACGGCGTATGCGTGATATCGCTAATGCAGTTAATCGAAGGTCAGGAGTAAGCTTCAGCTTCCATTGTTTCCTAATCGATCACCAGATAGCTCTCGCTACCCCTCCGATGACAGCCTCTAATGTCTGCCCAATGTCTGAGGCCTGTCAAACGCGATGAAATGCCGTGTAATTGCTGAGCAATTAATGCTCCCTCCGCTGTACATGAAGCCAGGTTGCACTCTCTTATCTCTAGGCCAGCCCTATCTCAATGGAGTTCTCTTGCCCCTCGACAGATGTTCGGCACCGATGTTTGTATGGGCACCACAGTGCCAGAGTGTCGCCGGCCTCCTTTTGTGCTTGTTTCCTTCTATGCCACTGAACCACAGTGGCTCTTTTTTGTACTTATACCGGGTTCTACTTAGGGGAATGGGTGTATTCATTCAGAGATTAACCAGAAGTTGGAGCTCCTATAAGAGTCAGAGGATTAAACCAAACAGCTAATAAACAAAGTCCCTCATCGACTACCAGGTATCTCCTAGTCGGAAGCAAAAACTGAAGCCCTGCCACTTGTTTTGTTGTTCATTTTTTGTATTTTTTTTATGATGTGCCTCGCACACGCACAGCTCGAAAAAAGAGTCGAGCGTCGAGACCCAGACCGAAGGCGCCATAACTGCCAACACGTGTCAAAATGAAGTGAGTCAATGGGTGATGGCGCCGCGTGGGAAAAGGGGTGGCCGGCCAGGCCAGGCCTGTCAGGGGTAATGGGTTGAAGGGCACCCCAACGACCCTGACCTAGGCAAATCGTTTTGAGTGTCAAAGGCTGGGCCCAATGTCGGACATATGCAAATGCGAGGAGCGGCAACGAGCGAAGAACGAGTCCTTGTCCGGGCCCCACAAATGTTGCTGCATATTTAAAGGGGTTTTAAGTTTATTGTAATGCCATCTCCTTCCCTTCTCCCTCCTTTCGGTGGAAATACAATATTTACACTTTTAGAATTTATTTGAACAGAAGTCCTGCAGGCAGCCGTCATGCTGTGACAACATTTTATCAGCTTGTCGGGCCCGGCAGGGGCGGGACGTTTGCATGTTACTGAAAATCAAACCCAGACTGTAAATGATTTACAGCCCCGGCCGAGAGTCCTTCGATCGATGCCCATTCAATTAGCTGGAGCCCGTTTTTGATGGCCCATTTGGCCCCGTTTATGGCCGAACCGAAACCCTTTTCTGTCCATAAAGAAAATAAATGGAAATCTTTATGCGGGGCCGTACTAACGTTACCAAACGATAGTGTTTTAGCTGCTTCGATTGCCTCTGATTAGGCCCGAGGGTGAGGGGAAAAGTTTCGAACGCCATCGGCAGCTGTTCAAGGAGGTTGCGCAATCAAAACAAAGCACTAGACACCAAAGGACCCCTCGATGGGTCCCCGAGCTATGGTATCAGCATGTCGTGTTGTCAGGAGACCCAGAAACCCCGAGACAATAGCTCTTCACGCCCCGACGTCATGACTCCTCATGGTTGCTATAATTTTCCCCTTAGCTGAAATCATTATTAAATGTCGCTTATCGGTCAATAGACTGTCGATTTTTAAATAACACTTTGAATATATACATATATTTCTTTGTGAATAAGTATGAGTATATATTTCGGACTCTTAAAAATAAATAAGTATTTAATTATTATTTTTGACAATGACAAAGAAACCCACTTTGGGGCATCTAAAAGAATTCTCTGTTGCGAGCTACAGGCCTGAAGGCCTTGTTCCTATTACAATAATTATCAGCTACGATATATCTAGATATCAGAAGCTCCTACATTATATTCTCTTTACTCTGAACCAGTTTGAAACCAGTTCAATCACTGCTCAATTAATTCTCCTGACCTGAACACAAAGAACTGATAACGTTTGATCACCGAAGCAAAGGTCCCTTTGCATTGGCGCTCAGCCGAAGCGGACTTTGCATCCAAGAACTTTTCCACTAATGGCGACGATGTATTAGACATTATGCTAGGTCCAGACGGTCGTTAAAAAATATACTCTCCATCACGTCACTCATTAAGCGATTATATAAGCCGGATGGGGGACACTCACTGGCTGACGGGGTCCATGGGAGCTAACCGCTCGCCAGGCGTTGCTGGAGAAGCCGGTGCGCAGGCTCTGCACCAAATGGAGGCTGTTGCGCAGCATCTTGTTCAAGGATCGGTTTAACACGGAGGGAATAGGTTACTAGGGATGAACTGGCGAATCACGGAACTCGAAGGGAACCGCACCGCGAAGCCCGACAAGTTATACTGAGGCGAACCAGCGGACTTTCAGTGGTCGGTGGTCTCTGGTCGCTGGTCGCCATGATAACATGTGTAATTGTAAGTGCTCATTGCGATTGCGATTAAAATTCGACTCTCTCTCCGAAAGCCTTATCAATCCGGGCAGCTCATAGGCGCTGTGCAACTCAGATTGCGCCAAACATTTGACCGGCGGGAATAGGCAGCAATGGAGGCTCGGAGGCGGGAGAGGTTGCCTTATCAAGTGGGGCAAGCGACGGGAAGAAGAGCTTATCTGGCTCTCTAGTTCGGTGTTTGCTAGGCCAGCGGGGCATTTAACCAGGGGTAGCGAGGAATTACAGGGTATCTCTAGCTAAGAACTTAATAATAATAAAAACAAATTAGGGGGTTTACATATAATTATTTAATTATGGAGGGTAACTACCTAATTTATATCCCTAAAACCTTAAATTTATTTCAATTGAATACAATATTTATGGATATCAGCACCGGTGTAACCCCTTGGTGATGCAATCAAACACTGATGATGGCCCTCCACTGGCCTCTTGAACCCAAGCACAACACAACTCAATATTTTGCACAGTGAATTACCCGTCAAATATCATTGCCACTCAGTCGCCGTTGAAGCACTGAAAAAATACTCATAAACAACAGGCAGTTGCAAATATTAATTAACTGCTGAAAATACCAACTTGTTTATTTCAATGGCGGGATGGAGTCCCCCCGAAGGGCGCATAATCAGTGCTTATTGTGCTCTCGAATATCCTGCAGCCTTTCATTTAATTATTTTCACAAAGCAGCAGCGGCAACAGGAGTCCCGGCAACGACTGCCAGATGACCTGTAGAGTGGAAACTTTTAGCTCAAAAATGCTTCAGCACATCCCGGACATTGCATTATTTTCATAATTAAATGACATTAAAAAGTTCTGTTGCAGCTTTTGTGGTGCTGTTGCCACAACAATCCCCATCCCCAACGCCTCATCCTGGGCATTGTCCTCGATTGCCATTGCAATGCATAGAAAAGCCATAAAATACAATACCAAATGGCAACAGGGCCCCCGGGAGAGAAGGGTTTAGTGTCCCGGTCTGGCACAGCCTCGGACTGGCCTGGTTCGGTTTTTAGTGGATCTCTGGGTGGGGCTGTCCGGGGTCAGATAAGTGCAAAATTATGTGCCAAAAAACTGGCACAAGTTTTTCAATCGAATTGCGCTCTTGTTTATGGCTGGCTTTTTCCAGTTTTCCGAATTCCGAATTCCCGGTTTCCGCGGTGCCTTGTTTTGTTCGAATCCGAACACCAGTGGCCAGCAGGTTGCAAAATAGTAACTTCGCAATACGCATACGCCGTGTGGCCCGATAAACTGGCATAAATAGTTGTCAAGTAACCCGGCCAACAACTGTAGTTTCCAGGGTTTCTTGCTAGCAATTGAAAATCGTCGTAAATTCTATCCCCTGCTGCCTTTGTTTCCCATAGTTTTTCCTTTCAAACTGAAGCTTCAACTGTTCCTTGCACAAAGGCAAAAACCCATTCAAGTCTGAAATTGTTTGCATTTTGTGCTGGAAAATATATGTATGGAATATATATATAGATATATTTTGCTGTTTTTGTTGTTGTTCCATCTGGCTGACTGCATTTCGAGCTGAGGCTTCAAAGGGTTTTGCCAATTAATTGATACCGGAATTCCGATTGCACTAGATTTGGTAACGGCAAAGTAAGTGCCATAACTCCTGGATAGGACTGAACTGGACTCCGACTGGTGTCCCATTGAATCGATACGACTTTTCCTTGGCCTTCCCTTTTGAGCAGGTGAATTCATTACTTAGCCATGTTCTTACATTCGTTCCTTTTAATCCGTTGCTTCGGCACTTTGCAAACCAAAGACAATCCACATCCTGTGGCCAGAAGTTCGTCCTGGCTTCAGGTTTTGCTTTGGCTCCCCCCTCTTAATGTATGCGCGCTGCCAAAGTAAGTCCTGCCCCGTCCTTGCCTGTCACTCGGCTCGCTTTTTGCCCGGACGGTGAAAAATTCACTTACAAAACACTTACGCCGACACCTTGCCACGCCCACGAAAGGGGAAAGCGGAGGCAGGCATTGGGCGTGGCGAAGGAAACTTGTGCATTGCTGCAGAAACTTCATCAAATCCAAGCTAATCACACTTTGATTTGCATTTTGTAACGAAGAGGAGCGAGCTGGAGGAGAGTTGGGTGAGCAAAAAGCGCATCGCTACCACGAGCAGCAGCAGCAGCACTTAACTCTAAGCGCTGCCCCGACATTGATGAATGAAGTATCACCCGCCCAACTGCCACCCACTACTTACCCACGCCACCCACTGCATCTGGTAATTATGCTAATGAGATGTCTTCAGTTAGAAGGGAAGTAAACTTGGCTGCCTCTGCCACTTGAGTTAAATGCAATTAATTATATTTTTTATGCCACCAAGACAAGGCCCTGGGGAATTCGATTATAAAAATGCATAAAGATATTGTGGATACATAATGGGTTGATCCCGAAGGATTCTAGAAATTCAAAAGTAGTAATTAAGGTGTCTTAAGTTGTGCCACTTGACATCATTTCTTTTAGCATGGGAGTTGGAGAAGCATCATAGGGTTAAATATGTAATCAAGAGCATATATTATTTACAATTATAATATAAATCCATTAAAAATCCTTTCATTTTAGATTATATTTAGCTTAGAAGATTCTCTGGGTAATACTTGGGTGACTCGCAAGATCTCTACTAGAACTCGGTGTGCTCGTAGCCGCCGTTGTCGTAGATCTGCATGCTGTTCCTGTTCAAAGCATTGAAGCTGACCTTTTTGGGAACCAGCGGCGGTCGATTGCCGGCCTTGGGAGTGGGCGTGCCACCGGGCGTGGTGGCCGCATTGACCTTGGCCTCAGAACGGCGCTTTTGGAATAGCTTCTCGGACTTGCGATTTAGAGCCAGATTCTGAAGGTTCAGGTCGTCATCGCCAAAGAATCGACGCTCGAAGTTGAGCACCAAGTTGCTGTAGTCGCTGTGCTGCTTGGTCCTGGTCTCGTGCAGCCGAAAGATCGTCTGGCGGCGCACCATGCTCTCCCGGTGCTCCCCGGAGCCAGATCTTGAGGCCTGCAGCATTAGTTCGTCATAGTGGTGCTCCTCCTCGTCGTCGTCAAACAGCCTCTTTGGGCGCTGCAGCTTTCGCGCAATACTCACAGCGCTGCCCTTCAGCTCGTGGGCAGCGTCTTCATCGGTAAACTGACCACCGGAGCGAAACCAGTCCACCCTTGTGGTGGCCAGCAGCTGGCACATGGTGGCAAAGCGGTGAAAGAACATCGCAATAAACTGAATAATCAAGATCAGACCAAAGAAGATTACAAATAAAAGGCCAATGGGGTCCAACTCCTTGTACTGCCGATAGATGCCCACCGTAAGGTTGTCCCGGTCAAATGATACAAAATCCGTGGGATCAATGGGCCATTTCAAATGCAGGAATTCCTTTTTCAGCTGCAGCAGGAAGACAATTAGCACGAAGATTGCGTTCACCATCACAAAGGCGAAGGCGATCATGTTGCGCAGCTCCTTCAGTCCATCGGCCATTCCCTGCTTCTGCTCGCGGCTCAGCTCCAGGGGCTTGAGATACTGCTTGATCATGTCCTTCCAGAAGCGCTGTTCTGCTAGCGGAATCTCGCCCAGCTCCGAGTCGATCAGCAGAGGATCGTTCAGCCATCCGGGTAGGTGATGCTCCTCATTCCCAGCCTCATCCTTGTCATCGTCCTTGAGCACAGGTGCCTCCCTAGTGCCCCAGGATACGTCGTTCATATTAAAAACCGAGAAAATCATGAGCAGCATATACATCGAAGGAATGGTGATGTAGTAGATGACGCCGCACAGCAGGGCCCAGAATTCCTGCGGATGCATGAAGCCTGCCACAAAATAGAAAGGAAATTTAGCTTTAAGAGGGTACTACTATGTCATAACTAACCCGCTATTGTGATCTGCACAGCCACCAGGAGAAAGAAGAGTGAAGCAGGAGCTAGCGGTCCATCCTCTAACATTTGCACAATGATGCCGATGAGGACCGCCATCATGACCAGGCAATACAGCGAGCTAACCACAAAAGCTATCAGCAGCTGGAATTTCTGCTTCAGATAGACGCATGCCAGGATAAAGAACAATATAGGGAAGAAGTTCCACAGGAAGGCTGTCCAAATATCGATAGTAAACACAGCCACCAGGGCGCCCACCATCATGAGAAAGATCGTGCCGGGGCCAAGCACAGTGCCAATCATGAGCATGCCCTGATACCAAATATACATCGTCGATATGGAGTTGTTCTTCTTGACCACCGTATCCGCATCGGCCAGAATATCGAAGATATTGGCAATGGTAGAGGGCACCCAGCGACGACGCTGATTATAAAACTCATTGAAGCTCTCCGGCGCATGCGTATAGGCATCGGAGGCGGCACAGTACTCAACCCGAGAGCCAGCCTTCAGGATGAGGGTGCAAAGCCACCGGTCCTCGCCCTGATCATACTGCACCATCTTCATGGCCTCCGAGCTGACCATAGTGTAGCGCTTCATCACACTATTCTCCATGAGGGCGCTGGCCCGGAATAGGCTGAAGCAACCGGGGCTGCACAGCACACAGCCGATCACATGCTCCGTGGCCTTTTGCAGCCAATGGCCAATGGCGTACTCAAAGCGCTGATACCACACCATTGGACCCCGGCCCACCGGATGAATCCTTCCACAGGCGGCACCCAGCTCATCCACCGCCTTCATACGATCGATCAGCAACTGGACGGCCCGCGGTTGGAAATCAATGTCTCCGTCCAGGGCCAGGATAAAGGTGTTCTCCGCTATGACGGCCTTGCGGCGCGGCGACAGCTGCTCCGTCTCCATGATCCGGTAGCCGAGCAGGTAGTACATGTACATGACCTGAGACCAGCGTTTCTTATGTCGGATCTTGTCCTTATTCTTTAGGTGAGCCACCATCTTGGTGCGTCCGGGCAGAGTCCAAACCAGGCGTCCCCCGTAAGGCGTCTCGATCTTCAGCGGCGGCTTCAGCCGGATATTTACACCATAAACCTCAAAGGCAGCCTTGTCGATGGTTCGAGTGAGGGTCTTTACGTATTCGTTAACCGGTGGATTACGCTTGTTCTGACATTGCCGGGGATCCAACACAAAGGCGTCGTCGAAGAAGATGTTGGCTAGAAAGGCACAGGTTATATATAAAAGTTTTTGGTTGTAATTAAAATAATTATTTTATAATATTTTGTGGCATAAATAAAATGTTTAACTTGGTTTCTTAAATTTTAAAATGTTGAAATTCTTTAATAAAAAATTTTAATTATTCAATCTTTCGTTTAATGTTAAAAGACCTTAAAGTAACTAGGTTAATCTGGTTAAAAAATTAATTTAATTAAATGAAAAAGTTTAAAAAAAAAGCCGAGTACTACTACTTATAAATAAAGTATCTCAAGGTTGGCAATAAAATTATTAAGCTAGGATTTTAAGATGCCACTTTATGTAAAGAGCTTTTGAAGAGTTCTTAAAACCCTTTTGATTTTTTCTAGATAATAGTTTTTAACCAAGATTTAAAATAAACCATTACAAAGATAATAATTATATTATCGAAAATATTATTGAAATGGTTTTCTCATTTCTATTTCAAGCTAAGTATAAATAAAATGAAGAAAAAGGATTTAATAAGCAGCCTTTGGGATCATTTTCATTCGCTGTGTAGGAGCTGAACCCGTATTAGTGGGATCGTAAAGTTGCCGCCGGCAAGTGCCGACTTGGACGGTTGGTTGGCTTGGTGCCATTTTGGCAAGCGCGGAAATGAAGTCGCCAAATGTTATAAATAGAGAGAGCTGCAAACAGCATCCCGAACTTGCATAAATTTCCAGTTTGACACATTTTAAATGCGCAATGCAAATGCTGGAGGACTGCGGACGACAGCAGCTGTATCTCCAGTTGCAGCTGCATCTACATCTGCTTGGGAATATCCTGGCATATTTACATACTTTCCAATTCATAGTACTCGTCGTCCGCCTTGCCGCCATTTAGGTGTGTCTTCGCCATTCGGCGGGCGCATTGATCCTCGTCCAGGCGCACAATTGACTTGAGGAACTCCATCATCTCGTCCTCGGTTTCGTGCCACATGGTGGCACAGACAATCAGCTGCGGCACCTTGTCCTCCTCCAGGATGTCCCGGCTGGCGTTGATGTCGGCAGCCAGTGCCACCACCGGATCCCGTGGCGCTGTTAAGTCGCTCTGAAAATAGTGGCTGGGTTTAGTTTAAGCTCCGAATGATTGCAGTGCGGATTTCGACAAATCAAATGCGGCATTTGCGTAGCATCAAGTGGGGGGAAATTGTTGCATTTTCCTTTAGTTATTTTTGCGGTTTAAGTTCATAAATCTATAACAAGTTGGCGTCTTTAAAATCAGTTAAATAGGTATACCTTAAAAAGCTAAATTCAATTCTAAAGTTAGCGAGTTCCTGAATAATAAAAAGCTTTTAGCCGCTGCTGCCTCCCTTCCTTGGGACCACACTTTGACCGAACTTAAGCCCTTTTTTTAGGGTTATCTCATTACGGGCAGCGGCGCTTAACTTGTTCATGCTACCTAATGACGCGACGGCATTACGAATGCACATAATTCGCCGAGCCTCTAATTTATGCCCTTAAAATCAACTCATATGCCCTGATTTTAATTACTTTAATGTCTTTATGCCGGGTAGGCCTCCCAAAAACATGCGAGTGGAGCTCCACTGAAGCACTTTTAATTAAGTTTACACCCACCGAAAGGCGACAAGCGAACAGCCTCGCATCCCGGCCATTCCCGTTTCCCCCCGCAATGCGGGGGAAACGCAAACATTTCCTGAACTTTGCAGTTTCCCCGTCATTTAACTTAATTACATTGCCTGACATTTGAAGCGCACATCAGTAGTGCCAGCAAGGACCCTCCACTTGGGCCCCACTCCCCGCCGGCATAGGTCGAAAAGCCACCCGGAATAGATGGATGTGGGTGGCAGCAAGCATCCAGCTTCGAGCTGCAAACTTGGCGCGATGATTGATGCCAGGCAGGCGCCTGATTACAATAATTCATTAACATGAACTCGTCTCCTCCGGCGCAATCTGATTTGCCGCACACAATTAAGGCGCCCGGAGCCGGGAGCCAGTTTTCTCACTTCGCAGTCAACCCCCTACCTCACCTTGATGGCCAAATACTCCTCGCTCCAGTCCACAATCCGGCGGTTCATCATCGAGCACTGGTCCACCAGCAGGCCGCAATACCAGGGGCATACGAATAGCTTCTCGGTCTGGGCGTTCTTGTCGTTGTGCGGCTGCCAGATGTGCAGGCAGGTCCACACCTGACCCAGCCACCATAGAGGCCACAGCCACAGGGCCAAGTCGAGGCAGCGCTGGCCCAGCTCCTCCACATTCTCGGCCAGAGCCTGCAGGCCGAGATAGTCCGGCAGAACGCCATGCAGCGAGCACGGATCCGCAGCCCGCAGCTGGGCCAGGTAAGTAACCACGCACACCGCTACCGGACCAGCCAGACTGAGGGGCAGGGCGTAGCTAAACACCTGGATCTTGATTTTGCAGGCAAACTTGCCGAAAACGTGGCAGAAATACGCGGCCACCACCTGCACGGCCAGGGCATAGACCACCGCATTCGGACTGGACTGCATCGTGAACTGTGTCCTGGGCGGCAGGGCCCTGATTGATGAGTTGCCCAGGGTGGAATTGAGCGCAATGGAATCACCGCCAGTTCGCTGAAAGTGCACAGGAAAGTGAATCAGTAAAAAAAAATATCAAGAAAAGAAAATCAAGATAAGAAAATATAAGGAAATGATGTAATTAAATGGTTTGAAAAGTAAATATTAACCATTTGAAAGCTATATTTAAAAAAGCAAATAATAAACGAATTTTAATCTGTTCTTAAAAAGTTCGATTAAAAATATTTAAATATTATTTTAATATCCTTTTAATTATATAAAAATTATCAATCCTTCCATTAAAATTTTTCTCGGTGCTTTGATGTAATTGGAATAGAGTCCACTCACCACCAGCGTGATGAGATGCGGCCGCCAGGCATCCAGGAACCGGGTGAAGTACTCCACAAAGTCCTGGCCATGGAGGAGGAAGCCCATTCCCGCGAAAACTATAACCTTCAGGGGTGCCAGATAGAGATAGGTGTGGTAACGGGACCGGGTGCAGCGGATAGTGCGAATGATATAGGCTATTGAAGGATAGGGTGCCATAATTAAATACAATAAATAACTTAACAATAATGTACAACTAAATAATAATATGAGATTAATTGAAAAAATTTAAATAATTCTAAAAATAATAAATACTTAATAAAACATACTAACAAGTTAACAGAGTGCATTTTAAATTGCATAAAAATATTTCATTCAACAAAAAACCATCCAATTCTGGCTCTAAGCCATCCCTTGGATCCTTTCCACACTAATTAAGCTTTCCCTTGTGCCCGAGTTAAGTCGATAGTGGAACGACAGTGAAGCTAAACACTCACCCAGAGCCTCGTGGGTGTTGGCAAAGTTCTCCCACCAGCGGAACGAGACGAGGAGCAGGGGAAGAGTCAGAAGCTGCACCTCCAGCCGGTCGCTCATCGAGGGCCAGAGGAGAAAGGCGCTGCCCTGTGCCATAAGCGCCAGGATGGAGAGGCCCAGGACCAGGCTGTCCACCGACTTCCAGTGCAGCCGCGTGCCCGTCAGCAAATCTGAAACGTTGAGCAGCCGGAGGGCAATCAATTTAATTGTTGTCAGTCGGCACACCCGGCCACCGATAACATCTCGTAGCTGTTGTCGTCGTCGTCGTCAGAGGTGGGTGCTGGGTGGTGGGCGGTGGGCAGGTGTTCCGTGTCCCCCTAAGTGTTGGGAAGTTAGAGTTACTCACTGAGCAGGGCGGGCACAAAACAGACGCAGCAACACAGCATCGCACCGCGCGTCACATCCAGAGCCGGGAGAACGGTGAAGGTGAGCAGGGCCAGGCCAACGACGTGGAGCAGTTCAAAGAGCGTGACCTGATTAGCGGGGACTTATCAATCAATCTGTACCGGGCTTTGGTTAGGGTGACTCAATAAGCAATAGCAAGGATAATGCAATATGGGACGAGATTCTATAAGTCCCTAACCAGGACTACAATCTTACAAAGTTCCCTAGGTCTCTCTTTTTGGTGGATTTTAATTACTTAAATTATATTTTAATATTGCTCAAATATAACATATGTATATATGATATAATTAAATACTTAATACCGTAGCCAGTTTCTCATATTTAAATTAATAAAAGAAGATTTTTAACTCCTTCTGATTCCCACTCATTGTACAAGGTGTTAAAAAGTAAACTAAATAATTAAAAATAAACAACGTAATCAAATAAAACTCTTAGTTTACCAAGCAAATATTCGCAATGAACATGAACAACTTTTTATACTTCTTTGTTATCATGACCAAGAAGTCAAACTAAAAGTTTGCGAATCCAAAGTTTGGCCAAAACCATAAAATTTCTAGAGTAATTTGTAGAGAAAATTGAGAGCCTTAAGAAATGTTTGTTATCTATTTCAAGTCACCAGAAACCTCTCTAATACCTTATTCAATTTGAGTCACCCCCCGAAACGTGTGATTTCCCCACAACAAAAAATTAAAAGTAGAAGGTTCCTCCCGGTAAACACTCACCAGACCCACTTCCAATCCGCTGGGTCGCTGCTCCCGCTTGAATAGGCAGATACGGAGCGAACGCATGAAGGTCAGCAGCTCGGGCGCTGCGAAGGCAAAGATCAGGGCCCATACCCAGGCGATCTGGTCCAGCTTGTTGCGTGCAGCCACCACCTCTCCGCCGCTGCCGATGAGCACTACCAATGCATAAGGGAACCATAGAAGCAAAGAAGGCGGGTATTTGTTAAGTTACGTCAAATCCAGGCTGTGGCGTCAGTGGCCTTCACTCACGGTTCTTGCTGCACACCTGCACCCGCGGCCCTTCACCCCCTCCAGTATTCCCGGCCATGTAGAGATAAAGCAGCTGGGCGAGCACACTCGTGGCCAGAACCACGGCGAAGACCAGGAGATAGACACAGAGCTTGAAGAGCTTGAGGAAAAACTGCAGTTTCTTCCAGTCAACATCCGAGCCGCTTTTGTTCTTAGAGGGAGGGTCCTGGAAGGAGTCCCACAGCGATGGCTTGTCGCGAGACTTCCTGGAAGCACACGGAATCGGAAGCCCTGGTTATTGCTGACATCACAACGCGATTAGGGCCAAAACGCACCGACTGCGCATAAAGTAGTCACCGCTCTCATAGTCGCCGCTCATGTCTCTCCGCGTCCATAGACAATTGGTAACTGAATACTCGGCATTGCCACGAACCTGGCCATTCGATCGGGCGATCGCTGGCAGATCGACAGATAAGGTTCTTTCGGAGCGATAGCATCGAAGTCAACCAGAGTCAGGAAGCTAGCAAAGACCTTCCGAGGCTCACGACCCGAGACCCGATGTCTCTAAATGCAACGAATGCCATCGATGTAACTTGGAGATGCGTAGTATTTTCATTCAAGAGCCAAGTACATGTGTTCTCCACTCAAAGGGTGTGCTATCTTTGCCCGATTTATTGTCTGACATGGCACCTACGAGCTGTGTAAACGTTTAAAAGAAAAAAAACGTTAAGTACCTCAGATATCACCTAGAAAAGAGAAGGAGTATAACCACTCAAGCCGGAGATCGGATGTTAACCAATGCAACAGTTTGGTTATATTTGAGTTTGACACAAATTTCTAGTACTGAAATTAATTAAACTTATTAATAAAGTCATCAAAATTTATTGACACAGAAATCTTCAAGAGAACTAATTTAAAAGTGAAACTGAAGTACAATAGACTTTGTTTTAGTTTGTAGTTATCATGTTTACTGTCCACAAATTAAAATATAGGTTATTATTGAATTATAATTATAAATTATACTTTGTTGTTTAGCCTTAAATATCCTCATACCAAAGTTGTAAACTATTTCTATTTCTCCTTGGGGTTCCCAAGAGGTTTACTATGTGCTAAACATAGACTAGAACTTGTATAGATTTTTGTATATATCAGCAGCTAAAATATTAGTGGTACATTAATAAAACAAATCCTTTGATCAAGTACCATAAACAATTTTATATATATTATTTATATATATAATATATATTTTTTCTTATAACAACTTTTTCAAATGGGCGACAGTGGCGCTCCACCACGGAAAACGAGGAACCTGTCAAGAGTTTGTCTTGTATTCGGTAGATGGCGACAAGGTTCGTATCAGTTAAGTAAAACTTTTGTTTATTTCTACCAGTGTTTCCACAATTATTTATATAAACAATTTTTAAATTTTAAAAAATTTCAAATTCAAACAATCCTTGAAAATTATATTTATCATTGAAAGTTATATACCGGATGCCAAAGAAATTAAGACAGGAAGTCCAAATGGAAAGCCAAAAATTCATCATTTTCAATTCGTATTAGCTAAAAAAATTGCATAAATTTTACATATTTTATAAATTAAACTTTTTTGAATATTCAATCATTTTAATAAATTAAAAAAAAATTAAACTTTTTTTTATGTTTCTTTGGGACAATGCTAAATAAATTCAGACAGTTTCAGGCCTCGGACTATATTTAAAAACATAATTTCAGGAGATAATAAAACACTACTACACATCATTTATAGACAATCATTTATGTACAAAGTAAAACTGAAAATTCCTAACTAAAGAAAAATGTTAAAAATATTTCAGGACAACATATTGTATTCTTAGTCGCTGCCATTAATAGACAGAGTAAATTACGTAGATACATACTAAAGCGAACAATAAATAATTGCATAGCTGTTCCTGACATTTAAACTAACAGACAGAGCTTAATTGGCATATAAATATCACGCAGAAATGTTTGTGCTTTAAAATATTTCAGTTTGGACGAATCTTAACTTTAAAAAACAGGTTAAAAAATCAACAAATTCATTCGCGCTCCTCAAAACTAACACAAGCCTCCTTGGAAGTCCCCGGCTACAGATCATCAATGCGAGACCTTGTGGGTCGCCCCTTCTTCTGCTGCTGCCTGTTCCTGCTGCTCCGCCTGATTCCGCCGCCTGGCCAAATTCAGATCGCGTGCCTCCTCCATAGTGGTGGGAAGCACCTTATCTGCCGTCTCCGGAAAGCCGAGGGTCAGAAAGCCGCTGATTAGGGCAAAGGTGGCGAACAGAATCTGGGGAGCGTATATGTAGTACTCGGCCTGGAAATTATCAATCGATTAGATTTAATATAAAAAATGTAAGGGGAAAGTGAACCCACCAGCAAAGGCGTTTGTGGGGCCAACATGGACCCAATGCGACCCACCATGGAGCACAGCGACAGAAGGCTATTCCTCACATTCGTGGGAAATATTTCGGAGGTGAAGAAGTACAGGATCTGGAAGCTACACGTGATGGCTAGCTTGCCAATTAGGAACAGGGTTAGAGAACCCGCATAGTTATCTGGAGGAGAAGATTGAATTTCCATATTAGCTACATTTTCCAAGATAAAGTCATCTGCTCCTACCCTCTCCCACTCCTGCGGAGGCGCCCATGCAAATGGCACAAATCAGCATTGAGGCGCAGAGCGAGTAGCGCCTGCCGATGCGATCCATGATGATCAGAGGTAGCAGCAGTCCAGGGATCTGGATGAAGCCGTTCAGCATAAAGTTGGTGTACTTGTTGCCTCCCAAATTAACCGAGTTGAGGCTCAGTCCCAGGGCAATCAGGGTGTGCGTGAACCAGCAGAGGCAGCAGTTGGCGATCCTCAAAGCAAAGAAGCGCGTGGCCCGCATGATCGGATACTGACTCTCGTTGGCCTGGCCAAGCTTCTGCCGGTTGCTGGCTATCAGCTCCTCCACCTGCTCCTCGGGCAACGATCGCTTGTTGATGCGGGCTGCCCGGCGCAACACGTCGGCTGCCTTCTCCTCCGATCCCTGGCTGAGTAGCCATCGAACGCTCTCTGGCAGGATCCATAGAAAGAGTATCTGCAGCAGTGCCGGGGTGTAGAGGACGCGTAGCAGCCAGCGCCAGTCCTGCACCTGAGAGGCCAGGAAGCCAAGGAAGGCCTCTCCCAATGCGTAGAAAATTGTGATAATCGTGGCAGCCGCCACCCGCCGCTTGGGACCCACCAGCTCGATGGCCAGCAGGAAGGCGGTGGGAAAGAGCGTACTGCCCACGGCCATGTCTAGGAACTCGAACACCATGAACATGTAATAGTTGGACGACAACGACCGGAGGATGCCCATTATGGCGCTCAGGGTACCGGCCATGGCAAGCATGGTGCGACGACCATACCTGAAACGGGAATATATTATCAGAGAGAAGATCAACATAATCATAGTCCAAGTTAACTCACCGATCTGCAAAGAAACCGCCCAGGGGTATGCCTACAAATTGGCCAACATTGTTAATGGTTCCCACCATCGACAGCATCCAATTGTCTTGGCAGTAAATTCCAAACTGTAAGAAAATGTTTTATATAATAAATATATAACTGGGGATAAGCCTAGTCAATATAGAAATATAAATAACATGAATTAATATGCTCGAAAAACTATCACAAATTCAGAATTCACACTTAAATCTGAAGAATAAATAAACTAAAACAAATAGAGATAAACCTGCTGACGCATAATCATTATATTTATATTAAGATTTACACATTTTACACATAAATCTGAAGAATAAATAACCCAAAACAAATAGAGATAAACCTGCTGACACACAATCATTATATTTATAGGTTGTAAAAACTATCTGAAGGGTAGAAAGAAGTAGGAGATGAGATAAGGTAATTCAGGTTTTACGCATTACTTATTTTCTAAACCAGTCGAGAATCGACAATTCACTTATATTTTCAAATAATTACACGTTGATAAAACGTGCACATTTTGTTATAAATTATTGAAAAATATGTGTGTTGCCATTATAAATTATTTAGAAATGAGATACATTATACATATTCCCTCTTACTCTGCCGCAGATATGTTTCTGGAGACCTCAATGAATCGTTTATGGATATATTTATAATTTAATGATGTTTAAAAATAGAAAAATCAAATACCTTGCAGAAGGCAAATCTAATTTAAAAGCAGAAAATGAAAATAGCTTTAATTCAAACTCACTCACTTTCAGACAACCCTATCCTGCTTATCAATTAATTGCTATATAACCCTATCTCCGAACACTCACCTCCGTTGCTATGGTCTTCTCCTCGTCCCTGAACTTGAAGTCGTGCCCACAGGTCTCTGTGCGATCGGTGAAGTACTCCCTGGAGCAGAACTCTCCGGATGGATCCGTATATGGAAGAAGGCTGACAGTGGCCGAGTCGTTTGCCACATATCGATTGCAGGAATCCCAGGCAGAGTTCTTGTACGGCACAGTGAAATTCAGCCAGCTCTCCTCGTAGCCACTGCTGGGACTGTCGCACTGCGGCACATTGCACCTAAGGCGGACCACATCAGATCTGGATAAGCAAATCCATTTCACAGGCCAGTTGCTTACCTCTGGACCACGGTGCTCGCCGTGAAGACATAGGAGATAGAGAAGAAGGCGTTGAAGAGCATCGGCACGCACAGCAGCACATAGTTAATGATCTGATAGCGGCCGAATTGCCCGATCCTCACTAGAATCGCGTCCAGAGAGTTGTCGTCATCACCCGCCGTTGTCTGGGTCTCCTTTGCCGCCTCCGTATCCGCATGTCCATTGGTTCTGGGATTGCTCGGCGAGCCTCCGGCTCCCTCCTTCTGGCTGGTCATCGTTTACTATGGGACTGAGCACGTGGTAGAATGCACTTTCAATGTACCTTCAGAGCGCGTTGTTTTATAACGCACACCGAAATTTCACAATACCGTTTCCGATCCGGCGGCAATTGGCTTTATTTATAGACGCTCTGGAGCGTCTGGCTGGGAGCAGTGCCACTCATTGACTGACGGAATCAAGAAGGTTGGGTGTACGAGCTCCGAGCGATGCGGAGCGTTCTCTGTTGTGATTCGGCGACTCGCCCACCTCTCTTCGCGCGTCTCTCCCAGCTATTTATAATCTGTCTGCTCTTCCATACTCCATGCTGTTGTGGTTCTTCCTCGGCGCTGCTTATCGATGGGGTCTTATCAGGCCCTAATCCCATCCAAAATTATTTGCACTTCCCAGACGACGATAACTCGTTGTGTTAACAATCCTAATTCGAGCGCGTTAAATTCTGAATGGGCTACATCAATCGATATGGGAACCCGTTTCGCAGCTCTATATGTTTTTGTTTATCTTTCAGACGGCGAGACTGGATGTCGTCTGGGCCGACAGCTGTTCCCGCCTGTTAGCTGATTGCTCGACTGGGTCAACAAGTGCTCCTTGGCCCCGCCGACCTTTGGCTTATCTTACGCTGTTTGCCATTGACTTTGGCGCATGCCCCTCTGTGCGGCTTCACACTTGATTTAATTTACCCGGACTATAAGATGATTAAAAGGGAAAAGCTCTTACTGACTGATGACGGATCGTATTGCTTCGTTTTGGTTCGGCTCGGTTCGGTTGCTGGGCAAACTGATAAATCAATGATAACTTCCGATGGGAGCTGGAATTGAAATTGCCGGATAGATATATGGCACTGGGCCCCACTGAGCGTCATTGGTCATAAATTGCTAATATCTCGCATAAATGCTAGTCACACAATTGATAAGCCCCGTTGACAAACGGAATTAGAGAAATAACCCAGACTAAACACACACAAGCCACTTCAACCAGAATCAATTCGCCATTTAGCATTATCTGAGATCACATTGGTTGAGCTCTGATCGATTCGGTATTGCTTTTAGGTAGGGTAAATAAATAAATGTAGCCCCTTCAATATCGTTCAAATGAAGACTTAATAATGTAATTTAGATATAAATAATCACAGGTTATTGCTCCCGTCTTTAGTTAATTTCCTGGATCTTCAATTTCGAAAGTATTTCTATTGCTTACAAAACATGCCACGTAAAATATTCATATCTCAAGATTCGACCGGTGGTTTCTTAAATTTCAAAATTATTTATTGCAAATACTGGTACTTATCTTAATTTGCTGGTCATCGAATGTGACAAGCTGCGATTTCAGAAACTTTCGACGCGATAATGGTTTAATTGCGATTACGCAGCACTTTTCTTTTCACTTTTCGCCGCAGCCCCGGGCATACTCCTGTCCAGCGCTCGTGCCTCCTCCAAAGTGGTGGGCAGCACCTTGTTGCTGGTCTCCGGGAAGAAGAGCGAAAGGCCCGAACAGGTGAATCCAAACAAAGCGAAGAGCAAGTGGGGAGCGTACTCATAGTATGGGATCTGAATATGGATGTTAAGAGATTGGAGTTTGGTTAAACTGGAATAGTTACTCACCAGAAGAATCGTTAGGGGGGCCAGCATGGATCCAAAGCGACCTATGCAGGAGCAGAAGGAGAGCAGGCTGTTTCTGCAATTTGTGGGAAAGATCTCGGAGGTGAAGAAGTACACGGTCATGAAGCTGGCCGTGGAGATCATCTTGGCCAGGAAGAAGAGTATCGAAGAGATTAGGGGATAATCTGTTGGGAACGGGAATGGTTTCAGTGAGTATTTGTTCCCATATACTTCATATTTTATGCTCACCTTCATCCGTGGCTGCCACAGCCAGAATCAGTGTTGCGCAGGTGAACTGACAAGACGTTAGCGCCCATCGGCGACCGATCCAGTGCATTAGGGTAGTGCCCAGCAGTACACCCGGCAACTGCATAAATCCCGTCATGCTGAAGTTCTCGAACTTGCTGCCGCTCAACTTGCTAGAGTTGAGACTCAATCCCAAAGCGATGAGGGTGTGGGAGAACCACACGAAGCAGCACAAGGCAATCCGACCTCCGAGTGCCCGGGTGATCTGACGTGCGGTGTAGTGACCTCCTGGGCTTTGTTCTCCGTTCAAAAGCATGCGATTGCTGAGGATCAGGTCACTCAGCTGCTTCTCCGTCAGCTCCTTCCGATTCACCTGGGCCACCTTGCGCAACATGGCCTTCGCCTCCAGCTCATTCGACTGGCTGAGCAGCCAGCGCACGCTCTCCGGCAGCAGACAGATGAAGAGCAGGTGCAACAGAGCCGGCGTATAGAGCACTGTGAGGAACACGCGCCAGTCACGCAGGTAGTTGGCCAGGTAGCCCATGGCTGCCTCCGCCAGGCCATAGGTTAAGCTGATCACGGTGGCGGCCACCACTCGGTGCTTGGGACCCACCAGCTCGATGGCTAACAGAAAGGCGGTGGGAAAGAGCGTGCTGCCTACGGCCATGTCTAAGAACTCCAGGCTGAGGAAGCTGTAATACTCGGGAGCATTGGAACGAGCCAGTCCGGCAAGGGCGCTCAGAATACCAGCCACGACTAGTGTGGATTTGCGACCATATCTATAAAGAAATATATTTTTAAAGTAACTATAAAAATATAAAGAATAATAAGGATTTGAAATCTAATTAAAGAGTAGTAAATTTATAAGAGTTGTTATTTTTTTTAATGTAAGTATTGAAGCTTTGAATGGAAGGGAGGCATGTAACTATTTCATAATTTCTTTTATATTTTATATTATTTGTCCTCGTTTTTTAACTTATATTGGGCTCAGAAGTGTGAAAAGTGTGAAATAACTGGATAGTTGTTCCCTAGTAGAATGACATTAATCTTCAACATTAATAGTCATTTATATGTATAAAGCGTAAAAATTGAACCCAGTTTACAATAGTTACTAGCACGTTTATTTAAATACATAGTTGAACGATTCCGTTTAAATTTGTTTAATTATACCCTTATTATCATATATGTATATATTAATTAATTTCTATTATATTATTTTTATCAACTCAAAGATAGAGATATCGTATACGATTTAAAATAATGTTTTAGATTTTATTACAATCCGGTTTATATTATTAGAATACATCTGCAGTTAGTTTACCTTTTTATTTAACAAAAATAAACGGATTTTTAATGATTATATGCAAATATTAATGGTATATAGAAATTGGCTTCCAAAAGTTAGCTTTTCTTTCTCGTTTTTGTTTTGGTTTCAATTCGAACGTGTTTGCTGATAATCAATACGATTTGATTGCGTTTCTTGAACTTCGCATTGGACACCAGTTTGGTGAGGTCGCGAATTTCTTGGATATGCGTGTGCTGCATTCCGAATTACCTGATCTTACCTCCAGCTACTTTAAAATGCGACCAAATATATGTATATAAAGATTTTTTCATTCCAATGTGGAAGGTTATAGTTGCCAAGTTTGTGGGAAAACTAGACAAAGATAATTGGCTTTATAATTTATCTGAACTTTAATAGCATTTTTGTTTGATTTATGACTGGCAATACCTAAAGATATATACAGGATAAAAGATTACTTAATAATTAAGCTGAAAGTGTTTATCTTTTTTAAACTTACCGATCGGCCAGATAACCGCCCAAGGGAATGCCCACAAACTGTCCAATATTGTTCACGGTGCCCACCATTGATAGCTTCCACCTTTCGCCGCAGAAAATGCCAAACTTTAGGGATAAAGAAGAGTACTTTATAGCCCAAATTGGACACATTATCCGGAAAACCCACCTCGCTGGCTATAGTCTTTTCGTCATTCTTCAGTATGTAGCCCGATTCGCAGCTGACCCGCTGACCCACATCAAAGCTGCTATTGTGGCAGGGATCTGCTCCCATATACTGACCTAGAACAGACCCCAGATCCGGCCGGAAAGCATAGTGCTCGCAATGATCCCATACCCCGTGCCGTTGCGGCGTGGTGAAGTTTAGGAAGGGCTCGTCGTAGCTGCTCTTCAAAGTGTCGCACTGGGTGATGTTGCATCTGTGCGGGATTTTCACAATATGTAGACTTACAGGAGACTACACATAATGACACTAACCTACCTGTAAGCCACTTCGCTGGCGGTGAAGACGTAGGAAATGGAATAAAAGGCATTGCAGATAATTGGCAGGCAGAGCAAGAGATAGTTGATCATCTGGAATCGACCAAACTGTCCGATTTGCACAATGATGGCATCCAGATGGCAGTCCTTTGCGGACGACGGTGGGCTTACTTCGTCGGGCCCGGGCTCTGACTTCTCCGGAACAACCTCCAGGGTGCGCTGCAGTTTGAACATGCCGCTGCTGCTGCTGCCGAGCGTCGCTTAGTGACTGAGTAGTCGGACTCAACGCTCTTAATTGACTGAGTTATTCACGCTGCCGAGATCTGTGCCCGCTACTTATTGTGTTCGCACGTTCAATTACCTTGGCACGCCCACCGGCCCCAGCGAAAGCCAGTGACCAGAATTTAATTGTTGGATTAAGTAAGCGCGACTTCTGCCGCCTTACCGTGGATTCAGACTCAAACTCAGTAGTCATTGTATTGTATTTATGCTTTTAATGTTCAGATTCAATGCAAGAATTAAAAATATCACTTGATCTTAGTGTATATTCGTGTAAGTGGTGTGGGTGTGGGTGAGTATAGAGATAAATACTTTAAGGGTAGTAAAGCTTAGTTCAAAGGAAACTGGGATTATGGGAGGAGATCTCTCCTCGATCTCTCAACTGGTTTATTATGGCAAATACCGCCTTGAAGCGCGGCGAGCAAGTTATTTTTACAACCTAAAGCCCAGAAGGGGGTTTCCATAAATCATCTCAACCAGTAACCGAATGTTGCGTTTGTGTCAAACTAAAATGTCAATAAATAATGTTGGGGGTGTGGTGTATCCTAAAGCTACAAAATACATATCGTAAATACATACGGTGCCCGCTACGTGGAGTAGTTTCGTGATCTATAACTGCCTACGTTGGTTAATATCCAATCAATCTTATCGATTCGCAATGTGATAATTTAGTTTTGAACTAGTTCAAAGTGGAATGCCTACAGGTTGTACATGGGATTACTGGTGGCGTCGAACAACTGCGTGCCCGTCGATTCGATCATGGACCTCAGGGCTATGCTTCGCTGCTTGGCCACCGCCTTGCGCAGCGTCAGCTCAAAGACATTATCCTCGTCTATATTGTCCATAGGCATGTGTTCCCTCTCACCCTCTTTGCGATCTGGCGTCTTGAAGACGAGCTCCTCGTGCTCGTAAATGACACAGGTTTCAGCAAATTCCTTGGCGAAATACTGGGCAGTGTTCCGATTTTGAATCACCTCGCTGGGAAAGCACTGCAGCAGCTCCTCGAAGCTCAGCTCGGCCACCAAATTGTTAAGAATCTCTGAAATTTTACATTACCCTCAAAGAGATATTTATTAAACGTGATTCTCATTGTACGAACCCGTAATATGTGCCTTCCAATTGGGCAGTGCCTCCTGCTTGCTAAGTATCTTCCGCAGGAGACTCTCCCAGTGTTTGGGAGTGAAGCCGCAGGACTGCAATCGAAAGAAGAGCTTAGAATTATCAGGAAGAATTTTCCCTTAAAAGATGACTCACCTTCCCGTACTGCCACAAGTAGGCGGGACAGAAGCTAAGCAAATAGTTGATTGCCAAGTTCTTGGGCAGAACGATCACCAGGAAGCTGTCAATGCCTATTAGGTTCGGTGTCTTCTGTATGAAGGCCAGGAACTCGGAGATGATCTCACGATCCACCTTGGCGGAGGCCAGCAGACTCTGGATCTTTAGGGTAAGCGTCAGCAGTTCGTTGCTCCAGCTGAGGAAGCGCACTTCAAACTCGCCCTCGTCCTTGTTCGGATAGCTGAAGTCGCTGCGCTCGAAGGGCGGCAGCCGGTTCAAGTACTGCGGTCGCTCCAGCAGGCAGGGAATGGGCCGTATATAACCCTTGATGTGGCGCTCGTACTCTTCGCCCTCTGGCAGCTTATAGTCAGGCATAAATGGCACGTAGATCAGCTTGCCGGCCAGCGGATCGTTCGGATTCTTCACGACCGGCTTGGCGGTATAGTTGGGAGCCATGCCGACCATGTAAGAAATACACTCCATGCGCAGGTTCATGAACTCCTCCCGGCTCGACTGCTGCTCCACATCCGCCGACTGCAGGTCGGTAATGAGATCACTGAGGGCCTTCAGGCGGCCCATATACATGCGAAAGAGAATCTTGAGACCCTTGAGATTGGTGGCCGCCAAGTCGTCCTCGCCCTGCGGCTGCGAGAGCGACGTATTCGAGTTACGCTTCTGGAAGGGCGATGACGACTGCTGTTCCAGCAACTGATCGTAGACGATGCGCTGCTGCCTGCCGCTGACCGAAAGGCTTGCCGAACGATCCTCATGGGCCGAACTGGCACAGGAGCTGGATAGCGACTGGGCATCCGCCTCGCTGTGCAGCGAGGGCGCCCGCGAACTGCTGCATTCCTCATCATAGTCATCATCTAACTGAGGCGGCGTCTGCGAGCGAATTTCGTGCGGCTGCAGCGAGGAGCTGACGTCGAAGAGATCGTAGTAGTATACCTGCAGAATATTGACGAACACCTTCTGCGAGGTCTGGTAGCCCTTCTGGCCGATGTGCGAGGCGATGTAGTTGAGAAACAGCTGAAGCAGCACGTCCAGCGTCAGGCTGCGCTCGATGCACAGGGCGTGGATGAAGGCATCGCTGATGGCCTCTATCAGAGCGGGCTGCTCGTTGGCCAGCAAAATGGTCTCGCAGAAGTCCGAAAAGGACACGATGGCACCCGAAGTGGGCGTGCCCAGCGTAGCGGGCTTATTCTTCCCGCCTCCTGCTCCCCGCCTGGACTTTCTGCCACGCGAACTTGACGCCTGGGGGGAGTCGGCCTGCTGCTGCTGCTGGCGTCGCTGATAGATCACAGTGCTGTCGTCAAAGAGAACATTCTTGTGCCGAATCAGGGCAGTGGCTAGGCTGCGTCTAGTCGACTTGGCTATGATTTCCTGGGCCAGAAGGTAGTTCGACATGCGGCAGGCAGTCACGGCAAGCAAGAGCGCCTCATCTGGGGAACTAAAAGGGAGAGATACCAGTAGACCAAGTCCTAAATTAATTTGGTTCTGGTACTTACAGCTTGTTCAAGTACTTGAGATAGTTGATCAGCTCTCCGCTCATGGTGTCCGCCACGACGGGCGAAGCCAGCATGATCTGCGGTATGTCGGCGGGAGCGTGCTTTATGAACATGTTGAGAAACTCTAGGGAGAGCGGCACCTGCTTGTAGCCCTGCTGGATCACCCGGGCGGGAGTGAAGCAGGGACGCACTGTCTGGTTGAGAAAAGCAGACCGCAGTCGATCCGTTCCCAGGCCGAGCAGGAATAGTTTCACTGTGTAAATCAATCCCGCCAGCTGAGAGGTGTCTAATACACTCTCACCGGTGTCCATACCCTGTTCCACATAGTGATTAAAGATGTCCACCAACTGCAGTTGGCACATTTTGTAGAAACCAGTGGCCTGGAGATACACCTCCTGCTTGCTAGATCTGAAGAATTCATTTAAAATAGTGATTGATTTCGAATTTCAAGGACTACTTACCTAATTGAAAAGTCAGCCAGCTTTCTGCAGTTTGCCATGAACATCTGGCGGAGCAACTGCTCCCTCTCCGCCCCCAGGCGCTCGCCCTGCAGCGTCAAACTCAGGCGAAGCATGACGTGCGCCTCCTCCATGAGATCGTAGAAATTGGAGCTACTCGCACTGCGATACGACTCCGCTATGCCCTCAAGATCCTCGATGACACACTCCACGCGGGGCACCTCCAGGTTGTACAGCGTCCACTCGTTGGGCACCGTCGCAGACTGGGCTGCACTGCTACTCCTCAGCAGGCTGCTGTGCTTGGCCTTAGCCTCGGCCAGCAGGCGGGCGGCGATGTTCCGCTTGACAGTCACCACTTGGCTGCCAGGCACCTCGCCCATGCTGCGTCGCTTGTGCAGCTCCAGAGCGGCGTTAGTAATGAGCACCAGCTGCTCGCGGTTCACGCACACGAACTGGACATGCATAAAGGCAGCCAGACCAACGACAGCAATGGGTGAGCTTACATCGGGGGCGGATTCCTCGGGGAACAGGCCGCCAATCGAGGGATACTCGAAGCGATTGTGAAAGAGCTTATGGCCGATGCGCGAGGTGTGAGTCTCCACCGACTCAGAGGTCACGGCGTACACCACATAGTCGTTGATGTGCACCTGGATCACGGGAGCCGTGAAGCTGTAGCTGGCCACCGGTTTCTCGTTCTCACTGTACCACTTGCCCTGGGCGGAGAACTGGTACAGATATCCATCAACGCTGCTGGCTACTAAGAGAGCGTGGCCCACGCACCGCTGGTGCTGCGAGGACTTCAGCGTGCGGCGGTTTACGTGCTTGAAAGTGGTCACCGCACTGGGCACCTGTTGGTTTCCCATGTCGTACTCGTCATCCTCATGGTCGGCGCCCTGGCTGCTGCGCTGGTAGATGGCCCTAAGGTCCATGCAGCGCAGAATATCCAGAACACGAGGCTGAGCCTCTGAAGTCTTCATGCAGATTTGGAGCAGCTTTCGCACATCGTACTGCACTGAAGCATCCTCCAGATGACTACCACCGGCGATGCCCCTAACATTCATGGCCTTGGCCTCGTTGACTAGCTTGATTTTAATATCCGCAGCTCGTTGGGGACTAATGGTGATCTCCTGGTTATCCTCTTGACCCCTTCCACCGCCGTTCTCTATCTCATCCCACTGGGAGCGCAACTCCGGCTCGAACTCCCGCCCATAGGCGTTGTTTACCAGCTTGGCCACGTTGAAATCCAGCGGCGATCGACCAGGCAGGGCTCCGTTGATAGCCAGGGGCGGCTTACCACTGCTCGTCGACTGCAGGGAGTCGCTCTCGCAGCTCTGATGGCTGTGACTGGAACTCACCACTCCACCGCCGCCTCCGCTGGCACTCGCTTTACTGCCCAGACTCAGTGACTCTGATAGGGGCTCATCCCCGCCGTAGTCGTTGTCCAGGCAGCTCACATCCTGCCCGGCACTTGCCCGGCTGGCCAGGGCATCCACCACCTTGAAGGCCACGCAGTAACGATGGCTGAGGCAGGCAATAACATTCTCCGCCAGGCACAGGCGCACCGGGATAAAGTTCAACTGCACAAAGAACTTGAAGGGCAGAAAGTCGATGAAGGCGAACCGTGGCTGCGTGTTTTCGTGGACGCACTGTGTGTACTCGTAAAGGTAAATCCTGTCGCGGCTGCTCACGATAATGTTGCCTGAAGTTTGACAGCACTGAACCAGCTCCGGCGGGCTGCGTAGCGGCAGCTCAATCACATCGATGCTCTCGACCAGCGGCGTCTTGGGCGTGGTCATCGAGGCTATCCGGATGGTGATGGGCAGCTCGTTAAGCCGGCTATCCGGAAACTTCCAGAAGTTGGCGTAAATGCGCACGAACATTTTGGTATCGTCCTCGGAGCACACGGTGTTGCTGTTGCTGCTCGAAGTGCAGCTAATGGTGGACGAGGAGTGGACGGGACTGCCAGCCTGCTCCTTTTCCAGAGTGAGCAGGTACTTGCCTGGAAGAAATTCGACACTCATTACTTATTCAATGGGTAAAATCGGATAGAACTCACCTGCCTCGCAGTAAATTAGCTGCACCACCTCTCCGACTGTGGCCAACGTGTTCCTGTTTGGCGTTCGTTCATCGCCTGCGGCGGTGGCAGGCTCTCCGGCCGCTTCACTAGGTTGAAACTCCTCCTGCTGACATGTACCACTGGCATCTTCTTGCTTGCCCGCTATGTCATAGATTTCAATGAACTGCTCTGCACTGCTAATGGCTATCCGATTGTTGCCGATCAGACTGGCTGCCAGGATGTCGCCGTTCAGGGCGTACGTCTGCTGGCGGGCAAAGTTGTAGGCCTGCAGGATTTTCACCATGGCTGCGTTTGCTAGAAAAGAGATTCAGGGATCCTTTTAGATTTCACGTTTGCTCTCCGCAACTGCAAATACAACGCCCTGCTGGTCTGATGAGCAAAGTGACTTCATCGCCGGACGCACGCAGACTGATGGTCTCACGGTGAATCAGTCGCTAGAGCAGAGAATTCTCTGGGAGTGGACAGAGCAAGGCAGAGTGAGAGCTCTTTTAGTGAGTGGGTTGACGCAGCGCTCGGTGGGGGCTCAGTCAAGTGGTTGTTGTTGCTTGGGAACCATTAGCATAATTGTGCGTTTATGCTGGGTTCCGGATAAGGGCCATGACCATAGAGTGGCGTGGATAAGGGGTAGCTAGCGCTAGAGCCACAGACTGACTGATCGGCAGAGTACAGCAATTAATTTTGATTAGAGTTATAAAATTGAAAATAATTATCTTTCGCATGCAAGTCACAAACAGGGATGCTGTTTACGGAATTCAGCTGCTATTTTTAATTGGAATTTACAATAAATGTGAATCTTTATATAGCTAAAATTCAAGATGCTTACTATTAATAAAGGGGTAGTATTTTCGATTACATTCTTAATTTTAGTTTTATTTATGTATTTAATCCCAGATTACTTGGTAGACGATATAAGCATATTTTATTATTGTCTTAGCTCTGTTTAATTGGCAAAATTATATATAAATTCAAGTCGTTATATAGTATCTTTAATTTTATTTAATGTAAATGCCCTGATACAAGCAAATATTTATTTAGGGTTTACTTTTGAAATATCTCAAAACATGTTGTCTAATTATTTAACATAAGCCTTCCTTACTTTACTTAAAAAACCAAGAATAAACCTGAATGGTTACTCAAATTACCTGAATTGAATATTTAAATGGAACAACAGAAGAAACCACCTTCAAAGTAATATAACCCGATCCCGGCCCTGTAGGGCAATCAGTAGCAGAGTGGTTATAGTAACTCAACCGCACTTAACCACTACCTTGATGTGGCATGGAATATTACAATAGGTCAGTGCTGCACCTTTCGTTTCCGCAAGCATTCCTGCGGCGAGCTCATCTCCCCCTTTCTCCCGCCCAAAAAGCAGTCAGTCATAAGGTAAACAGACGGGAAATTAGGTCACAACAATACACAGAAACACGCCCTTTCCTGCGGGTCCTCCCTGCCACCCCACTCCACCGTTGAGACTCCTATCACCGGGGATTTAAGAACCACTTGACCGGGGTGGAGCCCGCTACCGAATAGGACTCCTAATCCGTGCGTTTGGCTAATTAAGCCGTTGGACACACACACTAAGCGCATCAATCAAAACAGCCGGCAAAGGGGCGGAAAATGCGCAAAGGCAGATGAGGCGGAATCGCGGAAAAGTGGAAATATGTGGAAGGGAAGCGTAGAAATGCCGGAAATAGAGCGCGGCACGAATGGGGAATATTTATTTCTGGCTGGCGCTTGACCAGATCAATAAATTCGGCGATAAAAATCCGTGCATTAACCCAAATGAACTTGGGGGGCGCAAGGAAGGCCAGGATAAGGGATGAGGATGAGCGGGCCTGCCCTGTGTGTATGTAAATTGCATTTTGGCAGCGGCTTCTGGCAGAAAATCAATACCCTAACCGCCTGCCAGGAATTTTCACCAGCTAATCTCTTCACTTGTGTAATCTGTACTCTTAAATTCAATCTTTTTAAAGTTTTCACACAAAAAAATAAAACAGGACACTACTTAGGTATTGTTTTTTCCTTTTTTTTATAGGCACGCACATTTTAATCCGCTTTTAAACGCTTCGTCGTCGATGTTTCGGATATGGGGACAACGTTTTTATTCGCGAATATCTCGCCGAAAATAACGCTGAGCGAACATTTTAACATCCATTTGTTTGTTTATATTATTCGAAAAGTAAAGGAAACACAGGAAAATAGAGATGGGAAAAAGTCGATATATATATTGCCGTGCCATCGATTAGGTTCTAAAAGATTCATTATATCGTTTCAAGATACTTTTAGCTATTACTAGATTTTGCATTTTGCGATTTCGTCCAATTTCCATGCGAATGAAACGTTAATACATACTTATTTATTGCAATTTCAAAACCTCTTAATACTCTAACTTGGTTCGAGTGGTGGAATTAATCTTGAAAATAGCTAACTATAGATACACCTTGCTGATCGATATCGGTATTGATAGACCGATAGTGAAATCGATGTTTCCCAGTCTGTTTGGTAAAATTCGCGCAATTATATGAAATGAAACCATGGCGGCCGCACGGAACCATGTTAGCATGCAGAGCAAATACGATCGCGTGGTCCTCCTGGTGGATATGGACTGCTTCTTCTGCCAGGTGGAGGAGAAGCAGCAGCCCGAGTACCGTAACAGGCCCCTAGCCGTGGTCCAGTACAATCCATGGCGCGGGGGCGGCATCATCGCTGTAAACTATGCGGCGCGGGCCAAGGGAGTTACCAGGCACATGCGTGGGGACGAGGCGAAGGATCTCTGCCCGGACATTGTGCTCTGCCAGGTGCCCAACATCCGGGAGAAGGCGGACACGAGCAAGTACCGCGACGCCGGCAAGGAAGTCGCCAACGTGCTGCAGCGCTTCACCACGCTTCTGGAGCGCGCCTCAGTGGACGAGGCGTATCTGGACATCACGGAGACAGTTAACCTGCGCATGCAGCAGATGCAGAGTGTAAGCAAATTAAGATTAGACAACTGCAGCTTCTAACCACATGAATTCCCCCTGCAGGGAGCTTTTGCACTGAAGCCGCAGGAGCTGGTCAACACCTTTGCGGTGGGCTACTCCAACATCGGCGACTATGTCAACAAGATCACGAACCGCTTCGCCAATCCCTACATGGATGATGAACGTTTTGCACTGTCCTACGACCAGAACGACTTGCCCGCCGTCCGACAGAGTGACATTCGCCTGCTTATCGGCGCATCCGTGGCCGGAGAGGTGCGGGCGGCGGTCAAGAAGGAGACCGGCTACGAGTGCTCAGCGGGAATAGCACACAACAAGATCCTGGCTAAGCTGGCCGCCGGCCTGAATAAGCCCAACAAGCAGACTGTTCTTCCGCTGGCGGAGATCCCCGGTCTGTTTGACGCGTTGCCCGTGGGCAAGATCAAGGGGCTGGGCGGCAAGTTCGGCGAGGTGGTGTGCGAGACCATGGGCATCAAGTTCCTGGGCCAAATCGTAAAGTTCACCGAGGCGGAACTTCAGCGAAAGTTCGATGAAAAGAATGGGTTAGTTTCCTTTGCCTGCCGTTTAGAATAACTAATTTCTGTGGGTTTGGTTCTAGCTCCTGGCTGTTCAACATCTCGCGTGGAATCGATCTGGAGGCGGTGACTCCGCGCTTCTACTCCAAGAGCATTGGCTGCTGCAAGAAGTTCCCTGGGCGGAACAATATTACTGGCTTGAAAACGCTTCAACATTGGCTGGGGGAGCTCTCCTCTGAGATTAACGATCGACTAGAGAAGGATTTCATTGAGAACAACCGCAAGGCTAAGCAGATGGTGGTGCAGTACGTTCAGGACATTGACGGCGAGGAAGTGGCTAGCTCCCGCTCTACAGCACTCAAAGACTATGACCAGGACTCGCTGGCTAAGTATGCACTCGACCTAATCAAAGCTAATACAAAGACATTTCTGCGGGCCGGAAGCGAGGCGGCTTTGAACAATGCGATCAAGTTCCTGGGCATCAGCGTCGGCAAGTTTGAGACCGTTTCCAATGCCCAGAACAAACTACAGGAAATGTTTGCCAACCAGGCGGCCAAAAAGCGAAGGGTGAGCGGAGAGGAGCCAGTACAGCCACCAAAGGTCCCTGCAGAAGTAAAACCTAAGCAGACACAAGAGTCCAAAATGCAAAGCTTCTTCGCCAACTATCTATCCAAGAAAGAAGATAAAAAGCCGGACGCCACGACTCCGGTGCCCTCGCCTCCCAAGGAAGCACCAAAAAAGAATTTCTTTGAGGAATATAAGCAGAAGCTTAAGGCAGTTACCCAAGCGGAAGCTGAAGCCGAGGGAACTACTATCATTTCAACGCCTCCAGAGCTCAAGGAGAGCTTCTTCTCCAAGTACCTGAAGCAACAAAAGGAGACCCAGGAGCAGAAGTCTGAGGCAGCAGATGAGGACTCCTCCGATATGCAGGGCCTGGCCGAGGAGTTGGACGCTATAGAGGCTAGCAACACAAAGGATTTCGATGACGATACTGTAGAGGATACCGATCTAACGAAAGCAGGCCAGACATCGGTATCAGAGAATCCTGAAACAGAGAAGCATCACTCTATATCGAGTCCTGCCAAATCAGAAATGGAATCTCGTTCTTCTCTTGCCGATCAACCTCCACTTACCGAAGAGGAACTGCAACCATCGACTTCTAAGCGTAAATTCAACGAAGTGGACAGCAGTTATAAGGCGACTTACGCTGAGTACGCTATGCCCCAACTGCACTTTGACAATTTGCCCACAGTGAAGTGTGATCAGTGCGGAGCCAAAATACTTGACGACATCAAAGCTCTGCAAACGCATCGGGACCATCATTTTGCCCAGGAGCTGAGTCGCCAGCTGAAAAGCGAACAGCGAGAGGAGAGTCAGAAGGAGTGCCATCAGAAGAACGCAACCAAGCCAACGCCGCCGAAGAAACCCAAGAAGGCAGTCAGTACCAGCACTGCTTCACCCAGCAATAGCATAGCCAAGTTCTTTAGCGTTAAGGAGCCGCCACCGCCCAGCGATGTGCCAATGCAGCAGTGCTCCGAGTGCAAGGCATATGTTAAGTGCGTGGATATGCCGGAGCATATTGACTACCATATGGCCAGGAACCTGCAGCGCGAACTAAATCAGCAGGACTTACGCACTCGGGCAGCGACTCTCAGCAAGGACAAGACATCTCCGGCCCAAACAAAGAAGCAAAAAGCGAAGGCATTTAATGTCACCATCGGGGGTTCCTCAAGTGGAACCAAGACAATTGCACAGTTCTTTAGCCAAAGCCATTGACCTATTATTGCATTTTTTTTCACTACAATTTAAAAATCAAAATAAGTATATTTTCTCTTAAACCCACTAGGATATTACACAAGCAAAAGCGGCTTTATATTTTCTTTATTCAATTGTAAAGTAATTATTTTCGGCACATAGGGAATTGATTTATGAATTACCATTTGTTTTGTTAATTGTAAGCTTGTTTATATTCCAACGGCAACTAATTAATTGAAGCAATTATTTTTTTTTTTATATATTTGTACAAACCTGTTCCTTTCTCTACACCAATAATAATAAGTTGAACATCATTTTTAGGCTTAAGTACCAGTGTTGACCATTACCAATCGCCAGTGAATAAATCAAATTTAGTTCTTTGTTAATGCTATTAATAGAATATATATAATATGGTTTATTCTTAGATAATATAACACATTTATGGAGAAATGTCTTTGTATTTGCAGGCTGCCTTAGGCTAAGATTATGGTAATGATAGCTGCAATTACTGCGGTTGACTCGCCGGAACGACTAGATGGAGATCCTTGGCCTGCGATGGCTTTTTCTTGATGCCAATGGCATCCGCCTCCTGCACAGTCGTCGGCAGGACGACATTGGTGGTCTCGGGGAAGAATAGGGTGAGCAGGCCGCTCACAATGGCAGCGCCGGCAAAGATCAGGGCCGGAGCACTGGCATAATACTTGGCCTGCGGGTAGAAAGAGAATACGGGTAACATTTAACTAACCGATGACTAAATCCATCCGTATTTAGTACCCACCAGAAGAGGCGTTTGCGGGGCCAGCATGGAGCCGAACCTGCCCATCATCGAGCAGAAGCTAAGCAAGCTGTTGCGAAGATTAGTGGGATAGATCTCCGAGGCGAAGAAGTAGAGCACCTGGAAGCTGGCAGTGATGGTCAGCTTGCCGATGAGGAACAGCACCAGCTGCAGCACTGGCTGATCCGCGCCAGCGAAAATGGTTCCGATGCAGCAGAGACCGCTGAGCAGCATCAGCCCGCAGAGGGAGTAGCGCCGACCGAATCGATCCATGATCAGCAGCGGCATGAAGAAGCCGGGAATCTCCACCAGAGCGATGTACGCAAAATTGTTGTACTTGTCCCCATCGAGGAGGACCACATTCAGACTCAGGCCGTAGTAGACCAAGACGTGGACGATCCAGCAGAAGGAACAGTTGGCAATGCGCCACTTGAAGTTCTTGAATGCCTCTCGAATGGGGAATCGGCTCTCTGCCGACTGCTGCAGCTTGTCACGGTTGGCCAGGACGAGCTTGTCCAGCATGGTCTCCGAAAGTTTCCGCTTATTGACCTTGGCGGCGCGGCGCAAGATGCCCTTGGCGCGCTCCTCCTTGCCCTGGCTGAGAAGCCAGCGCACACTCTCCGGCAGGATCCAGAAATATGCGAGCAGGATCAGCGAGGGCATATAGGTGATGCGCAGAAGGATGCGCCAGTCGGGAAAGGCCTTTGCGAACATGGCCAAAGCCACCTCACCTACCGCATAGAAGACCGTGATAACACTGCAGGCCAGGACCCGCCGCCTGGGTCCCACCAGCTCAATGCCGATCACAAAACAGGTTGAGTACAAAGTGCTGCTGGTCATATTGTCTAGAAACTCAAAGACCAGGAACCACACATAGCTGGGCGAGTAGGAACGCACGATGCCCAAAACGGCGCCCAAAATGCCACCCAGGGCAATGGAGAAGCTGCGGCCATAACTGACAATGGAGCAAGGATTGACTATGACTTATATTCAGTTAGGAAGAGCTATCCCATACTCACCGATCGGCCACAAATCCGCCTATGGGAATGCCAAAGAATTGTCCCAAATTATTGATGGTTCCGACCATTGACAGCTTCCACTCATCGTCGCAGTAAATGTCAAACTACAAAGAAAATATTTTATTATTAAGCGAATATTTATAAATTAAATGTTTCCCTCTATAAGATATCAAATAACTAAGAAAGTTATAGAAATACAAGTTGTTTATCAATATTATATATCATAAATTAGTGCTAATAATTATATAGATATATTTTTTTTTATAATTTCTTTGAATTAAATTTCATTTTAATCTACAAATAAAACATAAAAGTCTTATTTTCTTTCTCCTTTTCTCTTCCCGTTGACCATAAACAACAATGAGTGCGTTTTTTATTCATAAATCGCTCATTTTAATATCGCAAACAATTCCAAGCTATAAAAAGATTGGATGGAAATCTTTTTCCTCATTTATTAACGTAAATTGTAACCTCATTTGCTCTGGAATATCTTAATCTCAATTCGTTTGTCTATGTTGCAATTGCCCCACCATCTCGTCTGGCCTCTATGGGGGGCACTTGTCCGACAAGTACGTGTCCAATTGTCTGATAAAGAATGTTTTCCCAGAGCTCATCAGGCCAGTTAGGAGACAGCAGTAGCAGCTTCCGACATTATCAATGTAGGGCGCAATAAGCACTTTCTTAAAGGTTGGGCCATCATCTCGGATGTGACCGTGAAAATTAAATTTGTTTACCTTTTGAGTGGTAAAATTCCTCCATTATCCCCTCAATTGCTAACTAAATACTACGAGTACTGTTTACCTTTGGACCTTCACAATAGTCTTTCTGTTGGTTCAGCTGCCGCACTTGGCGTAACTTTATGGTTTTTGAGATGATTACAACCACCACTCAGTGAAATCCTATCGTACCTGAACTGCATTAACCCGATTTCGGGCCCCGTCTGATTGTGATTGTAAACTACTTGAGTCGGCCGGCGGCTATCAGTACATTATTTAAGGCACAATTTAGTCATTGAACCCGTTGGTGGAGTGTTTGTCTACAGTTCTGAGGGGCTAATAGCATTCGATTCTTTGCTATTACCTCATAGTAAGCCATATTGACTTTCGCGGTTATTGCAAGTACTCATAAATGTTTATGAATGTTTTAATCTGGTTTAAGTTTGCACGATCCTTTGATTCTAAACACTTAAATAATGAAATTTGCAATTTATCTGGGAAGGATTTCCAAAACAAAAACCCTTAAAGCCTATTTGTGTTATTGTTTACTTTAAGCCAAGTCAAAACCCTCTATCTGCGATGGCTGCCATGGGTCGCATTTCAGGCCTCTAATCAAAGTCTGATATTATTTTGATAGTCTGCAGATAAGATTTGAAATAACGATGGATTGATGACCAATTTATGCCATTGTTTTTGCGCCATGCACAACTGGTCCAGGCAGCAGCATGTGCCTCAATCGGCTGACTTATTATCAAAGTCCATGTCTGCCGGCGTGAGAGCGTCGAGAGAGTCTGGCTGGTATGCGGGAATCGTTGCTGTTGTTGTTACCTGATAGCAGCACCCCCAATGTGGTAGCACTTTGATACTCACGTCATTCGAAATGGTTACTTCGTTATCGCGGAATATGAATTTATTGCCGGGACAGGCTTCCGTTTCAGCCGTGTAATGCTCAGGCAGGCAAATGTCTACCGTCTCGTTCCACTGGGGCAGATCCTTGTTGGTGTAACGATTGCAGGGATCATTGCCCTTCTTGGGAATACTCCACTCAACATGCGGTTCGTAGAATCTGCTCTCAGAGGTGTCGCACTCCTCAATGTTGCAGCGATGGCTCACGGTGGCGGCGGTAAAGACATAGGTGACCGAGAACATGGCATGAAACATCATCGGCAGGCAGATCAACAAGAAGATGATCAGCTGGAAGCGTCCAAACTGACCCAAATGCTTCAGAATGGCATCCAGGGTGACATCCTCTGGATCCTTTGCCGGCGGCGGCGGTGGCAACTCCACCTCCACCGTCCCCTCTGCGGGTGGCGCTTCGCTGGCCGCCATTTCCTAATCACAACTGCCTTCGATTAGCGCACACGTTTTCGGTTTATTTCTGCTTTCACGCCGCGATATTTTCATTTACGAAATCTATATATTTATTTTTACCCCACAACGCTGAGCAATTTCGCGATGCGAACGGCACAGAAAAGCGGCCCGAACTGCCAACAGCCTACTGAGATGTCCGATCACCGATCTGCGATCTCCGCGAGCAAAAAACGAGCGGTCGCGATCGCAGCCCGTCGGCGAGTGAGGAAGCTCGATCCGCCGACCAACTGTTGAGCGCTGCAGGGTTCCATTTTTGCCGAGGGGTTCCGAGTTCTGGCTAGGCTTTACGGCGAGATTAAGGCTTCGGTTCGTGTGTGTCGCGGCTGGATTGGCTGTGATGAAAGTGGATCGCGGGTAGGTCTTGTGTAGGGTGATGGGTAGGCAAAGTCCAAGGGGTCTCATCATTCATTGTCTCTGCAGGCACAGCCAAACATCACGAGATTAAGGAGTACCATTCGTATGTTAATAGGGAGGAAGGAAAAAAAACTTAAAAATCACATAAAGTAGGCATTGTTTTCTTTATTATTTGAATAATATTTTAAGGAAATATCAGACTTCACGCTACTTATAGTGAAAAATTACGTAAAGTCAAAAGTGGAAAACAGATTTTATGGTTTTTTTATTTGCCACATAAATATTATATGTACAAGAATTATCATAAAATAAATAAAAGCCATTAAAGTATTTTATGGCCACAAGGTTACGCTGCCGGCACATTTATAAAAATTATACAACAAAGGCTATATAAATCTTAGTTTTCTCAAAGATTGGGTGTTGTCTTACTGCCTTAGAAAATCCATCATCGGTGCATTGACTGTGCCAACAATTTGGCCACTTTCAGGGGTCACGTGCCACAAACGTGATAGTTCCATAAATTATATTTTATTTCTTGTGCCGATTTGGCCATCAGCCAAACCATTAGATGAACGCACTAGCTCGGTGGCAGAATAAACATATATATATTTGAAGTATATCTAGACCGATATATACATATGTTAGTCGTGATCATGACCAGGGTTAAGTAGTTTTACGTTTATGCAATTATTTTAAACAAGTGGGTTATTTTGTTTATTATGAAAGTTATTAAGAATATAGAAAAAAAATTTAGACGGAACTGGAATAAGCTCGATTTTAAACGACATACAGTACAAATTCCCATTATGATATTTTCTCTTGGGAAACCTAAGTTCTTTGTTCAGATTTGTTAATTGTTGTGTTCCATAAATGCACGCATATGTTGGCATTTTATAGATATTTTTGTAGTATTCACCATGATCTGGTTTATGCCAAGAAATATAATAAATATATATACATATAATATGTTTCATTATAAATACAGGAATATAAAATATTACTCATACGCCAGGTTGTCACAACTAATTGTTAGATTTTAGTTAATTGCAAAGAATTTAATATCTAGGAATAGTAACAATATTTTCAATGCATAAATATAATAAAATAATATGAAATATTACTCATACGCCGTGTTATCTAATATCACTATTTATTATCAAATTTCAGTTAATTACATGGAATCTAAAATTTATGAACTGTAACAATATTTTTTATGTATAAATATAATAAATATAAAAAAATGTTTAAAAATTAAGAATGCAACAATAATTATGTTGAATATTTAGATGCAGTATTTTGAAAATTTAAATATAACCAAAAATATTTTAATAGAAACATTTCTCGAAGTTATACTGTATTCAATTAGTTTTAGGTAATTTAAACATTTAATTGTTATGCAAAAAAAAACATTTAAAGTTTAGAATTGGGTTTGCGTGAGACAATTATAGGGTTCGTTTCGGAACGTGTCCAGTTCTAGACTCGTAAAGCCAGATCTCTTTATGCCTATGCCTTGCCAAGTGCTAAGCCGTCAAAATACCGTTTTTGTTTCATTCAGGTTCCGCTTATCGTATATAATTAGAGGCCAAACAAATCGGCGCATGAAGTGAGACTAAAATTATATTTCTGTTAAAATTCCATTGAGCCGAGTGAAGCTCTCTCTTACCTCTCCGTTTGCTTTGGTTGCTTGTTGCTCAATTGTTTATAAAAGAGAGCCAAAGAGTGTGAGCATATAAATTAAATTGTTTATTTTTGTATGCTGCTAATAAGTTTTGTTTTTATGAATGAAGTTTGGCGGTCTTTTGGCCATCCGTTGTTGGGCCCCGTTGGCCTTCAGCCATTCGCCGTTTGCATTGACTTTATTAAATCGAAACAATTGGGAAACGTGTCGTATAAGCACCTGTTTCATTATTGCGCTCCAAGCCCCCTCGAAATACCAGCTTATTATAATATTTTTATATATATATAAAGCTCTTTTAATGGGGTTAATCCCGCCAGAATCGTAAAATAAAACAACAAGTCGGATATTTGTTTTGAATATATCTAAACACATACCTTTATTTAATGAATTCAAAAATTGTGTTAAATTCTTGTTTTTTGTTTTGTTGTTCTTTTTCTTTTCTTGGTTTCTCCCTTACTTCAAGTGGTACATTTTCATTTATCAACTTTCTGCAACATTTCCACGATTTTCACACAGATACTCTGTAAGAATGTATACCTCTTAACGCTCTTAAGCCTAGGTCTGTGTGTGTCTTTTGCTTGCTATTAATTTTCTTTATTTTTTGTTGTTTTCTTTTTTTATTTATCTTTCTTTTTTGAGACTTTATCAATCGGTTTTTGAAGTAAAAATTTGACTCAAAAACATTTATTCAAAGAACGCAACACATTTATGTAGCTTTCAAAAATCTGGATTTTTTCTTTTGAGTTCATACAATTACTTGCTGTTGTTGTTGGTTTTGGGCAAACTTGCAGTGATTTCCATTTGTGTCTGATATGATGGCAAAGTCTATATATATGATAACTTAATTTACTTGCCTATATGGATTGTTTTGATCAACGAAAATAATCTCCAGCGATATATGCCATGTATATACTATATATATGTGTATATATATATATATTTATATATAGGTGTGTATATGAGTTGTGAGTAAATGCGTATGCATTGTTAATAATAATCGTGATCAGTTAATCAGTTAAATAATGTCACTTAATAGCTTCGTTTAATTCTATAAATTCAATTATAATGCACTTAACTTTGCGTGTGAGTGTGTGTGTCGTATTGCACATATATAGTATGTTGTGTGTGTGTGTGAGAGTGGGTGTCCTGTACCAATTGCTACGTATGCGTGATGTGTGTGGTTGGGGGTTCCTTTGCACTCTTTGTCGGGTCGCACACACCGCTACACACCCTATGCCCCCCCATATATATGTAAATACTTTTAAATATAATTTATAGAATTGTAAATATGTTGTAAATAATGTTTGCTTTTCGAGTTTTCTTTCATTACTTTCATCATTTGTGTTTTGTTTAGCCTTTCATCTTTGTTATTTCAACTCGTGTTTACCGTTTTGTCCTCTTGTACATTTTGCCATTATTTAAGAGTTCTTATTGTATCTGAATCTGTATACTGTATACTGTATGCTCTTACTGCGATTAAGTTCTGTGTTTGAGTGTGTGTCCTGTGTTGGTTTCTCTAATGTTCAATGTCTAAGTGTGGCCTACGGGGACTGTCCAGCTCTCAGATCGAAGATCCTTCGGGACACTCCCATATGCATACGATGTAGTCAGTGAGTTTTCTGTTTAGAGTCATAATACACATTTAAGAATTATTTAAATATTATTGTTGTACACAGATAAACAATATTTAATTTCACTTATGGCTTAACTTTACTTTTTTTGTATTATTTATCATTTACTTTTGCAAGTGTGTGTGTTTTATGTGTGTGGAAAGGACCTGTTCTCAGTGCTGCCCCAATTTCCGAGTATCGTCTCGTTAGCATTTCCGTTTCCGTTCCCATTCCCTGTCCCCATAACTATTGATTGTGGAGTGCGAAATAAGGGTGTCGAATGCATCTGGAGCCGAGAGCTACATATGTATTATGTATGTGGGTTAGTTTAGCCTCTACACTACACTACACACTTTGGTTCACATCGAAAACTAGGCGGTGCTGAGTGCTACGCTTTCCTCCTGTCCGTCCCTTTGAAAGTCTCCCAAAAATTGGTGGTTCTGAAACCAACTGTTCGTTTTTATTTTAATTATTTTATTTTTTTGTTGTTTTATTTTTATTTACTTTGGTGTAGTTTTAATAACGTTGAAATCAAAACAATTACGCAAAAATTTGCACTAAAAATTGGCACTAACTCTTGGTTTTGTTCATTATTAACTCCCATCATACCCTTTGCCTCGCTTTAACCACAATAATAACGCAATTAGTTTTGTTTTCTTTTGGTTTTTCATCCACTTGTGAATATGGCTTAAATATATATTTATCCAAAAACACATTCTAGGCATTTTCAACTGGTTTTATAGCCATAATTCCACCCTATCCATGCTTATGACCCTTGTCCTTTGTTTTTGTTATTTATTGAAGCTCTAGTTATATGATTGCCTTGCAGTTTTCTTCAACTTGTAAATATGTTTAGTTAGCGTTCGCCTTTGTTTACATTTCATTTTTAGTGTTTTTATTTTTTGTCGATTAATCGGTAATTAATTTTAGGAGCCTTGCCGCCTTGCATGTATAAGTACTTGCAACATAATCTCGGGGATCGAAAGTCTCGAATGCCTCAAAGATTTCGCCTAAATGTATGCAACGAAACCAATGGGGAGTGAACTGCCGTCGAATATATGCAGGCCTTAGCATTAGCTTTAGCTTTGGTTCATCTGGGATCTTTGGCACCTTCTTCTAGCAATTAAACTGCGAATACAGCCAGATTGAATATTATTTATGTGGAAATGATTATACACACATCTATATGGTTTAGTATTGGTTTTGTATTTGGTTTTCTCGGTTTTGTTTTTCGTTTTTTCATTAAATAAGCTCCTTTAAGTGCTTTGCCTTGAGCAAATGTGAACATTAAATACTTGTTGTGAGAGGAGTAGCTGTCTGACGACTATGAATCCATTGAAATTCGTATAATTCCTATGTGTTGTTCCCCCAAAAAAAGCAAAGAATTTACTTTGTGTTTGGCTGGTGGCTGCCCTTTGTTGTTCTTCTTGTTGTTGTGCTTTTTGGCCAAAAAGTTGAACTCAGTACCTACTATTGTTCTCCAGCTGCTCTACTACTATTTCTGTATTATTTCCTTTTTTTGGCACAAATTCATCTTCTCGTATATTTTGTTTAGATTTCGCTAGATTTAAGTAGCTTCTACAAACTCCGGGGCTTAATTAAAAGGTTCGCTTAGGTTTTTCGTTTCGTTTTTTACAATTTAATCTTATATTTAAAATATAAGTTGATCCCAATTGTTCAGTTTTATCAATTTTATGCTGCATATTCATTCTTTTCGTCTTCTTCAAAGATGAGAGTAAGAGAGAGTCCTACATACGTTCACTATACCACTAATCCCATTTGCTGATTAACCAGGAAAATGCACTGATCTTTCCTGTTTTGGTTTCTCTTTATTTTTATAAATTTGTTTTTTGAATTGAGAGAGATCTTCAACTTTATTGATACACATATACAAACACACACACATATACATAAACATATACATATGCTATAATTTCATTGAAAACACCATCTTAAGTTTGCGCCAATTTTACTAACTGAACCACAGGGTTCCGAAATTCCGATTCTATTCCGATTCTGATACTGATTCTGATTCCGAGATTCCCCCATACGCTATATTGTCTGAAGAACGCTACGATGAGGCCCTGTTACGTGTTACGTGTGGGTGTGTGCACGTTATGTGATGCTGCAAGTAGTTAAGTTGTTGCTCTACGTAGGTCTATAAGTTAATATATGCCGTATGCCCGATATTTGGTTTTGCTTTGATTCGCTTTGTTATGCTGAGAAACCTTAGATGTCTCGTATATTTCTAGTGACAAGTCGCAGTCGAAGTCGAGGTTCGTCCTGGCTGGCCTAGGTGTCCTATTAATTCTTCAATTGCTTTGATGAATTGGAATACACGTAGTTATAATCTCATCTCCCCCCCTTTCCCATCTCGGTGTGAGTGTGATAATGTGGCAACGAAATATTCGGTATGTGTAAGTAAGTAACGTAACAGCGCGTGGAATCGGTAGAGAAAGCGATTATACAAAGATTATACAAAGAAATAAAATGCGTAATGCCATACAATAATATCTAGAATATGACAATCCATACGCATCCTATTCCAAGCATTATCTTTGCTCTAACTCGAACTCTCCGTCCATCTCTGATCTCGCCTTGCGCAGACTACTAGAGTTTACTTAACGATTCTAACACCGATATTTAATTAGTTAAATACACATACATATATACTTTTTAATTAGACCCGATGATCTCCTCCATCTCCAAGTTTCTCTCTCTCCTTCTGCTCTAAATTAAAACTCTGCTCGTATAATTTCTTGTCTTGTTTTCTGGATATTAAATAAGAATATCTAAAATACCTTAATGTAAAGTTTCCATTTTTTGCTTTATATATGTATATAAATATGTTTTTTAAATGTTTTTTTTTCTCATTTTCTTTTATACATTTTTTTTGTATTTTGTTTTGTTTCATAATCTTTTTCTACAGTTGCATTTTTTTTTTTTTTAACAATGATCCTGCTACCATATATCCACCCAACTTTCTATATCTATCATTCATTCGAGACCGATCAAGTGCCTTAAATGCTTTTACTTTTGTTGCTTATTGTGTAGAGTTCTTGTTGGTTTTGAAATGTATTGTAAAAATGTGAGCAAATACATTCAAGTGACGTTTTTTTTAATTACACTGAGAGAAACATTAATATGTGTGTCTTTCTTTCTTTTTTTTGGTTTGCTGTGTACGTGTATAATTTGAATAATATATTTCTTCGTGTCCTGGGTGTATTCTCTCCCCTCTTTCTCTCGCTGTCGGGCTAATTGTTGTTGATATTCTCTTGGGTCAGTTGCTAAGTTCGGTATCGTATCGTATCGGAGGATCGGTGTTGTGGTGTCAACCGAATCCGAATCGAGTGTAGCGGGCAACTCTCCGCACGGACTCGGAGGATAGCTTTAAGCGATTGTGGTTCGTCGCTAAAAGGGATAAGTTCTTATGTCGAAAAAACATTAACACATCTTTAACTAAGTTGGTGCGGGTCGAGTGCTCCGAGTCGGATCCGATCCGAGCTGAGAGGAGCACAGGAGCTCGCGCGGGAAGATTGTTCAGAAAGGATCGTTAGAAAGGAGTGGAAACTCACATGCCATCCAGTTATTATATCTTGTTTTGTTTGTTTCGTAATTACTGAGTGCGCTGAGGGGGGCGGGCAGGCAAGGCAGGCTAGAAGAAAATTTGCTTGGTTTGGTTTTTAAGGCACCATTAAAATTGCTTTTCTTACACGTATTTTTCCTTTGCAAATTTACAAGTTGTCAACAAAAATGTCGTTAATAATTACATTAATTACACGCATATTAAGTAAAAATTGTTTGTGAATTCCTTTTGAGCTATTTCTCTTATACAATACATACATAATGTAGTTATCCCTTTTTCATTTATGTACTTTGCGTTTATTTTATTTATTATTAATCCCAGTTACCCGCTGTTGACCCGTCTATCTCCGTAGCCGCCGTAGCCCATGTCATTGTCGTCGTCGTCGTCGTCTCCCATCTTTTTTTAGTGTTTTCATTTTCCTTGTGTAACTTGCGCAAAAAATTTACTAAATATTTCAAATACATTTAAATACAAGTGTACATAATAATAATAATAATTATATATATTTAATTTATGTATATTTATATAATTTATTTATATATAGATATACGGTTTCTTGACTGATTTCCTTCTCAGATTTCTCATTTATCTTTTTCATCATCCTCTTAATATTTTATATTTTTCATTTTCCGTTCCCCTGGGGAACTGAAGTTCTTGATTTCAAAATGATTGCTTCAAATTGTTTGTCGTCAGCGAAATATATATATATATTTGTCACTAAAATCACGAAATAGTTTCGCATATGATATCATTTATCCATCGCCACCTCCCAGGTGCTTGATCCTTGAGCCCTGGCTCATCCCACGTCTCCTATTGTGTTTATATGTATGCTTGCTCATTTAATTATAGTATTACCTCTTTATGCTATTAACAATTTCCTGTAATCAAGTTTGGTTGTCTCATAAGTTTGTCTTTCTAATTCTTTTGGTGAGAGAGCGGAAGATGCTAAGTGGATAATGATTAGGGATGTATTCCAATTTATTTTTTAAACATTTTCAATTTTAAAATGTAAATATCGAGAAATCGATCGAAAAATTTAGAAAAATTGTTTTTAATGTATGCAGAACAATTTATCGCATATACACTGATATTTTCCGACATCCCTAGTAAAGTGTGATTCAACTCAGATGATACGTGATGTAAAGGATATATAGATAGAAATCATAGAGATATTCCTAGATAGATACATGCATTGCGTTCTCTGGGATATGTTTGCCTCTATATGTATGCATTGTTCGGTTTAATATTTTGTTACTTCTTTCTGTATCTTGTGTGTGTGTGTGTTGGTTAATATAATATAAGTTGTGGTTAGATTGGTTTTCTTTTGCAGTGGATATGTTCTTGTTTTTGTTTCCTTTATGCTTTGATAAGTCGTCTTACTAAATAATTAATATGTAGAATAAAATTTGACACATTCTGCCACATTTGGCAAACTGATGCTCTCGCTTTCACCTTTGCCTTCGTGTTTTGACACCATTTAGAGACCCTACTGTACTGTGAGTACTGTGAGTTAGTGTGTATGCAACTGAACGATCTTAAAATTAATTACCACACTTGTCATCATGTTTTGTTTTTACTGCCCAGCCTAGCAACTAAATTCGAATAAAATTAATTTAATTTTAACATTGAAAATCAGTTTATTTTTGATGTTTTCTTTTGTTGTGGTTGGTTTTTGTTTTGTTTTGTTTGTTGTTGTTGTATTTTTTTTAGTTTTGTTTTGCGTATAAATTTAACAGCTAATAAATTAAAATTATACTTTAATTTAAGCATAATTGTAATATAATGTTTAAATCCATTTCTCATATTTTCCACACGCCTCCAGAAAAAGTCTTTTTAATCGCCACAAAAAATGTGCTTAAAAATTATTATTGTAATTCGAATTGATTTCACTAATTTGTAAGTAGATTAAATATGTGTTTTTGTTTTTTGTTTACCATTCAGCAGTTGGCATTTTCATTTTCGCTATTAAAACCGAAACGATAGAAACTACAACAATTTTGATAATAATAATTATAACTGATGTTAATTCACAATTGGAAATCCCTTTGCTAGTTCGATTTTTGTCTCTTCAGTTGTTTTTGTTAGAATTAAAACTAATTTTGAATAAATGAGTAATTTGGTTTAGAAGTTGGATAGAACAAAATAGAGGGATAACTAGTAATTATAGTCCATAATTGTTTATATATGCGTATGTCGTAGTTTACTTGTAATTAATAAACAGAATCAATTTTGCACATCAGTCTAAACATATTCAAAAATCACAAATACAATTTCGATAACAATTACCATAATAGAAATAATAAAATAAAGAATTATCGTATCAATATATCGCCGTGTCTATATATAATATATATTTATGTGTGTACATATACGAACACAAACAACTAACAAACGCAATTATCTCAATGCAATTGGCCGTAATTATAATGTAATTATCCTTTCTGTCTTTGCTTGCTTGATTTGCTTGCTTGTTTGTTGTTCTGCTTGTCTGTTCAATGTCTCTTTCTTATTCGTTTCCTTACTAACTTTAAATCCTTTTGTTTCTTCTCTTGTTTTGTTTATGTTTGCTTGCTGCTTCATTATTTTTTTTTTGGTCTTGCTCGTGTGCACAAAACGTTGGCTTAGAATTAACTGCATTATGAATTTTCCTTTCTGCCTTTCTGGTTTTATCTCATCTTCTCGTTTCTATGTTTATGTTTATGTGGTTAATTGATTTTTATATATTTTTTTCTTGTTTATTTTGTCTTCATTTTGACTAATCTTACAATTAATTGCTGTTCTGTTCTTACTTTTTTGGGGGGGGCGAGACCCCCGCGAAAACGGTTTAACATAAAAGTTCTTGTTGTGGTATTTGTTTTGCCCTTTGCATTTAAAACTTAATGAAAAGTATCATATAATTAATAAGAATCAATGAATAAATATAACGTGTATTGTATGGTTCTGTCTCTCTGCATGTGAGTGAGTGTGTGTTATGAATTCAAAGTGTGATTGCTGCTGACATTGTCATATATGATATATGCTTTCTTCTTCTGATCTCCCCTTGATGTTGCAGATGTGTTCTGGTTTATATTTTATATATTGCTTATGATTTAACATTTGACGTTTTATGTTGCTGCCTGCTCCTGCCTGGTGTTGTCCTCCAGTTGCAGTTGTTTTTTCTCCTCCTACTCCTCCTCGATTTTCAGCTGCTGTTGTTTATTGCTTGTTGATTGTTGTTGCATTTAGTGAATGGGTGTTTTAACAATTGCACTGGGCGCAAGGTAGTGATAACCGGGTATGGGCAGACCAGCAGTCTCCATGGATATTCTGAAAAGGGATAGAGTTGGGTATTAAATATTTTGTTTTAGCATTGAGTAAAAGAACCCCTTTCGGAAACCCTCATTACTGAACTCTAGTTTAGTATTCATTTTTCACTTTATTACAAACTCATGTATGTAGTTTCCATCATTGTTTTTCTTCATTGCATATAAATATGTAGGTTTTATGTCGCTATTATTAATGTTCCTTTCGCTTGATGTTCATTCTGTTCTTGTTGTTGTTGTTGTTGTTGTTCTACAGGTAAAGCCTTTTCTAGGTGTATAGTGTTTTCTTTTTTTTTTTGTCTATTTTCTGTATGTTAATGTCAAGAAGTAGTATTACATTCAATACAATATAATATATGTATTTTGCGTTACGTTACTCGAATTTTTAGTTTGTTCTACCTTTGTGTTATTATTTTGTGGCATAATATAAGTATGTATGTAAGGTATGTAGGGTATGTTTGGGTATGCATGTATGTAGAGATGTTTGTATGAATAGTTAGGAATATAATTTGGTTATAAAATCGTAAGCCCGCTTAGCTTAAGGTGTGTTATTACATAATGTGTGTCACTTGTCTCGCTTACAACTACAGCTAAATGTAAACTAATAATAATAATAATAATAATAATAAGAGAAATCATATCAAGTATGAGTCATACTTTATAAAGTAGCTACAATTATCTTTCCGTGTACTTTAGGTTAGAGAAATTTCAATTTCCAAATACTTTTTTCAACATTATTTTCGCGTTTTTATCCTTTTTTGGTTAAAAATAATAACAAAAATGTACAATCGCATTATAATAAATACAAATTTTGGGGGAATTTTGGGAGGGTTAAATGTATAAAATGTAAAAACTAACAAAAAACTAAAGTTCCATAAACAATCGAAGACTTAAAGTCTAATACATGATAACGTTACTCTTCCTTCTCATCATCGGTTCAAATTCCGCCCTTTTCCCTTGGCCTTTCCATGTGCTTTTCATTTCATTTGTTCTATTCAAATAGTTAGTTGGTTTTTTGTACGCTTCTCATTGCGTGGATTGCGTCAATTAGAGCGAATTGGTCCATAAAGGTCGTTGATCCCCCGCACGCACATCTTGTCGCGCCCAATCTTCGGACCTCGGGCGGGTTCTCAACGATTTGGAATTTCTTCTTTTATAAACTTCTTATAGAAGGTTCTTTCATTTCACTTCATATTCTGCCTGCTTCATTTCACATTTCTTTACTGCTGCTACAGGGCTGCTTTCTGCTTCTCTTTCCCTTCTCGACAAATGGCTTTTTTGGGTCTTTATGCTTAAGGTTATATCTCGTATATAAAGTATATATATGTATGGGGAAAAATACATTTAGTGCTTAAAAGCTAAGAGAGTACACAATGGATTTTTAAGATATTGGAGCGTGTGTTATATGTTACAATGAATGGTTTGTTGATTGGGGGGGAAAGATTGTTGGCTGCTGAGGCTAAGTTTAATGCTCGGTACCTGCACTATATACTCGATATTCGCGATCTAATCTTTAATCTCTAATCTAAGAAGAACGCTACTAGGGATGCGCTAAAATTTGGCAAATTCTATATAATGTACGATACATATTCGCTTGTATGTATACATATATATAAGTTTAGTTTAGGCGTTTATCAAAAAGTTTTTTTGGGGTCCAAAATCTATAGCGAGCGCCCACTAGGGTCGGTCCTTGGTCACTTGGTCAAAATATCTCGACTCGGTCCTACATATATATTCGATACGATACACAGTATATGATTTGATTTCTGATTCTGATGCTGACTCTGACTCTGATCGATTGTATATTAAACGATTAAATCTAGCTGTTTACTATAGTTTTGGTTAGTTTGTTTCATAAATATTGAATGGGGTCGCTGTGGGGTTACTATTTTAATGTAAAAATTGTCTTGAAACTTTCTCCAATACTCCTGCTGGTCGTAGCCACAATCTTTTCGTTTCTTTTTTCTTTAAACCAAATTTTTATACAATTTTTGTTTTTTGCTTCTTCTTCAAGAATATCTAAACGCTAAAGCTAAAGCTTTCGCAACGCTATCATGGAAATCCTATAAAACTAAGCGACTATAACTTGACTCCTCTCGGGCTGCTGCAGCTCCGACTCTTGGCTCCTGCTCCTATTCGGGCTCCGGCTCCTACTCCTAGTACGGATTGAACTTGTTGCGCGGCTTCTCCGCCTCGCCGCCGGTCTCTGTCTGATGCTGGCGGAACCGCGAGGTGGCATAGTGGCCCTTGGCACGATTCACGCCCGTCGTCTGCACCGGCGGTCCGCCCGGGGTGCCGGCGCCTCCGTTGCTGCCCAGCGTGGTCAGATTAAGCAGATCGAGAGCGCTCAGGTTGGAGAGAGCGCTCAACGCTCCTGGCTTTGTAAGCAGCTGCAAGGCCGAGGCCAGGGGACTAGAGAGGGCGGCGGCTGCTGGATTAACGCCGACAGTTCCATTGGTTCCCTGGCTGCCATTGGCGCTGGCATAGCCGGCGGCGGCAGCGGCAGCAGCGGCGGCCACGGCGGAGACACTGCCATTGGTGGTGCCACCATTGGCTGCCGTGGCAGTACCGTTGCTGGCGGCTCCTGCAGCTCCGGCAGCCGGTCCAACGGCACCACCTCCACCGGTGCCAGCGCCTCCGCCAGTGAGGGCTACGGTTGTAATGGCTCCATTGGTGCCGGATGGCGGAGCTCCGGCGATTGCAGTTGCTCCGGTGACGGCAGCAGCCGCTCCGGGAGCGCCAGCGGCGGCGGCGGTGGCTGCACCGCCGTTCTGCTGGGCCTGGGCCTGCTCCAGGAGATTGGCCTTCTGCAGCTCAACACTGTGGATGAGGTTCGGTTAGGGTAGATAGAAAGAGAGAGAGAAAGAAAGGAACAAATTGGGATATTGTTTGGTATTTGTTTCGGTTTCTTATTTCTTTTTTCGATTCTTTTTTTTATTATTTTTTTAGGCAGGTGATAGAGAGAGAGAAAAAGGGTATTTTCAAAACATTTGGTTCGTTTTTTTTTCGATTTTGTGGAATTGAGTTGGTTTTTATTGCATTTTTTCTCGACTCTTTTTTCGTGTTTTGTTATATGCAAAAGGTTAAGGAGGTTTTGTGTGGAGGAACGGTTCGGAGTTTGCGGAGAGAAAAAGAGATATAGAAGAAGGGCGGCTTTTCAGCGATTTTTTGGGGGGTATTTTTTTTGGTGGGAGGAGAGCGGCGTTCAAATTTTGGATGGTAGGATTAGAAAACTTTTTGGTGAGCGGTTGTTGTTGTTTGTTGTTGTTCTCTTTTGAAATGGGGAGGAGGCGTGGACCGAAAGAGTTTTGTTTATTTGTTTGTTTGCTTGGAGGATGAACATGGTGGACGAGGTGGTGGACTTGGTGGGGGGATCACGGGGAGAGAGAGAGAGGTAATTTTTTGAGTTGAACTGCAGTTTGAAGTACCAATTGGATCAGGTCCAGCTTAGCTTTTCTTTTCGTTTGTTGTTTGTTCCCTTTTTTTGTTTTTGTTTTTGGTTTGATTTCGATATTTTCTATATATATTTTTGATATTCGCTGTTCGATTTCTGGTCATTTGTCGGTTGTGTGAAAAGTGTGCGTTGTGATGCGTAGATTAATTCGGTGCTGGCCTGGCCTCACAACAATCCTCCTCCGCCTCCAGCTCATCCTGCTCATCCTGAATATCCTGCTGAACTGCTGTTGCATAATTACACAAGATGTGATTTGCTTGGGTTGCTTGATAATACTAAATGCTAGGTTTTTATTAACAGTTAGAGATAGTTTATAGTTTCTATTAGCTAGAACAGTTTGGTTAGCGCCATCTAGCGATGCGAACTACGATCTAGGGGTGTGAGGGTGGAGCATTATAAGAGAGAGAGAAAGAAAGAGAGTTTTTGGTGCTAGTTTTTTGGCCTTTCGGCCTATTTTTTGTGTCTTGGCTTTGCCGGGCTTACGACTTACAGGCTAGGGCATGTTGTGTGTGTGACTTAAGTTACGGATTCGTGTTAATCCCCGCTTCACCCACTGGCCTGGGGCCATCATCCTACCCACCTCCCCGGGCCTCGTCTTGATGGTCTTAATGGAACCACCTTTTTGTTTGAACCACCGCCACCGCCACTCCGCGACTGAGAGGTGACCTACGACCGACGAAGACCTCCTTATACCTTCACTTTTATTGCTTTTTTCTTTTGTTCTTTGTCAATTAGCAAGTCAATTCGACAAAATTGATGTTAGACAACAATTCACGCGGAGAAACAACACTACAATTACATTTACATTTCGATTTACATAGATGTACATCAACATTTACACATTCACACAAAAACAGATAGACAGAACAGAGGCAGAGATCCGATCAGATCCGAGTGAAAGGGCAGAGGGATCGATCGATCGGTAGAGGAAGACACGCCGAAAGACTTACCTCATATTGATTAAGTATTGGGCCAGGGCCACCGAGTCCGGGTTGCCGCTGATGGTAATGGTGCGATCGGTGTTGCCACCCTCGCGCTCCTCGCAGTTCGAGATCCGGATCATGGCGCCGGAGATCTGACGAATCTCGGCTATCTTGGTGCCGCCCTTGCCGATAATGCAGCCAATCAGGTCATTGGAAACGGTCATCTCGTGCTGCTGCTGCTGGGCTCGGTTCGCTGGATTCGCTGTACGCAGTTGCGACCCGGCCAGTGCAGCCAGGGCTGCTGGGGCAGAGCCTAGATTAGATTGGAAATCTGTCTGGCATCTGGCCGCAGAAGCGCTCAACTCACCTGTGTGGTTGATGCCCCCAGTGCTGGCCGGATTCATCCCGGCCAGGCCCAAGGCAGCCAGACTGGCCAGCGGGTTCTTGGCCACCTGTTCGTCGGGAATATAAGACTTTAGTTAGTTTAGATTTAATCGCTATCAATCGAAATCGCAAAGATTCAAGGTTTGAGGGCTTCGTGGGTTAAGGTGTGTGTGTGTGTTGGTGTATGTGTGTATGTGTTTGAGTGTATAGATATATGTATACAGGGTATTATTTATCAACTAGAATTATTCATTAATGGGCAGGGCACAGGGGTCAGGGGTCAAGGGAATGGAGATCAGAAGATCACAACACAACGCACAGCGCACAACTTCCAGTAACAGGAACATAACAAAAAGGTAATTGGAGGTTCAAACGAAAACGGAAACGGAAATTGGGAAACAGGAACGCAAAAGCATCAAACAAAATAGTTAAAAAAAGAACAACGGAATGCAAAAAGCCAACGCAAACGGGAGATACAAGTTTATATTCTCTTAGTCTTTAGTTCTTTTTACAAACACCATCGAATGGAATGTAGATTGGAATAAGGATCGTATTTCTTTTTGTACATGAAGGCAGGTATTTTCAACTCAGGTGTGAATGTGTGTATGGTGTGTGTGTGAGCGTCTTTTTGTGCAGTGTAAGCTGATATGTAAGGACTTGGTTTTCTGGTTTCGCAGCTTTCTAACATTTTATGGTTTCTACACAATTTACAAAGTTGACTTTACAAAAGATATATAGATATAGATATGGGGTACAGATACAGATGGTTGGAGATAGCAAAAGAGAATGAGATATAAAGAGATATACATTTACAAAGGATACAACTAATCCTTGAGTTTTCTTTCAACTAACAACTTGAATCTGTTTGTAATAAAAAGCCAAAGGATTCGAAAGCAATTCAAAATGTGGCCTATTTTTGATAAAATTCTTAGTTTTGGTGAGTTTTAGCTGCCCTTTAATTAATTAATTTTAAATTCCTAAGCCATTCTCTGGCCTCCTTAAAACTTATTTTAAGCCATCTTATGCAGAGCCCTTCAAATCTTTGCATTTATGATGTATTGCTTCAAAATCTGGGTTAAAATGTCCTTCCTCTGGGCAAATACATGCTATACATTCTCAAGTTCTTTTGGTTTTCATTTGGTTTCCTCTCGCTTTTCCTCATTTTTCACCAATAACACCTACAGCAAATAACATATAGACACACACACACACGCAAGCAAACGTGTGAAAATATATTATAAAAGGGCTTGAAAAGGGGGAGGTGAGGGGTGGGTTGGTTGGACAGGGACAGGGACTATGCACGCGCTTTATAAATTAATCAAATCAAATGCAACACACTTGCAAATAAGTTTCGAATAAATGCATCTGAATGCAGCCAAAAAGGAAAAAAGGGTGGCCGGGTGAATGGGTTCTGGGAGGTGAATAAAACTAGAACAGAGCGCACACAAAAAAAAAAAGAAAATGGATAGAGAAAATCTCAAATATAAATCATACAATATTGAAATGCCTTATGTACTTGTGTGTGTAGTTCTGTCTGCATTTCTGAGTGTGTTTGTGTATATATATCTGTGAGGGGGAGCTTAGGAAACAAGAACTGAAATATTTATCAAAATGCAATACGAATTTCAAATGAAACAAATAAAACATGCGCCATGGAAATATTTTATGACCCAAAAATGAATTGCAACTCAATAAAAAGTTCAGAGACAGTCGCAAAGATGGAGAATAAAGGGGGGTGGGCTAAATGCGGGGCTTGCGGGGTGACAACAATGGATTATCTGGCAAAAACTGTCATAAAAACTTGTGTGTGTTGGCATATTAACAAACACTTTTTGCCACACACACAAAAAGCACATACACACAGATGGAAAACAAGTTGAAACAATTTTCCAAAAACTACAAAAAACTTTAACAATATCAGGGAAAAGGAGAGAGAAAGAGTGGGGTTTTTGGGAACCGTAAAGTGCATTTGTTGATGACTTTTGGCTGGAATAAAGGGTTCGCTTCCAAGTCCCTTTCGGCTGCCTGATTTTTAGTGCGGCCAACGACTTCAGGGACCTGAAACTCGGACCCGGAGTTGCAGTTGGCCCAATGCTAATGCCATTGAAAGGCGGCCAGCAGCAGCAGCTATGCCGACGTGTGGGGATCGTAAAAGAAATGCCAAAGGTAGTAAACTGGGTGGTGTACACAAGCTACGGAACTTTGGGGCTACTAAGGAGATGGCTACGGGGTAGAAATACAACAGTAAACATACGAAACACAACTATCTACACTCGCAGGAAAATTATGAATTATTGCCCTTGAAATTATTTGAATAAAATTGAAATTTAAGCTAAAAATATAGAAGTCATTAAAGTTTATTTTAAACATTTGATTGTTAAGCAGAGACAATCCTAAAAACCAATTTATTTGTAATTTTTATTTTTTTAAATTCAAGATTTTCTCATTTCACAGGACAAACATTTATTATAATTTTCCTTTCAGTTGAAGAGGGGAGCAGGCTGGGGTTCAGGTTTCCGGGGGCGGTACAGCATCATGCTCTGCCTAGCGGAGGTGGTTTCTTGGGGTCATGTTGCTTTTGGATTATATTGGTTAGACACGAGTACGGTTTCTTTCCAAAGTCTTGCGGAAAATTGTGTTCTTTTTTTTTTGTCAGGTGGTATTTAATTTTTTGTTGTATTTTTTGTAACCGAATTCGCATCGATAGCTAAAAACTCACATCGGGCATTTGCTGTAGGTGATGGTGGTGTGCTGGTACCGCTCCTTGTAAATGTGCCCCCTTTAATAAAGGATCCGCCAAGCCTGAGATACCAGCATGTAGACCGCCGGTAGCCAGGGCAAGTGGAAATACTGGACAGGTCTACGTTCGATTTATTGATTAATTGATTGATTGATCGTTACCGGATTTGTGGTGTGTGTGTGTGTGTGTCAGTGTGTGCGTGTGTTTGGAGTTACAAATTTTGTTTACATTTTTTCATTGTGGCCAGGGGAAGAAAGAAAAGTAGAAAAACGAAAATTGTATACCACAAATAAATGTCTTTCGTAGCAAATTGATTAAGATCTTAATCATAACTTTGTAGAGTTGCTATGGAGAGATGTAAGCTTATCAGATACATGTTTAGATTGAGATATATCGCTAGAGAAAAGCTTTCGGAGATGTGTGTGGTGCGAGTTTCTGGCTGTGGATACTGGCGGGGGATCAGACGCAGAACAGAGTATATAAATGATATATATCGGAAGGTGGGTGGGTGTAAATAACAACAAAAATATGATGACAACTAAGAGGCGGAACCGAGACAGAGGCGCAGGAGGAGCAGGTGGAGACGTGAGAAGACTAGCGGGTTCCAAGGATTCAAGGGCTTCCAACGACAGACACCATCGTCATCATTATCATCATGGGGGAACATGGGGTTACTGAGTCTAAGAATGCGCAGGAACAGGAGATACAATTGCCTGTGAGTACCACTAATAAATGTACCCAAACTGTGGTGGGAATTCACAAACTACACGCCGAAACGTAACCAACACCGACAATAACCAGGACCATGACCGGGACCGGGACCGGGACCAGGACCAGGACCAGGAGGAGACTTAGAGTGAGAGAGAGAGCGAACGATTTGTGGAAGACAGACGGAGAGAAAGAGATCGCAAATGGATGGTACAACTAGTTTTTTGATTTATTACATTTCTCTGGACATTAATTGAATTTGATGCGACGACAACAAGAACTTTGTCTGTTTTTAGTTTTGAGAAACTTTTATTATTATTTTTCGTTTTCGGGGGCAATGGCTGGCGAGGGGGGCTCTGAAGGGGCGGAGAGAAACTGAACGGAACTGAAATTGAACTGAACTTTACTGTGTGCTGCTGTTGTACCTTATTGTACGTGACGGACTGGACTGTACTGTACTGTTCTGTGCTGTACTGTACTGTACCGAGAGGTCTGAATTAAATTGGATTGAATAGAATCTAGTTTGTTGTTTGTTTGTTAGTTTTTGGCTTATGTTGTTGTTGTTTTCTCTTGTTTTGTGGAGCAGAAAATTGAATTTTGGTCTGGGGTTTTTAACAGAGTTATAAACAATATTTATTGATACGGAGAAAGATAGATATAGAGAAAGAAAGAGAGAGAGTTTTGTGTGGGCTCGGGCAGGATGGATTTTAGAACAGTATGTCGATGTTGTTGTATATAGTTAGCTAATTGCATTTGTTGTTCTCATTGTTGTTGTGGCCATTCATTTGAATATGTCAGCTTAATGTTGTTGTTGTGGATGCTGTGTGGTTGTGAGCTTTGCAGTCTTGCTTGTTGTTATTTTCGTTAGGATTTTTACAGAGAAACTAAACAATTTGAATGATTGGCGGCGGCTTTACTACACAAAAAAATTAAGAGAGATATACGTATACATAGATATAGAAGGCAGGATGTGATAGATATTGCGACAAGTGACTGGATTTTTGGCAAAATTATTATATAGTTATTTTTCTGGCTCTCATTTTAAGGACTTTAATTTCGATTGGACTCTGTCTTGTGTGTAAATGTGGATGGTATTATTATATTATTCGATCAATACTTGATTTTACTTTTGGATTTGGATTTGGTTTTGGTTTTGAAGGTAGAAATAGTAGTTGAGAGTTGGGACTAGTGTAGTTTGAACATACTTCTCCACACACGCTGCCAGCGAGCCCTCTTCAGAACAGAACTTAGAGACACAGAGATATTTGAGCGGAGAGAGAGTGGAGAGTAGAGAGTGGAGAAAGTGAGTGAGAGTGCGGAGGGGAAGATCAAGAGTTCTAGCCCCCCCGTTTGTCCTTCTTTCACACGAACTCACACTCGCCTCGCCTCGCCTCGCCACGCCTTGAACACTCTTCCCAGAGCCCAGAGAATACAACGATTCTCGGTCGGGACTTGCGATATTCTTCTCGCAGATTCTCGGAGATTCCCGGAGACTCGCAGCGGGACTGAGACATTTACAGATGCTGCCCGCAGCAGACCGATAGAGAGACCTAGAGAAGGCGAGACCGCGCGTTCAAGCACTCCCCTCGCAGCCACAAGCTCTTAACCTGAGAGAAGAGAGTGCAAAAGAAACTAAAAGCAAAACAAAAATACATATTTAATGTTTATATTACAAATCTTTCGTTAAATTATTATCGTTATCGTTAACGGCGATTCGATGGCTGTAAAGTTTTTTGGTTAACACATTAGTTCACTGATCGGGGTCACCATTTGGACTTGAAAAGAGATGATTCTCAAGGGTACGACGAATGGATAGCGGTATCGGAATGGTATCGGTATCGGAATTGTCAGGTTGGGTTAAGAAAAAAATCACAAATCGTGGTAGGGTCTTCTCTGGACAATAGCTTCTAGGGTCTCCAAGTAGAGAATTGGATGGAGAAAGGTGGGTAGAGGGACTCGTGGACGGTGGTGTCGCAAATAATAATTGGGTGCCATAGAGACGAGCAAATGGGAATTATCTGGATCTGGATTATCGGCAGAAACACAATATAGAGAAATAGACAGAGAAATATATATATATATCGAGAGAGATAGAGGGGTCATTTGAACTAAAGAGATATTAAAAGGCAAAACAGAAAGTGAAGACGCGCAATAACCAAAAAGATAGTTGGATCGGATCGGGGCAAAACCAAAGAGATACAATAATTGTTTAGCTGGACATGTGGACATGTGGGGTCGGTTAAGATAGAGACAGAGAGCGAGATATAGAGAGATATATAGCTGCAGTGGCTGGCAATAAAGTACACAACACTGTTCACTGATCTTAACAACACGTTAGCCTGTTTTTAGTTTTGGTGAGAACACATTCATCATCATACATACCTCTTGTGTGGGCACTGCATAATTTCCTTGAATGGTGAAGGCCTGTCCATTGGCCAGGATGACGGGTCCGGTCACCTGCGGTTTTGGTCGGTACGGGATGGTAGCACCGCGTGGCGGGGACTGTTGAAAAGGAAGCACTGATTAGTAAATCAAGTTCAAAGATTAATTATGTAAATATATAACTAAAGGCTGTTATTTCGTTTAAGTAGACTAACCTCCAACATGACAAGACATATCTGATAGATGCACTGGGTGATCTGCTCGGCATTGCCGCTCAAGGTAACCGACCGCTCTGTGGAGTTGGGCAGCATTTCACTGGCCACCTGGATGGAGCAGCCGGTGGTCTGTCGAATTTCCTTGATCTTTGAGCCACTCTTGCCTAGGTTTTCCCAATTGCGAATGAATAAATAATGGGGCATTAGAACAAATCCAGATTCGTTAAATTATTACTTACCAATTAACGATCCACATTGACTGGCGGGCACAATCAATCGAATGGGTATTTGAGTTTTGCCAACTTTGCCTACATCATTGAACTGCGAGCACCACTGCAACGGGTCAGAAGTTAGTAATGTGAACTGGAAATTGTTTAGGGTTGTGGGGTGGTTTCGGTAAGGCCACCATTGCCACTTGTACCGCACACATACCTCTTCGAACTTCTTTGTAATGAGCGTAAATGCCGAGAAGATTGCATTAGTTGTACCAGACACAGTCACAATGCGCTCCGGGCATGAGCCATCCGAAATGTTGATTTTGGCACCAGACTGCAGGAGAAATAAGGGGAAATTAACTTGAGAGTGCTTCTCAACTTTACAGTAAAACTTACCTCTTCACGAAATCTGTTGACAATTTCACCCTTTTTACCAATAATACTACCCACTTCCTGCAAAGACACAAAAGAAAGACAGATTGTTAGGTATTAAAATATGTATTCAAGTTGGAAAACATGTTGTAAAGTAACTTTTAAATGCTCTTAAGATGTATATTCTTTCCACCCGCCCCGAGGCTATCAACAGTCCGGACATTGAAAACACTTTATGCCTCTGTGTTTTCCGCCACCGTTGTCGGCTGGCTGTCAGCGACGAAGCACAAATTTGATTAAATATTAAGTGATATTATGCTGGAGCACAAACACACACACACGCACGCTAGGGGGTGGTGTATATGTGTAACTACTTTTGCATATTTAATTGCCACAAAAAGCAATTCACACTCCCCTTACCTCCTCCCCAGTGGCAGCCAGAAAACCCAATCCCAAACTCTCGTACCCAAACCCATTTCCCTTTCACAGTCAGTCGTCCGTCATCCGATGTCCGTCTGTCGACTCTGGGACACTGTCGCACGTAATGAAATTTGCGGCCAGCGCGTTTTACGCGTTTTAATTGATTGTAAATATCAGCATTGCCGCAGCTCAGTGCTGAGTTTCAACGAGAAAAAAGGCAGAAAGGAAAAACCTCTGTCGAGAGGAGGAAATTTCAGCTGGCTTCTGTACAAAAATGGTATTAAATCCCCCACAGCCCCGTGGGGTAATCAATATATCAATCATTTTTAATAAGCAAGTTGTTCATCCATCAATGAAATAAAGCTGCAATGCTTTTATTTCAAACCTGATGCATTTTATGTATATAAATAGTTGCTGATGCATTTTGAAATAACAAAGAAATAAAATGAAATCAATATTAATTTTGAAAGGAAATTGTAAAAATATAAATAATATTTTATAAGGAGTTTTAAATGGAATGGAAATTTAAATTGTAAAATGGATTGTAACTAAAAATTCTAGAGTACCATTTCAGCCACAAAACTGCTATAAAATTATAGAAAATTAGTGTTTTGGTTGGTATGTGAAACATATGAATATTATTTAAAAATAATACTGCTTGTCTTTTGATTTATGGGAATTAAATTGCCCAGCTAAAAACCAAGTCAGCCATAAAAACCATCCCATTTCTTGAGATATTAATAAATTCATTTATAATAAAGTGGAAAATAGTCTGTATTTTCGATATATTATTCTTCTGGCATTAAAAATACATTATTTATAAGAAAGATATCTGCATTTATGATGAATTCCCAACAGTATTGTTGTTAATTTATAAAGAAATAAATTGTTTGCACCTCTGTTTATTTAAAGTCTCCATTTAATTTCCATTTAAAATGTTTCCTTACTACCATTTGGGGTTTAGAAACATTTTATTTGGCCATGCTAAAATGTTGCCACTTGCAGCCATTCAATTTGTTGGTCATAAACCATAGCGAACAACCTTCACAAATCCAAAGTGCACCAATCTATTGTGACGAAGCCCAAAAAAACAAGCAAGAGGGAGCACCCAAAACCCAACAAATATATATCTTTTGGTACAACGGCGACGGGCAGTTTGCCAGACAAAATGCAAACTGGGCAAAACAATGTGTGTGAGTGTGTGGAAATCTGGTGGTGTCCTCCGCCCCTCCTTGGCATTATCCGAATTTTTATGCGCCGTTTGCATCTTGGCCACTTCTTTTGGGTGGAATATTTATGCCTCCCATCGACACAACAACTACTTGAATTTATTCACAGGCATAGATATTTATTGTACACAAATGTCAGACCGAATTGGCATAATTATTGGCGTAATTATCGTTGGACGACCAGCGACCCGAACTCAGATGCGTTTTTACGCCTGTCTGCCTACTCGGCGGCCTGTGGGTAATTTATGGGACAAGTTTCGTGGATGTAAAATGTATCTGCGTTTCTGTATCTATATCAACATCTAAGTGCGCGGCCTAGAAGTCCCCCCCATAACCATTCACTTTGATGGCAGGCCCATCAGCGCCTCAGCAACGGTCTCGGGCCCCATCATCATCATTAATAATGTGGCCAAAAGCCGCGCTCTCTACCACCCTCCCCGACCCGCACCGGATTGGACCGCTTTCCATTCAATTATCCCCTTGTGTGATTGCAAGCCAGTTCCGCTCAGAAGTTTGCGCAATTTGCATAAATCGGATCTGCCGGACATCACTGGACACCCCCTCGTGCTTCTGAATAGGGGCGTATTTTCGGGACTTTCACTTGATTGCATCGATTCCTCGCCTATCTGTTCCTCCTCTATAATCCACGCCCCCTCCTGCTGTTCGCTGTTCGGTCTCCCTTCTCTCCCTCTTGGCCGGCAATTAAATTCCCAGCATTCCCGGCAACAATGAACACAAACGCATTTGGCATTTTCGCATTTTCCGATTTTCACATGCGTGCGATTTTCGTATGCAAAAATCACTTTGCGGTCGAGCCGGCATGTGTGCGTATATTGAATGTGTTTTTGGTTTCTGGCCCTCAGTTAACATCCCAATTCAGATCGAATTGAATGGTATAGGTTGGAATAGGATTGAATTGCTTTTCGTTATTCTATGTAAAATATGTATAGGAAAAGTTGACAACCAGGCAGCCGGCTGCTGCTCATTCAGAATGCAAGAATTCCTTTCTGTGGTCAGGGAATGTGAGGTTTTTGTTGCCTTTTATATTGAATTTGTTGTTGTTTTTTTTTTGTTGTGGGGGATTATGGCAAAACTGTTGGTTGCCAGTTAACATTGATGCTATTTTAGAGATCTCTAAGTGTAAATGTAAGGCTTCAATAACAGGGTTACAACAAGTGAGAAGATTTAAGATAAAAAGATTTGATGAAATCATTATTATAGCTAAATTTTGCCTTTAAATATAATTAAAATTTTTGTTTAAACTAACAAAGGGGAAATATTAATACACGAAAGATACAGATCCTTCATATCGATCTAATTTAATAAAAAACAAAACATATTTCAATCTAATTTTTTCAAAAATACTCACAAACATTGATTTCGAAACAAAGAAAATTCTTTTCCTGCAAACTTAGTCACTCTATAATTCAACAACCTCTTTGTTGAATTAATCCTGATATATAGAGCAATCTTTGCATTAGCACAGCAATATTTTCGAGTACTATATTGTTAATTCTCTAATGCCTTTTGCACATCTTTTGTATTTTCCCACACAATCTCTGGCCAAGAGCAAAAATTTTGGCTAGTTCCATTTATCACCATAAGATGGAACATGGAAACATGGAAACTGCTCCAAAGATTATGACAAATAACAATGGCCATTGGAGACAAGGGGGGAAGCCACAGACAATAACAGAAAACGCATTAAAGTTGAAGTCCAAAGAATGGACAACGCTAATTGTGGGGCACAATAAAGGCTGAAGCTGAAGCTGAGCTGAGGGAAGTTGGGGGTAAAATAAAAAATGAAAAAAAAAGATATAGAGAGGTTTTGATGTTAGTGGAGCAACAGACAGTAAAGACGGTGAAAACGGAGAAAAGAAAACAAACTTGGCTTTTAGCTTAGACAACAACCCAAAGCCAGAAGCATGACTTGTTTCATGTTTTTCCCCTTTTCAGGCTCTTTGTGAATTTTGGTTTTTTAAGTGCGAGAGACGGCGTTGAAAATTTGTACAAAAATAAATAAATTGCAGATACAAAAGAAAACAGCAGCAACAGCAGCAGCAGCAACATCAGCGGCAAACAATCTCTGACAGCAATTGCAAAACCGTGAGAACCATTTATGGGAGCTGCTGGCATGGCAAAGGAAAAATGCAAGAAAAACTTGCAACAAATGTTGGAAAATGCAATGTGACAAAGGGGGGAAAAATGGGTGGGGGAGGAGAAGGTACATACGTACACATATGGCCTGCTGTGGCACACATGTGCTGCTCCCCCTCTCTACCTCCTGCAACCTCTTTACAATAAATCATGCAACGCATTTGTCGCCCTGCAACGTATTTTTTCTTCTCTTTTTTTCTTTTTGGGGTATTTGCAGCATGTTGTTGCTGTTTCTGGCAGGCAAAATGCAAAAAAAAAAAAAAAAAAAAAAAAATTGTACAATTAAATTATTTACAATTTGCCAGGGCCAGATGCAGGACCAGGACCAGGGCCAGATGCCAGGCCACGCAGCAAGTGGCAAATTTTTAATTTGATTAAATAACGAAAACAACGCACGGACGAATGAGAAATGTCTCCTGCAGGCGTGCAGGAGCTGCTAGTCCAAGTCAACAGTTTTAAATATTTGAATTTGGAAAGCAAGAAGATAATAAATAAAAGTCTTTAATATCAAAAAGAATTGAAAATACTGAACAATATTTGCTGTTCTATTTGTATTGTCTTAGTTTTAATATAAGGGCATATAGATATATATTTTTATGGTAACATCAATTTAAAGTTTATATTATTTGACCTCTGATATTAAATTGAAATTCATTTTAAACAAATCTAAATAAAAGAATATTCCCTTTATTTATTATCAGTCTTTTAGAAACATTAAATATATATACCATTAAGATTACACAACTATATGCTCATCCTCTTGAGAAAAAGAGTTAATTAAAATTAGACAAGTGCTTGGGAAATGTGGCAGACTGCGATGAAAATTCGCATAAAGGTGCCGTTCGACGTCGACGTCGTGCAATTTCACTAATTAAAAATGCATGATTCAAAAATAAGAACAACAACTGCAAATATCTATGTCTGCCGACGGATTTTGCCCTGGCAATTCTAGACGCGAGAGAGCAACCCACATTTTTCGTTGCTTCTTTTCTATGCAATTTGCGGATGGCTGCCAAGAAATAAAAAGGTGAACAGAAGAAAACAAAAAACACAAAAGCCCAAAGCCCAGGGCGCAGAAAAACAAAAGAAAAAGGTGTTTAGTTTTTGTATCTTTTTTTTTATATTTATTTTCCACACTCTGTCGCTCGATTGCATGGCAAAGTTGTTGCTTATTTTCCTCGGGTTTCCCGTTTTCATTTTTTCATAAATTAATTAACTGCATCACGACTTTGGACGCGACTGCAAATAATGCAACTGGAACTGTGACTCTGACTCTGACTCAGACCCAGAGACCGACTGTGACTTTCCGCATGAAACTAATAATAAGCCAAAGTTAATTAGAGACGCAGGAGGAAAATATCAGAAATACTCAAATAACAATGGAAACTATGGCTATATGGTGCTAATGGCCTTGCTCTACTCCCAGCCAAAGGGCGCCACAAGATTGCTTTCTGGCTTTTGGCATTAATTGCTTCTTTGTCTATAAGTTCTGATATATGTATCTACCTTTACTAATAAACATTTATTCCATTTGCTCATTAATAAATAATTGCCTTTATAAGAGATTTATGCGATGAGGAGATGGTTGAATTATAAGGCTTTAAATTGCGTTAATAAAATTATGCAAAAAGAGAGAGAAAGAACAAGTTTTAAAATATATATTGTTTTAATGACTTTCTTGTGGTTTAATTAATTTAAATCCATTTATAATTTATGTGCTATAAAAAGGTAATTTCACAGCCCATTTAAGACCTCTTAAAGCTTTCTTTAAATATTAATTTCCCACCTATCCTATTTCTTAATCTGCCTTACCTCAACCTACCACAAAATCATACCCTGTTTTTTTAGGCCTAATTAAACCATATCAGTTGTATGTCGAGGAGACTCATGTTCGGTTTCAATTTAATGCCAAGTCAGTTGACATTATATCGCTGTTTTTTGCGGCTGTCGGTGCTTTATCCATTTTATATTTTTTTCTACCTTTTTCGCCACTTGATTTGCATTGCGCTTCAAATTTATTCACATCTGCGCGCCAGTTGAAAAAAAATCGCATAAATCATGCTAATCTATAACTATCGATCAAGAGACCGACAATAACAAAACGACGACAGCCTTAGTCTGTCGGCGCCGCACAAAAGTGTCTTGGGAATTTATTGCCCGAGTCCTTGTGTTTGCTAGCAGAGAAAAAAAAATATATAAAGAAAATCTCAGAAAATGTGCAGAATTTACATTTACAAAATATTTATTCCCTCACATATACGTCTCTCTCTCTATCTGGCAGTGCTTTATATCGCGTAAAAGCCAAAAAGTGCGCAATTATTCATGAGATCTAAGGAGATCGGTGAAGGGAGATGGATGATGAGATGGCTCGACCAGGTAGCCCGGATTTTTCTCATTTTCCTCCCCGACTGCTGCCAGCTGTTTTGGCTTTAATTCGCTTTCTTTGTCTGGCTGGGAGCTGTGCTGTATCTGCCATAAATTGTCGCCATCTAAACACATTTTTGGCCTTTTTGCCAATTTTCAGCTACACATCGTGTAAAGTGCCCCCCGCCATTGCATTGGTCGCACTGTCGCCTTATCTGCACCTGTCGCTGCCTTTCAATTGCACCAGGATGAGGATGAGGGTAAGGGTACGGGAACGGGTACAGGAACGGGCTATGGGTATAAAAATAAAATCCAACAACAGCCGAATTTATAATTAAATCGATGCCTGGGCAAAATCCAAAGCTGTATATCAGCTTTTTTGGTCGTGTGGGGAATAAGGCTAAAGATATAAATGACAGCTTTGCCAGCGTTGAACACGTGCTTGGGGGAGTGGGACCCAGTTCGGCAGTTCCTCCACCACCTCATCCTCCTCCCATCTACTTCTGGCCAAGATCTCTCGAGTGGCACAAACCTCTCATCGCATCTTAACTCAAACTCAAACAGAAACAACAACATCCGACACTATGGATTTGCGTGACAGCCTTTTCTGGCTCATTGTGACTGCTGTGGCTGGCTGGCTGGCTAATGTTGTTGAATAATAGTTTTTAATGGCTGTTGACTGTTATTAAATAAATAAGCAGCTATTTAGTGTCGGTTTTTTCTAGCTCTTTGCTTAATGCCGCTTTTATCTTGAGTAGTTCGGCGACTGACATGAATCACTGTCTCACCGGCAAAGAAGCTGCAGTTGAATGGCGCAAACAATATCTTTTGTTGGCTTATCATTTGGGTTTTTGGTAATAATAATGGAGACCTAAAACCTGAGTAAAGTGGCATCTTCTATACACTTTAAGAGGTGTCGAGTTTGGAATAAATTTTATAGAAAGCATAACAATATATAAATCTCTTAAATGAAAATATGAATATGTAATAAATTCTCTAAAAGAAAAAAATGCACAATTTAAACCTAATAAAAACCATTAACACCTGATTTAAATTAATTTAATTGAATATTTTTGTTTTTTTATTGCTTTAATTTTCTATTAAAAAATCTATCCCCACTGGGTGTTTATATTGGAAAATTGCTATCAAAACATTTCCCTTGATTAAAACGCTCTTGGCCCCGATTTGCGGTTAATATTGTCCAGGCAAATATATATTTTAATATTTATTTTTTTAAACTTGTCATCTTTTTTTCCAACTGGTTTAACTCGTTGGCTCTGCAGGCTATTTTGTCAACGATATATCCTACCTACACACCATGCTATATATATGATATATCCATTTGCACATAATGTGTGCCCGCTTTTGTATTTTTTGTGTTGTGTGTGCAATGAAAACAATTTATAAATTGATGTATTTTATTTGCCTTTTGCTTTTTTATTACTCATATCTGGAAGCCGTAATGATTGTTTAATAGCCGATGCCGTCTCCTCCTTTTTAATGGCCTTGTATTTTATATATCTCTACGAATGTATATATATTTCACTGACTCCTACTTTTCTCCCCTTGTGCTCCTCCTCTTTAATTTACCTTAAATGCGATGGCATAATGCGAGACGTGGCGCGTATTTAATTTTAATTTGCATACAAAATGCACGCGTTAATTTATAATTTTTTACGTTATTGTTTGCTCCTCGCTGGCCCAGGTTACCTTTTATTGTTTATTCGCGCTCTCCGCTTTATTGATTTTTGTGCGAATTGAAAAAGAGGTCTATAAATATTTAAGATGACAGAAGTCAATGGTGTGCACAAAAGCGTTCATATTTTAATAGACATTTGCCCTCGAAGCGAAGATGGAGAGAAGCGGAGTGTTGTGGGTGGAGACGAAAATGCGAGTTGAATAGCCCACTTTGAGGGCGGTCGATGTCACTGCGTTGGAGTGACTCTTAGGGATTGTTTTCAATCAGATATGTCTGTTCGGTTTAGCATTCAAAGAAATTATCCCCATATCTCTGGCAGTGACAGTTTTCAAGCACTAATAAAATAAAGGATATCGAGAGCGAAAAGCTAGAGAATTTGTAGTTTAAATGAATTAGTGAGTTATGTTTTTAGATACATTAAATATTTCTTTAATCAAGCTAAAGGCCTATTGGTTTTATAACTTCTTGAATATATAATTAAGAAATCGTTTCTCAATTAACTTTTCATAAGAAATTTCCTTAAAATTCCCAACTGCTCTCCAATATGTTGAGATTAACCTCATTTTTCACAAGAAAATCTTAACTCTGTTAAATATAAAAATATTTAAACCCCAAACTTGAATTTTAAAGTCTTAATTTTTGTACTTAATTTAACATTTTTCCTTTAACTTACCTTTCCTTGCATAATCAGCCTTATTGTGAGTGTCACCGATGGATCCTCGTGTTTAATGGACGCACCGCCCGCACTGCTGCTCGTGTTATTGTCCTCCATGGTATCTATTTTGCTGCCTTTGTGTTAACGCGGTTGAGATGAAAATGTATCTGGGATGTGACCGGGCTCAGTGAGATCGGTCAGTATCTCAGCAGTAGCTCCTCCCTTTTGTTCTGTCTTTTGAGTATGTTGCAAGTGGGTAAAGGGGGCGGCACGGCACACCTTGCGTTTATGTTGTAAATATATATATATATATATCCTTTGCTATATATCAATCATAGATGATCGATACATATACTATACATATATATATATAGAGATTTTTTGGCTATCTGTATTGTTTGTATGCTTTTCTAGATCAAAACTAAATTGGTGGTGTCTTTTGCTAGTCGTAACTACGTTTGTTGGCTTTAAGCTCGCTGCGTTCTTATGGCCGCCTTGTGTTGTTATTTTTTCTCTTTTTATTATTTTATAAAATGCAACAAATAATCACGGCTATGAAAATATTCCTTGTGTATGTTTTTTTTATTTATCCTTTTGTTTGTCTTCAGAGCTTTCGTAAATTTATTGTTGAGCAAGAATACTGTTGCTTAGCTGATGCATGTATATTTCTTGGGCTGCAATGAGATCGAAAGAGATATAGATATATAAATAATTACTATTGTGTAGAAGAGACATACATAAATTGTTTTAGAATTTTCATTTGCCATTTCTGGCCAATAAATAATTCAATTAGTCAAATTAGTTTTATGCACAAAATGCCGGCAAGGCATTTAATCACATTCCCATTGCAGAGTTCACGACTTCCGGCACTTTTGGCACAACAATGGGAGGGGGGGACCCCAGACCGACCTCGTTCATCCATCATCCCACATCCACATTCACATTTTTCTGGCAGAGAGTTGCAGTCCCCTGTCCTGGGCCTGTTTGTAATTTTGATATGAAATTTTTCCTCCTTTCCTTTTTTTTGTTGAACCTGCGCCAAGTTTTTCTGCATATTCCAAACGTACTGCGTATATATATATAAATTTCTGTATATATAATATTGATGTACTCCTGTTGGGGCATTTCTTACGCTCGAAATCACTTCATGTGCAATTTAGTACAGATATCCCCAGTACACACATCCCCGCCTTCCGCCTCCATCCATCCCAGCCTCCTTTTTGCGCAAGAAATTCCCAGCATAACTCAATGTATTCGCTGTACATAGGCATATGTACGGGATATGTACAAATGTTGCCAGCAGCATCGGCAGCAGACATTCATTCCCGCGGGGGGCCCACGAAAAAAAAAAATATTTTTGCTCAGCGACCGACCAACGCGATGACTGCGAAAAGCTTCCTGTCATTTCCCATTTCCCCAGCAGCTCCTCCATGGAACTCGGTCCTCGCAGTCGACTTGCTTATGAAATTATGCGCACTAATTCCCCATGTAACACTGGCTCTCAGCTCACCTAGACAGAAAAAGCCAGAGACCGCGAGGAATACAACTCCAAAGCTTTAGAATCTACGTCCTTTTTTGTGTCTTCAGTCCCCCCAAAAAATGCGCATAATTTGTGAGATTCTGCTGCACTTAACTTTTGACAGGATAACTATGGTGGTGGAGAGAAAATAGAATAAATACATATGAAAGCTTCCAGCTGGACCCTGGTCATGCCTAATTTAAATGAAAGTCCTGTTAAAGACTAAAACAGAAGAAAAACCAGTACAATGATGATTAAAAGCAGACAAAATTAGGAGATATAAATTGCAAATTGAAGATAACTTATCTGAAAAACTTATGAAAAATTCTTTTCTTATATTGTTAACAAAATAAAATTATATTTATTACTGTTTATTAAATTATTAAATATATACCCATTCAATGATGATGCTAAAACCCACCATAAAACGATTCTAAGAAGATTTAAATTTATATCAAAATTCCCAGAAAATATTATAATATTTCATACAGCATAAAAGCGATTTGTGATCTATTGTCAGGAGACTGGAATCAAATTTGCTACGACTCTCATGCATAAACGCGGGATTTACATTTCCGCTAGAACCCTTTGAAGGAGCTCTCTCAGTAGTCCAGCAAGCCGCCCGCATCAAAGATGAAAGTAAATTAGAAATTACAATTCTGGCTCGCATGAATGTCGCCCCCTTTTGGTCCTTTACTCCATAGAGACCACTTTTGCCAGGCAATATGTAAATTGCACCTACAGGTATGACAATGGTAGCGCCGCCCTGGGAAGCCAGTCAGTGGTTGAGTGAGGAGATGTTGATACCTATTCCATGCCATCCTATCCTATCCTTCCTCCACTTCCATTTCAACCGCCAGAGCCATGTTAATATCTATTGCTTGGCACGGGGGAACGCCCGCAGCGATGTCTTAAGGTGGCACAACGGGGAATACCGCAAGAGAAGGTGCTGGAGCAGGAGCAGGAGCAGGAACCGAAGCCCAGCAGGAGCTGGCAGGACAACAATGACAGCCGCTCTGGCAGTTGTGGCCACATACAATGGAATGGAATGGATTGGTGTGGGAATGGAGATGGGATGGGATTCCAGGGGAGATTGTGGCAGGAAAGTGTCTGAAGCAAGTGCAATGAAATAATAAGTTCCGTTGCAAGAAATGTGCATTCTTTGCATTGCCCCAGACAGGATGAGCTAAAGAAAAATGAAGATGTCTCGGCAGCTTCTTTCCTCTTTTTCGTCTCTCTCTCTCTCTTAACTTAACTCATTATCAATCATACGCACTGTATGACGGACAAACTCTGGCTTCGACTCTGACTTCAACTTCATCCTTGGTTTTTAATGACTTTTTCTTGCTGAAGATGGAGATGGAGTGAATGAGGTACTAGCATAACTAGTTTTCTTTTAATTAACTCGACATATAAATGCCAATGTCTGTAATGGCAGAAAAAAACCAGTTTGCTTTCTAATTTTCTTGCTTGGCTTTCCACACGCAGACACATGGGGGGCGGCGGGGGGAGCAGTGTGTGTGGTGTGTGTGTACACAAAGATTTCTAATTTCCTGCAAGGCAAAGGAGAGACAATGCCACAAATCACAAAAGAATCTGCACTCATCCTTCTGCTGATGTTTCTGTGTTTTCTTTGGCAACTTCATCAAAGTTGGCAAATGGGAGTTACCCAGAGAACATCATCAGCTCTCCTCAGTCTCGTTTCCAAAACTCATTTCCATACTCAGTAGAGTCACTACTACTCTTGGCGTTGTTTCAATCAAAATTTTTGCAAGGACGGGATGGCGGCAGGTTATGGTTTAATAAAAGGAAATACCAACCAACCAACCAACCAGCCGTAGTCTACTTTTGGGGCAACCATAACAGGAAGATTTCTCCTAGGCAAGGCACCTTTTGCCAACTTTTTCAATTCAATTTTGGCCACAACAAGAACAACAAAAAAAGGAAAGAAATAAGGGAGAAAAAAAAAACAAATACAGAGACACAATAAATGCTAAATGCTGAACGTGACACACACATGCCTCAAAAGTGCTGTCATGTGCTCAGCGATGAGTTGGAGAAATGGAGAATCCCTTTTTCTCAAGAGGAGGAGGGACAACTTTTGTTGACGCCGTTGACTTTATACGTCAATTTCATCGCTGTCGTGAGGAGTTTTCGTTTCGTTTATGGCAGCCCAGGGAAAATGCGAAAAGAGAGGCTGAGGCTGGCTGGCGGCTGGCAGGCGGCTCTGTGGCAGGGGCTCAAAACAAACATCAGCGGCAGACAGAGGAGGCTTTCGCCCCTGTCTTTTCTAGTCACCAGCCTCGGCCTCAGTCTCAGTCTCCGCCTCAGCCTCAGCCTCAGCCTCAGCTAGCTCCCATGTCAAGTTGTCGTCGGTGGCAGCGTTGTTGTGGCAAAGTCAACCGCATCATCATCATCACCAGCCACCATCAACATCATCACCCTCCCCATCGTCGCCTTCATCTCCTGCCTTCAACAACATTTATGTTACACAGCTTCACCTTGACTGCAGGTCGATTTTTTTCACATCTCTGAAGTATATTTTCTGTTCAGAGCAGAGGTTCTAGCTTTTTTCATGAGTTTTTAGCAACAAATTTCTCATTATTATAGCATAAACTTATGGATTTCCAATTAATCTAGCCATTATAATCAATATAAAGCTATAAAACCTATTGATTTCTAGGAATTTTAAAGGAATATTGGTGAAACAATCATAAAGCGTTCCAGTTTCAAAAGTTTGTAAAATATGTAAGGTTTTTAAACATGAAAATTATTTTTCGAAGCTAAACAATTTCATAAATCTCCCAAGTTTTTGGGTTTATAAAAACCCTAGAGTGTACACAATCCCCAGAGATATAGCCCTTGAAACATCGTCGCACAACTCCTTGATGTAGAATTAATTTTTAAAATTAATTATGCACATGTGCAGCTGCCGCTGTCCTATCAAGGGGGGTGGTGATGGAGTTATGGGAGGTTCGGTTTTGTTTGTGTGTCTCTGTAAAGGTAGAGTAGCCCGGAGGCTGCGACAGCAAAGAGAAAACTCATTAAATTGCATAATTATGTGTACACACACACGGCCTGCCTCTCCGCCTGCCTGCGAGCCAGCCAGCCTTCGTTCCTTACAAAAACTTGTGTCGTCTCTTGTAATAATATTAATATTAATAACGTAAAATACTCAAACAAACTTGCGAGTCGAAAGTGGTCAAGGGTTTCTCTGGACTCCTAAAGCTTTCAGATCCTTTTGCGTTCAAGATGGGGCCAGAGTCCCTTGGCTGCACTTAATAACATTTCGGTCATGATTTCCGCTCCTCGTCAGGTCGTCATAATTTGATTTATGGTGCGGTTGATGCCACTCACACACACTCACACAGTGATGGAGGAACTTTAAAGGATTTCTTCTTTGCCTCTCACGAGTCCTTGCCGCGGGCCCTGCTCAAACTCAAAGTTATGTTCTGGCCATTCCCAGCAGCCGCAACTAAGTGTTGCAGAAATATTTAATTGGCCGAAAGAGGGAAAGGAAACAGAGTTCGGGGCAAAATTATATAGCATACTTATGTGAAAAAGGGGTTGGAGTGAGCAAATGCCGGTGCGAGTGCCATATTAATTTGTGTCAAATAAGTAAAACGCAATTAAACGCACATGTCATCGCTTGGGTAAATGGCCAATAACCAAGCCGGTGAAATGGGAAAGAAAGTGGGGTGTCAAGGGAGGCACACAGCAGCATCCCTGTTGCCATGAAATCGATACACACACACACACACCCAAGTTGAGCCAAGCTCCACCGTCTTACAATAACAACTATAACCATAACTGAACTGTGAAGCAGTTGGGAATCCCTTAATATGATGACCTATTAAAATTACTCTTACCCCCCACACAGAGCCGGCAAAACAATCTTTTCCATGCCTATTACAGCATTTCTATAGATGTTATTCCTATAGTTTTCCATTCCAGCATGAAATTCTGTTTCCCTTTCTCTCTCTCTATATATATTAATGGTAAAATGATATTCCCTGCCAGTGAGTTTCGCTATGATAAAGCAATTATTGGCCATCAACAATGGGGGGGAGACGAGGCCTGGTTAGAGGTGAGTACGTGAGCCGTCGTCGTCGTCGTCGTGAGTGGGTTACATTATGTTACAGCCTTTGATTGTCACGTGGCTGTCACTTCCACTCGAGAGAAATCCCCCAATTTAATTTCCAATTACTTTGGCTTAGGCCAGGCTCTACTCATCTAAGCTCTCTCTTTCCCCTTCATATCGGGCCCGGGATTTACATATTTTTGGGAGGGACAACAGCATCACCAGCATCACCAGCATCTCCTCATGTCATTCCATTTTAATGACTTCAACTAAACTGCTGGATTAATAAATAAGTCTTCTCTATGCTAGTAAATTATAAATTTCCTCTCAAATAAACCCAAAATGCATTCTACAAAAAGGTTGTCACAAGCGGCTTTCACTTGGATTTGATTAGCAGACGGAAAACTCGGAATATTTGCGGCTGCCTTTGATTATGTTTGTTTTTTTTTGGCTGACCCAGTCATCAGTTTTGGGACACTCTAATTAAATGTCACTTCATATTGCCTGACATTTAAGTATCAAAATAAATATATATATATTTGTATATGTGTGGGTTTCGCTTCTGGCTGTGTCATATATATCAACATATCGCTTTGTCTTTTCCTTTGACAAAACACATGTCCACATGGCCATCATCATCATCATCATCTGCAGGAGGATGGATGATAAAGGCTGATGCTGCCACTGCCGCTGCCGGCCAGGATGAAAGAAGAGATGGGGGGGAATAAAAAAAAGTTGCAAGGAAAAACCTGTGCCAACATTTTTGTCACTCTTGTCATTGTTTTCTACATTGTCTCCCTGTGTGTATCGTCCTTTCAGTCATTTGTGTATGGCTGTGACATAATCCTTAATCCTTCTACTTTATTGTGCATTTACATTTCCATTCTGCCAGTCCAGGTCCAAATCATTTCGAGCTCCTCCTCCTGTCTCTTCCCCCCTCTTCAACATTTAAACTGTCTGTCCTAGGTCCTCAGGTCCCCTGTCACATTTCGACTCTTTGTTGTGGCAGCGCCACCATACGCACAGTGTCAGCAAAAAGTTTACCAACAAACAGGCTGTTCGTTCGCTAGCTCGGCATCCTGATAATAACTTTAATGAGGCCACTGCAGCTAAATTGTCCGCAATTCATGTTTATAATTTGACTTTTTGGACGGATTTCGGGTGCGGTTCCATATTTTAGGGATTTGGTGACCTGACAATAACTATTTCCCAGTTAAAAAGCTTGTGTGCTGAAATTGTGGAATGCTTACGAAGAGAAATTTTGGTAATTAATTTAAAAACTTTACTAGTTTTGAGTGATTAAATATGTTTAAATCATTTTAGTTGGAATAAACAAAGAAAATTAGAGTAGCAATTATGCTTTGTGACTTTAAGGAATATACTTTTTACTAATCTTTATTAAAAGTTTAATGAGTATTCATGAAAAAGTCTTAAATTAATTTCTTTATAGGTTCTTTTTTTAGTGGAAATATTATCTATTTTACTACCTAAAATGTTTACTTTTGCACAATATATCCTAAATAATTTAATAAAACATAAACATAAATATATTTTCCGCTTAAACTCTTCATAGATTTTCTGATTTTCCCTTTAGAATTTTTCATTAAGTTTTCCTGCCGTTTCTCAGCGCCTCATTTAGCCCACTCGCTCACCTTAGACCCCGCCGTTAAGAAATCCCTCATTTCCGCAAAAAAAAAACTTCCTTCGCTTTCGCCCACCAACAACGCGGTCAATCACATGATGTTTCCATGGCTTTCTGCAAATTATCTGCCCGGTTCCGCCGCACTGCTGCCGTTGCTGCTGCCGTTGCTGCTGCTGGTGCTGCTACTGCTGCATCGTTCCGTTCTGTTGTCGTCGGTTGTCGCCTGCTAGGCACTAAGTATCTGCCAGATACATTTTCTTTGGCTGCAGATTTACGCTCTGCACCCTACACTAATTACAAATTGCAGCATGTAGCCTCCTCCTGCCACCGTCAGTGCCCAGTGCCTGCTTCCACACAGAGCAACGAATTCTCGCGTCTCATAAATTAAGTAGGCCACCCATAGACAAGTGAATGCAGGCAGACGCCATCGCCATCGCCTCCACAGGCCACCACATCCCTCCTCCACCCCCCACCAGCTCACCTGGTGCAGCTCAGCGGGCTTAGGTCCAAGATGGAGGCGCATCTTTATTAACGCCGACGACGTCAACGGGGCGAAACATTACAAATGTTGCCACGCAAAGGGAAAATAAAAAAAAAACACAGACGGGTAGAACATATGGACATGCACCTGTGTGTGGCAGGTACACCTGTCTTGAGACATCGTCATCGTCTGCTTGAAGAAATCTTATTAAAAAAAGGAGAAAAACTACAGAGAAACTAGGGAAAAACTTGGAGAAAAATTTAGAGAAAAATGTTGAAAAAAAACCTAAAGAAATATATAGAAGAGGAAAAAAACTCAACAACAACTGAGTAAAAATATGGCCTATGTTTGTTGTATTTTTTTTTTGTGTGTTTCTAGTTGTTGTTGCAGTAGCGGAAGACACCGTTGCAAGTCGCATAAATTACACTCCCCCTTTTTTCCGCTCTGCAACCTCTCCTCTTCAGGGGGCATTCGCCTTTTTAGCACCCAAAGATGATTATGCCAAAGCGTGAAATGCGATTTGCCGTGCCATCATCATCATTATCATTCATCTCCATCCTCATCATCATCATCATCATCAACAGACATCAGCCATCAAAGGCGGCGTTAATTTCTTAAACAAGATTCGTTTGCCATTGGACGGGAAAGAAAAAGAATTTTTGCTTTATCCATAATATAGGTGAAGTATAATGGAAATAGAATTGAAGTTGGCAAAAGAATAAAGAACTATTGAAACTATAAAAACTATAAACAACTTTTAATTGACGAGGATGAGTAGGGTTTAATGGCTGGTGAAGAAATGTAAAGAGTATTCAACTATAAAATACACTTTTTCATCAATGGATATTATTACACACAATTGTTTATTTATTATTTATTTATTATTATTATTCAAAGAGTTTCTTAATGATTTAATGTAATAAATTAAATACTCAAAGGTCTTTAAAGAAACCAATTTATTATAAATAATAAATGCAATGCCTATCAGCTTTCATATGACTTCATATATATTTCCTTAAATAATCTAATAAAAATATAAATCAGAATAAAATTTCTTACTATAAATAAAATTAAATTGAAATTCCTTTCTGGAAATATAACACCAATCAGCCCAGCAATCGACAAGGCAACCACAAGCAATCTTCAATCGGTGATTGCAAAACCACAATCAATTTGAGTTAAAGGGGAAATACCGCCCGAAACCCTTAGGCCGCCCCTTCAAGTCTGGTCATTAATTAGCTAATTGCATGTAACTGACCGATCTCGTTATCCTGGCGCTAATTAGAAGCACAACTTTGGCCCAGGAAACAGGATGTTGCATCTGAAATCCGTGTGCACAGCAGCCAGCCAGCAACTGAAATCGTTGTGCACACACCCACACACACCAAAGGGAAGCTGCAGAAATATGTTTTTTTTTTTTTTGTTTTGTTTTTGGCTCCCAAAATATCCGAACAAGCGGGAAGCATCTCAATCTCCCTCGGTTTGGACCAATCCATCTCCTCACCTTTGGTTACAAACATTTTGTCGGTCAAATGTCATCGGGATATATGGTACACTCTACTGTGGGGGCGTGGTCGAAAATGTTCAACTTTTTGCTGTCCACCAGCGTTAGTTTACATGGCAACTAACGGAAAAGCGGGTCGGAATGATGGGTGGTTGGGTGGTTGGTTGGAAATTTGAGGGACTGCGAGAATGAAAGCTTTTCATTCTCGGCTTTTATGCAACAGTGCACTTCGAAAAGTATCTGTCAGTACAAGTCTAACACACACAAACACACACACGCTGTCACTAGTAGGGTTTCGCAACAACAGAATCGAGAACATGAACCCAGTCAGCATATGAAAGTCGCTTTAAAAGGCATTAAAATTCATTTAGGTTGCCATCGCAAAGCCCCGGGGCCACAATCCCAAAGGGGGAAGACGGATGGGACGACGAAAGGATGGCATCGATATTGAAATTTATGCTACAGATTTAACTAATAATGCAGTTAAATCCTGTCAGACCAGACCAACTTGGAAGCGAAGCTGTAAGTAAAGCAATCACACGCTTCATAAGCCAAGGCAGACGCGACTTTGTTGCCTGCGGGGGCTGAGTGGGTGTAAGTCGGTGGGTGGTGAGGGCTGCTGACTGATTTAGTACTGGTTTAGGTGTAGGTGTAGCTACAAGGAGGGGGGGCTGGGGTTGGGTGTACAACAAACACAATTGAATAAGCGAGGCAATCAATCAAAATACAAAATCTATTAAGGAGCAGGAAGACGCAGACATTCGCCCCAAAGCAAGTTTCCTTGATGCTAAATACAGTGGAGCTAAAATGAAGATTTTAGGAAGCAATATAAACTTGGAAAGCATTAATTTGGTTAAATAAGAAGCTGTCAATATTGAATAATTCCCATAAAACCAACCCTAGCAAATTTTTAGAATATAAAATAGCAACGTTTGACACTTGAAACTTAACAAATTTTTTTCTCTTAAATTTTATATCGACTTAAGCATATTTGAATGATTTACAATAAAGTTTTCTATACCTTACTATCTTCTTTAATTAATAAATAATTTTTTGAATAAATCAAACAGAAAATAAAAGCAATATAACCATTTTTATAGCATAATTTTTCTTTCTAAAACAATATATAGTCGCAATCATTAATATAGTATATAATTAATAGATTTATAATTTGGATTAGGTAATAAAAATTTAATTTTTTATATACTGAATTTATCTGAATTTGCCATACAAAACTAATCAATGAATTTATTTACACACATTTTCTTAATAAATTTATATGGAATTGCAATAAAAAACAATTCATCATCTTTACACTCAATTCCAATTATAAAGCGTTAGAAAATCTCCTCCATTCATTTTGATCGAACGTCGGGGCTAATTTAAAATCGTTGCAGCGCCAACTAAATGACATAAATTAATAATTTCATCGCTTTTGTTAGCAAAGAGAGAGAGAGTGGAGTCCTCTTCACTGTCGCTCTGAAATGGAGTCTGAAACAAAGTGCTTTCAATTTTAATTTATTAATTTAATGATGGCCCAGGCAGGGCGCAAACGGAAGCTGCATGGGAGCTGTCGAAGCTGTCCGGGAGTCGAGGGAAAGAAATTGCCTTGCCAAAGCAAATTTTGAATTTTTAATTCAATAAAGCGACAAAAATGTTTGCCTATTGCCAAAGGAGCCCACTCGCTCGCTCGCTCTGGCTCTTGGGCAGGAGTTGTATGCCAGGAGGCAAGGATATTTAGCGCGACAGTCTTTGAGGCCATAAAATTTAAGGCTGCCCAAAAAGTTTTGGCTCTTGGCTATTTTTAGAGACAAAATATGGGCAGTACATTAAATTTTCCGGAGGGAAGGGCAGCGACGAGTGTGAGTCGAATTTCGGGGGCGGAGGCCAGGACAAACGATGTCCTGAGGGCACGGCGAAAGCGGCAAGTCATAATGCTTATTGGATTTGAGCTGGCCAGAAATATAATTATGGCTTAGCGAAATAAAAAAAAGAAACAGAATGAATGAAATCGGTGGGGAAAAGGAACGCTATGGCGGAAAAAGGAATTTCAATTAAAGCGGCTACAAAAATATATATCAGGATAAATGAATCAGTGCCTGGGCAAAGGAGAGCAATATAAATTCAGGATTTTTGTGTGTGTGTAGCGGCAAATAAAAATGTTTAAAAATTTAATTAAAAAACGCAGAGCATAAATAACAAATTGGGTTTTAATAAAGAGCACTTTTAGGAGCTCGGTCCCGGGCTTGGGCTCTTCACATAATGGGAAGCCTTGGCTGGCTGATGCCCACAGCCTTTGGGTTACCCTTTGTTGCCTTGCCCCTTTATTTATTTATATTTTTTTTTTTGCCCCCCCTTAACTGCTCTATATATATATAATGTATATATAGTACTTTCCTGTGCTAAAAGTTTGCTTTGCTTAATGAAACTTCAGCGAAACGCTTAAGGAAATGTTTGAAAAATGCCTTTGTTCGAAGTTTGCTTTTATTTTATTTTTATTTTTATTTTTTGTTGTATTCTTTTTGCCATGTTTGAAGAGCCCATAAAGCGCCAGAGGCCGGCATAAGATACAACGTTGAATGATACTTCTATGATTGATGGTCGGCAGAGACTCGACCAAGACTCCAAGACTCCAAGCTCTACTTGGTGGCTCAGTTTCGTTGCAAATTGGTAAACAAACAAAAGCTGGACACAAGAAGTCGCTGATGAAGTTGGCAGGCGAGAAAGAAATGTTTTTCAAGTGCCGTTCGGCGGCCTCGTTCAAAGCGGATAATCTACAAACGCAAACTCAATTTTTGGGACCAGAGAAATGAACGAAATTCCAATTCTTAAAGGGTAGCAAAGGCTGCATTTAGAAACCGTACAAAAGCAACTACTTCAGAAATACTTTTCTCTCTCGTGGAGCTTTTCCATGAAATTCATACATTTTTCCGGGCCAAAAAAAGCAACAAAAACATCAAAACAAATACCGCAAAAAGTTTGCTTACAGCAGAACAGCAGCACAGCGCACGGGGGAATACCCGAAAAACGTAAAATGGAAACCCAAACCAAACCAAACCAAAGCCCAACCCACACTCCAACACTCACAGCCTCTCCCCCCCCTCTGTGGCAGTTATGCAATATTTTTGTATAACAAAAATCACTTTTTGAAATAATTGCCAGAGCCAAAATGCTGGTAATGTGTGGGTAGCTGCCGTGGAAGCTGCTGAAAATATGCCAAGCCGAGCACTCCAATGGGAGATATACTATATAGTACACATACCTATATAGTTGAGGGTTAGTCAGAGCTAACAAGAGAGCTTATACCCTTAAAAAGGTACACTCATTGCATTCGAATGTCTAACGAGTAGCATATCCATTTAAATATAAAGTGTTTCCTCTTCCGTTTCAATTCATTTTCTAGAATTTTTAAACTAAATATTTGATTTGAAAACTAAAAAAAAATTCAATAAAATTTCGCATATAAAATGCACTCAACTGCAGAGAGCTGCACAAAATTTTTGGCTGCACTTGAGAGCATTTTTAATTCGTTTATACCAAAACTTTTAGAAAAGAGAGACACATCCCAGCCCGGGGAAACTTATGCTGCTTCACTGCCACACACACACACTCACACTCTAGTGGAATAAATAGCATTTAGTGCATATTTAGTACAAGCAACGACAACGTGAAAAAGCCAGGCCAAAAAAGCGAGGAGAGCGAAAGAAAGCAAAGCAAACCAGACCAGACCAGACCGGGCTAACAACACATACCTGCATGCTGCTGGCCAGCCCTCCTCCTGGCCACAACTGGCAGTTGTTAGCAAGAAAAATGCATCAATGCATGCTGAAGCGGGCAAAAAAAAAATATACAAGGAAAAAAATAGCGACTAGAAAGAAAAGAAGCCAAAGCAGCATAAAATGCATAGGAAAATATGTAGTAGAAAGGCGCGGAAAGCTGTGGGGGAAAATGGGGAGACAGCCAGCAGAAAATGGCCAAACATGTTCTATGAATAAACGGGAAACGAGGAACGGGGGTAGCCCAGGCAGGTTGGCCAGGAAAACTTGGCGTGCCTGTTTGCCATCAGAGCGAGCTCTCGGAGTCAAAGTTGTGGAACCTGCAGGTTTTTCCTTGCCTCCTCTTCACTTCATTCCGCACTTTTCCAGCAGTTTTCATTGCCACAGAGCTCGACTGGCTGGAAGTTGCAAACATGTTCTCCTGGTTCAAGTTGAGTTGCAGTCGCAATCTTCGGCAAAGATATCCGGATTGGTTGCCTCTGCCGCAGCACACATCAGTCGGTCATTCATTCATTCCAAACTCTCCTCGGTGGTCCCTCTTGGTTGCCGCAGAAAATCCTTCAAGGGTATTATGATGGGCACCCAACCAAGTCGAGAGCTTGGTTTTGGTTTGGTTTTCATTTGGTTTTGTTTCCTTTTTTCGTTATTGGCGGAGGTGGAAGTAGCTTACATGCACCAGATGAACCCGAGAGAACATGCAACGTGCAACAGCAATTAGAAAACAGGCTGCCTGACTCCCAGAAGAAACTCAAGAGTTTCCCGCAGCAATCCCCAAAAAAAAAACTTTCTCAAGTTGAACTTTAAGTTGCGGTTGCCTCCCAAAACTTCTTCTTGTCTAAGTTTTTGGGTGGCTGCAACTTTGAATGGGGTGCAACTACAACTGCTGCTGCTGCTGGATACAATTCTGGGGAATCTGCTGATATAATGAACTTTCAATCAATATGCAAGCAGAGCAAAAACCCATCAGAGTCAAAATCTCCCCACGGCTTTAGTTGTAGTTCACTTCATTTGTAGCGTGTTCGCGGCCAAAGTTGCTCATTGCGAAGCAGCTAATCTCTTCTTACCAATTTCAACAGAGGGGGAAAAAGCCTAGCCCAAAACTTGGTTAGATGTTGTATAGTCCTTTGAACACACTTTAACCAAAATATAACTTTTCTTTTCTACCGATCAAAATATGAAAGTTTGCTAAAGATTTTTTCAAGATGGAAATAAAACCGACTGCATCTTTCTTTTAGCAAAAAACAATCTAAAAAAAACGGACATATAATCCACTCTCGATTTATTTATAAGTTAATAAAATAGTAATGTCAAATCTGGATTTCTTTAATATTTAAAACCTAAAAGCATACATCTCATACCCTTCCCGAACCCCCCTTTTTCTCCTCCGCTAAATTGCAGTGCAGAAAATCGCAGCGAGAAACTTTAAAGAGGAATTTAATTATAGCCAAAGCTTGCCTTCTCTGTTTCCCAGCTCTTCTGTCTCTTTCACTTTATCTTTCTCTCTGGCTTGCTTATCTTGCTACCCCCCCTTCGAGGGAGTATGAAATAAAAATTAAAATCATCAGCGGCAAGCGAATGATGATGGGCTATGAGGACAAGCACTAGGGCCTCCATTCGATGAGGGGTATCCCCTTTGGGGTCCCAATACTACGCCTACGGTGCTTCTCCCATCTCTTTCTTCCCGTCTATAGCCCTCTCGCTTGCCTTCTATACTCCTCCTGACTCTGCTGCTGCTTCTGCGGCGGCTGCTGTCGGGTTTAATGAACGGAAATCTCTTGCAAATATTCAATTGCTATACAACTCTGAAGCGCAGACACAGTCGCAATATATACCCAGATATGTACACATCTGTATACGGAATGGAGTATGCCCGCTACAAGCATATATATCTCTATATATGTACGTATATATATAAATGCGAGTTTATATGCAGGAATACAGATACTCACTCATACTTGGGCGAGTGGAAGTCAACAGACAAAAGAGGCGCATGTCGACGTTGCCCATGTGCAATGTGCAATATGCAGTATGCAGTTTGCTATGAGCAATGGCAATGTGCGATATGCGTCCTCTGCCAAGTTGATAATGAAGTTCTCATACCGATAATGATGTTGCCCTACGGCCAAGATAGATAGAGGAGAGTAGCGAAACCAAGAAAGAGTGACTTCCAGAAGGGGGATAGCAAGATTTGCAGCGGATCATCCACTATCGGGGATTGCTAAAAGTATCTTACAAATTAAATCTATAAATGTGGATACCGATTTTTATGGCTAGTTTTTTTGTAAATTTATGATTTATGGTTTAAAGTTATTTTTGTTTATTGAAAGTATTAAGAAATATTAAAATATATAAATATATTTTTAAGGAAATTTATTATAAAGCTTTGTTAAATCCTTTTTATTAAACAAGCCTAACTTTTACTTATAATTTCCATGTTTTTGAGTTTATTAAATCCATATTTCTATGATTTAATTAAAGATTTTATCTTTCATTAACGATAAAAAATGCATTTCTATCAGTGGATAAACTTTGGTCAACTTTTAACCTTTTTAATGCGAAGATAAATGAGTTCTTCTTGAGTGAAACTTCTATATAAATGACTTAAAGACTATTGTTTATATTAAATCTTTCTGTTCAATCTAGTTAGCTTGCAACATATTTATAAACTCCACATTAAGAGGCTCGGCTGAGTCTATATAACCAGTTCCATAAACAATCGCTGCACAACTCCAACTGTAAAATACTCGCCTAATCCACCCAGATCTGCTGTCTTTAAGGCAGATAAACCCCTTGGTCCTAATGCCAAAACACATTTATAGGCTTCGGATGCTCGGATCCAACCATCCACCCACCCACCTCTGGCTCCACCCCGCACACACACACACACACAAACACACACATTTGCAATATTAATAATCTGCTTGCCATTGAAAGCCATACAAGGCGCGACTTCGTTGTACGTGTCAACATTCGACGTCGACTGCGACTGAGACTGAGGCAGCGACTGCATGCGCGACGGCGCATATAAATTTTGTGCTCTTTTTATTTTTTATTTTATTTCTTTTTTTTTTTTTTTTTTTGAGTGGTCTAGGAACTTTTGCGCCGTTGCGAGTGGCATGCAACCTAGCAGCAGCAGCAGCAGCAGCAACTACAAAACTCATTTGGCAGGCCCGGCAGAGATGGCAATGGTGGGGGGCGAGGGGAGTTGTGTTTCAGCACAAAGAGTAAGAGATCCAGAGCCGGCACAGTGGAGGCCATAACCATAAACAATCAGGTGTGGGAAACTTTTTGTGGTAAAAACTGGAATTGCGGCGTAATTCCCAATCGTAGCTAAATTATTTCTCTCCACACATTAAATTGTGTCAAGTCATGTGATGTGAAAGAAAGTTGAGAGAACTAGATCGGAATTATAAAATTATAAACTCGAGAAAATCAAGAATGAAATCTATGGGTAACAAAAAGCAACAAACTTTGCTTGAAATCTTAATTTCTAACAAGGAAACATTTAGTAAAAATGAATTTTTAATAAATTAAGAAATTATTATTATTCCTTTTTAAAAGATTTATCCGAAAATATATTTTTCTGCAAGCACTTTAATTTTACAAAAATATTTTGTAAATCCCACACCCACTGTAACCACAAAAATGCCTAGGCTTCTTGTGTCTAGTGGCAGGGAATACCGGACGGACGACTGCCTTCCCATTGGCCTTTGTCTGCTCCCCTTCGCCTGCCCCCCCCCCCACCACCAGTTTCGACGCCTCTTTGGATCCTGGTTACTCCACTCCTTGCTCCTCCTTCTCCTAACTCATTCCTCTCCTGGCGGCTTTTGCGTCGAGTGCACAACAAATATTGTCGCCGGCTAGGTCGGGAAATCAACGCACTAAGCTCACCGCCCTGCTCTATACTGCCCTCCCCCCTAAGGGGGGGCAATGCTTTCCTAACCCCTCCCTCCACCCATCACGTGAAAATGCCGGCGGGGACAGTGAGCGACAACAACACAAAGTAAATAGTAAACAAAAATAGTTGGCAGGCCAAAGTAAAAATGCAAAAAAAGGCAAAGCAGCAGCAGCGGCAGGGCAAAAACAAAGCGAAGCTAAAGCAAAATGCAAAGCAAAACGCATGGGCAAGTAAATAAAAATAGAATTTAAAATTAAATGCGAAACAGCATTTATCGTCTCTTGCTTTTTGTGGTTGAATTTCCATTTCTTTCAAGTTAAATTAAAGCTGCAAATTAAATACAGAAGGAAAGACAAGACAAAAGAACTGATCGCAAGTTAGTGAAGTTTTAAATGTAATATAATCATAAAATAAATACATTTCTCAAAAGGCTTTAATAAAAAGAACTGCCTTTAAGAAAATCATACTGTTCACAAATTAAAGAAACTATTATTTATTTAAATTTGAACCAGATTCCTTGATTTATATTTTATTTCCATGAAGTCCAATTTAAAATTACCATAAAAGTCACAACTGGATGACATTTTAAATTGAAAATTAAACATTTCATTTTCATTTCTAAATTCAAACTAACTTTTAAGTAATATATATTTCATATACCCTCAAATACCTCGTATTGAAAGAGCACACTTATACATAGGAGTTTACCTACTGATTAAATGACAGCAAAAACAACTTCGACTAGCCACCATAAATTGATAAGCAATCATCGGTTAGGGAGATTAATCAGCAATCAGAAAGTGGGAAAGGGAAAGGTGAACTACCATTGCGATAAATATGTAGTAATAGTGCCTCAAAACTGTTTCAATTATTACACTATTTAGCCAAGAAACACAAGGAAAATGGTATTCAATAACAAGCTTCTTAGCTTAAAAACAAGAAATATTTAAAGCAAGACAAAGAGAATTAAAATTCCACCTCAGAAGATAAATATTCATCACTTTAACAAAGCATTCTTAACATTGTTTAAATTCTAATTGTTCAAAAATAGTTTTACCATTTGTGAGTCTAAGCAAACTTGTAGAATAAAGTTTTATAATTGATCATAAAAATTACCGATAACAGGGGTACAAAAAGTTTCAATCAGAAACCGATCTTATCTGTAATACGACAAGTAATTATCTTAAATGGCTTGTTAAAAATAGAAAAAGAAAAAAATAAACAAAACATTCTTGGGGAAAAGAAGAACTAAACTTGAATAATTTTACTATTGAAGTTTAGAGTTTTTATGTTTAATGTAAAGAAAATTCTATTAAAAGACTTCTCTCATTTATTTTGTGAGAATATTTTTGAGAATATATATTTAGAAAATTATAAACAACATGTAAAAAATATAATAAAATTCCTAACAAATTTTCCTCCCCTCCTTATGAATTTATATGCCATTCTTTTCATATTAACCCAACCGATTTTATCATCCTGACAAAAGAATTATGCAAAAGAAGGTCAACTCGCTGTGACCTTGGGGAGAGCGATATGCTCCACATGGAGTTCACAGGGCAATTGTTAAGCCAGTATCCCTCCAACCACAACTCTCCTATTTTCCAACATTTTCACCCCATCTTCACATCGTCACAAAATGCAAAGTTATGCGAATCCAAAAAAAGAACAGAGCAAAGAACGGAACAGAAAAAAAAAGAGCAGATTAACAAATTGTGTGTACGTTAAAAATAAAATGAAATAAAATAAAAAATGCAGCAAAGCCAAAGGCACACAAACACACACAGAGGGGGCATGAAAAAAGCAGGCACAGCAAATCGCGGGCAATGAACGCTTGATATACGCAAAAAAAAAAAAGAAAATAAATAAATATAAGAAAAAACAGCAAGCAGCTGAAGAAGAGCAAGAGCGCCAAGTAGCCAACGGAACGAGAAGCGAAGAAAACACATAGGAGATACGACGATTTTCCAATGCACATGCACTTAACAAAAAACACTGTCAGACTAGACACAAGGCAAAAGGGAAGATAACAAAGTCAAAGGTCTTCATTTGAAGATTTATTTACAATCTCCAACTTTTTAAAGCAACTTTTATTTATCTACCATTTACTTTTAAAAACTGAATGGTTTAAATTAAGTTAACAAATTTATAAAGCCCCTCATTTTTATAGCATTTATGCTCAATCTATCTAGATGTTATTATTAAATTATCTCAAACATATTTTCAGATAGAATTTCCTACTTATTTCAAATAGAAACTAAGTGAAAATGGTAAGAGAAAAATCATATTTAGGCATTTCCTATAAGATTTTGAATGATTCCATAAAGAAAAGAGGTATTAAGGTGTTATCACTATAATTTCCAGTGCAAGCTGGATAAGAAGCAGCCAAGTTAAACATTTGATTGAGCTTGCCCATAGAGAACAATGGCAATAAAAGCAAAATCCAAGCAAAAGGAGGAGAATGAACTTTTTTCCATTGCTTACACATTTGAAATGCACATAATTTAGCTTAGAACACACAAAGATACAAAGAGCAAGAGAGAGGCATAGAGAGAGGTGCTAATGTTCCACTTGGCGTATGAGTAATATCTCTCGCCGCTTGGAAAACTGGTTTGCAACTAAACAAAACAATAAAAAAAAAACAAAGGTTCAATGCGGAAAATATCACAGTTCAAGCGGCAAGCGGTGCCCCAAGTCTGGCTGAAGGTCTTTGGGCTGCACTATATTTTCACTATTTTCTTGGCTTCCAATTACCTTGTCACAAAAACAACTTGGAAGACACGTAAACCGAGCCCTTAACTAATGCACATTGCACTCCCTCTATGTCTATCCCTGGCTTTGGAAAAGTCAAACTATCAATTACAATTATGTGCACAGACGAGAGACAACAATGCACACTCACTGGCAAATAGATACTCGATACTCGCAGATACATCCACTTACTCGCCCAGATAGATACTAGATAGATACTGCAACCAGCAATTGCAACGGCAGCACCAACAAAAACAGCAGCAAACAATTAGCCAAAAGTCAGCAGAGCACAAAAGCCTTAAACTCAAAACTAAATCGAAAGAGCGACCGAAAGGGATAGATAAACAGAGAGAAATAGAGAAAGATAGACATAAATAGTAGAGAGAGAAAGATACCATACTCATGTGCCAATTTTGAAAAACGAGATACTTGGATAATCGGCTTGAGGGGGAAGAAGAGGGGGGCTTAAGGGTTCAATACGGCCAGCTGACCCAAGCCACCAAATTGAGGGCTGGGAATTTGGCTTCAAGATGACTAAGCAGGTCACAAGCTGCGAGGAAAGTTGATTATTATTGCCCGCCGGATATATAAAGATACAAATGTAGAGGCAAATCGTTTAAATTGAACTGTAACCCTTGAGTAATAAATCAATTTTAAATTCCAAGATAATTTTTTAATAAATATTAAATTGACTTGGTTTAAAGAAACTATTAGTTTTTTAAATATTAACATATATGTTCCTGCCTTTACCTATTCCCATTCATTTTATATTAAAAGTAAAATCATTTGCTGCTGTAAAATAAAGAACATTGCCCCTTGTTTGATCCTCTATAAACTTCGTACATCCATATGTACATATACGTATAACCTTCGACGCTCTGAGCATACAACAGTTTTTCTTCAATATTATTAACAAGCTCAACAAGAGCGAAAGAGAGCGAGAAGGAAGCTTGGGATAGGTGTTACCTACAATTACGCTTGAATGCATCTATAAGATATTGTATCTACAGAGTGCATGTGCCGCCTGTGGGCTGTATCTATGTACATATATCTGCAAAGCTTTTGTGTGTGTGTGTGTGTGTGCACGCTCTCCGTGTATCTATTTAGATGACTCTTCGCCTGTTCAAAGTATCTGAGAAACCGGACGAAACGCAGATGCATCCTCACAGCCAAGTCTATGCAAACGACAGGCAGCCGCAGCACCAGCAGCAGAATGTGGCAAACTTTACCTCCCTCTGCCTTTTGGCACACTGATAAGATAAGAACGGCTGCTGACACATCCCCACTTCCATTCTCGTCTAGCAAAAAAACATTGACAACTTTTCTATTAACGGTCCGCACGACGACTCCGACTCCGACTCCGAATGCGAAAAGCAAAGGCAAAGTATCTATCTCGGTTTCGTTTTGTATCTACACAAAGAAATCGCTGTGAAGAGGCTGTGTAAAATGCAATGAGGCGGCACAACGTTGCTGCAAAAGTCTGCAATTGATTGCAGCAAAAGTTAAGTAGATTATGATGGAAAAGTTTGAGGCGGGGCAAGACGAGCTGGTGGCTCTCGGCCATGATACGAGTTTATTTTTTTTTTTCATTTTTTGCCACTGGATAACCACGAGAGCTGGGAAAACTTTTCTTGAATCAAACAAAAAAAAAAGTGGGAAACTGTGACGCAGAGCTGCAGGAATAACTAGTTTTTCCCCGATTTTCAACAATTTCTCTGTTACTTATTTGTCAGCCATCAAACTTATGCGCTCTTAAAATCTGAACTGAATGGAAAAAAGAAATCCGCAGTGGAAAATAAGCAACTTCCTCTCTTTATATATCTCTCTCTCTGGGCCGGAAATTGTTAACCCCCCCTAAAGTCAGTCCATCATAAACCTGATTGTTCCAATATTGATTCCGCGATGCTTATTATTATTATTATTAACCGCCAAGACTTTGTTGCCAAAAGTTCAGTAAACTTTAGTAGCCCAGATAGAAAAAGTGTGTAAAATCAAAGATATATTATTTGAAATGGAACAGAAAAATCTAATCAGTTTCCGGATATAATTAAAACTCTTTCGATCAGTATCGTATTATTATAGTACATGCCCATTATCACATGCTGCCTCTATTAAGGTAATCCTTTGGTCATTTATCTCTCTGTCCAATCCAATAACCATTATTTTCCCCCATGATTAATCCCAAACTGTTGATGGCCAAATCACTTGCTAGCCAACTAGACTGATGAATGCCGTAATTACTAAAACATCTGTGCTACTGGAAAGCAGTTCATTCCGAGAAATCTATTCCCAGCCAGACGTTTTATGGACGGGGTAAAAATTCTTACATGACACGAGAGGAGATGTTTTTTTCCTTAAAATTCGTTCAACAATATATATTCAATGTATGGATAAACACGTACCTGAAACGAGAGAGAAAAACAGAAATATAGTAAGTAAATATGTGTGTTTTTAAGTAACAGTAAAAATACATAAATATCATATGTTTGTATTTAAATAAATAAATCAAAATCTTCTCTTCCACCGGAAACATTTGCATATATGAAATGCAACGAAGCACAAACTTCCAATTCACTGGCACAAACTAAGGCGAAGTGAATAAATTCTAGTTGTAGTTGAAGGAAAACTAAATGAGCTACGGAAAGTATTTTTAAGATAAACAAACTTTGCCGCTAAAAGACGAATTTATTGGAATTTTTTGTATGCGGTTCGTTGGGTTACTTGAGCTTCGAACGACGGACCAGCTGTTGGAAAACACATTGTGAATGTTTAGATTGGGCCAGGAAACGGAAAATTACTCCTAGCACACTACCAAATAGTGCGTATATTAAAGCCAAAATTAGCTTAAATTTGGATGAACTTTATGTTCAAAACATTAAACGTATTAAAATATACTTTACGGTAGACAAAGTTGAATTATATAGATAGCATAAAAGGAAAATTTTTATATTGAGTCAAGTTCTCCTTCTTAAACCTCAAAATCTTGATTTTCAGCTATTTAAAATAATTCTGAAACTCAATATTAATAGCCTTGACCTATCAGTTGTCCTATCGTTATTTTGTCAGCTCTCTTTCGTATAACATTATTATTGATTTAATCTTCTTAAATCAAGAAAACTGCAAATATCAGGTGGATTTGCTCGTTTCTATGCTGATTTTATGGAACCACTATCTCGTATACCCTTGAACCGGACAGGGTATATGCATTTTCCCACCAGTATTCGCATGATTATAAGGCGATTTATGGCATAATCCGATGTTGTCTCATATTCGCTTAGTTAATTAAGCCTCACCTCGTCTTCTGGTTCGAGACATTTTGACGTCATGAAACGGAACTGGTACCGGTGGTAACCCCTAAAAACACACAGATGTTAAAAACTAAAGTAAACCAGCTCAGCAGGTAGCTAGTCATTCCGTCAGTCAGTCAGTTAGTCAGTCAGTTAGTGTGTCCATCATTTGGTCAAATGGGCCAAGCCGCAGAAGCAGCAGCTAATCAAAGACAACTCCAAAAATTAAAACCGGACACAACTTTGTCTGGGGCTTCTTAATTGCTTGGGCAAACTTTTATTTGGCAGCCATCTCTCGCATGTCAAGCATAAATAGAGAATTATGGTGGAGAAATGCTCATGTGGGTCAGCTGCTAAGTCAAAGAGAAATAAACAAAAAATGAAATGAAATGAATGTGCACATCATTTTTGGGGCTATATAAAATAATAATTTAAAAATCGCATGTCTGACAGAATTTTTGACAAATTGTTGCCCCCGCGCACAATCTGAAAAAAGTTAATGAACTTGCCAGAGAGTCCGCGAGTCCGAGGCAGAGAGCAAAATCCCAAGAGCTAATGATAATGCCATAACGCACACACGGGGCACACACACGCAGAGTCTGCCTCAGATACAGATACTGAGATACGGATACAGCGTGAAGTATATAAAAAATAGCGCGTGCTGCCTCTCGCATAAAAAGATTTATCATCTAAAACTGACTATGAATGAAAATGCCGACACATAAACAAAACCAAAAACCAACAACTAAGGCACACACACACACAGTTTAGTTTACTTGATCAAAAGCGAAAAAAGCAACAGCGAAAAACAGAAAAACATTTAAAACCAAATAAACAGAAACAGAAGGCGTTTTTAGAGAGCCATCATAATTGTTTATCAAGAGCTCCGAGAGCTGGAGAGCCAGAGAGTACAAAAAAATAACAACAAAAGCCCTCTCTATTACTTTTTCAGCGATGCGTCACGTTTAAATAATTAATTGGCAAACAAAATGTTTATACAAAATCAAGCAAAGCATCAGTTGCCAAGTAAAAAAAATTGGTAAAAGTGCAAATAAAGGGAAAGAGTATGGGGGAAAATATCTAAAAATATTTAGAGGTAAAATAAGCATTTTAGCAATTTAACTAGGTTAAATTTATCTAATCAGTCATTGATTATACCTTACTTAGGGTTTAATAAACCCAATTTATGGCCTACCCAGCACTTGCAGAAAAAAGTATATTGATTAGTTTGCTAAAAAAGTAAAATATTTTAACAACAACTACTTTTTAACTTGAAGTAAAGTTAAATATTTAATAAAAGCAAAAGCAAGTAAGGAAATATCGATAGCAAAAAAGATATTTTTTAAATGCGAACGAGCCTTTTTTTCGAAGCATTTTTGAAAGAAATTATTTGTATAATTTGTTAAAATATCAAAAATTTTCTTCCATTTGATATTTTTTAATACAGTTTTTATTCCCCTAAATAAATAATAAATACTATATTAAGAAATTTATTTTATGATTTCTTAAAATATCTCAAAGTTTCCCCCAATTGATATTTTTTAATAAAGTTTTTATTTCCCTAAATAAATAATTAATAATATATTATTAGTTAATAAATAAATAATAAATAATATATCATTTATCCCATTATATCAGTTATTAAAAACCTTCAAAAATATTCCTGTTAATAACTAAAAACCCCCCTTTAAGTAAACATTCTCGCCCCATCTCCCGTCATTCCTGATACGCTTCCATTATTATTACGAACTACAAGTATTAATCATCAAATTGCCTTAATAATCTTATACGCCCTGCAATTGAAATGCCCTCCCCCTCCTGTGCCCCAACTCACCGCGTATCCTCCCCTGATTATTCTCCTCTTTTCTCGGGTTCTCCTCGTTGAAAACATTTATAGGCCAGCCCACACATTGCAGGCAGTTTAACTCAATAAAAATGTTTTCATCATTTATTTAATTTTATTTTTTTCTGTGCGCTTTTGTATATTTTTTGATCAACTTTTTGTATAGGAATTTGCGAACAAGATATTCTCGGCCCCTCATCCGATTTGCATAAACAGGTCGAAGTCTCGGCCGATGTCGACCCGTTTAGAATTGTTTAATTTGCTGACGTGCCCGAAGATTTGTTGCCATATCAGTGTATCTCTGAGATACAGATTGTTTCGCACAAGGGAAGTGCGAACGGAATTGATACGTTGACATTTGGCATGAGAGATTCGAGATACATATAGATATATCGAAAATAGATGCAGTTAACGCCAGGTGGTGTGGCAGGTGGGAAATAAACTGGAACAACGGAAATTAAAAGTTTGATTTTGCTTTATCTTGCTGGCATTACCTCACTCTCTAAGCAAATAATGATGTCTTTAATCATAATTTAATGTGATTCATGACTTAATAAGGCAAGGAAATATAGATATAAATATTTATATTATTCTAAGTAAAATATCAAAGTTTTAGTCACTTTAATTTACTCGGAAAATGAAGAATGGAGAATAAAATAAAAATTTTAGATTTTTTGTAAAAATATTTTCCTAGCTTTCAAATATTTTCTTACCGATATGAATATCTTAAAGATTTAATGATGATTAATATGAAATATATATATATATTTAGGGCTATATATTTTCCCCTAAAAAAAAATTATATTTTAAAGTTTTATTGAATAAATATTAATATTTAAATGATTAAAAAGAAGAATACCATAAACCTTAAATATTATGATCATTTAAATGTATTATTCTTCATAAAATCTTTTTTTTATTTATATTAATCCCAGATTATATCGATTTATTTACAATTTCCTATGGATAATGTCACAACCGGATGGTATTGGCCAGATTTAATAAGCATTTGTGGTTGAGACTCGGACAAATTGGGCTTTTTTGTGCCATTTCTTGGGAATGAAAAATCTTGAGCGTTTTTCGCTTTGGCCAAATATGGGCCCATCAACGACACCAAATCGGTCGAGTGGTTAAAGCCGCTTCGACGTCTTTGGAAAAATCAATGCTTATTGCAGCTTTGCCGCTGCTGTGGCGTTGCCTTTTTGCGGCCTGCTATTTGGTTGTGTGGTAATTAGCAACAACAGCATCGTTGGGCTTACAAAATTCCTAGAAATGGTCGTGCCACTGGATTGAGTAGATGGACGGCTAGCTGGTTGGATGGACGGCTAGCGGAGATGGAGCTTGGCAACAGAGAAGCAAATGGATGATGGTCCGTGTCTCCGGATGCGTTTTTGATTAGCGCAAAACGATTGCCTGCTGCTGCAGTTGCATTTCTCCAGGCCAAGATGCAATTTGGCCAACTTTGCAAATATACATTTTCGCAACTGTCAGCAGCAGCAGCAGTTCAGCATTGATGAAATCCCAGCTATTTTCGGTCTTAATGTGTGCCAACCCAACTGGTTTTCCTCACTGCAGATACATTTCGAGATGCAAATCAAACTGGTTGAACTGAAACCGATTGCGCATATTTTGCAGATTGACCAGATATCGTTTTGAATTGATAAATACTTCCTTGACTGCCGAGACATAAAATCAAAAAAAGAACAAGCCAGAGGGGGGAGATGTATCCGGGATATCGAATGGTTTCCATTTTTGAGACAATTTATGGGAATTTGCAAAGAAAATACCAAACTTCAAGGCTGGAATAATGTTTGGTACCTTAAGATATTTGACATGTTGTTTAAAACTTATTTTTCAACTGCCACAAAAAATCGCCTAAGTGAATCAACCTTGCTGCTTGAGATACATTTTTTATTATCAATTTGGTAGATTGACAGAAAGTTTTTCCGTTCCACAATGCTTAGTTGTTTTTCTTTACTGAATAATGGCTGTACTTTGGGAAATTCGAAAAGTATTTGCCATTTGCAGAGTGAAAAATACTTGCATTTTCTAGAGCTTTTACCCTTCGCTTGCAATTATGAAGATTGATAGATACATTCCCAACAAATCCAGATACTTTTTTGTTGTATAGTACTTCTTTGCCTCCCTTATGCATTTCCTGTACTCCTGAGTTGCCGCCGCCACAGTAACTTCCTGCCACACAAGCTGCCCCAAGTCGCTCGAGTCCTTCACTCCTTTGACAAATCTGACAGCTGGCCCGAAAAAAAAAAGAAATAAGAAACGAGCTCTCTTCTCCAACCCCCAAAAGGAGCTCAACAACATAAAGCTTATGCTGGCACAAAGGGGGTGCGAACGGGTATGGGCATGGGTTTTAGGACGAGGATGAGATGGGCTTGAGCCTGGGCATGGGGTGGTTAAAGAGGAGAGGCAGCAGTCATTATCAAAGCCCTTCAAGGTCTCTCAAGGCAAGCGTCTGTTTTACAGATTTTTATGTTCACGACACGCACACGTTCGAGTGTACGAGTCCTGGGAAGCAGGATAGCAGCAGGATAGCGGGCTAGCGGGGTTGGGCCTCATATATTTTATGAAAATTAGGAGAACCCAATGGAGTCAGAATGTGGCCATAAATAAATGGTCTCGTTTACGACTTTGGACATTAACCTGTTAAATTTCTAATGTGTTTCTGTGTGTGTGTGTGACGGGTCCTTGGTCTCCTTAAGCACCCCCATCATGGCTCTACAGCTACCTACTCGCCCCTCCACCTCACAAAGGATCGTCAACGTTTTGCATATTTAAGCAGCCTCAGCAGCAACGACTTGGATAATCTAACATTCTAATGTGTGCGAATGCCCAGTCTGCACCACCCCCCATCTTCCTCCTCACAGAACTCAGTTCCAGTGAGACCACAAAATCAATAATGATTACATTTGCCTTGCATATTTCACCAGCCAAGAGAGAGCCAACAGACGGACGTCGGACGGTTGGCCAAGAGTGGGCCGCTCGAGTGGGTGGCTGTGCCGCCGGCGGATGGGGGTTAAATGACATTTGGTGGCATACGGCAATTGGTTGTCAGGTCAGGTGGTTACCACCTAAACCCCCTTCGACTGCTCCTCCTCCTCTCTTGGGGAGAGTGTCAAAAGACAAAAGACAGAAAAGCGGTTAAGTGGCGAGGTAGCAGCAGCAGCAGCACCACCAACCAGCCAAAAGCCCTTAACAAAAAGAGCCTATGCCCACTTCTAGCCAACAGTAGAGGCTCGATATGAGAAGTCACACATCCAGGAAAATCCTTGTGGCAAAAGAAACAATCAATATAATGGATGCATTCAGTTGGAACCCTTAAAGAATGATTTATTACCTAAATTAATGGGTTTTGGGTAGGCTTTAAATGATGTGCTGTGAAAAATAACAGAATTTGGTATTATTTATGCTCAAAAAGTATTAAATAAATTTAGAAAAATTCATTTAAGGAGTTTAAAAAATAAGTTTGCTGTAATTATTCAATTAAAAGGTAGGAAAGAAAGCCGAAACATATTTATAATTATAAAATCCTTTTTCCAAAATCAATTAAAAATTAAAAGGTTCTCTAAGAATGTCCTCGCTTGGAGTACCCACTGTCCCACCACCACTGAAACGGGTTGAGTACTTGGCTCTGGTGGGGCTTCGAAGCCAAAAGAAATGCAATGCACACTGTGGCAGCACCACCATCATTCAACCAACATTACCAACAGCTACGAGCACCACCAAAAGCAGGAGAAGATGCCGGTAAAGAGAAATGCAGCAATAAGTGGCGCGCAGGGTCAACGATAAAAGGCGCGACACAAGGGGGAGGTGCTGGATGGGCGTTGCAGGGGCTTGCAGAAGGCGACGCCACTCAATGCAGTCAACGGCCTACAGTCTACAGGCTAGAGAGACTACAGACTACAGACTACAGTCTAAAGCCCAAGCAGAGGCAGAAGCCGACTGGCTGGCGATGGCGACGACGACTTAGCGGCGATGGATCCTAGACCAACCAGTTAGAAAATGCAGGCGGGCAAGGCAAAGGCAAAGGCAAAGTCGGGGCATAGCCAAAGGCAAAATGCAAAAGGCAAGAAAGTGCAACAAAGTACAGGCCTCAATCTGCTGCACACACTCACTTACTCACACACACACATATGAGGACACAACACCACCCACCGCCCCCCTGGCGCCCGCCTGACAGGTTGAAATCCAACGCAGCAGAACGAAAGAAACGCAAAGAAAAGAAACCAAACGAAATGCAACGCAACGAAACGAACGAAGCGACCGAGCAAAGTAAATGGAAAATGGCAAGGAAAATGCACACAACAAAGAAAGCAACGTAAACGCAGTGATGACGTTGACGAGTGCGAGAAAAAAAGCGCAGATTTGCAGAGGAGGAGGAGGAGGAGGAGGAGTGCAAATACACACCTAAAAGGAGGCCTAAGAGGAAAATGAAGCCAACAAGCAAAGAGAATAAAATCCAAAGCGGCCCCAAAGCCGTACAGCCAAAGAAGTCCAGACCAAAATCAGTGAAAAATTGCCGAGAAAATGGCTCGGGAAAATAATACTTTCACAAGGACTTTATTTATTTAATATATATATTTTTTAATATATTTTTTTGGAGGTTTAAGACAGCCGAAAATAGTTATTAAACATAATTAAAATATTTAAACCTGCCACTGAACTTCATACAGACTCATTTTCAAATCTTTAATATAAACAAACTTAAAATAGTAACTTATAAAATAATAAACATATGATATCAGCATAGGTAGGTCTTTGTGTATAGCCTAAAGTTAATACTGATCAATCCTAACAGTTATAAGTCTTAATATCTCTTACAATTATATTTAACGCACATCCTAAACAATACCTGAACTTTAGACTTTTATTTTGTATTGAACTTTATCGATAGCCAAGTCATAACTATAAACATACGATCAGGTTAGTCATAAAAAGTCATGTTTAATTAAGTGTTATAAGAAGAGCAAAAGATCAAATTAATAATATATAATTAGAGGCTTTATTATTCTTTAAATATTGTATTATTTTTATAATTTTTGCTGGTCTGATAATACATTTTTCAAGTACACAATCTAGAAATAAAAGATTTAGCTTAATTTAAATTATTTTCGCCAAACAATTTAATTAAAATATTTGGAATTCGACTACCAAACTTAACTTTTAGCTAGCTCAGCATTAAAAGTAAGAGTTTTAAAACCATTTCTTGTGGCATTTACTTTTCATTCAAGCAACAAATCAACCTTAAATTCTGCTAATTTAATTAACAACTTTCAATATAAAATTTGCTAATTGAATCTCGATGATATAACTCTTACTTTCAAGTTTCTCATTTCTTCATTAATTGCAATGAAAATGAAATTCTTGCGCATATTTTATTATTGCAAAATAATAATTACGATTTTTCTATAAAAATCAATTATAATTTCTCAGCTGATTCCCTGTAATGAGATTAATTCAGCACTAATTGGCGGCTATGAATAATCGAACGCAATAATTGCAGCTGAGCTGGAACTCCCAAAAGCATTCGAAAATATAGTAAATGATATTCCCCAACAATAATAAATGGCCAAAAGGGAAGCTGCACTGGGGAAATAATGTTAAAATGAAAACTAAATGTTTCAAAAGTCTAAGAATAGGTTCTCTGAAAGCTGGTTTTAATTACATTACATTTCTTTTTAAATCTTTTTATTGTACAAATGGGTCTACAAACTGAATAAAGTTTTTATTTCTATGTAAGACAGCGGCGGATTCAAATCCGTCTTGGAGTGCAGCGAGCGAAAAGTAATCACTGTTTTCCCCAGTTTTCCCCAGCTGCAGGCAGCAACAATAACAATGGGCAAGGGCAGAGAAAAGCTGCAAAAAGTTCCCTTTTTCTTTATTATTATTATATATATTTTTTTGTTGTATTTCTCGTGATGAATTTGCTGGCTTGGCAGGGTCTCTGATAAGACTTTTATATAAATATATATATATATATATATTCCAGTGCGAATATGTGGCAAAAAGGACCGATGGCAACGCCTTTTTTTTCGTTTGACGAAGCGGAAGTGATTAAACACAGCACCGAAAATGCGCGAAAAGGGAAAAAGGGCTGCTGCCAGGAATTGATTCTTATAAGCCGAGCGGGGACTGCAGAATGTAAAATACAAATATGTAAAACAACAAAGCAACAAAGCAATGGCCAAAGGAAACAATGAAAAACGCGCGCTTTGCCCAATTAGAAATTATAAATCCCAACTGGAAGGCGCTTTGCAACACTAAACGGAGACGCCACAAACGCACACACACGCACACCAGTGCACTCAGAGCCAGTTTGTCTGGCAGCGCAATTGAACAATTGAGCGTAAAGAGCGACTTGCGCTGAGAGAGGGAGAGAGAAAGAGAGAACGAAAGAGCGGCCGATAAAGACGCGCGTAAAACAGAGACGCGTTTTTTTCTACTTTCAACCTTTTTTTGTGCGGCCAGGCCAGGGTATAGAGAGAGCATGTCGGGGGGACTGGTTTTTAGCAACTTAAAATCCAGACCTCGTTGGGGAAATGCGCGTGAAACTCCAACCGTTTATACCCCCAAATCGGGGTTTATACCGCCAATAAGGGTGGCCTAGCGGGTATCAGGGCTTATCAGGCCGTTTCAGCTTGTACAGGGTATCACAGCCAGCCCGAATGCAGGCGCACAAAGGGAATCGGCAATAACAACAAAGAGCAGCAAAACAACAGAGCAAGAACGCGACAAGGCGAATAAGAATAAGAATAGCAACGGTGGAGAGCCAAAGGAGGCGGGGGAGAAGTAGAAGGGATGCAGCGGGAAGCAGAGCGGAGGACAGCAGAACAAAAATCAATTTGAGTGTTGTTATTGTTGTCGGCCTGCGATGCTGGAGATTCTGGATTCTCGACTTATTTCGTTCCTCTTTTCGCACAAAGTGTAAAAAAAGCTGTATACAATACACACACACACACACACAGTCACTCTCACACCCTCGCACAAACACACACGCAAACACGGACACAGACAGACAGCAACACGCGACGGCTTTTTGCCGGTTGGGGTAAAATACACAGAAAATACAGAGAAACGGGGAAACAGAGAGAAAGAAGGAGAGAGATGAAAGGGCAGGGGAAAAGAACGCTTTAATTATGCTTAATTTGTTGTTAATCAAAAACACAAAACACCGCTTTGGAAAACTCAAAAAATTAAGAGAGCTCACGTTTTTCTGCCGTTGATCGGAATCGGAATTCGGAATTCGTACTGTTATTGAAGGTTGATTTTTATATTCTTTCCTTTTTGTTCTCCTTTCTCTTCGTTTGGACACTTTTCTTTTTTTTTTTGTTGTATTTGTATATTAAACTCGCCAAGCGGCTTTGGCTTTGCTCTGCTTTAGTTAACAACGAGATATCGGAATACGGATATACACCACTTGATTTGATTTTAATTCCTTATTTTTATCCGCGCACGTCCGTCGTCGTTGAAAATTGAAAATTTTTTGAGCCGAAAATTCGTTGAGCTTTGAGTCGTTTTCGCGCCCCTTCTTTTTTTTTGCGCGAGTGTAAGAGAGCGTGTGATTATAAGAGACTGTTATAAGAGAGCGTGTGAATATAAGAGATTATTATTTATATTTTTAACCCTCTGTTGCCTCAGTTGGATGCGTTAGATTGCAGGCAGAGGATCTTACAGGGTTTTAACAGCCCGAAATGTTAGATTCCATGAGCAAAAGACGCTGTTAAGATCCTCCTCTGTTGATTCCTTTAGCAACACGCTGTAAACTTATACCTCGCGAGTGTAAGAGAGCGTGTGCATATAAGAGATTATTATAAGAGAGCGTGTAGAAACCGCGAGTTTAGGTAGAATCGGGGTAGAACTTCTGATTTGAGGTAAAGAAATGTAGAAAAGAGTTCCATAAAGTTGCAATTTCACTCGAGAGCGCAGATCGATTATCTCTTTCTTTCTCTCGCACATATCTGAATCAGTTGTGGCGCTACTGAGCAGAATCAACAATAAATAAGCTAAAAAATTCATCTTCCGGCTATGGGCAAAGGAATCTCATAATGGATAAATATGTTCTTAAAGATTTTAATTATTTGGTTTTTATTATGAACTCGAAGGTTTTGTAATTTTAAATTATTTTAATGGATTTTAGATAAGATACATTTAAATTTCATAGAACGTATAGCTAATCTGGCAACACAGATGCAGCTAAAAATGAGCAAAATAATTTCTCTCTCTCTCTCTCTCTTTTGCGCAAAATCAACTTTTGTTTTGCGCCAAATTTTCCTTACTGCGCATGATCGTTTTTTAAAATGCACTCACCAGAGAGCGAGTTTGAGTGAGTGCGAAATTATAACAAGTTCTAACAATGGGAAAACTGAGATTTTTTGATCGCTGCCGGTTTCCAATTAGACATTTTCAATAGGAATAAGGAAAAGGAATTTAGCTGGGATCAAATTGGGCAGACTGTTGGGGGGGGGGGGGGGATAATAATAAACAATTTTTTTGGAGAATTAAAAATAAATTTAAGAAAAGCAATATGCATATTTTAACTATATTTCACACTCATCCCTATTATCCTGGCGGCTGCTGTTGCATATTAATTTGTTCTCCAGTTTCCACCTCGTCATTTCAGATGCAAATTAATGAAAGGGATTAAAATATAACGCGCTGGAATCGATGGCAACAACAAATAACTAGTCGGTGGATGTAATGAATTGCTTTTAAATTCAATTATGCAATTAATATTATGCCAAACAGCGACAAACACAACAAAGGATTACACAAATATTTTCAGTTCATTATAAATAACTGAGCCGCAATACAAAAAACAACAAAAACACCAATGAAAACAATGGCGTCGGGGGAAAATCAACATTTTCAATTAGATCCAAATACGTTGGGATTTTCAGTGTTTCTGGTTGCAGCAAATTTTCCCCATTTCCCAATTGCTTTGCCCCAAAAATGACCTTCAGAACAGCAGTGAAAATTAGTGGAAAATTGCAGAGTCAAACGAAAGTTTTCCCTTGCAAAGGCTTCAAATAGAACATTTCTGTTTCACCTGTGGGGGGTAGGGAAGGTTCGCGGGAAAATGCAGTTTTCCCAGGTCCAGAGTCCTTAATAAATTCACAGAAATTTGGGAAAACATTTTTAATTTGGTCACATGAAGAGTCAGGGGTTTTAATTATGTACATTGTTTGCTTTTAAATTTAAAATTTAAATTTTCCGATTATATGGAAAACCAGACAAAGCTCTGATTTTAATTAATATTAAATTTGTATTTTTTTATATTAAGCGAAATAAATTAAAAACCAAAAATTAATATTAATGAAAAGTAATTATAAAATTGGAAGAGAAAGGTAATAAAATATATTTGTATTTATTTTAATATTTGCTTAGAAGTTTGCCAGTTTTATATTTATTTTTATACCCTTGCAGGGTATTATAATTTCAGTCAGAAGTTTGCAACGCAGTGAAGGAGACCTCTCCGACCCTATAAAGTATATATATTCTTGATCAGGATCAACAGCCGAGTCGATCTAGCCATGTCCGTCTGTCCGTCTGTCCGTCTGTCCGTCTGTCAGTCTGTCCGTCTGTCCGTCTGTCCGTCTGTCCGTTTCTACGCGAACTAGTCCCTCAGTTTTAAAGCTATCTGAATGAAACTGTAGTTAGTCTTCTATATACTCTCACTCGTATATATGTCGGAACGAGCCGGATCGGACGACTATATCTTATATCTGCCATAGGAACAATCGAAAAATTTGTAGTAAAAAAAATTTAACTTTGTCAGTTTTCAACATATGTTCATCAAAGTTAGTATTTAGCCGTTTTTTACTATTTCTGAATTTCGGTTTTAATTTCATGAAAATCGGCCAACTATATCCTATAGCTTCCATAGGAATAATAAGGAAAATAAAAGAAAAAACCAAAACTTTGTCAGTTTTCAAGATATTTTCACCAAACTTGATATTTGGCCATCTTATATTATTTCAGAATTTTGGTTTTAATTTTGTGAGAATCGGTCGACTATATCCTATAGCTTCCATAGGAACAATCAGGAAAATAAAAAAAAACCCATAACTTAGCCGATTTTCAAACCATTTTCATCAAACTTGAGATTTGGCAACTAATAATTATTCCGGATTTTTCGGTTTTAATTTTTTGTTAAAGTTCTGCAAGGGTATATAAACTTCGGTGAGCCGAAGTTAGCTTCCTTTCTTGTTATATTTGAATTTTGTCAGAAGTTTTTATATTCTAAATTAGCATTAAAAGCAGAGCTAATCCAGGCAAAAAATCAGCCTTAAATTCTATATTTTAAAATTGAATTTTGAAAATGTTTTTTAAACTTGGGCTTCCTGAAACATTTTGGGTATCAATATTATTTTGTTAAATATTTGGATAATATATCTTTTTTACATTAAGCTTTCCTTAATGGTAATACATTAATTATTTAATTTGATTTAAAATGTTTTTTATATTTATTCTTTATTTATTTTCCTTGAAAACACATTTTTTTTAATACCAAAAACAAATTTAAAATTGTACCAAAAGACTATGAAAATTATAAAGTCCTTTTTGGCAAGCTCTCTGTTTTAATTTAAATACAAATGTATGTATTTAAAAATTTCTTTTGTTATATATATGAACATATATATATATATAATATACCATATATAAATAAAGGCAGCAGCAGCCGGACACAAAGGTAAAGTCAATTAATTGATTCAAAATAAAAGGAAACCGAAAGCAAAACATTCCGAGTAAAAAATAGCTGAAAAATAAGAGAGGAAAAAAAAGCGAGTGCTCACTTGGCGCAAAAATATTTGTGGGCGTTGGTTAACGTTGGTCAATGGGTGGGCGTGGCACTTGCATTCAAATGTGGCACTCGGCCGTAGTTCAAAAGGGTTTCACCCCCTCCCTTGTGTGTGTGTGTAAAAACGATAAGTGCAAAACTTAATTAAATTTCATTTCAGAAACAAAAAAAACACAAAAAAAATATGTAAAAAGCCAGAGTAAGCCAGGGCGAGAAGAGAGCATCGCTATGACTCTGGCTTCGGCTGAATTTCTCCCATTGAAGTCCGTTACAAGCGAAATGCATTAAGCCCACGAGTTTTAATTAAATTATTATTAATCTCATTTCACTGCCTGTGTGTGTGTGGCCTTAATCCCCGTCCTTTTACCTGGAGAAGCAGAAATTGAGTTTTTTCTTTTTCATAAATAAACAAACCGAAATGAAGGAAAAATCAAGTGGGGAAAAACTTTGACATATCGCCACAAAATGGCTGCTTCTATCTGTGCGGGAAAAGTTAACTGCCAACTGCGGTTGGCTTAAAAAAGGCGGAAAAACGTTGCAGCCGCTCTACACGCCACCGAGCGAGCAGTTTGACAGGTGAAATTAGGTCGCCTGAATTTTGAATGAACTCTAATTGTCATGAAAATGCGGCTAAAATTGTCAATATAGCTGAATTCGATTGCCACCGATTCAGAGTCCTGCCGGGACATAAAAGACACACACACACACTCGCCCCCTCACTCCCGCCCACTTATCAGCCACACACAATCCACACTCATTATCGATTCGGATTATGCAAATCGGCATACTGGTCCAGTTCATAATCAATTTGCATTTACATTGACACAATTTCTGGCTGATAAACTTTGTTTCTTTTGGTTTTGGAGGAAAATCCTGAGATAATATTTGGGAAAGTTTGTTGAATTTGAGGGGTGGGGGAGAGCTTTCTGCCAGCTGAAATGTTAATTTAATGAAGAAAATAATCATACAATCATTTAAGCCTCAATGATATTAGTTTATCAGGCTAAGAATGGGATATGAATTGTTTAAAGAGTGGTAAAAGTTTTGTTCTTTTCTAAAGTAATTTTAGAAATTATGGAAAAGATATATCATCATCATATTAGCATCAACAAATAATCCATATTTTTTATAAATTCTCATTTCCAAATTTGAAAAATAATTTCCTACGAAAAGATTTAACAAAAAGAATCTGAATTTTGTGATAATCTAGTTGTTTATATATACAAATGTTATATTTAAATATTTTTCTATTTTTGTATAGTATAAAATATAGTAAAAACATGTCCTGGTATAAAATATATTCAAGTCTCTTCTTTCTATGATTTAAATCAAACGTTTAGACCTCGAGTTAGCAGAAAACATTAATTAAAATTATATAAACAAAAAAAATAGTACATAGGACAATTTAATGTATACTATATATTTATACAATTATATTTATATAATTTAAATTATATAAAAGAAGTAGTAAATAAGACAATGTAATGTATACTATATAGATTTTTTCTTAAAGCCTTGAATTATATTTTATAAAGGTATTATTTCCTAAAGCTTTGACGAAATGAAAACGCATTAAAAAGGGTGTTAAGTGAACAAAAGAATTTTGTTAATGTATAAAAAATGCTGATGGGTAAATGGGATATAAATATTTATATAAAAAAGAAAACTAAATCTAAAAAAATTAATTCCCTAAAAAGCATGTGAAAAACCTTTATTGTGAAAGTTAAATGAAACTAAAGCTATTACAAATTAAAGTGAGTGAAATTAACCCTAAAAGCATGAATTAAATTCAACAAAAAACAGAAATTATTTAAAACTAAGCCCGCTTTTAATAAAATGAACACGAGAACAATTCAACTTGTGGCTATTAAGGAGCTTCCTTATTAGACACACTTGTTGAGCAGACTACTAAAATGGTCATAATCCTTTTTCTCGGTTCTGTCTCCGATTCTATCCTTCCTCTCCTTACTTCAATTTATCTCCTTCATGCTCTTAAAATCATTCACCTTTCATAAGCTTTAAGTTCTTAGGAAACATTTAAATGCAAATCTATTTGAGTTGGCCTCTTTCAGTGGCTTAGTGGTTGCTAACTGAAATGGCCAAAGCCGTGCTTGGGCAAGAAAGCGGCAAGTTCATTTAACTAATAGCCAACAATTTATAACTAGCTCGAACTCCGCCATCTGCCCTGTGTCCCCGGTATGCCTGTGTATTCCTGTATATCCTTGTGAGGACACACAAACTAATGGCCTGACCCACCTGAACCGCTGTCTCGCCCAGAAGGAGCCCCTACCTGCGCTTTCCTGCTTTTCTTGCTTTTCCTGCCAGCAAAACTAATCCGCTTAATGTTTTGCCTATCTGCTAAAATATGACCAGGACTGCCCAAGGACCCAGAGTACTGCAGGACCAGCAGGATACGGCAGCTTCCTTATGTGAGCCTGGAACTTGCTTACACTATTTGATAAGGCGAAAGGAGTCCTAAAGGCAAGGACTTAAAATCTCCGTCTTGACAGAAAAAAAATAATAAAGCGCCGTCTAAAAATTGAAATAAAATTGTGAAGCTGTGTGCGTGAGGAAAACTTTTTCCCAAAAAATATAACTTAAATGGCCCCCAAAGACGGCTGCAGCTACAGCTGATAATGCGATAAGCAGTTCGTGATGGAAAAGTGCGGGGAAATGGGGGAAATGTGGACCAGGGACCATGTGAGCCTGCTAATTAACTAAATTGAAGGCAAAACTTTCGCCTTTTCTGTGACTCAATAGACAAAAGGGGTTCCTCCTGGAGACTTGGCTATGAATTCCCCCAAACAAAAGAGTCTGTCTCTTGACTCTCAGACAACTTCATACCCTTGAGAGGGGTTTTTGCAGGGTAAATTTCTCAATGGTTAATAGTTTTATTTAATAAATATAATTTTTTGTTCTAAATAAAGTATATTTAGCAGACACAACTTACTTGTTCTTTGACTGCCGAGCCTTGTTCTATCTGAAATATTTCAAAAAAAATAAATATATATAAAATACGATACGAAAAACGAATTTCTTAGGCATACAAAAGTTAATTCAACATTTTAAAACTAATTTGAAAATATATTTAGATACAAATTTGTGTAAGAATTTATTAACATTTTAAATTAGATCAGATTCGATTTATAACTTTTGTAACTACTTTATTAAAAATTAGAGTTCTTCATAGCAATAAAAGTTTTTTAAGATCTTAAGCCTTTCTTAGATTCTTTTTTCTATCAAAATTTAAATGATAATAAATAATAAATCAAAGCGTTTACTATATATCAGAATATATGCATACATATATATTTATTTTGATTACAATTTAACATAGGTAGATTATTGTATGAATATTTACTATAAAAAAAAATATATTTATCTTAACATTGGGCTTACAAAGGGTTTAATTAATAGAAGAACTTGAGATCTTGATATGACCAAATTTTAAATTAAGAAGTTTGGTATTCATTAAACTTAATACTTTATACTTGATTTAAGTTAATTTAAATTTGTTCTTTTACTTTATAAATATGCATTAATCATAATTTATTATCCTTTTCTCATTCTTCCATTACCATTTCAAATATATATTTAAAGCAAATTATCCAATCATTTTCTTGATTGACTGCTAAGACCGTAAACCGCTAAGCCGACGCAATTTTTGGCACAGAATGTGCTCAACAACTGCGAAATCCACTGTACTATGTATATACTATAAACCTACCCTGGATACCCTTACACCCATAGCGCGTTAAAGGCGAGCAGCTGTGACCGCTTATGATGAAGCTTTAAATGTGGCACGCAAAGCGCGACCCCGAAATTTGCATTGCATACTTTGCTGCGCCCAGACTCTCAGCGAGGTGTGCCACACATACAGCTGCGGGCAAGATAATAGCAATCAAAAAGAAGATATTTTTATTTGTTAAAAACAAAGAAACCCTAAACTTTAAAATAATATTTTTATTATTAATTTATATAAACTCTTTACCCGGTATATTTAATGTCAAAGTGAGCGTTTAATTTGTAGATATGGCTTGTTTTAAGACTTTTTAAATATATTTATTTAAATAGTAGATTTATTTTTAATACAAATATTTGTGTCTTAAAAAACACAGTTTTTTTGTAATAAAAAATGCATAAAATTATTAAGAAATAAATAAATTTACAAAAGCATTTTCCCTTAATTATCATAAAAGATTGCCTAAATGAAAATAAATATTACACTTGAATTAGATCAATAATTTAGAAAAAGAAATAAAAATAATAATCTATTTCAAAAGAAATAAAACTAATAATCTATTTCAAAAAAAATAATTTGTTTTTTTATATTTGTATTTATTATTATAAATAATTTATTACTTTTCATATTTGTTTAGCCCCGAGTATATTTTATTATGTGCGTTTTTGGCCCCACTCGGCCTGTGTATTTAATTTGCCACAAAATTGTATACACACAGCCGAGAAAAAAATAGATATAACATAACCAAAAAGTTGAAAAGGCTATGAAAGCAAATTAAAAACTTTTTTTTGGCACGGAACTGGGCAAAGTCAAAACCAAAAGTGGAATAATATCAGTTGTAGTTTGTTTTTGTTGCGACTTTAGCTTAACTGCATTTACGATAGTTTAATTTTTTTGCTGTCCGGTTAATGGAAATTGGTTGACTTAACAAAATGGCCTTTGAGTGAGTAAAAGCATTACAAATATTGTTTTATATTTGAATTATTCAAATGAATGCAGGCTGTTTGCTTTAAGGTACGGGGGGAAAAAATGCAACTATATTTCTAATAGCAAGAAAAAATAAATGGAATTCATTTAAGGGCAGGGAAGCTGTATGTTCTTGGAAAAAAACGGAAAGATGTAATTAATGTAAAATTAATTTATTGGTTAATTGATTATAGATATGTTTTATTTAATTTAAATTAATTTTTTTTGGTAATATAAAGCTGTTACTTATCTAAAATAAGCACTTTACTAAGGTTTTAAATATACTTCAAAGAAAAAGGTTGTATTAAATATTTAAAACAATTAATATCTGACTAAATGTTTTTAATGTCTTTAAGTTTAAAAAAAAAGCTTTTTAAGCTACATACCCCTTTAAAAATCCCTTAAAAATAATGAATAAATCAATGAAACTAGTTTCTTTTTTAATTTTGCAAAAACAAAATAAGGAAAACCGTATGATATTTGTATAATTTTACAGATATTCCAGAAAATCCTCTCCTATCAATATTTTCACATTATCACATACGAACAAATCGATTGAGTTTTTGGGGGTCAATTCATGAATATTTGAAAATCAGTTTTCCTCAGCCTCTCTGTGCGGTCACAAAATTGAAGTAATTCAACCCACCTTTTGCCGAAAAAACAGGGTGTTTTTGCTGATAAAAAGGAACCTCAAAAGCAAATTCAATTAACCCTACAGACCGTAGAGAGCATAAGCAAATACACTCAACCAATACAAATACTCAGACAGACACGGCTCCTGCTCCTTCCACTCCTGGGGACTCTACTCCATTCCGGAATCCGGGCATTCGTTGGACTAAGGCACGCGCCAAACTACTGCAAATCCGCCTCACAGACACACAAGTGGACATGGGACTGGGAATGGGACTGAAACTGGGGAGTAACTGGGAGCCCTGGCCAACCGCAAGGATACAAAGTAACTAATTATATCGCCTTAACCCCTTGCCAACAGCTTCCTGCTGTGTTTACTTAGCACTCCCTCCGTTCCTCTCCTCCTCCCAGTCCCAGCTCATCCCAAACCCAACTCACCCCGGAGCAAACCATGCAGCCACCTCCTCCTCTCATCGCACGTGGCTGGGAAATCGACCCAAAAAAAAACTAAACGGGGGAAAATTGAATGCAAACCCGATATGTTTTTCACATTTGAATGGACAATGGGCAGCAGCGGACAAAGCTGGGAAAACTGGAAAAGGGGAAACAAGGAACAAATTTAAATGAAATGTGTCAAATGCTGACACATGCCGCGCCTCAAAACTGGAACTCTCTTTTTTCCTTTTTTTAAGGTGCTAAAGGGTTGCCCGGGGAAACATCACCACCAGACTTGCCTGCCGGGAAGATCTTCCTTCCTCTCTGATGAGGAGGAGGACTTTTCCCGGCAATCACCGTCTGAATGAATATTTATCGATAACAAACTGGCTAACATCTAACACCCCAGACGCCGCCCCAAAAACATCAATTCCATTTCCACTCAACACCAACGTCAAACAAGCTACGGAATTGGAAGTGGACCCGCCATAGAGTCCCTGGATCCTGCCCAGACTTCCTACCATCTGCAATCTCTGACTGGTTAGATGGATAGATGGATGGATGGATGAATGCCAGCCATTATTTGGACAGCACTCGTGGCGCGTACACGAAATGAACATGGCCAACTACAACTACGCAGAGGCGGTCCTGATTTAGGAGGATTTGCACGTTGGCAAATGGTACGAGCCATTGAGCTAACGATCGAAATTGTATATCGCACGCATCTTTCTGTGGGAGTATCTGCAGCTCTAAAGAGAGCACTGAAAGAAATTGAGGTAAAGGAGGGGAAATATTATAGCAAGAATTTGGAAAAAGAAGGATTGAGGATTGAGACTTGAGGAAGTTGATTGTGATTAAAGTATTTTAAATATATATTTCATAAATTTCCCAAGAACGTATATTCCCAGCATTCTCTTCCCTGCTTTCTCTCAGTGCCTCCAATGCACACTTCAACAATCGAAGCTAAAGTCCCGAGCGTTTAACGTCAAATAAAAACCAAGTAAATAATTTAGCAGCCAAGGCAGCAGGACGAAGTGCTCCTTGTCGAAGACGTAGAAAAACTTTGGCGTATTTATTTGCAATTTTCGCATTTTAAGCCGATAAAAGGAGGACACAGCACAGCAGAGCAGAGCTTGGCTCAATGTGTGTGTGTGTGTGTGTATAAGGATGAGGTCCTTTTTAAGGGGGTGCTACCGGCTGTGACTGTAACTGTGACTGTGACTGGGTAAAATGACAAGCGTTTGACACAAGCACCGGAATATCCGTCAGTGTGGCGACGAAGCGGACAACACTGCGTCCTGCCAGGAGACGGATCCCCGGGTACAGGATGATGGCGGTGGCATTGGGGGAAAAAGTGTGTCCTGCGTGTGCAGTGTTTGCTAGCGTGTTACGGCCACATCCATAATACAAAAGGATGCCCCGGCCAAACTGAGCGAGCATCATTTCCCGATGCCATTTTTAGTGTGTCTTCCCATTCCCCCTCTAACTCTCTCTTTGTCAACTATTCTAATAGTTCTCGCTCGACTGCAAAGCTGTTCTATAGTTCTGTATCAGTATGTGTGTGTGTGTGATTTACAGTTGCGCTGATTGCAAGGATAATGCCAAAGTACTCTTCTCTCCTGCAGGAAGTCTATCTCGCTCTCTTTGCTAAAGGAAGTGCCTGCCAAAGCGGATGTTAACTTAAAGGTATTAAGAAATTGAATCAAAGTGGAAATATTATAAGGAAAAAATACGTACTTGCACAGTAGATAGAAGAAGGAAGCTACACAGCAAGGGAATTTTAAGAAATTTCTGATAATAATTTCTTTAAAGGACAAAATAAAATAAGTCTATTCAGTTTAAGGGGTAAAAAATTTATTTATAATTCTTTCAGAAAAGATATAAAATCAAACTGCCGACAGAAAGAAATTCTCAAAAAAAAATTATACAGTAAACACTTCGATTTATATTTTGACATACTCTTTTGTATTGATTTCATATCCTCATCCGATATCAAGGCTTCCCCACAGTGTATATTGAACAGTGAAAAGCAAGGTGGGAGGACGAAGTCCTTGCGGATGCTACAACTGCATCTGCCTTGGCCTAAGTGCCGCTCCGACTTTGAACTATGACGTTGGCTTTTAGTGTATTAAGAAAATGTCAAAGGACCTGGCAGCTCAGGCTCCACTCGAAGATGTAGCAGGTGCCTGCCTGCCTGGCTGTGAATTTTGGGATGGGGGCAGTGGGTGAACTTGGGGTGCCTAATACATAATAATGCAATTTTGCCAAGGACAACGACAATGAGCAAGCCGGATTCATTTGGCTTAGGCCAAATGCCAGGTAGGAATTTAAAAATCTTGAACAAAAAATAAGAGAACAGTAATTGAGGAAAGTATAAAAGTCGGCTTTGGTAAAGAAGCAGCAAGGGGGAGAGGGCTGTTTACGGGATTATAATTTCCAGCAGTCAGTTTCTTCAGTGGAAAAAATACATGCAGCAGCAGCACCATCAACGCTGGCACTCAATAAACAGAATAAACAAAAAAGGCGAGTGTACCCAGTAAATTCCATAAGCCCAACATAACAATTACAGCCATGTTGGCACACACATAAATGTTGTATGAGGCCCGATTCCCAGGGAGTCCCGTTCCGTTCCGAAATTCACCTTCATGTTCATGCATTTATGTACTCCCACCTATGCCATGTATATATACATATCCTGTACAATATATACATATATATATGTACTATATAAACACCAGGCAGTCCCAAGTGTGCTGGCCTGCACTTAATCTCAATTTGATGCCTATGTGGCATACCCTGTACTTGGCAGTGTTTTGGAAGAGTACAAGGATATGGTTTATTCGCACAGGTGTAAGTATACGACAGAGGCATAATCATAAATGATTTTATTACAGCTAAAAAATATTTCTTGGAAAATATATTTAAGGACTTGGCAGTGACTGTACACAAAAATTCATAAAGTTAACTAAAAGCTTTCTTATATAATTTCCATTTCCATCTTTCATATTAATTTACAAATCGAATAATTAAACAACACATTGATAACAGTGTGAATAATTGATTTGTAAATCGAACAAACCTCATCACAAGCTCATGACTTTTCACCATAAATAACTTATGAACCTTTTGCGTATATAAAACATTGGAATTATTTAATACAATTAATTATGTGGCCTTAAAGTGGGGGCAAACAATTTGATTTAGTTTTATATGCAATGCATTGAATTTCAATTCTAATATATATTCTATAATCTACCTAGAAAAAGGTATTATTGTATTCGAAAAGTTCGATTTCTCCTGCTTCTTTTTATCATAGATTTTCATATGCATTTTTATTTCGGCCATTTATTACAGAGCCGCAGCAACCGCTGGCTATATCCTTTGGTCCATTCCCCATAATCGTATATGCCATAAGCGTATTAACGCAATTCAATTTCGGGCCTGGCCGCCCCCCTAAAGGACATCAGCAACAACAAATAAAAACAACAACGATAGGATAACTACAGCAATACGAGATGGCCAAAACAATGTAGACGGCGCCACCTGGGTGACAGGAGAGGGAGAGTGAGAGAGCTGGCGGTAGATTCGGCTTAACTGAATCCTTGGTGTCCTTCTCAAATGGTGAAATTAGATTAAAAGAAATAACAAAATTGGATATCAATAGGATAAACTTGACAGGATTATATAAATCAATTTTATAGAGCTTACAATTCGAAAAGTTGTGTAAAAAATGTCTAGGGCATCCTTGAGGCACTGTTTAAGATTAAATTTAAAAAAATCAAGAGTTCACTAAGCAAAATATTTTAGAAAGATTTATAAGTGCTAAGATAACAGCTTATATTCTGAAATCTATTAAAAAAGTTACCTTAAAGTATTTAAAACTATATTTCAAGTTGCTAAAATAATTTTTCTTTGTTTTCCTAAATTTCTATTCCTGATTTGAATTGTTAAAAAATCCAAAGAAATAATTTCCACACAAATTATTAGATATAAAATTGTACATTTAAATTTCCCAAAAATTATCCCAGGAAACGGATATCTCTTGGCATTCCAAGTAGCGCATCAAACGGTAAACGTATTAACTTCCGTTCACTTTTATAGGCACAAGCAAACACACCTACACCTACACATATGCCAAACTCGGCTCGATGATGACCAAAGGACACGTATGTATGGGCACCGCCTCCTGCAACAAACAAAAAAAAAAAAAAAAACAGGCACTGGACATGGGAAAAAGGGAAAAGATCCGGCCCTGGGAGACCGGAGACCGAGGACCCAAACAGGACAGGACTACATATCGCGTGTTTGCCCCATCTCATGCATATGCAGAGGGGGCGAGGAGCACCGAGGATGCGAACAATTGAATGCTGGCGACGGCATTACCGTTGCTGTTGCCTTTACCCATTCGTATTTTGTGTAGGACAGTGTACCAAAGTGTTGTATAACGACTTTGCACTTTGTAACTGCGAGAAAAGAGTCATTTAATTAAGAATTTTAAACAAGGTTTACATTGTTTCTAGGAGAAAGCAAGCATGTCCTTTCCTTGTTTAAAATATATCACAGAATATGAATAATAACCATGAAATCTTTAGAAAATGTGTACAGAAAAATTAACAAAATATCTGTATTCCCATTTTACTCTAAGTAATATTTTGTAGCATACTTATTTGACAACAGCTTTTAAAGGACTTTAAATCAAAGAAAATTTCTAAAACATCCCATTTATATATATTGTATTATTGATTTACTATATATTTAAAATATCTCTAGGCTTCCAAACAATTTTCCAAATTTTTCTCACTGCCTTTGAGGTTTTTGTGCCTGACACTGACAGCCAAGAGCCTGTAGCCTGTTCAATTTTGCATGGCTACCTTCTTGGTCAACAGATGGATGCCGACCTGTACGTGCACTGCTGGCGCTTTTCCACTTTACCTTTTCATTTTTGTTGTTGATGTTTTTTTTTTGCTTGTGTTGTTTTCCATTTAACGTTTACGGATTCTCTTGTTCCCGGCCACCGCCCGTTTTTTATGGGTCACCGGAGCTAACGCTCACGAACAAAACGAAATGAAAATATTTGTCTGTTGTGCGTTAGACGTGTTCGATTGGTTAAGAATCGGATTGGACCATTTGGAATGACGCCGATTTTGAATATGTGCTCGGAAAGGGTTAAGCGTGGAGTGGCCGCATAGGTTTGTCTTGACAGCGGAACAGATTAGGTTAGCCAAAGGGACAGGTGTCACCGGACCATAAGGGTTGCATAAAATGTTATAAAATGTCACTGACCGAAAATGATTCAAAAGAATAAGATATAAGAATATGATATAAAAATGTAGAATTAAATAAAATTGATTTTACATAAAGGTTCTCGTAAATTTATCAATAATATCAATAGTTATAAATCTTTAGATTTGTGGTTTAAAATTGAAAGATTGAGAGATTATTCAGAAACATAGAAATCGTTGAAATAATAAACATAAAAAGAATACTTTGAGCTACAAACATATATTCAACTTCAGGAATAATTCTTTATGAATTTTTAGATTTTTAATTTGAAATATAAAAATTAAGAAACAATTTTTCAAACCCACCCAAACTTTTTAAAAGTTTAAGAGGGAAACTCAGGCAAAGTTCTAGCTCTCATTTCTTTTATATTTTCTCGGAGGATACCCAAAATATTACGTATAAAATTAGGCTTAACTTTCATGATTTTAAAACAATGAAAAGAATAAGATAAACTTCATTATTTACCCAAATCAAAATCCACAAGTTTTCCTCAAAATGTAGTAAGCAATAAATTGAAATAAAAATAATATAATTAAATAGTAAATTTTAGTTATATAGTTTTTGTGTCTATATATCTTCATTTCGGATTATTCACAGCTCTGTGTGTGTGTGTCAAATAGCCATAAAGAGCTGCTGAAAACTTGGGCGATAAAAGTTTATTGAACCAACTCAAAGGAAGGTCTGTCGTGGCAGAAGCTAAGATTTAAATCAACTTATGAAAGCTTTCAGCTTTCAGCTGGTTAATCTTGAGACATCAGGGGGGAGGAGCGACAAGGATGCGGCGAGGACATGCCAACTAAACTTATCAGTCGACTTCCGGTGCGAGTGTCTCTGCTTGAGTGTGTGTGCCACAACAAGACAGGAAAACAGAACCACAGTGACAACGAGGCACCCACATGGTTGTGCATACTGGGACACCCACAGCCACATCCCACATCCACAGAGAATGCCAGCCAATATCCTGGACAACATGGCGATACAGTGCAAACAGTGCCCGCTTGAGCCCCCACCCTCTCCCTTTTGGCCATGTAAACCAACTAATGAAACTGTCAACTGGCCACAACTGCCGGGACAAGGGAAAAAGGAAACGTAAGGTGGATTGAGTCCAGTGCTGGTCGCTTTATCGTCCAGCCTTTCACTTTTTCACTTGTTCTTAAACCAAAACCACCCATCCACTCGTTGACGAGCAACAGGCTGAGCCTAGCGATGGCTGCCACAAATCGATATATCGAAATTGCTTCGATAATGTGTGTGAAAAGTGACACGGTAATCGAATATTTAAGGATTTGATATCTTTTGATGATTATATTATGCTTGAAGCGATTTATAGCTGTGCAATTATTTAAAGGCTTACAGTTCTATGTAAACAATGAAAATAGCCTTTAAGATTTTACCTTTATAATATTTTGGTATTGATAATTAATTCCCGATCTACATCCCTAGAGTGGGTATCCTTAAGGCTTCATTAAAAGTAAGCTCACCACCAAATTGATTGGCCCGGTCGTCGTTTTGATTAGCCCTCGAAGCAATCGAAGGCTTAAAACTTATCAGCTGCCGGCCATGAGAGCAAAGTATATGGCCAAGACAGAGGGAGCCCCCATCATGGTCACCACTTTCTTCTTTCACTTTTTCTGTCTTCTTTGAATTCGCAATGAAAATCCAATTTGGCCCGAACAATGCCCGATGGTGGCCAGTGGGCTGATTGAAATTTCCATGTGCTCGCGGTATTTTTAGCCCGGTCATAATCGCCGCTCAAGTCCCCGGCTGAGTCAGAGTCGGTTATGAAAATGGATTTTCCAGCCATTCACACACATATGTCTATTATGCATAAGCCCCCCTCCCCGTCTGCCTCCGCTTCCCACTCGGTGGCAAAACGGAACAGCTGCTTTTATGCGATATGTAGTGCCGCTGCCTATCCGAAATGTTCCAGTCACTGCCTTAACCAGATGAGGCTACTCGGGTTCACTCAGTCCCTTTGCCGGGGCGATGAAGCAGCAGAAACTGTTTAGTATTTTCAGCTTAGAAATATCCTTGTGCCCCCTCGAATTTTTTTTTTGTATCTTTCTACTACCTTCCCTGACTCCTTGTGAGCTTACATTTTTATTGATGGAAATATTTTTATTGCTTGAATGAATGGTGTAATTAGACATATTATTGAATATATACAACCAATAAAGTTGGTGAGAATTGTGGTAATAGAAAGATATGTTTCATAGTATTATCCATGTAAAAAATGTTGTAATGCTAGCAATGAATATATTTACATTTCAGTGTCATTTAAAAACTTTAGAAATTACTTGAGATTTTCAGAAGGAATTTTGTATAGAAATAATCTGTGTTTGATATCACTGAATATTGAGGAACATTAAGCAAAGAATTTCATAGTTGATGTCCTTTGATACTTTTTGTGTATTTAAAGCATTAGAATTAAGCATTATTTTATATAAATATTGCTTAAAAGATTTCATTTGCATTAAAGGACTATTAGAAATAAAAGCTAAATCTTTCTAGTAAATAAAAAATCAAATAAAGTTTAAATATTAAATCCATTTGTTGATTTTCTTTGGCTTAAAACCACTACAAATCTTTAAGATAATGCTTAACCACTAAAAAGTATTTAAATATAAAGATTTGCAACCCTAAAAACTAGCAAAAGGGTATTTTGGCTACGCCTTGTTATTGTCCTGGCTTTGGAAATATGTGTGTTATATGGGGCTCAACCTTTGCGCGCATGCAAATTTATGACAGGTGGCAATGGGCTGTTGGCTGCTGTGCCTGCTAGTCCCAGCTCCTGGCTTCCATCTCCTGGCTCCTGGCTGCTGGGACTGTGTGTTTTCACTGTGGAAACAAAGATTCCAGAAGGGGGGCGGCGGTAGGCGGTACAACGGATGTGTGCGGATATGTTTTGCCGCTCGAGTGAGCGTCTGTATGTGCTCCTTTTTTTTTCACCGTGTGTTTCTTGCATAAAATAAAAGAGTGGCTTTGTATGTTATGAGCAGGGGTGGTGGGGTGGCGTTTGGTTGGCTTTTTTGTTGGGTGGTTTGGATCTGTCAACGCTATGCCTGCTGACACACACACACTCATACACACTCGCACCGGAAGCATTTGTTTGCTCATGTTTGTTGCATGTGTTTGACGTTAACGCGACACAATTAAGTCGCTGAAGTGCGCCTACACACTTATACATAAACACACACATACGCACCAATATATATATGCCTGCCAGTCAGCCATTACACATTTCAATTTTGAAGTGATGCCAGGAAGTGAAAGGACGAGAGAGAGACAGTGAGGGGGAGATGGCTGGCATCTCTTTCTAACATAACTTTCTTAATGAAATTTCAATTTATCTTCATCTATGGGTGATAGAATGAGAGAGAGAGAGTGGGAAACACAGAGAAAAAGAGAGAGGTAGATGATGTCAAGGAGAAGTAAGAGAAAGGACATGTGAGCATGTAAATTACATTCCCTATTCCCATTCTCTCTATCTCTTTTCATAAATGTGTTTATGCCTTAAAGGGTTTGTGAATTTATCAAGCTTCAAGGATACAATTAAGAGAAATTAGAGCAGCCTGACAACAATAACAGTCATTTTTTCTATATTTTAGTAGTAGATTTGTAGCCCTTTATCGTGTTTATATTTCACGATATACAAGAAACCTCTGAGCCTTCCCTTATCGTATATTAATTTCATTTAATATTCAACTATTTAAATATTCACTATATCCTAGGCATAAACTCAGTACAATTTCCATCTTCTCCATCATTTTTCTCGTTTCCCCTTCGTATTTATAATTGAAAGCATTATATGCACACATTTTAATTACACGATCTGAAAGGATTATGATTATGATTACGATTATGCACATAAAAATCTCTAGGGAATTGCACTGCTGCTGCTGTTGCTGCTGCTTCTGATGTGTTTGCTGTACAAAAAAGCTTTAAATGCCATTAGGACACGGGACGAGTGAAAGTTAAAGTGGGCCTTGAAGGGAAGGGGAGGGATTAAAGGTGGCATAATGTGTACCCTCCAGGGAAAATCAAGCCTGACTTCTGATAGTCAAGGGTCGCTGCCATTGAGTGGTCATCAAAACCAAAGCCAATGACGTCTATGGCTTCCATTACCAGGTGACCTTTTAAGGACTCGCGGTAAATCCAACTAATTGCTTGATAGCTCTTAACCCATTTTTAAAAACTATGAGAAATTTTCCCAGATAATGAGAGGATTTCTTGAGTGGCAATTTAATATTAAAGTTAGCTAGAACACTGATAAGTTATGACAGTTAATGAGGAGACTTGCCTTACAGACAATTTAAGTATTTTACCATTAATTTTCATTACAGCAAATTGCCATCGTTGAAATCGTTTTATCTTTGTATTTTTAAAGCTCCAAGGAGGTTCAAACCCTTCTCACTCCTCCAATGACGCATCGCAAGAATGGCCGTCATCTAATTGCAACTTAAAACTGCCATCCCGGCGACACATTGTCATTTAAAGCCAGATTTAAGCACACACACATGTCTAATTAGCAACTCATTAGCCCGCCCGTCGATGCAACACAATGTCGCAATGCCAGCTAATGGCAGGGTGCTCCACAGGATCCCAGATCCCAGGGCGGTGCCTCCGATGACTCCGTGGGGCATGTGGAGTAGAATCAATGCTTATCGGCAGAATGCAGCATCACCAGCCCAAGCACCAGCACAGACAGGCAGTGGTAAAGGCCAGAGTTTATTGTTTCAAACGGGTCGAAATAAAAGTTCAGCTGTGAGGAATTGTTGCCACCGACCTTCCTTGGAACATAATGACATTTTCTGTTGGGCATTGTCGGGCCAATGAATCAGTGTATCAATGAAACACTGCTCAAAAATTGCAGTAAATTAAGAAAATATTTAAAGAACAACTTAAGCATTTTTATATACTTATTTTTAACAATTTGGAAGGGTTTCCAAAGTTAAAATGGTTTAAAGCTTAAAAATTCCAAATTCTCTTTGCAAAATTCAATTCATATTTATATAAGCTTTATTAACAAGAAAATTCCAACTATTGATTTGTAATTGATTTATTTAAAACTAAAATTACTTACTTGAGTTAATTAATTTTTCTTCTTTTGAGAATTTTCCTCAAATTTTGCTTCACTCAAAATATATAAATATTTTAATAATATTTTAACTAACACAACGTTTCAGTATTAACCCTTTTTTTATGGCTGTGCACTGGGAACAGCTCCCACCTCCAAACCCGGAGAAAAAAAAAACAAGGGAACCAGACACAGAGGCTATCCGATAATGTGGTCAATGAATGTCATATGCAAATGGTCAAAGCTTCGCCCTTTCGCTGTTATTGTTGCTGCCGCTGACTCTCTGTGGCAGCAATTTCCAATTATCGATAAATAAGTGAAGTGAAGAGTTGGCAAAATTGTTGTCATAAAAAATGGCTTGTAAATTCAGCAGCTGTGTGCATCCGATGATGATGATGATGACGATGGGAACCACCTCGACGATGAGGATGGCCAGGCAAATTACAAAAGGAACACAAGGTAGATGCAAATATTTAACATCAACTCGAATGGGGCTTACGGTGGTCTTTTAACAAATATAATTAACATTTAAGGCAAAGATTGCTGAGGTAAAACTAGATTCGATTGATTTTAATTAAAGGGAATTAGAATCTTTTATCTAAGCTTCTGTGATTTTACAATAAATTTCAATTAATTTCTCAATAGTATTTCTCAAATTTTACTAATTATTAAATGCTTTAATATCATTATAAAAATTAATATTAGGCCTGACATCCCTTTAAACCCCAAGGACCATATGGATATGTGGTCAGTTTCTTACCCCTGAGCGAGCCAAATGAGTTGACGGGTTGCGGAGCCAAGGACATGGCAGGAGGACATTTACCAAGTCGATAAACAAAAGGAGCAAACTTTGGACCTGGCAGCGTAGGTCCTGTGCACATGAGCAGACGTTTTAATTTTATCGAACGGATGACAGGCTGCTGGACAACGGGACACCGAAGGACACTTGCCGGACAGAGCCAGGACCAACATCGAGCCTCACAATTGAGCACGCTTGGCGGCGCAAATAAGTCCAGTCCAGTCCAGTTTCAGTCCGGAGGAAGCAGGAGGCGTTGCCCATTGGACAATGACAAAACCGTGTATTGGGAAATGTGGGAAAAACCCCCCGCACACATACGACGAGTGTCTGTTTTGAGCAAAGGTGGGGATGCATTTTACAAGCCGTTGCTCCTTAATTTAAATATGTTTCACTGCACAAAGCTAAATTAAAATGTATTTATAAAGCGCACAAAGGGGCAGGAGAGTGGAACAACCCTTCTTTTAATGACTATTTTTATCAATATGCTCGTGTGTTCACCTTGCGAGTGCTCAGCCCAGCGTTAAGTACGAAATCCTTTAATAAGGCTCAGCTCGTGTCACCCAGATTCGTGGTTACCGCCCTCTTCCCCTTAAATCCTCCACCGGATCCCGCACTTCCTGTTTCTGTGTGCACTTGCTTCATTTAACCAGCTCCCGCATCCGCTCGCTAAACAGTGTCAACCGCGAAGCCAAACCAAAGTCCCGCCTTTGCGCCCAGAGCAGCCGCACCCACACACACACTTTTGGACACTCAAACGCGGCGGGGCATTGTGGGTTTGAGGATTAAGGGGCCTTGGGGTTAAGGGGCTGGGGCTGAGGTTGGGCTGCCCCGCGGGTAATTAGCGACCGAAATATATCACCCTAACCATCCACTGCTTTGCGGTGAAAATGTCTGTCAATAAGCGGAGGAAAACCTCCTGGCAAAGGATGCACAAATTACTTATTCAAATGAATGAATCATTGCTCTCGTAAAGAATATTTTGTTTAGAAGTAAAAACTAACTAAAGGCTGCTAATTAAGTAGGGCTTTGACTCAAAGTTTTGCCTGAGTTTTAAATTGATTTTTAAAAGTTATATTTCTCTTTATTTAATACTTATTATAAAGAAGAGATTTGATCTTTAATGACTGAAGTATTAATTTGAATTTTTATAAGATTAAATAAATTATTATAAAGAGGAAACCTTCGCTCCCAACATATAAGTAATATGATTTAACAACTTTCTGAAGATTATAAAATAAAATATTAAATGAATTATTAAATATTAAAATTTTTAGTATAATCCCGATCCAATTTCCCCAATCTCACAACGCTTTTCTTTCTCGAAACCAAAGCCAGCAAGAAGGGCAGTCAATCGAGCATCAGTTCCAAACAATAATCTCTACCTCTGTGGCCATCATCCTCACCGCCTCAATAAGCACCTTTCAGGTGTGCCCGTAAGGAGCACTGAAGAGTTCAATTAGCGGCGGCCAAAGCAAACAGAAGCAGCCCCACAATTAGCACCGAATCAACGGCGATCCCTGACTTAACCAATACCATTGCCACGCCTGCATCCTGCAGCTTTTGGACAAACTATAGTGGGCAGGATGAGGCAAGGAAAAAGGAGATTTTTCACAGCCATTTGCTGACTCGAACACCTTGGATACACTGGCGAAAATAGGAAAGGAAATGATCACTTGAAAAAGTTAAAGGAGAAAATATAATACCAATAAAAAGAATATGTAAATATTTAATCAACTTAAATTAACTTATATTTTTAGCTCTATATCCCCAATTTCTGCTCGATTTAAGTTCAAAGTGCATAATGCAAAACCCGCAGCTGTAGTTCTGCCTGTGGTCCTTGCCAAGTCAGAGTCTCATTCAGATTCCCAGCCAGAATCGGACATGGAATCGGTATCAGAATTGCAATCGGAATCCGACTCCAGTCAAAGAGTGTGGGCCTGGCTAAAACAAGCTGAACAGCAGCCTGGTCAGGCCGGCTTCGTGGCCGCTTAGGTTAATTTCCCTTTGATGATGATGATGGCATGTTTTGCGCGACCATTGAGGCATGCAATGGACTGGCTCACTCCAGCAAACAGCAAAGGCAGAGGAAGCACAAGCAGAAAAGCAAAAAAGCAGAAGCAGGAGCAGGAGCAGGAGCAAGAGCAGCTCGGGCGGGGTAAATGAGTGCGCGCTTGAATAGTTTACTCCTTCCCTGAAAAACTTTGGCCCCTTTGGATCCCTTGCCCGGCTCCTTTTGGCCAGCAATAATTCTACGGCTATGAAAAAAATTAACTTTCAGTGGCTTCATAATAATCAAGCTTAAGGTTTCCCCTCTCAACTCGAAATAATTCTTCTTTATTTTGATATTTTCCACGTTTTTTTTTGTTTTTTGTTTCTATCCTAACGGCCTAGATGGAAAATGCGGAAAAAGGCCAACTCAGCGGCCGGCAAAATTGAATTAGAGTTGAAATTTAAATGGCAAAAGGCAGGCCTGGAAAAATTGAAAAAGGAAGCCGCGTTGGTGGTGGCACGTAGCCCGTCCTTGTTTGTATATTATTTATTTTAATGATTGTGATTACCCGAAAAAGGAGCCCACAACCGAAACTCAACTGGGCGGAACACAGTTTTCTTTTTTTTTATTTCTGTTTTTTTTTCCTACCATTTTTTCTCCCATTTTTCCTGGCTTGTACTTTCGGCCCGTCAAAGCTCAGCCCAAAAGCGTGCTAGGAAATCATTTGAGAATTGCTCGGCTGGGCAGGCGGAAAATGGCTAACGGGAGGGGTTGCAACTTAAACTTTGATGGCTGAGAATGCGAAACCATGTGAAATATTAAGGGGTAATTTGTCACGAAGGATACAGGGAGAAGGATAACAATTGCAGTCATGTATGCAGTTTTTCAAGCCAAGAACATTAGGGGTTTAAATAAAATTAAACTCAGGCAGGATATGTTCACAGAAATAATCATTGATTGTGAATTTTAATTATAAGAAATTATAATTATTTCAAAACTAAAAACAAAACCAAGTATAAAATGTAATGTTTTAAAATAAATTATTTAAAATTTATTAAAAGTAAAAAATTAGGCTTAAGATTTAATTTTTGTGATAATAAAATATGTTAATCTTTGTGATAAAATATGCTAATTATCTTTTTAAGTAAAACTCAGAAGTGTTTGGTATATAAATATTTCCACCAGTTTACACTGTTAGCTCAAGCTTAAAATAAATGTTTTGTTCTAAAATAATATGTAAAGATATAAAATTAGTTTTTAATATTTTAAGCTAGGAAAAAACTGCTTATAAACATAATATTCTTTGAATAAAAAATATTCTTAAAGTCCAAATAATGCATTAAAAAATATATTTTTAATATTTTCCAAAGATAAGTTTCTACAATTTTAAAATATAATTAATGTCTTTGGTAATAAAAAAACTAATTTTCAACCATTGATTTGATTTAAATTCGTATTAAATATAAATCTTGACATTTTTTAATACATTAATCTTAACAAGAAATTTGTTTTATATTAAGTTCCTCCCTTAATTAAATACCCCTTAATTATATAAAATTGTTCTCCCCTACTTTAATCCCTGGAAAATGTGAATTTTCATGCCATAAGTCTCCTTCTCAGATTATATAAAATATCTGCTCCCCAACAATGGGTTTCAATGCACATTCAACAAATGCTTAGTACTTGCCCCAAAGCTTTTTATGATTACAGACACATCATAAAAACCCAATTTAGACCAGTCACGCCTCCACACCCCCGGCAAACAGCACCCCCCAATCCCCCTCACCCATGGGATATTGACTGAGAATCTCAGCTGCGGAAATATTGAAATCTAAAAAGCAAATAATTTAATTCGCTTAAACTTTCAGCCTGAGTCAGGATCAGGATAGCGACAGGTAGTCTTGGCAAGGGGCTGGCGGGGCTTAAAGGACGACATAGACAGGCTTCACTGCTGTTGCCTCACATCCAGAGTGGAGGGGAGGATAGGGTAGGGGGAGAGTATCCGGGGAAGGAAGCCACAGCCGCCATCAAATTTGAATTCGCAAAATGGTGAGGAAGGAAGGGAAGGGGGTGTTTCTGTCACGCATTACCTAGAAACTCGGATGGGGATGTAGAGGAACAAGCCTCCCACCCCCGCAAGACACTCAACGTTTTTAGCGCAAGCTGTCAAGGCACAGGACTCTCACACACACATCCAGGACATGGGCGTAAAAGAGAGATGCACTGAGAAACTTAAGAAGTAAAAATAATAGTAGAAATATAAATAAGGGGAAATTTTAATTAAATGTTAAATGAAATAAACAAATCTATACTTCAAATTTGTAGTAAAAAAGCAATTAAAATTTATTTTTTAAGGATGTTTTTTATAAAGTTTGAATACAGTTTGAATGCTAAATATCAAAGTTATACGAAAATACAGTTAAAAGCTTTTTTCTTTGTTTCTTGTAACAAATATAGTAATTTATATAGTGTTAACTTATCAACCTTTCTCACAGTGCACACTCACAGGCTGTGCTATGTCCCGGCTGGTTTCCTGGATGGAGCGGACGACAGCGTGTCCATGTCTGCCTCTGCTGTCTCATTTGCTTTCAATTTTTATTTGCCGTGTTACAACCAACACGGAGAATAGCGAATGGCAAGGAGGCAGGCAGGCCATGCCAGTGCCACCTCCGGGAAAGCGGAAAAGCTGGAAACAAGGGAAAGCGGGAATGGCAACGGAGAACTACCAACAAAGTTGCCCGTGAGGCATTTGACGCGTCGCAGAGTTTGCCTCTAAATGCTTTTGGGCCAGCACTTTAGTGGCAAAGGGGATGGAGACCAGGACCAGGACGAGCACGAGGACGAGGACGAGGACAAAGCATTGTTAGGACTTGGACAGATCCTGCTGCTCCCGCAGGCCGCTTCACTTGAGCAGATAATTTTCACGGTTGTGTTTTGATAATGATGATGTGGAAATTTCCTTGGTTTTTACGATGCATGGACGGTTCCTGGCGGGGCGTCTGTTTGACCAGGATTTGTTGTGACACGTTTTGGTAAACAGGTTTCTATATACATAGTTTGTCAGATTCCTGGGAAGGCGGAAGGTAAAGGAAATTTAGGCTTGTCCAAGTGGTCAATTAAAAAGCATCAAAAAGTGTCAGGGCAGGAAAGAGGAAGGCGCAGCAAACATAGGAAAAGGAAAGATGGGAGCACTACAAAAAATTCGTATAAACCTTTTTTTTTAGGTCTTTAATTGTACTTTTAAAAATTTAATAAGTTACTATTTTATTTTCCATTTAAAATTAATCCCGAGGCTGCGAACCATAAATATTAATTGAAATCTTAAGCAAATCTTTAATGAATTGACATCTTTAAATTCACTCACAGGACTGGTGTTTGTCCTGCTTTTTATCTCATCGATAAATTCCTGAAATATCGGATTCTCGCCTCTCTTACAGAATTCCTGCTTAAAGTTGGTCACCAACCAACCACTTTAGGATGAAGTGCTGCCCTATCTTGGCACGGGCTAACTTCTCCGTTTACATGCCATCAGGTTCCTTCAAATTTTATAGCCCCCGTCGTCCTGCCGCCTTCGTCCTGCCGTCTTGCCTCCCCGGATTCAGGTGAGTTTTGATTACCGTTTGAGGAGCTGCATTCGAAATCAGTTTTAGTTTGCATGTCCTTTGGCGCATAAAACGGAATTGAAATTGAATTTTCCTTGGTTGGGACACTTTGATGTTTTATGATATTATTGTTGTTGTTGTTCCTAAACAAGGATAAACAGCAGGACAAAGGCACCGGATACTTGAGGCTTTTTGGGGGCATTTAAGGCCGAGTGTCCTACGACTCCTGACTTTCTGATTTGTCCTCGTTTGACTGACTGACTGACTGACTGACTGACTGACGATGTGACGCACTGACGACTGTCTGACTAACTGCGAGAGTGAGCGAATGAGTGACTGGACGACTGAGTGATTGACTGATTGCCTCGCATGTCCTTTGTCCTTCGTCCCTCGTCATCGGCTCTCTGCTTTTATGAACTGACTGCCGGCGGCTCGCTTTAGTTGGCCGACGGCTTAAAAGCTTTTTGCCGATTATCGCAGTTAAGTGTCAATTTTAATCTAAGGCATCCCCTTAATTCCTGGGCTTAAGGCCGGGTTTTCTCTGCCATTTTGCTGGCCTCCTTAAAGACCATTATATAAGCGAGAAAATGTCACAAAATGGCAAAAGGAATTTTAAAGTTCTTGGTATTAAGTTTTATTTCGTAATAAAACTTACTTAAATGTCCTTTAATTGCTCGAGGAATTTTAACTTTTCGTTAAAAATTGGAAAAGTATATATTTTTTGCTATTTTAGGAATATGACTTATTAAAATTGACATTTAAATTCAAAATTCATTAAATAACAAAGAAATAACACAGAGTAAATTGACAAAATGCCACAAAATGGCTAAAGGAATTAAAAGTTTTGGTTTTACGTTTTATTTCGTAATAAAACTACTTAACTGTCCTGGAATTGCCTGAGAAATATACAATTATCTTTAAAAAAAAAAGCAATAAATATTTCTTGTTTAAAATCCACAAGTATCTCAAGAACTTTGAGTGTCTAAATACACGTTTAAATTGAATATTTTCAGCTAATAATTAAGATATAATTGAGTGTTGATTGAGACCTCTGACATTTCTGCAATTAAATTGAGAATTTCTCAATTTCACATGAATTCCACATGCAGCTCCCCTCTCTTTACCTTAGAGATATTTCCCCCTTTTCCCCATTTAAATATTCTCTGCCATCTCCTCCTCATTTTATCTCCTGTTTAATATGCAAATTACTTCGTTTCTAATTAAAATAACTGTGCACTGCTTTTTGGGGGTTTTCCCTGCGTTATTTTCATTTTCACGTTTATTTTTTTCGGCTCTCTTTTTCGAAAAACACATTTTGGCAAAGCCACAGGAGGGCGTGGAGGATAGAATTCCCGGAGCTTGGCGGACCTATTAGTAGGAAAAGGGACCTCACGAAAAAGGGAATAGCAGACCAGGCGGGGGTGAGGCCTTGGTGGCTGGGACACCGCAGAAGGCGAAGCGTTTGTTGGCTTCGGGATTGGTTTCTCGTCTCGTTGCTCTTGCCTCCTGTCGCCCGCTTTGAATTACAAAAATATTTTCCGCCAGAGTTGCCACAGTTCTGGTGCATGTCAATTAGAAAATGCCCCTCAAACCCTTAAGGATTTGTTGGGAAAATTCAAGTAATTTATTTAAAATTGAAGCGTTGAGCATTAACGAGCTCATAATGAGTTCGGTTTGGGGTTAAAACTCTTTTCAGGGAGGCAGGACTTGGGTCTATTAATAATGTTTGGGGTAATCCCAACTTTAATTTAATTGTTTAATAGGGTACAATTAATAAAGGGTGTCGTGAGTGCTACAGAATTTACTTTAAAGTTATAAATCGTGGAAAACTAAAACAATTTACATTGAATTTTGTATTTGAACATTTTATTTCATAAAATAAAAACATAGCCATTACTAAATTAACACTTTTGTGATTTTGCCAACAAAAACTACCACCAAACTACCTCTAAACATACTATCAATGACTATTTCCAATTTCAATGATTGCTAACTATTTAATTATAATTAAATCTGCAATCTCCAAGGCACACACACAGCCGCACCCACAAACATTGCTTGCCATTTAATCTAAGTAATTACTGTAGAATACCAATAATTCAGCCAGCGGCAGGGACAAAGGCAAAGACAAAGGGGAGAAATGAAGGGATTTTAGGGAGAAGAATTCCATTTGGCAAATGCCTGGCAAAATACAGACAAAGCCGGCAAAGCCCCAAAAGCATCTGCAACAAATCAATTATTGCAACAACTTTTCAACTTCACCCACACACACAATCAATTTTGCTTGCAACGAATTTTTATTGGTTTCGGATGTTGTTTGTGTGTGTGTTTTTTGGAGATTTTCTGTATTTTGGTATATCGTATTTTCCGAATTTCGGGATTGGGGGTAGCTTATCGATTAACTTTGGCTGCTGAAAACTCAAAATGAAATAGCACTGACCCCCAAGTTGGACCAGGCTCTGATCTCTGGCGTTGGCGTGTAGTAAGTGAGGCAGCGGCGCAGGCATTCACTTTGTTGCTGATATATCAAAGGACTTTAAATCAAAATTCAATTACACTTCGAAGCTCTTAGGAATTGTGGCAACTCCCTCCCCTCCCTCATGTCCTGGAACACCTGAAACACCTTGAACACACCTGGAAATCAACAGCAGCAAAGGGAGGCCATCATCGAAATTGTGTCGAGAGGAACGCCGCCTGGCAGTGACACAGAGTTCAGAGGCTTTCCCAGGCTCACTTTGAAGTGTTTGATTGTGCCAGTGACACACGCCCCATTTGCCATTTTCTACACTCACACACATTTTCCCCCATTTTCCACCATCACCACCCACCCCGCTTTTCACCCAATGCAACCCGAAATGAGGGCAAGCTTCAGCAAACAAAAGCGAAAATCAATCCATGCAACATTTTGCATATTTAAATTAGTCAAAAACCCCACAAAAAATAGTCCCCCGCCCTCTGACTGCCTGCGGAGTACCAAGTTTAGCTTTCAGCTCTCCTGGGAGAATTTTCAATTTTCAATTTCCACATGGCATTTACCGGAGGCTCCGTGGCATCAGGAAGGAATGAGGGGGAAAATGGAAGGGGTCGCCGGCTATGCCATGGCGAGCACTTACAACAACTTATAAATAGCCCGAGTCTGTGCAAATTTTCACATTAATTAAATTTCAGCAACGACGACGACAACGCAACCAGAACAGAACAGAGCACACCCAGGCCCAGACCCGGAGGAGTGGGGGCGGGAGGGTGGCCTGTACCTCGACAACGTTGACATATTGAAGGAAAACGACAGATTTAGTACATAATATATAGACAACTTACACATATATGCAGCCCGGATAGCGACACAACAGAGCAGCAATATCCACGAGGGCTGCATTCTCAATAAAAGTGGGGAAAATGAAAAGAAAAAGGGGAAAAATCTCATAGGCACTCTAAGAATTGTGGTTGTTAAACAAGACAAGGCCATAACTAATCTAATTACACTTAATTAAGCATTTAAATTCTTGTAATAAAAGAGTGAGATGATTTTTTAATTACTTTCATTTATTTCAAGCTTTGGATTTATTCGAGAATGTTTTATTAATAAATTAAACCATTTTAATCTGCATTTTAAGCAGAAACTTACGGAAGACAACTTATATTAGTTTCGATTTTCTATCAAAATTTTTTCTAATATTTTATATTTATATTTTTAAAATATTTAAAAAATAATGCATTGGTTTTAATTATTTACAAAATTAAAGTTTATATTTAAAATGTTAAGGATTGCTCAGGGGCAGATTATTCCCTTATTTCATCAGAGTTAATAAATTATATTTTAACACAATATTAATTTAATTTAATTTAATAGAAATTATTTAAATCATTTAAAATTGTTTCAAATCAAAGTGTGATTATATATGCTATAAAAATATAAGGAACCCCAGCCTAAAACTGAATGTAACTAAAAAAATTGTAAAGTTAAGTTCATTTATGTTGTCGTTAAAAAAAACAACCTTCTAACTTAATACCCTTTAAGAAGGATATGGGAATGGGGTTTTATTTTCTAAAACAAATCTGTAAAAGCTTTAAAAACAATACCTTTTCTTTCAGATGATGATCATGAGTAGAATATTTTAGAAACATTTGGTTCTGTAAATCTTGGCTTTTGGAAAATAATTCAAGTCAGGAATTGATTATTTTATTTTACAAAAATCTTTTATCGATCAGTTGGGGGCATAGCTCAGGGGCAGAGCATTCGACTGCAGATCGAGAGGTCCCCGGTTCAAATCCGGGTGCCCCCTAGTAGATTTTTTGTTATTTAGAAGTTATTCGTTATATATGAATATATTTTTAATGCCTGCCAACTAGAGGATTCTTCTGACGGCATCTCCTCTCGAGTCTTTTCCCACGGACATTCTTCACATTTTCCACAACTATTGCACTCGGTGCCCGATGAAGCTTAAAATGTTGCCATTGCCGTGGCATCATAAACCACTTCGCCTGGACCGAGTTGCGTAAACATTTTCCACCGACAGAGCCACTCGAAGGCAGGACGAGATGGCACAGTGGCATTGAAATAATATTATTTATTTTAAATAATAAAAAAAGGATTGAATAGGAAAGAAAAAGCTAGATAATATTTATTTAGATAATATTTATTGTAAAATTAGTATTAGATCTAAGAATAAATGGGAATTAAAGTAAGCAGTTCAAGAAATTACGTATACGCCATGTTGTTGGGAATTAAAGTAAGCATTTCAAGAAATTACGTATACGCCATGTTGGTTGACTAGTTCCAGACCTTATTTTGTAAACTTTCAACTTCCATATCCTTATCCTTATTTCCCAATTCTTAAGCTAAACCTACCCACTGTGCAGAGGTGACGTCGGAGGGGGGTTTGAAGGCGCAAGTTGTTGCCCCCAGCCCTGTGACGATGGCACTCGAGTGTTATTGTGGCACTGAGGCCACTGCATTTGGCATAGAGCGGAGAATCTCAGACCGCTCCGACCGCTGATACCTCCCGCTGCCACCCCCCGCTTCCTCCTTCTCCGTTCCGCTCAAGGGGAGAGATGGAATTGGGGGGATTGAGCGGAGGCACTTAGGAGTGCCATCGTTGTCGCCGTTCGCTGACGTCGTTTATTTATAGCTAGGATTTTGCATTTATTTTTTTCCTGATTTTTTCACTGATTTTCTTTCTTTTCTCAGCAATTTTCCTTTGCCATTTACATGGCTACGCAAAAATATGCGAAATTGCATGTACAGCAACAACAAATAAATTTATTTGTGTAATTATTTTTGATATTCTCTGTTAGGGCAAACGCAGTGCATACAAAATTATTGTTAAATTAATTGGAAGCTACGCGTTCAGCGAAAAGAAAAAAAAACTATGCAAATGGCCAAAAGTTACAGAATATGAATGCATTGCGAAAAATATGAAAATCTGTAAAAATCCACTAATTGGGCTGTGGGAACATGACAAGCCAATAAGAGAAAAGTTTTCAACGAGACAGGTGGAAAAAACAAGTGGAAAATTAGATGATTTGCTAATTATTTTATTTTCTAGTCATATTGAAAGGTGGGTAGAAGATTTATTTAGGCTGGGAAATGGAAATTATAGGAAAAAAATAAGAAAATAGTTTTGTGAAAAAATGTATATGCAAAAGGGTTTCTTAGTTATTTTTGTGAAATTATTAAGACAAATTTTTTGCGAAAACCACAGGATTACTTTCTTCTATCTAAGTAATCTATTTTATATTTTTATTAAAATTATAATAGATATTTTTTCAAGAGCGGAGAGATTGCAATACAAAATCATAGCTTTATTCTAATTATAATATAATTAAACAACAGCCTTTGAGATGCTTTGATTTCTACTTTAAACCCCCTTTAAAAAGCTTCAATTTCCCTGCTTTCAAACTGTTCTCAGACATAAAAAAGGGAAATAAAAAAAATTAAAGCCATAAAAAGCAATATCTCTGCTATTTATACTGCAGAGAATACTATATTCCCTGCCAAGCATCAAACTGAAATCAGTTTAGATATATTACGCACACAAATCCCCTTAGAAAAGGCTGCGGAAGACGGAATCAGCTTGAAATGTTATTTCCTTGCCAGTTGTACCTAACATACAGATACGTATGATATAACTAATGGCCATGTAAAGAGCATGTTGGCCATCTTCTGCCCCGCCATCCCGGCTCTCATGGCTCTTCGAGTAGCATTGTCGGCCACATCAATCATGTGCCGTGTCCTTGTCCAAGTGCACCGAAAAGTATGCAACGCTGTTTGCACTCAAGCAACCACATCCGCATCCGCATCCTTATCTGTAACTGACTCTCAAATACACAGGGGGGAATTTATTAATACCCTTTAAATATTTATTGTTAATAATTTCAATTTGTTTATAAATATTTGTTGCATATTTAAATGTTTTAAAGATAAATACTTATTGAGGAAGCAAAGGAAAATATTTTATATTTAAGGCTTTTCATTGGCCTTTATTCTAGGCCAGTAGATTCTTAATTTAAATACTTTAATAATAATTTTCTAATTTATTTGGAGTATTTTTTTCTTACTGTGTTCTTTATCTGTGTATGCGTGAATTTATTGTGGCCCAGAGAAACCGCACAAATATGCTGCCACTCTCTCTGGCTCCTCCACCTTTTTAGCCAAGATTTGTCAAGGCAACCGCAATGAAGGAGCTGAAATCTAGAAGCTGAAAACTGGGAGCTGCCAGAGGGGAAACTGTTTTCCTGGGACCACTCACTCGCACCGCCTCATTAAAATTTTAAATAAATATTATGTCGGGTTCGGCGGGGCCAGAGCCGAGGGTGCAAATAATTAATGAAAAGTAATATCAGCAACACCATCCGCCCAAAAGTCAGGACGAAACGAAGTTGATGCCTTCGTCAAACTTCGGTTGACCGCAGAAAGTGGCTGGCTCATAATTTAACAGTCAGCTCGCTCTCTCTTTCTCTCGTTATATATACAGAAATACTATATATATATTTGGTACAAGCTTTGGCATTCTAATTTGATTAGCATCGGAAAAGGCCGGGAAAAGCATTTGCCACAGCTTCTTGGGTTTGGAGTGCTGCAAGAAGCGTCACCATTTTCCCGATTGATGGCTTTCCGCGACCAACAAAACGTTTCCAGGTGACTCAGGTGAAGTGGCGGCAGCTTCATTAAAACTTTAGCCGCACCACGCTTCGTATTGGTTGCGGTCGGCGCTGGAACAGAAAATGGAAAACAGAAAACTCAACTGGAAACTGAAAGCTGGAAAGGGAAAATAGAAAACAGAAGGGATAACCGCAACTTTTCATTACGGCTCAAGATTGCGACGCGATTTGTAATTGCAATGCGCATCGAAATCGATTTGGTTTTCCTAAGTGATAGGAGCTGTAATTATTGCCATGAGTTTCTAGGATAAAACCACAAGTATCGATGGGAATGAATTTACAGAAATACTATTAAGGACATGCCTTTGCTGGATTTATTTTTTCTTGGGAAAATGCTTGCAAGTGCATTCTTTAAATTGGGAATTTCTTTGAAATATATTTTTGCTTTAAATGGATATTAAAATAAATTTAATTTAAACAAACTAGAAAATGTATAAAAGCTTAATATCTGCTATAAAAATTACAACTTAAATCACAAGAAATACTGCAGATCTCCCGAACAATGTTCAAAAAGTTTTTATCAATCGTTAAAGTAAATAATTTCCATTACTAATTCTATAAATATTTCCTTTGTTTCTACGAAAATGTCAGCCTTTTTATTTTTATTTATCCCACTCAAAATCTAGTTTCCTTTCTCCTGCTTTCCTTATTATTTTCTTTAATATTTATACAACTCATCAAACTAGGTTCCCATTAATTCACAGCAAAAGAAAATTGTTAGCCGCAAGCATCCAGAAGTCAGCTTAGGAATGCTAATAAACTTTTTCAATTCCCATTCTACAAACAAAAAAATGTAACAGCTTTCCAATTGCCAATTTTCATATTCCAAACTCTTTACTTTTTTTTGGCAAAATGCATTTCCTGGGAGAGAAACACGCAGAGATAGAAGCTCGGCTCAGCGGCTGTCAAGCAAATAACAAATAAAATGCAAGAGACGCCGGGAAGCTGTGAAGGCTGAGGCAGGGCAGGGACAGAGGCCGAGAGAAATCAACAAAAGTGCGCCAGTTACAAATCAAAAGAAAACGAAAACGAAAAGAAAAGGATTTTTGTGCAATTTTTATGCTGCTTCTGCAGAAGTAGGAGAAAATGCAGAGAGAGACAACTGGTTAAAAAATTGTTATTTTCTTATTAAATTATTAAGAGAGAATATTCTATATTTAATATATCTTTTAAAACCGTTATTTAGAAATTTTGGAAAGGTAACACTGCTTTGAAATATATTTAAAAAGGCATTCAAAGCTGTGCTAATTGATAATAAAATTTCCAAAAATTTAATTTCCTACTTTTAGACAGCCTTCAGAACTAAATATATATTGACATATAAGCAAAAGAATTTTGTATTTAATCTATAGATCTTAAAAAGTAAGAAAAATGTGAATATCCATGTCCTTTTTGTAAGAATAAGTTTAAAAAATAATAAACAATACAAATTATCAGAAAATCTCCCTATTCAGGTCCCTGAAAACAACTCGCTTTTATTTTTCAAGTGTCCTTTTCGGATGCCATGCAAAAGTAACTGGTTAGGGGGTGGCACAAAAAAGGGGGCGCTGAGGCGTGTCTGGACTAAGGGAGGCGGCTACATGAAATTGGCCAATTTACATGCGTTTGTGTTTTTGTGCTGCTGCCACTGTTGTTGCTGTTGCACGAAAAAGGGAAGATTGAAGTTCAATTTTGAGTAGAGTTTTTTTTTAGCTTTTGTTTTTTTTTTTGCGAGTGTGTGGGCGAAACGAATGCAAAGTGGCAAAGTTGCATGGGCCAAGTGGCCGGATTGAAGGTGGCTGGGGGTGAAATTGCAAACTGCTGCAGCGTTGAAATGCCAGCAAAGAGTTTAAGCCCAGCCAAGCGAAGCACTCAAGGGGCATTAAGACAGAGACACAGACAAGAAGAAAGATAGATGGATATATAGCCGTATAGCTTCAGATTCCCGCAGAAGGAGCAATGAGGGAAGGGCCAGTGAAAATCGCTTTGAGAGCGCGTCTACAGCGGAAGGGCTTTAATAAGCTCCAGGTGAGTGCGGGAGTTGCAAAACGCCACTTCCCACCACCACCCGGGGGGCAAACTTTGGTTTCTATGGTTTACTTACAATTTAAGCAGCCGTTTCCTTAAAGTCCCAGTCCCTGACGATTTCCTCAGACCTCAGACAGCACTGCACATGTTGCGTATACGTAATGTTCAGATGAGGTTAATAGAGAAGCACTAATGATGGCTTCCAGGCACTTTTTGTTTATGATTTGCGGTATTAATTTAGTTTATTTTTAAAGCTTTTTATTAGTTATTTATCATTTATATATTTAAGCATTAAATATCATATATATTTTTTTCATTAAGTTAAAAGAGTTTTCATATAAGGTTTTACAATTCAGTTTATATTTTGTAAATCAATTGCTATTAAATATGATTCTACTGTTTTTATTTCTATCTTCAGGTTTTCTAGTGTATTTTATTTCTTCAAATTTCATTTTGTAGTCCTATTATCTTCCTCACAACTGTGCATACATAATATTCCCCGCTCTGCTTCGCCTTGGGATCTTCATGCAGGCGAAGCGAAATGACAACATTGTTACTTGCATTACGCTAATGAGCTTATCAGGGCCAGAATGCAACCAATGAAGTGACTGTTGCGGCTTTCGAGTGTGTTTATATTTATCGTTCACTGGGGCTTATGTGTCATGCCAACCCAGGGAGTTAAACTACAAATTAACAAGAGAAGCGTCTTTAAAATTATGAGAAACATTTCAAACGATTACAAAAAGAAATATTAAAATAAAATGGTATTGAAATTTGGCGTACAGCTTAGAATACCTTAAATATTTAGTAACTATACAAAAATCTATGCATAATAAAATATTTACAATAGTTAGGATATATTTTACATTCATTTCAATACCCCATAATTATTTCCTATTATCAATGACTTAAGTAAACCCACACTTAATCTTAAATGCTTTTACTCTTCTCCAACTACTTGTGGCCCCTAACACTGACACTGCCTAATCATAAGCCCAGCTTAGCCAAGTTGTGTCTAGAGATAAGCCTGAGAAGTCCCCTACTGCCATAATGAAGCAGCCAAAATTAGGAAAAAGTATTTCCCTAGCATATCCTGGTCCCTGGCCTGATCCGGCTTACCCTCATCCTCATATCAGGCTTCCTTGCATTCGCCCTCGTCCTGTGTGTGTGTGTGCTAATCCTGGCACTTTTCACACATTACCCAGAGATAGCAGTAAGAACTTTATCAACCGAACATCGAGTGCAAAGTTTGGCTGCACATTTGAGCATTGCTCTAATTACTTGGCCCCCCAGTACAAGAGGCATGACAAAACAATTTGAAAGTCAGATTGGATGGGCAGGAATGGTGAGGGGAAAAACTAAACCAGAGAACAAAGGATCTGCTCTGAGCAGGAATCAAGAGACGAAACAGGAAACATCAACATGACAGAGAGGAGACCAGCACAAACATTTAACAATTTTGCAGGAACAATATTCAATTTCCGACTGTCTAATAAGTTTTTGGCCAGAACACACACACGCAGAGGAGTTGGGCCATGTAATAAGCCAACTCTGAATGTCTGAACTGTCTATCCATTCGTCGCCCCAGTCGGAGACCTCAGTCTCAGTCCTAGTCACAGTTCCACAATCCCAATCTCATTCCCATAGCCTGAACCGACAAAACTTCCATTACTCAAACCAGGAGAACGACGCAACATTTTCCTTTAATTTCCTTTTTAGTTTTTTGTCAGACGCCCAACTAACTTGCCATGTTCAAACACTGAGAAAAATGTGTATAATATGATATATATTTAAAATTGAATTAATCTGTGTAAAGTTAGTTTAAAAGAAAACTAATTCTGTTTAAGTTTAGAAAGAGTTTCCTTTGAAGATACATACTTTTCCTTATTTTCCCTATATTAAAATATAAATTTTAGAGCTTATTCAAGGCTATAGTTTTTCTCCTGAGTGCATTACATGCCTATGCCACACCAAGCTCCTCTCCAACCATTCGTCTGTCTGTCGCCCTGCCTTCCGTCCAGAATATTGTCAGCTTAAAGTCGGGCTATACGTGCACAGCCACAGCCACGTGCTGCTCCCGATCCCAGCCTCGGTGCCGGTCGCAATCCCGATCCCTCAACTTTAATGAATACCCGCGGGCCAATGCAAACACAACTGTAACGGCTAACGGGCCATATAAAATGCATTTCGAGTAACAAACTTTAAACACTGTGAACGCGTTCATTTGGGAACAGCACGGATGTGCTCCTGCTCCCCAAAGGGGTGGCCAGCGGGTGGCTTTGGTAATGGAAAACTGAAGTGGAGGGAGGATGTAGTTACCAGGAGGTTTTCGGGGGACAGTTGTAGGTGAATAGTTGAGGGACGACGCCAGTGCATAAGCTTACCCCATGGATGGCAGTCAATTATGGCAACTGCATGTTTATGCGCAATGAATTTATGATTTTAAATATAGATACATTATTAAAAACAATATAGATATACTTAGTTTGGGTTTTAGGGAGGGGTAATGCAGGGTTTATTATATATAATTAAACTCGTTAATATACTCATGACATCCAATTGTTATTGGATTAAAATCTGCATTAAAAACGATTATGCAGTATAATATACAATTTTAATCAAGATTATAAATTGAATATCTTTAGATTTTGTCTAAATATTTTTTCTTAATTATTCTAAAATAAACATAAACATGTTTTCCCACCGCATAACTTTTTCGTATGGGCCTGCCCCAAAAGTAAATACATCAGTTTGTCGGGCCTCCGTCGAAGTCAGCTCTATAAGGCCGACCTACGCCGCAAAGCCATGCAAATAGTAGGAGCCGCCAAGTGAGTATTGGAAAGGGGTAGACATGGGGACTCTCGGCTCCTGAGCGCATCCGGAGGAGGTCGACGAGGAGTTGCTGTGGGACGCCACTGCGGTTTACACTGCCACCGAATGCCATGGAAATGACAGACGATGTAAAAGAGTTCATTAATATTGCAAGGTATGCCGACGACTATGACGGCGGGGCAGGTCAGGGGTTAAGGCAAAAGCAGGCACCCAGAGGAAGAGGAAAGGGAATGCAAAAGAAGGACAACAGCCAAACAGGAGCAGCAACAAACGAGGGCAACATTTTGACTGTGCGCACAATTATTTTGTAATTTGTCATATTTTGTAGGCCTCCACCTCCGGCTCTTCCTGCTCCTCCGGTGTCCTCAAGTCAGCCAGCCCAGAAACGGGCCCAGGATATGCAGAGTGGGTGCAAGCAAGAGAAGGAAAAGGAGGATAGGACATTACTGCTTTTGTCCAAAATTTCAAGAAGCAAAGTCTCGGACTCAAGTGGCTTGACGGCCTACTAAATTGGAAAAGTTGAGGGGGCGAAACATATTGCACTTAAAACATGGTATATTTAAGTATATTTAATATTTTATTAATATGAAGAGAATTTTGTATATCAAAAATTAAGATGAAATCGAAAAGGTGCCAAGAATTATTGAAATTTTCGAGTGTTTCATTACTAAATTGATCTCAAATTAACTTAATTTGTATGATATTGAAATATTTCCTATTTTTTTTGTTTTATGTGTAAAAAATACACCCGGGTTGAAGGGTGTAGTGTAGGTTGGGTGTCCTGCCGCCTACCAACTGCATAATTGTTTGTATTTTACGCTTTACATGAAAGCTAAGCAAATCTTTTGTTACACTGTCTAACAGAGCAACAAGCCTTCTCTCAATGCATCCCACCCCCACGGCCCACCGCCCGCCGCCCATTGCCCGATTCCCCTTTCCCCATCTCATTCGCATTTACAGTCTCCTTCTGTGTCTTACCCCTTTTGTTGGCCTTACGCTTTGTGTGCATATTCTAAACATGGCGGCTGGGCGCCTCGCGGTGGCTACCTCAACCTACTTTCGGTTCCGTTGCTTGCCACACTGAGAGAAAAGAAAAATGGGACAGGAAACTAACTATGTGATATGTTTTGAATGTTTAATATATTTTTTTTAATTTTTTGAAAACTGATTTAGCTGAAAATTAGATTAAGATTTTCGGTTTAACATGAAATTGCGGTTTAACATGCTTCGAAATACATTTTCTAATAGTTTAAGATATAATCAAGTATCTTATTGTATTTGTATCAGTTAGATTTTGTTCACTGTACTTATGTTGCTGTCGTTAAGACTTTAATAGTGCCTGTTCACCCGCAAACGCCGCTCGACGCTCGACGCTCACCTCCTCATCCTCCTCCTCCTCCGCTTAGTTATTGCCGCCCCCTCTAGTTACGCCCACTCTTAGTAAGTCAACAGAGAAAGAGAGGACGAGGCCCAGTCAGTCAGCCAGTTTTCTTGCCACTGTTGTGTTCACCATGTTTACCTAGCCCCGACCCCTTTTAGCCACCACCCCATAACCCTGCCCCACGCCCCTACCCCTGTCCCTGCTGCTGTTAACGTGCCGACCCCCGCAGGGCAGCCAGCCTCATCATGCGCCGCCCCTCATAATTATACCCTACAAATGAGCGGGCCACATGGTATTTAGTTTTAAAGGGTGGAAAAATTAGTAAAACATGATGTAAGATTTCAGGCTTGTCACAAACTTACTTCAATATAAATCTCATTTAAAATTATAATTTGAGCCAAAAGGGTCTTATTTTAGTTATTTAGTTCTCTTTTAGATTCTTGCAACTTGGAACCGGAATATTAAAAATATTATCGTAGAATAATGCAAAGTTATAAAGAGCAGCCTATAAAAAGATTGTTATAAAGAGGGGTACTTTGTAGATATTTTGTATTGCCTGATACCAATTTTTTCGCAACAGGAATAATATAATTTGATTATTTATTTATTAGATTGCTCAAAAAAATGTATATTACTTAATTAAGATTTTTTATTAAACAATAAATAAGCATGCGATTACTAATATGTTTCAGTAAGACTTTTATACCCCTGAGGCATAGTGGATTTTATTTAAAGACAATTTTAACTCAACAATTAATGAAAATTCTTTAAAAAACAATATATTAAATGTATTAGAGCACAATAATAGCAAAATAATAAATTGAATAAGTTGAATTATTTTAAAACCATAAACAATTTCTAGAGCAGCCCTAAAGGACATTTCATTTAGCCTTCCCTCTAAATTTTATGTTTTTTGTCTTAGAGTATTTACAGCTCTTACGCTTTTATGATGCCGACTTGTATTATTTTTTTGGACTCTCATCATTTTGATATGCAGTAGTTTCTGTCCACTTCGAAGCGGACCACCCCACCGTATCTTGCCCCCTTTCGCTGGCCGCCCATTTCTTTGGCTTTCCGTCCGCTTCTTTTATCATTTCGTGCACATTTTTGTTTGTGTTTGCAGTTGTTTTTGTTGAATTACATGCACCCATACAGAGGGACAAATATTTATTTAAAACTTATGCCCGAGGCCTTTCATTACTGTGCACGGTGAAAATATATATATATTTATATATATATGTAGGTGCAGTCTTTTTCCGTGCTCAGTTCTTTTCGTAGTTTTCTCTTTTCACCATTTTGTTGCTGCTTTTACACTGTGCAAATGTGCGGAATGTTGCTTTGTGCTTGCCATTCGCTTTCTTCTCCTCCCCCCTAGTATCTGCACCACATTCCTCTCCCCCTCCCTGCTTTCACTGTTTTCTGGATTTTTGGTCCATGGCTATTAAGTGAAAATTTCTCCATCACAGGAGGAAAATGCGGGGGGAGGAGAGCAACGAAGCTCTTCATAGTCTTTGCAGTCTAGTTAATGTACTTGTAGCGTGGTCCTGTTTCAGATCCTTTCACCATCGCCACCTCCCCCCAATTATGACGTCTAGCGGAGTTTTAATTAGTCCTCATGCCACTCCGCAGATCCTTTGTGTCGCCGGTGTCCTTGTGTCTGGGCCATTGTCTTGCCCCGAACCGAACCGAACCAAAATGCATTATGACGTCGCAACAAAATAGCCAAAGTTGTTGAAATTTTTATGGGATTTGCTTGGTGAATTATTTTAAAGTAGAGTGCTTCAGAATCGCCGGGAGAAGGAAAGCCAAGCCAGCAGTAAAATGGGTGAAGCCAGAAGGGACCTCCTACAGCTTATTGATGAAGGGAGTTGGTCGGGAATGGCCGAGGTAATAGCCAAGAGTCGATGAAATATTCGTAGTGCAGTCAAGCATAAAACTGCAACTAATTACCTCTTAGGAAAATGGGTATAAAGCATTGCATTTTTTTCGTCCCTCTTGATATTATATTAAGCTAAAGCCAGTTAAAGCAATTTAAGCATCAAGAATTCCTTTGTATTATCATGTTACATGACTCTAATGAATATTTTATAAACAGACTGGAAGGAAAGTAGAAGAGTGCCCTTGAAAGAAATTAAATAAGTGCCCGGAAAATTAAATACAGGAAATTAAAATGAAAATATTAAACATCTCCATGTTGAAACTTTAATTTTATTGAGGAGTTTTACTTAATAAATTCTTTAGGGCCTTTATATAAGTGCTTAAATGGATGCATTGATCATAAATAACGTTTACTTTGATGTTACCCAGCATAGCATACTTTTTAGGGACTCTAATCAAGAGCTTCCTGCGAGATAAGCTTAAAGGAAGCAGCCAGCAAAATTGTCAAATTAACCATGGTGTAAATTATATTTATTTTAAATGAACTAAAATAAAAATTCTTATACAAATTTTTAGGTAAAAACAGATAAGTAACTCTTCATAAAATAAAAGAATTGAATAATTCGTGAATCGTTAATTAAGGAAACAATATAAATTAAAGAAAATAACTTATACTATACTAAATATTAAATTATAATGCTTGCTTTTATAAAAAAGTTTATATTTCCCATGATCAACTTCCATAAATTTCCAAAAATAATTTACCATTAAACTACTGCATTTTATAAAAATATTTAAGAGTATAAAACATTCATAAGGCATTCATTAAAATCAAAAAAGTAAACCCCCCTTGAATTTCCCCATAAATTCATTATAAATAGTTGATTTTTATATATTTGGGCATCAGACTGAGCAACGAACTCACCTGCCAATTTGGTGCCGCAGAGTTTACATTAAATTTCGCTTTGGTAAAATGTTGCTAATTAGTTTCAACGTTTTGCGCTTTGTTTGCTTGTTGTTTTCCTTTTTGTTTGCCGTTTGTTTTCGTTGTTGTTATTGTAGCGCAAGGATGTTTTTGGGCGCCAAAAAGTACAGTCACTAACACACACACACACACAGAGAAAATGTTATTAGCTGTTGAAATTGTTATTTCTCCTTCTCTTTTTGTCTCTTACTCATTCGCTCTCACTCCTGCTGATTCGGTCTCACCCACACTCCCGTCCTTCCTAAATGGCAGGATGTTTATTGCGGTTGGCGGCGTTTTGGATAATGCACTTGATCCGCTGTTAACGCTCACAAATTGCAATCGCAGTGCGAAACAAGGGAAGGATTGTCGATTTTTGCGTAATTCGTGGTTATCTGCGTTGCCTTTTGATGGATTGATGGATGCCAAAACGCACACAAACACACAACTTGACTGAGCGAAATTGCACAAATAACTGAATTCAAATATTCCCCCCCCACACACACACAAACACACCCACGCTTAAGGACCAAAGAGAGAAAAGCGGAGAGGGAAAGAGCGGAAGAGCATGTTGGCTCGCTTATTTTTGTTCAAAAATGTCTTACAAATTTTAGCTAAAACCCCGAAAAAATGAGAGACGAAGTGCAGTCGAGTGCATTTTAATTGATTTTTTCTTTTCCTTATTTTGATAGTCCCCTTTCTCAGCTTTCACTCCAAGAGAGCGAGAGCGAGTGGGAGAGAGCAGTACGGTCCGAGATCTGGCATCTCGCTTGGGCCCACGCTGCGTATGCGTAACATTTGCAATTGCATTTCTGCATTTTGCATTCCTTCTGAGTGAGTTTCATGAGTGAGTCGGTCGTACGATCTCGTCGTTGCGAAATCGTAAGTTTTAATTAGCTTTTTGCTCCTGCCGTAATTTTGACAGCAAACAAAAGTTGCTGCTGCAGCATCAAATTTTTAATTAATTACATGTAAAAATGCTGAAAAATTGATGGCCATTCCCCCCATCCGTTCCCCGTTCTCCTTTTCTTTGGACAAACAATTAGCATTTCAGTGTCCCAAAAATAATGCAAAAAGTAAATGAGAGACGCGAAGAGAAGAAAGGAAAATAAAGTTTTTCCAAGTTTTCTGAGGGATAGCATTCATTTTTTATCTAAGGCTTTGCTGGGTGGAAAAGAGAGCTGTTCTTTAGCTATAGGTATAGGCAAACTTTTTAATATGAAAATTGCTCGTTTGGGGTCGAGGAAATTAAGTACTTGAATTCGGGCTCCGGGGAAATGGACCCTTTCGCCTTGCGATTGATTCAGGTCTAAAGTAAGTAAATGGATGGAATTTCCTCTAATGAATACTATTAAATGAGGTATTTAAGGATGTTTCCTTTTTACCTTTAATGCAATTTTGCCTGGAAAATTGTCTTGTATTTATTGGTTCAACTTTTAAGAATTACTTTATGGTGAAAATAAATAATAATTAGATAATATTTACTTATAATATTTCCTATATTCGTATGTTCTTTAGTAAGACAAAAAATGTTACAACTTTTAGAGGCTGTCTTAAAGATGTATTCTTTATAAAATTTGTTTTGGAAGTTGGATTAAGTTTTTAATTTGAAATAAAATACCTACCTCCATGCTGAATTTTATAGAATCATGAGGCAGCAGAAATGTAGGCTATGATTTGCAAGACATAAGGCTTATGGCTAAATTCAGAGTGAACTGGTTAAGTATATTATAATTTATGGTCGAATCTTAACCTCAATAACCTGAATGATTTTTCAGCTCAATTATGTGAAATAAATGTTTTATTAAAAAGTGTTTACGATTATGTGGAAGCCATATAATAATTTATTTCATAACATTTGTAATATTTAAATAACATAACATAAATAAATCTAGAATAATCATTTAAAGTGTCTGGAAGCAATGCGTCATTGATGACTACCAAGCATTTGCACAATAATTTAATTTTTTATTAACTAATCTATGCGGCAGACTTATTTGTCATTGTAAACTGTTTATGTTTGTTACGCATTGTAAGCTAATTGCAATAACTAAATAGGTAATTTAGCTTGTTGTGACAGCGTAATATTCAATTATATTTCAAGCTTTTGAGTATATTTCCATTAAAACACATTTATATATATATTAAATATTTCTTTAGGTCTTCATAATAGCTCGTACATATTTTTGTATAGATATTATTAATGCCAAAACTAAAACAAACCTTTTTTCTGATTCTGTAGCTCGTTTAGTTTTCCAGCAGAAGTATTGTTTTAGTTTTTGTATACTTTAAACCAATTGCCAACTGGCAAACCTAAAAGAAATTAAAATATTAATAAAAATTCACCCACATAAACGTGGAAATAAATGAAATAAGTTTGAAAGTGATTCAAAAACAAACTCCAAGGCCGAATGCGACTCTTAAGATTTAACTCAAACTAAAACAGGGTGTCCTTCGAAATCCTTGCACTTCCTGGCTTGAGCATGCGCAAAAATACCTGCGGAAAACTCACTCAACTGGGTTGCAACAACAATGCAAGACCTACGCGGCACTAAAACACACCTGGACAACCTGAAGTAATGCGGCAAACAAAGAGAGAAAGACAGGTAGAGAGAGAGAGTGAGCAGCAAAAAAAGGGGTAAGAGAGAGCGCCAAACGGCGGAAAACAAACGTCAGCTGCATGAGAATCGGCAGGCGGCAGGAAAGTTGGCACAATTGTGCGACAGCCGCCATTGTTGGCCAGTGTAATGACACACACCTGCATGTGTGTGAGTACAGTACAGGGAAAAGGTTCTAAAACATTTATGAATGAAATTGTGTATACTTTTTTTGCAGAAGTATGCACTGTGGAAAACTGTTTAAAGCTTTTGAATATTTAAGACACGATCTCAAGATTTTGAATATTGAAAATTTCATTTATAATTAGTATTTAGGTGAATATTTCGTATTGTTTCTATTTCTATCTCTTCGATATTATGCTGTAATATGCGTTAAAGAGTTTTCAAAATATTCTAGGGTTTCAAATTAAAAAAATACTTAAATCGTTTAACAATAAAGAACGACAGACTAAAGTCTTAAATTAGTTTCTTTAAATATTTCACATATTTGCACAATTTAGTAAATGATTTCAAATTCTATAGAAAATATGTACCTTCAAAAATCTCTCTTTTCCAATTTTTTCTACGTGTAATCGCTTCTACTTTTGTGGCGACACTAAAATATATTCTTAAAATGAGGCCTTAAAACTTATCAATGCCACAAACGTGAGGTTAGATGGGAAAATTCTTCTCCTTTCCTCTATGATTATTGGATGCGCCACATATTTCCGCCAGCGTCATGCATCGCTGATGAAAATGCGACAGCGAAAGTCCTTCACAATGAACTTTCGGCCAACCGTCAAGCTAATCGCTGTGGAAAATCCAAATACCAATACCTGATGGTATAATCATATCCATACTATTATGGTTGACCTCATCCGAAGGGCAATGATGAGCATTGACCACGGGCCGGGCAGAGGCAATGAACCTCAAAAAGTGGAAAGCACCGTCCCCAGGTGGCAACGCACATGACTAAGCCCACCCTGAAGCCAATTGTTTTTTTGGTGAGGCTAATGACTATGTTTACGCCAAAATAAAAGGTAAACCCCTGACAAAAAATACCGCTCAACTAATTTAAATGGAAAGCAAAACGGCTTTCAGATTTTGGGGGGATGAGTAACCGAGGCGAAAAGCCCATAAGGGCATAAATAGTTTTGTTTATGTTTCATTTTTGTTTTTGTTTTGTTTAAATACATTCGGGATTTTCGATTCGCCAACAAAAAATTGCGTATACGCCGCTTTGGTCATGCACGAACGAACAAACCGAGCGGCCACTGATGGGCGGCCGATTAAGCTCCATTAAAAAAGCGTTTTATGCTTTATAAATCGCCAACGTTCGCCGGCTACGAGCTCCATATAAAAACAGTTAATGCCGGGAGTTTTGGCATTCAGTCAACGTTCGAGGATTACACACAGCAAAACCATGTCGACGAAACAGACGAGCAGTTGCCTCTGGTTAACACTGATCCTGCTGGCCATGTTTTTGCACTCCTGCAAGTGCCAATACTACGGATATCCCTATTATGGCGGTGGTGCGGGGGCGGGTGCCGGAGCGGGCTCTGCTTACGGAAACATTTATGGCAATGGCGTGTACGGTGGATACCCCTACGGCTATGGCGGATATCCATACTACTCGACGTACCCCAGCTACAACTACAATCCGTACTCGATGTACGGCGGATACGGCCAGTACGGGTATCCTTCGTATGGCGGATATCCCTTCGGGGGCAATGGCATGAGTGAGTATTCCGTGAATTCCTAAACACAGCCCCGAATCCTTCACCCGCATAATCTACAAGTGTTCTGGACCTGTTTCCTCCTCTAGACACGGCCTATGCCAGCAGCAGCGGAGGATTCGCCACGGCCAGTGCGGGCAGCGGCGGTTACTACGGCTGATACAGTGGCCAGAGATCAGTGATGTGCTCCCTAGTCTAGTTTAGTTTTATATATTAGTTAAGTCTTCCTCCTATTATGCTTAGTGTTTTACCTGTTAATAAATAAACAATTTATTAATTTAGTTTTGTATGATTTTTTAGGGTCTTAACAAGTGTTCAAAATATATTTTATTTTTAATAAATAAAGATGTAATATATATTTACATATATTTATATACATATCTTTTTATTAAATATTGTTAAAAATAAAAAAATACAACCAATTGATTATTTTCAAAAATATTCTTATTTTTGGTTTTTCTTAAAAGAAAACATGTTAATCGTGCATCTCTTAAAGTCGTAAATAATTTAATTTTTAATTTTTTTATCTAATATCTGATTTATCTGACATTTACCGGATATTGATTTTTCTCTTGTCGTCAAAAAAAAAATATTCATCATAAAATATAAATTACAAATAAAAACATTTTTGATCAAAAAAACAATAGAATTAAAAAATTATGATTAGTTAGCTTTTTTACTTTGCTGCAATATTTTGTTTATTAGTATTAGTATTTTACAGCTAACCGAACGAAATGAGCTTTAGAGTATTAATCAGCTCATCCTCTCTTCATGTTCCACTCGCCAAAAGAAGCTTCTTTTCGCTGCAACAGCAGGCAACGACCTTGGATGAGCGAACAGCTGATAGACTGTTTTTGTTTTGCTCTGACCCAAACATAGAAAACTTGCCTTCAAAACAAAAATAGTCGATCAGCTGTTCGCTGTTTCTCTTCTGCTGCAGCGGCCGTCAACGACCTTAAATGAACAAACAGCTGATCGATTGTTTTTGTTTTGCACTGATCTAAACATATAAAACTTGCCTTCAAAACAATAATAGTCGCTCATCCGAGGTCGTTGACCGCCGTATAATTTTTTTTATTTAATTTTATTTTATTTTTTTATCATTATATCTGATGGCTAGAGGAAACATCTAAAAAATGTATTTAAATAAAAAATAAATAAACATAAATTATAATTATCATAAACGAATAATCATATTAGGGCACCTGTTATTTTCAATTTTATTTCATTTTACCGCGAATAAGACGATGTATCGTTATAGCAGCATTGCCAGACTTTTTGACTATCGCGCGCTCTAGAGGGCTACCAGCGTTTTTAGTTGCCCAGATAACGATTTTTAGCAAAAAATCCGTTTGGCACACTAACATTTTCAAATTGGGAACTAAAAACAGCTTTTGGGTCGGTTTACAGCTGCTCTCCCCTAAATCCGCCGCCGCCGTCGCTGAAACAACACAAAGTAAGCGAAAAAAAAAAATAAACACGAACACCGTCACAGAGGGAATCAAATTAAATATACAAAATGGGCTAAATTGAAAGCGAAATGGGGGAAGGCCGAGAGACGGCACAAAAACATTGCATTGCGTAATTGGGGACAACAGCTACATGGCCAAAAGCAACAACAACAAATTCAGCAACAAAACAAGCTAAAACCAAGTGAACTGGCTGCATTCTAATGCGCCTGTGTGTGCGCCGTGCGGCTGTGTGTGCGTGTGTATCTGCAGCTGGGTAACGAATTCAATGGATTTTATTACCTGCCATCGAAAAAGCCACTTGTGACATACGTTTCTCTGGTAAAAAATCAATCAGTGAAGTTTAATATTTAAGCACTAGGCGAACAATACAAAGAAAAGAGGCTAAACTACGTTAAAAAATGCTTGCTCCACATTTTCGCTAGACTTCTCCCTCACTCTCGACATCTCTCTTTCCCGCTCACGCGCACCGTGGGGTGTTTTGCACCGCTTTTGCATCCCCCTTCGCGCCGGCCATTGTTCACGACGCTTAATTTCATAAATCAAGGCAGCGTCAGTTAAAAAACAACAAGAACTACTACATACCTCTTGTCAAGTCCCCTACACGTCCCCCTTTCATCTTTCGGCAATAGGAAATTTCCGTAGCCAGCGTACAGTGGATAAATCATTCAAAAATAACCATTAAAAGGGCATTAAAACTGACACAGAGTTCATTGGCCCGGTTTATTGCCATTAAGTGTGATCAAATTATCTGATTTAAGTGGTTTCAAGGTTTTCGGTAAATTATAAAGCTTATATTTAACAGTAACTTGATTTTACACTAAATGAAGTGCATACATAAAAACGTCTTTTAACTATTTATTTAAACTAACTTAAAGCTAAATAGTTTATAACTGCAAAAAAGAATACAAATATACTTCTTTACAAGTACATATAGTTTTCAACAAGTCCAAAGTTTAATCATTTTATTCAACATTCACTTCCTTTCATTCCACTGTGCACGTACGTAGACACAAACAGCTGATGTCTGTCAAATATTCGCTACTGTACATACATACAAACGTTCTTTTCGTGCACGTGAGTGTGTTGGTGAGCGAGGAGGGAACTTGGATATCGATAAAAACAAGTAAACTTGCACAACCTACATAAGTTGCTCCCAAAAGTTCAGAAAATAGCAGATCGCAGTGCCCCCAAGTTGGTATAATTGCGCCAGGCAGTGTTTATGGCCTTATCAGTGTACTGCTGGGGGGTGTGTGTCGGTCGCTTCACGTTTGGCCGCTTATCAAAATCGGAATCACGCGACTCGCCGCGGACCCCCAACGAATTGCCAAGGTCGCTGATAAATAAGAACTAATCAAATGTTTTGTTTCGTTTCGCGCTGTCGCTGTGTCTACCTTGCTGGCTTATCGCCCAGATAGCTGAATTCTAGGTGGTACGTGCCGTCGACGTCGAGGAATCCAGAAAAAGCGAGAGTGAGAGCAACCAGACACCTTATATAATCCGGCAGCGAAGGAGACAGGCTCTCAAATCCCCCGAAGATGTTGCGAATGCTGCATAATTATTCCCTCAGAGGCTCCAGTCTGCAGCTCCAGGGCGCGCTGAAGAAGTAAGTAGAAATTCTATTATTCGCATAATAAATATTAATCACATTTCGTTGACAGCTCCACTCGCAGCCTGGGCTCGGTTATACCTGATCTGAAACTAAAGGATTTCCCGATCGTTAATGAACCGATTCTTACCTATCGCAAGGATTCGCAGGAGCGCAAAGACTTGGAGCAGGCTCTTAAGAAAACGGCCGCGAAATGCGAAGAGATCCCCATTGTGATCGGCGGCAAGGAGTACAAAACATCAGATGTGAGGTACCAGGTCATGCCACACGATCATCAGCATAAGCTGGCCAGCTTCTACTATGCCGACAAGAAGCTCGTCGAGAAGGCCATTAAGACTGCCGTGAAGACGCAGCCCATGTGGGATCAAGTGCCGATCGCGGAGCGCTTGAAGATCTGGGAGAGGGCTGCCGATTTAATGGCGACGACATATCGCCAGGAATTGAATGCGGCCACCATGCTGGGTCAGTCCAAAACGGCTATCCAAGCGGAAATCGATTCGGCAGCAGAGTTAATTGATTTTATACGGTGAGTTAATAACACGAACTTACTTTATTTATTTATTAAACTAATCAATATATATCTTGCAGAATGAATGCCTACTTCCTGAAGGAATGCGCCAAATATCAGCCCATTAGTGAGATCATTAAGGTCACAAAGAACTCCATGCGGTATCGTGGCATTGATGGCTTCATCGCCGCTGTCAGTCCCTTTAATTTCACGGCCATCGGCGGCAACTTGTCCTACACGCCAGCTCTGATGGTAAGAAGGCTAGCCTTTCGTTTAGTCCTTAAATTTCCAATTAACTTACCAAGCGCACCCACACTCCCTTTTCTTTTTCTTTTTGCTAGGGTAACGGTGTGCTGTGGAAGCCCTCGGACACGGCCATGCTCTCCAACTGGGTTATTTTTAAAATTATGCGCGAGGCGGGAGTGCCCGATGGCGTCGTTAACTTTGTGCCTGCCGATGGGCCGGTGTTTGGAGATACCATTACCGCTAGCCCCCACCTGGCAGGCATCAATTTCACCGGCTCGGTGCCGTAAGTAATTGTTGCTCTATTGATTTTCCGATCTTACCCCCTGCCTATCCCCTATGCCGGACAGGACCTTCAACCGCCTGTGGAAGCAGGTGGGAAATAACATCGACAACTATGTCAATTTTCCGCGCTTGACCGGCGAGTGCGGCGGCAAGAACTTCCACTTTGTGCACAAGTCTGCCGACGTTGATTCAGTGGTCACATCAACGATACGCTCGGCCTTTGAGTATTGCGGACAGAAGTGTTCCGCCTGCTCGCGCATGTATGTGCCCGAGTCGCTGTGGCCAAAGGTGAATATGTCACTGATTGCGATGTTTACTCAGTGCTAACCTCTGCTAACCCCCACAGATCAAGGACGGCCTGCTGTGCGAGGCGCAGAAGCTGAAAATCGGCGACGTTCAAGACTTCAGCAGCTTCACATCGGCTGTGATCGATGACAAAGCATTTAAACGCATTACCAGCTACATTGAGCATGCCAAAAAGTCACCGAATCTGGAGATAATCGCCGGCGGCACCTACTCGGACAGCAAGGGCTACTTCGTCGATCCCACGATTGTGGTTAGCAAGGATCCCAAGGACCGCATTATGACCGAGGAAATCTTTGGCCCTGTGCTAACGATCTATGTGTACAAGGAGGCAGATCTGTTTGACACCATGAAGCTGGTACACACCTCAACAAAGTTTGCTTTAACCGGAGCAGTATTTGGCCAGGATGAGTAAGAATTTCCAATTGATTTCTTTATAGAATCTAATAATAATTTGTAATTTTAGGGAATGGGTCCAGTGTGCCCTCCAGGAGTTCAAAATGGCCGCTGGCAACTTCTATATCAACGACAAGTCAACTGGATCTGTGGTGGGCCAGCAGCCATTCGGCGGCGGCCGAATGTCCGGCACCAACGACAAGGCCGGCGGACCGCATTACATACTGCGCTGGACATCGCCGCAGTCCATCAAGGAGACATTTGTGCCGCTGCGCGACGTCAACTATCCATACATGAGCGAATAGGCTGGCGGAGGATAGACAGGAGGATAGGGAGGAGAAGAAGAAGCTAAGAACCGACAGGAATCTCATATAACTACTAACTACATATATAACTATATATATAAATGTATTTTGTTGAACTATTTTTAAACAAAAGCACCCCCAAAAAGCCTCCCTAACACCTCCAACCAGTTCACTCTTACACACCCCAAGAATCTCGGATATTACCAACCCACGAGAGAGCCTCTAAATCGTTGTAAATTGATATGCTGATATTACCTTTCGAACCCACACACCGCCACTCGAAATACCATGTAAACTATTATTATATTTACATACATTTATACACAAATGTGATTATTATTAATTATATGATTTATAATTACATGGACCGTCTTTTGTTTTATAATCTCACTAACTCGATGTTACTATTTGTATTTTATTGTTGGACGCCTTCCAAGTTGTCAAATCTATAAAGATATATGTATAGCGGGCGTCTCTATGTGGAAGCAAACACTTGACAATACATTTCGATTACTAAATGTGAATGATCATAAAGATATATAAATGGAAACCTAGTTACATACACATATACCGTAAGCATCAAATTCAGATAAATAAATATTTAAATTTCAAAACAATAGACTTGCCAACAGCAAGTGAATTATTATTATTATATTATTTATAATCCATACAAAACTTCAGCAAAAATCGATTATGAATTCTCCCAATACTTACTTAAATGGAAACCTTTTTCTTTTTAAAAAACTCAATTTAATTATGAAAAATACATATATTTCTTTTAGTTTCTCTTAAGTTACATGTTTGTTTTTTATCGACAAATTATAGTATCAACTTGTACTTATTATTGAAGTTTCTGTAACTCGGAATCCAAAAAAAGGGCTATCAAAAATAACATAATGGAAAATTAATTAATTTGTATCCAATATATTATTGGAAATTATTCAATCTATGCTTCTAACAAATCGCTTATTGAAACTAGCTTGATTTTTTAGTAAATCTTTTTTAAGTTAAGTTGTAAAAATTAAATACAAAAACAGGGAAAGGGAATCTAAAAAGATATACCAAAAAATCAAGCAAATCGTGTTCAAAAACGAAAAGTTTAAAAACAAAAATTTTAATATAATTGAAGCCCATGTAAAATAAAGATGGCTGAAACTAATTAGTTTAGTCGCGGTTTTTATTGACCGCCAGTTCACGATTCTAAAATTGGAGAACCTCGTTTAAGTTGGAAACAATTTTCAAGTGGCAAAATTATTGCATTTAAGAAACTATTCTTACACAGATGCTACTCCGTTCTTCACTTACTGACTAAACGTATCTGTTACATAATTGATTATTATTCCATAGGTTGCATTATGTTTATAAATCTAGTCAAATTTAATTGAATTGACCCCGACGTCAATCTGGCCGCCTCGGTAGCTGCCGCGCTTCTTCTTGGTCTTCTCGTGCTTGAAGGATTTGCCGCGCGTGTGCTTCAGGTCCTTGTTGGCTCGTTCGCCCCAGGAGCCGGCGGCGTTTTTCTATCGTGGTTTACAAATAATATAAACAGTTTAATTCCATAACATAACTGCATCTAGGGTGGTGTGTGCTTATGCGTGTGTGTTTGTGTTTGTGGCGCTAACTAAACCTAAACTCTAATTGTCGAAGGTGATCTTCTTGTTCTGCTTCGGCGCCGACGAATCGAATGATTTATTGCCAAAGCCGCCGCCACGTCCACCTCCACGGCCACCGCCGCCGCGGCCTCCGAAACCGCCACCGCCTCCTCGGCCACCACCGAAGCCGCCGCCGCCTCCACGGCCGCCACCTCCGCGTCCACCGAAGCCTCCGCCGCCTCCACGTCCACCGAAGCCGCCGCCTCCACGTCCACCGAAGCCGCCGCCGCCGCCTCCACGGCCACCGCCTCCGCGTCCACCACGTCCGCCGCCAGATTTGTTATCAAAGCCACCGAAGGATCGGCGATCGCCAATCTTCTTAAAGCCGCCATCGCCGCCATCCTCGCCGCCGTTCTGCTTGTTTGTCTCCCAGTTGCTGCGATCCGGACGACCGGCGAATCCGGAGCCTCCACGGCCCCCACGACCTCCACGGCCGTTGTTGTGGTTCTTGAAGCCACCGTCCTGGAAGGGAAAGAGAAATGCCAAAAGAGGGCAAACCACAAATTAGCAAAGACTTTTTTAAATGCAAGTTTCAAATTGGATTAGGAAAGTGCCACAAATGATTTGAGTTTTCTTCAAGCGGCGTGCGCATATCTTGCTAATTTGTGTGTCTGCCTCCACTTTTCAGCACCTCGAATTCCCGCCTCGATCTGCTCCTCGATCCCCTCCTCCACACACATAAACACACACACACCCAAAGGCACGCGCGACTCAAATGCATTTGCGGCACTCACCTTGGCCTCAAAGGACATGTCCTGGACACGTGAGTCCACCAGCACCTCTTCGGTGCGAACCCTACGGAAGGGAGACCGTCTCCGGCCACTTCCTCCCCCACTGCTGCCATTCAACTGTTTGTTGTTCCAGCTATTGTTGTTGTTGTTGGGCGTCGATGTGAAGCCATTATTCTACGAATGGCAAGAAATTATTATCAACTGTTTTGAACACGGACTGAGAGTAACAAAAATCACCGCTTTCAATCAGACGAAGAACATATGTAATAAGATGACTAAATAATGTCCCAAACTAATAAACATTTTGGTTAATAAAGTATATTAATTGGTTAATGAGTAAGTTTGATTTTAAACAATAAATGTTTTCCCTAATTCTTCAATTTCTTTCCAAAAACTATGAGTTCTCACTAAGCACTTGCTATAAATGTCAAAAACCTATCATATTACTTATATCTTTTATTTCTTTTAGCAAATATTATATACAACTTAAGAAAAACCTCAAATATTTTCTAAATTAAGATCCCCAAACTCACCTGTTGCTCTCCTGACTTTACAAAGTTATTGTACTTCTTGTTGGGAGTGGCCTCATCCGCATCGCCGCCACTGAACTTGCGCTTTTGACCGCCATTGGCCACTGGCTGGGGCTTGGCCTCGCCGGGCTCTTCCTCAGAGTCGCTGTCCTCGCTGCTGCTCTCCGCCTTCTTTTTTGCTGGCACTGGCTTCTTGGCCGCTGGCGCCTCATCCTCCGAGGAGTCATCTTCCGAGGAGGTGTCATCCTTTTTGGCGGGTGCTGCGGTCTTCTTGACAGCTGGCTTTACAGCAGCTGGTGCATCATCGTCACTGGAGTCCTCGCTGCTCGAGGAGGCCGCCTTAGCCGGAGCCTTGGTGGCAGCAGCCTTAGCTTTGGGCTTAACATCTTCGGAACTGTCGCTGTCTTCGGAAGAGTCTTCAGACTCGGCCTTCTTGGCAGGAGTGGCCTTAGCAACCGGCTTCTTGGGAGCCTCCTCCTCATCAGAGTCGCTCTCCTCGCTGGAGGAATCGGCCTTCTTGGCTGGAGCAGCCTTTGCTGGGGCAGCCGCCTTCTTGGGTGCCTCGTCTTCGGAAGAACTGTCTTCACTGGAAGAGGCTGCCTTCTTGGCCGGAGCCGGTTTGGCTGAGGTCTTCGCTTTGGGCTTCTCTTCCTCAGAATCGCTTTCTTCGCTGCTGGAAGCGGCGGCCGGCTTAGCAGCAGGCTTAGCAGGCGTCGCCTTCTTGGCCGCTGGCTCCTCATCGGAATCACTGTCCTCGCTAGAAGATTCAGCCTTCTTGGCAGGAGCTGCCTTGGCCGGGGATTTGGCGGCAGGTTTTGCGTCCTCCTCCTCTGAACTGCTGTCTTCGCTGCTGGATTCCGCTTTCTTGGCAGGGGCCGCCTTAGCCGGAGTGGCCTTTGCTGCGGGCTTCTTTTCCTCCTCGGAACTGTCACTGTCCTCGCTTGAAGATTCAGCGGCCTTCTTGGCAGGTGCAGCCTTGGCTGGCGCAGCCTTCTTTGGTGCCTCATCCTCCGAGGAGCTGTCCTCGCTCGAGGTGTCGGCCTTCTTAGCTGCCTTGGCCACTGCCACTGGCTTCTTCTGTTCCACCTCGGAATCGCTGTCCTCGCTGCTGGAGGAGGCTGCCGCCTTGGCGGCCTTGCCGTTTGTCACTGGAGCTGCTGCCGGCTTCTTGGCGGGCGCTTCATCGGAGTCTGAATCGCTGTCATCGCTGCTGTCAGCCGCGGCCGCCTTAATGGCCGGAAATTTTACGGGGCTGTTCTTCTGGAAGAACTTGATAAGCTCAACGACCGCTGGCGAGTTCTTGCCTAGAGTGGGCTGCGGATGAACACAAGAAAGAGTTGTGGTTAGTGAACAACACGTGGTCGCCGTCGGGGCATTCTGTTCGACAAGCGCGGCGCAACTGATGGTCTCTTCCAGAGGGAAATCCAGCTAACTGCAAATCCCTGCCCTGCCGATGTGGGCACCCATACAGTCACAGGCCTTGCGGTGCATCCAGATTTGTTGCACTTGCTGCCGCTCTGCAGTCGAACTTACCGCTTTCGTCTTCTGCTGATAGACCTTCGCCAGGTTCTTGTCCACGGCCAGCAAGTGCTGCAGGACGACTCCATGGGACAATTTCACTTCCTCCGTCATGTTAGTTTCTTTAGTTCTCTGTATTTTCGGACCGAAATCAAGTTCTAGCCGCACGCTCGTTTGACACTAAAAAGAATGCGCACACACACGTGTTTTGTCTTGCCTAAAACTCTGGCAGCCTTGTAATACGCCGGACGGTCTGGCATGCCTGCCACACTTTGGCCTCCGTGTGCAACACTATTTGTACAGTGGAAACTCGATATTAATGTTATTCGCAATTAATTCTTATTAAAAGACAAATTTATCAATTAAACGTATTACTTTATTAGTATGATTTGTAGTATCAAAACTATTAAAATTATCCTAGTATATAAATACACAATATTAACCTCCAAATAGAAAAAAAATTTGATTTGTAGTGTCAAACCTGTGTTCATAGCAGCTCAATAGCAGCTGTTGCCCGGTTTGTTACTTTAACAAATGTCTAATAACAAAAATTAATGAAATTATTTACGATAATGAGTTGTCATTTGTTATTAAATTAATATTAATTACAACTAATAAGCCTATTTATTTTTTTACGTTCTCAAAAGTGTGCATAATGCAGAATTCTATTTATTTTCCAGTGTATTTTTTGTTTTTTCGGGCTCGTGGCAAACGGTCACACTGCCCCAGAGCAATGTATTTTTGTTTGTTATTCAATTGAACAACGCAAAAAAACCGAAAGATAGCTCCAGATCGGCTGTAATTCACATTATTCAGTGAACTTAAACCCACTCCGGCTCCGGATACGATCAGTGACTTCACACCGTCATGGCTGCAGAGCCGTTTTTAGGGATTCTTGGCCTCAATGACGACTGTCTGGAGGAGATTTTCGATCGACTCCAGGACCTGCCGTCCGAGGTGGCCTTCTCGCAAACCTGCCAACGCTTCCAGCACATTTGTCAGTCCAAGTGGCGCACCAGCCGTGCCTACGAGCAGCTAGACCTGGACAAGTGGCGGGAAATGCTGCCCAGCTACGAGGATCTCATCTACTTCCTCTCGCAGATGCGGCCGCACATCAAGGTGATGTGCGTTAGCAGCTGCTTGTGCGCCCTGCTCAAGGACTTGGACGAGATGCACATTTCGGAGCTGCCCGCAGTGGCCAGCTTCTATTACGATCCCGAGGACGTGGACTGCTATCCGTCGAATCGGAGCATTCGCACGCTAGCCAGGTTGCTGCCGGGACTGCGCAAACTGCGCCTCACAACACCCATTGACGGTCGGTACTTGTCTGAGTTTCAGCACCTGCAGGAGCTCCACCTGTATGAGGACTGCCACAAGGCCTACGAGCTGCAGCAAGAATATCTGGAGGAGGTGTGTCAGTAAGTAGACTTCGTTCCCTTCAAATGTGTGGCACTCACTTGTCCGTTGGTTTTACAGCAAGCTGCACGACCTCCGGGTTCTCGACATTCGGAATTACGACGTGATAAGCAAACTGCAGCTAGTAAACTGTGTGCCGAGCCTGGGGAACCTAACCGTTCTTAAGCTAAACCTAGCCACGTTGAAGCCTGTTCTGCCGGCTGTCCTAGAGCTGCCCTCCCTTAGACAGTTGGTTGTGCTGCTGGACAACGAGTGGCAGATCCCGCTACTGGTCAGTCCGGATAGCTTTGACCATAAGATCCGTGAGGTCAGTGAATTTTACGAGATAATGGAGCGCAAGGCCGAGCACATTATAGGATTTGCCGTAGACGGCTACTATATGCCTCTAGAGCCCGGCTGGGATGAGAAATTACCCATTTGGACGCATCGACGGCTGCAGAGGCTGGCTATCTGCAGTTGGAGCCATCCGGCCTACTACCTGGAGCGCTACACCTGCATGACAGACCTTCGGCTACTCTGCTTGCGCAGTTGGTTCGACCTGAGCGACGACATACTACTTAAATTTGTAGAGGTTTGTCCGCGACTGGAACACCTGGACGTGTCTTACTGCCGCGACCTCACTCCCAAATTCCTGACCCGCGCACTGAGTGTCCTTAAGCAACGAGAGCCCCACAAGCAAAAGCCTGGCTTTGGGCGATCACCACCCCTGCTGCTGTACTACCAACTCAGTGGCTTCGAGGATTATGTGGATGAAGAGGTAACTAGTAATCGGCGGTATCCGTATATCTGGCTAATCTTTGTTATCCTTTGGCAGAATCTCAAAAGCTCGCCGGACTATCGGGATTATATAGTGTTCACTGCCGACTTTCCCGTCGGCTCGGAGCGGGGTCTTAGTTTCGTGGATCGCGGCTATCAGTTTGAATTTGACTGTCCCTGAATATGTAAATAGAAAATATATATAAATATATTTATTATTAAAAATAATGTTGAACTGAAACCAAAAACAAGAAAGTTTTCTCGCTTTTACTTCTTTGATTGTTTTTATTTATTGAGGAAATTTGGCCTTTCCATGTAGACCCGTGGCTGGCGAGGCACAAATTCAGAGTCATCATCAGAGTCTTCAAGAGTTAAGTTCATTTTTATACCCTTGCAGGGTATTATATTTTCAGTCAGAAGTTTGCAACGCAGTGAAGGAGACCTCTCCGACCCTATGAAGTATATATATTCTTGATCAGGATCATCAGCCGAGTCGATCTAGCCATGTCCGTCTGTCCGTCTGTCCGTTTCTACGCAAACTAGTCCCTCAGTTTTAAAGCTATCTGAATGAAACTTTGTAGTTAGTCTTCTATATACTCTCACTCGTATATATGTCGGAACGAGCCGGATCGGACGACTATATCATATAGCTGCCATAGGAACAATCGAAAAATATTTAGTAAAAAAAATTTAACTTTGTCAGTTTTCAACATATTTTCATCAAAGTTGGTATCTAGCCGTTTTTTACTATTTCTGAATTTCGGTTTTAATTTCATGAAAATCGGCCAGCTATATCCTATAGCTTCCATAGGAACAATCAGGAAAATAAAAGAAAAAACCATAACTTTGTCAGTTTTCAAGATATTTTCACCAAACTTGATATTTAGCCATCTTATATTATTTCAGAATTTTGGTTTTAATTTCGTGAGAATCGGTCGACTATATCCTATAGCTTCCATAGGAACAATCAGGAAAAAAAAAAAAACCCATAACTTAGCCGATTTTCAAACCATTTTCATCAAACTTGAGATTTGGCAACTAATAATTATTCCAGATTTTCGGTATTAATTTTTTGATAAAGTTCTGCAAGGGTATATAAACTTCGGTGAGCCGAAGTTAGCTTCCTTTCTTGTTTTTTATTTGTTTATAAATTCATCTAAAACGCGGTATTTACCGTATTTAAGGTCACACTAGCATACAACGCTCCATTCTTCTTCTTCTTCTTTACACATGTTTATATTTACAAGAGAATTGTGCAATATTTCGAGAAGGATTTTATTTAAACATTTATAAAAATTAGAATGAGTGAAGGCAAGGATCAGAAGCCGGGCGATGGCATCCGCTCCATGCGCACCACCGGAGTTTTTCGTCTCATCAACTTTGAGCTGTACGCAAATGGTAAGGTTTAGATTTAAAATTTAAATCAATTTTCTATAACACCCGGACTTGCCTTTGCAGAACGCCATCATTATGGGTTTGGGACTGACCGCCGTTGCCGGAGTCTTTGGCTACATTGCCTATATGCGCTACAAGTACGAAAGCCTGGGCTACTATGTGGCCGTCAAGGACGACGGGCGCGAGGAGTTCATCAAAAAGAAGTCCAACTGGGAGAGCTAGCCAGCCGGGAGGACATAAGACTTGAATAACATTTTGTGGAAACACCTTTTATTTACTTGGTAGCACAATTTGGTACATAAATTTGTTGTTTGTTTGGGAAGTTGTTGTTTGCTTTTGCCAAAAAATGTAAAGAAATCACAAATAGTAGAAAAATGTTTTTAACTAGAACCTTGTTTGTTTTGCGGCAAATTGCGCACCGCAAAAAAATGAGCGTAAGACAGCAGAAAAGGGGACGGGGACAGAGGTGGTGAAAGTGGAGTGGAGTGGAGCAGAGAAGAGGTGGTGTGTATCACAATTAAAAGACCAATTCAATTACTCCTCGCATCCCTCACATTGGTCTCTCTCGCTCTCTTCTCGTCGCTGCTGCCGCCGTCGCCGTCGTCTTCGTCATCGTTAACGCTATGCTTTTGGTTATCATTGTCGCCCGTCCCCTCTAGGCAGACAACTTGAGAGCCTTGAGCTCGTCCAGGTACCGTGCTTCCATCTTAATCTTGTTTAGTTGGTTCAGCTCCAGGTTTTCGCCCTGGCTGCGGCGCAGCTTCAGCTTCTTGATGTCCGACAGCTTCTTGGCAACGCTGCGAATCTTCCGTTCCTTCTCGCTGATATTCTGGCCATTAGCCTGTCCCGGCCCCTGAGCCGGTGAATGGGGATGTTGTTGGGCGTGGTGGTTACGTGGCTGATCAGCCGCGTTCTCCTGCTGGTATCTCGGTCGGGGAGTGTTTTGCTGCGAATGCTGCCTTCGCTGTTCCCCCCCATTCTGTGGCACTGTTACTGGCGGCGCTTGCTGAGCTCCTGGCGGCACAGCACCAGCAGCAGCAGGAACTCCATCTGTGGGTGCAGAGTCCGCATCACCGCCATTCACTACATTGACATCCTTTTTGGCGCCCCGTTGCTTGTTCTTGTTGTTCCTTTTATTGTTGGCACCACCTGCAGGCGAAGGAGAAATGCAAACAGCAATTAGCAAACTCATGGCCGAGCCTACTTACGACCGCGTCAATCCCTAATCCTAATTGGCATGGCTAATACAGAATGTGTGAGTGAAGGAGTGAAGAGGAATGGCTGATTGGCTGTGAAACTAGTAGCGCTTATGCTGGTAGGGCCGATAGCGCCGAAAGGGACGGCTGTTTGAGGTCCCCGGCTGACCGTCGCGTCCGTTAGCCACCACCTGTACTTGGACCTGGGCCTGTTCGCCCCGTCGCATGATCGGATTGTCCAGGTCGTACTGCCTGTGCCAAAACTGGCGCGGTGTATTACCTGCTGCTGCCGGGGCCAGTCCGGGAATGCTCGGCTGGGGAAGATACTGCTCCGGATTCTTGCCCTCCTTCAACAGCCGCAGATGGGGCGGTGTGTAGGCCTTCTTGCTGGCCTCTGGCTGGCTTGACTTGATGCCCTCATGCTTGGCCTTGGTAATCTTTGGCTCGCTAAAGGTCTTGTCTGGGAATTGCTGCCACTCGATGCCCAATAGCTCCTGGCCCTGCGGCCACATAGTCTCATGGAGCAGCGCTCCAGAGTAGTGGTAAACCTTGAAGCTAAATACAAGAAAAGTTGGACATTGTTACTTCCACGATTAATCCATTTTGAGAGGATTACTCACCCATTGCTGATCCGAAGCCTGGGAGCCGTGGTGGCAGTGATGAACCACTCGCCATTTGGATGCCACTCAAAGACCGTGGTGTCGGCGCACTTGAGATTCGCCAACTTCTCGCGTTTGGCCACATCCCAAACCTCGACGGCTCCAGGAAGATTGCCGAATCCGGCAAGCACTATGAGAGTGCCAAAAGGATTGAAGTAGGCGCAGTTACGCGGCCCCTCGCCAAAGTCGTAGACCACATCGCACTTGAGGTTGTAGAGGGCCGCCTTGGAGGGCATGAATCCGTAGACGACCACAAACTCATTTGCCTTGGGACTCCACTTGACACAGTGCACAGGGCCCTCCTTGGAAAGCGGCACCGAGCAGGTGTCACCCTTGGTGGCCATAAAGTGCACCGCCTGGTTGCCGTAATAGGAAGCTCCGCTCTTATCCACCTCAGTGCTGGTCAACAGTAGCAGTCCGCTGCCGCGCTTGTTCCACAGCATCTCGACGCGGTCGGCCTGGAAGAAGCTCTTGCACGCAACCGTCTGGTTTTGGCCCAGAGCCGGGTACTTGTACAGCTTGCACATGGACGGTGCACCCTTGGCGCCGGGGGTATAGAAGGCCAGGAAGGGCGGACAGTTGCCGGGTCCCAGCGAGAGCATACCGCCGCGACTGCCGCCGATCTTGCGCGAGGTGCCAGCAAATCCTTTCTCCGCTCCCTCTCCCAGATCGTAGAACAGCGCCTCGCCGCCGACGACCAGGGCAAATATGGACTCGTCTGACGACCATGACGGCTGCCAGTCAGTCTGGTTCTTCTGGACTATGGCAAAGACCTCTTCGCCGGTGGCAACCTCGTAGACCAACAGATTGGGCGATCCCTCCGGCCGATCCTTGGTGATGGCATAGTTCTCCCAGGTGCACAGATATCGGCCACGTGGCGAGAAGTTGAGGTAGAAGGCCTTCGGCCGGGGCAGCGTAGCAATCACTGGCCAGCTGGCAGCGCTATCCCTGCTCGCCTCGAGCACCTTGACCGCCTGACCGTTGGAGTACGCAAAGTACCGGCCGTCGGGACTGAAGCAGATCGAGCGGGAGCTCTTCGTCTCCTCGCGCGGCAAGTGGGCCTTGTGCTCGTACGGCTGCTTGGAGCCCGCCGACGACCACAACTCCACGGCCACGCTAGAGCGAACTGTGGACAGAGGTAGAGGAGAGGGAAGAGGTTAGCACGAGCGACGGATGGAGAACGAGCACGAGGTCGTTTGACTTTTCGCCTTTCCCGCCGTTCCCCCGCGGCGGCGGCGTGTGCCTTCGATGACCCAGAGTCGGGGCTGCCCTTTGGCGGCGATTTGGAGGTGGCTCCCAAGGATAATACTCACTGGCAAGGGTAGGAACAACCAGATCCGCAGCTGCAGCCATTGTCTTCCAATCTCACACACGCACACACACCCAGGGAACGCACACGCTCGCTGTTGTTGTTGTTGTTATGTGTCAATTGTTGTTGCCGTCTGTCCAATTTAGAGCTGCAAGCAAATCGATTTTGTTATCGACACTATCGATGACGAGGTGATTTAAGTTTTGCTTATTAAAAAAACAAAAACAAATTAAAATGTTTTAGATTCTGCGGAAAGAGAACTTATATTCACTTTCCAGTCAACTCTTCTTGTTAATTCTTTAATTGGAACAATAAATGCAGTATGCGCGCCGTGCTTTCCATTAATAACTTAACGGGCACTTAAGATGCGTTACTTTGGGGTTACCAGACTGCTGCAGAAAGCAGTGTCGGAAAGTTGTATTTAAAATTTTAAAATTCTTTTCTTTTCTTGCTTTTTCTTTATTTTATTTACTCACTATTGATGCAGCTCGTTTTCAATCACGCTGTCGGTGTTGCTATTTTATGGCTTTTATTGTTGCTGTCTGCCGTGTTCTGCTGCAGACGTCTAGTTTTGGTTAACAGATGTGTATTTATCTGTGGCTACACAGGACTGCCGTGCACTCGGAGTGTCAATGAGCGATGGTCAACATGCATTTGGCGCGACAACTACACGTTTAACAATCAACCAAACCAAACCAAACGTATTTAGAACTGCAACAAAATTTCTGCTCTACGTGAATTTAAAAACATTTTAGTACTGACGATTTCAAGGCTAAAACTTCAGAACGTCAGAACGTCTCCTCACAAAGACAGGTTGATTATATGTATCATGTTTTTGTTTACTTTTACAATTAGAATTAATTGACATATTTATTTCGTTAAATTACTTATATTATTATTTTAATATAAAAGTTACAAATTCTTATAAAGTCTTTCCTGGCATATTTTATATTCTCCATCAAAAATCTGCAGAAACAAAGTTCATTCTCAAATCTTTTTATACTAAAGATGTCCTGATAAAATCCTCATTTTTATTAGAAAGAACTCGTTTTACAGGAGATGGTATAATTTGTCGAATATTATCCAATTTAAATATAACAAATAAATATAAATGCCCAAAGTAGTGTCTAGACACATCAGTAATAATTACAACCCATTAGAAAATAAATGTGGTCTTTTGTCGGTGACCAGTAACTTCTGCGGCTTTTCATTTTTGTACTACAATTTTTTTTGCCACTATTACGCCAGTTAATTGTTAGGCTCTGATAAAGGCGTTGGGACAATTGGAACTCGTTCAGTCACTTTCGCTGAAAAGCTGCGTTCCGCTGACACTGCGCATGCGTGTCGTGTCACTTGGAGGCAATGGCTTCTCGTATTTCATTCCGGACGGCCATTGTCGAGCTGGTTCGCCACTGCGTTTGTTTCAATTGTTAACGTTAATTTTATTTTATTTTATTTATTTACACCCGACGGCAAACACTTTTTCTGCACGTCGCGCGACAACTCGACAATTGACTTGAAATGTCGCGCATTTGCCGTGGCCAAGGGGAAAAGTTACAACAACTATGAAAGTTTTTTTTTTGTTGTGGCCTTTCGGCGTTTTCTTCATTTTTCGATAATAACCAAAGCGAATTGTAACTAATATAGCTCGGTAACTTTCCCAAAAAGAAAATGAAAAGCGTCTTTTAATTGTCAGCAGACAGAGTCAGGCCGGGAGAGGAGCAAGCGTAGGCATCTACAGAATATTCAATTATGTAATGCTATAATCGATAACCAATTAACAAGGGTCCCATGCAAGTAGATAAGTCAGTTTGCAATGCTTTCAGATTCGTTTGAAGGTGAAACCATTAGAAGAGATCCACATTTTCCCATCTCAACTTTATTTACTTGATAATTTGGCTTATTTTGAGCTTGATATTTCAAAATGTTTTCAATCAAATGTGCTTTTTTATATTTGTTTATAAAATCTATACATTACTTGTTAAAATTAACACTTACCAGGACATTCAGGGCACTGGATGGCTATGAATTTTAAGGAGATTAACGATTTCTTTATCAAGCTTGAACCTTGGCAAACCCTAGCCTTATTTCTTGGCATCCTGCTGCTGCTAATATTAATCCTCTTCTGCATTGGCTATTGCTGCTGTTTCTTCTGCCTCTACAGAGACTGCTAATAAACGGCAAACAAGAATTCGCTAAGATGTCTAATACGCAATTGCTTTGGCTTATCCTGGTGCCAATTTTTATAGTTTGTTTTTGCGGCGGTATTCTTATGTGCATGTTCTGTGGCTGTTTTGTGATACTTTATCGCGCCATGCGTTTATCGCCGCCCGATTCTGATGATGAGGAAGGACAACAGCACCTACCACAGCCACAGCAACCACCAACACGAAGAATAATGATGTCAACGACAGCTTTAGCACCACCCCACGCCCTGGCCGCAGTGGCTGATTTGGAGGAAGTAACTACGACTCAACTGTAAGGAAATAAAGGCTTGTTAAAGTCCTTTCAGATTCGTTTGAAGGTAAAATCATTAGTAAAAGATTCATATTTTCCCATCACAATTTAATTTACTTGATAATTTGGCTTATTTTGAGCTGTTTATACAAAGATTTAGTCATAAAATGTAGTTGATATTTGATCAGATGTGCTTTTTCATATTTGTTTACATATCTATACATACTTGTTAAAATTAACACTTGCCAGGACATTCAGAGCACTGGATGGCTATGAATTTTAAGGAGATTAACGATTTCTTTATCAAGTTTTAACCTTGGCAAATCCTGGCCTTATTTCTTGGCATCCTGCTGCTGCTAATATTAATCCTCTTCTGCATTGGTTATTGCTGCTGTTTCTTCTGCCTCTACAGAGTCAGCTAATAAACGGCAAAAAAGAAAAGGCTAAGATGGATTCGCGATGGCTTTGGCTTATCCTGGTGCCAGTCGTTATAGTTTGTATTTGCGGCGGTATGCTTCTGTTCATGTTCTGTGGCTGTTTGGTGTTACTTTTGCGTGCCATGCGTTTATCGCCGTCCGATTCTGATGATGAGGAAGGACAACAGCAGCTACCACAGCCACAGCAACCACCAACACGAAGAATAATGATGTCAACGACAGCTTTAGCACCACCCCACGCCCTGGCCGCAGTGGCTGATTTGGAGGAAGTAACTACGACTCAACTATAAGGACATAAAGGATATATAAAAGTTTAATCATTAAACAACATTTAATACATTTACATGCACTTAAAATTTTCAAGTTTCCCAAAGAAAATAAATCAATTTATAATCAGCTTTTTCCTCTATAAGTTTGGTGATTTGTACACCTGAGAATTCGAAACTTTTCCGCATTCAAATCAATTTCCTGCTGAGGATAATCCTTGCGGTATTGCTCTGCTATAAGCAGTTCGTGGGCCTCGACTCATATTCCTGTCCTGCTGCCTGCCTGCACATGTATCCAAATCGGCGGCACCCACAATACCAGCGGGAGGAGGTCGTCCCAGGCCCGATCTGCAGCGGCAACACTTGGCAATACGACGGCAACAGGTTACGAGTGCGACGATATGGCCGAAGATCGCAGGCAGTGCCAGTGGCGCAGTAACAGAAGCAGAAGCAGAGGCAGAAGCGGCGACGCATGCGCAGACGAGGCAGCACCAAGTGCTTAAGGAATGGTAAACCTTACCTGCTCCGTCAGTTCAGGTTGAGCGCTCGAGTTGGTCGGTTCGCGTTACCATTGCCATTGCCATTGCCAGCACAGAGCAGAGCAGAGCAGAGATCACGGATCCCAGAGATCAGAGGGCTCTTCCATTGGATACGATACTGCCCGTGCATCAAGCTTAAAATCCAACATCGGTGGTGAAGTGTAAAGTGAAAAGCCAATTCGAGAAAACCCCCAGAAACGATATATTGTATATGAACGAGAGTGCCTCGAGTGCTTAAGTACATCACAGTACGGCCCAAGTACAGCCAATAACCCAACGAGAAACCATCGACCATCCAACACACACTGCTACAAAATGGAATACCGGTGCTTAAGTAGAAGTTCTGTCAAAGTAAGTGACCCCAATAAGCACAAAAAATAAAGACACCAAAGCAGCCGTTGCCGTAGCGCCCACAAGGAGGAGATGGAGATGGAGATGGAGAGATGGTGATGGAGAGGCAGCTGCAAGATCTTTTACACTTCTCTCCCTCTCCTGGCACCTTCAACTGGCACCTCTTACACGTCGTCTTATACGCTCTTTTTGTTATGTTGTTTTTGTATTTTGCTGAACTTGGCATTGTTCTTGTCTCGTCTCTTCCTTTCGGAAACCAGTATGGCATAAAGAACACATATTATATGTGGCTATATGTGCGGGGATATATATGCACACCACATTGCAGCCCACAGCAGGCAGGCAGGCAGGCAACACCTTCGGTGGTGGTCCACTAAGTGCCTGGGCCTGGCCTGGAATGGCATGGGTTGGGTTGAGTTCTGGGCTCGGATCGGGCTCCATCTCCGTCGCCCACCTCGACCCATTTCTCCGGACCGATCGGCCGATGGCATGAATTAGCACCTTTCTTGGGACTTTCTTTTTGCTTGCTGGTCTTGAAGAATTCATAATGAATTTGCTTTGGCCAAATAACTTTTACTAGGCTGCGTGTTCCCCAAATATGTGTGTATCCACACCGCACATACTTGTAAGCTGAATGTTTGTTTGTCAGTCGGCTCACGTCTAAGCCCTGGCTGGCTGGCTGGCTAGCTGGCACTCTAGGAATTGGCAACAGAAAATAAAAGAGTGCTGGTCCGTGGTTGCCAGTTGATATATGGCCAGGAGATGCGACCCAGCGATTGGTGGAACAACTGAAGCCCAGCTGCATTCCAGCGGGAATTACTTGACTTTTGAAAGCCAAAGGTTGCAGGCCCCTAAATTCCAGTCAGAGACAACCATAAAGTAGCTGAGAGCTTAACATTTGGAGATAGCAGAAAGCACTATAAAAATCTGCCCGCTCTTTTTAGTGAACTTGACCGACTTAAGACCTACGAAAATGCTAATCAAAAGGCTAACAGAATTGGTAGAAAGCAAAATCACGCCCACGCTTAAAATGCTTCGTCAACGATTTCCCTTGAATTGAATTTTTGATTTCTTGCCCCGATTCGATTTATTCGGTTTTTGATGATTTATAATACAAATTTATAGATTTTTTCTGTGGACAGAAACACAGAGAAAAATTCTTATTGAAGGTAATATAAGGTATAAGATCAATTAATGAAGTTTAGGAAATTGTATATTTCATAGGAATAAGAATATATAACAACTTCACTTTACAATTTTAATTAAATTGTATTTAATAGGAATCAAAGAATATTTTATATTTCATTACAAAAATATCTAATTTTAATTTCTCAAAAGATTTATTTACTTCTTTATTTTGAATATAATGATAAGATGTTAATGTATCTAAAATGTTTGTCTTAAGAAGATTAAGATGCAAGTATTTGGGTACTCTTTGTATGAAAATAACACATTAAATAATCTGAGATACAATTTTATTAAAAGTATATACATATCTTTCAAGAATCTTTTGAAAATTTCTCTCTGTGCTAGCGATGATTCAAAGCGGATTCTTAAAGCGTCGCCTAAATGCTCGAATGCCAAGCTGAGCCGTGTGCCGTTGGCAAAAGCGAAATAACAATTTTATAAAAAGTAGGCTAAATATATTCATACTTTGATTTTTATGGGTTGCCTCGCCGTCTGTGTCTCCGATTTCTGGTTTACAGGTAGAAGAAGATTCTCATTCTCATTCAAGCGTCTCAACTTCTCCCGTTTTTTGTTGTTGTTGTTGCTGTTGGCCGACGAACCTTAAAGAAACCTTGAGGAAAACTAACAAGAAAAATAACAACAACATCGAGGTGCGTAAAACTATTTGCAAAAGCGGAATTATAAACTGTTAACCACAACGGCGTTCTGGGTCAAAGATTCCGAACATCTCATTCATTCGCATTCTGATTGGCAGGCAATCTCCGAGAATATTGTCATAAATCTGTGTTAATTGCCAGCTTTAATGTAGCGCCAAAAGGTAACAGTACCAGGTACTGCCCACCTGCCCACCTGCCCACCGGAGTAAATGATAATGATGCGAATTATGCAGTGAAACTTCAAAAACGAGAGCGTAATGAGTAAAAGTGTTGCTGCGGGCAATTCGGGTCTCGTCCCCCTTCCTTGGCTCTCTATTGTCATTAAAATTCCTCGATTCTAGTGGCGGTCAGGCAAAAGGGTTTTCATAGCCTCGTTTCCACGGATTCCACAGATTTCGGTCCCACCATCTGGACAATGGGCAGTCGCAGTCACAGTCCAAAAATGAAAGCGCCGCTGTCATCAACCTTGCGGGGGCAGTGGCGTAGGTGTGGTTTTTGGGGGTTGTTATAGATATGTACAATCCGTGAGATATTTTTAAACAAAATATTTTAGTACAGGTTAATCCAAGATTAGAATGTGGTTAAGTGTCTTTTAAGAAGTCAGTTTAAGAAGTCAGTCAGAACAATTATGAAATTTGGAAAACCCCCCTTTCGATACGTCACTGTGTGGGGGAGTGAAAGGGGCGGAGATAGCTGAAGGCAAAAGAAGCCAGAGTCCATGCACTTGTCTCTCTCTCTCCCACCTTCTCCCCATTCCCCTCTGTGGTCTGAGAAAACGTGATCTGCATAGTGGCCGTTAAGGCTGCCGCTTCTCTTCTGGAGAAAGAAAGAAAAAAACCATTGAAAGTTTTGTCGCTTCGGGGTTATCACGGCATTGAGCTTTGTTGTCTATTGCGGAACGAACAAAAAAAATAGGAAAAACCCCAACAAAAAACAACGGTCTAATGCGCAACGGTGCTGAGAACCGGCAAACTAAAATATTTGCACAGATGCATTGCGCATACGTACCGTTGGCCCCCTTCGATATTTTTAATCGATAAACGCAAGCTGAGCTTATAAGTTGCCATAATTGAAATTAGTGGTTTTGAACTGGAGATTAAAATAAAGTCTCTGTTAACAAGTAGCAGCTACAAATGAAAACGAACAATTGAATTCTATAATTTAAACAAACTTCAAACTTCTTCAAGAATTTGAATTCTTTCAACAAAATCTTTATAATTATTATTAAAATCATTAAATTGGTATTGGTATTGGTATTTTTTCCTAAACTGTCAATCTGTGTTTAGAGTTGAATGATTGATCTTTTTTCCCATATCCCAAGGTTCGGAACATATTCTATTTGTGGCTCTCGCCATCATGTTGACAGCAGCTGCAAGACAATTGGCCTTTGCTTTTCATCGATCGAAACGACTGACTGACTGACTGACTGGCTTTTCCTGACCAACTGCTCCACAATCGATGGACAAAAGCCTTTGGGAAATTGTGTCAGTCAAGCGCGCGAGCACAATTCTCTCTCTTAATTCTCAATTCGTTTCAATCACAATGCATTATCACTGACATCCATTGAGAATGTGGAACAGACAGAGATGGGACGATGGCCCGCAGCTATAGGCTACGCTTATCACTAAACCAGTTCTCCAAGCCCCCATTGCGTGCACTCAGAGTCAGAGTCAACGTCACCTGTGGCTATTTGTAAGCCTGTCAATAATCTGTCGACATTGCCTTGCCATTGCTTTCCCGAAACCAATTTTCACTCGTGATCTGTTTGGCTATTCCGATGTGTTAGAATTTAATTTCATTTGTTATTAAGCGCCAATGTTTGTTTATGCTGGCTTTAAGCCGAGTGTGGAGATCGAAGCGTGAGAGGGAGATGGGGCGATGTGGGTCGTTAACCTCGTTATAACGGCAACTGATACACGAACGAAGCCGCTGCTCTTGACAGTTTTGCTCGTCGCTTTGTATCTTGTTCTTGTTGGGTTCGTTCTAGCCTGGCTTAGTTGCGCCCTCTCTCTCTTTGGCTCTTTCGCAGGTAAAGCAAAATTCATGTGGTGCACCTTGTTTTTGTTGTTGTTATGTAAGCCCTAATGACGGGGAGCTGTTTGAAATTGTCAACGGTTCGTCAATGGGTTTTTGATTAATGCATGATTCGCCGATTTCAAAAGCAAAGCAATAATGCCCAATTATGTACAGAAACTATTTGCATTTCTCTGGCGGCGGCAATCGGTGATTTTTGGTACAGTCATGTCCATATGCCAACAATGAACCCTCGCGGGGACCTAAGAAAGTCGCCTCATTAGGTGTCTAAAGAGACGGAGAGACACAGACCCAATCAAGATGGCAATTACCAGGTAAAGAAAAAAAAATACGTCTCTCTTTCTGGTGACAGGTTCAAATGGCAATGGCTTCTCCGGGTCCCAGGGGTCCCGTACCTGTCTTTTAATGTCGAATTAAGAGGGGACAACAACGACGACGATGACGACGGAGCATTTATTAAACGAAATTGCTGAAGAGTCATAAAAACGGAAAGTCGGACCAACGAAAAACAACGATAGTATACAATGCCAAGAAAAGCGCGTTTAATGAGCCACAGAATTTGACAAAAGGCAGTTACAAACTGTCGGAAACTCGGTGAGAGTGTCGTTGTCCATCTGTGCACCGCCAGACTCACACGGGGGGCAGTCTGCACGTATGGCAAGCTCCCCATTTTTCCCTCTGCGATCATTAAAGCCGTGTAATGAATGTGAAAAGAATTAAATAATAGAATTTCGCTTTCGTTTTTTCCCACCGAACCACACGCAATGACCATTACGGCCCCACTCTCTTGAATCATTTCGTTTTTGGTCAAATGCCTAACTAAAAGAAAGTTTGAGGGGAAAAAATAGCAAACAAAACAATAATTGTAATGCCACAATGAAAATATTTATATCAATTAAGAAATATTTGCGGTATTCCGCCATTGACAGAAATGCTACGATTATCATTTCGCATGTCGTACGTGCAGCGATTTTCTCAGCAGAAAGCCAACTTTGAGAGGTAAAAAAAAAAGAGTTAAAGAAATGCCAAAAGCAAATTTTGTGCTGCAATTTTAATTCAATCGAAACTGGTTTTTCGGCTCTTGGCACTTGATCAGCAGCCAAATCTGCACAGAGAAAGTGAAAGAAAATACATGAACGCGCGCTTCGGTTAAATAAAAAACCGCAAGAAGAGGCAATAAAAAGTTCAGACCATATTAGAAGCCAGCTTTGCATGCCGCTAAAAACAACAACAAAAAATGAAAATAAAAAATGGAAAAAATTGTATGTATTAACATTTCTACTCGCCTGGATTTCTTCTTTGTTTTTACTTTCACGTACGATGGATGATGGCTCACGAGATTGTTATTTATGAGCTTAATTAATTTGTTTATGGATTTCGGGTCTAAGCGGGTCAAGTATGTGAAAATAGAAACTTTTCATCGGTGGGATAGGCCCTTGTAGCTGGAGAGTGGCGCACTTTTGTGCCTTTTCCCAGAACTCGAGGAGTCGAGGAGTTCCCCGTGGCCAGATGCTAGACTAGACATAGACTTGTACTTGTACCCGGGCCATGGTCAGGGTCAGCGGTTCAACGACAGGCCATAAAACGTGTTACAACACTTACGGAACAGCGGTCTAGACCAGACTTTGGGCAAGTCCAGTTGGCCATTCTGCGTAACGCAGCATTTCCAGTGATTGGCTACCGTTAACCGCACGGGCTTAAAACTAAAGTTTTAAAGTTTAATTAATTAATAAAATTATTCTTGATTACATTTGAAATTTCTCCCAAGTTAGCAGTGATTTTTTAAGGATCTCAAATCATGAAACTTCACAAAAATTGGGTTTTAGTAATTGATTTGCCAAAGATAACCTTATGAAAACGAAAAACTATTTGTCTCTGATTCTAAATCTCCATTCATTTAAGATTTTAACCAATTTTAGTGTTTATAGTGGTAATAAATATTTAAAAAATCCTACAACTTCTTTAGAAATGGTTTAATTAATTCTTAAAATAAGAAAAGGAATTGTTTTTGGTTAAAATTCAACATTCCCAAAGAGAATTAACCAATTATATATCCCAAGTTTAGCCAATCTTTCAAGAGTTTATGCTAGATTCCGCCCAATAATCAATAACTGATAAAATACTGGTTATTATTCTATTCCAATTAACCGATTACCCAATGAAAGCTTGGGAATAAAAAATGATACCTCCTCCATTTTAGCCAGACCGTTTCGTAACCCATATCCGCATCCGTATCTCATCGTTGCAGCACCTAACGGCTCTCTGCGTCATCAGCATTGCACTCACCTGCGCGAACGCGGCATTGTGGCCGAGTTACAGCAGCGCCGATGACGACGCGCCCCTCAGCCGGTGTGCCGGGGGGCGTGGCCTGAAGTACCTCTCCGGCGATGCGCTCACGGACTCGCCCGACTGCCTGGGACCCAACAATGCGCCGTATCCGAGGTGAGTCAGTCAGTCAGCCAGTCGGTCGGTGGTCAGCCAACTTTCTTTTCTAACGTATTTAACCATAACCCCCTAATTGGGATCTCCTCTTTGCAGCGCGGCCGTGGCGCGCACCTTCTCCAACTGGAACGGAAACTCGCGACGTGGCCGCCAGAGCAAATTGCCCAGCACGCTGGATCCCGCCATAACCACCAGTGCTCTGCTGAGGGCCTACGACGAGGTGAATAATGAGGCCGTCGGAAGCAGTCGGTACGGTAAGTAAGCCAATTGGTCCACACCTCCACCACCACCACATAGTTAACTGATTGACCGACTGACTGACTGACTGCCTGATTGATTGATTGATTGTCTAATCATTGGTTGAAATGACCACAGGTCGATCGCTGAAGAACGCCTCGCCGGCTCAGCAATGCAAGAGCGAGACGCCGGCGCGACTGTGTAAGACGCGCTACAACACCACGGCGCCCATGTATGGCGTTAGTCTCACCTCCGGCCAGCCGGTGACCATAGTCCAGAAGTTCCCCGATCTCCTCCAGCAGGTGGTCTTTGAAGTGTGCGAGTAAGTAGACGGCATATCGATTGGTAATATTTACAAAATTAAAATGAAATTATATTCCCTTTCTAGATCCTCTGAGTGCGATGTGGTGCGTGGCGAGTGTACGCAAACTTACGTGCCTTACCTATTCCTGGTCATTCCTCTCGGCCCGGTGACTCTGACCGGCCAGGATTATGTGCTGGTGGAGAGCGGATGTGTTTGCAAGCCAAAATACTCGACGGGCGCCGCCCAGGAGCCCAACATGATACCGTAGGCAGGGGGTGGGGTCACCAAAAAACAAAAAAACAAAAAATCACCCCAACCACCCCACCAGGAACTAGAAGAAGAACAACAAGAAGAACAGCAACCAAAAGAACTGAGCGAGTTTTGGGTCATAGCGGAGCGGAGCTGAGCTGGGCTGGCTGCCTAAATTAATGTGTACTTAAATGAGGAATTATTTTTTGTAGCGAAATCAATTTTGCAAATGTTATTTAATGTTTTCCCCATCCTTTCATTTTCTTCTTTCATCCCCCCTCCCTGTCAGCTTTAAAAAATTGAAATGGAATTTTGCTCGAAAAATAATCAAATCCTAATGTTAAGTCTAAATTTAAACAAAATTGAATTAATGCCTTTGTGCATTTGTAGTGTGTATTTATTAGAACCCCTAATTACGGCATTCGAAAATGCAAAAATAAAAACATTCGTTTCGAAATGTTGAGGCAATTGTTTTATTTTTGGAATAATAATTGAATTTTTAATGAAATATTAGATTATATAAAATGTTCTTATTTAATGGGAAATTGTACAATTTTAAAATAGAACATGAAAATGTCAAATATTTAATATTATGATTCAAAATAATAAAAAAACGAATTGCAAAGAGCGATTTTTGATTTGTTAATAATTTCACATGTGTCTTATTTGTGATATCGCACTTCTATATATACACATTTTACTATCATTTTAAATATAATTTCTAATAAACCGTTATTATTTTTAAATCTTTTAAAATAATTTAATTTAATTTAATTTAACATCCGGTTTAAGTATTTAGTATATTTAGAGCACATTACCGCGATGATAACTATCGGTATCCCATGCCTTTGGTATATTTCAGCGGCCGCTCTGGTCACACTCAGCGCAGACCGTTTTCACGAATCTATTTTTTATTTTGCGAGGAAAAAGTGCAAAGCCATAAGTGAAGAAAAAAGCATCTATGATCGCGACAGGTGCAACTGACTAAGCACGCAACACCGAGAGTGCGTTATTAGCGATCCGCAGCTGCGTAACTAGCCGCAAGCACAGAGCATTCCCGGCCCTCACACATACACACTGCCCCTGGCTGTGGCGAAAAGACGCTGTGCGTGTGTGTGTGCGTGTAGACAATTGACTTGCGTGGTGCCGGGTTACATATATTTTTATTGAATTTTTCCCCCGTCGAAGGAGCAAACAAATGTGCCTGGCCTAGGAGGGGACACGATTTGGCGGCAGTGCACCGAAATTCCCTCCCACAGCGAGAGAGAGACTCAGCAGAAACGCATCCAAGATGATGTTCACGGTAAGCGCGCGCCCCCCCTCCGTCCCAGTCCAGAGCAATCGATAAATGCTTTTTCCCCACCCCCGTCGGCTTTGCACTTCCATTTTTTTCAATTTTGTTTTTTTTTTTTGAACAACTTGACGTTCGTTTGGTTTTTTTGCTATTTCAATTTAATGTATCGTTCGCAGGGCACCAACCAGCAGCAGGACACTAGGTTCAGCGACAAGGAGAAAAAGCTGATGAAGCAAATGAAGTTCGGCGACTGCCTGAACAAGCGGGTGGACATGTCCAAGGTGAAGCTGGATGTACTGCGGCCATGGATCAGCAAGAAGATCACCGACATCCTGCACATCGAAGACGATGTCGTGGTGGAGTTCGTCTACAATCAGTTGGAGGAGGAGAAGTATCCGTGCCCCAAGAAAATGCAGATCAACATGACGGGCTTCCTCAACGGCCGCAATGCCCGCCAGTTTATGGGCGAGCTGTGGGCCCTGCTGCTCTCGGCGCAGGAGAGCGACTCGGGCATACCCGCGGAGTTCATACAGCAGAAGAAGGACGAGATACTCAAGCGCGAGGAGGAGCAGCGCCAGAGGGACCGCTCTCGCTCCCGTTCCCGCTCCCGCTCCCGTTCACGATCTCGCTCACAGCGTGCCAGCTCTCGCCGGGACCGGCAGCGTGACCGCTCGCCCAATGGCGGCGGCAAGTCCAAGTCCCGTTCGCGTTCTCGTTCCACAAAGCCGGCCAATAACGGTTCGGTGCCCAGTGCAGCCCGTGAAGCGGCGGCCAATGCGGCAGCCCGCATCCGAAAGCGCGACTCCTCTACGACCGGCCGGGCCACATCGAGGGAACGACGTTCCAGCCGTCGGCCGCGTTCGCGCTCGCCGCGCCATTCCCGCCAGAGATCCCGATCTGGATCGCGAGGCTCTGCGAAGAAGACTGGCTCCGTGGAGCCCGCACCCGCCAAGACTGTAAATGGCCGCCACTCGTCGGACAAGTCACCAGCGCCGCCGCCTGCCAAGGGCAAGGCCAAGTCGCGATCACGATCGCGTTCACGATCCCGATCATCGCGCAGCCGCTCACGCTCGGGCAGCCCCAAGCGATCCCGCTCACGCAGCTCCTCGCGTCGCAGTCGCCGCCGCGGGCGCTCCAGCAGCATCTCCTTGTCACCAGAGCGCAACCAGGACCAGTTTGAGCATCGTCGCAACAAGAACAGCGTGCAGAACAAGCGGCAGTATCGCAACAATCGCGGCGACTCGGCCAGCTCGATGGAGCGCGGCAACGATCGAGGCAGGCAATTCGGCGGTGGAGGTGGCAATCGTCGCGGCGGCGGCAGGCGCTTCTCACCGCGTGGCCGCAGCCCCATGCGGCAGGATAATGGTGGTGGCGGCGGAAACCGCTTCCAGCGCTCCAATTCTCGTCGTCGATCCCGATCCCGGCGCCTATCCCGATCACCCATGCGCTACTCGCGCTCCCCAAGACGGTAAGTTGTATAATGAGTCCTGTTTTTTAACCCAACTTTCACTAATTCTGGACGGGAATTGTGATTCTTTCTCATTAGATTCAACAACAATCGTCGCCGCTCACCAATGATGAACTTTAGAGGCGGACGCGGTGGCCGTGGCAACCAGCATCGTCAAATGTGGCAGCATCGCGGCAGCTCACCCAACTTCCGTGGTGGTGGCCGCATCCATTGGCAGGCCAGGCAAAGTCCTGTTGGCCGTGGCGGAGGCGGCGGTGGAATGGGCCGCTTCGATAGACGCCAGTCGCCGCAGCAAAACCGCTTCAACCAGCGCGACCACCGACAGTCGCCCATGCAGCAGGGCCACCAGCAGTTCCGCAAACAGTTCTCGCCACCCTCGGGTCCTGGCCGTCGCTTCTCCTCGCCCCAACAGAGGCGAAACTCGCGCGATCGTCGTCCCAACTCCCGGGAAAGGCGCAGTTCTCCAGGCGGTGGTCATGTGAATCGTTGGGACAATCCGCCGCCGGCCAGGCCAAGACGCTCCTCATCGGGCAGCTCGGTTGAACCTGCAGGTGGTCGTCCGCCCCAGCAGCGAGAGCGCAGTACGAGTCCGCAGGAGAGGCGCGGACGTAGCCGCAGTCGCAGCCGCAGTCACAGCCGTCAAAGAAGCCGCAGTCGTTCCAGTCCGCGACCCAGCCGCAAGCGGGACAGTCCAGTCGGTAAGTGCCAGATGAATAATTACGTTCCTCACGAAAGGGAAAGTAATCAAGGATTAAACAATTTAGGACGTTCATCGGTGGAATTAGTTGGACCGGCTGTAAACACCATCGATCTCTGCCGCGAAGAGCAGCAGCGTAAGTCTAAGCCAGAAACAGTCATTGTGGTGGACCCGTCGCCAGCTCCTGCCCCGGCTCCAGCTCCGGCAACGGCTCCGGTTCTCGCCAGGCGCAACAGCTATGCCAGCCTGTCCCGCACGCCTTCTCCGTTCCTTAAGCCCCATGAGCGACTCGCTGCCAAGGCGGCGGCGGCACCAAAGAAATCCCGCGACCAGAGCCAAAGCAGCAGCTCGGATAGTAGCGCCGACAGCGACGACAGTGAAGAACAACAGCCACGCCGCAAAAAACAGCAGCCGGTGGCAGCTGCCGAGACTGCAGCCAAAGGCAAGGCGAAGGAGAAGGCGCGACGCAGCTCGGACAGCTCCAGCAGCAGTGAGCAGAGCGACGACGACGACAACTCCAGCGGTGATGAGCGCCACAAGAAGAAGAAACTGCAGATGCAGAAGGAAAAGGAAAAGGAGGCAGCGGTAGCGGCGGCAGTCCTTAAGGGGAAGGAGCGCGAGAAGGAAAAGGAAAAGGATAAGCGACGCTCGGATAGAAAGTCCCGGCGCGCTGTCACAACCAGCGGTGATGAGGAGTCCTTGGGAGGCGGCAGCGGCAGCCACCGCAAACGCAGCCACAAGAAGCCGCGACGGGACGAGGCCGGGGAGGATGGTGGTAACAGTGACTCCGAGGACGAGGCAGTTGTTCGGAAGAAGCGCAAGAAGTCCAGGAAGGCGGCGGAATCGAGCGACAGCGAGTCCGAGGCCTCCTCAAGGCGAAAGCATAAGCATAAGAAACATAAGAAGCACAGCAAGAAGAGCAAGAAGCATAAGAAGCACAAGCGGAAGAGCAGTGCCGGCAAATCGCGGGCGGACACCAGCTCTCAGGGCAGCAGCGATGAGGAGGAGCAGTCGGCTGCCAAAAGGAATGGAACAGGCAAGCTACCGCTGCTGCTAGCGGGCGGATCGGGGCCGGGGATCATTAACGAGGACCTGGAGAAGCAGCTAAGGGAGCGGGCCCTCAAATCGATGAAGAAGCTGGACTGAACGACAGACTAAGTGCGAGAATAATGGCCCTGCCCTCTCCACGCCACACACTCTCTCAGCCACAAACACACACCACACACCACACTGACATGAAGACACGCACCCAATCATGCCTCACACACCCCACTCCCCATACTCACATACACAGACAGACGTACGTAGCCATTAAAATAGAATTATACATTTAAAGCAAAAACTATACATTCATTAACTGCATACATTGTAATTCTTAAAAATGTATTTCACATAACATTAAGTTCTTTCGCCTAAACCAGAAAAAGTAGCCACTAAACTAGCGAGCGAATGAATACAGTTTGTATTATGTACAAAAAAAAAAACAAAAGCAAAAAACACGAAGGGAAACCGAATTAACCATTTAAAAACTATTTAGCCCCCGAGAGTGGTTTTAAATGCATAAAAACACACATCCATACATAGGCAAGCGTAAATCCGTTTGGCAAATTGTATTGTTGCCGCAGTTTAATTTATAAGTAGGTTTTACAGATTGTAATTAATAATGCCTGAAGCGCTAAATTGTGTGTTTGAGGGGCATTAACTAAAAATGAGAAAATAAACAATTGTAAAATTACAAAAAAAAAACTGTCATTACATATCGATTGGCATATGATTTGAACAAATTTTTTGATTTAAATTAGTTGGTACCAGGTGGCAACGCCATGTCCAAAAGATCAAATTTGTTTATTTTTTTCCACGTGGGTTGTTTATTTTAAATAACATACATATATTTTTATTTATATTTTAATTTTCCTTCCAAATCTAAAATAAAAGCTGTGCTGTCTGTCATATAAGCTTTTTTTTAATTTTAGTATGTTTTTTAAACATCAACACTATCGTTAGTGCCATCGATAGCTACTTATCGAGGGGCTCCTTTCCATTTTGTGTGGCATTTTAGTTTGCATTCAATATTAAAATTCAATATTAAAATTAAAATACTTGAGACACAAAACTTTTACCAATTTTATTTTTGCAAATCTATAAATGCCTTGACTTTCATTTTTAAATGTTGATATTCGATATATCATGAAAAAAAATACTGTGATAAAAATATGTTGTTTAAAAATTATCGATACATTAATTTTATACTGTCAACTAGTGATGCAAGTTCAACAGAAAAAAATCGGTATAAAGAAAAACATAGAAAAACATCGCTAAAAAACATCTATGGAAGCTATAGGATATAGTATCCCGATTTTCATGAAATTAAAACTGAAATTGAAGAATAATAAAAAACGGCTAAATCTCAACTTTGATGAAAATATGTTGAAAAGTGACAAAGTTATGTTTTTGTTCTTGTTTTATTTTCCTGATTGTTCCTATGGAAACTAAAGGATATAGTCATTTTCATAAAATTAAAACCGAAATTCAGGAATAATAAAAAAAAGGCTTAATTTTCACTTTGATGAAAATATGTTGCAAGCTGACAAAGTTATTTTTTTTTCTTTTATTTTATTGATTGTTCCTATGGAAGCTATAGGATATAGTCGGGGGTTTTTCATGAAATGAAAAGCGAAATTCAGGAGTAATAAAAATCATATAAATCTTTACTTTGATGAAAATTGGGATTGAAAATATGTTGAAAAGTGACAGAAGTTAAAATTTTGTTTCTAAAAATTTTCCGATTGTTCCTATGGCAGCTATATGATATAGTCGTCCGATCCGGCATATGTACGAGTGAGAATATATAGAGGACTAACTTCAAAGTTTCATTCAGATAGCTTTAAAACTGAGGGACTAGATCGCGTAGAAACGGACAGACTATATCGACCGGGTATTGATTCTGGTCAAAAAAATATATATACTTTATAGGTTCGGAAATGTCTTCTTGCAAACTTCCGACTGAAATTTTTATACCCTATAATAACGGTCATTTGAGTACTGCGTGATACAAGTTGCGTTCATGCAAGAGGAATATTTAAGTATATCAATTTAAGGTATATAAATAAAAACGAACTATGAATATTATAAAATAATATAATGGTGAATAGAATAAGTGATTTTAAATGCCAAAATGAGCAAACGGTGAGTTTATTGTTTGTTTTTTAATTTGTCGGCCATATTTTCATATCCTTCTTCTTCACTAGAGCTCAAGCTTAAAAAAGCACATTACGATCACATATTTGCATATTTACACCATACCATACTTCTTTAAGATTTGCATTTGAATTTTAATTTGAAGCAAATCCTTGATTTCAAAGTTTGAAGTTGAAGCAAAATGTCAGCTTACAGCAGAATGAAAGTTTACGGCGTTTTGCTTGTGGAATCTAACATTAACAGCGTTTTGTTTATGGAATTTAACATTTTGCTGTTAGAATCCATAATCAAAACGCTGTTAAACTCCTCTGCCTGTATTCTAAGATGGACGCAACAGAGGAGGAGACAAACAAAAATTGGTGTGGACGAAGCGGGATCCTTAGAAAATACCACCATACCTTGCCGCACACACATCACAAATCTTAAATGATAATCGAATATAACGAAGATAATCGATATCAACAAAAACATCGAAACCTCGCGAAACATTAAACTAAAATAATAATAATACCTCGGGACACTTATCCTTTAATCAATGCATTATATTTCTATTTATATCGTGGCAGTTAGGATGCATAATGCAAATCAAAGGAGTCTGCCCAATTTTCTAATAGCTCCTACACCTGTACATTATATCTAAGAAACATATTTTTTAATAATTCCTCAAATATTGTTTTATTATTTGGCGTTTAAATTTTTAAGCTATCTTTAGCCGTTTCGCTGAAATTAATTTTTAAAAAGTGCTCTGTTTTGCTGCGAATTAATTTTACCCCCCGCTCTACTGTTATCACCCCCTCTACCCCATGGGCATGAATTGCCGATCGGTTATTGAAGGGTATTCTTGTATGGGGCATGAATTGCCGATCGGTTATTGAGGGGTACTCTTGTATGGGGAGAGAGTGGGCATGAATTGCCAACCGGTAATTGAGAGAGCATTTGCTCTCTCGATGAAAACATCGATGCATATAATCGATATCAACTAAAACATCGACAAAAACATCGATATCAGCAAAAACATCGGTAAAACATCGTCAGTGTGGCCGAAGCGGGATCTTTAAAAATACCAAGGTAGAGTGACCTTGCCGCACACACATCGCAAATCCCAAATGACAATCGATATAGTCGATATCAACGGAAACATCGAAAATATCGGCATAAACATCGATTTCCGATGCATCGATGTCCGATGGATCGATTGTGAGACTTCCTTTTCCTTTTTTATTGCAAGACGGACGGTACGTGTATTTTTAATTCGTTTATATTTCGGCCATCGGCCTTTGTTATTGTGAGCCGGCGTTTGAAATGGGCTACGGAAAGACCTACAGAAACGGCAACGGTTTTATCTGGCGACCAGGGCCAACGGATTTTCTGTCAACTGAAGCCGCTATTTGAGGGTCGCCCGAATGTTTACACAAAACTAAAAAACCTATTTTCCCTTATTTGCAGTGCCCGCCCGTTGAATAAAGAGTATCAAACAACATGGTGAGTAGTGTTCCATGGCAAAACAGAATCACCAGCGAAAAGGGCGAACTTTTCGCCGAAAAATCTCTGAATTTGCGTTGCGGCGTCTGAATCGGATATCTGAAACTCATTCCATTTGTTTTGCAGGCTCGTGGTCCTAAGAAGCATTTGAAGCGTTTAGCCGCCCCCAAGGCATGGATGTTGGACAAGCTGGGAGGCGTCTTCGCCCCGCGCCCCTCGACCGGCCCACACAAGCTGCGCGAGTCGCTGCCCCTGCTGATTTTCCTGAGGAACCGTCTCAAGTACGCCCTCAATGGCGCCGAGGTGACCAAGATCGTCATGCAGCGCCTGGTCAAGGTTGACGGCAAGGTCCGCACCGACCCCACCTACCCAGCTGGCTATATGGGTGAGTTGCGCACTGGGAGCGCCTCCTGAAGGTCTGGTTAAACTATAGTTTCTGATTTCTAGATGTCATCACCCTGGAGAAGACCGGTGAGTTCTTCCGTCTGGTCTACGACGTGAAGGGACGCTTCACCATCCACCGCATCTCCGCCGAGGAGGCCAAGGTGAGTTGACTCTGTCTCGAGAAGGAAACAAAGTTGGCGGTTGTGAAAATCAATTTGTGAAAGTAAGGGGGAAAGGGCTTTGTCGAAGACCGATTTGTGTTTAAAATAGTGCGTGAATTGGTTCAAAATGAAGCCCAAAGCAATTTTTGATACGACGGTCTCTGATCTGGCATATTCTACAGTCATTTCAGTAACTTTTACGTGCAATTACAATTAACAAAACTAAGAAACGGAAGTGAATGTAATATAACGACATAAGTGCCTGTGTGGGCTTGGTCGAAGACCGATTTGCGTCTTTTGCAATGCGTAAATTGGTTCAAATCGAAGCCCAAAGCAATTTTTGATACGACGGTCTCTGACTTGGCAACCCAAAGTCATTTCAGTAACTTTTACGTGCAATTACAATGCTAAATGAGTTTCTTCTTTGAATGATTGTGACTAACTTTGGCATTCCATCCTTTTTTTTACAGTACAAGCTGTGCAAGGTCAAGAAGACTCAGCTGGGAGCCAAGGGTGTTCCATTCCTGGTCACACACGACGGTCGTACCATCCGCTACCCGGATCCCCTGATCCATGCCAACGACACCGTGCAGGTCGACATTGCCTCTGGCAAGATCACCGACTACATCAAGTTCGATTCCGGTAAGATTTCGCTCGGGATCGACTCCTCTGGGCTGGTTCGAAGACCACAAAACGTTAACCAAAAGTTGCGTGGTTCAAATACATTTAGCCAAAAGCATTTTTTGTCACGACGGTCTCTGCTTCGGTATTCCACAGCCGTTGCAGTAACTTTTACGTGCAATGACACTCGCCCACCGATATCCCTTTGATTTGATTTGATTTAACTAAACGAACGATGTTTATTCTACAGGCAACCTCTGCATGATCACCGGAGGCAGGAATTTGGGACGTGTCGGCACCGTTGTCAACCGCGAGCGTCACCCCGGATCCTTCGACATTGTGCACATTAAGGATTCCCAGGGCCATGTGTTCGCCACCCGTTTGACGAACGTGTTCATCATCGGCAAGGGCAACAAGCCCTACATTTCCCTGCCCAAGGGCAAGGGTGTCAAGCTCAGCATCTCGGAGGAGCGCGACAAGCGTCTGGCCGCCAAGACCCACTAAGAAGAGGACAGGAGTTTAAGGATTTTTACCTTTTAGCATAACTCTGTACGTTAAGCTACGGAATTACAAGCCAAGAACGTAGAAAATGTGTTTCCTTTGGATCTAGCAAATGTGGTTTGTGAAAGAAAACGATTTGAAAAGATGAGAATATTTTAGTAAAGGGCATTGAAATTTGTTATTTTTATCATTCAAAAATGGAATTATATTGTTTGCTTGTTTCCCGCCAAAAATTTTGCACATGTAGGGAATAGTAAGTATTAAATCATAATTAAAAACAATTTTTTTATGGGCTAAATTAAGCCTAATGGATGTATGGATCTTTTCGAAGGCTTTATAAATACGATACTATGTTTTAACATTTATCAGATCAAGGGGCTAGATAGGAATTATTTTTTACTAAAAATCATTTAAAATTATTTTTAAATTTACGCCTAATGGGAGCGAAGATCCCTATCTTTTGGGCATGTTTGGTTTATCTACCAGAGATAACAAGTTCTGCGTTATTTTAATTTATATTTTCTAAATTAATTTTATCATTTCTTTTATTCATTCTAATTTTATTTTTAACAAGAAGTGTGTCATATAAGAAGTGAAACGTACAGGAGAATCATAAAATATTAATATATATAGTATAAAAAATAAATTTTAATGAAATTCACAATAAAATTTTAAAATCGAAAAAAATAACCATATATCAGAGTTGAAACATAAAATATAATACCAATGATTAATATCAATATTATTAGTATTAATAATTAATAATATTATTATTAAAAATTACGAAATAATTTAATCAAATTGCTGTAACGCTTTCGATGGCAACTTTATTTTTTGCAAGAAAATTTAATTAATAAAATAAATTTAAACTTTTGAAATACTAAACTGTTGGCATCCCTGGTATATCCATTGGTATTTCCCCGAGTCATATGGTTATACTGTAACGGCCGCGCCGTGGTCACACTGTTCGCGCTGACATTGGAGCTCCAACGGAAAAGAACTCGCTTCGAAGTAAGTCCCAGGGTGTTCCAGGTCCGCTGCCAGGCGGAAACCCTACAAGAGTCGTGCCCCAACCGTCCCCCCTCTGTGGCGGAATCGTGTGCAAAGGGGAAACAAGTAGGGGCCTCCACTGTACACACACCAACACAGGCACACACACACACACACACTGCATCATATGTTGATAAGTCGAGCACAAAAACAATGCCCAGCACTCTGCGCCGAGCTCTGAATCATTTGTAGGGATTTGTTTGTTTGTGCACGGTATTAGGTGTCGCCCCATTTTCAAGCCCCCAACTCCCCACTAAACCCACAGGCACACACACCACACACACAGAGAGAGAGAGCAGAAGCAGCAATCATGTCCCAGGCCTTGAACAACCCCGCCGGAGGAGGAGGCAGTGGCGGAGGAGGTGGCCCGCATCGCGACTATGGCTCAACGGCGGATACGGCTTCCACAACGACGCCCGAGGTGAGCTTCGCAGCAGCCGGCGGGTCATCCGGCTTCAGCCCGACGGAGTTCATGTCGCTGAGCGAGGACATTGGCCACAACATCACCGCCGTGCTGAGCAGCACCAAGCAGCTGGAGAAGCAGCTTAAGCTGATTGGGACGCCCCGCGACACGGCGGCGCTGCGCGAAAAGGTGCATGCCATCAACACAAAGACCAATGCCCGGGTCCAGACCACCAGTCAGGATCTGCAGCGACTGCAGGCTGTGGTGCGGCATGGAGATCGCCAGCAGAAGCTGCAGCTGGAGAAGCTGACGCGTGAATTCCATGGCGTGGTCGAGAAGTATTCGAACCTGCAGCGGCGCATCTCCTCGGCGATGCGTCAGACCCTGCAGCAGGCCCAGGATTTGGCCGAGCACGAGGTGGAGGCCACGGCCCGCGCCGAGCTGCTGCAGCAGCAACGCCTGGAGCAGGCCGGACTTCAGCAGGAGGTCGATATGCTGGACGAGCGCCGGCGCCAGGTCGAGCAGATTGAGTCTGACATCATAGACGTCAACCAGATAATGACCCGGCTGAGCGGATTGGTGCACGAGCAGGGCCAGCAGATGGGTGAGTCCGATGAACTTTAGACCCGAAGAAACATAAAATAAATAAACTTTAAGTGAATTTTATAAAACATAATTGAACATCAAATACGAGGCGTTGCTTTGGTAAACAAACTTAAGGACTGATAAGCTGATAAGCCCTATTTGCCAAGACATATTTATGAAATGAGTAACTTTCAAGACAGTCGTATGTTTTGCGACTTAAATATTAATCAAATAATATTAGTTTCAAGGTAAAATCGTAACTAAAACTAAGTCCCTCTTATTAATTCGCAGACTTCATCGAGAACAGTATTGAGCAGACAGCCGCCAATGTGGAGGATGGCACCTCGGAGCTGGCTAAGGCGGCCAGGAGTCGTCAGAGCTACCGACGCAAGATATTGATACTCCTGGTGATTGCTGTGATAATAGGCTTAATTGTAACTGGCGTTATCGTTGCCAAACTGAACAGTTAATTGTTTTATTTTGTGTACTCATTTATTCACACGCAAAACATACACAACCACATGCATACATACATTTTTGTAAACCGATTTTTATAAGAAACGAAATATTCGTAACGTTGAAAACTCTGTTTAAAATAATCACCAAGTGAGCAAAGACAACAAACAAGAAGAACAACAAGAATGTAGAGGAAAGCTAAAGCGGAAATACAATATTTATAAATATACATATAAAAATATATATATATATATACATACGTAAATAAGGATAAAAAATCCCACTTAAATTGCATATAAACAACAAAATATTCAGCGCTTTTAAATGTTAAATAATGATTTCTTGTTGAAAACGATGATGATTGCCGCGAACAATTTAAGTTTTGCATTGAATGTGAAATTTTTTGTGTGTTTAGTTTAAAGCAAGCGAGTAAGCAAACAATATATGTTAAATAATTCAAAGTTATCATTAAGTGAGCCAGCAATCGAAAATAAAGATAAACTGAACAAAAACAGTCATTTGAATTTTTCAAAAAGTGCGGTAAGAATTGGAAAAAGTTGACAGCGCCTAATACTCGATAGGCAGGCTATCGGGAATAACGGTCACACTGCTCGGCGATAACCAAAACAACGTGCTGCGAAATAATTATTTCGGTTTATTTTCTTTTTTTTAAATCCACTTTCTAACAATGCCGCAGGGAAAGTTCAAAAAGGCCAAGATGCCTGCCTCCATGCAGAAACAGAAGAAGCAAAAGCAGGCTGCCTTCACCCGCCGGTCAAGTGAGTAGCAACAAGTTGCCTGTGGCTGCCTGGAAATCTAGTTTATCTGAATTATTTCCTTTAGATGCTCCAATCCAGGCCAAGAAGGCCAAGTTCAACGAGACGCAGAAGATCAAGGCCGTCATCTCGAAGTCGGTCAACAAGAGTGTAGAGAGCGAGCTGCGTTCCCGCGCCCACGAGGGCTATATCCAGCTGAGCAAGGCCCAGGAGGCGGTGGCCAAGCATCATTCTACGCAGGCGGCGGCAGCTGCGGCGGCTAGTACCTCCAAGACCGTAGAATAGTTTACACTCTAGGCTTAAATATACTCTATAAACTGTTGATAACTGAAAGAGCTGTTTATTGTATAATGGAGGAGTTGTAGAAACAGTTTTTAGGGCCTTACTTGCATTTAAGCCTTTTTAGTTTAGGAAATTTGTAGGAAATCTCTTGTTTTCAATAGGTAAAGCATTTTTTGTACAATACTAACTTTAAAAAAGTGTAATTTATATTATTTGTTTACAAATAATCTGAAATAAGTGAATGTTGCAACAGAACCCTCCAAAATTCAAAACTGTTTATGATTGTTGAGCATTTTATTCAATGTAAATTGAAATTGAACCTGTACTAAATTGATGAATAACTTGGTTTAGCATAGGTAGATCTATTTACAATTCAGAATGAAGAATTCATTCGCTTTCTGTCGCATACCCTTTGCAAAATCCACAAAAACGTCCATAAAAACTTGAGATAAAAGCTTCAAATATCCTTTAAATCATAGAAAAAGTCAAATATCCTTGAGCTGCCTTGTTTTTTGCCTTGCCATTAGCTTGTTTGAATGCTCACAAAATTGTTCTTGCGTTGTCTCAAGGGCTTGTTGAACAAGCAAGCACTTCGTACCAACTTTGACGTTTGCCCAATTTATGGCCGGACCTTTAGTATCCCCCCTCTTGGCATAACTTTGGCATTCATTTTCCTACTTATCACAATCAGTTTGTTTAATTATAAAAATAGTTGTTGAACAAACTTTGCTCCGCTGACATTTATTGGACGATTCCTGCTGCAGTTGCCTCGCTCCGCTGTTCCTCAGTTCCGCTCCTCTAACGACAGCTATTCATGACAAACTTTTTTGGCATTGGCAGCTTTGACGAAGTGAAAAAAATAATAAAAAAATAAGGAAAAAAGTGCAACTAACAATTTCTATTTAATTTTCGCAACGTTTCGTTTCGTTTGCTATGCAAATTTTGCCCGCTTTTGATGTGCTTTTAATTAGCCCAGCATCCCGCACTCACTGACATGCAGCCGGCAAAAATCCACGGCCAATTGCTTGCTGTTGTTTTTCTCCCTAGTTTTTTCTTTTATCCATTCCATGCACTTTGATTCCGCGCTTTTCAATCGCATGCAAATGAGCACCCCCCCACCCAACCAATCGCTCGCCAGGGTGACAGGTGGGCAGGATCCGTACACAAGTCCCAAATGCGCTCGTTTGTCGCTTTTCGAGCGTTTTGCGTTTTTAGTTTAGCACCAGAATTGAAGTGTTTTCAGCATGCAAATTCATTTTGGCACTCAACCTGCAATTGTGCAGGGGTAGACCTTTATGGATTGGCAGTTTTATCACCGAAGAGGACTCTAAACATACTCTGAAATTGAATAGGAATATTGGTTTTATAAGAAAGTTTGTCTTAGCTGCTAGTCCTTGGTCCAGTTAACGATAAAAACTTAATAATAAACGTATCAGGAATGGATGTGGCTTCGAATTTAATTAAAATGTTGCTCTTAAATATTTAAAACAAAATTTATATGGCAACCAGTGTCGAAATTTCATTGCATGCTTTTAGGCGTTTGTATTTATTCAAATAAATAAAAAGGTTAATCCTTAGGGGTTCATTATAATTTATTTTGTAATAAAATTTAGTAAATTTCAAACAAGATACTTCAATAAAATATTAAATATATTTAAAAAAATAGGCTGAATTTAATTTAAAAAAAGTTATTCAATAAACGGATTCATAACTATTTATATTAAAAGATTGAAAGAAAATTTAAAATCGGTTTAAAAACTATTTAAGTTTAGAATCTTAGAGTATGTTTATAGCTTCCAGGTGTCGGAATAAATCCTCCTACGACTTTTTTTTGGGGCTTTTAGCTTGTCGTTTCACATGATCAACTGTCAATCTGTTGGCACTCTACAATTAGGGAACAGATTGCAGGGGAGACACTTGGAAATTGATGCCAAATCGAAATTCTTTTTGAACAAAAACTCAACCATTTCTCATTTCACTTTAGGCCTGCCCTGGAATCCGTGTTTTCCCACTACAAAGAGACCCCTGTTGGGCTTTTTAATTGTATGGCTTATTTAATTGAGCATTGCATTTTGACCGCATTTGGCAGGAATTGATTGATTTGCCAGCCCATCCCCTCATCCATCCAAACGACTGCCCCATGCCCACGGGGCTTAACTCAGTCCATTTAATTAAAATATATTTCGAACAAAAGGAGCGGCGGACACCTTTCACGCACTCTCGCACTCTGGCACACACACAAAGGATAAAAAAGGCCGTGTCCAGAGCGGAAATCACACGGTCCAACATCCTTTTGCATTTTCCATCATTTAAATGATGCGTTTGTGTGTTTGCTGTGCTGCCTTTGCCATTGCCTTTGCATTTGCTGGCTGCTGCCTTTAGCCGGTCGGCGAACTATTTGAATACCGATGTATGGTGTGTCCCACTGCCGGACATTCCAGGTAGCTGCTGCATGAGGCCTGCAGCAGTCTCAGCACTTTACAAAAAAATATTTTCAAACGGTTCTAAAAAATAATAAATATATTGGAGATTTTCTAACAATTATTTTTTTAAAAGTGAAAATCGGATTCTTTAAAAAACGCCTGTATTTGAAATATGTTTCTTTCATGCAAAATAATTAAAATATACTGCTTATTTATTTGAATTAAAAATGTAACACAATTAAAACCCACATTTTCTTATGTTTTAAATAATAAGAAAACATTGTTACAACTTTCTATTTTCTACAATTTGAAATATATTTATTTTGGCCATATACTTCTTTCTCTTTCGAATAAATATAAATGTATAGTCTTTTTTCTCCAGTGCATGGCTACCTCTCTTACCTGTCCAGGTCAGCCGCTGCACCGTCTCATTGTGTGCGGGGCGAGCATGTAAATTTGTCCAACTGCAAAGGCAAACACTTGAAAAGCGAGCGACAGAGGACCACTGCTGGCGGCCACCTGCGGCATTGCACACCACAGCAAACCCAATGCCGAACCCATGCCATTCGATTCAATTCTTATTCTCTTTCCGAATCCCAATCCCAATACTATTCTCATTATTTTTTTTTTTCCAGTTTATTTTTTGCATACAATCGAACGCTACTTTGGTTCCTGGTTCGAGTTCTATGTCCTGTCCGGTATGTCTGCGAATTCTGATTTATATTATATGATGAATGACAATGAGCAGGATTTTGTCTATGTTTTGGGTATTAAGTTTTTCGCTTTATGGGTTCTTTTTTACACCTTCCATAGGGGGATTATATTTTGCAAAACCTCTACAGAAACATCAATCTAAATCAAGCTGAAACCCAAATTAGTTTTTAGGAAAATAAAGGAGAGTATGAATAACAAATGTAAAAAACATAAAACTATGTTTTTATAATTTAAGATTTTTTTACCATAAAAATTCCAGTAATTCAGTAATTCATATTTGTAATCTTCCTAGAACCTCGACTAATAGCAAATCAAAACTGATTCGCTTCGGCTAGGGATTTCATTCAGATTCTTTTCCGTTGCTATATCTTCTATATTGCTTCTATCGTTCTGCTAAATTCCCCACATATTTACCTGTGTTCCCCCAATCGATTCACCTGCAATGTTAATGAACAACGATGAGCCACGAAAATTATACCTTTAAAGGTAGAGGGATATAGGAGAAGGGCACTGAAAATTCACCTGTCCACACGGATTTCTAACTTTTAATACATAAATTAAGGCCTTAAGCCGAAATGCGGAGGGAAAGGAAACCGAAAAAAAAAACACAAAGCAATCCACGGCATTAAAAAGATAAAGACCTGCCCGGGCATTGAGATATTCCACCTGCAGTCGTCGTTGCAGTGGCAGTGGCGGTGGCAGTCGCCAGTCTTCAGTCTTCAGTCCTTAGTCCCCAGTTCCAGATCAACAACATATAATAATCCCATCAGCATTTTTGGATACGCTTTGCAAATGAATTGTAGAGCGGCGGCATTCCCCGGTCCCAAAACCGGACTCAACTCATCGCGGCTCCGAGGAGAGCGTGGATAATAATAATGTGGAACCGAAAATGAGCCCGGGACTGGTCACTTGGAGGTTCTGCATTTGCACCTGCAACGGATCGGGGAACTTTGATGGGCCTCACTTGCGTGGCTTATAATTAAATTGGACTTGTAGATACAATTTGATATCCTCGCCGATGTGCTCCATAAAGCATATGAGCGCGCCAAAGATTACATAATGGTTTCTGAGTCAAATGACGTACATTTCCATATTCAAAAGGGGGACTGTTGTGGGAACTTCTTAGTAATAATAGTATAACTGAAAATTCAGCAGAATTACCCCAACAAGATAGTACCAAAACTTGAATATCTGAAATAGTTTTTAGAGGGAAAAAATTTTGTTTTTATATTTTGGAGGTATGTCATAAATATGCCAGGAATGACTTTGCATTAAAATAATTAAAAGAAATACATTTTAGATAAAGCTGACACTGTCTTTGGTTAACGAACCGAAACTAACAAGTCTGCATAGTAAAACATAATAAAATGTTATATTTTAAGGCTTTTGTTCTTTTTAAGAAAAGATAGAAATTTAACAAGACAAGAAATAATATTTATTTATATTTATTGTCATTTATTTATTATCATAATTTGGTTATATTGTCATATTGTTCTATTTACAAAACTAAAAATATTCTTTTTGAACTAAACCAAGCTCATTGCATATATAAAACCGACCTAGCCCAACATTTTGTATCCGATATATCAGCCATTTTGCCATTCAGTTATCATTTCCCATATCATCCGGACCCGGACATTATTCGCCAAACTGAATTATTAAAGCTCCGGGGAAGCAGTTCACTTCCGCCTGCTGCAAATAAAACAGGAATATTATCCGTAAAAAAACGTTGAAGCCCTGTAAAATAGCCAAAGGAAAAAGGAAGAAAGGAAGAGAGAGTGTGGCGGAAAAAAATCTGTTGTTTAAAGCAGCAACAACAACAAGCGGATGTAAATGCGTCCAGCTGCATGCCAAAAACTGCAATTGTCATCAGTACGATGGTGCGGGGAGGCAGGGATGCAAGGATACACGTATACACAAAGGCAATTCATAAAACAAAAGCATGAGCGAAAAGTGAATTTCAATAACGGATGTAAATAAACCACATGAGATCGATTACCTCCCCAGCGTGCGGGTGAGGTGACTCTGGCTGAGTCCTGCTGTCAGGACAACAGATGCAGGAACCGACTGCAGCAGGTACACAGGCACACAATAATAAAGCATCCACAGTATCAGTTAACTCAGGGCAGCAGCCGAGGATGCCAAAGAAAAAATCATAACGTCTGAAAAAAGCACACACACACCAGAAACATCTGTTCCCCCTTATTTTTTTGCAAGCATCCAGTAAAATGTATGACAGGTTTAAAATTTATTTAAGTAAGCAAAACGAGGCAAGGATATAAGAAAATAAATGCTGAAGAATTTTGTATGTGGAAAAATATGAATTTAAAAAATGTAAAAACAAAAAGTTAAATAAATTATAATATATATTTACTAAGGGAAAGTTTATTTGGGTATAGATTAAATATTAAGGTGTCTTTTTATATTTTTAGGTGTTTAATATTTATATAAAAGTATTAATAAAAGAGTTAACGAGTATCTAAGATACAAATAATAGGTGTTTGTTTTGTAGCTTGTCATTATTACTTTACAAAAATAACTTAAAATACTCCTTACGTATGCCATAAAATATTTAAATGTCTGCAGAATATTATTATTATTCCTTAAAAACATCTGCCGCCTTTTAAAACAGGCAAAAATAAAATCCGTACAGCTTAAAATGCATTTAAGTCAGCTTGGCCATGTAGGAGGCAAAAGCGGGAAAAAGATACAGATACAAATACAGCTACAGCTATAGCAACAGCTTCAGATATATATATGTATACAGCTCAAGCTACAAAGGATGAAGTTGCCGCGGGCCTGGTCATCAGAGGACAAAAGCCCATTAAGCTGTAGCACCTGGACCAAAGATCATTCCCGATGAGCCCCCGAGGGAGTCAAGCGAATGAAGCTGGCGACCTGGTCGAAGATCCACATAAATGTGTCGATATTATTACGGTAAACAGTCTGATGCATTTTAAATTCAATTTTAAAACCCATCCTCTTCACTCTCTAATTGGACCCTTTGCGAAAGCGGATCCCCATGCGAATAATGAGGCATGTCATCAACGGCCAAAGTGATTCCCCAACTGAAATGGGGCTTATTGAAAATCCATCAAAATGTTAAATCTTTTTTTTTTCTTTTTTTTGGGGGGTAAACGCTTAAACAGTTGCTTATTACAGGGCCCGGGACTTCATTGACCCACAAAGTGTGCAATATTGTAAAACAAATATATGTGTAAATGCCGCTCGGGGTTGGGATTATCCAAGAAAATCCATTAAGAAAAAGGAAAGTTGTAAGGGAAACACTTAGTAGCCTTGATTAGGGTTTAATAAGGAGAAAATGGGGTATATTTTGCAGTGGGAAATACTTAAGTAAAATATGTTAATACGTTTAAAGATGAAAGAAAGTTAGGCTTGTACATAATTCAATAGATTATTTTAGTTTAAAAAATAGGTAAATAATTTTATGTTATTGAAAAATGGTCTTTAGGAAATGTTTTATAACTTAAGACTCAATTTAGTGCATAAATCCTGTCAGAAAAAGGTGTTCAAGTTTGTATTTTCACTGCTTAAGTATTTCAAAACAAATTTAATTTGAGTTATAAAAACATACATCAAAAATCAAGGGTTTTCCTACAGAATGTGTGATGAAAATCCCGCATATAAAGAACCTTTGACACATGAATAGTCCAATCAAAATAAGTCTTAAGATCTTTTCTTTTTGGGGATCCCGGCAAGCCAATTTCAGCTGCTGCCAAACAAACAATTCCAAAGTCATCCGAGGGTCATTGTAGGGGAATTACCAACTACCAAAGAGTTTGCCGCCTCGAAGGTGCAAAGAAAAGGTGCTGACCCAAGGACAAAGGATCAGAAAGAAGTCCAACGCCTTCAGAAGGACAATGCCTCAATAGAAACAGGCTCTGAGGAATTTTTGCAGAAAACTGTTCAAATATTCTTCAGTTGGAGGCGAGCCCGAACATTAATCATCAAGGACCAATTGCAGGGGCAATCAGAAAGCCAGAATTCTGTGTGTAGATCAAGGCCATAAATGTCGCTGCACATTTTAATAGAACCAAGCTGATTTCTACGGACCATCCTTCTCACACTTGCCAGGGGCAGCTGAAAAACCAGAACCACAGGAGTCCGCCAGAGAGATGCGGTCAACAATAGAGACAAAGGTCGTCGGGCCAGTCATTTGAGATTCGTTAAAGAAAAATTACAAGAAGTTTTTGCGGAGCAATTACCAGGTGTAAGAACAGAGTTCCAGAGTTCTCCGGGGGCGTGGACTAATTGTTCGTTCGACTCTTGGCCCCATTTTGGAAGCGAAACGCTTTGGCCTGAGCTGCAATCGAAAGTGCGCTGTAATTTCGACCACCTTTTGTTGGCCAATTGTTCGATGTCGGCCCCTTTGTCGGATGCCGCCAGTCGGGGCAACTTTTATTGAAAAGCCATTCGATGGCAGCCCATCCCAAGGACCATTGTCGGCGCTCTACTGAGGCGTTATTAATGTCCAGTGTCCACCGCAAGCGGAGTTTGATTTGTGAGCTCTTTAGCCTTACGGGAATTGGCAATACTCGGAAGAGATCGTTGGTCTGGAAGGGATTCACTCAGAAATCAGGTCAGATTTTAAGAGAAATAAATATTATACTTTGATATAAGAGCATATATTGTTTGATTTTTAAAACTCATTACATTTTCTTTTAATAAATTTTAGATGTTGTGATAAAAGTATTAGCTAAAAGTGTTGATTTTCTTGAGGGCTTAGATAAATCTCCACTTAGCGTTTCAGTTTAGCTGCTTTGTGTCTTCGATTTTCACTTTGTTTTCGAATAAATCGAATCTTCAGGTTGAACTTATCAACAATCCATCACCAGGCCCAGAGGGGCACTTACCATACTACACTTACTTCCTATCTATCAGTTCGATCTGGCCGCATTTCCTCTTGAAGTATTCCTGTTTTTGGGCCGCAACTTCCTTGGCATTGTGGTTTATTTTTTTTGTTTTGGCAAACTTCTCGGGTGTCAGGGAGGAAGTAGGTGTACATGTTGTGGTTGATTCGGGCCTGATACCTGCTCCTGCCAAGGGATGCTGCCTGGGTTCCCGTGTCCTGAAAGCTGATACGGTAGGTGTGCGTTCCCGCTTTTTGGCATTTGTCTAAAATGCGGTTTGCCCCGGCATTTAATTTCTATTTGAACATTGCATTCGCGTAATTTGAGATCTCTACCCACAGGTGGGGACGAGGACAAGGACCAGGACAGGGGAATTTGGAATTGGAGCAGGTTGTCAGTCCATCGTTTATATATTCATGTTACCGTAGAGAGCGATTTTCCCGGCTTCGTTTCTTTTTTTTTCGTGTTTGTTTGGCTTTCCCTCAAATTGTGCGTGCTAAAAACAGTTGACATTTCCATGGGCGAGGCCGTCGTCTGGGGGGCCTTTTCCTTTGGCAGCTTACCTGAGCTACCTGCTGCTGGTGGTGCTGCTAGCCGGCAAGGCAACTCACTTGGCGCTCCTTAAAATGTCAAATGTACCCGGGGACCGTCATCCATATACCACTATATATATGTGTACATATACCACATGTGAATGGAGTTTCCTTGCCTTGAGCTGCTAATGGAAATTGCGGTTGACGGAGGCGTTTGGCGATGACTTCCTGTCGTGCTCACAGAGCCCCGTAGAAATTTATGCTAAAAGGTTGCCAGTTTGACTTTTCGGGGGGGAAAAGTGGAGATAGATAGAGAGACCTGCGCTTTCTCCCTGACATATCCCGCAATTTAGGGCCGCCAAGGCGGGTTATCTATTAGAATATGAGGTATTTGTGCTGCAAAAACGAATTTCACTCATTCATATTCCATACTCTCTGCCAGCAATTTGCCTAGACGGAAGTCCAGGCCCAGCCCATTCGTTTGTCCGTCTCCAGGACTCCGGGCCATGTCCTGGCGACCGTTGGCCGTACGTGAGTGCGTGCGGCGGCGCCTGGGAAAGCATTCTGTGTAAATGCTGGGCAAACAAGCTCGAGACTAATTACGACAGGGAGATAGCGGCAAAGCAGAGCTCCAAGCGCCACGCCAGGATCCAGGATAATAATCTAAGCAAATTTATCAACACACATGAAAAAAAAATGAAGGGGAAAAAAGCAGCAGACAGCCGAGGGATATTGTTACGCACCAGAGCAACGAGCGAGTGAAAAATTATGCGATGCGAAGGACTCCAAGCAGACACATGGAACACATAGAGAGTTAAAAGGACGAAGGGTTTCAGGAATGTAAAAGGGTCCTGGTCAGAGCTGTCATTCTGGCTGCTCTGGATATTTTTTCTTAATTTATTTGTATTTATTTTGTTTTAAAAGTTGAACTTTAACATGTATATTTCAGTTTTTGAAATGTATTCAATTTTTCTACATTTATTTCTGTGTAAGTTTTAACATATAAATGAAGTTCTTTGTCATAAAATCTATGTACATTTTCCTGTAAAAAAAGCCAACACTGTTTTTGGCCAACGTGTAAGCTTTGTCCAGAGAAAAAAAATGAAAGCCCGCCCTCTTCCCTTTCTAAAAACACACAAATGCAGCTGGATAAGAGCCTAAAGGGCGGACTATTCAGACAAAAGGATATTTGGGTGTGCCGCCTACTTTCCCAGGAACTGGAAAATCTGATTTCCTTTTTGGCACAGATCATTAGGCGAACACCGCCTACAAACAAATCCCGTTCACAAATATTTGCCAACGCTTATAACAAGAAAATCTGTGCCGCCGTTAAAGATGTTGCAACATGGCCTAATCCCAGATCGTAATGTCCTAAGCCGGCTCGGGATTAAATTGGCTTAAAAGGGGACCTGAAGTACACAAAGGTGAAATGTATACAGTTTCATCCAAGGATTGATCCGTCTTCCGGTGCCGCAAGTCTGCGGAAAATGGGGTTTCCCACATTGCGGAAGTTTTACTACGCTGTGGCGTTTGGAGGCGACCACCGACCATCAATCATCGTCAGGGCTCCGGGCCACATTAGCATTTATGAACTTTTGGCCGAGTTGATTTTTTTCTTTTTCAATGTTCCAGGATGCGATGACTTTAATAAGATTTTCCATAATTTCATGCGCTTGTGCATATTTGGCAGTCAATTAATGTCAAACTAGTTTCCCCTTCGACTAGGCAATCGATCAAAATATAAATGCATCAGGCAAGGGTGGGTTGCTGGTGCAATAATATAATTTGACATTATTCATATGACCCGACTCTGAATATGACCGATAACCTAGATGAGCTGAGGTGTTGATGTTTGCCCCGATAAAGAACAAGTTGTGGGAACACACCTTGCTGCCTCTTGGTTAATGATTCCCGTTTTTATTACATTTGCCATCAATTTGATATGGTTTTTAAGAAGGCAGCCAAGGCTCAGCTCAGCCATTTCAGACTATATAATCGGGAAATTCATGGGAGAACTTTTGCTGATAGAGACCCAAAGAAGTTCTTCATTAAGATTAGTGTTTGATAAGAACCAGAAAATGGTAGTTTCCATGCTTCAAAGATCATTGAGGAGTGGGATCTTTGATATTAGTTAAAGGTGAGCAAAGTTTTTTATAATTATCTTTGGTTCTTTTGTTTTTAAATTAATTTCTTTCGATAAGTAAATTAGTATTACTGCTAGCCCTAAGAGGAAATAACTACCATAGAGGCAAAGTATATATATATATAAACAATAAAAAAATCCCTTTCCCTCAATAAAATATTAAGTAAACTTAATATGAACAAATCCATTGCGTAATCCCTTAACTCCACCCAACAATCTTGCGGAATATATTATATTTATAAACCTCACCAAATGCATTTCATTAAGTTAATTAAAATAAACCGAAAATCCCCAACCACTCAAATGGAATTTCGCAACTTCGTTACCATGATTTTTTTTTTGTTTGGCTTTATTAAAAGCATCATTTTAAATGCCATTTTGCATTATGAATTTAATCCAATTGTTAATGGAACAAAAAGGAACAAAAAAAGGCATACAAAAAAAAAAAGAAATTCACAGGGAAACAACAATCGAATGAAACGGTAATTAGTTAATATATAAATATCATATAAACTGCTCATTTATGAATTCAATTAATGTTCGCAGACGCGTGTCCAAAGTGGATTAAACTCTAATTTAATAACCCGCCTGTGAGCACACACAAAAAGTACTTGAATTTATTAAATGGAAACCTCAAAGCGGTTGACAGTTGTCGTACAATGATTTACACCACCGAACTGTCAACGGGATACGGGATACGGAGCAGTTGCCAACACATGGCAAGGCAGGGAAAGGGAGTGGGTATGGAGATCGCGGGGATCGCCTGTCAATATCCCAAAGGCAGGACCAAATCCCTGGCCACAGATGCGTTTACAACTCACCAGAACGCCCTCAGAGAGTCCACATTCCGCATATGTCATGGATAGATGACTACTTAAGGGAGCTGTCAATTGCCTAGGATAATGTGCTCTATGCTCAGAATGTGTAATTTATGCTTAAACCTCTCACAAATCTCAAGTGGATCCGCTTCTCGGGATCATGGTCGGTCTGCTCGCATCTGTGTAACCCAAGAATGCCCTCCGCCTCCACAGCTCCCAGAGGCTCCTCCTTCGGCATAATCACATTGTTGACTGCAACTGCAACTAATTACAAATCAATTCGTATCAGCCCCCAGAGGCAGGCCCCAGGCTAACCGCAACAGGAAGCGTGGATCGCGTGGATAACCTCCTTAACACCTGCCCGCACCCCATTAAAATGTAGATGTTATATAGCCGAATGTCAATGTCAAGTTTTAAAAACAGAGAAACACGAAAATAAACTGAAATCTCTAGCTGGGGGCCGTAAATCAGTGGAGACACATCCTCTGACAACTCTCCATGTTGAAGTGATGAAATGAGCTGCAGAAAAACCCATAAAAATGGATTGGAGTCCCAAGGAGATGGATCACATTTGATGGTTGGCATTTATGATCCCACAATTGAGATATAGAAGAAGATGGAGCGGTTTTAAAGATATATTAAATGTAGATATGGCATCGATAGAGATTGTCAAGAAGCAAAAAATGAATTTGTGTTGATGGATGTTATTTTTAGAGTTTGAAGAAGCTGGATTCTTTGGCTAACTCAACTCAAAGTAATAAAATAAAATATAAAATTAAAAAAAAACAAAAACAAAAGACTTTGGCAACGAAATTTTTTTTTTAAGAATTTAAATTCATACCTTAGATCTAGAATTTCATAGATTTAAGCTAGTCTCCACATTAATCTCATTATTTACAACCAATAAAACCCAAAATAAAATCAATTAAATACAAAATATAATAGGCAATCCCAGATTTCTTTTATTTATTAAAAAAACTCAAGATCTTTTCAGTAAATATATGTGTGGTATTCTCCAAGATTGCATTAACCCCGATCCCATTTCTTTTATTTTTTGTGTTCAAACTCGAACTCTTTCCTTTAAGCTTATTAATACTCAAGTTTCCTTGTGTGTGTTTTTTTCTCTTTTTCGGAACCTTTCTCAAACTGTGGCGTATATAAGCACTTCAGCTTCGATGCCTGGCCATTGTTTAGGGATCTCGAGAAGAAAAGAGGAATCATTTGTCTTCTAATTATGATTTCAATGGCTTGGCAAAATCAAAGAAGGCGTAATTCGCTCTCACCATTCCCTGGAACATTCGGCTCTCTGGTCGAGTCCTTTAAGGCGGCAAATCGAATCAAAGAAATAGCAAACAAACAAACACATATAAAAAAAAAACAACGGAACGGGAGACTCCTCTGGGGCATTGTTGACAGGCCGCAAAACGCACTCAAAGGACAAAGACGGCGCAGGACTATAGCATACATACATATATATACTTCACAAAAGGAGCGGAAAAAGCGATCAGAGAGCCAACAAAGAACACAGAGAAAAAATAAAATATAAAGCAGACATCACACATATCCAAACGTGAGGTAAACCCAGCTGAAAACCCCTAAGCAAACCAAAATCCAAAACCAGATCCCTGCGGCCAGCTTAGGACTTTCCGTTCCGCAGCTCCTCATATTCTTTGTTGCCGCGACACTGTGTCGTCGTCCTCTAAGCTCTTTAAGCGAAATGAAAACATTTCACGCCACAGCAGGAGGTGACTTGGGTATTCCACCGGCATCTTAAGCTGTCCAGTAGGAACATTGATTAAGTCCTTTAAATCAATTTTGCAAAGCAAGCTCAAGCTGTCAATGGAAGCTCTTGCTAAAAAGAATAATATGGATATCAATTTTTAATTTTATTATTACATTTTTTATTATAATTTTTCAGAATCCTTACAGATAAGTCAAGGAAAAACAGAGATTATCGCAAGATGAGTCCTTTTTAAAGCCTTTACCTCCATGAACACAACCTCTTTTTTTTTATATTATTCCTTTTGGCAGGAATTATTCAGAGCACCACGCTTATCAGGTCCAGGGCACTGTGTCTACAGTTGGCCACGTAATCGGAGCAGCCCAGGCCACGCGTGCCCGCATCGGTGGCCTCGAACAGTGCGTCCACGTGCTGCAGTTCCTCTTCCGCAGCACTCGTCGTCGGCCTGCGGCAAAAGATATCATAATTAGTGAAGGAAATGCTCTCCTGCCTCTCCTTCCTACTCACATGAACAGAATCTGAAAGAGGCTTCCCACCAGCCCATTGTGGGGATCGAGAGGTGCCTCGCTGACCTCGCAGATGACGCGAAGCAGGCAGGCGGAGCCATTGAACCCATAGTGGCCCAGGTAGTTTATAATACCGCGGTAGAAGTCCCGACGCCGGATAGGTGGTGGTGATCCCACCGAGCGGCGTTTCACTTCGGAAACTTCCTCCTCATTGTTATCTTCATGGGGGACCAAATCTTCGCTAGCTTGCTGACGGGCATTGATGGGGGTCACATTGCCAGGAACGCCCATAAAAGGTTCATAAAGTTGCCACTTAAGGGGAGAGATGGTAATTAAAGAAATAATTAGCTCAGGAAATTCTTTTATTTAAATATTTTTCAGGATTTTCTTACCCTATCAATCCACTGGTTGTAGGAATCATTGGAGGGCAGTGCATAGTTGGACTCAAAGTTGAAGGCCATGTAGACAGTTTTAGGCGACAAGTCCAAAGGAACAGCCACGGCAGCCAGTAACTACAAGAATCTAGAGAATAAATCCATTTAAATTTGTATCCTTAGCTATATATATTCACCCCAAAAGATCCTTGACGTGGAAAAACTAGAAAGCTGTGAACCAATTCCAAGCTAAAAACCAAAATCAATCCCCAGAAGAACTTCCAAGCAAGTGCAACCATTGTGAAGAAAGTATTTGCGGCAACTAAATGCATTTTGCAAAAATAACAGGTTGTTGATGCCATTAGAATGATGGGCATTGGAATTGGCAGCTACTCCACTGACTAGGTGAGAAGTGGCCAAGAAAAGAAAACCGGAATATGCAAGATTTACACGGTTACCACTTGACCCCGTCTCAAGTCGAAGCGGAGGTGCTAATTACTAGAATGTGTAACATTCTCGCGCGAGAAAGTAGATGTCTTCTTCTCGTCGCCGGGAACGATTGATCGAGCCGTTTTTATTGAGAATTCAAAATGATAATTCGTGAGCCAGGAAAAAGAATAGCAAGAATATGGATTAGTATCTTTAGGAACGGGCTGGCATTAGCACGCACCGATATTCGCTCTAAAAACAGACAGACACATGAAGTCCAGCATAGCCATCATACTGGCCAGTTGCCTGCTCTGTCAGGTGATGGCCACTTTGGGCAGTCTGTCCAAGCACCAGAGGAGCAAAAGAGCGCCAATTCCCTGGCTGATTTATCCCACCACCTCACCCACCCGTGTCATGGTAGGATGTTAATGGATAAACACAGATTTGAATCCCAACTAACTTGATTCTGTTTCCAGTTCATTGGCGGCATTGGTATTCCTCTGGAGGATCTCAACTATGAGGCGGTGACAACTGGCTATGTCCTCAAAGTGGAGTACTGGCTGCCCACCACTCCCGATGATCTGAGGACACCCACAGCCCTGCCTCTCACCCAGGTGGCCACGCCAGGTATCACAGGCGCGAGAAGGCAACGGAAGCCGATGTTTGAGGAATTTCTAGTTGGCGTGGATGAGTTGGGCAAGAACACAAGGAAGCTGCTGACCAGGACCAATAAGGTGTTGAGCAGTTATCGCTGGACGGTGTACAAAGGACTAGAGGGATTGGCGGATCGGCTAGGTTACCAGGGCAGAATCTGTGTGCTGAAAAGTATCTGCGAGACAGCCGAGGAGCCCTTCCACTTTGCCAATGGGCTCTTTGCGGATATCCTGCACATACTGCTAACGTGAGTAATATTTGTGTTATAATTTAATATTTTATCACTTAAAGAATAATTCCTTTCGTTATAGGCCCTCCTCCTCCGTGGACAAGTTATCGGAGCATGCGGACAACGAGTATTATTATGCAGAAAAGGTGGGTCAGTCCGGTGCTGGCTGCGATCGGGTCTTCAAGGAGTGTCGACTCAGTCTGCTGCAGCATTTTAGCGAACTGCATCACAACCTGGACAAGGTCTTGTTTTGAGACAATAAATCGAAAGAATTAATTTAATTTAAATCTTTCGCTCAGTGTTATTGGTGGCAACGGGGTCTGGTGAAAGAAACAAAAGTCGATCTGCATGGATGGAGTGCTAATTAACAGAACGTGAAGTTTTTGTGGAGCCAGAAAGCTTACAGTGAGGGCTAAGATATTAAATCCAGTTCCGATCGTGACTAAAGTGTGCTATATAGTTTTAAGTTAAGCACACTTTCGGTTTTTTCTAATCGAAGAAAGTCAACAGTTCAAGTCGGTTGTCGGTTATTAAAGTGAAATCAAATCGAAGTTTGCTAATTTAGTGATCATTCTGCTGTAGAGCTGTAAAGGTTTAACTTACTACAGAGCTTTCTAAGGATAAAACTATGAGTGTTTTAATTAGAGTAGTCCTTTTTCTTATTAATTTTATAAATTTTTATAATGAGGCTTTCAGCCTTCACAGTGAAAGTGATATTTTGGTGAGGAAAGCACGTTGGTTGCCTTTGATTTATCCTAGAGGTAATCCCACACGCCTGCAGGTGAGCATATTTAGTATATTTTCCAAATTTAGTTATTGGAAAAATTAAATTAACTCCTTCCCAGATGATCGCTGGCTTTGGTATACCCGTGGAGGATCTTAAAACGGAGCATGTGGTCACTGGTTACGTCTTGAAGGCCGACTATTTTCTGCCTTACTCCGCCAAGCAATTGAGGGTCAAGGATGTCCATGGAATCACGGCCAGGAGGCTGGCCGACAATGCCACAATCTTTGAGAAAATCCTTCAGCAGTCCGAGGAACAGATGGTCCTGGATCCGAATATCCTTCAGGAGGATCTGCAGGCTTTGGGCAGCTATCGCTGGTCGGTCTACGAAGCCTTCACTGCCCTGGCAATCCGCATGAAGCTCAATGGTCGTGTCTGTGTCCTGAAAAGCATCTGCGAGAGTGCTGCCGCTCCCTTCGACGATCGAAATGGCCTGCTGGGCGAAGTCCTTCACATCCTGCTTACGTGAGTTTACGATTGTGGGATTGAGGAGTTGATTTTATCACACCCTTTTTTATATTTTTTAGACCCTCCAGTTCGGTGGATCCGCTGGCGGAGCACTCGGACAATGATTACCTGCAGGCCGAGCGACTGGGAGCAGCTGGCAGCGATTGCAATCGGGTATATCCAAGGTGTCCCAAGTCCCTGCTGGAGCACTTTAGCGATGTCCATCATCTGGGCAGCGAGTTCCTTAGCATGATGGGTTAAATTGGAAGCTTGGTTTGATGAAAAATACGTGATATTGATATTGAATTTGGGTTTATTTCATTTTAATATTTTGAACTTTTTAATATTTATAAATTTGTATTTAAATAGTTATATTTATTTTTATATTAATACCTAAATAATGCAATTTTGTATACTATTTGTTTTTCCAAATCTGATTGCCAGTTTCCGTTGAGAACGTCCTCGGTGGCCCTGGGCACTTCCTCTTCGGTTGATTTCATCGGCAAGGGCGTGAAATTTATGCAAATATCCACATAATAACTCTTTTTGTTCTCCTGTCCTGGCCTCATCATCATCATCATCATCATCTTTGGATATTCCTCCACGCTCGGGTGGTCTTTTCCCTGCCCCATCTCCCTGGCTATCAAAGCGTACGCATCTCGCGGCTTCTGCCGCTTTCTGCCTCTTTAGGCCCTATTGTCTTCTAATTCAATAATTACAGCCCGAGCTTTGGCTACCGGGGGATGTTTGGGTATTTGGTATTTGGGACTTGGGACCCACCACCGTCTTGAGATCGTCTTGGGTCTGGAACAAATAGGCGTTTAAATGCAAATGTCTGCGCTGTAATTAATACGCATAATACGCGTATTATGCTAATGCCAATGTCATAATGACTGGAGGGAACCCGAAAGAAAGAAGACGAAAATGTGCATTTCACACTCCAACCCGGGGCTTGGGCTCAGTCATATATTCATCACTGGCGAGGAGCTGCATTGTTAATGGTTCAACGTACTAATTAGCTTTGACAAAATATACACACCAAAACAAAGCTACTAAAAATTAGTAGCCAAGGGGTCCGGGGTCTCATCTCTCCGGGGATATACAAACGTTTGGGGGACTTTCTCTAATGAAGTTCCATGGCCAGAGCTCCAGTTCCCAGACACAGACACAAGCCCTGGCATAGACACTTGTCTGCGATGACAGAGCCCCGATAAGAGCTGGAATATATTTTGACAGGAGTCAGCGCAGTCGTCTGGCCAAAGATCGGGATCACTGGGGATCCAAGCATAAACTAGAGAGAAGAGACAGAGAGAGATGCACCTTTCACAATTTTCATGTTGTTGTATTCTGTTGTGATTACCTTTAACCCCTTTACGGTCCATGAAGCCCCCCTGCCTTTTTTTCTTAGCTATGTTTTGTATTTGAACTGGGGGAAATATTTTCGTTTTCATTGCCTTTCTTTGGAAACAATTTGTAGGAACATGCAACTTAACGAAGTAATCAGAGGCCAACTCCAAAGAGCGGGGCCAGATGCTTATCCGAGGCCAGAGAGACGGCAGCCAGCAGCCAGCGACAACTATTTTATGGCCTTATGTGCCACAAGGAGGATGTGGATGAGGTCGAGGATGCCTGGCACTTTGTCTGCCGCTTTATATGGCTGGGATTGCTATTTTTGGTAACCCTTTTGTTGCCTGCGGGCGGGTAAGTGGGTCGCACTCGCCCTCCCCTCCCATCCTTCCGTAATTTATGCTGCGTAATAATTCTTGGTCTTGGTCCACAACTAAGTTGGTAAAAACAATGTAACAAATTGTTCGCTGCCCCCGTACCTGGAGTTCGTTGCGTATGCAAATTTCAGCTGTGTCAGTTTTGCCTTAAAATGGGGTGGAAGAGAAGAGATTATAACGAAGGGAGATATAGGAAAATATCAAAAGCAATTGAAAATAATTATTTGCAATATTTTAATATTACATTTTATCATGTCAATAACTTGAAATATTATAAATAGACAATAATAATTTGGAACTTGATGTCGATGAAATTTTAAATATAATAATTTAAATTTAAAATAAGAAAATAAATTTTTTTTTTAAATTTGATTGATTTCTTAATTAATTAATTAATTCTCTGAACTCATCTATAAGGTGAACCCTAACTATCGAACTCTAGCCTTAAACCCTAACTCCACTTCAACCCATTAATTTCCCTTGGGTGTTTATTTAATTTTAATTTATTTTAACACGAAACATCTTAATAAATAATAAATAACAAACACAAGACTAAGGCAGCGAAATTGACTGCAGAACCAATAATTAAAAGCTTGATAAAGAAAAAACCTAATTTAATTAAGAAAAAAATAAAAGTAAATCGGTTCCGTCAAGTTCGTTGCTTAAGTCATTTGTTTTGGCCACAAGCTGTAGTTCAATCTGCGGCCGCTTGATGGCATTTTCGCTTTTACGATCCTTTATATATGATGTAAAATATGTTTTACCCGTAAATTAGTCATTGCCGACATTTATTGAATGTAATAATAATAACAAATTCTAGATTTTAAATTAAATGAAAATTGAAAATAAAAATTTTAAAATATATATATATATATATTTTTTTTTATTGAATTCCTTATGAATAAATTCATTATCTGAACTCATCTGTACGGTGAACCCAAACTATCTAACTCTAGTCCTAAGCCCTAACTCCACTTCAACCCATTAATTTCCCATCTTGGGGTTTTTAAGGCCTTTATCGCTCAATTTATAACGACTTTCGATCTATATCGCTACCCGAGTTCAACCGTTAACGGTTACCAAACTCCCCAAGTTCGCCCATAAAATTACAGAGATCTTATCCGAGAATTCGTATATTTCATGCTAATTAAAAGGCTCAGATATTTGTTTAGCGATAAACAATAATTAATTGTGCTTATTTCTATTCCCATTCCGGCCAGTGCTCCACCTGCTCCCTGATTGAGTTGTATCTGGGAATCAGTTTCAGGTGGTTTTGGGCGCCATAAACTAAATCGAACCGTGGGTTGGGGCTGGAGCTTGGGAGCCCTTCGTGGCCGTAACTCCCTCAACCGTCATGACGTATGCACATTGTCATCATAACTCCGACCATTGTCTGTGATTCTGACTCCCAGATATATCTTTTCTTTGCTTTGCATAATTTTGCCCGGGGTGGAGTGTGTGTGTGTGTATCTTTCTGCGGGGGCGTGTGTGTGAACTGCAGTTTATTATTTAAACAACGTGACTAAATTTACGTAGTGCCAAAGGAGAGCGCGGCGGCACTGGAAGAGAAAAACACCCGCAGGTGGTAAAACAATAATAGTAAACGCTTGCACGGTGGTTAAATCACAGTCGGCGAAAATTATCAATATGGAAATTTTTAAAAATAAAAGGATGCATGGAAAATACAATACAATACAATACAAAAAATGGTTATTTAATCTTAAATTTAAAATTGGCAGAACTTAATTTTCTTGGCTTATATTAGTTATCATTTTAATAGCTATTTAGACTAAGTAATAAATTCTTCTCTTTTTAAGATGACTTAATTTTTTTAGCTCAGTAAAAAGTATCCTGCTTTATAAAACATATTAGTAATTACGATGAAATATAACATTATAATATTTGTATAATATGTATTTATTTAAAATATTATTATTATTATTATTAACTCAAACACACTGTGCATAGCTTCAGCTTGGCATATGCAAAGTGAGCGTGGCTTTGGCCCCAGACAATTTTCGCATGATAAATCGTTAAAGGAATATGGAAAAAAAACCGCGAATTGTAACAGAAATAATACACACAAAAAACGAGCGAGCGATGAAGGAGAGGAGATACCAAGGCAGAGCCGAGAATTGGTAGAACCCCACCTGGCCCTGTGCCCAATACCCCAGCCCCACCACCGCCCTTTCCAACGCCCACGCCGCTGTCTTTTGTTTATGCAAAAAGCTTCGCGGAATTGGCGCTACGTACGTGCCAAAGCATTTCATGGTCTGGCAACTTAATTCACCAGGATGGAACACCATCCCCCCTTCTGCCACACGGTCTTGGACTCCGCCGACTCTCTCCCTTTCGATGGTGGCCCAGCCATGTTCCAGTTCGAGTTCCATTTCCATGCGGGTTCCCATTTCCATTCATCTTCTGTTTGCCGGCGTCTGTATGTTAGTGTTTGTTTTTCCTGAACCCCCAGCCACGCCCCCTTTTCTCTGGCGCTCACGTGTAAATTTTCTCAAATAAATCATTAAAAGCTGCGCGGCAGCCGCAGCACATTGACATTGTCAGAGGCTTTGCACCCACTCACAGGATCCCCTTTTATGGCACCTTTTGGACCACCCCATGTACCCCTTGTATAGCTCCCTGTGGACCCCCTTTCATACCCCCTCTTTTGACCCCTTTGTATCCCATTTTGGAACCCCTTTTTCCAGTCTCTGGGTCTCCCTCCTTCAGAAGGCCGCTCTTTTGATAGTAATCAACGTGGGAGTCCTCATTGTGAGTGCCCTAGCTCCTTGCTCATCGCTCATCGTTCGTCCTCTAACTCAGGTGCATCTATTCATAGATCCTTTGGAATCCCTCATAAAGCGCCGTGCCATTGCACTCACCTTTTATCCAGGGGCGACAGGTGTGTCTCAGAGTGTGTGTGTGTGTGAAGAGGTTAGTTAGTGGCACTTTAGCGCTAAAGTTTATACATAAATTTGTCATTGGCATTCAGTTTGATTCACATATTTTCCATCTTCGTGGCCCCACACATACATCACTTGTGCATTTTCATGCACTGGAGGAAAAATCAAAATGGAAATTAAAGATGAAATGGGGATTAAATAAAGGAATGTGTCTAAATGAGGTTTTACTAAAAAGGATAAAGTTTTATAACGAAATATATATAAAGAAATATGTTGGAAAAATTTCAGGCTGAAATCTTTAGAAATCTTTAGAAATTAAATATTAAAATATACTTATTTTATTTTTATTAAAAGTATATTTTTAAATATTAAAAAATATAGGGATGGCACAGCCTTGCATTCCTTTCCGGAAAATATATTATTTAAAGGATGCTGCAGATATCCCTTAATTTTTAGTGGCTCATTTTGAATTTGTTTTAGCATTTGTAAACGTTCTACATTCAATTTTAATTTATTGTTTAATCATTTCTTATCTTACATAAATTTCAAAATGGAAATATTTAACTTTTCCCCGGTGCATGCCGAGGACAAACATTTGTCTGGGCTTTTCCGTCTATAGCTTTTCATGGCTACGCATTCACGCTGTGCTTTCCTTTGATATTACTTTAGTCTTCGCATTCGGGGTGCTTTTTAATTAAATCGAAAGACTTCCTTGGAAAACCATCACCCCCTTCCCCTCCGCTTGGCGTGCACCTTATGTTGTATGTTTGCCACCTTAACAACTCATTTTTCATATGCAGTCTGTTCCACCCTCTTCTCGCACTCCCTGCCGCCATAATTTACAAGAAATCTGTTATTGTCTTATTAGCGAGCGGAACTCGGGCCTTGGCGCCATCTGGCCTCAGATGCTTAGCAAATTGAGCGATCCTCGATGACTTGGCACCTTCCCAAAAACCGCATCGCGACAGGAACATGAACATATATAAATAATCGAAGTGGAAGAGCGTGGCGAATGGCCCACAGCTGTGTCTCTTTCGAGCAATTCGCGATGCCCTTGCCGCCCCTCAATTTTTATTGCACAATCAAGTGCTGCAGTTGCGAAGAGGGCGCCGGCACGCCCACTTCACGCATCGGGCCCACACACACCTTTGAACTGAGAATGTGCCGCAGTTTACGCCCAACTTTTAGAATATAGAGCTATTGGGCACTGAAAGAAAATTTTTAGGGGAATTCATTTAAAAATAGAAATTTGTATGATTTTAAAATCATTTAAAAAATGTATGTAAAAGTAAGCAATAAATAGCTTAAGGCTAGAAATTTATAGAAAGTATTTTATTTTGATTACTTTTGGAGAATATTTTAAATATATCTGTAAGTCTTATTTTTTATTAAGATAATAAGATAAATAAGATAATTAATTAAATATTCTTTGTAGCTATTTTTTAAATATATTTTTATTGATATTATATATTTGTCTTTCCAACCGTTTTTTCTTTCTGTTTTTTATTTAAATATATTTCTCGGTATATAGTTTCATAATAAATACTCATAATAAATAACTCCTTTCACTATTTACCTTATATTATAGTTTAATTCTTTAACATTATTTATTGTGCATTTTTTCCAAGTGCAAAAGAAGTTTCAGTAACAGACAGTGTGAGGAGCATGATTCGAGGAATGATTTTCAATGGATTGAAGAAGGGCTGGGGGGGGGGCGGTGGGAATGACTGTGCCTAATGCGCGGCCTGCACTTGAGTGCTGTTTGCTCAAGTTCAGCCGATGCTCATCATCGCACCCGATACTGACTGAAATAAATTAAGAATTTTAATGCGGAAAAAAACAAAGGAAATAGTCCCAGAGACCCCGAGAACCATAGAAGCATGGACCCGTAGACACGACTTCATGCTTAATCAAAATGTGTTGTAGGGCAGCGCCTCTCTCTCGCCCGACCGGTGGCGGGGTCCTTTTGAACTGCCGACAGCCACCGTAATATTTAAACCAGATCAGATGAGATCAGTTCCATTCGCCGCCGACTCTTGTCCGTTCACCGATTCCTATTCTTTGGGATATTTTCTTCTTCGGGATAAAATTATCACAGCTTCGCTAATGAAAGGGCAAACGAATGAAATTTTAACGAGCCAGAGTCCGGCTAGTCCTGTGGCCCAGGACCTCCTGGGTTGTTTGTCCCTAAAAGGTGATAACGCCGCCATCGAACCTATTCTTCTCAGGCCTGCATAACGAATGGGATCAGGATATTATGGGCCTTTGTCGATTATTAACGTCTTTTTAGCATTTGAGCCTGGGAAAGATATATATGCCAACTCCTTCCGTTTTGATTTGGGGAAAGCAACCATTTCTATTGATCATTAATAACAAGATTTGCTGATAAATATATATGGTATTTATTTCTTAAAGGGTATTGGCTACTCATTATGGCCTGTGAAAATCAGCAAGGATTCTGAAATGGAAACTTATTCCCTTTCTGCATCCTTGACTTCCATTTCAGCAGATTGTCATCATAGCTCATAGCTGATTCCGAGCAGGTTTCAGTCAGCAATCTCTGGAATTTGACTCTCACAGCGAAACTTTAACTATCAAGTCGCATTACGTGAGGTAACCCACACTCAGAGTTCCATTAGAGATGCGGCAACTGCTCCAGCTCATTATCATAGCTGTTTGCCGGAGATGGGTTGCGATGGGTTTCCCTCAGCTCCGACATCCATCAGCTTGGGCGCAATCATTACCGACATATGTTACTGGAAACTTATCTCTCTCCCCACACCCCACACCGCACAATGTCAATGTCACACACCGAGAATTATCACACTTGGGATTAGCTGGAAGAACGTTTAGCGTGTACTCCACAACGAAGAAGGAAAACTTCCGCCCGGCGGCGTAAATCTTCGGCAAACATTTGCCAACAACACCTACGCAGGACCCCGTTTCGAAAAACATGAAACAAGATGTATGCAGATGTCGCCGGCTTAAATATATTTATTTATAAGCAAGAGGCCGTATGTGATAAGGATGCTGCTAGGTTTTGGTCCTGATCCCGACAATTTGTTTATACCACCAGATAAGAGGATGCGCGCCGAGGTGTTAGTTCCTTGGGCCTGCGGTTGCTTTGCGGCTACGCTTGGGTGTGATATTTGACAGTCCAAAAATGATAAGAATTATTTACATTTTTTTGTTGTTTATGCTTTTTGTCGCTGGTCTGCTGGGCTCATTCTTCACGCGGTAATTTTTCTCATTAAAAGTTGCGGCCGCCAGTGAAAATTGTTGTCATTTAAAACATTTTATTATTTTTTTGGGGTCGTTCTCCAATGTGTGCATGTGAGAAAGGAGCGGCCGCTGCCGGCAAATAATTACCAGGACGTTTAAGCCACTCAGCCGGGCGTTGTGAAAATTCATAATATCCAGCACTCTGGCGGGGAATTCATATTCTTTTTTTTTTTTTTTGGTTACTGAATGGCTGTTCCGGCCACTTGCGGGTGGCATTTTGCGCATAAATCCTTTCATTCCGTTGGGTTCAGACACACACACAAAAAAAAAAAGGAATTCAGCGGTGGAATATACAGTATAATGGGAAAAAGGATGTGTTTGCTCGTGGGTTATTGTTTGGCACACTCACACATACACCGGGATATAGAGGAGCGTACATAATTAAGCTGTCGAGGATTATTTTGATGTGTCACAGGACGACATCAGGCAGCTGATGATAGCCGGAGGTCCTCGGAGGGGCCCCAGCCAGCTCATTTAAGCCAACTTTTGTTTGCCATTCACGGTGTGAAGTCCAACAGCTGAATATTTAAATGAAAATTCGGGCAAAATTCAGATATTGAGCTGGGAAAATTCAGACGATCATTTTGTGGATTTTAACAAAGGATTGAATGTTCATGGCGAAGGTGAATAAAGAGTTAAAACAGCTTGAAAATATAGAAAAGCATTAGGTTGAGCTGGAAAGCAGCAGAAAGTAGCATATCTTCAGAAAGGATATTCCATTTATTTTCAAGATTTCTTTAAAGCAAAAAGTATTTAAAAAAATCTAAGATATTTCTAGCTTCTTAAAGAAAACTTTTTTATGGGGATGCTAGTTTTTTAAGATACTTAAAGCACGTTTCCCAGCACCTAAGACGATCGTAAAGATCGGGCTTGGACAAAGCTTACCAAAATCAATAACAATTTTTCACAACTTCTCATCTAACAAATTTCCCCCTTTGTTGGGGGACAAACAAAGGAGTTCCCCACCAAAGAACCATATTTATGTCGTCGTTTAAGTTTGAAGGAAAAAATAAAAACACAAAAGTGGTAAAAGACCAGCGCCTAACATGCGTGTAAATTATAATGCGAATCAAGCAAAGTGACTGAGAAGTCGGCTGTGGAGCGTAAATTAAATAATTCATTTGTTGGCCCTCGTGCGGCATTAGCATAAGACCCAAAAAGACAAATTCTGTCAGCGGGAGCCCAATGCTAGACATTCAGACGACCTATTGAACTTAGAAGAAAAAACCTGGGCTCAGCTCCGGCTCAGAGCTGTTTAAATTTCATTAGCTGCAGGAAAGAAAGAGTACCGAAAGACCCCAAAAACCCATTGGAAATGCTAATGAAGGAGTCGAAGTCGGTTGATTGTGTCTTTGGGGATTGCCAACTGCTACCTGGTCACCTGCCAAATGCAAGGCAACACTTTTGTCACCTCCGGCCGACAAAGGCTTCTGCTTTCAGTTCCAATTCCAGCTGGTCAGGATCCTCCTCAAGGCAATGCACACGCATCAGTAATGAGTTTGGCCTGGGGCCAAGTCATTCTTACTTTGATTTCGAATTAAATGTTAATAAGTTCAACTCTTTGGCACTCGGCGGATCCCTGAAGGCGGAAATGTGGCCACCATTTAAATGCTAAGCAGGCGGGGGGCACCACTCTGTCTCGGAATGCCCTGAGTTTACACTCGTAAAATCGCATAAATTACATAAGTTACCTTGCCTTCAAATGTGCACTCTATAGTTTCCGGCTTTCGGAGCGGATGAAAAACCCATATAGATAAGAGCTATGGAAAATCGAAGATCGCTTTCATTGGCCATCAAAATATTTGTGGCTCAGCTTAGGTTTCATACGAAACTTTGAATGGTTTTCATTTGATTTGTGGAATCTCCAAAGATTGGTTTCTGAAGAGCGAGTGGGGAAAAGTCGTTAAATTGAAATCTAATCGGAAGTCTACTGAAAGAAAGCTGAAGTTCCTAGGAAGCTTTTGGGTTTTTCCACTTGGGTTACAAAGGGGATTCTGAGGAATATTCTTGGAAGTACTAGAAGAAACATTTTTTATTTATTTAAGGTCGAAATGCCATGAGTCATAGGTTTAAGTTTAAAGTTTCTAAAAATTTATTAGAGTGTCAACACATTTGTTTTGTTTATTTATTGTTTGTTCTCAAGGAAAGACAGAGAATAAATCTTGAAAACTATATTCAAGATCTCTTCAGATACAACTAAATAAATATAAATATAATTTTTAGGAGAATTTATATTTCCAATTTTGTGAATAAAGAGAAAAATATAAAAAATCTATGCTCTTTTATGTAGAATATATAGATATAATGAAGAAATATTTAGAAATTCCATCAATAATTATCTAGGAATCTAAATGCAGTCTTACTATAGAATTTCTGTTGAAATAACCCTGGTAGGTTTATAAAATGAAATGCATATAAGTAAAAGAATCTTCCCATTACTGTTCTATATTAAATTATATTTATTAACTATCTTTAAGTGATACCCACATAAAACCCCTCTAATTTGCAATCTTCTTCCACAGAACAACAGTCTTAACCCCGAGGCATTGGATTTCCCTGAATTATGACAGACCTTAGACAATATCTTAACTGTTCTGCATGCCAGTCTAAATGGTCTGCATTATTTTTTCCTTGCCTCCAAAAGGCAACTCATTCAGACAGGCAGTCGAGCAGCTAATCACTGTTCTTGTGCGGCGAATCCAACTCCAATTACATTTAAATGCCATGAAATGGTATTTGATTTGGTTTATTTCGTCTTGTTTGTGCACAACCCATAATTACCGACAATTGTCAGTTGGCTGTGTACTTCTCACCGGCGATTATTCGGCGGCGGCAGCGGGGGGATGCGTGCTGGAGAGCTGGAAAATTATACCCTGCCCCCCATTAGGGCACCAAAATCCAAAGTTTAGACTCGATTTGGTGGCATTTTGAGGGGAATCTAAAGTCAAATGACATTTGTCACGCAAGCCATCAACCTTTTTCTTTTGGTCTTTCGACTCGAGTGCAGACGAGGCCGATTAACTTTGATTTGGTATTGAACTTCTTGCGAGGAGGACTTAATTATATATGTCCAAGGATGTGCCCCCCTGCCGTTGAGGTCCTTCTCCTTCACTGATTTTAATAACTTTCGGGGGCCCGCAAAAACTCCAAAAAAAGCCCAAAGAGCGAAAAGTTCAAAGTTTCTGAGCTGCGTTTTATGCTCTGGCTCAGGCTAAAGGTAGAATTTATTTAATTTTTTTCAGTTTTTTTTTCGGTGGTTTTAGCTCATTAATCACAGGGCACAAAGGCTCTTCTTGGGTAGAGGGAACTTTCTTTCAACCGAACCAGGCAAATATCGAAGCCATCGTCGGAGGAAGTCGTCGCCAGCATTCAAGTCTAACAAATCAACGTGCAATTTGCTCATTGAACTATGATCGCTTCCCTTGCCTCCGAAAAGTACAAAAAAATTAAAGTGGAAAGCGGAAAGTATTCCCCCCGCCTGCCAAACTTGATGACATAAAACTTCTGCTAGTGCTGCGTAAAGTTCGGTTTCTGGGAAACTTTGCGTGATTTATAACGCATGCAGGACGAAGAGTCTTCAGGAGGAAAAGGAGCAGTGGGAATAGTGGGTGCAGAAGGAGGAAGAGTAGCAGGGAATAGCCCGCGACTGAGACACGTTTTCAATAAACTTTTCGCCGAGACATATTCATATTTTATGCATAAATTCACACAAATGACATTCGAAATGGCCAAAAGAAAGCTGCAATTGAAAGGACAACTTCAGCAGGCTGAGCCATAGCTTCGGGTGTCAGACAATTAGCGATCAAAAGGGACTGAAGGGCTAAAGGATATTGTCTATGAGTAACTGGCAAAGTTTTGGTTAAGTTTGAGAGTTGAAATAATACATCCTAGTTTACTTTTGAGGTTCTTATTTATTTCTTTCTCACCTAACAAAATTTACTTTAAACATGTTCAGGTATTGCTTGAGCACCCCTGAACTTATCCTTTATTTTGAGTAGTCATTTCTACCGATTTTAAAACAAAGTTCATATGAGGTCACTTTCAGAACATGTGTAGGTTTCTACCCTTGACTTTTATCTACCTTTCGCCATCAAAGTTCGAACGATTTCTGATAGGGGTTCGACTTCGGGAAGTCGATGTATATATGGTCAGGCCCAGCGGCGCCCCTTAATTCGCAGCCACACACGCCTTAGACAAACAAAAGACCCTTTTCTTTCCAGTGTTCTCGAAAATCAGTTTCCACCTGCATCCTTTCGGGGGAATCGACAGAACCGGCAACTGTATCGGTATGGGCATCGGTATCTGAGCGGGTACATCTTGCGGCTTCGACAACCTTTTCGATACAAGGCAGGTATAAAACGCGTGCCCGGTATAAAACTCTCAGTTGTCCGTCCACCTCGATTAGCATTTGAAATCATTAGCCTGTCCTGGGCTCTGGACTGGTTTTTGGTATTCGGTTCTCTCTGGCAAGGTGCATTCTGCATTATGGAACCGCAGCCGCAGACCAACATCATCATCGCTCACATCATGGCATTTATCTGGCATTGTGCATCTTCTTTTCACTTCTCCGGACTCCGGACCTATGTATGTGTGTGTATGTTTTGTTTCCATTCTTTCGCTTGGTTTTTGGTTTTAGCTAAAAAGCCGGCGGCGTCAAATTTGTAAATGCACCTGGATTTCCTCGCCTGCTCACCAGTGAGCCTTACCTTTGTCTGGCTCTCCAGCCATTCCAGACAACCGGCCGATATTTGTTTTTTTGATATATGTTTGCGGGCATTAGTCTGTCTCTCGTTGGGATATCCTTTGACATTGCAGCCGTTCGTCGTCGTCGTCGTTGGAGAATCATCATCCATCAAAAATGATTGCCGAAAGATGCGTTTCTTGTGATTTGAATTTCAGATGCAGCCAGGGCCTTTCAATTAGTTTAATTGCAGTTTGTACTCGCTTGGCTCACCTCAGCAGGTGGAACTCTTTTCTATACCTTTTTATATATAGTGTTTTCGCAAAGGTTTTTGGGGGTACATTTTCCTGGAGTTGTGGGCGTTGTCTGTGAGAAAAGAAAGCTGCAATTAGCAGGCCTTTAGAAGTAATTCAATAAGGCTAATGGGTTTTTTTTGGAGGCGGCTGTGTATCAATTTGTAAAGGATCAATGTTCTCTGAACAAAAAATACAAGAAACAGTTTATAGAAAAACAACATATATTTCTATTTAAGGTCGAAAAAAACGGTAATACCTTTGTTAAAAATATAAATAATTTAAAATAAAGTTCCTTAACAGTAAACCCTAAAATATCTTTCAATTAATAGCTTCACTCCCACACTTGACACTCAGACTCTGACTTTCTAACGATCCAAATAAATCGAAATATATAGCTGGGAAATTATAACTGCATATGTTTTCACTGGTTGGTTATTAGGGCTACCTCTTCCATCCGATCTGAGAGCTGACATAAACTTAATTTGGAAAGCTCATGTTTAGCGGGCGATAGTACAACCTGTTTGGACTATCAAGAATCACATTAATTATGTCTTTTCCTGCCTGAGGAAATTAAACTTGATTTTTTTATATATATGTATTTCGATCGGTTGCCTTGCTCGTATTTCAATGATAACGCTTATTAAATATTCCCCGCCGCCCGAGAAAAGAATGTCGATAGCACTCAGCTTCGGTTTTGGGGGCCTATCTACGAGGCCTTATCTGAGCCAAAGTTTCTTTTAATTAAAAGCAAGGCAAAGGCAGCCCAAAACAGAGTCCCGTCGTAGGTCTCAGGTCCAGTGACCCGCATGTGTCTTGGCCAGCAGCCAGAGAGGCAAAAACTTTGATTCTGTTGCCGTTGTGCCGCTGTTGCTGACAGAGACAAATGCAGTAATGCACCGACACATTATTCATGCCGTTATCAGCCGAATGGCCGCTGTCTTGGACTGGGATTGGGATTCGAACTCGGACTTGGAATTGGATACTGGACCAAGAGTGGACGGTGAAATATATGTAGCACATTTTAGCCACAAAAGAACTAAGAACTAAATATAAGTTAATCAAGTAAATACTTCACGCGAGTGTATTTATAAAATAAAAACTTTAATTATATAGTAAACCTTTAAATATACCTACGAATTAATCCAATTTCCCTAAAAACTACACCCACAACGCCCCCATATTTTCCCAGTGCATTACACTTGGCAATTGGCCAGTAAACCTTAGCCTGGCTATCACCGGATCAGCTTGAAGGTTGGAACTATATATGTATTTTTCAGCTTGCCACCGAGCTGAAATCGAGCTCTATTATTTTTTTTTGGCAATTTTAATTACATCAAGAGGCGGGAGAGCGGGGAGAAAAACACTTTCCCATTCTGGGGAATGCACCTGCACACGTCAGGGTTTGATAAGGATCGGGATCGGGAGGAAATGCCTTCACGCATTGTCCTGGCTCTCTGACCCCATAATTTCTGTAATCGCTTGCGTGCGCTCTGGACCTGCTTTGGAACCTGTTCCTACATTTATTTTTTTTAGTTCTTTTTTAATAACGGACATCAACTTGGGATTTCGAGGCGTGTCTTATCCTTAAAGGTAGCAGAGTAGGGGATCTGGATCTTGCGCTTACCTGTCGCCTACTCATCATCATCGTGATCGTCATGATGCATTGTCTTGGCCTTGTCCATGGGGGAATGTATTAATTAAAGCAAAAATATAACTCTCAGACAGGTTTCTCATATGTGTAGGGAAGGAAGGTCTCTCATTGGAAAATTGTTCCGCATAATTGTAGTGATTTTTCCACTCATTGTTACCATTTTGCCCGTTTTGATGAGTGGAGATGATCAAGATGATTGCCTAGCTGTTAACTGACTGTTATTAGAGGGTCTCGGCTCTGGTTGGGTGAAGGCCTAAGTATTGTGGTTAGCTGTAATCTAGGTTTAATGAAATCAAAAATAATTAACAAGGCCATCATCAAATTTAAGAGTTCAGATGATTTAAAGTTAAGATAGTAGATTAATTATGATACAAAATCTGTAAAATATTAAAATAAAATGCATTTACTAGTTCATATAACAAAATAAATTTAGAAAAACCATTTTCTTCAAAGAAATCCACCCATTGATAATGATAATCCAATGACAAGAATGCAACAGAAGCTGCTATGCATTGCCATAAATCAAAATCGGAACCTTTTGAATTTCTTGTTGCAAAAGAAAACCCATTCTCAACAGATTCCTTGGGGGCTAGTTCCCAGCTTCCTGACGATTTGTCCCGGCCAACTTCCTGTGTCATCCTCTCCTTAAGCCACAAAAGTCTTCCGCAAAACATTAGATGCGCCTATTAGACCCGTGACACAATGCCACCGGATGGGAATCAACCGAAGATACCTCTCTCTACCTGTGATAAAAATCCTTCTCCGACGTATATACCGGAATATATATCGGAATACAATTCGAATCGTCGGAGAATGACAGGCATTCGTTGCTCATTGTTGGCCAATTTCACGACAATTTTTCAGCAGCCATGTCTCCAGGGGGGGGGAGGTAGAACCTGAAGTCAGAAATTGTGCATTTGTTTCATATTTACTGGGAGAACGAGGCGGTGGCAGCTGTGCAATTGGATTTCAGTCGTAGGAGGACCATCAATGTCGTGCATACAATTGCCAGAGCGACACATAAGGATTCCATAGCCAGGATATGCTATGCATTGTTGTCTTGGTGCTGTCATTGGCATGGGCAAATCTTGCGACATATCCGCTTCCTTCGGGGCCAAAGGCAATATTTGTCTTTCGAGTGAGTGACACTTTTGGCCAGGACTCAACAGCACAAAGGCTAATCCTCATGTTTACGAGACTATTTACGGCCAGCGCGCCCCTGACAATTTTTGTTTTTCTTTTTTTTTGACAATAACCCAGAGCGAAAAAATATTGAATGGAGGAAACCTACTACTCTGTGTTTGCTTATCTTGCTGCCGAAAAGGAAAACTATTTTGGCAAATTGCTTTAGAATAAAATTTAATTGGGGATTACCCAGGAGAGGAGACTCCTGTGCTCGGTATCGGTATCGGTGTCTCTGTCTCGGTCTCTGTGTCCTCCCTATCCGTATCCGCTTGTGTCCTGTAATGCCCTGTGTTATCCCCCGCCTTAAGGCTACTTAGGGGCCTGTCTCACATATTACCCATATTACGTTAAATGGCTTCTCCTACTGCAGCCAACGGCCAGAAGTCCGCAGTCCGCTGTCCACCGTCTGCAGCTGGCCGTTTTGGAACATGTGTAATCATCGTACGTGTTGGCAATTGACAATTATTATTACGTAGTTTGTTGCCATTAACAGGATGTGCTGCTGTCCCTACCGCCGCCTGCTCTTCCTCCTCCTGATCTCCTGATGGTCAAATGCCTTGACATTGGACCAGCCGGAATTTATAGAGCTTCCGCTTGCTGGCCGATTGAAACTTGATTGGCGTGGCGTAGGTTGTGCCAACAATTTGTTATACGATTTACAAATTGTCTTTATGGATGATTGCAAGGGGGTTATGGCGATATATCCTACTTGGAAAGCTGTGATTGTATCTGGGATATATTTTGGAGTAAAACTTGAAGGGTTAAGTATTAAATTTTGGCTTTGAAAACATTTTCCAATTAAAGTTATTGTGTATAAGTACAACATGGTGTTGCCTTTAAAATGCTTAAAAAAAAACATTTGTATATTAAAAACATCGTTTTGAAATATATTATAAAATGATATATTGTAAGAAACTTTACTATTTTCTTAGATTCCCTAAATTCATAAAATCCCTGATTGTTGTGCATAAATTTAAAGTTCCTTAACTACATTGAAGCATTTCATTGTACCGAAAACATTTTATTTAATTTGCTGCAGCTCCTTTTAAACCACAATCCCAGGCAAAAGCACCGCACTTGCCTCCAGATCCTTCCTGGTCCCTGCTCATTTCCTTTTCTTTGGTTATCCTTGCACTAACAAGGAGGGCAATTAATCATTGCGTAGAATGTTGAGAGCAAAGTGCGCAAGTACTTCCGACTAACTGCGATTGATTTTTGCCAAGCGAAGAAAAGGCGATTTTGGTTCCCACACCTAAGCAGGCATCCTGGAAAGCAGCTGCTTTACCCTCTCTCTTACTTCCCTACAAGAATATCCTGTGAAAATTCGCCAAGAAATGAAATTTTCTGCAGCGGCAAAAGGCAAAAAAAGAATGAACAGCAAACAGCAAAAACAGAGAAGTCGGAGAGAAGAAAGGGTGCCAGACACTGCAGTAAACTTCCGGCTGGCCGAAAATGCAACAGGACCTGGTCCAGAAGCCAGGCTCCAGGACTTCTCCCAAACTCTGCAAAGGTCCAGTGTCTGAGGTCCGAGTTCCTTTCTTGCTTTTGTTTGTTTATTGTCACGCCATGGCATGCCATACAATGTCCTTCCGGTCATTTATTAACGTCAATGAAATGCTATTGCCAGCCACTGCCCTTTCGCTCAGTCTTCCCCTCATACAGTTGAGATTTCACCGCTCTGATTTGCTTTTGGCCCGGCCGAGACGCTCGAGTTGGCAACGATTTGTCGCCGAGTCAACACAACTCAGTCGAAGGTTGCGTCGCGTCCTTCCTGCTCGCATAGCGTGTATCCTTGATGCACTCATAAAGCAAAAATATTGCCAAATTGTAAATTCCGCTTTCCGATGGCAGGACAATTCACGAGATTCCGCTGAGGGAGTGCACAGAGAGAAAACATAAATGAAGTACATTGTTTGTTAAAAATAAAAGTATTTCCTCCATGCCAAAGAGTTGAAGTTGGTAAGAAAACTTTACCAAATTATTTAATGACTTTGATCCCTAAATATTTTTTATTTGTATTTTAAAGTTGTTCAATTTTAAATCTTTATGATATAAATTCCCAACGCTTTAATGACCAATTTTTGTGATAATTTCCCCCGTGTGGGAAATAGGGTTTCGATGGTGCATAAAGACCAGATTTCTCTCTGCAGGTAAGCTCAACTGACTGCTTATGATAATTCTGATTGATTCTCTCCCCGTTGCCAGAGATTAAACCCGAAAGTTGTCTTGGCCTTTGGGCCAACTAGCTACCGTCTTACCGGCTTATAGCACTGCCGACCAGTTCAAGACCCTCATAATTTATATTTAATGATGCGAGGCCCGGACTAGCCCTTCCATCTAATTGACATTTAAACTGTCTACTCAGGCCAAGTGATATGATAAGCTGATTGATGTTCTGTCTTCTGGAGGAGAGAGGACTTAGAACTATAAGAGTTTTATTAATTGATGATGGCGGGGCCAAGATGGGCCTGGTCTTTCTCTCTGTATTCGATGACAACATTTGCTGCAGGTCAGAAACACTAAAACCCAAATGCCTTTTAATTTTGGTGCTGTTGAAATCATAAATCAAAAGCATCGGGGATCGTCGGGAGTCGAGACAGTCAGACAGACGGAGAGACAAGTGGCTCTGCATCTGCGATAGCCGAACATTTTGTATCTGGCGGATCGCTGGCTAATCGTACGCATATCGGGTTGCGTTCGCCGGGCATCGGCATAAATTACACAAATTGCATTTCCATGTCCAGAACCCTGATGGATCATCGCCCGCGTCGCCATCGCGGCTCATCAGCATAATCGTTAAAATAACAGCGCAATGCACTTCGATGATGCTCGTGAGTGGCTACCGTGGATAGGAGTTGGCGTTGCCACGGATGGAGTGGAGTGAAGTCGCGTCCAATCCAAGCCCCTCGGGCCGTCCAGCCATTCAGCCATCCATCCATCGGATCCATCGAAGCCATTGGATCCATTGAATGTAGAGATGCGAACGTGATGGGGGTTTTGATGGTTAAAAATTCAGGGTTTTGTGCTTTTATTGGGAAATATTAGAGTTTAATAGGAAATGTAAATTCTTAGCTTAGATCTTTGCTTATTGTAAATACTAAGTCAAGCTAGCAGAGGATTCTAATAAAGAAGGTTAAATTTATAAGCTTGGTTTTTGGTTGAGAGAAGGTTTTTAAACGCTTTTCAAAATATGAAATATGTAATTTTATATTTAAATTAAAAATACACATACGGTAAATTATTATTCGTTACTCTTCAAACCAAAATATTTTTTAAATTTCAAATAATCAAAATGTACAATATTTTATAGATTGCAGATCTTTTTGTAGATATACATATATCAAACTTTTAAATATTCCTAAAAGTTCAGCCTGCTAAGAAATCCTAGTAAATATTCAAAGCCTACTAAAAGAAAAACCGTCTCACATGCCCATCTCCAATAAAAACCATCGCCATCAACGTCTATGCCCCAGAGGGTCCCAGCGTTCTCAGTGCAAATGGAATAAAAAACACACACCGAAATGTTTGGGGCGCCGCGGCATCATCGATTGCATCGCATCCAGTTGGCTTGTTTATTGTGTCCGGGCTGAATTCGGAGGCATGTTTAAACAGCGAAATGAACTTGTGGATAAACACCATTATGGTTATTTGGCATCCACTTTGGACCGCCGCTGCCGCAACTCGCAGAGGCTGCGTCGCCGTCGCCGTTGCATCCACAGCCACCGATGTTTGTCGCCGAGAACCCGTTGTCGTCTCGGAACCCACTCCTTTGGTGGCACAATACCTCCGAGGAGTAGCTGTGTTTGAGCTTGATTTAGTTATTTAATGCTGCATTGACATAAGTGCACCACTCGGCTCAAGTTCGAGCCTCGAGATCCGTGGGCGGCCGGCGAGGACTGAGCAAAGATGCATTTCACGACTTTGGACAAGGCTGATGGCTTCGTAATTGACAGAAGAGCTGCATATGGGCAGAAATTGAGGGGGAAGATGGGGTTTTTCATGGTTTTAAGAGGCAACACGACTACAGTTATGCGAAAAAGTCATGGCAATTAAGGACATGTTTGCAGGAATTCTGAATTGTATACTTAAAACCTTTGCTCATTAAAATATATTTAATCAATTAGAAGTCATAGGTCTTGAAAAATGTTATAATAAACTACATATATTGTAAAGGTATTCCCACATTTTAGAGATTGAAGGACACTTACGCTATTTAAAACCTACCGTGTGAAAACTTTTCCGACTGTTAAATGTCAATGAAAATTTATTTTACGTAGCTATAAAGTGTTGATTATTTTCGCGGAAACTTTTAACGCTTTCTATAGCACGTGGACGATTCTCGTTACCATAAAAATCCCCATTTAAACCCTTAGCAATGGCCATTTATATTCCCTTGATATGTCCTTCAAAAGTCACTCAATGGTTATATATATATCTGAGAGATACTTCTTAATGGATTTTAGAACTCGGCAGGCTTTTTAGCCTTAGGGGAGAAAAACCCATTATGACTCAATTTGTCATTTATGGACTATCGTTAAGGATGTTCAAGGACCTCTAAGGGCCTTCGGCTGTCCTTGGGGCCCAAATAAAATGGTTTTATTATCAGCGCACGCCTGGAATTCGCCTTTTGGGATACGATTCTGCGCAAGCGCGGCGCGTGTTGAGCCAAGAAACAAAAGGGAAAAACACGAGCAGGTCATTATCCCGCAGGACCTCAATTATGACTCAAGGTTGCTGTGTCCTCGGTGCATTGTGCAATTAGACCTTGACTTGACTCCGAATGGGTTGTCCTGGCTAATTATGCACAAGGTCCTTGGACTTGGAATGCGAACTCCCGGATCGCGGCTAATGGTCTGTGTATCCTTGGTCCGTTCGCGTGTGTGTCCAGTGCTGACAAAAGTCGCCATTGTTTGGCATTAATTGCACTTTCCAACTGAGTGCGCGTCCTTGTCCCCGGGATAAGTCAAATTAATGTTCCAACCGAAGGACACACATTGGCATCCTCCGGGAATTGGTGTGAAAACTGACGGCGTGCGTGTGTGGTGTCGTTTCCTGGAATGTCCTTGAGCCACCAATCCCGTATCGCAGTGCAAAAAAACAAGAACTATATAATAATAAAGGACCGAAAAAGGGACGGGTGCCTGCTGCGAGTTTGTATTAGATAAAAATTTAATTTCGCCCTCCGTGCGTGTTTTCAATGCATGTCCTTGGTGCGAACTGTCAATATCCCAAGTTGGGTGTACGGAATCCGGCACATTCTTTCCCTTGGCCGTTGTAAAAATGCAATTATGATTGTATTATGGTCGCCTTTGTGTTTACCCTAAACACTCATCCTTTGCCCGTTTGTTTGTGCATCCCAACATAAGCCATTCCATTCCGGCCCGCATCCTTGCGCACATACGAGAGAGATCCTGCATCTACTGCTATCTGGGCAATCTGGTCTGCACTTCTGCAGTTGTCATCCAACATCCACACACCGATACTCGATGTGCTGGTCTGATGGCTAATAAATTATCCACCTATTATCCTGGCCAAAAGCAAATTTCTCCTTTGTCCCAGAAATTGGCTGTGTGTGGCTTGTTAACGTACCTAACCTGCATCCTTGATGACTTCTCCGTTTCATCCTCCCCCCACCCAGTTCCAGGTGCTAAAATCACCTTTGCTGTTGGTTTATAATTTCAAATAATTTCAATGGTTTGAAATTACTTTGGAATTTACTAATCAAAGGTTTAATTGATAAAGGGTTATACAAAGGGGAAAATGTATTTAAAATTATATTCCTATAGGAAGCTAGGAACTTCAAAAGTTAATTTAATATATATGGACATTTTTATATCTCTTTTAAAATTGAATATTTCCCTAATAAATTTAAAGTGCAATCTACAAATAAGATAATCAAATCAGCTCTGTGATAATCTCGAACAAATGTTTGCATTTCTTTTATTTATACTGCCCATCTTGACTCCCATTTAACTTGGGACTACTTATCCTTATGTTTGCTATTCAAGTCCCCTTTTTGCTGATTACATCAGATGTTGGCACTGACATTAGCACTGGCACACAAAACCCAACCCTTCTGGTTAACCGCTGAGCGCTGAATGCAACCACATTTTCGCCGGGAAACACCTACCAAACACTGACCTGCAGTATTGCACCCTCGAAGCAAACAAAAAGTAAATATATATAAAGCCCGATACATCGATATAGTGATACGGAGCAAACACACACTGGGACATATCATGCCGGTCACCCCTCAACTGTACAAACAAACTCAACCCACCAACTATTATTTGATATTTGCCACCCTCGGAAGCCCACTCGACTGCACTTGAACTGCATGCAGCATATGTAGTTGATGTTTTTTACCAGACTGCAAAATGTTACTATTTTTTTTTTGTAGCCACCCCTTGCGGGGTACATAAAAAATATCTAAATTATGAACTATGACAAATATTATATTACCAGCACAAGGACGAAACGGAAGGGACTGTGCACGCCTCCTTTTTTGGTGATTAATCATTGTGGTAAATTGTGAAAAAAAAATAATAAGAATAAAGCAAAATCGGAGGGAAGCGGATATAGGGAGAGGATGACAAAAGCGCTGCATTTTGTTGGCCATTTTGTCGTGGAGACGACGGCAATGCAGCCGGGGCCGTGAACAATTTATTGCTCTAAGCCGATTACGGGTTGAGTACTCCTCCGATCTGCCCCAGATCCCCGATGTCCGCGCCCGTCGACACCGCTCAAAGTGGTCACATTAAGTAAGCTTAGGTCTTAGCACTATTTTTATATTCTTCTTTTTTTCGTTCGCAACTCTGGCTGAAGGGTTAAGGCAATTAAAATTGAAATCACTCGGCCAGCTTTACTTTGATTTGTTGACTGGGGCTAATTACTGATTAAGATGGCTTAGTCGCACTCAACTGGTTGCAATGGCTTCAACTTTATTTCGAGTATTTGCTTTCAATGGGAGCTTGTGGGTTTTATAAATTAAATACTGGGACTTTGGGGATTCTTAATTACTTGTTGAAAGTTTGCAAAGTAAAGATAAAAAAAATTAGTTTGAATTTTAAGTGTTCTATATTCATATATTTAAGACTGAAAGTGTACAATCAAATGACACTAATTTTATAGATTTTAATTTTTTTAAATATATTTTCTAACTTTAAGTTGTTTTATTTACATGTTTAAAGAATTTTTAATGTCAGTTTGGTTTTTATAATAAAAAACTCAATACTCAAAATTTTCTGTACAAACTAAACCAAACTAGCCTCGCTGTCCATCAATATAATTTTCCCGCAGTAGCAATATCCGACTGCCCATTAGTTTCCATGATTATTACAACCCATAAAGACTCTTATCCCGTTGGCACACATAATGTGACGGATCAGATCCAATTTATGTACAGGAAATGCTGGACAAATCGAAATGGAGCTGGCTCATTGAGCCCAATGATGTCCAGCTGACATGGCAGGACAGTCCACCCCCATAAGTCACAGATAGAGATCGGTTTTGGGAAATTCCTACAATGAAAATAATTGCAAATGCTTGAAAATTGACAGGGTCAATGTATTTCGTACTTGATGCACTTGAAAGTGGAAACTGAAAACTGTCCAGAGGAGTGCGGATATAATAACCTATCGATGGCGAGTGGAAAATTATTAGAGTGTGGAGACGAGAACGTAAATCAAGATTGACGCATGCGTTGTGGGAATGGAAAATTGTTAAATGGGTTTTCCAAAAACTGCGCAACGGCAGCTGCCACTGTTTGGCACACACCCCGAGGAAATTCCGAAAAGGGGAAAGGGACAAAACCACCCTGATCCTGCTCCCGTTCCTGATCCCGACTTAGGGTTGTGGCTGCCGCCTTGTCGTCATCATTATCCTGATCGAACGCAAATGTGTTAATTCTCCCCGAAACAGACTCCCTGCATCCCAGCCCATCCTAGAATTTTATCAATCTGCCTCTCGACTCCAAGGACGGGGATGCATGCAACATTTGTTCACCACATGCCAGGAGTCGCAATCCCTTTCCCTTTTGGGATGTAATTTATGCCCCGAAAGCATCCATTATGAAAACATCAACACACACTGTGCAAATCAAGCAATTATCGTTGGAAATATTCAACGTAATTATCGGGCGTTAGAGGATTTCCATAGAGCAGTACAGGACTCCCGGTTTGGGCTAGAAAAAAAGGCACACGCTATGTGAAATTTTATTTTATTTGCTTAATGGCTGTCACAGAGGGAGATTGCGTGTGCTTAAATCCATTAGAGATCATTTAGGCATTTCAAATAGTTTGCCTTATCAAGATGGGATATACAGGCGTCAGACTATAAATAAATATTGTAGTTGGAAATTTAAGGTACTTGAGAGTCAAGAGGCAAAGTTCGTAGAAGCAAAATCTAAATTGTAACAATTAATTGTATGCAAAATAATATAAGAAATTTAAAGAACGCTATTGAAATAAATATCTCAACAAAGTAGACATCAAATAAATGTCTTGAAGTCCCTATAATTTTCATAACTTTAACTGACTTGCACTTAAAATTTTTTGAAATATTCTTCAAAGACAACAAACAGCCAATTGTTACCTATTAATAATGACTGGGCGCGAGGGCGGTAAGAAAAAGCCTCTAAAGGCCCCCAAGAAGGACGCCAAGGACCTGGATGAGGATGACATGGCCTTCAAGCAAAAGCAGAAAGATCAGCAGAAGGCAATGGATGCGGCCAAGGCGAATGCCTCCAAAAAAGGACCTCTGGTAGGCGGTGGCATCAAGAAGTCAGGCAAGAAGTAAAGTAAAAATAAAATGCAAGAAAATCCCAAAAAAAATTAGGTAATTGCAAATTAAATTCATCATGCATATACTTATTATAAATCTGACTTTTTTTAGCCCATACTTTCATCATTACAAAGTTAAAAACGAAATGGCAAAATGACCACTGGCTGGCACATTTTGCAAATTAATAATTTCTTGGCCTTACCATGCCCTTTGTTCATTTCAAAAATTCAATTTCGTATTGTGTCAATTTGTTCATTTGAATGCCCAAAAAGGTGTGATAAATGCCCCCTAAAAAAAAGGTGAATAAAAACAGGACAACATTCCTTTGATGTTCTGCAGACGGCAGCGAAGGCGGCGGTCAAATGTCACAACACCTACGCATTCGGAGGCGCAAACAAAGCGGCAGCATTTCTTTCGGGCATTCAATTTGGCACCGACAGGAGCATGGCTTTTGTGTATGCAAAATACATGACAGTTAAATGAAAGGAAAATAACATTTTCCCACAAAAAACACAAAACACACAAGCCGCACAGCACACACTCGGGGGCAGGGAGGAATTTTGTGCTGATTTTGACAACTTAAGTGTGTGCCGAGTCGGAGCCCTGGAACTCGAGGACTTCTCTCTTAGCCACATTTTTCTTTGGGTCTTTGGGTCTCCTTTCCCGTTCTTACAGTGTTTATTTAGATTTCGTGCCTGGCAATTGGCTCTGGCCACCCGAGGGTTATCCCTTGCGGATCAAAGTTGAAATTTATACACACAAATGTCACACCTCTCAAGGATTATGTATAACAAAGGGGAGCAGAGAAACAAAAACAAATTTCAGCATACCTCGGCATTGACTTTACTCCGGGATATGTGTCATATCCACCTCCTTCTCATCTCCGTTTCCAAAAACAAATTGTTAAAAAGATTATGCTGTGCCAGGGAGGAGCAAGGAATTTGTTACTTCTTTTTTGCTGGCTCTCTTTGGGTTCAGCCGTTCATTGTGGCCGCCTCTTCCTCGTCCTTATTTTGTTTGGCAACAGCTTTCAATGCCATGTTCCCTGGCATGTTCCTGACTTTGGGTGGTTTCTGGTCCTGGTTCTGGCTTTGGCGCTGGCGCTGCTTGTGGTGAATATTACGACATGTTACATTTTATGTGTCCTGGCCCCCATCCCTTAGCCATGATGGCTTTCAACTAAGAAGTGGGATAAAATACGCGATACGTTTGCTAACCTCGACCTAATTCTGAGGCGGCTTCGGTTACTCCTATTTTCAAGGTATGACAATTTTTATGCCGACACCTTCCTAAAAAATAGTATATATTTTACTATTTAGACAGATAATATCTTCACATAGCAATTAATATTTTCATTTAATTAGCTGGGGCTTTTGTCAACGCCGAATTCTATGCCAAGCTAAACATCAACTTTTAGAAAGAAACTGGCCTAGTTTTGGCACTGGAGGGGAAGCAAACTAAGCCGAAAAGATATTTGAAAGATACACAATCCGCACAATAGAAGAGAAGGATGAGGGTTGGGAGTGACAAAATTTTGTCGCTAAGCAAACGGGCAGACAAAAAAAAGGCGGAAGCAACTCAGTACTATGGCTAATTATGTGTATTTTAAGTTTTTGGCCAGCTCACTAGTCCTGGAAAAAAGGAGAAGTTACAGGAAGAACAGACACACTCCGAAAATTTTAATATTAGACTCAAAGTTATGTTAATTTTGGAATTGTTAAACTACAAATGCTCGACCTTGAAGTAAGAATTTAATTTCTTTATACAAATTTAACATATTTTAAATTCTTTATTTGTTTTATTTATATTGAAAGTTGCCTTATATTTTACCTTAAAGAAAAAGATTTTAATCATATATTCTTCACCCCTTAAAGTTTTCGTTTATTCAACAGAACTCCTAAATGATTTCTCCCAGTGCCCTTCGCATACAATGCGACAACATCAGCGTTGAGTTGCATAATTAAAAACTTTACATTTTGCTATTTAAGTTGCCGTGCGCAAAGAAAAGATACGAAATTATGTTCGCCGACGATTTTTCTTCCTTCTCGCCGAGCAAATTATTGAGCAAGAGGAGCAGGGAGCCCGGCGAAAGAAGGACGATAAGTTGGCTCAGAGGGAAAACATCTTTAAGTTGGGCAGGGCAAATAATAGCGAGCGGAGGCCACAAAGGACCTTTTAACTCAGCCGCCTTGTGTTCGCCGTTGCCGAGCACAAACGCAGGAAACAGGATATTGGATCATTTAGCATTAAGGCGGCCTGGCGTCGTCCAACCCAGTCTCAGCTTCAGTTCCAGTTCCAATCCCAATCCCGATCTCCCCCTTTGCCCTCGTATTCTGGCTCAATGCGAAACAAGTTAAGCGCAGCGCGAACAATAAAAAGGGAGCGCAGGATCCCAGGAGCTGGCGTTGGAGCTGGGGCAAGGACGAAACGCGTTACGCTTTAATAACTTGCCGCAGGATTAAGTCCTGTGCAATGAGATGATAATGCGGCGTGGCTTTCGCAGCGGGAAGTCCCACTCCCGTCCGTCCCCCCTTTGTAGGCGCCTTGTTTGCGGCTTGTGACTCTCCGAGGATAATGTTGATTATGCTGCTGCTGCTGCGGCGTATCATAAAAGCGCTGCCATCGCCCCAATCTCGGTCCGCCTTCCTGTGTCAGCCAAACAAATTATATTACAAAATGATTCTCCCGCTCCTGCACGGCGCATTAGGATCGCAACAGAAGCCTCCTTCTGTCTGGCTGGGTTATGTGCCTCCTTGGGCTGGTTCGGCATCACTGGAAATTTATTGGCAAAAGGAATTTCGGTGTGTGGGATATGTTATGATGGAGATTGTAAGGAGTATTATTAGTAAAGGTATTTTAGAACAGGTCTTTCTTTAGAATAAGTAAACCTATATTACTCTTAAATTTGTTACACAACTTCTTCGGTTTCTATTCTAAAATTATTTGTATACTTATCCTTGATTCCTTATACCGAAGTTAGCTGTTTTTTTTTGTATTTATTACTATTACTGACAATCTTCTATAATTTGATTACACATTTTTCCCAAATTTTGAATCTCTGTTTCGACCAGGTCGCCGGGCTGGAGGAAGGATGACGGATCAGAATAGGCAGCTGATCCAGAGGGTGTGCCCGTAAGGATAAGATCGCCCGGACACAGGGTCATATAGTGGGACAGCCGATGGATAAGAGCGTCAACCTTGAAGACCATGTTGCTGGTGTGACCACACTGGCGCTGCTCTCCGTTGACAAGCGTCTTGATCCACAGGTTATTCACATCAGGGACATGACAGCGATGAACGATGATGGGTCCAAGCGGCAAAAAGGCATCCATGCTGCGACCACCGAGCATGGAGTTCCAGTCACGAGCAACGATATCCTGGACAACCATATAGCCAAAGACATTGTTAAGCGCCTGCTTGATCGACACCTCACGGCACCGCTTCCCCATGACCACGGCCAGCTGGCAGCCATAGTCGATCCTCTTGCCTGGGGTGTGTGCCGCTATGAAGTCCAACGCACCCGTAATCGAGGAAGCGAACTTTACGTAGAAGGCAGGCTCTCGCGGTATTGGAATGCGCTGCTCATAGCAAGTATCCTTGTAATTGCAATCCACGCCAATAATCTTTCCTGGCGCTTCAAGGGGCGGCAGCAGTTTAGGATCCACATCATCCACGTCCCTGGCCTTCATGTACTGTACGCTATGCAGGAGGCTCTTCATGCAGTACCGCTGCCGAATGAAGTCGAGCATGCAGGGCGAGGCGCAGGTATCGTTGGACAATTCCACCATTTTGCCGCCATCCTCGGAGACCATGCCCAGACGCTTAACCTGTTCATTGGCTCGGCGGTACTGAAAGAATCTACACTTTGGTTGCTCCTGATCTATGTGCTTGGGTGATGGGATTCGGGTGGCTTGATGCTGGCTTAACCTCTTCACTTGGCAGATATGGGGCAGACGATGTCGCTTCAGTTGTCCCGCCAGCTGCTCCTTACTTGCCATCAGTGGGGCCCACCCTTTAATGCCGCCGCTACGAAGATCGGACAGGAAGGTCTTCATTTCTGGCGGTGGATGGTTGATTCTACTTAAATTTTGTAGTAAAAACAGGAAAGTCTTGTGGATTTGCATGTGGCAAGTCCCTAGGTATGGGGATGTGACTAAAGTAACTTGAGTTTTAAAATTGAAGGTATTTATACTAGGTTAAAAAATCATTAAAAACTGATTACAAAGAAAGGGAAGCAGAGATTGAAATGATTTTGTTTTTAATAATGTTGGTGACCTTATAGAATATATTAGATAATTAAATTTTATTACAAGACAAAAATACTTATTTTCGCTTTAATTTGCAACGCAAAAAAGCCATAAAGTATTTTAAATGTCGAATGGTTAATATAGCGCCAGAAATGTCACTTGCCAGCGACACATCCTTAAGGAGTGCGGTCGTGACAGGACCCCAACTCCAAAAGTGTCATCAACGCGTCATGAAAATAATAAACATACATGCTCGCAATTCGCCCAGGCCTTTGTTTTGTTTCTTTTTTTTTTTGTTTTTAGCTCCAAGCTTATTATTTCTTTTATTTACATAATGTAGCCATCCAGCCTCTTGTGTGCAATTTACATAACACGCTAACAAATTTCCCTTTGTTGATCATCTTGGGGATATGTGGGGGGATATGATGGCAATGGGGGCGTTGGGGGCGTGGTTTATGTGTGTGCGCTTTGTCTTATTTGTTTTTATACGCCAAACATTTGGCGGCTTTATGGCGAGAAGGAGGTCATGAGGTTTGATTGGCCTGGTGTAGTTTGGGACTCTGCTTGATGGCCCAAACATAAAATTAGCCAAGAGAAGAGGAAGAGACTTGGCTTAGACTGACAGGAGGTGGAGTTTATTAACAGCTTAGGGTGGTTGAAGAAACTCTGCTGGAAAGGAGTTTCAAGTTGAAAAGAATAGAGGATATTATGAAATTATATAAACCAAAATATTATTTGGTTAACCCACATCTCTTAAAGGTATCTCTAAACCAATTCGCAGAGCTCTTACCCCACAAAGTGGAAAATGGAATTTAAATAAATACTTATCGGCTGTGTGTGTTTTCTTTTCTCAGGTTTAATAATGCCATCAGATGCAGGGCGTAGGTAAGCGAAAACAAAAACAGGATTTATCCATTGTGCCCTGGAATTGGATTAGGTCAGGGATCGGGAGAGGGTGCTGGCGGCCATCAGGGGATGGTGCCGCACGCTCCACCGAACCGACTTTGGGAAAATGCAACTGCAGCCTTGAGAGGATGCCTCACTCGGCAATTGTCCTGCCTGTACAGTATCTCCATCTGTATCGCTTACATGTCTGCTTGACAAGGTCCTTGTTGGCTTGGCTCTCTGGTCGTGTTTTGTGTGCGAGTTTGATTATTTGCCAGGATAACACACATCAACACACCGAGTTGAGGTTTACAGCTGGCCGGGGACACAAGCCTTGATCCTTGTTTTCATTGCGTTTTGATTGGATTTTTCTACGGCCTTCTGTTGCCTCAATTAAGCCGCAGCAGCCACAGCAGTCGCAGCAATCCTGCCATCCTGCCGCCTCCAATCCTGCAGCAGCTCCTACTCGTGTTTTGATATTTTATTGCTGTCGCAATGTTTGTTTATTTTTGACGCCGCCATCAAACTGCACTGCGGCACAGGCCCCATCCACCACCGCAGCCTGCCCCCTTTCTTTTTTTTTTGGGTGGACCTTTTGTCGGGCTGTCAATATGTCAATTTGGCTGCCACTCTTGCTGCCGCTCCTTTTCATGCTTTCTATGACACAAATTAAGTTGGCATTGTCGCCGTCCTCGTGAGTTTTGCGTTCCGCATTCGTTTTCGTTGTCGATTTATATTTCATTTTCGTTTTCCGCCTCGATTTGATTCCATTTTGATGTCCATTCGTTTGCCATTTATCCTGCCACATCCTCCTCCTCCACCCATTTTCGATTTTTCCGGGCAGATCGGGATCGCTTGGTGGTGGTTATTCGTGGCTCAATTGCGGCAACATTATATTTTTATTAAATGCAATCAGCAATTTTCGTCCTTTTGTGTCCTTTTGATGGCTTTGATGGCCGCACAGCTTGATTAGAATTGTTTAGGCAATTAAATTCATATGTTTGATTTTCGTTTCAAATTTTTCTGTAATTTCCACAAAGGTTTTTCTATATTTTTCTTTTTGTTGATTGCATTGTGCGGGCTTTACATAGTTTGTTATAAGGGTGGGTCAAAAAATATGGAACTAGAAGGGATAAAAAATATTTTATATTAAGAAAAAAATACAGGAACCTTACATGTATTAAATATATTTTATTCCATAATTTAAACCATTTATTTTAAGCACTTATTTTATAGTTAAAGTCTTATTAGTTCAAGCAATGCTTTTCGAATTAAATTTTGTGTATTTTTGGCCAAAATATAATTTTTAAAAATTTTAGATAATGGCTAGATCAGTTCTTCTGTTGATGCTTGGCAGGATGCTGAAGCCGATTAATTTGAATTGAGTTAACTGGCAAAGAGTCGTGTTTTTTGCCTCGAATTCAGCTGAAACCGCGATGGCAGAGGAACTGCCGCAGCACCATCTGGTCTCATTTCGTTTTGCTTTAATTTTTTTCCCTTTACCATTTTTGGCAACAAAGGCCTGGTAAATTTGCAAATAGAAAGCATTTAATTGCAAATTGTTTTTGTTGAGGCGATAAAAGCCAGCGAAAGACTCAACGCGACTTAAACGGCGACTGGAGCATAAATCCTTTAGCGGTATTATTATAGTGCGAGAAATCGGGCATCTCGTGGGATCTGGGGGAATGCGGAGGGGTACTGGCCACAATTTCCGTTTTCCGGTTGCCGCAAAAGCTGCAGCGCCTGCAGCTCAGATTCACTTTTTGTGCAACAACAACAACAACAGGCGCAACATTTTGCGGTTTCTGGGGTGCACTTCCCCAATCCCCCCTCCTACCACGGCCACAGCCAACATAGCCAGCAAGCTACCACAACGCATGCATAAATTATTATTTCCTCGGCTCGCTCGCCACTTGCTGCCAAATGTAGCTGCAACATTTCTTTGTTGGTCTCTCCCGCGTTGACCCTACAAGGAAGTTGGGTATGATCGCTTTTGGGGAGATCGAGAGTTAAAAGTTGGAGGAATTCATTAAGATAATAGTGGTTGGAGTTCCTTTTGGGCAGACTTAATCATTTTTAATATTAATGCTTAAGGGAGACACATATTTTTGTGCCAAAATGAAAGCTTATTTTTACTTCTGAAACGTTTTATGGGATATTTTAGTTTTAAGTTTAATAAAATAAAATTTTGGAAATATTATGATTCTAATATTATTTTAAACATTTAATAATAATTTAAAATAATTATATTAATGAAAAGGTATACAAATCTTTATGAATCTTATATATATGACTTTCAAAAGCAGAATTTTAACTTAAAAACTCTTTTTGCATTGGGAATTTATTTAAAATAATTATTACTATTAATAATTACTATTAATAATAATCGGCTTCCTCCGATTTCTGGAAGCTGTATCTTCTCCTGTTGTCCCGTGCTGCTGCTGGTGGTGCTGCTTCTCATCGGTACGTCATTGCCTCCGCATGCGAATGACATTTGGAAGTGGTTTTGGTTGTCCCAGCCCCTTAAGCACCCCCCTTTCCACCATGTTAAACCTCCCTTTTGGTGGCCGCCTGTCTTTCTTTTGGCGCTGCAAGTGCCACGCCCATGCTGCAAAAAAAAAAAACAACAGAGAAGCAAACATATTTGAACGCTTTTGTTTTGCATTTTTATTACGCTCACACTGACACACATAAACAAAAATTCGTTTTGTGGTTTTTATCACGCACAGACACAAGCTGCTGAAACCCGCCTCCCTTTTCTCCTTGCTCCCGTTCCCTCTTAACCCCAAACCGCCCGCATGACCCCCAAAAAACGAGCTGCTTTAATTGGAGCCGATGGTGTTATTTATATAAATGTTTGCCATTTCTCTTCGTTCGCCCAGTTTGCATTTCATTTTTTTGGCAGTTTAAATTGTAGGCGTCATGTGATATATTGGCCATCGCTCGCTGGATTTTAGCTTTGGGTTCGAGTTCGAGTTCGGGTCCAAGTTTCGAACGAGCTCCTCTCCGGATGCTGAATACTGGCTGGCTGACCTTGTTCTGCTTGTAATTCTCCCTTTTTACGGCTTTTTGTTTGGCTGAAAGTGTTTTATGGGTTGTTTAAAGTTGAAAATATGGCTGGCAGGACATTAAAGTGTGTTTGCGATGCGGTGACCCATATGGGGAAAGTGCGGTAATATCCAGCCTGGGTTAATATGGGTTCGAGATACATTTTGGGACACTTGCAGATAGCGTTGATGACAGCTTGAGTGTTTTTTTTGGAGTAATTATTGGAAGTTCGTAGAAAGAAATATATGTCAAGTGAAAAAAAAAACAAAGGATTCCTTTATACCTTATTTATTTAATTTTTTTAAGTCAATTCAAAAACTCTAGAATAAAATATAGATACATAATTTTAAGCAACTGTGACTAAAGAGAACTAGATTTATGTGCCCGACCTTACCTAACATTTCCAACACCTGCCTAAGCATGGCCAATTTAGGCTTCCTTTACTCCTTGCAGGCTTCCTCCTTATTCCAGATTGCCTACGATGACCTCCAAGGAGGCTGGGCCAATGTCAAGGGTACCTGGGGCAGACATCTCGCATGTGCTCCCATTAGCTCCCTCCTTCAAAGGGAAATGGAAACGCAGGAGAAGCCAGCCATAAAACCGTGAAATCACATACAAAGTGCATTTAACGCGCCACATCAAAAAAAAAAGAAAAGAAAAACCAAGAGCTAGCGGAGAAAAAAACATTTTGGTTTTAATTAAAGAATAGAAACGAATGCCAGAAAGAGAGTGAGAAAGAAATGTATACGAGGAACATATTTTAATTTAATGTTTAGCTGGGGACGCGGTAAGTACTTCCGTTTACAGCTAGACGTGCGACTCCCACACACACACACATGTGTGTGAGCTGTTACAGAATCCAATGTCAATGCCACACAGCAAGGACTACTTGCCAGGACAACAGCAACAAATTCTCGACTCAATTTCAGAAAATGATTTAACGACTCCATTCGGGCATGAAATTGCAAGGAAGTGCCCGCACTTCATGGTGGGGGACTCCCTCCTCACAGGATCCCCTCCGTAGGCTTATTTCGAGACGAGTGTTTTAAATGGGGAGCTACAAAGAAAACAACAACAACAAAAATTGAAGAAAAAAAAAACAATATGAAGGGAATGTCCTCGGTGCTAGGACAAAAGCCATTCAGCAGCGGCAGCAACTTTATCACTAAGTGGGAAAATCTGTAGGATTTTTTAAGTGCTGCCTGGCACGGAACAGAACGGAACGGAACCGAGTCCCGGACGCACCGCAGCTCCTATTGTCCTTTGCAAAAACTCCCCGGTTTCAAGTTCGTGTTGTCTAGGGACAACCGACCCGTTCTGTCTTCGCTTTGTTTCCCTGTTTTCAAGGTGTGCTAAGGAGGCGTAAGCACCAAACATTTTCATTTACTTTGCGTTTTTAATCACGGTTAAAGGATATGTCAGACAACCGCTCGTTATTATATAGACGAGCTGTCTGTCTGTCCGTTTATCCGTTTGTCTGGCAGGATGTCAACGCAAATTCAAGTGAAATGATGCACAAGACAGTGGCACCAAAGGGAAGAAAGCAGGGAGGCAAAGAAAAGGATTGCTACCGGATGAATGCACTTCATTTGAAGTAGAAAGAACAAGGAATGCATGGCTCATTGTTAGACGGTGGCGGCGATGGTGCTACCAGGAGCGACCTCCGAGGGCAGCGCCCAAGTCACAACCCTAAAGGATTAAAACTGATGGGAGTGTGCTGCAGTTGATTTCCCATTCGCATCTTCGATGATCATGTTTTGGCATATTTGTGGCTTAAACCAAAAAGGGGTTTCAGGAATTTTCTTCCCCGAAGGAAGTGAAGTTCTGGGGAATTGTCTGGCAGACTTTGGCTTTGGTCTTTAAGGTTAATCTAAAAGGAAAGGATAAAGGAAGTGGTTGAATTTCACGTGAAATATTGAAATTTTTCGTTTTTAATAAGAAAATCTAGGAAATTAATGACAGCTCGTGGACTTTACTTTTTTTTACTGATAGCTGGAAGAATTGCCTTTAGCATTTTACTTATTCACAAAGAAGCATCAGAAAATATAAAATAAATATATTATATTGGTCGGGCCTAAAATATATATACCTTTGTTGATTTTTGTATCTTAAGTAAAACCAATCTAGTCATCACTTTGGGTAAACTATCTACATCGTAGATCTTGCAATCAAAATCACCTATCTTTGCCAAAAACCACCAATCTTTGCAAAAAACCAACCCACATCTTTCCTTTGTCCAAACAAGACATCAAAATCACTTTTTCCTCTTAAGATCGATCATCGTAGATACCCGAAACCCGCTTTTGTTCATTTTCTATATAGATAGATGATCGTTCATGTGAAAAAATGAAAAGAAAGGATTAAGGAGCTTAGGGTGTGTGTGTGCCCATGCCCCTAGGCATGATCGTGATGATGTTTTGTCATATCTGTTGACTGGCAGTCAAAGGTTAGCCAAACCCCTGAATACTACCCAGAGAACCTTCTGAGGAAAACCGCAGCTAGCGGTACATTAGCTGTAGCCCAATATTTTCCGACTTCCAGCTGTTTTCCACGACTCAAAGGCGGTGATGAAGTTGTTCGCTCGCCTTAAAGAACTTTTGAAGAAGCCGAAAGTCATTAATTTCGAGCTGGAAGTTCTTTCCTTTCAACAAGTTGGTGTCGCCGTTGGTCAGGGTCTCGCACCTATGTTCTAGTTGATTCCCAGAGAACGCTCCCTCACCCCACCGTGCACTTCCATCTAATTAAAACAGGTGTTTTAATTATTGCAGCAATTTAATTTCCGTCAGTGTACATACGTACTATATATGTGGTTGTGTTCTTTGAACGAACGTTTGTTATTCCTTGGCCCCATAAATGCCTTGGCCACTTGGCACATTTTACGAGCTGCGAGTGAGTCGGCCTCGAAGACCATTAAAAACTGTTGCACTTTCCTCTCACCCAAGTTGCTCATTAGGCGCAGTTCCAGCCTAGCTGTGCTCCAGATATGATTAATTTTTGTTTTCTGTTTATTAGACTCGTAAAAATGGCAACAAAAAGTGGTCTTTATTACTTTGTTTAACTGTTTTTAATAGCGGTTATGTGAAGGAGCTTTTTGCTTTTCCATTGTGTTAATTGGAAGCTAAAATGTGTTGTCTAAAATGCTTACATTTTTAAATAAAGAAAGCATTACCATTTTGTAGGACCTGTAAAGAAGAAATAATATATTTTTTTACGTTACAACCATGTTTTTTTCTTTTATGTCTGACAATACATTGGGGGATTTATTATTCTAAATATAGTATGTAGATCCCATCTTAGATCCCTAATTAATGATCCTCCCTTTTTTGTGGGAAAATTCGATCTAAATTCTTTTAATAATTCAAACTATTAACTCATCTTTCCTATTGACATAACAATAAAATCCCAATCTTCCCCCTTAGCAAACCCTGTTATTATTGCTATGAAAAGTAAGCTTTATTCCCGCGTAATTACATTGTCAGAGGGAGGGGAGAGTTCAATCAGTTGTTATTTTTCCCGGTCCTAATCAATTTTTGACGAAAAACCAACACTTTCCGCAGCATTTCATACTTAATCAGGTAATAATAACATAAATTAAATAAACAACGGATGGAGGTGAGAGAAAGAGAACTTTTATTTTCTTAAAGATGAAAGGGGGAATCCATGATGATGATGACTATGATGACGAGGTGTGTTAAATTTCACGCGTTACATTTAAAGCATCCCAACAATAACACAAATACCAGCTGCTGCTGAGGTGCAAAGGAAACCGAACTCGAACCCGAGCGATCCAAGATACCAGATATGTATCCAGAATATTGCAAGTTCATTATACAAACACCAATCAAACATCGATGGGCCGAGGGGCCATTGGAGCAGGTATGAAAATCCAATTAAAGCCGTCAGGCAAATCGGGGCCGCAACAGTTGTTGTTGAAGGAGGAAAACTGCAACCTCACCGCACACACTTCTTACTCAATTAGAACAGAAAATTCGAAGGAAATGTGTGCACCGGCCTGTGTGTGTGTGTGTGCCAACCAAAATAAATACAGAATTGTAGGCAAACGTAGGCAGCAGCAGCTCCGCCAGGCCCATGCATAACTCCAACTTCGACTTGACTCTGACTCTGACTCTGTGGCCGACTCCTGCCATGTCGATTTTCCTCCTAAAAGGCTTGAGTTGATTTTCAAGTGGCCCGGCAACTGTGGCACTTGAAACCTTGTTTCTTTTCCCCCTTTTTGGCATTCTTCACCTGTCAAGGTGGACGCTCTCGGACTCCGACTTTGGCTCTGACTCCGCCGACTGTGCGGGTCGGGAAGTGCAATAAGAACGTCTAAAACCTCACACTTCAAAACTTTGGCCGAAACATCAAAGTTGACGTACACAATGGCCATTGATGTGATACAACTCGAGTGCAAAGAAAACAAAACACGAAACCCTAGTAGTCTTCTTGGTCTTGTGCCCGGGGGTGACTGCCAGCATCTGGAAAACCAGAGACAGAGAAGTCCGGACTGGGAGTCCGAGTAGGAGACGCAAGTCTGTGTCGTCCTCGTCTCGGTCTCTGTCGTACTCGTCGTCGTTGGCGGTGGCTTCAATGTTGTGTCGTCAGCCTCAACAAGCGTAAAATATTCTCAGAATTGCAACAACTTTAGCTCCGGCTTTAGCAGCAGCAGCAGCAGCAGCAGCAGCAACAGCAGACAACAGTCTTTTGGCAGAATTTCGAAGGCCACAGGAGCGTACTAGCACTTGGGGCCCAAAGTGGGGCGGAAAAAGCCATAAAAAAGCTATGTGGAAGTCAAAAGTAAACTTTGTTTGAGGGACATCTTAAAAAATAAGCAAAAATTGAATAATATAATGATAATTATTAATGAACCTCTCAGGATACTCAAGTCTTGGAATTAGCAATTTATGTGCAAGATTTAAATAATTGTTAATTAGACTTGTGGTTTATGCAAGATATTTCTATGAAGGGCGTTCTTGATTGACTTAGAGATATTGATTTCTGTACTACATAATAGCTGACCACTAAAACCCTTGGGAAACTCAATTGGCAAGTCCTGACACAGGTAAATAGGTTCCCTTGAAAGGGGTCTTTCTCCACCCTTTCCTCCCAGAGGCACCACCACCGACCCCATTCCCACATTAACCGCTACCGTTTCATTACCGAAAATCTTCACTTCCTAGCATTAGAACAACAATCGATGGACGACGTCGACAACGACGTCGATGTCGACAACATGGCCAGGCCAGCGACGGCACGATGTCGTCCTCTCACAGGCCAGTGTACATGGGGCCGTCTCTATCGGAGCACTTAACATTTTCGGCTTTGGTTGCATGTTTCGTCGTGTGCTGAATGTTGCATAAATAAAGCGCAGATCACACGCAAACAAAGCTGCAAGCAGCCGAAGCAGCACAGCAGCAGCAGCAACTGCAGTACAGTAGAACCACCACAATGGACACTGACACGGACACGGACAACATCAAAGTGTTGACTTGACATTTTGAACGACATTTTAACCTGTTTAGCAGCAGCGTCCGAGCACAGTCCAAAGCCAGGCCAAAACCAAACAAGCGTGGCCAAAGCCAAGTCAGCGTGCCATGCCAGTTGGTCGCATCATAGCCGAAAGTTGGCAATGGAACGGGAGATGGGGATGGAGATGGGAATGGAGTCGAGGTTGGAGTCGGTTAATGGGGGATTAGAGGGTCTTAGGGGAGGGACAAGGGGAGCCAAATGAGACCAGCGAAGCAAACAACATGCCATGCTGCAATCCAAATGACTGCACGCTGTATATCGATGCTCTTTCTTTGGGAAAGTTGTACCAAAAGTTACCTAGAAATTATTTTATATTTCTATTCATTTTAAAATATAAAACAGCTGGGATTTATTGAATAGTTTCGCTATATGACATAGTTGTAAAATTAGTTAACAGGAAGTAAATACAAGTATAAAACAAAAAAGGGCGTATAAATTCCCCCTGTTTCTAACAAAAAGTAAAGATAAAGTAGACACTTGGTTAATATAGATTATATATTTTAAATAAATATTCTTAAAGCACATACAAATTTTAATTAAATATATGTCCCACTTACATTAATTTTTTAACTTGCAACTTTTTTAGCTACAAAATTAGTGTATCTAAAATTCATTATTCCCAGCCTCCGTTCACCTTGTTCTCGCTGTTGTTGCTGCTCTAACTACGGCTGCGGTGGCTTCTGCTGGACGAGAATTCCGGTGATGATGACGCCGATTCGTTTTGGGCCATGTTGTTGACTCGCCTGGATGGCTGGTTGCCGGTTGCTGGTTTGCGAAGATGGTTCCGAGCTGGTTGCTCGCTGGGTAGCCAGGCCGCCAGGCCCCTGGGCAATGTTTGAGCTGTTGTTAATTTTCCTAAAATCAAAGCGGAAAATGCACAGGAAATGTAAACCGTTTTGTGGTAATACCAAAAACACGACGACGACAAACTGGAACGGAGAACGCTCTTCAAGAAATTGCATTTCGTTCTCGGCCCTTTCGGCCGTGTTTGGCCAACGCATACAAAGTGCAGGCGCTTAATGGCCGGCTTTATGTGTTCATCTGCTTAAGTCAAATTAAAATATTAAAATTTATGAACGTTGCTGTATGTTTGCCAAGGCCTGATTATACCCCACAGAAAAAATACAACGAAAAAAAAGGAGCGAAATAAAAGCGAATCTTGCAACGTGCATCTCGGCTGCAGTGGAGCTCGCAGTGGAACCTGCTTAAAACGAAACCTGGTTTGGGCCTGTTGCGATGTGCCGCAGATGATAAATAATCCACGCAAATCCCTCCCGCTCTTCGGGGCCCACTACACCCCCAATCCCCAATCCCCATTCCCCACCTGCGCCACTCGCTCATCCGGCAGGTGCAAATCGCATGTGACAGCCAGACACTTAACTCTTGGCTCTCCGAGTGGCCCAGAGTGCTTGAGAGCTGCTCAGTCTCTGGCCCTGGCTTCCCTGGCTGAGATCTGGGCTCTGGGATCTGGCCTAATGCAAACACGTAAGCCACGCTGACCAGGTCGCCTGTCCGAGTCCGCATCCGAGTCTGAGTCTGGAGGAGCCTCGGTCATTTTTTATCGCATGTTAATCACAACCTTGTGGAACTTTGTTTACCTTCCCGACTGCAGCCCAGCTCCCTGCTGCCAGGTGGAGTTCAGCACGGAGCTTGGCAGCTCTTCTTCGCCCTTTTTTTGTGCGGAATACCTTTTGTGTATTTATGGCTACACTTTTGCCAAGGAGTACTGTGTATTCATTGAGGCTTAGGCAGGTCGTAGAGTATTAAAAGATGTATCTTTGGAGGAGGAACTAGCCAAATGTGATTAAAAATAGTTATGTGAACTTGAACTCTGAAATATATTTTAAGATATATAATTTCTATAGCTTTTTTACTATTTAAAAATTTTATAAATTTATTTAAAGATATATTTAAAGTATTTTAGAATTTAAATTTAAGTAATAATATCTACAAAATCTTTTCGAATATTTGTATATAATATAATGCATAAGAATTAAAATAAATTGTAAATAGATTTTCGTTTAATTATTTACATTTCTAATAATATTTGGCTATGGCTTTGATATTATCACCGCCATATATATATCACATGCTGACGTTATGGTTACATAATCTCTCGTTATTCCCAAGTTAGGGTATTTCATGGCTCAGCTAACCGGGCTTAATCCCGTGTTTATTTTCTTTCGTTGCTGCCTGTATGCATATTTCCAGCTGCTTCTCATAGACTTTGAGCCTGGTCTAAGTGAATGCAATTAAAATTGACGTTAATCTGCTGGAATTCTGATGTTTTGTCATGTTTGCGCGCTAAAGATGTTATTTTGTTTTGACATGCTCTTGGCCGGGCCAGAGCAGCTTGGTAACCGGCAGCCAGGTCTCGTTTTAGCCAGGATGGAGTGCATGCAACAAAGTCCACAAAGCCAGCAAGGAGTCAGAGACGACTCCCAACTGCTGACTCCCGACAGTCGACTCCAAAGCCCAGACTCCCAGCTCTGTGTTGTCGTGTACATGTAGATCAATCTATCTAACTAACGCGCCTGGTGTTTGCCCGGGCCGGTTGGCTAGGAGTCTCTTGGCCTGGCCATGGCTTGTTATTTAAATTGTTATATTATTTGTGGCTGGCTGAGCTTGGGAACCCTGCTAGCTGCAGCTCAGTTCGTCTCTCGCCGGCTTGTTATGGCTTAACTTTAATCGAATTCGTCTGGCGTCGGTGTTTTCTGGTTTCCCTGGGACGGATATCTTTGGTCGCTGGTCTCTGGCTTGGACTGCCCTTTTAATGCCCGTTTTGTAGTGTCTTAAAGACATGCAGTTAATGTTTATGATTGCTTACTCAAATCACTTATTAAATGGGTTTCCTGACTCGTTTATTGTTTGGCTATAAATAAATTCTTGCCCAACGATTGAGATTACGAGTTCAGGGTAAAAGGGCAAAGGCCATAGAAGGATTCATCGGAGGTATCAAATGACCAAGCTCAAAGGGTATAACAATTAACTCAAAGATATGTTCAAAGAGGGTTTTACAGGGAATATTTAATCTTAAATCATATAAACTCTTAGCTGTTATAAAAACATAATATTCTTATAATAAACGTTTAAGAATAAGCTATTTAATTTGAAAATATGTTTTTTTTTTAGGTTTTTATACATATTTGAAATAGACTTTTAATTAAAAACTGTTGTATGTTCAATAAATCACAAATGAACTACAAATTATTAACTCCTTTTCCATAATATAAACAATAATTCATTTCCAATTTCTTCCACCAGAATGCAAGCTCCATTTAGTAACTCTTCGTATCTCCTTCCATCAAACTGAGTAAATCAGGAGAGTCCTTGCAAGCCCAAAGTTGGACCTTCACTTGCCAAAAAAAAAAAAGAAAAAGAAAAACATATATAGGACGGACAACAAAAACTGGAGAAAAGAAAGCAGAGCTGAGCAGCTATAAATCTCTAGCTACTATCTCACTGCACACACACTTTTAGCCATTATTACTGCAACATTAAGACACCCAAATGGCCAGGCTTTTGTTGGCAGATCCCAAAGCCAGATGCCAGGCCATAACTGCCATTAACATTGGCACTTAATTTACTTTTAGCCAAAAACCGAAAACCAAAACAAACGCAAACAGACAAACAGAAGCGCGTACCCTCACCCTCTCGTACAAAATGACGCACTGCCGCTATCTTATTATATTTGGCCAACAATAAGGAGCCACCAAGAGAAAAAAAGTACAAAGAAAATAAAAATATATAAACAGGGGAGAACAACAATTAAAACCATTTTCGAGCGAGCAAACAAATGCCAATGGATAGACTGAGAAAAAGTCGCATTCCCATTGTCCGGCCAACCTCCTGCGCTTATTTATTGGCGTCCTGTCCAGTTTTTGGCCATTGTTTGCTCTGAGTGTGGGGGGCAGAACTGGAGCGGGAACGGGGCCAAGAAAAAGGAAAGTAAACCAGGCAAAAAGGCCACCAAATAGGATAGAATGAAAGTAGCTCAATCTCCTTTCGTTCCCTCGATATCTTAACAATTTTCAATTTTAGCTTTTGTTCTCCAAAGCAAACAATAAGAGAAACAAACTGAAATGGTGGCGTTTAAAGGAATTCCGGACTGGGAGATGACCATTAAATTTGTTATATATAGCAAGGACTTTAATTTATAGGGAATTTTCTTTTATTGATATAGAACAAATTTGTATTGAGAAGAAACATCAAAAATTATTGGAAAATATGTAGAGGTCCTTTTAAAGCCTTGATTTAAATTATTTTTTGTAGAATTAATCTCTAAATTATATATTTTTTTAAAGGACTTATATACCCTCTTTCTTAGAGATACCTTTCCAAAGGGACAACTAAATCTAATGTCTTTTATCCTCATCACAATCTTTTTTGTCAACGATTCCCCTTACATTCTGCGGTAGGTCCTTTTCACCCTATTTTATTCCCCCCAAACCTATAAGTTGATTTTCATTTAATTTGATTGCATTGCCAAAGCAATTTCCATTCCATTTTAATTCCTATTTTTGAACCCATAAATAATTGTCAGAGCGCGCAGGCGTGAATGCCTGAGTTCGCTTCTCCACCTATTTACCCCTTTGTTATGGCCCCCAAAAATAGAGCTCATAATTTTTGTCAAAATCAAATGGTACTTTCTATATATACACATAATGTTATTTTGGGGGGGTAAATTCCAGAATTATTTCCGGTGGAGTTCTGCTTCGACGCTGAGGCCCAGGCGTTAATGAGCTGCAGCATGCGCCGCTGAGTATCTGACAGATACTTTCTGCCATTGTCAAATGCTTGTCACGCTTCAATGAGGGCCTCGCCGAAAGAAATTTTCATAATTTTCCCCATCTCCCTTCCCCCAAGGCGGAAAAAGGTTCGGTTCCGTTTGTGAGTTTGGCTGAATTAAAATGTAGTTTTTTAATTAAACCCACTTAAAATTTATTGTTCATTGAATAGAGTTTAGAGTACGCATTGGCCATGAAATTGTTTAATTTCCTGTTTACATTTTGAGAGTGATTGAGACATTTCGAATGAAAAAGAATCTCCAAAAAGAAGTGGGTTACAATTAAATGACTTTTTTATACAGAATGTCTTGGAATATGTTTATAATTAAGATAGAACCCCGCAGAATATGTTTCTTTTCTAAATAATTCGATTGTCAAATGGCAACAACCCGGCGATCTATCAAGTAGAAAACGGAGACTGCACTTCTATCTATTTGTCAGGTCGTTAAGACAGTCGTTCTTGTCGTCCCATCCGACTGTCTATTCCCAGGCATTCAAGCATAAAACTTGCCAGCGACAGGAAGCCAGTCAGGGAGTCAGGGGGAGCCCCGAAAAAATAGAGACACTGCCGCCGAAACAGATGACAGATCGTTCAGGTATTTTTATAGCATTGATATAATTAATCGAGGGCCCGGAATTTCCAAGCTTAAGTCAACGAGCTTCAACTGTCAGCACGCCGCTCATAAATTACAATTTATTATGACATCATATTTTTTTTGCTTGTCTCCAGGATTACTCGGTTTCCATTTCGTTCAGTTTCCCTGCTCAGTTTTGCTGCATAAATTGTACAGATCCAGATCTAGATATAGATGCCTCGGCAGCGTACGGCAGCGTAATATTTCCTTGCATTGAATTGTCAGCGCCTGCTTACCTAGTCATAATTTAGTGCTTCGACAGGGACCAGTCTCCTCCAGCTCTTTTTACAGCCTTCTCTTCACTCCCATCTCGCCCATCCTCTCCAGGCTGTCAGCACTTCCCAGCTAGCTGCTAGTTTATACGACTGCGAACATGTGCACGATGCATTTATTATCTATGCATATCCTGGCTCTGATTGTCGTCTCGGCTCTTTGAACTTTCCTGCCGGATTCTTCCGACGCTGACAGCTTCTTTTGCCTTCTGTCTGTGAGTCTTCTCATAGCCGTATGATTTATTCGGTTATTATGGGTGATTAGTTGGCTTTCGATGACTTCCATATGGGCTTTAGTTCACAGGGATTGAGATGTCAGGCAGAAGGGGATTTACTTGGAGTAAGCTCTTCTTTTTGAGCAATATTTAGTCATGATTTCATTTAATTATTAATTATAATTTCATTATTTTTCGGTGCAAACTGCTTGTTTGCAATAATATCTCTTCAGGGACAGCTTCTCGCAAACCAATTAGGAAGGCAATTTCGGCACTGCGTCCCGAAGTAAATTGTCTCATCATGATCTTGGCACTTTGCTACCCATTAGCCTTTCTAAATTACGGCTTCTTCGCGGCAGTTCAAAAATTAATTAAAACTTCTGTCTCAAGAATGATGCCTGGCCAGAGATTATAAATGGGGAGCGCCAACAGCAACCTCAAGAAAAAATTGTGCCACACACCAAAAAGAGAAACAAAACCAAAACGTAGCTAAAAAACAGGAAAATAAAATACAAACTACTTTAGAATAACTCATTACGCAATGGCAGGCGAACAACTTTATTACACCTAAAACATTTAAAAGTAATTTACAACAGACATTAGCCCGAAAAAGAGACGAGAACCGGGCGAAAGCCAGATGATGGGACCTCGGTCCCAAAAAGATACACTAAGTACTTGAAGTGCGCGGCAATTAACAAATTTCAAATGAGATAACGCGGCCAGCGGAATCTTGACTTGGCCCAAATGGTCAGTGCAGCAGCCAGCCAGTCAGCCATCCAGCTAGCTTTTATGGTGACGATTAAGTTGTGATGATAACATTTTAATTTACCAAAACCCAAAAGACCTACAGCAAGGACAACCAGGACCAGTACAATGTCCCCGTCCAGTCTCCGATTCTTGGGAGTACATAAAATCAGGTTTTATGTCCCCTGAATGCAGCTGAAATCGAGATCTCTCTCTCTGTTTTGCTCCCTTCCCCTTATACATAGAAAAAAAGAAAAACTATAGGAAAAACTAAAGATTTGTGGTCATTGATTGTGTGCGCACACACAGAGATTTTAATTTTCTAATGAAAGATAAATGCTCTCGAGATACTTTGGCTCTGGTTTGATTTCATGTTTCTCCAGTTTCCCTGGGCTCTGGCTTTGGCCCTGGCTCAGTCTCTTCTTGGGCCACATAAATTTTCACTTGTCCCCGGCCTGGATTCGATTCTGTTCTAAGGAAACCCAACTGGGTTGCACCTTTCTGTGGTCTTTTTCTTTCCTCTTTCATATGCATTGTCATTGATTATAATAAAAATCAAAATAAGTTGTAATTTATTTGGGGACATTTTCGGGCCCAACCCCTTTTCAGGGAATTTGATCAATCAAATCGAGGAGAGTGGAGTGGAGGAGTTCCTGCAAGTCACCATTAGCAAGGAATGATTTATTTATTGTTCAGAAACTGTCTTGTGATTTTATGCATTATTATTTAATTAAGGCGCAAATGAGGTTTGCGGTTGAAATGGATTCGTTGGGGATTGCAGGCTGAATTTTAATGGGTTTTCGATTGAAAGGAAGCAGAAAACTTAAATAGAGAGATTTATATAGCACTTCAAAGTAAACTATTTCCCTCCCACAAGATTCGTCTTCTTCACGGCACCGAAAAACACACAGCGAAAACAATTTCCACCTGGGCCCAGCCCCTTCTAAGAGAAAAATGAACCTAAAGATACGTTTTAGGCAGACAAAAGGAGAGATACAAATGCGAGGCCATAATCAGAGTCACTCAAAGCCGCAGAGGGAGCCATTTGTATCCTGTTTAGTTGATAGCCGAGAACTGCAATTAAAGAAGCGCACTTGCACTGGCAGAAAGAAGAATTTACTTTTTAAAATACAAATATATTTAAATATTTAATAATTTGCAAGATTTATTTTACAGTTCTTTCTTGAACAATTAAGGAAGAAACTATTTTTTTATAAAAGAAAGCACATAAAAATAAAAAATCTAGGTTCTCAGCAATCTCACAAAATATGACCTCAATTCCTTGAAAGTCAAGTCCTAAAAATGTAAAATATATTTCTAGTTAACAGATAATTCTTTTTAGTGTAAACACTCTTAGTAATTGTGTGCGAAAAGATGCAGCTGAAGAACGCAGCACTCTCCAGATGCGTATTAAATGATAAGGCCACAAAAGGTTGAGGAGGCCACAATCCCAGACCGCAGACAAAGTTGCCGGCAAGTTGGCAAATAATTGCAAGTTGCAAACAATTTTTGCTACGATTTAAAACACAGACGCAGAACTAAGGCCGTGAAGGCCCCCCAAATTAATACCACGTGCAAATTTTTAACCCCAGCACCCGTAATTATTTTCAATCGCTCTCTGCGTTTCACTCTTTGCCTCTTAGCCTCTGCTCCTGCCTTCGCCTCTTGCCAATTTGATTTATGCTATCAAATGTTGGACAGCCGAAGGAAGTCGTCGTCGTCAAGGGGTTCAGGGAGGGATCCTTGGATCCAAGGGGAAGCACAACTGAGTAATGGCTGAATCCGCAGCGAACGCATTTCCGAATCACTGGCAAGAGCCACTGCGAAATGAGCTCGAGCGACTACCAGTCGAGAAATCCTAGATTGAGGCACTGCTTAGAGATGGCTCTGGCACCTCCCTGGGATTGGCACTCTGATTCGAGATGGGAAAGGGAAAAAGAATTGATTGCCATCTTGTGAACTTTTATTATTTATTTGTTTAAAAATTCTACAAATAAAATTAAAATGGTATTTCAAGACTTTCAGCTAATGTATAATAATAAATAATATAAATTCATTTAGTTTCGCAGATTGCAAGCATTCTCATTAGTAACCCTAAGCTTACTCAGATAATATTTACTTACCATATATATAATAAAATAAAGTCACTTGAAATTAAGACTAAAACTTTAAATATAATAACTTTAACCATTAAATTCTCAGCAGCTCTAGACCTGGTTTCTGGCTTATTAAATTCATAGTTTGTACCAGATATTAACCTTTTAATATAAGGTAAAGATACTATCACCAATCACGTTCAAGCTCACGCTGCCATCGCTTAAAAGCCATGGCCAGCGAAGCGTATGTGCGGCGCTGGCCAGCAGCAGCAGCAGCAGGAGGAAGGAAGGAGAGGATGCGTTGGGAAAAAAGGGAAAATACTGCCACACATTGCCACACTTCGAAACCGAAACCAAAACCCGGACTAAAAATGTTGCATGCCCCGTTGGCTGCGTGAGAAACACACCTGCCCGACTGACTGCTTCTTCTCCCCGACCGTTTGTACCTGTATCTTGAAGATACATTTGTGCTGCTGCTGCTGCTGCCCCTCCGGGGTTCTGTGTGTTTGCACACGCATCGCCGGCGATGTTGCTACTTCTGGCGAGGATGTTCGGTGTCTGATTCTCAGTCTGAATGTGAATCTGGCGTCGGACCTTGGGCTTTGGGCATTTTTGCACTGCAAATGTAGCTGATTAACCGAAAGGGTTCCAGAGTGCCCTAGCCAGGGCAGTGGGAATGGGCCACGCTTGACTTGCCTAATGCCACTTGACACTCGTTCGAGGGGGAATCTAGGCGGTCAAGGGGTTAAGGGTTAAGAAGTTAAGCTTCAAAATGTGAGTAAAGAGGGGTTAAAATTCATGGTAGTCATAAGACTAGAAATCGAGGAAATATTTAAAAATATTTATTTTAAATTCAATTCCCTAACTAAGTTATCAAAGACTTTAATTTGTTGCCTTCACAACTTCTTTGTAATTTCCCTACAAATTGGTTTTACCAAACAGTTTCATATCTCAGCAGTGGGCAATTTCCTCTAGCTTAGATCCCACCTCCGTAAATTTTCGAACTATCTTCGGTTTGTAATTGAAACCTTGGTGGAAATAAAGATAGATGATCTTTAATGCTAACCACTTTGCATACGATCTGAATGGTTAACTCATCTCTGACAGGTTGAAGCACTCACTTTCTTTCCAGCCCAGTTCCAAGTTCCGCCCCTATCGTATCGCTACAGATCTCTGGCCAGATTTGGGCATCTATAGCCCACACTTTTGATTATGGTTTCCACCGAAATGTTTGTGACTCAGATGCCAGAAAACCCAGAGACACGCAGATGAGAGGCAACTTAGATTTCGAAAACGATTAGGCAAACTTGCTGGGGGTTCGTGTTTGGAGCGCTGCTTGAGGTTTTTGTAGGAAAACCTTTTGGGGGCAATTTCCAATGAAATGGAAAATTGAGGCGCCAGTTGAACATGGATTTTCGAACGAAATCTTAACCGCAGGAGAGCCACAGAGCGACTGAGCGGCTTGCCCCTTCAATAATTACCCTTTCATTCAATTAATAAATGACGTTAACATGCTGTCAAAATACATGTATATATATATGATCTGTGGACCAGCCAGCATCTGTATCGAATGCATCTCACAGGCAGACGCAGACAGGCCCAAGTGCAAGTCCAGACTTCATAAATTATAATTTGCTTGCGGCCATAAATAGCCGCCAGCAGTCTTGGACACTTTGACTACCGATTATAATCAATCTTGGAGATAGATTTTGCCCAGACAACGAATGTGGCAGGCCACGACTAAAATGATAGACGCACAAAGCTTTCGTAATTTAAAACGAGCTGAAGTCCGACTCTGAGCGATCACGCAATGGATCTGCCATGGCTTCTCAATGGTGTATCTCCTCGGAGCTAGTAGCTGTGAACTCTCTCCACCAACATGTGTCCATGTCCAGAGCCCATGTCCATGTCCAGTGCTTCTCGGTGGCAGTTGCTTCTGCAGCAAGATGAATTCGCATGCTGATCGTTGGGACACTGAGAGTAATTTTTATTATGAATTAAGATTCAAATTTCTTTCTTACGATTTATAAGGTATATGAAATAAAGTTCTCTTTAAATTCTAGTGTGTTTTCTACCCCTCATTTCTCTCACTATTTCTCTCAGTGTCTTCTTTGGCTGGCATGCAAAATAGGCGCATGCAAACATGTGTCTCCGCGTTGTCTGGTTGTCTGTGCCCAACTGCAACACGCATTTATCTGCGGCATTTATCACGCATGCAGCGGCTATCCAGGGAGCGGACGCTGGTGCTCCTCCTCATCCCGATCCCCTGTTCCGTATCCACTGGACACTGGTGAGATGGCAGCCATATCAGGTTGCTAGCGTCTGCTCGTAGATAAGTCGAATGCGATATGCGTATCTCATAGATTTGCCATGAGACGTCATCCAGTCGCTTCTCCTCTGGCTATTTTTGGCCCTGCCTGGTTGCATAAACAATTTGTGGCTTTTCCTGTTGTGGCACACGTTCGTTAATTTCCCATTCCCCCTGCCCGTTAGTTTTCCCCCAACGGTTTTGCATTTTGTCTAAACAAATCTCGATTGATAATTCTGCATAAATTATGCGAGCCAAATGAAATGAGCCCCAGACTGTGGCGGATACGGGCATTCCTTGCCAGATCTTTATGTGACAGGATCTGAAAGGAAACTGAGAAAAACAGAGAGAGACAGAGAGAGAGAGAAATAGAGAGACCCCAATTGATTTGCATTTTCCGGCTGCACAAAGGAAGTCGCTGAAATAGCTGCTTGCGAAATACAGCTCTCAAGTATCCCACAGATCTTTGCAACTATCTGGGGTTACTTGATTAAAAGTTAATCAACTGCGAAGATTCTTTACAGTGAGATATAGATGAAGTGGGTTTTGCTATGTTATTTTCCCCTCAAGAAGGGTTCTAGGAGAGCCGAGAAAGTGCTAAGAGGTTAAGCTTTCTTTTCATCGATAGTAGTCATTGTTTGCTTTTGATAAGTTATGGGTCAGCCATCGGCAGTTTCTCTGATCACAGATTTAAAGGTAAAAAGCTTTTCCCAGACTGCTGCAGGTGCATTAGCGTCGATGTGAGGAGTACTTCTCACCAACTCATCTCAGATGTCGGGGAGAAAAATCACAAGTCAGCAAAGCGTTCACACACAGCAATGCCTTTGCGATGGGTCCAAGGTATTTACCTACTATATAGCATCGCCATTCGATTTAAAGTTAACCTACGAAGGCGGGGAATTCCGGGGGCATCAGGAAGGTATTGTAGGTACACGGGTATTGTGCCATTGTGCTTGCTGGACCCCGTCTCTGCTCCATTGTCCGCTGACTTCCGCTGCTCACTGTCGCCTTTCTTCTCATCATTCTCGTTCTCATTGCATTTAACGCTCATTTCTTGATTCATTATATATTGTGATTTCTCTAAAAACGGGCAGCAGAGGACGAAAAAAAAGTGTGAAGCCGGGGATGAATGAAAGAAGAAATCCTGAACAAAGGCCGGGTCTTTCCGGTTTCGAATACCTCCACTATTCTTTGCACATTTCGGAATATGATTAATTGCCGGAGTCAATTGATATTTTATTGGTTTAGAGAAGCTGCCTCCTGGGAGGAAGCTGCCTTCTCTATAAAGTATTTTGCGGAAGTTGCATTCGAACCGGAACTGTCAGCGGCTTAAGGTTCTTCTAAGCATTTCCAAATATCTTTGTCTTGGGTCTTGTTCAAATGTTTGCCTCAAATGCTGACAAATGGGTTGTGCCGGCGGACAAACATCAATTGAAAGGGCAGCTGGCTAAAAAAAAAACAAAACAAAACAAAAAATGTGGAAGAAGCTGAACTGCGATTCAAAGAGTAGCCGACGTCGCGACGAGCAAACAACAGGGCCAAAAAGTACAAGACTCGGAAAGACTCTAACCCGTTGCAACTAACAACTAACAAGTTTCTTGTTAAAACAACGCCGGGTCCAATAAAACAACAACCACCGCGCATGCGCGCCGGATTGAATGTCGAACATATATACCCATATAGACGGATATTTAGTGTGACTGCCACTTGGCCAGCTGGCTGTCCGTTCCCATAAGTTTGCTTCTCAGAGCCTTTTGGTCAAAGTGCGTTTCGTTTGCCTGCGTTTTTCCTCATGTACGACATTATTCGGTGGAAAATATGTTTAAACACAAAGGTATTTAAACATAAGAATAGGCCCGGAATGTTTTAAGTCAAGGGTTAACCTTAGGTTAGGCGGTATAACTTAGGACATTACTTCTCTGCTAAAAACTAAAAATATTCAATAATGTTTAGAAATCAGATTTGTAATATCATTTTTATTATATTTTAATAAATTTTTACAGTAAGTGCTAAAAATTAATAAATAATAAAGACTTCTATGATGATAGAAAAATTTTCTAATGCTCTTCAAAGGTTATTTTATATGTAATATCTTCATATTGCATATTAAATTAAAAAAAAAAATTGTGTTTAATGTTAAACAAATTTTTATTTACTCAAAGATCACTAAAACAATTCCCCCCTTTATCTAAACCCCTTATACTAACCAACTCTCAACCCTATTTGCATTCCCAAGTTGGCACAACGGTAGTCCGTGGTCCAGGGCCCTTCGCCAGACCCTGTTTTACCTAATTACACACGAAGCTCCCTCTCTTTCTACCCATTTGGCTGCCCTCTCTAATTGTTTAAGTGCTTTTAGCGTTTGGCCAAACAATTTTCATATGCAACTCTCCGTCCACATTGGGACGGCAAACAGACCTTTCCAGTTACCATAAAGCATGAGGCATGCCTCGCCTTTATTTTAAGTTGGTCTCGAAATTCGTTGTTGGATTTGGCTTTTTATTGCTGGGAAATTCTCACACATTGTCGCAAATTGAGAGAGAGACAGGGCAGATCGAGGCCTTCCGATGTGTGACGTGAGAGAGTCACAGGTGGGGAAAAGCACTCGTGGCACCTGTCTTGCCCACCTGGTGGCATAAAAGTAAAAATGCAAACTTCCGTTAGCCGCAAGTGCAACAATCACAGTGTTTTTGCATCTGGTTTTGGAAAGGAAATTACACTGCTTTTTTCTATTTTCCTATGTAGAGCAGTTGCCCCCGTTAACGAGGCGAAATTAGATTTCCTAACAGCTTTTTTTATAGGACTATGGCTGCCATATAGCTTCGAAAGCATATAATTATGGAGATGCAAAACCTTTCTTTAACTGAAACTGCTCAAAATTAAGAGTGATTGTTTCCTTTATGCGTTGCAAAAGAATATATAGTTTAAACATTTTATAACAAAGACTGCATGGTGGTTGCCGGAAGAAATTATTTGTTCAGTAAATATATTCTTTATTTATATTATGTATTTGCAAACCTTACGTAAATATTATTAAAAATTAATTGTCGCTATTATAAACATCTACAAGATTCCAAGTTAAAGTTAAGTATTATATACAAATTCAGTCTCTTTCTTTATTTATATTTTGGTTATATCAATGAAAACCCCGTTAAAATCGTATTTTTTCTTCTGCGGAAATCTGGTTACAAATGTTTTGAGCCATAAATTACTTATATTTATTTGCTAGCCAAGATAACAAATCAAATTCATGAATTGCCTTGGCCAAAGCCAACTATTAACAGTTGCCTCAATTTCGGGCAATGTATAAATTTAACAAGTTTCATGGTAGATAAAAAGGAAAAGATTTCCATCTCCCAGGGAAAATACATTTTCTGGGCGACGGAAATATGCAAGTTATGTCAGTGGAGAGTAGGAAAAATGTGTGCACATGTTGGCACAAAGTTATGGCCATTTAAAGTTGATTTTCTTGTTGTCACAGTTGTCTCAGTTTTTTCTGGCTCCATAATACATATATTTTTTATGTTTGCTAGCTCGTAAATAGTTGTAGTTGCTGCTCTTCAACTGTATCGGATGACACAATATTTTAAGGAAAAACTCAAGTGCAACACTTTCGAGATATGCCTGAAGAGGAGGTCCGAAAATATAAATTTCTGGGCTGGCAAACCGCACTAAGAGGTCTCCACTTACGCCATGACCTGTCGGCGATCCCTGAATCTAAGACTCCTTTCCTTGTTTTATGGGTTCTTAATGTTAGTTGGACTGCAGCAAAGGAGTTTTCGTCACTCCAGTCTGGAGCAGTCAAGGCAGCCAGACAGCATTTCCTCGATGACGTGCGGCTTCTCCGGCGTGTGAGTAGCGATTGCCGGAGAGCAGGGCTACCTGCCTGCCGCCAGCATAGCCAGATAAACGAGTGAAAATGGTCCGAGTGAGTGGAATTTGTTCTCGAAACTGGTTTTGAGGGAGATTATGTTTATCTGTGAGGGTTGGTTCTCTCCACAAGGCCGCAGTCGAAGCGGTTGCAGCTGCTCTCGAAACGGTCTCCGACAGGCCAGCCGAGGTATCGTCAGAGCGAAAGGCACTTCGGAAAATCAGTGAAAATCGTTGCCTCGTCGTGAGCGGTTGTCTCTGCCTTCTAGCCAAGCCCAGACCTAAGACCCTCTGTTACCAGAGTTGGTAACACAAAAGAGCGTAAACCGTCGTCGAACCAAACAACAACTTGAAGCGTGCAGCCAAAGCGAACCTCTGGATTATCGCGCACGTTTCTCAAACAATCTAAAAAAAACGAAATACAAAATCAACAACACACACTAAACAAAAGTTTTATTTTCAACACACTGCCACTGAAAAATTTAAATATTTTACAAATTGGCCAAATGTGACAAAACATAAAATTGTTTGCAAATTCGAAAAAGTGAAATAGTGACAAACTCAAAACACATCACACAAAGAAAAACGAAACATTGCTTTTTAAGTTCAGTTCATCGGTGGAAAAAATTACAAGAAATTGTTGCTAAACAATCTTCAAAGAAAATCAAAAACGGTAAGTTTTAGTGGTGACTTAAAGAGAACAAAATTTAACAAAAGTGCAAGAAATGTGAAATAAAGTTGAGCTCACGTTTGTAGTAGATTTAATATTTTCTGAAAGTTACAAAAATAAAATTTAACATACTTCACACACACATATTCTAAAATAAATTAGTACATTTTGTGGTAAACAAATTAAAATATATATTTTTTTAAAGAAGAAAACATCGAAGTTACTTTATACAAAACATATTGTAATAAATCCAAAGATTTCAAACTAAAAATTCCACACAGTTTCTTTTAATAACTGAAACAAAAATAGTAAAATTTCCAGAGTTAGTAAATTAAAACATAAAGTTAAAATTCCAGAAAAAATAAAAACTAGTCCAATCCATAACTCAAAAAATTGAAATAGACAAAAAAATTTCCAGAAAGCCATAAACAAGTCTAAAAATACAGCAAAAAAAAGGGAACCACATGATAAAATTTAATCAATAGAAACAGTTCCACGAAAATAGGCTAATTAACCAAAACTCAAACGAAAAAAAAACCAAAGACTACCAGAAACTAATTTTTAAATTTTTTCCCTCGTTTGTCTACCCGCAGAACTATGGAAAACTGAAAAGAAAACCGAGGAAAACTCCGAAATAAACGAAACTGAACAGTCGCTAGAGAGAGAGTGAGAGAGAGCTAACTTAGCAACAGAAAACAAAAAAGAAAACCCAACTAAGATGCATAGACACGCAATGATTGCCCTGGTGGCCATCTGGGGCATCCTGGTCAGCATGGGAGTGGAGCCAGCGGCGGGCTTGGCCAACTGCCCGCCGGGCTGCCAATGCGACGACAACACCCTGGTGGTGCAGTGCGGCGAGGGGCAGCTGGACGTGCTGCCCATTGCGCTGAATCCATCGATCCAAAGACTGGTAATCAAGAGCAACAAGATCAAGACCATCGACTCGTCCATCCAGTTCTACGCGGAGCTGACCTTCCTGGACCTGTCCTCGAATCACCTGATGACCATCCCGCAGCGCACCTTCGCCTACCAGAAGAAGCTGCAGGAGGTGCATCTGAACCACAACAAGATCGGCCAGATTAGCAACAAGACCTTCATCGGTCTGTCGGCGGTGACTGTCCTGAATCTGCGGGGTAACCAAATCTCGGAGCTGCACCAGGGCACCTTCTCGCCGCTGCTGAAAATTGAGGAACTGAATCTGGGCGAGAATCGCATTGGCTACTTGGATCCCAAGGCCTTTGATGGACTCACTCAGCTGAGGATTCTCTATCTGGACGACAATGCCCTGACCACCGTTCCCGATCCCGTCATCTTCCAGGCCATGCCCAGTCTGGCCGAGCTCTTCCTTAGCATGAATACTCTGCAGAGCATTCAGTCCGGAGCCTTCCAGGATCTGAAGGGTCTGACGCGACTGGAGCTGAAGGGCGCTAGTCTGCGCAACATCTCGCACGACAGCTTCCTGGGATTGGAGGAGCTGCGTATTCTGGATCTTTCCGACAACCGCCTGCAGCGCATTCCATCCGTGGGCCTTAGCCAGCTGGTTCGTTTGGAGCAGCTCTCCCTGGGACAGAACGACTTCGAGGTGATCAGCGAGGGTGCCTTTGTGGGCCTGAAGCAGCTGAAGCGTCTGGATGTGAATGGAGCCCTGAAGCTGAAGCGTGTAATGACGGGAGCCTTTGGCTCTAATGGTAATCTGGAGTACCTGAACCTCTCTTCCAACAAGATGCTCGTGGAGGTTCAGGAAGGCGCTCTCAGTGGTCTGCCTCATCTGCGGCATGTGGTGCTCAAGGCTAATGCTTTAACCTCGCTGGCTGAGGGTCTGTTCCCGTGGAAGGATCTGCTTACTCTAGATCTGTCAGAGAATCCACTGTCCTGCGATTGCCGCGTCATGTGGCTGCACAACCTGCTGGTGTCCCGAAATGCCACCCAGGACGATGTCTCCGAGCTGATGTGTGAGTTCCCCGAACGCCTGCGTGGCGAGTCGCTGCGTCACCTGAATCCTGCTCTGATGGGCTGCTCCCACACCGATCCTCGCAAGCAGGCTCTGATTGGTGCCTTGCTGGTGGGATCCGCTGCCACGATCACCGCCCTGGCTCTGGTTCTGTACCGTTGCCGCCATAAGATCCGTGAGACCATCAAGGGCGGTCTGCTGGGCAATTCGGCGCTGGGCCGTAAGGAGCGCGAATACCAGAAGACCTTCTGCGATGAGGACTACATGTCGCGTCACCAGCACCATCCCTGCTCCCTGGGCATCCACTCCACCTTCCCCAATACCTACACAGCGCCACATCATCCAGGAGGAGCCCATCACTATGGCATGTGCCCCATGCCAGTGAATGACCTGGGAGGAGCTGTGGATCCGCAGCAGAAGTTCCAGCAACTGGCAGTGCCCACGGCCACTATGGTAAGCGAGAAGAAGCTGAACAACAACAAGGTTATGACATCGCAGGGAACCGTGGACGACAGCGCCTCCTTTGTGCTACACATGAAGGCGGCCACCATGGGCAGGGATCCGCACCAGCAACTGAATCACTACACCAAGCCTCAGTTCCTCTCGGCCACGGCAGCCGTTGGCGATTCCTGCTACTCCTACGCCGATGTGCCCCTGGCCATGCCCATGGTGCACGGAGGGGCGAGTAACCAGCCTCAGTTGCGCCTCACCCAGGAGCACTTCAAGCAGCGCGAGATGTACGATCAGGAGCAGCTCGGTGGCAGCTGTGGCGGTAGCGAGATTTTGGATCCCAACTATATCTACAGCAACACACACTACTCAATGCCGCTGGAGCAGCTGGGCAGGAGCAAGACACCCACCCCGCCTCCAGTGCCGCCAGCATTGCCCCTGAGGAATGGTCTGTGTGCCACCACCGGACGCCGCTCCTTCCAGCACAAGGTGGCTGCCAAGCAGCAGCAGCAGAATAACAACACTCTGCGCCAGTTCACGCACTGATCCGCAACCTATCGACGCCGCCAGCTGAGCATCTACGCTTAGTCGGAGTCCGAGCTGCCCACCACTGTGATGCCAAAACCCCCCAAGGAGCGCAAGGAGCCCAAGTCCCGCCCGCAGAACCCACTATTGGCTAAGTAGATATAAGGAAGACATTGTAATAGCTATAGTCTAGAGGATAAGTGAGAGAAGTCCAGCCTGTATATAACTTTCCTGCACTATTTCGAACCTAAAGGATCTCTTCACTTCTGTCAGCACTTTGCCCCCCAGCAACTGTTTTCCCCCTCCTTTAAAATAAATAAAAAATAATTAACCAATAAGCTGAATTGTAACATATATATACGAGTTTAGATAAACTAAAGACAACAAAGCACTGAGAGTCATTGTAAGCTTAATTTTAACTTATTTAATTTATTGTTAAATGCAAGAAAATCGAATTAAATGCAAGCCACTATTTATGTATTAGTTAGACAAGAAATTTATGGAAATTTAAGCAAAGAAAAACAAACAAGAAAAGAAAAAACAAAGAATGAAAAATATATACGCAATGAAAAATCATTTGAAAACAGAAAAATTACGGCTTGTGTACTCATTTTCCTTTAGCTTGGGATTTTCCAGCTTTTCTTTTCAGGGCAGCAGCACACGTGGAAATTTGCCTTTAATTAAACAGTTCTGTTGCAAACGCCAACTTTTCCTCTGTGTCAATTTGTCTCGACATTTTCACTTTTTCCTCCTTATTTTTCCCCATTTTTTTAATGCTCAAAACTTTTGACTTTCAATTCAATTAAAAGTAAGTTGTGAGTGCGGGAAAAAAAAGGTAGCAAAATTAATATACTATTATTCAATAGTAACGAGCTTGAAAACTTTTGCGGACCGCGCTCAAGCGGAGCGTGGCTCGTTGCAAGTGCCACATGCAACCGGAGGAGGTGGCTATGTGGAGCAGGAGGAGGGTTGGGAGGCGGAGGTTCGGCATACATAATTTTCAATTGCGGGAAGCACATGTGAGCATGGCGCAGAGCTACCCCTTCATTGTCACCTGCAATGCAGCTGTCGCCCGGCGGACCAGAAAGTTGCCAACTCACGTCGAAGTTTGCCCCTGGGAAACCAGAAAATTTCGAACCCAAACCTAGGCTGCCTCTAACATTTATTTACACAGAGACAAAATAGTAGAAATTATTTCCTAGTCATAAAAAAAATCAATTTTTTTAATATACAATTTCTTTTTGTGTACAATTACCTACACTGTATCTTCTTGCCCTTTTCTCTCCGCTCAATTTCAAGCCAAATCGAAACCTATTTAGACAATTACGAAAATAGAAATCATTCCAGAACGAGACCAGCCAGCGACCAATGTACTATAATAACAATAAATAAATAACAAAGGCAAATAGCGGCCAAGAACCAAGCCCACCAACTGGCCAACAATGGCAGCCAAGACCAGATACTCACCTCCGAATGACTTCCAGTTGAAGCTGATGCGCCGCGGCGGGGAATCCATCATCAAATTTCGATTAAAAGGCGCGTGTACCTCAGCATCACTCGAGAATCTGGTAACCGAAGAGAGAGTTGAGAGTCATTCGCACTATTCAAGCTTCATTAGGAGGCAAAGTAACGAAAACATTTTGATTTCGATCATTACAATTTCCTTTCAGGGCCCCCAGTCGAGGGAAAGAGCTACCGAAGAGCCGAAGAGGTTAGTGGATCAAGCCGCGGAGCCAGGGCAAGAGCCAGAGCGAGTGTAATCATTAATTCGCCTCAACTCACTCACAGCGCAGATACGGATACGAGATACAGATGCCAGCACCGAGATACATTTAGCGATTGTGTATCCCCAGCTCATTCTGACAGACTCGCGGCCAAAGGCAATAATTATCGAGAGCCAAAAGCTTAAAGACTGGTCCAGATATCGAGGAGGCCCTTGCCGTTCCCCCCTTTGCCTTGATTGTATGATGACCATGTTGAAAATGCTCATTAAAGGCACTTCAGAAATTAAAGCATTTCACAATTGTTCCAAAAGCGCGAGCCCCATCCAGGTTTAGAGTTCAGAGAGATTGAGATTTCCAGATTTTTGATTTGGTTTTCGATTCGAATACGGATTCGGCCCGCCATTTATCAGATGTTGTTATCTATCTCTTGGCTCGAAGCTCAATTAACGTTGCTTGAATGTCTTTCTGGGGTCAAGCTTGGGGGCGCAACCGATGAGTTTCGGTTGCGACGGGGGAAAGCCCGAAAAGAAAGGCTTCAAATTCTGGTTATTTTTTGGGTCTTTTCTTTTTGGGAGTTAACATAGAAGTTTGGTAATTTCATTTTAACGGATTATAATGCCGAGTCTTGTAATTATTAAGTGTGAAACGGCTGTAGGTGTTGCTGCAAGAAAATGCAAAGGTATTCATTATGGTTACAGAGGAACTAACAAGTTTGTAAGACTATAATTAACTTGAAGGAAGCTATATCTGAAGTCTAGAGTGATTACCCCTTTTCTTATTTAAAAAAAAAAATAAGATCTATAAATAAATGTTAAAACAAGCAACTTAATCTCCTATTTCTGTTTCTAAATAATGAATTATTTATCTTCAAATTTAAAACAAGGTAAACAAATCTGCTTAACCATCTTTTAGGTTTCTATCTGAAGACTACCTAAAGTTAGTCCGCTCCAGATGCACTTATCACCCCATTTAGTCATGGTCGACTATAAACCCCTCTCCCAGGTAACACGTGAAACTTAAGCCTGGGGCGTTAAGACTCCCAGCCGCAACCTCTTCGAGGTAGCTCGTAAAATGTCCCAATGACAGTTTTCATTTGACAAAAATTGTGCGCATCTTTGGGTTTTTTGTTACACCTTACAATGGGCCCTAACTTGGTCTTGGTCTTCTTTCCTTGCCTCGGTCTCTGGGCCTCTATATCCCGCCGAGTGCTGTGAAATTTTCCAACAATAACCCAACACAATTGTCCCGCTGAGCGGAGAAGACCGTGACGCTTGTCCCATGCTGTGATCGGTATGCCCAGGGCCTGGGCTCTCCTCCTGCTCACATTAATTTCTCATCATTTGGCCAGGCGGAGGGGGAACCAAGGTTCGAGACTACCAACTGCGTATTAATGGAAATGTTATAAGAGATTAGCAGGCACCGAGAACGAAGGAGAGATGCCCAAGAACACTGCGGACAATTGCAAATGTTTTTGTCTGCTTAATGCGAATTTTTATGCTCGGACCATATACAAACGCAATTTGCAGGAAGGGAAGGAAGGGAAAGGGATTTCGAAGTCGGTCTTGGAGTCGAACTCGGGCGTGATCTACCTAAAAACTCAACTCATTATGGTCAATAATCATTGGATATTTTTCGGGTTCGTAGTCTGGGAGATTGTGCAAGACTTTCTCAACAATATCGGGTAATCAATCTGAGGAGCTACCGCCTTTTGGGCAATTGTTTTCATCAATTGTTTCCCTATATGGGCCAGAAAATAAGGTTACATTGGGTAATCTTTCCCCAGGGAGACATGTAACAAAGGAGGGAAGATAGGGAACTGTACACCAACAGAAGATCGGATAACTATATCGGATAACAGGATGCAAGCAATGTTATAAAATAACAATAATAATAAAGACAAGCAAACAATATGTATTTATTTATTTGATTTAGGCCCATCAAATCAATTAAATAAATATATATTTCCAAGAAGTAATTAATAATTATGATTAAAATTATTTTTTCTTAATCATAAGATATTAAAAACTATGTTGAAAAATATATTTATGTGATGAAGATGATAATTTTGATAAATGATTGAAAGCCACATTGATGATATATCCATGAAATAAATATACATACATATGTGTAGATATATAATCTCTGTATTGGCCCTGTATATTGCCCACTTAAAATAGATTAATTTTTCTCTCAAGTGACCGGCACTCATAAATGCAATTTCTGTTGAACAAAAATCGGGGCAAAAAGGAGAAATCAAGCAGCAAGCTGAAGCCACTGAAGCGACAGCATTTTTAATTAAATAATTATTATAATTGTTGTTGTTGCTTAAGAAGATTTTCATTTTCAGTCGTATTTTCCATTTTCCTTTTATTTATATATTTTCGCACATTGCCATAAAAATTAAAAAACCTATATGCGAAAGAGAGACAGAGTGTGTGTGTTTAATTATGTCAAAATATAAGACCCACAAAGTAAACGAAATTTCCCAACAGCACATGAATGCGAGTCTGGGAAATTGCAGGGAGTGTGTGTATATTTGTGGGTGCATCACTGTGTGTGGGTAAGTGGGTGCAAGTGCGTTCGAAACTTTTGCGAAAATATTTTAAATTAAAATAAAAATGAGAAGAAAATGGTATTGGGTTGATGGGTGAGTCGACCCTAAGAGCGCTCTATAAAAAATTAAGTACTTTGGAGAGCATAGTTTCACAGAACATGGGGAAATAATTAAAGTTTAAGCTGATGTTTATTATTTTATATATATATTTGTTTAAAGCTTGTCATACGTGTTAAAATATTATATAAATATTTAAAGTTGGGTTTACCTTAACTTTGCTTTTAATCTTCTCTCTTTTTCGGCTTTCTCAAAATGTAAAGAGTATTACACGAAGTTCCAAGCCATGGCCAAAAAAAAAATACTCTCTATACCCCTCGTCCTGCTTCCATTGGGTAAATAAATGTGTGTAAATCTGCTGCAAAGACCGCATCTCCCATGTTCCACCTGCTCCTCCTTCCAGCTCCAGGGACCAGAGGCTGCTGGCAAGTTGCAACCTCAACGACTGACAAACAGAAATCGGAAAACAGCGTCGGACACGCCGAGGAATCATGTTCAACTCCTGGCCAGATGGACGCATCCTGCTCCAAACACGGCAACCGGCGTGCAATAATGCTAAATTGTTTTTCAATTATTTTATAGGTTATGGTAATATTTATTTTAATTAAAAACAAATACGCAGAGCAGTGGCAGACATGAACACCGTTGCCTCAGGCATTGGCAATTTCTGAGCTTTTATTTTCAGCCATTTTTTTGGGGTGAATTTTACTATATATGGATTCGTATAGCCGAAGGTGGCAAAAAAATAGATTCATTTGCAACATTTAAGGGTTACAAATAAATAAAGGAAAAAAATTTTAAAAAACAGTTGATGTTTTTTGTAACGAAACTTTATCAGCTACAAACAGAATCCGTTAAATGGGTTACTTTGTTTTTAATGGAAATGCAGTTAATTTAAGTTTAAACTTATTTGAGAGAAGTAAATCAGTGCGAACATTTTTAATAAAAAAGCCTTAAAGCCCATAGATTATTTTCCAAGATTTTTAAATCTCGTTTAAACCACTGTAATAATCCTTAATTACTCCGCTAATCACAAATATATATTTCGAAACACTGTTCGCAAAAACAAAAACGGCAGGAAAATCAATGATTTGAATAGAAATGTTCGACTTATTTTCCAGCATTTTCCGCTTAGGTAAACATTCAGTTTTTAAACCGCACAATTTGCGGTCTCTGGTCAATCAACGTATCAGAGTTGGACCGACAGCTTTCCGATTTTGAATGGAAATTCAAAACAAGGTCTGAGCCAGTTCACGAAATTTTAGTTTTTCGTGAACTCTGAAAAACCCAATACACTCACTTACTCATACGAATTATCATAAAGAACATACATAATTTTCCGGCATTTGAGTGGGGATACGAATGCGGAAATTTCAACAAACATGCGCGCCAGCCTGCAGCAGTATCCAGATCTCGTCCAGAGCCGCACCCTCGAACCCTCCATGTGCCCCCGTCCCAGGAACTACTACATAGTTCCCTACTGGCGTGTGTTGGCGGCATTAGGAGAAGTTGCAATTAAAACTCATTTTCGTTGAAAACGCAATTTTCCAGCGTGAATTCCATTTGGCGAACAAAGTTTTCCACCGAACTGATGATAAACTGAAATGAATTTTAAACAGTATTCATTGAGGCATTATCTCGGGAATAGCAACCAGGATAGTTGTAGAGTTTTGCCATTTACTTGGCTCAGGATAAGGTGAATACATAATTTAATAAAGGAGTTTCTTGAATATAATTGCGAAAATATAAAATATGCATTAGAACTTAGTTAATGAATTGTTTTTTGCTTAAGAAGTAAACTTATATTTATTGTAGACAATTTCCACCGATTTATATGATTTTAACTCTTTTTTCCGTTGGTAAATTATTTAAATAATGTTGTGCTACAAAATTAAAATTCCAAAAAGGCAAAACAATATGTTTATTATAATAATTCTCTTTTTAATGGTTAAATTATTCACTTTGCAACATTTTCACTTTGAAAATGATTCAAATTAAGCGTTGTCTTTTTGTCAATGAATAAGTTAACTTTTATTAAATTTATAAATCTGATTATTGAAAGCTGAAATTTATTTTGATTAAAATGTGTGCATATAAATGAGAAATTTATTAAAAGGCATATGCCTGTGTCTATTTTGTGCGCAAATTGTATTTAATAATGCTTAAAAGCTGTGGAAATTGTAGATAAACTCAAATCGAATTGGGGAGCACTGGTTAAGGCCTTTGAAAGCGTATTTACCTGCTTAGCATTTGGGTTTTGCACCAATTTAATGATGCACCATTGCGCTCCTTTGTGTGTGTTTTCCCCGGCACCTGCATGGATATCTGCTTATCAGTCGGAGGACGAGGCGACGTCTGCGAATGCGAATTCATCAAAATGGGTTTCAATAATACAAAATAGTTGGCCACACACTCGGGGCGATGACCTGGCATTAGGGACAGCCGCCCACGCCCCACCAGCTAGCCAAATTCAATTATGAGTGGACGCTATTCAGTCTGGTTGGCACCGGCACCGACACCGACACTCCCGCATGATTTTCGCCCCTTTTCATCCCAGTTTCAGCCATTTTCAGGCATTTTCCTGGTGCACTGTTGATTGACGACTGCATTTTAGGTAAAATGCCGTGCGAATTGTTTTGTTGTTATCTCGGCTGCCATCAAAGTGCAACATTGTTGCATGCAAACGCCCACCGACTGCTGTTGTGATGAGTTTTTAAATTTGTTATTAAACGTTTTTGGCCGATTTGAATTTAGATGAAAATTGCTATGCACGCGCTAGTTCCCGCTCTCTTTCTGTCTCCTTTTTGTGTTTTTTTTTTGTTGCCTGCCTCTGATTTTTCATTTCATGGTTGAAAGGGGGCCAGAGGCCGCCCCTTTCTGACGTTTCAAATTCTATAAATTTGCTATTTTGTTTGACCGTTGCACGCATATTGGCAAATTGAGTTTTGTGCGGCTCGAATGAACTGTGCTGCCTGGCGTCCAGTTCCCCAGTTTCCCCCATTTTTCATTTACCAAATTTTCCCCCCTTTTGCCGCTTGCGATTTGTTTGATTTTCTCAGTGCTCCTCTGTTTGGTGTAGTGTCCCTGTTTGGCCTTTGGCAAATATCATTAAAATATTGCTGAAACAGTTTCAGACGATTGTCGCGGTTGTTGATTGAATTCCTGAAATTGCCAGCGGTCTTGGTTTTGTGTTACTCGATTGTCTAGTGGACAAAAAAACTCTTTAAATATGAATTTATTGAATGCATGTCGAGGAGAAAAGTGAGATATAGGGTTGCTCCTTTTCTGAATTAAGTTAGAATACCCTAGCAAAATGAATTAAAATATGTATTCTAACCAAAGATAATAATAATATAGTCACACGATTTGGCTGCCCTATATTTTTATTTATTATTTACCCTAGCCTTAGATATATTTATACTAGTAACCGATATCTAGCTATCTAACCGATAAGCTCCCTTGCTGATAACTTCCAGCAACACAATGCTAATGATTGTATAGCCCCTTCTCCGACATAATCCAAACACCGATAAACACGATAAATACATTCCACCTGCCATCATTTAATCAGACCTTTAAACCTTCGAATAGACCAAGACCCTTTAATTATCTTTTCAAAATGCCCAACACTTTCCAGTTCGACAACAAAAAATTAATTGTTCGGCTAAGAATTCCGGCGAACCAAAGGCCAAAAGAGACCACAAGACGACTTTGACAAAAGCCGACCACCAATTTTTTAAAAAGTATTTAAAAATCAATAGAATCACATTTATTTAAGCCACCAAAGTCCCAATCGAAGCTTCATTATGTTGCCAAAAAGAAGAAAAAAAGAGTAAGGTGTACGGCAGAGAAAAGGTAAGGAACCGAGAAAAGAAACAGCGTGACAGATTATGCAAACTAATTACACAAAATTAGTTGAGATTTATGCCCCGAAAAAGTTCCAAAAGCCCCAAAAGAGGCTCGGATCCCTGGCCACATTTATTAATCAATTCCATTTTTGCCGCTCGGCGTGAGCTTGAGCTTGGGTTTGGGCCTGGAGTTCGAGTTCGAGTTCGAGAACCTGTTTGACAAATAGTGTGACATAATCGAATGCAAAGGAGAAGAAGGGTCAGGTCCCGGGCAGGTTTCCCTTTGGCTCTAACAAATTTGTATGATGTAGAGCTTAATTGGTGATTAACCACCTGTAGATCGGGCTGCATTTTCGCGGCGGGAGAAAGAATCGAGCGAGGAAAGTCGTGCCTGGCCAGGCCCCAAATGAAGACGATGGCGTGTCTCTGTCGCTGGATCTTAGGAACTCTGGAGCCCCAAAACCCATTCTCTTCGAAAGCAAATGTCACTGCCGGACTAGTTCTCCACAGACCAAGATTTATGGGTTACAAGTCCCGGCTAGAAGTGGCCCGTTGTCGCTGTCAGCGACGGCGGCGAAGAAGAAGGGGGGACTTTTCCATGGAAATTGCTGCACTTCGTCTTGCGACGCTTTGGGAAAATAATTCATTTCGATTTGTCAATGAAGCGCTTAGATTATCTCTCTATTAATTATCGTTTATGGTTTGTTTGTTCGTTAGTTCGTTTCGGGGCTCGGCCTTATCGCGTTTGGGGGCGTCAAAGAACACGCTCTCCCCCGAGAAAGGTTCCCATGAACCCAACGCTGCAGCCGACACCAAGATAAGGGCCACAGTTTGCTCAAACTCACCTGGCCTGGCCCCAAATAAAAGCCAATTGCCCGGGCCAAATATTGTGGTCCAATCCCAATTGAGATCCATCTCAGTGCACATCCCGGCCTCCACCATTAGGATGCTAATATAAACATGAAAACTGAAACTTATTACAAAACCCATTAGTTCCTCTGGTTTACTTTTTCTGTCCTCGACTAGTTTGCTCGGATCGTTGGTTGATTGCCTCCCGAAACATTTATAACGTTTTCGAGTGTCTTTCCACATTTGCTGTACTCTACAAGAGGAGAGGATGCTTTGATTTTTTTTTATAGAGTTGGTAAAAAAAGAGTTTTAAATTGTATTAGCAATTTATATTCTTTCTATATTTATTATATAATTGGTAAGAAATATGAAACAATATTAATTAGTTTTCAGAGAAGATTCCCGGATATATTTTCAACATAAAAAGAAATTTTAAAAATGTAAAACACAACGAAAAATCTGCTAACTCACCTCAATACGATTTTTGATGATACATAATTTATAAATCATTTACATAATAAATATTCTGCAGTAGTTTTAGTATAATAAAATCCTAAGCAAGACAACAACTACAATTCCCTTTCAAAACACAAGAATCTAACTCAATCCGTAACTATATTCTTAAAGAGTATTCCCAATTCCCCTTTTCTTTACTTTTCTATAAACATTTTCCTTTCGTAGATTTCTTTTTCGGTTGCGGTTGCATGTGAACCGATGCCCGTTGGCGCTTTTCCTGGGTTTTCTTTCGCTATCCAACGACCAATCAATGCCAAAACTGATGATGTTAATCTGACTGGCCCTTCTCCTTGTGCCACAGCTACTGCCACTGCCACGCCCCCATTTGTGGCAATGCCCATTTACCCTTAAGTTAAAATTCATTTGAATATACAACATCCTATTTCAATTTAAATTCAAATCCGCAAACATTTGCCACGAACATTGCCAAGTCCAGGGAAAACTGACATGAGCCACGCCCCCCTGCAGGCGATGGTTGGGACATAGCCGTGCATATCAAGAGTTGCCATCGCCATCCTCCTTGCTCCATGTACCATGGCCCCATCTGCCGCCCTCCAACCGGCAGCTCCTGGTGCTGCAGCTTCACATTCAGATCCAGATCCAGCTACAGCTCCTCTCGTGGACCTTGTCGTCGTCGTTGTCGTGGACGCTGGCAAATGCCACTTACTCCAAAGTGCCGCAGCGATTAACATCTACGACCTGATGGGGCGAGGAGAAAGGAGCTGGGAGGGAAGCGGCAGAAGCAGCTGGAGCAGGAGCGGTGGCTGGGTGCTCCACATGACCAGGCCACCTACCGTTATGTATCTCTGCGATTCGTTCTGCCACTTTGTAGTGTATCTCTTGCATATCGCTGGCCATGTATCTTCGAGTATGAGTATCTGCGACACCGAAACTGCAAAACCAATTTAAAAAACGTTCTGCTCAACATTCCGCAGATAGTTATACACACATCAAATGGAAATCTGCTCGTGAGTGAAAAATATACATTTCTTTTTTTGCATTTAATTAAATGTTTTTACATTTTCCATCGATTTTCCTTTTTACGCCACGTTTGATAACGAGTTTATGGTGGGGTGGTGGAATGGTTGAATTTTATATTTTAGAAAAGTTTGTCGATTTGATTGAGTTGTGTGGCGCGAATGTGGCAAGTTTGAGGTCAACTCCGTAGCCTGCAATGACAGAGGTCAGCAAAAAAAGAGGATAGGATTTGAAAATGTGAGATTGGATGGGTTTGCACATTCTGCGATTGAGTGGAAAAGAAACAATTTTATTGTAAATGTTTTGCTTAATTTAGGTACTTTCCTATGCATTTCTATTATACTGTTTTTGAAAATAAATAAACTCATAAATGTTTCCTTTTGGAAGTTAGTTATAAAGTTTTTTTCCAATAAGCCCCATCGATTTTGCGACTCTCGAAGACTTTCCTGTATTTTTATAGGCAAAAACCCATCTGCTCTCTTTATTTGGTGGCCTCGCCAAGCTCTTAATATTTGGACTGACATTAATGCCAATATTTGCCCTGACTTGGCCATAAATCTTAAACGACCTGCAATAAATTAAATTAAATTACATTTTATATAGATTTTTTCCAGACCATCCTCGAAGACAATGTGAAGCAGGGGAAATAAAAACAATAAATACATATATATATATATATATATATATGGACGAAAGCTTATCACGATCGGGGGACAAAAGGCACAGAGATTTCCTCCGCGGCTTCGCTTATAAATTATTTAAATGGAAAGAAAAATAAAGCATCGACCTGGTCTGGAGATCGCGACTGGACGCGGTCTGTTTGCAAATGCGGCCGAGTAGGAAATGTCATGAAAATGCAGTCCCATCGATGCCCGATGCTGGCGAGGTAGTAAAACACAAATTCACAAATCGAACATGAACAAAGCAAGAAATGATAAGATCACGATTGTTCCTTCTCTCTTCGTCCGGAGGAAAGTAGCAGGTACCCAGGCTGCACTGGTGCACTGCATCTTGTCCAGAAGACCGGCCTCGGCATTTAATTGCGAGCCACGTTCTGCACGAGCGAGGGGCGATGGGCGAGGGCGAGGGGTTCTGGCCATCTCTTGAATCTTGGAGTGGACGGCAACTTGTGCCAGTTATGCGCACGTATGCAAAGGAAAACTTTATCTGACAGATTTGCGTGATAAGCCGGCACAGCAAGAGAAAGAGAGCCCTGGTCCGGGGATCGATCTCTTCCTGGAGTGAAATATTGCCTTGGTCCATATCCCAGCTTCATCCAACTCCTTTCCAGTTATCTGCCCCTTCTCCTGCTGTTCCAGCAACTGCTGCTGCTGCTGCCAAAATATTCTGGCCAAATTGGCAGTCTAGAGGCTGCTGGCTGCTGGTGGTACACGCAAAGGGACGAACTTAGCTGGGACTTCGTTTTCATGTGGCCACCAATTGCTGGCACTGCAATTGCTTTTTGTGCCATTTAATGAGGTCAAAACTCGGACTCCTCGCTCCAAGCTGACCCGTCGTCCAGCGAGTGTGAGTAAATATATGCAGGCAGCTGGTCATGAGAAGTAGAAGTTGGCCAAATGCTGAGATGCAATTATGGTCAGTTGGCCTGAACTTTGATGGATGCGATCGTGTTTGAGTGACAGACAAATTTTTTGTTGGTAAGAAGAATAAGTAGATAAATCAAAGCCAAGTTGGATCTTTTTTTACCATTGAAAAACTAGTAAAAAAAGGGTATTAAATATTGAATGATATTTAGAATATAAATTATTCTAGTTCTTGGAGTATTTGTTAAATTTTTAATTAGTATTATTTGAGTATCTACTTTAGAAATATTTATATTCCTCTTTTAACCTTCCCAGAATTACTTCCTCCTTTTATTTTCTAAGCAATTTAGACCTTAAACTCCTTGATCCTCAATTGCGCCCTAGGCCTTGTTTAACTTGGAGGAACAATAAAAAAATAAAAGTTTTTCCCCCGTTCGATTCGTAATGGGGATCCATTACTTAATGCCAAAGCTCCTTTCCTCAGGAATTGGTGATAAGAAGAAAGTTTTCGACTTGGCTGGAAAATCTAGAATTTCTGTTTGGCTTCGCTTTTCTTTCCTTTCCTTTCCTTACATTTCCTTCTGCGCTGGCACACTTTCACCTAAAAGTTGACAAAAGTTCCTCGCCGAAATTGCAGTCGAAAGTGGAGGAGAGCGAAGGCAGCAAAGTGTGACAAAGTATCCCGTATAAGGAGCGGGAAGGGGAGGGGTACAAGGAGTGTGTAAATGTCTACTGAAGTGTAGAATTTGATTGCAGTTCGAGATGTCTTTATGTGCGAGCGAGAGTATATGATGGGCGTCTTTGGATGCGGAGCGATTGTCTTTTATGGCTTGGAAAATCAACTTTTGGCCAACAACGCTTCGATGCGTTTGATGCACAGGAAAGGGCAGCAGGGAGCTGCCTGGGCTTAAAGTCTGAGAGTCGTAAATTCACTTAAATTATGCGTAAAAGTCCAAGTTTTCTCTACAAGCAACAATCTGCTGACTCACTCGCTGGGGGGATAAGCCCAGAGCTCCACAGTTTCCAGCTCTCAGCTCCCAGCTTCCCCAAGTGACCCACATTTATGCGCTCGAATTGATTTCCTATGCTCGGCTTTGGCAATCAGCGCCGGCTAACACTCGCGGCGTATACGCAACGAGCTCAGTTTCAGCTTCTCCCCCAATGCCACCATTTTTATTTGCTGTAAATCTGTAACGAAGGCACGCACTATTTTCCGGTATATTTATGCTGTGTCGGCGGGAACACTTCTTAGAATCAGCAAGGATTCCTTATCGCCCCAGCCTGGGACCCTTTCGGTTTTGATAATTTAATGCCTGTTTGAGTTAAGACAGAGAGGAATGAATCCCTTTTCGGCCGGCATGATTCCTCATGAGTTGTTTTCTGCCGCTCGCCGCACACATAAACTACGATATTTAATTGGTTCGCAGCCTTTTGCCTAGACACGTCCTTTTCCCAGCTTTTTTGCATATTTAATGCAATTACCAAAAGGTTCTCCCACCGGAATTGGCTGCCCCCTCAGAAATTGATTTAGCTGACAGCTTGGACAGCATTCGAAATTGTGCAAGGACCAAAGGAAGGAATCAGCGGCGCAGCCATTGATAGGCCATAAACTGCGAGGTCGAAAGAGAGTGAAAGCCTTAAAATGCTAAAAAAAATTGGAAAACTTGTTCAGAGAACAAAAATAAAAGAGGGTTAAACTTTGAAATGTCAAAGTTTAAGAAAATTGGAAAAGAAATATGAAAAATATATACATATAAATATTTAGTTTACAATTTAATGTGATAAAAAGTATATTTGCAGCTACATTTATTTGATACTTTTAATTTTTTGTCTCTATATTTTTATGATATTTTCTAGTAAGAAAAACCTTTTAATACTTATATTAAACTTCCATCTATCATCTAGTATAACATTTTATTGCTGATCAACAATAAAAGTCATCAAGGTAAATTATTTGCCTGCGAAACTAATTTCCAACACTGACTCTAATCTCAATTCCAACTCCTAACTTTTATTTTATTTAAATCTGATGCTTTCACAGTATTTTCTCATTGCTTTTTACTGGCAATGATAAACAAATTGGAACTCCGCCGAAGCCCCTCCAACTTTCCGCTGCTCGTCAGCCCATAAGTTTATGTGTTGCCGCGAAATCTCAAAACAATCAAAGTCCCGGGGAAAAAACGGGGCAGTAGGGGTGCTCCAGGGGGGAGGAGTGTGCCAGAGGTGTGGGAAAAAAGGGAGCAAACTCAAATAATATCCAGCTCCTGCCGCTGTGTTTCACTTCGCGTGGGCGTTGATGTTTGCTCTCCGAAAACAACAACAACAACAACAGGAGAGCGGCAACGTTGGCGGTGGCGGCGGCGCAACTTCAACTTTAGTGCGAAAACTTTTGCCACTTAACTTTTGTGAATGCATCAGCTTCCGAAGGGGAAAGAGCTCTCAGCTCGGTGGCCAATCCCCAGATTCTGCTGGCACTGGCAAAGCAATTAAAATTATTGCTGGGCGCAAAAAGTAATATTTTTCAAGTGCTAAATAAACACACTATAAAAATGCCAAATGCCCCTCGTGGCGCCGCCTCACTAACCCCACAATCCCACACACATAGGACGAAAAAGGTTGATTCTGTGATATTTTGCAAGATTTATTTACATATGCCAAGACGCGCTGCCACGAAGAACTTTTTCTTTATCCAGAAAATAATAAAGGGGGTGCGAAGCCCAGGAAAAACTCTCTGGAAGTTCCCTCGAGAAGTTTCAGGAAGCTTGCGAAACCTGATTTCCATCAAGATTTCAAGAGATGATAAAGACATTAAATAAGATGAACATTACTTCAGTTACAGAGCTATTTTAAAATTACAAAGACTCCTTATAAAAATAATAAAATAATAAAAAAGAAAGTCACAGACTAATAAATATAAGAAATCAATCTCATATTTATATAAATAAAATTTCTGGCAATAAATATCAGAGTAGATTCCTAATAAATATTAAACTCTGAGTATTCAAAGTGTTTTCCAAAATCACCTTAACAAAACAACGCAACCAATTATGAATAAATAATTCAGACCATTACTAAGGTATTTTTCACCACAAGTACAGACAAATATTTAAATGATTTCATTAATTCCATTTATTTGCAAGCCCTCGAATGTGCATACACACATATGAGTGTGTGTGTATATACTTAACAAACCGAACAAGCAATATGAAATAAACTTGCAACTTGCAAAGACACACATAATAATAAATTGAAAACCGAAATCGATTTAGTTGTAACCAGGTTTATGGTCATAGAAACTTAAACGGAACCCGAAGGGGAAAGAGCAAAGTTCCTGGCCAAGTTGACCATAAAATTGCACACAAATTGCATCAAATATTTAGTTGGCCAGGCCGGCACAGACAAATAGCAAATACTAGGAGAGCAGAGGCCGAACATACATACCTGGGCCAATAAATAAACAGCAAATATTTTATGCAAATTTTCAATTTAACACAGCATTAAATGCACGCACTCACGCCGACACACCGACTCCTTCGGAGATCAATGTAAATTCCCTTGGCAGGACAAACAACACCTGTGTGCGAGTGTGTGTGGGTGTGTGTGGCTTAAAATGCCCATAAACCGCATGCGATTCCCCGGAATGCTGCAACATTTTGTGGTAATTTTCATAATTTACACAGATACGAGCAGCGCACACCTTAATGTTATTTGACTGCGGGGAATCCCCGGACACAATATTGAGTTGGAAACCATTTGGGCGTAATTTGTTTGTCCACCCGACCGAACCGACCGAACTGGCACTTGATAGGCGTGAAAATCAATGTATTGATAAGATATTTTCACCGATTATTTGACAAATTGCCAAGGAGCTTACAAATAATAGGGCTTCTTTCCCTTTTACACTACGGGCAATTTCCATAAATCATCAAAGGCAGAGATAGAGTGTGTGGTACAGTTTTGACACAGGTCAACTATGATTTATCAAAGTGCCAAAGTGTTTGATTGCCTTTGAGTCGGAAAAGTTTTGCCAGGGCTCATAATGTAAACTCCAGAGAATGTACTTATTTACTTTGGCCCACTCATTAACTGTTGAGGCGCTCGAAAGGAGCTCGGGTGGAGCAAGTGAAAACTTTGCCCTGATTCCAATAAACTTTGGCTGCAAAGTTCATTACCAAAAGTGTATCTTGTAGCATCTTCGGCTCATTTTCCACTCATTTTGCCATATTTACGCAAGGTGACAGGCTCATGATTAATACGGAAGACCCGCCGCCACCATCTCCTTTGGGTCTTTTTCGAATGGAGGCGCAGTCAAAAGGTCTCTGGCATGTCATTAACCCACCCTTGAAGCTCCACCATGCCCGCATGAAAGTTTTCCAAATGCAAAGAGATGTGAAATGAAACTTTTGCTTTACTTTCCAAAAATTGACATTGACCAGCTTCTTCTTTTTTGGTAGATTGTAATTTAAGATTTGGCCCTGGTAAAACCTAAAACACGACTAGTTTATGCTCTTAATACGATAAGGAAATATATTAAAATATAATATAGCTTTGCTGTAGATATATTTTAAGTTGTTAAATGACAAGCATTAAAATTTAATTATATTTTCAGGTTACCTAAATCTCCGGTTACAGGCTCATTGCCACTTTATTATAATTAAGAACTATAAGGTTTTATTACCTTTAGTAAACACTCTTCCTATCAGTTTGTAAAGTCCCAAACCATCCTTCATTTTCAGTACATTAAAATCCTCCCATTCCTTAATTTTATAGAGCACTGATGACCGTAGTAAAATCCTTAAAACCCTTCTCCCAACCTCAAAAGTTTCCCGATGTTGGTCACTTTGACAGGCACTGAAAAAGGGAAGCTTGGAAAATGCTTTACTTTCGCCCCTATCGATTGACCGACTTAAGTAAATACCCTAATTTAAACCGCATGATTGATTGCTGCCGAACAAAGGGACGTGTGGGCAGGCGGAAGACATCCTTCAATATAAGCCAGACCGGAAGCCATGGCCTCCTCTTCACTGGCGTCAAAGTTGTCGCCTAGCCTCGATGTCCGTTGGATTTTGGATATTTTTCGGAATGGGGGTCGGAAGTAGTGGGTTAAGCTTTCGGGGTTAAGGGAAGGGCTAGATGATGGGACTGGCAAGTCATCACGGACATTGCACTTTGGCTTTGACCATCAAGATTCTTGGGCGTTGCGGCTGGGAATCCTTTTTTGGCACAAGGACTCTCCAGGCGATTTGCTTGTTTCCTGCCCTCAGCTCATTTATAAAGTCCTCGCCCTCCCATGGCCAGGCACTTTAAATCGAACAATGCCTTAGGGCCGACACATGCAGGATTCCGGCTCCCTATGCAGGAGGAACATGGCGCACACATGAAAAATGAATGGCGCCTAGACGCAGGATGCGGACGCCTTTATGGTAATCCAAGATGATGCCCCTTTTTGCGGTTGACATGATTCACTTGGGCGATAAACCAAAGATAGTAAAAAGTCAGTCAAAAGACCAACTAGTTTTCTGGAGGGACGTCAAAGCGAGGAGCAGGGACTTCGGGGCACAAAAAAGGACATTGGCGGCGACATTTTGGCAGCCCTTTTTGGCATATCATTTTGGCCATTTCTCGGCTGTCTGCCTTTCTTTTTAAAGTAATTTTCAACGTTTGAATAAACATTTCATTTAATTTGAGCGCAAACAAAGAATAATAAAATAAACAAACGGCATGGAGGGCACAAAGAGCCGCGGGAAAAGCTTCCAGGCTCGCGGTAGATTGGGAAAACAATTTTGCTGTCGGGCGCCGAAACTTTACGTAAACACGTAATGCTCTTTACGTTGTTGTAGAACGCAGCAGCAGACGCACGCAACGCGAGCATTTTTGTAATAAGAAATTCAATTTTCAGCAACATTAGAGGCAAAAGTTGACTCCACGGCAGGCTACGTGTGCAGCAGGGCGAGGGGAAAGGAAGCTAGTAGAGATGTACCCGCAGCATCCACAGAAATTACACAATTTGGCATTCTTCCTTTGTTTGTGTTTCCTATAGGATAAATTGCACCCTTTTCCGGGTTATTTTTTCCATTTGAAATTAAAACGCAAAGCGAATTTACTGCAGCCCTGTGCAGGTGCAGGTGAGTCCGCCTTCGTGCCACACGCTCATCGTATGCTAATTCTGAATTTCACCTGTTATTGATAAGCGGCAAGCACATTTGCCTATCGGCCAATGCGGCCTGTAGGGGTTTTGCCTAATTGTCAGCGCTTTCCTGGTTTTTTTGAATATAATTTTTAATAAAATTCACTTGCATGATGTTAGCCGGATAAGCATATTTGATGGCCTGTCTAGATTTGGTTTATTTCATAAAATAATGCTCATAAACAGACATGGAAGGATTTCAGCTTTTTCATATTTTTTCTTTATGTTTTTCAAGCTTTTAGGTTTGGGAAATTGTACAAGCTTTAATGAAATTCCAAGATGATAATTGTATTCAATGTACAATTTTATTTGTTATCTGTAATTTTTAACCATTTTTAAGCCAGTGATTTTACATTTATTTCCTTTTTTATGTACTTGTTGAAGATTTTATTTGAAGGTTTCTTTTACATGTAAAAATGTTGTAAATTTAAGTCTCAATCATATTAAGTTAAATGCGTTCCACCAACCGATTTAGTATTCCACCAATATCAAAGCTACTTTTATGGCAGGGCAATAGAGAACTCAATAAACTCAATGCATCTATTTTAGAACTTAAATTCCCTTCAAGGCTAACTGAAAAGTTTTCCAGGCTCTGTTTTACGACTCGGGAAATGGAGATGTGCTCTTACAGATTAACCTTCACTTTCGATTTGTCGGATTCTGGAATGATTTAATTCGTAGGAAATTCGTCGTTTCAACAATTTCCAAGGAAAGTGACAAAATATTTTAATTTATTATTCAACTAATCAAGTATTTATTACGGGGCCCCGAGGGTTGTGACTGACACCAGCAACAGCAACAGCTAGTCTAGGGCCCTCAGCCCTTTCACTTGGCACACACTTTTACTTATTACCATTTTCCCGCCGCCCCCAAGGGAAAGCAGCTCCGCCCAAATGGCAGGCCAGCACGTGACCCCCCGGCCCCAGTCGGTCTTGGGAGGGTTCCTGCCCCACTTGGACCATATCTTTTTCGGCTTATCTGCCGCAGCCTGTGACGTGTCCCGATGCCGTTAGCTGTGCGCGTGTCCCGTGTGTGTGTGTGTGCTCGGAGGGGTTTTCACCTGTCAACAATATTTCATGCCCACTGTGCATTGTGCATTAGAATGACGCCGCCAACAGCTGCCCGTTCTCGCTGCCATTCCCACTCTGGTTCCTGGTTTTCCCGAATTTCCTTCCCCTGCTCCCACTCTCCCTTTTAATAACCATCCCCTTTCGCCAAGGCGCCTGAAAAAGTCGATCAGGTGGAACGGCAGCGTGCAACATTTACGCTTTTCGCCTTGGCTTGGTCGGTTTGGGTTCTACGTTTGCAAAATTCCCTGTTTTTCCCCACTTGTGCCTCATTTGCCTTAGCTACCTGTATGTCAGTGGTGCCACTCATGAGTAAGTAGCAAAAACTGAATATGTATAATGGGATGCCAAAAAAATAGCTGGGGATTTGAAAGGATCCTAACTAGATGAATTACAAAATGTTACTTTGAAATATAAAACGTAATTTATTCTTTACCAATTTTTGAATATTTATTTTTATCTGCGAAGATTTTAATATTTATATATTCAAAACCTTCACATCCTTCGAACCCACATAATTTTAATTCCCTAAGAACCTTTTGATAATTAGTTAAACTTCAGGAAATATATTCCTGAACAACTGCACTTTAACATACATTTTTAAAAAAATTCAAAGACTTCTAGAATCATTAAACAAAATAATTAATTTATAATATATTTGTTAATTTATATATATATATTTAAAAATGATGAATCATAGATTATTACTTAGTAAACAGATCCAATAACAAAAATAAAATATAGACAAAAGCTTAAAAGTAGCATATTTATATAAATATTTCCCTCAATAACTTTATATATATAATAAATTAAATGTTATATTACAAATATATATAAAAATAGAGCCAAATTGATATCCTGAAACCCTGTCTAGTTGGCCAACACTGCCGCGGCACACATGTTTGTCCTGTGCCTAATTTCGGGTTGCGTGCACCATGCGTCGCCTCGCGTCACGTCGCCTGCGAGAGTTGCGTGCAGCAAAATAACTACTTCGTGTTGGGAGCTCTGCAGTCTGGTTGTTCCTGCTCCTGCTGCTGCCGCTTATCGAGGGCCCTGAAATTGCTATAGCAACAACAAGTTAAAAACGCAATTTTCGGCTTTCGCATTACGTTGTTTTAGCCCACGAACGGAAGGCGAAAGGCTCGCCCTTTGTTTTCGACTGTCCCTGAGCACAATGCGGGTAATTTCAATGGAAACAGATGGGGACTACGATAATTATATTTTCATAGATAATAAGCACATGCAAATATGAGACTGTTTTCGACATGAGTAAAAAAGAAAAACAATAAAATTTACTATATTTTCAAGTGGTTTCGATTGCTCGAACTTGAAAGTGTTTTAAAGAAAAAACTTGAGAGACTAAATGGTTTCTATTGCGTTTATTTCTGATCTTTAAATATTCAAAACCCGTAAACGAATTTATTGTGTTTTATTGATTTCAATTTCCTTAAACTATTTCCTCCGATTCTTTTAGATCATTTTATGAAAACTGTTTAAAATCAGTAAAGAGAATATTTTATAGTAAGTTGAAATAAATCCTAAGCTACAAGTAAAACAAAGAAATATCTCAAATATTTGGAAACATCTAAAGCTACAACTATAGCTAGCGTCTATGCAAACCATTTTTCGATATAGATGCAGACTGGTGACCAGAGACTCAACCCCTTCTACCTGTCACATAGTCAATAGCCCACCTGACTCGCATCGCTTTCACCCTATTTCAATTTAAAATTCATTGAAATTTCGATCGTTTCTGGCCCGCAGACATGCCAAACATGGAACACAAAAAGCTGCCTCGGGTTATTTATAGGATTTGTCTCACATACACAGAGAGAGGAAGACCGACAGACGCAGCAACAGCAGCAGCAACCAAAAAAATAAAAAGGAATCTCGCCGGCGCGTCATAGCCGTCACCCTGACGAAATCCCGGAACACAAAGAATGGGAGAGGGACAGGGTTGATTGCCTTTTACAGTTGCGACTCGCACCGCACCTTAACCACCCACCTCCCCGGCCAGCCTCTAGTCCTTTGTCGCATCGCATCAATTAAAGCATTACAATGTCATAATCAAAATGACAAATAGAATTACGCATGATGGGAAAGGCAGCAGCCGACGGAGCGGACCGAGCTAACTCCGATTGCGGTGGTTGATAGCCGGCAATCCGGTTCGTCCTGCAGGACCCATGGCTTTTGATTCCTTTCTGACGCTTTTTGTTTCGAGCGACACTTTTCCCAATTGGACCGGGAGTGCCAGACACCTATTCAAATTAATCCCCTGTAAGCCCGACAGCAGGAGCAGCAGCAGCAGCAACAGCAGCAGCATCCCCCACTGCCACTGGCTTGCAAGGTGCATTGGGATTCCCAATGGCATCGGATGAGATGGGGTGTCATCCATGGCTGCTGTTGGTCTTACCTTCCTACCGAATGTCAAAGAAAGAACGGTTATTATGGCGCATTATACCAATTGAGCATGGACTTTAAAAAGGCTTCTCAGCGATTACCAAACGTGGAGGATAATGGAAACAGACATGCCACCCTGATGCTGAGAAAGATATATATTTTATACCCTTTAAAAATTTATATATTATTGTTATATTTAATGGTTATTTCATTTATTTTTAGCATATTAAAACTTATTTTTATAGTATATGTAAATATATAAAATCTCAAGGTGCTATAAATAAAGAAAACAATTCCATTGCCACCGAAGGGGTGTAAATGGCTTTTCAACGATTTTCTTACCCAGAAGGCAATAAAGTGAACAAAAAATTACCAATTATTTCGAACAAGGAAAAAGGAAGCCCAATTTTTTACCCAAAAAGTTTTAATCACACTTTGGCACACGCTACACTCATTAAATTTTCCCCATCCTCTGAAAACTCGGTCTCCTTGGCTGTTTTCTTAATTTGCGTACAAATTATTTGTCAGAGGGTACAAAGGCGGCCAAAAGCACAGCTGTGCCAAAAAGTTAAGCAACCGAAAACTCACATCACAGGGAAAATTCTTTCCACTTTGACATTTCCTTGGGCTTATTCAATTACTTTGTTTTTCCCTTATCTTTTTGGGATATCCCTCGCCGGGATCTGTTATGATTGAATGTTGGCATATAGAATTGGGCCAGCTTAGGGCATTTTCTTTTCTTGTTTTCTTATATTTTTATATATATATTTTTTGGGCGAGAAACTTTGTTTGGCAATTTCGTAATGTTAAATTGAAAAATTTTCGAGGGATTATTGAAGTTATTATGGAAACAATGGGCTATAAATAACGACTCGAGGAGTTCTCACACTTAACTTTAGATTTTTTATAAGAAAGAGAATATTTTTCTTAGTGCTTATTAAAGTGTGGAGAAATATATTTTTTTTAGAGACATGTTTAAGCCTTTATTTGGTATTAAACCATATTTATAGTTCGATTTTTAAGGTAATTTTTCATCCAATTTACAGACAGGCCTTTCCAAATTCGAATTTCTCGTCCAAAGGACACAAGTTCACCTCTTCTCAGTCAAATTATGTCAAAAATGAAGCATTTTCCTCACCCACGACAGACCGACACACCGACTGACTGACAGCTGACCCTCACACACACTCACTACCAAAAGAAGTGTTTCCGGCGGTGAAAAAAGGCGAAACGATACAGAAAACCAAAATTTGTGTATAAATATTTAGCTGTAAGCTATTTGCACTTCATGCTTGACATGCCACAACAACAGCAGCCGCAATCTACTTTTAAAATATGTTAATGCCCATTTTACCTAACCGAAGCGACGGCGAGGGCTTTTATGCTGGCCAAAAAATACCTAAGCTAAAATATTTCTAAGCTCGGTTGATTTTTGTTGTTTCGCCCGCTTTGCACCGAAATAGTTTGGGCAACAGAGCGCAGGAAAAAAATTGTTTTCAGAAAATAAATCAAATTGCTTATCAAAGAGATGATTTAGTGGTTGCCACAGGGGCTGGGCGATGGTGGGGTTGACTTTGGGGTTGCTGCTCAACGTGGCTCAACTTTAATAATTGCTCAAGTTGTGGCCTTTTGTGGTCCCAAGCCATAAGTCAATAAAACGGCAAAGAAGCCCGGCCCAAGTTTGAGGTGCTCTCAAGAGCAGCGGCCCCTCTCCCCGAATCCCAGCCTTAGCCACAGCTTCCTGCTCCTGCTTCGGCTTCCAGGTGGAACGCATCATATTATTATTATCTCTTGTGAGAATTTACGAGATCAAAAATTAAAATGCCCTCCGGCGGCAGCGAGTAGAAGAAGTGCTCAAGAAATTGTTGCAGAAAATAATTTTATGGCTGGCCAAGGGTTGGCTCCTATTAGGGGTTGGGGGCCAAAGTAATCTATAACCGCATCGGACGGGGCAGGCGGGGCAGAGGTGGCATCCTACATCCCTGCGGGCTTTTGCACGCTTCAACTGGCAAATTGTCCATTTATTATGCGGCAACGCCTCCTGCACTCTCCGCTCGGTAAAAATGAAGTGCCTGCCACCCCCGAAAAAGTGGGAAGGCATTAAGACAAGCTGTCGGTCCTGCGGCTGGGGTTGGGATGCACTTAAGGTGCAGCATTAGCCGCACTCTGAACGGAAGTGGCACAATTAGAAGAGCCGGTCAAAGTTTCGGCTTTGGCCCCTTCGATGCATATTAAAAGAACGAGGAGTCCTTCCGCAGAGTAACTTCTCCTGGCTTGTCTGCGAAATATCAGCAGGAGCAGCAGCTCTGTCGATATGCATAAAAAGCTGTTGCCTGCCATTACACAAGATATTAGTTGGGACAGGTCAAGGATGAAGGGGTGTATGGCAGCTACAGTGAAAAATCCTTCCTGGACATTGAAAAATTAGAAATATTCCACCTGACAGGTGGGTGGAAAGAAGGTCAGCTGTTTTGCATTAAGTCGGAATTACGCTGGCAACAATTTTCTGCTGTTTTGCTACGCTTTTTTCCCCCCTCCTGTTTTCATATTGAGCAGATGGTTTTTCGGGATAAGTTATAGTAGACACCGGAAACGAGGTCAAAGCAAACCGGATGTAAAAGAAAATTGAAGAGTTTGAAGGAACTTATAGCCAAATTCAATATTAAACTAAAGAGAGACAAAATATATTTAGAATCAAAATGCCCTGCTTGGCCAGAAAACAATTCATTTATTAAGTAATGCCCGAAAAAAAGGGATACGGCGGCGAAGGCTGCTTAAAATGTATATATGCCTGGGGATTGGACCGTGGCCATTACGAGGAATGCCAAATGGTTGCCTGCTCCACTGCTGGCGACTGGCGGCGATGTCCAGTTAACGCTTCAATGGTGGCAAATGGCTAAATTCAAGCGCATAAAGTGAATTGTTTTATGCGCCCAACGGAGGTCCTTCGCTGCCTCTGCCGCTTTTTCCTTTTTTGAAAAACGAGTTAAACACGTGTCGCAAATGGGTAGGGTTTCCCCCTCAATCCATCCTGGTGCGTGGCGCCTGCTTTTTCGGCCAGGGTAATCGAAGAGAATGCAGGATCTTTGCCGGAGAGCTTGATGGCCACCCGGGCTTCATAGATTATGGATGAGTTCCATAATGAGCCAATTTATACAAGTGTTCCACATGTGCGTGGGCTTCTGGACTCTGTGTTGGTATGAGTCTAAGGTGGCTGTGTGTGCGTGCGGCTAGGGTCGCCACCGCATTGGTCCTCATCAAGGATTCCAGCAGGAGTGTCCAAAGTACTTAGCCATGGATCTCTCTTTAGTTTTACTCTATGAAAGCAGCTTTTTCGGGGAGTCATAAATATTATTAAACAATTATAGAAAGTTATATTTATTAGCTATAGTTTATAATGCATCTATCATATTCAAATTTATAAAATATTTAACTAAGAAAGTTCTGTGATAGAAGTTTTCTTTGAATCTCTATACTTAGATAATTCCAGTTAACCCACGAAAGGGTATCCAAACCTTTAATCCCCACAGCTAACCTTCATTTCTTTAGTATATTTTCTTTATTTTTTTTTGTTTTGGGTAGCAAAGGGGCCTTGTGGGGTAATGATATATGATACCCCCAAGAAGCTGCTGGCCAAAATGCCATTTGTTTAAACCAAACCGAGCGAAGCAGCAACAGCAAAGGAGTTTCGAGTCCTCAGCCACTTCACAGCTTCCATTTGAATGCGCACATGTCGGTGCGAGTGAGCAACACATGGCTCCAAGTGCCCAAGTGTCCCGGTATCTACAGATCCAGGGGATGCAGGGATTCAAGGATCCAGGGGTTCGACAGCAGCAGGCATCATGGGCTTCGTCTGGTGCGGACAGCAGCTGTTGCCGCCGCTGCCCGAAACTGTACGTCCTGCTTGGGTGCACGCGTCAGGTGACAAGATGGAGCTTTCTTTTGCTCCTGTTTTTTCCTCTGGCCCCCCCCGCCTGTTGACAAAGACACCGGCAGCTGTTGCTCCTGCCGATTTCTTGGGACTAAGCCATTGGTCTGGGCAGTAAACAAGTCAAGTTAACTCAGGCTGAAACTGATATTGGCATAAAAAAAAAAGAAAGAAACACACTTGTTGCAGGGAGTCTGTTTGGTGGAGATTATAGAGGTTGAAAGTTAATTGTTCTGAAAATTGGATAGATATTTAAGAACTTTATAAATTTTAAGTTATACTCGAAAGTTCGCTTCCTTATTTAGTTAATTATTCTCTTCTTTCCTTGAATATCTTCCTGTTCCTTTGAAACTTAAGACGAGCTCACTTTCTACACCCTTTTGCCAGTTCCACTTTTGTTTTCACGGCTTCGCTGTAAGAGTTACCTGCGTATTCAGCTTTTTGCCAGGCTAATTTTACGGTAATTTTCCGAAGCATAGAAGCCAATTATTCACCTGTGTGCCGTGCTGTGGGAGCTGTTTAAATTGAAAGGATTACTCACGCTCCACTGGAGCTCAGACACATCCAATTCGGTTTGTGGGGATCCGGGGATCCAGCGAGTGCCATGTCCTCTCTACCTCCCTCCCAAATCCACCCTCTGTAGCCATTTCATTTACACATTCATTTTGGTATTGGCATTTTTTCATTACGCTGACATTGAACGCTGAGCCAGAGGAGGAAGTGGAGAGCGAGGCGAAGTGAAGTGCCCAGGTAACGGCGTCAGTCAGAGAGCAATTGAAGCGATTTATTGGTGTCATATGACAAGCATCGAGGTCGCCCCACGGACCACCTCTCTGCCACCTACCCCCGCCACTCTCTCTGTCTCTTTTTCTGGCCCTGGAATTACCCTTGCTACTTGCGTAATAAAAAGTTCAAACATTAAAAGCTGACGATGCTGTGGATGCTGCACCACCTTTCGAACCCGCCTCGAGTCCTGCTCCATCTTCCGCCGCCATCGCAAGTTTCAAGTGTCATCGCTGCCATGAGCACTTGGAGAAAAATTTATATAAATTTGAATAGAAATCAATCAACATTAGGAAAAAATATTTATCTGTTAAGATTTAATTTTTTTTTTCAGATTTACGAAATAAACCTTATATTGAGCTCTAAGAAAGATCTCAAGACCTGCAGGCTGAAGTTTCCTTGAAGCTTTGATGAAATTTAAATACCAATAAACTTTTCCCTATTTTCCTCTCTGCCTGCCTTGGAGCGAGTACCTTCTTGCTCCTCTTCTCCCCAATTTGGCCATCTTCCATCCTTCTTTGTGTGGCAATCAAACAGACGAGGAGGCCCGGAGGCAGGGGCGGAGACAGCCTGTGGCCAACGTTTAAACATATTGAATTACTTTAACAAAAAACAGGAAAAAAAAAGCGACAGGGTGGCAGACCTTCGTCGCAATTTGTTAATTTCTTGTCAACACGAGCCGTAGGACGACTAATTGGCTCGAACGCCCCCGCAGCCCGGGCCAGAGTCCCTGCTCCCATCAGGCTTACCCCTTAAATCACTTGGCCATATTTAGCCTCTTGCCACTTTTAATATTTTCATTTAACGTCATTTACTTTTCCTCGTTTTTTTTTTATCATTCTTCATTAAACTTTGCGGCGACTGTTCTGCCCGCCTTCCGTCGTCCGCTTTCTTTTGTTTGTGCATTGATTTATTGGTATCGCCTCCCAATCGACATTAATTTTTCATCGATACATTTTTTCGCATTTTCCTCGGCTCTCTGTTTGTCGGGGAATAATTAAATTTTCGCATAAATTCATCATCATCGGATGGGTCGTGTGGGTTGACGATTTTAATTTCCTTTGACATGGCCCCAAACACATATCATATACATACAGAGGAGGTAATGCCGAGGGGCTTTATAATTTGGATGGTTTGACAGACATTTAAGATCGAAAATGAATCGAATTACACAATGAAATCATCAAGCAATTTGCTTGAAGGCTTTGGTAAGCTAAATTATCCTTTAATGTGGGATTATCCTGAAATCAAAATCAATATATAAATTTCATCTTATACTCAATTTTGAAACATTCTTTCTTTTAAATAAGACATTAAAATGATTGATGTTCTTTTAAAAATCTCAATAAAATAAAGTAAATAAATAAACCTGAACCTCTGATCGATTTCTCTCTCCCCAAAACCCGCACCAAAATCCCATCATCTGTAAAGCCAAATCCGTTGACATTTCCAACTTAATCACTTTATTTTCTCTTTCAACTTCACCTGGTACTCACTAATTGATTTCCTGTCTCGAAGACATATCCGTTGAAGTTTTTCCACTCCACTCAACCCACTCGCCGGCGCTCGACAAATGTTTCATAAATATTTCAAAGAGCTATTAACGCTCACGGATGCTCCACAAAAGCTGGAGACAGCAGCACAGATCCCAGACCAACTAATGAGCTGTGACATAAAAAAAACGAAGGTTTTGCTGGGAAATCAAAAAAAATATATGTATGGAGAAATAAAGATGATGAAGAAGTTGTGTTTAACGACAAACCTCGACAAAACCTCAGTTGCATCCCGCCCTCAGCTGCTGCGAAGAGTTTGATAGATCTATTTGTAGTTCCCCATTTTGTAATGCCCTCGGTCTCCATCTACCGACAGCCTGTTAAATGCGACAACTTAAAATCCCATTTGATGCACTCTTTTATAGCTGCCAGACCCGCAGAAGTTCCAAGTCGCAGAGTCAGACTCATAGTCGGAGTCCCCATTTCAATCTCCATAAACTTGACGAAAATCCCCGACCGAGAAACGAAAAATTATGTTCCCTTAATGGAGCGAATGTTTCCTTTTATGGCTCCTTATACACAAAATGTAAACTACTTAAGCGTCAGACTTGCAGCATGTGTGCGTGTGTGAGTACAAAGGGGGGTGGGGGATGGTACTGCCAGTGGGGGAGTTTCTAGCCCCCCTCTTGTCGCCCGGGGGCATGGCCAGAACAGGCGCGCCCTGTTCTCATTATGTTGCATGTGACACTGTTAATGATTATATGAATGACGCCGCCGCCCCCACACCCTTGCCTCGAAAATCGTGCTTCATGTTCAGTTGTTCAGTTCCTCGCTCATTTCCCGAACGCCGGCTGACTTACCATTTTCCTCACTCCCCACTTTCCCATTTTCGAGACACATATACAGAGCGCAGCGAAACTCCCCGCGTGACGTGAAAATCTTTGCGACAAATGTTTTGGTTCCCACTTGCTGGAAATCCCCGCCGGCTATGTGTTTCCTTTGCTTTCTTTCCGCACTCTGGCAACTAGAGTCTAGTTGAATGTTTCATTATAAATACATAAAAATCGACAGGGACGACCAGACTTGCCCTAACTTGGCTATGGATACAATGGATACAAGCATTATGAGGCAGCAGACGAGGCTATGGAGAGTGTATAGGAAGTTCATTTTCTTTGTATATAATTAATACAGGAAATATTTATAAATAATTAATAATTTATTCTCTTAGGATGAAAACTAATGAAGTGTGTTCTAATTACCTCATTTTATATTTCGAAATTTTTAGACCGACCCCTCCGGGCCTCTGAAATCCTGTCCATGTCTTGTGTTAACTGCTCAAAACTCCTGTTGCAGAGTGTGAATCGATTGTTGGCTACATCCTCTCCTTCCGCCCTTCGTCTATCAGTTCGTCAGTCTGTCATTTGCTTAACAACAACAGCAGTTCTCCGCACATAAGTAGAAACAAACTAAACTAATTGCCAGTTTGTCTCGCCCACAAAGGTGGGAGAGCTTTAGGAGGAGGAGGAGGAGCAGTATAGACGACGGCGAAGTCTTGGCCAAGTTAACCGCAGCAGAAACTGAAAGGCAGTAACAACCACGTTACGACTTCGACACAAACGCTGTGGGAAAAGTTTACAGTTGTTCCAAGCCCGCCAGTCCATGGCCCGCACATCTTGATTGGGTTTTAATTCAGTGCTTTAGAGCACAAACGCTAATTTAAAGGGTCGCCCCAAAGAAGTACGGTTAACTTCTAACTTTTAATTTCCATGTTCGATCCGGGATTGCCCGATGATTGGTTGCAGCAGGTCGGCAATGTTTAAATACTTTATGACTTGGGCCTGGGATTCCTTAATGACGGATATGCATACATACTATCCTGTCGGCAATTGTTGAATGTCCTGTAATCTATAGCCTTTGAATAAATAAAATGATTCGCGCGAATTCCCAATGGCTAGGTAAAAAGAACTTCCTGTTTGTAAAAAAATAAAAGGGGAATTCAGTACTGATTTTAAATAAATAATTAGTTGGGATAGCTCGTTAAACACAGAAAATATTATTAATAGAAATACTTGTTTATTTTAAATACAGAATATATTATATCAACATCATATTTTAATAGCATTTTAATTTTGATTACAATAATTATTTGTGTACTCGCCTATAAGAAACCTAGTTTAAGTGAGCATTAATCCTACCAATATAAATCCTTTGATTAAGGGTTTAAAGGGAGGGACTTAAGCTTTGACTGCCCACACCACAGCTTTCAAGGCCCCATCATGATGAAATCCACACATCCTGTCAGGCACTTTGAACATTATAATTCGGAGACTCGCTCGTATGCTTATTCCCTTTGCCGTTAAAAGCGGCTCACAGTTGAACCCTTTCGCCCCCCATTAGACTGCCACTCACAGCAGTTTAATATCAATTACAAGCAACTAGGCTCCAGCATACACACATTCTATATATACATATATGTACCTATAGGTAGTTCGTATTACGACGAACACTCCAAGGATGGTCGGCCAAAACCGAAAACAAGTCTGTTAATATTTCCAATAACGGCCAGAGGCCCATTAATAATCCAGGCCCAAGTGGGGAGCTGCTCGGAGTGAGCGAAAGCGAGGGAAATGTTGTTAATAGTCCGGGTTATGGAAGAGTGGAGGCAAAAGCGACAAGTTTGCACTAGCTGCAAGTGCAGAGCCAGCTGCTGGGTGGAGGGAGGTGAGATCCTGCAGGAGAATCCAACCCCTAAATAGCCGCCAGTCAGGCACATCGACTTAACGGCAATTAATGCAAATGAAGGTGGATGATGCTGGTCGCAAGCCAAGTAACCCCCCAGCATTTCTGGACAGAAGGAGGATGCACTTGTGCATGCCTAATTATTGGGACAATTTGCGCTCGGAATTTGCCTATTAATTAGCCATCGCACACGGCAGACGGCCAGACGGAGGCGATTTGGCTTGGCCAGGATCTGGATTTGAATTTGTATTTGCGGCGGCTGATGGATAATGCACTCATTGATTATAATGAAATCAGACGGGCGAGATGCATCTCTATATATCCTTCTGTCTGACGTCTGTGGGCGCAGCTTTTAATTGGCAAACGCTCATAATTAAAAGCCAGGCCAACCGCAGGACCTAATTGGCCGAGACAATGACCCAAACTCACCCCCTGGCCACGAAATCTGGTCAAAATAAGATTTAGCATGATTTATGATTGCTTCTTGACGGCAAATAAATGGAATTTAGCAAAGCAGGTAAGTGTCAGAAGTTTAATTCTGGGTCTTAATAAGAAAAATCTATTTTTTTATACGAACGTAAGTTTACGTAAGGAAAAAATAAGCCAAAATAATTTTTAATAAAAAATCGATATTTCTTCTTAATAAAATTAATATTTAAAATAAAATAAAATAGATACCTTTTGAGTTGAACAAAACAGCATTTAACTAGTAAAATATTAATTTCCATTTCCCTGTGAATATAAATAATAATAAAACTTAAATTTAAAAAGAAGAAAATTGTTTTTCTAATGTACAAAGCTTCCTGTTTTTTAGCTGTCAAAGAATAGAGTTCCTTAACTTCCTTAAACTTTTTTCTCACTCCATTTCCTATCCCTCTTCCCTGTGGAGCCGCAGGATTGTCGCATACTTTGGCGCAAATAATTTATTTCATTTTTTTTCCCAGTGTCAGTGTCATTAAAAAGGAGGCCGCCAAAATATAATCACAGAGCAGCAACAATAACAACCGGCAGCCGTGCGTATTGTTCGATAAAGAAGAAGGAATCCCCGGCACATACACACCGGATATGGAGCGAAATATAAAAACATTATTAATCAATGTCCAGAGCAGGGCGAGGCAGGGCGAAGCAGGGCTCCAAAGCTGGAGCTTTGCTGCCATGTCTCTGACTGTCCCAAATTCGCGCCCCTTGGGGATGCCCTGCCTCCCCAACAGGACCAAGCAGGGGGAGTCTGACGGGGATGCTGGTCTGGTCTGGGGTATCCTATGGGGGAACTCCCCAATGTAAAAAGCGGCTTAGGGCAAGGACAAACGCAGAGCGAACTTTTGCTAATTTTCTTTCCTGTCACGTTGATTTTTTGTTTACCATTATAGCTGAGCTGTCGTCGCCTTTCTTCGTCCTTCCGTCCATTCGCCCCAGCTCCTTGTTGGCCAAGTTGATTTACGTTGCAGGCGGACGGCATTTCAATTAAATTTTATTTCTATGAGTCCAGCTCCAGGCTCCCAGTTCTCAGTTCCCGAGCTCCCAGCTCCTTTTGGGGCCAGCTCAAATCAATGAAATATAATCGAATTAATTACGTCTAGCAGAAGGACAAGGATTCCCGCTGGCCCTGCCCGCTTGCCGCCTGTATAGGTGCCACATAAATTTGCGATTCGATTGCGTTTCATTGGTCACAGATTTCTATGGATTTCGGATTATTGTTAATGGCCAAATCCAGTATTGGGCCATTTCAGCAGACTTGTTGGGTGGGCAGAAGGTCCCCCGGGAGGCGGGTGGAATGTCCTGGCTAATGTCAAAGTCCTTCAGCTGCCTCCAGCTCCTGCCTCTTCCTCTGCCTTTTTAATTAGCATTCAGCTGGCGGACTTCTGACTCTTTGTTGCGTAATTAGCTGAGTTTTGATTTATTGCCGGACAACTTTCGAGCGGGACAGGTGAGCAGGTGGGCGGGGCCAGCGGCGGAATTAGTTATGTAAATATTTGCGGAAAATTAAAATTGTCAAGGGGCAAACTTGAGCCAAAGAGCAAAGTTTTCTAATGACCGAATGACAGGAAATGCGTGGGATTCTCTTATAATTTGTAGCTGCCATATCTTGGAGGAAGTGCAACCCCTTTGTTTCTGATTGAGGAGAGGTTTGGAGGGGTCTCGCCCCCCGTCGAAACTTGTCTCTAATTCAATAAGCATGCCACACTGAATGGAAATAAACAAAGGCCCCGCCTGGAAATTAAACAAGTGAAATAGTTTGAATGCCGAGAACCGAAAACCGAATAGAACCCATTTCCAATTTCACTCGCAACTCACAAATTAAATTCGTTCAGCAGACACGCAAAGGCTGCGGCTTGTATCCTTTTTCAGAGGGGGGCGGACTTTGGTCAGTCAAATGTATATATACATACATATATATATCCCCCGCAACAAATTGTATCCACTTTACGACGGGCTCGCATTTAAATAATAGTCAAAGATTATCAATTAAGCCATTGGCCAAATTAATAGTTGGCTATCCAAAGGAAAACGCCCACCTCCCACACTACCCTGCGGCGTTATCATCATCGTCCGCATTATGGCATTAAAATTATTTAATTATCGAAGCTTCTCAGTAATTTACCCTTTGTTCTGCAGTGGCGTGATTTAATATATGTCTGGCCTATATATCTGGCATATCTGGGCTTTTATTTAATACATCCAGAGCGATGGCATAATAAGATATTGAAGTCCATAAAGCATCCATCATTTGCATAAGTTAAATTCGGTATTAAATGTGAGACAGAGGCAGCCATGGATTGAATCTATTTAAAAACAATATGTAATTATAAATGTAATTTAATTCAGACAAATTACGCAGTCCTCTTCATAAGCAATAAATGGAAAAGGGGATACTAAATCCGACTTACAATATGAATTTTTAAGTGTAAAATTAGGGATGATCTATGGATTAATGTTTACTTTTATTTAGAATCTCTGACATTTATGTTTCTTGTTCTTTTTTTATACATTAAACCTATAAAAGAGTAAATATATATTTAGTTACATTCATTTCTAAATTAAATAGATCTCCATTATTTGGGGAAAGGATGTTGCACTTTACTTTCAATCAAAAGTATGCTTTTAATTTAATTAGCTTTTTATTTGCTCTGAATGCATTTTAGCCCCGTCCTGCGGTTTGGCCTTGTCCAAGGGATAAAAAGGAGGAGGCAGTGCTCGCCCAGTTGGGTATTTATAGGCGCATTCATGGAACGGGCGCATAAAATGCTTTCAAAACACGGCGGCTAAAAACAAAAAGCCGACCAGAGCCAGGGAAATGGAAATGGGGGAAAAATAAAGGGGCGGACTAGGTGCATCACCGAACTATGTATGCTTTGGGGGATGACCGTGGGGCAGCAGTGACCAAAAGCCCTACCAGGACTACTTCCATACCGTTCCCAATCCCTGACAGCCTGGCTTTTTGCAGTGCTTTGAAGTTTTGCCATTTGAAGCTGGAACTAATTTAACGTAAAGTCCTCGAGCGGGGGCATGACATTGCACTGCGAATTTTAATGAAAGCTAAGCTCTAAATAATACAAACTTTGGTGTGAGAGAAGCTGAACTCTGATTTATCCCAGACTTTGATCTATAATAACAGAATTTATAATTAAGAGTTAATTTAGCTGTCGCTGGAAAGTGGGTTTTGGGAAGGGAGGCATGATTTCCTTTAGTAAAAGGTTTGCAAAATCGTATTTATTATGAATTATTGTATAAATGTATTATTTAAATCTCAAATTCTACTTTTTATTTTCAAAAACCCATCACATAAATAAGCATATATTTGCCACGAATTAAATAAAAATAAAAATATAAAATGCTTTCACAGAGACATGTTCTACCCATTCGAACCAACTCCAATTTTTATTTACCAATTTAAGAAATTAAATTTTTATTTTGATATGATAAATGCCACAATATGTTAAATTTATTCCCAAAGTCTTTAGTTTATGGGGTTCGTGGTTGCCGCGGATTGGTGGGGTTCTCTTATACATTTTTTTTATAGGCCGCCTACAAATTGTGTCCGCGGGTGTCAGTCTGTTCTCCGGATCTCGGCCATATCCACTTCCACGTCCACTTCCAGCTCCAGTTCCACCCACTCTGTTCCGTTCAATAAAATAATGCCCGCTGGGGAACATATGGCAGTGCAGAATTTTATTACGCCGTTTATGGCTTTTCAGCATTATGATGTAGGGTTCTCCGCGCGGCGAGGAGCGACGAGGAGCAGGCGCACCGCGCCGCTTTTTGTCCGCGAATATTTATTGATGTCAACAGGGGCGGCGAAGGCATCGGAAGGGGGCTGGGGACTGGCCATGTCCGTGTGGGCGAGTGGTACGTGCTGGTATTTAAAACGCGGTCATCGGCTATCAACAGCCCGGCATCTAAGCGCTTGACACGCTCCGACGGCTTTGCCTTCGACCAGCGGGTGACATATGTCAGCCCCGGACCGGGTTCAGGGGTTTCGGTGTTCCGGGGAAGTTGGCGGGTGTAACCCTTTCGATAATAATCTTCACTATGTGTAGAAAATTACTTAATTTCTTGGCCACGCCAGCCCGTAACTCTAAGCGGAATATCAAAGGTGGCTAAGGGGCGGACGGTCGATACTTTGGCCGGAACTAAACCGCGATAATCTTAATATAGTATGACGTTATAGAGCTAAGGGAGCCCTAGTTAAAAGGGAAAGGAAACTTTATGGCAAAATTACTTAATTGTTCCAAGAACTTTATAATTATTTAAAAATTTTACAAGTCATAAAATGTGGACAGTGGGACACATTTCTTTCTAAGCTAATATTGTAGCCTTCTTTTTCTTTTCATATTTAAATCCCTCGATAGTAGAGAGTATTCCTAGCTCGGATCCTTTGAGTCCATGCCCATGAGTCCCTTAATAATATTACGTGTTTCACCTTCATCACGTAGCCGGGTGGCGGCGCCTAACCGGGGCCATCGTGGAGGCCATCGGCGTCCGCCTCTTTCGGTTCCGTTAAATTTGTTTATTGCGGCACTTGAACACAAGTGGCATCATCTTCACATCCCTTTCACCCGGCACCCTGCTCTTCCGCTTTTTCCACGAGACCAAAAGCCATTACCGGGAGGCGACTTTTGGACTCTGAGACGTGACTTCCTCCAGTCCCCACCGCTGCCTGTTTGTTTTGTGCTTTGCTTTGCAGAAATCCTTAAAGAAAATGACAAATACCTCTTCTCCAGCCACTTTTCCAGCTTTTCCCCCACTTTTCCAACCCGCCAACTGTCAGCGCTTTGACTGCCTCGCTGGCGTCGCTAAAAGTAAACTAATATTTCATTTGAAAAATATACCAGAAATGTCTTTTGTACATTTATTTTTGACATGTTGTTTTGTTTTTCACTCTCGCCACGCCGAGCTCCGCTTCATTGCATAAAGTGGGAAATGTTTGGGGAAAAGTCCTTGGGACATGACTCGCTCGCTCTCTCGGATTCGCTGAAGTCGCTTTCATTTGAATAACAAGCCCAGGGAAATATCCATTTGGACAGAACTCAGCAAGATGATCCCCGAGGAGCTACAGCTGAAATATGGAGCAACAATCTGAGGCAGCCTCGAACTGGAATTTTTCAGCAGGACTTAAATTCGATTTGGGTTAATGTCTCTGGGAAAAACACATTTTTGGGAAGAAATACAAAGAGAAAGCTCATTTTTTCTAAAATAAAAATAGAGAAGACTCGCAGGATAAATATTATAATAGAATAAAATGGATTCTTTTTGTACAAAGAGACATTACAGTCATAGAAATATTATCAATAAAATATAAAATTCTCTTGTGAACATTGGCTCACATTAATTGAATAAAAACATCTCACAGAATTTACATATTTCCAACATTTTCACACAGTCTCGTTTCTGTTTTTAGTCCTTTTATATTTAAACACCATAGGGGTGTTTCCATATATTTTAGTAACCTCATCAAAGTCGGACCCTTTTCATTACCGACAAGCCCCTAGGTCTTTATCAATATTCATTTTTTCCAGGGCCTTTTTCATTCGACTCTTTTCTTTTTTATTACAAGTTCGTCCCGCTGCAAGCCGCAACTAATTCCTTTTCGTGCTTTTTTCAGTTGTTTGCGTGTTTGCTGGATGCTTTTATAATAAACCTACTAAATTCTATTTAATTTTGCCTCGCTTTTCAACTATTTATACATCGCGCAAATGAAGGTATGTGGCAGTGTGTTTAAATATTTTTTTGCAATTGAAATGCTGGCGAGTAAGTTATGCTCGGTTGGTCTGGCCGTGTGTGCAAAGCGAAATATGCTGAACAAATTGTGAGAAAAACATATGGGGGAGAGAGCGCTTTTTAATCAAATTATGTGTGCAGTTGTACGTTAAGTAAAAAGCTGCAACGGAAAATTATGCGGTAAATAGCACAAAGCAAAGGAAAATATAACGAAGGTGAAGGAGTGCTGGAACCAGGAGCTGCCAAGCCATCGCCCTTGGGTCATTTCAGTTTCATTAATTTTCGGTGAAAACGTCAACGGCTAATCTACCAATTTGTTACCGCTGCAGTTGGACCTCGGGGTCATCGGCGGGAGTGAGAATCTTTTGCCGAAGGACACTGGCATTAGCATCAAAATCCTGTTTACTCTGTCAACATGTGTTTATGCCGCTGCTACATAAGCCGAAAGAAATCGAAGACCAGCGAAAGCAGCTGCGTTCCAGTTAGTCTCCGAACTTTTCGTTACATTTTCGCTACCATTTCCGGCGACTTTTCCTGTCGTCACTCAGCAGCAGCAGCAGCCGAGTTGAAGTCGAATCCCCGGCGATTAATGTGTCACGAAAATATCAAAGCTAATTGATCAGAGAAAAGCAGGCTAGAAGAAGGACTTGCCTTGGAATAGTGTCGTTGGCTAATTGGCAGACAGGAGCTGGGAACTGCTGGGAGCTCGAGGTGTTGGGGACTAATTATGCACGGCTTTTACCCTCGTCAGAGATAGCTGGCAAATAAGCTCTAGTCTCGGCAAAATAATCTTGAAAGTTTGGTTGAGGTAGTTTACGAAAAATGAAGATTAATGAGTAGTCACAGAGAGAGTCCTTGACACTGCATTTTCATGGAACGTTTAATGAAATAATTTATTTTTAATACAAAATTTTTCCAGTACGAAAATCCCCTATTTTAAGGCTGAATCTAAGCATATTTCACCCCCAACTATTCACCCCCATGACTCGCTATTTCGCTCTATTTCCTTCCCTCGAAATGGAGCTATTCAAAGACACCTTTTGGCCCTTTACAGTAACCTCCCTTTAAATTGCCCTTCACCCACTCATTATGTGACCGTTTGCAGAGTCCTTGAACTCTCTCCCACTCTGCGGGCACTATTAAAACTGCTGGCAACCCCTATATCTGAAAGCCAAAGTTATATATAGCTCGGTTCCATTCTGCTAAGTGAGCTGTGCCGCCGCGCAGCGTTCCACATGTGTGTCTGGACATGATTCCCAATCTGGGGTTCAGCTCGAGCGATGACTCTCCGGATTGCACCTTTTCCCGCCTCAAACCCTGATCCAATTTTCCAGACACCGGGGACTGCTGCTGAGCGGCTGTCGTGGAAAAACATTTTCCTATTACATTCAATACCTCAACTGCCGCCCGCCGTCTGTGGGGGATATTTTATTTCATGGGTGTTTAAATTTTTTAAAATAACAAGCGACGTCTCACTGACACGTGGCACCTGGGAGTGGGGAGTAAGCGACACCAGGTGGTTGGGGATTCCCCGATTGCCCCCTTTGGCGGGATAAAGCTGAAAGTGAGTCCTTGGCTTGTTTATTGTTTGCCGGTTTTTTGTTATTCCTCGCGACGGCGGCAAGTGTATTTGTTTATTGGCCTCATTGCCGGGGTTACAGCGAATTGCATTTGCCACGGGCAACTAAACCCCCGCCATCCTTCAAGGCATCATCCTTCCCGGGCACTTGGCTGCTCTCTCGACTAATGCGAGTTAAACTTTATGGGTTTATGTAAATGATTCCAAAAATGTTGTTGGTGGGAGTGGGAGTGGGTAATGCACTGGCGTCATATTTACTTGCCCAGCACTTGTCGCTTCATATATCAAAAGCGAGCAGGAAGCTTATAAAGCAACGGCGAACGGAACTCTAAACCTGGCTGAGAATCAAGGAGATGCTGAGCTCTTCAAAAAAGGGATTCTGACACCTTCTAATGGGTGTACTTGAAATCTTTGGAACCATTCTCAGGTATACGAGGATTGATAGAAATTTATATAATTTTAAGAACAATATAGTTTAATATAAGACAATCTTTTACATCATTAGTTAACTTCCCCAATTATTTGTAGACTTCCTAGCAAAAGCATTATGATAACTACTTTCCTGTTAGCAAAACAAGTGTAACCCTAAGAGAAGAGAATCTTTTTAGGTGAACAAACCGCCACCTTCTTGAGTGTCATCGCCCCAAGGAAATGCCACGGAAAAGCCGTGAAAAATGAGGGGGGCCAGCAACCTTCGCCGCTGACTGAACGACGTTTTATGGAAATTTCTGCGCGGTGCCCATATGCATTCCATTCCGCAAATCCGCATCTGTTGTCAGCCACAGTTGGCCATTACTCAAAAACGTAGCAAGAAGTGGCCCGAAGCATACCGCACTCAAGCTCGCACTCGCACCCTCTAAGACCATTAAATGCAACAGCTTCTTTGGGGGGGTTGGACTTTTCCTGGCTCCCGGATCCCTTATAAGGGATCCCCTGGACCGGAAATGCTTGCACAATGCCGCAATACCCGAATGCCGACACGCGCACAGGATTTGGCTGTCAGTTGTCGGAGGACTCAGCTGCAATGTTTCACCCTCTGGGGTCGGTCCTTTCCCCCCCAAAAAAACTACCCAAAATCCATTGCATAATTATCAATGTGAGCTGTAATGAGGCAGACGACGCCGAAGTTTGGGCCGTAAAATATGACAAAGGACGTCAAGGATTTGCAGCAGGGTTCCGCAAGCTGAGAGGCTGTGAGGAGGATGTGAGCTTGAATGGTGACCACTTCCATTTTTCTCGGACGCTTTGGCGCGATTCAGCGCGGACCATTATGTTTATTATTGTCTTGGCGGGGAGGGTTGTGCATTATGCTTATTGCTTAACCCCCGAACTGAAACCATAACCCCCGAGAGTTTGTCTTCTTAAATGTTTGCACACAAGCGCGTTTATGGCTCGCAGCTTCCTGACGTTTGCATTCATAATCCTAATGGAATTGATTTCCCTCTTCCCAATAGTACTCGCTCTGTGCTTCTCCGGTCTCTGTTCCGAATGGGCGAATAATGTAGGAAAATTGCCATCGATGCGGTTAGTCAGGAAGTTGTCTCCATGAGAGATAGCTTGACACCCCCCAAATGAACCATATGCCAGAGAAATACTCTGACGCAGATGAGCGCTTATAAATCAAACGAAAATTATATTCATGCAGTTTTAATGAGTTTTTCTATTGCGAGGTGGCAGGGGATCCTGTAATGTGCCAGACGACGCATAATTGGTTATCCTTTGGACTCACGCATCGCGCCTTGAGGTCGTTGACTCGACGGCTTCTCATGCTAGTGTCGAGCTTTATGTTGGCCATGTGCGAAATGCTGGTCAAGTCCGAGGTGAGTGACTGCTTGGAAGAGAGTACAAGTCCTGGGGTTGTTTTATGGACACATAAAGTCACGGGGTGGAACAGTCTTGTATTCGGTTAATGGAAAGAAATGTAGTTGGAGAAAGCCTTAGATTTAGTGTTTAGCTGTTACAAATTAATTGTTTTTGCCATTTATACCAAATATCAAGCCAACGTTTTTCTACCACAAAAATATTCAAAAATATTGGTTATATAATAAACTATTTCTTTTCTGGATTTTAAATTAAAGGAAAATATTTTCTTAACATTGTTAAAAAATATATATGAGAAATCTGTATCTTTTACACTTGAAAATGCCAATATTTATTTCACTTGCTGTTAACTAAAAGCCAGAATTTAAATTATTCCATTTTACAAAACTCGATTGAGCTTTTGATATTATTTTTCCTTCATAAAATAATAAAGAAATATTTGCTTAACTCATGCAGGCTTTCCTTTTTCGTTAAATTTAATTCTACACAAAAATTTGGACTTTAACAATAACAGAATTACTGGACCGCAATTTACTTCGGCTTGTGCTACAAATACTCACATTCTGGCCATTTTTTAATTAAGAACTTTGGTCAGGTCAACATTAAGCGCACATATACATACATATGTGAATAAGGATGAAAATTCCCCTCCCACACACCCGCCAAGGCACACAAAGGTAAGCCAAATGCAAACAAGTGAAACTATTTACCTTTGGAGAAAAAGCGAAAACAAACCAGCAAACAAACAAAGTTCTCTGCGCCTGGGAGTTGAAGTAATTAACATAAGGGTAAGCAGGATTCCACGGCAGGACATTCAGCCTCGTTCGGTCGGCTGAAAACTAAACACAATAATTTGCTTTTAATTTAGCATTTTCTGGCAACCAAATAACTTCACTTGAACTATGTATGCATGTATGTACAAATGTGGGCGACGATGGCCGGGGAAATGAAATTTTCTAGCTGTGCGAACAGAGAGGCAACATATCAATGAAGGTTTTTTCCCGGCCACACAGTAGTCCTGGCATTCGCCGTCCCTCCGCCCCCAACAGGATCCCGAGGACTCATCAACAACGGCAATCGTCATTAGCAGGAACCGCAGTCCTCGGCTGGGATGGAGGGGCACTATGGAAAGCACACTGTAAATAATTTAAAACAATTTTAAATATGAAACTATGTTTAAAAATTGGTAAACAAATTTCTATATTAATTATTTATTTATTTTCTTTCTATCTGCCCCAAATATTTTAGTGATTAAATAGTTCTCCACTTGTATTCTTGTTTTAAAATCTGTAAACTAGAGTTTTTTCTCCCAGTGCAGTCTCAAATCCTATACCCCCGATGGCTTGGCCCCCCTATGTCATTCACTTGTGGTTTTTCGGGCCACGATGCTGGGGGGATTGGCAGTGGAAACAACATGGGTAGGCCACCTCCAACAGGGCTTAGGCGGGTTCGGTTTGGTTTTTGGGGTTTTCGGTTTTTGGTTTTCGGCAGAGCGGCACCCGAAAATATTTGCCCAGCTTGGTGACAATTGAAAATCCAATAAAGCTCCGGTCCCGTGCTCCTCCGCAGGCTTCTCTTTCGAGTTTTGGGCCGGGTCCAGGAACGATGTTCTCTCGTGTAGCTATTTTAATTTAAACGAGGTTCCCGCCTAATCACAAACCGTCTTCTTCCTTCTGCCCCGTTTCCCCGTAAAAAACAATGGCAGGCGCATCCTAGTTGTGTGTGTGTGTGTGGTTGAGTGTCCTGAAATATTGAAGTAATGAACTCGCCTCTGGGTTTCGTCTAAGTTTGGGCCAGGCTCCCGTGGAAAGGGAGCGCTTTGAGTTAATGGCACATAAATTTGTGCTCTCTGCCATAATTTTTGATTACTTGGGCGGGGCCAGTGATGGGGGCGATGGGCGTGCCACAATGGTCATGTGCAGTGGTAGTTGTACTAGTTGCCACATGCCCCCCAGCAGGCAGCAGAGCAACAACAGCTTAGTAGTTGCTCCCCTGGATTTATGATATTTGTGAGTGGCAGTCGGTGGGGTTTGAGAGAAATTTGTATCCAGCCCTCGAAGGAATATATCTTTTGGCCGGACTTTGGAGGGTTCTGTAACTACGCTCGAGGGCACTTCACACCCCTGCACTTAGGAATTTACTTAGTCTAGCCTTCTAACCAAGATCTTAACTGATTTGGTACTTTAATTTCAAGCTTTGTCTCGGCTTGAAGTCTCAAAGAATAAGGATTAAGGATTCAAATTGAAACGGGCCCAGTCTCCCTACTCCCTACTTCCTTGGCGGGTGGCTAGTCTCACTTTATGGCAACCTCTTCATTACAGTCCGCCTCCATTTCTCACGACCCCCAAAGTCTGCATCAACTCATCTGCCCAAATCACAAAGGACCCCAATTGAAATGGGGGCCCACACGGACCCAATTAAATTCCTTTCTCACATGTCACCATGTGCTTCAACAGCTTTCGACGGAGGCTCAGATTTTTGAGGGGCTCTGGGGTTAGGGAGGGGCATTAGGTGGGGCTCGGTAACAAGTCCCAGTAGGGCATGGGTGGGGACTAGGAGGAGACACAAGCCAGAGACAATGGCAACACACCACAAAACAAGTGTCGAGCAGTTAAGTTTTTGCTGCCCCCCAAAAAATGGATCCAGGAGGATGCAGATTTCCCCCAATGTGGCCATACGTGAGTGTGCTTTGTAGTTACAGGATGGTCCGGGTCCGGCCTGGTCTTTGAATGTGTCTACACTGTAAATAAATATAAATAAATAAAGTTTGATAGTTTATATTATAATTTATTAAATTTTATTAATGATTTCCAAGCACTTAATGAAAATATATTTTAAAATCTGATTTCTGGCTTTTTTTTAAATTTATTTTTAAGTCAAAGCTCATACTTTGCTTGCTCTGTACTGGTGCGCCTCTGGCCTTGGTGTCAAATGCCAAAACCGGATGCGGAAATGCAGGCAGGCAGACCAGAGGCCCAAACGTTCGAGGAGCAGGCCAGTCAAGCGGCCAGACAAATCAGCTTTGGACACCCACGCCCAGAAAGGCAGGCAGGACTCAGGATCAGAGATGGAGTCGGAGATGTAGACGGAGTTGGGGAGGCTGAGGAGGTGGACACACGCACAGCTGAGTGATTTTTCGATTATCATTTGCACGCCTTGGGTGACAAATCAAATGCCCAGCAAGTGCATGGAAATCTGTTCACCACCCACAAGCCACATCCTTGCCTGCTCTTGTCCCTGATCCTATCTTTAGTCCTGCCTCCCCTGCTGCCGCCAGGTGTTTGTCCAGTTGCCTGGCAAAGTTTACAGGTGTTTATAAGCAAATCATCTTGTTTTGGGGCAGGGTTCTAGATTGCTGGAAAAAAGGAAAAGAAAGCTATGAAAAATCCTTTGTTCGTTAAGGCACTGAGAATATTTGTTTCACGCTTTCATTGATTCATTTTCTGTTATATTTCAGAAGAAAAATTTAATATTTATGCATATGGAATAGGAAATTAAACTAGTTCCTTAGTTTATCAACAAACACCTTGGTCTGAGCCCGCCCGAGGCCACCAGTTTCTGGCTTAAATTATTCTAACTGAATTCCAAGCACAAATTTAGTTATGATCCCAATCCGATCTGTAACAAGGCAGGCTCTGATTTTCCCAGTTGGCCTGTTGGCCAGTGCATTTATGTACCACATGACGTATGCGTGATATTAATGCGATCAACATAAATACATGCACAAGCAATTTATATGCGCAATTTTATGACAATGCCAGAGATTGAATGTGTGTGTGTCTGCTGGCGTAACCATGTTTACTTTAATTACAAGCCCAGTTCTCGATGCACTGCCTCTGGTGGCGTTTAATTGCCGCCCAATGAAGGCCAAGTTAAGAAGAGGCAGATGCCGGCCATCCAGCTGATGGATTTTGTTGATTGTGTGCCGAGGGAGAGAGAGATGAACGATTGACAAATTAAATTGCTTATTGATGGCAGGACGACTCTCACACACAACCATATACATATATACATATATACACACGTATTTGTATAGGATCAATCCGAAAGCGAAGCGAAAATGCCTACGACAAGGCTTTTAGTCGTCGTCGTCACTGAAAATGAAATAAGTGCATAATGGAAATTTGCGAAAGCCAATTTAGTAATAATTTAAATTGAATATTTATGTTGGCCCTCCATGCATGCCCAGCATATATACTATATATATGTATATGTATCCCGTGTGTGTGGAGCCACTCCATTTATAATCGACTGCAGGCATTTTGGAGTAAAGTGACGGAGGTGAGGGACGTATGCATACTACATTAGTTTTCGAGTGGTTCGCATCTGCCTATTTGCATATGTGTATTTGTCTTTTGCCAATGAATTGCTAAAACACACCCGACACACTCCACACACACGACCCTCCATGCCCCGCCAACGGCGACGTCAAAATTTCAACTGTCATAACACTGGCAATGATGATGAGAGCTGCCGAGGAAAAGCCATTTAAATTAGAGCCTTGTTTGCCTTGCATTAGGCCAAAAACAAATATGCAAAGCACCGAAGTCGGAAGATATAGACAGCAGATACCAGATATCACATCCAGGAGAGCGTCCAGGGAGCTGATAAAAATCGAAAACCAAAATGCAGCTAAAATCGACAAAACTGACAAGAATTAATGCCGCATTAGATGACGACGATGATGACGATGCTCAAGTACCGAGTGCAAAATATTTAGCCAAGTGCAGAGAGCTCCAAAATGGAAAATCAAAATTAATGCCAGACATAAAAAGCTTTTCACACAGACATTTTCCTCTGCATACCCCATAGCCAGCAAAAATGGCTCTTAATGCCAACGAAAAATTGCATTTTCAGTGCAAATCAATAAGACTTCATATTCCACTGACTTTTTGCTCAGTTTTAGAACCTCTCCTCAACCCGGACCCATTCAAGAGACTGAAGTGTGCGGCTGAGTGATGCTTCGAATGGATTTTTGTATATTGGAATTTTGTGAAGATTATTTTTTGGTTATTTTGTTGTGTTTGCTTGTTAAATTTTAATTCCAGACAAGAGCGCTTGACTCGGGGCAGGTGAGAGGTTGAGCTGAAGGAGTGCCGGAGGAGCGGTTTGAAGATGGGATTTTTATTGAAATCTTTTGAGTGCCTAATCTTATCAGAATTATGGGATTTCAATGTTTTGGCTTTGGGTGCATTTTGCACAAAAGTGCAAATGCCAGACACATTGTTTTAATCCTTCAGATACCTTAAATACAAGTTAAAAAAATAAATAGATGTATATACAAAAACCGCACTTAAAACCCCCAAAGCCAATCTAGTTATTGTTGTATCTTCTTAGCCCAACAAATCCCATCCATCCAACCCATTTAGTATTCAGCAGCTTCTTTCAATTTCGAGCCCTTGAAAAGCCAAAAGCCTCCATTAAGTCTATCAACAACGAACTTGAAAAGCGCCAAACCGAGAGGCATCCTCAACCGCACCACTTCATTTACGCGGCTCCTCCACTCCTCGAGAAGCCATTTCCGCCGAAATCCCGTTCAGAATCATCGATGGCCACGAACTCCCCTCGAATTGTCAACTTTATTTCAATCAGCGGCGAACTTAAGTCAACCCATTTAAATATCCATCGGCAGCTTAACACCTGAACCCTTGGTATGGGGTCCTTCATCTCGGGCATAACTTCTGCTCCATTTGGCCTTCGGTCCATTTAGAATTCTAAGCAATTTCCTTATCTGCTCAGATTAAAATCCCGGCCAGCCTCCCCAGCTCCCGGGTCCATGCAATAATAATTAGCATAGAAACCAGGGCCAGCCAGCTCGAAACTCATTTCGGGGGGAGGCACTCTGAAATTTATCATTTCCATAGTCCATGGAACATATTGCTATTGCCATTGTGCTGTGTGGGAATTCATAACTTTTGTGCATATTATTAGGGCCAAGCCAAGAGCCTGGTCCGGACTGCCAATGAGCGTCCATCAGAGTCAATGACTGCCATCCATCCCATTCATCCAACCATCCATCCGTCCGCCTGAACTGATTGTTCGGCTGGAAGCAATCAAAAATGTTGATAAAATAATTTCAAATTCCATTTATATCCTCAAGGACAATTTGCCATTCACCGGGTACTAATAATATTATCAACAGCATCGCCAGCCATTCATTGATTCACCTCCCAGCTCTGGCGAATTTGTCAGCAATTGAAATTCACCAAACATTTTTGAATTTGTTTTGCCTGGCTTCATTCCGGAGCTGTGGACGGACGGATTGCCGGCTCCTTCCATCTGCCCAGCAGGCACATTTTGCATTTTCTCCTCCTCGCGATTCGATGGCGACTCATCGATTCCACACGGAGGACAAAGCGGAGGAGGACTCTCCCCGCGGTGTCACTGCATCCCGTTTTTGGCTGGCTCGGCACCCACTGTTTCTGATTTCAATCCGCAGCGTGAATATGCAAATTCACCAGCTGGGAGTTTGGTAGGAACTGGTAGCTGGTTGGGAGTTGAAAGGAAAAGAAATCCCCGAAAAATGTTCTGATCTAACAAAGGAGCATGCAATGGGGAATAGGGTCTGTGGCATAGGTAAAGGACACTTAAGGTAAGTCCATTAATATGATTTATTTGGGGAAGTAGTTAATTGCTTAAGCCTTTAAAAGTCTACCTAATTTTGTAATTATTTTTTGTAAATGCTTTATTTTTATTATAAATATAATAATATATAAATATTTTTAAATATATCATATATACATTAAAGATATTAATGCATTTTTTTTGTAAGAATATAAATTTCTATTACAAAGTTTATTATAAAATCATTTTATTATCAAACAATCTCCAAGAACCCCAAGAATTCCAAATTTTCAGCTGTGAAACCCTCCTTATTCACAGTAAAAGAAATTAATCAAGATTTCAAGGGAATATTTTAATATAAATGGAAATCCCAAAGACTGCATACACAAAAATACCAGCTCTCAAGTTCATCAATTGGTTGTGGCCACTGTACTGCCAAAGACGCTACCGCAGAACGTGCAAAAATGCAATTGCATATTCAAGTTTTGCACTTGAAATTCACCGATTTGTATCGCTCGGCGCTCGTATGAATGCCCCAAAAAACAAAAAAGGAGCTCCCCCGCCAAAAAATAAAACAAAAAAATAAGAAAAAATCTACCAGAAGAAGACCTGTTCACGAAACGGAAGCAGACAGGAGTCAGGCACCACAGGGTGTCTAGCGAACAACAGGCGAGATAAATCTTTAGCCTTTGAACAAATGTTTGTGCATATTTGAACTTGGCCAGGCCCAGACTCCAGTCCCAGCCAGGACACCAGCTTCAGCAGCTCCAGCCCAGACCCAAGACCCCAGCCAAGCCAATTTAAAATTGGCAAAAGGTTAAGCCAAAAAACTAACAATCCCCGAAAATCGGTGGATGGAGCTAGCAGCTGGCACGCTGATGGCATGCATAATTAGATGGAATCCTAGTTGTTTCCACAGGGAAATTGTCTTGTGCCCAATCAGGAAGGGAGTGCATTGATTTAATGCTCGAAGTAGAGAACCAGTAAATGCATATTTTGTAATATATCGATTTTAGTTTATATCTTTTCGAATCAGAAGCTTATCCACTGCATATTTCTTGAGTAACTCTTTGCCGGGGACTTGGACTTGTATGAGATGTTAATGTTTATCCGACACACATCCCACATTGCTCGTTTAATTTCATTCAGTTTGAGGACCATCCAAGGAAGGGCAGGACACAGAAATTGGCATAAAATGAGCTTTTTGTGTGCGAGCAGCCGAAATGAGGTTGGCGAGAACAAAAGCCGAGGAGATGGCTTCTCACATCCATGTTGTCATCGTCCCTTTCTGTGTCCTGGCCCCACCCCAATATCCCGATCACCCATCTCTTACCCGTGGTGACCCCCAACTAGCCATCATCAACGGCCAGCAAACAGACGCATGCCAATCGACTGAAGCTTTCATCCGTTTTCCGTTCCCGTTCCCAAAAAAGACCAAAAATATAATAATAAAAGCGCAAAAAAAAACAAGAAAGAAAACTGAAAAAAGGGGGGAAGCCAGTCCTTGTCCTGCTGCCAATAATTTTCAGCCGGGTCCAAAGGACAGGCCAGAGATTGGCGGCACACATATGCAACTAATTGATATTATATGAATGATATGTTAAATACAAATGGCCAGCACAAGGGAACGCACATCGAACCAATGGACATTATTTATATATGGCAATAAAGAAGAATGATTTCGGCCCAATGGATTCTCAATTAAACGGAAAATGGGTAAACTGTGGGCTGAGTAAAGAGACCCAAAGGAAGACCCAAAGAAGTTGATCTATATGTATATATGTTTCAGATATTTTTTTTATTTATAAGTTCCTTTCTAGCCTGACCTCTATATGAAGATGAACATTTTGATATCCTTCATAAAAAATAAGCAAACTTAGCCCCTTTTCAGTTCTTCAATTGGTAAGTTTGTGACTTATTTCTGAGCACCATTTACCCCTTAAAGCTGGTACACCCTGACGTTGTCTTCTCAGCCTGAATAGTAGTCCCCTCGCCGTTCCGGCTGCTTCCCAATTCCCATGGACAGTATTGCCAGCAATTTGCATAAATAGAGGGTCCAAATCGTCAGCTAATCTGCGAGTAGCGAGCAGTGAGCAGCCTTAAAAGTGCACTTACCTGCAGGCCGGCTCAAATGCCAATTAGTTGCACAAGGGGGGGTCGCAGTGACCCGCGCGACAACCGCCAACTCCGTTGGCTCATTAGGCGGGCCAATTGGAAAAGCCGAAATGGAAAGCCAATCGGCAACGGTGACGAGTCTAATTAGTCAGTCCCGTCTCGAGCACGATTTCCCCAGGGTTCTGTCCAAATCCAGATCCAGGTCCCCTCCTGTACAATTTATATTTCGCTCGAATGGGAATTAAACAAATTTATTTGCGAATCGAGCAGCGATGGCGCGAAGTTGTCTTAATTTGGCCAACAACCAAGGCCCTGGTCTGGTCTCTTTTTTGGCCGAAAATTTATTAACACTTTTCCCTCTCGCCAAGCTCTGCGTGACTGTTGCTGTGCTGCCCTAAGCTTGACCCTTCGCCTCCAGACATTAGATAACCGTTCCCTGCAGTTCCCCCCCTTTTGCTTTTTCCTTTGCTGACTCCATTTCTCATTTCTGGTGACTCCCGCCGCTGCAAGTCCTTTGCCCGGCATCCATGTCCATGTAATTTTCGGTGTTGCAATTTCAAGCATGCGAATGCGGCACGAACTGTTGCAAGTCCCACAACTTTTGGCTTTTAATTAAAAAGGTCACTTTCGAGTTCAGATTATGCTGACGCCTTCAAAACTCCACTTCGCTGTGAATGATATTCTGTGGATTAAAAGCGGCACTGGGAAAAAGGATTAAGTATTAGTTTTGTATTATTAAACGAAGGAAACAAAGTGTATTTGTATGTATTCAGTGTGTTAAGATCTCTTTGGTATAAATGATAAGAAACTCTCCCCTGCTTCTGGCTTGCTGTCCTGCAGAGTTCATTTTTTTGACACATTGACAAATGCCTTTGCACGCCACAAATCGTTAATAACACATACCAAATGGCAATGCCAATTAAACGCCTGACATGACCATGGACATGGACTTCGACTACACCTTCTCCCTCTGCTTCTCCTTTGCCGGCGAGGGCTTCCCTTTGTTTTAGCGGCTGCTTTGCATTTGTTTTTGGCCATGGTTTTGGCTTTGGCTTTAGCTTTGCCTCTGGCTCTGGCTCTGGCTCTAGCTGTAACTGCGGCTTCGGTTCCGGTCCGGATCCCTGGCTGTGACGTACAAATTTTGGACCATTCACTGCTCTAACTCAGACTCCTTTTGCTTCTCCCGCTGCTCTATATTCGGCTTGGCATCGTGTTTTGTTAACGTAATTGACAACAACAGTTGACAATCGCCCCGGACCGCAAATGGCCATGTCCGTGGCTCCTGAACCGAACTCCTTCTGCTCGTGTTGGCCGTCATTATCATTCACCCATTGAGCTGGTGAATCTCGAAAAAGTCTACGGTACTGGTATGTGAGCAGAATCCGGTGGTGGCCAACTCTAAGCCAACCTAAATTTGTCGGCAATCGTTGGCACTATCCCTGGTCATACAGAATAAAAAATGAATATTATGGAATTAGAAAAAGTTGTTAATAATTAAACTGGAAACCCCTTCTTTCCAGGGCTTCGTTTCCTAACCTATAAAAATATATTTCATCATTGCCCCACCTCTAAGCAACCTTAGTTTTTGGCCGCTGCATCTGCAAAATGTGTTTCCACAATGCCGGCCAGTCAGGCAGTCATGGTCACCGCCGATTGTCGGCCATTCTGGGCATTATTTATTCATTGCAATGCTGTTGACGTCGGTTTAATAGCTTGTTAAATATTTAGTACGCGTTTACACAAAATTGTGACAAAAAAAAAGGAAGCACACGCAGAAACGTAATGTCGATATCTGGGTGTTGTGTTGAAAATTGAGATTTTCTATTGTTTAAACACAGCTGGATATATTATTCAGGCCACAACAAAGGCAGCATATATTTGGCATATTCCTGGATATCCTGCTAAATTTATTAAAATTAAATAGTTAACTATTTGGGGTTTATGGATTAGTAATTTTAAGATGGCAAACCCTTATAATTATTTCAATTTTTATTTACAAACTTAAATAGTTAGCATTGCTAACAGAAGCACAGTAGAGGCATCTTGCTAGTCATATTTTTTTATATTTAACTTCAGATTTGTACATGTATATATCCCAAAATTTCTGAAATATAACCCCAAAGATTCCTCGATTTTGCTCCTCTCCATAGCAACAACAGGTAGGTCACTCTGTGACTCCTCGTGACCCCTTTAATGAACGCCAAATTCTGATTGCACTCATTTAACATTTTACAGCTGAAATCACAAAAAGCGAGCCGCATTTCACAATGTAAAATCATTCCGAATGAAGGACCCACAGGAACAACAAAGGCGCTGCGCTGCGGACACAACAAAGCCGGTGTTCTGCAGCACAACAACAACAAAAATATGAATAACCATTCAATCAAACCGACGAGGGCGAGCAAAAAATATGGCCAGTCATTAATATCGATGGATTACATGCGTTCAACATTTTACGATATGAGCACAAAATCGTTTTAAAAAATATGCGCCGATCGCCATAAAGCGGCGAACCATATTTTTTACCGTGCTTAAGCCCTGAGACTGGGCAACACTTTACAAATGGGCAGCGGGCAACGGCATATCGGGTGTATCTGGTATCTGTGACAAAAATCACCTCAATTAATTTAATTAGTCTGCGGTTCTGTCGGATTTCGCAGGCGGCAGCTACTCCTCCTCCAGCCTCGAGCTGGGACTCGCATTCCGACTCGGAATCGGCACCAGTTCTGCTTCATTCCGCCCCCGACATGGGGTCCGTTCTGTCAGTCAATTTCAGAACGGTCACAGCATGACGAACCGCAGTTTCATAACAAACAAACGGACAAAAGCACAAAACTCGGTTAAAAAACATAAACAAACAGAGTTGTAGCCAGTATCCAGTTGATTTATGCCCCGAAAGTTCGTTGCCTCGCCGCGATAGTTATAAAATGCTTGTGATAAACGTCGGATCAGGAACAGCATTTGTACGATGCTATATAAAAATGTTACTATAAACTCCAAATTCATGAATATTCCAAGTCACTAAGGTTGAACTTGATGTTTAAATAATATTATTTGGAAAATAATAAATGTAATGGAAACAGAATGATATCTATGATAAAGATAATTTCAAATAACTACGGATATGTAAAAAATTCTCATAAAGATTCATTTTATTCAAGAGATCATTATTGCAATGTTTTAATTACTTTTATTATTAATTAAAATATATTTATTTTCTAGATCTGTGTATGTTAACTAGACAAGTAGCCTTTAAGTTCTCTTTACAAATAAAATGTATCTTAATATCTGAAAGTTCCACGCATAAACCTAGTTGAAGTTGCACAGCCAGAGCCAGTGTTTGACCCTGCTTCCTATATATGCATACTATTTATGGCATATACATTCATTGGAATCACTTGGCTTGACCTGCAGTGGGAATTTATGGTTTCAAAACGCCTTTAAAGTGTTGAAATTTCATTCTCACTGAGATTTTTACGCCCCGGGGCCGTTCCATTGTTCTGCTCTTTGAGAAATATACCTTTGTTTGGCGCATAAAAGTGTAAACATATCTATTGGGGCGCCGCTGGTCCATTATGCTATCACCTGATATTGAATTTCCATCGTCTTGATGGGAGCTGCCGCTGAGAGGTTTTTCTTTCCTGGGGAGAATTTTCCGGTTAGAATGCCGTGATAAGATGCATTTGCATTTATGACAACTATTCCCCTGGCATCGGGCATACTAAATTCCATTTTCGTCCATATAAAACTTGTTACCTGCGGTTATCTGCCATTAGAAGGCTTTCCGTTGGAAATCCATTTATATTTAAAGCCAAATATTTGTGGCTTGTTTTCCCTGACTGACAAATCGTTTCCTCTGCTCTCCGGAAAATAAAGAAATTAATGTTTATCATTTTTATGATTCCACTCAAAATGCAAATGACGCCTATCTCTGGTTGTTTTTCTGTAACTTATAGAGACATTGGCGTTGAATCACCTGCTCTGCGGCAGATTTATCGCTCAGCCCCAGTCCATTTTCAATATTTGATTTATTTTAATTTGTAATAAATAACAAACTTTCGTTTGTGGCACAGCCTCATTTGTGGCATGCCAGCATCACCTTTCCCCGGGGCAAATGGCCACGCCTTCGCCGCCCCTAATGGATTTCCAATGCTAATGTGTGTGAGAAAAGCAGGCGGCAAAAAGCAAGAGAAAAGTGAGAGTCTGCGGTCACAGATGAGTTATGAAATCGAACTCTATAGGTTTGTTATTGAAACTCGAGTTGTTCTGTGGGCTCTGTGGAGGCTTGTCTTCAACGAAAGGCCACTGGAAGCTGGAGCTGGGGAATGATGAATGCTCAAGAAATGCGGGAAGCTGTGCAAGTCATAAGTGTAATTGTAGAGAAATTAATAGCTTACTTATGGCTTAAGCAAACAAAATATAAATTTCAATTCAATTTCCTAGCAAATTCAGCGATATATTTCACTATCTAACCTGCCCTCTTAGCTAACTACACACCTGTTCATATCCGCTTAACCCTTTAAGCCAATTAGACCCCTAATAAAACCAATAAATCAGCCAAATTAACGCTGCCTGCACTCGGCGCAATGCTTTCGGAACGTGTTAACCCTTTTTTTTGTTACAGTATGAAAATGACATTAGCCAAGCGCCGCCAGACCGCGGCTAGACAAAAAGCCAGACGACACAAACAAAAAAAAAACATTAACACACAGCGAAACAGTGGCAGTCAGTGCGAATGGGCATTCTGCTGGAGAGAACACGCAAAACCACTCTTAACTCGTTTACTTTATTTATGGCCATAATTTGTTAGGCAAAAGGTCGAAAACTAAACGCAAAACTCAGCCGGAAGGGTGCAGCCGGCAGAGGTGGAAGTAAGCGGAAACGCGGCAAGGTGCGATGCATAATTAAGATAATAAAATATTAATTAAAATTAGGTTCATGCATATGCAAACAAGGGAAGGGAAGGGCCAGAGACAATCTGACAAAGGCGGAGGAGACAAATATTTGCATGAGTCTCTCTTTCTCTATGTCCCTCCACGATAATGACGTTGATTAGGACGATGACGTTGCCGTTGATAGCCTCGTTATTGGCCCCGGCGACTTGCTTTTAATTAATTAATTAAAAATGCAGAACAAACTTTGTTTTTTTTTTGGCTATATGCAAATTTTCACATGACCAAAGCCAAAACCACCTGCAAAAAAAGAGGGCGGGAGAAATTAATGCAAAGCCCCCGAAAGGGTTAGATGCCCGCTGGGGATAAAACAGAAACGATTTAAAGAATGTCCATCGGCCAAAAGAAATGTTTAAAAAATAAAAATATGCTCTCTACAGAGGGAAACTTGATTTCCATTTAAAATTGAGGTTTAATTAAAGTTTAATAAATTAAAAAGGGAAAATGTTTAATTTAAGATTTCATAAATTTGTAGATTACTATTCAGTCTAGAATTATTTTTAAAGCCCTTGTAATCTTTTCCATTTTCAGAGTATTTTCAATATTCACATTAGCCAAAATCTTACATTCTTTGGCCAATTTTTGTTGTTTTTTTTTTTGCCAAGTTAACCCTTGTTAGCTAATGGAAATCCGATGTTTACCTTTAGGCTTAGGGCGTGTTTAAACACAGAAAAAGGCAGAACAAATTTGAGATATAACCGCAAAGCGCGAAATCTGATACATTCGGCTTTGACTTTGCCTCTTTGCATAACTTATTTGGATTTGGCTTTCATTATGTGTGTTTTTCTGCCTTTTTTTCAGAGTGCTTATGGATAATTTTCGGCCTGGGCTAACCGCTTAATCACCTTTGGCTGACACATGTGGGCAAACTAATTTGTGAATACTTCTTCCCTGGCCAATTGGAAATGTCAAGCGGGGAATGACTTGGGGATTGCGGCTCGGATTTGGATTGACGACTGTGCGTTTTTGGGAGTGAAAGCGAAAGCAATCTACGGGCTCGGTAGACCAAAAATACTTGACACACGCGTGAGGCGGCGACCCTTGCTCCCATGATTGATGGGTGACCCCAAAATCTCCCCCCTCTGCTTAACTTATTTTTTGTATTTTTTGGCTTTGGCTGCATTAATTAACTAATTTAATTTCGGTTTTATTTTTTTTCGGCACTCGTGTGCGAGTTCTCATTTTGGAGTTGGAAAATTTATGCAGACGCAGCATATTTTGGGGGGATTTTCGCGGGGAAGGGCGGGATTCCAACCAGTGTTTGATCCCCAAAGGGCCTTATCAACAGCCAGAGCGTTCACTCTCTCCCCGATCCGGCCTTAACTGTCATTATTTACGCACGCCTGGGGGCGTGGCTGGTTGGGAAGTGCATTTGATGGACCCTGATGAATTTTGACAGGCGAAATAGTCAGATAGGCGCCATAAATTCATCCGCTTCGGCATTTTAAAATGTTTCACAATTTTCCACACATTCCGGGCGAATTTATTTGCATTCCTAATGATGTCCGGCCTATAGTCCCATTTCCACCACTTCCCCCTAGAGCCAACTGTTCAAATAAATGGCCAAACAATCAATTTTTAGTGGATCTTCGGTCATTTTGATACAGACATGAACATAATGTCCATGCTGGGATCCTATCACTATCGTTATGATGAATGCAATTCTGGCAAATGGACTAATTTTGCATGAGGACTTTGGATTCATTCTAGGATTTGTGAGGAATAATTTAAGGACGATAGGAGAGGGGCTTACTGCAGGAATCTTTGAAAATTTGCAAGTGGATTGTGCATTAAATGGCTTTACTTATGTTTCTGATAGTTCTTGATAAATATGGTATACTTTAACTTTATATTGACTTTAAGACGCATTTATGCCCCAAATTATGATATTCCCTTTGAGTCCCTTCAAACCGGACAAAACTGACATTTCTCTGCTCCAAAATACCTACCCTTTCTGTTCGGAAAATATTTTACCTGCTTCATATTTTACCAAAAAATATTTCATAATTTTCTGGCTCTGCTGTCGTGCCTCCCGATGCTCACCCAATTAAATTTGTGAATTTTTGCTGGACCCAAAGCAAAACATTTTCGACCAAAAGTGGCCGACAGGAGGAGACAATGACAAGGATGTCAACGTTGCCGCCTTTTTAAAACGCAAATTCCATGAAAGCACTCGGCATGTCAGCGTTTTGGTAGCAGTGTCTGGACCAGGTCCAGGACCAGGGCCATGGAGGGGTGGGGCTTAGAAAAACATGAAAAATTTAAACAAGCCGGCAAGACGAACCAACAAACGAACATCCAACGTCGGGAACGGTTCGTTCTGTGTTTTCGTCCGTCTGCAAAAATTGCAAGTGACAGGCAATTCATCATTCATTTGGTTTCGGACTTGAATGACTGACCAGCATCGGTTCGGGAATCGCACATGGTATCCGGGAGGTGGGTTGGTGGGGCATCCAGGAGCCACCGCCTTCGACGGATGATGGGGCGACACGGACTCCTTTTTTGTCTGTGGCATGCAATTTTATGGCCAGCAAACTTTTAGCATAGCCATCGCTTTGACAATTTAATGCATTTAAAGCTTTACAAGAGCAGATCCTAGTCAGCGCAGCAAGCAGCCTCGACCGCCCATGGTAGGGGTACAGTGGGTGTGATAGGTGTGTATCTACCAGTTAATATTCAAGGTTCTTTAACCAGGTGCACAATTTATAATATGAACTGATTGTTTTTTATTTATTTATATTATTTTCTTGGAAATTTCTAATCACTACCTTTCACAACCTTTTATTTTGGTAGCCTTAACAAAACCCAATCCAACTCCCTTCTTTCCAAAGGCAATGCCACCCACTGTAGCTGCGATGCCTAGTGTTTCGCTCTTTGGGAATTTTAAATTGTTTTAATGCGTGCGTCGAGCATCCTGAGACCAGACCACGCCCCGTCTCGTCGTCTACGTCTACGGATAATGTCGTCACAGCGGTGGAGGAGGCGTAACAGTCCCCTCCTGCAGGATCAATCAATTTTTTAGCACACACAGACACAGACACAGTGGAAGCCAGAGCTGATGAAGTGCCGCCACTGGGACTGAATCACAAGAAACTGTTTAATATGCAGCGAGTGACACCGCCGAACGCGATGACATTGAGCAACTGCACCAATTTGGGAGTGAGCTGAAGGAGCTCTACGAGCTGGAGGTGTGTCTCCACCTCCTCCTGCTTGGATGCAATGCCATCCATCTTTTATCGGTTGACTGCAGTTCATAAATTTTTAAACGCTCGCCGGCGCGCGAACCAAAACAAACAAGTTTTTGGGATCGCAAGCAGGCTAGCGGCCCAAGATGAGTGTGTGGACAAAGGGAGACAGACACGCATGTAATCAATTTTTATATTTTAGAAGAATCCCCCCAAGTGGGGCAGGTGCTCTGCGTCTGCGTCCAGCTCTATTATAATTGGATTACCCGTTGGAGTTGGAGTCGAAGTCAGGCAGGGGGCAGACGAAGTTAAACTGAATGTTCTCGCATTCTCCAACTTGGCGAAAAGTGGTCTGGCCTGCAGACTGCTACTCTGGGGGTCCTGGTTCTGGTTTCTGGTATTGGCCAACTCCTAGCTTCAAGCTCCCTGCTTTTGTCTGGCATTAATTCACCCTCTCAAGAGGCTTCTTGAGTGAAACTTGAAGTTGGCTATTGCAGAGAAAGAAGTGGTCAGTAAAAGGTTCTTAAAATGTATGCAAAATAAACCGAAATTTATAAAACTATTAGTTAACTTTAAATTTTTCGTGTTAAATAAAGTCTGATAATATAATAATCCATATTTAGGGCAACCTTTGGAACGAACTTCACGGAATACTTGCTCAAAAGTGCTCACTTTTAGGCTTTGCTTTCATTTCCGAAATGTTCCTTATTTGGCATTGGCGTCCCATCTACTGCCTGATCCATGGACCGAAAAGCCAGGAAACAAAAACGCTCCGCAACGTCCGGCAGATGTTTAGCTTCATCATGGGCCTGGTCACTGGCTACCTGATGTGGACGATAGTAACGCTGAACTTCAGCGTTGCCCGGCATGGCGTGAATCCGACTTTGCTAATGGCATTGGTTCTACTGACAAGCATACTCTACGGCCTGAGCCGCTGCATCCGTACTCTGGTCGTGCTCACATTCGTACAGCTGGCGGGCAGGGCAGGCACCTCGTACCTGCGGGCGATGGCCTTTGCCGTGATCATAGCGGGACCCATCGATAACTTGGTGTCCAATGCTGAAGAGGTTGCCCGCGTGTTCGTCTGCAGCTCCACGCTGACCTATAATCTATCCAAGACGCGCTTTGACCTGATGGCCAAGCCTTTTACAAACACGCTGAAGAACATGGACAGGGACGTGGACGAGATTCGGGAGACCTTTGAGGAGCTGCATGGTGTGCTGGATGAGCTCAAACATGCCGTGGAGCACTCCGACATACCCGGCGAGAATGCAGAGACTGAGATGTACAAGCTTAATTTTAGTAATCCGGTTGAAGGGCGGGATCTGCCCACTGCCGGTGAGATGCAGGAGCGCTTCCAGCTGAACATGAAGAACCGATGCAAGCACCAGCTGGACGGTGGCCAGCGCGTCTGCGAGAATCTGTTCCGCGAGGGCTACCGCAAGTGCGCTACAAACTTTCAATGGTGGATAGCCAAGGTCATCTGCTGGCCGTACCGCGTGGATATCATCTGCGAGGTGGACGTTTTCGGTGATCCGGATTCGATCTGCGATCCCTCGCAGGTGATACCTCGCAATTTCGGGGAGACCTATGTGCAGTTGCTGCGGGCTGAGCAGGAGCTCTTCGACAACAGTTCTGAGATTGTGGTCAGCTACAAGTTGCGGGACGAGGAGATGGCCAAGAGCCACCTGAGGTCTGCCGAACGCACCACGGAGGGCTTTATGGAGGAGTTTGAGCGGCGCCGCAAGATATTCACCAGAATCATGGGCATGGTCGAGATGATCCTTTGCCTGTTCATGCTACGCGTGCCCTTCTATTCGGTGAGGTACTACTATTGGTACCTGACCAATGTGGACTACGACAACCTGTACATCACTGACTATTTCAAGCATGTGGACAAGCGGCGCAAGCAGAACAAGAGCGTCTCGATCCTACCGCTGCGCACCTACGAAAAATCGCGATACATCGACTTTGATCAGTGGTGCAGATGTTCGGCCAAGGAGAATAACAAGATGATCTACTGCTTGTTGCGGTTCGCCCTGGAGTTGGTCACCGCGGCTATATTTATGCTATTCGACCGGATTGTTGTCGAGCTGCTGCTGATCATCCGCCAGCGATCGCTAATCAGGTTTGACCAGGCAGGCGAGCACGAGGTGCGCTTTAATGTGAGTAAATGGAGGATGCTCCTCCGCCTCCACTTCCGTTCCAGTGCCAATCCTAATCATAATCCTTGACAGATTACCGGCGTAGGCAAGATGGCGGAACTGCTGCGCGTCACGATGCATAACTTCAACATCCACGAGCAAGTCTCCACGTCGCTAAGCAACGAGGAATGCCTGCCGAATCCCAGCGTCCTGCCCATGAGGTTCTACTACTGGCTGCTGATCCTCTACCTGGTCATCTTGGTGGTGCTCTTTGAGTCGCATATCTTCCTGCGCCTGCGGCGCTTGGTCTGCAGCTATTTCTACGAGAAACGCGAGAAGCAACGCATCCTCTACCTGTATAACCGCATCCTCCGCCAGCGGGTCCTGGCGCTGCAGAACCTGGTGGAGGATGTTGAGGATAACCTGGGCAGAGAAAAGATCCGCAGGCATATGAATCCGTTTCTGCAGCTCCGCGCACACTATCCGCAGAACTTTAACTGGCTGCGCATCTTTAACTGCGGCAAGCTGAGCTGTCTGGTCTGTGGCGACATGGAGGACGACAAATTCATAGTGTGCCACTCCTGCAGTGTGCCCTACTGCAACACCTGTGCCGAGGAACTGAACCACGTGTGCATAAACTGCGAGGAGGTCCTCACCATGCAATACACTTCGGGCATGGACGACGAGTCCAGCATCGATGTGTACATTCAAAGGAAGCGGAAATGATTTCGGAGAGAGGTTTTTGTATCCTTACATTTTGATATTAATTCCTTTTTATGGGGACCTTAATGAGAACCTGGTATTTATCTTCATCTTGCTACAAATATAGATATCTGAAGCTGAACCTTTCATAGTTTGATTTGAGCGAGGGAACCGCCCTAAATGCTTCTCCTTTCTGGCATTAACAATTTATAAAGCTATTTAATGGCATTACAAAAGTTTCTCGTGTGTGCTAAAAGCAATGGCAAAAGTTTACCCTTTGAATTGGAAATGCTGCACCCGTTCGGGGAATACTGGGTAATCATCTTCGTGGAACTCCACTCGGTCCCTTGATCCCAACACTGGCACTACCCTTTATTAACTGTCCTGTTCTCTATGATAATCATATCTCCCACTTAATTGCCATTTTTCCAGTCTGTCAAACTTAATTCTCAGCATTTCCTCGGCCGATGGCACTGTCTGCCAGTTGTCTGCTGCAAGTTGGAGAACATTTCTTTGCAACAACAAACATCGCTCAATTAGTTGTCCACCCTTTGTGTTTGGCCCTGGGCCTGGGGCCCGGTCTCCACTTTCCCGGCATAATTATGCACATGTCTGGTGGGAGGAAAAACTTTTTGTCCTTAGACAAACTTTCCTCAAGCGGCGCTGATTCGATTATGCCACTGGGGAAGTGAGCTGGAGAGGAGTGGCAGCACTAGCCCTACACTCGGCTGCAAGGATTAAGTTGCAAAATTGTTAATTAAAAATAATAAAAATCGCTAATTGAAGAAATGCCTACAGAAATACGGCGAATCCTTTGCAGCAAAGTGAAAGCGAAACAAAAGTTTTTCGGTTGCAAATTGTCTAGACTCAAGACTCCCCGGGATCAACCAAAAAGATAGGATGGGTTTGAGTTCTGGGGTAAAGCGGATGCCTTTTGGCCACATTCCTTCTGGGAGGAAACTAGTTGCAACTATGATGAGTACACAGTCTTGCCCCTGCTTTAATATTCATAAGACTTTCAGTCTCCTGGCCTCCAGTCTGCAATAATATAATTATGCAAACATGAAGGAACCACAAACGGGAGACCCCGCCTGTGTCTTTCCATTGAAATTTCACACATATGCCGTGGGTGGGGATATCCCAAAAAATGCGACGAATTTTCCTAAGAAAAACAAATACCACGGCGTAGGTTGAATCCTCCGTCAGATTAAACCGACCGGCCGGCATGCCGTGTGCAGAGGTGATTATTTGACGTTCACACCTTGTTGCAGTGACTCCACCATCATCCTGTACCCAAACCCCCTGCAAAGTAATGGAGCGAGGTCGTCGACGTCCGTCGGCCGCGGCGGTTGTTGTGATCAGCCACAAAAGTGACAGGTGTGACACTCTGCCTGACAGTGGCGGAGCACCCGGAGCACTCCACTTCACTCCAGCTGGGCCCTCCTTCTCGCACACCCCTCCCCCTTCAGAGAACTCGGCCGTCTGCAGACTATGAAGACGCAACTGGACGAGACGAGACACTGGCGGAAAAAAACGCTGGAAAAAACCAGCAGAGAATTATTTCCTAGAAAAATGCAGACGAATGGCTGCAAAAATGGGCGAGAAATGGAGCTCTGAGTGAACCATAAGCTTGGGAATACACTTTGCAGTGGGAGTGGGCAAAAATTGAAATGGATTCTATAGTTTTTGAAAGGCTTTAAAATAGAGTATAGAATATAATTTGATATATGAACTTTTTAAACGATTTTATTAGGTTCTCGGTTGGTAAATATTAAACAAACTAAAAATAATTATACAGAACTTCAAAGCAGAAGACAGAGTTTCATAAATTAATGAACAATATTTCGTATATTAATATATATTCCCCTCAATTTTGGATGACAAACTCAGTTTATATAATCACAGGAACCTTGAAAAGAGTATAGCAAAATATCATAGTTGGAGGGAAAATGGGCAAAGTGCTGAAAAATAATCGGGCCGAGTCCCTCAACTGCCTTTATCATCACGGGCTCAACTTGGCGTTGATAATGAAGGAAGCGGATGAAAACGATGGCCCACGGATGGTTGGATGCTCGCTGGTCAGTGCATTGTTTGCTTCCTTCTTTACTTTTTTGTTGTAGTTTTTTTTTTTTATAAGTTTTTTTCTTGTTGTTTTCTGTTCCAGCGGTTTGCCTGCAATTTGCGAGTGAGCCCCGGAGTCCAGGGTCCCACAGCACACAGACACTGAGCCGGCGAGAGAGAACTATTTAGCAGGGGGGAATCCGAGGGGGGATCCGTTCCATCCGCGGAGCAGCAGGTGGTAAAGCGTAGAGAAATATGGTGCGGAACATTTCAATTAGAAAAGCGGCAAAGCGGCAGAAACAGAGCGCAGTGAGAGAACCGCGGACAGCCGACAGCCTGTCGTCGCCCCCAATCAGTGTGTCCCTGTCCCAGTCCCTGCACCCAGTCCCTGCTCTTCACTCTCTTTTTCCCCACTTTATCCTCTAGTTATCCAGCTCGCCAGAGCTCTCCTCCAGTGGATTCACTCCCCGCCTTTGAAGTTCCTCGTCTGACACTGACGAACCGCGAACGAGAACGCAAGGGCCTCTCCTCCTCATCGTCCTCACCTCTGTGCCTGCCATTATTTCAATAAAAATTCTTTAATATTATTTCGAGTTTGTTATGGCAGGTTAGTTTGTTCTGCCTTTGTGCTCGTATTTAATCTTCATAATTAAAATTTTAGCAAAAAATAAACTGAGACAGCGGCGCCGACGGGTGCGAAGAAGCGCAAAGGTGTTAAAAATTGATTAAAGTAATTGATTTGAAAGGGTTAGCGGTGATGGGTTTTGATTTTTTGTGGATTATTCCTCTTATGATTTTTCTTCTTTGTTATAATCCGTATGGACAGGTAACTCAATTAAAGCGGTGAGTGATGTTTGCCTTTATTTATATAAAATTTATATAAGATTTTTTTTACCACATATGAGAGAAGGATGAGCTCTGAGATGAGATGAATGTTCACTGGGAAAGAATTGAAGTATTTAATAAAATTTTAATATATAAATAAAGTAGAAATTTGTATTAAATATCTAATTAACTTAAATAAATAAAATATTTTAGATTTACTTAAACTTTGAAATGTTAAAACCCATATCAAAAATTCTCCGATTCTTTAATTTTCTGTGCACATAAATCCCCATTCAAGGTGAGTTCTTTGGGCTTGGAATGCGATAGCCAACTATCTTTTTGATCTCCTCTTTTTCCCATAAAGCAAATCGCTAATTGGATTCCTCACACGGCAAAATATGAACGTGCGAATGCATTTATTTCGCCATCGTATAGAATTCATTTGGCAACCGCATGGAAATCTCAGCTTTGTCAAGTCTAACTCCAAACACAAGACCCAATTTTCACACAGCAACAGAGGAGTGTGCGGCATTGCACCACAAATCTTTCACTCGGCTTTATATTCACCCACTTTTTGTTTATTTGCCCGCAATAAAAACGACAAAAAAACGAGAAAGAAACTCCCCTGTGCGTGTTGAACCCAGACTTTTGTGCCGGGGATCGGTTTGTTGGCTCAGCTCAACTAACGCCTTTTCGGTCTTTCACAGCCAAAGCGCGAAAGAGTTAAAAGGCGAAGCGCAGAAAGCAAAGCAAAGGCTGAGCTGAGCACCAGCACCAGCAAAGCACCAAAGCATTTTCACCCTATTATTTCAAGCAATTTCATCAAAACTAGACTGGGGCCCGGCCTCTGCTCCAAATTGTAACCGCAAAACCTCCCAGTCCAGATGCCTGGCTGCCAGTTGCCCAGTTGGCCAACAGCGAAGATGAGCTCGTGACTCACGAGAGGGTTCTGGGATATCATACTTGAAATTTAAGTATAGACTTCTATTTGGAATATATTATTATATATTTTTAAATCAAGCAGTGAGCTATATCCTTTCATCATACTCTAGAAGCAAACCATATATCCTGTTAGTGCCATCCCTGGTCCGTTTGTGGTTTCCTAGCTTCGTTTCCAGTGCTTTTTTGTCCACTTCTTGCAACTCCCCGGTTCTTGTGCCATCGAGTTGCTATAGAAGGCAGACAGGAGCAGGTTTTCCCTTCCCTCCCTCCCCCTTACTCGCTCTCTCTCCCTCCAAATGGCCAGCAAACGGACTGTGTTTTTCTTATTTGGTTTCCACTTTTATGTAGATTGGTATTTATTTTCCTCGCGAAAACTAGCGAAAACTGGGCGAAAAAAAGCCTGGGCCTGTAGTAGTTCTCACACTACGCTTGAGGATGGCTTGGGTTGGGATGGGTTGGGGTCTGGGTTCGGGACTGGGTCCCCTGGCCTGCGGTTCCTTGGTTCCCCCCATCGCTCTTATTATCGCGTCAAGCGGGCAGGCAACAAAAAAGCACCAACAAAGAAGTGAGTGCAACTATTTTGCGGTCGGCTGCCTGACAAATGGCAGCCAACGCCATTGGAGCATTTAGCCAAAGTCCAACTGCGACTTCAGATCCAAGTCCGAGTCCGACTGTCGGAAGTAGCACAGAAAGCTGCCGCCACTGACCGCCCCATGGGATTTGAAGCTGAATGTGGATGTGGCTGTGGATGTGGTTATAATGTAGGCTCAATCTGAAGAGATACATTTACACTTTCCAATGGGGTTTGCCCAAAAATATATATAGTTAAATATTTAAATTGTTATTTAAATATTTTATGGGATGATAATATGCCTACTCAATTTTTAAATGAAATTTAATCTAAATTTTAGACAATTTTAAGGATGTAATCCTTTCTAAAAAATTAATCATCACTTCACAACCTTCTTACTCTAAATATGATACCCTGCAAGGGAATGAAAATGAATGAATACAATTTCAGCTATCTTGTAGAGGGCATTTCCAGTTCGTCAACTGCCTGGTAAATTATTTCCGCTTTTCCTTCATGGCCTGGGACCATTGCTTGGTAATTAGATTTAGTTTAGCGCACAGATTTTGATACGTTAATTGTGAATTGTGCAAATATATATAATTGAGCTGGGTGGTTTCCTCATCGCTTGCGAAAAGGGAGCAGAGACTTGGCTAGAGCCGGTCTTGCCTGGTTGACTCTAGTTTTTTTTTCTTGACTTGTCTTGGCATTCCGCTTTAGTTTTACTAAATTAGCGCCCAACCCGCTGCCCCTTGCACCTGTCCCTCTCCATTCTGGCGTGAAGAAGACAAATGCCTGGCATTCTTTTCTCAAGCCTTTTGGCTACGCTTTTGATATGCGACTTGCAGGGTTGGGCTTAGGCTTTGGCTTCAGAGTCACTGGCCAGCAATTAATAGGAAGAAACAATTGCCTTGGACAGAGAGTTTCCCACGTCGCAGCCATGCATAGGTCTTCTCCGATGAATCTGTGGAAGGAAATTCCCCCGAAATTATAATCATTAACGGCTAATCGGGACCAAATTGAGACTCAATTTATTTGGCATACACATCCCTGCCGATAATGCGCTTAATGATCCCCATTATCCCTTTGCGGTAGTCATATATACATCGTTCTCTGCATCCGTTTTACATTCTACCTTGTGCCTTTGCCTTTGTTCTACATATAATAAGGGTAAATTAAATTAAAGCCGACTGGAAATGCGGCACCCAAAAGCCCAAGTCAGGGAATAACTTTAAGACGATGATGGAAACCTGTTGGGCTTCGCCTTCAAATTGGCAAGTCTGCCCTTGGCGACGGCGGCTTTTAAAGTTTCCAAGCAGCAGAGAGTAAAATATATATCAAAAATATATAAATTTTTATATAAATAGTAAATATTTTAAGATCCTAGTTTGTTTTGAATATTATTTGATAAACTAAAACCACCAGGCATAGAGTTTTCTATCCTAACTAACTAACTAACTTTATTAAAGATTATTGGAAATTAACTGAAACTATTAAAACCCACCTCGCTGCGATGACAAATCACCCGATCCATGTCCAGAAACTCCCTCGAAGATACAACGCATTTGAAAATCAGCCCAGGATGCGATGCACTTTCGGCCAACTTTAATGGGCGGCCGGCTAACCCGTTCCAGGAACTTGAAAATTATGCGATTTTCGATTTTATTAAAGTTATTCCACTTGCTCTTCGCCGGAATACAATAACGAAAAAATTATCATTGTCTCCTACATCATCCGCTTAATGTGGGGATCCATCAATCTGTGTTCCTTGTCCGTTGTCCGTTGTCTCTTGTCCGTCGGCGGCTGTCAAACACGCCGAAACTGAGACTGAGAACTAAGGCTGAGACTGAGACAGCAAAAGCAGAGACGCGACGATGGACCATCAATCGCATTAAGACCATAAAAGGATTGCTCATTCGCCGGACGATTCTGAGCCATCGCTTTGGCCCTGTTGTTGTTTGGGTTTGGGTTTGGGTTTGAGGGGGGAGCACCCGGGTCTGGCTTTGGCTCCTCCGCTTTTGCATGCTTAGCACCGCTGGGCAGAGTGTTGAAAGAGAATTTTTAAGTCCATTGTGAGGGCATCCATTGAAAGTGCCCGAAAAAAAGCAAAAGTCTTGAGTGCTGCCAACCAAAGCAAACGAAACCGAACCGAACTGAGCCAAAAACCGGGGCGAAGGAAAAAAAAGGACAAAATGTCACAAAAGCGTGACGATGTGTCGTAAAGTACTCAGACGACACCAACCTCAAAAAGGGGTCTCGAACGATATGGAAAATGTGTCCCTTAGAGGGTCTCGAAATTGGCTTTAAGCTGGCATAGCCAGAATACCCTTTAAAATATTTAAGGAGCAGCTTTATAAATATTTTAAAATGTATTTCAGATAACTTTTAATGATATTTTAACATTTTTCCAAACATTTGTATCTGATAGTTATGTTCACCCAAGATTTCTATCTATATAAATAAATAAAAGAAAGTGTACAGAATCATTTCCTACGCCCAACTTTTTTGTCACTGCATCAGTACCAGTCACCAGCTGTCAGCAGTCAGTCAGCCTTGGCCACGAAGATCTTTTGCCTTAAAAAAGAGCTTACAAAAAAAAGGAAAGAAATGTATAAATATAAACAGAAACCTCGCGCTCCAATGCAGCTTAATCAGTTCAGTTCAGAGAGGTTGCCGAAAGCCAAAAGAGCTTTGTTGCTAATGTCAAGGACTCGGGCGAAGGGACAGATTCGTGGGCACTCATCTGCGACATTCCACCTTTTGTGCATCTCTCAGATACATATGGTATCCGCCGAGTGGCTTTGCAAGCTCAGTTTGCCGTTCTGCTGATTGGACCTCTTTGATTTTTCCATCTGTCCAATTAGTCATTTTCATTTGGGGCTTTAATGCGATTTTAACTGCTGGAAGAGGGCTCATAAAGTCATGTCTGGAGAGATGTAGCTTCGTTTAATGGCCGCCATATAGGCATAAATAGTTTCCTTTCTTCCTTCGGCTGGCAGGACTCTGCTGATCCAGTTTTTTATGACCAATGTCTAGACTTTGACAGCGCTCTCCTTAATTGCTTGTTTAGTGCTGTTCCCGCGGCCATTTCGTGTGGGTGGGTGGGCATTGTTTGATTTGTGGCTTTGTGCCGTGCAAAATGCGGGGCATTCGGCACTGGTTCAGTGTGTGATATACATATATATGATATATATTCTCATCTGGTGTCTTTGTAAGAGCTGCTGAAATTCACAAGAAATTAACACAATTAACGCTTTAATTGCAAACTTCCGTTTGCGCCACTTTTTCTCCTTTTCCCACTTAGCCAAAGTTCCGGCAAGCAAACGGCGCCGACGCCTGGTTTTGCACTTTTTTGCATCATTTTTTGTGTGGTTTCTGTTTTTTATTTTAGCTCACACACACATGGGGGGAGGGGAGGAGTAGCAGCAGCGGAAAGCAATTAACACTTTAATGACACTTTGAAGTGAACGAGACAAAGTTTGTGCCGCATTCTGAGCCGGGAGCAACTCCACTTGGTTTAGGGGATTCGAGAGCACATAATGGGAATTGCACTCTAGCTCCTTGGCAAAAAACAATACTTGGAAATATAAATAAGACTCTAAGAAGTCAGCTAAGGGGGCTTTCACCACCATTAATCATGATTTTGTATCTTTCAAAGTAAAGTCCACTTACTAACTAATTTTAAATACAGAAATATGGTTTCAAAACCTTAATAAAATGTTCTATAATCAATTCCAGAACAATATTTTTCTTTGGGTGTACTCCAGTGCACTCTGTAGGGGATTCCCCTTACATTTAGATGAATTTTTCAAACCCATAGCAACATTTGCGTCCGGAACTGGCAACTGGAAACTGGGCTGATTATGACATTTGCTCATTTGCAGCTCATAGAAGCTCACGAAAATGATGGAAAAAGCAGTCAGACCGACTGGCTCTTCATTGTCTGCATATGCAGGGAGCTTGGAGCTGGAACTGCAGCTGGAGTTGTCCTAGCCCCTGACGCTGCTCCCATTCATTAGGCATCGGAATTGGCCAAACAGCAAATTGAGCCTCAGTCCCAGCCGTAGAGTCATGGCCTCCGGGGCCTCGGGCTCAGTGTGCATTCCCTCTTATCTGCCGGCCAGGAGTTATTATACGGGTTTTCCTAATTAGAACTAAAAAAGGAGAGCGGCAGGGGAAAGTGTACAATTTGTGCAGGAAATTGGCAAACGATTCTCGTTTGAGTTCTTTCCAATCTCGTTTCTTCTGCCGCCGACACTGGTTGGACTCTTAAAGAGTTGACACCTTTTTTTGCGGGCACATGGGAGAGGAAATTGTTGCTGGGGGCTGATTCCGTTAAAGAGCCAGAGCTGGTCTGTGATTATTGTGGACCTGCTCCCTGGAAGCCAACAGGAGGTTCATTAAAATAGGTTCTGGTGAGTGCCAGGAAATGCCAAGAGGTCTGGGAAGTGAAATAGAACAATTTTCAGAAAACTAAATTAAAATTACCAAAGAGAACTTCTGCTTTATGTCAAACTTGATGGAATTTAAAAAAGCCAAAAAAATATAATATTTGTAAATATTTATTACAACAACCAGATCGGTTAATTACCATTTAAGACATTGAAAATATGTTTTGCAAAGTATCTTTACTTTTATTTAAATTATTTACAAATTTTACAAAACTCTGCACTTAGATTCCTGGCTGTTTAAGCGATATTCTCTATTGGCCCCATCATAGAAGGAAGGAAAGAAAGCTCCAAAAAGTAAAGCACTTTTCCCGCACTTCCTTCGTGCGTCCCAAACTCCAGTTGTTGGGGGAAAAGCCTTCCTTTCGTCTCCTTGTGCTAGGATAAACATCAAAAGGCGAACTCGGGACTCTTGTTTCCTTTCAGCAGGAAACTCGCCCGCATTTGTGTGTAAATGTGAGCAGCAACAAAAAAAAAAGAGAAGAGAAAAAAATAGGAGAAAACATCTTTCATTTAAAAGGCTGCCCGCCTTTGTTGCTCCTTTTGGTCCTGATCCTACAGCTCGTCCAGGACTCCACTCGCAACTGCATCTGCAGGCCAGTTGCAATTCCCGCCCACTCAGAGAATAAAAATGTAGAAACTAAAAGCACAACCATTTTGATAAATAATTAAATATAATTCTTTTAAAATTTAAAACATTGTATTTAGTTTTTCATTTAAATTTGTACTGTTTCGAATAAGCAGAGAAAATTATAAATAATAATTAAATAATTTAAAATACAATTTAAGGATCGGGTTTTTCTTGGACCAAAAATCAAAAATACGCTCGTATTTAATATATATATTTTTTCTCCGTGCCTGCTCGTCCTGTCAATGCAATAAACGGAGCTGCCAAAGGAGCAACGGTGGAGCCCCTCGTCGGCTGTTCCTGTTCCATGTTTATTGCAAGTATTTCAGTTGCGGGAAAGATAGGAAACCAGCGGGAAAGGATCCACTGGACACGGTAAAAAGTTTGCTCCGCTTTTCTATTTTCCTTTTTTTTGTGCCCTGCGTTGTTGGGAGCTGCCTCCTTTGCATACACTTTATATTCGCCAGGAGTTTGGTCATATGGCGGACCCTCTCTCTCTTCCTCCCTCTATATATATGTATATATAGAATATATATACATTCTCGTTTTTGTTGGTTTCGCTTTGGGCCTGGCAGGGGGCGGGGTACCACGCCCACTAGACGACCCGCCGTGCTGTAAGTAATTTGTGGTTTCAGGCAAATACTCGGAGATGATGTTTTTCTTAAATGTTTTTCTCGCTTTCCCTGCCGCCCCCCGGCCCTCCTCGCCCCTCGCTCCAGCCATCTTGTGTATCGTTAAAAAATGCCTTAAAGGCATTTAATTTCTTTTGTTCATTGGTCTCTTCCCTTTTGCCTTTTATGGTTTGGCCTTCCCGGGCACCATTTCTCTACGCTCTACCCTCGGCCGGCAAACAAATCGGTCCACCCTCGGCCCGTCCTTAGATGCGAGGAGCTCCTTTTAACAATTTTCAATAGAAAATTAAAACGCAGCCGCAGTTTTTGGCAAGAAAAATTGTTCTTTCGGGCTTTTAGCCAGGCGAATGTGTGGCACGGGCAGGCGGTGGCCATGTAAATGGGTGTTCCGAGGGGGAATTAAGGAGAATATGGGGGATGTGTACAAATGGTAGGATATTGTTTTGCGATCGCAGAAAAGAAATGTGTGTATTTGTTTTGCCCAGCAAGCTTATTGTTCTGTCAGCTAAACAAACATTTTAGCCACAAGGAACTATGGAACTAAAGGAGAGAAATTAGGATGAAATATCTTAAATTCTTAAAGCTAAAATATGTTATATGTTTTATTTAAACTGACATTTTATTGCCTTGAATATTCATCAACTTGCATCAGGCCATCATCTTTCTATCTGATATATTTAATCCCACTGACAAGGACCAGCAAAAAGCATATTTCTCCCCCCTTTATTTGCTGACTTTGTCAGCATTATTCCCCTCAGTTTGAACTGGTGCTGTCAATGTTATTAATATTTGACATTCGCCGCCCCAAACAGCTCGCAACTGTTTTGCAATCCCTGACCGACAACCCGGCGCGAATCTCCTTAACTCGGCCAGGAGCTGCCGCACTACTATTAAAATCCAAGTTGCCGAGTTAGGACCCAGCAGGATACTTACGTTCTATGAGAAGGGGATTGGCCCAAGGACAATCATATCGTTTGAGTGACGGAAGGACAACGATTTATGAGCTAGACTACGGGGGGGCTCAAATCGCGCGAGATTTTTGCACAATGTGCGAAACAGGAAGCGAGGAAAATGAACCCGAATCCGTTGCCGTGGAAGGTAGGAGGTCCTTTGGCCAGGAGCAGGCATTTAATCGGCTATAAATTGCAACCCTTTTGTGCGAAAATCGAGCAAAGATGTAGCTGGGGACGCTGGAAAATTACAGTTATTAATGCATGGGGTGTCAAATATACATGCTTTTTGTGTTACCCTCTATTTATGGTATTTCCCCTGCGACCCCTTTTTTTGTTATTCGGCATTGCGACAATACAATTCACTCTTTCCGCCCAAGGTCTGGCACAATCCAGCCGCCGGTGTCGGCATGTCACAATAATCTGACAGCTTAATTATATACGCGGAAATCCACACCGCTGGCCTAGACCATTTTCCTTCTAGCATCCATTTCGCATCGTTTAGCAATTCGTGGTTAAATCAATTTTGCACACTTGCCGCCTTTTTTTCCATCTCCTCGCCATACCCAGACCAGGTCGCTTTTACTGCAGGCCGCTTGACAGTTTTGGGTCAGGCTTTTGGCTTTGTCTGGCTGCGATTCCTTCTGGTGAAAGGTGGATGCCGTTTTTGGGCAAAGTCATTTGGCCTTTTTCTTCGGTTTCGGTTTGGTTTTTTTGGTTCTTTATTGTTTGTCCAGGGGTCATGAATTACTTTTCGGGTCTGTGGGGCGGTGAAGGGTTGTCCGGAAAATGCCACTGGCAGGGGGGAAATTGAAAAGGAATACGAAACTGCACAGCGTAGTGTTCTAAGGAGAGAAGGTACTGTACCTAGAAATCTATGAATATATTTTTATAGAAAATCCTTCAATAAGATTGTTAAAAATGTACTTCATTTAAATTATAAAATAAAATATTAATATTTTGACCATATTAACCCTAGCCACCCTGCTGAAATATCTTTTAGTCACCCTTAAGGAATCCCTTAAGGAATCTTTTAAGACCATCCATAAAGTGCTCTCCCCGGCAATCGCCTGACATTCAATCAAAATTTGGTGCAGCGTCATCCACTTAAGAGGTCACCATCCTACGATCTACGAGTGGTAGCCCGAATCCTCCTCCCCCTGGGGGCATAGCCAATCTCCATGGGGCCCCATATGGCCATTTAAAAGCTTTACGCTGTTGTTTCAGCACTTCCTCCGAGAGACTCGCTTCCGCTTCCATTTGCAGCTCAAAAATTCGATACATCATTCATCAAAACGCGTGCCGGCGGACCAAGCTCGCCCATTAGGATGTGATGCGATATGGGAGTGCCAGGGGAACGATACACTGGGAACCCTACTCATACATAAGTTTTGAAGAGCCTTGTTCCCTGTTCCTTCCATAATCCCTTTCTAATCGAATTATACTCAAATCCCCCGGGCACTTCGAGTGTGCGTTAAGGCAAATTCAAGCGTAAGAAACTAATTTCTGGCAGTCGCAAATCCGCGAGATATCGGAGCAGACAGCGAAGGAGTCCGACGCGACGCGACTCTCGTGCATATGCGTCCATTCTCTAATTCAATAGAATGCGCTGCCATAAAAATGTTGCTGCGACCATCAGATATTTAACAACTGATAAAAAGGACGAGCAAAAAAAAAATATAACAACGAATCTGTGGAAAACCCATGAGAGACAGATTAGCAAGAGAAAACTACCAGCTAGGAAATACACTTGGAAAAGGGAAGTAAATTTCATAGAAGTAAGAAGGAGTTGTAGGAAAATGTGTACTATTTTATTTATAAATATAATAATAAAAATAATAATAATAGAATGATCTGAAAATGTTCATTGCCTGTAATTAAATCCTTAGAAAATATTATTATCAATTTTGATTGGATTTCTTAAAAAATTTATAACGTCAGTAAGAAGCTTAATTAAAATCCTCATCTAATTGTATCTTTTCTCTTACCAAATTAATATTTATATAAAATGTTTAAACAAATTTCTTTCCCTGCAGATCTCAGCTTGTGATGCCTCAGCAAACTTACCCCTAAGTGAGCCTGGGGTTTCCCACAGGACCAGCCACCAGCAACCACCAAAACCCAATCCCAATTCTAACCAAAAACCAAACCCAACTACCAGCACAGGCCACCCTGTTTGATCACATTGTTTTCCCAAATCGGATTTTAGTTTTACACTAATTTCTTTGGTTTAAGACTCGCTGGGTGCTGGGTGCTCCTGGTGCCTGGCTCCTGGTTCCTGTTGCCTCAGCGCGCGGTCTGGTATTATAAACGCTTCGCTGGACACTGCTCGATGAAAGGGGATGGAGTGGGCCTTGGCTGGGTGGCCCAGATGAATCCTCTTTGATTGCACTAAACTGCAATCGAGACAAATGCCCAAAACGTGCGATGTCATGTGGGGGACGGGGGCCAGCAACCTCCCTTCCCGAATATCCTGCTGGCCAGTGTGATAAAATTTCATTCGCCGCGTTCCAGGCGTTTTTATCGCTCGCCTCGGATCGTGAGGCTTTGGTTTTAGTTTTAGTTTTTCTACCCAGCGAACTTTCCCCCAATTTCTGTCCCGGTAGCTGCACATTTTTATGGCGAAAACAATTTAATTGGCTTGAGACACTGGGCTTCGCTTACATTGTCCCCAAAAATTTATTGGAAAAGAGCTTGATAACATTTGAATTCCGGGTGAGTCATCCAATGGATTGACCCGAATTGTAGGCGGTGGCAGTAAAATTGCTTGAAAGTAACTAAAAAGTTGTCAAGCCATCAGACGGAGAAGACAACTAACTAGTCCGAAAGAAAATCGAAAAAGTTGCTAAGAAAAAGTGTTAGCCGGCATGAGAATTAAACGAAAAAGAGCTACCAAATTGATGGTAGATCAGTGAAAAGATGAAAAGTTTTTAATCAAAAGGTTTTAGTTTTTAAGTAAAGCAATGAACATACATATATATATACTTTTATAAGTTATTTTGTTCAATAAATAATTCAGATGGTCATTATCGTAAAAATCTTGAATTAATTTAATTTATTTATTAAATGCTCAGTAATCCTCCCACGAAATCCAATGACTTCTTGCCATAATCTTCTTGTTAAGCTCACCTTCAATCTGAATTAATTGTCGCGTCAATCTGCTTGCTCTTGGCCAGCCGCAGCTCCTCCGATGAGTCAGATGTCGTGGTCGCTTATCCTTTCTCTCAGGCTGTGCTCGAACCCTTTGCCATCTCAACGTTGCTCCAATGGCACTTAAGACGCCAGAACTTATTTCCATTTGGTTGGGCAATTATAATATTTTGTGTGTCTCCCCAGCTTCTTCGGGAGGAGGAGAAGTGGAAATGCGTTTACCTTTTTACTGCTGATTTGTGTGTTTTGCCTCATGAATTTTTCGCAACTGCCTGGCTGGCTCTGGAAGGTGGAGGAGGAGAAGAAACCATCCAGAGGCGACCCAACCAACGACGTCTTAAATATAATATTGACATTTCTTTTGCAACGCTCTTTATTTGCGGCTGTCCCAGTGGGTGGATGGGTGGTTGGTCTGCAAACTTTGACTTACACAGTGCAAATAATTATAGACATTCCTTGGACTGGGCCAGGAGAGGGTGTAAGTAAAAAAAGGGTTAAGTGCTTACCCAAACGTTTTTTGGTCTGCACAATTTTTTCAACTTCTTCCTCGTTTTTTCGGCTCTTTGTGGGAACTGTCGCATAATTTGCTTTGAATTATTTAAGAGCTCTCTGGCCCTGGACCAGCCGGGCATGCCTAATTAAAAATGCCATGCGGCACTTATAGCTCTGAATTTGGTTTTGCCTTGGGTCTGTATTTGGTTTTCTTTCAATTTTTTCTGCTTATTTTTGGGTTAGTCACCGGCTCGTGCAATCAATCAATTAGCAGATTCCCTGGACCACTGCGAACCAACCGCAGAAAGGTGCACAAAAGCCCAGGTGACTCACCAGCGACCACTTTCTGTCAATAAGTCAGTCATCTCGTGATCCGCTACCTCTGTCCTGCCTCGATAACAGTTTCTTATAGTAGTGTTTCCTTGGCACAATCAATAATTAGCCTGACGGGGCCACGACTCAAATTTATGCAAGGAATTCAAATTGATTTTATTGTTTCGCTTGAAAAACTTGTCCCCAGCCAGCCAGCAGCAATTCAATGACTCGACTGCTCTTAAGTTTCTCCGCACTCGGATCTTAAATTATTGTTATGATAATTGTGTCTCTGAGCTGCGAAGTGGAATTGTCCAGCTGCGTGTGTTAATTTAATAAACACATTTGTTTGCCTTATTTATTTTATGGCTTATTTTTGCAGCGGAAATGCCAGAAGGAGAGAGATGGCCAAAGGTTAGTCATGTTAATGTAAAATAATAAGAGTTTATGTTGCTATAAACTATATATTTTTAGGAAAAGTATTCACTTTAAAGAAAGGTTCTTTTAAATGTGAAATGGTTTAACTAGTCTGTCCCTCTTTTATGACTGAATCTCTTTTCTCTGCTTCAATTAAATTGATAGAGTTTGCTGCCAATTCCATCGCGACATGCCACTGTCCCGCTTTTCCAGCTTTTCCCATCCCAGGCAAGGCAAAGAGTCACCAGCTGTCCAGTTGGCTAAAAGCCCCATTCCCAGCCAAGCTTAGGATGCTTTAGCCCTGTCGTCTGCGACTTGTGTTGTGTTGCGTAGTGTTATGTTGTGATTGTGACAAGCCTTCTATCTGCTCGCCGTACTGATGTTTGTATAGCCGGTCATCTGGTCTTCTCGATCCCGTTCCCAGTCTGATTCGCATTCCCACTCTGGAGAGAGGACATCCTGTCAATGGTGAGGGACGGATGGCAGTGAACCAAAGCCAATTGTCAGGATGACAGACATGTTTTTGTTTCTGTGGGGCTTGTTTGTTTGGCGTTTGTCCGTTGTTTGTCCTGCATGTCGTTGGCTGCTGCTAATCCCCGAAAGCAGTGCTCCCACTCCATTGTTTGCCGGGTGTCGTGTAGCAGATTGCTTTCGCCCCGAAATTATTTACAAATATTTGTAAAAATTCCTTAATAAATTATGCGACTTGCCCCGAAGCTTCTATTGCTGTTTCTCTGCTGCTGATGCTGCTGCTGCAAACATGATTGATTTATGGGAGGGGAGGCATTTAGGGGGACTGCTCTCTATGGTCCCCCGGTTGATTTGTTCTAATGCCGGAGACCGAGCAAGCTTGAATGGATCCCAAAACGATTTTCAGTTCGATTCGGAAGCCCATTCAGAGCAGTCCAGCTCGATTCGCTCAGGCAGGAGCCCGGGCCCAGGACTCGAACGAACACCGACACTGTTGACAGCAATCGTATGTTTAAAAAGCATAATCCCAGACGAATGATGATGAATGGTCCCCGAACCCCAGAGCGGGTCCCGAGCCCGAGACCCAGCGCTTGCCGGTCGACGTCGTTTAACTAAATCCTTGATGAATGATGTTGCCACCCCCTCCTCCAAATCCTGGACCCCTGAGCTGTCCTCGCTGCGTTTTCATATTTGCACGAAACATTCCAAAATGCCAGCGACATTAGCAGAGACCGAGAGCAGCGGCCGGGGGATTGGAGGGAACGCAATTTTCATTTACGCTTCATTTTAATGATGTTAAGTGATTGTGCAGAAAATGTCGAGCCAGACCCAAAACTTGGAAAGATGCAGAGAGAAAAATAAAAGGGGGTTTTAAGAAAATTTACAATATCAGTTGCATCATTGCCTGATTTATTGTTATTTAAACAAATGAAGAGGAGGCAGGTTTGTCTCGTAAAAGCTGGTTTCTAATAAATTTATGTGTGCTCTGTGGCTTCTAGATTTATATAGATGAAATCAGCTTAATATAGATTTATTTAATTTCAATATTTACTAAATAATATAAACAATATATAATATTGTATAATACCACCAATATAAGTATTTCAGGCTTTTTTCTCTCTGTGTTCTAGAATTCGTAGCTACTGTTTTGGCTGGAGTTTTTGCATTCAGCCAACGAAAGTTTTGCGTAAATAGATTTCTGTGTGCTGGAAATACTCGTACTGCTGCTGATGATGCCTCCTGATGATGCCGATGCTGAGGCTGATGATGAAAGCAGCTTGTAATCCGTTTCAAATCATTTTTCACTTCTGCATTTGCTCCTGCCGCCGCTCTGCCAACCCGAGGTCCTGTGTGTTTGCCATGGTTTTAGTTTTCGGGCTGCGCGGCATCGTTTTGATTTGTTTGGTTAGTTGATAAATGATGTCTGCACCGCAGCCTAGACAGGTCTGCCTTGGAACCCCGGGCTTCGTTTGGTAATTGGTAGGCGACGGGGTGGATTCTACTGGGAATGGGGATTTGGGTTGGTTCAGTTGATGCCCCCGTGGGGTTCCAATCCGCAACAGATCCTGTCAAAGGAGTGGGAGTTCGATTAGGGACTCTTTTTGTGTTGGTAAACAAAGAGCGGGCTCTGGCTGAATTATTTCGAAGGTTTGCTATGCTTTTCTGCTTTATTTTTGAACCAATTTAAATTTTTCAAATACATTCTTTATATTTTAATAATATATTTTACAAGTCAAAAGACCAACCCTTGGAAACATTCAAAGCTAAAGATTTCATTAAAAGATCTCATAATTTTAATGGTGTTTTTTGAACTTTTCCCTGCTCAATCCATTCATCTTTATCTCAAAGTAAATCCTTTAAGGAACCAAATATAAATTTCAATTTCCTGTCTCACATTTTTGGTTGACTTGACACCGTTTTGTGCGAAATTACTTATCGAGTTAATGTGCTTTTCGGTCGTAATGAATTTGCTGAAATTAATTTCGTAGACACAGACCCAGGCGAAGACTGATCGCTGGCCTGCGATTAGACCAAAAGCAGTTATCGTTTTCTGGTGGTCCGGGGTGCTATCAGCTGCCTGGGAGTGTGTCTGAGCAGTGGCCGATAAAAGTAATATCCTGTGAAGGACACGTGACCGTCTGAGGTTCACTGGGGTGTATGTGTGTCTATGGATATATGCAGACATGTTCTAGCCCCCGACTTGAATTATTATCGGTTTCATTTGGTGGCATATCTAATTGCAGTGAGAACTGCAACTGGGATTTGTTACCACTTAGAAGGTAGAGGGAAAGAGCAGTCATCTTGCCCTGAGAATTTGAATATTTTTGATCATATTTAAAGAAGTTTTCTATTCTTTAATAGTTGCTGATGGTTTGCTGATAGATAGTGTTTCCTCCCTTAACCCCAAGGGGTTGCTGTTGGTGCATTCACGTGAATTTATGAGCCATGGCTGAAAGTGCAATGCTCGATGGTCAACTTCATCCCTTTTTGAGTAAATATTTACTGTTTTTTCACTTGTCACTGAGCCGTGTTTACTCTATTGTCGCTAATTGTCAGATATTTAGGCTTGCTTGTTGTGTATTAGGTCCTGTTGTTATGGTGATTCATTTGCTGATTGAACCTGCTAGGGGTTGCACTTGCTTATTTGGTGATTTTAGGGTTTTTCGACATGTCTTTTATTTGTATTAAGCTAAGAAATAAAATGGAATATAACATTTCTTAAAATTTTTTTGTGATAAAATTGTTAAAACTCTTATAAACAAATTAAATTGGAATTTTAGAAAATATAAATATGCAGTTTCAAATTGAATAACTCATATTTACCATATTAAAGGATTCACACTAAGCGCCAAGTTTCGCCAACAAGTTAAATTATCATTATAAATTCCAAAACTAATTTAAAAAGCCTCAGGCAATTTATAGTTTGCCAAGCTTCAGGACTATTTTTAGGCATATGCCTAGTTGGCTAAATATTATTACGAAAGTTGTGGGCCCTCCCCGGCGATTAAACCCTTTCAAAACTTTGCCATTGACTTACATGACAGGTGCATGGCAGCCTGGCGCCCCTTTTCAGCCAATCAAATTAACTACTTATAAAGTAATTTAGTCCAAGTTTGAGTGACTCCTTCACACAATGCCAATGCGTCCACGGAGCTCATGAAAAATTCTATTAACAGCCAAACGAATAGGCAGGCATTGGCCAGGTCCCAAGGCAAATGAGTGTGTGTACTCCTAGGTGTATGCATTTTTAAGTCAATCAAGGCGGCGGCCGTGTTTGCTCAGCCACCAAGCTCCTTCTCCAGCTCCCGATCCTGTGCCTGTTCCTGTTCCTTCGCCAGCTCCTGCTGTTCCTGTCAAGTTTACATTTGACACACCTGCTTTCATTTGAAACCCGCCGCCGCCATCTTCGCCGCGGGGCTGTAATTGCAACATGGGGCATGGAGCATGGAGCGGCAACAATAAGCCAAGGGGAAACTTTCGAGGCCTGAAATGCAGTTGTTGGTTAGGCAGAAGGCAGGAGGTCCTGATTGGGCCCACGAGCTGTTTGGCCTGGAAAATCCCAGAGGGGAGGGTGCAGGGGCTCGGTTCGGTCTGGTGGATGAGCGTGCGCCTTAAATAAACAATTCACATTTAATTACGTCTAAATTTGGTTGCGCGAACAAACAGCGACGACAGCAGAAATGGCACTGGGGAGAGAGTGTGGGAAGGATATACGCCCAGCGCACACGTCCTGGACGTCCTCGGCAGAGCCGATGGCTGAGTGACTGAATGCCGACAAATTGGCAACACACGCGATGAGCCGACGTCCAGGAATAATAGGCATGAACCGGAGCGGTCCGAGGAAATCGGAGTTATGGCTTCTTTAAATTATTTTATGTGTGAGGACCTCTGGCTGTCCTCGGAATTGAGATTTAGTTTTAAGGATAATATGAGAACGAAATTCATGAAAATAACTTATAGGACATTTTTTGAGAAAATTTAGAAACTATTTAAAGCTGATATAAAATTTAGCAAATGACTAAAACAATGGTTAGGGTTAGAAATCGTGTTAAATAAATTATAAATAAAATTTTCCAGGGTATGTGAAGCTGCTTCCTGGGTGTTTGTTCCATTTTTGCCACTTCTATTATCCTCCTAATTCTCTGAGTGTTCTCTGCCTGAGTTGGAGGCGAGCCAGTTGCTGATTGCATGCAATTGAACGGGAAACTTTCGCTGGCAAAAGTCGCTGGGTGGTCCTGGGATCCTGGCTACGAATGGGATTCGGCTCGTTCCGATAGTTGGTAATGCACCCTCAAATCGATAGTAATGGCGGTCTGCTTGGGGAGTTCCCTGTTCGATGGTGCTGAGCTGTGCCAAAGCACTAAATAATTGCCCATATGTGCCCAGGAGCAGTAACAAGCAGCAGCAGGAAAAGCAGGGGCAGGACCAAAATCAAGCACTGAGACACCCTTTTCAGCAACTGCACAGCAACAACTTCTACCTTAAAACGAAATATTATTTGTTAAATGTTATACTTTTTCTAAAACCCCATTGAACTGGAATATTAATTAAATAAAATAAATTCACATTTTTTTAACCACAATGTATTTGATATAATCAAAAAATTTGTTCAGTGTAGCCCGAGGGTTGTTTTGGGTGGCACATACACACCCCTCGGTTCGTGCCTTGTTTCATCGATATTTCTTTTTTCAATTTATGCTCATTTATTCTATCAATTTAACGAAACATTCGCACACACTCTCGCACATGCAGATGGAAAATCTTGAGGGACACAAAAAGATTGCAACTCGTGCGTGAAGAAGGGGAAGGGCCGTCGGCCAAGAGTGGGGGAGTGGAAGGTTGTGTTTTGAGAGCAAATATTTTCTGACAAGTGGAAGTCAGATGTCATATATGCGAAGTAACTGAAATGGAAAGGGGACGGGAGCAGGAGCAAGGACGAGGGATTGTGGCGCACCCGAGATGCCAAATGCTCGTCTCAATTGCTACTTGACATGCAGACACACACACACAAATACCACGCAGTCGGTGAAGTTGTCAAAAAAAATTCATATATGTACATATGTATGGTGCGGAGGGAAATCTTTGACATTAGAGCAAGAAAACAACTGACAATTATTGCCTGACAGCTGACAAGGCCGCGGGGACAGGAGAATCCCGGAAGGATCCCCTGACAGTTCGTCATGAAACGGAGCTGCCGACCTGCTAAATGAGTGTGTGACCCGGATAATCAATCAGTCACCGCTATATACATATAGATATATATATATATATATTATCTTTGACATTATTAAAGGCTCTCTATACATAAATATATTAAATATTTTAAAAATTTGAAATGTAAAAATAACGAAATGTCTGTAATAAAGAAAAATCTGTAGCTTCATTTTCAAAGACGAAATATATATAGATTTGTATGTTTAATATTTAAATAGAAAAATATCATTAAAAAAAATTTTAAAAAAATCAAAATTAATTAATTAAAAAATTAATCCAGAAAATGCTACAGAAAATAAATAAAAAAAAATTAATCTTAAACGGCGGCACCCCTGTGATCTTTGGACAAGAGGACGAGTCCTGAAACGGTAATTAGCTATTGTTTTATAGCCATTCAGTTGGTCGCTTAACTTTTAAATTAAATTAATTCGATATTCCACAAAAAAAGTTTTTAAATTATACAAAATAAGAACGCAACACAACACACACAAGGAGACACAACATTAAACAAAAGATAACAAATTCTGAAATCATTTATAAGAAATCAATAAATTTGTTCAAAAGTCAGAAAATAATAAAAAGAAAGCAAAATAAAGAGTTAATAAAAACAATAATATAGTCAAATTAAAGCCGTAACCAAAACACTACACAAAAGGAAACACAACATTCAACAAAAGGTAACAAATTCTTAAATCATTTATAAGAAATCAAAAATAAATTTGTTTAAAAGTCAGAAAATGATAAAAAGAAAGCAAATTAGAGGGTTAATAAAACAATAATAAAATCAAAATAAAGCCGTAACCAAAACTAATTAAAATAACCAAAAAAAAAAAACAAATGTAAGACAGAAAGTGAAGTGCTCCGCTGAACACTCGAAAGACGAATGAGTTCCTTGAGGTCGAAAGCCTAATAAAGTCAAGGCATACTTTATGATGTTAGCAAAGGGAAGTCCTGAAAATCCCTAATCATCGAATAAATTGTATATTTTATCAACTTTACACTCTACTCAGTTTTAATGAAAGTTATCGATATTTAAAACGTTTAAAATTTTTTTTTAAATATTAGAAATAGCTGAAATAATTAGTTCTGCCTTCCCATCAGATCATAAATACCCCTTATGAGGGTATAAAATTCTCATTAGCCTTGAAAATGGAATGGCGGCAAATGAAAAGAAAAGAGAAGCTCCTCCGCTGGGTAACCACCCCAGGTATGTCAACGCTGAGACGACTTATTGTATGATGTTTAATAATTTATGTATTTCCGATTTATGTCCGCCCATTTTTCGTTACACCACCACCCACTTCCTGTTTACCTCAGACTGCTCCCCACTCCGCCCCTGCGTTTTCGCAACCCCCTTTAAGACCCTATCTCAGGTCTTTTTCTTTTGGGGGCCTCGGGCTCATTTGTATGCGTGCAGCGTTGCGCAGCGCACTTATTGCGACCGGGGGGACACTTGGGTATTAAAAAATGCCAGACTATACGGAGCACCCGCTGCCGGTACAGCCACACCCACACCAAGGCCGACTCAGGGCCCCGTCCACGCTATTGGCACCAGTCAACGAAGCATTACTACTTCGACCCCTCGCAGTCAAAAATTGTATTATGCACAAGTTGTGTTGGTTCCATTCTGCTGCTGGGGGTAAGCCGGCTCTGGCCACCCATCCCTTCACTCACCATCCCCCCATTTTCCCAACCCATTTTGAGTCGGAGAACAGCTTTTTATTAAGAAATCATCGTTGATTGTGTGGAAGGAAGTAATGTTGATTTTACATTTTAGAAGTGCGTCGTAGGCCGGGTATTTGAAATTCTCGACGGGGTTGCTGCTTGCTATACTTGCTACTTCCTATGTCAGCTTGTTCTCCGTCTTGTTGCGGTGGCAAGTTTATTATAATAATAGGAGGCACACTTCGAGTACTTTGGGGAATTCCATGGGGCAGGGGGCGGACATTGAGGCAAGTACAGTCTATTAAATTTATGAGTAATGCATGATGTTCTCTCTATTAAATGGGGTTTCCAATAGCACCACAGATTCCATAAGAAAAGTAGGTATGTGGTAAGCGGCTCATAAGATAAATTCCGTTTAAAACTAGAAAACATGATAATGTTGCCACAATTGGTAAAGCTTTTGTGGTCCTTGGAATTGACAAACACTTTAATCGATAAATAAAAACGATAAAATGATTTTAAATATAATTGAAGAAGGCAGGACGTTCACTCTCTGATCAACATACAGAAGTTTAAGAAATACAATTTTAATTTAAGAATCCTCTAAAAAAACAAGCCTACAACTTAGTACTAATTTGCTTGGAAATTAAACTGCTGTTATTCTGTGAGTACTTGACAATGATTTATTTAACTCAATAAAGAAAAACTTACCAGGAAAATGTATTCCCGATATTAGACGCAGTTACTTAGACGCCATAAAGACCCAACATCTTTCAACCATGACCGATTCCCTAGGCATTCTTCTTGAAGTTCAGTCAACTGCCTTGCATATGGATGACTCGCTGGAAATGTCTATAAATCTTGGCCCAGACATTAGTGCAAAAACAGAGGGCACGAGCCGGGACTTGGATGTGGTTTCTCGCCGAAAACGAAATTAACACAAAATGGCTGCTGTTTCGGTTTTTGCCCATGTTTTTGGTGAGTCGTGCATAATCGTTAATGAATTATAGTGAGTATAAATGCGCCACCGACCCCAAACTCGGGCCCAGGACGAGGACGTAGACGAAGGAACCCTTGCGTGTAGCATGTGTTTATGGCCATATGACTCTGGCCTACTTCTGCTCTTGGGCTCTAATGAAATTTTCACGCTGCCTTTGTTTTAATGCATTCCACACACCCAAAGGAGCCCGCAGGAGTCAGAACTTCCGTGTTTGTGCATTAAGTTTGTCGTTTCTCTAATTTCCAACCCTCAACCTTTGGTGTCCATTAGTCACGCGCCTTATCAAGGTGCTGCCATCTTGTGTTACCAATTTCGATGGCCGATGGCCAGGCCACACCCTCCCGCCTTAATTGCTTTTTCATAACAATAATTTATCTTCGTTTGGGGTATTTTTTTCTCTGTAAAAATGGTTAATTCAGAATTCATTATTCACACGTTTAATGATTTTGGTCGGAAACGTAAGGCACACAACTTAAGATTTTGATAAATCGATATCTTAAATTAGAATATGTACATTTTTTTAAGTCTTTTTACAATTTCAAAGAATTTTGACCTTTTTTTACTATTTTTCCTTTTGAAGTTTCTGCAAACATATCTTTAACTCCTTTTCTTTTCTCTGGCAGGAAGTGAGCAGCATTGACTTCCTTGAGGCCCCCCTTATTCCCGGCATCATTCACACTTTGTTTTCTGTCCCCTCCTCGGCCAAACCCCTCCTCGTCCATCGACATGCATAAAACATTTTTGCCTTCGTTTTTCATTCATTTGAATTGAAAAGCTTTTCGCAGCGATTTGTTATGCAAGCTTAGAAAACAAACACAAAACAAACAAAATGTTAAAACAAAAAAAAAATTGAGAAAAAGGGTAAAGGAACTGGAAAGGATGGAGAAGCCCCAAATGAAACCTGACGCTGAAAATTTGCTGAATGCCTTGCGCACTGCCCCCTGCTTCACCCACCACCTACATTTTCCAACCCCCCCTTTTGAGGCCCGTTTGTTTGTTATCAACTTTGTTGCTGTAAAATGTAATTGCATATGCAGCCACGCTTCAAAGCGCTCTCTCTGAAAAAAGACACAAAATAAAGACGAATGGCAGCGAGGCTGGCAAACAATTTTTTACAACGAAGCTCCCCCAGTTTTAGCCAGTTTCCCAGGCATTTCCCTCATTGCTTCGAATGTGGTTATTAGTATTTTTGATGGTGTTTTCCGTTTGAACAATTTCTGGTGCGAATTTCCACTGGCACTTCAAGCAAGACGCTTAAAATTGGGCTTAGATGCATTGGGCCATTTTCTGGAGAATTAAATGTTTTAAAAATCATAGCAACTGGAATAAATCTTTATAATTTACATAACTTTAACTCTTGCTACATAATTTTCGTTTTTAGGCCTGAAGCTACATACCTTTAAGTTATCCAAATTGTACCAAAAAACTATCAAAAATATCGCAACTAAGCCCCTTAATGCTATCAACAAGTTCCCCAAAAAAACACCAAAAATATTCCCACTCCAAAGCCCCCAAAAAGTTGCACAATTTGTTGTCAGTTTTTCTTGTTATTGCCGTTCAGCCATATTAAGGGGGGGTTGTGAGCCAAAACTATTTTTGGAACACATTTATATTCTTTTTTCCCAGCTTCTATTTAATCCTTTGAATGTTTTATTGCTTGCGAGAGGGAGCGGAGGAGCCGGGATATCATTGCAAGTTTAATTTTTTTTACGGCGCAGACTGCCGAAAATAAACTATTTACAGGATAGATACCATGTAATGCCCTCGCGCATTGTTTCAACAATCGCAGAGCAAACCGAAATGGAAATCTCTAAATAATAAATTTGATACAACGGAACAAATTTTCCATGCGTCGTTTAAAAACTTGTTCATTGTCATGTTTTCCACCCACCCCCCTTTTTGTTGTGGGGATGGCAAGGGGATGAAGCTGAAGGATTTTGGGATTTGTGAACCGAATACCAAACATGTCTGGCCTGCACCGAAATTCCCAGTGTCCTCCTCCCCGTAAACGTCAAGAATTCGGCAGAGAAAATAGTTTTGCTTAAAGCAAAATTTGTCTGAAAAGTCCTGGGCATCTTTAAAGGATTGAAGGGCTGGCAACAAGTGGTATGCATCAATTATGTTCAATCTCCCGAACATATCTTATCCACTCGCACATATTTGGAGGCTCCGTAATCCCCCGTCCAACTGTTCGGCATATAAATTCCCGTCTCGCCTGGCTTTACACAATGTTATCCGTGGCATTTACGTACGCTTCCAGGCGCGATTTTCCCTGTCGATAATTAAGCTTAAAATATACTCGTCTATGGGATTATGTTTTTAATATTTTATGATTTTTAATGGCACACTTGTTCGGTCCACGTTCGCTGTTGAATATTCAGGGGGAAAATCACACACATACGAAAATAAACCAAAATGATTGGACGTTCGTGTCAAAATATGAAAATCGAAAATATCATCGGCACTACGCGTATTTATTTGTGGAGTAAAGTATTTTTAAATGCGTTGAAAAATCCGCCTGGCTTAAGGCACTCAAACCAAAGCGAAGAGTATTCTGAAATTATAATGGAAATCGTTAAAAACTATCAGGATTTCTACTTTCACTGTGGAAATATTTCATCTTAAGGCAGTCTGGTCTTTAATCCCGTCTCCAAAAGAGTGACGACCCCAAACATTTCTAATTAAATTCCTGGAAAATTACCCTCCCGCCACAAAAAGGATGCTGGGTCAATCTGTAACATCATAAGTCTGTCAATTTTCGAACCGATGACACAATCTTCCCTTCTCCGAAAATTTGTTTGCATCTTTGTGTTGTAGGCAAATATTTGAAAAATGTATTTTTAATTGCACAAAGTCAAAAAGTTTCGCTAAGCCGTTTCCGGCATAATTACCAGAAGTGATGGTGGAAGGGGTTTGCCAATAATGGAGTCAGGGCTCCTGGATTGGGATCCTGTTCGTTGTTCCCTTTTCCCTGACTTCCTGCCGCTGACAGGCGCTCCTTGTGGCGACTGTTGCTGCATATTCAGCAGCCGGCGACGGCGTCGTCGTATCCTTGAGTCGAAAATATTACATAATTATTCAGTCAGCTTCAGCGCCAGCCCGCTCCCCGGCGCTTTTCGGGTGTTTGATGACCCTGTTTATGAATACGTTAGCATTAATTAACTTTGATTTAATTAAACGAGCCACCGAGTCAGGGCCAGACATCAAGGCAGTCGGGACCTTGGTCACTTTCCACGTCAGCCACTTGACTTGACTTGACTGGGCCAGCCCGATCCACCCTGTCTCCCAGTTGGTTAATCTCTTAACCCAATGTCGTGGCTCTGGCTCCAGCTCCTTTTGCGGCTTGACGCCGCCGATTTCGCACCACCCAAGGCGGCCAAGTGGAAGAGCACAGCCTCAAAAGACGCAGCCACCTTTGGCCATAGCCATCCTCCCATCCTTTTGAACCCCAACCCTTCTCCTACTGCTCTTTTTCCTGTCGCTGCAGCCTGGCACTCCTCAAGTGGAAAATCCTTTTCGCCTATTTACGCGGCCTTAACAAGTCAACATGCCATCAAGGCTAAGGGAGTTGTCTTTAACATGGCCCGAAAGGGAAATTGCTTGACTGAGCAGGCCCTTTAGAAGGCGCCACCAGTGGGGTTATGACTAATCAAAAGCTGACTGAAATAATACCGCAAATCATTCACTTTAATCTCTGGCTATAGACGAGTTCCAGCTTTAATTACTTTATCAGGGAAATAAATAAAATTACAGAATAAAGTTAATTAGAAAATTACTATTTTTATTAGCATTTAGTTGTTAGTTAACAAGGATAATTTAAATCCATAAAGTCTATCTGGAATTATTTAAAAACTTGATGATAAAACATGTATTTTTTATAGTTGTTATACAAGTAATATAAACTAAAAAAATTCGTACCTTTATATTGACCTGTTAACCATCTTACGAGTTATACTCAAACACCTACCCATAAATCTACTACGATCAGTGAGGCTCCTTTCCTTTCTCCTTTTAGGCCCAGTCTTAGCTCCTATCTCTTATATGAAAGACCTTCTTCATTTCATATGCGCTTTGATTGTGCTCTCGTTTGTGGCCTCGTCTTGTGCCTTTGTTTATTTGCGTTAATAAATTAATTAATTGCCTTGCGGCTAGTCAACAACAGCAGCGGCAGCGAGAAAGAACCAAAATAAATAAGCAAAATATTTGCTTTAATTTACACAAGTTGGCAGCGAAGGGAAAGGAAGGCCGTTCTGGTACATAGTGGCATCCTTTGTGGGCCCGTTTTCGTTTCCATTTACAAATTGCATTAGATTACAGCGCGATAAAGCGCGGGGCGCGTTCACTTGGCATGATTTCGACTTATTTGCACTTACAAAAAGGCCAAGCAAAGTGGCTAAAACCCCCCTCGACTTGTCCCGACCCTGCTGTTGTCGGTTATATTTTCCACGCCATGCACATTTTTATGAAGCCGGGGAACTGGGAACTGGCGGCCATGTAGAACACGGTTAATTAGCAATTAATGAAGCGATAATGAAGCCAAGATAAACGACAAACGAGTCGCCAAAGAGGATAATGACGAGCAGTGTTGCCGCCGTTGTTTTTGAAACAAAGCAAATGGAGCGAAGTTTAGAGTACCCTCGATGACCAATTATAACTAAGAGGGATATATCTTTGGATTTTAACTAATTCTTTAGATATGTTTTGATAAAAACTGTCTAATCTTCACATTAATTGTTGAGAAATTAAGTTATCTTTCCTTTAGTAATCCTTCTCATTAGCAACTTGATTTAGCTTTGTTTACAGCCTTTAATCCTGAAAGAGATCCAGGATCCATCTTTCACTTCTTAGTGTTTAGATATTTATTCCAACTTTCTTAGATTGTTATATATAAAAAACAATTGTGTTAAGTATATATCATTAGAGCTAAAGTCCTGATTAAGGAATTAAAGCTGAGTGAACCTAGTCGTTTCTGGTTAATTATCGCTTACTTCGTCCTTGGTTCAACGCCAGATTTGCGGCTGCCGGACATTCGTTTGTTGTTGATGATGTTTATTTTTTTCACGTTTCTTTTTTATTCCTGCTATTCTTCTTTAAATTAAAAATTTTGTTTTTTCAGTTGTGTGTTGTTTTTGGCTGGGCTCCTCCTTCCTTCGCCAGATCCCCTCCTCACCTAGACCCATTTTCGAGCGCGCGAAATTGTATCATTTCCTCGGAAAAAAACATATTTTTTTCGTTCATTTTTTCACTCTGTGTTGGTTTTGTTTTAAGGCTAATTAGTTTGCCGGTGCCGGGTGCCGGGTGCCGCTTGGCCTGAAAGTTTCCTGTCACTTGCAGTGGCAAAAGGCGTTGCCAATTAGGTCCTGCTGCTTCTGTGGACAGCCGCCTCTGACCTTGGCGCTGTCGATTGGCTCGGGGAGTATTCTCTGTGTGTCGAGTGAGCGTGGATTTGGGGCCTCCGGACGGAATGAGCTGGAAATTAAAAGTGTGCCGAGACGCAGAGTTTGGGCCAAGAGAGTGTCTGTCTGTGGCTAATGAAATCGGCTTTAAAGGTGGTTTAAGTTTAGGTTATTTTAGGCAGGCTTTAAAACATAAAAACTTCTGAAAATAGATAAGCTTTAATTGTATTTCTTCAAATAAAACTGTATACACACCTCCTCATTTCTCATTTCCCTGCAATCTAAGCGACTGCATCGAACATTTCCCAACCATCGATCAACTACACAATTTCCCAGCTCCCTGTCCTGTCCCTCTGCGCAGCTCAACAATGGAAATCTGTTGGTTGGCTGGCTTCCTCTTCCTTATGACAGCATTACAACGATCTAATTTTCATGTTGTCTGATAGGAAAGTCTTGTAGAAACGTCGGTACAAGCCAGGAATTTATCACAGAGCACTCGAGAATCTGCACTCCCTCGACATTCGATGTTGCAGTTTCAGTCGCCGATGTTGCCCTGCCTCCGACACTCTGGCCTGTTTAAATATTATCAAAAATTGTGTATCTCGGGGCTCGGAAGCTTCCTGAATCTGAATCTGTGCGGGGCTTGTTGGATCGGCTGGCCATAGCAAACATGTTCACAGTTGTTGCCTCGGGGATGCTTGACTGGCGATCGCAACAACAGGAAAGGAGAGCTGAGGTTTTTTCTGATTAACGACTCTGATGAATACACTATGTTTATTATATGATTTTATATGAATTTTAAATGAAAATAATATCATTCTTATACTATTAGGAGCTAAATACAGAAACCTACTAAAATTTCCGACACCACCTAAGCCCTCCTCATAGTTAAAACACCTTAGTTTTAGGTATTGCAACTGCAACAACCACAACTGTTGCTCGCTGCTCCTTAAGGTTGCTGTTGTTGCTGTCCGAGATTAAACAATGATTGCCTTTTCATTTGCATTTTAAGTCACGGTGCTAGCAAAGCAAACCGAAGCACTGAAAACTATAAGAAGTCAGAGGGGTCGAGATCTCACTTGGCAAGTGTTGTTGTTGCTGCCAACTGCCGGCAAAAAGCAACAGCAACAGCAATGGAAATTGCAACTGCAGCAGCAGCAACATCAGCAGCTGCGGCTGCGGCTTCTCCCCTGCCACAAAAACAGGTTTCCTTGTGCCGAAACTAAACACATGCCGCCAAGATTGAAATGCAAATCAGTTAATGTTGCGGGCTGCACAGAGATATCCAGCAATAGGGTGAAGATTGAAGGGAGAGAGCCCTTTAAAGACTGCACTAAAAAAATTAAGGATGAAGATGAGAGAAATCTTTTAAAATTACTTTTCCAAAGTCGTAAACAAGTTATATTTTTCAATTTTTTGATTCAGTATGCAAATGTTTTAGAAAACAAACACAGAAAATCGTTTGGAATTGAAGAAAACTTCGGTTCGATAAAGTTATCTTCCTTGATTTATAATATTGCTAGTATTTATTGATATTTCTTATTTTTCTTTGTGCTCTTCCCCCGAGATGAGCATCTTGAACAAAGTACCAGCCTGGTCTGCAACTTTTGGTCCATCGATTGAGCTCCTTTCTGGCCCGATGAAGTACGTGTTGGCCTTCTGTGAATTCCTTTTCTAGCTGTTATTATATAATTGGCTAAGCCCGCGGCGCCAGGAGGCTGCTGGTTCGGGGACTGGGCCATAACTCAAAGCCAGGCAAATACCGGGCCGAAATGGCATCGAGAGGCTCTGGCTTCGGCTCCGGCTCCGGCTCCGGATCCTTCCTCATAAAAATGAAAATTTGTGCGACAGATTTTTTGCGAGGCACTAATCTTGGACAACAGCTGCTAGGGGTCGTTTTCCCCTCGGCGAGTGTCCTGTGTCCACTCATCTCGATTACGAGGTGTAAATTTACTGACGCACATAAAGCCATTTGGCTCCGTTCTCCGGTCGCCATCCTGCATTCCGTAATCCCTGGCAGCTCAAAATCCAATTCATGTATTTACCGCTGGCCAAGGGAGACATTGGCATTATGAGCGTTAAGCTTTCTGGCCATTTCATGCTTCGGCTGGGGGTAAAGCTTTATAAATTTTGATGATATGTGAGTGTGGATTGCCTCTCATTTGTGCCCGGCTTGGTGGCTCAACGTGTTGCCGCTTAATGTACCGGATTTGCTGGACTTTTGCACAGGGACAGAGAGAGGGTTTCGCGGACAGAGACTATGTATGAGGCTTGGGGGCGGATACGGCGGTCCTTGATGAGCCAAAGAGTTGAGCGTTGGTAAGCGCACACAAAGAGGAAAAGCCGGAAAGTTGCTGGCAACTCTCTGGCTTACAACTGATAAACTACTCGTTGACTTAATGAATGGTTGGATTAAAAAGGGCACTTCTTTGAGTTAAATACTTTTGTAAATACTTTTTTAAATAGCTTCATTGTTGGGCAACAAAATAGTTTAGATATTAGAAGGTTAAGACAAGTTTAAGCTCTCTTTTAAATCAACATTTTACTGTTTACTGTTTTCTTGAAAATTTTGATTGAATTTCCCAAACCTGACATAATCTCCTTTCACTTTCGCATGATCCTCAAGGAGGCAACTCCACCACTTCAGCCTTTTCGCGGCATCATGTTTCCAACAAAGCCACCCATTGAGCCACTCTCAGCGCTTCGGCTCCTTGGAGAAGATTGCAACATTAACACTTACTGCACACGTCCTCCACGAAGCGAAGAGGCTAACCTTTAACCCCCCCAGCACCACACATTCTGATGTGTGCCAGCTCCTCGTCGGCTCCATCGTCATCATCGCCATCATCATGGCGTCATCAACGCCTGGCATCATCTGCGGCCTTTATCAATCCACCTTCGCCGGGTTCCTTCGTTGAGCCTCCTCTTCTGGCTGTTTACATAACCAAGGCGGCATGCCACTTTAATGGGCGTGCCCCACGCCGGGAAAAATTGTGTTAAAATTAATGCACGACCGGCAGAGGAGCTAAGTAAACTGGCCTTTCATCGGCTTTTCAGCCATATATTTCCATTCGCCAGCCAGCCGCCACCAATGTCGATCATCGGACCCGTCGTCGCGATGCTGGTGTAGATTTTTCAAACCCATAATTACCGATCTGTGTGAGCAAATATATATATATATATATAAACATATGTATGTATAGATATTTAGCAAGGCACGCGGAGATCTAGCCACGTTTTCTGGCAGAGCATGATTTAAAGGGCAGACGAACGCGGTCTCGGTTCCATCCCGACCCGTTCCATCGCTGGGCCATATTGCTGAAAGTGATTGTACTTTATAGATTGTGAGCCTTTGTTGACTCGCATTCTGCAGAGCTTGTGCAACGTGTAAGACATGTTTGCCTTAGAAGCAGCCCCCACTCGAGGCTGAGCTTGAGTCATGCATGACAGAGATCCGCAGGAGAAGACCAGGTCTTGGTCTTTGGGGAGGGCAGAAAAATTTGTAGGCTCGAGATAAAATAACACACATAATTGGAATTTAAAATTCTTGTTTTATTTTTTATATTATAGAGGCAACTATTATATTTTCATCTTAAATGAAGACAAGAGAAATTTTTTTCCATTTTAAATAACATTTTAGAAGGAAATAATGATGTTTCAACCATTTATCCTGATCACAAAACTTCCCTTAGTTAACGCCCATGATGAATCCCTTGGTTCTGGACTTGGCATAGACCATTTAAGCATTTTATATATAATTACACCATCGTTATGGAGTCTGCTGGGGGAATCCCCCAGTGGCTTGAACCATTAACCATTGCCACTAAGCTGCTGTCACCTGCAGGACGATCAACCCTTAAGCCGAGTGCGCAGTTTCCTTACAGATTTCCAGAGAAAACGATTCGCACGATAAACCCGCACTACGACCTAATGAATTCAAATGAGCCGCCAAAGTTCATGGCCCCCGGGCTTTCCCCGCCCGAGGATTCCGTGCAGTATTAATTAGGGGAACCACTTACATCGTTTCAGTTGGCGCGCAGTTAAAACAAGGCAGTGCTAAAATCATAACAGCTGTGACGTAACAAATGGCACCGGCGGGGGTTCGAGCCGGAGCCCGAAATCAACCACTTGAATTCCTTTTTTATGCCAGCCAGAATTGAGACATAAAACATTGCCATGGTGCGGGCAGGCCGGGCAACCCCTAATGAAGCCATCAACTCACGTAAATCGCCACAGTTGCCGCCGAAAGTTCTGTGCCCTCGCTGACCATGTAAGGATATAGCTGGCAGGAGCCTTTTGATGTGGCCCAAGCACTTGGGCAAATATTTGCACGAGGAACCAATCCAACCGGATCCGGGGTGGGTTCTGGGTTCCGCAGAAGCAAATTGGAAACTTTAAAAGGGCTGCCAAAAGACGCAGAAAAATCCTTAATCTCGATGCGGGTCACCCCTGATTTATAAAATAAAAAAAAAACACAAAACAAAAGAAGAGAATCAATATCCCTAAAAAATAAAAGGCCAATACGCTATATGTGTTGCGGGTTAACAAGCCCGCGGTTCAGGCGATTACAATCAGTGACAGAAGGCAAATGCCCAACCCCTGATCTAATCTCTTCGAGAGATTTGCAAAGCCCAGTCACTGACCCATTGGCGGATTTTTGTCAGGGGCCACCACCATCACCACCACCGTATGGACGAGGGCAATCAACGTGAATTTGCCTGGACATATGTTGGGTAAAGTGCATGGAGGCAAGGGTTCTTCGTCAATAAATCGGAAAGGAGGGAATCGAGCGCCATTAACTGCTAATTGAGTACATTTATAGTTGGCCAAAATCCACTAAATACTGGGCTCTGCTGACTGACAATAGGGGTTTTTTTTTGGTGGTCGTCAGCGATTAACGAGCCCTCGACGAGTTGACATTATGAACTAAACCCGTTTGAAAACGAGCCATTCAATAGCAACCAAAAAAGCAACTTTCCATTTTTATATTCAGAGCCATATGCAGCTTACGTTGCGATCGGTCTTTTTCGAAATCGAACTTCGAGCATTCCATTGATAAGGCCAAGTTTGGCTGCCAATTTGCAACTGGCTCGTTGGTCTAGGGGTATGATTTCCGCTTAGGGTGCGGGAGGTCCCGGGTTCAAATCCCGGACGAGCCCAAGCTGAGTATCTTTTTTGCATTTTAAATGGTTATAAAAATAATTTTTAAATTTCAGTTTATAGAAAATTATATAATATAATCATAAAAAAAGTTAGGGCGCTTTTATATATGTTTTCTGGCTATTATTTATACATTTTTTATTAGATCGTTTCTATAGAAATGGACCAATCTATGAACTTCTAGCTTTCTATTTTTAATTCTAATTTTAACAATTGTTATTTATGTAGAGACGTCATCAAGTGGGCCTAGATTTTCTATTTGGTTTGAACTGCCAAGATATTCCAGCTGTTGAGCGATAGATAATTCTTTTAACTAACTTAAAATATTTACAAATATAACCCTCCTCTCTCTTTTTTTCGAAACTTTTATTTGCTGCAGGTTGTCTTTTATTTTGTTCAATTTAATTTATTTATTATAAAGCAATATCCATAAATATATTTATTTATATATTAATATTTATATATATATGTACAATATATGTATTTATATATATACATATGGGATGTACAAACATATTTCTGTTTGCAAGTGTTTCCCTCAAAATGCTAGGTTTGCGATTGTTCATGTTATAAATTCATTAAATTGTTATATTAATTTGTTGCTGGTTTAATATTTTCTGGACCGAGTTATTTTTGTGCAATGTAAACACAAAAATGCTGCTTTGGCTATGGACTGTGTGGAGTTGATAAGAAAAGATACTTTTTTTTCTTGTAGAGCTAATTTCGGCGGCTGATTACCAACTGGCTCGTTGGTCTAGGGGTATGATTTCCGCTTAGGGTGCGGGAGGTCCCGGGTTCAAATCCCGGACGAGCCCAAGATGAGTAACTTTTTTGTTTAAATTAAATTAATATTTAATATTAATACTACAAATATATATTTTAAACCCTTTGAGTTGGTTATTTAAATCAAGTTAGAAATACAATATATTTATAGACATGTATTTTAAAGTATTTTCAAATATATATTTTCATATATTCATTTTTGTTTAAAGGTAGACAATAAATAAAGACAATAAAACAAATAAAGTCAGACAATAAAGGCTTGATATTCGATCGTTTAAATAATAACAATTACCCGAGGCCAGGCCAAATTGGGCAATGGTAAGGCGAGTCGACTTGATTACCATCCCATTCAGGGATGGCCTGGTCAGGCACGGCGGGAAGAGAGAAGACAAGTATGGTAGACAGACAGACTGTCAGACGGGAGACATCTCAGACAGGAGCATTCAACTGCACGTGTCTGCGACTCTTTGGGGCTACTCCCAATTGAAAGCCGACGCTTCATAGTGTAGAGGTGTAACAAACACTAGTAAAAATATATGATAATCTTATTAAATGAAAATACCCTTTATTTTAACAATATTTAATATTAAAATATAAATGCAAATTCATTTTTTGGAGTATGATTTCTTAAATAAATATGGTATAGATATCTTAATAGTCGAGCATCATCTTGGGCATACTGCTGTTTCTGACCTCTTCATTTTTGTTAACATGATATTTTCCAAATGTATAGCTAAACTGCAGCTATAACTAATTTTTTGTTCAAGTGTAACGGTCTTCGAGAGCGGTCTAGGCCCCGGTGAATGAATTTTATGCATTGGAAATTAACACAACAAACTTTTCGGCTTGACCGACCAAGCAGACACCGGCAGAGCCGGCCCAGAGCTTATGGCTGTCATTACCCGAAATCCATTTGCAGCCCCCCGGGGCTCAGAGGGAGTTCCAGGCGGCGGTAAGGGGCAGATCTCTTTCGCATTGTAATAATACGGCACTCAGACCAGTACCTCCCGACCACATACTTTTCGAACCCATCCTTCGCATGTATCCGATTGCAGTCCATAACAGCTGGAAGCACGTAAATCTCATTGTTTCGATGCGTTTTGCATGCGTTTGAAGTGTCTGGTTGTCGATTCCGATTTCGATTTCAATGCCGGCGTCTGTCCGGATCCCCGACAACCCCATCCCCAGCCCCGTTCTGGCCATGCTTGCCCCTTTCCCCAAGGAGGAGGAGGAGGAAGCTGCAGTTGATAGTCTGCCTGTGCATAAGGAGTTACTTACTATAGCTTCGGTATTGTGTAGTCTGGTATCCATTGGGCTGGAGAAGTTAGCCTTCTTTAATTTTATATAAATAATTAAAATGTTTATTATATTCTTGATGGCTCTAAATTAGTAAATGCATAAAAAATGATACATAAATGTTATGCCTAAAATAAATAAATAACCTTTACACCCATAATCTAATCGGTATTTCCATAGTCGTTGCCATGTTTCCCGGGACCTTCCTTATTTGATTTTTTTAACTGACAAATACATCACAGGAGCTGGCGGGGGGTTATGGCCTGTGGTTTCAGCACCCGGCGACAAAGAGAGAAACAACTCGCCATTCTCCTCGGTCCTCCGACCTCATCCACAGCCTGCGGGCTCTGCAATTGACTTGGACTCGTGGCCCATCAATGAGTGTGGGGTGTGTGTATATTAGGTGTGTACACTTTGAGAAAGGTGAATCAAATAAATAATTAAAATAATTGCAAATATTTCATTACTTATTAAAGAATTTATATATTTTGGGATAACGAAAACGAACACATTTTATTATATTTATTTAAGAAAAAAATTCCTGATGATAATAAAAATTTATTTGTGATTTAAACGTCATGAAAGTGCAGAGAATCCAAAACCGAGCGCTGCGCATGATGGCAAACGCGCCTTGGTACATTCGGAACGATGCCCTAGCAAATGATCTCCACATTCCCTCCATTAGAGAGCAGATCAACCGACACTCGAGTCGCTACAGCGATCGCCTCATAGCGCACCCCAACCACCTAGCAGCGTCTCTGGCTAATCAAATTATTCGAAGAAGACTGAAGCGTAGACACCCCGGCGATCTCTGGACAAGAGGACGCAATGTCTCCCGAGTCCTGAGGCAGTAATTTTCTTTTTTTCTGTACATATATTATAAAACTTGTTAGTCCATCTCCTGTTATTGTATTCATGTTATCGTTCTATATTATGCTCAACGTTTTATAGCCATTAGGTTGGCTGATTAACGTTTTATAGCCATTAGGCTGGCTGATTAAATTAAAAAAAAAAAAATTTGTGATTTAAAAATTTTTACTTAAAATGAGACAAATAGATATTGATTCCAAAGAGTAATTTTTAAAAAAATAAATCTTAATAATTTAATAGTATATTTTCCCAATTTTCTTTAAAACTTTTTTCGCAGTGTTTCCAATATTTTGATATGCGTGTGTGTTTGCGGTGATTTTGTTGTTGTTGCTGGGGCTGCGGTTTTGGGTGATTTTTATGATGAGGCCCCCGGGCAACGGAACGCTTGGCTCCGGTTTTGATTGCCCTGCCGGAAACGGTGCTCAGGTTACGATTTAGCAGCGATTTAGCCGAGCATGAAATGGCAACTGCAGCACTTAACCACATGGCAACCGGCGGCAGTGACACCAACGCCACCGCCAACACCAGCACCAGGGCAAACACCAGATGCCGCCGTGCTTTTATCGCCGCTGCGGGTGCGAGTGTTTGTGTGTTTGTTGCTATGCCTTTGCATTTAAATATAATATTTGTGCTCGCAATGTTAACATTTTCTCTTCCGACTCTGCTTATCTAGTTGCCGTTCTATAGTTAGAACGCTAGGGGAACCTGAGCATTTGTCGTCGGAGCGGCATATGTCAGGATGGCCGAGCGGTCTAAGGCGCCAGACTCAAGAGCAAATCTCTTACCCTTCACACACGGGTTCGATCGAGCGTTCTGGTCCTCTCTGAGGGCGTGGGTTCGAATCCCACTTCTGACAATAATTTTTTTTTATTCTTTTTATACTCACTTACGAAGTATCTCAGGTATTTTATTCGTTTTAGAGTGGTCAAGAGTGTATAAATTAAATTATAAAATATAAAACATAAAAAGAAGAGCAAGGGGGGGTACATATTTTTTATTTTAATGAATTTATGGGTTTATCATTATTAAAACAGGAGCCTAAAACGTAACCTATGCTTATTTATAAGTTAATTATATACACACATTATAATAATTAAATTTAATTATATATACACACATTATTTTAGGATATTTAATCAAAAACAGAACTTTTTAATATTAAATTAGAAGAAATTTCCAAAAATTCATAATTAATTTCTCTTAAACAGAATATAAACAGTTTACTTATATATATCCTATCCCTTTTTTCAATGATTAAAAATATAGTTTTCCTTCCTTCATGATCAGTTTTATCACTAGATCCTCCCATATACTTCTCGCCTGATTTGCATCAGCTGTCGTTGAATATATCTTTGTTTAACCTTAAATCTGATTCCGCACCTCATAAAACCCCATGTCAAATTATTTCCCCAAGCAGCATGTCTGCTGCTAATTAGGTTTTCGCTTTTATATTTTTCTTTATGGTTTTTCCAACATGTGTTTGGGTTCGACGGGTCTCCTCCTCCACCTCCCCCTTGTTTTTCCTGCCCTTAATTCCCCGATCCCGCTGGCTGTTACTGCTGCACTTGAATGCACTTGTCAAAGTCCCGAGCTGTCGCCTACGTGGCTCCGATGCATTCTCCGGGCCACAGACAACAACGAACAACGGGGGAGTCCGCCGCCGCTGTTGTAAGGCACGCGTGCCACAATAGGCAAGCCCCACTGTCCCCCGGCAGCCTGCCCCGTCCGCTGCCACCTACAGGCGCTTTGATGGCCAACTGGAAACTCGATTTAAATCCAGTGCATATGCAAAGTGTCACGTAATTTCAATTACACAGCTTCAAAGACAGAGACGACACATACACGCTGAAAACAGGGAAGAAAATAAGATTAATTTATATAGATATATTTTATAAATACATATAATACATTAGTATTTACTAACTGCTGTTTCCTATATGCTTCAAAATTGATCAAATATTCTAGACTTAGTTTTCTTTGCAGCTTTATTCCGACTTCAATTCCAGTGCAGTTCTATACAGAGAATTGGAGAAAAAATAGCAATTCTCTTGCTCTGAGATAACAAGTTTTATAAACTAAACCAAGCGACAACGGTGCGTGCCACGCCCCTTTCCACCTCAGCGCCTGCTGCAAGTCCGGGAAAGTGGGAGCCGGAACGCGTGTTGCATGTCAATCACGAAGTGCACTTGTCAGTGGCAAGCGGAGAAGGTGAGTTACAGGAACATATAGAAGGGGGAATGCGGAGAATGGGGGAGAAATAGAGAATCAGAGGAGCAGGGAAGGAGAAGCCGAGGGAAGTGACAAAGCCAAAGTCTGACAATGGCCGTGCGGCTTAGTGACCCATAATGCGTTTGCCAAGAGACCAATTGAGTTAGCCCACTTCCTCTAGCTTGGCGCGCTCCCTCTGCGCTCTTCCACCTTCTGGCCTTCCTCTGGCTATTCTTCTGGCCCCCTCTCCTTTCCCATTTAACCCTGTAATCTACATCTCGACTGTCGCCTACGCGCTCTATCGTTCTTGAGCCCGAGTTTTTCCTGTTGCAGCGATTGGCCTTGGCTTTTCCTATACACTTTCCAAGAGCAGCCCTACTTTATTAAATTGAATAACACAGCACTTTTTTCTACCAGCAAAAAAATCCTAAATAATTACTTACAGATTTAATGTTTAATAAAAATTATTTATTAAGAAAACATTTTAAAAATTTAACAGTTTCCTTCGAACTAGAGTTTTTAACATTCATAATCGTTCAGAAAGAGTATTTAAATTTCCCTCGTAAAAACTGTATATTTTTTGTTAATGTTTTGTGTACCACCTGCAGTTACCTCTAATTTTGTGTTCAACCTTCCACCTTTTTTTTCCTGGCGTAAATAATTCGTTGGCGTTACAAATCCGTTTTAAATGCGCCTCTTGTTGCCGTCGTTGTAGGAAAATTGATTTTGTCTCGTTGACCATGTTTTTGTTGCTGTTAAGTCGCTTGACATATGAACTTCCATTGACGGCCACCACAGTACAGTGCCGGCCATAACCGACATGACCAACAGCGGCAGCAAAAACAGGCGACCGCAAGCCTTTTGTTCCGCTTCCATCGCTCGCTCCGGACATCGTCACACGTGTCCGGACTCTGGGCTCATCCAGAGACAGTACAGGGTCAAAACACCTGCCTCGACCACCTCAATTCAAAGGTGATGGATCGGAAGGGCAGAGAGGAGAGAGAAGACTGAAGGGTGTCCCTTTTGCATTTCAGGGTATTTAGCGGTTTTCACTGCATCATTAATTTTGATGCGCTGATGTTGCCCGAGTTGCTGCTGTTGTTAGTGATGGATAGCGATAAGATAGCTGCAAGCTACATAGAAAATATATTATATAGAAATATATCTGTAATAGTTTTAAAAATCTATTAGATATTTTTTAGAAACCAATCATTAATATATATTTATATTGTATTTATTTAAATGTAATTATGATTATAATCACTAATGCAGACATTGTTCTTAAGCAACTACTTTTACAGGCTCTTATTACTAACACAATATTTTTAAACTCTTAGTTTTTAACTTTCTCTGGTTATATATTCATAATTTTCATATTTAGCTTGATTTCATCCCATCACTATGTAATGCTGATTTTGTAGCTCAGACTAAAACTCCACTCAACTAAATTGTAGCTGCTGTGGTTTGGGTTGTTGAACTTCTGGCAAGGTTACCAGAGGGAACTGTGATGCTGGCAGTTGGCGAGGGTCACGTCAAGCTTTGTGGCTTATTAGAGAGATTTTGCCTCAATGAGAGAGGATTAAAAGTTATTTCCCTAACATACGCAACAAGAAGAACCTTTTAAATACAAAATACAAATGTAAATAAAGCGTAATGAGTTATCTACAGGCTTTTTTTAAACACAACATAAACTTTTCAAGGAATTTTCTGAGAAGAATTTCTTACTTAATTATGTGAAATCCCTTAATATTATTCCAAGACTTTCAAAATTCAATTGCAAATAAATCAATCTTTTAATAATCCTTAAATGTTTACTAGTACCACACATTGAATAACTTATTTTTAGATCCAATTAAACTCAACCAGTGAGGTATTTTCCTACCGAGGGATGCGCCTAATCCCTGAACATGAGCTCCTTTACCCATCCCACTGACCACCAAATCGCTGACAATTCCATCAATTTGCCAGACACGACTCAGCCATACCATTCATCCATTGGAATGAATCAAAGCCAGCCCGCAATCTCGCCTTCGATTCCAATTTTTGCCTTATCACCCGGCACAAAAGGCGGTTCTCTAATTAGCTGCTGACTGGATGGCTCCCAGACGTCCCCCGATTGGTCACTCCCGTCTCACCGAATACCCGCCTGGCTTTTCCGAGGAGGCGACAATGGGAAAGGCATGCAATTGGCATGACATTGCTGTGTTGGAGCCGAGACAAAGCCCCCAAAACCGAACTGAAAGTCAAGGAGCGATGCAGAGGCATAGGAACGAGGAGGAGGAGGAGGCGCTAGGGACTGGACTATGTGGAATAGTTCACCCGGGAAATAAAGGATAGAGGCGGTAGACGGAGTAGAGTGGGGTCCGAGCCAGTGGTGGTGTGGCATGTGTATGCGATGTTGATGCCGGCACGTAATGAGCGCATTACGCACCTTGAACGAGGGGCCGCGACAGGAACTGGATGATAACAAGGCTGCCCCTGCCACTTCCCCTGGCTACGTGCTCAACTCTTATTTTTCACACGTGCAAAAATAAGAAAAAAAATATATACACATAACTATATAGCTTAAAGCCCGTCAAAGTCACGTATCAAAAAGATTTGATTCAAATATAAATAATATACAAACTTGTTTACAAAAATCCAATGATACTCCACAGATTTTACTATAATATTTAGTCTAGTTTCTAGTTGAACTTTATTTATTATATATTAAATAATTTATGTTCCACGGTGCAGGACTCTGCTGTCCAACTGGCTCGTTATCCTTGTCACATTATCGCCTTAGCCAAATACCTGGCGCATGTTGAGTGTGTGCCACATTGTTGCAATCAAGTCCAAGTCCTTGTCTATTACCATCTCTCTTTTTTTCGTCCAATTGCAAAGTCTCTGTCTGCCTGGCTGTTTGTTGTTGTGCACGCTCCGCTTTTCCGTTTTTATGTTCAGCTTCTCCGCCTGCGGTGAGGCTAAGGACAATGATCCTGGCGGAGGCCAGGAGGGGAAACTGCACCGGCCGCCCTCGTTCCACTTACTCGTGTGTGTGCTCAAGTAGCGAAAGGCCTCCGGCAAGAAAATCAAGCGGTGCCACATTTCTTATTCATATTTCTGTGGCAGTAAGCCTGGATTGGGTTTGCATTAAAAAAATAATTTAAAAATGTTAAATAAGAGTATTATTTATTTTATTTTTAAATAATTATTTAATAGTGCAAAAAAGGTAAGTCCCTAGATTTTATTTGAGAGCCCCAAAGGGTATCTCAAGACCTGTTACCTTTGATTCCTGGCTTCATTGGGTTCCCCAGTGGAGAGTCAAGAAACCTTTGCTACTTGTCTGCTAGTTTGGCTCTTTGCCAGCCTCCCAAGAAAGGGGTATTATTTTTTATATATTTTTTTTCTCCTAGATTCGAAGGAGGAGGCCAATGGCGTTGCACCAGTTTTAAGGCCACGACAACGCACAGCTGAGCTGCATTTTGCAACATGTTTCGGTGAGCCAAATGCAATGCCATGCCCCAAGCCGCAGCTCCCGCGGTCCCCGCTGCATTCGCCACCCATCCCCCGCTTGCAGCCTGCATTCCCCGCCCCTGGGCGATCTGGTTTCGGTTTGCGGTCTCTCGAAATCTCGAAATCCGTCGCTAGGCGCTTGACTCTTGCAGGTGTGCTTCACACGACTTGTCAGTGTCAGCGCGAATTTTTTCGCATGCACCGCGCTCTATTTCTTGCAGTTTTTTCTTCATGGCTTAGACAAAGAGTAGCTAACAATTTTTCCTCTGTTTCTGTTTCTGTGTTTGTGGCCATATTTTTGGGTTAAATATTGAAAGAGCTGCGAGGAATTTGCGTGGCCCAGATGGAAGGCAACTGGGAGATTGCTATGCATGGAGGATTACAGTAGCTAACTTCGGGAAAAGAATTCATATTAAAGTTATGAAAAGTAAGTAAGAAATTAATTTATACATAAAGTATGTAAAGTATGAACTTCTCAGAAAATGTCAAAATATTTATTAAATTTATTCTTCTATCTTGCAGCACCTGTCCTCAACCTTTACTGGGTTTCTGTAGTGTCTGTAGACCTCCGCACTTCTCGCCTGTGGAAGGTCACCGACCCTCACCCGACGAAACAAGTGTCGCTGCGCATGGGATCTCCTCATTTGGCCCTTCCTCGGCGCGATCTGCATGTGGCTGCATATTCAGTCGACCAATTAACTAAACTCCGCCTAATTAAAGAGTTAATCGAGCTTGAAACTGCAGTCGAAAGAGAGCCCTGCACTCGGCAAATTGCAGCCAAGCAGCTGCCTTAATTAGCTGGACTCTCACAGTCAAAAGGCGAAAGTTCCTGGCTCATAAATTTATGTAATTTGACGAAAAACAAAAACAAAACACAATGCGAAATATCTAATGTGAGATAAAAATCGCAAAATCAAAGGCCAGAGGAGGACGGCGGAGGCCCGAGTCTATTAATTTGAAATGGCTCGAGATAAATTACTAAATGACTGTCGCTTACGTGTGATCCATCCATCAATGCCATCATTAAGGCAGAGCATTTGACAGGATGGGGAGACGGAGTCAGAGTCGGGTCTATTGCTCTGCCTATATCTCTTTTTCCGAAAGGGAACTGCAAAGTTCCCAATCTCAATCCCAGACCCCGAACAACAACTCACTTCTGGTTTGGCTTAGAAGACCGAAGACTGGAGACCCCACAGTCTGTCTTTCAGCAACCGGACTGTCGGCATCTCTCTCTCATGGAATTGGCGGCGACGTTGTCGGCTATGTCATTGGAACCTAGGTACCTTCTGTGTTTCCCTGGGTCTGGACCTCTTGGGGTTCACTTTTTGCTTTGGGACTGATACCCTGGCAAAATGGTTTCAAGAGCTTGAAAGATTCTGATAGAAGGCGAACTGTTTAAACTTAGTTAAACAAATTATTAGGACTTATCTTAAAGGTAAAGCTATTCAGGAGTATCAGCTATATCAAAAATTTTATTTAATTCTAATTTATTTTGTACATTTCCCAAATTATTTATAGGTAATAATCTTTGGAACTCATACCTTGGCAGAAAGGCTACATTAAGCTTGAAAGATTGTGGTAGAAGAGGAATTTATTAAACTTATTTTAAGAACTTATTAGGACTTGTCCTAAAGGTAAAACCATTCAGGAGCAATAAATTGTGTTTATTTATTTACATGTAGGTACTAATCTTGACTGCCTTCCCGAAGTACTAATGGGTCGACCCTGCCTTGGTATCTGAAAGTCACCTAGGGTGCTGTCAATAGGCTTCCCTCACAAAGGCGAACTGCCGGCACTCAGGCGTGTCCAGGTATTTGTTGTTGATTATGTTGATAAGTGGCCGCCACATATTTTTCAACTGCACTTGTAATAATTTGTTTGCCATTCCGCCGCTCTGACTCGGTGTAATCAATGCCGCTGTAAATCCGGGGGACAGACACGAGAAGTGGCATTCCTCTGGACAAAAATGTGCCTCTGTGGGAGCTGCTTTTTCTGCCTCCCTTCCGTCACCCGACTTCCTGGAATTATTCCTCAACTTCTGGCGTGCGGGTTTATCTTTTTGATTTCGTTACTTTTGGTATTTTAATGAGTTTTTGAGCATACAAAAAAAAAGTCCCAGGCAAAAGGTCTGCCACATCAAAAGTTTATGAAACGGTTGCTATTAGAAGCATTCCCATTCGAGCTTTGATGTGACTCGAGCTGAGCTGAACGCACGTGTGCCCCGAGATTGCCAATATCCTTCGATATTCTGGTCACTCGATTTTGGCCAAAGACAATGGCAAAATGTGCAGATATGTTAATGAAGCATGGACTAAGGGAAGCTATGCAGTAAGTTTAGATAATACACAAGGCCCAAGAGCAGTTGACTAAGATGAAAATTAAATTATGGTGAAATGCGAGAGCTAGTTGTGCAAAATTCGAATGAAAGGGGTAGGCTTTTAAGATATTTTTGAAAAAAAAAGAAAGGATATGCACTGCCTGGAAAATATTAGTTCTCCTGGGAATAGAACTAAATCAATCTTTACTTTGCTCGTCTTCTTATCAAATATTTATGTTCTTAGAGTGGTGCAGCATTAGGGTATATTTTATGGGATAATGGAAATGGATTTTATCCCTTATTTTTTTATATATAAAGCTAAAAAGTCAAAGAGTTTTTCTGTAGATTTTCTACGTTGTTTATATTTATTTCTAGCATTTAAACAAATTCTAAATTACAAGAATTTAAGAAAGCTATTTTCCTTATAAGTAAAATGTCTACCATATCTCTTTGAAACCTTTCCATTTTCCGTCAGCTGGGATTCAAGCCATCGTTGCCGCTTTAAAGGCAACTTTGAAATTTGCAATTTCCATTGAACCGCATTAAAAATTCGCCATCCCATCGAGAGACTGACCCACCCAGAAATGTGGAATGAAATCCCCCACTGCAGTCCAACTTTCGCCGGGCCTAGATCCGAGCGACATTCAACATTCAACTACGAACATTCACCTAGGGAAAGGGCGGCTTTGATTGCAATTATTTTTTGTGCTCTCCCCGGCTCTTTCACTTTCCAAAGACAAAAAGCCGAAAAAAGCATAAAAAAGAAAAAAGAACTTGGCATAATTTAGTCGCTTTGCCATTTAAATGGAGCACAAGTGTAACTAATCTCCCGGCGACATCCACTCGGTCTCTTTTTTTCGGTGCCTTTCACAAACAAAAACCGAAAAAGCCAAAAGAAACCTGAATGGAGTACGTGGCCAAAAAGACTCCATGCAGCCGAGGTTTTTTGCCTCCTTTTCTAGGTTAGCCACATGGACGGACGGCTGGCTGTGGAGAGGGATAAGGAAGGTGGGCAAGAGTGGGCCGGAGTGGGCAGGTGGGAAAGGCACCTGCGGCCAACAACCAGGCCAACAGAAATATGCCAAAAGCGTTGACATTTCGTGCGGTTCCATTGCAATTAGAAGCTGTTAGAGCCAACCCAGTGAACTTCGATCCGAGATGAAACCGAGACTGCACTGAGGAAAAACTATTTCAAGGTTTTATAAATCAAATATTTGTTGTAGAAGAAACTATTTCACTTTCGGTTAAATGAAAACCAATGCTAGCAAGTCTTAAAAATTTACCAGCAATCTTAAGCTTGATAGAATTACTTCAGCATATTTGCACAGTCTTCTTTTTTATTCAGCATAAACTAACAAAGGCTGATATATTTTTTATTCTTTGATTTTAGCCCAGTTTCTTTAAATTGATTTGCCATGTAGGTGGTCAAATAGAAGCTGGCCAAAATTGAATTAAATATTAGTTCAGCCGCAGACCAAAGCCGGTCTTCCACATACATGGAGGCTGCTGCTGCTGCTGGCTAGCATTTAAATTTCTTATAAACAAATCTTTTCCATTATCTGGCCAGTTTCAGAGGAGAGGGGAGGGGCACGTGCGGCAAACACGTGCCTCCTCTGGGTCAACGGAGGTCGAAGTCGGGCCATCCATAAAGGCTTCGCTGGCTTTTAAAGAGGCCAAGCTCGCCAGAGAGTGCATATCAAACTATTAAAAACTTTGACCTAAATAGAATAAAAACTGAAAATTTACTTAGACCAGGAAAGTTTAAGTCCAAAGATGCCGAAGACTTATACCTTGGAGTGGAGTTCCTTAGCTGACATACCTTTAAATTAATCTGAAATATTTTTTATACATACTTGTAGACATCGCTTTAATTTACTTAAACTCCACATCAATTCCCGTAACATTTCTAAACAAAAATACTGACTCAATAGCTAAGTGAATAAACTGCAAAATATTATGTAAAGTGCCTTCCCTGCCAAACTCTGCAAGCCGAAAAACTGAGCATCTCTCAGAGTATTCCAGCGGAGGGCCACTCACCCTCGATCCACCTCTGATGGCTCCCTCAATCTGTTAACAGCTTCCACGGCGCAGTAACTCTGGCTCTTCCCTGCCAAAGTTGAGCGGAAAAGTTATGATTTAGAAATTAAAGTTTGCATAGCAGAGCATACACATACTTTTTTTTTATTTCTAATAGTTGCACATGGGAAAGTTTTCACCTTGTTGGAGGGAAAACTAGAGCTGCCTGTGTGTGAGCTGTCTGCCATAAAAAAAAAGAAGCTGGCTAATGACAAAAGTATAAAGATTGTCGGGTTGTTCTGGCTAATCCATATGGAATGCACTCGACGCCAGCCCAGGAACGCATAAAAGTTGAGTACAAGTTGCAAATCGGCAACTTTTTTAAAGGAGCAGGTGGCACAGTCTGATGTCCTGCCCCTGTCTTTGTCCCTTTGAAACAATATACAAAATTTAAGGTCTTTAGCTGAAGACTCATTTTCAAGAAAATGTAAACCAAAGTTCATTGGTTTAATTACTCCTTAATATTTACGTATCGCTTTATTTATTATTTAAACATTATATTGTCAGTTAGCAAATAGTCCTTAAATATTTACTTGGCTATTTGCTATTTACAAACTTTAGTGCTTCCTCTCGGAGTAAGTGAAAAATCCCATTAAATTGCCAGTTTTGGTCAAGCCCCCAAAATAATGGCAACGAAAGCCACTTGACATTAAAACAATTGTGAATGCATTTGGACTCCATTTCAATGCCAAAATTAATATGCTCCCATAAACTACATGAATAGGGCGGACTGTGCACTATATTTCCGCTTGCACACATTTTCGCACTGCAAAATAAAATGATGTTGATACTCATTAGATTGTATATTTTATTTTGAATTACTGTTTTCTGAAAAAAGATTTAAAGTTTCATTTTTAGATCAGGTGTAGAAAACCGAAAGTCTAAAAACTTTAACTTATTATTAAGAACTAATATGATCTCATAATTAATACACATTTTCTCCAGTGCTTGGTGAGTAGGAGGGAGCTGGATCCATCCGGCAGCCACAGGAGAATATTCCCCAGGTGAAAGTATGTGAAAGCATGCCATAAATCGTTCGCCTTGTTGTGGGGGTAGGAGGAGGGAGTGTGTATGGGGTATGTGTGTTTGGGGATGGTGTAATAGTATGTGAGGCGGGGGCGGGAGTGAGATAGTGTTACGGCGGGGCGTGGCGGCACTCGTTCTGGCTACAGGCGATTAGAATTGATGTGGGTTACTAAGCAAACATGAAAGGCTATTACGTTAAGCGTTGCGTTACGTTGTGTTATGTTGTGTTACGTTAAAAACGAACCAGCTTTCCCTCACCAAAAATAACCCCCATAATGGCAGCCTCCCCAATGATATCACTTCACTTTCGGACCGCACCTTTGTCAGGGCCTAATTAAATATTTTGTCAGGTGACAGTCGTCGGACAGGAGTTAAGTCTCAGACTCAAATCTGGCTGAGAACGGAATATTGATTGATTGCTAAAGGGTCTGAAAAGGTTCACTTTTATATTTTAATTTTGAATTTATAAAAAGGCTTTGACAAAATGCTTTTTAAATAAACTTTTAACTCTTTAATGAACTGACTTAAACTGGACGTTGTCATATTTTGACCATTACATTCACCTTTATCTTCTCTACAAAACATTAAATAATTAAAAGTTTAATTAAATAAATGATCAAACTTAATTATAAGGAAGCAGATTCTACCCTTTAACCCATATTTTTAATACTTCTCCCTTATCTTTCCTCATTCAACATATTTTTTATCTTTTTGAATGAAATTTGTTTGCCAAAATATCTCAATAACTCAAACCATATTTCTCGGATACATGTAAACATAATCTCACCGCTAAAAATCCCTTTACCCGGCTTTTACCACATTAAAAAAATAATATTAATTACACATTATTAATTTGCCAGCTTTTGGGACGTAGTGCGATGAACACGAAGGATATGAAAAATGATTTGTTTCCTCCAGTTTCCCGCCAAAGTGGTTCAGATATTATTTAAATGAATTGTTTTTAGCCACGAACAACAACAAAAACAAGAGCAAAACACTTTTTTGTGCGTGCGAAAAGAGCAGAAAAAAGTTATATTTCTGCGTGGGCGCACAATATTCCGATGGGTTACAGCATCAGAGATTCGGTGGCAACTCCTCTTTTTTTCTGATCTGACCGGAGGCCTATCTCGATTATTGTTTAATACGCCGTCATTAATCAATTTGTTTGCCATTGTTTGGGGCAGTTGGAGAGCGTGCTTGTGTGAGTCTTTTTGCCGCTGCTGTTGTTGTTGTTGAAGCCTGGCCAAATTAATTATGGCCCCAAACTCGGTTCTGGCCTGATAACCAAAGCAACCAACAGCGGGAATGAATGAAAACCAGTGCAGAATAGTGACAAATTTTTTTGGCCAGCATAATAAATGACTTTGTTTTTGCGGCCTGTCCATTGGAAATAATTGATTATGCCATACCCAAAACTAGGTGAAAGAGGTGAAAGATGTGGAGCTTTCACACTTTAACTCCAAGGTCACAAAGGATAACTATTTTATCCAATTTCGGGGTCACTTTTAGACATATTTCTTTAAATTCATAAATCAAGTCAGTAAAGAAATTAAATAAAATTACTAAGAGAAAAATCAAAACCAAATACTGATAATTCATATTAACGTTAAAAAAAAGTACAAAAAATTAAACAATTTTTCCAAATTCGTTAACTAAGAAATGTTAATAAATCAAAGGTTTGCTAGGATCGCAATCCCATTCCAATTTCCCAAAACGAGATTCTTAATGACAAATACATGTGAAAGAAAAAATGGTTAGGAAAAATATAAATTAATATAAAATTAAATAAATAAAAATTAAAGAAAACTAAAAACATACAAAATAGGTGCAACAGTACTAAGACAAACGACAGCTTGGCATTGGAAATGCTAGAAAATAAATGCAAATGCAAAAGTTACTAAGAAAAGTTAATAAATCGGAGGTTTGCTAGGATCGCAATCCCATTCCAATTTCCCAAAACGAGATTCTTAATGACAAATACATGTGAAAGTTAAATAGGTTTAAGAAAAAGATAATAAATTAATATAAAATTAAATACAAATTAAAGAAAACTAAAAACATACAAAGTAGGTGCAACAGTACTAAGACAAACGACAGCTTGGCATTGGAAATGCTAGAAAATAAATGCAAATTAAAAAGTTAACTAAGAAAAGTTAATAAGTCGGAGGTTTGCTATGATCGCAATCCCATTCCCATTTACCAAAACGAGATTCTTAATGTATATAACATGTGAAAGAAAAAAGGGTTAGGAAAATTATAATAAATTAATATAAAATTAAAAAAAATAAAAATTAAAGAAAGTCTTTGACACCTTGGCATTGGAAATAAACGCAAATAAATGCAAATTAAAAAGTTAAAATAAAAATTCCATAAATCTAAAACGAAAATAAGAAAAATAAAACAAAATAAATATAAATAAATACGTCCATGCTATTCGGCAGCTGAGAGATGACTGAAATTTTGTTGCGTTGCTACACTTACATCGAAAACAATACTTGACAGTTGGCAGTTGCCACTTGGCAAGGCTTACTTAGATTTTGGAATACAATTCAAGTATTGATGAAAGTGTGCGGTCTGCCTTTTTGCTTTCCTTAATTTAAATAATTTTCCAAGACTATAAATGTGGGCAAAACCAAAGTATGACCTTTGCCATAAACGGAAAATTATTCATTTCAGAGTAAAAATACTAAAAATTAAATTAAATGCTGCAATACCCTTTTCTAAACTCCACTAAATATATTTACAAGTAATGTGTGCTATTGCAGATCCTAAAAACAATATCGAAAACTGCAACATTCAATCATGCTGCCAATAAATTAAGAATTTATGCTATTCATCATCATCCATAACCTACGCACTTCTCCGGCTCAAAGAGCGAGCTCTGCATATTTGAAATGCAAATATTTACATCAATTAAAGCGATTTATTTGCGCAATGAATGGACGACGAATGTGAACGGAACCTAACTCAATTAAATGCCCTCGCACCGGAGTGCATCAATTACCCGGAGAGTCCTTGAAAGCCGGTTCTGTGTTCTATTTTATTTTAACTGTATTTGAACGTTTGATTCCACTTAACTCAAATGCACTTGATAAATGCAAATCGGCAGAGGAATGAAGGTATCCAACGGATACACGAGTGTGCTCAGGCTGGCCAAGATTTCTTTTAGGCCATTTACAAATTGCTCAATGTCTGTGGCTGTAATAAATTATTTATGTTATTGCGGCGATGTCAATAAAGACATAAGTGCGCACAATGAAAAGCGAAACCCCAAGCGGATTGACACCCCAGAGGGGGTATCGAATCGAGCAATTACTATATAGTATGCTATAACGCCAGCTGCAGGAACAACAATAACAGCCGTTAAAGCGCAGCCCAAGTGCAGGTCATAAAAAAATGGAAATAACAAAGCACACACAAAAGGCCGAAACCAAAAAAAAAGAAATCCCATTTGACACCGAAATCAAATTAACATACAAAACTTACATTCCGCATTACAACGAAGCTTTTTGTAACCGAACACAGGAAAACCACACATGAAATTGAGTTGGAGCCGGCTAAAAAAATCCAAAAATCTCTGCTGGACGTCCGAGACCTGTCATATAACACTTGTTCGCCTCACTTGTTTTGGTCATTTTCTTGCCTGCCCAGCGAACACACAGAAATTGCTTGTTTTTCTAGCTTTTCATTTTTAGTTTATTTTTTTTTTTTATATAAAAATTTGTGTATGTAAAAGAGTCTGAAGGTGCATTCCAACAGGTGTAGGAATTACCTGACATTTATTAGAAAATATGTAGAGACATATGGATTAATACAGCAAAAATGTAAAAGGAAACGAATAAAAGTAAAAATCAAATTTTTGTGGCAAGCATCTTTGTTGAAAATTTCATCCCCCATCAAGCATATGACATTTAGGAGTCAACATAATGCCAGCATATTAAAACCCCTTCAAGGACCTTCTCCAGTGCCACTCAAACTGTAATTAAAGCCAACGCTGTGCCTGGACTCCTTTTCCTTGAAGCCCAACAATGGAAGTTTAATTCCGGGGCCCATGGCATACAAGGCACAATCATATTCTTTATTTTTTTTTTGTGCCCGAACATGGATAATAAATATGTCGCAGACACTTGAGGCAGGCAGCCTCTCGCATTTGTGCCACTGCACACACAGACACACTTGAAGTTGAAACCACCCCGTGCAACCACCATCCTTGCATCGATGCAGGTCCTTGAAACGCGTACGAGGCCTGCACTCTCAATTATGTCTTAATTCGTATCTAATGGATATTTTCTGTGTGAATTTTCATGATTAATCGCCGCCCAAGGGTACGAAAGGGACAGTGGCTGCACTGGGAAGAAAATTCAAGAGTTTGCACATAAAAATTATACAATTTTCGAAATGGTTAAAAATCAAAAGAAAATACTCCAATAATTTCAAATAAATATGTATACTAGCAAGATCTTAATCAGTATAAATACAAAATAAACATAAAATTATACCCTAATTAATGAAATTAAATATCTTATAACAATTTCTATAAATTTTCTTTAAGTGCAGCCCAGGGGGGTGGTTTCAAAGACTGCAGTTGTTCACACATGTTCGCAAAAAGAGTGCAAAACCTGGGGAAGCTTTACCGAGGTGGTAATGGGGTTCGCACAATGGTTTAACTCCACTCCCCCAAAAGGATTTCCCCCTTTCGATTTTCCTTTTTTTGAAAATTTTGCAAAGGTGGCGGGGGAAATTTGCAATTGTTGGGGTGTGGCAGCGGCATTAACGGCATATGCAGGTTGTATTTCAGTGTGTGCGTAGTCGACGACTATGGCGACGTGTTGCAACTTCCGGTGACGTCGCAAAAAGCGATTACGCGGCATTTGTGGCAGCAGCAAACCGGCGACGGTTTTTGCAAACATTTTCCAAGAATGCAACCGCATTGGGAACCCGCTCTTACGACCCCCTGCCCCATCCCATTTTTTTTTGGTTTGTAAACAAAAAGCATTTGAAATGCAATTCTTCTACTGTTGCACTAGCGCCATCTAGCCGTATTTCCACGAACTAGTTTATCGGGAAAAAGAGAAAGAGAGAGAGAGAGAGAGGGTAATAGATAAATATGAGCGTATAAGGAAAACTCTCCCAAGCGGAGAGAGTGAGGAAAACTATCTATTTTCATGCATTTTTATCTCAGAGAGCGACTGAGAGTCACCTTTCGGGTTTTCCTCTCTGTTTATCTTTGACTGCTGCATTGCATTTGTTATTGTTTTTATTGTTATTGTTGTAGCTGCATTGACCGCTCCCAAAAATCAAATCAGATTTACATGTCGATTCTTTTCTATTTATTTACCTTTTGCTGAGCCTCGAATCTGATAAGACTCGCCGAGCAATGAACCTCTTGGAGGTTCTAATTGGACTCGGGCCAAGCCAAGGCTAATTAGTTGTGGGCGTCGGAAGTGTTTTTGAAGATTAATGGATTTTTTTAAGTCTATTCTGGCTTTGAATATAATGGAGACTTTCATTTAAACCTTTTTTTAAAGCTAAAATTTGTAAAGGTATAAAATATATAAAACACTAAATAATATATGAAATTTATGAACAAAATGCATAATTAAGACTGATTAGGATGCCATATTATATTATTTTATTTTTAATAAGAACACATTTCTTAATACGTATTCTAAATTTCCCTCTTCACCTCTTCAGGTTCACCCACGTCTTAGTCCCGATTAGCACACCTGTGAGTACCTCTTGCGGCAGCTCCACCGCACAAATTGTCAAATGACTTTGGCCCACAAAAGAAATATTAAAACCAAAAAAAGAAGAGAATAAAAAGCATTCGAAAACCCACGGGTCTCATTTGCACGATATAGCCGAGTTCCAAACCAAAGTATCTGACTCAATGAGAATCCAATTTGTATCTCACTCGGCGAGAAAAGTTTTGCCGGCTGCCAGATAAAGATACAATCCGTCGGATTTGTTATTGTTTTTATTTTTCTCCAACTTCCTCTCTCTCTCTCTCTCATTCTCGACCATATGATTTTTGCACAAAAACCGAAGCTGCGTTCGCCTGCCGACGTGCTTCTCGCACCCCTCGCCACCCCCGTAGCACGCATGAGTTCGTATTTGTTTATACTTCGGGTTTTTAGCTTGAGAGCGGCAACTGCTTGCTCTCTCCAAGCCGAAATACTGGACAAACCTCCCTCTGGCGTACGGTGCGGCTGAGAAATGTGAATCCGAATCAGTCGAAAATTTTCCAGCGAACGTACACGCGGCGGATGATTGTTGCGGACGATTGTTGCGGAGTGACAGAACTCACACACTTCCAGCGGAAAACCAAAACTGGGAAAAACTTCCGAAATCGGTAGGAAAACGTGAAGGAGTATGGACATGTTCTAGAGCGGCATACCGTTAGACCGTTAGATAGCAGATTCGCGGGTGAAAATTCTAGGAGAAACCTTCTCCTCCCCCCTCCCAAGGTTCTGCTAGCGAAAACTTGTTTTCGGAGGCGGGGCTTGCGGGTCAATCGCGGGCCGTCAATCGTCAATCCGGCGTACGTGTGTGTGCAGAATTAATGAATATACTCGAGCCGCTTCATCAATGAATAGAGACTATTCGCCGCCAAATAGTAATTCCGAAGATAGCCTAGCGCGTGCTTACCGAGTCCACAAATTGTGTGTTTTTAACTCAACATTTTTGTTTGACAACAAAACAGTCCGTGCTCCAGCGTACGGGCCAGTTCTCAAAATTGGCAAATCAATTCAGGGTAAGTCATTCCGTTTAGTGCCTAATATTCAGAGTGTTAATTGGTTAATTAAGCTAATAACACAAAAAATTAATTCAGATACATGTACCGCTACAACGAAGTTCTTTACTTGTCATTAACTAGTGAATATTGATTGCATTCCCTTGAGATCTTAATTAGTTACAGTACTTAGTTTTTTATAAGAATAAGTGAAAAGCAATTAACTAATTAATTAATCAATTAGGTTACTAGCTATTAAATAGGAATTTTATTATTAAATATGTGTTAAAAAATGGATTTGCAGATAGTTTTCTATTTCCATTGTGAATTAACTATTAACCTAGGCTAATAAATTATGCTTCCTAAAATAAATTTGCAGCTTAGACCCAATTGTTTTGAAAACCTTACATAACTGTCTCAAAAATATTCCAAACTTATGATTAAATTTTGTTCTACTCCAAAGGGATTTAATTTAAAAACCCAGAAATTTGCCTTGACAGCAGCATGACATTCTTTTTTTTACTCTCCTCTGTTGTTTCAAGTTCGATCGATAAGTTTTATGAGTTTTCGTTGTGAAATTTTTGAAATCATTAATTATGTCTCGTCCCAAGTTTCCGCCGCAGTCCCAGTGCCCAGTCCCCGAGCCCGTCTCTTTGGGGGCCTCCGTCTGGGGAACAGGTTTCGTTAGAGCGAAAAACTTAAAGAACTTTTGAGGTTTTGTGCAATTCCGAGAACTTGTTAGGTGCTGCCTGGACTCGTGTTAGCTGGCCCCAGCTGCCTGCTGCTTATGGAGATGGAGATGTGAATCTTTATGAATGAATGAGGTGGGGCTCGGCACCGTTCGAATGTCTCGGGCTTGTAGGCCTTCCTTGTTGACACTTTTGGGGAAGTGTAGAATGGGTTAGACGTGAGCTGGCATAAAGTCTAAGAAGCTGGGATGCACCCTAGTTCGAGGAATTGGGAATGGAAAGAGGAGCCTAATATAGTTCAGAGAGGGTTTCCATTGAAGCACAAGCGGTAAGGGAGATTTTAGCGTTCCAATGTTGACCTTTCTATTAAAGTTAACATTATTTTAATTACGTTTTTATAACATTTAGAACAGCTTAAAGGTCTCGGAGCTCCTTCCATTTTGTTGTTGCTTATTTCGACTCTTAGACTGCTTTAAATCATGGCAGTAGCTGTGTTTTAGGTTCACGTTCTTTGATTAAAAATAAAAATATAGGGAAATGTTTTTATTCTTATATTTCTAAATTTAAAAAATCAAAAGTAAGCTTCTTAGAATGATGCTTATCTTTATTTCCCCTAATCTATTCCAAAAGCGACCTTCATTATCTTATCTGAAAAGCAGCACGAAGCGAAATCTTAAAGCAAACCGCGCTCATTGCCACAGATACCTCTTAAAGCTCCCGGCTGCTGCCGTGTTATCAGTGCCCTCCCCTCACCCGAAAATCATGCCAACGAAAATGCCAAGGCCAAAAGCGGAGAGCTACCAACCTGCATTAGCCAAAACAGACAAGAGAGATGAGTAGGAGGCGGCGGGCTCTAACTGGGTCTGAAACAGAAAACTTTTTAATTACCAACAGGAAAAGACATTTAAGATAACAGGCAGGTGAGCTGGTCGCCGTCTCTCTTTACATAAATTGAAAATATATATAGCAACTTTTAGGCCCGAGACTTTATCCGCTTCGGATGTGGCGCTCGGACTCTAAACCTTTTCTTCTCTCTCGCTGCACACTGCCACAAAGGTATTTATGACTTTGGTAAATAAAAAATAAAAGAGGCGAAGGCGAGTCAGAAGAAAGAAGTTGCGGCAGCTTTTAGCCATCTCGCAGCTACGAATTTTACGGCTTAAATATTTTTTAGCCATTAGATAAACAAACAAGAGAGGTAGGTAGGTGGGCGAGTGCCACGAAAATATCTTTCAAGTACAATGTTAGGTAAATATAAACACAACTTTACGTCTTCGGCTCCCACTCTGCTCTTTACAACCGTCTTCTTCCTCTCCACTGATGCTGCACTTCGGAGCTACTTTTTTGTTGTTCTCCTTTTATTTTTTTAGCTACTTAAAGCTTTTAGAGCAGCAGCAAAATGTAATATAAATTACATTAGCTAAGTGCCAGGCGGCAATTAAAAACAAAAAATACCCGAGAACTTTTCTCCTTCTCGCCGCTGCTGTTGTTGTTGTTGTTGATAATGTTGTTAATGATGTTGCGGCAGCATCTTCGGCTTCCCCATGCCCACTCCCAGTCCCATTCCCATCGTCAGTAGCATCGTCATCAGTAGCATCATCATTAGGAGCATCATTGCCGCCATTAGCAGCATCATTAGAAAGTCAACTTAATCAAGGTTAAAAAGCATGTGGCGTGCCTGCCCCAAAAATCGGGAGAACTCGCAAGATGCGGGCCCTCTCTCGCGGCATTCTATATAAATTTATATAGACCCATCGCCGATTCTGATTCGTTTGATGCTGTAATTATTGACGCCGCGATGATGTCTTCCTCCGATAGACGTAAACAAAAACATTTGGCGATGGCCCGCAATTTGGTAAGAATTTCCCATTTAATACGATTAGGCCAAGTTGTGCAAGGATTGGGCAAATTATGTTGGCTAATATTGAGTAATATTTCCTAGGGCTATGTGGTATGGTGTAACTTCAGGGGAGAACATTAATAAGAGGCTGAAAAAACTAATTGAACTGTGAAATTTTAAGGGGGAAAATATCTATCAACAATGATGACAGAATGAAGAATTTTTCAATGCGTATTAATCATGCAGTATTTTAGAATGAAAGCCAGAAATTAAATGTACAACTTGTTTATTTATTTTAATATTAAACACAGACACATTGCTTATTTATTTATGTTCAAATCAATGACCTTAACAACCAGTAGAACTCATACCTTTGTCAGTTGTGTAACCCCTATTTACTCTTGCAAAATGTTAATCCCACCACCATCGCAATCATTTTATCGTGCAACCCCATCATCTTTTGCAAGCAGCATACTGCTGCCTTGACATTTATTATGCTTGAAACTCTAATAACCCCAGAGAGGAAAAATCACCCCAAATTACATGTCCGAAAAAATAACTTCCCCGCAATGACCACCATTAGGCTTGGAATCAAAACATTTTTACAACCTCAATTATGTTGTTTAGGTTTCATTTTTTGAGCGATCTAAGCCAAAGTCAAAGTAATTTCTATTTTAATAACCAGACCCCGTCGTGGCCGAGGCAAGTCCATTAAAAATAAATATCTCTATATATTTCGCAATTAAATCCACGACAAACTGCAAATGAACCGAATCGAACTGCGAGAGAACCTGCCCCATTATATGGACATTATCTGCCTGCCCATAACTATCGGCTCAATCATAAATTTAATTAGCATAATTGACTCAGCTGGGAACGGATGTTCTTTTTCGATTTTGTAGCTTTACAATTTCTGCTCACGTAGCGGCAATTAAAATTGGGGCTGGCAGCCATATGCCTTGGGTATATATTAACCGAAATCGTTTCAAGATCCAGGTGGTAAAGGGAAATGCAAGGAGAAAGGTGCGAGGAAAACCTGGCAACAGCTGGTTGAACGTGCCATTGACACCTTTTGATGGGGAGAAGAGAAATACATTTAAAATGTTTATAAAATATTCATAAAAACAAAAATAAAAGAAATGTTTTAATTCTGTGTAATATGTAATTATTTTTATATTCTTTTATATTAATAGATTCTAGTATCTATTATCATAAACACCCTTTCATAATTTTTGACCTATTTCTCATTAAGCTTTTCTGTTGATATTTGCTCTAGACCCGGTTGATGAACCATAGAAACCAAATTCCATTTTCCATTTTCATTTCCCGTGTTCCATTAATACTGCTCCATGCGTCATTTGGCAAATGAGTTGAGTTGCTCTATGGTATGCCTGGGGCCTATCTTTTGTTTACCTTTCGGCGATAAGGCGCCGGCGATAAGATAAAGGCACTTGGGTGACTCTGGATCTATGCCTCGATAGGGTGTGACTTGGCTTCGATTTCTGATTTTCTGTTTTCCCCCACAAAAGTAATTCGCTGCAGTGGAGCTTGGGAGCCGGGAGTTGTTGTGCAAGCTGCTGACTGCCATGGAAATTGGTAGTTGGGTGCCGCGGGGGCGACGTGGAACTAATGGACTGTTTACTTATTTATGGTCCCTTTGAATGTTGGTCAATATTTGTTGGTTTCGCCGGGTGCCCGGGTGCGGAACAAAGGCAACTCGCTCAGAGAACCAACTGAAGGAAAGGAAAAGACATCAAAGCTGACTTACTTACTCCCTGTTCTTGTCTTTAGGTCACCCAAGCAGGGGGTAGGGGGACATAATGTGGAAATAATTTATAGATAGGATAAGCACCCATAAAAGAAAGAATTCAAGAACTGATTGACAGTTCTTCAGGAGAAGTGAGTGTCACAAAGGTGATGATTCAAAGACGTAAAAATAATAAATAAAGAGATATTATTTTGAAAATTTAAGGAAATGATTCATTACCAAAGTTTAGTCCCCCCCAATTAGCTCCCAAAACTGATTAATGGACTCATATTACTTAAGATAATCGTTCAGCTGATTTCGCATTAACTAAACTCACATGTTTTCGTGGTATTTTCATGGCCATAGAGTCCAAGTTCCCCACTGAAACATCTGTGCCGACTGTCAAAATGTAAACAATTCAGAAATGTATATATATATATATACTATACTAGCTCTGAACAGTAAAAATCCATTAATATAATGTGAAACCATTTAATAGCTCAAATGAAACGAAAAAAACAAGCATGACGACAAACAGAACATGATCCATAAAATCGAGATCGGGCGGCACGGACAGAGGCAGGCAATTTACGACAAATATGCAAAAATTTAAAGTTTGAAGAAACAGACACGACGAATAGAGATAGATGGATGGATATATGCATATATAGTATATAGTTGACGCCCACAAAAAGTCTGGGCATAAACCAGAGCAAACGTCGAGGCTGTTTGTGCTGGGAAATAAATATGAAAATGGGCTGACAACAACAAATTTATATATATATATTTACATTTATTTTGTGTGGTGGCTCTTTTAAATTTATGGGTTTATTGATACCCGGGACAGGGGAGGGGCACCGAAAAATTTGCTTTATCAGCATGTCAGACGAGGGCGAGAAGCAAGAAAAGCCCCAACCGCAATCTGTAAAAACGTTCTCAACAAAATGATTTAGCTTTCTATCTGTACCTCTGTCTCTGCCTCTGGATTCTCAGTCTCTCTCTCTCTCCCTGTGTTTTGAACAATTCTGCCTAGTCGAGCAAAAATATGTCAAAACAAATTGTCTGAGATGGGGCATCGAACAGACAGTGGGGGGAAAATATATATGCGATAATGAAAACGCTTCTCTTTTTATTTCAATTTTCTTTGCTTTCCAGAATTAAAGGGGTATTAGTAGCATGGCAAATAAATTGATGAAAATTCATAATTCGTTTATATTTATATGCTTACTAATTGGTCTTCACAGCGGGCAATTTGTTCTCGGCTTCGATCTCCTTTTAAATGAAATTCTTCGAGCCATTTAAATGTGTCATTCTGCATTTTCTAGCAAATAAATTCCCATAAATTCGACACGCCCAACAGCATGCAGAGTTTAACGAACTCTGGCCTGGTTTCCAGGAAAAGCAATGGAGCACCTTTCAAACCTGACCAAACACTTGTGCGTAATCCTCCAGTTCGCACCATTTAGTGGCCATTTGATTTTGCATATCAATTAACGAGAGTGAGCCGCCTCGGGGGCTGTATTTTCGGTCTGTTCAACTAATCAGAGTTGATGGCGATACAACGATTAATTAAAGTCTCAAGTCTCTGAATGGGTCGTTTAGGGTTTCGACCTTGCTGAAGCCTAGACAAAAAGATCATTAGTTAGAGCATCAAATAAAACTGTTTGATTACCCATAATTATGGCTTACCGAAAAGGCCAAGAGAGGGAGGAGGGGTGTGGTGAGGTGAGGGGTAAACTTTTTGTCGCCCTCCGATTTGATGCCTTCATTAGGAGCCAGAACGAAATAGACAACAACAGCGGGCTGCTTATGTTGATGCCAGGCGGCGTGCCACACGGCGTATACATAATCATATAATTAATTGCCATAAATGTTAATTGCGCATACGCCACGTTGTCAGAATTTATCCTTTTAATATAAAAGGGGTTCCCACGCCCACTCCCGCATTTCCTTCCGCCCCCTATGTCTGTGTCCTTTGTCCCGAAAGTTTTGCCAGTTAATTAAGCAAATATTTTCTGGTTCTTTCCGTGTTAACCCAGTTAATTTCTGTTAAGTTTCGTTGACATGTTCCTTGTTTACTTATAAGCTAGTTCGGCTGCGACAAATTAACTCGCCTCCTGTTAAAGTTCCTGTGGTTAAAGTTGTCCCTGGGAAGTTGAAGAACTTATTGGATTAGTCAGGTGTTTGGAAATGAATTAATGGGATTTAATAGGGAAGAACTTGACAAGTTTGTAGATACGGTATGCTGAAGGAGCTTTAGCTAACTTCAAGAAGGAAACCTTTCTATTTTTATAATGAAATAATTATTATATTACTCAATAACTTAAATACCATTCATGATGTAACCAACGATTAAAGCCTTAAATTGTCGAATTTCAAGCTCTTGAATTATGTTTTCAACTTTGCACTTCCTCAATGAAAATTTGAATTTCATAATGTTATGAAAGTAATGCTCTCACACCAGGAAGCAATCTCTGAAAATAACCAGTACTTCAGTCCCATTTTCAGTCTTGTCTATGAGCTTCGACTATTGCATTGATTGCTTGTTGTTTTTGTTGTTGGTTTAACCCAAATAATTTTCGAGACAAGCAAACAGAAAATCAACAAACAAACAAACAAACAAGAAAGCAAACCCAGGCCAAACAAACAAAATGAACAACAAATCAGCAAAAACTCGAATGTAAGTAAAATCAATAATAAGTTTCTGGCGCGAGAGTGGGGTGGATGACGCCTCCATATAGATGTTACCCCTTTCTATGGCCATATTTATCTATCTATCTCGGAACCCTTTAAAGCCATAGAGTGAAATTTTTCCAATGCGAACTAATCGAACTGTTTGCTTTTAATCAAGTTTCACAACATTTATCTAATGTGTGCTCATGTCGGGCTAATTAATGGGTTAAGGCGGTCACCTCGCAGTTCATTTGAATATTTAACAACGTCGTCGGTGTGCGTCTCCAAAGGGGCGTGGCACCGCTGGGGGCGCCACCTGTCCAGCAAAATTATTAATCAATTATGCAAAGTTCTTTGGGGTAAACTCCGCATCAGCTGTTGAAATATCCGAAATTCGTTGGACTCCTCACCTTGACGGAGAGCGGCCACCAAAGTGAAGTCATTAGTTCGGGCCAAGATTTAGATTTGAATGGCATTTGGCGAAAACGAGTTTCGCTCTTTCTGAGCAATCAGCACGTAAATGTGAAGCGTAACAAAATGCTTCACAGGTAAATAAATAAATAAATATAAATGTGTGAGAAAAAACGGAAAGTTGAATGCAAATGCGACTTTAACTTGTTGTGAGAGAATTCGCATGATGTAATTTTTGGTGACTAAGTAAAGTCAGGTTTACTTGTTATTTTTAAAACTACATTATGGATGTGCTTGGAGTATTATTTCAAAGAAAAAATAAAGGAATCTGATATAATATATAAGATTGAGAATTTTTAGAGAAATTTTTCAATATATATTTTTGTTGTGTTCTATCAATGGTTACTTATCTTTTTTCAAGGCACTTCAAGCTAAAGCCAAAGGCGAACTTAAAGTGTCTCCCAAGTCAAGCATAAATGTGCTAAGAGATGGGAGTGTGGCCCCTCAATATGGGAAGGTAAGAGTGCCTGTAAGTTAGAAGGAGTGAGAGACGCCCATGTACACTGCGCCATGTGAAATAAAATGCTAAAGTTATTCATTTTGCAAATAAGCAGAGTAAATATTTAATTAACAACTCTGCAGGCAAACAAAAGACAGGGAGAGAGAAACACACACACACTCAGCTAGGGAGGGTGATGTGTTGCGGGTCTAAGGTTTCCTCCTCGTCGAGGGTAATAAAATATTTATTTATATGCCGCACAGCCAAAGTCACCTACATAACGCGACGAGACGACAGCGGCGATGACGACGCCCTAGAAATTGCCACAAATTTTATGTTTCTGTCTCAGTTCCGCCGCACTTCCTTCTCCCTCTATGTTACGTGTGTGAGTCAATGACATTTACGGAGGGGGAAAAACAAAAAAACTTCTGTCACTTCCTCATAGAGGCCATTGGGTTGAAGGTGTGCGACATAAGCTAAATCTAACAAAAAATCGGTCGGCTTTTATTATTATTTTTGATGAAGGAAGGCGACTTTATGAGGTAAATTATTAAGAAACTTCAATAAACTAATGCTTGACCTTTTAATTTTCTTTAAATTATAAATCTATATTCTTATAACTGAAAATATTTTGTAAATTTTGTATATTTAATAATTTTCTAAAGCATTTTCTATGCTTTTTTATAACTAAAGAACTATAAATTACCAATTAAATCATTAAATATTTCAGAACAAGTTTAAGAGGTAGTTTAATATTTTGTTATTTAATAAAACTACTTAGTTTTTTATTTCTATTCATTAACTTTTGTTTGCAAAGTATTTTAATGGCTAAATGCATTTACTCTCGAAACAAAGTTGTGCTAAAATACTCTAATTCAAATATAAAGAGTCTCAAAATGCTTTTGGTCTTCAACCAACCATAATTAAGCTGCTTTTATTGTCCCCAAAATGTATGTTTTTATTTCATTAAATATTTTGTGAGCTCATTCCCACACATTTCGCACACCTTTCGTGCCATTTTGTTGTGCCAGAGTGGTGTGTGGGTATGCGTGTGGCATTATTAAACATTGTCTCGCTTCAAGTCTGATTTCATTTGGCGCGTCTAACTAACCAAAGGAGCCCAGACAGGGCCTAAATGGCTTACTACCGCCTGTTGGCCGACTCTCTTTTCCCCCCCGAATAAACCTGAACTAATTAAATTACTGAAGTCTGCAGAAAAAGGTTTTTCTTGTCGCTCGACCTTTAATTGCCTTTTGCAATGGATCTTTAAAGCTGAACTCTGGCTGCGAGGACTAGGAAAATGAAGCAATTAATGGGAAATTTGTTTATGGTTCCGCCGGGGCAAAGAACAAGCTCACATAAGGCGGCAACCCTGGCAGGAAAAAGAAACAGGAAAAGTGTTGGGCTTTCGTCATTGTTTCAATGTTTTATGAGTGCTCGTAAAAGGACGGAAAATATTCGTATTGCCTTTTCTTTTTTTTGCCTGCCTTGAGGATTGGGCTAAGCTATTAAAATGTCATCATGGTGGAAAACCAAGCGAACTGTGAGCACGATAAGTCAGCGCACACGCAATTCTTGGCCCGATTTTATCGACTGGGAGAGAAGGAACGATTCCTGGGCGTATTTATTATTTAACACCTAGAAACCTAAGCGGGAAATGGCTATAAAATTGTTGACCTTTTTTTCCTCCCACTTCATAAAAGACTTTTCTTCATTCCTTATTTTTGGCACACGCATATCGCAAGAGTTTCCCAGGGCCCAGACCCGTCTTGGGTGGTCCAAAGTCGTCGCTTTTATGGGCCCGGTTATTTTTACGATTCCAGAGCACACACAGCATAGGTTAAAATATTTAAAAGTGCGCTTAATTATGCCCGCAAAGAAAAAACGAAGAGGAAGTAAACTTTGCATTAATGGCCGAAAACTGCCAGAAATTCTCAAATGGCAAACGCCACACGGCACATTGGGTAATAAACTTTATTTTGCCTTCTGCTCTCCAAGGGCAATCAACGGAGTCTTCAACGGATTGGCATGGCGTGTGGACTGATTCCAGGTGGGTGGGATTCCCAGAAAGATGGATTTGGATAATAAGCGAGGGCTAAAGCAAAATTTCTAACCTTTTCTTAGTTTATTTGAGTTTCTATTTCTCGATTAGCTTTTAAGAAAGGGGAAAAATAATAAAGTTATTAAGAAGAAATTATAACATTCTTATATTATTCTATAGTTTTATAAATATTATCAAAGTTACTTACATCTTCTTTTATATATTTTCAGATACCACAACCTCTGAAACATAAACAAGGGTAAGTTTATTTAAAAACTAAATTCTCAGCCAAAATAATGGCATTTTGGATATCTAAAAACAGTTGCTTGACACCTTTTCTTGGTTACTGACTTGGAATACTCGTATTCTTGGCCACCGATCATAGCCAAATACTTACTGTGGCAACATGACAGGCAGCCGAGTGCCTGGGATCGCTGCACACAATATACAAATTCTGCAAGTGCAGTTAGATTCTGGCTCAGGTGATATATCTCACGACTCACAAAACTAGTTTACGCAACATGTGGCAACTTTGCATGCCACAGGCCGAGGACGTGCCACACAGTCGGGGCAGAAATGGGGGGGCAAAAAAAAAAACGAAACGAAAAATTGACATTTTGACATGCGGCCTGTACCGGGCGGTACTTCAAGATTTGCCTCCGATAAACTACAAATGGCTGCTCAGGAGACCGGTTCGCCGGCAATCCGTAAAGTGTCTTTTAAATACAAATGTTATCTACCGAGAAGCGGCAAGCAGTCCAAACAGCGCAGCGTACGTGCCACATTTGTTGTTGTCGCTGCAACGATTTTTAATGGATTGACGGCGGACAACGAATGCACATTAGAAATGCAGTCCTGGACCACGTCCAGCCTCGAATCCGAATCCGAGTCCCAATCCTAGTTCGCGGGTCTCCCAAGTCATGCACACACATGGGTCCCAGCCATGTTCCTGTCTTCATGCTGCATGCTCCATGCTGCATACTGCATACCATTTCCCATCGCAGCCCACTTGCCCCGCCCATCGGCCCGCCCTGGCTGCGTGTCGTGGAAAATGGTCTTGGCTACTGCAATTTTCCTTTTGGCTTTTGCATTTCAATAACTGGATGGGTCAGTGGCTGCGGAGTTTTGTTTGGCACGTACGGCATAAAGTATCTGTATCTGTGTATCCGTATCTGTATCTGTCTGGGCTATCGCTTGCCGCCTCCCTGCCACATCAATGTGGCAGCGGCGTGTGTGCGCCTTGTGTTTTTTGAGTCGGTGTCTGCATATATTTGCTTAAATTGCAGCGAGTGTTTGAGCTCTTTTCCACTCCAAATACACTCGATAAAGCAAACTTCGAATTGGGTTCAGGTTTTCGGTTGGCTAATTGGCGAGGCCACCTGAAAAGGTGGTTGGAATAATTGTGACGGGGGGGCGGAATGAGGTCTCTACTTAAGGGTGGAATTAACCCCTAAATACTATTTACATTACCTGCGTTTTAAGCAAATTTGTAACAAACATTTAAAGGTCGAAAGAGCTCACAATGTGTTACATCATTTATTTATATAAAATCCAAATAAATTGCAAAATTTAATATTCATTGTGTAATTGTGAAACAACAGGTACATAATTCCCATTTAATTATCCAAACAGAATGAAAACATTTTTTGCTTCTTTTAATTCCAGTTTGTTATACAATTTCCATTTAATTTTAACCTTTTTCACTCTCCAAAAAACCCTACCCTTCTGAAATATTTCCCTATCTCAGACATAGAATGTTATGTATCTGCCTGGAGAGGGGGAGAAGGTCGAATGTGATCCGAATTTCCGTCATTTTATGGGTGCTAATAGAAACGACCTTCATCAAAATCGATTCAAACGAGCCAAATCGCCATTGACAAAATGCAAGTCAATATGTCAGGCGGCCAATCAACACCCGGGGGAAGCGAGAATAAAAATCAAAGCGAAACCAGTCTGGGCTGTCATAAATTCCTATATTGGTGGTGAATATAAATAAATAAATAGATAAATAAAAGGGCTGCCGTTTGGCGTTCGATTCATTTTCAAATTCAAATTAGCGACAAATCAAAAATGTGTCATCAGCAATGGAGATACCATTTCTGATGACCGCGAAGGGACACACACGCACTTGGAGAAAAGGGGAGAGGGTCTAAAAATTCGTTCCTAGAGAACCCATAAAAGTCGAACAAAAGCTTTGTAAAACCGACTACCAACCGAGAGTCGGATAACAATCACGGGCCATAAAATGTGTTGAAAAAATATTTGCATACAGTCGTAAAAAAAAGAAGTTGCGATGCTGCTGCTGCAGGCCAGGAGGAGTCATTAAAACAAGCCAGCGACTATCAAAAACTAACTGGCCGGCAGACACTTTTTGTCCTCCAAAGTCCGATAAACAAATGGGTAGCTACAGGCATGATTATAGTCCCAATTATTCAGTTCTCATGTACGGGATTTTTTTTCAAACTAGGTCAACGTAATAAATAACATAATTTTATTTGTTTTAACATGAATAAGGTGTTCGGTTTGCCATTAACTTTAACGATATGGCATTAAAATCAATGAAGCCTACAAAGTACTACCAGAGTTCATAGAAAAACTGAACTGTATTTATATTAATATTATTTTATGGAAATAGCTTCTATTAAAAAAAATATGATATTTATTGATTTCAGCTAGTAAAGTTTTAATTTAATTATAAAAAAGTTACTGCTTATTAAATATAAAAACTACTTTTTAATGACGGCTCAGAAGCTTTATTACCATTAAACTCATAGTTTTGACTTGTTTAAATGAAATCTTTAATAGTTTTCATATCTTTTTTCCGAGGTATCTGCCAGTCTGTGCCAAATCATTTTCCCACTAGTCTTTTTTGCAGTGTTTTTCTTTGTTTTTTTGCTCCGTCGTTTGGCTTGTAATTAAAACTTGTTGGCAGACTGTCAGGCAGCGAGTTAACAAGTCGGCGGCTTCACAGGCGGGGAGCGATGAGCCGCGGAGCCGGGGAACAGTGGGGATGAGCCGGCTGTGAGTTGGCGAAAATATTATTTAATTGTCAGGCCAGGCGCTAATTAAAGTCCGAGCCCGCCCGCCAATTCTCTCGCCCCGTTTGGGCCATAAAGCCGAACACTTAACGATGAGGCGAGGGTCGCTCTACGAGTCGCCTCTTCAGCCCGATATTTATGTTTATTGACTGCTGCTGCTGCTGATGTTTCTGCTGCTGATGTTTCTGCTGCTGCTTCTGCCAGCGACTGACATCATCATCAGCATCCGTGGAGGAGCGAACCAAGTTAGTCATAACGGCATGGCGAAGGTCTCCTAGTCTCCCTGCCTAGTGGAGATGTCATCTCAAGTTATGGTAATTGCGGCAGATTATTTATTTATTTATGCACGTGGCAGGGCCAGAGCCACGTTTGTCGCCTGATTATGAGCTTATTTATAAGAGCCAGGTACATATAAGGATAAATGCGGGATTCAGCGACTGCCGCTAATGAGATGCAAGCAAACGGCATCGCGCTGCATATGAATATCAATTACGGGGCGGTCCCTTCCGGCCGGATCAACATCATTGTGGCCGTAATCGTAACTCAGAGGGGGGAGGGATGCCCATTTTCCGGGCTGAAAATTGAAGTGGCTAAACAGACGTCTAGACACTAAGCGCGCTTTGGTTCGGCGGTGGTCGTAACAAAGCTTTTAAGCCAAAATGTTTGGCCATTTGCATAGGAACAAAGGCGCGAAAGGGGCGGAAAATTTACACTAGTGCGGCGATAGTGCAGGCAGCCAGCAGATAACTGATTTCAATAGCTTTCCTGGGAAATATTACAAATTCTTTGCCAATTTTGAAGTTTGTGTATTAAGCAGTTGGCGGATTTTGTGCTTTAAGAACTTAAATAATTTAGATTATAACTTTTTTATTTCCTATTTCCAATGAATAAAAATTACAACTTTCGTCGCACCCTTTAAAATAACGGTTGAAAAGGGATAGTTTTATGGAGCATTAGCCACCATCTCCTTGAACATCTCAAGGCTTAAGTGACATCATCGCCATCAGCCATCAAACGTCAAGCCTTTTGGGTCATTTCGACACTTGACGCCAACGCCCATCGCAGGACATCGCGGATCCTTTGGTTTCCCTGCCTGCCTGCCCTGCTTATTTACAACTTGACATTTCACTTGTGAGTCGCAGGGCACTTTAATGCGCTCCAATTGCATTTTATGACAGACAAAACTGACCTACTTAAGGCTCTCTCCCACGCAGAGTCACAGGACACGCCCACTTTGGTCCTTGTGCTGACTTTTTCTTTCCTTTTTCCTTCTCTCAATCGCATTATAAATTTAATGTGTTTGACCTTTTTTCCCTCGGTGCTCGACCGCAATTTCAATAGATTGGCAAACTGAAATCTGAGGCCAGCGGAAATCGCCATAAAATTTAACTAAAATGTCCATAAGTAGCTCAAGTGTTTAAGAGGGAACGAATAACGCTGTGGAGAGGGAAAAATTCCTTGGGTTTTCAGTAAGTAAAGGATCCACAAGTGGAGGAAGTAAATTTGCAACTTTTCCCTGGCTCTAAGATGCGCTTTAGCTCCCTTTATCTCGGCTTGCTCCGTGGCCATGGGTTGACGCCTTCTTCACGCTCGCTGCTCAGGGGCCATGGCCACGCCCACTGGCCACCAGCCACCGCCTTCGCTATTGTCAATATCCTGGCAGCCATTTCCTGCTTTGTTTTGCTGCAAAGGTCGAACACTTTTTGCCGCCACTGTTGTCCAGTCATGGGTAAAAATTTTTGTGACTGAAAGTCTCGAGTAAGTTGGCCCAAAGAGTTTCTTTCTTGCCATCGTCCTGGCATTGAATAAAGCGCCGTCGACTAGAAGCAAAAACATTGAAAATTGTTTTCCCTTTCTGGGTTTTCCCCCCACTCCCCACTCCTCCATTTCCTCGTTTTGCTTTTTGTTGGCACTTTTGCGAAGGCAGAACCTGTGGCACCCTTCCTTATTTTTGTTAAATTCCGCTCGCCTGTCATCTTTCTTTGGGCTGCTGCTCCTGCCGCTGCCACTGGTGCTGCTGCTGCACTTGAAGGACTTTTTGTGCTCGCCAAATGTTATTTCAATGCCTGGGCCACTTTTTTTGCACCCCTACACCGTATCTATATCTGGGGATTGTATTGAAATAAAAGTCCCGAGATGCGCTTCAATGATTTTTGGTTCGTGCAAATATTTTATTGACTATTATTCTGCCTGCTCTTCAGTTCCGTTTGGCCGTCCTTGTCCTTATTGTCCTGTATATGTGTGTGTGTCCTTCAGGGTCTCCGGCTATTTTCCTCTCAAGGGTTTATTTTGGCTCTTCGTTGGTTTTTTTTGTTTTTTTTTCTACCGGCACACATACATATTTTTGTTGCGCAATTTCGCATTTTGCCAGATAAATGTAAAAGGAAAGCGTAGGAAAAACACAAAACTGAATTTATTTTCTTAGAGCAGTTTGCTTGTGCAAATGGAGCAGGAAACTCAATAGGAAGGGGACGGGAAATTGCCAAATTATGAGGAAATTTATGATAGAATTTAAATAATGCGCTAGGCATAAAAGTTAAAGAGGTTTTTTTGCATGATTTTAACTTCATTTTTGCCTTGGGTATATTTAATATATTTTTTTATTTCGAAATTTATATTTTTTTTGTATAGGTTTGAGTTATTATAATTTCAAGATATGTTATAAAGAAATTAAATAAAATAATTTAAAATAACTTGGCATTGATTGCATAACAATGATGTAAGTAGTCAGAAATTAACCTTTTCTTTCTCCCTTGGACGCTTAAATGGTCAAATGTGCAAGTCTTTATCTTAAATTTTATAGCATTTGCGAAAAAAATATCGTGTTTCGGACTATTTCCCTTCTCTTCGATCCGTAAACTCGAATGAATGGCGGCAATTATAACATTTAGCACGCATTTCTGTTCAGCTAACACACAGCTCATTTATCATCATGACGGCATGTCTATCTATGCAGTGAGAAAAATATAATAAAGCCCTATTTTCAATAGGGAAGTATTTGAAATAAATTAGAATAATATTTCGTAGATTAAGCCAAGGTTATAGCACTTTCAAATAAAAGCTAAAGACAAGCCTTTAGCTAAGAATTTATTTCGAAATAATTTATTTTTTCCATTAATTATTTTCTATTGTAAAACATTTCTGTCAGTGCCCGAATATATCTAATTTTTTTATATAAATGTGCATAGAAATGTCGAGATATTTTTCCAATACTGGCTGGCCTCTGTCTCTTTCTATTTTAATTGGCAGCCTCAAACGGCGCGAAACTAATGAAAAACTCATCATCAAAGAACAGAAAAAAAAACAAAAGAAAACAGATGAAAAAAAAGTGAGCTGGGGAAAAATGTATAAAATGAATGGCAGTGAGTTCGACAAAACATGGCATTTTAAAGTCATTGCTACTAATTTTATGAGACTTTCCTTTTGGCACTTTTCCTTTTTGCGACCGGGGCTTCCCTTTGGCTCGCTTCCGTACTTCCGCTTTCCCTTCTAACGCCAAATGATTATTGCAAGCCATAAAAGGAAAATGAAAATGAAACTCAAATGGACGCAGCTGAAATGAAACCATCCTTGAAATCTATTGTCTGTCTGCCAGTCCAGACAATTGCAGGATAAAAACAAACAACGGAGCGCTGGAGCCAGCAAAACAGCCGAAAAAATAGCTAAATAAAAAGGAAAACAATATCGAGGCCGGGCCGGGGACCCTTAACATAATTGAAAAACATCAAAATGAAATGAAAATCAAAGTATCTGAGCGTATCTGTGTATCTGCCGGATACGGAATGCAATTGCGACGCGTATCTGCCGCTGACATCTTCAAATTTAAATACCTTTTATTTTATCAGCCCGAGCAGAGCATAAAAATCAGCATAAATATTTGTTGTTCTTCTCGCCATAATGACGGTGTCGATTTTCCGCCCCTCAGCAACCCCTGCACCCAGCCCCCGGCGACTGCAAATGAAATGAAAACATGCAAAACAATTAAAAACAAACAACAAAATGACCAATAACAACAACAGCAGCCCAGCCAAGCCAGCAATAGCAGCTTGTTATTGAAAATCCAACCCAAAGGGAAGAGCTTGGGGTGGACCTGCAGCGAGGGTGGGCCGGATTAAAACAACAAGAGCATGTCGAACACCTAGCCAAAGGTATACAACCCATCAACATCAACAGCAGCTACAACAATGCAAAGCAACAACTCCATTTGCCGCACTGCAATGTTAAAATAAATAAATATTCATGTTGGAAATTTACTTGTAAACATGCAAATTGTAAAGCAGCCGCCAATGGAGGATATCCCCCGTGCAGGACCCAGCCAGGACCAGGGCATGGCATGGCACCGGGGTGGATAAGTTGATTGTTCTGTTTTGTTTCGGCAGTTTCAAGTGCAGGTCAAAGTCTCGGGCTCCTAAAATGTGGCAATTTCGAGAGAATCCTTGAAAGCAACAAAGCGAAAGTTCAATTGAACTGTTGGGTTGGAAATAAAACAATTTTAAAAAGGTTTTAAAATGGAAAGATTATTAATCAAAATTAGAGAAACAAATTTGATTTATAATTATTATCATTAGTGGAGTATTTAATACAAAATAAATGCTTAAATATTCCATAAAAGATACATTTTACACGCTTTAAATATTCAGAACTCGGAGTAAATAAAACTGAAATTAATTCAACAATTTGTAAAATTTAATTGCAATTAGTTTCTATCATTAAAGGAACAACCAATTAGCAAAAAATAAATTCCCAAATGCTTATCTCCTATTTTACAAATTATATTTTTCAGTAAAGTTTTTACTGCAATCGAATTTTCAAATATTTGCAGCTCTGCAACATTAAAGGAAACCATTAAAGCCCGGTTCTATAAAATTTCGCCCTCTGGCTTAAATAAAGGCAACATTTATGTGAATATATATATAGCCATATCTGACTATATGTGCATGTGTATATGTATATAGATTCGGCTTTATTTATACACAGGCAAAACGTAAACATTAATGTCCGCGTCCGCTCTCCCATGGCCAGCCATGCCCTTGGGGGCCGAAAAAGCCAAAAACCCACACAGCAGACTGAAAACGAAACCGGGCTCCGGCTCCAGCTACAGCTCCTGCTCCTGCTCCTGCTCCTGCTCCTGCTCCTGCTACGTGGGCTATAAACAAGGACACGTACGCAATTAATTGCAGAATTATTACAAATTTCATTACATGCTAAAATATGCAAATTGTTTGACGTTGCCTCGCCTGCAGCAGCATCTCCTCCTCCTCCTCGCGCTCTCTCTCTCTGCCTCCCCCTTCGTGGCTTCCTCCGCGTTGCAATTAAATGCATTTGCATACATAATAAATAAATAATGCAGATGCAACATTGCGGCATTAACTTTGCCGCTGATGTGCGAAAAATGAAAGAGGGCGAAATTTTCTTTTAATTATCATTTTAATGTGTTTATGAACATTTAGAATAGTAAGCGAAAATTGCTCCCTAAATTACCGGGCGGGTGCCTGGGCCATCGAGGGGGTTGCTCTCTCAGGTGGGTGGGGGGTGGAGAGCTGCTGTGTGTCAAGGGAGGAGGGACAGCTGCATTCGTTTGCACTGAAATGCCATAAAATGGCAACAATTTGCACGCAGCTGCCACCGACGAGGGGCGTTCGAGTGGTTCGAATCGAGCCCGAGACTGGGTTTTAGCCCATCTCGCCCCGACTTCAGGCTACACTGAAAGAAAGTTCAATGTATGAGATATATATACATGCATATAAAAGTAATATATAAGGAGAGCTTATCTAATAGGTAAAAAACACAGGCATATTTTAATGGTTAGAAATACAAAAACGAAGTAACAAATATTTTTTTAAACATTTTTTTTATAGCTCAAACTGTTTCCTTTCAGTGCATTGTCGCTCGCTCTACTGCAAATTGTTTGCAGCCTGTCTACATAAATGTTGCATGTCTACAAAATATTTGGGTTAAAAACATTTGCACAGAGCCGGAAAGAGAATATATTTTTATTTGCATGATTGCACAGTGAACAAGGTAGACGGAAAGGGGGCAGATGGATGGGGATGTGGATGTGGATATGGATAGAGTACGAGTGGAAGTTGAAGTGGCGGTGTGAGTGGATGGCCAGCAGACAGCCGCCAAATCAAGCTCGGGATCTATGGTATATAGAGTTGTTGGATTTGATCACATCTGGGTTGATGGGTATGGAGTTGTTGGACTTGGTTACACCTGAGTAATTCGATCTGGAGTAGTTGGTCCTGGAGTTGGATATGGTCACATCTGAGTAGATGGATCTGGAGAGGCTGGTCTTGGAGTTGGGCTTGGTCACATCAGAGCGGCTTAAACTGACTTGGGATTGGGAGCCGGCGTTGCGGCCTAACATTATGGTGGAAGCGGAGAAGTTGACAATTCCAGAGGAGATGGGAACTTGGTTAAACTTGATTGAGGGATTTTGGACAAGTGTGCTGCTAATGAACTGTTCCACCGATTCCGCTTTGTTGACCCAATTGGGTCGTCGGGTGCGCTTCTCGCGCTTATCGGTCTGCTGTTCGGCAAACCCATGCACCCTTATACTTTGTGGGGCCTGCTCCTCCGGTACCTTGGACGGAGTATCGCGGATGCCAAATTTCTTCAACGAAAGCTTACTGAATATAGATTGAGGCGGGGACTCTGGTTTCGGTGTTTCAGGCGGTGCTGAAGGAGGTGGTGCGCTAAGCACTGAAGCGCAATCGGGGCCGCCGCGTTTACTTCCCGGGCAGGTGATCCCCGATCGGTACGACTCATTCTCCGCGTCCTCCAAGCGCCCGAACTCACAGTATAGCTCGTCCAGCTTCCGCTGCAGACAGTTGCGCATACTGTTCTGTCGGCAGAGCAGGTTTTCCAGCTCTAGGATGCGCTGCTCCTGAGTCTTGATCACCTTACCCAGTTCCCGGCGCACCTGCCGCTCGCATTCGCAGCCGCATGGCGGCTGGGTAAAGTACTCCGGCTCGCACTTTGGGCAACATTCTGGCTGGGAGCAAGGGTCCGGTTCCGAAAGGCCGAAGATCTTCTTGCATTGATCGCAGTGGCAAGGACATTCATCCGTTTCGTGCTGGCCACGGCCCAGCAGCAGGACATCCGTACAGCCAGGCAGGCAGCTGACCCGACGTTTCCTACAAAATTAATTAAGCTGTTGACTAAGTAACAATCTTAGCTAAAACTGATTTAAAATGCGGCCAAAAATTCCAGTTTCTGCATCTATAGCAGTCTGAAAAGGCTTTTATGGAAATTCAGTTACGCATTTATAAATATAGCACGCTGAAAACTAGTTTTATCGGTTATTGGCAAAGTGAAACAAGTTTTCAGAACTTCTCGGACACGGAATACCTAATCTCAGACAAAAGACAGACTCAGAAATGTGTTACAAGAAAATAAAAGCCAGTCTAGAGGCCAGTTTTGATTTTACATGCTTTAAATAAAGTCAATTCAGAGAGTCATTGAGCTATTTATAACTTCAATTTCCATCCTAACTTGGCTAGAATAAATAATAAGAGCCACACCTGACATTAGGATCCTCATTCTCTTTCTCCTCCCCCACCAGCTCCTTTTGCAGTTGCAGCAATTCGTTCTCATCCTGTGTGGGTGCACGTAACCGGGTGAGCTCTGTGCCATCAATATCTGGAAATTTGCCGCCAGTGTCCTGAAAGCCCGACTCCAGCACAACGATCTCCGTATCCGAGTCCAGGGCCTTGATCCTTTTAGTCGCCTTACCATTGGAGTCGCCCTTTTCCGCCGGGCGGGATTCCACGTAGGAACAAGACTTACCCTCGGCACAGTAGGTGGGCAGCGAGGATCCGTTCAGGAGCAGGACACTAACTGAAGGTTTTTCCCGATCCTCACCCGGCTCCCCGCTATCCGGACACTGGACGCCTTCGTCTGTCCCCAATTCCTTTGGCTTTCCCTCTGCCAACAACTTGGCTTCCCTTGCCTCCTTCCTTTGCTTCTTCCCAATGGCCTTGGCCCGGCTCACGAATTCGGGAATATGCTCCACACAGACGCAGCACTCCTTCTGTATGCTCTGCACGCTGCACTCCGTGGCCGCCATGCTTGTCTGCCAGATGCGGGCCTCCTCCTCGGTCTTTGGGTACGCATACGCAACGTTTCCCTCGGCATCCCTCAGCGGTGGCCTCTCACCGCAGATCACACAGCGTCTCATTGTGTTGGTCAGGGATATGGATTTGAAGGGTTTTACCTAGAATGAATTTTGAATGAGATTTTATAAAGTTAATTATTTTCAAATTTTTTATTTTTTGATAGTTGAAGCAAGGGTTAATTTAGATACGTTTACTAAAGAAAGATATTCAAATTTAATATTCTTTTGATTTTGGGAGAAATGAATCGTGTCGCAATCAATGTGGCTTGTATAATTGCTTTTCTTTTGGGGTTTTTTTTTCTGTACTGACATTTTTCATTCGCTTTGAATGCGCTTTTGAGCAACTTTGTGTGTTGCAAGCATAACAACGCACCTTGCGGTTTTTGTGGCAAGTGAATTGGGCTGTGAAAGCTGAACGCGCTGGCTGCCTGCCGGGATTGGAGTGAATTGGAGTAAACGGGCGGCGTTATGAGGTGGGAATGATTTCGAAACCGCTGCCGGCTGCACTTCACGTCTGGTCTGGTCCGGGTCTGGTCTCAGGGGCTCTCAGAAAAAGTAGAAAAAAATCAAAAATCCGTAGAGAACGAAAGGCTTCCAACTGACGACTGACTCTGGTATGCGGCGGTTAAAGTGGAGCGCAGCCATGGCGATTGCTATGCTGAAAACGCATTAAAATCAATTGATTGCAGTGGAAAATACATCAAAAATGTGAAAAATCCAGATCAGTAATCATTAATCAGGGAAAAATAAAAACAATCAGTACAATAAATTGTGAAAAATTGTGATATTTAAGCTTTCATTTATGAGTTCTTATATATCGATCAAAAGCAGAGGGAAAATATATTAAATATGCATAATAAACAGATCTGTAATTGCAAAAAAATGTGTTAATATATTTACGTATTTTAAATATATATATAGAACATACATATTTTTATACTTTTGATTTATGCTCAATAGATTGTTTTTTTTTTGTGTGTTTAAATGTATTATTTTGTATTTATGCGGTCTATTAACAAATGTTGAAATACTGAATGCTCAAACTCATTGAATTCCCTATGGGAATATAGCCACACAACTGCTAAACTGCCTGAAAGTCACGCCCACACCCACCAAATAATACAAAAAAAATTTCGAACAAAAAGTGCGTATCGATTGAGTCAAGCCCAGAAATCTGCGCAAAACCGCACAACAATAGTCGGCGAGGGAAAAATCTATGTCAACCAACCAATCTCTCTCCCCAGCTAAATCGGCCAATGGCCAGTGGACCACAAAAATCACGTTATTTCAATTTGAATGCCAAACAATCGCCCGTGCATGGGCACTATCAGAAATGGGTCTCTATCTCTGGCCTGGTTTGGCATTCTTCAAATGCCTTTTCTGTGGGTTAACGCCCACGGCAGAAATTTGAATAATCTGCTGCCGTAATATCGCCAATTTATCACTGGCCATTGGAGCAACGCTCTCCCGGACCCCTAAAAATCCAGGCAGACCGCCAACTCGACTCGTAAAACGAAAGCAAATGTGGGCAGTTCACATTTCACTTTCGTTGGGAGTTGGACCGGGAAGGCAGACGCCTCTGCTCTATCGGGTTTTCCAATTTATCAATGGCAGCACGGAGGCGCGCTGTTAATGAAGAATTATGCTCATAATTTCCAAATTTATTGTCGCACATCTTCGCCCGACCGAACTGAGGATCGCATCGCATTGGTTTGGATCGGATCGGCGCTGATGATGGGGGCTGTCACACACTTGAGTGTGTCAAAATGTTGTAGCTGCCATGTGGCATATGGGTCCGACGTTCCCCGCGATGGAACCATCATCGTGTCAGTTACACAGACACTTTTCAAATATTTATGATGCGTCTAGCGCGACACACACTCTACAGTCACGGCCGCCCTTCGATAACACCGTGTTCACGGTTCACAGTTCAAAAAGTCATTTCAAGTTTCTCGTTACGGATTCCAGTGAAAGTTTTCCCCTGTTCTCCCCATCTTTTTTTCGGTGGGTTTTCTCGGCTATTAATTTTCACTTAGTCAGCGTCAGCGTTCTTGGGAAAGTATTCAATTTCCACTCAATCCTTTAAATCGAAACAGATGCCAAAACATTTTCATTTTGCCATTGGCAACAGTTTTTAAGTGGATTTAATTTGTTTCAGATTTTTCCTCCGCCCCCGTCCCTGCTCACTATTTTTAGGTTCTCGTTTTTTCGCTGACTCTCTCTCTAATTTAGTGTTCGGCTTGGATGAATTTTGGGGATGTGCCTAGTGCCCAGTATATAGCTTTAAGTGCTCATGAGAGAGTGGAAAATTTATGTGACAGCTTATTAAATTTATATGTTTGCTCTTCATTACAGATTATACCAGAGGAGCCGGGCCAGCGAGTGATTGGATACACATGTGTTCGCGGGTAAGTGCCTGGCCCAATGGCCCTTCGATGTCTTGGCTTAAATGGATTTAAAATGGAAGCTTAGGTTAAATCCACATGATCTCGACCATGTGTCAGACTGTTTGGTGGAAATTGTGATCTATTTTAAATGGAAATTTATTTGGGAGATTTTTAGGGGAAAGGGAAATTTGGAAAAAGTGGCACTCATGTTGGAAAATATATAATTAATCATTGATTCTTGTAAAAACAATTATTTTCCAAAAAAAAACTCATAATTTATAAAAGCATTACAATGATTTCTTTTTGGTTTATATTTATTTCGAAACTATTATTGTGAATTTAATTAAAACTGAAATAAATTTCTTTTGATTTATTTTCTTTATAGATTATTTCCGTTTTTGCCATAAATAATTGCTATCAATTGTTTCAGAGGAAAGGTTTATATATTTTCGCAATCATAATATAATTCTATAAAAACTGTCATAGTAGGAAATACTTTTAAAAAAAAATATCACTTAGCTGCTGCATAAGTTGTCGGTTTCTTTAATTTCCTTAATTTCGGTTAGTCTTCTCTGACTTGCTGTTTCTCTCGTAATTAAGACCGTCAATTTTTGGTTAGTGTGCCATCTGCTTAGTATTCAAGTGCTCTGAAGCCGTCTCATAAGCACCTCTAAACTTGGCCACAAGCCCGCTGCTAACCCCATTCAATCGGCGCTTAAATCAACCGGACCTCCGCCCACCTGTCAACTCCATCCGTTCGCACCTTCGGCTGGCGGGATAACTCAACTTGGCTCAGTCCGGCTCAACTCGGTGCAATCGCTTTGTGCCGGCCCAAAACTGCAGCGCACTTGATGTGAAAATTCACACTTTTCAACACACACAAAAATGTCGAGCCTCGCTAGTGTGTCGCCCGAAAAATCGTTGGGGCCTGGCACTTCATTAAATAGACGCCGTGGCGGCGCTTTTTCGCACACAAACAACAGCCAAAAAAATCAAGAAAGGCCTCGAATGGGGGGAAAAAGAGGCAAGGAAAAAATCAGCAGAAAAATTCGTGGATGTCGCTGGAGTTGACGACCACACCCCCCACATTACTTGGACGCCCGGCTCGGAACTTGCTTATTTTTCACACATGCGCGTCAACAAAAGCAGCAACAAAAACTGGGGGGGTGGGGGACCGCAAGGGGGAAAAATGTAAGCAACAAATTTGTTGCTTTTTTTGTTGTTTTATTTTCTTTTTTTTTCAACATTGTTTATGATGACAATTCGCCGGGGTTGTTGTCGACATGTGGCCATAAAGTTGTCGGTAAATAACAAACAGGCCTCTCCTCTCATTCAGCCCTTTGCCGCAGAACAAAAAAATATACTGAAATGGCCTCTGTAAAATTTCAGAGCATCCTGAGAGGATTCCTTTCCCAGAAAATGCTCAAGTTAAAAGCAGCTCAATGCCAAAAGAATCGCATAAGTTTCAGACAGACAAAGCAACAAGAAGGTAGACCATTGAAGTCGAACTAAATATGTTTATAAATTTCTTTTTTGAGATACAAGTTCAAGCTTTAAATGTCTTACAATATTTTATTTAAGCCAAAAACTGCTTAATTTATTTTTAGAGTCTCCCAAAGTTGTAGCTTTCTCGCAAGAAATAATTTTGCATTTAAAAAAAATATTGTCTCGAAGCCCAAATAATTATTTTTAGCCCATCTAAATGACCGTCTGAGATCATCGGAATTATACATTTTAGCAACGACAAAACCGATTGTATTTTGTATTTATTTTAACAAATTTTAGCTTGTCTGAGATCACCGTCAGTTGTAAATTAAACCTGCACTTGACTAAGTGAAATGAATTATGGCGATGACCTTCGGTCCGACTTGATTCCAGATGGAAATAATTCCATAATTTTCTATGCTGATTACTTCCACCCCGAGCTGACAACGCAATTTGTTTTCGAAAATTCTTAACGTGTAATTGTCATGTTGTCAGGCAAACAATGGACCAAAAAAAAAATGAGCAACCGAAAAGCGCGCTCGGGAAAAAACAAACAAATCCGCAAGCCGACTTCAGGCCCCACCCAAAAAGCGTCTATTGTTTGACTTTTTACCAACAGCTCGGCTCGGCTTGGCTTGGGTCGCATAAATAACCAGAAATTAGCGGGCAAATAAGTCAAGTGGCTGAATGTAAACTCGTTTTGGCATTGAAACACCTGCAAACTGATTCTTGGCATATGCCAAGTGCTAAATCACCTGCCCCAGAGTCCGGGGCTAAAGTTGAACCAGCTAATTTGAATTTATAGACCGGAGATCCAAGCCGAGATGCGACCCCCTGATTTATGCCCGCCAGATTGTCACTGGGCGATAGGGAAAATGATATATATATATATATAGATATCTCTCTGTGGTATATATTGTAGGAAACGCGATTCGATGGGAATTGTATGCAAATGCGATCCGCTTGATGGGCCGCAGATAAAGATGCGATGCTGGCATTAGTGTTAGCAGAAGCCCTTAACAGGTGTACGAAGCTCCAAAGAGATCTGTCCCATTGCCACCTGTTGAACGGATTTGTATTGACTCTGATTGTATTCGATCCGATTGAAGGTAAACCAAAGAAGATGAGGTATTGTCCGGGCTTACTCTGGGGATTAGTCGGTGGGCTATTGAACTGCTGTGCCAAGCGGCGGAATCAATCAACCGAGATGCGAGGTAATTGGAGCTACCAAACAGCGGGGGGGTTACAGAGCGGCAGGCAGGCAGGCACGTCTAAATCACTCATAAAAAAGAAATTCATCTTCATAAAAACGAATAACATAAAACCTGAAAAAAACGAAACAAGTAAGAAAAACAAAAAGCAAGGCAGAGCGAGAGAAATAAAAACCGGCAGCGTACATCCAGCTGTGAGAGATAGTTTACTTGCGGTAATCATGCCAAAACCAATGCCCCTTTTGGGGCACTTGAAAATCTGTTGGAAATTTCTGATGTACACCACTTACAAGTGGATCTGGCGGCGGCCTTTTCCTTTCCTTCCCCCCCTTCGTTCCTTTTTTTTTTTCTTCCACTGAAAATTACATTTAATGTGTGTCTGAGATTTCGATAGAGGCGTGAACCTGATGAAATTCGTCTGCAGCAAAAGATACTTTCAAAAGTATCTTGTATCTTGTGTCTTGTGGTTGCCGTTCTGAGGCTCGATGCTCGGGGCTCGGCAGCTTACCATTTGTTAGAACCTGTCGATTCGGATCCAGTTGGCAGCTCATCGACCCTAATCGCATTTGAAAGTTATCGTATCTACGAGCTACCATCGAGGGCTATCTGTTAATTGTCAGAGACTTGGCTTTGGCTCGGCTTTCTTTCTTTTTTGGTTAAAGTTGGCTAATTGCCATATTAACCTTTTGGCCCCCTGCGATGATGGCGATGATGATGGCGATGATGATAACCCAAGCCCGGCTGCGTGCTCGACTTGTAACTGCGCCTCGGACTTTGGCTTCGGCTTATTTGCAAGTTGGATTTGATGACGGCTGTGGCTGTGAGTGTGGCCCTGGGTCCAGTGAAAGTAATTAGGGGCCCGAGGGTGAAAGCTGAGCTTTTAATTGCGTAGCTGTCGCTGCTCTGACCGCATAATCAATGGCAATGTAATTGAGCTCTGCTTAGGCAAAAACGAAAGTGATTGGTAGGAAAATTCTAACCAAGTCACGATCAGGGGTCAGAGATCTTTTCCAAAGCAATCTTTAATTTTCAAAAACTGCCAAATTAAAGAAGAATTCCTAAATTAAGGCTTAGATCTTTAACGAATTCAATCTAATATGCAGTTTGCATTCTTATAATCCCTTAGTTTAGTTCTTTCTCTCCCCAATAATTACATATCCTGCAGAACAGAAAACTAAACAATAAATAAGATATCCCTTGGCAATAATTATGCCTTCCAAAGAGATCCCCCGAAATAATCGAGTTATACCCAGAATAAAGCTCTCACGCTCCCTCTACCTTATTTTTTTGGGCTAAGATATCTCCCCCACTTGGTTCCCAGTGCCGCTGCACTAAATCAACCCCCAGCATTCCAAAGTGTTTTGCGAAAACTGTGCCAAAGATCTCTTACTGCGATCTGCAACGATCCTCCCTCCCTCTGCTGCCATGTCGATGGTATCGAGAAGTGACCCCATACCGACGCACAACTGGCGGATGCCAGCGAACCAGATCGGAGGAGATCACCACGGAAAACAAAACCAAGTCAAGAAATGAACATCAAGCTGAGATGATTGTCATAATTAAGGATGTTGGATGTTGCCAGTTCGACGATGGCATCTGCCAGACGCATGGGGCATGGGGAATGGGCAATGGTTCGGTGCAGGGGCGATGCCTCAGCACTCGAGGCACTTGTAAAACCAACATAAAACCGTAAGAACGAGTTATTCTTTTTTTTTGTTGCTTTTCTTTGCTGCTCTGCTTTTGATTCACAAAAGCCGAGGCTTCCGGTGAAGTTCAGGTTTCTCCCATCTCCATGTGTGCGCCGCCGTACGCCCGAGATCAGCCCGGCACATCTTATAATTGCAGCTAAGCAAAATTATATAGCCCAAGTCGAGTCGAGAGATCTGCCATCGGATGGCAGGAGGAGGGAGAGCATACGTAGTATATATCGCAGCTCGTCTGTGCAAATATTTCCAGGCGATCGCTCCTCGGACTCCTCTTTTTGACTCTGCCACAACAATTACTGGTCGGCGACGGCTCTTGCGGCAATCTCTGTGGCAGGCCAGGGTTAAAGAAAGGGGTCCACCGCAAGGGGTAGCCAGGCACTCGAGACAAATGTATATCATTCATCAAATTAAAAGTTCAACTGCATTGCAGCGTTTTGCCAGCCGGCTCTGGCTCTGGCTCGACTCTGGACTGCCTGTCTGCCAGCCGTGAGTTAAATTGATAAATGGGTTGACTCAAAACATCTGGCAGCGGGGAATGCCCAAGAGAGTGTGTCCCCTGGAAGATCAGGGGTCAACATGTGTTAACTAAAGGGGAAGTTTAAATGTTTCGGGGAAAAGTTAGGACTTACGCTGGTCATGACACGTTGGATTGATTTACTTACCAGGCAGACTCATAGAAAAATGAAAATATTTATAATTTCTTTTTATAAAATACATAATCAGACTACTTAAATAATATTTAAAAATTTGGATTTAGTCGAGACTATTTGATATTATGTATTTAATTCTTAGATTTTTACCTTTTCTTCTGAACTCTTAAGTAACTTCAAACTCTAAAAGTACACCTCGCTGCCCCTCAGCCAGCCTGGCTGTCATCTTGAACGTGCAACATGACCGCAACTTTGAGGCAGCAACTGTTGCTCTATTTTACAGCCTGTTCTCCGGCGTTCTCTCCTCTCGCTTGGCGCTGCCAATCATTGGCCCGGGCTGGGTGCCGCTGCTCATCTGCCGACTCCATTCACTCAAACATCAACCGAAGTGGTTTCTCCTTAACCCTGCAACACTCCATCACCGCCACCGCTCGCCGCTTGCCGCTCTCCAGTTGCCACTTGTTGCCCTCGCAAGTTCTTCATTTTATTTTTATTTTTATTTCCCCGACTTCGAGTCTGGCCAAAATGCTTATTAAAAGGGCTTTTCAACTCGAACGGTTTCCTTCGGGGGCCACTTCTTGCACTTCGCCTGCGCACACACAAGTAACGTAGTTGGATTACTTTATGGCCTCCGGGAATGGGAACGGGGACCAACCAAACCGACCAACCACTTACTGTATTTGAAAATAGCATTTATGAGCTTAAGATGGCTTAAGACTTTTTATTCGTTATTAGTTTGTTGCCATTCCTACTCCAATGTTGTGTCCAGGATTTATTTCTCGGTTTTTGGCTGCAAAGAGTTGAGACACAGAAAGTCGGAGCGGAAGCTGCGTCCAGAAATCAGGGCTCCTAATAAGCTTAGCACGTGTTGGTCATCCATTTCCAGTGACCGGATCCGGTTTCCTTCTCCTCCTGCTAGACTTTAATCTTTAATTGCTTTTCTGGGCATCCTTCTGGGGGGCGTATCTTGGTATGTGAGCTTCGGTTTAGTTTATGTTTACCGAAGCGATTTTGGCTTAAAGGGAAAGTGACCTATGGTGGAGATGAAACAAAACAACAGAGAAGTCGAAAAGGAATGAAATTAAAGCCATAATACAGATATATTTTAAGTCCACAAATTTGGTTTTACTTAAAATCTGAGCAAGCAGCATGAAATCCTTAACGTTCCACATGTCTTCGCTGATAATTATTCCAAATATTGGAACCTCCTCGTCGATCGAAGGCCATTAATCCGCAACCAGTTTCTCCGCTGCCTCCACATCTTGCTATGGGGATCCGTGGGATGATTCATCGCCGGCAATTATCCCCAACATGGCAATTATGCAATTTTCCACTGGCCCCGGAACACTTGTCGCACTTAATGGCCACTGTTGCCGCTGGCTGGCCGGCCGATGGTCGTATCCGATGATTCACACGCCTCCCAGGCACTCGGATAGCAGCAGATAGCAGCACTATATCTGCTGGATTCCGTATGCCCAGATGCAGATACAAGGCATAGATACAGATATACCAATACAGAGCAGGGCCAATCTGGGCACTTGGAACAATGAAAATCTGAGACGACGCTGGCGACCGCACATGACTGCGATGACTGAGATGAAGATGAAGATACATACCTGGCGGCACTCCAGAGCGGACTTCAATCGAGTGCCGCCGCTCGCGTATCTGCAGCTAACTGTAATTGTATCTAACAGCCACGTTTGACAAGCACAAGTTCGAGAGACTGGCAGCTATAGGAAGAAAAAAGCTAAGAGCTCTTCAACATGGCAACGCGTCGCCCTGGAACTGGAACTGGTACGGCCTTTTATGGCCAGCAGGCAACCGCAGCCGCCGCCGCCGCCTGAACGCGTGCTGCCACGGCTCTCCTCTATGTTGGCCACCCAAAAATGGTCAGCATAGCGCCACTCGAACGAGCCGGCCAGCGAACGAATCCGACAGATACAGATAGTTCTGGCAGACACAGCTTCCCTCTGGCAGCCAGAGATACCATTGCCCACCCCAAACTTCGATCTGTGCCGTTTTTCCTTTGAATTATGGCTGGAAATCAAAAAGTAACCATTATTTAAAGCCAGAAAAGGGGGGAGTGCCCTGAACAGTAAAAATATTGGAGAAATGAAGCGAAATTCTTGGGAAAACCTATGCAAATAGTTGGTTAAAATTAAAGGGAGTGCACAGAATTGGTTGGTACCTAAAAAATTAAGCAATCTTCTTAGGATTAATAAGTTCAAAGGCTCACATATATCTTTTGTTATCAGGATTTGTCCAGTGCTTTTCCTGTACAAGCTACCCTATATTGATCTGAAGTTCTGCCTGAAAACAAATAGGAACAGTCAAGTAACAGAGTAAACGAGTTACGGAGAACTCTCAAGTGGAAAACTGAAATGGGAAAAGGAGCAGCTGGCAGAGGAGCAAAAATCTGGGAGGACAGAATCGAGGACGGAGTTGGTTGTGTGGAGTCAAAGCCAAGTCAACACGACAACACTTGGCAGACCGACAACAGCCCGGGGAAATGCAGGAGTAGGACGGGTCTGTAACCAGCGTCAATTGAGTGGCAAACTGGAGGAGCTCCACATCCACGTCCACATCCTGTCCCACTGGACGCGCCACTATTGTCAGAGTAAATAATAACTTATGTGTGGTGTCAGGGCCAAAAGCAGGGCACTGTGGCCACGGAAATGCCAGCAAGGGAAATGTAAATACAAAGCGAGACTCTACGAAATCTTTAATAAAGATTTTTGTTAAGAGAATCTATCGAATAATTCTCCATGTTTTGTTACCGGAACAGGCAGGAAAGAAAAAAAGATTTTCTGAAAGGGAATTTTCAATGAAAGTAACTGAAACCCGCCCAGAGTTGGGGAAGCAGGAAAACTGGTAACTGGAAACTCCGAACTCCGAGCCAGAACTCTGGCATTAAGTGCAAATTATTGGTTCGGAATTAGTAGAGCGAGAGAGACCCGGAGTCGGGCTTTTGTGGTTGCATTTGCTAATGGAAAACTCTGCTGCTTTTTCCTCGTTGCCTGGCCTTTTCCCCTCCACTCCCAACCCCTTTTTTTGTGGGTAAAAAGATCTCACAGCAGCAGCAACAGCGGAGAACTCTAAGCGTGGCAAAAATAAAAACGAAACCGAGAATCTGCATGGAGCGGCAGATAAATTTGCAACACTTTCCACCAGTTATTATTCCCAGAAATTCTCGGCGTAAACATTTTCACCCTGACTCAGGCTTTCCAAGCTCCAACATTTGATTACTCCGATGGCAACTGCGTTTGCAAATGCAGCAAAACCGAAAGTAAACATTATTATTAAGGCTGGCTGTGTTTCTGCGTATTCGAAGAAATAATATTTATGTGGAATCCACTTCATAGAGTGGTTCAATTTCCGCAGAGCCGGAATTGTTAAGCGCCTTAAGAGTTGTAAATAAAATCAATTGATTTCTTATTTATAAAGCGAATTCGAGAACTGCCACCTACTAAGCCCTTGGCAAACATGACAAAGGAAGCCGACTCTGAGCCAGAGATCCGCAGCCGGAACAAGTAAACAAGCCCATAAATAAATTATTTGCTTAGGAGCAAAGTCGGAGGAGCCTTCAGCCCAGAAGCCCATCAAGAACTAGGCCTCAATTGGGGGAGGTGTGCAGATATATATAAATGCCTCCACTCCCCGCTATACTCTACATATAAATATATATATATACATATATATATTTTTTTTTTCGTGTTTCCGCTTAGTAAACACAACTGAAATGACAAAAAGGCAGCCATGTCTTGACCAACTCCAAGAGGACTCCCTGACTTTCCTTCCCCCCCTGGAAACATTATCAAGGCAAACAGCGGCATAATGGAGGACTGACTGCCCCGAGGAGTGCAAAAAAATAAAAGGAGGAGGAGAAGAGAACCATGAGCCGGGGAACTATTACGCTGTGTGTGGTCTGGGAATAGGGCTGGGTCATTGTGATAAATAAGTAAATAGCCGGAGACAGGCTCAGACCTCAGATCGATTTATGCAAAGCTCCCTCCGCCGGCCAAACAGCGCTTTTAGTGACATTAAGGGGCGTGGTCCTAAATGTTTAATGGCCTGCAAATAAAAGTTATGCCATGGCAGGCTGCGGACTGCGGACATTAACGAAGCGGAAGATTATATCGGACGAACAGGAAAAAAAACTCATAGAGGAAATGGAAATCCTCCGATAAGCCCAACTCACTTTGAGGGGTATAATTAGCCCAAATCACACATGACTTGCAGGAGAGGCAAGCAAGATTCTACAATTTCAACTTTTTCATTTAACATATAATTATATATTTAAGTTTAGGCTCTAGGCAACATTTCTATAATCCAATAAATAATTATTGACCATCTAAAACTATAAAATATTAGCATTCCAAAATTTATGCAAATGCTGCTTTCAGCGAAATTCCAAAACAAAAAAGGCAGCAAAATTAGCAAAGTTGTTTGTTATTTGCTAAATTAATCACTGTCAATAAACGCACACCTTAAGACGCGAAAGAATATGCATGACTTCTCGGGAATACAGATTATAATATAAAATATATATACAAAAGACAGAGCTCATTATGTCATCGCTACGGTCTCTCGGCACCCAATTAACCTTAACAATATTAAATGCTTTTCAAATTCACTTTTGCCGGCTTATCAAGGGAATCGCTCTTCTATATACGTATAAGAGATGCGAGACATGCATATAGACGCATTTGGAGGATTTGCATTGACTGGCGATCCGTAATTACGCTAAACGTTATGCGCATTTATTTCCCATTGATTTTGCATTTTAAATTTCAACGTTCGTGATTTTATTTGTGAGCAGATTTGAAGGTAGGAAATGGTAAGCGTAAATTTATATAGTTCAAAGTTGATTACACTGCGCTCTCGTCCGCCGTGTGTTTAAATATGCAAATCTGGTGTTTGAACAACTTTAATATGCAGCTTACCAAAGAGCCAGAGAAACTAGTTTGCGCTTCAGTTTTTCCCCACATATTTTTTCACTAGCCTTTTCGGCTGCATAATTCCCTCGAAATAGCTGACCAAATGACTTTTTTTCCCGGCTGCGATATATATGCTCATAATAAATGAGAGCAAAAGTGGGTGTCATACCGCCCTAATGAGCCCCAAAAATGGGTGAATTTGAACTCTGAAATATGTGTATGCAATTGTATGTATATTTTTGCAGACATTTTTTTGTTCTTTGTGTGTCGTACGACGATTTGTGTGCTTTTCGCCTCTCCGGGCTGCCGTTGCATTGACCCAATTTGTTTATTTATTGAAATTGCTTTTATGGACAACCCCCAGTCCGAGACAGAGTGTCTACCTCCGCCTCTATCTCCTCAATCTACAATCATTCGCTGCCCCTGCACACTCTCGCCTTCAATTATTATTTATCGATTCCAGCTCAATTTGTCAAATATATATTTTCCTCTTCGACTGGGTCACTGGGGGGTTGGGTATTGGGTATTCGATCGAATTCATGATTCATTGATGCTGTGATTCCATCGAAATCTATCTGAATTTGCTCCAGATCGAATGAGGCTAGCAAAGTCCTCGCTTCGAGGACACTCCCGTGGAAATTAAATTATAAATTTAGACAGATAAATTCGGTTGATACCTCCAGGGCTCAACGATGATTCTCCTCGCCACCCAGAAGTTCATTTCTGACCAGCCTCAAATCGGTATAAATGGCTTCTAGGGCCCGGGGCTTCGGATGGATAGGAGGGCTTGAAGCGCTTATTTTGTGGAACCAAAAACGTGCCACCCCTGCTCCATGTTTTCCCCCGTGTCCCCTCAACCCAGTGACATTGTCACCTCGGCTCGACTCAGTCTGTTTGGTGTAATTGCTTAGTCTAATTTATGCCAGCGGACGAAGCAAAGTCAATGTCGAGCTGGGCGAAAATGGAACCCAAATGGTAAAGAGACCAAAACAAAACAACAAAAACAAACAGCTTGGTGCTGGGGAGGGGGAGGGATTGTGTGTGTGTGCTGTGAGGGGCGGGGCAGCCCCCAGACAGCGACATGAAAAAGCGTTTATCTAAGCAAAATGTTACCAACAAAGTCCGTAATTACAATTTATTGCAGGTAATTATGTAATTTTCGTGACGGATTTTGTTGTTTAGAGTTTCAACGAGAGGAGACAATCCAAGTGCGTGTGTGCACTGAGAAAAATTAGTGTTTATTATTGAGTTACAGGTAGACTTTAACAGCCTGATCAAATCAGATTTAAACAATAAAATATTTATTTAATGTATTTTAAGTCATGGTAATAAATAAAATTTAAAGTCATGACAAAATGATTATATTAGAAAATTCAATACGTTGTCCGTAAAAAGCAAATATTAAGTATCCGCAATGTTGCCATTATTATAAATATTTTTTGTACTTTTATTTTTTTATGTATTTAATTTATTTAAAGAAATGACAATAAATATAATTTAAAGTCATAACAAAATGATTTCATCAAATAAATACAGAGAACTTGTTATTTTGTTATTAAAAACCAAATATTAAGTATCCGCAATGTTACCATATTTATATACTTATTTCCCTCTGTGGATGTAAGTACTTTAAAGTCCCCCATCTCCTAGGTGCGTATCTATTTTAAATGAGTTTTCGGATCGGAAAACTTGGCCGGCCGATTTTTAGAAGCCCATTGCATGTGGCATGCAACGTTGATTGCCACTGACCATGCGGGAAAATCTTCGACGGCACTGCTCCTTGTTTTTGTGCGGCTCTCAGGTTGTTTCTCGTTGATTTCTCGTTTGCTCAGTCAGCTCGTTGTCATTTCCTGTCCGAAGTTGAAAAATGGACATGTGCTTGGAGGATGAAAGAAGGTGACTGATTTTCTAGCCATTCACTCTTGGCTCTGCAAGAGGTTCTGTTTTCGAGCTGCAACACGCATTTCCTGCTGTGATTATTACTAAGAACTGCCACAAGTCAATCGATTAATTATTGTGGGAAATTGAATCGAAGAAGAGAAACTTTCGAATCCCTTATTTAATCTGTCATTCAGCAATGAGTCACTCGAAAAAAAACCTCCCTCAATCAATGCCAAGAAAACCCTCTCAAAGAAACAACGTAATCTGCTTTTTCGGCTGATGTTCGCCAATTAAAACCCCAAAGCTATCTAAATCACATTAAACCCAAGAATGAGGGAGCGAAGAAAACCTTGTTCAGACCGCTTCCGTTGAAAATGGAAATTGAAATTTAATTCGCAGAGCGAGCGAGCGAAAAAAAGCGCCAGCTCATCAACGGTGGCATTAGTTTGCACATATTCAAATCAGTTTTTTATTTGCCAAACAAAGGCTGAAAAAGCGAAGAAAAAAATGGGGAAAAAATCGTTAAAATAAAAACAGTTGAAGAGGTGTTGGGTAAGCCGCGACTGCGGAGAGACAGGAAATACGTTTGGGCCAACTAAACAGGGGAAACGCCGGCGAGAAAAACTGGAAATCATTGTGCACCAAGCGCTCCTCATCGGCCTCCACCTCTGCCTCTGGCATCATTAACATATATTTGAAAACGCAGAGGAATGCCAGTGCTGCTGCCCTCTCCTCGCTGTTCAGCGGGTTTTGTGGGTCCTCATGAAAATTTGTAAGTATGTTGGACTTGTCACTTGCACACTTCATGACCATATTTGTCACATTTGCGCCATGTTCGCGTTGGCCAAGGAGCCCGCGGGGCTCCGGCCAGGGGTCCGGCAATGGGTCTGCTCCGGCTGCTGCTTCTGCTCTAGCTCCATCCTGTTTCCTGGGGCTCACCAAACCTGCGTCGTCCCTCTGCGGGCAAATCAGATGCGCAACTAACGAGCAACAACCACGACAACGACAACGACGACGACGACGACATGGAAATTCGTTCGCTCTGCGTTTTGCCATACTGAGTGGACACAGGGTAGCAGGAGGATATGTAGGGACAGGGATAATCAAGGAATATGCTTTATGATTTCATTTCTTTATTGAATTTAAAGATTTATTTAAATATTAATAAAGTAAATATCTTTAAATATATTCCACGATAAATCAAGCATAGATTTATATAACTAATAACAGGGTATTCCCCATTTGCATAACAGTTTCTGTTTAACAGTCACAACTTGCTTTTATTGTTCTGCCGGCTGCTGCTCCAACTGCTCCAGCTCCAGCTCCAACTCCTGCTGCTGATTCCACTGCTGATGCTGATGCTTTCTGCGGTTACCGCAGACGCCTTCTGGCCATATTTGTATGAATAAATGCGTATTTAAGCACATACTTACAACACTTGCCATGTATGGAGCCAGAAACCCAAAAGACAAGGGACACAAGCTGGGACAGCAGCAGCGGCAGGAGCTGGGACATGGGACACGGGACATGGGACTTCTGGGGACCCAGACAAGGGACAGTTCCCAGTGGCAATAGGCAGGGAGTAGACTAGCATTTTGCATTTTCTCCATTTTCACATATTTTTCCGGTGCGGTTACATTTGCTTTATGCCATCGCGGTGGCTCTCCTTAAAATGCGGAAATATTTCAGCAAAGAAAAAAACAGTGGCACAATTTATTAATTAAGCTCGAACAATTTGTTAAGCTCTTTTTTAATGCTGCCCGCAAGTTATTCAAATGCAAAATTGCCATTTGAGTAATTGAATATTAAATAATTATCTAGAGTTTATCTAGGAAAAATCAGGTGGATGGAGACCACCGTGTCAAAATGCATTTAATGGACAAAAAACGTAATTTATGCATATTATTAAATGAAATCAAGTGTTTCGGGAAATATGGAAAATGCATAGGCCCCGCAATCGTTTCCCGTTCAGTGGAGCCATTAAGGTATTACCATAAATAAATAATTAAAATTGAAATTAAAATTAAAAGCGAAAAGAAATGGGTAAAAAGTATTACATATAAAAAGGGGGAAAAAGAAGGTCAGGTCACCGTTCTGGATGCCTACATTTGAATGAATATTTTAAGCAAATCATAAATTGCCGACATGCAAACCTCTTTCCAATATTATTAACAATTTACGATGGGATTTAATAATTTATGATTTTTTTGCACATCTCTCTCGTTGCAGGTCCTGCGCCAGGATCAACAATATGTTTGACAACAGTTTCCGGCCTTGAATTGAATTAAATAATATAAATTAAGCCGAGCTGCGGAGCGGGTCAAAAACACACAGTTTGAATTGTTAATGAGCAGCAGCACCGGCAAAAAACAGCAACAACAACATCAGGTGTTAAATGCAGCCCCCAACGACGTCGCTGCCGCTGATTCAACAGTGCTGAAAAGTCAATTAAAGGTAATCAAATCGAAACTGATTGCATTACAGCACCGGCGACAATAATTTTAATTCGCGTTGATGTTGTGTCACTTATTCCATTCCAATTTCTGCTAAATACAACAATTAATTGGGGACAGCAAGTAGAGCTCCCTGTTAACTTCTCCCCCTTGGCTACCCGCCCCTGTCCGCTGTCGCACTGCGGTTTTTAACGCGCCGCATGACAAGTGCGCCTGCACACGCGGTTTTTCTCGCCACTGTTTGCCGTTTTTTCCACTGCGTTGGCGATTTTCGGTTTCGAATTTGTTTCTCTTTTTTTACGTTTTAAATTCGAGTTTTATGGATAGGATTTATGATGTACGGCTTAGGAGTTAAGCCTGCTGGCTAAGGCCGATTGGATAAATGCGCTGATAGGTTTTGCGGGTTTTTAATTATTTACTGGGATTTATTTATACATAAATGAATCAGATTTATCTTGTTCATATCAATCAAAATATATTTTTTATTCCAAAAAACGTAGGATAAGAATTTAGCATAATAAAAGTTTTAATAAGTACTTTTTGGGGATAGTTAAAAATTGATTATTCTAACTTTATTGCCTTTGATCCCCATTAAAGTACAATTTCTTTTAGCCAAAAGTTAAGCAGCTTTTCTTCCTTTTCCCCCTTTGTTTTTCCCCCACTCAAATACGACTCTCCAAGTATTATATTCTTGCAACCGCTTCGACTTTGACTTGGCAAACTTACGTGCCTTTTTGGGGTTAACCAGAACAACTCAAAGTGCAACAAGATGTGGCCACTAATTGCGAGTTGTTAATGTTGGGAAAACATAGCGGGCAACTCAATTGAAAATCTTTGGCGACTCTGGAAACTTAGCAAAGTAATATAAATCACCCAAGGGTTCAGCCCGGTCACAGTCCGGGCTCGGGGCTGAATGGCTGCCGGTTTAATGACGCAAGTAATTGCAACGACCGGCAACTTGCAACTGGCAGAAGCAACTTGCAACTTGAAAGGGGCGCGGGACTATGAGACTTAATGAAAATCAAACAAAACAATAACTCAAAGTCGGTCAACTGTGCTGGGGAAAACGAAACAACCGTCGATGTCGAAGTCGATGGCAATGTTGATGAATCCCCCCCTACGAAAAGCAATAATTGATAAACGAACATCGGCGAACAGATGTACAAGTGTTCAGATGAATGAATCAAGCTCAATGACGATGATATCCACGACATGCGAGCCAAATCAATTGATTTATGCAGCTGGAGCTGCGTTTAATTGAAAGCAGTAATTAAATTAATGACTCCTCGTCTTCATCTGGCGAAAAGTCGGTCTTTAATTAAGTCACGGAATGACGATCCCAGCTAGTCCTAACTAGACACTCTGGCATGTGCATTCCCTGTCACCGGCCAATGCACTCGAAGCTCAGAGACCATTCAGAATGCGGAAGTTCATTTAATATTTCTTCGTTCCCTTTTATTTCATTTCGTTTTTTACGGAAACCTGAAGCGCACCAAATGAAAATTATTAATTGTGAAGCCATGTCAACGTTGTTGGAACAACGCGTGAACTGCTCTCAAAGAATTTCGCTGACAAAGAGTTTTAGGACGTGACTTTTCCGTAAAGTATTTATCCAATTGATAATACTAATAATATGATAAAGACAGCTTGGCTATATCTTAAGTTGACGCCATGGTGATACTTGTAGAGACATTTTGAAGGGAGAAATTATTAAATAATCATCTATTATGACACTTCCACTTAACTTAGTAAATACTTCACAAAGATTTCTAAGAGAAATTATTTTTTTGTCAAACGCAAAGATTTAAATGAACCAAAATACTTTCCAACATATCCATCCCCTTTCCATGGATTCCCTTCTTTAAATTCAAAATGATTTAATAAAATCTGAAATGTTATTGCATTCCGCGGCGGAAAGTATTTTCGCGCTTCGCGTCTTCACCTCACATATATCATGGCCTGGCGCGTCTTCGGCTTTATGTATTCATAATTAAATTAATTAAATTCTTGCGCTTCAATTAAAATCTTATTAAGTTTCCGTATGCCTAGCAATCCACCACCGGCACACATGCCCCTGTCCCCCAGGCAGCCACAGTTTTCCCCTTGGAACAAAGGGGGGAAAAGCTGAAAAATTGCCGAGAATGGTGGCGAATGGAAGAAAGAAAGAGAGAGAAATGAGCAGACAAAGGGAAAAGTGGGAAATGAAAAACTTCTTACAAAGCTTACTTATTCACACATCACGCAGACAACTGCACACTTTTCACTGGCAAATACTTTTCCTGTCTCCAGCACACACACACACACACACACACGTTAAGCATTATTCAACGGCCAGGAAGAAAAAATGGCTAAAAAGAGTGTCCTGCAACGCGGCGGCGTTGGTCCTTTTTTGGGTGCTGTGCTGGCAGCCAGTACGGGATGCCAAAAGCAAACAGGACGAAGAAAAATGCTCACCGACCATGTGGTTCAGTTGATGTTGCTGCCGCCGTGTTGCTGTTGCTGCAGCAATGTTGCTGCTGCTGCTGCCGTTGCACATATTGCTGCTGCTGCATTCTTCGCATAAATTTCGCCATCGCACTTAACTCATGTCTCGGGGTCTCTCTTTAAATGAGTCTGGTTAGCTCTGCCCGTTAAGGCACTGCAAAAAATTTAATTAAATTGTTATTATATAAAGCAAGGAGAGCTAAAGGTTGTCAAGTTGCATGCTCATCAGCAGTGAAATTCAAATAGCTTATTACATTTTTATATGGTACATACCATATTTTTAAATTTTAATGTTCATATATTTTTTGCTGACTGTTATTATCTTCATCTCCCCCTCGCTCGCTCTGAGCTCAGAGCATAAACAATGGCGCTGTTTAAAGCAAAAAGTACCAACGCAACTTGCCCCTTGCCATGACTCCCTACCACGTAGAACTCTGCACACATGTGACGGTGCCGCTTCCCGCATCACCACCCACTAGCTCCTCGTCCTCCTCTTCCTCGTCCTACTCGCGGCCTTGCCTCATGTTAAATTCAACGCTGGCAGAGGAAGAGCTGAGCCAGCGACAGCGACAGAGGGCAGTAGGCAAAAAGTTCAGTCTTATTTTGTACTCTTTTTTTATTTTTTTTTACTTCATCGTCGTGTACAATGTTGAGCGTGGAAATTTAAAAGCAAATGCAAACAATATGGAACATTTTAAATGCACAGTGGAATGGCAAAACAATGAAAATGGGTTACGAAATCGTAGCAGAAATCTTTTAACTGAATATATCATCAATATAAATCATAAGTCGCAGAGAATTAATAACAGAAATCATGGTTGTTTTATAAGGAAAGAAAAAAGTTAAATAACTTAAGAGGAATATTCCTCTGGTGCTGCTTGTTTATTTTCTAGCCATTACTACAAAGGATACAAGGATATTTAGTTTTGATTTTTAATATCTTGAACTATTTCTATTTGCGTATGCTTCCCAAGTGGCTGTATATTTTGTTAACAATTTCCCAAGACCTGTTCCACTGTGCCATTTACTAGACGGGACAACCATGGCCAAGTAAATCACCGCAACTGTGAAACTAAATTTCCAGGGCACTAAATTTACGCACAGCCAACTAAACCCATAGTAACGGAAACCGAAACCGAAACCGAAACCGACACCCGGCCCGAACCTCAGTTAACCCCAAGCCCAAGAGTGGCGGAGGAGCTGTGTAAGCTGCCCGCTTAGATCCTCGTCTCACTCACACTCACCCTCCCCGGCTGCCTGTCTCTGTCTCTCTGTCTTCCTGCATTCGCTTCCTTTCCCTTTTGTTACATCCTTGCCGTGCAATTTTCACCATTTTGTGGTGCACTTTGCGCCTGGCCGCGATTTTCCGAAAGATTTATGGCCCACGACATGGAAGCGGAAGCTCGGCCGTCCAGGCCACTAAGTCCAGCTGCAGGTATGAACCACCTCACGGAGTCCTGTATCCACCCGCCACCACCCACCTGCTTGTTGAGTCAGCAACAAAGGGGAAGAAGCGACGCTTTCGCCTAATGCCTGTCAGCAAATGCCGCTGTAAGGCGCTAAAGCTGTCCCGCCATGGACGATAGCCCAAAGCCTCTGCACTCAGAGAAATAGTATTATCCTGAAAACAGCCAAGAAGTTAGGCATAAAGTAAGGGTTACCTTCTGAAGAGTTTAATCTGAAACTAAAAGGATTTACAACATATTATTTTCTTATATTTTTACTTCATTCAGGAACTGAGTTCCTTTTTGGTCAAGTGCAGCGCTTCTTTGGCTTAAATCCCCTTGGGACCTCACAAGTTGGCTCGTTTTCATTTAGCGCCCTTTACCTTTTTACTATTTAATGCTTAATTTAAATACAAATCCGATCTGTTTGCTGACTTTTGTCGATAAGCGGCACCAGAAATGATGGCGAAAGTTGGCAAACTTTTTCCCATCTACAAAATAATAAAAAGTAAGGAAAAATACGCTAAAAGCGGCAGCGGAAAAAAATCATTTGCCTGGGCAATGGCATTTGGCAACGGCAATTTAATTTGCTTTGGCTTAGAGCTTGGCAAACTTTTGGGCACTTGAAATGGGAGTTCAACCCAAAGGATCCGTAGGTCTAGAGTTACGCAGCTCACTTAAGGACTCGAGTCTTAGGTAAACAAAGTCGAAAAGGAAAAAAGGGGAATTTATTAAGGGCAATGGAATGGAGGATATATCAAGCTTAACTCTTTAACAGTTGTTGAGGAGATTATATTTTTTGTTTAGCTTTTATTTTTATACTAAATACCTTTTACTTCACTCTGCCAAGTTCTTCAGATTCTTACACCTAGTTTTCTCTCATCGACATGGTCTTGGCCTTTATTTTTTCCCTACTCACCTAAACTGTTCTCCATTTCACAGCCTCTCCTCCTTTCCCAAATCCTTCTTCTTGCCTTCTCTATTCATAGAATTTATGTCTCAACTTGCCTAAGCCATGTTTGTAGTAAAATCTCTACTATCGCGCCTTAATTTTAAAGCCCTCAACGCTAAATGCTTCACTCTGCGACCCTGCGCCAGTCCTAGGAGCCCGAAACCCGAAATTTGAAACCCAAACCTTTGCACACAGAGCCTAGAAACCGGAGTTGCCCTGGCAAAAAGCCCACGTCGCCATCTGCAGATGCGAGCGAAGTTTATGTTCGACATGCTGTAATGGCGCCATATGCGCGTTTATCAAAGGAGCCACGCCCCGAGTAAGTCCGGGATATATATGGGTTAGTTTTCCGCTTGCCATATAAATTTGTTTAAGACATATAGCAAGGATCAATAGCTCGCGATTTATTGTCTGCCACATATAACTTTGTCTTGGCTTTAAACCCGCAGACACGCGGAAGTGCTAAAAGGGCGGGCAAGGTCGCTGGGCGAAACTTTTTTACCTACTTTCGACTTTCCACTGTCGCCGCTTTCTGGGCAGAAAGCCAGCCCCACGCGACCCAAGCCACCAAAGAACCAAGAAAAAAGCCAAAAGGGAAAGAGATGGAAAGAAAATTATGGCTAAAATGGCGACGTCGTCTGGGCCGAGGAAAAAGCACCGCGACGACGTCGGCTTGCGGTCGTTTATATGTAAAATATTTGGTTTACTTTATGACTGCTTTGGGTATTACTCTTTACTTTCTTGCACTGCCAATTCTGGCCCTTCCACTCTCCCTCGTTGCCTAGCTGTTTTGGGCCAAACTTTTTGGCCAGGCAGTAAAAACAAACAGATGCGAGATGGGCTAGGATGGTGCTACGAATTATGCCATAAAAGCATCCTCGTAGTTCCAACTTTTGCCAAATTCTTTGGCTTGTCGTCGACATCATCCTCTTTGTCATCTTCCGCCTCCTATCCTAGTTAGGTACCCACGGTCGCCATCTCGCCGTAGTCGTCGCCGTCTCCTAGTCTCAATGTTCAAGGGAGCCATAAAATACTTTTTGAATCCGGCGGAGCGCATTGCTCCTGTTCTTGCTCCTATTTTCCGGGTGGGAGGAGGGATTACCGCCGAGGGAGTCTCCATTGCAGGACCAACAAATGAGCCAGCTCACTGGGGCGCCTCTTTAACTGCTCATTTCGGGGGTGTTGAACTCTTGCAATGGCTTGCGTTGCCAAGGAAAGGGAGTTCTTCCCAACTAAAGGTAAACCTGTAGGAATAGCTTTTAACTGTTCAATATTATTTATTTAACGATTAGACAATGGCATTTTTACTTGACTTTTCCTTAACATTTCCCAGATTTAGGTCACTTGCTTTCTGTTTTTTTTTGGTCAACGAAGTGGCTTTTATTCGCAGCTTGAAAGTGACTTTGTATTGCCATTTCTGCCTGAATCACTCCGAAATTAGCCACCCCGCGCTGATTATAGTGACTGCCTCGAGATTTCTTGTAGCTTTTGCGGTTCAGAACCAGAAACCGTTCAATTCGTGAGCCAAATTTCGATTCAAAATCCAAAACCAATGCCAAACCCAAGTCCAATTCAATTGCCGAAGGAGCGGGAGTGGAGCAGTGCAATCTCTGGCCCGATTACCATTACTGAAAATTGAAGTAACATGTGTGGCGATGCGCAATTGCCAACCGCCCCCCGGCGGCCACTCACTTTGGCAATCCCCTCCCCTCCCCTCCCCCCCGCCAATCTATGCTGGAACCACCCATCTATTGTTTCGTTTTCTATTTCACAGACGAGTGGATGTTGCCTCGGCGACTTTCACTAGCACACAGCCTTCAGCCTTGAGTCGCGGAGTGGGTGGGTGTTGGAGTAGATGGTGGCGGTGGCCATCTGTGGTGGAGGGGGAGTGGGGGGCTGGGGGGTGGCCCAAATTCAGCTTCCAATTCGGTGCTGTGCGTGAGTCCCACGTCTTTGTTTTGTCTCCTTGTGATGGCAAATATTTGGCGTGCTAGCGCCGGGCAGGAAAAAGTATCTTGCAAATGCACACAAAAAGTATCTTGCAGATGCACAGCCTGGAAGTCAAAGTCTTGGAAACAGTGAAAGAAAATATGAATTAGTTTAAGACGAATAAAATATTTTAAAAGTTTAAACTTTCTTCTTTGGTTCTCTGCTTAGAATAATTCATGTAAAAATCGGATTCCATTTCATATTTATTTTAATTTCTTGCAGTGTATAAACCGAAGCTGTAAACTGTGCAAATAGTGCAAATAGCAGGGGGGAAGACGTCAGGCAGGACGGGGACCAAGTACATGTCTTGAGCGGAAACTGTGCCAAAAGACGTATGGCACAAAGCAGGATAAATTTGCCAAGTTTATCATAGCATACAGGAGGTGGGTGGGTGGAACTGGAACTGGAACTGGGTCTGGGACAGGGGTGTGGGCGTGGCAGGACTTGGCTGTTGGCAAAACATGAGCCAAGGCATTGAGCATAAAATATTGTCGGCGATATTTTAACGCGCGCTCAAGCGAAATTGTCATATAAATAACACCCGGGGAAAGGGGTGCTTGCCTGGATCCTGGGGAGGACTCCTCCCGGTTTAAGGTTTTAGGATATTGGCTGGCGTTACTTTGAAATATTAAACATTTGGCAAACACGGGCAAAGTTGAAGTTTATTGCCGACATTGATGGGGCTGCGAGTTGCGGAACTTTCGTGGCGAAAAGGGAAATTGGAGCAGACGAAACCTGGAAGCCATTATGGACCCGTCGATTCCGATGCTATTTTTAAGCGCCGCCAAACTTTTTGCCCGCAACAGATAAAAGTGGCAGAAATGGGCACAACTGTACTTGCCAACTCTTCGTGTCCCTCTCTCTCTCTATATATATATCCATTTCCCATTTCACAATTTTCCTTTTTTCCCGACTGCTCCCCCTACCATTAAATCAGAAACATGCATTTATTTAGCAATTTCCACCAACTGCAATAGCAAAGTTGGTGGCAAATGATTCTTTCCTTTTTTCTACTGGCAAATTTTCAAAATGAAAAAATCGTATATATACGTATATATCTAGACTAAACAGAGCGAGAGAGAGAGAGTGTTAAAAGAGGGTGGCTCTGTGAAGCGGAAGTCATAGTCATGCCGGGCCAAAGCCAAAGCAAAAGCAAAACCGAAATCCGGGGGACCAAAAACCCACAAAAGACGGAACAGAAAACGGCATCAGACAGATACAATAAAAAGGGGTTTGTCCACCCGCCAAACCGCCTAACTGACCCCATTCTCAAATCCTTTTCTATACTCCTTTTTTTTTGACCATGGCCGTAAGGCAGCTCCTGTGGCAGCCAAAAAATAAATACAATTTCTAAAGGAAAGATTATGTGAAAATTTGTTTAAAAATTAAATTTGTATACCAAAGAAGGTAAATTCTTTACGTAAGACTTGGATTACATTTCTTTTCTTACATAAAGACAAATATTTCTTTTGATAAATAACTCTGCAACGTTTTTAAATTAAAGTTCCCTCTAAATGTATATATTAAATTCTAAAAATTAAATACATTTATTAGATTTTCCTCTGTGCAGAGTTCAAGTTCGCAGTCAAACATTTTCAACAATGCTCCACAGAAGATATAGATGGTGGCAGCAGCAATGGCTTCTAGAGGGGTGCAACTTGGACACGAACGGAACTAATAAATGAGTTCAGCTACAGTGGCAAACCAAATAAAAATGTCCGTAAAAAAAGCAACAAGGCTGCCGAATAAAATCTCAGCGGCAGACCATAAAATATTAATAGCAGGCTTTGCCAAAGGAATGGAATGTCGACTAGGTGACAATTTAAATAGCTGTCCTGATGAGGTAGATGCCTTTTTTCTATAAAAATAGAACTATAAATATAAAAATTGAGAGGTCTTATAAAAAGGAATACCTTTAGAATAAAATAAGCTCAAATCTCACTACAGATCAAGCTAAAGCTAAATATGCACAATCTAGATTAAACATATAAAATGGTGTTAAATGGCCAGGCACAAAGATAATGTAATAAAGCATAAAAAGAACCATAACCTACCGTCTTAATGTGCTGTTAGTCCTTGAATCTTTTTCCCAATTTCCTTTGGAGAGAGAAACAGCCCTGATCTAACCCCATGGATGACTTCTTAACCTCTCGGCAGGTCCTTTGCTGGCAGCTCATTGAAAACCAGGCCTGCGGTAACGCGTTGGCCATTTAACTGGATTTTAGCAATTTAAATATGATTTCCCTCAGCCCTTGGTCCTTACTTCATCCTTTGCTCATATGCATTCCAAGCAGCTGTGGTGCCAACAGCAAAAAAGAAGGAAAAACTTCTCAGTTTTTGTTTTTATTCGCCCGAAAATGTTGTCGGTTGTTTGTTCTTCGAGGAGCCCGGACTCTGCACTCCGCACTCAGGACGCAGGACTCGGGAGTCCTCTCAGTCTCAACAAGTTGCTTTATGGCATATGCATGATAATGATGAGGAGTCGGATGGAAACGGAAACGGAGACCCTCTCCGCCACGAGTGCCATTTTTTTGCGGCCTTGTTTCATATGATGGCCGCTCCCGGGTGTTTATGTGATATTTACATAATAAAAAGCGAGAGTTTCGGCGTGCGGCGGATGGGAGTTATATCCTTTTCGCCCCTCCTCCCTCTGACCCACATCTATGATTATTTTCATAGCGCCTTTGGGGCCCAGCAGCAGCAGCAGCAGCGGGAGCGGCAGCCACGCCCACGATGCGTAAAGTTGAAAAATATGAAAAAAGGGGCGACGACGATACACAGCATCCTTTGTCTTTCGTCCCCACGAAAAAAAACCCTTCTCCCCTCCTTTCTGGCAGTGGAGAACAACAAAGGAAAAAGAATTTCGCTTTTGTTTTATTTATTTTATGGCCCGTTTGGGGAGCCCAGTGCCGATATCCTTTTTCTGGGGCCCATCCTTGAACTTCTCGCAGTTGCCGCGCTAAATTAAGTTTTGTTTTGCCAGTTGTCCCCAGACCCAGCCTGCCCCCTTCCCATTCTCTACCGCAGCTGATAAATGTCCCCAAAGCAAACAAAGTGCAAGTTGTTTTTTAAGTTTTTGGCCCCAACTATGCGGCATATCTTTGGCCTGGCCGGGGAACTCGCTGGGGGTGGCCCTAAATGGGGTTGGTTCTGGGGGACTCCTGCTCTGGGGTTTTGACTTTGGGGACCTGCCAGTTGACACAAAGGGTTGCCGGGGTTGGCCCCTTGCCTGACATGTGAGGCAGAGGGCTGGGCAGGGTGAAAAAGTGACTTTGAGGACCTTTCTGGGTTTGAGACTTCAAAGGGAGGTTCATCTATGGAAGGGTTATGCCTACTATGTTTATTATTGTATTTAAAATTAAAGCTAGTTAGGATACAGAGTCCTATTAAAGTTGTTTCGGTAGCCGGAATTAAGAAAAAATACTTGTAATCCCCTGAATTTCATACAAATAGAACTATCAAACAGAACAGAAACAGATTTAAAGAGACATTTCCGGTGAAATAGTTTAGATTTTCCGCTCTTTGAAATGCTCCAGGCTAAGCTGCTGCCAATTTCTATTCCCATTCGATCGATAATGGCCATCTCTGAGCCTCGGAATCCGCATCCTCCGAATCCGGCTAACTGCCTGGCAACCATTAGGTCGGCAACAGACGGTGTCCGTCTGTCGGGAAAAACTGTTGAAGTGAAACTTAGGCAGCGACTTCCATTCGCTCCTGGCCGCTAATTCCGCTCCTAATGTCCAGGCCGTGGCCATTTAAATTGTCTTCATTTGTTTACTGGTCGACAGACAGATGGAGGAGCAAATGGAGCCAACTCAGGGGGAGGGCGGTGTAGTAATCCGCAAAACTACCGATTAACTCCCGACGGGGGCGATGGGGATTGCGATTGGGATTGCAGCTGCCAAATCCAATGAAAATCCGAGAGTCGAGTCGGAGCAATTTGGAACTCTAATGGAAAATCAATTTAAAGCATTCTCCCCTCTTTTCTTCTCTTTTTTGCAGGCGAATGCCGGAGTCTGGACCTGAAAGCCATTGGCGAACTTGGCCAGAACGTAGTTAACCGAAAAAGGAGAGCAGAAACTCGAAACTAGCAAGAAAAGAGTGAACATAAAGGAGGCCAGAAGCAGCGGCCAATTACCATGTCGCTGGCCCATCAACTTGGCCTCTTCCTGGGCCTGTGCCTCGTCCTCCTGGCCAGGCTGCAGATGGCCCGAGGACTGGCCAACTGCCCAACTGGCTGCGAGTGTGACGATGACACCCTGATGGTGAACTGCGGTGAGGGCACCCTGGACGTCCTGCCCATCGCCCTGAATCCCGCCATCCAGCGGCTGGTCATCAAGAACAACAAGCTGAAGACCATTGACTCCTCAATGCAGTTCTATGCGCAGCTCACCTTCCTCGACCTGTCCTTCAACGACATGGTCTCCATACCCGAGCGCTCCTTCGCCTACCATGCCAAGCTGCAGGAGCTGCATCTGGACCACAACAAAATTGGGCAGGTGTCAAATCGCACCTTCCAGGGCCTCGCCACCATCAGCGTGCTTAATCTGCGGGGCAACCTTATCGCCGAGCTGGAGTACCGCACTTTTTCGCCGATGGTAAAGCTGGCTGAGCTCAATCTCGGCCAGAACCGCATCAGCCACATTGATCCGCACGCCCTCGATGGGTTGGTTAACCTGCGGGTCCTCTATCTGGACGACAACACCCTGACCACGGTGCCGGGCAAGATAACCTTTCAAGCGCTACCCTCGCTGGCGGAGCTTTATCTGGGCACCAACTCCTTCATGACCATTCCGGGCGGAGCCTTCGAGGACCTCAAGGGCCTGACACGCCTGGATTTGCGCGGCGCCGGACTGCACAATATCTCGGAGGATGCACTCAAGGGTCTGGAGGGCCTTCGCTTTATGGATTTGTCGGATAATCGCCTCGTGGCGATACCCACATCCGCCTTCCAGACACTGGGACGGCTGGAGGAGCTGAGCATCGGACAGAACGACTTCGAGGTGATCTCCTCGGGCGCCTTTGCCGGTCTGCGGGAGCTGCGTCACTTGGAGCTAACAGGTGCCCAGCGGTTGAGGCGCGTTGAGAGCGGCGCCTTCACCGGAAACACCAATCTGGAGCACTTGAATCTGTCGAGCAACAAGCAGCTGAGCGTGCTGCCCGCCACCGCCCTGGGTGGACTGCCCCGCCTCAGCACGGTGGTGCTGAAGGCCAACCAGCTGAGCACTCTGGACGAGGGACTGGTGCCCTGGGCCGATCTCCAGACGCTGGACCTTTCGGAGAATCCCTTTGTCTGTGACTGCCGGCTGCTGTGGCTGCGCCACCTCCTGCTTAGCCGGAACTCGAGTGGTCAGTACGCCCCGGTGATGTGCGCCTATCCCTCTGCCCTGCGGGACCTGCCGCTGGCGCAGCTGGCGGAACCTCTGCTGGGCTGTGCCCACGGAGCGGCCAGCAAGCAGGCCATCATCGGTATCGTGGTGGTGGTCTGTGCCGCCCTGATCACCACCCTGGCCCTGCTACTCTACACCTGCCGCCGCCGCATCAGGGAGATGCTGAAGGGACACTCGGCGCTGGGCAGGAAGGAGCGCGAGTACCAGAAGACCTTCTCCGATGAGGAGTACATGGCCAGGCCGCCGCCCGGCTGCGGGGGAGTGCACCCGGCTGCCGGGGGCTATCCCTACAGCAGCGGAAGGCCGATTCCGGTCACCGAGCTATAGCTAGAAGCACCACCCCCGCCTCAGCTGCGTGGCCGGGGTGGCGCCAGCACCGCCAGCGGGGCGGTGCAGCAGCTGCAAGTTCCCAGCGCCGTTGACCAGGCCTCCAACTCCTTCGCCCAGCTCAGCCACATCCACTACATGACCAACAACGGCGGCCAGTCCTCGAAGATGCATCACTCGCAGCAGGACATGCGTCTGCTGGCCTGCAACGGCGGCAAGTCCTTCAATGCCACCTCACTGCCGCGCCACCGCCCGCCCCCGGCACAGGTGCAGGTCCAGGTGCAGGAAAGCACTCTGTCCCACTACAGCCAGCCGCTGGCCAACGGGATTCGGCTGACCCAGGACCACTTCAATCACAACCAGCACCCGACTGCTCCGAACCAGAAACCGAACCAGAACCACCACTACGGCGGCGTGTATGCCAAGCCCTGCGACGCTATGGCCGAGCCGGGCTACATCCACAACAACTCGCACTACTCCCTGCCGCTGGACCACGACCTGCCACCCAGTCCCACACCTACGCCGCCGCCACCGGCCTTGCCGCTGAGAAACGGCGTGGGCATGGCTCTCATTCATGGCAACACCACCGGGCGCAGATCCTTCAATAACAACAACAACGTGGCCACCTTGTCGAACAACAACCATCATGGCGGAGTGACAGTGGGAGTGGGTCTGGGAGTGGGCAACAACAACAACGGCAGCCTGAGGCGCTATCACTGATATCCGGCCAAGACGTGCGGCACCTTGGGCCGCACCATCATCAAGACCAGGCCGGATCCGGACATTGAGCTGCATTACTTCTACAAGGGCTGAGGTGGTGGAAATTCCAGGAGGATCGCCTCAAATATTATTTAATCAGGGCTATACATTAATCAAGGAAATCGTGGGATAAAGGGTGCATCTCTGCCGCGAGCTTCAGACGAAGTCCTGGATATTCAACTTATAGTTACGTTACGTGTATTCAGGCGAGAGCATTCTGTATAAATTAGGATTTAGTTCGAGAGGTTGTAGACGGTGGGCAAGGAATCGCAGGTGTATATATATATAAGTGGAGGACTTGCGCACAATTTTGGCAGACACTGTGAGTTGTCACTCCGCGGCTGCCACTATTCATTTGCATCCAGTGATCTTAACTATTAAGTTCTGCTTAAAATTAAACCCTTCAATTTATGTACATAATTAGAAGCTTTTTTTAAAAAAAGTGCGAGAACAAAAATCATGGAAATTTCAATGGAAAAACAAAAAAATTAAATTAAAATCAGATAACAAGGTAATTTACTTTATAAAATAACAAATTAGCCACGCGCTTAAGCACCAGTCATTAAAACTATGTATGTATTTAGCCTAAAACTATCGACAAAATATATTCCAAAAATAAATACAAAAAGAAGCAAAAAAGAAAATAAATTATATACGCAAAACCCATAATAGAAAACAGCCGATTTTTATAGTTAATAGACTCAGTAAAGAATAAACTTCTCATCGGAATCATAAACAAGCAAGTTGTTTACACACTGTGTAAAAGGAAAATAGCGAAAACTATGGAAAACTCCGCAATATTCAGGCGGCATCTACGCCGCATTCACAAATATGAATAAGCAATTTATGCAACGGAAATAAACAAATGCAAAATACAAAGTAAATCTATATATATATATACGAAATATATGTGTAAATAAAAGAAAATAACTATGCTCGAAAACAAAACCTTACTTATTTTTAGTTTTTTGTTATTTTTTCTCTTTATTTTTCAGCCTGGGCTGCTTTATTTTTTTCTCTTTTCACCGCCACAAGTCGGCGAACCTATTGATCGATTGTACATATTTAACAATTTAATGGAACAAATTGCAAAACCAATACAAGGGAGTTAAAAGTAACCTACAAATAAAAGAAACATTGATTACCATATACATACATGTAATTGAAAGCTTATTCAAATGCAAATTTCATATTCATATTTCATACACTTCATAACGAAGCAGAGATCCCTCATCTATGTATTTAGCTATACGACGACGGAACACACTATGAATAAAATTAAATTAAAATTAAATCAATTTCAAATACAATTTAAGCAAATTACAAGGGACAAGCGTAGTGAAATACAAGCCAGATGGCACCAGAATATAAACGAGAATATAGATCGTAGCCGAGTCAAACCAAATTTGTGGATCAGCATCTAACCGTATCATTAAGCGCCAGATGTCCAACACGAAATACAAGGAAATCTCTCAATGTAACCGATAATTGCAGGTGCGAAGCAGATAATTGAAAATTCAACAGTGTTCAAGAACTAGAAGATAAAATCAAATAAAGAACAAACTTAATAATAAATAAAACAATGTGTTTTGATTTGAGTGGGTGGAATAATGAATCTGAAGTATATAAATATCTGGATTTGCTCTGGATTTCACCAACTATTTATTTTTATTTTATTTTCTTTATTTGTTTCGCAGCTTGTTTAGAAGACTGACAACGATTTGGGGAACTAGTTTCTTGGCGTCAAATGCAAATACCTAAAAACACTTTTCCCTGTCAGTTTAGTTAATGGCGCTGCTGCTCTGGCACTCATCTGCATAATTTAATTACATTTAACAATAACAAAAACACAACGCACACATACCCAGGACGTGCAGCGTTTTGCGCTAATAAGCGACAGGGTCACCCTGGACCCCCTTTAACAACCCCAGTTGCCCACCACGCCAGTTGTCAAGCGATGCGATGCGATGCTATGCGTTGCTCCGAACAAAAATCTGAAGTGAAGGAGCTGCTGCAGGTGGCTTCGTGACACGAGGCAAGGGATAAAGTTTAGTAAAGTTTTATGGATTATTAAAAAATATAATACATAAAATAGGGCTTAAATCTTGCTGAAGATTTTCTATTTCAATTTCAATAAATATACTTTGGATTTAATTATACTTTTTGATACACGATCTTAAATTTTTATATAAACACATACTTTTTGGTTGAATCGATTTTAAATTAATGCCATTATTTACCATAGATATTTGAAAATATATCATTTGTAGACCCCCTAAATATATATATATTTTTTTTTTGTGAAATTCCGTAGCTCCTGTATAAAATTCCATCTGAACGCTGCCATCTCCACTTGTGCCAGCGGGAGAAACAGAGTTCGTTGTGGCATAAACAGTTACACATTTGCATGCTGCCCCACCCTCCAGCTGCAGCTCCACCGCCGTCCCTGGGGGATGGATGCCTTCAGCTGGGCTTGTTGTTGCTGCTTGTGCATATGCGACATTAGCGCACGCAAACAACGTACACACAATTAGAAGAATTAACAGTAGTTAAGGCAGCAACAACACGCTCAACTTGTTGGCAAGATGTGCAACGGTGTGCAAAGAGGGGATGGCGGCAAAAGGGGGACCCAGACTTATCCCACTACTGCCGGCGGCTGTTGTTGCTGCTGCTGCTGCTGCTGCCGGTACTTGTAATTTAGTTTCGCAACGAGTTCCGCTGCATGTCCGCCGCTGCTGCCGCCGCAACCTATTGGCCACAACATGCCAACTTATTAGGCAAAAGCGCAAAAGTTATAAATTGTTTTACAAGGCGCACATTGTTGTGGCCGTAAATATGTGGATACCAGCGAGCCAAGGACAACAGGAAGCCAGCAAGTTGCCAAGTTGTGTGCGGTTATTGCTTTAAAATTAAGGTGCATCCAGGAGTCAAAAGGGGTTTTCCAACAATTACTTAATCGGGGAAGAAGAAGGCAAGTATATCTGGAAAGCTAACAATTCAATTTCTAAGCTTTGAACACTTATGACGCGACATAGTTGTTTTTGGTGAAGGTTTTATAGGTTAAGAGGCCATATTTAATATTAACTTTGTTTATTTCCCCTTTCTATTTTGCTTTATCATACATACTTGCTGCATAAAGCAACACTGTAAAGTCATGATTAATATATATTCATATTCATCCAAAAGAGATATCTGTCTAACGTTGCAAATGATATTATGACACCACTTTGTATCTTTAATATTTTCTGCTTGATCCTTTTCCTTTTTATCCTTCCCATAAAGCAATAATGTATGAAACTCAACTACCATGAAATATGATTAAAAAATTATTGCAAAAAGATACACAAAGTTATAGTGACTTGATACAAATACAAGGACTTAAAAGAAAGGTAAAACGAAACTAAACTTGCTTAAATATTAAGAATACATATTTAAAAGAAATTCCCATAAAATTCCTAACAAAAGATCTAGCCATCTGGTGTAATGTCCCATTCAATTGTTATAAACATTGTTGCACATTTAATTAAAACATTTTCCTCCATCCACAACAAATGCACTCAACTGAGAAAAATTACAAAATATTTTTAATTGCCAGTCGTAAATATATGCCACCGAAATTGTTTTCAAAAACAAAAGAAGTCAGACCCTCCCGCTTTCTTCTAGCCTGAGCCGAGAGGGAACCTTCGCCCCCAAAACACTTTGTCTGCTGTGCTAATTTATATGTTAATTTTTTTCATATTTCCATGCACAGAGTTAATATTTTTTTTGTGCTATTTCATATTTCGTTGATGCGGTCGCTTTATTTTGAATACAAAAACAGGAAAGGATGCCGAAAGCCCCCGAAAAACAACGGCAGCGACAGCGGCGCTGGCAACATAATGCCATCGTCTATTCAAAAAGGCGTTTTGGTTTGGCTCTTCCTTTTTCTGGGTTTTATTTTGCATGAAATTTTCGCTGAACTCGCACAATAACAAGTCGGCAAGGGGATTGGGGTTTTTGGGGTTGGTCAGGGCAAGGCTCATAGGCAGCTTTTTAATTTTCAGCATGAATTAGAATAATAGTCAACGGATATTACACAATGGCAGCCCAGCAGCCTCAGGAGCAGGGCGTTGGGGATTTCCGGTCAGCAAGGGTTCGGTTTTGGCCTTGGGGCTTAGGGTCTGCTGCCGGCCATTAAGGGAATAGTTGATGGAGGAATCTTTAATGCGAAACTAACTAAGCTGACAGCCGGGGATTAACCAAAGAGTTACCGAAAAATAATTAACTAGAACAAGCTAAGCTGGAAATTGGAAATGTCTGCCTTTAATGATTTTCTCAACCTACGAAATATACATATTTTTCGCATTTCCCCAGCACTTAACATCTCCCTCTGAATGCCTCCGATTTCTTTATTTCCTCTTTGACAAATACAAATTCGCAAAGCATTCAAAAAAATGCCAGAAAAAAGTCAACCATTTCTTGGAAACAAGCAAACAAAAACAGAAAAAACAAGGACCCAAAAAGTGCTGACACCTTTGAAAAATTTTCACGCTAATAAAACACAAAACATGCCAGAGCAATGTGAAGAGCGTGAAAAGCGCGGAGGAGTCCGCAGCTCCCGCTACGGATGATGATAAAGTCAGAGGAGGTCCAAGAGGGCTCTGCTTCTACCCGAGAACGAGAAGGAGCTGGTCCGGAAAACCCAACAAAAGGAGCAGCAGCCCCAAGCAACCGCAAGGCGGGAGAAAGGCGAGAAAATGTGGAAACCCAGCAAGAGAGAGAGGGAGAGAGAGTGGGTCTCCGACCCAGGACCTGTTTTGTATTTGTCCCAAAAAAAATACGAAAAAAGAAGCGAGGAAAATTTGTTTTAATGTTGCGCGCTCTTTTTACGCTTTTCTTTATAACTTCTTTTCAGCTTTTTTGTCATGTTACAATTCTGCAGCGACAGCAGTAAAAAATAATACCCGTCGCCCCGCGGCAACCGCAACTTGTGCAACATCATAAACCCATTTGCGTTTTTAATTAGTAACATCGCAACTTGGCCCAGTGAAGGGCTGAGGGCGAAAAGTAAATGACCATGCACAAAATGTTGCACCGAGGCACCAACTGAAACAGATAAGTCCCGGACTCTGGCTCCTGTCGAGGCGCCACTCCACTCCAGCGACTCCACCGAAAAACTAAAAACATGAAAAACTGGAGCAAATAAGGTAAAAATTTTTAATTGCCGCAGTAGCGAAAATTATTAAGTTGCGGTTTTGCCAGCATTTCGAGTAGCCAGCGGAGCAGCCGGTGGCCACCGCGGTCAGTTCATCCTCATCGCCGTCATAAAGAGTCCGCGAACAAAGTTGAAAAAGCGCAGCTCAAGTGGCGCAGCCACCCGTCAGGAATGGTTTCGGTTTCGGACCCGTTGATGGTCTCCGGTCCTTCAGTTTTCCATTCCTTTATTTTTTTGTTTTTAGTTAACTGGAATATGGGGCAATGACCCGGGGGTCACTGCAACTGACCAGTAAAAAAGAAATGTGGAGCTAGGTAGGTGGCGGCAAGTGTCCTTCAAGTGGAAGGGATAATCCCCAGTAACAGGCAATGCTAATTAGGTTTAAAGCAAAGATACTTTAATATAGAAATTTATTAAAATTATTAACTTGATGAAATATGTACAAACTTCTTTTGAAATGGTTCAAACAAGTAAATATTTACAAACAAAAGACTTAGGCAACGAACTTGACTACAGATTATGTAGTACGGAACCAAGAACTTAAGAATAGAAGCGCCATCTAGCGGTCACAGTTTCAATTACAGCTTGTTGCTGAGAGGACAGAGAGAGAAGGACCGTAGAACGAGCAAATCCATCGGGCTCTTTCCCGCCCTTTCCTCGCGCCCACAAGCTGTAGTTCAAACTTCGGCCGCTTGATGGCGATTTCGTTCTTACGACCCTTTTAAACTATGTTTTAAAATATATTTTACCATTAACCCATAATGTTTTACCATAAACCCAATATATTCTTGATCAGCATAAATAGGAGAATCGATCTAGCCCGGTTTAAATTTTTTGTTTTAATTCTGCAAGGGTATACAAATTTTGGTGAGCCGAAGTTAGCTTCCTTTCTTGTTTTTTATTTAGTTTTAGAAAGTGCTTATTTATTTATAAATACAAAGGACTTATTTTGTATAGTTGTTTATTTAGTTTAAGAAGATTTAAGGTTGTGAATTATTTTTAGCATAAATGTTGAAAAATCCATCCTCATATATCTATATTGAATTTAAAGAAATTTTTCTAAAATTGTAACTTTAAAATGGTTTAAAAATAAAGCCAGAACGATACCAGAAATAAAACGTCCCCTTATCCCGTTTGCTTTCTGCTCAGCTAGTTAAATCCACAAGTTTATGGCGCATCGAGCACTAAACGCTTTCCCGAAAATACTTAACCCCTGGCTGCCCTAAGTTTATGTGTGCGCTGTCCCATGTGCTCGGGTCAGTCATATTTTATTTCCAAGTTTCCTTTGCAGTCCTTACGCTGCTCGCACGTACCGATGGCCAACTCGAATGGACAGAAGTCACAGCAGAGCAGTTGCCACAATTAACACGTAGAGAGCCAGAGGGGGTAGTCCCGAAGTCCTGGACTTGGTCCAAGGACGAACTGTGTCACGTATGAGCTTCTGCAACTACTCCTTTAACCATTTAGATACCAAAATAACGATTTAACTTATTAAAATAATAATAGAAATTGTATATTATCTGGCTTAAGCCATAGAGTTTTTCACAGTGCACTGTTTATTACGTTTTTGACGGATTTTTAATCGTTTTCCATCATTTTAACGCCGAGGGTTGCTTTCCGCCGACTGACAATAATAAATTATTCTTCGACTTTTACAAGCAACCCCCCTCCCTCGGCTCGTAAAATGCGTAACGTAGTTCTGGCCCCCGTCGGCGACTATTAAAAATTACATAATTGCTCAACTGCAGCAGACGCCAGAGCTGCTCACAAAAGGTCTCTCCTTGAGTTCTGTTTTTGCGTGGCAAATTGCATTATTTACTTTTCAGTACATTGCCAAAAGAATAAGGGGCGCGACCAGGGGATCGAGGGAAGCTGCCCGGCTGTTCCTTGAACAAATTTGTTTATGAAAATTTATGAAATCGACCGTAACTAATCGATTGAATGCCAAAATATTATTGCGATTTTGCACAAACGAGGCGAAGTGGAATGGGGAAAAGGTATATGGTATTAAAAGCAATTATTTATTATAGAATTTTTTGTTTGGACACTGATTAAGTGGGGGTTGCGAATGCTTTAAAAAGATTAAAGAGTGTACATAGCTTGGTGTTTAAAAAATTGGTATTTTATAAAATTAAATTTAGAATAATATTTACTCACATCTATTCCTGACATCCCACCTGTCCTGTTTATATCGCATTAATTGTGTTTCCCAACTAGTAATTCCCCCCTGTAAGTAAGGCTTGACCATAATACCGATTATCATGAAAGCAAATAAATTATGTAATTCAAGATATTTTTTAATAACCATAAAAATCAAAATAACCGCTTTCTGTTTACATTGCTGTGAAGCCACGAAAAAACAAGGGAGTTGGCGGGGTAAACCCTGAAAGCAAACATATTGTTTAAATTGCTTGTAAATAATAACAACAAACAAGTGGCAACAACAATGACCGGCAACATTGAGTATAATTTTGTTTTGTTTTTGTTATTTGTGTGCTGGTCGATAAACTTGTAACTGAGTTTGGTTTTTTACACGCCACAGGCCAAGGTGGGGCTGCAGTGGCATTTACACAGCAATTGAACCCTAAAGTGCCAAAGGGCTAAGCCCCAGCTCCCCCCAGGGGTCCGGGAGCTAGAGGAGTAAATGGAAAAATAAAAAGAAAACTGGGCGGCGTTTTATCGGCGGAGCAGGCGACGTTGTTGCAAAAATTGCATTTTATTACACGTTCGATTGATTCCGAACGGGGCCAGAAGGACAGAAGGGGTTAAGGGGTTAAGGGCCGTGGCAGGGCACTCGCCTTTATTAAGTGGAGAGTTTATGTTTATATTTACAGCCGGGGAGGAGTCATGTGTGAACTCCAGATCCATCCCTGTCCCCCGGCGGCGGAGTCTTTCCACATTTCGCCTCAAATTGAAATTGTCGATTTAACATTTTGAATTATCGTTTAGCAAATGGTCAATATTTTCCCCTTCCCACCTCCCACTCCTCGAAATTGCGGCACACATAAATTGTACGACCATAAACAATCAATTACTTTGTGCTGGTGGCTCCACTGGTGGATTCCCGGGGGTCCCTGTGGCTCTGCTCGCAGTTCGTTCACTGTTTACCAAACAAAATCGAGTTCTTGTTGGTCTTTTCAGTCGATATGTGCTATATGTGATATATGGATTACAGTTATGAGGCACTCAGTGCCATTTCAAAACTTTAAATGAGAGCAACGCGTTGCGAGGACAAAAAGATTACTACAGTGGGAGTGTGGGAAATCAGAGTGAGATAATAATGAATACAAAACGGAGAAGGATAAGGACATTCAGTGTATTGTTTATTTGAACATTTTGGCAAGAGTTTTAGTGTTCATTTTTTTTATTAAGAAATACTGTTGTAGCAAATTTCATCTTAACGCTTAATGGAAAATAGTTTTCTCAGAAAAAGTTGCTTAAAAAAAACCAAGAAGTTTATTTTGTAGAGAATTATTAAGCTTTTCAAAAAGATTTCAGCTACACTTCAGATACAAGAATTTACACTGTTTCGCTCTTGTGCTGTTAGTGTCATCTGCTGTGGCCTTGCAAGGCCGCGAGAGTCTTTTTCCCACGCTCTCTACGTCACTGATACCGTTTGCCCATGCAAGAGGGAATTCCCAATTGGTGCGTGTTAGTGTAAGCGTAGGAAGGTACATATGTAGGTGTAAAACGATCTTCAGTGCGGACAGGAGCAAGGAGAAAAATAAAGAAAAATTTATAACAGCCAAATGATAAAATTAAGCTGAGCTGTGTTTACTTGAAGCAATACTTTTTTCTCTCAGACGTCTCAGACATCTTAATTATGCTCCTCATATGGGTTATCTTCAGAGCTGACCAAGCTGCCCGCCCCAGTCCCGAATATGTTAATGATGTTCACACGCTGCCGCAAAAAGTTTAAGTGATATGCAAAAAATTCCGAAAAACGACTGGGAAGGCAAAAAAAAGGGGGAAAAATAAGCAACAACTTATTTCCACGCTTAATTAGGCATAATTAAAGCTCAATTAAAACCGCACAAAGTCTGTTTTTATAGCCTTCGACGCACCCACAAAGCCAGAGACCGAGCAGAAGAAACACCTGAAGAAATATAGCTCCTCGTGATTTCGCCCAAATAATTATTGTTTAATTTTGATTAATGATTTGTGCGATATGTATGGCGATTAAAACGTGACTCTTGCCAGCTCGAAAATTCGCCAAGGCAAAACCGAAACAGAAATTGCTCAACTGCGACTCCCCGGTGGCCCCGACCATCGACCATAGAATTCTGGTGAATTGGGGGAACAGGGAACGGGCTTGGGTTCGGATCAATATGTTTCCCCCGCTTTCATTTGACTCGTTCTCGTTCTGTGCGTTGTGTTGACTCCGTTCGTCTATATAAAGTCTATAAAACGCTTTCTGATTGTAAACAATACAGACGATTTAATATTGCGCGCTCGTTGGCTCCGGCTCCGGCACCGTCTCCGCCTCCGGTCCCTAACTCCCAACTCTCCCCGAACAGAACTGAAACTCAGTTCCCTGCGGAAACTTCAAATAAGCAAACAACACGCTGAGCACGCGGCATACCAGGAATCAGACTCTCAAGCGCAAAAAAAAAGTCGAAATAAAAAAGATGTGGAATTGAAACGCATGTGCGCAGCGGAATCGAGGCTCGTAGGGAGTTTTTCTATGTGTGCTGAATGGAAATGAAAAAAGTTTAAGTTTAATTTGAAAACGCTGAAAAAAACGAGAGCGCAAAAAACGGCGACAGCGGCGGCAGCGAGGATGAGGATGGGGAGGAAGTGGATGTGGAAGTGGGATTGCAAGAGGTTAAGTGAGGAAACGGAACGGGTGTCATGTGTGCTGACAGAGTAAGGACTTATTGACAGTTGGCAGTTGGCACGAAAATACCGAAATATATATGGCAATAAATGGCCACAGAAATCCTTTAAAGTCAAGCAAACAAAGGGATTTTCGGGGATTTACAAGAAGGGGGAAAGAAATTCAATCCATCAATAGAAGCGAACAATTAGAAAACAAGGATGGCAAGAAAAAATGTTTGTTTGAACTAAAGAGGTTTTGTTTCTAAAGCATTATTTTTTTATAATATTTTGTATTTTCAGCTACGGAGAACCCTTTTCCCTCTTTTGTTTTTTGGAATAAATCAAGCAGCCACGACTTTTCCAGCAATTTTGTACCGCTTTCAAGACCACGGAACCCACCTCTAATGGGCATCCAAATGAGCCCAGTGCATTCTTGGCTTAATCTCTCCTGAAACTGTCTTAAAACTGTTGCCTCAATTGCGGTCCATAAATGGTGCAGCTCTCAGCAAAAAAGTCATAAAACTACACGAAAAAAACGTCTTTGATTTACGTTCTTCTAATGATGCCTCAAACAACAACAATCAGGCACAATTGAGACCTAGAACCGAGCAATAAACAGGGGAAATCGTAGCCGCAAAGAGCTAAAGCCGAAGCCGGCGAATCAACATAGGGAATCGGTTTCGGATTTGGAATGGGAATTGGTAGGAAAAAACGGCATTATCGCTGGTTGTTCGTGGCGTAAGTCGCGCTTTGATTGCCACAAAAAAGGGGCATGAAAATATAAGAAGAAGCGGGAAACCGGCGGCATTCAATACTGTTGGCACTATAAATTACATGGCCGGGCAAGAAATCGAAATCATGACCATAGCTCCTCGTCTCGTCTCCGATTATGAGACTTAAATTGACTGAGCTGGCGGTAGGGGCGGCGGAGTGCGACGGAGTGCGGGGCAGCGATCGCATTTCGAGTCATAAATAATCATAGTTGTGCCATTTATTATGACAAAATATCATTTGGACATTTGTTTGCAGCTCTGGGCCCTGCTCCTGGGCCTCGGGCTGGAGTCCCAGGCTTCCATCCCCTCCCAAATCCTGCTCGCTTATCGGAATTGCTGGATCTCTGGCTGGCATCTCCTCCTCGCTATTTTCTCTGGACTGGAATTGTTTGCACAATTTTCATTGCAATGTCTTTTTGTGCTGCGTTTTAATATAAATTATTTTTAACAATTTGCTGTGTGGCTCCTTCTTCGCCTCGTTCTTCGCCAGGGACTCTCCACCACCAGCCTCACCACAGTCTTATTTTGTTTTTTCTTTTCTGAGGGCTCTTATTGCGCAATCCGAGACTGGAACTGAAACGGCGACTGAGGTCGACAAAAAGGCCCAAAAAAAGAGCAAGAAAGCTGAGCTAGAATGGGGAGTTGGAGAAGTTCTAATACCCTAAAGTTTGTTTATATTCCTGATGCAACAATAAATAAATATTAATAAAAGGGGTCACCTTTAAATAGGTTAGTAAATTAAAATTAAATATAAGTATTCTCTGTAGCATGAATTTTAGCCCTTCTGTTAATAATGCACAATAAATTTAAACCTTCTCTCCCTTCAGCTCTTCTTTATTTACAAACAGAGTCCATGCTGTTTTCCATCAAAAAGCCCTTGAACCCGTCCTTGTTTAGAGTATAGGGCAGAACTTTTGCGGCCCCAGACGCTACGTACCGCAGGCCCTTGACCTGCCCTCGCCGACTTGGCGGCTTGGCGGCTGCAACCAAAGGCGCATTAATCTCAGCCAGCGAATGTCAGGAATTGTGGCTATGCCGACATCTCGGAGGAAGCACTGGGTCCGCTGAAAAGTGTAAGTTTCATTTTGTTTCGTTTATTGCTGATTCCAAGGCGCAGTCGAACAATGTTCTTACCTAGCAGCATTCCCGCTGCAATGTCTAGCAATTTTTGATAAGCTCCCCAATGGATGGGAGGTGGGGCTTGGATCTTGGGGCAGGACCAGTGATGATGGAGAGCTAGAGTATTGGGAAGAAGATACATTTCTGTAAAGACTTTGCTAAAAGCATAATTGTTTTTCATAATCTATATTTAAAAAACCATCCCAGTTTAATAACTCTTGCTAAAATATATTTAAACAAAATACAGTTTCTATAAAAGAGTTACTGAAATTACCAGATATTCTTCATCCATCTCCCATCGAGATGTCAACGGTGTGTCAGTGCAGTTTGCGGCAAATGGAAAACAAAGGAACCTCGAGAGTCGCGATTTATTTCGAATCGCCTGGCATCTCGACTTCTTTCGGATCAACTCCCTGGTCTGGAGCCTTTTGTGCAAAGAGTTCACTTGGCCGGGGGTTAAACGTTGTCATGATTATTATTTATGGCCAACTTCTTGACGCCGAACTGGCAATGGTAACTGCTCTTGAATCTGGCTATTGATACCAGGAAGTTAAGAGAGTTTTCGTATTTTCCAAGCGGAAAACCTTTTCCGTGAAAGCACAGATACTACTTGGCAGATAAATCTTTTAGTGCCTTGACTCCGACTTCGGGGTGCAGGCATCTCGTCTAATTAAAATTTACAGCATTTTAAATGCTCGAGGAGCAGATGCTGGGGAAGAGGCTGCCTCCTGCTGGGACTTCCCGCCCTCGTTATCCTCTCGGCTGTTTGATCTCTTAATGCAGCAATGCAGTTTAATTTATGCTGCAGACGCAACTTTCCTCATCATTCCTTTGCCGGCTTTGCCCGATGTTTATTTTTAATTTTGTTTGCATTGCTGCACGCGCCACATTTCAATGTCAGTCCCCCGATTTCACTTCACGCCATTATCCGGCACTATCACCCTCCTCAGCATCTGCCTTATGTAATAGTCGAGTAGCGTTTTCCCGGAGTTTCCTCGAGTTTCCTCGCTTCGTCACCTTTTTGGTGTGGTGTGGCGTTATTTTCGTAGCACTTGAAATCCGCTTAATTGGTTCCTCAGCTCCGCTCAGCGCAACTCGACTCAACCCGGCTCGAAATAGTCAGCCCCAGTCTCCGGGACTCACTCTATTTCGGGCCCGGCGCTCCACCCTTTGGTTATTAATATTTACAACCTGGCCAACTAATTTACAACAGTTATGAGCCCGCTCCCGAGCAGGGCGTTAATAAATGTTTGAAATTCCTTTTGAAGTGCCCGGGTGGCTAGGGGAGTGGGAAAGTGAGTCAGCTGCCGGGGATTGCTCTGATATGTACTTTATTTTTGTCCATTTCAATCGATTGAAGACGCAAAATGAACCAAGTGGAAATTCTTTAGATGGAAATTAATTCAAACAAAAATTTTCTAACCCATTTATAAAAAAAAGAAAGCCAAGACAAATAACCTAAACTGCAATTTGGATTTAGAATCAAATTCTGAAAGATTTGAGAAAGCAACTTCCCATGAGAAGGAACCAGCTCGCTGGACCCAAGTTAAATTTATAATATCACGCCGGTCAGCTGGCTTTGCCTATGCATATCTCTTCCTCAAAGAGCAGGAAAAATTCTGAAGAAAAACAGGGGGGAAAACTGCAGCATGGCATGCCAATTGCAATAAGGGAACGGGGGGAAGGGCAGAACAGAGCCCCACCAGAATGCGGGTGGGGCCTGGGATTCGGAAAGGAAACCAAACTGCACGACTTTTCGTTTTTTGATGAATGCGACTGCAACAGGGGGACAGTCGCGGGGGAGCTGCAACTGCCAAGAGTTTTCTTAGTTTTTCCAAGTTTTCAGCTACGACTTGGGAACTTCCACGAGCCTGCCTCGCCTGATTGCTGAAATTCACGCGACTCGATTGTCCAACGGAGTCGGGGCCCAGTCGGTTGGCAGAGTTATGAGCTTTAGTTTTAGTTAAAAGGTCTATTCTGTGCTGGCCCTCATAAACAAATTTTTTGCAGCCAGGTTCGCTGCCGGCCGGGCCAATGGGAAAGTAATTTAAATGCAACGCCGAGCGGGCAAATTGTGGCCGTTTAATGAGCGATTAGAGCGTCTGCATCTTGCGACGACGACGACGACGAGGATGATGGCATGGCGGCACGAAGCCCACGGAGGAGATGCAGATGCAGGGCACTCCACAGAACCAGTCACCGTTATGATTGGGTGCCGATCCAATGGCTATTATTTATTTACTAGATCGGCGAAAAATCGCCGAGTCCCCTAGTTCATAATCCTTTCCCTTAAAAGCATATCTTTGGGATTTTTAGAACATTTCAAATACATCAAGAGGATCATAAGTATAACAACCGTAGAATTTTTCCCAAGATCGATCTTTATTCTGCAAGTTTTTCCTTGAACTCTTGCCAGTTTTTCATCTCTGCGATATAGTTTAAGTATCTTTCACTTCATGAAGCTCTCACACTTGGCCAACACTTGGCTCATTATGCAAATCGCAAGTGCAAACCTAATTGAACTTAAATGGAAACTCATAAAATGCACAACCACTCCGCTTTCCCCGGGCCCCATCCGGAAAGCTATGTTTACAGCCAAGCTCATTGAAGCCGCCACTTTGCCGGCTGACAAGGCGGGCTAAGCCCACGCGATTAGTCAGGAGAGTGAAAAAAAATAAAGGAGGAGGGATCCAGAACCAGAACCAGCACCAGAACGAGCCCAAAACGCCACTCGAGTTCACAACTCGGCTCGAGTGTCAATTAAATTAATATCAATTAAAAGCGGCTGCAACTTGTTGCATCAACTCTTCAGCTCTCCAGCCAGCCTTTCTTTCTATTCGGCTCTCGAGATGGGAAATTATGCACACGCCATCGGTGCCGTCGCCTCCGCCTTCGCCTTTTGAGAATTGCTCGGTGGGAGTGGCACTTAATGAAGGGTTGAACTAACTGCAATGCTGGAAATTTAATCAGTCATTTCCTGGAGCCACTTGAGATGTAGAAAACGAAAGAAACCACTTTAAAATAGCAGTAAATCGAGGTAATTAATGCAAGCTTTATATGAGGAAAAATATAACCATTGTCATAGATAGAAAAGACTTTGAAACCAATATTAAAAGAAAAGAAACAAAGGAACTATCTCAAGAGTAAAATTGGTTTTAAAGATTTTCTTATCTTTAGACTTGATCGAAACCTTCCCTTATCAGGTTGCTAAATCCCTGCATATTTCTCTCGGTGCACCTGTCCCACTTTGTCAGTGTCAGCAAGGATTAATAGAGCGGAGAGGAGTAGCGCCAAGGCAGAAGGCAGCTTGGATCAGCGCTCAGCTGCCAAAGTTGCAAAAAACGCTCCCGTGGGCGAAGTGTCACAAAATTTGCACGCAAACGCGGAAAGCCACATGGCAGCAGATATGTCGAGTGTGTGGATGCACAGATACAGATGTACAGATGCGGATACAGATACGGCTACAGGAGCCAAAGCTGAAGTCGAAGTTGAACCTGCGGTGAAGAATGGCTCGAGTGATGACAGTCACAGTTATCGAGGTATGTTTTGCTATAAACTTGGAAAAAAAAAATATCCAGCTTATTCTATAATTTTGTATATGTTTGTATAGTATTTTTATTATTTAATCTCTTAAAGATATTTATTTTTCTATATCCTTTCTAAGACTGCTTGCAGCTGTGGCTAATCTTTAAAAGCCACTGATCCCTGCGATGCGGATGCCGATTCCCTTCACCTCCAATTCTCCAATCACCCAGATCTATCTCCATCGGGTGGCACACACATGTCAGCATGTATTGGATGTCGTTCCCTAGCTAGCTCCGTCGGTGTATCAGCTGCCAAGGAAGCTGTCGCTGGGAAGGAAGCTGCTTCCCAGAAGCCAGAAGCACTCCCTGTTTCCAGCTCACAGCTCCGGCCCCATCTGTCTCCGAGTGCGCGTATCTTACGCACGCACACGCATCGCATCCCATCGCATCCCAGATACTAAGATACTCGCTCAGATTCTCAGCGGCAGCCAACATCCGCGACAGAGTTAAGGAAATGCGCAGAACTTGGGCACTGGCGAATTTATAGCGACAAATGTTGACTTGAAATACGACATAGAGAGGGGGGCAAGGCGCCCAAGGAGATGCCTGCTCAAATTGAATGTCAATCGATTTTAGTTTTTAATTTAAAAAGCCGCGCCTCGTCTTGTCTCTGCCGCTGGGAACCCAGTTGTAAGTTGTAAGACATGTTAGGATTTAAAATAATCCTTAAAATAAAGAATAAGTTTATATATATTCTTAAATATTCTTAAGAACTTAAAGATACATCTCCCCGACTGCAGTAGTATTGTCATGCAATCCAAAGGTTTTAACGCCCCCGAGTGCCAACGGTAAACAGACAGACAGATAGACAGGCCGGGGAAATGGTAAAATCGCGATGGTTGGCAAGACAATTATTTGACAAACGCTCGAAGTGGGAGCTGCAGCGGTTCCCGTGGGAGCGGCTCTGAGAGCCTATCCAAATAATGGCTCGCTAATTGTTTAATTGATAACCAGGCAAATCCCACCACGAACTCGCGTCTCGCATCCGCGGTGCGGTCTGTCAGCAATTTGTGCAAATTGCACGCACCTCGCCACACGACTCGCATCGCAGGCCCCTTCCATTAGGCACTATATAAACATATCAACACCTGTTATGGCACATGGGCCCGTTGCAAATATTGAAAATCAAAGGTCCGCCCGTCAGGCCATCCGCCCATCCGTCCGCCCTCCTGCAACCTAAATAAGTTTTATTTGCTTGATTTCAGCCAGCTCAGTTTTATACAAAAATGTCCGCTTCCGATGTGTGTGTGTGTCCTAGTCAATCAATGAGACATGCCGACAGGGGACAGGACGCGCGGACAGGCGTACAGGACATTTTCATGAAGTAAAGCCGGACAGGAACGCTGGACCGGCGAGCGAGTGTCAGGTGTGCCTGGCTCTTAATCCTGCACGTTGGTCGTTTGTCGCGTGCAAAAATATTTTCAATACACTGGGAAAATATATATATTACAAGCTATAAGTAGAGTTTAATTTGTTACCTTAAAATTTGATATTACTCAAATGGGTTTCCCTCTTTTCGGTCAGTGTTCTCTCCTTTGCAGCTGCATTGTCAATTTCACACGCCAGTTGGTCCTCTCACTCTGCGACTGGCGGTCCCGGTCCACAGTCCTTGGTCCATGGTCCTTGTTTCCGCCACCACCGCTCTTTTAACCCACTGGAGTGTATTTTGTTATTGCTAACCATTCGTGGCACGTTCAATTGATTGAATTGAAGTCCGCATCGCAGCGCATCTCATCGCAGCGGAATGGCAGGAGGCACTGGGAAAAATCAGAATATTTTTAATATATTATATTTTATTTTCCAGAAGTTTATTTGGAGCCCCTCTTGACTTTTTTTAAAGGTATTCTCTATTTTATTTGTTTATTGTTTTTAATCGTTTTTTAATCCTAATTTGTTTCAGTGCCTGCAACAAGGCTGTCCAATAGCGGATGGCGATGTCCTTTCACTGTTATTGTTATTGTTGCCTAGGCTTGTTAGGCTGCGTTTGTTTTTGCTGGCGCTGCCTCGATCATATGTCCCTGCCAGCTGTCTCCTTCTGCCCATCTCGTCATCTCTGCATCTCTCTATCTCCATCTGCCCCCGTATGTTGGTGGCAATTATTCAATTTGATTTACTCTTCCTCGCCCGCTTTGTTTACCCTCACGCCGCGTCCCTTTCGAGCGGCTTTGGCACATTGTTGTTATCACACTTGAATAGCTGCCAAATGTGTCGCCCGTTGGCGGCGTCACAGTTTACACCTGTTTTCCCCACCTGCTCTCTTTCCCCGTGTCGCTTTCTATCTCCACTTCTGCCAAAGCGGAAGTTGCTGCTCGCCGAACGGAAGTGAATTTAATGCGAGTGCAAATAGGATAACCGCTTTAGCAGGCCGCCATTAACACCTTGAAATGGCGATTTGCCACACGATTTCAGCGGCATTAAATATATGCATTACGTAAAGGTTAGCCACTTTTGGCCACATATAATATGCATATTTATTATCTTAATAAAAATAGAAGAAAATAAACCCAACTAACTAACCAACACTGCTGCTGATTCCTAGAGATACTTAGCAAACAATTTACAGACTTCGTTACCGTTTGTGTTGCAATAAATTGTGTTCTTCGATGATGCAACACACGGCAGACACCTCACCTGAATCAATTCAATCAATCGTTTTATCCTGCTGTGTTTAGTACATATTTTACAACATCTTAGCGGCGAAGTCCCTTTTGGTCCGCCACTGAACCCCGCCTGAACCTTAACAAATAGCGACGAAAATTGCAACAAATGTGTTACGAATGGTTCGTGATCGTGGCATGACAGAATGTCGCCGGCAACAACAGCAACTGGAGGATTGTAGACCAATGAGGAAATCGTTACCTTGGCTTAAACCACTTAAACATCACGAGTTGAACTCTTAACAGCCTGGGACTGCAGTCTGCTGTTGATGCTGGGATGCTGGGAGAAGGCTTTTCCGCGGACTGCAGCCGCTGATGTTGATGAGGAGGAGATGACGACGGCGACGGCGACGACAACAAAGAAGTTGACAACAGCAACGAACCCAAGAGAAACTGAAGCTGCACAGAGGAAAATAGTTGGTATTTAACTGAGCCAAGAGAGTTCGTTTTAAGTAGGATTTAATTTTCCTTTCTTGTTCCTGAAAAAATATCCGAATCCCTCTCAAAAATGCAATTAATTTCCTAGAGATGATACCTACTTATAGTAGGTCCTGTAAGACTTTCTTTTCAGTGCAGATTAGCTGCGCGTTGATGGGAACCAACGAGAAGCTGAGCGGGATGGTAACGGAAGATTGGGGTTTTTGGTAGCTACGGGCTGCTGAGGATGCTTGTTTGTTGTTGTTGTTGGCTATCCGCGTATCTCTGTATCTGTATCTGTAACTGCTCTGGCTCTGGCTTTAGCTTCTACTCCAGCTCTCGCCGATTACAACGTAACCAAGTGTCTGAGGCCGCCGTGTTGTTAGTTAGTTGGATGCAAGCTGATGCAATAAATCGCTGACATTGTCCGAAGTTGTTGCTGCGATTGTGATAAAAGTAAATCGCTGGCGAATGCTGGGACACGATCTGCAGGCCCTGGAGGTACAGGCATACCATCATAGGTACCAGCTCCATCGATATCACATTACAACCCATTCAAATTCCGTAATAGACAGCCTGGCCTTGTCCCACTTAGCGGTTCCGCCTCCTAGCCTTATCAGTTTCACATGGCCAACACGTAGGAAAAGTTAACGAACACACACAAACTCGTTCTAATTCGCGTATCTGTGTGTGCCGGGGAAAAGTTCTTCAAACCACTTGGAATTTTTGGGGAAAATCCCCAAAAGCGTTGCGTTGGCGTATTCTAAACTTTGCGCTACTTTCTGCCGGAGCTAAAGTCATTATCATTAAAGCCATACTTTGCTGCCAGAAACTTTCGCCTGGCAAACGGAGACTGGGGACGAAGGGGAGAATATTGTAAATTGTATCTAACAGATACTTTATCGAGCCGAAACAGAAACTTTTGCCATTGTCCGCGAGCGACAAAACTGACACACATGTGAAGATGGAGGCGGCGATATATACGCACACACACAACCACAGAGTCCTGCGAGTCCTGGTCTGGGAATTACATGCCAAGATAATGAGAGTATAACTGGGCGTGGCGGCAACTTATTCTTCGATTGTACTGGCAACTTTTGCGGGAAAACTTTTGCCCTTCTGCAACATGCAAAATTCGGAGAGGAAAGTGTTGGGAAAATATGCTGCAAATTCTACATATTTATTATTTTATTTTCTTAATAATATTTATTAAAATGTAATATAAAAGCCAAGGCACAAGACCAGCTTCCCAAGCTCTGGCGTATGCAAATTCCACTTGCCTTTGGCGCCTGTGGGACAAACACCAATTTGTAATAAAACAACTGCGGGCACTGTCAGTGCCTTTAGAAAGTATTGCCATAAAGTTAAAAAAAGAGAGAAAAAATGCTCATAAACAGAACGCGATTGGCTGCTGGTCAATCAAGTTGTGGGCAAAAATGTGGCCAAAAGAAAGGTGCCCAAGCGGCCCTGGCCGGGCCGAGGAAGTGATAGATTTTCAGGCTCACCGAATCAGGTTAGCAGTTCGCTGGCCAGAAAAGAGCAGAGCGTGGCAGTAACCAGCTGCGACTCCTCCGCTGGCCTTTCACTGCTCCAGCTGCGGCGGCCGGACCATCGAACTGCAACTGCAACGTGCAACGTGCAACAATGCCTTGTTGATTTCCATGGCCTCAAGCGCGGTGATTACCTCGGCATGTTCCTGTCAGTTGGCGGGCAATGAAGACATATTGTGGTCATCGAATGCTGATTTTCTGAGGCCCCCAGCTCTGGGTTACAGCTGGAATGGTGGGGCTCCAACAAGAACCCTTTCTGGATTGTGTAGCTGCTAATTAAAGAGGTTCTTTGGATCCTTTGTTCTCTCATCACACAACTAAAATTTGGAGTCTTCAGTTTAAAGAAGGAGTTTAATCAAACCTTAAGCCTTTAGCTTAAAATATATAAAATATTTCGCAAGGAGATATAAACACCACGATGATAGGAGGAGCATATATTAATATGACCTGCGGAATTTATATTTTTTTAATAAAAATGTTTAAATATTGTAAAATATCTTTATAATGTTCATTGACATTTATCATGTCAAGTATTTTACATACTTTCTGCTTGTTCTTCAGGTTCTACACTGCCGACTTTCAAAGCCAGAATTTTATTCCTCTTGACTGCCTGAAAGTATGTAAGGGTTTTTTAATCGTTTTCGGTGAAGCTAAACTCGGGGAAACTATATAGCAAATTAGACTGTGGAATCAGCAAAATACTAAAGATAATTATTTCTTTACATTTTCAAGTTAAAACAATTAATGTGTGAAATTAACAATGTTACGCATCTCTAACGCTTGATTAATTTTTTGAAATTTCTCATAAATACTTTGGCTATATACTTCCTGACAAATCCAGATGCAATTTACAGAAGGAAAAAGGACAAATGTGACATAGGAAGCTGTCAGAACAACACAAGATCCTAGTGAGTTTTATTGAACTGTGCATTTCCTCAATTTTAAATGTATTCTTAAATGTATATTCTAGTTTAAGTACCACTTTCGGAGGCAAAATGTGTCGATTGGAATAAAAATTCCCACATAGCTTTTTATATAACTGTATACTTTACGTACTTTTATTATTGAAGGACATCAATATATGTGCTCCTGTAAATAGATAAACATTTGAGATGTTTTCACAGGATATAAACTCACAAAACACATGCCCCTTTTTTTGCAGCGCACTCAACTTACAGACAGACATGTATATGTGTGTGTTTGCAATTAGCAGCGCTTTATTCGCTGATGTCCTGGCGTCCTGGTGTCCTTTTTTGTTTTTGCTGTGAGCGCTGGCATGCTGCTGACAAATGCAAAGCCATATGATGCCGACTACCGACTGCCGCCTACCGGCTGGCAACTGGCCTGTGTGTCGTCGTACAATGACCCACATTGTGATGCGCTTTATTAGACACGCGAGGCGCAAAAACAAAGGACCGACAATAAGGACGGAGTCCGTGGTCCGTTGTCCGGATCCCGGACAATGGCCCAACAAGGAGACTATGACGACAACAGCCCCAACAGTAGTCATCATCACGCAAACAAACAAAGACAATGCAAATGTGGCACACATCAGGACATTAAACTCGCACTTGTATTGCTGCAAACTTAAAGGAAAGTTGCCATTACAATTTTAGTATTATTACCGAAAGTTGATTGAAATTTAAACCGGAATCACATGTTTCATAGTAAATAAGAGTTCTTATAATTATGAATTTTTGGGAAGTAATTTTAATGAGTTTCCTGATGGCAACATTGATATGTTGCGTAAACGTTTCAATCATTAGTTGAAAAAACGAAATTGTTACTATATTTTTAGTAACAATACTTATATAATTATCGATTTTACTAATTCTGTCACTAATGTTTTTTTAGGTTCTGTGTATAATGCCAAAGGATAGACTTGTTCGGTGATCACACTTTCTGTTGGGGAATATTGGTTAGTTATTCAGATTAATTTAGAATATTTAAGTGGGTTGCCTTAAAGCATAAATTACATTTTTAAATAAAATAGTCAAAGCCAAAGCAGTTTTGTTTAGTAATTTATGAAATTAAAATTTTTTTTTAATGTTATAAGAATCACCTTAGCAATTATTTACATAGCTTTCAAGATATGTTATCTTTAGTTGCTGATCTGTACTCCTGTATACGAACGTTGCTTGAGGATCCTGTGACATTTTAAGGACACTCCTTTATCAAAATTCTCCGGCAAGACCTGCACCGAGGGCTGTGCCATTTGCCTTTATAATTGCATTTCTGATTAGATGACTCCCAGTCCCCTTGGAACTCTGTAGAAACCCGGGGTGGCGGTGGGAGGTTAGCTGACTGACCCCAGCCTTTTAGCCAATGAGACTCGTTAGCCAGCTTCAGTTAGCCACAACAACAATCGCCCTCATAGTCATCAACATCAGCAGGTGTTGCAAGGGAGGCGGTGCTGCCCTCCGCACCGCAGACGTTAACAACCGGCGACACATGCAACAAAGTGGGCCAGTTTACACCTGCAGTTAGTGGCCAGGTGAGTTGGGTGCCAGGACTGTGCAGGGAGGTCACTGTTTCAACCGGGCCGTGGCCTCTCTCTCTCGTGTAATTATTTGTAATTTGTTTGCCCAAGTGCAGGCAAGTGGAGATTTCGTTGTCGGCAATGCAAACCAATTGTCCTTGCTAGTCCTGCCGCCACTCCGCCCAGTTGGGAAGTGTACTTAGTTATGGCTGTTATTGCAGCTAATACAATATAGAGGCTACAAGCTACAGGCTATGGTGGGCAGTGGGGAGCATAATGTTGGTTGTCGTAAATCGAAAATGCCAACAGCTACTTAAAAGCCTTTCCATTTGAAATATTGGATGGCGAGCCCACAGAAGGGCAGGGTGGAGTGGTGGCTTTTAGAATACCCTCACCATCTACGTATATATATATTTATATAGATTAATGATGGCGACGGCTGACAGCGGAAACGGAAATGTTTTCGCCTCGGCCAGACTCTGGCATTCCGAAATAATTAACCCGAAATAGACAGCAAATCTGAGAGAAGGCCGAAAGCTTATTGTGTAATTGTCCAGTGGCAGTGACAAAGACAACAAAGAGCCAGCAGATCCATAAATTATCGGCATCCAGATGGAGGGATTTCTCCTGCTAATCCAAGTCGGACTCCCCTGATAATACACAGGAAGAAATATTACATTATTTTATTTAATTTAATGTATAAAAAAGAGAACTCACTGCACTGGTAACTACATAATATTTACAACCCTAAATTGTAAAATGCATAATATATTTTTGAAAGATGTTCATTTTAATTTTGTCCTGTGACCCCTCCCTCAACTAGAGGCAGGACAGTCTGACTCAGCGCCGCATCCTTACTGGAATACTTCAATTACAACCTAACCTCGAAGCGAACCACAAAAGAATCGAAACCACGCCCCTGGCATATGCTTGCGGGCTGTCGTCCTCCTTTGAGTTGAATCCATTTCGATTAATACAAATTTGCTGATTTCCTTCTTTGAATGCAAATCGAATTATGTATATGCGGAATTAAAGTGGAATTTTGGGACAAGATTTTTCCATTCTAACCAAATTTAAATCCGAATTCAGCGGGTAATAAGTTATATTTTTTAAACCTTATAAGGTGGGAACTTTCTTCATTTTAAATTAATGTGTTTCCTTTATATTTTGTTGTTATAAAAAATGTTGTTGTAAAAGAATTGCGGAATTACAAACAAGGCTTTTATCTTGACACTTTCAGTACAATTTCATCAACTTCCCGGTTCCAAATATCCGAACAACAGTCTTACAGAAAGCAATAGATGGAGGGGAGGACTCCTTTTTGGTGCAAACTATTATTTTCACTCCATGGCAATATTTTCACTCATTCCACTCAAAACCCCAAAGCGGTAAAACTGATTAGAACCCGGAAATGGGTGTCTCTAATTCTTTATAGGTTAAAGTTGAAAACGACGAAAGTGTGTCATTTACAATGTTACGCATACCGAACGGTAGATTAATCTATTGAAATTTCTCACTTATGCCTCGGCTATATAAGTCCTGGCAAATGCAGTTGTAACTCACAAAAGGGAAGCAAAAAATGAAGTTCATATCATCGCTACTAGTATTGCTCCTGGCCATTGCGGCTCAAGCTGACCGAACAACAACAAAAGATCCTCGTGAGTTTTCCCTGAACGGATGTTTTGTGAATTTTCTCTATTTTAAATGTATTTTTTTCAGGCCGTTGGTGCCAACTGAATTTGGGTCCCGCTTGGGGTGGCTCAGTTTGTCATTAATAAAATCGTCATTAGATATGTATATATTAGATATATATAGCTAATTGTAGAACACAAACAATCTGTTCCTGTTCCTCTATATTTGAGTTCAATTTATTTATGTGACTGTCTGGCTTTTTGAGTGTCCGGATTCAGGGCAATGGACAAACAAGGAGATGACAACAGCACCCTTGCTGAAATATTTCAATTACGGCCCAACTCTGAGGCGAACCACAAAAGAATCGAACCCATGCCTCCGGGCATATGCTTGCGGGCTGTCGTCCTCCTTCGAGTTGAATACATTTCGATTAATACAAATTTGCTTATTTCCCTCTTTGGATGCAAATCGAATTATGCGCGGAATTTAAGTGGAATTTCGTTTGGGGCGTCGACGGGAATTCGGCGAAAATTTGCATCAATTTTTCTTGGCATTAACAACGGACTGTAAGGGAATGGGGGGTCTCTGTCGAGCTATCTGTGCCATTATTGAGTTAATAAATCACATGCCAGCTTCAATTACCACAGTGTGCGGCAGTGGAAGTGGAAATGCTTACCTCAAAAATGCCGCTGACTGACAACACTCGCAGCAGCAGCAGCTACGGCTCAAGGATCTGAAATGTCATTACCAGCCACTTGAAATATTCGATTTTCTATTCAGATGCTAAATTTGCGTAATAACTCAGCCGATTCAGTCCTGTTTCGTCCTGTTCTCGTCTTTCGTCAATCCCGAATCGCGCTTGTTTGCCATTTGGCTGACTGCAGAAAGGGAAAGGAGCTGTCAGGACTCGCAAGGCGTATCCCTTACTGGCGTCCTCGTCGAATGAATACTGTCTTCGATGGGCGTCTGAAGCACGTCGGCCTTAATAGGAATCGCACTGGAATTGAATTAGACATGCGAGGGTGACAGGCTGGGCAAAAAAGCAAAGGAATTACAACATTCAAGGAATTTTATTCAGTCTTGAAATCCTTTTCCTACCCTTAACAAATTTGAGCAAATAACTTATGATTATCCGGAAAGGTTAATTCTTATTTTTAGTATTGATTAACTTCCCAGTTCCCTTTGCTTTAATCAGGTTTCAAGTCACTGTCTGGACTTAATTACCAAACTGCTTTAAGCCTCCTTCTGTCTTTATTTTCAATTTGTACAAAATGGCGGAGAAGGGCGAAAAGTTACCGAAATTGAAGTTGTTTATATTCCCCCGCGACTCCCTTGGTCCTTTTTTACATCATCACAGAGCTCTGGGCATAGCACAGCCCAGCGTGAACGTGCGAACGAACCGGATATCCGTTTATGGAGCGGATGTTGCCTGATTTCCGCCCCGCTGACAGGCCAACCAATACACCAATGCAATGGCCGCCGCGCCGCCCTGCCGTCGCCCCGAATTGTATGTAATAATTTATCTTCAACTTGCATTAAATGACAAAAACGCTGTATTGTTGCGCCAGTCGTCGTCGTCGCATCATAAATCAGAGATCAGGCCCCGAGCACGGTAATTGCTGTGGAAATGCGGCCAAACTGGGTTAAGCTGAAATTAGTTGCTTCGAGTCGGACTAGCCGGCAAACATTTTTGATTTAGCTTTTCGATTGGCCGCTCCCTGTCTCTGTGCAATTGCAGTTCCAGTTCCCAGTTCTCAGTTGTTTGCCCAACTTTTTCCAAACACTCGCACACACACTGCCAGGCACTGGCACGAACAATATTTTAGAGCAGGGCAGGGAAGTCGGGTCTTTGGTTTTATCCTAGCGAAAGGTATTTGCATTTTTTGGGGGACTTAAAAATGTTAAAAAAACTAATTATTTGAAGGATAAGCTAGAAAAACTATTAAATATCTTGAGAGCAAATTTGCCTAAAAATCTTATTTAAGATACTAATTATATGTCCGACATCATTAATTGTTGAAGCAATCAAAGCAGTTAAGCTATAATATCTTCCAGGGTATCCTGAATTTCATTCCCTGAACCCACTATAATTTTCTTGTTCCGTCTCTGACTCCGAGCTGTGTCTCTGGCTTTGGATATATATTTCTGGGTCTGGCTCTGGTCCTGGCATGGGCAACATGCACAGTAAATTTTCATTTGCAAGACAGTTGGTGGTGTCGGTGCCGAGGAAGTGGGCGGCGCAGTGGGCTGGGTGGACATGCATTTAAATACGTGTTGAATTATTGTCCTGCAACAGCAGGAGCAGCCGAGTGCGCCGAGGATATGCTCCAGTTCCAGTTCCAGCTACACTCTGTCCCTTTCTCCTCTCCTCCGTACCTATTAAATTAAATTGCTTAATTTTCTGGAGCTGCCAGAGGGTGGGAGCAGGGAGGGAGAGGAGGGGTCTCCTGCAGGGGAACATCAAACATTACAAAACTTTCATCATTGTGTGACATGGAATTATTTGTTTGCTCGTTCTTGCCGTTCCGCTGGCGCTTTCTGTTGCCATTCCTGTTGTTGCCAGGCAACATTCATTTCGGTTGTTTAGATTTTATGCTCGGGAATTTTATTTATCACCAACTCTCCCCGGCAGCTTCCACTCCGGTTATTTACAAAGCTCCATGTCCATGTCCTTTCCTCTCATTGTTGCTTAGTTGGTCAGCATGACAATAATAGCAATAATAATTAAAACAAATGGACTGTTCTCCGGTGGCATGTGTGTGCGGGGATCCGATTGTTTATGCAGCCTGCGGGCAGTAAGCAAATGTAGTGATTCAAGTGTTATGCGATCAAAGGCAACGACTCTGAATGACCGAATGTTTTATGTAACAAGCAGATTAGCAGCAGAGTCTGGAATCAAACCAAACCAAAATTGGACGGAACAGTATGGCTTTATAAATACTAGAATTTCCAAAGAGACAAAATTCCAATAATAAACAAGAACTCACTGCTTTTGGCTATTTAATCCACGGATTACTTATGACATCTTCATCTCTTCTTAACAATAAGAAATTCATACTCTACTCCGATTTTATAGCGACTTTTTCCTGTCTTAAACTGAGATTAAAATGAAACCCAAAGCGAGGGCGGGCAATGCAATCGTTTGCCACAATCAAGACATTCACCTGGCTTACCTTAACCGTCGTAATCACAGCCATCATCGGCCGCACACAGACACACTCTCTCACTCACTCAGTCACTTACTCACCCACCGGCTGGCAGGCAGAGCGAGTCCTTGAAGGAACTTCTTCGGTCCTGCCACAGGCAGCCTTCAGACAACTGGCAGCAGACGAGACATCAGACGAGACAGGACCCGGCAACATTGGACTCATAATTCATTAAGACTTTTTTGAGTTATGCACAAGTTTGTTCGCTTCTTTTCTTTATTTTTCAGCAGCAACCCCGTCTGCTGCCGGAGGACAAAACCGATAAGGACCAAAGGAACGGAGGAGGTGAGGTGGCGAGGATGGGCTTCTGCTCCTGGATGATAACTGGCTACCGTTAATTTTTTCCCCTACCACCCGGGACACCGTAAGACTGCTGAAAGGAAATCGTCTCGCACTGCCAGTGCTTTAAGGTGTAAATTCTGGAAGCCATAAACAAAGGGCAGTCCTTTCGTTAGTCTCCGCAGATCCTTCCTTCAATTCTTATTCCTATTCCCCGGCTATATCTTTCAAGTCAGCTGCTGCTGCTACGGCTGCTTCTACTGCTACTTCTGCTCCTGCTGCTCTTTTGTTTGCCCGCCTTGGAAACTGCTGCATTGTGTTCAGGTCCGATTGGTCAAAACAGTGGAAAAATCTCAAATCTCTTTAAGAATTTAACAATTAGCTTATGATATTCTCTTTTATAGAATTCGCTACTATATTTACTGGACTTTATATCAAAGAAGGGGTATAACCCTTTGTAATTCCAAGTTTTTGGAACTAACTTTCCGATGACCACTGTGCAGAGTCCTTCATCCGCTGGCCACGTTTATGGCGCCTTGTGCCCAGGAGAACGAACAGAGCAGAGCCCTTTCACCATTCCAGCCCATAAGTTCAGCCGGCTGTGCACAAAATGAAATTGTTTTGCTCGACGTCGCTTTGCTTTTTACTCGGCAACTTTTTAGTATGCCGAACAGCAGCTGCTGCTCCTTGGGTCCTCGGCGCCTTCACTCCTTTGGTCCTGATTCAGCTGAGTCCTGCTGTAAACCCCATGCCCATTCCTTGGTCGGAGCGTCCTGTTCTCGCCGCGCTGCACAGAATTTGTAATTGCAATGTCGGTTAATTAAATACAGTTTTACTTTATGTAGCTGTAGCTCGCTCGCACTCGGCCGTGTTGTTTATCTTGTGTAGCCGTCATTTTTCTCTATTTTTCACTTAGGGCTTGTTACACTCTCAACTGGGCCTCCTAGTCTGAAAGAGGCTGTTCCAAGGAAATTTATTGCCGCTGCCCCGGCAAGGAGCTGAAGGCGATTCTGAAAGGATTATGAGCTGAACATGGAGGTATGCGAGCCGAGTTGAATGCCAGCAACGCCTAAAATTCTACATTTAGACAATGAAAAACGAATAGGGAAGAAGGACCTTTCTTGTAGAAATAAAGAATTATTTAAGTGAAATATTGGGATAAATAACTTGTGGTAAAAACTGCACTGCCACTCGATTGGCAAAGGATTTACTGCCTTCTAAGTCAAATACTATTGATTGCAAATTAAATCGCTTAGCTTTAGGAAAGATTTTCTTTTACTGTCAATTAATAGTGGAATTTTTTGAAAAGGAAAAACAGCTTTAGTGCCGTCACTACGACGAATGAACGTAAGCTTACAAACCACGTAACCAAACAGCCTGTGAAAAATGTTTAGTTGCAAAGGATTTTTTTGCACTCGCCCCTCCTTTGGCGTATCCCTCATTTCCTTTTGGAATTCCCTGGCTAAACTGTTGCAGCAATTACTTGAACATATGTCGAGCAATTAAAAAAGTTACACATACGCACTGTGTGACACTTTTCTGCTCTTTGCCCTCTGCCCATTTTTCTCAGCATTTTCATTCTTTCCGGGTATATGTTTCTACTCTACTCTCTACTTTTCGCTTTGTTGTGGCATTTTGCCGTCCCCATGTTGCCTTTATTGCGTTTCTCCACGCCCATTTGTTTTCCACTCTTTTAGCTTTTATTTAAGTGAATTTCCATTTGGTCTTTGATCAAGAAAACGCCTTAGATTGGACTCGATTTATCGCTGGTTGGGGTGCGGAGAAGTTGATTAGTTTTCCAAACATTTACCATTCGAATTTAAAGCAATTTCCAATGGCTTTGCCTAGCAGCTAAAACAGAAAGAGACGAACCACCATTAGAATTCCAAGCAGCAAGTTAAACAATAATTCAGTGGGCTAAATTATGGCGACCCTCACTCACCCTCCCCCCCTCCGCCCACAGTAATCAAATATTATTTATTTGCTGTTTACACATATAACATTTCCTCCCCTGACCACCCCCCTAAGGAAGCCAAGCGTCTTGCTAAATTTATGCAAATTGTGAGTGGAGTGGGAGATGGGATGGAACATGGGGCATAAATTGGCTTATTGCGCTATAAATTGTATTTATTTTGATGAAATTTACACAAGGCATAAACGAACCCCGCGAATTCTCCATATATGCCTGCATATATATACATATATATATTTCTTTGAGCCGCCTTATACTCCTCAGATCTTAAAGCCTTAACTCATGGCCGTGGGAAGATATTCATTTTTTGTGTATAATGAACCGCAATGGCAAAGATGCCTTGATAAAAAAATTAAATATAAAATGCGTGAGAAAAAATATCAGTTTTTTGGGGTTTGGGGGCGAAAGCGGAAATGAGATCCTTGGGAAATTTCTGCTGCACTGGGAGAAAGAAATAGAAAAATCAAGGGTATATAATTAAAAAATACTTCAAATTTAAATTCAGAATTTATAATAACCTTGATTATATAAGTTAAATAATTAAAAAATAATGAACTAAGAGTACATTATTTAATGGGTATTCAAAGAACTCTGTACCTTTGTCCCTTGACCTGCTTCCGTTGAATGCTTTTCCTTTATATAAATTTTTCTTTAAATTAAATAAAATTACTTACGCTTCGACTACCGACCTATAACAAATTTTCTTGCACTGTTTTATATACCATACTTAACAGAAAGATTATCTCCCAGTGCATTGATTTCGCTGCTTAGCGACATTGATGTTTATGGATTTTGATTGCCCCCGTCTCCATCGTCATATCTCCATATCGCACCCGAAAGGAGGAGCTGGGGCAGAAGCTGGAGCTAGAGCTGAGGCAGGAGCTGGAGCGATGCCAGGATAAGCACGCTTCTTTGCACAGGGGCCGCATTTTCGCCACGCCCCCCTTTGGCCTGATGCTCCATTTCCTCCTCCTCCTTGAACATGGCAACATTTAATGAATATCGAAATTGGCAATTTCAATATTAAAGCGATTTTGCCAGCTATATGAGCTGTGCCACGCTCGATAAGATTAGCCCAAGATGAGACCCCGTCCAGCTCTCTGCGTGTACATCATATGTATCACATGTGCGGAGGTCGGAGGCATGCGCGTGGGATGTGTGTGTGTACTTAGTCGAGTCGAAAGTCATTGGCGTGTAAATTACGCCAGTCATGATGTTTTTTGCATGCTTCGATTTGATGATGCGGAAAAGTAAAGCCACAAAATCTGGGCCCCATCGGAGCCCCAGCATAAATCCCGGACTTTTGGCCTGGCCCTGGACAGAGTCCGGATATGCAAATGACACTGCAGTTTCGGTTTTGTTTTCTTTTTGCAGGAATTAATCAAGCAGCCAGCCACTCGAACGAGTAAATTGTTATCCTGGCTGGAGGACGGATGGTAGGTTCCCGAGAGAAGTTCCCCTCTCCTCGCCGGAAACTTTTCAATCTAATTGGCCAGCAGCTGGCGGGGACTCGCATCCATCTCCGGATTCTTTAGTGTTATGGCTGCCATTTGTAGTTGAGCCAGAACTCATAAAATCCAGTCAAGAGTTGTTACAATCTGGTTGGATTCCATCCGAAATGAAGCTCGGATGAGCCCCAGGGGTTGATCCGGTTCCCAGCTTCCGTCCTAATGAAATTTGCAACCACCGAATTAAAAAGTATCAGTAGCTGGCAGAATGTACATAAACGGGAATTAATTTCCAACAAAATGACAAAGCAAACGGCTTAACAGCAGAAGGGTGGAGCCCCAAAAACAGAAGTCAATTCGGGAAATTCCCCGACTTTGAGGTAGAGGGGAAAGGAATTCAAAGGGTTCAGGGGAAAAACATCCCAAATAAGGAATAATGAAGGCAACTGAGGTAACCAAGAAATGCCACAAAGGATCTGCCATGTAAAGCTAAATTAATTAATGAAATGAAAACAAGTTTAAAAAGGGAACTCATTGTACTTCCGAAAGTCAGCGAAGGGGAAACGATCAATCATGAAGAAAAAATATAGCAGCAAAAAGGGTCGCATCCTTAATGCAGAAAAGGAATATATGTTAATTTTTAAAGATTTTATTAATATCTAATAAAAGGTACAAATGCAGCTACTATACTTTTTATCAAAATCATATTTACATTTCCTCTAATTACTATGAAATTTCTATAAAATAATAAATTAAAGACCTTCTATTCCCTGTTCACTTAAAGTTCTTAAAAACCTTTAAACTAAATCCCCCCTTTTAGCTGCAACTTTTCCTCATTCGGCGGCAGCAAAGAGAAGAAAAATCAATCAACTCGTTTGAACAACTGCAATCACTTTTCGCTCGTCGAGCAATCAACATCCGTTACATTAATTTGATGTTGCCCCCGCCCCTCGGCGCTCCATCTTCGGCTAACAATATTAAAATCTTTATCAAATCGAAATTAAAAACCAGTTGGAATTGCTTCCTCCAACTACACTTCATCTGCTGGGTGTCCGTAGTCGGCAGCCAGGAAGCGGACACCCTTGGCCCGGGCCCAGGCCCGGACCCATAAAACTTTAAATAAATATGCGGACTCGGTGTGTGCCTGTGTAACCGATAACATCATTATTGATGAAGCTTTGGCCAGAAGTCACAGGCAGGAGCAGCCAACGAGGCAGGCAGCTAGAAGCAAGCAGCCACCCAGGCAGCTGGCAAATGGCAGAAGGCAGAAAGGCAGCTCGGGAACAGATTGCAGGAATGTGCGCCCAAGGAGTCGGAGACTCAGACCTCAGACTCTGCTCTGAATCGGAATCGGCATCAGAACCCGTAGCCAGAGATACAGATAGAGGTCACCATGCCACTCCACTCCTCCTGGGCGTGCCTGCGAAAGGACCTCGCTTGGGGATGCAGTCGATTGGGGGCTGAAAAGTCAAAGTCGAGGGGTGGAAAACGGCGCTCGTTTAGAGATTGGAAATCGTAGACATCGTCGCAGCAGCCGCTGTAATAACTGTAATTGATTTTTGATTTGTGATTTAATTTAACACAGTTAAATGAATTGAAGTGCAGAGAGGAGAGAAGGAGCGAGGAGAGAGGACACAGGAGAAAAGCTGGGCTCAGAGATGGAATCTTGGGCCTTGGGGTTATTTGCCGAGGCTTAGTTGAGTTGACTGGCTATCCAGAGGCTGAAGATGTGCGGATGCTCATATTGAATTTCGATTTGCGTTTAATGGAAACTCCTGATCAATAATCTTGTTAAATATTTTGTTCATTTTTTGCAGCCGAAGATGACTTGCCAACTCTTTGATTTTATTTTAATATTTATTTACAGGTTTAAAATTTAATATTAATATTAAATTAATGTTTTGATTCTTTCGTTGCAGCAAAATATACACATTTTTAAGTAAGCTGTCCTCCTCATGTTTAATTTACGCTTTAATTATTTTTTTCAAGTCCACCCCTCTTGTCACAATAAATCTGCCTTAATCTAACCTTTAATTAATTTACTTATCTTCTCTAATTTATTTGCTATTCAGCTATAATATTTTCCCTCTTTTTCTACATAGCAAGGAAGCTGTCACAAGAAGATCAACGAAATTCAAGAGGTGTTGGAAGCCAGAACACCGCTTGGACAGCTTGCCCAGGAGCAGATAAAGGAGGTGAAGGTGTTGGAAACTGCTCAAAGGACACCAGATGCAGAGTTCGATCAGAACCAGCTTAGAGACTCGGACAAGTTGGATGTCAAGGATAACGATCATGTGCAAGGCATTAAAGCCAAAAAGAACATGTTAAGCTGGGTAATACATAGACGTGGACGGAAAATACCAACTGTTGACGAAGTAAATCCAAAGATCTAGATATATATTATAAAATTAATAGCTAAATTTAAGTGGGGTGAACTTCAAATTGATAAATATTTGGACTTAAATAATATTTATAATAAAACACATGATAAATTTGTAAATGATTTTATGCATCCATTAAAGATTTATCGTGTGAAATTATTACTGTACAATAGAACCAACTACAGACCCAAAAAATTTCTATACATTCTCTCTCCTTCCCCACTCGCACGGCACTTTGTTAATTGTCTTTACCAGCAAGGACAGGACACCTTATCCAGCCGGGACATCGCAAGTGCACCATAAATGCCACAACACACAAAAACCCGAAAGTTCTCGAACCTAGTGGCAAGGGAAGGGGGACTGAGATGGAGTGCTGCAATGGCAATTACTTGGCGTTGATGATGAGCCAAGATGCAGCCAAGTGCTTTCAGCTTTCACTGCAATGGCAATGGCAGTGGCAGTCGCATCCTGGCAGTCTGTGTCGGGAGTGGCGGAGGAGCTCGTAAAAGGACAACACTTTGATTGCCCGCCGGATGATAACGGAGAGCGACGCCAGACGTTGTTAATGTCTGGTCATGAGTTAAACACTTCAATAAAACGTGAGCATGTGTGTGCGAGTGCGATAGTCCTGGCCCGGCACCATAAAGCAATTGTTTCGCCACGTTTAGTCCTTGGGCGTAAACACGATTTTATTACACATACGCCGCGGTGGCCCAAGAAGCCCTTGCAAGTGTCGGCCCCAGCGCCAATAAAAATAATTAAAATGAGCAGAAAGGAGAGCTGCGAAGATGAAGCCATTGAAATCGAGTCCTGTACTAAAGGAATCTCAACTGCTTCCGATTGGCGGAAATGAGGAAACTAGAGAGCATATCTCAATATCTGAACAATTACTGCACAGGAAATAAAATTGCACCTTGATTAATTAGCTTAATAAATGCAGAAATATATTTATTTATTTTATTAAGAAACCAATAAATTAGTGGATTTATTTATAGTTTTAATCAAAATCCAAGGCATTTACTTTAAAATCCATCTAGTTTTCTCGAGTGTACACAGGAGTGCTTGGGACCCCGCAGGATTAACAGCCAGGATAAACCCAAATCGTTGACTCTGCTACAAATTGGCAAGGCAGACACAAAGGAGCTGAACAAACAGGTCGGATTGTATTTTATTTGGCCATTGCATGCGAAATGAGCTCTCGAAACTTGTCCAAAGAGGCTAGAGGACTTTGGCTGGTCCTGGTTATAAATTATTTCATTCCACAACGATTGTGTGTGTGTGTGTGGCTGCGTGCAGGAGAAATCGACGCAATTAAAAATCAACAAAAGTTGCACAGAGAACTCAAGGCCTGAAGGCGACCAATCAACAAAATGGGCAAAGGACTTGCCAGCTGGTAGGTAGGCCTAGGACAAAGAGAATTCTCGAAATGTCCAGAGGAATTTCCCTGGCCAGTTCCATGCTCCGGATTTCTCCCTCCCAAATGGGAGAATGGCCTGCAGCTGGCAATTTCCAATTTAACAAATGACAAAAATTGTTGAGCAAATTGATTGCATTTCTCGGTGGGTTCAAGGGGTCGGGGATAGAGCAAAGGAGCTAAGCAAATAGTTTAGATGAAAGCAGGTGGAGCGGGCAAATGGAGTGCTGCCTAATCACACATCATTTGCCAAAGGCTTCTAAAGGCTGAAGTGGACGTACTTCTTGACTTTCTCACTCCCAAAATATTTGGCTCCATTTCAGGATTTCTCAAGGAGTGAACTGCCGAGAGCATCGCACCTAGCCACAAAGTCAAGCTGAATTAATTTGTCAGGGAATTGGCATTGGAAATTATTATTATGTGCCCGCATCGACGACAAAGTGACGACAATGCGACCAGACAGGCCATAAAAAGGACCTTCTGCCTGCAGCAATAACTCAGCCGATAATCATAATAAAAGAGTGAATAAGTATGCAGTGCAGGAAATAAAAAGGCGAGGAAACTAAGGCGAACCGCGGCCGGAGAAAGTCAATTTGTTAAGCTGCAGTCAGGAGCAGCAGCAGGATCTGTGTAAAGGCCGGGAAAGGACTCTGGCAGGACAAAGGAAAATGTGGGAAAAGTGGGACGCAGAAATATGCTCTGCATAAAGAAAGTGGGAAAGAAAAGCGTCTTGCAAGCACTGGAAATAAATAGAAATTTACTTAATCTTGAATTATGATTTTGAAAATTTCAAGTTTATTATTAAATAGAAATATTTTAGGCATTTATTATTAAAAGGTGTTAGTGGCATGTCCGAACTAATTTTTACTAATATCTTAATTCATTATTAAAACATACAACTATAAAAAAATTAAAATTGTGTGGAAATGTCTTTAATTAAAGTAAACTTTTAGAATCCCACAATTAATTTAAGAACTAACAATTCAAAAAGTAATCACCAATTTTCCTTAGTGTCCGATAAAGCTGCGGAAGGCGCCGCAACTTTCCCCTCACTTATTTTATTAGAATTAAATTGATTTCTTGCGGCATCTTTCGGAGGAGGTGCCAAAGGATGGGGCGAACGACGACGATGCCGCCGCCGCCGACGACAGGCGTTGGCTGGCATCAAAATTAATATAAAATGAAAAGTTTTGAAATTTATTACAAATTGAATTGATTTATGCAGCGCTCAGCGCCGGCAAAGGAAGGTGACAAAGTGAAAACTTTGCCCTGTTCGGGGCTCCGGCGCACAGTCGAGCAAATTAAATCGGAATGGCGGGAATTTTTATGCAGGCAGCGCGTTAATCAGATAAAAAGGTTCAACCTCAGCGCCAGTTTCAGTCCCATTTCCATGGCCAGAAAGTTATGCGACCTCACGCGGCACACAGTTCGTGCCATGCCTATATGGCCGCCCCCTTGGACATGTGTGCATATTACAGCGAGAGCAACAGTGAGTGTAAACAGCAGCAGTTGCCAGAACAACACGTCGAAATGGTGAAATGTTGGGCATACTGCACTTGCACGCAATTAAAATAACACTTGTTAAAATATTTATTTTATGTGGGCGGAAAATAGGTTGGGAAAGGGGTGGAAATGCAAGTGCATATATGCATTCGAGTGTATTAAAAACGCTGACGGTGACAGGATGAATTTTAAAGAACATTTTTGAAAGTTTTGTAAATTATATTAAGTTTAAAATAATATTTAAAGTAATCTTTTGATAAAAGTAGGAAGAAAAATAAATACAAATTATTTAAAATCAGTCCGAGCTTTATGGAATAATCTCTAAGATCTTAGGTCGATAGGATAGCTTCCGAAAGGAGCCCCCTTATGCCCATCAGTATATACATTTTGTCGAACTTTTAAATATATTTTCATTTGATTTTTTATCCCTAGTAATCTTGGATATATTTATCCTAACTTCCCCTTCACAGGTTCCATATAAAACCAAATCCCAGCTCTCCATTTGAACGTGTTTTTAGCCATTGTAAGGGCCATTGTCAGTTGTCGCTGCCACTTGTCACAAACATCGCTCAACAATAATGATAGACAAAACCCGGAACAGACACATAAAAAAATAGATCCGGAACTCTGTATGCAAAAAAAGAGATGAGAAAAGCCAGCGTGCTTAATTGGCTGAACCCAATGAAAAATTCAATAAAAGTTAATAAAATTGATTTCGTTTAAATAATTTGCCGGCCAAAGCCTTTGTGCACAACGCAATAGACCATGTCAGAATAATAATAAAATAATGGTAATGGACAACAAAGGGAATCTGAAATTCATTAAATTGGAATTGCTTTATTTGCTCACATTCTTACCGGCTCCAGCAAGGAGCATAAAAAGGACACTCTGCCGACAGGTGAATCAAACGAATTTTGCTTAATTAATTGGTTTTAAACATGCATAAAGCAATTTGCACTATTTGCGCTTAGCTTTTGTGTGCATATTTTAAACGATTTTTAGCATAATACCCAGGCTAATGGCTCACGTGTGTCAACAAATGTTTCTCTTTAAAGTTTGCCAGCTCAATAGGGCAGAAGGATGCTTCAGTTTCTGGTCCGTTCGCTCCAGAGACTTTCGAGTCTCGACCATAACAAACAGGAAATGAATACCCCGTTGATGGAGCGCATTTCGGGGCTGGGAAAGTCGGTGAAAAAAGTATATTTCAAACGGAAATATGTTCAATTTAAAAAATAACACAAACACAGGAACACAGACTTTGGCGTTCACATCGAATTCAATGCTGTTGAGTGACACACAAGCACACACACACTAAACTGGAACAGGATGGAGAAATTGAGGATGCAGTTTTGGCCAAACGAAACTGGGAAATGCTCTCTTCGAATAAACAAAAAAAGAAAACTTGTATGGAATTATTTATATATATTTTTAAAATGTAATATAAATCTTTTTTTAAATTTTCTTTTCTCTCTAAATTCAATTTCAACTTGTTGATGTCCTTCAACTTAGCCATGATGACCACGATTTAACTATAGAGTATAACCAGAAATGGCAGCAGGTAACATCAACGGCTAAAATGGTGCAATGGCAGCCAACAAAGCACAAAACAAACTGCAACAAAATACGAAAGGCAGCGGGAAATAAAGGAGAGATGGGCCAAAACGCCGCACACGTACGCCAAAAGATCCAGCGAACTGAGCTCGAAAAGTTAGCAAAAACACTGGGACATCGATGGGTGGGTGAGGGGAGGGGTCTGCCGTCGAGACAACTGCCACCATTGTTGGCCAAGTTGGCCACGTCGCTACGGCCACGTTGGCCATGACAGCGACCAGCCAAGTGGCGGCCATTGTGTGGCTGACTGGACAGTTTGGATGACTGGACGTTCTCGGCCCGCTGTCCCCGTTTCTTGGTTCTCGTCCTTCGTCCACAGCGGCAAGCGGACATTCACATGAACGCCACCGACATGGCCAGCAGAGCATCCGGTTCGGATCCCATCGACTCCTCTTCGGTCCCTGCAAATGGGAATGTCAATTGAATCATCTTCAGCGGCACTGGTATGCGGCGCATTGCTTTTGCCAATTGAGCTTTCGGAAAAGTGCCAGCACAATTAGAATGCCACAGGTCAGCCAGCACATGTTTCGCTTTAAGGGGTTCTCCCTCCCGCACTGAGAATAAAATTCTCATTTTGGAAGGCTCTTTCTCTGCACAAAATATGAAATGTGGGTGTCGAGCGATGCCCCGTCAAGTGTCGAGCGCAGCTCTGATTGTCATTCATTATGCAATCAATATTGATTGCTTCACGGCTCGCGGAAAATGTTGAAAAGTGACTTGCCAATTTTCACAACGCATCGCCACAAATGGGGTAATGTGGCGGGGCGAGGCGAGGCTGCGAAAAGAGTTTTCCTCGGATACCCTGCCATTGAAATGCCAGGAAGACCGAAAAGGGTAGTATCCACTCTCTTCTCAGTCACTCTATGACTCATATTGCTGGGTATTTCCCCGATCGACACGACTTAATATCCCAGTCACACGGCAAAGCTTTTCCTCTGACATTTTTCATGCTGTGTCGCGTACGCTGATTGATGAATGAATAAACGAATCAAGGAATGAATGAGCCAAGCGCTCCCATCCGAGTTTTTCAACCGTAAAAATATGTCAAGTGGACAGGCGGTGGAAGTTAACGCTCCAAGGAAGATCCGGGCTGCGAAATAAATGACTCTTCGATTCGGGTTTCCTAATCAAATCACATGTGGTCCGAGAGCCGCAAACAAAACTAATTTCCCAAACAAGTGACAAAGAAAAGCGGAATTCATTTTATTTTTTACACACATTTCCCAGCCGCAGCTGCGACCTGTCACCAGCTGAGAAAATCCCAGGGAGGTCCGGAAAACATAAATCAAACTTAAAGGACCTCGAGGGGCGAGCGTCGGTGTGAGTTAGTGATTTTTATCATGCCAACTGATCCAGAGATACATTAATGCTTACTTTTCTTGGGTGTGGTTGGTACTCTTCTATAAAGCTTACAATTTAAAGCATTTCGTAGGTATTAAGGAGTACTCTCCAAATTGTATAATTTTTGCTCGCTGCAGGGAATATCTGAAGGCATCAACTCAAAATGCATTTGGGAATAACAAGCCCATAGTTAGGGGTCATTTTGACAGTTGACAAGACACCGCTACATAGCACAACTCCAGACCGCAGCCATCTATGCCGGACAGCAACTTGATCTCGGACATGCGTTCAATCCCGGGGGGGCTCACGCCTAATTGAATTAAGGCCGGCCTTTGGGGGTGGCACAAATGAGAGAACCACACTGTTAACTGTTAGCGAAATATGCTCCTTCGTTTATTTTATATTCCTGTCTACCTGTTATTCCACCTTCTTACATGTTACATAAATAAAATTGTTTATGCACTTAATGTGATGCACTCTCCTTTGGTTTAAGCCGCGGCGGTTGCTAATGTCGGAAGTCAGAACTTGGGAGAGACTAAGACGCTTACTTATTTTGCTGGAAAAGTTCAGCTGAAGCCTGGATTTTTCTTACTGCAATATCTGTTCCGATTCTCCTTAATACTGTCTCACTCCTTATCACTGCACTTTAGCACAGAAGTAACAAATTATTTAATATTTATTTTATTAAGGAAAATTAACTTGGAAATAGCTTAAAACTGGTACTTATTTATTTAAAGCTTCGACTTAAACTTGTATGTAACTGCAACACGATTTTTCCAGTTTAAACTAATTTAAATGTAGTTTTTTTTTAAGTGTTTCTGGTCACTTTTCCATGGCGTTCCGTCTGTCATGTCTGCGTGTCCGTTGAGTGCATTAATACGCTTGCATAATACTTTAATGTCAGCCCCCTTGTCCCACGCCCTTTGTCAGCTGACAAACGGAAAAGCTGCTGCTGCTGCTGCTACTGCTGCTGCTGATGATGATTCTAGCTGGCAGAGCTGGGAAAACTTTTGCCTGACTACAGGAAGTGCAAGAAAATTAAGAAAATACTCATCGTCCCTGCCATCCTCGTCTGCCCTTGCTGGGCAGTGGCCATGCAGTGCTATTTACGACAGTGAGCGGTGAAATTATACGCCCGGCCAGCACTTGGCCAAAGTAAAAGTCAACATCAAGAGCGGATCTAAGCCAAAGGCAGCAAAAGAAATGCCAAGTGTTGTAAAATGGCAACATGGATTGCTGAGCAATTGGCCTCCCAGTGTGCGTGGGTGTGTGTGTGGAAGCCGTGGCCCAAAAAAGTTTGGTCCACACACAAATGGCCAAATGCAAACTTTACCACGAGCAGCGAAGCGATCCAGAAGAGTTCTTGAGATATGAGCACAATTAAAACTTGCCGCAAAGGACCAGTTGGCGTTGGCGTTGTCGGGGTCCTGGGATATCTCAAAGTGCCAGCTTTGAATGATAATCTGCACCAGCAAATGGGGGAATTGCCGGAATTTGGACGGAAGGAGGGACCAAAATTTAAGATGGCTGAGCCACAGGATCGATGGCGGTCTAAGCATTAATGATGTAACAAAAAATTAAAAGTATAATTTCCTTTCGTTTCTAATTAAACATTTATCTATATTATTAAAACTGTTTTCAATATTTACTATAAATTGACACAAAATAAATATATATTATCTCAAAAATGTCTTCTTCTTAAGCCACCAAAAAAGGCATCATTCCTTATTCTACCAAATCCACTTCACTACATCGATGGCCAAAATATATCTCCTAATGGGCCTTTTCACAAGTGCCATTCAGAGCTCCGGTACTTTTCTATTCCGCAAAGTTTATACCCATTTCAAAGCCAACTCATGCTCTGCGGCCAAATCAAAACTTTTGAAAAGGGGACCGTCGGCGAACAAAAAGAACTGACGAAATCATGGCCATAAACAGAATCAATGAGCAGTAAAGCGGCAATAGATTTGAGTTATGGTTATTAATAATGCTCTGTGTGAGCCGCCCCAGGGCAAAGGATCTCGGAGATAACCTCGGAAGCCAGGCAGGACACGGTACATGCAGCAATGCAGACTTGTCTGGGTCCGAGAACACAATATAATATGGCGAGATGGTGGGATGACTGGAAATGGGGACGGGGACTGGGTTTGTGTTGGCCGGTCAAACAACAACAGGCAATGAACAAGAGTTAAGCCGGCTGCCTGGCATCCTTCACAAAACATTGCATCGTGTGAATCCAATATAGGAGCGGATCCCTCTCCACATCCATCTCGGCTGCCGGAAATGCCTTTTGTCTGGCTTCATAATATTTTGCTCGTTACTTTTTAATATGACTCACCAACAACATCCGTGCGAGCAGAGCAGCATCAGCAGACGGGGGCAGACATCGGTGGTTGGATGCCGGGCAGGACACCACACAGTCGGACATATTATCCGCTCTAAGCGAGACAATGCTAAAATCTATCTGGGAGTGAAAATTTTATTACCGCTTTCCGAGTAGGAAGGCAGGAGGCAAGGACAGAGACCGTAATCAGTGCATATCCTTGTCAGGGCGTCAGAGGATTACTCATAAAATTGCGATATCTTTTGTCACCTTTTCGGGGTTGAACCTCAAGTGTGCTTCGGTGGGATTCCCCCTCTTGACCGACCAACACAAAGCTCATCCATTAGCGTTTATTGCTTATGATAAGCTGCTCCCAGCATCCCCCGAAATCGTTCATAAATTCCCTCTTGAACCCAAAGCCAAAGTTTTGCATCTGACTTTAACGGAGGATTGAGGCCCCCCCTCAAGTCTCCCCGCAAAACAATTGCATGTATATTTACGCTTACTCAACAGAAGCAGAAAGAAGTCTGGAATATCGCCTCGGAATCAGCATAAATATTATTACAAAATGCTTGACCGCACTTGAAAGTACAGAGTCAACAGGGCCACATTTGCTGAGCTCGCACAGCACTGTTTATTCATCGTCGACGTCTCCTTGTTATTTCTTTCACTCCTCCGCCTCAGATGTGACCAAGCCTCAATCACACCTGGCGCTCGGATGTGTCATGCTTCAGTAAATATATTAACAAAGAGGGAATCGTTTGACATTTACATATAGTTTATTGAAAAATTGTAATCGAAACACCTGGGATTTGACGTATATTAAAATAAAAGGACTTTTTCAAGGGATCGTACAACAGTCAAGCTATAAAATATCAAAGAAACTTTTAAGAAACCAGAAAAGGACTATTTAAATAATATAATAGAATTTCCTTAAATAAATAGTTTAGTTTCCATAGCAATTTAATTTATTTCATTTTATTTCAATTAATCCTGTCATCAGAAGTCTTTCCTTATTCATAGTAAAACCCTAACTTCTCGCACTAGATTCCAGCTAAAAGTCATGCTTCCCATAAGTTACCTCTTTCGCTGCGTAATTTGAGCTCTCAACGTCCTTTGATGTTGTCCTGCCACCACCGCAGCTCAGGGGCATTTCCGCTTTTGACGCCGCCATTACTGTCGCCATTTGGCGTTTGACTAAAAAAAAACGACGAGCGGGCGAGGCTTCATAAACTGGCCCGCAGTCCTCCCTGTGACGTCCCCATGTAAATAAATATAAATATGAAGCCCTGCTCTCCTAGCTCTATATATATAACACATTTTTTTCGCAACGCTTTATGCATGCAGCAGAGGGAAACATTTTATATTGCACACATATATTTTTCATAAACCGGCAAATTTAGGTCACCACCACGGGGTATATATCCGTAAAGATGGCAGCCCAGCGCCCAGGACAGCGTCGTCTGCTATTAAACGCTAATGCTGATGCCCCCGCCGGCGATTCCCCAGCGGTCAACGAACGGACGACGTCAAAGCGTCGTCAAAAATGAATATGCGCATAGGATGCGGCGGAAATATTAAGCATACGCCGCGTGTGCCAGCGAGCGAATGTTCGCCGTGTTTATGCCGCATAGCGAAAATTACAAAAACGGTGGCTACGATGGCAGCAAAGCAGGCTAGTTGATCCTGGAGGATGTTCTGGGAAAGAATATCTTTTGGTATTATAGAAAAAATAACTCGTTAAAATCTCCAAAACAAATGATTTGCTTACAGTGATGATTATTAATTTGCAAAGATGGTAAAATTAAAATATGACCCTAAAATAGTATTAAATAATACTTTACAGTAAATGTATTAGTTAGAGAAATTGTTTCCTGGAATCTTAGGGCCAGCACACATGAGGTCCTTCGCGTACTCGTTGCATATCGCCGGGGGTCTCTAAGGTTTCCCAAGTATGATTGCGTGCCTAAGCGCCATCTTACGGTTGATAGCTTCATTATAGTGCCGTGTTGCAGTTGCCGCTGCCGTTGATGTTGCATATTTGCCCCTTCAGCTGCTTGGGTGGAAGTGCACAGAAAAAAATGAATTAATTTGGGGAATTTTAAAGAACAATTAAGCTAACAATAGCCCTAATTTATATATTTGAATTCCCACAAAGTCTCGTGTAATAAATCTTATAAGAAGAACTTATTGAAATCTCAGCAAAACTATTTTCTTGAGTGTACCTTCTTAGCTTGTTGTTTTTGCTGCATGTTGCAAGTGCTGATTATGGCCACAAGGAAGGAGAGAATCTTGGACGGCTTGGCTGCAGTCTGCTCGTTTGCGTTTTTCTAATTTTAGTTAAAGTGTTTTGCTGCTCCGCTTGGCGCCTCCTTGCCTTAATTTTTAAATTGCCACGCGGAGTCCTGGCCTGGCCTCCTTTCGGCTGTTAGCGCGCCGAGTGAAAGTTGCCATTTGCCGTTTGTGCCCCGCACTCGAGTGTTATGGGGCTGCTTAAGATTTCGAAATTATGATTGGTGCGGGACGAACCGAAGCTCCTTTGCAGCTAAAAGTGTGTGCAATTAGGGTTGAATAGGGAATGAAATAAAATAGTTTCTTCAAGGCTTCAAACAAAAAACTATTGGATTATTTTTGTTGAAGCTGCCACATCGGAAGTTTAAAGATTTTTCCGTTTCCTGTATCTCTGACCACTTGATTCATTCAAAACCAAATAAATCCATTAACCGCTTGGAGGCTGGCATTGGGGGAAAGTATCTCCGGCGGCTCCACCTCTTCCTGGTTTAGTAAATAAAACAAAAAGAGTTAGGATCCACTTGGCCAGACACTCCCATGCGCATAAATTTCAATAGCAAATCCATAGATGGCCATGGGACTAGGACTGGCGGTCGACTCCTCTACACCTCTTTCTCTCTCTGGCTGGCAGCGGAAATTGTTGAGATTTATGGCGACTGGGTTGCAAAAGGCTGCGCCATATTTATTTGAAAATAAGTTGCATCCCAGCGTGCCAGCCTGCTTTGCGAGGACCTGCCTACAGAAGCATCCCAGCCCGGGCTAAAAACCCCAAAAGGATATTACATATCCTGTTCCTAGTCGTGTAAATGCCATTATAGATTGAATATTTGCTCGGGGTCGGGTGTTGCGATTGCCTTGCCGCCATTTGATTTACGTTCTCCTTGCATCCGCATCCATTTTGTTGTCCTTAGCATCCCAAGTAGCCTAGTTTAAGGCGCTTTTTAGTTAATCATCCTTGGTTTCCTAGATGAGAATCATTTGCTGTGGGATATAGTGTTTCATTTTGGTTTTTAGAATATAATATGTTCCAAGTTAGGAATGAATTATTTAGAATGTGTAATTAATATTCATAGGAATATTCTACAATTGTTTTTATTTCCCAAAATCTGTCTTAGATCATGAGATATTATTCTTCTTCTTGTGATTCCTAAATATTATTTAATCCTCTGAAGTACACCAGTTAAGGACTATCCCCAAGTAACCAATGACCCAAAGTAACTGATTCCATTCATTGCCCTAGAGCTCCTGGCCTTGGTCTTGATCCCGTGTCCTCTCCCCAGGACTTCCGCTTTCCATTCCCACTGAGTTATGTATTGGATTGCAAAATATGAGGCTATTAGAGGCTTTGAGTCCGCTCTTCATACGTGCAGGCTGCGCTTTTTCACACACCAGCCACCACCTTCCCCCCATTCCCGGCAGGACACGTTCTGCGCCCAGACAAGAGCATCATCATTATTATTATCCAGCAGCTCATGACTGTGGCCATTACCAGGAGAGGGGGAGGCAGTGGAGCCAAGCAGCTGGCAGTGAAAGCGAAAGGCTTTTTGGTGCTGCTCCTGGTCCTGATCTGGAGCTGCTGCTGCTCCTCCTCCGATTCCGTCTCAAGTGACTATTCACAGCTGAAGATTTATTGAATGTGCGCGATGCTGGCAGTCTGCCGTTCCCATCGCCCATCGCCAACGCTGGTGTCTGCGACTGAAAGTTGGCTCTGTCTGCTCTTTGGCATTGGTATTGAGTGTTTATTTATTTTCAAGCATCATAAAAAATACACAGGCACATACACAGAGTCAGACAGAGAACCAGGACCAGAAAAGGACCACAAAAGAGCCCTAAGAGTCCTGAGTGCTGAGGAGTTCCCACTTGTGGTTTCGCTAGCAAAAGTACAATTTTGGGAATCGAATTATGATAAATAGTATTTGTTACTTGCAGTTTTGTGCTACAACTAATATTGGTAGTATTGTAAAAAGGAAATCATATTGTTTATATTATTAAAATATTATATTTATTATTATATTTTTTAGAGTTCCTAAGACAAATGTAAAATATTATTTATATTTATTGATATTTTTGTCTTATAAACAATTTCTTTAATTTACTATTTTACTAGCGACTGTGTAACTCAGAATGTTCAAATCGGCAGACAAGACGCAAGGACATTCAATAATTTTGTTCGCATTCGAGTGGCAGAAACAGCTGCAATTTTTACGCCATTTTATGCTGCCAAACCAAAGTGTAATTTGTGGCCAGGGAACTTTGTCTATTGCCTCGGTGTGGAGGAGCTCTCGTCCTACCAAATGGCGTCCTGCGAAGAGGTTGTTGTCGCTGTTAAATGAAGCATTCGCTGGCGGAGTTGAAGATGTTTGCAATTTTTATTTCATTTGCCGGTCAATGAACATTGGAAATGTGTTAAGTGCCGCCCCTCCATCGCCTTCGCCCAAGTTCCACTTGTCTTTAATTGTCTACAAGTTGTCGGGAATGGCTTTTAATGAAGTGTTAAACGATACTCCGGCTTTGGTGGCCGCTGCCTTATTATTTGGCACGGCCTGAAATATTAATTTCACTTCGGCCAGCTGACACTTTCTCAGGACGATGTGAATAATTCCCTAGCGCTTCTTCAAGTGCTGACAGGGCTAATTACCATCGATGATGATGCTGTGTGAGGAAATTGAGCAAACAGGCACCTAAGCCGCTTAAAGAGTGAATGGTTACGGGCTTGAACACTGGCAATTTATGGCTTAGATGGATGATTAATTGTGAGCAACTTATGACTTTGATGTATGATAATAATCACGCTTGGTTTGCCAATGTATCCGGAAGTCGACGGTGCTTTTGGAGATTAAATTATGTTGGCTATGATTTTATAGTGTAACGAAGGGGCTTAAATAGGAACTCAGAAGTAATGTTTGTCTTTATTTAATTAGGTTATCTTATGAGGAGGACTGAGAGACACTTCTTCTAGTTAGTCTTTTCTATTTACAGCTACTTTCAAAGTCTATCTGTCACATAATATGGACAATCACTAACCACGAAAGTGTCAAATAAACAGAATGAGCCGGAAGCCTGCTGCAGTGACCCTACCTAATGATCCCACACCATTCCAGGAAATTTCTTTGCCCCTACTCCATTCCTATATCACTCCTTTGCCACCCCATTTACCCCTCCAGTTGGAAATTTGCAAGCAAATCCTATTTTCGCATAAGAGGGCCCACTCAAAAGGGCATAGAGCAGACCAGGCCAAGAGGAAAATGGACGAACCACATTCGAGTGCTGCGGGCGATTCGATACTTCTCCTCCTCTCCATTTTTTTTTTCGGTGCACATACCATCGTGCACACATCAATCTCGTTCCGACTTTGCCCAGATACGAATCTTTCATTTTCGCATTTCCGTTCAAAATTTCGTGTTACTGAACTGGAACTTTAGAAAAAAGAGAGAGCCAAAAAAGGAGGAATTTTACTGCGCCCAGACAGACAGACAGACAGTGGGTGGCCGATGGCGTTGGAGTGGATTCCGCCAGCTCCATGGTGCCGCATGTTAATACTAGTCAGCCACAAAATGTGGAATCATGTTGGAGATCGAATGGGGGAAATCCCTATTAAATGAGATTAGTTAGAAATATAGGAACTTAAAATTTTTATATTTTTTATAAGCATTACTTTATACTTTATATTAATATAATTATAATTCAATAACTATTTTTTATAGATTTTTTATTATTAAATATAAATGCATTTTTGGCTTAGTTTTCATTATTTTGCTAACTGCAAGTCTTGCCCAAAGTCCTTTCATTTTACTTCTGAAGATTTTTCTTAATGATGCTTTAAGTGCTTTAAGCGACTTCTTATAAGTTTCTCATTCAATTTAATTTTTTGTAAAAAATCTGATAAAAATTTTTTAGAGTCCAATGTACCCTTTCAGGTGATGACTTTTCAGGGTATGCAAAGTGGGCATCATTCACATCGTCTGATTGCCGTGGCTGGTATCAAATTTAAATTTCTTCATTTGCCTTTCGGTCCGTGTGCAAGTTCAAGTTTTTTGTCTGTGCTCCGACTGGCTCCTGTGCCCCTTCCCTTTCCTTCCGTTGGTTTTCCCCCGAAGAGGGGAGGAAAATTCAGGTCATGTGCGACCAAAAGTAAGTGGATGCGTTCTTATCAGCGCATACAAATGTTTTATCTCGCTTGGCGCGTGTGCAGGCCAAATTGCACTGCGAATAATTCGGAAAATCCCTTCCCCTTTGCTTTTTATTTAGACTTCCTAGAAATCCCTTTACTTTACTAAACGTAACTTTCATTTTCATCGTTTTTCTTAGTGTAGTCAAAAACCAGGACGAAGACAAGGCTGGGAAGTTGCCTGCGGTTGGAATATCTCTCTTTCTCTCTCACCCTCCATCACTTCCTGTCTTTCTTTTAGTGTGTGTTTGTGAGAGAGTGTTTTGTTTTGCCAATTGTCGGAAGTGCCTGTGGGAGAGATCACACACACACACACATGTAACGCCAGTTAGACACTTTCTTTTTGCTACTCGAGCTTCCGTTTCCGCTTCCGCTCCGCTTGTCCGTCGGCCATACTTGCTTATGCATGGCATATAACCTTAAACATAATTCTGTTTGCCTTTTGTGTGTTGTGTCCTCGTGCAATTCTATTTTCTTATCTTTCTTTGCTAGCGTTTCTTTCTATCAAGCCCCCCAATTTTATCTCTTTGACTCGTGCCGAGGGTTCAGAAAATCCTTTGCTTTGTAAAATGCCAAAATCAACAGCGAATCCGAAGTCTTTTTAAAGCTCGCGCAGATCGATTGAGAATTTGGTCGCTTCGGCGCCATTTAACCCTTTGTGGGCCAACGCAATTCAAGTGTCAAAGTTTGCACTTGAAATTATAATGGTCAGAGCGCTGGCCCCGCTGGCCATAACAAAGGAATGTTGGCTAGAATTCCAGCCGATGCCCCGAACCAGAAAGCTAAAGCCCAGCTCCCAGGGGCCAAACATTCGCACGATGTCAGTCGAGTCGAGTTCTTTGAGGCATAAAAACAACAAAAAAAACTTTGAATGAAATGCATGCCCCATTGACATGTGAGTGGGCGTGACACCCAGAGAGGGGCTTTTGGCTGGGGTCTCGTCTGCATTGTCGAGGAAATGGCAAATGCATGCATGCAGCCGAACGATATGAGTCTGCTTTCCTCCAGTCCCGATCCCAATCCCGATTCCCCACCCGATCCCCTAGCAGAAGCCCCCATGATTCCCTTTCTGTGCGTTCATTGTTCGATTCAAACATTTTGGCATGTTTCAGGCAGCTGAACTAGTTTTCACTTTTGCTACAAACATTCTAGCTGGAAACAGTGGGACGGAAGCAATGAATTAGTTATTAAAATTAATAAAGGTTTGGTTTTAAAATCTATTTAACATGTGCCTCAAATGTGTGGCCAATATTAATTTATTTTAAACTGTAAAACATTTACAACTTATTAATTTTTTATGACAAGTTTAAAATAAAAAGTGGGTAAAGCCTAATGATAGAAATATTATTTTATTGTAGTACTTACTGTAAATATTTGACTATATACTCGGTGAATACTGACTTATATTGATTCCACAGTTATGTTGTCGCTCTGCAGAGGCTGCAATGTGTTAAATCCGCTATAAAAGCGGTTAACCGAGTAAACTGCAAATGCAAAATGCGGTTGGTTCACTTCGGTTCAGTGGGGCCTCTAGGCCTGGCTCGATTTGACCCTTTCCTAGTCCTAGTCCTGTTCCTGCTTCTGCTCCTGACCAGCCTTGCTCCCTAACCATTTTGAAATTCAGGCCAAAGTGTTGATGGGTATAGTTTTGACCGCATGCTGTGTTCTGTTTGCAGAGCAGAAATCATTTTTGAAATTTCTAGCTTTGTTTTCGGTGCTCAGTTGGCCAATGAATCTTGCTCACAGGGTTTATAGCAAGCACACTTAATAAAATAAAAATTGGCCTAAGAAAGTCAAAATAAATTAAAATAAATAATTACTAAGTCTTAAAGCGCACAAAAAGCAAAATGGCATCACAGGAAATTAAAGAGGAAATTAAAGAGGTTTGACTTGTGTTTACTAGGTAACATATGATAATCCAGACTCTTAGGTTTATACGGAGGATGAGACTAACGAGGCCATGTCCTTAATTCAAGAGCACAAGCTGCCCATGTCGGAACTGCACTATGCCCTCAAGTATGTTCGTATCCTGCATCAAGGACATGATCCGCAGGATTCTCATAAGGAACCGGCAGTACCAGTACCAGAAGTAGAGCCACCAGAATTCGATGGTGACTGCAAGGAGAACCTTGATCGTTTTGGTATTCGGGATATTGAATAGTTTCAGGAGTCTTAATGTTGAAGAAATGAAATAAAATAGAAATACAACATTTACCCATATATTTCTTTAATTTAAATGTACATTGTGTAAGTTCCTTAAGATCCAGGTGTCTGATTTACTTTAAAATTTAGCCCGTCCAGGTCTTTCTTTGGGAAACTTCTTTTGCCAGTCGAGTCCATTTGCATTCAACACTCTCTGAGTTCGGCTCCAGCTCCCGGACAATCCGTGTCGAGTTGGACAATTTTTAATTGTCAAACGCAGTCGCGTGACAAATGAAGGCGGAGGAGCTGCACCGGAGAAGCCTTAATGACAGCTGATAATTTATTCAGCGAGTGCAACAGCTGAGAGACGAGGCACGAATTGTTTTCCAGCAGCCATGAAATATTTACACGGGATAAAGGCAACGGGAGCCGTGTCCTGCGCGTCCTGAGATGAAATACATCCGCTTGTCATTGTCGGGACGGAGTGTCCAGATCTGCTGTAAAATGCAAATGAATTCCCGGCAATTTCCACCCTCTTCTGAGAGACTTGCATTTAATTAGGCATTAATGCGGACCCGGGACCCGAACCGGGGTGCGTTCTCGGCCCTTCTGGACTCTGCGGTTAAGTGAAAGTTGAGCTTTGGCTTAAGCCCGCCTAAGCCGCGACTAAGTTTAATGTCCCAACGCGAAATGCTCAATTTGCATTTTGCATTTCCCGCCGCCGCTTTTCTTTTTGAGGGCTTTCCCCCTCGGGCTTTCTGCGCTCTTTTGCAACCCTCGCCCGCGAATGACAAATTTATTGTTTCAAACGGATTTCGCTTCGCCCCAAATTCGATTACTGGTAATTGCCTATTGCCAACCTCCGGTTGGAGAGAGGGGCGTGGCACAAAGCCGGGCTTAATTGAATTAAAAGGCGTTGCAAAGCTCAAAAGCAGCGGGCGCCGTGTTCACTGATGAAGCATTTTAAACCTTAAACTGATTAATCGCCCGGATTCCGGTTATGGGATGAGTTCGTCGAGGCATGTGGATTACAGGGAATGATTGTGATTGGTAATGGTAATGTGAAGAAGAAGGGAGGGTGAGAGGTGACAGCGGGAAAGTACAGTGAATATGAGATACAGTAATTAAAACCTGCTCAATCGAAATCAGATTCTGATAGAGGGTTGCTTTTGAATGCGTTGTAAGGATAAAGCCTATTTATGGGTTTATAATCTTGTAAATATTAATATTCATTTTAAGATGATGATTTAATAAAAGAAAAATAATCGTTTTTCCTTTAACAAACATATGCGTTTGATTAAATTTAATATTGTTCAGCTGTATAACTTAAATTCTATGGCAATATTTACATTGTTCATTATTGAGTCCTGGCTCCTCTCTATCAGCATTAAATTGCCAACACGGATGCAATCTCGTCTGAAGTTCAAATTACGAGCCATTGTGTAAGGACCGCAGACATGTAATAACAAATACACAGGACTCAACGCTCATTTAGGCCCCAAAAAAGGGGTGGCAATTGGAAATGGGGCTCCCACTCGAGGCCAGGGGTGTGCCAAGGGGAGGTTTGATGGGTTTATTATTGGGTAAATAAATTAAAATTGTTTACCTTTCAGCAGCTATCTGCCTGCTCCCCTTTCCTACGGCCACCTCTATGTTTATTTGTTGTTTCTCTCCCAACGAGCAGAGCGAGTGTGTTTCTGTGTTGTTTTTACGTTTTTGTTTTATTATTTTTGCCCAGTTCAATTGCGGTTACGTGAGTACGCGTATGTTGCGGCAACTTTATTTGCACAAATTAATGGATAAATGTTCACGCACATGATAATGGAAGAGAACGACATGGAAATGGGAGGCCATCAGCATATGAAAATAAATAAAATTATGGCAAATTTATATCAGCGTGGCAAAATAGCATGCAAATTTTCTTTATGCTTGCGGATGAGTCTAAATATTTTGTTTAAATTAGTTTAGTAAAAGACGAAAAACAAGGAGGGTAATTAGGAAAGAGCTTTGCTTTTGAGATTTCAGTATTTGCATAGCCGAAAGCTATAATATTTTAGGATTTAATTTAAAAACTCTTTTCGGATAGGTTAGCATACATATGTGATAATATATGCAGCTCAAGGATATATCTATTTGCAAGAGCAAAAAAGGAATAATAGCAGAAGGCTTACAGTTGCGTAAACTATTCCAAAACTTGGATATCTGAGAGCTGTGAGATTTTCACAACTGCCCCGCCGCTCTGTCATTCCAATCAAAGTGAGAACTTTCCCAAGTTCGAGGCACTTTTTCCCCTCTATTGATTTTGCTTTCGAATCAAGTTTTTCGTTGAATGGTCCAGAGTGAGCTTTGATTGAAATAGTTTAGTTTGTTTTGATAGTCATGCATACGAAGTGAAATATTTTGGGGCTACTCGAAAGTTTATACTCGATTGGAAGCCAAGTTATTGTTTACCTAGCGAGGCATTTTCAGTGGTCAGTAGTAGAAGCAAACAAATTGTTTTTACTACAATTCCCTAAGAAATTTTCCTGCTTTTGGATTGTCTTTTTTCCAGGAAGTATATCGGATGCTTAGATCCCAAGATATGGCTACTACCAGGCAATCGCATTTGAAACTTTTTTCTCAAAATTGACAGCTTTGCGCTTAAGTATCCGTATCCCATTTCCATTGCTTGTCTCTTAACTTAAAGTTTTCTTTGCCCAAGTAAACTTCAGCAATAGCGAAACCAAACCGCAGTCATTATCCTAACAGTGATGGGAAAGGTACAAGGATATTACTATAACTGAATTTCTTTCAGGGTTCTAAGTTAAAATATGATATAGAAAATATTGAAATTATTATTATAAAGTTATAAATTTTAATATATTAATTTCTAATTGAAATTAAGCCAAATTTACTGTACCTGCTTGAAGTAACAAAGTACCCAACCTCTTGCCATCTCTGCAGGGCAAGTGCCATAAATGTCAATAGACCAGAAACCATTATGCATAATAATACCCCAACTCCAAGTTGGTAGCGCGCTGCAGCATAAGCAGTAGCAGCAGCAGCCGCAGCTGCAGCTCAGGGGAGTCCCCGCCTTGGCGACTTGCAACTGGCAACTTGCAACCTTTGTCCTACGTCAGCATTGTTCGGCTTCCCTTCCCCCTCTCGACTTCTGTTCGCATGCTAAACAATATTTCTCCATTACGAGACAATGGGAAGAGTCGCCTGTCCCCGACAAGTAGCACCTTTTACTTGTGGCATCAGTTAAAAGTTTTGCTTTTTATGTTAGCGCGTTGCAGTGGCAACTTCCCCCTGCCGCGCCCCTGCAACTATCTCAAGTCGTTGCGCCAACTTTTGTTGCCTACTTTTGTGGGTCTTCTTCATGACTCGTTGCTCGCTGCTCTCTCCATGTGGCAAGTTTTTTGCTTTCGCTTATTGTCCGGCGTGGAAGGCAAAAAGTTTAGGTTTTGTTGCTAAATTGAATGCGACTTGCGTTTGCTTTACCGCCTGCCCTGCATCCCCGTGTCCGACGTCGTGTTGACGTCCTGCTAAAAGTCCTTGAAGGTGCAAATTGTAAAACAAACAAAGGAACAAGACCTTTCCAGCTGCCTCCGCCAGAGATGCCGCAGCCAAGTTGACAGATAAAGTGCTGACAACGGATCGGGGTCTTTAAGAGGATTCGATTCGCTTGAAAAATACGTAATTTAAATATCATAAGCAGGACATTCAATAGATCCAACTGATTATCTTACAAATATACTCCCAATTCGAACGAGTCCTTTATAATTTATCCAATTATTTTAAAGTGACATTTGGCCCCAATCCATCAGGCGGCAACAAAACCATTCTGATCACTTCGGTTTTGAGTTGTCATAGCATTTTAGTTGCCAATTACGCGGCTCGAACCGTATAAATCGCAGTCATTACATTTAACGGCTTAATTCCGACACAGCCATAAACCAACAATAATGACCGGGACACAGGCGGCGAAAAACATATAGGACGACCACTAGAATCGTTTGGCATCTAAAAAGCTGCGGCCGAGTCCGTTGCACTATCATGGAATATTTATTCAATTTAAATTTACCAATTAACTTGACTGGGGCACACACACACACACCGCACCACACTGAGTTGACAGCAAACAGTCCAAGTGGGAGAAAAAAAGTGGCCCTAAATGCTGGCAGCGTTTAGAGCGCCGCTTTTGAATAATAAATGCATAATTCGTAGATGGAAAAGCGCGTGCCATAAATATTGCATGATAAATTATAGAAAAGCTATTAGGACAACAAACGACACGGCCAGGCCGGGCAGGACTAGGCAGGACTACCCGGGACTAGGCTCCATTGTGTGCTGCGTGGAAAAATAGGCGACCATTAAGTGAGGCGCGGGCAAAGTCCTTCTGCGTTTGACATTTTTCAAATGAGGTTAGCCGGCCCTCCTGCCTCGCCTGTTGTTCGCCTGCTTATTTATGTAAATTTGCGTAAATTACTATGAAAATATTTACGGTAAATAGAGCATTTGAAATTTTTATAATTTAAATGGGCAAACGCAGGCTTGCCTTTCACAGTCTGGGAAATACAATGTGTGGAAATTTTCTTTGGCTGCCGCCAGCTGTGCACGTAGCGAGTTTCCAAAAGAAACTTGCCCGGGCCACAACTTTTGCATCTAACACGATATGCAAACTGCCTGGGAAGGGGAAAGGGAAGTTGGGTGAAGGCAGCGGATAAGGAAGTACAGGAAGCGGAAGCTAAGCAAACGAGTGAAGCCCGAAATGCCATTGACGAGAGAACATTTAAAAAAGTTGAGCGAAGTACACCGGAGTGGGGTGAATACTCTTTCTATTTTGGGTTACTTACCATAAAGTGGAAAGACTCTTGACTATAGGGAAGCAAGGATAAGTTGGGAAAATTATTATTAAATATACTGTTAAGTCCTATTGAAGATCAGCTTGTTAATAAATAGACTTCTAGACTGGAATCATTGCTCGTTAAGATTGCATGTTCCACGTTGATAGTTTCCTCTTAAAATTGTTTTTAATAACATCCTTTTGGCAACAAACTCAACCTCTATTCGCCATGACCCCTTCGAACCGATGAGAGTTTAGTATTTGTACACTCCAACCGAAATCAAATGCAAATGCTCGACATGTGTGCCTGGGTTGGAAATGGTCTTGTGTTTCCCCTGGTGCTGGCGTATCAGTTAAATTAAATATTCTTGTCAACTGCAGTCAGCAGCCTCAGCGAGTCAGGCAGGCGGAGAAGAAATGTTGCCTCAACAATTTCAAATATTTGCACCGCACTTTATAGATTTTAGGCTTTTAAATAATAAAATACAGAGTAGCAGAGCGGGGAAGTGGGCTGGAGTGTGCTGGCAGGACGAGAGAATGTTTCCTGCTTTGCAGCAGAGTGTCTTCGGGTTTTTCATGTTTCTTTTTGGTGAGGAAAAGCGAATGCTAAAAGTGCTCTCCAGTTTCATATACGTAGAGTACAGAGGAGGAGGTGGAGCTGTGTAAATGTATGTCGGTGCTCTATAAAACATTTGCTCTTCAAGTACGTACTTAAATTGCATTCAAGCTGAGCAGTCTCTGGGTAAGTAATGTACAAAGATCTCAGTCTGCTGGCTGAGTTGTTAAATAACTTGGCCGAAACGTGTGAACGAGTGTCTAAATATGTGTCGACTTTGCCAGAGACAAGACGTCCAAAGGGAATGTTCAGGCCAAGTATTGGCTTAGAGAAAAAAACATCCATATGTTATTAGCCACTGATCAATATCTACGCCCATTAATTTCCCAGCTTATGATATATACAGGTCATAAAAATTATATTTATATTCCGGCAAACGTATTTGTATAAATCACGTTATAATGACATTAACATAACACAAGGCAGTCAGGCAATGCTTCCCCTCGGCATGTGGCCCTTTCATTAACGAAACAAGATGATTTGATAGGCCAGAAGGGCAATTAACCGATCCCCAGGCCCGACCCAGCCAACTGCATTACATTAGACAGCCTTAAAACCAGACGGACATTAAGCGATAAAAACTGATGCGGCCATTAAAAAAATTGGCAGCCCTGTAAGACGGCGCATGTTTATTTAATTAACGGAAAGCGCCTACGGAAATAAAACTAAATGCCCTGCTTACATTAAAATTAACCAAGCAAGAGGATGATAAAAATAAGCATAGAATTATTTCGGGCGACAAACCCTTTCAGCTGCCATGGCAATGAAATATGTGCCGGTTTGGGCCAAGTCACAATTAGCTTTTTTTGGGTTCAATACGAGAGAACAAAGGCGAATTGTTCGCCAAAGGGCCTGAAGGGAGGCCAAAGGTCTCCAAGGGAGGGAGCTACAACAATTTCTCGCATTACTTCCGCTAAATTAATACCGACTGCGGCCGGACAGCCCCGGACTGGCGCCAAGTTGACCAGAGTGGAACCGAAAAAACAACAGAACAATTTCTCCAAATAGGAGGACAGTGGAATATAGCCTCAGGAATTATGTGGTTTTCTGAAAAAATGCTACCAATTAAGCATAAGGCTTAGTTTTTCTAAAATATTTTAAACCAACTTTAATCCCATGAAGTTTACCCATAAACAAAAGCCGCAGCTTTGCCACAACGTAAATGGTAAATATTAACCCAATTTATTTAGTGCTAATGAGCGTTTACACATTTATACAAATATTGCCCAACCATAACCACAATTGATTTTAATATCGAGACAATTAGGGAGAAATTGAATATGATTACATATTCCACTGTGCGCCACATCCGCGTGTCGCGCTGTCCAAGTACTTTACTTAAATTTCTCTCTTGGTTTATGCGGCGTCGGTCGTGTTGCGTGAGTCCCGCCCCCTGCTCCCTGCACCCTGCCCCTGTGCAAGTGTCGTCGAATTAAAATTCATGGCGGCGCATTTAACTCGCCGCTGCCACTGGCCAAAAGAAGCAGGCCAAAATGCTGAAAATGTATAAGGAAACGCGCCCAAAAACACAACTCTCTCTCTTTCTGGCTGGCTGGCTTGGTGCGAGTCCAGAGTCCAGGGTTCAGAGTCCCGAGTCCACAGTTGGGCTTGCACATAATTTCTGTTATTTATGGCCACCATAAAGAATGAGGTCAGATGCGACGTCAATTCCTGGGCGGCGGCGACTTTGCCTTAATTAAAGTCGTTAAATCGCATCGTCCTGTGGTGGACTGAGCTGAGTCTGAGGTGAGATGGTCTGCGGGGCTGCCAAGGTGAGTTTCAAATCAAATTAATGAGCAGCCAGCCAGGTGGGCAATGGGTCATCAGCTCATAGATTTAAATGGCCAAGGAGCTGGGTCGAAGTTGCCGGCGAAGCCATAAAGAAAACCGTCTGGACAGGACCGTTAAAAGGAGGTAAAAATGAGCCGACTTAAGGATGCACTCTTAGAGCTTTGTCAAGTAATAAAGAATGTTTAATACTCTTTATATCTTGATATATTTAAAAAGTTAATTAGTTCAATTTTAAATAATTTAAAAAATTATAATTGATCAGGTATATATTAGTATTTCAACTTTAAAATTGTTTATCCTTCACGTCTTAATCCCAAACTTTCCTCAGCTTTTAAACCTCTTCAAAGTTCCAGGAGTCATTTTCACGTACCTTTGGCCCAACTAGAGCCTCGGCCCAAATACACATTCCGGCGGCGTTAATCGGCTTATAAACAATTACTTAACATTATAACACAATTTGCAGCTCGGGTTCTGCACAATTGCAGGCGGGTCAAAGGTTAAGCGACTGCAGCGATTAAAAGGGGGAATCAGGGGTCGGGGGTCAAAAGCCAGGCCAAGTAATGAGCGAGAGGGCCGAGAACAGTTCAAATAATATCAATTAACTGCAACTTTACGTGCTTCGGCTAATTATCTCGCTTAATAAAGCGCCTAATGAGTGGAAACAGCTGCCAACGCCCAGTGCACGGGCGGGAAAGAAATGGCCAAAACGGCGGCAGGATGCGAGACAAAAAGGTAGGGCGTTCGGGATTTCATTATTCTTTACTCACTTCTCAGTTCGCACTTCGCACTTTGGCGCTCAGTTTTTTCCACCGTCTCGTCGTCCGTCGTCGTAAAAAATAATTATGCTAAAATTGCTTGGCGGTTTATGAATTTTAATTGTTATGTCTGCCCGGGAATCCCCCGTTTTCGCCGAAGGTAAGGGCGTGGCTTAAATGTTCGGCCTGGCCTTTAAGATCTTTCATTTTCTTTGTATTTTTTGGGTGCAGAGCAGAGAATTTGCACACATTTTAAACAGGACAGGGGCGGGGTAATTCAAAAGGGGGTTACTGGGGCCAAAGTTCACGGCTTTTAGCATACATATGTGTGTGTCTGTGACGTTTGAGCTCATTAAGAAAATTCGTGCGGTCGCTTTGGCAACTATTTCAGCCTTAGAGCGCATGAACCCAGCGGGAAGCCGCCCAGGGGCGTGGTTTTAAATTATTTTCCAGGGACACAACTAATTAGAAAATATTTTTCTACACCAATTATTTGCTAAGAAATTTTAATAAATTATATTTAATATTTAAATTTTATTGTAACACAATTAATATGCATCCCTCTTGTGATTTCTCCTCGTTCTCATTACCGAAGGCCCCTCGCCCGCATTTCCAAAGTGTTTTTTTAAGCCAAACAAAACGCATGTGAACTTTGCATAATTATGCACAAAATATACAAAGTGCGCACACACTCCCCGAGTGTGTGTGGGTGTGTACATTTGAATGTGTATTTATTCCATAGAAATATTTGCGAGAGAGAAATGTTTTTGCTTGGAAGGAATCCTTTGAGTTTCCTCAGGTCAAGCATTTAATAATTGCAGCAAACACTCAAGGTAATTTATTTAATTTGTGATAAGTTAATTCCGGCTAGAGAACTGAATGTTATTTGCACAAATTTCTAATCAGTCTCTATAACATTATGACTAATATTTAAATGGTACTTTAAAGTATTTCTATTATTCCTTTGAATTATTAATAACTTGTTTCTCTGTAATTTAACATTTTTTATCAAGAAATATGCTCCAACCCTTGTAATTGTTAGCTCTTTGCCTTTTGATACCAAAACCCTTTAGCTATCTCTTTTGGCAATTACACAGTGCAACACGATTTCTGTATCTGGAATGAGACAAACCTTTTCTTATAGATTTTTGGACGCTGAATCCGAATCTGTAATCAGAATTTGTCTATCACGTAACATTTTTGCAAAAAAACGCACTCAAAGTTGCCAAAAACGCTGTTTTTGCCCAACTTTACAGTAATATAGCTCGGTTTCAAGATGTGCTAGAAACTTCGTTCTTATCGCAAAATATAGCTAAATACTTCTATAATGATGACCAAGTGGTCATTCGCCGGATACATTTTTAATTGATGAATGATATGCAATTGAATAAGGCGCGCGCGCGCCCCATATTGCTGCGGTAACATCCTGGACAAGGCGCGCGCGCGCGCGTTATTCAATTGCATATCATTTGTCTATTAGAAATGTATCCGATGAATGATCACTTGGTCATCCTTATAGAAGTATTTAGCTATATTTTGCGATAAGAACGAAGTTTCTAGCACATCTTGAAACCGAGCTATATTACTGTAAAGTTGGGCAAAAACAGCGTTTTTGGCAACTTTGAGTGCGTTTTTTGCAAAAATGTTACGTGATAGACAAATTCTGATTACAGATTCGGATTTAGCGTCCAAAAATCTATAAGAAAAGGTTTGTCTCATTCCAGATACAGACAAAAAGTGGAATTTTGTCGCACTGTGTTATTAGCCCATCCAAGTTTTTTGGGACCACTCACAGCCTTAACCTCATTTTCAGCTTCTTTGACAGGTGATGCCGACTTGGTTTGCTTTTCGTGCATTCTTTCTGCCAGCAAATTGTTCTTTTACTTTGGTCCTGGTCTGGTTCGGGATGCACTTGCTGCGGGGGGATAACGAGAAAAACTCGTATGACAAATAGCCTGCGGCTTTATACACAACGTTGAGAAGCTGTCATTGTCTAGATTCATGTTGCTTTTTCTTCAGCTGCTTTTTGTTCGCCTCTTTCCCTTTCATATGTTGTTTTTTCCAATGTTGCCTGCAGTTTTTCTTTCCCGAGTCCCCACTCCCACCATTTCCCCCCGTGTGTTTTTCTTATACCGTGTTGCTTTTCTTTTTGTTTTTCCCCAACTACTACTTGCTGTTGCTTCAGCCCGGGTTTGTTGTGGTTTGGGTCTTCGTTCCCCGCTTCCCCGTTCGTCCTGTGGTTAGTGCATCCACCTCCATCTCTCGCTCAAGGACACGCAGCTGCAGCTGGGGAAGGACTCGCTCCGAGTGCCATTAAAATGCACCCAAGGCTGTTGATTGGTAAAGGAAAAATGTAACATGTGGCTTACCCAAACTTTTACTGGGCCAACGAGTGCGGGTTTTGCAGGAATTGAAGAGGGGAAACCCATATTGTTTTAAAGACCTGACACCTTTGGCATCGCTTTCCTGCTAAATGAACAAGCCAGCAATCTATTGTGGTTAAGTGGTCTCGGTTGATGTTGCAGGCTCTGATAAATTTCAAGGATAACAGATAGGATGCAGAGAAAACTAGAAATGCAATTGGAAAGAGAAATAATTAAAATATTAATTTGTTTATTAAATATCCTTGTCAAAATCATCGAAAGATCAGTCTTCCTAAGGCTGAAAAATAATATAAATTAAAATAACATTTTTTTTACCACAAGCTAGAATCTTGACAGCCTAAAAACTACAAAGACTGTTTCAACCTGTTTAATATTTAATGGCTACATATTGAGTGGCATAATAAATTTTGTAAATCAATTAAATGCCTTCACCTATATTTTAAAGACATCAAAACTCGTCCAAAGTTGCTGACCTTTGCCTGCTTAGATAGGCAACAAGAACTGTTTCCACTTTCTAGCTGGAGGCTAGGCTTTGAGATTTGATGAAACCGCCTGTCAATGGCAGGCATACAAATAACATTAATTTGCAACAAGAGGGCAAAACAACTCGGCCAATATCCAGCCACGCCCCTAAAATGCGGCAGACAAGGACGAGCGAGGAAACGAACAAGCATCAAGGATGACGATGACGCATTGCGTATGCATCTGTCATGTGTATGACAGCCTCGCGTTTAAATAAATTCAGCAGAGTTGGCCAGCATTTAAGAAATGCCTACCAAATGCAGCGGATGGTAAATCGGGATGCAGGGATCCAGGCAACCAGGCATCCAGGCAGCCAGGCAGCCTGTCAGCCAAATATATCCAAGTCACTGACGACAGAGCCAGGCCAGAGTTTGGGCCAGTTGGCCAGCAAATGACAGCGTTGATGGACAGTTTTGTGCAATTGCATTGCATATGGTTAGGCGCTGTGCCAGTGACAGCCGCCCAGAGGCGGACTCATCATCGTCATCATCAGCAGCGGCGCTCTCAGTTCCGGAGGAGGGTGCAAAATCCGCTACAAAATTATATGCAAATGCAGCTAACCAAAGGGAGGAAAAACTCTGGGCTGCAATTAAAAGCTAAATGCACTGGACGATAGCGTCAAGTTAGTGCGCAGCCAGCCATTAACCCACTGAAGGAATGCATGGGAACATCATATACGAAAATGGGATATAGGATCAAGTCTAGGTTTAGATTCATAGAATTCATATCAAAAATTATACAAAGTCCAGACCAATTCTCATTCGTTTGCTCAAAGATCATGTTTGGTATTTTCACTTCCCTTAGCAATTTGTCTTAAGTGCTCTCCAGTGCAATGGCCAAAAACTGCTACCATTTTCTCCAGATTTCATTATTGGCTTACTCCCAGGACACTCAGCAGTAATGGGTTAATTAGCTCCGCTGCAGGATGCAACGCAACGGCAAAAACCGCGAGATATCAGACCAATTTAGTGTTATTGCAGTCGCATAACTCCAGAGATTGCCCACAGGACGCTGGGCAACCAAGGAGGATGGACGGGTGGACGAGGGGGCCGCAGGAGCCAGAGCTCAGCGCTGGGACGCAGGACTCAAACAAAAGGCAAATGCGACAACGGCAACTGCACAATTAGCACTCGGAAACAACTCAGCCGGGCGGGCAAAGAAGTTGGGGGAAATAATATTGTCGACGCAACGGAAATGTAACTGGGAATTATTTAATTTGCAAACTACAATGCCCAGAGCAATCCTGCGAGCAGGACTCCATTGTTTTATGGCATTGTTTGAGGAGGCGGAGGACTCCTTCTTCGGATTGCCATAGTCTATGCAACATAATTGTTATGATAACTGCTGCTCTCCACGGCTGCATCTGGGGAGTAACTTAAGTAAATGTCAGTGCTTCAGCTTCACTTCACCTCTCCGCTGCATGTGCAGGGCCAAAAGCCGCATATACATTCACGATTCCCAGTTTGCAATCAGACATCTCAAAGGCCGTAAATCGAGACGATGTCCTCTCTCTCTCTCTACTGCCCCACCTGAAGGCATTTATCAGATGCAGACAGCAACCGTCGAGAAGACACAAAAAAAATGGCATTGACTTTGCCAAAAAACGAAACCGAGCGAAAGCCAAAAACCAAAAACAAGAAAAGAAAACCCCAATTCAGTGCTCAGTCAGGTGGGCTTTTGTTTTGTCTGCCGCCGTCTCGGCTTGACATTTTTCGGAAAACCCCAATGACAAGTTAATGAAAGTCTGCAAGCGCTTTGATAGTCAAACCTGCCACCAGTGGATGCTGAGGAAGCTCCAAAATCGAAGAACAAATGCTCTAGACATACAAGGATTTTCTAGGATTTTTTAAAGGGAAAGACAGATATTCTTATTAAATGGTTACATTGAAAATAAAATATAGTTTAAATCGATTTATTTGAGTAGCGGATGCGACAAACTTTTGCCTAAAATCATATTAGTCTCTATGAGGGTATACAAATAATTCACTCCATTCAACCTGGCTTACCTGTCCGGACTGTTCAACTGCCATTATGATGCCATCATCGCCATCATCATCAGCATCCTTCCAGCATCTATTTTGCATAATTCCCCATCCCCCCAAGCTCGGCAGGAAGGCCAATGGCAGTGCTGCTGGCGAAATGAAAAGCCATTTACCGAAAAACACAGACATGCTAATTAATGTTAACGGAAATGGTAATTAGAATTGGTTTGTCAGGCTGTGGAAAGGGCGACGACATAGGATCAAACCGGGTCTGGAGCCGGGGCAACTTGGGGCTGATATGATTATAACTTTTAGCCACAAATTCAACAAAACTTTGCGACTAAGTCGCCACAGTCTCGGCTCGCAGTGAGCCACCATCCACCTACCTCAGACATATGTTGAAGGAGGAGGGGAGACGTAAAAGTTTTGTGCATACGCCAGATAGTAGTTTATAATTTAGCACGGAGTCGACGGCGCCGCGTTAAGCACACAAATCATTATGGCGGTGATACCAAAGCCCGCGCTTCACTCTCTTTCTTTTTGTTCTTTTCGAAAACACAGGCGAACAAAAATCCAAAACAAACTGGAGGGGCGAAGGCCAGAGACAGTCAAATCCTTTTTAGCACCATAAATTATCTTCATTTCCGTGCCAGACGCAACACGACAGCCAGCAAACGTGTGTGGTGAGTTTTCAAATGACTCCATGGGGCGGGAAGAGGGATCCAAGTAAGAGTGGGAGTAGGAGCGGGGAGCTAGAGCGAATGATATAGGGTCCTGTGGTGTCTAGGTTTTGGTTTAGCACATGAGCAGGACAGGCAGGCAATGACAAAACAATGTTTAAGGCAGCTAGAATGGCGAGAGATAAAGTTTTAAGTGATTAAAGAAAGGAATTCTAAAGGTCATTAGGAGTTTGTATTATTTCTATATACTATATATTCAGATATATGTTTATATTCCAACCAAATCTCTGATCAGAGCTTCAAGTTAATTCCCATCACTTCATTGACAGCTCCAATCAATGGACTGGACCGATAGCTAATGAAATTTTCCCACTATCACTTTGGCAGCAACAGTGCGTATGCGTAATATTTGAAGCTCCAAGCACGTAACTCATACACACACCCATAAAAAAGCAAAAAAAAACAGAAGGATAGAGAAAAAGCCTGATGAGCGAGGTAGAAGAGAGTGAGAGTGGGGGAATTTTGGGGCTGAGTGGGATGGAAATGCCTTCACACATATTTGCATGCGATAAATGCGCCGGACAAACGCACATACTAACACATGAAGATGGAGAGAAACACGCACACGCCTACATATTACGCAAATTCCATGCTCAATTTCAGATTTGAGCAAACGGCATACCTGAGCAGCCTATTCCGACTACGCACTCACCCGTCCATCCTCCCAGTTCCCTGCCACGCCCTCAGGGAAGCCCAGCCAAGCCCCTTGCCGCAGAAATCAACTCTGCTTACGTGTCGCAATGATAACGTGTATTTTGATGCACAGGAAAAAATGTATCAGGGAATAATAATTACAAATCATAGCTTTACGTTTAGTAACAAATGTACAAGTTTATAGTCGATTTTCTTAATAATATATACATTTAAAGTTGAATTGTTTTAATACTACAAATTTTCCTTCAAGTGTTCCAAATAAATCGAGCTAAGTGTGCATGTGTGTTGGGTGTCCTTGGTTCCCAAGCTGAGAGCTCTGTCTCGGGGGCCTAGCCTAAAGTTTCACTTGAAAGCAAATTATGCTGATGACAACAACAACAACAGCAGCAACAACTACAAGAATAACAACAACAATGGTGGCAGCAAGAGAAACATTGGCAATTGAGAACGTGCCACACGTTGACAACTTTTCCGGCACCTTACCTATCGAAGATATTTGGCATTTTTTGCCACAGCATACTTTTATGCCCCATTGATGAATTTTGAATGAATCGACTGATGAAGAGAACAGCAGAGATTTGCCTAACGAAATGAGCGAACACAGATTGCCACGGCAAGAGGATTAGATTGCAATGGCTGATGAGTAGCTTGTTAGTCAGCAGATAAAGTGCACAGTAAAGAAAAGGGATCTAAAAAAATTACGGGAGGTCGAAATAGGTTCTTTTGGGTGCTTATTTAATTTAAATATGATTATTAGCTAATTTTAATTATCCTATTAACCATTTTCATCAGTGAGAAAAATACAATAAAATGCCAAGCTTTTTCAATTGAAGAAAAAACTAAATCAAATGTTTGTCAGAAAGTAACTGATTTATTTCTTAGGAATCATAGTTGAAAATGTTTTTAAAGAACATGTATCCTAATGTTACTAATTAATTAATTAGTTTAGTATCAAAACTTTCAGATATTTTCAAAGCTTAAATCTGAATAACCTTAAACTTAACTTAAATGTTTATTAGCCAGACTAAGTTAGCATTTTTTCCGTGTAAGACTTATGGTAGATCTACAAATATATATCCATATATAAAGACAAGCTCTGTTCTCTTTGTGAGCCCCCATCTAGAATAGACTATAGATTCAATAAGGCCCTTTGAATGCTCGCTCGCTGGCTCAGCTTATCTGCAAACAGATTTCCCCCAGTTTCGAGCCGGAACGCATTGCAAGTGATTTATGGCAGGCACATTTGAATTACTTCGCCTACTTCTCGGCGCACAGATCTGTGTCTTTGGGTAATTGTGCCTCCAAGCCAGATCATATATCATTGTGTTGTGGTCCTGCATATGCCAGCGGCAGTTTAAACAACAAGTCCGTTCTGATTTTGTCAGTGACAGCCATATACCACGCCTGCCACGCCTTGTGGCAGATACGCGAATATATACCGAAGAGGGTATATCTCGAGTGTGCACATTGTCAAATCTATCACACTTGTGGTAACAAAACAGTTTCGCCTAAGATAGATTCTCGATGTTATTCTGTTTGGAGAGGCAATAACTGAGATGGCGTAATATCAAATAAGAGCATAAGAAGGGAATATTTTTCACAAAAATCACAAACACAATTCAATTGAGCGCATAAATTTGTTACTACTACATCAATCATACGCACCGTTGGCCGCCCCCTAACAAGACATCGAGAAGAGCCTGCGTCACATAGTTGCTTCCTTCGAATATCGAAATTAAGTGAATATATGAAATAAAAGCAAGAAGAAAAATCACAAACTGCATTTTTGGTTGTCCATGCACAACTCGAATAATTAAAATAAACGTTTTCAGTGATAACAAACCGCTGGGAAAACACTCGATTAAAAGACATCATCAATAAATTGCCTTTGTATAATAAACAATTTCGGTTTTTCCTTGTTTATGTGCAAATGAATTGAAAACATATATGGAGAGTGTTTGTATGTTTTATGCAATATTTGTATAAATGCATACTGCTTCTCGTGGGTTAAGAGCCCGGGGCATGCGGAGTTTAATGGCATACTATATGTATGTACATATCGGTATGAAAGTGCTTTGGAGAGCTCTTTACGGCTCGCCGGCTCTTGGCTCCCTACGCTCTGCTCTCAGTTCCCGGCTTTTTATGGCTATATGTCGTCCTGGCAAATGTGTGCGGGCCAAAAGGCGTTGACGACCGCTCTGGACCCTGGCAGTTGGGTAATTCTTTCTTTTTTGACAACTTTGAAGCTCTGAACTCGGTTGGACACTGGGGAAGTGCACAGATGACCTAAACAGGAAATGCTTTCAAAAAATATCTCGAGTATTAAAAACTGCAATAAAGTTTTGTGTTTCTGCAAAACATTTTGCGTTCATAAAGTTCTCTTTATTTAAAACATGGTTAAATTACTTTATATTGAATTTTTAAGCCTAATAAAATCTCTTGAATAGAAATATGATATATATATTTTGTATATTTCAGTATATATATTTATATATATATATATTTATATATATATTTTGTATATATATTTGGTATTTTTTAGACATATTTTTATAGATTCTATTGGTACTACTTGCACTCTCTGCCATATCATAGCTGCTCTACCCAATGTGGCACTCTTCCTGGTCGGCATCGTAAAAAAGTGTTTACATTTCATTCATAAAATATCAATTACGGACATGTGTGACAGCTAAGCGAGTGTGTTTGTGTATCTGGGTATGGGTTCTGTAAGTCAAATCGATATCATGCGAATACGTGAGGACATCACAGTTCATTGCCGGATCGGAGCTTCAGCCTTCTCCTCTGAAAGTTGGGTGACATTTAGGGGCAATATGGTGCACAACACGCACCCTGATGGAAATTTAACGAGTTGCGCGTCAACGGCTCCCGGCATGCATAGCAGCACATTATAATCAGCTGCCAGTTTCGCAGAACAAAGAGGCGATGGTAGATGATGAGTGGCTCATAAACAACTCGTTCGAAGATTATTCTGGGGATTTTATAGGTATAACATAACTATAAATTGCATTTCTGGTTAAATTTTACTTAGCAAGAGAATCTCTGAATCTTCGACTTGGTCTTATTTTAAGGTAATACATTCTTAAACGAATTGAAAACCAAATATCAAGAGAAAGCCCATTTGCTTTAGGCCTGCGGCTTCTCTATTTAAGTGAATGCAGCCTGCGGCCAGCGCATAACCAAGTAGCTTGGCTGGTCGACTCGCCCCCACCCAATCCTCTCTGAGCAAACCGCCCTGCGGAGCCACCCTATTTAACATCCGCTGCCAGCACCTGCTGTCTGCAGTTTCCGCCTGCCGCCTGCACTTTGCTGCCTACTTTGGGGCGCCACTCAATTATTTATGTGCCCCTGCAGTGCTGCGGCAATAGAGTACGGCCTGTCCTCTCATATGAGGGACGAACTTTTTCGCCATCTCTGCACCACGTCGGCAGCACGGAATGTCTTTAATGTTAATGACTCCCACCAGTTCCCGGTAGCCGCAGAAGTTTGGCAAACGCTTAAGGCGGCTCTGCGGCAAGACAGACAAGTTTCCATTGTGCCGGGGCCGGGAATCTCGAAGCCCCGGTGACAAGTTTCGCCGTTGCACCCAAACTTTTTAATACGTTATGCAGGCCCTCATTAAAAACGCATTAACTATGCAATGTAAATCATTATTGTGCCATAAGTAGCACTCAACCTCCGTCCTCCGCTGGGGGCAACATGGTGCATCAGCTGGCGGCGTCGGCTGCAGAGTTATGTCATCCGATAATTGTGCCGGGATATATGTATGATAATGTCAGAGGCCGGGATATGAGTTATCACGCCAAATGACCCGGAGGTCAGAGGTCTCAGACGGACCACAGATGAGCATGTTCCGAGAAAGCATTCTATATTTAAAATTCACAAAATAAATATGCTGAAATTTTTATTTATATTTATTCTGTATTATTGTAAATGTGGGCATTTTGAAAGCATTCATTCGGTCGTGAAGTAAAGATCCCTAGAAATTCCCAAACTCCATTCCAAGAAGCACACATTCATTCCTAAGATGAAGCAATTTCTCACAATTTTCTTTTTATCTGCTTAACATATTAATAACCCCACCCGGGGTCGCCGCTGGGACTGGGTCTTGCCCCCACCAAGCTGGCTGCAATAAATATTTTATAAAGGCCAGGCGACGTCAACGAGAACACGACGCGGGACACGGCAAATCCTCTACAGGTAGCGACCCTCATAAAAAAAAGGCAACTTTGTAGAAAAGATTGCGCTGATGTGCTGAAAATTCCTTCCTTCCTTCCGTCGTCGCGTCGTGTCAACAAGCGGCAGCTCCAGAATAGGCCACACAATTGGCTGGCAGATGGCTAAGCGTCTGGCAAGGAACCAACAAAGGGGGCTGTCCTTTTGACCCAACGCAGCCTCCTCTTCTCCTTTCTCCTCTCTCCTCTCTCCGCCCGGGCAACCCACATGGGTCGCCGAGATTGCCCATTTCTTTATTCATTAGCATTTCGCCTCGAAGGGGGGAAATCCAAACATTAATATTAAATTCGGGGACGGCTTTCCAAACTAATTTGTTTGAGTGCCGAGAATGCTTTACAAATTTAAATAGTAAACCCGGCAAATTAGTTTTAATATGGCCAGCAAACAAATCTGGGCCGAAGTCGGGCTGCCTAAAGACCATTTCCGCTGTTGGCCCAGTTAAACATGCATTCTATTTGCTGTTAGCCATTAGTTGTCGGTGCTGAGCCGGGCTTTGCGATTTTATTTAAACATATTTTGGGCTTTTAACAAAATTTATGGCCCCGTGTAAATGAAAATCTGTGCTAAAATGTTTTTAATTGCCCCGCGCGAAGGATAAATCGATGGCAGAGCGATTTAATTTATGTGCGTTTAAGCCAATTTCTAAACTAATTTAGCCTCATTATTTTTGGTTACCATGTGTGTTTTTTTTTATTTATAATTGTCTATCTATATATTTCTTTAAAGCCTTGAATAATAGCAATGTCCTGAAATACATACTGGAAATTGGCTGAAATTTAATAATGACCGCAAAACACAAACAACGACACCCGGGTGACCCCTAAAAAATTACCTATCACCGCTTTGTGTCCTCGGAAAAAAGGCAACCCCATTAACCATAACGCTTTGGCAATAAAAATAACAAGCCGCATCAAATTTTAAAGTAACGTGCAGCCAGGGAAAAAACAAACAAATATAATTGCGCCGAAGGCAGCGGCTGTCTGAGCCGTTGCCTTTTTATAGTCGGTCTCTTTTTTATTGTTTGTACAATTACGCGAAAGTCGGAGGACAATTTACACGGGTCGCCTGGGAAATTTTGGGACTGGAAATGGGGGAAATACTCCCTTATTGCATGGGTCCTGGAAATTGAAACAGAACTTTGACTCAATTAGATAAATTAAAGAATTACATAATGAATTACTTCAGTAATTAGTCATATTTGTTTTCTATCTAAAATAAATAAATCAAATATACAAATAACCGAATCCGAACTCCAAGGCAACCAAACAAACTCAAGCTAACAATCAGGCATCCTAGCAACCTTCGCCTTGCCGTCGAGTCAGTCAGTTGAACAACTCGCCGGCATCGAAGCGGATCAACATGATTATTACCTCGACAGTTTGGTGAGCTTAAAATAAATCCACACAAACCTGATATATGTATGACATGGATTAGCCACACAGCTGGTGCAACATCTGGGACAAGGACACCATCTCAAACGTGGGCCCAGATATCCTGTGCATGCGCAATGGCAACACGATCAAGTTCATCAACATGCAGACGCAGGCCGTCAGCTATTTCAAGCCGGAGACGGTGGCCACCGGACTGAGCATCAGCGTCTTCACTGGCCACAATCGCTTCCCGCTGTTCGCCTTCGCCGAGGCGGTCCTGCGAGCCCAAATCTTTGTCTACCGTTACCCGGAGTTTACCAAGTTCAGCGTTATTGCCCGTGAGTAGCAGGGAGGGCAGGGAGGCTTACCTTGAGTGGATTCAACAATCTTTGCACAAATTTTTGGCAGCCGAAATGATTACCTACTCGGATATACAATTCTCGGAATTCGACCTTCTGGTCGGTGTTGGCGGACATCCCAATTTTCCTATAGTCGTGATCAACTACCGCACCGGCGCCATTATCGTGAGGCATAACACACAGGTGGCAGTTGTGCCTCGTAGCCTTGTGCTGAGCTTCAGCGCCTTGCCCACCATCGTGCAGTTCCACAAACAGGAGATGACCATCCTGAACTACGAGATCTGCACCATTGAGAAAGAGTCCAGCCTGCACAAGGTATTGAATCTGGAGATAACCAAGGACTTTTTCAAGTCCGTCAGCAATGGGCGCTTCCTCACCTTCGCCGATGATAACTACCTGTATGTGGTTAGCGACTATGGCTACATGTCCTTAGTGGAAGCGGCCGGCTTCAGCCTAAAGCTCCAGTGGCGTGCGATCTATAATACAGAAGAGATAGCGATACCTCGGGCACACTCTATAGCCAACCACCGCGGCGGGCTGGTTATCTACAACAACAGCCACGCCTTCTTCGTGAAGAAAAAGTCGGGCAGCTTTCAAGTATATTCAATGTTCCTAGCTAATTATTCATATCCCTAGCTAATCTCCGATATGTCATTAATCTAAGTCATTTTCCTACAGCTTGAGTGGACGCTAGAGGCGGCTCTGCAGGACGTCACCCGCTTCATTAGCAACAACGGCGAGCTATATGCCGAGCGTCGGCCAGGCCACATCGACCAGGTGATGGTGGACAAGTCTGGAGCGGTGACGCTAGAGTGCGTGGTGCCCACGGGACTTCCCGTGATCTCATTCCGTGTGCTGCCCGGTCTGAAGGACGAGTCTGTTTGTGTGCTTCACAGCGACCGGCTGGCGATGATGGACCTGGCCAAGGGCCACACACTCAGCGAGGTGATGGTACCATGGGCCAACGCCATGGCCAATCACCGCACCATGGCCATTGTGGCCGTTGGCACTCTGGAATCCCGCATCGTTCTAATCCAATACGAGCGGGCCTCTTTAGCACACGTGCTCTGTGAAGTCGAGCTAGAGACGCCGGCCATTATGGAACTGGAGTTTAACGACAGTTGGCTGGTATTCCAGGACCAACGCCGCACTCTGCAGGTGGTCCAGGTCGACACTAGGCCGTACAACCTGACGCACTATTTTGAGATGAAGGTGCCGGAGCTGGAGAAGATCTATGTGCACACATTCCTGTTGGCCGACGGACCGCGTCTGATGGTCTTCATAAACCGGGATCGGAAAACGAAACGTCCGGGCCGCGCCACCGAATTGTGGCTCTTTAACTGGGGTAAGGATCGGCGACTGCATCGCCGCGAGTATGTCTTGCCGAAGGAGTACAACTACTTCAGTGTCCAACCGCCTTTGGGCAGATGGGCGCTGATCGAGATTGTGGCCTCCGAGGCCGATTCCTTCAACTTTGACCAGTTCACGCTAAACGAGCGCGACGAATTCCAGTGGATAGCCTCCACGAAGTCTGCGCACTATAGCTACATCCTGGGAATGAACATGACCAAGCATCTGGTCACGTGGAGCCTCGGGGGCATCCTCTTGCACTTCAAGCAGCACAAGCGGGCCAAGAAGCAGTTCATGGTCTGCCGTTACCTCAATATCGGCATCCAGACCGAGTACTTTATGCGTCTCAAGGAGTGCTTCAATTCAAAGTAAGAAGCCATGAGCTGTGGGAGATATAAACTAAGACCTGGTTTCGTCCTGTAATCCCCCTTTAGATATTTAATCATTCTGATGGCCGACCGGAGGCTGCGTGTTATGCGACTGCCCTCGCTGGCGGATTTTGTGCGGGACAACCAAGCCCTGCCGCTGCCCACGGAGGAGGGCATTCCCTGTTACATCGATGAGGTTACTTACAAGGTAGATATGTTCTTGCCGCTGACCATGCGCCAGGAGGTGAAGGAGGAGTACACGGCAGTCGATTTGCACAAGAGGGCTAAGCTCTTCAAGCAGATTGAACATTTCTCCGACAAGGTGACGGAACTGATCGACTACGACATATCTAAGACCGGCAAAACCAAGGGCATCTTCAAGAAATTCTGTTTCCACTACTCGTGGCTGGACCGGCTCACCGATGAGGCGCACAAGCTGTGCGCCCTGGAGCGCACCTCGCTGGAGGAGGCCATTGCAGACCAGGCGCGTATTCGCGACTGGATCATGCGCCTGGTGACCCGCGACGCGGTCAGCATCAACTACCGAGTGCGCTCTATTTTCGCGGATGCCAACTTTGAGAGTTTCGCTTTCCGCCGCAAGCTGGAGGTGACCGAGTTTGACCGCTATCGCTTCTACGACCTCGAGGACCATATCCGTCTCTCCCAGGTCTCAATGGGCGAGGAGGAGTTCCTGCCGCCTGCAGCCCAGACTCAGAGCCACGGACCCCCTCCGGGAATGGAGGACATGGAGCTGGGAGAGGAGGAGGAAGAGGAGCCGGGCCCTACGGGGCTGAAAGAGCTCAAGACGTTCGTGGTGGAGGGGACCAGCGTGTATGAGCACATCATGGCGCCCGTCTTCCAGCTGCAGGACAAGAACATTGTGACCTCCAACCAGGTGTTCAACTACAACTGCAAGATCCGCTACTACTTGAACGACCCGCTCAAGCAGGAGTTTAACAAGCTTTTCCACGAGGCCCAGGAACTCAAGCGGGCCACCATTGCCAGCGTCATGAATACGAACGTGGTGCTCTACAAGATCTATGACAACATGAATATCATGCTGCGTCTGCTGAACATGGAGCAGTTCGAGAAGCCAGATCTTACCGTGCCATCGCTGGAACAGGACGAGGTAATCGAGCGGATCATGGAGGTGGACGACTCGGAAATCAAGGCGATAAATCGACGGAAGCCCAAGACCATCGATACCGGCGGCAAGAAGGGTCGCCTGCTCCTCTGGAGCATCGAGTTCTGGTCGCGGGCCCTCGTTGTGATGATGGACGGCGTTCTGGAGAAGCTCTGGGAAGAGGAGATCAAGAAGAACATACCAGAGCCGGAGTTCATGTCGAAAAAGCAGCCGCACGAGTACAATCTCGAAGAGCAAAAGATCTTCCGCGCCTACGAGGAGGCGGTGCGTTTGCTGGAGCTGGACCGCCGCAAGTATCTGCGCATCCTGCACGAGAACGAGGAGAAGACGCTGGCCCTCAAGGCCTCCCATATCCTTAAGCTCAACCAGCGCGTGGCTGAGCTAATGGTCTTGAAGCTCAAGTATGACTTCGCGCTTAAGCAGAGCCAGGTGCGACTTCTCACGCTGGAGAAGACCAACTTCAACCGTGTGCAGGTGCGCAAGCGCATCACGCTGTTCAACCGCGATGTGGATAAGCTGACCGACTTAATCAATCGCCTAGGCCAGCTCCTCGACTTCTGGGAGAAATCCCTGACGGATGTACGGCTGCGGCTGGAAGCCCAGCAAACCCGGGACCGAGCCGTAGAGCGGCACTTCCGGAGCAACTTTCTGCCAACAGTTCCGCATGCCACCCACGAGATGACCAAGCTCTTCAAGAAGCGGCCAAAGCTCCCGTCCAAGGTCTTCAATTCTATGCTTATCTGCATGGAGGCGTCCAACAAGCTGAGCGGCAAGCCCAGCCAGCGCACCCCGTTCCCGCTGCCCACAGACGTTCAGGACTTCCTCAACCACCTCGCCGAATTCGACCAGCCGAAACAGTGCCCGCCGCAGGTGGACCCCAAGTCCTGGGACACCTTCGTCAAGCTGCGTCGCCAGAAGATGGAAAGCGAGATGCGGCTGAAGGGCATCGGCTACCAGCTGATGGACAGCCAGACCTTCTGCGGCCAGCTCCAAAAGGGTATTACGGCGTTGCGTGACTCCAAGGTGGATGCGCAGAAAAACTGGGAGGACAGCGTCCAGCGTTACGTGAGTTGTTCTAGACATACGTAATTCCCTCCATACTTTTAGGCTCGTTTGCAAACTATTTGATAAGTAAACAAATTTCTTCACCTCCCAACAGCTGGACGGCATGCGGAATATGACGATACAGGTGACGCTAACGATGGGCCAGGTGGAGGTCGGTGTGATGGGCAATTTTAACAATCTGTCCAACACGGTTCTCATGCACATGGACGACATCAACGATGTGAATCGTCAGATTCAGGTGAGAAGTGGGAAACCAATTGATATAAAGCTTATAATCAAGTAATTCCGCCACCATCCAGGAAGCAGGAAATATGAAAATCAGAGCCATGGAGCGTGTGGCCGTCTTCCGACGCCAGGTGATCTTTAAGGAGTGGGAGCACAAGCTGTACAAGGCCAACATAGCCTATCTGAAGTACATGCTGGATGCCATCGAGAGGTGCAAGGTTTCGCTAGAGTTCCTCAACATCCTGCGCAACTGGAACAAGGTCAAGACCGAGCGCCAAAAGTACATAGGCGGGGCCATCGAACGCGTCATCGAACAGAAGATTGCCGCCTTCAGGAAGCAAATCGAACGTGTGTATGTATCCCTTGCACCCATAATCTATGCCAATTAAGGAACAAAAACAAAACTGTTGCCATCCCAGGAATCTCAAAATCGACACGGTGAAGGCCCAGACCCTGGAGGTGAAGCAGAATAGCCACGCCATTGACTTCAAGATAGAGCGGATCAAGGTGGACGTCACACTCCAGAATTCCCTGCGCGACACCATGATGGAGGAGAAGCGGGATCGCGAGCAGCGTGAACGGTAAGATAACCTGTCGTACACCGGCAGAAATCTAGGCTTGAAATTTCTAAAAGTAATCTTGAAAAAACCGATATTAAGTTTTAGTTTCATTTGTTTACATTTAATTTATTTACACTAAATAGTTGTCCCTATAAGCAATTTTAATTTTAACTGGGATTTGTTCTTTAAAAAGTTAAAAAAAAGTTACAATCTTAAATATAATATAAAAAAAACAATACTAATAATTTTAGTCATTTTTGTAATAGTATGTAAAACTTAAAATTTGATCTATTTTCTTTATTTATGTCTTAAAATTATTAAGCCCTTGCAGGCTTTCCGATGTTAACTTAATTTTTTGGTTAGCTTGATTTATGCTCGAGAATTTGGTGTAATTTTTTATGTAATCATCTGCCAAGAAATCACGGTAAATTTAAGAAATAAATATATTTTGGATTATTTCCTGTTTGAAATTGATAAAAAGCTGCTAATAAAAATATGGCTCGGAACCTATTTAATTAATTATCTGCATACAGTTTACTATTATTAATAATACGTTTTTAGAAAATAGTTCATATTATGATTTAAAAGATTTTCTAATTCTTACCTAACTCAAATTATTAAATTTTGTTTACATTTTTCCCTCCCTCACCCACAGAATGTCACAAATCAAAACCCATCGGCAGCTGATGGAGAACGTGCGCCGACACTACGCCCATGTGCTGGAGCTGCAAACAATCTTGGAGCTGCTGCGTCTCCGAACCTATCCCACGCTGGGTCCACCCTTACCCCAATGTCACCCGCCGGTGCCGGAGCACATTCTCGGTTCGGTGCTCTAAGAAAGTCATCAAAAACTCTCTGTCAGCTCACGCTACTTGAAGAAATTGCAATTAAATATTTTCATAGCGCCAAATGAAAACGAATTAGCTGGGTCCGGGGTTGCTGGTCTTCTGGCTTCTGCTGGCACTCAATTGTGTTTGTTTTTGTGCCTGGTCAAAATTACCAAGAATTACCGAAAGACTGAGGCCTAAGGGCCATCCCCTTTGTGCCCTCGCTGCTGCTTAGCTCGTTGCTCCCAAGTGGGAAATGAACTTGGCCAGAAGGGGAAAGGGAAACCCCTTCGACATCGCACTTCACTGTAGATTGCTTTAATTGAAATCTCTTGAAGTTAGAGAAAAGCCAATTTGCCTATTTTAGAATTCAAATTAGCATATACATATACAAAATCTTCACCTTTATTTACTATACACACAAGGGAAAATCTTTGTGTATTTACTATTCCCAATTGTACTTCGAATATCAACAAAAACACAATTTGATTACCGCCCTCATCCCTTATCTGTCCCACAAACTGTACTTTTTGTTCGCTCAGTGTGTGTTTTATTAAAACCAAATTGCAAATCATTCCGGAAAAAAAACTTAGACAAGCGAGCGTAATTAAAAGCTTTAACCCGCATAGGTCAAAGCGAGCTATAGTATAGCTTCCAAAGTATGCAAATAGTAGTCACAATAATGTACATTTCTCTGCTGCCTTTATAATCAAATACCTATGAGTTAATCTCACCGAAAATATTAGAAATATTTCTTAGTAGAGGGGCACATGTTTAATGACAATGCAAATTTGCTCAAAAGTGGGGCAGCTCAACGGATCTTATCAGGAGACTATATGGCCACGTGCTTCTCCTTAGCGGATGCCGTCAATCGAAAATAAAACAAAAGCAATTAATAAAAGCAAAGCGAGCCCAGACTGATTATCAGGAAAATATAAAACAACAGGCACGACACAAAAACAATTTCTTGTAAAAATGATTGAATTGTGAAAATGTAATTATTACTTTGAAGTTATGTTAACAATAAAATTGTTAAAATTGGACATTAATACCAAATTATTTAATTACCTCAAAAATATAACAAACCATAAATATATATTTTAAATAATTTCATTCAGATTTTGTTTAAGTTTTAAATGAGTTTATTAATAGTTTTTTTCTAAATTAATTTTAGATATCTAATTCTGAGGTATTTTAAGTAATACCAACTGCCAAATAATAATGCTCAGCTGTTAAGCAATCATATCTCTCTGTACACACATATTTCTTTATACAAATATACTGTTTTTACATATACCAAAGTCACAGCAGCCGATCTGAACAATCCGACGGGAAAAAGTCAGCTTATCGCAGATTTCTAAGCGCTTCTAAGCGTTTCTATGCGTCCGACCTTCCCAGCTGCTGATAAGCCGAGCTCTCGAACTCAAATTCAAGGCGTCTACGGCGCAAAACGAGGTGTCGTTATGGGCAGTTTGCCTTCCACTCAATCAGTACTCAATTCGACGTTCTCCCGTCCAGCAGCAGTAACAGAAAATACCCAAAAATGGCCAAGATTGCAGTGATCTTCGTTCTCTTCGCTCTGTGCTCCGTAAGTTGGGGAAAACACCCGGCAATCGCCGGATTTGTAGGATCCTGTGAGAATGAACTAACCTTACCTTGTTTTCAGGTGGCCATGTCCGCCCGCGTCCCCCGTGAGGAGCCCAATGCCTTCCAGCCTGCATTGGACAGCTTGCAGGCGTTCTTCAGTGCTGCAGACCAATTTTTGAAAGACCCTGCAACCCAGGTAAGCTTCATCAAAGAGTATGCCTAACCAAATACTACATACACACACTTCTTTGCATGAAAAGGCTAAGCTCAAGGATGTGCAAGAAAAAACTCAGGATCTCTTTAAGAAGGGTGGCGAACAATTCAAAGAAGCAGCTGAAGGGGTCCAAGCCAACATTCAGGAGATTGCTAAAAACAGCGAGGGAACCATCAAGGAACTGGCTGAGAATGCCAAGAAGCTCCTTGACGACGCTACCAAAACCAAGAAGAACTAAGGCTCTGTAGAATGTTGATCTTCTAAAATATACAAAATAAATGCTGAAACTTTAAATTCAATAAAGTTTTTCTCTTTTCGGAGGCATCTCTCTTTTTGTAGGCATCAAAAAGAAGTTTATTTTATATTTGAATTAATACTCTTAGCTTTACGCTCCAAAAATCATCCACAGATCAGTTGTCAAGTACTCATACGCATTGACATAGAAGCAGAGCTTCTTTCACTGGGAACTAGGAAAACTCATGGGAAAATCCTTCCGTCTCAGCCCGAGCGCTTCTCGTAGTCCACTTCCGGAAGAGCTTTGCGAAGGAAAATAATAATAAAATAAAAATAATAAAATAAACCCTTTGTCTTTATCTTTATTAAACATTAGATTCATACATTTTATTGAAAAGGAAAACTGTAAATTAAATAAAACATTTGAAATAAAAACTGGGTAAAAGGGTAAAAAACTGTAATAAATCTATAAAGCTTTAATAAGTTTATTTTCTAAAATCCATACGATATTTTTAAAGCCCATATAAATATTAAATTTAAATTTTATTTAAATTTAAATTTAGTTTTTGCTCACAAGCCAAACCATGGAGTCCCCGGTAATTTTTAGTGGAACTGTCAATATAAATAATCTCAAGAGACTCATCTTCGAATTATAAATATAATATAATTTTAGGTTAGGCAAAAAACTTAAATGGGTGAAAAGATTTTGGTTTATACTTCAGCTAAAATAGTTTATGCTCTTTATTAGCTTTACCAAACTGGGATCGGGGTTTCCGGGGTTGGCTATCTAACATACTTAGACATATGCCACAATCAAGCCATGAAATGGTGTAATAACCACTACTCTGATGAGATTCATATACATACATCAAGCAATCATTCCTAACATTCAAGGGACAGCGCAACCTATAAAAAGAACTCGGGTCAATCCGATCAGACTTTATGTAGTTTTAGGCGATAAGCCTGCTCCGATGCTGCTCCGATTCGGCTGCGACGCAAAACTAGCTTTCTTTATGGGCAGCTTTTCAGGCGCTCAATCAGTACAAAAGTCGACGTTCCCAGGTCCACAGCAGCAGAAAACAGTAACTAAAAAATGGCCAAGCTGGCAGTGATCTTTTTCCTATTCGCCCTGTGCGCCGTAAGTCCAATGTCCTATGTGCAAACACTGGATGCTTTACGCTTGATGTGAACTCACCAAACACGATAAATATGCTTTCAGGTGGCCATGTCCGCCCGCATCGCTCGTGAGGAGCCAACGAAGAAACCTATCGATCAACTTGGGGAAACATTCAAAAATTTGCTTGACCAAGCTCAACAAATTTTACAGAATCCAGAGCTTCAGGTAACCCCAGACGATAACCTTTCTGAAAAGTATTTTAAAATGAATTTTATTGATTTGCAGAAAGCATTCCAGGGTTTTGGAGAGACTGTCCAGGAAGCGGGCAAGAAATTAGGTGATAGTATCAAAACACAGGCTTCGACGGATAAGCATTAGTAAAAACTAAAATTGTGCTGGAACAGTGTTTGTTAATAATGTTGCTTTGCTTCAAATCTAATATAAAGATTAACTAAAAGTTAACATTTGCCTTTGGTGTAATAATTTGTTTACCAGTAGTGACTTCAGTGGCGTTCTTTTTTTTTACATTTTGATTTTCTAATTCCTTTGAAATTTCGATCTATTAACCGAAATTGATATCTTCTACATAGTAGCATTTTTACCCATATATGTATTTACGTATATATGTAAATGACGAGCCAAAACTGAAGCTGTGAACCCCATAAGTAACTGGCAATTATTGCAAATTCCGAATTCCCTGCAAACAAATAGCTGTGAAAAGGTGACACCTGTAAAATATTTGTCAGTTATTTTGCACACCTGTCTGAGCAACAAGGATGTGAGCCAGCGAGGCGCGAGGACCCGAAAGCCATGGCTTCGAACATGAATAATGTATTGGCATTTGTACGGCATCACACATCCTCCCACTCCGAATCCTTCGGCCGCGCACGATTGCATAATATCAAAGTGGATTTTTCCTCTCTGCAGCGGAGCGTGTCGGGCCTGGGCCAAGTATACGGAAACGGAAGTGGAGCCGGCTGAGGCGGATAATGCCAAATTGTTGCTTAGACACATTTTATGTACTCGGCAAACTCGTGTGTGTATCTGCGTGTTCATCAATTGGCATCTGTAGTGCAATTTCAATGGCATTGTTGTGTGAAATTTATAAATGTTTTCGTTTTTTCGTTTTTATTTGAGAGCATTGCTTATTCAAACGCGTTGGGGCTTACTCATCCTGCACAGACCCATTCGCTCTTTGATATACATAGTCGATAATCAAAATTTGTCACACGAATGGGCAAATAAATTCTATAGATTGGTTGGAAAGAGCTTCTAATTTATTGCTGAATTTAAAAAAAATACTTTGATTTTCTTTATAAAAAGGCATAATTAAATACTCATTGGTTTTGATCCCATTGAAAATGCTGATAAAAGCGTATTAAACCCATTGAAATCGATTTGAGTTTACTTTTTGCCTGTCAATCGCTGGCGCAGCGTTCCGAATTTAATTAAAAATTTATTAAATGCTGCGACACATTCGCAGGGCAGCGCAGAGGAGCCTCAGAGTGGGGGAGATGGTTGTAAAGGGCTGAAACCTAGTTTCTGCATTGCCGTTTGAAAACTGTTCTCCTCGGCGTTGCACCAAACAATTCCCAAAGCAACAATATGGTTGCCATGTCACGCAGTGTGTGTGTGCGTGTGCATGGTGTATGTGAGTGCATTGTAATGCTAATTTAAATAACGATAAGCTCAACAACAGCATCAACAGCAACGACAACAACGACAACGACAGCGGCAAATGCAACTACAACCATGCCGGGGATGGTGGCAGCAACAACAATGGCAACAATAATAGGAAAACAATTTGGCATTCTGTGATTTTGTCATCCTTTCACGATTGTTGTTGTTAGTTTTCCTGCCACTTTTACGCTGAACATGAAAGTCGCACAGCTGTGTGAAAGGTTAGGGAAAGTGATAAGATTAATAAAGACTTCAACTCACTAGAAAGCCTAAAATATATCAAGATATATTTAATGTAAAGTGAAGGTCTAAAATATGAAGTATTTATTATATTATTTATTTATTTATTTATTTTCTTTTGATCTCTTAACTTTTTGCATTGAAATTATATAGAGATGTTCTTCTTTTATTATTTAATAACTCAAACGTTTTCCATTAATTATCTTTAAGGAATTTAATTACTTGCTTTTACTACATTAAACTTAAGACGAAAAAAAGGGAATAATGACTTCTTATAGAGGCATAAATAGGTTTCCCAGCAATTGCAGCATCTGCAGTAAGCCCGACATGCACACAATATTAGCAGGGCGAGCGAGAAAAACAAATAATAAAGCCACTTGCGCGTATACATATAGTAGAAGGAAAAACAACGGCGTTTGGGAAAAGTTCTGCATAGTGGTGTTCCTCTGGGCGCCCAGGGAAAAGTTCAGAGGGATGCTGCAGCGGCGGCGGTGACGACGGCGGCGGCATTATCCTTTCTATCACTTGTCACATTTTCGCATAATGGCGTCATTGCTGGTGCCTGTTGCGAACAATGAATACATTTGTAATGTTAATGGAATGCAACGGGAACTGCGAGGAAGCCGAAACGAGAGCAGCGCCAACCATTTTCCGTCGCCAACGAGTATTTGTGTATTTGCTTGTGGTTATCAGCCAGTCAGTCGCTTTGGCCCAGAAAAGCGGGGCTTTTCCCTTTTCCCATTTCCCCAGGCACGCCCACACGCACTCGCAAAGGCTTCGTTTGCCTCGTCAGAAAAAATTATTTTTTGTATTCCGTGTTTAAAGTTGCCGGAGTGTTGGCAGCGTGATTATTCCAGATGAATAGGTTTTAACTAAGAAAAATTAGTTATTATTACTTTATGTATAATGATTGATTATATTAAAATATACAAAAAGGTGTATTATTTGTATATATAAATAATATTTGTAGAGACATTAATAATAAATACAATGCAATTGAACAAAATGCTTCACATTATAAAATGTATTTAAATTTGCAGACGTGACGTTGATGACGTGACCAATAACAAGAAGAACTAAGGTTCTGTAGTATAGCATAGTAGAAAATAATAAATTCCTTGCTTTATATAATTATTTTACAATTTATATTTTATATTTAACCAAATATACACATCTCCTCACGCTGACAGCGCTATGCGCCCTTCTTATTCAATATGCCTAGTGCAGTGCATCGAAGCATAAAATAACGTACAATTTTTATTAGAAATATAAACAGCAAAAAGCATACACACACATACACATTCATTTATGGTTGCATAGACGCACAATGTGGCAGCCACAATAAAGAAATAAAAGGCTCAGCAGCAGCGGCAACAGCAGCAGCGACTAAAGCAACAGCAACATAAGCCTCATCGTCTCCGTTGTCGTAGCGACATCAACAAAAAGCACAAAAGCATTTGCATTGCAAATGCAACATAATGCACAACAGCAACATACACACACTGGCACACTGACAGACACATTTGCTTGCCACTTCCGAAGGATGTTGCTCCTTGCTGCTCGTTGCCCAGCAGCAACAACATCGAAGTATTTGCCTTGACAAGTATTTAAGTTCCTCCGCTGCTGGCGATGCTTCTTCTAGCAGGACTTTATATGAACGCATACATAACTTTTCTGCATGCATTTTAATGCCATCGAAATGTTGGCATTCAAGGTGCACGAAGGTACAACTACCATAAACCTTAATATTATTGAGGGAGCAAGGGCTTCATGATTACCAATAAATATAAAAATATCCTTTACAGGAATAAGCTGGGTCTCTTGTCATGCAAATAAATGCCTGCATGGGAAGAATATATAATTTTGGCTCGACTTCTGGCATCAAATTCGGATTATTCTTGATCAGCATCGACAAGCAAGGATGTTTTTTTCTTAAATCTGTAAAATCATAAAAAGCTAAACTTTTGATGAAAGTTCCTGCAGGATCCTCTGAGAGCTCTCTAAGCCACTCAGCAACAGCTTCGGGCCATTGATTGCCTTTTCCCAAGGACTCTAAACCACAACCTTTTGTCTCATCAAGTGAGTTAGTTGGAGTTGGAGTCTCGCGACTCGCGGTGGCCCTTTGCATATTCATGTATTCCGGCAACGAAAATTGACGGCAACAGCTGCCTGGGCCCTAAGACCGCGGAATGCAGACTGCAGACTGCGAGCTCTGGTACAGACAGCGGTGGCCAGGAAGTCCTCGATGACATCCTTGTGAGCACTCGGCTGTGGCCGCGTTGATTTGCAGGCAGCAATCCCGACGGTTCGTTTGCTCCTGCTGCCGTTTTGAATGAATATGCATGAGCAGTTGAGCAGTTACAAGCCCTCAAAACATGCCACACACATAACATACACTCGCTCTGAGAAAAAACGCTAACCAACTACAGTAGTTACTGCTGTGTCGGGGATCTGGCCGCAATATGTCTTCTCTGTTCTTTTGCCTCAATCCATAATCTATATCTAGTCTCTACTTTATACACGAATTGCTGTAGATAACCAAGCGTTGCTTTAAAACTAAAAAGATGAGCCGGCGTTTGCCTTCCGCTTGCCATGTGAAATTCAACCGCGTGGCTAACGAGTATATCGTTAGAGCCAAGCCAAAGCCAGTATATCCATGCGAGGCGGCATGGCCAATGCCAGCAGCAGCAGCAACGTGGCGTATACTTGATGTCCGCCTCTGTTGTTTGACGTGTTGAGTTTAATTGGAACACTCCACGACGGCGATGGCAACGTCGCGGGTTTTTGGTCGGTTTGGCGGAGCCACCATCGCTTTTGATGTAGCAACCTGCCCCGCCCCCCTTGCCTGCCTGCCCACCTGCCTGTGCCACCCCTCTCCCCTCACTTGCTGCGGCATTAATTCATGCAGTTTCAAAGCTGCCAGCACAAGCAACACATATTCATTCATTTAGTTGATTCTTTTTTGTTGCACCTCCTTTCGCACACACAAAAGGATACTCTTTTCAGTGTTAGTTAGCGCCCAGACTATCCTCTCTTTTTTTTGCTATCATTAAAGCGCGTGCAGGAGCACGGAGTGAACACTTTATTAAAATCCAGACTCTAGAGTTCATGACGGAGTTTGATGGGTGTCGGCGGATAAAGAGGTTATGGGAGAAATGCATCCTTGGCAGAACTTAATGTGCCCGTTAACTTTAATGACGATCGAGTTTTGTGCTATAGAGCTTTATGCAGCCGAAGATAGTGTTTTTTTTTGTGTATTTTATTTCTGAAGAAGAATTTCGTTAGGAGAAACTATTGCAGCAACGTTTCAAAGAGTTTTAGTTATCGAAATTGTGTGTTTAGTTTACACAATTGTAATGAATGAATAATGTCCGGAATAAGATAAGTGGCGGCCAGTTCAACTTTGGTTTTATACTAAGAGCGCTAGCCAGAGTTTCCAAATGCTGGCATTAGTTTGGCAAATTCTTTAGGCAACGTTCTCTATATTGAACTTGAGTTCGGAACTGAGCAGTAGCTTATCAGTCAAGGTCAAAATAGTTTATACAAAAAAGTTGAGCCCAGAATAGCTCAGTCCAAGCCCTTAAAACAATCAAAAATATTTCTCAGATAATGAAAATATATGTAAATATATACAGAAGAATGTTCTTATCATATATTTATAGAAATTATTAAACTAAATAGTTAAAAATATGCAAAAATTAGCATATTTCTATATTTATAGCCAGGCCCATCCACCATTTTGTTACTAAGTCTATGGGTAAATATCAAATCAAATATCATTCGTTTCGCCAACGAGTTATGGAAGCTATTCTCAAGGAGCAGAGTATGCAAATATTCTGTCATCACCCATAATCTCCAACTATCATGTGCTATGCCCGTCATAAATTGTACCGCCATTACGTCAAATCGTTTTTGGGTAAAAGCCCAGACACAAATAATATTCATATTATTATGACAGGGAGGATTTTGTTGCGTCTGTCTGCCCGGGACAAATAAAAATATTGTATTTCAATTGTCAATTGAACTTAGTGCAGTCGACGAGAAAACCCCGAAGAGAAATAAACGAAAATGTAATCAAATCATATGAAAAAGCCACGAAAGTCGAACGAAATAAGATGACTTCGATGTCGATGTCGCCGATTTGCAGTTTGAGCCATGAGGCAGAGGTCCCTGCATACTTTCTTGGGGGTGCTGACGGATTTCCCAACTAAATATCCACGTTTGTGGCTTGTCAATGGTTATTGATTGTCTGGGTGTCATGTGTGTGTAATCCGAAAGGGATCGATGCCAAGTGGGGTGGCGGGGCGGAAGCTTTTAAGACGTTTGCTCCGGCCATCCCGGTACAGAGAGAAAAATAATGCAGTCCTAGTAGATGCGAGAAAAAGCTTTATTGAGTATGGAAATTTAAGGGTAGTTTTTATATACATATATTTAAATTTATTGAAATAAATATGAGATATACTTGTTCTCTGTGTAAGAACCATTTGAAATGCGAGCTCCTCGTACTGAACTCCTTGGCATTTGCATTACACACAACAGGAGCAAGAGAAATAAAAGATTTTCCTCCTTCGAGAAGAGAAATCAGAGCACATAAAAAGTAAAACGCGTTTTCAAATATTCCAAACACAAAAGCGGCTTGGCAAATCCTCGAGAGCTAAGCAGCATATCACAAACGGCTCAGCAAGAAAGCTTCCTGCAGGACACGGCTCAGCCTGGCATTGCAATGGGCAAAGAGGAAAATCGGGAAAGGCGGAAGGGTGGAAATGTGAAAAGGGCGAAGGCCTCCAAAACGGGGGCTGGCGAAACGTTGACAGTTGAACATGCAGGCGCTGAACGAAAACTTTGTCATAACTTTGCTGAATTAAATTTTGCTAAAAGTCAGCACAGCGATTCATCTTGTTCGCTCATTGTTTCTGGCATTGATTGCACTTTTTGGCGGGGAAGGGGGAAAAATGAAGACTGCAGCCGGGCTTTCACTTTGGCTTGAGTTACTTTCAAGCTGATGAAGCAAAAACTAGAAAGGATCAGGCAAACTTAAAGTGGAGACAAACTTATGTGGAGAAGTCGAATAGAAACATCAATTGTTAATAAAAATGAGTATCAATTATCAAAGTTCCTTTTAGTGAACGTTATTAAGTATTTCTTTAAATTGTATTCCTTTGTAGATTTTTTTTAAAGCTTCTTAAATTGAAGATGTTGAGCAAAGTTATTTTTGCAGGCATCTTTGGACATTTTAAGGCCTTTAAAACTTCCCTTAACCGTAGCCAATTCCCCCCACATCATATTAAAGTTAATTCCCCGATTTCTGGATTGTCATTTAAATGCTGGCTCGAAATGTGATGCGTATCACGAGAACCCGCATGTCAATCACTGAGATTGAGCGGAGCTACGCGCTCCCCCTACACCATATTGATAAGGGGGAGGGATTGGTTTGGTTTGGTGGTTGGTTTGATGGTGGTTGCTTTGTTGGATGCTAAGCAGCTGCACGTGACTCCCCAAGTGGTGTCCCCCTCTCCCCTCCAGTATTTTGGTATCCGAATCTGTCTCCGCCCCTGTCTGCGTTTCAGGCTTTATCTTTACGGCTCGCCAAACACACGATAGTCGTAGGACGAATGGGAACTCCCGCAGAAACGAATCTTACGCCCTCAAGTCCAGGTGAAAGACTAGCACACTTAAAGTTGCCTCATTAGAGTTGAAGTCCTGGTCCAAAGATATGCTGCACAGGAAGAAAAAGCATTAAAATATGTTGTTCCTAGATATTGGTTATATGTTAAATAAAAACATATTTTTGAATATAAGCTTGAAATAAATGTTGTTAATGTTTCTCAATTAGAATAAATTCTGGAAAAGCATAAAATACCCTGATATAATTAGCTGTTAGAAGAGATTATATAAACTGAATAAATATATTAATATTATGCTTAGGTAATATCGTTTAAAATACTACAATTTTCACAAAATAAATCCCAAGGTACTTTAAATTTTCCTCAGTTCATCGGTTATTTACAAGCGTTCAATCAGCAACTCCTCTTGGATTGGAGTGTGCGTGTCAATCGGTTTTTTGTGCCTTAAGTGGAGAGTGAGAACACACAATCAGAGGTGTTGGGAATTAGCCCAAGTTTAATGAGGTATCCATCCCATCCTCAGCCTGCAGCCTTATCCTTTGCCCTCCTGCGATTGTCTGGCCTTGGTGGATTTCGTTTCTGGCGCACTAAGTAGCTGCTAACCCAGCAAGGGACTTTTTCCCTCCTGCTGCCTAAGTGGATAATGCATTTCCTCAGCCAAAAAGGAAACAGCAACGCTGGAGTTGCCAGGGCCAAAGGAACTCGAAATGGCAAGGCTGCAGGAGTAAAGGAGCCGCACGCACTCACAGTGACTGGCAGACAAACTCACTTAGACACTGGGACTCGGCCAGACAATTGCCCTGACAGGCAACAAAATCACAAGAGGATTTCATCTTTTAAGGACATGTTTGGGTAATATGTATAATATACATTTTAGATCATTGAGTTAGTATTTACTGAAAAGAATTTATTTAATTATTCATTATTTAGTAAATAAGGATCAAATTGTCTTAGAAGTTTATCTACTTAATTGTTAAACATCTTTTATATCTAGATTCGCACCTTGACCTTCCTGATCTCGACTGCCTTGTCGCCTGTCCATGTAATACAGCAGAAACTGCAATACGCTCCGTTGCACAACCCCATCCGGCAACAATAACGAAACACTTAATTCGTCGTCGTCTAGCGACGTCATCAGTAACATTCCTCAGCTCTCCGACACCTTTCTCGTCCTGTCCTGCCACATCCCCCAAGACGACGAACACCCACACACACGCGTCTTTAGCAACTGCAAAAGCACCCGCAAGGTATGCTCTATAAAATTTTACTTAAAATGCCACAGCATTGCCATTGCCCAGCCACGCCCACTCTTTCTTCCTGTGAGTTTCTTAGCCGAAAGTTTTGTAACGAAAATTGCTATAGTCAGAAGTCGTGAAGAGAGCAGCAAGGAGCACAGTGCTGCCACAGTTTTAGGAGTAGAATTGGTTATAACAAAAATTATATAAATTATTTATAGATTCTCTCTTCATTAAGCGATTAAAACAAGGTAATATTAAATTAATAATTATTTACAAAACAAAAATAAAGCACCAAGAAGTATTAGCAGAATCCTTCTCCAATTGAAATTCAGCCAGCAGAGATTTCTGTATCCTGCTTTCTGCTAGAAACTTTAGCAAATGTCTTATCTTGAAACCATTTATTGTTTACAATTATAATTTATAATTTTTAAACATTGTTTTCTTTCAAATCCGCTTCGTATTGGCTATAATACCGCTAAAAGGGACTCCTCTGGGGGACAGTGTGTGTAGAGGGCTTTCTTATCCTTACTCTTCTTTCAGTTTGCTGCTGCCGTTGCCTGTGCACTTGACTTATAAGCTGCCATATATATTGGCCACGAAGGGATTGGGGGCGGTGACACGCCCACAATACGCTCGCAATTTCACACACATACGTGAGGTAATTTTAAATTGTTTTGGGCAAGTTGCCTTGAGATTTCGGTCCGCCCAAGAAAGTATGCAACGATTTTGTTTCAGCTCCCCAGCCCAGCTCATCCGAGCTCCTTCCATCCTTCGTTTGTTTCTTTCCATTTACGCATTGGCGAGCAATGAGCGCAAATTAAGCGCAGCTGGCGGAGTTGGAAAAGAGCAAGAAGCAGCAGCAGATAAGGACCAAAATGGATGTCTCTCACATACACTCACAAGCTCTCTCACAGCCCGGGTCCTTTGTCCTTTGCGTCCTCATCGCCATCGTCATCGTCGTCTGCTGTTACATCAGCTTGAAAATTAGTTGCTACTTATATGCTTCACTTAGTTTTTCTTAAGTAGCAGGGATCAACTCATATGTACGTGTGTGTGTATGTGTGTGCCAGCAGGTGGGTGTCACTGTCAGAGATGACACAAGCTTTCATCATTCAAGCGAAAAGAATACATTAAAATTATTACCCCTACATTTTGGCCTTACGTTTTCCTTTCAAAATAAAATATAAAATAATAAATATAATAATTCTTAAGATTTATAAATAATTAAATGAAGGTAAAACTCACAAATTAAATACAATTTTCAGGATATCTTGTCTTCGTTCTCATCACCAGCAAAAAACTCCATCACCCAACTCCCCTTGACACGACTGAGGGATTATTTTCTTTCTTCAGGTGCATTTTGCACCCAAGCATTTTCTACTTAAGAGAGTCTGTCAACGTGATTGCATGTTAGCTGTGCTCTCCTTCAAGTCCTGACTCCTGGCGGTGAAGCAGGGGTGGTGTTTTGCGGCTACAGTTGCACTTAATATGGCAGAGACTTTAAGAGCTTTGGTGCTCGGTTTTCTGATTAAAGAAATGACACAGATAAGCCTCCTAGCAGACTGATGCTAAAAAATTGAATTTTAATTACGTTTTTTCCTTCTTTATTAAGTACTTTAGCTGCAGCTTAATTGCATAATTAGTCAAACGCATAGAAGAACGTGACGAATGCAGGTGAATTTCACTCGAATTTTACTATTGTTTGTCTGTCACTGTTTAAGTTCATTAGTTTTGTGGCACGTCACTCGTTATTCTGTTTATTGAATTATGTGCAAAACACGCAAACAGACAAACAACTGAATAAATTTCAGCTTCCTGCAACCCCTTCCCGCTCTATTGCTGCGATTTGGTTTATTAAGCATACGCCCTGTGTGACGCACAAGCCTTTTAAATGTAATTAAACCGCCGTGTGCGGAGGCACCACCCTCACCCAGTGGCGGGGTGCATATTTTCAGTAAGTTTCGCCTTTGTTTTGTCATATTTGCATTATTTCGATTGCAGAATTACTTTGTCCCGCCCGTGTGTGTGCGCTTAATAATAGGTGTACTTGGGTGTGCAATGCAAAACCTTCACTATCCTGGGGGCTTTTGACTACGAGTTTAATCCAATTACAAGGGGCTGCCACAACAGTTTCGGAATTGCAACAGCCCCATTGGGTAAAGGGTGAGGTCCACTAATTACATTATTACATGAATTGAAATAGAATTAAATATTTATTATTTATTTGCTTAGATTTGCACTTTGTTGCAATTCATTTACCTCATTGTTGCCTAAGCTGTGTAAATAATTGTTTAATGGCATTTTCCATTTGCCATTGAGTCCAAATGAAATGTGCTTAAATTGAAACATTTTCGGTAATATTTATTTTATTTATTAGGCTGCCATTTTTTGATATTGGGCATTTTGTGGCCGTTTAAATGGGGCTCATTTTGCGGTTGGCCATCGATGGGTATTTGCTAATCGGTAATCGTTTAGGCCAGTATGCACTTTGAGTTTTTGGGGATTACATATCAAATGGTCTTAATGGTATTTGATAATGCCAAAAAAAGGGAAAAGCTTATATAAACTGAACAAAAAAAGCAAATGCTATAATAGGTTTAATTTTCTTATGCTGAAAGTATGGAAATAAATGTGAAACGGTTATGTTTTTCTTAGACTTTAAACGAATTTTAAAAATATTAAGCATGCTTTTCTTGATTAATAATACTTAATAATTAATCTTTTTATACCCTGTACCAAAGGTACACAGGTATTATAGTTTTGTGCGAGTGCGATATTCTGTAACAGGCAGAAGGAGGCGTGGCAGACCCCCAAAAGTTACCTAAATATTGATCAGGACCGCTAAAGGAGTCGATATAGCCATGTCCGTCTGTCCGTCCGTCCGTCTGTCTGTCTGTCTGTCTGTCTGTCTGTCTGTCTGTCCGTCTGTATGAACGCCTAGATCTCAGAGACTATAAGAGCTAGAGACACGAAAGTTGAGATTTAGACTTCTTATATCTGCACGCAGATCAAGTTTGTTTTAAATTTTTGCTGCTCCCCTTTTTGGTGGAGCTATTTAAAAAAAACCATATATCTCCCAAATTTATGAAGCTATGTAAACCATATTCAAAACCTTGATGTATTTTATCAAAATACACAGATTGCCCAAATTTCATTGCGATCGTGTCATAAATAGCGGAGATATAGCCTTTTTACTTCATACATATTATGTATACCAGAGGCAGCGCAGGCAGAGGGCTCCAAATATCCAAATCAAAATGTTCATTTCACATTTTTATGAAATTAAGATTACCGACTTGAAATTGGTTGATGGTGCAGCTGACTAAAATGAAGTCTACGCGAAGTGTAGAAGTGAAGTACTCCGGGTTCGATTCCTGCCGGCGACATGTCAAAAATTTTTTTTTTTTTGTAATATTTAACTGTAAATCAAAATTATTATAGTATATTATACTAAGAAATAAAAAAATGCAATTAAAAACCTATATTTTAATAAAAAAAAAAAATATTGTGATTTGGCGGAAGAATCGAACCCTGGCCAATTGCATACAAAAATGTACGCGCGGTTTTATCCACTGAGCTACCGCCTGTTCTTTTGATTCAGCTAACATTTGCATTATATGTCAATTTGTCTCCGTTTCTTAGTTTTTGGCTTCTTATTCTCGGGAACCAAATCGAGCGGCGACTTGTAATGGTACAGGGTATTCTACTGTCGGGACACCCGACTGTATGTCCATCTTGTTTATGTTAAAATTATACAAAAATCCCCAATAAATGATATTTTTTATAAAAATCTAATAACTTCTCAATTTAAATTTTCCATATGCAGGTTAATTTTATATTTTTTCTGCAATTCTATTTTCCTAATCACTCTGAGATTTCTTTATATCGAAATAATTCTGTGGCCTAACCCAAATGCCTTGGATTCGCCTCAATCCCTCAATCACATTATCCACAGCCACCGCAACATTTAAACACCACCGGCGATCACTTTTCAAAACCGCACACCCCACACACTGTGCCCACACACCCTCCACCTCCAGCTTGAATCAAAGGGTCACGGAGTCGGATTCAGGTCAGCGGAGGAGATGCTTTCATCATTCAACACTCGCTCTGTAATGACTTTGGTCAACAGAACTCGTCGAGGATGTGTCAGCTCACCCCTGAACGGCCCAACCGCCGAATCCCGGCTTTACTTCGACAGTGGGCTGCGGTCGCCTCTTGACGAGCGCACAAAGCACTTAACTCGTTAGCGGTTAACGGTATATTGGTAAGCCAACGGCAGCGCGAACAATAATTAAACAGGAGCAGGTGCCGAGCGACTTACATGACTTGTCAACGCAGCCGGCCAGGAGGTCAGGTGGGGCGAACGTTGGTGGCAATTTGCAAATGATTGGTCCACTGATTGATGAGCGATGGACTGGCCTCGATGGCAGGCCACAAATCTTAGCCAGACAAGAACAGATTGTAGTTTCAATTAAGTGCAATTAATGCGATTAACCAACGAAAAAGAAAGCCCCAAAAGCCTACTGTGTGCTGGCTGCTGGCCTGCCTCTCGTAGGATAAGGGCTCGCAGTGATCGAATGATTCGGCTGGCAAATGGCCAAATCGAATGGCGGCGGTGGGGAAGTATAAATTATAAAAGATATCTGGCTACAATCGGAGCTAAATCATGGCCACCCCTAAGTGCATGCCTCATGCCTGGTAAATGAGTTTCGGGCTGCTGGCTAATAGACTCCACTTAATGGGATATTAAGCCACCAGGCTGCGAACAACAACAACAACCGCAAACAACTAGCCGGAAGGAGGGAGAAACTTGCCAGCTTGCCAGCCAATAGCACACATGACTCAACACACAAAATACTTGGCCAAAAAATGCTACAGCCCAGACTGGGAGCAGGACACAGGACCAGGAAGAGCACGAGGGCGAGGACCGGGCATCCCGGAATAAAAATAACAAATATCCACAGTTAATTGAAATTCCTTAACTTTCTCAATTAAACTTTCGTGCAATGCTCTCAACTTTTGTGGGGCCCGAGACGAGAGGCGAGACTTGGCTGAGTCTTTCATTCACTCCCCGAAAAAAAGCAACAAAAAATAAGGAAGTTTCCTTTTTCTCTCTCTCTCCGCCACTGCCACCGACCGTGCAACGTGCAACATGGCGTATGAGCAATGGCTGCAAAGACGAGCGCCGAACGCCAAACGCTGAATGCTGAACGTTGGCCAACCTGTGGGCGTTTTTCGTCGCAACTTTATGAACTTTCCGCAGAGGGGAGATGGCTTGCAACTTTTGTAAGACTATTTGAAGTATGTGCAAGTAGCGACAGCAACAATAACTGTCTGCTTAGTGCTGAAAAAAACGCGCTGCAGCAGCAGGAACAACATCAATAAACAAGATGTGGAAGTGTAGCAACCTGCAACAAACTTTCCCCTAGAGATGGCCACCTCGAAGCTGTGCAGCAAGCGTAAAAGCCTTTGAATAATTTATTAATCAGCCAAAGACAGACTGCAGAGAAAGTAGTTTTGCCATAATAAACGTATATTTATATATAAACTTTTTAAATCTTATTTTCTTATATATATTCATATATATTTGCTTCAAAAATAAATCATATAACCATTAACCATGTATATGGTATACAAAACTCACAGCTCACGTCTCACGCTCCCGCCAACAGGTACTCTTAGCCAACTTCAGACATGGCCAACAGGGTGCTCAGTCGTTATTGTTGCTGCTGCTGCTGCTATTCGCTTTTTCTGTCGCGTTTTAGGGCGTTAGTTTATAAAAAATGCACAAAGCTTGGCCGTGTTAAGAACTCACCCGCAGCACTCCGCCCCGCGAATGAGCAAGAGCCAAAAGTGGCTGCCTTACGACGTCTATGGCTCATTCTTATCAACTTTGGGCCGTGCTTATAACTTTGCCAGGAGGCAGTCGAAGGAGCTGCACACAGAAGGACTCTGTTAGCCGCGTGCGACAGGACAAGTCGCAGGAGAGGAGCAGCAGCAGGGCAGGCAACTTGGGCTAACAACAATAATTGTTAATAATGTTTATGAAAAGTTCCGCCCTCGTTTCCTTCTGCCGGCTGGCTGGATGGCTGTGCTGGTTCCTTGTTGCCACTTTGGCCGGAGTTTGGCATATCTTTCGGTTTTGTTCACTGTTGCTGGTCGAGCAATTGGCCCGAATGGCGACCAAGACCAGGAGCCCGGCACTTGCTTAAGTTTAATGATATTTGTTTATTTATGGCCAGTTATTGTCAAGTTAGAGCACAAAGCAGATTGCTCTGAGGCCACTTTGCTAGCGAGACAAAGGGAACTGGCATTCCATGGGGCCAGCATTCTCCACTACCTCCAGTTCCTGCCCGGATCAGGAACCATCTATCAGTCGCAGTCCCCATTGAGGTAGATCAAATGCTCAAGCAACTGACGTACTACCTCCAGGATGCGGCGCTCAAAGGAAGTGTGTCCTGCACTTCAATTTAAACCGTAAGCCAGCTCTCAGGAACCAGGAGAGGTGGACTGGGCAGGAGTCGGGGCTGGACCGAGTTCTCACCTTTGTCAAAGAATTTGACATGACGGCAACCAGCGCCCCTTTCCGTCTACTGCAAACGTTTGGGACAATGTCTGCCAGCTGACGCGAGCTTCCGCTGTGCACATGAAAAAAAGTATTTACTCTATATTAATGAAAATAAAAATTAAAATATTCAGTTAAAGTGCCTAATAGCTTCCTTAAAGCTATGAAAATATCCTTTCATTACTAACAAACTTCTAAAGACCACCATCAAACTTTCCTTAAGATTTAAAAGAAAGCTGCAAATATTTTCCAAGTGCTGTCAGCACCCCCGAAAAAGAGAGCTGAAGGATAACAGAAGTGCAAGAGCGAATGGCAGGACATCCAAAGACTGTTGCTTGAGCTGGGTGCCAAGTGTTCAATATATCAATCAAAGGTGTTGAAAATAAATGAAAAATGTGTCGAAAGTTTATCATTGGAAAGCGGGATGTGGAGCGACCATCGGATTTTCCATTTTCTGCAATTTTTAAGGGCAATGGAGAAGGGGAACAGGAACAAATGGTGCGTAAAAATAAAGTAGCATGGCAAGGGTAGAGCTCCAGGGCATGGCAACTTTTCCAAATCGATTAAGCTGCGACAACTTACCTGTTCCAAGGAGAACTCGCTCGCCACTCCCCGCTCGGACTCTGTCTTCCTCGTCCTTCGCAGCTGTTTAAAGGTTAGCTTTTGTGAAAAGTGAAAAGGAATTTTACAACTCTGCTTTCTTTGCTCCGTTCCGACTGGCTTTGGACTTGGGCCAAATGCTCCCACAAGGCTAACCGCAAAAGTGAAGCGCTGGGAGCGATGCATTTTACCTTATGCAGTCGGCAACTATTTTCCGAAAATCTGTCGAAAATTGTTCACTTTTGCCCACTGGCAATAAGCCCCAGAACACAAATAAGTGGAGGTGGAAAAGGAAAGACCATTTGGCAGTCAAGCCGAAGTCTAAAGTTTGTCGGTAAACTGGAATTTGTAAAGGCATAAAGTTCGCTCTGACTAAGTTGAACTTGAAATGCCCTATTAGTGTATATTTCTTGGGGTTTTTAAGCAAATTTTAAGCTTTTATGATATTTCTTTTACTTTTCCCACAAAAATTATAGCATTCAAAATTAATATTTGTTACAATCTTTCGAGGTGTTACCCGCTCAACCTTTTCCGATTATTTTCCAAGGCCAAGCCATTGGACTGGAAGTCCCCAAACTTGGCCAGAAAGTTTTTAGAGCCCCTCTGGAATCGGAATAGAAATCGTAGGGCATAAAAAAGGCAAGGGCAACATTAAGCACCGGTAAGTTATTGGCAAAAGTGTAGCACAAATTTCTGCTGACTGCTGCCAGTAGCAGGCCGAAACGCCCCCCTTTTGCCACACTTGCTGGCTTAAACGTCCCACTTCACTTAACTTTCCGCCGCTTCTGCTGCTGCTGCTGCTCGGCTCCTTCAGTGAGCTCTTGGCGTAGAAATTCTCCAGTGTTTTGCTTTTGGTCAAGTATGATTGGAATTTTATATGGCCGAAAGGTTCGACTCCGACGACGACGATACCGTCAAAATGGCCAACACGTATTGAGGGGCTGCCAGCGGGAGGTGTTTGACTTTTAGTTGCTCATAGAGAGAGCTGACTGCTGGCTGGAGCGACTTTTGCAGAGCAAAGCAAATTGTTACCGACTGCTTTCGATATTATTATTAATTTATGTACCGGCGGGCAGTTGAGCGGCGAAAGTCCGATCGGAATCAATAAACTAGTCACGTTTGTGGCACCCCGGCCAACTCAATCCCACCGGAATCCGAGTCCGGAGAGGCGGAAATGAGCAGCAAAAGCGAAAATATCCATTCGCAATTTGTTGCTGCCGATTAATGAAGCTCCCGCGCCCGATTCCCCCTTTGGGGGCAGCCAAAAGAAAATGCCTAATTTATGTTCACTTATCAAAATGGCGCTAATTGAAAATTAGCCTGTTATCGCGCAATTATCTGAACTCGTCCTTTATGCCCATGTGAGTTCATTGCCAATTCCCTGACAGTACTGCGGGGGAAATTCAATTTCCATAGCCGATAGATAAGCCGCCGAAGTCGGATGTGCCCCGGCCTTGGCGGCGGAATATTTTGATTTGTGCGAAAGGAGATTTGCTGGGCCACCTCTCCCTTCCCACAACGCGCAGCTTAAACGTGGCTGAATTAAGAGGCACCCCTCGCCAGATCTCTGTCGGTCGGTACAGATCCAGATCGGATGGAGTTAATAGACCGTGGGCACGTTGAATTTATGGCCAATAAGCGAGCGGGAAACAAAGTCCCAGAGCGTGGCTTGTTTTCATAATGGTAGGGCGATGATATTGCAATTGCCTGAACAATGCTGAAAGGGACTTGGCAGATTGTCGACAAAGATACGCTGCTTAATGGGTGAGTCGAATGGGAGACTGTTCGAAGGCAATCTAAGCTCATAGGGTCGTAACTGATTAGGGAGGTTATAAAAAGACTGTCGTGGGAGAGGGTGGAAGTTTAAAATCCCAATATTAATAAATTTAAAGTTTCTTTATAAAATAAACCCTTTAGGCAGTTGTCAAAAAGTAGGTAATGATTCTTGGCCCGTGACGCCTGATATTTAACCAACAAAAAACTCCATTCTCAAGGATATTATTTATATAAATTTGTAAATATTGTAAGCCCAAACTAGCTGCTTTAAATCCCCAGAGACTTTTAGCTTAGCATCCTTATTTCAGTAGCTTCTTAGTCAGAGGACGTGTGTGGGAATGCGTGTCAGTCGTTGTTGGCCGGGCCTATTTCAATTCCTCTTCTCGGAGTGGCCAACAAATTGGACAACTTAAAGAGCCCATCAAATTAACTACACGCATCTGTACAACTTTTGGCCATTTTCACTTGTTCTACATATTTATTATTATCTCTGTCCTTCTGGGTGTGTGTGTTCGCTCACTGGCTCGATTTCATTTTGTCAGTTTTCGTCCTGGTCCTTGCTTCGGTGCTATCGCCGCTGACATGACATGAACTGTAGTTTATTTATTATTTCTCTGTGCCTCATTCTTCTCCAGGCTTCTTTTCATTTTATTTATATCCTTGACGCATGCAAACACATGGGTGTATGTACATATGTGTGCGAATCGGGTCAGATATATATTCGGGCTTGCACATTTATTTGTATGTCGGTAGTTTATTGTCAATTGTTTGTGGCATTTATTTCGCAATTGTTTTCCTTTATTTTGTCACTTTATTTGCCTTTGCCGGCGCCTCCGTGCCTCAAAGCTTTTGTTTATTTATTTATTTGATTAGTTTTTATTGCATAACGAATTTTTTGCCTTGCATATGATATAAAGGGTTTCTCTAGATTTCTTTTTGTTCTTTTCAGTTTGTTATGAATGCTCTCGAGTGCATTTATGCAGCATTTACTAGTTTGTTAACAGAAAAAAATCCTTTGAGCTATTATAGGAGTATTAATTTGCAAATTTTGTTAGATTTAGTGAAAAAATAGGGACAAAATTCGTACCATTTATTCACTTTTTACAACTTTGTAGTATACAGAACTTTCAAAACTGCTTTAAATCCTTTCCATTTTTTTAACTTTCCATCAAACTGAAGTTTTAACTTTTCTAAAAATGTATGAATACTGTATAGTAATGTCCTCGAATTGTCCAAAGCCCCAATTACTATTACGTCGAGCGTAACTGGACTAATATCGATGTCCAAATTACACATCCTCCTTAACCCATTGGCTAGGAGGATAATTCGTTCATCGTTTGACCATCATTTAACCATTTGAAAGTCAGTTGCCGGCATTTCAAAGACTCCATCATATGGTCTGCACAAACACAATAAAGGGCCCACTGCCACAAGGATACCCCAGCCATTAACCCTCATCGACTGCGATGGGATTGAACTGACCCCCCGCCCCGCCCGCTTCATCATTCACCGAGGAGGCATTACTTTGACTGCAGTATAGAGATGGAAGGACCGCCAGGACGGCCGGCTATCCATCCGATGTTATTTGGTCGCTCGGTTGACTCCTCGCCCCACAGTCGATTGAATTGCCATGCGGCACGTGCAACATGAATGGAGTCGCTGCAATCGTCCTGTGCATATAAAAGGAGGCCTCTGCCGGGGCAGCTAAAAGCTGCTGATGATTGGAGCCGTGGCTGGTTGTACTGAGAGAAAAATGTAGCTCAAATATTTATCTAGAAAGAGGGAATATTTTTGTAAACTTTATAAAATTATTAAAAAACGGCTTAAAACTATTTTAAATTAAACCTTTTTTAATTGAGAAACCCTCACCTTTCATACTAGCTAGATATTCCCAATTTTAATATAATTTCTAGAAGTGCATAGACTGGTTCTGGATCTCGAATTGGAGGTGGAGACGGGCGCAACTTCAACGCGTGGCTTCAACTCAATTATCAAACTTTTGGCTGCCAATCCGGGCCAGTCCGCGTTGCCACCTGCAGTTGGATCCGGGATCCAGGATCCGGGAGCCGGAATCTGCACACTCCGCCCGGCGCGCCGGGGCAGGAGCCGAAACAGACGGACACGTGGGGGTTCGAAACAAACGGAAATGGATTTTTGATTGAGTGCACAATAAAATGTGAAATGCATTTTACAGGCCAAAACAAGGGTCAGTACATAAATTGAAACAAAGTAACTCCGTGCGGCGAGCAGTTTAGTCGTGTGTATTTTATTGCATTTTGTGTGTGAATAAAAAATATATACTCCCACCTAAAAAATCTATATATATACATTTTAATTTGGAGCGAAAAGTTGCCATTTATTTGCAGGTCCATCATGAAAGTCAATTTATTTCATTACAGCGGGTTCGGGGAAATCTCTTCCTGCGTTTTCTTCCCGTGGGATATATCTACCGCCTGATGACGGCTCCTTCTGTCCCCTCCCTCCACAGTTTATGGCGCATATTTGGCCAATTTATTGGCCTCATGGCTAACAAATTGCAAACACACAATGGCATTGGAAAATTATTGCGCCGTTCGTTCGATTGGATGCAATGAAAAAGTTTTTCCCCCTCGCTGCCCCTCGTCTTTTCCTGCATTTATAATTGGAAATCCATAAAGGGCGGATCGTAAAATATAGCCCCAAACTGAAGGGTCGGACATAAAAAGGCGGAACAGTTAAGCAGAATTAAATGATGCCCTATCAGAGTGGTCAATTTCACGGAAACGATGAATAAAATAAAATATTTCATTTGGCAAAGTGGAAGGATAAAAGCGATTTGATGACGACAGGGACCTGAAAATCTAAAGAAAACTGATCAATCCAATTCGTGACAATTTCTGGGTATACAAGTTTTTATATGTTGCCAAGAATCCTTATATAATCGACCCTGCGATATGGAAACGAGGACAGAAAGATGCACCAGAGCCCACTGCCAATTCCGATGTCTATTTCCCTATGGCCAAAATTTATGCAGCCAACTTCTTGGGGCAAACGCCGGCATATCGATGTCTGGCCCTGGCCGACTGAGTCCTGGTCTAGACGTCGTCTAATGACAAACGCAAGCCGCAAACTGAAAGATGAAGGACATTGAGGGAAACGTTATGCAAGTCAGTCGGAGCCAAGTCAAATGGAAATGCCCCGGCCCTCTTCCGTCTGACGGCTGGATAAATAAACTCAACTTTAAATGGAAGCCGGCGACCCATCAATGGCTTTTCCAGGGTCCGGGCAAATTCCGACTGACCGGGACAGGGAGAGAAAAAGTGTCCATAAGATCAGAGCAGCATTTCCATTTAGAGTTTCCATAAAGTCGTATTAAAATTGAATTTAAATACGAAAGAACTTTATTTATGATATATTTTCTAAATAAAAACTTTTGTATATATTTTCATGCTAATTTAATACTGCTTTTGCTCTAATTTTTCTCTCACTGCAGAATAGATTCGATAGAGATACATGGAGAGAACTTTACAACTTCTGTTGAGCACTCAGGCGAAAGAGTCTGCTTCCATCTCCTTTCGAAAATCATAAAATGCATGCAAAATAAACCGAAAAAGTGGCGCATCATCATTATTTATTCGATTTTCCCCCTTGACTGCCCCTCCCTGAATGGTTCCAACAAGAGGCACAATCAATGACGACATCGGCGTTTAAATTTGTAGGGCCAAAAAGCTGCCAAAAGATGAAATTTGCATAGCTGGGAAGAGAAAGAGAAAAGTGGAGCCATGGCCAAAGCCAGACTATTGAGAAATTAATATGCAAATTTCTGCCGGTAGAACTTCGCATTGTTCCCATTCAAGTGAAATTTCTCGAGCCAAAAAGTTTGACTTGCCAGGTATAAAATAGAAATCTCTTGCCAAAAGCGGTTTCAGTATTATTTTTAGACGCGAAACATGAAGACATCTTGGAGCTTTAATTGCGGAGGTGTGTGTTTGGGGGTCTTGTGTAAAGAATACCCAAGGATAACATATATTTCTAAGCCAGTCTGTGGGATAATAAAAGAAAGGAAAAAAAGATGATCTAAGGTATTCCAAATGTTAGCTAGAAATTTCTAGGGGGACATAGGGTCGCCTCCTTTCCTCAATTTCCCTCGAAGGCAGACAGTTCCAGAACTGTCCACAAATTCCGCGAACGGTGTGGCCCGAAAAAGTATCCCCGCTGGGTTTGGCTGGAAAACTCGCCACAAAACCCAAAAGGATCTGGGCGAACGGCGCTAAGTTGGCTGCCATAATTGAGGATTAAGCCGGGTCTGGATCCGAGCTGGATCTCTGGCCAGTCATAAAGCCATAAACATGCCGTGGAAATTCCCAATGACCCGGACCCTGGAAAACCGAATGAACGGATCCCTTTTACGACGTGCATACGCGTGACTGGCACCCGCTAATTACCACTGGCTACCTGCCGGGAGGATCTACCTGCTCCAGGACCTCCTTAAAAGGACCATGTCTCGCTCTACGGCCCACAGTCGCCCCTGAGAAGTTCACCCAGCAGCACCATGTCGGACCAACACAAGTCGTCAAGCCACAGCAAGTCGAGCAAATCGGAAAAGAAGCTTCACAAGGTGAAGAGCCACGATCCCCTGAAGAAACAGAAGAAGCGGGCACTAAAGAAGCTCCGCCGGAAGGCCTCTACCGTGAACTTTCCCTACCAACTGTTCCTGTACCGCCAGGAACTGAAGCGGGCCAGCGCCGACTTCTCATACCTGCGCCTCTCCAAGGCCAAGATCGTGCTCACCTCGGAGCTTATTGCCAAGAAGATGGGCAGCTGCAATCCCCTGAGCAGCGTGGACGAACTGAAAGAGCTCAGCCGGGAGGTTCAGTTCCAGAAACGACTGTGCCACCAGGTGGAGCGATTGCAACAGTTCCGCCAGCTGGGCCTTACCGAGATGATCCTCAACGGCAAGAAGATGACCCTGTAGTCGGCGGAGATCGGGAAACGGAAAGAGGAGAGCGATGGGATAGACTAGGGCTGGGGCATTAGCTTAAGTTAGTTGTTAGTTTTAGGCTGTAATATTTTATCAAATAAAATATCACAAGGAAATCGCAAACTGGCTTTTTTACAGCTAAATTCTAGAATATTTAGGATATGTCTGGGAGTTTTTAGGTAAATTATCATCAAGCTCAACAATTTTCAGAAGTTTTTGAAGATTTTCAAATCAATTTAAGCAAAATTTTTATATTTGTGATATAACTTTAAAACAAATTCAAATAATTAAACCATTTTTAATTTCAAATGCATATCCTCGATATATTTACTTACTTAAATATTTAAATCACATTTCTAGCTTTGCTCCTCTGTTTCCTTCTGTGCTCAGCCCAGAATGTTACCCAGTCCTTTGACAGCCAAAAAGCCATTAATGTCAAGATCCTGCTAGAGTCAGCTCCCTTGTCGGAGTCCTCTGGCTTCACCATCACCACAACCACGCCCAAGCCGGTGGCTAATCCCACAGCCAAGTCCTCAATGCAGGCACACGAGATTGAGGAGGAGGACTACAACTTCCACCGGGATCGTCTTCCAGCCTTGACTGAAGACGAGTACAGTAACCTGAGCGAGGATGCCAATCCGCTGCACTTCCTTAAGGCGCAGTTACCACATTCGGAGGAAAAGCAGGTGAGAACTTCTTTCGATCTTAATGAGAGGCTCAAATACCTTAGCTTCTAAGATCCGAGTTCAATCAATTCTATAAAACAAAATTATTCTTTTAAACATAATATGTTGAATATGTTATCTTTGCGTCTAAGTTTCTTAAATATTTGTTTGTATTTCTTCTTTATTTCCTTAGACGCAGTCATTGCAGCTAGAGAAGTCGGAGCAGGTATATAGAAAAACCTAAATATATCAAAATATATATATATTATTCTATTAATTTATTGATCTTTCAGATGCCAACACCTTCGCCTGTTAAACCTCAGGCGGATCCGCCAAAGGTTGCCCCGCCAGCAGTGGGCTCACCGATTTACATCACAATTCCCATTTACATCAGCACGGCTGGAAAGCAGCCCCTCACCCTGACAATTGGCGATCAGGAGCTGTCCCTGAATAAGGTGCGAAGGCCCAGCGGATCGGGAGCAATGAGCAAGAAAAATATATCCACCAAGGCGCCCAACTCGCACTACAACCGCCTGCTACAGGAGATCGAGTCGCCCAAGAGACGGACTACCAATCGCCATCGTAGCCAGCTGAAGAGCCACATCTATGCGATGAAGGAGCGGATGGATCGTAAGGAGGCCAGAAAGATGTAATCAGTGCGGGAATCAGATTATGGCATATACATATATTATAGCTAGCAATAAATAATTGACAATAAATAGCTGAGGAAAGGTGCATGGAACATGATCCCTGATTTAGACAGCATTGCTCAGGGGAGCAGAAGTGGAGGAGGTGGATTCCATGGCGTTGACGGGCTCCATTGGCTGGGGCATCTTCTCGGGAACTTCAAGGGGGGCCGCAACCTCTGGGCTCTCATCCCCTTCGGGCTTCTTGATCTCCTCAGCTATGGATTCCGTTGCCGTTTCCGCTTCCGTCTGTGGGATAATGGTCACCGGGCTCTCCTCCTCGTCATCATCATCGCCGATTACCTCCTCGATGGCCTGCTGGATGAAGTGCTCGAACTGCTGGAAGTACTGCAACGCATTGTTGGCCACCTGGGCGGTGGGCAGGTCAGTGGTGACCTTCTTTAAAGCATCGCGGATGAGTACGAGGACTGGCTTTCGCACAGGAGCCGCTGCGGTGGTGGTAGTGGTGTCCCCTTTTTGGTCCTCGGTGGGAGTTTCAGTGGCTGTCTCCTCCGCAGGTTCCTCAGTGGTTTCCGCATCGCGACGTCGTCGTATCAGGGAATCATCGTCGTCGTCGTCGTTCTCATCGTCCTCATCATCATCGTCCTCCTTGCTCTCCTCGGCTGCCTTGTGGGCTTCCTCCTCGTCGTCATCTTCGTCATCGTTCTCCTCACTGGTGTCCGCACTCGAATTGTGGACCTGCTCTGCCTCCTCCTCCTTCTCCTGTACTGCCTGCCTGGAGGCTGGGAATTCGGGACTGGCATCGATCTCGGACTCCGCCACGGGAGCTGCACTCACCGAGCAGGCCAAGACGAGCAGGGCAGCTGTTGGGGAGAGACGAGAGGCCAGAGATTAGCAAACATATGACCGAGACCTGCGAGAGATCAGCTCCGCTCACCGAGGGCCAGGTAGATGGGTCTAACCATAATGCTAATCCTTTATTTCAGGGCTAACTCCGTAGTGGACTTTTGCAGTTTTGCGGTCTTTATGAGCGAATCCAGCGCTCTGCTTTCGCTTTTTATAGCCCCCTCAAAAATGAAAGTAAATGCGAGATGCGAGGCGAGGCGAGTAAACAAGGCGATCCGATCCGATCCGATCCCGAGAGCTTTGCTCTCTGGCCTGGTCTCAGCAGCCCAAGAGCTCTCTTCTTGGGTTTCTTTCTCCAGCGGGTCCATAGCATCTCTTTTTTCTTTTGTCCGACTTCTTTTGTTTACCCGGTCGGTGGAGAGACTGACTCCAAAGAAACCGAAATCATTTATTTAAATTTTTTTGTCGTTTAGTTTTTTATATTTTTTTTTTTTGGCTTTCTGGTAGCTTCTTTCATAAATCCATCCATTTGTGTCCAAAGCTGAGATCTGTTTACTGGACCCATTAGCGCCATTTGGCGATGGGCCATATGCAAAACCGCTTACAAGATTGTTAAGTCTCCCTTTTCTTGGGCTTCGGTCAAAGCCCTAATTATGTAATTGGACATGGCTCCGATTCGTTTCGATTTACGTAGATTCGATCGCCCCCAACTTCCCACAAAAACCCGAGCAGTGCATCAAAGAGATAGGCTAACTTTCTAATGCTAATGGGAAATTCGAAAACTTTTCCATGGAACTACGCATCGAAATCAAACAAGAAGTGATCACGAGCTGGGATGAGTCATCAAAGCGATGGTGGTAATAATAAATGCAATTATGGATGCCTTTAATGGCTTAATCAACCAATATATTCAGCGATTGGAAATGTTGGGAGAGATCTGGGAAAAGGGGTTTATACCATACATAGAAAGGCAATAAACTTTTATAATAAAACAACAATTAAAAATTATAGTCTAATAATTTCACTGAAAGAATATTAGTAAGAGACCTGTTTCCTTGATCCCTCCTTGAGTGAGTTGATATAAGCGAATCAAATCCATAACAACCAATTTATTGGTTTTGAAGCAATCTGTAAGCTTATCCTCCAGCTGTACAGATCAATCTTTCATCAGAGAGATCTCTCATGAACGCACTCTAATTAAGAACACAATTACCAAGCGAGGGAAGTGATATCTCACACAGACCGCGGATCGACAGAGATCACTAGAGATCGGCAGAATAACAGAGCTTGATTGGATGTGGATTTCCTGCGAGCGAGTGCAGCTGCCGGCCGCCAGCGATTGCGGCCAGAAGAACCTCGTAAAATAACAACCAGATCACCGAACCTTTCCAGATTGACCCAATTCCGGAGAACCGGCTCGCGGGGCTGGGCTGCTGCCGCCGCCGCCGAATGGAGGGCAGAGCAGCGAAGGTGTTAAACACACAACCAGTTCGTAAAGTCCAAGCCCAGCCATTCTAGATGGCTATCGCCGACGCAAAGGGTCCACAGACCGAGACCACATGAGTTTGCATAAAATTTCACCAAATACGATGCTTGGCAGTACCGAAAACTTTGCGTACTTTCGTTCGTTCGGGGTCTCCCGGACGGGGGATATCTCGGAGCTGCGCGAAGAGTAAACAAACCAAGAGCTCTCCCAGCCGCCCAGAAAACCGGTAAGCCCGGAAAGAATTCCCCCTGGCCAATCGTCGTTGGTACTTAAGCCGCCGTTCGCCAGAAGATGTGATCAGTTGTTGCGGAGACGAGCAGCTGACCAGTTCAACATGAGACCATTCCAAGCAGCCTGTATCTTAGGTAAGGCATCACCCTGAAACCTAATCAACTCGGAGATCTCACCAGCATTTCCCTTCTGCAGTTGCCGCCCTGCTGCTCCTGGATGCGGCGCCAACGGAGGCGAAGCGACGCAAGCATAAAGGCTCCGACCACCACCATGACCACGACAAGTCTGATCCCCACAAGACGAAGACGAAAACCAAGTGGTCTACCTCCACGGACCTGCCCGGCAACAGCCAGGTGTCCACCGAGGAGCACGGCTACTACGTGAAGCGCACGTACGGAGCGGCCGGAGAGAACGGAGTCGCCAAGAAGCGGATGAGTCCGCCCTACTTGGCCATACCCATCGCCTGGTTCAGCTGTCAGCCGAGCCAGAGCGACTGCCAGACCGCCAATTCGGCGGCCATCAATAGTGCCGCCCAGTCCCTGAGTGAAGGCTATCTGTGCGACGACGACTGCCAGGACCTGTACGATCCCATCTGTGGCAAGACGGCCTCCGAGGTGGCCGTATTTTACAACAAGTGCAAGTTGAGCGTGGCCAAGTGCCGATCCCACGGTCTGTGGGCAGACTACTCCTACGCCGAATGCCAGGAGAAGTATCCACAAGAGACTGCCAATGCCGACAGCAAATTCCGGGCTTCCCCTTACTTCCGGGACGCGGCTCTCGTCGAGCAGCAGAGACTGGAGGAGGAGAAAAAGAAGATAGAGGAGGAGAAGCAGAAGCTAGAGAAGGAGCAGAAAAAGCGAGAAAAGGCCGAGAAGAAAAAGAGGGAGAAGGATAGCGCTGAGAGCAGCGAGGAGCAGGAGGATCACAAACAAAAGGTGGAAGAACCCTTGACCCTGCAGAAGCCTGTAGAGACACCCATGTCCCCAGCCCTAGTGCCAGCCCCAGCCCCCGTCCCCATCCCCGTGGTTGCTGTTCAAGCTCCCATTTCAGAGCCCGCGAAGATGCCCGAGGAGATCGCCCTGCCTCCCATGCCCTTGAAGGACACTCCCATCCCCAAGCCACTGGAGATTGCTCCCTTGAAGGAGCAGACCCAGCCCAAGGCCAAGGACAATGATAGGCTCAAGTATTCTGTAGCTTAAGATAAGTTAAATGGAATCTCACTTATGACATATTATTTATTTTAATTTATTTCAATAAAAACAAATAACAAGATTAATACCTTTTCTGTGTGGAGTTGTAAATGTGAAAGAGGGGTTTCTTGGAAATAATATTAAATTGGGCTCTTATTTATTTATTTTATACAACTCTCAAGGGGGTTATCAGTATATACATTTTTTGTTATCTTAAAAATAATAAAAAATCGTTTTAAACTAACTAAAAACATTATTAACTAAGTTTTTTATTTAATTTTAGTTTATTTTAACACTAAACTATCTTAATAAATGGTTCTCAACAAATATAAAATAACGAAGAAAAGACTTAGGCAACGAACTTGACGGAACCGATTTACTTTTATATTTTTATTTATATTTATATATTTTTGTATGTAGTCAAGCTGTTAGTTATTGACTCTGCAGTCAAAGTTGTTGCCTAAGTCTTTTGTTTGTTTGTTTTTTATTTTATTATTATGGAGTTTTGTGATAAAATCAACGTTTTATTTAGTTTAAACGATATTAAAATTTAGAACCCAGCTTCTTCAAGCTGATTGTTCCTATTTCTTGTTCATTATCCACAATAAAACTATTTTCTGTAGACATTCCTCAATTTTAAGCGATTTGTATTCCCATTTCAATGCAGTTGCTGCAAGTGCATTGACCCTGGAAACAAGTTCTATAAACTGATGATGACTGACAAGTCGAGCGATATCAGAAGCTTGAAAGGGCCATCGTCCAGAGCCAGGCACTAAACCTAAAAACTAATTGGGCGTGGGATGCACAGAGCCACAGGTGGCTGCCAGCTGCCGCCTATAAAAGGCGGCCAGGTGTGTCCCATATACCAGAAGTCATCCAACTGCAATGGGAGCCAGAAGTGCTGCAACTCGCATCTTAAAGATTCAGCTACTGATCCTGCTGAGCGGAGGTGAGTTTGCAGAGAAATAAAATCCCAATTCGAATCCTGTAGACTTTCCAAGGAACCATAGCGAAAATCTAATTCTTTCAGTTTTAGTCTTCATTCAAGCTTCACCAGCGGAGGTCACCGAAGATGTAACTCATCCACCGCCAGCTCAGCTACAGACCGAGTCTCGGTCCCGCAAGGACGATGTCCTGGAAGTGGACGAAGATCTGGATGGACGAAGTGCCTATGTCAACAATCAGTTCGTACCCAGTGAGCCAGTCGAGGTGCTGGACGACGAGCAGAACACCCCTCTCTACGAGATCCTCCAAAAACAGATGGAGCAGGTGCTGGCCTCCTCGGCTCCCAATGACCCCGTGTATGAGCAACGCGAGAAGCAAGAGCGCCGTGACCAGCAGCCGCCACACCAACCGCCTCTCTTCTCCGATGGGCATCGCGGCGCGGATGGCGTTGGTGAGTTACAAGAGGATGACTACGATGATGAGGAGGATCAGACTGATCAGGGCTATCCGGGTGATCCGGAGAAGCCAGATGCAGTGGCTGGTGGCCCCGACGAGGAGCAGGAGCAGCCTGAAGCGGGCTACCAGGCTCCCCAACTGAGTCCACCAACCAGCACAACTCGGAGACCACACAGGCGTCGCACGACTGCCCAACCCCGAACCACAAGACCCCGGACCTCCGCCCAGCCCAGGGTCACGGCCAAGACCTCGAACCAGACCAGTACCACGGAATCCCCGCCACTGCCGAGCACTACCACGCCAAGGCCCAGGATCAGTGGCAGGCCACCTTCTGGACCGCCTGCAGATCCTCAGGTCTACCAGCACAAGCGTCGCATCGTCTTCAAGACCATTTCCACGGGCTCGCAGTTCATCAACTCTCCCATCGGCGACCTCATGATCAAGTTCTCCATTGGATTCGCCAAGCCAGCTACTCCATCTGGGGCTGCCAGTTCACCCCACTCATCCAGTTCCTCCAGTGAGGCCCTGCGCGCCCTGTCCCAGAACCTGATTCGGAATTTGGAACTACAGAAACTTAAGAGATCCAATAAAATACAAAAAGATTAAAGATATCTCAAAACTAACTAAGAAATATTATTTGATCCTCATTTTCTTACTCATTTTTTAAGGAAAAATGCACAGAGAGCACTGAGAAAACTTAACTTAATCGAAACCGTAACAGTTTTCTATTGAAACTATATATTTAAAACTAAATTTGGTCATAGTTTCAATTAATTCTGTCTATGAATTTGCCTGCTATAAAAACTGTGATCTTTTTAGTTACAAAACAGATTAAACTTCATATATTCTTGCATCATATTCTAAATACTCGACATGTTATAAAAATATTAATTTTAATGTTCTCTATCGCAAGTTTGAGGTGATTGCGTCAACCTAGTGTATTGCAATGAGCAATATCAATAAAATGTGAGAGCTCCGAGAGGTCATCTATAATTGTTGCAGTTCAATTCAATGAATGTTTTGCGGAATTTAGAAAACAAATAATGTGGCACATTTGGTCAAACTGTAAAATCATGAAGTCATTCAAAAGAATTTGTACAATTAACCTGTTAGTAAACATACATATATAAGTTTTTTATTTATTATCTAAATGGACAGTGCAGGGGCTTGTATTAAGTATTAACAAAGTTATCCCCTGAGGAACATAGTACATCTGCAGAGATCTACCCTAGCTTAAGATACATTTTAGCTTGCCTTCACCAATTCCAATGCATCTGTCCAGTCGTTGTTGTTGTTCGTATAAAGTCTTATTTTTTAGTCAGTTAGTTCGCTTGGCGCTGTGGAAGTTTTACAAAAATATATGTAAAGTGATAAATTGAAATAAGATTTCACAATCTAATCTGAAAGACTTATTACTTAACTGTTAACAAATTTGATTTTCGAGCCTGTGGGATTGACATTTCTTTGAATTAACTTAGTTTTTCTTTTTAGCGGGGCCAATTCGGCTTATTACTAGTAACAGACAACAGTGATACGTGCTCAGCGCACGGGCCAGTACTTCTGGGCCAGGACGGGTATGGTGACGCCGGTGACAATGCTGGATATGAGGTTAACGCTGTGATTGTCCAGGATGCGCAGTCCGCTCACGTGGCGCACCCCCTTGCCGGGTGCGTCCACAATCTTGCCCTCCTCATTGATGCCCGAATACTGCAGCAAGCCGCCAAGAACCGAGTCGAGCAGGGATCCAAATAAGCCAGCAATGCCGCCAAACACAATGATTGGCCACTGCGGGGGGCTGACCAGCAGCATCTTGGCCTCCACAGTGTAGCGTATGGTGACGAAGTAGCCAAAGCCCACGAGCAATCCGCCCAGCAGGCTTACGGCGATTCCGGCAAGTGAAACGCCACCGTTGGTGCCGCGCGGTACGCGCCGCCAGGTGAGGATTGAGACTGGATCTCGGTGCGAAAGCACACTGCCCAGTTCGCTGGACCAGGTGTCGCCGTTGCAGCAAGCGAAGGCACTCATCACGGCCACGCCCAGCCAGCTAGAACGGTACTCCCTGGCAAAGTCCACAGTCCGCTCACCGCTGCCGCAGTCCAGCAGGTAGAGCAGGGCCAGCTGGGCGGCCATGCCGCCATTGCAGAGCACCTGCACCCAGTTGCGCTGGCCCTCACCCTCGCGGAAATCGCTCTCAAAGCGCCGCTTCATATGCGCCCGGAACTTGGTGGCACGCGACGAGCTGAAGAAGAACACCACCAGACTGGCGAAGAACGGATGGCTGGCGATGGACAGCACAAAGGCCACAACGATGCCCAGGGCAGCCCCCGATCGGTTGACGCTTCGCCGCTTCAGCGCCACCGTCATGAGGGCCAGTGGCGCCATCGTGGAGAAGAGCCAGCGCACCGGCGGAATTACCCGCGACTCTGTAGGTAAGAGAAAGATAACCCCTGGGTCGGCGATTTAAATCTGAATACGGATAGCTCACCTTCGAAGTCGCTGCTCCAGAGCCGCGACACGGCCACGTTGCCCAGCCACATGAACAGGGAGAGGGGCACGGACAGGCCGCAGAATAGCAGTGGCATCCAGTCGCGCATTGTGGCGTTCCAAAGCTTCAATGTTTAAAATGCAGCAACGGCCGCTTTCTCCTTTCGATTTGTTTATTTTTCTTTATGTGCTAGCGATGGCACTACAAGTGGATAAGGTTGCCGGGCCGGCTACCGCAACTATCGATAACTCGTAAATTCAAATGTTATTAGATTTCCTTACATTTGTTTACATTTACAAATACAGTTTTTATTTTGCCGTTTTCCTTTAAAATACATCCATTATTTAATTGTAATTTGTATTGCAATGCGTGGTAATTATGGAATTTTCGATTTGTCGATCGTTGACGGCTGTTTTCAAATAATACCCTAATAGGCACCATATGTGTTTGTTAATATTTATGTTTTGTTTGCCAGAGACAAATGTTTTCTTTACAAATTATGTTGTGAGGAAATTGTCTGAAATTTTATGGTTTACTTTATTAAATTTATACGGAAATCCTAACAAGAAATTGGGTTATGTGTTTGGCAAATCCAATAGATAAAATCTCATTAGATAAGTATAAAAGGGCTTGTTCCCGCTCCAGTTAATCATAGCATCAGCCTTCAACAATCTTGACTCAGTTGCGCACCAATCGTCATTCCAAAGGATATCTCAGGATGAAGTCAACTTTCGTAACAGCTCTCGTCATACTGGCCCTCCAATTGGCCACAGCGACAGCATATAAGACCATTGTTATTGTAACTCGCTACAAGGATTAATAAAATAAATATTCGTTTTTAAATAAAAATATTAAACAAAAATTGTTTAGATTATTTGTTTTGGGGTTTCACTAGAACTAAAATTTGATTTCCAGGTAATATAGGACTTCAGAAAGACAGGTCAGAAAGAGGATAAGTGTTTCTCAGTTAACACTTACTTTATGGTCGATTTCTAAAATTATATACTTATTTTTAAATTTTCTTTTTATAAAACATTTACGCTAAGAGCTATGCCAAAGAAACTTAGCTCAAAATATTATTTAAGAAAGTATATTTATTTATATTTAATTACTTATTACAAATTAATTATTTATTACCTAATACTTCCGGCCGATTCTGAGTATTTATTTTTTATATAATGAGGTTATTAATTCATTTCTATTTAATTACTTATTACTAGAATAGCAAGTCTCCGCCAGACAATGTAGTCTTATACTTCCAGCAGATCCTAAGTGTTTCTTTGAGGTTATTAAACATTTAGTTTTTAAATAATGCATAAGATGAAAACTAAAAATAAATAAATTTAAATATTCCGTATTTGTTTCGTTTTTTATGGAACACCTTTAATGGTGATTTTTGCTAACCCATTATATTAATTTTATGCTTTATGATTATGTATTGTTAATTTCCTGTATTTCCGATCAAAGTAATCAAATAACTAGTAACTCACTGTTCAGCACAAATCAATATTTACTTACAGCAAATATTACATTTCTTGTTACTGTGCTTACAGGTTACTACCTGTACCTTAAGATCGTATTCTCTGCATACTAAACCAATTGTTTAAATGATTATTTAGCAAACAAATCTTACATTAATACGGAATCAAGTTTGACGACAAACTGGATCGTTCTGCTATAAATGGGGTAACTTCCAATTAAAGTTTATCAAAAACCGTTAACGGCAACACCTTAGCAGAGTCCTAAGTCCTAATCCAAAATATTTAAAGATGAAGTTCATTATCGTGGCAGCTGTCATCGCCCTCCAGTTGGCCGCAGCGACAGCATATAAGACCATTGTTATCGTAACTCGCTACAAGGATTAACTTTGTACACATCATGAAATAAATTTATTAAACAAATTAATAATTATCCGAGCCTTTTAATTACCGCATCTCTCCGAAAAGCATCATCAAAATCGGGTTAAATGGTAATGTATAAGCGTACTTAATTAGCTACAAAGAGTATATGCCCTCTAAACGCCGCACACGCTCATCGATCAGGCCCAGCAGCTTGGTTATCTCGTCCAACTGCGCCGAGCACGAACAGGATTCCGAACCGGATTCCAGGGACACGTCCACCACCTGCGGAAGGTCGGGCTGGTTATGTGCGGCAGAGGCTAAGTGAAACGTTTGTTTAGAAAAAGCGGGGGCTGGCGGTGCGGTGCTTCAAGTCCAGACCCGGCAGCTCGGCACTTGTTTCGCTTTGGGGCTGGCTCGAGTGTTTGCTATCAAGCACCTGGAAATCATCGTCCGTCAGCTGATAGGCCAGCGACTGGCGAGGATCGATGCGTATGCTTATATCGTTCGATTTGGACGTGGCGCTGAGACTCTGTTTTGAGGATGAGGAGGCAGCGCTGGTGTCGCAGCCGGAGGAGGCCATGGCAGACTTGGCTTCAAACTGTGAGGCGTCGTATGTGTGCAGGTTTGACTGCCAGACCAGGAGCTGTAATTAATCAAAGAAATAAGAGGACCGATCTAGGGCAAGGATAAATCTTACCTGACGATCGTTGCCTGCGGTGGCAAACTTGTCTCCATCCCGTGTGAAGGCCACCGCATTCACCGCGTCCGTGTGGCCCTTGAGTGTGTAGATCGGCCTGCCCTCAAGCAGGTCCAGGATGCGGATGGTGCAGTCATCGCTGCCGGAGAGCAGGAAGTGTCCGCTCGGATGGAAGGCCACATCATTCACCGGCGCCGAGTGCACGACGTAAAGCTGCAGCAGCTGGCTGGCAGACACATCGAATATCTTAATGCGATTGCAGCCGAGGGCGACAGCCACCATGTTGCCCCATGGATGCCAAGCCACCTGACGCGGCGCAGCTCGCTCCTCTGTGAACGTGCGGACACATTCGCCGCTCCCTATGTCGTATATGCGCAGCGACTTGTCATCGCTGACGGTGGCCACCAGCTTCCCGTTCGGACTGAACTTGGCAGAACGCACCCAGTTGGTCTGCTGGCAAAACGAGGCCATGAACTGGCGTCGATGGACGCGCCACAGCTTCACGGATTTGTCGTCGGAGGCGGTTAGCATCATGTGTCCTGTGTTATCGAAGTCCACGCTTCGCACCGGCTTGCTGTGTGCCACAAACTCCCCTGAGACGCCGCGCACTTTCGGCTCCCAGATCTTCACGGTGCGATCGTGCCCGGCGGAGGCCACCAGGTTGCCCGTGGGCGACCAGGCTACACCATTCACGGCCGACGAGTGCGATCCGAAACGAATGCACCGGGCTGCCTGGTTCAGATTCCACAGGATCACGGAGGCGTCCAATGACGATGTTGCGATTTGCGTTCCCTCCGGGCTGAAGCGCAGCTGGGTAATGCCGCCCGCGTGACCAGTGAAGTGGCGCTCCAGCGCCGGATCGCTAAAAAGTCCCTGCTTGTCGCCTTTCATGTCGGAACTGACAGTCGTCTGGAATTTTCACAAAATTACTCGCTTGCTTTGACCGCTGGTGTTTGAAATTTTCAAAATAAATTGAGTCCCAAGCAAAAGTGTGACCTCAGCGCAGGTCTGATGACGCTGACAACTATCGATATGTAAGCGATTGATTATTTGGTATTTTTATTTGAATCACAATAATTTTTTAATTTTGATTTGTGTTTTTATATTAATGTTTAAATTTATTTTATTTGGTTTTAATTTTTTTTTATTTTTTCCCTCCTTTAAGATCTTGGCTAACATTGCCTTAAATATATATAAAATTTGTTCATTTTTATCCAATTGTTTGTTTTTTTTTATTATTTCAGTCGTGTCAGTCTTAAACCAGCATTTTTAAATTCTTATTTTTTGTCACTCAGCTATTTAATTAATATTTAATTTTATTATTATGAGTTTGTTTGGCGATGTTCTAGACAAAACATTTTTTTTTAATATATTTAAATTTTTAAATAACAAATACACGTATTCCTTCCGAATGAAAATTTATTTATTTTTGGCCAAGATATCATATTACATATTTTTTAGTTGGCAGTTAAAATTTTTGAACATAGATAGATCGACTCTCCAGTTTATGCTGCTCAAGAATATATATGGTTTATGTGGTCGGAATAACAAATTTACTGCTGAAACATATTGTAAAACAAAGTTTGGAAGGGTCGTAAGAGCGAAAACGACATCAAGCGGCCGAAGTTTGAACTACAGCTTGTGGGCGAGGAAAAAGAGAGGAAAAGATCGCGATGAATTTGCTCAGTTCAAGATTTTTGATCGGGGGAAAACAATCACATTATTACAAAAAAAATTCATAATACGATACAATATTTACAGCAACAAACCTTTCAATCCCATCCATATTCCCGAAATCTGTAAGCAAAATGCCCCTTTTCCGATTTTGGGTAACAGGCGAACATAATCCAGCAGCAAGCGTCTAAAAACTATTATAAACTCTTATAAAAAGTTTTGCCATCTCTATTGTTTTTCAATTTTGCCATCTCTATTGTTTATCCGAGTTTCAAACCATTTATCGATACTGGTATACTGTTTAGCCAGGTTTCAAACCTCCAGATTTAAATTATTTTGCTTGTCATCTGCTGCCTTATGTTCGCCTGGTATCTGAAATCCAGAATTTAAGGAATTGCACTGAAAATGCTGGGATCGAATGCCAAGTTTTTTCCAATAACCGCAAACTAAAATAGCAAACAAAAACAAAAACAGTTTCATTTGGCGGATTATTTGAATTCAAATGGACGTTAGTTTTATTTAGCGGTTTATTTGAATTTAAAACGACGCGTCGCACAGTGGCGCTATTCTGGCATTTGACCTTGGAAAAATCATAACTTTTGAACCAAATAAGATAATCGAATAATTTAAACGGCATTTGACAGTGAATTTATGTAAAATTTATATATCTAGTGGACAATGTGCCACGCCCACCCATTCGCCCATTTATAGGGCGTCAAAGTGAAAAAATCGAATTTTCTCATAGAAAACAATTTTTAAATAAAAAAATTTGTTTAATTTTTTAGCTTTATTTTTATCGATTTGCTCAAATAAAAATATTTTAATAAATGTAAAAAAATATTTTACACAAAAAATTTTTTAAATTTCGATTTTTTTTTATTTGTTGATCATTTTTCTAACATTTTGACTAACAATAAACCTATATTGAGAGAATTTCTAATAGCTGAAGCATTTCAGGACTATAAACATTGGATTCCTCATCTTTTCACGTCTTAATATTATTTAAAACAAAAAATCACGATTTTAACACTGCAAATGCCCTTGCGCGCTGCCGGTACCCCTGAAGCGTTTTCACCCATATTTCGTGTTTTTTGACCCTGAGTTGTTTCACTAAAATCGCTGCCAAAGGTGGAGTCGCAGCTAGACGCAGACTATCTAAACGGATCCTGGTTCAGGAAAGATACACGGAACTGACCTATATAGTGTAGTTGAGTGCTCTGTAGTGCCAAAAAAGTTCTAGACTACTTTAGGGAAAAAAAGTTGTTAAAAATGGACACCTGGCAGGTAACGATTTACCTGTAGAAGCCAAACCCAAACTGCCGATTTTTTTGCTTTATTTTACAGTTTATGAATGTGTCTATAATTTAAAACCAAAATCATTCCGATTGGTTGTCTAGTTTTTGAGTAATATTACCTGAAAGTCGACCAAATTCTCTTTTTTTTTGTGTCGCAAAAACGGAAATATTTTTCGACTTTGAATGCTCATAACTTCTACAAAAATGGTCCGATTTTTGTTTTGGCAACGGATTTGGAATCGTGGTGAAATTCTCTGTCGATTTCTTATAAATTAAATCGTTTTTGCGACAATGAATTTTTGACTTATGCAACGCCAAATGCGCCAATGGCGTTACTGTGCGTCGTTAGTTTCATTTTTCGGATTATTTGAATCGACGTTAGTTTCATTTTGCGGTTTATTTTAAATTAAATAAATTATAATATTAGTCCAAAGCATAAAACATTGGGAAGGAGTCGTTTCCGACCCTATAAATCATATATATTCTTGATCAGCATTAAAAGCCAAAAAGACAAAACTAATTTACTCAATTTTTAAAAAAAATTTATAAATTTCCAAAACTAGCAAAAATTTTAATCTTCTAAAAATTTAAATTGAGTATGCAGATTTAATAACTTAATTAAAACTAACAAAAATGTCTTTCCGAATTGAAGTTTTTGTTGCAAAGTTATGGTTTTTTAAACTTTGACCTCCCCAGAGAAATTAAAGCGATATCGAGAAAGAAAGCTAACTTCGGTTCGCCGAAGTTTTTATGTCCCTGTAGATTGTAATTGAACTAATTAATTGGCTACGGCAAAAGTTTTTATGAGAACGAAAACGCCATCAAGCGGCCGAAGCTTGAACTACATCTTGTGGGCGAGGGGAAAGAGAAGAAAAGAGTGCGATGAATTTGCTCGTTCTACGCTTTTTCCCTCTCCTTCCTCTCACTGACAAGCTGCAGTTCAAACTGTGGCCGCTAGATGGCGCATTCGCTCTTAGTTATTGTCAAGTTCGTTGCCTAAGTCTTTAGTTTGTCATTTTTTATTTGTTTTGTATTGTATTGTAAACTATTTATTAAATGAACAACTTAATTGATAATGTAGTTTTACTTAGTTTAAGAAGCTTATGAAGTATTTTTAAGATAAATATAAATAACATAATAAATAGAAAGGACCTCATTTTTATTGTTCTTAATTTATAAATAAAATAAATTCAAAGGACTTAATTTGTATGGTTTTTCATTTAGTTTTATGCATTTTAAATAAAATTTAAAACATTTTATGTTTATCATATTGGCATCCATTTCTGGTACATATATCAATTTCGCGAGTGTCCCTGTTCCTACCTGCTGTCATTATCCTTTCACCTGATCGTCGAACTCTGGACATTCTCTGGTTCATTCAACTTCAACCTGCTGCCGGGGCCAATTACAACTGCAAGTGTGTCCCTCTAATGATCCTGGTGGACAAGTTCAATGCCTTCTCTGCTGCTGCTATCTCTATCGGCTAATTATGCGTTTGTTTGCCAACATCTCATTCGGGCAAACGACCCCAGAAGTCGGGGACTGGCCCAAACTGGCCCAAAAAACCTGGCCAAGCTGACATCAAATTAAGCAGCGGCAACTGTGAAAGTGCAGCCAGCGGGGTCCTCAAACAAAGCCGATCTCGAACCCTGGGAAATTAGTGTGACAAGCGCACGATTTCCACCTGTAGGTCCTCGGTGGCAGCCCGTAACTCGTAACTGTTCTTTGCCAAAATGCAGTTAGGACGACCTGCAAGTTGCAACCCCTGCGCAAAGTTTGACTCTTGCAGATCGCATAGACAAAAGGTCGTTGTCGTTTGTGCCCCGAGGGGAAGAACCCTTCGACTCCACCGGAGTCAGAGTTCAACAAACTACTTTTTATCAAAAAACTGTTGCACTTTCAAACAAACTAAGCTAATATGCCCGAGGGGCCAAGACGGTAGAACCTGAAGCTGATCGAAAATCCTTGGTTAAATAATAACAAAGGCAAAAGGATATGGCTTGGGCATGTGAGAATGGGAAATACTCTTTGGCTATAAAGTCCGAAATTAATATAATACAAGCAACACTTAATACTTAAACTTAATTTAATTTTTTTAAACTTTACATGGAATTTCTGTATTTATAAAATTAATCTGGAACAAATCAAGAATCTTACATTTTACCAACTTTACCAAAGTATGCATATAACCCTAAGGAAGAGACATCTAAAAGCCGCTCGGCAAAAGTCCTGGGTACGTGGCATATGTGGCCTGTGCCACAAACGAGCCGCTGGATCGAACTGGGTCTGAGACTGGCACCGGGACTGGGAACCGGGATCGGGATCGGGACCGAAGTACACCCCAAAGGCACCGAACGGGGAACCGAGAGACCAATCAAGCAGCGGACCCTCGTGCCAAAGCTTCTCGGAGCCCTCGGTTGGCTCGTGTCATCTGTTGAATTATAAAATATGGCAAGGAATTAATTTGGCCAGCCCCTGCTGGCCGTCAGAATCTGGCACAGCAGCAGCAGCAGCAGCCGCAAGAGCAGCAGCAGCAGAAGGAGCAGTAGGAGCAGCAGGACCAGAGCGGCAGCAGGATAACGATCCACTCCGATCCGATCCGAATCATCTACCGCTATGCGCACTGTGCTCTTATCTGGCGAGCACCTGTCGCCCCGAATCGGAGTCTGAACTCGAATTCGAATCCCTGTTCCATAACAAAACGAAAGGTGCGCTTAAATTCTCATAATGACTTGGCTCGCTTGCGTCCTTAACCTGCTGATGATGCTCCCTGATCCCTAAATGTTGCATCGTCGGCCGCAATTTGTTGTCCATTGTGTGTGCGAGCGAGCCTCCTCCTCCGTCTGCTGCCGCCGATGCCGCCTCGAAATCTGTCTATAATCTGTGTGTTTTCGGGTCCAAGCTGAAAACACCTTGAGATCAGTGTCTCCGGCACTCGAGGGTCTTCCTCTACCTTTTTGTTTTTTGCACCTTTTCTCACAAAATCCGTACAAATTTCGTGTTTAGATTTTGTCGTTTTAATTGCCGGGCCACGGCTTTATTTTGTTTTGTTTTGTTTTGGTTTGACTTGCCTCTTGGCTTTGTCTCTGTGTTGTGAATTGTTGAGCAACCCTTTCCTAAGCCCCCGGATTGGTTGGTCATTCAGTTCGTCTGGCCTTCTTGCTTGCCAATTAAGCTGTGAGCTGTGGAAATAGATTTCCTAGCCGAGGGTTGATTTGCATGCATATTTGACTTGGATTTGTCCTCTGAACTCAAATCGAAACAGCTTAAGATTTACTTGCAGGGTTGGAGGAGAGACTAATCGTCAACTTGCAGACTAGTCGTTGACACGGCACTCTGTTGGCTTCCGATTTGGCCAGCGAACTTGGACTGGCTTGGACTCAGTTAGCGAGGTTCCTTGCTGAGGTAGAGGCAAGTCCACCTTACTGCAATCTCAAACAGGAAAGGGAAATGACCGAATAAGGCTTACAGATGTTACATATTCTTAAGGAAAAATATATATTTTTAGGCATAAAAACGGACCTCTTTTTATAAGTAAAAGATATAGGAACATATATTAGGATATATTACAGAAATAAGGCAGCAAAGAAGCATTTAAAACTTTCAAAAAGACAGCCGTTCCTAATCAAAATATGACTACTGTAAGGACTCAACAATGACATTACAAGCGAAAAGGACATTCCATATTTTTATTACACCATATGCAGCCCGATCACCTGCCCTTGAGTGTCCATTAAAATCGTATATATGTACTTCCCTCTAACAATCAATTCCCATTCCAGCCAGGTGACAATGCTCAATCAAACAAAAGCAAGGCAATCATAATGTATCACTCACTCTCTACGAAGGGACGACGGCGATCCGTTGAAATTGGGTCACTTTTGGCCCGGCCAACAAGTCGAACGATCTTGTAATATCGATCGAGCGTGACAGGTGTAGCGGCGGCGTTGGTTGCACCTTCGCCTGAGCCTGCTCAGCGACAGCTTGTGGCCCGCAAGGCACTCGCAGGCAGCGCATCCCCTGGGGCCCAGATTAGATGCAGATCTCGAATGTTTCTGCGGTCGGTCTGTCTGTGCTGGCTGTCTGGGGGAGAGATTTTTACGACTGTTGCATCTTTTGGCTTCTGTCTCACTGAGAGAAATCAGGCAAGTCTAAGCTGTGATCCGTTGTGTCCGTTGTGATAATGCTTTCAATTTAAGAAGGATTTCTTGAACAATCGTATTTTATAATGAGAGCTCACAATAACGAGCTTATAAATCAGTTTACTTATCAATAACTTTATTAATGTATTGATATAACCCAGTAGACCGCTTTCGATTTCGATTTCTTCCTGTGTGCCACTGCTGCTTTTCAGAAGATATGTTTTGCCGGTGTGTCGTGTGGCCCATGTCAACTGGTTGCAGGTCGCCGTTGTAATTTGCCTCCTGGCATATGGCTTTTGCCGCAAACCGGCTTTGAGCACGCGTCTCGTCTCCTGGACGAGTCCTGGCTCAATAATTGTGCGACAGGTTCCAGGATTCCAATTCCAATTCCACCGCCAGAAGAAGCGGCAGCAACAGCAGGTGCTCAATGCGGCTGGAGGGAATCCGGAATCAGCGCCAGGCTGCTGCTGCTGCTGCTGCTTACAACGAAAGGACATAAACATAAATGAGCCGATGTAATGTTGAGCCGCTGCTCCTTCTTGAGCCCATCCCCGATCGCCAGCCATCTCCCTCTATCTGTGCGTTACAGGTGCCTTTTCGGTTGCATCCCCTCCGCATTTTAATTGTGCGCCGAGCCGAGAGCCGGCTTCACCTGCAACTCAACTGACCTAAGACATCTTTTTTGCCCTTGCTCTTGGCCGGGCTCTTCACCTTTTTCTGTGTTTTGTATTTTTTTTTTTAGCCGCAACTATTATTTTTATTAATAGCCAAAGTCAAAAGTCACCTGCCTGGGCACCCAGAGCTAAGGGTAGCCGGAAAACGGAACAGAACCCATCCGATCCGATTCGATTCGATCGGAGAGGAGAGAAGACAGGACCCAGACCCGCAACATGCCGGGTGCTAAGGAGTGGGAGCCACTCTCAAGACCACTTCTAAGATCAATTTCCTTTTCACATTTTCTCCCCCGTATGGGTTTTCCATTGTTTGCGTTTTGGGGTTGCAGCTTTCGGAGCCTCTTGATAGGCATACTTTTTATTTCATTTTATTTTCTTTTCTGTTTTTTGTTTCTATGGGGGCTTGGCCAGCGACTGGAGAGCTAACTGTTGAATAAATTCCAAACGGCATGACAAATTATGTGGGCTCAGGTGTTATGCGGAAAAGGGGTTAATAAACCGAGAGTCACCGCTGCGGAGAAACTCCAGCATATGGCTGCGACGACGTATCTGCTATATCTAATCGGGTCTGAAACTGCAGACAAACCAATTGGGGGGAATTTTACCTTTACAAAACAAAGCTTTAAAGTCATTATACATACATTCCATACCTAAACATTAGTTTAAAGATTTATTCTTCTGAAAATTCTGTTTCAGAACTTCTAAAATCCTTGAAAGTAGTCAAAGGAAACAGCTTTTACAGTGATATTTTGATTTTAAGGACCATCTAAGTGCCCATATCTCTTACCCCTTCTATACTTTGACCTTGGAAAGGCTTATTGTCCCCCTGTCTTCCCTATGCAAAAGCCGCATCTATGGCAGCGGCTGATCGAGCTCTACATTCTTTGAGTTTTGAGCCTTTGTCGGCACTTGGCGACAAGTCCTTGAACTGCATTTTTACTTGACAACAATTGAACTGCATACTTGAGTCTCTTTTTCCCTTCCCGGTGTGTTTTTTTTGTTGTTCGTTCAATATTTTGTCAATTTCGATCAATTTGTGGCGTGCCAAAGAGCCAAGAACACAGGCCGACGATCGGGTTTTTGGCCACAGAAAGTGGTCCCCAAGTGAAATCCTGCGGCTGAGGATCGCTGATTTCGTTGATTTCGTCGGTGATTTGTAAACTGCCAAACTTCATTTCGGGCGTTTTAAAGTGCCGCAAAATGCATTCGGACATTTCGATTACCGAAAATTGCGATCAGCAGCAGTCCTCGATGACCATTCCCCCTTTTCTCACTTTATTTCGCCAGCAATTAGTTCGAACTTCGAACACTTATTGGCGTTTTCCCCAAGGGGAAAGGGGCATAAGAAGGGGGGATATGCTGGTGGTTTACCTGCTGTAACGCGGCGGCTTACAAAGGACATTCCCGAAATGCCACTTTGGGCACAGATCAAAGATGACCGCGTCACCCGAAAACAGGAGCAACTTATTCCCCCGATCAATCGAATACGTGCTGGCATTTGTCTATAAAATCAGGTTTTCGACCAAAGCCCTCCCAAAAAAAAAGAAAGAGAAAATATTTGGAGCGCTTTGGACAATTTGTAATAAAATGTTGGTCTTCCAAGGTGGAGGCTGTGTCCTTGATTCCTAAAGAATTTTTGAACTGAAAGATTAAAGAGGGATGCTACCTGCAATAAAATATTTGCCCCACATGGAAAAGGTCCCTAGAATTTTTCATTTAGGGAAAATATGCAAACGTTTATATATTTTTTATATATATAATTGAATTTTGTTTTTAAGTTATTGATATCCTCCATTAAAACCTTCAGTTAGTTCTCTTTTAGCTTTCAACTTTATTTTCGAAAAAATTATACGATATCTAATTAAACATAAATACAATAATAAATCGTTGGGTATTCTACAAATTAAGATTAAACTTAAAAATTTGCATATAAATCGGTTATAAATAATCAGGGGGAGGATACTGAATTTGGACAAGTGGTCGCCAAGTGGTATTTCATTTGTTGGTGGTGTTCTTTGGTACGTTTAGCTGCCAATTTTGGGTTAAGTTTAAACCAAATCGTTACAGGTTAATGCAATAAATTAGATTACTTATCGAATTAGTTACGAGCTAGAAGAAGAGTCTTGTTTTCATAACTAACCATAGGTATATATGTACAGGCTTACGGGCTACAGTTGAGCGAAATCTTAGTGGGAATGTGTGTAACAATAGCGCTTATTTCTAGATAAATCTTTGCGGAGGCCTAAACAAAACAAACTTTGGCTTCTTAGCAGCGACTTAGAAGAGAACTGTGTATGTGTGTGTCTCTCTCTCTGGGGGTGTCCTTAGCTAATACTGGGATCCAGATCAGGATCTGGGCGGCCGCGGCCTGGGTCAGCAGCTGCTGCTGCTCACCTCCATCTTGAGGGGCATGAGGTCCTGTGGCTTGATATCCTCCAGCGGCGCCTCCTCGTGCCGGCTCTCCCGATGGCGTCGCAGGTCCACCTTCCGCTGGAAGGACTGATCGCACAGCCCGCAGCCGAAGGGCTTGTAGCCGGTGTGCTTCCTCATGTGCGTGATCAGGTTGGAGCTCTGGCTGAAGGCCTTCAGGCACACGGTGCACTTGTGCGGCTTCTCGCCTGGAATCGAAGGGGAAATCAATAAACACATTAGTCTCTGCTAGTCGTTGGTTATTAATTGAGCTTTACAGCAATTAGACAAATTGAAAGGCGATAGAAATCTGACTCAGCTCAATATTTAGGGGTGGGTTTGGTTTGTCCACGCTTCAGTCTTGGACATATTTACATTTTCCCCCAGGATAGCTCTGATTTCCCCGGAAAACCCCACTCACCTGTGTGTATGTAGGTGTGCTTCTTCATGTCCGACTTCTGGTGGAACCGCTTGCCGCAATACTGGCAAGGATATGGCCGGGTGTCGCTGTGGATGAGCAAATGTGTGGACAGGGTGGATGAACGCTTGAAGCTCTTGCCACACTGTTTGCACTGCAAAAAACAAAGGAGAATAGAAAGGAGAATTAATATTAAGATACATTCTAAGCGGGCGAGTCACGGTAATGCCCGAAATGTCCCATATTTGAACAGCCTGTGCGTAGCCCCAAAAAAGCCGAGCAAAATCTGAAAAGAATGGCTTTAGCAATAGCCATACTATATATAAACACTTGCTGTGTGTGTGCCTGAGCCAAATTCTCAGTGGCAACATGAATTAAACTAGATTTGTGAGTGCTCAAATATTTGTTAGACAGGTGACGACAACAACCCCTCGGCCGAGGGAAAACCCAAAGGTATCTCCACAATATTCGCTTATTTTTCGCAGAGAAACAGCTATTCAAACAGGGCGGCTGTCTCCTCGGCCCAATGTTAAATCTCAAGTGAAACACTTTCCAACAAGGAGAATACATATACTCGTCGTGTATTTGTGGGCCAAACACAGCTGGGACCCGATCAGATCGATCGCGGATTGGGCGAGGTGGATACCGAGAGATCCATGGGGCTGGGCTGTAACATCTTCGGCTGTCGGTTGTCAGATTAAATGTTTGAACAGTTTGCGTGTTGCAGCAACATGCAAGCAGCAGGCAGCAGTCAGCCAAGTAACCAAACATTGACACTCGGCCAGCTCACAAAGCCACTCAAATCGCTGGGACAAGTCAGCTCGGGGCTACGTGGGCGACATTTATTAAAAATATATAGCCAACCAGCTCGAAAACGAAAAATGGGTAAAAGTGAGACAGTTTTTGTTGTTGTTTCCCTCGAAAACCCAGCGTAATTTACAAATTGACACAAGTGTCTGTGTCTGCCTGAATTTCTTTCTCCCTTATTGATTTTAATTTATATTTTTCCCCCCGCGTTGTTTTTGGGATTTTCTATTTGCGCATTGCATTCGAGGTGGACCATATCCACACTGACTAGACTCGGAGACCCAATTAGTTGCTCTATTGTTAAGCTGCGCTCGCGGCCTGAGCCGTAATGTCAATTTGCTTAGCTTCGACAACGGAACGGAAGTTGGCAAAACTCGAAAAAGCGCAACAAAAAAAAAAAACCGAGAGGAAAAAATAAGCGAAGGAGAAACCCCAAAGTCTGAGTCAGCCGGGTGGGCCTCCTACATGGAACAGATGTAAAGCAAGAATTACAGAAAAAAAAATTTATATATAAAAGAAACATAAAGAAAGAGTGCCCGCGCCTGCGCCAGTGACTCTGGCAACTGTCTTCTCCCGTTGGCCATATGGCGGCCAGGTCCTGCAGCCTGGAAACCTATCGCATTTCACTGACCCTCGGCGAATGTGTGAAAAAAAACGAAGGTAAACGAGGACTCGCGGCGGGTGTTGATGGATATAAACTCAATATGACATCGGGGGTAGGCATAAGGTCTGACCCCTACCCTCAGGCGAAGCCTTCTCGAGTTCCACGGGGTCGTGTGCCCTCTCGGCTGCTCGATGGGACAACAATTTAATATCGAAATGACAATTATGATTGTAATTCGTACATAAATCTTCCCGACCCCCTCCACTCGCCCTAATCAAAATTATTTGATTAACTAATTGCGTGATTTCGATGGGGCTTAATTGAATTTCCATAGAGCTCTATCTCTTTGGGTTGTATTACCAATTTTATGACAGTATTTGCTGTGCCACTTTTCCAAATTGAAAGTTGGTAGCAAGCGGTGGACTATTTCCTTTGGCCTCGGGGACAATTAAAACCTTTTCGAGGACGAAATATGAAACAATTAACACAGGGGAATTGCCGCGGACACGCAATGCTTATGCAATGGAAATACTATCTATCGGCGAGGCTCCATACACGTGATAAACCCATTAGATTAGGCCGGGCGAGAGTTCAGAGATTTTTCAAGCGATTTGCCCTCAAATTTCCCTTAGTTTTTTTCCCCTGCATCAATATCCTGTTTGGGACTGCTTACCTGGAAGTTCCTGCCGCTGCGCTTCTCCTCGCCTTCGCCTTGGTACGAAGAGGAGCTGGACGAGCGACGCGCAACATCTGTGGCCGTCGAGTCAGGATGTTGCTGCTGCTGGTGCTGCTGATGATGATGCAACTGCTGCTGCTGCTGCGGCTGTTGGTGTTGATTACGCATATAGCCAAACTCGGCGGCGGCCACTAGTCCCATCAGAGCGGCTGCCGAGCGATTCTCCTGCTGCTCATCCTTGATGCGGTGGGGCTGCTGCTGCTGTTGCTGCTGCTGCTGCTGTTGGGACTTAAGGTGCTGGGTGAGCAGTTCCAGATTGTTGCCCGTCAATCCGGCCATGAAGGCACTGCGGTGGGCATACAACTGCTGCTGGGCCACATCGAACTCCAGATCACGGACGGGATTCGTTGCCGGAGCGGATAGCGAGGAGATTGGGGATTGGAGGGAGGATATGGAGGCTGTTCGGCGCTCGTACTTAAACTTCCTCACAATGGGATCCACCTGGTGTTCCTCGTCCTCCTCCTCGTTCTCCATTTTCAGGGCATATTGCTCCCTGCGTGCTGATCTCTCGCACATCGATGCAGGTGACCAGATGATGTTACTCTGGGATCGCTGACGCTGCTGCTGTGGCGTTCCGGAACTCTTCAGATTGACCGCCCTCAGTGGCGGCGGGGTCACGTTCAGCGTTTGCATCGGATGCAGGGGCTCAACTTCGCCGCTGCTGGAGCTGCTCCTGCTGCTATTGTGGCTGCTACTGTTGCTGCTGCTGCGGTTGTGGTACTGCTCCTGGTCGCACAGATCCGACTTGATGCGATGCTTGGTGCTCAAGTTTAACGGCATATCCTCGTCCTGCTCATCCTGCCTGGTCAACTCACTGCTGATGCTGTTATTATTGTTACTGTTGTGGCTGCTTAGCTGGAGCTCATGTTCCTTTTCGGGGGTCAGGGCGTAGTCACGATCCCGCTGACCCAGCACCACGGAGGCTGGCGACTTGGGAGTCATGGGTGTGAGGGGCCCCAGAGCCGTGGCCGAGGACAGCAGAAATTGGGGCCACAACAACGCACTGGAGTAGAGCAGCGGGTTGTACAGAAAGGGAAGATCTGGGAGGGAAAATTCACGGAGAGATTTCAGGTTAGTTGGATTTAAAAATAAGCAGTTGAAGCATATCCTTTTAACTTATGAATTTAAGTTTATGTTTTCAATATATTGTATACATTTTTTGTATAATAATAATAAGAAAAGCTTTAATAAAAGTGTAGCTAAGAATGGACAAGGCAATTTTGGGGAAAAGTCCTTAAAACCACAATAAGCATAAATTAAATTATATTTCATGTTGTTTTTAACTAATGAAAATTAATTATTTTTTTATTTCTGCAATTTGTAAATAATTACTCTGACTTTGAGCCAGCGACTTATCTCGATATATATGCAGTTTCTTCTAAAACGAATTTGTTTTTCTTATCCTTAGCTTATTTTATTAATATATATATCCTTCTTTAAGATCTATCTCCGGCTCTAGAACTCACCTCTTCCGTTCAATTTCTGGGCAGCGGCGGAGGCAATCACGGTGTTGAAGGCGGATGCCCGCTGCATCCACTGCTTGTCGATGGCGGCTCCATTGTAGGCCGGGCTCGGCTGCTGCGAGTGCGGCGACGGTGGCGGTGATAGGTGATTCATATTGATCTCTATTCTCACTTGGCTAATACTTTGCCTTTAACTCTTTATTCTTCTCTATGGACTGAGGGATATATCGATCCTCAATTGGGTTTCACTTTGCACACAAATCTCACTTTCGATCGCAGAGATCTTGGTTGGCTTTAAAATTCGGCTGTGCGGGATTCTTGACTCACTGGAGGCGAACACGTCCGTATCGCTCGGTGCTTCGCACCTGACTGAATCTTTGGCCGATTGCTCGGTTCTAAATTGAGCCAACGGTGAAGCGACTTGGCCCGAAAAAAAGGTACAAATCGAGCTCAGTTGGTGAGAGTGCTTCAGTGTGAGTGTGGCAGCAAGCCGAATCAAAACGAGCCCTCGCTGTGTTGGTGTTGACTCTTTTGGTGGTGGCTCTGGCCCTTGGCAGTGTTGTGTGTGTGTTGCCAACTCTGGTTTTTCACCTTTGGCAGCAGTTGGCGGCTGTTGCAGTTGCTGCCGATGTTGCGCTCTGCCTCTGCCGCTGCTGTTGTCCTGCATGTTGTAAGGGTCAAGACGCACAGTTAGGAGTACTGCTCCTTCATGCCCTCCAACCCTCCGTCCCTCTCGTCCAGATACCGATCGTGAGCTCTCCCGCTCCTGGCTTCTGGCTCTGTTGTTTGGCAGCACGCGTTTCCCTACTAATTGGTATGCAGTTCGACTTTGGCGGGCGTTCGTTGTTGTCCTTTTCCCGCTGCCGTGTAACTGTTACAATTGCTGTTGTTGTTCCTGCTGCCACCAACTGTTGTTGGCTTGGGAATACTCCAAAGGGAGAGGGACGGATAAAGGATCGAGGACGTTGGACGGAGGCGGCAACAGGGAGGGGTGACTTACAAATATTTATGTGGATGGATCAGCGCATCTAACATCTGTCGTGGCCACTCGAATTGAAAGCATTTTTTTGAGAATTGTTTTAGATTAAGCCTCGATTGTATTTAGATTTGGCCAGGATTTGAAATAGACACTTATGGTTTTTATAATTTTAATGAAATATTTTTAATGCTCATTATTATATTTTTAATAACAACAAAATTAGACAAAAGGTCTTAACTCTAGGAATTTCAATTGGAATATTGTCAAAGTTACAAGATTTTTGATTTGGTTTTAGGTTTCAGTTGCGGTTTATCTATTAGTTTCCTCTTTCACATTTGTATGTGATTAAATTTGTTGGAAATTACTTGAAATTTTTATAAAATAAAAAGGGAAAATGTTTAAATGTATTGTTTAAGCGCTTGCAGGGCTTTTTATTTTAGTTTAAAGTTTCCTAGGCAGTGAAGGAGTTATTTCTGCTCTATAAACTATACATATTCTTGATCAGATCAGAACTTAAAAAAATTAATCTATTTAATCTATTTGTAGTTTTAAATTTGCTATTCAGATTTAATTAAAATTAATTCTTTTTTGATTTACCTTTATTCGTTATTTAAACTTTGACACAAAAATAATATTAATAAATATTTAAAGTACATAAAATTCTTCTAATTTTAAGCTTCTTTTGACTATAAAGACTGCCATTGTTCACACATATTCCAATTCAATATAGCAAACAATATGTAAAATCGAAAGAAGCTTTAATTTAAAAGAATTGCATTTTTAGGATAAAGCAATGGATTTTGTAAGATTTTATCAAATGATTTTCTTAGTTAAGAACTTTATATGTTGTATTTTATTTAACCAATGTAATTAAAAACCATAAGCAATGTAGACTACAAGTCCTTGTTGGATCCTTCACTTTAAAACACTCTCAAAAGACCAGCACCTGCCACTTTCTCCCTCGCTAGCTAGCTGCACCTTTTTCCCAGCCCAAGCTTATCCTTCTTCGGCCGGGGTCCTCCTTCGCCACGCTTGGCCACCTCGTCCTGGCCGCCACGATACCAGTTTATCTAAGAGTATCCTTGGCTCGGGCCACACCTGCCTAGAAAACGAGTCAAGAGGTAGAAGGCACGGCGGCAGGCGCGCACTTCCACATTTAACGATCCTTTTCCTTCGGTGGCGTCGGCAATTTTTCTTCGTCCCCTTCCCTCCTTAGTTTTGGCGCAATTTCCTTGAAAGGACATGTGCCACGTTGAGGCGACACCGACATTCCAATGGACACGAGTCCGCCACGGGTGCTGCTGCCGATCTAGCGAAGCGTGCTACATGGCAACGAGGCCTGAAAAGCGGGCCAAAATGGGGGAATTTCAACTGCGATGAGGGACGGCTAAAGTCGGTGGCATCGTTGCGCTTGGCGGCATTTCTCTCCTCCTCGATGGCTAAGGGCGCGTGCCTCTGCCCCTCCGGGCTCACTCCCGCAACCCCTATCGCTGTGTAACGGATTCACCTTATGCCGCTCACATCTATCATCGTCCGATATGCGCAGTCGTGGCGGTATTCACTCAGCGAAGAGTTGATTAAGTTTATTTTAGATTTGGAATATGGGAAAATTTGTAAAATTTTGAAGATTTGTTTAAAGTATTTTCGAGAAAATTAATGTTCAAAATAGGGACTTAATTGGAAATATTAAACCAAACTACAAAAATATTAAACTAAGTATAAATTAGAATATATTAGCGATTTCTTTTACATTACATTTAATATTTATATATAAGTTCTATACTCTATACTCTTCTCTGACATCTATAAATGATCCCTAAAAAATATAATCTTACAAAAACATTTCTTTCTTTTAAACCCAATCTCAAGACTAGTTTTCGGTATAGAACTGACTTTGCAATCACTTCTTTTAACCCATATATTTTTCTGAGTGCCTTTTAGCATGAGTAAAAAAACAGTGCAGCAGTCGTAAACAATTTCCCTCTTCTGTTTTTCATATCGGCGACATTTTATTTACGACACCCTCCGATTCGAAGATCCCCTGCGTTGTGTTTGCGTTCCCGCCTGGCCAAATCGCACTCGGAAATGCCTCTGCACTTGGCCTCTTGGCTCGTGGCTTGTGGCTCTCGGCCCGCCAATCGCTGATTGGCCAAAGCGGTTGAGAGGGCGGGTAACACACACACACACGGAACGGGTTTACCTGCGAGAGGTGAGTGTGGCCTGAGCTCAGGTGAGGTGAGTTTGCCAGTCAGCTTCGGCGGAGGTTGTGTGGGCTGCTTGGACCGTTAGAAGTTGGATTGGCTGAATGGAGACTGGGATGATGAATGGTTCAGTGGTTTTGGTGAATGGTTGGAGATCTTCCTTTGATTCCATCCGATGGCGATTTCTGTAATTTAAAAGTTTATCCATTTTTAATCCCAAGGAATGTATGTATATTTTACGCAGTCAATAATAACAATATAAATGTTTTAAAAATGTATATTAAATGTATGATCCTTCCTGTTTTTATTTTGTAAGTCCTAGATATCAATTTGTAATAATAAAAAATCTGTGAACAAATTTCAATATTTCTTAATGTTATGTGTACTTGATTTCAGTTATATTATTTCAACTTATTGTTACTTTACAAGTTCCTTGAATATTTGTTACCAATTGATTTACCAAAACAACTTTGCATTGCCCGCTGCTGAGATTCCAGACTTGGTTCCGATCTCCTCCCACTGCCCAACCTGGCCACCGATCCTTACTGATTTATCGTACTATCTGCCGACATCGTTTAAGGCACCGAGAGACCATTTAAGTATTCTCTATTTGTCTCACAGTGGGTGATGGTCAGGGGGCTGCTTCTGCTTATGCTGCTGCTGGAAAATTCCTTACAACAAATCAGACGGAAATCTGTAATAAATTTATTATTATGTAGCCTGGCCATGCGGATTATAATTGTCTTGGCAACAAATGGAGGCCGGAACGGTGCCCATGGCGAGGGGACATTGGCCACTGCCCGGCTACTGGTTATGAGCACGAGCACCGGGAGGACTCGCAGTGGGATTCGGACTGGGAGTAGGAGTAGAAGTCGTCGCTGTCGTCGGTTCATATCGTGCAGATTGTTGGCAATTATTAAAATGATAATTGCACAAATCTGGCTATCAATTGACGACCATCGAAGACCTTAGGCCAGGCCGACCGACCGACCAAACATTCGGCCAAAACGAGCGAAAGCCGCGCACAGCAGCGAAGGAAGCCCCCGGGTGCAGACGCATGCGCAGATGCCAGTTCCCAGTTGCCAGTTTCCAGCTCGAGCTCCTGGCCTGGTCTTGCTCTTGGCTCTTGGTTTCTTGGCCATTTACTGGGTCTCTTATCATGCGGAGTTGGAGCGCTGCTGCGGCTTTTCGCCAGCGTTGACAATTTGGTATTAATATAAGACAACAACAGCGGCGGACCAGGCCCAGTCGGGGCAACAGTTGGCCACTTGGGCCACTGCCACGGTAGACAGCAAAACAAAAGACGGACATTTACATGCTGCCAACGAGGCTAACAATGAAATCTGCGTAGTTTGTTTTGACCCAACGCGGCTGGGGGAGTAATGCCAGCTTAGTCAGAGTTGAGGTATGGCCAGAGTACCGAAGTTAAGTTAACTGGCTCAAAGAATTAAAGGAATAAATATAAATAACTTTATGTTCCAAACATTAAGAATAAAGAATTAAGAAATATTTTGTACGTAGAATAATCTCCGCAGGGCCATTAGTTCGGCAATTCTTAGAAGGTTAATCACAGGTGAAATTGTGCAAAAAAAATGTGAATAAATTTGTACACGAAAATTTAAATATTAAAATGTCTTTATATTAAATTGTCATGCCATTTGGAAAATTAATTTTGTTATTTCAATACTCTTGGTCACATTGAATAGCTTTTCTCTGCTTCGCTCTGCTTAGCTTTGCTTAGTTTTCCTTTGTTTTTGCCCAACTTTTGTCCCTCCACTGCGTCTGCGCACAATTATAAAACAAAATTGATAAAATTATTGTGGCTGCTGCTGCTACTGTGGGCCAGGTCCGAGTCCCAAGGAGCCACGATGGGCGATTAGGCCAAAGCCAAAAGGTTGCCAGTTGCCGTTTGCCGTTGACCAGAAGTTGCAGGGAGCAGCAGAGACCCCATTCGCATGATGAAAATCAGCGAGTGCCGCAGGAAGCCACTGGAATCTATGGTAATACGGCGCTGGGATGCTGTGTTGCTGGGATGGGAGCTCGTTCCGGTCGCTAGGTGGCTAAATGAAATTTATTTCAATTTCATTTGATATTAATTGCAAATGGCCATAAGATTGAATTCCAATGGCCAATGCCCTATTTGGAGACGAAGTGGAGGCCTAACAAATCGGGCCAGGCGACTTCTCACTCGCGGACAATGTCGGGGGCTTGTTAGGACTGTGTGTTTCTTGGCTCCAGGACCAGACCACCACTTCCTCCTCCCGGGGGCTGTGGCGCCACGACAACGATTTCGGGCTACAAATAAGGCACCGACCGGGGGTCTCGCCCGCACAAATCTCTGACAGTTGAACGCCGTTTGTCGTTTGTCGTAATTAGCAGCCAAATGGTTAACTTACGATACCTTACCTTACCTTTCCTTTCTCCTTCCGCCGCCTGCTGCCACTATTTTGACCATTTCTGGAGCTGGAACTGTGCGAAAGTTCAGGACGTTGTTCCAGGGGGCCAGGCCGAGGCCAGGGAATCGGAATCGGTTGGCCGGCTGACTTTCGAAATGGCAACCCACACGCTGACACAATTAAGCCAAACACATGTCGTCCCTGGCGGAGATAAGCCATTTATTAACTTTTCACAAGACCTCCAAATGATGCCATAATCTCCGCTTACGGTTAGACATATGGGAGAGGAGCCGCCGAGAGGGCTATCTGCTCGGCAGCCGAAAGATGTAAACAGATAGAACGGAAGGAGGATCTATTAAGGATGCCAAAGACGACGGGAGGATACTCTGCGGCGTTAGAGTTTTAAGATTTTTCTTAGCCTAAATAGTTCAGGAATTCTTTCAAAGCTAATCCTATGACAATGTCGTAAATAAGAGTATAAATATAAAATGAAACATACACAAAAACCAAGAACCTCTTTATATCTTTCGACTTAAAGGATTCTATTATCACGCCTAAGATCCCAGTTAATACAGTCACTCCCTTAAAGCTTAATTGCTTAATTTATTCAACCGATCATCTCGCTCGACTAAGTTGTAATGCCCCAACTCGGGACGGTAATTTACTGCTGCTAAACTGCGACTACTGTTTCGCTTCGGGGACCTCCAACGAGCGCCGCTTGACAAGATCCCAGGCAGCAAACGAACCCAAAGGAAGCTGCGGCTGAAGCTCGGCCAACAATTGAACTGCAATAAAACAATTTACCCAAAATAGCGCTTGGCCCAAGAGCAATCTGCTGGTTAACCCGACATCAGACTGCCAAAGGCACTGAGAAAAATATAGCTAAGTAGTTTATACTTTCTATATTCGTCAGGGCTTGCACTGTTTCAGAAGAGTTTCCACTTGCAAGCCCTGGCAAATTGGATATTAATATCCTTAAATAGCCTGTAAATATAAAAAACAAAAGACTTAGGCAACGAACTTGACTGCGGAACTCGGAAATCGGGTTCATCAAGTTTGTTGCCTTAGTCTTTTGTTATTGTTTTTTTTTTTATTATGAATTTATAACTTATTACTTTATAAGACGAAATCTGTAAATTTTATCTAGGCTCTAGACTTAATGTGTAATTATTGCTGTTTTATTGGGTAAAAGTAACCCTCTTTTCATGATTTTTTTCTGCCTGTGCACAACTGCCGCTGGCACTGGGCCCTGGGGCAACATTTATCATTGAAATGTGGCGTGCGGCTTCTACGCAGTCGCAGCAGCAGCCGTAGCCGAGGATGCTTTGCGGCACCAAAACGAGCTCCCGAAACTCTCTTTTGACTTTGGCGGTTGCTTTGCATATATGCAGTGTGTGGCAGGGCTCCGAGGGGGCGGCAGGGGCGTGCCAGTTGGCCGATAAACTAGCCAGTTTAGCTGGCCAGTCAGCCGCGTAAGTCAGAGGCAGTTCGACTGCGGACCGGGAAAATCAATTCATTGGCAACCGAAGCGAACTGAAACTGAACAGATTTCCCTTTATCTCCTGGCGGCGGCCTCTAGCCTGTCTGTCTCTTCTGGGCGGCTGATTTGCATATGTATGTTTTGGTGCTCCTGTTGCCTCAGCACTTGGGTACTTTGTTGCCCCGGTACTGGCCACAAAGGCCCTCATAATTGCTTGATTTAGCGACCCATTCAAGACGAGTAGTCGGCGCCAGTCGCATCTCTGGGCCACAGCTCCCGGCGATCGCTGGTTCTCAAGTTCCCGGGCAATCCCCTTGGGTGCAAATTGTCGGCCGAGAATGCTACGTGTGGCGCTGCTTGCACTTGAAAAAATCTGCAAGCTTTAAACATAAGTTAATAAAATTTTAGCTGGTATTACAGTGCAATTCGTCTGGCTTAGCTTATCATCTTTAGATGAACTAACTTATATGTTTAAGATATTAATTATGTCCTGTTTAAGTCCTGTTTCTATTACCCTTTTTTCTTCTCTGTGCGGACTCTACTGTTATGGTTTTGCACTGTTGTTGTGATCACAGTGGTAGTGGGTGTCGTGGCGGTTTGTGTCGCGTAAATTGCCAAGCAATTCATAAATGTCAACGCGTCTTGTATGAGCGATGGAAGCAGGCTGCTGGGAGGCTCCAAGTTGGGGAGATTTATGTGTTTGTTTGGCCAGTCACATCGGTTGGTCGACAATTAGAAAAGGTTCAAGAACCCAAAGTTGGTTAATCTAAGCTAAATCTCAAGATATTGAAAAGATTAAACAGATTTTTTTGGGTTAATTAAAAAAGAAAAAGAAAAACACACTGAAATCCTATTCATTTTCAGGATTATCTTTAGTCTTTACCATAAGTATCTTGTATCTATGAAATCCTATAAAACATCTATACCTTCTTCAACACTTTTCTTATAGGTTTTCGATAAATAAATGTTTCCTAATATGCACAGAAGTAATTCCTAAGGGTAATCTCTGACCTTAGATCACTTTAAATCAAATATCTGACTAGTATAACTATAGCTTTAGCACAGTACCACAAATTAAAGTATAAACTCGCTCAATTTTTGCCACCAGTTCCCCTTGATATCGAACTGTTTGCTCCTTTTGCCATCCTGTTGACTTCCAACTGTCCTCGTCTCGGCCTCTGATCAAAATATTTGCATAAGCAGAAGTCTGAATTACAGTTCAAGTCCAAAACCTCGACGGCGAAGAGCGAAAGGCAAAAACTAAAGGTGAGCAGCGGCGTCATGTGCGGCTCAGATACAGATGCACCGAGCTGAAACCCAACCAAGTCAACGACGACAGCAGGCACGCGCCCCGAATCCCGAGTCCCGAGCCCAGGAACTCAGGTAGCGCAAGGCAGCCTGCCAAAAGGAAGGCGAAAAAGCAAAGAGAGCAAAAAAGGACCCAGAAATGTGCAACTGTTGGGCAATCGATCGTACGGGTGAATAACCCAGGAGATGTTCCTCATCGAATCTCGATCTAGTGGAGCTTAGTTTATAATTTTTGGCAGGAAAAAGCTGCTGCTGCTGCTGCTCATGATGATGGAAGATGTTATCGAATCTAATATCTGTGCGCGCTGCTCGATCAAATTACAGTTCCGGTCAAGATTGAGCATTTGGTTCCGCTCTGGACCCAAAGGACCAAGGGTATCCTGCCCGTTAACCTCAACTTAATGATTTGGCCGCCGACGCTGACGCTGCCTTTGGTTGCCTTTGCTGCCTGCGCTTCAAGTGCAGCATATGGCGTTTTCCCCGCTCGCTGCGGCTTCAGCACAACTGACGCAGGATACGCAGGACGCAGGATCGCAATGCCAGCCTACCTACGAGCTCACTTCCTATCCTCCATTCACTCCCTCTGCCTCTCTTCATCCGGGAATATGTAAAAAGATCAATCAAATATTGAGTTCCCTTCGTCGAGTTGGACGTTCCCTAGAAGGAATTCTACTCGTATCTAGATGCCACTTGACTCTGGCATTTTTTTTTTTGTTGTTGTACATTTATACGGTGTAATAATAGGGATTAAAGGGTATGCAGAGGGTATGCCAAGCATTCATACATTTGGGAAGTACATATGATTAAAAACCACTCACATACCTAAGGCATTTTTAAATATTTGTACCATATTTTCATTAACAAGTTAACTTTCTAACCTCTTTACAAATTAAATATACTTTTCAATTATCTCAGACATTCCTTTTGTTCCAGGACATCTTCTAGTCGGCTGCTTTAGTGTGTAATCTTCTTTGTGTTTTCTGCCCTTTGCTTAACAGACAGTTTTTTATTTTTTTTATTTTCGAATGCCGGTGCTGCTGTGCACCTGCTTGCAGCCTTTTTGGGTGCCAGGACGCGCGTCTTTTGACCGCAATCGTGGCCCAGGTCTTGCCAGGAAAGCAGGACAAAGCAAAAATAAGTGCTGCACTTACAACCAGAGCAGACAGCCGGCATACTTACATATGTATTTGTGTATGTGACTCGCTTAACAGTTAAGCTTGGCGCGCTTACACCGTCGAGGACTCGAAGGATCCTGGGGGAGCAAGGATCCTGCAGAGCGTGTGCCAAAAACGAAACCGCAGCCTTACACAAAAATCGCCAAAAACCAAAACGAATCCGAGCTCCTCGCCGTTCGTCCTGGGCCCCACAAACCACTTTCGTTTATTTTAATTTGGCCTGCGGTCTCGGTGATCGGAGATCGGGGTAGGGGCTATAAGGAAATCGAGGATCGGGGAATTGGCAGCCAGCCTGCTGCAATCTGACAAGAGCCTGCTGCATTTAATAACTGTTTTCGTTTTTGCCGCTTGTATGGGAGGGATACCCTTTTAAGGGGCTACGAAACTATAACCAGAGCGATGTTGTTTTTATTAAGAAAAATGTGTAAATCTCTCAAAAGTCTCCTTATATTGTTATAATTATAAAACTGAATGCTTTGTATAGATTCTCTGGTATATAATTATTTTTCTATTTAAATTAACTAAAGGCTGCTGTAGTTAGGGTATTTGAAGCTTCGGTTAAACACAGTTGGCCATTTTTTTTATGTTTTCTGTTTCCCAGCTCATCTGCTCGTGTGTTTAAGACCCCGGAGTGCTCACGATCTGGTCCTGGATCTGGACACTCCATAGCGGTTTGCGGTGCACGTGCCACTTTTTGCAGCTTGCACGAGATGTCCACCGGTCGCTCGACCGACTTCTTATCTCCCCAAAAACCGCGCCTTGTCTTTAATTAAGTTTTATTTATGTTAACGAGCCCCTGGCTTTTAGTCAAATCAAAGCCTAAGGCTTGGGGTTGGCCGCCAGATTCGTCGGGTCGATGCTGAAGATTTGGACCTATTTCATGGAATTTATTATAATTATATACAAGGAATTACAAAAAAGAAAGTATAGTATAGTATAGTAAAATTCATTTAAATTCAAAAATTATTTTAAAAAAATTCCAAGTTGTATCTTAAACTTAAACTTTAACTTCACTTGATTTGAAGTTTAACTTAAACTTAAACTTAAAACTTTACTTGATTTGAAGTTGACATTTCTTTATGAAGGGCTAAAATTAGTTTTTTTCTTCAAATTTTTTTTATCTATATCTTTTTTTTTTTTTTTGTTAAATTTTACATTAACAAAATATTATACAAGAATAATAATTTTTACAGCGCGTAGGATGTAAAGTCGGTAAATTAAAGTAAATTAAAGTAAAGTAAAGTCAGCACAGGCTAAACCCATGGTGATGTTAAACGACAAAAAAAAAGCACAAAAAGTACAAAAACTTGGATGAGAAGGCAAAAATATAGCAACATTTTATTTTAAAGTTATAAAAAAATAGTAAAGTTAAATAAATTAAATAAATCATTCATCGTTCGCCAGCCAAAAAAACAGATCTATCCCAAGGTATAGGAAAATAGTTATTTTATATTTAGAAATAAAGAAATAAGAACATACGATTGTATGAAAAGTTCTAATATCTAATAGGCCACTCATAAAAAAGATTACAACTTATATATATAATAAATACGAAATAAATACAAAATAAATACGAAGCAAGAACAAATAAAAAAAAAACAAAAACAAAATAATTAATAAAATAACATAAAGAAGGAGGTCATGCGGACAACGATTGAATTTTTTGAGAGATTGGAATAGGTCATAAAACCACTATTAGGTCAAGGCACACTTAATTGCGATACCATATTTATTTTGTTACCACAAAAAAAATATTAGTATTGCTTAGTTTGATTTGATAAAATATAAACAAAGGATATTACAATTAAATTATTTCTTGCTGAAATCTAGCACAAAAAGCATTCCGCATAGAAATTCATGATCTTTTTTTGGCTTAGATAGAATTTATTTTGAATTCGAACCCATTATTTAATTGTAAACTACCGAAATTTAGTTTCTTTTATTATTTTAGATCATTGATAATAAATTTTAATGTAAAACAAACATTTATTAAAAGGCTTATCTCCGTGTATTTTCCCATTTTAATTTTTCATAATTTCAAGAATCTAATATAGATATTCTGCAGCATTCTCTGATAGGTTGAATCGGTTTTTAATATCATATAAACTCTAGTGACCTATAATTCACTTAAGCTGATCGAAGGCCTGTCGAAGCATTTGATTGCAGAGGGCTGCGAAGGGATTGATTTCCACGAGCTAAAATATGTAAATACGCTTTATTGGAGATATCCTCAGGTTTCATCTCATCCATTACCTGTTCTTTGGCAAACTTGCTGCCCAGCTGAGCTGCTGCCTCGAAATCTGAGCGAGTTGCATCCAAATTATCCAGCTTACGATATAAAACCCCACGCTGGCAAAGGGCGTGGCTCTTGGTGCGGTTCTCCTGAGGACTAGCCAGCTCCACGGCTTTATTGAGGTCATCCAGAGCCTCTGAAAATTAGAATATTTTGATCATCAGTTTGCACACATTTCTTACGAGTTGCGGAAATTAAGATTTATATGAAAAAGCAAAAGTAAAACATGATCTTATTGAGCTATGACCCACCTTCATCCCGCTGGGCCAGTCGTAGGGCTTGTGCCCTATTGTTCAGCACCGAGGGCCTTTGGGCCAGATCGAAGGCCTGGCGAAAGAGCTCCAGGGCCTCCGGCAGCTCACCCTTTTCGGCTAAGCAAATGGCCTTCAGCTCCAGCTCTCTGGATGCCCTAATGGCTTCGGTGTCGGGCTCCAAATCTGTTAGTTCGGCTTCGGCGGGCACCGTGTCATTCGGCTGGAGGCTACTGAGTTCGAGGGGATTGAAGATGGAGTCCAGCACTTGCTGGTCGTGAGGACTCAGCTTGAGGTTGGCCTGTGGCATTATCCAATGTGATCTACTGAAATGTTCAAAGCAAACTAATAAACGAAACATCAAAACAAGCTGGACTGAGCAGATCAAAATGCAAATTTTGTGGCTCAACCTGTTCAGAGAGCATAAGGCTTAGGAAAAGCTTGATTATATATGCGAATAGAATTGAATTCATTTTAATGTTGATATATTCTTAGAGATCAGCTCAACCAGTTTAATTTTAGAGAGAGAGAGAGAGCTGCTGTTAATATCGGAACACCAAGTTGAATAGAAACTGTCCCATATCTTTTAAGGGGCCTGTCTTCGGTATGAATCGGAACAATCAGCATCTGGGAAGTACTTAAGTATATTTCTGGTTAATTATAATTTTTAAGAATCAGGAATTATAACCAGAAATATACTTCCTAGGTGCTGCTTGTTCAGAGAATAACAAAACAAATATTAAACAAACAAATCATAAGTCACGATTTTCTCAGAATACGCCAAAATTAATATTGTCCGCTATCGCCTGGGAAAATATTTGGTACTTGGGGTCAATCCAGTCTGACTTTCTTAAATTGTGGCGATAAGGGAGCTTCATTCGATTGACAAGTATAAAAAAAACAGACCTAGTTGTCGTTATGATTTGTTTTCTCAACGATTAGTCAGTGCAGATTTGTTCCTGAAAATGGCAAGACTGGCAGTGAGCTGTTTCCTATTCGCCCTGTGCTCTGTAAGTCATTAGTCTTGGCATGGATCCGCAGGATACTATAAGTTATAAGTAAGCTAACAAGGACCTCTATCTTCGGTTTTAGGTAGCTACATCCGCAGTCCACTATCCCCTATTATCTCGTACGGACAATTCAATAGTAATCTTAGGCACAGTAAGCTGAATCGATGATTTATTTATATAACAAATTAATTTAAATCTGTTTAATTTATTAGTCACAGGATGACATCACGTATAGGATAGAGGGATAGAGACGAAAAAAGTAAACGAATATTTAAAGGCGGTGGAAGAGGAAAGACAGAATGTCGAAGGTCCTTACGATGATTTAAAGATATACAAAGTTGTCAAGTTTCATCGTTGGTGCGCTACGGACGAATCGAACGATTTTCGAGATACTAATGAACCCATAAGGAGTCAAGATCCAGTCCAGCAGGGGCACACCAATTTGCCCATGAGGATTCAAGATCCAGTCGGTGGCCAGTGGCTATATCCGTCGTGGATTACTGGAGGGTATCAAGGACTCTTGGGGAAAGATGCACATCTTGGATCTCAACCTGTTTTCAGAGCAGAGGATTAACTATTCAAAGCAAATGCAAAGATAAACCTGATCAGTTAAAGTCCCAAGAGAGCAGCGCTCAAACAAGTCTCGTTTTTTTTTTTTTATAAAAAAACATTTGGTTTTTATTTTTCTTTTCTTATTTTTTTTGCTGTTTTTCTTTATGTATATGTAAATACCAAGGACAATATCATTTGTTTTTCACTTTGTTGTTTGCAATAATATAATTAATAATAATATAATATTAAATCAGCGCTTTTGTGTTCATTTCCGTTTCAATTAATATATATATATGTATATATATATACCATTATCATTGCTATGCTAATGCCTTAGATTTTCTTGTATTAATTTTGATAAATACAATTACTTTTTAATGTTTCAATAAATTGTTTTGTTTATGCTTTAAATGTTTAACTTTATGTCTGCTCTTTCATAATTGTTCTTTACAATATACACAACTGAAATACCATTATTGGAGTTGTTTTTACCTTTAAACACTAAGCACTAGTTTAGCTCGATCTTTTGCGTTTATGCCTGGTGTTATGTTTTCTAATTGTCTGACTTCGAATGGAGGGGCTTAGAGTTGAAACAAATAGAGAGGTAGGGGTATGGGGTATGGGTAGGGTAGGGGAGTGGAATTTTGTCTCGCAAGCAAAGCAAATAGGCCCTAAAAAGCATTGGAACCCATACGGATATCTAGGCATATATATATATAGAACTTGTACACTCTATAGAAATATATGTTCTTCTGGGAATATGAGAGTTTCCTATGCTCCTTCGACTTTGGTTTAGGGCTTCAGTGGTTCTTACGGTGCTTCGTTCTGTGTCATTATTACTTTCTTTAGCTTTTCTGATATATGTATGCATGTATAGATGTATGATAAAAAATATAAAAGTGAGCATTGAATGTTATCCTTCTCTCTCTATATATATATATATATATATGTATATAATATATCTAGGTATAATACAAGTCCGTGTTGTAAGTGTTAATAGTGTCTATATAGCAGATACAGATATATAACCATTTCTTGTTATGTACTAGGTGGCACAGTTTGTTTTTTTGTAGTTGGTTGTTCTTGTTGTGGTCTGGTCTGAATGCATTAGGGAACAGGGAGGAGAATGGGATCAGGATAGGGATGAGGTCAGGAAGAGGGCTTAGCTTGATATATACTATAGAGTAGAAGGGGCTCAGGGGTTAGGATCAACTCAAAAGCGAGACCTGGAAATCAGAGGAGTTCTCTCATCCGGTAATATACACAATCATACATATATGCTATATATATATGTGATATATCGATATATCTACAAGTTGGATTATCTCTGGTTAAAAGTCTAGCTCAATCTTAATCGTACAACAAGTTAGCTTGGGCTGAGGCTCTGCTACTCAGTAAGTGATAGCTATTCATTATCCATTAACCATTATCCATTACCTATTATCCATATCAACTATGACTATAGGCTATTGCTATTTACGATACGATATTTACGTGGTACATGGTTGTGGCTGTGGTTGGGTGTGGATCTAGATGGTATGGTACATATACGGTTCAATATGGTATTTATAAGCTTTCATTTCTATCTGTTTCTGTCTCGGTTTGAATGAGTTTAAATGCCGTTTACCCTTTTATTAGCATAGCATATAGATAGCGTAGCCTGTCTGTCTCGTCTGTAATCGTAGTTATATATAGTACTATACATATTAATTCACATAAATGTGTGTTTCTTGCGTGTGGGGGGGTATTGTTGAAGTTGAAATTGAAATTGTTCTCCGCACCTCGCATACAATTGCTTCTCATTGTCGTTACAATTTAGATATAGTATAGCATGCGGCTTATATTCCGCATGGTAAATACATTATATTAAATAGATATTTATCTCGTAGTTCTCAAAGTTTAAGTTAAGCCCGCAATATACAAAGGCGTACAAGGCAGTCCCCTTGATATACATATTTCTCCATCTTCGCGCTCGAACATTGCAAAATGATTTTTGTTTTTATCTTTTTCTCTTTGGTTTCTATAAATTTTGGAAAATTCAACTTGAGTTTTACATTTTAGATTTTACTTAATATCTTTTGCTTTTTGCTTTTTGTTTTTGTTTTTGGTAAATTCACTAACAATAAGTAACAGCATAAGCTTTTGCTTGAATTTTGGTATTCAAATTTCCATTGGTAGCTAAAAAATGAACACAACTGATATTCAGTAAAGCGTTTAATTACATAATAGTCAACAAAAATACAAGTACCATTACCTCATACATATAACGATTCAATTTCAATTGTATTAATTTTGTATATTTACTTTCCACACAGACACGTAAGTAAGGACATAAAGAGAGTTAATAAGAGAGAGAGAGAGTTAAGCAGAGAAATATAGTTCCACTGGCGATCTGCGATGATCAAATCAGGATCGGCACAAAGACCCAGGACCAAAGCGGGCCCAGGACCATGCACTTGTACACATATCAGTAGACACAAATCGAACAAATTGCTCTTTATGACATGCAAGGGTTTCGTCCTATATTCCAAACACTATCACACACAACAAACGAAATCAACAGACTTTTGCCGAAACGATTGACTGAACGATTGACGACTGATTCTGATTTGTGAGTGAGTGACAGAGATATACATAGATTGATCGCATAGATCGTATAATCGAATGTGAAAGAGAGAGCGAAAAATATTTGTTTTTGTTTTTGTTAAGTTTCGTTTTTTGATCTATAAAAAGGATTTTGTCGTTTTTGCTAATATTTTACACAATACATATGAAGTTATAGTTTCGCACAATCTGGTGTTCGACGTGCCCCGTTGTTAGTTGTTAGTTATACTCGTATATATTATTTTTCTTTATTTGCTCGTGATCGCGCCCTGTCGGCTCGGCTCTTTCCGCTTCAACATCGTTTAACTTTTACTTAATGCCAATCAACCTCAAATTTTAAGCGTTCTTTTTGTTGTTCTCTACAGCGTTAATGTTATTTGTAGCACTTTTAGTGGCAGGAGCGGGCGTAGAGGCCCTCCTCCCGTCTTAGCAGTTTCATAATTCGTTTACCATTTTCATATTTTTTCAGGGGGTTTTCAGGGGGTCGGGATCATCTGTGGGTTCTGTGAGGGGAGGGGCTTTCCTTTTGGTGAAGAGGAGAATACAATTTTGCAGCGGATTTACCTGGTGTTGGCTGTTGCTCTTAAAAACATTTAACAAACTTTCAAAAATCGTGCAGTGTGCAGTTTAAGTTGTACTAATAACAGGGATATGCCTCGGTTGAGGATCAGACTGATCGAGAAATCAGAGATTGGGCAAGGAACCAAATCGAGGCCATTCGATAAGTCTCATCCTTAGCCAAGGACTTTACTTTGATATTTTTGTTTGGTTTAAATTTAGAATTAATGCGCTTTTCGGGCTAAGTATCTCTGAGGGGGTGCTGGTGTGTTCGTCTTCGAGTGTGTGTCTTGTGTGCGAGTGTGTGTGTGTGTGTGTGTGGCTACTGCATTCTCGTATTAATATATATTTATAATTTTATACATTTTCTGTGAGTTAATTTTACGATTATTTTAATTTTTACAAATTATCTTCTGGCTTAGGTGGGCTTCATATTTGTTTGTTCTTGGTTTCTTGTTCAATTAGCTGCTGTAAATACAATCAATTTGGCAATATGCATGCATATGTGTGTGTGTACTGTGCATATGTTTGTGTGTTAGTGTTTGTGTGTGTGTGTTGATTATAACAAAAGCGATAATTCATTGCTAGTTTTTTGCTGATTATTTTTTACATGTTGCATAGTGTTGTGTGTGTCGTCTGTGCCTGCTATGCGATTTTTCTTAATTTTTCTCTGCATCGTCTCCTTCCTGCTTACTGTTTAGGGGATTCTTCATTAATGTTTAGATATTTTACGTGTTCATTTTTAACATTTTAAGCTCTTGGTTTTCTTAATGTAATGTCTGCCTTATTCGGTTGCTTTTTCGGATGCTTTCCTTCTCCTGGGGGGAGGGGCTTTGTGGGCTCTTGGCCCTTACAGTATCTTCGTGAACCTAAACTGGTCGGCCCTTAGTTTAAACAAGTAATGATCAACTGTCTAAACTACGTTGCTCGATCGATAATCAATAGTAATAATAATCATACATTAATATGTTTTAAAGTTTTACACAGATTTACACATTTCGACTAGCGCGGGGTTCTATAAGGGACCTTGGGTCGGGGTTCCAAGGCAGCCAAGGTCGTCTGTTTAAGGTCTAGTTGAGGATTGGAGTGGTTTATGGTTTTAAGTAATATTTAGAGGGACATTTTCGGGAGATGGCCAAGCGAGTAAGGGAGATGCTCTGGGTTTTTAAATATATTTTTTATATGATTTTGTTTTCAACCTTTGGCAGTGTTAAAATTTTGCATTTGATATTTCTGAAATAAACGTTTGAATTTGTTAAGATGCAACTTTCTTTTTGTCATTCTTCATTTTATTCTGAGCATGAAAACATTTTCCATCACCTCACATTTTAATGACAATCAATAACCAATTTTTGTTTAAATTTCTTTAGTGGGTTTGATTTCAACATAAAAATTCTTTACCAAAAAGTGAGTGACATCTTAAACTTGATTTCATAAAGTAAACTATCTGAAACATAAATAACTTCAAAATGTTCAAACATTTTTTTTTGTCCAGAGCATCTCTTAAGCTACAATAAATTGTTAACACATTTCTAGAGGGGGTCTAGTGAAGCGTTAGATAGACACTCCAAAAACTAATAATGTTACAGCATTTTTTTGCGAGAAATTTAGGCCAATTTCCGGCTATCTTCTGTCAAGCGCTTGGTTTTTTTTTTGCAGTGTAGAAAGAGGCGTGCATGAGGGACTCAGGGGGCAGAATTCAGAGTTTATTTTCGTATAAAAGTTAGCACAATTAAACTGTTTACTGATTGAATTGCTGTTGCAGTTTGAAAGAATGTTTCCAAAAAATTCGTGGCTCCAATCGCTGGAATTGCATTTTTGTTGAGTTTTTGAGATTTGCGTTCGGTTTCTCCTTACTGGTAAACGGAATTATTATGAGTTTTGTAGCTGTTGCTGCTGCTGCTGTAGCGTTGGTGTTGCTGCTGTGATGCCGATGAAGGATGATGATGGTGATGATGGTGTGTTTGGTGTTGGTGGTGGGAGTCATGATGCTCCCGATGATGGTGTCCGTGTGCATGGTGTCCTTGGTGATCGTAGTCGTGTTCGTGTTGGTGCTCCCTTTCGCGTTGTTCGCGCTGCTCCCGCAACTGTTGCTGCCGCTCACGATGGTGTTGCTGCTGCTCCCGTTGTTCACGTTGTTCGTTGCGTTGCTGCAGCTGCTGCTGCCGCGTGGGCGTGTGTTGTGACTGCTGCTGCTGCTGCTGCGGCTGGTCGCGTGTGGGCGTGGCATGTCGCTGATGCTGCTCCCTGGTGGGAGTCGCCTCTCGCGAAGCTTTTGTGGGCGTGTTTGTTTTGGTGTTGGTGTTGACCTGTTGCTGCGGCTTGTTCGTTGCGGCTGCTGCTCCCGTCGTTGGTGTTGCTTGTGTGTTGGTGTTGTTGCTGGTGTGCGGCTGCTGCTGCTGCTGATGCTGCTGCTGCTGCTGAGGATGTGGATGCTGATGCGGATGTGAGTGCGGATGAGGTTGATGATTGCTGATCGCCGCACTGCCGCCATAGTGGCTGTTGAGGCTGCTGTCATGGGGCAGCGGCAGTGGCGGCGGATTCTTGGCTTTCGTTAGCGGTATTGGTGTTGGCATTGGTTTTGGCGTCTCCGTTAAATCGATGCCCCATTCGTAGAGGAACTCCAGCTTCTGGCGTTCCAATGGGTCACTGGCCGGCAGGGCAAGCAAATGTTAGGCTTCTAAAAATATCAGCGCCGTGGGCTTCGGTTCCAAATTTGATTTTTTTGCTTCGACAACTAAGAAGGTTATTTCAGCCTTTTCACGATTAGCAAAGCATTCGGCTATCAGTCGAGCGACCTCCTGTTAAATAAAAAGATAATGTATTAAATAAATACTTAATTAAATATTTAACTCCATCGCTTATTACCTGATGGTGTAGACCTTCCACCTTGGTTCCATCCACCTCCAGGATCAGTTGCCCGACTTCAAGGCCGCCCGCTTCAAATGCTGCACCATTTTCCTGTTTGCAAAATAAAATATAAATAACTAAATTACAAAGGTCTCCTCTTGATAGAGGATACTCACATGGATATTGATTATCCTAGGGAGCGGGTGTTTTGTATTAGCACCACCTTCGATAGCAATACCTAAAATTGGTTTGGTTTTCTTAACTGTAATGTGTAAGTTGCCTCTATGATCAGGTACGACGTTTGGATTGTGTTCATGTGTTTGTTCAGTCGTTGAACCACCATTCTGCTCCGCTGACAGACGCTGCATGGACTGAAAAAGAGACAATTCGCACTCGTAAAATCATATATAGTGGATAATCGACCGATTTCGCAAACAATGTCCATTTAAATATAGGTTTATTCGCTGTTAACCAAGTCAAGGATCTACTGGTTCGATTCTAGGTTAAAGTAAATACTCAAATTGTGTTTTGGTTTGATCAAAAGTTAGTAACTTGGTTCAAGCTGGTTAAGTAGATTTTGTGATTTGGTAAAGTCAATGCAAGCAAATTGAACGTTTTGTCGATCTGAGGATCTTTGGTAAATAGTTTGTTTTTCGGGTTGTTGTACTTATTTACGTGTGTTTCTGTGTGTGTGGGGCAAACAATAGGAAACGGTTCAAGCTATAGAAAGGCCAATTCAAATTTGTACATATATATTGCTAGTTCAAAATATTCAATGGCATAATTGCAGTTTAGTTTTGAGTTTGGTAAACAGAGAGAGAGATATACAGTAGAGAGATAGAGGAGGAGAAACTTGTGTGATTTGTTTGGAATGAGTCATGAAATGTTTTGGGGGAGGTGACCAAATTGCATAAAATTTTGTTAACAACCGACGAAAGTCATTATATGTGGTAATTGATACTTGATAATTTCGAACCGAAACTCATTATTTCGCATACGCTCTTAGTCATATTATTGAAGTTGTTACTGTTGTTCTGGGCATTCAAGTGCTGTTGTATTGTCAGTTATATATTGGTAGATATCTGGTAGTTAGTGTGCTTGCACTAGATTTCGAGTAGCACTCACCTGATGCCTTCGTACACCTTTATCGCCCAGCAATGTGCCGCCTTCCTCCTTCATATCGAAACTCCGTGAGAGTTTTGTGGCCAACTCCTATACATTTATATTGTTTCGGTTTTTTTTTTGGTTTTTTGATATCGGTTTTCGAATATATATATGTATATATATGGCCACATTGTGTGTTTTGTTTTTTGGCAAAGTTTTTGTTTGTTTTCATTGGATTTTGCATAGTGAGCAAACATTTGATTGGTTTTTGAATGTAAAATGAAAGTAGTAGAAATATTTGCATAAGAATTCGTTGTAGTTGCTTTGGTAAGTAGTAGAGATTAAAAACGTTGTTCATTTCTTAATAGTTTGTATTGGTTGCGTGTGGATATATGCTTAGTATATACTATAAATATAAAAAGTCTTGGTTTCCAGCCATTTTTGCGAGTGTCTGCTGTTTGTTTTGGTTGTTCTCGTTCACTTGCAAACTTGCAAACATACAGATAGAGGTTTAATTGAATAAAGTATGACAGTTCACTCTACGGTGGGGGTAAGTTGGGTGGTTGGGTGGTTTTTGGGACGGTGGGTTTTGGCCATACGTGTTACGGAATAAGAGAGAAAGCTATAGAGATATACATAGATAGAGACAGAGTCAGTCGAAGATTGCGTATATCGATTGGCATTCAAAGTGAATTGAACTGAGCTGATTTGCCTCAATCGCAGCCGAGCTTTCATGGTTCATTTTTCAGTTTTCCCTTTGGTTTCGATTTTTCGTTACCTTTCAACATATTGGATTATTCGTTGATGTAAGCTATTGCAGTTACTTGATTTACTTGGCAGTGGCTTTTGCGTTTGATATAGCAAATTGTGGCTTATCTTGAAGGAAGAGGAAGCGTTCAATACGAACTGAAATTGAATATTAGGAAAATTGTCCTTCTAAAGGGAATGAGAGATAGCCTGGACAACGTATGGGAATTAATCCTTTGCATGGCTGTTTTGGAAGTGGGATATAAAGCTTGCTTTATAAATATAAAACTTCTTAAAGATCCTTCTTAAATTCTTAGATAATAATAATGTTAAAGTTTTATATTAAACAACCTATGTGAATTGTAAGCTTTAGAATGAACTTTCACTATGTAAAACTGCATAATTTTAATGCAAAATATATATTTATTAATCTCAATAAGTAGCAATTATTATTATTATTATTGCTTTACACTATTTTCTTCTAATTAACTTTGTTATGTTGCCAATCAAAGGGTTAATAAATTGGGAATCCCCTAATCCATTTAAGACTAATTTCCTGTTGCTTTCAGCAACATCAATTTGCTTTTAGAGCATTTTATTCTTTCAACACTCCATAAATTAAGACGAATAGATATAGTTCCTCTGTCATTTCACTTTATCCAAGGACCAAGACACCCGTTCACCTCCATTTTAAGCTCATATCCTGGACTAAGCTGTGTGTCAGGTGCAAGTTATGAATATGCGAGTGCTTGTGTGCGTTGTATCTGTGGACTTGTCTGTCTGGGATTCTCTTTTATTTTTCAAGAGGGAGTGTTTTTCGCTTTGAGTTTGTGCATTTTGGAAGGCTTTTAAGGCGACTATACAGCAATATACGTTCTAGTTATAAAAGCTAATGGCAAGATTTGGCAAACTAAGACTAACACTTAGATTTGGATAGCTAGACTAGGTCAGACTAAGAGTATATGTACTTCCGAATGAAGCGCTAACTAAAACTTCGGGAACTCGATTTATTTTACAAGGATTTACAGGACTAATAGCTGCTAACTACAACTAGGATGTGTGTGTGTGTGTAGGTTGTGCGTGTGTGGGACAGCAGCAGCTAAAATAAGGCCAACATAATTCGGGATTTACACTAATTACAGGGCAAAAGAAAAGAGAAATGGAAGAACACTACAAATCGAAGTGTGAGTGGGTGAATCGGTGGGCGGTGAAGGGTGAACGGTGGTTCGGTGGATCGGTGGATAATGGCTGGCAGTGAACCAAGACCAATTTGCTCGATATTGTACGAATATAGATATATTTGGCGTGTGTTTAGAAATCGGGGTGACTCATGCGTAAATGTGCAAATGTATTTTTCAAGCTTTTCTTCATTTTTTGGTTTTTGTTTTTCGGTTTTTTTTTTGTAATTTATTTCGGCTTGACCTTTCGCTTTTAAATGCAAATGTCGACTTTTTCAGTCTCGTGTCTTGTTTAGCTTTTGTTTTAAGATACTTACATCGACAATTACTTTACAGCAAAGAGACTAAGAAAAATCTATATGAAACGTTTTTGAGTGCGCCACAAAAAAAATAAAACATAAATGTAAAAACAACGATAAGAATGTGGTTCAACTTGTGGGGCAAGCAAAGTTCGATTTTGGAATGAGAGCACAAAACTAAAACACAATCCTACGAATACAACACAAAATGCTGGAAATGCAACCGAACGAATTTTCAAAGTTGATTTAGTTTTTTAATTTAATTAAGGAAGTGATTGGCGGCTTGCAGTCGTTGCAATGCACATTCAAAACATTTAAGTTTAGTTGGGTTTGGTTTAAGTTAAGTTAAGTTAAGTTAGTTAATACAGAGAGTTACAGAGAGATAGAGAGATAAACAGAGAGAGAGATAGATAGAGCGAGTGAGAGAGTGATAGCAACAATACTAAGTTCAGGCCAAGTTAATGCAACGAAATGCAGATATCGAAAGGTCTGTTCCAAAAGAAAAACAAAATGCAGACTGTGAGAACGCTTCGCAGACAATTAATTCCACTCAAGTTGCGAACACAATTTCTATGCTGTGGTTGCTGGTGTCGTTTTACATTATTAGTTAGGTATTTTGTTTGTTGGTTTTCGTTTATCGCTTAACGCTTAACGTTTAACGAAAAATACATTGGCACTTACTAGAGGTCGTCCCCAATACCATGATTTGACACGTTGTGTTAAACCACCCAAATGTGAACGCAGTCCATCTAAGTAGCCGCCCTGAAATGCACACAAATGAACAAACGAGAACAATTTCGGGGAGTACGAGGCACGGAACGGGTGGATCCAACTCAAAATCGTGGCTCTATATGGATCTGAATGGAACAACTAAAGAGGTGCACTGGTGGGTGGGGTGATATGCCAAGTGAAATGAAAGACTCGAATGAAAATCAGGGGTTAAATCAGAGTGTGTTTATAGTTGGGTTAAAATAGGAAAACAATCTTGTGGAAAGAAAGAAGGAAAAACGGGGAAATTCTTTGTGGGTCTTTGTGGGGTTCCTAAATTTGTATTAATTCATATATATAACTAGTCAAGCTACGGTTACTGGATATAATTCCATACTCGATTACAGGTTTTCAAGAGAAATACTTTTACTTAGATTTGCTATTAAAAACTATTGGATAATGAGAGTCCAAACTATATCTCTAAGGTCTTGATCAATATGGGACTTTAATGTATCTATTTTTTAATTGTTTTCCACTTCTAAGGTAGTAAATCAAAGGAGTTAATTATTATAATTTAAGGTGTTAGAGGCTAGACCACTCTAAATATTAGCCATATAATCAATATGCGAAGTATTTGATGTCAGATAAGGATATACAGATGAAATTTTAGCTAAAACATATATTTTATTTATTTTTTTCAATTCTTATAGTGTCACAACCACCTAAACTATTTTATTTTATATATTTTAGAAGCTAAAAATATTTATATTTGATGGAAATAATTTTTATAATAATGGCATTTAATAATTAAAAAGCCTATGAGTCCACTACTAATTTTAAATAATTATTAAAGCCTTACATAACGATTTTTATATATTTTCCTCAACAACTGAGCTTGGCAACATGTGCAGCCTGCCGCTGTTGCTGAAATGTTGCTAGCAACATCAACATGTTGCCATTGGAAATGGTTGCTTTCACATTTTCATAGCATACTTTTCGGATGCAATTGGAAGTACATTTTTGCCTCAGCGACTAATTTTGCTAATCCCAGATTTGAAGCTAATATTATGCCCGGCAACTACGCAAAACCCGCTCGCTGGCTAATTAGTCTTGGTTATGTCAAAACTTTGTTCGGTAATCTTCTTCTGGAAAGCTCCGCTTAGCAGGCGCATGCAACACGCCTACGTTACCGCCCCCCGCCCCGACCCTGCAAAATTATGCACACGAATCGCCGGCGGGCGAAATAAGTTAGAGCAAGGCGGCTTAAAACGAGTAGCGGGCTAAATATTTACAAGACTCTGGCTTTTTGTGGGTTTTTCTCTGGTTACGATTGCTTCCTTATTGGTCTTTTCCTTTGTTATGTGTTTTTTTGGGGTGTGTGTTATGTTTATGTGTGTTATTCGTGGGTGTGTGTGTTTGTGTCGAAAAGATAGTTTCGAAAAAGTGCTTAAAGTGTAACAAACGGCGAATGCAGCGAACATCAAGCTTACCTGTTCCTGTTTCCAATTAATGCGATTCCGATCCGTTGCGCATACGCCGCGTGTGACGACGGTAAAAATAAAGAGAGAGAGAGAGACGGGAAGAGAGAGAGGGAAAAACCGAAGAGGGAAATTAATTATTGCAGCTCAGTAATAACAACAACAACAACACTATATTAATGAGCATCATCTCTTTTCAATGCCAAATGCAAACGCCTCTCTGGCCATCAACTCCCGCCTTATTCGATCGGCGGAAAAACAACAACTTTTCTGTTTACGTCATGCCCGAGCAAAACAAAAAACCAAAGTGGAAGAGAAAAAAATAAATGCAAGAAAAAACCAAGCGCAGCTGCAGTCGCCGTTGTCAGCTGCAGCTACCACCGCAGTATCCCACAGATACATTTTATTTATTTGTCACTCCAGTTTGACCATTGCGTAAATCCAGCACTTACTGACTTACAACATACATGCACACACATCTATGATATATATTTGCACCCCGTAAATCTCAGCGATATAATTGCAGTATAATTTTTAGTCATAAATATTGACAATCTTTGTTTATCAAAACGCTGGCCATTGTTTCTGTCTTCGCTGTGGGTAAGTTTTTACATTACTAGGCCATAAAAAGTAACTGGGGAAACAGCGTTCGTTCAGTGGCAAAAACGTCAAAGAAAGCAAAACCCCAAAGTAACAAACAAGAAAAGGCCCAGGATGATGTGTGTCTCTGGGCAGGGTCAACTACCAAATGCTCTCTACTTGCCAGTAAGTAATTATTGATTAACTTAAGAGTTGATAAAGTTGTAGTTTAGATTTAATAAATTTTCAACTAATTCTCTTCGTTTTTAATTCAAATTTTAAGGAAATAAAATACAGAAAAAGTAGTTAAATTAATCTGGAAACTCTGTCATTCTTAAGTGCTTAAACAAATAAATTTTTAAATGTAAATAAAATGTTTTAGTGACTTAAATGTACAAATATATAAGCCTTGGTCTATTTAGAATATAAAATATGTTTTTCTTTATATTTATAAATATACTTTAGACTCTAATATAATATGAACACGTATACCTTATTTATGCATTAAATATTAATAAAATATCTACCAGCCCAAGCTAAGCAAATGACTGTGTTTTCGTTTATAATTTAAACAATTTCATTATAAATACGCCATCCACAAAGTTTCTAAAAAATAGCCATTGCTTATGTTTTTTTTACTTCATTTTAGTGCCTGAATATTTCTTTTATTTTCTTTATAGGGTCATGCTGATCTTAGATAATTTTCTGAACTAAAGCTTTAAAATTCTGGGTCGTTCTCTCGAGGGTTTGCCCCAAAAATCCCCACTTATTGAAGTTCAATCGATGATGCTGGTAATCCAAGGTTTCTGTCTTTTGTTTCCTCTCAGACAAACTCTATGCCGGCTGCCCACAACTCTAGCCAACAAAGAGTAGCTCCACTGCTGCTGCTGCGGCTGCTTTTGCGGCTGGCTGGCTTTTGGCCAAAGCAGCGGCGGCGGCAACCAAAGCGGCAACATGAGCAACTACAATTGTGGATTGGTCTCGAGCAGAGCTCAGCTGCCTTCAGCCAAGTCTGCAGTTTCAGTCGCGCGTCGTCGCTTCAAGCGTGAGGTTCAAAAACGTAAACAGCAGTCAGCTAAAGTCGGAGGAGACCACTTTTCAGAGCCAACAAGCATCAGCCATAAGTGCGTATTACCAGGTCCCAAATTGGCCGAGAAACAAGTTGCTGCCAGTGGTGGAGTTGACAAATCTCGCGTTTCGTTACATTTCGCGCTCTGTTTGCTGCCAAATCGTTGCATAAATTCAAAATAATAATTAAGGCAGCAGAAGTCTGGGTACTGGGTACAACTCTTCTCTTGTCTGGTAGTTATATCATCGCGCTCTGTTTTTTTGGAGGGGTCGGTCGCTCTTTGGTAACAGAAAAATCACAAATTGTGGCAGACAACTTTATTGCCTCGCTTTTTGCATTCAATTAACTTCTATTTCTCACCTTTTTTGGCCGAGCTAATTTCCTTTGTTTTCGGTTTCTTATTTGTTTCTCTTCTTGTATATTTTTTTTAATTACCAAACTGGAGTCGGGCAGCGGTTTCAGTTGATTTGTTGCTGTCTCTTCCCCTTCAGCTGACAGATTCTAAGTGGTAAGACTACGAAATACCCGTAGTTGCTAAACATTTCGACCCAAAAAAAAAAAAAGAAAAAGCAAAACATGGGCTGTCGGCGACAGGGAAAGCCAACGCGAAAAGGTTCCAAAGAAATGGGCATAAAACAAGAGAACGAGCGAAATGCTTTTAATGGGTTTTGGACAGGCCTTTACGAATGTCTCTGGAGCCCGGGGGCTAACCGGAAAGTAATTGCTATTGGAAATGGCATAAATAAGAATTCTCCTTAATGGAGATTGCTCCAGTAACGCATGGCTTCGGCCGATATTTCATACAAATTGGTTCCAACTTACCAATCTCTTTAGGGCCAACTCTTCTGACCCACTTCTCATCTACGGCGATCGCGAGATTTGATAAATTAATCTCGGGCAGCGGATGAACAGCAGTCGGTCAGCTGTCAGAGCTGCTTTATGGGTCAATGAGCTAAGCCCCAGAATGGGGTTTCTGTTTCTGTTTTTTGTTTTTCTTTATATACATAGAATTGTGGACAAAATTATTCATGGCCTCTCAGCCACAACAATAGTGTGAATTAAGTGCTTACCTTTTGTTTGGCTTTCAAAATGTTTAAACAAAACCAAAAATGAGTAAGGTTCGGGCTGGGACAGCCAGAGAAATTTCACCAGAACCAAAGGAGCAAGTTCAGCTCCCGGAAAACCGGGAGGCACAACAACTTTCACACCAGAAAGAGACGGAAAAAGAGAAAGAGAATTTTCTCAAACAATAATGAAAACTTTCAGTCAATTGTCTACTTTGCCAGCCCATTTAACTGTATTTTGTGCGTAAGGCACACATCATTTTCCAACGATTTTTCTCTTAAATTGTCCAATCATTTTTGTTGTTGCGTCTCCTCGGTAAGCTGCTCAGGGCAACCATTTCAAAATCAATCAAATTTATGACTTTGCAAACTTTTGCAGTCAAGTTTTGATGTCGACGCGCTGTTGATGATGTTTTTTTATTATTATTTTTGTTGTATTATTTTTTTTTTATCTGTTAGCCGCAGGTTTAGTCGTAGTCGTAGCTGAATTTTTGTAACTCGAATCGAAAAGCTGACAATCATCATTCAAAGCACATGCCATTGACCTCGTTGCGTAGTCGGAGTCTGGGCACTGGGGGAATTGGGGGCACCTCTTTGTCATTAGATACCCATGCGAGTGGGAGGGAATTGAAGGGGACAGAGTTCACGATTGGTTCACCACTTTGAAGGGGTTACCACAACGTATTTTAATCCCCAAAAAGCTGGATTTTATTAATGCCTTTTCAAGGCCAAACACATTAATGTTTGGAAATTTAAATCGAATTGAGATTTGTCAACTGAAATGTTGGCGAAAAAAGAGGATAAAAAAAGTGTAAAATTTGTAAATCATAATGGCTTAAAGTCTTTCAATATCAATCCTAATTTGAGTGTCTTAAAAGAAATTGTTTAAGGTGCCCAATATTTGTTGAAATTAAATCTATATTGTCTTAGGAACTTCCATAAAATTAATGCAAATTAAATAATTTTTGTGTTGGTCTTCTAATGTCTTATATGTCCTGTGGTTACATAGCTCATATATCTTCTTGATATCAAGCTAGATTCGTGGTATAAAGAACACCTTAAAGCGAAAAGATACCCCCTGAGGGGCACTCGCCTGGAGTCTTGCCAAAAAGGTAACGTAATTACCTAAACCTATAACCCCTTACCTTACCCCCTTCAAAGCAGAACCCAGTCGGGTATAATTAATAATGTCAAAAGATGACAAGCTGTCCGGATTGCTAACACGGCCTAATGGATGGAGTTGAAAGAGTTCGTCATAACGGTTAATCAGCATTCAAGAATTAGCACCTCGTCGGCGCACTCCCCTCGCCTCAATTAAGGTTCTCATTATGATGATGACGATGAACGGATGGAGAAGTGTTTTCTATTGACAGACATGTCTTCTTCAATCACCGCCAGTCAAGTCAACCAACTGGGCTCAATCTCATAATTATATATATTTTACACCCATTGAATTTGTGGACCGGATTTTGGGTCTCTTACTGGTTCTTGCTACGCATCCAAATGGTTTATTTACATTACAAACAACTTGTTCTCCAGCCATCTCCCTCTCGCTGCAACAATTTACTTTCCATTTAAGTCTGGCTCTTGACAAAGTTTTGTACCTTATTTAGTACATTTCTCTAATGACCCACTTTGAGTTTTGGTCTTGGCTATTGCTCCCTCGATTTCTATACCCCTCCGGATCCCCGGTAATTTCAAAAGAAAAAAGTGAGTGTCCCCGTGAGCCAGACAAGCGACATCCAGCAAAAAGTTGTTTGTCAGTTTTGGTTGAAATCAAACTGGTTACTCAGCTGCCGGCATGGTCTGGGTCCGTCCGTCCCGTTCAGCGTCGTCCATCGTCCGTCGTTCATCCATGTTACATGCACAGTTCAAAATAATTGAAGGTTTGAAGTGTCATTTGCAACTCTTAAGGTGTTAAGTTATAAGAAGATACCCAAGAGTTTGCTGTTTAAATAATAAATCTTAAAACATTAATCAGAAGGTTATTTCCTTTAAGATCAAAATCATTTGATTAAATTCAGTAATCTATAAGCCCTTGGAAAACTTTTTTTCAACCTCTTCAAAAGAAGTTTCCCCACAACCAAGACTTTAATTTAATTCAAAAATCAATTCCAATTTATTTCCTCCTGTGTTGTGCTTGGTCCATCGGTCAAGTCAAGTCAAAGCCGGCCCAAATGGTGTCAGCTGTGTAAACAGGGCTAAGCAAGCGGATCGCAAGCCGTTTAGCTCCTCGAATCATTTCCCCCATTCCCACAGTTAGTTTCCCAAGTCCAAATCAATTTCGTGCGAACTAAATGAAAATCCTGCCCTGAACTTGACTTGCTGCCTGCATGTGATGCGGTTGAACGCCTTTTGCGGAAATTATTGCAATTTTCTTGTCTTCTAGCCAAGCACAACCATACACACACACACACACAGAGACTTGAGGGGTTTTGGCGGTGAATTTACTTTCACTTTTGCTGCACTTACTCAACAAGTTGTGGGGCAGAGTCCGAGGAAGTTTTTGCTCATCAAAAATAAAGAATAAAAAGCAAGAGTTTTTTTTTGCAGTAAATCAAACAAGAACTTAATTGAAGTTGGCTCTCCACTAAAAAGGATCTCCCAAAGGAAAATAAAGTTTGTTATTTTTAATTATAAATCATAAAGCTTTCAGCTTGATTAAATAATAATTAAATTCCCTCTGTGTTAAATTTTTTTAAATAGCTATTCAATGGTTTCCCTCTTTAAGATAATTTAAGCATAAATCTTAAACTCTTTCCACTCAATTGGTGTGGTGTGAAAGGGTACCATATACACCCACTTCCCTTGTTTACCCTTTCTATTTACTTTGCCTGACTTTTTCAACCGAGTGCAATGGCAAACTCGCGAGCAAAGTCCACTCCACACTGATTGCAACTTGGCCAAAGAACAACAAATCATTTAAACAAATCAAACATCAACAGGCGACTGACGACCGGCAGCCAGCATGGAGACCTATTTGACGGAGATCAAACAATTGCGCATACCACGCCCGAAATTCGAGCCCAACAGTTGCCATCAGCAGCACCAACATGCGGTGGCTGCCACTGTGGCGACCGTGTCCTCGTCCTCGGTCACGCCCACCCAGACGCCCCCGCCCCTGCACCATCGGCAGTGGCGCCACTTTGTGCGCCCCTTTACGCCGCCCCGCGACTACCACCTGCCCATGGTGGCCGAGGGCTCGCTGCATGACAAGATGTGAGGCGGCTGTATATGTTAAACCCCATTCTAGATACCTTAACCCCAAATAAGATAGTGCTTAAGTCTAGTGTTAGCTTAGTTGTCGTACTAAAATATAGAAGACATACAATTACAGATACAAAGAATAAACAAGAGACAAACTGAGTGGAGTTTCGAATGGAGGTTATGCATAATATTGGGAATATAAGTATATATAATATATATGGATTGTGCTGATTATGAAATGAGCAAATGATTTTTGATTATATTAAACTGTTTAATAAATTCAACAAGGCTACAGGGGTAATAATGAAAAATTGATAAATGCAGATCCTGAAATAGTTTATTTTATGAACTGTATAAACATCTCCCTGAATAATTAAGTATTTATAAAATATTATAGAACCTTTCTTTCCTAGCAATTCCTACAGCAATATATCTTTCATGATCAGTTCGTAATCCACTTACTCACCACATCTTGTTCGTATTCCGGTAAAAGGGTTTCGCTGCCCCGGCGAGTTCTGTGCTCATCACAGCCGTATTCCTAAGCCGGGATGAAAGAATTTACAGAATATATATTGTTCAACGTCTCGAATGCTCCACGGCTGGCAACCAATTCAGTTTTGGTGCTGCTCTTAATTCGTCTTAACGGTATTACAACACTCAATGCCAATTGGACAACATTTATAAAAAAAGGAAGTACAACATAACCGGAAACAGAGACGAGACGAAAACGTAAACTGAATCCACATAGAGCAAGTTGGAAAAAAAAATGCAAACATATAAGCACGACAATAACCGGCACACACACACAAAACGTACGAAAAAAATACAAAAAGTAGTTCGAGATACAGATACATAGATAAAGATACAAAGAGATAGAGGCTAAGACAGTTAAGATACAAAATGAAATAAAACAGATACCACAGATAGACAGAGAATCTCAAATCGGGGAGGTAATACATCCGAATGTCCATTTTTTAAAGAGATTAAGAGAAGTCCATATATTATGAAATTTAATTTAAAATTTTCATTATATAATATATGAACTTTCTTGAATTTAGAGAAACCTATTTAATTTTGTAAATTGAAAACGAAGCTAAAAAGTAAATGAAAAGTTAAGAAAGCCCACTGAAACTTTAAGGAAAGTTTATATAAATTTCGCTGAGAACTTTCTCTACATTATTCCCAGAAGATTCTTTCATGTCTCAAAGGAAAATTCCTCAAAATAGTGAAAATATCTATATAGAACAGTTTCAGGAAGAGTTTGATAGTATGAAGGGTAACTATTCCAGCTTTGCTACACTCTTCGCCCGACTTCGCTTCGGTCCTGACCTGTTGCACATTGTCTTTGGCCTGCTTGAATCTCAATTGACTTGGTCCCGACTGATGGCGATGATGACGCCCAGCTATAGATACCGATCCCGGTCCCGATCCTGCGCCACCCAGATGACGCAATGAGGCATGATGCTGTCGCTGATGTGGTGGCTGCTGTTGTTGGGGTGGCGATAATGATGATGAGGTCTGGTTGCTGGCTGCCTGATAATGGGATGCTGATGCCGAAGCCGAAGCCGATGCTGGGTGTGAGCGATGCAGTATGGGTCCCGCCGACATGGGCCGATGGGGCAACTGGAGTGCGGGTCTATCGTACACACACATACACACATACGTTATAGAGGGGTAAGATAAAGGATAAGGCTAAATTCAGAACCAAAATCGATTTAAATAGTTTGCCCTAAAGTACAAGGAAAATATTTCTGTTTTTTAATTCATAACTTCCAAAAAATATAAGAACTTGTTCTAAATTTTTCTATGCCATACATATAAAACCAATTAAAATTTATTAACCCAAACGCAAGAAAATATATTATATTTTATAAAATATTCCGAAATATTCTTCTAACAAATAAAATAAATAAAAATGCGATTTTGGTTCTGACTTCGTTTAAGGGAAAAGGATGGTGGACTAGGATATGGATATGCTGAAGGATAAGGCTATGGACATGATTATGGACATGGTTAAGGTTATGGATATGGATTCTTGAAGGGTTCTTGGTGGGATCATCTTGGCTAAGTACCGCTTGTGGATATCCGTTACGGTCATGCCCAGGCCCGAGTCCGACGAGGGACTCCTTCCGGTGGCGGCTAATATTTCCAAATCGTCGGATGTCACCTGTTGGGGAACGGAACGGAACGGAATGGTACGGAATGGAACGATACGAAAACGAAACTAGCGATTTGGTTTTGCATACGATTCAGAGATCGAGTGAAAGTGACAGTGAAAGTGACAGAGGTGGGTGGGAGTAAGAGTGGGAGGAGATTCTGATCTAGGCTTTAGTAGATCACTACTTAGCACAGACAGAGACAGCGAGAGAGAAAGAGACAGAGATTTTGAGTGTTTTTGGGGTTTTGGTGCATTCGTACTTTCGATTGGGTATTAGATTTAGGTTTCTATATGCATATAGTATCTGTGCTAGTTCTTAGTTTCTTGGTTATCCTTTTTTTGTGGGTGCACTTTTCGGTGTGAGTTTACATAGCTTCGATTCGATATTATACAGTAATTTTGCTTATATTTAAAAACTAGATCTAAAGATAACTAAGCTGATCTAAGATAACTTCAATTTGATTATATATCCTGCATATGGTTTATTTACAAAGACAGTTAGTAAGTCCTTTTTGGGGCCAACTGTAACTTCCCAGAGTTTCGTTTGTTGATTTCGAATTTGTTTCGTTTTCAGCTTAATTTACAATGTCCACAGAGACCTTTATTTACCTTTTTTCTTACTGCTAAAAAATTGTGTTAAACTTTTGCCACTACAATGTAACTAAAGCTGTACGTGTACAGGTGGGTGTTTGTGTTATTGATTTTGTAAAAATTGACATTCGATTTTTTGTTTGGTTGTTTCTGTTTCGAGATGTTTGCAATTTGAGTTGCCAAGGTCCAAATCGAAAGTAAGCGAGTTTCCAAAAGCTTTCTCGGAGAGAGAGAAATAGGAAAATAACATGCAAGTTTATTGGGAAATGAAAGAAGCTCTTAACTGGTTTCAAGTTTGATGGCTAAAGGAAAACATCAAGTGTGGTTGACTCGTTCATCAATTAAACTACAAGTTTTGTTTTGATTTTCATTTCTTAGTTTTTTTCTTTCTTTTTTATGTCGAGTGTTATTTTGTATTTAGACTACAGTTGGAATAGATAAATTAAAGTAAAAGTTACAAACATACAGACAGTGACAACAACAATAATTAACAACGACAACAGCGAGAAGAGAAAGATATATTAAACAATAAACACTTTATAGGCGAGTAAGAGTAGTTCTTTATGATATATATATGTACTCTATAGGATAGTAGAGACAGTAGATAGACCGCAGATATAACATATAGTTGTTTTAGATACATGCTCAGTGTGGGGCTAGAGAAGTGTCTCTCTCTTAACTAAGTGTATATAGTGTCTGTGTCGTAGAATAAATCTTCTAAAAAGCTTACCGGCAAATCACGTGCGGGGTCTCCCTTACGCTGCAAAAGATAATGGGGATTTATATGGATATCGAACTGAGAGGAATTAATCTTTGCTCTGCTTACCCTGTGCCTGTCCACGCTATAAGGATCGCGCTCCCTGCGATACACCAGCTCATCGTATCGCGTGCGATCCTCGGGGAACACCAGTTCCCTTATCTCCGTCACTAGCGTGTGCTGGAATGGAGCGAATCTTGTAGCTTATAGCATATATATAGCATTACATAGTATATTCTACCTTCTCGTACGTATCTAACATCTCTAATAAGACGGCAACAAAGGCATCTATGGTCATTGCTTTCGCACTATATTCGGCGATATAGTAGGAAAGGCTTGCAAAGTGATGACGGGGCAGCAGAGAGCGCGCCTTCTCCTCCACCATGGTCGCAATCTGACCTTTTCGGCGTGCTCTGCGGGGTTAACAAGGGTTAAGTGATATCCCCAAGGATTAATGATTAAAGCTTAACGCACCTTGTGCCCGTTGGACTGTAGGCATCCCAGGGCTCCATCTCGATGGAGGTGCAGGAGTGCGGCACCTTGCCCACATCACGGATCACCAGCGACATGCGCTTGTGGTACTTCAGCTGACCCACCGCCTCGTCATGCGTGACGTCGAGGAAGGACTGCCCGTTGACCTCCAGAATCTCATCGCCGATCATCAGTCCAGCCCGGTCAGCCACGCTGTCCTTGTCCACGCCCGTGACGAAGATACCCAGGCCGTATTCCACGCCGCCGCGAATCATCAGGCCCAAGGACTGGCCCGGCTCGATCAGCAGCTCCACTCGCCGTATACTTCAGAACAAATAAAAGTTAGTTCCGACCTTCGGATTCCATGTTTAGCCATACTCACCGATCCCTTCGCTCGCTGCGCCTGCCCCCGTACTCCATGGGCGGTGAGGCGGGTCTGCCATGCCGATCCATCCAGGAGCATGTCTGGCGGAAGGGCAGACCCGCTCCGGAGGCTGCTGCCGCCGCCGCTGCCGCTGCTGCCTGATTCTGCGGATGAAGCGGGGGTGCCATCGAGGCGTACATGGGGTCGCGGGAGGGCGGACCGAAGCCGTGGAGCGGGGCGGCCGAGTTGAGCGTGGGCGGCGCGCGGACCGTCATACTGATTTGACGTGACGATTTCAATATCTGCACACATCTCTGCGTTAAGAAAAAATGTGGCAATAGAAGAGACACAAAGAGAGGACAGATGCGAGCAAAACGGAACGAACCAACAAGAAGAACGGATAGAGAAATAGAGATAGAGAGAAAGAGGGGGAAAAGGATCCAAAAGTACCAGGATAACAAATAAGGACGAAAGTGAAACAATTGAAATGATATTTCGGTAGTAATTGCCGGACAAAAAACGTGTACTGAAAGTGGTTGCGAAATTGTTCCCAAAAATTATTAATTAACTTTAATTGTGGGCGTGTCCGCTGCTCCTGTCTGCCGTCCGTCGTTTGCCTTTTTTGTGGTTGCGTTTGCTGTCGGTGTTTGTGTATCCGTGTCGGTGTTGGCCACATTTTGCTGTCATTATTTTAATTGTTTCTGACCAAAAAACTAATGTGAGAATGTGCACAAAATTGTGTGGATCCAAGGACTCGGGGCGGTGGGACTGATAGCAGGTGCGGGTGCTGCGTGCAAATTGGTCTGCGAATCCCCCCAGGTGTCGTGTCTCCTCCATTCCCAGAGCCTTAATTTTTCGGTCTGTGGTTGGGTTTTAGCCCAAAAATGCACATATTCCTCTGTCGATTAGAGTGTAAGCCATTGTGGTTTTTATTTTGCCTTTTAGCTTGAAAGTCCTTTTGGCATTTTGGTTTTGTCTTTAATGTCTTGCAGGTGTCAGGTCAACTTAAACTAACTTAAATTAATCGAAATAAATCGAAATAAATAGGAATAACCAAGTATATTGTACACAAAACAATGCGGATACAAAATGCGACTAGTCTATTGCCAATTTTTTCTCAGTGTATATTTGTATTAGCGTATTATTGAATTCATATTCATGTATGTCTCGTATTTGGTTTAGTAATATTCATACATAACTGTATCAAGTGCATAAAGATTTTACGAAACTACGAAAAATCGCTCAGAACAGGCAGCAATCGATATGGGGGATATATACTATATGTATCTATATATTTTCTCTGGCTGTGTGTGTGCTCCTAAACAAGTTCTGTCCAAATTGGTTAAAGTTTAAATTGGCAGAAAGCGTGAGAAATGGCACACCATGTGCCAGGCTCCTACCATCCCTAAGCCTTGTCTTGTTTGCCAAGTAATATGCATGGCCAGGAATTATATTGACTATCATAACGTGTCACATAAAATATTCCACAATAAATTGACTTTCGTTGTTAGAGGCAGCTGCCACTATGTAGGGAGGGAAAATCCTTTTCTTTCGGTTACTCTGTCAAGTATCGGCCATAAAAGACGATGTGGCCTACTGAATGCCTTCGTACAACCATATCTGTATGTAAGCATATATATAAACATATCGGCTTGTGCGCATATACATATGCTTGATGGATAGAACCCCATTATGGGCAACTATTAAGGACCAGCGATTGACAAACTGAAGCTGACGATACACCCAAGACAGCCGGGCTAGAAAATCACATTAAAAATCAATAAAGTGTACAATAAAATTAGATATTTTTTGATGGAAGAAAAAGAAATTTGACATGGCTGTCAGGGGTTGAGGGGAAGATTGGGGGAAACCAAGAGAAAAGGTCTCAGATGTGGAGATTCGATAAGGGTTTCCCAGAGGATTTTCCAGCCTTATAAGTTTGAAATTTATTTATGGGAATTTATAAGAATTTATGAGAATTATTTTGGATCGATAAAAGTATTGTTTTATGAGTTTGTTTTGGCCAACATTGGTAAAGGCAATTTTATATGTTTTTGTTTTTATTGCTCTTTTTTTTGCTAACTTTTAGAAACTGTTTTTTTTTAATTAATGTTTTGTCTGACATTTCTATAAGTTCACTAACATTTTCCCACAAAACAAACTACTCTTTTCCTTGATTAAATTACTAAAGAATTCTCTAAATAAAAGCCCCTTAATTTCCCAAAATAAACAATATAAAGGATGTTATTCCAGCTAAATGCCTAACAGTCGTTCAACCGAAAAAAGGGACGATTAAAAATGTCAATCAATATTAATTTGCAATATAAATATCCTCGAGAACAACACACAGTGGTGCCAGCCTCTCCCCTCGAAATCGATGCATGCTCTGATCGATTTTTATCTAAATATAGATTACATGAGCTACTACAAAGTATTTAATAAAGATTTATAAAAAAGAGATTTAAATATATTTAAATGCAAGGTAAATTTCAAATGGGATGCTCACCTTCAGCGCCTCCTCGTGATTGATTGAGGTGAAGGGTGTGCCGTTCACCTCTAGGATTGTATCACCGGGTCGCAATCCGGCGCGCTCGGCCACCGAATTCTCCTCGATGCGTGAGATGTAGACGCCTAAGCCTGCAAAATGCGATGCGAGGGGGGAAATCAATTAGCAGCCAACTCACACATTAAATTTTTAATAAAAGTAACCCTCACTCTCCCCCCTTAGACCCCATTTCCCAGCTCTTGGGCCTCTTTTTTTGTCGATGTTTTTTCATTAAGACCCAGCCGGTAGGCAAGAGGATGGAGTGCGGCAGCCATTTTATGTTTAATTTATAAAGAACGTGAGTGTGTGTGTGTGAGTGTGTACAATGGCGTTGAAGAACACAGGGAGCAGAGAAGGGGGAAAAAGGGAAACCCAAGTAAGCCTGCATACGGGGGCAACTTAAATAGATTTTTATCGATTTTAAAGCTGTCCGCATATTGCAAACTAAAAATAAATTCTATGGCAGGAAATGGGAATGAAGAAAAGGTAACAAACACACACAGGGAAGAGAGGGAAAAGTTGGTAAAAGGGAAGGAAGAGCTGGTTAGCCAAAAAGGTAGTCAGGTGCAAAATGCACTTGGAAATGTCAAAGCTGCTGGCGGTTTGTCACACACCAACATACTATACACACGCCAATGCACGGGGCATACACGTGGCTACACGGATGGACTACGGACGGATGGACAGACATGGCTCAGTTAGGAAGAGACATGGCCAAGGGGGTTGGGTAGACGGAGGGAAACAGGCACCTGGACAATAAAATGAAATTGAAAACTAAATTGCACGTAAGAGCCTCCCGGAGAAACCAAGAAGCGCCATCAGCCAAAAGCGACTGGGCGTGACATGGGATCAAGCGGCAATGGGGGCGCGGCCCACGACAGATTGAATAGAGGGGGGGAGGGGGAAGGAGTAGCGAGATGGTGTCCGGGAAAGCTCAGGCATTTTTCTTTTTTTTTTGCTGCTGCCAAGTAGGGTAAAGCTAACCCTTGGTTACTAATGTCGTTTCCTCTATATTATTGTTTCCTTCTGGTGGAGTTTAAGTGGGAATAGTTTTCATTTGCTACAGTTAAAGTTATTCTTAATGTTTAGTTTTAGGTTTAATCTAGACATTAGTTTGCTTTTAAAACATTTAAATTGTAAATAAACACTGGTCGCACTGGTCTCAGTCTATACTTAGTGGCTTTCCTCTTCTTCAGATTTCTAGTGACATTGATAGCTCTTTGACCTCAAATATATATTTTAGCCATTTTAATACATTTTAACCTTTAATAGTCTTGTTTCTCAGGCTAGTCCATTAAAGCCTCTTTTTTCTTTCTCATAAGCTTAGAAATAAATTTAGAATGCAAGAAAAATATATTTAAAATCTGGTAAGCTGCAACTGATTATATTATATTAATGTTAAATTATTAATTACTTTCATCATTTAAAATATAGATTTCCATGACCTGATGTATCATATACCATATATAAATACATTCACCCCTTCTTTTAAACATCTAGCCCAACCCTCTACTCACCTGAGTCTTTGCCTCCTTTGACGCAGATGCCGAAACCATGATCGATTTGCTGGTCGCGTGACATGGACACGGTTCGCGTCGTAAGTTCATGGATATTCGGGACACTTCGGTCCCTTTCCCGCTCCCGATCCCGATAGATCTAGAAAGATAAAATATATATTATATTAAATCTTAAATATAAGAAGAGCATCCCTCACCTGGTGGGTGGTGGAGGGCGGACTGCTGGCCGGGCTCCGTCTGCCGGTTCGATCCCGATCCCGCGTCCCGCCGTTGCTGAAGTGATAGCTACTCGTAGGAACTGATGACGACTGCGTGGCGCCGAACATGCGCAGCACCTGCTCCGGCGAGATGGGTCGCTTCTTATTCCCATTACTGCTCGAGTGCTGCTGGCGACCACTGGCCGCCGTCGAGGTGGGCAGGGTGCCCGCCGTTCCGGCAGCCATATGGCTGGCGGGTGAGGAGCTGAGATAGGCGCTGCCACGTCCTGGCAGCGAGCCGCCCTTGGTGGGCACGCCCGCCGAATTGAAGTAGTAGTGCGGCGAGTGGGGGCGCTCGATGATCGTGTATGAGGTGCCCGGTGGCGAGTAATACAATCCGCTCCTTCCGCCAGCTCCGCGCAGCGAGCTCGTGCTGTTGCCCACACGGGAACCCCCGGCCGCTGCTGCTGCTGCTGCTGCCGCCGCTGCTGAGGATCCCATGTAGGGTCCGCTGCCCGGCGGCGGACTAATCATGCCGAAAGCCAAGCCAATGTCCTCCGCCTCGAAGCTGCTCGGCACCGCTCGGTGGTGCGAGATAAGGCCTCCCGATCCGCCCGTGGGCACGCTCGAGGACGATTGTGTGGCTCCCAATGTGGGACCGAGGCCCAAACCGGCGGCATTCGAATGATATCCGTAGGGTCGAGCACTCCAGCGCGAGGGTCCAAGATCACAGAGTTCGGCATAGTCGTTGCCAGCTGCGCTCATTGTCAGGGGGTCGCCGTCGTATGGAATGCCACTGCCCCCAAGGCGCATTACACTGCTGGAGCTGGAGCGGGGGATGGATAGGGGGGGATATTGAATTATTGGAATATAATATAAATACAGGATTTAATAGTTAGTATATAAAGGCTCACTACCAGTTCGAATTTCAGAGATTATTGCTGTGCTCCTTAAGCCACTTATGGCAAGCAGAGATTCCCCATAATGCCAGTGGCCTTATCCACGTTCCTCAATGGTCTGTACGATCCAACCCCAACCTCTGGTAACAGGAACAACCCATCCGGAATTGGGTTAAAACACCCGCTCAGCCCGCAATCCCTCCGAACAACTTTTGTTTGCGTACGCAGCCCGCTAAGCCGCAGCTCAGACTGAGCGCCATATTCGGTGCAAACAATGGCTTAATCTCCAGAGTCATATGGTGTGCTCCTCCCTCTACCCCTGAACCCAGTGAAAATACACACAAACACACACACACACTCATCTGCACACACTGCGAAATCAATGGGAACTTATGCCCCGTGCTTCATTATTTATGTGCCAACTTTGGTTGGCAAAACAAAAACAGGTTAACACAAAGGCAGAAGCTCCTCCATGTGCCACGTCCTCCTCATCCCCATTTCCATTGCCATTCTCCTGGGGGTAGTTCCCTGCGCTCCACCCCCTCGTAGGACGCGGGGGACGGCGGGTAGGGGGGCTGCTCTCATAAATAGTTGAAAATTGCCGTGCTCACACATTGGCACTCACTTAGCCATGGCCCTGGCACGCCGCGCTCTGTGCACATGAGAGCCATTCAACGCCACTGGCCAGAAAGTATTTGCAATTTTCCCATTTTCCCCAATTTCTCACCTCCCCCCTCTCCCTTCCGCCTTTTCTGGATGTAACCCAAAATGAAGCTAAACACACATATGCATTTATCGATCAATTGATGGCGATGGCTAATCAATGACACTGACTGCACAGAATATTTACAGCCGCAATAAATTGCACAGAAAGCTTTGGAAACATAATCAGAGACCGGAAATGAATACCACAACACGCAGCATATGTTGCAGAGTGTAATGTTTAGGTCACGTTTATCAGTCATCAAAGATATATTATTCTTTTGACAAAGTTTTTGAGTTTGTATATCAAATGGTCGTTTGCATTCCCAACAACAAATAAAGTGTAAACCGATCTAAGAAGAGACTTTGAAGTTTTCAATAAAATTGGATATAAAAAGAAAGTTTAAATAATATTTATTCATCATTTTGGCTAAGAACAATATTGATGAAATGAATGTAAAAGATTAAATATATAGTTAGTATTTTGTGCTGCAAAATCTTAACATCAAATCAAAAGAATAAGCCTAAACCTTTTTTTCAAATTTTTACAAGTTTTTACTAATTATTTTACTCCTTATTTTTTTACAGAACCTTTAATTATTTCACTACATTTTTTGGTATCTTATAATTCATTATTAGGGTAAAAACAAATCTACAAATCGATATTTTTATATATATTAGTTTTATGGATAAACTGAAAATTTAAATAAATCAAAAAAATAATACAAATAAATTTCGAGGTTTACAAAGTAAAATGAAATTTGAAAACCGATTAAGGATCTCACTTCGTGTGTGAAAATAAATCAAATAGAATGTCAAAACCCATACAACTTTTAAACAAACTGAAAAATATATAAATTGAGTGAGCTGGCAAGGGCTATAACTTTTTAACTGGCCGTCGAATTCAATTAAATAAAAGTTGGCCATCGATTATGCCAATAAAAGTGGCTTCAAAGCCAAAAACAAAGTGCTGGCCGCTTAATCGAGTGCAAAAATAGCAAATAAGTTTCGAGTGCTCAAATACTGGAGTGTGTGCGTGCTTTTTATATATGTATTTTCTGAATGAGGTAGTAGAGTTGCGGGAGTGTGTGTTATGTGAGTATGTACTTTGGGGAAAAGCAAGGGAAAATGCACTTTCAGCTAAGCGCTGGTGAAGAACAAAGCGCCGGCCAATTTGGTTTGACGCTTAAGCGCACTTAGCGGTCGACCATTGGCAAACACAAACAAAGACACAGACATGGCAACAGCAAACAGGACACGCCAAACACGAACACACAGACACAGACTCACGCACACAGAGACACCTACCTACGTAATGGCTGGCAATTGTGCTTACGTCTAACAAGCAGCCAATAATGTCCTTTTTGATTTACCGATACACATTTGCATTTCTTTCAGCCACACAACAAATTGGCAAGCAGACGCCATTACAAATGAGCCACACACACACTTACCACACACACTCTGACACAGTCGCAGGACGAGCCAATGTATTTTGTATAAATATCAATAAGAAGCATCAGCAGAAGCTTCTCCATATAATATATACATATGACAATAAATTTCTCTGTTCGTCGCTTTCACTCTCTCCCTCTTTGTTTCTTGTTCACTTTTTTCTCTATATTTTCATATATTTTTTATTTTATTTTATTTATTGTTCCTTTTAGTTCTTGTTGCTGCCTTGGCTTTGTTAGAGAATAAACGGCAAAAACAGCATGCTCCAAACGTATTTACTCATGACCTTGCTAAAGCAAAGCCAGCAGCACTCGCACCCTGACACTCGCACACTCTCTCACACACACCCAAGGACCGCACACCCAACGCAACCGCACTTGCCGCCGCTTGGCGTTGGCGCTTTGTCACAAGGACATTTTTCATGTGCGCAATGTGACATTTTTCGGAATTTGTTAGTCTGACTCTGGTTTGTGCCAGCCGAGCCCGTTGAGAGTGCATAGATGCACAGTGGTTAAAAAACGATTTACACTTGATTTATTATTTTCATATATTCAACATTTTCTTCATTTTCCTTGCTTGCTTATTAAATGGTTTAATGCCATAGTCTTAGGAAATTTATAAGACCATTAGATAAATATTACAAATATTTATTTATTTTAAGATTTATTACCATACTACAAATAGTAAAATTTATGTTAGTCAAAGTGCAAATGATACATAGAAAAATATAAAATGTCAGCAATAAAATATTTCTAGCCCCTTAAAAAATATAATTTGATTTTAATTTAGCTAAGACTTTAAATATTTATTTTTGGATTTGCTTTCGTGAATGGAATTAAGGTACTTGTTTTGATGAAATTATTATTCTTTTACTGGTTTTACATTTAAATATTTAAAAATCATTTAAATCTATTTTTAATGGTTTAAAGCCTAGGTCCTTTTTGAAGAACATACAAAAATATGGAATATTTTATCTCAAATCTCTAAAACTTTGATTAAAGAGAACTTAAGCCACTGTGCCAGAATCCTGGTCTTCCTTTTTTGTCTGCTTCCAGCAGCTGGCACTTTTTTGTAACAGTAACTGTTTCGCTGTTGTCACTGCCCGCCGCCCTTTGCCCCCCTGTCACCCTGCCATCCTGCCATCCTGCCCCCTGCCACCGACCCGACTTACACTATGGTTTTTGCTGCTGTTGTTTGATTTGAAAATAAGTTTTGTATATTGTTCACTCCAGTTTTTATGGCACTCGAGCCTAGTCAGTTTGCATGTTGCATGTTTTAGCTGACTCTGTCTGCACAGAGAGAAAAATAATATGAAAATGAGTAAAAATTATAAATAAATAAAAGTACAATAAAATCATCATATAAACTCATAAAAAATATCACAGTTTCTCCCAAGTAATTTAAAATATAATAATTTCCTTAAAACATTATTTAAAATTGTATTTTCCTGTGTAAAGTCCTGCTAACGGGTGTCTTGTAACGTCCTTTTTGGTCCAATGCTCGACTGCAATTGTCGCATTTGTTTGGTTTTTGTTATTTCGAGTTGTTTGCATTTTCAAAATAATTGCTGAGCACATTTCGATGTTTGAATATTTGCATACCAAACACAACATACAGACACACAGACACACACAGCCGTTCAAGGAGTGCCAGTGCCCTGAAATGTATGCTATGAAAAAGAAGAATTTATTTCAGCGCGAAAAACCCCTTTCGCCCGGCATTAATAATTGATGTTTAATATGCGGCCGGCATTTAAGGTTCAGCTTTTCAAGTGCGCTTAATAGTTGCCAGAGGCATATTAAAACATTAACCAAAGCTGCAGAATTTCGCTAAGGCCCCGAGCATTCATCAACGTTCATCATCATCATCATCAGGAAACTCTCTACTCTGTTTTTTTCTGCTGTTCGCTTTCCCTTTTTTTTGGCGGTAAATTTCTGGGGAAGTAATTATGATAAATGCAGGATATACACGAGTGAGGATGGCGTTTGCCTCTGCGGCATGTCGAACTTGTAACTGGGTTAATTGCGCGTAAATAAAAGGAAGGTAACACACACTCACACACACACGGGGGAGGGACATGTGTCTTGCCCATTTCCCGTTTCCGGTGCTGTCAATAAATCTTGAACAAGATCTCCAAGCAAAGACTTGAGTTACGTGACTTTCCCTTGTTTACTCAGCGCCAATATGCTCGCATGGAAATATGTGCATTTTCATTTTATTCCACAAACTCAGAGACTCAGATAAACTTGGAAACTCGGAAACTGGTATTCTTATTAAGCTGGTGATAAGCCAGAAAATGCAACGTGCTGATTGCCGAATGGATGAGGAAATATGAGAGATAAGAGATTTGCTCTTGGCACTTCAGCATGCAAAATGCTGATGAATAATTTCATTAAAATGCGAATTCGTATATTTAAATTCCATGCACATAAATCTCTTTGAAAATAATTTCAATCTGAAAAGAATTTGTGTTGTTTTATTAACATTTGAACTTTAATTTGTTTCACTTGCAGCTTTGTATGTCTTGCATCCTTGTATCCTTTTCAACTTCGATACATAAAAGCCAGCTTAAGTTGTGTGAAACCGCATTCAATATTTAATGAACGAATTTATTTGAATATTGTTCCAATTATAAATGGCTTCTTGACAAATTTAAAGAGGCTTAGGAAGGATCCTTAAAGTGTGTCATTCAGCCCTAATCACGAATGTCTTGTTTTCAAGTAATTGCATAACCAGCAAGCAAATTCAATTTTCCTCTGGAGCATATTGATTACCCGCAGATGAAAGATAATCCAAGGACACCACCCACTTGACTCCGAACAATGGCGCAGCTCCTTGGGCCAGGACTCGGCTACAGTGACGCGAACAAAGCCCGCACATATATATAATGCAAAGTGCACATGTTCATGTATTAATCAGCTCGAGAATGTTGCGGCTCAATTACCGCGGGGCCTTTGGTTATTTGAGGGCCTTGTTTGTACATAAGTAGAGTATCGGGAATCAAGCTTAGATCAATATGGAAATAGATGCGCTTTAAGCAGGGAAATTGCAAATTTGTTGGAAATTTATCAACTCTTAAAAGCTTTATGTACTGTGTTTCATAAGGTTTCTCCTTAAACTAAAGTTTTCTTATATTTTAAGCAACTCAAGTCCCTCTCTCCCCTCTTAATATATATTTTTTTTGTAAGTATAACACAATCGTATACAAATGTTAAATTCCACATATCTTTCCTGCTCTCTTTTCCGGACTTTTTTTTAATTTTCCTGTGCCTGCACATCGAGGGTGTGGTTTTTCTTAAGAATATCTTCCAGAAGCGTCACGTAGACGGCGAGAGGCAAAAAAAAAATAAAGAAAATCTTTTATAATAAGATATGCACAAATGCACATGCATAAGTTAGGAAAAACCAAAGGAAAACCTACCCAAGAAGACCGAAACGGGGAAAAGGTACGACAAACCAGACCCGAAAGAGGAACAAAACAAGTTGACTTACATGTCAACTATTGATTTTTTAATTAAATATTAATGAAGCACGAAGAACGGCAACAACAACAAGCAGCAGCAAAAATGGCACAAAACACGCTCGACAGAGAGAGAAAAAAAAGAAAAATGGAGGTGAAAAGTCGAGCAGGGAAGTGGAACGCCTTCAGGTATGCTACGAAAAAAACATGACACACAAAGAAGGGTAGCAGCAGGTGAGCTAGCACAGGTAACATATACGAAATATATATGGGCAAATTACGAATTTTTAATCACACGTCGCGTTTGTTATATAAGCGGGAATATCAGGTCTCCACCAAACCCAAAGGGAAAAAAATGTGTAACGTAGGAAAAAGCGAACAGAAATCAAATAAAATAAATATGCAAAGCGTCGTCTCGCTGTCCCCACCCTTAGCCAGCCCCTTTCTCATCCACATTTCCCCCATTTTGAGTAGGTCGTCTATGCACAGGCACGCAACTACACAGAAAGAAGAGGATTTAAATTACATTTGAAATAAGCAGACGTTTTCATATATATATTCAAATAAAAAGTTCCCACTCGAAATATATTTTTACTAACTTTTTCCATTCAAACGAAGCTTTCATTTCTCGCTGTTAATGCATTTTTCTATCCACAAAGATTTCCCTAGTCTTTATAATCCCACGCAGAAGAGGAAAAGGTAAAAAATTAAAGACAAAAAACATACTTAGTTGAGGTTTTCGCCATGTGCAAAAAGTAGGAAATGTGTGGAAATGTAAGAGGCAAATGAAACTAACTTACCGGAGAAGGCTAAGGGCGGAAGGGTGTGTGTGTTTGTGTGTGCCAACGAGAGACAGGACAGCCAGGACAGGCTGGCATTTCCTACAAAACGCCGAGCAGCATTTTGTCCAGTCACGAAAAGTTTGAAACAAAAAGGAGCGGGATATAGACACACGTACTACCCACCGCCACCGAATGGCGGGAGTTCAGTTCAGGTTAGCAAAGAAGCACTCGAGTCGACAAAGTCTCAAGTTGAATGAAGAACTCACGCAACATGGCCAGCAAACACACACGCACACACAGACGAGAGGAGGTCCTGCTAACAGGAATTCTAGTTGTTATGTCGTTTGCCATGCTTACGATGTGGCTGCTACTACAAAATTTTGTGCATTTGAAAATGGAAATTTATGACGAGGAATAAATAATCATAAATACAAGGACATCGAGACGCTGACAAGGGGGGATCATACATATATAGGTAACATATCCTGACCTGGCCAAAGGATTTACCAGGCGATATATCTCAATTACGAATCAATTGAACCAAGGCCTGTCATTCATTCTGAGAGGAGAAGCAGCGCTAGCAGTCTTCATTAATTTTCCCATAAATCTCCTTTTTGGAATATTTCACATAATTCGGCTTGCCAAACTGCAGCTCATAAGCCCCTTAATTATTGTGTCAGCTAACTGAAAGTTAATAAACCACCCATTGTCATGAAAATAAAATCCAAAAATAAACTGCCAGACCAAATGGGGCCCGAGCCAAAATCAATAATAAATACATAAACAGGCCAAACAATGGGGCCAAAAAAAAGAAGAGAGAGAGATATATACACACTGTGAAGACAATACCGCGATGAGCAATGGAATACTCTACGATATAAGACGAAAAATAAAAGAATTTCTCTACAAGCAAAAAAGCTATAAATTTATACCATCTCAATGATATCATTCATAAATATTTGGGTTAAATTTAAATTCTTCTAGAGGGTCCTTTAAAAATGAGTATAAAAATTATCTCTTAAAATTTTTAGGGGAAACCCCGCACTGCGATAAATAATTCAGCATTTTATCAGAGTCATCATAATCGCTGAATTGCGTGGGATAGCACCCAGACCAGACCCTGCCTAGGCCCCGCCACAAATAAGGATAATAAGCCAGCAATTAGTGTCACCGATAGACTTGCTGAAGCCTCAAAGCGAAACATGGCCTAAAGCCAAAGGCAAGAAACCCATTTAAAGCAATTTTCCCAGGATTTGGGCGTACGGGGAGCAACGGAAAAAAGGTTAAGCGAGGCACTCGCACAGACGCAAATCTATTATCCTACATCCCTTTTTAGCTTTCACGGCAGAAATTGAAAAAAAAGAAAAGAAATAGAAATAGAAAGAAAAGAAGTGGAAAGGCAGAAAAGTTGCAAGGACAAATCGCAATTCCAGTTTTATGAATATTTTTCTATTCGCCTATGGAAAACTACTGAATGGTTGCTCGCTTTATCAAGACCTCCTTTTTGGGGCGCCAAGTCCTGCAATCAATTCAATGGCTGGAAGGTGGAGGAAACTTTCTTAATACAAGATACTTAAAAGACTCGCACAGAACGACAACCGAGTCCCACATTCAATTGCCACCTCGTCGTGGCAGAAGGATATTCCATTTACAATGTGTGCGCCGAGGCGGGCGGGCCATGTGTCCTGGCTCAACTCAAACCAAAAGTCTTAAGTGAATTAAGAGGAAAACTTGCCACATTTCTAAGGACACCCTCCCTCCCGGCCATCCCTCTGCGTCCTCCATCAAGGTTAGCCCACTTAATGAGCTCTTGAAGTGTTCAAGTTTGAGTTTGCTAAATACGTATATATATATATGTATATATATACGAGGGACCGAACAAAAAAAGGATTATTTGATATGGCAGCCCCGCCTGCCTCTTAACGATTTCCTCCCAGGACTGACTGACTGGACACCTGTGCGTGGCCCCTCCTCCTTAAGCTCCTACAGCCAGGATTGATTGTTATGCCACCAAAAACTAAACGCAGGAAGGGCTCGGCTCGCCTGGGTTTGCTTTAGTTTGGTTTGGTTTGGGCCACTTAATGATTGTCAGCCGAAAAAAAAGGGAGAGAAAAAACTGCGGATATATGTAGGTGCCTTTGGGGAATGTCGTTCTAGGGGGGAGGGGGGGCAGTCGCCCACACCTTGACATAGCATAAAACAATTATTGGAATTTCTTTCTCTCACCTTCGCGGTCGATTGCGTAGGTAGGGTTGGGCAATGGGCTTTGTTTATCAGCAATAAACTTGTTATGGATATACAATTTAGGCAAAGACTTTAATAGAAGTTTTGGGTATTCATTTCATGGGGGTTTTCTAAGAGGGAAATAAATTATAAGAGCTATTTATTGAAAATATAAATTTAAAAGAAATGAGGGAAATATATATATAAAGTCCTGTCACTTTTTTCCTACACCATAACTAAAATTAATAAATTAAATAACATTAAAACACTGGCATAAAATCCTTATCCTTTAAGACTTATAGCCACAATTTCTAAATTTAAAATGTATTGCAGATTTTACTTGATAACTTATTATTTTCATTTATTTCGATAATTTATTAATCTGCCTAATAGCTATACTATTTTCCTAGTAATTTGCAATATTCTCACTAAAAACCCAACCCACCTTGACCCATAATTTTAGCGCTCCTTATCGTTGGTCCAACTATGTATAACCATTATTAACGACACAGAGTGTCAACAAAAATAATTTCGAGTGAGATATTAATAACCTAAAAAACACATTCGTGGTTGACACTTACGGGGGACATGGGCTGAGTAATAACTATTTAATGAGTTTTGTGTCACAGCTCGGCGCTGTAAGGCAAAAGCAAAGCTACTTGGCCATGAACCAACACACAACCAACCAAGTGCCAACTGCCGTCATCGGGAGAACATTTCCATCCAACACTGACGGCATTTAATTAAAATTTGCGCCTAATTAATTGCCGAAAAGCGGAAGCGCACAGCCTGGCAGGACATTGGGTGCGAGGGCGCAAGCCTAGAAAGCAAGCGAGACAATGCGGCGTATGAGTGATATTTGCCTATTTAGCACGTGCCGTTGTTTGATTGGCGCTCAGCGTTCACTAATTGAAAATGAAAATTTGATTTTTGGCATTTCTGCGGTCGACCGAGTTTTTAATTTTTCTGCTTGCATGATTGATTTTTACGGCACAATTTCTACGAATTATTCATGAATTATTATTATTATTATTTCGTCGCTCTTTGGTTGGGTTGCCCCAAAGTATGCAGCATTCTTGTTGCTGTCCGCTTAATTTTTCGGCACGCTGCCATCGTTTTTTGGTTTGCATAATTGATGGCTAAGCTTTTAATTGAAGCTGAGTTGTGGTTATTACAAGTGTAAGTGGAAAGCCGAACAAGGGGGTGCGGGAGGGCGGTTCGCGTAAAAATTTATGCAAATTAAGACTGCACCGAGGGCGGTCGCAATTAAAGACAAATTGCAGCGTACAGAGCAGAGAAAAAGAATAAAATTGCTGTAATTGAAGAGCATTTGAAGGGTGCAAGTGCCGAACGCTGCTTGAGATAGGGAAGAACTGAGGTGTGTCCTTGAAGGTGAGCATGGCTTTCGAGCAAGGATTTCATACTCAATTGGAGGAGAGGTACCTTGATTATTTGGAGAAACTATACAAAGAACTAGAGGCAAATATTGAAAAGGGAATAGCCAAGAAAGTGGATGGGTTTCATTTAAAAAAACTTTAAAGTTGTATTTCACCATTTAAATTTGAATTTGTCTTTATTTGAGGTATGTAAATATGCTTGAAAATAAATATTTAGAATGTGTAACATCTCTAGCATTATTTAAATATTTATTTTCTCTTTTCATCTTTAAATATATTTTAAAATCCATCTTTTATTGAATCATACTTCTCAGGAATGCAACAATTTATAACTATTCCGAATAAAACATATTTTAATTAAGGAAAATATCCACATAAAAATTTTATAAAACTTGTTGCAAATTTAAGTCAAACATTACGAAAAAGTGGTTCTTAATGTTTCAAGAGACTAATTCTCCTTACAAGAATTCCCCTCTTGCTCGATTTCCGTAAATATTTATAAGACTTTTATTTTTATTTATAAATCCACATACTCTCTTTAGCATATATGATAATAAAAGATAAAAATTTAACTGCAAAACATATCCATTCAATTTCTCTGGTGACATATTCTAAACTTTTTGCACAGCAAACACATCCAAACTTATCGCCCCATTCAAAACTCTAAACACAATGATTTATTATGCGAACATCACAAGTCCTTTCACAGCTTTCTACATATTTTGAGCCTTATCTGTGAGTGTGTTCACTTTTCGGGTTGCATGCTCACCTGTTTGGAATTCTAAGGATACATTAAAACTGCCGTTTGCTGGGGCCTCTCTGTCTCTCTGTCTGTGAGTGTGTGTGTGGTTGGTGGTGGCGGAGTCCGTGGCCAGTGTTTGCTGGAGGCTCCTATTGAATTGATTGCGACAGGACCGGACGCTTGTCCTGTCCGCAACACAGTTGCTGTCCCGCTGCAGCGCTTCCTGCGCCAGTCAGCTGATGCTGATGCTGTTACTGACGCTGCTGCTGGTGCTGCTGCTGCTAGTGCTGCTGCTGGTGGTGCTGCTGCTTCTGCTGCTGCTGCTTGTGGCATGCAAAAAGTTTTCCCTTTGAGTTTTTCCCAGCGCCAATGTCCGCTTGTCTGTCCGTCCGTCCGTCTGTCACTTTATGCGCTTCCTGCCTCTCGATGCCGCCACGTTGTGGCGAGAGTGAAAGTATTTCCTCCTTTGTTGTACTTTATCGTGGTGAATTTGCGAACAGGACTCTCTCCTTTCCCCACTCTCACGCTCTCGGCCCAAGCTCGCTCTCGCTCTTAGCAGAGAGCTAAGCCCATTTTCTGGTTGAGTAAATTTTTGAAATATATTTTGCTTGAGATTCTGCAGAGTAATTTCAATACTTTTTTAATTCGTATTATATTTCGGAATATATTGTAGGTTTTTTTTTGTTTTTAGTTGCAGGGATTTTTTTTTAGATAGAACTGGGTATTACAGGTTAGCTCTATTAGTTTATATCGCGACGACCGAGGAATCCGATTCCGAATTTCGGACTGGCGACTCCGAATATTGCGCTGTCGTACGTGGCGTTGGATTTGACGTTTTGTGTAATTTAACCTTCTGCCCTACTCTTCTCGAATGCGTCATCGGGAATCGCGTAGAGTTGCGAGTTCTCGCGGAGTCGCTTATATTTATATTTGCTTAATATTTTATTTGGCACCCTCACTAGCACACTAGCTCACTAGCACACTGCCACACACGCACACCAGCGCGAACTCACGCACATTTTGTTGCACATGTTTTTATTATTTTCGGTTTATTAACCATACGCCATGTTGTACGCGAGCCCAGAACTGCCTCGGGCCTCGAACAGTGAGTCGAGAGCCTTGGCCAGAAGCCTTCAAGGTTATTGTTTCCTTGGTGTTTTCCTCAAAAAGTTTCCCCGTTGTTGCCTCTTTTCTTCTTAATATTTTCTTTTTCTATTTTCTTCGTTTTGTTTTCTCTGCAACCAATTTAATGAAGAGGACTTCTCTGAGGCCCTATTTCGGCCTGGTCTTGGCTGTATCTACAAGACCCGTGCATATTCCCCAAAAAAAAAGAAAATGAAAATGAATACGAAGAAACAGAATGTTGGAGGAGGAAAATCGTTTCACACATTACACACAACAACATGGAAGAGCCAAAGTGGCCCTGTCTCTCTCCTTCTTGCGCCTTAGGCTGCCCATAATTGGCGTTTTTCTTTAACTGGCATTTTTTTAAACACTTTTCCTGTTGGTTACTTTTGTTTGGTTTGGTCGGATTACTCGGCAGGGGGCCTGTGCGTTTATTTTAATGGTTATATCTTGGTTTTCTTTTCACGAAGCGCGATTTGGGCTGCGATTTTTTTTTAGTTTCTCCACCCTCGCTCTCTGCTTCTGTATTTTTCTATTATTTTTCAGCGGAGCTCCGCGTCCTGACCGTTTGGCTCCACTTCTCCGACTCTTTGGGGGCATCGCTTTCACAGAGGCCTCGGCCCAAAAGCTTTCCCCGATTTTGTAGGCTTCCACGCAGCCAGAGAGAGGAATAGAGATTGCGAGAAAGCCAAAACGAAAGCAAGAGAGGAATCCCCGCCGAGACCGACTGGCGACATCCTGGCGAGCTCTCAGCCTGTTTGGGTCTACATTTGGAAAAATTTCAATTTGGATTTTTAAATTTAAGTAATGAATGCAAAAGAGCCTTCAACAATATTCGGAATATAAACTTTAAAGATTTTTTTTTTATATAAAAATACAATTTATATTATTATAAGTATTATTTCTTATTTATTAATCACCCCATTTTCCCAGTGCCACTCTCTCCGATTCCGTGTCCTAGGATTCTCTTGTTGGTATTGCACTCAAAGTTTGCGTTGTTTGGATTTTGTTATTTTAATGTTCACTGAGCAGTCCCTGAGCAGGTGGATGTGCAGGACGATGTGGGGAGAGTGGAGCTTGTGGGGCTGAATTCTCAGTCTCGTTTCCTGTGTGCTTTTTGAGGATTTCTTTCGTGTAATTGTTTTCGTTACGTTTGTTACGTTTGTTATGGGCACCAGGTCCACATGCACCTAAAATGTAGACGTAATTGTGCACTTGAAGAATTTTCAGATGCAAGCGATGCAATTTTCCCGGGAAAATATTAAATATTTATATATTTTTTGTGTGTATAGATTGTATAGATAGACAGACATGTATAGATTTTATTCTATATAATCTATATATTATAATTTACTTCTTAAATTAAAACTAACATGGCAAATAGTTATAAATTGCATTATATTTCCATGAAGGGATTCTATTAATTTATTAAGAAACTTAATATTTACCTAAGTTTTACTAACCTTGAAAATACTAACATTGTTTTGTCTATAACTTATCACCTTAATATTTTCTTTTTTAATCTAAGAAAATATTTAAAGGAGATAATACCGAAAGACAATTGCTTTGTTTCCAATGGATAAATGAGGCTTTCGCCCAATTAAGTATCTGGGTGTAGCCATAAAAGCCATCCAACAAAACCCGCGCCCATCAAAAGCCTCCCCTGAAACCCCGCTTCCCGCTCTCTCCCAAAATCTATCCCCCCGCCAAATCCCCATCTGCTTCGCCATTTTGTACCCGCTTTTCCCATTTTCCCAAAGAGAGAGAGAGAGGCAGCCAGAAGCAACTCACTCAATAGTCCGAAACGTGAATAGCAGCCCATCCGCTGGGACCCAAAAAGAACCAGGTAACGTTTGCAGAAAAGCTCTCTCTCTGTCGGAGTCCGCTTTCCCACGCAGAACTCAACACAGCTGGCAAAGGAAACGTCAAAATCGTGTGACAGGAGCAGCTCGGAAAGCCAAGTTTATCAGGTAGCAGAGGTCCTTTACGCTCTCTCTCTCTCGCTGTGTCTCTGGGGAAGCTGTGCCTGAGCCTGTGTGGGTGATGGCAAGAGGATGGAGGACTGTTGGTGTGAGGGAGGGCACGACACGTTGTTGCATTCTCGCCTGCTACAGGAAAAGCGCTCAAAAGAAGGCTACTGAAAATAACGACTTGATTCCTTTGCAGGTTGATGCTTTTATACGCTTGCATGGGGTTTCCATAAACTTTCTTACTGAAATTTAATTTATCCAGCAGGAGATAAAAAGGTTTTAAATATTTACACTAAATTGACAAAATTATTTAACTAAAATTATTTTAAATTAAAAATTACATGGGTATAAGAATGCATTGCTTTGATGTCCAAAACTAAGACACAAAAATTGATAAAACAAAATGACCGAGATTCTGCAATATAACAAATTTCCCTGCTGACTTTTAGTCGCGTTTTCAATTGATTTCGGATCCCTAGAAAATTCCATGCAACTACAAAATATAGATTAATGTCTAGGGTATTCGGGAAACCATGCATTGTTTTTCCTACATTTTCCTTTCATATTCTTTTTTGTGGCTGCTTTTTTGGTTCGAAGGTTTCGCGTGGTGTCGATGGAAATGTACACGTGCTATGTAAGCTGGTATGCTGTTTGGTCGAGGGAATCGTTAAGGACAAGGGTGTTATCCTGGGAGGGCAGAGTGGGGCCGTGTGGGCTCTGGAGAAGGCCACACTAGACTGTCGTCACGATACTACATAGAGGGCACCCTCTCTTCCTTGCTGGCACTTCCTTTGAGAACTTTCTAATTGAATTTCTTGTTTTGACCTGCAGTTGTGACCCTGTCTTATCAATTTCACTCGTATGTATGTATCTGTGTGGCTGTGTGTTTGTGGGTGGGTGTGTGTGTGTGGGTAAAAATTATGTCATTCTGGCTGCGTCATTGAGTCTGCTTGGGGCTATTGATTATTCCTTGTCGGTTATGACGAAATGAGTTTGTACGCTAAAAACTACTTTCACCTTCTACTTTTCCCCCGCTATGCACAGAGAGAAATATATTTGAAATATATATGATTATGGTTTGAGCACATACAACATTATTTAACACTAATAATTTACATCTGTGAGGTTTTAAGATGCTTTAAAACTTTAAAATCTTTCTAAAAAATGCAACATAATTTTCCAAAATGTTCGACAATTTTGAATACATTTTCAAGGATTTTATAGCCCCTGGTGATATCTGTAAAACTCGTTTATATTAATCTCTTTATAAATAATATCCTTTGAACAAATATTGTTATTGTTTTTCACTGTGTGCTCTTGACTTGCACAACAATGACGTCACTGTTAACCCCGGAGCTTTCACTACAAACTACAACATAGAATCCTCTACAATCGTTTCGCCTCCTTTGTCAGCACTCGACTTGATATAGCCAACCACCCAGCCACCCAACCACCCAGCCACCTAACCCCCCAACCACCCAATTTCCAGCCCCTTTCACTTGGAGCAGCCTCAACGTCAACGTCAAGTCAACTCATTTCCATTTCCATTTGATGCCTGATGCGGATTTTCTCCACTTTCCCCCCAACTACATAGTTTGGGAAAGTTTGTTTTTCGAGAGCTTTTCAAGTCTCTACGCCCGCTTCCTCGTCTCAATTTGCTGTTTGACTCTCTGCGGCTTTTATTATTGCGGGCCGAGATTTATTTTTTGTCATTGAAGTGATCTAATTAAAGTTTGTGTGGGCCAAAAAATTATAAGCGCCGCTGCTGCCGGGGTTAAAAGGATAACGAAATTTGTTTTCAGCAAAAAGTTTTTGGGGGGAAGGGTCACGCTTGTTGGAGGTGCAACTTGTTTTCGCTTTCGTTTCCAACAGCCAAAAAGTTGTTAAAAAGCCAAAAAAGTAATTTATTTCAGTTTTACTGCCTTCATCTCGTTTGTGTCCCTTTACCAAGTGAGTGTGTGGGTCTGTGTGTGTGTGTCGCCAGCCTGCAAATGTAATGAGATGTTTTGACCCGCTAACTTGGTCCTTTCTTCTAACCCCTTCCTTTACAGCCTTGCGGATGCTGATTTGGCTTGAAGCCTTGGCCAAGTTCTCTTGGCATCGGCTGCTTGATAATCAGATTTTTCCACTTTCCCTTCGCGCTTCGCATCGAAATGGGTTAAACTTTTGCCGCCGACTTGTTGGAGGTTAAGTTTCGACATGGCCCAAGCCGGGCTAATCTAAGTTGGGAATCAGTTTCGTTGGATTACTAATACCTTTAATGGGATGACAAAGGGGCTTGGGGAAAATGGGGCCATAGAGATTTATTTGAGATTTTACAAATCCAATCAGGAATGGAAACATTGGAGATTTTTGATACTTGATAGGGAGTTTAGAAATAACAGCTTACTGTGTATGCAGGATAATATATTTTTTGGTTCAAAAAGTGGAGTCATTTCTGAAAAAAGGGTTAAAAATCTGGCGATATTTTGATATTCTATTAAAATGAACTTAGGAACAAATTGATCAAAACTTAAATAATTAAATTTTAAAAATTTAATTTTAAAATCGATAAAATAATCAAAATAAACACATTTCACTTCCTTTTGTTACAATTTATTTGCAGAAGCACACAAACTATCGCATTTTCATTTATTTATTTACAATATTAATCTGTTTTTCCTCGTTTCTTACTTCAGTTTAGCATATTTAATATGTATAAATCTAAGCAGATCCTTAATTTAGATCGTAATTGTATAATTGTTTCATTCTCTTGTTACTCTTCAGTATAGATTACTTACAAAAACTCAAATACAATATTTCTTAACTGGCTATAGTTATCAATAAAACATTATCTGCTTTTGTGCACTCATCGGACTTATCGTTAATTGTATATTTTGTATTTTGTATTTTCAATACACGTACAGTGGGTAAAAACATCTATACAAATACGCTTTGTTGTTTGTTTTGTGTGTGTGTGGATAATCCCCAAAAGTAATGTTCAGATTTAACTTAATATCTGTTCCAAGATTCAAAATTATTGTACCACATTTAGAATATCAATGGTTGTGTATATATATAATATGTACATATACATAAATATATAGTATCTTGAGTGTGTAAATATCAGCAAATATTCCAGTAGAGTCTCTATATAATATATGTTTTGGGTTGGTTTTCCGCTCTAGGTCTGGGAGAAATCAGAGATTACAATAATTACTAATTGACGGGGTTGAAATCGAAATCCAATCTGATCTCCTTTCTTATCCTCTCTCTCTCTCACAATAAATAACTTAACTTATGGTAGGTAGAATATCCAGATTTTGTCATGGACAAGTCGAGCTCTAGCTATGTACAATCCCTAATCCCCACTACTCACTCATCGCCCTCGTATCCCAGACACCACAATTGGGACAGGGGCACGGCTGTGGACTAGCTGCCCGCCACGCCTTCTTCCTTGCGCGGCCTCAGGATGAAGTTGAGGTTGTAGTTCGTGTTGACCGCATAGTAGACGTTCGCATTCTTCGGCATGACCAGCTCCTTGTCGGGCAGCACCTGTGCCAGGGTGAACCTGTCCGGATCGTCCTCAAGGCCAAGCTTCAGCATTGCATTGCGTATGACCTGCGGCGTCCGCTCGTTGTTGCCCAGCATTATGCTCTTGTACAGCACAATACCGTCCAGCTCAATGTTGTCCGTCTCATAGGTTACACGGATAATATAGAAGTCCGGAGCGGACTGCGGAGTACCACCCGAGGGCTGCACCAGCTGGGCGTTAATGTGAGGCGAGCCGCCGTTTGTGTTGGTGCCATTCCCGTGCGACTTTAAACCATTGCCCATCGACTGCGAGTGCGTCAGCTTGCCGGACTGCCGGCCGCCGGAGTTGCTTGAGTCTAAGGACAGATTGGACACACTGCTCGAGGCGGACATGAGGGAGGCATGCTGGTGATGGGCATCCCGGTCAAGAGAATTGTGCCTGGAGCTGGTGCTGCTGTTTAGCTCGCAGTAAAACTGCGATCCTGCACCGCTGCTCGAGTTGGAGTGTATGGAGTCAGTCTTCCTGTGGCCCAAAATCGAGGCCGTCGACGAGTTGGTCGTGTTCGTGAGCGATGTATTTGTGCTGACAACCGATTTTCGTGGAGCAGGTGGCGGCGGTTCTAGTCGGCAGCTCAGCTCGAAGGCCTCGCGCTCATCGAAGACTGGCATGGAATTGAACCAATGATCGAAGAGTGCGTCAGCCTGTAGGTTGTACGTGTTGGCCGCTCCCTGCAGCAGCTTAATCTGCGCCAGAACCTCGAACTCCTTACGCTTCTTGTCGAAGTTTATCAGCTTGTCCTCGGTGAGGTAGTCGGGATTGGCCGTATGGATCATGGTCAGGTCGGTGAGGAAGGTACCTAAATAAGGTATCGTTCCATGTGATGTCTGCGTGCCCAGGTTTAGGATGAGCTTTTGCAGATGCCGGTCACTTTGATCGCTGCCTGGATCTGGGTTCTTGGCCGTTCCCTCACGCTTTAACACTTCTCGCAGGGTCCAGGCATTGTTGTCCTCCGAACAAATTCTTGCCAGCTCCGTAAAGACTTCCATCTGCGTTAAGAGATATAGAAAAGGGCTAAGTTAAGCTTTGTATATATGCTAAATAATGTCAAACTTACCCTCTCCTTGGGCAGCACCTCCCAGATCTTGGAGAGTCGGTAAATCGAATTGGAGTTCAGAGCTGAAATAATGGCCTTGAGCGAGCTAAAGTTCTTGAGCATTCGCAGCTCCTGGGCAATGTCGATCCATCGTGATATGTTTAGAGCGCGCTCCTGCAAAATAATGATAATATTCTTTACATTATATTCAAGCTAAGCAATCGAGTAACTCACCTGAGGCTTCAGCCGATCTATCAGGATGCTGGACACCACCCGAAAGAGCACTGCATTGAACTGGTTAATGGTTGCCACCACAGTCTCCGAACCGCCGCTATCCCTCCGGGCCCAAGTGTGGCCTAGGCACTGATGGGGTATCAGTCGCTTGAACAGCTCTGTGTCCATGCGGGTTAGTTGCTCGGCAAAGTGCCGGACGGGTACGTGAGGAAAGCGAAAGGCCTGCAGGAAGTGTGTGGGTCCACGGTAGATGGGACCATGGCCCATGGGCGAGAGATACAGGCCGTTAAACTGATCGGTTAGGTCATACGAGGAGCCGTAATGTGTGGGAATTAGAAACTGCTGCACTGGCTGGGACCCTGCAGCTGATAGCCAAGAAAGTCCATTGCCCTCCAGGGCACCACCTCCGCCACCGCCACTTCCACCATTCCCATAACAAGCCTGCCGAATGAGCCGCTCTAGACGATTCAACACCTTAATGTGCAGGTCGGAGCGTTTCAGTCGCTTGGTAGCAAAACCCAGGATCTGCAAAAGAAAATACATAATTAATAAAAGTAATTTATAAGAGTTTATATTATATTTATTCCCACCTGCTGCAGGTTGTCCTCGTGCCAGTCCTCGGGAAAACCATCTAGCCACACATGCAGCGCTGAGACTAGCGTTTTCTTGTGCTGCTCGTGGATGGAGGCATGCGGATCGTAAGCGGGGTCCATGGCCTGGCCACTTTCCTGTGCCTGTTCCAGCTCCTCCAGGTGCTTCTCGTGCAGTGCATCGTAGCGCTGCGTCAATAGACTAAGCACCTGCTTTGGCGTAGAGAAGGTGCGGTATGTGGACAGGAACACATTGATGAACGTCGACTCCAGCTCTCCGTCGTCGGTGGCCAAAGCCTCTACCAGACGGGCCAGTGTCGCGGCCTTCACAAAGCGCACTCGCACTGTCTCCCACTCCAAATGGGAGATCTCATCATCAGAGTCCTGGGGGAGAATATAAATAAATAATAACTCAAGGGACATAAAGGCGAGGCGATTTTCAATTTAAAAAACCGAGCTGCAAGCGATGTTATCCGGCTAAGTAATTGATTATAGGAATTACTTACATTGCTGGCCGTGGGCGTTGGTCGGTGGTAGCGCACCTTCTTCAGGTAGACAGTGAAAATTGCATTCTTCTCGTGCTCTTCGCCCCAAAGGCGCCACGTGGGCTGTAAAATAAGAAAAACGGATAAGAAAAGTGGATTGGTCAAAGTGAAGGTGAAAAAGTGAACTTTCTAAAACTTAAATATCTTTGTCTTGCCCTCAACTTTGTGTGGAACATTTACTAAGACAAGTCTAAGGGATTAAACTATAGTCTTGATTCCCAACCAGATGCTAGAAATATTTATTCAACAAGCTAATATATATTGTCGATATTTCAATTTCTAAATATTAAAGAAAGCCTCACAAATTATAGCATCTCCAAAATTCAATAAATATTTATGGAATATGGGAAATCTGTGTCAAAGTCAAAGATCACAGCCCATTCAATGGCAATTAAATGTATCATCCATCTAAATTTAGAAGCTATATCCGACGTATTTTAAATTTATTTCCCCTTAATACGAGACCAAGAAATTTTAAATATTCTCAATATAAACAATATGCCATTCGGGGTTTTGTGCAAAATGTGTTTTGTGCACGAAAAACTGTTTGTTTTTGTGGAAATTCGGCTGTCGGGCATTTCCATTTCCATTTTCATTACCATTTCCGTTTCGTGTGGCATCTTTGGCAGTGTTAAGGCCCCCAGAACAGCATTTGTTCTTGTCTAGTCTCGGTATTTTAATTGATACATAAATTCTTTGGCTAATTTGTTGGAATATGTTTCAAAAGAAATGAAAACTAAAATGTTTTTCAAATCGTTTCGGCCTAATTGGAAATGAGATGGGAACATGAAATTGTGCAAGATGAAATTTATGTAAATGCAAAATCACTTATTAAAAAATGTAAACACAAAATTCCTTTATAGAGAAAATAATTTTTGTTACGAAATTGTTCGTGATTCAACGCAGCAGTTTGTTATGTGTTTTAGCCGCACTTTTCCCAAGGCACCTGCTTTTCCGCAGGCCCAGAAAATGCTTCACATATTTTCGCTTAATCAACGCCAAAGCATTAAAATTCTAATTAGAAAATCATGCAACCGACAATGGCAGGCAGCAGCGCTTGGGCTCTCCTTACAAAATACCTTTTGTGTTTATGTAAAAACTATGTAAATACCGAGAGCACACAAACGGGCCCACATAAATGCGGCATAAGTGCTTAAATTAAAATTTACTCGCAGCAATGCCAAAAGCGTGAAAAAAGCATTAAATGAGAAGTGAATGAATAAGCATAAGTTGAATAAACGCTCAGCAGCAACCGCTAAGGGAATGGCACGCAAAGTTCACATCGGTATAGCCAAGTGTCTGGCACTTGGGTACTGTGTCTGCGATTGGGTGTGTGCGTGGTGCTGGCGCCCACCAATAATAAACAGCAGCTGAAAGTTACAACAAGTCGAGGATTAGGAAAAGTCCCTATAAAAAGATTTTCTGTTTTTCCAGCACAGAGAAAAATTTAACGTGGCGATTTCTTATCAATTTGAAATTTTATTTTTATCTCTTCAGAATTTTCTTTTTTATGATATTTACTATTAAGCTTCCTTACTGTTTGGGTTAATGGTTGTGTAATAACAAAAAAAAAATAATAATATAAATATAATAATATAATATAAATTTTAGCCTGATTGGATAAGTAAGACGTCTAAAAAAAGATTCGTAGTAAAGTTATTGGAAGAGTAAGTGAAAAAAGTGTTAAGTATTGTTGAGGCACAGGATAAATATGTTTTAGAATTATGAATTCGTTATTATTGTACATAAGAGTTTCATATGCTATAAATAAGAAAATATAATTTTTTTAATTTATAAATCATCATTATTTTCTATTACTGGTGAATAATTCTTTATTCTTTAGTTTCAATAGAAAGAACAAAATTATAAAGAATTATTTTGAGTAATAAATATTTTTATAAAAAAAAGCACAATAGAAAATCCAATAAAAATCCTATAAAAAGTAAATCTAAATGCAAAGACAAATCCTATTCTTTGATAATGAAATAATTCCATCAACCCAGATTATATTTCTAAAGTCGATTTGACAAAAATTTTGAATAAATCTTTGAAAAAATAATCTTCTTTGCTGTTCAGAATTTAAATTTATAAGCGAAAAGCTTAGAGTACATTAAATTTTATCAGTGTGTCTGGCTAATCATGAATATTTTATTTATTTTATTTTGTTCTCCCTGCAGATAGGGCGACAGCTGACCCCAAATGAGAAACCAACAAGGAATGCGAAAACATAAACATGATTTTATTTTTTTGGGGGGGAAGTAGTATAAAAAGGGAGGGCCTAACACACACGCGTACTTGGGGTCATCCATCCTAGACAGGCAGACAGACAGACAGGCAGGCAGGCAGGCACGAATCTCATGTTGATCCAATTAATTGCCCGCATGCGCTTTGATTACGCCAAACAAAAGCGAACCAAATTGCTCAAATGTTTAGTTCACTTCGTTAGCGTTTCGTAAATTTTTTATTAAAGTACTCGTTGTACTTTAATATTTCGTAAAAACATGAAGGAAAACACGCTCCTTTTACCCAGAGCGTTAAGTGGTGGCAGGCAGCGATTTGTTTTGTGTTTTGTGTAATTGTGCATAAACTTTAGGTCTTTTTTCGGGGTAGATGGATCTGGAAACAGCTGAAACACTTCCAAATGGCCTTGCAAAAATAGAAGAAGATGCGATGGGGCAACTATAGGGGCACGCAGTCACCGTCGAGTGTGGCAATCGAGAGATCAGTTTGCACTTGAAGAAATTTGGACGTCGATTAAGATGTTGCCTCCCTTGGAAATGTTCACAGCAGTGATGAGGAGGAGGAGGAAAATTCTCACAATAACAACAGCTGGGAAAACGTTTCTTTCTTGCTATCTTCATTTTTTTTGTGCTTTGTGTTAAACAGCTTCCTGCTAAAAATCCATATAAATAAGCCTGAAAATTGCAATTGTTTTTATCTAATTGTGTAGCATGCTTCAGCCTAATTGCCGCTTTCTGTTTTATTTTATTATTTTTTCGGCTGACTGATTTACACACACTTCCCCTTTGCCAATCTATTATACATTATATATACATACTATATGGTACATATACAATGTGAAGGCAACATTTAATCAATTCCGATTCACGATCATCGGCGCCGGCAGCGACTTTTTCTTAGCGGCATCTGCCAAAAAATACTTTTTCCGCCGTTCTTGATTCGTTTTGCGAAACGTACAAACAGACATTCAAATATACAGATGTACATATCACGAATACGTATTTATTTAATTTATTTGTTATTTATTTGGCATTTTTTGTTCTGTCTTGTTGTTTTTTTTTTTCCTCGGTTAAACACTGATGCCTTATACGCGCTATTCACTTGCCTTTTTTTTCGTTTAATTAATGACGCATTATGGCAGCTCAGTTCGATTCCCCATTTGCGTCAAAAGTGAAGGAAATACTACTATTGCTACTTAAAAATGATTTACAGGCAAATCCTGGGCGCTAAATCAAGTATAAATGGACATTGATTTATGGGATGCAAGTGGACATTTAAATAGGTAAACGAAAGTCATTGAGTCATTACTCCAGAATCTCAGAATCTCTCTCAGGCAGAAGATTGCTCTCTATAAAGATTTCAGATGCTATTTTGAAAAGGAACAATCCCTTCATAATTATTTTTAAAATATATTGTGCTGTTTCCCAGATTTATTACTAAATAAATTTCTCATCTCATCTTAATAAAAATCATATACAAAATTGCTTGTATTTAAAAATGTATAAATCCTTTTCGATTGTATATAATTTCTCTAAGATCAACTATCTGAATCCCAATAAAACCCCGCACACCGACAGATGGAAATTACTTCAATAATTGGCCTACAATTAGTAGTCTATTGCCTTACCTCAGCCCCAGATTCTTGCATGCAACTCAAGCAATTAATTAGTGTCAATTAGACAATCAATTGGGTAAACATAATTAAGCCGGATGTGACTCAGGCGACGTGGCTGCAACTCGTCAGTTGCCGCACACCAAACAAAGCCAAACAACAAGTGCAAAATATAAATGGGAAAAGGCAAACATTTAGGGAAATACAAATGTTCACTTTATTGCGTTTCATTAAATGAAATAAATAGTCATAAAAGTGGAAATGTTTGGGCACTTTGATTGGGTTCGATAAATGGTTGAATTGATCTTATGTATATTATATCAATTAAAGAAAATTAATTATTTAAAATATTATAAATAGATTTGGTTTTTAGCAAGTTAAATATTGCCATATTCAAGATTTATTTTATAACGCCTGTGATATAGAAAATATCACTTCTATATATTTTTGTAAATTAAAGAATTATGTAACTGAACTGAGAATAGATTTAAACTATTTCATTCAAATGTTTCAAATTACTTAATAAGTGCTTGGAAACCAACTTAACAATTTACCTTTGTGTAGGTATAGTTCTTGGCATGCAGATCCTTGGTCTTCTTGGAGAGATTCCTCAGGGTGGCCCCCGTGCAGGCACATAGGTACTTCAGGCTAGCCACCACCTTCCGCTCGGCATTTAGCACCGCCGAGGATACATCCAGGTCGTCATAGGAGTGATACGAACTGTTCCGGCGTGGCTTGGCAGAGGCAGAGCGGGATCTCCGCTGCTGCTGTTGCGACTGTGGGCACATATCCACGGGCGGAAGGGGCGTCGAGGACTTTTTCCTTTGCCTGGGACATGTGTGGTGATGGTAATGCTTCTTCAAGTCCTCCTGCTGCTCCTTCTGCTGCTGCTGATGGTAGGCACAGGAGTGGCTGGAGGTGTTGTTGTTCACCTGACGCCAGGCGTTGCTGAAGTCCGTGTTGTCCAGCGGCGGCATGAGGGCACGGTTATAGCCACTGAGATCCTGGAGCTGATACGCACAGGTGTGACTCTTGATGAGAGCGGACTTCTGCTGCTGTTGCTTCTGGCTATGCGGGCATTTGCAGTTGGCACGACTTGTGAAATTCTGCAAGTTTTTCGGTTAAAAAACACCAGTTTTTCCATCTAAAAGGTGGCTTTGCTTTGTACTTGATCTTGATCGCCACGAGCGGAGGTTCATTGATTTGACGAGAGACGACCCTCAACCCACTTGAGCTGTCGCCTCAGTTCGTTCACAGAGCCCCTGACCTTGGCAACAATTTGACTCCACACACACCAAAGACAATCCACTCGCATTGTTCAGCTGTATTTGATGTTTATGAGCTATCCAAAACAACAACAATAACAACAGCAATAGAAAATACCCAAAAATAGAAACAAAAAAACAATCAAACAAACCCCCGGCAGACAAACAGACAAAAAGTGAATTTTTGACAAGCAACTTTGTATGTACTTCAAGTGGCGCTCACTCATCTCCTCCATATTTGGCTAAATACAAAGCCCTGGAGCTGAATTTACGACCACTCGACGAGGCCCAACAATTTCATATTGTGCTAGGCAGGCAAGGCAGGCAAGTCGTCGCCGCTGTTCATCCCGTAAACAACATCCCAAGTACAATGATCATCCCGGACGAAATGCCTTACAAAGATGCGTTCAACTTTTACCAGGAAGTTATTATAGTTGTTTGCTGATGTTGTTTTTGAGGCCACAGTATTTCACGCCTATTGACAGCTGCGCACAGGTTTCGCCAGGGAAATATCCAGCAAAAGATACTCTAACAAAGGATCAAACTGGCAAAGGCACTCAAGAGAAATTTACAAAAATAAAGGCTGAAGTTTTTTTAGAAAAAAGATCATTCTTTATTCAAACTTAAAATAAATTCATTAAATTACATCCCAATTTTAAATTTCTCAATGAAATTCCCTTTAAAAACTAAACATCCCGCAAAGAGCATTTAAATTTCGACTATTTTCTAGCAAAACCTGAAAACTATTCAATATTTTTGCTTAGATAAATATTTTCTAGTCTCTGTTGTGGTGGAAACTGCGCTGCGCTTTCCTTTTCTCCAGCGGTTTTATGGCATTTTTCCCTCTTTCTCTCTGTCTTGCGGCCCAGCCCATTTCATGTTGAGTTTTAGCCATAAATTCAGGCCAACTCCAGGCCATTTGGCATCTTTGCCCAATTACTACAGCCCGACCTGGCTCCATGGGCAATTACATAACTCGTTTCTGGCCAGATTTGTGTGAAGAGAAATGTCATTTTGGTCGGTAGGTCTTTGAGACAGTTAATCTCGTCTTGGAAATTAATCATAGAGAGGTCAGCGCTGGGTCATGCGTGTGGAAAGGAGGGGTAGACAAAAAGGTCGGACCTGGAACGTGCCTCGAATTGTGGATATTGATGCCTTGAAATGAAATAACCAAGAAATGCAACGAAGGTCGTTCAATCAAATACGCTACACAAAAAATTTAATCGAGCGCAATCAAATAAAACCAATATATATATTCTGAAATGTAGAAAATGGGTTGGTAATACAGGCACGTTCCACCCAGCATGCGTCAGGCATCCTCCTTGAGAGAAGTCTGGGATTTTGTTGCCCCAAGACAAAGCCATAAATTAGATGCAATCTGAACAATGCCCCTAAGTCGAGCATGGATCGTTTGTGGATTGTGCTTACAAATTTGTGCGAATCATTTGAGAAGGCAAAGCCGGAAAATGTACATGTAAATACATATCTTTCGGGTTAAAGTTTAAGCGATTTACTTTAAATCCTAAATCCTTAGGGTTTATATTCTGCAATTTTCCCACTTAAATCTTAATACCTCATTAACAATTCGCCAACTAATGCTCTCATGCAGTTGCCACATTCACCCTGAAGATTGCATATTAATTATCAAGAAATATTCCACTCACCCTGAACTTAAAGCGATAAGAGAATATGCTGGCCCATTTTGCAAATGTAAAACAAAGCGTCTTCGTATCGAATCTCAACTGATTAGAATGAATCCTTCGAATACAGCTACCTAGATTGCTTTGTCTGAAAGCTGCCTTCGCATCTAATCAATATGCACATACATTGCACTCGATTCGTACCAAGACCCACTCATTTCATTCACGTTTATTATTACAACGATTGCCAAACGAGACACGACAGAAGCAGAAACAGAACCCGACTCGGGGAGGAATTGAAATTTGCATGACTGAGTTTCTGAACGAGTTCGAATGATTCATCAGAAAATACCCGGCACACGGGGGAAAAAATAAGCATAACGGCTGCCGAAACAAAGCTCATTACAAGTGATGAAATATTATATTATATTATAATAATAATGACCAGACTGTGGCGGCAATTGTCAAACATTTTCGTGTTTGTGTATACAAACGCCTCAATTATAAAGAAATAACATCCAAGTACCGATGATGAACCGGCTAATTGGGAGCGGCCCACATCATCATCCGTCTATATATAGAGCAGGTGACCTTTCCTCCAGAAAACCGCGTGGGTACAGACTTTTGTTTTCCAGCATGGAGGGGGGCTTTTCTCAATTACAGATCTTGGCAAAAATAGCCAAAAGTCAAAACAAAGGAGAGTCGAACTAAAACAATAATAAAAACAACATCAAAGCGGATGGCTATAGGTTTTGCATTTGCAATTGGGGTGGAAATATGCTTCTTCTGGGCACAGGAAAACAATTGTTCTTAAAATATTAATGTCAGATATATATTAAATAATAAAAAAAATTATTTAAAGGAAAGTTAGGAATATTTTTCAGCTTAGAAAGTTTGTTGCAATATTATTAATTTGTTTTGTTACATTTTCTTTAATTTTACTGTCTCGACAACTGTTTATAAATAATTTAAAAATATATATTATACAAAACAGTATTTTAACAATTTTTTATCAATATCTAAACAAATTTTTCACAAGTCCTCCTAGTCAGTGCATTATTTTACCCACAACTGTAGGCACATATAGCTATTTTTATACCGGCAACCCCTGGCACGAGTTTGTGAATTGCAGCAACAGAAGCAGCAGCAACACAAAAACATCGCAAAAACCAAATTGAAAAACGCCAAAGAAAAAAGATACTGAAACTAAACACCACTCGCCCCACCCACAGTCATCTCTGATGTGACTGACTGACTGACTAAATGACTTTGACTGACTGTCAGTTACATTTGACTGCATCCGACGCAGTCAGCTTGACAACATTTGTTGCTCCCTCAGTTGCATTGGAAGAAATTTTTGATTCATTTTGGAATAAACATGGAAGACATTTGACTTTATTTAGTGGCTAATAAAACTTTAAACACGCAAATATATTTCTATAAAATATTGAAGATGTTTAAACTCTTTTTTCCTTGTGTATTTGTACTAAATTTAACTAACAATTTTCCTATCCTAAATATACAGCAATATCCCACAACAAAAATCAAGGTATTGCATTGAAATAATAATGTTTTTCCTGTGTACCAATCTCAATAGCTCTCCCTCTCTCGTTGGGCTATTATCAAACCACATCCGTCGGGGCAGTAGCACTAGCAGCAGCAGCAGCAGCAGCAGAGATGATGTACAAACAATACAAAATATATCAACTTGAACTAAAGCTTGAGCCAGTGAGCATAGCTCGCCACGTAAATTATTTTTATGCATTCCCCACTATCCATCATTCCATCCACTCTCCTCGGAGGAAGAGGCGTAGCCTTTGTTTTGCATACAATGGGCGCGGGTAAATGTTTTGGAGGGGTTCTCTCTCCACATAAATGGATGACACACAAAAACCAAAAATGAACCCGGGCACAGAAGCAAACTTGAATGATATATGGCCAGATTTCAAATTACAAATTAATGACATTCACAAATAAATTGGGAAGATACTATTCGTATTAAAGGAAAATATTATAAACATTTCTGTGAAACTATTTATGATTCACTATTTATAAAAAATGTTTACCCAAAATATTTCTGTTAATTATCTAAGCAAAAGAAAACCCCCAAAACCACTGAAATACTAGATAGGAAAATGTGCCTGGTCATGTTTATTCCAGCTATATCTATAATAAACTTTCATTATAACTAATTACCATTCACGACTTTTATCGATTCCCTAATCCTTTTCCATACTCAAGTTTTATTTCTGGACTTCACCAAGGCGTAAAGTTTCCAGGCCATTGGCTTCTATCCGTAAACCTTGTTGACATTTCTTGCGATTCGACACCAAGACGTATACCACAGTCATCACTCGTCAAACAGGACCAGATCAAGTACAAAGCGATTCACCAATATTCAGGGCTGAGACAACTTTCGAGATAGGTTCATTGTAGGCGCTATTATCAATGTAGTTGACTTGAGGGTCTTATTTACATAAATTTATGTAAATGTAACAACAATAAACCACATACAAGATGTGGTTAGCTTTTTGATACCCTTACAGCGGTTGGATACTCTTACAGATAAAGTAGATTCAAATTTTAAGAAGAGTTTCAATAAATAAAAAAGCTTTAAAGGGTTTATCATTCAGTTATTTTCTTTTGATTGTTATAAGAGCTTCATTTCTTTACAAGGAATATATAGAAAATATTTTTTAGAAACCACTGTAAGGGCATCACAAGAACCACTCGATCTCTCTCCTCCTTATCATCCCTGATAATTTATACCGGGACTTTACCATTTGAGATTGGCTTTTGTTTCTTGAGAAATATTGTTGAGATTTCCGCTGATGCTGATGCTGATGCTATCCTTTGTTCCTCCTTTAATTTACACGTCTCCTTTTAATGTGTGCTGTGATTTTCCTTCAGTTTTTCCGCCCAACTGCAGCACATTGAAGTGGGCGGTGGTAGGTACGTAGCTTGTGTGTGTGTAAGGGCGAGTAAAATCGATATTCCTGCTGCTCTTTTCCTATGGCCGCCTGTCCGCTGTGCGGTTCAGCTTCTTCCTGGCAAGCGGATGAGTCAGGGGGCTTGGTGGGTGGGATGGTGGTTACTGGCTCACCGACTACTTGGTAAGCGGTGAGTCCTTGGTCCGCGAAGGAAAGTAAGGGTTCGTTGCACTACGTTTTCGATTGTTGCTATCGAGGCGTTGGATGCACTCGCATAAACACCGAATTTCGTAATCCCGCTTGCATTTTCATTTGTTGTGGCGAAAATCTCAACATGAGATGATACATCCATGTAATTACAAAAACATTGTACAAAAATTCACAATTTGGGGGTTTCTCGAGATTTTCGTGCGGCTGGTGGCCCCGAAGGGGGGGAGTAAGGGGGTAGTAAGACGCGCGCGAGGCACACACACACAGAGAGACAGAACGCTCAAAAAACGCGACACAACCACCGCCGACGACTGTCGAAAGCACTCTGGGCTGCCTTGCCTGCCTGCCCTCGTTCGGCACTTAGAACACACACGACACTGGCCCCAGTCGAGCTCTCTCTCAGAACGTTGGCTGGCTGGCAGGGCTGCTCCGGCGGTAGCATCCCCATGTTTGACGAGCTGCTCCAAGCGGACGCTCTCCCAACTACACACTCTTTCTCTGGCTATTCTCAGGTATTCTCAGGTTTAGAAAAATTGTGGGAAATTTTAGCACCCACTATGGATTTGATACCCCGGAATCTTAGCTTAGTTGGACATGAGGGGATAGAGAGTCAATTAAATATGTATAAGATTAAGAACCACATTTTTATAAATTACATATCCATATCCATTACAATTTCCTTTTAGGTTAAAAGATTTAAACACCTCAGGAAAACTGTTTAATTTTGAAACCTATTGAGACTATGTCATAATTTATGTTACAAAACATTACATATTTCAAAATATCATTAAATTAGGGAGCATTTTAAGACTTTAAATATTTTTATATACACTTTATTAAGAATTTTCAAGGGATTTACAATTTAAATTTATTGTGGCAACTTTTAACAACTCAAAAACTAAGTAAACCCACAGTCGAAGCACTCAGTTGAAGCTTTTCCATTCAGTTCAACTGTTCTCGCTCTGTTTATGTTTTTCTGATGAGCAACTGCGTTGTTTGTTGGATTCTCATCAGAACGCTCTCAGGGGTCCCCAATCCCCAGGTATTCAGTATATTTTTCTGGTATAACTTTCGGACAACTTCACACTGACCCCAACAATGGACATTTGTTTTCATTATCTTCACGCATTTATCAATGGAATTTATGAGCTTCTCTGTAAAACTTTAAGACCAGTGCTAGACAATTTTTTGATTAATGCAAGGGAAAAAATTTAAATAATTTTATTTCTCGTTTTATTTATCTTTTTTGATAGGGGGGTGAGGTGAGCCTAACACCGGCCCAAACATGTGAACTGGAATGACATAATTATGCAAATGGGAATACCTGAATACCGTCTGGCATTTTGTTATTTGGTAACGAATTAAAAGAAAGCTGCCACGGAGGAAATCAATAAGCGAAAATATTAATAAAACGTGCATTTACGTAAGCGCCAATCAAATGTTGTCTGAGGCTTTGTTTGTCGTTGGACAAACATTGGACCCCAAAAGCAAGTCAATTGATCAATTAACGTGAATGCAACAAGTCGCAAGACAAAGGAAGAAGACTGATAAGGCCACAAGAGATCGAGTGGGAAATTGATAAGTGTTATGCATCCAGTGATGCTGTTGGATGTTGGATAACAAAGACGAAAAAATGGGGAAGTTATCAATTTGGAGGATTATTTAAACATGAAATCAGTATCTGAGTATAAACAAGTGCACTTGGGGGTTTCATTCACAACTTATTGTAGTCTTAACTGATCGAGAATGTCAAGTTCTTCTTGATGCTGATAAGACAGATAAGATAGGTAGATAGATACTTATCACATAGATATCTATCTTATCAGTGGCAACACTTTAAATTATGTTTAAACTTGACAAATTATTCAAGTACAATTTTCATACTCATTGACATTGACAATGATTATTTTCATATATCATAGAAGAAGGATAATGCTTTTATGTAAAAATAGATTTAAATGCATAAAAAAGTAAATAATTAACCCGAAATCAGATAAGCAAGTTATCCTTTCATTTTAATTTCAAGCGTAAATGATAAAACAAATTATAGGCTATTGAGGCCATCAATTTTGATTCGTGTTAATCCAGTCTACACAAATATTTAACCAAGCAATTAGCGGTCTTGGCCAAAAATAAAAAATAGCTTCCACACAAAGTTCGAGCCCTGCGAGATACTTTCAAAATGACTTTCTATGCATTTTCCCCTTTACTTTCTACGCTGGCTACATATGTCCGTATATATATATGTATATAGTATAGTTATGGTATGTACCAGGTAATGGTTTAGCTACTCACCAAACTATCGGCCACATTTTGACTCATTATACACCGCGACGTTGACGATGGCCAGATGCTGCAATTACTTCAAGGTGCGTGCTGCTCGGACTCGGACACAGATGCGATGCAATTGCTGAAGATGATGATGATGATGACTGGTGGTATCTGTCGGATACGGGCATTTTGGCCTGGTCACAGCTAACGACAACGAACGGGGGGAGGAGACTCGAATAGATCCAGAGGCAATCACACACTCACTCGGACACGTGCAGCGCGACTCACTTATTTATTTATTTCTCTTTTTGGGTTGTGCAATTCGCCCGACAAGCGGATGTATCTGCGAGATACGCGACCAAACTTGCAATCGTATCGACACCAATTTCAAGTTTTCTTTTCCATTTTGTTTGTTACCGAACTGTAAGAAAGCGACAAAACGTTCAGGTGAAAATCATTTCAGCTCAATGGAAAGTGCGACAGCCGCCGGAGCAGCAGTCAATAAAAGTCCGAAACAGAAATAAAAAAAAATGCGAGCTAACTAAACCGAATCGAAGTGAGCCGCGTACATTGCTGGCATTCCAGAGGCTTAGAAGCCAAGACCAAGCGGAGACCAAGCGCCATCAACTGGCGAGCAGCAACTAACCCGCTGTGGAGCACCACGGCTACTGGGGTAGGAAAGACACAAATGAATGCGGTTTGAACGTGGCGCGCAACTGATTTACGATATTCAGCTGCGATATGGCAAATCTACAGTGGGCTGAGTTACACCTAATTGAGGTAAATTTAAAGATAAATTTCGCGCAAAGAGATACAGAGAGAGGAGACCACCCACTAATGTTAATAAAGAGAATGCTCGTAATACCCAAAATAATAGTATCTGCATCAATCTATATATCTATCTATCTGTTTATCTATCGATCTATAGATAGATAAACTATCTACCTTTCTATCTAAATATCTATCGACCTTCTTATCTAAATATCTATCTATTTATCTGTCTTTAAGTCTATTTTTATATATATCTATATATGTACCTATCTGTAACTTTATCTTTATAATTATTTGATTTTTTATTTATTTTGAATTCATTCATTAGATTTCGATATTTTAAAGTTGATATTTTATCAAGTTGTTTTATAAGAACCTCAAATAATATATATCTAAAACAGTGTCTCAGGATTTTAACTATTATTTAACAGATACAATTCAAATCATTATATTTTATTTAAGCTGGTTTCTTGAAATACCCCTGCTATTCTTCACATTACCTATATTCATATAGAAATTATATAACAGATTTTATAATGTGTCAAGACCAGTAATATGTATTTGATTCCTAAATTTACCATTTCTGCCTGAGCTCTGAACCGACCTTCAACCTAAATAATGTTTTAATTATTTGTTTTGCCCATTAAATGGTTAGAACACCCCTCCACGCCCCACTGTGGTGATCTATGCAAATGGACAGCCACTGCGAAGTTGACAGCACCTAATGATGGATTTCTTTTTTACGACCCGTAATCGCTGTTACCCCTTAGAGCAGCGCAACTCATAACAACTTCGTCTCGAAATATTTAAGAAACGCAAAACAAAACATTAATGAAAGTTTTTTCTTTCAGCACTGTTGTTGTTTTTGCTAGTTTTACGGGTTACCTGGGTACCTGGTTTCGCATTCGATCGCTGGCTTGGTATGTGTTCTGCATAGCCCGCCTGGACACACATGAAAAAATGCGGAAAATGTTTGGACAGACAATACCTGGGCCACAAAACAAAGAAAGAAAAACAAAACAAAACGAAGAACAGGTAGACGAATATCGTTGGTATTTAGAGGCTTGCCAAACGGCCAGAGAGAATTCGGATAATTATGGAGAATCTGAATGAGAATCATTCTGAGAGATTGAAAGAGCTGCTGAGAGCCACATGGTGGTCAATCAGGTGTTTTGGAGTCAAAAAAGAGACCCAAACGAATATCGTAAGTGGAATTCAATCATTTATAATGGATATTAAATATTAACATGGGAACAGAAAAAAGATATTCATCATTTCTTACAAAAAAAACTCTTCAAATATTTAAAACTTTAACCCACTTAAATTATTTTAATCTTCTTAGCATGAAAACATATATTTTTTTGAGAACCATAATAAGCTTAATTTCAAAGTAGAAATACATCTCAATTCAAAGCGAGCTAAAGATTCATATTTAAGTGTCATTAGGGGCAGGTTTGTTTGGCCAAACAGAAAACAAAACTTGAACAATCATCAACCTTGATTACCTTGAGCTTCAAATGACCCTTTTCAAAGCCTCAGCTCAAGCAGATGAGGCACACAGAAAGAATTGTATTTTAAAGCGCAATTAATATTAAATTATTCATATAAAAAGGTATTTATTTTAAAAGAAACTCAACCCATTTATCAAATAGAAAAGAATTTATTAAAATAACAATAGCTAAACAAGCAATGTTACGTTACATTTAATGAATAAACTTGGAGAAAAATGAAGAAAATATATTAAGCATTCCATTAGTTAAATAAAAATTATTTTTATATACTCATTTAATAATGTAATCTCTCAAATATTCTTATTCTTTCCATATCCACATTGCAATTAGTTTTTAAAATGGAATTGCTTATAAAAACTGATTAAAACTGTGTTATTATTTAATCATTAATGGACATTTAATGCAAAATAGATATACATATAAACTGTAAGCTAAATAAGGATCTCAACATCATCTATAAGCAGTTGAAACAATAACTGATCACATTTCATATTCCAAAGTTGTATTATTTTTTGCTGTGCAGCTTTAGGCTTAATGCCCAGCTGAGCTCTTAAATTATAAGCTGCGGATCCCTATCCCTCTTTATATAGCCTCAGACCTAGCTCTGTCTGAGTCTCTCCCTAGTTAGTTCTAAGAACTATAAAACATCATCAATTCATTTGCATTTTGAACAAGATTTAAACAAAAGTTAAAACAAGCTGCTCGACGTCAGCGATTCTCTCGTTGCCATCGAGCTCTCTCTTTTTCTGATTTTTTTGTTCTGTCAGCTTCTGGGGCGAGCTTTTGCGAAATTTGTGTCTGTTTTTTTTTTTGTATGAATAGCGTTTTTTGTTTTTTTTCTTTTTTTGTGGCTTACACCTCCACACAGCTGAGCTGGGTTCCATAAACGATATTAAAATATTTATATATGTCCCAGTGATATATGGTCTTCACATTGTTGTTGCTGCTGGGCCATATTTACAAATTGGCATTAATTTTTTGGCCTGGCTTAAAACTTAGTTAGGTTCTCTGACTCTCTTCTGCCACCTTTTCTCTCTTTTCCTGTTTTCTCTTTGCGATTGCAATCATGATCTCACTCAGTTTTTCGCTTTACGATATCAAATTGCTTTATTAGCCAAAAAAAAAAAACACAAAAAAAAGGCAAAACGGAGTCGTTGTTAAAATCTTTTTATATTCTTAGTTTTTGGCTTTTTGTTTTTCTCTGCTATTATTGTTCGATTCCATTTCAGTGATTTCTTCTTTGTCACTTTAACACTCGTTTCGGACGTGTTTTTCGGCGGTAACACGCAAGCAGCTCTATAAACTGCCAGCTTTTTGATACCAATTTATCTTTAGTTTCATTTTTAAGCTGCAGATTTTTTATGCTATGGAAAATTCCGTTCTATAAACATGAATTTTATTAAGAATGTTTTATTTAAATAGAGAAAAAGTGATTGACTTGATGGAAAATTGAGGATTTTTGGCAAAAGATACATATGTATCTTAAAGATACTTTTATAAGCTTCAGCTTTCTGTAGAAAATATTCTTCAAATAAAGCGATTTAAGGCCTACTTTTTGTTTATGTTTTAAGGCATATATTGTTTGTTTTAAATTAAATAAATTGCATTTTCCAAACATTTTAAAAAGTTTGCTTTTCTTTTGAAACATTTTTATATTAAGAACCAATTTATGCACTCTCTTTTCACCGATTTTCATTGTTAAACTATGGTTGTGTTGGTCTTGACAACTTCACAATTTTCTAGTTATTTTTTATACATTATTTTAGCCGTCTCTCTTGGGCCAACAACTCAAAAAAACACGTTGCAATTGGCAACTGGTTTACAGCTATGCAACGGCAAACACTCACACACTAGCGGATCATATATCTATATGTATACACACACCTGAGAGCGGCTAGGTAGACACACCAACACCAAAGCAAACAAATGTTGCAGGTGTGTAAATGCCAATTTTTTTGTGTTGTTTCATGGAGTTTATCTCTTCACTGGTGCAATGTATTATTAACTTTTTTTGTTACCACTTTCGCATCTATATATATATTTTTCGTGTAATTTGCGCAATTAATTGTAATTACTTGATTGGGCATTTTCGATAGGGATTCCCGCTCTGTATACCTTTTAGATTTTCATGCTGCTGGGATGGCTGATGGTTGTTGCCACTTTTGTGCACCTTTTTTTCACACACAAACTCGAAACAGAAAATGCCATTAATGATACTACAACGACGATATGGCTGTTGTTGTTGTTGTCTTGAGCACTTGGAAATTTTCGTTACGCTTTGGCAGACATTACGAGCCACGCTCCGCATCCGCCGACCTCCTCTATCCGCATCCGTAATCCGCACTCCGCGCGCCCTCTACGATATACGATGGCTTGTATAGTTGTTGTTGGTGGGATCTCGGATCGGGAATCGGAAGCCCGGGACGAACTCGTCTATCTTTGGTTACACGTAGTTTGCGACTGATGTGAGCGCAAAAAAAACCTCAGGCCGAACTCACAACTGAAGCTGGTGCCTCCTCCCTACCACCGCAGCGGCGTCTTCTGGCCAGGTTAACACAGAGAAAGAGAGTGAATTGAGCAAACAAAGGTAGTAGAGAGTGAGAGAGAGCAGATATCGGCCACTGAGCTCAGATTTTTTTTTTTACCATACGATATTTAGCTTTGGTAGCAAGGGTCTGGCGAATATCGTAAGCAAAGGCAGCCAAAGATAGGGCTTTGGTAGTAGAACTATTAATAATTAATCAGTGTTAAAAGTTAGGAAATACCTAAGATTACATTCATATATATCAGTAGGTATTGTCATACTTTTTTTTACAAAATGAAAAACGAGAAAGAAAAATTTAATCCCTCATGTCCTGGCTTCAGATTACTCGTTCCCCAAATCTTTCATCTCGTTTTTTTTTTTGGGAAGCATTTAAGTTAATGATTTGTTTAAACAACTGTATCATAATTAATAAATTAATTAACAACGTAATTATCTTTAAAAGTGTCAGAAAAATATGCATTCAAAATGATTCTGCAAAAGCTTGAGAAGGCAGCATGTTCTCAGGCCTAAAACCTACTCCTTATTTAAGAAAATATTTATATCAATGCTTACTTTTCTTTTTCTTCGCCTTGTTATTGTATCGCTCGCTGTTTTAGGACCTTTTCCAGCTTTTCAGTTTCGATTTCTTTGAGTTTTTCGATGATGAGTACCCATTAAATAATCTAATATTGATTTAAGAAAAAGTCAATAACTATTATTTATTTAAGAAAATACATATATTTACAGTCAGTGCTTACTCTTCTTTTTCTTCGCCTTGTGCTTGCATCGGTTTGTGCTTTTTAGTTTGAATTTCTTTGACTTTTTCGATAATAATTAGCCATTAAATAATCTAATATAGATTTAAGAAAAAGTTAATAACTATTATTTACTTAAGGAAATATTTATATCAGTGCTTACTTCTTCTTCTTCGCCCTGTGCTTGGATCAGTCGCTCTCCTTTAGTTTGAATTTCCTGGTCTTTTTCGATAATGATTACCCATTTAATAATCTAATATTGATTTAAGAAAAAGTCAATAACTATTATTTATTTAAGAAAATATTTATATTTACCGTCAGTGCTTACTCTTCTTTTTCTTCGCCTTCTGCTTGGATCGATCGCTCTTTTTCGATTTTTTCTTGTTTTTCAATTTGGATTTCTTGGACTTCTTGGATGATGAGTTTTTGTGTGACTTTTTAGCTTTGCTAGATTTGGATCTCTTGGCCTTGCTGACTGGAGAGGAGTCGGAAGAGGTTGAGGAGGAGTCATCACTGGAACTATCGTCGCTGTCCTCGCTGCTGGAGATCACCTTCTTCTCCACCCACTTCTCTGCTTTTCGTTTTTTGGGAGCATGCTGCTGCCAAAGCTGCTGCAGCTTGGCATCTATGCCAGCCTCCGCTTGATCCTCTGGTGCCATTGGCCTCTGAGGCACTGCTCCGGGCAGTTTTGGGCCATACACTTCCTCGGCCGGCACTTCGGCCATAGCCAGTTCCTTGTCGTTCCTGAGGCGCTCCTCACGGGATTTGAATGAGATTTTCAACTTATTTCCCTCAATCGGAGCAAACTTGGGTGGTGCCGCTGCCTCTTTGGGTGCCTGCTCATCAGGGGGCTTGAATAGAGCCGCAAAGATCCCTCTGGGTGGCGAAGTATTCCTCAGCACATTGACAGCGGCTGCTGAAGTGGATGCGCTGGATGGCAGACCCAAAGCTTCCTGCAGGGCAGCCAGCTTATCCTGAACGGGATTCGTTGGGGCTTCTTTAGTTTTTTCCTCCTCTTCGTCGCTGTCATCGAATATGCTTTTGAACAGATCAACCTTCTCGGAAATTGGTTTATTTCTCGACTCGTCTACTGCCTGCTCCAACGGAGTCTTGGGCACAAAAGTGGACTTGACTGGATCCACCTCCTTTTGCACGGGTTTCTCCTGTTCAAGAACCGACGCAGGAGCGAAAGCGGCTTTGGCGGCTGGTGGCTCCGCCACCTTCGGCTTCGGTTTTTCTATGTGCTTGGGTATAATTGTGGGAGTTTGAAAGTTTGCTTTGGTATTAACAGAAGTCTCGAGGTAATCGAAAACGGATATCTTTGGCCTCGCCTTGAGTTCCTTTTCCGGTTCCAGCATGGCGCCGCCAAAGGGTTCCGCAATATTATACCGCTTGCAGAGAAGCGAGGCTGGTTTCCACATGGTTTTCGTTCGCTCCATCACAACCTTTCGCTCTTCGGGGGCTTTCTGCTGCTCCTTGACCTGCTCGGCCTGGACAGTGGCCTCTGACACAAATCGGTCGTTCATAAGCCCATCCAAGGGTCGATATATCTTGGCTGCCTGAATGAACTCCTTCTTTTCCATTTCTCGATCCCACTGGGAGAGTGTGACAGGTTGCAGGGTGGCCAAGAAGTCGGTAATCGCTGCGTCTTCTTTTAGATTGGAGGCCACAAACTTGTCATACCGCAGCTGCTTGGCCTCGTCCGCCAGGAAAGGCTTAAATGCGCCAGAGGATGATGCAACAGATAAATCCTTGGTCTTCAGGGCAGCTTTCTCTTGTATGGCAGCATTGGTTTCCTTAACCTCCTTTGCCATTTCGGTGGTACGCTCCTCGCCACTTTCCGTGATAACGCCGCCTTTTGTGAAGCCCTCAGTTCTGGCATTGATCCGTTCTAGCAGGGATTTACCGCGATCCTTGAAGGGATTCCCCTTAGGTTGCTGTTCCTCTTTTTTTTCATCAGCTTTCTGCTCACCCAGCAGCTGTGCCCGCTGGTCAGGATTGAGATCATGCCTGCCCAGGCCTGTGCGCTTGTACTCCGTATTTGTCTCCAGTTTCCTGGCCCGTTCCTTGTCCATGGGAGCAAATCGACTCTTGCGCTGCAGCCAGTTCCTGGGCTCAAAGTCACGAGGCAAATCTATGGCGTAGGGCTTTTGCAAAGGTGCCCCGGACTTATCCTGACTGAAGCCCTCAATTACGTGGCGCTGCTGGACGTGCTGCTGCTTCTTTTGCTTGGGCTTCTTGTCCGCCAGCGAGAAGTCATAGCGGGTCATATCGTCGCGGGCGTATATATCATCATCCTCCTCTTCAAAGGCTCCCACTCCAAAGGCCTGGCCTCGAATGGAGAGCTGCTTGCTCTTAGCCTGCGCCTCCAGTTGGCCGAAAAGATTAAAGTGCTGCATTGGCGTGGCAGAGCTGCCCGAGGATTTGGATAGGATGGGATCCCGACTGAGGCCGGAGTAGCTCATGCCGAAACGATTCTCTTTAGGAGTGTAAAAGATGGGCTCATAGTCGTCCGGAGCGAATGTTATATCCTCATCCTCGTCTTCGTCGTCCTCCGCCTCGTCCCCATCGCTGTTGTATTTCTCATTTGTCACCGACTTCGAGGGCAATCCCTCAGCGCCATAGTGCTCCAGGAGATACTGTTCCCTTTGGTTTCGTGCGGTAGCCTGACGCTTCTCCTTTCTGGTTTGACGCGGACCCACACCCTGACCGGGCTTCCAGCCCATGCTTTTGAGTATCCGCACAGCAACCTTGTCGCGCACCGGTCGCAACAGATGCTCCAGCACCGGCATTCCGGGAATTGGGCCCACAAGCTCCGGCTGCATCAGCTTTCTGCGCCGCTGGCCGGTACGCTGTTCCTGCTCGTCCTCCTTGGCGAACTCGTCGCGAGTGCGCACACCCTGGGGAGCAATACCGAACTCACCTAGGTCCTCCTTGTCCATGAAATCCTCTGGCTTTTGCAGCGCCCTCGGCGTGGCCTTCTCTGCGCGCGAACTCTTGAATGTCTGCGGGGTCCAGCCCTCGAGGGAGCCCACAGTATTCCAGAAACCAGCGCTAAAGCCGCCAGTGAAGGCGCCGTGGAACCTTCGCTTTCCATTCTCGTCCTTGACAATTTGATCCTCGATTGCCACCGGTTTCTTGGCGGGAACCTCATCTGCGTTGGAAATTTAGAATTTAGAAGCGTTATTTCGACTGAACTTCACCTAAGGGCTAAACTTACCCTTCTCTAGTGGCTCCAGGGGAGTGCCAAAACGATGCAGATGCTCTTCTTCGTCCATTTTCGTTGAGAATCTAAAGAATTTCCATGGACTTGCGAAATATTGTTTAGTCTGGCCACCAGTGCGTACACACCACCAATTAAAGCGGCAAACAGCTGATGGGAGCGCAGCGAGTTACCATGTCCCATTCTGGCTAACGAAGCGTTTTGATGTTAAGTGCCAGCGGGCACACTTCGCTTTCTAAGCATTTTGCAAATTTTATAGAAAAACGAATTTAATTGCAATTTTAAGCTGCCTGACAAAGGGGAACGGCGCAAATGGTAAGCTTGGCAGCGGAAACAAAGAAAAGGCCTTCCTGCTACCTGTGAAAGTGTTGGGAGTAGCAGATTGAGCGGATACACCTGGGGACTGGCCGTCGTCTGTGTAGGTGACTAATGATGTCAACATTTTGTGTTTTCTCTTCCAAGCCGACGTCCATTTTTTGCTAACTGAGACGCGACTGTTGTTGTTGTTGGCCAACGAAGAAGAGCAAGTCAGCGGGGCAGACAGCATTCATTGGCATCACTCACACGCGCACCTGCATCCTCATCCGCATCCTGGCCACCTGACACCCACATAGCGCACAGTAAAAGCGAGACGAGAGCGAGATGTCCGAGAAGAACCTCAAGGTGGGCGCCCGCGTCGAGCTGACCGGCAAGGATCTGCTCGGCACGGTGGCCTACGTGGGCATGACCAGCTTCGCCGTTGGCAAGTGGGTTGGTGTCGTGCTGGATGAGCCAAAGGGAAAGAACAGCGGCTCGATCAAGGGCCAGCAGTACTTCCAGTGCGCCGAGAATTGTGGCATGTTCGTGCGGCCCACGCAGCTGCGTCTGCTCGAGCCGGCACCCGGTGGCTCCACGCCAGGCTCGGCCAGCGGCTCTGGCAGCAAGCGCAGCATCGAGGACATTAGCGGGCCCTCGGCCACGCCCACGACAGCCCAACCCACAAAGGCGCGGCTGAGCAGCTCGCGCACCTCGCTCTCCTCCAGCCGCCAGTCGCTGTTGGGCTCGCGCTCTCAGCTCACCGGTTCCAGCAGCAGCATTGGGCCCAGGAAGAGCCTGGCTCCGCAGAACAGCAAGGACAAGGAAGCATCCAGTACTTCATCGCTGGCGGATGCAGCCGCAGCCGGAGCAGGCTCCAAGCGTGCCTCATTCGTGGAGACGGGCTTTCTGGAGATCCTCAAGCCGCAGTTTACGCCTTCGCAGCCACTGCGCTCGCCTTCGTTCACCATGCCGACGAGCACTGGAAGCGAGGACAAGGCCGCCCTGCTGGAGGCCCAGAAGACGAGTGCTGAGCTTCAAACCCAGCTGGCTGATCTCACTGAAAAGCTGGAGACCCTCAAGCAGCGCCGAAACGAGGACAAGGAGAGGCTACGCGAGTTCGACAAGATGAAAATCCAGTTTGAGCAGCTGCAAGAGTTTCGCACCAAGATCATGGCAGCGCAGGCCTCGCTACAGAAGGAGCTGCAGCGAGCCAAGCAGGAGGCCAAGGATGCCATAGAGGCCAAGGAGCAGCATGCCCAGGAGATGGCCGATCTGGCGGACAATGTGGAGATGATCACGCTGGACAAGGAGATGGCCGAGGAGAAGGCCGACACGCTGCAGCTGGAGCTGGAGTCCTCAAAGGAACGCATTGAGGAGCTGCAGGTGGACCTGGAGCTCTTGCGCTCCGAGATGCAAAACAAGGCCGAGGCGAGCATTGGCAATATCACCGGCGATGCCGATTCTCCCGGCTTGTCCACCTACGAGTTCAAGCAGCTGGAACAGCAAAATATACGGCTTAAGGAGACTCTAGTGCGGCTTAGGGATCTGTCCGCTCACGACAAGCACGACATACAGAAGCTTACCAAGGAGCTGGAGATGAAGAGATCGGAGGTGGCCGAACTGGAGCGTACCAAGGAGAAACTGAGCGCCAAGATCGATGAGATGGAGGCCATAGTCGCCGACTTGCAGGTGAGAATTCTGGGATTAGTGTTCGCTTTAGGATCTAAGCACTGCCCTCCGCCTTTAATTGGCTTTAGCCCTCACTCGACACTTGACTTTGTGACTAAAATTCACGGCTTTCTGCGCACTTGTAGCCAAACATTGGCTTTTTTGGTTTCGCTATTTGGCTGCTTCGCTGTTTTTTCATTAAATAAGAAATCGGCTATAAAAGAGGCTTAGGATTAAAGTGTAATTTATATTTGTAATTTAAAAGAATAGTTGGTTGCTTGTTAATTCGATGTTTCCTTCTATAAAAACCTAAATCATTTTAATAATTAAATCCCAGCAAATATTCCATGTACATTGCTTTATAGTTTCAACTTTTGTAGCATCTTTAAGCCGATTTCTGCTATTTTGTAAATAGTTTTTTATATATTTTTACGCTGATGGTCAAAATCTAAAGTAAAATGTTTTTCCATTGCATTTCTTTTTGCCGGCCTGCCTGCCTTAAAACTTAATAATTAACACGGGGTCCAAGGAGGTAAATTTCTGTACATTTTTCCCCAGCGAACATTATCTAAATTTATTCCCAAACCAAAGTTTTGAATGTAAATTTCCATGAAATAAATAAATAACAATTTTCCATTAAAACAGGAACAAGTCGATGCTGCACTGGGAGCCGAGGAAATGGTGGAGCAGCTAGCAGAGAAGAAAATGGAGCTGGAGGATAAGGTTAAGCTGCTGGAGGAAGAGATTGCCCAGCTGGAGGCTCTGGAGGAGGTCCACGAGCAGCTAGTGGAGAGCAATCACGAACTAGAGCTGGATCTGCGTGAGGAACTGGATTTGGCCAATGGGGCCAAGAAGGAGGTTCTGCGTGAGCGCGATGCTGCCATTGAGACCATCTATGATCGCGACCAGACCATCACCAAGTTTAGGGAGCTCGTCCAGAAGCTCAATGACCAACTGACGGAGATGCGGGAGCGCACTTCTGGCAACGATAAGGAATCGCTGCAAGATCCCAGCCTGAAATTGGCCACCGAGACCATTGACTACAAGCAAATGTTTGCCGAATCCAAGGCATACACCCGCGCCATTGACGTCCAGTTGCGCCAGATTGAGCTGAGCCAGGCTAACGAGCATGTCCAGATGCTCACGGCCTTCATGCCGGAGTCCTTTATGAGCCGCGGCGGCGACCATGACTCCATTCTGGTGGTTCTGCTCATCTCGCGCATAGTCTTCAAGTGCGGCATTGTTGTGTCGCAGACGAGAGAACGCTTCCCAGCCGTGGAGACTGTCACCAGGGAGGCGGTAACGCAGGGCCATGCCGTCCAGCAGTATGCCTTCAAGTGCCGCCTCTTGCACTACGTGCACAGCCTGCAGTGCGCCCTGCACCAGATCCTCTATGGCTTGAATAGCTGCCAACCGGACACGCTTCTAAGAGCTGGAAGCTCTCTACCCGAGATGGTGGCCCAGGAAAAAATAGTTGATGGCATAATCGAGCTGCTGAAGTCCAACCAGCTGGACGAGAACAGCACCACGGACAATATCGAGAAGTGTGTGGCCTTCTTTAATGCCATGAACTCGGTACTCTTGGCCGGCGAGCAGCTCCTGAATGAGATCCAGATGATCCGCGACTGCGTGGCTTCCTTGGGGGCTGCCTGCGAGAGCATTCTAAGCGACACAGCCATTGCCAAGGCGATTATTCAGGAGGCAGGAGCCACCAGCGATTCGGTTCTACTCATTCAGTTCCTCAACGAGAACATGGAGAGCGTGCGCCAGCAGGTGAAGCTGATCAAGCGCCGCCTGCCCAGCGATCAGCACGTGGTGAAGAGTGGTCTCTCAGAGCACAAGGTGGAGGCAATGCGTGCCCTGGCCCAGAACATTAGCAGGATCATGTCGGCGATGCATCAGGCCACCCGCCAATCGCTGGCTGCCATTGTGGCCACCATCGAGAGCGATAATGCGGCGGAGCATACGCTGCCGCAGGACAAGTACTGGTCCCTGCTGTCCGCCGCCTGCGAGCGGATCTACGAGCAGGATGACCGCGGACCCACGCACAACTTCAAGACCCTGTTGGCACAGGCCAACTCGGACCTGCAGCATATCGCCCAGCATCTGCTGGACAAGGAGTACGAGATCATGTCGGCGGCCAATACCGCAGGAGGACAGCAGCGTTCCGGTGCTCAGAGCACACCCATTACACAGCGTGCCCAGCTGATCAAGAAGCAGCTGGAGCAGAAGAACGTGCTGGCTGCCACGCTGGAGAACCGCGAGGCGGACATCAAGCAACTGAAACTGGCTGCCAAGATGAAACAAAACGAGCTGAGTGAGATGCAGATTCGCAAGGATCTCGCAGAGAAGAAGCTGAGTGTGCTGCAGAGCGAGTACGAGCACGCGGCTGATAAGTGGAAGCAGCAGTTCGAGGAGACGCGCCAGCAGTTGCAGCTCAAGGAGAAGGAGTTCGAGGAGACCATGGACCACCTGCAGAGCGACATCGATGCCCTGGAGAGCGAGAAGAGCGATCTGCGCGACAAGTTGAAGCTCAACACGAGCACCGGCAAGAACCAGTCCGTCTCGGATACACACTCCCCGCACAATCTGTCTGCCGCTGGCTCCACATCCGGCGCGCCCAGCAGCATTAATACCAGCTACACTGCGCCCGCCGGCACTGCTCCTGTTGTGGCAGAGGAGGTGCAACTCCTGAAGAATGCCTTCAACCAAGAGCGCAACGAGCGTTTGCGCCTGCAGGCCCAGGATATGCGCGCCAAGCTGTCGCAGTTCGAGCCCCTGTATGTGCCCCAGCCGCAGGATCAGCGCATTAACGCCCTGGAATCGGAGCTGACAAGGATGAAGCATGCCTGGGTGCTGTCCCTGCTGCAGGTGCGCTCTCAGGACTCGGTAGGTGCTGGCGGCATAAACACGGTGGCCCTGCAGCGTCGCCACCAGCCTCAGCCAGCCAGGGGCGAGATTAGCACAAAGGCCTCCCAGCTGGCCTCCGACATCCTGACGGAGTACCTTCAGCGCAGGCCGCATCGCGCCGCCCACGGCGAGTTCGCCTCGTTTCCCACCGTCGATGTGAAGCGCGTTCTGCAGATCTAAGCCTGGAAAAGTATCATGGGGGCCAGGGGCAATAAAGGTAACTTAGAATAGAACTTAATTTTGGACTCGTAGCACAATTTCGGTTCTCCTCTCTAGTTCAAGCAGCTTCCCAACCCTCCAAAAATCCGCGAAACCAGAACTCCCTGCTCCTGTGATCTGAGACCTAATCATGATGATAGCTAAACAAAAAGGGCAACCGAGACATTATAATTCTACACTTAATTTATGTTTTTTGTATAAAGATTATAATATATGATACTAACATTTTGTGTTTAACTCCAACATGGCCTAACTCTGAAACTAAACTCAAGCGAACTAATACCGGTATTATCTATGAATGAATTATCTATGGCAGGGGAGAAAAAAATATGTGAAAGACACAACACAACACAACTAAACCAGAGAAACAAATCTAATTTGCATAAATAAATTATATATACTATATAAAGTAAATATATATTTTGCTGATGTTGTATAACAATTACCAGTGCGTTTTATTTGATGAGTTTTGAATGGTTTCGTTGAGATACATTTTTTGTTTTTAAAGGAAATTAAACTTTCCAAAAGGTTACTCGAAAGAACGCTTTCCAGAGGCACTTTTCTTTATTTTCTAAGCTTCTCCACTTGAACCTTTTACTCTATTACCATAAATTGGGTTCTTTTACATCGTTTAAGCTATTTTCCACAATTTAGTTTAATTTCATTCTGGCCAAGCTCGGTTAAACTTTCAAGATCCAACAGAAAAACGTTTAAGCCAGGCATAGAACCATTACCCAACATGCGATCCACTTCCACATGGCTGCCAAACAAAAGGGAGGCCGTGGTGCTCGCTCTTAAACTCCAACGAGGCAGGCGTCTCTTCGAGCTGCTTCCTCTCTGGCCGTTTCCGTTCGCTTGCCCAACAACAACAACAATAATATGCTTCAATGCCGCGCAGTTGCAGCAACAAAAACAACAATGAAAACAACAGCTGCTGCAATAGCAAAAGAAACTATTACATTAGACCAAAAGCAGAAACAACAATAAAACCAACAACTACGACCATAAACCATGATGGCCAAAATAGCCCCTGCTCTACCCACCCCTCGCCACCGTGCCTCCGTGTCTCATTCCACTTCCAAGTCCAGCAACATGAAGCCCTTCTGTCTGAAATGTAAATTGAAAATAATTTCTTCTTTTTAGTGGCATTTTTCCTTGCCCCTTTGACTGGACAGAAACCAGAAGAATCATTGCTTCTTCTGACCCCATTCTGCGGCTTGGCCTTTTCCCGACATTTCCTCTGTAGGAAGCAGTAATGCCTTTATTTTCCAGGTGGGAAAACCAATAGAAATTATGGGATTTATTACTGGGAATATATTTATATTTATATACTTCAAAAAATATTTTTTTATTTGTCAATATAATTTCATTTTCAATACGAAAACCTTTTCTTAAAATGCTCTCTAATCGAAAATCAGTTTATTTTGTAGTTTTTTTTTAGAATTGTGCCGCACATAAAATTATATTTAATTAAAATTATAAATAATTTTATAGTTTTAATAAAACGAATAATAATTTATAGTGATATAGCCACTTTTAGGTATTTAGGAAGCTGAAAAAGCACTAGGCTATGAGACCTCCTGAGCCAAGGATATCTTTAAACTTAAATAATATAAATGTAGATTTTTTAAAACCTATTTTTAAAGTTTTTAATTTTATTTTTCTTACTATTTAAAATATTCTGAAGTTAAGTCTGCCATCCATTTTGTAAACCTATTGTTCAGGACTATAGATTTTTCTATATGGTATTTTTTAACTGAATATATTACCTCTTAGGATAGGAATAATTTAAATATTACAATTTTTAGATCTTACAAATATTGGGGAAAATAAATAAATAATATAATAATATAAATTTATCAAAATATCTTTACGAAATTAATTACTTCTAAACACCATTATCTTTTTCGAAGAATGCCTTTCCCAACCAGACAACACTTTTGTGTCACATTTCAAATGTTCTCCTAATTTAATCTTTCGAGAAAACATATATTTTCCTAGAAAAAAAGCGGGCATATCAAAATCCACTTAAATAATCGTGCCAAGATAATAAACCAATGAAGAACCAGAAATGTGTAGTTTGTCTGTTACACTGAGTAGGTGCCAACACGTAGAGGCTTCTCCCCCGAAATAAAATTAGCTCCCATGCGATCTGATTGCTGTACATTTATGGAGTGGCTTCCGATGTGTGTCGGTCGTCTTGATTCCGGGCCCCCTCCGGGCCAAAAGCCATTCTCACGCCCGACTCTCGGCCAGCGTCTGACCTTTTTACGGTGCTTTTGTTTATGGTTAGCCACTGACTGAGCCACTGGGCTTGGTTTGGTAATACGTCTTGCTTGTGTTTACCTTTTCGGCGCGAACAAAGAGCCCAGAGCCAGGCTTCGTGCTCTGTTTGCAGTGACCGCCAAAGTGACAGATCCTTCTCCCAGCTCCAAGCCTCGATTCACTATAGTTTACAATTGTCACTGACACACATATCTGGTAACGTAACTACATATTGTTCTGCAGTTCCAGTTTATACTTCAGCTTCTTTGGTCGCAGCAACTTTTGGCCAGAAAGCGTCCGGTAATGCCCCAAAAACTTGTTGCTGAGTTGACTCATGCCGAGCGCTAAAAACAACATAATTATTGTAGATATTATAAGCCTGATGTATGTGTGGACTGACAGGGGTTTCAAGGAGGCTATAAGATCCCCTTAAATTGGTTAAATTAATATTAAAATTAAGTCAAAGAACTTATGATACTTCATTCAAATTATTTTGATTATTTTGTATTATTTTATTTATTTGTTGATTTATTAAAATCTCTTCATAATTTATTAAAATTAAAATACAACTCATTTATTCTTTTATCTAATTTATTAAACCCTTTCAAGTGGAACAATTTTCATGGCCAGCCAGTGCTCCACTGTTCTCTAAAATTATCTTCAAAAAAATAAAACAAGCTCGTTAAAAAAAGCTAAACAACCTCCCCTAAGAGCAATGCTAAAAAACATAAGAAATAATTAAAGAAAAAACTGCGAGACAATGCAGAGCAAGAGCAAGAAACCGAAACCAGTTTGGCTGGGGTATATACTATAGTATCTTTGGTACAGAACACCCTAGTTGGATGGATGAATGGATGGTTGGACATGGACATGGACCCAAACAAGAGCGAGAGTGTAAGACAATAAAGCGGCTCAAGAACACTTGATTGCAGGTGAATTGCCGAGTGGAAACCGGAGATGAAAGAGCCACGAGGAGGAATTCCATGCGGATGCCCCACAAATGTACGAGGAAGGCACCCAAAAACCTTCCTCATTAGCCAGTGGGGGCCATCAGGCAACCCAAAGAAGATCGATCTTCGGCGGAAGCGCGGAAGTTTCACTGGTGGCCAGGTAAAAAAACCTGGCAGAGTTAGTTACGCCTGGTTAGGCCACCATCCGAGAGCTCAATTTGGTAAATGGCCAAACAGTAGCCAACACAGTGGCCATAGACAACGCCGAACATAAACAAGCGGCCACGCAACATCAGCATTATGGATCAGGAGGAGGGGCGGATACACTGACGGAGGAGTTGGGCATGGCCACCAAGAACAATGGTCTGGTGTCGGTCTAGAGCTCATCTTCATCTCCATCTTCACTTGGCCACTTGAGGGGCTCATTGTGCATGTTGTGTTTGCAGCAAGGAGCGGGGGCTGGGGCAAGACTTGGCTTGGGCATATATAGTACCACGCACTCGACGGTCTGACCATGTCTATCTTCTCCTCTTTAGAAATCGTCGGTACTTGAGGCACTGGAAAAAATGAAAAAGCTGTGAGTAAGTTTGAGGTATTGTATGGAATACACCATTTTAATCTATTTATTTTTTCATTTCAGTTTCATCTTTTTGATTTAAAGACAGCTCTCGCTTAACCTAAATATATTTTCTCCCTTAAACTTAATTGTTTTGTAAGTGTACATCCATTGTTATTGCCATTCTCAGTTGCCCATTGTTTCTGTTGCTATTTTGTGTTCTTTGCCGTATGTAAATTTTGCATTGAAGTCTGTGTACGTATGGGTGCATGTGGTTTTTGGAGGTCCAGGTCTCTTCTGACCCTCTGCACCCTCACTTCTCCAAAGCTGAGAGTTCACTTGGCCGCTTTCGTAAGTCAGGCCCAATGCAAAACAAACGTCCAAAGAGCGTGCCAAGAGGCAAGAGAGCCAATAAGGCAAATGTCGGCTAAGAGAAAGCGCCATCAGCCATATGCCAGTTACAAGGGGGAAGTCGTTGGCAGAGAGCTCCAAGTGGAGCTTACCTTAGGCTTGGAGTTGAGTAGGGTTGGCTAGTTGTTTGAAATATAGTCTTTATTGGTCAAAATTCAGCAATTACGACTTTGAAGTCGAAGAATAATCACTAAATAAGAATTTATTAATTATTTTCCTTTACGAATAACCTCTATACCTTTTACATTATTGGTTCTCTGACTCACTTCTTAGGGAGAATACCCATATGGCTTCTCTGCTGATAATTCAGAAAGCCAATTACCTTTATCTCTGCCCCGGCGTTGCAGTTTATTATCGATAGAACCTATCTGAATTACCTTGTAACCATTATTATTACTCCATTGCAATCTAATCAGCTCAGGTGAGAATTCGACTACCCTGCAGTCTCTCTTTGGGCTTTATAAATTAAGAGAGCCGCCGTCGTTGTTGGTTGTTGTTGCCAAGATACGAGTTATAGCCATCGTCGTCGCTTGGTTACTCATTTGTTTTGCCACTTTTCGTAGCACGGCGCTATTCAGTTAGTAACGAACGTTCGCGCCAACCAGACGTATCCGGAACGCGTTGCGTTGCCCCCGAAAAACTGGGGAAAGCCAGAAAATCTAAAGCTGACGACAAATCGTAACCAATAGAATCGGACCAAAGTAAAGCCAACCGAAGCGAGGCGAAGTGCGCGTAGATTCCGGAGAATCGGAATCGAAATAGGTATCGGACTCGAACTCGGACTCGGGACAGCGGAAATTCTGCTTGGAGAGTGGAGGAGCAGCGTCGTGACCGAGGTTTCTGCCCTTTTTGCGATACAAATACGGGGATAACTACATGTATTTAACATTTAACGAAGAAGTAGAGCCAAAAACTCTGGCGCGCTTTGCGAAAGTGGAAAGTATCTGTTGGATACTCGGATACTTTCCGCTTGGGGGAATTAATTAGAGCAAAAGTCCCATGCTAAACTCGCATTTATTTTTGTTGTTTTGTCAATAATACTGCCTAGCTCTGGCCAAAAATCTGACACATTCAATATATCTTAGTATACTATATATAGTATAGCGGAAATGCAAAACAATAATAACAGCAACTCCGCGGTGTGTCTCTCTGTGAACAGTGCCTCTGTGTGTTTGTGTTGCTACGAATAAAATAAAATAAACACAAAAAAAGTACATAAATAAATAAATAAATGTTGGCCAAAAGTGTTGCCTGAAGCGTATAATATACATATAACTATATATATATATATTGGCTTAAAAAACAACAGTTGCTGGCAAAGGCAGCTAGGCGTGAAGTGCTTGCCAAATGGATTTTCTATATAACAAATGCGAAGCTACCGAAAAAAAGTTATATATACATAAATCAGTTAGAAATTTAAACCAAAAATTAAAACGCGAATTGTGGGTTTACGAGGGACTTTAACCCCAAATGAGTTTGCTCTATTAAATTACCTACAAATACAGTGAGAAATATCTTGTAAATACAATTCATAGCCAAAGGCGGAGCTACTTACTAACATCTCTGATCCCTTAACTCATATCTACTAAAGCAACCCTTGTAAATTAACTAATAATTTATCTTAAATATAAATTAAACTGCTTGAAAGATTGTAAGCTTTTGTATATATCCCTAAGCAAAACTAAAGCCTTTCTTTTGGCTACTCAAACCGCATGAAGCTTAACTAAAGACAGACTAAAGACTTACTTAAGTCGGGCTAAAGGCAAATTCCATTTTATATTAACCCTCTTGCTTAACCCTGTAGTTATATGTCATCCCCCCACACCTTGTATATAACCCTGAAACCAACAACAAAAACACCTAAAACGAAATGAAAACCCCAGAAACAAGTAACTAAAAACGTGCCAACGTGACCAACAACGTCGCTCCTTTTTGGCCAAGCGATTAGAGGTTTCCCTAGCTCGGAATGTAATCCCCATTTAGTGCTAATTCTCATTACGGTTGCTACTATACTATATGCATATAATCATATATCTTTAACCGAAACCAACTGCCGCTCCAGACATCATCGCATCCGCTCTCTAACCCTCTTCGATCTGGGCTGCTCCCTGGGGGCAGCACGGTGTCCATGGAACTATGCTCGGAACCATCACAACACCTACTACTACTCCAACGGCGTCATCTGAATACCTAACACCCCGAGATCTGACCTGCAGATTTGCAGATTAATCCCAAAGCCAAAACTTAAACAAATTGCATCTTAAACTACCCAAAGTGTGTGTGTGTGTGTGTGTGTGAGTGTGTGGTTGTGTGTGTTATGTCTGTAAATCTGGTTCGTTCGTTGTTGTGCCCGTAATAATACACCACACCCGCCACCGCCGCCGCCGCCCGTAAACGCTAACGATCATGCATAAACCAAAGCTAGCGAATGCTATAACCGCCGCCGCCATTGCCTCATCCATATCCACCAACAACAACAACGGCAGCAGTAAGCACAGCATTGCCGGCAGCCAGTCGAAGCGGGCACGCCAGTTCGGCATCGGCATCGGCATTGGCCACCCATCGAGCCTCCGGCCGGACGATTCCGGCTTCGACCACCTCGACCACTCGTCACTAATTGGGGATTCGATTGATTTAGAACACTACATCAGCGCGATGGAGGCCAGAAGGCATGACCAGGAGCCGGATGTGTGGGCCCAGTTGCAGCAGAAGGAATCGGACATTTTGCTGGCCGCCGAGCTGGGCAAGGCATTGCTGGAGAAGAACGAGGAGTTGGTCAAGCAGCAGGAGAAGCTCATTGAGGACTATTCAAGCAAAATAGAGGTGAGTTTTTTGATTAATTTTAAGTGAAATCAATTATTAAAATAATTTAAAATATTAAAAACGATATGTTATACGTAATAATTTAAATGTTTTAAGCTATTGACGAAATAAGCTTAGCTTAAAATTTTTAATTTAAGTCCAATATTTATTATTTATTTTAATTATTATTGATTGAACGTTTCTTTATTCTTAGAGATTGAAGTTTAAAGGGAAATTAAATGCTCTTTCTTAACATTTTCTTTCTCTTTACTAATGGAAAGTTTTTATATTCCCATAAATTATTATATTATCTGATTTGTTGAAGTGTGAGGATTGTAAATAAATAATTGCTCTACTGCTATCTGAATAGCAGTTTATTTTTTTCCTTCTTAAACAAACTAAAAACAAAGAGAATACCATAGGAAATCATTTACAATTTTTTGTGTTTTAATTTCATAGAATTTTAATAGTTCTTTTCTGAATTATTTATTAACAAAATAATCGTTATCATTGCTCTTTCTCTCTGTTTTTTTTTGTTTTTGATTGACTCACCTGGTGATTTGCATTGATTATTGCCATGACATATGGCTGTACTTCACTTATCTGCCATACGCACGAACGCATTGCTGGCATTCCCAGGACGAGAGTTAAATAATATATATGTACGATATATAGATATTGATTTTTTTATTTGACGAAACACCGCACCTGTCTGTCTATTTGTCCGCCTGCCCAATGCAGCTCTTGGAGAACTTGGTTACTTCTGTCGATTGCAATTTTATGGCAGTGAGGGTTAGAGGCAGACAGGACAGGTGGGGAGCACTTGGTGGGGCACATTAACTATTTAGACTGCCCTGCGGTCATGTCACTGCGCAGTAAACCACTGAACTATATAGTACATCCACATAAGGAAATCGATTTTTGTTTTTGTCCCACCCATCAACGTCAACGTTCTTTTTACAGTAAAAAATTATGTGAAAAGTTCAGGGAGCTCCCAAAGTGGCTTTATCTATGGCTCTTCCCTAATGTCTATGCATAACACCTTGCCTAATGCTTCACAAGTTTATGTCTGCCGTCCGACCTTGAACCGCTCGGGTGGGTGGTTGCTCACCTGTTCACACAGACACACACTCACATGGAGTAACTAAACTGACAATAGAAAGAATTTCCGATGGGCAAACAACCATTCCGCTATCGCTCCAAGTGAAGTTCAAGCCGCGGCTCAAGTTCGTGGCCGTTCATTAGCATATTGCTAGAAACGACATTCCCTCGAATTTTCCTACCAATTTCCCTACCATTTTCCGCCCAGAACCAATAGTTAGGCTAATGTACTTTTGTTGACCGAACGAACCCCCGACACGGTGTGTTCTTATCAATTACGACGCCCGCCCCCGTCGACCGATTAATGGCAATCCAATGCACGGAAATACCAGGAAATGCCGGGATGGTGATGATGGGCTGGGAGGCAGACCACGCACCACCTGAGCCGACGACGACGACGGTGTCAGTAACCCAAACAGAGGACACAGCAATGCGTTGAACTTGAATATTATCGTTGGTACATATTTTCCATGGGGTTTGGGACGTATTCAATATATGTAGTTGGCTTAGTCACTCAAACTGGGCTTTGTATTCCCCGGTTATGTTTTGTTTTTATTTTTAAAAGCGTCGTTGAGGAGTGACTTCATCTTCACTTGGAAATGAAAGTGCGAAGGCCAATTGCTGACCGCGTAATATCCTGTTAATATTGCCACAATGATGTCATGGGAGAGTCGATGTAATAAATTTAACCTGTTTGACATTGTAAATATTTGAAGACTTAATTGGGAAGGCTGCAAGTGTAGGTTTTGTTTTATTATTAAAAAATGTACAAAAATGGGAAATCTAAAAAGTAAATACAATTATTTCATAAAAATAGTTGTGCATCATTATAGTATATTTGTGGAGTTCTTATATGGTTTTCGTTTAAATCTTATCTCTTAAATAATACAGGATTCATTTGAACACTGAAATTCCTATTATTTTTCTGCCAAACAGCTATATTTTCTACCTCCCTTAAGTTTAATTTAATTCCAAGTTTAATATCACTATTTTATAGCCAGTTGGTAGTATAAATTCATAGTGAAAAGTCATTAACTTTTCATGTCCAGCCTTTCATTTCACACTTTTCAATAATTCATATACCAGTCATAAAGGTGTTCCCTCTCAATTCATATAGATACCCCCACCACTTGCATTTTCAACTGAAAACCCATTAACTTTATTACCAGCCCGTTCCAATTAAAACCCCGAAAATAAAAATGACCAGAGAATTCCCATGTTCCATTTTCCATTAGAGCCATGAAAATGAAAATCGCTTTGCCCGTAATGAAATTGGGCCGCCACAAAATGGAGCTTGACCCGGGCAATTGTCATTTAAATTTATTTGTTTTAATCTCTTAGCCATGGTAATCGCTTTAGTAAATTTTGCCGTGTGGCTGCCGTATAAATCTTGCGAATTTGGTATTTTTTGTCACCTTGACTTTACCTTTTGGCGTCTTCGGATATAGCAAGTGACGTGAGGCCGAAATATTCGTTAGATTCACTTTTATTTGCGTGCTTTTGGCAATATGCAAAATGGTTGTTCGTGTATCTAATTAATTTCTTCAACGTTTTGGAGCGCACAATGTCACTTCGCTCGCTGGATGGATGAGTGGTCAGGCATAGAGCCCATCCTAAGCTTATACTATATGGTTAGTATATATACTGTGTGGACGACTGACGTAATTAGACTGCTCTGCTGTGTGTTGTAGGTGTTTTGACTGCGGCTAAAATGGCAGTAGCTTTGGTCCGAAGCTAGCCCATTTTTTTTTCTGAATTTCTGTTTTTGTTGCTGTTGGGTTTCGCGGTCTGTTGAAGCGTGTGTGCCAATTTACGAGCATTGCCTTTTATTTTTAGCTACGATTTGTTTTTGCATTAACTTTTATATGCGCCATAATAATATACATATATATATATATATATTGTTCTGCGGCCCGATTCTCAAATGCTAATGAGCTCCAAGGCCTTGTATTGGTCATTTTAGGGGTTTTTCCTTGAGGAGGATGGTTTTTCCTGAGGAGTATAAGGGAATAAGTGATGTTGAGAAATATATTCAAGTCAAGGTTCTGGAAACTATGGTCATTATTTGAAGGCATTAAACCAGAAATTCCTTTCCCTTTATATAACTGCTTCTTTAAGCACCTTTTAATCTCCTCTAGAACAGCTTTTCCTCTTTATATTGACAACAAAGCCTTCGCTCTGAATCATATTCTCCGGCTCATTCTCAGCCATATTTCACTTCGTTTTTCATGTTTATTTTTTTAAGCCCACTCCTTATTAACTAGTTCACAGACAATCGACCAAAAATAGTTGACCATTGTTGACTACCAAAACGTGTTTTCTTCGAACCCAAAGAGAACAATTGGAGGGGAAATCAATTGGAATCTGGCTGAGGTATTGGAGCTGGCTGTAAGTCGCTCGTTTATCACGATCTGCAGACAATTGTGGCTATTACTGAGTTAGGAAATTGAAGCCCAACTTGGTCGTTCCAAGTGTTGCAAATGGCAGCCGAAAGTAAAGTCTATAATTTGGAACGTAGGCGTCTGTTACGGTTAGGCATTTAAATAATTCCAATCGCTTTCGGGCCCCTTTGGCCTTTTCGAAAGTCTACGCCCCTGACGTCGCCGTTTTTATTGCTTTAATAACTTTTGTTTGGCTTTGCGACTGACATTGGCTTGGCCAACAACTGGTTTCAGTTTAAGTTTTCTTATAATAAATTTAAGCGCTTTTTGCCCGCTTAGAACAGACCAGTCACAATCGCTGGCAATTTGTTCTTTGATCAATTACGATATTAAATTGAAACTTTCAGCCGCTTGCAACGTTTCTAAGAATGCTAATGAAAAGGTAATTCCATTTAAACGGTCTTCGATTAGCCTTGATCGCTGTAAGTTTATGTCTTTCTTTCAACAGGATGTGGTTGTGTTAACAACAGAAAATGGAAGTGAACAACTGTGGTTTTTGTGGCTAATGAAAGGAAGTGCTTCGGGCTATTGGGAGGTGAATTTACATACCTTACGGGTGTTTCTCTTATTGAGGGGATTAATTGTGAGGAAAATGATTGGAGAGACAAGTTCTTAACTGATTTGCTTGATTTCTAAATTAATTATAGAAGAACCAAAGGAAATTATGATGTTTCCAAGGAAAAGATAATCAAATATAATCGTTTTCGGGAATAAAATATGGTTTTTAATAATTTTACATAAAATTTTAAGATCATTAGAGCATTTTATAACTTTTTCAGATTTTTCCTCACAACAGAATTTTAATAAATAAATTTAAAGGCTTAGAATTTTGCTTTACTTTCAATCAAAGTATATATTTTAGTGTTACTTTTGTTATAATAATGTTTATTCATTAATATCAAGCTGATCTCTCTTTAATTTATATGCATAACACTCTTATAACCCGTTTTTAAATTATTATAAGCCAAAAATTAAACACTTACATTGATTCTCCTACAATTTAAATCCCAAAAAAGCTTAGGTTGAAAATTCTATAGGTTACATACTTTTCTAATAACCATCAACCGCTCAGGCTATATTTATCGTTCATCAATCTCCATGAATCACATAAATAATAATAATTCAAGAAGGTATCTTCCGCCTTTCGCGCGAGTCACACGCCCACCCTGTCCATCGTCTCACTCAAGCGAACTGACCCTGTCGCAGGCAGTGGGCGGACCAAGAACTCACTTCTACCAATGGTTACCTCTCAATCGAAGCAGCCACCTACTTGTGGGACACCTACTGAATCTAGGGTTAGATAACCATACCCGTTCTATATGCCAAAAGTGTTAAGACCTCAAGTAAAAGCTGATCGGAATAAAACTCTCCTCACGTTCGCGAGCCACTTTAATATTTTTGGCTTGAGGTGAAGTCATCAACACATTGTTGTTTCTGTTTCTGTTTTTTTTTTTTTGCAAAACAAAACAACAAAATTTCAAAATCAACTAATTTGCATGCGAATAATACGGGTTTATATAGCAGCGGGTGTGTATATGTATCGTGTCCATCTCATGTGCTGAAAACCAGTTTGATCGATCTTCAAAAAACAGCAATGAAAAAAGTGCTTATTTAATGTAATCTTCTTCTCTTGGTGAGTCAGAGTCAGAGACCGAGTGGAGCCGAGTTTGGGAGCTCATTTACCTGCTGGCCGTTTCTTGGGAGTACTCTTAACCCCAACTGGGAGACTGAATACGCCTCCACGCCATATTTTGGCCCCAATTGTGACCGCCGAACGGGTATGCAAATACATTCGCACACGAGGGAATTCTGGCTTAACTTTGGTTTCTCTGGAAATTAGAATTGAACCCATTGGAGGGGGGCTGTACGATCTGGTGTTGGCCTGGCTACCCTCCCCCCTTTAAGGTGGCAAATTGAGGTCGTTCGACATAGTTTTGCCACGATTATTATTGGACATTAGTCGCCAGCGTCACCCTATTCGCAGTTGCGACTGGCTCTTGGCCAGTAATAGCATTTCTTTGGCCATGTTGGGTGGCTTGGATGGGGCTGGCAAAATGTCACGGTGAGTGCTTTGTTTTCCCCTTCAGTTTTTTTTTTCTTGTCCAGGCAAATTACTTTCCGTATCGGCCTGGCCAAGCAGCTTGCATTTTTCCACCTTCATCTTCTTCTTTGGTTTTCGCTTGTGTCATCGGGGAAACTTGAGTTTTTAATGCGGATTTTCTGGGGGGCGACCGAAACTGCCTTTGGCTTTTCCAGCTGGTAATGAGCTTTATGAAATGTCGAAACTGTATCAAGCGGGGCTTGAACTGCTCCGTACATATTTTATTTTTATAAAAATATATAAGTCTGGAATAAAAAATTATTGTTAACCAAAAAAGACCCCCGAAGATACCTTTTTGTATAATTTTAAAAATACAATTTCTAGAGCTCTTCCAGCTCTACTTGTAGCTCTAAAAATATTATTTATGGTTCATGCTTGGAACTGCCCTCATCATCATCTTCGAGGCGGAGTTATTTATATCCAATTTAATTGTCTCCCTGCCTGGCCATCAAATTTGACTAAAGGGGAGTTTGGTAGGCGGACACACCATCGAGGTGGCTAACTGTGGCAGTCACGGAGATTCATTTCCATATGCCAGTTAATCGACAGGAAGCGGATCTGGCGCAAATTACACTCGATATTGATTTAAAGCATTACATAATCGCCGAGACCGTGAGCCAACGGTACCGCCTCACTGTCAAAGTCCATTGATGTGCAAATTGCTGGCTGACAATTGAAAATTAATAAGTGCAGCAAAGTAAATTATAGTAAATTGCCACAACTCTGACTTTGGTATAATTTTCTGGGCTCCTAGGGAGAGCGGTGTGGCCTCTGAGATAGATATGGTAGAGTGGCATCTTTCAGTACTCCACCATTGTTGTTGTGAACCCACGTACATATGATTGCATGTGTATAATTTTATTAAATTTATTATTATGTTTGTTGTCTTCTTCTGCTCAACACATACTCACACACTGATGATTTTTAATGAATTTGCAGAAGGTGAAAGCATTTTCACTTTCCAACAGCAATTTTCGGTGTTAAAGCGAGGCTTGGGAACAATAGAAGCCCAAAGTCAAGACTGTCGTTGGAGTCTCTTGTCTCCAGCCAAGTCAATAAAAAAATTAAATCAAAAAGCATTTCAGTAGCTAGTTTTAGAAAAATGGAAAAAAATAAACTAAGATAAAAAAATATGCAGATGAAACCTGAAATTCCTTTTGGTTTTTACAAATATAAATTCCAAACTTGATTTCCCTGTAAGTAAATATATTTTTCAGTATTTTTAAATAGATGTGCAGATAGATAGAACAACATTAGACAAAAATCAATTGTTGTAGGTGAAAACCCCATCCAAAAACTTAACCCAAACTTGCCCTTTTACTTGCCAGCTGACTCATTGACAATTAATTAACAATATCTCCCCGCCTTGTGTATGGGTACTCACTCCCCCACCGCCCTGTCATATCTCTGCCTGTCATATCTATATATGTACCCCGCTAATTGGCCAGCTTTCATTGCAATAATACAAATATATACATCTATATGTACACACAAGCCAACATATAAATATTTTTTGTCTGAGTGACTAAGAGGCAGGCATCGTCGAATCGTCCAATTGGCAAATTTCAAAAGGCCAATACAAATGCAAATAAATATACAGCAAAAAAAATATATATATTCATATGTATAAGGCCATCGAACGTTAGCATGATGACAATAATAGACGATTTCACAAAATACGATATAGCCAAAGCCCTAACCCGCACCCGCGCCCATCGAAGTCGGGCCATGCCGCAGGGCAAAAACTTTTTCGGAGGCTCACGCAAATCAGATAACGAATTCGAGTGTCAGGCCAAGTGGCATAAACAATGTGCCGCCGCCCCATCGACCAAGGAGAAGCCACAGAGGATTTGGGGGGTGAAGCTGGAGGTTCCAGTGGCTTCTCCTGCTCTCCTGATGACAGTAATTTATGCACTTCGCGTTCAATTCAAATGGCTAAACCATAACTATGGTCGGGGTGGATCTGTTAATTGCAAAGCTGTCCATCGAAATGTGCGAATCGATGGGATAATTGGGGAGGGGCTTTAAGGGGCCAAAAAACTAAAATTATTAACTTCTTGAGTAATAAAGAAATATCTAAAAAAATTGCTAATTTCTATCTTTGACACGATTCTTAGTTTATACTCATAAGTAATATTGAAATTATATAATTAAACTCTAAAAGATAAACTTTATTCTTTATGTTTATTATATTTCCTAATTCAGAACTAATCTTTTACCAAATATGAAGATCTTTTAATAGTGTTTAACCTTCCTTTTAGTAACGAATGTTAATCATATCTTACTTTATCTAACTGAATAATTAAACTGCATATCGGCTTAAAGCCATCCGTTGGAACAATAGTACATATTTTAACCGATTGTAAACTCTAATTAACAAGGTCAGCAGCATTGACAGGCATAATTAAAATCCAATTTAATGGCCAATTATCGTGTCATCAGGCCAAAAGATAGCTCAAGACGAACCTTGCATTTGATTTACACATATTTCCCCCAAGCGTCGCGGCATCGGCTTACTCAATCGCATAAATAAGACGAATTAAAATTAGTTGAGCATCCGCACAAATCGAATTCGACTTATTTGGTGAGTGACTCAGGCCCAAAAACTCGGATTGAGAAAGAGACAGGGGCTGACATAGAAACAGAGACAGAAACAAGGGAGTGAAGCGATCGCTCTACTCTACTAAGCATGAGCAACGACAATCAGATAGAGTTGGGCGCAGATACAAATTGAAAGATACAAAGAGAGCGGTAAAGAGAAATAGATATACACAAGAAAAAATTGATTTAATATTTAATATTATTAATAGATTATTAAGAGGTTTATGGCTCATACGTTTTACAAGCCAATGCAGTGGTTATGGGATTGATCTTCATTTCAGGCTTTTGAAATTTATCGAGTGTCGAATTTATTTAAAATTTTTTAATTTAATAACTTAAAAACTTCTATATTTAATTTTTTTATAAAAATATTCTACAGCTTTTAGCTGAATGATGCATTTTTTCTTAATTTTAAAAGCAAAACCTTTAATTTAAAATTTCCTAAGTCATGTTATGCATTTTTTCTGAGTGTTGCAACACGTTAAGCTGCAGTTGAAACAGTTTTAGTATCTTAGTATCCAATTGTTTAAAATAGTGTGAGTTTCGGCGTATGTGTACCCAAGTGCTGGTATTATGCAACGTCTCTTTGCAAATTTACATCGTTTTCGAAGTGTCTTGCCTATTTTTGTGGAGTACATCGGGGGACACTCCGCTCACTTTAGTTAATTCATAGTTATTTGTTAACATAAAAAATATCTAGTAAACTTAATGGATTTTAACTGAAATGCTTAATTTGTTTTTATAACAAAACTGTATAAATTTGGGTCAAAAGCTATAGAAATTAAGAAATTAAATCATATTTAGATTGTATTGTATATTTTTGGTAACAATTTTAATTGCAGTAAATGCTTTAAATTAACCATAAATAAAAGTAGGGTATATATTCTCTTACAAACCCCAAGTTGGTAAGTGGAATTCCCCCATCAAGGCAGTGCTGTCTTTTTCGCTGGCACCTTACGCTGCCTTTGCAATTAGCGCACTCTCGCCGCTTTCCGCCATTGTTTGCGTAAATGTTTCACCCACAAAACTCTTTTTCCTCGTACTGGTATGTGTGTGGATGGGGTCCCAGGAAACCATTTAGCATTGCAGCCTGAGAACTAAGTCGCCTGTCACTCCCCAGGTCGCCTTGTTGCACTCCAATTTGGTTTTGGCCCGGTAAAAGGTGGCAGTGTTGCAGCAGAGCAAGGCGGTTGTTGGTATCATGTAAGCTCAACACTTTGAATTATGGACAGATTGCCACATGTGTTTCTTTAACTGCAAGTGGAGTCTTTCTCTGTGGTAAACTTTTCTTGGTTTTTGTTGTTCAGTTAAGGAGGCTACAGAGTGTTGGACATACCAAAAAAAACAAAATGAAACCATGTAATTGACTGCATAAAAACAGCGATTATATGGCCTGGGAAAACTGAAAAAGTATTGCTGCAATTTCTGTTAGGGCCAAGATAAATAAGGGTAACTATCTCTAGAGTTGGCAGATATAAAAACCCTGACAGTTGGCCCAATAAATTCCTCAAGTTCCGACAAATTAATCAATATCGACTGGAATGTTAACCCCAAACCAGACAACTTTGCCATGGCTACCGAAAAAAAAATTGTTTATTTACTTGTATTTATGACGAGCAAAACATAAACAAAGTCAAAGACACCACCAGAGCAGAGCAATAAAACATGTCTTCCCCGTACATAATTGGGCCATAAATTTAAAGATTTTCTTTCGGCGCGAAACAGCCGAGGAATTATATGGAAATAATCTTTTAGCAAGTGGCGCGACCATAGTTCTTGGGCTGAGCTCACATCATCAAGCGGCAGTAGCCGGGGAGTCGTAATCTTAAATCTCCTCCAACTAGTTACCCTCGAAGAGGCACGGCACTCATCATTGGCCATATACTAACTTTAGTTATCCAATGATTCTGTTTTGAAGACTTTAAGCCACTGCGAGTGGCCCTGAGATGACCGCTTGGCTGGTCTTGTCTTAATGGTCTTTCGCGGTCCCAATTTTCAACGTCTCTGTCTCTGTGTCATAGTTTTATTTTCGTATTCTGGTTAAGCGCGCCATTGCAAGATTAATGACATTTTCCCAAACAAAAAACATCTGTCATACAACTAGGAAGTCAAGTCAAGAATTATATCTTTATATATATTTATAAACTTTTCATTTATGGAATTTACGAACTCTCCTCTTCCATTTGTTGAGGTGGGAAAGTGAAATTTAGCCGAGAGTTCACAAGTGCTAATTCCAGCTTATTGACAGGGGAGCGTCTTTAACATATTATATTAACATCTGAATCGGAAGTTGGAAGTTGGAAGTATATGCATAAGAGACGCTGAAAAGAAATCGACGAAAAAGGTGTGTGTATTTCGAGAGAGAGGAAATAAAGGTGTAATAGGAAGCACACGCCACATAATTATTTAATTCAAGAGCATTTTACTTTAGGCTAATTTTATAGACCACTTTTTGCCTTATTTTTCGTGGCTAAAATTAAATTAAAATCAAAATGAAATCAAAATAAAAATCAATCTGCTTTAAAAAGATTCATCAGGTTTTTAATAAGACTCTCTTCTGGCCATTGAATAATCATCTGTTTTTTTTTGTTTGTATTTTAACAACTGTTTATACAAACTTTGCCTTTGTCTAGCTTGGAGTTCATTTACTTGGCCACAATGATAATTATTTTTATATAGTCAAGTATATTTTTTCCTCTATATATATTTTCTTTAATACTATTTTTTTTCGCAATATTTTCTGGCCGAGCGCGTCATTAGCGGAGGCAGCATAATTAAAAAACTCTTAGCCAGCAAGTTGAGGTTACCTGCGGGGGGAGACAAAAGAATTGTGGTCGAAACAAAACAAAAACAAGAGACCTCAAATTGTGTAAACAATGCAAAGAACAGCAACTGAAAAACACAAGTCGTATATTATTTTGAAATATTTAATGAGTTGTTGCTGAGGAATTAGAATGGCCGAATGGAAATACGAAAACTTTTATGTATTTTATGTGCTGAGTGACGGCAGCAGGGCTTTAGGCTATAAAAATACATAAATTAGGCTTAATTATGTATTAAAATTATAATTGTTTTAAACATTAATGGTTAATTATTATTCTATAATAAGAAAAATATTAATTTCTATATGTTAGGTGCTAAAGACGGAAGACTTGGGCTAAAAGAATATTAAAGATAGATATAATATTTCTTAGAAAGTTATTGGTACTTTTTAAATATTAAATATTTAAGTAATAATTTTTTGCCAAGCTTCACTGTATTTTTAATAATTTTTAAATTATATTTTTCGCCTACTTCTTTCACAGACTTTTGACTTTCCAGATACCAGACTCTATAAGCTCTTTATGGCCAAACGGTGACTAATTGTTAAGCCCACCTCTTTGGTCTGACTACGACTCCGGCAGGTGACTCTTCTGGGCTTCTTCTCTTTCTTTCTATTAAGTTCCATTGACTCTACAAGAGTTTTGACAAAATACCCACGCTTTTTGGCCATGCCCACTGAAAGAAATTGTGGCTCAAAACGTAAACCTTTCCCCGTTTTTTGTGTTCACATTTTTCTCCATTTGATCGTCTCAGGTGTGTGCACATGCGCAGTGGGCGTTACAGTTTGCCGTAAGTAACATATTTATGGCCTAATAATTTTTGGCCTGCAATCAGATCTAGAAGTGAGTTAATTTCGGTGCACTCTGCCGAGTGCTTACCTCATTCCGCCCACAGAACTTGTGTCATTCTGCCAGAAAGCTATCAAAATATGGCTCTTATCGCTGGCCCAGCGGCGATAAGTTCTCCACTTCATTTTGGCCATGTTTCGCATGTGCCGGCGATAAGATAATGGCCAAAAAACGGTTTCCATGAATCACCGCGCAGAGTTGGGATGGGAATTTTTTGTATATCTTTATTAAGTATTTTGTAAACAACGTCTCCCACACCCACACTTTCCAACTCGCCAAGAGCTGCTAATTAATCATAATTACCACTTCCGACTCTAGTTGTCGTCGTTGTCACAATTTAAAGAGCCGCCATCAAAAATTGCCACACTTTAAGTTTTTGCCATGTCTTCGTCTTGCCAATCACCTGAGGCCATAGACAGAGCCAAAGCCAGCCCCTCATCCCGAAATTGGTTTAATTAACTTCGCTCTCGAAACCGTTTTCGTCTCGAAGATAAAAATATAAATTCGCTTGCCCAATTCTTCGGCGTTTTCACAATTTCCTTAACAATGGTATGACGGGGATGTCTGGCACGAAAATATTGTCAATGCCAAACACTTGAAATTACAAACAGTGAATGTCGATTTCATTGCATTTTATTTGTAATTCGAGGGCTTTTCTTTGCCATGAAATTACACAAAAAAGTACACAAAAATATAGAGCAGAAAATGTATAGCAAAATAATGCCGGCTTATTGAAACCTGAAGTGGGTTTTAAAAGGGGTTGGGCCAATATAAACCTTTTTTTGCGAGGGCATTTCATTTATTTACTTGAACTTGAAGCTTTTTAAATTGGGTTTTTTAGATAAGCGTTCGGATAAACTATTATACATAAATTTTAATTCTTGATTTTTGAAAGTAAAAATGTAAAATTATTCAGGGGTTTATAAAGAGACTCTTATTTGTTTTCAAGAATTTAATAAGGGGTTTATTGTTAGATATAAATACTATACTCTATATCCTAAAACTAATTTTATTTCATGTAAGATACATTTCTAAACTATATTTAACCTATTTTCCTATAATTGCAAACATATTTCTTCTGTTGATATTTTTTGTAAATTATATTGATTTCCTCTGAATTAATTAGCAATTGTGTGTAGCAATAATAATCTGTCAAATAAATCCGCCAATTGTTGTCATCCCCTTTGCCACGCCACTCACCATGACCAAGTTGTGGCAGCAGTGGTCTTGCATGGCTTGCGGCTTTTGGCCCACACTGACTGGGCTTACACTCTCGCAGAGCCAAGGGCAACCGAAATTGCATTGCCTGAAGCCGACGCCGCCGAACAAACCGAACCGAACAATGGCAGAGATTCAGCCTTTTGCCTGATTGTGGCATTATTTTTTATTATTATACTTATTAAGCCCTGAAAGTTGGACGGGCCGCCGAAGAGGAGTCAGTCAGTCAACTGTGGCGGAGCCCCAAGTGAGTAGTGCCACGCCCCCCGCTGACTGCGACATGACCTTAGGCGCATAAACAAACTTTTGGCCCATAGCACCGACTGTTTTCGGACTTGGTCTATATAATCTTTTTTTATGGCTTCAAAGTTGAGAATCAGTTCATTTCGCGACGCTTGTAGAGTGGTGTGTGTGTGTGTCAGTTTTTTGGCCATAAAATGGGGGGAGGAGGTCAATGCTGCACTCATTCCCTTGGTGCATTGTCAATGGTTTTGTATTGTGTGGAGTTCCGGGTGACAAAAACACAACACGATTGCAGTTAGATTTAATTAAATGTAGGGGGTTTTCACTAGAAGAAAAATATTTTGAAACCAGACTCAAGAGTTTGTAGAACTGAAAACTTTAATATAATTATTAACTTATATAAATATATATTTAGTGATCTTTATTATTCAACGATTTTTCTCAATTATTGATTATTAAACAATAATTTATGTATGCAATTATTTAAAAAATTTCTAAAATTTTAAATTCTAGGGTTGTAGCCGCAACATAAGATCTATCTGTGCCCGAAATTATAGTAATATCACTAAAAACATAAACAAAATAAATGGTTATGAGAATTGAGAGGTTAATAATTCCATCAAGTTCAACCTTATCTTTATCTTGATTAAAAAACTGACAAAATTACACCAATTCATATGTATAGCTTTGATAAAATGATAAATCAAATATTAATATCTCCTACAAAGTAAACTCATATGCTTTTTATTATCACTATTCACATTTACAAACTGAAAATAATCAAAAGTGAAAACTCCTATCTTATAAGGTGATAAGATATTGCTATATTTGCACACATTGAACAAGCTTAATCAGATTTTAGTTTAAATATTCATAATGAAATTTCACATTTTACCAATAAAAGCAAGCCATATTAAAAGCAAGCCATAATTATTTATATTTATTTATATTTATTTAAATATCAAACAAAATCGTATATTTTATTTAGAGATTTATATAACCTTAGAAACAACATATTTATTTAATTTTCCATGAATTATTCTTTAAAATAGAAGAGCTTCAGCTCGATAGTGTTCAGTCCTTTCTAAGATTTAAATTAAATTTATTTATGACATTCTATAATTTTACGATACTTTTCTAAATTTCTCAGTGCATCTCTTGGCCACTTTCCAAGCCCTGTGGGCTGTTGACAATTGAATTGTTTCTCTGGCCAGCAGACCAGAGCAAAATTGATTTATTGTCCAACAACTGTGCTCTGTGCAATCCAACAGCTGTGTGGGCAAATCTTCAGCACTAATTGCTGCTGCTACATTTCACACTCGCTTCTTGGCCAACCGAGGAGCTGCAACAATTTAAACTCGCAGAGTGTAGACTTTTCACAAGACTTCCCCCTTTGTTATCAGCGATGATCATTAATCGGTTTCCATTTAAATGAGCTGAAATTAGTCAAAACGCTTGCGACTAAGCGTGCAATTTGCATAATTTGTGAGCCACATTTCGCTTTGCATGCCAATAAAGTGCATTATGGCATTAGCAATTATGTGAGAGTGGTGCTAATTAAAATTGTAATTGTTGGAAATGTGTCTTGGGAAAACGGAAAGTTGCAACTTTTCCTGCCAGTGGCCACCGGGCAGGCCCCACTTTCCACCACCCCCATAGAGGTATTTTGTGCAACGAAGTGCGGTTGATTTATCTATGAACTTCGGCTAAATACGCATAGCCAAGAAAAATGTTTGAGAGAAAAATGCCAGAAAAATGCAATCCAAGGCAAGGCAAAGCATGTGGAAAATGCATTTGGAAATGCTGTCTGGTCTGGGCAATTGACTCACCCGCCTAAAACGATCCGGATTGAGTTAAGCCACGCTGAGCTCAGCTCACCCGGGTCTTAGTCATGGCTCTGAGCAAATCTTTAGCAATTCAAAATGCTTAGCCAGCCGAAGGTATATTAATGCACTGCACAACCAGCTTCAATGTTTCTTAATATTTTCTTAATTTTCCTATTGAATAAATGAATAACTAATTGGTTAAAATTTATGCATAAAATAAAAAGGCATTAAGATTTGAAAGATTCTACTGAGGATTAAAGTCAGGAAATGTTTAAATGCTCAGTTATTTTATTTCTTATAAAATGTATTATTTATAAAATTTATAGTATTTTTCTATGTGCAAACCTTTGTTTCCTAAGGTAATTCCCATTCATTTGACATTCGAAACTGCTGCTGCTTGCCTGTTGCATCCATCCGCAAGAAGTCAGCCTTGTCAACTCATCGCTCTTGCCAATGAGCATTCAAGCGAGTCACTCAGCTCCAACCCCAACCCCTTATGGCACGATTCTAGCCGGGCCAACGTGACTGGCCCGGCAATTTAGTTAATTATTTTACGGCAATTATCGAATGCATTCTGCAGCTATGGCGGCATGCCGCTTTCAACACTCCCCAAACCCATCAGCGGAGCTATTGAAGATGATGGCTTCTATATTTTACTCACTTGAAGAGAGGACAAAAAACATGCTTCTGCAATACAAAAAAATTAGCACCTTACAATGGTTTTTTTAGGTGTTTTAAAAGTTTAACATTTGGGTTATTGATGAAGAATAATGATCACTTTGGGGGAACTATCCTTAAAAGCATTTGAACAGACTTTCAGTTTCGAAAAGTAAGAAAATTACCAATTTTTTTAAGTGACTAGACTGGCAAATAATAGTTGCAGGCTGCAACGTCTTAGTCCAATTAAAAGCTATCCACTTGTAGTTACTCCCCATCAACCCATCCAATTATCCACTAAATCCCACAATCCCTATTTACTTAACCCAAGCTTAAGTGTCAAATTAATCGGAACCCTCGCTCCCACTCGAGTTGAGCGTGAATAGGTTTTCCCTTATTTACCTGTCTCACTTTTGGCCGGCAGTAGAGAGGTATTTGCATAAGCTCACTTTGGGCTGATGGTACTTGGCCCATTGATGAGTCACCTGTGCGCACCTGTCGCTGCCTAGTGTATATTCCTAGTATTATTATTATTATTATTTTTTTTTTTTTGAATTATTTCTGTCGGCAGTCGTTGTCGCTAAGCGTGTCAATTGCTTCGACATTTCCTGTGCAAAATTTCGCTGCACAAAAATATTTATAATTTTCATACCAGAGGAGCGAGCGTTTGGTTCGAAAGTGGGTCGAGTTACGTCGCTATTTGAATAAGACAAATAAGCCATGGAAACATTGTGGCAACATATAACATGCAACATGAGCTGGCAACATGTTGCCAGTGCCGGCTGCTGGGGCGTGTTCGCTTACAGCGATCCATGGCAGCGACTATATCCCATTTCGGGCGCTGGCAATGGCGATCATGCAATGCAATTAGTTGTGGATGGAAAAGAGATCCGAAATATAAATATACGTAATAAAATTAACGCAAAAACAAAACTGGCTTGTCCATCATGAAATTTGAGGCTGCATTTGTTTTATTTTTTGTGTGCTTTTTTTGTTTGTTTCTCTTTTATTGTTGCCTCTTTAGTTTTCCTACAATTAAAGTCTGCCACATGATTTTGCTTTTGAATATGTGAACTCATTTTTTGCGGCTGCGCGGCGACGACTGCTGTAGCGATGGGTTATACAGGGAAAAAACTCGGTTTACCTTAAGGGAAATCTAAAGAAAATTTTAAATTAACTTTTCGAAATTTGTAGTTTCTTTAAAAAATGTGTGTTTAATTTGGTTTAAACATAAATAAATCGGAAATTTGATGTTGAATATATTAACGTGAATAATAAATTTATTAAAATGCCTTACTCTTTATGAAATTATCCTTAGAAGTCCATTTATTATAAACATATTTATGGAAATTTTCATCAACAGTTTTTTTAAATCATAAACTTTACAAATGGGATTCTTGTAAACTATTATTAAGATTAAGCAGATTATTTTAAGCCAACTTTTAGCTCAATTTGTAGTTTTTGGGGGAAATTCCTAATAAACAAGTTCTTTAAACTATATCTTACCAAAATCCAAAATACGTCAAATTCCAAGCATTTTTAATTGTTACATATATATTTAAAAGTATATTTATACCATAAAATATATAAATAACAAACCTAAAGGCTCCCTATTTTTCCCCCTGTGTACCTGTTGATGGCAACTTCCGCTGTTGGTTTTGCTTTTGCTATTGCGGCTGCTGCTGCTGCTGCTGCTTGATGGTGGTGCTTCTGCTGCTGGTGGCAGCTGTAAGTAGTGGAGCTGCTGCCATCATCAACACATTTCATTGAGCGTGAAATGGAAACAGAGAAAGTACACAACAATATGTACAATAATTTTTTATTTCTGCCTGGCTTTATCTCTGGCTGCGCGTAGTCTCCTCCGCGTTTGAGTCCACCAATTGTGCTTTATTATTATTAAAGTTGTACCCATTGTTGCAGTTTTCCTTGGGCTAGGTTTGGTTTTGGCTCGGGCTTGGTGCAGCGGCTGTGGCAGCGTCAACTATTTTGCGGTTTTTTCGGCATCGTTGGCATCGTCTTTTGCATTTTATGCAAATTGCTCGTAATTTTATTTAAGCTTTTCATTTACAGTTTTGTCGCTCCAATTTATTAGTTTGTTGTTGCTTTTTTCCTCGGTTTCCCAGTTGTTTCGCTGATAGGCCAAAACAATCGCGTTGACTACTCGGATTTATTGCCAACTCGTGATTTCTCCAACTCGATACGTGGTCGCATTAGCTTTTCCGCATCGCTATCGCAGTAAAAAAGCAGAAAAAAGAAGCTGACTGCATTGGTTACAAGGCTTGACTTTGGATTCTATTTTCTTGACGTTTTTTGCGGGCCTTTTCGCCAGCAGTGCTAGCCAGTGTTTGCCAATTGAAGGTCCACTTATCGATTAAACTTTGCATGCAATTTTCAATGTCTCCGCAAGCCTTGATCCAAAAAGGTCGGGTTATAAAAAAAATACGCAAATAGCCCCCAGCAAGCGCCGCTTAGTCATATCTACTTACCTCATGCCTTAAACCTGGCCAAGACTGACACACACGCCTGTCAATTATGCAAATTATTCGCTGCCGTTTCTCGCGCCAATAATTCAAAATTGACAGTCGAAAGCCGGGCTTAGATCACTGTGGCTCGAAGCCCTAACGATCTTAAAATAACTATCAATCTTAAGTGTTCAATTAGGGAAAATAAACATGGAAATATTGGGATATAAGCAACAATCACTTCTCAGATTTGATAAGTAATATTTGTTAGCAATTTGTCAATATTTTAAAATGTTATTAAATATTACTGGAAGAAGTATTAACTTATAAAATAAATAAATTTAACAAGGAAATGTCCTTAGAAACAATTTCTTAAATGAATATACATACAACTATAGAAACTACTCTACGATGTTTAGTTTGTATTACAAGTGAACGTAAAGACCCATACTTAACAAGTCAATAATGACTTATTAACCGCCAAATATAAGTATTACAAAAATAACTAACCACATCAATTAAAACCCACAAAAAAATATACAATATTGTATTATACACTTGTTAAAACAAATTAAATAATCTTTTAAAACCCATTTTAAAATCAAAATTTCCAACAATTGGCTGAAAACTCCCGGCAAACACTTTCTGACTGATGCGCTTTTAATTATTTTTTATTTTTTAATTTTTTTTGTGTTTTTGCCAGCCATTTGTCTGCAAACCGCATCTCAGCTTTGAGCGAAGAAGTGAAAATTCAATTGCATTTTAATTTGAATAATGGGAATTTGTTTCTTTTGACGGCTGGCTTTGCTTTAGCAGCCGTCGGTGTCAAAAGTCGTTGGCATTGTTTTGGGGGCTTGGGAGAGAGACTTTGGATCTTTTTGGCCGCCTCCAGCACAGTGGGGCAAATCGGTGCAAAAGGCAGACTAAGTGTGAGGTGGAACTAGCAACTCTTTTGTATTTTTTTTTTTGCATTTTTGGCCAGCCAAGCAACATCCAATTGAAAATGCAAATAAGAGTAAACAATTAGTAGTCGAGTGCTGAGAGCTGAGTTAACCTTGCGGTTTGCCTGGGCCTGCACGAGGGCCTCATTGTTGGAAGGCTTTCATTGTCTTGGCAGTCGGATAATTGACAAGACTTCATAGAACAAACAATACCCTAATGCACACACAATAAACTTTCATTTTTTTCAACCTCACTTGCAGAAACTCGAGCAGGAGAAGCATGTACTGCGCCAGAAGCTGGCAATTGCCGAGGACGAGAGCGACCAGCGTGTCCTTGAGCTGCAATCCGATCTCAGCGAGCTTAAGGAGAAGCTGCAGACGCAGGACACAGCCATTCGGCAGGCGGAGAAGGAGAAGACCATTCTCATCGATGAGCTGCAGCACCAGAACACAAGGCTTACGGAACAGATCCAGGAGGCGCATGCCACCGAGCTGAAGCTCAGTGCCCAGATCCAGGAGCTAAAGGACCAGTATCACTACAGAAATAGCAGCCTGCAGGTGGGTTTTGCTTTTATTTCACTGAAAATCTGAATTAATAATTAATAATTCCTTTAATTAAAATCCATTACCCCTCCAGGAACATGTCAACAGCCTGGAGTCCATCAAAACAGAACTCAACCTCACCACGGGCAAGCGGCAGGAACTAGAGCGTCGCCTGCAGCATGCCCAGGAGGAGAAGGAGAGCCTGACCTCGTCGCTGGAGGAGGCCTCCGACCGAATCCACATGCTGGAGCGCCATGCCCGCGAGCAGGAAACTAAATTAGAGGTAAGTTTGCCAGAACATCAGAGTGAAGGAGAGAGTAGAGGCGGAGGAAGCCCAGAATTGGCTTTATCACGTCGCGTCAACGGAATCGTGATTTACCCAACAAATGAAGATTATTTATGGGCCAACGGAGCCAACTGCGCAGTTTCTCGAGTGCCACTGCCAAGTTTATCTCCTCGACAACAACTTTCTTTTTGCTCCGCTTTGCGCCAAGACTAAACTCCATTCTATATATACATATTTATCAACATGGATTCATTAGCGATGATTTGAGGAAATTTATTGAATGAAATCTAATCAATTTCGTATAGCAAAAAATTGGCAAAAAGATTTAAAGATAATTTTAATGAACAAATGCAAACTTGAACTTGAAAAAATACTAATATGTTGTGGGTTTTATTATAATTTATTTTCGAAATAAATTTATGAAGTTATAAAATTAATATTGATAAAAATAAACCAATTTTATTTTCCCATTTTAGACCACCTTACAAGCATTGGAACGCTCCCAGCGCGAAAACAATGTACTCAGTGAACGTTTGGGTGCCGTAAGTTGTCACTTTTATATATTTTATTAATCCCTCATCTACTAACCAATCATAAAGCGCTCTTCTAGGATAACTAACCAAAAATCAGCTTAATTCGTACAGCCATTTAAATGGAAATTTTAACACAAAATATAAACAATATCAACCCGTTTTTCCCCTTTACATCAGTCTGTACTGTATTTGAAGCTTGAATATACTCATATATATTTATAATCGATATCATTTTGGAACCGCCATCCGTAGGATACAAATTCGAGCACGCCGGGCAAGAAGAGTCTGCAGTTCGAAATGGAGTGCGACGAGGATGACGGCAGCTACACGGAAACGGGGAAGCCCAACCATATGTGGGTCGAGGCCAGATCCGTCTACATACAACTTAAGTCCCTGGTGGACTCGCTGAAAGTGAGCCACGACGACGACTCAGGTACCACATTACTAAGAAATCGCTTAGAGCCAACCTTTAACCTATACTCCCCTCTCGACAGGTCTCAACTCTGACATATCGCTGGAGCTGGAGTCTATGGACAATACCATCTCAAGCTCAGAGCGCAACGAGGATGGGCATATGGCCATCGAGTTCCGCCAAGGCATGCTGTCGGCCATGTCTGACGAGCTGACCCGGCTGCTGCTCAACCTGGATGCAGGCAACTTCAAAAAGATGCTGGACCAGACTCGCAATTTGGTGCTCGAGCAAGAGGACGAGATCAAGCGCAGCCACCAACTTATCCAGCAATTGGAAGCCAAGGTCACCGTGACAGACGTGGAGCTGCAGAACGTAAAGGAAGAGCGAGATCAGGCACGTGGCGACCTCGAGGACACCACCGATCGAGACGAGCTGCTGTCCAAGGCGCAGACGGAGCGTGATGCTGCCAACGGCAGGCGCACCAAGGCCGAAGTAGAGCTGGCAAAGACGCGGGTGGAGCTAATGCAGGCCAACAGCCAACTGCTTGAGTCCATTCAGCAGAAGGTCGAGCTGTCGCAGCAGCTAGAGCAGTGGCAGATGGACATGCAGGAGCTTATTGACGAACAGATGCGCTCAAAGCTAATCAACAATCGGCGCGCACTGGCCAGCGAATCCGCCGCCCCGTCGCCACCCAGCAGTGCCGCCGCCAATCTGGCCAAACGCGTGTCTAGCTACAAGCTCTGGAGCTTATTTCAGCGGTAATTGGAGGCCGAACCTCACCGCCCGCTGGAAGGTGTACGCCACCCTCATCTTCTTGATGTAGGGCGCGGTGCGAAGCTATATATTTTTAATATTTATATTTATAAACAAACACAGACACACACAAATCGGAGGAGAGCGAATTGAACTTAATTGTTATTTGTATTCTGAAGCTGAAGCATCATCGCCCTTCTTCATCTTCTGTTCGTAGTGAAATCTATCTAATTACGCTTTATTAATTTTAAATACTTACCGCATATTCGATATGATTATTGTACCTACTTGTAATTAATGTAATCATAAACGAACTCGTACTCGTACCTATGTTTAAGCAGCGTCTCTCTTTATATTATATATTAGTGACCGCATATGGACCTCACAAGTAATGTCCCAAAAAATCTATACACTTTGAGTAAGGATTACTTGTTTGGTCCGTTTTGGGCCTTAATTTGTTAACTGATAAAAAAAGAAAAACAAAAAATTGAAACATATCGCGCCTTTATTTTTGAGGGGACAGCTTGAAAAGCCTCCTCCTTTTCTCATAAGAAACTGTTTGCGATTCATCAAAAATCATAAATCAAAATGGAAAATCAAAATCTGTACGTAAGCGAAATAAAAATAATGTGTAAGAGCAAGGCATTTATGTTAATAGCATTAAAGAATTATTCATTATGCTGGCAATAGGAGGAAGCGCAGGAATTGTTACATAAAAAAACACAAAAAACTGTGCAACAGACACAAAAACTTGCCTTAATTGAACGGACAATGAAATTTTAAATTGTTTAAATAAAACATAACTTACCAATAAACCTACAAATATATTGCACTTCTGCTGTTTTATTCATTTTAGTTATAAAAACACAAATCAAGTTTTTATATAAATCTTTATATTTATCAAATATTTTAAGTACTTAACTTTTACGTATAACAAAACAACATGCTTTTGAAGCGATCCTTAGCACATAGGTGCTAATGATCAAAAGAATCATGTTCTTCATAAAAATTAACAACTATTTCTTGAGATTATGCAGCCGCAGGTGCTTCGTGTAACTCTTTTGGGAGAAGAAGCCTTCCGGGCATTCTGAACATGGATAGGGTCTAATTTTATGACTGCCAATGTGTTTGTCCATAGTCTTCTTCAGGGCATATTTAACGTCGCAATACGGACACTTGTACAGCTGATTCGGCTCGTCTTGTCTTTGGTGCTTCTTCTCGTGTGCTCGTAAGCTCTGCACTTTGTCGAAGCCCTTGTGGCATCTGGAGCAGTTGTAGGCGCGATCCTGGTTCTCCGCGTGCCACAGCATGTGCTTTGCGAGCGACTGGTTTGCGCAGAATCGCTTGCCGCACTTTTCGCACTTGTAGGGCTTCTCGCCGGTGTGGACGCGAAGGTGGTTCTTCAGGTGATGATTATGCGAGAAGCCGCGGCCGCACTCCTCACACTGGAACGGCTTCACACCCGAATGGGTGCGCTGATGCTTCTTCATGTTGGACTTCTCAAAGAAGGACTTGTCGCAGTCCGGACACTTGAACTGCCGATCCTTGTTGTGGACGCGTAGGTGGGTGACGAGGTGGTGGTTCTGGACGAACCCCTGATCGCACAGGTGGCACTTAAACGGACGCTCACCCGTGTGCAGGCGCTGGTGCAGCTTCAGGCCCGAGGTCTTGGTGAAGGTCTGCGGGCAGTCGGGACACTGGAAAGGTCGGTCGCCCGAATGCCACCGCTGATGGGCCCTTAGACTGGAGATGCTGTAGAAGGACTTTTCGCAATCCAAGCACTTGTGCGCCTTCGTCTCGTCGTGGGTCATCATGTGCATTCTGAGCGTCGGACCGTGGGTGTATGCCTTCGGGCAAATAGTACATTTAAAGGGTCGCTCTCCCGTATGCCTTCGCGTGTGGATTGTGAGCTGCGCCTTTGTCCTAAAGCCGCGGCCACAGGTGTCACACAAATGCGGTCGCTGCGGATCCTCATTCTCCTTGTGGCGCGCGATGTGTCTGGTCAACAACCTATGCGACTTGCAGGTCAAACCGCACTCGGTGCACAGAAGCGATAGATTCTTCTCGACAGCCCGTGGCTTGGTCTCAGAACTGCGAGGAATCCTGGGCTCCTCATCGTCTTCCGACCAGCCATCACTCCAATCATCTCCCTCATCGTCATCTTCTTCGTCGTCCTCATTATAATCCTCTTCGTTGTCTTCCTCGGCTTCGTGTTCATCCTCACCGTCGATTGAAGACCCGTCGGACAGAAACTCTTTTTCAATCTTAATTTCACCATTCATGTCCACTGCATTAATATAAAGATTAATACATTTTTAGCGTTAACAAATCTTATACATACATTCGAGAACTGCTTCCGAGGGTTCGGATTCGATATCAGCTTTTACAACCAGACCATCATCGTCCGCTTCGCTTTTCGGCAGCTCTGTGGTGTCCAGCGGGTCCTCACAGCCGACCATCTCGAAGGCAATGAGCGTTTCCTTCTCAGCACTCCTGCCTCGCCTCTTATCCAGAATCACATCGTCGGCGGTTGCCGCCTTGAGGAGATTGGAAAAGTAATGATAGCTTCTCTCACACTTGTGCTTAAAGTGGAACGCTTGTTGTGCCGCCACCAGGCATGTTGGACAGATTTTCTGGGGTAGGGCATCCCGATTCACGCGGCAGTGCTCGGCCAGAATCGAGTTGAGCATGTCCGAAATCGGCGGATCTGAGATCTCCGTGGAGAAGGGGTCCACCAGAACCGTCGAGTGCCCGGCACATACCCTGCAGTTCTTCTCCATGCTGGAGCCCGCCAATCTTTCCATTTTCTGTGATCTTGATCCCAGCAGCAACAGATGTTTGGAATTTCAAAACATTCAAGAATTTATGGCCACCTTCATGCCAACTTGACAAAGTGAACGTTCTCGACCAGAGTTGTCAGCTGTGCCCGGCTACGCGATAGTTGGAATCGTTAGGTTTTGCATCCCTAAGTCACGGAGTAACTGGAAACTTATAACTAAAATATTTACTATAGATTAAGAAATAATAACAATTATTAATGGTAATATTTTAAAAGCAAAGTCACACCATAGAAAGCTTACAATAAAGAAAACAAATCTTTAGTTTTTTACCTCTTTATACCTATTTAAACGATTTATTATTTAGTTCTACACATCTTTTAAACTTATATTTGTATTTGATATTTATTATCTCTTTAAAGCTTAATTTATTTATAATAAATATAATTGGCGGTATTATCAGTTTATATTCTTTAGAAATTCGTCATTCCCAGTCACAGTCATCGCTTAAAAATAATCGTGTCCCGCGAGGTAGCGCTCATCTCTACCAGCTTTGAGCAAAATTAGTATCTTGTATCGGACAACACACAAACTCGCGAAGGTCTCTTTGTTGTCGTTTCTCGCAATGATTTAGGATTACATATTCAGTGTTTTAAGCTAAGCATAAAGTCTCTCCCATCGCTGGACATGGATATCCTGGACATCGATGAGGCGCTAAAGGATGATTCATATATGTGAGTGATGCACCCTTGTTTTTGTTGCTGCCTGTGTTGTTTTTGTTGGCTCGGCACTGGCAGGCACAGGCATCAATGCTAAAAATACTTATGCACGGTACTTGGAACTCATGCTCCTTGGCAGATTTCTGGCGGACAAGACCCACGATGATGTCTCCAATATATTGCAGCAATGGAAATCGAATAATCAGACGCAGCCGCTGCAACTGCATCCACAGTTGCCGTACAACAACGAGGGTAAGCCTTTCCACACATACCGATGCAGGCAAACACACACAGTTGCAGTAGTGCCTGCAGTTGCGCTTTCTAAAACAAAAAACAAATTTGGGTTAAACTGGCGGCGGCGGCGACGGCTACGTTGACAAAGTTCGCGTTAAACGTGGGCAGGAGACAGTCCGCTGGTACTTACCGTTGCCGTTGTCCGCCAAGTGGTTGTGGCCATAATTGGCCAGCAGCGCCAATGTTATTGTTACGGTAATTAATCAAGCGCTCACACACATACACTCGCCTTTTGGTGGTCGCCAACAGCTGTGCGTGGTTCGGTCACAGAAAACGGGCTATGCAAATATGGCAAGAATCTCGCATAATAAATATGTGAGCATTATATAAATCCGATTTACTTCCTGCCCAGCCAGCGAAAGTCAATCAAGCGATGCGTGAAACACTTTCAATTTGCGTAGCAATTATCGAACTGGAAACCGGAGGATCAAAAATCGATTGGGTGACTTAATGCGTTTCAAATGTAGTCTCGCCGAGCACTCAATTCGATGATTGGGTCACCTGGTAACAGATACCGTAGCCAGATGAGCTTCATATATTCACATTCTGTTTATAATATTCCCAATATCAGGAACACATTTTTATCTTGAAGCAATGACTTTGCCATTACAAATATATCACAGATAAAGTCTTGGAAATGTAATTTCTTTGCCGTATCAGCGATTTGATCAAAGCAATACTAAGATAACTTTTATCTAACAAATATTCTTATAAGTTAAAAGCTCAAATTACATTTATACTTTTAATCAAAGTCTTTGATCACTTGAAGGAATTTTTATATAAGCAACATTGAAAACAATCAAATTCACTGCTAGTATTTTCAATTATATCAGTTTTAATATGATCGTATCTAAGGGCGGAACAAAATTACAATTACAATAAAATCATTTCACATATAAAAAATATTCCTATTTGAGGTCACGAGTCACAAATAAATTTGGACCCTTGAAGCCCCCCAATGCTTTCATTTCTCTCTCTTTTCGTGTTGTAAAATTAATCGCTCACTAAGTTCTGCTGGCACTTGACAGAACTGATTAAACGGTAAATGTAGTTGGCGCTCGACTCTCATTAATAAACCACGAGTTACACGATGCGATTCTTAGAAAATATAAAAAGCAATGATGGGGGCAAACGCCTCAGCACCACCCTTAAGGCGCAGCCACAAGCCCAACCGGCGCTCAATGATCTGCGGAAGAATTTGCAGGAGCGCAGAGAACTCGAGGCCTACGTGCGCCAGCTGATTACCACTTCGGATGTGCGTCCTGTGATGGACACGCTCTCGCGCGCATCGGAGCAGGGCCCGGCCACCGTCACCGGCTGGTATACGGTGACAATATCCAAGTGCGCCGGCCTGCCGGATTCCTCTATTTATGCGGCGCTGAACTGGGTCCTAGTGCCCGTGCAGATGGACATTTTCAACTTCAGGCGCAGCGGACCGGCTGACAACGATGATCGCGCTGAGTTTATGATTGATAGCTCACTAACCGCGAACAGACTTCATCGCCTCAGAGATAAGGTAATGATTATGTTCACATGTCAGCCGTTGGAGTTGCATGTGAAGCCTGGACTTCCAATGATTGACGCTGCAGTTTCCGCCGAATTCGAGATGGCAGTAGGAGCGGCGGTGCGCGGACGGTACAAAGCTGCGACCCGTAACCTGGATTTAACGCGATTCCACGCAGATCCTATCCTTTCTCAGCACTTTTGCCCTCTTCACATTGAAAAGTTCTTAGAGGGAACTTTGAAGTTGGCGGGTCGTGAGCTCCAGCACGAAGTTAAAGGAATCATCTTGAGCAACAATTATCTCTGCTCACTAAAGGCTTTCGATGCTATCTCCGCCGACAGCTTCAGCGCCCTGGAACGCCTTGATATCAGCGCCAATAAGATCAACGATTTGGGTGAGCTAAAGTATCTCAGCAAGCTGCCAATCAAGACACTACTGCTGAGCGGCAACGAGGTAGCCAAGCTAGAATCGGATGACATTCGAGCGAACCTGCCACAGGTGAAGGACATCCATGGCTGCGTGCAGTCGAAGCCCAAACTTCTCTTGCTAGATAATCTGCCAAAATTCCAGCAATTGCAAGGCGGCGGATCCGGTTCTCCTGGTCTAGAGTTCTCCCAACGGTTTGTCAAGTGTTACTACGACAGCTTCGACGATCCCGCCCAGCGCCACCAGCTCGCCAATTTTTACGACACTCAGGCCACCTTCTCGCTCAGCGTTCCGAAGCAGCCTAGCCGTGTGAGCGACTACCGCGTGTACAATCGCAATTTAATGTGTCTCCGGTCTCCATTCGCACGGTACGGAAAGCTGCAGGTGGGCAGCTTGGCTCTGACTCAAGCCTTGGGACGCTTTCCCCGAATGATGACAGGTATACAGAGGGCCAGCGTGGACGTCCTGATCTTCAACAATCGCCTGCGCATCCTAGCGCTGACTGGCTGTTTCAAGGAGCAAATCTCCCAGGACTGGGAGCAGCGTCACTTTCAGCGAACCTTTGTGCTGCACAGGCCCGAGGGCCATGCTGGCTGGCTGATAACCAACGACATGCTGAGCATAATTTATCCGCATGTGAACGAAAAGAGTCCCACTAGCACTGCGCCACAAAATGCCTCTTCAATGCAAGTTATTGATCCTACGGAGCAGGCTGTTCAAGAGCTGAGCTTATCCATGCCCAAGATGGTACTCGTTACCGAAGCGAGTGACCAAGAAATGCCGCCGCTGGTTGTAATACCGCCATTGGTGTCCACCTCTCCTGTAGTCATTAATTTGGACGAAGATTTAGAACGGGAGATCGAAACAGCTTTGTTAGACGATGATTCTCTGGTCATCGATGAGGAAGTGCTCCTCGGAGATGTATAAATTTAGATCCAAACGGTTTTCATTCAGTAATAGAATTAAGCTTTCACTAGGATCATAAGGCATAGATCAATAAGTCGCCAATAAGTCAAGCCCGATTCTCAAGAGGCTAACCCGCTTTATCAACTTTTTTCCCCAAAAGCCTTCAAACACAACTCGAAGACCTTCACCCGTCCCAAGCGTCGCAATCTCGATTTTGTAAGTATAACACCAGAATTTTATTTATTTAAATAATTTATTGTAATCCTCTTGCAGAGCCAAAATGGAGCAGGAATGGACTCTGGGGCAGTTGCCGGCACTCCGCCTGGAATGCTCCAACTGGAAATTGGCGGCCTGGTCACCACAAACATGCACAAATCCTTCCTGCAGGACACTTCTCCGCCGTCTTCCATTTGCTCCTCCATGAACACGGAACGGATGAACAATTCGCTTATCACGTCCGCCGACTTTACGAACCTCAACTTTCTCCAATCCACAATTGGCCTGGAGCAGGAACCGAGTTTGACCACAACGCTGACCAACAACCAGAATGCTGACAACACGGGTATCGGTGGTTACACACTCAGCGACATGATCAGGGATCGCAAGGCGCTGGAATCGCTGACCATGTGTGAGGACGATGGTACATTGATTAAAGACTCTCACATCGGGCAGATCGACGAGATATCGCTGACGCTGAGCAAGACTGCCTCTGGCTGCAGCACCATGGACAACAGCACGGACAGTATGTCCAATCCCCTGGCCGCAGCAGATCGACCAATGCCTTTGGGCCTGCCTCCAGCAGTCTGTCCCGCCCTGCAGCGTACCCTAATCCTGAGCGAGGAGATGATCGGCGACACAACCTGTAATTTGGTAGATAGCCTGACCACCTCTATTCTGCCATCAGATGCGGATCGATCCCTGCCTATTGACGGGAATGCTACCTTCAAGAAGCCCGCCACGAGTACAACGGCAGCAGACGAGACGCAGCTGTTGACGGCGCGGCAGATGAACACCACCTATACCGAAGGATGCAATACGCCGGAGGCGCGTTGTGAAACGCCTGAGAATGTCGATCGCAAGCTGCCCTTGCTTACCATGGAATCAACGCCGCTGACCACCAACTTGCGCTCCCACTTATACTCCAACAACAATAATAATAATAATAACAAGCCTGGTGGCTACACACCGACGATAAAAGGGCATGTGGACATGAATCTGTCACCGATAGTATCAACCACGCCGCAGAGGACAATGCAGGGACACGGACGACAACACAATACTACCTTCGAGCCACCTGCTAGGGCAGGAGCAGAAGTAGCAGCGGCAGCTCCCTTCAACGGCGAGAAGTTCGTGCTGGATACGATGGAACTGCTGGAGCAGATCGAGCAGCCGCTGGATAGCACGTACAGCCTACAGATGTCCGAGCAGCACAAGCAGATGCAGTGTGTCATGGACTTGGCCGAAGCAGAGGTTGAGATGTTGGCCCAGCAGGGCGACGAGGAGCAGTTCGAGCACATGCTCGCGGAACTGGGAAAGGTGAACACGCTGAGCGAGCACCAGCTAAAGATGCAAAAGTCACTGGACACCATCAGGCGGCGCTTTCACCGGGACGATCCGACGGAGGCAGATGAAGGAGAACGGGAACTGGAGGAGCAACACCATCAGTCGCCAGTCGAGAAGGTGGACACACAGCAGCTCAACCAGAGCCATTTAAGCCACAGTAACAACAGCAGCAGCAGCGGAGAACGGCTTCTTAGCCGTCGCAGTCGGCTCTATGACGATGTCAACCTGAGCGCCATGCACGGCAGCAACGGCAGCAATGCGAGCTGCAACTCGGCCTCGTTTATCGTCCAGCGAAGAGAGGCGCCAGCGGCCGAACCTCAGCCCGATCCCGAACCAGCGGAAGAGTCGCGGAAGCCTGAGGCAGCCGCAGAAATAGACCCTTCCACCTACAAGCTGGCGGAGCGAAGGGAGCGTGATCGTGACCGCTTCAAGACCATCAAGATTTCGAAAGAGATGCGCTTGCAGTCAGAGATTATAGTGCCTTGTATAGACGATGAAATGCAGCAACAGCAACCGGAGGCGGAAGAGGAAGAACGTCATCAGCAGCAATTTGAGGAAGAATTTCAGATAGAACAGGAGCCGCAGCGGCAGGGCTCACCGCCTGGTCGCCTGTCGCGTCGCGATCAGAACTCGGTCCTTAGCAACAACAACAACAACAACAACAAGGTAGGGAGCAACTATTTGACCTACAAGAAACCCAAGGAGAAGTCTTTGCTCCAACGAAGGCCGATGATGCAACAGGAACCCCCATTGGAAACAGCTCCCACAGCCGCGCCATCTCTTCCCCAACCACGATCCCTCTCCCGGCCTCGATACATAAGTGGCCTCCAGAAGTTCACCACGGTGAGCAAAGCCACGTCAGCCGGTGCCGGCCTGAACGCCACTCCATCTGCTGCAATTCCCACCACTGTGGCAGCACCACCGGCCAGCGGCAGCAGCGAACTGAAGAGTCCCATGGGCATCAAGTCCAAATCGTTCCACAACCTGTCCTCCACATTGAGCGGGATTGGTGGTGGATCGGCAGCGGGAGCTGGTGCGCTACCAAGGCCCAGTCTGGGAGGTGGCTTGCGACGACCTGGCGCACAGCCCAGCAAGCTAATGAGCGGATTACGGGGACAAATGCCGCCTCAAGAAGTAAGTATATGCTACTTCATTTTAATGTTTCGTTGCTAACTACTTAATCTTTCGCCTTAGGACGACTCTGTTTTCAAAGTGCCCAAGTTGGTTAGTGGTCTGCGTGCTCCTGGTCTGGCTGGTGCTAAGCGTGTGGGAACCAATGGCCTGGCTCGTCCTTCTTCCGGCTATTACAGCCTGAGCGTTAAGGCCGCACCTGAGGCGGAAACTCCAGAGGTGGGTTAAACCAGGTTATGTTGTAAATGTTCTTTGTTGCTAATCATTTCTGTATTATTTATTTCAGAGCCTCTCTTCGGCCTCATCGCGCGGAAGTCTATATGGACACAGCAAGGACAACACCAGTAGATCAACAAGCAACAGTGGCAATGTTCCTCAGCCCTCCTCCTTCGACACCCAGGCGCTCACCTCCAAGCTGACACAGGTAACAACGGGGGCCACCGGCATACCGAAGCCCTCGGGTCTACGTCCGCCCTCGCAGATGAAGCGCAGCGGCCTACCGCGCCCCTCCAGCATCGTTAGGCGCTAAGAGCACTCGCTCCGAACCGAATTTCCATGACCTTTCATGTATCCATCCTTTTTTACTCGTGTGTTTCGCTCTTTTGTGTATGTGTTCCCTCAGCTCCCATTTGCCTAGTGATTTCCGAGACACTAGCATTTATGTTCATTAATTAATATTACGAGAAATTATGCATTTAGTTTAACAAACCGAGAACTTGGCACTCACAGAACCCATAAACCTACATACATAGCTAGATATTATAGAAAACAAATAAACATAAACACGAACTTTGCCTTACGAATCATAAAGAAAAAGATAAGAGGATTGAGAATGAGATTGATAATTCAAGCGAAAAATGATTGATAGCTGTATATTTTTGTAAAAGCAACGCAAAAATTCTACGAACGTTATGAAGCATAAGCCAATCGAATAAATATTAGCAACTGAATAAATATATACAATAAGACCCTGCTCAGTGGCCCCGCAAAGGCCGCAACAAAAAGAAAACCAAACAATTGATAATAACCTATAAGAGTATTGAACGAACTTACATTATCTAATATTCTCGCATATATATATAAATATAAAATACAAAAAACTAAACGATAGCAATATGTAATGTCGTATCAAAAGGTCTGCAACCTGTTTATATTTTGTATATTACCAACTCCAGATTTAAAAATCATTCAAAATTGTGCAAGGTGCAGAAGCAACCAACTATTTCCCTTGCTTCAAATTATAATACAATTACTTTGGCTCCTCTTGAGTGCTATTTAAGTATATAAAGAATATGTTCTTGTGAACCCACTTTCAGTTCTTTGTTATGTTTGAGTTGCCAAAACGAAAAACTTTATAATAAAACTACATACATTATAAACCTGAATATAATCTTCAATTCGATGCCTTTGTCCACCACATATGCATATCCTACGTTAAGATTAGTCCGCATTGTCTAACCTTAGAATGTAGTCCTAGTTTAATCCGAGTACCAAGTGTTGTTTTTTACATTAGGCCTTATAGCAACAAGATTCGTAAAGCCCATGCATTTGGATTGCCATATACAAAGTTGAAGGCGCAAAAATTTAAAAATAGATTCCGCTTTTAGATCAAAAATGGTATGGCTTTATAGTTCTTATTAATATAGGGCCTTTGGTTATATACACCTCACCATACTGACAACTATTCATACAACTAACCCTACCAGGCGGCCACAGAATCAGCTGTGGATTTGAAATTAATGTTATGCTATTGAAAATGTGAAAATATGATATACTTTTCAAGAGTTATGACTATTGAATTCAAATCCAAAGCGATTTCTGTGAGAGCTCTGCATAAACCTAAGTATATTCTTTATATCCTAGCGCTAATAACCCATTAAGCTTTAACCCGCATTAGGTGATGATTTGCTTGAATCGAATTTAGTTAGTTTTTAAGTCTACTAGTATGGATCATTATTTTTGCTAAAGCTTTCTTACGAACCCTTAACGCCAGTTAAGATTGATACCGTTCCAGCAAGTCCAGCAGGTTTTTCTTTTACCAAAAGCCAGACTTTCAAATAAATGCCAACAACATATGGTGGTAATCATTTTTTGTCTTTATTGTTATTATCTATCCGGAGAACTTGCAGAGGCCCCACTTGCAGTTCCTCACAGTATTCGAGGCCGGCCGACACCAGTTGTTCTTCCAGGTGCAATAGACAATCACCGTTGGTGCAACGGTGGCATTGGTTGCGGGTGCGGGTGTAGTTGCGTTTGCAGTGCTGTTGGTTTGTGTTACCACATAGATAACGCGATTTACCTTAAAACCAAATGCAGCCGCCTGGAACAGGACGAGAGCAGCCAGAGCACAGAGCACAAAGTGTTTCATTGCGAGGATTTATCTTATGTGGATCAACTGCAAAGCAGGTAATAACATAAATGTCTTTGGGTTCGTTGGTATTTAAATGATTTCACAGTCGGTTATGTTTCACGAAGTGTGTCAACAACTAAATACATATGAATAAATGTTGGCACAACAGCTGCCGACAAGGTTAAGCCAAATGGCTACGACTTTAGTTCCATTTTCGTTCTTAGTTTACCCCAACATAAAGCCCATTGCCAAGGCCCCACACCCTTGACTTTGACTAGAATGTTTCATATACTAGTAACATATGGCTCAAATATATATCTAGTTATATACTCGGATTATTTGGAACTGTATTTACATATATGGGGAAACTAATCAATAATCAAATTAATTAAAAAGCAAGCAAACTGCCGGAAATATGGCTAGGCGAAAGTATCTAAGAAAATGTTGAGTAACACCCATTGGTGTCGTTAAAAACCCTAAAGTTAAAGATTACGAAATAAAATCTTAAATAAGCAGCTTACAATTTTACATTTTGAATACCATATAAATATATGACTTAAAATTATTTTTGAAAAATATATCCATTATAAGATGACTGACTTGACATACTGCTATACAATTAATGAATTAAGGAAATCTGTACTTCATCTGTACTAATACAATTAATGAATTTAGGAAATCTGTACTACAGGGCGTTTTGCAGAGGCTATAAAAAAGGAAACTACTTCTATTATTTAAAAATGTTGCATTGCTTTTCCTCCATTTTGCAAATGGTTCAAATTTTAGTGTTGCAAAATTCAAATTCAACTTCAACTGCACTTGACAGCACTGCATAGCTAGTAAAAGTTCGTGTTGCTTGCATTTTCCACTGCGTAGTTTTAGCTTGACTCTAAATATTTCTCCTTTTCCGTCATTAAAAGAGTCAGATTAAGTAACGCGATGCGAGTTTTAAGTAATATAAACAGCAATGATGGGGGCAAACGCCTCAGCACCACTCTTAAGGCGCAGCCACAAGCCCAACCGGCGCTCAATGATCTGCGGAAGAATTTGCAGGAGCGCAGAGAACTCGAGGCCTACGTGCGCCAGCTGATTACCACTTCGGATGTGCGTCCTGTGATGGACACGCTCTCGCGCGCATCGGAGCAGGGCCCGGCCACCGTCACCGGCTGGTATACGGTGACCATATCCAAGTGCGCCGGCCTGCCGGATTCCTCTATTTATGCGGCGCTGAACTGGGTCCTAGTGCCCGTGCAGATGGACATTTTCAACTTCAGGCGCAGCGGACCGGCTGACAACGATGACTGCGCTGAGTTTATGATTGATAGCTCACTAACCGCGAACAGACTTAATCGCCTCAGAGATAAGGTAATGATTATGTTCACATGTCAGCCGTTGGAGTTGCATGTGAAGCCTGGACTTCCAATGATTGACGCTGCAGTTTCCGCCGAATTCGAGATGGCAGTAGGAGCGGCGGTGCGCGGACGGTACAAAGCTGCGACCCGTACCCTGGATCTAACGCGATTCCACGCAGATCCTCACCTTTCTCAACACTTTTGCCCTCTTCACATTGTCAAGTTCTTAGAGGGAACTTTGAATTTGGCGGGTCGTGAACTCCAGCATGAAGTTAAAGGAATCATCTTGAGCAACAATTATCTCTGCTCTCTAAAGGCCTTCGATGCTATCTCCGCCGATGGCTTCAGCGCCCTGGAACGCCTTGATATCAGCGCCAATAAGATCAACGATTTGGGTGAGCTAAAGTATCTCAGCAAGCTGCCAATCAAGACGCTACTGCTGAGCGGCAACGAGGTAGCCAAGCTAGAATCGGATGACATTCGAGCGAACCTGCCACAGGTGAAGGACATCCATGGCTGCGTGCAATCGAAGCCCAAAGTTGCCTTGCTGGATAATCTGCCAAAATTCCAGCAATTGCAAGGCGGCGGATCCGGCTCTCCAGGTCTAGAGTTCGCCCAACGGTTTGTCAAGTGTTACTACGACAGCTTCGACGATCCCGCCCAGCGCCACCAGCTCGCCAATTTTTACGACACTCAGGCCACCTTCTCGCTCAGCGTTCCGAAGCAGCCTAGCCGTGTGAGCGACTACCGCGTGTACAATCGCAATTTAATGTGTCTCCGGTCTCCATTCGCACGCTACGGAAAGCTGCAGGTGGGCAGCTTGGCTCTGACTCAAGCCTTGGGACGCTTTCCCCGAATGATGACAGGTATACAGAGAGCCAGCGTGGACGTCCTGATCTTCAACAATCGCCTGCGCATCCTAGCGCTGACTGGCTGTTTCAAGGAGCAAATCTTCCAGGATTGGGAGCAGCGACACTTTCAGCGAACCTTTGTGCTGCACAGGCCAGAGGGCCATGCTGGCTGGCTGATAACCAACGACATGCTGAGCATAATTTATCCGCATGTGAACGAAAAGAGTCCCATTAGCACTGCGCCACAAAAGGTTGCCATGAAACCGGACATTATTGAAGCAAGCTTAATCATTGAAATCTCTGATAGCGACGAGGAGTCTACTCCTGCTCCTAATGCCTCTACAAGGCAAGTTATTGATCCTATGGAGCAGGCTGTTCAAGAGCTGAGCTTGTCCATGCCCAAGATGGCACTCGTTACCGAAGCGAGTGACCAGGAAATGCCACCACTGATAGAATTGCCTCCGATGGTGGTAAAACCGACATTAGTGCCCAGTGCTCCTTTACCTATCGATGATGATGAATTTTTTGATTTGGATGTCGACTCGCCTTTGTTGACCGATGATGCTCTGGTCATCGATGAAGATGTGCTCCTCGGAGATATATAAATGAGGTTTCCAAAGATTTCTAAATCATGCAGATATGAGATTACTCCTAGAAACCTTGGGTTTCTGTGCCATTATCAACTTATGTTAACCAAAAGACTATAAGCTCAACGCAAAAAAAATCTCTCGGAAATCGTAAGTAGAAGTCTGTGACTATATAATTCTAAATTTAATTCGATTTTAATACTTATGCAGAGCCAAAAGGAAATTGTACAAGGAACCCTAAGCTGCTGCTTACTTTTTTGAAATGCTTCAGTGGGCCTGGTCACCACAAACATTCATTAATCTTTCCTTCAACGATTCGGGGTGATTGGAAATCTGTTATGAATTAATACTATTAATTTTGTACCTTCATATTGTTAAACAAATAACCACAACATTGGAAATCTGTATCTATTATGAATTAATACTATTATGTTTTTACTTTCATATTGTTAAACAAATAAACTTGATAATAAAAACAAAGACAATCGATGAAGAAGAATTATGAATAATAATTAAATTCATTTTATAATAAAGAGATTATATAGCCTGGTGACGCTTTCCGATCCCAAAATGCAGCAAATGCAGTCGTCTAGGCGACCAATTGGTGAGCAACGCGCTGTTATGCTAATGTTGGCAGAACAGCAACATCATCATCATCATCGATGATCGAACGTTTTTGGCAAGGGATCCGATTGTCGCAACACTCGGCCAGCCAGTTGTCTGGTGGATGTCGTGGCGCGTGCATCATCCAATCTTGCAGAGAGCGAATACCAACAGAAGAGTTCCGAGAGTCCCCAGCAAGAAGGATCGCACTGGTTTTCATTGTGACAACGTGAAGACAAACGGAAGACGCTGTGGAGCTGCAAAGAGAGAAGGCGCTCGAATTCTTCCGAGTCCTGACCTTCGTGCTGCTATTCCTGATCATCTCCCTGTATCTGTATCGCTTCGCCTTTTAGGAGTCGCGTGAAGCTAACTTGGCTTAGCTTTGGAACTGGGTGAGAGGATCCTCGAATTGTGTAACCAGACTGCCATCTAGCAGGGGGGAACTGTGATTTTAATTTCATTTTCTTTTTATTTTCGATCTCGATTTGTCGTCTATTCTGCTCGTCGTTCTCTATTTCTCTCGGGGACGGGGACCTTGACGTGGTTGGCGCGTTGAGGGTCTAATTAAAGCCGCAGCGAGGATGCCCAAATTACCAGCGGTTGGCATTGACCTTGGTACCACGTACTCGTGTGTCGGCGTCTTTCAGCATGGCAAGGTGGAGATCATCGCCAACGATCAGGGCAACCGCACCACGCCCAGCTATGTGGCGTTCACGGAGTCGGAGCGTCTCATAGGCGATGCGGCCAAGAATCAGGTGGCCATGAATCCAAACAATACGATCTTCGGTGAGTCGTTGTCCCTGTCCCAGTCCCTCATGGTCCCCCATCCATGCAGTGATCCGATTTAATTACTGGCAAACATTTTCATGAATGAACTGTGGCCGCACATTTTGTTTATTACTCGCACATCTCGCATTCTGGTTATTTTAAGAAAATTCTCACTCGCTGGCGCCAAAATGTGCAGTCTCCTCCTCCACCTCATAGATCCAATTTTCCGCCAGTGCAAGAGAGAGATGGTATCCTCCCACACCCGACCCCCTACAGTGCCCGATCCCACCCCATTTGGCCTAGTGACACGTCCACTTGTTGTGTCAGTTCTTTTGCCTCCCGGGGTGAGGTTGATGAGGCAGCATCTCCTCCTCCTCCTCTTCCTCCTTCTGCTTGGCCACAAAGCTTTCTTGGCTGTCGCGTTTATTGGCATCATTTGTGTTGGCCAAATAAATGAAAATAAGTCTCAGCGCAAAAGTTGTTTTTAGTGACAAGTGTTTGGTTTTGCATAAATACTTTTCACGTTGGCTGCGTGGAGGAATGTCGCAGGTTTTTCGCGACAATATCTTTGGTTTCGGAAAAACAAAGCTAATAATGAAAGGCAGCGAAGAAGATTTAGTAATAAATATAACTAAGTACCTTGGCAGAAGATAAACAAACTTAGAGTATGAGGTAAATTATATTTTTATGAAATAGTTCATAGGCAGGGTTTTCTTATATTTCTTTTTAATTATTTATTATTAATTATATTTCAAAACAAATAAAAATAGAGATATAGTAAGTTACCATATTAAGTGGCAAAGTCTTTTCTAACTTATATATTTTCCTCTTTTCAATAAACATTTCGTGATACTTCAAAGAGAGTTGTTATTTTTTATGCTGTCCTGTTAAACTTTATTTTAGAGTTTTATGTTTTATTAAAAATATACAAAATACCATTAGAAATTTAATTTGATATATTAAGTAACCTCTTCTCTCATCTTTTCTGTAAAAAAAATTCTCTGACATTCCCTTGTCCATCGTCCGAAAGATTTGCTAAGCAGATCTAATGTGAGTCTTCTTTCTTTCTATTTTTCTACTTTCATTTCAGGGTCAGGGTCCGTTTAGAAGTCCGGCTAGATTAGCCTAGACTGTGACCTAGACCTGCACCCAGACACACAAACAAGCTAAACACAAGCCCAAATACCAATTACCAATTACCAGACCACCCTATATGTTAGCCAATAAAGTGAATCTGTTGTCCAAGTGCGCCCCAAGGTGGTTTCTTTTTGTTGGATTCTGATCGAGTGACTTCTGACTTGCAGATGCCAAGCGGCTGATTGGCCGCCGCTTTGATGACGCCACCGTGCAGGCGGACATGAAGCACTGGCCCTTCGAGGTGATCTCCGAGAACGGCAAGCCGAGGATCCGTGTGGAGTACAAGGGCGAACGGAAGAGCTTCTATCCGGAGGAGGTGTCCTCGATGGTGCTGACCAAGATGCGCGAGACTGCTGAGGCGTATCTGGGTGGCACTGTGACGGATGCGGTAGTCACTGTGCCCGCCTACTTCAATGACTCGCAGCGCCAGGCCACCAAGGATGCCGGCGCCATTGCCGGCCTGAACGTGCTCCGGATCATCAACGAGCCGACGGCGGCGGCCATTGCCTATGGCTTGGACAAGCAGGGCACGAGCGAGAGGAATGTCCTGATCTTCGATCTGGGCGGCGGCACCTTCGACGTGTCCGTGCTGACCATCGAGGATGGGATATTTGAGGTGAAGGCCACTGCCGGGGATACGCATCTCGGTGGCGAGGACTTTGACAACCGGCTAGTGAATCACTTTGTGCAGGAGTTCCAGCGCAAGCACAAGCGCGATCTTGCCCAGAATAAGCGAGCTGTAAGGCGTCTGCGCACCGCCTGCGAGCGGGCTAAGCGGACACTGTCCTCCTCCACACAGGCCAGCATCGAAATCGACTCCCTGTTCGAGGGCATTGACTTCTACACCGCGGTGACGCGGGCCCGCTTCGAGGAGCTTAACGGTGACCTGTTCCGAGGCACCATGGAGCCGGTGGCCAAGGCGCTGCGTGACGCCAAGATGGACAAGGGCCAGATCCATGATATTGTCCTGGTTGGCGGCTCCACAAGGATCCCCAAGGTGCAGCGCCTGCTGCAGGATTTCTTCAACGGCAAGGAGCTGAACAAGTCCATCAATCCCGACGAGGCGGTAGCCTACGGAGCCGCCGTCCAGGCAGCCATCCTGCATGGTGACAAGTCGGAGGCTGTGCAGGATCTGCTATTGCTCGATGTGACGCCTCTGTCGTTGGGTATTGAGACCGCTGGCGGAGTAATGACCACGCTGATCAAGCGAAACACCACCATACCCACGAAGCAGACGCAGATCTTCACCACGTACGCGGACAACCAGCCGGGCGTGCTCATCCAGGTGTTTGAGGGCGAACGGGCTATGACCCGTGACAACAACAATCTCGGCAAGTTCGAGCTCTCGGCCATTCCGCCGGCTCCCCGAGGAGTGCCGCAGGTTGAGGTCACTTTCGATATCGACGCCAATGGGATACTTAATGTGACGGCACTGGAGAAGTCGACAGGCAAGGAGAACCGCATCACCATCACAAACGACAAGGGTCGCCTGAGCAAAGAGGATATCGAGCGGATGGTCAACGATGCGGAGGCTTACCGCCAGGCGGACGAGGAGCAGCGCGACCGGGTGAATGCCAAGAACCAGCTGGAGTCCTACTGCTTCCAGCTGCGCTCCACCCTCGATGACGAGCAGCTGCGCTCCCGCATCAGTGACGCCGATCGGGAGACCATACAGCAGCGCTGCAGCGAGACCATCGCCTGGCTGGACGCCAATCAGCTGGCCGAGCGGCAGGAGTTTGAGCACAAGCAACAGGAGCTGGAGCGCATCTGCAGTCCGATCATCACGAGGCTATATCAGGGCGCCGGCATGCCTACGCCTCCGCCTGCAGCCGGTGGTCAAAACTCGGGGCCAACTGGCGGCTCTGGCCCCACCATCGAGGAGGTGGACTAATATCCTGTTTCGAATCCACTCTTCGAAAGAGAATTGCAAATTGTTTGTTAGTTTAGCCCTGGAAATTCAAAATATCTTTTATGGAGTTTTAGGTATCTATTTTCAAACCTTTAAATGCAAATAAATCTTACTTGTCTGAGGTATTGTGGGTGAGATTTGAAGTCTAGGATGGATGCTTGATAGTTTCATCAGAGGTCTTTTAGGTGTCTTTTGATCTGGCTTAAATCAATTAATTTGCAAACAAATAAAACTCCAGAGAACCATTTGTTGAAAACACAAAATTGCATTTATTTCTATATATAGTATATATACTCCCGAACACATCAACCAACACTGAACTCCAGATATGTCTACTCATCGTATGTATAGCATAGTTAAGTACAAATATAGGCATATATCTATGCCGTATAGGTGTATATATATGTAACGATCTTTAGATAGCTGCTTTGAGAACGGATCTATATATAGATAGGATACGATAAATCATGGAACCAAACGTTGTAGATAGATAGAGAACATCAAACTACGGTCAACAACCTTGGTATCAAATATTAAATGATAATATTACCGCCTTGAGTTAATATATAGTAAAGTACATTTGATCTACACCTTTTCGATTATTGTATTCACTTGAAACGCCTCTTGTAGAAAAATTCGTAAATCGTAAACTAAAATTGACCTAAACTCCTTGCATCCAGCGTTCAGTGAGAATCCTGTTCCTACGGCTATTCCTAATCCTAATCCTATTCCTACAGAGAACTGGCATGACTGGCCTCCCCCTATAATGCTATTAACGCTTTTGATTTATTACATATTTTCGTGGCGATGACTTAACATAATTATTGATTTAGCTAGAACCATCTGGCGTATGTATATATAATTCCGATACAGTGTTCCATCGCGAGCACTTACTGCTTGTATAAACCGATTTTGTATAAATTCATCTTGCGTATTTTGTATCAGTACTATCTTCCACTAACGATAAACACTAGACTAAGGTTTAAACTAATCAATTCATGGTTGATCTCTACATTTAAGTACATTTAAAGTGAAAAGCCAAGTGGCATTGCCAATTCTCTAGCCGGGCATCCATTCGATTTTCGGTTGTATAACTTCTACAAAAATTGTATGACAATATACACACACGTATAAAATGTTGCTTTCTTATTATTTTTTCGATTTTAATTTCGATTTCGATTAGCTAGCTCCCTACGTACATAGGTATATAATACACACAAAGGCTGTCTAATTTAAGAACTCACTTAGGCTAGACTTAGCCTAGCTCCGGGGTTACTTACTATGTTACACATAATCTAAGCTGTCGCGACTACAACACGTTTGACGTTCAATTTGAATTCAATTAAATCAACTCAACTCAACTCCGCTCCGACTGCGACGCAAATTAGACGAGAAATCTTTGATTACTTACGAGCTAAGGACAACGCAACGACTAACTTTAGAGGGCCTCAGTCGAGGAGCTGCAGGGTCCGTGGTATCCGTTAGCACTGCCAGGAGATGATTGCGAGGCAGCTGCCCGCAAAACGGCCCCCATGCCTGAGGCCCCCGCTCCAGGTATGGTTCCAGCTCCGGATATCTGAGGCTGTATCAGCTGCTTGAATGTCGTTTCCAGTCTGGGTGGATACTATAAAATAGTTAAGTTTGGAATTTGAGCTTTTACAAGGGCTGATTATTTTTATTATAAGAAATAAATTTCCTATCACGAAACTGTTCCTTGTTCAAGTCCACAATATCACTTTATTTTAAAAATTTACGATTAAAAATAGAAAATAAAAATAAATCGAACCCACCTCCTGATTTTCATCCAGCGACGGCAGCAGCTCGTCCAGCGAATTGGGCGTTAGTGGACTGGGCGTGGGCATAGTGACCCGGCTGAGGGCTCCATGCTGAAGCAGCGCCTCACCAATGACAATCTGCGGCTTGTTCTGGGTGAGATGAGCCTGCTGCTGTAGCCGGGCCAGTCGAAGCTTCATCTCCTGCCGGATCTCCTTTTGCTGCACCTCCTTTTCGAAGCGCATCATGCTGTAGCTGCGCACCGAGGAACTAGTGCTGTGCACCGACGCTAGACTTGGTCTTCGAGAACCTGCGAAAGAGACAAATCAGATGGGACAGGTGTCACACAGGTGAATCAGGCTGGAGGCGGGGGTAATGTGCGGATGGGGTTGCTGTATCAAAAACTGAGTGAGTATATCGGAAGCGTTTTCGTTGGGAGAATCGGCGTGGGAGAGAAAGATAGTAAATAAGATATACATAAAAGATATATATAATATATATATATATATATATAGAGAGAGAGAGAGAGACAGAGAGATGCATAGCCACAGCGTAAGATCATTCCGAAGCGTTGGGAAAGCAAGCTAAGCGAGTGCAGGCAGCAATGCTCCCAAGCAGCCAAATCATTCGCAGAATATTGAAAGAAGTTTTGTATTTTATGAGAAAATCACGAGGAGTACCTACATATACATATGTTTATTAAAAATAAAAAATATATAATTTTATATATGGGCTTTTCCTTTTGTAAATTCAGATGTACAATTTGACACCTCCTTTTTTATGTTAATAAAATAAGCTTTAATAAGCTATTAAAACTTAATAAAAAACTATAAAATTAAAGTTATTTTTATATACAATTTCTTTATATTAATGCTAAAAATAATTCACAAGCTTAAAGCTTCTTAAACTCAATAAACATCTATACAAATTAAGTCCTTTGTTTTTATAAATTTAAGGCACTTTCTAAAACTGAATAAAATAAAATTAAATTAAACAACACAAGTTAACTCCTTTGTATTTAAAAATAATTCACAACGAACTAAAAATAACAATATAAAAGAATAATATATTAAAGTAAATCGGTTCCGCCAAGTTCTTAGCCTAAGTCTTTGTTTTTTTTAATCTAATTTTATGTTTTATTTTATTAGCCATGTTCTGGAAAACACATTTTTGTGGTCATTTTCTTTTTAATTTGTGAAAAATTAAAAAAAAAATACCAATGCTTTCTAAATTAAAATGAGTTTATTTATTAGTAAGATGAGATTTTTCATTTTTGCAATTTGGCATTTAAAATTTTAGAACAGGGCTAGATCGATTATCCTGTTTATGCTGATCAAGAATATATTGGGTTTATGGGATCGAAACTGGTAAAACATATTTTAAAACATAGTTTGAAAGTGTCGTAGGAACGAAATCGCCATCAAGCGGCCGAAGTTTGAACTACAGCTTGTGGGCGAGGGGAAAGAGGAAAAGAGTGCGATGAATTTGCTCGTTCTACGCTCTTTCTCTCTCTTTCCTTTCATCAACAAGCTGTAGCTGAAACTGTGACCGCTAGATGGCGCTTTCGTTCCTAGTCATTGGTTCTGCAGTCAAGTTGTTTGTCTTTTGTTTTTGTAATTTTCTATTTGTTGTGATCCATTTCTTAAGAAGTTTGTGTTAAAAAAGCTAAAATTAAATAAAAAAGTTAATTGATAATGCAGTTTATTCAGTTTAAGGAGCTTATGAATTATATTTTAAGATAAATTAAAATAACTTTAGAAATAGAAAGGACCACCTTTTATTGTTTTTTATTTATAAATAAAAATAAATACAAAGGACTTAATTTGTATAGCTTTGTATTTAGTTCAAGAAGTTTTAAGCTTGTAAATTATTTTTAACATAATTAATAATAAATGTATATATATAAATAACTTTAATTTTACTCTTTTTTATTTACTTTTAAGAGGTGGGCAAATGTTATTCTAAGCTTTCTTCATATTTAGTAGGTAACAAATAATTTAAATTATAAAAATGAAAAAATAGCATTTGCAATTTCAAAATTATGGTAATACACCTCCAAGCTATCAATATAATAGTAATCACTGATTTATCATACGCTCATCACTCATACGCCATGTGGTACCGGCATGTAACCCCTTCTTTCTAGACTTTCAAGGATTAGCGTACCACTTTACAGGATAAGAAAGAAGATAAACACGAGTGTTTCATACAAAACAAAGTTTTGCTTGTTTCAAGATGCAGCAGCAGCGGCAGCCATCTTAAGTTCGGAAATTCAAGGCGCTCGAGAGAAAGAAAAGTTGATGATAAAGAAGAAGTAGTGGAAGAAGTAGAAGAAGCGGAGGACATTCACATATAAAGTTGCGGGGTTAACATATATATAGAATATATTATATAGAAGGAAATTTTCATATCGTTTATCGATTTGTGTATGTGTGTGTGTGATTTTGTGTGTTCAGGAACTCAACCCAAGAAGTTCAGGCAAAGGTCAGCCGGAAGGTTGAGAGTGGCGTGGCGAATCCTGACAGCAGACAAGTGTCCTTTTTTCTGCTGTCAGGCTGCATGCAATTGCAATTAGTGGTCTGTGTTTGTGTGGTTGTGGGGAGTGTGTTCTTTGTGTTGCTAATTTGTTTGTAGTTTTCTTAATTTGCATTAGCTAGAATATCGTGTTCAATTATATGCTTTAAATATTATAATTATTATTATTATTTTGTGTATGTGGAAAAAGTTGGGGAAGATTTTCTATGAACATAGTCACCGCCATATTGCTTCAATATCATCCTGTCGAAATTTGTAATATATTTCTCATCATTGTCCTCAAAATCTCAGATTTTAAATCATTTCTTCATATAATTTGTATTATTCCTGATTTTTAGGCATATTGTCCTTTGTAGAGTTACTTACAAAATATTCTCGATATATTCATTCTGTGGCTTAAAGTGCGCGTGTTTAGGTGTTTCACCAAAAGCAATATAAAAAATTAGATGCATAATGCCAAGCCATTTATTTGCAACTACGTTTTTATTGGCTGACTCTAGAAATTCTGAAGTGAGCATCTTATTTTTTATATAGTCCTTGGTTTCGCTGTGTCTGTGGAGGTGGTGGTGTGTGTTTAGTTATTAATTTTAATTTTTTTTTGGCAACGATAGGGAAAGTAAAATAATATACTGGCAACACATCTTTGTATGTGGAAACAGAGAGGGAGCTCGATAGGCACACTTAACATCGATCATCAAGTTCAACGCAAAATTAGTATGGTTTCTCATCTAAACAGAGACAGAGTTTTCAATTCAATTTAAAAACACTAATTAATACAAGCAGGGGGAAAGGAAATGGGGATTATAACCAACGCCAATAATGTACACAAATTAAATTTTAAAGTTTAGTTTAAAGTTTACGTGAATGCAAATGACAGAGAATGGACCCAATTTAGCGAGAAGTTGTTTCATGGCTTTAATACATTTTCTGGTAATTATTTATGAGGCGAGGATACTTTGATAAAAAATGAAAATGATTTCCCTTTTGGTTACTCAGTTGGTTAGTTTCCGGGGCGTGTAAGAAAAAATTCATGTAAATTATGGGGGGAATTCGCCAGAAGTTTTTCTCGTCACAAACCAAATTCATTTAATTCAGTGGAATTTAATGATGAAACTTTTACGTTAATTAACAAAAAATATTCTGTAAAAAGAGGGAATATAAATGCCAATTCCGTTTTACTGCTATGAATTCTTATTATAAAAAGTTTAATGTTTTTCAATTCAGTTTTAATATTTATGGTTAGCTTTTCGAATGTTTTTTAATCTTTGCTCATTTACTAAAAAAGGAAAACAAACTGAAATTTAACAAAAGTAAAAAACTGTGAATACTTTACAAGAAAAAACTATTAAGATATGAATCCTAATAAGTTTTTTTTGAACGTTTGCTAAATAAAATAACGTTTGCTAAAAAATAAGCGTAAATGCAAAAGTCTTTAACATTTCCCCTCTTTAAACATTCAAATTCTTTATAATTCTTTTCAAGAAAAACCAACTAAAACTATGTAAAATAAATGTAATTCCAAACAAAATTAGACAAAAAATCATGAAATCTTTAAGAACTTTTAAATAGTATTTCTTTTAAATACAAAAAAAAAGAATAAAGTCATTCCATCTTTTATAACTTTCCATTTACCAACCAAATTTGTCAAAAAAATAAAGATATTTTGTGAAATAAATTTTAAAATAAATAATTTTAATGAAAATATTTATTTGTACTGTGAAATTTGACCTACTCAGTACACAGTTAACAATATTTCGACCTTAAGAAAGGGACAGGACTTCAAAGTACCATATCTCCAAGAAAGGGACAATGAAACAGATACGAGGAGCAAATAATGACGTTTGTTTCTGGTGTGAGTGAGTGAGTGGTGCAAGCCGTTCCTGGACAAATGATTGACATGAGGATGTGGAGGCGAATGGGGGAATGGTCCCGCCCGGATGTGGATGCGCCGTGACTGATGTTTGATGTTTGATTTACCGCAAATCGGGGCGTTTCACTCGCCGGCGTGGGCAGTGCGCCAATTTGCAGGTGATGCAGCTCGGCGCCAGTGGCATATCCGCCGCTGGTGTCGACGCCATTGGTGTCGGCATCGCCGTAACCACCAATTGCACCGACATAACCGTAGCCGTAGCCATAGCCATGGCCAGGAGCGCCACCCGGATCGCTGTCGTTATGATGAGGGACTGTGCTGTGAGGATCTATGCTATGCGGACCGCACTCATCGTCCTCATCATCATCCTCATGGCTCCTACAATTATCAATGCCATTCATGCCCAACAACGCTCTAAATCTATCCTGATTCCTCGATCTCGCCGGCGACAGCTCGAAGCTGAGCAGATGCCGCTGGTGGTTCAGTTGCTTCTGCAGCTGGCGGTTCATCGAGAGCGTGCTCTCGCAGCTGCGGCACCCACTCCCGCCGCCGCCACCACCACCACCACCGCCAGCACCACTGCCACTGCCATTTTCATCGAGATCGTCCCGCGAATGCTGGCTGCATCCCGCTCCGGATGTGTGACGCGACGAGGCGCGAGAATTCTGTTTGGACACCGCCGCTATGTGACACGATATGAGCAATATGGCGGCCGATCTAGCCGCACCTGTACGAGACGTCGACACCAGGATGCCCTTTGAGCCGCCAGATCCGCCAGCTGCTCCCCCACCACCACCGCCTGCAGCTGCTCCTCCCCCGCCGCCGGCAGCGCCTCCGCCGGTAACACCACCCATTGAAGCACGTCGATGGCCATAGGAGCCAATGGATCCTGTCGATCGAATGCTGGAACGCGAAGATGGACGCGCCGAGTGAACGGTCAGCGGTATTCCTGAAATCAGGTGAATCTATAATGAGCACAGGGATATATCTTTTTGGATATAGATTTAACTAAAAAATATATAAATAAATAAACTTCAAAGGGGTGTTATTTGCATATAGAAAACATTAAGACTTAAGCAGTATAATAAATGAATATATGATATATATAGAAATCATAGTTTAGAATAATGTTAGTTTCAGAATAATGTTTTCTGTAAAAATAAAGCAATGTACTTTTGAATTCTCATTAAGAAACTGACTTTTAACTTTAACAAATTTTAAAACTTCCCAAATTGTGGGTTGAAAAATGTTCTATGACATTTAAGCCAAGTTAAATTGTTTTCTGGCTACTTATTTTGTTCATTTCTCACCTGTATCGCTGGAGTAGAGAATGGGCGGCGGAATGCTGGCATCCCCGTAATTTCGATGCCGCGGATACTTTGTCTTGCTGAACAGATGCAGCACCATGCAGATGAGCCCGGCCAGCACGGCAATGCCCGTGGAGACGCCCAGCAGCGTGGGCAGATCCGAGCTCAGTTCGCTGAGATCTGTCAAAATGTTATTTATTTTATTAATTTCTTATTATTCCTAAAAGGCCAATGGAGACACTTACCTGGTGTGCAGAAGACCCTTCTCGTTGGCTTCACATAGCTAACCGAATGGAAGCCGCTGGCACACTGGCACATCGCATTATGCCGCACCTGAACACAAAGGGAGTTCTCATCGTTGTAGATGCACGTCTCATCGTAGAAACACTGATCGCCCAGCTTTTTAGCTGTTAAATAGATATTAATTATATAATTAAATTTTATGTTTATATTTAATAGATGCTTACGTTTGGCGCAACCCTTTATCAGTCCAAGCTGCACGGGATAGTTGCGCTCACAGGTGCAGGTCTGCGTCTCCTTGTCGCAGGACACGTGCAGCAACTTGACGTCACATCTCAGCTCGTTGCACGGCGCCCCGATATATTTTCCCTTTGCTGCAATGCGACAAGTGAGAGTTTTGGCATTAACAATTAACAATCAAGGCTTTTAGTAGACGATGGATAATTAAGTGAGACAATTAAGAGTATTTTATTAGCCTAGCAGAGTCTGGAAAATATCTTTGAGATGGCTTTAAAAAAGATCTATCTCAACGGTGTAGAAATCAATAACAACTTTCCTTAATCTGAATTTAAGGACCTTTAACTAAATCTCATCCATGACAAGTGGCATGTACAAATCCTAATAATATATACATAATATAATCTTTTTTTCGACTAATAAATAAACCAATTCCATTAAAATCCAATATTATCTGGCAGCACATAAGAGGCTAACATGTAATGCTATAAGACAACCCACTCTGTGTGCCGTTTGCTATTTGGTAATTCCCGCATCATGGCCAAAATAAAATGGATGAATCCATGAATCATCCCGCACCGAGCACCGGACAGCAGCCAAGTGCAGCCAGCGGAGGCAGCAGCATGGACAACTGCGGCGGATGTGCCAGGTGGACAGTGGATGCCAAAAAATGAAAGTTAAATACAGCAGCAGCGGCAGCCAGTGGATGTTGTGCAATTTATGGCTTTCATGGTCTCCGGGGAGCTCGCTTTTGGGACCAAAGGTCAATAATGCAAACTAACGAACTGAAGTCCTGGCCAAGAGAGCAAAAAGTATTCATTTATTTGTGTTTGCTGCCCGCCACAAATATTCATTTTCTAAATGGAATTATTTATTATTTAGTGCGGCAGCCAGATAAGTTTTAAAGAATATAAATGGGAATGGTTTAAAGTTTAAATTTAAATTTTCATTCCTTAAGATTCTGATTTCTTAATGAACCAAAATTGAAATTATTTATCTTAAACTCACCTGACTTATTATTAAGCAAGGCCTCCAGGTCGTCGACATCGTCCGGATAACTGCCATCGTAGTCATCGTCAGGCACATTGGCGGCATCACGTTTTCGCGGTCGCTTCTCTAGCGGATTGGCCTCCAGTCCCTCGACTGCTGCTGCTGCTGCTGCTGCTGTTGATGATGGTCTGTCCAAGGTTGTTCCTGAGGATATATTCACTGCGGTTGCGACAGCAGTGAGGTCCGAGGACGAGGCCAGAACGGAGCCGGATACAGAGGCGTGGAGCAGCAGGAGGCAGCCGTAGAGTAGCATGGCCTGGCCCAGCTGCATGGCCATTAAGTGATGTTGTTGCTGCTGCTGCTGTTGTTGCTGTTGCGGTTGCTGTTGCAGTTGCAGGGCCATCAGCTGCAGTCGCCGCAGTAGACGGGGCAGCGTTAACTTCGCCATTTTGTCATTTTCGCGCCGGCTGCCGGGCTTCTCAACAAATTCGCAATTGTTTGTCAACTTTCGCCATTTGGCCGAGAAGTTTCCGTCGCTGCTCGCAGTTGACGGTTTCAGTTACAAATTTTGTGTGTTTTTTTAGTTTCCAAGTTTCCGAGTTTCTGTTTTGCTCTTGATTTTGATTCAGTGATTGTTGCTGTTGCGACAAATATGGCCGAACTCTGGTGCACATTACGTATACGTCATGGCACACATTACGTATACGTCGCCGGTCACCCGACGCCCTTGCTGATGGCAATGTTTAGCCTTCTTGTCCCGCTGCCTGCCGCTGTCGAGTGGCAAACTTGAGAGCTGCCTAGCCGGCATGATAATTTTATATAATTTCCCCGCGCTGCCACGGAACGCTTGTCGCTGCGGCCAACAGCGTCGTCGTCGTCGTCATCATCATTATCATCATCTTTTTGGAGTGACCCACTAATGTGTGTTGCATGTGGTGCAGCAGAGCTGCTCCACACGTTTGCTTCCCCCGCCTAGCTGCTGGTGGGCATTAATTCCATGCAAGGCGGCAAGGATTTATGGCACGAACTTTTCAAATCTGGGTTGGGTTGCTCTTTCCTCTCGTTAGTCCCAAACTGAAATCGCACGAAAGGAAAAAGGTCAAGCATATACACAATAAAGCTTGTACTAAAATATACTAAAATGGCCATAAATAATTTGAGAAATGCGTGGTAACGCTTCAAATAATCGCTTGCATTAAATGATTGCTTATTTTTTGTGTGTTATGCATGTAGAGCAATTCTGAATGCGGGCAAATAATTAAAAGTCTATAAAGTACACCTTAATCTACAATAAATACAAAATAAACTAAGTTTATTTAAGAGTATAAAGTATTCAAAATATTTTCAACAGTTTAAGCCATAAAATTCAGTTCTTTCTGCCACCTCTGATAAGCAAAATACAAATTTTAAAGCCACCTAACTCAGAGTCTTAAATAAACATTGAATCGTTTGCTAGATATTGCTTCCATAAAATCTAAAATAAATTAATAACGTAGAAAAGCACCACACATCTGGCACTAAGTAAACTAACGCAATATTTGACTCCTATACATTTCTATACATTTATTTATTTTGCTTTTAAAAATATTGACTTGGGAGTTGGGGAAAAAAAGAAAATAAACGAAATGGCAGGCGTCTATAAAAACAAGCATTTTCGGGCAATCATCGCTTAGATCACAAACTCCACTGAAGGCGAAAATGAAGCTTCTACTGGTATTCACATTGGCTCTGCTCATTGCCCACGTTGCCGTGGCCCAACAAACCAATGAAGATGAAGATTTCGAAGGTGACGATACTGCTGTCGATTCTGGAAGCGATTCATCCGATGACAGCGATTCGGGTAACCAGGACTCTGACTCTGGAACTGATGTAGACGGAAACGGTGATGATACTGGTGATGATACCGGGGTTGATACTGGTGATGATACTGGTGATGATACCGGTGATGATACCGGTGATGATGAAACCGATGCTCAGACCCCTGCTCCTGCTAAAAAAGGCAACAACAACACAAGGAGGGGCAGAAGGAATGGAGCCCGTAGGAACAACAACAATAGGGGCACCAAGACCAACGCACAGGCCAAGCGCCGTGCTGCCAAAAAGAGTGCGGCCAAGAAGCAGGCACCTGTTGCTGCCAGGAGGCGTAACAATGCAGTCGCCAATAGACGCCGTCGCTCTGGCTAATTAAGTTCAATTAAGAATATTTCAGAGAAATTTTAATAAAATGTATTGTGCTTTAATTCGTTCATTAAAAACTCCATTTGTTTATTTTATTTAAGAATCAATTACTATTGTATTTAAGGTTTATTGTTAACAATTTATCCTATGCAGGATTGTCTGTATCCTGAAGTTACATGGGGTTTAGCTTATCTTCTTAAGGGAATATCTAGGGAAGTCTAGGTAACAAAAAGAGAACAACTTTTTATAAACTGAATGTCAAAAAATAATTTGTTTAAAGAGTTTTACATTTATAATTCTTTTTAATAGAATACATAATACAAAATGGAAGAAACATACTTCAAAGTACTCGCCTTTAACTAAGCTCTTAATTATTTATAATTCTTTTAAAATAGATATTTATTGATATTTATCATTAAAAAAATAACTATCAAAACTATTTGTATTTTACTTTCAACATTTATAAATTATGTCTATAATTTAAATTTATTTTTGTTGAAGTTATGTTCATCTATTATCTTTTCTTTCTAACTTTAAGTAATTAAATATTATAAAAGAAAACCTCCAACTCTCAACTCAAATCTCCCCCAAAAAAACGTACACAAAACTAAAATCAAACACAAGTGTTTTAATCTGTAAACAATGAAATTAAAGAATTGAAAAGCAAATATCTATCTAGATAAATATTGTAGAAAGCTTTAGATGTGGCCATTATTTTTTGACTGACAAGAGAAAAACTATAAATACCCAAGTGTTCAAGTCTTTTCACCTCACAAGTGTACTTAACGACTTAACTTGCGGTTGCACTGACGGCAAATAAAATGAAACTTTTGTTGGTTTTATCTATATCCCTGCTGCTGGTTGCCTACGTGGCCGGAGCAGCTGAAGCTGATGATGAATATGATGAGGATGAATACTATGATGATTACGATTATGAAGATGAGACCACCACCGAAAGTAATGCTCCAACGACGGCCACTTCGGCCCCTCCTGCAAGTCCTCCAGCGAGCCCAATTGCAAATCCACCTGCAAGTCCTCCAGCGAGCCCAATTGCAACTCCTGCTGCTACCAGTGAAAGTGCCAATAGCGATTCGGATTATGCCTCTGGAGAGTATGATGATAGCTATGACGATTCTTATGTTGACTCGACCGATGAAGATTACGACGATAATGACAACGAATCCAGCGAGTCGGCCAGCAACTCTCCACCCAAGGCATCGAATAACGGCAAGAAGAACGCGGCACGTCGGCGACGAAGGCGCACCACCATTGCCCCAAGACGCCGTGCAGCTAATGCTGCCACTAAGCGCAAGAATGCCGCTGCCACACCCACCAAGAAGCAAACAGCCGCTGCCACCAAGAAGCAGACACCTGCTGCCGCCAAGAAGCAAACACCTGCAGCTGCCAAGAAGCAGACACCAGCTGCCGTTAAGAAGACACCTGCAGCCGCCCAAAAGCGGACCAATGCTGCCGCCAACAATCGCAGGCGATCAGGTTAAGCAACCAAACTCGGGTTCCCAAAGTTGAGAACAATATATAGTTAAAAAATATAAATAGCTGACACTGTATCTCAACTAGAAAATCAAAAAATAAAAATCTTTCGTGAACCAGAAATATCAAAATATTTATTTTAAAGTTTAACAAGCTTATAAAAAAGCAATATAATATGAAAATGTTGGTGTACAACTTATCTTACTTATCTTATTTTACAAAAAAGCAAAACGTTGAGCTGGTTAATAATCTGAATCTTTATTCGCTCAGTTCGTTTTAGGCTTAAAAACAAAAGAATAATTTCTTCACAGAATAAATAAGTGTCAAAGATGGTTTGAAATGGAACCACACAAAAGCTAGAATAAATATATATATTTTAAGCGCTTTGCTGCATAGTTTAAGGCGCTTAAATACCTTTCAATGCATTTAGCCTTTTGTTTTTCCACTTAGTTGGTAGAGCCAATGGCATCTATAAATAGTAATTATGTTCCTATACTCTCTATTCGTGCACATAAATGCACAGAGACACTTAATTACTGATGCGCACAGGCGACAGCGTCGGCGATGGCGACAATTGTTTAATGGCGAAAGGATAACAAAAACGGGGAGGTACAGACAGCGTCATCGGCTGCTGCCACAATAGGGCCATTGTTTTCCAGTTTCAAAGCCGACGAACATCCTGGTGGCTGAGTGGCATCGCCAACTGAAATCCCGTGTATCCAGTGCACTGCGGCAAACACGAAAGCCACTCCGCATCCAAGTGTTTGTATGCCCGAGAGAGATATCAGACCGTCAGAGAATGGCCACACAACCACCCACATCTAACTTAACAGTGGCTAACTCAAAAGGGTTACTTCGGGAGGGTAACGTAATGCCAAAATAATTGATTTCACTGCTCTATTTATAAGCGAACATTTCAGATATGAAAGTATTCTGAATTCAAAGACCAAAAAAATCCCCTTTGGTTCGAAACCTATACACGCCACTGGATTCACCCGCTGTGCCAGCTTAGTGAGCCAAGTGCGGCAACAATCTGAATCATCGTTTTAGTTTTTCCCTTTTACCAAACACACATCATAAGGATACGCCCAGCGAAAAGGGTATATGATGGGCTAGAGGCATCCGCACTAAAAATATATATGCATATAAAAAACATAAACAAACAACAAATCGGATACCGAAAAGATAACCAAAAAGGGTAAATTGGTTAAAAAACTTTTTATATGAAGAAAGAAATATACAGAAATTTCACAAAAGGCATAAGGCATTATTTATTAAACTATTTTTTTAATGTAATAATATACAGAATATCAAAGAAAATGTTAAATTTTTCCTGCCCCTCATTATATATTTCCAAACCAATCAAAATTCTTAAACCTCTTCATACAGGGTATGTTTAAGTCGTAGCCATATTATTTCCGTGTTACCAGCATCTACAATTGCAGATGATGGGCGAGCTCTCCGACATAGAAGCTATAGGTGGCAGCGTGGGAGGATATGGGCTGCTGTAATATCTGCTCCTGATGCCTTAAGAGGAAAATGTGATAATGCGCGCTAAACAATGAACAATGCAGAAATGGCATAAAAATAGCCAGAAGTGGAATATGAAGTGGGCGGTGGCGGCAGAGGGAATAATAATGGAAGATGTGTTTGGCTTCGAGGATGATAACGACCAGGATGATGGCGGTCGGTGGGTGGTGTTGGTCTTGTTAGCACTTACGATGATGTTGATGATGATGATGAAGGCAAGTGCCAGATATATGCAGATTGGAGGTGTTGCTGCTGACGTTGATGGGCACGCTTACACAGATTGTAGATAGTAGATACTGCTTTTGACATTTACATGTTTGCATTCACCATTTTTAAGTGGCCCAGAAATGTGTGAAATGAACCGAAAATCTGGATAACATTTGCCGACAAAAGCTTTTCAAGACAAGGCCAGATTAAATCTAAAAAAAAATAGGTGTTACTGTTTGCGAGGTCGTTACGAAGAAATTTGAACTTTTACTACAAATTTATATAAGTTTATTACAGTTTTAGTCAATTTTAGTAAGAAAAAGTGTATGGCCAACATGGCGTATGATTGATTTTCTTAGAAGTTTCATATGCAAAATCAATTCCGTTTTTTGCTGTAAATGTTTTTTAATTAAATCAATTCCTTTTCCAAAATTAAGTAATTTAAAGTCCAAGTCATAATGTATAACAGTGTTAGTCAAAAAAAATTACTTCTAGTGCAGACATCCGCCATGGCAAAACTGGCGTATGATTGATTTTCTTGGAAGTATGCAAAATCAATCATACGCCCTGTTGGCCAATTCATATTATTTTTGCTGCAAATGTTTATTTATTTTTAGTTAAATCCATTCCTTTTCCAAAAGTATATAAGTAAAAGTCCGAGTCATAATTTAAACCCAAAAATAAACCCCTATTTTATGCATTGTAAGTCAAAATATTATCTTTAATTGATTTCAAGGTGAAACTTCTTATCTGGACTATCTTAATCCATCCATAATTCTCATCTTTAACGATATCCAAAATCTATCCATCAAGCGTTGCCATTGCTCACTTCTTGATAACCATCTTAAATGGCCAACAAAGACATAAAACTTCCTCCTTGTGGATATATAATTTGAAAAACAATTTGCATTTCCTCGAGGGCAATTTATTTGCCATTCCTTGGCAATGCAGAAGAGAGAAACTAAAAGTTTCCGCACTCGGTGAATGCATTTTCTCGTTTTCTCTAACAAGGCATTTAGTTGGCAAAACAAAAATACGTGCGACTGAGACTCCTGGGCAAAGTGTTTATGTAATTACGAACACGTTTAAAGGCAGCAGCGGGGACGGTGGCCAAGGACCAAAAACGGGTGGGAAGGGAAAAAATTGAGCGAGTAAATAGCAAAGAGCAGAGCAATTTATGTAAGTGCGAGATATTTTTATGTCTCGACGAACCATTAAAATGTGCATAATGCAATTTCGCCCAGCACTTTGCATATAAATTTCCACCGGTTGAGGCAAAAAACGGAATAGCGGAAATGCAAGTCCAATAACAAGCGTCGAGCATGGCGAGGAGGAACTAAGGGGTGGGTTTTGGTTTAGTGGACAATATTTACACTCGAAAAAAGAGGCAGTTAAAAATAAAAATAGAAATAAAAATACAGATTTGGTTATAAACACTTTTAAAAGTTAATAAACTTAAAGCAAACAAAACTAAATGAAAAACGTATATTTTAATATTCCTACAAAAATATTAAATTCATAAAATTGTTTTTTTTTCAATCTGCACTTATTTTTCCAGTGTACATCCTTTGCCATGGCGATGTGAATGAACGCACGCCTGTGTGGGTGAATGGGCCGAATGCATGAGCTGGGGAGCAAAGGGGAAACGGGCTGTGTTACTGTAACGGCAACGGAAGCAACGAACGCAACATCATCCTGCATTCTGCATCACCGCCACTCGGCCGCTCTCTCACTCTCATCCTCCCCCACCTGCCCTAGGCCACTCTCTTTCTCTCTCTTGCCAGAGCCGCGCGCCTGCCCCCAGAGAGTGGTGTGTTGATACATAAGACTTTGTGGATTTTGCACCAGTGTGCGTGCCCGTGTGTGAGTGGGCTCCCACTTTTAGGCACTGATAAAGACAAATTTACATACGCCAAAATACCCCACTGCCCCTGCCCCTGCCCCGGCCACACACAGCAACTGGGTTTCGGCCACGACTTTTGGCTTCTTATGTGTCGCCGATGCCGTTTAAAATGTAGGTTACACACAGCAACGCGCAGACACAAACACAAATCACGTCCACACACATACACCCAACCACCACAGGACATACGGGGGCCCACATGCACGTGCATACGTGCAATATATTTTAGCACTTTCCGTTTCCCTTCGGAGTATAGGTCCTGCACTAAGGTAATAAAAGTTTTACAATTTTCGGCTACATATATACACAAAAGAATATTATATATAGATAGGTATGTAGTGTTAGTATATAGTAGGTGTCTTGCTTTCGGTCTCCAAGTCAGCTGGACAGAGCGGCGACGAGTTTGCTTCCGTTTCCAGAAAATCAAAGTTGCCGCTGTTCGTGGCAAAAAAAAATATGCTAAAAAAATGAACTATGCGTGGAAGTCTTACAGGAAGTTCAATTTAGATTTTAGAAGCTAAAATTAAAAAAGGTAACAAATAGTAGGTGTTTGGCTTGTTTATTTCGCTTTAGTTCTTCAAGTGAGCTGAACAGAATGGCGACGAGTTTGCTTCCGTTTCCATAAAATTGCCGTTGTTCGTGGCCCAAAAAAGTATGCTACAAAATATGAACTATGCCTTACAGGAAGTATATTTCTAATGAATACGCCATTTTCTCTTCGAGATTTTATTTCCGTTTCCAGAAAATGAAATCATTCTACAAAATATTAACTATGGCTGACCTAAAGTCAATTTCTAATAAATTCGTCATTTTCTCTATGAGATTTTATTTAGATTTTAGAAAACTACATCTTTTAAGCACTATGTTAAAGAGAAATGTAAAAACAAATAAAACAAATGTTAAATACGAGCATTTAATAATACTTGTAGCATTTTTAATTTCTCTAGTTTTTTTTTGAATTATTATATTTTATGACAGAATTAAAAATTTAATTCATTAAAAAATTGTATTATACTTATGCATGACCTTCAGAAAACCTTAACTTTTATAGATGCAGTCTTCATTTTTAAGAATTAAATCAGTTTGGTGTTGAGCTGCATGAAGTTATAATTTTAAAATCGGATTTCAAAATAATCATAAAGAAGTATTGATATTAATATTGCTATTGAAGTATCCCCTTTTTTATTGAACATTTTACAAAACCTGTTAGTAAAATACAAACTTTTTCTCATAGAAACCCCTATAAACCAACTATTTGCTCGTTATACAATTAATGCACCTGCTTTACCCTATTTCAAGTGTCATATTTCTGTTTCATTTTAATTCCCAATTAGGCCTACAAAGGTAGTCAAGGCTTTTGCATCCTGGTCTGTGCTCTACTTGAGCTCCTTGTAGATTTCCACATACATAATTTAAATTGTTTTTGTTGGCTTTCTGATGACTGTGTGTTTGCTGTGTGTGTTTCTGTGTGCGAGAGTGTTTTCCAGCATAGAGAAAACGTAACACAACTGTGACAAGGGCAGGAAATGCTTCCAAGTGGCCATAATACAGATTCGTACATATGTATTTCGCGTACATTCAGCTATGTACATAGTATAAAGTGTTTCTATGTGAAGATGTACACATGTTTGGCTACGAGTTCTTGATTTTTGATGGCAGAAAAACAACAATTTTCGTTGCCAATCAGCGATAAATCAAACTTTGATTTGATTTTCAGCAACGTTTCTACCTTTTTTCAGTGCCAATTACCGGGGTGGCATTGTATTCGCCTTCGTCAGCAAGTTAAACTTAACTTTCATATAATTCGCCAAACTTTGCTCTTTAATCATTTAACTTTTTGCCAATTTTGGCTCAGGCGAAACTTTCTGCACTCACTCACTCACACACACACACAGACATAGATCCGAGTGACTCGATTTAATTTTTAATGCAATTTTAATTGCCACTCTGCAGCGCGCATTTGTACGGGTTGAAGCACCTTTATCCACGTCCTACACATTCCCATTTAACATCAGTGGGTTCTTGTGTCTAAAGGTGTCTAGTTGACGTTGGAAAAAAAGCCCAGCGACTTCCCGGACTGCCGCCAACCGTACGAACTGGGAACTAAACGGAACTGGACTGGACTAAACTCAGCCGACGAGGTAAAAGGCGATGCGTGGGCGATGACGACAACGATGCTGCTGGTGCTCCTCCTTCGGCTATTGCTTGGTGGCATCTCTCTCGTTCGGCTCTCAGAGAAGACGGAGAGAGTGTGCGACCCCAATGCAGGATATATTGGTGCAGGCTCGGTGCCGCAGGACAAATCGGAGAGCCAGAAAAGAGAGAAATTAACGAATAGAAATAGAAAGCGTCCTTTCCCTTACTTTAAAGTCAGCTGTTTGGCAAATATCATGCTCCTCGGGAAGTTATATCCTTAATATCGAATCTATATTAGCTTAATTATTGAAATTATTAAAAAAAAAATAACATATTTGACTACTAATAATATAAATTTGTTGATAGTTTAATAGAACTTGGTAGGGTAAAAGCAGCGTTCATAGTTATTTTTGTAGGTTTATTATTGATAATTTTTAACGATTTATTTTACATTAATTAAATGTTAATAGTTTAGGCAAAAATAAAATATTTAATTCAATTGTTTACATCATTTCAATTCAATTTGTTGTTAAGATTTAATACATTCAGTAATATTTTAAAGTTTATATTATTTAGTTTAAATAACAAACTTAATTTTAAACAATTAAACAGAAATGCCAAAAATAATGGGTTTTAAAACCTGTTATTTCAATTAAATTAATGTAATACACATATATCTAAGTTTGTAATATTTAATTTAAATAACAAACTTAATTTATAACAATTTAAATGCTAGAAATAATGGGTCTTAAAACCTGTAATTTCAATTAAATTTCTTTTCAATCAAAATGTAATATATATCTAAGTTTGTATTATTTAGTTTAAATATAAATAACAAATAACAATTTAAATGCCAGAAATAATGCGTCTTAAACCCAGTTTCTTAGAAATTTAATTTCTATCGACATTATTTTCTATTTATTATCAAATAAAATTTAACTTATTGCGAAGAATCATTTAAATAAATCGGACAAAAAACATTCCCAATTCAAAAAAAAAAATACCTGGATAAGCTAACGAGTTCGAAAAAGCTCTTCCCACGATGAATACCACCGATACCCAGCTGCCCGTTGGTAAGCTGCCCGCTGGTTAGGTGGTAATCTCTGCCATGTGTGGCTATGGTATCTCTAGCGCTCCTCAGTTAATGTTGTTTTTATATTAAGCCGGCAGAGAAGTTTATTTCTTCGAAGAGCTTAGATCAGAAGTGAATTTCAGCTGGATAGTGAAAGTTGATAGTCCAGAAGGCATATTTTATAGTGTTCACCAGAATGCAAGTGTTTTTAGCATTGGCCCTGTTAGTGGGCTTGGCTTTGTCGGGTGAGTTAACATTAGATTGCAAAAAATATATAAATTTAGCAAACAAAGAATAATAATTTGTGCGTGTGTGCGTAATAAATTTAAACTAATGCTGTTGTATATGAGAAAGGTTTTGATTAGTTTAGAAATTTGTTTAATTAGAGTTTAATTTAACATTAAACAATATTTCTGTTGTATTTATCTTTAATGATAGCTTAAAGTATTTAATTTAATTGCAAGCTTAAATTCTAATCCAAAAAAAAGGTGGTTCTATTAATTTTTATGTATGTGTGTCAACTATGGCGTGAGGTTGCATCGCAATGGCTGCCTTTTTCCGTTTGATCAATGTTATTTTCTATTCCCTCTTCCCCTTTTATTTCTTAAAAAAAAAAAACAGTGGATGCCACGAAACCGCCGCGCTGGGATCCCAACTATATAGTGAAGGGCACCCTGTACATACCCTACGCCGAGATCGCAGAGCCTTTCTATGCTTGGTATGACAAGAACACGAAGCGATCCCGCATCGATTACTACGGCGGAATGGTGAAGACTTATCAGTTGGCCGGCGAGGGTCAGTACGGTACAATGCTAAAGCTGGCCCCGATCACCACGCTGACGGAGCAAAACAAGCTTACCTGCCTGCAGGTTAATGGCACTGCCGAAAATATCGTGGAGATCCAGAGTATCCTGCCCGATGCCAAACCCTTCGAGCTGGTGGGCACTGAGACCTTCCTGGGCTTCACCTGCGACAAATTCCGCCTGGAGTCGGTCATTGGCCAGAAGAAGAACGTGTATACGCTGTGGGTGAGGTACAAGAAGTCACCGCATTATCCCGCCAGCCGGATGCCCATTCCCGTGCGCTATGAGATGAGGGGCTACAACACTTTGTTGGGCTCCCACTACGATCATTACTATCTGGACTATGATAGCTACGAGCACGATGATATTCCCAACGAGGTGTTCGAGATCGACGATAGCCTGCAGTGCGTGGGATTCCCCGGACCCGGCACCGGTCACTATGCCACCTTCAATCCGATGCAGGAGTTCGTGACCGGTACGGATGAGCATATGGAAAAGGCCTTCCATCATTTCAAGCACAAGCATGGCGTCTCATATCGCAACGAGGTGGAGCACGAGCACCGCAGGAACATCTTCCGTCAGAATCTGCGTTACATCCACTCAAAGAATCGGGCCAAGCTCCCCTACACGCTGGCCGTGAATCATCTCGCCGACAAGACCGAGGAGGAGCTGAAGGCGCGCCGCGGCTACAAGTCATCGGGCGTTTATAACACCGGCAAGCCATTCCCCTACGATGTGCCCAAGTACCAGGATGAGATCCCAGACCAGTATGACTGGCGGCTATATGGCGCTGTTACCCCAGTGAAAGGTATGCGCCACATCCTTAATCCCCTCCTTAAGTAATCTTGCTTAAACATTCATTCCTCCAGATCAATCCGTTTGCGGTTCCTGCTGGTCCTTTGGCACCATTGGCCATTTGGAGGGCGCCTTCTTCCTGAAGAACGGCGGTAATCTGGTGCGTCTCTCGCAGCAGGCCTTGATTGACTGCTCGTGGGCGTACGGTAACAATGGCTGTGATGGTGGCGAGGATTTCCGTGTCTACCAGTGGATGCTAAAGAGCGGCGGAGTGCCCACCGAGGAGGAATATGGTCCGTATTTGGGCCAAGACGGCTACTGTCACGTCAACAATGTGACACTTGTGGCCCCCATCAAGGGATTCGTAAATGTGACGTCCAACGACCCGAATGCCTTCAAGCTGGCCCTGCTCAAGCATGGACCCCTCTCGGTGGCCATTGACGCCTCGCCCAAGACATTCAGCTTCTATTCTCATGGCGTTTACTATGAGCCAGAGTGCAAGAACGATGTGGACGGACTGGACCATGCCGTCCTGGCCGTGGGCTATGGCAGCATCAATGGCGAGGACTATTGGCTGGTGAAGAACTCGTGGTCCACCTACTGGGGCAACGATGGCTACATCCTGATGTCCGCTCGGAAGAACAATTGCGGTGTGATGACCATGCCCACCTACGTGGAGATGTAGGATCCGACCGCCTCCTTATTATTACATCTTTTTATATTCCCGCCCCGAGGGCTTTAAATATGCAAATAAATTTTATTTCTTTTGTAATCTCAGTCTTATCGCTCCTTCTGTTGCTCATAGAAGTGGCTTTTTATAACTTTATAGTTCGTCTTGCAGCATTATCTTGGGGTTCTTCGATGTTGCCTAAGTTCATTCTACAGCGCAGCGATAAGCTCAAAAGACAATGACCTGTGTCCAACTCTGGACATTGTCCAAGTTGCTCAACTTTTATCGGGACATGACAAGAGCTAATGACGACAACTTATTTCTTTATATGATATATTCTGCGGCATAGACAATTGTTTTCTATTTAATTCATAAAATATATATTCTGCGGCATAGAGAATTGTTTTCTATTTAATTCATAAAACAAGCAAATGGAATTTAAATTAAAATAATAGTAATACTTATATATATAGCATAACCTTTATTTATTTTTAGAACTTAGAGTTAACAGCTTCATAGGGCAAAATATTTGAAAATTCCTCAATAATATTCTTGAAATATTGATCACAATTCAATGACTAAAAGTCTGGCCTGTACATGAGGCACTGGTGGCGTAAAGACCACACATCCCTGCTCGTCCTTATAGTCGGCATAGCTTTGCCAGAGGATGCACTTCATTCCCAGGGGCTCCTTCTGTCGGGCAGAGTAGAAGCTCGTGCAGCAAGCCACCATTAGAGGAAATCCCTTGGTTCGTCCAACTTCCATTAGAGCCAGAGCCAGCCGGGTACCAAAGCCCCTTCCCCTCATTGTGGACTTCACAAAGGTAGTGTAGGAGTATAGTATTCTGTCAACTTTGTAGTTCTCATAGATGTTTGCCTTGCCTTCAAGACTATTTACAAAACTCCACATTAAAGCCACATCTGCTTGCACTTTCTCCGACATCTCGCTTAGCTCCTGCAGATGTTTGGGAGTTTTGGTTCCAGCTAGAACGAAGCCCACAATGCAGTCAGGGTTCTTCTCGTCAAACGCCACCAGAGAGTTGCCTTCCTCTATCATCGACAGGTGCATGAAATCGAAAGCGGCTACGGTTTCCGGTTGCAAGGTTATCCTCATGCTCTTTAAAAGGGGCTCATCGTTGACGAAGTCATTGTACATTAGGGGACCCACAATCTCGTAGTCGTCCTTGGTCATGGTACGGATGGAGATGCTATTATATTCCTCTGGCATTTTGTCACTTTAGTTTTGAAAACTGTACTATCCGCTTAAAGGCCAAAATTGCAATTGCGTAGATTTCACTTTCTTCACTTTCCTTATCACCTTTATCTTAAAAATAGTTTCATGGTCCCAGGTGCTAATGGTCTGAATAGATAGAAAAATTAAAAGACAAATGTTGGATTGGAAGATTATATTGCGATTTTTATAACAAAGAATACATTTGTACTAAATAAGTTAGAAAAAATCAAAAAAGAAATAAATCTAACTTTGGCTTGACAAAGTTTGTATAGTTTGCAGCTCGTAATTAAATATTCAATTAAAAAAAAGTTTAATTTAACATTCATAACAAAAAATATACAAATATCAAGTGAAATTAATTATGTTGAAAACTGACAATGTTAAAATTTGTGTACAAAATTTTCCTATTGTTCGTTTGGCTTAAAAACTATTGACCAAAATAATATTAACATGCAAAAGTATAAAAACAAAACAATCCATGGCTAATATTGACAATTTTAGCTATAATTAAAAAATAATAATTTAATAATATATAATGTTTAATTAATATGCTTAATTATTCGTTTTTTGGCACAATTAATAAAAATTGTTTTCCTGTAACTTTGTGAAGCACTTTTGACTGCATTTTAGAAAATGTAAAGCCTTATGGTAAAAATATAACAAAAATTAAATTAAATTAAATTATTAAACCTAAATAACTCTAATATGTTCTTATTAGAAAATAAAATAACTTTCCTGCAAACGCAGCCGTTATTAAACACTTTTTTTGAACGCAAGACTTTGCAGCCTTTCATTGTTATCGATTTACGGGCACTCTGATAAAATATACTTAGTTACCCCGACTTTGAATCTAAAAATAAAGCCATGGAGGAACTGAAGGAAATGTGCCGCGTCTGCATGGCTGAGGCGGAGGACCTCCTGGATATATACGACAAGACGAAAACCCACGCCGATGACCGGCTATCCCAAGCCCTGAAGAAGACGGAAGAACCTGAACCTAGTCTTCCAGATCTGCTGAAGGAATGCAGCCCGATTTGTGTGGAACCGGACGATCCATTTCCGAAAAAGGTTTGCGATCCGTGCCTAAGAAAGGTGCGGGACGCTGTCTTTTTCCACCGGCGGTATGCTAAGACCATGGCATACATAGATCGCGTCAAGGTGGAACAGCACGACCAAGATATCATTAATGATCTCGAGCAGGAGGAATGGAATCTGCAAAGCAGAGAGGAACATGAAGACGAAGACCAAGAAAATAAGGACGATGACGAAGATGATGAGGATGATGAGGATAGTTCATCATATAAGGACGAAGAAGATGAGGATGATGAGGATGAACTAAATACGGACGAAGAAGATGAGGACGATGATTATGAAGAGGATGAGTCAGACGACTTCGAGGACGACGAAGATGAGTATCTGCCCGTGCCAAAGAGGCGTAAAACAGATTCATTCTCATGCCCAAAATGTCCCAAAACGTTCGTCACAGAAGCCCAACTGACAATACACAGTGCCGACCACATCAAGGACTCCACCAAGAAGAATGGCATGAAAACGCGTCCAAAGCGAAGCTCTGCAAAATACTAGCAGGCCAAAGGATATTCCAAAACTAGTTTTAGTAAGCAGAGCAAACCAAATGAAGAAATGTACCTTTTAAGAATAGCGCTTAAATGTCTCTCTTTTAAGACAAAATCCTATATTTAGTAGGTTTTGCATTAAAAATTTTTAATATTAACTTTAAAAAAACATCGAACTGAATCCCATCCTATATGTAATTTTTTTTAAACTAATTCATTGATTATAAAATCACATTTTTACAAGCATAAAAACATGTTTCACTATTTTCTTATCAGGGCGGCTTGATTCTCTTATCTTCTACCCTTGTTCGGGCCTGGTTTGACCCCCTAAACCCCCAAGTGTATAAAAACATGCATATGTATATATAAAATAAATTATTTCTTCTTCCGTCATTACAGAAAATGTTTCGTTTTATACAATTTCTTATTAACAATGATATTTAACTTAAGCTTCAATCAATGAACTAATTTTTAGCTTGTTTCTTGATCGGTGACCACTTATTTTCGCTATATCCCTAATACTTATAGATGTAGATGAGAACAATGATATTTTAGTTATTATTTCCAAAATCGAATTGTAAATTGTTAGTTTTTACAGAAAAATCATCTTAAGATACCCCTGTCGCTGTCTGCGATTGCAATTTCCTATGCACTGCCTTTATGTGTCTCTTTAAGCTGTTACTGTGGTTGCAGGAGTATGAACAGGACGCACAATTGAAGTGCTTCTGGGCAGAGTGTCGCCGTAGGTGAACAGCAAGATGAACCCGCTGCCTAAAAGTTTTCGGACAATGGGCGCACTTGAAGGGTCGTTCACCGGTATGTATGCGAATATGCGGTTGCAGGTGTTCCTTCTTGGTGAAGCAGCGCTCACATTGGGGGCACTGGTAGCTTTTGACTTCCTTACTCGTCCAGGAAGCGGCGCTGGATCTGGATCTGGAATTGTGTTTTATCCTCTTCACGGCCCGAGTATCATTTTCCTTCCAACTGGAATCCACGGAATCGGTCTCCGATGATGGCTTGGTGTCGGCGTTCCCTTTCTTTGGGCTTTCCAGCTCCTGACACTGACTTGCCACAAGCTCCACAATGAGTGGAGGTTCTAAATTCGATGCATCGCCATGGAATGCCTCTTCTTCTGCCTCCTTCAGTTCCAGCTTCGGACACTGACTTGCCACCAGCTCCACAATGAGTGGAGGTTCTAAATTCGATGCATCGCCATGGAAGGCTTCTTGTTTTACCTCTGTCAGTTCCATTGCCTTGGCTGTTTCTTGGCTTGGTCCCACGGCATGTGAATCCGGCGGCACCACCATTCCGCGTAGCTTACTGAAGTGCAGCATGCTCAGCCGGCACTGTTGTCGCAGCCGGAAGGCCTGTCTAGTTGCCATGGCACACTCCAGACAGACGAATTGTGGGAATCCGTCCGCTCTAACCACAGGGCAGCCGCTGCACTTGCTCAGCATCAGGGCCAGGCTCGGTTCCTGCTCTTCGTTGGACAAGAATGAGTCCATGAACAAGTCCAGCATGCACTCGGACTCGTCGCGACAAACGCGGCAGATCTTCGAGAGGTCCAGCAGGGACATCATACTTGTGGCGTCCAATTCCAAGGCTAGATTGTTTACAAATGTGCGTCCGAAAGGCATAAATACTATAAATACCAAAAACAAGCCTTTTAGTATATTTTCCTAATTGTAGTTGCCGCGAACAAACGAAGCATATGGTCACACAATTATTATTCCAACCATTTTTTTGTTAAAGATCCTTTTGTATTTTTATTTATAAATAACAAAAAAATAACATTTTATTCACTTATCGACTTACAAAAAAAAATATATATATATATTTAACAGATATAGACTACTTTGCGCGGAATGCAAAACTTGCTCAGCGATCTACTTGGTGTTGTACATGGAGGCAATTGCCGGATCCTCGGTCTCGTAGATGATCAGCACGTCGCGAAATTTGTCCAGCAGCTGCAGCAACTGGGAGCGTCGCAAATTCTCAAAGTACATGATCTCCTCCAGATGGTGTTCGCTTTTAAAGTAGCCCATTTGGTAGAGCTTCACTAGCAGCGACAGATCGTCGACATTGGTTGAGGCAGGAATACGACGAATGGCCGCCCGATCGGCATCGGTAAACACATGCAGCAGCTCTTTTAGCTTCTGTTCGTCCTCCATGGAGTCGAGGCTGTCGCAGTTATCCGTGCTCATCGATGCGGTGATGCTGAAGTTCGATTTGTGGCTGGAAGATGGCTGCACAACGATGTTGTCGGAGGCCAGCGAGGATTGATCCTCGGAAACGTCACGACGATGGCCGCCAATTGAAACCACTGGCACGGGCAGCGGTTGGCTGGACATGCTCAGCATTGATCCGCCCGGATCGTGCTCTCGATCCTCCTCCTCATCCGCATCCTCGTCGTCGCTGGCGTTCTCACGCAACTGATTGCTGCAAGAAGCAGAGTCACCGAACTCGTCCTCGCTGGGCATGAACTGAACGTAGGTGTGCAGCTGCATGAGCAAATGGTGCTGCAGCATCCAGATAACCATCTGGGCCAGAATACCCTGCCGCGCTGGCTGCTGCAGCGGCGTTGTCAAATGGCCAATGGACGTGGGCAGCGAAAAGTCCGAGATCACCTCGAACAGAGACATGCCGGCGAAGCGAGCCGAGAACTTCTCCACCAAATGGGACTTGGTGTGCAGCGGGGCATCCGGCGCTATCACATAGACATTCGTCTCGCATAGGGGATAGATGATGGTGGCCTTGGCCCAATACACCAGATGCGACACAAGCTTGTACACATGCTCGATGCTCAGGTCGGCGTTGGAGGCCATGCTCTGTAGGCTGATCAAGGGGTTGTAGGCATCGACCAGCTGCCAAAGCATGCGCGCCCCCGTCGGTGGGACGCAGTCCAGTAGCTCGGCAAAGTCCACCAGGAGCAGCATTCCATGGTATGGCTTCAGCGCTCTTAAGCAGCGGTCGATAGTCTCCGGGTCCACCATGCTGCCCTTCTTATGCAATTGATGGGCCTTGGCCGGCAGGCAGAAGCAGAGCGTCAAATTGTCGTTCAGCGAGGTGCTCAGCAAGCCGGTGGTGCACAGATCATGGAAGATGGAGCGCAGCGCCTGCGCCAAGCTGCATCGTTCCGCAATTAGCTCCAGGGTGCGTTCCAGCGGTTGTTGCTGCTGCTCGTCATGGGTGCGAGCCATTTGCGCCGTCTGTTCGGTTAGATAGCCGCATCGCTGCTCCTCGAACTTCAACGCCAGGCCCAGCCGCTTGCTCAACTCGTGGTAGCACTTGACGATCGAATAGCTGGCCTGAGCGTGCAGGGCAAACACAATATTGATAAGCATCTGTTGCTTTTTTGCAGCAGCCGTTGTGGAGGAGGGATTCGGCACCGCTCCGGCGCGCTGCTCCTTGTGTGGTATCAACGTTGGGTGGCTCACAAAGCGCACATCGTTCAGCTTGAGCTCAAACTTCTGATTGCAGAGCTGCGGCTTCACCGCAAACAGTGCCGACAGCACCTCGTCCGCGAATCCCTGTAGTTGTCCCTGTCCCTGGGTCGGTGCCTGCAGCAGGTCATCCACATGGGCCACAGCAAAAGGATTGCGCTTTCTGTTTAAGAGGAATAATGAGTCTGGTTGCAATGCCTGGAAGTGAACGATAATTTCCACCTGGACTTGCGCTGCTCCTCGCTGGCCACCTCCGTTTGGCCCAGTGTCTGGTAGGGATACCTATACAGCAGACGGTCGCCCTTGCTATCGAAGTAGACGAGGATAACGGCTAGGGGATTCACATTCGCCTCCATTCCGCTGCACAGAAACGACCCTGTCGCTTATCACCAGATTTTGTGCTCTGCAGGTGAAGAATGCATATCAACGATTTTTCTGGGCTTTAACCCCAGAAACTGGGAATGCAAGGATTTAACTCACTTGCAATGCTACTCAAAAGTGGCACAATGCAGAAATTTGCAACATTAAAGCAACAATTGTTTTCATAATTCCGAAATCGTCTCTAAAATTGCAATTTCTTAGCAGTGTGACCGTGCAAAAATCCATGGAATATACAAAAATGCATTATTGATGTTTATAAATATTTATTTATCGAAGAATACAACAAATTTATTTATTAAGAGGCACACTTTCAATTCAATAAAACATCGTTTATTAAAAAAACTAAATTTACTTTAAAAAATAAATAATACGTTTCTTTTGCCATTTTTAATAGATTTTAATAATACAAAATTTAAGAAAGTTGATCAGCTGCAGAAAACAAAAAGCTTTTTGTGTAAGAAAAAATAAAAAAGAAATTATCATTACCATTTAAGTTTTTAAAATATATTTTTTAATGATAACGTTCCCGTATATTAATTCCTTTTAAATCGATATTTGAACACCAATCGAGATATTGTGCAGCCCTGGTAGAGCGATAACAATTATTCGCTGTAGTGTGACCGTCGTCGGTTGGTCGCTAATTTTGTAGAAGCGGAAAGTCGTGAACAAAACGCGTGGAATTGTGCTTAAAACGTCAACAAAAAAATTTGGAAAATAGTTCGGAGCGTAGCATGCGAGCGCGGCAATCGCAGCACTATGAAATTCACCCGAGAAACGTGTTAGTTTGGCAGCAAATGCACTTTTAATTTACGATTTCTTATTAGCGTGTTGGGGGGAAAAAGAAGAAAACACAATGTGAGAGGCAAAATACGTGCGGAGCGCAAGTGTGAGCGAGATGACGCTAAAACGTGTACTAGCAGCGGTCTATATGTATATGTAGTGTTTGTATATGTGTAGGAGAGGTATAAGAAATTGTACAAAAAGTATAGTTTATTTGCCTGGGCGGCCTTTTTCTGAATTAATTTGAATGTCTTCAGCCAAACGGCAACCAATAAGTTATATTCGACGTATTGTCATTTTATATAGGTAAACTCCTCTAGTGTACCTAGTAAGCCATCTCCTTTTTTGGCTAAAGGCGAATTATTTTCAGGATTAATGCAATAAGTGTATAATTTGTGATGAAAAAGTGAATAAAATATTTAACTATTTTCCTTTTTGTGTATATGTGCGTCAACATCCGTGTATAGATTTTACCAACACATACAAACAGGCATGCTCGGATATAAGAATGTGTTGGTAACGACGAATAGGCGGAAAAGCAAATTCGAAATATGTACGTACAGCATTTCGGAATGGCCAGGCGCAGTGGTAATAGGCTAAAGAAGGAAACGGCGCAACACAAAAACCGAGAAGAAGAAGAAGAAGCAGGGCAGCATAGCGAACAAAATAAAATAGCCGATAATATGTAGTTGATATGCATATACCACTAGTAAGAAGGGTCAAACTAGATGTGGTCCTGGCCGTGCAGACTAGTCATCTCGCTTGCGCGCACTATTCGCGCCACCCGTAATGTGTTTTCCTTGCGCGTTTTACCTTCTGCTTCTTGTACCATACGGTTTAATAATAATAAAATTGATTAATCAAAGTAGAAACATTTTGTTTTGTGCAGGTAGTAAACGTTCTAAACAGCGTCGCGCTATCATCCGGATGCTGTGAACCGAAAATGTGCAACAGAACAAAAAATAAACAAGTGTCCAAGTGTTGATACAAATCGAATTTGGTTTGTAAAAAAATCAAGTTAAAGTTTTGATCAAAACAAGCCGATAGAGCTTTCTGTCAAATCAAACTAAGTTGTGGAAAATGAAGTGAAACAAAAATTAACAAAATAATAATAATAAGCGGTGAGTAAAACGAGTGCATGTGTGAGTGCGCGCCCAAAATCGTAAAATCTGTGTCCAGAGAGGGGCTGCCATTCGTAAAAGTTGGGCAGTGTAGATGAGGTGCACACTTGTGGCAGTTACGGTTAAATGTTAATTTTATAAAGTTAAATTCTATTTATTGGTGCCTTGATTTTCAGTTTCGTATTTTTTTCTGCATTCTGTGTCGCCATATTTGATTGCTTATTCTCTTCCCCACTGGCCGTCTGTATTGCGTGTTCGCTCGCACACACGTTCGCGCGTTCATTTGTTTTGCTTTCAATTCCGTTTTGTGCAACGTGAAGTTAGATGTGCGTAATAGAGCGCTGAGCACAGTGTTGCCAACTCAATGCAAATATTTTGTTAAATTTTAATTTGTTTTATTTGTTTTGCTAGGGTGCTCTGCCACTAATACTACATGTGTCTCTAAATTAATCAGATATGAGGCACACCTTGACTATTTTCAACCAAATGTGTATGCCGAGTAATTTTGTTGTCTTCGCCAATGTTTTGACATGCGCACAGCGAGCGGTCAATTGAAAATTGACAAAAGATCTGCTTTAAATGTTCACTTTAACAAGTCCATTTCCATTGCGCATTGATGACGCCATATTAGAATCGCCTTGGTCGAATATTCATAATGTTAGAACAGAGCGAAGTTAGCCGCTTAGATTTATTCCCTTCATTTTCGTCTTGTTTTCCTCAAACGTTTTATTGTGTGTTTTTGCCATTCGCACTCTGATACGCCGTGAAGTTAGCCGCAGCTAGAAATGCGCATGTGTGAGTGTGCCTGTAACAGCGTCTAGTCTGATTGTCCTGCTCTAACGCACTGGGTACTGGCCGAATGTTCCTGCGCTGCTCTTTACGCATACGTGATTTTTGCAATTGTTATTTATGCCTTGTTCTCTGTACGCGCGAATTTTCGCCACAAAATGAAAGCAAAAGTTGATAGACAACTTTTTGTACTGCGCTCGTTTTTCGTTATTTTCTGCGCAGCGCAGACAGGCCATCGAACAAATGTAAATTCGCGAAAGCGAAGGGGCAGCCAAAGCAAGGCATTCGATAATTCCAAGGGTTGTCGCGGCGGCGTCCCAAAAACAGAAAACCAAGCCCCAACCCAACCCCAGCGCCACCCAGCTAAGATTTTCGTGTAGGTGTATGGATGTGGGCGGTGAGAGGTGAACGCCACTCTTCTTTGATATTTTGTAATTCAGCGGCGATTGCAATCTGAAATTCCAAGAGAGTGCTTTGAACTGATCGAATTAGTCACACCCTTTTTACAGCGCTGTAAAAGTAGGAGAGCACACAAATAGAAATAAGACGCAATTGGTTGAATGACAGTCGTATGCAAAAGCCGCAGCCACAGCTAAGGCCCATTCGATGGTTGCCAATATTATTGTGCAGTCACGTAGTCCAATTGGTCAACAAACTAATATGAGCAGCCAGCGGCTGCGTTACTATTTTTAATTGTAGGTTCATTTTGATTCAGGAGATCGCAATACAGTTCTTTCTCTTTTCTCCCGCACTCCTGTATGTGGGCTTGTTTGCGTGTCGACAAGCTTTCGTGGCTCCTCACACACATGTGTGTATTTCTACCGCTACAGGGCAACATCTGCTAGACCGACCACTTATTTTCAGAAAACTCATAGATACAAAACAAAAAAGCTTAATACATAAATATGACCACCATTAAACTTAAAATATGCCCGTTCAGTGTGTACAGTGAAGCGGTGTGATTAGAGTTCACTTTATCGACAATTTACTGTAATTTGTATTTGTTCTACTTCATCTAGCGTTGCAACAAAAGCCATAGCAACAACAACAATACCAAAGCACCACGGTCAGTGTTTGTATTTGTTTATCGTTGAGTATACGTATGTGTGTGCGATAAGTTTCCGTGTATTTACAGAGATCTGCTTGCTGTCTTGCTCACACCCATTAGCTGGCAATGGGGGCGACTTCTGGGGCTTTTTTTTGTGGGCTGTGGTGTGTGTATAATTTGTTTATGGCGCGCATTTTACTTGCCGATGATGACTACAGTTGTTGTTTTTGTTGGGGTTGGGGTAGGGTTGGCTTTTGCAATGTATGTGTGTGTGTGTGTAATTCACCTTTTGGCTGAGGATGAGGGAATCTCTTTCGCTCTTTGTCGTATTTTTAACTAGCAGCGCATTTGTAAGATTCATTGTAAATGTTCTAGGCTGTGTAACCTACTTCAAAATATACCGCTCGCTCGCATATGTACTGTTATCGTACACTGTTTCCTCCCCATTGAGAAATATGAAACGCGGAGATGACGTTGAAACGGAAGTAGGAGGAGGGAGCATAATTGTCGATGGAGAAGTTCTAAATCAAAACTTCCTGGGTTATATAATATGGGTTTATCGATTAGCTTGGCATTTCACGGATCAGGAAACAAATTCCAAGTTACATAATAGCACGCGCTACACTCTTTTAGATTTATCTTAAATTCAATTGAGGGGAATCAATTTCGCTGCTGCTCCCTATTCTCTATTTCAATTGGAAATTGTATCTACAGCACGCGAGTGCAATAGACAATAGGCGCAAATTGGCCCCGGACCCACACACACAAACACACACACAGGTGCAGGTGGAATATGCACAGATACAAACCCAAGTGCAAGTTGGCAGTGCAATGTGTAATAGATACAAGACAACGACAATGCCGCGCCGGATGCCAAGGCGAAATTAGTGCATTCACATTTCGCTCTGCTTTGCCTCCTCTGTCTGCTTTTGCTTTAGCTCTATTCCTCCGCTTCGCAATCCGAACGACGAAGCGAAAGCGGAATGTGCGGTAAATAATAGAAATAGCGCGAAATGGAGAGCAAAACATGGCAACAAAATATTGACACATTGCTGAGAGAAGTAAAATTTATAATTTGTAAATTCTAATCAAAAAGTAATGATGTATCTATCTAAAAAGTTTTTTGTAAAATTGAACTTATCTGAATAATAGAAAATTAGTATCTCAAAATGTTTACATCCTTCAAATAAATTGATTGCAAGCCTTCTCATCTAATGTTTTCTTCTGACAAATTTTACAATGGCAAATGTGTGGAAATGGTAGACATTAGCTTTAGTGATTTAGATGGAGGGGCGCGCATAAACAATGCAAAACAGAGGAAAACAGGTTTTCGTCATAAAAGACAAATGCACAAGTGCTTAACGTTGTTGCTGTTTTTCTCTTTATTTTTTTTTCCAATATTTGCTAGGGGGGGTCACTCTGCACACACGCACACAAGTGTAAACAATGCACCACACAATCTCTGCTTGCTTTGGGCACACCTTTCGCACCGTATTCGCCTCTCGGTGGTTTCTCTGATTTTCCGCTCCCTGATGCTGCGTTCAAGTTTACAGCAAGTGCAGCACCAGCAGCCATCACGAAGCACATTCCGAAAGCAAAGACGAAAATACATACATATAGTATGCAGAGAAAACGCGGATATTGGACGTTTAAAGTGCGCATGCGCATTTTTGGCGCTCGACAGCAACGGTGCTGTGCTTTTATTTTATTACATAACCTTTAATGCGAATTGCATCTGGCAGTGCCGTGCCGGGACACTGAAGATGGGCGCACTAGCCTAGCGATACTATCGGTTGTTGAATCCTTTTATTTAAATCTTAATATTTTTCCGTGACAATGAAATAATTAACTAACCCTTTCTATTTTTTCTATATTTCAGAAACAACGAAAGATTGTTTATATATAAAAAGCATATCCACGAAGTATTTGCAACATACAACGACGGACAACAACGTAAAATTGGTACGATTTGGAACGGGATAGAATCTTCATCACTGAAACCGGAGGACCAGAAGATCAGAATTAAGAGAGTGCAGGGCTAGAGCTGCAGAGCAAGGGAGCACCAGGCAGAGGAAGTGGTAGAGGAAGCCGTTGAATCTCTCGCAACGTTATGATTGTAATGGCTGACAATGTGATGAGGCACAGTGTTGGACACCGTCTATGCAATTCAAGCGTACGCCACGGCCCTCATCGCCTACCGTTAGTAGCGTTATTACCGCTCCGTGCCAGAGCCAGAGGTTATGCATTGGGCCCCCAATGCTTTGGGGGCACATCAACGAAGAGCCAGGAGCTACAGCAGCAACAACAGCAGCAGCAACATGACGGTCTCACCAGTAACGAAGTAGTGTTGTGAAATCGAAAGCTAATCTTGAACTCTACCGATCGAGTGAACTTTAAAGCCAAGTCAGGCTCTCCCTCTTCCTACAAAAACATATATATAAATATATATATATAATTTAAGCTTGCAGACCGCTCTGCAACATCCACACCAGCATCGCCATGCCCATGTCCAGCCACGACACGGTCTTTGTGGAGCCCGCCGTCAGCAGCAGCGGCGGCGGTAGCACGAGCAGCATCAATCGCGTCGGGATCGCTGGCCCCCAGCCGCCGCCACCGCCGCACATCGTCATCGATGGCACCAGTCTGTCATCGCAGGCGCAACTGCAGCGCATTATGCATCGTCGCATGTCGATCAGCACGCGCCAGATCCTCAGCGCCAGCCAAGGCCAGTCCCAGTCAGTAGTGGCGGTGAATGCGACGCAAAAGTACGCGGTGCGTACGGCAGGAGGAACTGGGGCAGCCTCTGCGGCCAGCTCTGGTCAGGAGCTGATCAATCCACAAATCTACAAGATTGTGACCACTGATGGCAGCACCAGCAATGTCATTATTGACGCCTCGGCTGCTGCGCCGCCGCACAATTCGAAGCTGCTACTCAGCAATCTCACGGTGCTCTCCAAGCAGGCCCCTGTCCAAGGAGGAGCAGCGCCGCAGCAGCAGCTTAGCTACATGGGCGCCAAAAGTCTGCCGTATGTGACGGCATCGCCGGCAAAGCAACCACTGCTGCAGCAACAGCCCCAGAAGTTTGGCAGCATCAGTGCATTCAAGGCGCAACAGCAGCAGCATCATCCGCAGGCCACCTTGCAGAAAGTAACCGTGGGCTCTCGCGTCGGGGCTCGTCTGCAGTCCTACGTTCCGGCCACGCCGCCACAGATCATTGTACAGCCGGCGCAGCCCAAGTATGTGAATGCCACGGCGACGACTGCACTAGCTGGCAATGCAGCGCTCCTGAAGAAGGCCAATCAAAAGATTACGGTGAAGAGCGTGGGAAATATGTTGCAGCAACAGCAACACCAGCAGCAGCAGCAACAGCAGCAGCAACAACAACTGCAGGCCCAGCAGCTGAAGACGTTCATCACTCAACAGCAGCAGCAGCAGCAACAACAACAACAACAGCAGACCTACAAGACGGCGGCGGTTGCCAAGGCAAAGTTTGTAAAACAGACAACTGCCCTGTCCATTGCCGCTTTGCCCCAGCAACAACAACAACAGCAGCAGCAGCAGCAAGCCACCTATGCAAAACAGTCCATAATTACGCCCACGCCGGTCACCAAGGTCACCAAGCTGAACAGCAAATATGTGCAGCAACAGCAAATCAGCTTGCCACAGGGAACTCAGCTACAGCACAAGACATCGCCGAATGCCGGCTCGGCGGGCGGATACTTGCTGCAGGCGCAGGCTCAGGCCACTGGAGGTGGAACCATTAAATTTGTCAACTCGCATGGCACCGTCATCCAGCAGCATCCCCAGCAGCAGCAGCAGCCACAACAGATTGGGACGACGAAGCGCATACATTACAACAGCAGCGGTAGCAGTGACAATGAGCCTGCGCATACGGTGGCCAACTCTTCGCTGATCACGGACGACGTGATGATTGTCAATGGCACACAAATGACGGATGAGTTGTCTGCGCGCATCTTGCAAAGCATGGCCCAGAAGTCATTTAGCCAGCAGCAGCAGCGATCCCAACAGGTGCCGCCGGGTGCCACGGGCAGCAGCAGCAACAGCAACATGCCGCCTCCCACACAGATTATCTACAGTAACAGTGGCAGTGGAACCGGCAGTAGCAGCAGCAATAGCGGATCCGCTGGCAGTCCGGGTGGTAATCCGCATGGAAATCTGCTATTGACACATTATCAAGCAGCCGGCCCCAAGCCAGTTTCCTCGCCATCGTTCCTTACAGTCACTGGCACGCCACCAGTGACGGTGGCCAGCACGCCCTCGGTTAGCATCTCGTCGCATGGCTTTGCAAGCGGCAGTGCGGCCATATCCTCGTATATGTCATCGGCAACGGCGGCGCGTCGTCAGTCGGTGAGTGCGCCCAGCAGCCGGGCGGCGTCGCTGGAGCGCAAGCAACAGCAGCAGCATCAGCACCAGCAAATGCAGCACGAGGCGACAAGAAAGGCACCGACTGTCATCGAGTATTACAAGCACGGGTAAGAAATGATATGAGATATCAACATAAATTGGGCTTTAAAATGGTAAACATAGAAACAGACTATAATTTAATGACTATAATAAGTGACAGCAATTGTGCAGAGTTTTGCCGCTGGTCCGTAACTGTCGGCAATTACTTTTAATCATTTTTAAATCGTCAGACAGACTGACTGCTCTAAATGCTTTGCTGTAGGCCCTTCGAAATCGATTTGTTTGTTAAATGACGCCTCGTTCCGGATGAACAAACGATTTTCAAGTGTCGACACTGTGTTGGCATCGATAGGTTGCTCTCACAAGTGTCAGAATTGCATTAACTATCGGGCCGGTCCAGCTGTTTGATCAGTTCTATGACAATAGCAATAGAATTTTGTGTTGTGACATCTCTCTTCATATTCGTAATTCATGTGCTGTGCATCTTACCTTTCCAGCGTGAACCACAACAGCAGCAGCAGCATCATTAGCAGTAACCTGACCCATAGCAATAGCATGAGCAATCTCGGAGCTTTGCGGAACAGCTGTGCCAGCGGATATACCACGACAACTCTTACCCCAGCCACGTCTCTTCATTTGACGCCGCTCAACAACGTTCCTGGTCAACTGGACACAGCGCCTCTGGTGAAGTTAACAACAACAACAACGACAGCATCAGCAGGTCAGGTGCAGCAGCCAATGGGTCACAGCCAACTGAGTGCCAACGACGAAGAGTTATATATTGAGGAGGTGCGACCAGTTCCAGTGCTTACGCAGGATCTTCGCCTGCAGCAGCTGCACGCCATCATGCAGGACCACACCTACGCCTCCCAACAGCAGCAGCAGCAGCAACAACAACAACAGTCTCAGCAGCAGCAGCAGCAGTCAACGGCGGACACAACGATTGCTGGAGTGGCACAGCAGCAGCCGCATCCGCAACAGTGGTCACTGGGGGGAATCGGAGTGACTGTGGCCGGCGGTCAGACGACGCCTACCTATGGAAACTTCTACGGCCAGCCGAGTAAGTAAATCGAGGACTTAGCAGGCATTGTGAATACTTTCAGAATTTGATTTTTAAGGTTGGATTAATTTAGAGAAAATATATTTGTATTTATTTTAGCGAAATGCCAAAAATCATAATTCCCACTTTCTTCTATGCAGTTCCTCGCCATGTGACCGACGACGATGCTCACTCGGCCATTAGCAGTAGCTCCCGCTTGGGCCTGGCCAGCGCCGACATTGATCCGGGCGAGGAGACGGAGACAGCGCCAGAAGCCGAGGCCGAGGATGACTCTGTGACGCGCTGCATTTGCGAGCTGACCCACGACGACGGGTACATGATATGCTGCGACAAGTGCTCGTAAGTACAGGACGAATTCAAGCAGGATGTCTTTAGACGTAACTTATTTCTGTTCTTCTCTCCAACAGAGCTTGGCAACACGTGGACTGCATGGGCATTGACCGGCAGAACATACCCGAGGAGTACATGTGCGAGCTGTGCCAGCCGCGTGCAGTGGACAAGGTAAGAGCTCGTGCCCTACAGCGACAGAAACGCAAGGAGCACATGCTGCTGGTGGCCACGCAGGCGGCAAATGGAGCTGCGGCCGTTGCGGCAGGGACAACGCTCAGCGGCGGAGCATTTGGCAGCAGCGCCGGCGTCGGGGGAGGAATGGCCATGTCCGAGGAACTGCAGCAACGGCTGACATCGGGATTGAATGGCGGCTATGCCACGGGCACTGGCATGTCCAAGAAGTCGAAGAAAACCAAAGACGGCGCAGGCGGTGGTGCCTCTGGCTCCGCTTTAAAGAAAACCAAGAAGAGCGGCGGAGTAGGCGGCAGCGAGAAGAACGGAAGCGGTGGCGTAACTCCCTCTGGTGGTGCCGGCACTGGCAAGTCCAGCAAGAAGAGTAGCAAGCGAAAAAGCAAGTCTAGTTCCGAAGGAACGAGCGGCGGCAGTGGCAGTAATCTCGCTCTTACGGCGGCGGAAAAGCATGCCGCCAATTTGCGCCAATGGATTGAGAACTACGAGTACGCGGTGACCAACCATTATTCGCCGGAGCTGCGAGCCCGCCTGCACGCCATTCAGAAGCAGCCCAGCCTACTGCAGAGCATCCAGAACACGGAGAACAAGGCGTTACGACAGATCCAGCAACAACTGTCCACGGCCGGCGGCGGCGGCAGCAGCAGTGAGCTGGAGCTGGAGCAGCGCGCTCAGCTCATTCCTTATGCGGGCGCAAAGGTATTGATTAGCAGCGTGGAGCTGGCGCCGCACGCCCCCATCCACGAGTTGCGCGGCAAGTACATGCTGACCACTCAATTCCGCACCCAGAATCCCACCGTCAACATGAACACGCCGCCGCCGAGCAACTACCTGAACAGCTTCAAAGCCCACAAGACGCCGGGACAGTTCGTCTTCTTTTACCAGCTGCCGGGCGTGGAGGCGCCCATGCAGACGCTGCGACCGGATGGCAGTGTGCCGCAGGTGACGCAGCAGCCGCCCTCGTACCTCAAGGGTCCGGAAGTGTGCGTTGATACGCGAACGTACGGCAACGATGCTCGCTTTGTCCGTCGTTCCTGTCGCCCGAATGCCGAGTTGCAGCACTACTTTGAGAAGGGAACGCTCCACCTGTACATAGTGGCACTGACGCATATCCGCGCCCAGACGGAGATCACGGTTCGTCACGAGCCCCACGACCTGGCGGCGGTGGAGCAGAAGAAATCACATTCTGCCGTCATTCAACCGACAAGTACTCGTTGTGCCTGCGATCTCGGAAGCGACTGCCTCTTTGCCTTGCCGCTGGCGGTGCAACAGCAGCTCCAGGCTCCGCCGACACAGCCCAGGAGCAGTCACCGCAACAAAGCGGCAGCAGCAGCGGCGGTCGCTGCGGCGGCGAATAGCGCCGCAGCCATACAGCTGACCATGGGACTAGGCGTGGTGGGACCAGGAACTGGAGCAGCGGCCGCAGTCGGAGCAGTGGGCGGAGCAACCAGTGTCGTCCTGCCCAATTCGCGGAATCGCTCAACTTCCTCCAGTGGCGAGAGCAGTCAAATGGGTCTGAATAGTCCGCAGCTCGGACAGTTGAATCTTGGCTTCAAGCCCTCACCGACGACGGCCTCCTCGATGACGGCGCCGGTCTGCAATAACAGCGGCGGCAGCGGGAGCAGCAGCAGCAGTAGTAACAACTCCTGCTCGGTGTCCATGTCCAGTGTGCTGCACGACTCTGGCATTTGTACCTCCTCTTCGTCGCCCTCGGTGTCTATTCCCTCGCCAACGCCCGCTCAACTTCAGTCGCCAACGCCGCACCAGACATCGCTTTTGCAGCGGAGTCCCACGCAACAGCATCAACAGCAGATCCTGGCCGCGTTGCCGACGCCGATGCTTACGCCGATATTATCACCACAGTTGCCCCAGAAACAAGCTCACGTTGTGGTCCAGCAAACGTCCCTTTTGCAACCGCAGCAGCAGCATCAGGAACCTTTGGCTGTCATTGCAGCGGCAGCAGCTATTCAGCAGCCCATGTCTACCTATTTTGTGGGTAAATCTCAGCAGCAGCAGCAGCAACAACAGCAGCAGCAACAACAGCAACAGCAGCAGCAACATCAGCAATCTCCAAAGGCACAGCAACAGAATGTGGCAGCTCACTTCCTCCAACAGCAGCAGCAGCAGCAACAAAAGCAGCAACTGCAACAGAAACAAATGCAGCAGCAACAAATGGCTGATGAGGCTAGGATGGCAGTGAGTGCATTGCAGACCCTGCATGCTGCACCTACATCCCATGTGGTGACGACGCCTATCAAGGTGACGACTGTGCAGCAACAGCAACCACAGCCACTTCATCAGCCTCCGCCGCAGTCGCCACAAAGGCAACTCCAGCAGCAACAGCAACAGCAGATTGTCTATCCAACCGGCGTCGTCCAGGCCATTCAGGTGGCCGCTACTCCCACGAAACTGAGTTCGCCTACAAAGAGTGTGTCCCTGGTCCACAATAACAACAATAACAATACCAACAGCAGTGGACAACCATCGGTTGTTGCTGCAAGGAAAACTCCCGCCAAGCAGCCGCCACCCCAACAACAACAACACGTGACTCCCCCCGCTGCTGCTGCTGTTCCCTCATCGGCCCCAGCAGCTTCGCCAGCAACACCTGCAACACCCGCGTGTGATTCTAAAGAGGATGAGGCATCGGCAACGACACCGACCACACGTACGCCCGCCAAGGATAAGCCGAAGCAGTCGCGGGAGGACCGGAAGCTGGAGGCCATACTGCGAGCCATTGAGAAGATGGAGAAGCAGGAGGCACGCAACAAGAAGGAGACGACGCGTCAGGGCGTAAGTGGCGGTGGTGCCAACAAGCGGCAGGCGAGCAATTCTCCCGCCTCGCCCAACAAGCGCGGCAGCTCCATTTCGATCAGCGAGGATGTGATGGATACACCAACGAGCAGCAATTCCCCGCAGCGCCGCAACCAAAAGAAGAAGCGGAAGGTTAGCCGGAGCTATAACAACAATAACAATAATGGCAGCGGTAGCAACAACAAGCGAAGGAAGAGCATTATGGTGGAGTCGGATGGGGAATCGCATGCGCTGACCAACTCCGAATCGGAGGATCATGTGCAACACCATCATGCGCAACAGCATCGGCATCACAGCGGTTCGGAAGACCAGGCAGCTGGTCTACTTCTAGCCTTGGCTCACCACAACAATAACTCACCGTCCGTCGGCAGCGAATCGTTCAAGTCACCCACACCCAAGTCGCAGTCCCTGCCCGTGAGCAGCGCCTGTCTGCTAATTGAGGCTGCCATGGGACCGCTAGTAGAGCAGCCGCCAGCGACGTCATCGCCTTCGCTTGGTGGCAGTGGCGAATTCAAGTTCCCGCCTGGCGGAGCCAAGACCAAGAAGACCCTCATGTCTAGCTGGTTTCAGCAGGAGCAGTGTGAGCAGCAGCAGTCGGCCTCCTCGGGCTTGGACAGCCTCGTGCGAGCGGCCATGAGCGAAATTAATGGCGAACGCGACCAGTTGCAGCAGCATCAGCCAGCACCGGCTCTGCTGAAGGTGGAGCAATTCATCCATCAGACGGAGTCATCGACAGCGACGACGGCGGGCACTGCTCGCGACCAACTGCATCTGCCGCTGCAAAACAATTCGTCGGTTAAGAAGCGTTGGTTGCGACAGGCCATCAGCGAGGAAACGACTCCGGATGAAGGGCTTTCGCCGCCGCAGCAGCAGAGTCTGTCGACGACGCTCACCCCGCAGCCTCAGCCGGCGCCGAGTGTGTCGCCCCTGGCCAACGGATTCAGCACGCCGCTAAAAAAGCGGCGCCTCGTCGTGATTAGCAACGGATCGAACGGAATGGAAGCCGATGAACCGCACATTGATGTCATTGGTGAAGAGCCCAAGGAGGAAGCGGAGGATGAGGATGTCGCAATGACTGCTTTAAAGGTGGAAACTGAGCACAGCCAGCAGCAGCAGCCGGAACAGGACGACGACGTGGATATATTGAGATCTCCTAGCCCGGGCACTCAACAAATCGTCGCCGAGGACAACCTGGTGAAGATCGAGCCGGAGGACACGAGTGCAGCCGCCGAAGACGTGAAGATCGATGTGGAACGCGATGTGGAGAGCCAGGCCTGCGATAAATTCGAGGAAATGGTAAAGGTGAAGCGCGAGGAGGAGGAGCAGCGCGAGCAGCAACAACAGCTGGAGCAACAGCAGCAGCAGCCCAAGGTTGAGCCCTCGCCAGTGGAACCCAAGTTGGAACCGAATACCACTGCTGTCAAGTTGATACCCAAAGTGGAAACGACGACGATGGCGCCAATTGCGGAACCCGAGTTGCCCCCTAAAGTGGAGCCGACAAAAGTGGAAGAACCGAAGCCGGGCGAATCCCTGTTGCGATCCACGGCAACGGCAGCAGCGGCAGCAACCCTTCTCGATGTGGGAAAGGTGGCAATCAAGGCGACGCGACCACCGCCGCCTCTCAAAGTGGAAGACGAGCAGCCGCAGAAGAAAAAGCCCAAGCTGGAGGTAGTTGTCCCGGCGTCGGCACCATCTGCGCCGACTTCAACGGCGGCGACACCATTATCCACGACCCCCGCAGCAATAGGTGCAGCAGCAATAGTGGCGCCGCTAACTCCTGCAGTTGCTGCTCCCTCCAGTACGAAAAATCTCACCGCGCACGATATTCAGGAACGGCTGTTGTCATTCCATGCAGCCAATATTTCCTATTTGCAGTCGAGAAACAAGAAAGCCACCGCCTCGGCCTCGGCCACGAGCCAGAAGAGCAACAGCAGCAGCGGCGGAAGTGGTGCCGAGTCTAAGAAATCGTCTAAGGAGAAGGATGAGAAGCGCGACAAAGAGAAGCAGCTGAAGAAGGCGAAAAAGGAGAAGAAGAAATCCAAAGAGAAGGAAAAAGAAAAGGAGAAGGAAAAACACAAGGCATCGACGACAACTGTGCCACCATTCGTTGAGGCCAAGAAGAAGTCTACCCAGTCAAGCATAAAGCCAGATTCTAAGACCTTGCCACCGCCCCCGGCGCCGACGTCGATTCTGCCGCCGGCTCCGACGCCGATCCTGCCGCCACCTGCCGGCCCACCAGCCATTACGGCCAATGGAAAGGCCAAGCACTTGGCCCACAACAATGCGGAACAACAGCAGCAGCAGCAGAAGATGCGGCGTCGCACCATGTCCATGTGCGTCACGCCCGTGACACAGTCACTGGCCCCGCCTACTCCCACGACAAAGAAGCGGCAGACCAACTTCGAACAGGAGCTGACCAAGCCCAATAGCCAGATCCTCAGCAGTAGCATTCTCCTCAATAGCAGCAAAGCACTGGCGAGCGTCGTACCTGGCATCGTCACGTCCACTGGCGCAGTTACAGGTGGCGTTCCGAATGCGGTGCAACAGCAACAGCAGCACCGAAAGGAAAACAACCATCACCCGGAGGTAGCAAGTTCAGTGAGTGGCGGAGGCAACGGACCTATGAGCCTGGCGGCAGCCATTGCCAGCGGTAAGTTGACGCCTCTCACCCGGCGACGCGAGTCTATGTGCGGCAGCCGTCAGCAGGCGCTTATTGCGGCCGCCTTGAAGAAGGAAAAGAAGGAGAAGAAAAAGAGCAAGAAGAAGGATCGCGAGAAGCAGAAACATGAGAAGCAGAAGGGGAAGGAGAAGGACAAGGAGCGGGATAAGGACAAGCAAAGGGAGAAGGAGAAGGATAAGGACAAGGAGAAGGACAGCAGCAGACAGATAACCAGCAAGATGAACTACATTCAGAAGCCAGGAAACCCAGCTATAGTCGCGACGCCCTTACCTGCCCCCATTCCAGTGCCCACGCCCAAGGCTGCTCCAATACCTGTGCTGATCACGCAACCTACTCCTACGGCTGCAGTCCAGCCACTGGACAGCAATTGCCCATCCGCCGCCAGCAAGGTGGCGCCATTGCCATTTTACAACACCATCTACGGCAAGTTTCAGGATTCTCCTTCGTTGCCAGCAAGTGGCGTCACCGCCAATGCCCCCACCAACAGCAGCAGCAGCAACAACAGCATGCCCAGTCTCTCCGAGTATCTGGAGGCGAAGGTCAGATCTTCCAAGGCGGCAGCTTGTCCAGCAGCTGCCATAGTTAGCCCAGTAACAACGGCTGCTGCAGTGCCATCATCGCCGTTGTCTGTCGAAATGCCGCCACCGACCACCACCCCGCTAAAGCTGTACACACGCACCGCCAGCCACGATCCGCGCCTGAACCCCATGCTCACTGTCCCGGAGCCAACGCCAATGCCGAAACGTAAGCTTTCCATTAGTGAGTATCGCATGCGCCATCGGCCCTCGGTGGATTCGGCCCCTACAACGCCCACGACTCCGACGACACCTACCACGCCACCAATGAGCTCAAGTGCGGCTGATCGTTGCTTTGCAAAGCCTCAGACCATCAACAAGTGCTCGTTGCAGTCGCCAGAACGCTACCAGGCGGCCATAAGGGAGCGACGGAACTCGATCAGTGTCCACCAGCAGCTCCATCACCACCAGCAGCAGCCAGGCGCGAATCACCTTAATCTCAGCCATAATAACATCAACAACAAGACCAGCAGCAGCAGCAACAATCACTTGCAGCAGGTCTTGGGTGTTGTCGGTGTCGGTGGTAGCAGCAGAATGGCTGTCATCAAGAAGCCGTCATTGGATCCAGCGGCCACTACCTTGAGCACCGTGAACAGTATCCTAAGCACGGCTCAGAAGCTGCATATGTTCGATGACAAACCAAAAGGTGAGTTAATTATATATATTTTTTGTAGATGCAAAGAGTTTTATATCTGAGTTTTCTTCTTCTACAGGTGGCCACTTCAACGCCGCACCAACGCTACTGGAGCAGCAGCAGGAGAAGATGAGCGAGCGATCGCGTTGTCTACAGCGAACCATTTCCTGCGATTCGCGGGTAATTGAGCGATTGGGTTCTGTAGCGGCCGGAGCTGCTGCAGCCAGTGCATTGGTAGAGAAGGTGACCACGGCGGCAGTATCCCGGAGAGATGCTGGCCACTAATGGATGGTGAGTGAAGACCAAGGGAGTGCCAGCTTCCCTAGGCCTTAAAAAGATGCGCGTTCGGACGGAACGGAAAGAAATGTACCCCGGATATGAATGGGAACATGCCAGAGGCCGGATTCAAGTTTCAATTCGCTGCTTTCCTTACACACCACACAAACCACAAGCCACGAGAGAGATACGCCGGTTCCAAGTGTTACATTTTTTTTCTAGACAAAGAAACTAACAAAACGCCAAGCAAATCACACAATGCAATCAATATGTATATTTGTAAGCAAAAAACCATCTCGGAGATCTTTAAGATAATCTAGAAGATAAACCCAAACGTTCTAACTAAAAAACTACTTAGTTTATTTAATAAGATTCGTTTTCGGTCAAGGCAAAACAGAGACGCAAAACAAACAAAGAAACCCAACTATATATATATAACAAAAATCGATATAATATATTTACATATAGCATAGCATACAGATTTAGACAGCAAAAAAACTGAAGTTACAAAGATGATATAGGAGAATCCCCTTTGGTAATTGGTAATATGTATTTTTTTTAGTTGTTAAGCCGATTAAAGGAGACCCAGAAAACGCAGTTTCGTTAAAAACAAATGCTAGAGCTAGATATAGGGAACCAAATCTCTATCTCTATATCCTCATATAATATATTTTGTGTAACTTTTAGTTAAATTACTTGTAAAACGTAGAAATAAACAAGATTAATCCAATCCCCATATACCATATACAATATCTATCGAAATTCAGAGATGCGCCTAAGCCGCAAAGCAATATTAAAAACTGAATCTGGCAAAGAAGAAGATTAGAAGGAAGAAGGAGAACAGAATCCAATGTAAATAATATTTTTAAACACTCACAAAAGGAGGAGAAAAGTAAAAAGAGTACAAAGCGAGGGATTAATTGAATTAATAACTAATAATTGGGCCACTTGGAGAACGCGAAACGATACAAAGGATGTACATAGCATAAATACAGGCAACAGCAGATTTCCGAAGCCATTTTTCGTACCTAGAATAAATTTTGTTTCAGTAATAATAATAACAACATAAATTCTGGTTACATTTTGTGAAATCATTAATTTTACAAAATTAACTCATTATTTAACTTTCAAGCACGCCGCGATTTTTAACGATTAGCATATAAATGCCAGCCAAGATGTGTACTTTTCGATACATGCCTTGTGTTGCAGTATTTCTCTTTTATTCAATGTGAAATTAAAATATATAAATCCGTATTATCTCTTCTTTGCTTGTTTGAGTATCTGGCAAACATTAAAAAAAAAGAAAACGAATAAACCCGGTGAAATATGCTGATGTCGTAGACCATTTATTTTTATTTTCTGCTTAATTGGGGAAGACTACTTTCTCCACTATAAACATGTACATATAAAATTGTATTTCTTAATTGTAAGTCGACAAACAAACAGGTGCGTTATACATAGGCGAGAGTAATTTCTTTTTTATGATTTATATTTTATTCTTTCTGTAAATAGGCAACATATTCAACACACACACATTATTAATATTAGTCTAAGGGAAAAGTTGTAAAATATCTAAATACTGAAGTGTTCTAAGCCGGATTTTACTGAAACGTATATATTGTCAGTTATTTTTTTTTAAGATATGTACCATACCATAAGCAAAACCCATATTAATCTTACTTATACATAGTTATCTATAACAAATATTAAAATGTACTATGATAAAAAAACACACAGTTTGTAGTTTTCGTAATACAATTTTGATAGTTCTCTAGTTGGTAAACACACAAACGAAATTATTTATAACTTATTTGAGGGGGCAATACCCCTACTCGTAATCATTTTTACTCTACACTTAGATCCTTTGTAAGTGCGAATTTGAATTGTAAGTGTAAGCATAGGGGTTTTAGTCACATAAGTCTACCTTGGTTCAACTGATGATGTAAATTAAAAATACGTTAATTGTTTACTAAACACAAACACAAACACAAGCTAATGCAGATGCCACTACAAGTTGTCGGCGGCTTGCCAAGCTTCTTCTGTAAAATACATTACAAAGTGAATTCGTAAGATTATTTAAAGATAAACACAAAAAACCGAAAAACAACAATAAAAGGAAAATAATATGAAAAATAAAACAATTCGTTTTAAAACTATGCTGAATTACAGTGCAAGTTGGTGGCCTTTTCCATTTTAGGTACCAGGCAAACAGGAACAGCGAATCATTTGGGATGCCTTTGTCACAGGGAGAGCTGCTGTTATGTATGTTTGATATTAAAGTTGAGTGCGAGTGAGTTTTATTGCTGAATTTGATCACCAACATAGAGTTTCTGAAAATATTTACCATTTAAAACGGACCTCAATAATAATTATAAAAATACAATTGCTTTTTCAGTAACATTATTTTTATTTTCTTACATTTCGAGCCTAACTAGATTTTTAAAATGAATTACCTATGTAGAAAGTATTCTTAAAATACTAATAGCCAGCAAATATATATATTTATATCAATTTCTGTGAAACATTTCGTATACTCTATATACTATATATGATATATGAATGTGTATATTTGTGTGACATCCTTATTCTAGTGTGGCGAGGGATCGAAACCTACAAAAATATATGCATGCATCTGTCAACCTTACAATAATTAAGGTATTTCCTTCGCTAAAAGCTATATGCATAAAATTCACACATCATCGGCCGCAATATAAAATAAACTAATGATAAAAAATATTCTAAATATTACGAAAAATTATGGATTGCAAAAGTTTATATCAATCCTATTTTGTGACTCGTTAGCAGTTAAAGAAAAATATATTTTTAATTTGTTTAAGGGAATATATACACTTTAAATTAAATTAGTGCAGACTAAATGAGAGAACGAGAAATTTATATATTTATATATATAACCAGAGTAACCGATATGCTGGTATATTTATTTGCATGCCCGTACCGACGCATTGACGAATTCTGTGGACTAGATTCGTTTGTTGGTGTATCATAAGAACCTGGAGCAGGGTAGAACTAATTGATTCAGTCAGTCAGTCAATGACATTTTACCGATAACCTTTTAGGATGACAAATTCTGCCATTCCTGCCATCAAAACTATCTTTCTTCAAGCCTACACTCTACCTACTTATGTATATTACAGCTCGCATAAATTCTTGGTTGATTTGTCCAGATTTGTCCCTATTCTCGACAGCTCTAGAGCAGCCAGAAAACACGGCGCTAGGAGGACTTATTGCTATTACAGCTATTTACATTGTTGTTGTTGTACAAGTAGGGTATGAGGTTGGGCTCTATCTCGAGCTGTTGCCTAAGTATCGAGCTCATCACGAATTCCGTAGACACAATGTGACACTTTGGGTTGCCATGTCGCGTTAGATCCGCGCACAGATGCATGTCCGTCGGGCAGGTAACTATAATGTAGGAGTCGGGTGCTTGCACATGCGCCTCGGCAACAGCAGCGCCGGTCCGTCGCTTTGGCTCCACTTTGCCGCCGGACGATTCGATCATCCGGATGATTTCATCACGGGCTGGGAACACATCCGGCGTCACATAGAAGTATTTGCCGGCAAATAGCGTGGAGCGTGTGGGGGCGCACAGGACGGTGTTCAAATTGAATTGCAGATTCTCGTCCACTGGTATGTGCTGGATACGATACGGATCGGTTGGGACGAATTTACCGGCCTTGGCGCTCTCCACAATCCAACTGGACTTAAGCACGAAGTCCACATGGCAGCAGGCCTGAATAAGCTTGCAGGTGCGACTCTCGCGTGTCATCACCAGATGCGTGGCATCTGCGGGGCTGTCCACAACAATTCCGCCCAAAATTCTGCAAAACAAATTCAAGAATAATAAATAAAAAACTAAAAGTTGAATAATATTTGCTGTACTCACAGGACTGCCTTTTTGAGGGCTTCGGCTTCGGCAACCTGGGAGAAGATAACCTTGGGGGGCTTGGTATTTGTGGGATACTCGACGCAGACAATCTGCTCTGGCAGCTGCTCCTGCTGGAAGGCATTCATCTTTTGGCGCTTCAGCTTGTGCTCGCTGCCAAAGGGATCCGAAAGATGACGCTTCACACGCTCGTGCGCCTCCTGGGTAAGGTTTATCGGTGCCTTCCAAGCAGCTATTCAAAGTAAAAAACATAAAATTAGTTTCAAAAGAGCAAGAGAGCGCAATTAACACAATGAGACGTACTTAGCAGATGCGCTACCAGGTTGCATTCGATGCGGAAGGGAGCTATTAAGCTATACTGCTGGTACTTGGGATTATCGTACTGGGATAGGCCGCTCAAGTTGCCGATGCAGACGTCGCTGAGCCAAAGGGCGTTAACCATCGGTATGTTCCACTCCTTGGCCGCGTTGAACTTGTTGCCCTCGAGCTGCTTGCACACGATCACTGTGTTCACCTTGGACAGATACGAGGTGTATATGGCGCCGCATTCCTCGGCCATCTGCTGCAGCCTCACCAGCTCCTCGCCCTCGAATCCCTCCGAGGTGATAATGTACCGTTCCAATGGCTTGCGGTAGCCAAACTGACTGGGAAAGGGCAGGTGAAGCGGCTGCCATGGCGGCATCAGCTGGCGCTTGAGGCAGATATCGCTCAGCCAGTAGGCGGTGACACAGCGCTTGGCATCTCGCAGTGCCTGCATAACCACACCGTGCCGCTGTGTGCGACAAATGACGTGCGTTACTCGGGGACAGTAGACGCGTTCGATGTCGCCACCAAACTGCCGAATAGTGTCCAGCCAGATGGGCAGCTCGTCGCCGTCCGTCTCGTCGTACTCCACGATATAGAAGGTACAGCCTACGAGGAAGAGATCGGCGGGCAGTTTCAGGTTGGGATTGTGACCGTAAAATTGAGGCATCGGTATCGGCGGCTGTCCGGGGCGGGCCTGCATATATCCATGAGGTGGCCTCTGCTGCACTGGCACTCCCACGCCCACGCCCACGCCCACGGCCATCTGCTGCTGCTGTGGGGACTGCGGTGGAGCTACGACGATCTGCTGCTGAACCAGATGCTGCTGCGGAATCTGCTGTTGCTGCTGTTGTTGCGGCACGGTGATCACTCGACGCATTTGCTGCTGTTGCAGAATTTGTTGTTGCTGTTGTTGTTGCTGTAGCATCAGCAACTCCTGCGGCGTGCGTGGGGGTCCTGAAACGCCAACGGCCGCTGCATTATGCTGCTGGCCCATCATCCTTAAAGCACCAGCTGCCGATGGCGGCTCCACATGCTGCTGCTGGACAACCATCTGTTGCTGTTGCTGCTGTTGCATTAGCAACTGTTGCTGCTGCTGCGGAGTGGCTCCGGTTACCACCTGCTGAACAATCTGTTGCTGTTGCTGCTGGCCATCAGGCAGTTGAATTAGCTGCTGCTGCGGTGTCTGCACGCCGTTGTTGCCCAAGCGATTGCTCAGCATGTTGGCCAAGGCTGTTTTGGTTTTCAGGTTCATCTGCTGCGGGGTTTGTTGAGGCTGTCCATCGGGATCTGACGTAGTGAGAGAGGAAGTAAAGGTCAGCAAAGGAAATACTACTTAAAACTACGTACCTATATCTTACTATACAAATTTAAGCTTTAATGGTAAAAAAAATACAAATATTTAAAGATAACATCACTCACTTGTTGAAGACATGACCAAAGTTTGTGTCATTATATTGGCACCGCCGGGGACAGGACCCGGGACTGCGCCCGGAGTAGTGGGTGTTCCCGGCGTGGGCGGCTGTTGGACAATCGTTTGTTGCTCTATTAGCTGTCCGTTGGGTCCAGTGATGAGCTGCACCGTTTGCTTTCCCAGCTGCTGTTGTGGTGCCTGCTGCTGCTGGATGGGTATCTGCTGGACGCGCAGCTGCTGGCGCTGGAGGAGCATCTGCTGATTGGGATCGTTCATGGGATTGAAGGCCTGTTGCGGTTGCTGTTGTGGCGACTGTTGCTGTTGCGGTGTCGGCTGCCCCACTCCCACTCCCGGTTGCTGCTGCTGCTGCTGTATCGGACTGAGGCCAGGAGTTCCACCAGCTCGGACGACCACCTGACGCTTGCCCTGTTGCTGCAGCCAGAGCATTTGCTGCTGGTGCGTGAGTCCCGGTGGCATTTGACTCTGAACAATAATATGGCCCGGCGGCACAACAGGACCCCCGGCCGGACGGGTTGCGACAATGCTGCCCGGTGCCCCAGGCCGCGGCTGGTAAGCAACCTGTTGGCGCAGCATCACCCGCGGCTTGTTCTGCTGATTCAACTTGGTGATGTACTCGGCTCTCTTGTGTGCATCCAAGGACATAAAGTGCGCGTGCGTCTTCTCGTCCAGGACGATTTTTTGTTGCTGCGGTGGCTGCTGCAATATCAGCTGCTGCTGCTGATGAGTCACTTGCTGAGGCTGTTGCTGCTGCTGCTGTTGAACTGGCGGCGGTAGCACGATCTGCTGTTGTTGCTGCGGAGCTTGTGGCTGCTGCTGCTGCTGTTGTTGACCGGGCCACGAAGTCTGGGGCCGCAGGCCGCGCGGTATAAACTGTTGCGGTTGCTGCGGCTGCTGCTGAGGGGTTGTGGGCAGCGGCGATTGCATTCCCACACTGCTGGTGGGAGTTCCAGGAGTGGTGGGCGCTATTTGACTTGATGCCGGACTTTGCGGGGACCAGTGCTGCGGCATTTGCTGATGGTGTTGGGGCGATTGTTGCTGCAATAGCAGCTGTTGTTGCTGCTGCTGCTGTTGCGGTGGCGGCGTGCGTTGAGGCAACTGTTGTTGCGTTATCAACACTTGCTGCATAATCTGCTGCTGCTGAGGGTCGATTGGTAGCTTCTGCTGGAGAATCTGTTGGGGCTGCTGCTGCTGAGGAGTTTGCTGCTGCTGCTGCTGTATAAGTATTTGTTGCTGCTGCTGCTGCTGCTGTTGTTGCTGCTTCTGCAGCAGCTGCTGTTGCTGCAGGTATTGCAGGCGCTGTGGATCGCTTAGAATCTGTTGATTGACAACGATTTGCTGCGGCTGCTGCTGCATTTGCATCCGCTGTTGCTGTTGCTGCTGTGGCATAATCTGCTGCTGTTGGAGCATCTGTTGTTGTTGTTGTTGCTGCTGCTGCTGCACTAGTTGCTGTTGCTGCTGCTGTTGCTGTGAAATGTTCGTCTGATTCACAACATAAACGTTCTGACTCTGTGGATTCTGAGCCAATATCTGCTGCTGCTGAGCCAAGCTGAGTTGATTGAAGTGCTGCTGACTGATGATAAAGGTTTTCCCCTGCGGTTGCATAGACTGCGGTGCCTGCTGCTGCTGTGGCTGCTGGACTCCAAGGACTTGTTGTTGCTGCTGCTGTTGTATTGGTTGCTGTTGCAATGTCTGCAATATAATTAAATTCAAATAAGAATGTGTGTTTCTAACTTTTACTTGACGCGGAATAATTCATTTTCCGCAATTATGTAGACAATTTTAAACGTACCTGCTGCTGTGGCTGCTGTTGCTGAGGAAATTGTCCTAAAATCTGTTGGTGTTGTTGTTGTGGAATCTGTTGTTGTGGCCGCTGAATTGTTTGCTGAATAATCCGCACTTGGCCACCACCACCCAAAGCTATTTGCTGCTGCTGGGTGAATTGCACTTGTTGCTGTTGCTGCGGCTGCTGCTGCTGTTGTTGTTGTTGTTGTTGGGGATGTTGCTGGGCCTGAGAAAGTTGCTGTTGCTGTTGTTGTGGCTGCTGAAGTTGTTGCTGCTGAACATTCAACATTTGCTGCTGCTTCTGCTGAAGACTTTGGATTATCTGCTGTCCCTGAGCCGTTGATGTGTTAATTACATGTCGCTGGGTGATAACTTGTTGCTGTTGCTGTTGAGGCTGACCAGGCTGGGGTTGTTGTTGCAACGGCGATTGCTGCTGACCATGCTGACCGGGCTGGGGTTGTTGCTGTACCAGCACTTGTTGCTGACCTGGCTGTCCAGGCTGACCAGGCTGGGGTTGTTGCTGCAACGGTGACTGTTGCTGGCCATGCTGACCACCCTGACCAGGCTGGGGTTGTTGCTGCAACGGGGACTGTCGCGGAGACGGAGTGTGCTGTGGCTGGGGCTGCTGCTGCTGCAACTGCTGTTGCTGCTTCAATTGTTGCTGCCGCATTATCAGCGAATCCTGGTTGCTGCTTAATGCCGAACGGCTAAGCACCTGGGCCACCTGAACAGGATCCGTAGGATCGATGGGCTTTTGGTGGGAGAAGGACTGCTGCTGCTGTTGCGCCTGCCCACCCACCTGATGGTGATGCAGCTTGTTCTGTTGCATGGGCGACGTCTGCGGAATCTGGGGCGACTGCGGTGCAGATATTTGCTGAGGGCTTTGCTGCTGTTGCTGGGCCAATTGTTGTTGCTGCTGCAATTGCATGCGCTGCTGCTGATGGACGGGCTGCTGAAAAGGTTGCATTTGTTGCTGCTGCTGCGGGGACATCATCGCCGGCGATGGCTGTTGCTGCGGGGACATGTGCTGCTGCTGCTGGCGATTTTGCTGGATTTGCTGTTGCTGCACTTGTTGCTGGCGCAAGTGCTGCTGCTGGGCACTTTGAGGCGACGGAGGTGGCGGCGGCGTCATTTGTGGAGCAGGAGATTGCAGTTGGCGTGGCGATTGCGGCGGCAACATGTTGGGATGATGCTGCTGCTGTAGCGATGGAGATGGTGTATTGGGCGGCATTACCGGCGACCGGTTCTGCACCATCCGTGGCGATTGCTGAAGGTTTTGCTGAGCCTGCTGCTGTTGCTGGAGATTTTGCTGCTGTTGTTGGATTTGCATCTGCAACTGTTGTTGCTGCTGCAAGATCTGTTGCTGCTGCTGTTGATTTTGTCTCTGTTGCTGCTGCTGCTGCGGCGTCAGTGTCTGTCCGCTCTGAATTATCTGCTGCAGTTGCATTTGGCTTTGATTCAATATTTGCTGCTGCCGCATTAAGTGCTGGTGTATGATTTGCGGCGAAACTGGCACCGACTGCTGTTGCTGAACTATCTGCTGTTGTTGTACAATTTGATGTTGTTGTTGCTGCTGCTGCTGGACAATCGGTTGTTGCTGTTGCTGCTGCTGCTGCTGCGGAGATTGTACTGGCTGCGGCGTTGTTGACTGTGGAGTTCGGGGCGTTTGTCGCCCCGTGGGAGTGGAAGGCAATCTGGACTGCTGCTGTTGCTGCTGTAAAATGTTCTTGATCTGCTGCTGATTTTGTTGCGGCTGCTGCAGAGTAGCGGGTATGATTTTCTGTTGCTGTATAATTAATTGCTGTTGCTGCTGCGGGTGTGGTGATGGCGGCGCCGGTGCTTGAGGACCACCCTGTTGTTGTTGCTGTTGTGGTTGCGGCTGAGGTCGCACAAAGACCACTTGCTGCTGCTGCTGGGCACTGGGCACGGGCAACTGTTGCTGCTGTATTTGCTCGGCCGAGGCCTGAAGCTGGGACTTTATGCTAGCAATGCTCTTTGCAGCAGCACTGTCCTCGCCAAAGCCCAGGATGTCCGATAGCGTCGACGAAGAAGTGGTAGTTAGCTGTTGTTGTTGTGCCGCCTGCTGCTGCTGGAGGATTTGCTGCTGCTGCTGTTGTTGGAGTTGCTGCTGGTGCTGCAATTGTTGCTGCTGAAATTGCTGTTGCAGCTGTTGCTGTGATGCTGCCTGCTGCTGCTTCTGCGTCCGCTGCTTCTCAATGGGCTTCAGCAGCCTAGGATGATAGGGCTCAGTGGGCAGGCAGCTCCTGGATTTTAGGCAGTCCGTCACCCAGTCTGGCGTCACTATGATAATGGCATTCTTGGGCAGCGCCAGCGCTTTGTTGTAGATGCCACCATTGGCCGCTCCGCATACCAGATGCGAGTTGGTTGCCCCAAAGCTGTGCGTAACAACGGCGCCGTGATAGGTGAGCATGGCGTAGAGGCGCCTGCGATCTCCCGCCACAACATTTGTGATAGCCACGCGGATGCCGCGCATGAGGCGGAGCTGATTGGGACTCGGGTCAAAGGCCCGGGTCGAGGCCATCCGGCCCAGCTTTGCGCTGTGAACGATCCATTGCTCCGTGACGGGTATCGCGCTGTATAGGTCCAGGTGCATGGACAGCTCCTCCTCCGTATAGTTGGTGGCGCATATCAGATGTGTGATTGTGTCCGACACGAACAGCTTCGACTGGGCGCCGCCGCTCTTAAGGAAGCGTTCGATCTACAATAGTAAAAGGTTTTATTTAGATTTAAAAAAATATTATTTTTTATTGTTGTGGTGTCCAAAACACCCTGTGCAACATGATGTGTTGTGGTCTGCGGCAACATTATTGGCGCGCATTGCTCCGGGGCACCCTGTGTGACCACTTACACAGACACAGCCGAACAAACACAAACATACAGACACGCACGGCAAAATGCAAGTACAGGCAACAGCGGCCGTCGCTTTACCTCTTCATCCAGGTTGCCCAGCACATAATAAATCACATCCTCGAAAAGTTTGTCGCTTATTTTGAGGTTCTCCATGGTTCCGCCTCGAGATACTACAGTTCCGCTTCTCCTGCGGCTTTAATTTCACTTTTGCTTTTGTTATTGCTGCTCCTGCGACCGCGCTTGGTGGGCATCTACATTTCACCGTGTTTTTGACCGGATAGGGGAGATCTGAGCTGCACGGAAAGGCCTTTAAACAAGGACCGGGACGATGGTATTTGCGAAACGCACTTTAATTGCAACTAAAAATGCTTAAATTACATTTAAACTTGGGTTTCTTCTTATCTAGCAAAGACGAACAGTGTGCCCTAGCCGGAGAAAAATAAAGGAAACAATCGCGGAAGATTATCGGAAAACAGTGTTGCAAAATGGACTAAAAATATCGAACTGCGTACATATACAGCCGAACGTCGAAAATTAACAAAAAATTTTAATTTTAATTAGTTACTATAATAATTATCAATCAATTAATTAAAATATTGGTAAAAAATATGTCTAAATCTATAGATAGTCTGTTCGATATCTTTGCCAGCTACGCCGATTTCAGAAATGAGGACTGAGGACCAGTTCCAGGGTTAAAAATATAAAAAATTAAGATCACTTTTTAATAACGATTATTTTTAATTAAAGCTTGAGACGTTGAATACCGGAAGTTCTTTAATAATGAAAAATTTGCCCAATCTCAAGTAAGATTATAAAGAGTTTAAAAACATCGAAATTATTATGTCTGTAATTTTCCCTATAATTCTTAATGGTCTTACGATTTTAATAAAATTATAATTGAAATTCTGGAATAATAATTATTGACCAACTGTCAAATTAGAAGTTCATATATTGATAAATAGTGAAGCTATTTATTTATTATGTTCCCTATTTTGACTAAGATTATGGTTCCAAGTAGAAGTTATAATTGTAATATCTTTTATAATACTTTACAAGGGTATACAAATTTATAAACATGTTGTATTGACAGTGGAACTGAACTAAATTTCTGTAATTTTAAATTAGCTTCCAGGCGATTTGAATAATCAATTAAGATAATTGCCACCCAGGCATTTATCAGTTAAACAAACACTTACCTACAATAGTTAATCTAGCCCCCCAGGAAATCAACACATCTTTAAGTAGCAAGTACATACAATTTATTTTAGCTCAATACTGGCGAAGTTATCATTTGCTTCATTTACAAATCGATTCTAAAGCTCGCCCTGAAATTGTAATATTCTGCAAGCAGCGACCTATTCGGTTCTTTACAAATGTGAAATTTCCTTCAACTGCCTTTTTTTGTTAACATTTATACCATATTTGAAGAAGTTCAGAGAATAGTACATCATAAATTGTTGACGGAATCCCACCTATTTACGGAGAACAATGCTGAGTGGCTGTGGCTCCAACTTAAATTTATTATGCTCGTAATACTTACAACTACGTACGATCAGGATAAGTTATGTTAATGTTACACAGATAGAGATATATATATAACTGTTTCAATAAAGTTCGCGCTGTCCACGGCTGGCCACCTCCGCACCATCGCTTCTCAGGCCTGAGAGATGGACTAAAGAGACGGGACCTTGAGATTGATTGGCCACTAGCGAAGGCGAAGGGTGCTCCGTACGGATGGATGGCGCTTTAAGTTTAGGGGGGAACTACAAATTCTGTTTTTTGTTTTCTTTTCTGTTTAAATTTCCGCGAAATCCGGCCAGCAGCCATCTTAGCATAAGGGTTTTTCTTTAAAATTAGGTGTAGAGCATTTAAAAGGGGAACGGGGGTAAACTGGCTGCAGTTGAGGTTGTGGGTGTAGTGTGGAGGCGTGTGACGGGAGGTGAGTGAATTAGCTCGTCGCCGGGAACTTGTTACATGGTTGGATGATCGAGGTTTTTCGTGCCGGCACGGTTTCTGGCGTGGGAATCGCCTCTCCGGTGGTCACCTTGTTGGCAAAGACTTGCTTAACACCGCCACCCTTCTGCTTGGCCATCTGGTAGTCGCCCGAATCGAAGAATTTTTGCTGCGGAAAGAAATTTTGGGTAAATTATAGTTTGCAGAATAAAGATAGGGAAATAATCTCCTCAGCTGTACCCAAAAGATGTGTAAATTAGGTTGACGATGACCCTTAATACTCACCCCCTTCTGCAGCCTTTTCTGGAGAAAAGCAGAGTGCCCACCGGGCACTCGCATTCCGCTGGGATACTTGGACTTCAACTTCTCCTCCTCGAGCTTCTCCAGATCCGTCAGATTCACCTTCTCATTGGGATCGTTGTCCTGGGGCGTGGTGGCCGGGCTGTTGCTGTTTTCCTCCGCGGAGCTCATCGTGTATGGATGATTTACCTTTAGGGAGAGCCGAGAACGATTGAAAAGTTAGCGACCGTCCGAAAATATGGCGACAGAGCTTTTCCAAACAAAAGCGAAAATGGATGGGGGGAAGAGAAAAACGGAATCGGATTCGGAATCGGAATCACAAGGGTAACGAAACGCAGAGGCGCGCAAAATGCCAAGATAAAATTGCATTTCATCACACACACACACTCACGCGCCGCGCACACCAGCTTGGATATCCAGGGCAGGCGCACGCACACTGCTAATAATATATGGACGCGAATTATTATAGTAATAATCGGATGAGCAAATATTGTTTTAATTTTTTATGCACACCCATACGCAGCCGATAAGGCGCCTGTGTGTGTGAGCGTGTATAGCGCAGTTGCTCACCTATTTGTTCGACGCGTAAAATTTGACGATTAACTGTTGTTTTCCACCTCCTTTTGTTCTCCGCTTCTCCTTTTGCGTCTCCTTCCCTGGAAATTGGATTTACCAATTAGCGGCCCGAATTCGGGGCTAGCTGCTATTCCCAAGCAATCTGGGCAAGTGCTCGAATAATAAACGGAATCAGGCTGGCTGGCACACGGTATATATGTTTATTTGGGGCCGACTGCTTTTCTCAAGGCGATTCTATAGTAAAAAATAATTTTAACACTTTACAGACGCGCTGGGAGATGATATGATGCAAGCAGTGTGACTGTGGATCAACCGAAAAAAATATACCGACAAATATACAGAATTACACCGAAAATATACCGAATTTTGTTAAAAACTTTCTAATTCATGTTATTACTTTGTTTAATTCAGTCATCTTCCGACTGTTTGCTTATACATATATTTTTATTCATTTCTTTCTAATTTATTCTTCTGAAGCGATTTTTTAAAAAATTGTTCCAGGTTGGTATTTTGTTCGCCGAGACCTTATGATTATTAGATCAACTGCTCCTGGTAACACTGCCACGACTGTTTCAGCTGTTTTGCTGATTTTTTTTGCCCTGTGTTCTGTGTGTAAATTGTTTTAAGGATATAAACCGAGGAATCGCTGGTTCCACACACACGCACACACCGCCAACTGATCCACCGACCACGCCCACGGCCGACGCAGCAACATGAGCTCCAAGGACAAGGCCAAGTTCAAACTGTTCCTGAAAACGAAGCCGGCAGGTAACAAAGTGTTCGCGGACTCTTATTGGACACAAAAGGAAAACATTACAAATGCACACATTTGCCCGTTACGCAGGTTATGTGGGCGAGCGGACCCTGCGGCCGGAGTTTGAGAGGGAACTACGGCCGGAGCAGCCGGTGGCGGAGCGTTGCAGGATGCTGAAGGAGCTAGGCGACATTTATCTGCACAGTTTCAACCTGGATGAGGTGCGTGGTGTCGATGAAGTAAATTTCTTGAATACTATTCATTTGCCTCCCTTCAGACCTCCATCACCATTCTGTTTAATCTCACCAACGATCTCATCGTGCCCAACAAGCCGGCCGAAACGCGCCAGCTTGCGTTGAGCTTCTACAAGCGACTTATTCACACACAGTACAAGAACCTGACCATCATGCGGGAGAAGTTCTTCCTGGTCATTCAGAACCACGAGGCGCGCGAGGATCTGCGTCACCTGCTGGACCTGCTCGACACACTCACCGACAATGGGAAAGATATCACCAACTTCGAGGAGAAGGTAAGCGATAGACAGATGCCACGAAATCGGACTTCATTTATTATTCGCTTTGCAGATTGGCAAGTTTATGCTGCTCTGGATTCCAGCCATCACCGAGGCCAATCTGCTGAGCCCCTATCTTGACATGCTGGTCAATCTGATCAAGTTCAATGCGGCCCATCTGGACAAGGACATTCTCGTGGGAATCGTGCAGTGGGTGACAATGATGGGGAAATTAATGAATTTATTATAATATCCGGGCGCTATGTCTTTTCGAAGGAATGCCTGCGAACTGAGCTGCAGCGTTACGATTGATGAGATTGGCCTACAGTGCCTGACAATCCTGGAGATGGTCATCGGTTACACCATCTTTCCCAGCGAACCACTGCCGCAGTGCATCACAACCTTGTGTCGGACGGTGAATCATGCGCCCTATTGTCCGGCCTCATTTAAGGTGAGTTTTAAGCTATTATTAAATTAACTAAGAACTCTGGAATGCACATTGTACATTAAAAACCTATTCTTAAGTTATTATAATCTAAAAATTATAGCTAACTTCCCCTTAACATTCCCAGTAACATTCAAGTTTCAAATATATTCGCAGTTGTACATATTCATGCTGCAGTTTGGGTTAAAGATATATATTTTTGTATGAATCTCTTACAATAAATAGATTATAGCGAGACAAACTTCGAGGAAAACTTGTCGTAGTTGCTAACTACATCCCGTTCATGTGGCGGCGGTGGCGGCTGCTTGGCATTGACCTCTAAGGCTGGCAAGCCAAGATCTTCAGCCGAGTCCAGCTCCAACTCATTCTTTACATCAATTTCCACTTTGTGATCCTCTTTAGTCGGCAGCTCATCTATGTTCTCCACCATTGTGGAAACGTTGCATTCGCTTTGCCGATCAATGCTGCACAAACGACGCACCACATCAAAGTACTGACCCCGGGGACAACGCATTTCAATCACCCTCAATCTGGCACAAATATAGTATCGCTGACAGTCACGACTATGTGGCGCCAGGCGACTTCCCGTCCGTATGCATTCGTCCAAAGCCAGAGCCTTCTCGGGCAGCATCACCTGCGGCGGCATTGTGGGCTTCTCCAGGCAAATGCCCGTGTGGTCCGGCAGACAGGTGCCCACCTTCGCCTCAAAGTAATCCCCGGGGGGACACTGCACCAGCACAGCCTCTCCTGACTGGCAGCGGAAATAGGTCTCGCAGTCATTAGAGTTGGCCAAGGTGGCGTTATCCGGCAGCACACAGCTGCATTGGTGAGCGGCCGTCACGGCTACGGGCAGGCAGGCTTTGCGATTGGAATCAAAATAGGTTCCGGCAGAACACTTGGCCACAGCATAGGCGCCTCGGGACAAGCATTGCATGTAGCGCGAGCAATCGTGTGAGACTCGTTCAACGTGGTTTATTTCGCCACAAATTGGGGAGGAGTGATCATTAAAGCAAGCGCCGGGCAAGCATATTTTCAGTTCCCTGCTGAAATGATATTCCGCTGGGCAGCTAAACTCCTGGACGGGCACTTCATGGTCACCGGTGCAGACATAGAACTTTTGGCATTGATCCTCGTGTGGTAGCATTGCCCACGGCTCGGAAATTTGGCAAAGGGCCTCGTTATCCGGCTTCGTAGTTAATGGTTCCACTACGCTGATGGATAGCAGAAGTCCAATTAATAGAAATTGATCTGGGCGAAAGGGGAAACGATTTTTAATAAATTGAATCCGATTTTCTGCAGTTCCTCGAAGAGACCACTTACGTTCCATTCTTGTGCGTATATATTTGAAGATTCCGTCGAGTGCGGTGTTGATTTGGGGCTGCTTCGCTTTTTATGCCCTCGCTTTGACTGGGGATTTATCAGCTCATTTGGCAATCGCTGGCAGAGATTGGCTCTGACATCTTCCTATTAATACTAATGAGAATTCTGCTCAGTGTGTATCTGGCTTGATACTCCCCCTAACTTGCTCTTATCGCTTAACATGCCAGTTCCGTCAGATGATGATTAGCCCGACTCCCAAAAGGTGATCATTGATTTTGTGCCTTTTAGTGGAAAAACACAATTTCAAGGTCTTTAAGCTGTGAGGGACGATGACCCAGTTCTGCGGAAGAAGACCTCGGTTCAGTTTACCTGTAGCTCCTTGGGAGTTTGGCTTCTTTTTTGCAAAATCTTACCAAGGTTTGCTTTGTTTACAGATCATGAAGAACCTGCTGGGCACACAGCTGGGCTATCATTCCATGAAGATGATGTGCAGCATCCTCAACGATCGCGCCCTTTACGATGACGCGCACATGCTGCGCGGGGCCGTCTTCCATCTAAACATGAACATCTTCGGATCGAACATTATTTTCCAGGTTTCACCGATGACCTATGCCACGAATGTGCTGACAGCCTTCCTTCGGGTAAGCAGAGATGGGATTCTGGCCAGTGCATCCGGAAAGAGACTCTAATCGACTCTAATTTTGCAGGCTCTCGACAGTCGACAGGTGATCGTTACCTTTGAGGTGATTCTTAGCGTTCGCATGGTGATTAACAAGCAGCAGCTTTCTGAGATTATTTGGGATCGCATCTGTGACATAATGTCGGCAATCGTTAGCAATATCGAATACTATGAGGCGACCAATATCAACAAGGACCGACTGCATCATTTGCAGATCAATTTCCACGAGAACATCGACTGCATAGAGAAGCTGCTGCAACAGGATCGCTCCCAGATTCTGGGCAACGTCGAGCGCATCTACGATCTTATCGAGCGGGTGGCGGACCGACGGCCAGAGGCCTCCGTTCTGGCCCTAATCGAGTACCGATCGCGACGCGTGACCGCCACGCGACCGGAATGGCTTCAGGTTCTGGCCCAGTTCGTGCATCGTTACTATCGCATGTCCAATGTTCATGTGCGCATCAAGACCATCGAGGCGCTGGTACGGATCATGGACCAGAACCGTGCCTGCTACGAGGAAGAGATTCTCAGCAGGGTCGTGCTCGTCTTGCTGTCCAACATCCATCTGGAGCCAAGTGTTCTTGTACGCGTGGCTGTGGCTCGTGCTTTGGCTAACTTTGCGACGCACTGCGACACGAAGAGATGCATGGATCTGCTAGACATCCTGGAGGCGCTCATCAACCGACCATTTGAGCACACCCGTCATGGGTCATCGGGCGACACAGACATTTGGGTCAGTAATGAATCTGATATCGCCGATATTATAGCGGCCGTCGATGGTTTGATCAAGGTATTTGCCATCAAGCTGCATCGCATGCCAGCGACCCATGCCCTCAAGATATTCAACATTCTGATGGATCACCTGGAGCTGCATTACGATAGGCCCAAGATCTTTGAGCAGACCAGCTTGGTGCGGTTTAAAGTGAGTATGAAGATATAAAAAAATACTCTTTTATTTGCAAAAGAAACGACCTTTCTTTGAACTGATATTTATAAATAATTTCACTTTTATAGATCTTCACCTGGCTGCTGCAAGCTCGTGCCAATGGCTCTTACCACATTGGCTATCCGGAGGGCAACAGCGATGTGGTCAAGTTCAGTCACTATCTGGGCATCGATTCGCCACTGTTGCCGCAGGCTCACGCCACGGCCATCTCTACGCGTCGAATGTGCAAGCTGATTGTGCGCTGCCTGGAGCAAGACACCGACTATGTGGTGTTCCAACAGGTCATCCGGAAGCTGCCAAAAGTACTGCAGAACAAGGCCCTGGTTCAGGGCAACGATATAGAGGAAATGGCCAACGCACTACTCAAGATTACCTCGGTGACCAACAATAAGTTCAAGCGGCCCACCGACGAATTTCATGCATTGGTTCTGCCCGCCATCGCCTCGCTGGTTATCTATCATGAAAGCCTGCAGCCGCCTCAGCATTATGGCATCATCACGGCCCTCAATTCAAGGGTTCTCACTGGGGTCGCTAGCGTCTGCATCAATACGATGACGATTCTGATACTGGAAATGCCGGAGGCTCTGATGCGAAAGCTGCCGGCCGTACTGCTGCAGATGAGCAAGATGTCCGACACGAATGCCTTGGCCACTCCTGTTCTGGAGTTTCTGTCACGTGAGTCAATTGATTAGGGAAATCAAGTAACATTTGTAAATTTTAATTGGTTACTTGTCCCTTGCAGTGCTAATTCACTTGTCCAAGCATCTGTTTGCGAACTTCACGAACATGCACAACATGTACGTCTTTGCCATCACCCTTCCATATACGAAGCCGCATCGCTACGATCACTATACAGTGTCCCTGGCCCACCACATCATCGCCGGATGGTTCCTTAAATGCAAGCTGGAGCTGCGCAAGAATTGCGTGAACTACATCAAGAACGTAAGTTATGACTATTTCCTTACATATATGGGGAATATTTCTCTATAAAATTGTATATATCGTTTCAGTCGATTCAGTCAAATGCCAAGATGCTGTCCAGCGATATTGTGAATCTGAATTCCCTTAATGAGGATTCGTCCAACAGAAAGCGAAGCACAAGCCTCACCGAAGGCGGCAGTCGCAACAATGCTAATGCCTGGAACGACCTGGAAATGCGGCCGCAGATGAACATTGGGCTGCGCAACATCCATGCCGAGCTGGCTGAGACCTGCTTCGATTTTCTGGCCCGTCACACCTACTCGCCCTGCCCGTCGATGCCTAAGCGGTAAGTTTTTTACCTTCTTACCTTGGTTCAGTCATCCGAAACTCTGTCGAAATTGTTCGAAACCCTTGTAGTCTACCTGCCGCCGAATACCTGCTGAAGGATGGTGTTTCTCAGACCTGGCTGGTGGGCCACAATCTGGTGACCATAACCACTTCCGGCTGCCCATCGGCCCCGACGAGGAGTGGGCTCTGCGAGCGTTGCGCTCAATTGGGCAAGGCGCCCAGCATAAGCTTGAACTCCAAGAGTTTGAGTGATGCTTCCGCCGTTCCGCCACTGTCACCAGAGCGGGAGAGACGGTACACCAAGGTCAGCTTACAGCATAGCAGCGGCAACGAATCGGCGGGCAGCACCGAGCTGACCTCCTCTTCGTCATCAAATTCGGCAGCCACGGGCGGCCATCCGCATCGACAGATCTCCAACAGCTCTACGGCTTCGCTTGACGCGTTGTCGCGTCGTGGCTCGAATCCCGAGGCCCTGGGCAGCGGTGGACTAGGCGAGGAGGGACCACACACTGGGAGCAACACATCTCTCCTTGGCAATTCCTTGTCGCAGTCCTCGGTGAGCATGAGCCCCTCGTCGGGGGGATCGGTGGTACAGCAGGCGGTTTGTGTGCGCGCCTGCACCGGCTGGGCGGAGATTCTCATTCGCCGGCCAACTGGCAATGTGTCCTGGATAACCCGCATTCAGAATCCCATCACCAACGACTGCTACGGCCAGGATCTGCCCTTGAACAATGTTGTCTCGTTGTTTTTGCCCACGGCGCATGGCGGAGTATTTGGACCGGACACCACCACCATTCAGCAGACTCCGTCTCAACCGCTGATTGCAGATCCCGAACCAGAACCGGAGGCAAACCCATCTGCTGCCCCCGCTCCGCAAGCGGCGAGTGCCATTCGCAGCCGAATGGTGGCCAAGGCTCGTGCCCTCCAGCGACAAGAGGAGATCCACTCGGTGGGTGGTGGCAATGGCAATGGTAGCGAAAGTGGAAACGGAAATGGTAACGGAAATGTAGCCAGTAGTGGGGCAGCAGCTGCCATTCCCATTCCACGGGTTTCGGCCGCCGGAAAGCGCGGCAAGGAGGCAGCTCTCTGCGGTAGTGTGAGCGACGGCGAGGCGGACGACGATTCGCTGGCCTTCGAGGATGCTCAGAGTCGCGCCCGGAATCCCGTTCGTCGCGTTAACTCTAGTCCGGAGATGAGTTCCAGCTGGCGCCAGTCCTTTTTGACCAACAAACCGATGCCACTGTCCCAGGAGCCCGTTAAGTCCGCCGTTGACGAACCGCAATCGCAGCTCACGCTAAAAAAGAAGAGTGTCCAATACAGCACTAAGGATATGCGCGTTAGCTGCGAGGCCATTCCGGAAGAAATAGCCGGCTCCACGCCGCCCTCGACTGTACAGGTCCTGCAGCCAGAGAGTGGAACTCTGCCGCCCAAGCAGCACTCCGCGGACGATGTGAGCAGTCATGTAGCTGGTGGCAGCAACAGCACATTGCAGGCTGCTGGAGGATCTACCTTGAAGCTGGGAAAACCGCCACTTTCGCCTGGGCAGCTGCCTTTACTGACAACGGGCAGGTTGACCAGCTTTGGTGGCACCTCTGTTCCACAGCCCGGTGCTCTGGTCAAGTCTAGTAGCGGCGGCGGCAGCAACGGAGCCAATGTCGGGGGCGTGATGCCCTCCGATTATGACAACGGCAACGGCAACAATGGCAACGGCGACATGATGCGCGGCCGCTCGAAAACCATTTCGGGAATACCAAGCAACGGCAGTGGTGCATGTCCACCGCCGGCCAGCAGTTTCCGGAACTTTGGCACCGCCAAGCCGCCCATCAACACCAAGCTGTGCATGAACCCCAGCTTTGTGTTTCTGCAGCTCTATACCACCGGCCAGCTGGGCGTCACGGATGTGCCGTTGAAAGTGGGCCCGGAAAATGCTAGCACTGTGGCCCTGATCGACCTGGTTCCGCCATTCGAAACGCACAAGATCGGAGTGCTGTACGTGGGCCAGGGGCAGTGCAACAACGAGGTGGAAATTTTGCGTAACTCACACGGCAGCTCTAGATATGTGGAGTTCTTGCGCAACATTGGCACATTGGTCAGCCTGAAGGAGGCCGAGCAAAACAACCTGTTCATTATGCTGGACAGGAATGGAGCTGATGGCAAGTTTGCCTACATTTGGAAAGATGACATACTGCAGGTCGGTAGTACGAAACTATATAAATTGTTTGGTGCATATTAACATTGTAGCCCCTTGGGTATTCTCGCACAGGTCACCTTCCATGTGGCCACATTGATGCCCACCAATTTGCAGGATGATCCCAACTGTAACTTAAAGAAAAGCCATATTGGCAACGACTTTGTGAAGATCATCTACAACGAGAGCGGAGAGGAATACAATCTGAATACCATATCCGTGAGTACCACAGAGAGTTTTTCAGGATTGAAATTAGAAACCTAAAGAAGCTTAGCTCATATAAATATTTTATTAAGATTTGTTGATGCAATAAATATAACATAAATATTCATTATTTACAGGGACAATTCAACTACGCTTGCGTAATTGTGGAGCCACTCGAGCTAAACTCCAACAGAGTGTATGTGAAGGCACGCTCAGAAATATCAAAGTTTGTGTGTCATCCAGAACCTAGGATCGTCTCCGATCGCAGTGCTCCTCTGTTGGCCCGACAAATGGCCCTGCACGCCAATGTAAGTTTATTTCAAAGATTGTAATTAGTTAATTTATTTAATCTGTTATCTATCATGATGATCCATCTGCAGCTCGCTTCGCTAGTCTACCAAAGTGTGCAGAAGAAGCATCCGTATGCATCGAATTGGCTAGAACGATTGCGCAAACTCAAGCGCCTGCGATCCAAGGTGAGCTAACTATATCACACAAATATTTATGAGAATTATAAAACTTATATTGCCAACAGCTCATTGAGGGCCTGAACAGCCAGCAGAAATCCGGCAGTGCTTCGAGCGGCATCGGAGTTAATGCTGCCACGTCCATAGGCTCGGATATTAATGACCAACGAGGGGACTTTATTAGATTCACATAGACGACAACAACAACGAGAGAGAGAGAGGCTTCAAATTGAGGAATTCCCCCGAGGGAGTCTCATCCTGCCATGGATCCCTATTGATTTTCAATTTGGATAATCTGAATTGTGCAAGCACCCAGCAGACCAACAACAGAAGTCTCTGCCTATAACCAATAATCACGAAAGTAATAATTATATATTCATAATGAATTTGACAAGTTTATAAAATTTGTGAGAAATACATAAATAAGCGCTGTTCTTTCCAAAACACCATACGTATTGGATTGCTTGTTTTTTATGATGCTTTTGGGATGCAATAACAATAGAATCTAGAACCTTAAATGTTATACGCCTTTTATATTTCGAAAATAGTTCTAATTTATAACATAATTCTTTATAATTTTACTACAATTAATTCAATTGTTCAATTGTTCAAAAACTAATTTATTTTTATTCGTCCAGCTTTAAATTCGTTTGAAGGGACATCACTTTAAGATGACAGTATTTATGATATATGATCGTAACCGAATCCCTCAATCTTACAGCTTGCAGTGCGATTGGCATAATCCACAGCTTCCCCTAGACACCGTTGATCCCCAAATGTGGCTTTTATAAATCCCGCCACGAAGCTATCTCCTGCGCCCAATGTGTCCACCACTTTCTCCGGCTGATAAGACGAAAATTTGTGAAAGTTTCCACTTGAATCCAGACACACGGCTCCATCACTGCCCCAGGGACAGATAATTACGGGTTTTTTGGATATTCCGGGTATATCGGCGGCCAGCTCTTGACATGTTTGCTGCGGCGTGCTCCAGCCCTTTTGGGAGGCCAGCTCCTTGGAGAAGATCACATAGTCGCAGGGCTGGCACAGTTCCAAATTCTGTTCGTATCTCGTCTCAAAGTCCAGCGAGATGATGGTGTGTTGCCCCGTTTTCTGGTCGTACTCCCGGATGCTCTGCATCATCTTGACGGTGTGGGTCGTGTTGCGAGCCTCGAAATGTACCCATCCGTACTGTGACAGATCGATCTTTCCGAAGTCCTCCCACGTGGTCTGCGGGTAATCCTTATTGCAGTGGATAATGGTGCGGGAGCCGGTGTCCTGGGACAGTATCACCGATGAAAACGGGGGATCCCTGCTCGTCATGGGACAGTTCTGTGTGCCGATGCCCCGTCGCCGGAGATCCTCGAGGAGCACACGAAATGCATCCGAACTGCTCAGAATGCCAAAGAAATCCACTTTGGTGCCGAGAACTCGGAGCGTTGTGCTGACATTGGAGGCATTCCCGCCACGTTGCCAGAATCCATCCAGGCAACGTCGATCCGTGTCCTCCTTGGGATAACTGCCGACAATGGTCACAAAGTCGATCACGGTGCAGCCAACGCAAAGAACAGACTTTTTCTGGCTCATCTTAAAGTACACACTGACCCAGTTTCACCGGAGAATTAAGTGATTTTATGATTTATTAAAAGGGTAAATTTCAAGGTTGTAGTTTCAGGCTTATTGATATTTTTTATTTTTTATTTAAACTGCTAATCCAACACTTAATATTCCGAACTATTAGATCAATTAAAGGTTCCGAGGTTTTCCTCAATTTATTATAGTTTTTTATTTCGAGCTCAATCTAATCGAAATGTTGATTTGCACCTTTACTACTGCTATTAATTGTAGCTCGAGTTTCACATATGTTTTTGTTTTTAATTCTTCTTATCGCAGTGGGAAGAGAACCTTTAAGAGAACCCATGGGTTGAACCCGCACGATCGCAGAGAAACCGCTCTCAGTATAAATGTGACCGATTCGGGGAGCATTATAATAGTATTATTTGGCTTGAAAAAAATACAACAAATAACCACAGCTTTAATATGTTTAATAACATTTATATATATAAAGATTCTGGACAGGATTCGTCTAAGAAATTTGTATTTGGTTTAGGTTTCGTTCCGGGAAGATATTCCGATACAGTCCCAGAGGAAAAGTCACTTTAATTAATTGTCTAGACTTTATTCATGGCAAGGTTACAGTAATTAATTTATTGTAATGTAATGTAATTACATATGTTCAAAAATATATATATTCTTTAAAATAAAACTATTTATTGAACATATAATATATAAATAATATAAAAATAAGTCATATATGTAGAAATTTACTAGCAACAAGTATATAGCATAGATACATGTAGATATATGTAGTTCTACTCTTTAGTACTATTCAATATAAGTCTTTTAAAAATGCTCAAATCAAATATATTACATTAAATGTTTAGATATTATAATATTCTAATATAATATACATATCGATCTATAATTTAAACACTAAATTGTGCAATTTAGGCCTCATCTTCCAAAGTCTAATATATTTTTTCGGAATATTTGCGAAATAAATTTAATCTGCTACTAATATAATCTCTGAAATCTATATTCGGCTTTTGATGCTAATCAATAATATATTTAACTTATGGATTGATGCCCTCCTCCTGCCTGATACATTCATTCTCTGTTGGCAGATTATAAGTCCTGGATTTGAATCCTGTTTGCAAGTTTTTAGTTTGATTAAAAGGCTTCGGGCTCCACTTGTCGAACTTTCGCAATCAGAAAACTAATCATATATGAAACTTTCCTAGCTTGATTGGCATAACTACACAGTTTTCCAAAATATATATTAAGTGGAAAACTAAATTCCGAAACACAGACCAAGTTCGAAGGCAATATTGGGTGGGACCTTGAATTTAATAAAATGGGAATTATAACAATTTTGCTTGGAATGTTTTATATTCAGACCCCAGGACAGCCGTGCAAAATGACGGCACACAAATTAGCGGATGCCATGACTAGACACACATGGAGCACGGCACAGCTCAGCAGACGCATGTGTCAGCTCCGTCAACCACAACAATGAGCTCTGCACGGTCTGTGGCAAAAGCAGCTGTCATCCAGAAGGCGGGATTGATCCACGGTGACTGCGTCGAGTTGTCTAGTCGGTCGGTTCCTGCAGAGATTGATTGAACATTTCATTTCGTATTCTGTCTACAAGTCTAGGTACAGCCAGAGTTGACCTCCTTAACAAGTCACGAAGCTTCCATGAAAATTTTGTTACAAATGTTTAATGTTTGAAAATGTCCTTCGACACTTTATCAATATTTTATAGAGAAAAGTAAATCAAGCATTTTTTTTTATTTATTTTAATTAATTCAAGCCAAAAACAATTGTTTTAAACAAACAAAACTTCCAGTTAAGAAGCTTATTATATTATATATTTCGGTAAACCAAACTGAAATCAAACTTCATAAATAAACCCAAAAAAGTATGCTACTTAACACCTCCCATTTTCCGTTTATTGAGAAGGAAATTTTCCTTGAGAGGGGAGAGGGGCACAGCAACTTAAAGTGGGCCGAGTTGAAATTTTCAAATTAATGTAAAGCGTGTCTGGCCTAAATACTCCCCTCCGATTCCCGACTCGCTTCCCGACATAACATAAATCGATATCTCGACATTTGGCTGCGCGGGGTAAACACTTTCTTGGGGGTACCCAGAGCACCATTTTGTGGCGTGGAATTATGGCCGGAAATTGCCTTAAAGTGTCAATCAGTGTAAACGTTCTTAATAGGTATTTATTTTTGCCATTTTAATTACCCCGCCCCGCTGCTTAACGCCTTTCTGCCCACCTTTCTCCGTCGGACAAACAACGAACTGATGGAAACGACTGATGATGATGGCTTAATTACATTCTCGAGAAAAAGAACTCATTTCCGAGGGACTTTTTCCATGAAGAATTTATGTATATTGGGTGGTTTATTAAAGATGTACTGTTTAGCTATTTATAATCGATTTTGAAAATGATTAGTTGACAAGGTAATGTGATTAATGGTTGATATTTTGATTCCTGCTGCATGATTCGGTTTGCCCTAGGGTTATGTTATTAATGGGTATAAACAAAACATTCTTAGATGCGCCACTTTAATCCTGAGTCCTGAGTGCGACTATTTATTTGCTCAAAAATAATAAAGACTGTTTTATAAACTTGCTGACACCTTTGGAATTTCGATGATGGCAAGAGAAGACAGAAGTACAATGGTTTAAAGATTCAAATATAGTTATCTTGTATATGATTCTCTCTTTATACCAAGAACTTCTTCTTTATTAATTTAAAAAGTTTAGGTGAAGTCTTTATAGTTTAGAAAGGTTTGTATGAATGAAAGCCCACTGTATTTGGCAGCGTTTGGGGGATTATCGAGTGCGTGCTGGTTTTAGTTAACGAATTCAACATTTTCTATTGAATGGCAAAGTGGCAAGTGGCGTGGCAAACTTTCAGTTTGGCACCGAGGCCCAGAGCAACTGTTAGCACAGACTAGCTATCGTAATCGCACACCGGAGAGTTCCGGAATACGAATCCACTAGATGAGGGTAAGCTAAGGGGATGGGGGCCTTTGGGTGACTCCAACTCATCTCCAAATGTGTTTTCGTTCAACGCATGGATACGTGTTTTTTGTTTTAGCCTCCGTGAGAGTCAGTGTCTGCAGAATGCCGAAGCCTTGGGTCCATTTTATTTTCTTAGTTTATTTTCTTAGAGTTTGTGCTAAATTTTTTAGGTATTTATTTGATTTTCGAACTGGGAAACCTAGTTGTTGCCATATTTGTTTTTAATTACAGTTAATTGTAGGGCAGGTTGTTATATTTACCTTAAAAGCATTCATAAAATAACAATGAAGGCTTGGCTTACTAATTCCCCCTCAAAAATAGTTTATATAATTACTTAATAAATAAATTTACGAAATACAAGTATTTTTACCTGCTCTTCCACTACTAAATATAAAAAATAAAATATCCAAATAAATAGAAACCACTGCATACTAATAAAATTTGTATTCTTCACATGCTGGTATACAAAATTAAGCAATTAATGTTGGCCGCAATCTTTCCTCCCCTTCCCGCTTTGAGCCTTTTCCCGTCTCGAATCAATCATGTGGCATACCACCTCGGATAGCTTTCGAAATGGAAGTAAGCCGGCTGTGCCGATCGACAGGTCCAGATGCCGGAAGTGATCGATGTTACAGGTACAGCCGTCAAACAAATAGAACCACGTGGAGGCTGAGTCGGGGCAATGTTGAAAGACTACGTAGTTGCCCCAAGGTGTCATCGTGAGCACCCTGTTGGCCACTTTGAAAGCAGAGCCTAGCAACCGATTCAGACTCTCCACGGTTCCACTCTCGGATCCAGCGACGGCCAGGAGCTGTGGCTCCCGATTGTAGCCCGGATACCGAGCCAGGGACTCGCTGCCTGATTCACGGAGTTCTGTGATGTCCAATTTGTTTTGTTTCTTGAGGAGAGCTCGCTCTGCTTGGTGGTCAGTTAGCAATGAAAACGATTTGGAATTGGATTCGGATGTGCTGCCCATTGGTGCCTCTTCCAGGGAATTCGATGTTCCCATGGATTGCATGCTACTGGACGTTAGCGGGAATATAGCTGCTGTCTTGTATATGGAAGTTACTTCCGAAATTGATTGTCTTTCGCTGGGCTGCATACCTGGGCTTGAAGGTGCGACACTGGCTGCTTTTTGCGTTAACAAACTTGAGGCTGCCACTTTGTTACCTAGGCGTATGATAGCAGATTCTATCGCAGACCACTTGTCCGTACCAGCTACTCCTTTTCGAATGGCGGAAGAGTTAGCTAAGGCATTGCCGCCGCCTGTTTGTCTCATGAAATCCCTTTCATATTTTGTACTTGACTTTCTTGGTAAATCTGCAGATTTTCTACACAAACGACTGGAGGATCTTGGCCTTGACTCTTCAACAGAGTTTTCCGATCGCTTAATTTCCTTCGTTTTTTTCTTATGGCTTGAAATTTTCCGACTCCTGGAGCTTGATTTGGTGGCTCCTGCACACTTTCTCTCATCCAAATTTGTAAATTCCTCTAGGTCAAAGTCAAGGTCTTTCTCGCTTTCGCCATCACTGTCGCTGATTACTGCCAGACAATGGTCTTGCACAGCTGCTCCTAGTTCGTCGCTGAACAAAATCGGTTCATTTAGAGATTCCACATCGCAGGCATCAATATCCTCGGGCGATGGAGGCGGAATAAAATCTGGAGGGCACTCGTCGATATTACGTATACGCACCGCATGCAGAGAGTAGGCTGATCGCCCGTTCGACTGCTGGAGAAGTTGGTGGAACACGCTGAGCATGGTCAGCCGGTCGCGGAACATGCGAAGCGTAGCCCACTTGGCGCCCTTGCCTTGGTCCTCCTCCACATGAGTGCCGACGATAGTGTGTCGATAGGGATCGAGAAGGTAGTAAAAATCATCCTTGACCCATATGGCGTACATCTGATTGTTTATCTGGAACACCACGTTGCCGAACCCCTCGAGGGCCTCTCTGAAGTTAGTCTCGAAATCCGTGCTAACGATATCGAGACATTCCAAATAACCCAATCTCACACGGGGCATTAGCTTGAGTTCCACGACAAACTGTCCCAGTCTCAGTTGGGTGGGAAACTTGTCCGGGTTAAGGGGTCGCCCCTCCTCTAAGCAGTCACAGCACCCACTGTAGCACAGCTCCACTCCGCAGCAAATCAAACGATCCAGCATATTGGTATCCCAGTTTGCCGGATGATCGATTTTGCTGGCCAGGATTGAGCACACGGCCACCGTAAGGCTGCTGCGATTCTTCATCGACCCATCCCAGCCCAAAGAGAGGTGAAGAGTGGCCTTCAGGTATGCGTAGCTCTTGCTTACGACCTTAAATTCAAAAGATCGACTGCTAGAGTCTCGCATATAAATCCGTCCCTCCGGAGTCTTCAGACGCACCACCACCAGTTCGCGAACGGTAAATTCATCCTTGGGCGTTATGCCACTCAGGTTGCTGGCCAGATAAACCACATTATCGATGGTCTTAAGGCACACTAGCATGGCCACGCCGTTATCTTTGTCGCTCCGCAGATCACACCTACGCCTGCCCTTGACGTCCAGGACAAAGAATGCCTTCCTGCGCCGCCAGATGAGCAGGTGACCCACCCGAGTGAGAAGTAAACCATAGCGTCTGGACTTGAAGAAAGCCTGGAGAACGCATTTCAAATTCTTAATGATGTGCGGCCTGCTTGCCTCACCAAGATATCGAGGCTCCAGAGCCATCGTGAAGGTGTGCCCTTCTAAAATAAAATTCCTTTTGATGCGCTTCTCCTCGTTGGTATAAATCCCGAGTAGCTGGTTTTCCCGCCTATCATCATTCACCGAATGTCTCGGTTTGGAACTGCAACGGTATAGTTTCATACCCTGTTCCAGCAACATGTCAATCTTTTCCGCAGTCCAGTCAACCTCCGGCAGGACATAGATCAAGGCGAATGCCTTTAAGTAGGTGGCAAAATCTCTAGCGGTTGCCTCCGCTTTCTGCATCCAACTGCATGCCATGGTGGCATTCGAGCAGACCAATCCCACCGGACTGCCCAGGGAATCTGTCTTCATTGCCGTGCGACGTGGAACCTTCTCACAGTGATTGCAGCGACGTCTATCCAAACGGTTTGTGCTATTCCCAAGCTGATATCTGGGCGACAGAGAGATCAGTTAGTCATTCCCACAGATGCCATTAAGACCCTACGTATTGCTAGCCTGGCTTTTGGGGAACCTAGAACTACAGCTACGGTAGAAATCCAGATGAGAGAACGACATCCTCGGCTTAGGCTTCCGGCAATCTGGATTTAAGGCTCAGAGCTAAATAAATAATATTTATATAGATTTTGTATAGTTTAAAGCACCTGAAATTTAAATTGAGTATTGTAGAAAAGAATGATTGATTTCTAATTTGATTTGAAATTATTTACATTGTTCACAGACAAACATGAATAAATTATTGTTTTAAATTATTATAAGAAGCAATAACTTTCTATTATTCAAAATTCCTTAAAAAAGAATAATCTAGAACTGATGGCAAATATGGCTTGTTAATGCAAACCCGTTTATGGCCAATCCATATGAGCCACTGCATCCGATTGGGTTAATGTATTCACAAACATCAACTGCACACACAACTCATAAATAATCTCATTCCCACCCGTGCCGGCCAGGTCCCCAAGTCCGTTCTTCAATAAAAATATATGGCGCTGGATTATATTTTTACAAGCCTGGGACGAGATGCAGAGCGAAACGACTTTTGCGTATGAGGAATATGCCTTGGATTCGCCCACGCGCTCTGGGGAACAACAAAAATGAATTGAATTATGTCGTCCCAGACATTTTTTCTCACGTGCTATATTCCCCGGTATCATAACTCATTTCTAAAGTGTTTAATGCAATTTGCTTGAAATAAATAAATGTGAATGGAGCTAGCCAATCATGAAAAATAACCAGGGTAAGGCATAAAATTGTCCCTAAGTTAAAGTTATAAAATATATTTATATGTTAGTAGCTCTTTTTAAATTCGATTTTAATTTTACTACATAATTTGTCCAAATTATTCCAACATTCAATAATTCAACCATTGTCACCTACACCACGCTTAGGCCGCAGAATTGTTCCCATGGTATAAATGAGAGAAATAAATTATATTTATCAATGGAACTCATAAATAATATTTATTTACGCCTGTGACAGGGGATGGGGACATTTGCACACCTTGCTGACATTGAGTTTTGTGCCTGGATGTCTGTCTGCCTGCCTGTATCCTGCCTATTCAGTATCCCAGCGCCTTGCGGTTTTGGGGAGATGTATCGTCGACGTCGTGCAAAGCCCACAAAGCATCAATCAAAAGAATTAAATACAATTATAATTGTCTGTCACCGTATCGAGATGAAAAGCCAGCCGCAAAGGATTTTCCGAGGCGCGGTAACTTTTTCCGGGGCGCACACACTGAATTTTACTGCCTGGGATGTTTGTATATATTTATCACTCATACGCAGTGTAAATTGTGTATTTAAAATTAACACACTCAGTTATATATAGAAATAAAATATGAAGTTATTAGCAATATCAGTTTATAATTTTATATGTAAAGATCCATCCCGTTTTTGTACCACTATTTCGAAATATCAAATTTATTCAAAATAAAAATATAACTCATACGCAGTGTACAACAAATATAGATAACAATTTAAATTTCCTGTTTTTAATATTTCTAATATGAATTAACAATAAATAATGTATTTGTTAAATTGTGTCTATTATAATTATTTTTGCCCAGTGGACATTAGGTTCAGAATTTTAGTATTGTTTCCAAGTGAAAAAAATACTCATACGCAGTGTAATACCCTAATCCGTTTGAAACAGTTGGGATATACATATGATATATATTTTATTCGTTATAATCATATATCTATTTTTTTTAATTATTTAAAAAATAAAAACCATTTCAGGCCCATCTTTATACATTTCTAAAGATGACTGTAATATATCACTCATACGCAGTGTAAATTATGTATTTAAAATTAACACACTCATTTATATATAGAAATAAAATATGAAGTTATTAGCAATATCAGTTTATAATTTTATATGTAAAGATCCATCCCGTTTTTGTACCACTATTTCGAAATATCAAATTTATTCCAAATAAAAATATAACTCATACGCAGTGTACAACAAATATAGATAACAATTTAAATTTCCTGTTTTTAATATTTCTAATATGAATTTACAATAAATAATGTATTTGTTAAATTGTGTCTATTATAATTATTTTTGCCCAGTGGACAGAATTTCAGAATTTTAGTATTGTTTCCAAGTGAAAAAAATACTCATACGCAGTGTAATACCCTAATCCGTTTGAAACAGTTGGGATATACATATGATATATATTTTATTCGTTATAATCATATATATATTTTTTTAAATTATTTAAAAAATAAAAACCATTTCAGGCCCATCTTTATACATTTCTAAAGATGACTGTAATATATCACTCATACGCAGTGTAAATTATGTTTTTGAAACTAACACGCTCAGTTTTTTATAATTAAAAAATATGTACTTGGAAACAATATTAGATTAAAACTTTATATGTAAAACTCCATCCCGTTTTCGTAGTATATCTAGTACTAATATAACTCATACGCAGTGTGAAACATAAATGAAACAATTTACATTTCCTGCTTTTTATATTTTTAATTAATTTACATTATAGTTTTATTAATTAATAATCGAAAACTTTATTTATTAAATTTTTTCTATTATTTTTCTGAATTTTATTATTGATTCCAAGTAAAAATATTACTCATACGCAGTGTAAGCCATATTTGGAATATGTTTTATTGATTATATGTTTTATAAATTTAAAATTATTTACATTTAGGAACCATTTCGGGCCCATGTTTATATATTTCTATAGATGTCTGTTATATATTTAAAATTTCTCGCTTAATGAAAACTATTATTCTATGTATTAATCCTGCGCTCTCTTCTGATTGCAAAATCAAATTAATCAAATAAATTCCTGTTAAGCTGGCTTAACACTTGAAGAGATTACAGGAACTTGCCAAAACGACTTTAGATTTCTGTTAAAATCACACTTGTGAATTGGTAGTTTCTGGTGAGCTGAAGAGCTTGATCCTACCTTATCCAGATGACCCGGTAAAACTTTGGCTTTAAGGGTGACTGTCAATTTTTCCATTTGGCCACCTACCCACATGCCACAGCTGGAGGAGCTTGTGGAGCTGTGAAAAAAGGCAAAAGTAAAATGGAAATTTGAATGGTTCCAGCAAAGGTGCATCCTTGGGAATGTGACCACTCCCTCCCTTCGCCCTCCTTGAGAAAGTTTCTTTATTTTTTACTGGCATTCCTTTTAAGTGAATTGAATTGAGAGCCGAAGAATGGCTGTGCGCACTTAGGCACAGGGACGACGACCACCGCAGGGCCTGAGAAGTACAGGCAAAATGTTTAATTTCCGGATGCACAGTCCGTTGAGTTTAAAGAGGGCGGCGCCCCGAAATGTATGCAAGCAGGAATATCATGCAGATGCTTCCGGCACTTGGCAACATGCAAAAGGTCGGCGTGGGGGTGTGTAACCCAGAGGTCATGGCTTGGACAAAGCATGTCTGCCGAGATTGTGTGTGTGTGTGCAGCTGAAAGTGAAGCGCAATTTCCGGTTCCTGTGCCTCTTTTTCCGCCCAATGAGGACACTTAAAAACAGTAAAGTTTGTTTTTTATTTATATATTCCCTTGATTACGTACATAAACACTTTTAATTGTTTTATTTTTCCAATTTGATTTGGAGACTCAGGCATAGTAGCAGCCCATGAGGTCCTTGGGCATGCAACGTAGGACATCGAAGCCATTCTCGGTCATTTTGAGGGACGATGCCCGGGCGCCATACTCGAGGGCATCCCGTATTTTCATCTTTACCTTCTCCAGAGCATAAATTGTGGCCGCCGTGAAGGTGTCGTACACGCCGACCACGTCCACGATACGGATCGGGATCTGGGAGCCAACTTGGATGTAGGTATCGTCCGGCATCAGGCAGCTGGCGCCCTCCGACAAGTTGCAGAACAAGACGATGGGCTTATCAGGTACAGCCCGTTGGCAGCGTTCTTCAGAGTCCTCCGCGGGCTCATCGGGCAGCATGTAGGGCATCTTTCGAGGCAGAGTCTTCTCCCACTTGGCCCTCGCCTCGTTCATCGCATCCCTGGCCGCCCAGACGACCTCGCGTGCATTCATGAACGAGTAGGCGCCCATGGTGGCTCTTCGGATGAAGACGTAGTCCACTAAACTGGCCATGAGCATGGTCGCCGGCCGCAAGTTGTCCACATCGACAGAGATGACGATTCTCTGGTTCGGACAGCGCTCATTAAAGTCACGCACTGCCATCACCATCCGTCGAATTTCGTTCGGATTGCGGCACTCGAAGTGGATCCACGAGTACATCTGGTAGTCCACAGCGCCAATGAATTGCTGGTACGTGAGCTCCTGGTGGATATCGGAGAACTCCAAGATGGTGCGTATATCCACATCCTTTTGCGTAATGATGCTCCGATGGGCCGGATAGTGGTTCGTCATCGGGCAGTGGGTGATGTCGATGCCCTGCGAACGTAGTCCATTCAGCAGGCTGTCGAATGCCCGTACATTGCTCAGAACGCCCAGGAACTCGCAATCCATCCCCAACCGTCGCCACACGGTACAGACATTGGCAGCCGAACCGCCTCTCCGCCACTGGCCTTCGTTTGTGCGTTGCTTCTGGCCAGGAGTTAGCGGAAGGTCCACTATGGTGATCATGTCCAGTGTGCAGATGCCCACGGAGAGTACATGCCGCTCGGGCGGCGGCGGCGGTGGTGGTGGCTCCTTAGGAAGGCGGTACACCTTTTTTACGGTTATGAACTCTTTTATGATCTGTTTTTTCATTTTAATTTCCTCTGAATTTTGCTGCAATCCAAAATAAAAAAAAAAACTGATTACAATTTCAAAGGATTTGCTTTATTTTTTAATTACAAATTAAATATTCATATAATTATTTACAATATTTGTTTATTTTATACAACTTTTTCCGTTTTCTATATTTTCTTTAATGTTGATGCCAAGCTGAATGTGTCGTTGCATTAGTCCTCCCTGCGCTTCCTGGCCCATTAAACTGGGCCAAGAGCCTGCACATTCGAATGGCCAGCGTCGAGGGCCACTCGGTGACAAAGTTTGAACGGTAATTAGACATGAACAATTGAGCCGAGCAATGGCCAAACAATAAACACTTAATGCATTGCCACGAGTTTAATGACACTTCGCATCGGTGGCGATGACTCCTCTCCTCCAACAGCAGCAACGTAAACAACAAGAACAATTGCAAAATTAAACAAAGCCAGCGCCAGTCTAGGGGGAAGCCTGCTCCAACTCCGCCTCCTCTTCCCAGACACCCGGACAAATTGGGCCAAAGGAGAGCAAATAAAAAGGGATAGAAGGATGATGTGGGATGGTCACAGCGTGACAACACTTTAAGAAACACTTTAGTATATGCAATATTTTAAGAACATTAAACGATGTCTTTAATTTATCATATTTAAAACATACATTTTATTTTTATATTTCTAAAAACTATCTATAAATTATTTATGTTCAAAAATTACTGTTTCCAATTAATATTTTCTATCAGTGAATGCAGGCGTTTGTGACCGAGAGCATGTTGAATCGAATGCCGGCCACAAGGTGTCTACATAACAATTTATAATGGTCGACTGGCTGTCCGGGACCAGGCCCACAACCAGGACCACAGGCAACAGCAAACATCCAAATGGCGGGCAAAAAATAACGAAAGTGGCGAGAAAAATACTGGATAATAGCGCCAGACGGCTGCAGTGCCATATCTCAAGCTCAAGCACCGGACCGAACCGAACCGAAGGACCCACCGACTGCGTTGGCCGTCAAGTTGGGGACAGGACACTGACTGGAACTTGGATACTGAATTCAGGACACTTGGCCACCAGCCAGGCCACTCACTCACCCTTCTCGGGCTGCTTGGGCGGTTCATGGTCTGCCAGTGGCCAGGTGAGTGACCAGTTGTTTACACACCGGAAACTCAGCTTGTCGGTATCTCCAGCGTTGGTCTGCAGTGTCGGGAGTTCACGTTCAAACGTATCAGTTCCGAAATTTACCGGCAAGGCAATCGATATGGCTGCAGTTGAAATCAAATTTACATTTAATTTAGAGCGTCAGATCCTGTTACTTCAATGAAATTCAAAGGAAGAAAAGTGGGTTTCTTTACTCGAGTGAGCTTTAGTTACTTGGATGGATAAATAACTCGGGACAACCTCTTTAAAGGAGAATATATGTAAGTTTCTTTTTATGTATCTATGGTTTATAATGTACTTGCCTGCCTGCTTAAATAAAAATCTAGAAAGAAAGCTAACTTCAAGGAGCTAAGGTCTGTTTATCCTTGCCGTTTTCATTTCGGTTATTCAATCGAATAGGCAAATGATTAAATAATTATAATTATAATATCCTGCAAGGCTATAATTATGAATGATTGTTAAATCATTGTTTAATTTACATTTAAATTCTTTATTCTTTACCTGAAGATAATAACTTTAAGTACCTGTAATTTGATTGGAAACTGAATATCGAAAAGCAGTCGAGCAGAAATACACATCGAACCATACATCTCGTTGCGGTGAACACACATTTATAATCCGAGCGAAAGTTGGGCTCAGAGGAAGGTGGTGGAGAAGTCGCTGAAATTTATTATGCTATGCTATTGATATTTTAAATAAATGTTCCGTGACATGGATGAAAAAGAGATGGGACTGAATTGATGCTACAGCCGCATGTGCCACAGTCGATGCCGCATGTATGTTTTGTTTTTGCTTCGGGAATTGAACTATTTTTTTCCTGACATCGTTATTGTCGCTGTGCACCTGCCAACTGACCTTGTTTTCTTTATTTGTTTTTCCGCCTTCCCTCTGCCCACATATAAGAAATGCAGTTGAGAAAAACCCAACAAAATCGAATCCATTTTTTAGGAAGACAAAAGTGTTTTTCTAGTCGCATTTAGTTGGCTTAAACACAGCTTTCAATGCATTGTTTTCGGGTAATTGAATAATCAAAAGGTATAAAATGAGTTAAATTATAAATTAATTAATTTAAGCATTTTCTTTAAATGGGAAATTTTATTAAATACTTGAATTTATAAGCATTAAAAGAGTAATTCATATACTAAACATATTTCCTTTGGATTCATTAAAATCTTTGCAAATGTGGTCGTTCCCCTTTATTTAGGCTGTCGCACATTGTCCGCCAGAAAAATAGGCTCGCCTTTAATCTCATCTCAGACCGCGGCGAAAAGTCCATCAAGTATTGTACTTAAGTGTGCCAAATCCTCTTTAAGAATCCTCCTCGAGCCCTTTTGTGGGGCAGCCGCTTAAAGTGTTTCCCGACGCTGAATGCGTGGATGGGTTGATGGGTGCCTGCCTGGCGGCATGGCATTCACAAAGAGGACCAAGGAGTACCCGGAGCAGCCCGGAGCACCGGTGTGCTCGGTGTTCCCGGCTTGGGGCTCATTATTTCCCCGAGTAATATGCTAAAATGACGCGAACACACACTGGCGGGGCGGCAGACGTCTGGCTGTCGCTAAAGCGCCGGGCTGGGAAATGTTTTTAATTGAAAAGAACTTGCGAGGCGTGCCTGCACACGGAAAACTGGTGGAAAGGAGTTGGGAAATGTGTAGCGGAAAAGGGAGGAAAAACTTGGCTAGGGTTAACACTGCACCGTGTCGACACTTCGGGACAGGCGGGCCAGGTGCGTCAGATGCGCCAGGTGGGTTGTTACCCGACAGGACCTGTCATCCTAGTAAAATTGTTTTTAAAGCCTGAAACCCACCTGGAACCTGGAACCCGGTTAATTTCCATTTGTTTTGCTTCAGGTTTCCATCTTCCAGTGAGTGAAAACCTAATATTTGTCAAATCATTTTGGTTTTGGTTTCACTAAGTCCACAATATCTGTGTTGCTTTGTTTCTATCTAAGAACTATAAAGTTTAAATACTTGTTAGATCTTCTTTTTAAGTATATAAGTTTATATAGCCTGGCCATGTACTATTTTATGCTTGCCATTCTGGGTGACACATCAATCAATCGGAGGAGTAGGAACTCTGTCAGTGGCTGCATCGCGGCATATAAAACAAGTCCGGAATTTAGCACGTAAAATATTGCCCTTTGCCGGACGAAGCTTCAACCAAGTGTTTCTGCAAACTATCGCGAAAATGCAGGTGCATTTAATGTTTGTAAAAATAGAAAGGGGAAAAGGTAAATCAAGGAAAGGTAAATCAAAGGTAATAATAATATCAGTAAAATTTAATTCGATTTTTTATTGGTTGGTTATGATATAAATGCTCTAGAAATTATAATTTACAATTTAATAAACTTAACTAGACTTCTATCCTTGAAACCTATCATAATTTTAATGGATTTATTCAACAAATTAGGGACTTAAGATATATAAAATATACTAAAATCATTTTATTTAGCACCCACTGTAATTTAAAGCACCCCGCTTTTCCATGCACTGAATTATAAACCCATTTACACATTTCCATTCGGCAACGCCATGCATTTGCGGAAGGTTGAAGTGGTGACCTCCGGAAAAGCTTTGGAATTCAATGGTATTCGTTCGCTGTTCTGAGAATTTGCAGTTTTTCAGGGCCCTTGGCGGCGTTCGCCACGCAAATTACGTATTTTTATGACTATCATTATGATGTCTAAATATAACTAACGCAGCCACCGCAGTATCCGTGCAGTATCCGTGCAGCATCCGTGCAGTATCCGGCAGTATCCGGGGCAAGCAGCCTGACTAACTGCCAGCCATAACACTTCTATCGCGGAATTACGACATTTATCATAATGCCCGCCAAGTGTGTCGGCGTCGGTATATATGGAGAGGAGGCTTGACTTGCAAATAATCCACTTGGCTGCTGCCTGCCTGCCTGCCTGCATCCTCTGCTTCAAGTGCTCTCCTCAGTTGCAAGGATAATCAGCAGCAAAATAAGAAATATAATTTATTAATTCGCGCTGGGGTAAACTGTAAAGTAGTGGCTTTATTGAGCATACTAACCTTTGTTTAATATTTTCCATGGCAGTGAGATTAAAGTAGTTTACGTACAATTTTATCTTGGACAGGTTTTAAGAGTATAACTTAAAGAATTTCTCTTTTAAAAATGAAAAGACTTTAGTGAGAGTTTAAATAAAATTTATAAGAATGGTACTCCCTTAAAGATAGTCCCTCCATCAGTCCGAAGTGTGCGCAAAATTTTAATTAAATTTGAATTAAATTCAAATCATTGTTTTCAACTATACAAAATAAACCTTTCCAAACTTTTGTGTAAAGTCAATTAGTAATTGTCCTTTCAATGGCATTACTCAACCCAGATGATGGGCCTTCATTTATCAAGTTGCATCCTTGGCCCTGGTCGATATCTCGGCCTGGTTGCAGCAGCTGCCGCAAAACTTTTTAATGGTTAAATAAGTGATGTTGTCCAGTGCAGTTGGCTTAAACGCCACTATGGCAACTGAGATTTTGGTGGCAGATTGGCTTTAAATGGCATTTGTTCGGCTGATTAAGTGATATATCCAACTTCTACTTACCAATCCAGAATGACAAATGAAACAGCAGAGGGTTTTGTAGCTTACTTTACAAATACTTTTGATATTTATTGTTCAAGCGTGTAAATAAAGCTTTTTTGCACTTTACTCTTTGTTTTTATGTTGTTTTTGTTTTGTCTGCTATTCCTTTGTAAATAAATTGCAATTTGATATAGTTGCAATATATATAACATTCAAGTTCAACTTCTAAGTACCACTTATGTACATATGTATTATGGATTAAGCCGAAGAGAACATTGGATATTTGTACACGAATGTATCTCTCATTCCGGAATAATGTTTAATATATTTATGTATGGCTTTATGCCATTACGAGTCTAAAATACGATCTCAGCTCTATGCAGCCCTAAGTATTTGGTAAGTATTCGTACATAAAAATACAGTTACACTTTGTATTGCGGTTGTTTGTATATGCTACATTTTAATAATCCCCAGAAGTACATGTTTTACAATATACCAATATATATATAAATATATACGGTGTGTGTGTCTCTCTCTATATATGTAATTTAGAACTTATGTCACGCTTTCCCTTTAGCTAATATGTACAGATTCCATTTTCCCATTTCACGAAATGCCTTTCGAAGGAAGAACAGTAGCTCCACGCCTTACCTTACTAACCAATATATAATTAATGGGATCGAAGAACCCTTATATTTGGAGTGTTTGTGTAAAGGATGTATAAAGTTCCAGATACGGGAGAAGATAGCTATATCTTAGCAACTCTAACAGACAAGATAAGAGTCTAATAAAACAAGAAATGTATCACCCATAACAAAGTACCTTATAAGAACTCTCCCATATTTCAGTTTTGTGTTAAAATATGTGTTTCGTTACCATAATTTGTGGAAGAAGACTACTGCATACTTAATATTGGTTCCTAGGGCTAACATAATTTATAATATATATACACATGTCGACCGAAAATCGGCTAATACTCTATTTTGGTATACAAACGTTGTACGTAACATTGAGTTATTAATTAGTATATCTGATTAACGAAATCTTTTTAGAACCAAAGAAGGCCTGAAAGAGTTTAATAAAATAAAGTTTGCATTTACATTAAATTGCTGGGGGATTTCAACCCATTAACCAATCATTCTTTAATTATAATGGTAACATTTTTAAAGAATTACGCGTTCTATAGTCAATGGATAGTCAGTTAGATAAATATTTTATTTATTTATTGGGTTTCTCTTTTATTTTGACCATAACATTTGATTTATCTACTTATGGAAAGTAACGAGACTTATATCAATATATAGTAGTATGGGCAACACTTTTATAAAGCTTGTGATCTGAATCTAAGTATGTTTCGGTATACTATATATGGCATTCGGACTATGCGTACTTTCTATGGTTACAAGATTAGCTCTACGTTTCGTTTGGTTTAAACTATTTTATTTTATTTGTCTTCATATCGTTTATGGGAAGAATAAAATGGCGACTTTGCCGGGGGATTGGGATTATTGGTTAGATTTATGGAATGTAGATAAGTTCAATATCAGCTTTGGACCCAAAAGTGCGATATTCACATTACAAAAGTTTGTCCTACACTCGAAATGAATTAGTTTTTTAGCTTAGATTTTAGAAAATCGCCTTTAGCTTTAGACACTTTATTATATAACTTTTGTCTAATTAATGTTTTCTTAATAGTTTTGTAACTCGCAACAGAGGTTGAGGTATAGTTCTTTTAATTAAACTTTCTGTGCAATTATTTTTCATTTGTACTTAAACTTTAGATACATAAATTGAAGGAAAATAATGAAAAACTAATGAATAATAAATAATAAAAATATCAAGTATTTAAAGAAAGGGATTTAAATATAAAAAAGCGTAAAACAATGTTTCATGTTGTAAAATTTAGGGAACTTTTTCTTTAAGTCACTTTTATTTTAAGTTTATTTCAAACTTAAATTTTGATTAACCATATTTTAAAAAAACTGTATTTTTAATTACATATAATATTAACTGGCATATTTCCTCAGTTAAAAAATAAACAAAATATATAATCTCTAAAGATCTCTCAAAATCAAAAGCGATTTTCCAAAATTAAGCAAAACTTCTGTTGAGTGATATGAAAATGTGCTCGGTGGCCAGCTCTACTTGCTACTGGTATATAGTTTGTGACGGATCTATTGGTAAGTACATTCTGCGACTTTAAGCTTCTGGGACTGCGCCTGGGTACTCCACATCCACATCCAGGTCCACATCCAAATCAGACGTCCGTCTCGGTGCTCGACTGGTTGTGGTGGCTGTTGGAGGTGGGCAACGGCGCCTGGTGGGATAGCTGCTTGTGCAGCAGTGGCGGTGGACTAGGACCTGCCCCACCCTCGCTGGGCACTAGAAGCGGCAGGGATTTCTGCATGCAGACAACATTGCCCGGCGACTGATGCTGCGATCGAGGACTGGGCGGCGTGGGCGTGGCGGGGATCTGATGCCAGTTAATACTGTTCTGTGAAGTGACGTTCCTAGTTTTGCGCAGCGGCGGATTCTTGGTCGAGGTGGAGAAGGCCATGCCACGGCGGAGCGGCACTCTGCGGAACCACGGGAACGAGGAGGACACGGAGGAGGACACGCATTAGCAACGATGTTTAGTCGGTTTAGTCGATGGCGAGGCGAGGCGATAGAGCGATGAGACGGAGAAGGGGGATGTGGGTTATGGCGGAGAGTTCAGGATTGACCGATGTGGAGAGACGGCGGAGACAAAGACACGGGAGACACGGGTTACATACACACACAGTCAGACATTGTGGGCACGGGAAGGACTCTCTAGTCTCTAGAGAGACGACACACTCACCTCGTTGGGCTCGGCGGCGGGTAGGAAATGCCACGGTGGCTGGGCGACAACAACATGTTGCCCGAGTGGCTCGTGGTGGTGCCAGGCACGAGCAGAGTATTGTTACTACAAGTAGGACGAAAGGTTACTGTAAAGAGCACACGCTGGCGGATTGGGATCCGGATTTTTCTACGGATTGTGAGGAAGCGGAAACACAAGCAGGGAGCAGGTGGCTGAACAGGATAATAATTGTGTTGTCTCACAAAAAAAGCAACGAAAAAGCTATTGCAGAAATCGCAGACAAATAATAAACAAAATGCAACGAAACAGAAATTAAATATAGCTTCGAAAACCGAAGGATTAAATATTCTTCAAAAAGGGTTGCTTATCCTTCTTGTTATAAAAAAATATAAACCAATTATCTAGGGGTAGTTTTGATGAGTTTTATCAAGAAACAAATAAATAAATAAGATGTGAAGCGTATGCTCGTTAGTTATCTTATTTATTTATATTTTCTTTGTATTAACAAAGCTTTCTTCTGGTTATTCTTTTAAAATATTTGTTAAGTACAACATATATATTTATTTTCATATATATATATATTTTCATAGAATTTAAGAAAATAAATTTATAAACAGACGGACACTTTGGTAATGCCTTATATCTTGTTCCCTTTTATTTAGATAACTTTTGAATATAAAATATAAATGACGTTTAGCACAAATGATTTGTGGTTGGAGTTTGTGGCTGATGATTAAGTTGGTGTATGATATACGAGATCCAAGTCGAGCGAACATTTGACAATAAAAATATTTATTTTGTGTTTTTGTTTTTAATTTATAAAATATGACTACACAGTACGTACTAGCTAAAAAACAGTGTTCATAAATATGATGACTAAATGTAGAATATGGTACAACATATAAACGGTGTGAATCCGAGCCCTGGGATCGCTCCTCACACACGAGACGTGACGTGACTGGGCAGGGGATCTGAACTGGTGATCGGTGATCGGTGATCAGTGATCGGGGATGAGTGTGGTGGAGTGTGCTTGCTTGGTTTTAGTAAGAAGCTGTCATGGTTGGTCAGTGGTGGCGTTGGTGCACCCTCTACGCAACTTACGTGTGGCTGTGATGCATATTAAGGTTGGGCAGACTTTGACCCAGATGGTTCATCGGCTGCACGGAGAGTGTGTTGGCCGACTTTGAGCCCATTGCGCCAATCATGCCCATCTTGGCCTTGTGCAGGCCACTAATCAATTGCTGTTTGCCCTTCAGGGTAACTCCATGGTTGCCTGACAAAGTGGAAAAGTGGATATAAAATAATGGTTAATTTGAGAAGGCTTTTAGAGTTATATTTTATCGAAACAGATCAATTAGCAGGTAATTCAGCTTACTTACCCGTCATTATGCTGGAGCCCTCGTCACTGGACACCGAGTTTGTCTTTTCAAAGTCCACGGAAATATTGCGCGAATCGTTCCACTCCACGCTGCCGCTGTGGCTGTTATTCGCACTGGACACATGACTGCCAATCGAGGAGTTCATCGGTGACTTGCGCACACCCAATGAGTCGGCAGTGCCGCCGCTGGTGCCACTGCCACCGAACCGGAAGCTGTCACCACCCACGGTGCCGCTTCCACTTCCGCCGCCGCCGGCACCACCAACGCCGCCAGCTCCACGCTTCAGTCTTTGGTAAATCGTCTTGGCCCGCCACAGGGCGTCGTACCAGTTCTTGGCCTCGGTGCACTGCAGCGTGAACGCCGTTGTGGCCACCTGAAACTCGTTGAGGTACACACAGTTCAACGTATTGTTCGCCGCCAGCTGGACAATCAGTTGATCGGTCAGGTACGGCTGCCGGATCACCTTGAGCGCCCCCAGGCCCCGCTTGGCTATCGTTTTGCACACCAGAAGGAGATCCGTCAGCAGGAAACAGTGCACATCGGACTTGCCGAGGTTGTCCTTGAACTTGTGATCGCCCTCCATGAACAGGTGGCGAACGTGGTAGGCGGGGCAGCCGCGCATGGGGGCGCATAGATCGAACATTTGGCTATGCTGCTTGATCAGCTTGTCCAGCATTTCGTTGTTCGTGTCCTAGAACCGTTTAAAGGATCATTCAAAGCCATCTTAAAAGATAAAGTTTAAAGAAGAAAGCCACCACTCACCACCACATCATACGACTCGATCCGCACCATTACGCCTTTGAGCCGCTCGTTCTCCTGGCGCATCGTCAGATGGTTATTAACGCTACCCACAAAGTTCTCCACGCTGTGGATCATCACATCAATGGCCTCGATCTCCTCCACATCGCTCATATGCTTCTTAATGGCAGCCAGCAGGAGGCTATATTTTGTCAGGCGCTGCATGGGCCGGACCACGATGTCGGCCAGTCGCAGGCGATTGCACATTTTCTGGGACTCGCACCAGGCCAAGTAGGACGTGAACAAGGGATTGTTCTGGTTCAGTTCCTTGCAATAGAACTGGCAAGTGCTCTGTTCTGCGCAGTAAATCTGCAAAAAGGAAAGATTATATATTTAGCCCTTAAACTATGTAAATATTACCCACCTTATATGGCGCGAATATGGAGGCGAAGGCAATGAATCCCTCCTGGAAGAAGGCACAGCGCAGCGGCTCGTGGGTTATCACACTGTGGGCCACCATGGGATATAGCCACATGGTCCAGAACTTAATGTTTGCCTCACACACGGCCCGTACATTGGAGAAGAGTCTCGCTTGGTCCACATCGATAAGCAGGCGCTCCTCCTGCACAGCCTCCAGGCAGGCCAGAAAGAGCTAAAAAAAAACATGTCTAAGGGTTAGGAATCATTCCTACTATATAATCCTTCTCCACTCACATCAGTCACCGTTTGCAGGGCATGAATGTAATACACCTCGGTGGTGACCAACTCCCAGATGGCCGTTTGTATTTTGACCTCACTTTCGCTCATTGTGCTGCTCTCTACAAAGTCGCGCCAGGATTTGTGCATATCCTGCAGATAGGCCAATGAGTTGACTAGATCCGGGTGCTCAAAATTCAGGCCATCTTCTCGCTGAGGTACTCCGTTCCGGCCATAGCTGTTTAGCAGCTCGCATAGCTGACTCTGTTGCGGATTTTTGATTCCGAAGATGGAGGACCAACGCTGTTTGATTTGTTTACCGGCTGCCACGCCAGACTCGCTGGTCTCCTCGGTGGAAACGGAGGGCAGCAGTCGTGGTGGAGGTTGTCGGGAGCCCTGGATATGTGGGGGAAAGGATATATATTATATATAAATAGGGAGAAATAGAGGGTTTTAAAACCCGTAGAATTCAAATATTAATGCTCTTTTTAAAGTTTTAACATTTCGCAGATTACTTATAAGCTAAGCTTTAAGTCAATACTTACTTAAAAAACTGAATTATCATAATATTATAATAACAACTGCACTTGACATTTTCTGTAGAACATTTTGAAGCGCATAAATTAACACAACTTCCCGACAATGTTTACCTTTCATAACACACATGCAGTTTGGCTTAAAGTCAGCTCAAGGTGAGTTTTTCTACTTTCGCCCTGAACTTTATGACTGGCCGTATAAAATGTTTATTTTCCCATTAGCTATTTTAAAGGAAAACTTACAAAGGAAGCTGCCTTCTGCAGGGGTTTGCGGTTGCTGCCTCGCTCCGTAATGCAGAGATGGTGTCCAGCCAGGCTCTCCACATCGGTCTGCTCATCCACGGAAACGGGAACGGGCGAGGGACCTGTGTGGATGTCAAGGCATTAAAAATAACATTGAACTTCCAAGAAATCGGAGAGAGACTCGTACCTGCATCTAAAAAACTGGGCGTAGGATTATTGTCCGTAATTGTGATCTGTGAAAAGCTGATGTTACGCCTCCGCAAAGCGTGGCTCAGTGCGTTGCTACAAATATTTATTTTAAATTTAATTGTCAGTAAAGTTTATAATATCAAGGAATATTCTGGTAAAGGTAACTCACAGTAGTGTTACGCCTTTGGTGGCAGGAATAAACTCTTCATCAGGATGCTGCTGCTGCTGCTGTGTTGAGTCCAGGCAGAATGACACGGAAAAGAATTCAGAGCTGGATACCTAAATTAAAGAATTAAGCTTAATTATAGAGTTTGTGTAAATATATATAAAAATATTTAAGATATTTTCCCCAGAGAAAAACCCCTTCTACACTTTATCCTCTTGTTGCTGAGATCCTAATCTGTGAATTTGGCGACCCAAAACAAAAAGCCTTTTAATTTAGCCTTCAAAAAGGGCCGCCAAGCAAAAATCACTTGCGACTGCCAGAGGAGAGCACTCTCTTTGATGGCCCCGGGAGTGTGAAGATTGCATCAGGCGGCTGGCTGCCACAAGCCTCGCCCAAGAGCCCACAGAAACTACTGGAATAAAAGCAAATATCAAGAAATATTCTCTGTATATTTGTGTTGGCGGCAAACGAGGCGGAATCCTTCTCCGCTTGGCGAAAAGGAAAGAGTAGGAATCTTGGAAAACCCCACAAAGGCAAGGAAAGGAAAGGAAAGTAGAGAGAGGAAAGCGGAAAGGGGGAAAATTCTACGAGACAACTTTTGCTGATTAAGGCGACAAAAGCAAATAAAGAAATTAAAAATATATATATTCCCACTTCCAATTCCCCGCCACCGAAAACGTCTTTCGTCTGTTTCAAGAAAACATTAATTGCAACGAGAGCGAGGTGACAGGACCCTCCGATTGTGCAGCCATTCGAGATCTCTGCTTAATCCCAGATTCACAGCTTCCTTGCTGGCCTTTCAGTTGCCTCAGCTTCTTTAGCTTCTTCAGGTAACGCAGCCGGACTCACCTCGCTGCGCGTCAGCAGTGGCTTCTTGCGCTTCATGAACGAGGATTTCTTTTTTATCGTCGCACTGGAAGATGTAGAGCCGCCAGCTGGAGAGGTCAGGCCTCCACCGTTGGGCGTGGTGGTGCTGTAGGGGCTCAGGGTGGCGGACGAACTGGCCACTGACTCGCCAGCGAACTGAAAGTGTTTGGAGGAGGGTATTGCATGAGTAGCCGAGGTGGTGCCACTGGTGATGCCGCTAGCCAATTTCTGCTGGCTCTGCTGGCTATTATGGTGATGGTGCTGGTGGTGTTGGTGCTGGTGCTGGTGAAAGGATCCGGCACTGGAATGGCCGGTGCCAAAGCAGGCCGAACTGGCCATAGTCGTTGTCGTCGTCGAGGCATCGAGCGTTGGCGATAGCGATAGCATCAGCGAGGGCGTCCGCCGCACGATCTGCGGTGCCTGAGTGTAAATGGTGGGTGCGGGATGGCTTTGACTGGATGGAGGATGCGTGGATGGCTGGCAAAAAGCCTGCTGACTTGGTGACTGAGGGGTCGATGAAGGGTTTATACAAACGACCGCTGATTCACTCTTCTCCGCCTGAGAAGCGCCGCGGTTTTTCGGGGTTTTATGGTTTAATAAGCGACAATCAAATAATAAAAACACAAATTTCGTAGAAAATAGAGATAGTTTAAGGGAGAAATAGAGCACAGTTGGAGAGAGAGAACAGAGAACAGAGAGGAGTAGACAGATATGGTGAGCATATTTTTATAGTGACTACAAGTATCTCCATAGCAACTACAGAGTCTACTCTACTGTGCAGATTATCCAAATAAATCCAATTGTCAAGCATTTGAAATAAAAGTAAGTGCAAGGAAAAGCTATCTTATAATCTAATAATTAATTTAGCTATTTTTTTAAAGAAAAGAATACATTTTTAACAGAAACATTTTAATATAAACCATTACAAATTATATTTTCAAAGATTCCAAATTATTTAAACTGTCAGTACTCAGTTTCATCAACTAACTTAGTTAAGAAAGACTTAAGCCTTCATTAAGACTAGACTTTGCTTGACTAAGAAACGCAAACTGAAAACTACAAATTGATGACACATAAAGGGGGAGGAAGGACACTTCTCCCTCTCACTTAAAATCGCAGAAAAGGCACGTTCACGGCAGAGTTTTCCCAATGACTAACAGCTACAGATATAGTTGGTGCAAAAGCAAAAAATAACTGACTGTGCGTAAATCAATGACAGCTACACAAAGAATAGCAGCATTTAGCAGGAGCAGCAGCAGCAGCACTAAAAAATCAAAATAGACAGAAATCAAAGACAGACAAAAACAGCAAGCAAAGTAATTTGTTATCAATTTGCGACCGGACTTCCTCTCGAGGGTCTGGAACCCAGGAATAGCGAATCTCTACAGTGGGCACAACTACACTCCACATGCTACATATAAAGAAAAAGCGATCTAAGATATATAATTATATATCTTTAATATTTTAAATGCCAGATTTTAAAAGTTTATATCAACATTTTTAGGTAATAGAAAATAATTCCAAGTTTGTAAGCATAATTTCTATATAAAATTCAAATAAAATAACTGGCAGCTGATATTAGATCGCCCTTTCTTTCCCTCAGTGTACACACACTCTAGGCAAGATGGATGTGCTGACTAAGTGGCCCAGTCCTGGGCCATTGGCCGTTGGCCGGTGGTTTAGCATGTGTGCCCTTGGCCCCCGTGCCCGTCACTTACCACGTTGGCCTGTCGGCCCAGTGATCCGGGTGTTCCTGTGGTGGCGAACAGTCCGTGATTCACATTGGTGGCATGGATAGCGTGGGTAGTGCCAGCAGCAGTGGTGGTGGTGGTGGTGGTTGTGGCGATTCCCGGAGGACCGTGCTGGCAGGCCACCACACCCGAGTCGAGGCCATCCAAGTGCGTTAGACTCTTCGATTTCAGCTGCAACGGAAAAATGGAATCGAAATCAGGATTGTGAATCTAGGTGGGGAATTATTGAGGCGTGAAGCATGCAGATATTTATAATTAAATTTTATTCGCGTTATAAAGGGGTTTTTACATATTGTTTTTGATGGCTTACCAACCAGGTTTTATTTCCTGTGCTTTATTGAAATAAAAAAAAATTCAATTTATAACATAAGCGGATGAAACGCAGCCTTGTATGATATGCATATATACAGGCGCAGTTTCTAGATGCATTAAAAATAATATTCCATACAAAATATAAAGAATATTTATGTAGATAGAGGTGAGAGAGGGTATTAAATTAATACCGAATGTGGCTGAAATTTTTGAGTAGATAGAGGTGAGAGTGGGTATTAAATTAATTCCGAATGTGGCTGAAATTTTTGAGTAGGGAATTTAAAATAAGAACATTTTATTAACTACAGTAAATAATACTAAAAATATCTGGCCTATTAATGAATACTTTTGTATAAATAATAATTAAAACATAAAATAAATAAACGAATATTTCTTAAAGTAAACATTAATCACAAAAATTCGCATTTAAATATAATAAATAAATAAATTTCTTGACCTCTTTTCTCGATCTTGATTAACTATTTGTTAGTTTTATAAAAGTATTCATTATCTAAGTGGCTGGCAGCAAAGTCCTTGGCTTGTGAGCTATAAAAAGCACTTCGTTCTTTAATCCGAATATTCCTTTGTGCATTCTAAGATGCTTTCGGCACTGCATTGTGTTGCACGCGACCTTAGGGAGCTGGGGAGAAGCTGCCACAGAGTCATCAAGCCACTGCATCCAATGGACTTTGTGGGAACCACATCGAATTACTGAATATTTTTCGCGCTTAATGCAGAGAATAATGTTTTGAATGCTTTCGGCGCCGGGCGTTAGCGAGACAATGAAAAGTTCAGTGCATTTGCCGGAAAGCAAAATACAAAAAAATAAATTGCTTGCGGTATCAGGGTGGCGTGGCAACTTGGCAACGAGGGCCAAAGCGTCGTCGGCCAAAAGATGCATCGAGAACAAAAAGATTGCGCGCCAGCGGCCAAGAGCCCTAGACGTGTCCTCGAAGGTTTCCTGTCCTCGCCTAATGCACTGAGATTACATCAGTCAAGTGCCCTGCCCTCCCCCCAGTTGGCCCCGTTAGTCGGTGAGTGCGGGACATGGACCAAAGTCAGGGACCGCCTCAAAGTCAATGTCTCACCCAACACGACACCCAACGCTCGTCCTTAGCCAAGGACCCGCCCACCCGGCGTGATTTACACATCTCAATGCCTCGGTTTAAATTGTTCTCGAAGCAAACAAAACAAAAAAAACCTTGTGCTTAAATTCGCATTAACCGCACTTGGTTCTTATCCTTTTCATGCCTGAAATGGGATCCTAGACTTCCTGAGAACTTTTCATACTTTGTAAAAGTAACTTTAGCTAAATTTATACTTTTAAATAATTTAAAATATCACCAGGAAAATGTTCTAAATGTGTTCTACATTTGATTGTAGGTCAAGTCCTTTAAAGGCCACAAGAAATAATCCCTATTTGTTTTCCTTGCTAGTTAATTACAAATGAATTTGCTGGAGTACTTCCAGCGCAATATTTGGGATTTATTTCAGTTGAATTGCTATTGCTCTGCATTTCTAAAACATCAAATGGACGAGGGAGACGACGAGGAGGACGGCTTCGCATCCTGTGCGAGCGGCATGCATGGCATTCTGGTTGCGAGAATTTAAGCCCCCGAGACGGATGCCATTCAGTCCCCTTGATGCCGCTAATCTCGCCGGCAAGCATTTCCCTTGGATCCTAGAAGTCCGGACCCACTACCCACTGCCGACTGCCGACTCGTATCCCGGAGTGCGCCCAAGGATACGCGCGCTCTGCTGGTCTATTATTCCTGCTGACGACAATATTTCACATTCTGTTTTGGCAATTTCCAGCTGGCGGTCGGTCCGGTGCCGGTTGCCTTGCCCTTTTACTCTGGTTTATGTTTTTGTTTCCGGTTATATTGTGAGTTGTTCGCCCACAGCGGCTTGGCTGGCTGGCTGACTGTTTCCAGCAATCACAAAATATCCGGGTATATTGTGCTTTAGTTCTGTGGTGAATGCTGAACATAAATAATACTGTATAATTTTTATTCATGTTTACAATATAAAGAAATCGTTTCGAAGGAGTAGAAATAAGAGACTTTTTAGCCAGAATATAAAATAAACTTTACTTTCACATTTTAAACTAGAATAAAATGATATTTATTTAATGAATATCACATAGTCCATAAACTCACTGAAATGCTTCCTTTTCTTTTTCCCCTCTGACATCATGGACTTTTGGCTTAGCTTGGCCTTTTGCTTCCGACACACAAAAAAGGAACAACAAAAAGTGAGTTTTCATACACTCATAGGTTCTCGTAAAATGAACACTTTACTTTTCTAGAATCCGGAGAGTGAGGAAATAATAATTTCGTTTGTATATATTTATATATTTAGTATATCGCTTTTGTGTACTGTGTGGCATTACATAATTTACACCATTATAGTGGGGCACGTATAATGTTTGCTAACGCGATTACCTAATCACTTAAAGACCCAAACACATGTGTCTGGGCCAAGGAATTTCCCTGTTAACATGGTTACTTAAAGCAGACAGCGATTGACAAAGTGAACTTTGGTCCATGGGACCTGTTACATGGGAAAGCACTTTGGAACACCTACGTCCGGAAAAGCTCAGGATCAGGCTATGAGAAATCATCACCCAAAAGGGAAATGAAAGGAGTTAAGGTTAGACTTCAAGGTTTTTCCAAGAAAAATTTCAGTCATTTTTATTAGGCTTGTTATTCATTTATTTATTTCCCCCATAATTGCTTTACGTTTACGTGCACTCTCATCCAGTTTTCTTTAGGCCTTTGAAGACAGCCCGGTCGTGGCCACTAATAGGATTAGATTTTGTAATAAACGTACAAATTATGATTATGACCGAGAATGTGGAGTGTCCTATTTAGATGGCCAACGGCAGCTGCTTAGAGATTTGTTCATGAATGCTCAACGTTTACAAAAATATTTGCCTTGGAACGTTGATAATCTGAATGGATAACTAAGGATATGGTGTTCACCAGCAAAACTACTACGAGAAATGACAGCATCGTTTTCGCTTGCCTTTGGTTGGTGAGGAGTCGCGGAGGAGGATCTCCTTCCCACCCATTGTGGGGCTGAACAAATCGCTGATGCAATTTATTGCTTCACTGCACTTGTGCTAATGCCTCTAAATATGTTCCGGCGACAATTGAATTCCCCACCAGAGCCCCCCGCTATGTGCACGCATTAGTTTCTATGGCATCCACACTGCGTATACGTTATGCGGAATGTCTCTATTATAATATTTATGAATTGCGTGGCGGTCAGAGTCGTCCATCGTCGTTTATTGCAATTCCACTTAAGCTTAAAAGCCGATGGACAAAACTGAATACACTCTGAGCTTAGTCCTTAGAGAGAGATTAAATATATATTATATATATATAAATTGATTGGATTAATTTAAAACAAAATAGACTTACAGAAAATAATATATAGCATTTAAATGCAATTAAATGGTAAGACTTTCTTACAATATTTTCCATAAATATTTTAGCTAATTTGCTCAATAACTTTTTAAAATTTCTGTTTTTTTAATGTTTGTATAAAATAGCCAAAAACGTATAAATAAACATAGTGAATGGTTAACACATAAATAACATATAAATCAAAAAGATGACTTTCATATTTAACCTTCAATTATGTAATTATAGTTTCCCCATTAAATGGTTTTTACAAATGCAAAATAAAACATATAACCTTGAAATAAAGTTGAAAAACAAATGTTTTCCGAGTGCATTAAATTATTTATGGATGTTAAAGCATCTTTTGGGGGATGCAGGCGGCTTACGTCATGGATGTAAATAATTTTCTTTACACTCTTGTGTTCCCGGGGTAATTCCGTAATTTAATATCCGAACTTAAAACACAAACAAGAGGCGAACCGACAACAACAGAAGGAAATAAAATGAAAATACGAGCGTACATAAGAGTGGAAATATGTTTATTCTCATTTCGCTAAGTAAACATTTGATTAAGGCAGCGCATAATTTGTTGACCACCTCCCACGCCATGCCATGTCACGGCGCTTTGCCGGATTTCCCGGACTTGCCGCAGGACTCACCTGCAGCTTGCTGTTCGGTGGCGAGACCACCAGGCAGATTTTCATGGTGGCGCGCAGAAACTCCTCGCGCTTCGTGCTGAGGTCAGGGGTCACCGAGCCCGGCGATGTCACCGCCGCCTGCTTGAGCGGCGCCTTCTTTGGAGAGGTGACGCTGGGCAGAAATGGATTCAGGCTCCTTACCAGACTGGCCGAGTTGAACTTGGAGCCGCCTTCGTTGCTGCTCCCTCCAGACGGCGGCGATGCCGAGGTGTGCCCGCTCTGCGGTGCCTGCTGCTGGTGATGCAATAGCCGCGTGGGCGAGTTCAGGCTAAAGAGCTTCCTCCGATGCCGTCCCGGTGTGGATGAGGAGCTGGAAGCCGGACTGGGAGTGGGACCTACAGGTCCTCCTCCTTCGCTATGCGTCGATTCCTGGGATCCAGCGCGACTGTATGAAGGCGTTGGCAACTGAGCGGATCTAGCACCCGAGTTGTACTTCACCGAGGTCATATTTCCGTCCAGCTGCAGGTCCTCCGCCAAGGACTCTCCACCTCCGCCGCCGCCGCCACCCTCAGTCGCCTCATCCTCGTCGTAGGTGCTGTGATACGTGCGAGCCGTGATCTCCGGCAGGAAGGGATTATTGGGCGAGGTCAGAGTGTACTGATAGTAGCCACCGGCACCAGCACCGCCGCCTCCACTACTGCCGGTCTCCACTGGCAGCGTGCTGTCCGTCTCGTCGGGAGTGCTCTCCTCGGGGAAGGAGCCGCCGTGGAAGTCATGGCCCCCGCCAACGCCACTGCTGCTGGACAAGTAGGCGCCCAGCTGTTCCCACTCGCCGGAGGAAGAGTTGTGCGAGGAGACGGTGAAGCCCTCATTCGAGTGGCCCTGGCAGCTGCGTGAGCTCTCGTTGCTGCTCTTGAAGAGGAAGTTCTGGAGGCGGGTCAGCCGAATAGAGCTGCTCTCGCTGGTCAAGCTACAGCTCCTGCTGCTATTATTTCCCGCCGCCGTCGAGGAGGAAGTAGTGGTTGCTGTGACATTAGTGGTGTTGCTGTTGATGGGCTGCTGATCACTCCGATTGCTGGTCTGAGTCTCGAGGCGCCGTCTATCACGTTCCTGAGTGTCAATGGGCACTCCACCTGTGCCGGTTCCGGCTCCTGCTGCGCTCCCCGCTGCCGTGCTCACCTCGCCACCCATGGAGGCCCAATAGTAAACACTGGTCTGGGAGCCGCCACTCAGCTCGCCCAGCTCGCAGCTGCTCTCCAGGGAAGTGCTTGAATTGGTGGTGGCTACGCTGCTCAGGTGCTGATAGGCGTACTCCGGCGGTGTGCACTCGTCGGGGCTGTCCAGTAGCAGAGCGGGATTAATGTGGCCACCCAAGCCCCCAAGGCCCACACCCAGGCCCAATCCCGGCAGATTAAGGTGGCTAAAGGCAAAGGGCAGCCGATTGTTATTGTCCGCCGGCAGGGAACTGGGCAGCAGCGGTGGCGGTGTGGCCCGGCTCTTGGCCCTTAGCTCCTCCGGTGTGGGCTCCTGACGCTTGCACTCGAGGGAACGGTGGTCGCCGCGTCGAAAGGAGCGACGCAGACGCTCCGCAAACTTGGATTGCTTTGGCGGCGGCTTATCCTTGGGCGGTTTCTCCTTGGACCGTCCCAGCAGATTGGTCCTCTCAGTCTTGTCCTCCTTGTCCAGGAGTTTCTCGTGCATAGCCGTCGTCGTGGAGGAGGAAGGGATCTTGGCCAGGTTGTTTAAGGCCGGGCGCTGGTTGGTGGCTAAAGTAATCGGTGGCGCCGCAAAGCCACCACCCATTACGGCCGCCCTTCGCCGTGGTGCCAGAGATTCCTCGTCCGTTGATTCTCCGGAGTTGGTTTTTGCGAGGATCTCTTTTTAGCTGGATTTTTGTTTTAATTTAAGTGGTCCGTAATTATTCACTAAATCGTTAACTTATGAAGCGTCAATTTTCCCCCAAAAGGAAACACGTTTTAAGATGTATTCCGTTTCGACTAACACTAGGTGCGATTTAAAGCGATTTCGTTTTATAGTAAGATTTGCTCATATTGCTTAGATTCTATATAAATAGTTTTGATGTTCGTTGGTTTTGCTGTAAATATAAAGAGAAAATTTATAATAATTGCATAATTTAATTTAAAGCTGACATTAATCGAGGAGTGGATGCATGATAATCTATAAAATGTGTCGAATTTATGGAATAAATGCTGATAACTTTGTCTGTTTGTTTGTTTGTTTAAAAATTAGTATGCCAAAACCGATAATTTGTCGCTTGAATTAGCTAATATTTAAAGTAAATTTATAGTCTTTTTCCGAAACATATATTTTTGTCAGAGTTTTTTCTCTTTACAAGTTTAACAAAGCGGCAACGGAGAAAGTCCTGACAAAATGCAAATAACCACTTTCGAAGCAAATCAATTTAGGATAATCCATTCAGTTATAATCTTCAAGCGTTATTGCTATTTTTCGCCCTTCGATTTGTATAGTATGTGTATATGCAGCATCGGGAGCATCAGCAGGAGCAACCTTTAAAGTTTTTCGGTTGTTATGGAAATTGGGGAAACGTGTTAGCATTTCAAATGAGAACCGGGAACCGGGCTTGGCTTGGCCCCGCCGGGTTTTTCACATAATTTCATGGGATGCCGGGAAGGCGATTGGCAATCCGGATGGTAAATCCGAAAAGTTTAATCAATGTGCATATATTTGGATGTTGAAGCGATTGACGATTGCCAACAAACTGAATTAATCAGCCAGAATGGCCAGTCAAACCTCAAGCTGCGACGATGCAACGTTTCAAAAAAATAAATAAATAAAATGCAATTACAAGTACAAAGAATTAATATTAAATATTTACATATTGTGAAGGGCTTTGTTTATTCATTTCAAGTACCATTATTTGACCCTACATTTTAGATTCTTTGTTTTTATTATTGATTCCTGCCGTCCAGTCACGTTCCATATTCTCTGTCTCCCTGCCTTTCCATGCCATAATCGTACATTTATATTCGCCACATAACTTTAAGATGTTCTTTTAGGGGGCCTACTTTTGGCAGGAGGCCAGGACGATAAACAATCCTGTGCCTATTTTCCCTGATTTTCGATGGTTTCTTTTCTCCTCTGAGGCGGAGGCAATGGAGTCACCTAAGGACCCAGAACAAACTTGCCCATAAAACGGGCCAGAAAACTTTATTGTTATTAATATTATTTGCACATAAATATAACAGTAAATAAACATACAAAGTGCGTATGTGAATGGAGGAGGGGGAGAGTGTGGCACTCACGGCTCACAGCTCACAGCTCACAGCTCACAGCTCGAGAGTTGACAGCCAGCCTGCCCCTGGCTGTTGCAAATAAATCATTGCACACGCCTGGACGCCCCTCGAGCACGCAACGTGCCCCCAATCCCGCAATCCAACAACAGTCCTTCGTTCCCCCCCTTAACCAGCCAAGCCAAGGAGCACACATCCAAGCAAGCAGCCTGCGGCGGTAACCGGTGTGTTTGCTGCTTGTGTTTAGGCCAAAATAATGTATAATTAAGCTGGCCCAGAGAGTTCACCCGGTTGGTCGTTCGGTCTGTAGGTCCTTTAATAAAGCCAACCATCCTTCATGCCACGCACACACACATTGTGGGGGGTGCTGACAGCCAAGGTACGGGGCACAAGAAGGAACAACAAGGTGGTGCTCCCTCCATTGATCCACAGGGTGGTCACCCCATCACCCCTTTTTGAGTAGAAGTTAGGGGCACGCGGAGGCCAAGTTATTTTCAATTAAGTGTTCTTAACACGTTGCCTAATCGACAGACATGTTCCCCCGGGAACTGGCAAATGCCACGTCCTCCTCTCTAATCACATTATGGCAAAGCCAAAGGAGACACACAAAAGGTCGAGCAAAAACAGTGACACGATGTGATTCCAATCTGTTTTTCGAGGAGAAATTCCCAGTGGAAATCATTTAATCTGTGCCTATGCCGTGCACCTTGATCTTTTCCACTTAAATTTTGAATGGATTTAAAGAGTTTAGTTTAAAGATTTAAGGGCATAAAATAAAAGGAAAAATTATAATTTAAATATTTGTGATAATTAGAGGAATATTTATTGCTAAATATTTATTGTACAAGTGAATTATGGAATAGGCAAAAGTTTAATATCAAAGAAGACCAGTTTCTTATAAAAGAAACCATCCTTTTGAGGGCTTTATTAACATTCCTTATTTTTTATTAAATATAATTTAGGGCTTCACTTTAATATTGACACTTTCAGCGTGATAACTCGTAGAATTTTGGTAATAGAAAAGGTATGTAATAATCAGGACGAGCAGGGAGCTTCCTCGTCCCCAAATCCTGCATAATTGCCGCCTTGTCGTAAACCAATTTAAATATTCCGTGTGGGCCAGAACAGAGATTCCCTGGAGTGGGCTCAAAAATACGTTGTATCACGGCAGGGCAAATCGCGGAGCGTTTAAAGATAAGCGAGCATGTTGTTTCGCCTTTCATTAAATTAAATTAAATGTGTGTCTTGTGATAAAATTTTATATTCCGGCGGGATGTGGGTCGGCGCGAGCGAGTTCAAGGCGCTTTTCAATTTCACTGCAGCAACAAAATCCGGCCAACAAAAAAAAGCAACTAGCCGCCGAAGCAGCGCCGTCATTTCCGCTGCCTGTCAGAGCAGCAACAATTTAATTTTTATTGTTATGATGTCATCAGCATAAGAACCAGGCCCGTGCCATTTGCAGTCCCCCCCAACCTCAACCTCGGCCTCAGCCGGAACCCAGAGAACCCCACATAGCCCCCAATCCTTCCAGTTCCCTTCTGCTTTCCCGGCTGACGCACTTGGCCGACGTGAAGCACATACAAATTGGTAGGAGGAACTCCGCTAAAATAAGCACTATCCCATCTCGGGACCCCCGGAGGCTTCTATTTCGAGTCCAAGAGCGATTTATGCGAGAATTGCCATTTGCCTCTGAAGGGATTTACTCGAACCGCTGACCAGTCAGACAGTCGAAGTGACGATGAAGTGTCAGAGGCGCTGGACCAATACCTCAGGGCACAGTTGAACCTCAAGGAGAAGGATTTTCCTGCCAAAGATATAAATCTAACTACTAAAATTGATATAAGAAATACATATAAGTTTAATATACAATTCCAGTTAAAAATCTCTATAAAATTAAGTTCTAGGATATGATTTCCAGATTTGGGGTTAGGGTTAGGAAGGCTTGACTGTAGTATATAGACAACCATCGAATTACTTGGCCTGAGAGAAGCAGAATTATGCCCCACGGCCTGTGCACATTATTACGATGCCGGGGCTTTTATGTGGCTGTGTGGTAATGTAACATTTTGCTGAGCAATCAAAAGGCGCAGCAAAAGTTTCCAAGTTCGGATGGGGATGTCGGCAAGGACCGCATCCGTCTGTGGAGCTACCACCTGGTGGCCACCTGGCCAACATGCAGCCGGGAGTTTGATCGATAAACCAAGCCAAGCCAAGCCAAAACCGAACCCGAGGTCTCGCAAATTGAGGCGGCTATATATCCAGCTGAGTCCCGTGTCAGAGTCAGAATCGGAGGCAAAGTTTAATCTTTGATGCCGGCGACACATTGGACCCAAATTGATTTTTAAAGTTATCACAGAGACGGAGAGAGAGAGAAAGAGAGCGCCTTGGCTGTGCCTGTGATTTATGCAAAGAGGTTGGCAACTTTTGTGGGGGTTTTGTCTTAACAAATCGGGTCAGAGTGCAGAGTGCAAAACCGAAACAAAAACACACAACTCAAAGTTCCCCTCTGCGAACGTGAAACAATGCCCATCCATCATTCCAATATCATGGGGTTCAGCAATCGAATACAGCGACAGAAATTATATGAATTTGATATTAGAATACCTTTATTCTGAAGGAACTAAATATGAATTTGAATATGGAAATAATATGAGTTTTGCTATGAATTTGATAACTTGAATTCCCAATATTTTATAGAGACATTTTTCTTTGAGTGCATCCACTCCTCATTGATTGTCATCATGGCACTTACTCACCTAGGTTTGGTTCATTAATGAGACCTCTTCGATTCCGATTCTGTTGCCGTTGCCGATTTTTGTTTCTTCTTTTTTCGAGTCCTTTTCCGTTTGTTTAGTCTTTGTTGCTGCTGCTGCTTCTGCTTCCCCCCGACGCACATTTATTTTTGCAATTTGTTTGCCTTCCTCTTGGTTGTTGGGTTTGTTTTGTTTTGTTTGTTTGTTTGTTTCTTTGTTGTTGTTGTGTTTGCTCGGCTCACACACCGGCCGCACACCTAAACACTCGCGCAAAGTACTTGGGCACAGTATCCGTATCTGTACCTATGTATATCTGTATCTGACGAGGGCCCCGTACTCCTTCTCGGTTCTGTAACCGAGATGGGTCCTGCCAGGAGGACCGGAGGAGCACCAGGAGCACCTTTTTCAGGTGGAGAAAGAGAATGAGGAGGAGTAGCAAGGACGTGGTCGGTTCGAGTACGTAAATGAGTTTATTGCCGGCAATAAGCAAACTTAATGCGCCTGCACGAGAGGCATCGATGCAATATATCATCTGGATTCGAGTCGTTACCTGGAAAGAGACACAAAACACACACAAGAGGGGTTAGTGATGAGTCGTAATTTCTATATATAGCCTAAAAGGTTTGACACTACTACTTGTCATATTTCGCAGAAGGGGAAAAGTAAGAGTCAAGTCCTTGAATTGTTACTAAATAAAAGTCAGAGATATTTGAGTTGGCTTACTAAAAGTCATATTTTCCTGTTATATCCTGGCAGGGTATATTCTTTAAGTATACAAAAATAAAAAATAAATTTTATATGTATATTATTGATAATTTATTTTGGTTTCGTTTATATTAATTTTCAATTCGGTGAAATATTTTAATGGAAAATTTTAAGGGTATACAAACAACGACTTACAGAAGTCAGTTTAATTTATTTCTTGTTTATTTACGACTTCCCAGTTGTAAAGCCAGTAGATAGATATTAAATTTAAAATACGCTTTCAATGAGACCCAAAATAAAATAACATTTATATCGTTTTCAAAAAGAGAAAGTCATAAAAACGTCGGGTCCTTTGTGGTTACATAAATTACATAACACTTAAGAATAAATACGCATTGCAAATGGATACAAATTTGTTTTCAGAGATGAGAGGCAAAATCTAAGGTCTTTTGGGAATAATGTGAATAAATACAGGGCTTTAAAATTTTGCGAATGAAAATGAAACAACCTTAAACCGCATCTTTGGTTGGAAAAGTCACTGGAAACTCTGTCTATAAACAGGTTTCTAGCAAGCCTAAAATCTACTTAATGAAAAGTTATCCCCATTTCAATTCCCAATCTTCGTATCATGTAAAAGTTAAGTCAACAAGAGAGTAAACACGAAGGAGAACCACAACACAATTACGGTCTACTCGCTCGGCGGCGTGTGTTCCGTGCTTCAGATTACTCATTTCGCATGGAAGGTACCAGGACGACTTCGAGTACAAGGAGCGGCGGCAATTCGAGACAGCTGCCGTATTTTTTTTTTTATTTAAGGAGCCCACGAAGGAGGCTTGCGCGGATAATAAAGCTTTTAAATTTGGCAGCCAACCGCCACAAACCAGAAAAAGAAAGCAACGAATTTAATGTGGTAAACAAGGCCGAAGGAATTGTTGGTCTTTCCTGCTGAAGATATTTTTATTTCTCGAAATTTGCAAAAGATTTCGAAATTTGCAAGAGATACAGTCACAAAAATAATATACTTTTGAATTGATAAAGAGGAGTCTTTATATATTTTTTGAGATTTATTAAACACAACTTTTTAGCTGATTAAAATGAAGCTATTACAAGTAATTACCCAATAGAACTATACCAATAGCGTAATTATTTCATAAAGAACTTTATCTTACTCTTCAACCTTTTCATTAACAAACACCTAAATAATTCCACATTGGTTTATAATAATAAAGCCTTTACAACCTTCTTTGTTTGACCGCACAGCAGAAAGCCTTCTTAATTGGCTCCCAATTAGTTGAAGACTTTAGGGTGTTAATTATATTCCCTTAGTTATTCCCATATGTTTGCATGCATAAATTTCAGCAAAATCAGACCATCAAAAGGGGTATTGTGTATGTAATATATTATGTGGAAATAGCAAATCCCATAGTAAAGTCTGAATCATCAGTCAGTTTTCCACGAAAACAACCAACCTTGCATGCCATGTGTCTCGCCCAGTTTGTTATGCAAAACAAAAATTCAATTTCAATTCAATTAATCACGCTTGATTACCACGAATAATGGCCATCGGCAGCAGCAGCCAAGAGACAGTAGACAGCAGACAGGAGACACGAGACGAGAGACAGCCAGGACACTGACAGGAGGCAATAGAATTGAGAACCACTAGTGCCACTAGTAGACTCCCCAGTGCAATCCACATCCACAGCTCGCCTTTTGTCCTTGGCTTGCAACTGCTTCCGATGCCGAAGCCGCTTTTTGTTTACCACTTTTGCACATTCTGCTGTCAAATTTGTTGATTTATAGTTGCCGATGTGCCACCGAACAATGGCGGCGGGGGCGGGAACTGGCACAAGACCCGATGACAGACGGGAGCCGGGCAAAGGCACAAAGGGGATACTATACAAAAAAAGTATCCTGAAAAAATCACTCCAACACGAGCTACGACTCAAGGATACCCGGCATGCAAATCGCAAAATAGAAAAAAGGTTTTCTGTGTTCCAAGTTCTTTGGATTTAATTTAAAGTTTTATTAAATCTTTAAATTTTAAGGCTTATTAAAGGAATAATATAAAGCCATATTGACACATCATACCCCATGAATCCTGCATCCTGTGCGATTGACTAGTATAAAAAAAAGGAAAATATTGTGGGCAGCAGAAACCTTGCGATAAAGCCAAACTACAAAGAACACCGAGGAACATGGGGAGAAAAAAAAAACAGAGAAAAAGTCGGCCAACAATTTCAATGACAATGCGGCAGTTTGTCTGCCAGTTTTGCCAACCAGCTCGCCACTTGGCTTTTGTTGTGGTGCAGTTTCAGCTTCAGTTTCAGTTTTCCCTACGTTTTTCTGGGGCACTGGGCGGCTCGTCAAGTGCGAATTGTTTTTGGCAGAATGCGATTAGGTACCTGAAATAGTTTGTGGTCTTTGGGAGAGGCCACCCACCCCACCCATGTCATGCCCATTCCCCATCATGTGTGTGCGCCTCTGTCCCGTGTCGATAAATCCAGTCGAGTGCGCACGGAAGCCAGTGTGTGTGTGTCCACAGAGCAAAGATTGAATACACCCGTTGGCACTCTTCAATCCGTCCGCCTGTCTAGTGTCCTGGTGTCCCAGTGTCTAGCACAGGCTCTGAACCTGGACCCGTATTCGCATCCGTAGGTCCACAGACGACCGCAAACACAGCGTCGCTCATTTGCAGGCAGGCCGCATCGACTTCTGCCCGATGTCAGGGCCGATGTCCAGATGTGTTTGATGAGGCTGGAGATAATCGTTTGGCAATTGAATGGAGTCTCACATGAGTCGGATTTTGGGTACGGACCACAAGGGTGTAGCTTTTTTTTCCTCTCCTTGGATAGGTCTCTTATCTGAGGCAACCCAGCGAATATTAAATGAAGAGCAAAAGACATTCTTAAGGAATGCGGGTTTAAAACTTTCCTAACTTCCACTAAAGTTTGTCACAACAAAAATTTGGGAGACTAATCTAATTGAATTCATCTAAAGAGAAAATTGGTTACCCAAAGTAATTTAATATATAAAAATCTAAAATAAACTCGATTTAGAAAACCAAAGCCAATAGCTTTCTTTCTTTACATCATTTATTTTATTCGTTAGTTTTATTTTTGTTGATAAACAACTTACCCTTTGAAAGACGTAAAACGATTTTCTTTTTCAACCTAAATCGTTTGATTTATTATTGAAGCAAAGTATCTATTTCAGGAATTTAATATTACACAAACAGAAATGGCTAATAATGTATGAAACATAATTACACCAAAGGAAAATGTCATGCTTTATAATGACCGCAAATAAAACTAATTAAGAAATGCAGCTAATTTATGGTATGGGAACCTGCAGCGCCAAAAATAAATTGTATGCTTCTAAAAGGGGTTGCTCTTTGGCTAATGGAATGAAAAGGATAGAGGGATAAAATATTTTTTAGTAAATTTTAGACCATAATTTTATAAAATGAAAAATGGGTTGCATAAAAATAAAGTTGTAGGAATACACAAGTATTTTTAATTCGTTTAAAACATAAATTACTTCCCTTTTTTTAATTATCCTAATCACGTTTGACTTTCAAACACGAACTAATTAATTGCCAGACTGGCGGAGTGGGTCGGACATTTATGATTACACTCGATTTAGGAGGAAGCCTTATGGGAAATATTTCCGGCACAATTCTGCCACAACTGGGCCACTTACGGGTGCTCAAATTTGCAAATTGAATGGACCTACTTTCCAGCGGCTTTAACCCCATTGCAATGGCCATTATTGAAAGCAGACCGACACCGACACCAAGCCCGAGACCGAGACCGTTGACCAGAGCCGGGATTGGGTATGGGGTTCTGGGGGGTCCGTCGTCCATAAATAACGGCAAAAACAGTCAGATAAATTTGCAGGAGCTATAAACAAGCTACTCCGGCGGACTCCCCGAGTCCCCGTACTCCCAACGAAATCGATTTAAATGCTCAGTTTGCGTGTTTTGTGTTCCGAGTTCGCCGGGTTACCTTGAAGTCTTTATGTAATTTATACACGGAAACAAAATGGGATCAAATTATCGAGAAGATATGTCGAAGGTTTATAATTGGAGGTAATTTTATGGTAAGAACTTTTTGGTAGGTAAATCTTAATTAGACAAAGTGATTAAGGGATTCATTAAATTGTTAAATTAATCCACAAAAAAACTTATAAATCATTAATCTTTTGCATATTTACATTTATTTTCTTGCAGTGCTGGCCAGGACCGGTGCGGCCGCTTTGTGTCCCGGTTATAGCCGTCGCCACAAAGCGAATTTCCATGCTAAATAGCCCGACACGTGGCATCTGCCGTTCTCGACATCCTCATTCTCGCTCGCTTCCACCGCGTGCACCATTTTGATTGGCGTCTGATAAGCCGTAAGGACAAGCCGGAGTCCTGGCCACCGGCACCGGAGCAGAGCGTAGAAGCTTCAGATAAGAACGGACTTTATTCAGCCAACCAACCAACCGACCAACCAACCCACCGACCGACGGCCATTTCGATTGTTTTGCCCAGCGACAGCAGGGATTCGGCAGGGACTCACGGATTCTCGGGGGGGGACGGATACACTTTCCGTGTTCGCTGCATTGGTTTCGAACAAACAGATTTTACGGCCACCAAGGCACGGGACAACCGCACGCAAGGATAATTACAGACGAAAATGCAAACGTTCGAGGAGCGAGAAAACGGGGAATCCTGAATCCTTGCATTCGTTTAGATATATGTAACTGAACTTAAAGCCAGGTAAAAAGCATGCATAAGTAAATTTATCAAAGCACTGAAATTATGTAAATTCCTTTACCAACAAATTCGAAATTCCCTTCTCAATCAGGACTGCATTTGATTGTGCAAAAATCACGTATCGAAGCTCATTTGATTTTGGGACACAAAATACAGCTTATTGCATTTTCAGTTGCCAGTTTCAGAGGACAACTGCAAAATCCTTTAGGATTAGTTAAGCATTTGAAATATTTTCCACAGACGTGAGGAACCCCAAAACCAATTTTCCAAACCTGCGGGGTCAATGGGAACCAATTGCCAGGAGTCATAGAAAATAGGAACGTGAACAGAACAGTCGTCGTTGAAGTAATAAATTAAGATTGGAAAATTTAAGTTTTTTTTATATTGGAATAGCCTTTTGAAAATCTTTCATTAAATAAAGCATGCGAATTTTATACTTTTTTATGAAAATTAGAGGGTTTTAAATAAATTTGTAGGAGAAGCTGATTTAAAACAAGGTAAGCACTGGCGTCAAATAAAAAGTTTATGGCCCATTTAAAACCTTATATTTAATTTAAAAACTAGTTTACTGTGGATTAAGAAAATGCAAGACATTCTCTTAGCAAAGTTCTTGGTTTTTTGCTTTCTATTTCAATTTCCCCTCAGGGACTTTCCTCCTCTTTCCCATCTGTTCTCCTATTGCATTGACCACAGGTGTAGATGTCGGTGTGGGTGTTAGCCTAGAAAGTTCACAAATGCACCTTTGCAACGCATACAAGGGTGCTCTAGTATTCCCCTAGGGGAGTATAGTTGCAGTTCAGTGTTTGCCTAATACATTGTTGCAAAAGCAAATCAACACAAATTTTGCAAAGGATACGTGTGTGCGGACTTTGTTGCCTGCCGCCTACCTTCTGATGGCTGACGGTACCTGCCCCGTGTCAGGGGAACCTGCAACATGCCTGCCTGTCCGCCCCACCTCCATTGCCATCGCCCACTTCCGCCCCAGCGACCATAAGCCATAAGCCACCCCCTCTGTCACGAAGACACGGGCTGACATGCAAACACATAAACGCCATTTCGCCTCCAGTTTTGCCACCTAAATGGCAATGACATCGCCGTAGACGTAGACATAGTCGAAGCACGACAAAATGGTAGACTTTTTAGTCGACTTTCTGGTTGGTTTCGTGTTCGGGTCACTTTAATATGTTCCTGACTTTCAATCTCCTGTCGATGGCCAGTCAAACGAATCCGGGCCTGAAACGTCAAATTAATTTTATACCAAAACGAAACCAACCAAAGCGAACCCTCTTCTTGAATGCAGTAGTGTTGACCGAGTTTTATATTAAAACTTTCCTTAAAAAAAGGTGGTTTGCTGATTTATTTAAAGGAAAAATTCCCCTTAATTCGCTAAATTCTTCTCCACACAATCAATATTTTCTAAATTAAAGTAAAACCCCTAAAAGGAAACCGGGAAATGTATACCAATCACTGAAATAAATCTAGATTTATTATTAAACAGAAAAAACTGTCTATATTCTACATATATTGTCACATCACAAGGATTCAGGACAGAAGAGGATGAGTTTGGAGGATGTCGGCAACTGCTGTTGGATTCACATTTGACACGTACACACACATATATGTGACAGCTCGCAAACTGGGCCTGGCTTAGGCCACATTTAGTTTCGGCCGTGTTTGACAGCCAAAATGGCCCCCGTTCAGAGCGAGGACAGCGAAACTCCAGCAGGCTTAATGAATTATGTGTGCGAGAAGTGAAAGTTTCGCCAAAAACCTGGCCCACAAATCAAATGATTTCAGCATAAATTTTGTGTAATTCGCACCTATGAAACGGGCTGAGAAGGTTTTTTGCCTTTGGGGTTGGGACTTTTCCACGAAGAAAATACATCCTATCGTTCTTAGGAAATCAAAAAGGAGGGTTGACTCGGCCAGATTGCAGTTCTTGGAATAAATTGTTATTCAACTAACGTTGTTGGCAGTCTAAATAAAGAGTTAAATGCTGCCTTGATTAAAGCCAAACGAACTTACGTGGCAATGCACTTTCCGTATTTATTGAACCAAAAATTTGTGGCATAAAAATTAATTCAGAGGCTATGCAAATACAAGAGTTATGCATGACCACACCACAGTCATATTCATAAGGATTCAAATATTTTAAATGCAAATGCTAAATAAATGCAGAAATATTACGGGATTTATGGGGATATATTTGTTTTAAATATATTTGTGGATTGCAAAGAGAGAGAATAACCGTCGGTGATTTATTAAAATAAGCGGTAATCCTTTATATTTTTAAAGCCTAGAATAACTTTTAAATAACATCCTGGTACTATTTGTAGATATTTTTCTAAAAATAAAATAAAAATAAAACATTTTCCATAGCAAACGGAATCTTCAAGTTAAGTCACTTTTAATGAGTGTTCCTCTTGCTTTATACACAGTCAGTGACTTTTTTACACATCGATTATTGATCCGTGCCAGTTTGGCGCGCAGTCCTTTTGCAACTTCTTACGTCATTTGGGAAATACTCGACAACTGGTTCGCACTGGTTGGCCTGGGCTTTGGGGCTTGGGGGCAACATTTTCCCCCATTTTCCGCCACCGCGCAGGATGTGTCATCATTAGGGCTCGTCATCATCGTAGTCGTTGTCGTGCATTCCCCTTTCCCCCGCGCCGTGGTTTGTTTTTTTGTTTTTTTTTTTTGTGGCCCGGCCAATACACAAATCGATCGCTGTGGTTTTTTTCATTAAGTATATTTCGCGCGTCGGTTTGTATTCTCGCCCGCCCCGGCGTTATTATTGTAATAAAAATTTACGTAAATCGTGCCCCGAACATTGCCCCAACCCACCACCACGGCGTGTGTTCCCAGGACGTACGCCTCCCACTCCATCGCTCCATCGTTCAGACCAACACATTGGCTCACGCACTGTCGTGTTGGCTCGTCCTTCGGCGAAAAGTTTCCTTTGTTTGCCAATTTTTATGAGCAGGCCACGCTTCCGCCGAACCGAAGAACCGAAGGGGCGGCGGCTCTACGCCCGCTGCCCCACATTAACCGACCATGCCACCAGGTGGTGCGGTGGTCAGGTCAACTCAGATCCTTGGCCATCTTTTGCCACCTTCTGCTGCTGTCACTGTCGCAGCTGCTGTTGCTGTTGCTGCTTCTTCGTCTTTTGGCCAACGACACCTGCAGACTAATTAATGGCAAATTCCAGCCACCTCACTTTGCCATACATATATACATATATATGACCCCCATTCACCTGGGCCCTACCTATGAGTGTGTGTGGATACACTTGGGGAAAATGGTAAAGAATGGGGTTATGAGTAGGAGCTTGGAAATAGCTTTACAAATTAATATTTGTAAGGAATTTTTAAGGGAAATATTAATATACTTTTTAAATCTCAGCCTGAATTTTCTGCATATTATTAATTATTATATAATCCTATCTTAAAGTTTTAATTTAATATTTATATATTATATATTTATTTAATATTTATATATTTACTAAATTATCTTTCTTATTACAGGTTTTAACCTTTCCAAGTGTCCGCAAAACTTAACGTTATGAAATCACAAAGTTGCCACCATTTACAGCCGACATGGCCACCAAGGCGTATACGTATTATTATTATTATTTAATACGTATACGCCCTGTTGGCAATGCCAGCAACGATTGTGTACCCGCTAATGGCATCAAAAGGATAACCCATTTCCGAAATGACATCCTAATTGATTCGATTAGGCCAGGCTATCAATTAAATGTCTCAGACAATTTGCATCGCGATGGAGAGCAGTAAAAACTTTATCAAATTATGGCGCTGGAAACTATGCTACAGAAATAACACACATCGCTTTATATAAATATATATTTACATATATATGCCTATTCTCGAGTGGATAGTCAAAGTGATGAAGACTGTAGTGACACTTGGCGTTACGTTGATTAAGTACTCAAAGTTATGGCAAATGTTTCCGAAAAAGTGGAATATAAGTCTAGCATTTTCATGTCCTTTGTGAATGTCGAGTGTGCACAACGTTGTGTATATGCACACATCACGAGGGCAAACATATTTGAGTTTCGTCTTTTGGGTACTTGAAAACATTTGGAAACTTTTAATGACATTCTTGCTTATTATTTTCTAGGGCTTCGCAGTCAAGTGTTGCGCCGCCTTAATCAATGGCAGACAATTGTTCCCGCAGTGGCTGTAATTAACAGATGACAAAGGCAGCTATCCTTGGAATAACACCACACACACCCTCACAATCCAATACATAGCATATTTATATATATAGAATGTGTGTGTTGACCAGAAGGGAAAACTCGATGACACTTACGGATATTATTTATTCAGGCAAATTGCTGCTTACGAGCGTTTCATTCGCCAGCATTTTACATTCGATTTCCATTATGCCATTTGTTGCTCGAAAGGCTTTGTCAGCCTGATTTGGTTTCCGTTTCCCGGACGTAACGAGGGCCATGACGATGACGAGGACGAGGGCCAGGACAAGGACCCCAAAAACCGTTAATACACACACACACACAAACACACACATTCGACAATGCCTCCTTTGTTGGCCATTTTAGGCCTATGAGAGAGGCAAGGACGTCCCCTCAAGTGCTGGCAATTATTTACAACAATCCGAGAATGGCTCTCTGCCAGGATCAAAGGAGGCAGAAGGTGGTGATGTCCCATTCACCCATTACATAGAGGATATGCCATCGATATGCACTTGGAGAAAATAACAAAAAAAAAAAATTACAAAACTATTTTTAAATAAAACTTTGTTATTTTTCTTATTTTCTTTTATAACATTCAAAATCTAAATGCCTGTTCTCCATATCATCCCCCTAAATTATTCCCAGTGTATGTGCGTGTCTGTGGCGAAATAGTTTAACATTCTAGGGATTTTCTTGGAATTTTCGGAATCGTTTGCCCAGCATCTCTCCTCAGCCGTATGGCTTGTTGGCGAGGTTTTCATTAAGCGAGCGGAAAATGACGCATGCCTGGCTCTTTCGGGCACGCTTCGCTTCACAGGACATTTGCGGTTATCCTTTATTGTCTGAGTGGCAATGTGGCAATCTAGCAATCTGGCTGGGTGTATGACAGCAAATGGGACCTAGGAGATGCGCCACTCAAACCCAGTTTCCGTTTCAAAGCAAACATCATTCTCTCATCCGAACCAATCTCTGGCGTCGCTCAGAACAAAGGGAAGGAAAGTGCCTTGAAGTCCATTTGCTAAATAAATTTGATAAACAAGAAGCGCCCAGCGGCACAGCGAGATAGGACACTGGCGAGAAATAGTTATAACTTTTTCTTGCGATTTTCTTATATAATTTTTAGATACCTTTAAACTTTAAGACTTCTTTGCTAAATAATTTTTAAAGTTTAATAATTAATCCCTTAATTCTTACAAGATTTTTTTCATGTAGTCATTTTTTTTGTTTTAATCTCCAATATTTCAAAATTACCCGCATTAAATATGTAAGAGATCCTGGTTGCTATTTTTATGCCAAGTGATGTCCCTCTGCACTCTGCAGAGTGGAAGCCTTGTATCTCGACTGACCCCAATTGGCAACAAAGTGGGTGTCGCAGCTCCTCGGGGCGATGGAGGAACTTTAGCATTCAATCTGCTGAAAACACGAGACCAGTAAAAAAAAGCAACGACAAGCACTCCCCGCGAGCAGACATTTCATACTCCAGACTTCGGGGCCACTCGCATCCGCTTTTGCACTCCTCTCCGCCCGGGAATATTAAATTCTTGATGCTATTACCCGCTTGTTGATCCACATCATGCTAATTAGCCTTAACTTTTTGACGTCGCACTTGTCGGGGTTAAAGATAATGCCGCCGCTGCCGTCGCCCCTCTCAGGAGTCCGGACATTATCGGGTTTCGGCTTTTTGAGAATGCTAATTGAGGGGTGAACGTAATTTATACGCAGTTTCTAAAATGAAATATCGAACGACGTCAGCACGGAATTAGACCATGAACGATGACGACTCGACTCCATGGCGCTCCATCTGCCTGCCTGTCGTCTCTGCCATGACAGCTTATATTCTGGCATTAACTTTTGGCCTTTTTTGGCTGGCAAAAGTTCTTATGGTTCTTTCGAAAATATTTAAATCCGATAAATATGACGAGCATAAGTAGGTGTTCTTAAAAAACTTGTGCAGGATTCTTGTAAAGTTTGCTAGAAGTTCGTTTTTTTATAATTAAAACAAACAGGTTCCAATTATTAAAACATTTTATGATTTCATTAAAGGAACTTTAAGTTTTTATAGCTTTTTATGTTGTTTAAAGCAAAGGTAAATAAGGATTTACTATAATTTCTGTTTAGGTAACACAGAAAATATTTAATTAAAGGTGCAGATAATAAAGAATTTCTCTTTGCATTTTTAAATTCGATTTGGCTGCAAGTACAGGGAATTGCTGGCTTAAATCATACTGTTTCGCAATTTATAAAATTTAATTAATTCTTCAGATTTATCCAGTCATGGCCAGAAGCCAGGCAGGCAGCCTGCTGTCCAAAAGCGGCTTTTTGCGAAAATAGCACAAATCGCCATCAACTATGTAGCACCGGCACCGCACAATCAGTGGCCTTTGTCCGAGCAGGCCGCACCTCCGCTTCCAACCCCGATCCCGGTCCCGTCTAGGTTTCTGCCCGCTACCACGTATGGCCCCTCTCACCTGGCGGGCGTCCCCGAAAAGCTGAGTGAACCTGCATCGCCGGCAGCCGCACCCAGGACACAAATCAAATTAAGAACTGACAGACCGCACCACACTGAACAAACCTCAGGCAGAGGGAAAAAATAGGTCCCAAATATCATATAAATTTTTATAATATAAAAACCAAGTATATCCCTTTAATGATATAATAACTTTTTTGATTAATTAAACAATTTCATTAAATTTTTTTTATATAACAAAATCTCTAACAATATCCAATCCAATAAATTTTGTATATAAATCTATTAGCTTCTTCATTTTTTTCTTGTGTGTATACCGAACCGAACCAAACCGGACCGGCAGTAATTATGGGAGAGTGGCCGGCGGTGGGTGGCTGGCAGTGGGTCGGAGTGGGTGGATATCAAGGCTCAGGCTGGCCAACCAAACCAAACCAAACCAACCACCCACCCACCAATAGTGCATAAATCACTTCGCATTCAGCGAACACGAAATCTATGCCCCTGACGCGCCCATCGAGAGGCCGGCTGGTGATTTATATTGATTAAAACTAGATTTCAATTCCAGCCGAAGCAGCCATTATAAATGGAAGATAATCGTCGAGTTTTTTTTGTTCCCTCGAGTGCGAAGAGCCGAAAAACAAATGAAATCTCCGAAAGGACTTGAATGGCTTCAGACAACCAGCACTCATTCATAATTGAATATCCTTGAATAGGTTTTTTATTTTGACGGCTCTAAACCTGATTAAGTTTGTAATGAAATCTAAGTCTTTTATCAATTTACTTTTTTAGGTACTAATTTATTTAAAAAACTAAATAGAAATTGATAGAAAAATAATAAAAATGTTTATCCCCAATATGGTATTGTATAATACCCACTGTCTTAAGAGCACTATATAGATTATTTATAAGTTTTCTTCTTCAAGAACTTACAAATAAAATGGTTTTAAAATGAGTATTTAAAGTTTATTCCCTTCTGGCATTAATTATTTTATTTCTAATAGTGTTACCTATAATATCCGAGGGTTTATATACTTGAAATTGTTAAAACACTATAATAATTTCTGAATCTAGATTTATTACTATCACATCTCATCCTACAATATGATCATTAACATCATGATAAAATTTGTGCTCTTTAATTCCGACTATTTCAACTACGAACCAGATTAACCCAGATATAATCACAGATAAAACTCCAGATATAAACCCGTGTACATTTGTTTATAAACAAAGCGGTCATTAAGTTGAAAACCATTGTTAATACTGGTTGCAAATTAGAGGAAGTTGGTCTGTAATTAAATGTGCGCGCATTGCTCTTTTCCAATGGCCATCGTCAACGGGGATAAAAGTGAGCAATCAGAGTCAAGGGGAAATCCATCCTGATGCTTGTTTGCAATTCAACCAGCGAGTTAACCAGTCAGTCAGTCAGTCGGCCAACCAGGAGGAGCTCTCCATGTTGTCGCTGTCCCATGTTTGGCCATCGTTTCCGGATAACGGCGTTCAATTTTCATCCGTGTTGTTGGGTTTTGCGGTGCCCGGATCCGGGTCTCTGTGTCCACGTCTGCGTCTACGTCTCTCTGTGTGTGTGTGAATGGGCTTCGTGCGGTTCGTTTTGCGGATTTGTTTTCGGTTTAATTAATTTTAAAATGGACTTCTACCTTGGCGCTAATTGCACTGACTTTGATTTATGTGTTCAGATAATGACCAAATTGGTTTTCAGGCAACCCACTTGCTCACCTGGCCACAGCACGCCCACCTGTCGTTGTCTGTTTTTGTCGCTGCGACTTGCGAACTCCAAAGGATGTGGCACGCTGCGAGCAGGAGCTTTCCAAGGAGATTAATTCAAGAAATAGCCCGGAAATGGCCAACAGAAGGGGCCTTTGTTGAGAGCCAACTTAAGGCTTTAATTGATTTCTTTTATTTTGTTTTAAACAATAAAATTAAAGGTTGCTTCTATTTTTAAACTGGTCTAGCTTTTATCAGGCGATTATAAAGCTTTAAAATAACTCCATTTTGCAACTATCTAAAGAACAAATATACAAAGTTTCCGGTTGATTATTCCTCATCCGTTCTACTTTTCAAATAAAAAGTTTGCTCCATTTCTTACTCGTACGTACATTCGATTGGTTTTATGGCAGATATAAATTTTATGCTGCAGTGGATTCATGCTTCTTGCCGCATTTTGGCCAATTTATTATTGTTACCCAATTTTCTTTTTAGCCGAATTTCCCCGTTCTTCAATTGAAGCTCATAAACTTTCGGCATTTTAAATTTAAGTTCTGTTTTAGCCGTGCTCGTGGAAAACTTAAGGTGCCACGTACGTACGTGGAAATTGAAAGTCTTAACGAGGGAGATAAGAAACAAAAATGTAGAAAGAAAACAAAAAAAAACTGAAATAAAGCTTAGAAACTGCTTAAGTTCTTGATCTGGAAAAGAAAACAAGAAAATGTCATGGAAAATGGCAAAGTCAACGAGACGTGAGGTAGTTTAATGTGTGTCTTAATCATTTAAGGAGGAAATTCATTGTTTTAAAAATTAAACACTATTCCTAGGAGTATTTTTTTCACTTTTCCTACTAATTATTATCTAAATATTAAACACTTTTAAGCAAACTGTTGTCTTTGACCGTTTTAAATACTAAAAATCTGAAAGTGGTTTGCCTTTTTATACCCGCTACCCATAGGGTAGAAGGGTATTATAACTTTGTGCCGGCAGGAAATGTATGTAACAGGTAGAAGGAGGCATTTCCGACCCTATAAAGTATATATATTCTTGATCAGCGTCAACAGCCGAGACGATCTAGCCATGTCCGTCTGTCCGTCTGTCTGTCTGTCTGTCCGTCTGTCGGTCTGTCTGTCTGTCCGTCTGTCCGTCTGTCCGTATGAAACACTGGATCTCAGAGACTATAAGAGATAGAGCTCTAATTTTTTTTCGACAGTATTTGTTATGCTTGCAGGCAGATCAAGTTTGTTTCAAATTTTTACCACGCCCACTTCCGCCCCCGCAAATCATCAAAAAGCGTATAATTTTCATAATTTTAAAGCTAGAGTCACGAATTTTGGAATGTACATTAAAAACTATAGTATGTGTAATTTGGTTGCGATCAGATAAAAATTGTCGAAGTTATTAAAGAAATAATTTTGTATGGCCACGAACGGCTGCTGCAGCATGCCTTATTTGGGTGACCAACTAGACCAACTAAATATTCTTACCAGTTCTTGATTGGGATCGGAAAAGAATCTTATAAGAATTCGAGAAGCAATTTTAATATATGGTAATAATTATTAGCCGTTCAAAAATGTATTAACTATTTATTATGGGTAGCGGGTATCTCACAGTCGAGCTCACTCGACTGTAGCTTTCTTACTTGTTTTGGCATAACCCAGAGGAAATGTGGGTGCATTCATTAAAGTTTTGCAAGATTCTGAACTTGGATATTTATTTTTGCTGGCCGAATAAGTAAAGCAATAATTTCCCCCTCGAATGGAGGCCAAAGGCAAAAGAAAAATGTTCAAAGGCATCTGTAGATTTTTCGGCTGCAAACTTTCCATCGAGTTGTTTCTCTGTTATCTCAAGAGGAAATTTTTTTTCGGCCTCGTAAATAACCAGATAATTTGTCAAGGTCTTAAACTTACATTTGAAAAAACTTGTCTTGTTTTCTAAAGTCTCCTTAGCAGCTGCAACATTATCAATTACCTGAAATGACAGATGTTTGGGATGAGTAAAGAAACCTTGATGGCTGATAATTAAACGTAAGTAATGGGCCATAAAGAACATGATTGGTGAATATTAAATATAACATTTTGTTCAAGAACAAAAAAAGTTGATGGTGGCTAATTAATCTTGAGTAATTAGCACATCAAGAAATGCCTCAACAAAGGGAAATGGCTTTTTAGGAAGGCTCAAGCCTGGGGGCGGGGACGATGAAAAATAAAAATAGGAATTTTTCAAGATATCTCCACAGGGAAAAAGTTTTTATCAAGTCAAGCGGGAGATCCTAGAAAGCCATAGACTTAAGGTGTCACATGTGCTAGGAATAAATACTCCTCATTCCTGTTTACACACAAATTCCTGTTATATTTTGTTTATGAAAAAATTCCCAACAACGGCAACCCAAAAATATGCGGCAATAATTTTCACATTAAAATTGATTTATGACGACGCTCCACGGACGGCATCCTCAAGCTCCGCCACATCCTCCGCTTACATCCCATACATAGCTGAATATTTGGCAGCCGACGCATTCGACAAATCTTGGAGCTATTTGTGTTGGCTCCCACATCCGGCGAACAGGCGTCGGATGACCAAACAAACCATTGGAATTGGCTTGCAGCCTTAGCGAGCCCCGCCAGCCATAAATCATTTCCCTTGGCCACTTCTTCTTTCCTTGGCATCACGAAGGAGGATTCCTTGGCCAGGATCCTCTGCATCCACCCTGCCCCCACCTGACTTTGCACCTTTTTTTCGGTGCCCGGACGTCACGAGTACCCAACACGGACGTCATTGGAGACCTGTCTTAGTTTTTACACTACCAAAAAAATGTATATATATCAAAGAAAAGACAAAAAACTTATTCAAATATTTTTCATTATAAAGTAAGCCAGTTCACCAAAAAAGTCGAATAAAAATATTAATAGTTTTCCTTAAATGAATTCAATGTGGAAATTCAAATTGGAAATTAATCTACTACAATTACTTAAGATTTAATGAAATATTTCTCCTAGTGCACAACTGTCCGGCACGGCGCTCGCTCATAAACGAAATTTATTAGCATTTAAATGTTTCAGCAGAGAATGGGGATCCCCCGCCTGGGGAATGGGGGAGTTGGCCGAAAAATGGCGCACATATGGCCTGGCTAGGTAATGAATATTACAGAAGTAGAGAATAGCGGATGGCGGAGGAGCTCCACCATTAGCATCGATGGATGCCGTGGGCCTTGTACCATGGACCGTGCCAGGAGAAGTATGTTGCATAAGACAAAATTAGTTTATGCATATTTGAAGGCTAAAAAGAGAGGGCCCAAGGGCTGGCACAGGAGGAGGACACACAGGAGAGACGTCGACGTCGTCGCCCACTCGCCTTTGTGTTTCGTTTCCAATAAAGCAAGCTCTGTGCTCCGCTTCGCCATGATTACATTTATCTAGTACTTCTTTTTATGCCCAAAAGTGTGCTAAGCATTACAAATTCACAAATCTCTGTGTAGCAAGCAAGGAAATAAACGCCAGCAGCAATTCTCTGCGGATGAGGCCAACATTTAATCCACCAGCTTCTAGCAGATATCATCGGAGTGTAAATTTAAATGTCGTCTTCCCATAACACTTTTCACAGCAGAAGTTTAAAATTCCCTCAAGAAGAATGACTGCTTTAAGGAAACCAAGAAACAAAGGATATGTTGGATAAATCCTTAATGTAAAGAGACTTAAGTGATTATCTAGTTTAAATGTGTAAGATTTAGCTCTTTGTCGGTTTTAATTGAAGGTTTTATATACAAAATGTTTCTCAAAACATATAAACAAAGATAACACAAGGTTGGGATATGATAAAAAATTATAAAAATTACTCCAAATGCCTTAAAGCTTCTATTATAAATTATTTAATTCTACATTTTCTATTATCTATTTGTCAATTATTATTTTTCCATCATATGCCTGTCTGTCTTATTTTTTTCAGCAAAAATTATGACAGAATAGCAATATCATTACATAATGCTTATGAATATTACATTTACTAAATGGTTCCACTATTTGAATGGTAAATGCATAACCGGCAGCCCATAAAATTCATTAATAATGAAAGCTATTGAATTAAATGATTCCATTGAATTTTTATGAGCGTTTTTCCACATCCACTTTGCTTTTATTGCAAAAAATAAAAAGGAAATAATGCAGGTTGCTCAGAAAAATAAAATTCTTCACACGTCCATGAAGGTTGAAATAGTATCAAATATTTAAATATTAAATTTCCATTTGTCCTACTATTCCAGCTGCTTTGAACTTTTCAAAATTTGCACCCTGTCCTGTCAATCAAATGACCCTTTATAGCCATCAAACCAAACGTCAAAATCAAGGACATCAGTCGAATGGCTTTCAATAAGGTAAAGTGACACATTTACCGATGATATTGTACAGTGCGATTCGTGGGCATTAAAGGCTTTACGCGGCAATTAAATTATAATTCTTTGAAGCCTTGAAATCGTAAACTGATAAAATAATACAATACAATTTTAAGCAAACAATGTATATAAAATATATACTTCCGCTTTGTATTTAAATTTAAAGTTAAGACGCTTTTAGGACTTTCAGTGAGCTCTAAAAATAAAAAATGAGAGTAATTCTTTTACTTTGCTTACATTTAAATTAGTTGGGGAAAAGTGGTCAGCAGCTTAGCAGCTGGTTTTAAGTTTGGTTTCTAGGATTATTCATAGACTTTAACAGGCAAAATCACCTTTAGAAATAAACCTAATCATCTGTATGTTATTTAAGTGTTTTACTTCACAAAATAATTTACAGAAGAACTAATTATGCAATGTTTTTAGGGATTATTTTAATTTTCGTTTCATCTTTAACTTTCAATTTATAAAATTCAAAAATAAATGCAGCATAAAACCCAAGAAGCCAAAGCTTACAATACAAAAATCCTCATTGTTAACAAGCAAAGGAAACTTCCTGATTCCTAGGATGTTTCCTGCCTTTTTGCATGCAAATTAAGCTAAATATCAGTCAGTCACGAAACGCACTGTAGGCAGGACTATTGCAAGGGTAACGAATCCCTGATGTTTGCAAGCAAACAATCATATGTACGAGTTCTTGTTTACCGTGGATGCATCCAGCAATGCGGGCATACATATTTCAATTGATTTGTTATTGAACGTGGAGGAGGCTTTACTTTACTCAGTCATGTAACTCTTGCTAGCTTGTTTACTTTGTTTTTCTTCGTTTTTTTTTTTTTTTTTGCGATTTTTACGATTTTCCACAGCACACCAACAACAACAGCACAGCACAGAGTTCGAAAGTGTCTAAAGCGCGGCAAAAATCAAAAAGGCGAACGAAATCGAGTCGAAATCTGCGGTCGAAAGGTCGACGGTCGGCAGGTCGCGGTCTGCTCCACCGTTTTGGGTCATCCGCACTGTGGGACGGCTGCCGACTAACTGAGGCGACAGCGATGCCATCCGCTCGTTTAAAGGACGAGAACGACGACGACGATGAAGGAGCTGCCGCCAGAGAAGGCTGCCAAAACACTCCTCGCCTGATAAGGATAACGACACGAAGATGGGGACTCGGTTAAACCACTCGGGCGTATACACAATGCGACTCACAAGGCCTAAAAACTGTGCCGATACGGTTGCGGGAAAGTAAATATATATTTTCTAAGGAAATTTAAAGCTTTTTACTACTGTAATTAAATGAATTTACAATTTATTTAATTTATAAATACTTGAAACATTTTAAATGTCACTTTAGTAACAAAAATAAATCTTTAAAAGCCTTAAGATTAAATATGGTTACAAAAAATGATTAACAAAAAATGTAGCTAAAAAATGTTTAGCAATGTAATTTATGACCTTGACCCTTAGTAATTATTTGCCAGTTAATTATTATAACCAAAGCTTGTTAGTTTCATTTAGGCATTTAGCTTAGTTTTCAAACTAAATTAGCTTAAGTTGGGAAAAGAAGGCGAGAGTTTAATGATCTTTTGGTTTAACCTATTACAATATATTTTAAATATATGTGAATTCCCTATAAATCTTGTAATTATGTTTGTTTGTTGTTTTGTTTTGGTTCTCTTATCACAACCTCGGCTGTGCGTGTGTAGGTTTTGAATTTTTCTAATAATATGAATGCAAGCGTAGAGCAAATGTCATAAAATGCCACTCAAAATTTCAAAGTTGACAGTAAATAACGGCTGGGCATAAAAAACAACACATCATAAATGTTTATTCAGCCGCACATTTTCACTAATTGAGAGCTGGGCCCCACATAAATTACCAAAAATGTTTTTTAGTAAAACAGCTAACATACATATTAGTTTGATGCAATTACTCAAGTGGCGAAAACTTTTCAATTGCGATTATGTATGTTTTGAACTCGACGAGTGATAAGCATCACTCTCTCTCCCTCTCTTTCTGTCTCTACAGTCTCTTTTGCCACTTTCTTCTCTTTCGTGCGCACGCTCAAAAGCGCAAAGGTAAACAAACGAAACTTTCATTCATAAAATAGCAACAACGCAGCCGGCGAAAGAGACGGCCGAAGCGAGAGTGAAAGACAGGTGGCAGGAGGGGGGAGTGGGGGCGTGAATTCAAATGGTAATCAAAACAAAATTGAAAAGCTTTCCGCCGCCACATGTGCACATCGCGGATTTGTGAGTCACTCAGCACGGCCAGTGTCTGGGAGTTAATTTCGAACCGCCCACGGAGAGCGCTTGGTTTTAAATCTCATTACCAAATCGCCGTCACGCCTCATTGACGCCAGGTAGCCCCAATATGGCAGGTAACTGAGTGTTCCACAAAAGGTATCCCAAAAATAATCACACAGCAATTACAGCTGTAGACGGGATGACTCTGGCTGCTACAGCACTCTCGAGGAAAGCGCTTTTCCCATGCAGTATTGAAAACATTGCGGTTTTGTTAGCTAAAATTAACATCATTAAATGAATGTACTTTCTTAATCATCTTTGATTTATATAAATAAGATAATTTGGAAAAAGGTTTAAAATTTACCTAGCTAGAACTCTAAGTAACTGACATTCAAAGATGTACATTTAACAGCACTGTTAGTAGTTAACATGTATCTACAGTTTAGTAGTTAACATGTATCTACAGTCAAAGGCTGCAAGCTATGAAGTAGGTTCTCTCAGATTCTTATTCTCTTTTCTCTTGAATTTGTCATAAACAAATTAAGAGAAAACTCCAAACAAATAATACTGCAGTTGTATAGGTGTCCGTTGCATGCCGGTTTTTTGTTATTCCTGTGCTCCTCTGCCGGTGATTCATCGGCCGCGAACACAGCGGCGACAAATTCCAAAATTAAAGACTCTTTCTGGAACTCCACGAAGAATCAAAGAAGAAAGGAGGGAGAAGAGGAAGAGGAATGTGAAAAGAAAGAAGACAGCAACCTCTGGCCTTGATTTGGAAAGAAATTCCATTTACATTGGCTTTTCAGGCTTCGAATAATTTGCATTTGCGAATGCGAAATAAAGCTATAAATGCGTCGCCAGATTTGGATTGCCATTATCAGACATACATATTTATAGAATTTAATAAATTAAATTATTTACAAAAAGGAAATTCTAGCGGTCATGTGGAAAAGCGATCATATCTTTTCACAGATTCCCAGATTAAATTTGCCTAAAAATGATTTGTAAATTGAAAAATTAAATAAAAATAAACTCAAATTGTCATCTAATTCATACTGCTATTGTGTTCTTTTCCGGTTTACTTAGCAACCGAATAAACGTAAAAATAAATATATATCTCGTACAAAGTAAAATAATCGTGTTTACATACACTCATGGTTCTGTAGGAATTTGTATCTGTATCTGCATCAGTGTGTATTCGCGCTACTCAATGACAGGTCATAAAAAAACCTCTCGACGAGGTGTGATGTCATGTCCGTTCCATGTTCTGAAACTTATGATTTATACATCTAAAACTTAATGGTTCATATAAAAGTATAAACGAGCCTGGAACCAGATGCTAAATTTATAGTTCCCACGTTCTCAAGCAGCAAACAAAAAATCTATGCATATTTTGTTTTATTATCAGAATTGTTTTAGATGTTAAAGATGCTTTCCCAAGACTTTAGAAGGTTTTTTGTTTTAAAAACTATAACTATTTTTTAAAAGGAATTTTATTATTAATTTTTGAAAATGGGATTTATATAAAATCAACAAAAATAAATGTTAAAATTTAAAGACTGTGCTAAGGTTTAGGTTTTTGTTCTGGCAGGTTTTAAATTTTTAATTCTGTATAATAATTTAAACAAATAACATAAGCTGATATAGAAATATTATTAGATGTTCTTATTGCAATTATACGCAAAAATGTTTTGTATTTTTTTTAAATAATGTCATGTAAATATTTAGGATATTAATAATATAGATATACATATGTAGCAAAATAATTAAGTAAATTAATATAAATTAAAATTACTCATCAGCCCCTTTTAGTTTCTAGGATATTAGTCAGGAATTGTGAATATTTAATTATTGCTAATATTATTCATTTTTCGAATTAAATATTTTAAAATTTTTAAGTCATACAGATTTGTAGTATATTAATCACAAACATCAGTCATTGCGGTTGCCAGATATATATTTTGAATGCGGAAAGCAATCCCCCATCAGTGGCTTTTGCTTCTTTTTTAGTTTTAGGAACAATAAATTTTTAATTTTCATTAAACGTTTAAAATTTCTAAAATTAACTCATCAAATAACAGACTATCATACCCTTGCCTTACTATATAATAAGTATCTCTAGATGTGCACGGAATCCCAACCGCAGACGAGGCTGCACACGGTCGCCAATTGTCGCTATCACTTTGCTTTGTTGTGTTCCAATTGATTCGAAATCTCTCAATCATAGAGCGATGAATATTGTTGAGTTAATTGAAATGCAGATTAGTTGCAGTCTCCCCCTCAATCAGAGTGCAGGGATTCAATTTAATCAAACTGAGCTATCGATCAGAAAAGTGAGGCAAGGTCAGCAGCAGTGGCCGTTCAAGGCCCGGGATACATTATCAGGAAAGGGGGAATGCCAGACCTATGAGTAGTATATTCAAAACGAAATCCATTTGGTGACGCAAGAACAACAGTTTCCGGCCTTTACAGCTTATTGTTTTTCCCGTATTCTGTGGCTTTGTGGCCGCCATGAATAATGCTCAATAATGTTGCTGCTGCTGCTGCGAACCACCGAATCGGAGCACCTGATATCGCGTTGTAAGGGCGGCGCGCTACGAACCCCGATAACACCGCTGGCGATAAGATAGCCGGGCGGGGCCAGCGCAGGCGCAGACGCATGTGTGGGTTCCAGTAACGCCAACAAATTAGTAACCCATTTCGGATCGCACCTGTTATCGGCATAGCTTACTATCTTATCGCTGACCGTGTATGCTTAGATTGCAAAAGCTACAAATTCTTGGCGACAATAACGAGCCGCAGGTTGACTTTCAGTGATATTTTCAGTTTCAGTCGACGAACGACAACGATACGAACACGAATCATTTGTTGTAGTTTCCGCGTGAAAATTACAGAAAAGATTGTGAGTGCGCCCCAGCAGTGATTATAGAGAGAGGTGACAGCGGGACAAGTGAATACTAAAAACAAAATATTCCTATAAATTCCAGCTAAATAACAACAACGAAATCAGCATCTAGTGCAAAATGGTATCCGTGGAGACAGTTGGTTCTATTTTCATCAAGGCCCTGAAGCTGGTAAGTTAATAGTTTCCCCCATTTTTATTTTTCATTTTCGGAGTTGAGCAATAGCCTCTCGTAGTCGCAATAACTTTGCCTGATAAGCGCGCGTTTTATCAGCCCTGTCGTATTAGCAATATTACTCATACGCCGTGCTGTACGGCGAGGCGTGGCTGGTAGAATGATTCATTTCACACAACAAACATGACCTCATTGCATCCTTTTTTGGGTCCTGTTTGCAGATCATCAACCTGGTGATCATCTTCCTATACCGCTGGGGCGACGGCGGCGAATTCTTGGGCATCGGTGGCACTTGGAACCTGAACGAAGAGAAGAGCGCCGATGCGGAAATTGTGGCCTCGGGCGTTATGGTTGGATTCTTGATCTACACAGGATGCCATACGATTGCCTATGCCTTTGGCACTACCAAGCATAAGGGGTGAGTTTAGAAAGAAGATGATACTATATAGTGACATAATCTAAGAACATTTTAGAGCAGCCTTCATCCCTCAAAACAGTTTAATTCTTATGAGATATAAACTGGTTTCTGGCTTGTACTTTTAGCTGACATTTAATTAGCATTTTGTTCTTGGAGAATGCCTTATAAAGTGCAAGCTTTATAATTTGCATCTAATTATAATCTTTCTTCTATTTTTTTCAGCGAGCTCTGCGACACCATCATGAACGTGGTTGGCTGCATCATGTGGATCGCCGTGGGCGGAGTTGCTCTGCATTACTGGAAGGGTTACATGTCCGACGAGGGATTCTTGTATGTCAACTCGGAACGCCAAGTGGGCATTGCCATGGGTTCGCTGTGCGTCATCGAGGGCGCACTGTATCTGCTGGATACCGTGCTGGCCTGCATACACTATTCGAAGGGCGACACCGACTATACCCAGTAAAATGTGAAAAGCAGCGGGAAGGATAATCGCAATCGCCGAATAATATACACCCACACACACATCCACATTATCTGTCTTTATGCATAGAATCGTTTTAAGTGCAAATTAGTTTATATCCGCTAATCAAGCTACTTTCGTAAGGGTCAAATGTCGTTGTTTTATACACTAGCTGTTTAATATTTTCTATTCACGCCCCATTATTTTTTTGGCAAATACAAATAGTTAAGACCACGCCACGGAAAAATGCTTTTGTAAACAACTCGGGCAGGGGATATTAATGTGGGGGTAAGAGATCAGCAATTAGAAATGTTTTTAACAGAATTGTAAAAGCAGAAAATTAATTAAATTTGTATGAGAAATGGAAATGGAAACTGAACCACAGGTCATGAAATTAATTTGCCTAAAATCTTGCCTTAACAATAACAACTTATGGCTCCTACTTATTGGTAAACAAACCTTCAGCTTATCTTTAGATTTTTCTTTAAGACTACGTTTCAACAAAGACTAATATTAGTTTTACAAAGAGGTTACTTTGGGGATGGAATCAATCCAAAATAATGTGAGTAAATATATAAACAAATAAAGAGGTACACAGTTTTTTGTTTAAAAAACAAAGAATATGCCTCTATGAAGGTTAAACTGAAGAAAATACTGAAACAAGTGAACAACAAAGTTATCTACTAATAAACCTATACATTTTATATAATGAAACAATATTCAGTACTTTTTAAAAGGTTAATTTCAACTTAATTTGAAATTGTTTAGTAAATACAACAAGTTTGTAAACAATCAATTTAGAATTGCAAAAGAAAAGATCACAACACTTATTTCTTTGATAAGAAAGGAAAGCCTATAAGCAGTTGGAGTTCATCAATGATATTTGGTACTTCCGGAGGCAATCGTGGGGACAATGAGACATTGACCATTCTGAGTAAATTTCTGCATTTATCGAAAGACCATTGCCTAAAGTCATAATACTGATGCGTCAACTTTATGGCGGAATCTGATAAGGGAACACAGGAAGTTACAAATGACAAATGTTACCTCTTCAGAAGACTTTTAAGAAATACAAGGGAAAACCTTTGTTTCGCAATGTAACATTTAAGTGGAAACCTAAATTAGTATTTGTATTGTTTTCATTCGAAAACGAAAGCTATCTAAGCAAAGGTTCCACTTCAATTAAATTACAAATTAAATTAATTATTTACAAAAGCCATAACCTATAGAAATTTATCAAGAAAATAATGAATGATATAATGAATTAAAAAAGAAAAGGAAAAACTGTCCCCACATACCTGTTTCTTTGGATTCCCTCGCCCATCCACGGCGTCCCGTTCCCGCTGCTGCTGCTGCTGCTGCTGATGTTGTCGCAGGCTGCCACTTCTGCCCACGCGCTGCGAGCACAAGGCACAGCGTCGTCCCACAGATCCATCCTCCAGATTAAGGGCATCGAAGAGCACAGCCTGATCCAGGATAAAGGAGTTCCGTGTTCGCAGATTCAACAGTTCCAGCGTTCGCGAGTCCAAACTCTCCCGATATACATTGTGAACTCGGTCGAGGTTGTGCTCATAATCGGTGTCCAGATTGTAAGCGCTATTCAAGCTGGCCATGCTGCTCCTTCCCTCCAGCGAGGTTTTACTTCTGCCATCCAGCGAAGTTTTGCTGCCCCGCTTTCGCCGCCTCACCACCGTCCTGACCGATTCATCCAGCGAGGAACCCAGGGGGACGGGAGTGCGCGGCTGAGCCTCACCCAGTGGCGAGGGCGAGTGGGAGTGGGCCAGAGCCGAGGGTGGCAGCGGCAGTTGGGTGGCGGTGGGCTGCGGCTGCTCTGCCAGACTCATTAGGGACTGCTGGCGCTCCAGCTGCTTCTCGTAGCCATTGAACTTGTCGTAGTCGATGAAGGACATGTTGGCATAGCTAACCATGTTGTCGATGGCCTGCAGGGACTGCAGCGAGGCGCTCCACTTGGGATTCATCTTCTCTTTCTTCTCGGCTCCGCCACTGCTCCCAGTAAGCCCACTAAATGTGCTCTTGAAGGAGGCAATCAGGGTATTTGATCGCCTTTTTTGGAAGTTCAACTGGGGATTGTTGGCGGGCTCCGTGTGATTTAGCGACAATAGCGAGGCCTTACGCTGAACTGGCGGCTGGACCATATCCAATGGGGTAGAGGTAAAAGGCTGGGCGGACTGGCGGCGCTTGGGCGTCCTCACGGAGCTGGTGAGTTCCGTTCTTCGCAGGAGCACTGGAGAGTTATCCTGCAAATCCGCCACCGACGTCTTTCGCGGCGAGGCCGGCGAGGTGAGATCCCCCGACTTCTCCGTCTCCTCGGACAGCTGCTCCAATTGCGGTTCGATGAAGCTGCGTCGATTTGGCCGCCGCATTTGAATCATCGAGCGACTTCGGGTAAACAGAAAGGGTGTCCGGCCGGAGTCCACATCGTCGTCGACTCTGGATATGTTCTCTTTGCTGCCGGTCAGGTGATTGAGGAACTTGGAGAATTTATTGCGCAGCGAGAAGCTATTGGATCGCTCCATTTTGGGCACATTCTCGTAGCCAGGCAGTGTGTTCGCACCCATGATGAGTCCCTGGCTCCTTCGATCCGCCTGGTAGTGCTCCCGAAATTTCTGGGCTGTATTTATCGGCGCTGACGTACTGTTTTTGCTATTGTTGTTCGGCACTATATGACTATTGTTGTTGTTGCTATGATTATTATTATTATTGTTGTTGTTGTTGATGATGTTATTCGGCTGACTATTCTTCGCGTTCGTTGGCGTCTTGACTTTATTGCCATTCGACAGCTGCTGCTGCTGCTGTTGTTGCTGCTGTTTCTTTTTCAGTGTCTTTTTCTGCGCCTTGGTGGCGCTCTTTGTCTCCTTGGCGGAATACATGCCGTAGCCAGCGGACTTCAAACCCCTGCGAAATATATGAAATGGAAAGAGTGTTAATAGACTGATTAAAAATCGGGTATAATTCGCGGGTTCAGCTTTTATTTCGACTTGCGAACCGCCTCTGCTCGTATCAGCATTACGAAAGCCCCCTACTTTGGCCATACTCGAATGGCAATATCTATATCGCCGATCAAGTTCTGCGTTCTCATGGAGTATGCAAGAAATTTTGTTAAAGAAAATAAACATAAATATTGACTGCAAAGACAGCTATCTTGTGGGGTTTCCCCCTTTTATGTAACCAAAGGGTTTTCTTGAATTTGTAATGATTTTCTTCTCTTATACTAGTTATTATTTATTAAAGAAAATTCTGCAAGTGTTATATTTTAAAAGGTAAAGCCTAAAGAGTTAATAGTAATTGTTTGCTATAAAAATAGCTTTATTATCTTACCCATATATTGACATTATCTACGGTTATAATTGTTGTATTTATTTCAAGGGTACTGAAGATGAGAACATAAATCTAATATTCTAAGATTTTATATCTCGAGTGTTTGTGTTACAAATTTGTGTCATTTTGAAGAGCAGCGATTAAATGAAAAAGAGTGACAGAATGACGGATCTAGTATATAAAATTTAAAACTCTATAAGTAAATATTTAAAAAAAATATAAAATAATAATTACATAAAAAACATTATTTCAAAGAAAATCTTTCAGTTAAATTCTTATTATAATCCAAGAAACAGCTTTGTCTTGGGCGATAAATGCTTTTAAGATTCTGCGAAATTTCTCTTATCGCCATAAATAAGACCCTTTTATAAATACAAATTTTAAGCTTTATTTAGCGAAAAAATAATTTACAAAAAATACTCTGTCTTATGGTAAAAGTATTTAGTAAACATTTATGTAATTTCTTGGATTTTATGAATTCTAAAAATAGTTGTGATCTATCTAAGAGCTCATCTCACTTGTCTGGGATCGATTGAGGGGGGCATTTTCCCGATATTGATGTGACAGTGACCTCGGCCGTATCTGAGAAGCGGACGGAGTGCTAAGCGGCGGAGTACTAAACGAAAGCGATGGACAAGTGCAATCTGTCAATTTATCATCGCCAAAGGACGGGGACGGACGGCAGCGACTCGTTACATTGATAAACGCGACCCAAAGAAAAAAAACGCGCATATGTCATGCGTTTGTTTGAGTATCTGCGAGTGTTGGGGGAGCCATTATCTCGGGTACAGTGGATACCGCACAAGCGAAACTTTCACTCCGTAATAAGCGTTGCTTGCGACACAAATCAATATGCACTTTATCTACACTTGAAATTAAATGTAGAGAAGCAATGGTTTAATGATATTTTAATTCATTTCTTTAAAAAGAAAGAGTTAATTTACTTGGCATTTATTTTATATTAAAGCATGGTATACCTTTTTAATTTTTAAAATTACTTTGCATTCCTAAATCAAAAAAGATTTTTAAAGCTAGTTTCCAAACTGATTTTTGAACCTAAAAAAGCATTTACAGATAAATATTGATAAATTTGGAGATAAATATTCATTTTCTTTAAGCCAAACTAAAAAGACTTTCCCCTTTTAAATAAAGATTTTCCTTTTCTTAGCGTGTACCCTGGCTGTAGATAGACTTGCAGATACGTGGCCCATATAGCCAAAGATACACAGCGAACACTTTGAGATACTTGCAGCAGGCATCGGCATCGCCGTCATTTGCTGTCCGTCTCCTCTATTCGACACAATTCCAATTTACGACTGACACTCGAACGGCTGACATATGCGGACGGATGAGCTATGTAGCTGCTCCCGGAGAACTGAATTGGGCTAGAAAGGAGGGACGCCACAGTGAAACTGCCTAAATGTTATCGCCAGCAATTTTTATTTCCACCAAAGCTCAAAAACAACAGTCAACAGCCAGGGCAGTGATAAGATTTCGAATCGAAATAAAAAAAAGCCCAGACAAGCAGCACACTTGTCTGAGTTCCCGTCGGTCGGGTTGGACGCTTGGTTGCTTGGTTGGTTGGTTGGATTGTGCCAATTTGGTAGTCGGGTTGGCCGATGGGTTTTGGTTCCGTTTTACCCACATCGGTGGCGGTGATGTGTATCCGAGAGATTGCAGCCGGGGTATGCCGCAATCTTTTTGGCCCGAAGTGGAGTGTGGAGCACTGTCTCTGATTGGACAGTGTAATCAATATTTATAGTTGGATGACTTGCCGACTAGTTTGACTCCATTATCCGATTCGAAATCAATGCCCGACTCTGTGATCTTTTCCCTTTTCTAGCTTTCTATCTCTGCCAGAAGGGATCTTTTATTGAAGCTTTTATAATACTTCAGCAATAGACCGATGTTATCAACCCATTAAAAAATTATTCACTTGGTCCCGGGGGCGCTCTTTATCAATGTCAATGCCACTTCAGTGGAACTTCCCGAAAGCAAACAAAAAATTATATTATGATTCATGAGCCGAGGCCAATTATGTTTAAGCTGAGAACTCAATTGAGAAACTTGCTGCGGAGCTGTTGAGTCGTAATTTCGACTATGAGATACCTCCAAATATATTTCATTGTGTGCACCAAAGCCAAAGTTAATTATAGCTTCAAGTAAACAGTAAACAAAACTCTTAAGTAACGAATGAAATTCGTTTGCATTTGCTATCAAATAAAGCAAAAAGGAATCAATCACATTCTCTTCTTTTTACCATATCATTTCGGTATCGTTAGATAATGGTTTTGCTGCGCCATTTTACTGATTTATAAGTAAATTAAATTGAATACTTATTTAAAGATGTTGTAAATTATATCTCGAATAGAGAAACAATCGAAATAAATATTTATAAATATTTAAAAGTACCTGAAAATAGGGAACTAGATATTATAAAAATATTTATAATCTATGTATATATTTAAATTATTATTTTAATAATATTATATATATATAAATAAAATACAAATGTTTATTTATTTATATAAAATATAAATATTTTTATAATAACTAGTTTCCTTGTTCAAAAACATTTAAATATTTATAAATAAATTATAAATTATTTTTCAAAATAACTAGTTCCCTTTTTCTTGAACATTTCCCTTCATATTTTGTAATAAAAACTGATTAAAGGTACGTGATAATTTTATCACAGAGTATATGGGCCTTTTTTAAACCGCATAGTTGCCATTTCTCAGAGATGTGAATAATATTTTAGCATAAAGTGCAAACGACCATGATAATGATGATGTGATCATGTCATTGAGACCCCTTTATTCCTAACACTGAATGCCTTCACCGCCTAGAAATGGGTTGTTTTAAATGGTGTTGACCATTGTAACACAACATTCATGGCAAGACGTGGATTGAATGGCTTATAAGACCGACTCCGAAAGATATATTGTGGGCAAACTCTGAAATTGCTGAAATATTTGTTCTCTGCTCAGTTTTTAAAGCGATATTGTCTGTATCCCAATGCTACACCAAGAGCAATATGACAATGCGATTTAGTTTAGTGTCAATGAAGGCTTTTAGGAACTTGTTTTGTAAGGAAACTTGCAGTTTCAGTTGCAGTTTTATTATATATATTTCTTGATAATTAGTATATGAAGATTAATGCCTAGATTTTTCTTTTAGTGCTTATAGATTGAACCGCACACTCGAGTAATCGTTACCGCATCGGGGAAGCCATGATCGGAATATCAATAACAATCAGTCCCCCTCAAACGTTAGCCTGTCCCGCAGAACCAAGTCTCCCCCTCTCTGCCAAGCTTCAATTAGCCGCAAGCATTGTGGTTAATTTTAGCCAAGTCTCCACGACAGTCCTGCAGAGTGCTCTGGCCAAGTTGCAACTAAATACATATATTAAAATATATATATACACAGATACAGATACAGATACAGATATGCCCTTGCACTTGCAGCGCTCTTCGAGTCGGATATCTATATCGATTTCGGTTTCGTTTGATTATTCGCCACGCTCCGTTGCTGATTTCAAATCTCATTGTGCGTGGAGCACTATAACCAGATTCGGTGTTATGATTCACTTGGTCTTGAGTAGAGTTCACCTCACCCTCTTCGTGTTTATCTCTTTTCGATCGAGTATTGCGTTACCTTACCACTTGCCATTTGCTTCTGTTTGCTATTCGAAGTCGAAAAGAGTTCATTCCAGGGTGGACATGGACTATTTCGAATGCAGACTTAACTTTTCAATTGACTGATCAAATTTACCTTCCAAACAATCGATATGTTAGCGTAACGAGAGAGAGAGAGAGGCAGGCGGCTATTCCACTAGTCAAACAAATCAAGTAATCAACCTCAAGGAAGGCAGTCTAAAGGAAGGCTAATGCCGCGTGATTTGACTTTATTTACCTAAAAAGTATAAAGGAAAAGGTATGAAATTATTTAGGGAATTTTACTAAATTTGTAATATATTTATTGGTAAACTACATTATTTAAAAAATATATTTTTTCTAGTTTTAAACCTGCAGTATTATTATAATTAAAGGAAAACGACAAAGCCAAGCTAAGCACTTAACAAACTTGGCTTAAACACGTGCCACCAGTAATATTATATTTCACATACATAAATTCTAGTTGTTATGCTCGGAAATTTAATCGTTCTCTGTATGTATAAGTTATGCATTACGCTCATTCAAAATTGTTTATAAATATTTTGGGTGCCCTTCTGGCGCGATTCTTTTTGTTTATTACGAAATTAATACTTTGATATTCAAGATGCAGCTGGAAGTGCTGGGATATAAGGCAGTCGAGCTCACTGCGTTTTCACCGGCTAACTTGGCACTACTGTTTGCGTTGATTTTCCTAGGCCGAAACCAGTTTGCGGCTTTCATTGACGACGCATTGTTGTCCGAGTGCTAAATAGGAAAACACAGTCGAGCATCAATAAATCGAAACTTAAAACATTAAAACACGTAGCTAATATTTTGTAGTAATATTTGTTTACTTTTTTATCAAACCAAAACTTGTAGTTCAAAATATAAAAATATTGTGCTGATCAAAATTATTATATGGAAATTAAGAAGATGGTATAAATTCCTTTTTTTACCTGTTCCTATGATAAATAATTTAATTAAATTCTGGATTAGTTTCAAAGCAGCAAAACTAACATCCTTCAGCAAATCTAGAAATCTTTGGATTCCAAAAACAAACGATAAATATGATCTTAAAGTTTGACTCCCAACTCTGCTGACTCAGAGACTATAATTGTCTGATACTCCCCAAACAAAGTCCAAGTTCTAGTTACTGAGATTTGACTGTAGCCACTGATTGATGGCTCGTTGCATGGAGTTCCTGCGAGATGTTTTCCAATACGAGATGAGTGTAAGTTGCAGGAACCCAAACCGGTTGCGAGACGAATCGAAGTGTGAGCTGTTCGAGCCCCAAAAGCAAAGCGAATTGCGCCTCAAAATGGTCGAGTTGGAAATGTTTTTTGTTAAGATGCATTATGCTAGCTCCAAGTGATAAGACTTTTGGGACAATGAAAACTGGCCTCAGCTCTGTCACTTTGAAGATGTTACATAAATCCGCGCCCAGCCTGTTGTTTGCCCCTCTCACGTACTTGTTAGATTAAGCGCTTTTGATAGCGGGCGATAATGCCATCTCCAGCACGTGTCCACACATTAATCTGCCAGACCTCAAGAGTGTCTATTAGGTGTACTAGGTTAGTTCAAGTTGTGGCCAAAACCCCAACTGTACAGATAAACGCACTTACTTATCAAACGTACTGCAAACTCACTATGAATCTTAAGGAAAGGGTGAGCTTGTTAAAAGCTTAGTCAAGGAAAAAATATCTTTAAAATATAGTAAAACAAATCCAAAGAGTTTTGTTAGGTTTTAAAAATCTTATGTGAAATCTTAAACCATTTTAAAGCTAATAACTTGGCAGGTAAAATATATGAAAATCATATATTTTTTGGGCCTATGAATTAAGATTTAACTCCTAGTTTTTAAGTGTTGAAAAATATGACAAGCCACTTTATCCATTTGTATTATAACAATAACAATAAACATTTAGATTCTTAATTAGAACGATGACAATAATACTTATTATTTATTACTTACATATAAAAAAAAAATAGTATAATATAGTAATTAGCTTTTACTTTTCCCAATTAGAATAAGTTTGCGTTATCCGTCAGCTGATTTTGACCCCGATAATTATTTAACGTAATGAAGGGCATTAAATACCGGCTAGTTTCGATCGTTAACTATAACTATATATACTAATATGGCCCAGCTGATATAAGCCAGAGCGAGACGACGGCACTTGGCAAAGAGCAAAGAGTTAGCAATTCGAGTATTATTTACCCTTCGAGTCTTATCAGCCTTTTAAGTTAATTTCGTGAGCGGCGCACGCTGTCGCTGTGCCGTTTTTTTATACATTTTTGATGGACTTGCCTGCCAGCTGTAGTTTCCGTTTGCCGAATTGTTGTTGTGGCTGCTGTTTGTGTGTTTCTGCTATTGTTATTGTTATTTATTGTGATAATGTTGTGATTTTTTAGCTGCCGTCGATTTTCATCGGTTTGTGTTTTTCATTAACATTCGCATTGCGGCGCGACGCTTGCGCTCTTCACACACACACAGGCACAACGAACGAACATTCGCTCGCACTCACACTGTCACATTGGGCCTTGCTCGATTTTTGGAGTTTGGAGCGATCTTTGTTTGCCACAAAGAAATTGCACTGCGAAACGCCTTTGTTTTTGTTTCTAAAACGGGTTAAAATAATCTAATTAATTATATATTTTCACGCACATGAATATATATATATATATATATATACGGGTTTATATAAAAACAAGCATGTAGTGCGCTCTCCCTCTTTTGCTTGCGCAATATATGGGAAAGAGAAGGAGGCAAGAACGCTCTCTCTCTCTCCCAGTGCAACAACACACACGCACTCTCTTCAGCCGCGCAACGTGCAAAAAACGTTTAAATTTGATTATTATTCGTTTATTAATTTTCTATTAAACAACGCCACCTTTTTTGCACTTGAGTACATATATTTCTGCGCCACAGCTGTTGTCGTTGCCTTTCCAAATGCGATTCTCAGGTGGCAATATTTTGCGCCCGCGAAAACGACAGACACGCGGAAAAGCGACGCGACGCGGCAGCAACAACAAAGCAACTATTTCGACGTTTTATTATGTGCTTGGAATCGTCATATGTCGTCACTCGCGAAAGCAATGAAATTTAAATTAAGGAAAACAAAATAAAGTAAAAAATAAAACTATTTGCGGACGACGCGGCGAAAAGAACTCCGCGCGGTTGAAGCTTTTTTTAACAAATGACGATCTTTATAAACAAACCGAAAAATAGTAAAAAGTCGTCGCAAAGCGAAACCCGCGCTCTTCATTTTTGAGCACAACAGTATAAGAGAGTGTGTAAGAGATTCCGTGTAGAAACTGCAGGTATACGTAGAATCGGGGTAGAACTTCCGATTATGAGTAGAAACAGTGTAGAACTTGCGATTATGAGTAGAAAACAATGTCGAATTCAAATGACGATCGAGAAGCCGAAGCAAGAGAGACGCATACTTTGCTTTTCCTTTCTCTGCTTCTTCTCTTTTGCCATCGCACCAAAGAGTGCAGAAGCTCGTGCTCTTATTGAGATACTTTTGGAAAGTATCTTAAAGATATCAAATTAAATTTGAAGTTTTAGATACAATATAAAAGTATCTGGCTTAAAATATCAACGTTTTTGGATGAAATGCGACGGCGCGACATCAGCTGTTCGCATACAGAGTCTCTTTAAGCCGATACGTAACATTTTTTATTTAAGTAATTATGCGTTTAGCACTACTGGTCAAAATTTTAGGTTCGCATGATTACATTTTTATGTAATTAAAAATATATTTTTATAAAAGTAAAAGGTATTTATTGTTTTGAACACTTGTTTCTATACTATAATTTAATTTATAAATAATATTCTTATATAAATTCATATAAAATCATATAAATTCTTTTTAATTTATATAAATTCATATAATTTCACATAATTTCATACAATTTCAGACAAATTCATATAATTTCATACAAATTCATATAAATTCATATAAATTATTATAAATTCATATAAATTCATATATATTTCATAAATTGTTCAAAAATACGTATGTTGATTTTACCCTCATGTGTATTTATTAATTTATTCGCAGCAGGAAGGGTGTGACAAGCAAACAGAAGCGGATTTGAACTTGACTTTCAATTTGAATTTGCGGCGTTGACTTGGAAGCTTACAAATAAATGTTATAGTGGCGGATTTTTATTAGGTAGAACGTGTTAAAAATAGAATTTAATTCTAAAATAAGTAGAAGCAATTATTGAGTGGCAGCTCTTAGAAATAACAGGAATTTTTGAATTGAAATAATTATTTGTTTTATTTTAATATATAAAAGGTAATTTAAATTAAAAACTAGAAACTAATAAAATCGCAAAGCTTAAATAATATAGGTCATACCCCCCCCCAAACATATGTACATATCTCTCTTCCTATAAAGTTCAAGGCGAAATGTATAAAAATATAACACTGGGCGATTCAATTTAACCTTCGCTGAATCAATATTGATATGGGAATCCATTAATCAGAGTCCATAATTTAATACAAATTGCTCAATCGACAAAAAGGGCATCGATCTTACAAATAACTTGCACTGATCCAATTAGCACATTTATAATAAGCGTTTGTTTGTTTTATAAATGTGTAAAATGAATTGAAATCCAGTGAACGATTATTCCTATTTTAATTGGAATCACCCCCTTTCGATGATCGCTGCAAAGTCTTTATTTATTTACTTCGTCGACAGCAATTTTGGTTCCGTTCGCCATTTCGCGATATAACATATGTATATATAATGAGTCACGCGACTCCGAGTTCGACCAACGAGTTTGGCCAACAGAGACAGCTGAATTAATTACTTGGACGACAGCTTGCCGATTAGCCTGGGCTGTGAGCAGCAAAGAACCGGCCCTAATTGAGCTCGGCCGCCTTAGAAGATAAATTTAAATTAAGCGAAAACACATGAGGCTTAAGCATATATGTAATATAAACAATATAGTATATTCGCAGCATAATCGGGCGGAGCTACTTGGTCTATGGCTAATTTATGAATGAATGGATCGGATCAATGTGCGCGGAGATCAGGGACAATCTTTCAAAGTTCGTTATGCGGAATGGAATGACATCATTTATGAATTTGTTGAATAAAGTTCAACACCTGAAAAGACCCCGGGGGGCAGTATCTTTTCCTTGACCTACCTTATGAAAAGTTAACGATATTTTGCGGCAGTTATTAAATTAAGTTAAAATTGTATTTTCAAAATGCTTCGAATGTGTGTTTACCTCATAATCAGTACTGGGAAATATAATAGCCAGTTAAGGAATGTGTTTTATACACATAAATCAAACAATACAGCAAATATTTAGAATTTTCCAAGCTTACTTCCGGTTAAATAAAGTGTATACCAAAGTTCTCACAAATATTTTGATATTGTAAATATTATTTCCCTATCTGCAGATAATGCACATTCCATATGATGTAGTAGATGCTTAGACTGGGTATTAGTATTATTAAGGATTTACTACAAAGAATCTTTGGAATTGAATACCAGTTTTCTTAAAAACAGTCTCTCGCAAAGGAATATTTCTATGCATCTAATGATGTTTGTTAACAAATCTGTATCTTCAAAATAAAATTGATTTATTTATAGTTAATTTTTTGTAACTTTATCAGGAGTTTCCAGGACAGAATAGATTTTTTTAAACTTAAATATATAATTATTCGATTTTTTACATTTTAAAGTTTGCAACTCTACATTCTTTTACAATAACTCATTTTTATGGGGATTACTTTTAGGCTGATCTAAACTTTTATACAACTAAGGTCTCATGCTTGCTATCTTATCCGTCATCTGCTGTAAAGCAATTCCCAGCGTATTCAAATATTTTCTATTGATAAGATCTAGAATTTCGACATGTGGCCAAGATGATAATATCTAACCAGATCAGTCGTCTTTACCCTCTTCTCCAAATGCGGTCAACCAACGGAATTATCTTTGCTCTGTGTGGCATTTTCTTGCTGCTGTTGGTCAGCAGCGTCTCTGCTGAGGGCCTCAATGGAGAAGCATCGGAGCCAAAATCCTTAACACTTTGGGAACGAATTGTGAGCGGCGTTAAGGAATATCCTTGGAGATCCGATAAGAAGGAGAAGGAGACCCCAGAAGTTGCTCACCAAAGAAACGTTGTGTGGCAGAGGCTTACTATGGCCACGGTTCTCTAAGAAATTAGTTAAACTAGCTTTTGAAATATATATATATATTTTTTTTTTATTTTTTATATTTGTTTTGTATAATTTAACTATAAAAAAATGGTGTGTGCAAATTGGAATGTAAGTAAATGCAAATAAATCTGTGGAGGTTCTTGAATTATTTTCTTTTTTATATATTATTAAAAAACATAAATATTGATTTTAAGCCAAATGTTTCGATTTATTTCAAGATATATATCTGTTTAAAAACATTATATTAATTTTTGACAAAAGAGCTATTAGTTTAAATGTTAGATCTTAACCGCTTTAAAAATTATATAAAGTATACTTACCGGCATCAAAATGAAAAAAGAAAATTAAAAACTTTTCCAAAGAATCTTTTTGAAATTGTTATTCCTAAATTGATATTCAAAATGTTTAAAATAAAAGTCCATTACGCAAACGGAAGCTAATGTTTATTAATCATTTTTGGAAACACTTGACTTTCTTTTCAATCTCACAATAGCCGGACTTTTGGTCCCAGAAAAGGCCCTTGGGACAGGAGGTCAGCACTGGCATGCCGCTAATGCAGATGTAGTACTTGCTGCAGTCCTCTGGATGGGACATGTAGCTTTGCATGGTGGATGGACAGGTCAAGGTAGCAGTGGACTCGGCACGAGGCGGGGAAGGTGCCGTTGGAGGTGTCATCTCTATGACTTCAGTGACTTCACTGACCTGGCCAATAAATTGCTGTAGGGTGCTGAGTCCACTTGATCCCACGATGTAGCAAACGGTTACGGGAGCATCGCTGCTTGGTGTGGTGGTGTCCTCCACGACAGATATCTGGGCATCTGTCAAAGGCTCCGGAACCCGAGAGCCGCCATAGCAGACGGCCTCATTGCCCAACTGGCACTCGGACACCTCGTAGTTCCACCAGGTGCCTCGCCCACACTGATGACGATGCAGATGGCCATAGGCGCAGATAAAGTACAGCCGGCAATTGGTGGGATGTGGGAGGAAGTAGGCTCCGTAATGCCGGCACTCCATATGCTCGGGATCGTATTTCTCCATGGGATTCACCGCCAGGCCACTGGTCACATCCACCGCCACGAAGACGGGACGTGGCTTGTGAGGCCACCAGTTTAGCTCGTTGCTACCGGCATTACCCAGCCGGCAGTTGGCCTTCTGTGGAATTTCGCAGATCCTACGCTCGGCATCGAAGTGGAGGCCTTGGTCGCAGTATAGCAACGTAGGCACCTGCGAGCACGAGAAGTAGCCATTGCAGTCCATAGGATGGGACACCAACTCGCCCTCCTGCCTGCCCAAACAGATCTAAAAATGGGAATAAGTAATAAATAATAATACAGTTTAAAATAAAATCATTACTACGTAAAGTCGTTTCTTAAATAAAATAAAAGCGTTTAAGGTATAATTTCATAATGCATATACATATATAAAATGTAAAGGTTAATAAGATAATTTCCTAAAAAAAATGTACATTTTCATGCATATTAATAAACAATAAAAAAGAATGATCCATAAACAAATTCTCAACTAGTTTACAAGGCATTAGAACAATAACTACCACATTTAGATCAGGGCTTGTTAAAAAAAAATATAATTTTTAAAATTATAATTAATACAAATTTCAATTAATTTTATATATATCCAAAAAAGTAGTTGCATATTTCGCATACTCACATGGCTAATATCACCCACAGTAAGCCGAACTTTTGGCAGCTCCCAACTCCTTTCCTCGATATTACCCGCTCCCAATTGGAAGCCGATGCTTAGTGCCAAGACTAATGCCCAGGAGCATAGCATGGTAGTAATTTCTTGTTTAAATTTCAATCTGATGCTGATTCTCTGCTCCTCCAAAATGTCTATGCTAGTGATTCGGGCCTTTGATTGCCTGCCCTTATATAAGGTCGATCCCATGGGTGTGGCCCTTATTGTCAAAGGCTAATCGAAAAGTTGTGTTGGCAATCAGTGATATTTGAATGTTTTGCTGTTTTTTTTTAAAGAATTTTCCAAGATAAGGTTCTGTAAAAGAAGCAAGTCTGGATAAAACTACATGTTCAATTCTAAAAATATCGATCATATCTCACAGATAGTAAAAGTTATTTAAATAAATTAGTCATCACAAATATTCTATTCATTTCTCAAATTGCTGAGGGTAACAAAAGCCACCTGTAGTTTCCCTAAGACTACAAATTATATTCATTATGTTTATGAAACCCAATTTATTGACTTGTTTTTCTATTATCGGTTGTCTTTCTATTTTCTGGGGTGTTTCCTATAACGTTATCGTTATAATCAAAAAGGCTTTGCCCACTTATCAGAAATAATCAATTCATTTGCTTGCGAATATCGATTTATTGCGAATTATATAAACTGAATACTACATGGTAAAAATATATAGATTAATGGGTGTTTTCTTTTGCACATTGTCCTGCGTTGAGTTCCGTTTTCGTACCTTTTGAGGGATCCTCGCTTAGTCTTTATCACCACCTGCAGTGTCATCATCATCATCTCCAGCAGCAGGGGTATCATCATCATCTCCAGCAGCAGGTGTGTCATCATCACCACCAGCAGCAGGCGTGTCATCATCACCACCAGCAGCAGGTGTGTCATCATCACCACCAGCAGCAGGTGTGTCATCATCGTCGTCCTTAGTCGTCGTGTTAGTGTTATCATCAGAGGCAGTGGCTCCCTTGCAGGCACCGTTGATGGCCGCATAGGTGGACAGAGTGTCGTCGGAGACGCAGCCCTGTTTCTCCTCGTTGAAGTAGTAGGAAGCGGGGCACGTGACCTCGGTGCCAGTGCCGTTCTTGTTGCAATAGTAGTAGTTCTGGCAGGTGCTCTTGTCAACAGCGTTCACAAATTGGGTGCTGGCGTATTGGCAACGATTGCAGCCAGCATATGGAGTGGCTGTCTGACGCGGCTGGCAAAGATTCTTATTCACATCGAAGTAGTAATTGACGGGGCAGGCCACTCCGACCCACTGCTGGTTCTTGCACTGATAGTACTGTCCGCACACGGTAGTATCGGCCATCACAGAACCGCTTGTGGAGCAGCTGGCGGCGACTTGGCTTAGTGGGTTGTCGGTCACACGGCTGCAAGTGTTGGTGGTGGGGTAGTCGCATGATCCGGTGTAGGTATTGAAGGCCTGTCAAGGAATTCAAATTCAATAAGTGATAGTCCAGTAATGGGAATTGATCGTAGCTAAAGGATCATAAATCGATGATTGTGTAGCATACTTTTGAGAAAATGGTCAGCGAATCGGAAAGTGATTTCGAAGAAAACTTCCCATTCTATAGAACTGAGTTGTGGCAATCACAAACCGAATTTCCTCCTCAAGTTCTAATCAAAAAGTTGTAAGACACTCACAGTTTTTTCTGTTCCTGTGCAGGATCCGGTCTTCAGAACGGGACCAGTGGTGGTGCTAAGGCAGTAGTTCCAGGTGGAGCACGATCCGGTGTCACCGAAGTACATGCCAGTTGGCACGACCTCGCACAAGCTGCTCAGAGTGGGCTCATCGCTCTCGACCAGATTGCTGTTGCAGCTGCCGTAGACGCACTGCGTGGTGGTCGTGTCGAATTTCTGGCCACCAGGGCACTTGCCGGTGCCGTTGTTAGCACCATTCAGACAGTAGAAGTAGCCACCGCAGACGGAGGTGTTGGGCACCCAGGTGCCGTTCTTGCCACCGCACGGGTTCTCAACGCCCCAGTAGCAGTTCACCTGGCTGGCTGGGGCACAGGTGCTCTTGGCATAGTCGTAAGCATAGCCGCTCTGGCACTCGGAGAGAACGGGTCCGGTGGCCGAGCAGACGTAGTAGTAGTTGCAGGACTTGATGCTGCCCAGCTGGGTGCCGGTCTTGACGGACGAGCAGAAGGCAGTGACGTTGTAGTTGCCCTCAAGGATCACATCGCCCAGGGCGCTGCCACCCATCAGGCACAGGACCGTCGCCAGAAGGAGTTTTCCTGCAAATCACAATTCCCAAAATTAGCACATTTCGCAGTTCGGAGATCGGCAATCGGTGGCTACACTTGCCTGTCATTGCTTTTGTTTGATACTCGGATAACTCGTGGAACTTGTATTGGCCAACGAAAGGTTGCCGAAGACTGATGTCGTAGGTTTTTCAGCACCTGGTTTTTATAGGCCTGCGCCTCGAACCTGGCCATCTAGATCGTAAATTGGCCGCAGATAAGCTCGCGCTTCGCAGGAATTACAGACACACATGAAGAACATGATTAAATTTTATATTTTTATTCGGCCAGATACGAGCGGTAACATCTTGTCTGGTGGTTAACTTACCAACTTTAATTAAATTTAAGCTCTTTGGCCCCCAATGCCAGACCCTATCACGGTTCATTTATATCTGTTTCGCAACTTAATAATTAAAAGCAGCACCCACAATATGTTCAGCGACATTTTTATCATTGGTTTAAGATTTCCCTTGAAAACTACCACAACATTTTCCTGTTTAATTCATTTAACTGCCAAGGTAAGGATTTTATATGTTGAGGTAGCTTTACTTAATTCCTGAAGGGTTAAAGATCTTTGGATTTTGAAGCTATTAATCGTGGTCATGCTAACATATAATAATAACATATATAGGTTTTAGTTTATTATTAAATATCAATGTTTCAAAGGGAAGAATTACCTTTAAAAATGTATCAGCAGCTATTTAATATTTACTTTGTATTTTATATTACTACAAGAAAGGAGTATATAACACCCGAAATTCTGTTCAAAAATCAATCTAGAAAGTGCAGATAGTGGAGTTTCTTTAAAGCCTTTTTTATGTAATATAATTTTAAGCATATATATATTTAAACATGCAAAAAGCCTAAACATTAAATAGATTTTGAGAGAGATTTTGCTTGAAGACTGAATTCAGTCTTCTTTTTATTTATTTGATTGCAAGGATATACATATATGCCATAAAAATTTTATTTAAGCAATAAAACTGTTCAAGTTGCGGGCTTAGCAGTGGTGGCAGCAGGCTTGGCTGTGGTTCCAGCAGTTGTGGCAGCTGTGGTGGCACTGGTGGTGGCAGCGGTGGTGGCACTGGTGGTGGCCTGGCCAGTGCTGCCGGTGGGATTGCAGCACAGGAACTGCGGCTCCACAGAGTTGGAGCAGCTGCCAGTGTTCTCGTTGAAATAGTAATTAATGGGACAGGTCTCCACGGCCTTCTGGACACCATTGACGCAGTACAGGTAATCGGAGCAGTTGCTGGTCGAATAGGCATTCACGAAGGAGGCCGAGGTGCCAACGCACCGATCGCAGTCGTTCCTCGCCTGAGTCCTTACCACGCACAGCTGCGAGATGGTGTCGTAGAAGTAGCCCGTCTGGCAGGTCATCAGCTGGTAGTTGAGGCTGGCCGTGCAGTAGTAGTACTGGTTGCAGGCAGTGGCCGCCTTAAAGGTGCCCGCCTTGGTGCAGGTGGTCGGAATTGTGACGCCCGTCAGCGAGGGATCGTTGGTGACCTGGGAGCAGGTGGTGGACTGCTGGTAGCCACAGTTCTTCTGCTGCACATTGAAATACTTTCCAGTTTCGCATGTGCCCGAGTGCAGGACATTGTCCTGGCAGTAGTTCCATCCGGAGCAGCTGGTGGGGCTGCCGAAATAAATGCCATTCTCGACGAGATTGCACAGATTGAGGGCCACCGAGGAGGTGACGGTGCCGCCACTGCCGCTTTCGGTGGCGACGGAATCCTGGCATGGATACTGGTTGGAGTACACGCAGGCCATGGTCGTGGGATTGAAGTTCTCGCCGCTGGGACAGCGACCGCTCACCGCTCCGGAGGCGCCGCAATAGAAGTAGCCGCCGCAGGAGGAGCTAGATGGAGCGAAAGTGCCCACAGCCTTGCCCTGGCAGGGATTGCTGCTGAGGGTGCAGGTGCTCGGAACGGTGCCAGAGCACTGCTGTGCATTCTTGTCGAAATAGTAGCCGGTGGGGCAGGACATGGCAGTGGGACCCGATCCCAGGCACTGGTAGTACGTGGAGCAGTCCGTCTGGCTGGCCACATAGACGCCATTGTTGACCAGCAGGCACAAGGCGGTCACATTCACATTGGCGGTGGCTGGGGCGGCACAGGCGAGCAGCAGCGCCATGGCGGCAACGATGGATCCTTTAAGTCCACCTAAAAATAAAACATTTATTTTGTTTTTACATATTTCTTTGGTTAATATAGTCTGAAACCCACCCATTATTCGGTTGTTTGGTTTCCTAGTAGCTCCTAATTGAATACTGTTCCCTGGTGGTGGCTTTCCCTGGGCTTTTATTGGGATCCCGGCCATATTCATATCTGGGAACCACTTGGGTGTCCAACTTGATCGACGACACGTCTTTGACCAGGGTGATGTATGGGATTTTTTGGCCACCATTGGCTGGAATAATTTCTATTTCTGCATGATCGATGGCCTTATTGTGGACAGCTAGTCAACAAGGTAAGTACTTAGTGCCATGACAAATCCCATAGAATTCCGGGGAATTCTTACGAGAAACTAGAGTTATTTTTAATTAATATAGCAATCATAACAATTATAATATAATGCCATTAGGATCTCAATAATTAAACTAAGAATATTGCTTAAAATATTTAAAAGTCTCTTAAAAATGTTTTTTAAATCTTAACCATAAACAACCTTTGCTCCATAAGAAAGACAATAAATCAATTAAAAGAAGTTGCCAAAAAAAATGTTTCTAAGAGTAAATTTGATAAGATTAAATGTAACAACAAAAATTCTTTCAATTGAATAGTAAACCACCTTTTTCTAAGAAATATACTTGTATTAGATTCATTTTCCAAAAATCTGATAATACACAAAAAAAAGATTAAAATAATCTTAAGTATTATTTAATAGCTTTTCGGTTTTGTTTATGGCCCTTATCGAATTTTCCCAACTATGACTCACTTGACTTTTTATGGATTATAATGTTGTTAGAAGTAGTAATCTTAAGAATTCAATGATAGCCCTCCAATTTCATAATTCGATTTATTCTTGAAATTAGTCATTTAGCAATTTATAAATATTTATAATAATTTTGTGCTTAGGTGAGTTATCAACTAGAGCTGTAGATAAGGAAAAAATAAGACAAATTATATATAATTTATTAAATATATTATTTTCATTACCAGTTTGCTTGGAAGATAATTGATATTCGTACTGCTGCACTTTGTCCTAATGCCAACAGGCCAAATTTTTCACTTCTCAAATTAGGATTTTATTAAATTTGATAAAATATAAATATAAATTTGCTATGCCATGATTTTCGACTCTTTCGATAGGTCCAACTCAAAGGTAGTGTATGCATAATTTATAGAGCCTTCGAGAATTCATATCTCTCTTAATAATTATAATAATAATGATCGGAAGTCGATTATGTGCCATTATTATCTGCGAAAAAACAGTCTCGTGACCCTCAATCGTAATCATTTTTAATTAGACACTTGGCTCTCTCTCTCGCAGTTGCCATCATAAATACAAGCCCACCAGGCGGTGTTATCATTCGCAACAACGATTAAATTACCAGATCCCCGCTCGGCTTAGATTTCTTTGAATCGATTGGAGGACATAGAATGTTACCATGATGTCATACTCAAAAATCAAAAATAATTGCTCAGTTGAGAGTACGGGATAGCTGCTTATAGCCGCCATTCATGCTGATGGAGGTGAAATCAGCAGACATTTGGGAATCGTTCTGAATGCGGCTTTGCTAATAAAATCGTTTGGAATGGAAAAGTACGAACTTAACATAGGAAAAACTGTATGTTTCTTGATTATAGTATAACTTTGATTGATATCTTAAAAGGCTGACGCAGATATATTTATGTTTGCAGGTGTTTCTTGCTATGCAAGAAGAAGTCTAAGTTCAGGCTACAACATTTCTTTAAGGATTAAATAATAATAAATAAATAAAACAAATTTAACTAGATTATTTATAACAAGAGAATAACCTCAATGAAATTTAATTATAACCCAACAAAAAACAGATCAAAATTATCTTAATAATCTCTCAATTAATTTACAATTTGGTTTCTTACTTTCTAAAATATCACTATAAGCCGATAGACTTCCATAAACAAAATAATGGATTACACTCCCATTTAATGCCTAATTTAATGTATTGTTAATTATTTTGTTATTGTATTGATGGCAATGTACAAATTCCAAAATCATATTTATTCTAGAAGAAATTGGTCATCGCAGTCTATTAATAACACTATGTCGTAGGTAGGCACACTTATCAGCTTCGGACTCTAAAGATAAAGAGAATAATTTGTTAGATTATTTATGGCATAAATTTAACTAATAAGTTTTAACACTTAAAATTAAATATTGCTTATCAGTTCATTGAGTAAAAAGTAAACAAATTAAAATCTTGCTGCGCAGTGCCAGTGGCCAAATTTATCACTTGTCAAATTTGGCTTTAACAAAAAGTGATAAAACCCAAATATGAATTCACTATGCCCCGATTTTAGCCACTGACGACAGTTCTGGCTCTAAGGTAATGCTGCCAAATTTATAGACCTTTCGGAATGGCCCAAAGCAACACGCAATGCGAGTGTTGTCTTTTGGTATATATTTAATGTTAAAGTTGAACGGCGCCCAGTTAGACGTTCTTGCCATCGGTTGCCGCTTGAAATAATATTTGGTTTTTAAAGTTTGCTGTAATCAAAGCAGAATGAGTGAGTAGTTATATCTAAAAATATAAATACATATTTCAATATATATTTATTTCGAATGTAGCTACTGCTATCTTCCTCCTTCTCCTTGGACTGGCAATGATCTCCTTGTGCTGCGCCACCTTTGATCCCACTGTCATCTGCTCTCTGGTGGTCAGCGGAACCAAGATAAACGATCCGCGGGCGTGCAATGCTTGGATTCAGTGCATAGATGGGCAGCCGGTCAGCGGAACCTGCGGCACTGGACTCTTTTACGACAGGGAGAGCGAGGAGTGCTTGAGCTCTGACAGCGTCAAGTGTCTGTCCAGCGATCCCTGTGCAGCGGTGTCCAATGGTTTCACCGAAGATCCTTACTCCTGCAATGGCTATTACTACTGCGAAAACGGAAAGGGTAACCATGGTGTCTGCAATCAGGGAATGAACTTCAATCCAGGAACTGAGGATTGCATCAGGAATTTCCCCTGTCCCAAGAAGATGGATCCGGACAGCTACTGTAACATTCTGCCCGATGGCGTCTTTATCAAGGACCCAACGAACTGCAATGGCTGGCAGATGTGCTGGGACTCGCAGGTGATAAATGGCACCTGTCCGGGCACCTTCTACTTCAGTGCCTCGGCTGCCAAGTGCGATTATCCAGAGGATGTGGAATGCGCAGCCACGCCAGTGCCGGATATTGCCGCCGAGGGAGTGTGCCCCAGTGCTGGAGTATTTATTTCGGATAAGAAAACCTGCAATGGTTACTATTACTGCAAGGCCCTGGAAGGCGGGGAGATTGCCCTGGAGCATGGTGAGTGCTCTAACGAAAGGTTCTTCTTGGCCACCGATGGTGGAGCCTGTGTGCCACGCTCCAAGGTGAAATGCGACTACGATCGATGTGCTGGCCTGGGCAATAGCACCATTCAGCTGGCCAACGAGTCGGATGATGGATGCCGCGGGTATGCCATCTGCCAGGACGGCATTACAATTGGACAGGGTACCTGTCCGCAGGATGAGTACTTTGACGAGCTGACACAACGCTGCACAACGCAGGCCGTATCTTTTCCCGCCTGCGCGATTTCGGAGGCGACAACCGTCGAGCAGCGGACGGCGGTGAGTGATGATGGCACCACCACCAGCTCGGTCTCGTGAGCCCCGAACGCAATCACTTTTAATTAGACACTTGCCGCAATAAATATAAGTACACCATGTAGGCGCTGCTATCGGTTGTAGTAACCATTAAGTTACCAGATCGCTGCTTGGCTTAGATTTCCTTGAAACGATTGGGGGAGAACAAGGCATGATAGGTGATGTCATACTCCAGAACACCTTTTTGGAAGAAAGTGTGAGGGCACCTGTCTTATATAGCACCCATTCATGTGACGCCTTGGGATAGTTTGGGGGAACCCAAGACAGCAGCACGGTAATAGAATTGTTGAATGGAAAAGTACGAACCGAAAAAAAATCAAATTAAATTGTGCCGCTATCTCGAGCATTATAAAATTTGCCCTTGCAGTATGGAAAATAGAGAAAGATCTAGACTAATATATATGAATGTTTAAATTAATTTATAAATAGTCATTAACAAAATTCTAGGCAGTTAAACTTAACTTAACTTAAGTGAACCCCTTGCGGTATGCAACATATTTTTAATAGTAAGAGTTTAATGATCGCAATGAAGACTCGTTTTAATCATTTAAAACTATATGATATGTCACGTACTTTATTCTATTGAATTCTTAATTATAATTTAACACAATAGGCTTTAAAATTAGCTTGAAAATATATCAGAAATATCTTAAAATGTGTCATAAAAATAAAGACAAATATAATTGTGTACTCCTCCGCTCTCTAAAATTTTTATAAATTTAATTAACTATCTATTTATTATTTATATTTTCTATTACATTTTTAAAAATAAACAATCTATATTATTTTCAGGCATATCGGAGTATCTTCAAATAACATTTAATAAAAATACATAACAACTATGAAGTATTATATCACTCATACGCCGGGTGTGTTTTCAATACAATCTGATTTTCCCCTTTCCCATTTAGTTTTTTTTTTTTTAATAATTATTTAAATTTTTATTTTAAACTATAACCTTTTCCATGTCCTACATGTTGGGGACCTGTTGTTCTGCCCACGGCAAATGCGGAAATAAGCGATCGCGGCATCGGCGAATGGAAAATCTATTATCGGCGGCCTATCTGGAATCGGTGTCGAATTCTACGAACCACTGTGGTACTCTTTTAATTAAACTGATAATAATTTTCGGCATTCAAACTGTCAAGAAAACAGATTGCTAAAAACAAATAAAAACCGACGTGTGTGTGGCGAGGTTTGATATCACAGAAGGGTGGCCAAGACATTTATCGCTCCTTTTCGGTTACCCTTATCAACATTTCCGTTCCATGACATTTGATAGTTGAAAAATTTTAATATATAAACAAAGGACTTCAGAAGTCCTTTAACTTCTGAGCATTTTCTACCAAAGCAATATTCGTAAAATCTGCATATTTTAATTTTCTTTTTAATTTTATTAAAACAAATCATAATTATGAATAAAAAGTTACATTTTGTTTATTATATTAAACAATGTTGAAGTTTAGTTTTATTAAAAAAAATAAGTAATGCGAAACCCTAAAAGGACCCGCCAAGGAAATATAATAATACTGTGGGCTTACAATGCATTTGACCTCCACCATGACTTGGATCGATTTATTTGTGTTTAAAATTGAATTTTTAATTGAAATTAAAAGTGGGATTTTGGTTTGGTGTGGGTGTGGGTGTGGGTGTTGGCGTGCATAGCCTAGACGGAGCAGGCAATGTAGTGGAAGTTGGTGAGCGAGCATCCCTGGTTGCGCTCGTCGAAGTAGTAGCCGGAGGGGCAAAGGCCGGTGCTGACGGTCACGCCGCCAGAACAACGTCCATAACTCTGGCAGTCGCCGGCCACGTTCACGTAAGTCAGGTTGGTGCCCACGCACCTGTCCAGCTGGCAACGCACGTTGAGGCGGTCTCGGCAGGAAAGCTTCTCGAAGTCAAAGTACTGGCCCAGCGGACAGCTCAGGTGCCTGGGCTCTGTGTCGTGCTTGCCGGCCTTGGGTTTGTTGCAGATGTAGTAGTGGGAGCAGGACAGGTCGTCGGCAAAGTATCCAACACGGGCCGATCCGGTGGCTTCGTCCAAACAGAAGGTGTTCTCCGGCTCCGGCAGGGCGGCTGTGTCATAGCAGGCCACCTCGGACACATTCACGCAGTATCCAAGGCCTACATCATAAGCACTCAGAGCTGGGCAGGATCGGATGTGCAGGAGCTCGTTGACGCACTCGTAGTACTGGTCGCAGTGGACGGGATCGGCCAGGCGTGTGTTATTGGGCAGAGAGCGGCAGGCGGGATCGCTGCGCTTCACGGAGCTCTTGGGACAGTGATATTGGTTCTCGTACACGCAGGACCTGGAGGTGGGCTGGAAGACCAGCTCGTTGGGGCAGTTGGCACGGATCTGCTTGCTGTTCTTGCAGAGAATGTAGCCGCGGCAGTCGCTGCTGGTGGGGTCCACCACGAAGGAGCCGTCTGTCTCGTTGGCACAGTAGTTCTTGGTCTGCTCTGCAGTAGTCTGGCCCTTGTAGGGGCACTTGGCACTCGAGGCCAGGATGCAGCGACCGAGGTCCTTGTCGTAGTAAAGACCCGACGCGCAGGCTCCCTGCTCCACGGCAGCCTCCAGGCTGTTGGGGCACCGCACCCAATTGTCGCAGGTGCTGGGGCGCAACAGGCTCGTGTCCTGCGGCAGCAGTCCGCACATCTCCTCCACCGACAGGTATTCAAAGTCCTCGATCACGCCGCCCAAGGCGCTGGCCACAAACAGCAGCGACAGGATACCGCTGGCTGCAATAGCAAAGATCAATGATAAGGATCAAATTAAGGATTTGTTTAAAACACATCCTTAAATAGCGCATATTATAAAATAGTTTCTAGACAATTGTCCTGTTGGGTATTCTATTCACTTTTTCTTCTTCTATTCAAATTTTTAAACTATCATTTTGTTTACATATATTTAGTATATTTAAAAAAAATAATCACAAATTTCGCTGATAGGAAAAATAGTCCTTTTCTAAATTACTGTAAACAAATTTTCTGATTTTAGTGTATAATTATTGTCTTGAGTTGTTAGTCCTTTTTGGAACAAATATCCTTGCATCCTGTTCTGTGCAAATTACCTCTCATCATTGTGTATATCCTTTGGTTAATATTTATCCTGGTGTCTGAAACGTTCCGTTGCGATCTCTCGGTGGCAGCAACCACAACAAAACTGATACTGCAGCGTCGGATGCTGTCGCCCTTTAAATATGCAAAGGCCATTCTGCTCGTTTTTGTTCGCCGAAAAAAAACAATTTCCAAAATGCACATGCCCCAGGAACCCCTTGTCAGCCCCACTATCTCAATCAGAACTCGGAGATAGCGCCGATTTTTGTGATGTACGATAGCGGGGCCGAATGTAAATTACACGGCAATAACATCGCCGTCGTTGTCTCGTTCGCAGAAGAAGAGACTCCTCCTGGTGGTATCGCCTTGATCAATGGCCCCTCCCGTCGATAGGGAAATTGCAGATGTCGCGATGGAATCCACCGCGATGACATTGAAAGTGGCTGGCAAGCGCTGCTGGTGGCTTCTCGAACATCCGAGGAGGAGCTCTCGGAAGAATAATGATGCGATCGAATTCTACGATTTTTTGACATGTTATTTCTTATTGGTGATATCAATTTGATCAATTCTTGTCGACTTCCCCTGATTTTTATTATCATTGAGTCATGAATCAAACATTTTGTGCTGTATTTGGGTTTAATAACAATTTAAACAATTAAAAAAAATGGTAAAAAGATGAGAGTCTTTAAGACTAAATTTTGCGTGTAAATAATATATATTAATTATAATTTGAAGCTACAGATTAAATTATATTTAAAAACCCTTTTATTAACTTTTGCCTCAACTTAAGGTAGTACCGAAAATATGCCAGCTTTAAAGGATCAAATATTTAATTTTATACAATTTCATTCTTTATTTATATTTTTACTACCAACATATTAAAGAAATACTAATAATAAGTCAACGTTTATTGTATTTACATCCATTTTAAAATAATAATTTAGAGTTAATCATAAAGTAATGCTGTCAGTTATCATGTTCCATATAATTATTTCTATTAATAGGTTTTATAGTTGTCAGCATAAGTTGTTAAGATCAAATCAAAAAACTCCATTGAATATCCTGGAATCATAATACGTCTTTTTGGATTAACTCCTTGACCTTCACAGATAAAGACTGTGAACTGTAAAGTGTAGTTCGCTGTTCGAAAATCCTAATTACAATTAATTTACAAAAATGTACAGTTATTTCAAAAGGATTCAAACAACCAAATACACAACAAATGAGCATGATCATTAAAAAATGTATTAATTATTTTACGGCCAATAAGATGTCCACATATTTTCAAAGCTCCTATTTATAGATTTATTGTTTTTTCATAGCATCCATTAACGACAGAATTATTTAACCTATTTAAGCGAATCCCAGTTAGTCAATGCTAAGGATTTTTTTTATTGATTTTTAAAGCCTTCCCTTATCTCAAACTATTTATTATTCCATTAAAATTTGCGTTTATCATCGGGTTTCCAGGGAATATATGTTCATCTTATTAAGACGTGCAAACGGCGAATGCAGGGTTGTCGGAAGTGCAAATGTCATAGACTTCGTTGTAGTACGAATTGGTGGTGGGGCAGGAGCCAGCGGTGCTGCTGGAGCACACTGTGTAGCCCTTGCAGGATGTACCCAAGGCGGTCATGAACGCAGAGTTCACATTGCCGCATCGGTTGTAAGGACAAGCGTAGGTAGCAGGCGACACGCACTCGCCAGTCTTGGGATTGAAGTGGGTGCCAGCTCGGCACTGGTTCCAGGTGCCAACTGCGGTAGCCGACGCACAGTAGTAGAAACCATAGCAGGTGGTTAAGTCGCTAACAAACCTATAGGTTTCGCCTGTAATTTCAGGTGCCGTAGCAAATCCGGTAGAACAGATTTTAGCATCCGTTTGCCCAATAGTGAACTGTCCGTTGGTGCTACCGCTATCGGTGTTTCCGTTGCAAGTGTTCGTCGTCTGGCAGTTGCCAGTGACCAAGTTATAGGTCAGGCCGGTTCCACAAGTTCCTGGGGTACCATAGCCATTGCTGCAGCTGAGGTAGGAACCACAGTTGTCCGGATCGCCCACATAGATGTCCGACAACATGAACTGGCAGAGAGTGTTCTGCGGGCAGGACGGTCCCCACACGCACTTGCCGGTGCTGGCCGAGTAGACGCCACCGACGCCGCAGTCGCCATAAGCCAGAGAGCCCTTGCCGTCACAGTAGCAATACTGGGTGCAGTTGCTCGGATCGGCCACATACATGGGCGAGGCGGCCGCTGAGCATGTCTGAACAGCACTGGTGGAGCAGGCAGTGTTCGAGGATCTGCCACAGGCGCCCTTCTGCGAGTTGAAGATGTAGTCGTCGGGACAGGTGCCCCAGCCGACCAGCTTCTGGCCCTGGCAGTAGCCCCAGGCGCGGCAGTTGCTCGGATTGCCCACGTATCCGGTGCCCGACCACTGGGCGCACATCTGCTCCATCGTGTAGCCGCTGGCCTGCCATGCCATCAGAAGACATGCCGCCAGGACACAAATCCTCGTATCGAAACCTGGCGAGTATGAGAAAATATATTTACAAATTAATTTATTTATTATATTAATTAATTATTGAATATTTTTTATGTACACTTTTTTTTAACTATAATATACTATAATTATCTGACCCTACTCTCGTCCCCATAAGTGTTAAAAAGATTCATAAAAAATAGAGGCACCTACTAAGGATTAAGAGGTTCCTTATATATATTATATTATATATATTATATTATATATTATATATTAATTATTTATAATCTTACTTTATATGGAAACAATCCATCAAAAATATAATTTTCTTAAAGCTTGCACTCAGTTTTCATCTATGAATATTTTGACTTCATTATAAAGATATCCTTAATCCTAGATTTGTATTGTCCTTAAAGTCACAATTGTTATAAAAACTTCGCATTGAAAAATTCACTTGAAAAAATATTTTTCTTAATTTTGAAAAATTGTTAGCTATATTTGAGACACATTTCGGACCTTCCAAAGGTTTTTTTACATTATTTGATTTATGAAAACAATCTTACAATTAAAAAACAATATGAATTTCGAACAATCTTTTTTGTAACTTTCACTAATGCGCCGCTTTAAAGATCCATCTTCCGAGGCCGAGGCCTGGACCTACATACCTCTCATATTGGGACTGGTTATAAAGTGACTAATTCGCTTGGCGGAATCGACTGAAGCAAACGTTCCGATTCCGGTACTAACCCTTTCAATCGCAGGCTCTGCGTTTTTATAGTTGGCCCATCCCCGGGCTCATGGCAGAGCGTTTAATTAAAAATTGTCAGCCAGATAAGCCCGCTGCCGACAGGGCGTTATTAATTAATTAAAATTAGATAAGATTCTAAGGTCTCTCGGGTAAAGCACGAACCTTTCATCCTTAAGTTTTTTTTTTTGGTTGGGGTTTAGCTCCCGTCTCAACAGCGTTGGACGTCAAAAGTGAAACTAGCGGACCCGGCCAGAATGGACTGCCTTATATTCTCTAATCGAAGCCTGGTCAGCGGACCCTCTATATATGTGTACTATATATATATATATATATTTGACATGACAGTTTGGTTGGAATTCGGATTATCAGCTGCTGATTGTGAGCCTTCTTTGTCTCTAATTGTTTTTTAATTTAAACGTATAGCAAGACAGGGAGGAATGAATGCCACGGCTCTTATTGATCGCTTATTGGCGTTTCCCGGTATCTGGGTACTCATTTCGGCGACACGACATTAGCTAAATATCTTCATTGGAATCTTTGCTTGGGCTTGCTCTTGAACAAATCACAATTCTTGAATAGATGATGGAAACAGTTTACCAACCACTTGAGGGCGTAATGAAAAGCTAGTGATTTACTAATTTTTAAATTAATTTGCCAATATTTTATTTGGGAAATTTGTATTAACACTTATTATTAATTAGCAAAGAGTAAATACGTTTTTTTTTTATTTTATTTTTAATATAAATAGTTTAAGCTTCATGGCAATATACAAAAATGTTTGAGCAAATCCCACACTGCGTATGAGTAATAATATCAGTAAACAGATTATTTCAGTAAATGAAACCATTTCTTTATTCATATTCAAGCATAAAAATTACAACAAATATAGTACATTATATATAGTATATAGCATTATATATATATATAGAAATATCGATCTCCAATAGGATAATACCCGAATGTTTATATGTTTACTATTCACTCTACATAATCATATTCATTACATTTAAGCATTACTAAAAGTAACTATATACATTTTACCCTAAAAGCATTCTTAAAATAAAGCTAACACAGCACAGAAATATGCAATTAAAATTATTTCCCATTCACGAGTTGCTAAAATAATAATAATTAAAAAATAAAGTACAAATTGCATTCCCAATATCCAAATGTAAGATTTTATTAACTTAAATCTTCTCAATCGTGGTACATTCCGGATGGACAAAGATTGGTGATGGCGTCCGGTGGTGCTCCGCCGAAGCAACGCCTGTCCTTCGCGCAGGTAACGTAAATACTATTGCGGCAGGAAAGCTTCTCGAAGTCAAAGTACTGGCCCAGCGAACAGCTCAGGTGTCTGGGCTCTGTGTCGTGTTTGCCGGCCTTGGGTTTGTTGCAGATGTAGTAGTGGGAGCAGGACAGGTCGTCGGCAAAGTATCCAACGCGGGCCGATCCGGTGGCTTCGTCCAAACAGAAGGTGTTCTCCGGCTCCGGCAGGGCGGCTGTGTCATAGCAGGCCACCTCGGACACATTCACACAGTATCCAAAGCCTACATCATAAGCACTCAGAGCTGGGCAGGATCGGATGTGCAGGAGCTCGTTGACGCACTCGTAGTACTGGTCGCAGTGGACGGGATCGGCCAGGCGTGTGTTATTGGGCAGAGAGCGGCAGGCGGGATCGCTGCGCTTCACGGAGCTCTTGGGACAGTGATATTGGTTCTCGTACACGCAGGACCTGGACGTAGGCTGGAAGACCAGCTCGTTGGGGCAGTTGGCACGGATCTGCTTGCTGTTCTTGCAGAGAATGTAGCCGCGGCAGTCGCTGCTGGTGGGGTCCACCACGAAGGAGCCGTCTGTCTCGTTGGCGCAGTAGTTCTTGGTCTGCTCTGCAGTAGTCTGGCCCTTGTAGGGGCACTTGGCACTCGAGGCCAGGATGCAGCGACCGAGGTCCTTGTCGTAGTAAAGACCCGACGCGCAGGCTCCCTGCTCCACGGCAGCCTCCAGGCTGTTGGGGCACCGCACCCAATTGTCGCAGGAGCTGGGGCGCAACAGGCTCGTGTCCTGCGGCAGCAGTCCGCACATCTCCTCCACCGACAGGTATTCAAAGTCCTCGATCACGGCGCCCAAGGCGCTGGCCACAAACAGCAGCGACAGGATACCGCTGGCTGCAAGAAGTAAAATTCAAAGAATTTAATGATTATGTGAATATATCAAATCCGATTTTGCGGGAATACATCTCATATTGGTGTATATCCTAGTCAAGGATGCGTTGCGATCTTTTGCTGCAACCACAAACAAGCTAAACTTCCACCATAAGATGCTGCCTTTAAATATAGAAAGACCTATCAGAACAAACATATTTCAATTCCCGGGAACCCTTTGTCAAAGCCACCAAGTAAATCAGAATCTGAAGATAGTGCTGATTTTTAGAGATAAGATAACAGGGCGTATGTAAATTACGCAGCACACACTGCGTATGAGTGATTTTTTTTTAAATGCAACATTATATATATCCGCGTTTTTTTCTAATTTAAAAAAACGGTTAATATATCCTGGATATATTTAAACTTGCATATATAAATGTGTAAGGAAAATAAGTTATCATTATTTTAAATAACAACGTAAACGTAATTTTTTCATACTTTTAGAATTATTAAAATCAGCTCATAAATATGCAATAAAAGTTGACTTCCACACTCATTTTTCGTTATTAGTACTTTGATATAAGAGTCTTAACAGAAATAAATTCTACTATAATATTGCAATTCACATTATTATGAGAATTAATTAATTCGTTTTTCCCTCAATTTTTACATTGTCCTTTCATTATCCCTTAATTTTGTAATATTTAATAAGATTTTCTCCAATTTGTAGTTTATGAATTAACCCAGCTAGTGCCTTTAATATAATTAATCTTATCTACTTCCTATTTTATTTATCAGTTTCAAATTGGCAAAATGTTTATTTTTTCACTAAAGACTTTGCATTACCTGCTGCTTAAATTACAAAGCAAGTTGTTTTAAATTAAGGAATAAATAATAAGGGAAATAACAGGAATACCTAAGCCCAAGACATTGTTTGAAATTGATTTGTATTTACCTTTATTGGCGAATAAAGTATTGATATATTGTTTACGTACTTTAGTTCTTACTCAAAAAAAGGACTTCAAAAATGCAGAACGAGCAGAATCAGCAAAATTGCTTCGCTTAGGTTGGAATCCAATACAGCACTTCAAATTAAAAACATAAATACAGCGATTTCCAGACGTTGTTTATTGTTATGCTTATGTTTAGGTCAGTGCAAAAGAGAGGATGAGCTGATTGAGTATTTTAAGCGGCTGATACCAACCTTGAGCTTAACCATTTGATCCTTACTTTGCTTCCCGACCTGCCCTAACAACTGCTTTTAAAGCTTATAGGAAAGCGAAATTGAAAGAGCGGATCAGCTGTTTGCTGATCTCAACTTCAGATTCTGATTCTGAAGGTCGTCTGTGAGAGAGAGATATAATCTTAAGCTCAGAAGTTAGTTTATCGTTCAGATACATATGCACAACATATTGCAGCAAAGCAAAAAAAAAAATTAATTATGAAATTGTGAGACAGATAGTTATTCTTGATTTAATTGATTTTTACGGTCTGCGGTTATTTATCTTAAAAATTTTCCCAATTCCCAATATATTAACAGCAAAGATACAGGGTATTCATTTGTATAGTACACCCTTTGATGGTACCCCGAATAAAATCAATTCGCTTATCTTGCCAATAAAAATAATTCAACTGCGGATGGCTGCTGATCCTCCACATAAAGAGGTAATAAAAGCAATCGCCGCCGAGAAGTGAACTTAGTTCGGTTTATTAGTTCGTCAAGTGCTGAGCTGCCTGCCGATAATTTTTTATTCTTTTGCAATGGAAAGTGGGTGAATTTGATATTCTACGGTTTCATGGGACTTCCAATAACCAAGTTGTGATCACTCTTTCAGAACCGAGAGTCTTCGTTGGCCTGGCACTGCTGCTGGTGCTGGTCCAGAGCTTTGGGGTTACTAATGGCAGGGAAGAGGACATCTGCCGCCTGTTTTCCAACAACACCGTGATCCGTGATCCCGATTCCTGCGGCCAATCGATAACCTGCATCAATTCCGTAAGCCACTACACCGCCTGCTCGGGATCGACGCCCTTCTTCGACAAGGACACCGGCAAATGTGTGAAGGCCCTGACCGATGATTCCAGCTGTGCGGTGTCCTGCGAGGACGCGCCCAGCCAGTTTTTGGCCGATCCCAAGTCCTGTTACGGCTACTACTACTGCTCGGACCAGCAGACGGCCCAATATGGCAAATGTCCCACGGATACCCACTTCAATGCCACCACCCAGACATGCACCCGCCTCTACGAGTCGGCATGCACGGCCAGCAACTTCGAGTACTGTCATATCGTGAAGAACAGCGTCAATTTCGACAATCTGCAGGGATGCAACAAGTACCATGTCTGCGAGAAGGGCGTGCTGAAGGACAAGACCTGCGCCAGCGCCTCATACTACCAGGCCAGCACTGGGACCTGTGTGGCCAAGGCCTTGGTGGACTGCGATGCCCATCCCTTGCCCTCGAATGTCTGCGGCACCGCCAAGAAACCCCTGGAAAATAAATTCGTTGCGGATGGAGCCACCTGCCGCGGTTACTTCTACTGCACCAAACAGGCGGATGGCACTCCGGATGCGAATCCCTCTTGGAATCAGTGCCCCCAGGACTACTTCTTTGATGCCACCAGCCAGACCTGCAAGGATCCCACCTCGGTTGCCTGCAAGTGGGATCGATGTGATGGTCGCACGGCTACCTTTGTGGCCAGTGCCACCACCGGTTGCCGCAACTATCTGATATGCTCGGACGGCATCACCCAGGCGGAGAAGTCCTGCGGCAACTACTTCTTCGATGAGCGCCAAGGCGCCTGCGTTCCGGATATTCTAAGTTACACTGCGTGTAAATGAAAATAAATAATATTCTCTGCTTTTAAATATGGTTTGGATTATTAAAGGGATCTTTATAAATAACCTGGTTTATAGAATGTAATTTTGTTTGTTAACCTTTTAGGAAACTAAAGAAATTTGGTAGTGATTATATTATATATTTCCTGAAGAATATATTATCGGATACGTGAAAGCTACAATATAAGCAAAAAAACTTCTTTATAACCGAAATTAGTACCTTTATCTCCTATAGTTTTTAATTTCTGGGACATGACTATATCTACTCCACTGATGATGCTGAACAAGAGTATTTAAAACCTTTAAAATGTGAAACATATCCTACAGTCTGTTACCAAGTATAAAAATATGTAGATTTAAGTTTTATATATCAAATGACTTTTTTTAGAGCAATAATTATTATTTATATAATATAATTATAAATAATGTAAATAAATGAACAAGAAATCATGGAAACTTTACGTGCAGGTGGTGGAAGCCGTATAGACCATAAATGATAATCGTCTTTCTTTTGTATTTAAAGCTCTGATTTTTCCCAAAAACAATTTGAAATCAACTAACTTGCTTTATCATTTTGTCATATTTACGACGCCCATTCAAACACAATAACTTGTGACTGCTGCGATTACGCGATTAATATATTTATAGCTCAATTAATTAGCGCCCAATAAATGGCTATTTTCTGCTTAAGATAAGAGCCAACAACTCATTAACCAGTTTCATTTCATTTCCATTCCAATTAGTGTTCTTAAGGTGTCCAAACTCACAATCTATTGGGACACCACCACGCCCAGACAGACTCTTCTTCGCCGATGATTTGCATCGCAAATTACTGGGCACTTGAAGGGGTTTACGTACTTTTTTGGCACAACATCGATAAGATTTGCAGCTGCTTATCAGCCGAGGTATTCCAGTCGGTGGCAGCAGCCATGTTTGCTGCTGGTTAATATAAACTTTTTCCATTCACGAAACTCCATTTAGTCGGGAGCAATTAGTGCCCGAGGCCACATCAGACAACGCGATCTCTTCCCCTGAAAATTAAACCAAATTCCCCAACAATCAGCCATGCCGAGTAAGTATTATCAACGATCCCCAAGTACACTGTCCAAATTTATTACCAGCGATCTGGAAAGCAATTTAAATAAAGAGAACTACATATTCAGGCAGCTTTGAGTTTTGAAACAAATCCATAAAAAACGTATGCATATTTTTTTGGATCGAGCTTTAAACTCATAGCTAGGAAAAACAGGAAGTCCTTGATTATTATTCATTAAGCTCGTAAGTCATTTGCTTTAATTTATGAGATGATAAGCTTAAAGGCAATTAACTATAATCAATCGATAGTCAAATCAATAAATAAATAGAAACAATTAAATTAAAGATTAAACAAAAAACCTTTAAATATATAACGATTTATATTTATTCAGAAATGACAATATTAAATCCTTTTTCACAGAATCAACTCTTTTTTGGGCGCTTCTCGGATGCATTCTCCTGACGACTTGGCAGACATCGTCGGCAGCCAGCACCTCTGAATACGTGGAGCTCTGCCGGCTGTTCAAGAACGGCACCCAGATTCGCAAGCCCGGAACCTGCGACCAGTACATCAAGTGCCTCAACGGCGAAGGCACCATCCTGACCTGTACCTCCGGCCAGTCCTTCAGTCCCAGCAAGAACCAGTGCGTGGACACTCTGGCCAACAGCAACAAGTACTGCGGCAACCGGTGCGAGGGCAAGGACGGCGAATGGGTGTCCGATCCTACCGAGTGCCACAAGTACTTCTACTGCTTGAACGGTGTGCCGCTCCCGGGAATGTGTCCGGATAGCCAGCACTTCGATGAGAGCAAGCAGGCGTGCCAGCACGGCGTGGACTCGACCTGCGTCGATGTAAACAACATATGTGAGCTGGTACCGAGCAAGACCAAGTTCCGGAAGGAGGATGACTGCGCCCAGTACTACGAGTGCAACAGCTCTGAGAGCCACACCGTGAGTACGTGCATCACCTCCAAGAAGCGACAGTACTTTGATGTGGAGAGCGGAAGTTGTGTGGCGCCGAACACGATAGAGTGCTCGGCCCACTCCAAGACCAACATCTGTTCCAAATCGACAAAGGCGGCGTATGTGTCAGACATGGCAACCTGTCGCGGCTACTTCTATTGCCAGGGCCTGTCCCCGGTGATAGATCTGGACCCAATGTGGATGCAGTGCCGCGAGGGATACTTTTTCGATGCGGATCTGCAGGTCTGTGCCCCGGCCTCTCAGGTGGTGTGCGAGTTCAACAGGTGCGAGGGACGGGGAACAATGCTGGTGGCCAGCAGCAGCAACAACTGTCACAACTTCATCCGCTGCGTCGACGGCAAGACGATTGAGGAGGAGACCTGTCACTTTGACCATTTCTTCGACGAGACCATCGAGGCCTGCACCTCCACGATCATCTACGATAAGTGCTGCGATGACCGCGACTAGGTCTTGTGATTTTATTGGTGTTTCCAATTATATACTCTATATTATATTCTATGAATGGCAATAATTAGACCAATGTTTACCTCTTATGGGGGGATTTATTAACGTTATTGAAAATTGAATAACTTCTGGCGCAGCAGAGCTGTAATATGTTTAGGCATCTTGTTTTTTGTTGGAATATAATATATATATGAAAGGTATTCTTCAGAAAAGTGAATGTATTAATGTATGTATTTGTATATATATATAAATATACCTTATATCTACATATATTCCAGTCAAAGTCTTGAAACTATAAACACAAAGCTTCACCCTTTTAAAAGTCACAGTATCTTTCAGATATAATGTAAAAACATTAAGAAATCTCAATGTTCAAAGTCCCGCCAGACTAAATTATAGAATCCGTAACTAGCTTCGTTATCTTATTTTTTCATTAAAACCGACATCTTGGCACAAGCTGGGAAATTAAAAACTTCACTTTAAAAATAGATTTTGGGTTTTCACTAATCTAAAATGAAGTTAACATAAACCAACAAGTACGAAGAGGTCTCTAAATTTAGAAATCAGGCAATTAACCAATATCTGTATATGAATGACGTTACACTTTGAAAATATTTTTGCTTTTACCGTATAATAATTAATCAACTTTATTAAGATTTAAAAATTGTAAGTATTTTACAAAAAATGTAATTTAAAATTCATTCAATACAATATAAGGGCGAAAAGCTTTCCCATTGAACTGAATATTATTTTCCTTCGTTAATGTTAATTGATAACCCGAATTAGCTTCCGTGTTCAAATTTTCAGGGCTGAAACTCATCCATAAGATCAGTTTGTTCTGTATTCAGTTAAAAATTCAAATGAACGTATAACGTCAAGCCGTTACGTCATTTCAGTTTGTAAACAAATAAATAAATAGCTAGTTTGAGGATCGATATCGATAACTCTCCTGTTTGCCCGATGTTGTGGACCGGCCACACTGAGCCCTCCATTTTTTAAATTAGCGTCATTTAATTTTCATTTCGTGGTTCTCTGTTTTTTTGTTGCTTGTCAATTTAAAGGTGAGTTCCCTTTCCATGCACTCATTCCCTTTGATCCATGTCCGTTCTATTTAGATGTCCAGCGGGAACGAGGATCCCACCTCGGTGGCTGTGGCGCTGCGCGTGCGTCCGCTGGTGCAGTCCGAGGTGGATCGCGGCTGCCTGATCGCCGTGGAGCGTACCTCGCCTGGAGCACAGCAAGTTATAGTTAACCGGAGTGAGATGTTTACATTCAACCATGTCTTCGACGTGAACGCCACACAAAAAGAGATCTACGAGAGCTGCGTGCTGGCCAAGCAGAGGAAATTGCTGCAGGGCTACAACGTTACGATCCTCGCCTACGGCCAGACAGGTTCTGGCAAGACCTTCACCATGGGGACTAGCTACAACGGGGTGATGGACGAGAACGCGGGCGTAATTCCGCGCGCTGTTGACGACATCTTCCGAGAGATAGCCGAGCTACAAGAGGAGTACAGTTTCAGCGTCACCTGCTCCTTCGTTGAATTATACCAGGAGCAGTTCTTTGATCTCTTCTCCCCGGCCAAGATCACGGTTGACATCAAGGAGGTCAACAAGCGGGTGGTGATGCCCGGCCTGACCGAGCTGGCAGTGAAGTCCGCCAAGGAGGTGACGGATTATCTGATTCGCGGCTCTTCCGGCCGAGCAGTGGCTACTACGGCCATGAACGAAACCTCTTCACGTTCGCATGCCATATTCACGCTCACCCTAGTGGCCACCAAAAAAGACAGCACGTATGTCAGCGTTCTCTATTATGCTCGATCAGAATACTAATGCTTTTGTCCTCGCCAGGCAATCGGTGACCACTTCCAAGTTCAATCTTGTAGATCTTGCAGGCTCGGAGCGCTGCTCGAAGACTCTGGCTAGCGGGGATCGGTTCAAGGAGGGCGTAAATATAAATAAGGGCCTACTGGCACTTGGAAATGTGATAAATGCCTTGGGATGTGAGTAAACTGTTGTTATTTTGGCCTCTAGACCTTTTCTAAATCCGTACTACTGGCCGTATTTCAGGTGCCAATGCTCCTGGCTACATACCCTACCGGCAGTCGAAACTGACGCGACTGCTCCAAGACTCGCTCGGCGGCAACTCCATTACCTTGATGATTGCCTGTGTCAGTCCGGCGGACTACAATGCGGCCGAGACAGTGAGCACGTTGCGCTACGCTGATCGTGCGCTGCAAATAAAGAATAAGCCGGTGGTTAATCAGGATCCACACGCAGCCGAGGTCAATATGCTGAAGGATGTTATTCAGAAACTGCGCCTGCAACTTTTGGGCGGCGGCAAGATGACCTCCTCCATCACGAGCGCGGTGGGAGCCGCAGGCCTGGATCCCGTTCCCGTTAGCGAATCGTTGGATAGATCGGAGAATCAACGACTGCAAGAGCAGGTGCGCACCCTACAGGAGCGCAATAGAAAACTGCAGCAGGAGCTCCATCAGTCTCTGGCCGATCTAACAGAGAAGGAGATGCGCGCCCACATTGCCGAACAGGCACACGATGCACTCCGCTCCCACGTTCTCCAGCTAAAGGACAAGTTAGAGCAACAGCAACAAGAGGCGGGCTCCGGTGATGGCAACGAACGGCTGCGAGAAATAAGCCAGTTGGTGGAAATAGTGGAGGATCAGCTGCAGCGCACGCAGGACGAGCTGGACTCGCATGAGCAGGAGACACGCCACCAGCTCAGCAATGGGCACGATACCGGCTTGAGTGACAACGGCGGCGAAGATGTGCACGAGATGCTGCAATTACAGTCCGAGGAGTACACCGACAAACAGTTGAACTTCGCTAGCGAGCTGAGGAGCATTAACCGTCAGCTGAATCTCAAGAATGAGCTGCATGTACGAATAATGCGCAACTTCAGCAAGCTGGATACGTCGGATGAGGATTTGAAGCTGCGTGAGTGCAACCAGAAGATCAACGACCTGGAGGAGGAGCGCCGTGGCCTCTTGGACCAGCTTCGTAACATCAAAAGCAAAGATTCCTCCGCTAAAATTGCCGAGGAGCGGCGCAAGCGACTGCAGGCGCTCGAGCATGAGATCTGTGATCTGCGCCGCAAGGTCGTCACTCAGGCCAACATGCTAAAGATGCGCGAAAAGGAGCGCGAGAAAATCAAAAATCTTAGCGACGAAATTAAGAACATGAAGGAGTCAAAGGTCAAACTAATTCGAGCCATGCGCGGCGAGTCAGAGAAGTTCCGCCAGCTGAGGATGGTACACCAAAAGGAGGTTACACAGCTGAGGAGCAAGGACCGCAAGATGCAGTCGGAGTTGGTGCGCCAACAGACGCTGCATGCCAAGCAGCGGCAGGTGCTTAAGCGTAAGTGCGAGGAGGCGATGGCCGCCAACAAGCGCCTCAAGGACGCCCTGGATCGCCAAGCTTCGGCTCAGGCTCAGCGCCAGAAGTTATCCAAGGACCACGGAGCAGCCAGCGCGAAGGCCGATTCCTGGGTTGATCGCGAGCTAGAGATCATACTGTCCCTGGTGGATGCCGAGCACAGTCTGGAACAGCTGATGGAGGACCGTGCCGAAGTAAACCGGCACTATCATTTGATGGAGAAGCAGACGAGCACGAATCCCGCGGACTGCCAGGTGCAGGGCAAGCTGCTGGCCAGCCTGGAAGAGGAGCTCGAGATGCGCAATGCCCAGATCTCGGACCTGCAGCAGAAGGTATGCCATGGTGACCTGGACAGTCGCATTCGCGCCTTGTCGGAGGGTGTCAACAGCATCGCAGAGTCGCGGTCTGTGAGCAAGCAGCTACTCAAGACCCTGGTGCAACAGCGAAGGCACCAGGCGCTCAGCTCGAACGAGCAGCGTACGACACTGGACGACGTCCGGGCCCAACTCTTGGAGGCCCAGCAGCAGCACGAGGCCCTGACCAACCGTCTGAAGATGGCCGAAGCCCAACACGAGGAACAAATGCTCAACCAGCAGCGTTCCTACGAAGAGAAAGTGGCCGTTCTCTTGAGGACGCCGAAACTGGAGGTTCTGGCGGTGAATACGTCCAAATCTAAGGTGAAACCCAAGAACGAAATCATTGATCTCGAGGCCTCCATCTACATGAGCGATTTGAACGAAAGCCAGGAATTGGTCGATAGCAACGATCCCGACTGGGTGCCAAAAACTAAAAAAAAAAACAAATCTGTAAGTTTTGTATCAGTTTTAGCTATCCCACTTGTAGAATCATTAGTGATTTTTTTACAGCTGCATCCATCCTCCATCACGGAACCGGCGGCAGGAGTGGAGCATTCACCAAACCGCACTGATGTAACCAACGGATCTATCTCCTCATTCAATTTAAATGCGTCCCACGAGGACGGAAAGGCTACCAGGTGCAAATGCCGAACTAAGTGCAATGGAAAGCGCTGTGGCTGCTTTCTTGGCAGCAAGATGTGCTCCGAAAACTGTTACTGTAAGGGTCACTGCATGAATCCGTTCAAAGTAACCCAAGATCCGCCAGAGAAGCACGGTGATACGGATGGGGAGCAGACCCAAAAGGAGAATTCCGACACCTTCATCTCGCCAGAGCAGCCGCTGGCCAAGGTAGTTGCCTCGCCGAAACGATCCTACGATCAAAAAGACTCCAGCACACCGTTGACCGATGTGAACAATGGAGAGAAGGACGGCCTTAGCGACCCAAAGTTGGCCAGGTGAGCTCGAATACGAAATATAATCTTCCTGTTTCATTTTTTAAAAATAATTTGTATTTTTCAGGATGATTGACAGTTCCTTTGCCACACCCAAGCGGAAATTCTTCTGAATTCTTACTAGTTCCTAACCATATTAGTTGTCTGTTAACGATCGAATATAGGGCTACCCAAGTTATATATTCATGAAGCGTTACAAAAAGTTAGATAACTGGAAATAATTAACAACGTTAAAAGGATTCCCATTAATACCGAACTGCGCACTATTCTGAAGTAATCTGGAAGCATTTTTACACTTATTTGTTATATATAGTCGTCACCGTTTACGTTTCGTATATTTATAAACCATTTTATTTAATAAGATTATAACATTTAATAATAAGAAATTTATATATATATTTTTTATTGCAGACGATAAACTGTACCCACAATAGCAAAAAAAAACATTAAATTAGAGATTAAACAATTAGCTGAAAAAGTTTATGTATTACTTGGGAAAAAAGTTAAATCCTTTATTCCTGTAGATAGGCTTTATGGGGTAGGAAATGACTTCTTTAATGGTAAAACATGGTTTGAAAGGGTCGTTTACATCTTTTTTTATGCAAATTTGAATTCATATGAACCGCCAAATGAAACTAACGTCGATTTGAATTCAAATTCTTCCCCTCTCTTTCCCCTCGCCCACATGATGTAGTTCAAGCTGCGGCCGCTTGGTGGCGTTTTTGTTCTCATTAAAACTTTTGCCGTGACCAAATAATTAGTTCAATTGCCATCTAAAAGGACATATGAACTTCGGCGAACCGATATCGCTTTAACTTTGCCTAAAAGGCTTCAACTTCAATTCGGAAAGATTATTTCTGTTAGTTTTTATAAGATTATTAAATATATGATGCTGATTAAGAATATATATAATTTATAGGGTCGGAAACGACTCCTTTACTATGTTTCATGCTTCGGACTTTTTTATAATCTATATTTATTTATAAAAAATGATGGTAATTGGTAAAATTTATAAAAATAGTAAAACAGGAGGTTGTAGTGCTAGCTAAAAGGAATCTAGAATCAATGTACTTTCCCAAACATATATTCCTTTTCATTTTTAATTATATTATATTAAAATAATACAACATAATGAATAAAATGTACAAGATAACAAAGGTATCGATTTAAAAAAATTGGGAAAAATGCTAGCGAAGTTAGCTTCCTTTCATGTTTCTTAATTGAATTAGTTTTTTTTATTTAGTCCAACTGTTAGTTATTGGTTCTGCAGTCAAGTTCGTTGGCTAACTCTTATTTTTTATTTGTTGTGAACCATTTATTAAGAAGTTATGTGTTAAAATGGACTAAAATAAATTTCAAGAAATGAATTGGTTATTATTAATTCGTTAATTTATTATTTTTAAGATTAATAAAAATTACTTTATAAATAAGGACAATTCTGTAATAAGGACAATCTGTATAGTTTTTTATTTAGTTTAAGATCTTCTTAATTGTGAATTATTTATGACATAAATAAAAATTAATTTATATATAAAAATAACTTTAATTTTTATTTATAAAAAAATAATAAAAATAAAAAAAAAGAATGGAAATCTAAAATCTAACCGGAATTCGAGCCCCAGCACTTTAGGGATTTTAGTAAGCGACGGTCACACCGGACAAACCATATAAACAATTTTACTATTTTGCAATCGAAAATGCCGAAAATTCGGATATTGGCGTAAACATATTAAATTAAAACCACATCTAGTGGAAACAGCCTATGCGACAACCAAGACCAGATAATTGTTGATTTTGAAATAGGCACAGTTCTGATCGGAATCAAATTTTTTTGGCTACAACGTGCGACAACATAAACCGCTCAGATTAGAGAAAAAAGAGAATAATATGCAATGAATTTGACTATGAAACAGTTTTGTGTTTGTGCTGAGAATCCGTGTTTGAGTTGAGATTGTGAGATTGCCGAGTTTCTGCCTAAGTTTTCGGTTATGATTTTTTAGGACGCTCATTCATTTTGGTTTCCCGGCGACAGTTGCCTTTTGCCGGCAATGAAGCCCACCCAAGGTGGAGGCAGTGCTGGCTCCAAAATGTCCGAGCCTATTGAGTATGTCACGCTGATTAGCGACGATTCCGACGGCGAACCTTCGCCCAAGCGGAACGCAACTGCTCCTGCTGCTGCTCCGTCGGCCCCATCCCAAAAACAGAAGCTGCCGGACGACGACTCCAACGACGCACCAGCCACCAGCTCAGCTGCGGACGAGCGGCGCACCAGCAGACGCAACAGGCCCAAGGTAGACTACAGCAACAGGCCTAGTGGCAGTGGAGAGGCCGCCGCCGTCGGCGAGAAGACCACCTCGGGATCTTCTTCGTCGTCCAACAACAACCAGCAGGGCGATCGTAGTCGGAGTCAAGCTCAAGCGCAAGGCCGAAGATCGGAGGCGAACGCAACATCTGTCTCGGGACAAGCCACTGGAAATCCACGACCGGCACAGAACGGAGATGCGCGGGAACGGGACATGGGCACACCCACCGTTCTTTCCGGCCAGGAGGGCGCCGTTTTCCAGTCTCGTCTGCCGTTCAGCAAGATGACGCCCAACGAGGAGGCCTGCTTTCCTGACATCAGTCGTTCGGGCATCCTTGGCCACCGAGTGTTCCTCAACATACGCAACAGTCTCCTGCACATGTGGGTGGACAACCCCAAGGTGCAGCTCAGCTTCGAGACTGCACTGAAATCGCTGCCGCCTCCCTTTGACAGCGAACCCGGCCTGGTGAGGCGCGTTCACTCGTTCCTGGAGCGCCACGGCTTCATCAACTTTGGAATCTTCAAGAGGCAGCGTCCGATTCCCACCAAAAAGCTGGGAAAAGTGATCGTAATTGGTGCAGGAATTTCCGGCTTGGCCGTGGCCCAGCAGCTGCAGCAGTTCGGCATGGATGTGATCGTTCTGGAGGCGCGGGATCGAGTCGGCGGCCGCATTGCCACCTTCCGCAAGAACAGCTACATCGCCGATCTGGGGGCCATGGTGGTAACCGGCGTCTATGGAAACCCGATGACCATACTGAGCAAGCAGATCGGCATGGACTTGGTGCCCATACAGCAGACATGCCCGCTTTATGGTCCCGATGGCAAGCCGGTGCCCAAGGAGAAGGACGATGTCATCGAGCTGGAATTCAACCGACTCCTGGAATCAGCTAGCTACCTCTCACACCGCCTGGACTTCAACTATGCCGGCAACTGTCCGGTGTCGCTGGGCGATGCCCTCGAGTGGATTATCAGCATGCAGGAGATGCAGGTAATGCACAAGCGGGCGCTGCACATGCAGGAGATTATAGCGGCCCAAACGAAGATCATTGAGCATCGGCAGCGCATCAAATCCGTCAAGCAGACCATCGACACACTCCGAAGCGAGCATGCCGCGCTAGTAAAGCAGCGAACGCCCAAGGGTGTGGAGAGTGATCTGGTCTACGCGCGCCAGGAATTCAGCATACGCAACACGCAGTACAAGCTGGACGAAGCCGTTAAACTGTTTGGCCAGCTTCGCGACGAGGACAAGCAGATGGAGACGAAGCTCCACGAGATAGAGCAGAACAGACCAAGGTAAGCCAGGATTTTTTCATATGCATTAATTTCTCAAAAATAACGAAATCATTGGCTTAAGATTCGATGCAAAAATGTACTAAAAAAACGTATTTTCAGCGATGTGTACCTCTCCTCTCGCGACCGACTCATCTTGGACTGGCACTTTGCAAACCTGGAGTTCGCCAATGCCACTCGACTTAACAACTTGTCGCTAAAGCATTGGGACCAGGACGACGACTTCGAGTTCATCGGCCATCACACCACCGTTCGCAATGGGTATTCCTGTGTGCCAGTGGCTCTTACCGAAAACTTGGATATTCGCGTCAATAGCGCCGTCAAGGAGATCAAGTACGGCACCCATGGCGTAGAAGTGGTGGCCGAGAACCTGAAGACCTCCAACTCACTGATGACATACAAGGCCGATCTGGCGGTGTGCACCCTTACGCTGGGCGTTCTCAAAGTGGCCGTGGCCCATGAGGAGTCGCAGCAGAGTAATACGGTCAAGTTTGATCCTCCGTTGCCGGACTGGAAGCAGCAGGCCATACGCAGGCTAGGATTCGGAAACCTTAACAAGGTGGTGCTTTGCTTTGATCGCATCTTTTGGGATCCCAATGCCAATCTCTTTGGCCATGTGGGCAGTACCACCTCCAGTCGGGGTAAGTTCACGGTGATTTCTCTTTAAAGTTACAATTTGGCTTTTCATTCGTGCAATACATATATATATAGTAAAAGCAATAGTCAAATAAGATACATACGGTCTTTATAATTTTCTGTATAATAACTATTTTCTTAGGAGAAATGTTCCTCTTCTGGAGCATTAGCTCATCGCCCGTGCTGTTAGCTTTGGTCGCTGGCATGGCCGCCAACCTTGTGGAGAGCGTAACGGATGACATAATCATTGGACGATGCATGTCGGTGCTTAAGAACATCTTCGGGAATACCTCTGTGCCACAGCCGAAGGAAACGGTGGTCACACGCTGGCGAAGCGATCCCTGGGCCCGTGGCTCCTATAGCTACGTCTCCGTTGGATCCTCTGGCAGCGATTATGACCTTCTGGCGGCACCAGTCATTCCGCCATCCAGCAAGGAGGCAGAAGGTCTTCCGCGCCTTTTTTTCGCTGGAGAGCATACGATTCGGAATTACCCCGCCACCGTGCACGGAGCCTACTTAAGCGGGCTACGTGAAGCTGGACGCATTGCCGACTATTATTTGGGTTATCCAGAGGGCACGCCGCCGGATATTGGCTATTCGGTGGCCGAGGCAGCCAACCTGGTGAACGTCGGATAACGTTGTTAAGCTGCGCGACCTCTCGCCAAATCTCTCCGACTCGCCGTCGTCGAAGAAGTCAGAGGAGAACTCAAACTCAAACACTGCCGACTCCGCGGAGCTACAGTAAATGATGTATTTAGTTAATTATGTGTAGGTCCCCTTACACTGGCCGTCGTCGCTGTATTTAAGCCTAGGTCTCGATTGTATATACCTAAGACTATTCCACCGTATATTTAAGCTTTTATTCAAACAAATATTTTATTAAATTTAAATTACAAATTGTACAAATTAAGAGAGAAGAAATAAGCAATAACATCGAACATAGCATAAAGACAGCTTTCCAAAGTTTTTTTTTAAAGCCTTAATGGTCCCTTAGATCCCTCGATTTATACAACAGAGTTTAAGCGACTATTTGTGGTTTCTTAATTATTTCGTTAATTTTTAGTTTAGTTTTTCAATGAACTTGGCTGAGTGAAAAATCATCATACCCCACGAGCAGACGGTATCGAAAAGCGAAACTATATTTTGTTTTGGGTCGGTCGGGCAGTTGGGCAACCGCCGAGCGCCGCTTCTTTCGAAATGGGGTCGGTTCAACGACCTCGCTTTCAATGCTGTCACTTTAGACACTTTTTTTTTGGCTAGATTCAGGCAGTTGTTATTAAAGTACATGTAAGATAATGTTTTACTATAAATAAAAAAACGATCAGGACTAGGATTTAGCTTCGTCAAAATCTATACTTCGATGGGGAACTTAGGAATACGAAAACAAAGAATACACCTCGATTTTTAGATTTTTTTGCCAATAATGATTTTAAGAATGGTTTATAGGGTCAAGCTCCGACAAAGTCAGGTAGTTTAAGTCACTTAAAGAAGCAATTTTGACATATTTTATGGTGCCAATCTTTTAGATATTTCAAGAAACTATTTTATTTAGTTTATTTTCAAATCCAGCCAAAATTTCGGTCAGCACTGACTCACTCTCAATGGCAATGAAAGCTAAACCTTAACCGACGAAAGCTTGTCGCGCCTCCACTCAATGGCCTTGGGAGAAAAGCTCGCGTCTAGGAGGGAATTGCACTCGACTGAGTCGATCGGTTCTCATCATTAGAACAGGTTAGATCGGGGTTGGGGTTGGGGTTGGGGTAGTTGTTGGCGAGCTTTTGTTCGCCATGCATTCACAACGTTGGTCAAGTTCAATGGCCGATATGTTAGAGAGCTTCAGAAATTGGTAAGGCAAAAGTTAATCGCATGCTTTTTTAACTACTTGCGTAGGTATGTATGGCATGCACATACGGAAGGTCTATTCGCAGTGGCCTTGAGTTCGGTCAACGACCGAAACTACTCGCATCACGGCAACTGACGTTGGATTTGAAAATAGAACACAATACACAATGGAGGAGGAAGTGCACTATCATTTCTGTGCAAACCCTCTGGATTGAGGGCCTAACTGGTTTTCCACAAAATATCAACTAATCAAATTTACTTATAGTAAATATTGAAAATTTCCTACTGCGCAACTAAAAGTTGTTCCTATTTCTATTTCTATACTTTAAATAATGGTAAGCAAAAGTATTTTAGGTCGAGTTTTTATTTAATTAGAAAATGTTCATAGGTTGATATTCGAATGATATGAGCAAAACTGTTTGAACTCTTTGGGGAAACCCCGAACTGAAATAGTTCTTCCCCTAAGTGGTGTCAGCTTCTTAATGTCATTCCTTTCTTCTCGTAAAATTAAACTTACTTACCTATTGGTTAATTTACCCTATTTACTGTCGATATTCTTTAACTTTATTGTGTTTACGGAAATTTGTGCCGATTTATTGCAGATCAACTGATAAAGCACAGTTAAATAATAATTTAAAAAGTATAAATAGATTTTCAGCGCATTCAGAGAGCACTTAAGATTTTAATACTTAAGTATAATTTAAATTTAATTGAAAATCTTTTGCATTTGTTAATATAAAGGATTATGATCCTTTAGAAAAATAATCTTAATAAAAAAAAAAAAATAAATAAACCGCCATAAAAAATTCTGCTTTTATTGGTAACAATAAATATGTACATAAATATATTATGTTAAATTGAATAACTTTTATTACAGAGCTACGAAGATGCAGGGCAACTATCTGCAAGCTTTTCCAGCTAAAAACTATAAAAACGGGGAACACTAGCTGCAGCGCTTCAGTCGGATTAGATTCATTGGCGATACAATACATCACAACCAGTCCGAGCAATGAGCAATGAGAGCGAGCTTTCGAGCGCTGTGACGAGCGCCCTATTGGAACTCTACCAGCGCCACAATGAGCCCATGGAATCGCAGCCGATGGCGGGAGTGGGGGAGAATGCCTACGGACAGGTCCTTCGCGTTAGCTGGCCCACCGTTTCCGAGGCGGCCAGCCTCGTGGTCAAGATGGCGCCCAAGAACGAGGCACGGAGGTCCCACATGCACGTTGTGGACTACTATGCGCGTGAGGTCTTCATGTACGAGGAGGTATTTCCCATCTTCAGGAACCTATCAGCATTCACTGTGACGCCGGCATTAAAGGCTAATGGCATGGTGGCTCCCAACGAGTTCCTTATCTTTGAGGATCTATTTGAGAGTGGCTTCCGGCCGAACTCCCGCAGCTCCATGCCCACCTATGACATTGTGATTTGCTCTCTGACGGCTCTAGCGGAGCTGCACGCCTGCTCGTTCATCCTACAGAAAAGGGATCCAGCAAAGTTTCGAGAGCTGGTAGCATCCGTGAAAAAGGATAACCTCTTTACTCCCAATATTGAGGAGGTTACCATTGAGTTTGGCAAAGCGCAGCTGAGGAGGGCTCGCAATCTTTTGAACGACACTGATGGAGACCATGCCGAAGTGGCAGCCATGCGAGAGGTCCTGGAGCGTTGTGAGAAGTATTTAAAGTCCTTGGCACTCTACTGCGTGGATGGGAAGTCACAAGCACCTCACGCGGTCATCTGTCATGGTGACTTCTGGAATAATAATATCCTATACAGACATGAGGTGAGCAGTCCTTTAAGATTCTTACAATTCTTATAATTATTCCATATCCAAAAGTATAATTTAACATCAGCTCCCGCAAGACTTAATAAAAATGTATCTGTTTATATTTATTAATACTTTTACTTATTTTTCTCATCCGCAGGCCCTTGGTCGACCTATAGAGGCTAAGCTAATTGACTTCCAGATGTCCCGATATGCACCGCCAGTGCTGGATATAGTCCATTACCTATTTGCCTGTACGGAGAAACAATTGCGGGATGAGCACTTTCCCGCCTTTATGAATGCGTATTACGACACCTTGGACCAAAGATTGTCCTCTTGTGATCTTCGCTTGGAGGAAATATATCCACGCAGCGTCTTCAATCGACAATTACAACTGTTTGGAGTTTACGGCCTAATAATGGGCGGTTTTTCACTTCCCTTTTTCGTTTCCAATGCAAACGAGGTCCTTGATATCGATACAGTTTCCGAAGCCATACTGGATCTTTCGGAATCTTCCGACGAATCAAAGTACAAGGATCTGATTGAGGAATATGACATGCTCAATGAACGCACATTGCCCATTTTTAGGCGCCGAATTCTTGGGATAGTCAAGGATTTAATCAAATATGAGATGACAGAGCCGCTTTTTAAAATGGATTCCTAGCCCTAAAGCTACAGTATTATGCAACCCAAATAAAAAAGAACATTTCCTATACCAGATAATAGTTATAAATCGGTCTGGATTACAGTTTCTGGGGCCAGGCAATAATGTGTTGATTTGATTTTGTTTCATATTTATTCAGGAAACTCTAAGATTCTGAGAAAATCACAACTTAAACTTAATTTAAAAATCCGCATAACAAAGAATATGTCAACTAAAAGCTCTGCACTTGGATTTTTGCGTAACTAAAGTAAACTAAAAATATTTACAGTGCCTTAACTGTTATTTGATGATTACGGTTCCAAAATTGAAACACAATTTGATTGTTTGCGGGGGTGTAGCGAAAAGGGGTGCTGTGGTTAAATGATCTTAACTAAAAAAACCTAGAAAATAATTGTGAAATTTGAACTTTCGCTAAAAGAATGATTCAAGCAGAAATATGATTTCTCCAAAAGTAATGAATATGGTTAGTACTAACTTGATATTATTTAGTACCTTTATAGATTCTAAATATGATATTTAATGCGCGGCTATAGCTAGATATATGTATATAGCTATTTACATGGCATTGCATTATGCAGAGTCCGCACATAGACCGTATATCTTACTCTTAAGGCCTACCATAGTACATAATATGTGTCTTTGCACTAAAAACTAAGCTTTCGCATGTCTGTCATCTGTTTTCATATATAGTAATAAAAATAACAACTCATTGAGTTTATTGCAGCGATACGTGGGGCTTGTCCTAATGTCCAGCACTTGGATATACATTCATTCAAGAGGAGTCTGCTCTGATGAGATATAATGGCTTCTATTGCATGACCTCACGGAAACGCTTCTGGCGCTCCAGACTCTCCACCTCGGCCCAACAGTTGCGCATGTTGCGGAATAACTGGAAATTATAATTCGATTTGTTTGACATTATTTAAAATTCAAATAGAAATTTCTTCAATCTCACCTCATCTATCCAGTTGTGCTCAGCCAGCAGATCGTTCAGTATTTCCGTGGAAGTCTTGCCCGGAAACTGTTGCTGCTGTTCGGTGACCCTTTGGGAGCAGTTGATAAACAAGTTAAACTTCTCGTGCGCAATCTTGTGGAAGAGATCGGCACGTGCGGCACAAATGCGGCATAAAACAATGTCCTGCAAAATATAAAAGAAAAATAAATTATTTATACATCGCACACATTTACATATATTTCAAAATTTAATATTTGTACGTTTAATTTTCAATAAAAAGCGATCTGATTTGAAAATCACATATAACAATACCTTTTCGTAGACTATTCGCGGATCCACTGGTATGGTCTGCATGGTATTGGGATTATATGGCTCTCCGAAAAGCAGAAAACGCACTGCTATTCCAGGCTGATGACATCCAGCACAGTTCTTCTGCGTCAGATTGTTTTGCTCCCACTCGGAGAACACATGGCACTTGGGCCAGGTCTCAATGGAGGAGATGGTGCTCCTTGTCCATGGAGTTATGGCCAAAAGCTTACGCTTACAATTCTCCATTATGGTGTCAACCACGCGTACGCTTCCCAAAAAGTAGTCGTCTAAGAAAAGGAGTAATAAGTATATTAATTAAATTATTAAAGAATTATAACCAGAGCCTTACCCTTCTCCCGCGTTATTTCCGAAAAGAAGCTTGGATCGAGCGCCTGAGATATCATGGTTTGAATGTAGATCTCAAAGTTGTCGCGGTAGGAGAGATAGTCCTCCATGATCTTCTCTATGAACTGCTCGGTATCATCGGCGAGCAACTCGGATCGCATGAACTCCACAATGGTCTCGGTGTGAGAATGCAGCTGCATGCGCACCGGTGCCTTGAGGTACAGTTTCTTCGTTTCGAGATTCCATGAGGCGTACTAGTTGGGGATAGTTTTGGTTAACGTAAATTCAAAATTAATTAATTTTTAAAATTTATTCGTTGAACAAACCTTGGACATGTTGCGATAAAAAGTCTTTCCGTTTTGGCGGAAGGGCTCGTACTTCTGCAAAATGCACTTGGAGTCCACCTGCCAAATGGTGGGCCAGTCGTTCACCAAGTCCGATCGCAAGACTATAAAATCGCCCGTCTATATAAAGAAGTTTGTATTTTATTTCTAAGCTTGAATTACTGGATAAATAATCGCTACAAAAGCTATTCTTTTTCAAATATCCATACATATATAGTTATTAAATAAATCCAAATTTATAGCTTACTTTAAAGTTCTCCGTGTTGGCAGCTGTTCCCGAGGAGGCACTGGCATAGCCCACATCCGTCACTCCTGAGAGATTCTGCTGGGGATTGTAGCCGGAGTCGTTGCTGCCACCGGCCAATTGCTGCACCTGTTGCTGCTGGTGTTGCTGGTTTACCTGCATTTGCTGTAATTGTTGCTGCTGCTGATGGTGTTGCTGCTGCTGCTGTTGTTGTTGTTGTGGTTGTGGTTGCTGTTGTTGCTGGTGCTGTAGCTGCTCGTAGGTATTCTTGCGCGGTGTACCCTTTAAGCGGCGAGCAGTCAACTTGCGTTTCCCGTATCCCTTGCCGGCATCATCGCTCTGCATGAGAGGTGGGGAAGTGGTGAGGAAAGGAAGGATGGAAGCGAAGGTGAGGCTCAACACTTACGTCTTCCTCCTGTGGAGTCCACACTGGATCCGTGTCCGAGTCGGTGAACTCATCGGGCTCGCCAACGATGCCAGTTTCACCGGTGACGGAAGTGGAATTCAACAGCATGGCCGCGTGCATGCTGCTCTGGCTCTTGGCCTTCCGCGAGCATTGCTCGCGTCGCGGCGGCACACTCAAAGGGTCTGTGGAGGAGCACAAAAGTGTGGTTAGCAACAACATTGAACAGGACACTGACACACAGACAGGCATGGGTAGTCGGAGCGGGGGGGAGGGGCCAGCCACAACAACAACGACAACGACGACAACCTGCAACACCATTTAATCCCACGAGCACCAACCAGCACCACCAGCACCTCGGATCGGAATGGGTTTCCGTCTTACTCAAGTACAAATAATAAAAATACACGGTTTATTTTGGGTTTTTGAAAATTAATAATATTTGTTCTCTCTTCTCTCTCTTGATTCTTCATCATCTCAAAAATACTTTATACTTTTGTTCATGGGATTCTCCTTTAAGTTTTTAGTTTGTTATTATTATTATTATTATTTGTTTCTGTTTGTCCTTTTAACAATTTAAAAGTTTTCCTTTTTGTTTCTTGTTGTTGTCATTATGGTTGTTTTTTTTTTACATATACACACCGTCCAAGGGTCGCTATAATGTCTCGGTCGCTAGTGTCTGTCCGCTGTCTGTCCGTATGGTGTGGGTGGTGGTGCTGCGTGGGTGGTAAGTGGCTGGTGGTGCCTGCTGCTGCTAGTGCTGCCATGGCCACAGCAGGTTTATAAAGTGATGAGGATTCGGCGCTGGTGCTGGCGTCGGCGTTGTCGCATTAGAATTCGTATTCGCATTCGCGCTGGCTGACGTGTTGTGATGGTGGTTGTTGTTGTTGTTGTAGTTGTTGCATGGCGTGGAAGTAGTAGCGATAGTAGTGGAGTGCTTATTGGAACTATGCTGTTGTTGGTCAAGTAACATACCTTGACCCGCTCCTCCGCCAGCTGCCAGTTGGGCGCAATGCTGCTGCACAAAATGCTGTCCGCTCATCGATTGCTGCTGCTGCGCCTGCTGCTGCTGAGCGTATGGCCGGAAGGAGGTGGGATCCCCAGGCTGTTGGATCACCGACGACGACGACGATGAGGGTGACGACTCCGCTGCCGCGGCAGCAGCCACCATTTGCGCATGCGGCCGCTTCTTGGGAAGTATTTGCGTTTGCGAGAGTATTTTGATGCGATGTCCATCGTGATCGCCCACGAGGCCGGTCAGCCCATCGACCGCAGCCTGGCCAGCTTCCACTGTTGCCTGATTGTTAACCTGCGAGGTGGTGGGCTCATCGTTCCCACTACCGGATCCTTTGCCTTTCCGCTTGTATGGCGCTCGCGGGTAATTAAGCTTTCGGGAAGGTTTCACCACGGGAGGTGGATCGTCATCCCGTTCGCCCTGCAGAAACTTGAGATAGCTGTCCATGAACTGGGTCTTCTTCTCACCAATTTGCGTGCCAACGCTAACCGGCTTGGGCGCAGCGGGACTGTACGCTGAGGACGCTGAGGCGGCGGAGGCACTCACTGGAGCGGCGGAAGCGTGTCCATTATTGGCAGCATGCGAATTGGGCGGACAGCTCGGCGGCTCCGGAGACGGTGTCTTGTTCGGATTGCGTATGCCGAAATTAGTGTTGTTGGTGGAGGAATTTGTGCCGCGACCATTGCTGGACACAGAGTTGGCGTAGCCCTGCTTGGGTGCCGCTGTGGCATCAGCCAAAAAGTCCAGTTCCTCCTCAATGTTCGGCACGATGACTTTATTGCTAGCCGCAGCTGCTGCCGCTGCCGCTGCAGCTGCCGTCGCCTCCTCCTCCTGGAGCTGGGCAGCCTCAGTCTTCTCCTGCCGCTGCTGCTGTGCCTGTTGTTGTTGCTGCTGCGTATATGCCTGCTGATGTTGCTGCTGTTGCGTGTAGGCTGCCTGCTGTTGCTGCTGTTGTTGTTGTTGCTGCTGCAGCGTCTGCTGTTGTTGTTGCTGCTGCTGCTGCATGCAGGCCGTGTACTGGGAGGCAATGGGCTGGGGAAAGGCTGGGTAATATTGCGCCAACTGGGTCAAGTGAGATTGGGCCTGCGACGATTGCAGGTGTGCCGGCTGCGGCAGATGCTGCTGTTGCTGTTGCTGCTGCGCCGCCGCAGCCGCTGCCGCCGCCTGTTGTTGCTGCTGCTGGTGTTGTTGCTGCTGCTGGCTCTGTTGCGGATATGTTGGTATATTTATGGTGGCCGCCGGTGATACAGACGCAGCATTATTCTCCGTTTTGAGCGGGGTATTCCATTTGTTGTTAAAGTCGTAGTACGTGTTCTGCTGCTGTTGCTGTTGGTTGTGTTGCTGCTGCTGCTGTTGTTGTTGTTGTTGCTGCTGCAGCTGATGGTGCTGCGGCTCCTGTGGACTACGAACGTTTCCATAGTCACTGCTGCTGGGTATAAGCGTTTTCTTCGGCTGGCGCTTGCGCGGCGTCTTCGCTGGCTTTGGCGGCGGTTTCACCTCCTCCTGAAAGGCAAGTAGCGAAAAAAAATGGCGATTAGAATACTCGGCACCACCTCGAAGGATCGTCTTTTGAATATAGCACAGTATAGCTGGGACATTGTGACATTGGGACATTAGGAACGGTTCTGGTATACATATACACACTGGATGCTGCTGCTCCCGGAGCATTTATCTGTGACCGATTCGGTGCTTGTGTGTTTACCCTCTCACTGAACATGGGGATCATACCATTATTACAACATAACGTCACAGTTTCAAAGTGTGGCCAACAGGACTTTAATTAGAGAGTTAATTAGCAGTATTTTAAGCAGTAAGAAGTTTTTGTTTGTTAGATTAAACATAGAATAATTCCAATAAAGCATATATCATACATAACAACTAAGGGCCATAAAGGAAAAGCTTTCACCAAAAATACCAAATAGGGTCATGCATAAACATATTAAAAATATAATAACATAAACTACATAGCTAAGAGTTTTACAAGATTCTAATGTTAAGATTTAAAATCAGTCTAAGTACCGACTGTAATACTTTTCTACTCTTTTGATAATTGAGACGAAATTCCTAATAGATTTTAAATAATATTAAAATGCTGTGCGAATCTGTTACATCTTGTTTAGCCTTTTAATAAAAAGTGTTTATATTTATATTGATATCTTTATATGATACTTTCTACATTAATGTGGACTTCATATTTTTGTAAATGATTAATTAATATCAAAGACCTTGTCTCAATTGGCCGTAAATGTAATTTGTTTAATGATTTCCGATGAAGCTAAAAACGCTCTACATAGATTTGGATCAAGTGATATTAGTTTCTGTAGCTCGGCAGAGGATTAAAGCTTGTTAGGAAATATAGAACAATAAGTTAACCAACGCAAAACATAAAATGGAAAACATAAAACATAAAAATTAAACAAGTAGGAACGGAAATAAAACAAAATGAGATATACAAACCTTTGGCACTACTTGAATCTGTGACGTTAAGTTGCCCGACGCCGCCGGCGACATGATCATGTTGGCCACCACGTGCTGACGCCGCCCCCCGGCTGACTGGGATTGGCTCTGGTCCTGCAGTTGCTGCTGCAGATGCTCCCCTGCATCGACCTGCAGTCCCGCGGGATAGAACGTCTGCTTGATCTCCAGACCGGGCGGCAGGTTGAACACCAGACTCTCGCCGGCGTCAACTGTGGATGCCGCCTCGGTGGCGTAGTCGAGATGGCGCTGCTCCTGTTTCACCACCTGCAACTGCACCACGTTCTTGATGTCTTCCTGACCCGTTCCTCCTCCTCCTCCCTCTTCCAGCTTTGTCCAGCATATATTCTGCTGCTGCTGCTGTTGTTGTTGCAGGGTGCTTTGTATCACAGATGAGTAGGCCACAGTGGTGGGCGTCGTGGTAGCAGCACCAGTGGCAGACGAGCCAGCGCCTGCCTCCGAGCGCCTTTGCACCGGGGACGCCGTCTTATAGACAATCACCTGAGCCTGCGGTGTACTGACCACGTCCACGGCATGTAAATTCGTGATGGGCGATCCGTCAGCGGAGCTCAATGCCGGACTGGCATACTGGGCCGGATAGGATCCGGCCGGAAGTGGCACTGCCAATGGCACTGGACTACCGCCGGCACTCTGATGCTCGATAATTGTCGCATGAAATGGCTGGCCATCCTTGCGTGTCACCTTGAGCTTCCGGCCATCGATCGTGTAATATGTGTCCGTCTCCGACTCGGTTTCCGTGATCTCCTGCTGCAGCTGCTGCTGCTGGAGCTGCTGGTGTTGCTGCTGCTGCTGTTGTTGCAATTGGATCAGGTAAATCGAGTCGTTGTAGGCTTTTAATTGCTTTTCCTGCTTAATCTGCTACACAGCGCCACCATACATGGATTGAATCGGAATCGGAAAGTGTTTGGTTTGGGTTTGGTTCGACAAGAGAGAGGCTAAGACATAGTCCTAAGTTTAAATGGTTTGATTTGGGTTGATTTTTGGGGGAGGTGTTAGTATGCGATAGATGCGATAGAAACTAATGGGTGTATGTGCTTCCCCAGAAGCTGCTGATTCATCGAAGGGAAGAGTCGAACGGAAGACTAGGCTACGGCTACTGCAACTTCTACTCACCACTTTGTCGGCCACCAGATTGAGCTGCTGCTGCTGTGCTTGCTGCTGCTGTTGTTGCGCCTGCTGCTGCTGCTGTTGCGCCTGCTGTTGTTGCTGCTGAGCCTGCTGCTGCTGCATGGCCAGGAAAGTGTTCGATATCATGTTCGGCGTATTCCAGGTCAGCGACGTTGACGTTAATGCCACCGTCGTCGGCGAAGGCGAGGCGCCGCTCGAGGAGGAGTTCTCCCCATAATAATTGGAGGCCACGTTGTTGACCACAGCAGCAGCGGCTGCCGATACCGCCGCCTGATTCTGGAACGAGCTGAGCTGCTTGTCCAGCGAACTGGGCAGCTGCAGCTGGCGGTGCGGCGTACTGACCGCGGATGAGGCGTAATGGGCGGGCTTTGGCTGAACGCTGGCCGCCGCTGCATGATGATAGATCTGCTGGAATACTGGATTATAGCTGCCAATTGGCGACGGAGGCACAAAGCTACCGCCACTGGCGGCCGCCGCATTGAAGCTGGCGATGCTGGCGGCGGTTATGGTGGCCAAATGCGGATGCTGGAAGTCCTCGGCTGTTCCGCCGGAGCTGCCAGCGCTGGCGGGCACGATGCGGTTGTAGGCGTACGACCAGGGGCTAGAGTTGGGATCCATGGCTTATTTTGGATGCTTCTACTGCTGCTGCACTGGCTGCTTAACTGAAAGTGAAATGGAAGAGTATTAGTTGCGTCTTTAGAAGACAGAAAGCAATTAAGTCTTTACGAAATTACTTTAAATCGATTTTCTGAGGTTCTAACGAAACAGTTTATCCTTTTCTTGTAAAAGATAAAAATTTTCCTAAAGTATTTACCATAAATAAACATTTGTGCTTATTTTAACTCATTTAAATTTACTAAATGTTTACTATTGGCAAAAATTTAATTTTTAAATACCGGCAACCAATTTGATATAAAATTTATTGACTTATTTATAACTCTTTATGCATTAAAAACTTTAAATGAATTAAACATATAATAAAATTATTATATTAATATAATTATTATTGGTTTACTGCTAATAAATGTCCTTGCCAGGCTCAATTTTTATTTATTTTAGACCAATTTTTAAGGAAATTCTCTGCCCTTTCTTTCATTTTTTCGCACTCATTGTTCCCCCTACTTTTTTTTGTATCCCTTTTGGCCACGATGCGCTTGGTTCCCCCTTCGAAATTTTTGGCGTCTGTATTTTGTGCCTTGGCGCTCCCGGCTGGAAATTGACCCGCCTTGCACCAGCTCCGGCGTCTGAGGGTTAATTGCGTTGTTGCAATACGGCACCGAGGACTTTATTTTTACGGGGGAAGCACTTTGGCACCAATTTATGCCTGTTTTCGTAATGTTTTTCTGGCTAGGGACATTTTTTCCGTATTTTCCGCCTGTACATATACATATGTATCCATACACACAAACTGTCGTACACACACACAAAGGCACACACTCGCGCGCACACACGGGTGTACATGCGTGCGTGTTGGGAAGATAGTCACTAACTTTTAGTTGTTACAGATTCGGAACTGCTGTCGGGCTGCTTGGGTCCAGCATTCTCTTCACATCGGATTGCACACACGCTCCAATGCACGAGCGGAATTTCAGTTTAATTTCGAGCGCAACGTTTTTTTAGTTTCGGTGCATAACTTTTTGTTGGATGAAACAATCTCCAAAATGGCCGTTCTGCTACCAGTGAAAAATGAACCACTGGCTCAGGTGAATAATGCCAACGGGAACTGGCTCGTTGGTTCGCGCTGCGAGTGTTTATTGTTTGTATTGCCGTCTTTGTGATTTGCCCTCCGTTGGTGTTTAAAAAAGTATAATTGTTTCTGTGTTATTCCTTATCCAGGTGGGTACCTCTGAGGTTTTTTTAACATTAGCCAAAGAATGCTGAGGTTGACAAGAGAATAAATACACATTTCACGTGTTCTGCGCCATTTTCGCAAGTGTTGTACAATACCGTATTCACCGCGACCGTAACGATTTAGGCATTTAATTTCTTTAAATAGTTAATTAAATTGTTTAATTTTGCTTTGTTTACTAAAAACACATTTTATTTGGTATAAACAATTTAATCGCTGCGATCAACGCTCACTAAAATCTTAACCAACTCTGCCCAGTAGAACTAGTTTATTTAAGCAGCCCAGTGGTCAATTTGGTGCAGTTAAAAAGGTGTAAACATGAATGAATTTATTAGAAATTAAGTTATAATATAGTTTACAAATATTCTGATATGTTAGATATTTCTTGAAAACTAGTTATTAATAATTCAAGTTTTTATGTGAAGACCATCTTTAGTTGTAACAAAACAATTCAATTTCTTCAGCGAGATACGATGTTTTTTGCATTTTATCCAGCACTCAAAACCGGATCCAGTTCGATAACCTGCTGTTTTATTGTTGGTTCACGTACTAATGACAGTCATTTTACGTATTCATTGCTAAAGAAAACTGAAAAAAATACATTTTAGCAAGTCTGAGTTTCCGGTTAGTCATCCGCCCAAACCGATCTTCATTTAGAGCTAACCAAATCAAACGAGAGGTGCGTATTGGCCCTGGGCCCTGGAACGGAGAGCAAACAGCTTGCAACTGCTGCCCACTGCCCTGCGTACGTGTAAATTGGAGTGAGACGCCCACTAAATTGCTATCACAACACACTTTACAGAGCACATCGACATGGACTTCGGAGACGATTTCGCTGCCAAGGAGGAGGTGGATCCCGCGGCCGAGTTCCTGGCGCGCGAACAGTCCGCCCTCGGTGATCTCGAGGCAGAGATAACGGGTGGATCCGCATCCGGATCCGCTGCAGCTGCCACCACAGACGACGCTGGCCTCGGTGAGCTGCTGGGTGGTGGCGCTGGCAGCGCTAGCACAGGTGATGTGCTAGGCAACGATCTATTGTCTGCTGGTGGCGCTGGCCTAGAGTCATCCACAGGCAGCTTTGAGGTCATTGGCGGCGAGTCCAATGAACCAGTGGGCATATCGGGACCACCTCCGTCGCGGGAAGAGCCGGAGAAAATACGCAAGTGGCGCGAGGAGCAAAAACAACGACTGGAGGAGAAGGATCTCGAGGAGGAGCGGAAAAAGGAGGAGCTCCGACAACAGTCCAAGAAGGAGCTAGACGATTGGTTGCGCCAGATCGGCGAGTCCATATCAAAGACGAAGCTGTCGTCGCGCAACGCCGAGAAGCAGGCAGCCACGCTGGAGAACGGCAGCATCGAGCCGGGCACCGAATGGGAGCGCATAGCCAAGCTCTGTGACTTCAATCCCAAGGTTAACAAGGCGGGCAAGGATGTCTCCCGAATGCGCTCCATCTACCTGCACCTCAAGCAGAACCCCATACAGGTGCAGAAGAGCACCTAGACGGGCGGAGGGATCGCCTCTAGTTTTAATTACGTACTCGCCTAACCACACATTGAGTTGAATATGAAAATTATTATTGAAAGTATTCGCTGTATATTCCAATTTATGATACATAAAATATTATTATTGCTGCTGAATCCGCTGCGGTCATCGTTTTGTCTAATATAATGCAATAAAGAACGTGCACACAGTTGTCCTGCTTCCTTGACTATCGGAAATACCCTTACCCATCACATAACAAAAACTGGACACTAAAAAGTTAGGAAAAAAGAACAAAATGAAATAAATAAAACTCTGAAAATGTAATGTAAAATGTAGTATAATTGCTTCACGACTGGGCTTCTTTCAAATTGCAGTTTTTGTTGTTTAACTATAGTGAAAACATGTCATTAATATGTTTCTTTTCAATATGTATATATTTCCAAGTATTCAAACGATTTCGTTGACATTTATCCAGCTTCAAAAAACCGGTTTTATTTCATTTTCCATCATTAGCCTTATCGTTAATAAATATACGTACCAACACACTCGAAATTGTTTTTATTATAACTGAATTTATATTCGTACATAGTATATGTGGAATATTATCAATGGAACTTGGGAGGAAAATAATAAAAATAAATTTAACTGAATGAAATATCTTAATAAGTTGTAGCCGAATAAAAATACTTTATTTGTACTTTGTTAAATCCCATTACTGTAGTTCATTCATTTATTTATAAACCTTATCTATAATTATTCCAGTGATTATGTCTGTAGAAGAGCCCAACCTTCAAAATGTCAATGCCCCTGGAACGGAGGCACCTGAGAGCTACAAACGAAATAACTACCTGCATTGGGATGATTACTTCATGGCCACCTCTATACTCTCGGCAAAGCGAAGCAAGGATCCCGTCACTCAAGTTGGGGCCTGCATCGTGGACTCACAGAATCGGATCGTGGCCATTGGCTACAATGGATTTCCCCGTAACTGTAGCGACGATGAGTTCCCATGGTCTAAGGCAAAGAAGAGCCATGATGATTATGATCCGCTGGAGGACAAGACGATGTATGTGGTACATGCGGAGGCCAATGCTATCCTCAACAGCAATGGAGCCAGTTTAACTGGAACCCGTCTGTATACCACACTCTTTCCTTGCAACGAATGCACCAAGCTCATCATACAGGTAATGATCAGATCTCCGTGGTTGTCTTTATCTAATTATATTCATTCCTCCTTCCTTCTTGCAGTCGGGCATCGCACAGATTCTTTATTTATCCGATAAATATGCTGAAAAGCCCAAATATAGGGCTTCCAAGCGAATGCTGGACGCCGTGGGAGTGGCTTACAAGCAACACCAGCCCCAACAGAAGGAGATCATAATTGACTTTGACAACTTCCTGGCGGAAGATCCTAACTCATCACTTGGGCTTAATGATCTCCGACTGTGATGTGTTAAAAGCAATGGAGGATGAAAGTTAGTTAATTAAAATTTTTATTAATTTTGTTAATTAATTTAAATTAATTTAATTATTTGAAAAATGACAATCATAGATAAATTTTTGACAAAAACGGACAATGTATATATAGAAATTTATTCACCAATGCTAATTTTATCTTTTTTAACATGTTATTAATTTAATAATAGAAATAGTTGCCCCTTCGAGTACTTTAAAATATATGCTGCCATTTATGACTTTCTTAAACGATCAATGATTAAATTATAAGAGTAAACAGTAACTTTCGGCTTGAAGTTAGCTTCTCTGCTTGTCTTATATTTTTTGCCTGTTTAAATAATTATTTTTTGTGCACTTATTCATAATCGCAAACGCAAAGAGTGTCAGGTTAGTCTCTAGGGGAATTAATTGCAAACTATAAATGACAATGAGGTCTATATATCCAACTAGTTGCTAGATTGCTAAAGGAAAAGAGATCTAATTTCGTTGTTTCACTTCGCAGAACTTTTAATTAATTATCAGTTTTTATTTCTAAGTTAAGTCCAGAACACTCAAAATTCTTTTATTGCCCTACACATTACATTAATTAAGTTAGCCACTTTTGAACTTTGGTGCGATGTTTGCTAAAAATTTCGCATGCAACCTTTATTATTATTTTTTAAATACTGGACTGAGCAAAATGTTTATGGGATATTTTTAAATGGCATGCCAGCACGAAGGGAGAGGTCCCATCTGAGCATACATTCGTCCATTCAGGTGAATGTGGTGGCGTGCGACCAACCGGCCATTAGCACTGGAATATGCAAAACAGAACGCGGAACCGGATGAGGATGCCAATAAGAACAACGGCGACGAGTCACACGCGACCTTTCGGATATCTACGAGTGCTCTAGTGTTATGTACTTTCTGACTTTCCTATCCTGCAATTGTGTCTGAGGGTAGTATTTGAACATGTCCTGCGGATTCAATATTGGGCAACAATGTAAACAATAGTTATTGTGTGATGCAGTGCCTCCCTGAAATGATTCTTAAAAGTTGAAGATATTTAAATATCTGAAACTAAGTAAAACGAAGAAATATAGAAGCATTTTCAAATGTTAGAAGGATAATGGTTTCGGCCCATTAAAGTTAAACTATAAATCAGTTTTCCCCTTTTAAAGAGTTACTATAGTAACACGGAAGTCTAACGAACAACTAATCTACGGATTCGGGCGACTGACTAACTAATCTGTAACTGAATCGACATGTATCGGAAGCATTTCCCATTTCCACAGTCCGTTCAAGGAGACGTGTCCGTGGGAGATTAGTATCTGAATGAATCTTCTGCTGGCTCGCCTTGTTTGTATTCATGAAATGCAGAGAAGTTTCCCCAGGCTGCACCGGAAACTTGTACCGCACGCACCTTCGCTAACTGAATCTGAAGTGAGGCGGCAACAACATTCCGTAATCACTAATGGCGGGTTGCCTGCCCAGGACCTTAATTGCCATTAAACTTAAAGCTACCGAGAACCCTAAAACCGAAAGAACCTAAACCTAAAACCTAAAACCGGGTCACCGTGAAGGAGCTGGGGACAGCCCTAATTTTCGGTTTCGTGAATTTCAGCTACAAAATCCCCTCGAGGCCGCAGCCCCAAATCACATCGAGTGGCCTAAACTGAAACTGAGGGCTTGGCGGCGTTTGGACTATACGTATACGCCGTATATGGCACCCAGAAAGGCCATGGAACCGACCGAAATAATCAATACACAACAAAGGAACCAAAACAAAGCTGTTGAGTGTAAGTGAGTAGTATTTTCGAATATTTCAAAGTAAAGCCGTGTTCTTTAGTGAATACAAAGTAAACATTTTTATTTTTTATTTATTTTGATATTTCTACTAATTAGTCAACGAGTTTTTTAAACTAAAAATTGTAAAATTTCTAATTCATATATCTTGGGGAGTAGTTACTTTTGATCAAGGACTTAATATATGGCAATTATTGCTTCACAATTTGCTTAGTAATTCTAAGTTTAAGCCAAAAGCATGCAAAAAAGTATACTATGTTTTGACAAATGGCGGAAAGGATAACAGTGTATCTTTAGAAGAACGAATTTTACGAAACTTCTATAGACAAAGTTAGTTGATTTCAAATCTGCTTAAATTAGTTTAACTCTGATATTGTTCATGGCTCACTTTATAGATATGAACAATCTCCAACATTACCAGTTTCCCTTTTATCCCCCCTTCAGCAAATCTTTCGCATTCCGCGTTATGTCGCGTTAAACTTTTAATTTCCAGATGCATATCATAAATTCGAAATGCAAACACGAGCTGGGACGTTATCAAACTTAGCATCTTTTACGATTACCATCGATGCTGGGCCCTGCTCCTTGCGCTCTTTCAGCCGCTGCCGGCCGCAGTGCGTGGGAGGGAGTGAGAGTGCGCGAGACGTGCGCAGCCTCCGCTGCGAAGTGAATGGTAAATGGCAATGGAATGGGGCAATCAGCTGATGCGTCCATCGCTCTTTGTTTTGCTTTTCCCAGCATTTGGCGACACATGCCAAGAGTCAGAGAGAGAGGCTAGCTGCGACGCTGGCTGAGGCAGAGACAGGGGCAGCAGCAGCAGCAGCAGCAGCAGCAGCAGCAGCGACCAAAAAGGATTTCCGAGCTTGTGGCCTGCCTCAGTTTGTAACGGTATTCCATGCGCTGCGGACGCCAGTCCAACGGAACGCGACCTTTCGTACACCAGTACGTATACGTAATGCCATCCGCTCAGCGCGCTATTTCGGAATCATAGCAGCATATGCCACGGTGTGTGTGTTGTTTTTGTTGTTCTTATTGTTATATTTGTCACCACGAGCATTTCCTCTGTGTTTGGCTTCATTTAATGCCTTTTGCCGCCTTTGCCGCATATATATTCGTATATGATTCTCGTCTCCTACGCCGCCGCCGCCGCCGTTTATCTCTGCCTCTGCCGTTGAAATTTTTGTGTTTGTTTACGCTCACGCTTCCACGTTATGGCCACTTGGAATAATCATGAAGGCGCGGGGCGGCACACAAGAGAGATATCCTTAATGCCAACAGAACTTTCCAACCGAATCGCTTTTTTTATATGCCAGCCAATTTAGTGTGTCGTTTGGTAAATTACTTACAAATTCCAGTCATTAAATGGGATCAGAAAACAGAACTAAAGTCGACCGACGTAATGTCGGCCGGGTGGCACTCGAAAATACATATGAACATCCCATTACCATACATCCATTCTGCATTCCCCGGCGTTCCATACATATAAATAGTCCATCTATCACAGAGGTACACAGAGCGAACAGCAGAGAGTCACCAGTATTTTCCATTTAAAAAATCCAGTCTAAGTGTAACTTGTTTTAAAAAATATGATAATTAAATCATTCGAGAATTTATAATTAACCTTTTGAAGACAAAAAACAATTACAGAAGTGCCACAAATATTCCGGAAAATGTAAAAACCACAATGACATCTTTTGGAACTATACATTTGTAGTTCATTAATTTGTTATATTCTTTTGTAATTTATTAAAAAAATATTTTCGATTAACATAGTTCCTTTTCACACATGAATATTTAAGATCCAACCTTCTTATTATTATTGGTCTTATTTGTTTTGTATCGTTTGTATTTATATTAAAAAAATATAATATACAACAGCCACGTGTCTAGCCCATTTCCTCCCAGTGTATGAATGAATTTTAAAACACGTAGTCCCGTCCGCCAAAAACAAGTCTGACAAAGGTAAGCGGGGGAAATTCTTGAATGGAAATAAAAGAAAATGAAACGAACCGAAAACCCAGAGGTGATGACAGCCCGCAGAAAAAGAAATAAGACATGCAGGCCAATTAATAATATATAAACGATTCCATTACGCTCTTAAGGTATTTGCCATATGAATTACTTACAGTATTCCAAATTCTACACGAGAGAGAGAGCGCAATGTTTGCTCAATCCATTTATCCATTTGGCGCTATATGTTTAGTACTTGTATCTATCATCAGCCTTGACAAGTGTGTGCTAAGATACATATGTATCTCATGTATGTACACTGCTGACCTATCTTTTTCCCATTAGGCTTTATCGAACTTTTTTAAGAAAATGAGAACGGACAAGTGCAGTGCGCCACGAACAACAAAATAATAAGATACTTTCTCTTAGCTTAGATACTGACTAGTAAAAACTAGAATGAACAGAGGTGTGTGTATCTTTTAGATAAAAAGTTTGGTGCTACAAATTTGTTGCGTACTTTCTGTGCTGACATATTATATTGTTCAGTGACTTGCAGTATTTTAAGACCTGTCTTAAATATATGAAATATGAATATAAAAAGCAACTTAGTTAAAGTTTTAAAACCCCCAATTTCTGTACAACTAATATTTAAAGTTGTCTGTTTTTTAAGGCTTTGGTTTCAGTGATATTTTAATACCATTAAAACTTTATTTGTTTTTCTGACCTCGAGCTTTCTAAATATAAAAATTTATTTGTTTTTTCGTTTATTACTTAATTTTCTTGCGTTTTAAATAGCACAAACTATGCAGCTTTATATGGCTTTAATTTATATTTCTTCTGTGTAAAAAGCCATCACAACTTGGTCTATACATATGTATTTATTTTATTAGCTCAGAAGAGACTATATATGGCAGCCAATTTGTTAACACGGAAACTCGTAAAAAGTAACACCCGAAATATTGAGGTGTTCATAAAAACAGACGCACGGACTCAATGGGGATGGGTATTGAATCCGAGTAGGAATTTATTAGCCAGTATAGTGGGAATATATAGCGCTCTTCTGAATTCCATACTCATAATTTGGGGAACCTAACCTGCCCACTCGGATACGGATTCCGGTTGGGGATGCGGGGATTTGGGGTAAGGCGAACCAATTGATGGCGGACCGGCGGAAGATTAGCAACCGCTCACCTCCGAGAGGTTGTAAAAGTGAGAAATGAGTTTTATGCGCCGCACGGGCAACAAATCTCGTTGACGTTTGGCATTTGATTTTCAGCCTTTTCCTTTTGCTCCCTTTGTTTCCTCGGGATTTACTTATACTTATGTATATATATATATATATATATATATATATATATATATATATATATATATATTCGTGATTTCGTTTATTTTTCCCACACTTTGGTTGAGTTCCTTTTTTTATTTTCGCACGAATTCCCGCCGGCTTCTTTTGGGGGCGACACGCCAGCAGCCCCAAAAATACTCACCACTTCCGATTTAATTTTTTTTTTGTTATGGCTTTCCCTTTTTCCTTATCCCCGAACTTTCCACGCTGGCCGAGCCACTCGAAGTTGCCTTGTTCCCGGAGTTGGCGCAACACGAAATGCCAAGTTCTTCGAGTCATTTAAATTCGGTACAAAGTTGTGGCAAGATTCTGGCCACAATGTCGGCTTGAATTAAGTTGATTGTGCCAAAGTTGCCTTGCCGGCAGTCCACGGGAATTGGAATGAAACCAAAAAGCAATTAACTTAAGGCTATTAACCAGGATGCTCTGGGAATTTCGTATTGGACTTGTAAGGACAATTTTAAGGACTCTCTCTCTCTCTCTCTATAGATAGTATATATAATTTTTTCTTTAAATAAACAACAAAGTAGGGTCATATAAATTAAACCAATTTATCTGGTTAACCAACTATTCATTTTATTGTGAGGATTTAGAAAGGAATTAATGGTGTCGAATCTGACATGGAATAGAGGATTGAAATTAGCAGTCTGCTTAAATGAGTTTTTAAAGGATATCAACAAATTGTTAATGCTGCCTTTCATTAGCTCTTAAGACCTCTAAACAACATCAATTAATTTAAGCAGAAACATATTTGTAAGCCAAAGGAATGCTTTCTGGTATGTCTTATTAGCAAATTCTATTTAAAGGCTGCCGAAAGGAATTTCCATAAAACCCCATCTGACGAATTACCCCGGCCGCTAGGGCCTCAAATATTTACATCCATTTGTTTAGGCAAACAAGATAAGAATTTTAAAGCTCTTACCAAAAATCGATTAAATTAAGCAGTTTAGCTACTTCCATGCCCCCCGGAGCGAGGTGCCGTCATTTTCACGCCTGATTTGTTAACCAAAACGAAGGCAAAGCGATGGCGTTGGCATCGGCATCAGGACGGTATTTGGATACTTTTCCATGGCAATTAAGCCGCAGTGTTTGCTCGCCTTTCCCAGCTGCACTGGTCGAAAAATTATAGTCTCATATATACATATATATATACATAAATACAAGTCCCTACGTCCATTTGCACATAATCGCACGGAAGCCATAAACGTTTTCCTGTTCAGATTCGTTTTACAGCTGTGGAAACGCTACCTTTCCTTCGCATCCTTCATCAAATTGTGCAGTCATCAAATATAAAAAGAAAATAAAAATGCTTTTCCCCGCCCGCACTCAAAGCCCGCACTCAACGGATCGCCACATAAACGAAGCAATGAAGCTTATACATATTTAAAAATACTCGTTTTTTGTGAATTTTTAAACCGCAGAGCCCTTTATGAAAATCTGCTTTACGGAAAATGCCCCGTCACAAGGATTTACTATATGCATTTAAGCTTTAGGGACCGCTTTTCCAAGTGTACTTGGGGTGAATAAATCATGGTTCTCTCACAGCTGGCTGCAAATTTCTGTCCATATGGCTGAGGTGTCGTCGTCGGCGGTGGCGGTGGCTCCCAGCGCCCAATCTCCGTTAATTCCAAATTGGTTTATAAATAAAAAAAGAACAAATCGGCCCTTAACGATGACGAACATCAGCATCCGAGCTGACATCATTTCAAAGTCGTTAAAACCTTCGCAGCTTCGTTAATGGGCTTCCCCCAAAAGACCAAATGAGACGGCGAGCAGTAAAAATTGTAAAACTGAACGGAAAACCTTTATGGGTAATGCGTGATCCCAGGTCCTTGGCCCGAAATCACCTGTATATCGCTCTTCTCAGATATGTACGTGCCCCTCCGCCAAATTGACTACGGCAACTTAATTAAAAGCGTAGGCAAACTAAATTACCTGTCGAAGAATTTGAGTGAGCAAATTTGATGACCGACCTTGCCAGTCCCGATAATTAGCTCAATTATTTCAAGGAGGATGGGGGGGTCGAGAGCAAATGAGAGCACATTAGTGAAGCACTCTGGAAAATTAACACAAAGCAAAGGAGCCTTTAAGGAACATAAGTAATTCAATCACACATCTTTCAAGAGTTTGTAAAAAGGTTTTACCTTGTTGTAGATACTTAATTTGTTGTTTGCTTGATTTAGGATAAAGACAAACCATTAAGACTTATTTAAATTAAATCCAAAAGCATTAGAATTAGGACATAAAGTCGCCTTGACTATGCAACAGTTTAAGAGAGAAAACACCTCTTCTCCTCAGCAGTAGCCTAGCTGGACTCTAGACCCAGTTAAGTCCCTGAAATAATAATGTGCTTGCAGATATTTTTATAAAAAGGTTCTATATTTTCCACAGAATTTTATTTTTAAATAGATTAATTGTCATTAATATCCCAGCCAGATCAAATGGCACAAAACAAAGGCAAAAGGACAACACACTGGCTTACTTTGGGGGCTTCAACAATTTCGATTTCTCCCCCCAAAAAAAAGATATATAGTATACGGGTATTAAAGAAATTATGTTTACCCATACATTTTGGGGAGCCAGCAACTCCCGAGTTGAAACATTATCTTCTGCAAATACTAACTTAATTGCTGCTGGGCTTTGTCTTCCATAAGCAATGTTTGCTGAGCTGAAATGCGGGCAAATTTGCTGATTGTCACACAGGCTGACATGCAATTTATCGTAATTGAGTCAGGCCAACAATCATTTTTTGAGCGCTCCACACACGCACTGGGGTACAAGTGGGGGAAAGTGCGGAAAAGCGGTGCGAAGGGGCCGGGAAAAGTTGAGTCCATGAGTTGGCAGGACCTTTTAGTCCATGCCAGTGTCCGTTCTCGCTCTTTGCCGTGGGATTAATGGACAAATAACGTATTCCCGTCTGCAAATGTGCTGGCGGATAATCTCATTATCTGGCTGTCTTGACCCAGGACCCAGGACTAGGGACACCCGGATACTAGGAACCTAGCCGCTGGCACGGAATCCGGAAATTGGCCAGTTCGTTGTGGTAATTGAAATAAATAGAGTTGTCCTTCAAATGGGATTCTCGGCTGGGGTTTCCTTTCAAATCTATCAAAAAAACCCATTTTCGTCATTGTCAACTGCATTAATTGGCTTAAATTTGAGGATTTCCGAAATAAGGACTAGATTGATGGAATCTTTAGCAGCTTCTCCTCTTTAATACAATTAATATTTTAAAATAAAAAAATAGTTACTAATGTATGTAGGGATTTGTATTTAATTTATTAAATTATTTACTATTTTCTATACCAATTTCCCGGATGTCTTTTATTAATATCTTTTACATTTTCCTAATTTTATTATAAATAATAAATGTGTTTTATCTTAAAATAAAGTAATATAAAACCAGATTTATATTTACTAAAATGTCAGCTAATAAATAAGATATTAACATTAGCTTTTCGCTTTCAGAAATTATCTTAAAACATTTCAAATTAATTTAAATTGGCTAACAAACCATTAGTGACAGGGACAGCAATATACATTCATCATCTGACTTGAATAAAAATACTTAAAATTTATTGTTTATGGTCTTGCCAAATATTTCCCACCCACGTCCTAATAGTGATTTATTATTTGGGGTCCCTGCCATATTCAATTTCAAAGTTACACGAAGTGACCGAGACAAAAAAAACAAAAAGAATAAAAACCTTTAAAGAATTTAAGCCATTTAAGCTGTAAGTCATTTTCACTTTAGACAAATTACATTTCGATAAAAGCCTCGCGCCCGCCGCTACATTTACATTTTTTCCTAACGAAATTTTCTCGCCGAAAGTGCCATTCGGAGGGGGGCAAAGTGCAAAAAGCACAGCCAGCAGCGCCAGACCAGCGTTAGGTGTATATTGGTTCTTAGTCTTTTGTATTTTATTTCGAAAACATTTTACCTGCCGACTTCCTTGTGGGCTGAGTGGCGGTGCCAAGTGGTTCCCTCGCCTAAGTCCCACAATCTTTGGCTACAGGATGTAATAATTGAAATTTGCATGAGTATTACAGTTCAAAGAATGGCAGACACCTAGATAGATACTTATATACCTGGCAACTTGGCAACCGATCTGCATGAATTATTCAGACAAGCGTTAAATAAAAATCGCTTAAGACTTTGGCTTTATTTATAATACATTAAGGAGATCAAGTTAAGATGAAAATAGGAATTTTAATGAACAGGAACCTGAAAGACATATTTTAAAGTCCTTAAGATACTTATTTTATCATTAAAATTAAACATATAATACATTTTATACGTCCAAAGTCTCTATAATCCTTAGATTATTTTTTTTTTTCAATTATTTAATTCACCTAATTTATGGCCAAAATAATTCCATTGTCACCAGCCAAAACTCTCACTAAACCATTTGTCTAGATTGGCCATACAATTTGTGATAATAAGTGTAAGGAAACTGATATTAAAACGCCATTCTGGCAAATAAATTCCTGGGCTATGCGACTCGACACTATGTTTCCAGCGATTAATCAATATCACCTTCCACGCCCGCCTTTATATTTAGGACACCGCCATCTGTTAAGTCCTTGGTCCTGGTGCCGCTACAGGTTAGCATTTTAATTTCACACTTCGTGGATCTGGCATCGGTGTGGGTATCTCTCTGTGTGGGTCTCTGTGTGTGGCTTTATGGCTCAATTGGTGAAAATTGGTTTGTTTGTCTGGAGCCACTCAAGGGAGCACTGGCTTCATAGAAGCTGACACGGGCACCGAGGACAAAGGACCTCGGGCACTCGGCCACAACCCGTTCACGTTCCCCTGAATAGAGAGCTGTATCCCATATACATATCTATGGATATATGTATACACTATAGTAATCGCGCATCGGTTGAATGGTTCTTTTGGGCCGGCAACACCACAACCGGAGAGCGAAAGGATACATACATGGTGGGGCCAGCGGGGGAGGGCCTGACCAGAGAGCCATCCTGGCATCCTGGCATCCTTCGCCTGCAGCAGTCAATTGATTCCATACATAATTTCAGGGCTTTATTACATATGTTTCTTTGCCTTTCAGGAGTAATCACCTATGCATGCATTTATTATTTTCTTCCTCTCGCTCTCTCTGGGTTCCTTGGGCCATCATTTGCATGTTCTTGTGGGAGTTTTGTTAGGGGGTCATTCTTTGGGTGAAAGGTATATATTTTGTGGGTATATGGACTTGGGAAATGTTATATATGTAGTATTATCTGCAATTCAGTTGTTTACAAAAAAATTGAATTGTAATTAATTTTATTAAACTGTAATTACTTGTTATCCAGATAATCCGCTTTATGAAAGTTTTAATTTTTGTTTTTTGCAACTTTTTGCATGGCGGAAATATGCCATGCAAAAAGTTACAATTCATTTTCATTTCTGTCAACTAGTTGTCCACTTAATTTATTAATTAAGTTATCAGCTCGTTTGTGTTCACTTTTCATTAAAGTCTACTTCAAGTAATTTAAATAATTGGAAATGTTGATTGCCTAAAACAACTCTTAAATATGCCTTGTCATCCCTGCTACTAATAATTAAGAAAATTAGCATTTTGACCATGAATTCCATATGTAATTGTACCCCAAATAGAGGTGTTAACAATAACTAAAATGAGCTCATAAAATCGCCACTATAATTATTATATTCAAACTAAAGAACCACGTCATTGCGGTTGTGTTGGCAATAATAAATGACCAGGATTTGTGCTGCTCCAATAAGCTAGCAGCTAATTTAAGTTAAAGTTTGATGTTGAAATTATTCCTTGCTTATATTTATATATATCATATATATACGTTTTCACAGCTCCTGAAAAAGTCTTGTTAGAATTTAGACATCAAGTCCTGAGAAAATCACTAATACCGCCTTCCTTTTGACAATTTATTTGCAGCTGAAGGAGAGAAAGATTCAAGACGCGGATTTGGCACAATGGAATATGAGGAGCGCAATCAGCGACAGCGGAATGAATAAATTACGCGAAAATAAAATCAATTTGCATTAAGAGCCGGAGACGGAGAGCGCGGTAGTAGTAGTAGCAGCAGTAGCGGCGGCAGTAGTAGGCGTCAGATCCCTTCGCACCACCAATCCATCCCTCATCCGCTGACGACTGACAGCCATTTGAAGGACGAACAAGGCGCTGGCCCATGCCCATGAGCTTGGGTGCCGGGGCAAATTATATTACCTTGTCAGGCGAGTGACATAAGGCGGACCTCTTGGCCCCGGCCCACACCAGCGCACCCAAGTCCAAGTCCACACACCCTCCAGCCAGTTCACCCACACACATTCATGTGTGGATCCCAGTGAGCAAAGCACTCAGGGCGAAGGGGAGCTGGAGGCACTAGGGTCACGTCTTGGATTACAGCTAGTCCGACGGAATGTTACGCAGCTGCGTTTGCCTGCGCACCGACGATGGCGGAAAGCGGCGCAGCTCCTCCGTGGAAGACGCCTCCTCGTGCCGCTCATCGGAAATAGAGCGCGTGGGCGCCAGCATGCAGACGCTGGGCCCCAATGGACAGCCGCAGGCCACTGCCGCACAGACGAGCACCAGGGCGTCCAGTCTGCTGCAGCTCTTCCAGCGGCGAGGTTGGTGCAAGCACTTCCGCAAGCCGCTCCGTGGCATGAGCGCTTCCCGGGCCGAAAAGAGTGAGTATCTGAGAGAAAAGAGAGCTTTGATCTTGTTATAGGGCAAGTGGTGACCTTTAAAGGGTACTCGGGTACCCAACATTCTTTGCTTTACACACAAAGAATCTTTCATAGCTGCTAACATAGAGTTCCAGGTGCAGGAAGAACATTTCTTGGGTCGAAGAAACAGAGGGTCGATCTTATTCTGTACTTCATTATAATTATCTCCTTTTCTGCTGTTTAAGATCTCAACATCATTATAGGAGTTGCAGGCTGTTTAAAATGTTGAGCACCATAACACAGATCTTTTATTTATTATGTTCTAAGTTATCTCAGTGTAGATTCACCTGATTCGTTAATAGGGCTTTGTGCGGAACGGACAATGAAACCAACGATTGCCTACAAACCTAATCCAGTTACCAGGGTCTCCGGGGTTCGCATAATAAGAGCTGGGGCTGATAACCCTTTTGCATTTGGTCTCCGACCTGGGAAAACCGCTTAACAGCAAGGACGATACCATCATAAAGCCCTAAGAGAAATCTTGTTATCGATTATTACTGACCCTTAGGCGTCTTTAAAAGTCCTGCACAGAATTTATTCAAATTAAATATCTGATTTCCTTAACAATTATTACAAAATATATAACGATTTAATCTTGATGAAAAATGGCCCCCATTAGCATTTATTTAATTTTGTTGTATTCTCCAAACCATTATTCAAACTTATTAAAAACAAAGCCGCTCAGAATTTCCAGGCGATTAGCCTTAAATTTAATTTTTCGGGCCTGCCCCAAATCCATAATAAGTGGGCTAAGCCCAACTTTATGGCTGTGTTTACAATTCGCGTTGGCTCGTGGGTTTTGGGGGGTTTGGCAACTAAAAAGGACTTTTCAGGACCTTGTATTGCAGTTGCATTTGGCCTTTTTCCGTCTCCTCCGGCTTTGCCGACTTTACCAACTTTTTAGACATCGCCAACGTGCTACCATGTCTGTGGTCGTGTTCCGGCGCTTGCGCTAACTTTTATTTATTGTTCCAATTTGCTATACAAACGGCTCAGGTGGATCTAAGCAGGCGGAGACACGACACCGGGAAGGGCAGGAACAAACAAAAGAAACCTCATGCAGCCGCCTTGGCTGGACAGCTGGCTATTAGTAAGAACCTGGCCATAAACCTCCGTATATACGATATACACCCGTACGGCAAGTAGCACGCCGTAGCCGTAGACGTCGTAGTCCCCGTCAGTCACGCAGCCAGAAATTAACCCACAAGCACGCGGACGTGGACGCAAATTGGAAAAAGGGAAAGGTTGCCGGTGGCCCCAACTACCCCGGACCACTGTTTTGGTAATTGGGGATCCAGCACAGTGGTCGATATTCCCTCTGAAATTTTGAATAGAAGTGCGAAAGGAGCAACTAATGCGACTAGCTGATGTTATAATTTGTTGAGCAACATTAAGATATAATTATATATGGTATAAATCTCTTAATTCAACCATATTTAAAGTGTGCTTTTAACATATACTATTAACGATCAAACTTTTTGTTGCTGCAATTTTTTATATATAAAAAATATTAAATATGACTGCAGAGGCGCGGTTTAGATTTTACTGATAGATTTAAAATTGATTTTGCTTTGTTACTTTGTAATATTTTTAGTAAAGTATGAATTTGCATACATACAATGTCAATGCCATAAATTTTTTGCCATTCCCATAAAAAGTCTATATGCAAAAATGACTAAAATGTATAAACACAGGCGGACAGTGTAATACTTTTCTTAAAATGTATCTTTTTGTAAAGAATATTTTGTTCTCTCCAATAAATTTTAGAAGAAATTGGCTATTTTAGTAAAACTTTTTAATAGAATTTATAGGAAATAGAATGGATTAATAACACATGAAGTCTTATATGCTCCCCTTTTGTTATGAATTCATAGATACCTTCATTAAAATTTATAAATTATTCATAATAATTGAAAATTTCCTAAATTCAATTTAAAAAGTGCTGGCTGAAACTGCAAGTTGGCCCATTGCCTTTGTGGTAAAAGTTGAAAAAGAACATTTAACGCAAAGCAAACAGAATGCAGGCCGCCAGTATCGCGTTTGAAATGAACAATTTTAGGTTCCAGTCCCAGTCGGTCGTCTATCTAGTCTCAAGTGTTTTGCGGACAAATGTAAAACGTCGGACACACAAAAGGCTATATGTCGGAATTCACTCTCTGGCATTTCAATGAACTCTAATTAATTTATTTAAATTTATTTCGAGCGAATAAAAATTAATTCTCCTCTTAACATTTAATTGAATGTGACAAAAAAATATATATTAATTGATAAAAACCAGTTTGACATAATACTTAAAGCTGTGTAAATTTATATGGAATATCAAGTGCCCAATTCGATTAAAAAAACATTTCACTTAACCCTTGTGGAGAGCCATTAGTCGGGATAATTAAATCAAAGGAAATTAAATTTGTGCACTTTTAGGCCTTTTGGATTGAGTTTGGAATAGTGAATACTGAATACTTAAAAAAAAGGGCTAAAATCCTTGGAAAATATCCATAAACCGTGCTCTGTGCTCTGTGTTTTGTATAAAATCTAATTACATAAAGTTTTACAAAGCGGATAGCAATTTTCAGCGGATGTCGAGGCGTTAACGTAGCCCTATCTTATGGGTTGCATAAATTTGAGAAAGAATAACGCGTCACCTTCGCCAGCAGACCTAGAGACAAGTGTGTACAGACTTTAAAGCGGCTCAACATAAAAATTAATTATAGCTGCTGCGTAAATGTTAATCAGTTGTTAGCCCAAAAACCCCAATCTGCCCCTGCCACGCCACCAAGCCACCACACTCCCACAGCTGCCACAGTCTTTGACGTTTTCAGCATTGCGTTAAATAGCAGACGAATAAATTTGCATCAAAATGGATGAGAACGGCAAGTACTTTGTGGGAGTAATCATTTCGAGTCCCACCCGAGTCCCGTCCTGTCCGGACTAAAATTCCCAGATTAAAAATGTGTATTTCGTTAAGTGTACCCGTCCTGTGAGTAATAAGCGACAATGTCAAGGGGTTAGCCGGGTTACTAGCCTCGCCGAAATAGCTGGTGGTTTTATTGGCCCATAACAAAGTCCCCAAAATGTTGCATATTACTTGCCATATGCTCTGCCCCTGATGTTTTTAGTAGACACACCCAAACCTCTGCTCCCCACCCCTCTCTTAAACCATAAAATAGTTTAATAGTTCCAAAAGCAAAGTCTAAAGAACTTTTCCAAATATTTTCACACACACATTTATGACTCTTTCAGCCATCCGAGCGGCTATATTCATCCAGAAATGGTATCGCAGGCATCAGGCCCGTCGCGAAATGCAGAGGCGTTGCAACTGGCAGATCTTCCAGAACCTGGAGTATGCCAGCGAACAGGACCAGGCTGAGGTGAGTCAAATCCGGGGGTTATAACCAAAGGTGAAGGCGCCGAGGTATAGCTCAAGAGAACCCTCGACAACTACGTCAGTCGAGTGCATTTGTAGAGTTTCAAAAGTCGATAGCAATCAACTCAGCCGTGAAACTTTGTCGCAAGTGCAACCTTGTCGAACCATTGTTGACCCACTCTGCTAATTTGTTTTCATTATCCATGTATTTTTTGTGTGTATTTTTCCACCGCAGCTATATAAATTCTTCAATGACCTCATTAAGCACATGCCCCAGGCGGCGGGCAGAAAGAATCAGTACCAAGGATCGGCCCATGGTGAGTTGCGATCATTATCAGCGTCCTAATTTTAAGTTTCAATTAATGTGTTCTCTCAGTTTCTGTATTGGAGGAAAAGGATGATCTTGTGGAGGAGTTTGGGGACATTGTGAATGCCAAAATTGAGTTGCCAATACGAAAGAACCATATCGATCTCTTGATTGATGTCTTCCGCAAGAAAAGGGTAAACACAAGCTTTTCAATTTAATTAAATACAAAAAACACTAAATTCTTTGGTCTTTCAGGGAAACCGATTGCATCCCAAATATGTGGCACTAATCCTACGCGAAGCTGCCAAATCCCTGAAGCAGCTGCCGAATATTTCACCAGTGTCCACGGCTGTATCCCAACAGGTTACAGTGTGTGGCGATCTTCACGGCAAGTTGGATGATCTTCTTGTGGTGCTACATAAGGTGGGCTTTAGATTTATATATTATGTTTGCCTTATTAATAAGATTTATTCCCTAGAACGGGCTTCCCTCATCTTCCAATCCCTACGTGTTCAATGGCGACTTTGTGGACAGGGGAAAGCGTGGCCTGGAGGTGCTTCTCCTTTTGCTCTCACTCTATTTGGCCTTTCCCCAGGCTGTATTCCTCAATCGTGGTAACCACGAGGACAGTGTCATGAATGCCCGCTATGGATTTATTCGCGAAGTGGAGAGCAAGTATCCTGTAAGTTAGATCCTAAACTTTTCTTTATATATATATATATACATAATGTACCTTTTTTATAGCGAAATCACAAACGCATTCTGGCCTTCATCGACGAAGTCTACCGATGGCTTCCCTTAGGCTCCGTTCTCAATAGTCGAGTGCTTATCGTCCATGGAGGTTTCTCGGATAGCACCAGCCTGGATCTTATTAAAAGCATTGATAGGGGCAAGGTGGGATATAAAGAGATGTTAAGAGATATTTAAAAGTATTTATTTAAACGTTTTCCCTGCAGTATGTATCCATTTTGCGGCCACCACTCACAGATGGCGAGCCTCTGGACAAGACCGAGTGGCAGCAGGTAATGCTTGATTTCTTTTTTACTTTGCTAAGTATATAATATCTTTTGTTACTCGACAGATCTTCGACATTATGTGGAGCGATCCGCAGGCCACAATGGGATGTGTTCCCAACACTCTGCGCGGAGCTGGCGTCTGGTTTGGTCCAGATGTTACCGATAACTTTCTGCAGCGCCACCGGCTCAGCTATGTCATTCGATCCCACGAATGCAAACCCAATGGTCACGAGTTCATGCATGACAACAAGGTGGGTAGTTATCTCTGCTGAAACCTCCACCTAATTAATCAATATATTAAGTTAAACATGTATTTGTCACCCCCTTAATAACCATTTCTCTCCATTTCGTTGAGTTTATCTCTGATTATATTGTCCAGCAAAGTAATTCAACAATAATGACCCAAATTATTTATAACAGGGTCCTTTGTGGCAATTTTGCCATTAGATAATCAGCTGTCATTTGTCAGTAAAAAATTATATCCCTTACCCAATGCAGTACGTTTAAATATACATAATTTACATATATGAATTTATGACATGAAGAGAGCTAGCTCCTCATTAACCCCCTGTCATTATTTTTGGCTTGTCATGCGGTTGCAATTTACATGAATAGTGAATTAAGGGGTTAAGTGCAATTGTACGTTTGCTTAAATAGCACCGCTGCATTGTAATTTAATTTTATTGATTTTTTGTTTACACCTGCCGGGTGTCAGAAATTCGTGTTATACGAATTAACTTGAAATTTTTGAAATCTGAAAATAATATAGCGTTCACTGTCTCCTTAGATAATTACAATTTTCTCGGCTTCCAACTACTATGCCATTGGATCCAACAAGGGTGCCTATATCCGGCTAAACAATCAGCTAATGCCCCACTTCGTTCAGTATATATCGGCGGCTTCGCAAACAAAGAGGCTTTCGTTCAAGCAGCGCATGGGCATCGTGGAGAGTTCCGCCCTCAAGGAGCTGGCGGTGCGGATGCGCGATCATCGGGATGAGCTTGAGGATGAATTCAGGAAGTGCGACACCAAGGATAGTGGCTATATATCCATCACTAACTGGTGTCTGGTAATGGAGAAGGTCACCAAATTGGGGTTGCCCTGGCGACTCCTACGCGATAAGCTGGCCCCAGGCACGGACAGCCAGAAGGTTAACTATTACCGGACACTGGATCTTCTAGACACGGATGTGATTGTGAGTACTTCACTTAAATAATTAACTGATTAAATAAATAAATGACTACCATTTGTTTAGTTGGAAGCTGAGGCTGATGGCACTTCGGTAATGGATGCTTTGTATGCCAACAAAGCCAGTTTAGTGGCCATTTTTAACATTATTGATGCGGATAATTCTGGTAAGTCAACAAAGCACTTAATGCCATCAGGATTCTCATTATTGTATATATATCCTTTTAGGGGAGATAACCCTGGATGAGTTTGAAACTGCAATTGATTTGTTGGTGGCCCACATGCCGGGTGCCTATTCCAAGGCGGAAATGCTAGAGAAATGCCGAATGATGGACCTGAATGGTGATGGCAAAGTGGATCTGAACGAGTTCCTGGAGGCTTTCAGGCTAAGCGATCTGCACCGAAAGCAACAGCAGGATGAGAATATCAGGCGACGATCCACGGGTAGACCTGTGGTGGCCAAGACGGCATCAGATCCTGTGACTCTGCTGGCGGACAAGATCTCAAAGAACACATTAGTTGTAGAGCACGACATTGATCCCACAGACTGCGAGGCGAAAGTAATAGATCCCAAGAAGTCGGCATAAACTCTAAGAGTCTCACAAGGAACTTGTAAAATTGTTTCTCTTTTTGAAACGTATTCAAGGCTTTTCAATTGGTTCACATGGCGCATTTATAGCACATTCTTGATGTTTTTTAAAGGCCATTAATTACGAATGTTAACATTAATGAACATTAATTCTTCCCAGTCAAGATCAAGCAGTTACATTTTACCAAAGATTTAGACAAGAAATTATATCAAGATCTCCGCGAAAGCAAAAGTACAGACTTCCTAGCAAAGTCTACTGGTCATTCCTTTAAGCTTTTGATTTAAATTAAATAAAAAATATTATTAATAATAAGAATAACCATTTATGCACTCCTCTCACTAGCTTTATTTACGTCTAACAAAAGTGTGTTTGTGTATAATTAAAAATGTTAAAGAGTAACATATAAATATTGTTGATCATAGAGGACAGTTACGCATATGAATATATACATATTAATTGTTTATCTAACTAACAATTTAAAAGGCCCAAGGGATCAAATTAACTTTTATATTTCAACTAAATTTTATAAAAATGATGATAAACTGAACTGTAAAAAACGTTAAACTAAAAGACATTTCCCTATCGCACTGCTAACTCTTTTTAAAAGCCAATACATAGTTGGGCAATTAAAAATCTATTAAATATATATTGATATTTTAAATATAAATAACAACAGTTCAGAATCATCTTGCATAATCGAATATCAATCTAGCGAGCAAGCAGTTAATAGCAATGTTAATATCGGTGTTAAAAATATAATAAACCATACCACACATGGACCATGCTTTGGCACAATATCTTGCAATATCCGTTGGAATTAAACATATATCCACACCATAACTACAAAAAAGTTCTAAGACATTGCTTGAATTAAATATTTACGCCTGCAAATTAATTGTAAACTTTCCGACCTCAACCAAAGCAACGCAATATGACCTTTTGATATTAGTCTTTCACTTAAAATCCGTTAATTAAACAATTACCTTAGATTAAGTCGTTCGTTAATAGAGTGTAATAATATATACATATATCCACACGATCGTAATCGAGTACCTAAAGTCTAATACTAAAACGCTTCTCGACAGGCACTATAGGACCAATTAATGTCGCCCATCGTTGGCATCTAAATAACGATACGCTATGCTCTAGTCATCAATTAACAATTTACCAATGTAAATCTAATGTGTAAGCAAAAGCACCTGTCTCTCCTGTTTGTATTTTGAGCCACATTTCAACGATAGACAAAATATTTTCCTGAAACTTTATTAATAAAATATGTTGAAATAAAACAAGCGCTTCTCTGATTATTTGTGGAGGTAAAAATCTTTAAAATTGTAATGAAACTCTCTGCACTTTGTTAAACTCTAATGTTTTACTCCATTAAGATATGGTATATCCCCCCTATATAAAGGGGACCCCAAATTGATCATCAATGCCTAGTAAGCCTATGGTGTTTATTTCACATTTTTTCCTTCGCCTTCACAAATTGTAATTATTGTAAGAAAAAAAAGCGTAATTGTATTTCAGATCATTTTAAAATCCAAATTACGCGTGTCAATCCTATGGAGAGGTCAATCAATCCCAATCCTATCAATCCGAATGCCAAATATCTGCCTGACTCGATCTCGAATGTTTTGAATAGCATTCAGAAATTCGATCAAGGCATACTTGCCTGGCCCACAGGCCCAAGGAAGAAGCATTTGTGGGCCAAGAAGCTCTGCCAAATTCCTCTAGCCGGCAGGACATCTAGTGTGATCTCAAAATCCACGAGTTCCAAATCAAGATTTTGCGAACAGGCTTGCAAGAAACATACCTTCTACCAGATTCTCCACGCCAGTCGGGATCAACCCGGCTTTGAGAAGTCTGCCAGGAGCAAGCGAATCAACAAACCCAATCCCCGAGCTGACATTATGTACAATAACTTGTACGATATTGTAAGGACGTATCTGCAAATGAAAAGGCATCTCCAACCAGACGACTTCCAAGGCCACAGAGCCGGTTCTGAGACAGTGGCTTCTACTTTAAAGGAGATCTATAGGGTGCGACCTAGGGTTGCTGAGACCACAATTCAGCAGAAAGGTATCAAAGTTAACAAGTGGAAATCGACGTTTGCTGAAACTAAACTACCCATTGTCAAGTTTTATAGTCCTCGTAACGAGCCAAATGAGTTACACAAAACAGTTTCCAAGTCAAAAGGTCAAAAGTCAGGAGTCAATAAACGTCGTGAGCACCCAATAAAAAAAATCGGAAAAGCTAAAAAGATATATCCTAAAGGCAGTGTTAAGGATTCTAATGAATTTCATGCAGTTCAAAGTCCCAGAAAGCAAATAAATAAATCTCAGATACGAAATACAGAGACGAGAATGCAAAGAGGAAATGCCAAAGAAAGTGTCACACTTCAACAGAAGTCTCCTAAAGACGCTTCAGATCAAGAGAAAATCCTAGACAACCCAAAAAAAACTTCAGGATTTTCTCATGAATCTCCCAAAGCCCCACATCTGCAGAACAGATCCAGGATACGTGCCAGGCTTCAAAATAAATTCCCCGCTAACAAAGGCGAATCCAAAGAAAGGTCAACATTTCAAGATGAATATGCTAAAGCAGAAAATTTCCAGGATAACCCCAAAGAAACTATAAAGCTTAAAAATAAATCAAGCAAAATCAAAGACGAAGTCAAGAGACCTTTAAAATTCTCTCTCAATGCCAATGAACCCACCAAGCTCAAAAAAATATCTCCCGTAGACCAGCGTCCTTCAAGAACGGTCTCAAAATCTCAAAGGACTAATTATACCAAAGTCTCTAAAAATATTGCAAATCAAAACCTTAATGTCACAGATAAAAAAAATAATGAGATCAGAAAAAAGCGACGCCATTCAAAGGAAAAATCTGCTAAAAGTTCAAGAAAAAGTCTTGATAATAAATTTGACAAAGCCCGTGGAAGTGAACTAAGCACATTCAGATTTAAATCCAAAAACAAATTCAATCTCAAAGAACAGTATTCTTTTATTTCCGAATTTTCTTTACAAAAAGATAGAATAAGTATTTCCAAAAATAAAACCAAAAAGACAAAGAAAAGAAAGATCCAAAAAGCTATGAAAAAGGATGAAAAGAGTATTATAGAAAACAAAACCAATCATAATATAGAAACTAAGGTCGAAGAAAGTATTATAGAGGGAACAAATGGAAAGTCCAATAAGACAAAGGATAGTAAGATCCAAAAAGGTATAACAGAGGATGAAAAGAGTATTATAGAAGGCAAACCCAATAATGATATAGAAACTAAGGCCAAAGAAAGTATTATAGAGGGAACAAATGGAAAGTCCAATACGACAAAGGAAAGTAAGATCCAAGAAGGTATAACAGACGGTGAAAAGAGTATTATAGAAACCAAACCCAATAGTAATATAGAAACTAAGGCCAAAGAAAGTATTATAGAGGGAGCAAATGGAAAGTCCAATAAGACAAAGGAAAGTAAGATCCAAAAAGGTATAACAGAGGATGAAAAGAGTATTATAGAAGGCAAACCCAATAATGATATAGAAACTAAGGCCAAAGAAAGTATTATAGAGGGAACAAATGGAAAGTCCAATACGACAAAGGAAAGTAAGATCCAAGAAGGTATAACAGAGGGTGAAAAGAGTATTGTAGAAACCAAACATAATAGTAATATAGAAACTAAGGCCAAAGAAAGTATTATAGAGGGAGCAAATGGAAAGTCCAATAAGACAAAGGATAGTAAGATCCAAGAAGGTATAACAGAGGGTGAAAAGAGTATTATAGAAACCAAACCCAATAGTAATATAGAAACTAAGGCCAAAGAAAGTATTATAGAGGGAACAAATGGAAAGTCCAATACGACAAAGGAAAGTAAGATCCAAAAAGGTATAACAGAGGATGAAAAGAGTATTATAGAAGGCAAACCTAATAATAAAATAGAAACTAATGTCGAAGAAAGTATTACAAAGGGAACAAATGGAAAGTTTAATAAGACAAAGGAAAGTAAGATCCAAGAAGGTATAACAAAGGACGAAAAGAGTACTATAGAAGGCAAACCTAATAATAAAAAAGGAAGTATTATGAAGGGATCAAATGGAAAGTTCAAAAAGGCAGAGGAAAGTAAGCTCCAAAAAGGTATAACAGAGGATGAAAAGAGTATTATAGAAGGCAAACCCAATAATAAAATAGAAACTAAGGTCGAAAAAAGTATTATAGAGGGAGCAAATGGAAAGTCCAATAAGACAAAGGAAACTAAGATCCAAAAAGGTATAGCAGAGGATGAAAAGAGTATTATAGAAGGCAAACCTAATAATAAAATAGAAACTAAGGTCGAAGAAAGTATTATAGAGGGAGCAAATGGAAAGTTCAATAAGACAAAGGAAAGTAAGATCCAAAAAGGAATAACAGGGGTTGAAACAAGTATTATAAAAGACAAACCTAATAATAAAATAGAAACTAAGGTCGAAGAAAGTATTATAAAGGGAGCAAATGGAAAGTCCAATAAGACAAAGGAAAGTAAGACCCAAAAGGGTATAACAGAGAATGAAAAGAGTACTATAGAAGGCAAACCTAATAATAAAATAGAAACTAATGTCGAAGAAAGTATTACAAAGGGAGCAAATGGAAAGTTTAATAAGACAAAGAAAAGTAAGATCCAAGAAGGTATAACAAAGGACGAAAAGAGTACTATAGAAGGCAAACCTAATAATAAAAAAGGAAGTATTATAAAGGGATCAAATGGAAAGTCCAAAAAGGCAGAGGAAAGTAAGCTCCAAAAAGGTATAACAGAGGATGAAAAGAGTATTATAGAAGGCAAACCCAATAATAAAATAGAAACTAAGGTCGAAGAAAGTAATTTAGAGGGAGCAAATGGAAAGTCCAATAAGACAAAGGAAAGTAAGATCCAAAAAGGTATAACAGAGGATGAAAAGAGTACTATAGAAGGCAAACCTAATAATAAAAAAGAAAGTATTATAAAGGGATCAAATGGAAAGTCCAAAAAGGCAGAGGAAAGTAAGCTCCAAAAAGGTATAACAGAGGATGAAAAGAGTATTATAGAAGGCAAACCCAATAATAAAATAGAAACTAAGGTCGAAGAAAGTAATTTAGAGGGAGCAAATGGAAAGTCCAATAAGACAAAGGATAGTAAGATCCAAAAAGGTATAACAGAGGATGAAAAGAGTATTATAGAAGGCAAACCCAATAATAAAATAGAAACTAAGGTTGAAGAAAGTAATATAGAGGGAGCAAATGGAAAGTCCAATAAGACAATGGAAAGTAAGATCCAAAAAGGTATAACAGAGGGTGAAACAAGTATTATAGAAGGCAAACCCAATAATAAAATAGAAACTAAGGTCGAAGAAAGTATTATAGAGGGAGCAAATGGAAAGTCCAATAAGACAATTAAGAGTATGATCAAAAGAGGTATAACAGAGGGTAAAACAGAGGGTGTTATTGAAGGCAAACCTAATAATCAAATAGAAACTAAGTTCGGAATCCGTTTTGAAGAGGCAACAAAAGGAAAATCCAATAAGAAAAAGAAAAAAAAGATCCAAGAAGGTATTACGGAGGGTGAAAGAAGTATTATAGAAGGAAAACCTTATAATACAGTCGAAAGTAAGGTCGAAATACGTTTTATACCGGGAACAACGAGAAAATCTTATAAGACAAACGAAAGTATTACAGAGGGTGAAAAAGTTATTACAGAAGGCAAACCTCGCAATACAAACGAAAGTAAGATAGAAAAAAGTATTATAGAGGAAACAAATGGAAATTCCAATAAGTCAACGGAAAGTAAGATCCAAGAAAGTATTACAGATGGCGAAACACGTATTATAGAAGGCAAAAAGGAAGAAGAAAGTATTATAGAGGGAACACCTATAAATGCCACGGATTTAAATAAGAAAATGGAAACCACGCCAGAAAGTATAAAAAAAAATCGGGTAAAATCGAAGAATTCATATTCTTACAGCCGAAAGAGCAGGTCAACAATTGCTTCCTTATACGAACCTCCTCCCATTTCATCCGAATGTTCCAGTGTTACAACCGAGCCAGTCAAGCCACTTATATACCCTTTATACACTAGACGCTCAATGGAAAGACGGGCCAGCATAAGGTTGAGCACGACAACCTACGAGGAAAAGCTGTGGAAGTTGAAAGAGTATCTAAATGGAAATAGCTTGGATAACATCACAATCGACACGGTTTTCCCTGACATTGAAGGTATTCTTGAGAGCGACATACTTAATTATCCTTACGATGATATATACAGGAGATACAATGACATCAACAATGAAGATAATAATGTTGTTAAAAAAGTAAATAACAAAAGGAGGCCAAAGCCATCGGCAAAAGAAATAAAACCCCCGGAAACGGAGAAGAAATGTGAAAGAGATCCCATAAAGAAAAAGTCACCTTGCTGTGTGTGCCAGGCGGTAGGGTGTCTTGAGAAGGATGCCCCGTTCCTGGTGAAAATGAGGGAGGAGCAAAAGAGACAAGAATTGATGGCCTATCGAGCTCAAATGGCAATGTCAAATAGGCCCAGTCAGAAGACGAACCAAGCCCGGAATCTTGCAATATGCAATATGTACAAGAAACTATATTCTCTGGAGGATAAGGAAATTAGTTTTATCCGCCCCAAGAGGAGTGATTCCTCTATTTTCCCTTCGTCAAGTAAAACAAGGAGATTTCCCAAGAAATGTCATTCTTTTACTTTTCACAAGGAAAGTAGTGGAATTATTTGTTCTTGAATTCTACAATTAAATATTTTCATGTCAAGTCCTGAAGTTTTTAAATCCAAGACCAATAAATCAACAGAATAAGTAATACATTTTGTATTGATTTCTATCCCAAAAATACAATTAAAATTCATTTAATATTTTGTATTCTGTACAAGTATTTTATTAAGTTTCTTAATTAAAGATCTACATGTTAAAAAGGCTTAGTATCTGGCAAAACAAAAACATTTTCTTTGATCTCAAACGCTAATTAATTTCGACTATTCGTATTGACTAGAATTTCCAATGCTTGCAAGCAACAAATAAAGATCACAAAATTTTATATTAATTCCAATTTCCTAATTAAATTTTAGTGCCAATTAAAATGCCTTAAGTAAATCGAAGGGTTTTTTTTCATAATTTGGTGCGAATAAATACTTAAAGTACAGTGAGCCTTGGCTACGGTATATACAGTGTAACGTGACATTAAACTGAGACTAGATGCATTCTTTAGTTCTACAAGTATACAGTTTTGTGTTTTAGAGAGAGATGAGCTCCAAGGTGGTCTACGTTTCTCATTTATATGTAATTTTAACCCGTATTTTACAAGATCGTAAGTATGACTATAGCTAAACATATGCTGCCCTCTTTGTGCTCTTTTTTTGTATAAATATTTACAAGTGAGTGGCCGGTTCACACGGCAACCTCCTTTGACTTTGGCTCCTTTCGCTTTAGTAGCTTCGTTCGGACATCGTCCTGGTTTAGCTTGGACTCCGATTGGGACATCTGCTTGAGATTTACAGCCTCGTAATCGCTGCCACTTTCGTCGGCAAACTGGATATCGTCCAGGGCCAGAAATTCCTGCAGATCCCCCGGTGACTTTTCCACGGCCGTCTCCTTTTCCACATACGAGCCCGTCATGGATGCATTGGGCTCGAAATCCGCCTCCAGTTTCTGATGCACGGCAGCAATCTCGATGTTCCTTGAGCTTCTTTCAGATCGCTGTTCGTTGTCCAGAGATCCGGCGCTAAGGGATAGACTGGCCTGAATCTGCTGCTTGGACTGGCGGCGTTGCTTCCTGGACATAAACGGAGTGGGCTGCTTGGGCAGAGTCTTGCCTCCATCACAGGGTGAGGTGGCCTTGGAGGGACGTCCACTGTTCGGGGGCGATCGCTCCTCCGAGCTGGGAGTGTTGTCCGCCGTGTTGGACTTGCTGGACTCAGTGTTGCTGGCGGGACTTAGATAGTGTCCATATTTGGGCATCCGAATCTCCTCGTATAGCGGCTCTCGTTCGTCCCTCTCCGGGTCCGGATCTCGCTCTGGTTCCGGCGTCTTGTCATCCTCCTCCCGCTCAGCAACCTCTTCGAAGGGCGGAATCCATACCAAATATGCCGGATCCATGCCCAAATAAGAGCCCGGCGCTGATCCTGCATTGATTACATTGTAATCGTAATAATCCATCTCCAGTTCCTCCTGATTGCCCAGCGAGAACTCGGATCCGGGTCGTGCCAGCAGCCTCCGTCGATTCTGCTTCTCCTTGGACTCCTTGGGATTGCTGGTTGTCCGGATTGTCGCCGTGCTGACCACACTGGCGGCTGGCGAGTAGCAGCCCTGCAAATACTTAAGGATGTTAATAGTTGACGGTATTTTGCAAAAATAAATATATATTTATTTAGGAACAAATATTAAATAAATATAATAAATGGCAGAGCAACCTCTTAACTCACATTCGTCAGGGAAGAGCTGACACTGCGCGATCCCAGGCGGCCCAGCCTGAGGGACTCGGTCACAGAGTGCAGGGAGCTGGCATCCTGCAGGCTCTCGTCCAAGCGGGAGGAGAGTAGCTTCAGGGTCACAGCATCGTAGCGATCGGAATACTTGCTTAGCCGCTTGCTGTTCATGGGCGGGCTGTTGCACAGGGAGCTCATGCCAGAGGATATGATGGATTCCGTATCCCTGGCGCTGTCTTTGCAACTGGTTGGCTCTAGTCGGTCATCCGTGGGTGAATCCTTGGAGTCATCGACTCGGCTATTAGTTTCCGCAGCTTCGCCGGAGGAGGGTGAGCCAATGACGCTGCCGGTGTCCAGGGATCGTGCTGGCGAGGATCGTTCATTGCGCAGCGTAAGCATGGAAGCTGAGCTGCCCATTTCCTTGAGTTCATCGCTGACGAAACAAATATTGTTTAGTATTTAATATTAAATTTTATTGATCCTTTAAGACCCCACCACTTGGCCAGCATCCCCGGCGAATCCGTCTCCTTGAACTCCGTCTCACTGGTCAAATTCTCGGCGTCTACGCTCTCGCGAAGAATGGAGTGTCGCAGGGCATGTTTGGGCCGCATCTTCACCAGGTATATCACCTCCGAGAGCAAGGTAGTGGTGGATATGGCTCGCGAGGGGGGTCCTTGCAGGGAACTCAGCGAGGCTCTCGGCGTGTGCAAGCGAGAGCCTTCGTCCTGGCGCCTAGCCACCGCCAAGTGGTATTTCCGATAACGCACCACATATTGGGCACCTAAAAAAAATAATTCATTAATTAATTATTAAATATAAAACAAAAACCCATAAGAATACCCACCAAGCAAGGCGCTAATAATGATGATAATGCTGGCAAAGATCATGGCACTCAGATGGACCAATGTGAAGCGCAGATGTGTCATTGTTTTCTGGGCACTGGAGCGACTCTTTCCGGCCAAACGAGTGGCCGCAACAAGTGTGGTGCTGCCGTTGCTGCTTCTCGTTGCTGTGTGTTGAAGTTGGGAACCCAGTTTAAATCAAATTCACATGGAGACTTCCGGCGCCGGGGAATTACACTCACCCAACTGCTGTTGCTGCACAGTGGCCATGAAGCCGCCAGTGCAGGATGCGCTTCCGTCCTGAGCCGCAGAGGATGTATTTGTTGCCTGGCTATCGCCGGCGGAGAACTCCACCAGAAGCTGGCCGCCACTCGACTCGACAGCCACCGGAACTTCGCCTCCCTTGAGACTCAGCCCGCCGCCATTGAGCTCCACCAGCAATGTGGAGGAAAGCGACGGTCCATCGCGCACCTTTATGTACTGGGAGGCACAGGGCAGCCGAAGGAAACTCAGGGCCAACGAAATGCTTTCCTCGCCATCCACCTGCAAGGAAGGGTGATTTTTTTTGTTGTTTGCTGCTAGTGAACATACGGGCAAATGTTTGGGTTTCCCCCCATTTCTCGGATCCGAAGGAAACTACCAAAGTGGGTCAGGCATTCATCACCATTCAGCCTCCCTCCAATCAGCACATACATGTACTCTCCCGCTGCCGAACGTGCCAATTGGCAGGTCTAATCATTCCAATTGTATCCGGGAGAGAGGGGAACCGAAAATATGTCGGAACCTGAGAAGGGACTATCTCGAAAGGGGAATGCCTATTGATTTTATTTTTATTGAAAGGTTAAAAATAAAAGTAGAGATCTCTTAAAAAACTGTGTAAAATTATGCATGTTTTAGTTGTAGTTTTGTTTTATCTTTTTTGGCATAGTTTGTGTACTTTTTAAGGGATTTCTAAAGCTTATAAACTTCTTTTATTTTTTTAGCTAAACAAATCATCACAATTTATATAGAAATATAAACTTTCAGACTTATATTTCTATTTAAAACTTTTAAAACTTGTTACATACACAATCATTCCTTCGGTATACCTTCTTACCATCAAATAAAGGGTATGAGGAGTTCAAGCCACCCCCATAGACCTTTCGCATTGATAGTTTTCGGGCCAAAACGCCTACCAAGTGGGACATTTATTATGCATGAATTGACTTCAACCCCCCTTTGGTCGCTCTGGCATGGCACATTAGGTGGAGGAGATCCTTTGTCCTTTGTTTGGGGGGCAGCAGCCTCTGAAGCGTTGCGGAATTTTATTCATGGACTCGGACTTCGGACTGTTTGGCATTGTTCGTTTTTATAGTTATGGCGGCAGACAACTTGAGAAGCTCTCAAAACTTGACCAAATGCCAAAGGACACAAACTTCGCTTAACTTTCGCTACTTTCTAGTGGACTCTCTCTCTCTCTGTCTGTCTGTCTGTCTGCATCTCTAGAAAGGACAATTAATGCGATGACGTACCTGTACGAGCCAGAAGGAGCGACCAGGACAGCTCTGTGTGGCTCCCGCAATGATCCTTTTGGGCTTCGAGGAGCCCAGATGGACAATACAGCCACAACGACACCCGGGTCCGATTTCCTGACTAACCTCCGTGCTGTTTGTTATGGATGTGCCCGAGGTCTCGTAGATGCAGTCCCACGTATCGGCGATGCTCTTGCCGCATTTCTCCGTCTCAACCGATGGACCCTGGAATTAAAAATCATCATTTAATATTTAATAAATAAAATAAACACATCAAAAGCTAGTTAAGTTAAAAAAACATAATTATTTATGGTAAATTTAATTTATTTTATTCATGATTCAATACAAGACAACGACAGGGAAATTACAGGAAATTAGTAGACGAACTGAACGTCGAAATCCTCCTCCTCGCCTTCATCTTCGCCCTCCTCATCTGCCGGTGGCAACAACTTGGAAGCTCTGGTTAGAGTGTCCATGGTTTCAGTGCTGCGAAGCTTAGTGGCATCCTGTGCGGAGCTAGATGCGGCCAACGGAGCGGTGGCAGGCGCAGGAGCGGTGCCCTCGCTGCTGGACTTCTTCACGGACACGGAGCTGCTGGAACCCTCCGGCTCCTCGAGTGGCTCCTCCTCCTGTTCAATGATATCATCCTCGCGGGATGATGAGACGTACAGCGTGGTGCCGAACTCCACGTCAATGATGGTGTTTCCAACACCACGTAGCAGCAAATCGTCATGATCCTGCATACGCTGCCTCTTCACATGCTCGGGAATGGTTAGATCTGGCTCCTGGTCGACGACCTCACTCTTAAAGGCGGCATACGGTGTCTCGCGCTGCTTTTTGGGCATGAAGCCCATCTTGCCGGGCGCATACAATGAGGAAGTGGCACTACCGATAGAGGCAACTGATGGTGTCATGGGCAGCTTCTCCGAATGCGAGCTGACGATTGTCATCAGCTGGGAGAGCAGATCGCTTCGCTTCAGCCTGCATACAGCAACTGCCTCCTCGCGGACCTCGTCGATCACTGATTGCTCATCGACATTGGCCTCCTCCAAACGCTCGGGGAAGACCTTGACCGCCTGCTCTGCCACAATGGCGTCACGCACCGTGCACTTGATCTCCTGAATGACGCCGCGCAGACGCGTTATCTCAATCTCGTGCTGCGAATGGACAACGCCAAGATTGTGATTCTCCAGCTCCACGATCTCCATGCGCTTGGCCAGAGTCCGCAGCTTGGCCATGGCATCCTTCTGCTTCACATTCTCGCATTTCTCCGCCTGGATATTCGCCTCGTAGGCCTTCCGGTAGCGCAGACCCTCCACGTACTTGGCCTTGAGCTTCTCGTAGTTGTGGGTCAGGCCCTCGATGATCTTGATTTTGTTCACGGAATTGCGGACCAGCTCGTTCTTGATCTGATCCAGGGCACTGTACTGCTCCTCCATCTCCTTGTGCTTGGCCTTCTGGTTGGTGTAGGCCTGCTGGAGCTTAATCTGGGACGTAACCAGCAGATCGATCTCCTTTTGCAGTGCGATGTTCTCGCGGATCAGGCGACGCGTGTAGCCCGCATTTCGGATCTCGCTGGAGCGCGTGAAATCCTCGGAGACTTGGAGCAGCTTTTGCTCCACCTCTTTTTTGAGGGCATCCTTCTCGACCACCGCCCGCTGCTCCATGTTGTACAGTGCCTCCTTGTGGTCCTTTTCCCGCTCCTTGAGATCCGCCTCCTGGTCATCGAACTTGGCCAGCAGGACGTCACGCTGGATGCGGAACTCATCGAGGGAGTTCAGCTTGCCGTTGAGCAGCTTAATCTCGGAGGTCAGCTGGTCGTGCATGGCCTTGTACTTGGCCTCCAGATCTCCGATCTTCTCCTGTGCTATCTTGTTCTCCTCATCCCGGACCTTAGTGATCTCCACCAGGCGCTCCTCGAGCTCGGTTATCGAGTTGTTCCTCTCGGCCAAGGTGCGCTCCAAGTGGGCGGCCACATCCACTCCGTCGGCCTCTATTTCGCGTAGCTTCTCATTTATAGCAATGTTGGACTCATCCACAGTGGTCATGTGGGAGCGCAGGCGGGCCAGTTTCTGGTTGAGATCCGTGATGGTCAGCTCATAGAACGTCCTGTCCACCTGGGTGACCTTGTTGGGATCCTTCTTCTCCTTTTTCGGCTTTGGCGGCATTTTGGCGGGTTTTCTTTGCTTATCCGAAGGAAATATTTAACAATTTTGGTTAACTTTTTTTCCTCCAGGTTTTCCAGGTTTGTGTTTTGTTGAGTTTTGTGGGAAAAATGAAGTCTGAATAAATATAAAAACAAGTCCTGGTTGTCAAGGCAATGAAAGCTTTCCAAAGCTTTATGTTTTCAGCAGTTGACTTTTCAGCAGTTGACATATTTTTGCTGCCAAAATAGGTATTTTTGAAATATGATTTACTTGCAATTAACCCGATCTAATTTGTGTATTTATTTATATAACATAAAATGCATTTTAGGTGGTATGTAGTTATATTTTCATTTGATTTTCTGCTTAAACATTTTTAGGTAATTTTTTAAATATTTTTAATTTTTTAAAAAACAAACTAACTGGCTTCATCATTTCTTTTCTCTTGGATCTGCTAAATATTTCTGAATTTAAAAATTCTTGGATAAGGTTTTCGCACTTAATTAATTCCCTAAAGATTATAATAAAGTTTTAGTAATGTTTCCTCTCAGAGGATTTAATCTTTATACTTTATCTTAGACCCTTCAGAATTCCTTACAATAAAGATACGACTTCAAGCTTAATATGTTCCTATTTATCAGATAGAACACCGTTTTTATCCTATTTGTTATTCAGATTTTTTAAATGAAAGAAGTATTTCACAAAAGTGACAATTTATTGTCTGTTTTTCGTGAGTAAATCATAAGTATACAATATATTTTCCGGCAGCTAACGCACTCGGAGCGGCGGACCACTAATTTGAGTTTGTGGCGGTGGTCACCAGAGGTTATTTTGCCGTGTTTTCCAAAGGCAAATACAGAGCCGCTGCCTCTGCCGTGCCGTTCCGTGTGTCGTGCCAAGGCTTTGTTTGATTAATCGCCCGTGGGGCAATATTTGTAGGCACGCTCACACATGGCGGCAGTGGCAGCGGCAACGCCTCGGGTCTATTCTTTTGGGGGCAAATGCAAATTGTTATGGAAAGCGCTTGGTGCTACATACACACATATATCCCTTAGCCATTTCCAGTTCAACCGGCCACGCCCACACAATTGTGGCCCACGCCCCACGGCTGTGGCATTGTGTCGCAGCATCCGGAGAGTCGTGTAAGAACTACTCGCAATAAGTGCGGAGAACATTTAAAAACTTTCGCTGTAATTGTTCCGAGGAAGTAACAGCAAAGTACGACCAAATGTGCCCCTATCGCTGGCTGCTGATGCCGGAAGTTTTTGGATAATGAAATGCGAGGGAGGAGGAGGAGGTGGAGGTGGTTCAGTGCTCCTCCATGCTCCCTGCTCGCTACTCCAACACTGCTTTCGAACAAAAGAAACAAGATAAAGCGAGGCGCAGTAGGCCGACAATTGTCGGAAGCGCCGTAAATTCCCCACGCAATCTAGAGCAAGTGTCGCAGTGTGGAAACACGCTCGCAGACAACATGCCGAAGCCACCCAAGCCTCAGTCCTCCTCCACAAACAAAAACAATAGAATAGTTCCAGTTTGCTGCTGGGGGAGTACACTGAACACCAATGTATGACCAGCTTGTGTCAATCAAATAAAAGAAAACAAGACACTTTAACAAAGAAATTTGCTAAAATTTCTAATTTATAAAATAAATAAAAATCGTTTTAAAACAAACAATGGTTGCTTCTGTTAAAATAAAATAGATTTCAAAGCTTTAACCATGATTTCCACATTTTTCCTTGGTGTACTATTATATCGGAGTGAAATGTGAACTAAACTGAAAGCCATCTCTGGGGCAAAGGTGAAAGCATCCCCACGAGTCAAGCGACGAAGTTCGCCTGTCTTTGGATGTAGTTTCCAGCACTTATTGAAATCGTCTTGATGCGAGTGCGAGTATTAATCATTTCTGGGAGCACTCAATCAAACTTTGACTATTAACGTTGTCAAATCAGGTGGAGGCAGAGGTCGTTCAGAGGTTAATCGACCGGGTTACGAGTATATGCGAGTATATATACTATACTATATATGTTACATACCTCACAGAACTTGGCGCCATATCGGGGCGGTGGAGAGTCACAGAATCTGTAGCGATTCCTGGTTCCACCCAAGCAGTTCGTAGAGCAGGGCGTCCACTCGCTCCAGGGACCCCAGCCTCCAGTGTCTGAATCTGGGGAATATGATTATTATTAGTATTATTAGCGGAAAATTTTTGAATTAAATATCCCTTTAACAAATAGATTAAAATTGAAAATAGCTTAGAAAGCAGAGGTCTCTATTTATTATTACATTTAATTGATTTTATACAAGAGTTTTATTTCTGAATTAAATATGTTTTAGTTTTAAAGTGAAATAATAAAGTTAACCCAAAATCTAAAGCTGTTTTCTTGAATTAAAGAGGCTTTGGAGTAATTAATTAAATTTTCTGAATAAGAAAATTTTTTTTCGCCCCAAAACTTATGGCTCAATAACTCGTTGCCAGTTGCAGCGAAATGTTAATTAATCTCTTAACAGCCTTTGATTGGGATTTTAATTTTAAATGTCATTAAATGCGACGTTAATGCACCGTCGACAACTCACCGCTCACGGGCAGCGTGGGGACGCAGTCCATCCGGACATCAGCCACAGCGCCGGATATCGCCTGGCTGACGTACACGAAGCAATACTCCACATATTTCTCGGAGAAGAGGTCGCAGGCAAAGTGGAGCGAGTGCTGGCTCTTCACCACCCGCTGCTCGGCGACATAGTGCAGCGAGGTTGGGGGCTTCAGCGAGGCGACATCGGCGCGCAGCTTGGCGTAGAGGCGTACCCGGTCGCCCTGCTCCAGGATGCAGCCCGGATACTCATATAGCACTCCGATGCCCGTGTGCGGATCACAGGGGAAGATGCTGCGGGCGTACACATTGAACACAAACTCATCGCTCCAGTCCACGCTGAGGAGTCGCCGGGTGGTGGGCACATTCTGGGAGGGAATGGGAACCATGGGACGCAACTGAACAGCATAGTTTCCGGCCAGGCCGAACAGTTCGCAGCCGAGGCGCAGGCTCTTGTTCTTCGGGAAGCCGCGTATCTGCTCCGCGAAGAGCACACTGGACCTGGACATGTTCCGACTGCAGCTGCGCTCCTTGCCGCAGTAGAGAAGCTCCAGCCAGAACTCTGGCAGCGGCAGACCACCCGTCTGGTTGCAGTTCACCTCGGGGAATCGCAGCGTAACCTCCACGGGATTCTTTGGATATGTCTTCAGACGCACGGGACTGACTATCATCTCAGCACTGGGCCACCGCACATCGAGGGTCTGCAGCAGGCGCTCGTCCTGGGACGGCACCAGTGTGGTGGTGACCTCGCTCTGGTTCCTACCCACCTTCCTGAGATTGCTCACCACCTGCATCTCGTAGCGACCGCCGATCAGGAAGGTCTGGCAGGGCACCGTCACCTGGGTGACGTTGAACCTGGGATCCGGAAAGAGGGGGATGTTCTGGACCACCTCCTTGCGCCGGCGCTGCAGCACCAGCTTGCTGCTATTGGTGGTTGCAACACTTCCAACCAGATCCTTCGTCGTCGGGCCCTCCTCCGCTTCATCAATGATTTTGCTAATGACTAAAGTGCTCATTATGGTGTTGTTCCTGGTCTTCAAGTCGACGCTCGAGTGCTCCGTGGTGGTGGGGCGCTCCTCCTTCGCCGCCGATGGCCTGGAGATGTCGTCGCCGTTGAACTGGATCTGCACATGCAGGTCCCCGCTGAGGGCGGTGAATGTGCTGGGGGACATCAGGCGACCCTTTCGCACAGCCTGCACGTGACCTTTTGTAGGATTGGAAGTACAGCGGCGCAGGGGCACAATGCCGGGGCAATTGCCGAGCAGGAGTCACACCACATGAAAGGACACGGAGAGGGCAATACAGAGAGATAAGAATTATAAATCCTTGTAATTTATTTTGTGTCGCTGCCTTCTGTTGGCCCCATTCAAGGGCCTCGTACTATTGTTTACTCCGCCCGTTGGTCGTGTAAATTGAGTCGCATCCAACAGCTCCCCCGGGTACAAATTATGCAACCGAAAACGAAAACAAGGAAGACAGGCAGACTCCGTTCTCAGTATGACAAATATTCGAATACACCTTTTCAGCTATCTGTTTGAATGTTTTTTCTTGTAAAAGTTATACGTATGAGCTTAGCTTTTAAGAAAAATATGGGTACTATGCCCAATAATTAGTAATATTTTTTATAATTTAACAGAATTTAAATTATAAAAATAGCCCGAATATTAGTAATATTTTTTATAATTAAACAGAATTTAAATTATAAAAATTATTACTAATTAATTATTACTGTTTAAATCCTTCTTCTAATTATTTTTCCCATTTAATTGTCATATTTGTGAGTTTGTCGCTGTGAAATAATAGAATTAAAATAGAATAAATTTTAAAAGAGATTTAAAATATAAAAAATATTAAAAAATATGTAAAATATATAAATATTATATTAAATATATACATACAAAATAACTATCTAAATTGTTTGGATATTTTAAATAATTTAAATCATTTTTCTAACAGATTCAAAAAGCTTCTCTGAATTTTTGTCGTCACCTATCATAAGTTTACCTAAATTAACTAAACAAAAAACTCTTTATCTATGCCGGGAAAAGATATTCAAAGGATACGACTTGTTTTTATCAGCAACCAAAACTTTAATTTATATTTTATATATGAAAAGCCGGCACACCATGCGTATACGTAATATTAAAATTCAAAATATCAGTTTGGGTTTTGCTAAGCTTGTGAACTTTAAAGTAAATTCTCGACATTGCCATTTCTATGATTAAAACAAATAGGTGACCATCAAGTTAGTTAGTTACGTTCCAATATTACGTATACGCCTGTTGGCTGCCACAAGCACAAACACACACACACATTTCTGTGTGTTTATTCGGGCTGAAAGTGTCAGAAGCAGTCAGAGAGTCCTGCCGCAAATGAGTTTCACTCACTTGTCCCACTTAATAAGAGCAACATTATGGATGATACAATAATTTTCCACTTGACTACTGATTTTAGTCCCGATGTCAGTAGAGCGATTGTCTTCTTTCGCCTCCGATTCGCCGCCATTTCCTTGGTTCCTTGATTTTGCCGCATTTCCTTCGTTCCTCCGCTGTTCTCCAATTGAATCAGAGGTGTCTGTCCAAGGAATCTCCTGCTGCCACTCAGATTCAGGATGCTGCGAGCTTCACGTTGGTGGCACACATTCTGCGATTGCCTTTGCGATTCTGATTTCGATGGAAGATGCCTGCTATCCCTCATAGAAGGAGTGTCATTTGTTTAGCTCTCATCGCCCGGGTAGAAAATTGCTGTGACGTTGGCCTTTCTTGGCGGGAAGGAGCGAAAGCAGGAGTCAGCAGCCTGAGCCTGCCAGGCACATTCTGAAAAATACAAGAAAAGAAAATGTTGACGTTACAGAAAGATACACACAACCTGATTTCAAGACAAATTGCGGTTTACATTTGCAAATTGACTAAGCAAATTATTCAGCAACACACCGAGCACTTGAAATGTTTAATATATTTTATATTTTCACAACAGGTAAATCCACCTGTCTTCCATCCAGTTTCCAGTTGTCTCTGACCTTATTACAGCTCTGAAAATAGCCAAAGGCACTGCCAAGGTGGCCAAAAGTGGCTTTAAGCTTGTATTTCTGCCTTAAACCGTATTAGTCATTCCCCGAATCGACCTTTATCCTGACCCGAAAGGATTTTTAAAATCGGCATTTCACTTGCCGTACAAAACAAATGACATTTCGACAAAGAGCTTTAGAGTGAAGTCCCAACAACAAAGGGTGTCAATGGCCCCTATCAAGGCATAAAGCCACCCCAACCCCTAACTCGATTCCCACTCACTCACACATCCATATGACCTGTTCTATGCCTTTTTGTGTATCTTAAAAGGGGGAAGAAAACCAAAAACCAAAAAAAAATAGGAAAGAAAAACACAATCAACCCTCATAAATTCTTAAACCAATTACAAGTCGTGCACGAAACATTTTTATGGCGATTATTTCCACAATTCAATGCAATTTCATCGAAAGTTATGGTCCAGGACAAAGGAATAAAACAAACATAAAAGCGTAAAAGTCAGGACTCGAAGTGACTAGACAATACCCACTGAAAATGTGAATCGGCGAGATTCATTCAAACAATAGATTAATCCATAAAAGAATATAAAACGAATTTAAAAAAGCAAACAAATTTGGTTTTTATTGGAAATAAATAGGATTATTAATGACCATTATACTTTTATTTATTTATGAAGGGATGATTTTTATGGCTCTAATTAATAAATATATATAAAAATAAGCACTTTATAACATATTATATAAATATTGGTATAAGTAAGCCAATTTTGTAAGGAAACACTTACAATTTTAAAATATATTTTTATAATTGTAAAAAAAAAATGTATATAAATATATACTTTACCTATACTTAAAAATATAAAATAAAATATACATTTATCCCATTTTTCAAGCATCTTTGGCTTAAACTAAGTTTCTCTAAAACTCGGTTTTCTTGAAAGCCACTTCTTCTAGAGCCACTTCAAAAAGTACGCTACATTTTATGAATTCCCATTTTCCTTCAACTTAAGATACTAAAATCCACTTATATTGTCAGATTTTACTAGCAAACTTAACGCTTTTCATGTGTGTGTGGCTTAGGGCACACCACCGTAATTAAATAATGAACCACAAATAAAATATTAACAACATTTTTGAGCCTCGTCGACACATGGACGGCGACGGCAACGGCAAAGGCAACGATACATCATCGGCGAAGGTGGGCGATGAGCTCGTAATTTACCCACTGACAGGCACATCCATATAATTCCGGTAGTTTCTCGATTCATCAACAGAAGTTCTGCCCTGGCCTGGCCGGGCCGGAAATAGGACTGCGCAATGCACGGGATTCAGGAAAGGAATCCATCGAATATGCCCCCCACACACCCCCCGGGGTCATTAGCGAAATCTGTCGCGTCACTGGGGCACACAGGACACCCTCCGAGCTCCCTCCCTGCATCGTGACTTTAATTGCGGACACGCACGGATCGTTCCGATGGCCAGATGCTATACGGACATTGTTCGCCCTGTGCGCTAATGAGTTGGTCCCGAGGTCCTGGCAATTGCCACACACAGACACAGACACACGTGCGTGCATCCGTTCGCATTAAACCATTTTCCAGCGGCTCCGACAACAGTTGGTTGTGGCTAAGCACGCCTTTTCCAGCCCCAGATTCAACAGCCCTAATGCCCGATATCCTTTCATTGTTTTGTCTCTTGGTTTTGATGGTTTTGAGGCTGACAAATGTGGATGAGGAAATCAATTAAGTGGCTTATAGATTAAGGTAATATTTTTATTCAGCAAAAAGGGATTTGCAAAGGATAAGGAAGATAAAAAGGATTTTAAGATTAGTAATAATAATAATAATAATAATAATATAATAGATTAAATAACTCGAAATTCGATTTACTCCTTTGAATATACTTCAAAATTCTGAGTTTCTTTAAATAACTAATTAAAAATCATGAATTTCCCATAACCAATCGTAGAAAGCAAATACATTTTTATTTATTTTAATTTCTCCCTAAAAAAATTCTAAATAAAATAGGAAATAGAATAGAAAACCTATATGAACTCTGCAAGTAAACCCCTCTGCACATAGCTTTCCATACAACAGAATGTGTAAATCCAGAGACTTGCAACCAAAATCCCATGGTCATCGTGGGCGTTGGGAAAAGTGTGGGAAATGTAGTGGAAACAAAACAGAGGGCAGAAAGCAGAAACAGGCATTTGCACCAAATTGAAAGCAGAGAGCCCACAGAATTGTTTTTTGTTTTTTTGAATTGCCGAAACTGGCTTTAGTTTCGAAGGGGAGTCGGCTTTATCCTCTCCCATATCCACTAGTCTACCCCCACGGAGCTCTGTTCAATAGTGCAGGGCCCATCAACATGATTATCGATGTCGCTGTGGGCGATCGGAGGTCTAAAGTCCGAGGTCGGAGGTCACAGGGCGACGCGTGTGTGCTCGGGGAGGCATCAGAAAACTATTAACTGCACTGCGCGGTCCTTTGAATGCGCCGTTATCCTGCCAACCAGTTACCACCCGCCGGAGAGCGCTAATTCGCGATAGCAACACTCGAATAAATTGAATTTTCCGAGCATAGTTTTTGGCATATTTTTGAATATTTACAGAGCTTTGAAAAGGAATATGTACTTGAAAAAAATATTTTAAAATAAGCCCAAGAGAAAAGTACAATTTTTCTGGCAGCGTTAATAAAAAGTATATTATTTTTTGAAATATTTGTAAATTAATTTGATAAGTTAAAAGAGTTTCCAAAGCTATATCTTATATATTCTAGTAATATTAATTTTCTATTGATTTATATACAAATATTTATTAACAGTCAAAATGTAAGACCTTAAAAATAAATCAAATCTACACTGAATAATTTTACTTCATATTTGTAGAACCCTCTTTTTAATTATTTCGAACCTATGTATAAAGATTTTGCTTTCTAGTTAAGAATCTTTTTCAATTCATTAAAAATACATAACGACTTCCGTGACTTAATTCATTAAAAATCCATAACGATTTCTGTGATTTAATTCATTTAAAATCCATAACAATTTCTGTGCCACTGCTGTATATAAATTTCTTGCAGTACATTACTGACCAGTCCTGGAAAATTGTCGCCGCACGGAAAATCAAGGCTCGAGAATTATGGGGAATGCCTGGCTGGGAAATGCAGGGAGCGAAATAGTGAAAAATCGGAATGGGATCGAGACCGCGAACCCGAACGGGCAAGTCCTGTGCTTAGCTCTATCCTCCAGATAGACAAAAATGTCAATAACCCGGCTGGGGGGGTGCCCGGGGGTGTCGTTTGGCCGGCCAGCTTTTCCACCCTCGCCACCGTCCCATGGCTCGGACTGATGTTATTCATTATGCTTCGTGGGCGAGGAAAATTTTGCTTTGACTCGCTCAACATTTTGGGGTGGCTTGGCATACACACAACCCGCAACACAACACAACACAACACACACCAACCCATCAACCCACACATTTATGGGGAACTTTAAAATGTGCAAAAATTCAGCCACAAAGAAAAAAATGCACAGTTTGAATATCCAAACATTTACATGCTCTGTTTACTCTTAATCAATGGCCAAGGATGATGACGGCAACGGGCTGAGTCTGCACTTAAAACTCCATTTCGTCGCCCGCATGCGGTCCTCCCTCCCACTTGACCACCTCCCAACTTCGAGGTAACTAAAGGGCAACAGGGTATCAGGGAGGTTGCTCCCCACAAAAGGGTAAAAATGAAAAACTAAAATAAAAAACCCCCGACGAGCTGCAGGTAAAAACGTACTCTTTGCTGTATGTAATTACGTAAAACGGACCTCATTCGCATTCAACGAGGAGCTCTACCATTTGCTCATTTGGCCAAATAATAAAGATAAGTAAAAAAAAAGAAAAGAAAATTGCGGAAGTCAACTCAACATAAGGAAAGGAAAACAAAGGCGGGAAAAATCAGATTTCACGTCCCTTTTCCGGTTGGAAAGACAAAAAGTGCTCACAAAACCAAGGCTTACTAATTGTGTTAGTTAATTAAACAGAAAATTATCTAATGAAACCGGATGATTCTTTGCTTAAACAGCTTGGAAAAATAAGAATAAGCAAGCCTCATTTTATGTCAGATACATTTCCTGTGAAAACACTTTAGTATTTTAATGTTTTAATGGCTTTTAAATACTCTTAAAGACTTTCCCTTTTATAAACTGTTGTTTAAGTAAAAAAACTAACCAAAACAACTTGACTTGAAAGTGCAACACCCAGCCCCAAATGGACAAAAATAAATGCGCTACATCTCCGAGGACCAAAGGAGGGTTACAAAGCACACAACAATGTAAAGAGGAGGCGGGTCAGTCGTTGTGCTTGACACCAAAACCACAAATAAAAACTTTAATGACTGCGACATCAGCCACAGAATCGTTGAAGGATACTCCACCAGCTGGCAAACCTCGAAGCAAAGGCCAAGAAAAAAACGTTTAAATGCTATTAATTTACAGAAAATCGATTTTAATTCTGTATTTTTCAAGGGATTAAATTGCAATTACTTGCCCATAAAAATAAGCAGAGAGATGATGATATTTATTGCCAGAAACTATTTATGAAGTATTTTTATGCTAAATTAAATATAAATACAAATTTCCTTAATGTTTATGTTTCAAGGCACGTTTTCCATTGGTATTTTCTCTATTTCTTTTTATTAACAAACTAAAAGCCTTAAAGACGTTATCAATTTTGTATATTTAAACAAGCTTGTGTATTAAGCTTGCTTTTAACTTAAGTATTTAGTAAAAAGCATATCTAAAAACTGTATAATTTGATGACATATTTTCAGCATAAAGTCGAACAGAATCGATGTTGAATATTAAAATCTCTAAAGAAAACATTTCAAATATTTTCCTTGTCCATCTCTCTCTCTTTAAAGTTATGCGAGTTTTTGCAGCAAAATAATAATATTTTCATTGAGTGAAGCACAACAAAGGTCCAACAGTTGAGGGATACGAGCTAGCCTTTGACATGCCTGGAATGCACTGGCAATTGAGCCCATCATCATCAGGGGGAGGGTATTGGAGAAGTCTGCGGGCCTGGCGAGGCGAAAATTACTCCAGACTGCATCCTTATCGCGTGGCATTTTCCACAAGAATAAACCAACACATCTCGCGTGCCCGGTGCAATTGACATTGACGTTGGCGCCGTGCACTGGGAGGAAACGGAGGTGGATCCACCTCCTCGGGGGAGCGGGGGGGAGGGCCACCACAAAACTTGCAACTCTTTTATCAGAAGTTAGGGATCCCCAACAAGCAAGCCACAGGGTAAATAATATGTATATTACACATACAATAAAGGTGGAAGAAGGCTTATTCCCGCACCTAACCAGCAACCGCCACACAAATGGAGGACCACGGAGCACTACGTAGCACCCGAGCAGTTAGTGGGTAGTGCTGGCCCACCTATACACTGGAGAGAAATATAACTGCTAACAACAGCTTTCGTTTATTAAAAAAGCAGAAATAGCAAAATCAAGATTTAGTAGGAATCGCAGAAATATTTTAAACAAAATCCTTTATAAATATTTTTTATTAAGAAAGTATAATTTTTCAAGTTTTAAATATTAATCTAAATATACCCTAGCGTCTTAAGCGTTTATTTTCTCAGTGTATGGAAATGAAAGAGCAGCAGCTAGCCGAGCATGAACACAGAGCCACTCCATAGGGCGCCCCGGGGCCAATGGCTGGATTGCATGCAGGTGGACATTAAAGGGCGTCCTGCATCCACCTCTGCCACTGCAGCTTCTACTCCACGTCGCTCTGCCGTCCACATCGCTCGTCAGCAAGGAGGCAACACTGTAAGTGCTACTTAATAATTGAAGACCCAGAGCTGGCACCACCACAAAACCTGTCGGACCCGGGGACTGACTTCATTTTAATAAACGTCTGCGACGTCTGCACAGGAAACTTAGTGACTAGACCGCAATCTAAGACAGTTTCTGCGAGGATACACTGCTCGAAAAACGATATATTTAAGTAACTACTTGGAAGTCATACATTTATTATAACAAAGATGAAAAACTCGGTTTTCTAGACCATAAATAAGAGGAAATTTAGAACTCAATTTCTTTTCTAGGGATAAATAAATTACTTAGAAAGGTTTTAATAATAATCAGGATACAAAATAGCAAAAACTAACCTTCTTTAGTCAAACTGATGCCAAAATTCGACAGTGCAAGCAAAGCTTTGGCTATTTACCAGTCTTAAATAAATACTCTAAGCCCTGTTGGTAATTCCGAGCAGTGTGCCATGAAGCTCCAAAATGCAGGCCACCTCGGGCTCCTTGAGGGGGGCGTTCGCTTTGCTTCTGCCACTAAATGTGCACTTAAATCAGTCAGCCACATTGTCGGTGTCCGCCTCCTGTTGTCTGCACTCCGAGTAGCTTTCTCTCCGCCTAACGCCCCGACACGCCTCCAGGCGTCTGGGAGGGTCTTGAGTCTTGTGGCTGTCGTCTTTGTCCGTGCCATAAACTTGGCTCCAAACACACACATCTTGAGGCGATGGATCCGCATCCGTGAGGTTGAAAGACACATCTGCATGTTGAGTGCACGGAGTGGTAGTGGTGGCTTATTAATTACGGCCGTGGAGTCAAAATGGAGCTTTTATCAATGCGCTCAGACTGACAGCGGAACATTTTAATATTGAAAATGGAGGATTTGCACATATCTAACATTTTCACACTCTGCTGAATTGGTTTAAGGAATTAATTTTGTATTTCTGCGACACCATTGATAATTTCTATAATTCTTTAAAGCTATTAAAGCCTGCACATTCTTTTTATCAATCATATAGCAGTGCTGACACTCTAGAATAATAAAGAAGAAATATATCCTTTTACAAATTGAAATTGGCCAACATCTTTATAGTAGATAAGAAACCACACACAGGCAGACACAGAGACTCCCCCTCATAATCATGAATAATGCCCAACTAATGTCTCTATATGGAAAAAATGAATTACAAGCAATTTGCCATTTGACCCACATCCAGATTTATAATTTTTTCCATTCCCTCACGTTCCGGATAGATCGGAGGATAGCAACACATATCGGCGAGTCAGCAGAAAGAAAAGCGAAAGGGCGGATTATTAGGGTCGCAAAAATGAAAACTCTATGCGTTGATTTCCGATTGCCGAAATCCAGGATACAGGCTCGAACTTGGTCCTGAGTCCTTCCAATTTCCCTTATCGCGGGGCGGCGCAAAAAAATAAATATAAGAGAAAAGATATTCATATTTGCATAACTCTCCCATTGAGTCCCGTGGAGCATATACTACATATATAGAGCCTTCCCCCGAAAGTCCTGTGGACATATTCCGCCGTATCCTTTTCTGCTGCGCACTTCCAACTGAGTCCTGAGAGTGTATGTATTTGTGGTGGTCGTTGACGCCGAAACAGCTGGAAGTTGATTTGTCAGTTTTTATGGCAGCCTTTCAGGCGCCAGAGACGTCCGTCGAGCGAAGGAAATCCATTAATCGAAGGCAGCAGCGGCGACAGACGACAGTCCAAAGGAGTTCATCAGCGAAAATCGAATCAAATGGAGTAAGCACAATGGCCAACTCCTAGCCCTGCAATATGTTGGCCCCATTCCCCGAGAGCTTCATTTTAGTTGGTATTTGTTTGTCACAGCAAAAACACAGCACAGTAAAAACAGCTCAATTTAATTAAAATACAACTATGAAACATGGCAAAAAATCTGGAATATTTCCTTGAAATAACATAACAAGTTAACGAGAATATGAAAATTAAGGTAAATAACTTAAATGGTAAATTTTAATGAATTTTAAATTGTTAAAGTTATTGGTTGTCAATAAAACTAAACCCTTTAGGATGTTTTAACAGATAAATAGAACAAGAAAAAGTTATTTTAAAAATGCAATTTATTTAAGTGGAATTATTTTGTTCAATTTATCAGTTATATATTTGCATTAATTTAAACGTTAAGTTTAAATTTAAATGTCCCTTGCAACTTCTTTTAATTAATTCATTCATTTTGTGTTGTTTTTTTGTCAGACACATTCCATTAATTAATATGTTTCGTAAATATGCTTTTAAAAAAGAGACCGACAACATTCCAATGGTTCTATGACCATTATTTTAATCCACCACAAATCATTAGAATCAAATGTCTATTATTAAATCAGCAAGTCCGAGTTTTATTCAAAATTTGCATAATTTTTATAGAGATTTCTCTCATTTTTATTGTAGAATTTATATTCGAAATGCTTGACTTTAATTTGAGGCCATATTGCGTGACTGAAATTGTTTATTTGGGAAAGGAGATATTCGGGCAGCGTACAATTTACTGCACTTTTGTGGCTTTGGGCCGTGTGTGTAGGCTCCACAAATATTGACTTGCAAACGAGCCATGTCATCGGATATGCGCTCCGGACTTTGTAATTAGTTGTAAATTGATAGAGAACCCTGGAAGCCCTGGAATAGTTACTGCCCAGATGGGGAAAAACTCATTACGAATTTTGTGCAGAGCATTAAATATTTGTCTCACTACACGCAGTATATGTATATTATTTGGCCAACTTCTCGCTTTGGCTCATTAAAATAAATCCCACATAGTATAAACAGAGCCAAAATTTAGAGCTGGAAAAAAAATGTGGTGCAGTGCCGGTTTTGGCATATCTGGAGCACTCATAAATTTACTCCCGCATCTATTCCTGCTCGCTTACCATTAAGCGGATTTTGAAAATTAATTTCCGATAACGGCTTTGCCCGGGGAATGAATGAATAATGCCGAGGCATTGAAATTTTAAGCGGCATTATTTGCGCATTTGCTTTCGCATGATTTGTTGCTGTTGATTCTGCGGTTCTGTTTTCCCAGCCCTTGGAGCTGTAGCCTGTATGCTCCCAGCATGATTAATGGAATGCGCACCCAACACTCATCCAACCGCCCACGATCCCCTCGAGCAGCCACCCCGCCCCAGAATGTCCATTACGATAATGAGCACAGGCCGAAAAACAAGCTATGTTTTGAGAGGATGCAGTCTGGGTACCCAGTACCCTTCGAGAGTAATTCGAAATGAGATAAAATAGCACCCCCGAGAATCTAAGCATTTTGAATACCCTTTAGTTGTAGTGGGAAATTGGAGAAGTGTACAAATAAATGTAATTTTAAGAGTGTAAGGACCCCTAAGAAAGTTGTAGATTAAAAGCATATATTTTGCATATGGTTACTTTTAAATTTTAAGTTTTTTCAGCTATAAATTCAATGGAGCTTTTTTAGTCTGCTTTCAAGTGAAATAAAATAAATTAACTAAAATTTTTAAATAATTTTACAAATTGCAAGTTACATGTTTAATCACACTTCCTTGAATTAACTTTTCAAACTTGTTCACTAATCAAATATTTGTTTAATGTATAAACACACATATTTGGTGCCTCTCATGCCGCCGGCACGTTGAAAAGTAATCAACCGAAAAGCAGGTCATTTAGTTTATTTTATGAGCACCTATTACACCAGCTGGATGACGCAGAAACCGGCCAAGTGACGAGCTAGCTCCACCATAAGCCTCCAGCCAACTGGCCATCCATAATTGTGCCAAGTGTCCGGCGGTGGATCTAATTTAAATAAAAATTGTTCTCATTATATTCAGCATCACGTGCGCCTCGTAGGCATCAGATGGATTCGAAAATATGGTGCCTTCGGTGCCACCTCTTCCACCATCCGGTGTGGTGCCATAACACCAACACATCCCCCCCAAGGCTCCCATCCAATATTTCGCCAAACTCCTCCCCTCCTAAAAAGCAACGCTTGTTGGACAAGAAAATTGTTTTGGGTAACTGGGTGGAGGCTTATGACACGCCATATACAACTCCTCCATCCGAAGGAAGCAAGGAGCGGGAAGCAAGAGCATAATGAGCTGAGGAAAGCGCCGGGAGCAGTGTTGTCAAGTCAGTTATATTTTGATTTCAAGTTTTTTAGTTCAAGATATTTTTAAAAATATTCTAACTAAATTAAAACAAGGATTTATTTTCTTATAAAAATAGCAAGCCTTACTTTAAAATTTGTGTTATTTTTTAAAGTTTATAAAAATTGTTCCAAAAACAAAATATAATATTTTTAAGGGGCTTTGTTTGGAGCTTAAAACTGAATTTAAGTCTGCTTTCTTTGTTGTTTATATTCTTTAATCATTTTAGATTAATATAATCCATAATTCTAGGTAAATTTAATTAATTTTTGTAGCTTTTTTATAGCTTTTTTCAAGAACCATCAACACTAAGCAGAAGCAGAATTCTGGTGGTGAGCTGAAGGAGGTGTCAGTGGGGCTGGGGGCACCTCGTTGACTTCGATTTATGTTTGCTGCGAGCCGACAGCCACCGAAAGTAAATTAAATTTGCGTTTTTTTTTTATTAGGAAGTATTTTATTTAATCGTACAACCTTGTTTTCCCAGCCACGTGGAATGTGGGGGGGGTTGAGGATGAAAAAGAGTCCCCAAGTTGCTGATTCCTTGAATACCCGGAGTGTTATTGTACCTGTTCCTTGATTATTTGCCTTGTTCAAAGACACAGGCAGCCGCCACACGAGCGTGGATTTTGAGTTCTCCTCTTGGCATACACCGGAAATGGCAGTTTATTCCGTTTCCGTCGCGACAGACAGAATTCCATTGTCGCATAAATTGCGAATTAAACCTTAAGACCGGTGTGTGCGATGTAAGGACAAATTGCGTATGTGCGTCTCTTCAAGCGTTTAGCAGAAAATTAAAATCGTAGATGTCGAGGTGGTGTTTTTCTACTTATAAATTGACTTCCATAAAGATGTGTCGGTCTGGAGCTAAATTAAAACCTACTCATCTTTTTTCTATTTTTTTTAAAAATAAAGAGGGTTCTTAAAGAGTGTGTGCCTTGTTTTATTGTAATTTTTATATATTTAATAATACCAAATCACAAACAAATACTTATTTAATTGTCACTCATCAGTAAGCTTTGCTACTGAATTTTATTTAGTTAATAAATTTATACATATATTTAAAACAACAATTATTTAAATGACCATTAGTACCAATGATTGAACAAGTGCACAATCAGCATAACTCTTTATTAAACAAAAACTTTTGCAGGAGAACCACAGGAAACATTATTATTATAAATTGTTTTCAAACCATTTTAAAATGCGGTTCTCAAGTATCTCTGACCCAATTCAATCGATTTTGTTCTACGAATTCAATTAAAGTTTAATTATGTTTGAACGTTAATTATCGCACGGTCTTCTTGCCGATGCTTTTCACATTGCGTATACGCCGGGGCTGCACTCAATTTGACGAGCAGACGAGTGCAAGAGGTGCAAGAAGTGGCCACAATTGCATTTAGCCGAACTAAAAACATTTACGACAGGCAAACATGCCGTGAGCGTGACAGCAGGAGCAGAAATGGCAGAAAAGGCAGAAAAGGCGGAAAAGGCTCTGGCAGCGGTGCAGACAAGTCGCTCCAGATGGCACATAACAGACACTTGAATGGCAAAAGTTAAAATTACAATTAAACACAAAGTAGTCGGCAGAGAGAAGCCGAGCAAAGAGTTCCTGCCGCACAGGGGAGAAGTATACATAAAGAAATGGCCATAATGGTGGCTGTGACCTAACAAACTTTCCATTTTAGCACATTTCAAACTTTCAAGAAAGTGTATTAATATAGGGGGAAAATATATATATTTATTTATTTATGTATATTTATAACCATTCTGTTAGTCTCTACAAAAAATATATTCTTTTCTTTTATTTAATAAAAGTTTTGATAATTATTTCATGGCAAGATAGCTTTTCTTTTAGAAACTCAAGAACTAAAAACTTAAGGGTTAAATTTAAACCAAAACCCATTTGTTTAAATTTTATTTTAGACATAATAAACACAACCTAGTTCTCAAATATTACAATTTAAATTTTATACAAAATAAATACAGTTTTTTCCCTCTGCATATGGTGGGCATTCCGCTGGGTCATCGGATATCCTTCTCCTGCTGCTGCAAAAAAAGGGCAGCAGTTCTCTGACAAATGCAAACAACTCGACACAGTGAAGCCCCACGGAGCTGGGTAAACTGTTGGCTTAACAAATTGCTAATCCACTTCCACTTTGAATGCTTCTCCTCGTCGAATCCCCAAAGTACTGGCCAATTGGGGAGTCCCTTTTAAATCCATTCGAGATTATGGCCCCGGAAAAATCTCCACTCTGCCAAGTTTTTGCTGTTTTACATCAAAAGCAAGGGCAGAGGCGGCAGCAGCATTTATCTAATATGATTAAGTTGCATTTTCCCAAGAACACTTGAGAGCAGACTAAATGAATGAAAACTTTTTATTGCATTTCCTATTGCATTTTCTCGAACTCAAGGATTGGGCCATAGGTGTCGGGACCCAGATTTGCTCGTAATTTAATTTGGCAAACCCAAGACCAAGCTGAAATATTTAAATGAAGTTGTGCCACGACGATGACGAGTGTGTGCACTGCTGCTTCAAAGGTCAGCTTTCAAGTTGGCTTTCAAGAAAATTAGTTTTAAATTAATTAAAAGATTTTCCCATAACTACGAGCTGTGGCTCTTGATGGCGTTGGAAAAGTGCGGCGGCCAGGAAAAGGGAAAGAATGGTAAAAGTAAAACTTGGATAATCATCACAACCGCACCGTCCCTGAAGCACCCTGACCCGATCCTCGCTTTCCAGGCGGTTGGTTGGCTCAGCCTCCGACCCAAGGAATTCAACTCACTTTTTAATAGTTCGCAAACCACGGAAGGCTATGTGAGTTTAAACACTGTTACAAATGCTTTTCCGGAGCCTGAGTGTGTGTGTGTGTGTGTGTGCTGCCGCCGCCGTCACTGAAATTACGCAGCAGGCGTAATCCGGAAAACTTTGCCGCCGTAGCCGTAGCCGAGTTCCTTTCCGACTTTTAAATAGTCCTTGAGTATTTATTTGCATTTCAACTTTGAGCGGCATAATGTGTGCAATTATTTCAGCAAAATTAAGCATTTCGAAAATGATTTTACCTCATTAACTTGATTTAAAGTGAGTTTAATAACCACAAAGTCCTTGCAAATTGTATAAAGAACTCCGAAATCCTTAAATTTTCTTTCATTTCCGTTGGGAAGTGGGAAAATATTGTGTAATAAAAATATGGTAAATACATTTGGAGTTAATAAACAAATCTTCTTAGAGAAATCAGATACAACTTGGTCGCTTCAAATTACTATATAAATATTTTCGCGAGCATTTGTATGTTTGCTTGTTTTGGGCTGCAAAGGGAAATAAACCCGTGAGAATGGAGTCGGGCCTGAAAAGAACCATATATATATATTAGCTGTTAGCGCGTTCATCCCCAATGGTCAAATTTTTTGCAGCCAAAAAGGAAACAAGTTAACAAAACTTTCACTAAACGTTAGCTTTTACCCTACCTTTTAAAGTGGTTCGCATCGAATTAAACTTTTGCTACTTTTTATGAGAAAAGTTTGGGAATTTCGTTTGCTATTCTGCAATAACTATCTATTAAAGTTAATAAATTGGTTGCATTTTGGATAGTTTTAAAGCTTGATTTACTTTACACTTGATTTACTTTAATTATAATTTTAAAAAATATTTTTAATATTGATATTTGCCTACAGAAACATATGTGATTACCCCTAGCCATATAGATAGACTCTGCATGGGGTTGTTTTTCACCGGTTTTCGTTTTGTGGCAGCTCTGGGATGGCATGGATTCATGGGCCAACCCCCGTGGAACTCCGGCACTCTACGGCGCCGCTCTGCCATCGCTCTACCTGGCCCCTGATTAATTTAGTCTGGGTCTCTGTCTCTCACTTTGTTTCTTGTTTTCTTTTCTGCCCGAGGTACCCACAGGGTAGACCATGACATGTGTTCTGGGGAGTGCGGGTGGGTGTTAGGGGTGGTGCCAGTGTTGCACTCTAAGCGCCTCAAATTGAATGCAACGGGGACATCAGATGTCCAAGGTACATGCATAACACATATACCATGTCTGTGTGCATGAACGTAATTAGAAAAACATTGGAGCACATGTATAGGTTTGTATCGCAAGCAGGAAGTTCGAAAATGCATAAAAAGAGAGTAATTGGAAAAGCCAACGGAAATTCACGAGGGAAAAGTTAGATAGGTGAAAACATTTATTTAAAATACTATCCAGTCTGTGCCGTAAATAAAAAATTAGGGTAATAAGAAGGTCTTTTTCTTAAAAAATCTTTAAGATACATCTAGGAAATCTTACAAAATTTGTATTTTAAAGCTGTAAATAAATAAATGATAAATGAATGCTTTTCCAATAATTGCCGGTCCTGCCTGTTTGTAACTCTCAAAAGATTTCAACGTCATCACTGATAAAAAGAAAACTAAGGCTAGGCACAGGCTAGGGAAACCCACCTAATGCAGTCAAAGGATGCTGGGGAAATTAAAGAAATCTGACGGATTTCCATTGTCGGCTTTTCCGCCCCTGTCTGCCTTGCAATTGACCGCTTTTGTGCTTGACAAAAGGAGAGAGAGACGACAGGCCAACACAACACAAAGGGGAAATGTGGCCCACAAAGGAAATTCCATTTAATGGATTTTAAATGTTCCGATTCCTCGACCCTGAAGACATACCCTGTATAAGCTATCCTCAAGGAGCTTCCAATAAGACATAAGCCAAGTATTTGTTTACCAAATAAAGCATAATTATAATTAATAATGCCAGCAGCAAAAGGTGAAGCATAAATCCAAATGGAAATGCATGAGTAATGGATGACTGTATCGATCCACAGCTTTGATTGAACAGTTTTCTATGGAAATTGTAATTTATGTGACTATCACACGCAAGTTGCAAGTCATAAGAAAGATTAAAAGTGTGTTTCTAAATAAAAAAAGGGTTTTATTTATATAAATTAATAAGAGAGAAAGCTAATTGTTTTATTTATAAACTTTGGCTTTTAATATTACCTTGTCACAATTTAATAAACGTATTAAAAACCCAAAGTTTGTTGTTTAAAATGCCGTCTTCACTCCTTTTACAATTATTAACAGACCAGTCTGATTTGTTAGGTTATTAGTGAGATTTTTCACTCCATTTAGTAAAGTAAAGTTTCTAGCTTTTCATCTAAAAACTCTTTTAAGCTGCTTAAACTAGAACGTCTTGAATGAACCCTTATATGCTGAGAAATGGAAATCCCCAACTATCCATGTGTATATCGATCCATTAGCATAGTAGTCCAACCTCTAAGTTTGTTTGCATATTTTTACAAATGTATAAGATGTTCACACGCAAATTACAGGAATGATAAATCAATTCTGACACATCATAGATTTATGTTTAAGAAGGAGATTCATATGCTGGATTTCAAAGGAACTCTCCTCTAACTCTCAGACAAAATGCAGCGGAGTTCCTTCCTTGTTGATTCTAGTTTTCCTTGGAATTGATTATCCCATACCTGTCGTCGGCGTCGTCGCCGGCAGTTTGGAAAAAAGCACCCCGAATCGCATGCAATTTTGGAAACACCACCGAAAAACGAGAGCGTCTGGCGGTTTAAGGCTATTCTATATTAAAATCATTAAAACTGCACTATGATCACTTACCAAAACACATATGGATGAGAATAGAGCCAACTACGAGCTATTATAGTTCACTTGGCAATGATAGAGTTCACTTGGCACTTAAGTATCCTCTACAGAACCCTCCGGCTGAGTCCGGAAATCACTACAGTTCGAGAATCAAAACCAGACAGCGGCCGAAAGGCACTCGTTATGGCCATTTGGAGGACCTTTGTTCGTTCACTAGCGCTTGGAAAATTCAATTTTGACAATTTTCAAGTGACACTTGAAGGCAATCCACGAGATACGATTGCATCCGATAGAACGATACGGTGACTACCGCCAGGAGTACCTACGGCGCGATGCGAAACGCACTTTCACCCACGAACAGCGACGGCAGCTAACTGGCGACCAAGCGACTTTGCGCCACCGGCCAGAGCCAAAATAAAGCCACGAGCGCACAGCCGAGCACGAGGCGCCAGGACACACGACCAGGACTCCTCGTGAAAGTAGCGAGAGGCGCACGCCGCCGCTGGTGTGAGGAGTGCGCACAGAGAGCCCCGTTCGCTGGTGGTGGTTTGCTGGCCTGCCGAGGGGGTGGCTCGAGTGCTGCGGTGGTTGGGCGGATGGGTGGATGGGCTGGCCATGTCATGTTGTGACGCCGTCTGCCGCTGTGAGATTCGCATGAGGCACAGCCGGTTGCCGGGGGGTGGAAAGGTTGTAGTTGCCGGCCAGTTGAACTCTCAAATACCATAATTCGAAGCAAATTAATCCCGAAATCTGCATGCCAAAAATCTGTGTTTGGCCTCGATTCATATTGAACAGAAAAACTAACACAAATTAAGTACTTTTATGCCGCTGATGTTGAGTGCGATAAAAAAAATAATAAATTGGTATTGCATTGCTGGGAAATACTTGAAATATTTACGATGGATCCGTAGCACTACGAATGTAATATAATTAAATAAATAATCAAATAAACTAATATAAAGAAACAATAAGTTGAGAGAATTCATCCAAATAACATTTAAGTCTTTAATAAAATGAAATACAGAAAGAACTAGGAGTTATTTTAGAAGTATAGAAGAGCTAAATGTAAGTTAAATAGTATTGACGATAGTAATCCATTTAGTTATTGTAAATTTGTTCTAAAAACGCATTAATTTTGTTATTTATTTAACCGACAACTCGCTCCCAGTAGAAAAATTTTGTTCTTTTCATGCAAAGTAAAATATTTAATGATCAAAATCCAAATCTAAATCGCTTTACTTGCAATACCGATCGGCTTTCATTTTGCTGCGTCTATCCAAAAGGGTTTCGTGTAGGGAGCCTTGAGCCTTGGCACTCTCCAGTTCCTTGACGTCGTTTTGATTAATCCGCATCTTCTTGTCCTGGAACTTTTGAAACTTTTTCCTACGGCGAGATAAAGCCTTAAATAAAATATTTAACGAAATAAGGCTCCTACTTACACATAGTTTCTTTCAACTTCGCCCAGGTCACCCTTTTCCTCCTTGGGCTCCGTATCGACAACCACATCCCGTGTAGCATTGCTGCGCACCTTGCAGATCTCGTGCTGGCCTACCTTCTTTCGCAGCGCCACACAAGCATCATCTTCGGGATCGATGGACATAAAGTGACCAGTTTCCGACAGCAAAGCCATTCGTTTGTCCTTCAAAATTAATTTATTAAAAATAAATTTTTAAAAATGAAACAAAGGGAACATACCTCAAAGACTGGCTCCCACTGTTCCATACTGCCCACTGCCTCGGATCGGCCTGTAACCATGCCATCCTTTTCGATTTTCAAATATTTTCCATAACCAGATTTAAAGGAGACCTTGCGGTCGTTAATGGGAAAAGCGGTGAAAATCTCCTCCGGATCGGGGCCATCACCGGCGTTATGGGGGGCGCCAAGGGTGAACAAACTGTATTTTAGGTATTTGCGGAGAATAAAATAAATTATTTATGACAAATATTATATGCAAAAAGTTTTAAAAACCCAAACTAACCCATTATCCAAGGCTTTCAGGTAACACCGATCGCTAAACTCTATAGACACAGTGCCGGTGATGTCCGCCGCTGTCTTTGCTGCCCACCAGCCGCCATGCTCCACGGCATCCTCGTCCACCTGCACCTTTGACTTCTTGGAAGATGATGCTGCCTCATCTTTTTCCTTCTTACGCTTCTTACTTTTCCTACAATAAAAGGTTTTTCAGATGCTGCACATTGCAAATAGTACCAGTAATTCGACTTTACTTGTGTTTTTCTCCTTTTAAAACCAGTTTCTTAATGCGTATGTTGTCATAATCAGACATGGTCACAGTTATTGCAGAATATAAACAATTTATAACTTCAAAATAAGTTAAAACTGGCAAAATAACAAAGTTGTTTTGGTTAATATCAAAAACAACACAAATATATAGGGATGGCCAACTGGAATGATGAAAGTTTCGATAACTGCCTGCAAGACCAATCGATGTAACGATAAAAATCAGTTGAATTTTTAAGATTGCCTTTAAACATTGAAAAATAAAAGATAATTAATAATTTAAACACCCTTTACTTGTTTTGTCACATTAATACTTTTATTCTTGAGGTTTTTAATTGTTGTTTACAACACTGTAAAATAATACAATCACGAAAGCTTATTTTGTTAAACTAAACGAAAAACGTTCTACAATCCTTTCATCTTAAACAAGTTGTCATAAATAATGGCATAATGTTAAATATTGGTTTAAGTTATTGTTTGGTAGAACCCTAAATATAATTAAGCCTTGTTAGGCATTTTAAGGTAAATAGCAAAAACCTGACTACAAATATATTTGGAAAAGCATTGGCAGAATCGAAAAAGCTTACGATTATGTTTTAAATAAATACAACAATCCGGAACGTTCGTATGTATATAGGAATGACCAGTATAAATATATGGAAACCAAGACTCCTTTACATATATCCTTCGACTGAGACATTTTGCCATTGTCCCTGGAATTAAAAAATATGATTAATAATTTAAAAATTAATATAAATAAATCAAGACTTACCGCAATACCCAGGTTCCATCCAACGCCTGCTGGATTCTCCTTGGTGATTCCGCAGCGCCGGCAGATAATGCCGTTCAGAGAAATGGCCCACACCTCGGCGCCAACGGAAACGGATCGAAAGCCGCAGTGCTGCTCCGTGTGCGGTGGCACATTGGCGGCATTTGGCAGAAACTGCCAGTGGGAGCCCTCGGGAAAGGTCTTTGAGATCTCTTTTCGCACAGCCAAGCGCTGCTGGTTGTCCAGCGCCCAAATCCCAGCGCGTCCAACACTTATCGCCTTAAAGGTAACGCCCGCCGGGGCTTCCACCTGTTGCCAGGCATCACCGCACGGATTCTGCCTGCTGATGCCGTACCGGAAGAACACCATGCCGTTTCGAGCCACAGTCCACACCTGGCCTGTGGGTCCCATGCTTATTCCCACGAGCGGCTGATCGCTGGTTATATGCTCCCAGGCATCACCGCGCGGATTCATGGTGCACACGCCATGCCGGATGAGCACGTCGCCGTTTGAGGCAATGGCCCAGGCTGTAACGGCTGTGTTTTCCTCACCCTGGCCACTGTCCACATCGTCGTCCAATACCTGTGAGCAAATTTAAGTAGTTTTGATAGTTTACTCCCATGCGTAATGGATAAACCTTACCTGAAGGGCTGCATCAAGTATCTTTGACTGACTCAACTCTTGCCAAGGACCGCTGCTGCTTAGACGGCATCTCTTCATCCATCTCCGACGACGCACACAGTCCGTGAGCTTCTTGTGGGCATGGTAGTTGGCGGGAAAGTCAATGGCATACTGCCATCCCTCCTTGTCCGCGCCCCCGGGAATGTTGTAGTCGATCGCCCAATCGGAAATCCATTCGCAGTGCGTCGATAGGAGCTTCGTGTGCTCTTTGCTGCGCTTCTGCCGCCCACTGGCATCGCTCCACATGTGCCGATCCGTGGGCAGGCTCTTGGCGGTGAACCCACTGATTGGATTCCAGCGCTGGTTTTCGTAAACATAGTAGGTGTGCGTGTCAATCATAGGGTTAATCTTTCCCGAACCCTCTAACCCCTTTAGGAACATGCCGCCCCATCCACCGTTGTAAACCCAAGCGGTGTTGTCACAGGAAATACCCCAAATTACGTCCACGCCGCTATTAAATACCCGTTTTATGTGGCCACCCATCTGACGCCAGTGCATACGTTCCATGGAGACGATCAGCGAGGGGCAGCGATAGAGCACGCTGAAGAGCTTGATGCGGCCGCTCACATACAGACGCGTTACACTCTCCGGATCTATGCGGTACTTGTAGTCGGTGTACACGGCATTATTCACAATCATCAGGTAGTGATCCCGCAGAGCCCTAGAACGAAAAACCCTAATAATTTGTTGTTAAAGTAGGGAGCTGACTTCATACCTTATTTTCAGCGAGAATGTAGCGCCCGGTGCAAAAGCCATTTTGTCATTGCGAATCTCATCCAGCCACTCGGACTCCTTCATGGAATTGAGCACCGTGGTGCGTTCGTTGAAGCGCGGATTCAGATGCAAGGCAATTACACGATGCTTCTCCACGCGATGCGGTTGCACCTTGACGGTGGAGTGTGACTGCAGATCGAACCGAATCTGATCAGCATCGTCATACACACAGCCGGATATCTCCAGTTCAGTGCCGCAGGGTATTCTAGTTAGGAAGGAAATTAGGAAATATTAAAAGTGTTAATCCATAGTGCGGTATGTTAAATGTCAATTCTATCAAATTCAATCAAATATTCAATCAAATTCCTTGTCAACTTGGAAATTTCAATCAAAAGTAATATGAGAGATTTCCAATAAAAATTATTTGCCAAGAAGGAAGCCGAAAAAGCCGAGAACAAGAAACACCAAGCTACTTAAAGTAAGTTATGTTATGCCCACACTCTTACCCATTGTAGAGTGTGTTGTAGTAGGGCGTCTCGCACGTGGAGACATCCATTTTCTCCACATATCCTTCACCCGACTCTGTCGTCTGCTGCATGGCCTTCATGTTGGCCGCATCGAAGACAAACACATCGCCCAGCTCGCTGGTCAGCCAGATGGCATTGCTGGCCGGCTTGCCAACCAGCGTATTGATCTGGCTGCACACAGACGACAGATGCGACAGCCAATCCTCCATCTCCGAGTCGCTGGAGAATTGCAGCTTAACTGGGGAGCAGTTCACCGGCAGGTGAGGAGCGTGTATAGCTATCCTGGGTGCTCCGGCTTCACTGCAGCACTGCACGCATGTGATATCCGACAGGGGAAACTGTATTTTGGTGGCTGCTCCATCGGGACTAAGCACCGTAAACGTTCCAGAGTCCCCGGACCTGGAGCCATCGCCACCACTGCCACTGCCGCTGCTCACCCATTCCAATTCGATTATGCAATCCTCGAATTCGCCTCCAGGCCGCTGGTAGCGTGCATCCGCTGACTTTATCCACGAAGAGAGCTCCACTGCCTTTTCAAACTTGGCCACAGTCTGAAGCTTGGCGAGCCTTTCCTGCCGCCGCTGCAGTTTGCTCAGAATATCCTTCCGCCAATTGGCATTTACATCCACTTTGCTATCGCTGGTCAGCTGCTCGTTGAACCAATTGGGCATGTTGCTGGCGTCCACCGTGACGGCACCCGGAGCCACGCAGCTCCACAGGATGCCGCATTCCGTCCAAAACTGGGAGCCCGTGTGATCGTCATCTTCGCCCAAGAACACATCTGATCCGTGGTGCGTTGAGTCCGATTCAAACACCGTCGAATCGCTTTCCGGATGGGCTTCCATTCCCACAACAGAGCCAACACTGCGCACCGGCGACCAAGCGCGTGGATTCCTCAACTGGGTCTCAAACTTTCCACTGATCTCGACCACATCCGCAGCCGGAGCACTGGATGCGTGCGAGGTCTCCCTGAGAGCTGCAGTTCGCTGCTTGTGGCGGTCATTCAGGTTGAGACTTCCTATAGTCGGAGGTGAGTCAGCGCCAAGACGATAACGTTCGTGCTTGAGAAAATTGGCAGTTGCCGCTCCAGGGCTGGCACACGAGCCCGTAGAGCTGTGAAGCACGGTCTCTATCACGGCGCATGTCTCCACAACGCCTTTCTCCTTCTCCTTGGAGTAAAGATTGGAGAAGCTCTGGTGCTTAGAGCCGGGAGTGGAGCTGCTGCCGCCGCTCTTGCGAGACACAATCGATAGGGAGCTGGAAGTGCGACTGATTTGCATGGGGCACTGAATCAAGCGCCACTTTTTACCGGTGGGATCGGCCGCGGTCACTCCAGACCGGTGGTACAGACACCGGTCGGCGGCTCCAACGGCGAAGACCTAAAAAATAAATGTAAATTTGAACTGGAAGCTAAAATTAAAACGAGCGGAGACTCACCTGATCGTTGGCCGCCACTGCCACTGTGGAGATGTTGCCCACCATTTCCACCCAACCCTTGCCTATGGCCGAGTCCTCGCTTATGCCAGCAGCCTCGCCCTTAATGCCTCTCCTAAACCAGGCATGATGATCGTTGGTCACACACCACACGGCATCGGTGCCGACGGAAACGTGAACTATACGCAGGCTGCAGGATGCCACCGGGGTCTTGACATCCAGCCAAGCGTCTCCCGAAAGATTATCCCGTGTAATTCCGGTGCGCACGATCACTCGACCATTGTAGAGAACCGCCCAGACCAAGCCGGTGGGTCCCACGCTAATCTGCGACAACTCGCTGCCCGTGGGAGTGGGAATAGCTGTCCAGCGGAGGCCCTCGGGTGCCGATTTCGATACCCCCGTGCGAAACATGGCCCTGCCGTGGGCGGTGATGGCCCACACACACAAAGTGCCGGCTGGGGCATTGGGCACATTGGTGCCGCCGATTGCGACGTCAATGAAGGGCTCCTGCGTGGGATCCTTGTGCAGCGGCGCTACAGCGCACCAGCTATTGAGGGCGGCATATCGCCGGAAACGGATCCACTTGCGGCGCCGCACATACGAGTTCCACGACTTCTTGGCCGAATAGGAAGCGGGAAAGTCCAAGGCATACATCCAGCCATCCTCGGGCAGCTGCTGGCCATCCAGCTCCAGATCCAGGTGCCAGTCCCCGTCCCACTGCCAGGCCATCGATGGCAGCCGAATCTTGTCCACGCTGCGCTCCACACTGCCATCCATCGAGGAGTACCTGTATCGGTCCGTGGGCAGCAGTGTCTTTGAGAAACCCTCGATGGGCAGCCAGCGCTCGTTCTCGTACGACTCCTCCCTGATCCGTATGGGAACGTCCAGGCCATGGACATGCACGTACACCTGACGGTCGCCACCGATGGCCCACAGAAAGTTGGGCACGGCACAGATCTTCTTGAACTCCAGTCCCAGGTACGGCAGTTCGCGCCACGCTCCCGAGCTGGTGGACAGCGTGTAGACGCGTCCCTCGCTGCTGGCGGCGAACAAGTATGAGCTGGGCATGGTTGGATCTTCTGCGTCTTCTCGTGATCCCCTCTTTGTTTCACATCGTGTTTACAATTGCCAAAATTGATTTTTCTGCAAGACGGCCAGTATGACCAATGTTGAGCTTTTTTCCCTTTAAACGACGCTGGTCACTTGCTTATGGATATATGCGTTGCCATACTTTGCGAATTCGTAATTCGCAATATTTCTTAATTTGTAATTCCATCAGCCGCCGTTCAGAAACGTATTCAATTTGCGAAAGATTGCTGGAAGACTCTCCAAAATGGCCTAAAAACCGTCATGGATAATGTGTTTTCCAGGCTGAAACACAGGCTTAAAAACATCGGTATTTCGACTTTAAAAACAACGATTATATCGATAGTGACATCGACATTTTTGCAGCTCTAATTGACGCCAAGAAATTATACATTGATTTTGAATAATATGGTAAAAATCTAAACGTTTATTCTCTTAAACCGCCCAGTGGAGCCCCCGAATCAAGGACACAGACTTGCAGATTAATTCAGTGCCGGTAGAGAGGTGGAGTAGCTCCATATACGGGCATTCGGCGTGGCGATGTTCGACGCAAAAAGGCGAGCACGCGCAGGGCAGGCTGTCGCTGTCTGGTCGGTCATTTGTCGTCCGTCGTATCAGCAGCTGACTCTGTGGCAGTGGCAACCGGAGGGCCGACACCACGGACGACTCCCCGCACCGACACCAGCATCAGCCCATCCCTGGCCATCCGTGGGCTGCAGTCCCGGACCCGAGTCCCATCCAGCAGCAGCCGGTATTTCGTGCAGTTGGAGTTGTAAAACAACTCGGGGGCTCACATACATACATATGTACAGGGTGCAAAACGCCCGTGCAGCCCCACAAACAAACATACGTATATGTAGTGGACTCGTAATATCGTATATGCGCTCTATATATATTATATATATATATATGTATCCGCCGATGTCCTGTGCATCCCGTGAATCTTCTTCGCTGCATTGCGCGAGTTCGGGGTGGTCGTAGGCATACCAAAAAAGGCGAAAAAGCACTCCCCTAAACGTCAATTGAAACAAGTGATTAAACCCTATTAACCGGAACCTTTCTCATCCCAAAAACACAGTCAACCACACACTGAAGCCTGAAGCGAACGCTGGTACCTTTGGACACACAGTGGTAAGTGCCTAAGTGCACCTCCGTTACATCGAAATATTTATATACTCAAGTGGAATCGACATTTTTTATTCAAGCAGCGCATCTTCACATTCGGCGGACGGAACGGGACGAACTCTCTGGGATTCACATCACAATAAGTCATGCCACGGGGAAAACGCCGAGCAGCAGATATTGGCGACAACATGGATGGTCAATCGAAGAGAGCCCGAACCAGCTACGCCAGCATACCGACACAACAGAGCAGCAGGTGAGTGAGTAGCCGTAGTAGTTGTAGTCGGCAGAATGCTGAGAAGGGGAAATAATGCTTTGGGACGGAGTGTGTCACCTGTTTGTTCCGAGAACTGGCAGAACTATTTCTCCAATAGAGTGCCAATACGAATATTAATTGCTGATCGCCGAGAGCGTATACACCTGCCCTAAGACACCGACTTGAATGGAAATAGAATTTTCATCTAATTGTGAAGAAATAGACAATAATTGATAAGCAGATAAGGCAGTTGAGCGCCATATTAATGCAAAATAAATCATTTCTCTTAACAAATTTCTTTAAAAAAGGCCATTAAAATATTAAAAAAAGATTTTTATATAGAGAAAAGTTTTAGATAACGTTACTGTGTTCATTTTCGGGACTTAAAAATTGCCCATTCATGAAAATACTTGAAAGAAACTAGCTTCATCATTGAGATAAGAAAATTGTATTGCATTTTTCGATAAAAAAGTTGTTTTGTGGGAAATAACCACTATAACTATTTAGGCTGTATTATTCGTTACCATATAAATGATGATATTATTTCCAGTGCAAATGAACAGAAGATTATTGCTCTTATCTCTTCATAATTATTGACTCGAGAGAAATTCAATGTGAAAGTAAAATAGATTAACCACTTGTGAGGGGTTGGGAATGTCTAAACTTATCTTTAATTTACTAAAAAATGTATGGTAGACATCTTATATAAATCCTCCAACTTAATCCATGAAAAAATCCTTTGAAAAATCCCTATAACTCTAAAATATATCCCTGGATATTTTAAAGTTCAAAAATAAATAACGAGTTTCAGCTTAGGACAGAAAATGTGAGAAATCAGGCAGGATTAAATCACTATTTGGCAAATCTTTCATAAAATCTGTAATATAGGGATTATAAATGTACTCTGGAAGGTTACTGCAGAATAATTTGTTTGAATTACGATGTTTATTAAACAAAACTAACATTTATGGTATAAATTACCTTTCTTTTGTTATTCTGTATATATAATTGAATACAAATACTATTCGTTGCTATTTCTTATCTTGTTTTTTATCAAATCTTTTTTTTCCGACCTTCAACTAAACTTTTTCTTTATTGATGTAAAAGTAAATATGATAAAGAAGAAACTCGTTTAATATACAACTTACATTCATCAGAGGGAAGAGTGAGGCAGATTCAGAGAATATTTCCTGTTGTCAGGTCACGTCTCGCACTTGCTATTGTCAGGGAAATTTGTATTACTTTGCTGATAAGCAGATTCTTAACTAATAATAAATATTTACCAAAAAAGTTGAAGGGAAATGCTTTTTTCAGCAGGCATCCAGTATTTATTTTCAATAAAACTCATTAATATTAATTATAAACAAAAGCATTTTTAGTTTTTCATGCGTTGTTCTTTCCCCACATACATATTTCGCATTATTTCGCTTGGCAAACCGTTGAATGGATTAAGAGATAATGAATTTTAAGTAGAAAATGTGCAGGAGATTTCGTTAAAAAGTATAGCAATATAGATAAAGATGCTTCTCGATAAAAACTTGCTGAAACTGGAGGAGGGAGCTATCTATATACGATTTTGGCCAACTTTGGTCGTTCGCTTAGAGATTAGAGTTTGCCTTTGGAAAATAATAGTTGTAGTTGGTTAATCATGATATATATATTAACATTTAATAATCATATATGGTGCGCTATTATTTTATACATTTTAACAATATGGAAGACATTTGCATTTCTCATATATGTATATCTTTATGCTGCTTTCGATAATATCATAAATCTGCCGTGACAACTCCTCAATTTTGACTCTTAGATTTTTAAAATAGGACTACAGAGGATTGCAATAGATCCAACAAACGTGGGGATATGTGTAGACAACGATATGATCTCAAATAGTTGAACGAAAACGAACTCCTCTTTACTTGGCTGTTGCTGAACCCCGCTCACTCCATCGAGCCGTACTGGACCTTCTTGACCTTAAAGTACCTGTAAAGAATGCAGATTCTGTAGGACACCTTCACGTTTCAGTCGCAAAAACATTCTCTTACCTCCATCCGCCGTAACCCGAGATGGTCAGCAGGACGGCAATGGCCAGGGCAGTGCCCACGGCCAAGGGCGCCGTCTCGTCACGATAGGAGCCGGTGGCGCTGCAGTGAAAGGACGGGCCCCACTTGCCACTGTCCTTGAACATGAAGCTCTGCATATGCATGTCCCGCAGATACAGCTTGGCTATGTGCCCCGACTGGTCGCCGGAGTCGTGCGGGGCGTACATGATCACAGTTTGCTCCTTGTCGCACAAATAGGACTTGCCCACCGGCGTGGGGAAGTACATGGGCGTCTGGGCGGGTGAGGTGAGCTTGACGTTGAGGTTGGGGCGATCTGGGTGTTCGAATAGCCCGTTCGACGAGGAGTAGGATAGCTCGAACAGGTTGATGTACCAGCCCTCGCCGCCGGACGACTGTGTGCGTGTGGGCGAAAGTTAATGCATTAGTCAATTTCGATCGACCTTTAACCTTAAGAGTTGGGCAGTTCCAGTGTACTCCCGATATTGATTTTTTCCCAATCACATTTCCCTTTTTTGTATATGGGGAATTGAGCTACACCTGCCCAATCAGTGGTACTATTTACCCAAACCACTCACCTTCTTAAATGTCATGGACAGGCGGAAATCCTTAAATTCCATGGTTAGAATCTCCATATTGGACTCCACGCACTCGCCGCTCAGCTGGGGATTATCGGGCAGGTACAGATCGGCCTCCACATCCTCGTTGAGCTTGTTGCGATACCTGATGCTGATTAAGCCATCCACCTGCATTAGGATGCAGGTGATGCCGTTGGTGGCATTGAAGCGGTACAACGATGTTGTGGCATCATGGTTCATCGATGAGGCCTACGAAATCAGGAATATTGGAAATACTTAGGACACGTTGGAAGGCAGAGCAAGTTAGGAGCTAGGAGAGCTTACCGATGGCGACTTGGTTGTGTACTTGCTGACCCGCGGCGCCTTCGTTGACAAAGCGCCCAGCTGCAATCCGTGGGCGGCGGTGGCTGAAAAATCAAAGGTTAACCCAGGCTTCACAGGTTGCATTGCCTCGTCGTCCAGTCCAGTTTACTCATTTTTCAGTCAGTGTGTCACAGCAAACCGTCCTCGACAGTATCGATTTTCGGTACTCCCACCACCTACAAACGAGTACGTATCCTCGCTCCTCCTACTCACCCAGAAGAGCCAGCAGGGCTGAGTAGAAGAGTGTGGCATTGAGACCGTTGCCTAATCCTTGGACTCTGATCAGCGGCTGGCTGAAGTCGGATAGCTTCATCTTCTCTAGCAAATCTTTTGCACTTAGTGGGCACACAATTCGAATGGCAATATATTTTACGCTGCTGCTGTCTTCTCCGCTCGAAGCAACTACGACGTGTTTCCTGTTTCGGGTCCTGCGCACAACTGCGGCCCATATAAAATCGCACTGTTCCTGTGCTGTGGCCTAAAGTCCTCCCCACACCAACACCCGCACCCACTCCCAATCCACCTTTCTCCCTCCCAAGCCGCTGCCAAGCCGCCTTCCCCTTATCCTGAGACGGGACTTCACTCTCGCTTTTGCCCTGCGCAGTCGCTACTGGAGGGAGAAGTGTGTGTGTGTACACTGTGACAAAAACTATATGATAAATATATTATGTATAAGAAAAAGAAAAAGCTTTAAACTCTAAATGGTTTTTATTAAAATAATTCATTTAAATCTATAACATTTTTCATCAAAAAGAACTCTTCTTTCAAGCACTTAATTATAAATGTTGTTGCATCGATAAAATCAATTACGATCTTAGCATTATTCTCTCCCAGAAGCATAGAGAGATAGGAGGAGGCACAGTTCGATAGCCTTTGTTCTTCCCGATTCGATTTGTCATATCTGTCGCTGGGCTGGCATTATTTTCTATGCTTCCCCGAGTGAGGGCCTCCGCTCTTGGCATTGGCCTCGTCTCTGCTCTGCTCTGCCTTGCTCGGGGTCTGCCATGTTTACTATCGCTATTTTTAGGGGGCCAATACTCAAAAACAAAACCCCAGAGAAGAGGCAAGTCGCGGCAATTCGAATAAAATAAACAAAAAGAGGCCAGGCCACACGGCATTAGCAGCGACAGATTCGATTAAAAGTCTTCTGGTGTTTACTATACGTGTGCAGTAACATTTCCCTATAAGCTATATAGATGGCAGAGTGTGTGATAGATAGACTTGATTGAATCATTCATTGACTGAAACATTTTCAAACATTTTCCGCTTTTCCTCTTCCCCAGGCGCCATATCAGAGCTGAGGATGGATTCAGCCAAAAACGTTGCTTGACATGGTTCCAGGAATACACCACTCCAGATGATCCAGAGACATTGGGTAAGTGTGAATACAAAGAAATTTAGAGCTAAAAACAATACAAAATATATATAATGTCTCCTTTGTCCCAGGTCCCGATGGAATGGAAAAATTTTGCGAGGATATCGGAGTAGAGCCCGAGAACATTGTGATGCTGGTGCTGGCCTATAAAATGGGTGCCACCCAAATGGGCTTCTTTAGCCAGCAGGAGTGGCTGAAGGGCCTCACAGAGATCGACTGCGACTCGGCAGCGAAAATGGTTGTGAAACTTGACTATCTGCGCAGCATACTCAACGATCCCAACTCCTTCAAGAGTATCTACAGATACGCCTACGATTTTGCCAAGGCGAGTCTTTATTTCCAACATACTATAAGATTGAACGTAATTGTTTTTGTTTTCGGTATTCTGCAGGACTCGGACCAACGAAGTATGGATATTGTCACAGCCAAGGCCATGCTTCAGCTGCTACTGGGCAAGCACTGGCCGCTGTATCCGCAGTTTGCACAGTTTCTAGAGCAATCAAAGTACAAGGTGATCAACAAGGATCAGTGGTGTAATATCTTGGAGTTCTCGCGCACCATCTGCATTGATTTGTCAAATTATGATATTGATGGAGCTTGTAAGTGTCTAAATTTGATCCACAAGCCACTGTATATTCAATATTTAATACAATAATACTCAATAATAACCTCTTCTATTTAGGGCCCGTCATGCTGGATGAGTTTGTCGAATGGCTGCGCCTGCAACGGAGCCTGGTCACTTCCAGTTCTGGACCGTCCAGCTGAGAGATGCTGTATCGAGTCGCCTATTTCTAGTTCAACTTTTGGAGGCACAGTGCGGAGGCGTTAGCGGAGGCAATGATGGGGTGCGATGCGGAGAAAGGATGAAATGAGAGATCGGCGGAACTATAAGACACATCCACACTCACTCACACACCACACACCACACACCATACTCAGACAGGCACACACACTCACACACACAGTGAAACACAAGCATTTGGAGAGACTGCGTACACTGGCAAAAGCAACCACTATGAAACTAAACTATTGATAATATATTTAATGTAATAATTTATGTATTAACGACAACTAAAAACTAAAACCACAATTTTCTACTTGTAAGGCATCCTTTGAAACGAAAACAAAAAGAACAAACAAGAACAGACAGCAACAAGAGCCAAAATGAGGGCAGAGCTTGTAAAAAGTAAACCCAGAAAATGGATGAAACGCGATGGCAATAACCAAGAGAGAGCCCCAATAGACCTAATAACTAGAGCATGTAATTGAACTCAAGTAAACGAGCCGAACCCTTCAAGATATCAGCAGCATAGTCAAAATCTCAACGGAAATCAACACCAATATTGGGGAAGTCGTAGTCGTTATTAAATCAATGTAGAAAAACAAAAACAACAACATTTTGGGGACTATTTAATAAAATTATTAAGTAAAAAATAGCATTTGTGGCGTTATTATTTCAATATTGTGGATTTTTTAATGGAGAAAATCATGTTGCGCAACATACAGCCGGAACTTTGAGTCTAAGACCAAAATGCGACCAATCGCCCTAAGGTTATTGTTTAATAAGTTTCATGTTTTTATATATATTATAAATGCAAAATGCCATTTATTATCCTATTTTACATATCTAAAAGATTGTTGTTACCAAAGTTGGTTGGTCTCTGAGAAGAGTTTTCCCTAAAACATTTACATATATAAGGTTTTCTACAAGAATAATATATTATTGATTCCCTTTGCCAGTATTGCCATATTGTATGCCTTGAAATAACTGTCAGAGCTGTCTATGAAGTACTCATTCCCAAATATAAACCCTAACCAGTCTGTACCAGGACTATCTATAATATTTTTAAACAAATTCTATAATTCAAACAAATAACAGCCAAATCTCATCGAGTCTCGCGATTTCCAGCACTGGCGGATTATTTCGGCCAAACGGTCACTCGGATTCAGCTGACGCTTCTTGCAGACCATTTTTTGCCATTTAAAAAATCGAACGGTTTCGGCGCGTTGTCCGCTTTGCGCCTGTTTTCCGTGCATTTCGCCTGGCGTCAATGGTCAAATTCGATGATCGCTCGTGGACATTGTCGTTAATTGTGTGGATCTCTTAATTGCTCCCGTTCAAGTGATATTTTGGGCGATCGCGGCGCATCGGCGGAGTTAGATTGCATATTTCAGTCTGCGAGGAAGCAATTTTTCAACCTCAGGCCTCAGGTACAAAAGGAAGTCCCAGAGAGCAGATCAAAATGGCCGCGAAGCCCGATGATAAGAGCACGGATATTCCGGATCGCCTGTTTGACTCCAACCAGCGCAAGACGTACAAGCGCCTACGGTTCTTCGGCAAGGTAAGATCGAATGCTCCGAGTCGCGGCTGGCTGTTCCCATGAGTCCTCGGCGCAGCGCATCAATATATTCACTCACACATGCACACATCCCGTTTCTTTCTCTCGGTTTCCTTTTGCGCCCTTCGTTGCCGGCTCCTTGTTGTTTTTGTTCTTGGCAGATCGATCTGTGAAGGCGCAAGAGTGGATGTGTGTGCGTGTGCGTGTGTGTGAAGTCGTTCAACGACAGTTTTATTTTTTGTCTTTTGGCGCGACTTATTGAATTTACATCTGCCAGTTCAGCAAATTAAATGACTAATTCCTACAAGAACTGTTAGATCAATTATAAAAGTCTTGCATTTATTTTACGAGTGTTCTTTAAATCGAATTTTGCGCAGGGCGGCTTTGCAAAATGCTACGAGATCATCGATGTGGCAACCGACGAGACATTCGCCGGCAAGATCGTGTCCAAGAAGCTGATGATCAAGCACAATCAGAAGGAGAAGACAGCCCAGGAGATCACCATTCACCGCAGCCTTAACCATCCGAACGTTGTGATGTTCCACAGCTACTTTGAGGATGTGCAGAATATCTACATTGTGCTGGAGCTGTGCAAGAAGCGGGTGAGTGGCAGCTGTTCTTTTCTATTTACCTCATCCGTACTGATCTTTGACCCCTGCTCACTCGCAGTCCATGATGGAGCTGCACAAGCGCCGAAAAAGCATCACGGAGTTCGAGTGCCGCTACTACATCTACCAGATTATCCAGGGCGTCAAGTATCTGCACGATAATCGCATCATCCATCGCGATCTTAAGCTGGGCAACCTCTTCCTCGACGATTTACTGCACGTGAAAATCGGTGACTTCGGCCTGGCCACGCGCATCGAGTACGAGGGTGAACGCAAGAAGACACTGTGCGGCACGCCCAACTATATTGCACCGGAAATTCTCACCAAGAAGGGCCACTCCTTCGAGGTCGACATCTGGTCAATTGGCTGCGTCATGTACACGCTGCTGGTCGGCCAGCCTCCGTTTGAAACGAAGACGCTGAAGGACACCTACTCGAAGATCAAGAAATGCGAGTACCGTGTTCCCAGCTACCTGAGGAAACCGGCGGCAGACATGGTCATTGCTATGCTTCAGCCGAATCCGGAAAGCCGGCCTGCCATTGGCCATCTTTTGAATTTCGAATTCCTCAAGGGCTCCAAGGTGCCGATGTTCTTGCCCAGTTCCTGTCTGACGATGGCGCCCCGCATCGGCAGCAATGATACCATCGAAGATGCGGGTCACCGCAAGCCGCTGACCGAATTTAATGGAATGAGGCCGGACGACACGCGCCTGGAGTCGACCTTCCTCAAGGCCAATCTCCATGACGCCATCACCGCTTCGGCGCAGGTCTGTCGCCACAGCGAGGACTATCGCAGCGACATCGAGAGCCTGTATCAGCAGCTCACCAATCTCATCAATGGCAAGGTATGTTACTTTTCTCTATATACAGAAATTACCATATTACCGCATCGGTAACCTTTACAGCCGCGCATCCTGCAAGGCAATCTGGGCGATGAGAACACTGATCCGGCGGCACAGCCACTCTTCTGGATATCGAAATGGGTGGATTATAGCGACAAATATGGCTTCGGCTACCAGCTGTGCGACGAGGGCATCGGCGTAATGTTCAACGACACCACAAAGCTGATCCTCTTGCCCAACCAGATCAACGTTCACTTCATCGACAAGGATGGCCAGGAGAGTTACATGACCACCACCGACTATTGCAAGTCCCTCGACAAGAAGATGAAGCTGCTGTCGTACTTCAAGCGCTACATGATCGAGCACTTGGTCAAGGCCGGAGCCAACAACGTGAATATCGAGAGCGATCAGATCTCGCGTATGCCGCATCTGCACTCCTGGTTCCGCACCACATGCGCCGTGGTCATGCATCTCACCAACGGATCTGTGCAGGTAAATTTTTTGCGAATAATAATAACAATGAAAAATACTTTAACCTTCGTCTTTCGCCATTCAGCTTAACTTCTCGGATCACATGAAGCTCATTCTCTGTCCACGTATGAGTGCCATTACCTATATGGATCACGAGAAGAACTTCCGCACCTACCGGTTCTCGACCATAGTGGAGAACGGCGTGTCCAAGGATTTGTACCAGAAGATCCGTTACGCCCAGGAGAAACTTAGGAAAATGCTGGAGAAGATGTTCATCTAGATGTAGCCGGCGACCACTCATCAAGCTAAATTTTTAACGAACTTACACACTCCCCAAACGCGCGCACACAAGTTTTAAAAATTTAGTAATTTCTGTTCAAAGTTATTTGCTTGTTCTATGTTTTATATTTAGAGTTTATTTGTTTTTCTCAGTTCAGAACGTGGTTTTAGTTCATTTCTATACAAATATGTTTAATGGTCCTCACACCCTCATTCACTTAATAAACTTACAAATTAAACGCATTCATCTGATTATCTTAAGCAATGGTGATCCAAGCACCAAACCGTTATTATTACGATCAAAAGTTTATCCAGTTGACTGATCATTCAATAAAGCCATTTTAATGCTGGAGAAAACTTGTAAACCATAAATAAAATTGATTTATGATCAATTTACGCGAATTAACTCGCTTGATAATAAACTTGTAATACTTTCAAGGCAGAATACAGAATAAATTCTTAAAGTAAATGTAGAGATTGTTTTATTTAAAGATTTATCAATCGCTTGGAAATAATGTGTTGGGGCGACAGTGCATTTGCAAGGAATACGATTTCGTTGGTATTTAAATATAGCGGCAACTTGTCAGGCTTGCATTGTGAAACTACTAGACTAGAGGGAATAAATTTTTAAATTTATGAATTTATTATAGTTATTACGTAAAACTAAGTCTATCATTTGGCTTGAACAACGTGTGCCGTCATAATAAACTTCGAAACCCGAACCCATTTCGGTGATAACAATACAACGAACGGTTACACTAAAACCACAGTCTGCCGATTTGGCCACACCGGTGTGCATATTGATTTTATTTTCTTGAAAATTAAAGATTCCCAATACGTACTCACTCGCTGCAAAGCCGAAGAAACCCTAATATTTAGATGCAATTAGTGCCGAGGTGGACATAAATCCTCGACATGGGTGACAACGAACAGAAGGCGCTCCAGCTGATGGCCGAGGCGGAGAAGAAGCTGACCCAGCAGAAAGGCTTCCTGGGATCGTTATTCGGGTGCGTAAATGGTCCATTTCGCAATGAAAGTGCAAGGGTGGTGGGGCTTGGAGTTGGAAGTTGGGGAAGCATCTAGCCATGCTCTTCTCCTTTTCCATTATGGTAGTTGTTGGACTAGATTTCTTCACGCTCCCATGCAACCCACACCCACCAATAATACGTATACGTAGATGTGTAGACCGCCTGCGCCTCCACGCCAAAATAATCTTGCAAAGCAGCGCAAAAGTCCAGGTTACATTTATTATCAGCTTACGATATGCGGGAGAGTTTTTTTTAATATTGAAAAGCTAAAAACAATGAGTTGTCAGTGTTATCTCGGTATTTACATTCGATGGCATTAACATACGTAGTCGTATTGATGAATCATTCATTGGCTTAATTATTAAAAACAAAGAAGAGGTATAAGTTAATATATACATACATACAAACATATATCGACTTTCACTTATTGAGATCCTTCTGGAAATTCAGTAATATTATAGATATAATGTGTATCTGTTTCTTTGCATGGTTTTTCATTTAAATATTCTTTGGATACTGGAAACCTTTTCAGGTTTTAGATATTGAATATTCAGTTTTTGCTTCCCGAATAAAACTTATAGTTAAATTTATGAATGTCATATAGTTAAGCTTGTTCTGCAATTTATTAATAATTAATATTTCAGGGGCTCAAACAAGGTGGAGGATGCCATCGAGTGCTATCAGCGGGCTGGAAACATGTTCAAGATGTCCAAGAACTGGACAAAGGCCGGCGAATGCTTCTGTGAGGCTGCTACACTGCATGCCCGCGCTGGAAGTCGCCACGATGCTGGCACCTGCTACGTGGACGCCTCGAACTGCTACAAAAAGGTGGACGTGGAGAGCGCCGTCAATTGTCTCATGAAGTCCATTGACATCTACACTGACATGGGACGCTTCACGATGGCAGCGAAGCATCACCAGAGCATTGCCGAGATGTACGAGAGTGATCCCAACACCTTGGTTCGTTTCAAATTCGAGTTTATAAGATTTTCTTTTAGATTTAATGGTTTATATTTCTTTAGGCCAAGTCAATACAGCATTACGAACAGGCGGCTGATTACTTCAAGGGCGAAGAGTCGGTCAGTTCGGCCAACAAGTGCATGCTGAAGGTGGCCCAGTATGCGGCTCAGCTAGAGGACTACGAGAAGGCAATATCCATATACGAGCAGGTGGCCGCCTCGTCGCTGGAGAGCTCGTTGCTCAAGTACAGTGCCAAGGAGTACTTCTTCAGGGCCGCCCTCTGTCATCTGAGTGTGGACCTTCTAAATGCCCAGCATGCCATCGAGAAATACGCGCAGCAGTATCCAGCATTCCAGGACTCCAGGGAGTTTAAGCTCATCAAGGTTGGTCCTATCTTTCGTCTTGGCATAAGATTTTCCTTACTTATCGTGCTCGATTGCAGGTGTTGTGCGAGCATCTCGAGGAACAGAATATCGAAGGATTCACAGAGGCCGTCAAGGATTATGACAGCATTTCCCGGTTGGATCAGTGGTACACCACCATCTTGCTGCGGATTAAGAAGGCTGCGGACGAGGACCCCGACCTGCGATAAGCTAATCAATTAATTACACTTTTTCCGATAAAGAGACGCATACACACATTTATTAAATGCTTTATTCGGTTCGGATATTAATATCTACCTATATATATACACAACTCAATGAAGAATAATTAAAAACGTGTTGCATTGCTAAAAACCTGAGAGCACCTATAGGACGGCAGCCTGCTTAATCGCGAGAAATTATATAAATAGTCCGTGTTCCTCCCCTATTCCACAATTTGAATCGCAGCCGTGCAACGAATAAGAGGTTCGATTAGATTTTAGTTACCGATTGCCGAGCGAGTTTAGGAATTGGATGTGTAACACTGTTATGTTTGTTTTTTACTCTCTTGTTATTTGTGTAAGTAGCCAAAAATATTGAATTAGCTGCTGTTTTATTTGGACTCATAAACTATCCTCTAGAAATATTGACTTAACCTTCATTCTCCCCGTGTGTACTGTGTTGGATCATTTCGAGATTTATTACTAATGATTCGTCCCCCTCGTAGTGACTATATACTGCACAGAGAAGAGTAAAAACACAACCTACGAATAATTAACTTAATATATGTCCATATAAGCATTAATGATTACCCCTATAAATATCCAGAAAAATACGAAAATATAAAAAGGAATTCTTATAAATACTTGAGGGTCACATTTATAGAAAATTCCATCTCGCAACAAAATTTTAACAAATGTTTAGTAGATCAACTTCCTATGAACATGTATGTGAAAACAGAGTTATAAATCAATAAATCAAATTATGACAGAGCTGGGCCGAAACAAAGTCGGGAAAATATCAAGTTATTGAATTAATATATATGATATGTATCTCCAGGAAACACAAGCCACACACTTAATTAAATCAAGAGCAATGGTCTAAGTAATGCCAATACTGCGCATGCATTACCAGATATATTTCAAATTAAAATACTATAATAAAGTTAAATGCTTGGATAAATCTTGTCACCACCCTGTCTGTTCGTATCAAATGTTTTTTGTCAATATACGCACAACCGATCCAGCCACATCCGCATTTGTGTTTCCATTTAATTCTGCAATGTAAATACACCCGAAAATGCATTTAGTTTTTAATTTTTATCTCAGAGTATTTATTAGTTTTATATAAAAGGCAAAGATAAAGGTATGTATGTGCATTTAAATATTTTTCTTTAGATAAAATAGTTTCTCGAATTAGACAATTATTTATTATTTTTGCAGATGGAATATTACTAGGCTTAATATTTCTAATCCCATCTAGGTAGCATTTATATCCATCCAGATATGTTGCTTGTGTTTTCCCCTAGATGTCAACCAGTTTTCACCTCAATCCGCTGAACGGATCAGCTGCCATATAGAAACATTTCAACCTGATCGCCCAGATTGAGGGAAACCTGTGCGAACGTCATTGTCAAGAGCTCAACAAAGAGCTGCCAATATCAACAGAGTTCTCTCGGTTCGCTCTCCAAACACACATAACTGAGGATCGGGGATTGATTCTCGAAGTCAGACTCTCGGCGACGATGACGATGAGGCGATGACCATATCAGTGCTATGGAGGGTCGCTGGCGCAATCTCTCATTCATCCAGCCAATGTCTGCGCGCTAGGTTCGTTCCAACGGCGAATGGGATTATAATTCCCACCGAGTTCTTCGCAAACCACCTCCTCCATTGGGCTTCATCCAGAAATTCAAATAAGTAATACTATAATCGGCTTAGTTATATAAGCACAAAAACGATACGCGAACTTTTGAATATATATCTGCTGTACTGCCCTGCTGCCCTGACTGTGTGTTTGTGTATCTGTGGAAGTCCCAGTGCATTCCGGTTTTTTGAATATCGTACATATAAACTTCGCTACGTCAGAGCTACTTGGTTTCACACTGAAATTCCGACATCGAAAACCCCAAAAGACATCAATAAAATACAAATAAATAAATAAAAACCCTCAATAATTGGATGCACACCCACATGTTTACGCATACGGTGTGATTTCATTCGTGTTGTGGCAACCAAGTCTGGAAAGTCTGATAACCGAGGCTTAAGCCAACTAACAAACGCTTCGCAGCCGCAAAATTCTACAAATACCAGGTAAAAATCAATTAAACAATAATTATGGAATATTCCTTACGTTTATTGGGTTGAGGTTTCACTTCCAGAGATGTTCAGCTTTAATTAATATTAATAATTTATATTTTAAAAGTTCTCGTATCACAACTGGCATACATACATTCATATAAAACAAACATACTTATATAGAAGGTCGCCAACAGATCAGCGCTATCAGTTGGGAAATGCTCATTGTTTACGCATCGGAGGGAACAATAATTACAACTCATTGGCTTAATTTTATATAACCCGAAAACAACATCAACAAAAATCAGGCAGATAACAAATGTATCAATGAGAAAAGCCAACTATGTACTGTAAATTGCATCCCTAACAGATTTAAGCAATATATACAAGTAATAATAATATTTACATCGTTCTCATAATAAATAATAGTTTTAATTTATTGCAGCTCGCATTATGGTCCTGTTGATCGCATTGGTCTTTGGTGCAATTGGGCTTTGCTCCTCTCAGGTGCCACAGCTGTCCGTGGGGAATCCCCTGATAGCTTTAACTGATCCGACAGCCTTCGAAAGGCAAACCAGTCGTGTCCAGTCATTGCGGAGTAACTTTGACAGCGATGTGTTGCTAAATATCTCGCAGGGAGCCCAGGAATTCGCCCTCGATCTTCTGCAGCGCATTTCCGTTGAGGTACACAAGACCCAAAGAGACTTTATGGTATCGCCCTTCTCGGTTTGGTCGCTCCTGGTGCTCCTGTACGAGGGATCATCGGGCGAAACGTACAATCAGCTGCGCAGGGCTCTGCGGATCAATGTCGAGGATGAGAAGCTGCGTGGTGTCTACCAGGTGTGGAATTCGTATTTAAAGTGAGTAGAAGAATTATTTGGGAATCGAAAAACTACGATTTCATCACTCAACTGTCTCTTTTTTTTTGTTTGAAGCACTAAAACATCAACTATTGAGGTGGCCTCTCTTCAGGCCGTTTACACCGACAAAGATTATCCCTTAAAGAGCAGCTACCGAAGTGCCATCCAGAATTACAATGTTCAGCCGATGGAAGTGGATTTCTACGACCGGGACACAGTGCATGTGATCAATGAGGCCACCAATCGCACCACTCGAGGCCTCATTCCGTACACCGTCCTGCCGCAGGATCTGTATGGAGCCAAGATGTTCCTGCTCTCCTCCCTCTTCTTCAAGGGCCAATGGAAGGTGCGATCTTGATTTTACTGTGTTCCCACAGAGATCCCTTCATGTGTGCAGTTCAATTGCAGTTCCCCTTCAACCGGACCCTCACCAGAGTTGAATCCTTCTTCAACGAGGATGGTGCGGTGGTGGCCCGCATTCCTATGATGGTGCAGGAGGCGAACTTCGCCTATGCGTCCAACATCGAGGGTCTCGATGGCTACGTTCTCGAGCTACCGTATGGCAGCCAGAACAGGCTGTCGATGATCGTGATCCTGCCCAAGCGGGGCTTTAAACTCAACGACGTGGCCAACAATCTGAAAAACATCGGCTTGGGCCCCATCATAAAACGCCTGGCTGCCTTTAAGGCAAATAGCTTCTCTGAGGATAACGAGGTGGAGGTCATGATGCCAAAGTTCGTGACGACCACAGACTTTACGCTCAAGGATGTACTTAATGAGGTATACGAACCTTCTAAAAGTACTCGTTCGACTCTCATAATTGTCTTTAATATTTTCAGATGGGAATCCGTGATCTTTTCGACGAGAACACAGCCAACTTGAGTCGGATGGCGTCCGGATTGTTCGCCCAGCTTTGCGTTCACTCCACCAAAATCATCGTTGACGAGGAGGGCACTACGGCGGGCGCCGTTACGGAGGCTTCGCTGGTCAACAAGGCCACGCCGCCCAAGTTTCAGCTGAACAAGCCCTTCCAGTACATGATCGTGGAGAAGGAGACCAACCTGTTGCTCTTCGCTGGCCAAGTGCGCAACCCTACGGCCACTTAGCGATCTAGGCGAGACCTTATTCGAATGCCACACGCAATAAGACAACGTTATGTTAAGTCATCTAAAATTTATTTCTTTGTACGACCTGCGGCCTTTTTGCCGCCGACGGGCTGCTGTTTGTCCTTGCTGGCCTTGCTGGAGATGAGGGGATGGGTTTCTGGAAGAGAGATCGATCAAATGGGCTGAAAAGGGCTTTATCTGTTTGTTCATACCATCAGTGGGCGCATCAGGCAGGCTGACATCGTGGAGCTGCATGCGTCTTCGTTTGGCGGCCATTATATCGTCTTCATAGTCATGTGGGTCCGCGCTCAGCAGCACGGAACTGGCTTCCAGACCTCCATCCTGACCAGTCCAGCCATCCTCGGGATCCTCCACCTCCGGTGCCATCGGCAGGAACTGCAGGGCATTCTCATCCTCGCCCTCTTCGTCCGAGGAGCAAAAGGCAGCCACCGGCTCCACCTTCTGCACGTCCACTTCGATCTCCTCATCCTGCTGTGCGTCTGCGTTGAGGTCTACCGACTTGTCTTCGTCTGCTATGTCGAACTCGGACTCACGCTCCTCATACTCCACATTCTCGTCCAACTCCTTAAAGTCCGGGGCAAAGGCTGACCAGTTTTCCACCTGGTTCTGAGCCCAAATCGATACCAGGCCCGAGCTAATGCTGGCAATTATGGGGCGGACTGGATGCCACACGACGTCCAGTAGGAGTTCTCCCTTGGTGCCGTGCAGTATCTTAACGAGATTGCCAATTGACTTTTCCCAAATGTAGAGCGCGTGCTGGCGAGCACTGCCCGCGCAAATGTATTCACCGTCGCCGGAAAAGCAGCACTTTTTCCAAGTTGTCCTGTTAAAGGCAACAATATAGGTAATATGTGGCCTATTTGGATGTAATTATGTGTTACTTGTTGACCAAATCCTGCAGTTTTTGAATTGGCTCAGGTTCGCCGTCCTTGCCCAGAGCGATAATCTCCTTGGAGTCGTACACTCGTATAACTCGATCCGAGGTGTTGATGAGAAAGGCGCTAAATGGATATGGAATTGGTTACCGACAAATTTGAACCATTTCTCATTCACTTACTCTCCCCGACGGGCGAACTCTATACTCTTGACGGCCGTTGCGCTCGAGGTGCCCACGATGATGCGAAAACTGGCCACTGCCTCAAACGTATCCACGTCCAAAACAAGTATCTTTCCCTTGGCGTTGCCTGTGTAAATATGCTTTCCCCTGCGATCGAATGAGGCCACAATGTTTAGGTCGCCCTGGAAGAAGACCGAGAAGGCATTGGGTTTATGTACACAACAAAACTTTGGTAATAAGAAAACTAACGTCCGAGTCCAAGGGTAGGCACCGGTGGGCTCCACCGATCTCTACTAGCACGGCGGCATATCGCATGGGACAGACCAGCAGCCGATTGTCGTTGCGCGGATCAAACTGAACTTTCAGCACGGGCGAGGGAAATCTATACTTGTGCTCCAGTTCACCGGTAAGCACGTCCCAGATGCACACATTGTTGTCCGTGGAGGCCGAGAGTAACTGAAAAATGGTTAAGCTTGTTAATTGAAAATAATATAAAAAACGCAAAATCTTATCCACCTTATGGCCATTTCGGGTCCAACTGAGACTGCACACGGGGTGCACATGGGCGGATATAATCTTGGCAATGCCCCGCGTCAAGAAATCCCAAATAACAATGCGGCCATCATTGCAGCCCACGGCTAGCAGAGTTCCGTATTTGTTGAAGGCACACGTCACCGCCAGCGATATGCAGTCCAGGGAACCGTCAAACTCCTCGGGATAGTTTTGTCCAAAAGATTCTACAAAAAGCGCTTGTAAATATCTTTAAATTTAAGATTTTCGCGGTTTCTCACCCAGCAGCTCCAAATTCATTTTTGTTTACAGTCTTCATCTTCTAAAATGGCAGCTGGCATTCGCGATACCGATATCGATTTTTGATAGACAGAATTTGAATTATAAAAAAAATAATTTTTAGTGCACAATTATTAGATAAGTTTTAAGCCAGTTTGCATTCTTATGTATAACAAAATATTTGCTTAATAAAATGATTAATAGACTTCAAGTGGTGGTAAATAATGCTGTCAAGAGTTGTCAAAAGCGAGCAATCTTCTCGATTGTATTGTGGTCATCTATGGCGATAACACAGAGGTCCGACATATCGATAGTAATATCGGAGTTTTCCCACCTATATTTTCTGAGCTCTGGTGCACGTTGTATGTGAAAAATTTATGCAGATGTATTCGCCAATTGTAACAAAGCCCGGATTGTGAAAGTGCAGGCAGACTCGAATCGGGACAATTATGCCACTAAAAAATCAAATGGAAAACGTTACGCAGCAAGTCTTTTCGGGGACATTTCGGCCGTGGCACGCGATTGTGTCAACGTCACCTTTGGAGCACTCGCTCTTTCTCGCTCCCGCTCACTCTCGCTGCTAATTTTTTGCGTACTCTCTCTCTGTCGCTCTCCCCGAAAGCTTAGTGGTGGAGTGAAATAATGAAATAACAGAGTTCCAACTTTCGTTCACATCGAGCGCTGTGTGTGCGGGCCTTTCATGCCAAACTAATTTTGAACTGTTTCAATTCCGTTTTGAGGCTTTCGCCCAGCTTTAAAACATTTCCTTCGCCGTTCTGCAAGGGGAATTTAATAAAAGTAGTATGCAATCGCAATCGCAAACGCAATTACGGTGCTCTCTGCCTGTGCTTTCCACTCCTCCTCCCTTAGGTTTTTCCCACTATTTACCCTTGGATGTGTGTGTGTTTGTGCTCATGTGTATATTTTCGTGTTGAATCGTTGCAGTGTATTCATCGCCAGCCACGTTAAAGGGAAGAACGTGAATGTGAATACAACACCAACCAGCCAGAATTGAAGCGGAAGAAGAGAAGCTAGAGCACTTGGATTCAAGATTCCCAGGATTCAGGAGCCGAAATTCTCAAACCCCAGTCCCACACACACACACACACACACCAGCACCAGCACTCCAACACTCGCGCGCACTCACGCACGCTCTCCAGGCGAGGAAGAAGAGTAAATAAACGTAAACCCAAGCAACGAGCAAAATGTCTGGCGAGGAAACGTCTGCCGATCGCAATGTCGAGATCTGGAAAATAAAGAAGCTCATCAAGAGTCTGGAGATGGCCCGCGGGTGAGTTTTCCCTAATTTATTATTCCTGTCCCCCCTCCGCTTTGTGTACGTGTGTGTGGGGTATACACAACACACATACTCTGGCTCTCACTCTCCCTCGACTGGCGGGGGTGGATGTGGGCGTGGGCAGGGGCAGGGGCGGCGGTTGGGGGCAGTGAGTACAACCACCTTTCCTTGTTGGGCATCCACTCTCCCTCCGATTGCATTGTCTCAATCTCCGCCAGATCCCACTGTCAGGCTTACTTTGGCATTTTTAGCTTTTTTGTTTTTTATTATTTGCCTGAGCAACACGTTTTTGTCGGGTTATTATCAGTTCAAACCAGAGTGAGCGACTGAGGGAGAGCATGTGAGCACCTTGGTGTGAGTAATGCGCCTCGTGGCCGTCGCTGCTCTATCGTTGTGCTCCAACGTACCTATACAGATACATATGTACGTGCGCCTCTGTTTGTGTGCGCCGAAATGGGCCAAGCTTTGTGGCCAACGGGGCTGCCCCCTTTCCCTACGCCGCTGGCGCGACCTGGTCCTTACCGCTTCCCTCCGCTGCGGAGTGGTTAACAAGGTCAGCGAATCAGCGAGTGACCCCGCAGGAGCTGTGGTGCCGCCATGCCACCACCATACATCAAACTTTGGGGCCAAAACACGCACGCACACAAACACACGCTAGTTGCCAACTGGAGTTGTTTGTTGTTTCTTTTGCCAAATTTTATTCGCTTATTGTACAGTTTTGACATTGCTTCTATCTCGGATTTCCCCTATTTTGGCAAATAATATTTATTTAAATTCGATATCGAGTAACAGTAGCGGTCAAGGGAATAGAACTGCCATCAAGTTGTCCTTCTTATTTATGGAATATTGACTAAGTAATAACACTTGTAAATATTTACAAATATCTTTGATTAGCTTGGTATTCATTTATAAAAACTTTGAAATGTTTTATTATATATATTTTTGATCAGGATCAACAGCCGAGTCGATCTAGCCAAGTCCGTCTGTCCGTTTCAACGCAAACTAGTCCCTCAATTTTAAAGCTATCTGAATGAACCTTTGCAGTTAGTCTTTTAGTCTTTTATTTACTCTCACTTGTACATATGTCGGAACGGGCCGGATCGGACGACTTTATCATATAGCTGCCATAAGAACAATCGGAAAATTTTTCGAAAAAATTATAACTTTGTCAATTTTCAAGATATTTTCACCAAATATTTGGCCATCTAATATTATTTCAGAATTTCGGTTTTAATTTCATGAAAATCGGTCAACTATATCCTATAGTTTTCGTAGGAACAATCAGGAAAATAAAAAAAAACCATAACTTAGCCGTTTTTCAAACCATTTTCATCAAATTTGAGACTTGGCAACTAATTATTATTCCAGATTTTCGGTTATAATTTTGTATTTAAATTCTGCAAGGGTATATAAACTTCGGTGAGCCGTAGTTAGCTTCCTTTCTTGTTTAAACTTAAAGTTTGTTATTAAATGTTAATGCCAAGTGTGTTAAAATTGTAGTTCATAAAAAATGTTTACGCTTGATTTATAGATTTAAGAAAATGAGGGTATTATTCAACCAATTTGTATGCCCTTTAGTCCCAAGCTTGCAAAACAATAAAGGAGTCTTTAGAACTTATAGATCTAACATATAAAATAATAAAAAGAGTCGAGTTAGCAATATCTTATTTTTTAATTTAAAAATTATAAACTCCATATTCTAGTTTGTTAACCTAATAAAAACCAAAGCAAAGGTTTAGTTTTTGCAAAAGGTATACAAACTTCGGCTTTATTTTTTACTGGACTTCAGACTTGCTCTGTTGCTATGCCGGAAATGCTTTTTATTTATATCACATTATATATATATATCTTTTCTTTTTGTTTATTTCAGCAATGGCACCAGCATGATTTCTTTGATTATTCCGCCAAAAGATCAAATCTCTCGCGTCAGCAAAATGTTGGCCGATGAGTTTGGAACGGCCTCGAACATCAAATCGCGTGTAAATCGCCTGTCCGTCCTCGGTGCCATTACGTCGGTCCAGCACAGACTCAAATTGTACACCAAAGGTGAGTACTAGAGAGATAGAAAGATCCCCCGAAAACCTTTTAATAATCAAAAATTCGCTTATTTCAGTGCCTCCCAACGGTTTGGTCATCTACTGCGGCACCATTGTCACAGAGGAGGGCAAGGAGAAGAAGGTGAACATAGACTTTGAGCCATTCAAGCCCATCAACACGTCGCTGTACCTGTGCGACAACAAGTTCCACACGGAGGCCCTCACTGCCCTGCTCGCCGACGACAACAAATTCGGGTTCATTGTGATGGATGGTAATGGAGCGCTATTCGGTACCCTTCAGGGCAACACCCGCGAGGTGCTGCACAAGTTCACCGTCGATCTGCCGAAGAAGCACGGACGTGGTGGTCAGTCTGCCCTTCGTTTTGCCCGTCTTCGTATGGAGAAGCGTCACAACTACGTGCGCAAGGTCGCCGAGGTCGCTACCCAGCTGTTCATCACGAACGATAAGCCCAACATTGCCGGACTCATTCTCGCCGGTAGTGCGGACTTTAAGACGGAGCTCAGCCAGTCGGATATGTTCGATCCTGTAAGTATAGTTCGCTTACTCTTTGCTCTGTTGGATGGCGATTATCCATAATTCAATGCTCTCCAGCGATTGCAATCAAAAGTCATCAAGTTGGTGGACGTGTCTTACGGCGGCGAGAACGGCTTCAACCAGGCTATCGAATTGGCAGCTGAATCGTTGCAGAATGTGAAATTCATACAGGAAAAGAAGCTTATCGGTCGTTACTTTGATGAAATTTCTCAGGTGCGTTGAAATTTAAAAGGATTTGAACTTGAACAATGATAAATTTATTAATTTTTTTGTACAGGATACAGGCAAGTACTGTTTTGGAGTCGAAGATACCTTGCGGGCGCTGGAACTTGGCTCTGTGGAGACTCTCATTTGCTGGGAAAACCTGGACATTCAGCGATACGTTCTCAAGAATCATGCCAACTCGACGTCAACGACAGTATTACATTTGACGCCGGAGCAGGAAAAGGACAAGTCGCACTTCACTGACAAAGAGGCAAGTTCTAACTCACCACCAGTGCAATTATTCCAACTAAGCGATATTTTCTCGAATAGAGCGGGGTGGAGATGGAGCTGATTGAGTCTCAGCCGCTGCTGGAATGGCTGGCAAACAACTACAAAATGTTCGGCGCCACACTGGAAATTATCACGGACAAGTCGCAGGAGGGCAGTCAGTTTGTGCGAGGTTTCGGTGGAATCGGCGGTAAGTCTTTTGAGCAATCTCTCTCTCCACAGATTTGCTGCTGGCCTGGCTAGTAGTGGCTCGATATTCTTCTTCTATATAAAAATGCTGCAACTATTTTCATTCCTCTTCCCCCCTCATGCTGCTTTAATACGGTCGCCACGCTATGATGTATTTATTGTAAATGTAAAATAATACCCTGGTACCCTAATGTGTGTGTGTGTGTAGGCATATTGCGCTATAAAGTAGATTTCCAATCCCTGCAGGCCGACGAGCCGCTGGAAGACGTCGATCTCGATGATTACTAAGCCAGCGATCTCGAATAATATGACGACGCGTTCAAATACAAAATGAGCAAGCCAGATAACTTTTTGGGAAGAGAAACCTCGTAAAAGCAAAACGTTCAAATTGATTAGGAACCAATTTACTTGCCACATAGTTTTACCTATGTTCAGCGTAGCCGTTCAATACAATATTTATCACCAATAAATAGGGTCCCTCATCAGCCGGGTGGTGGGTGCATTTCCTCTTCGGATCGGATAGATATGTACCTATACGTTTTACCAAATTTTTTACTTTTAAGCAATAACTTAAATTCATATTCTGTAATTCATATTTGTAATTCGTAATTCAAGTGTCATGCTAGGAGATATATTTAGCGCATTCTCCATGTTCACCTTGTTCGATTTTGATTCATTTGGGGGGCATACGATCGACGGTGCCCCTGTTAGCTGGAACAAGTTTTGATCGTATCTGCATTTCCCCTATTCAAATTAAAAACCGAGTGTTATATAAGAAAGTATACAACAAGAAATCTAATCCATAAAATTGTAATAAAAATTAAACCAGAAATAAAACAACACACATAACAAAAGCCTGGAAAAAATTTACTTGTATCACATTTAGGGTTTATTTTTTAATTTATGAACAACTCGAGTGTTTAATGTCAAAGGAGGTGAGAGTACGGTTTTGATTTTTGTTTCATTATCTTTCTCATTTAATATTCAATAACTGCTTTTGCGTTACCCAACTTCTTCTTAAACAGTTTACTAATCTTTAATTCCATTATACTTTCGCAGGTTGTTTGCGTTACAAGGTGGACTTCCAGAGTATGCAGCTCGACGAACTGGACAATGACTGCTTCGACCTAGATGATTACTAGAAAATGTGTGTGTTCGGTTGAAATGATCGTCGTCGGTCGACCGCAAAGTGAAACTTCAACTACAACTACAGCATAAACCAGGAAAATCAAATAGAATATTTTATTAGAATGAGAAACAACAGAAACAAACAACACACACACACAAACCTTCTTCCATTTTAACGTTGTTGGCGAAAAGTAAAAATTTAAATTAATGCATAATGCAAAAATACAAAAACGATATGATAATGTTAAAAAATCGAGGAAAACATATTAAAAAAAATACCGTTTTACGTGAACAAGACACGGAGCTTTGCTTATTTATTTATAATACGAAATATCTATTGCGCAGATGCTCTAGAAAATGGATTTATGATTGGGTTTTCTTCCTACATAAGCTGGAAAAGTGCTGAGGAGCGACGATTGTTTGACTTTGTTGTTATTTATATACAGCTCAAATGCTCTTGGAAATTGAAAGGTGGCAGCAAAGATTGAATTTTATTAAAGTAACCTGCACTGGCATAAAAATGAAAGTGTTTGAGGTTGAAAGTAAAGGGAAACTGTGCTTGTGCTTGTGTGTACTTTTTTTGGTAATGCCTTTTGCCACTTTCTTTTTGCGGGCGCACTTGGAAACAAGAGTTTATTGCTAGATCCACAAGTGATACGAACACGGCGAGGCTTACAAGCATTTGCATTTGTTCTATTGACGATTTGCATTTAGGAATTCAACAAAAACAAATAGATACTATCTGGGGGAAAGCTGAAACTTGTTTCTGAGTGAGTATACCTTGTATATAGAGGCAAGCCCCTCTAACCTGGTAACTAGGAAGCTATTCAAAGAAGTTCGAGTTCTCGGTAACTAATTAAATCTGCCATAAAAATCTCAATTGCTTTTGACCAAGTTTTCTTTGTGACAAGCACTCAAATAATGCTAATCAAACTTGTTAAATCGATTATGATTTCGTTTGTTTGGGTTTCAGAGTGATATACGATTGTTATTATGACTTGAACTTTTCCGCTGTCGTAGATTATAGAAACATTTGGCCAATACTTAATAATTTATTAAGGGAAATTGTAATTAAGGTACTAAATTTATAAGAGTCATTGTATGTTTTTTTCAGGAAATATTTGGGAGTTTTAATTCGCTAAGCCATAGAAAATAGGCTGTAAATTCAATTAAAAAGCAGGTCCACTCTAAAGAGCACAAGTGTTAATCTTTATGTGAGTATTATTTACACACCCTTCATATGTGTATAAAAGATTCCGAGTGTGTGCGATGGTTTACAACTTAATGGGGGTTTGATCGGGAGAACGTTAGCACAATCAGTTGCACTGAAGCGACGACCATTTCCAAGTGAACCGTCGGCGACAGAGGTTCGTTTGGCTCCGAAATAATTGATTTTGCTTTGTTGTGGCAGCTGAAACTGAGCAGCAGACTTTGGAGCGATATGGCAGCGGCTGTTGATAAACTGCGGGATGGTCTTAAGGAGGACTGGAATATCCTGGAGAACGTATTCAAGCTGCTCCAAAGGGAAGACACCTTCTGTGCGGATCCGGAGCAATGGGACAAGCTGAAGATAGTGCCATTTTTGCAGCCAGAAAAGCTGAAGGTGAGAAAGCCCGGCAAAGCGTCTGTCGATCTGAAGATAAGCCATTATAACCGGAGAGGTCAAATTGCTACTTGAACCCTGCCTGGCTTCAATTGAAACTAATTTGAATGGGGTTTAGATTTCAGACTAGCACACAATTTGTGTGGCAAATTTATTAATTGATAGTCGTAAAAGTTGATAAGGCACGTGTATAGCCATTATCTAACTAAGTTAAGTGGGTTGCCCTTAAGCTAACTTTGTTAGATGTTTTTTGTTTACCAATTAATTTAGTTAGTATTAGTTAACTTCAAAAATACGTGATCGGTTTTTATCAATTCACTAATTCTTCCATATCTCTTGTTTAGAGAGGAAGTGATAATTGAATGACTCTTTGTTTCATTTTCTGATCTTAAGATAAATATGGTGAAATACAGCGTCTAGAAAAAGTAATTCTTATTTCATTTGCATTTGAATATATTAACAATTAATGCTGATACATTGACTGTTTGTCTTATCTTATCCAGGAACTGATTAATCTAAAAGTCCGAGAGACAGAGAAATGCACGCTGGCCGAGATCGAGGCGCTGTGTCAGCAGGTGATACATTACTCCGTGAAAACATCGCACGGGCGCTTCCACAATCAGCTCTTCGGGCAACTCGATCCCTTTGGATTGGCGGGAGCAGTAATCACCGAGGCCATGAACGGAAGCTCGTAAGACCAGACACAATGCTGCAGCGCTTTGCTGACAGACGGACAGACGGCTGATTGCATCTTTTAATTGTGATGAACGAGTTCACAGCACAGATAACCGTGTTAATGCTGTGTAAATTCCAAAGTGTCATGTTTAACCCTCTAAAAATGCAAATTATTTACCTCATTTAAAGAGTTTTTCATACACAAGTTAAAAGATGTTCATTTAATAAGTGAATCTTTCCAATTAATAATTAACTTCAATTCCTTTACAGCTACACCTATGAAATTGCACCTGTATTCAGCCTGATTGAGACGGAAATAATCTCGACCGTAAGCAAGCTGGCAGGCTACAGGGAAGGCGATGGCATCTTCGCTCCCGGCGGCTCCACCTCCAACATGTACGCCATTGTCCTGGCCCGCTACAAGATCGCCCCCGAAGTAAAAACATCCGGAATGTTTGGAATGCGACCCTTGGTTCTCTTCACCTCGGATCAATCCCACTACAGTTTCATGAAGGCCGCCAACTGGCTGGGACTGGGCAGCGACAACTGTGTATCGGTGAGAACCAACGAGCTGGGACAGATGCAATCGGACGATCTGGAGGCGAAGATCCTGGAGGCAAAAGCACGCGGTGGTCAGCCCTTCTTTGTGAACTGCACGGCGGGAACCACGGTGTTGGGTGCCTTTGATGACATCAATGCTGCTGCAGATGTGGCGGAGCGCCATGGCCTGTGGCTCCATGTGGACGCGTGCCTGGGCGGAGCTTCACTGCTGTCGCATAAAAACCGATCCCTAATCGCTGGTCTGGAACGGGCCAACTCCTTTGCCTGGAATCCACATAAGACCCTAGGTGCTCCGATGCAGTGCTCTCTGTTTTTAACCCGAGAAACCGGGCGACTGCTGGAGAGATGCAACAGCACCGAGGCGCACTATCTGTTCCAGCAGGACAAGTTCTACGACGTCTCATACGACACGGGCAACAAGAGTGTTCAGTGCGGCAGGAAGATCGATGCCTTCAAGTTCTGGCTGATGCTAAAGGCGCGCGGATATGGAAATTACGGGTCACTGGTGGACCATGCTATCGAGATGTCCAGATTGCTGGAGGATAAGCTTCGTCAGCGCAGCGATCGCTTCAGATTAGTGCTCCAGAAGCACGAGTACTCAAATGTCTGCTTTTGGTTCATACCAAAGGCAATGAGGGTGTCCACGGAGGAAGAGACTGCCGAATGGTGGGAGCGCCTGTACACGGTAAGCATGAAAAGGGATTATTATTTAATATTTTACTAAAATTTCTCCTAATAATTCTCTTTCTAGGTTGCTCCCAAGATCAAGGAGCAGATGACCCGCAACGGCACTTTGATGATTGGTTACTCGCCTCTCAAGGCTCACAATCTGGGCAACTTCTTCCGCATGGTTTTGACGTGCTTCCCCATCCTTAAAAGCGAAGAGCTGGACTTCATCTTGGATGAGATTGAGCGTTTGGGAGAGACAATTGTAATTTAAGGGGTAAACACTTTATTGCTTGAAATTATTTTGATTAAAAATCGGTATTTTTACAATAATAAAAGAGTTTTATTTGATTTAATAAAGTTTGTTCTGATAAAATTCAAATTTAAAATTCTGTCAGTTACTTTCGTCCGTCATATCGAAATATATCGAACAAGAAAACAATCGATAGCAATTGTGGTATTAATTGGACCCCCAGTCGACGGTCACTCTAAAGGCAACAATCAAAATAAATACAAATTTGTTGTGAAATTTTGTGGAAAAACAACAGAATAAAAAGGCTCAACCATGGGACGGGCCGAGGTCGGTACTCCCAAGTACCTCGCCAACAAGATGAAGTCGAAGGGCCTGCAGAAGCTGCGCTGGTACTGTCAGATGTGCGAGAAGCAGTGTCGCGACGAGAACGGCTTCAAGTGCCACACGATGAGCGAGTCCCATCAGCGGCAGCTGCTCCTCTTCGCGGACTCTCCCGGCAAGTTCCTGCACAGCTTCAGCAAGGAGTTCTCCGATGGCTACATGGAGCTGTTGCGCCGACGCTTCGGCACCAAGCGGACCAACGCCAACAAGATCTACCAGGAGTACATTGCCCACAAGGAGCACATTCACATGAACGCCACACGGTGGCTGACGCTCTCCGACTACGTCAAGTGGCTGGGACGGACGGGCCAGGTGGTGGCCGACGAGACGGAGAAGGGCTGGTTCGTCACCTACATCGATCGCAGTCCGGAGGCAATGGAGCGCCAGGCCAAGGCCGATGGCAAGGAGAAGATGGAAAAGGACGACGAGGAGCGCATGGCCGACTTTATCGAGAGGCAAATCAAAAAGGCGAAAGCCAAAGAGGGCGAGGACGACGACGAAAAGGATAAATTCACCGAACTTAAACGCGAGGAGAACGAACCTTTGAAGCTGGACATTCGGTTGGAGAAGAAGTTTCAGCCGGACACTGTGCTGGGCAAGTCCGCTCTCACCGCCAAACGACCCGCCTCTGACATTGACGAAAAAGTCTTCAAGAAACCCAAATCAGTTGCGGGCGACAGTCAAACGCGGTCGGCGCTGGACGATATAATTAAGCAGGAGGAGGCGAAAAAGGAGCGCGCCAATCGCAAGGACTACTGGCTGCACAAGAACATTGTGGTGAAGTTCATCTCCAAGTCTATGGGCGACAAGTTCTTCAAGCAGAAGGCCGTTGTTCAGGAAGTCATCGACAAATATCAGGCGAAAATAAAGTTCTTGGAGACTGGGGAAAAGGTGAAAGTGGATCAGGTTCGTCTAAGCAAACGGAAAATTTGTATTGCAGGAATAACTAACATTTAATTTCTAGGCACACTTGGAGACCGTAATTCCCGCGTTGGATAAACCTGTTGTGGTTGTCAATGGAGCCTATCGCGGATCCGAGGCACTTCTCAGGAAACTCGATGAGCGCAAGTTTTCAGTCAGCATTGAGATATTGCACGGTCCCCTGAAAGGACGAATTGTGGATAATGTTCAGTACGAAGATATATCCAAATTGGCTTAGTCTTAGAAATGATTTTCTTCTTCTTTGTGTGAGCCAAGCGAAGACTTTCCTCTGACAACTTAGCAGGCACTTTTTTAGATTTTAAGATTAATAAAATTGTTTTATAAATGTGTAAATAATGTTGTAAGAACTTGTAGGTTGCTGGAAATGAATGTTTTATGCGAGTATTCGCTTTTTTGAGCGTGCTCTTCTAACCTAAACTAGTTAAAAGCACATTTAACCTTTTCACCTAAAGTCAGGAAGCAAACTAAGCTAAAAGCTGGCTCAGTTTGTTGATTAAACTTGGCCCGCATTTTTGCATTTAGGTTGATTAAACAGTACATTTTGAATGATCAACTGAAACACTGTCATTTACTCAGTATGGACAGACCCAAACCCAAGTGGGTAGGCAAACAATGGATTTGGGGTTAAGCTTGGAAACAATAAGGCCGCCACTCACTGTATACAAAGCCCTCGATTAACTAGTGAAAATTCGCATACTAGCAAAAGATTAAACCAGATCCCACATCTGTTTAGAGGAGGGCAGAGTATTCACGATATGCGGATACTGTCGATTCTGGGGATCCTTCTCCTCGCGCACTTGGGAGCTTCTGGAAACACTACCGAGGATGCGGCGGATAGCGGCAGATCAACGGCAAGTTGGTGGGAATCATTGCCTCGGTTGTTGACCGACGTTGTAACCACGAAGATCAATATACTCACGGCTGCTCCGCTCGAACTGGCAGCCAATACACTCGATGCTTTATGTAAGGATAGTCACCTTCCAAAAGGGCAGAAATCCTTGAATGTTTCTCACATATTGATGATATTCCCAGGCTCCTCGACCTTGTTTATTGGCCGAGTTCCATCACAAATCTCGCCGGACATCAGGAAAATGCACTTTCAGTACATGACTCCGTGCCAAAACTACAGTGTCCCTTTGCTGGAGGCCTCCAAGCTCTGGCGGCACTCGAGGTTTAGCAAGGGCCGAAAGGTGGTGATCCTGGCCACTGGATGGACCAACACGGTCAATGAGTCCTCCGCCATTGCCATGATCTCCAAAGCCTTCATGTGTCGGGGTGATGTAAACTTTGTGGTATGTACGGAGCCCCTACAGCGACCATTCCTTCTTATATATTCCATTTCAGATTGTAGATGCGGCCGATTATGTGGACACCCTCTACTCCTGGTCGGCTCTCAACACGGACGTGATTGGCGAGCACATCGGGGTGGGTCTGACCCACTTGATAGAACTGACGCCTTTGCGCAACATCCACTTGATTGGTGAGTCTTGACCGAGACACATATTCGTTGACTGAAATCAGGCATTTTGGAGTTTACAGGCCATTCCCTGGGAGCTCATATAATGGGCACCGCTGGCCGGACATTCAAGCGGCTGACTGGAAAGCTAATCCCCAGGATAACCGGCCTGGATCCCGCCAAGCCCTGCTTCAGGGGGGAGAACATTTTGCTGGGACTGACGCGTGGCGATGCCAAACTGGTGGACATAATTCATACCAACATTGGCATCTTGGCCAAGCGTGGACCGCTGGGCGATGTGGATTTTTATCCGGGCGGGGCACATCCTATCCAGCCGGGCTGCCTGACCATCGGCTGCTCGCACACCCGAGCTGTGGAGTACTTTGCGGAGAGTGCGTATCCCCGCCAGGAGAAAAACTTCATGGGCACCAAATGTGCTTCCTGGGAGAAGTTGCGACGGCGGGATTGCTCAGCCGGAATCGTTTCCCCGATGGGTTATAGAATAGATAAGCAGGCTAGGGGCATCTACTATGTAGATGTCAATGGCTGGCCACCTTTTGGTCGAAATTCGCATCAGAATATCGATCCCAAGTCCAGAACTTGCTACCTGTGTCAGACATAAAACTATATTTTAGATTAGAAATCCATCCAGGACTTAAATAACTTATCTTTCCTTCTTGTTACTTATAAAATATATATTTATGTTAGTTTAATTTATACTGTACTTAATATTCAATTTCTGTTAGATCCAAATCATCATCAAATGCCTCTGAAATAGCCTTTTGACTCTGCATGGCGCGCTCCTGTGTCTCGGCTATGCGCCACAGCTCGTCATCGTCGTCGCCCATCAGCATGGAGCGATCCGCACAGCCCTTGATATCCGGCCGGACTCGCGCCTTTGGCGGTGCGGCTCCGTTTGTTGTTGTTCGTTTCTGTCGGTTTCCCATCAGAATCTGGCTCTCCTCGAAGTAATTATTCGGATGGTTTATGGTGGGTTCCACGCTGGCGTTGTGGGTGAGCTGGAAGTACTTGCCACAGCCGATCTGATAGTGACCGCGGGATACGAAGAACATGACCTCGTCGATGGCGCTGGCGGAGAGGCCATAGGAGGTCAGCTTCGTTTTCAGAGAGCCCTGATCCATGGACTTGTAGGGACAGCCGTGGCAATCGCCAGGCGCTGCCATTTCCTTGATGATCTTGGCGCAGGAATAGGGCGTATAGTTCACCATGGAACCCTTCTTGCCGTAATTGTGGTAGATGTTGTACTCGTAGCTGCGCGCAAACTTGTCCGCATCCATTTTCTTGGTGAACTCCTCGCGCCAGAAGCGTAATGAATCCTCCAATGTTACCCCAATGCCCTTGAGAAACAGGCCGTACTGCATGCGGCCACCGTGCTTGACGTGGTGCTGGGCTCGTATATGCTCGTGACACATCCGCATACACAGCGGCATGGAGGTCTTGGAGAGCTGGTCGAGGGATTCAATGGGAATCGCTGCATCCCGGCACACAGTGTAGTCCTTGCCGGTGTACGAGTTGTGCAGGGCCTTCAGCATACGCGAGATGCGCTCGTCGCCCTCGACCTCTTCCACCAGACCCTTGGCTGCCTGCAGGCCCCGCTCGATCTCGTCCTGCTGCCGGGTGCCCACTATAGAGACCAGATCGAGGGTGTTAACGTATGCGAAGCCCGCCTTCAAGTAACAGCGCCGTCCGCGCACCAGATCCAGCACTTGGGTGAAGGGCACTTTGTAGAAGTCCAGCAACTCGATTTTGGAGACACTCTGGCCGGCCGTACTTTCGTACAGGCCATCCTTGACTTCATCCTTCTGCGCCTCGGTCAGCGGATGAATCTCAAAGCCGTTCGACTCCAGGAACTGTTTCACTTCGGAGCTGCTTAGAGCCGCAAATTTGTACCGAAACAGTTCCATTTCCCGGGCCACGAACCAGCGTGTCAGGTCGTCGGAGCGGCAGTAGGCCAGCCTCAGGATGAAGTGGGACAGGTAATCCCGCCGCCGTGTCTGAACGTCCGCCTCGTGCTTGCTGCTACCGACGGTGCAGAGCCTCAGGTAGCTGCGCAATCCCTCCCGGGTTAGCTCTGCGCTCACGTACTCCTTCCACTCGTCGGAGAGCAGGCGAAGATTCTTGGTGAAGGCACGATCCAGAATGCGCAGCAGCCGCAGGCGTTCCAGAGCCAGCTCCTCGAACTCTTCTATGTGCACGTCGTCGGTAGGCGGATATTGGTACAGCATTACATTGTGCGGATACTTGCTTTCCAGGCTAACAACTTCCACCTTAACATCGTGGCGGGGACGTTTCTTCAGGTGAAATTCCATGGTGCCACAGTTAAAAAATAATGACTTTATTATTGTTTTGCTATTTTGGCGCGTAAATGTGGAGCTATCGATGGGTTTGCTTGGCTCTGCCAGTAGAGGTGGAACAACTACGATGCTTCTCCCTACTATCTATCGATTATTTTTTAACTGTCAATTTATCGATGGTTTAAAACGGTTGTTTTGTGTCTTTAAAAATAAAGTTAATTTTAGAGAAATTTGATATGTTAATAAAAATTATAAAATTAATATTGAGATAAACAAGTAAACTAAACAAATAAAAACAAGAAAGGAAGCTAACTTCGGCTCACCGAAGTTTATATACCCTTGCAGAACTTTAACAAAAAATTAAAACCGAAAATCTGGAATAATTATTAGTTGCCAAATCTCAAGTTTGATGAAAATGGTTTGAAAGTCGGCTAAGTTATGGGTTTTTTTTATTTTCCTGATTGTTCCTATGGAAGCTATAGTCGACCGATTCTCACGAAATTAAAACCAAAATTCTGAAATAATATAAAATGGCTAAATATCAAGTTTGGTGAAAATATCTTGAAAACTGACAAAGTTATGGTTTTTTCTTTTATTTTCCTGATTGTTCCTATGGAAGCTATAGGATATAGTTGGCCGATTTTCATGAAATTAAAACCGAAATTCAGAAATAGTAAAAAACGGCTAAATACCAACTTCGATGAAAATATGTTGAAAACTGACAAAGTTAAATTTTTTTTTACTAAAAATTTTTCGATTGTTCCTATGGCAGCTATATGATATAGTCGTCCGATCCGGCTCGTTCCGACATATATACGAGTGAGAGTATATCGAAGACTAACTACAAAGTTTCATTCAGATAGCTTTAAAACTGAGGGACTAGTTTGCGTAGAAACAGACAGACGGACAGACGGACATGGCTAGATCGACTCGGCTGTTGATCCTGATCAAGAATATATATACTTTATAGGGTCGGAGAGGTCTCCTTCACTGCGTTGCAAACTTCTGACTGAAATTATAATACCCTGCAAGGGTATAAAGATTAAATCATTTTTTGTTAAAGGCGTAAAAGGTTGTTTATTACTTGGGTATATTATATTATTTTCTGTTGTTGTTTTTGATATAAATTTACAGTAGAACCATTTTAATTTAGTTTAAGATACATACATACTGTGTATTAATCTCTAAATTAGACTGTTATTATTTATTATGTATTACGTAACAACACTTATCCGTATTATTTTTTATTTTAAGGGATTTAAGGGATTTAAGGGATATGTACATTTTATCAGGTACTTGTAAAACTGACTAGAACTCTTTAAAGCAAATTACAGTACACACTAAGCTAAACTTAAGCATTGGCCTCTCTGGAACTTATGCCCAGAACTTCAAGGGATCTTCTCAAGCGTTTCCAAAATAGTTTTCTCTCCTCAGCAGTGGGACTAGCGTCACCCTTGCCAGCTGGCCATTTGATGTACGTCTTCACATCCATTAAATACTGCAGAGTTTTTGGACGCTTGCTCCTGGGAATGTCTTCTAGGAAAACTAGAATCAAATGCTCTTTGCTGACCTCAAAGATACTGTAAGAATACAAATTAGTACGCTATTTTCTCGATTGAACAAACCTGGGTTACCGGTGCTGCGCCAAATACATTTCGAACTGACACCAGTGGCTCAAAAGAAACTTTGATGAGATTATCAGCATCAGGGAGTACGATCGGTCCATGCAGGAGATGATGTTATCCAGGATAGTCACTCCAATCTGTAATATATAATGAAGAATAGTTGTTCACAGATTCATCATTGTGAATCCCTTTGGTATACCTGAAAATCACGTTCATGCAGACATATGGATATATCTCCAGCTTCCTCTACATTGGGCAGCAATTCGTTGAGTACCCAGGGGCGATCGTTCTGGCAATAACTGATGAAGATGTCATAAACAGCGCTGGGATCTCTCTGGGAGATATGGCTAAAGCTCTCTGCGGAATCCTTGGAGGCGCTGGACAACAACGCGGCCGACTTGAGTGAAGAGTAGTAGTAGTGAATGTGCCAGCGTTTGAGGTAAATAATGAATCCCAGGATGCACACTGCTACCACGCTACCCACCACGGCGATCACCGTGTTTGTGATGTGGTGCAACTCCTCTGTAAGATCGCTCAACGCACGTGTCTGGCAGTTCAGCTGGTCCACCTGTAGCTGATCCGTATTGTTAAAGCACCAATACTCGCTGGCCTCGTAGTCGAGCAGCTGGAATTTCAGCGAGAGATCAGAGTCCAGCTGGTCCATCTGAAATGGCTGCGGTTGCTGGCACTTGGACAGCTTGTAGTCCGCCGAGGAGAATCGCAGTCTGATGATATGATTTGCCCGATTGTAGTCCTTAATGTTGGTGTAGCTTTTCATCAGCCAGGGAATATAACGAGTCTGCCAGAGCTTGCGATCGATATTAAGTGATTCCGCCGCCGTGATTAGATCCTGCTCCACCGCCGACTTTTGGCTGTAGTTTAATAGGCTGTAGGAACAGTCTGCATCCCTGTTGTTCGAGGCCGCCACTTCCACCACGGCCCTCAGATGGCAGTCACAGATGAAGTTGTTGTCCCCCAGGCTGAGGTAATCCAGGCGCTCGAAATCCTTCAGCATATCATTTGACAGCAAATTGATGGTATTACTCCGTAGGTTCAGAACCCTCAACGCTGAGTTCTTGTGGAAGGCACTGCGGTACCAGTTGCCGACATGATTTGAACTCAGATCCAGGATCTCCAGCGATTCTAGTGGTTCAAACATGGCCGGGGTCAGGGCATTGATGTTATTACCCGCCAGCCCCAGCACCTGGAGCTTCTTCAGCGGCTTGGACCACTCCAAGTCCTTCAGGTTAGAGCGCTCGAAGTACAAGTACTTGAGCGTCTCGGCAATGCCCTCGAAGGAATCATCTATAATGTTGTACGACAGATAGGGATTCCCAGATAGATCCAGACCCTCCACAGCCGTATTTTTGAAGATAGCACTGCTCACCATGGGAATGGCGGTGTAGCAAAGGCTGAGGAACCTCACCTTCTCGCCCAAATGGGCGAAAGCCACCGCACTGTTCCGGGTCATTTTCGAGTGGGACAGGTCCAGGTAGATCAGTTCCGGCAGGAGCTTAAACACATATTGCTGGATCTTCAGCCCGTAGACCAGGCTCATCGCCATCTCCAGCGTGGGCAGCTGCAGTTGGTAGCTGTAGGTCAGGACATTGGTGAATGACAGGTCCAGATATTGCACTTTCTGAATGTAGGAAAAGGTGTCGTGCTTGAGGGTCACGAACTTATTTTCCGACATAAATAGCCTCCGAAGGTTGCTCATGTTCTGAAATGCCTCCTTGCTCACATACTCTATGCTGCAGTTACTAATGTCCAGCTCCAGAAGACGCGGTAGATTCGGAAAACTTGCCCAGGCAATGGATTGGGCTATGGAAAAAGGAATTATTATTATTAAGGAATATATATTTTACAGAATAAATATAACAAAAAATAAAGATGAATCAATGGTTTAGTTAAAAATGCAAGTGTTTTAAATGTGTGTTTTGGCTGTGTCCTTACATGACTGCCCCAGCAGATCATATCGATCCTTCAAAAACTGTATGTAGTCCGCATAGTTAATGCTGTTTGTGACTGTGTTGGCCGTGTTCGTGTTGTTGGTGTTGTTATGAAAGTATAGATAGCACTCCCGATCGTACAGATCGGTGGCATTCTGTACGAGGAACATCTCGCATTTGTGTAGTGTAGCATTACTTGCTTCCAAGCGTGTTTCGTTAATGAATCGCTCAAAGGCTGAAATTGTATATGAACAACTGTCATCAGAATATATGTACAATGTGTAAGAGCGATCACATACTGGATCTGGTTAAAGAATCTGTGAATACCTTCAGCATCTGGGATTAAGTCAGCGAAATTATTTCCTCGCAATGATAAAAACTTCAGGGAGTCCCTCATAGAGTGGAGCGTGTTAAAGGGTGCCGCATTCAAGGTGTTAAAAGCCGCCGAAAAGACTTCTATTCTCCATCTCATGAATTTCCTCGCCGCCTTCACTTCCAGCAGCAAGTCGGTGTCCTCCTTTAGGTTGCCATGCGATAAATCCAAGAAAAGTTTGCTGCCTTCAAAAAGGATAATGAAAAAATTCAAATTAAAATTAAATTATAAGTAAAGTAATAACAATTAATAATATACAGCAACAGCTAAATGATCTCTTTGTATTTTAAACAAAGTTGGTTGGATAAAAAAATTGTTCAGCAATGAATAAATACAATTTACAATGCATAAATCTTTGAAATTTAAATACTTATATGTTGTTAAACATCGGCATATCTATCTTAATAGTTTCTATCTGCAATTCCGGGAGTATTGAAGTAACACTTGCCACATTAAGCTTTTACTGATAACAAGGGTACACAATAATACTTAATACTTCTAGTGGCTTAGGCTAACACCGAAAAGCTTTTATCAGCAGTTGGCTTGAATTGCCGGAAGCATGAAAATATATATCACTTTGATTGGCTTCTAACAACTTGGACACGTTCAATTAAACGCGGACATTGATTTGATTTTTGATTTTTAAATGGTTTTATTGTAGACGAGAGAGATTACCAAACTTCTTGGAGTCCTCCTTAAGGGTGCCATTGGGATATAACCACGACATCACCTCATCCTTAATCACATCCAGGAGGCAGCTATTTCCGTCATCCGATTCGTACTTTAGCATAAAGGATTTGAGATCGGTTCCCTCATTACTTCGATCATCGGCTTCCTCGCTGGCAGATGTCGAGGAATCGTCCTTAGGACTGGGTATTATCCCGTCGAGAGTTGAGAACTCGGATGAGCTAGCACTTCCCAGAAACAGAACTATGGCCAGAGTGACATCCAATACGAATTTGGGCGACATTTTCATTAGGTTTTTACGCAGTGGCTATAACTTTTGACCAAAATACTTGTTGGCTTTCACAATCTGATAGATAGATAGATAATCGCGACGTATTAATCTTGTTCTACAAAAATAATCCAGGCCAGGCCATAACTTTCAGTATTTTTGGACTGATATCCCCATGACTTTCAGTTTCTCTGGTTATTCCAATATTTTTGGCACATATTTCGCGGCGCTCCGACTAGAACACCCGGCAATTCGCAAGTTAACGAAGCACTCGCTTAACGCTCCCGAAAAAGACTGGCTATTGGTCAGCGGAGAATAAATTGGTAGCAGTTGCGGGACATGTGTATATATATTAGCGATACGGCTTATCAATTTTGGCAATAATATCTTCCTTTTGAATGGAACAATCGCGGTACCGGGACTATCAGCTATCAATAGGCTCGTATCGCCATTTCGGTGGCACAATGCTCCCCGCCTCACGCCCACGCACTGCTCCTTATCGGATAATTATCATCGGCTCGTCGCGAAATGGTGATTAGTCTCAGATACTCCAATGGGATCCAATGGGTGGTTTTGGATCAACCGCTAACGATATGGCATTCTTATCTGGTTCTGGTCATTCTTGGCCGGCAAATAAATTAAACTAAAAGTACTCTCCAGGCACTCGCGTTGATTTATAGAAGTGACGGCCTGTTCTGATAAGAAACACCTTTGGCAAATCTTAGATTATCAATTGATCAGCGATAGTGAAAGCTCTCCAACTACTATAAGTCAGTTCTGGTCAAAATGCACAATTAACTCGGAGACATATTATTAGGTATAGTTTATGGCCTGTGAAAATATTAATTGATAAATTATTGTCGGCGTAACCCAAACAATTATAATTATTTACTCATGTTTGTTTTATTATTATTTTTGTCGATAACTTCCCATTGATGAATCGCGAACATTTTGTTTGGTAATCTTCAAGTGATAGCAGAGTTCTGGAGAGAGTGACTGGACTTTCTGAAATTATATATAGAATATAGATGGCATAAATCAATTCTTAGTCAAGTCAGCATGCATCGAGGCCTTTGAGTATTGGAAGATTAAATAAAAAGGCAAAGATAAAGAGGAAAGTCCTTGGCCAAAATTAGAATTAAAGAAAGCTTAATCTTGGCCTAAAAAAGGCTTTGCTTTTAAAGCCTTACAACTTGTAAGTTACAAGTGGATTTCTCCTTTTATTAATAAAATGATTTTCTAAATTCAAAACATGAATTTAAAATTCTCTTCATAAATAAAGGCCATACAAGATGATTTTATAAATTGTAAGGCCTAAAACTATGAACCAAAGGTAGCTGAAACTCTTCAGTTCAGTGATTTACCTGTCCTTGGCTTAATCTTAAATTTCCCTCGGCGGCAGGGGAAGAGATGTGAAAAAAGAGAGTGTGTTGTGTGGACTCTATTTCCCTTTGGAATTCGAGTGGAGTGGGGCTGCGAGCTCAATTTATAAACTGGTTTTGAGTGCTGAGATCGCAGTCGGTGCGGATCTTTGCTGTTAGTCGACTCTCAGAGCTGAAGCGAACCTGACTGCAACGGAAGAGGAGAAACATTAAATTTGTTACCTGACAACTAATCCGATATCCGTGGTGTGCATTATGCGCAAATCGCCGGGCAGCCTCGCCTCGGAGCCCTTCTCCAGCTCCAACTCCTCGCTGAGCAACTCCTACAGCGATGCCAGTGATTTGGCCAACTGGGAGGAGTACGTGGCCGCCGATGGGAGTCTCTTCTACGTGGAGTATATGAAGCACGAGAAGGCTACTGGTGGGGCGGCGGAGCGACGGGTGGAGTTCATGCGCCGTTCACTGCGCCTGGGAAAGAAGTCGACGCGTCGTCAGCAGCAGCACGGCAACAGCCAGAGTCAGAGTCAGAGTCAGAATCAGAGTCAAAGCCAGAACCAGTCTCACAACCACAGCCAGCTGGATTCCCAGGCGGAGACGCAAGAGTTTCGATTCTCACAGTTTAAGACGGCCGCCCCCGATCCCAAGAAACTGGAGCTGGTAATAACCGCTGCGGATCGCTTTCGTTTCGGACGCCGCTCCACCGCCGTGGAGTCGATCCTGGGCTTCCGTGTACTGCCCTTTCCCGACCAGCCCGAGTGCCTGATGGTGGAGGGGTTCGTGCACGACCTCAGCGCCCTGCAGCATGGAATAAAGCGTGGAGATTGGTTTCGGTCCCTCAACGGCATCGAGCTGTATGCCAGCAATGTGGACGAGCTACTGCAGCAGTATGTGGAGCCTACCCAGGTGTGTCTGGGATTCCAGTCTTGTGGTTCAGGGAATGTTGCTTCCCCAACGGATCCTTCCCTCAACGCCCAGAACGTGCCGGATGAGCAGCAGGTGTGCAAAGTGGAGAACTTTGCCTCCTTTGCCGAGAAGTTCGAGCAAATGCTTTTGCCGGATGCTGATACTTCACCGGATATGCCCCTGCCTTTCGCCATGCTGCTGTTGCCGCCGGAATGCTATCAGCATGAGCAGCAGCAGGACTCCCTCTACTATTATCCCGAGACACCGGACAATTTCCTGTTCAAGGCCCGAGGCAGCTTCCTGACACTGCACGCAGTGCTCAGCGAACTGCACACCCATCCGCTGAGCTCTCGCCTGCTGGTGGAGCAGGTGCCCTACCATGTGAACTACCGCCGACTGAATGGTTTCTTGGTGCTCTTCGCCTACGCCGGAGCCCTGTGCAGTGCGGCGGAGTGCAGCCTGCGATCGGACGAGCTTATTGGCTACATTCGCTTTTCCCTGCCGGGCTTGGTCCTGGAGAGCTTTAGTTCCGAGGGCGGCACAGCCTCGAGCTCCAGTCTTAAGCTCTTCCTGCGCCACTTTTGCGGGATACAAAAGACGCGGCTCATGGCCAGATGTCGAGCCGGCCACATTCGCTTCGAGGAGCTCCTGGGACAGTCACGGAGCCTGCCACTGCCCAAGGAGGCTCAACTGCGAATCTTTGATGCCCTCAGCGAAATGGAGGCCATGGACTATCGCAACTGGAACGACGAGCCGCTGACTACGCACCGTGAGTTCTTCATTTACGGCAGTGCGTTGTATTACGATTGCTTCCTGGTGGCCAGCCTTCTGCCTTCCGAGGTGAGGGTTAGTGTGGAGGGTTTCCTGCGCTGCCGGGGAATCTTTGATCTGCTGGGAGCTCCGGGTATCCGCGTACGGGAACTGTATGTCTGGGAGGAGATCGTCTTGCCCAGCGCCACGGGCCGTTACTTCCTCACCGTCTGCACGCGGAATCACCTGAGTCTGGCTGTTATCCTTAAGATTTTCGATGCTCCCGATATGGCTCCAGATGCGGTGGTCGGGCCTTCGCTCTTCTACATCGAAGAGATCCAGGAGACGCTGGACCACCTGGTGCAGTGTGGCATCGAATCGCTGGCCATGTTCTGGTCCATTTCGAACAAGAGGCCCGAGGTGCTGGAAGCCACAACAGGAGAGGGATCAAGGGATCAGGAGAAGGAGCCCAATAACAGCCGGCTGGAGTCATTTCTCAAGCAGAAGCTAACCGTGCTCAGTCCTTCGTCAGTAGAGGAGGAGGCCCAACTGTGCTCCTCCCTCGGCGGATCATCTATACACAGCCTGACGCCCAGCGAAGATGACTCCTCGCGGCGTCGCTTGACCCCCATTCACGGGGCTGGCGAGGATTCCGATAGCGGCTCCGACTGGGAGAACTTCGCTGTGCAGCATCCACTGCACTACGGGCTCAATTTGGGTGCCGAGAGCCACAATCAAAGCCAGATGACGGAGTCCATGTGGAAGGAGATCAACAACGTGGTACCGGTGAAGATTTCCGCCGGCTGGAAGAATTCTGTGCTGCACTACGTCTGCATTGACATAGCCAACGGCTCCCTGTTTGCTCCTTTCAATGACAGTTCCGAGACTGGGTCGTCGTCGTCGTTCCTATCCGAGATCCGTCAGGCCTGCCACATAATCCACGCCGTCTTGGCCAAGTCGAAGCACTACCGAAGGCAACTTACGGAATCCTCGAGAACTCAAGCGAGTGCCAATGGTCATGCCAGCAGCAGCAGCAGCCAGGCAGTGTCGCTGGTCAAGGAGCACGGCATGACCCTGGAGGTGCAATCGCCGCAGAAAGCGGAGGCCCAATCCTCAAGGAGCAGTCGGTTCGTGGTGGTCGGTCGTCTTTTCCAGTCGCCCGCCAAAGAGGTTTATGTCTGCCATCGCTCCGATGTGCCCCAGAATATCGTAGAAATGGCCTTCCGCCTTTCCTTCTTTTCCATGGGATAGAAGAGAAAATAGATTTTAGACTTTAGTAAATTTATAATTTAAAAAATTCTTAAACTTAAAGCTAAGAATGTACATATTTTCTTAACATCGCAGAGAATAAATTAATATTAAAAACATGGACACAAACAGTGTGCGAATATGTGCTTCCATTCATTCATATTTCATATTTCATACTTGAGAAGCCATCAAAAAGTGGACACTATTTTTAGAGTTTAGTGGGAGGGTCTCCCATTCTAAAAGTAGTTCCACACGCACTAAAAAAAATGCCGCCGCCGAGCAATAAATCCGCTGAACCATCTGTCATCGTTCCAACAAGCGGCTCAAGGTGGTGGTGTTCCCCAAATACTCTGTCTGTCTGCCACGATCCACAGTTCTGTTTGGTTGTTCCAATAAAAAATACACTTTTGGAATTTCAGAATAAATAAAGCTACTTCAATGGGTCAGTGGTCAGTCAATTGGATCTTCAGCCTTGTGGTTCTCCTTTCCGTGGCTCATGCTCAGGTGACAGAAGGCCAGAGAGAACTGTCTAACGTAACCAGCAGTCCTCAGGATGAGAATAACAGTCCAAAGCTACCCAGCGAGGTCCAAAAGGCTGTGTGCACTGTAACTGCCGGCGAGGTGAAGGCTTCAGCGGAGGCTGTCACCACAAAGACTTTAAAAGGCGTGTGCGGATCAGGTGTGTAAAATCTCTTTTCCTGACATCTTTAACCTACACATTCCCATATTGAAGACGAAATGAACCTGGCCTTTCGTAATCTGGAGAGCAAGCTGTACGAGGAGCTTCGTGTCATGAAGCTGATACTGGTGCATTTGGCCAAGTCGAGTGGCCTAAAAGTGAATACAGCTCTTCCAACCCCTGTGCCAGATCCACCGCGTCAACCATCAACCACGAATCCCTCGCCACCGCCTTTCTTTAGGCCAATAAAGCCAGCTGCCATCAGTTTCCCAGCCTTGGAGGAAAACGAAGTCACCCCCGATCTGGGTACTAAGAAAGTGCCCGTACTGAAGGACTTGGAGACACAGGGCAACTCGGATCAGGGTGCTCGGGATGATGAGGTCGATAAGTTTAACAACACCATGCTGGCCGACCAGGATGTTAAGCTGTTCACCTACTATTGGAAGTTGGAAAACGTTACGCAGCATATCAATGCCCCCAAGTTGGACACGTTGACAAGTCCAATATTTAGCATTAAAGGTAATACGTACAAAAGCAAAATTTACCTCCATAATTACTCACTTGATCTCCAATCTCAGGGAAATCTCTGCAACTCAAGTGCACCTTCCACCACATGAATCGCGAACTGTTGAATCTGCAACTGGGCTACGGCGTGTTTTCTCCGGAAGCCAACAATATAATGCTGGAAATGGGTGGCATTTTCCAGAAGTTCAAGTGGACAGAGGATGTGCTGCTGAAGCATAAAATCTCCATACTGGATCAGAGTCACAGCCACCGAAGATCGCAGGATCTTAGTTCCCAGGAGCTGACAAAATTGGACACGGGCTTCTCCATACCGAACAGCGTGCTCCTGGATAGCAGCACGTACATCAAACAGGATGCTCTTCTCATACAGATTCTTTTATATTTGTGAATATGACCGAACAACTTTTGCAATTAAAATGAGAGACCAAAACCATGTGCTAATTCGTTAGTTAATCTTCACAGCTTGCTGCGTGCTCCCTTGGCCTTAATGTCTAGAAAAGGCAGTGCAATGGGATACAGCTCCTTGCACGACTTGAAGCTGACAATATCGCTGATGGGCTTGTGCCGTTCCATGTTCGTAACCTCCACTGGCTCCGCTTCGCTCGTGGCATTCGCGTCCGTTTGCTGCGATACAATGTGCACCGACAGAACGCGTCGCTCATTACCATCCTTTGCGATGAATTTCTAAAAAGCCAAGGAGTTGTCAGTCCGAAATGCTTGTAGTTTAGTTATACCTTCGCCTACCTTGAAGTACTCCACAAAATCATCCTTTGTAATTTGCCGGAGAATGGCCACCTCAGCCTCTTCACGCTCAAAGTGATACGTCTGCATGGCTATTTCACCATAAAACTGGCTGAATTGCTGGAATATTGTCTTGGGCTTTTCCAGCTTCTTCACGGCCAGTGCCTCCTTATGCCTTTCGAACTCATCCAGTGGCATATCCTCAATCACTTGCTGCAGTGTTTAAAAAATTAATTGATAATTAAAACAGTTAAGCAATTTAAGTTAAGTATTTACCAAATAAGTTTGCAGGAAGTTTTCTATACGATCCTCAACGAATGAAGGATGCTTCGCCGACTGGACAATAATACGGATACCATTAGCACCGTTCACCTTGCGCACACCGCTAAAGACAATGTAGCCGAGCTGCTCCTTGGTGCGCAGGCAATCGTAGCAGGGCTCGGAGAGCACCTGGGATACCAGATTTACCATTATGTTTGTATGATCCGTTTGTGCGCCGCATTGCAGATACAGTTGTGTGCAGGAGCTTTTGTGGAACTCGTTCTCCTTCTCGAATAAGTAGCTGTCGCCTATAGAATATAATTAAACGGATTAATTTCCATACATAAAATCAGAGTTGAATAAAAACTCACCCGCCAGCAGCTTATATTCCCGCTTCTTCAGCATTTGACGTGCCAGAATGGGAAGTTTGGACGCATTCGTGGCCTCTAGGCGATTGTTCACTCGCCCCGCAATATCCGTGGCCTGTTGCTTGGTCACATTCCCGAAAATGAAGCACTCCGTGTGCAGGCGCTGGAAGAACTCCTTGGCAAAGTTCAACACCCGATCGTAGGTTACAACTAGAGAGAAAAACTCGTTAGCAAAATGAAGTAATAAAGTGCAGTTTTTGCTTACGTTCCATGGCGTCCAAGAGCTCCACATTTGCCCAGGCATTTTCAGTTAACAACAAAGCTAAATAGTAGATGGAATGCTGATATGGTTGCTCAGCTTTAAAGTTTTTCAGTGAACGTACATACTCCTCCTTCAGAATGTCGAATCGCTTTTCGTCGATGGAGAAGTCAAAGAGATGATCCAGCAACTTCTCCAGCAAGACCACCTGCTTGTCACTGAACCCGCGAATGGTGAACTGCAAGTGAGCGGTGATTTAGGAGTAATCTATGTATATAGCTTCTTGGATACTTACATCGATGCCACAGGACTTGCCCACCACGCTGAGCTTCAGGCTGGCCAACTCCGCATCGTACAAGTACTCGTTGAGCTGGTCCTTCAGCAGCATTACCATCATGTGGTTCAGGTTGCAGTTGAGGGGATCCAAATAGGCGATCGGATTAGACATATCGAATGTCATGCAGGCCTTGGGCTTATTAAACTGATTGTCCTGCTTGTGCCACACCCGCAGAATGGGTGTATCCAAGATAATAGCGGGATGTTTGGGTGCGTCGCTGGGAACCTCGGCAATGTCAAAGTTTGTGGGTATAAAGCTATTCGGAGGTGCCAGCTTAAGGTTCTCGTTAAGTTCACAATTCTCCCAACTCTGCAAATGAAGAAACATTGTTATTTTCGTAAAAATATACGATTGAGTTGTCATCCTTACCTGGATCGTATCCTTGCTCACACACTCCAAGCCATATTTCGTCTTGTAGTAGGGCTCCGCTTGATCGCACTCCTGCTCGAAGCTCTGGCTCACCATTACAATGCGGCTTTTTGAAGGCACCAGCTCCTCCAGCAAACTCTTGATCAGATCCGGCCGCCATTCATTGCTCAGATAGGGAGCAATAAGGACCTCCTCCAGGGGGAATATTTGCATGGACGAAACTGCGTGCGTGACCAAGTTTTCCGGCTGTTCCTTCTCCTTAAACCTGAATCTCATTTCATTGAGCTTTACGCACTCGTCGAAGATCCACTTCTTGGGACCCTCCTGGCGCAGCAATCCCAGATACTGGAAAATGATCTTCACAATGTCGTCCACATGCTCCAGTCCCTCCTGCGTCAAGTCCACCACAATGTCGAAGAATCCAAAGCCATTCTGTGTGTTCTGATGGCCCGCCATCAGGCTACAAAGTAAAATAGTTAGGAAACATGGAATCAAAGCACGGAATCAAAGCAAATATTACTCATTGCACCAGCCCAGACGCCGCAGCTCCGACAAGATACTGCCCTTGCCCTCGTGCCCGATGAGGTGCGTCAAATAGTTGTCCGGCTGCAGGGTAAAAATTTGGTTAAATTCTCAAATCGCCTTGGCAGGTATTTTGAACTTACGCCCGACTTGTAGAACTCCGTTAGGTCATCGGTTGTAAAGCTTATCGTCAGCGAACGAATGTCCTTAATAGGCACAATTTTCACCTTCTGGCCGTAGCGATCCTCGGAGTAGGGATGCCGCGGCCAATCTGGCACCTGGACGTTCTTATTCTCGATTTCGGAGAACTTCTCCAAGACCATGCCTTCGAGTTCGTCCAGTGACTCCTTTCCAATGACCGCCAAGCACATGATGTTCGCCGAGTACCACTTCTTGTGGAACTTGAGCAGCTCGTCGCGCACATCGATGTTCTTGGACTTGGGTATTTCGGAGAGCGTCGTCTTGTTGCCGCTGCCAAATTTGCTGTAGGCATGGTCCGGCTTGGCCAAATGGCGGCTCACCTGCTTAATGCGCCACAAATCGCTGGGCAGGTTCTTCTCGTGCTCCGAATTTACCTGCCGATAAACAGTCATGTAAGTGTGAGGATCGCTAACTAAATCACTAACTCTTGCTTACCGCATTGATTTCACGCTCAGTGGCACTTGGCGTGAACAATGGGGCTATAAAGAACTGTGCAAACCGATCCAAAGCCCCGTCCAGCTTATCCGGCGCCACGTGAAAGTGGTACTTGGTCATCAGGGGATACGTGGCAGCATTGCTGCTTCCGCCGCTCTGCGACAAGTATGTGGTGTAGCCATTCTCGTGCGGATACTTCTCGGTGCCCAGGAAAAGCATGTGCTCGCAGAAGTGCGCCAGGCCAGGCAGATTTGTGGGATCGGACATGTGGCTGCAATTGAAATCGTGGTTATGTGAGAGAAGCGCCAAGGAGGCCACAAAAAAGCACACCAACATACCCTACTTGCACGGAGAGGGCAGCCGCCGAAACATCAGTGTTGGGATCGCTGATTAGCAGAACCTTCAGGCCATTATCCAACTTCAGGCCACGGTAATCACGGGTGTCTTGCTGCGACTTCTCGATGTTGTTTAGCCTGTAAAAAAATACCGATAAATTATCTCTGTGAGATCACCTGTGACTCATGTAATGATCTTAGTAGTTACATACCTCACTATGGGCTCCTGCGTGTGGGGCTTCCGCGTTGCGGGTTTTGGCAAACTGCCCTCGGCGACGGTCATTTTGGGCTTGCTCAGCGTACCGATGGATCGTCTTGCTACTAAAATGCTGGACCTCACCTCACCACTTGAGCTGTGCGAAATAAGGGCGAAGAATTAGGCGTAGCCGATCGAAAATACGTTTTTAGTTTCTGCCAACCGTCGACTGAGAATCGCTGTTAGAGCAAAAATCGATTTTCTGCACGAAAAATACATTGAGTTTCTGAGGTCCTGGCAAGCAGCGGAAGTCTGCTTTAAACTGGCGCCCGCGCTCTTAAAATTCCTGAATTTGGGCGGATGTTTTTGTGAGTGTAGCGGATGTAGCCCGCGGTTTAATTTGTCCGGTTTCAACCAAAAATCTATTGAGTTCTATCTCTAATTCGTTTCGCAACAACTACAAAGCAAAAATCATCTGTTTCTCGGCAGTATGGCTGCACCATAGCTGGAAAATTGGATTATAAGTTGACACTAAATTTAAAAAATACCATTTTTATAGCCAACAAATAAAAAGGGTTTATTGTTTTTTTACAGAGCTTTTAAATTTAAATTTTAAATTTAAGTTTGGATATAACTATATTTTTTTAATAGTTATAAGCGGAAGTTATGGTTCCTCTGTCACTTTCCATACTAAAAGTATCGCATAAAAGATTCAGCCAATTAAATTCAATTTAGACAAGCGAAAGTTTTTACAATTTATTAGGGAAAATATAATTTTGCTTAGAAAAAAGTAAATGTAGCACCAGAAAGCACAAAAAAAGGATAAAACTCATCCTTATTCCGGAAACGCGCCAACCCAAAATAGACTGCTAGCGCTGCCAGACTTCCGTCTGTCTAGAGTGCCCAGCGGAAATAGCCGCTTTTTCGCTGGAATTTAACATTAACAATTGCGGGCTGTAACTGCATTTTATTATTTTATTTTATTGATAGTGCGCTGCGTAGGGAAAACATTTGTTAATACGCCACACACTGCAGCAGCCAGATAGCAGCAATGTCAATTCTTGTGAAGCCGTGAAACGGGCAGTGCGAACCAGAAACTGTGTCGTCTTCGCCCCGTGTGTGTGGGTGCAAAAATAAATGCAAATTGTTGTAAAAATGCCGTGCTGTAGTGTGCGTGTTGATAAGTGCAATACGCAAAAGTAAGAACATTGAGGCATATAATTTCATATAATTCGCAGCAGCGGACGCCCCAGAGGTACGTGCGAGAGATATGTACGTACGTACAAATGTATCCACTTCAATTCGACCAGCAATCAAATTAAGTTCTAATCAAATTGTTTACCAACTAAAAGCACAAAGGTGTGTGGGTCTGTGTGTGTGTTTGAGTGTGCCGAAAGTGCAAGTGCTGGGCTGATGTGCCTGCAGCTTCGATCATGCGTTTTTCATCATTTTTGTTTTTCTATTTTTCCCCAACTGCTGCGATGTGGGCCAAGTTTACCGGAGACAGCGACAAGAGCCAGAAGTGGGGGAACTCCAAGATCCCCACTTTGAATGCGTGTGTGTCTGTGTGTTTGGTAACGGTGCTTGTGACCGTTTTCGCAATGGCAAGAGAAAATCAATAAAAGCTGGCAAAAATTGAAAAAAGTCGACATACGACAAATGGCAAATAAGAAGACTCAAGATTCTACCCAGACTCGAAAGATTCCCATGTCCCATCTGTGCTAATTATGCTAATATGCTGGCGTGCTCTACAAATGCCCCGCCGAAACCGGAATAACTTGCCAAGTTTGCACCTACTTGGCATAAGGGATGGCTCACTTAGATCCTTGGATCTAAAAATAAATATAATTAGGCTTGAATTCATAGAGAATTAGTCTGAGCAACGATTTAAATTTTTTGGTTCGTTTTAAAAATTATGTAGCATACATTGGGGCTTATTTTCAATGGATTTCTAAACCACTTTCATATCCTGTGACAGTCCTGAACTTTTCTTTTTTCTAATTTTGTTGCTTTTAACTTAAATCCTTTCCTTTTTTAATATGGATTATATTTATTAAAATCGCATGAAAAGTTTAGCATTCTTCTTTTGTTTTATCCCCTTAAAAGCAACAAAATTATTTTTCAAAATTATTATTTTGTGCGACATGATCGGTCGATGATCTCGACTGGATTTTTAGGGGTCAATATCCATTAATGTGCGTAGCTGAAATGATCCTTGCGTATATATCATGATCACCGAAGCAGCGGCTGAGTGCCTTCCTCAATTGTTTTGTTATTGTTTTGGATTTAAAGATGTTCCAAAAATAGACTGCAAGCTTGCCAACCAGATCGGACAATAAATTCGCATGCACGCAGGAAGAAACTCTGATTGCTTGTTGTGGGCTTTCGGATTGATGGCAGATATTTTTAGTGCAGTCCCCCAATTAAGTTCAATTAGAGAGAGCGACTTATCACTCGACTTCCTGCGTAACAAGTGGAACACACACTTGGGGGGGTCAATGAATGGCGGCGATAAGGCAGTGGGAGTGGGCCCAATAGATCTCTTAGGATAACGATACCCACGTACTTTCAATTATCTTAAACCCCGGGAACTTGAGTTTATTGATAAAAGCTCTGGGCATAAAGTAAACATGAAGAAAACGGAAATCGACAGAAAACAAAAATGTATTTTGTTTTCTCAGTGTCTAGACTCGAGTCTAGACAATCAACAAAACACTCATATATAACATATAGTTCTATATCTTATGATATAGATATCAGAAGATCAAGAGTTTAGATCAGAGCTATAACTTAATGGCTTTACAGCCAGCTTGTCAACAAAGCCAGTAATTTTACGCAGTGTTTTATATTCACAAAACTCTCAAAAACAAATTAAATTTAAATCTTATATAGAAAATCTAAAAATTGATTTAAAAATTCGTTTTACTTTTCAGAATTCAAGGAAAACCAAACGCGGAAAATGGACAACGAGCAGCCGCATCAAGAGTTGGTCAAGTGCGTCCTGGTGGGTGACACGGCGGTGGGCAAGACACGACTGATCTGCGCACGGGCCTGCAACAAGCATGTCTCACTGTCACAGCTACTCTCCACCCATGTTCCAACCGTGTGGGCCATTGATCAGTATCGCATATACAAAGATGTAAATTTCACCACCATTCCTGGCCAAGTCATCCAATTAAAACCTGACTCTCTCTCATTTTAAAGGTTCTTGAGCGATCTTGGGAGGTGGTGGATGGAGTAAATGTCTCACTTCGTTTGTGGGACACATTTGGGGACCACGACAAGGACCGTCGCTTTGCCTACGGCAGGTTTGTAATCCTCTTAAAGGAATTAAAGTTTTATTTATGCTAATGTTCAACTTATCGTAACAGATCCGATGTGGTGCTGCTGTGCTTTTCCATTGCCAGTCCGATTTCCCTGCGCAACTGCAAGATGATGTGGTATCCGGAAATTCGCCGCTTTTGTCCGGATGTGCCCGTCATCCTAGTTGGCTGCAAGAACGACCTGCGCTATATGTATCGAGATGAGAATTATTTGTCGTATTTCGGCGAGAAGGGAACCTTTGTTCGGTGAGTAATGAGCTTACAGGTTTCAGCCGGTTTTCGATGGTGTTTCTTTGGGTAAAAATCTATTTTTAGTGCTAAGAAAATGGGCTTTTAAGTGCTTTTTGTAATTAAAATTAAGGCCTGTTAAAAGGTTTAAAGTAATTTCCTTAATTTAACAAGTATTTAATAATTACCTTCACTTAAATCCCAAATATATTTTGCATTATTAAGACAATTCGTTAATTATTTCTTAATCAATTTCACAGAGCCGCCCTGAAAAGCGACCTGGTTATGCCAGATGAGGCGCGGGCCGTGGCCAAGGAGCTGGGTGTGGCCTACTACGAAACGAGCGTCTTTACCTACTTCGGAGTAAATGAAGTATTTGAGAATGCCATACGATCGGCTTTGATTGCCCGGCGACAGCAGCGCTTCTGGATGACGAACCTGAAGAAGGTACAGAAGCCGCTGCTGCAGGCACCGTTCCGGCCACCGAAGCCGCCACCGCCAGAGGTCACCGTTATGGTGGGCCACTACCGGCAGGACATCTACAATATGTTCCTTTCGCAGGCCTACACCGATCTCGTGTTGGTCGCTGGCGCTGGCACCAAGTTCGCCGTTCACAGATTCATGTTGGCTGCCGCCTCGAGCATCTTCCAGCGCCTGCTTAGTACGGAGCTGAGCGACATGGGCGGTCGGAGCAGCAGCGAATCGAGCATGGTCAGTTCGACGTTCGGAGAGGCTACCATAGCGGACTTCAACGACGACACCGAGTCCCTCATCCGCTACGAATCACGCACACAACGGTAAGGGAAAGCATAATGCCTAATCTTGCCCAGCTAACGTGTACGTTTTAGTATGTGGGAGCACCTGAAACGTCGCTCCAGCTATCAGGCCCTGCCCCTGATGGAGTCCAAGCGGTCCAACGATTTGTACAGGGAGCTGCATCATCCGGTTTTGCAAAGCATCCGGTTGGTGCATGTGGAGAATCAGCGCGGCGTAAACGGACTGCAGACCATTGTCACCCTGAGTAAACTCATCTCGCCGCAGGCATTGCACCAGTGCCTAAGATTTATATACACCGGCACCATTGACAAAGATTGCAACAATCTGCAGGTGAGTCTCAAAGACAGGAGCCCCCCGCCAATATATAGCATTGAATTCCCAGTTATTACAGGAAATTAGAGAAGCTGCCGATCTCTTAGAGCTGCCGCAACTGACTCAGCTACTGGCCAGGCCACAAACCGTCATGGAGAGCTGCTCCAGTGATGAGCCTAATCCGCACATTTGTCTTGTAAGCTGCAAAAAACTATTTTATAAATAATTACCAGATTATTTGAAGGATTCTATTGCAGCGCATCAAAGAAAGCATGGAGCGACATTGCATCGGCGACGGTTGCTTCAGCGATGTAACCTTTGAATTGGACGACGGCCTAATGAAGGTAAAGTCTTCCGGAAAGAGCTCCTAAAACTAGAAAGAAATTAAATAAAGAGCTTCTGATTAATTACAGGCACATAGAGCGGTGCTGGTGGGTCGTTGTGATGTCATGCGAGCCATGTTGCTGGGTGACTTCCGGGAGGCGCATTCCAATGTGGTAAGCAGCCCATTTGGAGCCCTTTTTGGAATGACCAAGATTAGACCTTTAAATCCCGCTTCAGATCGTATTCCCTGGCGTTACAATTTACACATTCCACAAGCTGCTGTGTTACCTGTACACTGACCAGATTCCGCCAATATCGGCCGTCAAGTGCCTGAATCTGCTGGAGCTGGCCAATCGACTCTGCCTGCCGCGACTCCTCAACCTGGTGGAGTGTCGCGTTATCGAAGATCTCACATTAATTTCCCAGAACGAAACCAATGAAACGGTGGATCACTGTTTAAAGCTGTTGGAGCCAGTAAAGGTATAGAGTCTATCAATTTCTCTAATATAAAACTAATTAATTTATCAAAATATCTGTATGTACAGCTGCACAACGCACATCAATTGGCTGAGTGGTGCATGTCGTACCTGTGCGTCAATTACAACCTTATTTGTAAGTTCTCACTCAAGGGCCTGAAGGCTCTGCATCAGGATAATCAGGAGTATTTGCGCGAACACCGCTGGCCGCCGGTGTGGTATCTAAAGGACTATGACTACTATCAGCGATGTCTGAACGAGCTGAACAAGGAGCTGAAGCTGAAGAGCTCGCGGCGAGAGTCGCCAAGCGACGACGAGGGCTGCCTGTGCTTCACGGGGGGTAAGTGTTTATTTTATTTGTATACTTAGCTGCTCCACATCCCACCAGCACACACACTTGACATCCCAGACCCAAAAACCAGCTCAGGTCTTAGTTTCTTCTCTAGAATTATGTTTAAATGCGGGCCATGGATTAAATCCCATCTGAGAGTGGTTTGTATTCGTAGCTAGGTGTCTGTCTCCTTATGGTTGTTTTCCTTTCCTACTTTTGTTTTCCTTCTCCTCATTTACAACTACAACTACACCATCATCATAATATTAATGTCCGAAATTGGGTCAAAGTATTCTCTTGCTGGCTGTTAGGCAAATCGAAGCGCAGCAATAGAGACGGAGGCAATGGCACCGTCGAAAACAGCAACACGGATAATCAAATCTTCAACAGTGCCGGCAACTCGATTAACCACATCGATTTAGAGGCGGATATGGACCTGAATCTCTGACACCCAGCCCTCGGGCAAGGAAGGTGCGTTCACTAGCTCACAAGCTATAAACTTTGTATGCTTAACTATATGCTTTTTCCAGATCACTGCGCTTCATTGTGATCCTGCCGGTCCTTATCTGTTTCATCTGCACGATTCTAAGTATTCTGATACTTTTCCAAATTCACACATAACAAACCTCAAGGATACACCATTGGGCATTGAGAGGGGCTTCTGACATTACGCATTATCCAATGGAGCGCAAATTTGCCTTAGTGATTACTAAATACACAAGTCCAACATAGGAGTACATTCTGCAGTGCTTCGGATTTCTTATATTTATACGCCTGGAACATATATATATATAAATGCAAGAGCATAGGACGAGCATGCTGCACATGCACCTCGGCGCTCGTCGCTGTATTGCCTTACGATATGCCGGTGTGCACGCCCATCTTCGATTCTGTTCCGAATCCTACGGAATATCTGTAGGTTATTAAGGATCGGGGGCAGGTGGGCACATCCCAATGTCTGTACCTTTACCTAAAACATGTATGTAATGTATATTTTTGAATTCCTACTTACTTGGAAACATTTGTCTAGCCATAGCTTTAAGCAAATACTTTAACAATAAGGACGCATTTTGTACAGAATGATAGAATAAAGCAATTACGAACAAAACGCTAAAGTTTTAAACACTTTTGAATACAAATTGTATACCTATATTTATTTTATAAAAAAGAGAACACCAACACATGCAATTTGTATAAACATAAAACAACCTTGAGCAAGCATTTTAAAGCTGTTGGGCCGTCAAGGTCAAGGTTTTGCCGCTGGACTGCGACATAGTTCCATCCTCGACCTCGAGATTTTGCAGCATGGCAATTACATCCTCATCCGTGATCACTACTTCCGCCCTGTCATTGTTATTGATGAACGACATGGGACTAGGAGTAACTGGCTTCTCCGTTTCGCCGCACAATTCACGCAGTTCCTTTTCGAGCTCGTCCTCGTCTTGGCTTACACCTTCCACGACGGAGCTATTTGACATTACGTCCTGAACTTCGCGATGCTGGTCCAAAGTGTCCCGCACAGCGGCCAGAACCTCGTCGACGTTGTCGTACTTTAAGCCAGAGTCTGAGAGCACTTTTTTCAAGGTATTCGATCCGATCTTGTAGGCGTCCAGAACAACGCCACTGTTTTGCGCCTCGTCCACGCTGGACAGCAAGGATTCAATGTTGTGCAGGGCGATACTGCGGCGCTCTGATAAGGAAATGAAATTAAATATCTAAAATGAAACTTCTTACTTACTTTACTTACCATGATTCTTTTCTAAGAGATGCCTCTTACGCAGATATGTCTTGGCCATTTGTCGCTTGTTTTCCTTCAAGTACTGGCGCGCCTTATCGTCGTTGACCTTGATATCCTCCTCCAAGTTCTCCAACTGCTTCAGTAACTGGGCTTGAGTATTCTGTAGGTTGTGGACAGCATGATCTTCTTGGCTAATGTTGAGATCCTCCCCTTGTTTCTCTACATTCAACATTTTCAATAGATATAAAAACTCTTTTTAGTTTATATGCCGAAACTTACTTGGTATTTTCACCAAATGAATTTGGCGTAATCCTTTTTCAGTTTTAAATTCCAGTCCAACGATTTGACGAACATTTAAGGAGATCAGGCACACACAGAAGTCTTTGTCGGATTGGATCCGAATCTGTTGGGACTTGCAAAGGGATTTGAAGGCATCGAAATGGAGCAGTTTTCCACTATTCTCAGGTAGAACTTTTTCGGTTATAAGGTCGCAAATGCCCTGTAAAAGTCAAGAGCGTATTATATAAAGTATTTCTATTTATGGACATTTTTAAATTACATTTAAGACATCCAGATGAATCCATTCGACAGTGGATGCCGCTTCCAGGTCCTCAGCTACCACACTGTGCTTGATCTTTGACCAGCTCCAGGACAGGGGTCGTTTTACAAGGCTGTTCATCAGCCAGCCGCTCCAGGAATTTGCCGGATCGTAGTCGAACTCTGTGCGAGATCGGATCAGTTTCCGTTGCGCCATCTCCGATATCACCGTGTCCAGGCAGGCGGGCAATTGGTCTCCTCGCATGAACTGTAGCTGCAGATCCCGGAGACTGAAAACCGGTCGGCCGCAGAACCTCAGGTAGTTCGCGATGAGTTCCTTCCAGAATTTCATCTTGGCGTCATAGTCCTCGTTGCTTAGGTGCCGCGATCGGAACATGGCGAACTGCACTTGCATGACGGCGTTGTCCTTCCAGCATTGCGGAAGCCTAAATTCGCCATTTCCCGTGACGTCAGTTGCCAGGCTCATCCTTAAAAGTCAGGTCTTTCCCTGGAGTCCAACAAATTGCGCGTCTTTTGTTGCCTTGATTTGTTGTTGTTTATTTTTCTGTGTTGAAAATAGTAAAAATATTTTCACAGCTAGCTATAGCCACCTACAAATGAAAATAAATAATAATAAAGAAATATTCAACAGGTGAATTTTTACGTAGATTTTATTATTAAAACAAGAATAAATTTTTTTATTATTTAAGGGAATATATTACCACTACTTTAGATTTAAAAATTAAATTAAACCGTTTTCTATTTTTCTGTGACCACTTTCCAGCACTGGCGATATATGCGATAGCCTGGACATGGATTCGATTTCTCCGCCTCCCATCCCCAACCAGCTGTTCCGATTCAGGCTACTTCGATTAACAACTTCTGCCAAAAATTTTGTTTTGAAGTTTTTGTTGAGTGTGCGTGGAATTCTATTTGTCTCGCCTCGACGTGCCATTGGGAATTGCCACCATTGCGTAGGACTCCGGGCATGCATGGAGCAAGGAGCTAACTTGGCCGCGCAAGGACACCCGCAGCATCGATGAGAGCAGAGCACCAGCAGCTTCATCAGCAGCCTTAGACGCACACCTCAGCAGCCCCCCCTGAGTCACGTTCTTGGCCTGTTTCGCCACGGATCAGCAACCGCCAGCCGCAGTTCCGCCGCTCTCTTCGCGATAAGAGATCTGCGTCAAAGTCAACCCGCTGCCCCTCTGCTCCGCTTGGCCCGGAAGATTCTTGATTGCAGCCGAAGTCAGAGCAGAGCTCAACGTGCGTGTGACTCTTGGGATTCTCCATTGTTCTGCGGTGGAGTGACTGCATCTTGCAACTCATCATGATGGGGGATGACGATCGGATCAGCCTGCGCAATCAGTTGGCGAGGGGTAAGTGGAGATTTCTGGTGTGCCTGCAATGCAGACTCTTTATCTCTCTCGAAGAGTTCCAAAGGTTCCAGGCTTTTGTTCCGATTTGTTTATTAATTGTGCAGATAGTGGAAGTCATTAATTAGTTAATTGTTGATTATTTTAAGATGATTTTAGTTACAGAGATTGGTTTTTGGAGGCACCTGTGCTTAATGTTTTAATTAGAAACAAAATTTATGAGATAAAAATTCATTTAAGCTAACTTTCTTTTTAGGATTGACATTATCTACGTTAGAGTTAATCTTCTTATCTAGACTCTGTATTATGAATCCATTTTCTTGATGCTTTTTTGCATAAATTGAATATAAAAATAAATAATTTCAAGAAAAATGGGTTACGCAAATAAATCTTTATCTTTATTTATGTTTATTTAATATTCCAAGAAAATAAGCTGACAGAATTTATACCATATTTCTGAAAGAGTATTCTTTCGTAAGCCCCATTTAATAATAAGAACAGAATTGGCACTATGACTGTCAATGAACGGAATTTTCGTTAACCAATCCGCAAAATTGCCTATTCAGCAAATATGCGATTATAATTACTATATACTTCATTATGATTGTGATCTATATAGACGAAATAATGAATGATAGATACCCTACTTAAGCCGAATCGTCAGGTTTTATGTGATAAGATTTCCATAATAAAACGTACGTACATCTACCCAAGCTAAATACATAATCGTATCAGTAATTCTCCCGAACTCAGTTCTCTGTTTTTTGTTAGAGGTTTTTGGAATTTGCTCAGACCATTTCTAATCCTTATCTGAAACGCCTCCACTTCAGACTTAGCACGCCCTCTGTGCCTGCAGAGAGAGCGAGTGCGAGTGGGGAGTGCATGGGGGCGACGATGGTCACAGTCCGTGCTGGCCTGCAGAAGCTAGGAATTTTTCCAAGAGCACCCACAGCAATATGCAAACGAAAACGGACGTAAGAGCCACAGACGTTGTAGGGTTCACAGTGGGTCGACGCTGCTCTGGCAGTGTTTTTTAAATGTGTTTTCGTAATGATTAAGTTCGGTTCGACGCTGGCCGCTCATTAATACGAAACTTATATGTGTGCCTTGCCAGCGACCATGTATGTACGCCTGTCTGGATGTATGTTAAGAGCTTATACATATGCGAAAGCCGCGACGCAGCCGCCGCCGGCGCTGTCGATGCCGCTGCGACAGTAAAATTTCATTCAAACGCGTTTCACGTCTGTTTTCGAACGGTCAACAAACGGATGGGATCGGATCGCGCGATCGCCAGTCGCCATCGCAGCTCACAATAGCGATTTAGAAACCTATGAACTAAGCAAACAAAACCGCCAATGGTCCAGCAGCTCCACCAGCTTTACTGTGCTCCCCCGCCTGTGATAAGTGCCCGTCTCCAAAACTCTCGCAGTTAGCTCCCTTTTTTCGTGAATAAAAGAAGAAACATATAAAAACCAGAAAATGAAAGTCCCCACGCGCAGCAACTCGAAATATTCATTCAATTTGAAAATATTCAAATTGCATAACGATAAGAAAACGACGACGAATAGCACCAGCGCCAGCACCAGTCCACCAACTTCACCTGTGATCTCAGCGAAACGGAACTCATGGCGCGCTTCGTGGCGTTCGGCATTGGGCAGCAGTTCCAAGTCCAGCAAATCCATCCAACAGACCCCTTCCTACGTTGAGCCAGATCCGATTGAGGAGCTCGAGCGAAACAGTTGCCACAGCTCCTGCTCCTCCTTGTCTCCCGCCATACAGATTCCGCAAGGGGATGAGCTCATGTGTAAGTCGTCTTGTCTTGTCACAAAGTTGTGAGATTTTTGAAGATTTCTGTGGGTTGTCTATGAATTTTTCTTAAAATTAGTTGAGTTTGGGTGTTATTTTCTAAAAATAATTAAAAATAAGCACTTTTTTATTGCTTAAACTGTTAAAAAGAAGATTTAAAAAAGTACTTAACTTATACTTTATGTTTTTAAAGCTAAATACACAAAGTCAGGTAGGAAATCTTTAAAATAAACCTAGAAAACCAAATTAGCTTAAATATATATCTAATTTTCTGCCAGAATTTCCAACTAAGCCTGGCAATCACTTCAAATATTAAAGACTTCCACAAAAGGGAAGCCGATGAGCTATGTTTTGTTGTCAATAAAACATTTTGTAACTTAAAATTTTCCACTTAAATAATACGTTTTCCTAAACCTAAACCTGAGCGCAGACCAAGTTCATTGAACAAGCAAACTATAAGACATTCCCGATTCAATAAGAATTAAAGTACGTAAAAAACCTAAGATTAGAATCAGCGGCGTTTTTCTGGTTTCAAGCATAAACCCAGTAAAGATTGTGTTAAATATGTGTACAAAAATAGGGTGCAAATGAAGTGTGAGGATGTCTGATTAGATATACTTATGTCAGGCGTGCCAGGGGACCTCGGGAAATGTTAATCGACATGTGAAGATCGAGGCTGCTCTTAGAGGGAATACACAAAGTACTAGTTAGTAATGGCGGTGAAGTGGTGCTCGCCGAATGGTCAATTCCCTGGTCAAATCGGGCAATTCCACGACACGATAAGCGACGCGCCTCGGCGGGCAGATAAGGAAGGTGTGTTTACCTCACTCACCTGCGCACATGCGTTGGATCCCCGATACTATTTGATTCGGTTCCCCATTTCGCCAGTGTTCAGCTGTTTACGGCTAATATGTTATCCGGCAGCCAGTCAGAGTCAGTTAAAGCCATCGACGTGTAGCGCTTGGTTGTTGTGGCGGCAGCGGCAGCGTCCCCGTAAAATGTTTCCGGTTTAGGCAATCTACATACATAGTCGAACGAGTGCTCGTAATGAGCTCCAGGCAATAGACACATAATATTCACCGCCACATCCACGTCGAGGCGAAAGCTCCGGAGCTGTGAACTATCACCTAAAAAATAAATACGCATCGCGGCGAGTGTAGGGGCTAACCAGTGATTACAGCAAGCACTGTGTGTTGGTGTTGGATTCTATACTCGAACGGAACTAAACAGCTCTCCACCTCGGCACCTTCCCAGGGGTTACATCATGCCGGAGGCGTTGCATTTTACATCGATCTTTGATCTCATAATCAAGAGCGGTGCGTTCACAGTTCAAACTCTGTTTAAGGGAAACCTAATTAAAAGGAAATGTACCTTAAAAAAATGTACTTGAAAGTAACCCAAAGCAAAGTAATATATCTAATAATTGTTATCTACAGAATTAATAGAAAATGTGTCTTTTTTTAGTTGAAATTTCAGTCTTATCTAATACAAGTTAAAGCTTACATAACCACATAACTAATAACCATAAATAACTTACATACATTAATAATTGTAATATAATTCAAAAATATATAATTTCTACAGCTTTATATATTTTCTTTGTAGGCACAAAATGTTTGTAAATAATAGACATTTTATGAAGGAGGTTCATAAGTCATACTCCCCAGTTTTTCTTAGCCAACATCTACTGTATATGATAAACCGATAATGTGAAGTACACGCGATACAACAAACCTTTGGCATAATATATAGTATACATATATACCTGTATTTGTGACACAGTTTGGCTCACCGATTGGCCGATTCGATCTTGACACCGTGAACATGAACATGAACCGCTTTCAAACATTTATTTAGCCGCCTGAGCGTTCGATTTCTTTACTCTGATCTTGTAATGTTTTGGAAACTCGTTGTCTGTGACGAAAGCCGCTCCGGATGAGGTGGTTTTAGGTGGTCTTAGTTAGGAGCAGGCATGCTTTCCGAATGCAGTCCTGCTTTACAACTGCCAGACGAAAACCTATCAAAATCTGACAGTTTTGATTAGTTTCATTAACAAAATTGATTTATTTACTTCGGTTTAGATTTAAGAAAAATGTTTAGGCCAAAACGATGTATTCGTTATATCTCTGATTGCCGCCCAATTAAAGGTGTGCACAGGTGTGTCATTTGAAGTTATAATACATTTACATTTTGCAAGCAATTTTCTGTCTACAATTGTATCTCAGTAAATAACAACTCTTGTGCTCTTTCAGCGATGCCATGGTTTGGCATGGACATTGGCGGTACCCTCACGAAGCTGGTGTACTTTGAGCCCAAGGATATAACGCCCGATGAGCAGGATCGCGAGGCGGGCATTCTGCGGAATATACGGCGTTACTTGACCAAAAATTCGGCATATGGCAAAACCGGACACCGAGACACACACCTACAGGTGAGATAATCATCATCATGATGACCCGAAAGCAACTATAGAAATGTGGAATGTGGATTTGTGCGATTTTGTAACAAAGCACGCTCTGACGCGGGGCCATTAGCATCGGGGATTATCATCTAAAATATTATCAATACCAGCAGGCGCGAGTCGCGATATTTGTGCCTCATCCTCCTCCAGTCAGTCAACAAGTCATCTTGGGCGGGTCGGAGCGGGTCGTCTGCTGATTCCACACTGTTCGAGTGACCTTCACTCTCGCACAGTCGAAAGCACGGAGAGAAATTGAGATAGGCTGAGATTCGAGATTCCATTCATAAATAGACATAAATAGTCTTTGCTGGCAACGATCCACTCTCAAAACTCGACTAAAGCTAAACAAAATGGAATTTCGTGATTTTATCACCGTGTACATAACGCTTATCTGCAGCAAAATAAGGTTCCTTTATTTACTTTTCGAACCAAGTGAATCACTTGAAGTTAATTTGTGAGATGTTTAAATAGTGTATCACGGATGCTCAAAAATAGGTCATTTGGTTTTATTTTTAACTTAAAAGGGTTTACTAGCGGAGTTAGCTTACAAAGCAAGCTTTTTCCTTTCGATAAAAGGTATTCCTTGTTATTTCTTTAAATATTTCCCTCGTTATTATTTAAATTGTCTAATTAAATACCCACGGGCTGATACCCCGCAACAACAGCGCAGAGTTGGGCATTATTCAATGGCTGGAAATGAACAATTTTGCATATTTCTGACAAACTAAGTACATACGTCAGTGCACACAGAATGTGAGGGGCTACCTTGTGCCTAGACTTTGGATACTTGAAATAAATAAATAAAGATATATATATATATATGTAGGATTTTACTTTAGGAACACTTTAGGTGACATGAACGTTGGATTTTGTACTTTCTTTTTAGTTTTTTATGAGACACTTGCAAGTCTAATTTTCATAGTGCAATAGAAATGTCGTAATCTAGGAAAAGTTAAAAATGCGCATTTGGAAACAGAATGAACTTGGAATATTACAAGTCTGATGTTTCTATAGCCTTGCAGCTTTGCAATTAAATCATACAAATCAATCAAAAGCAAAAAGTTAATTAATTTAATGCTTTTTACAAAATATTTTTGGTTTATTTGTTAATAATATATATTATAAACTAAACTCTATGTTCCTCCCTCCTCTTACAGATGGACAATGTCGAGATCCGCAAGCGACGGGGCTCTCTGCATTTCATTCGCTTCCAGACCACCGACATGGGCAACTTCCTCTCGCTGGCCAAGCAAAAGGGCATGGCCGAGCTGGTGACCACGGTCTGTGCGACCGGCGGCGGGGCCTTTAAGTTTGAGCAAGATTTCCGCGATCAAGTAAACATGAAACTGGCCAAATTCGATGAGTTGGACACGCTCATTAAGGGCATACTCTTTGCTGACCTGCACAACTGCACCGAGTGCTACTACTACGAAAATGCACGCGACATTCTGTAAGTGCCAGTCGGGGCTATAAGAGTCTATGGAAGTCTTGTTTAATTACAGAAAATTCGTTTTCTTTTTCCAGGAAAAGCGAGAAACGAGAGTTCAATTTCTCGCAACCATTTCCGTTCATTTTGGTGAATGTCGGCTCCGGAGTCTCCATCCTGGCTGTCTACGGACCCGACAACTATAAGCGCATTTCGGGCACAAGGTGAGTTTGCAGTTAATCTCTGGAAATCCCTTTTATTTTACCATTTATTCAAATTTTCAGCTTGGGCGGCGGTACATTCCTGGGACTATGTTGCCTACTCACCGGCTGCACAACCTTCGAAGAGGCTATCCAGCTGGCCACCAAGGGCGACAATCGAAAGGTGGACAAGTTGGTTAAGGATATTTATGGCGGCGACTACAACCGCTTCGGTCTGCCGGGCGATTTGGTTGCGTCAAGGTACCAACAGAAAGCTTTGAAACGAAAACAACAAGAAACTAATTACGTATCCGCATTTTTCAGCTTTGGCCAGATGCACATCAATGACAAGCGTGGCTCAGTGTCGCGTGAAGATTTGGCTAATGCCACCCTGGTCACCATAACGAACAATATTGGCTCCATAGCCAGGATGTGTGCGCTGAATGAGAAGATCGATAGGGTAAGCTTTGGACAATTATCATCACGATGCATTTCATTAATCAGTTCCCTATGTCCCTAGGTCGTTTTTGTGGGCAACTTCCTGCGCGTTAATCCCATTTCCATGAAGCTACTGGCCTACGCCATGGAGTTCTGGTCGAACGGCACAATGAAGGGTCTCTTCCTGGAGCATGAGGGATACTTTGGAGCCCTAGGCTGCCTCTTGCAGTTTAACGGCGAGCTGGCTGCAGCTCTTCAAGACCCAGCGGCGGATGATTGCGATGGAGGTGTGTGTCCTGATGAGACGACGACACCATCGCCGGCGGACGAGCCGCCAGAGAAGTCGCTGGCCAGCAAACACTCCACTAGATAGTCGCTGTAACCGCCACATGTTCCCGCTCCCAATGGCAGTGCACATGTACAGTAGACCTAAGATCTATGCTCTAATGATCTTTTGAAGTTCATCTCTCTGGTATTTATCGTACTCCTCTTTCTCGGCTTTAATTGTTATCCCTGAGAACGCACAAATTGTAAATGCATGAAGAAATCACTGAATGGATAAAGAGTGCCTGGTGTGCAACGAATTTCTTGACCCGACCGCACACATTATATCCTATGTTCGTGTTGTTACCTCTACGTAACCCTCGGTAGTTTTAGTTTCTTTTCTACAGTGATAGTTGGCTAGCTCGCGGAAAAGTATTACAAATACTTGACTATGGAACCGCACAAGAACAGCTCTAACGAAACGCCCATGTGTCCTAGCGGCAATATATTCATGCATATACGTCTAAGTTTCTGTTTAAGTGGATGTGTTTTAAAGTTTCATTTTCTTAGCAAATAAGTTTGTGGTCATATGTTATGATATAGGATCCAATTTGTCGGCAGGTCAATAAAAAACTTGTTTAAAACAAATCTTTCGGGTTTTTGCCAATGTTATTTTTTCTTCAACAGAAAGATGAATAAAAATGTAGAGGGCCAAATGTGGGCCAAGCGTAATCTAGATTTTATACCGAATTGTTACATCTTTCAATTTAGAGCTAAAAACTTATATTCTTTAACACAGACGCCGCATTCCGTCCGAGACATTGGGCATTGGAATACCAATCTTGCTATAATCTCTTCGAATGCCACAGCTGGCCTTGAAATCGAATACTCGCAGATTGTGGTCGGTGGCCACGAACATGTATTGGCTATCACAGGATAAACTATAGACGGGCGAGAAGCCATTGTGCTGGCGTGTCCGCCCGGGGAAGTACAACTGTACATATTTTGGCATTCTTATATCGTAAAGGTTGACTCGAGCGTGTCGGCTGCTGCCGACCAGCACCGCGTACAGTCCATCGTGCTCCAAGCAGTAGAAGGACGAGTCGAAGGGATCCTCCCAGATGGCAACGTCGCGATCTATGCGACGATCGAACATGCGAAAGGAGGTGTCGAAATTGGCTGTGAATAGGACCTGGTCGTCCTTCATTTTTAGATCGTATATGGACTTTGTCGTCGAGTTAAGGACCAGCTCCTCGCCACTGTTACAATATAGGAGTAAAGTAAATTAGGCTCTGCTTTTAGAGACTAATGCCGTCCCAGGATAAATGTTACCTTTCCACGTGAATGGCCCTTAAGGCTCGACCATCGTTGTCCGTATAGAGACCGCCATATAGCCACTGGCCATCCTGGCTCAGTTGCAGGGACTTGAAGGCGTGCGGCAGCTTTGTTATCATATCGAAGTGCGTCAGGCCAAATTCCTGGGATCGCTGCCACAGCTTGGAGCAATGGTCGCTGCTGGTTGCATACAGATCCTGGACAAAGTCCACACAGAAGAGATACTCGTTGGCCGGATGCATGCGCTGCTCCGTAATGCCCTCCGGGTCGTAGTGAAAGCAAGATCCGCACACGCGGCCCGCAAAAATGGTGTTCTTCTTCTTGACAAAGTGGGAGATGTCGCTATTGGTGGCCGTACTGATCTCCTCCTCGAACCGGCGCTGGAGTATGTCACAGCTGGATCGGCGATACTTGCGCAGATAGCCGGCATGCGTGATAAACAGGGCGTCATGCTCGAGGCACAGTTTGGTGGGGAACATTTGGGCATGGTGGAAGTAGGGGCGCTCCAAGTAGGTGCCGCTTACCCAGTTCTTGGACACCTGGATTCGCTCGTAGTTTGTAAGGCGCTTGCGGTTCCTGTGGCCGGGATTCGTAAGGACATCGTGTAAATTGTGGATATTATATACAATTGACCAACCTCTGCTCAATACTGGGCCTATTCCGGTTGCCGCAGAGCAACAGATCCAGGGAGAGCGGGTAGAAAATATATCTCTCTATTATGTCTTCCAGGTAACGGCTGGCGAGGCACAGGCACAACAGGTCTCCTTCCGAGCAGTTCCTAAAGATCAGCAGGAGGCAGTCCACGTTCAGATCGGTCAGCCTCAGAGGGGTGTCGTGCATCTTTTGTTGAATAATTCAGAATTTTCTGCTTTGTGACCACAATCATGATGGGTTGCTATCGAAATTTAATTCATCCGCAGCTGTCATGTGCATCGACTTTCGATAGTTTCTTATCGATGACTCAACTTCCGCTTGGCGGCTTTAGCAACACTCTTTTTCGTTAAATTTAAAAACGGGTAGGGGAGTGTTTACACTAAATTTATTTCTCATTTGAAATTGTGAGAGAACACAGATTATTCTGCCCTGAGCCTCAGATGCATACAGAATAAGAGATTAAAAACATATATTCGTTCGAGTATTTATTCATGTGAATCACTTTGTAAGAAGCTAACGCAAGATGAAACGGAATTGTGAAATATTTGTGTTCTCTGTTCTTCGGCAAGTTTCTTTATATTTCAACTGAATGATTCAACAGAAATATAAACAAAGCAACAGACAATTAACTAGTATATTTAGCTTATCTTGTTTAAAACTAAAATGCTGAGCGATAATAAAATAAATGTACTTTTACGTTTAATAAATTTCGTTTTGTTTTAGTATGTAAATTAAAAATTATATTGGACAAAATCACTTTTAATATACTTTATTGGGGCTAACTTGGATGGTATTACTGTGGATTTGGATTGTCAGTGTCAGGATGAGATTCGATTAATGTCCGCTGCTCTGGTCACAGCCAGACTTTTCGGAACCTTGCATGCACTCAATCATCTTTTTTCCGGGACACGGATTATCTTGAGATGAACCCTTGGCGGCGGCTTCCTTTGCCTCCGTTGTACTAAATATTGTGGCTACGCCACCCGTCGGCCCCACCATGCCTACAATTAGGAGGCCACCAGCCTGTCCGCATGACGGTGCCGCTGATGGTACCGCTGGCGGTGCCGACGCCGACGCTGACGCCTGCTTGGCCAAGTCCTCCTGGGCATCTTTGCAGTCCGGTGAGCACTGCTGGACGGGAGGTTCAGGAGCAGCGCATGCCTTGCTTGGATGTGGACCAATGTAGAATGGATTGAATGGTACGTCTTCAGAGTTGGGCATGATGGTTCCGGGAAACAATGAACGGCTAACGACAAAACACGAGTAGATGAATTTGGAATTTATGCTGTTGGTTTCCTGAACTGTTGCCCCTAAGGTTAGCCCCAAAACTGAACCAAACTGTCCAGTGCTAAGTATAGCCACATTGAGGACCCTTTCACAGCCTACTAAAAAGCATGATGTGGAGCATTTGTTTAGTACTTTTTCCCAAAATTATGACGTGGATGCATTATTTAATAAAGCCACAAGAAACTGACGCAAAAACCAAAGTCCAAAATTTAAATTAAACATTAGAACGGCGATCTTATCCGCAAAGCTCTTTTGAAATTATACCATCAGAGCTTTGGGCCCATCAAAGATTATCAATTTCAAACAGAAAGGCAAAGAATGAAAGGAAATACAATTCATGGAAAAATGATTAATGATTATTTACCTTTCCTGCTGTGGAATTCAAGTTGCAAAGACTAGACTTGAGGGAACCACTTCAATGTACATATAAAAATATAAGAGATAAATTACTTTCCATGTTTGTATACTCAAAAACTTAATAACTGACGTGGACTACATTCTAAAAAAGGTTCTTTGTTGGAAGTAAACTGCATTAATAAGTATAAATTTTTTAATTTTTATTAGGGTTAACTTTGATTGCATGAATGTCAGTGTCAGGATGAGATTGGATGGATTGCCGCCGCTCTATTCACGTTTCCGCCTTCCACGGATTTTTATTATCTTTCCAGGACGAGGATTATTTTGAGCTGAATCCTTGGCGGCGACAACAGGCGCTACCACCGCTTCCTTAGCCACGTCCTTCTGGTCATCTTGGCCCTCCGGTGAGCTCTGCTCAGAATGGATTTGACGGGAAGACTCCAGTACAGCACGCGCTTTTCTCGGAATCGGACCAATGTAGAACGGATTCAATATGTATGGAGTGACAATCGAATTGGGCATGATGCGAAAGGAATTGGGTGGCTCTGGGAAACAATAAACAACGAAGCACGACTAGGTGAATTTGGAATTTATGATCTTGGTTTGATGAACTGTTTTCCCTAAGGTTAGTCTCAAAACTGAATAATACTGTCAAGTTGGAAATATAGCCTCATTGAGAGCCACTCAAAAGCCAACTATTCAACATTGGCTGTAGCATTTCTTAAAAACAAATGAAGTTGATTTCTCAAAAGTATAAAGAACATTTTACAGATTGATATATGTAAGTCCAAGACTGAAATACTCGAGAATAAATAGACAGGAACTGCACATTTTTTGGGGACACAAAAGTCGAAAATATACAGAATACATATCTACTTGGGATACGCATTCGTACGTCCACGTCGTACATACACGATTGCAACAATTTAAAGTTATTTAGAACACTGTTTCCGCAATTAGGCACGAAGCCACCGAGAGATTTTTGCGCTAAATACCTGAACTGAGCATTTGATTGACTCGAAATGGCGCACAAAGCTGTCTGATCTGTCTAGAAAGCAGCGAAACAGTAAAGAACTATGTACATATATAAATATTGGGAGATGTATTTTAATCTTACAATATTTGGAGTGAGTCAGATTGTTTATTTATTTTGTTTGCTAAAAGCTGACATCTATTCATTACCTGATACGCTCTCAAATAAGTAAACATTAGATTAGCATTCTATAGTAAACAATTCTGATTACAATAATTTATCCGTTCATAATCGGTCTATACTATAGATAAGACAGACTACAGTCCGGAAAAATAAATGGTTGGAGTGCCTCTCTAACAAAGAAAAGTGTAACGGCTATATTTTTGGGTCAGGGAAAGTAGCGTAGCTGTCACAGTTCAGCTCTAGTTTATGGTTAAAGGTTTTAGAACCTTAAAAGTGAATTTCAGCTAACCTAGATCTTTAAGTACTTTTCCCCCAACCATGATGATACCTTGGTACTTTCCATTTAACCGACATAAGGTTGCTTTATGACCCTTATTAGGAAATTTGTACAGTACTTCTTTACTTTGTGGTGTCAAAAATCAGATGGTATACATATTCTATAAGGAATGGAATCATGACTTTCATGTTAGTAAAGAATGAAAGCGTATTTTCTGGATCGTTCGTTTCAACGTCCGTTGGAAACTCTTATCACATTTGCACATGACAATGGCTTTTGCCATTTGAATTCTTCTATGAAATATGTTAGGGGGCTCGTTAAATACTCTTATTAAAAACAAAATGTATAAAAATGGGGCAAATTTTTAAGTAGAAACCGATGAAAACTGATTACTTTAGAGCTGGCAATGTTATATAAATTATAATACTTGGAAAACATGGCCTTACTTTATCGAGACATTCCGATAAACAAATTTAAAATATGTAGAAATCTTAAACAAAAATTACTCAGTTCGAAACAGGCCTAAGATTCTATGATATAACATTTTTCCTTATCTTATTTTACATTAAAAAATTCCAAAATTCGTATAGTACAATTTCACAACGCTGTGAAAAATTATAATATTCCGTTCACTGGATCTAAACATTATAGAACAAAAATCAAACAAATAAATATTTAAGAAAATTCCCTAGTAATTAAAAATATCTATGGGTATTTTCCAGTCGGCTCTGGATCGATCTTCAACACCATATCGGGGAAAAAGTTCATGCGTGGCAATGGAGCTCCAAAAAATTGATAGTCACAATCTGAAGGTGACGTCGCCGTCAGCAGTTTTTCGCGTTTTGCGCAGTTCTCGTTCTCCCCATCGAAAATTTCATAATGTGAACAAAGTGTTCGCTCGGCCACAGGTAGAAATGCTCACACACACAAACCCGAAAATCGGGGTGGCATACATGCAAAAGCCCCCGCCTCGTCACGTCGCCACATCAGATGACAGTGGTGGTACTGGGGCCGCCGACCCACCGAACTCTCCTCGTCCGCCTGAAATAATACTTATTAGCTTTTTGTTGTTTTTGGGGGAGCAAAGTCACAAATATTTCCGCAACGAAAGTCACGTTCGCCAACCTGATAAGTTTGCAGTCACTATATTGTTATTATCCAAAAGCGGAGGAGAATCTCTTGGCCGAGAGCTGCTCTAAAAATGTTCTCTTACTGCTCCAAGAAGTCTCTCGATTTTTCGCGAACTGCTCATTTATCACCTTAGATTAGAATTTAGAATAGCAAAAACTTTGCTTTTCTGAGTAGATCCAATCAAAATATTTTTCTCATCTTACTAGAATGTTATATTTTGATGTTGGTAAACAACAATGACGCATTCTGACTCTCAAAAATCTTATTTTCCCCTGACTCATTATTGTTTTCGACTTGAGTAGTTCTCTGGAATTTGATTACAATATTCTAAACCTGTCAACAGTTTATGCAGAAACAATAAGTACAGTTTTGTATATTGAAAACATTTTTAAGATAATCAAAAATCTATAATGTTCTCCCTTGAAGACTTTTATGCTGCGAGTCTTTTTTATACTGTAAATTGATTTGATTATTAACAAGATTTGGGATATAAGAATTCTTTCAACAATGTTGAAATTATTTTCTACATAGGTTATATTATACTTATTTATAATTCTTAATTAACTTGCCAAAAATCCTCTTTGTTCTTATCTCTTCATTGTTATTTCAATTATTTTTGATTGTATATTATAAATCGATAAAAAATCGATAAAAAATCATAAGGCGACTTGTCCGATAAGAATAACTATTCAAAGGCTCTGCAAGGCTCTTAAATCCCCCAAAAGAGATAATAAAAAACACTAATAATTATGATAATTCTTGGTGAGATCAAATTTCAATGTATTATGTTTTTGTTTTGTTTTCTTTTTTCACGATTTTCTCTTACAAGATTTTCATATAGTAGACGAAGCGTAATACAGAAGTATTAAATAATAAATAACAATTTGCATTTGTTGCATTTTTTAACATGGAAACTAATGTGTTGTTTTAGAGCCCAAAAACAAATCAGGGCGACTGTCCTTTTTGATCATAATCAAAAGTTTGCAAAAAAATTAAAAAATGTTACAATGTATTGTACATAGGTAGGTGTTTGTTTTTTTTTATAGGAAGTTTCGGTTGCAGAGAGGAGGCTGCGCTGGGCGGCGGGATTCTTGAACGGATCGTGGCCGCGGAGCGCGATTGGAAGGCAGTGAGTTCTTGTGTGTGTGTTTGTGTTATCTAAAAGAAAATGTCTAAGCGAGGCTTTAAGTCTTTGTTTGGCAGTACCACCTGCAGGAAGACGACGTGGAACGCAGTCGAAGTCGGCGCGCGCCCAAAAAGGCCCAAGATGTATTCACATTGGCATATCGCCTGATATGTCCATTATCCTGGCGGCTAACCAAAGCCGGTATTCAGCCGACGCGCCAGCGTGTCCCAGAAAGCAACCCGTGGGTGACTTTCTCGAGCTGCAATCAGCCCATCTCCACATCCGTATCGGGTTCGGGTTCCGTGGACATGGCATTGGAGTTCTGCGCCATCTGGAGTGTGGTGCGTGTGTAGTCCAACGGCTCAACACCAATATCCTCGTACTCGTGCTTATCTCCCAATGGGCAGGGTCCGCCTTCGTCCTCATCAATCGCATCGGTGGCTGTGCCCTCGCTGTCCTCCTCCGCATCGCTCCAATCCTCGGCTACCTCCACGTTGACAGGCAGGTACATGTGGAAGGGGCGCTGTTCGCGCAGCCACGGCGTTAGGAAGATATGGCTAGCGGTCATCCGTTCCGTGTAATCTTTTCTCAGCAGCGATAGCAACAGCCAGCGGACCGATCTCGAGAGCGTCATGGGGATTTGGACGTTCCCGTGTCGAATCACCGTGATTAGGTTGCAGTTGGCCTTTTCGTAGAACGGATATTGACCCACCAGCATCGTGTATAGAATCACGCCCAGCGACCACATATCCGCCGGCTTGCCCTTGTACGTTGGCTGGGGGCAAAGGAGCTCCGGGGCGGTGTAAAGCGGGCATCCAATCTTGTCGCTTAGCGTATCATCTTCACCGTCGAGGATCATTGAGCCCTCAAGCGACTCGTACTGCAGTTTGGTTCTGTAAGCAAGAAAGAAAAACAAAAGCCGTCATTTCCGTGATCTTTGCATAGATTTAAAGAGGCATTTGGGGGATTACATTGACATTTAGTTAGAAAATTGGGCAATTGATAATGTTAACCTCTGAGTAATGAATCTGCCTTTTCGTATCCAAAGACTAACACTTATTAAAGTCATTATTCTGATCGCAGACTGTACACCCGCCAAAACATTGGAGCTCCACATCATGTGCAATCCCTTGGCGCCTTGCGTAACCCCCGATTTTGTGGGGCCATTAGCTATAGCGCAATATCGAAGAGACTTGAATCGATCGGATACGGCGCAGCAGTGGCAGCAGTGCCAGTGGTAGTTGTAGTTGGCGTTGGCGTTTTGACAAGTCAAAAGGCGAAATCGAATTCGGCCGAGAGAGAGAGACAGAGAGCATTGTCAGTTTTTGGTGACGAAAGCGCAGCTTGCGACCCCCGACACCCATGAGCGAGTGCCTCCTCCGCCTCTCCCACTCCCGCACTCCCTCACTCCGCCACTCCACTCCACTCCACTCCACTCCATTGACATTGGCCCACATTCGAATGCAAAAAGTAACAAAAAAAAAAGAAGGCAGCAAACACGGCGAATAGAGCCAAAAGAGAGCCGTCAGCTGTGAGGCGAGTGAATGAAGAGTGATGTGACGTATCGCAACTTGTTGCTGCAACGGCGCTTCTGCTGGGATCCAACCACCAATCTTGGCGTCACAATAGCAAACCATCGAGAGATACACAAACACACGGCCGCCGCCAGCCATGGTATCGTAGTATCGTATCCAAACATCCAAAGAGCCAAACACACAAAAAGCAGGCCAAAAAAACCTCGAGCTGACCCTGAACAAAAAAAAAAAAAAACAAGCTTTGAAAACGCGCCTCTCCTCGTCACAAATTACACGGCACACCACACTGTTGAAAAAAACGTAGAGTATTTCGATCATAAGGTCAGAATCAGATATTGATTTGGCATATATCTTTTCAAGCTGTGAACTTTTAAGATCAAGGTTTTACTTATGAATAGTTTTGATGATACAGGAAAGGGTATTGACCTAAAAATCAGCTTTTATTACATTTTAACTTTAAGATCAAGGTGAATTATTGATATTTAATTATGGGTTTTAATATGATTTTTATTACTTTAAGAAGATCATGTTATGATATAAATTGTAAATATTATTAAACATGGAGGAGATATTGGGAAACATTCATGATCACTTTTAAGATCAAGGTTTACTTATGAATAGTTTTGATGATACCCTTTTCATATTACATTTTAACTTTAAGATCAAGGTAAATTATTGACATTTAAATATGATCTTTGATATTATTTGTATTATTTTATGAAGATAATACTTTAAATATTTTTTTAAGATGGAGATATTAGAGATAAACATTCATGATCACTTTTAAGATCACTGCTTTCTTTTCCAAGGCAATACTACCATAAATATAAAAAATATATATTTCTGTGCACAGTATCCACAGTAGAGAATTGGAGAAGTGAAGATGTTGGAGATTGGGAGTAGTTACAGCCGGTGACCTCGATGGGTCTCTAAAGAGGGGCTTTGAAGAGCGTAGTGCCTTGGGGGCGGAATCTCTCTCTCTCTCTCTGGCTCGTTGGCACAAATTGAACGTGCGATAGAGGTTAACAAAATCAGAAACGAAAATACGGAAAACCGGCAGTGGCAGTGGCAGCGACGACTAAGTGTTCAAACACCTTGAAGCGTTTTAAATAAAAGTATGACTACCGATTTACATGCATAAATAAATACGCGTTCGTATGCCTGTGTGTGGAATATATGGCATAAAGGTACATATATATTTATATGTGGTAAAAATACAGAAGATCAGAGTCAGGGCCACTAACCGCACGGCGACCTTAAAGATTTCGGCTGCGTGTGTATACGAGACTTCGGATATGGATACACACAATGTACACAAAGTACACACATAGTATATAGTTATAGTATCTTTCGAATGGAAATAATGAGCGTTAATATTCGCATTGAACACACTTGTTGTTTATTCCTTTTTCGCCAAGGTGAGAGAGCTCTGTGATAGACAGAGGAGAGATCTGTTGTGCGTCTCCTCCTTCCGCTATTATTTTTGCACTTGGCTGAGAACGAGAATGATGAAAAAATCAGCAGACATTGCGCTAATTGTAAGCCATACGGAATCGAACACTTGTTCACGTCATTCCCTGCTGATGTCAGTGGTAAAGTCGCGTTGTTGATAATCAGAGCGGCTGAGAGAGCGTGTTTATTTTGCATATGCGAATTATGCGAAAATATACAAATTCGATGGCGACAATATGGAAAAGAACACAGAGAACCAATGTGAGGTGGGCAAAGCCCAATATTTCGTCAGCCACTGTAATACACATGCCAGTAAAAACAACCACGTCGCTGTCTCTCACACACACACACTCGTACACATATGCTCAGCCCACTGAGAACCCGTAGTAGGTGGCCTCCGCCTTAGCTAACACCTACCGCCCCCACCAAACAATTGCACATGATGATGTATTGTACAATTCTTAAAATGTGGCAATGCTACCGAAAAGTAAAGAAAAACAATGAAGGTGGGCCAACATTTTGCCCATCACTGTGGCACATTGGCCCTTGCCTGAAAAAAGCTTCGTGACTGGGGCACAGTCGGGGTCAAAATACTACATTTGTGCTATAATCGGTTTCTTTAAATTGACTTTAAAATGATTAAAGTAATTGAAATAAGTAAAATGAAATTGTTTCAATGTCAAAAATAAATTATGAATTAAAAGAAGACAATTATTAAAATAAATATTAAAATTTTTCTGATTTTTATAACTAGTAAATTGAGATCAATTAATTTCAAATATATTTTTAATGAATTTCGGAACTAATATTTGTACCAATGCTGTCTCACACCAATACTCATACATACAGACGCAAATACGCCGCGTGCATGTGGCTTGTCAGTATAATTGTTTTTTTTTTGTTGGCCTATTGGTGATTCGATTGCAACACTTGTTAAATGTTCAATGTTACCCACAACGACAACAACAACAACAACGAAAACAACAACATAGGCCAATAACAAGAGCAACAATTGTGGCACCACCAACACACACACAGACACAGGCACATACACACACCCAAGCACACATGGCGAACACAAACAAGATCTCTCGCTCATAACGAGTTTTTATCGAATTGCAAAATAAAGCGACCAAAAGTCAGAGGCATGTATGCAATTGAGCTGGTTGCTTTTTGGTGTATGGATGTAGAGGGATTTTGAAGGTGTCACCACCACCGCGATCGGCACACAACTCACCTGGCCTCGTCGATGAAGTAGAACCGCTTGAGCTTGAGGTCCCGCAGGATAATCCCGTTGCGATGGCACACCTGGACGGTCTGGCAGATCTGATGGAAGATCGCTCGCGCCTCGGCCTCGCACAGTCGCTTCTCGTGCCGGATGTAGGTGTGCAGGTTCTCGTAGACGCCGCTCAGGCCACCGGTGGCGTCCCGCTCCTGCGGCACCGGGGCTATTAGGATGTAGGTCCGATCCTTGGACAGTGGCACGATGTCGTGGACGGGCCGGATCAGCGGATGGCCGTAGATGGTGCTGCGGCGCAGCTCCTCGTCCTGCTGCTGCAGCTGGAAGTACGCGCGCTGCACCTTGTGCAGGGGCTCGTTGACGATCCGGCAGAGGAACTGCTCACCGGTGAATACGTCCACGCAGCGCAGGTTCGAGGCGGTGAGATCGACGAGGTGGCGATACGAGGCGGGCGTCTTGGCAGCCACGGTGGCCGAGATGTGACTAGGCTGGGCAGTGATCAGGTACCGTTGCTGGATCAGCTTCACCGGCTGCTGGTCCGTGGGCTCCGCCGCAATGCCCAGGGCCAGTAGTTCGCATGCGCCATTGGGGGTCATCAGCTTCTCCCGGATCGTCTGCAGCATCTTGGCGTTGGGAAAATTCTCCTTCTTGGGGGTGAACAGGCCGGAGCCAGATGGTACTCCGTCCTCCTGGCTGGAACTCATGCTGCTGCTGCTGCTGCTGCTGCTGGATGATGATGATGATGCGGGCGAGGCTGGTGACGAATAGTTGACTACTTTGTTGGCCACCACGACCGACGCCAACGCCGTGCTGTTGTTTTGACCGCTACTGTTATCCATGCTTGCTTGTTTACCACTTAACTTTATCACAGTTCTTGCTCTCGCTTCTCCGTCTTCTTTCTCGTCGACGATCTGTTCTGCTTCTTGCTGCTTAGCTGTACTTCACGATTTCTTGTCCACCGCGTTTGTTAATTGTTTTGACATTTAGCGACGCGCCGTTTAGCGTGCGACTATTTCGAATCGTTATTGAACGTACTCCAACGCGGCAATGGCTGGTGCTGGCGAAACGAAATGCGAAAGCGCGTTATTTCTCAGCGATTTTAAAACAAATCGAAAGCGCGCCCGACTTCGCAGTTCGAATTTTGAATTTTGAATGAGACTTCGTTTTGCTGCCGCTGTCCGCGACACGACCGCCTTCGTTAAAAAAATTTTTTTTTTTGGTTTGCTTTGCGTTTGCTTGTGTTTGACGAAACCTCTGCTGCGTCTCCGCTACTCGCTTTTTGTTCTCCGCTTTCTCACTGCTTCGCTCTCGAATGTGCGCTCTATCTCTCGCTCGCATTGCTTCTCTGTTGCTCTCCCTCTCCCGCACAAGGTTGTGCGCGCATGTGTGTGTGCGCATGTGGACGGCGGAGAGAGAGCATCGTTATTTTTGAAAACAATTGCGCTGAACGCTGAAATTCCGACTCTGCCTTTCCATGTGTGTTCGAATTCTCACAGATACACGCATGCGTAGTGGTGGCAACGAGAAACGAGACGTTGGATTTGAATGCCCGCGATAACTCTTATTTCGAATATTATCTTTACAGCAACCCTTAAAACCGAATATGATTTTACATAACAAATAATTCCTGAGTACTAAATTAGAAAGAGGGAAAGTAAACATTATGAACTTGATATACACAGATCCGCACTGCGTCTTAATATTTTCAATATCAAATCGATCTGGAGACTGAGAATTCATTGAGATCTTTGCTAAATAGATTGTTTTCATGAATAATAATAATGATAATTAATTTTTGAATACTAGCATTCTTTAAAAATAATTATAAAGGTAAGAGAGGTAAGAATAATTGGTTAATTTTCAAAATCTATCTTTAGTCCCTGAATTAATCATTCTTTTTAAATGATTTTAGATGATAAATTATCTGTTTATTTAAATTCTAAAAATTTGTGCTTAAAATGTACATTTTGTTCTGTTTTCCTAGATATGTATAATGTATATTGCTGTTGATCTTGTATTATTGTCGGATTTTTTAATTTTTCTGAAACAATATTTGAATTTCAATCTATAATTGAGTTTAAAATGTCTAAAAAAAAAATATTATGAATATAAATAGAGGGACTACTCTCTAAGAATGATTTTATTTTGTTTTTAGTATTTCGTTATACAGATTATTCATAGGTATTTCAAAAATTTGCTTTTTTCGTTTTTGATTCACCAAATCGATCTTTAAATTTTTTCCTGTGCGAGATCATTACTCATTCGTTCGTGTGTACTTGTCTGTGTTGGTATTCGTGTTCGCATTGAAGACGATTTCATGATTTTTGCAGCTGTCCCTAAACGAGGATCACTGGGCTACGCAGGAATTACGACAGCAACAGAAGGTAGTGATCAGAGGAGATCTTCGAGGAGCAGGAGCAGGAGCAGGTAAGAACCACTGAGCAGGCATTATATCGCAGGTAGATTTCTATGTCAGCTGCACTATTCCAACCCCTAAGCACCATGTAGTGCACCGATGCAGGGCTGTACATTCGTTGCAGTTGCATTTGCAGCTGGCGCAAGGTGATTTTCCCACTAAAGACATCCGCCTCGAGACAGATGCGGTCAAAATTTTAGAACACTACCAGGATTTTTGAAACTGTACAAGATTTGGGTTTAGATGTTTTTAAGAACACCTTATTGCAGTTGAAGGTGTGATTTATCCTATATAAAATAGTTAGTTCTATGCTAGAGTTTCCTAACAACATATGGGGGCTGGCATTTAACATTAATTGTTGATTAACAATTTTAAAATTTCTTGTAAATTTCTTGTTTAACTTGTAAATAAAGAATATAAGAATTGAAAAGGGAGCTAATATTTTGACTGTAGTTGTTTCTTTTTTTTGAGCGCTTTCCTCTGAACTCCCGATTGAATTTTTTCGTAAAATTTTGAAACGCAACGTCTGTTTCCATTTCTCCTGCTTCTTCTTCTTATTATTTGCCCGAAGCAGCCGATAAATACAACTGAAAAAATCGCAAACAACGGAACAGAGAGAGAGAGAGAGAGGTAACAGAACGAAAACATCGTCTCGCTCTGCCCTCTCCACGCTTTCGCATTTGTATCTCATAAATGTAGATGCATCCACATACATGTGAAGATTTAAATGAGGAAAGATACTGGTACCGTGTTATGAATCTGATCGAAAAGGGCGTTCGATTTTGGGGGTGGCTATATTATTTTATTATTTAATAATTAGGGGAAAAGTGTAGCACGCATATGACACATTCTTTCCATTCTGTTTCGTTCTGGTTATATATATTTTCTAGAAATAATCAAAAGCATTAATCACATTAAAAGATTGTACTTTGATATTATACATACTTTTTTTTCACAAACTAAACTTGAGTTTCATCATACATTGAAATTTGGAATATTTCATTATAATGTATCAAATATACTTTAATACTTTACATACTTTTTTCACAAACCACTCTTGAGTTTCATCAGACATTGAAATTTTTGAATATTTCATTATAATGAAATTACTCACTATAAAATTATTCATAGACGAATAATAAATTTATATGAAATACAGTTACTTCCTATTTTGAAATACTTTTAGAACATTTTGGAACTGTTGATTCCGATTAAAGATAAGAAATTTTTGAATCCCTTGATTGAAAAACGGATAATAATTAATTTGAACCGACCAGTTCCGGTCAATTTTTAGCACTTTATTTCGACACTTAGAAACCGGTCTCTAAGGCTTCGATTTAAATCAGATCATATTGCTTCCGGGGTACGTACAGGTAGGATGTCTTTTAAATCTATTGATACACTGATTACAATTTTTAAAAACTTTTCACTATGACCCACTGTGCCCCAGAGCTCCCTCCACCAAGAAAACGTTACATTTTAAATTTTGAATTCCAAAACAGACGTTAAACTGGTGCCGCGACCGAAACAAAGTCGAATGAGTTCTTCTCCGAAAGCTGTTGTGGCGTTTTCTGCGCCACAAAACGTTCGATAAAATTTCAGCAAAACTTTTTGTTGTTGCCAAGCCACTGGCGGCGGCATGAAATCTAGATTTCTCTCTCGCCAAAGTGGTTAACTGAATGCGTCATCAGTGGCTGCGTCATCAATCCGGGATGACGATTCCGACTCCCCTTCCTGATTCCCCAGTTGAAGCACCGTCACAGGGAACGACATTCCCCCGAAACCGAAACACAAACAACACGACGCACACCTCGAAAGTAAATATGTTTGTGCATATAACTTGTATCTGACGGGTTGATGGAGTTTTATATGCGCTCAAAGTGCAAAGTTTCAGATTCGCACGAAATTATGGCTAGGTGAAGTTCTCGAAGTGAAAAGTAGATTCGATGGGAAATGCACGATGCAAGGCCATGCAATGACTGCGGGAAAAGTGAATGTAGATTAAACCGATGAGCATGATAAGCAACTACACTTGCTCGTGAATTTTTAAGACCAGTGGGTGAGAGTATAGTACGAAAAATAATAATAATATATTTTTATAAAATAATAAATAACATTTTCTTTTGATTTACCTAAGTAGTTCATGAAATAAAACAAGTTTAAGCCCTAAGGTTAAAGAATATTTCACCAGAAGCAAAGCACCTAGCTAAGCCATAATAAAGTGGTTATTTGAAAGTTTATTTACAGTCTTAAAAATCATAAAAAAGATTATATATTTTATTATTATTTTATTACCTTTAGGAATATATGTAAAGTATGTTATTTTCTATCATTCTGATTATAAAATGTAACTATATTTACAGGTTTTCCTAAAAGAGCTCAGCTTGTGGAAGTTATACAAAACTCACAGATGTTTTGATCTCTATGAATCTCTATGGATCGATGTAAATACGAATGGTAAATCGAATTCAAACATCACCAAAGATACACTCTCACTCTTTCGAGCGTGCAGTAAACACACAACAACAGGTTGTCGGCTGTTTTGGAGAAAGTGCTTATTGCCAACAATAATAACATCAGGTGCAATGACCACATATAACCATACTACACCTAGGCGGTGGTTGGTTAAATAAAAAAAAAAAACAAAACAAAATATATGTATAAATTTCCATGGAAACGCGACGCTCTAACGGCGGCAAAACTTATAAGGGAACTTGATCTGATTTAAAATTACGCTTTAAATGTGGATTTTCTGACAAAAAGATTTACTGTGAACTAACTAACAAATAAATAAAGCTTGTCCAACATTATACAAGCTGCTTACTGCTAATAACCATTAAAACTTTCTTTTCATTACAAAGAGAAAGATTTCCAATTATGTATACGATGTCAATGAACTTTTGTTGGATGTTTCGAGATTTATATGCTTGATTTATGCTTGATTTATGTATGATTTTCTATATTTTCAAAATGATATGATTGGTAAGAAACCATTTCCAGTTTGAAGGACATTATTCAATGGCCAGAAACACTTTCTCGGTAGCATACACACATTTATGCGTAGGTGGTGAAAATTGCTGCCCTTTTCCAGGTCTCCGCTCTTTTCCCAGATGCGTTTCTCAGATGCCAGCATGCTGAGGATTCGGGCGGGCATTGTTCAAAATATTTGTAATGAAGGAGATACGATAACTGGCCGGGAAATGGTATTGACGTTCTCGCACAGCACACACATGGCTTGGAAGTAACTATTATTACCAGTCACGGCGTGGGAACCGGCTCAGAGATGTCCCAGGATTTATGTAGAAGATTTTTGCAGTTCCTGTGGGTACACAGAAAGAGAAAGAGGTATAGGTAATTTTGCGGCAGCATATTTATAATACGGGTAGCAATCCCCAGGTGAAATTTCCAGATACCTTTTCACACATCATGGCGAGTCCAAGTGCGTCGCCAACAGTAGTGGACGGTCACCCCGTCCCTTATACAGATCTCAGGCAAACAATTAGTCCGTCATGGAATACGTTTGAAAATGAATTTTTCAAGAAAAAATTAACCCCTTATGATGCTCATCTCGGACACAAAGGAAAAAAGAAAGGTACAGGCTGAGGAATACCATTAACCCTGTCAACCCCTAAATGACAATTGCCTTCAGCTATCAAAAGGATATTTTTCAATAAAATATTAACCAAAATAATGTAGCTTCATCGAGGAAGCATAAGTACACTTTCTAAAGAAAGCGTTAATGTGATTCACTGGACTTTGGATAGGGTATAAAAATTTCGCTTTTTACGAAAGTAAAGAAAAAAAAAAACTAAAGCCGATCCACATTTATGACTGGAAAATATCCCTAATCGCATCTTCATGGGGTGGGTTTGTCCCCGAATTTTTCATCAAGTTTTCCCACTTTTCACGTTAGATCTAAACGAACTTTGGCCCTTTTCTCCAATTTTGTAATTGCGCCATTTATTTGTCTATTGTATTTTCTGGCGACCCTGTTTCACCCGGAAGGAGCCCGGCCTCCATTGTTCTTTTGTGACACTAAACTAGCTAGAAACCTCTTTTTTCTTCTCATTGTCATCATTGTTACACTTTCAAGGAAAGCGAATAAAAAAAACTTGTAAGTTTTTAAAGAAAATATGCGCATTAAACGATGATATAATCATGCCATCATGCCTTCCCTTATTTTTGTTTACATATTTAAGGTTTTTTGTAGATTTTAATTAAATTTGCCTAAAAGTTGGCCATGCTTGGCTTTGATCGAGACTTATAGCCAGCTTTTGAGATTGGCGTCTTGGCCGCAACCGCTGCTAATCTCAAAACAAGTTCGCGGCCTCAGTCTTTCGAGCGGCAGCATCCCTCAATGAAACTCTACGCTTCTACGCACTAAGTATGTCCTGCAGCCGAACGATGTGTGTATAAAGAGTCCTGTGCACCACCTGCTTCCTGTGGCTGATGCAGAGATTTCGAGCCAGAGATATCCTTGCAGCTGAACAGATGTATGCGCCTACACATCTTACCAGGGTAGGTTATCCTATTGTGTGTGGTACAGGCTGAGATACCAACAGTTCTGGGAGTTCAAAATGCGTTTTTTTGGGTCCTAAAAAAAGGAATCAACAACTGTACTATGCACAGGCCACACCGAGCGTAAAGTGATTCTTTTTTAAGGATTTTATACTGAAAAAGGGACTTTCTGGGTCTAAAATATTTAGATATTTAGGAGTTCTGCTTTTAATAAATTAATTAATAATAATAATTAAATTAGTTAATATAAAATTTAAAGATTGATCATTATTGAAGGTTATCTATGGAAGTTTAACATATATTAAACAAATAAAACACCAGCTCCATCAGAATACATGAGTTTTAATATAATTTCAATCATATATTTATATATATAATATTTGTATACACTTATTTACACAGTTATAAATATATATATTTATTTGTATATATGTAGGTATTGAAAGACATGTACTATTGTTTAACAAATGCCGTGTGTGCATAACGTTTAATAAATATATTTGTACGTTTTAGCAAAGTAAATATGTTTGTTTGTTTGTTTGTATATATGCAATACGATTTTTCTTGCAGTATTGTTTTGGGGTTAACACTCAGTAGACAGCTATACTATGCTTTGTGGTAAAGGTACTCCGTTATAATAATAGTTACCAAAATCTTCCTCGATCATAAGTGTTAGCCATATGTCTCGTTCAACGTTGGGTTTATTAGGAATGCATAGAATTTGAAAAGGTTAAGTACTATAGGGAGATTTGTTACAGGAATTCAAACTGTAGCCCATTATAATGATAGAATATAGAATAAAACGGAAACTGTAAACAAAGTAAGAAATTAAATAAATCTTTTTTAGTTAGACTTAACTGGACATTGAGACTGATTTGAAAAGTGAATGCGTATCTTATTATTATTATTCTTTTATGTTTTAAAACATATCAAAACAGAACTTTGTTCCAAGCTAAAAATACAATAAAAAATTTTAAGCTTTAGCTATTTACATTTAAGATTTTGATTTAATATTCTATTTTTGTCTTTAAATAAACTTTTTAAAAATATTTCATTTAAGATTTTCAAGCGTGATTTTCAAATGAAAAGAAAGGCTACAGTATCCGTTTTGATAGAATTGACTTAGGAATATCCAGAAGTTTCGTTTTCGCTCTCCTCCACAATGGACTTCTTGTCATCCGCCTTGCTTCGGCCCGTGAATCTCTCGAAGATGCTGTGTTTTCCACCACTTTTAACCTTGGCCGAAGATGCTGTTCCTTTGAAGGAGCCCCACGGCACCTTGCCGGCCTCCGAAGTGGTCATCAGAATGGAGTACGAGGAGCACACTTCTCCCTCCTTGCTGTTCCGGATCCCATAGAGGAAATACACCACCATGCCGATGCACACCCACACAAAGAACCGCACCCAGGTAACAGCGTCCAGATGGACCATCAGGAGGATGTTGCAGAAGATTCCAAGTGCTGGGACAAAGGGAACAAGCGGTACCTTGAAGACTAGACCCCTGGTGTTCTGGTTGTGCACCGCCATCACGGCCACACAGGTGCTGGCGGCGAAGATAATGAAGCCGTAGATGATCAGGGCCCACCAGGTGCCAGTGTACAACTGTGTCCACGATACCTTCAGCTCTACACAGATGGCGAAGCTCAGGAAGATGAAGAGCATCACGGCCACAGACACCACGGATCCGGGCTCGAAGCGACCGAGCAGAGGCTCCAGGCACCGGAATTGGCTCTTAAGCCTGCCAGCCAGCACCTCCTCGATCATCTCGCTGGTGGGCGACGATGTATCCATGCTGGACTGCGAGGCCACCTCCTCGTCATCATCGTCGTCGTCGTCATCGGGACTGCCCGGCAGAGCTGGCACCCGAATGGTTGTATGGATCCGCTCCATGGGCCTGTACCGCAGGATGATCACACTGGCCGACACAATGGTGTAGGCCAGCAGGGTTCCAATCGACATGAACTCCACCAGCTTGGCCAGGTCGAAGACGAGGGCGAGGCAGGCGCTCAGGACTCCGGAAACCACCAAATTGAGCAGCGGAACCTGATAACAGAAAGATCCTTGAGTTGAGGTTTTGTTGGTTTTCTTTGTCATAATTTTCAGTCTTACCTGTGTGGTGGTGTTGACCTTCCCGAAGCAACTGAAGAGAAGTCCATCGGAGGCCATGGCATACATGCAGCGCGGCAGAGCAAAGAGGGAGCCCAGCAGGGTGGTGGTCATCCCGCACAGAGCTCCAATGGAGATCAAATACTTGGCCCAGGAGAGATTCAGTTGGCCAAAGGCCTCCGGCAGCGAGGCGGCTGGGTTGATCTCACTGATGGGGATCATGAGGGTGAGGGCGGCGCTCACGAGGATGTAGCCCACGGTAACCACGAACAGTGAGAGAACAGTGGCAATGGGTATGGAGACTGAGGGGTTTTTGGCCTCCTCCCCGGAGGTGGCAATGGAGTCAAAGCCCACAAAGGCGTAGAAGCAGGTGGCTGCTCCTGCGATGACGCCACCGATGCCGTAGGGCAGAAAACCACCCTCCGCCTCCGACCAGTTATTGGTGTCCGCATACCAAAAGCCCACGCTGATGACTAGCACCATGACGGCTATATTGACCAGGGTGAGCAGACTGTTGAACACCGCCGTGGCCTTGACTCCTCCGGCCAGGGCGGCCGCGTACACAATGCACACCAGGAAGGCGAGGATATCGGGATATTGGGCCAATCCAGGCTCATGGATGCCTCCTGTTAGCTCCAACGTTGTGTTGCCTATCCAACCCCCCAGCATAGAATCGACGTAGCCGCTCCAGGCTCGGGCCACCGAGGCAGCACCTAGCATGTGCTCCAGCAGGATATTCCAGCCAATGACAAAGGCCCAGAACTCGCCCATCGAGATGTAGGTGTACACGTAGGCTGATCCTGCCTTGGGCACTCGTGTCCCAAACTCCGCATAGCACAGAGCGGCCAGCATCGAGATGAAGCCGGCCAGGACGAAGGAGAGGATGATGCCGGGTCCGGCCATTTCCTTGGCCACGGTGCCGGTCAGCACGTAGATGCCAGCGCCAACCATATGGCCAATGCCTGGGGGAAAAAAGCGGTGTACATAAGTGTCATGTGTGTATATGTATATATATATCTAGGGGTGGTTCCCTAATCTCTGGGGGCTCGAAAGCAAGCAAAGGGATTGTACGCGATTTAATTACAATCTGGTTTCGAGTCAAAGATAAGGCGAGATTCTCACAACTGTAAAGGGAAGAGATTTGTTTCCCCTAACAAGGAACTCCCTGGGGTTCAGTTTCTCAAATAATATATTAATTTTCTTGAGCAAAGATTTGTTGAAGCGATAAACAGACAAGTGCTAAGCTAGATAGAAGACTTTCTTTGATTTTTATAAAGAGAATTTTATACAAATATTGCTATCATTCAGGAAAGATAAAATTACTAAGCCTTACACACTTATATTTCATTAAATTACTAAGGTTAATTTCTTTATAAAAGCTAGTAAATTATTACAATATTTTATACAAAAATGTCATAGATATAAATATTTTAGTTGTTTTTTTGTAAGAGTATTAAGTTAACAACTAAATTCCATGTCTATGTGAAATTCATTGTGAGTTCAATATTTCAAGGTGAAAATTATAAAAGTTTTATATTTAAAAGAAAAAAATTATGAAACTCAAATAGGAGACACCTATATATCATGTTTTGTACACATTCTATATATTTTTAATATTTAATTGTTTAAATAAAAGTTAAAGCTGGCAAAATCCTTTGCCTAAAGGCAATGTAAGACTGACAGATGGTATTATAGTACCAGCATGGAATAATCTGTATCTATTTTATTTAAAGAATTTGTTAAAACCAGATTTGAATTTAGTAAACCTTCACAGACCAGAAATAGAATTTTCTATTAAATTTCCATTTAAACTACTTTAAGTTTAGACGGAAATATGAAGGTAACACTGGCACAGTGCTCTTTCTAAATACATATTAATTTTAGCTGACAGATGTTAAGATTATCCTCTTGGAACTATGCCATGTCATATCCTTAAATACCCAAGAAAATACTTAAGAAATCAGCAAGGACTCCGGAAATATGCCGGCACTCAATTGATTTATCTCAAGTACCCAGTAAGGCGATGTCGAAGGTGTTGAGGCATCGGTTAAGCGGCGTCTCCATGACGTCAGTGGGCACCGACTTGGTTCGGTTCATTTTGGTGCACAGACCCGACAATATGTGCTTCAAAATGGCACGTCTTGAGCTCGGCATCTTGGCTAATTCGATTGAAACCAACTCTGGTAGACGTTAAGCCGCAAAGGCAATGCGATTTGAGACCGATTATAATTATTATACAATTATTATTGAATTTTTTGCGGCACTTTTGGGACACTTTCACTTGTTGTACACAAACAGCTGTGACTATATCGATTTTTGCATTAATCTCGAAAGCTCTGCAGGGCTCCATAGCTTGGAGGATACAGGGCAGCTTTGGCCAGTGAGCTTTTTGGTTCTTGGTTTGAAATGCGATAAATAAATGTTAACAGGAAACCAAAAATATTTTGAAAATTGTGCTGAAGTAAGAAAACACCTCCGACTTATGGGTTAAAATCGAGCAAAGAAGCTAACTTTGGGCAGCTGAAGTCTTAGTTGGTTCACAACTAAGTCAACATAAAATGAATAATAACTAACAAAGCTATACAAATTGGATAAACAATACTCTTATCCATTAGAAACATTCTGCTAAAATATAGCCTTCAAAATAGCGCCCCGAAGTAGGCAAATGTAATTTTTTGTTTATGAAGTTCTTAAAACCGGAAATGAAATTTCCAAAGCCATTTCTTTAATCAAGTTGTCGTTTCAACTAATCAAGATTTATAGATTTTCGGTTGAAAGAATTGCTTTTTTTAATATCTTCGCACAAATTTCATCTTTGCTAAGCGAACTTGACATCAATGAATTTTTAATGAAAATCTTTCAAATTAAAACGTTTTGGTATTGCTCTGCATGTGTTTCAAACATTTTCAGCTATTTAATAATCGGAAATGCTTGCTTTGTTGGAAAATTATCAAGGCCTTTGCACGGTTAAAAAAACTCTAATTGTATTTGAGGTATTAAAATTTAATATATTGACGGACCTCCACGTCAAAAGTCTCAGGCATCAAAAGATGTAATTATTTGCTGCTTTATTAATACTGTTCAGCTCAAAGGTGTGTCCGAACTCTTAAAGCTTGTTAAAGAACGGGTGATCTTAGATTTTTGCTTAATTTTATTACAAACTTTGTATGTATGTATGCATGCATGATGTCTAAGCTGCCAATGTCGATTCGCAAATCCGAGAAGATGAGAGTTTCGTTGATCTTCGTAATAGATATTGTGTCACACCCTTGATGAGCCCAGAGTTAAATGTTTTATAGTTTGTTTTTAGTCATAAGTCCGTAAGTTTATGCCAATGTTCATTATGCTTTGTATGTACAAGCCCAATTAATTGAAATTTAATGCAATGTTTTAAGGCAAGTATCTGGAAAAGTTTAAACTAAATAATCTGGATGCTGTAGTCGACTCGGGGATTCCCATTTGTAAGCCACTGTTGGGAAGAATTATAGTTTACTATTAATTGTAGAACCTCCTGTAAATTATTTATTTATACATATATGTTTAAATAAAATAATCTTAGTTTTAATTAATTTTAATTAATCTTTGAGACTGCAAATTCTTTTATTACTCTCTTTATAAGGTTACATATCAGGTCGATGTTCTAATCGATTCTTCTGTTTATGCTGATAAAGAAAATATAGAAAATCACTTATTTACTGGCAAAACATGTTTTAAAACACATACTTTGTAAGGGTCGTAAGAACGAAAATGCCACCAAGCGGCCACCGTTTGAACTACAGCTTGCGGGCAAGAGAAAAGAGAGGGAAAGAGCGCGATAGATTTTCTCGCCCACAAGCTCGCTGAACTTTGGCCGATTGATGGCGCTTTCGTTGTGCAGTCAAGTTCGTTGTCTAAGTCATTTGTTTGTTATTTTTATTTGTTGTCAACTAAAGTTTTGTGTTAATCTTTTTTAAAATATAATTCAAAATTCTAAAAGGTGGGCAAGTGATATATTGCGGTTCCGTCTTTTAAATTAAAAAATACTCAGCATCTTTAAGCTCAAAATCTCTCTTCTTTCTTAAATTTAAATAAAATACAAAAGGAATACCCAAAGAGTACCGGGTACAATCAAATCGCAGTCTAGGTTACGTGATGTTTGTCAAAGGCAGAGGCGGCTTTGTCACCTCTGCTATCGCGGTATCGGTCCGATCGTGCATGCACTGGGGTTAGCTAAGGGAATTACCAGTACACAGAGAGAAAATATAATAAAAACCATTTATAAATATTATTTTTTTCTTTATGTTTTAATGTACCTTAACATTACACCAAAACAATAAGTATAAACAGGTAATTTTCGAATTAATTCGAATTCTTTCATATTTTTATAAAAAGGAACCTTTTTTTCTATAATTAATTGTAAAATATAAAAATATTAAAGTTTTTCTGCGTGATTTTTTAACAAATTACCAGTACCTACACTGCTAGTACCCTACGCTTCATCCATCCATCCATCCATCCATCCAACCGTCCCATCCGTATTCTTCTGCACACCCCGTTCCCGTTCCCATGACGACAGCTTCGATAGCCAACTTACCAACTTACCATCTCGCCATGACCGTTGCCATTTGGCTAAATCTATCGGCATCACGAAGCGGACGCTGGGCTTCCAAAAAGTCTGAATACTATGTTAATACCTGTTAGGGATGACCAGGCGCATCGGCATCGTCGTCAACCTGTCCGCTATGCCGGCTGCGGCAGTTGCATGACAACATCTCCATCGCCATCTCCGCATCCACATATCCCACTCCTGAGCCGACTCCACCACACGACTAGATGTAGTTACAATGACGGATTTTGACTCTTTGGCCCTAAAAGCACACCAGGCGAAGGTGCAGTTTTTCAGCTCGGTTTTCAGCTCGTCTCCGAAATGTGCCAGTCGCGCGCTTGGGTCAAGTCAGCGGCTAAGACGGCGGCCAAGACGGCGTGTGGATGCTGCTCACGCGTCCGCTCTGCCCACGAACTCCATATGAATGGAAAAAATTGATGGCTCCAAGCTATGGACTGCTAAATGCTCTAACTGAGATTTAAGTCTTTAAATCTTTTGGTTTCTTATTAAATAAACGAGATAAATTTATTTAAAAATATATATTTATTGTAATTATTAATTTTAATAATTTTATATAATATTTTATTTAACAAATACTATCTAAAGATAAGGGTTGACGGTAAGAAACAATGATTTAGATTCAAGGATCCACGACAGTCTGAGGACATTTTCTGACACTAATTAATTTATTTAAAAATTCTTAAAAACTATTATGACGGAGGTTCATTATATTTTCTATTTACTACTTAAATTCAAGCTTGTTAACTTTTTATATGTTTGATCACCGATCCTGAAACTAGTTTTCTTCGATTAAATTGAAACAAATGAAGATTTTAATCACTTAACCCCTAACATTTTTAAACTCAAGTCCAGAGCTGGTACTGTTTGGCGTATTATTTTTATTTTCATTGCAATGCTTAGATAAATCTTAATCTATATTCCATTCTTATGGGTTTATATTGGCTGCTGTCACAGTACTCGTTTTGGGCCGCGGAATATATTAAGCCAACTCGCCAATAAATCGGAATAACCCCGGGCTCGGGCTGGTAGAGTGTGCGTGTATAAAACGTAAAATAAACAACAAACAATATATAAAAGCTACTAGCATTGGTGTTTTTCTTGCTGTTTTTTGTTGCTGCTATTTTACTTGCCGCGTCTTTGGATTTTTGAGGCAATATCCGAAACGATTTTTGTTAAATCATACGGCCATACGGCCGTGTGTGTATATAAACGAAGACGAGTCTCCTCGGCGCTTAGTGCGGCAACGTCCACTTCGCCAGCTGCATCCCAGCGACTTATTTTCCCCAAGCACGAGTCCCGAGCAAGTGCAGTAAGTCCTCACCTAGTGTGATGTGTGTGTTTCTAGTGTGTGTGTTCCACCAAGATCGAACGTTCAAATGAATTTATGCGACCACCTCGGAGTGCCGCTAATTGACCAAGTTAATAAACCGAATCAAGTTAAATGTGAACTCAGTGGCAAGAAAACAGGCTTGCAATAGCGATCGTTTAAGAAATAAATAAAATTAAATGCAAGCCATAAACCTCATTGCAGAATCCATCACATAACTAAACTGAAATCCTATTTGGCAATTAATTCCGGTTTCCGACAAAAAGAAAAACGTGATAAAATCAATAAGCTTTGAATTTTATGGTTGGTTCCCTTAAAGCCAATACTGCCTTGTTTGGTAAATTTGTCAATTCAACTGAAATTTGTTATAATGATTAAAAAAAAAATACATTAATGAAGTTATACAACAATTTACTGATTTCCCTTTCAACCCACACACAATGGCCATTTCTGTATCTTTAGCCGGCTCAATTGACAAATTAAATTGGCCAAAATTGTGCGTTGCCTTGTAAATCTTTAATAAAAATAAATAAGTAATTGTAATCCTCCAGACATAACAAAAATATATATATTTGGATATTTTTGTTTGTTATTTTTATGGGAATTAATATTCCTTAAAATATAACAAAGAGCCTAGAATTTTCATTAGATAAAGATTAAGATCTTAATTAACTAAAGAACACATTATTCACCATAAAATCTCAAATTCAGTAGCAATATTTTGGCATGTATAAAGATAAGAATTCTGGTTTCTATTAATTAATTTATGTATCTTAAAAAAAAACGAATATAAATTAGAAATTTATTGAAGAATATATCCTTTGGCTTCAATTGATTTGCTTTAAATTTAAATACAATTTATGTACGATTTATATTACAACCTGTTCGGCCAGTTCAACAAACATTTTAATATTTAATAAATTAACCAAAAGTAATAATGCCACAAAAGGGGAATAAAATAAGTATAAAACCCACCATATAACACGCTGACCTTGCTTGTGAACTTATTCTTACCGATTTTTAATGCCTGTGATGCAAGTAATTATATCCTCGCTAAAAAGAAGAGAAATAAGAATTTATGACAGAATCATATTACTAAAATAAAACCGCTCGGCTTCGGGTTAAACCTGAAAATAATATGGATTATAAAACCTCACGGATTCTAACTGCGTACATTTTTTATATTCGGAGAAGATCAATTGATTTAAGCATTTCGGGATTATTAAATGGCATTCTTTTTGTAAATCGTTTGTCCGTTTTTTTGTTTTCTGCGCTTGTTTGTAATTATTTAAAACGCGAAACAAGTTTCGCAGATCCGGTGTTCAAATGCCATTTGCATTTCGTTGTTTATTTGTCAATATTGCTAACTGTATTTTATTTATTTAAGTACCCAGCACGAATCGAGCATATGAGACTTTTATGGCCCACCTGTGGGTCATTCGCGAGCACTAAAATATTGTTTTTGCTAAATAATAACACATTTAATTTATGCTAAACTTAAACTGAAAAATTCAAATCAAATTGCTTGTTAATGGCCTCAAAACGAGTAGTGCTACCAAATCCGCGCTCATCCCAAAATTGGCCATTAAATGAATCCGAGATGTGACCATAAAAGATAGCCAACAATGCATTTCACCGATTTGTCAATCAGCTAAGGCCCAATTGTGAGAACTTAGAGCCGAGCCTGTGGCTCAGATATCAGAAATCAATCGCATTTGGACATACTACATGCTGCCAGTTAATATACATACTACGTGCCCATGCATACTATATTGATAGCTCCGATGCGATAGCGGAGTGAGGCCCGCGGACTAATCACCTGTTTGCCATGATTAATACGAAGATCTACGCCTATGCGAGCCGCTGAAATGTCAAAAGTTCAGGGTGAAGCCATCAATGTCCAATGCTCGGGGTGGCAGTGGCTGATGTTGGCCAACACAATTGAATATGATTGCTTACACACACAGACACTCCGGGAGATCCCATTCCTTCTATCTTTCGATTTCGACACCCAAATCGTCGTTCAATAATGGCTTTTGAAAATTATAATTGACCAATTATAATTAATTGTAAAATCCCCAGAATTTTAAATCTTTAAAAATACATCTAAATAAGACATTAACTTGTTTGTTTGTCCAGCGAATTAACTAAATGATCGCGCAGGTTCAGAAAATAACTATATCAGGGCAAGTGGCTGAAAAACATCGTATACTTGAGAGTGGCCCACAAAATAAATGGCCAATTTTTTGACATAGTGAACCAATTTTGATCAAATTGTATATATAATTATGCGCAACGTGCAAACTGAGATATATCTCTGAGGTTGGCAGCTAATAAAAAAATTGGGTTAAGCGAGGCGAGGAGAAGCTGGCACCAAAAGAAATACCATATTAATCGCGTTGAATATGAATCGGATGTATGAATGAAGGTGGTTGGTTAGTAGAGGGTTTCATCATCATAATCCGCTGGACATCTTGCTAATTTTATTTACAACCGCGACGAGGTTTTAAGCTTATACAGGGGAATCTTTGGATCAGAGCAAATAATCAGAAAAACACTCAAGTTTTATTAATTGATTGAGTCATTGGAGGAAGCATAATTATGGAAACCCATTGATCCCAACATTGAAATTATCCAAGGAGTGACGCAAAGCCCAAGAAGAATAAATAAACTCAGAAGGCGACGCTGCCACTTCACATGCCAAATCATCCGTAATCAAATGGTACTTTTTTCCATGTCTCTGTTAGCTTAATGCTTGGAATAACCTAGACAAAAGGGGCCACAATGAAAAAGCACCTAATCATCCGCATCCACATTTGGTTTGGTAAAAACAACCGACGAAGTTGCAGAAGCCGCAGCCAATGCCACAGACAAAAGGCCCCAAAAATCGAAGCCCCTTTTATTATCAACAGCGGCTAAGCAAATATTCACTAGGCACTAGGCACTCGTCACTATTTGTTTCGCCGCCGCCTCCCTTCGCTTCGTGTTGAATTTATGGATTTTGAAATCCGCCGCGCACATTTTTCTCTTTTTCTTTTTTTAAAGGTTAGTTGTATTATTTAAAAAACCAAACCCGTTTTAGTGCCGCGACGCGGAGACGGTGCAGCACCCTCCGTTCCATCGGGCAAAAGAGGTCCGGCTCATCTCATCACATCGCATCTTTGCGGCTCGTGCAAATACTCGTACTCGTACTCGGCCGTAATTAGCGATAAAGAAGATCTTACCTCACCTCACCAGATGCTCTGGAGATGGAGATTGAGTTGACAAAACTATTTACATATTTTTCGCCAAAAATTAGTTGCCTCATCGAGATTTTACGATGCTATCAGGTCAACCCTTTTCCGCCAAAACCCATTAATGAGTCACGACGAGCAGAGGAAGGTCGTTTGGCCGGGGGATTAAGTTCCCACCTCGACCAACGACTCCAATGGGCCATAAATTTAAATCGATATTATTAAGATAGTAAGGCAATAATTTTAATTTATTGAAGAAAAAAACTCTACTTAAAAATAATCTTACCTGTCAGCACAAACATATAAATAAGCTATCAAATTTTTCACTTGAACAGTATAAACTTACTTGGCCATTAATTTGGCTTTATCTTGGGATTTTTGAAGATTAAGAAATCAAGAAAAGATTAATGTTGAGCCGCTGTTTCATTAAATATGGAAATTTATAGTTTTAACCTTGTAAAATCATGCCATTTTGTTCTAGACCTTACTTAAATATAATATATTCCTTGTTATTAAAGAATTATAAATATATATTTTACAACATTTTCATTCCCTTGTTTACAGAATAAAGCTTAAGACTTATAATAAAGAAGATGGTCAACATCGGCCACATATTCGTGTGGGCCTTGCTCTTGGTGAGTGCAATCACTTCGAATCTGTAGAGATTGCGATCTCTATCAGTTTATAAATATTATTCCGATTAACATTCAAGGCCATTACATCGGGCACTGATCTGAGCGGCGATGATACTCTCAACGACGTTTTGAGCCAACTTGAGTTTGATGACGACTCATCGTCCAGACTTATCCGCGACACGTCTTTGGCGGCCAAAAATATTGAGAAGATCGATGTGAAATGCGACCAAGGCAATGGCATGTTGGTCGAGGTTGAGTTCTCGCAGGACTTCGAAGGAGTCATCTACAGTCAGGGATACTTCAATGATCCCAAGTGCAAGTATGTTTTTCTATTATTTTTTTTCAGAGTTCAGTTTTCTTGAATTAATTTTCTTTTTGTTTGTCCAAAAGCTATGTGAAGGGCGACAAAGCTGGTCGCAACTTTGTATTCTCAGTGCCATATGACGGTTGCGGCAGCAAGCCCGCCTGCTCCGTGTGCGCCTCCGTCGAGAATATCCTGATCATCCAGGATGACAGGGACATTCAGAACAGCTTCGATATTGCCCGGAAAATATCGTGCAGCCGGGGCGATGAGCGGGAGAAGACTGTGTACTTCAAGCCATTTGTGGTGGACATGCTGGAGGTCGTTTCCGTGGACACTCCCAGTGGTCCCGTCAAGTGCTGGATGGAAATCGGCATTGGCACTCCGCCCAAAATCCAGCCCATTGTGGGTAGCCTCAACCTCGGAGACGACATTACTTTCACCATAAACGTGGAGCATTCAGAACAATCCTGGGATGTGAATATCCTGCAGTGCTATGCCTCGGACGACATGGATTTCGAGGCCCGAACCACGAAGAGGCTGCAGCTCTCGGACAAGCGAGGATGCTCTATAAAGAAGAAGATATTTGGGGAGTGGAGAAGATACGAGGGGGGCTCTAGCCTCACCGCCACGTATTACAACATCCTGAAGGCCTTCCGGTTCCCGGACCGTTCCCAGGTCTATCTAAAGTGCGACATTGAGCTTTGCAATGGCGCCTGCCAGAGGGATAATTCCTGCGACAATTCCGATAATATCTTCTGCCCCGAGGATCCCACAGACCCGCGGAGGCATCCCTCCTGCGGCGATTCCAGGACCATCTCGTGCCCTGAGGATTCCACAGACCCGCTGTGTCTGCAGAATCACCTGAAAAATACAACGCCAAAGCCTCGCTGCTATCCTGGCTCAAGGGATCCTTTCTGCGGCGATTCCAGGACCATCTCGTGCACTGAGGATTCCACAGACCCGCTGTGTCTGCAGAATCGCCCGAAAAATACAACGCCAAAGCCTCGCTGCTATCCTGGCTCAAGGGATCCAGGCTGTCAAACACCCACCGTGCCACCCACCACCATTAGGATTCCCATAACATCTACAGTCCCGCCGAAGCCGCGCTGCTACCCGGGATCCCGCGATCCCAGTTGTCCCCAGCAGCCAACACTTAAGCCAAGGTGTTACCCGGGATCCAATGACCCTGAATGCCAGCCGGCTACTTATCTTCCGCCACCAACGAAAATAGTGCCGACAACAAGCACTCCCTTAACAACATTGAAGCCAAATTGCTACCCAGGCTCAACTGACAGTCGCTGCCCAAGAGTAACAACTGCCAAGCCAAGATGTTATCCAGGATCCACAGATCTCCAGTGCCAACCAGCAACGTATCTGCCTCCAGTATCTGCAAGGACTACGATTCCAACTGTAAGGCCTCCTTCGACGAAGCCAAATTGTTATCCAGGATCGACCGACAGGCGCTGCCCGCAGAAGCCCCCAACAACACAAGAACCAAGGTGCTATCCTGGATCTAAGAACCCAGAGTGTCAACCAGCAACTAGAGTTCCCATTACCACGCCCAAGCCAAGATGTTATCCAGGCTCCTCGGATCCTGAATGCCTTAACTGCTTCCCCGGCTCGCCTGATCCCAGATGTCCAAAGGTACCAACAACCAGGAAGGCAGGATGCTACGAAGGCTCTGATGACCCGAAATGCCAGCCTGCCACTTACTTGCCGCCATCGACGCATCGGCCACCAACGATAGCACCAAAGCCCCGATGCTATCCCGGATCGACGGATCCTAGGTGTCCACAGGAACCTCGGCCAACAACGAAAGCACCAATTCCTACAGAAAAACCAAGGTGCTATCCTGGATCTACGAATCCAGAGTGTCAACCAGCAACAAGAGTTCCCATTACCACGCCCAAGCCAAGATGTTATCCAGGATCCACGGATCCTGACTGCCAGCCTGCCACTTATGCTCCTCCCACCACGAGGACTCCTATAACTACTTCCAAGCCTAATTGTTATCCAGGATCAACTGATAGTCGATGCCCAAAAATAACGACTCAAAGGCCAAGGTGTTATCCAGGATCCACAGATCCTGAGTGCCAGCCAGCCACTTATCTGCCACCCACAACTCGGCGCACAACTGTTGCTACGGCAAAGCCAAGGTGTTATCCAGGATCCACAGATCCTGACTGCCAGCCACCCACCTACGCTCCTCCGACGACGCGTACTCCTGTAACTACCGCCAAGCCCAATTGCAATCCTGGCTCTTCAGATCCGCGTTGCCCTAAGATTCCGCCTACCACGCCACAGCCTAAGTGCTATCCTGGCTCTTCAGATCCTGAATGCCTCAACTGCTTCCCTGGATCGCCAGATCCCAGATGTCCAAAGGTCCCAACAACCAGAAAGGCAGGATGCTACGAAGGCTCTGATGACCCGAAATGCCAGCCTGCCACTTACTTGCCGCCATCGACGCATCGGCCACCAACGATAGCACCAAAGCCCCGATGCTATCCCGGATCGACGGATCCTAGGTGTCCACAGGAACCTCGGCCAACAACGAAAGCACCAATTCCTACAGAAAAACCAAGGTGCTATCCTGGATCTACGAATCCAGAGTGTCAACCAGCAACAAGAGTTCCCATTACCACGCCCAAGCCAAGATGTTATCCAGGATCCACGGATCCTGACTGCCAGCCTGCCACTTATGCTCCTCCGACGACGCGGACTCCTGTAACTACTTCCAAGCCCAATTGCTATCCAGGATCAACTGATAGTCGATGCCCAAAAATAACTACTCAAAGGCCAAGGTGTTATCCTGGATCCACCGATCCTGAGTGTCAGCCAGCCACTTATCTGCCACCCACAACTCGGCGCACAACGATTGCTACGGCAAAGCCAAGGTGTTATCCAGGATCCACAGATCCTGAGTGTCAGCCAGCCACTTATCTGCCACCCACAACTCGGCGCACAACTGTTGCTACGGTAAAGCCAAGGTGTTATCCAGGATCCACAGATCCTGACTGCCAGCCAGCCACTTATGCTCCTCCCACCACGAAGACTCCTGTAACTACTTCCAAGCCCAATTGCTATCCAGGATCAACTGATAGTCGATGCCCAAAAATAACGACTCAAAGGCCAAGGTGTTATCCAGGATCCACCGATCCTGAGTGTCAGCCAGCCACTTATCTGCCACCCACAACTCGGCGCACAACTGTTGCTACGGTAAAGCCAAGGTGTTATCCTGGATCCACGGATCCTGACTGCCAGCCAGCCACTTATGCTCCTCCCACCACGAGGACTCCTGTAACTACCGCCAAGCCCAACTGCTATCCTGGCTCTTCAGATCCGCGATGCCCGAAGATTCCGCCTACCACGCCGCAGCCAAAGTGCTACCCTGGCTCTTCAGATCCTGAATGCCTCAACTGCTTCCCCGGATCGCCAGATCCCAGATGTCCAAAGGTCCCAACAACCAGAAAGGCAGGATGCTACGAAGGCTCTGATGATCCGAAATGCCAGCCTGCCACTTACTTGCCTCCATCGACGCATCGGCCACCAACGATAGCACCAAAGCCCCGATGCTATCCCGGATCGACGGATCCTAGGTGTCCACAGGAACCTCGGCCAACAACGAAAGCACCAATTCCTACAGAAAAACCAAGGTGCTATCCTGGATCTACGAATCCAGAGTGTCAACCAGCAACAAGAGTTCCCATTACCACGCCCAAGCCAAGATGTTATCCAGGATCCACGGATCCTGACTGCCAGCCAGCCACTTATGCTCCTCCCACCACGAGGACCCCTATAACTACATCCAAGCCCAATTGCTATCCAGGTTCAACTGATAGTCGATGCCCAAAAATAACTACTCAAAGGCCAAGGTGTTATCCAGGATCCACCGATCCTGAGTGCCAGCCAGCCACTTATCTGCCACCCACAACTCGGCGCACAACGATTGCTACGGCAAAGCCAAGGTGTTATCCAGGATCCACAGATCCTGAGTGTCAGCCAGCCACTTATCTGCCACCCACAACTCGGCGCACAACTGTTGCTACGGTAAAGCCAAGGTGTTATCCTGGATCCACGGATCCTGACTGCCAGCCAGCCACTTATGCTCCTGCGACGACGCGGACTCCTGTAACTACTTCCAAGCCCAATTGCTATCTAGGCTCTTCAGATCCTCGTTGCCCGAAGGTTCCGCCTACCACGCCGCAGCCAAAGTGCTATCCCGGCTCCTCAGATCCTGCGTGTCTTAACTGCTTCCCCGGATCTCCTGATCCCAGATGTCCAAAGGTCCCAACAACCAGAAAGGCAGGATGCTACGAGGGCTCCGATGACCCGAAATGCCAGCCTGCCACATACTTGCCGCCATCAAGTCACCGCCCGCCGACTATTGCACCCAAGCCCGATTGCTATCCTGGGTCAACCGATCCAAGGTGTCCGGCAGTGACACAGCCAACAACAATCCGCACACCAATTACTACACAGAGGCCAAGGTGTTTCCCGGGCTCTTCTGATCCTGATTGCGTGCCTGTAACTTACGCGCCTCCGACGACAAGAGTACCTGTAACCACTGCCAAGCCAAACTGTTATCCAGGCTCTACTGACAGACGTTGTCCGCAGGAACCTTTGCCAACGCCCAAGCCTAGGTGCTATCCAGGCTCCTCAGATCCTGAATGTCTGGTGGTAACAACGACAAGGACGGTGATCGACGCTACCACGCCAGTTTACTGCTATCCCGGATCTATCGATCCACGTTGTCCTGACTCCGGATACAGGGGCACCAGCCGAATTCCTGCCACGTATCTGCCGCCATTGAGCGATCCTGGTTACGATAGGACCATTCGCAACGCGAAGACCTCTTTCTTTAATGAGATTAACCACTTGGCCTTCACGGATAACAATGTCTTCGAACTGGAAGACGACGACGAGGCCGAACCATCGCGCGTGAAGCGCGAGCTGGGATCCGCCGACCAGGAACTGGACCATGATGAGGATCTACTCTCGCGAAGGATAGTGAAGCGCGAGTCAAACGAGCGGCCATCAGAGCAAGAAGTGATTTCGCTGACCCTCGGCGTGCGGATGGGCATCAGTGTAAAATAGTCGTTGAAGTTCTAGTAGCCGTTAAGCGTAACCATATTATAATATCTCCATACACCGATATGTATTTAACCTAGAATGATATTCATTAAATATAAACCTATGTACAAATGTACAGCTCCGATTGTACTTTAATAATTTAATTAAATTAATTAAATAGTTCGGTATATATATGTGTGGGAACAAACGCTAATTGAGCTAATTGAAGGAGCTGCTCTTAAGACTCTGGATAGCGGCAGTAGGAGTTGCTCTCGATGGACTCGTGCGGAATCCATTCCTCGTACAGCGGCAGTCGGTTCTTCAGTGTCTCGATTTCCCGCAGAATCCGCATAACATTGCCGCCCACCAGCTTCTTGATGGCCGCATTGCCCCAGACCCGATCCCTGGCCAGTTCGGCAAGCAGCAGGGCATAGCTCTTGGGAGCTCCACCCAATCCAATGTGATCCACACCGGCCACCTTGCGCACATAGTTAATGGCTGTGATGGCCTCCCGGACGCCCAGAGTCCGATCGCCGCAGCGCTCCAAGTTGAGCAGAATTACTCCTCCGTTTTCTGGCAACAGGCTGAAAGTTTATTCAAATAAGGATAAGGGGGAGTTAGATGAAGTCCTAGTGGATTATTACCTAAGTACGTGATCGGGAATGGAAGCTATGTTGGTGCTGTTGCACATGGAAAGCGGTGTGGCGTTCGTGAGGAGTACGGGCGCCTTGGCCGTTTTCAAGACAGCCAACATGGCAGCCTCGCTGAGCATCGAAATCTCCACCAGCATTCCCAGGCGATTCATCTCGAAGAGCATTGTCTGCATTGCAGCGGAATAATTAATAAAACAATTAATTAATAATTATTAATCTTTAACTACTAACCTGTCCGAATTCGTTGAATGAATTCGTCACATTCTCCTCGACGAGGTAGTCGGGCCTCCGTATAGCCGCCGCCGCCCATGGGGTGGTGCACTCCAAGCTGGTGATTGACACGAACCGGGCTCCCAGCAGATAGATCGAGCGCAGGACCGCCGTGCTGGTGCCGAGGGCGTGGCCCCCGCTGATGCCCATTAGAACGGCAACCTCGCCACGGATATGTGTTTGCTCCATCTCATCGGCGGACTCCACAATATGCATGAGATCGCTGGCGGCGGTAATGCGCTTGGCCCTATCGATACCTTCCAGCGTGAGCTGCACTGCATCTAGGTATTGGGCTCCGCATGGCACGGCGATGGGCCAGAGCACGGCCCCGATGTGATTCTGCCGCACCTCGTACAGATTGCTGCTGTTCAGATTCATGGTGCTCGGTGGCTTCCAGGAGCCCTCGATTAGTGGCGACTCCGTTAGCAGACGGCGTATGAAAGCTAGCCGAGCCTCCAGCAGTGACGAGGAGCGGAGTTGCAGCGCCAAAGGTATACCTCCGGCCATGGCGATGCAGATGAGCACTACACCCACGCCCAATAGAATCTTGCGACCCCTGGATCTCTCCGGACGTTCGCCCGAGGACTCGCTGCAGGAGTCCTTCTTGGTGCTGTAGGTGGGTATGCCGCCATTGGAACACCTAATCTTCTCGGTTCCTCCACCAAACTTGGTTATCTCCGCGGGCAGCTCGATGTCCGCTATCTCCGTGAACACAAAACATTGCTGCTTGCAGTGCGGCTGGTGCTGGTGCAGAGGATGGACCTCGAGAAATTCGCGGCTCGGCACGGGATTCATTGCATCTTTTATATGAAACGCCAAGTGATTCCCCCCGTGGAGGCTTTCGAGTGACGTTTTGGTTTCTATTCAACAAGCTTGCACCGCAACGAAAGCCTGAAACTGGAATGGTATTGATTTTTACCACAGGACCCCGCAGGTCCTTTTAACTGCCCATTACTTGCTGTCAAGGACATGCGCGATATACCTTTCCCATCGGTATGGCAGCATCCCAACTGGGCGGACTAATAATATTTTTGAACGAAATCATAGAAAACATAATAAATTAGTATACAAAAAATATAAAAACCATTTCAAAAAATAAAATACATTGAGAATTATGTAAAGAATTTAGCTTAGTAGAGAAAGTAATGAATTAACTAAGCTTGCAACTTACTTTTCCATACATATTTTCTCTCAAAAACCCGCTGATTAAGCTAATACCAAAAGGTTTTGCCTCAAGTCTTTGTAAAAAGGTTTATATTATAATTCAATTACATATTCTACTATTTCTTGTGAGCGGCTATGACGATCTTCATCAGCTTGTGTGGGGGCAAAGATTCCAGGACGCACAGCAATTGTATCTGATTGGTGATGCAGTTTGAGCTTAAAGCGATTTGTACGGCTTGGGCGAAGCGTTCCATGCACTTTTGATAGGCTGCATCCGTGTCCGGGTCCGTCTTCGTTTCGCTGAGACGCGCGCAATGATTTTGCAGGGATTGCACAATCTGCATGAGGTCCTGAATGGGCAACGCAGTGGTCTCTCCACTGCTAACCAGCTGCTGGAGAGTTCGCAGGAGGGATAGATGTAAATTGCTGTAGGCAGGCCTGTTGGAAACCAAGGGAGCCAGTACCACCCATCGCAGGAGTCCAGCCAAAGGAGTAGCAAAGGGCATAGCTATAGCACCGGCTGGCAGAATCAAGGGCTGCTGCGAGGCCTGGCATAACGTGGGATTTTCGGTCATCCATTCAGTTATCGTGTCCAGTAACGCATCTGGCGGCGGGGTCAGCACTTGGGAGCGCTGCTCGTTCAGATAGAGATCCGCCACAGCCACCATAAAGTTGGCCGCAAAATGTGGCCCCACCATCGGCAGATGTTTGAGTTGCTCTGGTGTCTTCCGCGTGTAGGAAATAAAGTCACTAACTATATTCTGTGCCACCTCCAAGCTGAGCGGCGTTTTGCAGCCCACCTGCTGCATCCAGGTGCCGGCGGAGGAAAGCAGCGGCGCTACAGAACCGGAAACTGCGGTGCTTATAAGCCGGGACAGAAGCTTGGAGCGTTGGGGGGTCAAGTGACTGCCGAACAGTGAAAGGAATATGGCATTGCGGGTGGCGTCCCTGCCGGGCCGAGAAAAGTACTCAATCAGCGCAATGATTAGCTGAAACTCCTGAAACAGATTCAACTGGCTGATGGGCAGCGCCTGCGACTTAAGGGGGCCATCCTTGGCGTTCCTCTCCAGAAATATGTACTCCGATATGATTTGCATCACCATATTCTGCTTGTTTCGGTTGGCAATCAAGGTTTCTGCAATTTCAATTGGTTAAACTACATACATGCTAAATTCAGTCTGAATTAGTTTACCCAATCGAGTTAGTGCCTCCACGGCGCAAGTGGGATAGTTTTCCAGCTTCATATCCATCTTTCTTAGACCCGCCTTGTTGTTGTCCACGGATAAAGACATTTTAATTCCTAATAACTATGTAAATTTATCATAGACGGGCTTTAAAACTACGAAAGGCATACAAAAAACAAAATAAAAACAATTGGTAAATTTGTGTTGTTTTTGTGATGTTTTTTTTACCGATGTTTTCCGGGGTTTTTCGATGTTTTTGTTGATATCGATGTTCGATACATCGATGTTTTCAGCATCACGCAAGTGCTCTCTCAATTACCGATTGGGAATCCATGCCCACCTTTTTCCCAATACACATCCGCACTTAAGCCCACCTTTCTCCCCTTACAAAAATCACTGATTGGGGGGAATTCATTCCCAGCTTTCTTTTCCCGGTTGGGACTTCAATTACCGATTGGAGTGACGAATTCGATAGCTGATGTCTGAACAAAACTGTTATAAAATAATCGTTATCGATGAGCCTCCGGATAAAAAATATAAATTAAATGTTAATCATTAAAATATTAATTCAAACCAAAATACATATGTATTAACATATATTTAAATAGTTTTTTTATATATTTTTGGGAGAAACTTATGTTTTTTAAAGCATCCCGACCTTTGGAGGTTTATAGTATTATTTGATAATGCTGAATATATTCGGTGTGGTCATATTTATTTACATGGAACATATGGGAATACTGCCATGGGCACGCCGGAATTAAAAATAATATTGGAATTTAGGTAATTATGGCTTTTGTTTAATATTTACCAAGTTCTTAAAATGAAAACACAGTGCAGGAGCAGAGCTACTTTTTGGCAACATCAAGCGCCGTGAGCTCGCCCTAGATGGCAGCCAGAAATGTGAGTAGAAATAATAATAATAATATAGTTTTGGCAAATCAGCTTTAATTATGTACTTTGTGAAGGGACTATTGCCAATTTGTTGAAGTGGATGCATGCTAATATCCTAACAGAACGACCGGAACTCTTCCTTCAAGGGGACACGGTGTAAGAGGGCTGAAAATCTGCCAATTTTGGAAGCTTTTGCTAAATTTTTGTTTATTTTAGGCGGCCTGGAATTCTGGTCTTAATAAACGACACAGACTGGGAGCTGCTGGTGAGTTAGCTTTCTGGACTTTTAGCGAAAGGAATTGTAAAGAAATCCATCTTTCAGGGCGAACTGGATTACGAACTGCAGCCAAGAGACAATGTCTTGTTTATATCTACCTTGCATGGCGGTTAATTCGATTATTCCAGAGTAGAACTAGGCAAAACTATATTTTTATATGGAAACTCATTAAATTTTATAAGAAAAAGCAAAATCTAAATTGAAACTGAATCAGAATTACGTCCCTTTACCAAAATTGGCAAAGGCCCACACGATGGTTCGGGTAGTAAAGGTTTCATCATTCAGAGATAGTTGTATCGAAAGTTTCCCCTATTTATAACAACACTAAGCAGAACTAGCACTTGGGAATCGTACGATCAGCAGTGCGTTATTTTCCGGTTTGGCGGGCTTTTCAAATTGAGCTCACGTTGTGTGTACATTGAAGCAACATTTATTGAATTTAAATTCTCGCTTACAACTATTTAAAGATACACTTGTATATCGTAGATTTTTATTTTACTTTCGTTTACCATTATCTAAATGTAGGCACTTAGGTTACATATCAACTAACTGTACGTAATGAACTTCGATTCCGATATGCTGGGCACTGGTGGTGCTTTGTGGGTGGAGTGTGGATAGTTCGATTGTGTGGATCGGGGATTTATATGTATGATTTTCGACATTGACACGCTGAATTCAACCATTTTAATTGGGTTTCCGGACCAAATCAAATGCACCGATTATGACGATATTAACGGAAATATACGAGTAGATGGTAATAAATAATAAATAACAAAAATAATGAAATAAAATTAGCGATCGATCGATAATGCTTTTATCTGGATCTCCGATGGTGAAACCGTTCTGCTAAAGCTATAAATGGGGTATACTAATCCTAGATTCGCTGCTCTCTTGCTCCAGGAGCTTCTTCTATTTGCTGCCATCAGGATTGGCGGATTCCGCCGCATGCGCGTAGGACCGATAGCGCCGCAGGATCACCGTGGAGGCACTCGACGTGGACGCTGCTGATGCCGTGGCCGATGTGGACGTGGACCAGCTGCTCCTGCTGCTCTCCGCCGCTGATTGCTCCTGGTCCGGGGTGACGAACATGTCGGAGACAATGCCGCTCTCTGAATGGAGATATTTACATACATAAATTGGATGAGAACAGATCGCAACAGCGTCAACAACATACAACATAGAAACAAGGACACAACATGCAGCACGCGTCAGGCACACGGATTACGGGTTAGGTGTTGGTGGTGAGATTATATACAGTAATACTGGGAATTCTTCGAGAATATATATATATACAGGGATCAACTACAAGCTACGGGGTGCGTCTAGAAGAAGTAGCTCAGTTCAAGCTCAATACCCATGGACAGCTGGCTGACAATGGTGGTCGATCGTTTGTGGTGTCGTTTGCTGCTCCCGAGTCCTTGTGCTTTTCCGCTTCCAGTTGCCAGGCTGGAACTACTGCTTCCTTCAGGGTCGGCAGCCTCAGAGGTCTTGATTCCTGCCCCACTTGGGGACTTGCCTAGCTTCAGAGTCTGCGTCTCGTTGATCAGCTCCAGGGTGGCGCTACAGTTATTGGCAGAACTCGTGTTGTGTGGTCCCGGCAACTTGCCAAAATGTAAGCTGTGCCGACCGCCTCCATCATGGTGGCCAGAGGATGAGGCACCGCTAATGGAAGAGCCACTAGTGGTGCTGGTTCCGCTGGACAGAGAGCTCTCCGAGATTAGGGAATTGGGTCGCCGCATGCTGCCTTTGCCGGGCTCTGAGTGACGCAGTTTAGGAGCTGTTTGGTGGAAAGGATAACAAAAGCAAAGGATTAACACACAAGGATTAATTTTTTAATGACCAAAACTTACTCTTGTTTAACTGCGCCAGGGGAATAGAGCGATCGCTGATCTGGTTGTTGCTGGGACGAATGTCTAGGCAAGGCTTGCTGCCTATGCCCATCGAGGACATCTCCGCCAGACGAATTTCTGAGAAATGCGAAATATATAATATATAAATAAATATTTTCCATTTATTCCTTCATTTATTACCCACCTCTATTTCGTTTCGCCTGCTTCCAGAGCAGTTTGGAGATCTCCTCAGTCCAGGAGTTCTTGATATCCTCCGACATGCACTGCAGCATCCAGGTATCATCCGGCTTGCGTTTACGGAACCATATCTCAAACTTGGTGGCCGAATCGCCTGTGTGCGCTGTCAGTCCTATATCCGAGGTCTTGATGCTGTTCTTGTAGATATATATGTCCAGATTCTGTTTGGGATTAAGCAAGGAACTGGTTAGGCAGATCAAAATATTGTCTTGTGAAGGTTACTTGGTACCTTGAGCCTCTCAAAGGTGGCCTTTTTGTTTACATAATGGATAAATAAAGGAAATATTATATTTTAAGCTTAGTAATTTGTTAAAAATTAAATTAAAACTTAGCCTTGTGTAAAATATAACTGTAACTACTTCAAATATCAAGGATTATGTTCTAATAATTTGGAAAAAGGTAATTAATATATGTAATAATCTGTACCTTATGGTCGGGAAAGCGTCGCGCCTTGCTAAAGAGCACCAGTTCCTCGAAGAGAAACACCTGGCGCAGCGTCTTCTTGCCACCGCGTCCTTGCCACACAAGGAACTCGTTCTGGCGCAGTAATCGACCCTGCTCCTTGACATTGACATCGCAGTCGCGTAGCGAGTCCATGGCCAGCAGATCATTTCCATGCCGGAGCTGGAACTTGACCATTTCCTCTGCTCGCTGCAGCTCCTCAACATCGGCGGCAATCTCTTGGAGAGCAGCGCCTTCGACGCTGCGACAGGCTTTGACCAATTGCTGGAGCAGCAGGGCATATTTGCCCATCCGCTGGACTGGCTTCAGGAGGTAGGAGGCCAGATCCAGTTTATCCTGGAGCTGGATTTGCTTGGGCTTGAAGAAGGAGCTGCCGTATTCGCTCAGCAAGGTGTCGCTCTTGGGTTTGTTCTTGTTGTACAGCGCATACAGATAGAACTTGGATTCCATTTCCAGGAAGGCAGCTCCGACCTTCAGGGGATTCAGCTCGTACCGCTCCAGTTCGCCCAGGAAGTGCGAGTTGTGGAACTCAAAGATCTTCTCGATGTTGCCAAAGATCACATTGCGCTGTCCCCGCAGCGGCTGCGGTATATCCTCGCGCAGCAGTTCGTCTATATAGTTCTCGATGACGTAGTACAGGGAGCGCACGTAGTCGCGTTCGGTACCAATCATTTCGCGCATGATCAATAGAAGCGTTCTGCAGGGAGATTAAGGAGCGTCAAGTTTGATTCTATGACTGGAGATGGGAGAGGGAACTCACTTTTGTATCTTGGGATCCAGGCAGCTCAGCTCCTCCAGCTTGGGCAGCTCCAAACTGGAACCATGGCACTGCAGATGGGCATTCGCCTCCATGGGCGAGTGCATGTCCATGTAACGCTTGGACGGACGATCGAAGCACTCGTCCTCCATAAGCTCATCGTGACTGAAAAGTCACAGAGATTATAATAAATAAGTTGTACTATATATATTTTTTTTTATAGCAAACTCACCTCTTTTCGTTGAGGCTCTGGCAGGAGCAGATCCTGGCCAGCTTCGGGTTGCGCTCACAATTGTCGCAAACGCCTACGCCGGAGTCGGCAATCTTGGACTGCTGCTCCTCTCCCTCACCCCCGTCACAGCCGCGATCCAGCTCTTCCTCTTCCTCCATCTGGTCCATGTCGTCTAGGTTGCGACTCTCTCGCCAGCAGCTGCAACTGCTGCTCGAGGGTCCGCCCTCAAAGGAGCTGCCACTGGCCGAACTGCAGCGGTAGCTCACCCTCTTGCTGGCGGCAGGAGCGGGCGTGCTACTAGCCGCCGGCAGAGAGTGACTCTTACGCATCGCCGGCCAGTGCTTCTCCAGCAGAGCCGAGGCGCCCAGCTGATCGGCCAGCCGCTGAAGTTCTTCACGGGCAGCGGTCTCCCGCTGGTGTTGGGTGAGCAGGTGAAGCAGACGGGCAGCCGCCTCATAGCGCTCGTGGGCCAGCTCAAGTTTCTGGGCAAACTGATCCAAGGCGGTCTTCAGGTTGTTGGCGCTCTCGTTCAAAACGGCCACCTTGAGGGCGGCGGCATGCAGATCGCGTCCCTTGGCCAGGTGTTTCTGTAATTAAGTGAGTTAATAAAGATTTCGAATCTAATTCTCTTCACTTACCATGGCTATAAAATAGTATTTTTCAAACTCCTGCTCTTGGGTCCTCAGCTGCGACTCGTTGTCCCATTGCAATTGTGAAAACTTTTGCAAATTATCCGCTCCATCGCTGCCCAGCCAAGAGGTGACCTTAAAAAGTAGGACAAATCAGTGGGATACCTTAAGCTGGATGTAAACAAGCCCACGCGAGGCCAAGGTTCCGTTGCCCCCCACCCATCCATGTCCATATCCAAACTCCCCACCCAATTCCCAATCGCATGCGCTGAAAAGTGAAACTCATAGAAATGATCGACGCTCTAATTAGCCTCCACTTTACAAATTAAAATCCAATCGAACACAAATCAAATAAAACGACTCAACTATGGGTATTTTGGCTTCAAGTCAGCCTCCCGAAGGTATTGGAAACCACAAAACAACAGCCACACAGGTAGCCATGGATGGAGGGAAGAAACAACAGCCACGGGGCAATCAACGATCTCACATTGATAATTTTGTGGCTCTAACCAATTTTTAATCACCTGCTGCGTCCAATTGAATTGATACAATCGACCGACCGACGACTCTGTTGATGATGATGATAATGATAATGATGATGACGATGCTATGGAACCAAAGCTAACCAGCTCCCCCATACCATCCCATCTCAGAAAGCACCCAGCCATGGACTTGTAACTCCCAATTCCCAGATCAAAACGCGTGCACCGTGCCTTCACTTTCCGTTTTGGGATTCTGCCTTCGACTCTATTAGTGCACAGAGGGAAATTGTAATTTTATATTAAAAAAAATCTAATAAATTAAAATTTATAAATCATGACTACCCCCAGCACATTTCAAACTATACTTTGTCATAGAAAGAAATATTAATTAACCAATTTGAACTTCTAGTGGTTCCTATTTTCTGCTAGTGCCGATCTCTAGCTATGAGATAGTGGCTCCAAACCTCTTCTGGGGCATGTCCACGTCTGCATCCCAACCCAATGAATGAAAATACAGTCCCAGAGGGGCGGCGGAGTGGGAGTTTTCGGGGGGAGCTTCGAGGGGAACTGGAGCAGGGGCTCTAAACAGCTGCTCCAGTTTCACAGTCGCCGCACAATCGGCTGTCAGAGACGCTGACTCTTCATGCTCATCAGATATGGCAGGCACGGGTTTTAACGTTGTGGTATATATATATATACAACATCTGATCCATGTACAGGGTGAGGCAATAGGCTTGATTTCTTAATTGATTTCGTTCTTTAATTAATCTCATTTCGGATGTGAGAGCTTTGGCCCATTGGATTGAGCATGAATGATTGATAATTGCATTTGATGGTATCTTCCAGATACTTTTGGGAATGCTGGAAATTTGAAAATTCAAAATACATTTAAGATTTCCCATTAATATATAGGAAATCTTCTTTTTACGTAGAGTTCTTGAAGATAATGTTTTCTGTGCTTACTCGACATGCATTTAAGCACGTAACTTCCATGGTTGACGCAGCCCATCAAGGAGGTTTGACTCAATGCACATTTAACTAAAAATCCCCATAGAACCATCAAATTGAATAACAGATTTCCCCTTAAATTACACTTTATAAATAAACGATAGTGCGTTTAATGGCTGTAAACATCCCCAGCTCCAAGCTCATTACGCCGGACATTGAATGGGAGACCTTGAATTACTCTATTTAGTGTCTAAACAATTTTTGTATTAAATAAAACAGAACACAGATCGATGATGTCATTAAACAAAGCCTGTCAACACAATTCAGCATGAATGGGTGTTAGCAATACTCTACTTAATGGATCTGATTGGGTCACAGACACTCGAAATTTGATGAATCTGGGGAAGTGAAGTGGAGGGCTGATGGACACAGATGGAACTTGCGACACCCTGTATCTCGAAGATGGAGAGCCGGCTTTGCACAAATTGTTTACATTGGAAATCGATCGGAGTTTTGACCTTTTTCGAGCTCTATGGAGCTTCGGCTGGGGGCTGATTCGGCAGATTGTTTCTCAACAATTTCCCCCTCGCACGGGCGGGCCATAAATTAATTAATTGACTTGGTAAGACTCGGCCCCAAACTAGATTTTCACTGCTAACTCGCTGGTGATAAGACGTGGGCTGATCAATGAACTGTGAACTATTAATAGCCCGCCGATAACTCGATCCGGATAGCCCGATTACTCACATAGTTGGCTATTTCGGATGCCAAGTCGGTGGCCGCGGCACTCGGAGCCGGGCTCTCCACCGCATTTGGCCCGAGGACGACTGGGATCATGGCGCGACTGCCGGCAACGAGGTCCACCAGACGCGACAGAAATTGCAGCAACATGCCACAGGCAGCTCAGAATAGCGACTGGAAGTGGAAAAGCCGAGGCAGCCGATTCGCCATCAGTATATATATGCCATATACATATATATAATGAGACATTTTCAATTTTATTTCGGTTTTCAGTCCTCGTCGCTGGCAGGCGGCGGCACTCAATGAAATTCAATAAAATCAAAACAATTAGCAAACGTAAACAAAAAAGCGAGGAACCAAACAAACAAAAAAAAGAAAAGAGATCTACAACAAAAAATGGGTTAGACAGGGAGCCCGGCACCCACGACAAACCGATGACGATGTCGCCAATATGGGCAGAGTGGAGTGGAGTCTTGCCTTTAGCTTGCACGGAAAAAATTAAGATCAAAGACGGAGGGATTTCACAATTATTCCTTTGTTTATATTTGTTGGTTGACATTCAATTCGATTTTTAAATATGCCAAAAAATAAGGTTCTTTAAAGGTCAAAGCTGACGAAATATATTTTTGGCAACAGGATCAACCTTTACTTAAGATGTAGAGGAAAAAAGAATGATATAACTTTTTAATAAATTAACTTATTACGAAATTAATTAATAGAAAAAAGTGATAAATTAGGTGGAAATCTATGAAAATAATTTCCTAAATATGTAGAGGATAAATAAAACCCATTAAAAACTATTCAAATATAGTTCTTTGAATTGAATTCTTACCCATAATCTTCCTTTAAATCTCTTTTAGAATAAAGTCAAGATATTAAATTGCATATTTTTGTTCTCTGTGCATTTAAGTAAATAGGCAAATGTCATCGGTGGTTGCTGGAGTTGCTTCTGCTTCTGCGGAGGCTTCTCCCGATAAGCTCGCGTCCATCTACGGCGGATGTGGAGCTGTTTGCTATGCGACTGATAAGAGCAACGCATTTGGGTTGACTGCACTCTATATTGCCAGGGAGTTGGGATGATCGGGAAATGAGGAACTGCTTCTAGAGCTGCTGCTGCCTTCTGGCGGATGCCGGCTGACATAAAACGCAAATTTAACGTGACACTCGTACAAGTTGATCGCATGCGCCATAAAACACATGCAACACCTACAACAGCAACAGCAACTGCGGCCGTGAGCTGTGAGCTGTGAGCATGCGTGGCTTCCAGTGGTGGCCACTCCGGCTTCCAGCTCACAGCTCCCTCTGCGGCTGCTGTCTTGTAATTTACACAAATGTCGCGCATTTATCTCACGGCCATAAACATTTTTAAAGCCACAATATCGAATTTATTTTGACACTTTACAAAGTTGTCGCCAATGTATAGCCGTTGTTCTTGTAGTTGCTATCATAGACCACAACAACATACATATTGGCATTTTGGTTTACCCTTCGACAGGGTAATTTGAATTTGTCTGGGGACTTGGACAACCATCATTACAGCAGACTCAAAGTCGCCATATGTGTTCGTTTATCGTGCTCATAGCTTATCGATTCGCTATGCAGAGCCCCCAGTTGAGTCCATCATCGGAACTTATGGTTTCCTATCAAAGTATTCCCTGGGTCATAATTTCCGTTTCTCTATTCCTATATGAGATATGTAATTGGAGTAATCTGAATCATGTGTTTTCTGCCAGCTCTTACTGCCTAATTGTGCAATAAATACTTTGTCATTAGATGAAGACTTAATTCCAATAATTAGATCCTAACAAGATCAAGGTTTTGGTTCCAAATTTAATAAACCTAAAACCTATAGAATGATATATTTTCATATAAACAACTTGTTTACATTTATTACATTTCTGAGAACATTTCCAATTCGGTTTCTTTTGAGTTTCGCTTAATTTATCCAGCTGGCTGGTGGAGTTTGCAACTCTGCGAGTTCTGTGCGAGATTCTGCTTCTATTTCTGGTATTGGATAATTTATTTGAAGTACCCCTTAAATGATATGCTTTTGCCATTTGGCTGTCGCACTTCTTGTTGGCTAATTTGCTCTCTATGTTCGCTTGTTGATGGCGTTGTGTCTTCGGCTTATCTCTGGCTTTTAAGTATTTCTGTTTCTTTTTTCAAGGAAAATGTCTTTGGAGTTGTTTTGCATTTGAATTTATGGCAGCGTGTTAGAAATTATAGCAGCGATAACTGGCTGGGAGATCAGAGGAATGGCAATCGGAATGCGAGTGCGCCAAGTGAGACATTAAACACGAAAGCCGACCATTAATGGATGGGGGGGAAAAACCAATTTCAACTTCCATTTTTCAAGCATGCATCGGGAGATTCAAATAACAAATAAAAAAGTTTAATAATTAATTTAAAAAATTTAAAAATTTAATATTAAAGCCATATAATTGGTTTTAGTTTGCTGATGCTGCATTAAGAGATCTTTCTTCAAAATCCAATCAAGTAAACTTTAAATATTTTGTATTATTGTATGCAACTTGAATTTCTTTCTCTGCACTAATTTCAGCCGCGACAAATGTGATTTATTTGGAGTTTTTATTGCCCTCCCAACCGAATACCATAATCCCTTTGGGCCCACATACCCATATTCGATACCCCACTGGGCCAGTAAGGGGTTTATGAGTGGAAAACGCGAGGCACGCATGGCTGGCTGCATTCGCTGCTGCCCCGAATGTAATAAAGCAATTTCGTTTAACTATTTTACGGCAAAAGGCGATTACAATTTTACTTATTTTTTCACTTTCCAAACCAGCCAAGCCAGCCCAAACCCATCCCGGCACAACAATCCAATCCCATCGCCCAGCTCCAAGCTGTGCGACACGCACAAAGTCATAAATTGTATCCACAAAAGGCTGGGAGACGTTAATGTGGTGACAATATTGCATGCAACCGCGTTGCAACGATTCAGCGGACCAGCTCTCGGGTGTAAAAGCTGCTTTGCCACAGCAAGTGCATCTTAGAAAAAGGGGCGGGACTTGGTTGGAGGGGCGTGGCAGCTTATCGGCGATCAGGCGACGGCGACGGCGACACTGTCCCAACTGCCGAGGAGCGGACGTGACGACGCTCAAAAAATGATGACAGCTGTTGATGAAGTTGACGATTTCTAAAAATGCGTGTAAAATTAGTGTTAAAAAACATGTCAAACCCAATGTGACAGTTAAGTTTTGACATGACAGGCCAAGAGCTGGCGACAACAATTACTATATGTCTGTCTGTCTGACTGTCCAAGTCCGAGACCAAGTCGTTGGCCAAGACCAAGACAGAGAGCAAGTGCAAGTGCAAGAGCAGGACCCAGACCGCATATCCCCGGTGTTAATTCAATAACCTGGACATTCTGGCCAAGCGACGATGGCCATCGGCGATGGTTGCCTGGCTAAGCGTATGATTAACGTCCGTTTTGATGACACAGCCAACATGGGAAACATGGAGGTGGTGCCCCAGCTGGAGCTGGAGGATCAGGAGGAGTGGTGAGACTATAGCTGCATTGTTTGTTCGCGTGGAGCATTTGCATGCAACAATCCTAACCGGTTGCGATTGGCGGCACTTGCGGCAAGCATGTGTTCATTTCATCCAAGCACTGGTACTCGTATCTTGGAAGCTCCTTCCTTGGAGCGGAGATGACGGCGGGCACGAGTGCCGCAGCCCAGCAGACACGCACGAGTCCTCACGGAAATTGTTAGTTTCCAAATTGTGGGTGCTAAGAACTTCTGTAATTTTGATTTGACTGCTGGCTGATTTCTTCTTTTAAATTATTTATAGAACATTTTTAAATATAAACCAAAAAAAAATATCTCATACATAAATGTTCAAATCCTTTTAAGCCTAATTAGCTTCTTGCTAGTCAAGTTTTTCTTTTTTTGTGGCCCACTTAAGATTTGTCAATCTGGCACTTAACTTATTCCAAATTCTTGATTTCTGGTTAGCATTTATCCAAAATGTCAACGGGTAATCGACGCTTGGCTAAGCAATTGAGAGACAGATAAATCTGTCGTCTCGGGGAAAAGGAAAACCCGAAATCAAAAACTAATTTTCCGCCAACTAATTGCAATTAAGGGTAATCTTATTTTCCTGTATGTGAACTCGTTTCACCAACAACCAGTAGCCACAACGGTTGCAGGAAATTAATGTTTCTTTTATGTAATGGGGTCTTAAGACCAGGTTCAAATGGAGAAATTTTCCCAAGAGAGTTTCTTTTTTTTGGTTTGGTTTGAAATTCTAAATAACTGAATAACCCCAGAGCCCACGCAATGAAATGTGAAATAAACCTAAGCTCAGCACACACGCTGGGCGTCCATCTCTATTGGGTGGAAGGAAAGGAACAACAAAAAATAAACAAAAAAAAAAAAACAACGTTATTATGCCCGCCAGGGCTAATACATGCAGTTATTATTAATGCCACTGTGGAGATGGGGTCCCGGGGTTCCAGGTTGCAGGTTCCCAGTTCTCCATTCGAGGGGTTTGCCTCGGTATGTCGGCAGTAAATAAGCCTTCATTTTTCATGGCTCTCGCCTGACCGAATTCTATGCAGCAGCAGCCAGTTCTTGGCCAACAGCAGCTGCCGTCTTCTTCCAAACGGTGGGGTTATGCAAGCCAAAATGTGGTAGAAAGGAGCAGGGAGCAGGGAGCAGGGAGCAGGAGCAGGGGCACTGCCACCGCATTCCTGGCCCAAAGCCACTCGGTTCAAATGTCAGGGGCCATAAATAAGCTGGCCAAAGCGGCAAATGGGTGACAAGGCTTCCGCGACACAGATGCTCCTTATGGCAATTGCAATTCAAGGCGCGAAACAATTAAACATAGTTTTCATTGCACAAAGCCGCCGACATTGCGCAAATTAATTTGTGCAAAAGCAAATAACAAAAAAACAAATAAAAAGGAGCCCCAGCATTTGTCTCAAAGAAAGCGCGCTAAGCAAATCCAATTTCACCGTCAGCAATGTTTATTTATCTGTCGCCGCAGCTGCATTTAACTCTTTCACCGCCGGCCAATGCAACAAACACCCAAGGCTGCCACACTCGTGGCCATATTTGTGGAGCAATCCACCTTCATCTCCAGCCGGGGATCCCAATCCCAGTCGGCTTCCAGTTAATGCAGCCGATCAACAATTTAGATACAATATCGCATATCGCATCATAATGTCGTCGTCGTCGTCGTCGTGGCCGTCGTCATCATCATGGCAGTGGTTGGTGGTGGCCAGCAAAATGGCGACACTGCAGCAGCAGTAACAGTAACAGTTGCAACAGCAGCAGCCGCAACAGCAGCAACATCAAGCGCGGCGGCATCTTTTTTCGCACCTTGTTTGAATGCGCGCGCCTAATGGACGACAGCGACATTAGTTAGCCGGCCGGCTGGAGACGCTGTCTTGGTCTAGTTTTGTGTGTTTGGCTTGTTTTGGCATCGCAGATAATATATTTAATTAAAAAGAAACACTATGACAGCCAGTCGCGGATACGCTATCCATAGATCTCTGAGATCTGCGCTGCTTTGATAAGGCGAGAGACTACCCAGAAGTATGCTAATAAACTAAAAAAAAGGGCTTTAAAACTTTAGGATTTTCCCACGCTTGGGAATACTGTTAAACCTTTATTGCATTTTGAAATGGTTTTTTGGAGTATTTAAATTTTTTAAATTTATTTATGGAACCAAAGGAATTTATTGCAAGTAGATATGATGCTTCTTGCGAAGCTTTTATATAAATATCCGGTCTAAAATTATCTAAAATTTTTTGTGAAAGGGAAAACGTTTATTTTAGACAATTACATACCTAAAATCTTGATTTATTAATGTGTTTTCTAAATATAAATGTTAAATGGATGACTTTTGAAGAGAATTATTGCTGAAATGTATTTACTCGTGTTATATAGCCTCACTTTCAGCGTGAACTAAGTATTAAAAAGTTTTAAAAATTATTAAATTAAAGTCTTTTATAGTAGGCTAAAAATTCCTTAAAATTTTAATTCAAACTTTACTTAATATTCATTCTACTCATTCGCTCTGAAAGGGTATTCACTATGAGGTGGCAAGGAGGGGGCAAGACAAAAGCCAACAACGAACGATCTGCACAAAATTGGTAGCTGTCAACGCCTTTTTAATTGAAAGCCGTGTTGGTGTTAAATACTCGTAAGTATCTCTTAGTATGATTTTTGCGCCGATCGCGATATGACAAGCGGGACACTCAGACTGCCAGACAGACAGACAGACAGTCGGTCTCTCAGGCCGACATTAAGACAGCTGAATGGACAGGCTGCCGCTTATCGGTGAACTACTTTTGAAATGGAAATGAATGAAATCAAATCAAATGAAATGAAATGGGCAGAGTCAACGAATCGTATCGAATTTGAGTGCGAATCAATGGGCGACCGACAAATCGATTGAAAAATCACACACACACAAAAATAAACAAACAAACTGGCAGAGAAAAATAAGATTGCATTTAATTTCTTTAACCTTGCTTTCACTTTTCTCATTAACTTTTTCGTTGGCAATTAAAATTCAATTTTTGCTCAAAAATCAAGTCAGATAAATGGCCGCACATTTCTCAAGCGGAGCGGAGTGCGCGGGAGCGTGTGAAAAAAGGCCAAGAGACGCCACATACGAGGCTTACATGTACTCGTACTCGTCCATAAGAAACGCTAACAAGGCTCGGCAAATTTTTAAATGCCAATTTCCGCAAATTATTAAATGAAATTGAGGATTCCGCACGGCTATCTTTACATCTCTGGCAAAGGGGTTTCAATCGGGCCTTGGGCCTTAAATGGTGTGTGGGATACACAGAGAAATAATAATCATAAATTATGATCATTTTGTTTGATGATTGATTTTGGTTTTTAGATATTTTTTTTTGGCTTACGTTGCATAACCAAAAGATTTAAAATATAGCTTTTAAAGTGGGTCTAACTAGCGAGTTAGTTGATTTCTCTGAGCAGAATGTGCAAGTCCTAAATAAGGCATTTTTTGATAATAAATATCTAATTTTTAATTATATTTTGTATGCAATAAAAAATATATTTAAAATTTAATCCCTGATTTGAAATTACTTGATTTTTAATAAATTTTTACAATTAAAAGTGTGAAAACCATTAAGATTTTGATCAGCAGGCAAACCCTTATTTTTTCCCCTCAAACACTTGATTTAATTGAATTTCTTGAAATTCCCAACTTGATGCTGATTTTAAAATTGCAAAATAATTTATTATTATTTATTTTGATGCTTGAAACTTTAATTGGGAATTGGTTGTTTCAAGTGCACTAGCTGCGTGTCGTGTATTCGCAATTTGACATACTTTTGTTAACCGGCGGCAGCAGCAAAATCAAGCGGCAGCATCAACAATCATAATAATAATGGCCAAAGTTAATAGTGGCGCGAAAGTATGACGAATATGTAAACTGCAGCTAATCCCGCAACAAATGATTGCGATTAATCAGCGGAATTGCATTAGCTTCGACTACGAAGGAGTTATGCCCAACTGGGCGTAGCAGCAACTGTCACTGTTGCTGATTAAGCGAGATCGTCCAGCGAAGATATATACGCCATACCATGCGATCCACCAAGACGAGTTGTGGGTGCGTGCATTGGCAATTATGCTCATGGTGCGCACGGTAGTCAGGGATCGGGATCCCTTCCTGTGGCCAAAACTCATTAACGAGTCAATTAAGCCCCGGCCAGGAAGTGGCTGGCGATTGTGCGGCAGATGCTCCTCGTCATTGCCACATCTCAGCTGGCTTATCTAACGGCTCCATTTGCCCGCTGACTGGCCACCATCATCTCTCAATCTCCTCCACCTGAATCCCAATTTCCATTTCCAATCCGGCCCCAGGAGCAAGCACTAAGCGGATGCGCGTAATAAATTAATAAAGCCAGGCATTAAATGCAATGCATATTCAATTAACAATGTCAGGTGATATCTGCCAGATACATTTGGCATTCGGATTGGGCTTTGGCTTCAGCTTTGCATTTCGCTCTGCCTGCCGCATTTCCTGTCAGCAAAAGCAAAATCCTAGTCCCCCGAGCTCATTAAATCTTCGCAGCTACAAAGTTGCTGGGAGAAACCGATTTTATGGATATTGTAAATCGTTCGGCGAACCTAGGGAACATTGCCTGACATCCAAAGATGTGTCCAAGAGGGAATGGATCAGCAAAGGTTTTATTTTGAATACAGTAAAAGTCTGGTAAGAATTAAGGTTTCTAAGGTTGGAAAAGGCTCCTGGATTGTAGTGGAATCTCATAACCCATCTATAAATTTAGAATGCCCGCTTTTACTCACCTCATTGATCTCATCCTCGAGGGCACGTTGCCTGGTCAGTTGTCGGAGACGCTCCCTTCGCTGCTCTGTAAGCTGCTCCAATCGCTGGGCAGCGCGATCCACTTCGTTGAAGAGAAGAGTCACCTTGCGTAGCTTGCAGGCGGCATCCGTATTAAGGGTTGTACCCATTGATACCGTGGCAGTCGGGGACGGTGGCTGAGATGTGCTCATCCTTTGGCCAGATGATGAAGGTAACCCAGCCAGCGCTGGGGCAGAGGTGATGCCCCTGGCCAGCTCCTGAAGGCGGGCCAACTGACCCGAGCCCATCTTGCGGAGGCTGTGCAGCTGCGAGTCCATCAGCGCACGACTGAGAGCCCGATGCTGGCCGTAAAGCTGGCGGCGCGTGGGCAATCCCTGAAGATCGGCGGCGCGTATATCGCTGAGGGCCGTCACCAGTCGGCCGCCGGCCAGGGAGCACTGCCGCTGGAAGGCCTCCAGCTGGGCGAAGAACTCGCGCCACTTGGCCGTGTCGTGATGCCGCTGCCCGCAGCCGGGTAGCGCCGCGAGGGCGGGCAAGGAGGGCATCAGGCCGGCAGCGGGGAGCTGCGATGGCGCAACACTTGTCGTGACTTGGTCCACGCTAATGAATTTAACCAAATGCGACGACGACGACGTAGACGTAGACGTAGACGGCGACGGCTCCTGTTTGGGGTCAGAGTCAGAGCAAAAGAGCGAACTCGATGTCATTAGTGGCCAGGTTCTGTTTGCCCAGCCGGTCATGTCGGCCAGGTTAATTGGCTGGGGATCAGACTTGGGCTGGGACTTGAATGCGGACTCGAGCTTTGGGCGTTAGCCTGTTGCCTGGCCTTTCAATCCCGCCCTCTGACTTGCACACAGAGAAATTATATTAACTTTTGGTATAATTAGTTTCGAATTTAAGTTGAGTTTAAGTTTGTTTTTTTTTAAATCATTAGAAATACTTTTCATATTTTCTCTGTGTGCCAAATTGCACAATCTGAAAGGTCAGGCTATATAAACTCTAAACCCTTGCACTCACCTGGCTGTGATCACTGTTATTGTTCTGCTGCTGCTTCTGTTGCTGCTGCTCGTTGCACAATTGCAACAGACTTGGATCGCTGCAAATGGCCAAAATTTCACAATTGCCAATTTGCTTGGCTAAGAGTCTGAGACTTTGGCAAATTAAGTCGATTACGCATAAATGTTGAGACTTCTCGATGGCAATTAAAATGGTAAATGTCTGTGGGGCGGGTTGTTGCTGTTGCTGTTGCTGCTGGAGCTGCTGCAGTTGCTCCGCGCTTTTATGGCCATTGATTGTTGCCGTCGTTCCGGGTGTTGCCGGGGTGGAACGTGGACACGAGCTGGAGCTGCAAGAGCAATGGAAAACAAGCAATGAGTGGCTGTCTGAGAAGTGCACGGTCAAGTCGTATAAATAACATCAAGAGTGTTTGCGATCAGTGTTGAGTTAATCGAGGAACTAGTTTAAAAATATAGTAAAATATAACGAAAACCAAAGAAAGAATTTCGAATTTTAAAATAAAATTTGGATAATATATCTGAAATATAAAGGTTTTCATTTTAATGCAACTAAAACTCAACAAGATGGAGAGGAATTACCCGCCAAATAATTATATACTCCTAAAATAGTAACGATCTTAATTATATATTCCAGTTAGCCATAAAATCAAGTCATCTCAAGTGTAATAAGAAGTTTTTTATGTCTTTTACTTCACTAACCAATATATCTGTTATGCAACTATCCAAGGCCCCAACACCTAATTAGAATTGTAAACTGCAATGAAGGCTATGATTATTCAATAAATCATCATAATCGGCCAAAGCATTTTCCCGCCTTGGCTGAATCCACCTTGGCATTAATCGTTCCCATTCGAAGCCGATTCTTGGGCTTCCAGGTGAACTGGTTCGCATGTGGGCTGCTGGCCCAGCTCTAGTGTTTCCATGCTCCATGCTTGGGCGGATTGGGTGGTGGTGTCCGTTGGGAAGCGAGCAGAACACACCAACTCTGGGCTACGCCCAAAACAAGTTCAGCTTAATTGGCAATAAGCGGCCTCTGCACTTGGCTCTCACTTGGACTTGGGCCAGATGAAGCACTTTACCTTTCGCAAAATCACGTAACTATGACAAGTTGGTAGCCACTTTTAATCAGCGTAAATAAAAATTGAAAATTGCTGCTAATGGCAGCTGCCGCTCCGCCAAGAGGTAAGCCAAGCCATACCAAGCCAAGTCAAGCCGAACCAAGAGCCGTGTCTTAACACTTTGCCCGAAGTTTGCTCAGCTCACAAGTCTGAAATTCTTTCAAGCCAGCGGTGCTTCGGTGCTGGCTAACTGTAAACGCATGCCGGGGCCAGGTAGGTTCTCACATGGCAATTGGCAGTCGGAGGCGCAAGTCCACCCACTCCCACACCCGCTGCCGCCGCACTTTAAGTTGCAGTTGCAAATTGCACGCAATGCTTGCGGGGGCCTAGAGATCCGCGCTGATGTGGCATGTTTTTTGCCAAGCTGCCGGGTTGGAAGAGCGGCTTAATGATGCCGCGCAGTGCGGCTATAAAGAGCGACTAGCATTTCAATTTCAAAGCAGTCTATATACACGCTCAAATGAGCCAGCCGCCGACAGTAGAAGCAGCAGAAGCACTAGCAGCAGCAGCAGCATCAGCAACAGCAGCAGCTCTTCCGTAAATTAGCTTCCCACTTCAAAGTGGAAATACCCTACCAAAATACTGAAGAGGTTAATATATAGAAAGGAAGAGAAGTTCACTGAAGAGATATTGAGGTTTAAATAATCTGCTGATGTCTGTGGCATATAGAGAAGTCTCTTAAAGAACAATAAAGTCCAAGTTCTCTTAAAAAAAAAAACAATCTGACATTAATTGAGTTTTGCAATGAATAGCAAAAACCACTTTAACCCAAGAAAGATTCTTCAAAGAAATCTTGAGAATCTCTTGAAAACCCCTCCCCTTCGGAAATTACCACACAAAACCTTTGCTGATTTGATTTTCGAATGCATTTCGGTTTCGGGAACAGCCGCGCATGCTCTCTCCGATTTAGCCGATTTTGTAGGGCAAGACGCATTAAAATATGAGCACAACCCTAGGCCAGGTCAAGCGTGTGTAACCCGAGCTTTTCTTTTATATCCGTATTATGCGCAGGCATGCATATTTATACTGGAGTTTGGAGTCGTAGTCGTAGTCGCTGTCGTAGCTCGTAGTATACCTTTCGCAGGCAAAGATTCCGAGAAGTGCAGTGCCCGCCAAACTCTGTCCATAAAAACAAATTTAATTGCAAGCTGTCACACATGGCGGAGGGAGTTGTGGATTGGCATCGGAGCTGCGACTCTGTGGTCCCTGTGCTTGGGAGTCGGAGTCGAGGTCAGACCTCTGGCCCAGACAAATGATGTAAGCTCCGGATAAGCCAAGTGGCCATGTTGACACTGCCGCAGTGGTGAAAACTGTGCGGAGACCAAATATCCACATCCACATCCACTTCCCCAGCCACAGCCATAGCCATAGCCACATCCATATACCCCCATCTTCAGCCAACATCTAATATTTGCTGTCCATCTGGCTGACATTCGGAATTGGACAGGCAGCTAATGAATACCTTACACATGTCGGCAAACAAACGCAAATAATGTCAAGTCTCGGAGCTCCAACTCGTCATGAGTCAGGTCAGAAAGATCCGAAGACTGGATGCGATGTGATGCGATGGGATGAGATGGAATGGGATGGGATGAGTGGAGTTGCTGATGATGATGAGGCGGCAGCAGATGTGCCACTTTTTATTCGGTTCGCTTTTCAGCGCAACAGCCACTGCGAGCACACTTGGAAAAGCAGTAGCATAGATCAAGAGAGCTCTCACGGGATCAGAGATATATATTTTTTGCATTATTTAAAATTGAATCCGGAATTTAAGGGAGTGAAAGAGATTGATATTAGATCAATAAAGGCAGAGATTGATCAGTAAGCTTATTTTGACATCTCTTAGTTTTGATTTCTAAAGGATTTTTCAGTTTCCTTCTAAGTTCCTTATTAAGAATGTTATTCTAATTTTTTTCGAGTGCAGAAATCTGTGCAAATGTTTGTCAAAGAGTTTTCTACACGATTTGGCCGCGTTTTACCAATTGGCATTGAAGCAATTAACATCAACTTGCAGCTGGAGATAGAGATGGAGTTGGAGATGGAGATGGAGTTAAAGATGAAGCTGGAGTTGCTGGGGCTTTGAAAACTGGAACGGGAATCGCACTGGCAACTCTAAGTGGCCGCCCGATACGAGTGTTCTCTTATGTCGATTTAGATTTCACAGATTTCTGATATTTCCAGGAATCGTGTGGCCTGGGCTCTTTAGGAAACCTTTGGCAACAGCAGGCATTATAGAAAAATAAAAGTTCACATCATAAATTTTAAAGTGTCACGAATCTGTCTGGCAAAAATAAAAAAATCATTCATTTGCCTGCAGTTATCGCCAGCTACCTCTCTCGCTCCTCAAAGAGAAGCCGCACACAGGCCCCACAAAATGCAGAAAAATAAAAATAAAAATAAAAAAGGCTGCCTGAGAGGAATTCTAATTTACACTGGCCAGCAGGGAAGGAGCACTAAGTTCTGGGGGGAAGGGGAGTTACATATGGGGATTTCCCCCGGGCTTTCCCATGACCTTTGCCGTGATCCCGTAAATTGAAGCTCGTTAAGAAATTGTTAACGCTCTTTTGGGCTAGAACTTCAGCGGCATATTAATAGGTTTGCTTTTACAAAGGAACAATAACAATAAGCTGACTTATAAGACAAAGGTTTATATATTATTAAATATTAAATACATAAGTTACAGTAAATATATAGAAATAAAATGAAAGAAGTTTTTACAAGCAAAGTTCTCGTTTTAGAAATATTTGAGTTTTTCAATAAAATGTAAATCAAGTTAGAGTCAAAGTAATAAATTCTTTTTATAAATATTTAATATCCAACTAAAGTGCTTTAAACTTTTAGAAATTAATCGCTTTGGGTCATAGTTAATATACTTTATCAGTTAATATTTAGGTAATCCGACAATCTTATCGGGAATCGCTTTTCCCTTTCCTCTTGCACTTCAATGCTTTTCTTTTCCTTATAATTTCTTAACTAAATTTTGCTCTGATTATGTATTTTCTTAAGGGCCCCCATCTAGGGCAGATCTAGGGCAGATAGCCAACCCTGTTGGACAGTGTTTATCGACTTTTAGACCAGACTTTTGTTCTATTTTCTAAGGCTAAGTTCTCTTGGCTCACAATGCAAGTGCTATTCGCTGTTGTTGTTGTTTTTGTTGTTACTGTTGCATGTTTCCTTTTAGCCAAAGTGGCAAATTGACTGACATGCATTCGGCCAAGCAGGAGGGGGGTGTGGGGCGGAGTGGGAGTGGGAACCGTCTTAAAGGCTTAAATGCAGCTCCGCTTCGTTCCCAGCGCCATTTGGCTGACTTGGCAGAGTCGGCTGGCGCATTTGCATATCTGCTCGTAAATATGGATGGGCCGACGACGACTGCTACAAGGCATCGAGTCTATGAACTTATTGCCAGACAAATTGAAATGCCTGATTCGGATGCAGATGCTGGGGGATTCTGCGGCTCGTACTCGAACTCGTACTGGTTCTGGTTCTGATTCTGGTCGGTTGGTTTGTGGTTGTGGCTCAGCGATTGCCCACAGCTGCTCGTTGAGCCCATTCCCATGCGTTACTTTGACACTAAACCGATAGAGCTGATTCTAATTCTGATTCAGATATGGAAATTGAGATGTGCACAGAGGGAAAGATTTTGGATTTTTCTTGGGGGATTTTCTTATATAGTATATTAAAACAAAGAGAGTGAAGTCTTTAACTTTTAGGCTCGCAGATTCATAAGCTATCCAATCCTTTGACTTGTACAAAAATGCTGTATATTATTACTAGTTATTCGCAGTGTACATTCACCGATCCCCCACTCACCTGCGCTCCGGAATTGTGCTGTAGTAGAGGAGCAGCGTGGCCAGCTCATAGCAATTGAGGCCGGCGGACGCCACACAGGCCGCGTCCACGCTCACAAGTGGGTCGCCTCGGAGGGTGCGTGTGCCTGCAACAAGAAAGATATAGAGGTAGGGATCGTTAAGGACGATGCTTTATAAATAGAAAAAAGATCTCGTCGAGGTGTGGGAAATCACACTCTGACACTCCGATCTCAATTGCTGCGCCCTGGGTGGCCCCCCAAAACCACTTCGATAATGTGCGAAAAAGCGTGTGCATATTAATTGAAAAGCGCCAACTTTATGATTTTCCCAACAACTTTTCGCCAGCACCACAACAACAACGTTAGCCTAGGAAAATCGGAATGGCCAGGGAAATGGCAACGCGGCCGGAGGCAAATTGCCCGATGGGGCGTTACAAAGCGATTCCAATTTATAAGCAAATTCGTATTTCGGTCCAGTGAAAGTCTAGAATTAGACGAGCGGCACTTGAGGGGGGCGGCGCGCAGCGAAAATGGAAAGTTTGTCACCTAGGTCCATGGACGGAGGCTCACCTGGTAGGTAGACGCCGCTGGTCAGCAGTTTCTCGGGCAGCTCGCCAATAGAGCTGGGCGGCAGTAGCTCCGTCTCGCAAGTATCTGCAGAGAGAGAGAAAAATTATTAAGAATGTTTAAAATTAAGGTATCAAATAATTATTAATCTTAAGCTAAGTAGTTGCGAATATATAAACTTTTCTTGGATGTTTTTAGTAAAATAAATTAAGGTTTGAAGTATAATTTTCTCAAAGGCCCAACATGGAAAATATTTCCTCATTTCATTTCTCATTCTGAACATTGAACATGTTTTCTTCATGTGCACATGGCAACCAGAAAAGCCTCTAGAAAACTCACACACTCAGCGAGCCATATGGAGGGTAAAAATATGGGTTAATTGTATTTTAAACGCTCGATGGAACCTTGAAAACTGGTCCAGGATCTGCGCCGTTTGCATAATAATGTCACTTGATTAATTTCAAGCTGTTCGGCAGCTCACACAGCCCACAGCCCACACTGGTGTGCTCTCTAGGAAGGGGCGTGGCTGAAGCAAAGCCGTGGCTCTGCTAACCGAAAGCCGCGCCGAAAACGAGTTCGTCATAAATTTAATTTTCCGCCTGCCTCCGGGGACTTTCGCATGCGACAAATATGTTTCAATGATAAATGCGGCACATTTCAGCGTCTCGGGAAATTCTGCAGCCAATGGAATGAACTCCGGCCACCTGTTGTTGCCGTGCTGCTGCTGCTGCTGCTGCCTTTCGATGGCGGAGAGCCAAAAACGAATGCGACCCGCCGCATTGTAATTCAATAGCCCGACCACAATAGCCCCCGCACTTGTCGGCTGATTTATGTCCGCTTGCAAATTGCACCCACACCCAGCCTAGATCGCGGTTGAACGCATTCCAGGAAACAGTGGAGGAAAATCCCCGGAAAATTTGGAGTTTTTAAGAGCATATATCTAAATATATAGTTTTGGTCTAAACTACACTTTAAGCTTGCTTTTTTATAGATTTTTTCAAAGATTTTTTAGGATGAACCTACTCTCCAATACTCTGACACTGGGATAATCTGATACTACCTAAGAAGTTAAGAATAATATACAAAAAAACGAATAAATCATAAAAAGGGCTTCCTACATTTTACCAAAGAGTTTGAATTTTAAATAAATATATTTAACTTTAAAATAAAATAAAGAACTCTGGTAGAACCAATTTTAATACCTGAAGATAAGTTAGTTAAATTTACAACAATAATATATTCATACCCACTGTTGGCACAGTGGAGCTCCGCATAGCACTGCTTTGGTTTCTCATTTAATTTTCATATTTTAGGCTTTGACAAATTAAAAGGCATTTGCACCGTTGTCGCTGCCGCAGAGACAACGATATTTTGCGGCTAACCGCGTCTCGCCGGATGCCGTGGGATGTCGATGTTAATGGCTAATGGCTAAAACCACGGCTGCCGGCGGACCTCCTCCTCCTCGGCGAACGATCGGGCATTTTGAAGGGGCCAGTGGGCATTTTTAGCCGCCAATAAAGAACGGCTTTTAAGATTTTCAAGAAATAATGGATACACACCGATAGAAGTGGCAATTCACGAGACTGGTCAACATAATTGAGAATGGATAAAGATTTAATGGATAGCGTTGTCGGGTAACTGAGTTTCTGGCAAATCATTTATTGTTGTAAATGAAAACGCAATAAAGATTACGTTTTGGGTGAGGTTCCAAAACTAAATTAAAACCGGAAATATTTTCTGTGACCACAATAAAGATAGCATCTAAAGTGAACCACATTTTTGGCATGATTTTGTCTGCTCGAATTTCACTCTTTGCATACTTTCGCTAGAATTCAGGGCATAAACTCCAGTGTCAGCTCCAGCAATCTCAGCTCAATCTGCGGCTATTAATTGATTTAAATGTCGGCCAGCATTTATGAACAGAAAATATATCAAATTAGCGCTAAAACTGAATGCTATCAAGAGGCATACCATTAGGCCCCATAGCCCGCCAACTCGATGGACTTCAAAGCGCCGTTCGAAACGATAGCAAATTTAACTCCACTTTGGGTTGGCTCGACTTTTGGCTGCGGGGCGTTTAATTGAATAGTTCGGGCTTACAGATTTGCATACGAGCGATGCAGGCCATGGAGCTAAAACAAATAAGACAAATCACGCCCAGAAATGGCGATAAGCCAGCCACGAACTGGTCGCTCTGTTGCAACTCTTGAAGTTACATAGAAAGAAATTTTTTAAGGGGTTTTATGGAGAGTCGACTAAAAAATAATGTACTGTGCTTTTTAGAAAAATATGTTTAGTGTTCTACTTTCTAACCTGATCTCCCCATGTTTATAAATTGAATTTTCTGCCTTATATTCTCATATTAACAGAGATTTTTATAAGCTTTAATTTATTAAAATAAATATTTTTCACTGCACTAAAAGCTCACAAATATTCCGCTCGATATCAGAGTAATTGCTTTTTGCCACTGGCCAACGGGGCGCATGCGTAATGGCATATTACGTATACGTAACCCAGACTCACCCAGACTGTGATGCTTCTCCACTCCGCCGCAGTCGCTCGGCTCTTCGTCGCTATCAATGTGCGGAAATGAGTTTCCCAAACAGAAGAGAGGTAGAGCCGGCGAGGTGGACACTCCGCTGGCCTCGTTGCCATTGCTGTTCCGCTTCTTCGCCTCACTGCTGCTGCTGCTGCATTGAAGCTCCTCGCCGGCACTGGAGCCCGAGCTGGAGCTACTGCTCCTGTCGCTAACATTGCTGTTGCCCGACGAGGTGGAGTTCATGCTGTCCTGCCGATTGGTCAGGCGCCGGAGCATGTACCGGCTGTTGAAGAGTTTGTTTTTGGTAATCAAGTCGCTGCGCCGCAGCGCACACTTGGGCGATCCCACCAAGCTTTGGCTGTGACTGCAGCCATTATTGTTGTTGGCCTCGTCCAGCAGGTCCTCTCCTGGATGCATCTGTAGCTGCAGTTCGTTGAGGGAGACCCGCTCGATGCTTCGCTCCACGCTCACCAGCAGATTCTGCAGCAGCTGCGGCAGTTCGCCGCTGTCTGCTGCCATTAGGGCTGCCGCTGCCGTGGTCATTTCCAGTCGAAGCACGCTCAGTGGTAGCTGCTGGGGATTCGTGTGATCTATGCAGTGGCTCTGGACGCTCTCCTCCTTGCGGGACGAACGCCAAACAGCATAGAGCCGTGGAATGGAGTCCGCTTCGCTTTCCGCGGATGCTTCTGTAAGTCAGCAAGAAAATTATGGGTTACTTTGGCAGATTAAAAGAAGTAAATAAATATATATTTATATATTTTATGTTATAAATAAATATCTTATATCCCTCTGAATAAAATCATTACGAATAAGATAAGACCAAGTAATTGGTATCTAGATCCAAATCTTGTAACTACTATTTTTCTGCCCAGTACAAAGTCACATTCTAGTTTAATTTCAATTGATCAAAGCTACCCCCAGACGGCCATAAGTGATCGATTATATTGATTGCTGGTTGTATGCCCCAGCCCAGGCTAATCATAGTCATAGTCTTCCATAGGGCTAGACCCACGGTTTCCCTCCCTTGATCCCTGTCGACCCACTTACCCAATTTGATGCAGAGATACAGCTCCGCCGGGCGAAGTGCGTGCGCGATCTCAGCGTCGCTCAGCTGCAGCACCAGAGCTCCATTGGACGTTGCCAGCGGCCAGCCGGGATGCCATAACCAGGACTGCAAAGAGACCAAGGGGAGGAGGGGGGATAAGATTGCAGATTGAGTAACGAAATCATTTGCAAATTTTTATTATTACTACGATTACATGTTTGGCCGGCCAGAAATTGTGCAGGCCGCAGCAACACCCGCAAGTGTTAAGCTGCGGAAAGGAAACCGAAAACCGATAAAGAAACCAAAGCCAGCGAAAAGCCTGGCCAAAATCGAGGCCCAGAGACTGGCTGGAAAGCGCATTAAAAATGGCCCAGACTGTCCGACGTCAGACGTCAGAGCTGCGGATACTTGGATATTTGAATATTTGGAGGCCTGAATGTTCGAGGTCTCCCCCATGTTTGTCCGACAGTTGGCCATATCGGAGATGGCGAGTGTGGCAACTATTTTTGTACTGAGGCGACCAAAACTACACAGGCAGAAAAGGATCTTGAATCTTAAGTGTAAACAAAGCCAGGTTTTCTCTGCAAACTGAAAGTCCTATAAAAAGAGATACTAAAAGTAAAGCTAGTCCTTTGGTTATGTAGTTCTTTAATTGTAATAAAAAATATTTTTACAATTTCAAATATAGTTTCTCTTTGTGCATCACAAAATGCACAAAAAAAATGCAAAAAAATATCCCAAACTGGCACCGCCTGGCGATGGCGATGGAAAATTATAGATAAATCATGCAAGTCAAACTTTTTTGGCAATTTTTGCTAATTTTTGGTTATTACCCTCAGCGTTTGCGCCGAGTTGAAAACTGAAAAGCTGAAAGCCCAACGCAGATTTCACCCCTACGGGAATGTGAAATCGAATTCGAGACTTTTGGAAGCATAGAGAGAGAGAGTGCTCCTAGACCGAGGCCCGATTCCGATCCTTTGGCTTGCCATTAATTGTTGCAATGCGAAAATGTTTCTTCGCATTGTTGCTAATTTGCCAGTTGCTCAGATTTTTTTGGTGCCTTTTGAGCTTGGCTTGAGCTTTGTTTTCCGACTGGAAAATGGACAGTGGAAAAAAAGGTGCGCGCTGCTTGATTTATAGCGCCTTTTGACTCAACACAAAAACTTGGATATTTTATTGGTAACAAAGCGATTGCTGTTTTTTTTTTTGTTTTGTATTGTTGTTTTGGCTTTTGCTGCACATGCCACCCAGCAAGGCGAGACAGAGATGGGGAGAGACAAGGTGAAAGAGACGCGAACATAAATCAATTGTTGTCGCTCGAGAGGGGGGCCTCTGCCGAAGAGGGTCGCCGATCGAAATCCATTCAAACAGAAAATGATCAATTTTGTCATTTGATCAAAGCCGCAGCAACGATCGCAACGCATCGTTTACAATCGATTGAACAAAATGATCATCGCCGATCAACCGAACCACACAACGACAACGCAACCACTTCCTCCCGCTCGGAGACTTTTGGGAGCTGCACAAAAAAAAATATATATACTATGACACAAAAAATATATATATATTTATTATTAATATTTAATATTAAATATACATATGTAAAATAAGCTTAGACCCATATTTTGTGGAAGCCCTGCCAGGGACTCTGCCGAAAACTAGCCTCTGTCTTAGAGCTAAATAAATGTGTTTTGTCATTTATAATTTTTATTAAATATTACAAAAATTTAAAAGCATTTTTGTACTCATATCTAGGTACTTTTTTCTATATTTTATTTACCAAAATACCATTCTAACCTGGTTTAATGAAATATTTTGTGCTTAAGCAGCACTTATTGAACATTTTAAAAATTATATAAATTTTTAATGAATAAAATTTCTATGAAATTTAACTGAATAAATTTTAAATGAAATATAAATTTTACTCAATATTTAATTTCAATAAATATCCCTTTAAATTTTCTGTGTGTTTTCATGGAGGTATCTTTGGATCATATACCCCTGTCGCCACATGCTAAAATAATGATTTTCGTAACATTTTCTGCTTGATTGCTCCCAAATCCAGCTCCAAGCACCGCCAAGTTCCATGTTCCATTCTCGGTGCCGGTGCCATGTCTGCATCTCTGATCCGATCGGAGCCTATCCGATCCAAAGGGGGGCTTCAGTTCTAAATCATCGGCGACGTTTCAGTTTCGTCGTCATTGACCCAAATGCGCGCATCGCTCGGACGCCGCTTGTCATTGTCATCGTTGTTGTGGTTGTTGTTAATTTTCTTGTTATTTTTATTGTAATATTGTCAAAGTCTTGTTGTATTTATTTTGTAATTTTTGTGACTGCTTGCCGGTGGTGTCGCCTACGCTGAAGCAACCCTCTTAAAAACAGAGGGTTTGAGTTTCTGTTGAAGGCTTTAAATTTGCATTTAAAAAGAAATTGGCTTTAAGCAAGGAAGTGTTTAAACATAAAAGGTAATTAAGACAATTTAATATTTCAACTAGAAAATATGGTATTTACTAAAGCATTTTTATATTAACATTTTGTGCCAGCTTTATTTCTAATAATATTCAACTTGAAATAATTGTTTTTCTTCTTTAAGCCGCTTTTGATTTTAAAGGTATATGATTTAGAAAAATATATATATTAAAATATATTACGTTCAAGTAAGAATTATTATCTTACGGATTCATATCTTAAGGAAACATTTCATACAAGTGGCAGACTTAAACGAAGGTTTAGATAGAAAATTTATAAAACATAAGCTTAATTTTTAAAGTACTCTTAAATATTTAATTCGAAAACATGTTCCCATATATCAAACTCTCTGAGAAAAAATGATGATGCTGAAGTGAAGCTTATATGAAAGAGTATAGAACTATATATTATTATATTAAAAATATTTCATAAACTTCAAGACTTCCGAATAGCAACAGAATTCTCAGAATTCCACAGACAAAAAACAAATTTAAAAAAAAACCAAAGAGTATAATAATTTCACCATAAGAAAGATACAAAAGTATCTTTTTGTTCTGACCATTTGTTGCTTTTTGTGCCTGGTCCTTGGGCTTGGGTTATTTTCAATTTGTTGTGGGGCGACAAATTTCCGTTCCATTGGCGGCTTTCGGCGTTCAGCTTTTGGCTTTCGGCATTTTGAGTGCCTGCCCATAAATCTGCTGCCAGATTTCGGCGAGGATTTGTCTGAATCCTGGCCGGGATCAGGGCATATATCATTTCATCATTGTGTTTGTTTTTGTTTTTCGTTTTATTTTTTGCCCATTCCCACGCCTTTGATGTTGAAAACTAAATTACCGAGCGGCAGCGGCAAAACATAACGAAACGAAACGAAAACCCATCAACGGGCGGTGGAGTCAACGGATCGACGGGCCGTATATATGAGTAATCAAGCTGACATGGGCCGGCATTAGCATATATGCAGATATATACAGATATCTGGTGTGTGGCCAAAGTAAAATGTATGAATGGCCGTGTCCCGGAGTGTGGCGCCCAGCCTATGCCAATTATTCAATGCGGGTGCAGTCGTACACGGATTCGGATTTGGACTCACTCGGCTGGGGGATTGGGAGGAGGACTGGGATCCGGGACAGAACCCAGGGGGACCACCGTCAAAGCCAACGAAATTACGCATGCAGGGCGTTGCACAAAAATAAAAATAAAAGAAAATACAACAAGCGACACAACAGCCCCTCACTCATCGACACATGCACTTGGCTTGTTTCCTTAACAAATTGTGAAGGAACCGTGCAAGCTGGCAATAAAACCATGTGGGGTTCCTATATAGTATATCGATCCGGCTGCAAATAAGGCAGAAAACCTTCGTGGCAGCGTGCATTTATGATCTCATTTACCAGGATTAAATTTTACAATTAAAATTGATTTTTATGAGTAGAGTAAGGGAGTATCTTTAAAGTGTTTACTGTACAAGCCACTGGCTGGCTGGCTGGTTGGCTATTTTGTTTTGTATTTCATCTACCAATATTTTTCCTAATTTCTCAGCTCGACCAATAATTAATTTGTTGGGAAAAAGGGCCACACCTGGTCAAAAGCGCCGCCAGCGATCGATAATTATCATGTGTAAGCGGCCTCGGGTTTTATATTTTGTTTCTTTTATTTTATTTTTTGTTTTTTGTTTTTTTGGGTGGATCTTGGCCATCAGGGGAGAAACCGTTACTTTTGCCAAATTGTCTTCGATGGCCAACAATTGATATTTTGGCATTTGTTATTTATTTTTAATTTGCCTTGCAAAATTGATGTTGTGGGTTGAGCAAAGAGTCGGGGGCTTTCATCAATTGATTAAAATAGCTTTGTCTGCAGGAACATTACAGCTGGGTTATATAAGACGCCCAAGGAATTTGATATTTTGTTAACGATAAATATAGTTTGCGGAATGTGGAAATAAACAATAAGCCAGCAAATAAATGTGGACTATAAATCAATCTGTAAAAGCTGCTAAAATTGTAATTCGAGTGGGTATTAATCATAGCGTATTTATGAGCAATTTATGGTCAGAAAAGCTGTTAATATTTGCCAATTATTTATGAATTTATAGCACTATTTGAATGAAATTAACTGACTTGGTTAATTGTTTTTAAAAGCTTATATTTCAAGCACATATATCTCAAGACATACAAAGAAGTATAAGTGGATACAATGGTTCAATCCAAAAGAAGATTTATGTTTTGGAGAATCTGTGAAAAAATCAGTTTTTCGGTTTTTCTGCTCCACATACAGAGTTATAAAATTCTTCGATTTATCTTTTGTTTGTGCAATTTCCTCTTTATAGCTGGTTCTATTTGATTTCCTATTTCCACATGTTTCCTGTATCAATTACCAATGCAAATTTTCTGGTAAATGTTCTATAATTAGATACTTTATTTTGCACTCCCTCTGGAAATTATTTGGCCAATGTTTTGTGCAGAAAACGAAAACAGAGCCACATATCTTTGAACTTTTGCACCAACAAAGCGACTCACTTTATATACATATATATTTATTGCCGTCAACGTCACATTTCCGCTTGATCTGGCGCGGATTGGCCATCAGCGGAACGTCATTGGCACCACCAACATTTTACATTTCACATCCACCACCAGGCCACGATGCACCACCGCAGGGGAATCCAAGAGCACGTCCATGTCCGTGCCCATGCAGATGCCACATTTGATTCGGATCACTCCGGCCACACCTACAAATTGTTTGTGCTCCCCCCAAACAGTGTGTGTGTGTGTGTGTGTGCATATTGCGGGGCGGTGGAGAGCTTCTATATACTTTTTACACATATAATATATAGAATATAAATATAACGTATAAATGCAGAGAAAAAATCTGACATAAATGAGTCACGTATCTATGGTTTTACTTGGATCTTTTCGAGCCTCAAAGTTGAAGTCGTTGGCTTGAGTTATGAGTTAATTAATGTTTATATTCTTTAATTAATTCATACACATGATACAGTTGTTTTATTTTACTTGATTTTCAGTTTAAAATATATTTTATATTCCTATTTATTTTAAATGAGGTTTTTATAGGTTGTTTATAATTATATTTATTTTTTGAATTCATTTCAAATTTAATCTTTTTTTGTCCGTGTAGCGACTTGCCCCGCTTGTGTGGGGCCGATTTTTCGCAATGCAACAAGGGGCAGGGGCAGCAGAATACGAATATATATGGCTATATGGCGATATGGCACCGAGAGTGAGACGAAAATAGATCAGGTCTAGGCTGTCATGCTGGCTGCACGGCCGGAATGCCACGGCAGCAGTGTTCTTGGAAGACCCGTACCACTCCCCCTCCCTATATACACACACACACTCGGTATGGTGCTGCAAATTGTTGTTTGCATTTTGGAGCAACGCTCTCGATGCTGCAGGAAGTTGCTGCTTACATTGGCCCTCGATTGGGTGCTGAAATTCCCTAGGGAATGGGATCGGATGCTGTCACAGTTATGGGTTATGGCGGAGGGCTTACGATAACAAAGACCGTTTCGATTTCGAGGCAACTTCAAAGGCAGCCACGAAACTGTTGCAAGTTGTTGCTGGTGGTGGTGCCTCGTTGCAAGTTGCTGTTACATCAGCACAAGACTCTCAATTACGAGTCCAATTGGCGGGGCACGAGTAGCGGCAAAAACCGGTACCCGCTGGAGGTTCTTCTGGATCGGAGGAGCTGCTGCCCGCTGCCTGCTGGCTGCTGCTCCAATCAACCACTTTCAGTTCACAGCTGATCATGAACTTCGGCTAAATCAGCTGAAAACGAGTTTTTATGGCATAATAACGAAACGGTCGAGCAAGAAGTCGCGGCTCCACAACAATGATGACGATCTGATCTGAGTGTCTGTGTTTGTTCAACTGCTTTTCAGCTTTCCTCGCTATTGGACTTGGACTTGGCCTGGGTCTCGGTCTCGGTCTCGGACTTGGACTTGGACTTGGACTGGGTAATTGAAAAAGTTGTTAGCCACATCAATTCCAAAACGGCCGTAAACTTGTTAATGCATCCACCCGGCCGAAAAGACATTAAAACACCAATAACCGTAGTCATCGATGGCATCGCTTATTCTTGCGAGATTCGAAGGGTTCATCGAACACAGATTTGGGGGGCCAATAAGGAAGTGCAAAACGGGTAGCTGAAATTATTTGTTTCCCTGATTGTTTTCCGTGGCGAAATTCAATGAAATTCTATGAAATTCTGGGAAATTCTAGTATTCTAAGCGGCGACCACGAAATGTAATTCTGTGGAACTCCGAACTAGGGACAACTGCAGCGACAACCACGCCGGGCCAAATCGAAATAAACTTTATGCACGTAAAATTTTAATGAGCACAGCACGAAGTCAATTTCAATGCTAATCCGGCGGCCAAAAGCCAGACGGTCAGACGACCAGACGGATTTGACCAGGAGTTTGGGGGGACCACCACCGAGTTGCTGGTTGCAAGTTGCTTGTTGCTTGCTGCTGCTGCTTGTTGCATTTGCTGTTGTTGCACATGTGCCCTAAAGCCACAAATCACGAAGGTGGCGGGATCTGACATCCTACTCACAACCGATCCCCTTAGGCAAGGTGTCTCTAACACTGGCCAACAAAGTCCTGGATAAAGAAAACCTATAAAAAGTACTTTTAAATTTGATCGGTTTTATGGAAAGATACTATATAGGAGCTTTATGATAAAAGCCATATATCTGAAAACATAGCATTATACTTCTTTTAAAATTTAAATAGCAAAATTAAGGAAATATAAATTTCATAATATAATATAAGCAACAGATAACTTTATATATTTTGAGTTACATGTATTTGCAATAAGTGAAATATACTTGCAAATTTCGGGGCCGAAAAGTTTTCTTTTATATTTTTTTCTGTCAACCGCTGACTAGTGTAAACCGAGAGTTACGCTTGAACTTGACAAATGCCCAAATAACGTGATGCCGAAACAAATCCTGGAGCTGAACCTGAACCGGGAGGTAATTTATTATTGAACCATTTATTAGAGCGTGTCGTTGTCGTGGTCGTGGCGCTCTTTGTTGTTAGCTATATTGTAGATGTTGCCCCGTTGTTGCAGTTGTTGCATTTGTGTGCAAAGTCCACAATTGTCGCTAGGGCTTGTCAGTCATTCATGGGATGATTTGACGGCTTCGTTTGTTCGCTGCACAATTTATAGGTAACTATTTGCTTTGCCCGAAGCGTTTGTGGCATTTGAAGCAGCCGATTCCCACCACGACCAGGTTCATGTCTGGCCAGAGGATTGGAAGTGGGACTGGGACTGGGACTGGGAATGGGGATATAGTGGGGAAGGTACGCCTTTGTCTTGGTCTACCTGTTGGCATTGCAGGAAGCATTCACCTCTACACACACTGGCGACACGATCATAATGAGGATAATCACGATGGCGATGATGAGACAAAGACAAAGCAAGACCAAACAAATAAACAGGGAGAACAGAACCGAACCGAACAGAGCGGCAGACGCAAACACAAAAAACTAAAGGAACAAAAGTATCCATATATGCATGAGTGTGTTTCTGCGAGCGCCGTGCCGCGGATTCGGTGTCTGCCACTTGACGTGCCTGCCCCCGGCAGCTCCACCGCTGCGTTTCCAATTCGAAAACTCAGTCCCAATCCCAATCCCTTACCCAATCCCGAGCCAAACCGCGACTCATCGCTGGCCTGCGGCTTTTGTGCTGGGTTAATTACTAAGCGAGTCACACGCGCTTGAATTATTCAAGGCTATCTTCTGGATGCATTCGTATCTATTGCAAGCTGCTCTCAGATACAGATACAGATACAGTGGCTGGAGGAGCACAAAACTATTTTGTCACGGTATCTTGAAGATTTCGTTTGTAGGATTTAAAATTGTTTAAAATTTATGAGAGTTTCTTAAATATCTAATAAGAGGAATTCTGCATTTTCTAATTATAATTATATAAAGAATTTGGAGATAAATATCCCTAGATTTTTCTCTCAATTTTTTTCTGTGTAAAATTCAGTTTCTTAGAGAAACCCCAACGCCATCTCCCGAACCATTACCTGAGGATCGCGTAGTACACACGCGTCTGGTAACTCAATCTGCCGGATTGCACAGGTGAGCCAGAAGGGGGGGGGCAGAAAAGGTGGAAGGCAGACACCACCTGGCTTTGTTTTGTTCGGGGCGACAGCGTTTATGACTAAGTATTTTATAATGAAGTGGCAAATGTGTAGCTGCGGAGTTGTCCGGCTAAATAATTGTTAACATTACGCTGCAAATTGTTTGCATTTAGTGAGCTTTTTTTTACAAAGAGCTGAGGAAAATGGATTGCCAGACATACCAAGAAATGTATAATATATACTCCTGGTATCTATGACTAAAAACTATCTTTTTCAGAACCTCCCAGTGGATGAGTTTATGGGCGATAATTAAGTAATTAAAGTGTAATGGAACTTGAGAATATTTCTGAGCAATTTAAAAGAAATTTACTCAGATTTCAATAAAGGTATAAAGCTGCTTAAAATATTAAACATATTCCTTGGAAACCTGTATATAATAATATGTGTTATAAGTATCTACCAAGAATAGTTTTCTTACACCTGTTCTCTTGGGGCTCATTGACCCATCAAATGCTATATCTTAACGCTCTCAGCCACATATTTCTGTCAAAATAATGCACAAACTGTGCACACTTCGCTGCATAATAAACCCAGGCGGCGTACGAGTATAATCCCAATGTTTGCTCATTGACGAGTCCAGTCACATATCATCCATATCCTGAACAGCGACTTCCTCGCCAAACACACGTCCATGGATATAAAGATACTATATACAGATATAGCCGTGCGATCGGTGGAGCCAAACCAAACAACACGTGTTCGAATGGCGAATGCACTCACATGAACACACACAGAAAGGGGGCCGGAGTGAGTGAGTTTTACAAGTTATTTTATGCAAGCCATAAATATGCACTTTACACTTTGCACATTTCTTTCTTTTTCGCTCGCCCCTCGGGAGAGTCTCTAATTCCCCGCCAAGGCAAAAGAAAATAATATAAAAGCAAAACAAGCGGCCAGATGCTCTTAGTTAGACCAACACAAATACTATATCCAGGCAGACATTCAGACAACCAGACACATGGCAGACGCCATGGTCCCGGAGTCGAGTTGAGTTCGGAGTTGGGTCCAGTCCGCAGTCCACAGTCCCCTAGAGCCTGCATACAAATTATGTACAAAACATGTTTCCAGAAATGTTCAATTCATTATCGCTAACAAATGCCGATCATGTTGTGTTGAACACAGTTCAAAGCACTTTTCTGCAAATTATAGCACAGATCTGAGCTCTCGATTGATGGCCCGTTTCAAATGGAACTCGGAAGCTCCGTGAACGGCACTCCACAAACACTCCACTCTGCTGCTCCTATGTAGGAGCTCCTAATCGTAATTGCTGTTCGGCTAAGTGATATGCCGTGTTCAGAGAATCTCAATCACACGGAAAGAAATATTTAAAGCAGTAGCTAGAAGCTTAAAAAGTGTATCAAAAATGTTGAAAGCGAAGTATTAATTTAATAAGAAAATGTTTTAGAATTTAATTTTATTTGAAAGATGAACATTTTGTACGGGAAATATTGCTAAGGTTATTTTATAACTTATAACTTGAAACCTTTTAGGCATTTCTTATTTATTAAAATATAAATTTATTAAATAAACAAATACACAATATTCTTAGTTCTTATAAAACTTTTGGCTTTAGTAATGAGTCTTTGATTGCTATTTTAGTTCACAATTTAACTTTATTCGAGATTTAATTTATGACAAATGCCCATTCTATTTACATTAATTATCTGCCTAGATATATTATCAAAAATTTCTGTGTTATTTATTGTCTTAATAGTTTTATTTATTATGAATCTTCAAAGTAATTATTTTTCGTTTTGTGCGCTGATTCCGAGTTTGGCCAGGAATCTGTTTAGCAGGAATCTGTTTAGCAGACTGTACGGCTTTACCCCATCGCTCCCTTGCCTCGAGAACACTTAATACACAATTTCCGCTCACAGTTCGGGACTGGGGTAAAATGAAAATAAAATGAAAACAAGAACAAATAAAAAAAGCGAACCAGAACAGAACAAAACCCTATAAAGTACTTGCACTCCTCAGCTGCGTAGTGCTGCTGTTGCTGCTGCTGTTGCGTCTGCGCACAAAGGCGATTTAAATTACAGAACGTGTCCGGAGAGAATAAAACTTCCATTGAGTTTCGAGGGGCGCAACACAAATTAAATGGCAATTAACGTGCAGACGCAGCTGCAACTATGTACAACGTCGAAACGAGTTGCACAGGTCAAAAATCAGCGGCCATCAACAGATGCCCACGAATTTACGACTCCAAATCAGCGGCAAATGTGCGCGCATAGTTGATTGATTCAAATAAGTTTATGTGCTGAACTGAACGAGTGTGTATGTGGGTCACGCCGAGCACTTGGCTATACGATTTTACTCGCAGCGTTTTATGGCCTGCCTTGCAGCCTCCCACATGCCCTGCCACATGCTCCACGGTGCGTATGCGTTACGAAAATTATTATAAATTACAGCGGAGCAGCTCAGAGCTCTGAGCTCTCGGTTCCCAGCTGATAAGTAAACCCCAGAACCTCCGACAATTCGATTTAGAAGGGGCAAATACACTCCGAACTTAGCAAACACAACCCACACTTGCCACCGCTGGTGTGTCATTGGAAAAATAATACAAAATAATGCGAGACCTCTCTCTCTTGGTCTTGTTAGAATCGAAAAAGCGTGGGTTTGACCGAAGGACACTTCCTATTTGGCTTGTCTTTAGCTCTGTACCTCTGTACCTCTGTACTTTGAGTCTTTGACCGTGTGTAATAAGTATGCAAATTGCGAATGCGAGTGGAAGACAATTGATTTTTAATGAATACCCGGGGTCAGGGTCGAGTTGAGAAAAAAGCAATAAGAAGAAAAATAAGCACTACATTCGACACCACATGCAGCACACTCGACAATTATTGGCCATAAATGCGATAATGAACTTTGACGGACGCTGCTAATAAAATGTGACTGAAACTACAAAAATTTACCTCAAACTATTCGGCGTGGAAATCCTCTGATTTACGCTGATGTATCTGCTATAAAGAGTTATACTATATAGGTATTCAGATATAGTATGCGGCACTTTAACGATTATTCCTTTTTGCTGATTGTAAAAAAGATCACAACAATAAGAAGAAGGCACTTTAAGGCACTTAAATCATCACTCTGATTTCGATTTATTTGCGTTTTTAATGCGTACTCCGGACGATAGATACTTGGCACATTTCTTTCGGCGCACTCTGCACTCTCCGAACGGCGCCTCAAAACTACGAATATTTGTTGCACGTTGCACGATTCAGCTGCTGGCTGGCTATATCTATATCTCTGTACATATATTCGTCTTTGGTCGCTTGCGTCGGATCGCTTTCTGCTGCTACCAAGACTGCGCGTCGCGAGTTCAAATTAACAACTGAAAACTGAATTGCCGCACGACGACGACTCTGCAACATCGAAGCTCTGCTGCTGCAGAGTTGCCAGTTCGGCTGGCTTGCCGCTAAATGTAAGTACGACATATGAAAATGGTATAACTTATGGGCTTAAATATATACTATTTCGAATATATATATATTTTTTATCTAACCTTAAAAATTTTAGATTTTTTAGATATTTTAACGTGAATATGATTTTTATACGATTTTGGGGAGATTTTATGTCTAGTATAAATAAACAGCTTATTTTTAAGTTTACCTCAAATTTATATAAATTAATTGCTTGTCTTAAAAAAAAAAACAATCTTAAGGAATAGTAAATATTTCATTATGAGAATTAATAAAATTTAGCGCTTTTTCAACATAATATTGTATGGTTTCTTGCATTTGTATTTAACTTATCTTTCAGCAGGTTGTTTTTTGCTTGTTTTAGCTTAACATTTCTCATTTCGTGGCATCACTGAAGCACTGTAGATACATTTCCACACTGCAAACCAGTTAACAGAGCGCTGCGCTGTTAGTTTATACCTATTTTAACAGCGCTGTGCTAGCGGCCAGGGCTGAGAAAGCACATAAGACGCTGTTACGCTAATTGACGAAATTGTGGGAGTTGTGGGACTTTATTAAAATCATTATAGCTTCTACTTCTTTAAATAATTTAAGTTTTTAAATATTTATACTCCTGCTTCTTTACATAATTTAATTTTTAAATATTTATACTAAGATGCCTGATTATTATTTAAATTTTCATGATATTTTTAATTGAATTTTAGGCATGCATTTGTAAAGCTGACAGGCAAAATGCAAATGGAAATTGGAAATGATTTGATTTTTTGTTAACAGAAACCATTATTAAAAAACCCTATTTTAAATTCATAAAAAATAAAATAAATAATGCAAAATAAGGGAGATCTTTCCCATTTGTCTTACAAGATACTTTTTCCAGCAGCAAGAAGACTCTGCCCTGCGAAATGCAATCCTCAGTTGGTTTTGACTTGTTGATAAGGGAAACGCGCTGCCGAGTGTCGGGTGATATAATCTTGAAAGATTAATTATGCTTGTGAGGAATGTGCGCAGATTGAAGTTCAATAATATTTTCTTATTCGATTGGGACATTCCATTAAGATGACACTGTTATTAATTACGATTTATAAACTGCAAGGACTCATTGTTTTTAAAAATGTATTTCATTACTGAAGTACCTTTTCTGGATTTACTAAATAAATAATAGAAGAATCTTTTACTACTTTCAAATTATATTTTATAACTAAATTGCCTTAATTATTGATTTACTAAATAAGTGAAGAAATATTTTATTAATCAACTTCTTTTTGAATTTGGAAAATCAAGAAAGTATACATATATAAAATGCTCTAAATAAATATAGTAAATTCCCTATAAGCTCCACCCTTGTAATTTTGTCAATTACTCGATTTAATCCCTCGAGAACACTTATCGCCTCCTTTCCAGTGAAAAGCCCAATTTCCACAGGCATTTGCGGTCGCAGTTACCCAACAATTTCTTTCTTCGGCGGTTAAAAGCAAAAAGCAAACTATTTAGATGCGATTTAAGAACTTGAGCAAAATTGCAGTTAATTTCGCTGCGGCTCCCAAATGATATCTCGGATTTTGCGACTGTTCTTCGAGTTCCTTTTTTAAGCCTAGCTTGCACACACTTACCTCGCCAATTTGATGGGCCGTCCGGAGTGCGGCGGCAATTTGCGCAAATTTGCATAGGAACCGCTGCTCGAAGCGGGCCAGGCTGCCGTCGAAGCCGCACACGAGCCGCTCACGTGCCTGCTCGATTAATATCGCACGCGTGCGTGCCCAGTAGACGGGATAAATGTGCGACAGATGGCTGTCAATCAGGCTGCCCAGCATGGCCTCCACATCGTCGGGCAGCTGGTGAAGCTGGGGGATTGGACTCTGAGTTGATATCACTGAAGGGATACCTTCGTTGACAGCCTGCGGAGGAGGAGAGATAAAAGAAGGGGAGGGTTTCATTAGTGGGTCAACAAAAAAGGTATTAAAATAAGGATATAGCAAATAGTTTCAGGACACTTTTAAAGAACAATTAAAATTGCTCTTTTCTTTCTTTTGCACACATTATTTTTCACAGTGCTATTACGTACCTCTTCCTGTTGTGAAACTTCCTTGTGAGGCGGCGGCGGCTCCAGCTCAACGATCACCCGCTGCTCCTGGCCGGCATCCAAGCTACAGTCAATGGGCAGGGCATCCGAGTAGGAGCCGGGGCTGTCCTCAGCCTCCGCCGCTGCCAGTTCCTCCTGTAGCTCCTCCTCCTCCTCCTCATTCTCGGATTCCCTCTCCTCGATGTATGTATGTGCTGATGCTGGCTCATTCCTTACCAGGATGATGGTGGTAGTGGTTGTCTTGGTAGTTGTCTTTGGCTGCTGACCCGTTAGGCGCTGCTTGCACTTCTTGAGATACTTGTGAACCCGCGACTTGCTGCGGTTCAAAGTGCCTGCTGATGCTGTGGAGCTTGTTGCCGGATATCGACAGCACACATAATTAGCGTTCGCGGACAGCTGCTCCACCTCCGGATCCTCCAGAGTCTCTAGAGACTCCACCTCATCCACCTCTTCGTTGCGGGCAATGGGCGCTGCTTTAACCTCTTTCATGTCCCTGTCATGGGTCAAGACTGTAGCTGGCGGGGACTCTAGGATCTGGATCGACTCGGTTGGGCTCTCCCCCAAGTCTCCATCGATTTGGGTGTCATTCAGTACCAAGATCTCGGCTAATTCCGCTCCTGCTTCTGAGCCCGGGCCAGAATCTGAAACAGAAACAGAAACAGCTGCTTCTGCTGGCCCTGCCTCGTTGTTCGTGTCGGCCTGAAATGCAGAAAATAAGACGGGAGGGGAGACATCAGACACGTGTGGAGTTCAGAGTGCGCCTGTGTATCCGCCAGATACACAATTGCCGCATTTCAAATGGGCCAAAGTTCTTTGGCTCGGCACATGCAATGGCAACTGTGACTGTGACTGCAAAGACCGCATTAAACACAATTCGCTCGGTTGCCATAAGCAACGCTGGGGCACAGTGGGCACAGAGTACCATAGGAGTAGAATTTCTTATAAATTAAAATTAGCAAATTGAAATTAAAATTTAATTAGACAGAAAAGGAAGAAGAGTAGTTAGAATTATGTATTATTTGCAAAGATGAGGAGAATGTGACGCTAGTATCTTAAACCTAAACAATGATATAACCAGGAAACCCCTTAGAAAACATTAAATATTAATTAAATTCCACAGAATAATAACCCTTAAAGTTCGGCATATTTAAGTCAGACTGTGCATTCCTTTAGTTTCGATCCACTTTCCCATAGCACACCATCAATGTGCAATGGCAGATGGGAGGGAATGTGAGGATTGGGGTATAGATATGGGGCTGGGGTTGGGGCTGGGGAAGCCTGCCTGGTCCGCCTTGTTGCATGTTAAAAGTTAAACAGAAATCAATTGGGGACAGCATTGATCCGGAGACAAGACTAAGGAAAGGGAGTGAGCCAACGGGGGCCGCATTGCATGACAATCAAATGAAACGTCAAACGTTCGTTTCCAGTTGCTCTTGCCGCTGCCTGGCTGCCTAGCTGCCTAGCTGCCTAACTGCCTCAGTTGTCGTTGTCATAGGTCAAGTGTAGCACAGTAGAATTCACTTTCTTTCAGACACGGGACACAGGCACAGGCACACACAAATTTGCAGTGAAAGTGGATGTGATTCGGGGGGATACCCATTGCCTTAAAACTCCTTTTGACCATAACACACATAACAAAGCCGCCTGGCATGTTCAATTTTTCAGCTGCCAAAGTCGAAACCGAAATACTTTTTGGCCAACAAATGTGACATTGTGCGATGCCCGGCGCTTTTCCATTTATTTAGCCATTACCCTCACTCACTGGCCTATCCACGCCCAAGCCAATCTAGCAACTGAAGTCGCCTGAGGAATCCGGCTAGCTGAGTCCTTTTCTTGTAGCTTTCTGGGTCCTTGCTAGCCTGCCGCCAGGTGTCGCCAAAGGCGCCTGCGCTTAAAACCAACTCAGACCCAACTGGTCCCCCATCTCCCGCCAAACATAACGAAGCCACAGAGACACACCAACGATTTCTGCGGACGAAGCTTATAAATTTCCACAATTTGTTCAGGTTCGGGCTTTTTGAAGTGTGGCCGCTGCGACGCCAATAAATACCAATAAATATATCATCAATATTTTCTTTTTGGGCCAAGGCACTAAGAGAAATTTTTAGGGGTAAATGAGAACCAAATAAAACAAATTACACAGCAGGGAAAACATAAATCTTAGTAAGGAGCTTGTTTAAATTACTTATACAGTTTTATATTCTAAATGCCTCTCTCAGATATTGTTTCAGAAATACTAATTAAATTTAGTATAGATTTTTATTTAGCCAAAGTCCAAGTCCTGACTTCCTTTTCCCTCAGTGCTTGATTCTGGCGCTGCATTCCGGCTGCATTGCTGCCACCGCTTAAAGATCCCTGCCCAGTGGCCATAAGAGTGGCACGCACGATCGGAAGAAAGAACAAGATGGACATACAGTCGGGTGTCCCGACAGTAGAATACCCTGTACCATTACAAGTCGCCGCTCGATTTGGTTCCCGAGAATAAGAAGCCAAAAACTAAGAAACGGAGAGAAATTGACATACATATAATGCAAATGTCAGCTGAATCAAAAGTACAGTCGGTAGCTCAGTGGTTAAAACCGCGCGTGCATTTTTGTATGCAATTGTCCTGGGTTCGATTCTGCCCCCAAATCAAAGTATTTTTTTTTTTTTTTTAATAAAATATAGGTTTTTAATTGCATTTTTTTTTATTTTTTAGTATAAAATACTATAATAATTTTTATTTACAGTTAAAAATTACAAAAAAAAAAAAAAAAGTACTTCACTTCTACACTTCGCGTAGACTTCATTTTAGTCAGCTGCACCATCAACCAATTCGAAGTCGGTAATCTTAATTTTATAAAAATGTGAAATGAACATTTTGATTTGGACATTTGGAGCCCTCTGCCTGCGCTGCCTCTGGTATACATAATATGTATGAAGTAAAAAGGCTATATCTCCGCTATTTATGGCACGATCGCAATGAAATTTGGGCAATCTGTGTATTTTGATAAAATACATCAAGGTTTTGAATATGGTTTACATAGCTTCATAAATTTGGGAGATATATGGTTTTTTTCAAATAGCTCCACCAAAAAGGGGAGCAGCAAAAATTTAAAACAAACTTGATCTGCGTGCAGATATAAGAAGTCTAAATCCCAAGTTTCGTGTCTCTAGCTCTTATAGTCTCTGAGATCTAGGCGTTCATACAGACAGACAGACAGACAGACGGACGGACGGACGGACAGACGGACATGGCTATATCGACTCCTTTAGTGGTCCTGATCAATATTTAGGTAACTTTTGGGGGTCTGCCACGCCTCCTTCTGCCTGTTACAGAATATCGCACTCGCACAAAACTATAATACCTGTGTACCTTTGGTACAGGGTATAAAAATATATAACAAAAAGAAGGAGAATCGGAGGCAAATGCAATTTGCTGTCATGCCAACTCTTGACCAAGTGCCGGACTGTGCTCATCAATTAATTGCCCTGGCTGGTCTGGTTTCGCTTTGACTTTCGGTCGTGGCTGTGGCTTCGACTGGGCTTGGACCTGGCCCGGGGGCGTCTTGGCCAGGTTTTCGTGGTGCGTGCGTCTGTGGCAGTGGGTCGCTGACTTTTACGGCCAGCTTGCTAGCCCGCTGTTCAAATTATGGCCGCGCGTCAAAAGGAAATCGAAAATGTTGCACTAGTTGACTGGACAAGCCATTAAAGGAAGGTCGCCGCTGCTGCTGCTGCTGCACCGACAGCTCAACCTTGGGGCTACTCCAAACCCAATCGATCCATCCCCCCAGCATTCAGCACACTCTCACGCATCTACGGTTTCACCTAACGCCGCTTTGACCCAAATCCGCCATCCACTCCTATAATATATATATAGTGCGTGCCCTGCCCCGTCCCCTCTTCGGTCTCCTTTAATCCGCGAAGAGAAACAAGATTGGAAATTAATTTTTATGCATCTCTTGTCACATTTGTGTTAATCAAAACATTATGACTGCGTTTTCTTTTTATTAATTGGACAACCTACTCCCCGGCCAAGCACCTGTGTCGCACCTGAAAAGCGGGAACTGTCAATGCCAATGCCATTTGGACGATGTTCCTCCTGCCTTTGACCACGACGGAGACGAAGTCGGAGTCGCAGAGACTCTGCCCACGAAACAAATTAAATTTATTGCGTGTGATTTTGATAGCGCGCAGATACACACAAATATTGCGTCAGTAACTAATTTGTTGGCTGACTGACTGACTGGCCGTTAGAGATTGTAATGGAGCGCCATATACTACTTTGGATATGTCTAAAGTCAAGGGGAATGGTTAACACGGAAAGAAAGGTTTTGTAAAGGTTTTACGGTTTATTCCATAATTTTAAGTAGTTCAAAAGAGGTTCACAGACTTTTTTAAAGAAATGTTAATGAAATTTTAATATTTTAAATTAAAAACGGATAATATAAATACAAAATATATATATTTTTTGAAAAGTGCTTCTACGTGGGCCGTGGAAATTGCAATTTCGCCCTCAACTTAATGCCTGTATGCGTATGCAGTGCCATGAATATGGGAAAATGCGTGGGCTGCAACTGCCACTGCTCCCAAATTAAGTGACAGCTCCACGAAATTGAAAATGACTGTGAATGCGTGTCGTTAATGTGCTGGCCTAACCCCCGACTAAGGTTAAAGAAAGAGAAACTGGCAACTGGACAGGGGAAATTGTGGGGGAGAAAAGCCATTTGCATGTGAGGCTGGAAATGAGAAAAAATGGCAACTCATAAGCGAAGCTATAAACACCTTTCAAGGCAAGTATTAATTGCTGAAGATATCTGAGGTATTACTTCTTTTCACTTTCTTTTAAGTATGGTAATAAATGAAAAAGGCAATTACAGCATAAACATATTTTTTGTATTTGCCAACTTAAATAACATAATATAAAAAATTAGATTGATTATTTATAATATTTAGAACTGAGAATAGGAAAAATGGCATAAGGGATAAGTAAGCCATAAGATATTTTATTTACATGAAGAATAAATGTTTGTTGAGCTTACAAACAACTTAAATAGTTCCACATAAGCTAAAACTAATTTCTATATTCTAGCCAAAATATATTTCCCTTTTTCCTCTCTTTCAACCCCACTAAATTGAAATCATAACTTTGATATTTAACAGACATTCAAGTCCAAAGTAAGCCATTGCACTTCCTTCCACTTATAGGTCAGATCAGATTAGTTGATTATAAAACCCATTTCCTATATCAAATTTGCATCTCGTGCGTTGAATAACAGCCATTGCCAAATGGCGAGGCTTTATGAAAGGTTCAATGTTTTTTGCCATTTTTCGCCTTCAGTTTTGTGAGCTTTGAGCTGTGCAGTTCGCAGTCAAAGTCGAAGAAGATGAAAATTCCCACGTCGTGCGTGAGTGCGCGGGAAAATATTAAACAGATTTTCATGTCGTCTCTGTGTCCCTGTCCATTTCTAGCTGGGAAATCAGGGGGGAAGTGCGGAAAACATAGGGAAAATCGCTCTCAACTGCATTTAACAGCTTTGGAGATTCGATTTGAAAGCCGTTCGTCGTCGCCGCTTTTTTTGTACATTTTTGTTTATATATTTTTTTTGTGTTTTTGTTTTTCTTTGGCCATTGCATGTCGCGGCTTTTTGCATGATTTCTAGTTAAAATGCAAAACTCAGCTGCGATAAATAAATATGCATGGCTCGGATGCAGCGAACAATGTGGAAACGGCGGCCGAAAACTGAGACTGCGACTGAAACTGACGAGCGGATGCACAAGGCACATCGGCATAGGCTTTGGCTTTGGCTTTGGTTTTGGCAGCCCCCACCTTTCGGCCAAGTTAACAGCAGTGGTAGCAGCAACAGGCGGCGCAATTAGCCACCGCTGCCTGCTAGCTGCTATTTTATTTGGTTTCTTTTTTTTTATTTTGGTTTATTGGCCATCGAATGCACTGCTCCTTGGTCCGATGTCCTCCGTCCCCATGTCCCCATGTCCGCTGTAAGATGTCCGCTATACGATGTCCCATGTCCCGCTGTCCGGCCAACAAATGAGCCACTGATAAATATTATTAGCGCATTGCCGAGCATCAGAGGCAGCTTCACCGAAACCAATGAAATCTCAGAGCAAGACCAGGCACCTCGACTGGGATTACACTGTGAAAAGTCTACTAGTTGTACTTAATTTTAAATGTTTTTGTATATCTCTTGAGTTAATAGTATTTATTATCAAAGATTTTGGTAGTAGATACATATGTATATTGCTTTTAAACTGCTTTATAAATACTCATATGTTTACCTTTGAATGTTTCTATATTATTATGTTATAAATCTATAGTAATCTATACTTTATACTTTAGCTAATTTAATTTAATAAAAATTTAATTAAATAAGGTGGTCTTTGATTTTACAAAATATCTACTTAATAAGTGTAAAGAGTTTCCGTATGTAAATACTAACTTGAATGACTCCAAATTTAAGCATATAAAATCATAAAGAAAAATATATATTACCCATTTCTACACATTTCTTTTTGTTAATTCAAGCTCAAAATGATATGCTTTATAAATAAAATATTTGAAATTTAAGCAACTAATTTATTTCTCTGCACTGATTGGTGCACTGGCTGCCACATTTGCGGCATAATCGCAATTTATTTAAATGCAATAGGAGGACGGGGGGCATTGCGGTGTGGGCTGAGATGGAATGGGTAATGGCCACCACCAGTGGTGGCTGGGGTAGTAGTAGTCCTTCCACAAGTGGTGCTACTGCCGCTGCCAGTCTGCAATTAATATCGACATTTTAACACTTTACATTGAATTATTGCATCTCTTACTTTTCCCGATTGCCATTATCAATGGGGGCAGACAGTCCGTTTAGCTAGTTCGGTGGTCTATAGAGTCGGGCTTTTCTTTAACTTTGTCTCTCTTTTTCGGTTTTCCTCTTTCATTTTCGGTCTTTTCTCCCTGAAAATCTTGGCTATTTCCTTTGCATTTTCGCTGGCCGGCACTATCGTATTTCGTTAATGGGCGGGAAATGCAACTGTCACCGCATTTGAATGTCAAGGAAAAGATTGGAATAGGCAGAGTGCCCTGGCCGCTGATTGAATAACGCCACTCGAGGTGCGATCGGACTAGTTCGGTGTCGGAAATTGCCAATCTTTGAGCCTGAGAGAAACTCGTAAAGTTGTTCCTTAATCTGGCCAAGATAAAATGCAGTTGCAAAGATTTATTAGCGACTATTACCTGGGACATAGAGGGTACAGGGTTAAGGCAAGCTTTAATATAATTTAATTTTAATTCCGCTAAAAAAAGGGAAATAGAAAAACAAGCCTTAAAAGTAAGTCAATAAATAATTAATTATCATGAACCCAAAAAAAAGAAACACTCCCTTCTAGCCTTGATTTATGATCTATTACTTCACTATATGGAAATGAGTTAAATTTGCAATAATTGAACTATTTATAATGGCTTAGAAAATACAATTACAAATGGATTTTAAAATTTGTAATGATTTTGAGGTAGGAAAAGAAAAGTCCAATATTTCCACAATAATTCACATAATAATTTATCTAATTCATACTTCTTTAAGTACAAGGAACCCTAGCTTATATTTTAAAACATTCCCAGAAGCTGTCAAAATAAACCTGTTGCTCGAAAAGAGTTCCCAAAATCTCCATGTAATGCCAAAACTTTCGCCAACTTCCCTTAACGAACTCGCGGCCATTTAATCACAAATCAACTTTCACGCCCCCGAAAATGAAAGACTCCCAGCTAGCAGCAGCCCGCACTCGAAAAACACTTGAAAAATATGAACTCTCGTCTCTGTTGGAGCGCTCACTTAAAGCTAGCCACATTAATCTACAATTACTTTGTTATGGCCCCATGGCCGATGGGCAAGACTGAAACCAAAACCGAAACTGAACCTGGGACCCAAGAAAAATGACTCAATTTAAATCAATAAAAGGGCTCGGTAACCGCTATTCCCTATTTCCGATTCCCGATCCCGAGCACATGGTGACCCCCAGCATAAACCTACCGTCCGGATGGCCGCATACGAGTGCCAGATCAGTCGCGGACTGAGCGGCTGAGGATCGTAGCGGAGGCGGGCATATTGCTTCATGAATATTTTCCAGATTACATAAGCCATCGCAGTCGCAGTCGCTTCTCCGTCACCGTCTCCGGTCATAAAGATCGATATCCACATGCAAATTATATGCGTGCCAGGAAACTGCCGGCAGTGCCAATCCAGATTTGGGTTCGGACTGGGAATCGCGCCGCGCGGGTTAATGCGTAGTTTGTGTTGCGTTTATTGTTTTCATAAATAAAGAAAAGTAAAATGGAAATGCACCGAAAAAAATGATGTGCGAGGAGGGAGGGGAAGGCACTCTCCGAAATTTGTCGGTTCGCATTATTATTATTATTATTATTATTCCTTATTATTATCGCTGCATTGGCGATTCACTTGGCAGATGGATTCACTTCATTTTTCACGGCACCCAAAACGAGAGGCAAACAAAAAGGAATCAGAGTCCGTGGCCAACAAAGGCTGGGCAGGCAGTGTGGCACAGTGAGCCCCTTTCCTTGGCCTCCACCTCAGCCTCCTCCTCCTCCTTCGTGATCTTGTGTATTATTTTAATATTTATTTACATTTGAGCATTTTGCATAACGCGCGGGTCACGACGGAAATCGTCGGCTGGCAATTTATCAATACATAGTTGTTTCCCCCATTTCGCCCAGAGGAAGGAGCAGGAGGTGGAGACGGAGCCAGAGCCAGAGCCAAAGTTGGGGTCCAGAAAGGTTCGGTTGCACGGAGGGCAAGAAATCAAAACAAATGAAAAACGCGCCAAAAAATCAAAACGCGCACAGATTTTATTTTTTTTTGCCTCGATTTTCGTTACTTTTGGGCGAGGAGCAGAGCGGATCAATGGGAATAACGTCAAGAGCCAAGAGTTGAACCGGGGGACCTCCGCCGGGAAACAAGTTCAAAGCGTTTGCGGCGGCCGCTTTGCACCAACTAAATTGAAATGAGGCGAGCGCCAAATGGAAATGGAAAAGCCCCGGCAAATCCGAGGGTGTAGCTCACAGATACTCGCCGATGCCGAGATACCCATCCCCGTTTCCACCCCGCGTTGCCATTGCAGGCTTCAATGATTTTCCATGCGTGCGAACGGCGCTTTGTACCAGCGCGATATGTATTTTGGCCTGGGCTTTTTGCTGCTTTATTTTATTGTTGATTCGAGCCGAGCTCAGCTGACTCAGAGCCGCCTGTGAAAAACGCTCGTGGAGGAACATCAATGGCAAAGCCAGCAACAGCAACAGCAACAATAAACACAAACACACCCACAATTACCGGTGATTTATAGTGACACAGTCAAGGATATCTTGACTTTGTCAAGCGATTGGTGTCTGCATTAGAATTCAATCAGGGAATGAATATCTTAACATTTATTATAATAAACAAAATTCGATAAAATATTAGCATTTTTCCAGGACTTATATTTGAATATTTATTAAATCAATTTAGAACTTTACACTATACAATTTATTATACAAATATTAGCCTTTTCCGTGACTTCCAATTGTATATTTATTAAATCAATTTAAAACTTTACACTATAAGTTTTTCTATACAAGCCATGAATGCTTATTTTTAGGAATAATTGCAATAAATTAGAAGATGCAATTTTAATACTATATATTTTAATTGATAATCTTTAATTTTTTCTTTGTAGCTCAAAGCAAAGAAGAAATTAAAGAATTTCAATTAATTTACTATACAAATATTAGACTTTTTCCGTGACTTCTATTTGAATATTTACTAAATTATTTTAGAACTTTACACATTAAAATTTTCTATATAAAACACGAATGTTTATTTTTAGAGATAACTTTATTTTATAGCCTTATAGTTCCCATAGATATGCATATATTAAATATTTATTCAGTATGTAAAATAGTAGTATTGTTAATGTAAATTTCGGATTATAAAATATATTTTAAACAAGCAATTCAAATTTTTAAGAGTTTTCCGAAAAATTTATTAATATATTAAGCACATTGAATAAAGTTTTATTTCTATTATTTAATCATTTTATAAATTAATTTAAATTCTTTAATTTTTTCTCTGTAGCTCAAAGCAAAGTCGACAATTTATTAAACAATTTCTATAATTACTACTAAAGGTTTAAGAATTTAAATGGTGTTTTAACTCTATTACATTTTCTAACCATTTGCATTAAGATTCTTCGCTCAAATTCTTCTTTAAAATACAAAAATATACATATCTTCCCTTTCAAAGGGTATGTAATAAGGCGGCTTTTATTTTAAATCGTAAACTATCATTCAGTTCCCATTTAGTCAGTATTTCAAGCTGGGGGACCCGAGGTCTGTTTTATGCACAATGTTATTGTTTACTCCACTCCCCAGCCCCCACCCGCTGGCGGCCCATCCCTCGGCCGGTATTGTGAATAGTCGCATAAAGCATCATATAGACATCTTCAACTCCTGCCTTGAACTTGGCAAGTTTGCATGTATATAATATATATAAGTACATATATAATAGGGGCTGGTTGCCCATATATTTTGTTTGCTACTTTGTCGGTATTTAGCTTATGCCTTTTGACAGCCATTTGTTTACGGTCTCAGGAAAAAGAATACAGAGCTAACGAGCTTGGAGCCGGGACTGGGACGGGACTTCTTCGGTTCCTGGCTTCGAGATCATCCCCCTTCCCCCCAGCGATTTCGTTAATCGGAACACGCGATGAGTGTTTACTCCCGCCTCAGTTTCAGTTTCACAAAAAATCTGAAAAACTTTGGAGTGCGAGAGTGAGAATAAACATTTGCCTGCCGGAGCGGCGGTATAAACAATATCGAGGGCCATAAATATAAATATTAAGTGCTCTTCCCGGTGGGTCTGCCCATAATTCCATCTGTAATAGGAACGAGCTCTAGCTCTAGTCTTATGTTTCATATACGCGAATTGGGCGATGAGCAAGGGTATCAATATTTCCGTCAATTAATATTAATTATACATTTTCCGACCCAATGTGAGTCACCCAAATCGTGATTGGAAGCTTAGATACAACATATTTGTATGACTTGTAATAATTAACTGATTGTTCAGAGTTTAGAGGGTTATAGTTCAGAGAACTTACTTACTTACTAAAAACCAGTTTAACCCTCCCGATAAATGGCTTTAAACTATTTGCTCAATTGGCTCTCCTGAATATTAGAAAACTCTTTAATATGCCAGGGGCGTTCAACTTAACCCCTACGTGCTCTGCTTGAGATCCGCATTGTTACAAACACAAATATTTCGAAATCGCACAAATGCCAACAACAACAACTACAGATAATTGCCAAAAATCACCGGCAGAGAGTCAACTTTCATAAAACGGCATTCAATTTGATTTGCACAATTTGGTGGCTGAATTTGAATGGCTGCTCGTCTGTCGGCTTTTCAAATGTATATATTACATATATGTATATACAATGTAAATAGTGTTTTTCGCTTGGCATTTTGGCGTTTGTTTGAATTGATAACAGGCTGGAAGTGCCTTTCAGCCTGACAGCCATAATCGCTCAACGCCAACTGCCGTTTGGAGCAGGGTGGAGTAATGGAAATGGAATAGTTTTTTGGGGGTAGTTGGGCGCCAGGGGATGAAGTGCACAGGTAGCTAGGAACTGGGTACCAAGCCTATGTCTCCGCCAGGTCGATGGACACACCCACCCGGAGAGTGGAGAGCGGAAAGCGGAAGCGGAACAAAGCCTCAGACAGTTGGACCCCAGACCGCAGACCTCTTGATGGAGAAATTATAGCGAGTCACGCGAGTGCGAAACTTTTCTAACCCTTCTGCCTCCTGGCCTCCGGCGAAAATTTCGCCTTCCGACGCGCCGGCTGTGCCCCGATTCACAGGAAAACCAGAATTAGCTAAAAAAAACGAATTGCAGCCAAAGCCCGAAATGATTGTCTTTAATTGAATTCACTGCCAGCCAGAATAACTTTTAATTGAATTCCAGCTAAAGTCTAGAACTTGGCGAGGTGAGGTGATGACCCACTTGGGATCAGGCAAAGGATGTGATGCACAGAGCAAAATTATAAACTGACTTTATATTTTCTCTGGCTTAATTACAAATTAATAAATAAATTAATAAATAATTAATAAACAAGCTATAAAATGCGGAAAATTCTTTTTGAATATATTTTCTAAAATTTAATTATATTTATATCTGTAAAAAAATTCCTAATATTTTATGTAAATATCATTTAAAACAAAAACAGTTCCACATTAATTTTTATTGCCTTATTGGCTGTATAATACAGCTGTAAATGGTGTAAACAGACCTTTTGTTAAAAGAAAACCTGCTTAAATTAAATGTATTTTTCACATATTGCAAGTAATAGCTAAAATTAGAATCCGCTAAGTAGGTTTAAGCCAGCTTTAAGGTCTGAATAGTTGCCATAAACATTTGGTAATCAGCTGTAACTGCACCCGGTACCTGGAACAAGGGAATACTTGGCTTGGAGAAGGTATCACCATCAAAAGAACTGGCAGCTAAGATTTTATATTATATATACATATATATATTAAAGGTTCATTTGATGTATCCCCTAACTTTATCAAGGTCATGTCCTGTCTGTACCTTTTATAGCAAAACCTTGGTTACCGACTAGCCCAATGTCAAGCCTTATATGTTCTATTAGCTTCTGTAATTTCTCACAGTGCAGCACTCACATGACATCGTCTCCTGGCCAGTCGGCGTTTAATCCATTTGAGAGCCTCCTGGCGTCCGCGGGCAAAGGACATGCTGCTGCGGTGCCAAAGGTGCAGGGCGATGACGAGGAGGCGCTGCACCCAGACTCCGAACCTTTCGCGGCTGGGCAGCTTGAACATTAAGCCGGGCACAATTGGCACTCAATTATCATAACTTTTCGAGGGATTTTCGCTTTAGTTCCGGCGATTTCTGGAAGCGTTACTCCTGAGGGACCGTAGAATTTCACTTTTATTTCAGGGGGCGGCGGTACGCGGCGGAACCGTTGTTACTTCAGTTGCGTTTGTTGTTTGACTGAGAATGCCGCCTAGCGCTGGGCTTGTTTCTCTGGTATTTCTCGGTTTCTCGACTCTACACACAGAGAGAGAGAGTGTGTGCTGCAGTTGCGATTGTCACCGGCGGATACACTCACACTTTTTGTTGTTGCTTCCCAGCTTTTCAGCGTTTCGCGTTTTGTTTATACGATACCTTTATTTGTGGGCCCGGCGTGCGTGTGGCTTACTAAGAAACCGCCGAGCTGCAGACGTACATTTCTACATACATAAATTGTTTAAAAAAATCGAAAATGTTTTTGCATTCAAAGCGCACACTGCCTGGCACCTCCCTTTCGAGGTCCGAGCACTGAATACTCCTACTTTTTTTTTTTACTGAGCTTTGCACTCAATTTGATTGTCGGCGGCAGAGCTGATGGCAACGGCAATGACAACAACAGCAACAACAACATGTGAGCACCAAGGGGGAAGCCCAGCTAACGGTGAAGGCGAAGGTGGCATTGGCACCGCCTAGGCACAGTGGTTTCAGTCAGGCAACTAATTTGATTCCAATCCCTACAGCAGGGCTTGAGCCATCCTTTCTCGCTTTTATTGGGATCTGTGATTTTTTGGTGCTATTAAAAGAGAGATTTTTGATTAGATTTTGAAAATTATTTAACTTGTTGATGGGGTTGAAATTTTTAACTTTTCGCTTAACAACAACTGTTGAAATTATTTAACTTAACTTTCTTCAGAGACTTTTAAGATTGATGTATGCGTTCTAAGGACTTCTTTGGGCTCTCACTTCAAAAAGCATTGCATATTTTTCTGGGCATAAATGAATTTGTATCTTACAATCCCGCACAGAACTTTATCTTGGAAAAGTGAAGCTTAGAACCACAGCTTGACATTGTTATTTTGTATACAAACAGAAGCCATACTTTAAACCCATCCTAATCATCCTTATTCCAACTTTATTCTTCAACTAATATATTTCTGATATATTTTTGCATTTATTATGTATTTATTTATGTTCACTCTCCCTGTTTCCCTGACCCACTGTATCCACTTGGTTAACGTGTGTGGGCGTTCGTTCCTAGGCGATTCCCTTACAGACCTCAGCCGTGAGCAGCGGTGCAGCGGGTGCCGCTAGGCGACGAAGGCGAACAAGTGTTTTCGGTTGCTGCTGTTACTCGAGTATAAAATGTGCGAAGAAGACTACCCAATGCCCATGGAACGTCCATCGGAAAGCTTTTCAGATTAATGCTGCTGCCTGCTTGTGTTGTTATTTTGTTATTTACTTGCTTGCCGTTGTTGTTGCCACCGTTGCTAGTACGGTTATTTATTTATTTATGCTAATGTTGCTGCTGCTGATGGCAGAGCAGTAGCTATCGAGGCAAAGGCAAGTGGCAAGCAGAGACAGGGCGGAGGGCGCTGACGTTGCATTTGCATTGTTTAGAATGAGAACAACGAGAAAATGAAGTCAAAAACAAAAAAACAGGGCAAAGACAACAACATATACAACAACAACTACATTAACAACAACACTACAAGTGGCACTCACGCGACAAAAGCCCATAAATAAAGTGTTCTCATGGTTATCTCGTTTTCCATGCGATATTTTCGAGTATCTCAGAATATGCACAAGGAGAAAATAAAGGGATTTTGAATATATATTTTTCTGTAATTTATAAAACTTTAAAAGCAATTTAAAAATTAAATTATATATTAAATTACTTAATAATTATGAAAATTACCCATTAAACTTCTCCCTTTTAACAATGTCCTGCAAGGTAGGAAAGAAATAAAGACAGTTTCTTAATCAATTATGTTTGATAATTTGACTTATAATATTATATTTTATTTTTCTTAAAATTCGTAAACACTTTTCCTACATATTAAATACTTTTAACAATAAAAACAAATAGTACAAATACACTAAAAGTTTCTAAGGTGTATTTACATTTTAAAAGCGAATACAAAGAAAGTTCGAAGTTCCCACCGCGTTGGAGAAATTGATGGAAAATTCTCAACACGTTCAGCAGCTGTTTCTCCGCCTCCCTTTGATGGGCGGCAGGGCATCGGATCACCTGGCTCCATGGGTTCCAACTGATCGGAGAACCGAAGACATCGCCGCTGGGTACAATTTGTAGACTAAGTAAACCCATGGCAGTCCAGACCCAGAAGAATTTTCTTAATAAATTTCCATAAGCAATTAGCTAAGCCTTTTTTGGGGAAAAGATAAGTAATTAATGTTGTTTTATATATTATATATTTATAAATATTATTTATGTTAGGTATTAATATAATTTGAAGTAATCTATAGTCATTAGTTACCAAAGAGTAATCTTGGAAGCAACTAACTCATACAGAATGTTTATATTTTAAGAATAAATAAAGATTTTTTCATTTTATTTAATATAATAATATTAGTTAGAAATCTTCTAAATGTGCAATAACCTTTTCAAATATTGTCATTTCATTTATATACAATCTTTCCTTTTACCGAAAACCAAAAGAGAGCTTCCTCCTTTAAATATTGTTAAATTTATATATATATGGTATTTCAATTCCCTGACACCCCACAATATGAATCCTCCAACTGTGGACAAGGAGACTGCGGAGAAGGTCCGGCTCCACCTGAGCAAGGAGGAGCTGGAGCGCCAGATGCACAGCATTCATGGTCAGGGTGACTCGCAGGAAATAAAAAGTCGAACTTTTGGTAACAATGGGAACAATTCGCGTGCTTCCGGTAGCAGCAGCAGTGCCCAGATCGATGGGCCCCGCCAGGAATCATGGATTTTCGAGAGCGTTGGAGGCTACTATATGCCCACCGAGGACCTGACAAAGATTTCGCTGGCACCGCAGGAACAGCTGCTGATGCGGAACCTGATCTACGCCTTCTCTGGCGTTCCCTCCTCATACATTACGCCGGATATTCCTGCCGAGAAGATAGCTGAGATGACGGCTGTGGAAATAGCCAAGGTTCGCTTTCGTGTGGACGATGCATTCAACGGATCCTTCCGGTCGCTGGCCAATACGGTCCTGCCCCTAATCGGGTATTACATCAGTGTGCAAAGCTTCATTGAGGAGACCAACATGACTCCCAACTGCGGACGAACACGCCTGGCTCTGGCCACCGCCCTCAGTGACCAAATGGAGGATTACTACAAGCTACAATCCAAACTGGAGACGGATGTGAACGAGCAGAAGTTGAATCTCAAGGAGCTGGTGCTTCAGGTACGGCCTTGGCTGTCCAGCCTCAAGGTGTTTGCCGGCATGGCCTGCAGTTCCCGGGGCTCGCTGAACAGTGCCCAGCTGGTGACCCTGCTGGACCAGTTCTCCAAGGACCAGAAGGTCATTACACCGGATCTGAAGGAAAGAGTTTCCCAGATCCTGTCCAAGGTCACCCACACCTACATGAAGATAGTCCAGCTGTGGACCCAGAAGGGAATCCTTTACGATGCGCAGCATGAGTTCTTCGTAGAGGACACCGAGCGCTCCAATGCGATGAGCAGCACGCTGCTGGCTCCCGAACAGTGCTGCCAGGAGTACTGGTTGGAGCGGTATAACCTGATTCCCGAACGGTTGCCCTCCTTCCTGCTAGACCAAGCGCAGAAGATATTTCTGGCCGGGAAGTATCTGAATATATTGCGCCAGTGCAATGTTACCATGAAGCTGCTGCAGAAGCCACTTAGCTATACTCCCGGGGAGACGACCCACTTGGAGATTATCGAGGAAAGCTATCACCTGCCAGCCGGCAAGCTTTTGCAGGTGATAAAGGAGCAACGCCTGGCCGCGCATCTGCGCAATTTACGCGGATATTTCCTGCTGCAAATGGATGGCTTTGTCGAAAGCCTCTTGGACCAGTGCCAGGAGCAGTTGCAATGCAATGTGGACACATTGATTCCCGAGAAGCTCCAGAATTTACTGACGGAGTGCCTTCAGAAGTTCAATGATCCCTTCAAGGGGATGTTGCGCTGCCAGCTGAAGGCCTGCGACGTGGCCACCCAACTGGCCCGAGGACAAACGGCCGAGAAGGCCTCAGAGGACGAGTGCCCGGAAGTACTCCGCCTATACGGCTACGAGTCCTTGGCCCTGCGCTACGAGGCCAAGTGGCCGCTAAGCTTTGTGCTCCACTCTCAGCTGCTGGAGCAGATGCAAGTCATTCAGCGGGTCCTGCTCTTTCTGCGCTATGTGCATCGATCCTTGACCCTTTTGTGGCAATCTCCCGCCGATGGTGCGGCTCTGAAGAAAACTGACCGCTCTGGGGAGCTGCGCCAGCGCATGATCCTGTGCATGCTGAACCTGGAGCAGCACATTACCCTGGACATTGCGGAGCCGCGATGGCAGTCGCTGCTCCAAACGGTAGACAAGGCCGAGAACATCGACGAGGTGCTGACCAAGTTCGAGGACACCGTGGAAGAGTGCCTGCGCCTGGGTCTACTCTCTTCTGCCAACACCTTCGTGGCGAGTCTCTTCACCCTCGGCCATATATGCCTCAACTTCTGTGGCTTTGTAGAATCCCCACCCTTGGCTGGCAGTGACCAGCAGTTCGACCAGGTCATTGGGGAGTACGAGGAGGAGTTTGGTAGCTTTATAACCACAATTTTGGATTTGGTGAAGCAGCTGGGCAGTCCCAGTGGCAAGGAGGGCGAGCGACAATCCTGCAAGCAGCTGCTCCAACGCCTTGAGGACTACAGCAAGAAGCCAGAAGTGCTGCCCGACTAAGGGAGGAGCAGTTCCAGACACACCTAGACACTTTCGTTTCGTTTTTCATGCTTTGGGTCAGAAGCGTGTCCAATGGTCCAGCAGCCTTGCCAAATCAGCCGTGCATCCCAAATAAACCAGCAAAAGTTGAGCCATAAAATCCATGAGGCAAAAAGCTGGACTTAAACTACACTCCCTGAATATTGGACAGATAGAGCTTTAACCCATTGATACATAATTAAAAATATATATGAAATCATAGTTCAAAAATCCATAATTTCTGTTTGGTAATTTTTATATCTGCCCCTTAATTATATAACTATATTTTCTAGGCAACTCTTTAAACCAAAATTAAATAATAAAGTCCATAGTGAGCTAGTGAGCGTGTGAGCTTGGCATATGGATTTGACACCTGTGTCGGTGTCTGCAATTTCCGATCACCTCACCGACACACAATGGGCGTGAATAATCGATGTGTGTTTAATTTCTGGCCAGCGATCGTTAATGTTCAGTCACGGCGGTGGTAGTGCAACGAAAGCGCCGATTTGCATAAGATCGTAAATTATTTTAAATGGCGGTAAACAGATTTTAATGCTGCGCCCCCCGCCTGGACGATGGTCTTACCGGGCTGCCAATTTGAATTCAAAGGCCAATTGTTATGTAAATGCACTTGCCTCAGTTGCAGACGCAGACGCAGTTGCACGCAGCCGCACAGCCGCACCGCTGCACAAATTTCATGTACTTCGTATTAATAAATAAAAGGAAAACGCAAGAGCGAATGCCTCTGTCCAGAAATCACTTAATACTTATCGCTTTAAGGACAACAGGTGGTCGACAACGATGACGCAACAAAACCCAGACTCCGACTGGGGGATAAACTGCCCAGAGCGGGCCAATAATAATGCACTCGGAATTATGGTAAAGTTCAGATGCATTGCTTCCGAAATGTATATCATTATCTGCTTGCGAAAATGATGGACTGCCGCTGTCGGTTTGCATTTAGCCCGATGAAGTTGGATAGCCTGAATGGAATCGAGTGGAGTGCAATGGAGTGCCCTGGCCAGAGGTACGGTACTACAACCATAAATACTCGTTGTATGGCCGTGGGAATTCCCCAGCTTGGCTCGAAGATCACCATTATAGGGGGGCAGGTTCATTAAACCCGAGTGGCACGCCTCGTTCGCGGGATGACTTCATTTACGATTGGCTAGAAATGTCATAAACTTGAACCCGCCAGCTGGCCAACAAGCGGAAGCAGGCTTCAAGGTTCACTAGGCCCCTAATTGAGAGCCGAATTTTTGTATTTGGCAAAACGGCCAAAGCCACTCAGCCATTAAGTTAGTGTTGGGTGGGTCAGCGCATCGGGGTGCTCTTTAGAAAGCCGAAATGTTTGAGTAAATTGAGGGAATGATGCCTATGGTATTCATTTTTGGTAAATAATAAAAATTGTAATGGATGATTCACACTAAAGCCTGTAATATGTTATTTACTATTTTAAAAAAATGATTTAAGCAACCTCAGCTATTTAGTTAGTTAAAAATTATCCCCCCAAACAAGATCCCAAATACAAATCTTTGTTGCACTCTCAAAACAAAATTATCTACAACATTTATTGAACAGCATATTTGGAGTTCACCGTTCCTTCCATCACAGTTTCCATATCCATATCACTCGATTTGGTATCGGATGGGGGATCCTGGAAGCCATTCTGGTTCGTTGGCTCCTCCGACTGGTGGTTCAGGTAGTCATAGACGAACTGGCACTCGTTAATCTCCCCGTTTTCGCACTTTTCCTTGTACCAGAGCAGACGATCCGTGTTCCCGCCCAGCGACTGGTCGAGCAGCTGACGCCGCTGGCGACCGCGCTCTAGGAATTCTATGTAGTCGATGGACTTGAACTCCTGGAAGGTGCCCAGGATCTCGAAGGCGTCCTCGCACACCTTTTCGTAGCTGTCGGACATCGCAATCTCTCGTTGGACCCGCTCCTGGATCATCTCGTTGCGCTGCAGGTCCGGCACCTCGGTAGGCAGGATGCGCGACCGGATGGTGGCTATGTCATTGTCCACACTGGCCAGCACATCCCGGTGCGACTTTTTCTTGGCCTCCTCGTAGGCCAGCTGCTCCTTTTGAAGGGCCGTCTCGCGGGCCAGCTTCTCGGGATCCATCTGCTTGCGGGACATCAGGATGTTCATCATTCGGTTCAGATTCAGTTCATCCCAAAGAACGGCCATTCTCTCGTTGTACGGGCCACTCAACTTGCCTTTGGTGCCTTTGCTGATTGAAATAAAAATTATTATTTATAAATTATTCGAAAGTATTTATGATATATTTCGACTTACTCTTGATCCCCCTCGCCGCCCTCGCCCTCGCTTTTGGCGCCCTTCTTTCGGGAGGCAAACTGCTCCTCCCGCTCGATGCGCTCCATCTCCTTACGGGTCTCCTCCTCCGCCTCTCGCTTCGCCTCGATAATGTCCTTGTTGAGCTCATAGTACTTCTGCTCCCATGCCTGTATGCTCATCTTGCGCCGCTCCTCCTTCAGAATGTAGTTTATCAGCAGTTGCAGCTCATTGTTCAGGGGCACATCGAAGCTGTGCGGCAGCTTAACCATTCGGATGCTGCTGTTATAGTCGCCAATGCCCAGGATCTTGTGCGGCAGAGATGGGCGGTGCTCAGTGATACCGGTGATAATGCCGCCGCCAAGGATCTCAATGAGGCAGGCATCATCATCGCGAGCTAATCAGGGGAAAATCAGAACCCATTTTTCGATCCTTCACACTTATGACTTACCCAATATATCCCAGGCCTCTAGGATGCCATCCATTCTGGTCACGTACAGAACCGCCGGACGCGTCTCGCTCCAGGCCACGGCGGTAAGGTCACAGGCTCGCTGCCGCCAAAAGATCGGCGAGTAGTTGTAGTCTTCCTTCCAGATGGCCAGAATGGTGCGCCCGATAGATGCGAAGAGCTGTGGATAAAAGGGATTCTTGCTCACCATCACCACCGGACCGTCGTGCACTCTGGCGAATGGGATGGAGCTGTTAATGACCTCATTGGGATCGCCCTCCGTGTAGGTGCCCTGCCAGTCGATTCGGTTTATGTGGCCATAGAATGTGGACACAATCATGCTCTGGCGCAGCGATGGCGTATCCTTTGCAATCAGCTTGATGGGATAATTGTGCGGACTTGCCTGGATGACCCGCGGAACCGGGGTCAGGCAACCGAAGCTCGTGGTTTCCCCTATGATCCCCGTTATCGGCTCAGCGTAGGTAAGATTGTAAGTCGGCTTAATCATCTGCGACTTGTAGGCCGACTCGCTTTGTGTCAGCTCCTTGGGCAACATACGTGTGCGCATCTTGTCCTTGGCGGCCTTGCCAGAGCCTCCGTCCAGGTTCCAAAAGCTGATGGTGCCGGCAAAGGAGCATGTCACAAAGAACTTGTGGATATTCTTGGGATTCGGGTCGTTGAAGACCTTGCCGAATTGGTTCAGGTACATCGAGTTGCCTAGCCAGTAAAAGGCCGTAATGGGGCCTTTGGGAGAAGTGGGCAGCATGGATGTGGTGGCCGGCGTAATCCGGTTGTCCTCCAGCTCGATGGTCCAATTAAGGAATTCGCCAATCATTGTTCGGTACTTGGCCTGCGCGGCGGTCAGGTACTCCTCCTCCTCCAGCCTTTCGCATCGTCCCTGCAGGTCCCACAGGACCACCTGGCCGTTCTTGCAGCCGCCCAGCAAGATGTCCCCGTTATATGGACAAAAGGTCAGCGCGGTATTCTCGATCTGCGCATCGAACTCCAGCTTGTAGTTGAGGTTATCCGAGAAGCTCCAGAGCAGCACGGGATTGGGTTCCAACACCGCGCGCTGCACATAGTCCACCCGATTGGTGGCCTCGTTGATGGTGGCCGGAGTGCTAAAGGCGTACGACACCGCAATCAGCCCCGATAGATTTGGATACCAATCATAGCCGGCCACGTAGCGCTTATTGCTCTTCGAGATGTTGGCAAAGCAGATGAACTCCTGCAGATATGGGTTTGTGTACTGCACCACCTGACGGTTGGATATCAGCGAGTAGTCGTCACTGGAATAAAATGGCTGGGTTTATAGAAAGTCCTTATCTTAGCACATAGAAATATCCTTATCCTACCGATAGCTGTCGATCTGATTGAAGTCCAGTGTGTTTAGCAGCATCTGGATCTGCGAGGATAATTCTATAGGCGGTTTCTCTGGAGCCACATATGTGCCCGGCTTAGCTTGGGCCTTGCGCTTCTCCTCCTCTTCATCCACATCCGTTTCATCCAGCTCGAGATCTGTGGTCAGTACATAAAGTGGATTATAAATAGGAAACCAATGTTGTATAAACCGCACCCACCTTCATCATCAATCTCGTAGAGATACTGTGACCAAGCGTTTGAGGGAAAGGTGGGATTCGTCTGCTGCTCCCGTTCGATCTTCGGCGGAGCAGACTGGACGGCAACTGTGATCCTCTTCTTGGTCACATTCTCCCATTTAATGTTCTCGTTTGGCAGCAGCTCGATCACACCATCTCGAACATCTCGGGTTAGTCTGTAGTCGAAGTCGACGTGTTGAGGCATCTGGATGGGATAGACGCTCTGGATTTCCACATCGATGGGCTCCTCCTTGAAGTGCTCCACCAGGATGGTCATCTCGTCCTCGGTGCCATGGCTAACCCAGCGGCGGGGCTTCTTGCGGAGGCGCCGCTGCATGCGCCAGCGCTCAAAGTGTTCCATGTTCTGAATAATGCCCATCGCCAGCTTGCTCTCCTTGATGCTCGAATAGAAAATGAATGGATCGCCCTCGGGCGGATCATCATCCTGCTCGGTGAGCAGGGGACAGAAGCCCATCAGCACATAGTGCTCTGGATTAAAGTTCTTGAACTTTTTTATCAGGTCGGCCGAGTTCTCCAACTCGTCGAAGAGGAAATCGCGCAGATCCTTGTACTGCACCTGTTTCCAGGGGAACTCCTGGGTCACATTAATGCCCACTTCGATCTTCAAGATCTTCTGAACTTTCTCCCTATATCAAACGAAAGAGGGTTCAGGGTTAAGGCCAAGGGAGTTCGACTACTACTTACGAGACCATGACCTTCTGGCAGCTGTCCATGTTCATAAGAGTTCGCCACGACTCCCCCACATTGTAGAGGGCTCGCACGTCGCCCACTTCCTCATCGGATTCCGGTTCCCTGAACTTCTTCAAGTACGGTTTCTTGCTCTTGCCCAATAGCGGTGCCGTGCCTGCGGTATCTGTTCCCGGCTCCTGCTCCGGGAGCATATTCTCCAATTCGCCCTCATATTCTATCCGTCCCGATCCCGAGGTGTCCAAGGTCGACATGGTCTGAGTCTGCCTTTGGTTCTGTTTCCTTTAGAGTTGTTTTTCTTTTTTATAAATATATATATTTATATTTCTTGTACTGAGGAATGGGAAATCGACAACTTTGTCATGGCAATCGGGAAACATGCGCAGGTCTCTACTATCCAAGAGTTTCTCTTGCTGTGGCAACCGCACGTGAACGCACATAAACAGAATTAAGTTGAAACATTTTCACTCATTTACATGGCCCGGTAATTTTTCCTCAACGATTTTTGAGCTCTTGCAGTTTTTGAGTGGGTGATTGCCTTGTTGTCGCTGTCGTTTCGCCTTTGTCACAGGCTCCGTCTCCTTAGCCGTGGCTTTTGGTGGCTGAAACTGAATCCAATGACGATGCCGTTGCCGTGGCTTGTGTGTTGCTGCATTTCACATCATTATCTTTGACCAAATACGGAACTATGAGCAAAAAACGCAATTGTGTGTCACTCACAGAGAGACTTCAAGCCCGAACGAAAAAAAGCTACGAAATGCAGGCAGAAATATGTGTTTCTTGTGCGATCTGTGGCAGTTGTTGTCCGAGTCCCAGTCCCAGTTCCTGACCCTCTCCACCTCATCGATATTTACACCCACACAGCGAGAAAATAGAAGCCGAAATCTAATGAAACTAATTTGTGTATATATCTTGAGTGTAGGTTCGCAGTTATTATTATATTCAAGTTTTTAATGGTTAAAAAATGCGGAAATGACTAAATATGTAAATAGCATAAATCACCCATAAATTAAATTTATGTTTCCAGCTATTTACTCTCGCTATAAATTTATTTTTACTTTAGAAAGGGTTGTAAATTATTTCTCAAAATGCCATTTAAGCAAAAGTACACATACATACTATATGTCATACGTAACGTGCAACCCAAATTTAAGACTTTTATGCCATCGGCAAACATAAAACGTATCAGTGTTAAGTACACAAAGATTTATTTGACGAGGATATGAATATTTAGGAACTGGCGGGCAATTGGTCAGGCTTTTTCCCCGGTGGAGCCTGAGATCGGTTCAACAAACGCCACAATGGAAAGTCTCCCGTTGACGCACTACGCAATCGAAATCGAAAGTTCTCTGATGGACAGCTGCGAAATGCGACTTCGGTGGGGCAGAGTACAGAGTGCAGAGTCAATGTACCACCGCGATTGTGTGGCGGTATTGGTGGCAGTGGCAGTGCTCTGATGGTAGTGGTGATGGTGCCACATGAGTGGCACACATTTAATGGATGCACGTCGCTCACTTTCATTCTGGGCGTCTGCCCAACTTTCGATTTTAAATGCAATTTATGCACCTGTCACTCAGCCAACTGATAACTGGCAACTCCGATTAGCCGTACGCCCGGCATTGGGGCTATTGTGCCCACCGTAGCGTCGCCCTGTTGCAAGTTGCAAGCTGCCGCCAGTTGCCTGCCGCCTGTTGCCTGTTGCCACAAAAGCCAATAAATCAGTGGACAAATTGTTGACAAAACATTTCGTAATTTAAATAAGAGAAAAACGCGACAAGCTGCCGATAGTAGCTAGCCGCAAATGCGGCCCAGGCAAACAACTTCCTCATCCGTCTGGAGTCCAAACAACAATGGCAACAGCCCCGCGCAACTTTGGCAACAAGAAAACAACAAAATAAGCCAACAAAAACCCACAGTGGGCCAGGCCGATAATTCGCTGATTGGCAACCGTATGAGTTTTTTTTCTACCAAAAATAATGGAAAAACAGCCAAAAGATCCCTCTTGACCTTTTTGTCAGCATCGAAATGGAAAGATAATGTTGACAAATCGAAGATTAGATACGCTGGAGGGGTGCCAAAATATATAGAGTCGTACAGAAATTGTAAATCCCAAAATTATATTAATCAAAAGTTATACAAAAGTTCTTAAGCTTAAATATAATTTAGGAGATATTTAAGATCTGTAAATCCATGCTACTTTATCATTTCTTTATTGCAAATAAATATTATTTTTGACAATCAGTTTAAAATATAAAACTCAATAATATTTCGATTAAAAAATCAACCTTTGAAGTTCAATAAAACATATTTTATTTTAACAACAAGTGTGAAAATTTCTTTCAACTCTTAATTGGCTTTCCAGAGTGAAATCAACAGCATCATCCCAAGAGTTTAGCAAATGCATATCACTTCTTCGTATTATTCCTTTTTTTTTAATCCACTAACTGACATCCTCAAAGACGAATAGCTTAGTGGTAAGTGTTAAAATCGCATAATCACCTTAGAGGGTATTAGAGCCGCTCAATCTCCGCCAGTTTTTGGGGCTGGGCTGCAATCATAATCGGCAAAAGTCGTAGGCAGTGGCGGGGAGCCACCAGACCGGCAAACAGTTGGCATTCGGAGGCAGTCGGCAGTCGCCAGGAGTTGTACAACTGGCGACAAAATGTTGCATGTTCGTGGCGCTGTCACCGGTGCTCTGGGGGGAGCCTGGGAGGCTGGGGAATGTATGCAAAAAGGTGCTAAAAAGATCAGAGGCAGCGATTTATCTTCATTTGCATTTGACGTCGCTGGCTGTGTGTCAAAAAGGTGTTAAGTGCCAGGCGGCAGACCAGGCTGGAGTCATGAGCTTAGTTTTGGCTGCGGTGCCGCTTTTGATGGCAGCAGCAGCAGCAGCAGCGGCAGTAGCCGATGCGCATAATTTTCTATATTTTATAACTCTGAGGTAGCCGAACAAAAAAATATCACATTTTGGGAGGCGAGCTGTGTTCACACAGAGAGGCACATCAATCCGCTGAGCCGCTGCCGCCCAATAAGGCAAAAACCCCCCAGCACGAACCGTTATTATATGGCCAGGCAAATTTGCCAAAAAAAAGGAAACCCCCCGAGCGACACCAACAATGGCCACTTCTAGCCGGGCCAACAGCCAGCAAAAGGCCCAGAAAAAAGCAAAGCCGAAAGCAAACTGAACTGAACTGAACCTCGGCCTAAGCGCTAAGATAGTCGCACCGATAAAAGGGACATGAAATTCAAATTTGAGTGCTGCAAATTCGCCTGGCGACTTATCAGTCGAGTGAAATTTGCAACCAGAAACGGCTTCCGTATTACGGCGTTTTGTGAATTATGTGAGAAATTTGTTTGTGGGCTAAATAGTTTACTGATATGCCGGCTCTCTCTCTCTCTCTATGTCGATGGTGCAACGTGGCGTATGAGTAATGTAAAGGAAGTGAGATTGGGGATCAATAGATTCTGCGATAACAGTAAAAATTGGGCCCAGCGAAGAGTTTCCATTCAAGCAGAAACTGAAAGGAAGATAGTTCTTTGTAGATTTTAGTTACAACCTTATTTTCCTAGGCTAATTTTCCCATGGCTAATTGCTTGACAGTGTAACAGACTGTGAAAACATGGCTTGATTTTAATAAGCAACTTGCAAAAAAAATATGGCTAAATTCGAATGAGAGGAAGCTCTTAAATTGGTGAAAGGGAAATGGCCGACAAACGACTTTAATTGCAGATTTGTGAAAACTTTTACTATAATTTAGTGTCTTTAAGAGGGAAAAGGAGGTTAAATGGGATGATGAACCAGGGAGTTATTACAGATTCCATCGGATAATCGAATGAGCAGCTTGACATCCGAAGACTCTTGTAATAAAAGAGGGAATATTTTAATAAGAATCGGCATTTCCATTAGGAAAGTTAATATATTTTACAACAAACATTTATCTCATTTATACGCATATCCCAAGATACCTTTTTATATCTAGAAGGTGCCAGGCTAAAATTCACCTACTTTAAAGCTACAGCCGCATCGGATTGTAATTGGAACTGAGCGAGACAGAGCAGACGGAGATGGAGACCAAGAAATACCCCAAGATCGTGGCAGATTTGCGGCTCTGTGGCGGGAGTGTGACAGTGATAATCCCCCAAGAAATATGCACACAAATTAGGCATGCATGGGACCTGGGCCCCAGCCCAGGTATCGTCTAGTGTGGCTTAGTATGGGGATCTCTTTTGAAAGAGGGAGGGGCAGCCCCTTGCAAAGGCTGGCCATTGTTGGCATATTTAAAGTTGTAAAATAGCAAACAAAACACGTTTGACCGACATTCGTGACCAAAGTGCGGCTGCCGCCGGTTCGGAGGCTGTGGCTGGACCAGGATTTCAATTTTAATTTCGATTTCGCTTGGGCCGGCGACAAATGTGGAGCCAAGAGACCCCCAGTTCCAGCTCCCCCATCCGAGCTGACCGTGTGACTACTTTGGCAAATGAAAATGCTTAGAAGAGAAATACAAGTTGGGCTGAGCAGCGGTGGACTCGAAATAATTTATGATGCACTTTCTTGGGGGAACTGGGACTGGCACTGGGACTGAGACCTAGCTGGGATGTGGACTTGGTGGATAACTCCGTGAGTCATGGGCGCTCCGCTCCACTCGCAGCCAGGTGTCGCTCAAACAAAAGTGAAACCATTCTGTGTCTCTCTGCCGCACTCTGTCCCCCTGGGCAACCAAAAGGAAAGAGCAAAAAAAAAACCCACAGAGACCCTAAAATATGGCGCATTTGATATTTATTATTGTCTGCGTTTTAGCGTTTTAATCACATGGCCAGAGTGCACTGACCTGCCGCAACCTACGTACTACGGCCAGCTACTTGTGGCTACCGAATTGCGGTGAAAATCCCTCGAAGTTGCAGTTGCAGTTGGATTAGCTGTGCACTGAAAGACCTATCAGTGATGAACCATAAGTCTCCACTTTGAAAATTTCTTTGAAATGTTTATAACTCGGATAAATCTGTCCTATACCGAAGCCTTTCTTAAGATACTCAATTTATTTTATATTATTTCAAGGTTAATCCATCCCAAACGATAGTTTTTCTCCAAGTGACGAAGGTGGCCCACGGCCCAGCTAACTATGTTAAACAGCGAAATCAGGCTCGGGCCAAGACCACAGACCGACGACTGAGGCCTCAAGACCAGGCACAGCTCATGACTCCCAGCATCATCAAGATAAAGCGCATGACATACGGCGACAAGAAGCTACCAGAGCGTGCTCCAGCGCCTTGTGCCAGGAGGAGGTCGCTCCATGGACTCCCGACTCCGACTCCGACTCCACCATCTGCATCTCGTCGCCTCGTCAGCTCAGCGCAGCTCAGCGTCACGGCCAGAGCCTGGTCTTTGACCAAATTTGGTCAAACGTGCAACATTTCAGCCGCACGCTGTCAAAGTTTTGGCGTAGAAAGCGAAATTTTTGGCGGCGGCACTGAGGTAATCCAGGCTACTGGTGACGAGAATTACGAGAATGTGGCAACCGAAAAGGAAAGTAGCTAAGCTAAGTTTTTGATGGCAGCCGCAGATTTGAACGAGATTTGAGCAAAGACTTCAATCATTTCGAAGCTGCCATAAATCATGGGCGCTGGCTTGACTGAATCAAGGTTTCCCATTCGGAAATACAATTTATTTTATAATCGTTTAATGCGCCTGTTTTTCCATGACATCATCGCGACGATCATTACGGTCTTGTCTGGTCAGGGCCCTGTTGCATGGCGATTCCCTCTCATTTGGCGACGTGGCAACATCAGCATTAACGCGGCCCACGCGGCGCATGTGTAATCAATCAACTGGCCATCGCGGTGGTAAGGCCAGGAGTGGTTGGCGGTTTACCTCGCCTTCTCTCCAGGTGTTGCTAATGGCTGCCACACAGTGTCAGGGGCATGTGTGGCAGGTTGCAGGTTGCAAGTTGCAAGTTGCTGTTGGCTGGTTGCGAGGCCCATCTGATGAGGCTGCTGCGTTGAACGTTTGCCATTAGAGGGCGTAATTACATTTTTATTGAAGCCTCCACGCAGGTGCTGCCATTTTCTTTTTGTTATTTCATCGGAGGGAGCCAAGTGGCAAATGGAAAACTCCCATGAAAATTAAGGCTCGTTTCCGGCGTACACAAAAATCGGAAAATTTACATAGCGTCCATGTAACACCGCCCCCGATGGCAATTTTAATGATTAATTTTCTCAGGCTCCAAATAAATGGGAAACCCATTGACAATCACATCGAAAATTGGCAACTTACCAGAAGCTGATGTTAAAGGAATTCTGCAAGTTTTTAATACCCTAACTTTTGGTTAATAAATAAACTTTAATGGGGGGATAAATACACTTTATAATTTGTAGAACTCTAAAGTTTACAGAATTTATGATAATGATTTCTTTTATTTCATTTTATTTACTCATTGTATCATTATTTATTATCCACTTAAGTCAGATATCAGACACATTTAGCTCTCAGGTTCCCTAATAACATATTGATCCTATAATTAATTACCTTTTTTTTTGTTATATAACTTTAAACTGTCTTATTAATAGTATTATCCTGGCAATACGATCTCAAGAGTTCGCGACAAAAGCCAAGTTCCTCTTTATCCAATGAGGGTATCTCGCAATGCCTGCAGCGTTCCAAGTATTTGGCCTAGTGCGACTGTGATCGATATAAATCTACAATTTTAATTTTATTTGGCAAGCGTTCGCAGCAATATATGAATGCAGCCACCGATAAACATCGGCGGGCACGACTCATACCCGCCGCCAGTAGTGGCAGCAGCTCCAGTCCAGATCTTGCCCAGAACCCGCTGACATTTTCGTGGGTGTGGGCTCACAGTGAAGCCAGAAAAAGGTCAACTGGCAGCAGCAATCAAAATAGTTGAAAATAACTCAATTTTCTGGAGCAATTAACATGCTGCCAGATCTCAGATAAGCCCACACATTTGGCGGCAAACTTGAATAATCCAAATGCGGCATAAGCGAGGCTAAAGTTGGGATATGGAGAAAAATTGCATGTAATTAACAGTTAATAATCAAAAATTACGTATACGCATGCGCGGCCGAGTCGAAGCAATTAATTTGGCCATCGATTTTGGCCGTTGTCGGCATTTTGAGCCGTCTTGAAAGCCACGTTTGGCCTTTCTGACATTCAGCAAAGTGGCAGCAGTGGCAGCTGGGACCTGAGACCTGGGGGAGCTGGTACCTGGGAGCTGGAAGCCCAAAGAAGATGGCCAAAACAGCTTCACCTCACCCGCAACGAAAGTTTCGCATTCTTGCACCGCCACAGCCGCTGTCTGAGTGAAATGAAAAGTGAAATTATTTATTATTAATGAAATTAATATATAATCATGTTTTTTTTCTGGGTGCGTATGCGCTTTGTTTTTGCGCGACAGCAGCACGTACATATGTTAAATCACAAAAAAAGCGACGATAAATAACCAACAAAACGCCGCACCACCAAGTCCAACACGTTTCGCAGCATCCAGCAAAGAGGCAAAAATACTTTGGCCAGGCTTTAAAAAGTTCGCTTTCGTTTGTGTCCAAAAAGTACATCGTGTATGATAATGAACACGTAAAATTGGGGGGAAAATGTTCGAAGATCGCTGCGAAAACCAGTTGCTGCACCAAAAACCATTGCAAATCGGTGGCAGATGCTCCATGCAGCATGCAACTCGAAGGATGAGGATGTCTCCAGCCACTGACAGGCTGAAGGTCGCCGCTTGGAAATGTCACAGAACGGGAGTCTGGTCATAAAGATGGCCTGAAATATGAACTCAGGTTTGAGAAATGGCCAGCCACAGCGAGGCTAAGTCGGGCAGGACATATAAATGGCCTAAAGTGATATTCATGGGGTCAGATAAATAGGAATTAATTCCATTTAATGCTTAAGAAAATAAAATATCAAAATTAATTCCCATTACAAATTAAGCTACTTGTAAAATTACTTACTTAAGTCAACATAATCATAACAATATCTTCCTTATTTATTATCTTAATTGAAGAGTTCTTCTTAAATGAAATAGTACAAACACTAATCAATCTCGATCATATTGTTTACTTTAATAATATAATAAATCTTAATAGTTGTTTAAAAATGATTTGAGTTAATCTTAGGGGGAAATCCGCAAATTAATAGCTAACCAAAAACTTGGCCTAAGTAATTTGCCATAAACAATCAAACAACTACATACAACTTAATTTGGCTTAATGGCATTCATAAATTGCACCCTATAAAAAGCAAATAAAACTCAATAGTTTCCTCTCGCAGCGTTACAAATTATATACGAAATTTATGCGATTTCAATTTCCTTGTGGCCTTTTTAATTAAAACATAAATATTTATATGGAATATTTCACATTGCCATGAATGCAACACACACTTGCCACATGGCGCATTACGAGTCTGGCCGAAATTAATTCAGCAAATAAATAATAAAATCATTTACAATATAATTGCAGCGGGCCAACAAAAACACTTTCACCTTCGCCACGACGTCGAGTTCGTTTCGGTTTGGTTTTCAGTCTTTAGTTTTCAGTTTTCCGTTTTTATTTTTGTGTTTTCTGTTTTCCATTTGCAGAGTTCGCTCTTTGGCTGGATCGAGCCGTTGCTGTTTTTATTTATGCTTTGTGGGTGTTCAACATGCACCATTTGACTTTTTACCACTGTTTTTTCCTTCAAGTTGCCCCGTGTGGTGGCATGAACATATTTATGCATCGGAGCGTTAGGCCAGAGTCCGCAATTAGCCAGCACCGGCTACGTGGCTATGAAAAAAAACAAATCGGCGCGAAATGTGTTTCAAAAAGAGGCATTCAATTTGGCCATTTGACACGGCCAAGTGTATATTATGTGTAGGGGTATCCCACTTCCACTCACTCCAACACGAACTGTCGCATACACTTCTTTAATCCCCCAATTTACAATCAATTATCAACATCATAATAGATAAATTAATAAACAAATGAGCCCTTTGTACTATTTATAAAGTTTTTTTTATTTATCTTACAAATAATTAATTAGCTTCTTAAACTAAATAAAACACATTACCAGTTATTTTTTTTATTTAATTTTAGTTTAAGTTATCACAGAACTTCTTAACAAAACTCCAACAAATAAAACATAACATAACATAACAAATTGATGTCCAGAACTAATAATAAAATAAATTATGAAATTAAATACAAAAAACAAAAGACTTAGGCAACGAACTTCACGGAACCGATTTACTTTTATATTGTTTTCTTAATTTTCTTAATTAAATTTCTTTTTGTTATTTAGTCAAGCTGTTAGTTATTGCTGCCGAAGTTAGGTTCGTTGAACGATTTATTAAATATTTTTGGGTTCAAATAAATTAAAATTATATAAAAATAACTTAATTAGCGAACCCATCTTCATCAAGCTGCGCCGCATTCAATTAATTAGCCATTAAATGTTTGATTTGCACCAAGCACATACATAAAACATAACAAACCCCATAACGAGGCCCGATCATGATGACAACGACAATGTGCCACAGTCTTTCGGGGAGTTAGCTGATTAGCCAGAGATAAGCTTAAAAAAAAATGGCACATTGGTTCCAGATGTGAGTGAAAAAGCCTGAAAACATTGCTTCCTTATTTCCCAGTCAAATTGTTGAAGAAGTGGTTACTTTACTTAAGATAAATATTAACATACCATATTACCATTCAAAAATTCGGGAATTCAATATAATCATAATAAATTACACTTTATATATATTATTTTTATAATGCTAACACTTCCCCCAGTTCCTCAGTGTTCCCGCAAGCAAACAGTTTTACCTAAACCCATTATCCCAAACAGACCTCCTTCTGTAAGGAATAGGAGAACTAATTTCACTGCGATTCCCACTAATTGAGCCCAACCCGGCACTTAGTATATCCCATCGATTCACATAGAGGTTAATGCCCACTCAATCACCACCGATCCAGTGTACCGCCGCCGCATCGATGGGAGTTGACTGGCTGACTGGATGCCTGCCTGGTGGCTCATAACTCATTACTAAGTGCCAAGCGTTTGTTATGTGGCACAAAATGCCAATGAACTCGGTTCGGTTATCCGTTTTATCGGGTCCCATTCCGCTTAGGAACCATGCGAGACGCCGCCACAAAGAAACGGAAGCGTCCTCGACTATAATTTGCGGCCACTTGACATGCATATCCCAGGCACTGTGCACCGATCCGTTCCGCGTTGTCCCATTGAGCGGAGAGCAACAGGCGGCCGGACTTAGGGATGTATATTGGGCGGGAAAATTCGATATATCAGCAAAATATAGCAGTTGAAAATATCATCTTTAAATAAATAGGCATTAAAAAAATCGTACAAATCTATTGAAATCAAGAATATGAAAAATTTTATTATTAAAAGAATATTGTTCCTTGATAGAGACTTTGAAAAGTTATATATTAATTATCATTTAATATGAAAGAAAATTAACGAAAAGCTTGAGAACACTTCAACTTAAGCATATCCTTTCAGAAAATTAAAAACTAAACACATTACTTGGCTTAATATAATCAAAATTTATATAGAATTTCGATATTTTGGCCAGCTCCAAGCCCAGACGCATTCGAAGGCCGTTCGCGGACACACTGACAATGTCCAGACAGCCAACAGACCGCCAAAGTGCATGCTCGAAACGCGTTAAACGATGATTTAGTGCCAATAAATAAGTGTAAACGTTCATTACAGATAATTAATGTATCTGCACAGAGGTCAGCCAGTCAGCCGGGCCTCTCGGTTCACAGAAAAGTGAAACTTCAATTAGACGGCTTAACAGCATTATGGCGTGGACGATTAAGACTTAAATTACGAGGAACGTCCCGTCGATCGTGGGTCTACACAGGGGCAAAAAGGGGCATCAAATGTGGCAAGAATATTAGAAGAATATTTAGAGAGTAAAATTAAAAAATTAATACAATTATATTATACCTGAATTTCATTTAAATTCATTAAAAACAGATGATAAACAGTGGAGTTAACAACAAGAAACGAAAATTAATAATTTAATTCAAGAATTAATTCAATACAAAAATTATTTAAGCTCAGCAGTAATTTTAATTCAAGATTTATTATATAGAAACTCGACTTGGCTCTAATTTCTCTATCTGCACGGGGTGTAAATGCACGGGAATTGACATTTCACCTGCAAAGTCGTCTCTGCCATTGATCTCTTTATCACATAGTCGGGTCCGGACCCCGGGGTCGTTGGTGGAGAGATGGTGGTGGTGGCTCTCCGTCTGGCTCTTTTTTCGGATGGCGTTGCACATGCCCCAAATCCATGCAACAATCTCAAACTGCCGCCTGACAATGTCGCCCAATTCGTCTTGCAGTTTTCATGCCTGCCGGCTGGAAATTTCGTATTTTTTCTTCACCATCGCAGGCTCTCGGCTTCAGCCACAGCCTCCGCCTGGGCTGGGACCTGGACTTCAGTTGTTCAGTTTCAGTTTTCAGCGCTCGTTTTTCAGCTCGGTTTTGGGTTTCGGTTTCGGTTTTGGTTAGCCTTTTCAATTTAAAATGTAAATCAAGTGTGAAAAACAAAATCTGCAGCGAAAGTGTTGCAATTGCAATTTGCTCGTTGCGATTTTTGACGTTTCTCGCTCCGAGGCTGTGTATTGATTTATTTTGATTGTTAATCAATTTGGCGAGCGCTGTCCCCCGATCGGTGTCGCTCCGGTAATAGTTCAATGAAATTATAAATCAGTCGCAAGTCCCCCATTTCCGAACCCGGAATCCCCGGCTCCAATCTCTCAGCTATCGATGGTCGCAAGTTGGTCGCCGGGGAGTCAAGTAATTCAAGACAAACCCGAAAGAATGCAAGTGACACACTTTGAGTCTCCTTTTGGTGTGGCACTCTTAACCCATTGAGTGGTGGTGGTGGTGTAAGTGACACAGAAAAGAAAGGATTGTAAATTGTATCAAAGACATCAAAATAATTGGGTATTTTTTAAAATCAGTTTCCAAGGGATTGCAGCTATTTTCTTAAAAGAATAATGTATAATATAATAATATATACATTTAAATACTATAGGATTATATTATATAAGCTTAAATCCAGTTTAGTTTATATTTTAAGAATGTTACTTTGTTTAAATAGGTTACTTTCTTCCATTTTCTCTAAAGAAAAGTTCATTTACATTCCAATGTTTTTATGTCAAGTTTAAGTTTAGGTTTCTTCTGCAAAAAAGAAGCACCCTTCATGGCACAATATTAACTAAAGTAACATATAGCTAATAATGTTAAATTGATTTATTATATTTGCAAATATGTTTGGAATGCGATGAAGCCTTATTTTGGGTCAACATACAATAGAGAAAAAATCCCCCATAAACCTTCCCAGAAATTTAGGTTGACTAAGAATCATATTTTAGAACTTTCTTTCCTTTGGCCAAGAACCCAACTTCAGTAGTGGGTTAAAGTGGTTGGGAGGAAACTCATTTGTCAGCAGGAAGCTGCTGGAATTGTGGAAAGCAAAATCAGAAAAGCAAAAGGTTATGGCGCAATTTGCGCATGCGCACGCAAATTACGCGCCATAAATCATGCGACTTTTGCTTTTTTTGATTTCGACTCTGCCTGGGCTTGGCTTTGGTGGGAGTTGCCCCAACTGTCACCGTCGCTGATTGCCGGTTGCTGTTGCATTGCATTGCCGTGGCAGATTAGCGAGAAGCGATAAACACATAAACCAAAATAAATTGCAAAGAAAGTGGATGTGGACACATAGCCGGGCTCGCATCCATGTTCGATGGTCGCGTGCGTAAGCAATTACACGCTGGAATCGGTGGCCCGGTGGAAGAGGTTCGCATGGGTCGAGGGTTGGGTTTGGGGGCTGGGTGTCCAGGTCATGCTATGTACATATGTGTGCATCTGCGGTTAGCCTGACATTTGCCATCCCGCTGATCCCGACCCTGACCCACAAAAGTCTAGCGACTTGCGGCCTGGCAAATTGAAAAAGAAAAACTCAACAGGCACGAGTGATGTCAATCACTATGGCACTTTACTATTGCCAAGTTTAACCTACACACAAAAGAAATCTTTGAACAAAGATAAAGGCTATTCAATTTATTTGTTTAAAAGTGTGAACTTTTTTATTTAATTTTCATTTTTAAAATATAATTTGAAGCTTGTAATAACAATATCAAATTACTTTAATATTGTTTACTATCTCAAAGATTTTATTAATTTGTTAAACATTTTCTGTTTGTGTCCCAACTCCCCTTTTCTTCCCCGCCCACTCAGGTGGCATGCAAATCTTCTTCTTCTCCTTGTCAGGTATTTCACTTCTTTGGCTGATTTTTTGGCTTGTTTTCCGTCGTGTTTTTCTTTTTTATTTTTTGCACTTCTTGACGGTCGCGGTCGGCTGCTGTGCCCCCAAGGTTAACGGCGCAAACAAAGCGGGCCAAAACAGCCAAATGGAACAGGCCGAAATGAAATGAAATGGAATGGACGCGGTCCTCGTCATGGATCCGCAAAGCCGGCGGCTAGAGATGGATTTTTTTGACGGACAACCTCTCAAGATGGGCTCGAGTCGGTCGCACAAGTTGCAAGCGGAAGATGGGAGCCAAAAACAGAGATTGATTCTGAAAATTATATTAGATAATGTTTTAGAGGTTGATTGAGATTGATTCAACAAATTCTATTAGATAAAGTATTATATTGTTTGTTAAGAATTATCTAATATATAATATATATAATTATATAATTAAAAATTTATTAAAGATCTGTGAAGAATTATGGTCAGAATGTGTAACCTATGCCAGATCACTTTACCTCTCTCCCTAGTTAAATTTCTTTCAAGTATCGATTACAATTTGGCATTCACCTAGTTTTTAATCCCTTCAGCTGACCCAGAACGATCTCAGCTGTCAGCCACAAGTGCTCCGGGATGCAAAACGAAAATCACGAGCTCAAAATCTGCCTCCAACGCGGCATATACATAACTCTCACGCTCCGGTTTCGACCGTCTCTAGGCCCATGGGGCACTTCGGCGCTGACTTTGTTCTTCTCGCTGTGGCTGCCAAACCCAAAACCCAAAACGTCACTCCAAAAGAGGCAACACTCAACCTGGTCGCGTTGTTCTCATCGCCGCTTTGTTGTTATGAAGACTGTAGTGCTTACACTAGGAACAAACTCTTTAATATTGAACATTTAATGGTGATTTTTATTTAAAGTTTAATATATTTTTAAAAATATGTAATCTTATATGAATGTGTGTCTAGACTAAGTAAACCTTCTCTGGTTTTTGTAGGCACTTCTCTCAGTGTACTTGCCTGAAAATCCTGTGAGTAGCCGTCTGAGAAGCAGCGCCATTGGCTCTCTGACAGCCGCCTGCCTGGCATGTTCATTTTTATGGGCTCGAAGCCGAGAACAGCTGCATTCTTAGAAGTCAAAAGCGAGACCGGCGGCCGGCAGAAGAATGCCCGCCAGAAGACTAGCTTCTAACTGTGGATGCTGCTGATTGAAGACTCGTCGTCGTCGTCGTCGTCTTGGTGAACTTTTCGTAGGGCGTTGCAGGAGTTTCTGATTATAAATTGAATTTTATTAGTTTGCTTGCGCGCCGCATTGATTTATGATATTTCTACAAAAGCAGAACCCAACTAGAACTTGGCTTTGTAGGTTGCCTTTAATTAAGTCCGAGTGTCAATATGATTTATGCTCCTCCACACATGCTTTCGTCTATATAATTAAAGATTCGAAATCGACCCAGCTTTCGGCTTTCCCTTGGGTGCTTCTCGCAATGCTTTTCCAGTTGCGTGTGATTGCATTACGGGTGAAATTTGCCAACTTTTACAAAAGATTTCGGGCCATCGATAACCTTTTTGGCTAGGTTTTGGGTTGCTGCCGCCTCCGACTTGGAGGAGTCCGTTCCTGAAACTGCTGCTCCCGCTGATGCTGATGCTGCTGCTGCTGCTGCAGATGCTGACATCATCAAATGCGAATCCGAATCCGCGGCCAAAAGCTGGCAATTTCATTGAATGCCTTGGCGTCCGTGCCATCCATTTGGGTTGGTTTTGATTACATAAATTTGGCGCCGTCTGCGATCGCGATGCGGTTCCATTTGCATCTTCAAAGTCCACATGGAGCGGAGTGGAGTGGCGTGGATCAAATGTGGGTCAGCGGTCGCTCTTCCACTGGGGATTTGGGTGCGGCTCTGGACATCGCCATATGTAATTACAATAACTGCAACTTCCACTTCCATTGCAACTGCAACAGCAACAGCTACGGCAACAGCATCAAAGCAAACAACACGATCCAAGTAAAATGTCTCGAAACCTGTCGCTTTTAATTAAAGCCCCCTCAAACTCCGACTCTAAGTAACTTTTCATGTTTCAAGTTATGCGCACAATTTTAAGCGACAGCCCCAACAAAGGCATTGAACACAGAAATAACTTTTGCATTTAGTCATAACTGCATTTAAAATGTTTGTAAATGTTTATGCAAAAAAAAAAAAAATGAGAGAAGCATAAAAAGAAAAAAGCCATACACAAAGCCCGAAAAAATGAGGGGAAAATCTCTGGTTTTTTGGGCTTGAGTTCGGGTACGACCCACTTCTGTCATGTTGCACGATAAATACTTTGAGATTTATTGTCTGCCGCAGTGGCAGGCATAATTACAATTTATGCCCAAGGTGGTCCCCGAGCCCCGCCTTGTGCAATAGACTCCTACGACTACTCCCGTGTCCCGGCTTCATCCCCATCTCCATCTCCATCCCGATCTCCATCCCAATTCCAGTCCCAATCCAAGTTCAAAAGCATGTTTGAGGAAGCTGTCGCCAAAGACAAAGCCCCATACAAATTGGGAGGGAGCCAAGGAAGCCGTTTGGCTCATACGTTGTTTACCTGTCTCGCAATTGCCATTATTCTTGGCTGAATTGAAAGTGAACACCAGACAGACAATATTGGGAATATGAATGGGGGCTTCCAGGGAGATCGAAGATCTAAGTACTCTATTGTTTCTTTAGGGGATTTCATATTTTTTATATTAAATTAAATAAAAATTAATGAATATTAGAATTAAAACAACTCGTTATTTCCCCATGATATTTTTATTTACATTCCTTGCTAAAGCATTCAAGGAGTTTTTTTTTAAGTTCAACTACAAAATGTATATTATTTTAAAATACAAAATCATTTCTTAATGTCTTTATACTTTATAAATCACCTTTTAATATGCTTTGGCAAGACAAAAGCTACCAAAAACAAATGCTTTATACAAGTCAAAGATGAGTTCTTAATGGTAGTTAGGTTCCATTCACACTTTTTAATGGCCTCATAAAGTCTTGACTATCCGCTGGCTTGTCCACTTCAGGCTAATAGAATCTAGGAAGTAACTAATTAGTAATTATCAACTTAAATTCATCTTTAAGAACACCTTACTCTTCAGACACTCTCTACCTTTGCTAATTGGGCAATTGATGTGACCCAAAAATCAGGGTATTTGCAGAGTATCAAGAGGCGAAAATTTCGCATGGAGGGGAGGCCTATTACATCATGAGAGACGACGACTGGGTCTTGAGCACTTTTGGGTCTATTGTTGAGCACATAATTAAGCACCGCTTAGCTTATGTAATTAATGTCAGGCCAAATGGCAGCGTCAAGAGCCGCGTGGAGAGTCTAATGAACCAGCTGCGTGTGCTGATTTATATGCGACTTTTCATGTGGCTCAGTATGTTTGTTGTTAGCTCGTTTGTTGCCTGCTGGCCATTCGTTGTTTGTTTTTCCCGGCCAAATTGTGTTTTGTCACCGTCACCCATGGACGTCTCTCGATCGCGCACTTAAACTTCGTTTATGCGCAGGCTCTGCGTTCCGATACTCCAGTTTCGGAGCACTTGGACCATGTGACATAAGTTGCCATTGCCATGATATATGAATATGACAAAGCGACATGGACAACTTTATTGGCTCATGAAAAGCGCTGTCACTGCCTGACTGACATAAATCAGCAAACGGCAGAAATACTCCTTACCCCCAGAGCACAAATCCACAATCCAAACCAAAATCCGAAAGCTGCAGTCGGAAAAAAATAAATCAAAAATCAATATTCGTCAGTTTTGACCAAGGGCTGTGTTGGCTGTCATCTCTGGCACACTATATAGTACACAGGAAAATATAGAATTAGAAAATATTAATTAAACTAGGCCTGATTTTAAATAAAATAAGATAATATCCAATCAGTTGAAGTATCAATTTATACTGATGTATATTTAAGAGTTTTTTTTTAAACCTCTCTAGATTAATCTGCTCCTTTTTCGGTGTACGAGTGTGTGGGCCACTAGCATTATCTGCATTTGCATAGCACAGAATATATATATGCCAAATCGATATCATAGCTCTTATCTGATCGGCATTGTCAACCCAGCCGGACATTTCGCTTCATTCACGGGCATGGGGCAAAAACCCATTTCCCATATGGAAATGAGAGCAACAATTGAACATCGTGCAACGTTCTATAAATAATAACCGAGGGGGGTAGAGCAGAGCAAAGCTTTTACTGGCCAACAGACACACTAGCCGCACGCCACCTAGTGGACAAACAAAGCGTATCAGGACACGCTACTCCTTACACACACACACACACCTGCAGGCACAATTACGTACCTGAAGCCTTGTTCTTCACTTTCACTTATTTTGTTTTTTAGTTTTGTAGCAAATATTTTTGTATTCAAAGGTATCTAGGGTATATTTGAACTCAAGTCATATGAATTATATGAAGGATTATGGGATTGTGATTATAAATTATGATAAAGCAAAAGGACAAAATATGATCTTAGCTGAAAATAATAATAAATACTATTAACCTTATAATTTGATTAATATTTATAAATATTTTATAATGCAGAGAATTTTGTTTAACTGCATTAAATTAAAATACAGCTAATTAATTGTAAAAATACATTTTAGCATTCAATATTTTGTATAACATTTTTAATGGCTCTTTATGTAATAATAAATTATTAATAAATTATACTAGTATAAACCAGGCCTAATGCTAATATAATTTATTAATATAAGTTAAATCAATTATTACTCGTATGCATTGTTAAGTACTATTGATAATTAAAAGTATATTAATTGGCAAAAGGTAAAATATACTCATTTAATATACATATTAAATCAATTTGCAAAACTCTGTTAGAAAGGTTCTTCTTTTAATACATTTCAGTCATAAAGGATAGGATATACCCTAGTTCAAGTCTAAGACCTTTAGGTGGGAATGGACCCACCTATAGACCTAGAACCCTTTTGGGCGCTGCTCTCTAACTACTATAACTAAAGGTAAGTGTGCGCCCAACGCGCATGACCTCAACAATTTGACTTCACTTGAAGTGCGAACGCACATGCAAACTGTGGGACTTGAAGTTGGAGTTGGGATGTGGACAGCTCTGGCCCAGCTTAGAACGGTCCGGGTCCTGTTGCGTGCCCAGCAAATGGCAATGGTCAGGGCTTGGGTTAGCGATGTGGAGGAACTGGAGCCGGCGACGGAGACGGAGACGGAGGTGGCCGAGTGCCGAACTGACCCTTCACTTTAGCAGCGAATGTTTTGGGTCAGTGCTCAGTTGCGTTGAGTTCGTGACCAAAGGCGGGCGTATTTTTTACCCAAATTCATATTCATATTCGATATTAATAAATCCTCGGCGGCTGTGACTATTCTGCATCGATTCGCCCATTCGATCGGCATGATTCGGCGATTGTCTGGCGAGCTGTGAGCCACCAATCCAGAGGAAATGGGCTGTGCATCCAGCACTCCCATGGTTGCAACGGCGGGCAGCGAAATGCTGAAAGCCGCCACCCATGTCAAGCAGAAGGGCGAGGCCGCCGTCGAAGGTGTGTGCGGTGTGTGTGTGTGTGTGTGTTACCAATCCGCACTAGTCATTGGTTTGCTTTTGGTTGGCAGATGACATTTAAGAGTGGGTCATTCGAGGGAAATTCCAGACTGCCCACAGAGCGTATACTTGATATTTAGAGCGGATACTTAATATAGCCCAAAGTATTTTTTAGTTGTTTTGTCCGGAAATAGAGTGTGAAATTCAAAGAAATTATTGAATGTAAACTTGGAATTAGAAACTCTTAATTGATAAAACATAAAAATAGTAAAAAATATTCAGAAATTACCCTGACTTTTACGAGTTTGTAGATTGAATTTCAAATGACATTTAAGAATAAGTAGAAAGAAGTTACTTTTAAAGTTCCTGCTAAAAAATATAATTCAACAAAACAAATATAACAATCATCCAGCAGTATTTACTTACTATTCCGGATTATAAACAAGATGAAGAAAATCCTTGGCCCCATTGCCTTTAATCAATATTTCGTTGAGCTAATTAATAACCCTCAACGAGCAAGTAAATTCCCATTTAATGCCACACACTAAGAAATTCGATATATTCCCATACATAATATATAGTACGCGGTGAGTGTGCTCGCATTTCGCATTATTATAATAACAAGCCACGTAATAAAGGACAATTGGCCAGCGCAATGCGTGCCGCAGAGCCTTTCGGCCTGATTTCAGTCCCCAAGACCGCAGTGAAAGCTGGCACCCAACCATATTTATATACATATTGTATATATATTTATTTAACGCATATGAAGAAAAACGACTTGGTTGCGTGACCGACCCGTCAACGAATTAGAGCAAAACATTGACTTAAAAATATAATACGTACATGTGCACTGGGGGAAAGTACCGATAGTAAATCTGAATTATGTTGTATTAATAAGTACAGTCAATAAAGGAGTTTGTCTGCATCAAATGATATTTAAAGACTATTTATCCTTAAAGTAATAGATAATTTATAGTACCTCGTTTCACATTGTATTAAAAAGTTCCCTTGTTTTATTACTTTCTAAGTCCTTCTGATGGCTAGTATTTTTCTCACTGTGTACCCTCTCAGGAAATGGCAAATGAAAGTGTTTCTATTTACTATTCTCCCTGCAGACGCCTCTCAGACGCTGACCACCACCCTGGACACGGCCAAGGAGACCGTTGGCACGGCAGTGGCTGGGATTACCAATGAGCTGGGCAACGCCTTTAAGGAGGGAACCCAGGCTCTGGACGAAGCCAAGCACAAAGTGATGGAGGGTCTCCACCTGGAACAGTCGTCACAGGAATCCCAGGAAACGCCCCCAGCAGAAGTTGAAGGGGCTGCGGCTACGGCAGATGTTGCTGAGATGAGCTCATCCCGTGCTCCGACACCCAAGCTGCAGGGCGATGCGGACAGCCTGAAGACCTCCACGCCAGAGCCGGAGATTGAGCGGGCGCTGGCCACCGAGGACGAGAGTCCGCCCACGCCAAAGCCCTCGCTGGAGGAGATGGCCCAGCTGAGTGCCGAGGTTTCGCATGCGGCGGATCCAACAACTCCATCGGAGGCTCCTGTCAGTGAGACAACTGCAGCCCCGGCTCCGGCCACCGAATCCTCCGCGGCCGTGGAGTAAGTAAGCCTAGAGAGCACCTGCAGCATCGCAAATCCGTAATCCGTAATCCGCAACCCGTAATCCGTAGCCCCATCGCAAATCCGTAACCTGTAGCGCCACTGCACCTGAAGTTATCGCGTAGTTATCGCTTATGATTCGTAGTTGCCGTCGTAGACTCCCGATACATTTATTATATAGCCTAACCATTATATTACTCTCCCTTCTCTCTCTCTCTTTTTAAACTATGTATGTAAATTGTAAATAAACTATCTCTTCTTCTATGTACATATCATATACTCTGCCTTTGTTTAATTGCGATACCAGCAAATCAAACTAAACAAGAACCGCAACAGCAAAGTCTTGTACGTAGTAATTGTGGTAACATTTTTTGAAATATTCTTATGAATCCTGTTTTCGGTTTACCGAATAGAAAGTGCTTTTGCAAGGCTAAAATAGAGCTATTAAAGAGACTGTCATTTATGTAAAAAATATAATTTAGATTGAAATATTCTTTTAATATACCCTTAAATCTCTTATAATTCTGAGATGATATATTAAACATCAAGACATACATATAATAAAGACAAAGATATATTAAAGATCTGTTGAAAGTTTCGCAAAAGTTAACTTAAGCCAAACACTCACATATTAACCACACACATTGAACACCTCAAAATCAAGGACAAACCTTTCTTAGCTTCTAACTAACACGCCTACATCTTTCCACGCCCAAAATCCAAACACTCACCCACACACACATACTCATTCTGGAAATCTTAGGAGTCGCAAGGTACGTCGCCGGTTCATCCAGATGAAGGAACAGGAGCAGCCACGGCCCAGCACCACCGAGTGGGAGAAATTCGCTGACCAACTGGCCAAAAGCAAGAAGTTCAAGCCATACGAGAGCTTCGGCCACAGCCACAACAAGTTTTCCGTGTACCAGGACCACACCAGCCTGCGGGACAAGCCAAACCACTACGATGGCCACTTCAGCGGTGGCAATTCGCTAAGCGCCTCCCAGTCGGATCTGTCCAGCGGGCACGTGACTCCCGCTCCGGCACGCCGAGGTCAGCGGGAGTTTGCCAAGTTCGTTGGCTCTGAGCAGCCGGGAAGTGTGTCGCGGAATAGCTCCCGGCTCTCGAATCCCGCCGCTTCCAGGACCTTTGACTTTAATCCACAACGCGATCGCATCAGTCTTCCTATGGCCACCAGTCGCATCGGTTCGGGCATCCAGAGACTTCCAGCAGAGAGAACTTCCGGCTGGGGCCGCGGCAGACCGGCTCCCTTGGAGGAGGAGCCCAGCTTTGGGCGCAGGATGAGCTTAGGTCTGGTCTCACAGCCCCTCCGACCGGACAGAGAGAAGTTCACACCTTCTATGCATCGTAGGGCAGTGAAACCTATAACGCCAGCGAAGGAAAAGTCGATAAAGAAGCATTCTTCCAAGAATATCTCTTCCAGAGAGTCTTCCCACTTGGAATTCGAGTCCCGAAAAGCAGACAAGAGTCCTTCCCGGGTAGCGAAACCTTTGGCAAGGGATGCTGCACGCTCGAGGGAGCCATCTTATACAGAGTTCGATTCCTTCAAGGGCGACAATAGTCCAAAATCTTTGGACAAGCAAAAGAAGTCTCCAAAGAAAATCTCTTCTAGAGAATCAACTTATATGGAAATTGTTCCAAAAACAGTAGAAAAGAGTCCTTTAAGAACACAAAAGCCTTTGGCAAAAGATGTCCTGCGATCTAGAGAGCCATCTTTTACTGAATTTAGTTCCATAAAAGGAGATAGGACTCCATCAAGGGTAGGAAAATCGCTGGGGAAGAGTATAGTTCGATCCAGAGAGCCCTCTTTTACCGAACTTCAATATCAGAGAGCCGAAAGAAGTCCTTCAAGGGGACAAAAGACAATACAACGATCCAGAGAGCCTTCTTATACCGAGTTTAATTCTCTAAAATCAAATAAGACTCCTTCAAGGGTAGCAAAACCATTGGCGAGGAGTGTAGTAAGATCCACAGAGCCTTCGTTTACCGAGCTGGAAAAGAGTACAGCCTTACGTGGACAGAAACCATTGGCAACACAGGCTCTGCGATCCAGAGAGCCATCTTATTCAGAATTTAATTCTTTTAAAGCAGTTGAGAGTCCTCTAAGAATAACAAAATCAGTGGGTAAGACTATAGTTCGATCCAGGGAGCCCTCCTATACCGAATTCGAACATAAAAGATCCGAAGAACGTCCACTAGGAGCAGAAAAATCATCAAGCAAGGATATTGTTCGCTCCAGAGAGTCATCTTATTTGGAATTTGATTCTTTGAAAACAGACAAGGGATCATCAATAGAAACAAAACCTTTGACAAGGGATTTAATGAGTTCCCGAGATTCATCTGATATTGAATTTGATTCCATCAAAACTCCCACTAAGCAAACAAAATCTCCAAGCTCCAAGGAGCAACTACCTCAAAGGGAATCCAGTCCAAGATCTGAAGTCAAAACCTTAGAGATTAAAAACCAGAAAATATCATCTGTACCTGAAACACCGCAGAGAAGCGAAGCCCCAGAAGCTGCTACTTCCGCCTCGAAGATGCCTTCACCATCAGCCTCGCGTATATCCAGCGGCAAATCCTCGGACAGCAGCAACATGGATGTGGTAATCCAGCCCTTGAGCAACCTTAACCAGGACACGCCCAGCATGAAGTCCTACTCGCAGTCACCGGACCAAGTGGTAATGGAGGGATATGCGGATTCAGAGTTAGAGGCGGCCCTGGCAAGGCTAGAGCTTCTGCGGGGATCCACAGCCACCCTGCACTCCCTAAGATCCTGCAGTCCTGGCCGGCACACCTACACTGCTGCCTCCCTGCTCAGCTCCCGACGCACCTCACCCTGGGTAATGCGAAAGGACTATGGTGGCTCCCTCGTCGGCAAAGAGAGCTCCCACAAGGTGGCACAGCCCTCAACCATCCATCAAACACTCGAACGCTGCGATATTTGCTCGAATGAGTTTCTTCTAAAGTGAAGTTATTTTAGAATGTTTTGAAAATTTAATAAAATTGCCTTGAATATTTTATTAAGATTATAAGAATTTACTGCCATATAAATATAATTATTAAAGCTTAAGTTATTATTAGCATTTAAAGTTCGAAATACTCCCAGGTGATAAAGCAAACTAAAAACTATTAAATTTGTTGATATAACCACATGCCTCAGTCAGCTTTTTTAAGTAGTTATATATTTATTTACAATTCTATTCTTTAAATAAATAGGAATAGATAGCATCTATGTTCTACTGAAAAATATATTTAGTTAGCCATAGGATATAATGTTTTATATGATTCCTAGAGTAGAAATAATGAAATCGAAGTTTTACAAAGTCACCTTCCCAACGATAATAAAAAAGTTTATAGCATTCGTTATGTCTTTTAATTGCGTAACTCTAATTGCAGCCTGATCACTTTGATTCGAGCCAATTCTCAGGAGCCCAAATCAAAAGCGAATCGAGTGCAGTGGGCCCCCTGATTTTCGGTTCCCCTAATTGATGACTTAATAACGAAATTGAAATGTTTATCTTGCCGTTCACTCAATTATTCTGCCACTTGAAGTTCGCTTTCGGTGGCTGGGTGGATAGCAGTTGGTTTTACGGCTTACGTTTTACGGTTTCGCGTTCCGTGATTCCACATGGCTCCCATGTCTCCCGTCCGTGACTTAATGAACTATTAACAGCAATGATAGTAATTTGTTGTAGCAGCCTCTGCCTCTGCCTCAGCCTCAGCCTCAGCCCCGGCATCGGCTACGGTAAAATTGCTTTTGGCCAACACAACAAGTGGTCTTCATGGCACTTTTTGGCAAACAAATAGACAGTCGGACAAAGCGACGTGCAGACAAATGACTACAGTGGATACAACCAGCAGCGGACATATATCTGCATGGATATGGCATGGATATTCGCGGGGGTGTTTACCACATCTGTCTGCCTGCCTGTCCCCTCGCTCGCTCCGTCGCACCTGCTGCAGCCCGCAAATTGAGTTTGGCTGCAGCAGCAGCAGCAGCATCGGGCATCTATTTTGGCACGATTTTCGAATTACGTTCATTGACTCGCAAAATGTTTGCTTTATGCCGCAATTAATTTCCAAGCGGAAGAAGCAGTGCCCCAAAGCGCCAAACAAAAAAGGCAAACAAAGCGTTGGCAAGGTCGAAGCTTGGAACACTCTGGCGGTCTGAGTTGTTGCCAGGAATTTATGAAAGATGTTCGAATATCTTTAAGTATAAATTATATTCTTTATTTAACTTTAACTGCAAGTATTAAAGTTTACAAAGCCCTTGCTTCCTTCCATTTTGATCATACTTCTTAAGATTTCCACATACCCTCTCTGTTAGGGTATGTTAAAAAGCCTCTAAAAAGGTGAGGGGGTCTTAGAGTTGAAGGTCTTCTGCGGCTTGTGGCGTGACATTGAAAGTGAAAGAACAAGTTTTGATGGGTTGCTGTTGCTCAGCGGTGCTTTTTCGTTGGCATTTCTATTTTTAATGACTTTTTACATGGCCACTTGGTTCATTGAACGCAGCCACGCACAAAACAACAAATACAGAAAACCAAAATAGGAGAAAAATAACAGAAAAAAACTGCCGCTAATGATCTATGAAGTGCAAGTGTTTGTACTTTTACTTTCATTTATCAAAAGTGGAGGCGTCATCTCTTTCGGCCTGGCCGAGACAGTGGAAATTAGCAGCCGGCAAATGCAAGAAATGCATTTTTAGCACTTCATTTTCTTGTTGTTGCATTTACTCACTCGGCCGCCTTGGCAGTTAGTTGGGTTTTTGTGGTAAAACGTGCTTTTAATCAAATTTACATGTGCCAACGTTGTCGGTGAGCATACGCACTGTGGGCCGGCGACGGGGAAAACATTAAAATCGGTGTGTTAAATTGATTTATGCAATTGTTGTTGGGGGGCAACAGCAGCTGATTTGTTTATATGTTCGGAGGCAGCAACAAGCATGGTAAATCAATAAGTTTATGCAACAGGCGGTGATAAAATCGACGAAAATCACCGAAGACAATGCCTGCCATCGACTTAACAGAGCTTCCTGCTACACTTACCGCCGCTGCTGGCGCTGCTGTTACAGTTACAGTTTAGCTATGTCAGCAAGCTAACATTTTTCGACCAATTTTAACAGGGCAAGCAGGCTTAACAGCGCTGCTTTGTGCGCCGGCGCATTTTTCCGAGTTTTTCAATTAATGTTTTCCCTCCGCATTTCCATTTTAGTAAATACGGCAACGCACTTGTTGCTGTTGCTGGCCGGCGAAATAGCAATCATTTGTTAGGCAAACATTTCTACTTTTCGGCTGCTTTCGTTTGGCCTTTTGCCAACATTTTGCATAACCTGGGTCAAGACGGAAATGCTGGAGGAGGCTGGCCATTAATAATCTTTGGCTCTCGGCTCCTGGCACTTTGGAGCTCTGAGGCTCAGCTGCCCGTGAAGCTGCTGGTGACTTCTTCTTCTTCTTCGGTGCGTTTTGGATTTTTAGGAGCCTTTGTTTATGCCGGTTGGTCCAAAACAAGACCAAAAAGCAGCCAAAGTCAGATTCAGAAAGTCCATGGCCACTCTCAAAAAATTAAGTAAAACCTTTAATCCGTTTGAAATTTTCAATTAATAAATTTATCCTACTTTCTTGATATCTTTTTTGTACATTATATATTTGGTCTTTATGGGTTTTTACAACTATAAATATTTAAATATTATTTTAACAAGTCTTCTACCTTGCTTACATTGCAAACACTAAACAGAAAAGTAAACAAACACTAGTCTTCATTGAAACTAATTTATATAATTATTTTATTATCTCTCTTAAAGATTAGTAGTGAAAACTTTCAACTTAAAATATTATGGTTCAATTATTCAGTTGTTATTTTTATTTTTCTTGGCCCTCTGATCCGACCTCATCCAGTCAATGTCCCAATCTGTTTTTACTTCTGCTTTTTATCCGATCTGCACTCTCCGCTGCACTGGGCTGGTGTTCAGTAGCCTCCGCATAATCCAAATTAAATTGTCAAGAGAAATGACAATTCAATACACACAATCTTGTTAAGCAAATATGAAAGAAAATACCAAAACAAAAAGCACTCTGTCATCCCTGCTCTCCAACAAAAGCGGAGACAGCAGGAAAGAGTGAGAGTGAAGCTGAGACCGAGACTGAGACGGAGGCTGGCTGCGACTGCGACGGAGGTTCCAAAAAGTGTCAAATTAAACTGTCAGAGCGACTTTTAACCCATTTTCGTGGGCCATTACATAAGCTACTTATCAGTTGATAACTGGGCTCTCGGGGTGTTGGAAATACTAATAGGGAAATGGAAATGCGAGTGCGTGGGCGGTGCGAGTGTGGACTGTGGAGCATGGAGCGGTCGGTCAGGCGCATAAATCAGCTCGGACACTCAGCCACTCGAGTTCATTCGCTCATGCGTCAGGCCGAACAAAAGACTTAGGCAACGAACTGCAGATGCAGTTGCAACAGAATGTATCGCCCTCCCTTCATTTCCCTTTCCCCGCCCGAAAGTGTGAGTGTGTCAACAGCTGGGACCGCCACTGCATATTCTTAGCCATGTGTGTCTAGCCCTACCCAATCTGTGGCTTATATGCCACTGGCTGTGCCTGTGTCTCCACCTCCGCCTCCCAGTCGCATTCCCATGTGAACTGCGCTAATTCGTGACTACTTTGTGCTGCGACTGCTGAGGACCCCAGCATACACAAATACACATTTAAATGCAAGTTTGAAAGACCTTTGTGTTAATCTTTTCATTAAATTGTACAATAAAATTGACTAAGAATTTATTATGAACAGCTTTATTTTTAATTACATTGCATAAATGTCTATATAATACTATTAAATATTTTTGCTTCTTTTAACTTATAAAACCTCGTCGTTAAACAAAAGACTTAAGCGACAAACTTGTAATTTTTACTAGTACATTTACTGGCAACAGACTATTAAATAATTTACCTACAAATTAAATGGTTTTTGTTGTTTTACTTGTTTAAAAGGATTAACATTTAATATGATTTTAATTAAAGATTTTTTATTTTTCAAAAATAGAAACTTAGCCCTTAGCCCAAGTTAGCCCAAGTTTCTGAACTTTAAATTCTAAATAAATATAAAGGTAATTATAAATACAGCTCAAAAATAAACCCCAAACTCTAAAAACTCTCCTCCTGGAGGTCTCTGTTCCATGGTATCTTTTCTCTCCCCGCTGAACAATGGCAAGAACCTTTGCTGAAAACCCTAAATACCCGCCATCCACAAACTATCCACCCGCTCGCTTCCCCCTCGGCACTCTGTGAACTAGGGAAACACACATCTGTAATAGATTTGAATGACCCACTCCCAAGGCTCGAACCCGAACCCGCACTCTAGCTACTGCCTCAAGAGCTGGCGCTTGTGACTCAGAGATCGGCGAGCTATATGTCCCATTTCGAAGGCAACTCCTGCCCACGCCGCAGGCGCAAACACTTTACTTTTGTTTTCAAGACAGTCGCAGTTGCAGTTGCAGTTGTGCCGTCTGAGGCCCAGTTAAAGTCCCAAAGTAAACTACTATATACTCGTTCTCCATGGCGGGACTCCGATTCGAATTCGATTTTTACGGGGTTTTTCTTCTTCAGAGTTCGACAACGTTGTCGTCGTTTTCGTTGTGGTTGTCTGGTTGTCGCTTTCGTAGTCACACAAAGATAGAAATCGCATGACACGATCTTGTAGCCCGAAACAGGCGCCAGTAACCCAGTTTTCAGGTTTCAGGAAAAAAAAACCCACAGCAACTGCGATGACTCCCTTTAGGCCGAAAACCAAAACCAAATGAAAATGAAAATGAAACGTTTTGGGCATAAATAAATAATGACAACAGAGCAGCCACCAAAAAGGTAAAAACAAATGATCTGCCTGTCCTCCCTGCATTTGCATTTGTTTGCATGCCTCTGCCAAAAGGGTATAGCCAATTTATTAAGAGATATAGAGAGCAACATGATTGAGCTATATATATATATTTTATATCAAGGAACACTGATATATAATTGGTAATTTTTTTTGTTAAATACTTTTCGAAATGGTGTAGAAACTGTATGGATTCTAATTTACCTCTTAAAGCAACCCTTCTTATTTTAACACATTTTATTAAAGATAAATTCTATATCTATCTGTATTAAGATTTAATATTATTATTGAGCTGAAATATCATACAAATAATACACTTTCTTCGTTTGGTAAGGGTAAATTGGCTTTACTTTAGCAACCTAACGATGTCTTGCTGGTTGTTTTGTTATTGTTTGTTTGCTGCTTGTTATTTGCTTTTTTTCTCTTAAGCTGCGGCATTTTGGTTTGTTTGTTTCAAGTCTAACAAGCAGCCAACATCGACGTCTGCCCATTGTCTCTGTGTTTCGCCGTTTCATGTGGCATTTTTCTAGATTCCCCCAGCCCAGTCCCAGCCCCCGAAAACATGCGCTGAACTTTGACACTGGCGGGTGGAGAGGCATTCAAACCCTCTAAATCCTATTAGACACAAAGAAAAAAAGATTGGTAAATAAGTTTTTACAAAAAGAAATTCAATTTAAATATTGATACAAATTAAATTTGTTGTACATCATCTTTGGAATAACAAAATCTTTTACGTGTAAAGCTCTCTAAAGTCAAAACTGGAGAAAAGTGCATTGAACCCCCATATCGAGAGGCAGACCCATAAATTGCTCAACTTCAATTCTAGGCAAGTCAGTGGCAATTTCACTTTCGTTGGCAGTCCGTCACCCACAACAACAACAACAACGGCATCGGTGATCTGGGAAAGCGATTCACCCTACGCATCGATGGCATCAGCTCGGCTCCGGCTCCCCCAGATCCTTGGCTTTTCGCAACTTTCCGCGCAACAGTAGCCGGGCGACAGTCCAACGAGCATGCCAAAAATTGCATTTTCTACAACAAATCAAGGTGACTGGACATCAAGATAAAAACATAACAAACGATTTGACTAAGCCAAATGGTAATAGGCCCCGGCAACACACCATCACCGACATCATCAGCGGGAGCAGCGATCGTGGCCACAAGCTCTGGAGCTCCCAGAGCCACTGGAGCGATCGCTCTGGCCGTTATTGTTATTGCCATGGCCATAGTCACCATAGGCTGGAGCTCCAGCATCGGCTCAGGCTCAAGCTTCAGCTCCAGCTCCAGCTCCAGCTCCTGGCTCCAAATTTGGTGCGAAGCTGCGTTGTCGCGGGTGCTTTTTCTCCCCTTCATGGAGCAGGCACAGTGATTGGAAGCTCAAAAGGATTGTTTCTAAAGGATTTCTTTCAAGTCTAATAATGTAAGGAAGTTTTAGTATCTTTCCTGGAATGCGATTGTATCTAATGTCAGCGAAAAGCTCAAAGAACTTCTTAAATTTAATAGGTTAAAATATCGCAAATACAAATATATATTTGAATGCTTTTCAATTAAATAAGATTTCATTTGAACACATTTTTATTTTAACAAAACAATTTTTATAAATCCTTATAATATTATAATATTCCCCAAATAAATGATCACTTGACCTTCAGTTAAATGGATTTCATACCACTGTTCCGCCCGTTGTCGTGCCTGTCGTCGTCGTCATATTGAAATTGAAAATAAGAATCGTATTTGGTAATTGCAATGAAAGCGAAAGGAGTGAAAACGTTTCTGCCGCCGAGGCCGTAGGTATGTTATTTTGGCCACTAAGATAGATCACCAAGGATAGCGGCCGAGCAGCGGTCACTTTCTATCTATCGAGCGGTTCAATGACACGGCCCCAACGCCCCCGCCTTCTATTTGGGTTTTTTTTTTTTGAGTGCTTGAGTGCTACATACTATTACTATATATATATATTTTTTTTTTGTTGGAGTGCCAACACTTATCGCTGGCTAAGCCGAGAGTCAGAGCCTGGTCCTAAGCCGCTAAGCGGCAATAGCCACATCAAAATGCCAATGGAAACCTTTTGACATTTTTATCACGCATAAGCACCGGCTCCAAGATCGGCTCTGGCAGCCCCGAGCAAATGCTAATTGACCTTGACATGCGGAAGATTTGAATGCGACGATATGGCCAACAAGCCATCCCGAATCGCTTCTCCCCCCTGGGCTTCCCTTGATGCACTTCACCATCAACTCGAGTGGCTGCTGCACTTGGGCTGACTTAGGCTCTGGGTTTGCACAGAGAGAAATTGAAATCAAACTATTTGTTTTATGTGATTGGATTTAAACTATTTAAAATCTTATAAATATTTTACAATATCTTATATGACATGATTAAGAATTAAACTAAAACTTTTAAAATCAATTTGTATCTAAAAAGAAATTAAATTTAAGTAAAGAGATCTACTTAATAATGTTAACATTAATCTTTTATATTCCCTTTGATCTTAACTCCCATTTTCTTTGTGTGTGGCTCTGGGCTTTTGGAACCCCGTAGCAGTAAGAGGCACTGGTAAGCGCGGTAAGTGGTAAATGGTAAGTGTTGCGGTTGCAACATCATCACTACCGACATCGAAATGTGAATGCATATATGCAGCGTGTTAATTGCAATCAAAACTGCACTGTGACCAAGGTGCGTGCAGTTCAATATGTTAAGTGTAATTTAAAAATAAATTACTCAAATTATGGCCGAAATGGGTTTCCCAGGGATTAGCTAATCAAATATTGGCTATGCTCTACGGAAAGGTTTTTACTTAATTTATCATTAAAATATGGGAGAAAAGATAGACTATACAAATTTATCTGAAAAATAATAAAAGCACTAAAACAGTTATTGTATATAGAGAAATGTATTTAAATAAATATGCGATTCCCTTGAAAATAATTACCCCTTATGCTGCTCATTCGAATATCTTTCCAAAGTGGGTCAACTGCCCCGGTCATACTTGAATTAAATGTAATAAAACGATGTCCAGTGGGCCGCACCTGATTAAAAGTCTGATGAATAAACAACGAAAGTGCAACAAGTTGGGGCCATAAAAATGACACCGACTGCGAGGTGTAACTACGCAAAGGGAGGGGGAACTGGTGCCGGGGTTGCCCGGGGGCAAGGCAGCGCGACACTTCACCTTGCGTTGTTCGGGCTGTTGTTTCTGTTGTCTCTGGCAGCGGCGGTGGCGGCGGTTATTATTTTACACGCTTTCAGCTACAACTTCATTTTGCAGCCGGCGTCTTAATGCCTTGTGCTATAAAATGAAATTTTACGCACTAAGCACGGCGTTTAACACAAACTCGAAAGACTCTCAGAGGCCTGGCAGACATAATAAAAGGGGGGAAAAAACACAGCTAAGCTAAAACTATACCACAGACTCCCCGAAGTCTGCCCACCTGCCACCGAATTTCACTCTGCAACGCGGCAAATGTGACATGTTGCCACTAAAATTGATAACTCTATTGCCCATTTCTGCTCATTTTGCTGCCGGCGGCCGCTCGTCAATTGCTCGCCTGATGATTGATTTTGCTGATTGCCAACGAGTTTGCATATCGCATTTGCATTTTACATTTTGCATTTTGCATTTTGCACTTGGCATTTCGCAGTCAGCATCTCTGCATATTTACCGCGGCCAATTATAATTAATTTCGCTGGCTTTCACGGCCCCATCGCAGAATCCGATGCATTTTGTCAACATCAGCGAAGGAGAAACACCGAAAACGAAAGTCCCACCATTTACCGACTGACTGACTGACCGACTGTCACCGTTTCAGGTGTCCATTCATTACCTGTCATAATCGATCGATCGGGATAGGGAAGCGCCGAGGTGCCGAGAGTTGATAATGGGTTTATGGAGCTCCGAGAAGATGATGTCTCAATTACTCAAAGTTAGCGTAGAGTAAAGGCATAGCCATTAATATACATAATGGATTTCCATTAAAGTTGAGTCACAGTCACCTAAAAGATTTCTCAAAACATAATTTAAATCGATGACTTAATGAAGAATATTTAGCGTTATCAAGTTTAATTTTAGGTGGAATTACTTGGGGGCATTTAACTTATTTTAAAAGGATTTTAGAATATATTTTTTTGATTACTTTCTTACTTTTATATGGAAGTACTTTTGATTGTTAATTTAATAGTCATTTCAGAGAGGCAAACGCATTAGTAGAAACTGACAGAACTTTCAATTTCTTGAGAAAGCCATCTACAAATCTCAGGTTCGCATTGCTGGGAGAGAGTAGAGCTTGATCTGGAGATCTGGCAATGGAAATGGAAATCCCGAAGACCTTGTCCGTCAGTGGGAACCGGCGGTGAATGTGAGAGTACTGACCTGCCCCTGGCTCCCCATCCCAGTCGCTTCCCAGTGACTGACTTACTGCGCCTGGCCGGAGGGAGATCAGAGATCGGGTATCAGGGGGGATCGAGCCTTAAACGGATTGCAAATGCGACTGCGAATGGCGAGGCTTCGTTTCGTGCCTAAAACATTTTGCATAATTTGTTTTGCTCACTTTTCTATATATTTCAAGCGGTGTAATTTGATTGCGTTGTTGATTTTATTATGAAAGTTGCGAGACAACAATAACAACAGACCGATTAGCATTGCCCACTTTTCACTAAATACTTGAAGAAAAATCGCTAATCTTGGTTGGGAGAAAAGATATATTTTATTAAAACCGAAAAAAGGAAAAACAGCAAATTTAAAGAGTTTTTTAACTAAAAAAATATCAAGAAAGATTAAAAAATATCTAGAATATACATATTTTTTTCTGTGCAGACTGACTCACAGTGCCTAAAATTTGTATTTATATTTTTTTAGATTTAGCTGAGGGTTGCTCTCCTGGCGGTGCATGTTGCCAGCAATTGAATAAAAACCCTTTTCATGTTAATGCAACATTTGTTGCTCTGTCAGTTGCTGTGCAATATATATATATGTATATATAGTATGTGTGTTTATAGTATATAGACTAACAAAACAGACACAATTGGCGGCTCTTTGGCTTTGTACTTGTCTCTCCTTCAGTCTCTACTGCCTCGGCGGCTGCTGCAGTTGTTTCCTATTAACGATAAAAATCACATGACACGAACTGGTCGCCGATCTGGCTTCGTTTTCTGCAGTCTTTTTTTTCCCTGGGCCGCCGTGCTTTGTTTTTGTCCCCGTTCCGATCCCGATTCCGTTTAGCTTTTGGATTTGGCGCCGGCGCCACTAACCCACTTTAAGCCTCAGTTCGGGGCTGGTGTGCTGGGCTGGCCAATTATGCCACATTATGGCCAGTTGAGTGCCGCCGTTATCGCCCCGGAATGACAGGATGCGGCCAATTGGCAGGGCCAGGGCCAAAGCTGGGATTACGCAACGTCAACGTCAATTAAATCAGTTTTACTCCAAATATTTTAAGCCAATGTCAACCGAAACCGCACCGAGAAGATATATTGACATCGTCTGCCCATCGCTCGTACACCTTTCCCCCAGCTCGATCCCCAGCCCCGATGTGGCCATGCCTGATTGAATTTATGGCCGATCCAAAGGGACTGCAGATCGAGGCCCTCGGGCAGCTCTGGGGCTTTGGGCAGGGCTGGGTCTGGCCAATTGTTTACACAAAACTTTCACAAATTAACCCAACCTGTGAACTGAAAAACTCAAAACCGAATGCCCGAAAACGCATCGACTCGATTAAAATGCTGCAAACTTAATTGGGGCCCAGTTTGTCGCACATTCTGGGTGGCCCAGGTCCAGGTCCAGGCCCAAGCCCAGGCACAGTGGTCGCAATTAAACGAAACCAAGTGAACGGTGCTGGAATTTCGGAATTACTTATTTTTGAGACCTATTAAACGGAGCCCGTTCAATGCCACAAGTAATAGCAGCAAGTTGTACATGAGGCTGCTGTTATTTGTAGATTGTTTTATAGTATTAATTAATTTTTAGGATATTTTTAGTTGGAACCTAGAAGCAGAAGAAGTAATTAAAATGTGATTGAACTTTAGTAGAGTCTGTAAAATATCTTTTTTGAAGAATAAGAAGATAAGATAAGACAAATTAATTATAAATAAAAATATATTTCTAAAGGAAACTTTATCCTTTAATAGCCACTGTGCATCCGTGTTTATTTGTGGGCTTCCTGGACGCGATTTCCGCCTTCCCCTGCGGCCAGCAGCTGCTCGGTCAAGTGCAAGTGGCAATTTAAAGAATCGGTTCGGGTGAGGTGAAGGCAGAGGAGGAGGCCTGCGATGAGCAACGAGTATCTTAATGTTGGCGCCCCCATATGCGCATGATAATTTCGATCGTTCCAGCTCCTTGGCCAGTCCCAGACCCAGACCCAGTTCCAGCTCTAGATGCAGCCTTTCGTGGCTGCAAAGAAAGTTGGTGTGCCGGCTCCTCGGCATCGTTTCATGTGGCTGTAGTTTGTTTTTTTTTTTTGCCGTGTTCAAGTACACGCGTAGTAAGTGAAATGAAAAGTGCATAAATCTGGCGAGCTGGCAGCGCAGTTCGATAAGAATCGAAAAGCGCGAGACAAAAGAACTTTCGCTTTCGTTGCGGGTTTCGGCTCTGGCCAAGTAAAAGTGGCCCGAGCCCCTGCATTATTTAACCAAATTTGGCTATTGAATGCAACCGGTCGGAATGGCTGTGACCGAGTCTTGCCACTGAGCCTCTGCGCCCGCGACGATATAACAATTATGTGCGTTTAATGAGCAGCGGGAGCAGATCGATCTCGAGAGGAGTTGCCGATCATGCCGCTGTCTGACAGAGGAGATTGATTGCATAAGCCGCCTTGCCTGCAACATTGTCACCCGCTCCCCGTTGAGCTCCGATCACTTTCACCGCCTTTCCACACCAGAATCGCTTAGAAGAGTCAGCGATTTTCGCCTGTTGTCGCTGCCGGAGCAGTGATAGTAAAAGTGATAGTCGTTTCCAATTGGAGATTATTATGGCTTAAGTATTTTACGACTTATATAACCACACACACGCACACTCGCCGCCGCCGCGGATACGTCAAAGCAATTAAGCTACCCAAACAGACACGGCCGGCGATACAAATGCAGGCACTTTTCTAATTAATTTCGGACCGGAGTCTCCAGCGAAGAGGAGAGCGGGGGTGTGGGGGGTACAAAAATCTCAATAAAATTTCATTTTCATTGACAGCCGCTTTTCAACTGCAGCCACCCAATGCAATGTGCCGGGCTTGGAACTCCGCCTCGCATGATGAAGTGTGGAAACGGCAAGACAAGAGCCACCAACCAGCCACTCGGTACACTTAATTGACAAGTGTGAAACTTTCGATTTCTATACACCCATTGACATACAAAACGAGACAGTCGAAGGCACACTACAAAAAAAAAGAGGATCAATACCGAAAAGGTTAAGGAAATTAATCAAAAGTCTTAGCAATCTTTTTAATAGAATCAAAAAACATAGTCTGATGTCTAGCTAGCACATAAATATTGGAAATACTTGTATATCCTTTTGCTTAAACATATTCAAAATACAATCATTAATTTAAAAATAATACTTACTTACAGGAAACTATTAAAAATTATTGTTTTCTGTGCAGCCTAATGATGCCGCCTGCTATGATTTGTTGTGTCTAAATGTCACAATTCTCCCAAATGATGGGCGGACCACGGGAGGAGCTGGGTGCGCCTGCCTGCCTGCCCAGATCGGTGTGTACTCCATACTCCGTGCTCCAGCGCTATCGCTATCGGGAGCTGATGGCTATGGCGATAATTGCCGATATCTGGCGACTGGTCGGGTGCGTCTTGCGTGCTGACTTGACAAAAAGGCTGCGCAAATGCCATCAAATGATTAACTAACGGCCCCGAGTCGAAACTCCAAAACTTGAAACGTGCGAAATGGGTGAAATTTTCTTAGCGTGTTCGAGTGCCGGCCGGTGCGATTTTATACTACAAAAATTATGTTTCAATTAAGTCAGAGAAAATGAAAGTTGCTGCAGAGCACTGTAATGGCTTAATTGCCGCCACCGAATTGCGGGTAATCCAGGAGATCATAACGAGAGATCTTTAATAAATTTTACTTCAAATTTAACGATCAAATGACATCATTTACTCATGAAGAGTAAAATCATGGCAGAGCTTCTATAGCTCCAAGACAAAACTGAAGAGGAATTTAAGAAGACTTTATTAAAGCCTTAAACCTACTGTGACTTGTTTACTTAATAAATATTAATTACATAAAACAAGAACAGTTGCTTTGCTACATAAAATCTCTGGAAAAGCAAATATAAAAGAATTTCAAAAAATGTACTCACAGCAATTCGCCTTTGGTTCTCTAAGGAATCATCTTCCCAGAACTGACAACCCGTCATTTCGTATTTCATCATTCAACATGCTACAGGAAGGCTATAATTAAAAATCAATTTGGCCAAAAGTTCCTATTATGCAAGAGCCGCCACAACAGGCTCCTAATAACCACGTTCGTTGCCTGAGTCTTTTGTTTGGCGTTTTGTCAAAGGTGCAGGCAGCCATAGCAGCAAGGCAGCAGCGAGGGAGCAGCTCCTCCTCCATGTGCCGCCATCTCCAGACATCAACGTGAGCCGCACATATCGAGCATAATATCACAAGTCGCTCCGATGTGGCACGGCATGGCATGGTCTATTGGAGCCCGGGTTCATGCTATGTCAAGCATGATCTCCCTGTTTGAGGCCTGCCTCAGAAGAAACCCATTAATGAGCGCACAAACTGGCATTTGACAGATTTTTTAATTAAACCATACAAATTGCGATTCTTCACGCTTTTCGCCACACGAAACTGGCGAATATTATTGCTGGCCCACTTAGCCGGCGACTTGAAGCTTCCTCCTCCACCTCCACCTCCTCCTCCTTCTCCATCTCCCTCAGTCCTGTTCCCAACCGAAGCGGCATTCCATTTTGGCCAGCGATAAACGCGTAATCTCAGCCAGCGCCAGCCGGAGTGAAATGCCAATGTTATCTCGCTTATCTGGCAGCCGGCAGGCGGCAGCTCCCGCGTAAATTCGAGCTGAGCAAATCCGAGAAAGAAAGCAATTTGCATAGGCGCTGAGCTAATGAATTTCTGCTGCCTGCTTACATAATTATCGGCAGCACCATTATGGACAGTCTGAAGCTGGACCGGCACCGGGACTGGGATCTCTGCATCCAAGTGCAGTGCTCCTTTCACTTTTGTGCGAGAGCCTGCCTAATTATTCCTGGCCATTGTGTCCCCTGTGATTTCGCACATAATTAAGCTTCGGCGCAAAATTTACATTAAATTAATAGTTTTATTGTTTTGTCTCCGCCTGGAGTTGAGTTAGAGCCGAGAGCTTGAGCTGGAGTCATGCGGAAGCGGTGCCCTACCAAAAATGGGCAGCCAAAAACCTGACACAAAAAATCCAGGGAAGATATACTACAAATATATGTATGTACTATATGAATATATACCCGTAGCCATTGGCACCAGTAGACAGTGATAAAGCACCGAAAAATGATGGCGAAATTTATGCTAAATTGTTGGCCAAACATAATGTCTAGACTTAAGGCTTCATTTCACTTTCATGACCCATGCTGTGATAGATGAATAGTTTCTGAAATCTGATTTCTTCTTGGGATTAACCCATGGCGAAGTTTAAGGGCTAAAGAAATCTGATTATATTTGTACTAAGAAATCATTTTAAATAAATAAATATTAAAGAGTTTAATTGCCGTTTATGTCCAACACAATTTATATAGAAACTTAATAAATATATAAATTTCCAATAATTAAATTGATTTCAGAATATAATAATTAAATAGGTTTCACATTTTATAAATTTATGATAATTATAAATATTCAAAATATTATTATGTTATTCACTTTGGGTTAAAATTGGCAACTCCCTAACTCAGGTCAACTCTTTTGTATCAAAAAAAAGAAATGGCAGTGCCAAATACAGGTTTCTGTTGACGCGTGAAACCCATTAAAGAACGCCTAAATCTGTTGCCAAGAGGTCGAAAGGTGGCTAGCTGAGGGTGTCTGGATTTAGTCAACTCGCGATCGTCTTCTAGAACGGTTCTCAACATGAACTTCGGATTAATAGGACTCGCCGTTTCCGCAGGGCTGCTGATCCTGGTGGCTACTATCGAAGGACAACACTATAATCTGGCGTGGGGAGGATACTTTCTGGATAATGGCACCCACTATTTCCTATACCAGGGGCCACAGCCACAACCAAAGCCAAGGCCAAAGCCCAGACCGAAGCCCGAGCCGCTGTACCGGCAGCAACACCATCCTCATTTCGGCAATATATCCAGTAATCCCTTCATCAATTGGCTGGACATGCCCAATGAATTCCCCAACCGGATTGTCGGCGGCCACAGGGTGGATGTGTGCGACGAGTGCCCTTGGCTGTGCTCCGTCCACGTGGATAATTACTTTGTATGCGGTTGTGTGCTTGTTGCTCCAGGGTGGTGTCTCACTGCCCACCACTGCATCTTTGCGAAGGCCAGCAGATATGAGGTGCGCTGCGGAACGAACCAGCAGAGGCGTTATGGGCAGCTCCGCGGAGTACAACTGATCGTGGCTAATAAGGGATATAACTCAAATACTATGACCCATGATCTGGCCATGTTGAAGTTTAAGAAGCCCATGAAAATAACAGATTGTGTGAAGAAGGTGAAGTTGCCCGCGCCCTCGTCCCAGCCATTACCCAAAGTCCTTAATATCTGGGGCTGGGGCCTCACATCGGCGAATGCCGTGAATGTCCAGCGCTATGCCCTTGGAGCAACAGTTTACCGCGTTGGGCGCAAGCAATGTAATGCCGACTACAAGGGAACTGGTGTGAAAATAACAACTGACATGGTTTGCGCCAAAGCAAGTGGCAAGGATTCTTGCTCCGGCGACTCCGGTGGTCCAATGACACACAAGGGTGTGCTCGTTGGACTCGTTTCCTTTGGCATCGGTTGCGCCAATAAAAACTATCCGGGTGTTTATTGCAAAGTTAGATTCTTTATCAAATGGATTCTCTCGGTACTTCGTAATTTTTAGATAAAAAATTAAAAGGGGAAACTACACAGACTCGTGTTGCTGAAGAGTGAATTCATAATATATCTTATTCTATAGGTTAATCGGATTTAACATTTTTTAATTTAGGTCTTCATTTGTATTTTAATTTTTCTAATTTATTATAATTTTATATACTGTTTAGAAATAATTTCAACTCTTTTAAGATGATATTTAAAAGAAATGTTAAATAGAAATACCATATTAAATATCTATTAATTAAGACTACAATAAACTGAATTAATTAAATAATTAATGATGATGCCATTAGCGAATTTTTAGTTGGGATTCTTTGACAACATTTTGACAGCATATCAAATGCGTTTGCTGCGGGCAAAATTTTTGGCTAATTGACTTAGCCTACTTCAACAAAACCAATGATAAATGGCAACAGCGAAAAAAAGAGAGGGGCAAAAACTTAAAGAATCCAGTGGTAAAAGGTCGAAAGGTAACTCTATGTTCTACCACATTTCAGTAGAGAAAACTTCGCTAACCTTAACGGACGAAGAAATGAATTTAAGGCTGCTGCCTACTGCTTCGACAATCGCGATATTTGCCAATCTTTGGATCCTGCTCGGAGGAGCTCAGTCACAAAGTCCCGCCTGGAATGGTCACTATCTGGACAATGGCACCCACTATTTGCTGTACGAGGCGCCAAAGATCCGCAGACAGGACTATCTGGTACTTAAGAATATATCCAGTAATCCTGCGATAAATGCGCTGGAATCACTGGATTATCTGCCTACCCGCATTGTAAACGGCAAGAGAATCCCGTGCTGGAGGGCTCGCTACCAGTGTGCCCTCCGCTACCGAGGTGCCTTCCTCTGCGGTTGCGTTATCCTGTCGAGACGCTGGGTCCTTACGGCCCGCCATTGCTACATCGGTAGGGCCAGGGACTACTCTGTGCGAGCCGGATCGGTGAGGCATAATCGAGGTGGACAGCTGCGCCGTGTCCAGAAGATCGTTGCCCACGGAGGTTATAGTGACTACACCATGAATAACGACCTGACGCTGATGAAGCTCAGGAGACCTCTTAAGTACAACCGGTGTTGTCGAAATGTTGGGCTGCCACGCAGGCGGAGAAGGAGGCGCCTTCCCCGCTGCTGTTTGGCTAGCGGATGGGGCCTGGCATCGGAGAACGCCCAGAATGTTCAGCGATACCTGCGCGGTGTAAAGGTCTGTCGGGTTAGGCGCCGCAGGTGCGTAAGATCTTACCGGAGAGCTGGAATCAGAATCACCAGGCATATGATATGCTATGCACGAAGGAATCGCGACACTTGCTCCGGCGACTCTGGTGGTCCTCTGGTCTACAAGAATGTCCTAATTGGTATAACGTCCTTTGGAATCGGATGCGCCAGGAATAGGTATCCTGGGGTTTACACCGATATCGGAGATTATGTTGGATGGATTAGAAGGGCTATGAGAAGGTATTAAATTAAATTACAAAATTAAAGGAAAACATATAACTAAATATTTAATTAAATGACCTTTGCATATTATAGGATAAGTTTTATCTAGTATTTTCTCAATGAAAAGAGTAAATGATTTCAATCAATAATTTGTAAAAAAGTTGAGTCTAGGAAAACAATTCATCTTCCTTAATAAATGGCAGCTTGTATTGATTTATTAGATTATTTTAACACACCTTAAATATGATTGAAATACCCACTTTTTTGCGGATCCGCAGGGTCGTTCAACTTTTTCGCATATAATTAATTCAAACTAAATCTTAATATATTTGCAAAATGTTTGGAATGAACAAAGCTCAGAAAGTTAATACATAATGTGTGGGCCCTTTTGGAAAACCAAGCCAAGAGATCCATATATATATAATGCACAACATTAGAACAAGTTCCAGCTGAAGAATCGTTCGCATCCATATTGCCATGTCATTATGGGACTCATCAATATGCATGCCAAATTCAGTAGGTCGCATGCCATAGCAGGGGGTCATTAGCATATTTGATTCTGGAGTTTGCGCCCAGAGGTCAAGAGCTCGACTTTCAGTTAACAGTCGGGGTTAGGTCTCTGAGGTGGCTTTGTTTTTGTACGGATGATGAAACTTTCGGCGCTACTTTTATTGCTCATTTGTGGCCATAAAATAGGGGCTAAATTGCCGCAGGAACGGATCGTAGGCGGCGTGGAGTTGCCCATTGATGTGTCACCCTGGTTGGCATCTTTAAGTGTGCATGGAAACTATAGCTGCAGCTCGGCGTTGATTACCTCCCAGTGGTTGCTGACGGCCGGGCACTGTGTCCACTATCCGGATAAATACACAGTTCGGGCAGGATCTGACTTCCCCGACGAGGGAGGGACAACCCGAGAGGTGGAAAGGGTAATCCTTCATCCGGGATTTAAGCTGCGAACACTGGACAATGACATTGCATTGCTAAAGACCAAGGAACCCTTCCAGTTGGGTGGCAACATTCAGCTGGTAAAGCTTCCACTGCCGGGACTCAGTATCCTTCCAAGAACCCTCCTGGTCGCTGGCTGGGGCACTGTAAATGCCAACGTCAGCGACACAGAACCCACACTACGTGGCACATTCGTGGATGTCATAGAACAGAGGCGATGCCAGCGACTCTACTCTCGCCTAGGTCGCCCCATTAGGTCCAATATGCTGTGTGCGGCGGCCGCTGGACGGGATCACTGCTACGGCGACTCGGGTGCTCCCCTGGTCCATCACGGCAGTAGCTATGGGATTGTATCCTTTGCCCATGGCTGTGCAGATCCACGTTTTCCAGGAGTCTACACCAGACTGGCCAACTATGTGACCTGGATCTTCAATGTGCTGAGAAATTAGGACCACAAATATTAAATTCAAATACAAAAGTATACGATTATCCATATAAGTTAAATAACAATATCATATTTACAATAAAACTAAAGACGATCCACTCGGAAGACTGCTGGATGCTGTTCGCTTCTGGAATACTCAGAGGATTATACAATTCGCCAGCTCTTCCCAGCCATCTGAGGAGCCGCACTCGCTTCGTGCCCAAGCAAGGCGATAAACTCATACCGCCAGTCGACGGCAAATTTGTGTAAATTATGTATTTGTGCATTTTGATTTCATTTAAACGAAGTTTCCTGATGGCCCCCAGCGCATGTCAAATATCAAAACTGAAACCAGCCTGCCAGCCAGCAAGGCAGCCAGGCAGCCACTTGCGCAACACATCCCGCAATCCATATCCATACGTCCGTCCATATCCACATTTGCAAGCCCATCTCGAATCCGCATCCATCCCAGCTGGCTGGCTGGCTGGCCAAATATCACTGCCATATGCGGTGGGCGTGCTCCGTTAATGCTGCACTCTGGCGGCCCCCGAAATTAACATAATCGTGCTGCCGTTGCTGTGGGGATCGGGATCGGTATTGGAACTGGGAGCCTGCGACTGGGATTGCCTTTGTCCGTTGTCGGATGCTGCCTGTTGGCGCCCCAACAAAGTGTTGAACGCTGGCGCTGGCTGTCAAGTGGAGGCCCCGGGCCATTGGCACACTCATAAGCCGGCCGCAGTCGCCACCCGCTTAGCACTTTGTGTTTGGCCGTTGTGCAATGGGAGCATCAAAAGTGGTCTGACTTTACCATGAACTTCCTACACACATATTTTTACAAAAGAAATAAAATACAATTTTAATATAGAAACAATGCTTGCGTAGTGGGGGTGCCTGCTAGTGACTAGCTAGTTGCAAAGATATTTCCGTTTTCTATGTTTTACGTGTATGTATATTTTGTTATCATTAAGTTACGCTTATACAATTCATTACGTATTCTAACCTAAATGTATACCATTACTTTGTTTGCTCTGTTTGTTTCGTTTTGCTCTTGCCATATTGTTCTTTGTATATAATGTGTTTAAAGGTTTTTGTAAATTTGAAACTAGTCGCTAATGTAAAAAGTGTTCAACAGCTAAATCGTGTATGCATTGTGTCTTGAAGGTGGACCAAAAGCGAATGCACAAACAAATCAACTGCAAACTCGAAAAAATCCTCAAAATGTGTGTTTAAAAATCGATTTAGCCAAAAGCCTTTAATTGCTGTTTTTTTTTTGTTTTTGGTTTCCTGCACACGCACATGCACAATAAATTTCACAATATAAGAACGTAAAAAATTTACAATTACAAGCACACATCAATTTGTTTTCTCTTTACCAATTATGCAATCTTTAAAGCTATATAACAATTTTTAGTTTTCATTTTCGCATCTCTCGTTTGGACTCGATTTCGGATCTCGCTGCCGGTTTGTGAATCCCGTTGTTTGTTAATCGCCTCAACAAGGACACAACTCAATTACAGCAGGGGATCTCAACTAAAGATCGGGGATCGATAATCCTCTAGCCCGCCACTCAACTTAAAGGGTTTGAAGTGTGTGAATTAAAATGTAAATCGTATGGTGGATAATTTCATAGTCAGTTGAGTGGCGCGCTGGGGACTGGTTCAAATGGTTTAGTTATTGCAAGTTACATATGTTTGAATTGCAAGCTTCCTGCGCGAAATCCAGGCAGAGTTCTTGGCTGCTCGATTCCTCACTGCCTACCGCTGGATCCTTTCTATCTCTCTCTCACGTACATCACATATTTTACAGTTTAATAATACTTCCTTACACATAATTTATTAATTAATTCATATTTCTCTCTGCTAAAATTGGTTGGTGCTCCATACTCCAGCCAGACCTTGATTAGTTGACGATCCCTCTGTTGCTCCTGCTCGCATAGCGGTTGATTGATCGGCTCTCAGTTTACGACAAAAACGGGTTTGTAGCTCCTTCCGGCTTAATCCACGGCATGTTGTTGTTTTGCTGTAAGGTGTGAGGGCTTTCATTAGATATTTGTTTTAGAAAATATGCGTATCTAATTCTAATTAGCTGGCTAAAAGCGAACTACATGCAGAGTCAAATAGCCGTGTTTATGTGTTATTCGAGCCAACTACAGTGGGTACAGTGGTGGAGGGATTAAGTAGTTGTTAGGAGGAAAGGCTATTACGTTAGTTAGATAGCAGAGCATGCACATTCGAAAGACATTTTACCCATTATTCGCATTTATTGCATATTGTATGTGTTTTATTTAAGCGTCCAAGCCTCCATTGTTGGCTACAATTAGAAAATGTTATGGATCAACTGGTATTTAGCAAAGCTGCTTTCTGATCAAGATGCGTACGTTGTTTTCGAAAGAAGCAGCTTAAGAAGCTATGCAAGCACAGCTTCCTACGCTGCCCTCTCCCCAGTTAGCAGTTCGTAGTTCTCATACTTGCTAGTCAAACGAACAGAAAACTAATTCAACAGAAAGAAACTCAAAACTAAAGATATAAACGCAAGCAAAACAATAAAAACGATAAACGACAACTTCTGGCTGAGGAAGTAGTATTGGGATTTTGGCGCAACGCAAAACAACTTCAAAGACGGCGGCAGCGGCACACTCACTTCCAGCTTGCAGTGTCCGGCGGCGGCTGAGGACGGACCGCCCACAAAGCCAATGGGCGCAACACTGACGCCCGGGGTTTCGGCTAGGGATTCGGACAGGGCGCTGCTGTAGCTGGCAGCATAGCTTGAGTAGATTCCCGGAGTTCCGTAATTGTTGTTGCTGTTGATGCTGGGGCTACTATACATATTGTAGGAATCGTCAGCTGGTGCCGTTGGACTATTGAAATAGGGCCGCTCGCTAAATATATCCATATTGCGGATGCCATCGATGCCGGGGCTCGGGCTCACATGGCTGTACATGGTGCTGGTGGTGCTGCTTGAGCTGGTGATATGACCGTTGTATGGATAGTTGTACACCTGCGAACTGGGCTGTGGCTGGGGGATGACGGTGGCGGGGGGAATGATGGGATTACTAAACGCACTCAGCAGCTGAAATTCACCCGCGGACGAGGGCCCCAAGTTGAGGCTGGTGGGACGCACGGGGGGCGGAAGTTTTGTCTGGGAGGATTTAAGGTATTGGCATGCAACAGTTGCTCAAAAAAAAACGAAATGACGCAAAGGAAATCAAAATGCATACGTAAAATGATAAGATAGTGTTTTTGAAGAGTAAACGGAAATGCCGATAAATCATCAGACAGCAAAAAACCCCAAAAAGAGTAAGTACAAGTACGAAAAATTCCTAGCACCTCAGACGTACTCCATCTCCAAGATAATCTGTCACCTTTTCGTGTGCAAACTCACCTGGGAAGGAGCACTGACGCCACCCATAACAGGTGCCCAAGGATCCTGGTTCATGCTGACTGCGAAGGGAGCCTGCTGTTTCAGCTGGTTGATGGACGGCACCTGTACGAAATATACAAAACGTTTTTAGCACATGATTCCTACAAAATATGGTACCTTTAGGCGCAACTCACGGCTGGCTGCTGCTGCTGGAATAGATTCGTCTTGGGTGGCATGACGTTATCGCTGAAGGGATTGTAGGCTGGAGCGTTTCCTGTTTGTGTTTGCGGCGCAATCGGCTTGATCAAATTGTCCAGGTTAACCAGCGCCGAGTTTTCGCCGAGGAACGAGTGGGGATCCTTCAGCGGCTTCTTTGCAGTGGCCCCCGTTGATGGGTGCATACTGCTTCCGTTTCCATAGTTGGACGATAGCGGATCCATGTCATCGAGCAGAGAAGCTGATAATAAATTGTTTCATTGATATTAGACTTGGGAGTGTTTACACAGCTGCATTACTTTTGACTTACCATTGTTGTTGTTGTTGGAGGCGTTGGAATTGCTAAGCTCGCTCTTGTTCCGATTGGTAATCAAGTCGAACTCGTCAAACTCCGGGGATGGTTTCTGGAATTAAAACGAAAAATCATTTATTTGTGCAATTTTTTAAAGTGAAGTGAATAACTTCTCTCAAGAAAGTTAATACATTTTTTATGATTTCTGAATTATCTTTGCGAGCTTTGATTAGATTATTTAATTATCTGAATTTTAGCAGTTTAGCAAGTTAATGCAATTAGATAATTGAAGGAATCTCAGACACGATAACACGATTAGCGAGCCAATTGTCTCAGAGTGTGCTCACCTTAATGGCGCCTGTTCCGAGTGCTTTCCAAGGGTCATCCAGTGCTCCCGCTCCTGACTGAGGTGCAGCTCCGCCCGCCCAGGGATCTGCTGAACCGGCAGCACCAGCTCCGCCTCCTCCTCCTGCCGCAGCGGATGGTTCCGCCAGCCATGGATCCGCTGGAGAGCCGCCATTGTTTGCCGCATGATGATTCGCTGGTGCAGCCGCCAAAGCTGCTCCAGCTGTTGATTTCGTAATCCAGGCGTCAACTGGAGCCCCCGCTGGAGTGGCTCCGCGTCCATTTTGATTGGCATTGCCGTTTGTCTGCAGCCAGCCCTCGTTGGAGGAGCCCGATGCTACCGATGGCGACTGGTTGCGTGCACCCCAAGCATCGCCAGCTGCTCCTGCCGGTGGCGCAGAACTCATCGGCACTCCGGCACCCATAATGGTGCGTGGCGCTGCGCTGGGATGCCAGGGATCCACCTGGGGCGAGGAGGTTCCCGACCACGGATCCGACAGCTGGCTGGGTGCTCTGGGACCGGGCGTGGCCCAGGGATCAACAATGGCAGCAGGGGCGCCGCCTGCAGCGCCCAGCGGAGGACTCGAGATGCTAGTAGCGCCCAAAGAGATGTCCAGCAGATCCAGCAAATGGCTCTGGGGCTCCTCCTTCTTAGGCGCTGGAATCGGACGTCCATTGTGATCCCTCACGCTAAAAATGTGAAAAAAATGAGTAAATTAGTAATGTATGCAGAAATATTTTTCTCCAAAACTCACTTAAAGTCTTGCTCGCTCTGGCTAAGGGCCAGCTGGAGACGCACATCGTCGCTGCGGCGCTTGGCCTCCTCCTGCTCGGCTTCTTCTCGCGACATGGCCATGGCCAGCTGAAGCTGCAGCTCCTCCTCCCCGGCCGTTTGTGGGCGCACCATCTCCAGTTCGGAGACGGACTTGGGCGGCTCCTCCTGCCATCCTGGAGGCAGATCCCGATGCGAGGGTCCGTCTATGTAGCCATCGCTACCGAAGCCGCTCGGATGCTGGGCGAATCGCTCCTTGGCCTTTAGCGCCTTGACTCGCTCGTTCTTGAGCCGTTCGTCGTCTTTAAGCAGGGTCACCAACTGCTTGGCCTTCTCCCGGACATGGGTACCCTGGTCCTTGCCCTCCTCAAAGTACACGAACTCGCGCAGCGTCTGGATGGCGAAGATGTTCTCCTTGCACTGCTGGGCCACCTTCTCCGTGCCGGTCTTGATCAGATACTCGAGCAGGATGAGTGCCTTGTAGACGTGGCGCCAGTTCTTGCCGTGGTCGTTGAGACGCTTCCATATCATCTGCATGATCTCCGAGAAGGCCACCACATTGTAGGTGAGATCCGCTATCTCGCCCATAATGGCTGCCGACGGACCCCATGGGTCGTTGGAGGTGGCTTCGCGCACTTTAACCTGGTGGGAGGGAGGACACAGTTTAGTTAGGGGTTCTATGTGTGTGGATCAAGAGTTGCAGTTCAGAATAAAAGCACTGGCTCTGCCATAACCCATGACATGCTTTTAAAGGGTAATATTACGCATATCTAATCGGAAATTAAATGTTTCTCCAATAAAAATGAACTGAATTGACCTTCCAAGTGCTGTTATTTTGAAACGCAACTACAGATGGAATACCAAGTAGATGGCTTACCTGGGCATCGGAGTAGTTGTGCGCAAGGTTCTTGATATTTCGGCGTAGACCCGCGACATTGACCTGCATATCGTCCTTTTGCTTTCTCACTGTGTGACGAGAAGGATGGAAGGGAGTGTTAGCATGGCTGTACCGTCTCGATCATACCCTTCGGGGGCTTCGAGGTGGCTTGTGGAAGGCAGGGAGAATGGGGTTTTATTCGTTCTCGGGATAACTTTGTCTCTGCGAAAAATCCGCTTGATGTGCATGAAAATCGGTGTCGATCGAATTTTTGAATTTTTTACTTTCTTTTGACGGTATCTCTGAAGTTTTCTGAATTGAATTTCGAGTCTAATGTGTTGAAAGTAGCATTTGTGGGGGTGTCGGACTACAAAATCTGGACAAAAACGAAAACACAAACGGTGTGGAACGGTGATTCTGTGGTCTGTGGTCTGTGTGTACTTATGAGTGTGTAATTTATGCTGCTGCTGCACTGTGCTACTGCTGGGTGTAGTGGGAATCGTGTCAAAGTTGAACTCAAAATCAAATCGGATCGGTTTAATATACACTTTGATAGATAATACCATTTCTATTTCATTTGATTTATTCTTTTGCGGTGTAGTTGGAAGAGAGAACTTGTTGTTAAATGAGATGTATTAACATTGCGACTTACTTTTCGTTTGTTTTTGCGTTTGACTTTGCTTTCTATTTTCTATACAAGAGACTTTTGCTTGCAAAAGCTTGAGATTCTTTTTCTCTTATTGTATTTTTTCGTTTTTTGTTTTTGTTTATTGCTGTTTAAGTGCTCCAAAGCAAGCTAAGTATGAGATACAAGATAAATACAATCAAAATACATAGTATAAGAGTACAGATACGGATATACATATTTATATAGAGTCAGATTTCAGTTGTTAATGTTATCGACGTTGCAGTGGTGCAAAACACACAGATCCATAGATACTATATGGTACATAATAATTTGCCGAACTCAAACTCAAAGTGCAGCGAACAGAAAAGAGAGTGAAAGCATACGTTAAAATAGAAACCGAGTTGAAACCGAAATAAAACCCAAGTGAATTTTAAACGCCGGCCGAAGGTTTACGCGTGCACTGCCCCAAAATGTGGATAAGGAACCAGATCTCGCAATTGCGGACACACCAAGTCCAGGGCCCTCCAACGCCTAGGAGAAATAATTCAATTTGTGGGCAAACAAAATGCAAACAGAAATGAATAACAACACGGAGCAGAAATAAAACGAAACACAGCAGAGAGAATATGCCCCAAAAGCCGACTGTGCAATACTCTGGCTAATAAGGAGACAGCCAATTGAATGATTGAGTAACGTAAACCCATTCGATCAAGGCTCAAGTGATCATACGATTTGTTGTATTTAATTATGCAAAAGTACTATATAAATATTGAAAATTAAACACATCACATACACAAAAAATATGTGTAAATTAATTGTACATAAATTGTTTCTGACTTTTTCATTCAATGAAAGATAAAGAATAATAAGCATGACTTTAAAAATATGTTACAGAAATATTTAAATATTTAAAAATATAAAAATAAAAGAATATTTAACATTGTGATATTTATTAATTTATAAAGCATAAGAAATGGTAAACCCATATAAAAAAATTAAGATATCTTTAAAGACTTGTTTAATGATTTCTTAAACCCTTTTATTGCTTAACTTTTATTGCTTAAAGATCCCCGACAACCTTTTCCACTTAGTGGATAGGCCCCTCACTGCCTCCAATGCCTTCGCTTGAACTTAACCCATGACAGACCGAAGCATGAAGCCGCAAAAATGTAAAATAAGCAAAGAGGAGGAAACCAAAGGGAGACCCTGGACAGACAGTCGTCTACGTCCATGTCTGGGATATGCAAATTCTGGGCGTAAGCTGCATTATGCATTTAAAGCCGAACAGCGAACAACTATAGCTAGAAATTATAGCAAATGAATTGATTTTTCCTTTCTTTCCTTTGTCGAGGTGCGCTCATCTATTTTTAAATAATAGAAAAAGTGCACACAAGATAATCAAATTGTTATCGATTGGCTGGCTGGCAGAGTGGCAAAAGTTCTTTAAGAAGAATTTGAAATAAGGGGTTACTCGGGCATACAAAAGTTCGAGAATTTATATATATATACTATATAAGCCAGATGACCGTTGCAAAGCTGAGCTGATTACCGATAAGATAGCGACGTGCATATATGTTCATAATATTTATAATATTTGTAATGTCTGTTTACGTCAGAAGCGGATAAAACTGTATTTAAAACACGCACCTTAAATTTAAATGTATAATTTTGGTGTATAATTTTTATACAATCAATATGAATAAAGGAAATAAATAAATCATTCATTCATTAGAGATATTGCCAATAAAGCGATAAATATTTATCAAATGCCAGTGAATAATAAACACATTTACGTGAGGTTTAATTATTGTAATGATAATGATTAGATAAGAGGTTTTGTATAAAAATTGCAATATTTCTTGTTTGCTTGAATAAAAGAAATAATTTAAATTAATATTACAACATTTTTCCATCTTCGTAAAGTGGCAGCATAGCTTTAAAACGCACTGTACTGTAGATATCGCTAAGAATTCGGACATGCGAATCAACCAGTTAACAACTGGAGAATCTTTGTAGTTTCTCTATAAGCACGGTTCTTGTTGCCTTCTGACATTTATTTATTTTGGTTTTTCTGTTTCTTTTTTCGTTCTTTTTTTTTAAATATACTGTAAACAACGCACTTGACACATATTGAAGAGAGAGCCCCGTGCAGCAGAGAAGAGCCCGCCTCGAAATTGTAGCCCACAGATAAACCCGTTCGACAAGTATTCGAGCTATGCGAGTGATAATGGGAGGAACTTTAGCATCTGGGAGGGGGGGATTCATTGACCGATCCACACATAGTCGTCATCGTTGTAGCAACGACACGATAGCCGGGCATTGAGCGGAAGGGCTGTCATTTGTTTGTTTTCGTTACGCCCCAAGAAGGCGAAATAATTCAATTAAATGTCGCGCAGTAAGACGAGAGAACTACGCAAATGAAGTGCAAGTGAAGAGTCGAGAGATATTGGGTGGTTTCTGGTCTGTTTTTGTTGTGCTTGGTGGTCGCCTGATGAACTTGAGTAAATTGAATGCCAGACAGAGCAGCCGAAAGTGGCAGATGGCGGAGAAGGGGGCAGAACGGAGCTTTCTTTGTGTTTTGCACTTGACTTTCGGCAAAACGTCGCCGGTTTATTGCCAAAAATAAAAGTTCACTTGTGTGGGTATCAAAACAAACAGAATGCCGAACGAGTTGCGATTCACTTTGTTCCAAGGCAGAGAGCCTTGACGGAGTCGGTTCAATGAACGTGGCCGAGCGCAAAAAGCTTGACAAAACGCTCCAAACCCTGAACTAAGCCCGAGAGGAGGAGGAACTTTGGCCGAGGTTGAGGTGCTGCCCGATTGGTATGCGGAATGGAACTGATCGCTCGATATTACTTATTGGATCTAAACGCAATTATACCCGGTCGAAATATTCCACATCCACGAGGCTGTTTTGACGTGCAGTTTTGTTAGCCGTTTAGCATGTTGCCGCTAAGGTGAAATATTGATGATAAGCCTGTCATTAAGCCTCTGAAAGATCGATCTAGGGAGGGAGATCGATTAGTCTTTAAGTAATCCGTCTCAGAGTTAGCAGCTTCTTTTGGAGTGCCATTTAATGTGCTTGAGAAGTTGAATTTAAATGCTATTTATAAGAAAGAAACTTTTATAGCCCTTTATTCAAAATATGTTTCAAATAAATTAATCACTATCAGTTCCTAAATACAACGTATAAACGTTTATTGCCGTAATAAAAAAAACATTATCAGCCCAATTAATTTGAAATAATTATATTAGGAAAAACATAAAAAATACTTTTTTTCTAATAATCAAATTAAACCTCGAAAGATTAGGTATATCCGTTGGCAAAGGCTATTTACTACGAAGTTTGGTTATATATTTTCATAGAGAAAACAAATGTTCAGTGACGAGTTTAGACAATAATATCCTAACAATAATTCCTCTCTTCGTCTCTAGTCATATTTAAAAAAAACATGGATTTAATGTTTTCAGTGAAAGCTAGAGAATATCTTTTGTTAAAATTCCTCTGGTTAATGATAAGCTTTTCCGGCAAATGAAATGTTTGCTTGTGATTTACGTTTATCTCTTCTCCTCTGACGCTTTATTATCCAGGTGCTTGCCAAGGGTTAACCACTGTCCATGAAGGTCATTGCTCGCTGATGATGCCCACTGTGCAACTTGATCGCTGGCCACAGCAGGTTCCTTGCCCCATGCCTCCCCCTATACATATATAGTTGCATTTTCCAGAGTTGCTGCATCTGTTGCTGAATGCGGGCGTACATTATATAGTTGTGAATGCACAGAAACACACAGATGTGGCCATAATAATAGCAGTTCTTTTCCTGATTATACATATGTTATGGTAAACTCATATTGATCAGGGATCTCATGTATGTAATACTTCTAATTAAAGAAACTAATTTAGAAAAATATCAAAATTTTCTCCTATTATTATGACTGCGTCTGCAGTTGTCCATGGGTGCCAGTCGTTGGTGTGTGTTCGTGTGATAACAAGTCAGAAATGCGATTAGATTTCATTTGTGGCACTCAAACTACTCAAACTAACATCCATCCACACACACTCACGCCACCGATGGGGGGCACAAAAATGCGAACTTCATTCATTACTCATACGCGAAGCGCCCCCTTCGCATAAACCTGTTCCACCTTTTGGGCCAACGCCCGCCCCCCTCGACCGCTACGCCCCTGCTGACCGGGGGCCTATGACTAATTTTTTGACCGGCTAACGGCACTTATCAATAACTCGCACCGAAATCAACGCAACAAATAAAGGCCAAGCGTTATCATAAATAACTAAAAATGTTAGCGGGGGAATAACATTTAAATGGTGGGGGATCCTTAATATATTTAAAAGACAAACTTAAAAAAAAACACACACACACGATTGCGACAAACACAAAAGAGTGAAATGTTTGCCCCGCTCTCTTGCGCTCACCTGCAATGTTGCTGTCTTTATTGTTGTTTTACTTTTTGTTGCTGCTGCAATCCGCCTGTGTGTTGTTGTGAGTGGGGTGCTCCGTGTATCTGTGTCTCTTTGTGTGCAAGTGTGTTTGTGTGTACGACTCCTCCTCCCCAAGTTTTCTAGTTTTCTATATTTTTTACGACTTTCTTTTCTTTCTTTCCTCAGACTCAAATAGACACAGTCACAAGACGATGATGACGACGGCGACGTCAACAAAAACAGAAGGCCTTCGCGCACAAGCTCTCTCGTAGCGGGCGAAATGTACCCTTTGCACTTTGCACAACAAACACGAATTATTAGTATTAAATAACAGGTTTAATATATTTAATTGTTATTAAAGTTGGCTCTGCTTTTTCTGTTTCGCGTTTTTTTTTTTTCAATGTTCACTAGTGATGCTGAAAACATCGATGCATCGAACATCGATATCAACAGAAAACATCGAGAAACCTCGGAAGACATCGATGTTCGATGCATCGATGTTTTCAGCATCACTAGGAGTTTCGTCAAACCCAAGCAAATGCTCTCTCAATTACGGATTAGGAATATATGCGCACCTTTCTCCCCATTTACAAATTACTGATTGGGAATTCATGCTCACCTTTCCTGTCCCGATTGGGAATTCATGCCCAGTCTCAATTACCGATTGGGACCAACGTTGGCTGGTCACACTGGTCGAAATAAGTGTTCTGTTCACAGTCTGGCAACCCTATTTTAATCTTTTAAAAAACTTAAAAGTAACTGTCAATGCAACTAAATTTGAAATTTCCACTTTTGTCGTTTAAGTTGCCATAAACTCAATTAAATTAAGCACAAGTTCCATTTTTATTTACGATTTTATTTAGAATACCATTTTCACTTTCATATAATTACACGCTAAAATCTATTTTCTCATTTTGTTAACGAAACTGATAACAACATATTTTTCTGTTTTTTTTTCTCGAGTTTATTCAGTTTGTGCCTGTGTGCACTACTACGTTTGCTTGGTGTGTGTGTGTGTGTTCTTTTGAGTGTGTATGTGTTGTGTGTGTGTGTTTGTTATTAACATTAGCTCGATGCGATTTGTTGCTTTTTGCCATTGATTAACTCTAAGTACTATATACGTGTATACAGTTATTAAATATAGATGCAGTTGCATATTCGATATCGCCACCGGCACCACTTCCTTCCGGTATCTGTTCGGTCGTTTTTCGGTTTTCCATCTCACGAATCAATTGGTTTAGTCAATTATTTTTAAATGATTTCCAAAAGTTTTCTTTTTTTGCAATATTTAAATTAAACATCTTGACTTGAATTAGATTTCTCAACATATAAAAATATTTTGAAAATTGTAAAACAAAATGTTGATTATTGGTTTAAAATGTTCTTCCATTCTGATATCCATTTTTATAAATATATCAAAATTGTGAAACATTTAATTTAAATGAAATCTATTAAATTCTAGAACAACTTTCATATATTTTTAATTTTCCAGAGGCTTCATAGTTATATTTTTGGTTCTGTGATATGGAAAACCGAAAGACTCCCGTTGACCAACGCCAAAACACATACATTCATACGCGAAATTGAGCCCCCAACAAATAAGCTTAAATCATAAGACGGTCCTCTGTCCGTTCGTCGGTCCTGGGTCATATCGATGTACTCTCCTGTTCTCCTGCTCCTCCTCCTCCTCCTGTCTGGTCGAACCCCCGAAATCATAATCGAATTTTCGAAATAAAAATCGACGAAACAAAAGTCAACAAAAAAGAGCGCCCGACAAACTGTTCGATTTAGCGATGGCTTAAATAAAACATAAGAACTAAGTTAACTTAAGGCATACAAATCCATATCTCGCTCCGCCCGCCGTTTGCATGCTGCTCCACCCCGATCTCGCTCCTGATTCCTCCAGCTCCTCCACCTGCTGCCTGCTCCTTCTACGCTGTGCTTTACAGTAAAATAATGGTTTGGGGAATCCCCCACAGTGCCTACACCCAGATGCCTCACTCCTCCGGCGGCTCCTCGGGTATCTGGAGACTCTGCGCCGCATGCGGATACTCTGCGTGCACGGAGTTGGACTGCGCATCGGAGTCCTCTTCCAGGGCGTTCGCCTTGCTCGGCGGCGGTGTCAGCGCCTCGCTGCCAGCACCCACCGGCGGCTGCACTAGGTTGGGAATATACTCGACCGTCTCATACTCGGTCTTGGCCACCGCCTCGTGGTCGAGATCCCGCTCTAGCTCCAGCTGCCTCTCCCTTTCGCGCTCCTTCTCTCGCTCGTGTTGCAGCGGATCCTCTAGACCGGGCGGTGGCACCACCACCGTTGACTCCTCCTTGAGCACCTGATCTCCGCCAGCCTCTGCATTTGCTGTGTCGTTAAGCGTTGGAGAGGCCAGATCGGCCTCCTGCAGTTCCACGATCACGGGCAGCGTTTCGTTAGGCTTCGGAGTTGTGGTGCTGGTGGATGTGGTGGTGGGCGCCGTGGTTGTGATAACTACTTCTGTGGGATCCAGAGCCACCCGACTGCTTGGCGTTGTCGTGGTTGTCGTCGTCGTTGTCGAAGTTGATGTAGTCGTGGACTCCTCTGTGGTGGAGCTAGTAGTCGTTACCGGAGAAGCTGTGGTGGTGGACTCATTCTTTTCCACTTCCGGCGACACAGGCAGCGGCAGAGGCGGTGGTGGAGTAGTGGTCAGCAGCAGTGGCGGCGGCAGAGGCGGCACTAGAGCCGTGCCAATGATCACCGGATTGATGAGCGGTTGGCCAAGTGTGGCGATAATTGGAGGCAACAGCTCCTCGTTGCCCTTAAGAAGCGATGGAACCAGCTTTATATTTATGTTGAGCGGCAGGTCCACCTTATAGAGCATGGGAAGCACGGTGCAAACCTCCTGGTCGTTCTCGAAGCACTGCGAGCGGCCACGAATGCGAGCCTCCTGGACGGCCATCAAGCGGCACAGCTCATTCAGGCGCACATCACACATGATGGGATTGTCTGTGGAAAATATAAAAATTAATCAGAAATCTGGAAGTTATCTTTTTGTATTTCACAGTGTTAGGCTTCAGTTTTCATAAACGTTGCCCCAGAAATAAAATCAAATTAATATCATTTAATTTAAGGGATGTTTTTGTACTGTTTTTAATCAATAAATAAATAGCTTTCCTAGTTTATATTTAATTTCCTAAATAAACTTACCATCTAAATGTATCTCCAGCTTGCCGGGAACATTGTGATTTTTGCAGCGCGTGTTGGTGACAAGTTCGCTCGATATGGTCGAGATCTGGTTATTGGTTAAATTGGCCTGGCAAAGAACCGGCAATCCCTTGAAGTCCTGCTCCAATTTGGTAATGTTGTTGTACGCCACCTTGAGGATCTTAAGGTTCGGCAACAAAGTCTACAAAAAAGAATACATGCATTAATTAAATATTTATAATCTAAGAAGAACCTATAAAAATTGCAATATAAATAATCTTCACTCACCGTTTCCATGGGCTTTAGCTCCGCTAGCTGATTGCCGGTCAGGTCGAGAATCTCCAGGCGCTGCATGCCATCAAAGTCGCCAACCTGAAGGTGCTCCAAACGGTTCTCGGCCAGGCTGAGAATACGGAGGTTGCCCAGACCCGCCAGCGCTCCGTTCAGCGAGTCGATTCTGTTGTTGTCCAGATACAGCTCGAGCAGAATCAACTCCTGAACGCCGCGCGGATCGGGCAGCAGTCTCTGAATTCGATTACTGGACAAACTGAGGGTCTTCAGAGAACGCAGGCCGTGCAGCTCCGCCATGGAGAACTCCTCAATGTCGTTGAACGAGAAATTGGCGAACTTTAGCTTGGCGATCGGCAGCAGAGACGAGTTGAGGGAGCGGATGTGATTGCAGCCGAGCTGCAGGGTTTCCACTTTGTCGCAGGAGGCGAACTCATCGCGGGCGAGGTACTCCAGCTCGTTATTGTCGGCCAGCACCTCGGACAGATTGACGGCGTTGCGCAGAACGCGATCGAAGGAGCGCAGTCGGTTGAAGTGCACGTGCATTGTCTCCAGGTTGTGCATTCCGGCCATGTTCGCCGGCAGTCGCTCCAGTCGGTTGTTGTGGGCCATCAGCAGACGCAACTTGCTGCCATCCGGCAGCTCCCCATCCAAATCGCTGATGTTGTTCGCATTGATGAACAGCGACTGCAACTGGCCAAGATCGTGCAGGGAGCCGTTGAGCGACTCTATTCGGTTCCGCCCCAAATGCAGGATCAACAGGCTCAGGGGGAAGGAGCCGCGATCCAAGCGCGTTATGTTATTGCTCGGCAGGATCAGGTTCGTCACCAGCTGGATGCCCCGAAAGTCCTCCTGCTGCACCGCTCGTATGTTGCAGCGCCCAATGTCCAGCGTTAGCAGGCTCGGCATGTGGCTCAGGGCGTGCTTCGGGATCTCGTCGAGTTCGTTGTCGCCGATGCTTAGGTAGGTGACATTCGATAACCCACGGAACGGCAGCTCGGGCAGCGATCTATAAATAGCGCCAAAAACAAAACAAATCCATTACAATTTCGTATTCTTAGCCGGAAAGCAAGCACGAGAATTGGACGGGGAGAGTCTTCTTCTCGTCTTAAGCCGTATTATTATAGATAATAAATTCTGGTGAAAAGCGGATATGAGTAATGTTTCATAAATAATTTTAATTAAGATATGTAAAACAAACTAAAAGATTGAAGTGATGTACATATATTTAATTCCAAGAATATTTATATGTTGCTAATTCGAAACTATTGAAAAGTGAATTCTAGGAATTTAGTTATCATAATTCACATTTCACGAACTGCAAAAAATGTGTTATTTAAAAACAAAAATAAAATAAATAATGTTATAAGAAGTTCAGAAATAAGTGGTTTGTATTTTTGGATTCTAGATACTTAAAAATAATATATAAAAAATATTCCCACCTAGAAAACAATTCTATGAATGAAGCCTTATCATATTCCTCAACTATCTCTGGTTTGATCTCCGCCATATAATTTCTCGGGAGACTTCTGATGACATTTTCTCCTAATGTTGCACAATAAAATTAGCTCATAAATAATATAAGTTATTTTGGACTAAGCCAAGAACATTTCCTATTAAATTATTAAAAATTCAAGGTTCGTTTGAAAGTCCTTCCAAAATCTAGTTGAATTCAAGGATTTATATTTAAATATTTATGCAACTATCATTGGAATGCTGGCATCGCGATGAGAGCAATGTCACTATAATCTGATTCATTCTGTGACAATGAATCAGCCAAATCGGCAATTGGTTTTGAATTGGGGCCGGATCGAGTTTCGCATCCCTGGTCTATCTTTGGACCTGATGATGACGCAGCCTTATCAGGGGCGCTGCTCCGCGCCTCCGCCGCCCAATCCCGCCCTGCTCCCACCTGCGCACACACTGTATCTTTATCGACGTCTGCAGGTGGCTATTAAGTTGTCGCCGTCGAGGCGCCAAACGGCCGATGGAACAGCAGATTCATGATGGGAACTGGGCTGGATGTGGATGCGGATGGCGTGCCAAGTGCCAAGAGTGGAGTGGACATCCTTGGCGCCCGTTATTGGCATGCGAGCACTGGCATACGAGAAGCCACTGGCTCAGCACTTTGATTGGCAGGCGCTATTTTTAGACCCGGCCAGCTTCCAGCTTCCAGCCTCCAGCCAGACGATCGTGATTGATTGCCGGCTCCGAGCAGGAGGAAGACTAGGAGGAGGGCCATCGAGCTGCGCTTGTCAGCCGTTGATTATGTAATGAGAAACGCTGGGCAGGAGCAGCCGGCCCCCAGATAACTCGTACTGTATCCATAATGAGCCCGTTGAACTTGAGCACATATCTTTTGTTAGGCTGGCGATAGCTTCGTTGGCTGGGATGGCTGCGGACGCGCACTTGGACATGTGTACATATCAGAGATGTATCTACAATTCCTTAACGTCAGCGGTATAATTGTCACACGACCTAAACTGGCCCCTTGATCATTGATTGAGCGTAATAATAAAATTCAATTGGACTGCCTGCTTCGCTCTTGACTGACCCCGGAGCAAAGACCACGGAACTCGGAGAGCCGAGGCACCGAACACGGACCACGGAGAGCCGAGGCAACCCATTCGGAATTGAAAACAAAAACATGTTCGAAACATTCCATTATAAAGACATATTTGGGCTATTGACGCCGCCTCAGAACTTGCAGAACTCTTGTTATTGTTTACTTCGCTTCCTGGGGATCCGATGGGTTCAGTTTCGGGATCCATCTTTCGAAGCCATTATCATGTTTGGGCCCAGACAGATCGGCTGGGAATATTCCACGGCAATCGCTCAATAAATTATGTCGTCCGCTTATAGTAGTAGTTATCATAATTAATTAATTGCCAGCGGATGAAGGAAGCCGTCAACACTTTTCGCACTTTTTCAGGGCTGCGACTGCACTCTGATAACGGTGTAGTGGCCGCAGCCTCAAACAAATCGGCGAGTGACTGAACATATAATGCCCATTAAAACGCACTCCTTATCGCCTGAGAAAGCACAAGACCAGAAAAGGCCACGATGCGATGTGCCTTGTGCCCGTCTCCAAGTGCCAAGACCCAAGACCCGAACCTTGTATTATGCTCCATGGTAATCATATTCCCCCCAATCCCAACCCCAGCCCCAACCCCATAGATCCTGCTACGGAGAGTTCATCCGCCCAGGGCGTCCATTCAATAGTTGCCGTTGCCCACACTTCGCTCGAGTGGACGCGCGCTGATTATGGGCGATCGTAAAATATGATCATAAACTTGAGTTGATTGTTTTGGCGCCAGTCATAAAACAGATTCGAAAAGAAATCCAAAAAACAGTAGCGCTTATCGGAGAAGCGCCTCCAGCAGCTGTGGTCCACATTTCGGCTAGGACGGCGCATAGATGAAGATCTGTACTTGGACTAAATTCATAAGTGATGCATGATGTGCAGTGGTGGCCCCAAACCGGTGATAACCAAAAGAAAAGCGCTCGTTACCGAAGGAGAACGGATCTGCCAAGTGGCAATATAATATTTAATGGGTCCTTGGGTGGAGCATTGAAGATGGAAATGACCAAAAACCATGTGCTTTTAGCTTAACTATCTTTATGTAGCATCGAAAATGTTGGAACTGATTAGACCGATTTGATCACGCCGAAATCCCAGACATTTGGAAATTCCACGCGCCGCTTAATGAGTATCAGTATCAGTATTGAGTATTGAGTACCCAGCACACCGAGTACGGGGAAGTCATGATCATCATGTCGCCGCCTCTGCCGCCGCCATTGAGATACGCATGTGTGCGCTCTCGGTGGCGGTATTTTTCCTGGCTGGGTTGGCATGATTTGGTCAAAGCGCGATATTAAGGCAATAGGTCAATTGTTATAAATTGACACCAATGTAAAAAAAGAGCTCCCCGAACATGAAGCTTGGGAGCCCCGCCCAGGCACTGGAGGCACGCGCTCTTCGCGCTCCGAGATCGACGATTGGGGGAGCTGGTGCACAACACTGATTCGATCAAGTCGGGTAATTAAATCACTCCGCCTTATATAATATATATGTATGTAGGAGGCGATGAACGCAAATTGCATTCAATGGGTTTGGATGATAAATCGAAAACTAGTATAATCTGATTATCAGGAAAACAAACTACAATTTGCTGAGAGATGTTTTTGCATTTCCAAGAATTACAAAATACACAAGTTGATTATTGATTGAAATATAAATAATTGAAATTAAGAATATTTTCAAGTATATTACAATAAAATATTTGGGTTTCTTACACTCTTTATTGGTAATATAATTCAGTAAACTGAAGGCTTATGGTACTTATGGCTCCTAGCTTTAAGTTGGCTTGATCTAACTGCTAGATTTAGATTAGTAAATAAATAAATATAAGAAATAATTCATATTTTCCTTGAAGAACCCACTAAAAATTAAAACCGTCTCAGACTCAGACAATCCATTCAAATTTCGAAACAAACACTCGTATCTGTCCCTCGATTATGGAAAATATTTTTCGGGGCTCGATCTTTTTGGCTCGATCATTTGTGGCGTGGGGCACAAAGACTCTGACTTGAGTCATGGATCGCATTTTGTTTTGATCGGAGGGAATCGGTGCGAGTATAATGCAGCGAAGTCAAATATCAATGAACCCGCGGCAGGCGCTTATGAAATAGGCTCGAATGTTATTTCTATATTCGCAAGTGCGGCAGATCGGCGGCATTTATTTATAATTGCCAATATATAAATCACAATGCGACAGTGCCGCGGCAGTGAATTGAAATTCATTGAGAGTCAGAGTCGGAAAACGTGCAGGCGCCGTTGAAAAGCGCTTTCAATAAACTGCAATTATCAATTTTGTGTACGCATCATCAAGCGAGCGCCGATGTCGGTGCTTGTACATTTGAATATACAGCCGAGTACATAGAGATTTCACATAAGGTATTGATAAGCCGCGGCTATTATCAATTATCAATTGAATAATAAAAAAAAGTACTCCAGCGGCGGCCGGAGAGATGCTGCTTAGTTCGGTGATAGGATCCAATCGGATCCGATCTTCTACACTGGCATCTTAGTAAGGTCCGCTGGCAATTTGCAGCAATTCAATGCTACTTCCTAATTGAAAAATTAAATCATCTGGACGGCAATTAAGATTCGCATCTGGACTGGAGCAGCTCCTTCGCAGCGCCCAATTTGCCCAATTGAGGGATAGCCATAGATAATGAGGCGGCACCCGGACCGGACTCTTTTTACGTAAACAAGTGACATTGTTATTGTTTTAGTATCTACTGGGCGGGAGGCTGTAAACAAGCCTGGGGATCCGATCCGATCTGAGGAGCACATTTTCGTGCATTTAAAAAACGTATTGAAATTTGTGTACGATTTGCATTATTATATATTTTTATTGGGTTTAAGGAACCTAAATTGATAGCTGGCCGAACGGAAAATTCTGCTTCTCCACGGAACTCGGCTACTGGCCTTGAACTCCCCCCTGGGCAAGAAAATTTTTGATTGAATTTACGGCGGAAAAGTCCCCGCACTACACTATTTGATTTTCCTTGTTGTTTTACATTGTTTTTGGGTTTTACCAATTTCGTATTAAGTTGATGATGTTTTCTTTTGGGAAATTCCTAAAGCAATTTGAAAGACAATCAATTTTAAATTTAGACACTTGACACTAATTATTAGAAATAATAAAGAGAAGCAAAACTAAATAGTATCATAAAAAGCCATATAATATTTATTATACATTCATTTGAAAACTCAAAATAAATCAAATTTAATCGTTGTAAAAATACCATTTTCAAAGGGTTTTCTCAAGCAACTAGTACACAAATATATCCAAATATTTATACAGCTCTTAAAATAATTTAAATTACACTCACCTAAGTCCGTTCCATTGCATCCGCAGCTTGTACAAGTTAAAGTTCATATCCGTAAACGAGCGCATTTCCATGTCGTCCAGCTGCGAGTGCGTGATCTTCAGGTCGATTTTCGTGTCCGGGTTGAGCTTATTGGCCAGGCTGTCCACCACAGTGTTAAAGGATTCCAGCTTTTCGCAGTTGAGCTCCACATGGTTCCAGGCCTTGCCCGTCTCGCAGGTGCAGGGCGAGATCTCCGGACGCACCGAGCACTGGAGGGAGGCCAGGTGGAAGACGGTGTACACGAGGGACGTCATTTTGGCGACCACTCAAGCACTGGGGTAAACTCGATTTTCTCGCTTTCCGATTTCACAATTCTCTGGCACGGCGGATATATAATTTCTGCGAGGTTTGGGTTCTGTGTTCACAGTTCACAAGGCACCAATATTCACTGTTTTTCCGGACGATGCCAGGACGCGTTGCTTGCGCTCGGGCGGCGGATTAGTAACTGTTCGAGCAGGCAGCTCGGAAAACGCTCGGGAAATTACCCACTAGGCGCACATATGTGTGCGTGCGGGGGTTTCCATCGCAGCTCGGTTTTCCAGCAGGATTGCGTTTTCGTTTATGTTTTCGATTTCGATTCCGTGGATTCCCTGAACCGCCGCTGGCATCGGATTTCAAAGCGGCACTGCTGTCACAGTCACAGTCACAGCTCTGGGTTCAAACAAACACAGCACACAGCACCAGCACCAGCACGCACAGCACTTTGGGATCGAATCGATTGGATCTAATCGCCTGGGATATGTGGAGGGCTGGAGCTGCTCCTCCTCCGCTTCTAGTGCACTCTCCCCGGCTTCCCGGCACCCACAGATCTCCCTCGGATCTCCCTTTCTATCTGGCTAGACCTCTTGACCCGCTCGGCCGGGTGTATGTGTATATAGATCGCCGATGCTCGGAATTAATCTTCTAAAAAAATGTATTGTACTATATATTGGTTGTTTTGTTATTCGAACGCCGCGAGTATGTGTATGGGTGTGAGTCAAAGTCTCGGCTCCGATCGATTCAATCGCTTTTAGTCCCGGTGATCACGTCTTGATTCCAGCACGATCCGCTTGTGACTGGGAGTGGGAATAAGAACGCTGAGGATCCGTATGCCGATGCTGCTTCTGCGGCTGCTGTCGCCGTCGCTGCTGCTTCGGATGATGCTACTGCTGCTGCTGTTGCTGCTACTGCTGCTGCTGCTGCTGCGGCTCTCTCTCTCGGATCTCTTGGCTCTCCGCGGAGCAGATTGAGCGGCGTTTTGGCCAATTGGCGACCTGGGATCTAGGCAAACGGGCGCTGCGAGCCGGGTGCTCGTGTAATTGTCCACAACACTCAATTACATGTGTTCCTGTTCTTTCGGCGCCAGCCATCAATCTCCAGCCGCATCTCCAACTCAATCTCGATCTCAATACCGATGTGCGTGTTTGTGCCCCCTTCGAGCGGCTGCCTGCTGCAGTTGGGATCTTCTTGAGTACCTAGTTCTATGTATGGGGCATCATTATCGTTGTGGACACATGTCGGTGCGAGTGTGTGCCGTGGTACACAGTGCTCACAGTCACCAGCCTTAAAAATGGGATGGAAAATGTATTAAATTTTATTAATTAGGGTTTATTTTAATTTTAGTTGCAACTTATATTATAGTGGAATGGATATAGATTGTAAAAACGGCTTTCTGCACTTGGGTTCTTCTAGTAAAATTCTGAAAAAATATTAATTCTGTTGAAAAGATGACTTTACATAAGTTTTAATCTCTTTTTGTACCTTTAAAAGTGATTTAATATAATTATTTTAAGAATTTCTTACAAAGAACTAGTAAATTTATATATTTCTTTAATAGTTTCATTGAATTTCAGTTTAAAAATTAAAATATTTTGAATTCTCATTGGATTTAAAATTCTTGGAAGAAAAAGGACAACTCGACTGCACTGCTGGTACTTACATATGTGCAGCTTGTTGTTTTACACACTCTTAATAAATTGTCCTTTACATATATATACATATAGGCACACACGCCCCGACATCTGGCACTCGCTGAGAAATGTTTTTAATTATGACGTTTCGTTCCGTTCCGGATCGGATCGTATCGTATCGTTTGGGATCTCGGGGTGGCGTGCCTGGTTAGCAGCGATTGAATGGAACCGGCTTGTTTAAGGATCTGCAGCAGCCCAATTGAGATTGGGCCAAACAGTTCAGCAAGGCAGATGAAAATTTTCCACTGGCGCCAGCTGCAGGAGGGGACCGGAGTAGCTGGAGCGGGAGAAGGAGGAGGTGGCGGAGGGAGCCATGCATCAAAGTCCGCTGCCTTAATTTATTTCGAAGTTCTGGGCCCCGCGCATGCATAATGATCCACTCGGCGCCTTAAATGCACTCGCCGCAAATTCCGCACATTCCCTGGATTGCGCGTGCCAACGATGTCGCTGTCTATGTCTCCTCCTCGCCGATCTGGCCGCAATTAATCATCGGGATCATTGGGAGGGGAGCTGTGAGCAGGCGAGTGAGTGGCTTCTGTGGATCGTCCAACTTGCTGACACGCACCATCCGTGTCCGCGTCCAATATCACATCTCCGAGATGGACTTCCATCCATTTTCCAGGCTGCAGCTCCCAAGAAGCCTTGGCACGATTATGTTTAGGGTCGTCCGAAAGATTAACGTAATTACATACGGCAGGGTTCATAGCTGTATGAATAAATTCATTTAAATTATTATTATTTCTTGCATTGCAATATTTTATATTAATTTATCAAATTGAAAGTTCATGAAAACAGACATAGGCAAAATCCCTAAAGATCCTAAGTATCTTTACTTCCTGAGACAGAAATATCTTGCTTTCAAAATATAAAATAAATAATTAAAGAATAAAATATTACAAATAACTTAATTCTGACAAAAATTAGGGAAGATAAAGAGAAAATCAATCAAATGTTAAACGTTAAAATCCTGCAATGGTATAGACCCTTCCTTCCGATTCCCCATTGACCTGGTGTAATGTCTCGCATGTTTTTGAAACGCACTGTTTCCCATAACTGTGGGTATTAAAAATATACATCGATTACGTAGCCAGTCTATTTATAGGATCCAATCATTCAGAGTAAATATTTAAAGAAAAGCGTCAAGTATTAATAATTATTATTTATTCATACATGTTTTCTTCTCTCTTTTTTGTCGTTTTCGTTATTTGCGGTTATTATTTGTTTGTGTTTTTCGCACATAAATATTCTCAACATTTTTATGTGACACATTTTCGTGTTTCGATTGCAGGCGACAACAATAACATGAGTAGCGTAGGCTCGTAGGAATCCGCTGTCGATGGCAATGGCATGGGAATGGTTGGTAGGATATGTGGGCTGGTCAAATGGATGGATACACGCCTCCTCAAGTCGATATATAGCTGTAATGATTGGGCGTCCACTTGAGCTGCTGCTCTGCACATTCCGGGATCGATCGTCATAGGCCATTCAGCAATCATGTGCCAGCGGCTCACGTCAATGCCGGCGGCGGCGCCGTCCAAGATATTTGGCTGGAATTCGGAATTTGGCTGTCGTCACGGGTCTGTTCTGCTCTCTCCACTACCACGTCACGCGCCGTGGGGACGCCACAGCCATTTGGGACAATTGAAAGCATTCCGCGCGGTGTGTGGTCCCCATTCATTCCAATCCAATCCAATCCCATAGCCATTCGGTTTTGGTTAATAAGTGTGTTTATTTTGCTCCTGCCTGGGCTCCCATTCTCGTGTCCCATAGTGTGTGTGAGGATACATATGTATATCAGTTGGATATTATTATTCTATATAGGTCGAAGCATTTGCTAAAGGTCCTCTCCGTGTGTAGGTGTTGTCGCCGTAATCGTCGTCTCCTCGCTTTAAACAGAACTTATCCATTAACTAAATTAAATACGATGCGTAAAAGTAAAATGTACAACAAGCACTAGGTTGCCAGGCGGCTGCCACTGCCCGCCGCCTACTTCTGCTCGGCGAACTTGGCTATCTGCGGATACTTGTTGGGCTTATAATCGGCATCCTGCTTGATCCTCTCCCGGACAATGCTTCGCACTGCATCCGTGTAAGAGGCTTGGGTGGCGGTGTCATGCGCAATTGAACCAATGACGGTGTCCGCACTGATCGAGGAACTGGAGGCACTGCCATTAACGCTACCCAGCCCAGAGTTCTGTATGGCCCGCTGCACTCCGCTGGCGATGAGGCACTCCACGCTGGCCGTAGGTTTCTCCGACTGGATAATCTTGCGCCGCTTGGCGGACATTCCGGAGATGTAGGCGTCGGAGTAGGGTGGCTGCGGGCGGTTGCTCTGCTGCAGGAATGGGAGGCATTTATATGGGTTTCAATTCAAAGGAATTCCCTGGGGGACATACCTCAGTCTGGGTCTGCAGGTCGCGGGTTATCACTGGCAACCAGTCATTGGGGAAACTCATGTGCCAGGGCTCGGAGCCCACGATCACGGCGGGCAAGGTATCTGCGGGAGCACTGCTGCTACTGCTGGCAGCCACTTCAGCCATTTCTACATCTGTGTCCAGAGCTTCCAGCTGTGGCGGCTGAGGTAGCTGCTGTGGGTTAAACGCCAAAGGCGGAGGCGCCACAAAATGCTGCATTTAGTGAGGACTGACGCTCGGTGGGAAAGGGATTTGTGGGTGCTTACCTCGGCGGCATCAGTGGGCGAGGTTGCTTGGGTGCTGCGCAGGACAAGGAACTGTTGGGCATCCGCAGTGTCCGTCTGGGCGGGAATTGTGGGGTCTATATAGATGCACAAGAACTGTAGCGCTTCGTTGCGGAAATCTGCAAGAGAGACAAGTGAGCTGGAGTCCCGAATTCTAGCTCTTTTATTTGGAAACCTACTAGATCGGAGGGGAGCGCACAGAAGGCGCATCAGTTGGCGCCAGTAGAGCTCCGCATTAGCGCTGCCCAGGCACAGAAAGAGGACGCTGTAGAGACGCTTGCGGAACTGGTCGCAGATCTCCTTGAGGCTCTGCTCGAACTGGGCACTCGATCCCGCCGCTCCACCCGACGGCGCGCTGCTGCACAGCTCGATGATCAGGCGCAGACTGACGCGCAGAATGTTGCACACCGAATCCCTGGAGTTGTACTCCGGCCGCTCGTACTGCGGCAAATAGACCAGGCTCTCGCCGAACCATTCCAAAGCCCGTCCGATTGCGTCGGGAATCGTCTGCTCATTGATGGGCACTCCGCCGGGGAAGAGGCTGTCGTTGAGGAAGCTGCGTAGCTGCGAGCGCAGGTTGCTTGCATCAACGCGTGGCAAGGTCGGAATCGCCTGCGATGGTGGAGCAGTAGCGGTAGGGGCGACTGTAGCAGGTGCTGCTGATGCTGTGGCCGAGGTGCCTGCCACTCCCTCGGCGGTGGCGACGGTGGCGCTGCCTGCCGGAGCTGATTGCGCATTATTTCTCAGATTATTAAGCAAAAAATTAGCGAGTAGGGTGGGGAATTGTCTGGACAGGCGGCCGGTGGCTGTCTGGATGCGCCCCCGCCGGACGGCTCCCAGGCCGCCGTTGGTGCTGCTGCCACCACCACCAACGAGGACCGGTCGAGCCGTCGCTAGCCGATCGCGATTGACCGGCACTCTTCCCATGACACGCACTCTCGCGGCTCCGCCCCTAAGAGTGGTGCTGCCACTAACACCACCACCACCACCACCACTACCAACGTGGGCGGCCTGGCTATGGGTCTGGGTCTGGGCCTGCGCCCAGGCTGCCGGCCGGAGGCTGTTTAGTTGATTGCTGTCGGGACGCTGGCGGCGCGACGACCACGTGGAGCGTACGTTGGCACTGCCGCGTTGGATGCGATCAGAGGTGACTAGATGATGACATGGATAGAATGGAAATTAATGTCAAAGATGGAGGCCGGTCGATAGTCGAATCGCAAAGGAAGTGCGCCCTACTGAAAGCAGTTTCTCTCACAAAGGAACTTGTAATTAGAAATGTCTTAAAAGAGGACAAAGTCTGATTGTCAAAAATATCTCATTTCATTTTATATATTATCTGAAAATGTGGTATTTAACGTTTATATATCTATGCTATCTTATGTTATATTTTCTCTATAATATATCTATCTAATATCTATAATATTTTCTCACTAATTTCCTTTTATCTGATCTAGCAAACAGAATATATATTTATCACACATATCAAAACATACAAAAACTCTTTTTTGGTTCAAAATATCAATAAAATACAACATTTTCTGCAATCCTTACAGGAAATCATTTTGATATTTGTTAAGAATCAAAGAAATATTAAGCATTTATGAACAATGCTATCTCTGCTATCTCTGTAAAGGAATTTAAAATTATATTTTTATTCTAAGAAAGTCCGATTCTGGAATACTTTAGTAATAAAACGAAAAACCTATTCACTCGTTTTAAAATAAATTTATAAAATATTTATGTGTAAATTTATAACAAAAATACAGGAAATCAATTCCTATTTTCTGTAAAATATTCAGTCCCATTAAAGTTCCACAAGTGCAATAACGAGGCACCAAAAACTATCTTAAAAAGGATATATCCTAAAGATCACTAAACAAGCTATGTTCTTCTCTATTCTTTCAGAATTTAATAATCTTGTAAGCAGGGGCTAGAGGTCACACCCTGGGATTCGACTGGCATTCGTTTGACCGGAGCTTTCCATCTCTGTGTTCAATGAGTCTGTGTGCTGATGATGAAGGGGCGTGCGATGGGGGCGTGGCCGGGTCGTGGACATGATGTGACATTTGATAGGCAACAACAGTACTCACCAGGACGAGGTCCAGCGGCGGTTGTGGGCGAGACGATGGCGGCTCCACTTGCTGGGGCCGTGGTGGTGCTGCGGTTGTTGTTCGAGCTGCCGCTGGCATTGGTATTGTTGGGCAGCTGCTCCGGCTCCCTGATGTGATGACTGTTGCAGGGCAGGAAGCGATCAAAGGCCGTGTGTGTGGGCGCAATGCGTCCGCCCCAGTTGTTGTTGCCGCCAATCTGAATCTGTGGCCGCGATGTCGAGCGCGTCTGGGTCGAAGTGGTGGGCAAAGTGTTGGCCCTCTGTTCCCCGTTTCGATTTCCATTCGAAGTGGAGGCAGCTGTCGGAGACTCGGCAGCCGGTGAGCTTTCATTAGAGGCTTCCGCGGAAGCGGAAGCGGGAGCTGATGCAGCAGCAGCCGCTGCCGGGCCAGGCGCTGAGCCAGCGGGAGCCGGGCGCACAGCGGCAGTCATCACATGAACGGGCAAGTTAATCGACATGATGTTGGGCGAATTGAACTCGACATGAACATCGTTTGCCTCGTTGTTGGCCCTGTTGACCACGGCCTGAAGAAGTCGTGCCATCTCCATCTGGGGATCTGCAAGTAAGCCAAAGGGAGTTAGAAACGTATCTTCAAGGGAATATTAAGCAGGGATTAATCTGGTTAGGGGCTGGTCTCAAGAAACGAACAACAGGGTAAGTGAAACCAAAACTTGGGATGCAGTGAATGAGCTATAGTGAACAGGGGTTAGTCCGACGTGGCTGAGATGCGAGCGGGCTTCAAACTGAACAACCAAAACGTACTGGGCGGTGGCAGGGTCACTGGCACATAGACACGCAGCCTGGGAGCTGCCCTGGGGGGCTCTGGGACAGATGCCTGATCTTGATCTTCGTGATCGTGCTCTAGAAAATCATCAAGAAATAATATGGGTGATACAGAGAGCTTCATCGCGTTGAGATAAGCTTGTGGAGGGGAAATTTCTTCGTTCTTTTATTGATCAGATACTGTTTTATAGCTATAAAACGCTCTGTATCAAAACTGTTTTGGGGGTTCAAGTATTCAAGAATCTTCTTACCCATTTCCAGGCGTGGCTGCTGTTGGCCCGGAGAAGTGGCGGCGCCACTTGTATTGGGTGCTACCATGGGCTCATCGACAGGATCCTCCACGCGGTCGCTAACCGAACCAAGAGCAGCTGCAGCCGCTGCATTGGCGGCATTGGCAGCCCGAACGGCCATTTCGGTAGCGGCTCCGGCAGCCCGAGTGGCGATCTCTATCATGGCCGTAGCGGCTTGGGCTGCTTGCACATTTGGTCCCGGCTCCGAGGCAGGGGCAGCGGGGACAGCAGTCGGAGTTGCCGCCGCTGTGGCGGGAGTTTGAGTTCCGGGAGCAGCGGCAACATGTTCACCCGATCGGAAGGCCATCTCGTTGAGCAGACCCGGCGGAGGAGCCAAAAAGTTGGGCGTAAATATGTTATTGGAGCGTATATAGCCGCTCTGCTCGACGAGAATTGGTCGGCAGGTAAGCACCCGCGGTCCTGGCTGCGAAAGGTCCAGCATTAAATCGGAGATGGCGTGCTGGGCATGCGAAAGGTAGTGGAAAGCCTCAGAGACTCGATCGAAGATGCGCTGGGCATCCTCACGCCCAGCAGTGTCCTAAAACGAAAAATATATGCAGTTATAGCCTTTAGATTTTTATATGCACTCAGGTTTAGCCACTTACACTCTCCTCAAACGTTGGATCGTTCTGCAGGATCTCGTAGTAGCGATCCACGAAGGGCGCCAGGCGCGTCTGCACGCGGCGATAATGTAGAATCACCTGGGCCAGAACTTGGGGCCGGGTGCGGCGTCGGGGGCCCGCGTTATTGGCTCCCTCGGCGCCAGCCTGAGCAGACGCTGCATCGCCAGCGTTAGCCCCAGCCGCGGTGGAGGTGCTGGGTGCTGCCGAAGAGTCAGCCGGAGCTACTGCACTCGTAGCCGGCTGACCACCAACTGCACCATCCACCTCCGGGTCCGGAGTAGGTGTTGCCGAACGATCAGAGGCCCCATCGGCGGCCTCGTCGTCCGTCTCGATCACATCCTCAATAATAACAGTGGCCGCTGTTGTCTCACCGCTAGCATCGCTGGGGGTACCCGCCGTTGCTCCCTCGCTCCCAGCAGCCTCTCCCGCCCGCTGCTGGCTGGTGTCTCTCTCATCGATGTAACCCGTAGGCAGCTGCACCACCGTGTAGTTGCGGGCTCCGGTACGTGACAGAGCAGCGGTCACAGCGTCCTGGACCATGTCGATAATGTTGTTGTTGCGCGGCAGATCTGTGGAAGACACGCCAACCTCAACGACCGTTGACTCCATGGACCAGCGACCGCGTTGCAGGATATCCAGAGACTGGTTGTTCAATCCCACAGCCGGGTTCTCCAGATAGGCGGCTATGTTGCCGGCGCAATCGATCATGTGCATTGCCACGGTGATGCGGTTGATGCAGAAGGACGAGGAGTTGGGATACCGAGTGGACGGAGTGCGGGTCTGCAAGTACAAAAAGGCAATTTAAAGGAAAATCCCTACGGAAATGTGTTGTGAATACGCACCCCGGCCACAGGGCCATTGTTCACTGGTATGGCCATTGTGCCCACCAGCATGCCATCGAGTGCTCGGAAATAGGGCGAGGTACGCATTCCCGGGGACGGACGTGCCACGTTCCGGAAGGTGCGCATCGGCTCATCATTGTTCCGGGCGTTGGTACCGCGCTGCGAGAATGGCGGACGCTCCGCCACGTGCAGCACCTTGCCGTCGACATCTGTAGAGGCAGAAATGTGTGTAAGTTGAAGGTTTTCAATGTGTGGGCACAGGAGGCATATGACTCACCGTACTCCTTCACCTGCTTCTCGTCGGCGAGCACGCGACCCTGGTAAATGATGCGCTGATTTTCAGCCGCTATATTGGTCTTCTCGGCTATTTGGTCCTTGAACTGGCGGATCGTGATCTGGAGCGGGGCAGGGCGGGTCGCGGCGGGGCGGGGCGGGGATATATGCATTTGTAGAAGCCTCTAGATTTCTGGCCACAACCTCAAAATCAAAAAACTTACCTCATTGTCGATGCTGAATTCGTGGGTGCGCGCATCTAAGGTCTTCACCTTAAGATTTATTTGCATTTTCGTCGTTGCCGTTCGCCGTTTGCTGGAAAGTCTCTTGAATTCTCACTTTTTCGCTGGGAAACCCGTCGTCGGGAGGGGAAGCGAGGGGAGGAAATCCGTTTCGGTGTCGGTGTCGCTGTCACCGTCTCTCTCTCGCTCGCACTCACTAGCGCTCGCTCGTCTTTGGCTTTTCCGGACACGTTTTCACGCAAGCTCAGGCGGTGCCACTTGATCTTCGTTTGCCGCGAACTAAGCTTGCTCTCGGCTGAAAGCTGATATGCAGAGCAGATATTTGTAAAAACGGTAACGATTTTACAATTTGACAACAGCGGCTGAATATTTCACTGGAATTTACGAGGTGAGACCGTACCGGAAAATTTATTTGACCCGCGCCAGTGTGGTCAGGTCTTGGTCGAAGGAAATATCAAACTGCGCTGGTCACACTGGCCGATTTGATCTGTGCATCGAACCAAGAAAGGGGAATTCGTGTTGGAAAACACTCAAATTGGGCGGGCTGTTTGAATTTCCATAAACAAAACCATTCATAGGAAATATTTTATATCTGCGCTCTCTTGGCAGCCTTGAATTAACTAAAAGGTGAAATCGCCTTGGGGAATACCCTTGACTCACCCCACAACTACAAGAAGAGCTCGATAAAAACGTTTAAAGAACTGCACATGTGTGCTACAAGCTGCCGCCCTTAACCCAACCCTCCCCAGTCCAGGACTAACCCCAACCACCTTGCTGCCTTTGACTGCATCCTGTGGGAATTTTTTCGGCGCTGCACATGAAAAGCGGCGTTTGAATAATAAAGAAAAGAAAACACTGCCATGGCAGGGGGGAAGGGAGGTAAAGTCAGCCAAGACGCAAAGGTGTGTAGGGGGCAACCAACTTTTCGCTTTGAATATTTAAGTGGCGACGCCGTGGCATCGGAATAACCAGAAGGCCGGGGGAACGCCAACCGCAGCTAACACAATTTTTCGCATACCCCTTGCCGGCAGTCTTGCCTTGAATTGTGCGGAAATTTGATTTAATGTCTGCGATTGTGAGCCTTTCCACGGAGCTCAAAGTGATTGCGACGAGCCCTTATTTTCCGCAATGAAAAGATGGGTCGGAAACGGTCACTGGCAGCTTGTTGAGTATAATATGGAAATTGGAGGATTCTTTTTAAATGGGTTTTTGAGCTCTAAATGTAGGAAACAATGTCTGTTTTATATTTGGCGAAAACTAAGGACTTCATTTTATTGATATTTAAAAGTGGATTGGAACTCCGTCTTAATAAATGTTAATACATTAAAACAACTTGAGTTAATATAAACGATATAATTACCTTTATCTCATAAGAAGATATTTAAAGTTGGTTTCGTGTTAAATTGAACATTTTCTAGGTTTATCTCTTTGTTTTTAAATATTAAACAAATTAAAACAAATGCTAAAAACTGTAAAGAATTTATTTAAAAATAATCCAGCATTCTAATCAACTTCAATCTCTTAATTAATCAGCAAAACGAAGAATTTAATATAATTATGTATGTATATTTGCTTGTCGCTTAATTTCCCTGGAAAAATATGGGTTAGGCTTGGGCTCGGAAATATAAATAATAATTATAACATTTTTCACAGACTCCGCGTGGGCCAAGTGCAAGTTTCACAATTTACAAATTGCTTTTAAATGGGCTGTGAAAAAGTTTTAATGAGTTTTCCACGCAGCAGCCCTACATCTAAGCCACCCCGCTTGTCAACGATTTCTGTTTATGCATTTTCATTTTCATTATCATTTTACTTTGTGTTCTTTTTATATTTTGTATATATATATATTTTTTTTTGTTGGCCAGCAGCACTGCCCTCTCGTTTTCCGCTTTCCATTTGTTATTAAGCGAGTATTTTCCGTTACTTTTCATTTCTTTTCTCGCCATTTTTGTAGCTGCGAAAGTTTTCCCTGGCAGTGTCACAGTGGGCGTTGGTCGGTCGTGGGCCGGTGGGCGTGGCATTACATTGAAAATACTTTTGGGGGGCGAGAGTCGCTTAATGAAATTATATCAATCGGGCAGATCAGCCACCCCCGAAGGTCCGTGTGCCTGGCAGCTGGCAAATGACATTTGCTTTTCCAATTGTTCATATTTTCATTAAGCGGCATTTGAATGTTTCGTTTCCCGGAATGTAACCTGCAATTGCTTTCCCCCCCCCCCCCCCCCCCGAATGGGATTCCACTCCCTGCGCTCTGCCGCACTGCATGATTCCGTTTCTAATTTCGGTCGGGTCAAGACCAGGGCCCAGGAGCAAGTCTCACGTCAAATTAAATCAAGCTGTAATATAAAGAAAATTGAAGCCAAGTCCCCTTTGTGCCATAAAGCACCGAGAGCGAAGGAGCTTTGGCCATGGCCATCAATGGAGTGGAGGTGTAGGAATGGCGGAATGAAGTCCTTGCGGTGGCAGGGGGTTGTGGAATGGGGGTGAAGTGGACAGCTGATTGGCAATATAACACCAAGGAACCTCTGGTTTCTTTGAGGAATTTAACCCGTGTGCTCATTATTTTGTTTTCTTAAAATAAAATTAAGGAATGACCCAGTTATATTTACTATATACTATATACTAATTTTCTATAAACTAATTTTATGTAATAATTCTTCTTATAATACTAGAAGTTCTTGTTAATAACTACACATTTATTTTTAAACAGAGATATTCGAAATAAACCTTTAAACTTTGCAAAGTTGTAATAAATATTATTTACTTTTATTATTTTAAATTATAGAAACTAATTATAATAAAAGTAGCTATTGGAAATATATGATAAAGCATTTTTAACATTTTCTTCTCAATAAATTGTATTTTAAAAATTGAAAGGGGTTGCAAAAAATGTTAATAAAATGTTTGAGGTGTAATATTCAGTTTAAATTTGTGGGTTTTGTATTAAACATTTTGTTTCATTGTTTTGGACACCTTTTTATAATAATACAAACCTCTAGTTATACCTGTAGCATCTCCAATAAAATTCTTTAGTAAAACCTTCCCGAACTCTTATTTTCCCAAGTAAAGCTCCCATTTGTTCCTAAATCAAACCCAAAATTAAGATCATGATTAAATCATTGCCCTCTGACATGATTAAATGAAGCAATATATATAATATTTATATCTATACATGGAGAAAATGAAAAAATTGCCAGTAAATAATTTCGACCTGCCAAATGGCAACTGCACTGGCCTCATAAATACAACCGCCAAACTAAGAGTACCAATTTATAGTCAACACTTAATCTAAGCTGTCAATGTGGATGCAGCAGCAGTTAGCAGTGGCGAACTACTAGTAGTATCGTAATTGGCGGGGATTACGACAAAACGTAAAAGTGCAGAATGCGGCACGTGAATGCGGAAGTTGTGCTCGGAATTGGCCAAAGTGAAGAGAAGTCGTAAAGTTTTAGTTGCATTCTGCCTTCTTCGCCTTCGAATTGGACGCTTAATTTATGTTTCAATTCCAATTAGCCAACGAGGCGCGGGCTTTTATGCTACATTTCTTTCTTTTCGCTGTCAAGTGCACTGAGAACAAATTTTGATATTAAAAATTAGAGTTCCTAGAGTATCAATTAAGAGAAGTTGAACTAAAAAAAACAAAGTTTAGTTTTTATTATGATAATTGAATTTAAATTATGAAAACTTTATGAACTTTAAAAAGAATTTCAGATTTTGTTTAAGAAATTAATTGTAAAATATTTATGATAATCTTTAAGTTGTATATACAAAATATTTATAAATTAAATCGTTTTTCGTTGCCGTGTACCCTCTGTTAATTGACTTTCGGCCTGGCCCTGACGCGTCATTTGTAATTGTATATTGGCACGAGGAGAGCTGGGCGAAGAGCTGCGACGACCACGAGGAGCTTAAGCAGCGTTTATTAGCCATGGCCAAATGCAGCTAATTGAAGTTCAAATTGCGTTGGCGCACGAGCTGAGCTGAGGCGGCAGGAAACCGTTGAAATGTAAGCACTCACATGTGAGTCCTGACGGTTCAATAAAACGTTAACTTGAGTCAGACGACAAAGCAGACGTAAACGAAGACGAATCCACTTAAGGGCCAAAAAAGAAAAATAAGGGAAAAAATAAGAAAAAACGTAATGCGAAAGCCAATTCAACACTCAAACACAATCAGCAAAGAAAAGCAGAGCCCAGAGCTGGGGAAATAAAATCAAGCATAAATGCAATAATACAATTTATGTGCCAAATTTCATAAGGACCATAATGGACACACACACACTCAGACCCACACTCGTTCTCTGATCCTTAATCCCCACAATAAAGATACGTATCGAGAGGGAACCAACAAAGGTGACTTTCTCAACTTCTCGGCCCCGCAATCGATGTAATCGTAATCACATTCGGCACCGATGTCGATGCTATTTGCTAGTTGCGAGTGTGTGTCACTTTCGGGGCAACAATGTGCCCAACACTTGCCAACCGGATGTCCGGTCAGTGCCATCCATCTCATTCTGGCCAGTCTCTGTCTCGCTTGGCAAGTTAACAACATTTGCTTGACGTTTGCCAATTGCATTATGACTCAATTGCGAGCTGAACGATTTTATGGACGAAAGAGAGGCATTCGAGGCATCAATAAAGCAACTTCAGTTTCAACTTCAACTCCAGTGTTGGTTCATTGAGAATGAAACGGAAACGGAAATGGGAAGCTTGAGAGGAGAACTTGCTCAAAGAAGTGTCTGTAGCTATGTTCGATTTGTCTAGGTTACACTCTTAAATGGGTTTTCGATTTGGTATAATTTATGGCATAAATTCAAGGAAATAAGAAACTGTTACCAGCGATAACTTATCAGAGTTTTAGCTGTTGTAAATTTTTTAAAATTATTATAAATAATCTTCTACATCTATTTTATGATGTTATCTTTGCAACATAATACTATCTTAAAAATTTTTAAAGTCTTTTTCTGAATTAAAAATTGTTTAATTAAAACTGTTTGCTTTAGATTCACGAATAATCATTAAATATATCACTCTCTCAACTCCAAAAGCTCACCTGGACAGTGCTGCTTGATGGCACTTGATGCTTCATTGTCGTCACCGTTTGATGCATGAAGATGCCAAGTCCCCACACTCATTCACTTGAATACATTTACGGGGCGGAGAAACACTCGAATCGAAAGGCTTGAGCGGCAGACGGAGGAGCGAATGCATTAACAATTTGGCAGCGCCGTTAATGCATCTCCGATGGGCCATAAATTGCGCTGGCCGTAATATGTTTGGGCCACTTGATGGCACTTCAGCGCTGGACTGTAAGTTGCCATCATCATCTGAGCCACATCCGTGGAATGTGGAGCAAGTGCGGCAAGTGCAGAGACCTCAGCTGAGGCCGTGGCCAGGTAACATAGTCAGCACAGGCCATACATAGGGTTATGCAATGAATAGGCCGGGTCTTGGGCACTTTTAAGTGGGTCGACGACACGCCCTTCTCCAGATCCGATCCGATCCGATCCGACTGGCTGTCACTTGGAGCCAAGCAATTGTAAATTGATTTGCCACGATCGCGGGTTAGAGAAATGGATTTCTGAAAGTCACGCAAAGCCAGCGGAAAGCCAAAAGCCAAAAGCCGAAAATCGAAACACGTTTGCGGAGTGCGCGGTTTGCGACCGATTATGAGTAATTGGCATTGCGGTGGTCAGGTCTTCTATATATGGCCCGTCATCTGAGTCAGCCAGCACAGTTGCTCCACTTGCTCCACTCAGTACCAACCTCGAAATGGCCAATTTCCAGATCCTAGGCATTGCTTCCAGCCTGCTGCTCCTGCTGGCCCCCACCTGGGCTGGAGTCATTGCCCCGGCGGGCATCAGTTATGGCTATACTGGCGACGAGCACGCTGTGGCCCACACCCAGTCGAATGTGGTGCGCAGCTTCGATGGCACCGTTTCGCACTATGCCAAATCCGTGGCCACGCCCTTCTCCCAGGTGCACAAGCAGGACACGAGGATCAGCAATAACGTCTACCAGCCGGCGGTGGCCAAGAGCATAAGCTATGCCCCAGCTTCCGTTCCAGTTTCGATTCCAGCTCCCGTCTACACCCAGCACGCTCAGCCGGAGCCTGCTCATCTGTTCACCCAGGCAGCTCCGGTTTATCACCAGGCTGCTCCTGCCCAGACTTATCATCAGCCCGCTCAGGTTCAGACTTATCACCAGCCCGCTCATGTCCAGGCCCCGGCGGTTTACCATCAAACTGCCCACGTGGGAAACCCCTCTGTGTATCACCAGCCCGCTGTCATCCACTATTCCCCTGCCGAGACCGTGTCCCATATGAGCTTCGATGGCTTTGGCACACACTATGGCTTTTAAGAGGTTTTAGCTCTAATTGTTAACTATTTTATGTACTTAAAACTGTGGTTAAAATATATGAAAAATGTTTAATAAATCAACAGAATTGAAGATAAAAAAAAAATAAATAATTTAAGATCACAAAGAAAAGTAAGGGAAATTACTAGCTCAAAGGATACTCCCAAATTTAAAGATAGTATGATAAATTCTAACATCATCATTACACCCACAATCATTGCAAGCATTATCCAGAACCAAAGAACTCACACATAATTCCAGTTATCCCATCGCAAATCGTGTCCTTTCTCGAGTACTCGGGCCAAGCTTTCAATCCTTTTGGATGCTTGTAATGCCTGCGGTTCACTCGCCGCTTATCACTCACGTTCGCAGGCAGCGTAAACAAATCATAAAAATCCACAGAAAGTGCACACTACAAATAGCCAGAAGCAGGACATTAGCTGTGGTCCTTGCTCCCGTCCGTGATCCCAGGATATTCCCATTGAGCAGGAAGGGATGCGGAGGGGTTACGTGATTTGTGCAGCGCAAACTTAAAAATCGGACATGGGAGGCTACGTGACTCGCATGGCAATTCCAAGTAGCCAAGGAGCCAAGGAGCCGGACATGGCCAAGGATGCCGTCGCCATCATTTGGCGTGGCTTATGAGCTAATAAGATTTTCTCCATCCGCATCCTCGTAAATTATGCACATTGACAACTGGTTTCGAGTGGCGTAATCGGAAAATTGAAATCAAATTTTTGCAGCCTCATTAATTTTGCAAAAGCGAAGAAAAATCTGAAGCCGAAGAAGGACTCTGGTGAGCTCTCAATCGGCCGGAGTCAATAGTCAATTTGTGTCCTGGCCCTTTACTCCCTCCTAGTTCTTGAAATGATAGCTTCATTAGCTGGCTATCAGAGTAATGGCCAAAATGATTACCAGAATAGGACCAGCCAACTTTTCAGCTCCTAAAGAAAATGGGAAAAGTGAGCAAGCGGCCACAATTTGAAAAATGAAGCCATAAACTCCGCTTAAATGCAAAAAAAAGCCTGGAATCCTGGAGGAGGGACTGGTCTTTCCTACATCTCATCCTTTTTCCGGAAAACCTCTTCTGTTCGCCACTTGAGCGCTGAAAGGCGCAATGATAAAATATTTTCCCGACCAAGGCAAGTAAATTTGTTGGCTAAAAAGTTGAAACAGCTAACAGAGAGAGAGAGACGAAGAAAGGCCGAGCCGTCAGTTGTTGTTTTTATTTAGCTGTTGCGGCTAAAGTTTACACCATCCGCGGCCCCTGATCCAGGCATTCATCCTGGCCGGTCATCGTCCACAGGCAAGTTGGCAAAATAAAAATGCAAAATTGCCCAGTAAGACGTATTTATCAACATAATTACATTTTTTTAATGGCCTTTTAAACCGCAAAATGGCAAAGCCACAGAGCAAGATAAAGTCCTAGTGCAGCAATGCCTGAAATGGTAAAAACTTGTTCAACATTCAACGTTCTTTACTTTTGCAAGGGTCCACGAAAAGATTAACTCTATGGAAAAGGCCTTAAACAATACATATATTCTTTTAAATGGTGAAGTTATTTTTCTGCTTTTAACTGTAAATAAAATACAATTCCTAAGTATTGATAATCAAGAATATTATTAAACAAGCATTAGTATGATAATAATAATCACAATATTAATCACAGAATTCTTGACTCACTTGGACATTCTGTAAAATATATTTAAAATATATTTAATATATTTTTCATTAATTTTCTTCAGAATATTTCTATTTCCAGCTTTAAATGCGTGTTTCGACTGCAGTTCAGCCAAAATCATTACGCTTTTTTATCACTCGATCCGGCATGCTATATAAACCGAGTAAAATCGCTGGGATAAACTCAGTTCAATTTGGCACAATGTGGAGTGTTGTGTTCTTGATCCTTGCACTGGCATTTGCCCAGAGCTCCGTGTTAGCCATTGAACCCCAGCTCAATTTGGATGAGTTTTATACCTACGATGGAATGGTTTCATATCTGAAAGACCTGGAACAGGCCTTCAGTGATAACATGATCCTAAAAACCCTGGCAACGACGGCCGAGAACCGATCCGTCTACGAGGTAAAAGTGTTCAACAAGAATGATACCTGCCAGAAGGATATAGTCCTGTTGGATGCGGCCATCCATGGCAACGAGTGGATCACAACGACGGTGGCCCTCAAGGCTATCCATGAGCTGCTGGTTAAAGCCAACAAGACTGATGGTAACAATTTACTGGATCGGAGCGACTGGTACATCCTGCCCATGGTGAATCCCGATGGTTATCATTATTCGTTGAGTTATAAACGAACCGACTGGAAGAAGAATCGCTCACCGAATGGAATCGAACTCGGTACCAATTTAAATCGAAACTTTGACTCCAACTGGAATGAGTCGGAAGTAGAAAATACAGACCTCGGCTGGAGCCAGGATTTCCGCGGAAACCAGTCCTTCTCGGAGCCCGAGTCCCAGGCCGTTGGGGATCTAATGCGACGACTGGCGGCTGAGCCGAGCCAAACTCTCTACATAACTCTCCACACTGAGAACCAGTCATCCATCTTTTATCCATTTGTCTTCAGCGGGTATGTTACTCATACGTATTTCCTCTAAGAAATAAGAACATATAAAATAATATTCATCTTTAGGACGCCAACGAGTAAATTTCCCAATCTCAACAGGCTGGCTGAGGAAGCCAGTGAAAAGATACTGAAAGACACAAACATCAAATATAATTACAACCTGCCAGAGGCATACAGGGGTGTTGGTGGAACGAGTTTGGAGTACGCCTATCAACAGAATATTTCTATGGCCTTTGACCTGGAGTTTTACCAAGAAGGTTACAAAAGCCACAACCCAAGCAGCTTCATTGTCAATAGCACTCTTGAGGGTTGGTCAGGAGTATTCCATTTGTTCGGGGCAGCCTTACCCTTTTGTCTTCGAAATCCCGATTCCAATGAGATAATGCCAATTCCGACTGTGAATAGGAATACCAATCAGAATCCGACAGAGAATCCGTTGATAAATCCAGATCAGAATCCGAACCAGAAACAGATTCTGAAACAGAATTCTAATCAAAATCAAAGTCAAACTAATATCCCAATTGAAAGTCAAAGTCAGCATCGGAATCCCAATCAGTATCTTAATCCGACTCCCAATCCGATTGCAGTTCAGGATCCAAATCAGACTAATAATCAGAATCTGAAACAGAATCTAATTCCGAATTCCAATCAGTATCTTAATCCGACTCCCAATCCGACTGCGGTTCAGGATCCGAATCAGACTAATAACAATCAGATAATGAAACACAAATTTAATCATAATAAAAGTCAAACTAATATCCCAATTGAAAGTCAAAGTCAGAATCCGAATCCGAATCCTAATGAGATTCCGAATACAACTCCAGTTCAGGATCCGAATCAGTCTAATAATTATCAGAATCTAAACAGGATTCCAATTCCGGATCCGAACCCGAATACGAATCTGGCTTCAGTTCAGGATCCGAATCAGAATCTGAAACCGGATCCAAATTCTAATTCGAATCTGACTGATAATAAGGATAAAAATCGGACTCAGAACCAGCCTCTGAAACAAATTTCAAACCAGAATCAATCTCATATCCCAATGCAGAATACTTATGATCCCAATCAGAATCCGAAGCAGAATAAGTATTCCAATCAGACTCAGATTCTGACTGCAGGTTTTAATACGAATTCGTCAAAGAATCCGAATCAAGTTCAAATTAATAAAGCATCATCAGCCGGAAAGCTGGGTCCGCTAGTTGGTATTTTCGGTACACTCCTTCCTACTATATATTTGTATTATTCGTTGATAAACTGAATGATTAAAGTAAATTATTTATAATTTTGTAAATTAAAATAAATGCTTATTCAAATAAAGTGGCATGATTATGATTAATAATATATATAAACATGTGTAAATAAATTTCATATATATAAATATATGTATTAATAAATATAAAGCAAATTTATTATTGGGTTTCTTTTGGCTGCTGATAAAAATGTGTATATAAATAAACAAAAATATATATAAATATATATAGATATTGATTGGAACAGCATCCCATCTGTACAAAATACATATTATATTTTCTTAATCATAACAAATCACGCAGGCAGAGAGATTTCGTTTTAAGAGATATTGTTATTTCCAGGGAACTGCCTCCCTTGTAGCTGTTATATTCAGTTTTAATATTAAAATTATTGTTGTGATTATAAGTTTTTAATAATTTATTTTTTATATCCAAGAAAGTCATTTTTAATTGAACTGTGCAGAAAAGCTTACAGAAAAAGATGGAGATCGAAAGCAAGAAAGAAAGCAGTAAATACAAAATAAATAAAATAAAATAATAAATGTTAAAAAAAACCCTAAATGAAATAGTATGCAAATACTTATTAATTGATTTATTCTTTGTATTAATTTATATAAGTATTTTTGTCAATCAATTATCATATATTATATGTGTACCATTAGCTCATAGTCGCAATCTGAATCGCCAGTCAAGCGTGGCGAGGGTATCTATCGCTTCTGATCCACGGGAGGAATTCCGTTGAAATGCTGGATCTGCCGAAGCTTTATATAGACGTGATTCGTTTGTCTGATGTCAGTGCTCTGGCAATTGGCTCTCCGGTGAGATGTGGAAAGCTCTGCACGCAATCATCTGGCTCGCAGCGATAGCGGGTCCCCTGGCCGAGGTGGGAGCAGCGAGTTTCCGCCGGCAAGTTCGAGCACGGAATCGGCCGCGGCTGGCGCTGGAGCAGTATCCGAGCTATGAGAGTATGATGCAGTACCTGGACGAAATGGCCCTGGCGTATAGTGATCGCCTGCAGTTGCAGGATGTGGGGCGATCCTATGAGGGACGTGAACTAAAAGTTGCCAAGATAACTAGTGGAATCGAAGGGCCAAACAAGAAGGTAATCTTCATGGATGCTGCTCTCCATGCCCGGGAGTGGACGACGCCCATCACTGCCCTCTACGTCATCCATCAGCTGGTGGTGGAGTCCAGGGAAAATGCGTACCTGCTGGCCAACACAGATTGGGTGATCCTGCCGCTGGCCAATCCGGATGGCTACGAGTTCTCCCGAAACCAGAACCAATGGTGGCGCAACACGAGGACGCCCAATGTGAACCACTGCTCTGGCACAAATCTAAACAGAAACTTCGCTCTGGGCTGGGGAGGGGGTTTTCCCGGCTTAAAGGATCCCTGCGACGAGAACTATGCGGGCACGGAGCCCTTCTCTGAAGCGGAGGCGAGAGCAGTGCGCGACATAATGCATAATCTGGTGGACAATAAGCTCGGATTCATGTACCTCTCCCTGCACACGGCCAACCGATCGATTTTCTATCCCTGGGTCAACGAGCCGTAAGTTGAGATTTGAATCGCTGAAATTCCAAGTATTACATTGTTTTGTATTAATTATTCAACAATCTGAACAATCAATATACATATGTATGATGTCAAGGTCCCACCACAGATAGGAGTATTTTTAATGTAGACAATATTCCAACGAATTTTAATAAGTTAATTCATTGGAATATTCAAATGATAAGAGCATTTTGAGCAATCAAAACGGCAGATCAAGTCCCCACCGATAGGAATCGAAGATGAATATTTATTTATATATTTTATTTCTTTACTTCAGTTCGCCGATCCACAACAACCACGAGCATGAGGAGATTGCCCAGTATGCCGCTGATAGGATACTGCGGAGCACAGGGACTGTCATCAAGCCCAACCAAGGATACAAGTACGGTGGAAGAATTGGCGGCACCAGCGTCGACTATGCCTTCCATGTGGGCTTCCCGTTGTGTTTTGTCTTCGAGATGTCAGGCATGGGCCCGAATAGAGTGGAGTACAGGTTCTTTCCACCGCCCCAGTACATTAGATACCTGGTTCATGAATCCTGGATGGGCATCCGGGGGCTGGCCGCGAAGGCCATTGAGAAGTATCCATCATCCAGACCGATATACACTCCATGGGAGCACACTCAATGGGAGCACAATTCTGTCGAAAATTCGGCTTCATCGAATTGGAACTACTTGAACTTTGTGTTGGGAAATGTAATGTCCATAATGGGAAATATTTTTAGACATATTCCTTGAGGATAAGACGTTAGGACTTCTTAAGATAATTTTTAATATAAAATATATTTAAATATAAACAAATTTACCAAAGAAGTAGTAAGCAAACATAACAAAAAATCATTCTGAATCGCAATGCTTTAAAGAGATTTATATATGTACTACTCTACACTAACCATTGTTGTGAATAATAACCTGAGTTAATTTTGGATACATCAATAGTAAAAATTATAAATCTGCTTGCATTTTTTGATTACTCTCCTGTAAACAACTCTTTCCAAAATATTGGAAATCTCTTAAAGCCTTTAAAATATTTTTAATATCCAACTTCTCTTCCTCTCATCATCATCACCATTCGCGGGCACTCTTTCTCACTCCCTCTCTGCATTACGCATACGCCTTGTTATCCGCCTGCTTGCCGTGGCTATCAACGTGACTTGTCTGCTTCGTATCAGCGGAAAAGGGCTGGGGATACCACAGAGACTCAAAGGGGGGAACCGGCATATCACTTGCATCGTCCGATACAATTCACATGCTGCAATTAATGCAAAAAATTGCATTTTTAATATGCAAAATTAATGTGGAAAATCTTTCTGTGAGCCAGCACCAGAGGTTGCGACGAGTATCGCACGAAATACTCCATCTCCGAGCATTTTATTTATAACAGTCATTGTGAAAATTGAAAATCCACATTCGGTCTACAATTAAAAACACTTTTCGCCGGCATCTGCATACACATCGTCTGAATGTATACTCCAGTGGATTCTGCGTATATTTAAAATAATAATAAAATGCCATTACAAAGTCAAAGTTGCTGGGCCCAGGAAGCCGCTGTTAATTAGTTTTTTCGAAGGCAGCTGACTGACTGAGTCCCAGGTCCAGGTCCAGCCATCCAGCCATCCAGCCATCTAGCCATCCATCTAGCCATTCATTCAGCTCCTGGTTGGGGGCACAGGGTCAAATGTTTTAATTTCCGCACGAATGTCTCTGGCGGAAATTACTTGAAAAAAAGAGTCCACGACCCGCATGACAGTGTCAATGGGCCCCGCTCTGGGCTGAGAATAATTAGCAAAAGACCAGCACTAAAGAGTATTTAAGCTAACAGACTGCCTAAACTAGCTGATTACCTCAATTATCGCGTTATGTACTCCGTGTTACATTTAAGTCCGAATCCGAATCGGACTTCGATTAGATACACGATCGCTTGAGTCGCTCGCCGTATTCGAACTGCTCGGCTTTGGCCAGTTCAGTTCAGATTCAGAGTGCGAAATGCTGCTGCTTCTACTGGTCGTGCTGCTGCTCTCCGCCGGCTGGCTTGTGCATCTCAGCCAGGCGGAACGCCGCCGGAAGGTGGCCAACCTGCCAGGACCCGTGTGTCCGCCCTTCTTCGGTGCCCTGCATCTCATGTTTCGACTGAGTCCAAAGAGTGAGTCCTAAGTTAAAGATAAAATATTTTAATTTTACTTTAAAGATTATTCCAATAATAAAATTTATGTCAAATTTAAAATTTACAATATTTTATATATAGTAAATCTATTTTGTTCCACATTTTAAAATAGAGAATTAAAAGCTTGTTCAAGAAAGGAAAAATTAAAATAATAGTTCTCACAAAACTAACTTTGATGTGTAAATATATTTACAAGTTTTTTAATAGTTTTAATTTATGTTCCTTGAGGTTGTTTAATATATATATTATTTGCCCTTAAATCTTTGGTTATTTTATTTATTTATTTTACATTTAAAATTGTTTATTTGGTATATAATAATAATAAAATATTTAAAAGGTAATTGCCATGCAATTTCAATTATTTAATGAAATAATTGAGGCCGTCAATCCAAGCGGAAAAATAGTTATTGGCAAAGTCTTATCAAAATAGAATTAAGTTCGATTATAAAGTTATAAAGTTGATCCGCTGTCACATGAATTTAATTGCGACTTTTTGTAAAACTGCGATAATCTAAAATACGCCATGTAATCAAAGAATAAAGACAGCTGAAGTTGCAATCGTCCCCAATATAATTACAGTGAATAAAAAAAATATACGACCTCCCAATGATTAAGAAAATAGTTTATATATTTAAAAAACGATGTAGTGTATATATTAAAATTTATAATGTAATTCATCTATAATATATTTTGCTCCGCTGAGTCAATTTTCAAAGCAGCTGCTCACTGACCCGCTGTTTACGTTGTTGATAAGCCAGTTTTTAATGCATTTACACTTGCAACTCTTTGAAATGTGAGAAAAATGTTAACTAGAATTTACTCTTAATTTCTCTCTTTGTGCAAATTACTATTGAGTAAAGCTTGTTTCATTCATATTTTATATGGCAACGGAGAAGCTTTATTTGTATTCTGTCTTTAGATGTGACTTGTTTTTTCAAAGCCAGAATTAAAAAAAAATGCTATGTATGTAGATTAAGCCACGAAGAATTTAATCCATTGGTTAAATGATTCATGTTTTATTTTATTACTTTCTCAGATTCAAGGGGGGTCCAAACTACTTTAGATTAACACTATTAACAATGAAAAGGGTAAACAACTTCCCTGATAATTTAAAAATAATTAATCTCTAGCTAATAATACTCGTGTATTAATTTCGGGCAAACATTTATTGAAGATTAAGGTAAAATCTTTTGTACAATCGCTGAACCATTTATGAATGGCCACTTCGCATTGGTTGCTTATCGATGAGAATTCCTCCTACATAGAGAAAAATATTTAAAAATGTTTATGATAATTATAATATCTGATATAAGGTCATTTATAATAAATAAAAATATATTAATATTTTTTCTTTATTGGTATAATTGCATTAAATAAAAAATAAATGAATAATTAAATAATTTAATTTTTATATAATTTAATTTTTTATTTAATGAAATTATACCAATTAAGTATATATATAAGATTATTCTACAATAACAACTTAAACGTTAAATGCTGATAACTGTCTTAATCGCCATCAGCCTTCCTGCAACTGGGTCGGGAGTACATAAAGCACTACGGGCCCCTTCAGCGAGTTTGGGTCTTTAATCGCCTGCTGATATTAAGCGGTGATGCGGAGCTAAACGAACAGATATTGAGCAGCCAGGAGCACCTGGTGAAGCATCCTGTCTATCGTCTTCTTGGCCAGTGGCTGGGTAATGGTCTGCTGCTTAGCGATGGCAAGACATGGCATCAGCGCCGCAAGATCATCACTCCCACGTTCCACTTTTCGATTTTGGAGCAGTTCGTGGAGGTCTTTGACCAGCAGTCAAATATTTGCGTTGAGCGCCTGGCTCCGCAAGCCAACGGGGAGACCTTTGATGTCTACCGATATGTCTGTGCTGCGACTTTGGATATAATCGCAGAAACTGCAATGGGAACCAAGATACATGCCCAAGCCAACGAGAGCACTCCCTATGCAGAGGCTGTGAAAGAGTGAGTGATCCTTTTATTTAATAGAATCTAAAAAAATCTTTAATCTTAATCATATTTTTGGCATTTATTAATGGAATTTGAATTGCTTTAACGTTCCTATTAAGAGTGCTTACCAAAGATAAGCTTCTTAAAGAAATGTAACATATTTATTAGCCGACTTTTGTGCTTAATTCGTATACACATTATCAATGATCTGCGAAACGAACTATCCTTCAGATGCACTGCCCTGATGAGTTGGCGCTTCATGTCCGTCTACCTGCAGGTGGAGCTGCTCTTCACGCTGACCCATCCACACCTGAAGTGGCGCCAGACGCAGCTAATTCGCACCATGCATGCCTTTACCATTAAGGTGATCGAACAGCGTCGCCAGGCACTAGAGGAGCAGCGAAAGCTGTCCGGATCTGACGTTGTGGAAGATGACATTGGGTCCAAGCGGCGGATGGCCCTGCTGGATGTCCTCCTTATTGCCAACGTAGATGGAAAGCCACTGACCAATGACGAAATACGCGAGGAGGTGGACACTTTCATGTTCGAGGGCCACGACACCACCACCAGTGCCCTCTCCTTCTGCCTGCACGAGCTGTCGCGGCATCCTCAGGTGCAGGAGAAGATGCTGGAAGAAATCCTGCGAGTTCTGGGCACCGATCGCAACCGGCCGATCACCATTCGGGATCTTGGTGAGCTGAAGTACATGGAGTGCGTCATCAAGGAGTCCTTGAGGTTGTATCCACCCGTCCCGATTGTGGGACGTAAATTGGAAACGGACTTCAAGTACAGTAGGTATCCTTGGTAAAACATCAGGGATTTTAGTGTTAAAAATTTTAATTTATTATTTTAAAATTGGCTTCCCTTTTTTATTTTTAAATATATTTAAACAATTTCCAGCCAACTCTGTTTATGGAGATGGAGTACTGCCAGCGGGCTCGGAGTTCATAATGGGAATTTATGCCATCCATCGGCATCCGGACTCCTTCTACAAATCGGAGGAGTTTATTCCCGAGCGGCATGAAGATGGCAAGCGTGTGGCGCCCTTCAAAATGATTCCCTTCAGCGCCGGACCAAGGAATTGCATCGGCCAAAAGTTTGCCCAGCTGGAAATAAAGATGATGCTGGCCAAGATTGTGCGCGAGTACGAACTCCTGCCGCGAGGCGAGCGGGTTGAGTGCGTTGTAAATATTGTCCTGCGATCGGATACCGGCTTTAAGCTAGGAATGCGCAGGCGGAATACATAGGTTTATGTTTTAAGAGGGAATTTCTACGGATATCATTATCTAAGCCACTTCAATATATGTACATATATGTACAAGAGTTGAGTTCATAAGTTAGCTCTTAAGTAATATGATTTAAAGAAAAAACAAAGGCCTAAACGCTTTTTTTGTGGAAATACTTTCACACTTTTACATAGCTGTAATTAAACATTTTAATAAATCAACTTTAGATACTAATATTACACAAATCACGATATGTCACCACCTCCTAACGCGGTCTCAACGCCAACTGAAATCCATTGAATGAACCCAGGACGAGTCGCAAGTCCAAGCGGAGTTCATTGCCATAGGGTAAAAGTTCAAATTTGCTGAGAATGGGTGCCAAAAGGATCTTCATTAATTTAATACTAAACTTCCTGGCAGGACAGCTGCGAGGACCCAGGCTAAAGCTCAGAAGCTCCGGAGGAGAGTCCAAAAAGCGATCGCCTTGGAAGAGATTCGCTTTTGTATAGCGACTCTCATTGCGTTGCAGTTCGTACAGATCAATGTAGATCTCAGAGCCAAGGGGTAGCTCTGCATCGCCCACAACACTGTGTGCTGATAATTAAAGTTTAAAAAAATATATGTTATTTAAGGAAAAATCAAGCTAAGGCCCAGACTTACTGTAGGGAAAGTCTTGCTTCAACTGCCGGCCAACAATCACCTGCGGCGGATAGAGTCGCAGTGTTTCCTGGACTACAGCCTCGAGATATGGCAGTTTTTCCAGGTTCCAAGCCTGATCCTTTATCTGAGCCTGTTTAAGCTCCTCTAAACATCTTTGTTGCACCGAAGGATTCCTGGCAATGGAGACCAGAGCGAAGCTCAGAGCTGAACTGCACAGTAAAAAACCTAAATAATTGCTGGTATTTAGCTCCGCACAAATTTCATCATCAGACAGTTGCTGATCTTGGTTCTCAAGGAGCATTTGCAGCAGGGATTCATGCCACTTTGGTGTCAGCGGCTTAGAGTGTTCCACCACCAAGCCCTCGCTGGTCTTTAGCTTCGGCTGCTGCTCTTGACGATATCTGTTGATAAGATCCTTGTGTTCCGCATTCAGTCTTTTTATTAGTTTATTCTGACGCCTTCGCATGAAAGGAGAGCTTAGCCAATAGCTAAATCGGTTGGTCGATTGCAGGCTTAAAAAGCGTTTTCTGTAGAGTTCTGTCAAGCTGATAAAAAAAATTAAAAGAATATAAATAAGACTATAAATATTTAAATTAATTTTGTACTTACTCTACTAGATTCTTGGCATAATCCTCACTGGGACTTACTCCGCAGGTGGTTCGCACTATGAGATCCAAGACCGAGGGAGAGACAATCTCCCAGGCATTGCACACACTCCCATCCGCCCGTTCTATCAATTTCTGCTGCAGTTGCTCCGCCTGCTGGTAACATAGCTCCATCAGCGGATCCATGTTCTCCTTACGAAAGAGGCCGCTGATAAGGCCATGTCGCTGCTGCCACTTGTCCTGCTGGCACATGAGAATGCCGCTTCCCAGCCAGTCTTGCATTAGCTCATAGCCTGTCTCCAAATGATTTTCGCTCTCCAGAAGCTGTCGCGTGAGCTCCAGATCCGCCAGGGGTATAAAGAGGCGATGGAAGGCCCAGCAACGGCTCAGAAAACCATATTTTGTGAGATACTCTGCGCTGCGCTTAAAGAAGTCTGCAGGAATGCAAAAAATGTCATCATTATCAGTTAATTGTTTTTGTTTAGTCACCAACTTTTTGGCTGGAGAAAGAGAAGCTTGTGCATCGATCCTAAGAGCGGCCAAGTGAAGGGTCCTTTGAGATTCTTAATCCGCGAGCGCTGTCGCCGGGTTTTAAAATAATTAAACGCCGAGGCCAGGCAGAAGCACACAAATGTAGTGGTCAAGATCATGGTTGCAACTGAGCTAGAAATTCGCCAACTAAATACTGTTTAATGGCCGATCGAGGGGCAATGCTAATCTCCTGGGGGCCTTATATTTCACCGATTCTTATCGGTGCCAAAGCCCCCATGTTTGGCCAAAAATAAGGCAAGCGATAGTCAAATCTGGAGCTTAGCTGAGATAAGTTAGGAATATTGTATTATTTTTTACTTATAAATGACGGATTACTTGATATCAGTTGTTCATTTATGAATTTATGGAATTATAAAGATATTTATAAAAATTGATGATAAGGAAATAACAAACATTAAAGTTAACTTATCTACAAATTCTTAGGGATTCTTGTTTGAGCAACTAAAATAATTTTATATGAATGGGCACTAGATCTGAATATTATTTCAAATTTAAATATGGGACATTTTAGTGAAATTCAAACTGCTTCAAATAAGTTCCACAAAATGTTGCGTATTGACTTGGCAACATGTTGCTAAACAGACAAAGCTGACGCCGTGTTTTATTAGGGAAGCTGTTCCAGTATTGATAATATTTATACTAAAAAGCTTTCATTTATACAATAGCTTAAATAATATATTTATAATTATATTCTTATTAATTTAATTTTGAATATTTTAAATTTCCTCTGTAGCCTGACCTTGAAATCGCTTAATGAAATTGTATACATGATACATGTATACTCTCCAACAAGCCAACTTGATTGGCCAAGACGAAAATTGCCAATACCCAGCGGAGGCGGAATGGAATCCAGCAGATGTGTGTGCGTATGTGCGCCATCTGTGAGATACACGAAGTCAGCTACAAGATACAAGATACTCGGGCGATGCTTGGCTGATAAATATTTAAAGACTCACCTAACATTTATGGGGACGAGATTTGAAACTATTAAGCAAACCAATTTGGGGCAATTGAGTGTGGGGAGGATTCGGCCAGCGGGCATTATCCGGAATCCGAAATCCGGTTCCACGGAGCAGCTGTTGTCCCGGCAAGCAAACAAATCTTTTGTCTTTCACCAGAGCTGCGGTTGCCGGGGTCACAGCTACAATCCCATCCCCCAACTCCACAACCATCAAGCACTGAGGGTTGACCAACCCTTTCAGCAGTTGGACTGTCAAAAGTACATTTGCCTTGGTTACGCCACAGAAGTATCCCCGAAGCAAGTAATGACAATATCAGCAGGACCTTCTCCACCTCCGTCTATGCCTTCAAATTTTGTATATTCCGTGCCTTCGGGGAGTTGGAAAGTTGGGCTGAGGAGCTGAGCTGTTGGGCCAAGAGTTTGTTGTGTTCCACTCTCATTTTGCGGCGTTGATGAAACTTTAATGACACACAGTACGCATTCAAGCCAAGCAGAACGGCCATGTGTCCAGCTTCTATCTTCATTTTGCTTCGTTTTTTTGCTGGTTGCACTTGAAAAATTAATGTAAATAAATGTATAAACAAAATTATACTCTTTCTTGTACTTTCATTTTACTAAGCAATAATATATAGAATTTTTTGTTAGTAAATACTTTGATCAAATTAGAATTATATATTTTTTCAGTTCACTTTCGCAGGCTCTGTTTGTATAACTAATTTCCTTTAGTGCACTTTACCATTTTTCTGCACAATTTCATTTTAAGGCAACGAACAGAGCCGGTTAATGGCAGCTAATGAAGGCAGTTTTATTGGGGATTTTTTGGGCCGTTGAACCCAGATCCGAGCACTCGCTGCCTCCCCAGTTGGCCATATCCTGCAACGAGTGTGCGAATGTATTTATGAGGTATTCATGCATTCATACGTCAATGTCACGGACAACTCCAAGGACTCTCCGGCCCGGACTCGGGTGCAATGGCCAACGAGGAGCTACCACCACCAGACATCCACTACCAACTCGCGTATGCAAATGAACAAAAAAATTTGATGACATCGTCGCCGGTGACAATGAAAACTAAGCAAAGTACAAAGCCAGAAGTCCGAGGGAATGCTACGCAAAAACCGGCAAACGTCATAGGGAAAAAATTGGAGTACGACAAACGGCAGCAGGATACGAATCCTTTCACAGGCCTGCCGAATATGCGCTCCTGCGAAAAAGTTAAAACAAAGACATAGCAACAATTTACATTCCCATTGTTTGCCTCGGCTGTAGATACAAGTTAGCAAAACAAAAAAGAGCCAGATAGTTAGATACAGATACATGCATTTACAGTACGTTTCGGTAATGAAAAATCAATTGTTTAGGGTTTTGTTATTTAAAAATCTATTTGTTTAGAAAATAAATCAGGGACAGTACACAATAATGGAAAATAATACTTTTTAATTATTAAATTATTTATTTTCAAAATACTGATATCTTATTCGTATTGAAACGTACTGTAAATTCTCCTATAAATTGCAAATGCTGTCGGTCAGCCGCCAAGTTAGAGCAAGAAGCGAGCCACAAATACGTACTAGGAAAGCAAGGACAACAGGAGCAAAGGATATGTGCTGTAGGAACTAAAAGGACTGAGGACAGCAAAAAATGGAATGCGGAAATGAAAGAGAAGTTAGGCCACAACGAAAAAGGTTACAATATACATTTATAGAAACAAAAAATATTTTGGGACAGAGAGCATAAATATTAAAAGTTAATTACTAAGCAGTTGTTCCTTTATCCTTGATTAAAAAAATATGTAGCGTACATCTAAAGCCACCTCAGCCTGACTATTTCTCGCCATTGTGAATGGCGGCATTGTTGTTGTTGGTTTTTCCTCCTGCTGTCGTTCGCAACCGGAAGCATTTTGCATGAATTGCCCATAAAAGTGATATGCACATCAAGATTGTCCGATGTGAGTGTTGTGATAAGCGCGAAAATTTGCTTACTAGCTGGGAAAACTTAAAGGTAAAGCTTTCCTCACTCTCCGCTCGCTCGGGCTTCTGCTAATCAAGACGAACGGCAGCTGGCTAGACATTTAATTTGAAAACTGCAGCTAAAAGGTTGCCATCAGTCTCAGGCACGCCCTCCGCCCATTAACCATCGGTTAACCACCCCTTAACCACAAGCTGCTAGCCACCACCCCCTAACTACCAACCCATTAACCGTCAACCATTAGGCATCACCCAATATGAGCTTGGGATTGAGAGGAACTATGACATCACAGAGAAAAATAATTAAAGCATTTATTTTAAGTTTGAGAGAGATATGTCTATGATTTTATCCAAACTCACTCCTAATCTTAAAAGCATGTTAAATTTTAAATCCGACATTGCAAGCTTTTCTCTCTGTGTACACACTCACATATTAATAGCCCCACATTCCTTTTACTGGGTCCCCAGTCCCGCCGCCATCTCCCAGATGTCATATGTCAGGCGTCTGTAATAATGCGAGCTGATGACTGCGTTATGATTACTGTCAGCGGCAGGCACTCAATGAATAAGCAGATGAGTGGGTGTCATCCTCCCCATGTCCTTGTGGGCTTATCACGCACTTTCCTCCTACTCCGACTGCCGCTCGCACCGGGACCACATGTGACTTGAGGTGGCCCGCAGCGCCAACAACTTTGACTCGGCAACAATTTATCACGGCCAATTTAACCACTTAAGTGCGAAAAAGGTTTCAGCAGACTTCCCACACCGCGCACGTAGAGTGAAATATTGAACGAGAGCTGCAGCTCCGGCCACTGCAGCTCCAACTGCAGAAATGCAGCGACAACAAGCCAGCGGCGAATCGGTATCTGTATCTGCATCTGCACCTGAGTTGGAGTCCGACCACCACCACTGACCACTGAATGTATCTGCATCTGTTCTGCCAGCGGCATTTATTTATTTACAATCTGTTTGGAGCAAAGCTGCCGCAAGGCTTAAAAATCTGCATTTGTTGCCGGACACCAGTGGAAAATGAAAGGGGTTGAGGTCCTGGCTCACAAGGACTAATTGAAAAAGAAGAAAGTTACGATAGGCGAGCACATTCCCATATCAAAATATTTTTAATAAAAGCATTATATTGTCTTTTTGATATTTTTATCGAAATAAACATTGATGAATTGGCTTAGTATGTATAATATGGCAATTTATCATATTTACTGGGCACTGCCACTTTTATAGTATATAGTAGTTATCATTTAATAAGAAGGATAGCAAAAAGTCAGGATAATAACATATACGATTCTGGTAAGAATCCTGGATTAAGAAGCATACATTATATATTTGTTATAGTTTTCTTATTGAACTTAATTTAGAAAAGCATGATTATGTTGTTATTAGATTGGAAATTTATTGTTCATAATTTATTATTAATAATTAATACTAAAAAAAATATAGAAATTTTCCATTCCGTAGCATAAAATGATGCTTGTAAATTTTCCATTAATAGGAATTAGTTGTTTGAAATGAATTAAAACTATTATTAGTTAAAGTTTTAATTTTAAATCTTACAAATTGCATAAAATGTAATCTTTGTTGTGCTCATATTTCTACAATGTTAATGTGTTAATTGCTTACCTTTCAGCTGAAATGGGTTTAAAGCAAGCGCCACTCATGAAACATGGTCCGAAGGGCTTAACCGTAATGCTAAAGGGCCACTTCAGTTAAATGGCATCAAATCGGCTTTGGCCAGACTCTCTTCTTTTAGCCATTCTCCTCATGTGTGTAAAAGTGCAAATTCATGTTTTGTTTGACGCAATCTGTATAAATCTAAAGACCGAGAATGCCAGCAGCAGTCAACTCAGCTCAGAGCTCGGGTTTATGTAGGGAATCGGGGCTGGAGCAGGCGACGCGGTATTCGAAGCCATGTAAATGGATTACTCGTGGGCTTCTGGGTCAAATGGAATTAGCCGCCATTTCAGAGGGAGTCTCCTGGTGCTGGTCTTTCGAAGGACCGTGAAGACGCGAACACTTGTTGAGCGAACACACAATTTTCACACTCATTAAAAATTTGCATAATTATTCCAGCCTCCCGGCTCATTACCACTTTGAAGCAGACAGGACTCGGGGAGCCCAAGAACCCAGGACACTCATAACCAAACGAGCTTTTCATAAGGCCGCGAGAATGTTGAATTATAAATGCATGGAAATTAAAAGCAATTACATGAAACTCGACTCCTCACCAAGGCCCCCCGCTTTCGGTGTAAAAGCAAATAAACTGCGCGTAATGATGCTAATCCCTTAAGCCACCAAACATTGCGATGGTGGGGGACCATGGCCAAGAGCCAACTCTTGGGAAGGGACAAAAAAGGGCTATCAATTTGCATTGCGTTTGGCTCATTAGCGTCATGGCCACTGACCACTTGTAAATTTGGCCCGTCTATATAGAATATTCGGAAAATTTATAGCCTTGTCTGGGGCAGATATTAGAATTGAAAATATTTTATTTTGTTATTTTTTTTTAATTCCGTTAAATTTGGATTTGAGTCCAATCAAAAATCCCCGTTTATGTTTATTCTATTTTTATACTGAATTATCCTCTTTCAGCTCCGTTCTTCTCACGTCTTTCATATTTCGAGTTCTGTAAAGAACATATTTGAAAATTTGAAAGTCAATCACCAAATTGCTTACCATATATATATAGGAATCGGAGCAATCCTTACAGCCAAAGGAATAAAAGAGCCCATAGAGAAGAGCCATTGGCAGCTGAAACACCATATCGCTTACCGTTGGCATTATTACTAGTGGGATTTCCTTTTAGTTTGTTAGCAACTTGAGGCTATATTTTCAGACAGTAAAAACGGGTTACAAAAATTATAATAGAAAATACTAATGATTTTTCTTCAATTTATTAGGTTTTGCTGTTCAAATATATGTAGGGGCAATGTGACAGGACTTAAAGCTACTTAGATCTTGAAATCTAAACATTAAAGTGTCTTAAAATGTTGTACTAATATAATATTATTTACAAAATATAAATATTTTAAACTTTAAACTCTTTTAGCTCACCTCGTTGGGCAATCCCTCTTCCTTTGCCATTCACATTTTGACAAAATATTGCGGTTTTGGCCTGTTCAGTGTTCCCTCCATAAGCTTGAATTACAGCGAAAAGCGGGAAAATATTTATTTAAAATATTTTCAATTGCCAACTTTTGCCATGATAATGCGAATAATTAAATGTCAATAGAGTTAAGCCAGACAAAGTGGGGCAAATATGGAAAAACCAGCTAGTAAATAAGAAAATGAAGAGACAAATGCTACAAATAGAAAATAAATGTAAATAGGAAATCAATGGACTTTGGTTTGACTTTAAATTTTGTGCAGCATTTGTGTAAGTAGAGAAATTTCTCCTCTTCAAAACTTATTGATTTAAATCGCTGATTCTGCAATGAAAATTGCTGCCTCGCTAAGCCGGTAAGTCCAACAAGAAAAATCACTTTTCTCCTCGAGACCGGGTGGGATTTTCGGATGGTTTGGGAATTGCTTTCGATTTCTCGAACATTTCCCCGCTTAATATGCCAAACACAGTTTGACTTTTATTCAATATGCAAAAGATACGCGTCAATTTGTTGCCCGTCTGCTGAACTTTTTAATCTGAGCTGAGAGATTCATCTCGCTCTCCTCTTTAAATCCTCACCAGATTCCGCTATTGACTCCTGCCTGAATGGTGTGGTGCAAACGTAAAGGATGTTGTGGCCAGATTTATGTTGGCAGTTTTACAGTTATTTTAAGCACCGCCTCGAAGAAATGCGAACAAGAGCTACTTAAGTCCGCTCGCAGGAAACTTTTGCAACTATTAAAGTCTTAAGTAGAAGTGGATAAAAAGGGAAGCTAACTGTAAATGCATTTCCACGAGAGCAGCAAGGATATCACGTTGCAATGGGAAACTTCGTCTTGGCCAACACTTTCCGTTTGTTTGTCCGAGGAAAAGGCAAAAACTGACTTAAGGGGGGAGACACATATAGATCGAAAATTTTTTCTTGAAATTTTTTTTTGCTTTAATAAATAGTTTATTATTCATAGAATACACAGTAAAAGTTTTATTACAGTATTTAAACTCTAAGTGCTTCAAATGAAGCGCGTACGCAAGGTACACAAGTGTAAAAGTACGCACGTCAAAAACTTTAAACGGTCTTTTCTCCACTTTCAATTTTCAGGATTTTACCTATACTTCGGACACGATTCATGAAAAAGTATGCGACATATCGAAATGAATCAAAAAGTATTATATTCTGCATGAATGTATCTTCTATTTGAACCAAATTGGTTTTAAGAAAAATAAGTTTTAGTATTTTTTAAGAGGGTGGAAAGTCAAAAATACCCTCTGAAAAACGAAATTTTAAGTTCAAAACTGTGCTTAATTTTTTCGGCTTCATTTCATTTGGGTTTTTTTGGTTCAAATAGAAGATATACTTATTGTTAATACAAATAAATTTTGTTTTTGAATTTCCGACTTGGATTACGGGCTGAATCGTGTCCGGAATGGGGGCACCTTTAAAAACTCGGAGCTGACATTGCGCTGTCACAAGTCCGCCATTTTGTAAAATGTGGCTAATTAAAAAATTTTTTTATCATCTTTGATATTATTTTAATATATCTCTAAAGTTTCACATGGATTGATTACTTATTTCCTAAAAAAAAAATTTTTTCAAAACATGTCCATATTTTGACTGTCTATATGTGTCTCCCCCCTTAAGCTCACATTATAAGTGCTGCCAGGAGGAGAGTGGGTCGGATAGGTGTTTACTCTTGGATTGTCAGGTGTTTTTACCAGGAAAGTGGTCTTGGAATTTAATAATATAATATATGGTTATCTTCCAGATATCTCTAGAGTTTTATCTCTAGTTTTCAAGGCCCAAACGGAGGTCCTTTTGACTAGCAAGATCTCCTCTCTCTCTCTTTGAAGCCCAACATTTCTGACTTATGGTAAAAGCAAACGAAATGCCAAATGATTTCCCAATCCCTACACCCACATTTTCCGATAATATGCACCCTCTTTAGCCTTAAATCAATGTTGACAAAAGTTTTATTGGATAAGTTTGTTTAACGACAAGCAAAAGTAGACAACGCACACAAAAGGGCAGGTAAAAAGGCAAAAAGTTCCTGCCGTTTTTGTTTGAAAAATCAAATTGAGCAAAAGTTGATCTCAAACGGGAGTGGAAGCTGAAAGGAAAGTCAGCAGTGTTGGGGAAAGCTGAAAAAGTTTTTCCAGCTAAAATCATTGGACGCGGCAAGTTTGCAATTTGATTTGTGTTCAATGTGCGCGCAATTGATTAGCCATTCTGCCAGTTCATGAATGTCCTTACTCAGGATTCGAAAATTCCAATTGGCACTTGCCCTTATTCAGCAGATAGTTTGGAAAAGATATTGCATAAAAATATGATTTTAGACTAAGAAAATATATCTTTAAAAAAATATATGTAGCGTAGATAAATTGAAATACTTTTATACATTGAAGTATTAACAACTTGAAATATATTCGTTTTTATTACATTTAAAATAAAATAATAATTATAAATATTCTAGTCTTTTTTAGATGCATTTCTTATCCTTTAATCTATTTTTAAGAAATATTAATCAATGGTTTTTCGAGGTATAAATGGCTTATATTAACTTTAATCAGTTGTTCATTTCTCCCTGTGCATTCACCTTAGAAGCCCAGCCCGAGGCAGCTGCTATCTTCATCTGCACGTTTGTGCCACTAAAACAGTGTGGCTCAAAGGACCAACAACTGTTGCAGGACTCGCACTCCTTTCGCGCACACACTTGAACACTTTTGTGGTTTGGCAGCCGCAGACTCCTGCTGTTTAATATGCTGTTAAATTACATTAAAATTTGAAAAGAGCTAACAGTGCCGAGTCCTGGCTGGTTGGCTGGCTGCCTGGCTGCCTGATAAGCGCATTACTTCTCGGCGCATGTGATCCGAGGACTGAGCGCCGAGGAAATTAATAACCAAACTCGGGGGCGGCCTTCAATGTCAGGCGGCAGTAATTGCCTGGCAAATAATTTAATGCGAAATCATGGCAGGCCACGCCCCGGGGCCAAAAGAGCTTGTAGCGCATTTAAAATGCAATAACCGGATTAGATTGTGTTTCAGCCATATCGGCATGTCCTTTTTGGCCAGCTCTCTCTCTTTCTCTCTCTGTGGCTGTTGCATGTTACTCTGGTATTTATAGAGTTTTAACGCAATCGCAATTTCGGTTGACATTTTTCGCTCTCGGCCATTTCCCACTTCGCATTTTCCCTGCTGCCATTGTTGCGCCGTTGCTGCAGCCTCTGGCCATCGATAGACGTCTACAGGTGATGTCTACCTGTGTCCTCTAAGCCTCCCCAGTTTTGCCCACCTGCCGAAATTCATCCCCCCGCCTGGCTGTCTGACTGTCTGCCTTATGAAAAATGCATTTTGTCTGTCGTCGTTGGTCCGTGAAGCGAACTGCGGCCGTGTGGCTAATATCAGTTCATTTGGCTTTTGAATTCGTTAGTTGACGTCTATATGGTAGTTCACTGCGGCAGCAGTCAATATCTATTCATTTAAGTGGCTTAATTTAAATCGCCTTTATTGGCCACTAAACACACAATTTCGGCTTTCATTTATGATGTGAAAGTGATTTCATTTTGGGCAGAATACAACTTCTGAGAAAAATAAAAAAAAAATAATTAATCAACATTAGATCTCTTATAAATAGTATTAACAGTTTTCTTGTTTATTTTTTAATGCTTAAATAAAATAAACTGAATTCTTAAATATGTATAGAATTCATAATGAAATTAAGATGAGTGCTAATCAACCTATAAATATGATATAGCTTTCCTGCTTTTTTATTTATGCCTCAAACTGATTGTTTTTTTTTCAGATTGGTAAAAAATCAAAACATCCCCTTGGTGTGTCAAACAAGTTTTAAGAATATAAATCTCATAATTTTTTCTGTGCCTTCCATCAATCACAATTCTGACACTTGCAACACCTGTGGCTATGCCTTTTTTTGGGCACAGCATCCCTCTTTTATTATTTTTTGTTTTTTTTTTGGGATAGTATTGATGTTCGGACAAATTAAACCAAATGCAAATAAGTCAATTTCAGATGAAACACGAAGCGAAATTAATGTGCTACAAAATAAATACGACAAGATAAATGTTTCCGGGCGCCGAGTAACAAGATAAACCGTTGTGGCTGTGTGCTAATAAAAATACACGAGGACGAGGATGAGGATGAGCACGAGTCCTGGGAGGCGTCCTTGCGAAGTGTGTGAAGCAGGCTGCCGGCACGTTTAGCATTTCAAAAGGCGTATTGTTTATTCTCACCCCCGATTTCCCAGTGTTTTCACATTCAATGTTATTTATCTCCGCCCTCCAAGCTACGATTCCTGCGCCTTTGTAACCCAAGTTCACTTTCGCATTCCGCTTTTTGTAGTTAACTTCTTTGTAGTTGTCGTTTGCTTATTCATTTCCTTTTTCCCCACACAGTCTCACACATGAAAAGTTATTTTTTCCTCTCCCGCAACGAAAATGAAACGCATTTCATCCGTCCGAGTGGCTGTCTGTGTGTGTGCCTGCGGAAAATAAGCGCAGAACTGGGAAACTGGAAAACTTGTCACGTGATAAACTCGGAAAGGAAAAGAATGTCACGTACTAAGAACGCAGCGACAACCTTTGCCACTTAAAGTTTTAAGTTCTCCGCACAGAAATATGTTTTAATTCCATAATCAGCTTGCACTTGCCCAAAAGCCCGAAATCAATTCCCCATTGTTTGGCGTGGTCCTTTTCCACCGAATAAAAATCTTAGCATACTTAAGGGCTCCCCGAATGCTGGTCACGTATATCCTTCTTTCTTCCTTTTTTTTGGGTGGGGGGTAGGGAAAACTGAAGGACAGCTGTTTGTGTGCACTTAGCATTGCTACATAATTTCTGATGGCGTCATTTTAAGAATTATGAATGCCACGTGACTTTTTCTGGGCAAATAAGAGAAACCGGAAATCGGGCCACAGGACTTTTCTATGTTAAGTCAAACCGGATCCAGGACATTTAAGATTATTCAACTTAACAAAAAAAAAAAGATGGGAGTCAATGAAAGGTGAATAAAGGTGTAAAGACTTTTTGGGAAATTAAAGGACTTTAAACGGAAATTGGAGCTCAGGGAAATGCGATTTATTTAGATTTTAATGAAGATTAAAAATTAAAAGGAAAAATCCTAATAATTTCTCATATGGCAGCGTATGTTCTCTACCGATTTCTGTCTGAGCCTTAAAGATACTTTGGGCCGTATGCTGAATTTTAATTTATATCGTCTGGCAGCCGGACAACGCCGGAAAAACACCTCGGTGACCGGTCAAAGGTGTCACACATAAACCATTCAATCTGACAGTCAGTTGGGAGAATTGCAGAATCTCAGGGACTGGGTTGTTTGGGGGATACATACATACATATATAGTGATATAGCGATAGACACAGACAACGACAATGACACTGACAATGCCCACCGTAGACCGCAGTCAAACTTTCGATTTCACTTCGTTAACGTGGCGAGTTGGACACGTATCCGCCTCGTTGGCCCACCTTTCCGTGCGCTGCAATTTATATTTTTTTTCTGCACATTTGTCCAGACTTTTTCGCCTCGCTCCATATTCATTTCGGTGGTGCAAATTGCGCACGAAACATGCGAATTCGAGTGTGAGTCGGACTGTGAGCAGTGGCGAGTGGTGGTGAGTGCACAAAACCAATTTGTAATAAAGACGACGATGGCGAGAAAAGCGTAGAGAAAACGCAATGCTTTCATTCCATTGTCCATTTGTTGTTTTACTCGGGATTCAGGGATAATGATGGGTATATTCCTGACAGATGAACGAGGGCTTTTTGAATTGCAAATTCGAAATACTTTTAAAGTCTTAGAAATGTAATTGTGAATCGTATTCAAGAGCCAGTAAATATAAGTTGGGAGTTCTTTGATCAACTGCTGCTTAAGATATATCTTTTTAAGGCATATATTCTTTTCTAAACTGTATTATTTCCACAGATTCTTAAGGTACCTCCTAGTCGAGAAAGAATCCTTCTTTTTCGTTGCTTGAGCGATAGCTGCCCGGAATGGCTCACTTGGACGATGTGGCATTATGCGGCATCAAAAGATGTTGACACATCACGCAGTCGTCCTGGCATTTGAATGTTTTCAATTAACTTTATGTAGATAAATAGTGGCAACAACTGGGCCCCGTGTTGATTGTCTCTGCTGGCTTGCTCCTGCCGCGTCCACACTGCTGCGTCCTTAGTTGGCCTTAAAGGCGTAGTTGGCCAAAAGGGCGCAGCTAAAATGAAACATTGCAGGGCGGTAAATTACGTTGGTGATAAAAGGGGCGAGGGGTAACGTGGCGGAAATTGCATTATCAGCGTCAAAAGGCAAAGGCACAGCACAGACAACAAACCGACCCCCTTGGTGGCCCCCCAACACCCCCCTTTTGGTGGCATGTTTTGCCGCCGGCTCTTTGCCGTTGCCACTTCCTGCACTTCCCGCCGAGACAATGAGTTGTGATAGCACAACTTTTCCAGCGGCGTCGCGCGTTGCGCATAATTACCGTTACAGCGGGAGGGGGAGGGACTTGGTCTGGGCCTGGGACGCCCGCTCAAGACTGATGAGCAGTTTATGACTTGACGCTTTCGCAGTGCATTTAATACCGCGTATTGTGGCGCATTTGTTGCCAGCAGTTAATAACATTGCACATAAAGAAAGAGTGGATTTTCTCGGAAAATATTTTTAAACCAATTAAATATTTCTCTGCCTATTTTAAAATACAAATTTTGATATCTAAAGGCAGGCAAATATTTATTGAAAACATAACTCTTGTAATTGTAAGGCAAATGACATTTCAGATCAAGTAGAATTTATGTTCAGATTACAAACATAATTCTTGTATTTAATATAAATATAATTTAACAAAAAATAGAATAAAATGTCCTTAAATGTTTTCAAAATACAATACAAATACTAAAATTTTTTTGGATTAAAATTTAACACATTTCCTCAAAGTGTTTGCTGCAGCTGCTAAATGGATTACGTACGCTGCCCATTGTTCATTCCGTTTATATGAAATTTTAATGAATTGTAAAGCCAGGACATCTTGGAGCAGCACACATGGGGTGCCGGGTTAAGGATGCCGGCTTCTGGGCTCTGGGTACTGGATACTGGGGCCACCAATGTTCCGTTCTCTATCAGCCAAACATTATCGCAGTCTCCACTTCAAGTTCAATAAAGTTGAGTGCCTGGCACAAATGGAAATTTTACGCATACCCATCGAGGCGAGAGCGGGAAAGTGCCCTTTAAAATCACTTTATTATGCCGGCATGCAGGGTATTTTTTGTACCCCCCAATTGTCGGAACGGAGCGGACACATTTGTTCCGGGGGCGACGACAATTTATAAGAAAATTCCTATCGAACTCTCCGGCGTCGCTGCGGCAATGTCTTTTGGGCCGATAAAAACGTATCCGACACGCGCTTTAATCATGAAAAATCATATTGAAAGCGCCGCTCCGCACATGTAGTGGGCGTGCCAGCCATTAAATGAATATTTCAACAAATTTGCTTTTACAAGCTCGGCTCGACAGGATATTTAAGAGCCGGCACAGGATCGCATCGCACACACAAAACAGCTGCACAATTTCCGTAGAAAACTTTTGCTGCTGCAAAGTTTTTCTGGGCGACTTTCGACAATACCAACAATCGGGAAGAGTATCCTTGAAGGATGATTATTTTTAAATACTCTTAATTCAATATTCAATATTCAATTCAATGGGAATATGGTTTAAATAGTAAAAGGGAAATTCAAGATTTTTCTAAATAATTAAATAATTTATGCTTTAGTTTTTATGTTTTCTTTAGTAAAATCATAAATATTTTCCCTGGACTTAAACAAGGTCCTTTTAGTCCCTTCTAAATCCATATCTTAGCCGCTATGCCCTTCGGGTTATACACTTCTCTGACAAGTTGGAAGTTTCCGCCGCATGCATTTCAATTGCTCCTCCGTTGCCGTCGACATTTACATGCCAAGTCATTGGCCAAAGTGTTCCATCCCTCCGCTTCTTGGTGGAGAGCAGTGTCTTACATCTCTTTGACTCTAATAGATTTTAATCAGCCGCAGGACATACGCCGGACGACAAGGACAACGAGGACGCCGACAACATGCTGTTATGGCCCCAAACCGCGCTTGGCGACAGTCGAAATTCCTTGCCCAGCATCCGATGAGCAGCGCCCCGAGCGGCTCCCAGCTCGCCTTTAATTATGCCAGTTGTGGGAATCAGGAGAAATATGGTAAAGAAATGAAATCCTATATTTTTGAGGAATTTTTCTTTAGAGGATTCTTTGCTTTTTTTTGCGCCAGCGGGGGTAAAGGGAAAGTGTGAGAAAGCCTTTGAGTGCCAGTTTAGCGTGCGTTTTTCCACACAATTTGTCGGCAGGACCTTCGGGGCAGCAGAACACACCTCTAATGAGCCACTCCACATCCTTCACGAACATACAAAAAAAAACCCTGCATTTTCCAGCACTTTGACACGTTCACAGTTTTTCCTGGAAGGAGAGGGTGGCTGCATACTTTTATTTGCGTAATTGACCAAACGCTGAGTGATGTGGCCAGCGACTTTATGGCGAAACAAATTTAATACCCTTATCGGCATCGGATGTTACTGGCCATAAAATGACCCGCATTTTCAGCCATTTCGCTCTTCCTTCTGCCAATAAAAGTGTCGAGTGGAGTGCGTGTAATGAGCATCGGACTCCGGGACCCCAATCGACAAATGTCCTGCTCACTTTTCAGACTTCTCTGACTTCTGACCGACCGGCTGCCTGGCTAGCTGGCTGGGAAAAGTGTTTTAAAATGCAAAGCATCATTATTTGTGGGCATCGTTAAATTTCATTTAAAGCTGCGCAAAGAGGAGCCGCCAGATGACGATGACGACTTTTCCACCCCACAGCAAGGGTCACGGGTCCTGCGCTTATCTTGTCATTGTCATCTTTATTGGCTGCCATTATCGTCCTGCGGGTGTCCATAATTCCGCATGTAATTTGATTACCCACGCAACCCGCAAATTGCCACGCCTGCCGATATCAACAACTTCATCGGGGAAAACTTTAAGATTAAAGTGTGAGGACTTCAATCGAGAGGATAGAGTGAAAGAAAAGTTTTTAATATTTAACATATTTCTGTTAAGTTTCCAGATCAAAACTCAAGGTGTTTCCAATATTATTTGCGCACACCTGTATATTTATAAAACTATTAAAAGCCAATTACAACATTTATAGAACTTTATATTAGAAATCTTCATTTAAGAGCTCCTTCAGTCGCAGAGTATAGACGAAAGCGAACAGAAAGCTAAGCACCTATTGTAAAAAAACATTTGAAAAGAATTCAGTATGTAAATAAATTGAATATAGGAAAGCACTACCGAGGCCAAGAAGCTCATCTTGAACCAAAAGCTTGCGATTGTATCATCCTCGACTTTGTTAGTATTCAAAGAGATGATCCAGATGAAAATCTTAACCATTAGGTAAGCCACGATCACGAACAGCATCTGCAAGTAACCGGTTTTAAATATTGGTCGGATTGTACTGCGATCTGGACGCACCAATTTTAGATATACTAACTTTTCAATAATACTTCCATAAAATCCTACAGACAGTCCAATCAAACAGAAAAGGCTTACAATCAGAATCAGATAGAACAGGTTTTTTGGTGTCTCACCGCTGCTTATACTAAGAATAGTTAGCACTGTTTCTGTCAAACAGAAGCACTAAAGAGTTGATCAGGCAACGGCAAAAATTAAAAAGGGTCTCCACTTTCAACTTTCCAACTCACCGCGGTAATGGGAATGACGACCAGCACACAGATTTTCGCCGCCAATATTGGTAAAACGCACATCATTAGATGCTACAAATTTGAACATTGTTAACAAAAAAAATATATATATATATATGAAAGTGAAAACTTTTTATAGCTTGCTTGCCTATTATGAAAAATTCAATTGTTTCTGTAGATCCTGAAACCTGAAATTGATGTATCATACATAGCACATTACATGGTTTATAAATAAGTGACAACTCTTCCAACTTTAGCTAGTTATTTACAAGTACTAAGCCGCAAGATCCTGAAGTGCAGGTCCTTGAAGCCGCTAGGATATGTGAAGCAGGAGCACTTAGGACAACAACAAAGCGGCCACCAGCAATGCCAACCACAGTGTGGACAATTTCCAGTTGAAGGCACAGGGCAGAAGCAGGGACGCAGGGACACGGGGGACTCCGTCCCCCCTCATCAGGCTGGACCTTGGGGTTGTATTTGTTGTTCGCCGTCCCGTATCTTGTATCCTGGTATCTGCCCTGGGTGTCCTGCGTCTCTGCTAAAATAATCGCCACAATAATCTGTCAACGACAGCTGCTGATGTTATAAAAACCTTTTGAAGATGTTGTTGCCGGAGTCCTTGTTAGGACACACAAACAGGAGCAAGCACACACACACATACACTAATGATAATTTGCCACAATTTACACTCCGAGCAGCCGCAGCAACAGGACCTCCTCGTCCTGCTGCCGAAATGGCTGCGATAAAATCATTGATGAAGCCAAAAGCTAATTGAATGTTAATCGCTTGCCATTGACATTGCACGTGGCAGGAAAAGGCGGGTCGGGGTGGGAAATTTCCCGGTAAACCCAGCGGAAAATGGGCAAAAAAGAGGGATAGAAAACTCAGAAGCAACTCCCCCCAGAATTCGATCCGATAAAGCTCAAAGGTAAGCGGTCAATTTGCATAAAGTAATGATAAATCAACAGCCAACGACGACCTTCAAGATGCGTTATTTGCACTTGGTTGTTTCGCAGCGAACGAAGTAAATAGAATACAAACAGTCTTTAAATTAAAAATTAAATTTTAATCATCATCAGTGGGGTGGAAAAATGAAGAAAAGCGCTAGGCAATGGGGAGTCCTTTTTTCTTTTCTTTGTCTGCTTCTATGACATATCGCGATAGCAAGTCTGCCTTCTTTTCTTCTACTTCTGTTTGAGTTGGTGTGGTTTTTGGATTCTGGCATTAAATTTAAGGGATATTTATAGAATTTTTGGTCTGAATTTAAAATAAGAAAAATTTGCATGGAATTAAAATGTTTATCTTTAGTTAACAATTATTCAACTTCAAGGTTTTTCTAAATTAAATTAAAATAAATTAATAATAGAGTTAGAGATACTTTTACTAAGCATTTTAGAAGCTAATATTATATTGCTCGAAACAAACTTAAATAATCAATTATTATTATTTAAATAATGTATAAAAAACTATACTAAAACCCACATACACTTTCCGCCTTATAAGTCATTTCAGCCAAAAAAAAGGAAAAACAAGGAAAATTTGTGTTTAAACCAGGCTCTGAAATAATAATTCATACTCTCCAAACGCATATAAATAGTATACTGACCTAGTAAATAATAAAATACAGAATTGGAATCCTTCTATCCTTATAAAAAATTGTTAAGGCTATCAACACATTGCTAACGTTCACACTCTCGAGAAGGAAACATGGAAAACAGTTGGCCGAAAACAAGGATGCAAAATTTGCATTTTCTGCTGCCGAAAATGTTTCAATTGCATTTCGTTCAAATGGCAACTGCCCCTGACAGAAGTCACATTAAATGCAGGAACCGAATCCAAATCGTATCCACGGAACGGCCCTTTTGTGGTTCCGTGGAGTCAAAGTTGCAATAGAAATACTGGACCAAAGGCACCATCAAATGCAAATGCAAACAGACAGCAACGGACACAACAGCCGCAGCAGATGCATCAATTGTCTAATTGTTTGCCGAGACAGAGTCGTCATAATGTCCATCAAGCAGAGGGGCAGGGGGCCAGGATACAGAGTGTCCTTGTTGCAGCCACACAGAGAAATAAATATAACACAAAATTCCAATCTGAAAATGGTGAAAAATTATAATAGGATGTTTTATTACAGCTTTGAACTTGAACTTTATTACAGAAAAGGAAAAAAGGCTGCTAAATATATGTAGGACTTAAAATAAGTTGTTTAATATAAACTAAAATATATAATATATACTTTATCATAACAGAATTCTTTTTGTGAGATAATTTTACATAAATATTTGCAAGTCATTCCATACACCATTAGTTTATATAAAATCAAACAAATAAATCGAATCAATGTTTTCAGTGCTTCTATAGAAAACTGTGTCTGTGACGGCGTCTGGAGTGTCATAGCCGGGTTGGACCCGTGGGATAGGTAAATTTGATTTATGACCTATTATGCGTCTTATGTCCAGCCATAATTTAATTATACGAGGACACACGCCCAGACAGAATACCAAAACCCATATTGTCTGCAGTTTTTCAGCCACATGCACAATCTGCCGCACATAATGCTCTTATTTAAATCATGGAAATTCGCTTACCTAAATTGCATTGCAACAATTGCCAGGACGACCCCTTGGTCCTTTTTGTCAGCCCAGTGTGTGTTGTCTGTGTTGTGTCTCTCTCTCACTCTCGTTTTATGGCAAAAACTGAAAGCGACAATCTCAAGCCGAAATGTAAATGTAATTAAAGTGCAGTTAGGCAGTTGGGGGTGTGCGTGGCATCCGAAATGAAATTGAAATAAATTATTGACTAATTGTCAACTCAGACGAGGACAATCTGGCACATTTTGGCATGTGGCACGGGGCGTATACGCAATCAAATAGCGAATATCAAGTCGCAAATGAAATCTAAGCCCAAAACAACAAATGCAGCTAATTTGAGAAGCTAAAAATTTCAAGACAGGGAGATCCCAATACCCCAGCTTTTTAGACACGTTTTCATTTAATTTAATTGTTATTGTCTGGCCTGTCACTTTGTGGTCTGGAGGGAATGAATGAAGCGGCTCCATTGCATGTCTAATTAGTGTCATCTTAAAAATGCCTTCGAATTTGAATTGCCACTCGATTTCAGTGCTTTAGTCTTTAATCTAAGAGTCAAGATAACTTAATTAAGCCATTTCGATTTGAGTAATAGCCTCTTGGAGATTGGGTTGGCTTTGGTTAAGTTAGGAAAGTCAATGAATTGCTTGAACTATTAATTAAAATTGGTTAAAGGCAAAGTTAATATGGCTTAGATTAAACAAGAAATAATAGGTATTTTTATTTAGTTTCATTGTTATTTGATTGCGTTTTAGTAAATGCTTATTTAGCATAAAGTAAATTATGATAAATGACTTGCTTAATTATTTGAGAATAGCTTTTAATAAAGTCCTCCTCTTATTATACACTTGCACGGTATTATAATTTCAGTTAGAAGTTTGCAACGCAGTGAAGGAGTCATTTGTGACCCTATAAAGTATATATATTCTTGATAAGCATCAACAGCCGAGTCAAAATAGATGTAATTTATATATATTTTATAAGGGGTAAAATCATCAAAACTGTAAAAAACTCAACAAATTTGAATTTTGTTAAATTTAAGAAGTTTATTTGCAGATTTGTTGGCCTTTAAAAAATTAGCATAGATCAGGTTTCCGATTCCGAATAAATCCTTTTTTCGTCAAAGTAACTTCGATTTGCCCAAAGAATAAGCACATAAAAATAATAAAACATTGTTTATATTTTTATTTATATTAAATTTTAGTTAGAAGCTTGCTTTCTTTCTAATGTATACTGGATATTGTTAAGTCATTTTTTAATTATTTTTAAGCGTAAAATATATTTTTAAAGCCTCTAATATAAGCTCAAAGGTCTATTACATTTTAAACAATTAATATTGTTACATTATTACCCCACTCTTCATAGTTTATTGCGCAACCCGAACGCCGCTCGAGTAATCCCGCCGAAATATCACTGTCAAAACACGCATTCGATCTGTTGATCCGCCTCCCCTTTTTGGCCGTCTGTCAGTGGATTCGATTGAACCCATTGAGCCCGTTGCGGTGCCATTAATGTACACTATGTACACAGAAATATATCCATAACCATTAACCATTAACCAGAGCCCACATGAGCTCGGGCGAATGTCAAGATTAAGCTTCAGGGGGCAGTTATGCGGCTATGCGCGCATAAATATCCGTTAATTAACTGACAATAATTATAACAAGTGCAAAAGTGCGGAGGGAAAGGTGTGCGAAAATATTAAATCCAATTAAAGAGCCATAAAATACGACCTGCCACGCCCCCGCAAAGCCGCTTTGCGAGTCTAGAGATACCTCAGCGAAGGCCGGTCCGCAATGATTTGGCCAAAAACCAGTTAGCCATTGTTCGCCAGAGAAGGCCTCCAATGCTCGGCCTCTGCTCAGTTCATGTTCAATTTGCCACAATCGATCTCTGTCTTTATTAACCGCCAAACATTAACAAGAAGCTATAACAAAGAAGTGATTTTAGAAACCCCAGTGGGTACCGAATCCGTCGAAGCTCATGTGCGACACGCTCTCGGCGGGCGAGTAGTGGACCGTCTGGGAGCTACCATAGCTGGACACGCCCAGGGCGGGGGCGTTGTGCGTGTAGGTGGTGGCGGCCGGGCCATGGTTCACATTGGTGGTAGCCAGGGGAGCGGCATATGACACGGTCTTGGCCAGAACAGGTGCAGGAGCAGCATAGACTGGGGCAGGGGCAGAGTACACAGTCTTGGCCACCACTGGAGCAGGAGCAGCATACACAGTCTTGGCCACCACTGGAGCAGGAGCAGCGTAAACTGGAGCAGGAGCAGAGTAGACAGTCTTGGTCACCACTGGAGCAGGAGCAGAATACACAGCCTTGGCCAGAACTGGAGCAGGGGCAGCATAAACTGGAGCAGGAGCAGCATACACAGTCTTGGCGAGAACAGGAGCAGGAGCAGAGTACACAGTCTTGGCCACCACAGGAGCATGAGCAGCATAAACTGGAGCAGGTGCAGCATAGACAGCCTTCTCAACAACCGGAGCCGGAGCATGGACCAAAGTCTTGGCCACGATGGGAGTGGCCTGAGTGTACAGCGGCGCCGCATACGTGGTCTTGGCAATCGCCGGAGTATAGACATTGTTCTGGATCCTGGTGTCGCTCTTTCGCACACTCGAGTACGGGGTGTCCACCGCCTTGGAGTAGCTGGAAACGGTGCCGGCAAAGGACCTCACCACATCGTGCTGGGTGGAGGCAACGGCATCCACCGAGGGATTGGCAATGGCCACATGGCTGGCCAGGAGACCGGCATTGGCGCTGGCGAGCAGGGCGCACAGAGGGATGAGGTAGCGGAAGGCCATGGTGGTGGAGCACTCGAACTGGATGACTGGCAATCGGTGGAGTGGAAGCTAAAGGCAGACTGCTGGCTGGGCTGCGACTGATGCTGATTTGGCCGAAATGTGCCGGCTTTTATACGCATCGGACGCGTGCCAGTTATGGGTAGACTTTGCTGATTTTTGGGAGATTTGTTGTCTATTTTTTGTCGATTTTCTGTTGGTAATTGAACTGCCCACAATGTGATGGCAGTTCGGTTCACCTGCGCAACCGCTTGAAAGCCAATTTGCTGGCATAAATTAAGCGCGGTAATTAGGTTTTCGGTGGAGGGCAAAAGGCTTCAGGGCCCCCGGTGTAAAATTAATAACAATTTGCCAAAAAACCAAACTGAAAACAAAAATCGCAACAAAAAATAGCACAGAACTCGTGGCTGTAAGAAGCTTCCCAAGTTGGCAACACAATTCAATTTGGAGCAGCGTCAACTTTGGTAATTTCAATAAATATTCATCATGCGCCCCGTGAGCAGCCGAGCAGGGAAATTCATTTTCCCAACTTGCCCCCAAAAGCAAACGAAAAAAAAAACAGGAAAAAGAAAACTCAACGGGAGTGAAAAGTCAGCCAAGTGCAAAACAAGACGAAACATTAGATGCCCTCGTCTTAATTTACTGCCAAAGTTTTTTGGGTGTGACCCAGAGTAAATATTTATTTTAGTGTCAATTTGTTAAGTTGCTAAGGTGGAGGTTAAACGTGAATTTTTGGTTTTGTTTTTGGCCAAATGACTGTCAAAAAATATGAAATTAAAGAGGATTAATTCCAGTAATTGCTGGCCTATTTGTATCTTAAAGTAAACATATACAAATCAATCGATATTTGTCTTTGAAAATTAATCCACACAAATGGAGTTTCAATCTTTAAATAATACCAATTCCCAGAATATTTTGAATATCAGAAGAATAACTTTCTGACTTCTGATCATCATTAATTCCAGCATTAGATTTTCCTTCTTGCTTTGCACAAAAACTTTACAAGAAAAAAAGGTAAACAGAAATCATAAACAACTGACTGCCACCACCTCAAGGAAACAAAAAGGAAAAAAATATATGTATATATATCTAGAAGAAAATCGACCAACACCCCTGCTGATACAAAAAAAAGTTGACAGAAACAGGGAACATCCCCTTATCGAGGGGTTCTTCCTGCATTTTTTGGGGGATGGGCCATATTTGCTGCTTGAGTAGAACTCAATTTAATGGAAAAATACGCAGGGCAAATAAAAGTTTTTCTTCGCTGCTCTGGAAAATTTATGAGCTGCTGATAGTATTCAAAATAATTCACTTACCCGCGATACACCCTTGGGTGTGGGGCACTTGATATGGCGGCCTCCAATCGCCGAGATGCGGATGGAGTTGGAAAAGAGCTCAGTCACTTGGCGGCGGACCCAATGAACCAGTTTTGGGGCTTAGGCCTAAGTCAATCTGTCACACATATACACGCACTCGAGTCTCGCCCATTTGGCCGTGAAATTTGGCAAGACACTTGTTGGCATTTTGGCTATAAAAACTGTGAATTCGAAAGAGTTAGGCATCAGTAGCCACTGCAGCTTACTACCAACATCAGTTTCAGTTTCAGTATCCCTTCCTTTGGATTTAAAAACAACCCAAAAAAATGGCTTTCAAGTTCGTCCTTCTGTCCCTCTGCGCCCTGGTGAGCGTAGCCAGTGCCGGTTTCCTGGCTCCCGCTGCCACCTACTCCGCCGCCGTTCCCGTAGTGGCCAAGGTGGCTCAGCCGCACTTTGATGCCGTTGGCACCACCCAGCAGAATGTGGTTCGCTCCTTCGGCGGCACTGTGTCCACCTACTCCAAGAATGTGGTCACCCCCTACTCCAGCGTCAGCAAGGTGGACTCCCGCATCACTAACAACGTGTACACGCCCAAGACCGTCTACTCTGCACCCGCTCCCGTGATCACCAAGTCCTTCTACGCTGCTGCCCCAGCTCCCGTGGTGGCTAAGACTGTGTATGCTGCCCCTGCTCCTGTGGTGGCCAAGACTGTGTATGCTGCTCCTGCTCCCGTGGTGGCCAAGACTGTGTACTCCGCTCCTGCTCCAGTTTATGCTGCTCCTGCTCCAGTTTACGCTGCTCCTGCTCCAGTTCTGGCCAAGACTGTGTACTCCGCTCCGGCTCCTGTGATCACCAAGGCTGTCTACTCTGCTCCCGCTCCGGTTTATGCTGCTCCCGCTCCAGTGTACTCCGCACCCGTGGTTGCCGCCGCTCCTGCTGCCTTTGTGAAGTACTCTCCCGCCGCCGTGGTGGCTCACGCCAGCTTCGATGGATTCGGCTCCCACTGGGGATACTAAGGGTGTAACATCCCGAGCTTTTGTTGACACTTTGTTGATTTGTTCGTACGAATTAAAGACAGTTGCATGAAACACGAACTCGTTCTTTAGCTAATTATTATTTGCGGTAATTAAAAGTGGTGGCTTGGGACGGAGAAAGATAATATGCAGCTGGTGGTTGCCATTCATGTCCCACTAATTACATTTCCAGAATTGTAAAAAAGGAGTATGAGTATAATGGAATAACTAAACCATAATTCTAGGAAGACAGTTTTAATTTTTATTAAGATATGGGGATTTAATTAAGCAGCGAAATGTTTATTGTATTTTAATTAATTTATTTTTACAATTGCAAACTGCAAAGGTGTAGAAACTATGACTTTCCGAAGTAAGTACCACAAGTTTAAGTACCACAAAATCAAGTTTAATATAAAAAAGTTATTCATTATTAATACTACAAACTAATATTTAATTGTTGGCACCATAGACAGCTGATCTATAATAACATTCTCATAAGTTATCACCTACAAAGGCGATTACCGTTTAAAGTAACACTTTTAACCCTTTTTCCATTTCCATTTGTCTAGCGTTTAATGGGGCATATGCATGTGTGCCAAGGAAATTTCATGCTGAGCCCGACTTCGAAATCCCTAGAAATCCTAAAAACCGCCTCTTTGCCATTTCACTCCTTTTTTTGTGAGGGCGCAAATATTTAGTGCAAAACTTTCTGTTTGTCTTTGTCGGTGGGGTGCTACAAAAAAAAAAACTATAAAAAATTGTTGGCCAAAGTTTAATGAGCCACATGACCCTTTGGTCGCTGCCTTTCTATCTCCATAAACTTTGCGATGGGTTCTCAGCAGCTTGACCAAACTGCGGTTGTTCTTGTTGTTATTTTTGGCGTTATGGCGGCTAAAAAGTTGGCACAACAACACCCAAACACACACCCAGCACATAAAAAAAGCATTAACGATGTGGGCCGAAGCAAACTATTTAGCCATAAAGTTGGTCCTTCCGCCGGACAATTTTGTATGCATATTTTATGGATTTTCAAATGCTGCAAAATTGTTTTCCACGACCAGAATTTAATGTTGACAACAATAAAATTTACGGGGCGGCACGGAGCACATAAAACGAGAAGGAAGGATCCAAACTCGAGCAGGGACGGTGGTGAGATGTCCTTGAATATTTTCTGCTTAGCTGCATTTGCATATTGTTGCGATTGTCGAGGGCTCCGTGTCCGGATTGGGGTCCGATTTCGATTCAGTGTCCGTGTCCCGGTCCCTGTCCACTTTCCACTGTCCAATGTCCTGGCATTTGAAATACTTTTTCAATTGCCGGACATGCTTTGGTGATTCCTTTATTGGCTCATCCATATGCATGCCAACTCGGGATCCCGGACATCGGATGCGGGACTCAAGTGTTTATCGTTATTGATTGCAGTCCGTGAAATATGACGAGGGCCAGCCAGCGTCCAGGCCAGCATTCAATTTGTCTGTCGTCTTGCCAAACTCAAAGCCAATACCCATTCCCACTGGGCGAACATCGAATCCGGATTTCAATCAGCTGCTTGAGCTTTCTCCCGGAAAGCGGAGTTGAGAGGCAGCCGTGGAAATTGTTAAGGATTACCCCATTAAATCCTTAGATGATTCAAGCCTGAGTTTCTACTCGAACAGGCGGATGCAACCAGGTCCATTTGCGCATTGGGGTCTTAGTTTGTCTCAGGAGTATCAGGTATATGACCAGGGCCGCAAGCATAAGGATCTGAAATTATACTGGGCCTTACACTTGCTCTCTGAATAAAATTTGAAGCCTTACCTTGAAAATAAGGGCGATAATTACACTAAAGGACATCGCTGTGGGTTTTACGCTGACGGTTGAGCATCCCGTAGAGTAGAGATCCTTGCTCTCTCCACTGCCATCCTTATAGCAGGAGTTGGGCGGAGTGCCACCAATCACAGTGTAATCGCCTGGGCCCAAGACCCCGCAGCATTTATACTGGAAATAAATCGATCGATTTAATAAAGAACTTAATTAAATTCTGATTAAAGATAACCATACATTAACTTCGAAAAATTGTAGATTTCGATTCGTTTTCCACATTCGCATCACGTCGCCAATGGCCTGATATTCCTGTGCTAAAACCACAGCCAACATCAGCTCCAGATATATGGTCAGGAAAAGGACAGTTACATACTGAAGATGATTTAATAATTAATTATTAGTTATATTTTATGTTAAAAACCCTCATCTGAGAACTTGACTTGGCTGAATACCCTTTCAATCTCACTTACGACTCGTATATTCTCGGCCCTTCGGAAGACCACCAGTGGTATGGTTATGACCAGAACTAGAAATGTGAAGCACTCAACGCCAATTGTCACGAGCATATAATATGCAAAGAAGCAATGCCAGCAATTCCTGTGAATACTCAATACAACGTAATAGCTACGAATGTTCCAGGCGGTTAAGAACTATGGGGAAACTTCATACGGATTATTTTTTTCATTAACATATCATGTCTGTATCTTACGATATTCAGCACCCATAAACCGTAGATAACACAACAACAAACCACCTGTTTCATTACATCGGACTTGGACAGGACAAGGACCTGCGCTTCTGTCTGGGAATCCGACATATTTGCTAAAATCTGTAAAATATATATCAAATAATTCAATGACTTTTCAATGTAAGCTGTGCCGATTTCATATAGGTTTCGTATATTTAATTTAAAAAGAAAACAAGATTTTTCAAGATTTTCTTAAAGCAATCTCCTGGCATTTACATAGATTTATTCAACATCGCAGCTCCGGAGGGATGATGACCGCGGTTTCCCGAAGAGGGAAGTATGTTAAACTAGAACTAAACCCACACATACGTCCTGGCATAGGGAGCTGCCATGGAATTTTTTAATCAAACAGTTGCCATTAATTACTGCAAAATTCTGTAGCCACATAACAGACATTTTTTCGACAGCCATCCGGCGGCTGGAATGAATGAAAAGAAAACAGGATGCGGCGAGTAAAGCGCTGCCAAGTCCTGGGTCCTGTGGGCGTGTGTCCGTGAGATGCTATCCATGAGATGGTATATCCGGGATTTGTATTTGAATCTGAGGAGGAGCAGGAGCACAAGCAGGAAACAAGGAATGCCAGGCCAACCGACCGCAGACGCCACCAAAAGAAGCAGGAACTAAAAATCAAATTAGGTGCAAACGAACGCCCGTCAGCAGCCGGACTCGCAAATAATACATAAAAAAAGAATAACTCTAAAAAAGGGGGCGTGTCGTGGTTGCGTTTTCGTAATGAATAATTTATAATGCACGCCACTGATGGTTTTCATTCCAGTGAGCTCTTAGCTGGGATTAAAATTTTGTGGCTTTCCGGTTTTCCAGTTTGGCCGAATTAAAGTTCAAGCTGCGAGTGCTCCGGAAAGGGGGTTCCCTGGCCGGCTGATAAATGTGCGTGTGCTGGTGTCAAGTGCACGCTCGTGAATTCAATTTGATACACAAACTGATTTATCGACTCACAGCAATGGCAATGGCAGTATATCGCCTACACTGAAATGAAATAGTTAGAAAAACTATTTAAAAAGGTTCAATTTTAAATGTAAATAATTTGAAAATGTTGAAATATAGTTGATAAAATGGTTTACATAATTAAAACCTTCTTTATGGGATTTTTGTTGTTTAAGTGGAAACTGTCTAAATTATTGTATTATATTGAAAACTAATAAAGTTAATTAAAGGAAAGATATTTATATTATACCAAATATCTAATAATTAATTTTAATTTATTATTAAGCTATTTATTATTCTATTTTCAATTAAAAATAATATTACCAAATTATTTAGCTATTTATTATACTATTTTCTATTAAAAGACTTAATTTTTTGAGTAAAACATTTTAAGGAAAGTAAATGTCTTGCCCCAAGTGTGTTTCCTTTTATCTATATATTTTAAATTTATTATTATTATTAATAACATTTATAAACTCTACATTTATTGCCAAACATTTTTATATTTTATTTACATTTTCTTTTAGCAAAAAATAGTTTCTAGTGCACACATTGTCTCAACTCGACTGGCACACGCCATTCATAAGTCAGTCGTCGTCGTCAGTGGAAGCCGTGGCGAAAAGGAAGCAAGGACGATAAAAAATTACATACACTTGTAACTGGTGTGTCCTCAGGTCCTCAGTCCTGCGTTTCCTCTGCTTCAAGTGCTCCAGACTCGATTCTCCCGACTCTAGAGCGGAGTTATGGCGGGGTCCTCACTTTGCCTCTCTAACAAGGTTAATTTGTAGCGATCGCAGTTCTCTGTCATTTATCTTCGCTGTCAGCGGCAAGTCCTTTCCACAGGAAGCCTGTCCTGGCATCGTTCTAATTTGAATTTAACAAGCACACTGGAAGCTGTGGGGGATGCTGGGAGGTCCATCCGACCATCAGTCTATTGGCAAGCATTGAAAATTAAAAATTTATTGCAGGCGTGGTGTCAATCATAGCAACCATGATTCTCTGTTCAGAAAGTAATAAAGTAACTGGGATGGAAGAGGGGCTGTTCTTGGTTTATGAGATACTCTATAAATACGTCAAAAAACAATATTAAAGGTATTTTATTAATATATATTATAAATAATTCTTATTCTTTTTATTTAAAAATATAAATAAGCTAAACAAAATGTAGAGCTTAAATATTAAGTTAAATTTATAATTATCTTTAGTAGGATATTGGACCACTGAATTTCTTTAATCTATAAAAAATATTTTTACTTGTTTTTAAAATATTAAGTAACCAGTTTGCAAGCCTCCTGCTAGAATCTGTATTACCCAATAGAGAAACTAAATAAAAAACGAAGTCTCGGCGAGTATCCTCTCGCACAGTTGCAGGCACACACACTACATCATCATCAATTTGTGCTTGCGAGTTTCTGGAGCACTCTCTGACCCCCATCACCCCTTCCCAGGAGCTCATCCATCCTGTTCCATATCCCTTCCACACCCACACTTCACACTATTCCATTGAACGTTTCAATTTCACTTGTTGGCTTCGATTGTCGCTTCAAGTGCGGAGTTGGGGGAACAATTGAAAGCGACACTTTTATGGTTTTCAGATTTGTGTGATATTTCCTCCTTGCTGCCGCAGTGCGTTCCACTTATTTGTTAACACTTTTTTCCTCTGACTTCTGTTTCGTGCTTTATTTCTTTCCAGCTTTGTGTGCATTCTAATTGAGAAATTCCCAGGGAAATTCATATGAGAAATGTTATGCCTTTAAGTCCAAGAGCTAAACTGTTAATTCCAAAGCATTAAACAATAGTTTATATAATTTTATTTGTATCTCTCTGCTCGAGGGGTTCTTATTTCTGGCAAATAAAATTTTGTTGCATATTTTGCGGCGTCAAATGGCAGCCACAAAAATGAATGAAATCGTAAAATTCTGCCGGACCCGGCCGGACCGCCGCATCCACGTCCAGCGAGCTAATAACGTGCACTCGAAAACCGGATGCTCCACAGACCAGTGCCGCACAAAAGCTGATCTACCCCTTAACCCACTGATGACCTGCATTTGCCCCTTACAGCCATTTTTCCATTTTCATAAACTGACAAAAAAAGAGGACAATGAGTATGATTTTAGAATAATTTTATAACCTTTTATTTTGGGCTCAGATTTTAATATTATTAATATATATTATATACATATTAATAAATAACATTAATGAGAACATTGTGAACATTTAATTGATAATCTGTTGAAACTTTGTCATAGTGTGGACTTCTTTTTAGGGATTTTAAATCTTATAAACTTATATTTTGTTTGTGAAATACTAACCATTTATATGGGTATTTTTTCAAGTACTTTTTATATTTTATTATTTTTTGTATAATTTTGTTATATCCTTTAAATTCAACATATTTTTCTCCTGTGCAGGACTATCCAAATATTAATAAGTGTGAGTGTGTGTGCTGCTGGGGTTGTGTGCATTGGCATTTAAGTGCCGAAACAAGTTTTTTGGAAAATGGAAAGGAATTTGGGGCCAGGACGTCTGACACAACCTCAATTTGTATGCGTTCTTTCTTTCGTTTTTGTTTCATTTCATTTTGCTTGCCTTGTTTGTCTATTTGTTTGCCTTTGTCTCTCCATATGCTTCGTCTGGGAAATGCAATTGCATTGCCGCCTTTTTCCCGCCGCTGCTCTATGTCTACTTCTCCTCCTTCTTGTCCCGCATTCACGCTGTGTAAATATTTGATTTTTGCATTAAAGTCAATTTGCTTTCATGATTCCGTAATTCATTGTTTACTCACGCCAACTTCTATTACGCCTTCTGCCGCCCGCTTTGATTGTTTATTTTTATATCCCCCTCGGCCCCTCAGGCTTCGAGAGAGTGAGGACAGAGGGAGTCCTGGGGTCCTGGAGTTCCGGAATCCCGCATTTCCGCTGCACTTCCACAGCCACTTCCATATCCACATCCCCACAGATACCGACACCGACACCAGACCAGACCAGACCGGGCTCAGCGATATCCGCATCATCTTTGTTTGTCGCTCCCAGCAAGGTTTTCCTACTCCGCCTTTTGTCTGCACGCTCCTCCTCCCCCCGATTTTCCCCCGGAAAATCCCTTGCCACAATCCCGGCTGTTTTAATATGCGCACTCAACGTTAGAAATTAAATCTGGCTCTCAAATGTTATTTGCGCTTTTCGTTTATTTATTTATTTATTATTTGCTTACGCGGCTGCCAGTTCTGCCAGCAGTTGGTAGTCTGCCCTCCCGGTCCTTGGTCCTTGGCGCTGACTGTGTGTCCTGGCCCAGTTTTCATTAGGTAATGCATAATAAGCTCGAGAACTTGTGCGAGTGAATTTAATTTATATTATTTTCTTTGTCTGTAAGCCAGTTGTTGTTGGGTGCTGAATTTTCGGGGCTCTGCAGAGCTCTGGTCCCCGGGAAAAGCAATTATAAAACTGGGTATGAATATGGAAAGTGAGAGATCCGGTTTTCATTGTTGGGCGTAACAGGGAAAGGGGGAAGATTTAGTTTATGATTAAGCAATTGTTGGATTAAGTGTATATATACATTGTATAAAAGAATATTATAAAGGTTATTGGTTTAATAACTTTAACAAATTTACCAATAAATTTTGATAATAAAATAACTGCTGAAAATATTTATTTAAAAACTAAATTAGAAAAATAACTATATATTATGAATATGAAAATTAATTTATGTTAAAATAGGTTAAAAGATATTATTTAAATTCTTTTAAGATTAACAAAAATAATTGTATAAATATATTTCTATAAGTTGCAATATTTCTTGTGATTTTAACCGTACAAGTTTGTATTTAAATAATGTACGATTTCATAGTTCTTGGTACCCTCACAATATTTATAGTAAACCTAGCCTTAAAGACCACAATTTCCTTTAACAAAAAAAACAAACTACAACAGGTTGCCAGTGCACATATGCCAAGATTACTATTTCCACATCTCACCCCAAACCCCACTTACCATCAGCGCTTTTATGTTTACTGCTTGGCACTCTCCAGCATCGGATTAACCTTAGCCATCAACCGCAGGAGAAATCCTGCAGAGTCAAATCAATACAAGGCACCAATATCCATCAATATCCCTCAGCCATCCAGAATCAGCCATCGACTAAGGCGCCATTATTATAAGAGGCGCGTCGCTTGCAATTTTAACGAGCTTACGCATTTTATCGCCGGATCCGGACTGAGGACTCCGGAGCGGAATAAACCCTAAGGAGACGCTGTCATCGCCTCATCATCAAGCGGACGATGTGACTGCAGTAAAAAAGAATCTAATTTAGTGCGCGGTTTGCATACAAATTCCTTTCGCAGGACTCCCGCTCTGAAATGCCGCAGCAAATCCTGCGTGACAATGAGGCTATATATGGCTATGTGTGTGTGTGAACGAGGGTGTTAATTCGCAATTGGTGTCACGATATACATTGATTCGCCATTTGGCTTATGCATTTTTCATTAATTGTCTTGCCCTGTGTCTTGTCGCAGTAAATTTGCGAGCAATTTAATCAAAAATTCTAATTCCAATCCCAAAAGTTGAGCGCAAGTTTTTAATGACTTTTCCAACTCGAAGCCAAAGTTTAGGAGTTGCGCTGCAACTGCAATTACTGCAATCGATGCTCGACTTCAGGTGTGGCTCCCAAGGATCCAGGACCTGCCACGGTTAGAGGCACAACAACAACAGTCAACGAAACAAGCTCAAACCGCTAATCGCGTTACACAAAACTTTGCCTCCGGGCGGCGAAGGCAATCGAGTGCGAAATTCCACATACGCCCCGTGTGACGTGGCGATGGCGATGGCGAAGGCATTCAAGTCATTTCCGCTTAAGCAATCAGTTTGAGGCAGCAGCGAGTCAGTCGTCATCCAAAGCACTCCACGGGATACTCCGATCCTGGCTAGGTGGGGACTGGGGCTTGGGGCCGACACCGCTTGACATGACAGCCGCGTGCTGCAGCCGCTCCGCATTTGAATGCCGCAAAACGCTGCTCGGCAAACCGACATAAATACAAACAAACATGGCTGCCGGCTGGCTGCTTCTTCAAAGTATCTTACTGTGTACTCAAAACTAAGGAAAAGTGCCTTTTCTGTAAGGATAAATCTCTTGAAAATGTATAGAAATTTTTTATAATTTTTGTCTCAATAAAATAAGAGAGTATTTTATTTTAGAAAATTTAATAATCATGGAGGAACTAAAAAATATAAAATAAAAATTAATGTGGAATATATACATATCTTCAACCTTTAATGATTTTCCGTCTTTATTTATTTGCAAACTAGGTTTAGAAAACATTGTGCACACTTCTAGGATGTTCCACTGACAGTTACGAGCCTTTGCTGTGGGCTTCTAGACCGGAAACAGGAAACCGGAAATTTAAAGCCCTGCCGAGCAAATCAAGCGATTGGCCTGCACTTTGCCTTGTTATTTGTTGTTGCCACGCAGCCGATTTTGCGCTGACTTCTGCCAGACACTGCGGACAGTTGGAGTTGCATTTGTGCAAAAGTTTAATTACAATTTGTACCTTTTTTCTGATGCCTGTGAAATTTCAGCTAAAAGCGAAACAAACTTTTTATTGATATTGCAACGCTGCCGCCGCTGCTCTCCGGATTTCCCACGACCTCCGGCTCAATGTCAAGTGTCATGTTATCCTGGACTTATTCATGTCTGCCATTACACAAAGGGTGAAAAACTCAGGCGGAAAAGCGAAGAAATTACTTGCAAATTGATTACTGACGTTGCCTGTACAGACTGTGAGTTGCTTTTACTACTTAATAGCCGATGTCTGGGATAATGCACAGACGGACATAATCATATAAATGGACAATGTAATTTCACGAGAGTTGATGGAAAAGATAATGTACGTTTTATTTATACTATAAGCTATAAGAAGAACTCTGGCAAAAGTATTTTAAAAACCGCCCTCTTGTCTCTGTGTGCAATCAATAAAGCCCTCGAGACAGCCTTGGCAGCCATCAGCCAGAAATTGTCATAAATTCATTTTTATATGTGAATCAAATTGGCAGGCACGAATGCCAGGAAACCGAGGAAAGTAAAAAGTGGCCCACAAAAAGTGGCCCAGCCGGTGGAGATGGAAAGTGCCAAAGTGCGGACGCGAACGCGGATACCGGATTTCAGATTTCTGATTCCGGATACCGACTCGGATTCGGATTCCGTGCCCGCTGCACTCGCCACGTTGTGTAACTCCGGCCTGGGGTCATGAAAGTTTTATTAGGCATATGCAAATGTGTCAACTTTATTTGCAATATTTCGACACGTTTCGACATTTCGACGACACTTGTTGCCATAATGAAACCCGATGCATATTTCAGCAGTTTTCGTCGCTGCCAGCGGCGCAACTGTTGCACAACTGTTTGTGGAAATTTTCGCAATTTTATAATTTACGGTGGTCATTGAAATATAAACAAGAACAAGGATAGGATGTACCCCTTAGGGTGTATTCCGCAATTTTTTTTAATATAAATAATTTTATATAATTAAATATACTTCTTACAAACATAAGCAGGTATGGTTTATTACAGAATAATCCTTACGTAAGTTTTTATTTCTAATAGATATCATTTCTCATAAGCTTTCTAATTTAATTTAATTTATTTTCTTTGTAACGCTATATTCTCATTGGTTTTTATATTCTTTTTAATTTATTTTCCATGAATTATATGTGAAATAAAAGATAGGAACATCACTAGTCCCATGAACATTACAAATTAAAGTCCACTTTGCAGCGAATTCAGTGGCATGAGTGAGAGTGCTCGGATATAGAGATATACATCTATATATACCATATATATATATGTATGAGCCATGTGTGGGAATGGGTCCGCATAAATTGCTGCTATTGTTTAAATATTTGCCAACATAATTAACTTAATTCAATTGGATTTCCATTAGAGCCGCACGCACAACTCGAACGGAGGCAGCCTCCGCCGCACTGTTTGCCCAGCTAAGGTAGCCGAGAATCCGAGGGATATCGGGATGCTGGATTCAAAGGATTCACCCTGCATAACATATGAGCGAGAAGATGAGATGCGTAGCAACGCTTTGACTTTGTCTGCGACTTTCATGACGTCGTTGTCTATTGACTTTCGAAATCGAATCGAATCGAGTTGAGCCTGAGTCTGAATCTGAGTCGAAGGCAGGGCAGCAAATCACACAATAAAATAATTGATTCCATTTGAAATGCACACACAGAGCGAAGGAGCGAGCCTGGCAGTATGCGGGTCGTATCAGGAGAGGACAGGACATGCAAAGGACTCCGTTGGCAGTCTGGTGCTGAGTACAACTTTATTTTCATTGTTTGCAGATTTAACATTTAACGCAACACAAACACGGAGCAGAGCAGCCGAGTCAGCTCAACTTGGTCATGGAGGTTACCCCAATTAGGCATCCTTGTTGACCGCCTGCAGCAGCTCCTTGCGGGTCTTGCGGCGCATCCTTAAATTCGAGATGAGGCGCACCGTACAGAAGTACACCAGCTCCACAATTGAGAGCATAGACACGCCCATGAAGAGACCCAGGAGACCACCACAGTTGGCAAGGAAATCGGTGGTACCATAAAGTTCAGAGCGTCGCGATGTGAGGAACTGAGCCTCCTTGAAGAAGATCGACACACGGGACATTTTCATCCTATGGAAAATGTATTAGATTATCAGAATGGGATATATATATTTAGGATCCTTTTTCTACTCACCCCTCATGCTTGGCCTGCTCTGCCTTACCCTCCGGCGTGTCCGTATTGATCACCGTCTTGTAGTCAAAGTCCGCCTGGGAGATCTCCGCCTCGTAAGCAATCGAGGTGCAGGACGGCAGGCAGTTACACTCCGTTTCGCCACGGGCATTCTCATCGGAGTTGACCAGTCCCTGGTTGAATTCCCTGAGCAGCAGCTCATCCTCCGCCTCGTTGTAGCACTTCAGACTGGCAGCTCCGCAAACAGGCATATTGACGTTACCTGACGTAAGCCGAAAGTAATTTGGTAAATCCCGGAGGACTGATCCGGCAAATAATGCTTACGTGGCATGTTGAACTTGACGCAACCGCACTTGGACAGGGTGAAGTTGGCCAGGCACTCCAGCTCGCAATTGCTCTGGGAATAGATGTTGAAGTAGCGCAGATCCCGCTCCTTCTGGAAGTAGCACTGCCGCCGATTGGGTTCGTAGTGCTTTAGGCCATCCGAGGTGGTGATGATCTTGGGCCGGATGGAAATGAGCACCTCCTGGTCGAAGGGTATGCGGAAGTACTGCTTCGACACCTGGGCCACGTCTCCAGGAGTGTGTAGAAGGATCTACGGGACTTTGTGTTCATTAACCCTTGGTTTATTATAGATCTGGATTAACCCACCTTGAAACCCTGAACAGGGCCTCGACACATGTCATCAAAATCTATCTCCATTCCGCCCATAAATAGATACAGACCAGCTCGAGCTCCAGGACCCAAAACCCTGTTGGGATATGGCGAAGTATCCGCACTGGCGCTGTAGCCATCCTCCACATTCCAGTCCATTGATAGACGATTCTCCTCGCGGAATATAAAGTCGGGAATAATACTGTCCAGGGATTTGAAATTGAGATTATTAACTCCTCTCCTCTTGATCCCGCCCTTACCCTTCCGGCTTAAAGATCTCCGCCGGACTGAGCGAGTTGAAACTATAGCAAACGCCGTCTTCAGTCACAAATTTATGGAAGATTTCGTTGCACTTAACTCCGGTATTTCGCCACTTGCAGTTCAGATAGGTGTCATCGAAGATGGGCGATACGGAGGTCAGGCCATCAATGATCTCCATGCCTTTCCGCGTCTTCTCACCCAGGGCAATGTCATGCAAATGTGGCTCGCAGACCTGTGCCACTGATCCATATATGCCTTTTCTGAAGGATAGGAAATTTGAGTTTAAGATAATGAACAAAGGGATTAAATATAAAAAAGTCCTTCCTTGATTTCAGAAGCAAAACTTACTGAATATCTGAGAGATCCAATATTCCCGAAACATTATTCCGAAAGTCGCGAACCTGATGATAGGAATCCGTAAAGTTAAACAAGGAGCGGCGCGTCTTGGTCTCCGGACAAACGGTGACCGCGGGAAAAGGGATCTCCCACACTGGAGTTGATTTCTCGGCGAAGCTGACAATCACCGGATTGTTGTTCCACTTGTCCCAAATATTAAGGGTTAGCTTTACGCAAGTGAACACGGACAGCAGCAGGACACAGATCCAGAACAAGCGCTCGAGGAAAGGCCGCTTCTTCTCCCCCAAATACCGGATGCCATGGATAGTCGTATAGTCACAGTACTCATGGATGATGGCCTTTGCCGCCTGGAAGCCGCTGCCGTATTTAATTTGCTTCTTGGTGTCCACCTCGTCCTCGCTGTCGTCGGAGACCGTTTCGCGGAACGCAGGCGCCATTCGGGCCATTAAGGCAGCCCTTTTCCACTGGTTGGCGGCACACGGCTGGGGACGCACTGCGTCCACCACATCGTGGCTGGGCGTGTGCGGCTGTGTGCTGTCGGTCGACATCCGGTCCGGCGTGCAGGAGATGCGTTGACTAAGTCAGCGGTGCGCACGCGACGACTGCGGCTTTTATAGTCCTTCGTTCTGCGGAGAACTGAGGGGTGCGGCTGCCCCCAAAGGATTCCAAGGACTCCGGCACGCACTCCGGGCGTCGACTCGGAGTGGGACGAATTGCGTTTTTGGTGGCATTTCGCTCTATTGTTTCAATTACTTCATTTCGCTAAGCTGGCGTAATTCGCAAGCTCGCACCGGACCAGAGCTCTGTCCCCGGAGGGTTCCCAGGTTCCCCGAACCCGCTGACCAGACCCCATAATTGCCAACCAGCTGCTAACCCATTGCCCTGGCTAAATGTTACCTTTGAGCCTGCACTAGGCGAGGCATTATAATTAGCCGGCGCACTTTAAGCCACTCCAGCCAAGCCCCAGGTCGCAGCGTCACACTGCCACTTCCTCTGGTCCTCGACCAGGCCCTATCTGCACACTGGACCTCCATCTGCAGCCGAACCACGGCACGGAAACACCAAATTGAAAAGGTAACTCTGCGCCGGGGCTTATGCATTTTAAATCCCGCACGCCACTTGACTGCAGGCGCTTAACTCGACCTCGAAACAAAATGCCACGCAGGCAGCAGACGCAAACAATGTCTAGTCAAATCCTCAGGTTAAACGAGGCACAACAGCGGCTAAGCCTTTGTGTACTTCAAAGCGAATTGGGAATACACTTACCAGGCAACTAACTAAATACTATACACATAAACTTTAACAGTATTAAAGTAATCAATGCTTTAACATTAAAGAAGAAAATAATTAATTCAATGAAAATCAAACAGATAGACTAGAATATATATATATAGAATATAACAAATACAATTGTTTAGTAAGCCTCAAAAACAGTCATAAATCTTTACAAATTATTAATAAAAGTTAACGTAACTGAAACGAAATATATACCCAAAAATCGAAGCTAACTTCAGAAATTCAAAGTTGGTTTATTATACAAACTTCTCAATTTTTTGCAATTGTAAACCTATTCAAATCTATTAAATTTAATTCAGAAAGCTATTCTGCAAAATTAATTAATCTTCATACTGAATTTAACATTTTAAAACAAATTTATATTAATGTTTGATATTTTTAATAAAGTTAACCCCCTTGAAAAATATAAAATAGATTGCTGAAAAATGTATTTCCCTTTTTATGTATTAAATTTTTAAATGGTTATTAGAATAGAAATATTTATATAATTTATATATCGGTTTTTGACTTTCTGGGCATTTTATGCCCACAAAAAGACCTAAATTATTTGCATCCCTTAAATTAATATTTATAAATATTATTATTTGCTTATTATTTGGGCAAATCAAAGTTTAAAAATATGCAAAAGTAATTTATAAATTAAATATTAAATAAGCATGGCTTCATTGATGGTTACTGTTGCTGATCAAAAATATACATATGTATATATGTGAAATATTAACTACAATAATAGTTCGCTGCAATGCTATAAACTCCGCAATTTACGTAACTATTTGCCAAACTGAACGACAAGCAGCACATACCCTTGAAAGATAGTCCTGCAAAGAGCCGCAATGACCAGCGGCAAGGACACAACAGAAAGGCGCTGCGACTATTTTGGTGGCGCATTTTAATAAAGTTAACTGCAGCCGCCGGAGCATTGTGTCTAAACTTTTCGGGAGGTCCTGGAGGTGGATGATGCCAAAAAGGAAACGACACGAGGGGAAAGTTCCGACCCCCAACTCACCCTTTTGTTGGGACTTTTCATTACTGCGTCGCCGAACTGCCAAACAATGCTGGCATTGTCCTTGCACTCCTTTTCACCTGTGCTCTTTTTTGGCTGCTGTAAACATTTACACACTTCTTCTCCGTCGTCTGGCGGCGATCGTCATTTATTTTAATGAGCTGCGAAATAGAATTTCTAATGCCTGAAGTTTTTCGCCAGACATGAAATAAGTAAAAGCCTTTCCCTTTCCCTGGGGAGCCCATTAAAAGACAGCTTCGAATATAATATATATATATCTGTATAATATATATTTGGTATTCTCATTCGCATAATACATTTCTTTTGGTTGGTTGTTTATATGCTTTAGCTGGAGGACATTGAATTGAATGTTGTTACTGTTTACAAATTGTTTGCTTGGTAAGTACATAATACGTTGATTAACCTATTTACATAGCCGCTACTTTTGATATTTGGTATTACATAATATTACGCATATTTGATTATGTTACTAGATAATAATATTTATAGCAAGTTTCTCCGAATTTGTTTTTGAAACACCAGTTGTCCCTATGCTACTTTTGATATACAATTTGCGTGGGTTAATATTTGGTTCTCTCTACGATTTGTTGAATCGGTAAATTAAATATCCAAAATATAAACTCCGGTTAAAGCCAGCGCCGGCCAAGTGGCCGGGCATCATCAACAATGATCTTATAATTCTGTAATTTTTATCCTTGTATAATATGGGTATTAACTATATACAAAGCTCGATTATCGTTTAATTCGCACCACCGACAGGCGGTGACAGCTTAAGCTTTCCATAATTTTACCTATACGTTCACTTATGCAGTTGTTGCCGTTTTTGAAACCCAAATAAATACGCTAAAACCCAAAGGACATGCAAACAACACCAACACAAAGGCAGTTAAGAGAAAAACAAAAACGAGAAATACAAATTCAATAGGTACAATACATGGCTGTAATTGTTATAGCTAACCGCAGGTTATTGCCGCTGCTCGTATGTATGTCATATCTATGGCTAATTTAAAATGATATGTTTTTACGTAATTTACGTTAATAATTCCGCTTAACTCCTTTCCCGAACCCCTTTAGTTAGTCTGTTACAAAAATACTGAAGAAATTGCACTTGTATCGGGTTACAATCGCACAAAACTCTCTTTGGAGAGGACCACCTCCTGATCTTCCACTGGACTGCTGACCTATTGGGGTGCCAGGGCCAGGCCTAAACCATTTGAAATCAGGCTCAATGCGTTGGCTGTGGTAGGTGGACTTGGTCCAGATGTTTCCTGCAAGTAAATAAATTGTTATGTATGTTAGAAAACAAAGGTAATCTTCCTTGTGTTAAATAAACAATTATTGAACTTGTTGTGGATAAGACAAAAAGCTTAACATATTTTTTGATAACCCTTTTAGTCAAAATTCTTTAATTATCCCAATCCTTTCTTTTCTTATAAATCCTTTTAAGAACTAACCATACTCACAATGCTTAGAGTGCGGACAATACAAGCCCTGGTGGCCGGCGGCTCGTCCGCTTCCAGGCCTGGGGAACTGCCCCGCGAGGACACGGATCCATTGAGCAATTTGACATTCAGCTCATCGGAGTGATGCGTCTGCTGGGAACTGCTGGACAGGCGTCCGTCCAGCGAGAGATCATCGCGATGCTGATCCTGCAAGGAAATCGTTTCATAAGCTACTTCAGAGGCAATGCCAGTCATTAGACAACCCACCTCCTTGGGACTGGCACTGGCGCTGGGACTGAACTTGATTTCCAACTGGCAGTTGGTGTCCATGTCGCTGGCATTGCCATTTTCACCCGATCCGGTGGACATTAAATTGCCCGATGCCGACGGCGACATGTGGCCATTGTTGTCATTGTTGATATTGTTGTTGTTGTTGTTGTTGTTGACAATGCTGCTGTTACTGATGCTGCTATCCAGGATGCTGTTATTATTGCTAATTTTGTTATTGTTATTGGGCTCATTCTTGAGCATCGGCGTCACTGGCATCTGTGGGGGCGTCTGCTTTGTGGCAGCTGCCACCTCATCAGCGGCAATCGTAGGATGTCCATTCTCCACGGGGGGAACTGCAACAGCAGCGGCCATGTTGCTGGTGGAGTTGGTGATGCAATTGTTGTTGGTATTGCTGGCCTCATCGCCCAGCTCGTAAATGTTAACCATGTGCGCGGCCTGGGCATGGACCATCAAATCCCAAGGATTGGCAAACGCATCCTTGCAAACGGCGCATAGCAATTTGGCGCTCGTCGGCGGCGTCGTCTCTGCAAGAATTAATTAGTTATTTAAGTTGGAATTTGCCGAGGCGGACCATAGAGAGAGAGAGAGGGCAGGCATAAATAACTCAATTTTAAATGCATTTCCAAGCAGCCACAGGACACGGACTCATATCCTTCTTGGGCCAGATGTTGCTGACTGGCAAATAGGCCTGTCTAAGACAAACACTTGGGTCTCCCTTTCAACCCGACAAGCCCCCGGACAAAAAGTGTTTAACAATCATAAATTAATTGCCAACAGACAAGCTCCCATGCCCACGCTCACTCCAACTCGAAGGACTTTGCCTCGCCACTTACTCGCACTCGCCGCAAAGGCAACATCCTGGCACTTGCATGTGAACCTCAGCTTGCAATAACTTTTCTTGTGGTCCAATAACTCAGACAGCTCGCCAAAGCTTTCCCGGCAATTGCCGCAGATTAATGTGTCCGGATTGCCTGCAAATATGCAAAGGGTAAAGGGAATGGCTTTCATATATAGAGTTTTAAGTAAATAAAAAATTAAATTGTTAACTTTAAAAAGTTTGTGGATAAAAAAACTATTTTGTGGCAGAATTTAATTGATTTCAAATTTGTATAAATCATTTAAACAGCCTTTTCATCGTCTTCTTTGGTAACTAATGCTACAACTTTCTCTCCCAATAAAAATAAAACGTATTTATGGTAGTTATTAAATAAAGAAATATATTAAAATTGGAAAAAATATATATAGATTTAAGTTTATATCTTGCTTCAGTTCCATGTTTCTATTTCGGGGAAATAAAATGGGTTAGGCCAGAGCTCGACCTCAGCTTCCAAGGACTCCTTATTGCTCTGAATTTGACTCGGATTTAGATTTTCATCGACGGCATTATATGTGTTCCTTTTCACACGACTCTCTAGCTGGAATTCTTGATCCAAAATAGGAATGGGAGCTGAATTTTGAGCGCTGTTCTGGGATCCTTTTACGTTGCCACAGAGGCCAGCTTCCGCTAGGAGCAACTTATAGGTGTTCTTTGCTTCGAGTATTTGCTCCCTGAGATACTCATCCGAGGCCTCAAGGGTGTTCCTTTTCACACGGCTATCTGATTTAATTTCTGGATCTTTTAGGTTGGAAGAAGAAGCCGGGTTTAGAGACAGTTCTTGATGCTTCGAAATGGAACTGGGATTGGGAGCTGCTTCAATCTTTTCGCCATATTTTGGTAAATCGGCCCAGAGCTTGGTCTCTACTTGGGGTAACCGCTCTTTGTTTGAGGTTCGACCTGGTCGAAGATGTTCATCCGCATTTAAGGTGCCTTCCACATGGCTACCTTGCTTGAGTTCTTGATTATTTATTTTAGAAATGGTGCTGGGAACGGAAGCTGCTTTTTTAATTCTTCTCTGGGATCTTGCTACTTCGGCGTAAAGGTCTGCTTCTGCTAGGAGCAACTTGTACCTGTTCTCTGCTTCGAGTGCCTCCTTCTTGCTCAGAATGTGTTTTGGTTTGATATGATTATCCGTGCCGTTATTGGTGTTTCTTTTCACAGGATTCCCTTGCTGCACCCCTTGATCCGGGAACGAAATGGGAATAGAATATGTAGGTGCCTTGATCCGTTTCCGATATTTTTCTAAATCTCCCCAGACCTTGACCTCTGCATTGAGTAGCTACTCCTTGCTTAGAACCCTATTTAATTCATTTGCGCCCATATTTGAGTTCCTTTTCACTCGGCCTTGCAGACCTTGATCCTTCAAGTGGGAAATGGGGCTGTGAGCTTGATCCTTCATGTGGGAATTGGGGCTGTGAATAGAGGCTGCTTTTTGAGCTGCTCTCCGGGATCTGGCTACTGCGGCATAAAGGTCAGCCTCTGCTAGGAGCAATTTGAACCTGTCCTCTGATATAGGTGTCTCAGCCATGCTTCGGATTGAATGTGGTTTGAGATGATCTTCCGTGGCCTTATTGGTGTTCCTTTTCACACGGCTATCTAACTTATTTTCTTGATCGTTTATGTTGGAATAAGGAGCTGTGATGAAAAGCTGTTCTGGATCTGCTTTAATCTTTTCGCGATTTTTTGGTAAATCGGCCCAAACCTTGATCTCTTGACCGTCGAATAACTGCTTATTGATTGAAATTGAATTTGGTCGAAGATATTCATCCGCAGCCATATTTGAGTTATATTTCACAGGGTCTTGCTGCACTTGATTATTTAGTGCGAACATTGAACTGGGATTGGGAGCTGTTTGAATCTTTTCGCGATATCTTGGTAAATCGGCCCAAACCTTCAGCTCTGCGTCGAGTAACTGCTCCTTTGTTGGAAACCGATTTGATGGAAGATGTTCATCAGCGGCCCTAATTGTGTTCTTTTTCACACGACTCTCTAGCTGGTGTCCTTGGGCCGTTTTATCCGAAATGGAATTGGAAATGGGAGTTTTACTATTAACGTCTTTCTGGCGCGATTTCACTATGTCGTGCCAGAGTTCAATCTCTGCTTTGGCCAACTTACCCTTGTCCACTATCTTATCCGCCTTCTTAGCTCTGCTTCTTTCAGCGCGACTACCTTCCTTGAGTTCTGTGTTAGCAATAAACTCATTGTATTTCAGTAAATCGCTATAGGCTTTAACCATCAATTCGGGATGGAAAACATTTCTATTGTCCCGCGGTTTCTTCACCAGGGACTTTGACTGCTTCTTGAGAGCGTTCTGGACCTTTGGAGCAATGGGTACCTCAACGATTTGAAGCATTGTGGCCTTAGTGCAACATGGCAAGCGTTTGGTAGTGGATTTGGTAACATGCTTTGTGGTTGATTTGATGGGCGGCTTTGTGTTTGATTTGATGGGTGGCTTTTTGTGTTTTGTAGGAATTGCTGTAGTTATCTCGGGAGCTGCTGTGGGCTTCGCGGACCCTTCGGGTTTTATAATAACCGTTACCGATTCCTCACTCTCGCATGTTTCCGGTTCCTTTGTGGTTTTCTGACCAGTTGCCTCCAAATCGCAATCATCCTGATCATCATCATTCTGATCCGTTTTCGCCGCTTTAATTCCAAGCTTCAGGCCAGGTTGTTGAATCCGCTGATCTTGCTCGAAATAATCAGACAACTGCTGTAGCATCTTCATTTGCTCAATTGTTGGCTGCTGGACCTGTGCTTTGCTTTTCTTGGACACCGGAATTGTAATAAACGGCGGCTGGAAGAGATGCTCCTTGTTAATGCCAATAGGCTTGCCCGACGACTGTGAGGACGGCAACTGGGAATAAGCATGAGGCCTGTCAGCTGGCCAAGACTGCCTCGGATTGATTTTGCTATCAACCTGAATCTTTGCCTGCTTCTGCTCGAGACTTCGGTCGCGCAACTGTGGCGTATACTCGATACTGGATCCGATGGTATCCAAAGCAGTCACCTGCTGATTAGAACTCTTCACAGGTTCCTCCGAATGTCGGTTACCGTGACCAACGGCTGGGCGTTTGGTCAGCAGGCTGCCCTTTAGATTGAGAATTCCGTTCAGATATTCCTGCGACAGGTGCTTCCTTTCTTGGTCACGAATGGGTACGACATTCGATATGGTTGCACTGGCTTTTGAGAGGACTACGATGACGAAGAGCGCTGTTGCGCTTGGTAACCCGGATTTATACATTTTCACTTTTAGGGGACGAAGTCGTTAGTCGGCAGCTGTTTAGACAAACTAAACTGGGACAGCTAGCTGAAAGTTGATTCAATTTCCAAAGGTGGATATGACCTTAAAAATGTTACAAAATAAACAAAACTACCTTTTGATAATATGAGTAAAAAGAATTATTAAGAAGCTGTTTTATTTTTCGTTATAACTTTGCCACTTTCAGAACTTTAAAAGCTAGCTAATTTGTATTTTTCAAAGGATCCCCAAGAGATCTACCACAAAAAATCCTTAAAACCTTCTTCAACTTCATCTCCTACATTTTTCGCTATTTTCCAAGTGACCAAACTGAGACCAATACTCACTGTAGACTTTGAAGGGTCCCCACTGCTGATGCAAACTTAATTGCTCCTGTGCCTGATGCTGCTGTTGCTGCTGCTGTTGATGTTGCTGTTGTTGATGCTGCTGCTGCTGTTGTTGTTGTTGATGTTGCTGCATCAATTGGCTGTGCAATTGTAGTGGCGTCGCCGCCTGATGAGGCTGCGGTTGCTGTGGGGACAGCGCCAGAGTCAACGGCTGCAGCAACGGTTGCTGATGTTGCTGCTGCTGCTGCTGCTGTTGCTGCTGTTGTTGTTGCTGCTGATGGAAGGACCCTCCCACAGGATACGGCTCGCCGAGCGCCGTTTTATTAGCAATTATTGCTGACTTTGCATTCTGCGGCAATGTCGTTGACTGGACCGCCACGCTGCTCTTCAACTGAAATCCGAACTGCTGCGGATGCTGGTGAGGATGGGGATGCGGATGCGGATGGTGAGCCATTGGTAGTTGCTGCTCCTGTTTGTATTGTGACCAGTGGAGGGAGCCCGGTGCCGCGGATGCCGTGGTGGCCACATTTGAGAGCAGATTCTGCTGATGCAGCAGCAGCTGCTGCTGGGGCAACAAATTGGCCATCGCCGCCATGGCAACCGCTGCCACCTGCTGCTGGTGCTGCTGTTGTGCCGCTGCAGCCTGTTGCTGCTGTGCTTGCTGCTGCTGTTGCGCCGCCTGCTGCTGCTGTTGCTGGTGAACTGCAGCCGCCACGGCCGCTGCACTATGGTGTCCATGTCCAGGCAGCTGCTGCTGCTGCACTGCAGCCGCCATTCCGCCGCCATTGGTCATTAGGCGCTTCCGTTTCTTGGCCCGCACACCATTAACTCCACCACCGCCACCTCCTCCGCCACGGAGCAGGGCCGAGGAGCAGTAGCTGTCGTAGAAGTAGTCCCTGCACAAAGATAAATTTGTACAAGTTAGTATTATTTTAGAACAACAAATATAAGCTTATAAATAATATAATTTTGTGGGAGTTTTACAAGAAAGGAACTTAAGGGACCAAATTTATTAAATTGATTTTGTTTTGCATATTTATAAGCCTATGTTGAATAATCATAACAAAAATTGCACATATCATAAATAGCAATATAATGGAATAAATTCTAGAACAAAATAAAAAGGAAAAGGAATTTCTTGAATAAAATATGCTAGGTAAACTTAAGGAACAGGAAAATATTCTTAACACCCTTGAAAACTAAAGGTAAAAAGGAGATGATAAGAAAAAATATATAATCAAAATTATAATTAAATAATTGAACCTAAAAGCAAGCGAAACATATTTAAATATGTAGTTACTTGAGTAAAATTATAAATGCCAATACTAAAAATAATATTTAAATATTAAATTATTAAATATAAAATTTCAGATCTCTTTTCCTCAATAAGCTATATATTATAATATTAAAAGCATAAATCCCATTTAAGCTATTAGCCTTAATCCATTCCCCTAGTTGAACGAATTCACACCTCCTCATTAACTGCCTATAAACATCCTGCCAACTGTTGCCTATTTGAAATGTCAGTCATTCAGCCAGCCAGTCAGTCACTCCCCAGGTCAACCCATCAGTCCGTCAATATTTGTTTAGGCTGCCATTTCTGCCGTTTGAATTGTCATTTGGCAATTGTGTTTGGGCCGCCCGTTGGGTTTGGTTGCCAGTGATTGATACAAATGGCAAAACAGGCCAAAAGCAGACATCCTCCTCTTCCCCACCAATTGTGGTCGGAAGTGGGTAAGTGGGGTAACCTGGAGGCGGAGTAAAAGGTTCTCGCAAAGTGGGAGTGGCGCAACAATTGCGGCTTTTTCGGTCAGTTTGTGTGCGGGCTTGGTGAGGGGCAAGAAGGGGAAGCGAACATTTAATGACAAACACGAGAGCACCTGGACAGGGATATAGGCAGTGGGTGCTGTCAGTCCGACATGTTTGCGTTTTAATTACAATCAAGCCAATGTCAGTGGGGCTTCCTACATGGAAAGAAATATTTTCTAAAGCCATAAACTTTGATTTTTAATACACAGCAATTTAAGTTTAAACTGTAGTTTAGTTTACGAAACTAATTTATTAACTTTAAAACTTTAACCTGCTAAAAATGTAAGTAAATATCTGTAAATCAACTCCTGGCCGATGTTCTTTTTAAAGGCTCAACGCATTCTGCTTCGGCGTCATTAAGCTTAAATTAAATATTTCCACACGAGTGCCGAAGAGGGGAGTCTGACGGTCTGGAGGTCTGCAGGTCGTCAGGTCTGCAGCTCAAGGCCCAAATAAATTGTGGATGTCGCTCAGTCATCATTAAGGCCGCGCCACGACAAAGACAAACAAGTGCACATGTCAGCGCCAGGACATTATGGCATACATTGCAACTGTCACTCACAGGATACGCCGGGATACGGAATACGGCAGCCGAAATGCGAAATACGAGTGTGTTGACGCAGCCCTCGAAGCTCGAACACTGACCCGCGCCGAGGAAAGTGGAAAAGTGGGAAAATGCGCAAAGCCAGGAGACGGAAACTTGGCCCGCACCAAAAAATAAAGCACTTGACAGCCAAATATTTTATGCCGGACGATGGCTGAAACAAAGAGCGCCAACGCCCCCATCGCCTGATGAATGGTTTCTTATTTATTTATTTATTTGCGGACCCAAGGAAAGCCGTTAAATGATATGTAAATAAAGCCTAACTGAATGCCACATGGCGGCGTTAAATTGACCAAAGTTAACTTTTAGATTAAATTGAAATTGACTTGGATTCCGGAAGGAGTCTTCTCCCCGCCCAAACTTACCAATCATTTCCGGTCTTGCTCACATTCTGGCGTTTCCTTCCGATCTGATGCGCCTTCGGTTCCGCCACCATGTTGACATCTGGAAAAGGGGAAGAGGAAATTCTTAATATCAGAAAGCTAACCATTTTCCTTTGTACCCGAAATATTTATCAAAAAAATAAACAAAACAATTTCGTTGCCCTTTGATGTCATTGTCTAAGCAGCAACACAAAGGACAATGGCAGCAGCCCTTTTGCATTTGGCATCCTTATCACCGCACTCCTTTCATTATGCAAATGAATGGACAGGAGCTGTGAGTGATTAAAAAAGCTTTCTATCAGCCTGCATGTCCATTGGCCAAATGCATTCCACAGATAATTCAATCTGGCTGGCCCCCAAATCATTAATCTTAATAAAACTGCGCCACAGCCAGATTGTACATTGTCAGTTCTTGTTTATGCATAAAAAACAATGATGCTGAAAATGAAAGATAAGGGTGTAGGGCGGGGAATAGCCTTTGGCAGGATATGTGTTCATTTAAGTTCATATATTTTTTAATATTTATTTTTATAAAATAAATCTGAATTTTGAATGGTTAGCAAACCAAAAACTACAAAGCTATTATTTATTTACTGCAAACTATATATTTTCCCTGAATTTTAAATCACATATTGGTTCGTATATTTAATAAAGAGTATAAACATCCCAAAAGCTTGTTAAATAAACATATATCTTTAATAGTTAAATTTATATTTTCCAAACTATATTTTTCTTTTATTTCTTTTTAATTTTTAATAAATTATTTTCATGCCTGACATTTTCATGTATTGTTTTTCATTTGACATTAAGTTTGTAGTTTATATCTAAGAACTTGCTACTCTTGCAAATAATATTAAATATTATCCAAGCTATTATCAATGTTATCATATAATTATTTCTTTTTCATAATATATTTTATTTAAAATATAACTTCTGTCATATTTACCAAGTAAGTGTATAAAGATATCACCTTGTTTAATTTTCGAATGAAAAGGGTGCGACAGAGGCAGATTTTTTTATAGGAAAAGCTATCTGCAGGAGAAAGGGACCCGCGCTCGTTCATCATAATTCATGACAAAGTTTGAAGTGCGACGGCTGCGCCTCGGCGTTTGGCCAAAGGAAATGGGTCCTTGGAAGATACGTAGAGGGAGGAGGAGTTAAAACCGGCTATATATACAAATTGGTGGGGCAAAACCAAAGAAGTTGGCTGGAAAAATACTAGAAGAAAGGCGGGCGTGATGGCATTTCCACTTTTCCCTTTTGCAGCTGCTTTATTTTACTCTGGGATGTTTTTCTTTCATTCTTTTTTTTAGCTTCCTTTTTCCTGCCTTACTGTCCGACTGCTCGGCTGGCAGGCTATAATTAAGATTAAGGATAAAAGCGTAAGAAGGATTTGCAGAGCCAACTTTCCCCCCAGCCAGTGTAAATCGGTTTAGCTGGCCTGGCCGCATTTTCCATTTTCCATTTTCGCTGCGCTTCAAAGTCAATGGCGCGTAGCAATGAAATATTATGCTGCTTCTCATTCCTAATCAGTGGAATTAGCATTTCACATTTAGCATTTTGCATTTGCATAAGCGGTAGTATTTTTCATTTTATTTTATTTTGTTGTCTTGCTTTTTGTTTTCTTCTTTTTTATGAATGCTGTTTTGCTTTTTTTTTGGTGAAGCGAACATCAAGCATCCGCCGCGTTGCCGGCAGCAGAAAGGATGCCGCTCATCAGCTGACATTGCGCACTAAGTGCATTAAGTTGTTCTCCATACGAGCAAGGATATTCGCATGGCAGCTGCAACTGGCGTTGAATTATTTCATTAAACGCTGAACTGACTAGACTGTCAGAGAGTCAGAGAGGGGAAAAAAACAGATACATACCAAGACAGTCGGCTGTCTGGCGCAACATTGAAATTTCATTAAAAGTATCGTGCCAAGATTTATGTCGGCCGCACTTTAAGTTTTTTGCCGGGCCGGCACTGACTTCCGGACTTTGGAAAATACTCAGACATTAGTCGGCGGGGTGTCTAAGATATGGCCACTACACATGCAGAAGGTGCTGCTCCTTCATTACGATTGCCAGGACCTTCTCCTTTCTTGTGGCTTTTTTCGCGCGTTTGTTCGATTTTAGTGCAACGCTTCCGCTGCCGTCGGCCATTAACCTGACGGCTCCACTCTGTTCCTGTACACCAGCCCCACCACTAGCCATAGCTTTAGCTCTAGCAACCGAACAAAAAGCCCCACGTATCCTGCGGACATGCAACTTCGGCCCAGGAGAAGGACTATGCGGTGAGGGTTAAGGTCTGGAATGTCTATGCAAAGCAGCAGCAGCCTTCGTTAGTGGCAAATTTTAAAGCAAGGATCTTAAACAGCTGCGAATGTTCGAGGTTTAACTATCAAGATATCAATATTAAAGTTAAACAACATTGAAATTTTAAGTTCAGTTTAAATAGTTTTTTTTTTAATTCTATTTAATAAAAGTCATTATTTTGATATTTAAATCATTGACTATTTCGATGTTTTTAAACAGTATTCTAGTCCTAAAATAAGCTATTAAAAAATATGGTAAAATATATCTCCCTCATCACAACTCCAGTTTTTATGATTCCCAGGACCTCAAGCTAGAGCTCACGCAACAGGACTCACCTAATGTCTGGCTGAGCACCGTCTTACTATCCTCGCCGTGGCAGGCATTTCGGGCATCGAACGGGTTGGTGAACTGCACAAAGGCGTAGCCCTTGTGCATGGATATGCCTGAAGGACAATAAGACAATGGATTTATTGAAGGAGCAGCCGTATGTAGGAGGAGTAGGACTCACCTGCAAGGCGCCCATAGATCTGAAACATGCGCTCCACATCCGTTTTGGAGCATTGGAAGGTATTCAAATTGCCCACAAAGATGCGCGAGTTGACCGCCTGCGGATCCTGGGAGTTGGTCTGGTTGGACAGCTTGGACAGCTTCATGGTGGCCGCTTCAGGACCTGCCAAGGACACGGGCAGGGACACTGGGTGAGCCAGAGGCAGTGACAGTGACAGCGGCACCGGCACCGGCGCAGCCGCGGCGCACGTGTGTCCAAAGTACAGGAACGCAATCCTGCCGTCTCCCACCGTTGTCCTTTTTCGCCGATTTCCCTGTGCGTTTGTTGTGGCTTAGACAACGACGACGACGATGACGACGGGGCCTTTTGTCAACGTCGACGGATTATTGCATTTGCAGTCGGATTGCAGGATTGTTTTCTCCTCCTCTCGCCGCTGATTTTCCAGTTTTTTAACGAATCCAAATCTGTGAGCGGCCGCAGATTGTCCGTTTTTTTCGCAGTAAAATCTGCGGAATAAAAAAAAGAAGAACGCATTGCACAATAAATAAAAATCACATTCGCCTTTGTTTCCTTTTGTTGTTTGTCGTCGGGGCTTAAATATCAAATGGATATCAACCGGCGTATCGTGTATTTGCATTGCGTATATATATACAGGATTGGGCTTCGTATTTTCGCGTTGTTTTTGGGGATTTTTATCTTATCGCCAGGCAATTAAAATGCAAAAATGCCTTTATAATTGAAATCAACTTTTTCAGTCGATAATACTTTAATCAGCTTTAAGAATGCCAGATAAAGTCCAAGGATTGAGGAGTAATCGATGCAAGTTTGGGTATGGATTTGGTTATCTGAGGTTAAATTATGTTTTCATTAATATAATATGATCCAAAAATAACTTTGTGTTTTTACATAATTTAACATCGTTACCTGGATTTTGTATTATTTTTTATGATATATTTATTTTAGGGGAATTTCCTGAATTTTCTTTACTAAACCATAATGAATAACTAATGAAGATTTGTGTGATAATTTAAAAGTTTTTAGAAAGCTAAGTATCCTTCCTTTTATTTTATATATTTTGTCCCATATCTTCCCCTACATATAGTATTTATGTCTTTTAGCTTTTACTGGGGACATGTTTTGAGCTTGTTATTAAATTAAATTACTTTCGAATGGCTTACACATACAGGAACAAGCCCAGTTGGGCAACCATTATTCTCACTGGAAAATGGAGGGAAAAGCGAGGCAAAGCAACAAGAAGTGGCGAGGCAGCAACAAAAAGGAAACTTTGCTCTCGCTCGTGTAAAAGTGAAAAATTAAGCGTTTTTATTGCGCTTTCGATGGCAACAGTGCAGTGCCTCCTTGTCCCACATCCTCATCCTCTGGCTTCCTCGTACACAATGGCAACATGTGTGCTGTTTTGCATAGCGCACAACGTGTAGGAGTGTGTGTGGCAGAGGCATTAAAATGTACAAAAGACGTGCATGAAATGAAAATAAAACATGCAGCCATAAAAATAAAATACTCATGTACTAGCAAATTGTTAATGTGATTTTTATGCAATCCACACCCCAAAGGAATTTATTGCGGATTTATGGGTGTGCCAGTTGGTGTTAATTGTGAAAGCTTTTGGCGCTTTAGCCAGGCTCTAATATGGGCTAAAATATCAGTTGATTGTGGGAGGTAAAAGAATTCAGATAAAACACACTTGCTAAACAAAATGATATTTATTCTCTTTGGAATCATATTTGTCTCTGAAAATATTAAAGTATTACAAAGGTCATTGGGTTTCTTAAGCTCTTTAAGCCATTGAATTCCTATAAAAAAATAAACAGTATTTAAATAGTACTAAAAATAAATTGTATTTAGCCAGACTCTAATATGGGCTAAAATTTCAGTTGATTGTGGGAGGTAAAAGAATTTAGATAAAACACGCTTAACAAAATGACATTTATTCTCTTTGGAATTATATTTGTCTCTGAAAATATTAAAGTATTACAAAGGTCATTGGGTTTCTTCACTTCTTTAAGCCATTAAATTTATATAAAAAGGGATATATAGTATTTAAAGATAATACAAACTCTCTCTATCTTGATCTCATCCGTAAACGCATAGTAATTTTGCATTGATCCTTATCTACAGCTTTTCCCATCAGTTTTATTAAAACCTCTTTCGCATTGTTTGGCATAAATCAAACAGAGAATCGGGAAAGGAGTCAGAAGGAGTTGGATATTCATGGCTTTGGCTGCATTGTGCGCCAGTTATGAGTGAAAGGCTCTTTATTTATTATAATGGCATTCCTGCCAACCATTCTCGTCGTTCTCCTGTCGTCTGGGCTTCATCCATTCATACGCCCATTCAGGCATTCACTCACTCATTCAACGGTTTCTATTTTTGTGTCGCATTGTCCTTGCAAATGAAGGAACAACGCCGTTGGCAAAATGCACAGTGAATAAAAACAGGTACATGTGTGGCCGTGATATCATTCAAATTAAAAAAGAAAAGTCATTTTCTTATCGGTCAGGCATCAAAGTCTATTAGGGATATGAAAACTAAAGGAGCCAAACTTTAGAAAATGCTCACATCCTACACAAAAAAGTATTCCGTAAATTTAAAACCGTTTTTTCCCAGTGTTTTCCATATAACAGCTTCCCTGCTGACTTACGTTCGCTATTGTGAAAATCCGGCAACAATAGCAACCACATCATTGAGAAGTTACAGTCTGTTAAATCGTATTGAATAAACGTTTTGAATATGCAACAGTTTTCGTGGCCTATATTTCAGGGCTGTTGGCATTTTAATGAACGCAGCTTTAATTAAAACAACAATAAGGTGAGAAGCTGACAAGTTTAAGTTCGCGCTGCCTATCAGCAGGTGACTAAGTGTAGTCCTTCCGCCCTGCAAGTGTGTGTTTGCGGGTGAGCTTCCTCAAGTGTCGGCAAGTGGTTAGTTAACTCGGCTTAATTATAATTAACTGCACTACCCCAAGTTCAACCGCTAGAAAATGTGCAGGAAATTGCCGCCTTTCTCTTTTCTTTCCTTCCAGAAGTCCTCTGGGGTGATTTTTTAGGCCCAGGACAAAGACTGCCAGCGACTGCACTTTTATTTTCCAGACGCCTGAGCGCAAAAGTAAATTAAGACGCCTTCGTGGTGGCGAGGAAGTAAGTAAAAGTCGTCGCCGGCTAAACTTTAGGATGCCAGAGCAGGAAAGGACCTCACCTCCTGCATCCCTTTGGCCACATGTGAGCTGAACTTTGTAATTGAGTGTGGAAAACACATACAAACAGGGGTTGCAAGGCAGAAAATAAGACGAAGACGAAATGCACTACAAAAGGGTTTAGAGTTCAAGGAAAAATTGAAAATAAAATAGTATTAAAAGATTTTAAATATAAACTGATTGCTATATAACATTTGAAAATAAAACAATTTAATTGCTTAAACTGACAACCTTCTTGATTAATTCAATGGACTCTCCCCGTTAAGCTTTTAATTACTTTGGCTCAGGATCCTAACGCCTAATGCCCTGCATTGTCTATGGCTTAAAGTCAACGACTCGTTGGACTACATTCAACGGCAGCTGCTTTTCCATATATATTTTTCGCTATTTCATTTTCTCCTATTTTTCCAGCCGGTGTTAAAGCGTTTTGATGGGACCTCGACGTGCTATAAATAATGCAGAAAGCCATTAAGCGGAGCTTGCTGAAGAGCCAACGAGCCGATGCTGGCCAGGATTATCGGAGGCGAGCGATCAAATGTCAAAGGACACATTTCGTCACCACGCCTGTTGCTATTTACTGCCTACTGCGAACGTCCCGTGTGTTTTCTTTTTCCATCTATACATATGTTTATATGGCAGACAACTTTTCATTTCAAATTGCCAGCGGCGGCAGCGCTGATGATGAGGTGGAGGTAATGGGGTGGAGACTGGATAGGGTAGCTGGCTGAAGATCCTGGGAAATGGCAACCCTAATAGCGCAGCACAAAAAATGAATAGACGTCGTGGCCCATTGAAAGCCGAAAAGTCAACAAAGGAGGAGGAGCAGGCGGCGATTCGTGCCAGATAGGGCGACAAATAACCCCAATTGAAAGGGGGTTTTGGGTGTGGGTTTGGCCAAAAAAAAGGCGAGGGGAGGAGCGATGATGTTGATGATGATGATGATGATGATGCCATGTGTGTATTGACAAGCCAGCAAACAACTTTATTCATAAGCAGTCAAACAGGACGAAGTCGTCGAGCCAGGACACAGACCGAACCCAACCAGACCCGCAGACGTGACCCCATGGCCAAGCCAAACAGAATCCCATCCGAACTCGAATGGAATGCATATGCATACACTGAGGAAAAATGTGTCCTTTTATTATGAAATATTTTTATAAGAGTGATAAGAAAGTTTTTAAAAATTTTCTTTTGAGAATGCTACAACTGAGTTTTAATTTACTTGCCATATAATAAATGATGAAACAAATATATGTATTTTTATTGTTTTCTAGCTTTCTAGAATTATTATCACATTTTTTCGATATATTTAAAGCTATTAAACCCAAATTTTCTTTGTGAATCTTTTCTTCAGTGCCTGAGCCTTTGCCCAGAGATGACTTCACGTCTGCTAGCGATAACTCAGTGGAGTTTATATAACTCGGACCCAAGCAAATTTCAGCACACAGGACATTCAGGACTTTCATGTTACGATATTCATACTTGGGCATAAAGTTTAAAATTCCAAGGGAGAGCTCAACATTGTCGATAAGCGGGGAACGTGTCACAGCCGCATCACAATATATACTATATATAAATATATATATTTTTTTGTTGTTTTCTGTTAATTTATTGTAATGCGCAAAGCAATTGGCAAAGGAGTGAGAAAGTCAGACTCGAAAACTCGCATTTAAATATATTTACAGGCGTATTAAGTGCCAACTATTTGCATAAATAACAAGAAATTAATAACAAACACGCGGCGCCATGGCAGCAGTTGCGCAAAAGTTAATAATTGCTGCATGTCAACAGGCTGCAGAGTGGGTGGCAAATGAAAATTGGGCGGAAAATGCGCTTGACATGTGGACCACATATATAAATGAAAAATATGCAAAAAGGAGCCAGAGCCAGAGGAGGGGTATAAAAAAACAGAAAGGAAAACATGGAGAGCCGAAGCTGGTATACCATTTTATCACTTGACAGTAAATGCGTTTTATTACGTTGCTCATTAAACAAATTAAATTTGCAAATGGACACAGTGAAAATGGATAAATCGAAAAAGTATTTAAACAATTAAATGGCCAAGAAAATCGTACGTTAAATGTCCGATAATCGAACTCAACGGGCCATTCACATGTTGATCATTTGAAATCAAGCACTTAATTGCAGACAGAAATTAAAATTAAAAAAAAAAAAAAACAAGGAAAAATATTGATTTATGTTATTTGAACATTTAAATTTATTTCAAAATTAAATGAATATTAAAATTAATTATATAAAGATGGCTTGAAGAGCCCTTTTAGGCATCTACTTGAAGATTTAAAGAATTTCAGTGAGACGCATGTATTAAGTTGGGTAAAACTATTTATATATATAATATGGAAATATAAATATATATAAAAATTTATACATAACATAAAATATATCCTATATTGTATATTTTAAAAATGTATTAATTCCTAAATGAAGCGCAAAATGTTTTACTATTTAAACCAGCCTAAAAGACGGCTGTAAATTTTGGCATAGAGGAAATACCTTGTTAAAACTCCTCCAGTCCTAACATAATTTAATAATTTGTTTCGTTTGTAATAATTTAATGCGATTTGGGGATATTATATGTAGCCGCTCTTCACACAGCCGTTAAAGTGTTAAATTTATTGTTATTGTAGCCCCTGCTCGCAGTTTCAATTGCAGTATTTGTTTTATTTCGCTCTTTTCGGTTCAGGCTGCGGTTCTTTAGCGCGCATTCATTCATTATCCTCAGTCACAGGATATATACATAGGACTGTGCACTTGGTGAAAAAAATAAAATAAATAAATAAAATAATTTAAAACATAAATTAGATTAGTAAACGATAGATAGATACAGCAAGTTATTGAATACCATGTTCCTTTTTGAACAAGTTGAAACCCTTTAAGACCAACAATTATTCTGTGCTTTTTTCAGTGTACTTAAATATGTAAGTATATTTGTATTTGTGTGCGTGTGGTGTGTCTGGTGTGGCAATAAAAATGGCTTGAATATTTTTCAGTTTGTTATGCATTCTCCTCTGCCACTTGGGCCGCAACAACAATTATGAATAACTCGCTGCATAATGGCCGGCAAGCTGTTCCTATGGAATTTTCCTGTATGTGGGATCGATTACTAGAAGGGGATATGGGTATACGGATATGGAAATGGATATATGCAGGGTAGGGTATACATATATGTACGAATATATATCACTTTGCCAATTACGTGGCAGCAACGGCGACAGTAATCAAATAATTGTTGCACTCGCTGTCATACGTATCTCTCTTTGGCTTTAATTATTTGCACAGTTTTCCATTCCTGTAATGGACACGTCGTAATAAGGATATGCGGATAAAGGCCTGAATATGCCAACGATTATCCTTGTTATACCATATTAATGTTGATTTTCAATTCAAGTGAGTTTAATTTAAACTCTTACTTTCATAAGCTATAGATTTTTCAATGCAAACATTGGTATTGCCTTAACAAGAGGCTGAAATTTATAATCTGTAGCTCGGTTTAATTTAAAATAATTTATCGGAGCACATTATTTGATATTATAATTTAATCAGTGTATCATTTGTTTAATATTTTTTAAAAATCAAAATAAGTAATAGAACATATTTAATAATTCTTTATTAATTGCCGACTTTATAAATTTTACTTTCAGAGAAGTAAAATGTTGTAAGTCCACGATTTCTTTTTAGTGGCTCTGAGTAATCCAGACAACCATACCATTATCTGATATATATATAAACCACCTGAATAAATATTTAGCTTATCGCATTTCAGCTCAATTTAACTCGATTGATTTAGCTGAATGCTAATCACTTAAAATAGCAATATAATGTGGAAAATAAATATGAAAATCCCTCTTTATTTGGAATTGATTTCCCTTTGAAATATGCCTATGTGTATTATGCCCCTTTATAGTTTTTGATTACCCGATCCCCGATACCCCGATTCGGAGATAACCTTGCGCTGCCCACCACTTGACATCGACCACCACAAAATCGAATGATTCACGCACAAACAACAGAAACAGAAACATATTCCACTTGAACGAACTTCATTGGCGATTTAATTGTTGCGAATTTTTTTTTTTTGGTTTCATAAATTCCATGAGAAACTTTTTTTTAAATGTTTATTAATGAAATTCATATTCATGCTGTGTTATTCAGATTGCTGAAGAGCCAAATTTGTGGCGCCTATTTAATTATCCAATTACAACGGCAGCATCGGCAGTGCGAGAAATTAACTTAAATGCGAAAATGTTCGCTGGCGGCGCTTTAAACATTTCAAAGGGGAAAATGCTCGGAAAAGCGGGTGTGGATGGAGGCGGAAGCGAAAACCCAAAAACACAAACACAAATTCGAAATTTTTCGGCTATCGCTTTTGGCTGAATGCGGATGCGGCGGATTTGGTTACGGTTCTGTTTTGGGTTTTCAGGTTTTACTGTCGATATTTCGTCCTGCTTGCCGTGGTTATTTGTTTGTTATTCCTTCGGTTTTGGTTTTTGCCAACACATGCGTTTTTGTGGTCCATTAAAACAGTCAACGGCAGCAAATGCTGTTAGCTGAATTTATGATTAGTGATGGAAATGCAATGACTTTTCCTATACAGCAAATCCCCTTGTAAAAACGTTGCAAAATAATATTTTTTTAAATTCCAAATATTCTCTTTAATAAATTCATATAATTTCATTACACCGATTTAAAGGAAAAATATATTAGTGAAAGAATTTATTTAAAATTTCAAAAATGGTTATATTGTATAGAAAATTCTTAAAATGAGTTTAAGTAAATATTTTAATAATATATAAAAATAGTAATAGTATAAAATTAGGATGGGAAATTGTAATTTAAAAATCCAATAAATAAAAATAAATCTAGATACTGGGCCATCACTGATAGCAGTCGTGGAAATTGACTTGAGCAACAACAAAAGCGACGGCAGGGAAATTCATGGAAAAGCGGCGCACAAATATAGAAAAACTATTTGAAAAAGACCAAAGCAAGGTCAAGTGAAGAGAGTTTTCATACACTATCACCCTCAATGTATCTCTCCCTCTCGGCATCCACTGCTCTCTTGCGCCAGCCCTGCCACTATTAACGTCACCAGCTGCGAATGAGTCACCACTTGCCACAGTGTAACTAATTTTCCGAGAGCTCACTGTGCCTGATCTCTCTCTTGCAACGCTCTTTATGTGGGAGATTGAGTGTGCGCGAGTAGATTGTGGGGCCAGCGAGCGAGACAGACGTACTGTGGAGTGGCCCCCAAACAAGTTGGGAGAAAACTACAGCAGACCCACTGTGGCACGTTGAAGGCAAAAATCCAAACAAAAATGTGTTAAATTTTAACATACTTAAAAATTTGTTAATGGGACTTCAGAAGATATTATATTTTTACATCAAGCTGAAAGAAAATTAATTATTTTTACAATTTATAATTCCCTATCTATTATACAAAAAGCATAATGTCAAATTTTAAATTATTTTCTTAATTTAAAAAAATAGCATGATAAATAAAGAAACATTTTCTGAATACTTTAATAAACAACTAACATTATTAAGCCAAAAATTCAAATTTACATTATTGTTGCCGAAGTGCTCTGCTGAGTTTTTATCGTTTTAGTCCCATAGTACGAACAACAACAGCAACCCGTTGGACAGCCCAGCAATATCAGAAATTTTCTTCAATCGCCGCAAAGATTTCACAGCGTTTGGGCGTGTTTTTCTGCTGTATCTGAAATACATGCGGGATCCAATCAATTCATAAATAATAATAATAATAATAATATCTCACCAACAACCCGAAGCCGTAAAAGTTCTGCCTTCAATTAAGTTTATGGATTGTACCGAAAAATTATCGCGATAAACTATACTCCAATTGCAATATTCGCATCGCTCCAACTAAGTGTACGTTTGTGTGGGCAGCATTTGTATTAGTGCGTGAGCAAAATTATTGTATAATCGCCAAAAAAAACGAAAAAAATAAAAGCAAACACGCCAACGCCAACGCGAGAATAAAAAGCAACAAAATCCAAAAAACTTGTTGAGCTAGTGAATTTAGTTGAAAAACGCCACTGAAAACATCGACATCAACTGCTGGAAAACTTGTTGAGCTCTCTGTAAATTACGGAACCCCTGTATTCAGCGATTGCTGGAATGCCAAACTGATAAATTACTGCAACGTGAACTATAAATTTTAAAGAACAATCCATCTGTTTTCACCTTCGACTTCCCTGACTACCTACACATCGTCATGCAGGCCATCAAGTGTGTGGTTGTCGGCGACGGAGCGGTGGGTAAGACCTGCCTGCTGATCAGCTATACGACCAACGCCTTTCCGGGGGAATATATTCCCACTGTGTTCGATAACTACTCCGCCAACGTCATGGTGGATGCCAAGCCCATCAATCTGGGTCTCTGGGATACGGCCGGGCAGGAGGACTACGATCGCCTGAGACCTCTGTCTTATCCCCAAACGGATGTCTTCCTCATCTGCTTCTCCCTGGTGAATCCTGCATCCTTTGAGAACGTGCGGGCCAAGTGGTTTCCCGAGGTGCGTCACCACTGCCCCAGTGTCCCGATCATCCTCGTCGGCACCAAATTGGATCTGCGCGACGACAAGCAGACCATTGAGAAGCTGAAGGAGAAGAAGCTGACACCCATCACATATCCGCAAGGACTCGCAATGGCCAAGGAAATAGCTGCTGTGAAGTATCTGGAGTGCTCGGCATTGACGCAAAAGGGACTGAAGACGGTATTCGATGAGGCCATCCGGTCGGTGCTGTGTCCGGTCATCCGCACCCGTCCGCGCCACAAGTGCGAGCTGCTCTAAGATTCGACCCCACAAAAAAAAAAAAAATTGACACAAAAAAGTATACAAAAATTATGTGAAGAGAACTAACTCGCTGGAGAACAAAGCGCAAATATTCTGTGCAAAATTTTCATATTCATTCGCTTTGTGTTGGGCCCACAGATACATTGTGAGTGCGAGTGTGTGCGAGCGAGTGTGCGTGTGTATGATGGAATGAGTGTGTGACTGAGTGAACGTATTTTTGTTTTTATTGTCAGCTTTATGCGGGGGAGCAGCTCAGCAGCCACAAAAACAAAAGCAAGAAGAAACATCATCAACGGCAATCAGCGAGTGCATCCAAGGGTGTAGCAAACGGGGGGTTCGCAAGGGGGTCTCCGGGGGGGTCAGAACAAGCAAAGCCAAACATACATTTCTATATATAACATATAATATGATGTGTGCATACATGGGTATATATTTATAATTTTGAACTTCTTTAATTCGAAAGAAAAACTGTCACAGATAATATAGAAATTTTTGTTTGTTTTAAATTTAAATTTTATATTGAAATACAAATAATAAAAAATTATAAAAGATAACTATTACTTCTTTAAATATTTTCATGGTTAAAATTAAGCTTGTCGAATTTTTTGGTATCCTTTTTCAGTTTATTTAAATGTTACTTTTCAAAAAGAAAGAAATTCCAATTATTTACTAATTTATTAATATTTACAACCTTTAAAGATTGCATTTAAAAGAATTTTTGTTTAGGTTTGGCACTCGAATTAGAGAAGAATAAATATTGTAAACAATACAATTTAATTGTATTTAATTTTGAGCAAACCATAACTTTAAATCATTATGTGCTTCCACAAAAACAAGTGCTTTAATATATACTCTTTTAAATAATTTTAGGATGCACACATTCGATTTTTTTTTACTGCCCTTGTTTGTGCACATCTGTGCCGTGGCTGGCCTCATGCAGAAAGAACTCAGCCAGGGAAAATGTATGACAAATCAAATAAAATTAATTGTAAATAAATCTAGACGATTTAGAGCCTTCGGCGCCTCCTAACACAGTCACAGACCAAGAACCATAACCATTACTAGATAGCCCTTATCTGAACGGGGTAGTATATATAAGTAAAAGGCCCCGCCTATGGCCAATATCTGAACAATTGGACTGAAAAGAAATATATTTGGATTCGGGGAAATTGGCAAGCCGAAATAGCTTTGATTTAGGGAAGGTGTATGTGTGTGCTTGTGGTGTGCCTGATGTCTGATCAATGGTCTTCCCATTTAATGCATTTTTGCCTGAACTTGATTTAATGTATACTAAATGCACAATTAGCCTCTACATTGATGTTCATTCATATACTGATATTTATGTTTAATAAATGCATACACTTTGCCAAAATACGGAAAATAGGAAAAACATTTTATTTATATTAACACATAATTTACCAATAAAGAGTGTAATATTAATCAACAACAAAAATAAACGTTTGTAAAAACCGAACTATGTAATTATGAAAATTTATTGAGATAATGTGTGGCTGGAAATTGGGGGTGGGGTTTACACGGTTCCCCTGACATTGCATACTTTTTGGCGAGCCCGGAAAATTCAATACGCATCACAACTTTAATCTTATCGGCCGCATTTGTCACAAAATTTACTATAATTACTTCCGATTTGTGGACCCGGACCGGAAGCTCTGATCCCCCCGTCGTTGACTCAGGCAATTTGCCTGGTCCAATCCTACGCACAAGAAACATATATTCCTATTGAACGAACTTTGGGCGTGTTTTTTTGTTGTATCCAAAATACATGTGGACTCTAATCAATTCATAAATAATAAAAATAATAATAACTGACCAACAAACAACCCGATGTCATAATAGTTATGACTTCAATTAAGATTATGGAATGTACCGAAAAATTATCGCGATAAAAAATATACTCCAATTGCAATTGCAACGCGAGAATAAAAAGCAACAAAATCCAAAAAACTTGTTGAATTTAGTTGAAAACCGACACTGAAAACATCGACAACAACTGCTGGTAAACTTGTTAAGCTCTCTGTAAATTACGGAACCCCAGTATTCAGCCATTGCTGGAATGCCAAACTGATAGATTACTGCAACGTGAACTATAAATTTTAAAGAACAATCCATCAGTTTTTACCTTCGTCTTCTCTGACTACCTACACATCGTCATGCAGGACATAAAGTGCGTAGTTGTTGGCGACGTGTCGGGTAAGACCTGCATGCTAATCAGCTATACGACCAACGCCTTTCCGAGGGAATTTATCCCGACTGTTTTTAATAATTACTCTTCCAACGTCGTGGTGGATGCCAAATCCATCAATCTGGGTCTCTATGATACGGCCGGACCGGAGGACTACGATCGCCTGAGACCTCTGTCTTATCCCCAAACGAATGTCTTCCTCATCTGCTTCTCCCTGGTGAATCCTCGAACCTTTGAGAACGTGCGGGCCAAATGGTTTCCCGAGGTGCGTCACCACTGCCCCAGTGTCCCGATCATCCTCGTCGGCACCATGTTGGATCTGCGCGACGACAAGAAGACCATTGAGATGCTGAAGAAGACTGAGATGACACCTATCACATATCCGCAAGGACTCGCAATGGCCAAGAAAATAGCTGCTGTGAAGTATCTGGAGTGCTCGGCATTGACGCAAAAGGGCCTAAAGACGGTATTCGATGAGGCCATCCGGTCGGTGCTGTATCCGGTCATCCAGCCCCGTTCGTACCACAAGTGGGAGCTGCTCTAAGATTCGACCCCACAAAAAAAATGGTCACAAAAAAGTATACAAATATTATGTGAAGAGAATATTCAAAGGCAAACATATTTATATATATATAAGATGATGTGTGCATACATGAGAATATATTTATAATATAGAACTTCTTTAATTTAAAAGGAAAACTGGCACAAAGGATAGCAATTTTTGTTTATTTTAAATTGAATTTTTCTATTGAAACATAAATAATAAAAAATAATATTTGATATTATTATTATTTCTTTGAAAATGTTCATGGATAAAATGTAAATAACATTCGGGGATTCAAATTTTTTGAAACCTTTTTGAATTGATTTAATTTTTGCTTTTAAAAAGTAAAAAAAAGATAGAAAATTCCAATTATTTCCTCAATAATATTAATTAAGTCTATTAAACTAATTTATAAATATTTACTGTCCTTCTGTCCGTTTCTTCGCAAACTAGTCCCTCAGTTTTGAAGCTATCTGAATAAAGTTGGTTTTCTATACAATCTCACTCGTACATATGCCGGATCGGACGACTATATCATATAGCTGCCATCGGAAAATTTTTAGAAAAAATTTTAGCTTTGTCAGTTTTCAACATATTTTCATCAAAGTTGAGATTTTTATTATTCCTGAATTTCGGTTTTAATCATACTATATCCTATAGGAACAATCAGGAAAATAAAAGAAAAAACCATAACTTAGCCGATTTTCAAACCAATTTCATCAAATTTAAGATTTGGCAACTAATTATTATTCCAGAATTTTAGTTTTAAATTCTGCAAGGGTATACAAACTTCGGTGAGCCGAAATTAGCTTCCTTTCTTGTTTTTTACTGCCCTTGTTTGTGCACATCTGAGCTGTGGCTGCTCTGCAGAAAGAACTCAGCCAGGGAAAATGTATAACAAATCAAATAAAATTAATTGTAAATAAATCTAGACGATTTAGAGCCTTCGGCGCCTCCTAACACAGTCATAGACCAAGAACCATAACCATTACTAGATAGCCCTTATCTGAACGGGGTAGTATATATAAGTAAAAGGCCCCGCCTATGGCCAATATCTGAACAATTGGACTGAACAGAAATATATTTGGATTCGGGGAAATTGGCAAGCCGAAATAGCTTTCATTTAGGGCAGGTGTATGTGTTTGCTTGTCAATGGTCTTCCCATTTAATGCAGTTTCGCCTGAGCTTGATTTAATGTAAACTAAATGCACAATTAGCCTCTACATTGATGTTCATTCATATACTATATGACACATAATATATTAACATATATTTTTACCAATAAAGAGTGTAATATTAATCAACAACAAAAATAAATGTTTGTTAAAACCGGGAAAATTCAATACGCATCACAACTTTAATCTTATCGGCCGCATTTGTCACAAAATTTACGATAATTATTTCCGATTGGTGGACCCGGACCGGAAGCTCGGATCCCCCGTCGTTGACTCAGGCAATTTGCCAGGTCCAATCATATGCACAAGAGGGGCTCCATCATATCTACTATATATATATATTTTTTTTGTGGTAATTCCTTACGCTGCCAATCTATACTTCGATTGTCGTAATGAGCCAAATGATGATGGATTGTAGCCAAGTTTGTTGCGGTTTTAGCGGTGAGTGGTGTTCCCTCCTGCGTCCTCAGTGTGAATTTGACAAATAATTATATAAGACAACCTGCTGCGCCACCCACCCACATCCCATGCACATTTCAATGGCCTCTGATGGATGGGACACCACCTCACCCTGAGCGAGAGACCAACCCCCCAGCTGTGTTTTTGTCTGTGACGCGACAAATCGCATAATTGACCTACATTTCAAACAAACGTCTCGCCGACAAGAGGGGCCCGAGTGGGGGCTGTAAAGTCAATTTAATTAGCATAAACATTTGGCTAGCATCTACAACTACGCAGCTAGAACATGCACCTTTGGCACTAGAATGCGCCCAAGAAGAAGAGCCCAGCATCCGCTGAGTGAAGATGCGTTGACAGGCGTGGAATTTGCCGCAAATACCTTGTTGCATTTTCCGTTTCAATTGCCCGGTTAGAATGTAAGCAGGAGAGAGGGGAGTTTTGATTCGAAATAATAAAAATAATTGAGATATAATGCTAGCAGGAAAATGCAGTGAGCAGATCAAAAAAGAGTCTTAGCTGGACTATTTATTTAAATTATTTAAATTATAAACTGAATAAAATCTTAAATTAATTAAGATTCATTTAATTATTATTTTCCTTGATCTATAATTGGAAATACACATTTTTCACGCAATTCTCTTTGATTTGAGTTTGAAATAATGTTTCTTTTCTTCAGCCACAAAAAGTTTTTGTTGATCGAATAGGTAGAATTAATTTTCCATGGAATAACTAAACTTTAAAGGAATATTTTTGAAATTTTTTGAACTCTTGCTAAACGTTGAACGTTTATTCACCAATAAACAAGAGCTGTTCGAGATCTAAATGAGTATTTTGCGGCATTTCATTGTGGTTTAAAAGCACCAACCTCAAACATCTATTGAATTGCCTTTAATTTCAACTCCCCAGTCGCAAAAGGTTAGAATAAGTGGGGGATAGGGGATAATCCGTGATTATCCCACCATCGTATCCAAGTGGAAAACTGCAGAATGGCCAAAAAACACCAAATACCGTAAAAGGGACAACTGCTGTGCTGTGTTGCAAATCCATTGACAAGTGTCGCATAATCATGCCCCATGTCAAATGTAAATGCAAATGGCCAAATGCTAAATTTATGCACTGCATGTGTGAAATTAAAAGGTTCCCCGGCGGACTTGGGACTCGCTTTGGTACAGAATTCAGACCAGGTCCGATTGGTTTGGCCAAAATTTAGAGGCACGCACAATTTGCCAACTTTCAATGCGGCTAACAATTTGGCTAAATCAATTATACGCACTGTGCGCCCACCATGCGTATTCGAGTAAATTTTTTCTCTCTCGGATTTTCAGCTTAATTGAGAGATTTCCAGGGAAATCGTGGCCGATGTGGTGGGGGAAGAGCCGAAAAATTTAATATGAAAATTGCTGGAGCGAAGCAACCGAAAGAATTCCTAGATGGCCACAAATTTCATAGGAAATGCCAATAAAATACGCTCTGGCGCAAAAATTCCATGCCGCCATAAGGCGAAGGTAAATTCAGGTGAGCTCGCAGCTGGGGTTGCTGGTTAAAAATATTTCACACTTCCGCCAGGCGGCAGGGGAGGATGCTCCCACCACCTGAACCTTTCCCAGCGATGCCAAGAGGATATGACAAGCTTGGCCATGGTCGGCCACCTTTCAGACACACCTTCTTAGCCCACCCACCCCTCGATGTACCCCGTAGAATGTTTTCAGCGGCCGCTTCCTGCCAGAAAACACATTGCAAATTATGATGCGAGTGGCGCGAAATGTTGAGTTTCCCCAAAACTGCCAACTCGAGAAAATTTCATGTGTGCGCTGATGTTTATATTGGTTTTGGCTTACGCTTCGCAAAACAGAGAACAGCTCGCAGGGAAAAAATAAATGAGGCGAAACTGCTGTCACTCAATAGAGAAGTAAAGGAGATATTTCTTAAATAATCAGAGAAATATGGTATAGGCGACACTTCTGACATAATAAGTCACTAAGCTCAGAATGCAATAGTTTTCCATTTCTTTTATTTTATGCAAACCAACAGGATAACAAATATAAAAATTTAAATTTCTACAATATTTTCAGGGAAATGTTGTAAACCCAATAAACTCCTATTTATGCTGATAATGATCATTTTACATTAAGCCGCTTGAATATTTAAACAAAACAGATGGCAGCACTTGCAACAATACAAACAATGGACACAATTGGTATGGATGGCCAACAGGCAGCCAGGATAGCCGATGGACAGCATAAGAAGGAGCTTGGCCAGCTTGTGGCGTAGCCAATATCCGCTGTAAGGATAACGCACATATACACGCTCTGATGTGTGTATCTTCCTTGGTCCTGTTATTGATAATCTTTGTCATGGCTCGACGTGAGCATCGACAGCGGCTAACAAAAAAGCAAAGGAGTCAACGGGATAACGGCGTGGCAGGAAGAGTCACTGCCTCGACAGCACAGGATGCACAGAAATAAATTGTTTTTAAGTGTTAAATAAAATATTTAAAAAAGTTTGAGAGTAAATATTGTACAAAGACTTTAATTTCAATTATTTAAAAATGTTTCTTAATTAATCGTAAAGCTTCTTTAATGAAAAATCATACAAATTGCATTTTATTTTGGATATATTTTTGTTATTATGGAAATATTTAAAATATATTTTTTTCAAAGTCTAAAAATATTAAATTTTTTTTAAATATATTTTCCCTGTGTACCCTTCCATCCTCAATATCTGGCCACAGGACCCAGCCGGGCGGAGTAATGAACTGCGGCAGGACCAGACAGGCCACGAGCCTTGTTTGTCCCGCCGATCGATGCAGCTGGAGTCGTGGCAAGGCGAGTCGAGTGTATTAAAAACAAAGTCACACTGTGTGTGTCCTGCATCCTTGTGCGCTGCCAAAGTCAATGGACAGGGACGTGTACCGGCTGCCAGGATATGAAGCGTGTGCGAAAGTTTCCAACAATTAGGATGCAGCACCAGGCCCACTCCTCCCAATGGCAATAAAAAAGTTTAAAGTTGCGTTTAAATATGCATTTCATAATTCATGATTCCAGGACTCGCCTGGGCCTGCCACGTCGGAGAAAGCCAAAGAGAGTTGCTTTGATTTTCCAGTCAACGCCGACAGCAACACGTTTCCGCCATTTTGTTGGCTGACTGGCTGGCTGGCTGGCTGGCAACTTGTTGCATTTTCCCCCCATTTGAATGCTGGCCAAGTGGGCGGAGGTGGGGCGGGGAAAATGTTGACATCCCGAACATGCTGAAATTTCCGCCAGACGACAACGAGATGCTGCTGCAAAACTCACCCGTCTGACATTCAAATCGCTTTCTGCAGGTGTGCATTCAGCACTCGAGTGTGATTGTGTGTGAGGCTTTTCATTTTCAATTAAATACAATTACACGTCCAACTGTCAGCTTTCAGTTAATAATGATGAGTGTACGGACCAAAAATACGGGGCCACTTAGAAGCGCCCCAGGTAGAAATCTAAAACGAACGAAGAAAAGCCCCAGCGCTTTTCACAGTTTTCCCTGCGGCGGCTTTGCTCTATTTTTGACCACCTCCCTCAATGTTTGGCCTGTAACACAGTTCAAAGATTTTTACCCATTCGGAAGACTATTTAAAAATATATAAACAAAACTCACAGCGTCATGGGTTGGCTCGTATTTACATTCGCATAAAATAAATGTTGGGTAAATATACTCATAGATATATGTGGTTCTCAGGGAGCTCTGGTAAGGCTGCCAGAAATCCAATCAAATGAAATCTAATGAATTTACTTTTTAATATAAAATTTCCTCACTATAAATATATCCGGAGCAGACAAAACTTATTCACCGTCGGCGCAGATTGACATTAATTGTTTAAATTGAAGCGGATGCGCCAGCGGAATTCTTATATAAATTTTACTCTGCCACAGGCAAATTCCATCGAAGGATTTACGCTTCCAATTGGTAAATTGTGAGTACGGAAATTTACTTGAAGAATTGAAATAATTGGGGAAATCGTTGAAGGGGAAATTGAGAGGTTGAGAAAGGCTAAGATTTAGTTCTAGAATTTATTACAATATTTTAAAAATTATAAAGCACGGACTCAGGTGAATAAGGCTATAATTTTCTTAGTGAAATGATCAGTCAATAATAACAAACTCAAATAATTAAAACAAACTATAAATATAAACTAAAAGCTCAAAAGACAATTAAATATATTTTTTTTTGAAATAATAAAAAATTAAATAAAACCAATAGGAACCTCTTACTAAATACCTTTCAGACATTTTAAACATGAAAAATTTCCAACTCCTAGTTGTATATTTGTCACCCTACAACCGCCAAGTGTTTAAATTATTCAAAAATGTTCTCCCCTTGAAAGCTCATGGTTTTGACGTAAATTTCGGGTATTCCCCGCACTCTCTGCCGTAACGGATGTGTCTCCAAGGACACTTTATCATGGCTCACGAGGCTCAAACAATTGTTGCAAATGGAGCTCAGCGGCTAAGTGGTTTTATTTTAAATCTTTCACGTTCAGAACAGGGAATCTGCAGCCTTATGACAACAAGTTGCTTTCAAAAACTCAACAGTCGCGACAAGTTGTAAGCGGAATAATTTGGTTTTTCTGTTTTTCACTGCTCTTCATTTTGCTTTTTATTCTTTCCGTGGAACTCAATTGTTTGGTAAATGTCAGTCTTCATTTGTCAGCTACATCCCAAGTTGGCTTAAGTGGCTTTGTTGTCAGCCAGAGGAGTTCATTGCTTTAGCTGCATATATAGCTGAGTTATCTATACAAATCTGAACAATACTGGGAGTTTTAAGTTTGAAAAATTAGATGGAACCACCTAGAAAGGATCAAGGACTCCACACTTTTATAACTGACATATTAAGAGACCAAGTTAAACCATATATAAAACAATGATTGACTTTATTTCCGGACACATCTTTCCGGATAAGAACAAATTGCCAGCTTTGATGGACATTTGAAATTACAATTGAAATTGAAAAACTGGCAAACGGTGCACGCCAGGCGTGGCTGCCAATGCGGATCCTATAAATATTTATTATGCCTTTTCAAGGCCTAATTCTGATTAATTTATCAATCGATTTGCCGACGAGCCTTGACACGAAATGTCAGACTATGGATTTATGGCCCAACATTACGAGCTGCCTTGCTAATTATTTCGCTGTGTTTCGCCTTGGCTTTCATCCACTCGACAAGCGCCTTTCTCCTTTAATTTTATTATTTTTCCTTTTTGTCTTGGCAGTGACTCAAGCGGGAATCAATAAAATCCCGTGGCACATGAATCCAAACACGTAAACCCGAAAACAAAGCCCTACAAATGTGCATGGCATCCAAAAAGCGGGCAGAATGAATAAGCAAAGGCCAATAGCAAATGAAAGTGAATTTCACGCCATTGGCTAAAGCGATTTTCCGGCAGGAAGGCATCAATCAGATCGGAAAATACTTCGTTCTGCTCACTTATTTATGCGTCCCTGGCGTATGCGTAATATTTCAACGTTTTATTACAAGCGCATTGAACTCGCTGAGCTCAATGTGGTCGGTGTTCTCTATGAATATTTATTTTGTCTGTTTTGTAGGGTATATGGGAAGCTTAAAAAGATATTAGCTCGAAATTAATATATTCATCCATCAGACTGAGATTTTGCTGACTACAAAATTTATGATCATAAATTTTAAAAATGCTTTTCAAGATGACAATTCATTTCAGTAGAAAATTACTTAGAATTTACTTTCGTAAAGGCATCCCCTATATATAAATAAGTCTATAGCACTGCTTTTAATTTAAACAAAAAGAGTTATTGTAATATAAATTAGAAAGTTAAAACAGGTGATATATTAGGAACCCTATTTTTTTAGAACCACATATATGAATTTATTTTATTTTGTAATTATTATTTTTAAACTCTCTAATACTCTCTCTACTCAAAAATATATTTCCCTCTAGCTCTAAGAAGCTTCTTGCTTTACTTAAAATATTTAAAATAATTTTTACATTTACATTTCTTTAACAATTTAAGATAAATAAGCCCTAGAAAGCTGTCGTTGTCCCACAAAGGAATGCTAATCAAGTGGGAAGCCGGAGCAATGAAATTATCGACCGATTTTCGGTTTGGTTTCTCGATTTTTTCGTGTTCGTGCTCCCTAAGCTCTAATTGAACTCTTTTACTTTTAGCATTTCCTCGTTGCAAGCAAATGGAGCATGTAAATGCACCTGGATGCCACCCACTTTGGTTCTCCCGACCTTGCTGAGGGTGTGCGGGTGGGTTCTGGTTTTGTGGGTGGGGCCATCTTGTTTAACTCAAACCGCAATTGGCAATTTGCTGTTACATTAACCCACAATACACAGCCCATAAATTAGGAGGCATCTCAGCGCCTGCAAATTCCAGATGCAAATGCAGATGCACCAGCTCCTTTGGCAGTTGGCTGCAAAATGCTTGGAATTTCGACCCTCAATAAATACTGAATTTGATTTTGCAGTCAAAAATCTGATGGCGTTTAAATAGTTTCGTGGTTTGTGGTTATTTAGATGAAAAGTTAATACGCGACAGCTGCGGCCTTTGTTGAGTCATCTGCCAAATATCGGGGAACTGGAAAACTTAGGCATTGCGAATTGTGCGCAGTGAAAAAAAGTGTATTTAAAATTTATTTCGATTTATTTTATTTTATTTTTACTTTATGGCATCTCTAAGACCTTTAAAAATATAAACAAAATCCCTGAATTTATTTATTCTATTGCTGTAAATGTATTTTATGTAATTCTTATAAAAATTCTTTTTTCTGTCATAAAAATACTTATAGTAATTATATTAGTAAAATACTAAATATATTAAAGTTTCTACATTTTATTTTTTGTATAGTTAAACTTCTACGCCGTATTCTTCACAGGTGTCGACGACAATGCTGTTGAAATTTTTATAATATTTTTACAAAGCCGACGGACAGACAAGGCCGATGAAATGGAATCCAAGTAGAACTACTCGCATAAATTAGACGCACATAAATAAACACGATCCAGATGCATCAGTTTCAGGAACCATGTGACTTGTGAGGCAATCGAAAGTTGAAGCAATTAAAATGCTATAAAGTTTTTCACACGCCAATCGCCGGAACATAAACTGAATGTATTCTGTTGAATAGATATTCATCTCAGCTATAAACTATATGCTCGACTATTTGCTTAAGCAATCGTCACCTGCCAAGGATACAGATACAGACTGAGATAGAGTCTCGAAATAGTATATATATCTCCTCCAGCAGATATTTATCATTCAGGGTGCGTAGTATTGCCATAAAACCATTGCCTACTGCGAGGCGTTCAATGGGGGGGGAGTAATACGATTTTAATAAACCGAACCACAGCAGGCGCCACTTACAAATTTTGTGGCCATTTTGGCAGCCACCAGCAGGAGGATAAATAGGGGAACCCCCGTCACCTCCCCATATTATCGCCACTAACAACGCAATGCCGCAATAACCGAAAATCTAATAGCCATAAATGTTGGGATTTCCAATGCCGTAAAAATTGCCCCTCTATTGTCGTGTGTTTAACAACATGTTAACATGTCGACGACTGCTGCAATGAGCCTTTTGTATGCGGGCCCAGTCGTAAATCAGACAATCGACAGTGAGCCGCAGGCCAAACATAACATTAACCCACAGGACACCCCACATCCCGCAGGATACGTTTGCCTTTTGCGGTTTGTCGGGACCGTAATGTGATTTAACTTGCGGTTAAACGCGCATTTTGCATTTGTTTTGATTACCGAATCCGATTTTCAATTCAGTTTAGTTTACCCTTTTTTTGGGGTCATTAAAATGTTTGGTTTACCCTAAAAACATTGAGGTGAACGGAATATATTTTGTTACTTGTGGGGATTTGGTCGAATATACATATATATAATCAATTTGTGCGAAAAGAGAACATTTTTCTTTTATTTTGATGACCTTGTGGTTTTATTTGCTTCCATATTTTGAGCTTCATTTGATTTTAAGAGGAGTTTTGATAGAAGAACTGATTATTTATATTTTATGGCAACTTTTTTACAATATACAAATTTGTTTTATAAATGTTTTAGGTAACAAGGTTTCACTTTGAAGATTTTGTTTAATTTATAAACATTGTAGTCATATTTTGTATGTGTTAAATAAATAGTCTTGCCTAACTTTTATGATATTTATCTTCCTGTTGGTAAATCACAATTATTATTCCAAAATTTCTTAGCAGATTCTTGTTGCCCATCTGCTCTCTACAAGCCAAAATACAGGCAAAATCATCAGCTCCCAAAGGAAATCCCATTATATAGTACCGGCAATCTCTTGAAATATGCATTGTTCTCCATCCTCTGGTTTATTTGCCACACTTCCACACATTTATCTCTCTTTGGCTGCCTAGTTATTATGCTGTTATTTATATTTCAGCGCGAAATATTCGCCTTGCCTCCGAATGTTGCACAATTCGTGGGCTTTTTTGTTTGCTTTTGTGTCATCAAACATGTTGCGTGTCTGGCCGCCGTGTGCAATTTAACCGATGACGGGGTGCAAGGGGTTGCTGCGAAACTTTTTGCCACGTAAATGATTTGTTTTGTCAATTATTTTGTTAGCCAACATGCAACAACGACGGAGTCCCTCAGCTGATAACATCAAAACAAAGAAGGAGGGACCAAGGAATAACTTTTACGGAATTAATTGAGAGGCGTGGCCGCGCAAATTGCATCAAGATATGGATAAACAAACAGAGCCGGAAATCGGCCGTAACGAAGTTGGCAAGACCGAAGGAAGTCGTCCATTTTTATGGAGTGCTGCCGGCTGGATCACTCCAACTGGGCATCTGTTTAGACAAGCAGCAAGTCCAGTTGCATAAATATTTATGGCAATCGCGGCCAGCTGATTATTTATCGCCTGACGCAATTGCCCGGCAAGTGAGAGAGAGAGATTAAAAAATAATGAAACACATGTGCACTCGTATTTCCCATTTCAAATTGAAATTAATGCACACATTTGTTTTCTGTGCTCCACAAAACATAAAATAATAGAAAACCAGAGTTATTTCAAGGGGGGATAGAGCCAGAAATCTGTAGCCGAACTGGCAATTGAGTGATGGATGGATTGGCATTGGCCCCTCGCCCCTTTCGGCATTTCTTCTTCTGTGTGTTTTTTATGTCCCATCTTAATTAACATGCGCGACATTTTCTGCTTTATATTTTGTTTCTTTCCTGTTTATTTTTTGGTGACATATTTTTAGGGTCTGACGTTAGAGTACTATATGTTAATGTGAAGGAAATTACCTTGGACGACAACGACTGGAAGTGAAGCACTGAAGGAACTCTCACTCACAAAAGCACTTCTGCTAGTTTTGTATATTTATTTATTTATCTTAGCCAGAGAACGAAATTGCCCAATTCATAGCACTAAATTTGTGTGGCACTAATTGCACTTAGCCGCGATCGCGATAACTCAAAATAACACACGCGCGGCACTCAAGATTCTGAAAGTCTCCGCTACAATATATCATCAGAAAGTATTTTTTCGGAATTCTAGAATTATTTATTTTTCCTGGCGAGAGCTAAGGAGAGCATGTGACCGTGTCAGCGTGCAACGCGTTGCCAACTGAATCGTTGGACGCAAATCGGTGGCATAAAGCCAGTCCCGAGTGCCGGTTGCAGGCTCGTGTGTTGCTCGTGTGCGTCCGCTCGTTGCTGCTCGGTTTTCCTTCGGCCAGCTTCGTGCCGAAAAGCCGGCAAAACAAAATGTAAATAGTAGATGGGGCTGGCTGGGGGAATTTCCCGGGAGTCGGGGGAGCCGGCTTTTGGTCTCAGTGTCGAGCTTTGCAGATTTTACGCCTTACGAGCGGGGGCTTCGTTTTTCCTCCTGCCACAAAAATTCCAACCCCCATCCATCCATCCCATTGCCGTTGTTTGCTCTGCGGCTTTTCGGGGTTGTTAGAGCGCGTAAATGTGTGTGTGAGCGTTTGTTTGTCGACACTTCGGCTTGGCCTGCAATTGGCGGGAAACCCTGTGGATGCTATTCCGATTGAGCCTTAGAAGCTGGCAACATTTTGCGAATTATTACAAGGAATTCGATTTATTCCTTTACTTCCAGTAAATGTTAATTTAACAGCTTAACTTGTAAGAAAATTAGGGAATTTTTAAGGTGATTTTATAGCCAATAATACAATATAACGTGAATAATATATTAAAACACCTGACATTATTTAGCTTTAAATATATTAATGAACAAACTAAATAAACAAAAAAAGAACAAAATTTTGCATTAAAACTTTTTTGAAACACTTATAGAAAAAAACAATATAAAGCAACATAATTTATTATTTATTTATTATAATTATACCTCCATTAAGGGTCAATGTTTATTCTTTGATGATTAATATTATTTGTAATTTTTGAAAATAAAGTTTAAACTTTAAAGTAGAATTTTGAATGACTTATTATAACTTAAATAATTATGTAAATAAATATACCAAACAATACATAGTTTATCCAATTTAATATAAATTATTAACTTTAACAATTATACATTAAAATAAAATCAGTTTAATAGTTTTCAATTTTATTATTTTAAATATGTGTTTATTGTGATTATTGCATTATTTTTATATTTTATTATTAAATATTTTACAAATTATTTAAATAAGTTAACTTAAAAATCACTTCACATTCGACTTACAATCCACCTTGGCAACATGTTGCAGGCGCAACAAATGTTGCCAGCACAAATCGCTCATGCGCCCTGTTGTCCCATTCGCCGAGTTTTTTGTTGTTTTTCTTTGGCTTCCCCCCTCCCCTACCGAGTCCCCTCTGCAACACCCTTACCCCTCTTTTAACCATGACAAACACCATTGCCTATCCCAAGAACCCAACCAGCACGAGCAAACGAATAACGCTGCCAAAGTGACAACCTTTCAGTTTTATCGCTTCTATATAGCGCTGCTATGGCTTTCTATGTGTGTTTGTGTGGGAATGTGTTCAAATAATGTAATAGTAAATTAGCGTGTTTGACACATTGTGGGCGTGGCCAACGGTGCGTGTGTGAAACAATCTCAATCAACTTAATATTTGTAATTTGCAGATACATCAGAGGAAGAAAACTCTACAAAAAGTTGCATTTAGAAAGCTGGTAGGGAAAGTTGGAAATATTGTCCTTATTCCAAACGACCTATTCTTAAATATATTAAAAAATTGTTTTCATCGAGTTCTATTCATGAATTAATAATAAAATTTCAATCTTATTCATCTTTTAGTCAATATAAAATATGATTTTTAAACATTTCTTTGATACATTTCCCAATTAAATTAAAGAAAGATGCACATGACCTGCATTATTAAATTATGCTTATTATTATTATACATTTTTTTTGGCACAACTCAGCTGCATTAATAAATAGAATAAAAAATATTATTTGGCTCATTAAGTCGTAAACCAAATTATGTGACTCAATTAAGAGTGATTATATACTCATTCGTTTGATTGAATGAAATTATTTATGCATTTTTCTTCTGCTCATCAAACCGGGAGAAAATTATTTTTATTTTACCGTCCCTGGCCAATTACAAGCTACAACAACAATGAGCATCCGTCGCTGTTTTTCACTAAAAATATACTCAACCAAAAATGAAAATTGAGAATTGGGCAGAAAAATAAAAACAGAAAAAAACAACACAGAAAATAATCAAGTTAAGATGAACACTAAAATTGATTCGGCGAAAATGTACCTTTTCTGTTTAGATTTATAATTTCTAAAATTAGTTTTATATCAGAAAATATATTAAATTAGTTTATAGAACAATTAGAACAAATTTTTCTCTAAATTCAAGCCTTATATGAAGGATTGTTGACTAAATTAAAAATGAAAAATTAATTGTTTACAAAGAATTATATTCGTTATTCCCTTTAATTTACTTGGCTAGGATAAATAAAATTATTCATATATGATTTCTGAATATGCCCAAAACTACTGTACACATGAATAAAATCTCATAGTCGAAAATAAAAAAAAAAAAGAACACACCAAACAAATAAACAAGCAGACAAAGCGAATGGTGTGCACTATAACAATAATAGGAAGTCGAGGAGGAACTGAAGCATCAGGGGTTGCTATATAGAAAACACAATTTCGACTGCTGCCCATCTTCCAATTATACTCATTTCGTAGAACGGCGAATGGTCCAAGGCGTAAATAAGAGCATGTTCCTCCTATTTCTTTTTTGGGGGGATAATCTTCTTGAGAGTCGCCAGCAGGCGCCACCAAAGGGCCACCGACGAGATGACGATGACGCGATCACCGGACAGAGTTCGCCTCACCTCCGACCGACCGGTGATCACAGACTTTTCGCACCTGTACAAATCAGTTGTTGTTGCTTCTGACCAAAACGTATTTTTGGTTCATTGCCAAACAGGCGAGCAGCAGAAGCAGCGGCTGGCTACGCAAAAATAGATGCCAACAGTGCGTATACGCGATGGGTTAATAGGGAGATTTCCGTTATTAAATTGGGTAAAAGTAATCAGATGTAATTTTTAAATTGTATTTTAACTTAAAATTAGTTAACGAAAAATCTAAATTGATTCTAAATGTCTATAAATTATACATTTATGGTTTATTATTTAATCTAATCTTTATTTATTTCAACTTTTTGGTACCCTTTTATTAATGTATTTATTTTAAAATATTCTACATTTTTCGAAACCTATTAAAATAATTTTATTCCGTTCATAATTAGTTTATTTCCTTTTCCAAATATTTGTTTAAATTTTAATAAATTTATGCAGCGAGAAGCGCTGTTTTTATGCTCATGGCCGTCTTTATTGCGTCGATGCGTCTGAGCCAATCATTTTTTATGTACATTCTCAAGAATTTATTTAGTTGTCTTGATTTTATTTATTTTTTGTATTTTCCTAGCTTTGTCTGTATTTGGCCTAGTTGTTATTGTTTATTGTTGCTTTGTGCCCCTAGCGTTAATTACATTTAACTTCCTAAAACAATGAAAGCATATGCCAAGGATCATAATTAAACGAAAGCAGATTGTTTTTATTAAAATATATTATTATTTAAAATTTAAAAAAGATATCATCAATGAGATCCGGAAAGTTACTTATCTTTCTAAGGTGTTTTAAAAATTTAAGCCAGTGCTTCTTCAAATCCAAAACAATACAAAATCAAAGAAACCCCAATTGTGTCCACTTACCAACCCTTAGATCAAACCAATTAAACTGTTGTGGGTAATGGAATTTCCCAGAAAAAATCCTCTGGGCCTTCCCCAATGCCATACATTCGAGCACGTACGATAAATCTGTCTTTTATTTGCATCAATTAATGCGTTCGAAACAAAGGCCTCGGCCGACTCACCGGGCTGTGGCCCAAAGGGATTTCGTGGGCCGTGACTTCTTGGCCAGAACCGTGGGGCAGCAGTGTCTCTCTCCGGGATTTCCGAGTGGTTTGGCTTTGTGCTGTTGCTTGCCATGCCGGCGCCCCTTGTGGCTTTATGGCGCCTAGAGAATTCGGCTGTAATTCATGTCGTGCGCTGAAATATGCGGAACATTTTTAAGACTTAATTGTTATGATTGTAAATTATACTTCCCGATGATATATATGTATGAGCGATGCCGGGGGCAAATGATTAAATCATTTGAGATCTTTGTTGGCATTGTTTCAGATCTGAATTTTTTAATGGGTTTCTAATTTGTTGAAAGAAAAATTATTTTGGGGTACAGAAAGCTGTTTTCCTAAAGTAAGAGCTTGTTAGGAAATAATTTAGATTTGGTTTAAAAAATATATATAACTAAAACTCTTTACAGAAAAGTAGTATTTATTATTTAAGTATTTAAGATAAGTTTTAAGCAAAAAGAACTTAATGCTTTAAATATTACAAAGAACAAGAATAATAAACTGCTTTCCTAATTTATTAATCCCCGTGCCAGCCTTAGCCTCATTTCTGACTAAATGGATTCCCGTTTGACTTGATGAATGCATTTCCCTGGCAAAGGCGTAGGCACGAAGGCCAAGGAAATATCACTTACGAAAGTCATTCGAAATAATTGCATAATGAATGGGCACGACGACCAGAGGGGTTCCGGTCAGCGGGTTCTATTTCTGCTCCAGTACCGCCTTGGTCCTGACAACCTGCGTGTGGTTAATCAGTCCGATTAATCTACGCAGGACGAGTGCAAGTGTTTTGCGAGGGCGGAGTCCTGTTCGGGGCTGACTGACGATGATAATGTTAATTTGCGCACAAGTTTGCACACGTGTAGCGAAACGGGAGCAGGGATCTAGGGCCTGCGTTGCTCCTGCAATTAATTTACTTTGGCAGGACATGCGATAGCCCGCTGGGCAACGCTCGGGGGGTGTCCTTGCCGCTTGCCGCCTGCCTCCCTGCTCATTACGGTTACAGGGGCATTGTCATATGGAAAGTCTTGGACGGATGACAATGGGAAAGCCGCATTTAATTGGCATTGGGAAGAGAGACCAGAGAGTCGGCAAAAGAATGGCATGGAGGGGAAAAGAGTGACGAGTCAACAAAACGGAGAAATGACAATGACTCCGGCTTTGACTCTGTCTCCGACTCCTGCACTTATACGGGTCTTCCTGCAGTGCCAGTCACAGTTGGAGACTTTTGATTGGCATGTCCTAAATACAGTACAGTGCGTGTCGCAGCCTTAATGCAACGGAAAACAGTCAACCTTATCATAGTGTGTACTGAGATGAAAGCTTTTGATAGAATAATTAAATGCTTGTGGTTTCAAAACTATTTTCTTATACAAAAACTAGGATTAATTAATATCTCAATATATTTTATATATTTTCTATACTAAAATATTTATAATGCCTAAAGAAAACATTTAAATTCTTTATCTCTTGCCTTAAAATTGTTGAATAGGAAATTATAATAAACTCTTGATTTTTAAAAGTAAAAATATACATTACAATATACAATTTTCTACCCACAAAACTGAATGAATAGTATCTATATAGATTTTGTCATGAAATATTTGCTTATGTATTTGTAAAAACTTTTTGTTGAGTCAACCCAAACGGAAGTGCAAATCACGAGTCTTATTAAAAGTTTATTTTTGATCATTAAGTGAATAATGCATATAGCATAATGCAGAGAATAAGCTTAAATATTTGGTCAGGTGCTCAGACACCAACAATGACAGAGGTGAGGTGCCAGGGAAGGGGAAACAAAAAATAATTTGCATTTCATTTAGCCGACACACTGAAGTAAATTCTGCGGCTGAGAGGGGATTGTTGTGGATTGTTCAGCGGAAATGACGGCTATAAAAGGCAACTGCCACCGCCGCATGCCGGATACGTGTAGCTAAACAACCGTAAAATATATGCATCCCCTAAACGCTCTCCAACCCCTCCCCATCACCTTAGAAAAGAACAGAAAAAAAAGCAGAAAGACTCACACCCTCGCGGCAGACGCACGCACGCACAGCAAAGACAATTAGTGTAAGGCAAATGCGCGCTTTTGCCTTGCCAACAGGACCACGCCCCCTTCTGGCCCACTTCGTGACTTTTGGCGCTTCATCCTGGATATGTTTGGCTTCCGCCGCGAAAGACCTTTCTCCACCGAGGTCCTAGCACCCTTACGCGGGATGTGGTGAGTTTTTAAGAACATTTGAAGAGCACAAAAAAAATATAGTATATTTATTAGAAAGTTCAATATAAAATATAAGATATTTTGAGATTTTCTAAAATATATTTTTAACAGATTGTTGTGTGCATATTTAAGTTTTTTACTCTAAAACTATACATACTTTTAAATAATTCTCTTTCCTGAAAGATTACATTTAAATATTTTTTAAATAAAAAATGCATATCATTTAATAGATTTTCCTAAGCCCTTTACCATAAACCGGATAGAGCAAAACAACATCAAACTAGTCCTTAAAGGATATTAAAACGTCGTCTTAAAGGAAATCCACTTTACCCCACCCTCTCGTTCGAAATTCCCCTGCCTTTTCGGCACATGAGCATTTTTTTATTTGCACAATGCGAGCTGAGCGAGTGAAATAAGGTGCGGCTGAGGCCATAAAGCCAAATTAAATAAAAAACACTCATGCCTGCATGAAAACCCGGAAAGAACAATTCAAAGTCACAAGGAGATGGGGGGAAAACCCCAAGGATAGCCGAGTCTTTGACTTGAGATTTAATTTTCTTGATGTGTGTGTTGAAGAGCAAAGCAAAAAAAAAACGAAAGCTTTCCCAAATGTGGTGCGTAATTTGCCATTCTCGAATCGAGTTTATTCTGAGACCTAATTAAATGCGGAGCTTCAAAAATGCGATTAAGGGATTGTGGCTTCGCTTTGGCTACAAATATGCAGAACAATTGGATTTTCCTCTGACACGAGTGTGTACATATGCAGATTGCACAAACAGAGAGAATTTAACTTAAATAGAAAACTCAATTAAACAGTTTGCATATCCGGAATACAAGGTAATGGCTTGAGAATACAGACACACATGCAAATTGTTGGATGTGTGAATAATAAATAAAGTTTTATTATTTGCAACAAAAGAAAAAGAAATATTTTTGATATCGACATTTTTAATTTATACTTTTAAACATATAAAGGAATAATTCTCTAAAATTTTATATTGTTTCATAATACTAAAATATAGTTCCTGATTCTTTATATAAATACAGAAATTGCGGAAAATAAGTATTCATACTTTTAAATATCTTTTGAAGGTTTCTAGAAAATGTATTGATCTTTGGAGCTCCCTAGAACATTTATTTTTATATATTAATCAGTCACAATTTATTACTTAAATATACATATTTTATGTGATGGTAAATAATACATAAATATCATTAAATGCAATTTCTATAAAAATATAAACGGGAATACATTTTGTTGGGTTACATTTAAAAATATTTAGTTTATTTTTCTCTAACCACTATTTGAACACGTTCATGCCACATAATCTTGAGTTATATCAGCACTAAGTCAGCTTGAAATGAGCTTGGTAATTACAATTTTTCAAGCCTCATACATTACCTGATTCCGGACTATCTCAACTCTGTAGGCTCAGAGAGTCACTGGGCTAACACACGCCATTGCCACATCGTACAAAATTCGTACTAAATTTCAGGCGGAGGCCAAGGAAAAATGCCTCAGGAATTAATGAATTCCCTTATACATTTTGGGGCTTTGCGAGAGAAATGCTTCTAATCGAATTAGTGGAATTAATTTTTGATGATATTGAAATTAGTTGCAGGCACCGCAGACATTGGGGTGGCGGCTTCTCCGCAGGGGTTGTTGCTGAATTATATTCGGGACTCGAACTACAAAACACTTCTGGCTGTCCTGGCTGTCCGCATTCCTTGGTGGCGTGTGTGGGTGCATAAATTTAGTTTGACATCCCGGGGTTGACTCCTGGACCCGTCCGTCGCCCTCTATTGTGTTACTTTCCACTTGATTCAGCCATAGAGTGTAGAACGAATCCCACTTCCCCTCCAAGAAGTGACTTCTACCACCTCCATTATTAATGACGCTTCGACATGTGTGTCAGGTTCGCCAAGTTTCGTTGAAAAGCAATTTTATTTACTTTTATTCCTGCCAGCAAGTAGCAACTGTTGTTACTGCTACCGTTGACTTTTTCGATTGGGGCTGCTATGTGTCATGTTATTATTTATTGTGTGCTGCAAATTAAATGCCAAAATACGTTGAATATTTAATGCCGGTCCGCTTAAAGTTTGCCGCCCACGCCACACACGTGAAGTTTGGCGTTGAAGTTTGTTACATTTCCTACATTGTCCTTGTCCTTGGCAAGCCCTGCCACCCACCACAGTCCACAGGACGACCCCAACAGGACATGATAGCACTCTAACTACGAGCAAAAAAAAAATGGGACCTTACCGCGAGCGAAAGAGATCGCTAGTGTTTGCATGTCAGCGAGTAATAAGCACAAGGGCCATAATAGTTTTGCCAGTTATTTTATTTTTCTCTCCCAACTGGCTGCAGGAGGAGATTCCAACTCCCTCTCCCCAGAAGCATTTGCTTCGCCTGAAATTCCGCCACGATTACTTGGCCCTGACTTGGGAGTCGACAAGAGCCAAGTGCTACGACTGCACGGAAAATAAAATTAGTTTGAAATAATTTAAAGATCCATAAAGACATCTCGGGGGAACTTAAAAATATTAAAACAAAATTGAAAATATCTAGGAAATACTTTGATAAAATATCTATTAGTTATTCATTAGTTTATTAATTTCCAACCAGTTTTTTATTTCAAAAGATTTCTCTTTCAGTGGACTTAATGTTTTCTCTGTGTAGACCGCATCGACCAGGCGAAAACAGAACAGACGCCTCCGCCTCGTTGAGCGTCTTGGGAGGCAGACATAAATGTTGGACATTAACGGGTAATTTTCTTGCAATTTTGTAGTCGTTAGCGTTTTGTGGCAAGGACGATGACGTTGCGCCGCGTTGACAACAGCAGGCGAAAATTTAATTTTCCCCTAAAATTTTTCCCAACGTTTCGCATAAGCTAATTTCGGGGGTGCAGTCGCATCCTGCATCCACAAAAAAATTAAAATAAGCGAAAGAATTTTACGTTAAGCTTTAAAGTGGAATAGTAAAGGAGAGAGGGAAAAGCAATCCGAATGGAAATCCATTAGCGGCGAACAAATTTGTAATTTCCGCTGCTGGGCACACGCACGCAGGACATCGAGGATATAAAGGACACAGCTGGACACATCGCTGCTTTTGAGGTGTGTTCGGTCAGGTAATTTCATTTACCTTACTCATTTAGCACGTTCCTTTGATTGAGGGTCGCGACAGGGGGCAGGGGTCACTTTCCGGCTGTTTGCATGATAAAAATCACATACACTCCTTAAATTTCAACAGCACGCGATGCCGGATGATTATCCTTGAACCAAAAAAAAACAAAAAAACTAAACGAAAAAATAAGAGAGAAAAGAGAACGCTGGGCAACCCACTCCCCTTTATTTGGCGTGGCCTTTGTCTCCTTTTTACCGGCAAGCACAGACACACTCAACCTTTCTGACTTTCCTGATAGAAATTAATGCTCTGGCTTTCGTCCTCATAAAATTTTATATGAAATAGTCTGCTTTTCATTTGCTCAGCACACGCAAGCCAAAGGAATTCAGCTTTAAGCTGGATTTGGCGCCCCTTTTTTGGAGTCCTGCAACTTTTTAATGAAATTCCATAACCCGGTAATCAAAATCCAGCACCCGGATGACCAAAATTATGCCCAACACTTGTCGCCACGGCGACAAGATTGCCCGGAAGTTGTAAATTATGCAGGCTCCTCACACTGCCATATTTACTGTCTCCCGAGGGCTGCCTTGGAAGTTTAGATTGAGTAACTAAAGTAGGGATTAAAGAGACAGTATAGTGAAGTACATTTATTTGAATAGTAAAATTAGCAGTAAAAATAGCAGAAGGTTGAGGGTGAACAACAACAATTTAAACTGACTCATAAAATATCTAGAAAAATTGTTAATGCAAATTGTTTGTTCAAGGAAAGGAAACTTTTTAAATGACTTGCTGTTTTAACTAAAAAACCAAATTTGTATAATTAAGATCGACGTAAAAAACTTTAAATTTTCAAAAATAAAAACTTTGTAAAACTACCAAAAATGTTTTAAAATCATATATTATCACGATAAATTATCTTTGTTTAATTGATTATAATTTTTAACTAAGCTTAAATGACAAGACTTTAAGCCCATTTCATTATTTGTAGTGCATGTCCAATTTGCAGAAAATCAGAGTTCAAATTAAACTGTTTTCATTCCTTTCGAAATTCTGTCAATCCGGAATCTGTCCTAGTCTCCAACGACTCCATGTCCTGCCGGATCCCCTCTAACCCCCGCTCTAGGCTCAGTTTAATTTACATTTATCCACACGTTTAACCAGTCGGCTGTTCCGACTCCAGGTGGAGTTCATTTGCCCAGTCGGTGTCTGGGCCAGTTCCCGCTCCTTTTGGTCCTGCTCCGGGGTCCAAGTCCCTGTGGCGCCTTGGCACGCAGGCATACACTTTCTCTCCCTCTCTCTTTCTGTGGCACAAACAGGAAGCGACTGACACCGTACAAAATGTTAAACACTTTGGCAACATTTGCTTAAAACTTTTGCCAGTCTCTCTGACTCCGGGACGGGCTTTCCCTCTTTTCAAGGGGGGGAAGGGTGGTGAAGCGAGTCCTTTCTAGTTGCGGTTGCTGCACACAAAAAGTCACAAGGCACTATGCAGTTAAACCAACAACAGCAGCAGCAGAAGTTGAAGTGCACCGAAAAAAGAAGAAATTTTGAATTGGAAAAGCCAATATATTAATGAAATAATTGTATTACTAACGATATTTGTATATAAAGTAGGCCATAAATGAAAAAGAAACCGAATGAAAATATAATGAAAGGTTATTCATATCATTTTTTATCCTCTTTTTATTCTAAGTGCATCACCAACAATGGCCAAAAGGTAAACGTGGCAAACAAAAGGCACGCCCGGAAATGGCAAAGCTGCTTGACTACAAAAACAACAGCAACGGAACCAGGAACCAGGAGCAGGAGCAGTAGCTTTAGCTGAAACAGAAGCAGGAGCGGGAACAGGAGCTGGGACAACAGACGCCAGTTGGCCACTCATTGTCGGTCGCCATGGTGAATCCTCAGGTGTTTTGCGCACAGTTTACTACGTTTTTCATTTAACCAACGTTGGGTTCAGCTCGTTTGTCCTGCTTTTTCCTGGCTGCTGCTCCTGGGTCCTGGCTACCGGCTACCGACTCCTGACCCCTGCCACTTGGACGTTCGTTGTTGGTTGTTTGGTGTTTGGTTTGCGGTTGCCAGCGGACAACAAACGACACCTCTAGTGGCCGTGATTGTTGTTGCTGCTGTCCGAGCATAATTAAAAATTCACATAAATTTAGCTTAGCGCTGACACACACATTCTAATTGGGTTAATTATGTGTCGCCAGGACCTTAAAAATGTCATCCAGTCGGTAGATCCAGTGTATCCAGTGTGTGTGTTTGTGTTTTACGGGAGAGTTGTCAGCTTCACCTGGACAAAAGCTGGACAAGAGCCCGGTTCCAAGTACATTAACAACAAATTATGTCGTCGCAACATGTGGGAACGGGGATTGAGAGGGTACAAAGTGGATTCAAAAGATGTGGAGAGATTCATGGTAACAGGATATGTGGCAAAGGTAAAATGGAAGAAATGTTCACATGTCCAGCAGCACTTTAATGGTAAGAAAATAATTCTAGATTAATTCACAGCTGACACTATTGTTATATCAATTTGTAGACTAGGAAAATCCTTAAACTTACATTCATTTAAAGTTGGATTATTTAAAAGTTTGAAGTTCTATTTTGTTATTCGATTCAATCAATAAATTTTGTTAAAATAAAGATCGTTAGTTTGTTTCTAAAATTTTTTGTTAAATAAAATTTAATTAAACTTTTCCCCAACTAAAAAAATCTTTTAAATTCTGTACCTTAAAAGTAAAGTCCTTTTTCCTTTAATTCTCAAGCCTTCGCCTCCTCAACTCTTAATGCTGATCCACTGTTTCATGCTTAATTACACATACGCCCCGTTTGACATGCCCCGAACGGTTGTCCGTTTTTATGACCACCTTGTTGCATAATTTAGGCCACAATTTCGGCTTGCCAACGGCTTAAGTAGCCCGAAAAGTTTTTATGCGACCGGGTCTACGTGTGCGGTCCCCAAGGACCTCAACCCGAACCCCGACCTCTGCCTCAACCTCGACCAGATGGTGGCAATAAAACAGATTTAAGTCTGGAAAATTACATGAAAAGTGTGCCAAGATGCCACATAAAATAATAAAACATAATAATAATAATAATATTAAGGCGAAGGACTGCAACTAATCCAAGGGAAACGCTTGGTGACACTTGAGGAAAGCAAGAACCCTCAAAAGTATGCAACGCACAATGGCAAATGTCAACAGCGAGGGAGGGCGAGGAAAATCCTTGGGAAATGGGTGGAAGGAAGGAGGGGGAGGGGGGAAAGGCAGGCGAAGCCCGCCAAGGCGAGACAAAATTAATTACTCGACGTGGAAATGTAATTACGAAAATATTTAGCCCAAGCTCAGCGGCATGCCAAGGCAACAAAATGCCATTTGTCAAGCGCTGTCCCGCCGAGCAGATTTCTTCGGGTCAGGCTCATGGGGATATCCCTCTCATATATCCCTATTCCTATATATGTATATATACAAATACCAATAATGTGCCGCATACGGAATATGATGATTTATGAGCTCCGGCAATTAATCAAATTAATCAAAATCGCATTAAACTTTGGCGCAGTGCAGCAACGCCTTTTTAACTGCCTTTCGGAATAGATTCCTTTCAGTATATCCTACGATATATATCCCTCCCTAGTATATATCATTTTTTATCTGCTCACCCTTCCTGTGACATTTGTGCGTGCCATATGCACATTAATTCCGCAAAAGGAAAACTTTTTCCCGGCAGCGTGTGGAAAAAACTTTACTTTATGGCCCACTTATAAGGAACATTGCCGGAACGATGCGGTTTTCCTAGTCAATAGCGCCAGTTCTGTGTGGTAATTATCCACTCACCATCATCATCGACCAACTTGTGCAATTGCGTTTCTATGTAAATTAACTTGGACGGGAAATCAGAGTTTTAAACTGGAACAGAACAAACCCAGGTGGCCTATGTCCGGTTTAAGGTAGTGGAATTTGTCACTTGTTAAGCAAGATATTTGTATGCTTTCTACTTTAAATGAAACATCAGTTTGTCCTTTAAAACAAAGCATCCTAAATTCTTTAAGGTCCTCGACCACAAAATCTTTTTGTTCCTGCCAAGTCAAGGCCCAGTGAATTGAATTAAAGCCACGGCGATGAGAATGAGATGATGACGATGATGGCTGCAATGGTTATGGCCGTGTCTCGCTTTCAGTGTTGACAGCTCCGCTGACATCCTGGCCATAAACACGGCCAATGCCAAAAGGGAAAACCAGAGGATTGGCAGGGCAAGACTACCAGGAAGCTCGGGGCAACGAAGGGTTCTCTGACTGGAATTGTGTGTCGCCGCCAGCGTAAAACCGCAAAATTTAATTCCCTTATCAGAAAGTGACAAGCGTGCGTAGTTAATGCAATTTTGCAACGCATTTAACATGACGGGTGCTGCCTCCGAGAATGAAGGATATTATTATGACGCTCGAAGGAGACTAAAAAAGAGGAGTAACAGAGAAAGAAAAATATATTTTAATCTGTTATCAATACAAATAGAAATTATCAAAATCATTTCTTAAACAAAAGAGATTTTGGAAAGTAAAGACAATACAAGAAGTATTTACAAAACTTTCGACTGAGTTTTTAAAACTTTTTGGGAGCTTGAAGTGCCCTGGAATAACATAAACACAAATATATGTATTTCGACTTTAAATACCCATAATTTTATAGTTCCCTTATATTCCAAGTCTAAATTCAAACAATAAACAATTCTTTTCTGTATATGGTCCGATCCTCTTGGCACTTGCCATTATCCAACGGAAGTTGTTTGCTCGCAGGATTCCTTTATTTTTCCATGGGTTTGCTTCTCCTTGGGTTTTCGGCCCGGGAAAATCCTCACACACAAATTGCTGTGCTGGGCCAAATTACAATTCCGCTGATTGCATTCCCCGCTCTGACCAGGATTTTCTTTGGGCTCCAGCTGAAAAGCGCCTTCGGCTCATTCACATTTTCCATGCGTTATTCACACTTTACGCCTAGATTTTGAGCGCCATGAATCCTCCAACTGTTTTGCATATTTGTGTGTCTGATCCTTGGTCCGTATTCCGCAGTATTCTCGTCGTCCTTGCTGCTGTTTTTGTTTCGTTTCGTAGTTTTGCATTCATTGCGAGAGAGATAAAAATAATGAACATACCAAAGGCAAAGTCGAGAAGCGAACAAAAAAAACAAGCAAACACCAACGAGCAACTCAACACAACTCCAGCTGGTATCCTTGATCCTTTCCGTGCTAACTTCTAACCCCTTTCCGTCCAGTTTTTCACTATGTGCGTGCAACGGAGCTGCGATTCCGCCAAGTTTTTGTTGGCTTAGATTTATGTGAACAAAATGCATGCAGCTACAGTGAAAACTAAATAACTAAATAACATTTAAAGCTGTTCAATATAAATTGCAACAAATATTTCAAAATGTAAACAAAAAAGGGAACAAAAATGTGTGAAAATAAACAAAACATTTTTTGAAAATGCTTTTAAAAGAACCATTTTATGTCCCAAAACAAAATGCTTGAAATTCTTGAAATTAATATTAATTTTATATTTTAAAATATTTTCTATTTATTTATTTTCCTTATTTCTTTCTCAAAAATTAAACAATTTAATCGTTGATAAACATTTATCCCTTCTTTACTGTATTTGAGTTTGAGTGAGAAATGGGCGTAACGCGAACGCCTCAAACTCCCGGGTTTTCCCTAGTTTTCCCCAGGTTTTCCTAAGCTCCCCGTGTATAAGGCAAATTGCTTGTAAGTTCAACTCGTATTTTGCATTGTGCCTCACTTCCGACAGTTAAATTAAAGCCATTGTCTGAATTGTTGCTGTGGCCGTTAGTTAGTTTTGTGCGCCTAACGTAACAATTGCCCAGGCATTTTTATCTGCAACAAAACCGCTAAACAACAACAACAACAAGCGGAAGTGGGAACAACAAAAACCGGAACAAGTTCAGACCCCAAAAACAGTTGAAATACGACAGCGAAAACAATTTGTTAGGCCAGAAGGGCTCTGGAAAATCTTCCTGACCAAAATTGCTCGCTCCTTCTTCCTTGGAAGAATTGTATCCTTTAATTGCATAAACAACACTTGGCTGAAGCTTTTTTTGGCTAGATTTTTGGTTTTAGCCTGTGGAGTGAGGTCTTCGGGTTGCGGTTTTAATTAGTCCAGAACGCGTCGAAAGAAAGAATTGTAATCAAGCACGGAAATCGTATTCTTAGGGTCTTCTATCGAACGGAAATTACACTTTTTAAACAGGATAATGGTTCGGAAAATTAAAGGCATTTTCTTGGCCATTAGAAATCTTTAAGAAAGGCATAGCATTTTAAGTGTATTATAGCTTAAACTTAATTAAGTTATTAAGAAAAATATTAAGTCAACTCTTTTGTTGTATGAAAAAAAGGATATAAGTATTTCTATTAAATTTTTCATTACTTCTGTCCTTGTAAAAATGTTTAATCTCTCTAAAGGTTTTCGTTTTTAATGATTCAATCCGGGTCGTGTCTTCAACTCATTTGAAGACCCACTCAATGCAGAAAAATAACTGTGGAAAACGCGTTAATTATATGGCAGTGGCACAAAGCGTTAGCGGAAAAGGAGGCTAGTGCTTGGGGCAACATCAACACCCATTAACCATCACCCACTGAACCACCCACCACAGACAGACACCACAATGACACAGAAAGTGTTGAGCTGCAAATGAGGAAACAATGCGGCCAAAAGCAGGGCGTAACAAAAAAATTCAAAACGAGTGCCTCGACTATACAATTTGGTTCACAGATATTCTCTAATTAAATTAAATAAATTACTACAATGTATCTTGTATCTGGAATATAATACGAATCGTTTAAAAGTAAAATAATTCCACTTGACACAAAAATGTAAAAACCAAAGATAATATATACATTTTCTTTGACTTATGTAATCAATATTTTTTCGAATCACAAATTAATATCTCAAAATCATAAGTAATATCCACAATATACCCACATTACCTTCAAATACTGGGCTTGAAAAGAAAATGCAAAGTGGAAATGCTTCGAGTGCAGGCCATGCGTGGCGCAAACAAACTCGGAAAATGCAAAACGGATGTGTAAATAATTTAGACGAGTTGCCGGCACAACCGGGGAGTGTGTGTATCTTTTTAGTTTATGTATCATTAAAAAATACTTACAGCGAAACAAAGGCACGAGGAGCAGAGCCCAGTAGGAGTAGTACGGGGAAAAGCGGAAAATGTGCCATTTGCCAACTGCAAGGCAAACAGACTGGAGGTCCTGTCCCAAGGGATATATACATCCACACATATATCCTTATGTAGTTTCGTACTTTCCTGGAACGTGCGAGAAATGCAATAATTATATGCACACAAAGGCACAAACACCGAGTTGTTGGTATAGTTACTTTTTTTTGACATGCTGCAAATTAAACAGGAGCACGAAGAAAGGACCAGAGGAGCGTCAGGAAGAAAGAAAGAAGAAAAGCGGCAGAAAGAGGGCGAAGGACTAAATTACTTTTTGCACCAACTGCATACAATCAAATGCAACGGGATTAAAAACCAACGTGTAACCGTAAATGTAACACCGATATCACATCTAAATATTACACTGCCACAAAATATACTATTTTATTATTTTTATTTTAATTATTTTATTCAATAATTAAACCTCGCAAATAGTGTTCACTTTGAAGAAAGTTTTCGGAAGTCAAGAAGATACAATTTATGTAGGACTGAAAATATTTTTCAGGGCACGAAATACAATATAAACTTAGTTTAATTTATTTTCTAATTTAATAAATAATTTTATATAATTTTATGATAGTAAAAAATTCTGATTCATAAGCTAAGAGCTTACTAATTCATAAGGTTTGGCAACAAATATTTGTCAAGCAATAACCAATGCATATTTCCATAATAAATACTCCAAATTATATCAAAAACATTCAAGTCCAGTGCATCAGGAACGTCTCAGTCAGCTGTGGCTTGTCAGTCTGCATAAAGGATAAGGGACTAGAGACCTCCTTTTAGTGAACTGGACTGGGTGCAACCTGGTAAACCTCCGGCGGCATTTGCATACCTGATGCTAAAAAACTATGTTAATGTGTGGAGCCCAGCCCAGCAGACTAAGGATTGGAGTTGAGATTGAGATTGAGTCCTGGTGGCCCGTAGGATAACATGCTGTGCTATTCCGCCGGCGGGACAAACCGCAGACATTGAAAGTGTCGCACTGTCTCTCTTCGTCTGCACCCCCCCGTCTGTCTCCATAAATCTCTACGGATGTGTTGTTAACTGCCGCCGGGCCTTTCCATCCTCTCACCCCGTTTTTTCCTCAGATCCTCCGTTTGGTTATCCTGGGAAAAGAGAGGGGCGTTGACTGGGGGAGGCGCCTCAATTTGCACGCTTCGTTATTCAATTAGACACTTGGCACACAACCAGCGAGAGGGCCAAAGAGATGGAGTTTTGAGTGTGAGACGAGCAAACGGGCGGAGCTCTGACATCACGGGGACGCATAATTTTGATTGATGGCCCAATAATGGCGGTGATTTATCATATTTGCATGCTAACATTTAAGCCAGCCAGCGGCAACGAGTCTGCTCTTTAGGCCAGACAGCGGATATGTTGCTAAATTAGCTGTCCAGTATAATTAAATTTAAACCCTTCCCAACGAATTTGCTTTCATTGATTTGGTTTTGAAAATATTTTGAATTATTTCATTTAGTTTGTTACCTAAACTACAGAGTATTTTAATTATAATAATAAAACGTTCTTAATAAATTACATTCTATTAACAAAAGTAATAATATTTTGGGAATTAATTCTCTAAATACTAATGAACTTAAGAGGAATAAACTGATTGTATGAATATGTATAATAAACTAACTCTTCCGCTGACAATGGCCTCCGGAAAGTATGCTACAAAACAGATGACATCAATATAAATACAGATGTGCTATATAGTACATATGTACATGGATATGTATTCCGCTAATTGGTCCTTTGCTCTTCTGCAAATGAAAGCGTTGCGCTGACAACAGCCACGTGCAGCACTGATCCCCCGGGCGTATACGCAATATTTGTAGTTTTTTATTGCACCTTCTTGTGGCTTGGGTATGGGTGTGGGTGTGCCACTACTGCCACTGCTGCTGGTGTATGTCTATAAAATCCGGCTTAAGCCGCATGCTACCTGCGAAATGTATGAAATTTTTTCTGCCACTCAACACCCAACACACAGCCACACACATTTACGCACAGCAAACGACAATGCAGAATAAACACACATTCAGAAGGAAGAACACTGGGGAATAATATTTAATTATTCTGATTTTAAATACTTATTTATTTAATATATAATATAATTCAGAGTATCATTTAAAAAGTAATATATATAAAATCTCTCAATTCGGGATTTAAATTAAATAAATATGGAAACCATGAATTGTCATTATTTTTTTAAGATTTCAAAAGTAGAACCCTTTATTAAAACAAATTAATTTTCAAACTTGAAATTATATTATATGATGATAACATCATAAAGAAAATAATACATTTAACTTACATTTTAGATTTAAAATGAATTTCAAATAAAATCTAAACCCTTTCACTTTTCCGTGAATTTTATATAAACCTTTTTGACCAAACAGAAAATATTAGCATAAAATACTATAAATATTAATTTGAAATAAATACAAAATATTTGCTTTAACTTTTTATACATTGCATTCTTAATCCTCTGATTTTTTACCAACATTTATTCTTTGTGTATAAACAAAAAAATTGGAACGCATTTTTGCCAGCAGCTTTGGCTGCTGTTGCTGCTGCCTGTGGCTTGGGACGCTGGTAAACACTCAAATCCAATTAAATTTAATACGACTTACTTGGCTTTGTTGCAGGTGCATGTGGGACAGAGACGAAGCAAGCGAATGAGGGAGACAGATATACAGGGAAACAGCAGAACGACGTGTGTCGTTTGTTTGGCATTTGGTTGCTCTCGTTCTGGGTTTTCTTGTCGTCTTTTTTTTATTTTTCATTCACAGTTTGTTTTCATTTTCGTCTCTTTGGTGTTTTCCCTCTTTTTCAGCTTTTCCGGTACTTGTAGAATATTTTGTACGATTGCGGACATATTCTTGATCAGACTTAAGGATTTGGTTGAAATCTACCTCGTAACCTTTATAATTAAAGATATTAATTTATTTAAATATCCTAAAGCTAAGAATAAAGTTACGAAATTCTATGATTTTAACCTAGATATTATTTAAAATTGTAAATATTTAACAGAGTTCATAGCATCCCAAGTCCCCAAGGTATCTTTATAGTCGCCAGACTTTCCCACCTACTTTGTAATGATTTTCTGCTTTCGCTCGGTTTACCTGAAATGCTTTGGCTTTGGCTTAATTAAAGCCACATTTGGCAAATAAAATATACCCCAACAAATGAGCTTAAGAGAGCTAATTGAGTTTTGTCAACGAGTCGGTGAGAATCTGCGGCTCGTCTCCGGCAGATTGGAGATCTCGATAAACTGAACTCGCCGTAAACCGGCTAAGAGAAGAGGCAACAACAAGATTTAATTGATTTTTTCACTTGCCACTGTCAATGAACGATGCACTGCGATCCGGTCTGGTCCGATTTGTTCAGTTTGAAAGGGGTTATTCGAACTGGGAATTCTTTCCGGTTGTCGTAGGACAGGGTGCAGCTGGCTTTATATAAATATGCATGAGCTGTGCGAACGCTGAACAAGTGTGTGTGCCGCAATCTATGTCAAATGCAAAACAAAGTCCTCGAAATTGTATTCATTCGAAGTGTTGTCAGTCGAGCATTTGTTGCATCAAATCTAGGCGTTACAACCTGGTTTCTTTGCAGTTTAAAATATGTTTAACTTTACTCAATTGAAAAGGCTTTATATTTCTGTACACAAATATTTATATAACATGTTTAATGCTCATATTACATTTACAATTAATACTTGGAGTTTGTATTTAATACATTACATACAATTGTTTAATAAATCCATTTGGGTTTGTTTTATGTTTTAATAAATCCATTTGGGTTTTACTATATTTTTCGAACTTTTCCATTTAGTAATCATTTGGATATTGTAAATTTTCCTTCTGTTATTTCCTATCCCAGTCCCCTCAAACTGTCCAAGGTTCGGGAGCCAACTTTCGCCCCCAATGCTGGCTTGACTTCTCTAGTCTTCAGGCGACTTCCTTGCAGGCGATCCGTGTCGGGATAATCGCCTGTGGTATATTGGGCTAGTAATATCGGCAGGATCAGGATTAAACAGAGTAAAGCAAAAAGCCCTTTCATCTTGCTACGGTTCAGAGACTAAAGTAACTGGCAATCGAACCTCAAATCGGCCTTATATATACTCACCCCGAGAATGCTCTCGGACAAAGCACAGCTGCCTGGCCAGCTTAGCTTTGGAGTTTAAATGGAAAATTTAAAGGCAAGGGAGGTACTATATATAGCGGAGTGAATTTCCGGCGGGCAATTAAGAAAATTGGCCAGAGCAACAAAATGTGACTGTGGCTGGTAAGAGTCAGCGACGATTACATAATAGATTGTAAATATTTGACACCTGCCGCCACCCACTTAACCCCAACCCTGTCGAGCTGTGGCCTTAATCCAAACGCAAAACAATGCCAACCATTAACTTGGCTTCAACTTCTACCCTCCAAGTTCGTCCAATTACTTTTTGCACGATTTGATTTTACATTTAACGATTTTTCGCACTTAATTAGAAGCCAGTGTCGATGTCAGTCGCAGGCAGGCAAGGCAAGGCAGCCAGGGGTTGCCATGATTTGATTAAATGTGAAGATGAATTTTAATTAAAATCCTCCCCAAGCCATTGGCTCCCTTTCATTTCCCCGCTCTCACTCCACCCTTTCGGATTTTGCGGCCAAGTTTTTGACACTCAACACTTTACCCCGGCCCACCAGCAACCCCTTCTTGTTCTAATAGAGCAATAAAAGCCGCAAGTTCATGCCGGGCTTAGTCATCGTAATTTATGCAAAATGAAAATTAAAGATCCACAGCGTAAAACTTTTAAATGCAAATGACAGACTAATGAATTCCCAAGAACTACTTACAAGCTATTTGGCCAAAAATGCGGTTTGTTTTGCCCATCAATTTCGATTAATTTTGATCAAAAGCTCTGACTAGTCACAGTCAATCCCCTCGATAATAGCAAATTATTTGATATAATTTTCCCTTTAAAAGGTCCGCGTGACAAACAATGAGGCTTTGTCCAGAGAAAAATAAAAGCCAGCTGGAAGACTTCAGCTAAAGTTATTTGGAAAACCTAAAAAGTAAATACAAAGGAAAACAAATACAAGCCAGCTAACGCATATACACTCACACAGAGAATTGTTTTTGCCTTTGGCAGTCACATGCAGTCCACAAAAAAAATTAAAGTACGGCAAGTGAATTTCGGGCAACAGGTCGAATACTTGATGCGCTTTGTCTGGACGATGAAAGCATATTAAGTATACGTAATAAATATAAATATTAATTCAATTTAATTAAACTAAAATAAAAGTTTAGATATACTGAGTTATACGCATTAAAAACTTCGTTTTGTATATTTAAAAACCATTTTAAGTACATATGTATATGAAAACAAATGTAAATAGTTAATTTTTAATAAAATAAAATTATAAATATACACATTTAAATTTTCTTCAATTTTGTATCCGATATAAGACTTAAGTTGGTTTATCTTGATATATATTTTATATACTATATAATATTTCAAAGTTTTTAATGTTTATTTAAAGGGAACAGATTATTTAGCTATTTTGTATAGAATTTGATTGTAATCAAAATACTAAACATAAATGACTGATATTTAGTGACTATATTTAGTTATTGTATTGTTTTGTTAAAGTGATATTAGTTAAGTTATAAAAATATATTATAAAAATAATAATAACAAGCACACAAATTATGTAATTTTATTGAATAATAATAATAAATATAATAAATTAAATTAAATTTGAAACATTCATCAAATATACCCTTTTAGCCCTAGGGAATGTGCCAACTTTTTCACAAATTTGGCTTAGAGAAGGGGCCTGGACTGGCTGTCGTTGCCAATGGCCCATTCAAAATTACGAGCCAACAGTTTCCGCAGTGTTTTTTGTCATTTCCATGCGCTCATTGTCAGTTTTAAGTAAGCAACTTCCGCGTTGTTGTAGCTCCACTATGATGTTTGCTGTTGTTGTGGCAGCAGCCAAAAGTTTTGTGACCAAAAGTCTGCCTACAAATGCAGACAAATATGGAAAAACTCATGAAATGCAATAAATTTTCAAATATATTTTGTGTGCGCGCGGCAGCAGAGTTTTTCATTTGTTTTTTATCTCTCATTTTCGTGCAGTTTTTTATTTTTGTTAGTTTGATTGTTTGCTTCTGTTCGCCGCGTATAGATTTTCATTGTTTTAAACTGGTAACTTTTTCTTGGTGCAGTGCACAGAACAGAACTGATAAAGCCACGTTTTGAAAACGCCGAAACAGAGGCAGAAATCAGAAAAAATCAGAAAAAATAAAGAAAAAAGGGAAATAAAAAAAAAGATAGGAACAGTGACTGGCTTGCGCTCCAGAAATTGACAAAATCTAAGGCCGAGAGTGCCATATAAATCAAATGTCAATTGCGTAAAGTCAGAAGACCGAATTTACGAGTAGCTCCCAAAGGCAAAGCCAAAAATAGCAGATATCTGCGGAGCAATGAAAAATATATATTTGATTTAAAACTAACTGCAATGGCGTATTTACAAATATGAAATTTAAAAGCTTTTATATATTTTTCTTTGGCTTTAAATAATTATAATAAATATTAAGCTAAGATTTCAGTAATAAATATCAAATATCAAATTGTAAAATTATAAAAACGAACTACTTCTTATTTTAAGCAGATGATATTTACTATGTATACTTTTAAATAAATATATATATTTTTAAATAGTAAAAAGGATTTTTAATTACCTTTCTTTTTTTAATATATTTAACCATTTAGTAAATATGCAGAGATATGCCCAGAAAATATGTTAAATTAAAATATATATTAATTATTAATCTACTAAAGTTATTTGATTTATTTATTAACAGATAATTATATTAATTTACCTGACAATTGCTCATATTTTTTAATAGACTCAGTTATTGTTGTTTGAATTTACAAGTTATTTTATTTTAATTTGTTTACATTAATCACCAAACTTTTTGAATGCCAGTCATTCATTCAATTCCTCTCCTAACCATTAACGTCACAAGACAATAAAATAATAAACCCTAGACATTTACCGATTGAAAAAGCTTTCATTATAAAATATATTATATAGTATACTATAGTATACAAACTTGACTGTCACCTCTTCCTTTGACACAAGTTGTAAATTTAGAGAGATTTTCCTTAGAATTGCCCCATCACAAGCCGGAGACACAACATCAAATCAAATCAAGGAAAATCACGAAATATAGAATCTACCAAACATCGCCTAACTAGCACTGATAAAAGATAACCATTACGCGACGATCGACTTCTGTGTGGAGCGGCGATAAGAGGACGCAGCGGCAGTTGGCTTGGATGAGTGACTGAACGTTTGGCTATAAAAACAGGCAACCGTTGACTGTGGGCTCCAATAGAAGCCCTGAGCCGGAACACTGCGGATCGGATCGGAGCTAACTAGAGCTGAGAAAAAACGAAAAATGCTGAAGCAACTTGCAGTGGTGCTGCTCCTTTGCGGAGTGGCTCTGGCCGAAGAGACCTACGATCTGTGAGTTTTCTTAAGGAGGAAAAGGATTAGACAACCTAATAATCATTCTAAATAGAATTTTCTAAATGATACTTGTATTATCCTTTTGCAGCTACAAGATCTACGACGTACAGGCTTACAAACCCTTGGAGAAGGAGCTGCTTCTGCGTATGTCCACAAACTCCGCATTCGACTTCTTTGATCTGCCCCGTGCCCTGGACGCCGATACCCGCATTATGGTGAAGCCGGAAGCTCAGGAACGTTTCGAGAGTTATTTGAACGCATATAACGTGCCCTATGTAGTAGTGGATCATAATCTGGGCAACTCCCTGCGCCAGACGAGTGAGGAGAACCAGAATCAGCGGATGATGAACATGCGCTCCACCGGGCGAAGCATCAGCTTCACCGCCTTCCATCGCCATGCCGAAATCAATGCCTATTTGGATGAGCTGGCCGCCGCCTATCCCAGCCGCGTTAAGGTCCAGGTCGCTGGCCAGTCGTACGAGAAGCGAGACATCAAGACCATTACGATCACCAACGGCGATGGCAGGGCCAACAAGAGCGTGATCTTCCTGGATGCCGGCATCCATGCCCGCGAATGGATCGCCCATGCCGGAGGCCTGTATGTCATCCATCAGCTGGTTGAGAACTTTGCCGCCAACTCTGATCTGCTGAAGGACTTTGACTGGATCATTCTGCCCGTGGTGAATCCCGATGGCTATGAATACACTCATACTAGCTCTCGGCTGTGGCGCAAGACCCGCAAGCCGATCACCGCCTCCTGCTACGGTACCGATGCTAACCGTAACTTTGACTTCCACTGGGGTGAGGTGGGTGCCTCCAGCTACTCCTGCTCCGACACCTTCAAGGGCGAGACTGCCTTCTCCGAGCCGGAGACGCAGATAGTCCGCGATCTTCTGTTGGGACTGAGCGGACGTGGCAAGTTCTACCTGACGCTGCACTCGTATGGCAATTACCTGCTGTACCCCTGGGGCTGGACCTCGTAAGTACTCGCCTGGTTTCGAAAAGAACATATATATTATCCATTACTCACCTGTAATGGCTATTGTCACTACCTTAAGTAGTTTCAAAGTTTGTTTTTAATTTATTGATTAACTTAAGCGGTCCTTTTAATTACTTAAAATCATCCGCATTATTATTTAACCCATTTAATATAATTATCATTTAACTATATTGCAAATTCATATTATATATAATTGATATCTTCTACAGTGCTCTGCCCAGCAGCTGGCGTGACATGAATGAGGTGGCCGAGGCTGGTGCCGAGGCCATCAGGAAAGGTACCGGAACCAAATACACCGTGGGCAGCTCCACCAATGTCCTGTACGCGGCTGCCGGCGGCAGCGATGACTATGCCTTCGGTGTGGCCAACTTCCCCATTTCCATCACCATGGAGCTGCCGGCTGGTGGCACCGGTTTCAATCCCAATGCCAATCAGATCCAGGATTTCGTTGCGGAGACCTGGCTGGGCATCAAGGCCATGGCCAAGGTGGTCGTGCAGAAGTACTAGACGAGTTCAATAAACGCCAGCAATGATGATATTTTGTAATCTATGAGTCTTCTCGCTAATTGGGAACTCTGGACACGCGCGGGAACGAAAAGATAGGAGGCCCATTTTAGGGTGGAGCCGTATCACTCCGAGCCGTGGCATTGACACACTGGACTAATTGGGTGGGGCTCTTGGAACTCCGCCACTTCACTTCACTTTCGACTCTTCGGACTTATCGCGGTTTGTTAATTGGGTTCATAGAGTGGAGGGGCATTCGAGTGGCGGTCTAGATTATTGCGCCCCTAGAGAACTGTGTTTGTAGTCGGTCTTAGACAAAGTATTTTAAACAAAGTATTTTAAACATTTGCTATATATTTTGTTAAAAAAAACTATTAGACTGAATTTTAGGACACACTGGTATATACCTGCTTAAAGCTAAAGCCCGATCATAGGTCAAGAGAGAATTTTTGTGTTAAAAGTAAAGATTTATATCTAGTATATGTGTAGTCAGGGTTTTAATAGAGAATTTTGATTGTAATTATTTAATAATATTTAACACAATTTTATTTAGGGGCTTATGCATTTGTGTTGTAATATAATTTATCTGTTTAGATAAGGTGGATCAAGGTAAGGTAAGGTAAGATCTAATGGAAAAGATATTTCTAATATTTTAATTACTGTAAGAATATAAATTTTATCTACAAAATTGAACAGATTATATTAAACTACGAACATAATTAACCAATTCATTGATAATACAAATAATTCACGTCCAAATATATATAATAGTATTCAAAATTAGTCCATAAGTTACGATTAAATATATATATTTACGAAGTCTTTACGATACAAGACGAAACAAGAAATAATAATCCATACGATACTAATTTCACCCTAGTTACGAATAACTATCCAATAAACTGTGTTATCTATAATGACGATAGTTAACCGCAATTCAATCTAAAAGATAAGACAACCAATAATAAGCACAATTAACTTTTATCAAGCTGGACAAACCACAAAAGAGATTGTCTTTATAGCGGCAAAATAATTTTCAAATTACGATTTATTGCTAGAATCAGGTTAGTAATTCAGGCAAGTGGATACTTGGCCACCACTTTTCGGGCCATGGCAGCAATGCCCACCCAAGTCTCCTTGACCATTTGTTCAATGCTCGAGGCTGGGGGATCAAAGCCGGTACCGCCAGGTGGCAGTTCCATGGTAAAGGAAATGGGGAATCCCGCATTAAAAGCATAGTCATCACTGGCTCCGGCTGCCACATAAAGGACCAGGGTGGAGGATCCTATTACATACTCAGTGCCAGTGGCCTCCAGTATGGCATCATGGCCAGCCTTGGCGACCTCATGCAAGTCGTCAACGGTCTCCGGTAGATCTCTGGAGTGAAAAAACTACTATAAGAATTGGAATTAATAGAATTGATGAGCACTAACTCGCTCCAGCCCCAAGGATATAGAATGTACGGTCCATAGGAGTGCAGAGTCAGATACATCTTTCCGCGATCCGCATAGCTATGAATGAGATCGCCCACCACGAGAGCCTCCGGTTCAGAGAAGGCCTTCGATCCGGCATAGGTATTATCGCAGGGATTCTCGGAGGCACCCTCCTCGTTCCAGTGGAAGTCAAAGTTCCTGTTGGGATCGGTGCCAATGCAGCTGTCGCTGCTGGGCTTTCGGGTTTTCCGCCACATGCGCGTGTCCTCCGACAGCTGGGTGTATTCATAGCCATCGGGATTAACCACGGGGAGGATTACCCAATCGTAGTCCTTCAGCAAATCGGCATTCTCCTCAAGATTCTCCACAAGTTGACTGATCAAGTAGATGGCAGCCGCTGGAGAAATCCATTCGCGAGCATGGAAGCCGCCGTCTACGAGAATCACGTTCTTGTTCCGCCTGCCATCGCCATTGGTTATGGTGACGGTCTTCATCAGACGCTTCTCGTAGCTCTTGCCCACCGTTTTCACGTAAACCCGACGCGGATACTCCTTGGCCAGATCCTCGATGTACTGATTGATCTCGCCATGGGAATAGTAACGCTCCGTGCCGAGTCTGCCATTGTAGGGAAACCAATTTCGCAACATGCGATCCGTGTCGAACTGCCGGCTCAGTGTCAGCCCAAAATTTCTGTTCACAATCTCGTAGTTGGCATTATGCTCATCCATCAGCTTCACGAAATTCACCTGCTCCTGGGGATGAACCATCACCCTAGCCGGATGACCGCCGGATGCAGAAAACACCTCGTAATATGAGTCATTTTTGGCCAACTCGGAAAAGGCGATTTGCAGAGCCGATGAGCGAGCTTTCGAGGTCACCTCGTAAATCTTGTACCTGCATAAATAATTTATTTAAGATATTTGTATGAAAAATGTATATATTTGTATCTACCCCTCATATTTGTTGGCCTTCCGCAGTCCTGCGGACAGGCTCAGGCCACTTAGAGCCAGCAAAAGCCACCAAACTTGCATCTTTCCACGTTGCCAGCTCTCCGGGAAATAAAAATTCCTCCCCAGCAAGCCAACTTTACTGATTCGTTATCAATAAATCGAACTACGCGGATGGTTGTAAAATCTAGTGAAATCGATCAGAGGCTATGATTGCCGACAATTAAATTGACGAACCCTTATCAGCCGCGTTCTCAATTACGATCTCTCAAAATTATATTCAAAAAAGAGGGAAATGAACGTTAAGTGAATTCAATTCTTTTTTAAATCGAAAAATCGATTTTTTAATAACTAAAAAAAGAGCACTGAACAATGAATATAAAATATACATAGTTCTTAGAGATGAGGAACGGTAAGGTATAAGGTATTGTTATGAGAATTGCTTTTATTTAAAATAAAGTATTAATAATTGAATTAATATTTATTGAAACAAAGAATACAATTACTTATTGCAATTAAGTGAGCCAAAGCTTCCGAGTCCTTTGTTTCTTTTGTATATTATAATTTATTTTATTAATAAGGAGCTTATTTAAACATGTTCTGGAGAAACTAATTTGTTTCAATTTATTTTTCATTGTTAAAAAATTAAAAAAAAATTCAAATTCCGCCACATGCGCGTGTCCTCCGACAGCTGGGTGTATTCATAGCCATCGGGATTAACCACGGGGAGGATTACCCAATCGTAGTCCTTCAGCAAATCGGCATTCTCCTCAAGATTCTCCACAAGTTGACTGATCAAGTAGATGGCACCCGCTGGAGAAATCCATTCGCGAGCATGGAAGCCGCCGTCTACGAGAATCACGTTCTTGTTCCGCCTGCCATCGCCATTGGTTATGGTGACGGTCTTCATCAGACGCTTCTCGTAGCTCTTGCTATAAAGAATTATAAGAATTGCTTTTATTTAAAATAAAGTATTAATAATTGAATTAATATTTATTGAAACAAAGAATACAATTACTTATTGCAATTAAGTGAGCCAAAGCTTCCGAGTCCTTTGTTTCTTTTGTATATTATAATTTATTTTATTAATAAGGAGCTTATTTAAACATGTTCTGGAGAAACTAATTTGTTTCAATTTATTTTTCATTGTTAAAAAATTAAAAAAAAATTCAAATTCAAAAACCATTTTTAATTTGGTTTGCTGGTTCGTTAAGCTAAAGAAAAAAACAAACTCAGAAATGTTTTCCGAATTAAAAAGGGTTTGTTTTTGGCCAAAATATTATTTTTAATTTTAGCAAATTGCCATTTAGAATTTCAAAACATGGCTAAATTATTTCTCCTGTTTATGCTGATCAAGAATATATAGGTTTTATGGGGTCGGAAGTAACTCCTTTACTCGTAAAACGTATTTTAAAACATATTTTGAAAAGGTCGTAAGAGCGAAAATGCCATCAAGCGGCCAAACTTTGAACTACAGCTAGTGGGCGAGGGGAAAAAGATGGAAAGAGCTTGTTAGCTTGACTGTTAAAAAGACTTAGGCAACGAACTTCGACTGCAGAACCAATAACGAACACTGAAGCTATCAGTCAAGCTGTTAGATATTAGTTCAGCAGTCAAGTTTGTTGCCCAAGTCTTTTATTTGTGATTTTCTATTTGTTGCGAATCATTTATTAGTTGTGTTAAAATTAAATTAAAAAAAGTTAATTGATAATGTATTTTATTCAGTTTAAGAATTTACGAATTATTATTAAGATAAATAAAAATAAATAAAATAATTAAGATAAATAAAAATAATGTAACAATGAACGAAAAATTTGAACCCACCATGAAATATTAGGTTTTTTGGACGATGCTTTCAAAAATATACATTATGAAATTTCCGATTATATTGTAATATAAATAAAGAAAATTAATTCTGACTCGGCTTTTTATTACCAGATTGCTACAATTTAATGGTTCTCCTCAACTTCAGGCAGATATGCCTCGATAAAGTTCAGCACCCAAGTTTTTCCAACGATAAAGTTTCATCGACCTGATCGATGAAGCCGCCTAGGGGCACTTTGGTGGACACTTTGGTGGACACTTTGGTGGACACTTTGGTGGACAGCTTGCTGGTGGACACTTTGGTGGACACTTTGGTGGACAGCTTGCTGGTGGACACTTTGGTGGACACTTTGGTGGACACTTTGGTGGACACTTTGGTGGACACTTTGGTGGAGGACACTTTGGCGGAGGACACTTTGGCGGACACTCTGGTTTTGGGCGGGGGCACGATGGCTTCAGTTTGGGGCAAACCGTCTTTGGATTGGGGCACTTCGGCTTGCAAGTATTGTTCTTTATGGGGCAGGCCTTCTTAGGCTTTCGGCAGGACTTCTTTGGCTTGGCACAAGCCTTCTTCCGTTTGGGGCACCCCATTCGATCTTTGCCAACCTTCTGCCTAGCATATATCTTTTAAATAGAGAGCAGATCTAATTTGAATTAAGGCCTTCAAGGAAGAGAGATCCACTTACAGGAGAAAATGTTCCTCGCTCAGCTTCAGTCAAATTGTCCCAGTAGCGCGCGGCTGCCTCCGATACTCGCACTGTGTAGTTCTCTAAAAAGTTGTAGAATCCGGCGTCAGTGGCGCGATTCTCACCACCAAATAAATTAAATGTAGTCATATTTTAGATTAGCCGGTAAGCGTATAAATTTTACCTAAAAATACAATTAAATGGAATTTTTCTAAAAAATTTATTTTGTACAAATTGTTGTTCTCCGAATGGGTTTACGATTTAGACTGAATGTATGGCCCAGCGGCAGTACATTTGTTAATTTTGATTTGAAGGAAGAGTCAAAGATTGCTTGGTTTTTATGGTTTTTTATTTGTATTCTTAAACTTTTAAACCAAAAATATTTTACTGATTTTGGAGAACAATAAAAGTGTTAGTTTATTTTAAGAACATAACATAATTTCTTTAGTACATCTCAAGAAGTTTCTCAGCCATGGCACGGATACCAATCCAGGTCTCCGTGACGAACTCATCGATGCGGCTTACCGGCGGGTTGAAACCAATGCTGCCAGCTCCAGTCAGCTCCATGGTGATGGACACATTGAACCCAGCATAATAACCATAGTCATCACTAGCACCAGCAGCAATGTAAAGGACATTGGTGGAGGATCCATATGTGTATACTGTACCAGTGGCATTTTCAATAGCCTCGGCACCAGTGCGGGCAACAGCATCCAGATCTTCCCAGTTATCGGGCAGATCGCTAAGGGAATAATATTAATTTTATTAAATTTATGTAGATTAAATAAATATATGAGTTTACTTACGAAGTCCATCCCCAAGGATACAGCAGATAATTGCCATAAGAGTGGATGGTGAGGTACATAATGCCCCGATCGGCCAGCGAGTGCATCAGATCCCTTACCACAATCGTCTCGGGCTCCGAGAAGGCAGTGGGACCAGCATAGGTATCCGAGCAGGGATTCGATGAGGCACCCTCCTCGTTCCAATGGAAAGCGAAATTCCGATTGGGATCCGCTCCGTAGCAGGTCTGTCCGGCGTAGTTGTACGGCTGACGAGTCTTGCGCCACATGCGGGCGAGGGTTCCAGACTGCGAGTGCTCATAGCCATCGGCATTGACCAGGGGCAGGATGACCCAGTCGTAGTCCTGCAGTAGGTGGGCATTTTCCTCGAAATTCTCTACCAGCTGATCAATGACATAGAGGACCGCCGCAGGGGAGATCCATTCCCTGGCATGGAAGCCGCCATCCAAGAAGATCACCTTTTTCCCAGCCTTACCGTCGCCATTCGTAATGGTGATGGTCTTCAGGACTCGTTTTTCATAGGACCAGCCGACGGTTTTTACATAGACACGATGAGGAAACCGCTGGGCCAAGTCATCGATATAGTTAATGATCTCCTCGTGGTTGTAATAGCGCTCGTTGCTCAAGCGACCCTTGCCCGTAATGGGACTCAGGAGTCGCTGCATCTGCCTCTGGGCAAACTCCTCGGCAATGGAAGCACCCAGATTGTAGTTGATGACACTAGTGGTCATCTGATGGGACTCAATGAATTGCTGGAACTGCTCTAGCTGTTCAGGACTGACAATCACTCGGGAAGGATGTCCCAAAACGCGACTCTCGCCGAGGAAATCGAATCCTTCAAAGCTGAGCTGGTGCAGTAACTTTGCCTGGTCGACTGACGAAGGGGTTACCTCATAAATGCGATAGCTAAAATAAATCACAATTTCTTACTTAATCAGAATTTCTTAGTATCTTTCCATTAGGATATATTTCTTATATTTTTTTTTGTGAACTTGTGAATGTTTCCCACTTAAAAACTTACCCCTCGTAGTCACGATCGGCGGCCACCAAAGCGGCGCCTAAGAGGAGCACTAGCAAGCCCAGGGAAAACTTCATCTTCGGTTAGACTAAGCAACCGCGTGGCTTGGGCGAGCCACTTAAATAGCCACCAAAGTCACCCGCCAGCGTATCTAATCACCAAATAGATCAATAAATAATAAAGCACTCCAAAAACTCCCGCACCGGTGACCCGCCAAATCAGAGCTGGCGCAATTTCCCAGTTAATGTCTCTTTATTTACAGCCCGATTATGGGAGATTACGCCGGGTACCGTCTTATCACCTCCACGGCTATGGCCCGCACACCCACCCAGCTCTCCGTGACCAGGCCTTCGATGTGCGAGACCCAGGGATCGAAACCCAAGAATCCTGCTGCCGGCAGCTCCATAGTCATCGCCACGGTGGCATTGGCCACTCCGAGAGCAAAGTCAGCCGTGTCACCAGATGTTGGATACAGGACGTAGTAGGTGCTGCCCCAGCTGTAGATCGCATTGGTGGAGTGAATGATGGCCATGGCGCCGGCCTCTGCCACTGACATCATGTCCTGGTAGTGATCCGGAAAGTCACTGGAATAATAATAAAAATTAAATACATAAATAAATAATTATTAAAAAAATTATTATGTATCAGTAAATAAATAATTATTACTTTGCAACCTGCTAATTTTAATGAAAAATTACTTATTGCAAATGCTAGTAAATAAATAAATAATTGCAAGGTCTTTTCTCAGAATTCCAAGAACCTATACAAAGCTAATTCTTCTGTAATTGATAAGTACAATATTTATTAGACACAACTGTCTGGACTTTATCTATACGCAATAAATTAAGAAATTGGATTTCTTCAGAATTATATAAGAAAACATTTCCCTGATTTATTTTATACAATAAAACAATTTGTTATAAAAAAGAGTTACTTTTTTTATCTATATATTTAGTTAACATTCTTGCAATCCTCAAGCTAAAAACTTATTTAAATTATCTTGTTACTTAATCAGACAAATTCATTAAAAGGGGTATTTTTTAATTAAAAAATATCTTTAAAATATGAAATTAGATATTTTCTATAAACACGTAAGTGCTGAAATCCTATATAAAGCGCTGTTTGTTTTAGTTATGCCAACAAAATGTATACAATCCTATTCATAGTCACCTCCATTCTGAGTGGATCCTTGGCTCTGCCAGCGAAATTGGCACCAGCTTATCAGACGGATGATTATTATACCATAGATGGAATCGCGAAGTATCTCAGTGGCCTGGCCAGGAGTTATAGTAACCGAGTTACTTTAAAGGAAATCGGAAGGTCCTACGAAAACAGGAGCCTGACCACCATCACCATTACCAATGGAGACGGCCGTTTGGGAAAGAAAGCTATCTTCATCGATGCAGGAATCCATGGCAGGGAATGGATTGCTCACACCACGGCCCTGAATATTATCAATCAGTTGGTGGTGAATTTCGAGAATAACAAGAAACTGCTGAAGGACTACGACTGGGTTATCCTTCCGCTGGTTAATCCAGATGGATATCAATATTCCCGGCATACAAACGAAAATTGGCGCAAGAATCGCAGACCCAGCAGCAAAGATTGCATTGGCGTTGACCTTAATCGGAATTTTAAAATAGATTGGGGTCTAGGAAAGGCTAGTAGAAACCCGTGTTGGGAAACTTATACGGGTCCTAGGCCTTTTACAGAGCCTGAATCTAAGGCAGTGAAAGGAGTACTTGACAAACTTGCTAAACGGGCAATTATGTATATATCGTTTCATTCATTTGATTATTCAATTCTATATCCATGGAGTTATAATACGTAAGTTTATAGAATAGTTTTACTTTATTGTTTTTTTATTATCTATCATTTTTAAGGAAAAAGCCAAAGAACTACAGGGAACTTGAAGAAGTGGCCACTGCTGGTAAAAAAGCCATAGCTAAAGCGTTTTCATCAATATATGAGGTGAAACCTTCACATGGCTTGTATCCTGCCGGTGGTATTTCAGCTGACTACGCTTACAGTAAAGGATTTCGCTTATCCTACACATGGGAACTTCCGGGTGAAAGAAATGGTGTACATTTCGAGTTCCATCCACCCAAGGAACTTATTAAAGAACTGGTTAATGAAACTTGGATTGGTGTTCGTGCTATGGCATCAAAAGTTGCAGAAATATTTTGAAACCATAAGTAAACTCTGAACCTAAATGTTCCAATGAATATAGTCACTTAAATTGTATCTCAAATAACTTTTTTCTTTGCAACAAAAATAATAAAAAAAGTCTTTACTATAAACTTACTTGGTGTATCCCCAAGGCAGTAGAAAGTAGTTTCCGTAGGAGTGAAGTGAAAGATACCAGGTAAGCCTGTCGCTATAATGAAGCAGGACATCTCTTAGGACCTGGGACTCTGGCTGATCGAATGGCTGCTCTCCCCGGTAAATATCCTCGCAAGGATCTGCTGAGGATCCCTCGTCGTGTCCCCACTCATAGCCAAAGTTCCTGTTTAGATCCGTGCCTACGCAATCCGGATTGATGGTGGGACGACGGGTCTTCCGCCAGTAACGTGAATCCGTATGGGTGAACTCATAGCCATCCGCATTGACCACCGGCACAATGACCCAGTCAAAGTCCTCTAAGAGCTCCTGGTTTTCAGCGTAATTATCCAACAGCTGCTGGATTATGTAGAGAGCCATTGATGGCGAGATCCACTCCCTGGCATGAACAGTGCCATCGACCAGGATCACAGGCTTGTCCCGCCTTCCATCGCCGTTTGTGATGGTCAGAACCTTCAGGGGTCGCCTCTCGTAACTCCAACCGAACTGCTTCACCTGAGCTCTCTTTGGGAACCGGTCGGGCAGAGTGTCCAGGTAATCATTGATTTCCGTATGAGTGTAAAAGGCTCCGAGGACATCAATATGAGGCAGCTGAATCCTTTGCTTTCTCTTCAGATTGTCTGCTCTCTGGGCCTGCACTAAGGGTGCTAAGTCTTCGATCACCAGTCGGTGATTAACGCTGTGGCCTTCAAGAATCCTAACCAAAACATCAGCTTCTTTGGGAGGAACTATTACCTTTACAGTTCCGTTCCTACTTGAAGGCAGAAAATCCCAAAGCGGATTTTCCTGCGACAACTTCCTTATAAGAGTCTCTTGTTCATCTCGTGGAGACTGTAGCTCAAACACCCTGAAATCCTTGTAGTCCTGCCAAGCCAAAATAAGCATTGGCTGCAACAGTAGGAGAATTAGGCAACGTGAAACTTTTGAAGTCATGTTTCCCCGAATGTCCGATATAGACTGGTCTGTGGCAGGTGTACCATTTGATAGCATTACCAATTTTTATCACTTTATTGGAGACGCTGCCGCCTGCTTACGATACCAAAACCGACTTTATCTATATGCTTCCGTTTATGGCACAGGCTAACTAAGTATGTATGTAGTTCCCCCTACTAATTGCCAGGGTTGGAAGTAATGCCTTCGAATAAAAACTAGTTCCTAAAAACTTAATATTTTAAATTAATAAATGAAATTGATATCCATTTTAGTACTTCAGCAAATTATAAAATTCAATTAATAAATCTCTGAAACTTTTCAATATTCATCTCTTTAATGCTTAACAATGAGGTCACTAATTAGTTTAAGGTTAACAAACAATAAATTCAATCGTTTAAATAGCTTAATAAAGGCTAACATGCCTGATGAACTCAACGAAGCCGGCGAATGTCTCCTTGCAGACATGGAGGATATCGTGGGCGGGCACATGGAACTCGTCGCCGGGCAGCTCCAGCGTATAGGATAGAGGAATTCCCAGATTACCGTAGGCATAGTCATCCAAGCTGCCGGAGGCTTCGTACAGGATCGAAGCGGAGGTGCCGATGGTGTAGCGGGTGCCGCGGTATTTGCCGATCTGGTTGGCGGCCCTCAGAGCCACCGAGCGCAGCGTGCCCACAGTTGGAGGTACGGTGTTTCTGCAGAGGGAGAAAAGTTCATAAAAATATTAATTAACTACTTTAAAATATTCAGAAAATGTTTTTTAATATTAATTTTTTGCAAATTTAATATTCTTCTATTAAAACATAATTTAATTATTTTAAATTAAAATCACAGGGCTTTTCTCGCTGTATAAAAACGAGAGTGAGCAGCGAATTAAATGGATGCAGTGGCAGAAATATTCGCGTTTAATTGCTTTTAGCAAATAATTGAAAAGTAAATTGAATTTCTTTCCGGGCATCCCCCGCTGGTTGGGGGTTTTCGGACATGAAACATGGAAATCTGGCCCTCTCTTGCCCAACCCATACTCACTTCGCATAGCCGTAGGGATAAAAAATGAATTTGCCAAATGAATGAACATCCAGGCTGAGTTTCACACGATGCCGATTGAATTCCAGATACCGCACCACGGCGGAGGTCTCCGGCTCCGAGTTCGGTGCCGTTCCCGAGTAAACCTCCGAGCAGAGCTGTCGTTGTTTTTTGTTTATATAAAAAAAAGAAAGATAGGTTTACGACGCGACTCAATGGTGAAGGTCAATGTTATGGGCTTACGTTCTGACTGGCACCCTGATAGTTCCAATGGTTGCCAAAGTTCCGGTTGATGTCCACGCCGGAGCAGGCATGACCAGCATAACGATGACGATTCTTGCGCCAGAAACGATCCTACAAAAAAATTAAGAAGGAATATTTAAAAACCCTCGAATTGTGTATATTTATATATTTACTATATACTTTATACTTATTTTCTGTGCTATTTTAATATATATTCTATAACTAAAATGAACTGTAAACTGGGATATAAATATACAAAAAAAGACAAAACACAATTATGTCTTACAGCCCAATTTTAAAGAATTGGATAAATCTCATTTTTAAACCACCAATAAAAGCGTGCAATTGTCTTAAAAATATAATTAAGAACGTGTACAGATATAATATACAAATATTTAAATTATTTGTTTAAATTTCATTCATAGTTGAAACATATAAATTATTTTCTATGTATGAGGAATTTATAATTTCATTTTATTTAGTATGCACTGTACCAAAGTCTATTTTGACTAAAATTAATTAGTTCCATTAGGTGTCTTTAAGATATTCTTTGATGTATGTATATATTATATACATTATAGTGATTATAAATAATGAACAAACAAATTTGTTTTGCATGTTGAATATTATATATAAATGTGAATATATAATATATATATATATTAACAAGAAAAAAAAGGTAAATATTCTTAATATTTATAAAAATTAAAATAAATTATTAAGTTCTGAAAAATGTTATTAAAAGCTATCTTCACAATTTATATTTATTATATAATTATGTATATATATGTATTTAATATTTTCCCAGGACTTACCGAGGTATGAGTGTATTCATAGCCATCGGGATTGACTAGCGGCACCAGGAATACCTCCACATCCTGCAAAACACGCTGGAAAGCTCGCAAGTTACTCAGGAGCTCATAGGCCAGATACAGGACCGTCTGGGTAGTGATCCATTCCCGTCCATGGGCTGCTGCCTGGATGTAGGCCACTCGACGATGACGCTAGAAATTATATAGGAAGTATATAAATTTGTATACAGATCTGGCAAAAATGTATCTTACCACCCGACTGTTCAGCGAAATGGAGAGCGCAGCAATATGACGACCCTCGTTGGAGTGGCCCAGGGACTCGTAGCGACAGTACTGCGGATACCTGGCCGCCAGTCCGCTCATAAAGCTCAGAATCTCATGGTAGCGCGGATAGTGCGAAAAGAAGCCGCGAGCCTGACGACGCGACCGGCGACGTGGCTGCTCCGCCTCGGTACAATCATCCTGCTGGCACTCCTCGTACTCCTCCTCTGCAAAGGAGCTATTCGCCTGCAGGGCGGCCATCAGTTCCATGAGCGGTTGCATCTGATAGCTGACGCCCAGGCTGGAGAGACGCGTTTCGAACTGTGCCTTCCGCCGGGGGCTCACCGTCAGCACGGAGGAGTTGCGGGTCAGTAGCCAGAAATCCAGCTCAGCATCGTTGGTCTGCAGATCCACCATGTAACGGAAGGCATTCTCATCGCCATGCTGCACCGTGTATTTTGTGTAGCTAAAAAAAAATATTATTTAATTAAATTTTAAAGTAAACAACATAAAAATTAATTAATATCTTACTGTCTGACCCTTGAATAAAATTATACTTTATACTTATTTAAGATTTATTTTCAGATCATGATGTATTTAATCTTAAATCGCTAATCTGGAGAATCAATATTAATGGAGGTGCGGATTAAAATGTGTAAAAATTTAATTATAAAAACAAACAAGCTATGAGCCATATTTTTGTAGTGACTGTGTCAAGGTTGGGCCATCTATTGTTTTTAAAGATATGTGTTAATTAATTCATTGTAGAGATAATACACGGCGTTCCAACTAAATATATATTAGCGTTCATTTGATTAATTTAACACCACAAACATTTTAACACTTTTTGCTGCAAGTCCTTCTAACAAGTTAATTTAAATTGGTGGAACCGAGGGTGTGATATGCTTATTAGCCGTTCGCAATTAGCTGATGGATAAATACACTGCCAGATAATAATAATTTAGTCTATGTAGAGCCGGGAAATCCCGATGATTGCTCCACATGTCTCAAACTAATTGGACAACAAATTAATTTATGGCTCGCCCTCGCCCGGCGTCAAAATGAGTTGTTGATTCATAAATTTATGCAAAGCGGTGGCTGGCTGGCTCTTGGCCGTTTGTTGGCTCTTTGCCACCTCGCTCGGATCGGTGGCCAATTTATCATCTCGTAAAATTCCACAACGGCAAACACACACGAAATACAAGAAATAATGAAGCAACAAGCCGATGCCAACGAGTATCTGCCTTAAGTTCATGCATTTATCTGGGCTTTTGTGGGTGGTGGAGAAGGGGGTACACAGAAGGAAAATCTCTTAGTGAAAATAATTATAATAATTATTACAAAATAATGGAATATTTGTGAAGAGAACTCTTTGCTTAGCTGTACAAATAGCCCAGAAATTATATAAATAATAATAATTATATAAATAATAATAATTATATAAATAATAATAATTATATAAATAATAATAATAAATAATAATTATATATATAAAATTTATTAAATATTTTACTTTCGACATCGATATAAAGAAAAATAACCAAAAAGGTTATTTAAACTTTTTGGTAACTTTATAACAAACCGAAGACTTTAATTAGCAAAAAGAAAACAGTTCATTTATAGAATAATAAAATCAAATTTAAAAATTCTATAAAAAATCAAATAAATATTAATTTTATAATATATATAGATATATATATTTATATTTTTATTTTTCCCCCAATTAAACTAAACGTAATTTATTTTATTTTATTTAAAAATTAACAAAATAAAATATATCTAAAAAAATATCAATTTATTACATATATTTCCCCCATTTAAAAATATTAATTTATATTTATCTAAACTCAACCAACAATTTGACTAGCAAAGTAAAAAAGCTATAATATAAACAAAGATTTTTAAATTTAAAATAATGATTTAAAATCCACCTCTTTTCCCTAAGTGCAATCGCTTTTGTATCTGAAGACAAAGGCGCCAGCTAAAAGCTAATCACGTGTGGCAGCCAACGGCATCCAATGATAATTTAATTAAGCGCCCTCCCATCGTCCGCCGAATTGGAATAACCAGCGCGGCGGGGAACATTTTTCATCTTTACATAAAGATATGGTTTATAATTTTCCCAACACATTTTTAGGCAAATCAGGGGCCATTGTCCATCAAATGCCACCGGCCTTGTGGAAATGCATAACTCTCTCGGCGCTGCTTTGCATGCTTCAAATTATATATTTTTTTATATTTTTGAACTTGAAGAGCTTGGGTGGTGATGAAACCACTGCAGCCAGTGGGCAGCAGCAATGATCGGAAGGAAGCTGGCAATTGATAGACGGATGGAATTCCAGCCTTTGGCCCTCTGCCACCGCAAAGCCCTATCCATCACTCATACGCCACATGGGCCGCCATGTCGGACGAGAGGAGATGTCGTTGCTCGAGGGCAGCGGCTTGTTTGGCAAACATTTCGCACATTTTGCGATTGCTCGGCAATCACAAATTGCGAAAATTATCATCGGAAGTGTTGGGTTGTCTAGTGTTTTGTTGTGTTTTGTGGCGTTCAACTCTTGGCCATTGACCAAAGCGACAAAACGTTTAGCGCTGCTTATTATGGTATTATGACGACTTCTAATCACGGCCAATGGCCATGGGCACGGCTAAGGGCAATATTTGTGGTGTTTAAATGTGAATAAACTTCTTAGTTACGTTTTATAAAGAGTTAGTGTGGTGAGGTCTACTTAAAAATCTCAAATAAACGAGCATTTAAATGTTAAAATATATTTAAAAATAATTAATATTAAACAGCTGGAAAATATTGCGTTTAAATATAAAATCTAATAAAAATGTAATCGCATTTAACAGAATACTTTGCATAGTAAATATAAAATAAATTGCTGTGCCGGAATCATTCTCAGGGAAGTGAAAATATTATCTATTTTTATTAACAATACTATTTGTATTGTATTTATCGTGTGATTTTTGTTATTTTTAAATTTATTTTATAAGTGTGAAGTAGGTAATTTATACAATTAGTTTAACTCTTAATCAGGGAAGCTATTTAGCAAACTTTTGTTTTTGATTTAAGTTTATTTATTTATTAATCAAAATTTATTTTGAATCTTATAGCTGTTTTCACTGCGGGGTTTGTTAGGAAGTTTTAATCTATAATGTTTAATTTTCAAAGAAAATTCAATAAATAGGAAAAACTGGTTTAATCTTTCTATAACTCTTTAATAATCTATCAATATTAAATTATTTATAGAATTTAAATTCAAAGTAAACTTAAGCTGAAGCTCCCTTAAGAAGCTACTCCAGGAACATGTCTAGAATATTTTAAAATTTCTTTATTTGAATAAACAAAAAACACTACAACTAATGCTACCATTGCTTTGGAAATTTTACAATTGGTTCTGCAATGTCTTTAGCTCCTTTTGGCTGATCTCCTTGGTAACGATACCCTATCTGAGCCATAGCTCCAAGCAGGAAAATACCACCATAATGTACATATGTAGCCATGTTTATTGGATCCTTTAGATTACTCAAAGAAGATCTACATGGGCGACCTCAGCAAGGACTGCAAGGAGGATGAGTTGAGTAGCTAAGCTGACATCGTGGCCCTGATCATCGTAAAACCCGTTTTATAACTAGAGTCAGACTCTACCCAAAAAAAAACAAAAAATTCAATTAATGCGATACGCCTGATTGATGTGTACGACACAAACATTATCTTTTTTGCTGTCGCTGCTGCTAGTGCTTTTTCGGTAACGTTGTAAATTATAATTAATGCGAGTAAGCCGCTGATGATGATGATTACCCTTCGTAGCCGGCCAGGTTGTTGCCGAGGCCAGAGCCCGCCAGTCCGAGGAGGCAGAGCGCCAAGCTGCACACGATTCCCTGCCACATTTTCGCCATGTACTATATATATATTGGCAATGCTGTGTACACTTTATTCACTTCCACGATCTGCCCAATTATGTATTAAAATATGCAGTTTCAGTTGCATGGACAAGCACACGATTTTGTTTCGTTTTTTTATGTATATATCTCTATTGCACTTTTGTTGGCCGTTTGTGTCTTATTGTTTGCGCGCTGCACTTGAGCCACCTGATTATGCAAGTGGCTATGATGATTGAATTGAGTTAATGTTTGTTAATGGCAAACAGTAGACGATCTGCGGACGCGATCCGTGCGTTCCATCTCCGGTCCGGCGGAAGACTGACGGGCGGTTTGAAATGCGGCCAAGAAAGAAGACGAGAGGCTGGCCAAAAAAGCACACAGACCGAAAAATGGTCTCGGATCTCGCAGAGTTGATTGTTTAGAAAAGTGAGTGTCAAGGTCGGGCTTGTGACCAGTTTTTTTTTCTTTTCTCAGTCTGGGTTCCGCAGATATATTATGCGATCGCGTCACGAGACGAGTTGCGGGAAGCCTTTTAGCCAATTGATCGCGGCACGCGTCGAGTCTATATTTATTTAATTGATTTTTTCGGCTTAGAACTTCTTGATTATCTTTGCATAATTTATTTCAACGGCTTAATGCCCTTTAATTTGGACTTTTTCTTTTTTTCTCTGTGTTGGCTATAAGTCTTGATTGGTTTTTTTTGAAAATCGAAAACTAGTTTTCTATAATTTGATTACTTTTTGGCCGAAACAATTTGTTCTATGGATTCTGCATCCGCATGTGGCGGTTCGTGAATCGATTCTGAAGCCGACGCTTGTTTATTTTCTGGTTTTTATAGAGGAACTCGTATTATTGCTAAGGTTTTTATGCTTTCGGCTTCCTAATGTCATGAATGATGAGTGTTCTGTGTGCCGTGTGCGGTTCGATTTGAAAGTTCAAGATGTATCGTTCCTTTGGAGCACTGAACTTTCGATTTTTTGGCCAAAAACGGACAAGGTCAAGCCATAGCCGGAAGTCGGGAGCTCACTTCATTACAGTTACCATCATCTAAATACGCATTTATTGAGTTCATTAATTCGTCAAGAGATCATCAACAGAAGCCAGGTCACTCAACGCCAACAAAATCATCAACAAACCATCATCATCATCTCCATCGAGCCCCTTCAGATCGTTGCTGATATTTATATTCGATCGCTTGACTTTGCTTTCGGCTCGCTTCATTTCGGTCCGCTTTTGTGTGTAATTATGACACTTGGCTATAGCTTTGGGCACTTCCGGATCGCATCGGATCGATCGGAGCTGCAGTTTACCAAAGAGTCTTGGAAAAAAGTTGGAGCAGATGAGCCAAATGAACAAATAAGCCGCCGCCATCGCCATCGCCGCTGTCACTCGCATATTTCCGGCAGAACTAGTTTGTGTGAAATAATTTACATTTAAAATTCAAGCCACTTAATGACTTTGCTGGACTTAATGCCCAGCTCAATGGCCAAGTTCTAAATCATTTTAGTTTATTTATTAGCCAGGTCCCAGACACCATCATCAAGCCCAAAGGGCATTCAACTTTTCCCGCATGCGGCCACAGTCGCAAATCAAATTTATTCGCTATCTGCTCTCTGTGATCGCATTAGCTTAAAGGCTTATATATAGTCGCATAAGGAAAGATCTATTTCGTGTTGGTATTGTTCAGCCGACCAACCTCATGGCATGGTATATATGGTTATTGTCTCGACTTCTGCGGGTATGATTTGCATCTGAAAACCCACTGGTGACAATAGATGCGTCTTGGCCTTAACCATGAACATGAAATCTTTTATCTCTTGTATGGGAACGGAACACAAAAGTAAATATAAATATTAATTAATGGAAAAGTTATATCTTGAAAGGCAAAACTGTTTTGTTTTATTTAATAATTATATGAAATTTATATCTCAAAATGTATATGCTTTTCTTCGTATGGATATTATATCTTAATAGCTTGTTTATTGGCCCAAGGAGTGTGGCATCTTGTTGCGCTCGCACAGTAATCAAAGTAATCAGAATATTGCCTCACAAACTATGCCAAATTGAACAAAGTTAAATTGCCCTGCCACATGACAAAATATAGGGGATTGTTGGGGCAGGTCTAGGACAACTTTCCCAGCCATACGAATTTGTTTGGGCATAATTGTTTGGAATTTCGTTAATTCGTAAACAGTTTTATGCTACATTACGTTTCGTCATCGCAACTCGAACGAAAGGCAGGAGACAGCCATCAGGCAGCAAGTCAGGAAAAACAAATCCTCTGGATTCAACAAAGTTTGCCCCTTTATATTCGCCAACATGCTAATGACATAATGTGCATACTTCAAAAGGGTTCCCCAAAAACCCTTCTTTTCCCAAAGAAAAAAAAATACGGCCAACCAACTGACTTACTGACTGGGAAAGGCTTCACTTGCCGAGGGACTTTGCGTGTTTAAGCCATGTAACACTAAACAAAAATAAAGGAAAATGCTTCTGAATAATATAAGAAAAGAAACGAATAGAAAATATTGTGTAAGAATATAATTAAATTATTTCATAGCTGAATTTGTAAATAAATCTATGTTATATTACATGTTTATAGTTTAGATGTTCTTAAATTCTCAGGCATTATTGCAAAACTTTTGTATATGAACATATTAAAATAAATCTTATTTAACATCATAAATATATGATATATGAATCGTAAATTCTGTTATATTTATATTAAAGATTTTGTTAAAGAATAAAGACATATTATTAAATAAATATTTGTTATTTTACTTGAAACTTCACAAATTAGGAAGAACATTTTCCCTAAATGAATTTACCGCACTAGTCAAAACATTTTATAGTTTCCCAGTGAATCGAGCTGGCAAAGGAGTAGCAATGCATTATGTAGACATAGCTAGACGTAAATATATGGCAGTCACTGTGTCAGGAAGTTGACTAAAAGACCGTTAAATGAAAATCAACACGAACATGGTTCCCGTATAAATCAACTGGTTGCGTTGCTCCCGCTCTGTGTCATACATATTTATGCCAATTTATATGGATTCGGTTAAGGATTCCGTACGGTTGTATGAATTTTTGTGTGCCGCGCACTTTTGACTTTTGCGTTGACATGACATTTGCGGAGCAATAAAAAGATATATTACACTTGGCAACAAGTTGTTGCAATTATCAATGGTTAGTTTTTTATATAAGCGTCATAAATCGGCACATTTGTTTGATCAGACATTAGGTACATAAAACAAAGATAAAGGTGATGATAATATAGCAAAGAAAAGTATTTATTTTTATGTAAATAAATAATTGTGATTAGTACATAGAAATATTATATTCTGATAACATTGATTTCCTTATTTAAATAAATTGTATTATCCTGATTACTCTTTGGTTAATATTAAACAGTAAAATAATAAACAATTTAACGCTTTCTTTAATTAATTAAATATTGGTACTTAAAACCTAGTTAAAACCATGTAACCGAGTGTAACCAGAGGGCAGATCCCCAAATGAACTTCGCTGTAAAACGCTTAACCGGAATAAAAACAGGACTGCTCCTACTCCAGCCGAGCTACTGGCTGCACGCCAGCTCCCAGAGTCAGGGTCCTTGTTTATTTGCCTTTAAAGGTGCCTGCGCTTTTGAACGCCTACGACTCGGGTACTTTGGCTCGGTCCCTTTTACTGCTCCTGCTCCAACTCCTTTTTACTGCTCCTATTCCTGGTTTTGCTCTCTACGACGCCCACCAGTCAAGTTACCCAGCCCCCTGTCTGACATTTAGCATATTTGCGTTTTGTGGCAGCTGCAGCCCCGTCTGGGGGATTCCGAACCTGAATCCAAATCCAATTCCGCATTACATGCTACCGGGGCCCAACTTATTAAACGTTGTCGCTGTCCCATTTACCCACTGCGAACATTACACTGAAATCAACAAAATTAATCATAATAATTAATCATAATAGTCTCGAGTTATATACATTAAATGATACATGAAATATAAAGTTTTTAAAATTAATTTTCATCATCAAAAGCACAAAATTTATCTTTTTCTCTATAGAACTATTTGGTAATAACTCTCATCATTGTGTGTACATAATGATTTCTAAAATTAAGCATTTAATTTAACAGATTTTATGTACTTTTAAAAAATGAAACATATGTTTCGATTCATTCACGTTCTTAAATTTGTTTACATTCAACTTTTCAATAAATTTCTTCCAGTGTATAGACAGGGAGCTATTATAAGGGAAGTTGGAGTTTTAGTGGGAACCCGAGTTGCGCCATTTATGGGTACAAAACCCTGGCTGCCAATGGTTAAGGCCCGCACAATGGAAGACAATCCCAAGCAGCGCACACGGCTCGCTCTGCTCGTCGTGGAGCGACTTCACCTGAACATCAAGTGCCAGGTGAGATTCCCAGCAGGCCTGACCCCTTCCGGCTTTCCTGTCAATCCGATCCAAAGCGCCAGTTTCTATTTGAGTTTCTATATAGCAACAACCCGTAAATTCTCCAGTGATCTAATATATTTTTTTGATACTTTCTTTTGCCTTTTTTTTTGGGCTATAACTGCTCTTCACAATGTTGGGCACTAAATCTGCACGCATCATCACAAAAAAGACGACGAAGGGACAGAGCCGGGAAACCCCGATCACGCCACTTCGCCGAGTGGTCATTCCGCGACCGGACATCCTGCACAGCTACCTGGAGTACAAGCAGATCAATCAGTATCTGGAGTATCTATCGAATCGCTATCCGCACTTTGTGCACATGTACACATTGGGCCACACCCACGAAAAGCGAGAGATACGGGCACTTGAGATCAACTGGATGAACTCAGAAAATGTGGAGTTGTCCTCGCAAGTGCGCGAGCATTCGCCACCGCCGTATGTGGCCGGCGCCGTCGGACACGCCGCTGTCCCAGTGGTGCATAGCAACACCAATGGCCGGAATACCGTATTCATCGAGGCGGGCACCCATGCCCGCGAGTGGATCAGCATTAGTACGGCCCTTAACTGCATCTACCAGCTGACGGAGCGCTACACCCGCAACATCGATGTGCTGCGGAAGTTGCGCTTTATCATCGTTCCGCTGGTGAATCCCGATGGTTATGAGTACTCCCGCACCAAGGTAATTTCCTGTTAAGTATTTGTGTAAATTGTAAATGCATATTTTTAAAATATGTGGAAAACATGCCTACCTTTCCATCCTCAGAATCCCAACTGGCGCAAGAATCGACGACCACACAAGTCCACCAAGTTCGTAGGCACCGACTGCAATCGGAACTACGATATATTCTGGGCCACGGGCCCTGGTAAGATCAACCGGAACACGTTCAAGGGCGATCGCCCCTTCTCTGAAATGGAGACGCGGGCGATGCGCAACATACTGGACCGACTGAGCCCCAACATGCTGTTCTTCCTCTCGCTGCACTCGTATGGCCAGAGCATCATGTATCCCTGGGGCTATTCCCGCGACGCTCCGCAATATTGGCGCGAGCTTAGCTCCCTGGCCAACTCTGGGCGTACGGCAATCAAGTCGTACAACGGCAGGGAGTACCGCACAGGTAGCATCAGTTGCTTGACCAAACGTACCATCGCCGGCTCTGTGGTGGACTATGTTTACGGTGTACTTCGGGTGCCGATGGCCCTGGTGATGGAGCTGCCGTCGCGAGAGCTTGGCTTCCAGCCACCGGTCGAAATGATAAGCCAGATTGGGCATGAAAGTTGGTACGGCATCCGTGAGATGTGCAAGAGTTCCTACGACCTGCGCACCCAAATCAATCGCGACAACGAGCCGCCACTGCCGCGACTAGCGCGCTACGTTTCAGAGGCCAGTAACGAGGGGTCTGTGGCTCCCGATAATGTTTCAATGGCCAACGAGAAGGCTCGCGCGTCGGCTGGTGGCGGCGATGCCGCCGAGGCCAAATCCACGCCCAAGAAAAAGAAACGAGTGAAGCGATCATTGCGGGCACAACACGAGGCCATCCTCCGTTTGCACAGTTCCAAGCCAGTCGCCGGACCCAAACCCCTGCCGGCCGGGCTCTTCCCTCGCCAGCTACCAAACTCGGCACCACCAAGAAGACCCGGTCGTGGCGGTGGAGGTGGTGGTGGCGATGGCAACATTTTAACTACGCATGGCAAGCTGCCCATTTCCTCAACAATGCCGCTGGGCGTATTCCTCTAAAGTTAAGCCTGTACGTGATTCGTGACAAGATGTTTAAATTTTAAATTAAAGTAAAAATTACTAATTTTATATTTGCTTATTTTAAATAAGGGGAAACAGTGAAGTTCCAGAAGTTGAAAAAGGAAAAGCCATGCACAAAGGACCATTGAACAAAAAATTAATCTGCCAAAAGTTTGAATGCAAAAAAAACGTCAGTACTCAATCTTGTTTAATAAGGTCCTTCATTTTATTTGTCTTTCTTTTATTTTTTGAAAGAACAAAAATTAAATGTAACGCTTCGCATATGGCAAGTAATGTCAATGAACATTATTCCAATTTGGTTTCATTGTAACGATAGGGTTTTATATTGAAAATCATATGTTAAATCGCACAAATTCACAGTGCATCTGTTCCATAGCGGGAGTACTTAAAGACTAATACAACAAATCCATTATTGTTGAGAGAGTTACTTATCATTATCGGTTGGCACTCTGGGTGCAGCGTATTTCTGGCGCAGTTTGTCGTAGATCTTGCGATCCTATCGAGAAATAAGAACATAGTTAGAGAATAGTTTTACGCGTGAAGAACTAAGTCTTGTCTACCTGTTCATTAACTGAGGGGCGGAGGTGAAGTAGAGCCTCCTTGAAATGCTGGTCGCGCACACACAAATCGTCAAGATTGGTTTTGCCATCGTTCAGGGATTGGCGCAGGGCGAACATCGAAGCCTGTTTAACCAGTCCAGCCAAATCGGCACCAGTATAGCCGTCAGTTTGTGCAGCAATCTCTTTGAGATTCACATCCTCAGCCAGCACAGGACGCTTTCCATTCTGCGAGATAGATAAATGCTTATTGGCTCGGCGAAAGATTGGGATTAACTCACCTTTGTGGTGGCCTTTAAAATTTCGGCACGCTCGCCCTCCTCCGGTAGACCCACATAGAGAATTGTGTCCAGACGACCTGGACGCATAATGGCTGGATCGATTATATCAGGTCGATTAGTTGCCGCCAAAATGTAAACACCCTTGCGCTCCTCTACACCGTCCATTTCAGTCAACAGTTGGTTGACAATGCGAGTACCGGAGTTGTTGCCATCGCCGCCATCGGAGCGCTTGGGGCAGAGCGAGTCGAACTCGTCAAAGAAGATAACGCAGGGGGACGAGTTCCTGGCACGTTGGAAACAGGCGCGCACAGCACGCTCACTTTCGCCAACATACTGCGAAATTTCAGAATGGATTAGCTTCAAAAAGAACAGTATATCGATACCCTGTAACTCACCATGTTCATTAACTCTGGACCCTTCACAGATATGAAGTTTATGCCAGCCTCATTCGCAATGGCCTTGGCCAGAAGAGTTTTGCCGCATCCCGGCGGACCGCAGAGCAAAACTCCAGAGGGAGCCGTCAGCCCAAGGCGTTCCAACATCTCCGGATATTTGACAGGCGCCAGCACGGCCAGCTTAAGCTCTTCGCGAATATCTTGTAATGCTCCAATGTCGTCCCAAGTGGTGTCCGGCACCGTAACGAAGCCCTCACGCTTGGCCGATGGCTGCAATCCCTTGATGGCTTCGATGAAATCGTCCTGGGTGATGCGGAAGTTTGGATCGGCGAAATCGTCGGGGGGATTGTCCAGAAAGTTAGTTAGCTCAGCCAGTGTCGGCTCGTAAAATTCGTTTTCGTTGGAGTCATTTTTCTCCTCAATGGAGCTCTTCTTTGACTCGTCCTCATCCTCTTCCCCGTCAACTTCCATCTTTTCAGCCGACTTCTTAATCTCGCCATTAGTCGGCGCGGCCTCCTTGGAGGTTTCAGCTTTGTCTTGAGCGTCAGCCTCTATCTCAACCTCCTCATCTTCATTGGATTTCTCTTTATCTTCCTTAGATTCCTTCTTTTCATCTTCATTTTTCTCAACTGCCTTCTTGGGAGACTTAGTTTCAGCCATATCGCCACCAGCTCCGGCTTCAATTTCGACCTCCTTTTCCATCTTATCCCCGTCTTTTTTCACTTCTTTTTCCACTGCTTTTTCCACTTCTTTTTCGGCAGCCTTGTCCTCTGCCTCCTCAATAGGTTCATCGTCATCCAGCGTAACAGTGGTCATGTTCAACTCACTGGCCTTATGCAGTTCCCGGAACTTCTTCATGGATCTATGCTTTACGGCCACGTTAGCGGCACGGCAAACGAGGGCCAGCAGATCAGCGCCCACATAACCAGGTGTTAGCTCAGCTATCTTGTCAAAGTTCACCTTAGGATCGACGTTCAAGGATTCGCACTGAAGGCGGAGGATCTCTCGACGCTCCTTGCGCGTCGGTATGCGTAAGGCAAATTCGTGATCGAAGCGACCGATACGACGTAGTCCGGGATCTAAGACATCCGGACGCGTGGTGGCCGCAACGACTATCACTGAGGTGCCTAGTTCGTTGATCCTTAAGCCATCCAAGCTGCTTATCAGCTGCGATACAATGCGGCGGTTCATATCCTTGGCGGCGTGCTGGCGATCACCGGCAATGGCATCGATATCATCTATAAAAAGCACGCATGGTGCTAGGGACAACGCCTGTTCAAACACCTCTCTTATGCGCTCCTCAGACTCGCCGGAGATGCCACCAACTAGCTCCGTGGCCGGCACTTCGAGCAGCGGCATCTTCAGTTGCTACAGAGGGCGGTAAACAGACATTTGTTATTACTAGTCAGGATTTGGTGAGCTTCTTCACAACTCACTCCACTTATAGCACGAGCCAGAAAGGTCTTGCCGCACCCGGGGGGTCCGTGCAGCAGGATACCCCTCGAAGGCATTAGCCCCAATTGAAAATAGAAATCCGGCGACTTAATGTGGATGAACATCTCGCATAGCTCCTTTAATATTTCCTCCATGCCGCCAATTTCCCGGAAGCACTCAGTGATGTGCTGCACCTCCAGCTCTCGTTTGTACTTACGGGGGGGTCGGCTGGGACCTCGCTGTTGTTGATTCGATTGATGATTATTGTGTTGCTGGTAAGGCGGCTTTGCCGTAGCAGCAGGAGGAGCATCAATAAACACAGGCTTTAATGGTTTATTGGAAGCCTTCTGCGATGTTGCATCGTTACCAACACTGCCCTGAATGGAATTCGGCTTGGCTACTAAAGAAATAAGCAATTTTAAAAATGTATTTAATGCACAGATTTAATGCAATAGGTCCTACCTTTCTTTGTAACCACCGGCACCTCAGGCGCATCGTTCATTAGGCGCTTCAAGGTGTTAGCATTGGATGGTGTACCAGCTGTAGGCACAACAGGAGCTACAGGCGACACCCTAACTGGAACTTGATTCGGAGCAAGAGTGTCTCCATTTGCGGTGTTGGTATCAATGTCCTCGTCCTCATCTCCGCTGGATATATCGATGGGTTCGCTGAAAGTTTTAGGCGCCATTTGCTTCCTGGAATGTGAATACAAATCGTTCATCATGTTGTTCATCACACTATTGTTGGTGGTGGGTTGGACTTCCGAGTCCTGGCTGGAGCTGCCGTCGTCTGAGCTGTCCGCTTTGTCCAAGTTGTAGCTTTCCGAGATTATGGCAAAAGCTAAGAAAATTCATATATTTGTAAATTACTGCTCTCAGGCACAGGCCACGCCTCCTTCATGGCTTACCTTGGTGCACCAATTGCTTGAAGGGACCGAATTTGCGACGCCTGTAGTCTGGATATGTATTCATCAACTCCTTGGTCATCTGCTTTATATCCAGGTAGGTCTCGCCGATGTGCTCTTCGAGGTACTGGCGGAGGGTATGAGAAATTAGAACAGTCTGCGACTTAACCTTGTTTTCGACGTGCCCATATTCGGCGCCCTTGCAAAAGGGTTTTTTTTTTGGTTTACCTCGCGATTTGCCGGCTATCGGCGCTGGCTTGCGCGTCACGGCGTCGCGTGGCGTAAACGAAAAAAAACTAACTGACAGACTAAGCTAACTCACCTTCTTTACGCGGATTGATATTAAGTTGTCATGCAAAAGTGGTTTGTTTTTCTCCATATTACAAATAAATTAAACAAAACAAGACGAAAGGAAATACCGCTCCAAACGACGCCTACGAATCGATAACTTGTCTTCGCGCGTTTCCACTCACCTGCGCTGTTTGTTGCGACGCGAATAATTCGATAGCTGGATTTAAAAAAGAAAACCAATTAATTATTCTTTTTTATATGACAGAACACGTTGTGCGTTTCACGAAAAAATAAAATGACTCGATGCACAAAACACGATGACATAAAAATGCAGAGCTTGCTTGATTTAACACAAATATGGCCAGACTCAAATTGAGTTTCAAATGTAATAATACTTAAAGAACGCTTTCTAGCAATTAAAATAATTAAAAAAAAAAAAGTAAATAATATTGGTATTTTAAATTATTTTATTAGGACCTGGATTTCATTAAAATTTTGCAATAATAGCTATTATTCTTCCTGCATTAATGTCTTAGATAGTCACGCCAGCAGCTATCGATGTTAGGACGATAGCCGCACTTCTATCAGCTATCAGCTGATTCAGCTGGTCGCAGTTGTTATCTCGCTCCGTCGCTCTCTCCCCGCCATCCACTCTCTCGCTCGCTCGCGCAAACAACTGAGTAGTCGCTGGGTTTTTTTTGTTACAAAGTACTCAAAAATTCAATGTGCTTTTACAAACAAACAAACGCTGGTCCGCGCAATAAGTGAGGAGTGCAAATTATGCGGCGCAGCAGCAGCCTGCACCCCGAACTGAGCACCGAGCGAGCGAGTTGTTGATAAATAAAATCACAAATCCCACAAATCTGTGCGAATAAAGAACCGAACTGAACAAAAAAGAAAGCGCGATGTGCGACGGTGAAATTTGCGAGCCAGTGACTCAGCCACGTTCCGAGGGCGGCGGCGGCAGCGGCAGCGGATTGTCCGGAGAAGCGGAGCAGGAGCCGCGAGTGCCCTACATCGAGAAGCATCTGACCAATGGTGAAGCACCCGGAACGCAGCACGTGCAGGTGGTGGATCCTCTTCAGGTGGCCCACTGGGCCGTGGATGACGTGAGCAGATGGGTCATCCAATCCGATCACTTTTCACGGATTCTGCTTGACTGCCTGCGCCTGGAGGCCGTCGACGGCGAGGTCCTGCTCTCCCTCACCGAGGACGACATCCGGGACATGCGCTACCGCCTGGGATACAAGCTCACCTTTGGCGAACTGAAGAAGTTCTGGATTGCAGTGCTCCGACTCCAGTTGCTGGTGAAGAACAGCGCCGCGGAATCCGTGCTGCTGGGCATCGAAAGTCACGGTGGCCATTCCGTCTACCTGCCGCTGGTTACAGCAGCCGGACCGCCTTCCTCAACGTGTCCCTGCCCGCAGCCGGATTGCCCCAGCACAGTGTCCGACTGCGACACTTACTTGCGCATGCGCGGACGTTATGTGGCGCCCGAGTACTTTAAGACCGCCATGAGCTTAGGTGAGTCTACCATCCACGGCCGCCCCCTTTCAATTGCGAAGGTCAATTGTTCATTGATTGTTTCTCTGGGCTTATCGGTCGTGTGCCAATTGTCCGGAGCGTTTGCTATAACGCAGTTAGTTGGCAAAGTCCGCCTAGCACTTCCCCTTTGATAGCTCTGAGAAATGTGTATGGAGGTTAGCCCACATGCAGGTTATAAATGCTCAACTTTTTATAGTTATTTGTATTATTTACAGCAAATCTTAATTGTTATAATATGTTTACTGTATAATGTTTAATATTTAAATATTAAACCCATTTTACGTCATCGTCTAACCGTGAAATTATTGGTTTTCCCATGCAGTTTAATGTCAGGCTTGCCAAACGTGGCTAATTAAATGCATACTAATTATATTATACGAATTATATTATATTGAATGTAGTAGTATTAGTTCGCACCTTTTTTGTATATTATATATTCCAAACACTTTTAATGTAACACTAGGCTTTGATGGGTTTTCATAAAACGTTTCCCATTTGATAAGAGGCTTCCCCCTCGCATATACTACTTAAACTATTTATGATTGCCTACTTCACTTTATGAGCTCTTTGCCTTATTTATAGCCATTCAGAAAGCAGGCGTTCCTTTAAGCATTTCATGTGATTACTAGGAAATAGTTTAGCACTGAAAATAGCTATCGAAATATACTATTTTCTGTTTAAATAAATGTTAATAATAGCTTTAACTAAAAGATATTTTCTTAGGGTTAATTACATTGCAATTTGAGATTTCGCCTATAGATGGCTCTCCCAGAATTTTGTAAATAAGAGACTCGAATTAAAAATTTAATCACCAAATGAGTTACTTTTAATCTTTCTGCCAACCTTTCGATACGGTAATCTCATAATAATAGACATCTGTCAGAGTTCAATGTCACACTCACCATAAAATGGCTAGCTAAATGCGTCACTTTAGTTATAAAATGAACTGAACTTTTCATGGCAAAGTAATTAGGCTCTCATTCCCCTATTTTTCCAAAAATAAAGGGCTTCCCTTTGGGATCCAAAAATAAAATATAAAAAGTAATATGCGTAACGTGTATACATTACCCCTAATACGTCACTCTAATTATAATTATAGTTTTTGGGCGACTGTGACGCGTTACTGTTATTTATTTTGAGCATTTTGGAGGCTATCGCATTTATTTATGTACTCATTGGGAATCTCGCCTCTCTTTCTGGCTTATATTGTTTTTAGCCATGTGCGCTGATCGGCGGGGGGTTTGTGTAACTTTGCGTGCATTAAATTTCAAATTCCAATTGTTTATAGGCTACCCTTCAAGCGTCTGACTTACTTTATGTAGAAAAGTCCGCAACAGATTAGCGACAGCGAAAACATAAACATAAACACAGTTGTCCATCAATTACCTGGTTAAAGCCACTAGTTATCAAGTTACAATTCATATAATTTCATAGAACATTTCGATGTTTAGTTCTTCAATAAATAAATAAATTAGAAACACGAAACCATTTCCTCAGTAACCTTATTTCCCAGCCTGGTAACCAAATTTCCCCCTAAATGAGATTACTTTATTTCGAATATTCTAATGAACATAACTTGGCAGTTATGTTATCTAGGATAATTCCCTATCAGTCCATTATTTTTCGATAATACGTTTATCATTACGGGCTGTGTTTGTTTTGGTTTCTTTTATCAGGGACATTTCAATAGATAAGTCCAAATTTGGACAGATAAAACCTCGAAGAGATAATTCCTTTCTTAGGCAGTCAAAATTTTGATTTTATTACGTTTAAATTTAATACAAATATTATTTATTTATTTATTTACGCTTTACATATTAAACATATTAATAGTTTTTAATAGTTTAATACTTTCAAAATATCTAGAATGAGGAAGCATTATAAAAATGAACTTCTTAAAAAATCGTAACAATCCTGAAATCATTTTTAAATATTATATTTAGAACTCTTTATTTTTTCCATACTCATTAATAGAGTTAGTCACAGTTTCCAGATCCACATAGTAACAGATATATTTCTCCCATTACAGCCTACTCGTTCGTGGTTACCTGGATAACATCATTCGTTATGGTGATTGTGCACGAGCGCGTGCCGGACATGAAGCGATATCCCCCGCTGCCCGACATCTTCCTGGACAACGTGCCGCACATCCCGTGGGCGTTCAACATGTGCGAGATCACCGGATCGCTGCTCTTTAGCATATGGCTTGTGGTGCTGATCTTCCACAAGTACCGCATGGTGCTGCTGCGACGATTTTTCGCCCTGGCGGGCACAGTTTTCCTGCTGCGGTGCGTCACCATGCTAATCACCTCGCTGAGTGTGCCGGGAACGCATCTGCAGTGCAGCCAGAAGGACTTTGCCATCGAGGATCCCAATGTGGACCTTTTGGGCGCATTGGTTATCCGGATGACACGCGCCTATCGCATCTGGAGCGGCCTGGGCATGTCCATACAGGGGGTGCGCACCTGCGGAGATTACATGTTCAGCGGTCACACGGTGGCACTCACTCTGCTCAACTTTTTCATCACAGAGTGTGAGTACATCAAAGGGCCCTAGTTTTTATGGCGTAAACTAACTTATCTTTTAATCGTTGCAGACACTCCGCGAAATTTGTACTTCCTGCACACGCTCACATGGCTGCTCAACATGTTTGGCATCTTCTTCATCCTGGCTGCCCACGAGCACTACTCCATCGATGTGTTTGTGGCCTTTTACATCACCTCGCGACTGTTTCTTTATTACCATACTTTGTCCAACAATCGGGTGAGTACTCTAGAGGTTCTCGGGTTACTAAGAGAATGCCACCTAACCAAGTTCTCCTCCGACTCCTTAGGCTCTCATGCAAAGCGACTCGAAACGGACGCGTATTTGGTTTCCCATGTTCAGCTACTTCGAGAGCAGCGTCGATGGAATGGTGCCCAACGAATATGATACGCCCGGCTCACTTATTAATGGCATCATAGAGCAGATATTTTGGGTCAAGGACCAAGTGGTTATAACCATAAAACGCATCTGGGTGGACGCTCATTCTCCCCTGTCCACCAAGTCATCGATGCAAATCTTTGGCGCTGAATCTGAAGAATTTGTGCATAATACAGCCTTTTTTAGTCCGCGTCCGTCGGCGACTAGTAACTTCAATAATGCGCCAACAACTGCCACGACATCAGGCACGCCTGCGCCTGCGTCGCCAAAGAAGAAGAACCTTAAGGACGTCAGCATTGATCCATTCTCCAGGGTGACAATCGCCGATCCTTCCCCCGCCGCCACCTCGCAGACGTCCGCCACGGATACGCCGCAGAAGCAGAAGAAGGTGCAATGATTTCCACAGCCATTCGCTCTTCCACATCCATTTGTCCGATGCCGTTCTTCGAAAAGCAACAATATGCTGAAATCAACCACAACACCGACTGATATTTTTATTTCGAAATTTCCCTTATTTCCTACTCTCCTCCTTACTGTTTACAGCACCTATCTTATCTTTATCTCAATCCTGCTCCTCCATTGTATTACTGTTTGCATTCTACCATTCGTAGTGCCTTCCGGGTCATATTCCCCCTTCTAGAATGCCGACATGATGTCCCCCATAGCCGTTTCCCGTAGTTCTTTTCACCGGGAGACGCTCCATATCGGCTGGTAAACGATAATCATGATGATGTTTTTGAAACCCTCCTCATTCCGTTCAATATTCGGCTTTGAACTAAATGTATTTATTAATTGAAGAAGACTTCTAATGCATTATTATTATGTAATTGTAAGCATGTGAAACATCTGTATTTTTAGTTAATTAGTGATAAGTTTGGAAAGTTTTGTTGAACGCACAAGAATCAATAAATAAAAATGAATATTTCCAAAGCCTGTGTATGGGAAAGGCAACAGTGGAGACCTTAGAATAAGAATATGCATAGAGCCCAAGCATTTAAATGGCAATTTTCAATTAATTTGGGACTCTGTGAGAGTAAATATCTTAGAAAACACATCCATGTTTGCGTACAGATTTAAAATGATTGAGAATAACTATAGTTCGACTGTAGTTGAAGTTTAGTTGAAATTATAAATATATAAAATCGAAATTAAACGTTTTGTAATTGCTAGTTATTCTGGCTAATAGTTTAAAGTCTTCCAAGAATTAGTTTTTAATATTAGTTACTATTTCACATCTCAATCCTTACTTTACTTTTGGTCCACCTCAGCTTAAGATATCCAAAAGCGTATAACACACACTTTTTATTTAAACTAGCAAAATAATTAAACAATGTACGAATCCCCTCGCAATGTTTATGTGGAAAATGAAGGACGTTTTAATTTCACAAGCAGAATAGCTTTAAAAATAAAAAGACCAGCGGCGGCGGCTTCTACAATTCATCATTTTATTTTTCTTTGTTTTCCTTTTTTTTTTAATATAAAAATGGCATTTCTTTACTAATTTTAATTTTAAATTACTAATGTAAAGTATGTATGATTGCGGTAATTTGAAAAATATATATTTATATATATATATATCATTTATATGTCCTCCTCATATACTTGTATATATTTTTCAAGGTGTGAAAAAATATTTGTAATGAACATGAACCGTCTCTCTTCTGTATCAAGCGTATATATTATATGTATTTATGAAAGCGTTCAATTTGACTTAAAGAATAACATGTTATTTTCCCGTATGTCATAAAGCAAATTGTTCCGAGTGTGTTTACATTACTTTGCGATAATTCACATCAAAGGAAGAAACAATTAACAAACGATATAATCGAGACAAGAGACAAAGTCCAGCGATCATCGTTTCCTCGCCTTGGTACAAACTAATATACGATGCAAAAATAAACTATGAAAAGTGTGTACTTCATGAGTAGTGAATTCTCTTTGTGTATATTCCTCTCGCAGGCTATACTATTCCAAAAAACAATATTTTTATGTAGTTTTATGCCTTATTTGCTATATGTACCTAACGTATTGTTACCAATTCGGCCTTTGTGTTATGTACGAAGCTAACGTTTGAGGTTTCATTGAATCTTTCTCGCTACGAATGCACCATCATCGCATTATCATTATTATTATTATTATATGATGTATCTGCTGTGTGCATATATGTAGTTCTTTCATATAAGATATTTGTCATTTTTATTTAGAATTTGCGTTATGTGAAAAACATAAATTTAACAAGATTATTGGTTGGTTTGCTTCTTCTGTTCTCCTGATGCTGCTTGCGGTTTAATTCTTCATCCTTTTCGCTGCTGCTAACCGATACAATATATAATGTATGTAATTCTAGGCGTAAACTATAACTGCTTCCTTTGCATGTATTTCAAAATATATATTAAACACAATGTCGTATGCTGTAGTTCTTTTTTTGTAGTTTTTGTTTGTTTTTAGTTTCCTTATTTGTTGTTTTTGTTTCTTGTTTCTTGTTTTTTTTTTTAGTTTAAATGAGGGCTGTTGTTGCTGTTGCGGTAGATCTACCGTCACATAAGATCGTAGTGCAATTATTAATTTCTGGTTAGTGAGGCTCGAGAGCTCCTCACACAGCCTTACGACAGATCTGAAAATGCGAATAGAAAAATAATTAGTAAACTTTTGGGGGGAAGGACATGGGGGCATGTAGGGAAACTCACAGCTAGGCGCTGCCTCGTAGCGACGCTGTATCTGATCGTATGTGAACTTCACGAAGGCATCGTACTGCTCGGCCAGCTTGGCAGTCAGCACGGACTCGTAGCGCTCCCGCAGTTGATTCTCGCGCTCCTTGATCATGCTCTCGCAGATGAGCTGAACCTGCTTGAACGTAAACAGCGCCTTCTCGCCGTGGCGCATCAGGTTGGGTGGGCTGTCCGGCCGGCGCGGGCTCTCGGGTCCCATCTCGGATCCGCTCGACTCCGAGTCCTGCATGCGCTCCAAGGCGGCCGCAGTAATCGGCAGCTGTTTGCGCTTGTGCAGTCTCTTGATCTCGTTGCACAAGTTCTCGGCCATTTTGTCTGCAAAATATTGAAAGAATTATTATTAACACATCCCTTAGAGCTGCATCATTAGATGGCCTTACCTGGTGACATCTTGGCCAGCGATGCCTCGCTGAATGGACTCGGCTCGGTGGTGTCCTTGGCGAATCGGTTGCTCGGCGTGTGCGGCAGCCCGGCTGAGGTGCTGGGACCATCGCGATCGCGCGACGGCGATGCGGGACTGGCATTGTTCCCGGCCTGGCCGAACGGATTACAACGACGGCGCTTCGGCGGGCGCTGGTTCATCGACTCCCAATCGAGGGCGCGTTTCAGTGTTGCACAGGCCATCGCTATGATTGTTATTCTCCGCAAAGCGGTCCTGGTGGATGTATAGAGATAGTGGTCACTTGCTGATTGTTGCCTCGAGTTCTATGTCCGACTCGGGATGCGCTGTTGTGTGTAAAGGCGTCGTCTGTAACGGGGAAGCAAACAATGAATGATTGAAGTGAAGCGGAGGACTGAACACCTTGCTGGGAGATGAAAGACCTGAAACTGGTTTCAAGGAAAAACAGGATTCACTGCCTGTACGCACACACACACAGGCAGGCAAGAAAATACAATAAAAGAAAATGGTGCAGCGATTTATGGCCTGCTGGCAGTTCTGGCCATTTAACCATTTTTTGAGTTAAATTTAGCTGGCAAAATATATGTTCTTTATCTTATCACTTTTTTGGGCCATGGAATAAACCAAGGCGGCTAAGAGATAACTTTGTAGATGCTTCAATGCTAAAAATACAGTGAATAAATCTTAGAAAACACCCTGCCGTCAAAGTAATTAATAAGTCATTTATAAAGATTCTAGAGATTAAAAATCCCATCATAAACTATTTTTAGAGTTCAAAAAAACCTTCGAAAGTGGAAATATTTCTTTTTAAATATTAACACATTTACATTTTTCATGAATAACCAAATAAATCAAAGCCAAAATAGAAAAAATAAACTATAAAAATGGGATTAATATTTCCAAGCGATAGCTTTTCTAAGAAAACAATTTATAAAAACTCCGACAACCCAATTTATTCGCGTAAAAAGAGAATTGATGGAAAAAGAGGAGATTAAGATGTGTGTTCCGATTTTCACATTCACCAAGATTCCACAAAAACTAAGATTTTATTCTATTATTTTACATACAAGTTTACTATCCCCTGAACTAAAAGCCCTACTGTACTTGACCATAAATCATGCTAATGATTTTAGCTTTATTTAGCTTTTTTTTTGCTGACCCTAGATTTTTTCCGGCCAGAAATCGACCTGCACCGATGTCCTGCAAGCAGCTGTGCCGCTCTGTCGCCGCAGGAAAAGGGCGATTCCGATTCAGAGTCCCTAAAGGAGAAGAAAACGAAGAACCGAAGAAGCAAAGAAACGATGTATGTGGCGCAGCGCAATTAAAGGATGGCGGACAATAAAAACCACCACGACAAAATGCATACCAATGCAGACAAGGGCCCAGCGGAGCTGCGGGGGAAGAAAGAAGAGTGTAAACTGTAATCCAATGCCAGAACACGAACAACCACCGTGGAAACTACGCAGGATAATGTGCGTGTTCTTCGCTTCCCATTCTCTTGCCCCACTCTCCTTTCCACTGCTTCTTCGTTGCAGCGGCAGCTGTACCAGCTGTTTTTCACACACACACAAACAAACAAACACACTCATATGAGAGCACACCCGAGAGTTCGATTGACCGAAATCAGTCCGCACACGTGTGTTTGTGTGTGTATAAAATGCATGCACGCTCTTTCGAAGCAATTTTCACCTTTTTTTTCCTGTATTAACAATATTTAATATGTTTTGGGGTTTTACGTGACAAATACCATGCCAGAGATTAGTTTAAAGAAACCGAAATGACAGCAGCAAGCTAATGCGATCACACTGGTCGTCTCGCTCTCGCACTCACACACGCACACAATTGTGAGTTGGAATGTTGATTTCGTGAAATTTTAAAAATGGTCGAAACGCATATCATTATCAGCTCAGCTCCCTGGAAAGCTAAGCACTTTTCACACCATTGCACTTACGTTAATTTGTGTTAGGGCCCTGCGATGGCTATTTCCGCTATATGTTGCTGCTCGCTTTCTGCACCACTTCACACGCGCTTTATTTACTTTTTTATTGTGCCACTACTCCACTGGCACATACGCACGCACTTTAGGGTCCCAACTTTTATGGACTCTTTTCAGTTTGATCTTATATTATTAAGTAGTAGTATTGCTTGCTTGTTGTTTTGAGCAGTATTTCAAAGGCCACTGAAATGCACTGTCTGTAGGTGATTTAGCTGTTTTTATTTTACAAATTTTCGTCTCGCTTTGGGATTCTTGGGAAAAATGGACGACGATGCGTGATGGAGCTATAAATTAGAGGTGGAAACGTCGTTGTCATCGATGTTTTTGGCGATACCTCGATATGCTAAGGAAATGTGAACTGACAACTCGTTTCAATTATTAAAAAACATTTTTTTAAAATAAATATGAAAATTATTAAGTTATAAATTTGTAATTTGCTTGTGAAGTTTTTCTTAATTAGGGAATGGAGGTATTTCAATAGATTTTTTAAATTACTGAAGCTGGCTAGGATCGATGTTTACCACAGTTGGCAGCCCCCGGCGGATTGTTGTTACGCGAGCGATTTTTTAGTTTTTATTTCTAGTTAAATTTATCAAAGAAATTGTCTAGAATGTTGACTCTACGCAGCGCTCCGAGGTTGAGCTTTCGGTAGGCTATAACTCTGCATTATTAAATCTCAAGAAACTGATTCACCTTACCGGTCTTCACTGCCAGTTCCCTGCTGCCGGCTGCCTACAAAAACGTGGGCTTGGCCAGCTACTCCTCACAGTCCAAAAACGACGATGGCTACTCGTCCTCCGATGATGAGAAGCCCACCAAGAAGAAGGATAAGCCCGCTGAGACGGCAGCCCAGCGATTGAACCGGCTACTGGGCACCATGCAAGCCACAGATCAGCTCTCGCCAGCGGATTTTCCACGTCCTGGCGATGCCACTCGCCGGCGCAGGGAGGCCCAGAAACAGGAGGCGGCGTCCAAGAATGTCCTCACCGCAGCAAAGAACATTGCCAGCATGCTGGGCACCACTGAGAGCGAAAAAAAGCAGACTGAGTCAGAACTGCTGGCGAAGCTCCTGGGACACGGCAGCGAATCGGCTTCAGCAACATCGGGGGAAGTTCAGGCGGCGGATGCTACAGCAGCTCCAGCTAGCGAAAAGGAACTCAATCTAAGGTAAACTTCATTTTAAAGCAACGGAAAACATATATTAAATTTCCTATTTCCAGCGAGTTGATTGTGGGCATGAAGATTGATCGTCGCCAGCAGCCGCAACAACTGGAGCAGACTCGCGGGGAGTACGTGCGCCGATCGCTGGCCTCCCGGGCAACGTCGCAGTCAAGGGATCGCCACCAGCAGCAGCGCCCGCAGAGGCATATTAAGCGCGAGGCCGAATCCTTTACAGGCAGCGTCAATTTGTATGGCGGCGAGCCGCTCGGAATCTTCAAGGAGGACGCCCAACAGCTGCCCATCTCCGAAGACATTCTGTCCACCTGGTCGCACCTAAGTCAGCGGGAATTAAGCCTGCAAGCTGCCCATCCGCCGGCCAACTATTTCGAACAAATGGTTCTGTGGACGGACCAGGGCAAGCTCTGGCGCTTTCCCATTGACAACGAGCAGGACTGGGCGGCGGAGGACGTGAACGTGGACTTCTCGGAGCACATCTTCCTCGAACAGCATCTGGAGGGATGGTGTCCCAGCAAGGGGCCCATTCGTCACTTCATGGAGCTTGTCTGTGTCGGTCTGTCCAAGAATCCCTATGTGACGGCTCAGGAGAAAAAGGATCACATTCTTTGGTTCCGCGACTACTTCGAGGCTAAGAAGGACATACTCAAGGATCTGATAGCCAAAGAGCCGAAGAGTAAAAGTATTTCCGCCTAGAAACTTTGTTTTTTTGAATATTCGTTAAAAATATATTTTTTGCTTTATAAGACCGACGATATATAAGTATATATATATGTTTATATATGATATTGTGTAGAAATATGTGTGTGAAGTCCTTTATGTATATATCCAAGTGTGTATAATCCTAATACTTCGAAGGCTGTGCAGAGAACTGTGCGCGGAATGTGTGTACAGCCGGCGGCAGGCGGGGGCTTCAGAACAGCAGGATGCGCTTCTCCACCGTCTTGCGGCAGATGGGACAGCCTTCGATCTGGTCGCCGCACATCTGGCACGTACCATGGCCGCACAGGAAGACCATATTCTTGATGCGATCGAAGCAGACGGGACACATGGTCTGAAAAACGAAAAAATCGTTTAGATTTCGTTGCAGAAAACTCACCAACCAACTCAAACTCACCTGCTCCTTGATGTCCTGCAGCTGCTGCTTTAGCTTCTGCACATCGTCCATTTGGAAGTTGTTGACATTGGATGGGGCAACCATTACGCTGCCAGCAGCTGCCGCCGCTGCGAGATTCGAGACATTCGAGGAGGCGGCTGCCAGCAGATTGTTTTGACTATTCAACTGGTTACTGCTGCCGGCCACTGGCGTGACCACTGTGTTGTTCATGGGCATGCTATGGCCAGTGGCATTGGCACAGGCAGCGGCCGCCGCCGCAGCTTCCATGAATCTCTCGTCGGGCAGCGGCAAGGGCACACCACCTCCTCCACCAGCTGCCGCTGCCGTTACCTTCTCCGGCCGTCCAATTCCACCGCAACAGAGACTGAACGAGAGCATCTCGTCGATCTGGGTGCGACAGAGGACGCACTTCTTCATCAGGGCACTGCAGTGCTCACAGGCAACCATGTGACCGCAGGGCCGGAAGAAGACGGCTGCCCGGCGATCCGAACAGACCATGCACTCGTCAATCTTCTCGCGCGAGGAGACCGTCTCGCGACAAATAAGGCACTTCTTCACCCTGGGAGCGCAGGTCTCGCAGCAGCTGACATGGCCGCATGGCTTGAAAACCGTATCCCTCTTGGCATCCGAGCAGACGAGGCACTCATCCAGACTGGCTGACGATTTCGGGGGATCCGCGTGCAGGGACTGGCTCATTTCATTGGAGATTCCATTGAGCCCAAAGGCGGAGGCGGAGGAGGAGGAGGCGCCTGCAGCGGCAAATGTGGAGGAAGCTGACACACTGGTCAGTGGCAAGCTGGCGGACGAGGATTGATTTAGGCTACCGCCACTGGCAGCTCGCGCCCTGGCATTCGAACTGGTGCCAGCCACATTGCCGGGCAGCTCGGAGTCATCCGTTTTCCTTTCGTTATAGCACTTGACCAAGGTCTTGCAGAGATTGGGATCCGGACAGAGATCCAACGGTGTCTGCTGCTTGCGATTCTTGAGGGTTAAATCCGCCCCGTTGGCAGCCAAAAAGCAGGCAATCGACGCTGATGCCTTCTTGTTGTTGGCATTCCTTAAGCCCATTAGAAGTTTACCGAATCCCTCCACATCCTGGAGCTGTTTTAGCTGCGACAGTGTGTGATGTCGCAGGGCTTCATGCAGCGGCGTATCCCCGTCCTTGTCGGGTATATTCAGATCGGCGCCATCCTGCACCAGCAGCTTGACAATCTGTACATGCTGACGCTCCACCGCCAGGTGCAGGGCCGTCTGCAGATTCACATTCTGCCTGTCCATATTGGCCTTGCCCATGTGCACCAGCAGCTCGGCAATCTCCACGTGATTGTTGAGCGCCGCCAAGTGCAGAGCCGTGTAGCCATCGTCCTTCTTCTCCTCCACAATCCAGGGACGATTCGTCTTGGTTAACAGAATCTTCATGGCGCTGGGATTGCCCTTGAGGGCGGCATGGTGCAGGGCATTGAAGCCATTGTTGTTGTTCAGCGTTATGTCCGCCCCGAAGTCCAGCAGCAGGGAGAGCATCTCGTCGTGTTCCTTGGAAATGGCATCGTGCAGCGGTGTATCACCCTCGGAGTCCTGCAGACTGGGATGGCAGCCCAGGGTGAGCAGGGTCTTCACAACATTCAAATGGCCCTTGTTCACGGCAATGTGCAGCGACGTTTGTCTCCGCTTATTGCGCGCATTCAAGTCGGCGCCAGCCTTGGCCAGAATCTCGATTACCGCCGCTTCATCGCCGAAGGCGGCGTGATGCACAGCCCGGTCGCCATCCTTGTCCTCGATCTCCACGTCCACGGCATGGCGCAGCAGCACTTGTATTACCTCAATGTGCCCATTCTGACTGGCCGCTTGCAGGGCCGTGTGGCCGGCGAACACGCCATTCACATTGACATCCGGACCGGAATTGGGCGAGGCACTAGATGTGGAGGGTTGGCCGGCGCCAGCTAGATACTCCTCGCAACGGGCCTGGAATAGCAGATGATGAGTAAAATGAGTTTAACTTTCCAAAGATTCGTACTCACCGCAAATCCATTGGCTGCCGCCTTCACAAACTCCTCGGTGGCATCTCCCGAGACATTCGGCTCGAACAGTTTCTTGAGTATGGCCGAGAGTCGTTCGCCACTGGGGATGACCGGAGCACAGCTCCCATCGGCGGCCGTGGAGGAGGCCACCTTACAAACGGCCAGGGGATTGTATGTCCACGATGTGTTGCCCACTTCGACCTTGAGGTCGTTGTCATGATACACCTGTTGCACTCTCCCAATCTTGCCCAGCGTCAGCTGCATGGCATCCGCCCATTCGCCGTGTCCGCGCTGCAATATCTTGATGCTCTCGACATCCGAACAGATCTTGACAATGTCGCCCACCTGGAACTCGGGCGGAGCAGTGGTGGGCGAGGATACCTTGGTTAAGACGGCTGGATTGAAGGTCCAACGGTTGCCGGAATTGTAGGCCACCACAATGTCGTGATCCTCGTCGATGCCCACCACCATTCCCGCATTGCTCAGGCACTCGAACATGCCATCGGTCCAGCCGCCATGTCCGTGCTGCAGGGATTGCACAATTTCCAGGTCCAGATCCACTGTGACCTTGTCGCCAATCTGAAAGCCATGCGGCCCCTTCCCTGGCCCATTCTCGCCCAGCAGCGGCAGGTGATCGCGGTACACATTGCTGCCCTTGGCATCGTTCACCACCTTCAGATCGGCCATTCCCTCGAAGCCCACACGATACAGATTCTTGGAGCCATTGTCCCAGATCACATACGCAGCCGATCGTGGCGAGGCCGAGGACCAATCCTGGATCTCGTTCACCTTTCCGCGCCGCCCAACGCCGCCGTCCTGGTCCTCCCACTGCCAGTCCACGCCGCGCACCACCCGTGCTCCCGGAAATATGCCTCTGGCCAGGACTTTCTTCGACTTGCGACGCGGCTCCAGCATCGTACGCTCTCCACCGGGCGTGGTGATTCTATAGAAACGATGCCGCAGATGATGCTTGTCTCCGTGGTAGCAGATGGAGCACAAGTCGTAGTTTATGCACTCGGCACACTTCCAGCGGATGCCAAAGATGGGCTGCTGCCGGCATGTATCGCACATAGTGCCCTCATGCTTGACGCCAGTGGGGGCGCTGTCCAGGATCCGCAGATCGTAGGCGCCGGCGCATCTATAGTTGGCCGCAGTGCCGTTGTCCCACACCACAACCACTTCCTCGGCAGATTCAAAATTGCGCACGGTGCCGACATGTCCTTCGCCGCCATCCTGTGAAAGGAGAACAAATAAAGGAATTAGTGAGTTAGTCGAATCTTTCGATTTTTGCAATTGCGCAAGTACGAGACGCACGCTGATTAAGATGCGAAAATTAAAGCTGAACTGCATCGTAATAGCAACTAACTAACTATGTGTTAAGGTAGGCAGGGCAATCGCTAGTGATCGTCGGTGATTATCTCCTCCAAGGGAGCAACGAGTCAGAAAAAGAGAGGCAAGGGAATGGCTAAGCGAAGCGAATGTAGCGAAGATTTAAATACCTCAAACAATGTGTAAAATTTATTATAAAGCCTTTCCGGCTTAAATTTAATGTTAAATTTAAAATTTACTGATAAAATTTGTGATATTTTAGACCCTTAAAAGTGCGGTTTCACTTCCGAAAATAAAAATAAAGAAATCTAATATTGGTTCTCATTTTAAAATTTAAAAAAACTGATAATAAAGTCTATTTAAATTATCTTCCAGCTAAATTCTTTATATTTATAATAATCTGCATTCAATTGTAGTATTTTATGCAACTTTATTAGTCACCCTAAACAACACTTTGTAACTTTATGATTTCAAAAGAAAACCTTATCCCTTCAAGACTTATCTTTGTCTATTTAAATTATCTTCTAGCAAAATGCTTGATATTTATAATAATCTTCATTCAATTGTAGCTTTTTAATCAATCGAATTAGTTACCCTATATAACACTTTGTAACTTTAAGAATTTCAAAAGAAAACCTAATCTCTTTTAAAACTTCTCTTTGATTAAAAATAACTAAGATAAGGCAATCATTTTTATATCAAACTATTTGCAAATTTTATTTATTTATTAACTGATTTAGCTCAAGAGTCTGGGGAGTAGACTTAAAAAGCATTTTCCTTTCTATTAAAATCGGTGTCATCCTGGCAAGATCTTTGGAAAACTGGTTTTAGACAGGTAAACAAAGAAAGAGGTCAGCCTGGTCGCAATTTCTGAAGCTTGATTCTAAGGAGAACACAGTGGATGATGCTTCACAGAGTATATTAGAGGTCTATATTTAATAATTAAAAGATTAATTATTAATTAAGTTGCAATTTAATATCATTCTTAAGAAAAGTAGTGCTTTAAAAAGGTTTAAATAAGTAAAAAATTGTGCCACTTTACAATAGTAATATATATTATATCATCTTCAAATTAAATAAACTATATTCGCTGTACAATTTTATTTTTTATTTATTTCATAGTACAAGTTTCTGGTTTGGTCTCGCCATAAAAAATTAAAACCAAAAGCGTTTTCCTTTCTATGGAAAATGGATGCCATCCTTGTCGGCCAAGTGGGAAAACTGGTTAAAACAGGAACGATTAGAAATTGCCTGACCGCGACTGCATTTCCCTGAGCTAGATAGCAATTGGGCCACAGTCTAAATAGTTCATTTAATTAATTTATTATTATTATTATTATTATAGTTTTGTGTTTAGAAAACAATGGCTAAACATGAGAGGTGAAAATCAAAGAAAAACGAAACTTAGCGTTAACCAACATTCGCGATAAACATGACTAATTTGATGAGTAAAGTTATAAAAATGCACTTTAAAAAATGTTGGGAATTTGTGTGTATGAAATTTAAAGTTTATCTCTTCAAAATATCTCTTCAAAATAAAAATTTTGAAGAGACAAACATTAAATTTGACTATTTTTATATAAGAAGATAAGGGAATCAGTTGATGATGGGATTTTGTGTGTATAAAATTTAATGTTTATCTCTTCAAAATACAAATTTTGAAGGGATAAACATTAAAATTGACTATTTTCATATAAGAAGATAAGGGAATCATTTGATGTCCAAAGGGTTGAGTTATTGTTATACTTAATCAAAGATTTAATATACTTTTTACATTTAAAAAAAACAGATTTTTGTTTGCTATAAACATTTTGATATTTCTATTCTTTCTATAAGTTGTTTTCTTCTCAAAGGGAGATAACTTTATGTCTTTCGAAATTTTATTATTTCCTCAAGTATTAAATTTGGTAAATTAATTATTGTAGTTTATGATAAACACACATTAATCTTTGATTTGGCACAGATCTTTAAGATTTTTAAGATACTTTTTACTATTTTATTTCATGGTAAAATCCTTTTAATTGTTTATTTATCACTCACTTCGCAAAATCCTTGCTAACTTAAATATTAAGTGCTCTTTTGTAGCCTTTTTTGTAAGCTAAATTTTCATAATTTATTGAAATTATGCAAAACTGGTACGTTTTTTTTTGGAGACTCTTTTCGATTCACTTAATAACCATGGCCTATATATTCGATGTACACTTTCTCCTGGCTATATACTAAATCTCACTCCGCTACTCGCACAAAGACATACAGCGATCCTTAGGTGGTGCAGGAGCAGTCCGCGACAGCTTCGGGCCAAGAAGCTGGACAGAAGTCTAGTCATCGGTTTGGGCGCGCGATCGCGCTCTCGCAATTAAAGCAATTGATCTGGTCAATTGCCCAGGGGCAAGTGCTGCGACAGACTGACGACGAGCTGCAGCCGCGCGGCTGCCTCGCCGAAAAACCAAAGCACAAAACTTGACCTCACCTGTTTGTTCCACTTCCAGTCCGGTCCGCGGATCACCCGCGCCCCCACTCCCTCCATGGAGAAGCGCCTGGCGACGGCTGCCGCCGAGTTAGCCGCTCCTGCACCGCCGCCTGCCGCGGCCGCTGTCGTGGAGGAGGTGTTTCCACTTGCAACTCCTCCGCCTGCGGCAACGACACTGCCGCCGCCGCCGCTGCCGCCCCCGCCTCCCGTTGCACTGCTCACTACCACACCCACAGCCGTCGATTGCTGGGTGCCCGTGTTCGTGTTTGTAGGTGCTCCGTTGGCCGCCGCCGCGTTCGTAGAGTCCTTGCCCGACGTGAGAGTGGCCGCGCAAGACATTTTCCCCACTCCGGCACGGCTGTAAAACGATGGCAACAGACAATTTCTTCGGTTTTATCGCGTTGAAAATCGGAAGTCAAGGAATTTTTTTGCTTAGCGAGCCGACCGGTGTGACCGTCGCTGGTCGTTACGAGAATACCACGAAAATGGCTGCAGAGCCGAAATCACAAGGATCAAAGATATCGTAAAAACAAATATTTGTTGTTAAATAATTTTGTTTTAAAAAATCAGTAAAGCCATAACTACTTTAAAAAAGGATTCATTTTAATTCCGAAAGTATCTGTATATCAGTTTTTTTTAAGCTGCTTAATTTGAGTACTGAATGTAAAATGTTTTTAGTAAAAATTTACATAAAATTTTTTATAATATTTACATATATTATTAATAAATGAAAATATTTATTTAAGATATATTTTATTTGTCTGATCAAAGTTGTTTCTTTTTTTTATGATTTTGTAAAATTGTATGCTACTAAAAATGGTGAAAAACCTCATTTTCCGTGGCTATTAACTAAGCATTGTTTATAGTTCCGCTTAAAAAATAAAATAAATCTAGCTTGTAACCATGGTTTATACATATATTATAATTTATACACATATATATTATTAGTTATTTTATTTTTTAAGCCAAATTTACAAATACGTTAAATACGCAGTTAAAAAAGATCGTTTTTTTTTAATATTAATGTTTTTTATACCTTATAAACTACAAAAATCATTATTAAATATTTATGATAACATTAAAAACAAAAACACAGCTGCTTAAGTCGAAGTGTTAAGATATTGCTCTGGATTGGGCAGAAATGCTTCAAGAAAAGCAATTCCTTTTGGCAAAAACTGAAGGTTTTCATTGAACCGATACAATTCCGGCTGCAGGACGTCAGTGCAACAAATCTCCTCGACATTAGCTATTTGGACATCGAAATTGACCCGTTCAAAGCGTATAAGAGGTTCGTTCTCGATGCATTTTAAAATGGTCTTTCGCACAAAGATGCGATTCGATTGTCTAGAAAAGAGCATAAAAAAAGGAAATATCTCACTACAGATCTGCTCCAGATCCATAAACAACTATATAAACTCACCTCAAAAGCCTGGCGTTCGTCGAGGTGATTACTGTCATCAATTTGTGAAACGTTCGCCTGATTCCCACAACAATCTGATTGATGCGATGCAGAAACTTTCGGAAAGACTCCTCGTCGCTGCCACCGAGTGCGTCGCTGAGATTCGGTGGCATCTTGAGACTGAGCTGAAAGTTTAGGTAGTGATCGAACGTTGTCCATCGCTCGGGAAGGCTGCCAGCCACCGCCTTGTCCTCCGCTATGGAGCAAGCGCGTATGGCTGACTCGTCCTGCTCGTCCAGGATCTTGTAGTTAACCACAATGCGAAATGTGGTCAGCAGACGATGGTAGAATATCAATTGTCGGGATGCCTTGAGCTGGAAGTCGAAGATCCAGTTGGGCTGCTGGTTGGCCAGCAAGCGATCCAGGCGATTGAAGAAGGATTCCCTCGCCTCGGCAGGGGCTTTGTCTCGATTTCTTTGCGATTTTGGTCTATGAAAAAAGGTATTTAAGGATTTAGTTAAGGTTGTAACTAACTATAAGTTACTTACCTCTTGAGCTTCTGCATTAGCATAACTTTGTCCCAATGGAATAGCCTCTCCTCCACTTTCGTCTCATCCAAGGATTCGTTCATTTCCGTTTCCTGGCTCTTGATCTGCCAATGCTTCTGCATATCTTCAAATCTGGGCTTCAGCCGCTGCCGGCGCAGTCGCTGACGATCTTTGGTGAACTCGAAAAAACTTAATTGCGGCAGCACAAAGGAGTCGGTGCTTCGTCTCGTTTCGCTCAAGGAACGATTGCAGTTGCCGCACTTCCTGCACGAGGCACTGCTGCCAGCAATGACAACCGGAGTTATTTGGGCCTCACAGAGCTCAGGCCGGTGATCTTCTGGTTCCTCAATCTGTTCATTTTCGGTGGTTTCCTCGGCCAGCGTGGAAACTAGACTTATCTGTTCGTTGTCTATCTGGTTTTGTGCCTCCATCTCGTCCTCCTCCCCATCCACATCGATTGCGCCGGCAAAAATGGTGGTGTCGCCGGAGAGATTAATGAACTTGGTGTGGGCAACGGCATAGCTTTTGAAGGTCCGATCCGTGGAGGAGCCACTTTCCCTTCCACTGGACTTGCGCTGCTCCTCCTGCGTCTCCTTGAGGAAGTAGTTTGTCACATCCGATATGGTGATCGGTTTCTCCTCCAGTTCCGTTGGCTGCGGCAACTGCAGATCATCATCTAGGGAGCTCACTTGTTCCAGCCGAGTCAATGCCGCGTGATAGTCCCTTACCGGTTGCACCGTCTCATCAAAGTGGTCGATCCTGAAGCTCGGCAGGAACTTGTGTGTGTCTGTCTCCTTTTCCAGCGCTATCTTGGCCCCTTCCCAGGCACTATTCTCCTTATCGATCTCCAATTCCATTTGGCTATCGGCAAAGAGCTGGGTATGTCGCTTCTTCGACTCGGGCAGATTGGGTGTGAGATGTTTCGGGAGTCGCTTGTGATTTGCCTCGTTTACGGGTGTCCCAAATTCAGAGGTGTCCATCCTTGCAGGATGGTAAATGGAGCGTTTTTTATGCTTCAGCTTGGGCAGTGGCGTCTTGCACCTTTCCTCCTGATCCTCAAACTCGGTCAGCGACATACCGGGCGTAAAGTTGCCCAGATCCTTGTATAACGATGTCAGCCTGGGATGGGGCATTGGAGTTATTACCTGGATATCGGGCTTGGGCATCGTCTCCTGGGGACTTTGGTAGTCTACAGGCTGATTTAGACTCAAATCCTCAAAAATATGCTCAGCCATCAGAATGGTATTTCTTGTCTTTGGACGTGGTTGCTCCTCTTGGTTTGGTTTGAATGCAACTTCCAGATCTTCCTCGATTGGCTCAGCTTTAAGGATAGTGTGTCTCGACTTGGAATTGACTCGATATGGAACCGAGGTTGCCTCGATGCCATTGAGGGATGGTTCCTCTTCAATGGGGACTGATTCCATGATTGTTTTTCTAGGCTTTGAGGAATGGTAAATATTTGTGGCCTCCTCTTTAATTGGACGTGGTTGCTCCTCTTCGTTTGGTTTGAATACAATTTCCAGATCTTCCTCGATTGGCTCAGGCTTTACAAGAGTGTGTCTCACCTTTTGCTGTCGACATGGAACCGAGGTTGCCTTTGACAGAGATGGTTCCTCTTCAATGGGTTCTGATTCTATGATTGTTTTTCTAGGCTTTGAGGAATGGTAAACATTTGTGGCCTCCTCTTTATTAGGTGGCTGCTTTGGCAGCGTTTGTTCCCTCGAATGTGGAACAATCTCATCTTCCTCTATGGATTCGGGTTTTATAATAGTTTTTCTAGATTTTGGCAGCGTTTGTTCCCTCGAATGTGGAGCAATTTCAACTTCCTCTATGAATTCGGGTTTTATGATAGTTTTTCTAGATTTTGAAGATTGATAAAAATCAGACCCGGTTTCAGGATGCTTCTCCAAAAACCTGCTTTTGACTGGGCTTTCCAAATCCATATTCTGCTCTATTTCTTCAGGTTTATCATCTCCGCTGATCGCCTGCTGCTTGGATTCAGATTTTTCATGTCTCTCTGCTGAATTGCAAGTGAAATCCTCTGGAATCGGCTCCGCCATTAGGATAGTATTTCTTGGCTTTGAACGGACGGGAATGTTTGATTTAAACGCAGGCAGCTCTTCCTCCATGGGTTCAGCAATCAAAAGTGTGTGCCTTGCCCTCGGTCGATGGGGTGCCTCTGAGGTTTTGTACTTTAAAAGTGATGGTTCCCTTGGTTGTAAAATGCTTATATCCTCTTCTATGGCTTCCGACATGGTCATCGTTTTTCTGGATTTGTATGAGGAATATTGAGTTAAGGGCTCCTTGACATTAGGCTGCTTCTCCTCCACTTCCATGTCAAGTGTTTGCCTAGATTTAGTCGCCATCTGGAGACCATCTGGTGGATCATTCTTGCTAAAGTCAATCTCCTCTTCCATGGGTTCGTCCAACAAAACATTTTGCCTTGATTTTGATGGATTCTCTGGGGGAGCGGAGATTTTTAAAGTCAATTCCTGGCCTGGAATTGCTACATTTTCTATTTCCAGCTCCTCTGCTAGAAGAAATGTGTGCCTTGGCTTTGCCACCGAAGCAGAGTGTAGTTCAATTCGCGAATCGATCTCCTCCTCCATGCTCACCTGCATTAAGAGGGTCTCCCGGCGCTTAGTTTTCATGCGGACATAAGCTGGCGCTGTGGCTTCCTCTCTGGACTCTTTTTCTCGCCGTAAATCCGTGGCCTGAGCTGTGGCTTTTACAACAGAACTCGCAGGCAATGATACCGACTGATCCGCTTCCATTTCGACGGGTTGATAAACAGTGCGTCGAGGCGGAGGAACTGTTGTTTTAACGGCCGGAATCTTACACAATGATTGATCCTCCTCCATTTCGACAGGCTGCAGAATAGTGCGCCGAGGTTGAGGAGCAGTGGTGTTTTTCACGGGAGGAACTACAGAGAAAGATATTGACTGATCCGCCTCCATTTCTACAGGCTGATGAATAGTGCGTCGAGGAGCTGTGGTTTTCGCAGGAAATGATATAGACTTTTCCGTATAAATTTCTTCAGGCTGAAAAGGAGCTGCGGTTTTCACGGCAGGATTAACGGAGAATGATAGTGACTGATCCGCCTCCATTTCTTCGGGATGATGTATACTCGGACGAGGCCTGAAGCTGGGTATGGGCTGATGGAAGGCCTGCCTGCTTGCCGGACGCTCCAAATCCAACTCGGAATAATCGTAGGTGGTCTCCCGTCTCCCCGTCGAGTTCTTGGAAGTATTTCTGGACTGCGTTTCATCCCCCAATTTGGCGTGAGCCAAGAAGTTTGTGTTATTTAGCATTATCTCATCCGCCTGAGAGAGTCGATAATTACGCTTTTCATCCTTATCCTTTACTTTATCTATAGCTTTTGCTTTATCCTTGATCGCCTTTTGAGCGGAGGCCATTGGTGGCGGGGATATGGCCATGCTTTCGCTAAAATTCAGCATTCCCCGTGGCTTGATGCTGCTCTTCAAATCCCGCACCGGACACCCATCCTCTAGGCCCCCGTCATGGCAAAAACGTTTCATCTTGCGATCCGTTGTGGGTGTCTTGGGGCCATTAGGAAACAGCTGAATCTTGCCCGACTCCAGTTCCTCGTTGAGTTGACGCAGGTTAATCCTCTTGCTGATACGCTTACCCGATATCATGTCGGGGGGCACTAGCATGGAGTCGTCGTTAAAGTTGATGGTGCTATTGCCGCTTTTGGCGCTATCGAAGGATATATTGGCCGGTGGTAAGAGGTCCCTATCTGGAAAAGTTGTAAAATATGCAGGAAAATGATAAGTTTTAGAGGTAATTACAGTTTTAAAGGATAATATTAATTTTTAGGGGTAATCACAGATTTAAATGTGATTTAATCTGAAATTCTAAGATGTTATTTGAAACTATTACATAAACAAAACATTAATTAAGAAATTATTAATAGTTGTAAAGTTGTAATTATTATAAAAACATTATTTATATAATAAAGTTGTCAGAATAATTTAATTTTGCAAATGACTTAAACAGCAAAGCTGGAATTATAGTCCGTTTTTACGGAAAAAATAAGTTTCAAGGCGAAAGTCTTTAATATTTACAGAAAAATTAAATATAAAACTGAATAACGTAATGAGAAAATTGAGATTTACTGAGAAGTTTCAGGCAGAAAAAACATAAATCCAGGCATGGCTAGATTAAATCTTCTGCTGATGCATAGGTGTCAACTGTACTGCTTTTTGATAAATATTATACTTATTTTTTGATACTTCCATTCCATTGTTCATTCAAAGCTAAAACTTTAAGCAATAAATTGCTAATAATAAATAGAAAGCAAAACGCACCATTTAAAGAACAAGAAAAGGATATATCCACGTCTCCATGTTGAGTTACATTCTTGACCGGCTTCACCACCACCGCCTCCTCCTCCTCCATCTCCATGAAAAGTGATTTCTGGCTTGCCGGACACATGTTCTCCTTTTTGTTGGCCTTCAAGTTCTGCTGGTCATTAAACATTTCCAGCTCAATGTCCTGTTGTATGGGATACTGAGAAGCAGGAGCAGCTGGAGCCGAATCAAAGGTAATAGGAGCAAGTGGCGTGATGTCCATAAAGGAGTCACTCATACAGTTAGCTGTGGTGTGTATGCTGCTCTCCCTTTTGCCGTCACTCGTATTGTGCAGCCTGGCTACCAACGAGCCTGACATCACATCTAAGGTCTTGTCCATAATCCGACGATCGTAGAGGGTGTCCTGCAGCCCCTGCCGCTCCTCTTGCGTAAGGGTCATCGAGTCGCTGGAAGCGTTCAGTGGCTTCTGCCTTTTCCTTGACAACTCGCAGGGCAATAGGGTCACATCTACGCTGGTCTGCAGATTCAGCGTAATATCTATGTTGCTGCGTTCGCACACGCTGATCGCCGGCAAAGAGATGTTTTCCTTGTCCTCACCATTTAACGCCTGGGCACCCGATTTTGATCCCGATCTCGTTTCCGAGTTGTCCTCGGCGCTGAGGTGATCGGACACCTCGTACGAGTGGTTCCAGTTTGTGGGCTCCTCAGTGTTCACAAATTCCCTAAAGGGGCAATAAATGGAATTATTGTATACATAGGGGACCCCCTCTCGCAGGGATTCCTATAGGCGAATACTCACCTCACGGACTTTTTTCCACTGAAGCTGATGCGGCGCTTGATTCGTATCGCCGTTGTGGTCGTGTCGTCCTCATTGCACGGCGCTCTCCGAAGCTGCAAATTAAAAACATTTTGAACGTAAACACCAATGCCCTGTTTGTTTTAGTTGTAGAAAGCACTCACGGAACTCCTGCGATTGTTTTTATTCATGTTTTTATGCTGTTAAATGTTGTTTGCGTTTAAAATACGACGCCGCGCCTTCTGTGTGAATGGCTATGCGCGTCGTGTCGGCGTCTCGTTGGGAGTGGCACTCGCCAGGGTTTTGTTCCGCAGTCTGGCAGCGTCTAGCGATCATTTTGGCGGAAAACGGGCACACTGATTTTTATTAAAATGAACGAATTAGAAAAATCGAAAAATATAAATAAATAAATATACTTGAGTATTCCCGCCTGTCCAAATGCCAGATCCAGCTCCAAATTCATATACCATAAATTTTATTCACTGTTAAATCCAATAATAAATCACATGCTTCAAAAAGTTCTTAAAGAACAAGAAAAAAAATGCTCAAGCCTTGAATGTATCCTTCTCCTTGCGCAGCTTTGCCATACACACTATGGGATCGGTGGCGTCGCCAGCATGCTTCTGCACTGCGGATTCGTGGACGCGCATAAACGGATTCCAGGACTTCTCCTCGCCGATGGTTGAGGGAACGGTGGGATCCTGCGAGGCACGACGATGCTTGGCCCACTCGATTCGCTCCTGGATCAGCGCGTTATCCGGCTCCACATGCCGGGCAAAACTCATGTTCTGCAGCGTATACTCGTGCCCACAGAACACCTTAGTAGAATCCGGTAGAGCAGAGAGCTTGGTGACCAGCGCCTCGTACATCTCCGCGGGCGTGCCCTCAAAGAATCGCCCACAGCCGCCCTGGAACAGGGTATCGCCGGTGAAGACGGCTCCCTCGCCGCTGCTGCCATCGGCCGCCGTGACATGGTAGCAAATATGTCCGGTGGTGTGACATGGCGTTGACAGACACTTCACATTTAGGCTGCCAATGGTGAAGGTATCATCCTGCTTCACCTTGTGGTTCAAGGCGCCGATGCGGTCATCGCCGCCGTACACATCCAGCGCCTGGGCCCACAGCTTCACAAGCTTTTCGTTGCCGCCGGCATGGTCCCAGTGGTGGTGGGTGGTCAGAACCTTGTTCAGGGTCACCTGCGCCTCCTGCACCGTCTTAATCACCAGCTCCGGGTCCACGGGATCCACCACAGCAGCCTCGCGTGTCTTCTCGTCCACGATCAGGTACATGTAGTTGTCCTGCAGGGCAGGCAGGATTTTGATGTCCATGCCCGCGAGCTTGACATCTTCCAAAGTGCTGTGCATGCCTCTCAAGCCGACTTTCCGTAGTTTTTGAACTGAAACGAGACCAAATTCACAGGTCAGATGACAGATGACGGAAAGGTCACTGGAACATAGGAACGGGCAAAACAAGTAAAGCTACGAAAAAAAAGAAACACAAATGGCGAGCCGCCAGCGGGAGGAGATTAGATTAAACACATATGCATGGATAGATTACGCTTGACGAGACTTGGACAGACGGGCACAGCCAGAAATCGCCTTTGCGTGGACCCGGCACCAGAGAGAGGGGGCGTCGGAGGAGCCGCCAGCCGCAGGCCCAATCGCAGACTGCTGGACGAACCTCGGAAGTAGGCGGCCGTCAACTGGGTTTCCACCGAGGTGGACACACTGCGCCAGGCGGAGGACAGCATTGTGGCAATGATGATTATATTAATTGGCTAAAGCGGGGGTGCTGTGCGAGATGAAGTTAATAATAGTCTCCAAAAAAGTAATTACAGTTGTTTTCTTCTTTTCTTTTTTATCCGGTGTGAGCCAGTGAGTGTGACCGTATCTTCCGTTGGTCGATTTACCGCTGATGTTGCTGAAATTTGGCCGAAAAAAGTGGCGCAAATAACAAAAATTAACTTAAATTTAAATAAACTTTACAATTTTGTCTATGACGTTTTACACGATTTCTATTTATTTTTCATTAAAACAAATCATTTTATTACACGAATGAGTTGAGTTTAAGTCGCCATTGGTTAGATAAAGTACATTGGATAAGTTTCCTTAAATTTCGAAAATATATTCAGGTTCCCAAGCAAACGGTTGCTGTAATAAATGAAAAATTTAGTTAACATCACAGATCGATGCTTTCACTTACTGAGTGAGATAGGTGCGGGCACGTTTTGCCGCCTGATGAGCCACATAAGCCGGTGCTGGATACGAAACCGAGCGATTGCAGCGCGGGTACATGTGGCAAAGGTTAAAGGTCAACTGCTGGAGCAGATTAATATCAAGTTCGCCCGTATTCTCAATTACATTGTAACGCGTTGGCCTGGCCGTGCCCATGGCTGAGTGGCTCACCATAAAGAACTGCACCTCGTTGGGATGAACAATGGTGCTATCGACCACTGTTCCGGGCTCCACATTGTTATAGTCTTTCTTGGAATTGGAAGCGAGCTGCCTCGCCGGCTGCTGTGTTGGAAAGAAGCGAGTATGATGACGCTTCACCACAATTATGCAGCAAATCTTTGGTTCAATACCGAGCTGTGGGAAAGTGTTTAAGAAAGGGTTTAAGAAATACAAGATTTTTAGCATTACAAATTTATCAAATACCTTCACACACGCTGCTCTTATTCCTCTCAGATCATTGCTTTTAATTTTCGGAAATTGGCCATCATCCACTCCATCCCGATAGTAAATGATGTGTTCAGGATATGCCTTGCGATACTTCTGGTATACGCCCAAATGTTCCAGTGCCATTGACTCCATATCCTCGATCACCTCCAAAGTGGAGCGCTGCAGCCGAAAATTATTATTATAGACAGCACCATACAGATCGTGAGAGGCGACCACGCCCACCACACTGGGTATATCACGTTGATCCGGCGACGGATGCGTCACATCGGCGCCCAGGAACATAACATTATTGAGCATAACATCCTTTAGCTTGTGATTAAGGCCGTTTAGCTTTAAATTGACCTTCAGCAGGATGTTGCCAATGGTCTGGGGATAAAGCTTGTCAATGGTCGACTGCTTGATGCACTGCGTCAGAATGCCGTGCTGCAGTTCGGCCTTCTGCTTAATGGTAGCGTAACTGACTCTGTTCTTTGGCAGGATCACAAAGGCCAGATCATAACGATCTCGTAGATATGCGAAGCGCGAATCTAGATTGTCCTTAAAGTCAAAGCCAAATATATCAGCCTTATTGTCCAAGCTCACATTCAACGTCTTGGCTTGGGCAAGCACTTTCTGCTCAAAGTCGGCCATCTTGCCATCGGACGTGCCGGGCTTAAAATACACAATCGCCCATTTGTGTGCCTTCTGTTTGCCTTCAAGGAACCACATTTTGTCCATATTCCATATTCCCTTCGTAACCGAGCAATACTTGTTGCCATGGTACTCCAATTCCGGCGGTGATAGGGTTCGTGTTTTCACCACAGTAAAATCGCTGGCAATGCGGATGCCAAAACGGCTGATGGTCGGGTCCAGGTTGTGCTGAAAGAACTTCAGCAGATTCACGATCTTGACCTTTCGCTTATCGGTCGATGTGGCGGCATATTTAACCATCTCGACCACCTGAGCGTTTCCATCTTTGCGCTGCAACCCAAAAGATAAATGTGAATAAAGTGAAGTGAAGGAATCACAAAATAGCTCACCTGTAATACCTGACCTCCCTCGATGTCACAGAGCTCGATGGGCAGCATGATATTCTTGGCGGGAGGACCGACGTGCAGGCAGTGAAGCTCCGGAAACTTTAGGTTGTATTTGCGATCCTTGAAAAAGTCCGCAACGGTGATCTCCTTGCAATCCAGCTGGAATTTCTCACTGTGAGCTGGGAATGGCGAAAGTCCATTTACTTTGTAGCAACGCGGCATGGTGGCAAAAGATTGTGGTGGCTTATAAACCACATTGAGGCCCTTCAGAAACGACTCAACTTCGGAGCGCTTCTTCTGGTCGATGATTCCCTCTTTTGGACCATATTTCTCCAACCACTCGAGCACTGGCATGGCTACGGGGAAGGACTTGTGCAATATGTCAACATTTAGGTAGGGTCGATCACCCAGTACAATGGCCTGGTACAGGCCCACAAAAGCCTCGTATCCGCCACCCAGCTCCTTGCGACTTTCTAGTCCGGAAGTTGGGTAAAAGGATCGACCAGCCCGAATGGACTTCCTGTGACATGGAGACGCCAGCACGACCTCCATACACTGCATTTCCCTCAGGGGCTTATCAGAGATGCTCTTTGATGCATAGCTGCGAATGGTTTGATATCAAATCCATGTGAATTAGCCCAGCTCAAGATCTCCTCTTACCTGTTTAGGGAACTAAAGTTGATTACCGGATGAGCGGTCTCCTTAATCTCCACAGTATAGCGCAGGCAGCGGCCATAGGTATCTATAACCTGAAAAGTGTTTAACCAGAGGTTTATCTTACCATACCAAGAAGCCTGCCCTTCAGTTTACTCACAGTTACTTCCGGATTTTGGGTATTGGTAGGCAACTTATCCACCGAATAGCAGGAGGCTCTGCCATCAAAGGAGACCTCTAGTCCGCCCAATTGGTTGACGCGGAACTGCTCAAATGCCTGTCTGTAGAATTTCTTGGACCGTTCCGGTTGGATCTTCACATCGTAGTGGAAGGAATATTCTGGCATTTTCTTCATGTCAATCTCCAGATAGTTAACGGCCACTTGGCCGGGTTTTCCAATTGTACCACGCTTGATGCTGACAGCTTGTAAACCCTGATCCTGGCCCTGCCGGAAAGCATCTTGCTGCGGAGGTGGTCCTTTGGACTGGTTAACATCTTGCTCTTCTTGTATAGGCTGTTGGTTGTGTCCTTGCTGTTGCTGTCTTCCTGGTTCACCTTGATGGGAGCTGCCATGTTGTCCTTGTGGGCGTTGCTGTTGCGGTTGAGTGCTCCCCGGCAGGACATGTCCAAGTGGCTGCTGATATCGGCCTGCGCGTTGACCGCCCCATGCTTGAGCTGGCTGAGAGCTCTGCTGCTGCTGCTGCTGCTGCTGCTGCTGCTGCTGCTGCCTCTGCTGCTGCCTCTGCTGCTGCCTCTGCTGCTGCTGCTGCTGCTGCCTCTGCTGCTGCTGGCGGCCTGACGATCGAATGGATGGGCCTGGTCCCACTTCAGCATTACCTGATTGTTTTGATTACAAAATAAAGTGAACGTATTTCAAAACGGTTTATTCTAAAAAATTAATTTTTCTTTTTGTTTTTTATTTAAATATTTATTTATAAAAAGAAGAATAGTTTTTTTGAAATTATATTAATGTATTTAATATAGTTAAAAAGAGCTACAAAGAATTTAAATAAACAAAACTATTATAAAAATCTCAAAATCCGAGTTGAAAATTATCTAGTAAACTCTTTAAATATAAGAAATTGATGAATCATCTTTAAGCTAGAACCTTCTCGAAGTCACCTACTGAATTTCATCATGGAAAAAATAAATGTGGTGACTCCCCGGAATATATAGCGTTATCTAGCTTTCTTTTTTGTTATCAATTTTACTGACCTTGTGGCTGTGTGGGTGGTGAAGCAACAGGTTTCTCTTCTCGTGGCTTATATTCTGAAATATTTCAATAATTTGTATTTTTATTTATTTATTACTTATTACAACTCACTATTTTTCTTTCCCATTTTTTAAGAACTTTTAAATTTTCCTTTGTTTTTAATTTCACTAAATTTATTAACTAATTTGCGCTGTGAAATGTGCAACCGAAACTGAATCGATTTCGAACTGCAATGAACGTAGATTCTTATCAAGAACCCATTGGAACCAAGTTTTTAACGTTTTCTTTATCAATTAATAATATCGGTGGTGTCGATTCTTGAATGAAACAAACTTTAAAATTACGTGTGTATTCTGCGGACTTTAATTTGCAACTAAACTGAATTTGAACAAAGAGAAACCAAAATTGATATATATGTTTTCTTATTCTCTATTGCTTAGAGCGAAACAGAATATATTTCTTTCGAGACCTCTTTCTTTTTTTTTTCGCGCGGGGGAATCCCAAGCCCACCTCCCACCTCCCGCACAACCGACCAAGGGGCGCAGCGGTGTGACGTACAGCACGAAACGCGTACTGGATAGACGCGAGAGAAGAAAAAAATAGAATAGAACAAGGAAAAATTAGGATACACTACGGGATAGTATTACAAGCAATACAGTTTTTAGTTTTTGAAGGCTTTCAATGCCTGCAATGCTAATAAAAAGACGATTGTAATCAGTACATAAAACCCTAAAGGGCTCATGTACTACTAGTGGTATAAAAGTTCTAGATGAAAGACGGGGAACATGGAAATTGAGCTGGCCTAGAAGGTAGGGGCTCTCCACATCACCGTGAATAAGTTTATGTAAAAAGACGACGCCAAGCATCGTCCTACGGTTAGCTAAAGAAGGTAGATTAAGTAAGAGAAGTCTACTAGCGTAAGACGGTAATCTAAGGTTTGCATCCCAGGGTAGGCCACGAAGGGCAAAAAGTTCTTTTGGACAGATTCAATGAGCTACTGTGGACTCCAAATTGAGGACTCCAGACGCACGAACCATACTCCAATATAGGACGAACTAACGAAGTAAAGAGAGTCTTCGTTACATAAGGAGAATCGAATTCCTTCGCCCACCTTTTAATGAATCCCAGCATGCCTCTGGCTTTGTTAACCATACAAGAAATGTGTTCAGAGGACGAAAGTTTAGGATCCAGGCGAACACCCAGATCATCAACGATAGTAATTCTTTCCAAAGGGCAATCGTTAAGCGTATAGGTGGCAAGCAGGGGAGTGACACGTGAAAATGTCATCAGTTTGCTTTTTGAGCTGTTGAGATGTAAATCGTTAGGTAGGTCTGATTGGCACGAACTGTCCCTATGCTGCAAGCAAAGTTTAACGTCATCAGCGTACATGAGTAGAACCTGCGGCAAATCATTGATAAACAATGTGAAAAGCAGTGGTCCAAGGTGGGTACCCTGTGGGACGCCAGATGTGACCATGAGGCTATTGGATAGAACGTTTCTGAACAGATCCTTTTGGGTCCTGTCGCTTAGATAACTCGAAATCCACGTAAGAAGATCACTAGGAAACCCCATTGAATCTAGTTTCCTAACCAAAAGAGAATGATTAACCGAGTCGAAAGCTTTACTAAAGTCCGTGTAAATAACATCGGCTTGAAAGTTTTGTTGGAAGCCCCTAATAACGAAAGAGTTAAGTTCCAGAAGATTGGTCGTGGTTGATCTTCGCCTCATAAAACCATGCTGGCATGGAGAAATGACGGATCTGCATAGATGTTGCAAGTGAGGGAGGATTACATTCTCGAAAAGTTTGGGGATAGCCGATAACTTAAAAATACCTTTTTTGTGGAGAGGAATAACAAATGATTTCCTCCAAATAAGGGGAAATTCTGAGGATTCTAAAGATAAGGTAAAGAATTTAAGAAGGGGGTTACACAGCGCCTCGGAGCAATACCTAAGCACAGAGCCAGGTATACCATCGGGACCTGGCGAATAAACTGGCTTAACACGTTGAAGATCAAGAATAAGTGAGCGTTCGTTTAAAATAGGACTGAAGATTACGGACGAACGTGCGTTGTTATTTTCTACACCCTTCCTCAGTGCAAGTTTGTTTACAAAAATTCATTATCAAAACAAATTAAACTTTTCTGTGAATTCTTCATGTTTTGTTTGCGGAAGATTTTTTCTAAAAATATCTGCTATCATTTCAGTTGTACATTTATATTTCAACAAAACTTGCCCTTCCTTTTTTATGCTACTTAAACAAATTCTTTTAGTTTGGAATTTAAGGTATAAAGTATAAAGATATTAAAGTATAATCGATTTAAATAAAATTTAAATAAATGTAATTAATTATAAATATTTTTTACTGAAATAAATGAAAGCTACTCTTATTTTATTTATTGTTTTAAAACAAATTTTGAATAAAGTTTAGTCCTTTAAGTATCTAAATTATGATCCTTACTACTTTGCTTTAATAACATAAACTATTACTTGACTTTCATTATTTGGCATTTTAAAATTTAATTAAAGTATGATATAATCTATTCATCTAAAATTTAAATACTTGTAATTAATTAAAAATATTGCTTACTGAACTCAATGCAAGCTAATCTTATTTTATCTCAAACGTTAAGATTGGAGTATTAAAAGGAAACATTTTTTAAATTTATTCTCCTATTTTATAACACATTTTGAATATAGTTTCGTCTTTAAATTTGGCATATAAATTTTTATATGATCCTTACTTCTTTGCTTTAATGCCATAAACTTTTGCTTGACTTTTATTATTTTGGATTTAAAAATCTCTATGGTTAAAAATAGTTTCAAGCTATTTCCAAGGGAACCATGAAAAGAAACTATTCTTTACAGAAAACTTGTACTATAAAATAATACAAATAAATTATATAAATAAAAAAATAATTGTATTATATGAAGAAAAAAGAAAGCTTTATTCTAACAGTTTGCAATAAAGTCACAAAGAGTCGATCCCTGTTGCTCCAATTAAATGAAAAAATAATAAAAGATACTATAAAAAACTTGTATATATATTATAAAACAATCGGTTTTATAAAAATTTCTAAAAAATATAATAATAAATTATAATATATGAATATAATATATATATATATATATATATGAATATAATATATTAATAATAAACATAACTAATACTGTCAGTAATTTCGTTCCGAAAATTTTCTTTCTGACTCAATTTGTCAGCTTTAAAATGTACTTGAGACCATTTCATATTCCCCCCAGTTGTCAGTTAGATTTAAGAGAGAACTTTAAACAAAATCAAAATAAACCCGAAAATCCAATGTCCGAGACAACAGATCCCAATGGCTCCACCTCCAAGTCGAATCTGATTAAAATGCATCATGTGGGAGTGACGGCAAAGATGCAGTCCCCACTGAAAAAGATACTGCCCAGGATGAACTCCTCTACCGACTCCGATGTGTATCAACATGCGGCCACACAATATAGCATTTTCAAGTCCGATAATGGCGGTGATATGTCCGAAACTACGGTGGCCGGTAGCTCCAGTTCCCCACAAACCCTGTACGAGATGCATGCGGAGCCGGAGAAGAGTCTGCTCCAGCTCCAGTCAAAGATTAAGCCACAAAGGATCGAGTTCCAGCGCTACAACAAAAAGCGTCCCCATCTGGTTGCACCGAAGCGATCGGCTCCCAACTCGAAGGAGCGCTCCAAGCCCCACAAAACCGCGCAGGTGCAAAAGGAGAAGGTGGGACTGCTGGGCCGGCTGCTTCAGTCACTGGATAATATGTGCAAATGTCAAAATCAGCAGAAGGCCATTATCGATGACTTGCCGGAGCCGCAGTGGAATCGCAAGGAGGCCACCCGTCACACCTGCATCGGCATCTATCCCTTCGAGCATGGCTGCGCCGAGTATTTGGCCACCACGGATACACATCCCAAGATCAATTCCATTGTCCTGGCGGATCGGGCCACCACATATGCCACCCATTTCTGGGCAGAGCTATTCGGTCTGCTGCACATAGCCGTGGCCTTTGTGGTGGCCTTCATCCTGCAAAGCTACCGCTTTGTGCTTTTCTCCCTGGTTAACACTCTGATTGTGGGACTTCTGCACATGACCTCGGATTACCTGGTGAAGCCACTGTTGACTATGCTTTTTAATGGTTACCTGCAGCCACCTTTGATATTTCTCTACAATGTTTTGTGCTCGATCAGGGATATCCTGGAGCCGGTGGCTGAGACCATTAATAACTTTATGAAACCCTTGGCCACAGTGGGTAAAAGTGTTCGGTTGGCGGATGTCAACTACCGGCAGATAAAGCGAATAGCCAAAGATGTTTGAGTTGGATTTTATAGTTCTTAAATTGTTCATTTTGTTATTTTGTTAATCAGTTAATTTGTTTAGTTTGTTTTTAGTTTATATTGATGTTGATTTCTGTTTGTTATTTAGAAAATTAAAAATATATTAAATCCATTATCGAACTTCAAAAAAAGGAAACTTTGGAAAGAAGAAATTTTATGAAATTAAATAAATTTTTTTAAGGCTGGAACTCATTGTTGGTAAATCCTTGTGAAGGCAGACTTGTATATTTGATGGTTGGCAGGACTTTCACTTGAAATCCGTTCCATTTTCATAATTCTGCAACCCTGTTGTTTCATTTCCCACCATTCCTTCTGGGGCGGAGCCATTACAACCCCTAAAATTTCAACAAGTTCTCTCAGCTACAACACTCTCTGTACACAATATTACGCACATTCCAAAATCCAGATCGGATTACATTGTTTTTCTTGTTTCACAGAATTGTAGGCATGGTGACACACTCACTCCCCCCTTCCGCTTTCGAGGCACCCTTCAAGTTAAGGGTTGGTGCGGCGCTCAATTACGTTGAATGCAACATTTATGATTTATTTGCTCATTTTGTGGCCAGGGGAAAAAGCATATGTCCAAAATAAAAAATAATACACAAAAAAACTTACACTAATTGTGTCCCTAGAGTATTTAATTTGTAAAATTTTGGGTTAATGAAGGGGCTAGAAAAAACCGATTTTTTTAGAAAGAATAATTTATTTATTATTAAAAGTTAAGGGGGATGTAGAAGATATTTAAAATTAGTTAATATTAATATATAAAATACAGATTCAATATATTTTGGCATATATTTTATTAATTTTCAAAGCTGTATTTATATCTAAACTGATAAAGTTTGTATTTTAATTAGTTTTAAATAAATTGAGGAAATAAAAAGTAAACACTTAGATTTTATTTGTATTTTTATTGATTTTTAGATTATAGAGACTTTAAACTCCAAGGACACCCTTCGATTTCAGGTACCCAACTTCAGTAAAACCAACTTATGAATGGATTTATCCTGATTTTATCTTATCAACATCCTTTCACCTTCTATCAATTCCAAAAACAAACACATTTTCCCAGAACTCAAGGCATTATATTTAACAAAAAAGAAAAATGTAAAAGAGATCTGTAAGAATGATTACCATCAAGTGGCTTCAGTTTGCAATTCCGTTTAAGTTTTCATTTTCAATGGAAAAGGTAAACACAAGGCCATTAATTACTATATATTCATATTCATACGCAGTCACCTTGTAAATAAACAAATAGTTGGAGTGGAATAAAGGAGTTGTATTTATGTTATTTATTGCCTGCGTGGAGGGGAAAGCATCAGCGGAGCTTTCATTAATGAGAATAATGAGCTAGTGGTTGCCAACGAAGGATCGTCTTACACGGCAATGGAATCGGTGGAGGAAATTGGACTACTCATAGTCACTCAGCCCAATTATCTGTGGAAATTGTTTTTCCCCAAGTATCACGGCATATGTTTGAAATTAATGAAGGAAACTGAAAAGGCATTGATTGATTTGGCGGCAACAAAAACAGATTATTAATTGGATTGTCAGCTGGATGTGTCTTTAAATATTTTTGTTTACTTAAATTATTGGCTAAGATATTTTAAATGGAAAATGGGTTCCATAATTTATAATAAATACATTTTTTTATATATTTTTGTAAGAATTAAATAAATTATTTTATAAGCAGGTATTTATTTAGGTTTTTAATTATTCATGAGGACTCTGCTTCCTATTTTCTAGAATTTAAATATATCTTACTTTAATATTTAATAATATGCCTAAAAAACAACTATTAATTGGATTCTCCTGATATATCCCTATAAAAATCCATTTCATAGCCACGCATAACACCCAAAACAACACTCGATTTTTCATCGAAAAGGTGCGAAAATCATTTGGCATTTTGGCCCACAGACAGACAAAGACTCTCCCACACATAATCCCCTCGGTTGGCCCATTATTGTGTGATCGACAGGCGGATAAGAAAGGGAATCCTCCTCTGCATGAATGGGAGCCAGACAGGCATCGGGACAAGGTGACACCTTACCTTTCTTTTTGTTGGGAATTTCAGGATTACAGATGGTAAGCTGTTTTCTGGGCTGCTCTATTTTCTATACTCGCTGGAATTTGGAGGGGATTAACCGTTCTCTTACTGCTCTGGAATGATGACGTTTGCCAAATATCCTCTCCAGTGTCCTGTCTCTCTTTTTTTTTTACGAGAAGTTAAGCAATTTGTCGAATTTCGACAGTGGAACAATGCCCAAGTACAATGGAAAACCATTGAAAAGCAATTCCAAATCTCGGGGCTGGCCGGCCACAAATGGTTATGCAAGAAGTTACAAGTAAATGTACAATTTGAGAAGAACTTGACGGAGTTTTCGCATGGAAAATTGAGTAATAGCTAGAGATTATAGCAAAGTGCCTACGAGTTTCCGAGTATATCCGATCTGGAAGGAATTATAATGCTGGATGATGCACAAAACGTTGGTTAAAACTGAGTCTGAAATGTGAGAGGAGGAGCTACTTAGTTGGCAGGAAGTGATCATACAATGGAAAGGATTACGTCAAGTTGAGGAAAAAGAAGATTTAAATTTAAATAAATAAATGGAAACTTGGAGAAATATGCTAAAAAATATTTACTTAATATTATTCAGAGGTTAAATAATAATAAAAGTTTGAATAAAATATTAATAGTATTGAATAAAATTATTTATTTATTTTGTGTTGTTTTATTCTACTTATTTTCAATTAATAATTCACTTATTTTAAACTTTTATAAATTATTAATTTTAAAATACTTGTAAATGATAATAATTAAAGGAACTTAAATTTATAAACATTTAACTTTAATATCAAATCAATTACATTTGAAATAAACCCCCAGCTCCACAATTTATAACTTTATATTTCTTTTACATGATTTTTTATGTATTCAGGCTTAAGAATTTCCTTTAAAAAATCCCTTAAAAAACATTGGTTGTTTTTATCTGTTTTTTTTCTAACTTTTAGAGCCTGCAACTTTACTTATTTGTTGCGATGCGAGCAAGTTGCATTCATGCGCTTGCATTATTTAGGAAACAGACACCAAACGACCAAAAGAAAAAAATCTGCTGGCTCAGCCAAACACGATAGTGTGGGAACCAAAAGACGCATTTGCCACCGAGTTCTAAAAAAAAAAAATAATAAAAAAGCTTAGTTTTGACAGCTCGTAAGTCCTGACACGTGATTTTAATAAAGGAATTAGTCCAACTGAGATTACAATCCTTTTACTGCGGTCAATTAGAGGGCACACCTCCATCATCCAAAGGGTGTTGCCAGGACAACAGTTTGTGAGAGGGTAAAGAAACTTGGGAATTAGTTAGAGTCCAACAAATTTTTAAGAACTAATTATACTCTTTATTATATAACTATGAAATTGAAAGTTCAGATAAATAAATAAATATAAATAGATAAAAAGAATTTAAAACCCTAACAAAGCCAACAAAACATAGTCGCACCTCAGGATAAGGTAATCTTCCTAAAACTAATTCCTAATTTTAAACAAAACCTACATTTATATTTGTTTTGTATTATTTTCTAGAAAATAATAATGTTGATAAACCTCCCAGATAAATCTGTCCTAATCTGTAATAACCTTCAACACCTGTGACTCAGGGACAAGCACCAGGATGAGGGCATGTGAATTGAAGGGATATAACATGGTGATAATGCCTCGGGGTGCCAGCGTTGATGTTGGCTGTGACAAATCTGGGTTTTTGGGACTCCGTCGAGGGGATTTGCCAGTGTGACGAAATCGTCAACCCTCCCAATTTGATGATTAATGAATTCCCAGCGACAACAAACCGAATGAGAGTGCTCCTGTTTCTGTCCTGGTTCCTGTTCCTGGGGCAACGCAATTGTTTGGCCTTTTTGTGGATTGTCACCTTTGTCATGTCACTTTTATTTCACTTTTATTCCCTCACTCCATTCGGCGCTGAATGCAGTCGAGGAGCGTTTTGTAATTGAAATTTGATCCCATTAGATGAGCAGCAGCAGCAGCAGCAGCATCCAAGCAATGGAAGAATTTCTCAGATCCCAGCCTCAGTCAAGCATCAAATTGCAGCGAGCCTGACTTTAAATACCTATTGCATCTCACAGCTAAATTTGTTTAATAATTCAGTGTTATTTAAGCATTAGTTTTTTGAAAAAAACTTTAGTTTTTCTCTTATTTTTGAAAGTAAGCTTTTTTGATGAAAAATAAAACATATTTGCAGTCTTGGATGATCTGCTTTAAATATTCTTCGAATAATAATAATATTTTCTATATTAAAAACATATTTAATTATATTTTAAAACCTTACTTTTTTACTGTTAAGAGCCTAAATTAATATTAAAACTCAACATTTTAATAAACATATTATCAATCTTTGGAGATCTACTTTTAACATTCTTTAAATAAAAAAAATATTTTCCATCTTACAAAAACCTTTTGTTATATTTTAAAACCTTAAGGGCTCCTACTGTTAAATTTTAAATAAAAATAAAGGTTAATTTTAAGCATAAATAAGCTTCAAATTAATACTAAAACATTCATTTTAAACAGTTTTAATAATATGGCTACAAATGAGCCTAAAATCGCTAAAGAATTTAAAGAAAATTAAGCAATAAATTTATTTTTTTAAGCTGAAAAAAAATTATTTAAAATCATTTCAAACCATATTTAATGCAATTAAATTGTATGTAATTTTTGGAACTTTTTGCTTTAACAAATATTTAAGGTCTCAAGTTGAAGAAGACTCTTCGCTGAAGCAATGTCACAGAAATTCGATGTAAATTCCGAGAAGTAAAAAAACTAAACACAAACCGGGGGCATTCATTAGACACCCTCGGGGCGCTAATGAGGTCATGATGTTTCCAAATCCAAGACAAGACCCTCCGCCGCTGCCCCTATTGAAGACAACAAGAACAATGCAAAGAAGAAGTTTGCACAATTCGCAGATAATGGAACAAAATGGCCGACACCGGACACGCCCATCGAGGCAAAGGACAAAGCGGAAGCGGAACCACCCCCGAAAAATTGGCCAGATTGCAGCCAGTTAAAGGTGGCCGTTCCATTTCAGCACCGCGTTCCGCAGGCAACACAGCAACGGAAACGGAATAGAAAAGAACACACACAACAGCCTTGGAATGCAATTTTTCGGTCGCTTGCAGTTGAGTTTGAAAAGCGGACGCGTCAAGTCGCAAGGAAAGAATCGGTGGCTAAAAATATATACAATATATAAAAATATATATTTCTCAGTTAAAAAATTTAAAAAAATTAATAAAACTACAAATATTAAATAAACGGAATATCAATGGAAAGTTAAAATTTTAAAGCAAGAAATAGAAAACATAAAATTTGTGAGATTATCAACGATTTGAGGAACTTCAATTAAAATTTAAGCAATCGAAGTGTTTAATAAAAAACTAAAATAAATGAATATCATACAAATTATTAAAAATTATTATTATTAAAAATACCTAAAAGCTTTAAAGGCAGCAAACTTTAAACCAAAAATAAATAAAAGTCAAACATCAAATAACAAGTCGGAGATTTTACAAATTAAAAACATAATCAGTTTTTATAATAATCCAATAAACTTAAAATATTTTTGAAAGCTTAGTAAAAAAGAACTAAGTAAAATGCAGTCATAAAATCCCTTTAATTTAAGTGAAAATTAATTAAATTAACCTGTGAACTGTGTTCAGTTGCCGCTGTATAATGTTCGAGAAGAATATGGATACCAATAATTTGTCGGCCTCGATCAGCGGTGACTTGGACTCGACCAGTTCCGGCGGCACATCCTCGGATCACTCCGCCGTCCAACAGGACAATCTCAGCTCGCCCATGGCCTATGGATCACTCTTCCTGCCCAATACTGGTAAGTGCCGGTGCCACCGGATCCCTAGACCACATCCCAGAGATTGGATCCAACTAGGTCTAGGCTTATCGTTGGAGTTATAGAGCCAAGACCTGGTCGATATCGGGTTACTGGACAGACAGAGGCGTCAGTGCGGCGCTGCATAAACAATTAAAGCCTGGGACTACAATTCTGCTGAGAAGTACACATTTTTGAGGATTGCATGTGTGCAGGGTGTACGAAATGGGTTGTCCAGTTTTATCATTATTTTTGCAAGGAATATGGGATATATAGAAAAGTAATTCCCAAAAAAAGAATTAGTTTAATTTGGCATTTAAAAGGCAGCTAATTCTATATATATCGGTTTAGGCTCTTATTTAAGTTTCGATTTTAAATAAGAATAACTTATTTTCTAAGCATTCCCTGCTTAAAAAATAAATGATTTTTATGCAGGGCATTGGAAGTTCGATTAAACCCAAATAATGCACCATCAAATGCATTATGTTTTATAATATTTACATATTTATACTTGCATCCACAAGCTGACTTTTCTGTGCATTTGTGTGTAAGCATATCGCATTTATTTATTTATTTGCTTGATGTCTCTTTCGGGCCTCAATATGATCCACAGTCCCCGTTCTCCGTCTGAGGTGTCGAAAGACAGCCACTGCTTCGGTCATGTCGGGCATTCGATTAGTCACATTTCTGCTTTCGGGGGAAGAGACCTAAAGAGGGGGGAGGTGGGGCTTCGGGTATTTCCATTGACCACCGAAATGGCACGTGAGAAAGAAGTTCTTGCAGTTCTTGTTCAAGTCCGGGGTTTTCCCATAGATATCCACATGGTAATGTGTTTCCTCTCATCCCACAGGCTATCGTGGCAACCTCTCATGCAAAACCGTTTTGCAATTGGATAAATTTGCCCCCTATGAGGCAGCGGAAAAGGATCATCTGCTGGAGCGAAGATTCCAGGATATTACCAACGACTACGACAAGTCACCGCCGCCCACAGCCTCGACCACGCCCACTCACTATCCCAGCCTAAATAGCATTATCTTTGAGAACGGCTGCTCGGGCAATCTGGGGGATCTCAATGGTAACACCAAGACGGATTCCTTGTGCGGCGGCGGCGGTGGCGGCGGTGTTAGTGTCTTGTCTAGGAGCGGAAGTGTTTTGGGTGGCAATCCTGGAGGCGGCGGTCATCTCATATCGAATCTCACGGCTGCCCACAATATGTCTGCCGTTGGCAGCTTTCCCATCGATGCCAAAATGCTGCAGTTTTCCACGGATCAGGTAAGATTGTGAACATAAAAATCTTAATAAATAAATAAGAAATCTTCTAATAAACTCAATTTTCTTTGCAGATCCAGTGCATGTGTGAAGCCCTGCAGCAGAAGGGCGACATCGAAAAGCTAACCACCTTCCTGTGCAGCCTTCCGCCCTCCGAATTCTTCAAGACCAACGAGAGTGTGTTGCGGGCCCGGGCTATGGTTGCCTACAATCTGGGGCAATTCCATGAACTTTACAATCTGCTGGAGACGCACTGCTTCTCAATGAAGTACCATGTGGATCTACAGAATCTTTGGTTTAAGGCCCACTACAAGGAGGCCGAAAAGGTGCGTGGACGACCCCTTGGAGCCGTCGACAAGTATCGACTGCGGAAAAAGTATCCACTGCCCAAGACAATCTGGGACGGCGAGGAGACGGTGTATTGCTTCAAGGAGAAGTCACGGAATGCCCTCAAGGACTGCTACCTAACCAATCGGTATCCCACGCCCGACGAAAAGAAGACGCTGGCCAAAAAGACCGGCCTGACGCTCACCCAGGTGTCAAATTGGTTCAAGAATCGCCGGCAAAGGGATCGAACGCCCCAGCAGAGACCGTAAGTTGAGACAGAATTTGTTTTATAATAGAGAACTTTCATTTTAGTTTTTGAATTTAAATTTCTATATATTTTGGTCTCAGTTTTAAATATTGATATTTATTGTTTTGAGTGTAGTCAATTTTCCGTTTGTACATTCTTTCCTTTAACTTCAATATTCAAAAGACGAACTGTAGCTTGCCCATTTCCATTTCCTTATAACTCGTAAAACAATTCATTCAACACTTGAGGGCGAGCGTGTTTTTCGCCCTAGAACTCTTCGAAATCCGAACGTATATAATCAATTGTTTTGGAATTGGCATTAAAGATCGTTTGGTTAGTGACCGTAAAGCACTTGTGCGTCCAGTCCCGCCCACTTGAGCGTGTTTTATGTCCAATTTCGCCGGCTCCTTCGCACGGTCCTCTGCGTATTTATAGAGCCAAGGGACTCGGGACGTGCCCCGGCTCCTCCTAACGCAGCGCATGCGTGTAGCATGTGCCGCCGCCTGTCCCCTAATCGCCATGCCATACACCGCTCCCTCCCGCTGTTTGATCTGGGCATCGCCTGCCCAGGAGAAGCGTCAAATTGCAGCACACACACACCATACCGCACTGGAACTCACAAGTGGAGTAAATGTGTTTTATTTTATGTTAAAATTTTTTACACTCGCACATCCATAGCTAGAAACGCTCAAGTGGAAATTTAAATAAGGCCGAAATAAAAAATAATCGTTTTAGATGGTAATACTTAAACTAAAAAGTCTTTCGAAAATTAATATTTCTCTTTAAACAAGTCATACTATATAATTGTTTTCTTTTATTTCCTTGCAGTGATATTATGTCGGTCCTGCCTGTGGGCCAATTGGATGGCAACGGCTTTCCGCGCATGTTCAATGCCCCCAGCTATTATCCCGAAACCATTTTCAATGGTCAATAAACTTCGGTTCCATGCGAGGCTGTTTTTTTGTGTGTGTGTAAATAGGGAGTAATGCGTTTTAATATTAGGTTAAAAGCAAATGAGAAAATTAGTCATCAAATGGCATGATTTTGTTAGCTTTAATAAACTAATCTTTGCTTTATATGTACAATAATGTAATGGCTGTAGATGAATAAATAAGAATTACTGAAAGGCAACTGGTTTTATTTGAGGTTGAATGGTTATTTCAAATTAGTTTTATTTATAAAATAATCTCACTGCTTTAAAGAAAAAACACAAATAGAAAATTAATAAATAAATAATTAAATTATATAACATTAAATTAAATAAAGGAGGATATTAAATTTTATTTAATTTACATTTGAGATGTACTTAATTTGTACTTTTTACATAAATCATTGTAGATGGAATTCTCATTTTGTGGCAAAGATGCGCCAATAAATTTACGCAAGAATTTATATATTTATTAACCCATGAACTCACTCATGAATAATTTTAAAATATTAAACCAAAAAACACTTAAAGTCAAAAAAAAAATTGAAACCAACTTAAAACCTCCCCAAAACCCAGCGGAATTCCAAATTCCACACAAAAACCACAGTGAACCCCGAAGCAAGTCAACAAAAAGAATCTAAAAATGCTAGTTATTATAAATGCAAATAAAATTATTCAAATAAATTTCAAAATAAATATTTGTTCTTTTCGAAAAATAACGATTGAATATCGATATTTTCTTTGAAAAAATATGTGTGACCAGTTTCACGACTTTTAAACGACTCGTTTAACGACACGTTTATGGGGTTACGGGCGCCATATCGGGCGGGCACACTGCTCTGGAAAAATGTCAAATAAAATAAGCGAATATTTTGCCAACGATCCGCCCAGCTTCTTCGATGAGCTGACAAACAAGCCCAAGTCCAAAGAGATGCCAGCAGAAGGTAGTCCCGCTGCCGGCACCACCAGCTCCGGTGGTAACATGATGTCCAACACGTTCACCGGATTTTTCCAGGCCCCCGAATATGTGGAGACACCCGAGGCAGAGGATTCTGTAAAAGTCAGCGAAGATGTGCGAAGTCTGTGGGAGTTGCCGCGTGAGGGCGAGCCAGGCAAGCTCATAATGCCCGGAATCCACCTGCAGAATGATCTGGTATGCACACCTAAAGAGAGTTATCTATGAGAACATTTGCTAATGTTTGCATCTGTTCCAGCCTGATCCCGTAACCATTGCAGTATCCCAGCACCTGGGAGAAGCGGAGTTAGCCCACCGAAAGATCCTTCGCGTTGACGATGTCACCCAGGATGAGCGTGGCTTGAGGACCCTAATCCATGCCGGTTGCTATCGCACAGCTGTGAATCTAACTGGCCGCCTGCTAACCATCTATGGCCAAGGATACGGAAGATCTGGACAGCCGGCCAAGCACTCGCCGCACTCGCTCCAACTGTGGTTCTCCCGCCTGGCCCTCTTGGCCAAACTGGGCGAGTTCGAGCTACTGAATGCCGAAGCGGAACCATTTGGACAGCTAACCAGTCCAGATGTCTTCTACGACTTCTATCCGGAGATGTACAATGGCAAAAGCGGCTCCATTGCATGCTTTTCGTTCCGCCTTCTGCTGGCAGAGCTGCCGATATATCTGGGCAAGCCTCACATAGCCCTCGACAGACTGTCACAACTCCATGTTACCAGCCGGGAGATCATGGAACACTACATAAACCTGCACAACAAACAGGCCGAGGAGTTTTGGCAGAGGCGATGCGAAAGGGTATTGCACTCGATCATTAACTGTGGATTAATGGTGTGAATCAAGCTTGAATATACATAATTTATGTACATTTTAATGTATCAACACATTTGCAGATGAAGAACTTCAGTATGATCGACGATATCATGGAGGGAACCCTTTTAAAGCGTTCCAATCTGAGCAAAGAGGAGCAGCGGACTTTGTACTCTGCATGGGGACGCATATACCTGCAAATAGGTGATATTTTTGGAGCTGAGCAGAAGTTTGCCGTCTCGCGAAGACTCAGGGAAATGTGAGCTATTAAATGAACCAAATGGAGAAAGGTTATTTATATATTTTCCTTCATTTCCAGTAACACTTCACCAGATCTGCGGGATTTGGTGGACAAGGGCCTCATAGCGGTGGCTAAGAACGATTTTCCCGAGGCCTATGTGATATTCCAGAAGGCTTTGCACCTGGATTCCGGCAATACAATGATTCTGAACAATATGGGAGTGTGCCTTCTATATGCCGGCAAGCTGAAGGATGCTATAAACCTGTACGAGCGCGCCATTAACCTTAATCCCCAAAAGTCTTTGAACGAGAGCTTGCTGGTCAATCTTTCGACCTTGTACGAACTGGAATCGAACAACTCCAAGGCGAAAAAGTTCAACCTGCTGCGCCTGATAAACCGATACAAGCCCGATCTCAACATCAGCATAGAAATTTGTCTAAAGCTTCAGACAATAAATTGAAGAATAAATATCCGTTACAACATTCCGATACACCTATGAAAGTATGTTGCTCTTTACTAAAGTCACACATATTTTTTTTAATTTAAATTTTTGTATTTTATATAAGTTAATCAAGTTTCCTTCAAATCACTTTTTCAGTTTATCCAAATTTGTCACCTTATCCTGAGCGGAACAATCGATAGTTCGGGCCATGGCCAAAATATCGCTATCATCGATAGAGTCATCGATTTTTTGACAGCACTATTTTGTCGTCGCTGAAAAAGAATATAGAAGAATATTTGTAAATTTCCATAGAAAATCGCGGGAATATTTACGTCCAGATATCGCCTAAATGTTTGAAAACACGTAGCGAGTGTTTATCTGAATAGGATAGTTGAAACTGGGTGAGTTTTGTGGCGTTAAATGGCGTTTCAAAAACACGGCCACACGATGCCAGGCAGCAGGCGTATATAAAATGGAAAATATTGATGTGCCTGGTGGGTGCAAAAAAGAAAGTGTAGAGAAATTTTCGTTGCATTCAGAATGTTGTTTATTTCTCTCCCGCTGCTCCTGCTCCCGCTCTCCCATGCGAATTGTTTAAACAAAAGGACCCTCCCGTTGTGTAGCCCATTTATTATGCTCTTTTCTTTAATTTTTAGCGAAATTCCCATTGCGATCTGTGTGTGCATTAACAAAAAAGCGCGCCATTATTTTAGTGCCATGACGTAGCCATCGGGGGCCACGAATCCAAGTGTAATATGTTTTTCGCAATTGTTTATATGGCGTGCATAATGCCTTGCTTCGCCGTGTGTGTGAGTGCAGCGTGCGTGCGAGTGTGTGCGAGTGCAGCAAATAATTTTGTATATTTTTTTATTCCCGCTTGTGGCGGTGTGCGCATACGCTTAGGTACACGCTCGTCAAAACATATACACATAACCCAGGCGAAGCGAAGGCGACGGCAGAAAATCTCTATTCTTTTGCAATTTGTTTTGATTTCTCATTCGTGCGACGGAGCGAGCAAGAGCGGACTTTGTTGTCATGCTCTCTCGGCGGCCCTCTCTCTCTCTCTTTCTGTCGTACCGTCGCCTCTCTCTCTCTGGTTGCCTTTAAAAGCGGCGGCGGCAACTTTTAAGTTTGCTGGTGACAGTACGTTTTTTTTTCGATATTTTCGGGTATATTTTAAAATATTTTACCATAAAAATCGATGGACCCCCAAAGATCCCCACGCATAATTCCGTCCGCGCTCAGCGCGCCCATGATCTAGCTCCGCTGAGTGTCTCTTTTCGACTAACGGCAGTTATAGTTATAGCTCTCCGGGTGGTTGTTTTCATTTCTTCGATTGCGACGTCCGCGCTCACTTCATTATCTGCTGTGCTGGGCTGGCTGAGCTAGCCGTATTTTGGCTAGAATTAGCGTTAATTACAGACATAAATATATTTTTCTCTAGTTTATCTTATAAAAATTTAAAGAAACTATATAAAAAATATTATTTATATTATATTATATTAAAAATATTATTTATATATGTAGATTTTTTGCATTTTCATTTTGTAAAAGTAAAATATACAAAATTATTTATTTAAAAAAAGTATTACATTTAATGTTTAAATTTTTTATACCCTTGCAGGGTATTATAAGTTTAGTCAGAAGTTTTCAACGCAGTAAAGGAGACATCTCCGACCCTTTAAAGTATATATATTCTTGATCAGGATCAACAGCCGAGTCGATCTAGCCATGTCCGTCTGTCCATTTCTACGCAAACTAGTCCCTCAGTTTTAAAGCTTTCTAAATGAAACTTTGTAGTTAGTCTTCTATATGCTTTCACTCGTACATATGTCGGAACGAGCCGGATCGGATGACTATATCATATAGCTGCCATAAGAACAATCGGAAAATTTGTAGAAAAAAAATTATAACTTTGTCAGTTTTCAAGATATTATCATCAAAGTCGAGATTTAGCCGTTTTTTATTATTCCTGAATTTCGGTTTTAATTTCGTGAAAATCGGCGGACTATATCCTATAGCTTCCATAGGAACAATCAGAAAAAAATAAAATATAAAATAATAACCATAACTTAGCCGAGTTTCAAACCATTTTCATCAAATTTGAGATTTGGCAACTAATTTTTATTCCAGAATTTCCGTTTTAATTTTTTGTTTAAACAAACTTCGTTGAGCCGAAGTTAGCTTTCTTTCTTGTTACCTCTAAATTAAAATATTTAATTCAAATGAAATAGATTTAAAGCAGAATTTCCCGCTGTCTTTCCCAAATCTCTTGTTGTCAGCACTGCCAGATGATTATTTGCTCCTTTGTTCTCCGTCTCGCAATCTTCTCGCTTTTCCTCTCCCAAAGCCAATCAGCTCTCATCGCTCCTCTCTGCTCTCTCTCTCTCACTGTGATTGTAAACATTTGTTTTTGTTTACGTCTCTCTTTTGCAGATAGATTAGCATGGCAGCCAACAACAATAGCAATATGCACAACCTGGTCGCTGGAACGGGTGCGGGGGCCATGCCGTCTTCGGTGATTGCATCGACGGGAACGCCCGGCATGGGCTCCACACCGGTGCCCTTGGCCAGCACATCCGCCTCTTCCTCAGCCGCCAGCGCCGCAGCGCAGAGTGCCTGGGATCAGCTGACAGCGAGTGCCTCCAATAACATAGCCCCCTCGCCAACAGCGGGAGCGCCTTTGGTAACCGGACCGATTATCGGGGATTCGTTGCAGGGCAGCGGAGCGGGCAGTTCGCCGGTGCCGAGTTGCTCCTCCCCATCGACGCCGACGAAAACACATGCTCCCTCGCCGTTGGAGAGCATGGCACACACGCCCCAAGGGCCACCGACACTGGGACCCGGCGGCTACGGCGAGGAGCTCACCGCCGAGCTGGTGAACCAAGGCTGGCGAAAGTTCTGGTCGAAACGGGAAAACAGGCCGTACTACTGGAACAAAGTCACCGGCGAATCGCTGTGGGAGATGCCCGGCAACAGACCGTTCGATCCGCTTACCGATCCGCTGGGCATCTGTCATGCCGGCGGGGCCACGCCTATGACCCCAAACATGCATCAGCAACATCAGCAGCAGCAGCAACAACAGCAGCATCATCATCATCATCATCACCATCACCTGAAGCGCCGGCCGTCGGACGATATGCACATCCATCCCAATCAGCAGCATCATGTGGGCGGCGGGCCGCCGATGAAGAAATTCGTTCTGGCCGGTCCCTGGGACCTGGAGGTATGCACCAATGCCGTGATTGTCGAACGTCCGCCCACCCTGCTCCCGCAGCCACACCCGGAGGTGGAGGCCCTAAGGGCGGCCTTTAGCATGAAGTTACTAAAGACCTACGAGGACCTGTGCATGCGGCGAGAGAATATAAAGGCGCCGCGTGACTCATTCAATCGCTGGCTGATGGAACGCAAGGTTATTGACACCGGCTGCGATCCGTTACTGCCCAGCAGCTGTCTGCCCGAGATCTCCAGCTCCATGTACCGCGAGATCATGTCCGATATACCCATCAAGATTGTGAAGCCCAAGTTTACGGGGGATGCCAGAAAGCAGCTCTCCCGTTACGCTGAGGCAGCTAAACAAATTATCGAATCCCGCTCGGCGCCGGCTGAATCCAAAAAGGTGGTCAAATGGAATGTGGAGGACACGTTTCAGTGGCTGAGACGCACCGTGGGAGCCAGCTACGAGGATTTCCAGGACCGCTTGGCTCACTTGAAACGCCAATGCGAGCCCCATTTGGTGGAAACGGTAAAGAGTTCCGTGGAGACATTGTGCGTCAAGATCTATCATCTATCGGCGGATCACGCTCGCAAGATCAGGGAGCGACATCTGCAGCTGCTCAAGGAGCACGGAATACCGGAACCCACGCCTCCGCCGCCACCGCCGCACTTAAAGAAGGTGTGGTGCTATCCCATACAGTTTGCCGTCCCATCGCCACGGATGCCGGCGATCGAGTATTTGCAGGATCGCGACCACATGATCATCAAGTATACGCCCGCCACGATTAACCAGCCGGATGCGCAGTACATCAACCTGACCTATCTGCAGAAGCTGGAGCAATTGTACCGGCACAACTGTTTCGATGACAAGAAGTTCGATCTGTTCATCGGCCGGGTGTGGTGCCTGCTCAAACGGTATCAGACCTTCCTGGGTAATGCTCTGAACTCCTCCCAAGAGGCGGAGATGACACAGGCGGCCCTGCCAGTTCCCGTGTTTGAGTGCCTGCATCGGCACTTTGGTGTCAGCTTTGAGTGCTTCGCATCGCCATTTAATTCCTATTTCCGCCAGTACTGTTCGGCGTTCGCCGACACGGATGCCTACTTTGGTTCCAGGGGGTGAGTAATTCACCATCTTTGAACTCCACTAAATAGAGCCTTTACTGACTTTTGATTATTTTTAGGCCTTTCCTGGATTTTAAGCCTGTTTCCGGGTCCTTCCAAGTGAATCCGCCGCATTGCGAGGAGTTGATCGAGGCCTCCTTGCTGCACATAGACAAACTGCTCACTGATACCATGGAGCCTTTAAGGTAAAAGATGATTTATTTTGTATACAATTCAGTTTTGAAATGTGCGTATGTTTTCTCAGCTTTATTGTGTTTCTGCCGGAGTGGAAGAGCATATCCAAGCTGGACGAGAGCATGTACAAGCGTCGTTCCATGGTGGTCCTGGGCATGGCTCACGAATACAGGCATGGCTACCAGCACATGATGCAAAAGTGAGTCTCTAGACTCTACACTTGGTACTATATAACCAACTCTTTGCTCCTTTTTGTAGATCCGAAGTGCTGATCAAGTGCATGCAGGGCACCCAGGTTGTGTGGCTGCAAAACAGCGCCGGTTATGCGCGTTGGGGCCCCAACGAGATACGCGTGGAGGCTCTGCGCGAGGCGTTTCGCCCACAGCGCGACAGAGAGCGCGAACGTGCCGCAGTGGCAGCCGCCGCCGCTGGCGTAAATCCCAGCCAGCAGCAATCGCCAATGTCCACTACACCGCCATCAGCCGCTTCATCGTTGGCCCCAATAACAACCACCTCCAGCACGAACAGCAACAGCTCTTCTGCAGCTATTACAACGAGCAGTCCCATACCAGGCTCCACTTCATCCACGCTGTCGCCTCTGTCTCCACACACGCCCACCAGTAATCCGCCGCCCCAGTTTCCGTTGACCATTAGCAACACGAGTAGCAGCAGCAATCTGGTGGCCGCCTCGCCTACGATGAGCGTGCAAAGCGACTGCTCCTCACCTTCGTCCTCGACCATGTCGCTATCACCGGCTCCAGCCTCGGGTGGTTATCCGGACGGAGGGACATCGGCCACATCGGCGGCGGTGAGCATTACGGCCACGGCGAGCACATCATCGGCTGCCGGTACAGCTGGATCAGCTTTTGGCCAGGCCAATAGCATCAGTAGTTCCGCCTCGACGCAGGCGGTCATCAATTCAGCCGTCTAAAGGGATCCTTCTGCAACCCATTCATCGTGGTTCTAATTTTTCGAATGCAATCTGTGCACTTTGGTCTATGCACCACTACCACACATTGTGTTACCTTCTGTTAGCCTAAATTAGCGATATATACGAGGATCAAGCCAGCCGATATGGGGGTCAATGTCTTACAACAGCGGCAAATGAAGGTTTTCATATATCTTGGAATGGAAAAGGAATGAGGTATATGAAACAAAAACTTTAAGAAGGCTGAAGACAACGCAATATATTTTATTTTTCTTTTTAAATCTGCTTTTTTTGCACATTTAAACCTTGTTATACTTTAATTTTTCTATCCAAATTTGGTTTCTATCCGAGTATTTAAAAATAATTGAAAGGAAAATAGTGCAATTACATTCATTCCGAAGTCTAAAATACCTAGTTATATATTTTGTTCGCTCAAACATTTTGTTTTCAAGTCTACACATTTGCTGCTGGTACGTATATGTGTTGCCCCCAATCGCAATGTTATAATTAATTGTAAATATGTTATATTTAAGTTGAAATAGATGATAAATCCCGGCCAGGCCGCTGTAACCACGTTTATACCCCACAAAAACACAATATGGGCCAATCAAACACCTAGCAAAGGACTCGTCAACTTGATGCATACTTAGTATGGGCAAAAAGACTTTATAAGAATAAGATGCATAACACACATTTCAATTGCCATGTGGAAGCAATGTTTGGCGTTACTTTTCTTATCATTATAAGGTCGTTTGCATGGGTTTGGGTATGGTTGTTCCCCTATGTTCTCTATTCTTGTTTTCCACTTGCTAAACGCAAAAAATATTTAAAAGGCAAACCTAAAATAAAAACCACACTCTGAATGATGGAGCCCTTTACAATCTTTTGTGAGACTATTAACTTACTAGGATATATATAATATATATATATAACATTTACTTTAAACAAATTACGGCAAATTATTTGAATTACTATCATAAATTATCGTATGTACAAAACTGATAAACAACTAACGTAAGTAGTGAAGCAAATTCAAATAAAAGCGAAATATGGAAAGCGCAGAGAACCAAATTTGTATTTAAAAACAAAAACAACAAATGAACAAAAAATCATAACTACGCACCGCACAATAAAAAAAATAAAATAAAATACAATTAAACAACATTTAGGAATGCTTGTCTCATGCTTGCAGTTCTCAAATGAGTTTTTAAAACCATTTTCCAATTTATAAACTCTTTTGAGAACTCTGCTCTGAGATGAAGTTCTTAAAACAAAAAACTAAAGGGAATTTAGCCAATTTATAGAAAGTAGCACTCGGCAAAAAAGAAAATTTTTAGAAACCAATTAAACGTCTAAGTCAAAATTTATTAACTAAAAAACCATATGCTATATCCCCACCACCAACCCCGTATGTATGTATCGATACAAGAACTAAACACACAAAAAAAGAAGCATTTTTGCGCTTAATTAAACAGTTTCTTTCAATTCAAAACCTGTTATTATGTAAACATTTTTTATTACATTATATTCTATATATATATATATATATAGACATCGTATCGCATAAGTGTGTGTAAATGTGAGTGTGTGTGTATGTACTTTTGGATATGGATTAGCAGCTGTTTGACTATAAAGACTTAAACTTAAATGCTATAAACGCAAAGCAAAAAAACACAAAAAGTCTCGAAGGCAAACTCAATTTACAACCGCCAACTATATACTAAATATATAGTAAATCTCTATAGCCAGCATCGTCCTAGTCCTTTGGATTGCATTCACATAATCTCCAGGCTGGAGTCACTGTTCTTGGTGACTACTTCTGTCTCCGAAGATCCCGATCCGGAGCCAGCGTCTTCCTCGCCCTTCTCGGTGTCGTCCGACTGGCTGTGCCGATGATGGTGGTGATGAGGAGAACCTGCCAACTGCCAGGCGGGAATGGATGGCACTGTGATCGGGGCCACAGGGCCGGCAAACTGTTTTCGGTTCAACAGCAGGCCCTTGATGGCATCCAAATCGCTGCGGAAATTGCTAAATTCGCGGTTCAGCAGCTGGGCATGATCCCGTTGCTGGCTAGTGATCAACTCCTTTACCGCCGAGATCTCCTTGTTGAGATCGTTTGTACGCGTTTCCACCTTCTTGTCGATGTCATCCAGGACTTCGTCTACGGGCTTTTTTTTGGGCTTGCCAAACAGGTAAGGAGCAATGTATTTCTGTGTTTGAATAAATAATAGTATTACTTATATATTTAAATCTATGACATTTGTTTTAAATAAGACAACATTACAATTGTTTTGTGCTTTTACATAATTTACATAAATTAAGCTTGAGAAAAGCAATTGATCTTTGGACTTGGGCTAATTGACTAACAAAAGCAAAGCTTTAATAATTTATTAAACAAGAAACGATGATTTGCTTTGCTATTTGCTTCTAAACGGATGCTGAAAATACCCACTCACCTTCCAGAACAGGTAAACAGCATAAACCACTCCACTGAACAGGGCCGCTGAATGGATTATCTCCCGGATCCGACCCAAGACAGTCGGCTGCGGTTGAAGCGCCTGTAACTGTGACCCAATGCTGATTACCGTGCTGGCATTGGGGTTATTCGGATCTTGGGTGAAAACGCCGGCACGCTCGCAGGCCAGCTGGATTTCGTGGGCCGTGAGACCTTTGGACCGGAGGAACTGCTGCTTCTGGATAAGTGTTGTGTGGCGTACCTTGGTGTTCTGTAGAAAGCTGACTGCAGTCGTTATCTGCGGGTGTAAAGTCGGATTAGAGATTAGACAGAAAACAACGAGGGGGTTACGGCATTACCAGTGATTCGCGGGGTAGCTGTTCGGCGGCTCCGGCCTCGAAATCCTGCTGCAGCGAAGTCGCGCTGGCCATGATGGTGGTGTCCCCTGTGTCCGTATTGTTACTGGACATCTGTATATCAACTCTTAATTCAATTTTGTCGAGCTATCCCACACGAAAACGGAAAGACTCCGATTTCAGTCGCAATTCGATCGCCGTTGCAGAGTTGAGCACAAACAAAAGTGTGACCGTTCGCAATGGGGCTATCAAAATACCGAAGTCTATAAGGCCTTCAGTGACGTCAGAAAGTGCAGTTGTTAATTGTAATTTAAATTAATTTAATTTACGGCGGCACCCGCCAATAATAAGTGAATTGTTATTCCGCATTTTTCTCTTGTAATTTTGTCGATTAGGAAGACATACAACATCATTGTAGCCAGAAACCTTACTACTCTGTACCTTGCGCCAAATTCTCATTATTCCTTAAAAGGTACTAACGCGTTCTGAAAGCCCACAACGCCACAGCCGCCCACCTGCAGCTGCTTTTCCTCACTTTTATTTGGTTTTTCCGGGGAACAAACGAACATTTTCCAATATAATAATGGACAGCCTAAAGGGAATGCTAAAGGCATACGAGGCGTGGGTGGCAAAGAATCCTGATGTCGTGGGCGACTTCGAAACTACGGCCAAATGGGTGTCCTACTTTATTGCAGGTATGTAGAAATTCACCCATAAATCTGGCTGAGTTTGCCTGAGCAAGTTTCCTTTGTTTCCAGGACGCATATCCTCCTCGAATGTGCTCAGCGAGCTGGTCTATACGCTGTCCAACATGCTGGTGTTCTATAACGATCGGATCATCCAAAGGGCACGCAATGCCGGCGAGAATTCGGTGGTGCGGCTGCAATCGAAACTTTGCTACCGTCTAAAGGTCACGCTGACGACGCTCGAGTACAGCGAGGTCTTCATCGAGATATCGGCGCGCCGGCTGTTTGGACAAACCGGGAAGTGGCTGGTGATAGCACTAATACAGGCCTTCAAGGCGGCCGGTCGCTGGTTTATCTTAAAGCACTCCACTTCCGATATTATCACCTCGCCGCCCATCGCCTCGCTGAATCGCCGGGCTTTGTCCAAGCAGCGAAAGGCGGCGGAAGAGGCGCCGGCCAATGATTCAGTCCTCCAGTCGCAGCACTCCATCACCTTCCAACTAAAGCGTTCCGGCCGCGTCATTCGCAAAGTAGAAGGCGCTCCGCCGATTCAGTATCGAGACTTCAAGCTCCATGTGGACAACAATGAGGCTGTGAAGACGCAGATACCACGGGAACTGCTGCGCGCCGAGTACCTGTATATATCGAAGCCCCTGATCCATCTGGCCGCCATGGGCTTGTTTGGCCAGCGTAGCTGGAAGCAGTATGTGGTGGCGTTGTCCGTGGACCTTTACAGTATCCACTTGTATCGCCAACACCGTCATCTGATGTCCAAACAACAAAAGCTGGAGCTGAGCCGGCGGTGCATCAACATTTTGTACTTCCTGGTCCGTTCGCCGTTCTACGATAGCTTCACCAAGTCAAGGCTGGAACGGATTCTGGACTTTGTGGCACGAACCGTACCGATCACAAAAATGGTCGCCGGTCCCATTAAGGACTACATTCCGACGTGGCAAAACACTTACTTCTACCTGTGGTCCACCTAGAGACCGCCCAGGGACAGAGCGAGAGTATTTCCCTTAGTCTTAAGTTTTAAAGTTACGGGTGTACATTGATGGGGTTTGGCCTTTGGATCACAAGGAAGGCATTGCAGAAAGTAATCCCAGGACGATTAATTATTAATGAATATAAATTTTTTTATGAAATAGACTATTAGAAACTTCTTGAAATTGTTCATGGGATTTTCACTGTGGATTTGGGATCATCTCAAAATTGTGCCTATAGTTTAGAATCCATTTAATTTAATTTATTGGCATTATTTTAATACGCATTCCGAAAAGATTTTGAATTTCTCGATAGTTTTGTATATCTGTTGAATAAAGATATTGAGTGATCGAAATAATCGCCGAAGATATCGAATGTGCAATAGTTGTATTTAGATGAGGAATATATTTTAAATTTATGGGAATTTATTTAGCAGAACTAAAAGTTATTGAAAATTTAAATCCCATAAAAATGTGGTTTTGTGATAAATTCTGCGTAATTGATTCTTCTTGATGAAACATTTGTTTTAACCGATATTTTATCGATAAATTAATATTTTTTTATATTTAAAAAAATGTCTTAAGCGCATTATTTGAAATCGATCATAACAAAATGCACTAACATATTAGATCAACAAATCGGCATATTATATATAAACTTTCTAAAATTCTAAACTTTGGTTCAATTTATAAAAACTTTATAATTTCAACGTGAGTAAAATCTAAATCGGTTTTGGAAAATCTAAGACTGTCAAAATCTTTGCAAAAAGTTAAACTATTTCTCCCCAAATTAAATTCTTGAATTTATATAAATATTATCCCTTCAAAAAGAAAAGATAACACACAGATCGGTTTGAATGCTTTTTGTTGTATGGCTTTTTAAATGATATTTGGAACAATATTTTTACACATACAATTAAACGAAATTTTTCACTTACATTGCTAATCTATACATAACAATTAATCGTAATCGTAATCTTAAATGGCTAAAAACACATGCTCTTGATCTTGACCCGTCGAATCAGAACTTTAGACTGAAGCCCGGTCCCATGGCCAGTTGGCGTTGCGTTAGGCCAGCATTAAGCACGAATCCGGTGCTGGCCGACGATCCACCACCACCACCACCGGCTCCGTGGCTCTTCTTGTTCCCGGTAATAATGCCGGACGAGAGCTTGTTGCCCGTACCCACAGCGACGGGATCGTCTCTGCCCAATTGCTTGAATTGCGATCCGCCGGACGGTGGCTTGGGTGACGATGCCTGCGCCTTGCGTGCGCCCAACTCGCTCTTGGCCGGCCAGGTGGGGAACATGGAGGGATGGATGGGCAGGGGCAGCTCCTGGAAGTACTCGTGCTTATGGGCCGCATCGGCCGTCAGTCTTTGTTTCGGATCGTAGGTCAGCAGGCCCTGCAGCAGCGACAGCCCCAACTCGGAGGTCTTCTCCTGGAAGTGCTTGCGTAGCTGCGACACGGGATATTCGGTGAATTGTGAGTTCTGCGACATCATATTCTTCACGGCGGGCAACTCTGTATATCCGGGCCAGATCTTCTCATTGGGTGTGCCCAATTCCTGGAAATACATAAAGAAAAATCGAATTAATATAGTTTTCCCAAGAAACAGAAAACAGAGCTTGAAAGAAAAGGTGTTCCTTATCGCTAAATGCAAATAAATTAATATTCTCACCTTAAATATCCTGTTTAGCTCATCGATCTCCGACTTTCCCGGGAATAGCGGCAACATCTGCAGGAATTCGGCGAAAATGCAACCCACCGACCAAACGTCGATGGGCGTGGAGTAGACGGGCGAACAAAGGAGCAGTTCGGGAGCGCGATACCAAAGTGTGACCACCAGGGAGGTGTACTTCTTAATTGGTGAGCCGTATTCGCGTGCCAGGCCAAAGTCACCCACCTTGAGGATGCCCTTGTGGGAGAGCAGGAGATTGGAGGTCTTCAGGTCCCGATGCAATATCCAGTTGTCGTGCAGATGGGCCACCGCCAGCAAGAGCTGCTGGGTCAAACACTTGACCTCGCCCGGAAAGAAACTCTGCTTGCGGTTCTTCATTGTCTCCATTAGCGACTTGAGGTCGTGTTCCACATAATCCATCACAATGAAGATCTTGTCCATGTTGGAGCCGACCACGATCTCGCGCACAGTGACAATATTCTGATGCTGACCCTTGAGCAGGGTGTTGATCTCCCTGAGCGATGTGATGGGAAAGCCTTCCTTCTCCTTCTCCATCTTCAGGCGCTTGAGAGCCACAATCTCGTTGGTTCGCTTATCCTTGGCGCGATAGACAACGCCGTAGGTGCCCTCCTCGATGCGATTGAGGCACTGGAATTCCTCCACAGAGCGGCAGCCCTGCACGCCTGGATAATAGTTGGGCAGCGGTACACCCTTGTCATCGCAGGGTGGCTGCTCCTCAAGAAGCGCCTTCTGTGGCCTCTCCTTGAGTTTATCCTCTGGCTTCTCCTCCAACTGCTGTTGAACCATTCCGCGCTCCTCGCTTCGTGTGCTACTGCTGGGCGAAGCATCACCGCCTCGCTGATCGTCCTCTTCTTCGTCTTCGAGGCTGCTCCGACTACGGGAACGAGATCTGGAGCGACTGCTTCGACTGGACTGAGAGCTGCTGCCTTTGGAGCTGGCGGATCTTGAGCGCTGCCGCAGTTTGGGGGACTTGTAGAGCTCGCCAACGCTGAGCGGGCTGTCGGGCAGAGGCAGGTCATCGTCGTCATCGTTCTCGCCCTGCGGCTTGGATTTTCGCTTGCTCTTTTTCTTGCTGGTATAGCTCTCATCACTGCCCGATTCGCTGGCACTTTCTGCACTATCCTCCTCCCCGTTAGACTCGCTCTCCTCACTGTCATCTTCCTCATCATCATCTTCGTCCGGTATAACTTGAACCTCCTCCTCCTCCCGCCGCTTCTTGTGCTTCAATTCCCGCTCATAGCTTTCCTCTGTCTTGGACTTCCGTTTGACAATGTTCAAGCCAGCCGTTACGCTGGCAGCGACTGTCGTTGGACTTAGTGCATCACTGTGGTCGTTCCGTTCGCGAAGAAGTTCCCGGCGCGCCTCCAACTCCTCGCGGGCGATCTGCTTCCGCTGTCGGCTCTCGCGCTCGGCTGCCAAGAGCTTTTCCTTACGAACCAATAGCTCCGGATCCTCATGCACCTTTCTCCGGCTTGGCTCCACATCCTCGCGCCACTTGCTGCGATGCGATTTGTGCTGGTGATGCTGGTGTTGCTGCTGCTGCTCTTGTTCGGGACTGTCTAGCAGCTCTATTACGGGCTCGCGTCGGCTCTGCTTATGTCTGCTCCGTTCGCTACGTTCCCGCTGCTCCTTCCGACCGCTTTCCGCTCTGCGTTCACTCCTCTCGCCACGATGCTCGTAATTCTCCTCCGTTTCGTAGTCCTTAACGAAGTTATGCCGCTTTTTCAGAAGCCTCGATCGCAGATCCTGCTCCAAGCTCTCCGCATCCTTGCTCTCAGCGTATTTACCGCCTCGCCGCGGTGGCGGCGGCGGCTCCTCCATGGGATAGTCACTGTGCCGACTGCTCGAGTGATAGCCAGACGGATAGGAATGGTAGTCGCCTCCTCCACGGGCAGCCCCTCTGGCGCCTCCGCTTAAATGCTGGTGATGATGCTGATGGTGGTGGACAGCGTAGTGACCGGTGGGAGCCGGCGGCAGCGGTTGCTGCTGCTGCGGCGGTGCCTGTTGATAGTGGTAGCTATGGCTTAAGTGGTGTTTCGCATAAGCAGCGGCCCGTTCGCGGTGGTGGTGCTGATGGTAGTGATCCTCCCGGCTCCGATAATCGTACCGATGGTCACCCGGACCGTCGCCAGCGGCCACCATATCGTCGCGCTCCTTATGACGTCGCCGATCTCGGGAATGTTTCTTTTTCTCACGCCTAGACCCGGATCCGGAGTCCCGACTCGCTTGCGGCGGCTGTATATACAGTGCGTCGGCGTCCGCCTCGTGCTCCTCATCTTCGCCAGCGCTAAAATTAAGAGAGAAATTCAAAAATTATGGTGTCATGCTAGAAGAGTGGTTAAGTCCCATCTGCCGATGATTCTGGACCGATGCCTGACGATAGTGACCCGTGACCCTCGACCCAGTTTTGACCCAGGCGCTGCTCTGACCATGTTGCTTGTAGCTTGCTTGTTGCTGCAGTCGTCGGTGCCGTTGCGGATTACATTTTACACTTGCCCTTGAGCGCCTCAAAGACCTGAATCCCCGCGTTTGCATTAGCTCTGGAATTCTTTTGAGATTAGAGACAGAATCTATGGTGCAGTACATAAGCGGATAATGGTTAAGTTCAGTTCAATTGAAGCAATCGGAGATCGAAGATGCTCTGGTATAGGCGGAATCCCCAACCCGGAGCAGCAACGATTACAGTTAGTTGGGTCGATTATTAACAAATTGAAGTTTTTATTTAATTAAAGACAAGGCCATTCTAAGAAATAATACCCAAGGATTGGGCTTTACAACTCACATTTTCTTGGAAGCCAATGAAATTGCTTTTTGTGACATTTTAAAATTGAAATTAATACATTTTGAAGTTAAAAAGAGGAACTAAGACTAGACTTTTCCAATAAATGTGCAGAATACATCTGATTCCCCCCTGCTTACTTACCCATCTAGTAAAAGGTCCCTGCTAGTTCCATTTTACATTGAAAAGGCTGTTTTGTTAGGCATAAAAGATCTATAGTTCCTAAGAGAATATATCTTAGAATGGCCATGTTTCGTACATATACATTTTTAATGAAAAAATCGACCCACCTTGTGTTGAGTGCAATCAAATGGTGTTTACTTACCTGAACCATTGATCCTGCGGCTAATGGCGAAACTATTCCATGGAGCTTTGCTTGGAGCTCTCTGTGAGACGCCCAAGGGCTGTAAAATGCAAACACTTACACGACTCGACTGACTGACTGCGCAACCTGCTGGGAATGGGAGTAATCTTTGTCTTTTTTTTTAGAGACAGATAGAGAGACACGAAAGACATTGAGACAGGACTTGGAAAGAGGCATTAGCATAGATAGTATACAGTAATTGTGTTTGGTTTGAATCAATTGAATTACAGATTTACAATTTACCGCCAGCAGCACATGAGTGTGAGGAGATCGATCTCGGATCTCGGATCTCAATTATATCTCGGGCGTGTTCGGGGTTCTCGGAACACACTTAATTAGCCAGCGGGTCAGAGGCGGGATTGGCGTGCTCTATAGTTGGCTCTTGAGAAGAAGATTCGGTCCCATCTGCCGCCGTGTGTGGACACTGCTTGGTGTGCGCAGATATAAAACTCGAATATTTCATATTTTACTTGCACTTTTGACTTCGATTTCACGTTTTTGAGTTCTTTTTTTTTTTTGTTTTTGTTTTTATAATAACTTTGTTGGTTTTTTTTTTATATTTTTATTATGATTATTATTAGGTATTGGTGTTGGCCATCGCGCGCCTCGGTCATGGGACAAGTACACACTTTTTGGCCTATTTGCAATGAAAAAATTCAAGTCAATTAAATGGTACAGGAAATTCTATAATTTTTAAATCGTCAAAAATTTGTATATTTTGGTTTTTTTGGTTTCAAAATATATATTTTTTTGTTGTTATTATTGGCAAGCGCGAAAGGGATGTTTGGGAAGATATTTGATTTTCGGGTGAAATTGGATCGTATCGTATCGAGATAATAAGAATTAGCATGTACAATTCGGTAACAGATAAAGATGGTGGGGAAAAACATTGTCCAAATCCTGCATACACACATTTCGTTCGTACAAAATAATAGTAATTCCTCGACTGTTTACAAAATATCAAATTACAAAGATTTGTCGAATCGATAAACTCACAGAAAGCTTTTTCACCGTTTAAAGCGATAGTAAGTCTTAACCGGACAATGTAATATGGTAGTTCCCTTGATTTTATATTCTAAAAAAGGGCTTGAGAATTACAAGGCTACCTTTTTAAATTATTTTCAACTTTCTCTTCTCCTTGAGCAACAGGTTACTCGTAGGTTGAACTGCGTAGCTGAAAACTTGTATACAATTATTTCAAATCTTCAAGTTCAAGTCAAGTTAAGTTAAAAGTCACAAAAAGTCCTTTTTATCCTTGCAACTATTATTTTGACGGCAGCTGTATGCATTGGACGAGAGATACCAACGAACGGAATCTAGCGAGATTTTTGGTGGGAGTCCGCTGCGTTGCCAGCTCTCGTCTGTATGTGTAAGCCTCTTTGTGTGTATGCAGCAACAATTTTCCATGAATCGCATATTGAGAATCCAAGTCTCGAGTTTTCCCCAGGACCCCCCGACCAATACACACCTGTGATAATGCCCGTCGTTGGGGCTCCGGAGCTGGCCGTCCTCGCTGCCAGATGAATTGACCATCATGAAGCGAATATTGTGCCAATTAAAATGCCAATTTCACGGGTGCTTCTTGCGCTGATTCACGTAATTTTCAGCGTATATAAGCGGCGCTCGCCTCGCTGCCTTGGGTTCAATCGGTTGGTAAGTGGTCAATCCGCATCTATTTTTGTTTTGCTTGGTTTTTCGGTGGTATCACGTAGTTCTGCTTCAGGAAAAGTCCTCTTGTCTGCGATTTGTGGTGAAAATGTGAGAAAAAGAACTCAGTTTGACAGCGCACGCAAAATGAAAATGGCGTCGCATTGGCTTGGTGATGCCAACTCGATTCGGAACGTTCAACAGCTGTTGCATTAGCTGCTGCGATGCTGCATATTCCTAGCGCCTCACGCAGGAAATTTGACTAATTAGAAGGTTTTTTTTAGATATATGACAGATAAATCTATAAACGTCCATTAATAAATTATTTTCAGTTCATTTGTTGTGGTAGAGTCAGCGCCCTCTTTGTGTAATTACATAGATTTATTTTTGTTAGAATCGTACCGATATAACTCTTTCGTGAGTGGTCACGTAACGTGCACATCTCTAGAGTCTAGGCTAATCAAACTTTATTTACGGATTTTAATTTTAAGCATGTTACAGCGACTGTCACTTAGATTGCCCTTCTGGCAGCGGTGCGGCAGCCGACTGGCCTCCACGCTACCCACAAACCAAGCCCAGCATGGCGAAGAAGAGGTCAGTGCCACAGTTAAGCGGATTCGCGCGGAACTGGCCGCCGACAAGCAGAAACTGAAGTGGAGGACTCCGATCGGTGACCGGCCTGAGGATTGGAACAGCAAGCTGAAGCTGTTCTCCAACTCGGAGCAGACCTCCGACTTCATAGTGATGATGCAGCGGCCCATCGACCTCAGTCCCAGGAGCATGCGTCAGTGGTGGGACAATCGGCAGGAACGGATCGAGCGACACATGCAGCAGTTTATCCCCGAGAGGCACAAAATTCTGGGTGCCGAGTTGGCTGCCGCACATTTCATCCTGTATCGCGGCGGCGCCGCCAAGTTCCTCAACGATCCACGCTGGCACAGGGCCACCGAGGATGGTGAATTCAACCTGCCCAACAAGTTTGATCCCGGCTATAAAGTGGAGGCCCTGCGATGCGACAACATGGTCCTGTATTACGAGGGATTGGAGAACCTACGGTGCCTCGATTCTCTCAAGTTCCTCTCCCTGCACAACGTGAAAACCATCGACGACTGGTGTCTGGATAGGATCTCCGGCGGGGGCTTTTCGCATCTGGAAGTGCTGGACCTCTCGGGCACCGACATCACCACAAATGGACTGGCCTGCCTGTATCGCTTGCCAAGCTTGAAACTGTTAATCCTAGATGATCCCAAGGCGACGTTGGAACTGGAATTGGCCACGGCCATGTTGGAGGAGGCCATACCCGCCCTGAAAGTGGTGGGAGCTGATATTATACACAGCCAAAGCTAAAATTTGTTACGTGCAATTGTATAATATAAAACTGTTTTATTATATTTTAAAAATTGTGGTTTCTCTGAGAGATTGGCCAAGTAATTTTATAGAAACGTATATATTTACATTTTATGTAGTAATTACATTACTTTATGTAGTTGTTACTGTGAGTTTAAATGAAGAATTTCCCATGGATGAAGAATATCAGCTCTGCATAGGTTTTCCTTTCATATAACTGGCTTTAATGGCTTCTCGCTCCTCGACCGGCGGCAAGTAGGGAACTATTCCCTTAGCTCTGCGTTCGCTTCTCACTTTATTCTATGGACAAGTTATATTTTAATTCACAACCGATGCACTTTCATTCAAGGACTCACCCAGAACTCCTTGCAGTTGTTGTAATTGGCGAAATAAACCTCGCACTTTTCGTGATCAAAGTTGTTTTTGTTTAGGCATTTGAACGAAAGCTCCTGTTCCTGTTAACAAGCAATTAGCAATCGATTAAATTTGAATTTATTGAGCAGACCTTAAGGCAGGGATTATCCCGTTCGGCATTCTGATTGCGAGGCATTTGTGTTTAAGAAATAATTCAAATAAAACTTATGTAAAAATTCGTTTGTTTTCGTTTTGTGAGAAGTGGGACTGTCAACTCGGTAAACAGCTATTGCCAGGGCTGCCAAATCCATCAGCTTGAATCAGCTGTTTATGGCAGCTGTGGGAGGAAAACAAATAACAAAATGAGTTCTTTGCTCTTTGAAATTAAATTAAAACGCGAAAATAAAGTGTACTACGAAAATGTAATTCATATAATTAATACATGTATTAAATGTTAATGTATTTATCTTTTTCAGGACATGCTGCTGGGCTGCGTACAGTTTCAGTGCGCGCAGGAGACAAAACACGAAGGAATCATGCTATATCTGGAAGGAATCGTGAACCTTCAGCTGAGCAGCAAGACTGTGGGACTCTTCGACGCCTTTTACAATTCCGTGAAGCCCATCAATCTCCTACAGAATAGCTTGGAGCTATCGGCGCCCGGAAAGCTGAGCGCCGGCCGCTCGGAATTCCACTTCGAACTGCCGTTGGTCTGCAAGAAGGAACCAAAGATGCTGTACGAAACCTATCACGGCGTCTTCATCAATGTCAACTACCAGCTGAACTGCACCCTAAAACGGAGCTTCCTGGGCAAGTCCATGACCAGAATCCAACAGTTTTGCGTACAATACAAGCCGGTGTCCCTCAGCGAGGACTCTTTGAAGGCGGTGCCCTTCAGCTTGAGTCCGGATTCGTTGCAAAAGAATGCCACCGCCAAGGAGAGACTATCTATGCCGCGATTCCTCATCACAGGCCGCCTGGATCGGAGTGAATTCTGTGTGACAACCCCAATTACCGGCAGCATCACGGTCCAGCATACGGAGGCGGCCATTAAATCTATTGAAATGCAATTGGTTCGCGTGGAGACGTGCGGTTGCGATGAGGGCTACTCCAAGGACGCCACTGAAATCCAGACAATACAAATAGCGGATGGCAATGTATTTCCCAAGCTGGAGTTACCTATCTATATGGTTCTCCCTAGATTGTTTACCTGTCCCACGCTGCTCACCAAGAACTTTAAGATCGGTAAGGCATTATTTTTCCATTATATGTTTAATATTCTAATTAATTTGTATTTCAGAGTTTGAGCTAAATCTAGTGGTTGTCTTCAAGGAGGACTATACTGTGAGCGAGAACTTCAAAATAGTCTTGAAGCGTACAGTGGGTCCGTTTTCTAATAAAATCAATACAGCAGGCCGTTAAAGTGTATTCCAATCATAGTTGGCAGCTATATTTTTCAACATATTTCTATGTTTTAATATTAATAATGAGAAATCTCAAACATCTCAACATAAATAGGCAACTAATCGTACTATTTAAACTTAAAATAAAATCATAAACTTAATAAAAGTTTGTAAAACACTAAAATGAAATAGAAGAACCATTTATAAACTTCACAGAGACTTCTTTATGAAGACATTCGTTGAAAAAAGCCAGCGGAATTCACTGTGTTATACTTTTCAGCGCGCTACTGTTGCACTCCTTCCTTCGCTTGTACTCGGTAGCCACTGTACTGGTCTACATATATAAATTACTTAGCATGAAATTCCCTTACGTTCTTTGCTTTGATTTTATGTTTAATTTAAATTTTGTGGCAATAATCAAGAAAAGCTTTTGGTGTGACCATGTGTGAGGTGTATTTTTGTTGTTGCAGCACGCAACCACTTTCAGTGCAAATTTTATTAAAAACATCGAATTAAAAACAATACAAAATTCAAGTTTTTCTTGTACTTTAAGTAATAAATTTCTTTATTGATTGTTTAACCAAAAGGTTGTGCAAAAGTTATACATTTGCCATAACATGACAATGCTTTTTACTTGCCGAAATGACCGAGTTTTTTGATGAAAACAATGCCTGCGGCCAGAATCTCTTGAACATTGTCTCGGTGGGTAATTCCATCATAGCAGAGATCCTGCGCCTCAAGGACTACGTACCCAGTATTTATAGGTGAGCAAAAAAACAAGGGAAAGGCCCCGAAAAACAATGACTAATAATAACCCGTCCACCACAGATTGGAGACCAAGGCAGATAGGGCGAAATATGGGGAGATTTTGCTGGATTTCAGCTACTTCAAAGGGGCAGAGGGGCATGAGAAGAAAATTGAGGAGAACCAGGTAATATTAAGTCCTCATATTCGATTACTTTTAACAAATTCCCACTTCAGGCGCTAACCGAACTGGATGACGAGGTGCGCAGCCAATTGCCGCTGATAACGCGCTTCTATCTGGCCTTCCAGAGCATCCATCACTATGCCACCGACTTGGATCAGTACATCAAAGAGCTGGATAGCGGCTACTACATTCAGCAGACGCTGGAGACGGTGCTGCAGGAGGACGAGGGTCGTCAGCTGCTCTGCGAATCCCTTTACCTCTTTGGCGTGATCCTTCTTCTGCTCGACTTTCACATACCGGGCGATGTGAGGGAGCGTCTGCTCATTGCCTATTATCGGCACAGTGGTGGCGATGCCACCCCCATGTCTGGTTCGGATAGCAATATACAGGATGTATGCCTGCTCCTCCGATCCACGGGCTATGTGCATCCCTCGGAGGCAGCTAAAGTGCCAGTCAAGGCGGCTGCAAGCCTGGTAGTTCGCAGATATCCCGAAGAGTACTTCTCTCGCTTTCGCTTCGATGAGAACTTCGTGGATCTGGTTGTGGCACGCCTCCGTTGCGACGACATATACAACCAGCTTACTCTGTATCCACACCCCGCTCACCGCTCCACCGCCTTATCCACCCAAGCCGCCATGCTGTATGTCTGCCTGTACTTCTGCCCCAAGGTCCTTCACTCTCAGGGCTCCCAGATGCGCGAGATTGTGGATAAGTTCTTCTGCGACAACTGGTGCCTATCTCTCTATATGGGTATTACCGTGAATCTGGTGGATGCCTGGTTGGACTTCAAGGCAGCCCGGTCTGCCATTGAGAATGTGACAAATTCGGTGGCGATTAAGTCCCTTTGCGTGCAGCAAAGCGAGCAGCTGGCGAAGGTCCTGCAAAAGACGCAGGAGATAACGCGCGAGGGAGTCCTGGATGATGGCTTTGTGACCGAGCATGCCAACAAGATCATCCTGATGATGCGGCAGTCGAATGTGTTGCTGCGCTGGTTCTGCCTGCACACCTCCAAGGAGGTGTTCGTCTTCTCACACAACACTGCCAGCCAACCGGGACAGGTGCAGCAGTTGGTCATTCAGGAGCTGAAGTTCGACCGGAATGCCCTCTATCATTTGATGCTCAACTGCAGCCAAATGGAGCTGTGTGTGCGCGAGCTGCTGGCGGATATTCAGCAGACCAAGGGAGATCGCTGGACGAAGAGCCGGGATGAGGCCATGGAGAGGCTGAAGGAGCTGAGTGAGGCCTTTGCCGGTTCCAGGCCTTTGACCAAGATCGAACCGAATCCCCAGCTGCAGCAGTGGTTCGGTGAGGTGGCCGATCGCCTGAAGAAACTGGAGCTGGCCAGGCCCAAGAAGTCAGGCCGCTTGATCATTCAGGTAATGCAGGCGCTGGACGAGGTGCAGGAGTACCACAATCTGCACTCCAATATGCTGGTCAAGCAGCACGTACAGGAAACCAGGGACATGCTGAGCCACATGGCGCAGCTGATTAACCTGAAAGAGGACATCGAGATCCACATCCAGATGATCACTGACTTTAGCTACGCGTGGCACCTCCTGCAAAGGGATTTCAAGCCCCTCATGCAGGAGCATATCAAACGGCAGCCCCAGGCCGTGATCGGTATCCGTGCGGTGTTCCTTAAGCTGGCCAGCACCTTGGAGGTGCCACTGATGCGGATCAATCAGGCGCGGAGCGAAGATCTGGCCTCCGTGTCCAATTACTACAGCACAGAGCTGGCCAACTTCCTGCGCCGCATTCTGCAAATCGTTCCCGAGACCATGTTCAGCATTCTGGCGCGGATCATCCATCTGCTGACCAATGTTATCAAGGAGTTTCCCACGCGATTGGAAAAGGAGCGCCTCAAGGAGTATGCCCAGTTCGAGGAACGAGCCAAGGTGGCGCAGCTCACCAACTCCATAGCGGTTTTCACCAAGGGCATCCTCATGATGAAAACTACTCTGGTGGGCGTTATAGAGCTGGATCCGCAGCAACTATTGGAGGATGGGATACGCAAGGAGCTGGTCAATCATCTGGCCAGCGCCTACAATCTGGGCCTGATCTTTACGCCGGAGAAAGGCAAAACGCCGGTGCAGCTGCTCCAACAAAAACTGCAGGCGCTGGCCAAGACGATCGAGGGATATCGCAGATCCTTTGAGTATATTGAGGACTATTTAAGGGTTCAGGGACTTGGCATCCTGCTGGAGGAATCGCAGCGTATTATCAACTACAACGTAGAGAAGGAGTGCAACGCCTTTTTGCGCCACAAAGTACAGGAATTCCAATCGGTGCACCAGAGCTCGATCATTCCCATTCCAAACTTTCCACCGCTGCAAGGAGATCCCTCCGGCTCGAACAACTTTATTGGACGCCTTGCTCACGAAATCCTGCGGTGCACGGAGCCCAAGCAAACCATCTTCCTGGATCTCAAGAATATTTGGTACGAAAAGAAGGCACCGGCACACGAAGAAGTCCTGTCGGGTTCTGGTTTCTTTGGGATACTGCGCGAAGCCATGGCGCCGTCTGGAATGGTGGGACTAGAGCGTCTCTACGCTCACATGCTGGCGGATGAACTGAAGCGCAACCTGGAAAGATTGCAGAAGAACCTCAGCACGGATCGCATGTGGGTGGAGGCATTGGACAGCCTTACGCGGGAACTGGAAGCTCGGGACTTCCCCCCACCCGAGGTGGCCAAGCAGCCGTTGAAGTATTATCAGTCCTACACCCAGCGATGGCTCAAGGTGTGGCCAACGCTTCTGGATTGGGTTCTGGCCATCGGACAGAAGCAACTGCTGCGCCAGCAAATTGCCGGCGAGTTGAGTTTCAGCAGCAAGTGCGATGCCAAACTGCTGGAGAACACTGCGGACACCCTGAACCGGGCGATTCTTCTAGAGCTTTCGCTCAGCAAGAGTCTGTGCGATGAACAGGGCGTGGGCATGCTGACCGAGCTACAGGACATCCTCCTCTATACGGGCAACTATGAGCCACTGGAGCAGGTCTTTGTCATCACCAAAAACAGCCACAATGTGTCGCTTTTCCTGTTCCTGTTCACCATTGCCCATCTGGGTCGCCTGCAGCATTCCGCGAACACCGATTGCCTGCTGCCCAAGTCAGCCAAAGATGTCATAGACTGTGTGCCTTTTGTTGTGGGTCTGCTGACCATTCTTCAGCAGTTCCACAAGAACGTCAAGATGTTGTATATATCCTACATGAGCCAGTATGTGGTGACCGTTGCGGAAGCGCAGTTGCTGTAAGTACCTTATGGTGGAAATAAACCATTTGCTAAAGCTTTTTATTTGCTTTCTGCAGGGAAAAGGAAATCCTGGGACCCGACACTGTCACTGCCCTCCACTTTCTAATGGCCTTCATACGCACCGCCCGGCTGCCTCTGCGAGTGCTGGAGCAGCGCATTCCCAACATCTTGCTCAGCGAGTTCGAGTATCTGGCCACGCATATAAAATAAGGTTTGGGCTACACACAAACTTTAATAAATCCGCAAAACGTAACAAGGAAATGCCTCGCTGAGGTACAAGTACAGGAGATTGTAGTTGGAGGGGTTGGTTGTTAGTAGTAATCTCGATGATTTTTTATTCCTGGCGGCAGGAACTGCAGTTTAGGTCCTTTACGTGATGACGGTGGGAGCATTGCGCCCGGTAAACTTGGGCAGCTGAGAGATCTCCAAAGCAATGTCAATGAGGGGCTTTAGCATCACGCTGGCCTGGCCCAAAACGTTCTCCCTCTCATACGAATCGATGTACAAGCTAAAAGAGAGGAGGAGTTAGTCAATAGTCAATGGAAAACCAGGAAAACTTACCGCACGGTGGCTCCAGAGCTGCCGGTTCCACTGAGACGCATAACAATGCGGCTGCCGTCCTCGAAGACAACGCGCAGGCCCTGTTTCGTGGCCACCGACTTGTCCACGGGATCCGTGTAGCTGAAGTTGTCCGCCTCCTTGACCTTGTAGGTTTTCCCTTCACTGGAGTAGCTCTTGCCCACGAACGCCGGATCAGTGATGGCCTTCTCCATGGTGTTCATCATTTCGTTGCAGGGATCCGAGGCGCACTCCTCGTAGTCGTAGCGTGTGAAGTAGTTGCGACCGTACACAGACCAGTGCTGCTTCAGGATATCCTCGATGCCCTTGCCGGTGTGCTGCATCACGGAGATCCAGGCCAGCACCGCCCAGATGCCATCCTTCTCGCGGATGTGATTGGAGCCAGTGCCGAAGCTCTCCTCGCCACACAGGCACAGCCTACCGGCGTCCATAAGGTTGCCGAAGTACTTCCAGCCAGTGGGTACCTCGAACACCTCCTTGCCCAGCTTACGACCCACCAAATCAACGGCCGAGGCGGTGGGCATGCTGCGGGCGAATCCCTGAACGCCATTCTTTTGGAAGTAGGGAATGGCCTCCAGATAGTGGGCAATCACGGCCAGCGAGTCGCTGGGCGTCACAAAGAACGCCTTGCTGCCGATAATCATGTTGCGATCACCGTCTCCGTCGAAGGCGGCGCCGATATCGTAGTCGCCCTGGGCCACGGCATCCACGAGATCCTTGGCGTAGGTCAGATTCGGGTCGGGATGCATACCTCCAAAGTCTGGCAATGGTGTGGTGTGCACCACCGAGGATTCAGAGGCACCCAAACGGTTCAGGAAGATCTCCCTGACATAGGAGCCGGTAACACCATTCATCGCATCGATACGCATCTTCAAGGGCTTGCCCGTTGCCTTGCCGCTAACGAAATCCTTTAGCTTGGCAAAATCAAAGATCTCCTCCATGTGGCGCACATAGTTGGCCACCGAATCGATCACCTCGACGGTGAAGGGCTTGCCGGCCACATCGAAGGAAGTCACACCGACCTTGGAGATGTCAATCTGCAGGTTTCGGACCAGCTTATACTGCTTGATCTCGGTGGTGATCTTGTAGATGTGGTTGGTGAAGGCATCCGGGGCGGGGCCGCCGTTCTCACAGTTGAACTTGATGCCGAAATCGTTCTCGGGACCGCCGGGATTGTGGGAAGCCGTCAAAACGATGCCACCTGAAAAAAAGGTAAGGAAAAGTTATCATAAAACATAATTGGATTGGATTTTAAATAATTATTTGTATAGTTTTTAGGGTTAATGCAATGATGTTTCATGTTGTGAAATTCTGGTAATTACTTCTTCGATTACAAAATAATATTTCATAAATGTTTTGTAGAGAATCTTTGTTATTTTTTTAATGTTTCAATTTCCCAACTTTTCCAGCAAGCCTCTGTTAAGCCTGTTCACTATACGACCCCAGGGACGACCTCTGCCAGTTAACAGAGCGCCCGCTACCCCGTTGGTTGATTACGCCAAAAAGATGATGCTTTTCTTATCAATTAAAATCTTTACGAGCACAGTGGATGCCGCCGCCGCTTGTACCTATGCGGAAAATCACTCACCCAAGGCCTTGTTGTGGCGAATCAGGCTGGAGACGGCGGGCGTGGACAGGATACCGTTCTGGCCCACCAGCAGCTTGGAGACACCATTGGCAGCGGCCAGGCGAACAATCAGCTCGGCAGCCTCCTTGCAGTAGTAGCGTCCGTCGCCACCGACCACCAGAGTGGATCCCGCCAAGGCAGCGCCATTGGCCTCCAGAATGGCCTGGACAAAGTTCTCCGTGTAGTTTGCCTGGGTGAAGACCTTCACCTGCGAGATTTCGGGAGAGGATTTCACAAGTTAAGATGAGATGAAATCGCGTATCTCCGTTCCGTTTACGGTGGCGAACCTTTTTGCGCAATCCACTGGTGCCTGGCTTTTGACCCTCGTAGGGCGTTGTGGCGACAATTTCCACCGATAGAGACATGTCACTGGACTGGAGTTTTCCGGCTGCTGGCTGTATTCCAACTGGACGACCGACCCGCGTTTGCGTGCGATGAAAATTGAGTGTCGAGAACAGCGCAGCGTTTTCGCAGCGTTTTCGCGATTCTGAAGAGGTTCGGCTATGCCGATCCCGATAAGCGCTATCATCGATGCGTGCCGCCAGTCATCCCGAATATGTTGTTGGGGGTGTGTCTTGATATCGCCAAAAATCCCATTAATTCGCTTATCTTCCATTAGAAATGTTAAATTTCTTTACTTCATCATGAATTACCGTTATTTCGTCATGCTAGTTAGACGAAAGCATAGGCCGAACAGCTTTCTGTAGGGTGCAATGTCATTCAAGGGCATTCTCAGGTGCCGGCAAACAGCTGTTTTGTGCGGAAAATAAGCCAATAAAACAGTCAGATACAGCTCAAAGCCTAAATATTAAGCAAGTGCCCATAAAACAATAGCTACAACTATAAAAACAAAAGAAAAACAGTTTTGTTTACATTTGTTTAGTCGTTTTCAAAACAACAGAGCGCTGATGTCAAAAGTTAACAGCAGATTAACACCGCGGTAGAGTTGTCAAAAACAGATACTAAAAAAAACTAACTCATTAATGCAATAAATGAATGATTTATAAATGAGAATTTAAATATAAGTTAAAGATTAAGTTATCTATAAAAATGTATTTCAATTAAATGTTAAGGTATTTAGTTGGCAAAGCCATGTTCTCCACCTTTTCTGATGACAGTTGAAGTAGCATTTGACCCTTTTCCCAAACCTCTTTTTGACGCATTTCAAGTGTACCTTGACAGTTGTGTTGGCAACCCTAACACCACGGAGTGGGCAGCCCTGACACACGAAGATTTGACAGTTCCACGTCACGAAGCAACGAGAAAGCGGCCGAATTCAGTTCCAAAATACTCGCAAAAGAAACAGCCAACATTAAAGTAAGTACTAAAATTACAAAATTGCAGGTCTATAGTTGCGATCGATTTGTTTTCGGATCACCGTTATGTTATAAAAATGGAATAAATCGAATGGGAAGCGGCGCCCTTTTCGGTTTCCCCCTCTGCCACTTTCGGCCCTTCCACGTATACAAAAAAAAAATGTGAAACGTGAACTAATCTCTTTGTGATTGCAGGATGTTCAAACACCTGCTTCTCCTGTGCGCCCTCAGCGCCGTCTTTAGTGTCTGCCTGTCGGAGGACGAGACCCGCGCCCGCCTCCTGGTCTCCAAGCAGATCCTGAACAAGTACCTGGTGGAGAAGAGCGACCTGTTGGTGCGCTACACCATCTTCAATGTGGGCAACGGTGCCGCCACCAAGGTGCGCCTCGTAGACAGCGGCTTCCATCCCGATGCCTTCGAGGTTGTGGGTGGCCAGCCCACCGCCGTGGTCGACAGGATCGCTCCCCAGAACAACTTCACCCATGTCCTGGTTGTGAGGCCCAAGGCCTTCGGCTATTTCAACTTCACCGCTGCCGAGGTGTCTTACAAGGCCGTCGAGGAGTCGGATTTGGTAAGTTATCTACTCCACGTTATTAATTTTAAGACTTACCTCATCTTATAACTGTCCATCTCGTTACAGCTCCAGCTGGCTGTCAGCTCCGAGCCCGGTGAGGGTGGCATTGTCAACCTGAACGAGTACAACAAGCGTTTCTCCTCCCACTTCTTTGACTGGGTGGCCTTCGCCGTGATGACCCTGCCCTCTCTGGCCATTCCCCTGGGTCTGTGGCATCAGTCCAAGAGCAAATACGAGCGCACCGGCAAGAACAAGAAGCACTAAGCTGTGCTCAGTGCGCCGTTGGAGCCTCACCTCAAGAGATTTCTGATTGAACACCCCTTCACGCAAATTCCGTATAACTTTGTTGCTTTAGTTTCCAATTGATTCCATGCGTTGTTCATCCCCCCACACATCTTTGTAGTTTACTCCAGTCTGGAGGCGAGCGTTGAATCGTTTTAGATTTGATACGAGGACGCATCGAGTAAAGAGAGAGTTGAATCAAGTCCATCAAGAGTTAAGCCTAGACTGCTTTTCTAAATAAATTAAAACAAATTGTAAACTGGAGTTTTACTTATGAATGGAAGGGGATTTCAGTCAATTTTGACTACTGTTTTCATTAAATTTAATAATATTTACACTTATTTGCTAAGAACTTGCAACACATTTAGGATAACAGATACTTTCGACCAAAGATCTCCGACTTCTTCTCGAACATGGGCGACTTGATGGGCGTATTGATCCGGTAAAAGGCATTCATGGAGTGTTTGATGTACGTGTCGTACATCTCGTTAAAGAAGTTTTTGATGCCCTCATCGTTTTTGTTGTCGTGGACGATGATGAATCTGATTTGGCTGGCGGTAATGAAGGCGGAAACGAACCACTGGTTGAATCTATCGATGGACTTCAGTTGCATGTTGGCCGTTTTCCACTTGTGTTCGTCCACCAGATCCAGGGCGGCGTGGGCAATGAACTGGCTCAGGTGTCGATGGTCCTCCTTCTGCGGGTTATTTAGGAGTTTAGAGGGTTTCTTTGGATATCCTTGGGGTTTCCTGGACTACATACCCGCAGCTCCTTGTTCACTGTGCTGAATTCCTTCTCAAAGATGGGATTATCATTGTGGCCCACAATAACAAAGTAGTAGGTTGACATTGTCACAATTCTGGCAAATGAACGCTCGATGTCCACTTGTTTTTAAGCTATATTCAATTAATTTTTTTATTTTTATTTACTTGTTACTGTGTGACCGTTGTGGAAATCTTTTTGCGGTCGTCTGGCCACCTTTTCTTGGTGTTAAATAGGGTATTTGTATTAGACATTATTATTAGACATTTTTCAACACAGAAAATAGTATTAATAGCATGATTCCCAATCGGGAAAAGAAAGGTAGGCATGAACTCCTAATCGGTAATTGAGAGCTGATTTTGTATGGGGAAAAAGGTGGGCATGAATTCCCAATCGGTAATTGAGAGCGGATGTGCTTGTGTTTGACGAAACTCCTAGTGATGCTGAAAACATCGATATTTTCCGAGGTTTTTCGATGTTTTTGTTGATATCGATGTTCGATGCATCGATGTTTTCAGCATCACTAATTCCTTCGCGCCTTTTTTCTCGACCAACACACTTTGCTTTCCGTTTTAATGCCGAAAAACACAAGTAAAATGTTTTAAAGCGCTTGCTTTGGATACCGGAATGCAGTGACCACTTGTGGAGCATACAGTACCGTTAGCTAGAGAAACGTGACCAACGCGGCGGCGCTCGTGCTACCGCGGCAGTGTGTGTGCGTGTGGAGGCTAGCGAGAGTGTAACAAAATCCAAAAACGATCGCAGCGAAGGTAGATCTCACTCACTATTATTGTATTATTTCGCTTTTGCCTCTTGCGCTCTCTCCCGCCTGATAGTTGCGATCTTTTGAGTTTGGCTTCCGTAAATTCAATATTATTTCGTACAATCCCGACGCTTCAACAACACTTAGAAAAATCAACAAGAAACCCACAAAAGACACACACAAAATACACTCACGCACACACACCCAGTAAAAACATGTACTAAAAAACGTAGAAAGAACAAAACCCCGAAGCGATCGAAAAAAATGACCGATGTAAATTGTCTTACAAGCGAGCACATAGCCACTGCTACTGCCACTGCCACTGCCACTGCGTGTAGTCCACCAGGAACGCCTCCTAGAAATGCCGGCACGGATCCGGTAGAGCCCTCATCCCCGTTCGTGCTCCGCGCACCGCCCAGCGCCAAGTCCAAGCTGATCCTCCAGAACATGGAGGAGGTACTGCACTCGGTGAAGCAGAAGCATCGCGAGAAGCACAAGCGAAAGCGCGAGGAGAAGCGCCGAGCCGCGCTCCTTGCGGAAAGCGGAAGTCAGGAGAAGCCCCACAAAGACCCCAAGCCGGACAAGGAAAAGCCGCAGCCGCTGAGAGAGAAGTCATCGCAGGAGAATGGCTTGAAGAACGGCAGGAGGCGGTCCAGTCCCCTCAAGTGCAGCACTCCCGTTGCCGATCACCAAAGCATCATGAAGCACTTTTCCAAATCCGGCAAACCGGAGAATGTGGCCTCCTCTCCGGTTCAGACTTCAGCCTCCGCGAAGGCAACCAAGGCAACCACCAATGTCTTCGAGTTCATGATGAATGCCCGCAATCGCTCCATCGGCGTTAACGAAGGCGGCGTCGAGTCCCCCGCCGATCAAGAGGCGGAGGGAAGCGGCAGCAGTGCCACGCCGCAAACGAAGCGAAAACAGCTGCTCCAGGAGTGGAACGAGCGCAAGGGTGGCGCCAAGAGGAGGCTCGCGGACGAAGCTCGCGGGGAGTTTATCGAACTGAAAATGGAACAAAGGGCGAAGAGGTGAGTTTGTGAATGGATTTCGGGGTTAGCTCAAGTCGAAGACGGCACGTGGTTTGCCTTTATGCGGATAGGAGCCCAGAAAAGACATTAATTAAGACGTCTTCGGCTTGGTTTTGTGTAAGAGCTTCAAATAATAAAGAATTTCTGTTTTTAGATTGAAGAAAATGCTAACCAAGGCTGACCAAAAGGAGGTCTCGGCTCCATCATCAGCACCTGCTGAACCCGTGGTCAAACGATCTAGAGGCAGGCCGCGTAGTCGTCGCCTCAGCTCCGTGGATGTAGATCCGGTGTTGAGCGTTGAAGCCAAAAAGCCAGATCCAGAAACTGAGGAGTTTCTCGCCAAGCTGTCTTCGCCCACCAAAAAGCGAGACAGTTTGCTTGGTTACTTTGCCAAGGTGGAATTGCCCAAGGACCTGGCTGAAAAGCATCCCATTGCGATAGAAACTCCTCTAGAGACGCCCAAGCGAAGAACGCAGCGAAGGAAAAGCCAGCAAGAGACGCCAATTGTGGACATGGCATCGACGCCTTCGGGCCGACCACGCCGCTCTTGTGCTGGCAAGGCGCGCTACGATTATGATTTGGAGACGAGTCCCGCTAAAGCGGCTGCAAAGGCGAAGCCCCAAAAGGCAGAAGAATCTGTGGAGATCATTGATCTGGACAATAGCAATCCGGCTTCCACGCCAAAGAAACTAGCGCCGCTTTTTGTACGCCAATTGCCAAAGCCAAGTCCGGATCCCTCGGTGCTGAAGGCTCGCCAGGCTTTCCTGCAGTCCGGAGTCCCAGATAAAATCCGACAGGAGCAGATCCGCCAAAAGAACCACGAGCAAATGTACGCAGAGAGCTACGAGGTGTTTCCCCGAGTCGCGCACGTCGGCTACGAGAGTTATGCATCGAAGGACGAACCGCTGGTGTTGCCCTTTGCCTTGAGGGAGGAGGAAGAATACACGGGGAGCACGACAACTACCACATCGTCCACGTCAAGCAAACGTCGTACAAAATCAAGCTGTTTCACCAGCTGTCTTCCAGCTGATTTTTCGTCGTCCAGTAGAAACTCGAGCTCCAAGCCCAACTACTCCATTCTGCCCCAATTGGAGAATAAGCGCGGCTTCGTGAAGCTCTGGAAGAACGAATTCGACTGCTTTCCCACCTTCAAGTGCTACAATCAGATGCGGGAAAAGTATCGTCACTTTAGCGCCATTGACAGTTCGCACGATACGCAGCAGGTGGGTGAATCCTTTGTGGTTACACGCCGCTCGCGTCGATCGATGGAGCCGCGATCTGCGGACCAGAATGATGAGGAGGCGAAGCCGCCCTCCTCTGCTCCCAACGGCGAGCTGCTCTTCACCGAAAAGTACAAACCGCTGCTCTTTGAGCAGGTTCTGGTGAACCTGACGCCCGTGCAGGAGCTTCGTGAATTCCTGGCCAGCTGGAGCGGGAATGGTGGCAGCAATCGCAACTCGCAGACCATGGATGACTCGACCTTTGACTTTGGCAATGATTCCAGCTCTATGGGTGTTGCCAGCAACACAATGGTGCTGGTGGGACCCTCGTCCAGTGGCAAAACCAATGCTGTCTTTGCCCTGGCGAACGACATGAACTTCAATGTGCTGGAGATCAATGCGGGGATGAAGCGGACGGGAAAGAAGCTGATCCAGGAGCTCCAAGAGGCCACGCAGTCCCATCAGATCAGAAAGGATAGCAAGGCGGCGGGCGGTGGATCCTCGCAGCAGCTGCTCCAAAAGTTGCAAAAGAGCGGCCTAAAATCCAAAGCTAAGGCCAATGAATCTCCGTCCGACGAGCGCAAGTCCCTGATTCTCATAGAAGATGCAGATATTGTCTTCGATAACATGGACGCTGGCTTTACGGAGGCCATTTACACGTTGGCCGCCAGTTCTAAGCGACCGGTGATTGTTGTGGCCACCGATCCAAATAGCGCCCATCTGCAGCGTCTGATGCAACAGAATCAAATCCATTTCCAAGCACCGAACGCCTTGAACATCTCTAGATTCTTGGCCGTGCTGTCGCTGATGGAAAACTGTCCCATCGAGCTGGACGAGCTGATATCCCTGTATCTGTACAATGCGCGGAATTTGCGAAAGACACTGATGGAGCTGCAGTTTTATATTCAAAGTGGTGGCGATCCAACCGGCGGTAGAACGGGAACTGTAAGATCGCCAAGCAAAAACTCAAACAGCCGGCTGGCTACCGTCGATGGTAGTCGCATCCATCAGCGATTGTTTGAGTTCTTCACCTGCTCGCAGAATGTCCAGCACCGAATACCCTTTCCCGTGGACTTTGGCCTGCTCCGCTTGAATCTCACCGATCTTATAGCTAATTCCCCGCTGCTGAAGGAGCAACAGCCACCTGGAGGTGGTAGAAACACTGCCAAGCGGAAGTCCCGTTCGCCAAAGAAGGCCTGGTTAAGCAGCGCCACTGGTCAAAAGGGCGATGCTGCCAGCAAAAGCACTTCATCGCCCATCGCCGCGTTGGCTGCCTTTTATGACAACATTTCAGTGGCTGCCTTGATGGACTCTGGCCGGGATTGCAGCGATCGCTTGCAGTGGCATCTGTCGGAGGACATGGCGCACCTGCTGGTGGAGCAGGCTCTCCAAACCGGACTGGCGGCCAAGGAGTGTCCCTACAACCTGTTCGATAAGCCGGCACAAAGGTAAATTTCTTTTTTAAACTATTTACTGCATTTAAGTAACTAAATCTTGAGTCAATCTATAACTAGAGCTTGAATATATCATTTTATATAGCTGTCATAACAATAATGGATGGTAAAAGGAAGTCTGGGTTTTTCTCTATCGTCTGGCATATACAATTGTTTCCTTCATGCATATCATAATTTTTAAAACCATATCTTGGGAATGACCAATCGTTTAGGTGTCATAAAAGCACAATCATTCATAAAATTCTCAGCCAGAATATTTTTGGCAAAGATAAACCTAAGGTTTTGAGTATTTCTGAGTGAAACCACTTGAGAGATTATATTATCTTAAGATTACTCAATTATATAAGCAGGTTTTTACCTTTAGAATATCCCATTTGACATCACAAAAGTATCCTTTATTAATAAACATCAAATTCTCTTTTGATTTCCCTTCCAGAGTGACAATTTGCGAGCATCTGGGCAATGGCATTATGCGTTCCGCTTCCGCCAAGGCACTAGACTTTGAGCCCAACTTACGCTCCATTTGCCGCAGCGAAAGGCAGCGAGCCGGGCAGGAGCGCAAATCGAGTAGATTCTATCACTACCTGCGTAACCATACGGTGAATGTGACAAGCTTTGCGATGGAATACTTTGACGCTGCCTGCGGTGTATTCCAAGCGAGCAACGACAGTGATCCGCCGGCGGATGCCGAGGAGCCAAGGGATTAGCCGCTGTCGGAGTTAGTTTAATTTTTTTCAATTAAGAACTGGTGGAGTTGCTCCGCCGGATTTGTTTGCAATTTATTCAGATCGCGAGGTAAGCAGAGTTGATCTTCTTAGGCTAGTTTTGTATGGACACGATGAGATGAACCTAGACCTAGTTACAATTTAATTACACTAAATTAATAACGACCTGAGCCTATTATGTTAATAAATCAATTATATGGTACACCATGCAAGCATTTCTAGCAGCAACAAAGGAAACCACCGGAGCTCTTCTTCGCCGGCTGTGGATCGCCGGTTATTGTGTTTTCCGCCGGAGTCTTGGTGGCCTGGGAAGTGGGCTGGTTCTGAATGGGTGGCGCCGCTGGATTTATTTCACCGATTTTGTAGTTCTTCAGATCTTTTTCGGCATCGCTAGAGTGTCCAGCTTGCTTGAATGCCTTGGATGCATCCTTGCCGCCGTATTCAAGGAGGGCATCGCTGCCGCCAGGATGTTCGCTAAGGAACTTGGTGACATCGTACACGTTTCCCTTGATGATCAGCCAGCAGGGCTTCCCGTTCTTGCCATTATTCTGGGCCACCTCCGCGAGATCGTACAACTGCGACATAATTGGACGGATTGATTGACGACTGAAGGATTGCCTAATAGATATCCGGTGCGAGCGTCTAGTTTTAATGACTGTTGTAAATTTGGCGATAAGTTTGCTCTGAATTTCCCTTTTTTTTTTGTTTTTAGGAGCTGTTTACGGTTAGACGGACCTGGAAGCACTGGACGCGTGCCGATGGCAAACCTTTGCTTATGTTTAACCACTTATCAATAGTGCAAAAACCGCTTCGATCGGTTGTACTTGCGCACCGTCACTTCCCGCCATTCCCCTGGCCCATATCGGTCAATTACTATTTGCTGTTTTATTTCCACAATCTGTCTGATGAGTTGTTGCTGTGATAAGGAATACGTGAGAATTTCACCGTCTTTCAAGGCGACCCACTAATGTAGACGCTGTCTAATAGCGTTGCCTGGATTTGTGCAACTCATTAATGCAAATTGATGAGCATGTGTTGGCATGGAGTGGCTTTCTATCTTTGAAGCAATCGAAATACTGCCTGTGATTCCCAGAAACATGATGTTGGACAAATTGTACAGGGTTCTCTGGCTTGGTGATTAATTTATGAGATATTTTTCTGTGTCACCTACAGAGTTACCTGATAAAACCAAGTTAAGGGAACGAAGGCGAAGGTGATGCATCAAAGGAAAGCCCTAACTAATCAGTCAGTTGAAGCTAAATGGAGATACAGGCATATAAACGTCAATCAAGTTCTATTTCCAGACCACTTATTGGGTAACCGAGTATGATTATGGTTGGAGTATATTTGTTTCCTGTGTTTGCCGATAGTAATGCAATTCATTAATAACTTTTAAATGCTTTCTGAGCACCTGGTACATGGTGCCATGGGTATAGCGGATGGGGCGAAAGACATTGGTGGAACTCACTCATCGAAAGAACTGTTGTGAACGTTATTTCTGCCAGTCGGAGGAGTAAATACTTGCGATAAATATGAGTCATTTTACCTCTTGAAAAGAAACAAAGTTGGTTGGGTATTTTTGGCTTTCAAAGTTTATATTCTATATATTTTGGAAATATATTTTAAATTTGCTTTCGTTTTTCTCCATTTTTGTTTTCATGGTTCTTTGTGTTTTTTTTATGAGACAACAACAATAATTGGTATTCATTTAATATATATATATATATATATGTATTTAGATATATATATCGATTTTTATATAGATTTATTATGTTTTTAGACGTCTGGTTTAATGCGCTTTAAAAAATTTCGCTAGTGTGTGGGTGCAACTTTTCCAGCGGGAGATCGGGATCAAATCTTTAGTTAAATTTTTTTAGGACGGGATTTTGAGGAAAGGGTTTGTGGACTATAATCTCTGATGGGTACTGTTCGAAGTTGTGGGGGAGTCGGGGCTTACATTAACATAATGCTCCTCTACGCATTGTCCTGCATTCGCGGTGTATTTACAAATGAATCTCTCACGGGTGACTTCCTTGTGATTTTTACTTTATTCATATATATAGATTTATCTTTTGTTATAAATATCAGTCGACGGCTTCGCATTTTCAAAACGCAGCTCGTGTGCGCTTCGGTTTGTATTCTCGATTTAAATGTACAGATATAGCATATCGTTATATATATATATATTATATATCGTATATATAAAGTGTAAAATTAATTACTTGTCAATGATTGTTGTTTTGTTGTCTGAATTAATCGATCGATCGGTTTGAATTTCCGCAAAAATTGTAATTCAATCAGTTGAGATTTACTATAATTTAATCATATTTCTTTTGTTTTATCATTTGATTTACTTAGTTACCGTTTAGTTTTGGCTAAACACAATTCGTAGACTTGATCTTCGTTTAGAATTTAATTGTTTAATTTAAAAAACAGTTTTGGAGGTAGTTGAAATTAGGCCTGTTTACGTAAATTATATTTAAGAATATAATTATTTGTATAAATGTGTAAATATGTGTAGCTGATTTAACGATTTCGTGTTTCTTCCTTCGTTTATCGTTTATCGAGCTCGCTTCGATATTTTAGCTGGACTTAATTTGTTTATACCTAATTAATTAATTAATTTCTACACGTTTTGTTTAGTTAATCATTGTCTCCTGTTTGCTGATCTGTGATATTTCGGGCTATTTCCGGTTCCATTACTTTAAGTATCCGTTGATCCATAGACATCGAGCTAGATCCGCTATATTTCGTATGTGTTTAAAATGTAGGCTTGTAGGACTTGTTGGCTTAGTAAAGTTTGTTTTGTTTTCTTTTTGCTTTATTCTGAATTCTCGTTATCATCATATTTTCCTAGTTTCTCCCTCTAAATTGTCGGTTAAATGTGGTTTAAATTTGATTTAATGGATCGTAAGTTCTTGAAACCATTTTCCTTTCTTAACTTCTTTGATATTTTCTTTAAATTTAAATTGTTTTAGGGATTTGATTTGTTTGGAAACGACATTTTATACATTTGTCGGGATTAAAAATAAACTGGTGAGATCTCTAATTATATTTATAATTACCAAAATGATCTAAAATTGATTACTGGTGCTTAGAATTTACATTGCAGTGGGTTTTATTCGTAAAATTGTTTTATTTTTCTCTAAACTAAACACACAAAATAGTCTACCATTCGCTTGAAAGGATTGGAAATTTCCTGAAGTATATTTTATATGTGAATTTTTTTTGGTTTTATTTCCAATCAAAACTGCTATTACTAAGCAAATTTGTTTCAATTTAAACTAACTTTAACTTGAAAGGCAAATTATCGTTTCAACACTGGAAACTTATCGATATCTTTGTAGTCTCAGCACGATCAAGTGCAAGTTAAAATGGCGGGAAAATCAAATAAATAAACTTGACATGCTTAAACTCTCTTTTTTAGGTATTTCCTTGACAAAATTTGTCAAATTCCCCAATTTAAGTCAGCAGAAAATCCATAAACGGAGTAGCATATACAAAAAAAAAATAAAAACAATAAATTTCTCTACAATTTGGTTTACATAGAATTCATTTCATATTTTGTTTGTTTTTTTTTTCGTTTTTACATTGTAATTCCGTTAGCAAATATACAAATACAAATTTCAATTGAACTAAAAATTGTGTGTGTGTGGTGTTTCGTGTGTTCCAGCACATGGGCTATGCATAAGAATAATAATAATTATAATAATAATAGGGGGACAGAGGGGTAGAGGGACAGAGTATAGTTAAGAGTGGCTTTTCGTAAAAACTATAGTTATTCAAACTAAAATGTGTGTGTGTGTGTGTTTGTGTATACAATATTCATTCATAAAATTACATTACATATTCTCTTATTTTCGTTATTACTTTTCTCTTCATTCCTTTTGCCATTTTGTTATTCAAATTTAGGTTATTTTAATGTCTGCTCCACTTTAATTTATAAATTAAAAAAAAAAGAAATTCATGTGGCGAATGGAAATGATGTTACAATGAACCTTTTTCTATGGTCTATGTCGTTGGTGAGTGCTTAAAGGCGGCAGCGCAGCTATGTCTTCTCTCTTCCTTTCCTTTGCCCCAGAACTCATTCCCTAACCGTCGTTCCTTCTCTACTTTTAACTCCATTTACAAATTAAATTCTGACTAATAAACAGTCTTTTCGTACCAGCGCAAAAGTTGGCGACAGACCTACACAAAATAAATCTGTTAAACTTTAACATAATAGTTTAAACATAGGCTAACATAAAAAAAATATATGCCGTAGATATATATGTATATATATATATATGTTGGGGATGTTGGAAATTTAACAACAATGGGGAAATCAACTGGCTGCTGAAAACAATCTATGTATCTATAAGTTGCACTGATCGCTTAGTTTCTTTATGTTTCCAGCAGAGCCAGTGATCTTTCCAACATGTTTTGCGTTTGCTCTCCGCCTTGGAAATCTCCTGCTCCTCAAGCATCCCCGGTACATTTTAATTGTAGTTTTAAACTTAACACGAGCTCAGTTATGAGTTGGCCGCACAGTGGCTGCAATTTCGGCTATTGCAGCTGCAGTGACAGCTCATCATGCTAGAGTTGGAATTATTGCGGCTCATCGTGGTCAGCGGGAGGAGATCCCCCGCCGCTCCAGCGGAGAAGGAAGACTGAGTGGCTGGCGTCGTCTCGGTGGCGGCGGGTAAGCTGGCGGTGCTGCTGCTGCTACCGCTTGTCCTCAGCGGCTGCAGGCCAGCACCGATTGGCACGGAGACAGACAGCGGCGGTGTGGGTATTCTTTCCGGACTGCAATTTCCGCTAGGTGTTCCCGCTGCCACTCCTCCTCCCACGCCGGCTCCTAAGCTAGTCAGCAGCTGCGTGCTGGGTCCCAATCCCGCGTAGATATGTGTTGCACTGGGATTCGTTCCATAGCCACAGGCCGTACTCTTCAACATCGAGGCATTCGACACTGGGAGCGTGGCCAGAGGCACAGCGGCCAGCGAGGAGGCCGATGATGACGTGGATACGCAGGCGGAGGAGGCAAGCGAAGAGGCAGACGATGACATGGATACGGAGGACGCGGAGGAGGCAGATGCAGAGGCGACTGAGGACAGCGAACAGCTTGGCGGTGATTTGGGCGAACTGATCCGCGAGAAGAACTTGCTAATGGCATTCGGCTTGGATTTGCTGGACGATGAGGAGGCGGACGCCGATGCGCCCGTCGGCGAGTACGTGGAGGAGGCGGCCTGGAGCGTGGTGAGACGGTAGCTGGAGCTGGAGATGCCGCAGCCGCCCGCCGAGATCTGCTCGGGCACATCCCGCACTGTCTTATTGGGCGGCGGTTTGGTGTACGACCTGGTGATCTCCGATTGCTGCAGAGTATGAATAAATGGGAATCATTAGTTAACCATTTAAGAATGTTACTCTTTGTAGGCAAAACCCACCTGATAGCTGCTCCTAATCTGCAGATGTCGATCCTGTCCGTACTCGCTGTCCGGCAGTGGTACGTGATGGGGACAGCGAGGCGTCTGCTGCTGCTGCAGCTGGTACTGGTAATGTTGGTGATGGTCATTGCTGTGGCTTTGCAGCGAACTGCAAGAGGATCCGCTTGAGGAGTTGCCGCAGTCGCCCTTGTAGCAACCGCTACCGCTCCCGCTGCCGGTGTTGCCGTACTTGAGGGTGGTGGCTTCAATGCCGCCTCGCGCCACATTACTGCTAATACTATTGTTGTTGTTGCTGCTGCTGCTCAGCTGCTGCTGATGATGGTCTCCTCCTACTCCTCCTCCTCCTCCTCCCGCTGCTCCTGCTCCGCCGGAGTTGTGCGTGCTTGGAGTTGTCATGCGTTGTTGCTGATGGTGGGAATGTTGTTGCTTGTTGCTGTGATGGAGATGGTGTTGCTGCTGCTGTTGCTGGAGTTGATGATGCTGATTATTGCCGGCGGCGCCACGAATCACAGTCTCGCCACGTACAGCCAGAAGCTCACATGCCTGGAGCGCATCTACGCGCATTCTACATCTAAATTGATCCCTGGAAGAACAATATTTAAATTTATATCTATTTATATAAATTATTCATTATGAGACTTACCTATCATCGGGTGGTGTGCTCAATGATGTGCGGGTCGGAACGCCGAGCCGCTCCATTCCCGCGCAGCCGGCCGTCTGTACCGATAGCATCTGCAAGAATAACGAAAAGCAATTAGAAATCTAAAAAGAACAATTAAAACTAAAGAAAAGGTAATTGCTTATAATAAAGACCTAAGAGTATTGGCCAATCCCCGCCATCAGGTCCTGGCAACTGGCCACCTCATTGACAGTCTGAAAGTGCTCCAGCATGAGCCACCGCTTGGACACCAAACGATCGCAATAGCCACCGTACCAGTCGTCGTCGGGGTTAGCACACCCGTAAAACTCTATCTGGATTTCCATTTCCTTGAGACTGTCCGGCCGCAGGGGCTTGAACTTGAGGTTGCCCATATAGTGGTAACCGTGGCGCATCACAAATGAGCTCTCAAGGAAGAGCACGGTTTGCTGCCAGAGATTTTTGTAGGGCAGTCTCAGGCAGGGATTGCAACTCATCTTGAGGGGAATGTGGGAGCGACTGAACTCAACGTCGAAATAGAGCTGGAAGCATTCCACATAACCCTGCTTTTTGACCTGCAATCTGATGGTCCGGTCTACGAAGAGATCCTCCTTGGTGACCCTAGTTAAATCCAGGCTTAGGATGCGATGAGCCAGAGTCAGGATGTGTTCTCCGGTAGTTTTGGCATACCGGGGTTCGGCCAGGGCATACTGACGCATAGCATTCATGTTGAATCCGTATACGCTCAGCCACCAATTGCAGCGATCGTTCTTCAGCGCACTCTCCTCGGATCCCAGAAGATATAGTGAGCCCAGATCGGGCAGAATAAATCCGTCCTTCTTCAGCCAGCGATCACGTGCCTCCAGGACCTCTAAGACCTCCGATTCGAAGAGCAGACAGTGGCCCATCCAGTTGCATACGATGCCATCCACCTTCTCAGGCAGTGTTAAAGCGGCGATGCGACCATGCATAACCTTGATGACCTTCTCCATGCGATTCTCTCGCACCACCAATTCCGTATAGCTAGTGACCTGGGAATAGTCTACGGCGTAAACCCTTTTCGCCCCCACCTTGGCAACCATGAGGGCCAGGGTTCCGGGACCGCAGCAGAGCACCAGAATGGTGCGACCCTTGAAGAGATGCTGATTTTGCTGGATGACCGTCGAAAAGAAATGCATGTGCTGTTGATTCTTCAGTCGGGTTCGCATATTCTCCAAATGGGCACTGTAATCGTGCCGAAATTCCGCCGAGGTCATGCGATCCACTGGCTCCAGCTCTGGGGGTACATCTCTCGGAGGCGTCAGAATCCTTGGACAAGGTCGCACTTGGGTTATGGAACGGCCACGTTCATGCTGATTGGGTCTTTTTAGTATAGTAATCCGGGAGTTAATAAGATTTGCGTTGATTTCAGAATTTTCTGGAATTGTTGATAGGATATGGAACTCTTTTGTGTTCTTGGGACACTTGGCATTGTTAGAGATCACTTTAGACCCCTCGAAATGACTATTTTTCGTTGATTCTGGGTTTTTGGTAAAGCTGTTATTGGTGTTATTGGGATTTTTTGAAAGTTCCCCACTCAGTTTAGCTGTTTTCTTCGATGCCTTCACTATGTCTTCTCTCGGACTTCTTGTCATCTGGTTAGCCGGATTCTGGGGCTCGGGATCAGTGGTCTTCCAGTCGCAACAAACACCACGACAACGAACTCTGACGCTGGGCCAAACCTTGAAATCAGCTGCGCCTTCTGGTGGCTTCATCTTTTGGTCATTTTCAGGAGTTAGTTTCTGATCGAGTAGCGTGTGGAAATCGGCGAGACTTAGTTTAATGGACTTTTTGCGACTGTTTGTCGCCGTACTGCAGGCTTTAACAGATTTTGTATTCTTATTTTCAGGCATTTTGCGGTAAATGTTGTGAATACATAAGAAATTTCCAAGAAAAAGGAACGAAAAGAGATCGACTAAGTTGGGGTTTGGAGAAGGCAGCGCTGATTACATAATCGATAGGACATTATAAAAGCTCAGTGAATACAAATATAGGGATTTGGATAAAGAACTATATAAATATATTAAACTCCTAAGCTCCTCCTCGTAAATATATAAAAGATAAAGTAAATTATATTTTATTTACGGTTCATTTTCCCAATTAAATCTTTATTTTTATATATCCCGCTTGGTAACCGATTAATCGATTAATTTATTACCGCAACAAGCTTTAACCGTTTTTGAAATAGGTTATGTTTTAGTATTATTTTATTTAAAATAAATGTTTCCAAAGAAATTACGAATATCAGTCAAAAATGTTTTTTATTTCATTTGTAAAATTTAATTAATAAATTCATACTTATATTTACGAAACATGAAATCTCCTCTCTATATGATTTTTACATACCAACCGATTCGCATAACTCAACATGTTCCACATTCCGTTGGCCACCTTTTTTTCCTCTATTTTCCTGCGCCTATGCTTTTTGTTATTATTTTGTGTCTTAACCCCCGAGTGCCCCACCGCCTCACCTGGCGATTGATGTGTGCAAGCGAGCATGAAAGAAATGACAAATCTCTGTGCGAACAACAACAAATAATAGAGCAGCGCGAATATTTTTGGGCGACGGCAACGTCGGCGGCCGCGGACTTTGTAAATTATACAAATATGCAAATGCAATTTTGTAAATTAAAATCTCGTAAAATTGTGTGGTCAGATTTGTGTGCGTGTTTGTGGGTTTGTTTCATATATAATTATATTTTATTGGAATTCTACTTAGAGAAAATATATTTCTGTGATTGATATTCCTGGCTTATAAAAGTTATCTAAGCTATTTTTGAAATTAAATAGTGTTTTATACATAATAATAAACAATTTACTTAAAAAAACACAACAAATTAAAGACAAAATAAATTTTAATAACAAGTACTTGAAATTTATGTCTAATATCTTAAAATAAAATCTGAAATAAACATTAAAATACTCGAGCTTTCTGCACACTAGAATAAAGTTTTTAAACTGTAATGATCTTCGAAATTTTTTGAGCTTTTTGTTAGGTTTTCAATTTAAAATCAATTTTAAATCAAATTTATTATAATTTATGAAAATCTTTAAACTCAACATCTTCTACATAGATTTATCTTTGATTTTAAAGCAAGTGTCTGTAGTTTTGTTGTGTATATTTTTTGCCATATTGGCATAAAGGAAACTTTATCATTATTATCATGTTTTGTTTTCTTATTTTTGTTGGTAATCCGAGTACCAGAAAATATCGCATCACATTGTCTGGGGTGTCTCCTCTCTCAATACACAGGCACACACACACACCCCCCACCCCGAACACCCTGGGTTGCCTGTGCAAAAAAATTAGGTTAAAATGTTTACTCGAGCATTGCAGACGGGATTGGCAATAACCTCATTTTCCGTTCTGCGTGTGTGTGTGTGTGTGTGTGTGTGTGTGCCAGACTCTGACGTAAGAGAAATGTCTGCTGTTTGTTGTTGTTATTATTATTGTTGCTTTTGTTGGACTAAGCCAGGCCATAAGTTAGCATGCTTGTTCCCAATGGCTCTGCATCTGTCGTTGTTTGTTGTTGTTTATCTTTATCGTGCTTCATTTTTTATTTTCCTTTATTTATATTCTTTTTTTTTTTTGAATAAAGTGACATAATATTGGGGGTTAGCCCTTGTTTTTGTTTTTTTTAGTGCCCGCTTTTATTTGCCTTTGACCTTGTTTGAATATTTTCTGTGTTTGTTTAGGTCGGTCTAATTTTTTAAATTATTCTAATTCTAAAATTCTTTAATGGTTTAGGAAAATTCAAGCGTTGATAAATTGATGTGGTTTTCAAAGATGTTTTATAAACAAAAGTATTTATTTTGATCTGAAATAATAGAAAGTAAACACTAAAAAAATAAGCAAGCTTTTTGTAGCCTACTTTGAAGCGCATTTTCAAATAGATTTGAATTTCTTTATGAATTTCTTGAATTATAATTAAAGAAGGAACTTATTTAAAATAAATAATACATTTATTAGCTTTAATTAATTAATTAAAATTAAATCTTAACACCAAAGATGTTCAAAAATTAATTACCCAAAAACCCAAATTTAGTTATTTGAAAATTTGTGGCTTTCCAAAAAGTTACCCAACAGGAACAGCTGTGTGTGTGTGTGTGTGTGTGTGTATGATTGTGTTTCGCTCTCTCGCTTTGTATGTAATTGTAATTAATTTATGCACGTCTGCGTCTGGTGCGTGCGTCTGGCATAGATAACGGTTTTAATGAAAGCCCGTTTCGCTCTCACACGTCCTAATGTTAACATTGCTAATGTTAACGCCTACAGAGCTAAGCCCGCATGTGTGCGTGTGCAGAAATTCACACACAAACACACACACAATAGGCACATGCGAGCGCACATTTTAATAATCAATTTGAATTATTCATTGGCTAACGGCGGCAAATAAAATTCGATTAAAACACAACGCCGCTGCCAAGCGTCGCTCTGCTTCGCCTAAACGCCTCGGGTTATTAGCGGCAATTGTGTTTCGCATATCCCGCATCCACCGCCACCGCCCAGCAAAGCCAATTCCCGCCCACGCACTTGTGTCTCCACATCCACATTCATTTCCATTTCCATATTTCCATCCGCATCTTGGGCTTCCAAATGACTTTTGCGGGGGAATTGGGGATCAGAGTGGCTGAGCAATGTTGAACGAAACATTCATTAATTATGTTCTCATCACGGTTAAAACTTGGATAGGTGAGAAATCTAGTTAAAACTTGTTGATTTTTCAAATATTTTAAGAAGGAATTCTATGACAATGAGAAACTAATATTCTAAATATGTTATTTGTAGAGGAATTTTAATTTCCTTCTATTTGGATTAATAAATAACACGTCTCCAAGGAGCTTTCAACAATATTTTAAGGAAGAATACTGCAGAAAATTATGTACTATGATAAACTGTAATCAAAAATACGACGATTTCCTAAGATTTTTCAATAAAAAAATGGGATTATTGATTTATATAACTAAATAACAAAATGTAAAAAATATTTAAATTTTTATTTATGGTATTACAAATTGTTTCAAATAAATAAACCCCTCAATGCGGGTACCCACTGTACCTGATGTGCTTCATTCATAATGCTGCCTTTGGCGTGGGCAAATTAAACGCAAGAGGAAAAAATCCAGTAAATATGAAACAAGATTCTAGCTGCGGAGAAAAAAAATGAGCAAATGCGCACTGGAAGATGTCAGCAAAGCGAGTAACAATTTGTCAAAGTTGCCGACTTTAATCTTTTGTAATGGGCGTCACGGCGGCGGCGGCACTCCCCCCATCTACCTGCCAGCCAGCCAGCCTCCTCCTCCTTGTTGGGAAATCTTAAAACCACAATCTGAAAAGCCGCCTTAACAACTTTGGCCCAATGGAGCCCACGGACGAGAATCCACCAAAATCGCACGTGTGTGTATGAGTGTGTGGGAGGCGAAGAGTGTCTTCTGTCGTTAAAGTAAATCGTAGAGCTTCAAGGTTATTGCCGGTGTCTAGTGGAGATTCAATAAGCTAACATTTAGATACATAAAGCAGGGAAAGACTATGGGATACCCTTTAAAAACTGATATAGATAATCTAGGGTTAGGTATATGTGACATCCCTGCAGTACCAGTCATCAACGTTTAATCAACAATTCATCAACAACCGAAGGGGTGTTGTTGATGAGTCATCGATGAATTGCCATACAAATTGTTGATGAATTTTACATGGGCATGTCCTAGGCTGTCATCAACAATTAATCAATAAATTGTTGATGAAATGTTGATGAATTGTCGATGAAACGTTGATTACAGAGGCCTATTGATGACAAGTGGTACTGCAGGGATATTACTCAGCATTTCAGATGGATTATATTTTTTACGTCATAATGACAAGGCAGAAAAGTTACTACTAAACCAGAAACTATTTTCTAAACTACCTTTTTATTTGCCATATATTTTTCTTGGGTTAAGTACATAAAGATGTGTCACGGTTTTCCCAGCATAAAAGTCCAGTCATAAAAGCAGGTTTTTCTATTAAAAACTATTTGAAACTTGAACCTAGACTTTTGTTTACATTACGAGAGTGCAAGTTATATTACTAATCTAGCGCCAATGTACACATTATTATTCTTTTAAAGTACAAACTTGATGACCATCTAAAAATATCCTATAAACTTTGTACAATGAACTCTTGGTGAAAAGCAAGGTTTCACTATTCCAAACTAAATAAAATCCTGTCATTAATTTAAACTTTAAAAATGTCTTTTTTAGTTAGAAAACTCTCGAAATAAACTCTATATATTTAGGACATACCTTGCACCCTTAAGAAATACCGTGTACAAAAATTGAAAGCATTTAAAGTGAGGAGGCAGGCGGCAGTCTAAGTAGACAAAGCAAGAGGCGCTGATGGAGAAATTGAATTTGTCTTGGCCATTATAATAAAGACGTATAAAAATGCCAGACGCCAAATGGATTCCCCAATTCTTGTTCTTATTGCTTTTTGTTTCGTTGCCTTCGAGGAGTGATAAAAATTGAATGCCAAATGAGAGACTAAAGCACAGAGGGGACAGAGCGAGACAGAGCTAGTAACAGAGCAAGGGAACAAGGACGTGCTGTGCATTCAGCAAGCATTGCATAACACCAGGCGCCGCACACACACACACACCCGCAGCAGAGAAGGAAGTGAGGAGGTGAGAATGAGCATAGGCGCAGTTACATAAGACTTTTTGCGTTGGCGGCGGCGACGAAAGCAATATAAGCAACGTCTGCAACGACCGCCCACTTTTTTCCACCCACTTTTTTTCCAGTTCTGTTGCTTCAAGGACTTTTCCTGCTCCTTTCGTCTCTCACTTCTCCCACACTCTTTCTGTCTGCGACTCTGTCTCTCTTTTCTCGACTTTTGCAAAAAAGGGAATGCATGGAGGGCAAAGATGAAAAAAGGAAACTTTCGACACGTGTCTTCTTTCCGCCATTCTTTGTGCTACACGGCTACACTGTGGGGAAAAAAGTGCGCCAAGGCTAACATTGATTGATTGATGGATCGATTAAAAGGCCTTTTTAAATAGGTCAGTTGATATATATGTATGTATATAATTTGCATTTATAAATTGGCAACACGTCTGTCTGGCAATAAAAATAGCTTTGCCTACGCTTAAACTTTATAGCCAAAGAAATTGCTGAGTAATTGACAGCAATTGTTATTAAATTCAATTCATAATGGAAGCCACAAATTTGGGTTAATATCTTTTTATTGTTGAAGAAGCTCTTTTACTCAAGTTTATTTTCTTGAAATTCGTCTAAATTAAACATTTAAACTGAAACTTAAATGCCAAATTTACAAAAAATTAAATTTCACATCTTTATTCCTTTTTGAAACAAGATTTAAACCCGATTATATTGAAACATAAAGAATGAATTTCATCTGCAAACATTTCCCTTAAATCTTTTATTACATCTTTTTCACAAGTGTAACTTAGAGACCAGCAAAAGCCCACCCAAAAATTTTACCACCCACCAGAACCTTTTCTTTCCGTTTTTCTTTCCCACTGTGTTGTTCCCTTTTCTTATTTCTTCTTTTCCTCATATTTTTCTTTTTGTGTCTTTGCTTGACGAGCAAGGAAGTAGGCAGTGAGTACTTACGGGTACAGAATGTTCCGGCTCGGTTGGCAAAAGTGTTGTTGTTCCCGCTGCTGCTGCTGCGTTTGTTCCTACTGCTACTGTTGCAGCTGCTGTTGCTGCTGCTGCGGCGGCGGCGGCTATAGGTGTCTGATCCGCTGCTGTGGAGCCCGATGTTGAAGTTGTTGTCGCCAGTGGCAGGGCCAGAGCAGAATTGGTATCCTGTCCGATCCCAATCCCAATACCGATCCCAGGTGACAGCACCGCGTTGTTTTTGCTGCGCCGTCGTTGCGACGAGCGACGTTTGTGACGTATCCGGCGCGTTGTTGCAGTGCCTCCTGCCTCTGCAGCAGATGTTGCAGTAGCTGCTGTTGTTGCTGCTGCTGCTGCTGCTGCTGATGCGGTCAATGTTGCTGCTGCTGCGTTGGATGAGCGGCGAAGGGCAATCGCGGCCACCAACACACTGCCACAGGCCAGGCACACGGATAAACTAATGGCGATTAGCAGCAAGCGACCTGCAACGAGGAGAAAGTGACAACAAATGGGTTTAGTTTTGCGATTTCTATTTAGTTTTTTTTTTGGCTTAAATATATAATAAATATATAATAAATATTTATTTCAATTTAACCCATATTACTATTAAAAATATATTCCCTTTCCTTTATGTAGTTAGTTTTATCCATAAATTTTTTTATTTCCAGCTTACAATAATCTTTTTAAATTACTTTCCAATATTTTTGAAGCTCTTCTTGTGTTTTTTTCCACTCACAATTCTCACTTTGTTGCTCTTAAATTTCCGTTTAATTTAAATAACTTATTCCCACTCACGTACGCTTTTAATTACTATAAATAAGCGAAACAAAACGAATGCGGCCCACAGCCAGCCACAAGCGACCAAATAACAATGAAGGAGCAGTGACAAAAAAAAAACAAAAATAATAAAATAAAAACAAAATAGGCGGCAAGAACAAGAGCAAACCCCGTGCAACTGTCGCTGGTTGTAAACGTATTCCGTAGATACATTTACGTGTTCGCTTTCGTATCTATAAGGTGCGCGGCGTTGTTCGTAGAAAGACCCCGGGTACTACTGTCACCCGTTACCCGTATATACCGATACATATACGTATCTATATGTATATATAATGTGTCTCTGAAATATATATATATATGTAGCAGCGTCTGCGTCTAGACTAGATAGCAGACGACTTAAGTGATACAAGCACACATGCGCAATCGAAAGCGCAGTAAGTGCGAGCGAGCCAGCCAATGTAGGCGGACAGCGGCAGTTCGATAAACAAATAAGCGAAAAACTAAATAGTTTAAAGGGTTTTGATTGACACACAACAGATACCCTGCAAAAGTGGGGAAAGTAGGCGAAATTTTAAAGTTAACTTTTCCATGAAGAAAAAAGGTTTTAAGGGAAGGGAATTTAAAAATATTTCTATATAAATTAAAGGCCTAGAAAGTATCAAAATTTATAATAATTCAAATAAGCAAATACAAATTCTAATAAGATTAAAAAACTATAAATAGTTACAGAGACTGAAGCCCCAATCAAACCCCAAAAATAAATACAACAAATTGTCAATACCTAAAAATAACCAACTCTATAACCTGAAAAGGAATTACAACACAAAAGGAATTACACATTGATAATAAGTTGAGTTCTATTTCTGTATGGCTTGAGCTTTCACCCAAAAATCCCCGCCGTGTAAAGTCCAAGGCAAGCCCCACCTGTGACAAATCCAAAATGCCGCAAATTAGCAATGGGTATTAATATAGGCAGAAACTATATGGCAAGGCGGCCACATTCCGAATCCCCCAGACGGTATTGCTGATAGAACGGCAGACAGACAGACGGAGGCCACCCGTCGCGGTCGCAGACCCTGTAACAGAGCAAATACACTCGCAGAGATACGTAGATACACAGATACGTAGATACGTGGATACAGCTACTAGACAGACCCCGCCGATATACTATTTGGGATACAGATACACTCGAAAGCTTGCGCAACTAGATTTTACAACAACATATAGTAAATATCATGACGCTCTCCTCCGATCCGCAGCGCAATTTCATCAAGGCAAAAATGACGCAGCTATGTAAACGCTATCTCCCTCTCTGACGAGGTGATCGCCGCTGAATGAAAATGAAAATATATTCCGAATGCGATGATGATGATGATGACTGCTCTGGATTTGCAGCAGTAATTTATGGTTTTAAAAAAAAGAGAAATGTTAATACATCAGACAAAAAAAGAAAACAAACAAAAAGAAGTCAGCCAGTCAGCACGCAGACATGAACAAATTATACAACAAATGCCAGACAAAAGTTAATCAACTAAAATTAAAATGTACAGAGTGAAAAAAGGCACAAACAATGCTGCTGCGACTGCGGCAACCAATTAAAATATGTCAACAATTTCTATGACTCTCTAGCGTCTGACTTCAACTCAGCCAAAGCCAAGCCAAGGAGGCAACAAAATAATATTAACAGGTACAATAACAACAATAGAAACAACAACAACAACAGCAAGTGGCACTTTAGACTTTTGCGCATTCCCAGCCGCTGTCACTCGGATTCAACCATTCCGTCTCAGGTGACTCAACCTACCTGGGACTCTGTTGTCACTCGCTTTCGGTCTGGTCTGGCTTTTTATGGCCTTTGTTTTTTCTGATAATTATTTTGTGGCCTTTTTTGGGTTTACCCTGTAGTTTTAAGTATTTAAAGCATGACAAGAGCTTTACTATAAATTTAATTAAATCATTTTATAGAAGTTTCTAAATGATTTAAGCCATAAGTAATATTAAAAGAAAGAATTTCTTAGCTAAATCCTAAAAAATAATACATTTCCATATATATATGTATGTTCAAATACTTTATAGAGCATTTTAAAAATATATTAATTTTCATAGTTTCATATAGAAAAACAAAATATTATAAATATTATTATAGGAAAGTTATCCCATTATAGTCAATAAATTTAATAATTTTCCCTTGTCATTAAGAGGTATTTAAGCCTTTGATCACTTTATAACTTTATCGTAATTTTGTATATATATTTTTTTTAATTGTGCCGCTCGTTTCGGCTTGTTGCAATTATTTTTATCGCAGGTGAAATGATTGAGCACGTCTGGGGACTTCATTTACGTCTGGAGCCGACGTGCACATGTAGAAATACTATATATGTAGTAGACAAATCACCTGATACCCTATAAAACTGGTCAGTCGAAAGAGAAAGGAATACCTGGCAACAGTTCAATGCTGACGCACGTGTGCCAGCCAACTATTGAGAAAAGTGCTAAAATAATTGAGCGAATATAGATTCAATATTTGAATTGATCACACCAGACGCAAATCGCAAATAGCAAATGGCAAATAGACCAAACCGAACCAAAAAAAAAAGCAGACTCGCACCCGGCCAAACCGCATTAAAATCGGCGACGACGACGACGAACCAGCTAGACAGATCAGACAGTTGGCTAACACTTTCCGAGACCGAGATCCAATGGCCACAAGCAAACGGCTTTCATGGTTATTTTTATAGTGGAACGGACATTGAACGGACAGTCGGCAAAGCTTACAGTGGGGAAACTTGTTTCGATCTCTCCCTCTCTCTTCATATATAAATTCATATAGTTTCATTTTTTTTTCGTTGTTGAAAAGTTCCTTGACCGAGCCGGGATAATGCCTCTATATATGTGTATAATCAAGCCTGTGCCCATTATCTTTTCGGTGGTGACAATTGCATTTGATTGAGGGTGCCCGCATTTCAAGATCACTTTCGATCAACTTTCCTTCCTTCGCCTCGCTCGCTGGAGCACAACAAAAAAGTTATTAATTCAATGATTATGATCACCGCGCTAATCACAGTCAAGTGCAGCGCGCACTTGGTCCCACACCCCGAGAGCCAAACCGCTACACAACTGGCCGAAAAATGCCATTTGGTATATGGCAATGCCAATGACACCTTGATTGGGTGTCAAGGTTGTGCGAGGATCATCCGTCGCATTCTCCGCGGGTACATCATAAACTAACTAAAGCCATTATCACTGGCTTTAACAATCATAATACATTGAGGTGACATTGAACTTGAAAAATCAAATGGAATTGTGTGATGCCATTGTTGTTTGAAGTTTAGATTTTCTCGGTGCCGTGTGATGATATTTTTTGATATTTTTCTTGATGCAATTTAAAGGCAAAAAAAAATAAGGCATTAATTTGAAGGGAGATATGCTTACGGCAAAGGTTTTTAAAAGAATCTTAACTAAAATGCTACAAGGAATATGTAAAATATTTTACAAATTGTAAGGATCTATGATTTTATAATAATTTAGTATTATATTTATACAAGAGATTGTATTTTTATAATCAAAATATCGTTAGAAATGTTAATATTTTGTTATAAGATCAAGTTAAGCTCGTAAACTAACCATAATATAAGCATTAAACATTGACATTGAACTTGAAAAATATAATTGAAAACCTTGTTTAGTTTATATTAATTTTTTTATGTAATTTAAGTGCAATATTTAGCTTTGGTTTTGAAGGGAATTTTAAAGCAAAATATAGGAAGTCCAACAAACAGCATCATCAGCTGACGTCAGCTTCGTCTGCATTCGGTTTTTGTATATATTTCTGTTTTGCTGATCTTATTTTTTTTTTTGGCAAGAATTTCTGTCTAGTTTGTGCAGAAAATATTACAATGTTGTCTGGCGCAGAAGATGAAAAGTCGGAAAGGCAAACCTCTCTCTCTCTCGCTGTCCCCTTGGACGTTTTTTCCCCCTTCATTTTTGATTCCCCCGGTGAGTGGAGGCCAACCCTTTTTTTTTGCATTTTTTGTTTGCAGCTAGACTGCGCACAGCAACAGACAGAAAAAATAAAATAAAAAATGAAACGAGGGAATGGAAAGGGGCAGGGAATGCAAATGAATGAGCAAAATGCAAAGGCAGAGGAAAAAATAAAAACTAAAACAAACCGCAGACAGCGGCGTCGACCTCGCCCAGGCAGCAACGTTTTTCTCATCACAATGATGATGATGATGATGATTGAGGATGATGATGGTGATGTGAATGATGATAATGATGACGCTGCCGTTTGACCTTTAAGCGTAGCGAGTGCATTCCACCAACAACAACCTGACGCACAGAGAATCCCATTTAAGCCCTCTTTTGGCGTCTGAGCCTTCTCTGGATTTTGTTTTATTTTTTTTTTAATAATTTACAAACGGAATTTAATTAATGGCAAATCACGTGGCGAATTGTGCAAGCCGTGTCGTATGCGCAATAATTCAGTTCGGTTACGTATACGCAACGTATCGCATTTTCTTTTCAAATGTTTGCGATTTCATCATCTTATTTTTCGCAGCAACGGCGACTTGATAATAAAGTAAGCAAATTCTTGGTAGATTCGAACAGGATTTTAATAATAATTAGGTTAATTCTAACAAGGCTTGAATTTAAGATGATTTACGATTGAAACTTAATGCCAATTAGTCAGAAAAGTGAGTAAAAAGCCTTGGAAATCAATGAAAATTAAAGAAATTATTTACGAAATCATAGGAAAAATGTTTTCTGATTTAATATTTAATATTTCCTTAACTTCAAAGTCCTTTTCAATCTTCTTTTGATATTTTGTCAAGCTTTTGTTATGTTTAAATCCTAAAACCCATATGCGGACATCCTTTTGATCTAATAAAAGGCAATTTACGCATTATTTTGTTTACCTTTTTACCCAGACTTTGTCAAAGTATCTAACTATAATCTACTCTGCTTTGCCGCTGCTCCTCCTCCCCGCTTCTGTGGGCTTATTGCAACATTGTGTCATACTTTTTGTTGATTCTGTCTTTCTGTTTATTTGCCGATTGGTTTTTTTCCCCCATTTGGTCTTGACGTCGACGTGGCTTCCACTTCCGCCACCTTCCTTGCCGGCCCAGAAATTGATGTTGATGTAGACTTTTGTTCTGTTTGCGGAATGATGATGATGATGATGGTGGTTTGCTGGCCTGCAAATATTGACAGAGGCTTCGAAATATTACGCAAAAAAAAGAAAGAAAAAAGGTGGCCTCCTAGGGAGATTCACATGTTCTTGTCCATTATTCCACTTATTTTTTATTTCCTTTTTTCTGTTTTTTTTTTTTGCACTATGGACGACTCCTCGTTTTTTCCCCCCTTCGGCCAATGACTCATTGACCTGGTTTAGGTTCCCTCTGTCTAGATTTTGTAGTTCTCCGCCACAAAAACTGGGTTAGTGGGCGTGTCGCAAAGGGGGGCGGTACTCAGACCGAAAAAACTAGTTCATATAGGGAGGAGAGAAGCTTTGCCTTTTAGGCCCTTTTGCCTCCGAACAATAGGGAATATATAGCCACGAGTAGCAAATTTTTCAACGCCAGGGCCCACCCAAAGTTAACTGTGCCAACTGCTAGTGTTTTGCAACACTGTCGACGTTCCAGTTTTATATTGTATACGACGCTCAACATGGCGTATACGTAATGCCATAGATTACTCATACGCCATGGGTCACAGGGAGGCTAGGAAAATACTGTAAAGAATGCTTTGGAGTATTTACTTCCTTTTTTACATATATTTTCTACAATTTATAATAAGTTAAGAGGTATGCCTTCTCCCATGACTCACTTTTATCAGTTATATTCAGGTATATATGCATTATGGCTCCCTGCTAATTGCGTTGTGCGCAAAAGTCATCATCGTTGCATTACTGCAACTGTCTACAGATAAGCCCCTGACAATTTTAATTAACTTTTTTCAAATTTATGACCGTTATCAGACTTTAACTTAAAACTTTCTTCAGCCAGCCAGCTGGTGTGTGTTCGTTCGTTCATCAATCAATCAATCAGGCCATTCATCGTCCTGTCACTGTAATGGTTACTGGCATTTATTCTCCCACTTTTATTCATGGTTCGTGCCTGTTATATATACCTATATATGTATATGTATATACTTTTTTTCAATTTTTGCTTTTATCTATTGACTATCACAAATGCGAGGCGTGCAAATTGATATCAGCGCGTGTAGCTAATTTATAATTTTCAAATGTGCAAAGCGTTCAGCTTTTATATACTAAGAAACAACCTATAAAAAGACGTTGGTTTAGTTTCCTTTTCTGGCCAAACAAAATGATTAGTGAAAGCCTATTAATGGTTTTTAAATAACATTAATTGATTGATAATGTCGCCATATTCGAGGGATTTTCTATATACCTAAATCATGTACGAATTTCGGGCATCAATGGTTGGTTTCTTGTGTGTGAGTGGGTATATATGTATATATGGCAGATTAGTTGGCCACGAAAACAATAAAGTTCATTAATCGCGTTCGTTAATCACCAGTTTTCGTCTGGAATTTAGTATTATTTCTCATGATTCAGTGGCAAACAGTTCCAAGTTTAATTATATGTTTGGCAAAAAAATGCTGTGTAATTACGTTGTCTGGGTTGTATAATAAAATATACTATAAGTAAAAATACTATAAATGCTTAAAAAAATATTATGAAATCTTAAATAAATTGGTTATAATATTTTAAATATATTATTATCGGAATGAATGCTATAAAAGCTTAAAAAACTATGAAGAAATTTTAAATAAATTGATCAAATTATTTAAAATATTTGTTAAGGTAATAAATAAGGAAAATAGTTTAGTTTATTTTTTTTTTTTAAAGGCCTAAACTTGGCAAAGACATCTTATTTACCCAAACCTTTTCATATATTTTCTTTTAAAAATAAATTTAATGAAATTCTTTCATAAATGAACTCCATATCTTTTACCTTATTAGCAATCTTTTTTTTTAGCCAAGTTTCCTGACTTTTTGCTGGGCCTCCCAAGCCATCGATTTTTCTTACAAGTAAATAAAACAAAAGCCGCGAGACAAGCCTGGGTCGGCTTTTCCGCTTTGAAGTCTCCCTCTATTGTAATTCAAGTCGTTTTGCCCAAACTCGTCGTCGGCACTCGAGAGATGAAAGCCAAGAGCGGGGGGTGTGCGTGTGTGTTATACACACAAGAAAATATAAAATCCAACCAGAAATTGATGCGTAATAAATACTAACAACTCCTAGATCAGTTTACACCGTTTTTCCACAACATTTAAGCCTATTAAAATGAATATCTTTAACAGCGGCTTAATTTTCTTGTCGAAACTTTTACATTTCATCTGCTTAATTCCTGCATTTGACTTTCAGCTAAAAGTAGACAAACCAACGAGTTGGAATTTCGATCTTTCTATGCTAATTGCATTTCATTGAAATTAATGTTCCCCTTTCGAGCAGGGTCAACTCATTTATAACAAAAAACAGAGAAAGGCGGGGCATGGTTTATCTGTCTAAATGTTGCAAGACCATAAATTTCTGGCTGAGCCAGAACCAAACCAAAACCAAAAGTTAAAATGCCAGACGCCGACTCTGCAATTTCTTTTTATTCTTTTCCTGTTGTTCTTTTAATTGTATTTTTTTTCTGCAGTTGCAGCATCACCGCAACAACAACAGAAAACATTTGACAATGTTTTCAATTTTATTTATAAATAAATTCTTGTTTCTTTTAGGTTTTGTTGTTGTTTTTAGCATGACGCGACAATTTGTCTGTCTATTTTTACTGGGCTTTGTCTGTCTCTCGCTCTCTGTTTAGTGTTGGTGCGAAAATTGTGTCCGACATTTCGGCTGCTGAACAAAATAACATTTTTTATATATATATATATATACATTTATATATATATTTTACACCCCACACCGCCCATAGTCGAAAGAAACCACCTCAGAGATCATTCATCTGCTAGAAAAAGAAACAACAAATTTGTTTTTTCGAGGCCTATGGGAACGGAGCACCCTCTCTCCTCTTTGCCAGACATAAAAATACATTTTTGCGGAATTTTATTTTGATTTTTTATGAGCAAAACAAAAAAGAACAACAAATTGCGGCACTTTTATTTATTTTTTCTCTTTTTTTTCAATTTGAAATTCAAATTTCAACATTCTGGCTGCTAGTTTGGGCTTTGGGCTTTTCTAGCACGTGGAATTTTTTATTTGTTGGTGGCAAAACCCTCATAGACCCCCGACTCCCCCTGCTGCCTGTCTGCAACTATTATCAGCAGACATTTAGTGTTGTTTTTTTTGTATTTATTTGTGATTCCATTTGTAATCGCTCATTGATTCAGAATTCCGAGTTTCCACAGCACGTGTGGGTCTGATTCGAATTGATTTCGCTTCCATATCGATTCGTAATGGAACCAGACATTACATATTTGTACCATATATATATTTTATATATGACGCCATGGCGTCTTTAGTGCTTTTGTGTCGGCGGCACTTTGAAGGGATTTCCTTTCGCGGAAAAAATTATGATGGACTTTAATTACTGTCTGAGCTACCAAGCTCTCTGCCTAAAACTAAAACTCATTTCCCGTCAGACATACAGACAGACAGAAAATAATCTTACGTAATATCAGGCGGAAGATAAATATTTGACCTACATTCTCACATGGCATTATGTGGGGAGTGTGCGAATGCGAATCCGAGCAACCGAAAACATTCAAGCAGGAAGTTTCAGCACAGGACACAGACACTCTGACATACTAAAATTTTTGCCTGCTTCACACGCGAAACGCAAATAAATCATTGATGAAGTCCCCACACAGATACACACACACACTCGTACACACACTTATGTATGTATGTATGGAAGTATACTGGGGTAGCTCCAAGTCATGGGTTCGTGTCTGCTGGAAATGTAGGCCACAGGCAGCCAGTGGCCCCTAAGCTCAACTCAAGGGGCGTAACCAAGCCAAAAATTATGTATAGAGGCACTGAGAAAAAGCCAAATCAATGATTTGCTTTCAGTAAAATTGTTTCCTTAATTCCCTAAATATAGATTGAAATTAAATTATATGTAGTTCAAGCTAAGCAAAGACTAGTTTTTATTATGTTAAATTCTAAAAATTATATAAAGATATTCAGTTTTTATCAGGTGTGCCACAGAAATTTGCTTAGCCACTAAATAGTTGTGAAAAACTTTGCTAAACATAAATTTAATATTAATATAAAACCTAAAATATTTTAGACTCTTTTTATATTCATTTTAATACCAAACTGATTATAAAAGCAAACGAAAGTCTTAATTCTTAATTATTTAATTTAAAAATTGTGCACGAGGAATTTGTAATTTATCTCCCATTATGCCATAAAAACCCCTCTTCAATTTTATAATTCAATTATTTTTTGCCTGTGCATAAATATAAGAAGAAACCCAAGAATGTTGCTTAGCTTTTCGGGGTCTGCCAATTGTCGAGACAAATTTCCAAGAAGCAAAGGAGTTTTTTTCTTCCCCCCCAGCAGCTATCGCGGCATTGTGTGTGTGGCAGCACAGCATAAAATTGTGGCGAAGCGGAGAGCTGCTGTCAAGTGTCTGGGACTCCACGGCTGCTTCTACTGTGCTGCACTCTCGGCGCTGCTCCACTCCACGCTCCTCATGGCGCGATAGTCAGCTTCCGTTCGTTTTCTAGGCCCCAACTCGCATTTTATGGGCTTATCAGGTGGCCCCTCCCTCTCCTACTTCACCCCTTTGGGCGACCGGCATCCGCTGGTGTCTGTCTCAAAACCTCCATCCCGTCGCCATTTGTATATATGGCAATATATAGCATATACTGACCACACACAAATCTTGCGGAGTATGTGGCGTGACGTGGCACAAGTCAGGGTCGCTCTGGGTAATCGGATATGGCTCTGGCCTCCCAGACGCATTCCATTTCTTCTAGAAGGAGATTTTCATATCAAGGGTATTCCCAGAAGGTTTAAGCTTGAGCATCACAAAGTTGATTTATTGCTTTGTGTTTATAAAATTGATAGGAAATTTTAATTTTGTTTTTTTAGATTGAATTTCATTTTGATCAAAATCAGAAAATATATTAAAATCATATATATCAAAAAGAATTTTTAAATCAACTTGTGTAAAAATGCTAAAGATCACCTTGGGAGTTTTCTGATAAAAAATAATGGGTAAAATTCTTGAAAATTTCACAAAAACTCTTATAATTTGATTGCTGTAAGATCAACTTGGGAATTTCCTTATCAAAATATGGTAATTTCATAATAAAACTCGCACATTTGTACAACTAAAAAACGTAAAATTTGCAAGTTAAGATTTATAATCAGCAAAATACAAATTTGATTATTCCAAAGACTTATCTCGTCTGACAAATTTTGTCCCGATGTTGCTTTGGACTGACTTTCCATATTTGCAAATCATTGTAACGCCTACATGCGAGCTAATCAAGAAAATATATAGGGACGTATTCTCTATATATATACAGAGAGGGAGAGAGGGAGAATTCGATTTTTGATTTATAAATGAGAGAAATATTAGGAATTTATGATATAATCGTTTGGAACGACCCAGTTTTTGTTACTCTCCCTGGTTTAACCATATTTCTCTAAGCCGCTTAATTTTCATTTCACTTTTTTAAAGAGCTGCGCTTTTTTTTTTTTTTTTTTTTTGCCTTGCTTTATCTGCTGCTGACTAATCTGTCTTGTCTCTCGTTTCCCTCTCAAATCTCAATCTGAACTTTCCAGCTGGACTCTTGAGACGTCCCCCCAAACAATCAGGCAAAGACCGCATGTCAATCGATTAGCGATTTCGCTGCCTGTCTGTCCGGTTTGGAAATATCATACAAATATATATGTACTTGGGTATATATTTTTTTTGTAAATCAATTTTCTTTTTGTTGTATTTCATTTTTGAATGAACAAAAGCCCCATGAAGCTGATAAGATGAGGTGAGTATTATTTGTAGACTTTAGACAAAAGAAAATCTCCCAAAATTCCAGATATTTCGTTTATATATATATTTTTATTTAGAAACTAACAGAAATTAGCATAATTAGAGGGATACAACGATGAGGGGAGAAAATGTATGCAGTGCCAAAAGTCTCGCATCTGGCGGATATCAAAAAAGCTAGCCAGAGAGTCAGAAGATACAAAACTTCGCAGATACAAATGTGTGTAGGAAAGTCGCCAACGAAAACAATGGAAAAAGACGAGAGAAAAAAACCAAAACCAAATGAAATGAAGAAACAACAAAAAAAAGTAGTAACAACAATCGGGAGAAACAGTAAAAAACCGAAACAAAATAAAACAACAACAAATTTCAGACTTCGACCCAGACAACCGACCGATTCCGATTGGAATGAACTGATGACTATATGCGAGAGTATGTGTGCTTTCAGTCGCTCTGTGTTCGAGTGTGTATGTAAACTTGATTATGAACTCTAATGATTTGCTAGGCTGGGACAGGGTATAAAAAATGATATGGGGATATATAAGCTACATATATATAAGCTGCGGGGTATGTCCAACTTTCCCATTAAATATTTAAATAATAATAATATTATAATATTTAAATTCAAATGGAATTAAAGGCAGACAGAGTTAATCCTCACCGCCTACATGGTTATCATCGTCTGGCTGATGATGAGTAAATGCGTCTTCTAGGAACTAGGGATTCATTGAATTGAGACTCTTTAAAGAACTGCAGATTAATCTACATTCTGGGGAATTAATATTGTTTTAAGACTTACAAAGAGAAGTGTAAATATTGGAATTCCCATTCATTTTTGATCGGAAATTATGTCTAATTATATCATATATGCAAAGGTTTTCAAATTAATTAACATTATTTTAAACCTTAAATAAAGTCCAAACATGAACCCTAATTAATTCAAAAATTAATCTGTAAATAATACTTAACAAATTATTGAACAATAAAATTTGTACTTGTTTATAGTTCGCCATAAAATGGCTTTCCTTCAAAAAATGTATGCTTATTATTAAATATTTTTAGAAATAACATAACCCTTGGATTATTTTCATCATTTTTGGGGGTCAGTCAATGACCACTCCCAGTTCCATCACGTGATTATCTGGCGCATCATCATCATCTTGCTGGCGATTTCTTATCGAAGGAACTTGGATCCCTTCTCAATCAGTCGTCGCTCGGCTGCAGAGGGGGTGATTCCCGCCCCCCTTTAGCCACCAACCACCGCCTTCCCCTTTCCGCAGCTCCACTGCAGCACTAATAATGACCTTGGGGAATGTTGTCGCTCGGCATTCGTCAGTTGCTGTCCGCTCTCTAATCTCATGCTTGGTTGCTGTGTATAGTGTGCTGCGGTGGTGTTACTAGTGTTGCTGTGTGTGGTTGTGCACTCAGAAAAACCGATATCACTTTAATTTAAATTCAAACTACAAAACAGTGACTTTTTCCTATAAAATTTAGAACTAAATGGGAAGTAAAAGTAATAAAAAGATATGTTTACATAGAAAGTAACACATTTTAAGGTGATTTTTAAATTCCCATAACTTGTTTTTGCAGTTAAAAGTAGCAATTTAAACGTAAATCCAAATAAAAATAAATATCTACATATTATTTCCTTTAAATCCAATTTTCTTGATAAAAATGGTCTTAAGCAGGTCAAAGTAATTGAATTTAATTTTACATTCCTTCAAAATATTTCAAATAACTCCTAGTTATATTTGTAATTAAAGTGTTTTTCATTTTTTTCAGTGCTTTGCTGCTGCTGCTGCGCTACTGCTTTAAGTTGGGGCGGTCATGTGGGTGGCGCGGGAAGTGTTGTTGACGTCGATGCCCGGACAGGTGCTCAAGTCCATGGGTACCACGGGTATCTCTGTCTGTATTGGGAGCCCGCCCCGCCGCTTTTGGTGTGTTGGGGTCTTTTCAACAAAAAAAAAGCGTTCCACTGATAAGACCGGCTGTCGCCTTACCTCCGCACCTATCACTCTGCTCCACTGCCGCCGCCGCTTCCAGAAGCCAAAGAAGCGTCGCAGAAGTGGAAGCAGAAGCGAGTGGAAGAACCAGACCAGACCAGACGTTTGATAAGCGGCCATGGGGCGTATGAGCGATATATCAACATATATATACTTTATAAACACATATATGGCAAAAACAAAAGACCTTGATTTGGCCCTACATATGTGTAAGTGTGTGTCGTCAGCTGCTTAATTAGCTTTCGATTAATTTAGTGGTCAATCGAGCTGGTGCTTCGCGATTTTCTTATAAACTTTTAATTTAACAACAACAAAAAATGCATATTATTTTATTTAGGCAAAAATATGTTTGTTTGTTGGACTTAACAAAAAATAATAACCATTTTAATGGCCAGTCGTAAAGATGCTACGGAATGTGGCAGGCAAAAGTGGGCGAAAAAGTGAGTCAAATTTTCCGTGGCAGCATACGGGGCGTATGCGTAACATTCTTATGCTAAAAAGGGAAGGGAAGGGGTTGGTGGTGAGGTAGTGGAAGTGAGGAAATGGGGAAACCAAGGTGGGAGGCCAGGTGGTATATTCGCAAAAGGTAAACCAAAGACGACAAAACAACGAGAACTCTTCTACTTTTATGTGCGCGAATGTGAGAATTCCAACAGTTGTGGGTGAAAATATTAGAATCACTTTGAGGATTTATTATTATTATTTAATAATATTAAAAAAAGAGATTGTAAAGGAAATAAAAAATATATTTAAGCCGTAAGCTCTGGATATATATTTTATATATTTTTCTATAAGATACCATTAATAAATGGAGACCTTATATGAAGAAACATATTTAAGAAGGCAACTAGGTTCCCAATTTCGTTTATTTTTATTTTTTATTTCGTTTTTTATAATTGTTTATCTGTATTATATTTAGTTAATAAAAATAAGTTTTTTTTTTAGTATATTTTCCCTTTAAACCCGTTTCTATTATTCTAACCAGCTCTGTGCTTAAAAAAGTAAAGAGGTAAAAGGCTGAGACTGAGCCACATGTGTGTCTCTGGGTGTGTGTATAGTATGTCCCTGGGTGTGTGTGTGCGGCATAGCCAAGAGGCAATAGCAAAAACATAGCAGCAGCAGCAATGGCAAAGTAAAAGGAAAACGGAACGGGGCAAGAGCAAGAGCAAGAGCAGCAGAGGCACAAGCGGCAAAAAAGCTGATGAAGAGCTTGGCTTACGCATGGGTTCATTGAACGGAAGTGATTTGCCTACTGCTGTGCGACAGAGAGGTAGCACATAGATAGAGATAGAGCGAGAGCGAGCTGCCACACGCGACTTTGACTTGGTTTTGTTCAGTGGTTTCCCTCTATTCTATCAAAAATAAGAAAAAAAAAACTCTACTACGGCCTTTGTTTTCATAGGCCAAAGCGAGACTAAAAAACCCTGTGGCTCCGATAGAGCAGAAAAGATAATGCTCTTCTGGGAAGTTCTTAGCTTTTTCTGTTCTCCATTTCTCAGCCCCGAAACCCGACTTTAAGCGATTTTATCAAAGGCAATCTTCCAAGCCATTTGGGTTTCAGGTGAGAAAATCACGAAGTCACCGGTGGCGTTCTAATTAAGGTAGGCGTTGTTTTTTTTTATCAGAGAAAAATACGCCTGCTTTTAGATGCGAAGCTTATGTAATGGGAAACTGTTTATAAACAAAGGGAAAAGGCTGCCTTTGATGGTTAAAAATAGCTCAAGTCTAACAAAAATATAACTTATGTAACCTTAATATAATAATTAATATTTAAAACAAGTTTAAAGGTATTTTTTAGAGTAGAAAATGTATTATGTATATGGAAATAAAGGCTTAAAGGATTCGGGTTTAATTTGCAACATAATTTTAAAGAATATATTTAAATATAAATATTTAAAAAATAATATAAAACCCACATAATTTTTATACTTTTTAAAGTATCCATTATAGAATTTAAAGCATTTTATAAATTTAAAAGTTTAATCCGCCTTCATAAAGCCCATTTAATTTCGTTTAAAATATGATTTGAAATATTTCAACATTTCAATTTTTTAATTAAATTTTTCCTCGTTTTCTAAAGCCCCTAAAGTCCGCCAAAGACACACCCCAAAAATAAAAAAAAAAACTACAAAAACAAAATAAAATAGTTCATATTTGTTAGACATTTCTTCGCTTGATTTTTTTCTCCACCTCCTGCGGCTAATTTATTACAAGATTGTTTATGACAGCCACAAAAAATATTAAAGGGTTTTAAAAGCATTCAAAAATGCTTTAAAACAAATGTTTTATTTTTGTTTCAATGGTTTTTATACAATTTTTTTGTTCATATTTCTATATAGAATAGATATGTATGGATTGGGGGCTGTGGGAATATCGTCTGGTGCGGACTAGTAAAAAATACCAAAGCTGATTTCCAAATTTATTGCATTTCTGTGGACAGTGGACATTTCGGACTGGACTTTTTGTCTTTTTTTCTGAACGAATTTTTATTGTATTTTTTGTGCGACATTGAGTGTGTGTGTTGGACAGGAAGTCGCCGGAATGCGATTTATAGAGAGCATATTTCAGTGGAACATGAATAGCATATAATTAGATAGCGCCCACCAGAGATTTGGTCACTAAAACCACATTTATTAATATTTTAAATTTATTTGCAATTATTTTCATAGATTTTCATGGATTTTCACTTGTTTTTAGCTCACCTTTTTTGTTTGATGTTGATTTTGCTTTATTTTTGATTTGTTTACTTTGAATTTGGTTTAACTATATCCTTTTTTAAGATTAGAATTAGAATTGATTTAGAAATTCCGCTATCTTAAGGGCTCTGTGTGCGTTTTGGCATAAATTTCCTAAAAATTTTTGTTTAAAATTTCGGCATATCTTTTGCGGCACTTTTTAGGCGACACTTTTATTTAATTCTTTAAGAATTTATCTAAGCAACACTATATACATGGCTTTTATTTTATTTTTATTATTATTAAATTGGAAGTGTGGTATTTTTTAAGCTGTTGTTATTTGTATGATTTTTTTCTTAACTTTTTGCATTGATGTTTTTTGTGGTTGTTTCTCTTTTGTTTTTTCTATTTTTTGGTTATTTATTGGTTGTTTATTTCCGTTGTTGTTGTTGTTGTTGTTATTAGCTGTTGTTGATTTTAGCGGCGATTAGGAATGCTTTTGTTGTGTTGTGTTGTGTGTGTTGGTTGGTTTATTTTTATTTACTGCTATTGGCTTTGCTCTTCACATTTATTTTGTTGCAGGTTGCTGTTTATTATTCTCGATTCGTGGGTAATCCAGTATTTATTTATTTATTAACGAACGACGAAACGCACGCAACTCGGCAGCTCGGCGATCGAAAACAATTTGAATTTGAAAACTTTGAATTTGGCGGACGTTGAGTTTAAGTTTCGCTCGGTTTTTCGAGCGTAACAGTGCGCGAGCGTTCTTAACAGCGGGAATGGCTGGTGTTCCACTGTTATTGCAGGGAGAGCGAGCTGGAACGCAGCGGCAACGAAACGAGGGACAGCTTTCGAGCGTTTTTTTTTTGTTTAATATTTCTTTTTAGTTTTTTGTTTTATTTTTTATAATTATCGGCCTGGCGAAAAGCAGCGCAAAACAATTGTGTTGTGCACAGATACTTACATACACGCACACCATCAAGTACTCGCACTCACTTAAACGCACACTCGCTTCCGTGGCTCGAAGCATGCCAGCACAACAATAACAATTCTGCGGCGTCGGCCATGACGTAACGTTTTCCTATTGTTTTGATTGTTTTTGCTGTTTTATTTACTTAGTTTGATTGATTTGATTTCGAATTAACTAAGGCACACACACACACATCAACTTTTGGCTGCATTTATTGCTATTTTTCGAGCAGACCCGAAACACACGTCCGCAGCGTCGCAGATTTTTTTTATTTTTGAATGCGAGCAGTGCTGCCAGGAGATGGCCGCTCGTAGTGGCTAGATTTTGAGCAGAAACAAGCTAAACGTTGAATGTGTATGTTTAAAATACAAGCTATAGCCAAGAAAACATGGTTTATTGTGTTGTTTCAATTTTTAATAATATTTAATTGATTATTATTTCCTCGGATTGGTCAAAATGGTTTTTATTAATAAGTTAGATATATTTGGAAGTTTCATAAGCTAAACTGGCAGCACGGATTGTGAGTGCCGAGAGAGTCATGACGAGTTTTAGCAGAGCCAATTGTGCTGTTAAAACGCAATGGTGAGCCAATGAGAGAGAGAGCGCAAACTTGGCAGAGGGAGAGGCAGAGCAAATAGAGCGCAAGAAACAGTGGAAATGGAACGAGAGAGCCAGCTGTTAATGTTTACAGCGAAAGAGCGCAAAATGTATCTGGCAAATTGCAATTTTATTACTTTGTAGTCATGCACTTGAAGATACTTTAAAAAGTTTTAACATTTTCTTATTGTTTGTGTGATTGTAATGCCTAATTTGTAACTGTAAATTAATTCTGAGAGCTTGGATTTATTATTAGCAACCAAATACAGCTTAAACTTTGCTTACTTGAAATGTTAAGAAACTATTTAATGAAGTTTTTGTATTTATTTTTAAGTTTAAAAAATTCTTTTTAAATATATTTAACTTTTTAAATTTTTGCTTAATATTTTCTGTTATAAAATACAAAATTATAAGCAATATTTTTGCACTTTTCACCCCAAACATTAATATAATTTCTATAAAACTTTCCTATTATATCTTATTTTTTCCAGCTTCTAGTTAATTAATTGTATAAATTAACTTTAATTTTTTAATGTACATATATTTCTTTATAATTCTTCCCTATATACATATTTTTTAAGCCTTTTTTTGACTATTATCTCTGCGCATTTTCTCTCCTACTCCACTTTGCAAGCGCTCTTATTTGTTTTTTAATGCCAGCTAATAAATATTTATTTTTTCTTTGTGCCTGGTGTTTTGTACTATTTCTTTTTTTCTTTCTCTTTTTTTTTTAGTGAATTTCGGTTAGCTCATTGTCACTCGATTTTTTGCGGTTTTTCTGTTTGCCGACTTGAGCCGCCGTCCAAAGTCCAAGAAATTATATTGTCAGACAGCGGCTTGTGGGCGGAAGGGTGGAGGGGTGGTGCTTTAAGCAGGGGGAGTAAGTGTGGTGTGCCAACAACCGCACGTTAATTAAATTTATTTATGCAGCTTTATTTTGACTTTATTTAATTTTTTGTTTGGTTTTATTTTTAATGATATGATTCACATGTGGCATTCTTTTGATGATACGCGAATTGAGGTTTTTTTGTTAGTACCCTTTGATTGGGGGTATGCTCGATGATAGGGTATTAAAAATAAATAAATTGAATACTTTTTTTTTTATTAATTTTAAACAATAATCAATAAGTTAATAAATTGTGAAATCTTAGCATTAATTATTGAAAATCTTACTTCAGAATCTCTTTATAAAGTTTATTGTTCCTATGTTTAGTTGAAATATCCCTTTTTTTTAATTATTTAACAATTGAAAAATGTAATTCTGTTAACAAACAACTGCTGGGTATTCCGTTAGTCTTATATCTAAGCAAATTTCACTATTTTCTTTGCCAGACACTTGGTGCTTTTGTTTTAAAATAGAAACTTCGAATGTATTAGCATGTCTACGGATTTGTTATTTTGTTGCTGGCTGATGGCTGATGGCTGATGGCTGGCTAGCTGGCTAGCCGGTTGTTGTTAATCGAATGTGTGTTGTGTCGGCCTGTGACACCCCCCCCTCTCCTAACCTCCCCGCTCCGCCCCGCCCAGTTTAATCCGCGAGCGCCCCCTGTAACTAACAGCACCCCCGCTGCGCACTTTGGCTGCCATCCGGCATCCGGACGGGCGACAGCGACAGCCGACGACGGCAACAATTGAGACAACTTATCATGAAGTGCTAATTAACATTGTCTGGCCGGGTCTCTCTCACGTATGCCGATGTCTGGCGACCTACCTGCGGTTACCAAGAGCCCCCTCTCGCCCCTCACCTTCCCGCCTGCCGCCCGCCCGCCGTCCATGCACCACCTCTAACCCGCCCAAGTGAAGGCGAACAAAAAAAGCCGCAATTCACCCAAAACTGGCACTTGGTCGCGTCTGTGTTTGCTTGTTATTTTTTTTTTTTTTTGCATACAAAGAAATAGCAATTTTTTGTATACCCTAAAAGGGTATCATGGCTTTGATCATAAGAACATCTTAAGACGAGACGATCTAGATAAGGTAGAGAGTTTCTAGACAATTTATTAGCTTAACTGAAAAGCTAGCAACTCTAAACTTTCGAAATTATTTTAAAATATATCTTGAAAGATAAGGTTTGAAAATATATGGTTTGAAAATATATATAGGATTGGTAAACTATATCTTATAGCTAAAATAAGTTATTTCTTGTGCTTTATTTCTGCTGAGATTTTAGAAAAGTTTACAACTGAAGCCTGCATAAATTGACCCAGAACTTTGGCCATAACTTTCAGGGCATCGGGGAATCGACCTCCCCAACTTACTAGCCACCTTTCTTGCTACTTTTTCTGTTCTTTTTTTTCATATTTTTTTTGGTACACTGAATATTGCCAAAAAGTTGTGGGGAAATACAACAAAAATGACTGTGTACACATACGTCGAGACGGAACATTTTGTTTATGTTGATAATCTAATATGTGCTGACGTATTTCGTACGTTTTTTTTGCTCTTTTCTATTGAGGGGAAGATGAATTCTGGGTCTGCAGGTTGTTTGTGTTTTTTGGCGGCTTCTCTTAGCCACCTGGCCAAGGGGATCGATCGATCGATAGCTTCGATCGATGGCGATCAAGTGATCGTGCCAAGGCTGTGAGCTGTCTGTCTGCATTTATAAATAAATTGTGGCAATTAAATAAATAAAATAGATGCATATGCATGCATTTTTAATTGTCAGTGTGAAAGCGTTGCACGTGTCGTATACGTAATATGTACTACAGTCAGCCTTTACACCATTACCTCATCCCTCTCCGAAAGGCGATTAAACTTTTGCCTTGGCGGGGTTTCTCATTGGTAAACCAAGTTGTTGCTGGCATTGGAAATATTTAATTACATTTAAATTAAGCAAATAATTGTGGAAAATATATATAGAAAATATTAAGAAAATATTTTAATCGGAGGGAATTGATATTTCATTTAAATAAACTTGAATTCTTTTATTTTAATTATTTCAATATTCATTTAAATAGAGTATATGTTAAGCCTAAATATTTATTGCTGAAGTAATAAGAAACTAGCTTTATAAATATTTATTTTTCTTACTTCATTGAAATTGTAATTAGTATTAAAATAAGCACAATTTTAATTGAATTTAATTTTTATTACTGACATTTATAAAAATATATTTCTTGATCTTTAATCATTATAAGTTTTATTTTTTAAATTTAATGATAATACATTTATAAAATTTTCTGATTTTAATTGCTTCATTTTGAGTCTAATAATAATTCTAAATAAATTTATAGCAAAGAAATTAATGAATATAAGAATTTTTATTATTGTTATGCTTAAAATTTGCACATATAATCGTTAATTACAGTCACTGATTTGAGTTTATCAAATGCCTTAATTATGTTAAATGGATTTTCTTACCTTAAAATGTATTAAAATGTTTTTATTTTATATATTGATATTGATATTATTTATATCGTTTCAATTATAAAATTAATTATTTTATATTCTAATAAATATATATTATATATTTTAAAATGTACAAGATTTATAATTTTTTTTAAATAATAAATCATTTTCCCTCTACTGGTTTTAAGCCATTTCTTTATTTACTTATTTATCCTTCAAATATACTTTTGTTTTTTTATAACATTATTTGGTTATTCCAGTGGGAATTTTGACTGCAAGTAACTCTCTTTTTACAAACAATTTTTATTATTGTTATTATTATTATTTTTTCAACATTTTTCTTTAAACAAATTTGGGCTTGAAAAGCGAATTATTTTTATTTTAAAAAACTCACTTCACCTGCTAATTATTTAACAACAATCACTCGATTTTGGATTTTCACCGCTTATCAATTCGGTCAACTTGTGGTTAACTAAGAGAAGCACCTTGATTTCCGCTGCCTTTATATAGGGTACAACGAATCGAAGGTGCTAGAGGGTTAGTCATTGGACTTTTGTTATTGTTGCTAATGCTGCTGCTGCTGCTGCTAGTGATGCTGCTGCGTAGCTGCAGCAGTATCTGTCTTGACTCATTGTTGCCGCTGGCAGAGCGACACCGATTGCCGCCGCTTCTGCTCCTGACTCCCGCTCCTCCCGATTCTGCTCCTGATTCTTCAGTTTGTGTGATAAGCAGACTGTGGCGAGACAACAAAAGACATCGCAGACAAGCTTGCACTTACTTTACATGCACCAATGTTCGGTGGCGATGTGCTCTTGATATTTTTAGACACCGCCCGTCAGCCTGCCGCGGCGTAAAGAAGAAAATAAATATTATAAGGGGTAAAAAAAGGCTGGCCAAAGGCGGAGGCGGTGGCGGTGGCAAATGCAGAGGCAAAGCCAAAGACACACACAACTCGCATCGCCTCACATCGCCTCACATGCTGGCCAGACAATGAGTCTAGTCGGGCATCGGTTCAGATTCAGATTCAGATACAGATACATCTGTGATGCTGATTGCGAAACATGCCAGAGTACGAGTCCCCTCAACTCAGTTCATTCAAAATTTGCGCGCGATTGATGATGCATTGATGGATTGGCACACAGAGAAAATTAATTGATTTTAATATCTAATAAATAATATTTATACAAAAATTTGTTAAAGGAATATTTGAGGGGTCCAGGGGTTTCAATAAAGGATGTCTAGGGATACAAGGATAGCTGTAAGCTTGCGGTGCAAGGATTATAAGTAAATTAATAAAAATTAAATCCTCTGTACATGTTTTTTAATAAGAAATATTTTAAAATATCTCTTAAGCTATATAATTAGATATATTAATTCAGAAAGAATATTTTAAAGAATTATTTGATTAACTAAGTGGAAATAAGGTTGCTCAAAATTGTGTATAGGCAGATTTTATGCAAGAACATTATATTTAGATTTAATATCTCAGAATTTGTAATACTAAATTAATAATGCTCAGCATATATAAAGGTAATTATATACGTTATATAGAAATATAACTAAAAAAGTCTTATCTCAAATAGTTTCAGAAAAAAATCTTTAATTAAAAGTCAACCTATTTCCACACAACTTTTAGCTAATGGTAAAAATTCAGGTTAATTCTGAATTATCATCTGCATATCTATACAACTTTTTAAATATATTAAATCATATTAAAAACTCAATAAACATTTTTATATAACAATTGTTTAACTCCCCAAATTTTGTGTCCTGTGCATTTACATCGATTTATCATCGAATGCAACAGGTAAAACCACACCAACAACAACAACGACGAAGGGTAATGGAGCCGCCTTGCTAATGAATTTCCTGCCGCCTTTCTCCACTTTTCAAAGGCGGCCAGCTCATTAAGCCCTCTATTGACTAGCTAAAGATGGAACAATGGCCAATACAATGGCTTTGGGGCTTGAATCATAACTCATTGAACTTTTGCCGGCAGCCGGTGAAACATAAAAAGTGTCAATCAGTGACTCTGCTGTGGCAACGATGGTGACGCCTCCCAAGTCCCATTACAATGCCATTTTTATGGACACTGCGCTGGAGGGGCCAAATGCACAAGGAGCAGCGAAAGGAGAGGCGATGGCAGCTGGAAAATAAGAAGCAACAGACGGCAGGGTCGTAAATGTAGTAATAATAGTCGCCGAAGGGCCAACATGCCGACGTTAGCTAGTTGCGGTCGGGATTTTTGAGGGGGTTTGGACCGAAGCATCATCAGGCACTGAGCGAAACAAATGGTATTTTATATAAGAATATTAGCTTTCATTTAATTACAGAATCCTGAGTAAACCTCATAGATTGCTGAAGGTAGAAATTAATCCTTATTTTCAGTGCCAGAGCTTAAGAATATATACAGACCTTTCCCACTCATTAAAAAAATATTTATTTAAATATATACATTTATTTAACAAAAGGAAGAAGTATAAGAATGATATATATATTATACCAAATCCTCTACAAATTGAAAACTAACATTTGTGGCAAACTGCGGCTTTTTATAAAAAATCCAATCAATTGCCAATAAATAATCACCAGTGGGCAATGGAAGCCTCATGACATCGGTAGACAAATACATATCCTTGATAAGCACATGACCCTTTAAAAATGATAACCCAGTTAGCTATAAAGTTCTCGATTAACTCAAATCAAAAAACTTACAAAAAATGGGCAGGTATGATTGATGTTTGAAAAGTCCTTGTAAATATTGAAAAGCATTATTCCCACAGCATCATATGGCTTGCGCAGGAATCGACAGCCATCGATTTTAACATTTATAAGCCAAGGCTTATAGCCACTTTCACGCTTGAACATCCTATAATGAACCACAATATCCTTGGTCGGCTGCAGGAAGGTGACATTCAAATTGAAGACAGCCTTGTGGCGACTGATGGCTTTCAGGCGACAAAGATTGATCCTGATCCAGGATTCATTGTAACTACCGCACATGGCATTCGTTAGCTTAAAAATTACTGAATCCTAATAATAAAAATTCGGATATATATTAAGGAAATTTGCAGTATTTACTGAACTTACAATGGGTCTCCAATTCAAGGCGTAAATGAGGCAGAGAAAAGCTAGTACTTTGGGTCCTGCTTTCATGTTTCTTGGAAGTTTAAAAACTACTGAGTGTCATCAGAAATGAATTACTAATCGGTTATATATATTTACTGAACCATCGCGTCTCTATTTAATTTCTACTTCAATCAGTTTTCAATTACCACTAGCTTTAGATAGTAATGGATTTTTAATAGTTAAACTTTCATTTAGAGCACACGTGTGGAAAACTGCGGAAACCTGTTTAGTTTTTTAATTTGTTTATTTTACAATTCGATGCTGGAAGCTTAAGCAAACACCAAATAATTAAAGTTATATTTAATTTCTATATATTAATTATATTATTTATTTGTTATTCACAAAACTTCTTAATATTTTTCTTTCACTGTTGCGGTGGTTTGGTGATCAACTCGCTGCCTTTGGCTGGTGTCGAAGAGCAAGACATAAATGTCTAACATATGTTGAGGATGGCTCTGGAGTTGGCCGGCGAAGCGACAGGTCTATTACCAAAAGCCTGCTTATGACGGGTTATTGAACGCATTTCGGGCCACACGCAACACAAGCTGCCACCTCACGAAACACTTAAAGGATATAGCAAATACATACTTATGTATATCCTTGAAAGGAAAGGTATTCGTATAAATAAAATATATACTTTCATATTTATATTAAAAATATATAATTTTTTTTTTATATATCATTTTATTTTATTTTTATTTTTATTTATTTATATTTAAAACCTTGCTTTTATGTCGGATAAAAGAAGTCACGCAAATTGTTTAAATATAATTGTCAACATTTCTCAGTTCAGATCAGCTTCACTTACAATGCTTTTAAATGTTTAATCATTAAAAAAAATATATCAACTTGATATGACAAATTAATAATAATTTATAATTATGATTCTCCGATTTTACACATAGATTTCTATATCCTTGAATGTGTTATTGTTTGAAATATTTTTTTTAAATTTAAGGTATGATAGAAAACTTTTTTTATATCAATTTGAACCTCAAAAGATTACAAAAAAATTACAAAAACTATAAAAATAAATGTTTAAATGGATTATTGCTTCATTTGAAATAAAATACAAAATTTACCAATATTTCATTTAACTTTTTTAAAATTTAAAACGTGATTTTATTTAGCGATCTTGAACGTTTATGTATGCAATACATCAAGATATAATTTATACAAGAACTAATTTTTTAAACGAGACATGTTCTAATTTTCTCTTCTCATTATAATAAATCCTCTACAAATTGAAAACTTATATTGGTGATAAACTGGGGCTTCTGATTAAATATCCAATTCATGGACAGCATATAGTCACCGGTGGGATAGGGCGGTGTCTTTATCTGTGTTGTCAGATACATTCCCATTATTAAAATATCGCCCTTTGAAATCGAAATAGTTATTAAAATATTCTCAGATTATATTTTAAATTACTTACTTTAAATGGACAAGTGTGGTTAACGTTGGAAAATCTTCTATAAGTATTATATATTAAGACGGTAATAGGATCGTAAGGTCTTCTTAAGAACCGACAGCCATCCACTTTCATGTGAAAAAGCCAGGGCTTATATCCATTGGCTCTCTTTAGCATCTGATATTCCAAGAAAATGGCATTAGCTGGATGGGCCAAGGAGGCGTTGAAATTAAGGATAGTCTTGTTCCGACTGATCGCCTTCAGGCGGCACTGATTGATCGTGACAAAGGAGTTGTCATAGGCTTGGCACCTAAAGTTGGTCAGCTTATAGGTTACGGAATTCTAGAATTTATTACTGAATAGTTGTTCAGATTATTTTAAATATAATATTCTCTAAACTTACACTTGATTTCCAGGTAAGGAATATTGCCAGTAAACTGAGCAGCACTTTTAGCGTGTACCGCATTTTAGTTGCAATTTAAATAAAATCGATATCATAAAATACTTATTGAAATACCTTTAATAATGGGAATCTGCCCAGTCAAACAATATTTAATTGGAATATTGTTGGTTTCGCCGAAATGAAAGTTTTAATTATTTTTAAAAAGCTTTTGATAGTTGATAAACAACAAAAAAGTAATTAAAAAACAACATTTTGGTTTTAAAAAAATAAAATAAACTTTTAATGATTGATTTGCTGTGTGATAAATAAATGGTCAAAATGTTATTATTACACTGCGGTGATTTTTTATAAATTTATACGGGTTTATTAATGAAACCTTATGAAACTTATGTTAGGAATTTATAACTAAATACTTTAACATTTATTTCAAAGGAATAGACAATTTGTTTAACTATATTATATTTTAATGAGCTACCGTTTCAACTTTCCATCCATTTATTATAAAAATGTAGATTATACATTTCAGTAATTTAAAATTTAACTCTTAATAAATTTCCATCCATCATATCAAATTCTCGACAAATTGAAAACTAACATTCGTTGCAAATTGTGGCTTTCTGTAGAATAACCAATCTATGGCCAACATATAGTCACCAGTGGGAATTAGCAGGGCTTCTATATTAGAAGTTAAATACATTCCCTTTATAATCATGTCCCCCTTAAAAAGATAAAATTTAATATTAATTAACACTCCTTTTTCTTTCTTTTTGAGTACTCACGTAATAGGGACAAGTGTGATTTATGTTGGAAAAGTCCTTGTACAGTTTGAAAATGTACAAGACAAAGGGATTATAGGGCCTAATCATAAACTGGCAACTATTGACTTTGGTGTTGATGAGCCATGGCTTATATCCGCTTTCCCGTTTGAACATTCGATTGTGCATCACAATAGAATTAGTGGGATGTAGAAAAGTGGCATTAAAGTTGAATATTGTTTTATTTCGACTAATGGCCTTCAATCGACACTCGTTTATCCTCACCCAGGATTGGTTGTAGCTGCCACAAACTACATTGGAGAGCTTGTAGCTTGTTGATTCCTGATATTTAATAGGATATTGAATAACTTTCAAAATAAATATATAGAAAAACTCACGCTTGATCTCCAGGTGAATAAAAAACTAAACACACTTATCAGCCACAGTGTGCTCTTCATGGTTTTTGGAGGGGAAATGTTGTAATACTACAGATTTTACTACCATAAAAATCATTCAAATGGAAAAGCCCTGAACTAGCATTTAATGGGTAATGTTAATTGTTATATAATAATAACAAAAATATTGATATTTAACTATTATCTTTGGAATTTTGTATAAACAAATTATGTATGAAAGTCCATGTTAACCTTTAATAGTTTAAACGTATTTTTAGACAAGAACTCACATTTAATTCTCTACAAATTGATAATTAACATTCGATTTTAATAATAATAATAATATTAAATAATTAATATCATAAAAATTGAAATACTTTAACGGCAGTTTTTCCCCTGAATTGAATGCTAACGTTAATCGTAAATTGCGACCTTCGAAAAAAGGGTCAAGCTGTGGCGAGCAAATAATCGCCGATGGGAAACGGCAGTGCCTATATTTGAGGGCTTAGATACATTCCATTTAAAATCACATCGCGCTTTAAAAATAAATAAAATGAAATACACAATTTAAGAGTATCTTTTAAAACGGTACTCGCATAATTAGAAATGTCCTTGTACAATTTATAAGCAAATAGAACGAAGGGTATATATGTATAATGTCCCCATTATTGGTGTTTATGAGTCCGTTCTCCCACTGGAAAATCCGTTTGTGATTTTCCACTGACCGCCTTAAGGCGGCTTTCGGTAAACCGAACTCACGACATATTAAATCTGCCGGAAACAACTTTGCCAGTTTATAGCTGAAGGCATCCTGGCAATTTATGGGATATAGGATATTAGGACACTAAATTAGGAACACTTATACTTGATTTTTAAATGAGTAAAACTGTTAAGACCCCGAAAAGTTGTAGTGTTTCTCCCATTATTTTTGCAAGTTAAATAAAAAGGCAATTCTTGAATTATTTATTATTTTATAATTTATTGAAATGCAACACTGAGCAATTAGTATCATACTTAATGAGGCGTTGCCCAAACGAAATTAATTTCTATAAATAAACAAAAACTCTATATTTAACTAACGAGGAAATTTAATATTTTATATATTTTCCTGAATATAAATACATGAAAATAGAAACATCTGAATTAACATCTTTAAATTAAAATAAATTTAAGCATAAACAAAAATAAATTTAATACATATTTTTATAAATAAATAAAGCCTCTATTTATCCTAAGTACTTTTCATATTCTGTCGAAAGTGAAAACGTGAAAAAATACTTCCTTAAAGAACCCCCACGAGCCCCATAATACCCATAAAAGAAATCTGCATTTAATGTCAGAAATTCATAACCCGAAAAGCAACTGGCAACATGTCGCGCAAATGACCAAAGGAAGCCAGCATCCTCGTCCATAAAATCCAGAAGGTTCAGGCACAATGAGGTGCTGAAAGTCAAAAGAGTTTTGTGGCAAATTCTCATTATACAAATTGCACAACGAGGCGACAGCAGAAACGAGAATGGGAACAAAATGCTAAGAAGTCAGGCGAAGAAAGGCTTCCGGAAAACACCTTTGCCGCAGCGACATTGATGGAATGACTGACAGACAGACATGGCAATCCTCCGAAAGTCTCACTGAATTCGCATTCAAATGAACCCAAGAAGTCGAAGCCGGGCAAAAGAATCTATTAAGATATTATTGGAAGAGGGGAGAGAGGGCAGGCTGCTTCGGGGATAAATCAGTGCATGCAATTGTTGCAGACAATTTGGGTCGGGAAACTGGCTGCTGAGCCCACAATTGCGGCCATTAGTGAGAAGGAACTGGGGGAAACTGAGAGTCTCAATCTGAAGCCGAGTCGCCTGACTAGAGGGTAGACCCCGTTCGATGCCAAAAAGCAACCCTTTTTTCTTGTCTCGCCCCGTCGTGCATGTGTTTTTTTTCGTTTCATTCTGTAGACATTTTTCGTATGACAACGACAAATATTTGCCGGATAATATGAATAACAAAGCAGAAGGCACTAAAGGCGAGAGAAGAGGCCACATCACAGGGCCAAAAGTGGGCGTTCGGTGGGTGTTTCACTGTCTCGGTGTCTCGGTGTCCCGGTGGGTGGTTGCCAAGCCGAACATGGGGTGGTTAGCCAGCCGCCAGCCAACCTACTTAAGCCGCAGTTAGAGACCCAGACTCTCGTTGTCCCATTCTGCGATTTGGAATTTGCACAGAAAAAATTATACAAAAGATCTATAGATTTTTTCTTTCAAAATAAAGGTATAAAAACCCTTGAACAAAATATTCTACAAATTATTAAAATTATTTTTAAAGACAGACTGAAATTCATGACTTATTCAAGAGTTCTTGGTATAATTTAGATTTTTGAAAACAATATTTTTAAGGCTTAAAAAATGCACTGCAATTTTGTATTAAAAAAATTAATTTGCTTAGTAAACTTTGTACTAAAATTTTAATTTTTCATAATTTTTCTAGAGCCAACATTTTTTTATATACTTCCTAGTTTTCATTACAGTGTAATTCCGGCCGGGGCCAGACGACTCCAACTTAAACTAAAAGGCTGCACCACGTTGTTGCTGTCGCTGATATTCTCGCTGTTGTTGTCGCCGGTGTCTGAGACGCAGACAACTTCAAAATGGAGCAGAGCCGGAGTCCGGAGTTGGAGTTGGAGTCGAAGTTGGAGCAGCAGAATAGCTCCGGTGGGCCCCAGTCGACGCCGGACTCACTGACACAAAAGTGCTTTTGTTGCAAAGTTTAATGAAGAAGAACCCTGATGGTGACGAAGGAGGAACAGATTTGCTGGGGCAAATGAGACATAAAAAGCTTAGGAGAAAGTAATACATAGAAAGGGAATAATTAATGTCGCTGAATATAATAGGAAATATTTATAAAGGGCTATATGATTTATAGGAGTGGACTAATTAAACTGAAATGGGTCTGATATTTTGTTTATATTTTCTAAAAACGGTATTTTTTCTTATGTAATTTATAATGAAAATTTCGTTAATAATAATAATAAAATCTGATTATATTTCTAAAGAATTTAAAAACTTACCCAAATGGTATTTATCAGTGAATATATTTTAAACTTCAGAAATTAAGTAAATAAACAACCATAATTTTTAAGCATAAAAACCCGTCTTAATGGATTAAGTACTTTTACTCTCAATACTGAAAAACATTTTATAATTGAATATTTTATATACAAATTTTTTAAAGATATGGTAACATATTTGTAAAATTTAATCATTTTATCTGAAAGTTAAGTAAAAGATTTAAGCAGTTCTCTTGAACTTATTTTCTAAATTGTTTCTTATAAACAAGTTCCTAAAGAGAACCTTGGTATTCCCCTTAATATAATTGACGTTTTATGGATCATATTCCTATAGTTAGTGGCCTGTTCTTGTGTGACACTAAGCTGACTGATGCGACATCGAAATGCCTCAAAAGGCATTAACCCTTCTTGTCAATAAGCCCATAGGCCCCGATCTTTTCTGGACACTGTCTGGCATTGCAGGGCAGGGGGACAAAACAAAAAAATGCATAAAAGGAGTACGAACAGGAGGGAAAAAATGAGAAACGAAAAATCGAAAAAGAAGCGAAAAAAAGGGGAAAAAACCAAGTGCATTGCAGCGACAAACAAAAAAATTGCATGCTGAGCTTTGCTGTTGCTTCGCCTGTTGTTGTTTTTGGTGGTGTTGCTGCTGTTACTGCTGCTGTTGCTGCTGCTGCTGCTGCTCCTACCTCTCCTGCGATGCACTTCAGACGATGATGACGACGACGACGACGCTGCTTTGTTGCACAGCCCAACACAATCGACACACAGACAGGGGCGCGGTGAGGGGATTCCGAACACAGACGGGGTCGCGAAGGGCTCTGCCAAAAGGGGGGAGTGAAGGGCAGACACAGAGGGGGGTCAGGAGGAGGAGGAGGAGGATGAGGATAGAACTGCAGACCGTGGCAGACAAAACAATATGTTTGTTTGGATTATATTCTACATATACACAAGACTCGCACTCGGGAAGAAAATATATGGTATAAAAATTAGGTTCTTTAGTTTTTCTTTATTTAATTTTGATTTGAAAAATGTTTAGCTTGAGTAAGTAGCAAAGATCTACACAAAATTGTTGGTCCTTCGAAAAAAGGGCTGAAGAATAAACTTAAACAAAGATATTTTCGTTGGAAATATAGTTTTCAAAAGCTTTAAAAAATTTTATATTTAATATTATAATTTGACAAAGAATCATGAAATTTTAAATGAAATTACCTTTTCTTTTTCTTTCAGTGCACATACACACACTCACTCAGTGATGCAGCGATGCCACGACGCTTTCTTTGTATGCGCAAACAATTGGAGCAGGCGGAAGTTGCATGGCGGCGACGGTTGTCCGGACAACCAGTCGGTGCGAGTGAAAGGCCACAGGCCAGACGGTGGCAAAAGAGAGAGAGAGAGCAAGAGTGATACAGAGATCAAAGGATAGAGAGAGACAGAGGGGACAAGTCACGACCGAAGCGAACACCACACGGTGTGCACCTTGAAAGTGCGTTCCTCGCAGCCTCACTTGGCCCTATGCCTTGATTAACTGTCAGTGGCTGAAAAGTGATTTAATCAAGGCAATGTTCAAGTCCAACACAAACTAAAATTCAAGCCGTCAAGAAAAAATAGTATTAAAAGGATGATCAAGGAAGGACCAGGGATACCTCCTGATACCTGTTGGTCTCTATATACATAATTCTTAAATCTTTGCAACTTGGTAAGGAGTTTATTTTCGTTTTAAAAAGACTTTAGATTGGTATAGAAATTATTTGTATAAATTCATAAATTTTCTCTTACAAACAAAAGGATATTTTAAGAAATTTATCATAAATAGACAAGAAGAAATTAATATTATGAATTTTTTTAAAGGTAAAAATTTCTGTGGTTAAGCATCCAAACTGGTATGGACATTTTAAACCTATAACACTATGATACCTTCTTATGTGTCTTTGCAAAAGGAAATCAAGGACTAAGTTTCTTGTTAAAATTGTAATAAATATGGAAATTTATTTTTTTTTCATAATAAAACGTAAAATGAAAGATTTTAAGAACTAAATATTCATAAATTGGGATACTTTAAACAGTAATATCAATTTATCATTGATTTAAGATGATTAATAGATACAGAACAATTACCTACATTTATTTTGTAATAAGGGGTACCCCTTCTCAATTATCAACTTCTAGACAATATACCCCTCCTTTATCCTATGATAAAGGGTAACTTAGTCCTTTAACCAACAGCAGCCGCAGGTTTGGCATAGGCAACATGTGCTCCATATGGGGGCAGCAGCTACCCAGACTGCGATGCAGATTGAGACTACGTCTTGGACCCCTTGGCAGATCAGACACGGCCACGAACTTAAACTCGAACTCGGGGCAGATCGCAGGCACAGCCCCAAGACTTTTTCAGCACTCTCCAGCAGCCAGAGCACATCAATCAACTGGCCTCCTCGAGAGTGAGCATCTTTCGAGGGGCCGCCGCGTTTGGACGAAATCCACTTGCATCTCTGGTGCAGCATTCGCTGATGCTGCTGCTGCTTCAACGTCGCCCATATTTGACATGGCCATAATTACAGTCAGTCGTCTGCTGGACTCGGTCTTGCAGCTGGACCTGGGATAGGGTCTGGGTCTGAGTGTGGGTCTGGTTCAGGGACTGCGACTGGAACTGGGACTGCGGACTGGTATTGGGTACTTGCAGCTTGTTTAAAGCGCGCTTTTTTCCACAAAGTTTCAGCGTCTCCGCGAATGCAAGGAAATGAAGCACAGTGGTGCGAAATTGTTAAAAAAATGATTACAGCATATATTTTTGTCATTAATTCTTTGTCAAAATTTAAATATTGAATATATCTCTCTAAGTATTTAAGAACTATGTTACATTTTCATAAGAACCAATCAACTCAATTTAATTTAAGCCAAAGAATTCGAATTTCCCTGCCATATAGAAGGCAACCACTGTTCGGACAACCATCGGGGCACATCTGCAAGCAAGCCTATCAATTTTTGACGAGACAATCTCAGAGTCCGAAGGGGCCAGTGCAAAAAAATGCAGTCGGAGACGGCGCGAGCAATTGGCTGGCCGTCCAGGGGTCGCTTGAGAGGTGAGCTTACCGTGGCCAGGGGGCGGCGGCGGCGGCTGGCAAAGGGGGATGGGCTGAGCAGACGTCTGCGGTCTGTGCATAAAATTACGATAAGTGCAGGCGAGGCCACAGTCCAGAGGGCAGGGAGTGGCGAGGCTCACCTCACTTATGTACCTCTCCCCTCATCCCCCGTGAGCTTATGCTTATGCTCGTCCTTCTCCATCGTCACGATTCCAAGATGAACTGTTGACTGATGGTCTCCCTCTTCTTCTTCTACACTTTGCGGACCCTCTGAACTCTCCAGAGTAACGTCATTGTCAACGGTTTCGCGATGCGTATGTGTATGTCCTTTTTTCCTTGCCTTACATAAGCCTATTTGCTTATTATCCTATTAAATGCCAGGCCAAAAAATGTCACGAAAAAGTTACACAGCAAGAAAATATACTGAAATATTTTAATGATTTTAGTGCAGAATTTATTGAATAACATTACTTTGTGTAAATATTAACCATTAATAATTGAATGATAAAACGCCTACTTTTTATTCGAACTTTTTATATAAATATAAATAAACTACAGCTCAGAAATGGTAACCAATTAATTAAATCAATTGATTTATATTATTTTAAGTAAATAAAAATATGTATACCACCTACAAATTTTCAATAAATGCTCAATAAACATTTTTCAATATTTAAAAACGTTTTTAAATAATTATTTTGTTTAAGTTTTGTACCAATTTAATGCCCCGCAATTGTTTTTCGTGTAATAAGGAAGAGAGGCGAAAGAAGACGACAAAATAACCTGAGAAAAAGTCGAACAAAGCTTAAGAAAAGGACACTTGTACGTACCTTCTGTGCAAAGGATACACAAGTGTCTCATTAAAAGAAATAAAGGACAAGCCAAGCGCCGACGAAGTCCTTAAAGTCAACTCGAATCCCTACCAAGCAGGACAAGGACAGAGGGATTCAGAGAGCTGGAGAGACGGAGAGGACTGGCAGGAGGTAGGGCGATTGAAAGACAGTCGCAACATGAGCGACTTCAAGGACAACTACAGGCAGCAACAAGAACAAGTGCCAAAAAAATCGACGAAAATGCGCTATTAAGGCAATTTTTTTTGTTGGAATCCACCAAGCTCCCTCCTAAGTTATCTTTCCCTCGACAGCCGTAAGCTGCACAGCAAGAAATTATATATTTTCTTCACTTTTCTTGATAATTATAAATTGGTTTTAAAATTAAAGTTATTATCTATCACAAAAATTAAATAAATAATATCAAATCAGTTTCTAAAATTAATTTCAATTAATATTTGTTCCTTGTGTGTGCCCCTGATTACAGCAACCTCCTCCAGACGGCGCGGAGGGAGGATGTGGTGGTGTCCGTGGGAGGAGCAGGACTGGAGGAGAGCCGTCAGGAGAGACGGGTGACTGGATACAGGAGACAGGCGACGGGTCGCAAAGTGGCTCAATGTCAGACACAGACACGGGTACAGACAGCGAGACACAGACACCAGACGCCTCGCCTCAAAGTGATTCAAATGCTCTGCTCAAACACACGTACACACGGTCCAGCGTGAAGAGACGCTCTCTCATCGATGCAACACTCGGCACACAACCGAAATGCATGGGCAATACCATTTTCAGGAAGTCCTGGCTAACTCGACGGGGCGGATACTTAATTTTGTAGTAACCATTCTGGAGTTTCAGTAAATAGAAATTTAATAGAACGTTTTCATTCTATTATATTTCTTAAAAAAAAGAAAATAAATATTAAAGAGTTTACGATTTTTAATATTGTGTTCTTATTATTTTTATTATTATAAAAAAAGAACACCCTTATATCTTAGATACTTTTATTGTTAGGATACTTTTGCTTCTAAATAAAGACCAATTACTTTCCTCAACCTTGTTAGATAATACTCACATATCATAAACTTATCACCCAAATTTTATCTTCTACCTAATTAGACCTAGTCATATTATAACAAAAACACTAGATAAGTGAAATGAAAGTGGAATTTGAACCCCATCAGCTTATATTGCTACAAACTAAATTATCTTGTTGTTTTGACTTAAAGGCCTAAACAAAAATGTTTAGAGGTCTAGCTCAGTAAGTATATAGGATCTTTTTTTTAGGATTTAAGTAGATTGCCAGAGACAAATGTAAAATAAAATTATTAAAACATAGGGTTAAACTTTATTGCTTCAAACAAAATAAACTCTGCATTAAGACTTTCACTTTTCTTTTAATTTGAAACATTATAATATAAATTAAATATAATTGGCAATTTAGTAAAATTTTATAAGATTTTCGAAAGGATGAATGTAAAATATATCATAAACCAAATAATAATTATTTTAGTAAAAATATGGTTCGGGATATCACACCATTCAAATTAATTTTATTTAAATTAGGACTTACTTTACAAAATCCCAGCAACTCCACTCTCAGAGATTACAGGGTATTGTGAAAAGCTCTCATCTGAAAGCCCAAAAGGGATAGTCGCCGTCTGTGTCTGGCCTTCTCCCTCCCTAGCTCCCACTCCACTCATTCTGTGTGTTTGTGTGTGCAGCAGACGCATGAAACAAAATACCGAAATTCTATGCGTGACCTTGAAAAGTATTCCTCATCGGCTGCTGCTGGCTGCAGACCGACAACAACAGCAATGTCAGCGAAAGCAAAAGCAAAAGCAAACCATAAAGTCTGCTGCTGCTGCTGCTGTCGTCGGTGGTTGTTTGCGTTTGTTTGTGTTTGAGTTTGTGTTTCGCTGTCGTCATCAGCGTCGCGTCGTTCGCCAATTTTTGCCTTGGTCTTGTTGTTGCCGTCTGCATTTTCCTTGTTGTCTGCTGAGCACAATTTGTTGTTTTTGTAGCCTTTGCATTTTGAGGACTTTTTTGGGAATTGGATTTTTTTAAAGGATTTTTGTAGGGCACACACTTACAACGCAAAGGGTTTGAATACCACTCGAGGAGTGGGTTTTTTAAAAATATATTTTAAAAGTGAAACAATTTCAATATTAATGGTATTTAGTTAGAATTATTTTTTTATCAAGCTTAGGTTACTTTAACCTGCAAAAAAAAATTATATGATATGAAGAATTTGAATTTGAAGAATTCTGTAGGAGGGCTTAATAATATTTATAGGATAAGGATAAGGATAATATAATAGGATAAGTAAACATTTATGAGATTTAATTTATTAAATTTTCTGTTAAGAATTGTAAAAATAAGTATACTTTACTATACCTTTATTACATATGTTGGATAATAATTTAAAATAAATTTGAAATAAATTTCATATAAAACCTTGATAATACATCTTTATCTACTAATAAGTTAATATTTAAATTTAAATTTGTATCTTAAAATTATATATAATATAAATTCAGGTCACTCTAATAAAAATTTCTCATAAAATTTTTATATTAAATATTCTTTTATGAAGTTGTGATATGACATTTTCCATCTGTCAAAAATAATATTTTGAAAATTTTTCGCCATGTATTTTGCTTTGGTGTCTTTTGCTTAAAATTGGTTTCTGTGCGAAAGGAGCCCATAGGCCACTCAAACTTGGCTTTGAGTCTCTTACTCAGCCAGCATCTCGCCCTCCCTACAGACTCCAATTTTTGTGCAGTGCAGAAGAGGGAGAACTCTCCCTCTCTCTCGAGAGTCGTCTGCGAGGGGCTAACAATTCCATAGGAGTCCCGGCCAGACATGCAAAATACGAAGCAAAACAAAAAAACACCAAAGAAATACATTGAATTGAAAGTCAAAGGGCTAAAGGCAGGCAAGAATAAAAAACTACAAAAAATTATATGAGGGAAGGGGATGGGTTATTTCCAGTTTCGATCGCGTAATTGCATTTGCCGGCAATCAATTGATAAACGTTCGAGAGACATTCCATTATGCTTAATAAATTTCCAAGAGAAGGTAGTTGTTATTCTAATTGGCCAGCGATTAAGAGTTATGAATTGAATGCAACAAAGTAACCAGTTTTACTTTAAGAGTACAAGGGTATATGGTTTCGGGGAAGGAATATGCCTTTTAAGGTTATGAAAATGGGAAGATAAGTACTTTAATATTTAGTTTCTGAGGCTTAAAAAAAATAAATTATAAAGAGGTTAAATATATTTCAAGAGGCCTGATCTTTTGGATAATTAAATTTATAAATCTCACTAAATAATTTCCTTAAATATTGAGAAATAAAAATAATTCAAGAAAAAGAATTACAAAATAATAAAATAAATTATAAGCAAAGAGCTCATCAGTCAGGAAATAATAAATATGTAAAGCTCATTATTTTATTAGTCATATAAAAAATTAAAATGAATATAAAGTCATCCCAGTACTATATTTAAAGGCAATTCATTAGTCGGTTGCCTCTGCTTCAACGATCTTTCTGGTTTTATAATCTGTCCTTGGAGAACGCTGCGCATGCCCAGTAGCCGATGATGAAGTTGATGATGATGTGGCGTGGCTGCTTCTGTTGCCATTTTGGGGCAGCTTGTTTATAATTAGCATCTTGCTCGATTGCCCGTCAGTTGATAAGGCGGCTCCGTCTGTGCTTGCCTGTGTGTGTGTGTGCTTGTGTCTGGGCCAAGATTTATAGTGCCTGGCAACAGGATATTGAGAGATGCTACCAGACAAACATCCTGCACTCTGGCACACAAAGGAGGAAAAAAATACACACACATATAGTACAGACCAGCCAGCAGAGTTTTCAAATTGCCTTCTGCACATCGCGCTCCACATGTTGCACGTTGCCATGTTACAAATGCACATAAATTTCAATGTAATCACATTCACATGTCCGAGACTCCTCGGCTTCCTGTTTGCCTTTTTTATTGGCTCTTTTTCTCGCTTTATTTTTTTGTGCAGCTTTGCCAAAGGGTTCGGGCTACATTTCATTCAATTTAATATTGGTAGCAATGCAACCAGTCGATGCTTTTGCAGTAAGATAGATGGAGTATATAGATTATACATATGTACATATTTCAGGGGAGATTTGAGGGGAAAATCAAGTCAAGTCTATCTGGATTTGGTTCTATAAACTTCTTTTATTCGGTTTATAATTTTCTAGATTGGACACCAGTAATGTTAGCATTCACAGATGTTTATTTTAATCTGAAATCTAGTTATTATTTGGCTAAGCCAAGGGGAATTTTTGAATAATATTAATAATAAATAGTTTAGATACAAAATTTAAATAAAACACTTACCAAATTAATTTTTAATTACATTTCAGATTTATCTATCAATATTTTATGTATAATTCTTTAATTAAAACTTGACAGAATGATTAGAAAGTTCCTTAGGCATTCCCAACTCTAAATATATTTACAAGAAATTACCTGTCAGGACTTTTATAATTAGGCAACTTTGCCTTCGTAATTTGTCGGTTATAAGCCCCTAAATTCATTAGTCTCATCCCCTCTCTCGTGCCTTGAGTTATGCAATAGCATTTCGTAAATACCCAAACCATCGACTGACCACAGAGACCCAAATACACAAAAAAGGCAAAATGAAAAAATTAGGGAAACTTTTCAATGCCAAAACCCAGACAGACACGCAGACGGAAGTGGTTGGGGTGGCTTTTTTGGCTTTCAGGATGGGTTGAATACTTGGTCCAGTCTGCGAGGGGGTTGCTAACTGTCTGGTCCCAAGGTGGAATTCACTTTACTGTTTTTTTTCTTGCCTGTTTTACCTTTTTTTTATATACTATTATTTTTTTCTTTTCCAAAAATTTGATTTGGAAAATGTGTCTGGCTGCGTTGGCTTGGCAGGTTGAAGGTCGTCGGGCGGCAGCAAATTAATCACGATATTAACTACCCTCCCGGTGCACGGGGGTTGGACTCCACACACTCATATACCCCGTTGCTCATGTGAATGAGTTATGACTCACGGCGGTACTTGAATTGAATTTCAATTGTTGGACCTGTTGCCCGCTAGATAAATACGGTGGCCATATGCTTAATGGCCAGCTAATTAGGGGGGAGATAAATCCACTGCTATGGGGGTGGGGGTGGGGTTGGGAAAGGGGGCATGGACGGACGGCTTTTTGTCTGTCTGTGATTCTGGAGCACACAATCAGTGCTGCTGATTATACACAATAATGCAGAGCAGCAACAAACACAAAAGGAAAGTAAAACAGTCCAGACAGAGCCTCAAAAGCCAGACAGAATCCCCTGCCACTTGGCACTCCACTACGCCACCGCCACTGCCACTGACTGCTATCGCCTCCGCCTCCTGTCTCCTCTCTCTGTAGCCTCTTTACCCAATCCCAAAATGTCTGGCGGCTGCTGTCGAACTGCAAGCGAATTGAGACTACAAAACGCATGAAATGTTCCACCGCCCACGCAGGGGGAACCCCTCGAAAAGCTGCGACAAGAGGAATCACTGAGGAAAAATAAGGGGAAACATACGAAAAATCTTATGTGAAATATTCCTAGTATATTTCGGAGCAAAATGAATAATATAATTTAGTAGGAAATTTTAGCGAAATTCCATTCAAATGTAAGGTATATTTAGGTATTCGTATTTGTTGATGATAATACTTAACATTTTATAGATGAGTTTAAAAAGTATCTCTAAATAAAAAATACATCTTAATGATCACCATCTAAAAATCCAGAATATAAAATTTTTGCTCTGGTTGCATCTAGGGTATTTTTCAGTTAAATAATCTGGATCTCCATTTCTTGTCCCACTTTCTTTGCAGTGTAGCCAACATGAGAGACACTCGTCGCATGTGCATCTACTAGCTCCATCCCGCTTGCTCTCCATTCCCCAATGCGCTGCGCCTTTGTGCAGGCAACAGAAAATAAAGTTTATGACTTTGACTGCCAACGGCAACGTCGAGCGACGAACAACGAAGTCTGCACCGGCGACGACGACAACAACAACAACTATGGTATGGCGGCGTCTATTATTGCCGATTTTGCATTGTTGGTATTGTTGTAGGCTGGCAGGCGGCACTTAAGGCCTCCAAATACAGTGGGATGCATGAGTTATGGATCAACAGGATATATGTACATGTGAGATTTGGCAATAAAATAACGAAAAACCCAGAATAAAAATTAGAACTAAATGGTATTTAATTGTATTTTCTTTTAATAAAATCTTAAAGGTAAAAAAAAGTTGTATTACTTATTCATTCTTTAAAGATTTTGGTCTTAACAGTAAAATAAATAGGATTTTTTTAGGGATCTTTAAATATTTTCAAATCGTTTTCGAAAGCATTAGGAATTTGTATAAAAAAATAAACTTAATTATAGGAAATTTACGAAATGCTAAAGAAATAAACTTTTAAGTTCTTTAAATTATAGGAAATTTACGAAATGCTAAAGAAATAAACTCTCAAGTTCTAAAAACAAAATGGAGTAAGAGAGACCAAGACTGATGACTTTTTTACCCAGCATTCCTCTATCTTAATCGACTGAATTTACTTTGCCAACTACTTTCATCAATCAATTTCCCACAATTTAGAACTTTGGACATAAAGAAGAACTTTCCTATAACTATTTGGCACTCTCCTTCGTTGAATTTATTTTCCACTTCGCCAAGTTTTGTTTGATTTTGTTTTTCTTTACTTTTTTTTTTTAACTCACCTAGTAAATCACATTCGCACATGTAAGTCGCACGCTGGCGCACTCTAGCGGCCACTTGGGCAAACACAAACACACTAAAAAATAAAAAAAAATATATATAAAAATGTAGACGATGGCGGCGACAATCGAAAATGCCACAGGCCACTCCAAAAAATAAAAAAACAAAAATCTAGAAGAAAAAAAAGAGAGTAGAAAACCCGAGGACGACACGAGCGAGTGCAAACAAAGCCAGAAGGCGTTGCGAAACTTTGGCGCGTCATTCATCCTCTGCCACAGTCGAAAATCAAGAAGAAAATCGAACATAAAGTACCCTGGTAACCATAAAACACACCTGTGTGAGGTTTGCAAAAAAGTGTTGCCTAGTTTTTGGAGCCTAATCGAAAGGATGCATTTTGAGAGAAAGTATTAGGTTTCTTTTGATTTTCAATCTTTAAATATCCTGCAGAAGGCCAAGCGAATGGAGTGGCTGCTCTCACCGCAGAACAAACTGACCCTGCGAAATAAGATTGCAATATACAAGGCGATCCTTTGCCCTATTTGGAAGTACGCTTTCCAAATATATGTCAGTGCAGCGAAGTCTAATTTAAATAAAATTAGGGTGGCGCAATCCAAAATTTTGAGGAAAATTTCCGGCGTCCCTTGGTACATCCGAAATAGGGACATCGAGAGAAACCTGAAGGTCCCCAAGGTCGGAGACGTTCTACAAAACTTGGCAACCGGCTATATGCAACGCCTTGGAAACCACCCTAACGCATTGGCCAGACAACTAACAGCGCAACCGACGAGAAGACGCCTAAAAAGATGCCACCCAGCCGATCTACCTTCAAGGGTCTTAACATAAATGTATAATATATGAATGTAGTAAAATGTAAAATATTGTCTAACTTGATTGTGCGATCATTTGATCTTTTTGTTTTTGTTTTTCGTATATATAACTAGATTAAGTTGCCTCAGCGCTAACAGGAAACTTGTTAACATCAAATAAAAATTTTTTTATACAAAAAAAAAAAAAAAAAAAAAAAAAATCTTTAAATATTAACTACTTGGTATGTGGGTGAATAATATTAATAAAAATAAAATTTTTAAATTTTTAGAAACTTTAAATATTTTAGAATCCCTATATTTAAGAGCTAATAACGCTTAGAATTTTAATACCCGTAAATGTCGTTGTAAAAAGTAAAAAATTTAAGAAGAAAGAATTAAAAATATAAATGTTCCTTACTACTATAATTCCCAAGTTTTATTTTATTTATTTATTTAATTTTTATTTATTTTTTAACCTAATCCCGAATATAATATACCCTTGCTGTACAGAAATACTGGATATATAAATATTGCACCCTCGAGCCTGCACACTCACACGGCGCAGCAGCATAGACGCACACACACACAGTCACACAAAAAGTCGCACATTTATAGCCCGAAAATTAAGTGAAGCGTAAGCTGAAATGCACTCCCACTCACTCACCTCCCCCATGCCCTTTACGGATTTTAGTCTGGCTCGCCGTCTGCCACTTGGCGCAGCTGCATTAGTATTAGTCGGTGTCTGTGTTTTCGAGTGTGTGTGTGTGTTTGTGATTGTGTGTGTGCTTAACCTTGAAAAACGAACGAGTCCAGTCAGTCGTACGCCCAACTCTGACGGCGCCACCCCCATTTTTGGCCCCCATACCTTGGAAGTTGACAGGCCGGCGACGATTTTCATCCTCTGCCAGCAGAGTCGAGTTTTGGTAAAATGAAATTTACGAAATATGGTACAGTGGCAGCTCGCTAAGCGGAATTTTAATAATATTTTATACTTTTTTTTTAATAATTTATTATTTTTTAAAATATTTTTATATTTTCCAGGGACATTATTATAAATTTGGAAATATAATCACTAAGAAATGTAGCTTATAGTAGGAAAAGAAGATTGCAAAATGTAGTATAATGTTGTATTTTATGGAAAAATAATATTTTTTAAAATACAAATAAAAAAAAAGGTTTTAATCATAATATTAATTATTAATAAAATCTTTTTTTGTTACATTAAAATGTAAAAAAAGGATCCAGAATTATAGTGCAAATGTGCAAATTATTACTTTAGTTTTTTAAAGTTTTCAACCTAAATCTTAGCCTTAAACAAATTATTAAAAATAAAATAATAAATATAAGCCTATTAAATACATAAAATAAATCTATTTTTAACCAGAAAACCCTGTACAATTTTCCTTTCTCCTTTTCCTTGCCATTATGATATTTTACTACTTTTTTTACTTGTTTCCATCCTCTTCATCATCGTCATCTTTTTGGGCATTTAAAGCGTCAGAAGCTGCGGCTGAGTTTTCGGAATTGAATTCAATATTTTTTTTTGTGGTGGGCGGAAGATCGGGAGATTGAGAGAGATTGGGGACCGGCGAAGTGACTTTTGCACCCCTTTTAAGCGTTGCCTTGAAAGTCTGGCCAGACAGGCCCAGACAGACGGGGTAAAGGGTTCTTCCCCCGCAGCCTGCCCCTGCCACATTTCGATTGAGAAATACTTTGCGGACCCCTTGGGCCAAGTTAAAATGAATTACAAACACTTTTTGTTTGTCGTTGCCGCCGTCGCTTCTTCCACTGACTTTGCTTATGGATTGCTGTTCCGGGAAAATGAAAATGTCAAAGTTTGGCTTAGGCCTGGGTCGAAAAAGGAACTTATTATTATTATTATGAAATTTTTGTAGCAAAATGGCAAATGGCGCAAAGATTCTGGGAACTTTCGAAGAAGGATTTCTTTGTCTGAGTTTTCTGAATTTGAAAATGGTGTCGTTAATTATGATTAGTAGTTCTTTGGGACTAAAACACCCACGGTTTATGTTTATGAGTTAATAAGATGGATTTATTTATAATAAAAAATATTAAAAACACTCTTTTAAATAATTCCTAAAGGATTTAAATGTATTCTTCGTCTTAAGCCTTGTTTTAATAACTTTGATTTATAGCCAATATAATTAAAAACTTTAAAATAAATTTACCCGATTTACTATATTTAAGAACTCCTTTTAACATCTACTTTCAATTTTATTTATCATAAAAAAATAATTTTTCTATAATCTCTTTAATTATAATTAATTCCTTAGCTTATTAGGAAGGCTAAAAAAATATTTTCTAACTGTTTGTGCACAATCATTCATGGTCTGATTTATTTGATCTTTCCCTTGACTTGGACATTTTTTCTTGATTTTTTCTTCGACTGTTTTTGTGCGTGTTTTTTCCTCTTTATTTTTTGCTCCATTCCCCTGGTTACGTTACGTGGCTTTATTTATGAGTTTGTCTGCTCTCTGACAGCCCTGCAGCTGCATTGGACTATCCCCCGGCCTCCGGTCCCTTCGTTCTGTTCCTGTTCCTGTCCAGGATCATCGAGTCCGCCACACGTCAACTCCATTCTCCCCATCGCTCTCATCGCTGTCAACGTCAGGGGCTTCGCCGTCAGTCGTCGCACTGTCGCCGCCGCTCGCCAAATGCATCAATAATGCTTCCAGCGGATCCAATTGTTGTTGCTGCCGCTGCAGTGAGTTGCAATTGTTGTCTGGCCCAAGGCAGGGGCGGTGGTATGGGGGGTTTTGAATGGGGTTGAGTTGCACGTAGAGGGGTGGAACTTTGACTGGTCCATCTGCCTGCCTCGCCGACGCCGCTCAAATTAATGAAAACTAATGCGACACTGAGAAATTGATGATTGCCGGCGTCGTCTGCAGAAAAGACCACCAATACACTGATAAAAATGAGAGTTGATTAACAAGAGTGAGTGAAAATTTAATTTTAATTCTATTAAAAAAGCCTCTTTAAAAAAATGTCCTTTACATGTTTATATTAACAAGTTTCTATTGATGTTTCTCTATTTCTAACATTTAGTTTCTTTATTTTTTCCAGTGTATCCTTGTCTGAATCTCCTTCTCCTTGCCACCTTCAGATTTCTCCCTTTTCCTGCTTTTTGGGGTCGAGACATTAAAAATGACTGCGACTGCGGCTGCTTTTCTGTCCGTGTCCGTGTCTGAGTTGCTCCGTCTGCCGCCGCTGCACTTTGGATCGCTTTTGGGGCAACAAAAGGGACCAAAAGCAGACCAGACGCAGTCGCCAAGGATGAGGATGGGGAGGAGGCAGGCGACGGCCAGGCAGGGAGACTGATTGATGCCGTCAAATAAAAATTTGTTGCGAGTGGCAAGCGGATCGGCTGGACTCGCTGACCTGACTGCGATTCCAAATCCCAAGGGGACTGTACTTGGATATAAGCAAGAAGATAATTGAAAGAATGAAAAAAAAACAAACTTTTTGGACATGAGATTAACTGGAGTTTGTTGCTCAATTAAAATGTTAGAATACTAATTAGAAAAGGCTTTAAATTTATTGTCAGAAAAATTAAATTTAATATTTTATAATAAAGATTAAAAAAAACCATTAAGGCATTAACACTTTCAATATAACTATTTCCCTCTAAAATGATTAAAATTCTATTTATATTAAATACTTCAAGTTATCTTGTAATCTCTATCTTTTACTACTTATTACTTCATCAAATAGAAATAAATGAAAACCCCCCCCCACAGCATATACATATTATTTCCACCATTGTCTCCACCATATAGCAAGTATCTAAATCTCTTTATTATTCAACTTCAACTTGGTACATAGAGTGCTTACATCCCGTGACTATTTGGTTGTCAAACACAGAAAGAGATAGCATGGGCATGAGATCTCCGAGCTAATGTAACTGTTACTCAGCTTCCGCAACTGCCACTCACCTGCCCAACCTGTGAACCCCCTTCGTCTCCCCCAGACAACACCCAATCCCCTCACCTGTCTGCTTATCTGCCCCACAATAATTTCGCGAGCAGCGGAAAATTGTGTGCGCGTCGCCTCCTATTCATGGGATGACTCCACCACTTCCGACACAGTTGTTGCTGCTGCGCTTTTTATTTGACTTATGACGAGACTTTGTTCCCTATCTGTATTATTATTATATATATATATATATTTTATTTTTTTACCGACCTGCGACTGACTCGCGCTGGCACCAAAAAAAAGGGGTAAGGAACGGGGGGGTGTTTGCCCTGGTCCGTTGTCTCGCTTAACTTTTTTATTGCCAGACGAAGCGCAAACATTTGCGAGTATTAATTAACGCTTTGTTTAAGTTTGCGCTTCGATGTCGCCACCCAGACATCGATGTAGACCTAGACGTTTGCCGTAGACTTTGTCAAATGTAATGCCGGCAAATATTACGTATACGAGACCCTTTTTAAGTACAGTAAATATTGGCTAGATGACTTGAAAGGGGTTTTTAGAGGTACAATAAGTATTTATTTTGTCATTAAATGGGTCTTAAAAAAAAAGAATTCAATATCAAGGATTTTTTCTTGGGCAATATAGAAAGTTTAATTATTTTCCAAGCTGTTTTATAGTAATAACTTTAATTAATAACTTAATATTTCATTTATTTGCTTGATTGATTAACCTAAACCTATAAACAAACCTATTTCAAACTTTAACCTTTCCTTTTACAAAATTATTCTTATTCCCGTTTAGTTAATTAACACTGTAACTGCATTTAGCATTTTGTAGCTCAGCCTCTGATGCCGCTTCAGATTTAGATTGAGATACAGATTGTGTAGTCTGTAAGCGTCGTCGCCGGTGCTCACTCAATTATTCAGGCATAATAAGCAAATTGTTTTAATATGCATAAATATCTTGTACGCCATTTGGCAAACAAGTCAAAACTGCCAGACAAACTGGCAGGCAGTGGCGCAGACAGAGAGACAGACATAAAGACAGACAGACAGCCAGCCAGCCGCAAGGGGTGGCATAAAAGGGGGCTAAGGGGGGAGAGCAGCCACAACAGGCGACTGCATAATGCCCATGGGATATACAAAAGGTGTGTTTACATATATTTAACCTTCAAGATCCGCAGACTAAATATGCCAACAAACATTTTCTGCCACAACAATGAACAAAGAGACCCGGCTATGTGGAACTTTCCAATGCCCTCAATATTTAATGGAAAAGTTTGTGTGAAATATATTTCCAATGAAATACGTTAAAAGATACCTGATAATTGAAGTCTAATTAGGGGAAAAAAGAGGTGTGTATCAAGTTATTTATTACAATTTATAACTCTTTAGAATTCTGTGGAATCAGTGTTGAAGTTGAAAAGGTTTTAAGTGTAGGTTTCCCTCTAATAGTACATATTTTTTTAAATTATAATATAACTTATTTTTTAACTTATTTTTAAAACAATATTTTAATGGCTAATTTTTTGATATATTAGTGATAATATTTAAACGTTGAATTTGGTTTTTAAAGTGACACATTTTGTTGAGTATCTTTATACATTAAACTATACTACATAGAATATGCAAAAAGCTTATCAAAGTAAATTACATTTCAGGTTTATTTATTTGTTAAAGGAGTATTTTATTATGTTTACTAATTTTATAAATTAAAAACCAATTAATTATCTGTTATAAAGCATATCGATTAAAGGCCTACAAGACTTGTTTTACCAGAAAGGTGTTGTTCAAAGTTTTCTTTTATTACAATAGCCTGTGTTACCAAAGTATTCTATAAACCATGAATTTGGTAGCGTGACTGAAATCTACCTTATTTACCATGGAATTCCACAAAATTACGTTACACGGGAGAACCCCAGACGGTGGCTGAGAAAAGAAGAAAATACTTTCTGCCCCTCTGCTACCCATTTCTCCCGTCTCTGTGTGTGTGTTGTGGCATCGGCATTTGGGGCAGGCAGGCAGGGGCCAGACACAACGAGGATGGGATTAACGAGGAGCCAGGAGCAAGGGTCATGGAGTGGGTGGGTGTCACAATAAAATAAAAGCTTAGGCCACAAAAGCGGCAGACAACTAACTACGCATAAGCGAGGATGACGACGCAGGATATGCGCTTCAAACGCGTTAAGCCTGAACCAGGAGGGCGGCAAGATGCGGGAAAAATACGTATAAAACTGGGAAAAATCCGTAGGAAAAAAGTGGGACAGGGAAATGGGAAAGCCTCCAGCGCACAATTGAGAGCTGAGCGCAGCTGATAAACTTGAAGAGGAGCCTACAATGCGGAAAATGTGGGAAAGGTGCTGGGAATAATTCTCAAGGACACCGTCGGGTTTGTTTGTATGTACGCAGCCTACGCATATTTTCAGTTTTCTTTTCTTTTCTCTCTCTCTCTGCATCTCTTTTCCTTTCTCTCTCTCTTCCTTCCGGTCTGGCGCAGACGGTGGCGTATACGTAATGTGTTTTGTACGGCCCACAAAATAAAGCATACGCAACGTGTTTCCCTTGCTCGTGGGTTGTTGATGACGTTAAATTTTTAGAAGGGCGCTTTAGCGGGAATTCATCGAAAGTTATGCCACAAAAAAATGCGTTCTTGCCTCCTAAGCAAATACCACGTGTCCTCACTCAAAAAAAAGGGGATCCTAGATATTTTTCGCACGCCTTTATAGCCCGGCTTTCCTGTGTGTCTCTCAGTGTGTATATTTTGAGCCCTGTTATTTATTTTAATATGCCTTAGAATAAATGACAAAATAAGAAATGTGTTTGATGACAGCTTTAGACATTTATGCCCATTTATGCTAAACTGTTTGATTTCAATTTACCAAGGAAGACTCTGGGAAATCTTCGTCTTTTTTCCTTGGCTTAAATGAAATGTGTGTAGGTGTGTGCGGTTGTGCCTTATTAAATATTTGTGTGCCTTTCTGGGAAATGGAATTCTTATCGTTTAATATGCAAATGCCCCATGGGAAAAGTCTTATTAAAAATGTAATTTTATCATCAATTTATAAGAGGATTTATTCCTTGGTTGAATTGTGGCAAAGTAAATGAAATAAGGTAATAAATAGATATCATAACTTGTAAACTTAAATGGGGATTTAATTATAAAATATTTTATTATTTTGAATATTGAAAACTAGAAGCTTAAGAATAAGAAATTGTTTTTAAATAATATAGATTTTATGATTTGCTGAAGTTCTGAGAAATATAAACGAAATTGGGTTATAAATGTGAGGCAGAGGCAAGAGATTTTCTAAAAGAAAGAATTATTATTTTCTTCAGCAAACTAAATATTATAAATAGTTTAAATTGAAATTCCTGCCCTTCAAAATTTTATAAAAAGTTCTTTAAGTACACACCGCCACTCCACACATATATCTTTAAATGGTACAACCAGACATTCGATTGCTGCAGGCGGCAGCAGCAGCAGCAGCAGCAAAACAAGGGCAAACAATAAAATAAACAAACAAACAAGCACGCACACATGACAGACAGGATGGTTGCACTATAGGTTTTTTGACCACTTTTGCGTGCCAAAAGTCATTTTTTAAAAGTTGGCCGATTGAAGAAATTTTAGGTGCAATGGATTCACAATTGATCATTGATCAATGTTGCATACCAGAATTTTCGATAAATTGCGCCACCTAACAACATCGGCTTATCGAATACAGCTATCGGAAATGCAGCTATCGGAAATGCGCATATTGGCGTTTTTTATGTAATTTTGCAATCGTTAAAAGTCAAATATTAAAGAATATCATTGGAATTTTTGAATCGTGTTCTAACCAGAGGGGTTTGTAATATATGTTTATGCTTTTCAAAGTTGAAAAAATCTCGTTTTGTCCCCTTAAAATATTAAAAGTGTAAGGTAACCTAAAAAAATGCATATTTTTGATAGTGGCTCATTTTTGAAAAGCTATATAAAGTGAGTGCAGCAGAGTCCATCAAAGAAATGTATTCTATGTTGTAGAGTATTCAATTCTAGAGTTGCCACTTTTAACCACTTTCCGAGATATTTTAATTTTTAGAACATAACCTCAGTGTGAAAACTGCTGAGTTGTTCGGCAAATGGCGCGAGGCAGTTGGCAGTTTTTTATTTTTAATTAATAAAAGCAAGGCGTGCCACGCCCACTGTTATTAAAAATATATCAAATAATTATTAAAAAACCCTTGTTTTATATTAAAAAAGTATTTTAAACATATTTGCATAATGAAAAAAATAAAAAAAAATAAGGGGGCGGTGCCACACCCACTTTTTTCTAATTTCAATAGATAATGGTTGTCCTAACCAAATGCAAAAAACCGATTCAAATTATCTTGCTCCGTTCTTGAGATATTAATTTTGGCAAGCAAAAGTGGTCAAAAAACCTATAGTGGGTTGGTTGGTTGGCTGGCTGGATATATGCACATACATATAGATTTTGTGGGGCGGGTAAATCGGGGAAGACCTCTAGACAGCCAGACCTGCATTAAATAAATATGTGCGTAATAAAAGGCAAATAAAATGGAAAAGGAATGGCATGCCACGGATCGCCGAGAAAGGCAGAAAAGAGCAAACCAATTGAAGTGTGTCGCGCCAATCGAGCCACAACACAGCACACACAACAATTGCAATTTGTATTAATTTTATTGGTTTATTATTATCAGCGGCGACGTAGCCGCGATTGATGCCATCAGACGGTGTTCGTTGCTCGATTGAAAGCGAGTTAATTTCATTACTGATTTGTGGCCAGCCGCCGCCGCCGCCGCCGACGTCGCCGGTGGGGGAAGGGCAGGGCGGAACGACTCCGGATGCAAGACGGGGGGCGGGCCGCCCTGTGTTCTCCGTAATCGCAATGCCAAGCAATGCTTGGCCCATTCACCGACTCGTCGCCGATTCTGGGTCGTAATCAGCACTTTCGCGAGTCTGAACCTGGCCGATGAACTGCAATTGCCCTGCGATTCTGATAACTCACTCGCACAGCCAACATTTTTGAGTGTCAGTTGGGCACGTGTCGACTTGAGGAATTTTTTCAAATTTTTGGAAATCATTAATAGGTTTCTATTTAAGAATTTGTGCTGTTAAATAATATTTAAAAATGTTTTAAAATTATATTTTTGTAGTTCTTTTGGAAGTTTTTCAAGTCATTTAGGGGTTTTTAATATAATTTCTGCTGACATTAGAAGTCTAAAAACTTTTTTAAAATTAAAGAAAAGTATATTTTGTAATTATTTCTTACAGATATACAAATGTTGTCTTTCGACATTTTGTGAGATATTTTAAAATGCATTATTATGTATTTTTTAACAATTTTTGTAGATTTTTATGGCTGGAAAATGCATTATTATGTATTTTTTATTAATTTTTAAGGTTGACAATTATATAAAAATGTATTAAAATTGAACAAAAAAATGTTAATAATATATATTTTTCAATTTTGTTACAAAAAACGGTTTATTTAATAATTAACACTATTTCATTATAAAAATTCGATTTGCTTTACTTAAACTTTATATATTTTTATGTCCTTTAAAAACTAATAGCACCCGCTGAATATATTCCCACTGACTCAACTTAGTTGCGCCAGATCGGCCTTCCCCATTAACCACCGACCCCCCGCGGATGTCCGGCGTTATCGTCTGCGAATTCCCGATCGTTGCTCCGTGTTGCGTTCATTGAACGCACTTTTGGCGCTCAACGCACGCGTCGTTCACAAAATAAAAATATTATAAAAAAAACTGTCCAGATAAAAAATGTAAAGAAAAAATGTACAACAAAAAATTACAAACGAAATACAAAGTGTAAGAAAAATGTAAAGAAAAAAGCAGGGCAAGAAGCTCTGTCTTTTGAAACACTCGCTTGTGTATACGCCTGCATAATACAATAATAATTTCGATTTACAAAAAACATAAAAAAACAATAAGAAAAGAAAAAGTACACAAAATAAGCGCAGCCAATGGCCGCTGCAAAAAGAAAAGGAGGAGCACCAGGAGGTGGAGCTGGAGCAGCAGGAGAAACTTGCCCAGACAGCGATCCCAATCCCGATCAATGCACCTTTGCCAAAGGTGCAACGCCTCGGCAGAGTCGGCTCTTTATATTCCAGTATATGTATGTACACTCGCACACACACCCAGCTGAGTGTGTGCCTGGGCATGCAGTGACGCACGAAACGCGATCACGTTCGCATTTATTAAAAGATGGTCGCTGTTGCACCGGCCACTGGGCTGGATCGGAGAACTCGGACTTCGACTGGAACTGTGGCCAAAACTACGATTGTGCCTGGAGACAGATGTGGGTAACATTTGCCTAGCCAGGCCAACACAAAAAGAAAATATACATATATTGGAAAAAATTGGAAACCCAAGTGAAAAACTAGAGGTAAAAGTGATTCTAGTGATGCCCTTTTTCGAAAGGATTTTTGAATAAATAGAAGAAGATATTGTATTTTTGTATCTAATCTAGTCAAAAAAAAAAAAAAAGTCCGAAAAAATGTTAGCTTATATATATAATAATTACACGAATAATTTTTAAAAATAAATATAATATATTTAGGGATGTGTTTAATTAAATTACCTTCCTTGCCATTAATAGCCAGGTTAGAAACAAACCACTTTATAAATTATTTATAAATTCAAAATAATATAAAATATTTGTTAAAATATATGTTTAAAAAACTATTGTCTAATAAATTATAATTTAAGGTTTAATTACTCATTTTAAAGATTTATTCATTAATGTATTTATTTACGTATAAGCCAAACTCTAACTTATTAGCCATTATTATGCCTTTAAAATTAGTTTAAGTAATACAAATATGTCCACATTTCATAGTTAAATCTTCTAAAAATCGGAATATATAAATAATAATAATTAAAGGCGTAAATATTAATGTTTATGATTTATTTATTTATGAATTTTTTGTTATTTATTTTAATTTAAACCAATTACGAGCCCAACTATACATTTTTTGCCCGCATAAGCCTTTACACATAGTGGAAACAGTATACAAATTGATACATTATATAATTTAATTTATTTAAAATTTGACTATATAATTAAAAATTTCTTTATTCTCTTACTATTCATGATCATCCTTTGTGAGGGTATAAAAACCCCGCGGAAGGAGTTAAAAAACTTGACCAACATGTGGCTCGCTTGGCTATTTTTAGACTCGCCTCGCTATCTGTCTGGACGTCGGGATGTGGGGATGTCTGGACTGCAGCCTCATCCTGGCCGTCGCAGACGCAACGACTTGCACTCTCCAGTAGTTGGGAGGTGGATGCTGCCTGCCGTCCAGGGTCTTGGTTCATTAACTGAGGCCGAGTTTTAATCAGATTTGTGCGTGAAGTTCAGCACTCACCCGGGGCCACGGGCAACCGACCGACAAGAAATGGGTGGGATCACTTCAGCCATACGGCTGGATCCGTGAATCCCTCGATCCGGCTGAGCTGCAACAATATTTTAATGGGAAAAAAATGGTACAAAACGACTCGAGCATCAGAAATGCAGTAAACTGTGTTTCCGAACCAGTTTCCCCAAAAGCCAAACCCAAACCGAAAGCCAACATCTGCGGAAGCGTGGCACTATAAACAATATTCTTTTAATTTTTGTTGCGTCGCTTTCTGGTTCTTTGCGTCTCGTCTCGCAGATTTCGCAGCAGACAAATTTATGAGCGTTAAGTGAAGGCCAATAAAATTCTTTTTGTCTGGAGTGTATGCCCGGGACGTTGGGTTGCCTCTGCTGCTGCTGCTGCTGCCGGCCAGTTTTATTTCCATTTCCAACTTCTTGGTCAGACCTCACTTAAGTCATCTCTTCCGCGGGCACATTAATTTTACGGGTTCTCTTTGGGTATTGTTGTTATTTTTTTTATATGTACGTTGTCTGAGTTTTTTGTTTGTTTTGGTTTTATTTTGTGTCTCAGGATGATCGAAAGAAATATCTGCAAGTCCCAGAAGGTTATACAAATATAAGTAGGAATTATAATCGTTGCTATTATTTGCAGAGGAAATTCTTCAAAATTTAGCTTGTTGTCACAAACTCACAAAAACTCAAAATCAAACAAATTAAAAATCGAATTCAAACAAAGCCTGGCTAAGTACTTTGCAAACCCGTATCATTATCGATTCTTATCAAATGCAAATGGTTAAAATATTAAATTGCCGTAACGAGTATATGGAATATATACTCGGACCCAAAACTATGGAAAGCTTGATTCAGTTTCTAAAGGCAAGTAAAATGTGGATGATATGGTTTACCTTAGCCTGCTCTGCCACAGTAAGATACGTAATTTCGTAATTAAAAAAGAAAACTTATAATTAATTAACTTAATTTTTAGTGCGCCTTGGCGCATGTGAGCTTTACCAATTTGAAGTGCGAGAGTCTCGATAAGAAATTCTCCCAATTCGAGACTTGTCACATAAAGGCAGTTAATCGCACCCATAAATACATCGATATATATTCGAAATTAAAAGTAGTTCCCGTGCATAAAGTCGAGGTAAAGTACAATATCTATTACTTAAAAAGATATAATAAATATTAAATGCTTTTTGTAGATAAAAATCGAACCTATGCGTTATGATAATGGCTACAATCCCTTCTTATTGGCCATGACCTTTGATTTGTGCAAATATATGAAAAACCCAACTGCAAGATCAATGATAATTCTTAGAGATTTACATGCCACTTTCGTAAATGCTTCAAATATGAATCATACCTGCCCCTATAATGTGAGTATGGTATATATTTAAACATCCTATATATAATCTATAAATAACTTACCCCTTGCAATTTTTAGCACGATATTATTATAGAAAAATTATTTACTGGCAATCTCGAGAAGGGTTTCACTCGATATCTGCCAATACCCCATGGGGACTATGCCATCTTCACAAAGTGGTATGCTCAGGACGTTCCGCGAGCCACGGTCAAAATATACTTTAAGATTACCAAATGATTTATATGTAAATTGGTCAAAACAACGCAATAGAATATATATTTTATCGTATAATATATTAATGTTGTGATTTTTCAAGTTATAATAAATTTCATAAATAAACGTAACGCTATTTTAGCAAGTTTTATTCATATTTCTTTTTATTTGTATACTAATTTATTAAAATAAATATATATATATACAAAATTATGTTTTAAAAACAAAAATCTATTTTTTGGCAGTGTAATCGGCTGATACAAAATTAGCAAAACACGCTCAAAAATTGCTAATGGGCCTCGGCCATTAGTTGATCATTCCACCAAAATATAAAAGATAAAATATTACCAATTTGAACTTCAGCAGGTGAAGTGCTACAATGTATTTAATATTAAATTTGTTGATTCTTTTTGGATGTCTAACAGTAAGCCTCGAAACAAAGAATCTTTGAAAAATAGTTATTAAACTTTTCCTTCAAGGCAATCCTTAGTCATGTGACGTTCACAAATCTGAAGTGCGGCACATCGGACAAGAGATTCTGCGACTTCCAAAAATGTTATATCAAGGCGGTAAATCGTTCGCATAAGTATATAGATGTTCATGTGAATATGAAGAAAATACCAGTGGATAATATTACAGTAAGTTTAAAGATAGTATTTTAAAAATCTGAATAATTCTTATGTGTTTTGCAGATTAACCTAAAGTTGATGCGATACAATAATGGCTATAAGCCATTTTTCGTAGACATAACCTTTGATGCCTGCAAGTTTCTGAGGAATCCCAACAAAAATCCGATTGTAAAAATATTTTACAATTCATATGTGAACAGCTCGAACCTAAACCACACATGTCCGTATGATGTGAGTAACTGAGATACAAATTAAATCTCTACAAAAATATTTTATCTATATCTACTTTAGCATGACCTGATTTTGGATCATTTCTGGACTGGAAACTTTGACGCAGACTTTGGAAAATATATTCCCACAATAAACGGTGATTATGGCATCTTTACGAATATATTTTGGAATAAAAATGTTCGAGGTTTTATAAATTTTTATGTAAGAATATCGGGTAGGCAACTGGATTAAATCGGTTTAATAAAATAAAATTGAATTCTTCACATAAATCACCGAAGGCAAGATAAACATTGGTTTCCAAGTTTATTTTTATATAAACCCATATTTATCAATATTATATAAATAAATTAATATAATTCTATATATGATAAGTTACAATAAAGTAATTATTCATGGAAAAGTAAGCTTTTTTAAATGATTTACAAATGGTCTTCAGCTGGTTTTCACTGGATATATTCAGTTACATCCATTAAATCGAAAATGTTTAATTGCCAAGTCAACATGCAATATAAAATATATGTATAAATAAATAAATATTGCATATAAACATATTAATATTGATTTTTTAATTTAAGCCAAGTGACTTTCGATAAATCGAAGCAATTAAACTAAATATTATTTATCTGCACACTTTCAAAGTTTAAATAGCCCAACGAAATGTTTATGGCTATTGCACGGAATAATGACATTTTCGATTTTAAAAATCAAAGATCGAATTTATCGTTCGAACAATGATCATAAACAGTCTTAATCGCAATGTGGAAGCTGTTAGTGCTCGGTTTGTTGATAACTCTGCCAAGGGTAGTCGAATTAAATCATTAAAATAGAAATACAAATAATAATGTATTTATTATTGTTACTATCCAGTTGGGCCTGAGCCACGTCACATTCACCAACCTCAAGTGCAGCTCCCATAATCCAAAATATATAGAATTTCCAAAATGTCAAATTAAGGCGGTTAATCGAACGCACAAGTATATCAATATATACACCAAATTATACCAATTGCCCATTTCAACGACTTGGGTGAGTGTTTAATGAATCAAAAATAAATGTAGTATGTATATAACTCATATTTAATTTGTATTTTAGGTAAAAGTAAAATTACTTCGCTTCAATAATGGCTACAAACCATTTTTTGTGGATATTTCCTACGATGGATGCAAATTTTTAAGGGATCGAGGGAATAATCCCTTAGCCAATTTATTTTATCAAGCTTTTATCCAGAGCTCCAACATGAATCACACTTGTCCATATAATGTAAGCAAACTTATTATCAAAATTATGTTATCTAGTTCTAATTCGAGATTACTTAAAGCACGATGTGATACTGGACAAGTGGTGGACAGGGAATCTGGAGAAGGATTTTGGACGCTATATACCGATACCAAATGGCGATTATGCTATATATACTGAATGGACAGCCGATGGTGCTCTACGTGCTTCTGTTAAAGTCTATATAAAGTTGTTCGATAAATAGAGTTATCTATACTATATATCTTTGTATGGCAATGTAATCAATGTAATCGCAAATATTAATCATAGATAAAGTTGGAAATTACCTAAACGTTTAAAAAATCAAATAGCTTTAAAAGTTTTATTAAAACAAATATCTCAACTGTATCCTGTATTTTATTAGTACATTTTTCCATTAATTCACAAGGTTTACTTTTCTTTTTTCAGTACGGAATTTTCCCAGAACCTGCGAAAGCATCACACGAAATAATTCATCAAACGTGGAAGGTAGGTAGGTAGGGCTCGTCCATTAATAATAAATTAAACATATTCCCTGGCACGCCTTTGCCTGCCCAGCGCCACCAGAACGCTCATCTCTCTCGTCTGGCTCCTTCTTGAGTTCCTGGGGGATACGAATTGGTTTTTGTTGTTCCCCTAATGACCTAGAATACAAATTCAGGCTGCCACCGTGCCCCCCACTTGCCGATTAGCGCGAATCCCTGGGCTATCAAGGCTGCCAAGTCATCCACAGCCAGTCACTGAAACGGAAGCTAATCGCTTGACTAAGTTCCTTAGTCCCCATTCCCTGGGCTGGTTCAATCTTTAGCGGATTGCGTAATACATACAGAAGATACACAATTAGGGTCAAGAAGTTAGGACTAGGGGTTTTCTAAAGAATTTTGATAGGTTCTATAAATAAATTGCGTTGTTAAGTGATGGTTTTCTACGGGATATTTAATTATAATATTCAGAAATTTAAATTCAACTGGAAGATATATATAAAATTGCTAAAAATTTACTTAAAATATTAAAATTACTTTCTTGTCATATTATATTCAAAGAAAATAGATTTCTTAAATATTTAAATTGCATTCCTATTATTCCGATAGTATTTCTATTATTCTTTCCGTAGCTGTACGACTGCTGCCTTCAGATGACGATTGTGGTCAAGGTGGAAGCTTTGTGGCTTCGACTGTTTGTCTGCCGGATTATAAATGATTTGCCATTAATTCTACACAAATGCCAGGGGCTGGCAGACAGAAAGCAGACCGTCCAGGAGAATATTAACATTTAGCATTGGCCGGTCAGGTAGTCGGCCAGTTGCCAGTTGCCAGTCAGACAGAAGTGAATAATCAATATCATTTGATTACATTGATAACGCATTTTTTGTGCCCCTTTTTTGTCTACTATATATATGTATATATTTTTGGTTTGCTTTGTTCTATGGGGTTTTACTTTATCGGGCTGCGATTCCCGATATCCAAACGCTTTCGTCACTGGCGGCATTGCCGAATGTCTAGACGATAGCTCCATAAAATGTATTATTGCCTCATTTTGCTTTTGCTTTCTGTATGCTACACTTGGCTGAGAACCAAAAATTAAGGGTATAATGCCTGGAGAATGTGGGAAGGTATGATATATAGTGGGCTATTTTAAGGCCAATATAATAATAATAAAAAACTATGTTCAGTTATGAAAGGTTTTCTACTACTTATTGCCTGTAAATTGTAACCCATAGAACCCATAAGTAAATACTGGAGACCAACATAAGGTAATGTTTTATCTTCTCAATCATATTTTTAAATAGAAAATAAAAACTATATTAAAATAATGAAATCTTTTATAAATTTACCATTTGTTTTAAACATCAATTTAAATGTTTTGATATATAAAAGTTTACTTTATTATTTTTTAAGGTATTCCCAATTCCCCTTTCAAATTCTTAGCTGAATTTTTGGCAACTTTTTCGTTTTTGGCTGGCGATTTGAATAATATTAAACGGCGTCTGGCGTCTCTGACGAGCGCGACGTCAGAGCACTGACGTGAATCGATATCGCTGCCAAGTCGGGTATCGAGTAGCCGCATATATCCCGCGACCAAGAACACAATGCAGGTTGAGGGTCGGCGAAGGAAGAAGCCGCCGCCAATGATCAGAGGCCTCGGATGCCGCTTGGCGACAGTTTCAGTCAACGGAAAAGGAACAAAAAACAAAATAAATAAAAGGGGGTGTGTGTGCACACCACCAGGATGTGTGTGCTTGTGTCTCTCCGTTTTCCTCGGCGATAATAAAGACAAACCATTTTTTTCGCTGCATATTAAACCGATGAAATGAAGCGCAAACTGATTGTGCTCGTTGTTGGTTGCTGATGGTGGTGGTGGTGGTGGGGTTATGGTCAAAGCGATTTGCTGGACATGGCATTAAGGGGAGTTGCCCCTGCACCGCCGCTCCCAGAGATCGTCGGCTCCATTCCCACCTTTCACATGTAACTGCAGCTCACGGCGGCGAACTACAAAAGCCTAAAAAGGGGGAAAAAAGACGACCAACGACGACAGACGATGACGACGACAACGTTTTGAGTATCTGCCGCTCCGCCACAGCCACTGATAACAACTGGAGCGGCAAATCAAGAGGTAGAGATTAGTCCGTAAAACCGAGGCTATAGATACTCTGGCTGAGATAAATATTTCAAGGATATTTTGAGTTTATACCATGCAAAGCTGTGTCCAAACTAATGTGATATCTTTTACACAATTTTTAATATTTCAAGGAATGTCTTATACATATTTTGGAACTTGGAAATCAAAGCTCAGGAAAATAACTAAAAGAAGTCATTTACTTTTAGTAATTTTGCTGAGCTTCGTTTTCCTAATTATATAATATATAAACAAAAAAATACAACTGATTTACAATTCTAAAAAATTGATTATATAAAATGCCAAATATACGGGATAAACTTAATAATTTATTTTATTTGCATCGATGTCGAACCCGTATAAATATAAATATATAATATAAATACATATTCTCAAATCAATAATCTAAACTAATATTTTAGGAATACAATAAATACACAGATTTATTTAAATCGCATTGTTAACGAACATAAAGGTATGGTTATAAAAATATGTATCTTCGAACGCAAAAAACTATTAGATATCCTTCTTTGTGCAAAAGACTTTAGCCTTGAGTATCTATTTTTTATTTAAAATATTCTGTGAAATTTAATTAATTAAAAACCAAATAGTTTCACATATTTAAAACACAAAATCAAGTCCCATTTTTTATGTTCAATCAAATCTGTGTTAATGCATAATTAGCGAATATTAATTGCTGGCTTATCCTTCCTTCACTTACTAATACTCCCTATCTGCAGGGTATAATGAAAACCTCACAAATAAATAAGGCAAAGGGCGCTGCGGCAAGGTGAGAGGGGCGGCAGGTGAGTTGCAGCGGTGGCGGCGTCATCAAGAGATTGGCCCAGGCAACTGACACACGCACCGAATGTCGCCTTTTGGCTTTTGAAGTCGCTTACTTTGGCTGCAGCTATGAGATTGTGTGTGTGTGAGTTTTTTTCGGGCCAAGAGAAGTTTCGGATTGCAAAAGAGCCAGGCAAATGAGATGAGAGGCAGAGATCCTCCGCCTCCTCCTCCTGCTCCTTCTTCCCCCCAAAACTCAGCCGCCGTCTCAGGTGTGTGTTAATTGCATTAAAATGTTTGTAATTGCGATGCAGAGTCGGCAACGAGCGAGAATTGCCTGCCTTTCTCTTATCTGCGGGAATCTGCGGCATATATAGTAGAAGTCGGGCGGGGGTACTGCAGGGCAGACATGCCAAGCTGTCGTCGTCGGGCCAAAAATGCCATAGATGCCGCCAAAGTCGTGTAACTATAATTGCCATAATAACATAATATCTTCGGGGGCACCAGCACTGGCTCTAGGCACCGGCAGCTGCAACAACAAAAGCCCCGACAGAAAGGTGTCGAGAGACATATTCTCCTAGACGAGAAGACTCCTCCCTCAACCCACCGCTCCTCGCGTGGCCAAAAAAGGCAACAGAATGCCGGAATGACGAGCGGACAGCAGCGGCAGCAGCAGACAATTGTCCCTGTCTTTAGCTCCGAGGCTGTGGAGGTGACATTTTTCTCATGCCCAACGAAGCGAACAGCTAAATGTAGTTGATGGAGCGCCGTCAGCAGTAGGGTGCCCCAAGTGGACAGTGTACAGTGGTTCCTCCAATGACACAATATATAGTTGCCGCAGTATTAAATACATAAGTGAATTGCCCTAGAAATATTGATCATATATTCTTTTGTATCCATTTTTATATATTTTTCTGCTTTCTGAGAACTATTTCTTATAACTTTTTCCACATAATAACTAAGGAAATCTAGAAAATCTTTTTGTAATTTAAACTTTAAGGCAAAATGTAAATTAAGAAATTAATTAGGTTTTAATCTTCATATGTATTGTATTTAGTAACTCATTCAATAAAGTAAATCTAGGGGGAATATTTTACATTTCTGGAACTATATAATTTAACCTTTATTCTTGGTTTAATAAATAAATATCAAAAGATTCTCTAGAGATTTAAAATTCAAGAATCCTAACAAGAGAATCTTAATTAAATTTTAATTCAATTTGATGTTCACAAAAGTGATTTTACGTTCTCGGTACAATCAAAAGTAGGCAATGGTTCCTTTAAAAAGGCTTTCCTAGTTTCCCTATTTCAATGCCATATCAGGAGTGAAGGATTTTAAATTGAAGTTGATATTTGTACCTTAATTAATTCGGGTGCCATAGCAATCGTTATAAATTTAAAATAAATTAACAATATTTGTGTTTGTTTGGATTAAAATGAAACATTTTCTAGCATAAATTTGAGGGAAATTTCAGTGAATATATAATCCTTAGCGATCCCTTTTGCAATTTTTGTAATCCCTATAAGCCTTTAACTTTTCCGTGATCACTGATATTCACTTTCTTTGAATATCTTAACCCCATAACTGGAATCACTGTAGACTGAGCTTACTTTTGGCTTGACTGGCTTGACTTTTCCGCATGTTTGGCTCACTGCCTGACTTGTCAGTCAGCCCCCCTCTCACTCAACCCATCCCCCTACCCAGTCCGACTCGCTTTTGTGTCCATTTGGGTTGCGGCATTTAGTTCGGAGTCTGTCATGCCTCGCTCACGTTCACTATCTCATTGCAGTCGTCGTTGTAGTCGCCGCCGTTGGTTCCTTTGGAAAATCTCCCCTGAAAATGCCCACCCCCCGCTATACCTCCTGCTCCGCCCCATCGCCCCGCGTCAGTCCGTCTGCCTTGTTTGTCAAACAGCAACAGAAAAACAGTTAAATGCCAGTTTACCAGTTAAAATCGGAATCAAAGCGAAAACAATGACACAGTAGCTTTAACAGAGCATTTAGCAAGGGGGAAGCAGGCCGTACAAGGAGGGCGATAGCTAGAAAGAGAGAGAGAAATGAGAAATAGAAAGAGACGGGGCCATGCACTGGCCAGGTCGATGAGCAAAGTGAAGTAAGTAGCAAGCGGCAGCGACAGCGGCAAAGGCAGAAAAAAAAAATCGTCTAGACACAGACTAGACTCCATAAAAATAATTATTATCGGTTGCAATTTCTACTGCTGCTGCTGCGCTACACTTTGCCTCCCCCCTGGAGTCCGCCCCTCGCATTCCGAAACTCTTTCGACGCCTCCAAAATGTCCATCCATCCAATCCAGACCAGACCAGGCCATGCCAGACCAGGCCAGTCCAGTCCCACTGACTGAAATCGTTCGTCTCGTCGCTGTCCGTTTCATCTGCCTCACATTACCCAGCCAGCTTCAGTTTCTCGTAGATACACTTGAAGGAAAACTATAAACTTAGGGACTTCTTTTAGATCTTAAAAGCTAGGAAAATCTAAGACTTTAAAAAAGGTTCCTAGTTATGATTTTAAAATATGCTAAAACTTAAACGTATGTATTTGATCGATAAACTTCATAAAAGTTGTGGCCTTTTTAAAATGTATTTATTATTTATCTGAGCACAAAATTTAATTGAAAATACTTTTGGTTTTTTTTAAATTCAACAAGTTCTTAAAGTATTTAATATAATACAATTCCTATTAAAAAGTTTTCATGTTTCTAAACCACTTTAACAATTTGTTCTAATCTGCAGACTGATATTCTTAGACAAGGACTCAGTTATCTGTAAGTTCCTAGTATAAAAACCTTTTTAGAATTATTTAAAATTATTTTAATTACATTTCCATATTCCCCATATTCCCTATTTATATATATATTTTTTCCCCTGTGCACCAACTAAATCTCTCCATTTTTCGTTCACCCATTCAAAAGTTTATTCTTTGTGTTCGTTTCGTTGTTTGTTTGTCAGAGAGAATGGCCACAGACTCGACCACTTGCCAGTCCTGCAACTCTGCTCCGCCTCAGCCATTCTACATTTCTCTAGGGTCTCAGGTCTCCCCAGGCTCCGTAACCAGCATCAGCATCAGCATCATCATTATCACCATCCCCATCCCCATCCTCATCATGATGCCATTGCAATGGGAAACGAAATGAAACGAAGACGGAAACGCGATGCAAACGCAGACGTCCGCTGCAGACGGAATTGAATATTTAACACCAAATCCCCAGAATGTGGCAAATTGCCTTTGGTATCCAATTGCTCACTGGGAATAGGGACGCTTATGCCCGGAGGGATTTCGAGGGTAAATGCAGTGTCGATGTCTGCTAGGACCTTTATTAAGTCACTTTGAATCCATTGAGAATGCTAAAAAAGCATAAAAAGAAAGTTATACTTTTTAGGGATATATATTTCTTCCGAGGGTTTTTTAAAAGAAAATTTATTTATTTTGGCATACTTAGACACAGTAAGGTCTTTTTAATTGAAGTCATTAAATTATGTAATAAATAAAATCGAGAAATCCTTTTGATTTAATACAAACTAAAAGAGAAAAGACGTCCAAATGAATATTAATGCAAAGCCTTAAACAATTTCCAATTCGTTTTTATATTTCTTTTAAAAAGTGCTTCTAAAAGTGCATTTCCTTTTGTATTTTTGTAATAAAATAAATTCTGGTGTTATAAAATTGACACTATATCAGGAAAATTGGAAAATCTTTATATCTATTTCTCTCTATGATAATCTCTAATAAATTCACCTTTTCTAATCATTTCACCTTCATTAATTGTGTAATTATTTTACAAGTGCTGCCTATTGATTTCCAATCTATGTAATTTGATATGCTGCTTGATTATTATCCTTGCTACCTTCTACAAAACAATATCCTTAGCTGGAAAAGTTCCACACAACTCGAATATTCACACCATTCATTGGCCGGGCCTCGCTTTGATAACCAATTTATTTAGCTGATTGCCAGTAAAATCAATGCCCGAAAGCTAAACCCAAATTGGAGGTGGTCAAGCCGCAAAAGCACCACCTACCTGATGCTACCTTGTGGGGAACCCCCCTTTTTGCTGTTACCCAAACCGTTTTGATGATGTGCCAGACTGCCGAGTGGCCAGTGTCCAGTGCAGAGTGCGAGTATTTTGGAACACAATTCGAGACCATAATTACATTTATTGCAATACAAAAGCGCACTCGCCGCCAGAGGAGCAGGGGGACTTGGCTTCGATGGGGGGGAAGTTGATGTCCAGGGAAAATTGGTGTCCAGGGGAAGTTTGCTGAACGGAACATGCATTGACAGATGGACAAAAGGCTGGAGGGAGTGAGGAGACATGTCGTCACGCTTCGCTGGGCAGACATGCAGTGGACATCGGTCTCTATTCCATGGATATGGCAGTAAGGAAAATGCAAAAGGGTTTAGACACCGGAAGGTATTGGTAAAGCAAAGATTCTATAAAAATATTAAACAAAAAGAATTTGTAAACAATATTTTTAGATAAAAAAATGTTAAAGAATATTTTTATGCTTCCTAAAAAATATAAAAAAGTGTTAATCTATAATATATATATATATATATATACTATATAAAACAAAATCAAACCTTTACCATGAAATTCGCACTTGAAAATTATAATCTCTTGGCAACGAAACACCCATAAAATCCTAATAAATCTCTTCTATAAAATCTGTCTTTATTTGCTAAATTTTACAATATTTTTTCTCACTGCACGATTCACGATAATTGCCACAATTTGCTTGTTGCGTGAATGGACAGACGGAAAAGTGCCTGCGATTGCACACATAAAAAAGGGGAAGGTTTCTCTACACGCCGAAAAGGGGTGCAAAAAGGACAACTTCCGTTGGCTGGACACGGGCACACACATTGCATATATTCCTTGTATGTAGGGTCTTTTTTGTCTTATGTCCGCCTTGTGTCATATTTGAGGTGAGCATAAAGCCACTCAACGCCGCCATAAATCAACTGCACTCTGATCTAAGGCTGTCAGCGTGGAGAGACAGCAGACAGTGCGACTGAGCGACAGATAGCGACCAAGAATAACAAAAGTAACAAAAACGTAAAAGTTTAATGGAAACCGAAGATGGAAATACTTTATGGGACTTAGAGAAAATATCAGGGACCGTAAATAATGTTTAATTTTATTTTTGACATAAAAAATTAAGACAGCTTATGATTTTTTCTATAGTCATCAGCAATAATCATCAGATTTAACTAAGAAAAAAATAAAAATTACCAAATAAAGATCAATTTTAAACAAATGAAATTATAATTTAAAAATAATGTTTACTTATGAATCTTTTTTTTTTGCCAAAAAGAAAACTTAAAAGCAATTCGTTTTTGGGCTTTGCTATAATTGTGAGTATTTTAGCATCTTACAGATATGAGCTTAAGATTATTAATCAGATTCTCCTCTCTTTACTTTCCGCCCACCTTAATAATTTCAGCTGTAAAATACAAATAAAAACAAAATATTGCAGCAAAGCTAAAAACCAATTGCTTTTATAAAAAAATAAAATAAAAATAAAAAAATAAAAAATTATTTTTAATTTGATTTCTATTTGTAACTCATAGTTTTTGATGATATCGTTTGATGGCTAGAGAATAAATAAAAAAAAAATGCATTAACATTTAAGTTTTTAAAATATAACTTCCATGGAAAATATATATAAGATGTATAAAGGGGATAATATAAATATTAAGCTTTGAACTTTAAAGTTATAGCTGAATTAAAAAAAAAAGAATTAGTTTACCAAAGGCCTTATGCTTGAGTTTATGCATTTATTTTTTAATAATATTTTATAAATGGTTATAGATGATTTATTTAGTTAATATACCTCTCAAGAAGAGCATTTTAGCTTTAGCGACAATGACGACAAGTTTAGCCCATAACTTTCCAGACGACAAACAGACAACATCGCCGTTGTCGTCGTGGCTGATGTTGATGTGAATGTCGATTGCGATGTCTGCTCTTTCGCTGAGGTTCCTATACCTATGGATGTGCGGCTTGGCCTTAGCTTTGGCTATATAGTAGCCTCAACTCTGGTTGTGCAACTCGTTCTGGTTCTGGGTCTCCGTTTCTCACACACGCCGAGAAGAAGGCTTTCCAGGTCGCCGATGCCTTTTTGTGGGAATGCACCTGAGCTTTGGGGTTCGCCGGGTTTTTATTTTTTAGTTTTTTTGTGTGTTTTATTTTTTGTGCTTTGTTGGAAGTCTTCAGCCGACTTCGACTTTGACTTGTGTCTAGACTGCAGACTGCAGACGGCAAAAAGGAAACAACAGGAAACGCCAGCAGACAACAGACGGGCAGAGGCAGACCTCTTTGACAGCTCAAACAACTGAAACGAGCCGACAACGATGACGCTCGACAAAGGCAACAAAAGCAAGTTGCAACCTCGATTGCACAACTGCAGCAGCAGCAGCAACATTGCAGCCAAAACGGCAACATCCAAGGTATTGGGCAAACATTGCCAAACTGCGCGAACAATTCTCAGCTGTCAATAATATCTGTCAGCATTGTCGTTTATATTCTAGTTGCTTTTGTATTATTTTCTTGGGGTTCTTTTGTCTTTCGTTTCTAAAATATGTCATGTGTCTGACATGGAGACTATCTGGGAGTTTAATATCTGCTTGGACAGGGGGTAGTAAGGAGAAGGAACTATGGGAAAATATTGAAATATAAGAAATCTAGATTGTAAAGATGAACTAGAGTTTTTGATGATTTTTAATGAATAACATTTAATATCGATTCATAAAGTATCTTAAGTATCTTCTTATTTGACATAAACTAAACTATAGAATTATCACTAGTGGCTGGCATACTTTTCCTTAATTTTCTTAAGCCATTTTTCTCGCACCCAAAAGAGTCCAAAAACCGTATCCCCTAGTATAGGATATACCCTACTTTATGCCCAGCCGGCAACTGTAATCCGTTTTAGTGAATTAAACAGCTTAATTAGTTTAACTCGAGTCGCCGAGACTGGAGCGTGGAAATGGAGAGATTCCGGCCAGTGATTTGGCAGTTAGTTCAGGACATTGCATTCCTGTCTGTCTGGGGGCTTTCCCCCTTTAACCATCTGGCTTTTGGGTGTACGAATACGGGTACGAGTACGAGTATGAGTATGAGTATGAGTACGAGTATCTACTGCTGCTTGCTGGCAGGCATTTAGTCCGACTTGATGTCGTTGTCGTCGTTGTGTTTAATTATTCAAAACCATGTCATGTCTCTGTATAATTTTATGCATTGGCCAATCCAAGCGCCACGATGAAAATGATGATGATTACGAGCCATGATGATGATTATGATGATGATGATGACGCCTACACAGAGGCGAAAGAGGTAGACGCCAGACAGCTGACACCGAAACTATAGTTACACTAAGCAAGAAACATTTACAATTGGGCAGAGAAATACACATTTTAGAAAATCAAATATATTATTATTATAAGTAATAAATATATATTTTCGAAACAAATTTTTATTTCTATCAAAAGCATATTTTACTCAAGTGTTCTCATAGAAAAGGGTAGCAGGATTGCTGCACTTCTCTTTTCCCAAACATGGACTGTATATGAGTTCTAATTAATTATTCCCTTTATTCTAAGGGCATTATATTTAAAAAAATATTAAATTAATATTATTATTATTATTATTATTATTTTTAATTACTTATTTTCAAGAGAAGAATAGTGTAAAGTGTAGAACTACAACTATCTTTCGACAACGCCACATGTGGCAAAGACAGCAACACCGCAGCAGTACAGACGGAGACGGGGCCGACGTCCGTAGGGGGAAACAGTGGCCAGAGAGAGAGCGAGTGAGATGGCAATGGAAAGAGAGATAGAGCGAGAGCTGGCTGCACTGGCAAAGTGGCATACCAGACAGTCTGACGCTGTTGGAGCCCACGAATGGCCCCAGTTGCGGCTCCTTCCACCTTCAATCCCCTCCCTGCTGGTGGCCAGATCTTGCCGTCTGGACGAGCACAGGCTACAACAATAATAACAATAACAACAACAACAATAATAACAACAAGCAACAATAATAATAACAACAAGCACCAACAACCATCGACAACGACCACGACCACTGTCTGTGGCAGACCGAGACTATCGAAAACTCGAAATTTATTCGTTGGAAAAAGTTGATTTCTGTCGCCTCCTTTTTTTTGCTGCACGCTTTTTTAATTTTTTTTTATTTTATAATATTTTTTTTGTTAATAGGTATGAATGGGATTGAGGGGTATATGGAGTACAAATTAAAAAGATTCATTGATTTATCATAATAAAAAATCATTACAAAATTGGTTTAGTAATTTCTTTTTTAATATTTTCTTGATGAATTTAGTAAACATTAATAGAGTGATAAACATTTACTAAAATTTAATTATATATTTAATATTTACTTTATGGCTTTCAAATATTTTATTTCAATTTTATTTCGTTTACCAAGCTCACTTTTTTTTTTAATTTTGGTATAAAAAACTGAATGATCCTTAAGTTCATCACAATCAGGACAGCTGAATTTTACCTCTTGTTTTTTTACAAGCTAACCCCTCTCTTTCTTTCAACCTGTAGCTCTCTCTTTCTCCTGGCCTGTCTGTTGTTTCAACCTTCGTTGTTGGCTTTGCTTTTTGTTGAGAAAAAAAGAAAATAAATAAAAATAAAGAGATGCCCACGAAAATTATGTTAACCAGCCAGCTGTGTTAAAAATCCCACATCATATCTACATATCCCTCAAGCCCCTTGCCCTTCCTGTGATTTTCCTGCTTTAATTTTTGCTGACAACAAATGCATTAAATGGTTCAGATAAGTTGTCGATACTGAAATATTGTACTGCAATTGTTGCAGGAATTTATTTATTGTTCATTAATTTCTTTATTCTGTATTTTGTATTAAAAATTGTTACATGAAAGTACATATATCTCTTTTGGATTTCAAGGGTTTATTGTATGGCATTATGAGAAAGACATAAATTTGTTTATAAATAATAAGGAGACTAGATTTACTTCTAATATTTACAAATAAGTATATTTTTATATTCCATCTCAAACTCATTTAACACAAACTTAAGAAATAGTGACACAAATATTAATTAAACTATATATTTTATATATGCATAAACAAATAAAGTCAATTAGTGACCACCTTCATCTTAATTTCTTTATTCACTTAATCATAAGTTATCCTTTTCATTTTTCATTAAAGTTATCTTTTTTTCTGTCCCCATACCTGTAATTTTTCAATCTAAAGGCTAATGGCTTTAACGTTTTTTATTATTATTTTATTTTTTAATAAATATTACCTACTCACCGTATTTCTGCCAGAAGGTTTCGTCGCTGCCCACACTCGACTTGGTTTTCGTATCGTAATGGGAGTGGGGATGGGAGTTGAAGTTGGAGTCGGACACGGAGTCGCCTGGGGAAACCGAATCCTCTACTTCATAAACTTCCGTGTAAAATATGAACTCCAGTCGCGATCTTGGCGTGCTGGTTGTTGATGTTGGATGCTGTGGCGGGGTCAAAGGTGATGCAGTGGTCGCTGTTTGGGCTGTATCACGTTTGCGTTTAAAAATACGATGCACATGTGGCAATGTAGTTGATGTTGCTGCTTGTGTTGCTGCTGCGGCTGCTGCAGATTGCTGCAACAATGTAGCACGTTGATTAATTTGATATGGCAAATGCATAGACGCGGGCGCTGCGGATGCAGACTGCGACGCGACGCGACAACGACAACGACAACGAAAACAACAACGCGGCCAACAACGACGATGACGATAATGACGATGACAATAATGACGATGACGATATGGACAGGAGGAGCGATGGCTATGGCTATGACGATGGCGAAGGGATCGCCGGGTTGTATGAATATTTGTCTCGGCACTTGGACTTAAGTGGCAATCCGCACTCGATGCTGGTAATTTATTTTGCAAATTTGTGCCAACAGCAAGATGCTGTGGCTGCGACTGCTCCCTGCTCGGAATTAAATTTAACTTACGCGTATTATTTGCACTATTTACACTGCACAAAATTGCACTACTACTATTTACACTGATTACACCTGCACCAACTACACTGCTCTCACTTTCGTCGCCTTTTCCAGTTGCATTCGATATTGAATTTATTATCGAATCGATTTTCTGGCATTTCACACAATTACCGCCGCTGGTGCTGGTGATTATTTTCTTTTTATTTAACTTTTCACTGACTGTAGACGTTGCCCATAGGTATGCTATATTATCCTGATCCGGTACCCGCTGCAAGATCCTGGCGGCATGACTCACCGATCTCGGCATTGGCGGCACCGCGAGGGCTGCGGCTGAAACGAAGGCCGGCTGCAGGAAGAGGAGCGTTGTCGTGGATATGGGTAGGGAAACCAGAAGACCACCGATCACAACCACTGTCCACCACCACAATGTGCAGCGGGCCCCCGCGGCGCCACTGGGTGCATGCGTGGGGGCCACAGCGTCGTCCGCCGCCGGCGATCGGATTGTTTACGCCGTGCTATCGTCTGCGAATTTCCCAAATTGCATACTCAATTATGGAGCAATAAACACGATTTAATTTGTATTGTTTATAATCTGCAAATAGAGGGGGGAAGAAAGGTGTTATTAGGAATTTGTAATTAATATAAAAATTATATATAAATGTATCAAAGCTAATTTTAAACAATTTTAAGGAATCAAAATGATACAAATTTAATCAATTTGTTACCCACAAATTTTTCCCTTTTAAAATTTATCGAAAAATTCAGAAAGAGATATTTGACTTTCCGTTCCAATTTTTCCAACAAGAAAAACCCTTTCCCTGCTCCCATTAACATTCAACTGATTTCTCTCAGTGCTTCTATGCTGTGTGGTCGCCCACTTGTATCTTGTTGCTTTCTTTTCTTTAGCTGCATTTGCTTTTGTTTTGTGCAAGTCTGTCCCCGTGGCAAAAAGTATCCATCCACCGACGTCCCACAATGATTCCGCCCGAGAACCCCCTCCCCGGCAGAAGAATATATAGTATATGTGTAGTGAGTCATGGGGCAGGCAGGGAGAGATAGCGATGCATCGGAGAAAGGTGGAGGACCAGGAGGAGACAGTGTCTGAGCATCGCCCTGTGGGCATAAATAACGCCGAGAGCCGCAGCGGCAAGAACAACAATAATATGCTTGGGCATTGTTGTTGCTGTTGCACGCTGCGTATGCGTAATATTTTGCTGAAATTTATGTTGCACTTCTTAGCGACTTCGTTTTTATTATCATGATGATGATGATCATCGTCATTATCATGCGACGACTTCTATATTTAAAGCAGATCAACAGGAACACAAAGAAGGGTGCAAAAAAGACAGCAATGTCTTCGTTATGCATTTTACTTTCCATGCCCTCTCCGCCATTTTTTTTTGTACATTTCCTCCAAGTGGAAAACATACAAATTACAAGCAACTCATGAAAAATAAGCGCTTAAATGAAAACAACAGGAAAATTAATATGACTAGTTAAGGTAGAGAAAAATAGAGAAAAGAAAGGAGTTGATTTTGTAAGGGAAAAGGAAGTAAAATTCTTGTTTGTTTTCTTTTTTTTTATATGTAACATAATTGAATAATTGTGTGGAGTATATAAAATAGAAAAAAGAACTCTACGAAAATTTAGGAAATTTCACAGTTGAATTTCCTGTTGAACTATTATCTTTCTGAGGTTATTTAAGATTTTAAAAAATAGAACTTTCACTTTAATTTCTTTTCTATATACGAAACATTGATAAAATAGTTGAAAAGCCTTAAGAATATTTTTATTTTACTATTTAAAAAGCCTCATTTTTTGTAACTCTTTAAATAAAATAAATTTTATTATTTTCCCTTTTGCTTTCATCAATTTACTTATTCCTTCATATCAAAGGACCAAGTCTTATCTCTTTTATACATTTTAATGGGCTTTTCAGTCTCGCTCCATATGAGTGGCCCTCCCCAGATTTTTGGATTTTTATGATAATGCACCAACAATGTTGCACCCCAATGTGTCAGAGACAGATTGATGCCGCGAAACACAACAACGGCATCAAGATGGATTGTGGAGACGAATCATCCACATCAGCAACAGCATCATCCCGATCCTCATCGTCTCCACTGTTGTCTGAATCTGTTGTTTGTCCCTTGTCTTCTTAATTTTTTTTTTTTTTGTTTTTTTGTCTCCTTTATTGAAATTCCTTTCAAGTGTCTGAGGCGATCGTCATCATCCTGCTATAGCCTCGCCATGATCGCCATCATAATCATTAACAACCTTTGCTGTAGTGTTTGTGTTTGATCTGCTTTCGTTGCCCAGACAGTCAGACAGACAGACAGGCAAAGGAGGAGACCGAGGAGGAGACGGCAAAAGAAACACTCGACTGCTGCTACTGTTTCCCCTTTTCGGATTCCTCTTGGGCCGTGGCAATTTATTTGATTGCCTCTCCACTGTGCCCCCTCTGAGACCCTCAGACCACGGACCTTAAGTCGAAATTTATGTTTGCCATAAAAACACGATCTGCGACTCCGAGTCATAATTAATAAAAAAAAAAAGAAGAGCGAACAACGTAAATCCAAAATGCTAAATGCAAAATGCAAAACAAAAACGAGCCCACAAATGCGGCCATAAAGTGCTGACAAGTGTTTTCTGCTGTCCAACAGCAGACCCCAAACAAAAGCCTTGCGTGAGTCAAGATCATTTCGAGACGGAGTTTGTTTAGACCTCTTTTTTGCACTGGCACCATCTGGCCTGGGAATGAAAGGTACGGGTCCGGGATTGCATAAAGAGAAATTACCATACAAAGTCAATTTGGGGCCCAAAGGAATGTTGCAAATAAAATAAACTGCCCGTTGCAGCTGGATATAAAAATAAATGTAGCTTGATGGACTGTATGTATGTTGGTAGTAATAAGCATAAAAAAAAGGTTTTACATATTCCTAATGGTATGGAATAGTTTAAAAGGCAAATTTGTATATTAATAACCTATGGAATAATTGCTTAAAGAAGTAAGAATAGCTGTTGAAAGAGCTTAGATTTAAGTGAATAAATCAATACAATTTCAATTGTATTTCAAAAGAATTTTATAGATTTATGTTTAACCCATAAAACACTAATAAAATGATGAAAAATAATGAATTTCAAATTTCTTTCAATTCTATTTTAGAATGAATTTCAATAGCTTTATTTCCCTCTTAAAATTCAGTGATTGAATCAATTGAAAATTGCGTATCACCATATCAAAAGCCACTCCACTCGTTGAAAGTCATAAAATAACACCATTTAGCAATAAAAATAACAATATCAATATGCAACAACAATAATAACAACAACAACAGCAGTAATAACAAGAACAACAACCGGTGGAAAGCTCTCAACATAAGCATTTTCATCTAATTCAAACACATTCCAGTTTATTTTTAAACAAAACGCTAAATTCTTGTATTTATTTTCGTCGGCCGGCCAACAAAAAAAGAGTCGAAAACATTTATTTTCAATTTCCACAGAGTGCTTAGAGGGGCATTAGCCGATGGTGGGAAGGGGGGTAAAGCGGGAAAACCCAGGAATTTGCATGTAATCGACAGCCGGCGCTGTTATCGATAAAAGCACCCCAAAAGAAAATTCGAGCATTGGCATTTGCATTTCCCAGAGCATATATAAAAGGGGCAGAGTGTGTGTGTGATATGTGAACATACCAGAAAGTCGAACGCTCGATTTGACATTGAGCAAACGTAAATTCAAGGAATTCCTCCGGCCCAGGAAAAATGTATTTTCTTTTTTGCTTTTCTTTCACCCAAAAAACGTAGAGAAGTGTCCTCCGATCGCGTCACAATTCTACGACTTCACGCACGCCGCCCGACCGCGTGTCACGCCGAAAGGATCGTCGAGCACACTAATCGAGGAATTTCACACATGACAACCAAGTATTTGCACTGCATCTCTCTCACTTTCTCTCTCTCCCAATCACTTTGGCATCTTCTGCTTATTTATTATTTTTATTTGATGTTATTTGTGATAATTATTTTTGTTTTATTAGAGAAAAAAATGTGAAAAAAATGTAAAACACTGCGGAGAGCCGCTGATTAACTGTCAACTAATGTTGATTGCACGCTTATGTCGGTAATTTCCGTTACCATTCGTCACATATATGTATATATATATACGTATGGAATATATAGCTTTATAACGATCCGATCTAGCCGCCAACCTGCGCCGCACTGAACTAAATGCGATTTTTTGCCGATATCGCAGCTAACATAAAAATTGCCCGTTTGTCTCCAATATTTCACACATTTCGCACACTCTCAGACTCCGAGGCCCGGCAGAGGCGTCTCTGTCGTCTATATAGACGATATATATCCCTACACTTGTCTGGGATATAGACGGGGGTCTGGCGACAGGCGTGCCTTTTATTTTTACCGCTCACAAGACACACGCAAAATACAAAAGAAACAACCAAGAAGTCAAGAAAATAGCAAAATTATTTTTGTACTTAAAAATAAATTGAAAAGCATTTTCTTCATCTGTTTTTGCAACAACGGCCACATGAAAATCAAGCGTGAAAAGTGCCTTCGCTGCACATCTCCACTCCCCGAATTTTCCCGCATTTTCCCTTTGCCACTTCGGCGATGTCTCCACTCTCCAAATCTTCAATCTCCGAAGGGCCACCGTAAAGTAATGTTTCTTGCTCTTCGAGGATCGAGAGCGCCTTCGTCTCTGTCTCCGTCTGTCTGCCTGTCTGGCCCTCAGCTCATTATTTTCTTTCGCCATCCTCATCGGGAGAGATGCGAACATAACAAGCGGATCCAAAAATATATACCGTCAGTGGGGTAGAGCAGGATGAACAACACACAGCCAAAAAACACACAACGGCAGCATAATTTTTATTCAAATAGAGAATAAGAATGTTGCCGAATTGTTGCACAAATAATGCTGCTGGCAGGGGGCGAGGGAGCAGAGCGCCAAAAGGGTAAAAACAAAAATATATCAAATTCGGTTTGAAGAGAGTCGAATGGGGAATATCCTACTAGTTGCCGCCATTAAACATGAGAAAATATTGTGGAGAATAGTTTGAATTATTTACTCAAAGTACATGTACATATATTATAATTAATTTAAAATTAATAATAAAATTATAATTAACACCTATGCCTTTTTATGAAACCATGATATTCTAGTGTTAATTCTGTTCCTTAATTTTAATATTTGATAAGAAATAAGGCAACTTCGTGGCTTTAAAAACTATATTTAAATTGGTATAATTATGTATTAAATTATTTTTATATTATATTGAAATATTATTATTATAATATAATATTCCAAAATTCAGAAATATTTCCGAAACAAAGCAAAGCCCCTGCCAAAAAACATCACAGAAGAAAAAGGAATGAAGCTAAAAGGAGTGCAAATTAAGGGACACGCTGTGCTCCTCTATGTTTTCGCAGTTGGGATCTGTGTGTGGGGAGTCTTGGGCTATTTTCAGACCATATCTGAATCACTCGCCCTCAACCTCAGACGAGATCCTCTGGCTCCCTTACACTCTCACTCCCTGTCTCCGCGAAAATAACAATGAGCGGGCTGAAACCGCTGAAAAGTCTTTCACTCTCAGAACGAAACCAAAACCTCAGAAAAGTAACGCCTGGCCCAAAAAAAATAAATATAAGGAAATTTTGCAATGTGAAAATTGTATGAATTAGAAAACAAAAAAATGGGGAGGAGGCTAGAGGGAGCGGCTGCTACTGCTGCTGCTGATGATGATGATGGAAGGAGCTGTGGAAGAAGCTGCCAGGCAAAAAATCCACTCAGACGAAAGTCCTTAGACTTTGCATTTCGGCAAATATAATGCACAACGGACGATGCAACGGTGGAGAGGTAGGCGGTGCGGTTGGGAAAATCAGGAAGTTGCCACTGCAAGATGCAGGCGCAGGAAACTGCCAGACGACGACGACGACGATGACGATGACGACTACGGCGGCGACGGCTGACTAAGAACAATGCCGGGACACAAAAAAACAAAATAAACCTGAAGAGAAAACTAAGCAAACTTGGTGATGAAAGTGCACTGGAAAAGATTATGATTATATACTGGGATATTATATAAAATGAATCCGAAAGAAATCTTTTTTTAAGAATTTTTTTATAATTCAAGAGTAAAAGCTTAAGGTGGTTTAAAATATATAAGATTATTCTAAATAAGTAATTTATTTTACAGCGCTCTTAAATATTAATAATAATATTTAAAGGCATTATAAATATTTCTTTTAAGATCTTTCATATAAATGGATATTTATTTTGTTAAATTTCGCTCAGTACCTCCGCAGAATCAGCTACATCCAGCCTCCTAACAACAATAATACATAATTACAATAAAGAACTGCACTTTATGCGATGGCGCAACTACAACAACATCCCGCCGCGTTCCACATAGACGTGGAAAATGCAATCAGCGAAACTAAAACTAAAGGAGCTGAATAATGCCACGACTGCCAAGGATCCTTGGATCACTGCACATTGCCAGTAATTTGATGGGTGCTGTTTTATTGTTAAGCCTAGCGATATTATAATGGGGAGAATTATGGTTATTCAGTGCATTTCTGGCAATTATTATTATGCTCTATTGTTGGTGTTGATCGAAAAGCCGCGAAGAGAGAGTTCTATCGGGGCAACGGTGCGTATACGTAATGTAAGCTTAGGGAAACGTATGCGTAATATGGTATTTACTTGTTTTAGTTTACTATATTGCAGTTGGAGTGCATAAATATCTTGCCCTCTTTCTATATCTCTATAGGTCTATGTATGCCTAATTTGTTCTCTGTTTTTCACGCTCTATTTCCAACTTAATTGTGCGTATACGTAATGTAAGCTGAGGGCAAGGAATAATATGATATTTACCTGAGTTAGTTTAGTATATTGCTATTGGAGTGCTTAGATATCTCGCTCTCTTTCTCTTTATCCCTGCATTTTTCTCTCTCATTCTTTTTCTCTATCTCTGATGCAACGGTGCGTATACGTAAGGTAAGCTGAGGGAAACGTATGCGTAATATTTACTTGAATATGTTTGGTATATGGAAATTGTAGTGCATAGCTTTCTTGTTTTCTCGCATTCTTTATCTTTTTCTCTATCTCTACATTTAACTCTCTACCTTTTATATCCTTCTCTATCTCTAATAATCTCCATCTCTCGGATTCTCTCTATCTCTATCTCCCTACTTTTCTGTCTTTCTCTCTCTCTCTCTCCCTGCGTTACTATCTCTTTCTCCTACTTTTTCTGTCTCTCTCTATATATATACATTTCTCTCTCTATCTTTCTCTCTCTGTTTATCTCTAGAGATATTTCTTTCTCTCCTTTACTTTCTCTGATCAGGGACTATAAATACAGGAGCGGCCACCCCACTGACCTCATTCTGTTCGCGGCCTCTGCACTGTTTTCAACTATAGGGAATGTGATAGTGATAGCCCTTCGACCCCAAAAATATCACTTGACCAATGCAAGTCATGTGAATAACCTGGAAGAACCTCGCTTTGCCCATGAACAGCCTAATTCAAGCATCAAAGAATATAACTCTAAACTTAAAGGTATTAAGCATTGAGAAAGAAAGGATAAGGATGTATATGGTAAGTCACAACCAAGACTAATATATCTAATACATTGGAGTGATCGGGCTTAGGTGTAGAAACAGCTGAGTAAGCAAGCCTGCTGGTTTTTTATGCTTTGCATGCACCCCATAACTAAACAATATTTAAGTGATTAACTATTTGTATTAACGATTTCATAACACCCCTAACTTAATAACAAATTATTCACAAATATTGATTTCTTATCCCTTTCAAACTTACTTTTAAAACTGACCCTGACTTTGGCGCCAACTTTTTCAACATTATTTTCAGCTAGAATAAAAAATGCAGTCAAGAGGTGGGGAAAAAACAGAGACGATGAAGCCCAGCGAGAACCCGTTGACGGTTGTGCATCATTAGAGCGCTATCCTGGCGCCAGTTGACCAGACAGAGACTTCCTCCCCTCTTGCTTGGCAGTTGCATCCTGTCTCGATGCTGCTGCAGCATCCTCAACTGGCAGTCACGTCATATTGATTGAAATTTAAAATGCAAATCACTTAAAGCGTTCAATTTAATCAAATTATTACAACAACGAGCTGGAAAACCATGGAAAAACTAGAGGATAAAAGGGGGAATAGAAGGAGGGGAGCACAACAAGTGGGCAACCAGAACAGGCCACAACAACAACGTTGGGAAAACCGCGACAAGTCATTTTCCACATTTTCCGTTTGCGGTCACTCGAGGAGGCGCCGCCGAGTAGCTTAAAAAAAAAAAGGTAAATAAGGAAAGGGGTTACGGGTGGCTTGAAGAGCGGGAAGGAAGCTCTGGCCACATGAGAACGTGTCTATTAAAGTGATAGCCCGGCCCGGACATGGTCACTTCTGGACATGGACATGCACTGGGGAAAAATAGAGTGGATTAAATGCCTTGATTTGATATATAAATTACATTTTTAGTATTATAATTATAAGTTTTGAAGTAAGTTGAGAAAGTAAATATTTGCTTGGGGCATTTATAATATTTATTAATAGTTGATCAAATTATTTTAATATACAATTGAAACTATTACAATTATATAAATTGATTGTATTATTTAATTTTGTTATTTTTTTACATTTTATTTATATCTTAACAAATCCCATTTATTCCTTTGCAACTTTGTGTAATTAAAAAGATAAAACATATTTATATGACCTAAATATATATCATACATGTTTCACATATAATATTTACTAAGAAATACAAAAATTTTTAGTTTAAAAAAATAACCATTTAATTACCATCTCTCTCCTAAATATTTTCGCTGACTGCACTCTGTGCTAGAAAGTAAACACATTGCCCTGACATCAACAACATTGTTGCCAATGCTAATGTTGTCCAATCTAGCAAAGCCCCTTGCCACAGTTCCTGGACACCGTCATTGCCAAGCCCCCTCCTCCACCATTCCTTCCACCAGACCGCTTCCCCCCGACTGCTTCCCCCCTCCAGCTCCTTCTTTCTGGGCGGTTGCTGTTGGCTTAATTAAATTGTGGTTGCAACTTGCGAAGCGAAGCGCGTACACAAAAATCACACACAACAACAACAGCACCAGTGGCCGTTGCTACTTTATGATGGTTTTTTCTAGCTGCGGTTCTGGGCCTGTGGTTCGCTTTTAATAGGCCCTTTTTACACCCTATATATGCATATTTTCAAGCTTCTGATTTTAAGCTCAGGTGTGGCTTGTTGTCGTAGGTTATATCTGTATAACGAATTTCGAATTAGATCCTCTCTCTGCACACCTGAAATACTACTTAGCTTACCTAGAATTTGAGTGTGATCAAGGCCTCGGTGGCGCAGTTGGCAGCGCGTAAGTCTCATAATCTTAAGGTCGTGAGTTCGAGCCTCACCCGGGGCATGTACATTTTTTTGTTTATTATATTTTCCTTTATTTAATTTAAGTATTTATTTTTAATTCCTAGTTGCCAAAGGCCAACTACCCATACTTTCACTTCATTTTAATCATTTGTTAGATCTGTATAAATAAAATAAATATATATTTATTATTATTTTAGTAAAGCTTCAACTTCTCTCAGGTTTGGAGAAAATATAGGTCCAAATCAGCTTAAATTACTAAGAGAACTCAATTAATTTCTGTTTCAATTATTCTGATTTATATTTTGATTTTCCAAAGTATTAATCTTTCGATATAGGATTTGTAGAGCACCTCAAAGTCGTTTTATCTGAACTTTAACACGGTGTAGTGTTGTTCTCATTTTAATGTGTAAACCGCAGAAACGCCACATTAACAACAAGAACAAAAACAGCAGCATAAAAACGTAATGATGTTTATGAACATTATGACGCTGGTCATACATATTATGCATAAATCTAGTAACAAAGCCAACAACAACAATAATTGCTGTTAGCAATTAAGATAACTAGGGAAACAACATGGTTAGTGCGCAGAGTCTTTTCTTTATATATTAAAAACGATTAAGGATAATAATTTTTAAAGGCATTTTGAATAGGTATTTTAAAATTAAAATAAATTATATTTATAAATTATTCTGCAAAGTTTAACTTGCTAAAAAGCTAGAGAATAATTTAATAAAGCTGTTGTAAGGGTTACTTTTAAGGGTATTAAGCCTTTCTGTAGCGTTGGCTTAGCATTAATCCAGTTAATGAAATCATTAAATATATTAATCTATTTATTATCTATTTAATTTGGTTTTAATTTATTTAATAACATCAGAATCCGTGAAACCTCAGTGGGTTAACTTTCACAGAGAACTGTTGAGGTCGGTGGCTGCCGCAGACAAGCAATCTGAAATTCAGGGGGGAACACTTTAAGTCTTAAGCCAAAGCCAGCGGGAAATGAAATGCAATTGCCAAGGACTCTCCAACACCAATAAAAGCGACGAAGGAGGAAAATTCTTTAGAGGAGACTTTCTCGCTCTCTCGTCATTTGCCGCCCCAAAAAGCATGCAATGAAAATCGAAGCGCTGCAAAGTAGCTGCTAGCGCTGTGAAAATGCTCGTAAATTGTAGTTGCCGGCTGACAAGTTGACTCCTGGCTGGATTTTCCAAGGAGCAGGGAATGCGAGGCGAGCAGGAGTAGCTGCCGGAGGATGTGCCTGGATGACATTGCACTCGTCGTTGAGTCGAGTGCAATGAAACTGCAAAACTTGCCAGGAAGAAGCGTCAAGCATATCAAATTGTTTCTGTTTGTGTGGGCGTCGCATCACCAGCTGAACTAAGCTCCTCTCACAACTCCTTATTTCCACCTCTCCCCACCCTCCCCGTTGGTAGTTTCAATGTATGTATCTTGCTTTATTGTGCATTTGTCCTTTGGCAGCCCAGCGAAGGACAAAATTCAATGAACGCTTTCCTGTCGCCTTTAAAAGCACTATAAGAAAAGGACTTCCGGTACTTTTTGACAATCATAATCGAATAACAATTTCTAGGGGATGAGAAATAATATTTTATTGAAAATATATTAAATATTTATATTATATATTTGGGTTGGATTGCTCGAAGAGTTTGATATTTTATTGAAGTACAAGATAAAGTAAAAGGTACTTTAATATTTAATAATAATAAATTAAATTAAAATGTATGATATGTATTTATAAAACGTCCCTTCTTTAGTATTAATGAATACAATATAATCTTTTCTCACATCATTGGATAATATTTTTCTAACTTTAAATGAGAAATGTTATTAAATATTTACAAAAATATTTCTACATACAAGGTTTTATGTAGAAATATTTTTATTACCTTTAAAAATAGGTTTTTTATTGATCTATTTAATAAATAATTTCAAAAATAAGTGACATTTTATATACAAATATATTTGTATAGATTTTTCCAAGTGTCAATGAATGAAAATCACTCGCATAAATAGACAATAATAAAAGTAAAATAAAAAAATATTCGCTGCTCCAAGAGTTACTCATAAAGTGGCTTTTTATGAACCCAAAGCCACTCGAGCTTCCAACTCCAGTGGTTCCCTGTTGACCTTTCAGCGATGGTCATTACCTGCACAGCTGCAGTTTCATTAATATTGTGTTTTTGTTGCGGCTGCCACGAAAGAGTTTTCCTTCAGACCAATTAAGTGCTGGCTTTCCTCCATTGCTTTCCTTTCATTGTTGTTGCCGACGAGCATAAAATTCAATCAAGTTTTGTGTTGAGCCAAAAGTTACGATGCCTCAGACAAGGGCGCAGTTACCCCTTGAAAACCTCGTCGCCTCCGCACTTTTGACCCACGCCATTGCCAGACAGACAGGACACGTTTGTCCTTACATTGTCCTCTGGACTGCCGCCGTCGCTTCAGCTGCTGCTACTGCTGCTGCTGCTATTGCTGTTGCATCCCATGGATCCCTGTCTAGACTTGAGTTGGTTGCCCTCTCTCCAGTGCCATGACAACCGCATGCGATTTATGCTGATGCGAGCATTTACCCCCAAACCCACACGCACCCCTCAATTAGCACCACCAAGCATTCCGCTCTCCACAATCCACACTCCGCACTCTCCATTGCAAGCGTTAATATTATTAAATGCAAATTAAGCTTTATCCCATTTCATTCATTAGCGGCTGTAATTTAGCCACCAAGAGTCCTTGTTTATTAGCACCTCGTATCGGTTGAGGTTGCAGCCGAACGCAGCAGTTTGGGGCTTGAAGCTGGCAGGGATGCAAACTGATTAAGCACATTTAAGGAGTTCTTTTTAAATCAAAAAGTTCACCTAATTAATTATGTAAAGGTATTGAGTTTCCTTCATTAGCGAGTGTAATTTTTGTAGCTGTGGATATTGATTTTCAAGGCAAATTGGTAAGGATTTCATTTGGAGTTTGGGTTTAAGACGAATTTGTCTTAAAGACATCAAATTTAATCAATTAAGTATAGTTTTTAAAATAAGAAATAAATAATTTAGGAATGCTTAAACAATAAAAAAAATCAATGAAAGTTAAAATAACAAAAATTACACTCCAAAACCATTTAGATTTTAACTCTGAAAATTGTTTAATTACGCTCAAATTCAAATCCACTTTGCATCCCTGAATAGTCGAGGGTAAAAGGTGCAATTGAGGTGAAAATTCCCATGCGAACATGGTTTCCGTTCTTTCTTCGTTTCTTGGCTAATTTGCAAACCAATTAAATGTCAATTTGAGGCATTGTTCCTTAACCATTCTCATTCCCCCAGCCGCCAACCGCCAACCTTCTACTGCTGCGCGACTTCCATGTCTTTTGCGGAATAAACTTCTTCCGTTTTCAGTTTTTTTTTTCTCGCCACCGCCAAAGTTTCGCCCATTGCCTGTCTAGACTTCTTTGGCAGACTCTCACGACTTCTTCCTTTGACTCTTTGCTGCAGCCCGACTTTTCTCCGTAGTTTGCATTGCGTAGTTTGCATAACTTTTTCGCAAAACCCCCCCAAAACGCCCCACTCCCGTCCCCACCATCCAACGCCTTTCAACGGCTAAGTGAGTTTTAATGCCGACAAAAGCGCCCAAGGGTGGATCCGGTGGATTCGGTGGTTCCTATGGGTTTGGGCACAAGTGTATTCCAGCCAAATTGGCATACGTTGCGTATGCGTAATATGTGCATTTAAAGTTTGTGTACGGTTAGTTTGAATATTTCGCCCCGATTCACTCATTATTCATGTCTGTTCGCCACTTGCTTTGCATTGCGAAAACTGTCGCCCCCTCGGAAAATGACACACACACACGCCCCCGAAACCGCAGTCAGCCTGCCAGCCGGCCGGGCAGTCAGTCAGTCGCTTGGTTATGGCCAGGATCGGGAAAAAGTTACCAAACGGAGGGGATGGCATGGTCAGGCGCTTTTCCTCCTGGCTGAAAAATCTGTGTGCAAATAAAGAAAATACAAAGCTCTGAAAAAAATTGCACAGTGCAATGCACATGACAAGATGGAAAATTTGAGTTCTGGCATAGCCGAAGAGGGAATGCTCTCATTATGAAGTGTTTTCCTAGATTAGCTAAAGAAAATAGATTACTTAAATGAATATTCACAAGGGAAAACCTCAGAGTAAGAGATATTAAAAAAAAATATTAAATATTTTTATATTTTAAACTATAAACCTTTATTTTTTTTCTTTGCTGATATATTTAGAACATTATTTTTAATTGTTAAACATTTAAAACCACATCCTTCTTTTATAATGAACATTAATTTCCAAGATAAAGTTTTACTTTATGGTTAAATCACATTTACAATTATTTTAATTAAGAAAAAATAAGATAATAATTTCTGTGAATATCCAGGGACCACATTAAATCCCTTCTAAATATTTCTAAGCGTTGAACAATTGCCAAAATGAGTTTTGTTTTTAATACTATAAATCTATTATAATTCCTGCAATGTGGCAATCCATCAGATGCGAAAGTTACTGGCTGCGAATGCAAAGTTTTAATCACCTTTCTGATCCGAGAGTGGTCATGACCCAGCCCGAGTAAAAGCCTCTGCTGGCATTCGAATATGGCTGCAGGATACTTTTTTGTCCGCCCGCCGCCTGCCGCCCACGATTGGTGGAGCAGGAGCAAGAGCAGCAGCAGCGGCAGACCCAGCCGGGCAATGAGTTTTTGAGCTAAAAGTTGAATTGTGCATCGACGGCACCCCCAGGGGCCACTCCCCCTCAAAAGCCGCCTTCTCTCTCCGTGTGTGTGCGTGTGTTTTCGACTGTCTGTGTGGTATGCACTTGTCTAGACATTGGCTAGACAGTGTAAAACCAAAAAATAACAGCAACAACAATTACAGTAAATGCCGGCGACACAAAACGAAACGAAACGAAATGTTGCACAATCCACGTAGAGACCCCTTCGAAAAAATCAAGGGGCGGGCAAAGGAGGAGGCATTGTCGTCGTCAACGCTGGCGGAGACAAATTTTTGGCAATACATTTGACAAATTTCCCTGCGAATGCTGCCGAGTGCGAGCCGCGGGCCTTGCAACAATCCATCCATCCACCCAGTTACTCCATTCCACCTTTGTTTTCTACTTTTGATTTTATTTGGTAACTAAGTGGAAACTACTGGGTAAACCTAAGCGAAGGCCCTCCATTCATCCATCCGCCAGAAATTCCATCCTCATCCTGTTTACGAGGCACCGAACTTCTTCCGCTGGAACGGCGCCGGCAGCGGAGCCAACAGATTGTTTGTCGAAATGCTGACGTTGACAAGTTCGTTAGAGCTCAGCCGGGACACGTGCACCAGGTGCTGCAAGCAAAAAAAGAGGTGAGAAATCCGTTCCGAGTAATGGTTAAATCCTCTGAATTAATGGAATGAAGGAAGTGGAAAAACTATATACAAATTGTATGCCTATTTGGCATTTCCTTTAAAATTAAAGCCGCAATTTTCTGATCTTACCTGTCGTGGCAATTCCGTCTTCAGAATTAAACCCTTTGAGCTCGCAGAAGTCAAAGATCGATTATCCTTTGATGGCCTCTTGGCCTTGTTACTGACTTCATAGTCCTCCTGCTCCACTTGCTGATTCCTCTCTAGGACATACAAGTTGTTTTCAGTGTTGACGAGGAAGATGTTGGGATTCCTGGGATCCAAACTGATCCCAGTTATGCAATGGTGCTTTGTGTCCGGTATCAGGTACTCGTCCGTTTCGCAAGTGAAGCTTCGCTTGACCAGATCGTATTCCACCAGCCGACCATTGGCGTAGGCTACCACAACCTGGGGATGATCCTCGTGCATGGATATAGCGGTAGTAGCGGCTCGATGCCGTGGCAAATTTAGTAGATGCTTGTATTGACTACCGTGGAGTTTCCAAACGGCAACAGTGTGATCGGAGGTCGCGGCCACCAGATACTCGCCCCGCGAGGAAACCAACAGGTGGCTGATGGTGCTCTTGCAGTGGTTACTCAGGTCTATGCTATTCTGGAAGATGACGCTATCCTCCTTCAGGGTAAACCAATTGAGATGGTTGTTATGGGGATGGAGCAAGGCCAGTTTTCCCTGCTTGGTGAAGACGATGTGGCTGGCTGGCTGAAGTTGCGCGGTAATATTATCCGCCAAACGCTCCACTGACATGGGTTCGGCGGTATTCAATCGATTTAGCCGGACTTCCTTTAAGGTGGAGTAGCAGATCCAGTGGGCATCCGGTGAAATGGCGCTGGCCTGAATAAAGCTCTTCTCCTTGACTTTCAATTCAATAAGTTTTTCGGGTGGATTTTTCAGAAGCAACTCTTCTGTGTGACCCACTGGCGGCTTCCAGTTTCGCTTCTTCTTCTCCTCGTCAGCGGGAGCCACGGAACCCAGGCGCCACAGGTGCAAGCTGTTGGGGTACCGCAGGAGCAATAACTTCTCACTGACCGCCAGCGATGCTACCGAGCCTTTAAGGAAGGGAGCATGCTGCGACAGATACGCCTGCATCCGTTCACTGGAGGTAATGGTCAATATACCATCCTGGCCACCGGAAACAATGCGGCCATTGATGACCACCAGGGACTTCACATAGTGTTTGTGGGCGTCGCGCTGCAGGAACTTGACCCAGCGTTCGCTGGTGGATTCCTCCCGCTTGATTTGGGTTTTGCTGAAAATGCGGATCAGCGGTGGCTGCATTCCGCTGCAAACCAGGCGATCCTCTTTCTCGTTTACGGCCAAGGCGCATACGTTTTTGTCCAGGACTCGATTGCAATCTATTTGCGTGGCATTGTCCGCATTCCAAACGGTCACAAGTCCTGCCGAGTCGCCGGCTACGATGGTATTATCCGATAGGAATAGCAGGGACCAAACAGTCACATCCTTGGCTGATAGCGTCATTGTGTGCAGAATGTTTCCCTTGAGGACGTTCCAAATGCGGACACATCCCTCGGTGCCGGTTGCCATCTTCTTTCCCGATTTATCATACTTTAGGCAGATGACGCGACCCTTCTGCTTGTTGAACAGCGACTTGTAGGTGAGTTCGTCATTCTCAATGCTCAGGATGTTGATGTGACCCTCCTCGGAGCCCACGGCGAGTTCCGTTTCCGCGGCATTTATGTCGAGGCACCAGAGCGAATTGCCCGTAGGTGAGTGCTCGTAGCGTGGCTTCAGATTTTCCAAGTCCCATTCAATCAGCTGCCCCGAGAGATCCACGGAGAACAGACGATTTCCCGCCCAAGCCAGAGCCTCCACCGAAACGTCAGACGACAGGTGAATGGTGCGATCCAGATAGGGTGTATACTCCATATTCCATAGCTCTATGATGGGTGTTTCCCTGGAAGGTAAAAGCTTGTCTTAATATTCTGAACTTTTCCCTTTTTTTTCTGTTGATTTCATGATAATTTACCGACTCAACGCGAGGCACTTGCTCTGCTTGCTATACGCCAAGCTGGTGATTCCACGCGGTTTTATTGTGTAGAAGCGCACATTATGCAGTTGATGCTTGCCCCCTTCCTGGGGTTGTTTCTTCACCAGGTTCGTCATCGTATTACTTTGTAACAATTATTTTAAGCTAGTGAAAACAACTCAAACAAAATTCCTCGGCAACTGCACGTGTGTGCTGAGTAGTTGCCAGACTGTTCAACTCACGAGGTAAACAAACTACCAGGGCTACTAATATACCAAATTCAACCCTTGTGCAATAGCTGAAGAATGTCAACAAATCAATTTAAATTAATTTTATGGATCTTTATGCCTTTAAAAAGTTCCTATTGAAAGAAATTATTGTTTTATGAGAGCTCTTTAATGATTTTAATTTTTATTTTTTGCTATGCAGACGGTTTCCCTTATATCCAGCATTTCCAAGCCATCCCCCGTCTGGTCACTCAAATCGGCGGGGGTAGTTTTCTCAAATGTTTTCTTTTGTTGTTGCTGCGGCCCAAAGGAAAATAATTTCCAGCTGAAAATTAAACCAATCAGCTAATTAAATTACGTGACAAACAAGAAGCAATCATAAAGTATGAAATAGTAAAATTAGGAGCAAGGCAAGCAACTGAACACTTGAAAGTACAAAGAAAATCAGCAGCTGCAAAGATGTCGCCGAACTGCCTGTGGACCTTCGGCCTTTTGAGTGGTAAATAAATTAGTAGACAAATTCGGATTTAATGTTTAATTACATACTCGATCGATAGCGCTCCTTGTGACCTTGGGCTCAGCGGCGATTTCGTCCAGGGTTCTGGAGCTGAGCGACCGGTTCATTGACGTGCGACACGAGGGTCAGTGGCTGGTGATGTTCTATGCGCCATGGTGCGGATACTGCAAGAAAACGGAGCCCATTTTCGCCCTGGTGGCCCAGGCGCTCCATGCCACCAATGTGCGGGTGGGTCGCCTGGACTGCACCAAGTATCCGGCGGCTGCTAAGGAGTTTAAGGTTCGGATGAGGATAAGCTTTAATCTTAATAAAACTACATATGGAAGTATTTTAGGTTCGTGGCTATCCCACCATAATGTTCATCAAAGGCAACATGGAATTCACCTACAATGGAGATCGTGGTCGTGATGAGCTGGTGGATTATGCTCTAAGGATGTCCGGTCCGCCGGTTCAACTGGTAACGCGCACAGAGAGCGTGGATATGCTGAAGGGCTCGCACACGATCTTCTTCATTTTTGTGGGCCAGCAGGAGGGCGTGGTTTGGGATACGTACTATGCGGCAGCGGAGGGCTATCAGGAGCACGGATTCTTCTATGCCACGAGCGAGGACATCGCTGCCCAGCACTTTGACTTTGAAAAACTGCCAGCGGTTATAGTTTACAAGGAGGAGCAGCACCACTTCTATCCCCACGGGCACTTGGCCCACGAAATGGATCCCAATGATGTGAACGAGACTATTTTCCAATGGGTGAACGTGGAGCGCTTCACCCTATTCCCGAAGGTTACGCGATTTAACATCCATCAGCTGCTGAAGACCAACAAGTATTTGGTGCTGGCTGTTGTGTCCGAGGATAAACTAAACCAGATAGCCACCCATGAGCTGGAGTTCCGAGACATGGTCGAGGGTGTGATTAGGAAGCATCGGCCGCGCTACCACGAAAAGTTCCAATTCGGCTGGGTAAGAATATAATCACTGGTTAAAGGGGGCCAAGTAAAGCTAAGGTTGTATTTCCCTTTCAGATCGGCGAGCCATCTATAGCACATTCCATTATCCTGGACCAATTGCCAACGCCTCATCTAATAGCAATCAACTCGAGCACCCAGCATCACTTTATACCGGACGATGATCCCATGCAAATGACCCCGCAGGCACTGCACCTGTTCCTGGAGTCCATTAGCAACGAGAGTGCTGTTGCCTACGGCGGAGATACATACTTTGTACGCTTAAATCGGGCGCTCTTCGAGGTTCGCAGATCTTTGAAGGACATGTGGCAGGGTAATCCGGTGCTAACCACCGTCATCTTTGGCCTACCGCTGGGCTTCCTATCGCTAATTATGTACTCCATATTCTGTGGAGATTGTCTAGTCACCGAGGAAGACCAAGACGAGGACCACGAAAAGAAGGAGTAAGTGTGGATCACGATCCCACGATTGCGCCATGAAAAGGCGGCCCAAAAATGCATTTTTTGGAGATCTCTATTCAGATTTTTATGAACCAAATGATCAAAACCAAGAGAAGTAGAAAAACGACGACTAAGAAACATTAGCACACCCCACTTCGATCCCCTAGAGCAACTTTTCTACCGCATATATAGTGTATTGTACGTAAGCCAAATCTAGTCCTATGTCAACTCATCTCATCTACGCTGGGCGAGAACTTCCACATCCGCTTTAATGTCCGGCATTTGACACAAAGAAATCAAAGCGCATGCGTGCATGTCGAATTCTTGTTTCTCGTTTTTAAGTTAGTAAAATTAATAAAAAATGATTTAGCGGATGCGTAGAACAGAGGGAACTTAAATTAGGAGCCGCATCGGGATCCGATCAGCAGCCGTAGTCGTCGTCGTCGTCGCTATCGATGGCAGCCCGGCGGCGATCGTACTTCACCGTGGACTTGCTCTGCGGCATCTGAGCATTGACGCTCTCAAGGATGCTCACGAACTGGGCGTCGTCAAGTTTCCCACGCACCTGACCCATTTGAGCCATGCGGATGACCATGTTCTCGAACATTTGCGCCTTCTCCGGCTTGCTCACTTTAAGGGTGTTCACTGGATGGGGTTGAATGAGAATTTTGAGATCTCTCGAGTGTTTCCAAATTGCTGAAGGCACTTACGACGCGCCCTGGCCTGCTGATCCAGAACTTGGGACAGTATTGAATGCTTCATCTCCTCCTGGGCGCGCATCTGTTCCTGCTGGGCTTGCTGTTTTTCCGCATCGTTACCGCCGCCGCCCTGAAAAAAAACCCCGAAGGATTAAAGGTCACTGAAGGATACGGACTCCAAGGAACAGGTGTCTCAGCAAGCAAAGATGACTCATAAGACTCCGGAGACGAGACAAGGACCAGCTTTTAGATTAACTAGGAATTTCATTCTTTCTACGTACTTCTGGATATTTTCCATTAATATGATGTTACTTTCCACACCTTTTTTCAAGTTTTGGTTATTTTTGGAATCTCTAGAGGAATCTTAGCCGGTTTGGGTCCTCCGGTTGGTCTTCGAGGTTCGATTTACTTACAAATTGCGACTGCATTTGGGACATGCGCTGGGCGCGTAAGGCATCCAAGTCACCGTCGGACATTCTGAACTATTAATTTCAACAATGTTGGGGCAGTTAATTAAGCAATTGCTGAGTTTTAGTGATTAAAAAAATAAATTCACCCAGTTTTGGGCAAAAAGTGTGCAGTCAATTAGTGTAACCCTGCTTGCGCACAGATAAATCCTACAACTCACTAATGCGTTCAAGGAGCCCTGGTAACTCAAGTTTCCCCGAAGAAGAAGAAGAAGAACGTAGAGAAAAATAAAATCACCGCTGGCGAAACAAACAAAATAAAGAATTAATAGATATAAAGGACAGTTCAACAGAAGCTTAAAATGTCCGCTCCACTTGAAAACCTTGAGACGCAGCTGGAGATGTTCATCGAGAACGTTCGTCAGATTCGCATCATAGTCAGCGACTTTCAGCCCCAGGGACAGAATGTTCTCAACCAGAAGATGTAAAAAATAATATAAATAATATATTTGCTTATATTTAAATTATATATAACGTTTATACGCTGCAGCAATAGCTTGGTGACCGGCCTCCAGGAGATCGACAAGCTTCGCTCCCAGGTGCAGGACGTTTACGTGCCCTTTGAGGTGTTCTTCGATTACATCGACCAGGATAAGAATCCCCAGCTGTACACCAAGGACTGTGTGGAGAAGGCACTGGCCAAGAACGAAGAGGTCAAGGGCAAGATCGAGAGCCTCAAGAAGTTCAAGTCCAATCTGCTCATCGAACTGTACAAGACCTTTCCCAACGAAATGAACAGCTATCGCGCCTACAGAAAGGACTCGATGTGAACCACCTAGAACCTAGTTTAAGAAAATGTTGGAATAAACTTTATACTTATGTACAAAACAAAAAAAAAAAAACGGTGCTTCTATAATCGCATTTAGTAAAATCCATTATTGTATTTAAAGTATTCACAAAGAAGTCTACAATTAATTCTTAAATGCAGAGTCCAGCCGGCAGGACAATTTGATCATCAAGCCTCCTTCTGCTCGTAGCCCTCCGTCTTCATATCGTTGAGGCCAAGGTCTTCGTTGTCCTCGAAGGTGCGATCGTAACGCTCCACGGTAAGCTTGTCATCCGGCTCAGAGTCGTCGTCGCTGAGGGACTGCACATAGGTGTTGCCCGCTGGATCCTCCAACACCAGTGTTATGACTCGCTCCAGCTTCATTATGTCGTCGAAGGTGTTCAGGAATCGCTGCATCTGCTGCTTGGTCGTATCATCCGCAGAGTCGTGGAAGAATGTGCCATCCAACTGATCTCTCATGGCCACCAGGAGCCCCTCCACGGTGGTGAAGCGTCCGCACAACGCATGCGGCCCCACTTCCAAGTCCAGTTCCGGAATGGATAAGCTGCACGTCTCGGACTTGAGCACATCTCTGGTCAGATCCTCCTTGGTGGTAATCTGCACCTTGAAGCGCACACCCTGCGCCTCAACACCGCCGCCGGACTTCACCTCGTTGGTCTTATGACCGCAAGTGCCACACACGGTTGCCATGATTACAACCTCCTTGAAGTGCGGGATGTTCGTTAGCTTCATGTTCGTCTCGCAGGGCGCCTGGCAATTGGGGCAATTGGTGGGGAACTGCAGCACCTCGCCGTGCAGGTTCTCGATGGGCCACTCGTCCTCGGCGATCGGTTTCAGCAAGTGCTGCTCTTCGTGGTTCTGCTCGTACAGACCCAATTGCTCATTTTGCTGCTGGGAGCGCGTAAAGTATGTCGTTTTCAGCTGGGGATCGGTGGCGGGCGCCAAGGGATTCTCGATGAAGCTATTGCCCGAGATATCCTCCAGCAGCACCCGGAACGGCGTGGCCACCTCCTTCAGTTTGTGCAGCCGCTCGACGTATGCATCGATGGAAGCCGCTGCCTCCGGATGATCTATGCGCCTCTTCTCCTGGTCCTGCGATAGTCCGGCAATGGTCCGCTCGATAATTCCCTCCACGGTGGTCACCTCGCCCTTCTGTGACTGCACAGGGATTTCCAGCTCCACCTCGGGTATGCTGACGCACGAGTTATCCGACCGCACCACCCGCCTGTTGAGATCAGCCACGGACTTCACCTGCAGCTCTATGTTGATGCCGGACTTCTGGATCTCGGAGGCGGACTGCATCTCGTTGTTGGTGTGGCCACAGTGCTCGCATCTGAACGACATTAGCACAACTTCCCGGAAGAAGGGTATCTTCGTAGGCAGCAGCCGGGTGGTGCCCGTTTGGAAGCAGGCCATGCAGGCGGACTCGATCTCCACCACCTCGTCGGTCTGTTGGGCGTTGATCTCCCGGAAGATGGGCTCCGGGCGCGCCGTCTCGCCGCCCTCCGGAATGCTAGCAGCCGCGCTGGACATGGCTTTGTGGGTGGACTCAAGATAAAAAATAAAATATGTTAAGTACTCGCAACGTGCAAGCAGTGGTGTTGGAAAACAGTTGATGATTTCCAAATAGCGTTGCCATATCAATTTTTCAAACAGCTGTGTTTTGTTATTGTCAAGCTTGTGTAATTTATGAGGATAAAAGTTTTTATTAAAATAAATTTAGAATATGCGGGCTGTATTTAATGGTTTAAGAAGTGCTGTGAGGACAACAAACTACGCCTCAATTGGAAGAAATGTTCTTGCGCGAAATGAATACATCCTGCGACCGCAAGTTCGTCTATTTGCGGCAAACTCTTCGCCGGCTTGTTGGAACTGCCAAAATAAGTCTGAACTCAGGCAGAATATGATTTGTTCGGATTGCGGACACCTGCAGGATGTGGATGCGGGAATAGTGAGTAGCTGTTCTACATCCATCGGTTGAATTTAACTTTGAATTTGTATAGAACTATTTTGAGCTGCTGCGCTTTCCCACCAAGTTTTCGCTGGAACCCCAGAAGTTGACTCAAAGTTTTCGACAGCTCCAGACCATTGTGCACCCAGATAAATATAGCAACAGGTGAGTTTATTTATAAAAAACAAATTACTTAAAAAGTATTTAGGAATTTCTTCTAATTTGCAGAACTTCCCGAGAGCAAGCCAACTCTGCTGACTGGAGTTCCCTGATAAACAAGGCATACAAGACCCTAGCCACTCCAATCGAACGTGGTCAATACCTGCTGCAGTTGGAGGGCGAACAAATGCCACAGGATAATAGTGCGTTAAATAAAGAATTTCTCATGGCCATGATGGAACGTAATGAGGAAGTAGAGGAGGCGGAAGACGCTAAGGCTCTGGAGGATCTTAATGGCCAGCTTGTCAGGGAATTGGAGGAAATGGCCCAAAGATTGGGCTCACTGTTCGAAGCGAAAGATCTCCAGGGCGTCAAGGGAACTCTGGTGGAGATGAAGTACCTGCTGAGCATTCAAAGCAGTATCAAGCAGAAGCAGCAACGTTTGCTAGGCAGCTGATTGTTAGTAATCGATTTGGCTTAAACACAAACAAGTTAACATATTCCTGTCAGCTGTTGAGTCAAGAGATCGATTGTTATACGTATATTGTGATTAAGCTGCGACACAAAGAGTCAGTGCAATTGATAAATTATCAGTTTGTAAAATTACCAAACCTTTGTTTTAACTAAGCTTCATTGGCAACGAAGAGTTCTTCCAATATTTTCAAGTGGAAAACAAAAATTATAACAAAAATTCAAAGTGGGTAAAAGCAAATTCAATAATATATAACCACTACATCGTCATACCGGTTCGTATAAAGATGAATGGTTGGCCGCTGTATCGAACAGTTTGTGCCGAGAGCTGGCTTGGGTTGGATTAAGCTGTGCATTAGTCCGGAGCTGTGGCAGAGGAGTACCTCTGGGAACAAACACGGTTGCACAAATAAAAAAATACGAAAATAATTCCGCAGTAATCAAATTTTCGACGAAACGTATTACCTCCGAAATATTTCCTTCAAAACGTTACAAACTTGCTGCCAAAATAATAATACCCGGAAAAGGTTATTACTTAAAATCTGCTTTTTAGTTAAGCGAAGCCCCAAATAAATTAATAAGGAATTCGATCTTGATAAGAACATACTGGGGACAAGTAAAGCCATTTGTGTAAGAATGAAATCATTTATTTAATTATAAAAGCAAACCTTTCTGTTGGGGAATATATATTTTGCTCTAACAATTTATTACCTATGATGATGGAAATGAGTTATTTACTATGTTAATACCACGTCTGAAAAATTTAAAATATTATAAAGAAAAATTTAACTAAATCTGTGTTAACTTTTAAGCTTAAAAAACCAGCCTCCAAAATGCAGAAGATTTCGTTTTGCCTGCTGATCTTTATCGGATCTTTGCTACGTGCCTCGACGGACATTTCAACGCCCATCATCGGAGTTCTCACGCAGGAACTCCGCCGCAATGGACTGATCATGAGGCACTTCCCCGATAAGAGCAGCTTCTTAGCTGCCTCGTATGTGAAGTACCTGGAAGGAAGTGGAGCTCGAGTTGTGCCTATTTGGTAATCTGATCTGATTTGAATTTTAAATTAATTAAAAATTATCCTAATTATAGGATTGGGCGAGATCGCAGCTACTATAAAGATATCATGTACAAGATAAATGGGTGAGTGCCTAAATGAAGTTAAGATAGTCTTTCAGACATTGGATTTACTTATACTTTTTCACAGTGTTCTGCTGCCAGGTGGTTCCAATTGGTTCAATCGCAGCAAGGGATACGCCGAGGCAGGCGAACATATCATCCAGCTGGCGATTGAACAGAATAATAGGGGTAACTACATGCCGATTTGGGGCACTTGTCTCGGAATGGAACTCTTGGTTTACACATTGGCCAACAATGTTGAACACCGAATAGATTGCAATGCAAAAGATATGATCCTGCCAGTAGAGTTAAAAGATGGTATATAAATGGATATAATTCTTCACCAGATATATGTACATTTTATATATATTTTTCAATGCAGATTACCAAGGGAGCCGCCTCTTTGGCTCCATCAGGTCAGATGTAGTCTTAGCCATGACTACGGAAAATGTTATCTATCACTGGCATCGCTTTTGCTACACGGAACGGGCCTTTCAGGAGAATCCCTTTACTCAGACATGGCGTGTTTTATCCTTGAATCGTGACTGGCAAGGCGTCGAGTTTATCTCTACCATCGAGCACTCCATATATCCCTTCTATGGGGTACAATTTCATCCTGAGAAGCCCCAATTCGAGTTCAACAAGCCAAGTATTCCTCACACTGCAGCTGCAATTGTAACCAGCCAATATTTTGGCAATTTCTTTGTGAGCGAGGCCAGGAAAAGTAATCAGAGCTTCTCTAATGCCACGGAGGAGGCCGCGTTGCTGATCTACAACTATAAGCCGGAATACACCTCGAATCTGAAGTCCGTTTACACTCAGCAATATCTGTTTAGCAGAGAGGAAATGGGGCTTGACATCGAAAAGCCTGTGATAAAATTTGCTAGCAAAATTGACGCCAACTCCAATAGACATAAACATAGAATCTCTTGAGTTTAAGAGCTGCAAAAAGCTAAGTTTGCCGGGCAGCTGATAATTTTAATAATCGATACGCCAATCACTACGAATCACTCACACAAGTTAAGCCGTTCCTACTTATCAGCTGGGAGCCCAACAAAAATAACTAATAATGTTTATAAAATCGACCTAAAACAATCATATTTTGTGCACTTAGTCATTGATCAATTGATTAATTATAATTACCAAAACTGAACTTTATCCTAACTTAAATGCATATAAAGATAGTTATTCCCCTTTACCTCAGTCAACGTTTCGATCTTAATATAATCAATTAATCGCGGTACTATCTAGTGGACTCAAGTTGCCGGGGGGAGACCCATTGAAGAACCCATAACCCATACATCGTCATACCGCTAACTCATGCCCACGAATACTGACGCATTCGCATTCTATATTCCACTTCGTATAAATGGAAACTGCTCGACACACCAGCGGACAGTTTCGGTTAGCAGCTGACACTAATTGGATCCAGCTGTGGAATAGCCTCGACTTCTGGCTGAGAAGCACTTCTGGGGAAGGAAATACACTTAGGTAGGTGCATTCATAGTCAGCAAATCAGAGAAAGCAAAGCTACTGACTGGGAGAGTAAATACCTCCTAAGAAATACCTTTACGAATATAAAAGAGAGAAATAAAAACAGCTGCAGCTAACTGAATTCACTATAATTAACCAAGGAATTCGGAATAAATAAAAATAGTTTGGCAGAAAAGAAACAAATGTACAAACGTAAATATTACAGGTTTACTACTGAGAATATTTATTACCCAAAAGTACTTAAAACCTACGCTTATATTGGCGATGAATAACCTCTATTTAGTCACTTGAAAATTCTATTTAAAAATACAAAAAAGAACTCTAGAAATTCTTTTATTTTTAAGATAAAGTTAATAAAAGTAAACTGCTAAGAAAATAATATTTAAGAGACGGTAACTAATCGCTCTGAAAATATACATTCCAGATAAATAGGAGCCTCTGGAAGCTCTCACAAAAATGCAGAGGATCTCGATTAGCCTGCTGATCCTCCTCGGATCCCTGATGAGTGCCTCCGCGGACATATCCTCCCCAATCATTGGAGTTCTCACTCAGGAAGTCTACTCGGATGGATTGATCTCGCGACATTTCGAGAACAAGACCAGCTATATAGCCGCCTCGTATGTGAAGTATCTGGAGGGTGCTGGTGCCCGGGTGTTGCCAATTTGGTGAGTACGAAGACAGATAAAGATATTTGACCAGCCGGAGATTAAAAGATGTTATCACTGTAGCAGCAGGCATAATTTCATCAAGACTAGATAAGATTGACGAAGTTGCCATTAAGAATTCAAACACGTGTATAAATAAAACATAAATAAAGTAGCAAGTAATTTGATTTATTATTTACCAACTCTCGATAAGATTGCTCGAAAGCAATTAATAAACAATCTTCAATACCCTTCGACAGGATCGGACGCAATCGCAGCTACTATGAAGATCTCATGCACAAGATAAATGGGTGAGTCCGAAATCTAGGAACTTCCCAGATTTTAAATTTAAATTTTAATTTATTGATGCCTTAATAGAGTTCTGCTGCCCGGTGGTGCCACTTGGTTCAATGAGACCAACGGTTATGGCGACGCAGGTGAACATCTCATCCAACTGGCGGTGGAGCTGAACGATAATGGAACCTACATGCCGGTTTGGGGCACTTGCCTGGGTATGGAGCTATTGGTTTTCAAGTTGGCCAAGGGCAAGGAACATCGGATTGATTGCGCAGGCAAGGGCATTGCCCTGCCCGTTGAGTTCAAAGAAGGTATGGTTGTACGTCAATTAGCCAATAGAAAAGTCTTACAATTTTTCCATGCAGATTACAACAAGAGCCGGCTCTTCACCTCCATCACTGACGACATAGTGGCTACTATGGTCAAGGAAAATGTGACCTATCACTGGCACCAGTTTTGCTATACGGAGAAGGACTTCGAAGAGGATCTTTTGAATGAGACATGGCGAGTTATATCCGTGAATCACGATTGGAATGGCATCGAGTTTATTTCAACCATCGAGCACGTCAAGTACCCCTTTTATGGAGTTCAGTTTCATCCGGAGAAGCCGCTCTACGAGTTCACCAAGACGAGCATACCCCACACCGCTGCCTCCGTTGTAGTTGGCCAGTACTTTTCGGACTTCCTTGTCAGTGAGGCCAGGAAAAGTAATCAGAGCTTCGCCAATGCCACTGAGCAGGCCTTGAGGTTGATCTATAACTACAACCCGGAGTATACTTCGATCCTGGGATCCTCTTATATACAACAATATCTGTTTACTAATAAGGAAATGGGCTTGGAAGAGATTCCTGATATTCCTGACGAGGGCGGCGATGGTGACGGAGATGGCAATAGTGGATTATATCCCCCGTATCCAATTATCGTAGATGACGGCGGCGGTAGCTCTGCCATATTGCCTCTTTTCAGTGGGCTCCTCCTTACCCTGGTGATCATATCAATTAACTGATTGCTGCCGAAGTTTATTTTGGGCATGAGCTTTGCTCGTAGATTTCCATATCTTTAAATTACATTTTTTTTCTATTTATTTGTACCTACGAAACAAGACTTATATCGTGCTTTATGTACTATATATATATATATATGTACATGTATAGTAGAAAAAATTTATCTAGAAATACTTTGCTCGTTTTATTGTTGATTGAATTAAGTCTTTTTGATCGATCTAATGCCGATAACTTTATTTATTGTTAAAGTTTTTAAAATACTCTACGTCAGAGGTGAAAGGTAATGTTTTTGTTGCCACGAGTGAATCAGTTAAAAGAATTATGATTCAAAATTGTTTTCAGGTATTGATAGTAACAGAAGCTCATCTGATAAGGCACTATCTATAAGGGTAGTTAAGCTTGATTTTCATTTTATCGACGGTACCATACAATTTGTTAAGGACTTATTATAGCTTTTGAGAATTTTTAAAATATATTTCAAGCTCTTTCGTCGTTGTGGTCCGGTTACGTCTCTCATCGTTTCTCTGGTGCTTGTCTCTCGTTATCTTCTTAGTGATTGGTCTTTCGAAATGTCTCTGGTACTCATCTCTCGTCCTTCTTCTTATACTTGTGATCATTTGTGGTACTCGGAAAAGCCTCTGGTCTGCTGCTACTCTCTTAAATCGTCCCAATATAGCGTGTATATGTTATACAACAATTAAGAAAAGTCTGTGTACTACATATATACTGCGCATTCTCATTCAGTGCCTAGTATTTCTCTGACGAGCAACATAGTGTTCTTTGTTTATATTATTTCCTAGTGTCTAAATTTTCCCGGGTATCCCTAAAAGTAGGTAGCACTTGTATTTATATCGGCCTTTCACTGCACATCTCTTAGCACCGGCGGGTGCAGTTAGTTCAGTTTACTTTTGTACGGCACCGGTCGAAGTCGGGAATACAAAAAAATCTACGGAAAACAACGATGTCGGAGGGCGCATGTGCCAGTGGGCCGCCACCCCCTAACGGGCAGACTCCAACCATTGGCATCATGTGCATCGATATTGCCACGATGTTGCAGAGGCGCTTTGGCGCAGAGTACCATAGTTACCTAGCGGCATCCTATATCAAGTATCTGGAGGCATCCGGAGCACATGTTGTGCCTGTGTGGTAAGTGTTTACACCTTTTTATAGCCTACTTTATTTCATAAATGCATGAAAATGAGAAATATACAAGAATAATGGGTTATTTCGTTAATCGTGAGTCACTAAACTTTGATTTGGCCTTGAAATAGTTTAAGTTTCTTTGGGAAATACTTCGATTTAGTTATACCAGTTAGATTTCTATTTATAATTTTGCTTGACAACAATACATAAATCTATAAATATATGTATATTGTTTTGAACTATTTTTAAAATTATTAACACAAGGCAACATTAGTTTCTGCTTCTGTCGCACAGTAGCTGCCTTTGTTTTGTTGTTCAAATAAATGTAAAAACCTAAGCGGAAAAATTGAAAACCATGTTCGCCCCTTGTATTGGCATCATGTGCACCGATATGGCCAAAATGCTTAGTAATGCCTATGGCCACCAGCCGTGGTACTGCTACTTGGCAGCTTCCTATGCCAAGCATTTGGAGGCCGCGGGTGCAATGGCAGTTCCCATCTGGTAAGTGTCGATCGGGGGTGACGAGATAAACAAATTGCATAAACAAAGAAAAGACAACAGAATGCATATAAAGCAGATAAAAGAATTAATTATTTTACTGGGCGCTGTGCCAAGAGTTTTGCGAGCAATGCTATTAAAGAATGAGGCGGTAAACCGCTCGTTTCAAATTATTTATTATGACCTGTGAATGCTCTGGCTTTCGCTTTCATTCAAAGACTAATGACGCAAATAAGAAATGCAATCTTAGCTGAGTGGGTTTAGTATATAAATTTGTAATTGTATAATACACACTGCTCGTGCTTATTTAGAATGTTTGCTCTGGTATTCAATATCAAGGGAACCCCACTAATGAATAAATTTTCTTGAAGGATTGGCCGCGATCGCGTCTATTACAAGGGGATCATGGACCGGATAAATGGCATCCTTTTGCCGGGCGGAGCCGTATTCTTCGACGAATCCGAGATGAAGTCCAATCCAAATCTAACCAACGACTGTGTCAGAAGTGCGGAGCACATTTACCAATTGGCCTTGGAGCGGAATAAGCGGGCCAAGAAGGAGAATGATGACGGTGGATACTTTCCCATTTGGGGCACTTGTCTGGGCTTGCAGCTACTCCTAATAAATGCCGCCGAAACGCCAAAGATTCGTACCGATTGCCTGCACATCCAACAGGCAATGCCATTGAAACTGTCCGAGGGCTACCTGAAGTCGCAGCTCCTTCAGGATCTTCCCACGTACGCGGCAGAGCAAATGGAACGTGTGCCATTTGCCTCACACCAACATCAGTACTGCATCACCGAACAGAGCCTAGAGTCCTTTGGCTTGACCAATGACTGGCATACCTTGGGCACCCAGAGGGATTCTTCTGGAGTGGAGTTCATCTCCCTCATCGAGCACCGACATTTTCCCTTCTTTGGCAGCCAGTTTCATGCGGAACGAGCTGCCTTTGAGCAGCTGTTCGCCGGAAAGGATTTATGCCACGAGTCGCACACTCCGCAAGGGATTGAGTTGGCCCAGCTCATTGGTACTCGATTTGTTGAGGTCTGTCGCCGGAATAAGAATCGTTTCGAGAGTCCCGATGAAAAGGCGCGCCATCTAATCAACAATTGGCATCCAGTCTTCTCGGGACTCTATCAGGATTCAAAGTGGCTGCAGTGTTACCTGTTCAAGAAGGACGATGACTATCCGGAGAAAGTGCAAACTACTGCTAGCAAAAATAAGGAGTCATAAAATTTAAATCATTTTACTGTAGGCATTGACTGTGACTTTAAATAATAATAATAAACAAAGGCAACAATTATGCATAAATGTATTCCTATATCAGCTAATAATGTTTCTTAAAAATAAATATAAATAAAATATATATATAATCTGCAGAAGTTATTAGTATAATTATTTAATAAAATATGCTTTTTGACATAAATTCCAAGTATAAAACTCCTTTATTAATAAGCAATTCACTTGAATTTTTCCTTGTTTTTGCCGTTCTCTCTGAAAGTCAATGAAGGCTTTTACTTGTTGATTTCTGACTACTTTTTCTTTTTCTTCTACCTTTTCTGGAAATTTTCCCTCATCTTTTTCTTTTCCATTCACATTCTTACCCATTCATCCCATTCTGAGGACTAGTTGGAAGTACTTTTCCACATTTGTCTCATGCAAATTTCACGCTGTACTTTTCCGTTCAATTTTTGGTGCACGCTTTCCCCTTGTGTTTTCCAAGGATTTTTCAGTGGGGGAAAGCTATTTTCTGTTTGCCTCCTGTTTTCCCTCAAGCAAATGGAATATTTTTGTTCATTTTTATGAGTCTTCCTTCGGCAGGGTGTTTATTTATTATTTTTGTTTTGGGTATATAAGTGAAATGGAAATTAAACATACATCAGAGCTAAGGAAGTAAAGAATATATCAATAGCAAAATAGTTTAGAAAGAAGTCATTATTTTTGGGTATTAATTATATGTTTATATGCCTTTAATTATGCTTTTAATAAGTGATTTTCTAAAGGGTTTCCTTAAATGTAGAGAACTTTTGTGTTATGAAACAGAAGACTTTAAAATCTCATAAGTTTTAATTATATTTTATTATTACCAAGTTAATAATTTGAATAGGGTATTAACTGTAGCTAGCTCCCATTTTTCTTGTCTATTCATTGGTTGTGTGTTTGTGTTTTTCTGTTTTTTTTTTGTGTGTCGGCAGGCCCATTTTCATCTTCGCGCTCCTACTTTCAAAAATTTCCACTCGGGGGGCTCGTCAAAAGGTTGACTGCTCATAATTAGCGCATGACAGAACGGAATTTTTTCCTGCCGGCTTATGGTTATTTGTAAATTCCTTTGCATATTCCATTAGGCGGACACTGGGGCTCGGTTGTTTATTAAGGCCCGGTTTCCCTCGTTTTTCCTTTTTCAGGCATCGGGTTAATGTTCATTCTAATGTGCTTGTTATGGCACCTGTTTGTTGTCTGATTCCCATTATTGTGTGTGCGGCTTCGAGGTGCTGGCAGTCGCATTGTTATGTCCTGGTATCTCTGCGTCTGGGTCTCCGGCTTTTCCGCACTGTTGTCTGGCTTCCTTTTTTGCCAGCTCACATTATTTTCCCAGCCCCGCCATTGTTACTACATTTTCTTTTTTTTTTATTTTGTTGCTGGTTCGATCTGGAATCGTATGCTAATGAGACTAGACAAATGTCTGGTCTGGCTTGACTTGTTAATCATTGTTATTAAGGACTGAGCACGTTTTGGTAGGGTGACAAAGTGAGGTTTTGTAGTTTTACTGTTTTTTTTTATTGGAAATTAATTTGATATTCAAATATGTATAAATCAGGGAAATACTATTAGTAATAAATACGTTATTACATTTTTTAAATACTCATCAAAAGATGTTGCTATTTTTTCTATGAAACTGCAAAATATCATATTTATTTGATATATTTTTTGCAATTATTATATTAATACCCTTGCATTGGTATTATTATTTTAGTCAGTGATATATTATCGATCCATGTCCGATAGAAAAAAACTGTTACCCATTTATTTATCATTTTATAAGATTAAAAAATAATTTAAATTTGTGTAAATGTGAAAATCAGTAAGCAAATTTATGAATTTATCAAAAATTAATACAGAAAAGCCTTCCAAATTTAAAATATTATATTTTGGATTAGTTATTTCTTATTTTATTTTAAACTAGGCCTTCCAAAAAATATCCAATTACAAATTGCAATTAACAAACTGTATATTAACTTCGGTTTCCCAAAGTTGGCTTCTTTTCATACTATTTTTTAAACAACTTCCACTTATGGAAAGTCCTGAAGTGCCAACCAGTAATGATATTGCTTAACATATTTCTGCAGTGTTATTTTCTCCCTATTTTTTCTTCGCCTTCGCCTTGAGGGGGAAACCCTTTTTTGTTAGGACATTAATATTTATTATTTAAGTGCCGGCGACACGTGCTGTCATTGATTAACATATTTGCGTATTATATTGTTTTGTATTCGCATTTCTTTTGTTTCGGTTTATGTGCACTTTCGTTATTGTGATCCTGGCTGGAAAAAGAAAATTGTCAGCACAAAATGCCGCATTAAATGCCCTTGTGCCCATTTTATAGACTCACTGGCGTAGATGAGTGTATTCACACTTGCAGAGACACACAAACACACACACTTGGTGGTGGGTGGAAGGGGTTGGGAAAATTGGGGTAGTCCGGGCCAAAGTCTAAAAGTAAAAGTTGGCATATTTCTGTTTTCTCAACTGAAAATTAAGCCGCCTTTACACACGCACACACACAGATACAGGTTGGAGCCTTTTCCCCCCATCATCCATTTTGCTCGGTATGTGTGTGCGTGTATTTGTGCGGCTTTCACAATGACGTCATAGCTGTGGACCGGCCTTTTGCCTTTTATAACCTACTTGCCGAGCGTTGAACCGGCCCAGCATGGCCTCTCTCCCTACTGCCGCTTTTTCTCTGGAACCTTTCTCCCTGAGATTTCTCTCTTACTGCCACAATTTCATCTCTCTCTTGCTCTGAGCGCAACTGCAGGCTGCAGCTCGGCGTTTTGGGCCAATGAACTCGTCCTGCAAGGACATTGCAGTCGCCGTCGAGTGACATTATGAAAGCAGCAACAACAAAAGCTACGCAAAATAGCAAGCAAATTCTGCAGAAGCCAAAGGTCCTTTGGACAGCCCCACCCAGCACCCCACCGCCTGGACGAGCAATTTACGCTGATTTGGCATTTAAACTGCAGTTGAAGGATACACACCCAGCTTCCATATCCTGTCGCTGCCGCTCGGAGCTTGTGCGTAAGTAAGGGTGTGTCTGGGTATGAGCCTGTCTTTGGTATTTAATCCCCTTAACTGACCCGACAAATGGCCAGGACTTGAGAGCTGTCTAATTGATGCAGGATTCTGCCTAGATTTCACTGGACTCCCCTTTGTTATGGCTGTAATTTGACATAAAATCTTGGCTTTAATTAAAATTTAAGGAAACTGAAATGATTTTCATGGAATTCAAGGGGAAAATGCAATTTTATTATTTCAGTTTCTTCTGGAAAAATGAATTTATTTTATGTTTACATTCTAATGAATTATTGTTTTTATTTATAGTAAAAATTATGAATGTATCTTTGAAAATACAATCTTTATTTTCCTTTCATTTCACTCATTCAATGCTTGACCTTTAAGCGTTCTCTGTAATTACTTTTTATTCAGCTTCATTCTTTCTCTTTTCAATTTGAAGTTTCGTCCATAACACTCAATGTTCATATCCTTAGCAGTTAACTATCCTGCCAAACCGCCCCTTTTGCCCATCTGCAAAAGTCCTAGCAATTAAAATTCCCATTCCCGGCAGCTCATTTGTCAAGCCATGTTTTTGTTGCCCTCTGACTTTCGACAGAGCCATAAACATTTGTCGTTCACTTTGGCCCATTTTCGTTGCCTACTTTCGAGGGGCGGCTGAGTGGAGCGCCTCTCCCCCCCTGCTTCTTGGCCTGGTCTAATGGGGCGCGTGTGGTGCGGTAAGCCTCTTAAATGCTTTAGGCCCAATGCTATTGCTGCCGATTTTAGTATTTTATTTTTACATTTCTGCGGCAATTATGGGCTGTCGCTTCTTTTGGGTGCGTTGAGCTAAATTTAACCTGAAAGGCGGGGCGTGACATTCAGCAAAAGCCACCGAATCGGCTCTATATATGTATACACTCTCAAATATGCTACGTGCTTATGACGTCATCCGCGCTCTTGCAACGTTCGAAGGCCAATCGACAGCGTGGCCCAAACACAAAAGGTTCATTATTTGCCAACACACACGAGTATGAGAACGAGTATTTGGGTTAAGCCGCGTTGCCGCATGTGCCGCATCCCTTGAAAGGATTACATCCATACTGCATCTCATCATCATCATCAGTCATCTCATCTCATCGCTCTAACCATCAGTTTTAGTGGGTCAAGTGTCCCTTTGCGGATCTGCGGATTGTTCCCTCGGCAGGAGGCCTTCTCCTGACCTTTCTTCTAACTGAAGCGATCTCAAGACAACGGAGGCCAGAGGCCAGAGATGCATCCTTGCCTGGCCTGGCACAATGCAAATTGTGGTAATTGTTTTTTTTTTTGAGTCTCAAGGTTGGTGCATTCAAATTAGCTGCAGTTTATTTACGTCTCGGCATCTGCGGGCGCATCCGTTTTAGCCCGCTTTCTATGCAGGCCGCGACGCGCCAGGGTGACGCCTCTGGTTGCGCTTCGCCTTTTTGGTTTATTAATAAGTGCGGCGGGTCCGGTGACTGCTCAGCTGAACACGAATCCTTCGAGGGGCGGCCGTGTGGGGGGCGTGACTTGCATATAAATAAAACAAGTGAAAAGGTGACCAGCAGCTGCCGGGTGGCCTCATTCACAACTCATTCAATTATGCGGCAAAACTGGAGAGGTCACCGCTGAATAAGCCTGATCACAAGGGCACTGAGCAAAAATTAAAAGCCACAAAAATTTATTTATAAAAATATATATTTTAAGTAATATATTTATTAATTTATGTATATTTTTATACATCAAATAAAACTTAGCTCGTTGACTTTATATTTCTGTACAAAGAATAAGAAGTTTATCAAGTGTCTGTAGTTGCTGATGTAGGTGCCAAAAGATATAGGTATATCTCTCTGATTCTTAACATCTCTTAGGTCTTAAAAGATACATAAACAATCTGTCTTATCCCCTGTGAACGATGCTTTATACTAGTTTATGTAGTTGCAGCAACATAAAATGGTCTATTCGGAATAGGTGTGGAAATGGCGGTGGAAAAACCGCAACCGACAAACGTCAACGACTCTAAGGACAACAACGACAGCGACGAGCTGTTAGCCCCTGACCCAGTTTAAAATCGAGAGATAGATACAGCGGCAGTGAGCGGGAGAGAGAAAGAGAGAGACAGGGCCGACGTCATCATTTGTAGAACCTTCGCTAGGTGCATGGATGACGATGCTTAGCGCAGATGCCCTTGCCATTTGCCTTATCGTAGCGGTAGCACAGTGGAGAAGATACTTCTACGGCACCGCCTCACACAGAGCCACCCCAAAAGCACCAATCGCTACTCCTCAGAACCTGCCCTCCTAGAGGCAGCCATGCAAATGTCTACTTTCCGCTCCACTGGTCGTATACGCAATAAACTGATTATTATTGAGTTTTAAATTCAATTTGCGGAGAGCGCGTGGAATGCATAAAATGTCAGCGCACGGGAAATGGAAACCGAGACGGCTGAGATGCGGATGCTGCGATATTGAAGCCGCCGCCGCCGCTACCTCCTTGAGTAATCGATTGATTTTTATGACCCGCTATGCGTCACTTACTAAGCTTCGGATTCATATGCAGTCGTCGTCTCCCAGCAATTCAACTGTCCTTGCACTTTCCCTAATTAAAGGAACTTGCGTCAGTACAGATAAATAATAAGTGCAATAAATGCTGGCAAAAGGGCAGACTTATTTCTTAAAAATGGCATAAAAATGATGGACATTAAATAAATGTCCATCGATGGGGAGTAGGGATTGTGCAGTTTATCATTTTTATATGTGTTTTGAGTGAACCATAAAATGCCTATGACTTTTTAACAATAATAAAAAAGGCTTGACTAAAATGACTAAAATATAACCAAACCCTGAAACTGAAGCGAGACTTTTTTTGGGAATTATTTATGGGAATTATGGGAATTCTTTTGGTTATCGACAGTAAGATTTTAATTATAATTCTGGGGTTAGGAAATCTCATAATAATATTTATTTTACATCTTAATTTTCTCTTATTCCCAAGCTTGGCATAACCCCTATTCCCTGAAGTAGCCAAATACCTGTATTACTCTCGCAATTAAAATTGATTCATTCATAAAAATGGCGAAATAAGCTTGTCATACGTCCTTGAACCAGCGCACATTTCGCAGGATATCCCCATCCCGTCCAGACAAGGACCTTGGCTCAATAAAATTCGAACTACTGCCGAAACGAAAATCGAATTAAATGCCAGGCGACAACGACGACGATGAAGACGGTGACGACGTGTGGAGCAATGAGGCAAACAACGTTGCCAATTTGTGCGTGGGGTTTCCCGAGGGCATCCATCCTCTCTAGAACGATGGATGAAGGATGAAAGTAGGTCGAGGACAGGATGCGTGCGGTTCCAGGAGGTCCGGCGCTTGGATGGCTTCTTGCGGCAATTATGAATGAAATCCTTTCAGGATGCGAAATCCGTTCCACCGGCAGAAGCCCGAAGGTCGTTTTGTCTGAACCCCACCCCACCCCCCTCACTTCTCTCTGTGCTCTCCTGGAGCTGCTCAAGGACTCCTACTCCTGGCCAGGCCAGCTCGACGGTAAACGTCATCGGAGCCGGACGACCTTCATGGCAGGCGTTAACCTTCGACCGGTGACTGCATCACCGGATTTGTGAATGAAAACAGGGACAAAATCTGCCAGCTGCCTGTTTCCAATCTCCCGGTTTCCGCTTTCTACTTATTGATTTCAGATATTTAAAAATAAACTAACAATTATTACTTAAGAGGACTTCTAATTTCAACAGTATTTATATTTTCTTTAAACTTTTTTAAGCAATTCTAGATGCTGAACACAAAATCCCCTGCCGATTCATGCGATAATTCTTATCTCATGTGAGTCTAATTAATATCAGACCGCATTTCGGGTCTCACTTGGTGCCCTTAGGTCCTTTTTTGGTCTTGACAAATTATACGTGCATTGGCCCAGTTAGTCTATTGCCTTCCTTTTGGCCGCTTGGCTGGCTGCGTTAGGAATAAATGTTTTGTTTAGCTTTCTCCCCCCCACTTGGGGTCCGGGACTGGGCACGTACATAGTTTGCCGCACAGCCTCGTTATTACCAAAAACTGACTGCAGATGTCAGCTTATGCATTCGTTTTGGGTCACTTCGTATAAATAATTGAAGTCCCCCTGGGAGCCGAGCCTAAGGAGCCTGAGTACATGGCTAATTACTGAGAGGGCGATGGAAATTCTGGGCATGAATTTGGGGGAAGAGATGTAATTTATGTACTTGGTCAGATGGGCACTTCAAAGGGCCTCGAACTTATAATGTTCGTAGAGTGTCCAAGAGAACTTGTGAATAATTAAGCCGCCGCTGTCCATGCACGTAGTTTTTTGCTTCGCATTAGGGAAATTAAGAGAAATTTATGAGTACTTGTTGAATGCCTGAAAGCTTTGCTAATTATTTATTAATAGTATTTGAAGTGCAGCCTTGAGGTTTTCAAAATATGCTCTTAGAATGAGTACTTTAATCAATTTAAATGTAATAAAAGCCAAGACTATAGCCCCAATAATCGCATTTTCTACCCTGCCAAAAGGACTTTTATTACAAAAATGTTCTTCAAACCCTCTAGAATTCCTAAAAAAAAGGAAACACCAGCAAAGAGACACCTATCACAACATTATTTTATTCTCTATATCAAAATTATCTCCGTCTATAAATAAATAAATCATAAATCTTGCAATCTTCCTTCTTTCGCAATTCACAATTTCCGTAGCCCACTTTCCTGGGACTCCTCGTCAGCTGTCGCCGTGAAATGTAGACATTTTGTTTACGTATTGAGTTCAATTACCGAAACACAGGCTGCATATCTAATGAGGGAACCTGCTCGAGTGGCACTCGTCAGCCTCTTACAGGATTGTTCTCACGTAGTCCGGTATTTGGGTCAAATTTTCGAATTAGCATAAGTGATGCCTGCCAAAAATCTCCCACGCTCCTTAGGTGTGTTTGCCAATAGATTTAAGATTTAATTCGAACTAAAAATAGCGCCTCGTGCTGCTGCAAGGACTCTTGAAAATTTCATTAAATTCTCCCCCTTGGCCAAGTGGGGCCACGCGAATGAGCGAATAATTCTTTCTCGGAGAATGAAATTACAGGCAGAGTGCCATTAAAAAGCGGCAGAAACAACGCAGATAACAAGCAGGAAACATGAGCAATAAAAATACACAATAAAAAATGAGAGCAAAAAAAAAAGAAAACCATACTGATGTTGATGATGAGATGGCAAAGGTAAACAAGGCTCAAGTAAATATTGACATGGAAGTCAGCACTCATATAAGTGGGGGAACCAAGGCGTTGTATATGTATACTTGCTTTGAAATGAAAATAAAAATTAATGTGATGGAGGAGGCTCTTCTTCCCATCGCAGCCCGGCCACTAAAAGACAGTCAGAAAGTTGACTAAGTAGGCCGCAAGTTCAGATTGTTTGTCAAGTTTGTCCCGCTTGAGAGTCCTTCCTCCCCCCCGGCTTTTCTCACGCTCATGTGTGCTGGCAGGACCTCAAAAGAAGATTAATTATTTTGCCACTGTTTGTACATTGCGGTCTGCATGTTGGTGTCCTGTAATCTCACCTTGGAGAAGTTGCTCGGACAGGGACAAAATAGGGAAACAAATATAGTAATTCAATTGTTAAAGAATACTTATTTAAAGAAGTTACTTAGACAAAGGAGATACAGCTATGAGCACAGAATTAAGTAATAATTAAGTATCAGATAAAATCTTAAATAATTTTCAAGCCTTCCACCAATCTAGGACTAGGGTATTTCTAATGTCCATCGATTTGCCTCAGTACTGGGGCAACAAGTTGACCGCATCCTTGACTCCCTCCCTTGATTGCCCCAACATCTCATGCTCGGCGCGTGCAGCAAATTAACACGCCTTGTCTCATAAAGAGTCCCAGTACCGATGAATAAAGCGGGGGAGCGAGCAGGACCAAGACGGCGATGCCTGGGAGACCGAACTCCCTGCGTGAAGTTAATGCCGCGTAACCAGAAAGGAAGCCCGGGCCCGCTTTCGATTCACCACCCCAGTTGAGGCTGGCCAAGAGCATGAAATCCTTGCGTGAAATCCTTGTCTTACCTTGAGGGCCCCATAAAGCGGGGAACTCGAGATGCCACAGCCAGAAATGAAAGTAGAAATTATTTCCGTTTATTATTAATAAGCAAAAGGCTCGCGAGCGAGTCAGTGAGCACACACATATTCGTATGGAGATGAAACTTAAACCGAAACATTGGCAGAAGCATGCAAAAATAGCAAAGAGCACTCTAAAAATATTCACCCCAAGAAGGATACTTAATTAAATGCTTAAAAATAGCTATTCATGGTCGGAAGAAACAGCTGCTGTGGAGTGCCATAATATTAAAGGCAGAGATAGTCGAGGCAGAGACACCAAGGAGCAGGAGCAGAACTAGTCCTGGCTGGCTGTCAAAATGATTACGTGACTGCGGTTGGCTGCTGGGAATGCTCACTTTATTGTTACGACTATTTGCAATTTGAACTGAAATGGGAATGTGAATGAAAATGAAAATGGAAATGAAAGGAAGCGGCCCAGAGAATGGCTGCCAACTGGCAGCAGTCAACAGCCAAGAGCCGGCAGCCAACGGTACGTATGAGCAACAATCACAATCACAGCTGTAAAAATCACGCATACGCCCCGTCTCCGCCTCCTCAACAATTGGTTGCGTATCTTTTTATCTCACTTTAATGCCCCCACATTTGTTGACTGTCAACGGGAATTAGGTCAAAGGATATTTTTAGCCCAGAGAGACGAACACTAGTGTGCGGGCCAATTTCTGGCGATTCCATGCCATCCGAGATGTGTTGCGAAAATATTTAGATTCCGACATTTTTCATCAGCTTTTCGGTCACGTCACTGGGCACCGCACGGCGTATATATAGAGTATATATTATATATGTGTGTATGAGATTGAGTATGTGGTGTTTGTGGTGTTTGCCGCATGTAATTTGTTGTCGAGCCACAACAAACCAGCAGGAACATCGAGTGCGTGACTGTTGCGGCCATTTAGCGGCTGGAACATCGATTGCCCATTAAATTGAAGGGAAAAGCAACACTCTCCTGTGGTTTTCCATCCAAATTATGCTTAATATTAGCACTAATATCGTTAATTGTTTGCTCAATTTGATTTGCCAAACAGATGGATTTTTATGATGATTGTTTGGGTTTCAATTTGGCAGCAACTTCCCTGTGGGAACTCGCCGCCATTAATTTGAAATCTGTCGCTCAGCCACAAATCAATCAAGGCAAAATTCGAGTGCAAACCCATTCTCGATTCGCTGTCAAATCAAACTGTCAGCGGGGGTGTTTTTATTGCGGTCGGGGGCCCGGAGGCCGGGTTATTCGATATTTATTGTCTGCCAATTCAGCTGGAATCGTATTAATCAAATGCCGTCAGACATCCTCGGGCTCATTATAAATTCAACGTGAATCCCCCATTGGAGATACATATATCCCAGCCCTGACAACCGAATAGTAACGGAGCAACAGAGATATCCTGGCTGCTGGCAATTGAATCGGTGACCTACTTTCCTGGACACAACACAATATTCGGTGGCGACGGGTTGAGGACTCCTTCGATTGGCCATTATAGGAGGTTCACCCATGCGTTATGGATTTTTTCCGCTTGTTCCTTTATCCAGACTCTCTTCAATTGGCCCGCCTAATTGCAGTTTCCACATAATCATCATCATAATATCTGTGTATCTGTCATTGATTTGTGGCTATTTTTGGCAACTTTTTTATGGGAAAAACTTTTGTATTGGTGTCACCAGAAGATGATGATAAAGTGGCCATAAAATAAGTAGAATATGAGGGTAAAAGTGGGAATTATAAATGCCAAAGTTTATATGGAAATTATGATTTTATTACCAAAGAAAGTCTGAAGCTGAAACTAGAATTTGATTACTTTTAAAGTAAATAAGATAAACACTGGTTTTGGTGTAAATTATTTCATTTTTATTGAACTCTCTTTGCTTTGTGGCGGTTTTGGCCGTTCAGATGATTACAATTCTTGCTGCTTTTGCTGCTGCTGTTGCTTAGGTAAATAGTTAATAATAATTAGATGCCGCTGTCTGTGTATATTTAATGCTGATATTGTTCTGTATATCCTTCAACTTTATTGCTTTGGCTTACGAATTAATGCGTTCGCATTCATATATATATAGTATATAGTTAGGCCTTGGTTTGTATGCTATTTAATATCGTTCTCTATAAACTGTAAATGTGTATAACGGCTAAAGTAATGTATATGTTTAATACTTTTAAGTCAGTTGCTGCTCTGCTTTGGCTATATTATTCTACATCTGAACTCTACTTGCTGGAGGAGTGCTGGGCATATTCTTTTTAGTAATTACTAATTATTTTTGGCAAATTATGGTTAGTTGAATAAAAAGTCTTAAAGTAAATAATTTAAGTATCTCAAGAGTGGTTTTCTTTTTGGCTGGTTTGTTAGGATTTTGCGGAACGTAGATAAATGCCTGACGAATTTTGATCCCATGTAATATTTATAAAGGAAATGTACTTAAACTTATCATACATATATGTACCATATACACTTTTAAAGTTTCTTTCTTGTGTTTTTTTGGAACAAATGTTTGTCTTGTGTGAATCTTTCTTTTGCTTCTTTGACTTTTTGCGATAAAGGCACGAATTGTATAAGAATTTATACAAAAGGAAATCTATTGTGACTTTTCCAATCCAATTCCAAATCAATCAAACTATTCCATATACTTCTCAATTTGAATGCGTTTACAGTCTTTGGTATGCGTGGAATGATCTTGATCTAGCATCAAAGCGGTGACGAATGTATGTATATATAGTAGACTTTATATATCTGACAAATTCTACGCATCTACGATCTAATTTTTATATAATTTGTAAGTGCAAAAGTTATTCAAATTTTGTTATAAAATTTTATCAATTAAGTGTTTTTGTTAGATTTTTACCAATTTGCCGATGCTTAAAGACTTTCGGATATGATGGATTTTGGGAAGGGGGAAAAAGGCTCCAGGGAGGCAGGTTTCATATTTTGTTTTTGGGGCAAGGATAGGGGGGAGTTTTGTATCACAGATTTTGAAATGAAGTTCAGGGATCAAGGTAGGGGATGGGAACTTAAAAAGGTGATGATGCTTCCGATTGCTAAATGATGGTTCAATCGCCTGCAATCGGTTTCTTATCTTAGGAGTATTAGTAAAATATTAAAAAAAATCTAGGAATAAAATATTAATTAATTTTAGGTAATTAAATAAGAGGCTTTTTGCTAGTAAGTAAAGGAATTTAAAGGAATTTAAATAAATAAATGTTTTAAGCTGTATTATTACTTACTAAATAAAGTTTATAAATTAAGAAATTTAACGGAGAAAACGAAATCAAAAACTTATCTTAATAATATATATATTTTTGGAATTAATTATGAGATCTGTTCTTATCTTTATGTAACTAAAATAATAATATATCTTAAAATTAAATATATATTCTAATTTATGATTCAAACTTAAGTAAAAATATTATTGAATCCTAAAATCTGCTGATTTATATTTCCTGCTGCTGCTATGCTTACTGTTCACCTATTTCTCAGTGTCTCGTCCACTGGCCACTCATGCTGATTTGCGATATATCTTTGCGGAGGTCCTTAGCGCCGGGCATATTGACAGCAGACGGAACTGCGCGGCACCCGTTGCGTCGGCAGACCGGACATGCCTTTGAGATATGTGTAGGAAACGGGCTGACGGAGTATCCTTTGCGGCGGCGGCTTCACCTTGCCTTTGGACGCCGAACTGGAGGTTGATGACGACGACGATGACGACCTGCCCGCTGGCTGATGATGGTGATGCATGTGCTGCTGCTGCTGTTGTTGCTGTTGCCTGTGCAGCTCCGCGTTGGAGGCGGACTTAAGAGCCGATTTCAGGGGCAATGCAGCTGCAGGAACCGTCGACGACGGTGCGGGGGGTGGCGGCGGAGATGGACCGCTGCAGGAGAGCGAACGCGAGGTCAGCGAAAGGCTCTCGAAGGCGCGACGCAGCGAGGATGTAGAGCGCCGGTGCAGACGTGAAAAACTCGCCCTGCTGGTTGGCTTCCTCTTGGACTGCAGTTGCTTCTGCTGCTGCTGCTGGTGTTGCTGTTGCAACTGCTCCTGCTGCTCCTCAATGTCCAGCGTGCTACTCGTCTCACTGGAGGCGCACGACATGGACATGAGCTCCAGTCGCCCGGCCGACTGGTGAGCATTGAGGCCACGCCCCGAGGAGCACGAGTCGGTCGATGAACTGTGCGCGTCCTCCTCCTGGAGAGCGGCCACCGCTCCGCCGCTCCTTGATGGTGCAACGTTAGCTGCGTCATCCGACTGAACTAGGTCATCCTGTGACCTCAGGCCGAAGCGGCGGCTCAGCTGCCGAAAGAAGCCCAGATTGCGTTCGTAGCGGGGTGTGGGCGAGACGCTGAGGCTGCCGCCCGGCGAGGGGGTGGCAATGTAGCCCACTTCCGGCTTGCTGCCGCTGGTCACCAGACTCTGGCTACTATGATGGTTGTTGTTCAAGCTGCCATTGCTGGCGGTTTTGTGTTCTTCTTGCTGCTGCTGCTGCTGATGCTGATGCTTCGGCGGCGGCAACTCATCAGCAAAGCAGACATGAGGAGTACCCATTGTTGGCAGTGTCTAGCCAGCAGGGCGTATGAGTGATTTCCCAATTAGCAGCGGCTGCCAGCCGTGCGTATACGTAATTTCCTGACTTCAAGTGCACCCGGTGCGTATGAGCTTCCGCTGAAGCCAGACGTGCGTATGCGTATGGTGGCCTCCCGTCCCGATTATAAGTGCACGCAGGGCGTATGAGTAATTTCCTTGTTTATCGAGCAAACTGCCAATGGCTGCACTTCCGCCGCTCTTCCGCTTCCGGCCAAATACTTGCCGCTCCGCACTTCCTTTGTTATTGTAACCGGTGTCTTTGTCCACTGTTTACCTTTACTTTCTCCACGCAGGAGAGAAAGAGAGGGGAGAGTTCGAAAAATAGAGAGAGAGCGAACCGACTGGGCACGTTGTCCTGCCGCTTGTGAGTCGGCAAATCGGATGCCGCTGGCTTTTATAGCCTCGCCCGGCACTCTGCAAAGCATGTCCTTCGAGAGAGAGAGACACAAAGCGGCAAATTAAAAGAGAGAGAGAGAGAGCCTACGAAAGAGCGGCCAAGCCTGCAAAGGATAAAGCCACCTCTCACTCCGCCGGCTGCCATCGTCCTGAGCCTTTGTTCCTGGCATTGTTGCCTAATAATAAAACGGGAAGCGAATTTTGTTTACCGTCGTCGGTTTCGGTTTGTTTTGTTTTTTGTTTTCTGTTTGCATTGCGGCCGCTGCCTGCGCCGCTGGCCACCAGGCGGTGTCATTGCACGCAGTTTGGGGCTCGACTTCTAGCAATTTCGCGGTTGTGTTACCTGAATACCTTCTGGGCTCTAGGGGGTATATTAAGTTCGGGATAATATAAGGGAAAATTATAAATCAAGGTTGCAAAATAAAAGAAAATTAATTCATGAATTATATTAATCCAAAGTTTATATTTTGCAGAGAAAGAAAATGGTTAATTATAAGTTTTGTTGTGCCTTTCTCTTTATTAAATAGCTTTCAATTGCTACCAACTTTTAATTGAAGTTATATTTCGTATAAAAATGTACGGCTTCTTAATGTAGTACCATTAAATTATTCCCTTTTAAAATATTTATTATAAACGGAATACAAGTTTCAATTCGACTGTCTTTGAAGTCTTTCTAGTAGAAAGTTCCTATTACTACTTTTACTGCTTCTACGTACTACTTTCTTGGTTTAGCTTGTCCTAATAAAATTTAAATTTATAATTACATTCAAAATCAACCTCTAGGTACCTCTTATTCGACTCAATGTCCTGCCATTGGCATCCCCAATTGTCTTTCTTCGTCCCTTTAATTGTTTTCTTTGTGAGTCTCCCCACAGAGCCATCAATTATTAATCAGCTAGACGTTTTCATTTCACTTTGTTTCGTTTGACTTTCTCCGGTTGATTCAATTTGTTTTTGGTCAAAAATAGCTGGGCGATGAGGGGTGCTTATTTTTGAGAGATTTGCCTAAAAATATCCTTGGCGATGACAGTTTTCAAGGGCCCTCTAAGAGCGAGTGGCACTTAAGGAGCCAAGAGGCTTCTGGGCACGAGTTGCTCTAGAAGATTTTATCATAATTTCACCTCACTTTAATCGAGGGTCGAAAATAGACATAAAACAGAGCCTTATCACAGGGCCTTCTGTCTCCTGCCTCCTACCTCCTGGCTCCCTTCCTCGTTGCTGTTTCCTTTCATTTAATTGCGCCCAAAATTGATTTTAATGCGCTATAAATAAAGCCGAATGCCAATTTTATGTGAACGCATTCTAAGACAAGCTAAGACGGCGGCGGCTTAATGAAGTCTTTTGTCTTGACTCCAGCATCGAATGAAAAATAACAAGATGTAGGAGAAGGGACCAGGGGCAGGAGCAGGAGCTGGAGCTGGGGCAGAGCCTTGGTGGTATTAAAAGCTAGAAATCAGAAGGTGTCGACATTCTCCCGGAAAAAATCGCTGTCATCTAATTAGAGGCGCAATTGTTGACGCCGACAACTGACGTCAGAGCGGCCACCATTGTCGTTGTTTTGGCCGAAATGACACAACTTGGAATCCAATTTGGCCAGGGAGAGGGAAGGGATGGGGGCCAAGTTGTTAAGCGCTTGTCGCATCCATTTAGCTTCGCATTAACTCATTTCGACTTAATCAAGTTAGCCAAACAGATTAATGAATAAGCTCAACCGTTGTCCTGCCATCCGTCCAGCCATTGACCCCTGTAATTTTTAAATAAATTTTGCGGGTCTATTTTTGTTTTGGTCAACTCTTAATTGGGCTGTAAATAAACAATTAGTGAATCTACTTGCCGGTTCCCCCCGATAATTATAAAGTTTTTTGGTTGAGTATTCAATTTCAAAGGAACTTGGATGCTCAGGAAAGCGAGAAGGTTGTATGCCTTTGAAGCTTGCTGTTAAAACATTAAAGCAATTTTAATTAAGTCAAAAATATGTATTTCTTTAGTTCTTTAACACTTTTTGAGTACATAGAAACTCAACTTATAAATGAAAACATTGTTTCTCTATTAGCTTTATGATAAGATTGTAGAAATGGTTAGAACTAGGAATAGCTAAGTACAAGTACTATAAATTGATCAAAATGTTTAGGAATATTTTGTTTGTCTATTTTCTATTCTATGATTAATGATTAATGAATAACCATTTCATGTTTCATTCCATATGGCATACAAATCTCTTTCTATTTTAATTTAAATAAATATTCCAATTGAATATTCGCTGAATATATTTCCTAGACGTAGTGCATGGGAGTGTTTTTCTAGGAAAAACCAGAAACAAAACCCACAACATTTCTTATTCCTGGAAGACCTGACATTAAAACGCAGTTCTTTTGCCAAAACAAAGCACATGGAATTCGATTTGTAACTGCGCCATAAAACTATTCGGAAGAGGCATTTGTCTCTGTTTATTTATCTACAGAAATTTGGGTTAAAGGCTTGTGTTTGTTTACAGATAAATCATGCATTTTAATTTGATTTTCTTAGGACAGGAAGCTGGGTGCAAAGTGTGCCAAGGATGTGATATCCCTTGGCCAGCAGGCTTGTTTATTATTATTGTAAACAACCAAAACAAAAAAAAAGGTTCAAAGAAACAATGACCTCGAGAAGTGATGAGACCTTCAGCGTCTTCCGTTCGGCGAGCCCTAATAATTGGAGGTGCCATCAAATTTTAAACGCTTGTCCCTCTCTCCGAGTGCAGCAGCCAACGCGGTGTCGATTAACGTCACACGGATATGATATGTCAGAACTGTAAGGTCGAGTCCTTCGGCGCCTTGATTTTGAGGACTTTGCCTACATCATCGGATGCGGCAGCGGCGTCTCCTTTCGCCTCCTGCACTGGCACACTGGCACAGTTCGGGCGGCTGTTCCCAGGGAACAGTGTGCGGCAGACTGTTACCCAAACAAACGGAGGCCACGTGCAGGACACACACTGAGAGAGATTCCTGGGTACTCTCTCTCTCACTCTCGTCGGCAGGAGCAGAAGCTTTTGCCTACGTTAACGGTGTCCTTAAGCTTTCGGGAAACCGTTACGAATTGAAGCTGCCATGGCCAATGAAATGAAGTTCATTCGCTTTTGTTTTCCCCCCTCTTTTACCTTGACGAAGAAAATGAATGCAATTTGGTTTTTCTTTTGTGTTTTTTTTTAGTCCATGTATATTTTATTTTATTGACAGCTAGACTTAAGTGTTAGGTTATCTCTGTTCAGTTAGGATCTAAAAATATATATAGGCTCTAAACATTTTCGCTACGTTTTATTATCATCTATGCATGTACCATCCAATATACATTTCGTCATCGTGATATCATCTCCGCCATTATCCATAATAATTTGCTTTAAAAAAGTTCGGTTTCCTTGGAATGTGAATTATTGTAAAATGTTCATTTGTTAGTGTTTGCTCTTAAAGTTCTTAAAGAATTTCGTTTGTTTTATTTTCTCTTAGTTTGCCTTTTCCTTTGGTTTGTATAAATTCGTCATTGATTTTGGTTTTTGTAGTTCTAAGTTATTGAAATTGAAATAAGTGCAAAGTATAATTTAAACTATTTTGAAAAGTGCAAAATCCTTTTGTTTTCGAAATGAATATTTAAACTTGTTGGAAAAGTGCAAAGAATCGTATTCTTCGTCTCAACTTAAGGTCGTATTTTTAAGAATTACTCTTCAAAGATATGTGTGAGGGCTTCTAAATAACATTTCGTTTTCACTTGCAAGCTAATATTTAATTAATCTCCGTTTGTAAACTGAAAGTCCCTAGATTAGCCAAAGACAATTAGATCATCTAAGGTGTATATCGTAGCACAAATATATGTGTGGATATATATAGGTTTTTGATTTATCGGGGCGTAGACTTAGGTACACTTATTGGGCCCAGTTCGCTGGATTTTTATAATTCTTTGACTCTTTTTTTGTTTTTTTTTTGGCGAACTCAGCTGTGAGACACATTTATAAAATGTGTTCCTTCGCTGCTACTCTGCATCCTTCCCCAACTATATCTTTTTCAGGCACTACTCGTACATCACTAATAATTCCTATGTATATTTTTCAAGACCCCCAACCAGCTTGCAGCTTTCTCTTGTTTTTCCCTATGTTTTCTTTGTTTTTTTTTCATTTTTTTACTAGTTTTTCCTAGTTTTCCCCCGACATTTGACGCCTTATTTCCTAGTACATGTGCTGCAGGGTGTAGGGGTAGCAGACCGCGTAGCTGGGAACTCGGGAGTAGAGCCCCGACATTCCCTTCAGGGACACATACTGCACTGGCGGTCGCAGGATGCTCTGCTGCTTCTTCTCCTTCTTGGACGCAGGACCTCCGCCGGAGGAGTATTTGGAGCTGGAGCCAGAACGGCTGCTGCTGCTGCTACTGTTGGAGTTATTCGGCGACAGGGACTTCTTGGGCTGTCGGAGCGGAGTGCTGCTGCAGGACAGCGATCGCATGGAGGCGTTGCCCGTGGGACTGGCAAAGTGCTGCAGCATCCGGCTCACCGAGGAGGAGATGGAGATCCGGCTGAGATGCAGGCCGGACGATTTGGCGGAGGTGGAGGCTGCGGATGCGGATCGGGGCTTGCTGTTCTCGTTCTCGTCGGTGCCCAGCTCCACCTCATCCTCTGCCTCGTTGCCGCTGCCCTCGCCCTCGCCCTCGCCCTCACTGCTATCCTCCTCGAAATGCAGCTGAGGATGCATCTGCTCCATGGCACTGCCGGGCCTGTAGACGGCCTCCACATAAATGTGACCCTGCTGATCGTAGAATTCCAAGCCCGGTGAGTATCTGGAGCAGGCCGAGGCACTAGAGGTCCTGGAAGTGTGCTCCAAGTCCAGCGAGGAGCCATTTATGGGGCACTCGTGGCTGCCGCGCTCGTAGCTCAGGCTGAAGGAGTCCGTGGAGCTGCTCCTTATGTCGTCCTGGCTGCTGTAGACGGTCTCGTTCTGGTGATGCTGATGGTGGAAATGCTTGCCCAGATGCTTGCTGAGCAACTGCAGCAGGCTCCTGGAGCGGGAGAGCTTTTTGGGACCGCAGCGCGGATGGCGATGCAGCTGCTCCTTCTGCTGCTGCTTGCCCAGATCCATGGAGGAACTGGCCGCCGAACTGCCGCTGGAGCTCGACTTGGAGCCGTTATTCGGAGATAGGGTATCCATGGCAAATGTTTATTATTTCTTGTATTTTTTGGGAGTTGTCTTGTTTCACTTTGTGGCACTTGGCACTTGGTTTGGTTTTTTGGTTTTTCAAAATCAGTTCTTGTTTCTTTTAAATTGGTTTTTCAGGACTTTTCAGAGGAACTTTTTCCAGGCCAACGCGACACTTTCAAGTCTCGATGAAGACTACCAGTGGCAGGCGAATGGCACTCGCTTTTATACTGCTCCTCAATGTCGTGGCAGCTTCGCATCCTAACCTTCGCCCCCGACGAGGACACCCGACCAGGTCTCGGGTATCCGATTCGATTTCGCCTGCCATACTGACACACACCCAGCGGAAATCAGTGCCCTGTGCGCCGTCGAGAAGGACACATCGCACAACAAACGACAAGGGACACACACTCACACACACACACCACAGGCCACGAACAGGACAAGACGTAGTCCTGAGAACCTGTTGCTCTCGCCTGCGCCTCGGCCTGGGCTTTTCCACTCAACGTGACTGCTGATGCTTCCCCTTTGGGACAAAGGAGCCAGCCAAAGGCGAATGGCTAACAACACTTTGGGCGTAGCTAGTTGCACTTTTGAGTTTTTAGCATTGTTGTGCGTGATTCGGAACGTGATCCGTGCACGTCATCCACCTGGTCTCCCTGAGATTCTGTCAAACACTATGCGAAAGTAGTAGGTGAATCCCTGGGAGAGTGCTAAAGTGCTAAAATCAGAGTGGAAATTAAGGATTTAAGGTCGTAAAAACAATTTCCAAGCTAGGGGATAACGTTTTAAATTAGAAAATAATTATTTTGGGGCACTTTGCATATTAATAAAAATGTATTAATTAGAAAGAGATTAATTAAAATAATATTATTTAAACATCAGCAATATTTAATAGGTTTCTTAAGATTATTATATACTTATATGTATAGGGGTTCTGAAAAAATTGATATTATTGAAATCATTTAAGAGGCTTTTTAAAAATAGCTACAAATGATGGAACCTTGCAGAAAACAAAAGTTTTACCATGAATTTAAAACTTTTAGTTATTTAATTTCATACATTCAAACGCTTTTTAAAGAGACTTTAAGTATTAGGCAATTCTTGTGACACACTTGAGTGCTTACAAATTTAAATTAAAAATTCGACATAAATAAATATAAAAAGAAATTCTAAGAACGTAATAGATAATTGTTTTTGTTTTGTTTTTAGCCCTGAAAAGGGAATTAAAACCTAAAATCCATGCGTTTTTTTAGTTCAGTGTAAACGACCCAACACCATCACGTGAAGAACTTGCAAGAAAAACTTTAAGGACCAAAAAATCACTGAAATTGCCACATGGACAACGTGCAAGTTTCGTATGACGAACTTAACTTCCATGTGTCCGGAATTCACGAGCTGGAATGGAGGCAGTGAGGTGATACAACAGTCAGCGGGGTTCCTTTAATCCCTGATATCCGAGGTGACTGAAATTATGTGCTTATCGCAGGCAGACTGCACATATCCTGCATTCCCCAAGGGAGATACAGATGCACGTTTTGTCAATGCATTTTGGTTATGCAGCGCATCCCGAAGATACTTACAATTGCTATAAATAACTGAGACACCGCCGCGGACATTACCATAACCGCGAAATGGAAAGGTTGAGGTTTAAAATACCTTATCGATTTCATTCTTTAGAATCTTAGATTGCGTCCCTTTTCTTTGAAAGTAAATAGTCAAAGAAATAGTTGAAAGTGTTTGCCTTACACCTACTCATATTTTATTTGCTTAGTGGCAAAAGTGTCTTCCCACAGCTACTAACTTAAGACTCCCTCCACCTTGAGGTAGGAAATCAAGGATACCTGGTGAGAAAATTCCGTCACTGGGTCACCGCCAGATCCCTATACCACGCACAACTGTCACGTAGTCCACCTCTGTGTGTAAGTCCATCTCGACCTGTGCCGGAAAAATATAGCTTAGGAGTGCGTGTCGCAGCGGAGAGTGAAAAGTCTTTTGTATATTTTTTATTTCAGCATTTATTCAGGATCAGAGCAGGAACGGGGCCAGGGATAGGGCACCGATTCCCACGTCCAGGGCACCGTAGCGATTCCCATCCGCATACGGATACGGATACCTGTAGGGGCCCGGGCTGTTGTGGTAGTTGTGGTAGTAGCCGCCGCCCTGATAAGGTCCTCCATAGTAATAGGGTCCTGACGAGGGGCCCAGATACGGCTGCTGATAGCTGATTCCGAAGGAGACCAGTGGCTTGGCCTTGATGCAGCTGGTGGCCACCACAGCCATGAGCACCGCTAACTACAACGGAAGAGGATGACAGAGTGGGCTTCTTCAGTAAAGGAAGTGGACATGAAGAAGTATATATTTTGCCTACCCAAAGATAATTGCGCATTTTCTCGCCAATCTGCAAACTGCGTCGTCGTCGTCCAGTGGCGTTTTCACTTTGAGCTCCTCTTTGCATTCCCAAAGACCTTTTATATCCGAGGTTGGGCGTCCGCATCCAGAGCCTGTTTTTTACTTTGGGTAAACAACTGGCCGGGGGTCTCTCTCGGTACTGGATTTAGCCCATTCTAGATTCTGTTATAGATTTATCCTTTGCCTTTAAACACTGAAAGTGGGATTGTACTTTGAAAGAGTTTAATAAAAACTAGTTTAAATATATAATTTGTATTTATTAATTCAACTTATAATTGCATTTTATTTACTGATACTCTTATTAAAGCGTATAGAACTTTATTCTCTTCATCTCTACTTTAAGAATACAACAAAGAAAATCGTTAAAAAAGATTCTAAACTTGGCTTTTATATTTATTAAGTCTTATTTCTTAACTTTCTCTCTGTGTTTTTATGTTAAACTCGTTGTTCGAATAGATTTGCTTGCCTGGTTGACTGGGATTTCCTTGGCCATTAATTGGACATTGAAAAACCTTGAACTGGCACATGGACCGAATCAGATGCCGATGCCGATGCAGATTCTGGATTCTGGATGCTTCAGTTGCAGGAACAGGTTTTCCTCTTCGCCAGTTCAGGGAGATGGGAGATAGTAAACCGATATTGAAGCCACCTTCCCTCGCATCCCTCCTAGAGCTAATCAGTAGCATCTAGTTGTTGGAATGGGAGGAGTTTCTTCTAATTTGCCTCGCATAATGAACACGAACTCAATCTGGTTTCGTAATCATTAATCTTGGGTATTAATGCCCAGTAAAGTACGCTGTAATTATTTTAAGATGAAGCTTTTCAAATGAAAATGAGGACAAATTAGACTATTAGCAACTTAAAAGTTATACAAATCAACTAGTTTGAAAGGAAATATTATATTTGTAAGGACATATAATCGCAATCAAGTATTTATAAATATAGCGCCTTTAGTTGTATTAAGTTTTATGACTTCGTTGAACTTAAAATTAAAATTTTATTTAAAATTGTTGAGTAAACTTAATAGAAATATATATTTAAATTAACGCAAACCACTTAAAACTTTAAAATTAACCTGAAATAATGGAAATTAAAAGCAGATTGCTATCATCATTCCCTGCAATTGAAGCAAAAAGCCGTGGAAGTTGCATAAAATGTAACTCAATATTTCTTGTTTTTTGTTCGATGTAAAAACGGATTCAATTATATTCCAAGGCCAAATCGCATGTTAGTCCAGACTAAGCTGTGGCTAAGCTTTACCTGTTTGCTGAAGAGTATCAAATATTAATTAAAGTAAGTGATTCGATTAGCGATTGAGTTCCGTTTTACGCATTTGCCTACGTATGTCCCGCCGGGCGGATGTGCCATGTGACTGGCTCCGGGGTCACGTTCCAGGACTCTTTCCGTGTCTGCCAGCCACGCAGCAAAGGGCAAAGATTGTGAGGTGCACCCACAAGGAGGTGATTTCCATGCCGCCTTTTTCTGCGTTCACATTGCACTCTGAGCATGATCCTATGGCTTCCCCTTGCTACAGTGACGTGCGAGCACGAGCTCTTGATTTGTAGCCACTCTGCGATTCGGTTAAATTTAGACAGGCCTCCCATAGGTGAGTGTGTGAATGGGTAGGTCGATAGGTGCCCAGGTGAATAACTGGCCACAAGGGCAGGGAACCAAGCCGGGTTATTCGATATTGACACCCATTGTTGGGGCTTTATAACTGAACAACAGGAGGCCGAGTTCAACAGACAGCAGCTGACCCAGGGAGAAGTAGGGAAGTTGTTTTCACAGACAGCACAACACAATGAGTTAAGTTCGAACTTTATTCAAATTTCACTTGCTTACAATTGCCCCCATCGAAGTTTGTTGCTCTCCAGAATGGATCTAGTAGAGGTACTCGTAGGTCAGGGGCTTGTAGTCGCTGCGATATTGCTGCTGGAAGGAGTTTGGAGTCTCGACGCTGTGATAAACATGCGACTGCTCGGCAGCCGGAGCAATCAAACGGGAATAGGCCAAGGGTAGCACCGCCGAGGTCCTGGCATAGGTCGTAGGATATCCGTAGTACCCATAGGACGGCGTGTAGTAGGTGTACACCTCATGGCCCAAAGCAAGGCCCAGCAAACAACAGGCTAAGATGAGCTGAAAGATACAAATATTTATTTTAATTAAGAGCACCTTAATTAGATGGCAAAACCAAGACTCCTCTCACCAGCTTCATTTTTATTATCGTTCCAATTCCTTGGCGATCGCCTCTTCAACTGAATCCGCGCTGTTGGGTGAATCCGGCTTTTATAGCTCCTTGGCTCAGACCTTCACTTTGGTGAAGGCTCACTGGTTGGTGGCCAAGGTCAAAGGCATTTGCCCAGGCGGCGGCGGCGAATGAAAGAAGCCCTTAACTCACTTTGAATGGCCCCAGTTGCAATTGCACACAAAGCAACCACATTGGTCTGCTCTAAGGGAACTCGTTCCTGCCACTCAGAATCCAGATGCGAATCGGATTGTCGTGAGTCCGCTGACAAGACAGTGAATGTTGCATTACCGCAGAATCAGGAATAGACTCTGCCACAAAGAACTCTGGATGGCGGCCTCCTCCCACTGGTGGGCAATGTTATCGATACACTCTGAGAAAACATTTACTTATTTTCCTAATTGATTTTTGAAAACTAAGAAAGAACATGACGAGTAAGAAAGTTAAAATCGGGTTTAATGAATTGGGAATTAAAAATTCATTCCCTGTAATATATTGATTTTTAAGGAAATGTAAAACTTTATAGTTTATTTATTGAACTTTATATTTATTTAAAAAAGAAACCAATTTTCTAGAGTGTAATTACTTCCCACTCCTTCGATTTGTCTAAGGCGCAAATGTTCGCATTTCTGCCGGCGGTTTGTTTACTTCCCTCGATTCGAATTCGACCCGGCTCGGGTTGGAGTCTTGCTCTTGGCCCCAAAAAATAAACAATTAAGTGCGTCCGGACTTGAGACGCACTTCCGGTATTTTCGCTCCTTCGGTCGAGAGGCTTTCAAGGTCAGGGAGTGTGGGCGGTGGGCGGTGCCGATAAAAATTGCCAAGTTTCCTTTTGTCTTCCAGCCAGCGAAAACAAGCGCCCACACCAAAATCAATTAAGTTTATTGTTTTTGTTCCCCATACATTGAATGTTTTCCTATTTTCGGTGGATTGTTGTTGATTTGTTTATCGCCAGGAAAATTGCGCAGTTCCCGCAATTTTCGGAGCACTGCGGTGCGTATTTGGCAATATCAAGAGTCGCATTTGTGGTGCCGGTTTTAGGTTCGAGTTTGCAAGCAAGCCAAGAGGCAGTCATCCACCTGAGTGAGTCGCGAAATTTGATCAGTCGGCGTTTGCTTAGATTTCAGTGAAAAATCTTCTAGGGTTTTGGGTATCACTCCAAGGTCTCAGTAATTGGCAATTGCTGCGGCTTCAGGGCCCTCTTATATAAAGTCGCGGCACACACCACAAGCCATCACATCTCCAGTGCGAGTTTCGAGTTCCACAAGTTCTCTCCACCTCAAAAAATGTTCAAGCTGGTAAGGATTACAAGTGGCTTTGGCAGGAGTTAATTAAGTGGCCAAGTTATTATCCCGCCTCCCCCCCAGTTCGTCTTCCTTGCCTTCTGCCTGGCCCTGAGCTGCGCCGCCCCCGGGCTGCTGCACTCGCATGGATCCATTCTGACGCACTCGTACCACAGCCTGCCCTCGGTGAGGGTGATCCAGCCCATCTGGACCACCTCGCACAGCGTTGTGCATCCCATCAGCTACGGCATTGGACATGGACATGGACATGGCTACGGTCATGGCTACGGCTGGTGAGCGGTGACTCCACCGCAACGCACAAAGAGAGCGTCCTCGCCTGGAGCTATCCTGGAGCGGGTTTAGCCACCTTTTTGATGGACATGCCTCAAATAAAGTTCTGAAATTGGTTTGAAATTCATGTGTCATAAATGGAGGGTAATTGGGAAGGACGAAGACTCCATATAGAGGGCTATTTAAGCCGCGGTTATTGTTTGGCCTTGGTTTAGTCATCGTTTAGATGGGCCGGGGACATGTTCTCCGTAAGTACGCCAGGGAAAATATAACACTTAAAGGATAGTAAATTAATATTATAAAATATATATTCTATAAAATAGCTTTTCCATTCACAGCTTCTTTTAATTTGTTTGACTTTTATTGAGCTGAGCCTAAGCCAGCCTGTGTACGTCATTTTGGCGGCCGGAGTTGGCAGGACATTCGACTCTCAGGAGGAAATCCTTTACCAAAACCAAGTTGAACCGCAACCCATGGATGCCCTTGCCTTTATCGATGACCCCGCCAAGCTATATGCGCCCAATGATTTCCTTAGTGACCTACATAGACTCGCCATCGGTGTCCAGAAGTTCGTGCAGGATCCGCCGACTTCACTGTACAGTGCACTCACCAAAAAGAATCACAAGAAGCAGGGACAGAAACCGGTGAAGCACAAGGTGGTGCTTGACCCCTTCGGCAACATCTCGCTCTTCCTGGGCTGGTCAGTCAACTTTCAGGTGACCAACACCATCGGTGTGAATCGCAGCTTGGGCGAACGACCACAATGACTGGCCTAAGGGTTAACACACTCGCCTGCCAACTGTAAAAGTTACATACTTCTGGGCTGACTGACACATGAATTGGTAATTTGCATTTAAGCTGGGCTTTTTATATAATGCCAAATAAATGCTAAAGGCTCCCTGCTCTGCTCTGTTCTGTTCTGTTTGTGATTTGCCGCAGATTACGTATACGCTCCCGTTTCTAATTTTACACACGCCGCACGTTGCATTGTCTAAACGCTGTGCTGTGCTGTTGTGTCCGCATCCGAGAGCTCGCCAGCACGCCCGGCAACATGTGGACGGCATAAGGATAATTATCCTTAATTGTAATGAGTCGCGGAACTCTCTCGCTCCTCTGGCTTCAGCGGTTTATCATGCCTGCAATTGCCAGTGATGATGATACTAAATATGATACTAAATATAAGCTTATTGAATCCTTCTTAATACCTATGTTTAGAAAAACAAATGAAGATAAAAATAAAAACAACATTTATATTATTTATATATAAACCATTATTTAGTTATTAATAACAATTTGACAATTGCTAGGTACCAATTTTAACGTATGAATGTTTTTTTTTTTATAAAAACCTTAATTAAATCCATACAAATAATTTTTTTTAACAAGTGTTAAAAATGTATTTAATATTCTCTAAAACTTTGAACGGCTGTTTTCCCCAATCTTGATTAAATAAATGTCAAAGCTTTTATCCAAAGTCCGGTTGAATGTTATGCAATCGTTAAGTTGGCACGTGACAAATGTTGAAGAATAGCTTTTTAAGTTAGCTTAATGTCGACATTAAAGTTCAAAGTAATTTAAACAAAGCCTGCTAATAGAGACTTAATTTGTATTTTATTTTTGTTAAAGATAAAATATAAAACGTCTTAAGCTGCAGTTAATTTTTGCCCATTTAAAATACTGGAATATTTAAAATTTACTATTTTTAGAAAATACTTCTAGAATGGAAAGGTATATTACCACTGTAAGAATTTAAGTAAAATAAATTGGAAAAAAATTAAAATGTTCTTGATAGTAAAACTAAGCAATAAAAGATTTTAAGCTTAAGATAAAATGAATTAAAATATTCAATATTTCAAAGATAGTTGTTCCTTTCAAAAAAGCAGGCAAAACCTCAGCAAAATATTGCCTTCCTCTAAAAATAAGGTCAGGGTATCCCCAAGTCGAATCTCTCCCCTTTAAAGCTATCATTTTGTTTGTTTTCCTGGATTTAAAGACAAATGTGTTCGTTTGTTAGCGAGTTTATTTCAATTTAGTTCCGAGTGTCAATCCATTTTGCGTCTGCTCCGGCGATCACCTTCCTCGGCATCTACTTCTTCAGCAGCAGGGGGGCGGTGTAGGCGGCGGCAGCATACGGGGCAGTGTAGGCGGCGGCATAGGGAGCAGCATATCCGGCAGTGTAGGCGGCGGTGTATGGAGCAGCTGCCACGTAGGGGGAGGCCACGTACGGGGAGGCCACGTAGGGAGAGGCCACATACGGGGAGGCTACGTAGGGCGAGGAATAGGCCAGAGGAGCCACAATTCCGGGCTTGGCAGCAGCGCAGGCAAACAGAGCGAAGATGATGGCGACGACGAACTTGAACATCTTGAAAGGATTGGTTGGGTTTTGGTAGTACTTGTCGAATGGAACAAATGCAACTGATGTCTGAAACAGTCAAAGCGCCAGGCTTTTATAGCCGAAAATTGAGCGGGCCAAGCGGGGCGACCTTGCAAGGTCTCAGGCCGAAAAGTAAATTATATTTCTTTGGATAGGCCAGTCACGTAGAGCTCAAGACTTCAGCGATCGCATTTAGGTACAACGACTGGTACGCATATTCGTACTCATAGTTTGGCTAATTAAAAGCTGGGCTTTAAATTATAAGTACTAAGCGGACAAGTGCCCAGGGCCAAAAGTGGGTGGTCGTTGGGTATAAAGCCTCGTGTTCATCCAGCACTTGTCATCAGTTTCGTTTGTCAGCCAGCAAACCAAAGCCGCCAAATCCACCGACAAGATGTTCAAGTTCTTCGCCGTCGCCCTGTTCGCTCTGTTCGCCTGCGTGGCTGCCAAGCCCGGAATTGTGGCTCCTCTGGCCTACTCGGCTCCTTTGGTGGCAGCTGCTCCGGCGGCTGCTGTCTACAGCCGGGAGTATCACGGCAACTTCGCTGCACCCTATGTGGCAGCGGCTTCCCCGTATGTGGCTGCCTCTCCCTATGTGGCGTCTCCTTACGTGGCTTCCCCGTATGTGGCATCTCCCTATGTGGCAGCTGCTCCCTACACCGCTCCTCTGCTGCTGAGGAAGTAGGTTACGACTGGATTTAATGGAACGATATCAAGCTGAAACAAAGAAATAAATAAATGAAATATGAAACGGATATCAATTTAATGTTGTTTTTTTTTTAAGATAAAAATTTTTAATTAGAAGTTTGTTTACACAAGGGAATTGTGGTTTATTAATAAGTAAACATTTTCAAAGGCATTTAGATCATTTGAATTACATTCATTTGCATATGTTTTTGCTTGGGAAAATGTATATATTATATAGTAGTATTCTCCTTGAATTCTTTAACGAATTTAATTAAGTTAATACAAACAATTCGTGGTTAAAGCTTTTAATTTGAAAGAAATATATTTATATCTTTCTCAGCATATATTTATCTGTTGTTTATGTTTACTCTGTCGATTTGTATATTATAAATATATGAATATTACTCAAGGTCTTACAGCTCTAAATTATCAATGCCCAGAGGCATTAAGGAAGTACGATCTCTGGACATAAAAGGCAAAGTCACTTCAGATAAATTCTACTGCAAAAATATTCCCTCTTTCTTCCAATCTCTTTTCCGGCTTTTATAATTATATATGTATTTTTATTGAAATGTCTTTATTTTTTAGTATTTAAATGTACAACAATTATTACATTAAAAAGAAATCATTCAACCCTATGTCTTTTTGTTTTATATCTATTCTTATTTTTAGTAATTTTTGTTTAACATTTACAAATGAATTTTTATATTTAACATTTTATTGCTTTTAAATGTTTTCATATCAGCCTTTTAAGTATTTCAGAACAAGAGAAGTTACTTTAATTCAAACAGACTTTAATGTATTGTTTTCCCGCATTTTAATTGCTTTTACGAGAGTTTTTAAAACTTTTGGAATTCAATAAACCATTTTTATATTATTTATATTAAGATCTGATCCATCAATTAATCACTGATCACTGTCCAAAGTCATTGGTAGCTTCCATGGTGGCATTCGAGTGGAAGACGATGCTGCTTCGGTCATATCTCCCCGATCGCTGATTCTTTAGATGTCGTAAAATGATTAGGGTTACCGCAGCCACCAGGACGATTCCGCCCAGAACGTAGGCGAAGACCTGCATGAAGGCCAGATGCAGCTCGAGATTCCTAGAGTGGGATCCGACTATTTCCAGCTGCTGGGACAGCCTCTGGATGTGCGATTCCAGTGCAGATTCCTCGGCGGTAAAGGTGGCATTCAGGGATTCCATGGACTGACTGATGCAGGACACGTCGCGGATGTGCGGGGTCTCCTCCAGATTGTTATCGGGTTCGATGTTAAGCACCACAGACTCGGCCAGAGACGGCGGAATGAGCAGGTGGTGCAGGTAAGAGCAGTTAAATCGATTCCGCGAAACTCCCAATTTCTGAAGCTGCGGAAAGGTGTCCGAAAAGGAACGGTTCCCCTGCAGTTCCCGCAACTCATTTCCATCCACCAGGAACTTCTTGAGATTCGTCAGATATGGCACAAACATATCCAGATTGAGGCTGGTCAGGTTATTGAACGACAAGTCCAGCTCCTCCAGATACTTTTGTTTCGAGAACATTCCGAACTTAAGCTCCCGGATGCCAGTGCCCCGGAGATTTAGACCTCTGAGTCGCTTGAGCTGCGCGAATGTAGAGATATTCAGGGGCCCAATCGGATTATCCGAGACATCCAGATACAGCATGTAGGTGATGTTGGTTATGTTCGAGATACTGGTCAAGCGATTGGCACTCAAATCGAGCGTCTCGATGTGCAGACTCTGGTGCAGGATGAGCTCCGATATGTTGTTGTGACTGGCTCGGACAAATCGGGTGGCGTTAATGGTCAGATTGGTCAAGAGATTGTTGTCCAAGTGCAGTTGGTGCACGATGTTCTTCTCGGTGAGTTGGAAATTTCGCAGCTGGTTGTAGGACAGCACCAGGTTCTCCAAGCTGGCAGCCTCCGCAAAGGTGTCCGGATGAATGTAGATCAACTGGTTGTTGGACAGATTCACCTCCTTGATGCGGCGCATATTGCGGAATACCTCTGGCTGAATGGTGGTCAGCAAATTGCCCTCAAAGGACACCTTCTCCAGGTACTCATTGTCCTTAAAGATGTCCGTATGCAGTTCCTTAAGCCGGTTGCCCGTGAGAAAGATCTGACTAATGGTGTGCAGGCCACAAAAGGCATTCACACTCAGCGAAGTGATATCGTTATAGGACAAATCAAGGCGCATCAGGACATTGGCTCCTATAAACACCGACGTCTGAATTGAGGTCAGATTGTTGTAGGCCAAATTCAGATAGGTCAAGTTGCTGGCCGCACTGAAGGCATTCCTCGTCAGCTCCAAGATATTCGTATTCGAGACGTCCAGCGTCTTGAGATGCGGAAACGTTTCGAAGAGGTGGAAGGGCATATAGAGCAGCGTCGACTCGTAGAATTTCATGAACTTGACCATATTTCCCGGCGGAATGTTCTTGATCACGATATTCTGACTGTGTGTGACCGTGAATCCGGTCACCGTACAAAAGGCCTCGTTCACATCCATAAATCCCATCGAATCGTACTCGTCGCATCGCAGGGGTACATCTCCCCCATTGCCTGTAGTTGCCGATACCGAGAGCACCAGGATAAGGATCACTGCGAGGATCTTGCCATCCGATTTATTCATCATTTTCACGAACCGCTCGCCCTCAATTAACATCGTAAACTGTCGCAACAAGAATCCGCAGACTGCAGTCCAGCCAGTCTCCCAATCAATGAATTCCCTATATGCACATTTATATATCATATATATTTACATATTGGATTTATCTGGCTCCCCGAAGATTGTCAGCCTTCAGTAGTCCAGCGTCAGGGTGTATCCAGACGATAAGAATTGTCGGTCTGCACTTTGTTTTGTTTTCATGCTTTCGGGTGATCAAGCTGCAAGTTTGCACATTTTTTGCAAGACAAAATGCATTCTCAAGTTATATAGTTTTTAGCTTTAATAGAAGCTAATATTTGTTCTGAGAAATTAAATAAAAAAATTACTTTTAAGATGCAATAAAATATTGAATTAATCATATAAATAAAACCCTTAGCCATATAATTATTAAGTGTCTTTCTATAAGAAGTGCATTGCAGTCATGACATCTACCCAAAATCAAACCCTTACGAGCAGAATTAAATTAGGAAGAAGTCCAGACAATTAATTAATTAATATGTAAGCTCTTAATACTGCTTGGAATTAGGTCAATAAAATCCTGTAAATTGCTTTGAATTGGTTCCTAAAATCTCCGGTAGTAAACATTACAGAACCATTGAATTAAAGCTGTCACATACGCCTCCTTAGAATCATGTAAAGGGTATTAGTGTATGACAGCTCTTGTGTTCCGCTTTTAGATTCCGGTATCTGTCTGGTTTGCCGCTCCACCCGGGATGCATAACCATTATGCAGGCTAACCGAGCTGAGCTCCAACCAACTGCCAACTACACATAGTCCGACTGACTGACTGACTAACGGCGACAACTGATAACTTTCGGCCCCCTCGAATTCGCATATCTGCATGTGGAGCGTTGACCTTTGTGCGTAACAATTGCTGCAATCACCTCTTTGGCCAGTGGGCGTTTCTGGCCAATTTGAATGTTTGGCCGCTGCAACGGAGAAGATTAGATCCGTCGAAGCTTGCGTGGAATTGGATTGCATAAAATTTGTGGCAAACGTAACCCTGAAACGGTGCAATCGCAATCCGATTAAAGCGGGGGGAAGTTTCATTGATTTCTGGCCAACTCTTGGCCCAAGAGGTTACTCATCATCGCAGGCAATTAGCGGCCCCAGGTGGCTACTGGTCATACATAGCAGTGAAGCCTTCGCGGCGACAACTTTTATGGGCCCCCAAATTAGACGTGACCAGCATAATGGATCGCATTAGACTGGATCGGATCAGATCGGAGCGACCTCCCCGGACGGCGGGCACGTAGCCAACAATAACAGAAGCTCAAAGGCCGCTCTGCATTCCCATGCAGGCGGCGGTCTCTGTGTTATATAGAATCAATTCGCCCAATTGGCCATTACCGTGTGTGCCCAGAAAGTCAAGCATCCCCGAGTGACTCTCACGGGGTATAAAAGTTGCATGTCCGATCGTAGACAATCGTAGTCCAATTTGCTAGCTCAAATCAAACTAAGTCAACATGTTCAAGCTGGTAGGTGTCCGGTGATGGATTCTCCGATCTCTGGAAAGTAACTAAAAGGGTTTATCTTCTCTTTGCAGTCCGCCCTCGTTGTGATCTGCGCCCTCGTGGCCTGCTCTGTGGCTGAGCCTAAGCCCGCCGTCCTGGCTGCTGTTCCCGCCGGTGTGGTCACTGCCACCAGCTCTCAGTATGTGGCCAGGAACTTTAACGGAGTGGCTGCTGCTCCAATTGTGGCTCCTGTTGCTGCTGCTTACACTGCTCCTGTTGCCGCTGCTTACACTGCTCCTGTGGCCGCTGCTTACTCCGCTCCTGTGGCTGCTGCTTACTCCGCATATCCTTATTCCGCCTACCCTTACACCGCTGCCTACACCACGGTTTTGTAAGAAGGGTCTAAAGGATAAAAAGGTTTTGAAACGGACTGGAAAAGGACTTGAAAATGCAATAAAAGACAATTATATAAACAAAATATTAGAAATATTATTATTTGGGAAGGGAAAGGAATGTAAAAATTAAAAAATTAAAAATTTAAATATTTGAAGGATTTCTATCAGTTCACGAGAAGGTCTCTTTGAATAAAGGAGATTGAGATTTTTACGAATTAATAATCTTGCAACTAGAAATCAATCATTTCAAGATATCTAGTTTGATTTTTTATAAAACTTTTTAATGAGATTCTTATTTTTATATTTTGTTAATTTATATTTTCCAAATTAATATATAAATATAAAGATTATCTAAGATAGTTTTAGTGCTACTTATATTTTGTAAGCCCCCAAATATTTTTATGCCATAACAACATATAAATCTATTAAAAATCTTTGCCATAACCCTCATATTTTTAGCTGAAAATGTTATTCTGTTTTCTACCATTTCGTTATGTTTCTTAAAGTATATTTATAATCCTAAATAATCATTGTACCCTCCACCCTTCATTACAAATGCGGAAATCTTCTCAGCGAATACCAAACTAGTAGCGTCACTGAATCTATTGGCATTATGCAAATGACTAAAATGATAGATGCCTCAAAAAAACTATTTAGACAGAAGCATCTTCTGTAGGATAAGCACGTGTTGGCCATTTCAAAAGTGGCGTCACTCTCGTAATTATGCAACTTGCAGCTAAAAATATATTTCATTCAGAACAGAAAAACAATAACAAAAGTGGTAACAGTAACGGAGAAAAACAATTCAACAGGAGGGACAGCTGTGTCCTTCGGCAGGGACGACCACTGGCCGATGGCCCCTCAGGCAATGATCGCCACAACTGATGGCTGGACGGGAATGGAGGCGCTGAAGCGTCCGAATGGCGGCCACGCAGCTGGGTAGAACAAAGGATAGTTGGGCGGCGGAGCAGAGGCTACAGGCGGTGGTCCCAGCGGGCCGAGTGGCGGCGGCGGTGCAGCAGCTCCAGGTGGCGGAGCAGCTCGGTGGGCAGGCGGCACATCGATCTCCTCGGCAGCATCCTGAATCTGACCCCCTGCGACGCAGTGGATCAGGAGGAGGAGAAGTTGAAGCGCCACCTGAAATGGCCACCGATGGCGAGGCCTCATCATCTTTGAGCAAGTGCATCGACTTCTCCGTGGAGAATCGCTTCAGACTTACTAATTTCCTGTACATAGTCAGTCCGAGCTGATAAGATCTGATTGCTAAAGGTTCTAAAAGCGAAATAAACACGCCCGGAGTCGTAGAACCCAGCTTTATAGACTTCTGAGTGACCGAAACCCGGCAGTTTTTTGTGGGTCACACCAAGAGCCTGGTCACTGATATATCATATACTTGACTACTATATTTATTATTATTCCAGACAGGCCCCCGCCATCGATTTGTTTTTCGCTTTTCGTCACGCTTTTAAAAATACCAATCGAAAAACGAAAACGAAACCGAAAAGTGCAAAGCCATAACGTCGGAGATTCTCCTTGGCTGCCTTTAAAATGGACTTGGAACCGATCTGAGCATGGCCTGTGCATATTAATTTCCCCACTGGCATCACCTTCGTCTTCTTTTTGGCCTGGAATTTTCTCGACCGATTCTGCTATATATACTCGGGTGCCTAGGCTCTAGGAGATATCAGTCTAGTACTTGAGAACCAACCGTTCACAACCAACCAACCCAAAGCAACATGTTCAAATACGTAAGGATCAAGGATTACCTTTAGCGGAGGATCTTCGCAGGATCACTGGAATAATATATTCATCTTACTACTTACAGTTCGCTCTGTGCCTGTTCGCCATCGTGGCCTGCGTGTCTGCCAAGCCGGCGGTGATTGCTGCCCCATTGGCGTACAGCGCGTACTCCGCTCCCCTGGTGGCCGCCTCTCCCTACAGTGCTGCCTACACCGCCGCCTACACTGCTCCGGTGGCCAGCGCCTACTCTGCCTACTCCGCCTATCCCTACGCCTCTGCTTACTCGGCCTACTCCGCCTATCCTTATGCCGCCTACTACCGTTAAGAATCGGAAATATGATGGATTACCCTGACAGCTCAACTGGACCTGAAATAGCCTATATACATATTACAACAAGGATACTTTCCCTCACCTCTACATCCATATAAGCCCTGGTATTAGTTCGGCAGAATCCATGCTTTCCCCACCTTCTCTGCCGACTGCTGAAAGTTGAAAAATGGGAACAGGACACAAAAATAAACGGAATATAGGAGCATAATTGTTGAAAATAAATACTGCATTTTGCGCTAAACGTAAACGTTTGCTTGATTTTTTATTAAAAAAAATGTTGTAAGAGATTACACATACTTTTAGGCTTTTAAAAATTATATAAAGTAGATGTAAAAGGTAGTTGTTAACTGAGGTTAACAACTGTCATAGCTTTTCTTCAAATGGAAATGACTATTAAGAACTCAGTAGTTGCTTAATTAATTTTATTATTTAGAATATAAGCTTAAAAATACCTCGAATTTTGAGCATTTAAATTTGAAACCTCCCTTGTATTAACAGATGATTTTTTTGTTCATATGTTTCCAGTCCAAAAAGGAGCAAGATAAATTATATAAATATTTAATTATAATAATTAACTGAAAATATTTCTTAAAACTTATAAGGAGCAAATCAAATGCTTATGTAAAATATCAAATAAACTGCGCTCTTCTATAGTATTTTTTGAGTCCAAAAAGATAAATTATATAAATATTTATTTAAAATAATTAAACTTTATTTCTTAAGACCACTAAAAACCAAATCAAAAACCTTATGTAAGATATCAATAAATAACTTAAAAGGAAACTGCGTTCTTTGCCATGGCTAATGGCCATGTTTACATTGCTGGGAAAGGGTCAACTATAGTTGGCGGGTTTATTGAACTGCCAGAGAGCCCTTGCCCTTGATCCGTTGTTTACAATTCCCGGCTCCCGGATGTCCTTCACCTTGGCCAAAGGGTTCAGTCCGGTGACGTCCTTCGGCGGTGGATAAACCGCTGCTATTTTTATTTGCATCTTCGATTAGAATGCAAAGCGGCGCGTTCGAGTGGCTGGCAATTGAAACGCTCGCGGAGAAGAGGGGCAAAAGCCGGACTCAAGCCGAATATGGCCAAGATGGGATGGATTGGAGGGTTTGGAATGGCACGCACGTCGGTGGCCAACAAGTAAGGGGCAAGGGAGAAGTGTTAGTGTTAAATTATGATAATTCAATCCGCAGAAGGCAGCTGCTGACGCCAGTTTGCGGAAATGCTCGAGTGGGGGAGGAATACAAAAAGATAATAAATTCAATGAAAATAAAAACTCACAAGGAATGCGTACAATCTATGATAATATCAAACGCTGATCCGCCAATTTAAAGTATGCCAGTAAAGCAGCCAAAAATTGTTGGCCCTGATTTCGGCCCATGGTACGTGATGAAAATGTTTGAGTTTAAACGGGCTTTGCCAAGGATAAAATGGATATTTGACTATATAAGCGGAAACAAGCCTAAGCATCGACATCAATCAAAAGTCTAGCTTCAAAGACGAAACAACCAACTTAAAACAAAATGATGAAATTCGTAAGTTGAAAAAGATTTGTATTATTGAGTGGCTTGAATTTAATACAAAGTGTATTGTGGAAGGATATAAAATTATAAATCCTTTTATAATCCTTAAAAAATATTTGTAATGGCAAGAAAAATCTAAAAGGCCTAAAAATATAAATATAATGTTGTACATTTTCTTGCAGTTCGCCGTTGTCCTGTGCGCTCTGTTCGCCGCCGCTGCCGCCAGTCCCCAACTGTTGGCCTACAATGCACCCCTGGCCTACTCCACCCCACTAGCTGCCGCCGCCCCCCTGGCCTACACCTCTGCCTACGCCCCCTATGTCGCTCCCTATGCCAGCAGTTACAGCGCCCACAGTGTGGCCCACAGTGCCGCCTACCCCGCCGTCTATGCTGCTGCCCCCGTTGCCGCTGTCCTGAAGAAGTAAGGACCTCTACTGCATGAAGGGATACTGCCAAGACAGCGACACGTGTGTCCCAGGCTCAGGCTCTGGCTCAGATAAAGATACAGATACAGATGCGAGCAGAGATGAAGATACACGCTTCGAGGCAAGGACAAATAAAAACGCAATGCATCAGGCCCACGCACTGACCGACTGAAAAGTTAAACGAGTTTTATTCTTTCCGTTTTTAGCTACTCTTGCCAGGGGGTATATGGGAAAATTCCTAAAAAAAAGGATGGATTCAAAATAACTTCTTCCTGGAAAGGCTATAATTCAGTGCGATATTTTGCAATAGAAACTCTTCAACATTTTAAATAATAGTTCTGGAATAGGCAGAATAATTTTTAAAGAAATTATTTATTCTAACTAAAAATAGTTTATTTATAACCTTTAAAAAATCAATGACAAATCACATAACTTCCTAAAAAGGGTATTTTAAACCATCGCCTGAATGTGTGTCTGTTCCGGTTCATCGACACTTTGCCACGTTTCACTGGGAAATCCTTGGGTGTTGTTTACACTATCCTCGTCGCAGTTCATACCCCTTTACAGCTCATCATCCATTCCTATGGACTATAGTTTTTATGGCCAGCCAGCGGCAGTGTTTATTATTTTGCTTGGAAATTGCGTGTGTCGCGGCTTAGAGGTCGTTGCCTGCCTCCATCAACTACCAACTACTAACTTTTGCTGCTGCTGCTGTGGCTGCGAATATTGCACTTAATTAAAAGGCGCCGCTTAAATTGCATTTTGCTAATCACGAACAATCAATAAAGCAAACGGAGCCACGCCTCTTTGCCAACTTTGGCATTATTCATGCGCCGCATGGCATGAAAATCAAATCGGGAGAACGACATTTAGCTAAAACGAAAATTTTGCAAATTAATTCAAGTCTTTGAGTTGTTAATTTCAAATTTGCTTCAATGTTTTCAACGCCTTTGTCACGCCCCCCTCCTGAGAAACCCCATCCGTTTTGCACGGGTCTTCGAGTCTTGCAGGTAATTTACTTGTTTCCGCTGCAGTCGGAAAATTAAATTAAAATTTGAACACAGGCTTTTGTCTTGGTGGTCACGCCTCAATTAATAAGGCAAGTGGCAAATTGTAATTGCCGAAGCCCTAGAAAATGCAATTAAGGCATTTCATTTCCTAGGCTGCAATTGGGGGTATGGTATGAAGATTCTTAAAATTGGCTAATACAGATTTTCATATACTTTAGATAGAATCTACTATGCCTCTGGTAAAAGATTCAACCTAAATAAAGTAAATTGTTTAATAGAATTATTTCTATAAAAAGTTCTCCATTAGAATAGTCTTAAATATTACAGTATTCAAGGATAGCAACAAATCTGTGCCATAACTCTCTACAAGCCAGAATCTAATACATATTATATATGTAAAAGCGTAACGCAAACACAAAAATAAATAAAAACAGTAATAAATAAAAGCAAAAATTCAGTCTCATAAACCTAGTGTCATAGCTCATGAAACAAGAAACCATAAGAAAAACTTTTAAAATAAATAGTCCTATTAATGAATGCAACAATCTAGTGTCATAGAGTATAAAACTAAAATCCTGGAATTAATAAAAGCAACAATGTAGTATCTTCTCTTCTCCATTATCTGAATAAAGCAATTGCTACCAAAAGATTAGTTATCAAAGTCCTTAAAAAACAGTGGAGTGTAAGGTACCAATAAACAATCAGAAACACTGTAAAAAATACAACAATTAATTGAATCCTTCAAAAAGCTAAGGTATCCGACATTCGACTTTCCATTCTACCCAATCATCCCCTCCCCTTCCAATTTGAATACACACATCTAGTGGACAAACAAGGGACAAGGCTTCTCTAGGCCTATAATGTTCAGATATATAATTACGCCCCGCTGGCTGGCAACTGCTCCGGCGATTACAACAATCTTGTCTAATTGACAGTCGTACACTGTCGGGCGTGAGAGCATTGAAACGATAATAATAATGACTGAGCCTGCGAATAGAACTTGCTGCGATCAATTTGCGGAGACATCAATAAGAGCAAAAACACAACCCGACTCAAGATCGGATTTCAAGTTGGGTGCCCAATAAATTGCATTTTGATTTAATCGCTGTGTTGCACAAGTGCCACGAAATTAATTGCCAGCGATTTTTCGCACTGTGTAGATACATACACCCCGAGCCGGATCTCGGGAGGCTCTTAATTGAAATGCTTGGCAAGTTTGATTTACAGCCTAAAAGCGCAATTCGGGCGGAGAACTTCGGCTAGCCAGGTCCCCTGGCGGCCTGTAGCGCCCACACGGCGTATGCGTATGCAAATCCCCTTCGCGTTACGCATGGACACAGCCAAGGACCCCTTCGCGTTCCCTGTCCCCACCGCCCATTTTGGCTGAGCCACCACCTTGTAATTGTCACTAGATCGTTGCCTTTCCATTCGCCCGCAGGCTTTTCTGGACGAGGCCTAAGCCTTTTCTTATTATTAACCCTTTGGCAACTAATGTGGCTGGCTTGGTAATATAATTAAAGCCAAAACACGAAAGGAAGCCTAAAATTGGAAAAAATGTAATAAAATGTTTAATATATTATTATAAATAAATTAAGATTTTACTGATAACACAGAATATATTATATATGATTATCGGCTATAACTAAGTTTTTAGCCATCTTAAGATCTTGAGAAGGCCTGAAATAATCGCATCTGTAATCAATAATTATCAATATTGTTATACAATAATTTCAACTTAAAAAAAACATAACTATGTCAAAAATCCATTCATTTAAATTTGACCTAAACTATAATACCCACAATAAATAAAATATTTAGATTTTAAAGGGTGATAAAATATAAAATATATATAAATAGGAATATGTCAATTTCCGGAAAGGTTTATAAATTTATTTAATACACTAAAAACCCCTATTACAAAAATAACAATAGCTTTTTTTAAAGCATTGTTGTATTTAAAATATTGTTGTTTTACAAAAATTCGTATAAAAACATTAAAAAATATTATTTGAATATATATATAATTTTGCAAATTCCTTTCACCAATTTTTTCAGCACTCACAAGTCCTTAGATATTTATTTATCTTGGGAAAAAAGGGTTAAAATCACGCACGTCTTGCTGCAAGTATCGCCTGCAGGGCGGGGACTTCAACAAGTGCGAATTTTACCCCCTTTCTGAAATCCCCGCCAAAACCCTCTTTGGTAAGTGTTAAGTGCTTTTGGGCTTGCGTAAAACGCTGTGGAAATTATGCATAGAGTGGGCCAACAAAAATAAGTCACTGCCAATTAACTGACCGCCACAACTCCTTCGGCATTGTTGCTGCACTCTGGACGTATGAGTTATGGCCTCCAGATCATAAGTTACCCTCGCCAGAGGCATAGCGTATACAAAAACCCCCTTCCCCTCTTACAGAACGACCTTGCCAACGCCTCTGCCTCTGCCGGCGATTATTTATATTGTTCTAAGCACAAATAAGTGCCGATTTGACTTTGTGCCCCACATAAAACGGTCTCGAAACGAGTCTGGCCCGGCATCGGTCTTACGCACAGGTGTGTAGCTGCCACGCCCATTAATTTCTGCGCTCTGTGTTGTAATTAAGACTTTAAGACTCTGAATGCTCGAGCATTTACTGTGAAAATTTCTAACAGCACACGCATTCGCTGCGGCTTATTTAAATGATTTCAGTGGAAACTTGTTGGCCGGCACGAAAATAAAGAATCGAAAAAGCCGAGAAACAAAATGCAATTTAAGTTTTTCTCACACACACCTTGTCGTGCAAAATGGTAAACAGATAAAAAAACAACACAAATATATCAGAAATTATTCAAAATCAAAACAGAGGAGAGGTTGAACATTGAAGTTGAGATACTCTAACTATAATATTTTAATTATTATTTACTAAAAATATATTTATTAATTCCATCATGTTGGATTGATTAGTTACAGGATACTACTCTGTACCTTTCAGAATATGATGGATCTATATATAATTTTTGCAGCAGAAAACCCTTCTTGCCACATCCTTAAAAAAATCATGTAACACTCACTGAAAGAGTATGACAAATCGCAGGCCAGACCAACATCCGCGTTGTCTGAGGCGGGGCCAGGCAATGCTCTTTTGGGTCCCAGTTGCAGTTGCAGTCGCTGTCGCCTCCATCTCCAGCTCCATCTCTGCCTGGTCCGACTGGCCAACTTTGCATGGCTCTCTGGGCCGCCGACTCAATTTTTGGGCCGAGTCTCTCTATCGAACCAAAGTAAAAGTGCAGTTGGCCAAGTCTCTGGGCCTGGTCTTTGGTCCCCCTCAGCTCGAATCCGTTCTCGGGCCAACATTTGGCCAGGTTTTGGGCCTATAAAAGCATTTGTGCTTCTGACAGCGGCATTATTCAGCTTTGTGTTCTTGCCAAGAGTTCAGTCAGCACCAAATCCCAGAATGTTCAAATACGTAAGTGCTTTGAAAGTCCTTTGAAGGTGCTTCTTGATGTATAACTGGATATATCCTGCCTCCCCACAGTTTGTTTTCGCCGTTTTCTGCCTGGCCAGCGCTGCCGCCGCTCCAGGATATTTGGGTGGTGCCCCTGGTTACTTGGGAGCTGCTCCGGCCGTTTCGTATGGACATGCCCTGGCCGCTCCTTCGTACGCTTCCTATGGACTTGCGCCCAGGCTTAGCTATGCCGCCCCAGCTCTAGCCCGACCGGCTATCTACTCCTCGCCTGCTTTGAGCCATGGATCTCTGGCTCTGGCCCATGCTCCGCTGGCCGTCTCTCATGCACCGCTGTCCCTGGCTCATGCTCCGTTGTCCTTGGCTCATGCTCCCTTGGGCCTGGCACATGGTTCTTTGGGCCTGGCACATGGTTCTTTGGGTCTGGCGCATCCTCAGTTGGGTCTTCATGGTTGGTAAATGGTGAAGAGTCTTGTCCAACATCGTTTCCTGAATCGCTTTCGTTTCGCTTGGATCGGAGGAAGGAGAAGTTGAATACACAAACAGAAAACTTGGAGAGATTGAGGAAAGAGGATAGAAGGATCAAAAAGATTTTCTTGTACAAAAGCAAAAATTGTGTAAATAAGTGAGTTTGAGGTTAAAATATAATTGGGTTTTTTATAAACAAATAATGATTTTTCTTATTTTATTGGGTGCTTTTAATTTAATTTATAATTTGTGTTTATTAAGTGCGTCATTGCTGAAAAAGAAAACTAGGGATTCAGTGTGAAAACCCCATAATTTGGATAAAATTCATTTTCTTATCAATCTTTTGAGTAATCCACATAAATTAATATTCCAAAATGAATCTTAATTATTCAATAATTCAATTCAATAATTAATTTAATCACAATTTTCGACTTTTGATGTCACATTTTCTAAAACTTCCAAATAATAACTAAAACAATGCAGAGTGATGGCCAAATGAGTAGCATTAGTTTCAGAACCTTCATAAAAACATTAAAAAGTTCTTATTTAATGCCAGATTTTCCAACTTCCAACGCATATTTGATACTGGTTTTTGGTTTCTCGTTTCTTTTGTCTATTGATTTATTGACTTGCTGAGTGATTGACTGATTAAGGCTATCGTAATGCTTGGGTACTGCGAAGTAAATTACTCGATTGAAGCTCTCACATGCTGCACGCTCGCCTTGGCTCCACTTGGCTTGAATCCGGATTGACATCTCTACCAGCCATGGCCGTAGCCATAGCCATAGCCATGGCCCAGTCCGTAGCCCAAGCCGAGACCCAGGCCATGTCCGTAGAGTCCGTGTCCTCCGTACCCGCCGATGTATCCATGACCCAGGCCCAAACCATAGCCGCCCAGATAGCTCTTGCCAATGATTGTCTTGGAAATGATGGGAGAATGGTAGCCCAGTCCCAGGCCCAGTCCCAAGCCACCATAGTGACCGCCGTAGAGGCCGCCAATGTGACCGATTCCTAATCCCAATCCAAGGCCATATCCACCGTAGCCATGTCCCAGGCCCAGTCCAATGCTAGGCGAGGGAGCTGGAGCAGGAGCAGGAGCTGGTTCTGGGGCGGGTTCAGGAGCAGGAGCTGCCAGGCTGCTGGCCGTAAGGCAAAGGATTGTCACGAGTATCAGCTGGGAAAGAGTATATTATTTATAAGATATTTAATATCATTAAATCTAATTTAAACATTTATATTTTAATTAATTAAGAATGAGTGGTTGATAATGAATTCTATAATGATTATTTTTTGTACCAAAACAACATAAAATTATTGACTCTTAATTTGCATTTTAAATGCCAAATCATTTACATTTTTATGAATATTTGTTATTGTCCTACAAAAATTTTCTAAGAAGAAATGACACACCTCAATGCATCACAAAAATATCGTTATTATAGTAAACAAATATTGTTTAAATGTATTTTAAATGTGCTAATATGACAGGTATTGATTTTTATTTAAAAAAAGAAAAAACAGAAAGTTGTTAACGATTTTATAACTCTTTTTCTATGCTGGAATGAAGTATACTATCATTCCCTAATCTAATTTATTCCCATAAACAACATAGTTAGGGAATATTAATAGTTTTTATTTACTGTTGAGTCTTTTTATCCTGTATGTTTGAGGTATCCTTCAGATATCCTTGATTTACTCACTCCTTTATACATGTCGCTGTCTGTAGTTTTTCCGCTGCTGCTAGAGAGGCTGGACCGAATGTGTTACTGCAGCTGATCCCGGTCGGGCTCTTTTATACCAATCCCCAGTGCAGCAGCGGATTGCATCCCCCAAAATGGACATCGATGATCTAATGAGCAGTGAGTGCAACTTCGCAAATTAAATCTAATTCATTGGACTGGAGTTGCCCAAGTGAGCAGCCATCCTTAGTGGCTGCATGCTGTGAATAACACCGAGTTCCAACACCTGTTTTCGTTGCGTTTGGGCCGTGGCTTCGCCTTTTGGGCCTCCATTGTATAATCTGTAATCGAGTTTGGCATTTACCAGTTTACAATAGTTCCAGTTTCGGTTTGTTGTGCATTTATTTCTGCCTGTGGGCAGCTTAGGTCTTGTGGGTGGCCTTTGCCAGCGACTCAGTCATGTGACTCCGATCAGATTTGGCTAAGAACTATGGCTTTGGTTTGGGGTCAATGCGCCTCGAATATTTGGTCAGTGAAAAAAGATCAAGTCAAAAAGATAAAGTTGGGTTTTTATCAGCATTCAGATTTTTAGATGCTCTAAGAGTCTTCAGATAGTAAAATTATATTCTAAAATTAACATAAATAATAAATACTTGAAATATATTGAAGAGGTTTCCTTTTAATAAAATAAATGCTGAATTTGTATATAAATTTGTATATAAAAAACTATTAAGGTTTCTCTAGAGTATATTTTATAACTTATTTCAAACTTAACATAATAAATTATTTATATTTTTCTAAGACTTCCATAAATATCTTTAAATTCGCTTCAGACCTCTTTAATTTAATTTAATTCCAGTTTTGGAGTTGATCCACAAGTTCCCCATCCACCTTCTATATAGGGTATGCCCTACTATATTATAAATACAACGATTATAACAGCTTCAGCTTAAAGAGCACAAATCGCCGCTAAATGAAGACAAACTAATCAATTCTTGACACCTCCGAAAGCCACATAAAAATAGCTCAAAAACACAAGATTGGGCAATGATTATGTTTTGTGAGACAATAAAAACGGGGAAACAAAGCCAGACCCAAAGACGTGCGACCAACTAACTCACAAACCATAAATAAAAATAAAGAGACAGAAAATAAACAAAAACAAAAACGAAGAAATGTAAAAAAGGCATAATTAAGTGCACAAAAGAGTCACTGACACTTTGACAATCTTCGGCGGCGTTGACGCTTTAAACTTGAACTTGAAAACGGGTTTTCTCGAAGAGAAGGGGAATAGTGGAATAGTGGGAGATGTGGCTACTACTTACTATTTGGGATGTTGCAACAGGTTCCCAAAGGAAATGCAGTTGGAAGACTTCAAGGGGAGTGTCAACCGGTTCCTAACTGTATCCCCCAGGTTGGGAATCCAGCGATGAAGACGAGCCTATAAATTCATTGGCCTTCGGCCGATCTCTGTTTAGTCCAAGTGCAGTCCCGGCGAGAAAATCACCAGAGAGAATGCTCAAGGTAAACGGGGCAATTAGTCAGATATTTTAGGAATTATTATCTCGAATCTACCCTAAAGATTTTCGTGCTATTCGCCCTTCTGAGTGCGGGCCTGGCCGCCACGGTAATCTACCATCATCCGTTGGTTTACCATCATCCGCTGCCGGTTGCCTCCACGCCGCAGGAGTTGGCCCAGCATACGGGTTACACCATTGTTGCGCCACTCACCAAGATTGCCCACGTCACCTACGATTCTGTGCCCATCTCGCACACGCCCTATGAGCATGTTCCTCTCTTCCAGCGGATTGGTCATGTGAAGCATACGCGGTTCTAGGAGAAGCGAGTGAAGAATAGAGATAAGACAATATTTTATCAGAGAACTTCGAAATAAATAAAATATAATGGATTAAATAAAGTCATATGTTTATATATAAATGTGGGATATACATAAGTCATGGGAATTGTGGTTGTGTCAGTCAATGAATATTTACATATATAATTTAAATCTTTATCTTGACCTTCTCCTCCTCCCTTATAATTTTATTATTTAAATATATAAATAAAAATCAATCACTCTTAATTATGACTTTAATGGAAACAAGCCTTTAGGGTTGCAGCCTAGTTATTAATCGATTAATAATCATTTCGATCATCATATTTTTGTACAGCATAAAATAAATAACATTTTCATTATATGATAAATGTGTAAATTAATAAAGAATTAGTTAATCAATTATTTAGGTGTATTTTACAAAGGATTTCCTCTAATTTTCTAAGCCTAAAATATGTTTTAGATATAAAATATTATTTTTGGCAACCCTTTCTGTGAGTTTAATTCAACCCTGAAAGTTTCCAAAGTAAACCATCGATATAACGTCAAGGGTCAACATTTTTATTGAAATTCACTTTCCTTTTGATTTCGCCTATGAAAAGTTCTTTGATCCCTGAGCTTTATTTTAAAATTTAAAAACCTGCAAAGAGGTGAAACTCCGTTGGAATGACTTATCCAGTGTTTCGCGACGCCGTGCTGGAGAGCGTCCTGGAGCAGATGATAGAGAATGGACAATTAACCAAAGATATGGCCGATAAACTCAGGAAGAAAATCTACGAGAAACCCTTGATCTGGTTGGTGAACACAATCTGCCCTGACGGTCCTGAAGTGCTCGATCTCGAACCAGAGTCCTAAAGCTAAAAAATAAGTGGCCATACGACATATTTCATAAATCAAAATCAGAAACCACAATCTATTTGAAAAATATGTTTTCTTTGGAAATTAATTAGATTTCTAAGAATTCTTGTATTCCTTTTAAAGATATATATTAGCAACCCAAGTAAAGAGAGTAAAAAATTTGATTTATGATTTAATTATTTATTCGCCAAGCATTGCTGCTCTCTGGGGATGATGATTTGCACTAAGTTCTACAAGCTAATAGGACAGATGGGCGTGAGCTGAGTGATCCTGTGACTAAATCCTTAGAAGAAGTACGGAGCGGGGGCAGCGAACTTGGGGGCCACGGCCAGAGGAGCTGGAGCTGCGAACGGAGCAAATCCGAACTTGGCAGGGGCAGCAAAAGCCACGGGCGCTGGGGCAGGAGCGAATCCCAGAGGAGCTGCCAGAGGAGCAGCCAAAGGAGCGGGAGCAGCGAAGGCCACCTTGTGGGGAGCTGCCACAGCCAAGGCAGGAGCGGGAGCAGCAAAGGCGGGCAGACCGAATCCAACCTTAGCGGGGGCAGCAAAGGCAACCGGAGCAGGAGCAGCCACAGGCAGGGGAGCAGCCACTGGCAGAGGAGCGGGAGCAGCAAAGGCCACCGGCGCAGGAGCAGCCACAGGAACAGGCAGGGGAGCGGGAACGGGAGCAGCGAAGGCCACTGGTGCTGGGACTGGAGCCACTGGATAGGCCACAGCGTGGTTGATGCGGTGGGCATTGAAGCTGGAGGCATAGGGAGCCACCACACCGGCGGTAGCCACAGGAGCAGCCACTGGTGCGGCCAGAGGAGCTGCAAATGGAGTCAGTGGAGCAGCAAGTGGAGCAGCCAGTGGCGCAGCTAGAGGAGCAGGAGCATGGAAGGGCAGGAGACCAGCCTGGGCAGTGGCCACGCAGAGGGCGACGAGCTGAAGCAGAAATGAACATAGAAATAAGTATCCTTGAAGTTAATCCTCTAAAGAAGTTATTCCCAACTACTCACCACAATCTTGGCGAACATTTTGCTTGGATTAAGGATGAGCTTGGCTAGCTGTGATTAGCTGGAAGGCAGAGTGAACTGTGATGTCCAATTGACCGATGGGCAATGCTTTTATAATTCTGTAACCCGCTTATAATTTGTGGCCAGGCATACGAAAACACCTTGGAAGACTTTCTATATTGGGCGCTGCCGATGAAGGTTGGATCGGGGTGTTGTGGCTATATGTACTTAATAATCAATTGGTTACCTCTTACGTCGCAGTGTCCCCGAAAACGACACTTTCATAATTGCACGCAATTCCCGACCATAACCTAGGCCAATGTTGGGCAAGATTTCGTTTGCGAGTCGAGCTTCTTCCAAACTTTTTTTACTCGGTTTAAGCCACCAGTATTTACGTGTTACCCACCCTCAACGGCTGCTTGGTTAAATCATTTAATTGAATTGCCACTCTTTTACCAGCTCTGCAACAATTGTCGCGTGTTTGGGCCGCGGCTGTGTCTGGAATTTCTGATTTGATTTCTTGTTGCGTGCGGTTGGAAATTCACTAACAACATTTCTGTATTACTACCGAGCCTTACATGAGTGTGAGTTTGTGTTAGCCAAATTTGGCGGCATTACGACGCGTCTGGTTCGTAATGAGAGTCTGAATCAGATATCAGTTATGTTTCTTTTGGCTAATTTTTTGCTTTGCCTGTGATTTTATCACTTCTAGTTACATTCTTTCGGGTTTTTGTATAGATTTTGTATTATTTTTATAGGCATTGCAATAGATTCAGGGAATTCCAAGAGTTTAAGCCATGAAATAATATATTTGAATTACATTAAAGCAAATGAAATGCTTAATATTTAAACCCAATTCAAAAACCCTTTAAAATAACTCTCAGATTTATATACAAATTTTCGTTTTATTTAACTATAATAATTCGATAAATAATTGTTTAATTCGTAGATTAATATTTAACATTTACTAGGTGACTCTGATGATTCTTTGGTGAGTTATCCATCATCCATCATTATGGGTTTCTAGAACAAGGACCAGTCCTTGTGATGGGCCCACTTCAGGGGAAGAGCCTTCAGGTGGACATGCGGCTTAGCCAGCAGCTTGGGGAAAGCGTATCCAACGGACACCTTGTGGGTGGTGGTCTTGGGCCCGGGAATGGCACGATAACTGGGTGCAAAGGGTACTGCCTCCAGGACGGGTGGCAGCACATGGTGATGGACGGTGGGCAGGTGGAACTCCGGCAGGAGTGGTGCAGCAGCGGGCAGGCATGCAGGTGCGGGTAGCAGTGGAGCTGGAGCAGGTAACAGAGGAGCTGCAGCGGGTAACAGAGGAGCTGGGGCAGGCAACAAAGGAGATGGCGCAGGCAACAGTGGAGCTGGAGCTGGAAGAAGCGGTGCCGGAGCATAGACAGGAGATGGAGGAATAAAAGCTGGTGCTGGTGGAGCGAAAACAGGTGCCGGAGGGGCGAACACCGGTGATGGAGGACCATCCAATGGCGGAGGACCATAAACCGGTGATGCAGGACCATAGACGGGGCTAGGTGCGAAGGCCGGAGGAGGAGCCACAGCTGGAAGCACAGGAGCTGGAGCTGGCAGGACGGCTTCCTGCACCGCGTAATCCAAGTGATGTGGCAGGGCATGGAGCGCATCCAAGTGGTGCCCATCGAAGTGATTGAAGTGGTGATTGAAGTGATGATGATGCGAAGGCTTAGCCTCGCCAGCCGCCACCAGAAGGAAAGCCAAGGGGATTGCCTGTGAAAATAATTAATTATATTTAAGAAGCTGCGTAATTAAGAGTCCTCGTTGAATCCCCCTCACCCATGTCTGTGACCACATCTTGCTTGGTGGATGGTTTCTTTGGTTTCTTTGGGGGGATTAGCTTTTCGATCGATGTGCTCGACCTGTTGGTTCGCCTGCCAATGTCTCTCCATTGTCAAGAGCCATTAATATTTATAGGGAAATTCAGTCAAAAGACTTGCACTTGCATTTCTTCACTTTCGTAGCCTTTATGGGCGGCTTGCCTGGGTTGGGCCGCTGGGCGGTGAGGTAACCCAGTCCCAATCCGGCTTAGTTGGTCAGCGAGTCGTGACTGCGACAGATCGGCCGAGGGGCCAATAACTTCTTGGCCGATTTGAAAGCACGGCCCATGATTATATAATAGTATCGAGCCCAGACATTGACAGTTATCCAAACGTGGAATATGATTATGATAGCCAATAAATAATGCTTTTACCATAAATAACAATCGATTGCGCCTAAGGTGGCAACGCAATCACATAGACAATTTGGGTTATTTATGAATTTCTTTAACTTGAATTTTTATTGGGATTTTTACTTAGGATTTTTTAAGTTCCTTTTTCAATAAAATTTGCTATAATTCGTACTAAATAATACAATTATTTCAAATAATTTCTGTATTTGTAAACATATAAACACAGTATATTGTTAATAATAAAATATAAACATCTAAAAGAAATGAACGGAATAGCTATCCAATCAGCGGCCTTGATAAATTAACAGAATATTATAAATTTAAATTTCATTAAATATTAACCTTTTTATAGAAAATATAGTAAACTAAAGAAAGTAAGAATTAAACAAATATTTCATGTATAATTCGTTCTTTTTTCCCAGAATTATTTAGTTATAATTATAAACATTCCATGAAGCAGTTTAATATAATTTAAATTGAAATTTTTGTAAAAGTAATTCCTTAAGGTAACATTTTTTCCCACTGAAAGTGAAACTGCATTGATTGAAAATTACTTTGTCGTTTTTTTAATTACAAAATTGTTTACAGAAATTGTCTAGAGATTGTCTTGGTTCACAGGTGCGTCCTTAGACCACCACTGGAGCGGGAGCAGCGGCAGCGAAGGGAGCGGTGTAGGGCGATGCCAGGTAAGGCGAGGCATAGGGATAGGCGGAGTAGGCGGCGGCATAAGGAGCAGCATAGGGAGCAGCATAAGGAGCGGCATAAGCGGCGGTGTAGGGAGCAGCAGCCAGAGGAGCAGCAACTGGAGCAGCCAGAGGGGCAGCCAGAGGAGCAGCAACTGGAGCAGCCAGAGGAGCAGCTGCGTACTTGGCCACCACAGCGGGAGCAGCTGGGATGCCGGACACATAGCGGCTGGAGTAGGGAGCGGTGAATTCGAACGGAGCCGTAGTGTAGGAGGACAGAGTGCCGTCATAGTTGTTGCGAACATCCACCTGGCTGCTGCCACCGGCGGCATACAACGGGGCATTGGCATAGGCCAGAGGAGCAGCAGCCAGGGGAGCCACCACACCGGGCTTGGCTGCAGAGCAGGCAATCAAAGCGGCAATGACCAACTGGAAATAGACGAATCAATTAGTAACCTTATCCTGATCCTTCTGGAGCAATCTCCTTTGACTGGCTTAACTTACAAACTTGTACATTTTGCTGTTTGGGGGTTGGTTGTTTATAAAGCTCTTGAGCGATAATGTCCATTGGGAGCCAGCTCAGTGGCTTATATAGCTCGTGCCCATATCCGTGCTCTTTGGGGGACATTCTGTCTGAGCCGACTTTTTTGGTTGCTTCTTCTTTAGCTGCTGCTGGCCCACCTGGGCGAGTGCCAGACAGCATACATGATCGCCATTTGGCCAAGACGTGATCCGCCTTCAATTGCCCAATGTATTGTCGGAAGTTGTTCAAGTTGTCGCTCCAAATGGGTGCACAGGGAGAAATTTAAGATATACCCATACAAAAGTAAGTAAAAAGTATAATTAGAAGACGGTTTTTATGAATATACATATATTTAAAGATTTTAGATATTAAAAAGCTTTAATTGAATTTTTTTCAAGACTTTTGCTTTCCTCTAAATATATATATTTGGCTTTAATTTTTCGAGTGCCCCGATCGACATTTGTATGCAGTCAAAGACTCCCTTGGTGGCCGAGCTGTCTATGCGTAATTTGCAGTCTGTTTGGGCCATCAATGTGTGTCGTCTTGCATTGAATTGGACGCAATCTAAGCCAAATTGGCTATTCAAAATTGCCGTTCCCCGCTGGGCTGCCATTCCGGCCCACTAAATGTCTCATTAGTTCGCTTTTTAATGGCCAGCAGAGAGTTGCCAATAAAAGGCGCTCGTAAATTTCCCTCTCATCCTTGCCGCCGAGCGTCGGAGGCATCATTTGTTTTCGCGTCAGCACCGTTTGACCTTGACGCCATCTGGCCACAGGATGTGATGGAGGTGCCGCTGGATGGATGGAGCTGCCTCAATAATTTCATGCCGGCTTAATTGGCCATCGGAGAGCCAGGGAGCGGAGAGTAAGTGACTGGAGGCGGTCATGTTGCCAAAACCGGCTTGCGGACTTAATGAGCCACCGAAGTCACCGCTCTCTTGGTCACGTGCTGGCCTGGTCAGCATCTTCGTCATCTGATGAACTGCTGGCTCTGCAATTTACAATGTTTTACCTTTTCGGAGAAGGGAAATTTGTCTGTATTCTCTCTAAATTCCGACTTTAATAAGATTAAACAGATTTAAGTTATTTAAAGTACAAATATTTGTTTAATATTACGAAATATTTTATATTGCACTTCTCCCTAACACATAATTTTTTCTACTTATTCTTTATTTCCAACTTGGACAGAGCATCTCAGCCTCAGTTGCTTCAGGAATCCAATCCGCAGATGATGACGATGATCTCAAGGCCGTTTTGGTGACGAGTCGAGAGGGCGAGAGATATACATATATTTTATTTGACAATCCGCAGATCGAGTTGCCCCACGCATGTAACGCATGGGATTGATCCAATCTCGGTTGGCAGTAACCACAGGTGGTGGTGTGAGGCTGACCTCTTACCAGACAATTTCTTGGCTAAAATTCTCGACCGATGACGCTGTCGATTTTCCAGTGAGTCAAGCACGGAAATATGTACATTGCTGCCCATCATCACCATCATCATCAGCATCGTCAGCACATTCTTGTCTTCGACACACCACTTGAGATCGGTGCGATCCGCTCACTTCCTAGTCGAGATTTTTCATTGGATTGCAGCTCCAAAGCTGATTTAGAGCCCCTTCAGTGGCGATGATGTCCCCTTTTGGGATTTAAGAATTATTTGGCTGTCGTCAGTACCGTTTGTTTAAATGGATTTTCGGAAACTAAATTTATGCAGATCACATTCGAATTCCTGTTTGTTGTTTCAGGTTCTGCCATAACATCTATATAGATCCAGGTCCCAGTTTGAAGTTCCCAGTTCCGTTCCCAGATTCTGATCAATGACACTTGACTTTAATTGGCTTTCATAAATAAACGTCTGATTTTAGACTCTGCGGTTTAGGTTAGTTTTTTTCTTTTTTCAGACATTTCCAATGCCAAGTTTAAGGCCCCATTGTGAGGAGCGAATGATGAAGATCTCTTGGCCCGATTGATGTGTATTCGTGTATGTAAATGCCCAGCCATTAAACCATCCGAGGAGAGTGAAAGGTGTAAACGGAGACCTCTTTTTTTCTGAGCCATGTCTGCGTCGCGACCTTCAAAACATTATGCAAATGCAGTCTCCATCGATGGCAATGAGACGAAAAATGGCCAATAAAAAAGCACTCACAGCTGGCACCGAAAAACTAAGCTTAGATGGCAAGTTTATTATCAATGTGTGTTTTGTGTGTATTTACTAGAAGGAGAAGCCACCACAGTTTGATGATCAGTCGGGATGGCATTCGCCTCTTTATTATTATTCTAGGACCTACATATTATATATAGGATGGTCGGGCTAACGCCTCTGTATCTGAGGTGTTCCGTAGGAGGTGAGGCCAGTGGTCCTTGGCACACTGGCATAGGGTGCTCCGGCCTGCAGCGGCAGCTGAGCCACATTCAAGGGTGCAATGCCAAAGGGCACTGGCAGCTTGAGATTCAGAGAATTGGCATCCACAGACGCCGAGGGAATGGCTCTGCCGGTGGCCACACCACTTCCTGGAGCCGCTGCCTGAGCCTGTGGCGCTGAGGAGGCCACCTGGAGGGGAGCTGAGGGTGCTCCAAATACGTATCCTTGACTGGTCAGTGCCTGGGTAAAGGCTGCCTGCTCCAAGGCGGGTTCAGCGAACTGGCGGGCCACCTGATGATATTGCTGAGATGGTGCCTTGGCTGCCACCTGTTGGTACCTCTGCTGGACTACTCTTTGAACAGCCGGCTGCTGCTGCTGCTGCCTGCTGGGAGCGGGATAATGGTAGTAGGCCACCTGGGAGCTGGGCGTTATTGAGTATTCCAAGTGGGAGACATCGGCCAGAGCCAGGCAGAGGAGTTGCAGCAGCAAAATCCACAAAATCGAAAACTGAAAGTGGTTCAATTAAACTTTTTGATGCATTCTTTAATCACATTTATTATCACTCACATATGAAGCCATTGTCACAGCACTGTTCGTTCGTTCTTATTCTTAAATTGATATTTTTTTAAATATTATATAATTCAGCCACTGATCGGAGTATTAATGATTCGTTGATGTTCGCAGGCGCAGCTGTGGCAGCTGATTAAAATTGGTGAGGCCGCTGAAGATGCTTTTTATATGCGTATTGGGGAGCTCTGCGATCGGTTCTCAGACCTGTTGCCCTCTCTCACTCTCAGTCTGTGTTGCCTTCTTTGATTTCGAATGTTTTTTTTTTGCTTTTTTGAGCCACAACGCTTGAGTTGCAGGCCAAGACGAAGCTTTTTGGCATTTTGTTGCCTTTGTTTATTTACTTTGTTTGATTGTTGGCTTTTCGGTGGCTTAACAAAGCTGTTGCCGAGCAGTTTTGTCTATTGATAATATTGATATTGGGCTGCCTTGCATATAAATCAATGTTGGTCATTTTTATTGGCATCCGAGCTATGCAACTAAACAAACTCGCATCCAGTGCCTTAGTGTAACTTTCCGTATTTGCAGGGGTTATCTCTGAGATTTTGGCAAGCCCCCTTTTAAGTTGAGCCTCTGCTCTAAGCCATTCTGCAAAACGACAGCATTTGAGCTTATTAAACACGGAGAGCGTCATGTGACTCCTGCCAGAAAAGCCGCACAAACATAAAACCCATTAGCCCCCAGCCCGAAACAGAGGATTTTGGTGGATTGGAGCTGTGCGGTACGAGATTTGCATGCTAAAGATCCGATTGTTGTCTATATGTTTATCTCTGAATTTGATTGGCTCTCTTTTTCTGTGCGGTGCGAGGCTCTTGTCGCAGATTGACCTCAGCCGGTGGGGCATAATCACAATCTATGCGCATCTAATTTTGAATTACACTGAACAAAAATATGGATATTTAATATAATATAATTTATAGAGAATTTATCAAAATACCTAATAAGTGAAATAAACTATCTTCTAAGGTTAACGAAACCTTATAATTTATATTTATTTTAGAGGAAAAATAATTTTTAAAGAAAACCAAAACCAAAATATTTTAAATTTAAATAAGATCATATTAAAATATTTTAAATTTAAATAAAATCATATTAAAAGTGAAAATAAATTAATTGAAAGTCAATATAATCAATTATTATTTAAAGTCTATTTTAAAATATTTTTAATATTTGTGGTATGGTTTTTAGCCAAGTTTAGTTACTTTTCAATTAAAATAAAATATAAAAAATATTTTAAAAAATAAAATACACATCTCTTCTTGTATTTTTACTGATACTTATTTTTTGTGTTTTACATTGAACTTTTAAAAACCTTAATTTAGGGAATTCTAATACTGAAAAAATCAAATAATTTTAATGAATTAAACATTATTTGAAAATTATTAACTATTTATGCAGGAAACCAGTTTCTTAACTAGCAAATATGACACCTATTATTCAGTCGTCGAACACGGAAATCATAAATTTATTTGTTTTTTAACCTATTTCCCATTGGCCTAAAGTGTAATTAAGTTGTTTATCGTCTCGTTAAACTATTGACCCAATTGGCTGGGAGCTTGGCTCTCTGGTTCACACGTTGAGTTAGGTCAGTTGGTCAGGAGGAGCTGCTGGAGTTAATAACCGTTGATCGGTCTCGGTCTGGGTCTGGGGCCCTCTCAGTGTCATGCCTCGCCTTTGACCAAAATTGGCGATGCCGAAAATTGCTCGAAGCCATGAAAACATCTGAATTATTTATGGGTTTTGTCGATATAAGCATAATTAAATCGCTACGCTGCGCGTTCTTCGCATAAATTCACGACTCGCGGATAATACGAAACATAACAACATTATTTAGATTTAATTAATTGCTAATTTGAGGAAATTATCATTCATAGTTATGCATAATGAGCTCAGTCTGGGTCTACCATCTCGAGTTACCAGCCCTGAGAGTTAAAGGCGACGGGTGAGTGATGAGAAGGAGGAGCTCCGTACACCGCAGCCGGACCACGAAGCGGAGGTGACCCAAAGTGGAGTTTGTATCTGCCATAGGATGGAGGAGCGGCAAACTGGTAACCCGTGGGCGGGGCAGTAAATTTCGTCAAGAATTGTGGCGGTGGAGGAGCAGCGGCATAGTGAGCCACTGGCTGTGGTGCAGCGACATAGTGAGCCACCGGCTGTGGTGCATAATGAGGTACTGATGGTGCTGCAAATCCCGAGTAAGTGGTGGTTGTGGTGGTCACTGGTGCACCCAACGAATACTTAATAACAGGCTGAGGTGCCTCATAAGCTGCTGCGTACTTAAAGATGGCCGGAGGAGCTGGTGCTGCATAGGCAAAGGCATGATGAGTACTAAAGGCAGCAGGAACAGTCACAGTATCCGAGACAGGAACAGTAACGGGAGCAGGGACCGCCACGGGTGTGGGCACAGCAACGGGAGCCGGAACCGGAACTGGCGAAGGCACCGGAAATGGCACTGGCACAGGAACTCCCACAGGAACATTAACGGTCGATGGGCCATGAAAGAAGCTACCGAAAGCAGGAGAGCCAAACCACAGAAGAACACTCAAAAGAATACTCTGGATAATAAAGAAGATTAATTAATAAATAATTATAGTTTATACACTTTATATTCACTTGGCCCTTACAATTTTGTGCATTTTAACCCGCTTATGCTTTCTTTCGTTTTCAATTTCCGTATTAAGTCACTTCTCTTCGACACTTTCACACGTAATGAATCGATTTTGGTTGACCATTGCAGGTTTATATACCACGATCCGAGAGTTGCGTCGCTTACTGATTTCAGGGTGGAGTGCGGGTGGGTATAAGAGGGTATTGGAGGTACAAAAAGTAAAAACTCCATTAAGGGATCTGCGCACGACGTGCAATCGACAAGCGAATCGTGCGGCAAATGCATGCGACAAGTTTTGCAATGCCCCATCCTCAAGGGGAAGCTTAATGGAGACACAACCTTGGATTGAATTAATTAGGGTGATTCTTTAATTAATAAATAGCAGAGTCTTTAATATATTTAATTGTTACTCTAGACCCTCTCTTTAAAGTGTGATTTTACAAAAGCAACGCTTTCTTAATTCGTTTTTAAGATATTAATCAAATAATATCAAACAAAATTATTTCTTAATACTAATTCCACAAGTTACTTTTACTAAAAACATTTCTACATAAACTATGTACAATAGCATAGACATATTTTATCTCCTTTTCTCTTCAGTTTAAGACCAAGAAAACCCTCTAATCAAAGCTTAAATTAAGCTGCTACATTTTGATATCTCCACCAAGATAAGTCAGTTGAGTTCAGGTGCCATTAGCATGAACACACTTTACTTGAACATATATCCATGGATCACATTTACCAAGTGCAGTGCCAATTTTACTGCCATCGGGCCGGCAGTTGCAACAACCCATTGCGATCACGTTCCAGGCACCTTTTTATGCCTTATGACTCTGATTGATGGCCGTTGCCGAAATATAAATGCCAAAATATCACACGCCAGTTAAAAGTCGATTTATTACCGCCGCCAACAAAGCCGGCAAAGCGCTCAATTAGCAGGGCCAAGCCAAAAAGTTGGCAGTACATTTCGGGGGTCGAAGGAGCGGCCCAAAAGCGGGCAACTCGTGCTCCATAAAATACTGAATCTGTCGTAAACAGGCGAAATTCCCGCACGGGTGGCCAATTAAATTGGCTGCCAAATGCGCGACACGCGCTCATCGAAATTGTCAACACAAAACAATGAAAGCGGGTGGAAGGAGGGGGAAACCGGCGAAATTACCATAACAAAGTGGCTAAATCAAAAATCGATATGTTCACCTTCGCTGAACCGAAAAGCAACGAGCTTTCCACGAAGATTTCCCAGTGCCGCACCAAGTGGAGCACACGCCCAGCTCTTGAGAGCTCCTCAAGAGGTTGCCTCGCGATTTCCACCGCTTTGCCACCACTGCCGATGGCAACAGGTGCTCTTGAGGCATCATCATCATCACATACATATAATGTAATGCGTACTAAATCGCTGCACGTGTTTCGCGGCAACAAATGCGAGTTTTCCTCCCACGAAAACCAAACTTTGTTGCAAGCTGCTTGGATTCACTCAACTGGGTGTAAGTTAGCTGGAAAATATGCTACAATTTGGTTAAGTTATTGAAGAGAATTTACATGCATTTAAAGCAAACCAAATAATAATGAGAATTGACAAAGAAATGTATCCTTTAAATAAATCAATTTCCGTTTTATTTATGTGAAGAAAGCATAGCCATGATTGCAACTTAGTGCTGAATATCAATCAGACGTATACATGATATTTATAGAATTCATAAACCCTTCCATATTGCTCATACGCAGTGTGGGCAGTCAACGAACTCAGGGCAATGCAAGGACATCTGGTGTGCGCTCCCTGGTACTATTGCATTAGATTATCAACTGCAATCCCCTTTTACAAACAACAACGAAATAATTAAGAGCAGGCAGGGCAGCAGAGCAATGGGTGGCTTCTATTCCTTTGGTGTCAATGTCCCTGGTCGAGGTCAACACGAGGAAAGCGTGTGCATTTCCACAGTACGTGCAGTTGCTGCGGCCAGGAATCAGCTGGCTCGGGAAATAACTTGACCCTTTGAAATTAATTTTCCATTTTGTTGTGTCAACTGTGTTGGGGAATCATGTTTCCTCTGACTAGAATCCGATTTCAATGCAGGTTTTAATTGCAATGCCCGGGGCTAAAACGAGCACTGCTGGTCCATGTGTCCTGCGAAAGGTCCTTGCCCTGTGTACCAAGTCAATGGCTTGTTAATAATGCTCAACAGAAGCGAAGCAAAATGCAAACCACTTTCCGCATGGATAATTCAATTAAGCTTAGCATACTCTAGGGCTAACCGGAAAAACTCGAGGGAAAAGCGTTGAGCTCAGCATGGGTTGGATTTTCACTCTAAAACAACAACAGATATGCACGAGGTTGTGGGAATTCGCTGAGAGCAGGTGTATGTGTGCCATGAGAGGAGCTGCCACCAAATGCATCCACTTAGTGTCACTCGACAGACGGGCTTGAATGAATATTCAATGGATTGGGAGATGTAGGAAGCAGAAGTTTAGCCCACCTTTGTCTGCGATTCTGTACATCTCTGCATTTACGAGTCTCCGAAGGCTGGTGCCAAATTATCGCTTGACTGGCCAAAGGCAACGATGTCGTCTGTTCGCTGTAACCATAATTATGACATGGTTTATGATCAGGCGGCATAATTTATTCCCAACCGAACTGAGACGAATTAAACTTGTCTCTGGGCAAATTGAGCTGTGCACTTTGTCAAGGTCGGAGAGCCGCCAACAATGGCTTATTGTTATTATTATATTATTATTACGTTGCGCGCTATGAATTATATTTAGCAAGCCCCACCCTTCAACGCGGCATTTCCACTCGGTTTCCACAATAAATTAAAGAAAATCATAAATCGATTTCAACTTAGCCAGCAGGCAAATATTAATACAAGACTTTTCAATTTTCGCATGAATTATGCATGGCTTTTTTCGGGCCAGGATCAGCCATATGGCTAAAAAGGTAATTAAGTGGCTCAATTCACTTCTGAGCAGCTCTTGATGTGCTCCCATTTTTCACTTGCGAAACCAGGCAAAAAGCATTTAGCTAAGACATTTGGCCGGGCATTAATAAATAGATATTTCAACGCACTTTTCCCCCATTTTTTTTTTCTCGCCGGTCAACCTGTTGACGGGCGCACGCGTTTGTCGCTTAAGTCTTTCGTTTCCCGCGATGATAATTGCCAGGCAGTGGTCGTGGGGGGAGTGACCACTTGGCCGGGGCGTTGCAATAAAACAATTTTGTTTGCTATTTTGATTTTTTGTTTTGTTTTTTTTTTCCTTTGCAAGTTTCAAAACACTTGACGGCTGGCGATATGAATCGAGCGAGTTTCCCAAGTCGCTAAATTAATTTGAAATGCAATTGAAGTGCCGATTGGGAGTTGAAAATCGTGGGGATATAGTGATGCAGTGAATTAAGAGTTCGGTGATGGAAACAATAACAGGTGTCTGGGTGTCAGTTATTCGTGACGAAGCTGCTTAGTAATTCGATCTCGAATTCAAAGCAGAACATTTGAGATTTGAGATTGATTAATAAGCATTTTATAAAGCGTATAATTAAAAGCTGAATATTTTTGTAGGAAAACTAATTCCAGTTTAAGCTGGATAATAGATAGATATGTTAATAAACACAAAAATAATATAAAATAACATTTCAGAAATTCAAAAAGCCTTCTGTAATAAATAAAATAAAAAAAAATAAAAATTAGTCACCATTCTATTCAATGATTACATTACATTTTACCTTGTTTTGTGCCATAACCTAAATATTACAAGAAATGTTGTAAATATTATATAGTACATTTTTTTAAAATAATTTGATGCTGATATTTATTTTAATACCTTCAAAAATATTTTTTATTTGGAAGTACAAAATATAAAATATAAAATGTTAATCTATTATTTTAATTCTCTCGTTCTTATTTTGTCTTTTTACCTTGTTTTTATATTTTAGTATGAACAATTTTATCCCAAAATCGTTTAATATATTTTAAAATAATAAAATCAATCAGTTTAGTGTTTAGAGTTATCGTTTATTTACAGAAAGTGTCAAAGCCACAAGGGCAGGGGAATTGCACCTTAATAGCAAAATCAACGAAACTTGATCCTTCCTTCAATCTCTCGCTCTCGCCGCCTCCCGCGAAAATGTCCTTAGTTTTCTAGGTGTCTCTGTCTCTAGTTGAGTTCTTGGATTTTTTTGGGTACTCTGAGGGTTTTGAATTTGAAATTTGTACACAATTCAAGGTTTTTGCTGTTTTTCTGCCTCTGACTACGAAATACACATGCAAATTCAACATTTTGACGGCAGCAAAATGCGAATTATCCACTTAAAGGGGTCGTCAACGGGGGCTTGGTTTCCACAGCATCAGATCCTTAATGCAGGTATCCGTGTCCAGCATATCCCAGACCACCGTAGCCGGCGTATCCCAGACCACCGTATCCGTAGCCGCCATAGCCGCCATGGTAGGTCGAGGTGGTGTGCAGGGCAGGAGCGGCATGGACCAGAGGAGCGGCGTGAACCAGGGGAGCGGCGTGCACGACGGGAATGGCCTTGGTGGCCACCTTGTAGGTGTTGGCATAAGAAGTGGCCACTGGGTGGGCCACAATGGGGGCGGCGTAGCTCTTGATGATGGGGGCGTGCGAGATCACAGCCGGAGCAGCGTAGGCTGGGGCCAGGGCGGCACCGTATCCCAGTCCGTAGCCATGGCTGTAGGGCGCAATCACTCCGGCATTGGCCACGGCGCACAGGGCAGAGATGAGGGCAATCTGAGAAGAACGAATCGTTTGTAATCCCTGAGTCCCTGCTGTATCCTTGCTGCTATCCTGTTAGCCTTACCAGTTTGAACATTTTGCTGGCTTTGTTTTGGGTTGTTGCTTTGACTTCTTGAGTAGTCGAATGTGTTATGCTTAGACGTCTCGACTTGCCCTCGTATTTATACCCGCAACATGAGAAATATTCTGACAAATCTTGGCCCAAAGAGAGGGAGAGCCAATGGCAGAAACACGCCCGAAGCTTTGTGCATTTGCCGACCAGCAAGCAGATCGCGAAAGAGATCAGCCGCGATCGGTCACGCGGCGGTTTCGGCTTGGACCAGAGTCTCCCAGTCCCAGCGCTTTTCATGGAAAACCTCTATGGGCATTTAATTCAATTTGCTATTATTTTTTCTTATTTTTTTGTCAGCTATTGTTGGCTTCCAAGCGGCAGCAGTTGCACTAACGGAAATTTTGTATATATATTTTCATTCATTCATGTCGGTGGGGAAATAGACAATTGTTTTCCTCCGGTTTCCAGCTGAGAAAATTGCAGTTTTGATTCTGGTTTTGGTTCTGCCCAAGTATTTCTTAAAAATATTCTTTAGCAGTGAATTGCCAATTAACTATGCAAAATATACGATTTTATTCTTGAGAATAGCAGACTTATAAGTCGAAAACTTAATAGAATAGGAATTGTAATAATATATTAAGAATTTAATTATCGAATTTATTTGTACTAACTGCAATTAATTGTGGAGGTACTAATGCCCTTAAAAATGTATAAATATATATACAATTATTCATATATAAAAATACTCTAATTTAAGAAGTCACAATTTCCTCGAGCCAAATCTTATAAGCCCATTAAACATATCTCTCTTTTTCCCAGTACTAATCTGCAAATCCTTTCTAAAAGCCAAGCACGCACTTGATTATCAATCAGCCTGACCAGCCGACTGACTGACTGACTGACAGCTCATTACTGATATAAAGATCCGTAGGTGTGGAAAATGCTGTTGCTTGCAGGCAAATGATCAATCGGAGCTGCCTCTCCACGCACCAAATAAACCCCAGACTCCGGTCCGTGAAAAATTACTCACTTTAATAACTGACAAACATACTGAGCCTGGAGACTGGCCGGGCTAAATAGTGGTGTGCAGTTGGCCAGTTGCAGCTGCTTTGACTGTATTTTGCATGCATTAATTTTTAACTGATTTGCTATCGCGCGCACACACGGCGTATGCGTAACTTGGGTGGAGAAATCAATTGGAAACAGAGGTAAATCATATTTACTGGCTTTGGAATGGCCTGCCAGATTTCCTAATAGCCATGCTTAATTCCTCTATCAAATCACAAGATCTGCCAAGAACACGAGGCGTGAAAAGAATTGCAAAACGCTTGTTACGGGCCTTGGAATCAAAATGTTTTGATCCGAATTTCGGTTTCAAGCCTAGGGTTCTGTGTGTCTCCCAGGGCGAACAAAGCGCAGCTTAAAGTTTATGACGCATAAATCAATAAACAATTACGATGGCGACAATTCTGTGGCCGGCTTTGACCCTGGGCATCGCTGCTGATTGGGGGACAATCTGCATATCAACGGTGGCTTAGTCCGAGAGCGAGAGAGTGAAGCCAAGTCGGAACCCTTCACCAAAGCCAACACCTCGTGATTTGGCTCGGACCCGGGGCGTTATGCAAATGCTGGCCAAATTGTCGCATAAATCTAAATCGAAGGCGGCTTGATTGACACCGGACACAGGATGCCAAATTGCGTGGCTATCAATCGTTGGATCGAGCGACCTGCCCAAAAAACCACAAGACCAAAACTGCCACCCACTCGGCTTATTGGGTTTCTGGGCCTACGTCAGAGACCGTTACTGGCCGACCACCTAGCTCTACTAGTGCTCTAGTGTAATTGCATTTTAATGGCCTCCCAATTGGGAAATATCCATCCAATTCGCATTTCCCAAGCAACGCCCAAAACTCTTTGATTGCCAACAAATCATTCAAAAGTCGAAATTAAAAGCCGTCAATTTTCCAAAGCTCAAACTCAACTCCATATCCATTGAGCTCAACTCGATATGATTTTCCCCTTTCTTGATTTATGTGATTTTTATGGGGAAATAGTCACTGAGTCCCCGGACCTGAAATTTGTCTGGCGAATTCTGGCTAAGGAAATTTCACAATTGGGACACTCTGGAATCGCCATATAGAGGTGATTAGTTCAGCTCACCTGAATTGCATTAAAAAAGTACGCATGTGACCGCAAAAAGTTATTATTTAATTTGTTATAGTTTTACATAATTGTTGGTTGGGCGGTTCGCAATTTGCATAGCATAGCATACATAGTAAGGCCCGACGACTACTCCCATCTGTGGCTGTGACTCGAGTGTGGCCAATTAAGTATTAAGTATACCACATGTTGGACGCTACGCTACTTGGTCAAGGTCATGCTTACCCCTAGTGCCCCAGCCTTTGTCACAATGTCGTGCATATTACACTGGAGTGAGTTGTACAACAATTAGATATTTTTATAATGATTAATAACAAGAGAGCAACGGCAGCGACAACTGCGAAACTGTAACAATGGCCAGCAAAGAGTCAAGACTTTTGATAAGGTTAAGGAGGAATGGAATACCCTGGGAATATGTTGGAGATTATGGTGGTTATTTCATTACGTCCTAAGTTCATTAGTTTATACTTTCAACCTACTAAAATTCGCAACTACTACATATATATAGTTCCTCTGACATTTAAGAATCAAGCTTAAGACCAATTATATAGTTCTACTAATTACTAATTAAGCAGCATTCTTTCATGGAAGATTTTTGCAAGCCATATTTTTTTTTTTAATGAGTCTCAAATATCATTCCGTGATTATTTTCCTAGGGTACCAATCAATGCTTGAATTTTTCACAGAGACACAGAAACACCGCTGTGAAAAGCCATGGAAACACACTCGCCGACAGAGCGCAAAGTTTTCATTAATGGAATTAAAGTGAGCTAAGGTGGATTAGCCCCATCCAGCCCCATAATTGTCCTCCCTACTGGTAGCTGTTTTACCTTCAGCTCAGCTCGAGGTTGGGCCAACAATTATCATTTGCAAAAGTTGGTTTCATTTCGCTTTGAAGTTCTTTTTTTTGCGGGGACATTGCGCAATGTGGCTCATGGCACGTAGAGCGTTTCTGTTTTTGTTTAATAACAATTTATGTTGTTGTTGTTGTGGATCAACCTGCTGCATGCATATATAAACTACATATAAACTATTTTGGTCAGAGATCATTTGACAGCTTCACTGAGTGTGCTCGCGCACTCTCTGGCACTTGGGGCTGTCAATGCAAATAAACTGAAATCTGCTTCATAATTAAGTAGTTAGATCGCAACAATAACAAACTGGATACCCCAAAAAATATATATATGTATATATACCAGCATGCTGAACAAGTCACGCCCCTTTTCGAGCTCGTAAATTAAAGTTGTGTGTCGCCAAATTGTATGCAAATCGCTTGACTCCCAGTTGCTGAGATTTATGCGAGGGGCTGCCCGAATTATTTGTTACTCGATTAGTGCTTTTTAATTGAATTTAGTTCTCGTGTGGGTGCGCTTGCCCCTTTTCACACCCCTCTGGGAAGTACCTAAGTTTTTCTGGCAAATTCCATAAGGTTCTAATGTATCTAATTTGACTTTCACTTTTTGCCACCGCTTATTGTTGCCGCAGCGATTGTTCTAGAGCAATTCGGTGGCTTGTGTGGTTACTCACCCTGAACTTGAGCTGAAATCAAATTACTGGGCAAGATCCCAGGCATGATTGCACACCTGTGTGGGCAGTATCTATATCTAAATCAGAGGTGGCAAGAAATTAAGTCACGAGCAGTCAAAAGGCTAAGGTTGAGCGACTTCTGATTGAAACATATTAAAAACTAACTGAAATCTTAAACTACAAATTCTGTGTAGAAGGTATTTCTTCTGATATTCAGGGAGTTATCTTTACTATATATTTACGATCTATAAAATAGAACACTATTTTCCCATCCCTAAGACTCGCTCTATGAACTGCTAACCCTGCTCAAGTTCGCTCTGCTTCGGTTTTCTCACAAACAAAAGCTGAAATAAGCTGAGAACAGCGATAACTATAAAAAGTCAATTAGACTTAATGATAGCCGCAGCTAAACATTAAATTCATGTACGTAAATTACATAAAACAAAAATGAAAAAAGCTACAAGAAACCAGAAACAAGAAACTCCAAAACGAATTCGATTTTAAAATAACAACGCCGATCAACTCCGCTGGGAGTTCTGTGCAATCAAGAAGGAAGTCGTTTCCGAGCTGCAACCGACAAAAAAAAACGGTTTCTTGTGCGTCTGGTTTTGTATAATTCAGTCATTAAAATTAATAAGACAATGCAGATCACACGCCCCACAAAAAAAAAGAACTGGCCAAACTAGGCATTTCCCAAACGTTTTGGCCTGGAGGCGGATGTGGCTATTACAGATCTAATTACATGGCGTATGAGCGATTTTCAATGCTGTTTTCGGCCAGGCCAAGTCGCACCGATAACACTCAGATAAGGCCAGCTTAAAGTGTTGCTACTTGGCAACAACAACAACAAGAACACAACCACTCTGGTTACTGGAAACTAATTAAGTTGCATGTTCCATGCTGACAACCTCAAAGATACAAAGCTACAAATGCAGACTCGCGTTGAGTTCGAGCCAGACCCAGTGGACAGCGTCAACTTCTATTAGCCAAACAATTTAAAAACTCTTGTCCATTTGTCAATATTTCAACTAACCAAGAGATTGTTTATGGAATTGTGTACTGGTTATCCAGGCTTAACTTCTGTTTCGTGAACACATTCATTTCCTTATAGAATTAATCCAGATTTAATCCGTTTAAAGTTTTTCAAATAAATTAATTGAAATATTTACTGTCTCCTTTTGGTTAGGCAGAAATTGTGCTGCTCACGCATTTGTGGTTAATTAACCCACAACGGCCAGCATGGGTTAGGTTTAGGCCAAAAGCTGGTTTAAGCCAAGAAAAGCTTTGAGTTTAAGCTTCATTTAAAGGCCACAGCTCAAAAGTAGGCAGGAATTTATATAAATAATTTCAAAGTTTTCCTGGTAAAAATAATAAAATTGTTTGAAAAGAAAATAAGAACATTAAACAACTAACAAGTTTTTTTCTTACTTATTTTTCTTACTTATTTTTTGTAATGTTTTCTTTAGCTTAGTTGCCATTTCTGCAAGTGGAAATATTGCACCCGGCGGTAGGTGTCAGTCAAAGATTTATGCCAACTACTGCTAAACACTCGAGTGATTTACACGTTCAACTTGGAGTTGTGCATGGCCAGAAGCCAATGTGGACCAAATCGAATAACAATGGCATGCTGCAGCAACGGCGGCGGCAACTTGGCCAATGATTAAATCGTTTCGGGCCCTGTCAGCGTCTTGTTATATCTCTCGCTTCTGAACAAGCTCATTGTGCGCATTTTTTTCAGCTTATGCTTCTGTTTCTGTGTTTTTCTTCTTAATTAAATTAAAGCCAAGGTCGCCTGAAATGGGCTGGGAGTCTCTTGGCGTGTATGGTTAATTAAAATCAAAGTTAGCAGCCACCAAACTCGACAACATGTGGCGTTTGATGCTTGTTGCGTTGGTGGCGCCCAAAAATAGTTGAGGAAAACCCACTCAGGCGGTGCCAAGGGGCAGGAAAAAAGGCTGGAAAAAAGAGTTTTTTCGGCTGCTAGTTATGCTAATGGTTGTCCCACATTTTCCCTGCCAGTCAAGTAGAAGAAATAAGCCAGGTATCCAAGCTGAACCTGGATTGGCTGTGTGTGTGGGTGCCATGCTTTACCAGGTAGCATTTTTGTGGGTGGCTTGACTGGGCTCCATTCAGTCTTTCAGCCTGAACAACAGCCTCGACTTGGCTCGCTCAGTTCCGCCCAAATGGGTCACTAATGAGCCATCTGGGCCTGGGAATTCGCTAGAGGAAAAACGCAAAAAAAAACACCAGCTGCTGGGCAAAAAAAACACAGACAAATTTTTAGATGATGGCTCGATTGTTTGTGCCAATTCTAACGTAAAGAAGCTAATTCCCTTGGTTCGGGGCTTGTATAAAACCCCAATGACTTCTTCAACAGACAAACATAGTTGCAAAGTTCACCCAGCGAAGATGTTCAAAGTTGTGAGTTACCTCCAATAATATTTAAAGGAGTTTTATTACGAAATATCTTTTTCAACTCTTTTAGGTATTTCTTGTTTGCGGATTTTTGGCTGTCCTGATCCAGGCTCGTCCTAGCTACCTGCCGAGCTATGAAGCCGTGGAATATGCCCCCAGTGTGGTGGGATATGAACACCTGGCCCTGCCCGCTGCCGTTTCCCATCAGAGCTCCACGGTGGTTCACGAGAAGCGTCCCTACTGGCGTCCCATTGTGGATCACACTCCATTGTTGAAGACGGCCTATGCTCCAGCCACCTCCATCTCGTATGCTCCTTTGGGCTATGCCGGCAGCAGTGCTGGATGGTACGGACCAGAAGTCTGGAGCGGAGCTAGCTATCCTAGCATCTACTTGAAGTAGGAATATATGCAGGGAAACCTTTGTCTCAATTTACATTTTTGCTGTGAACAGTTTTCTTTATTTTGCAATATTTAAAGTCGAAGCATATGAAAATTCATATTAAAGTTGAGAATCTAACGTCACAAAACAACCAAAAATATAATCCGTGATATTCTTAATAATTCCGATTAAATGAATTCTTTTATTAAATAATAAATAAAAGTTATGAGCAATAATATAGAAATAAACGAATTTTCTGAACCATAACTTGAGGGATTTTTTAATTTAAATCTGAGTTTTTGACAGAGTAAGGAGATATTTGCAATTCTCGAAGTCATATACTATATATTCTCAATCAGCATCAACACAGAAGATTTATCCATGTCCACTGAAAAAAAATGATTAACTTGTTTTAAAACATTTTATAAGGGGTTACATCATTAAAATTGTCATAAAATTTACTAAAATTTTAATATTAAAATATTTTTCAATTCTTTGCTTGCAGTTTTCCAACATAATAATCCTTTTTGAATTTAATACAATGCTTTTTTTACTCAGATATGTTTTTTAATAATTTCTATTTCGATTTACATTTTGTATAAACCCATCAATATTTAAACTGAATTCTAAATATACGTTTTAAATATTTGTATGTTTACCTCGTTGGTGGTCTGCAATTTAGGAACCTATAATTTATTTTTATTTCATTTTAATTTTTATACAATTTAAACTTTTAATTTTAAAGTCATAAAAAAGTAATGGTTTTTTAAACTGTCGCATTAAATCCCTTCCTTTCTATGGAAACACATTATTTTTTTGGTATTCACATTTAGTTAACTTTTATTCGTTTTGTATTTTTTTTTTCGCTCAAATTCTTTCGTTCTCGTTGATGGCTTTCTTACCAGGCGCTGGCGGCATATGTGAGGGGAGCGTGGTGCAGCAGGGAGGCAGGAGCGGCATAGGCCACTGGCGCGGAGTAGGCCACGGGGGCGGAGTATGTCAGAGGGGCGGAGTAAGAAGGATATGCGGAGTAGGCGGCCACCGAAGGGGCGGAGTAGGCCAAGGGAGCAGAGTAGGCGACGGGGGCAACGGTCTTCACAATGGGAGCAGCGGCGACGACGGGAGCAGCAGCCACGACTGGAGCGGAGTGGACGGCAGTGGTCTTGACCACGGGAGCAACCACATCCTCGACGACGGGAGTGCTGTGCACCTGGGTCAAGCTCTGGTGGCTCACGGCGGTGGGCACACTCTTCACGACAGCGCCCACTTTGGCAAGGACGGGCTCCTGGACAATGGTGGTGGCAGCAGGGGCACTGTAGACCAGAGGAGCGGCGGCCAGGTGACCGGGCTTGGCGGCGGCGACGGCCAGGAGAGCGGCGAGAACGAACTGCGGGAGAGGAAAAAGGGTTAGAATAATCCAATTTAGGGGGATCAGTGGCCCAGAGATCCTTACCAATTTGAACATATTGGTAAAGGTTACTTCTTCGACTTGTGTCGCTGCAAAGGGAGACAGACTTCGAATGTGTTGAGCTGAGGGACTGTCAACGGCTTTTATACGTGAACTTCACTTTCGCAGCTCCCACACACAGGTAACTCTGCACACGCACCACCACGAGGCTCTTGGCCATTGAGGCGGATACAATAAGCCATAAGTCGAACGTGCCTGAACGGATTCTGGCCGCTGTCTCCGACTCTCCAAGTCTCCGTGTCTCCGAGTCTTGGCCATAAACCAGATTATTATTCGCGGTCAATTCTCCACCGCTCCTACTCATTATTTCACTTATTTTCGGCCTCGCACTCGAACTTTTGGTTTCATTTCACAACTCACTCGTAGTCAATGTGGACTCATTAGTCTCACGTACTCACCTGGCATTTATTTTCTTGTATTTTACTTTTTTTGGGGAAGCGGGAGAACCAAGGGTTATGCTTCTAATTGGAAGTCAATGGAATCCAATTTCCGACTCAAGCCAAGGTCGCTAAGGCAAGAAATCCTTTCTTGGTTTCCGAGAAATGACTGAGATAAACCAGTTGATTATCTTAAGTCCGAAATAATCTGACTTTACAATATAAGAAGAACAATATCTCTGCAAAATGTACACTTTAAATTTGTTTAAGTGTAAGCTCTTTTTGAATATAATTAGTTATTATTATTTCAGCCTAGCATCTGCCAGAAAGCCTGGCTTGTAAATAAACAAAGTTGCCTTCTTTCCCAGAAACCTGGGTCTGACTTGGCTTTCGTTTCCATAAAACTTGAGTGCACTTGTGCAGCAAGTCCGTTTGTTCCTAAAAATTAGGAATCTTTTTCTATAAAAGCAGTCTTTATTTTATGAATGCATTCATTGCATTTGAAAAACTTGATTAGTACGGACTTAACACAATGAATTTCCTATGGAGAGTGGTGAGAGAAAAGTTTTTAATGATTAATAATCCCTAAAGAAAATAACAAAAATATCATTCCTAGATATTAGTTAGCCTATGGCTGGGCTATTACTGCAGCAGTGGCAGTGTCCACAATCGTCATGGAATCGAAAAGCGAGATGCAAATGACACCCCAAAGGAGTGGCGGTTTCCAGCAGATTTGCTGAAAACCATTCTGACTCCCATAGCGAATTTGGCTGAAAAAATCGATGTAAATATACCTGGACTAGCAAGTTATCGCACAGATAATGATGAAGATTAGAGAAGAGGAATTTAAATATTTAAATAAATAGTTAAAATATATACGAGTAAAACTTATTCAATGAGTTCAATGCACCAGAAAGCTAACCATTTGCCAAACAGCGGGATGCCTATTTGTCACTCTTACATGTAAGGTGTTTGTTTGTGCTCGGCAAAGGTCCAGTGTTTATCCAAGGATCAGCTGCAGCAGGAAGTAAGTACGTGCCAGGGGGCAATGAACCAGGACACTTTCAGCATAGAAAACTAGTCAAGGCAGCCAAGCCAGTTTCTATAGGGAATCATTTCCTATTCTCATCACAGAACTAGATGGAAATAGAGTCTTACAGAAGTTATCTATACCCTGAACATTTCTATAATTAATAATATAAAACAATACAAATTAAATGGGATTATTTGGTCAAAACAAATTTGTAAAATAAAAACTTAATGTTCTTAGTAATAAACAAAACATTCTTCCAAATGTAATTTACTAACTTATACTATATTAACTTTTAAATTGTTAAAAGACAAAATTTGTCGAAAATATGCCTAGTCTGAAGCCCCTCTAAAAAAAGTGTAATACCCTGAAACTAAAGCCAAAAGAAAGAGCCAACACCTTTGCACAATTTTCAAGGCAAAACATGTATTTATTTATTTAAAATTCGTATCACAAAACCGTCCAGCGATGCATCCTGGTCACCTGGCAGGGGTTGGAGGAGTGGGACTAAGACTGGGTGTCGTACTGGGTGGAGCGCTTTACCACACACCGGTGGCGGTGTAGGTCAGCGGCGAGGAGGCAGCCACGTGGGCGACGGGGGCCACGGCGGCATAGGTGCTGGCCAAGACGGGAGCAGCAGCGGCATAGCTGGTGTGGACCACAGGAGCGGCGGCAGCATAGGTGGAGTGGACAACGGGAGCAGCGGCATAGGTAGAGTGAACCACGGGAGCGGCAGCGGCATAGCTGACCACCGGGGTGGACTTAACCACAGGAGCCACGATATCCTCGACGACATGCGCCGAGCTGTGCACCACCGACTGGCTCTGATGGCTCACGGCAGTGGGGACGCTCTTAACCACGGCTCCAACTTTGGCCAGAACGGGCTCCTGGACGATGGTCGTGGCCGGGGCGGCATAGACCAGCGGGGAGGACTCCAGCAGGTGACCGGGACGGGCAGCGGCTACGGCGAGCAGAGCAGACAATACCACCAACTTGAACATTTTGGATATAAGTTTGGTCTGTATTGACTGATGGGAGAGAGACTGAGTGTTCGGATTGAGCTTCTTGCGAGAACTGTTGTTAATTGCCCGGCAGCAGTAATCTTTATATATGGCAGGCACACCAGGCTATGACCTTCCCACTTTGACGCACAATTCGAGTTGAAGTTAAGCCCATATCAGATTCTGGCCAACGATCAATAAGCAATTAGCGTCGGTGGACGGCTCAGGCGGAGACAAGCAAGAGACAGAGTAGCTTCGAGTACACAGGGAAATAAACAGATCTATTTCAAACATCTCAGTACTAAAAATATAAAAATAGGAGCCAAAAAACTTAATAATAATTACTCTTTGTAATTAGATTTATGTTTAGTTAACTTTATGTGGAAAATATCTTATAACCCATTATTTACGGACTAAATACCATCATGTAACCCCAGTAATTTATTTAAATAAATTAACCATTTTCTCTGTGTATAGCAATCCACAGCCATTAGGCCCTCTTGAGTGGCCATTAGAGGCTGGGGGACTCCTCTGCAGCTGCATTACTTGCACTTTGAGGGCGTGAGTCAGGGTCAGCGGGCAGTGCGTGAGCTTTTTGGGTTTTAGATTTTAGGGTCTCAAAGCGACCAATTGCAAGTCTCATGTTTTATTGTCCAAGCGAGGGCCAGATTTATACAACTCATTTCATTTCATTTCATTTCGTTTTGACTGAGCACTGACCACCGGCTCGTAAATGTTTTAATTAAACCACACTTTGCGGCTTTTGCAGCGGCGCCGTGACGCCGCGACGCAATGAAAAATATAGTTTTTTAAGCATATATAAGACACCAATTTCGGTTGTACCATTATCAGTCAACATTGTTCGCTTCAGCAGCACAACACAGACCAAGAAACAAAAATCCTTCAACATGTTCAAATTGGTGAGTGAAATCAAAGGGACTAATATTATCTTACGATTTTATTTAACTCAAAATTTCCATCCTCCAGGTGGTGTTGTCTGCTCTCCTTGCCGTAGCTGTCGCTCGTCCTGGCCACCTCTATGAGTCTCCAGTGGTTTACTCCGCTCCTGCTGCCACAACCTATGTCCAGGAGCAGGTTCTGGCCAAAGTGGGTGCCGTGGTGAACAGCGTTCCCACATCGGTCTCCCACCAGAGCCAGTCGGTGGTGCACAGCTCGGCGCATGTCGTGGAGGATATCGTGGCTCCCGTGGTTAAGTCCACCCCGGTGGTCAGCTATGCCGCTGCCGCTCCCGTGGTCCACACTAGCTATGCCGCTGCTCCCGTTGTCCACTCCACCTATGCTGCCGCTGCTCCTGTGGTCCACACCAGCTATGCCGCCGCCGCTGCTCCCGTTGTCTACAATGCCGGCTGGTAATCCGGAAAACTGGACTCGTGGAGGCTCTGACGAGCGATCTGGATGGTTAGAAAAAAAGCTATTCCTATTGTAAATAAAGTTTAGTTGCGAGTAAAATGTGATTTTCTAAAAAAACATATAACCTCTTGTCTTCACTTGGGTATCTTTGGGATATATATTAATAAATATTGTTATTAATAATTAAAGGCATTTTGGAGTGGAATTTAAATAGCTTTAGAAAGTGCTCATAAAGCCCGACCTGAGTAAGGAATTAACTAAACAATTATATTACCTAAAAGAGTATATTTCTGCCGAATTTCTTTTAAATGACTTTTTATATGAACTTTCTAAAAAAAAGAAGATAAAGTTGTTATATTTTATATTCTAGGCAACTATTTTACAAAGAATAACGCTGAATACTTAAAATTATTTTCATTTTAATGGTCTTTTAAACTTATACTTACATTATAAATTTCTTAACTTTCAATAAATACCACAAATTATCTAAATTTTGTGAAAATCTCCAAATATTTATCATTAAGTTACTAAAGAAACAGCAGTCTATCTTAGAAATGACTTGCATATGTTACTTCAGATACATTTTTCTATTTAATTCAACAATTTTATAAGCAAGTTTGTATTTTTTTATTGTCTAAACATTTTAGGTCAAGCAATTATATTAAGCAGTTGAAATTATAATATAATATTTGGTAAGCAAAGTTAGGCATGAGCCAAAAATTCGCAGAAAAATGTTAATCAAATTGTCACAATTTGTGGTTGCAGAGACTAAAATGAGTCAACATTTGTAACCTTTTTTTTTGTGCCAAATAAAAACTATCAATACTTTACAAAATTAAATAGACGCAATATAATTCTGAGCATGAAACATGGTTTTATTTACATCAGTCGAAATGTGTAAGAAAAAAAACAAAACAGCTGGGTAAGGTGAACGAATTAGCATCGGGTTGGGTGGGTGAGTGAAACTGAAATCTGTGTAGTTGCTTGCCCACGCAAAGACATCCTTCTGCAGGACCTTCTACCAGGACGGGGCCCAGCCATGTCCGGCCCACGAGGGCGACAGCAGAGTCGTGTGCAGAGCCGGAGCCGCATAGGTCTTGATAATGGGAGCGGCATAGGTCTTCAGCACCGGAGCCACAATGGGCTGGATAATGTGAGCTGAGCTATGCACCTGGCTGATGCTCTGGTGGGAGACAGCACTGGGAATGGTCTTGATGATGGCCCCCACCTTGGCCAAGGCGGGTTCGTGGATGATGGCCGGAGCGGCATAGCTGTGGCTCCAAGGATCAGCCTCCAGGTAACCCGGACGGGCGGCCACCACGGTGAGTAGAGCGAAGAACACCACCTTTTAGAAGGAATTTAATGATAATGATCAAAAAATATTTATGGAAAAAAATCTAAGGTAATAGGACTGAAGTTCCCAAAATCCAAGGACTTCGGCTTGCTTATTTAAATAATTTTCTTTATTAATTCAACTCACCAACTTGTACATTTTGCTAATCCTGACGATCCTGGTGCGCTAGCTATTGGCTGAACTACTGAACTGTGGGTCTGTGTTGACGCCTCGCCGAATTGTGCTGCCTGCTTGCAATTTGCAACAGCTTTTATACTGCCAAAATCCGAGCAGGCGGCGGCCATGTGCAACCGAATCTTAAAATGCAGAAAACACAATAATAATATTTTTTTCTTTCCTCCTCCTTCAAAGATCGTTAGGAAAAGCTGAAAAATAACGCCAACGGCCACGGCAACAGCAATAATAGCTGCCAGAAAAGCTGCCAAAGTTTGCATGTGCAGCAGCTGATTCGCTTTGTCTTCGCTTGGGGTTTCTGGCCAGGCCCCCCTGACGACTCCCCAAAGCGGGCCAAAGCTGGCCACTGCCCACCTAAGACATCGTACCCCATTGGGTCGCAAAAAAAAAGAGCAGAAAACCAGTCAAAATAAAATGTTGGTCTGTCGCTGAATGTGGTGGGCTCTTGGCCCATTCGGACAGCAGGCCATTTGGCCAGTTGGCCAGCAGCCGCCACTTGCATCACTTCAGGCTCAGAGATAGGCGTCGCAAAAAAAAAAAACAACAAATGTGGTTCACACTTGTCATTTTCCTCAAAGTTGACCGTGAAAATTCCCCGTAGCTGCAGCACGCACACAGCCATTACAACCCGCCCAAAGTAGCCCAAGTTCAATGCTAACGCACTTGCGTGTTTCTGTCATGGCCATAACTGGCTCCAAGGGGGCCATATCCCCGCATCTCCATCTCCATCTCTTGCGTTGTTGCGTCTGCGAGAGAAGGCCGCGTCCATTGGAGGCGGCGGAATCGGTGGCAACCGTCACTGAATTGGGAAAGGAATGTGCGCAAAGTCACCAAGCGGGGCTATTTGCTTGCCCATCACGTCGGCCAGCGAACGCGAAACGAAATGGAAATGAATTTCTTCATATTTTTAGCAAACTTAACACAGTGTCTTTGTTTTTGTACTTTTTGCTAAATTTATTTGTCTCGGAGGAGGGATGAGTGTCCACAGAATGTTTATAGAGCTACCGAACTGTAAACCAGAACTAGTTAGCTTTTTAATGGTAACTCATAATTTAAATTTATGTGGGAATTTAATTAGCAACTCATATACGTCTTTTCAACTTAACTGTTGTCATGAATTCTGATAGTTAAATAGTGACTAGCAAAAACTATTAAACACTAAAAATGAATTATGTTGTGATGAAACAAAGAACAAAAGAGTTTATGATATGGGTTTGTTGTTTTATAATTATTCTAAAAATTAATTTCAATTGAGAAGTATTAATAAATTAAATATGTGATGTGAAGTGCCTTAAAAACTTAAGTTCGAGATATTTTAAGCACTGTTTACCAATGTTTTCCTGAGTTTCCTGCTCAGTATCTTTCATTTTCATCATCCTATAAACTTAAAGTATTTATTTGGCAGCTTTGCTAAATCCATTTATTTATTTAAAATGTAAAATTAATGCCACAAGGATCCCTTATTACCCAACTAAGCCTGGCAACTCTAATTGATCACCACATTTCTGTACTTTATTCCCTCAAGCCACTCCGCCACTCCTTGCCTTTCTCCATCCCGTGTGTTGTTTTTGTTTTTTCTGGTTATGCTAATCTGAAATTGCAATTGTCTGGCATAACAATGGCCAGCTAGACGGCAAAGGCGATAAAGAGCCCGGGCAACAGTCAGCCACATCCCACATAGAACCGCACTCGGGACTGGAACTCAGGCTTGGACTGAGACTGAAACTGGGACTGGTCTGGAGTTCCGCTTTGTGTAATAAGCAAACATCGACAGCGATGGCGATTGCGCAGGCGCGCAGATCACTTGGAGGGCACAGTGGGTAGCAAAGCTAATATATGAGATAAACAAATAATCAAAATAGTAATCTAATATATAAAATTAAAAGATAGTTTTGGGAAACCTGTAAAATTTACATTGGTATCTGATGTTTTTTTTATTTTCTATTTAATTTAATTATCATTTAACTCAAATTTTTATTATAATTAAAATTCTATAGCTTGAGACCACTGTTCCTTGTTTGGTGTTTGACTTTGGTTGTATTTGCCGCCGTTATGGTGATTTGTCAGCAATTTTTAGCATGATTAATGAAGGCTTCGATCTGGCGACATAACTCCGTGCGCCTTCCGCTCCGCTTGCCTCTTTTTGTTGGCCAAAATTCTTGAATGACTTTTAATAGATTTGAGTCTATTTGTGGTAAATTCCTTGGCAATATCCGGGCTGTGTTTTTACCCAACAAAAAAATTGATATATAATAATAACAAACCAAACACCTAATGCTCAGTGCCGTTGTGCCAGTATCTCTCATGGGATCTAGCTTCGGGGTTAATGTAATGTTCCCCATGTGGCCAACGGCCAAAGTGACAGTTCTGCCTCTGTTTTTGTATCTGTTTTGGCCAATTCATTGCATAACACCAGCAAGAGAGCACTACTAGCCGCATTCAGAAATTGCCAGGCAATTATCATGCACACTGAGGGAACCAGTTCCCCGGGCAAACTTTTATCGACATCGTTTAGCACCAAACTCAATTTCGCTTTTAATTAGAGGCATTCGCGTTGATCTCCGACTAAGCGTAATGAACAACAATTAAGCCGTGCTTAAAGATCAATTACTTCGGGGGGGGAGAGAGAGCAAGCGGGGGATATGAATGGGGTGTTGACAGTCTTTCAGACGTCATTACCTATCGGGCTTGTTCTATTCTTGGCCATAATTAGCTCTGTATCCTTAACGCTTCCGAGTCTTTCGTGATCAGTCACTGATTTCCCATTTTTATATGGCTAATTGCCTTGAAGGTCAGTGTGTGTGTGCGTGACAAATGTTTAAGATTTATGTTGTAAACAATTTATGAAATCTATTAAAGAGGAAGTAATAGTTCTAGCAATTCAATGGGAGAAGAAGTATAAAGTATTTAAGGCTTCAAATATCAAAACCTTTTCTTACTCAACCTTTCAACTATTCCCACCACCAATGCAATTCAAAAGTTAACCCATTAACTTGTCCATAAACTTTAAGTACAAAATCACTTCGCTCGCAGCCAACACTCCACGCAAGAGCAAAGACCCAAAATTAGTAGACCATTATGTTACGTGAAATTCAATATTTCCCTGGCTAGAAAAGAGCTTTTTGTTGGCCAAGCCCGATCTGTCGGATCAGAAGGCGCCACTGCTAGCGCTCTGTGTTGCCAAACACTCCCGGCCACAAATGATCCGACCTGTCCCGTTGCCACAGTTCACTCAGATGTCAGAGTGGTGGATACTTACACTGAAAAAGAGGAAAATGTATTTCTTAGATACTTTTGAAATAGCAAGAGGGATGTCTTCATTATTCATATAATTTTCATTAATAAAGATGTGGTCACAATAGATTTGATTATGATTAAAAAAGGGATAATAGTTAATTATTTAAAAGTTGCAGATGACAGAGCGCTGGATACTTGCACTCAAAAAAAATAAATTTTTTTACTATCTGCTAACCGAAATATTTTGTATAATTTTTGCGAGAATTCAAACACCTATTTTTTTTTTAAATAAAACTTAATAAAAACTATTTGTTATTGTTTTTATTGTATTTAATTTATTATAATAATATTTAGTCTATAATCCAATATAATAATAAAGATCTTCATAACTTTCTAAATACTTTCAATTACGTTGCATTATATAATATACAAATAAGAACAAAAGTAATGCTTACATTTTTTTTTAATTTCAAGAAACGATTATTCCTAAAGATAATCCTTAATTGAGTATATGTTTTACCAACCTTGATTTAAAAGGAATATTTTATTTAAAGACATTTTCCTAAGTAAAAATGTAGACGAATTGCATAGAAACTTTTACATGAAACAACAAATTTCTTCCCTAAAAGTTTCCCTATACCTTAGACTCATTCACTAAATTCCTAAGTAATATTCCTCTGAGTGCATTACTCCTAATCCAAACCCAAGAAGGAGCATTACGCAAATGGCGGCCGGTGAGAAATGTGCTGCAGCTGCGGCAAGTAGAGCGGCTGGCAGGCAAAATATAAAGGTGGCTGGCAGCATATAAAATTCATTTGCTTGGCCCCCCGAGTAATTACGTTCGACTAACTGGCTGCCACTCTGGCGGATACTCAACGAGCCCATAGCTCATAGCACCCATAGCAGGTGGCCAGCGATGGATGGAGCCACCAATTGGCCACTGGCCACTCGCTAAGGTCAGATATGTCCATCAATTGAGCGGCAACATTCTCGGCACAGAATCGCAAGTGTGTGCCGCTGAGTCAGCGGATGCCCGACTTGGCTCGCAGCTTAATTGCAATAACATTGAAAATAACTCGAACTCTGAGATTCCTCGCCAGAGATTGGGCTCCCACTAACCCACTGAACTGAATCGGGCTCCTTTTGGGTGGAGCATGCTTCGTGGAGCGAGAGGTTGCAACACTCGCTGCAACTCGTTCCAATCCCAGCCAGATGCAGTGTTTCCTGGTAGCGATAAGCCCGGCAATTGAATTCACTTTGGGCCCCAATTTTGCAGCTCGGGGAGTGCTATGCTGACCAGGGACCGCCGCGAATTGTTGTGTAAATATTTACCCAGCTAAATGCAAATCATGATTAATTTAAGCGACCCGACTAAGGCTACTATAGCGTCTATCCCAGCCACTGACATTTCAGCACTTGCCGTCCGTGTTGCCTGTCAAAATACCAAGCGACATTCTAATGAGCTTCAGCTCGTGCTCGGCTCTCGGAGTCAAGTGTTCTAGTTTGCCATGGAGCTGAGCTGAGCTGCCGTTCGTGAACTTTTCCAGCAGATGACAGGGCACAATTGGAAGCCTTAAATATCACAATCGATGGCAGACAGCAGCGAAGCCTTGCAGCGCTGGTGAAAAGAATAGCACTCGAGATGACAGCCAGAAATTTGGTTATCTGTTTTTCTACTTTTTAAATTAAATATGTTTTGTCGCGATTTTGAAGATTGATAAAGGGATTTAAAGTTACATTAGCAGGGAGTCCCTGAAGGTTAACCTTTGGGGAATTATGTATATTACAATTCGTAATTTGTATATAAATAAGATTAAATGAATAGAATAATTTTAACAACAAAAATTGTTTAATAAATTTATACCATAAGCTTTAATAGTTTTTTATAAGGGTAGTTAATTAATTTACAAGAATATATAAATAAAATAAAGCAATGACAAAACCTGTAGTAGTTTTGGATTTTGTATAGATTTCTTTTAACCAAAATCCTTGAAATATTTATTATTTCATTGACTGAAAATATAATTTCAAATCGACTTAATTTCATACCTCCTTAATTCTAATTAATTTTAAGCATTTTTATGTCCATAACAAATAAAATAGTACTTTATTGCTCAATAACTTTTTTACAGCAAAAACCATTACATATTTGTGCGATTATTCTGATCGCAATCCTTGGTATTTATTTTATGATGACAATGTCTAGATCTCTATTCTCACACACTCAAAACAAAAACAAGGCAGTTCTTGTGGCAGCTTCCCAGACCTGCAACTAATTTCCACGAATAACCAAAAAAAACCTGCAACAATTAAATTGGCAAGTGTGAATTTCCGCTGACCAAGAAACCAAAGCTGAGGAGACCGAAAAAATACGAAAAATAAAAAAACTAGATAGCGATGCTGTAAAACCAACAGCAATTTGCGGGCCGAATTACTAGTAGTCAAGGTCGCGGCGTTCAAATGTAACACTGGCATAAATTATGCTCTAACTGCGCACCAATACACAGCCAGCAGCTTGGGTCTTGGGTCCTAACGGTACGAGTGCAAATTGCAACGAAAATCGCAGCAACTGCTGCTGCAGCAACACCAACACCAACGAGCAGAAGCGGCAGCAGTTGCAATTACCAGTGCCAATTGCTGCAGCAAAGACATCGAGAACGGCGAGCATCGCGACGCGACAATCGCTGGGATATTATTATAAACTTGCCAGCAGAGCAACAACAACAAATACCAAACAACAAACAACAATTGACAACCTTAAAGATAAACATTCTGAATGAACACATAAGCAGATACTCTATAAATTATAGAAGCACATTAGTTTATACAATAAATGTGTCTCGAATATACTATATGTATGTACAATATCAGCTAACAAAATAAATATAAAAAATATGTTAGTAACATATATTAATTATGATAAATCTATAAATATTTAAATATATATATAAGCAAAGGAAAATGTCATGGTGAATCTTTAAAAGTAAAGGGGAAATTTAATTAACAATTAATTATTTTAAAGGGTAAATTGAATAATAATAATATTATTATCAAATTTTCTGGAAAAATTAAAAGAATATTTAAGTTTACTACTTTATTTAGTAATATATCATATTTTAATTTAATATGTGGTAAAATTATATAATTCCAGAAAGAGAATTAAAATTTCAAATCCTTATTAAAACTTAGTTATTGTTATTTAAAGTATAAAATATAATTTAATATGATAACTTTGAAGTACCAAAAACTTTTTAAGTGGAAGAATTAATGCTGGAATTGTTTTAAAACAACTTTAAATTAATTTGAACAATTAACAAAATTACAGTATTTTTAAATTTATTATATATTGTAAAGGGTATGAACTTTTATTAAGTGTTTAAGCTATTATAAGAAGTTTTCGCTATATGTTGTTATATTTATATTAGAAAGCTTCGATCTGGGAGAAGTTTTTACCACATTTAACCATTTTTATCATTTCTATTAAAGAGAAAGAGCATCTCCTGTTCCTCTTAAACTCCTCCTGAACCTTCCTGTGCCACCGCGTTGAACCCAAATCGAGGCAGAGTTCAGCGCTTGGGATCGGAAGGGGTCGATGGATGGATCTCGTCTCAGACGCTGCGGGTAAACAATGCGGCGCTTGACAAAACTGTGTGCGAAAAAAGCAGACAACGCAAAGGCAACCATTGAAATGGAAACGAAACGAGCTGCAATTACAACGGCAACAGCTTCAGACTGCAGACTGCAGCCGGTAGACGGCAGACTGCAAGCAGCAAACTGCGGATGCAGACGCTAAGTTCCACAACATTGAAGCCTCGCAGCAACGGCGGATATGGCAACTGGGCTTCAGCTATAGGTTCAGCTTCAGCCTCGGCATCGGAGCATCTGCATCTGCCACTGAAACTGCAGCAGCTGTTGCCGGTGGGGGCCAAGTGGCAAGTGAATAAAAGCCACCTACAAGCCATCGAGTGGCATCAGTTGCCAGCAGCCAACGAGCCACCGAGGATTATATCACCCACCCACAGCATGATGAAACTGGTAAGGATCTAGGGGGAGTAGATACCCCTTTCAGGAGCAACAAGGATTAAGGATTCCCTTTACCTTTCTCAGATACTGTCACTGCTCTCCATCTGCACCTTGGCGGCAGCTCGTCCTGGCTTCCTGCATGGCCACCATCACCATTATCCAGAGTATCCTCTGTATCCCCACCACCATCATCATGTGGAGCCACTGCATGTGGCCAAGATTGTCCACCTGCCCGCCGCCGTCTCTCACCAAAGCTCAACGGTGGTGCACAGTGTCCCGCATCACATCATCAAGCCTGTCATCCTGCCCACAGTGGTGAAGACTGTGGTGCATCCTCCCATCATCAAGGCCTATCATCCTGCGCCGCTCCTCAAGGCCTTCCATTCGTACGATCCTTTCCACCTGCATCATCACCATCACGATTTCCATGATTTCCATCATTATTAATTCATTGATTGATCGACAAAGCTGACCTGACTGATGATGATGATGATCGATAGCGATTATGATAACTGACTACGAGGACGATGATGATCCATACCTGTGTATGCTGTGTATGTATGCGTGTGTGTCAATAGCCGAACTGTTGAGTCGTAAAGGATGTTTCGCTGTAAGCTGCTGGATAAATATTCCGCCTAACCTTAATATAAATTCTGTACATAAAAAAGATGCAGTATCTGAAAGTTTGGTTTCTATTTTGTGGAAAATTTTGGATAAAAATAGTATAAAAATTAAGGTAGTAATTATGAAAGTAATTACTAAAAGATTTGTGGGACTTATAAATAAGGAACCATTTTTAAGGGTTTATGTAGATGTCAAAAGCTGATTATAGTACATAATATGTGCTCAATATGGACCACCTTATAAAAGATGTTCCATATTCATAAAACATTTGTCCCATTAGACTTGATGAAACTGATATTTGTGTACCTATTGAAGCCTACTGTCTCTGCAATAATTAATTACTACTGCGCTTCCTCCAGCTCTGTGGCAAATAGGAAATGGATACGGGAGATGACGCCAAATGAGGTCTGATCTATCTCCCTCTCTGTGTCGCAACAATTTGGTTTTGCCAACCACACCGAGTCACATAATTGACGCGTAATCATAATTAACCGAAAAAATCATTCGATACATTCGGTCCGGTATTCGGTTTGTCGTCGGGGGATGGCACATTTCCCATGGTGACAACACACGTTGGCACTCCATGTGGCAACCAAATGCATTTTCGCAGCGTTATGCAAATCAGTGCATAAGCAGCATGATGAATGTCTGCAGGGCAGGAGGAGGTTGGAGGAGGCGGAGGAGCTGCCTCTCTGCTGTTAGCCAAGCGAGGTGATAAATAGTCACTGCTGTGTTGCAGCCAATTCTCCAGCCCATTGTAAGCCAGAAGGGATGCCAGTCTATTTCAAGTTCAAGTCTATTTTGCCTTTGCAATTGGCCCGGCTCTTTGCATAAGCCAGAATGCAAATTGCCCCCACACTCGCACTCACATTCAGAGTTAGCTTAATCGGCGAACATTGCCATAAAGCCAGGCAAATGGGATATATTCGAGCATTTAATGTGACATAAACATCTAATTGATGTATTTATTATGGCCAATTTGCAATGAATACAAGCGAGTGTTGGGCGTAGTCTTGGGGATTTGCTTCTTGGGTTCTCTGTTCTCAAACAAATAATTTCGTATTTCCTTGTTTGATGCATTAAAAACAAATCAAAATCAATATCAATCAGCGGTAACCCTGAAAAGTTTTTGGCTTTTTGTTTTGGCCTGCCTTTTCATCGGCCAATTTAGCCGCAAATCGGTTATGCTTTAAGCCAACTTTTCAGAGTACGGTCAGCGACCGGCAAACGAGGCAAACAAATAAAATACAAACAAAAATTGTAAGTAAATAGATTTCGGCAAGGTAACTGCGGTTTTTGTATTATTTTAGACTCACGTGATTCGGTAGCTCATTAAAGGTAAACAAACGAAGTAAAAAAAGGTGTGGAATTGATAGCATTGAGAGCTATTTTTTATGAGATAATATTTAAAATATTTACTTGTATTTCCTAAAGATTTATTAGTCGAAAAATATGGATTTAAAGAACAAGAAATTTAAATAAAAATCTATCTTTCTTCTTCAAAGATAAATTAATTTAAATATTACTTAAGGGGAAATAATTAAAAGGAAGTGAAATTTCTTATTAAAAGTTGCCAATTACGTTAAAAAATTTTTGCAATCTTTAAGGTACATTTCAAAAATGTATCTTTAAATAACGAATGTGTTTTTTAACCTTTAACGTTACCTCCTAAAACTAAGCAAATTAATCCCAAGAATAATTTACCTAAAATTAGTTCTCTCTCTCATAAAAATTAACTACATTTCCTGGTCTTTGCCACAATAATAAATCTGTTAAAATGTGTCTGATGTGCAAGTGTCGCACTATTGCACAAGATAAATTCATATTGGTTTTGTCGATTGGCCGAGCCCCGAGGCAAGTTAACTGAAGTTAACCAACTGACCGCCGGCTGCTGACGTTATTGGCAAGTCACATTAATCAACGTTTCGCCAACTTGGGGACGTAATTTATGCAAGCCAAAAGTGCAAAGAGCAACCCCCTCTCAAGTCGCTTGAGTTAATTCTTTTGTGGAGCTGTGCGCTAAGCTGATCTCTCACATTACATATTTTCCCCCTCACATGATTCTATTTATTTGTCTGCTTAATTGTGCGACGCATGCAACAGTGTCAAGTATACGCCGCATAGTCCGCGAGCCGCTATATGGGACTGAAGGAATGGGACTGGAACAGGGGATTGGGAATACATATAGCAAGCAATCCACTTAGAACATGTCTCGCATTGCATAAATCATAAGGCGGCGAAATCGAATAGAAACGAATCAGATCGCTGCGAAGTGGCCAGTCAAGTGAGGGAGAACCTGTGCCAAGTGCACTGGGAAATTTTAATAGAACCATTTATAATTATAATAAAATACAAATTTCTTTTATAAGGAAATTAGTTTAATTTATATATGGAAGTACTTTGCAAATTCTACGCTTTATTCATAATTTAATGGTATTTTCCCATCAATTTAAAACCATTAAAAGCTTTTCAATAGTAAAAGATTTGTATCCTGCATTACTATTTCCTGAATTTAACTATATAGCCATTAAGACTGCTTTATATATTTAATAAACATATATAATTTGCTTAAATAATATAATCAAATTAATTTCACATAAAGTTTTATAACGATTCTAGCAGTGCTTAGGTGTAACACGAGAACCTGCCCCCGGAAGGGTTTGCATTTGGTTTGATTTGGTTTCGTTCTATGCGGCTTAACTTGGCTCAAAAGGCTGTTGGCTTGGGGAAAATGTGTGTGTTTGTTGCCAGGTTAAGTGAGTGCAGAGTGCAGAGGCGTGCTGGCGACCCATTTAGAGAGCAACAACTGCAGTTCTGATCTTGAGTAGTTTGTATAAATAGGCCAGTCCAGCATGCAGTTCTATGTCAAATCGTTCTAAGCCATCGATAAAACAAAATGTTCAAGCTGGTAAGGAAATTGCAACAAAGTCTATAAAATTATTTACATAATAAAAAAGGATTCAATGCGAAGGATAACTATAATTTCCATACCCTTTTCAGTGCATCTTCGTTGCTCTCTTCTGCCTGGCTGCTGCCGCACCTGCGCCCGTGCCTGCTCCTGCTCCTGCTCCAGGACTGATCGCGGGACCTGGACTCGTGGCACCTGGTATCTGGGGACCTGCTGTCGTCGCCGGACCCCATCTGGTTGCTGCTCCCCATGTGGTGAGCGTTGTGCCCGGCGCCATCTCCCACTCTGCCATCACCCAGGTGCATCCTTCGCCGCTGCTGGTCAAGAGCATCCATGGCCTGGGACCCGTTGTGATTGGTTAATCTCCAGGAGATTTCAATTGCCACCAGAAATATATCTCACCCACACACGCCAGCCATATTCAACTCCTGTTCAGCTCACCAGCATTTCAGGGAAATCACCCATCCTGTCTTCCGTCATGCCCTGTTTATAAAGCCAGCAAATCCAGCAATGAGAACGAAAAATACACAAAAAAAATGTTTAGACACTAAAATACATTCCAAGCAATAAAATACCTACCATACTTGTTATAGCGAGCGAAAATAATTATTAGTTCTTTTATTTGTTAACAAAAAATAACACAAATTTGTTGGTTTTGAAAGCAGCCTGAAATTAGGCAACGAAAAATTGCATTCCTAAAGTCTGTATAAGACTTGTATAAGATGGCTGACTTTATGGAAATTTGCTTTTATTTAAAATTTAACTTTGGCAGGCTAAATTTAATTTTTAAAAGATTGGATTAATTTCCTGTAATCTCTTTTAAATTGTAAAAAAAAATAAAAAGCTGAAAATCAGGTATTTCATTTTTAAAGATAAAAAAATAAAGATGCTAAATAATATATCTTTAAAAAACTGAATTAAAAATCTAAAATTCTTTAATATATATAATATATAATAAATATATATGATGTTGCTATATTTTTCGGTGCCTTTTTAGTTTTGTTTTCCAAGGAAGCATATACTTTTTTAAATACCATTTAACGTGCTTAATATCTACTGTTTAAAGCTTAGTAAAACCAAATGATTATATTGTTATGGCGAAACGAAAAAACATTTATTTAAACAAAAAATCTTTAAAAAACTGTATCACATTTGGAGTCCTTAATGGTGCAGGGTGTAGGCCAGGGGAGCAGCATGGACCACAGACTTGACCAGGGGAACAGAGTGCACCACAGGCACGGAGTGAACCACAGGCACGGAGTGGTGGACAACTGGAGCGGCGTGGACAACTGGAGCAGCGTGGACAACGGGAACAGAGTGAACCACTGGAGCGGTGTGGACAGCAACGGTCTTCAGGACGGGAGCCACAACGGGCTGGACCACGGCCTTGCTGTGCACCTGGGTGATGCTCTGGTGGGACACCGCCGAGGGAGCAGAGTGCACCACAGATCCAACCTTGGCCAGGACGGGCTCATGGACCACATGGTGGGTCTCGATCAGACCGGCGCTGGCGGTGGCAATGAAGAGGGCAACGATGGCAACCTGAGAGAGACAGCGGGTTAATTCCAATCCTTTGATCCCTGCTGGAATCCTTTCAACTTACAAACTTGAACATCTTGAATTGGGTTGTTTTTTGGATAAGCTCAGAGAGATGACTGATGCTGGTGGAGTCCGCAGATCAGGCTTTTATAGCGACTAACCGACCCGTGTTAAGGGCTCAAACAGAGACCAACTTCGTGCGCGAAGCTGTCCACCTTGAGGGGCTTTTGATAAGAGCCGAGATATTTACTTTAGACCGCAGACTTCAGAGTTCGGCTTTTGATTTTGGATTTCGGATCTCTCAGATCTCCGATTTCGGACTCACGACCTGAGCTTTTGGCACTCGGCTGCCGGCGTCGCTGCTGCTGCTGCTGCAACCAGAAATCATAATGAGTAGAGTTCGCCTCGGATTCGGCCCTCGATCCGATCAAAGTCGGGTCATGCAGGGGCGTACTGAAGGTCAGCGGTTAGGTCTGAAGTACCTGCAAGCCCCGGGTTCTATATAAGCTCGACTGATGGTCTCCAGACATCATCAGTTAACCCCTGAATCTTCTCAAGCCAACAAGCAGCTTCAATAGCTTCAGCAAACACTTAACAAAATGTTCAAATTCGTGAGTAGCTCAAGGAATCTTGTAGATCCTGTAGATCCGCAGTTAATTGTTTAATCCTGGTACAGATCGCCGTCGTTGCCCTCCTGGTTGCCACCGCCAATGCTGGTCTGATCGAGACCCACCATGTGGTCCATGAGCCCGTCCTGGCCAAGGTTGGAACCGTGGTGCACTCTGCTCCCTCGGCGGTGTCCCACCAGAGCATCACCCAGGTGCACAGCAAGGCCGTGGTCCAGCCTGTGGTTGCTCCCGTCCTGAAGACCGTTGCTGTCCACACCGCTCCAGTGGTTCACTCTGTTCCCGTTGTCCACGCTGCCCCAGTTGTCCACGCCGCTCCAGTTGTCCACCACTCCGTGCCTGTGGTTCACTCCGTGCCTGTGGTGCACTCTGTTCCCCTGGTCAAGTCTGTGGTCCATGCTGCTCCTCTGGCCTACACCCTGCACCATTAAAGCCTTTAAATGTTTGTTTGTTAAAAAGTTTAAAAGAAATTTAAATAAAATTCCAAAAAGTATTATTGATCCTTAAAAAGCTTATCTTTTTGTATTGATTTATATTAAAAAGCAAACAGATTTAATATAAATATTAACAAAACAAATATAATAATCTTAGGCATTAATAACCTTCAACAAAATAATAAAAAAAAATATATAAAATATTTAGGAACCACTTTTCTATGCATACAATTTTTTGAAAGCATTATTTGTAAACAAGCCTACAATAAAAAAGTCTTGGGAATTTCTTAAAGAATAATTTTTATATATATATCATCAATGATAAATAGGGCCTAACTACAAAGGAGTTTGTAGAACTATTATAATAATTTGTTGATTTTATTTTCAATTACCTCTTATTGTTTACAATAAAAAAGTAAGTATTATAAATGATAAACCTCTAGCTTATATATTGATTTGAACAACCTATTAATTAACACAAATTATATCCAATTCAAGACATAAGTTATTTCAACCCAAATAAAGCTCTGGCAGTCACTACAAACTTTAAATTAAATGTTGAACCACGAATCTAAACATAGAAACCCCTTCGTGGCTGTCTAAAGGATAAGCTCCATCCACTTTTGTTTGTTTGATAAATAATTTATAACAGTTTATTCAAATAACAAAAGCAACAACAATGCACGGCTAGTGCCTTTATGTAAAAGGTTTCCCATAGCAGCAAAGTTCAAACCGAGACGACATCGAGGTGTGCGTGTGCGTGTCCATGTCCGTGTTCGGGGTTAATGTGGGCAGATCCCTCGTCAAACTCTGATTGCTGAACGAGTACCCAAGGCGTTGGCTTTTGGCAGAACATTTGAAAACTTGGCTGGCAGCAGGAAATGTCAGATTATGATGGATTTGGGAGGCCTGAACCAGTGCAAGGGCAACCACGATTACCAAAGTGTAAAGCAACTGTAAGGGAGTTTAAGAAAAAATTATTAGAAAATCAAAATATAAATAAGACAAACTAACCTTTCGATGCATCTTGAGGCAGCTGAAATCTGGATCTAGTCTTAGTTTGAATTTGCCACTGCGAAACTCCAGTAAGAACTCATGACCCACTGAGGCCTACCCAGCATTTATATAGCCAATTTGTCAATCGATTTTTGGCCCAATGACAAATGACACGCTCAATTTGGCGAAGGTCTAACAACGGGCCTACTTAGTAAAATGATTGAATGGACCACCAAAGAGTTGTTGACCTGGTCAGTACAGCGGTATAATATATATGACTAACCACGGGTTAAATAATATTTATTAAATTAAAGGTGATGCTATATACAGGAAGCTGTAATAAAAACAAATCATATGTAGGAAAATACAAGAAATGAAGGCTTCTCACAATAAATTAAGTCTTCTCTCTACCTCATCCTGCCCAAGTATCCCCACCCTTCTTACCATCCTTCCGTGTCTGATTGAATTCTCCGAAACAAAAAAAACAAAAAAAAAACAATAATAATCAGCCAGCAACACTTGATAAAATTACATGACACAGGCACAAATTAGGATTTACGTTGAAGCTGAAACCGCATCTCGATTTGTGCATAATTTTCTGGGTATTCATTTTCCACATTACGACCGACAGATGTTTATCTTAAGTACGTGTAACTGTCGCTCGATCCAAAGTCGAGCCCTAAAAACCCGAAAAAAAAACAAAAAAAGAAAAAACAATGACACAGTCGCCGTCCAGCTTGAAATTGTGGGTTAAGTACGCGTGGGGCTTGTCCGGCGGGTAACCTTGACATAGGGACTGAATCTGAGTCTGGGCATGAATCTGGGACCGTATCTGGCTCTCAGGGCAGGAGGGGTCTTTATCTGTCACTCGTAGTGGGCACTTAACAGCTGCTGGCTGCTGCAGTCGGTAGCTTGGCCGGGCTTTATGGCCATGAATCACTTGAGGAGCAGCCGCGCACCGCGTCCATCAACATGGACCCGTTGCTGTTGCAATCGGTCTTGCTCTTAGCCAGCTCCATCCAGCTCCAGCTTTAGCTTCGATTTGAATGCAGGGCAGCACATATAATTTATTGAGCGCTTTGTTTGTTGTGACCCGTTTAATGAAGGGCAAACTATATCAATTATCGGTTTTATAGAGTTCTGATTTGGGTCAAGTTTGAGCGGGAAGAGTAAAGATTTATGTCCTAAAATTGTATAGGTATTTCAGCTTTAACTTTAAATTGACTAAACTTTAATCAATATTAATTTAATTAAAGATATATTTTAAGAAGTTTAATCTTTGTTTTTATTCTTAACAGGATTAAGTTGAAAAGCCCTTTAAATGTCATTTCTAAATTAAATCTATTCTTGGCAAGTTTCTTCTCATTATAATGATTTATAAGACTCCCTTCTATTCTTAGCTCAAGTGCTTAGTTCATAACCATATGAAGGTCCTGACCTATCCACACACCTGTCGTCGTGCTAACCTTTAATTATCTCGCCATCTGCTGACGATAGAGCTAACATTATGTGATAATTCCTTATCCAATTCCCATCGCTGGCATTTACACTTCCACAGTGATTCATTAGCAAAGGAATCTAATAAAACGTTATGTGCTCAAAGGTCTTCTCTGCATCGCATAACTTATTTCAGGCGAACTGGGAGATGCACATCCACATGATGATGCCTCCGCTGCGGGGCATGCATCGAATACAAGACTTGAATGCAACTCAATTACGTTGAAGATGTGGCATCCGAAGGATAACCCACGCATTGTGGGTCCTAAGGAGTCCCTCATTTGCGTAAGCGACCGCATCTAAGGCCAATTACTTGGCCCATTGTCGATTGATTGGCCTGGCTTGTTGTCCCAGCCCAGCTCAGCTCAGCTTAGCTCCAGTGCCACTGCCACTGCCACTACCACAGTTCAGTTTCACTTCCTCACCCACACACAAAAGAGGCAGGCGGTCGCAACCTAGGTCAGTTGACGAACTGCTTTGATAAGCGCTTAGAAGCCGCCATCGAACAGCAGCTGGAAACCCGAATTATATTTTTATTTCAAACCCCAAAACCCAAACCAGTTTGGGGCTCAAGTTCAGCCAAGTACTTAGAGCGACACACAATTGAGGCTGGGACCAAACTAGGCAACTATAAAAGCTGCCAGCTTGGCCTGTCATCATCAGCAGTTGCAATCGATTCAGCAATCGCAGCAAACCCCAAAGCCCAAACTCCAAAAATGTTCAAATTCGTGAGTGTCAGAGTGGAAATAACCTAAGGATATATCCTTAATCAAATGCTCTTTCCACAGGTCGCCTTCTTCGCCTGCCTGGCCGTGGCCGCCGCTGCTCCTGGCCTGATTGCCGAGACCCACTCGTATGTGCAGCCAGCGGTTCTGGCCAAGACCGCCTACGTGGACACCAGTGCCTCCTCGGCCATCACCCATCAGAGCAACGTGAATCTGGTGCGTAAGGTCCCGGTGGCCTATGCCGCTCCCGTCGTCCATGCTGCTCCCGTTGTCCATGCCGCTCCCGTGGTTCATGCCGCTCCTCTGGTCAAGACCGTGGTCGCAGCCCCCGCTCCTCTGGTGGTCCCAGCTGCTCCCATTGTCAAGACTGTGATCCCGGCTGCTCCTCTCTATAAGACCGTGGTGGCTGCCCCCGCTCCTGTGGTCCACAGCGTTATCCCAGCTGCTCCGATTGTCAAGACTGTGATTCCTGCCGCCCCGCTGGTCCACACTGTCCTGCCCAGTGCCCCCGTCGTCTACTCCGCCTACCACAAGTGAATCGATTGAAAGCATGCTGATACTTCTGCGATATAATGGTTAAATGAAAATAAGTCAAACAATAAAATTAAAGAATTTAAGCGAAATGCAATTAGTTTTGTCTATGAAGGGTGATTAAATCTTTAGCGGGGTGATTATCAGAAGAAAACCAACTTAAAAATTAAAAAAAAATAAATTAAAATTAAAAAAAAATAAAAATATATTTTTTAACAGGTTCTTTAAAATCCTAAAATAAATCATACAGTTTCTTTACAACATTTGTTTTTAAAATAACAAAATTACAAAAAACAAAATTATTCACATTATAAAACATTAACTTTAAAACAAAGTTCTTCTAAATTTTGATTTAAATAATATACAAATTCTATGAATATATAGGAATATATATAAACACAATCCTGAAAAAATGTTATCACTGCATTTTAAAATTCTAAGTTTTTCTTCTAAATAACAAATTAGAATTTCTAGAAATGATTATAACAAATATAAAATCCATTTTCAAAAGTAAATTTGTTTATTAATTTTATTAAATACATAACATTTCTTAAGTAAAAATGATAATATTTTGAAAACTAAATCTGCAAACATATTCAGCTATTGCCAGCTTGAAACATTCCTAGGAAATTCCACGACTAAACTATATTTGAAATAATATTTAAATAATATAATTTAACAAATTTAACATTTTTCAAACAAAAAATGCTCCAGATATGAGCAATTTAAAATTAGCATAAAACACCTATAAAGATACATCGAACATGATCATCACATTTGGTTCTTTTTTTAAGCTGAAGACACCGACAGATGTAAATAAAAATAAAATTGATAATTGCCTTGCATAATTTATTTTTAACATAGCCGCAAGCATCTGTGGCGGTTTTTGTTATATTTCCCCTTTTTTTTATTTGGCGAATCGACACTGAGCTACCGATTTGGCCAAGACTATGAATACTAATGAGTCGCGCCCAAATAAAAGTCATTCAAATTGATTATTTAGATGCTAATTGAGTGTGATCGAATCGATCACCTATTCAAATTACAACTCAAAATTTGGACTCATTCCCCTTCCCTTAAATGACAAAAATTGCACAATTTCTAATGTCAACAATTGAGTTTATTCACAGAAGCAACCATAACAATCCGTTGGAGGGAAAACAACAAGTTCCTTAGTGGTGGTAGACATGGGCAAGAGGGGCAGCCACGGCAACGGTCTTGACCAGCGGCACCACTGGGGTGGCAATGGTCTTGACCACCGGAGTGGCGATGAAGGCCTTCTGGTGGATCTGGGTGTGGCTCTGGTGGGAGACAGCATGGGGCAGGGCCTTCACAACGGACACAGCGGCTACGTGGTGGACAGCGGGAGCCACATAGGTCTGGTGGTGCACAACGGGAGCCACATGCTTGACAACCGGCACAATGGGGGCGGCAGCCACATGGTGGACAACGGGCGTCACATGCTTGACCACAGGAACAATGGGAGACACAGTCTTGATCACAGGAACCACTGGAGCCACATGCTTAACCACAGGAACCACTGGAGCCACGGTCTTGATCACGGGAACGGCAGGAACCACATGCTTCACCACAGGAGTGAGCACAGCCTGGTTGTGGAACTGAGTGAAGCTCTGGTGGGAAGTGGCCACGGGAGCAGAGTGGACCACAGCGCCCACCTTGGCTACAACGGGGGCAGCCACGGCCACATGGTGCTCCTCAATGAATCCCGGAGCGGCGGCAGCAAGGGTGGCCAGGGCACAGATGGCAATCTGTTGGGTGGATTGAATAAAAATACACTATTAGGATCCCAGATCCTCCTGAAGTGCGCTCCTTAGATACTCACGAAGCGGAACATGTTGAGATTGGTGGTTTTTGGTGGTGCTTTGAAGTCGACGGAGTGACTGATGCTGTTTCGGAGTCGCGTCTGCGGCTTTATATGGCCAAAAAGATAGACTGTCCTTCAGCAAAAACCAACTAACGAGCAATTGGCAAACTCGTTTGCTTTGCATTGAACTTGAACTAAGCTCGAACCCTCATTAGACATATCAGCCACAATCGATTATGTTTAGGCCCGAAAAGGTCGCGAATCTCCAACAAAGGCCCACAGATTGATACCCAAAAACCGATCGAACAAACCTATTGTCAGATCCCAGCCCAGCTGTGAAGGTCTCGCCGTTTTATGTCAGCAAAAAGCAAGATGAAATGCATTTTATTCCACGAACAAAGTGAACATTGGCTAGCTATATAAAGATCCAACCGCTTGCCGGCGCGGATCCAGTCCAATATCTGAATCCAGAGTTTAGATGCGAAAGCAATGGGGCCGGCGGTATGATTTTTCTGCGATTGAGAGAACAAATATCGATATCAGATGTTACGGGGAATTTTGAAATGGATCAGGCTGCCACTTTGGACTAGGCCAGCAGCTCCACAAGATTCTCATCATTGGAATCGATAACTGGGAGCATGGACAATGGCGTCGTTGATCCGACCACATTACGAAAGGTGGAATTACCATTAGCTTCTTCCTCCACCACCACTCCGTTCGCATCTTTCGGCGTGTGCATGATGCGTCTTTCCCTGACCAAGTTTTCGTAGTATTCCAGCGCCGTCATATCAGCCGTCTCCTCCGAGGACCGCAGAAGGCTGAGCATCATCGAAGCACTAGGCACACGTCCTTGGCGGCACCCGATGCTCGCCATTTCTGACATACTTTTGATAATTGCAGCTTAATCCTTTTTTTATTGTATTCCGGGACAACGACGTGAAGCAGATTGAAAGTGTTTTGTCATTTGAAGTTACTCAGTTTTTATGACACTTTGGAGTTGCCTAGAAATGGGTTGGTTATTTTTATATTTGACTGTGGATATTGTTTATAAAGAAGGCGACTCCAAATTTCTTTTAAATTATTTCTACTATATATTTTCTAAAGAAAAACCATTCTACTGTTTTACAATCAATCTTTATTCACACATTTAACTATCTTAGACTACGCATCTCCATTGCCTAACTGCCGGGCACATAAACCGGACTCAGATTAAGCAGCTCGTAGCCCGTGCTGCCTCCTTCCTGCGTGGCCTTTGTGTGAAAAGTCCGATTGAGATTTGTGGGCTCCACATAGCCCAGCGCCCTGCCCATGGGCGCGATGACAAAGCGCGTCTGTGTCTGAGACGAACCCTGATAGGAGACCACCGATGGTGCGGAGTCGATGAGCAGACGTGGTGCCTCTGTTGCCGGCTTGGCCAAAACCAAAACCAGTGAGATAATAACGAGAAGTATCTGAAAGAGAAACGAATTAAGATTTAGTTTTAGTTTAAACTTGGTAAATGATAAGATTGCTCCATATTCAAGTAATATTTAAAAAGTAATGAAAAGATCGAAGAATACATGCGAATATAAAAATAAAAATTATTTTTGAATAACAAATTTTTATAGAACCTTCATCCGAAGATTAATAATAAATGAAAAGTGAATGTAAATCGGAAAAATTAAACTAATACCGCTACTAAAGCTTTAAAAGGTAATGGTAACCTGGAAAATATCTTAACTAGATCAAAAATAAGTAAGCCCCTCATAGATCTCTCCATATTTTACCACTTCCCCTGAATTCGAACTATCCTAACGGAGGAGCATCATCCACATCCACATCCCACTCACCAGATGCCGCATGGTAACAATCCAAGCCTAATGGGGCGATTACGGAGACAGTCAATATAATAGGCAATAAACACTGAGAACACCGCCGACGACGAGCTGAGGTGGGCGGATCAAAAGTCGGTTGTTGTAATGGAGCTGAGTTCCCCCTTCTGAGCAGCAAACTCACGGCGGAGCGAGTGGCAAAGTCAAACTGAAGTGCTATGTGAATTGCTGTGCCATGAAATCGCGGTGTAGCAGTTGCTGGCCAGGACAGGGGCGGGCGTGGAGCATGCCAGGGGGGTGATCCACTCGATGCACCCCCCAGTACGCAGCCCCTGAGAAAACAGCACGATCTGCGATCGAAGCGATGGAAACACGCGCGCGCAGTCGCGGTTATCTTGCAATTGTGGGAGTGTCTCAACTTGGACGCAGCTTTACGTAAAGAAATAAACCGAAAAAATATAAAAAAATAATAATAAAACAACAACAAAAATCAAATATAAATAAATACCGAACGCCGCAAATATTGTAGTAATAGTTGGCAACAACAAAACCTACAACATGCGACGGTACAGCGTCTGCGCAACTCGCTCTGAAGGTTGATCCACTCCACTTTGCACCTCCGTCGCTCCAACCGCAGCGGTTTGTATGCTTGGGCATAATTTATATATACTTATATATAGATATACTCTATCTATCGGATGGAATTTACTTTCAATATCAAATTTATCTTAAAGAAATAGGAGCTAATTTTTTTTATTATTTCAAATTGTTATTTAATATTTTGAAACCCCACTCTGGGATTAACTATTTATCAGTTGAGGCTGCTTTTTGCAAGGAATTAATTAATTAGTTAATGAGTTATACCAATTATTATTTTTGCAAGGAATTAATAAATATTAATTAGTAATACCTATTTTTGATTTTGGTTGACTAAAACTGTATCCCTGTCACCAGAAAATACCTTTCTTTAGGTCATAACTATGCTAAGACCACATAGTTTTTTAAAGCCTTTTAAAACCTTATTTTTAATTTTAAATATACCTTATAATTATAGCTTTTAAGCTCCATACTCTCTAATAAATAACTCAAAAAATAATTAATATCTAAAGCAGCTCAAAACTTTCAGGTTCTTCTTACTAAATGATGTATTTATTTGTTTAAGAGAATAGGGTATCCCTGACTTCGATTCTAGGCAAATATTTATTTTTCGCTTAACGTTTCAATAGTTAAAAAAAAAAACATAAATAAATAAAACTGCCGTCGTGGCTTCTTACAGTCTCTCCGGCTCTCCGATGTTGAGTCAGCAAACCGGCGGCCGTATGATTCGGTGATTAGCCGGAGGCGCGTAATGGAAGCTCTAATGGAAGTGCACACGGCCCCTGAGAGGCTGTCGGATTGGAGTACTTTTTGATTAATTAATTAGCTGCAAGACTGGGCGACCTCTTGGTCAAGGAGTCCTCTTGTGGACTGTGGACGACTGGCTATAAATGGCGGCGGCACACGTCTAACGGTAATTAGTTGCCCACTCAAGTGACCATCATGCACATCGCCGTGGGTAATCTCTGGGGCAATGCCTAAGTGCTTCTCCTAATTCCCAATCTACATTCCTTTACCCACAGGTTGTTTGTCTCCTAATCACCTTGGGTCTCGGCGGCAGCCGGGCAGCCACAACAATCCTGCATGGCAACGGACCGGACTCTAGTGCCATTTCCCACCAGAGCTTCACTCGATTGTCGTCAGCGCAGCCGCTAATCCTCCAGCATCACGAGCACCAGCAGCATCAACAAGAACATCAGCTGGTTGTTCCAGCTTCCAGGATTGTCAACAGCCAGCACAGAGCTATTACGGAACAGCAGCAGGTTGAGCGCTTCTTTCAAGAGGATGAGCAGCAGCTGGCACCCATTTCCCGCCACCAGACACCCGCCCATCTCACATACTCCGCTCACCCGGTGGTTCATCAGATGCTGCCCCGGATTAAGCCTGTGCGGAACATCAGCTTTGCCTCGTTAATCCCTGGACCTCGGAGCCTGGCCACTAATAGGAATCTGTCACCAGTTTAGAGTGGCAAAGCAATCTACAAAGAAGTGAAAGAAATATGGGAAAGCTATAGTAATTTAATACACTTTTTGTTTAATTAGTTTTTTAATGAAAGAAATTTAAATAAAAATAAAATGAATCATTTTTTCCAAGGAATTAAGACTACGATAAAGTTTTTAAGCATAAATCCCGAATTCTAATATGTAGACACCTGAGTTTCGCTTGTCAATATTTCGTGTATGCAAATTCTGTTTAATATTATTAACTTTTTATTTATCAATAATTTTTACAAAAAAATTCATGAAAATTTGAGAAAAATATCAATTAAGGAAGACCAAATTCTGAGTCAACCAGAAAAGGACTTCCCAACCAAAAAAGGTCACAGAAGAAAGGCTCAGAGTGACACGTGGAAGTTTGGGGAGGGCGATGAATGACCGGTATATCTTGAAGCAGCTCCCCAAACACCTGATCTTCCGAATCCTGCAGTTCTTCCTGATCTCCCAGCAGCTGCGAGACGAGCTGGGAGGGCGTGCAGGGGCTGGTAAGGTTAGGTCGAAGGGGGACTTCTCCAAGGCGCTGGAGTGGCAACCCTTCGCCCTGTGGCTGTCCAATATCCTGCTGAATTACGCCGGCGACATCTTGGGCAACCTGCTGCTGGGTCTTCTCCCCCTGGAGCCGCTCTGCAATATCTCCGATGTCCTGCTCAGTTCGATTATCTGGTAAGGGTGATTCTGAAGTAAATTTCGAAGAAAAGATGATTTGTCACTCAAGCAGGTATTGCATATTTTACTGTCCCTTTGACCTTGGCCACGACTTGGCCAACACGATAGGCTTTCGCATCCTGGCCACCACCATGTCGACAATCAGCCAACTGCAGCTCATCGACAGGGGCGTCCACCAGGCCGGTCAAGCGTACAACAATGCCACTTTTCCCATGCTAATTGTGGGCACTGTCGTGGGCAGCGGAGCAGAGATCCTAAAGCCGATTGCCGGTATCCTTATCAACAGGTGCCAGCAGAATCAGTTGGCCTACATAAAGATGAGCAAGTGAGTGGAGACTTGATTTATTTATTGTTTTTTTTACTTTGTAATAGCCACAAATAAACCCAAACTGATTTTTAATTTTCGTTAAACTAGCAACTCCAAGCTGGCCTTGTTCCTCTCCATCCTCTTTGTGCTGGAGATCCATAAGAGCCCTTTGATCCTCGGCCTTACACGTCATCAGCTGCTGGTCTACTCCCTGGTGATGACCATCAGCTTCAAGTTCCTGTCGCTGGCCTACCGCACGGATCACTACATCTGGCTTATGGAACATCGGTTATGTTACACCTTTTTCGGCGGACTTTCGGGGGACTTGAACAAGTTCTTTAAACACCAGCGAAAGGCCCAAATGCAGCGGGAGTGGATGCACTCGGAATATGATTGAAGCTGTAGCTTGGATTGCGCAATCCAACCAACCCTCTAAAACCCCCTCCAGACGAGAGGGTGTGGATGGTTGGGCGACGAGGTAAGCGGCTTAGGTTACCTCCCCGCCTAACCAACCGATGGAGGAACAGCGGCAGCAGATGCCTCGCTTGATCGGGTTACGTATGCTAATCAGCTTAGAAGCATCCGCGGGAGTGGACAGCGGAGGAGAGCAGAACGCTGGTGACGAGTGCCAGGTTACGGCCACGGGTTCGTGGATGCCCCTCCGCGAGTCTGTTCGCCTCCAGCTGTACTGAGAAATTGCTATTTAAGAATAAATCCCTCTATTAGTATAATTAACAGTACATTTTGACTTTAAAGGAAAATTGATAAAGAAAATTGAAATGTTTTCATAGATTAGCAAAAGCAACCCTTGACTTCTAACTTATTTTACAAACTAATCATCTAATTCACATTCAGTTCCACTTCCTCAGATATCCCCTCGAAATGTCAACTAAAAGAAATTTAAGCCCTCGTAAAATCCGCAAAATTGCGGGCAAAGCCAAGCAGAAACCCAATGTCATAACAACTTCTATCTGTCCGGAAATTGTTAAGCCCAAAAAGGAACCCAAACCAGAGGGGGATGAGGTTCAGGATTGTCAACGACATAAAAGCTACAGATCTCCGGCTGAGAAGCGGCAGTTTCTGGAGAACGAAGTGGTGCCCATCGTGATGGAGGGTATGCTAGGACTGGCCCGTGAGATGCCACGCGATCCCATTGCCTATCTGGAGAAGTTTTGGCTCCAAAAGAAGCACAAGTGTGACATTGATCTGCCACAGAATATACTCTGATCGTTATCCAGTGTTCAGTTCAAATCAAATTTCAAATTGTCAGATGATTAAATAAATATTTATGGCGTGGTGTTGGGTTCAGTTAGCGATGCATTTCTCTGATCAGTGAGGCGAGGAGCGTGGGTCTAGGTCTAGGGGCTATAAAAGTCAATGTTCTAATCTCGGACAGCATCATTCATTCGTTAGCTTGCGGATTTTGAGGAAGTCTTATCATCATGTCTAGATTGGTAAGAATATTCTTTGAAAATTTTAAGGATACCTATAAAAATTTAAATCTTGACTCTGGAATCCCTTCCAGTGCCTGTCCGTCTTGGCCGTTGTGCTTGCCCTGGCTGGATCCTCCCAGGCTGCTAGCTTGGAGTGGCCCTCGAACCTGCTGGCTCTCAGCACGGGAAAGTCCTCCCAGCTGCTGCCCATCGCCAGCGAGGATTCCGTTGAGTTGTCCGAGAGCGGTGCCGGATCCATTATCTCGTCAGCTGGCCAGTCGCAGCCCGAGGAGCAGTCCCAGGAGGTAGAGGAGGAAGAGCCACTGTCCCAGTCTGTCATTGGCAGTTCGGATGCCATCGATTCACGCCTGGTTGCCTCCAGCATTCCCATTTCCGTGCCTCTGCCCCTGATTCTGGCTGCCCGCAATGGACTGCGAACGGTGCTGACCATCCAGGAGCCGGCTGTGGCCAAGGTGGGTGAGGTGGTGCAGCATGTCCCCACCGCAGTGTCCCATCAAAGCCAGACGGTGGTGCACGACCACAAGCGTTTGGTCACTCCCATTGTGGCTCCTGCTGTGCGCACCACTCAAGTGGTTCGCCAGCAGCCGCCGCTTGTGTGGACTGTGGCCTCTGATCCTCGCCTGGTTCTGATCCGCAACTAGAGAACTACGCAACTGGAAACCAAAGATCAACAAGATTAACTCGCCAAATCTACCATAGGCTTCGTCTTTTCCTAATTCTATATCTAATTTTCTTTTTCTGGTCTTGCTAACCCACAAAACTCTGTCTCTACATTGTCTTCTGTCTTCTTTCTTCTGCCATTTTCTGTAGAATTCTTCTTCTGTAGTGTGCTTTTAATAAAGATTTCGCATTTGCATTTAGGGGCTTTTTAATTAACTTTTTCAATATTTTCTTTCGTCAATTACTAGTCCTTAGTTTCTATCCTGTAGGCTTTAGCCTTTTTACAGCCTTACTAAACCTGATTACCTGCCAGAGTGTGTACCATTTTGGTGTAAAATTATTGTCCTGCATTTTGCATTTGCACTTTGTTGGCTTGAATTCTTGGGGCGTTGACGCTGCGACAGGAAATCAATAATGTTAACGCACAGCGCCTGCCCACGAACACAATAAATATGCCATCTCCACCCCGCGGCTCCCACTGAACACTAAGATTGTGTGCAATCAAGATCTCTGGAGGATTAGGCAGACGCAGGGTCTGGTGGGTTAACGCCCAAGTCTCTTCTCATGTTCAAGGGCTCGGGGGCCAATCATTTAGAATGGTTCGTCCATTCTCCAATCTGGCATTCTTTTGCTGGACTATAAAAGCTGAGGATTGTCTGGCCCATCGACAACAGTCAACTGAAGTGAACTGAGCCAAGAAGATGTCACAAAGAATCGTGAGTTTTAAAAGAATATTAACAAAGAAATAGACAAGTTTTTACAATTAGCGCCAATTTATAAATTGAATGAACTTAAAATTATATTATTTATTTAATTTATTTAATTAATTCCCTGTTCTTTTATATAGAATGTAACCTTCCTCCTCCTCTTCTGCCTTTTGGCACTGGGACAAGCTGAGCTGCGGCTGTACCATCCTTTGTTGAGCCTGCATCAGCAGCCCACGCTGGCCAAGGTGGGTCATTTGGTGGATCATGTACCCACGGCGGTGTCCCACCAGAGCTCCACCATTGTCCACCGAAGTGTTCCTAGGATAACGCCATTGCTGGCTCCTGCTGTGCGGACGACCTATTTGCACTATCCTAGCTGGAGTTATCCACTTTACGAGGGAGCCAACACCCTGTACAGAAAGTAATCCTTTAATCCGGAGTTTATCAGCTTCCAATTTCAAGCTGAACAGCAATACAATTTTACTTTGGACTTGAATCAAATCGAAACTCATCTTTAAATTGTGTAATAATTCAGTTATTTTATTCAGAAACATAATAAATTCAAGAAACTCCGAGAGAATTGCATTGGGGATTGAACTTGTTGCCGTCCCCTGTTTAGGGCTAATCCCGGTTACCCGAAAAGGGAGACGACTGCCAATTAGATTTCGCGCTACGCTGCACTTCTGATTGAGTGTTGGGTGGCTGACTACGAGTATTATTCGACTGACGTCACCAGATATGCAAACAAACGCACGAAATCGGCATTGCTTTGGTATCCTGTATTTGAGGGGGTTTTATTTTATTGGTTTATTGAATGTCAAAAAGGGGACATAACAATTTAAAACCGGTTACATTTCTAAAGCGAGCTAAAAGTACAATTTGATGTACCTTTGATAAAGGTTTTATATTTAAAATCAAAAATTTACGACAAAATAATACACATTAAATAAGATATTTAGGCTACGCTGACTTTGAGCTTGAAAATATTTTACTTACTTTAAATAATTTGAAATGAAAATTAATTAAACGTATTTTTCGTTAAAATAGTTTGCATTTTTTAATAAATCGTATGTAAATGTGACTAAAATTTGACTGCAAAATTAATTTTGTATTCATTTCATAAGTTCAAATATCAAATTCTTCCCAATTTTACTTTTTAGATTAAACTCAAAACAAATAAATTCTTAGTAATAAAATAAACAAAATAATAAATACATTTTATTAAGCAGTACTTTAAGTCCCAAATGCTCAAAAAGTGAATTTTATTGTCGGGTGCAGCGGTGCAAGGATGATTGACACGCCGTACGCAAATGTTTCACCATTATTCCGTGGGCCCACAGGCCGTTGTTCTCCATACAAAAATTCCACAAATGGCAGAATTTTCCATTGAAATGACCCCGGGTCAGTAGCCGAAAACCTAAGGAGAATGAAGGATGTGAGATATGTATTTGAACTGAAGTAGGACTTTCACCCGAGAAAATGACATTGCCTGGTCGCATCATGTCAAAATATTACAAAAAAGAAAAACAATTGACAAAGATAATGGATATTTAGCCTAGCGATAAGTTTCAAATGACACAATGCAATTTTTCGAACTGAAACCTTGAACCACGCGAAAGGGCCAAAGGTCAAGTCCCGTCGGGCTTAAGTCCAACGGCGGTTATGCAATCGGCGGAGAGTTTATTGATGCCACTTAAGCGGTCACAAAATGACGCAGAAAGATTGGCTGATTGGGTCCTGAATATGTCATAATTCCCTGGATCGGATTGCACAAGACTGCATTCGCAGTAGCCGGCGGCTGCATTAAGGTTAAAGCATCAAGGCTTTGGTCAGGACAACCCATCGATTGCCGTACAATTGTATTGTCTTTGCCATACATTCAATACCTGTCATTTGCAGGAAACCCAGGCTATGGCAATGGTGCAATGCCATAGAGGCGTAGTTTCCTCTTCTCCACCTTCGTCATCATCATCATCATCATTTTCATCATTATTCGATGTGTGTGTTTCAGTCTGCTTACAGTCGTCTTTTAGGCTCACACCCCTTAAAGCCGAGCAACCTCCCAAAAGCCTGCTCCAAAGAATTAGACAATGACAGACCCCCTCCATCTTGGCCCTCTCTTCAATTGAGTTTGGTTCTCCTCCTTCCTAGGACTGTCGGGTTCATTGCATCTCCCTGAGTCCGGGTCCGGGTCTGGGACTCTGATTGGGGGTTTATGGCCACTCTCAATTGGCCCCGGCCCAGTGGGTGACCTGGATGGCTCGACTGCTGGGTAATCGGTTTGTTTGTCTACCACAAACGCCATTTGAATGCATCGTTATGCTGTCATCCCGGTGGCCCATCGCACCGAGCGACTCCTGTCTATGGGTGGTCTACCCCCCAGTAAATTTAATAACTTAAATCTAGATGAAAATGGCTGGGAACTTAAGTCGGTTTCAGTGTTGGCAATATGTCCTTGATTTATAGTTTAAATATTGGCAAAATAAAGTCGAAATACAAATATATTTTAATTGCTTACAAAGTTTTGAATAAATTGAATTTAAAAATATCAAGCATATATAAATTATATTAATAATTAATATATTTTTAAATAATGTTATTTAATTTATTACCAGAAAATATTCACAAATGTTAGTAAATTAAATATGACAATAGAAAGAAATCTTAAAATAATATTTCAACAGAAACATATATCCCAAAATTCATGCATTTAAAACTATTTAATAAATATATAAAGAAAATATTACATACATCCATATTATTCTCATTCAATTACCTAAATTATTAAATATGTTTTTCTTAAAAATTGCCTTTTGGCAGCACTGTTAAAATCAAAAGGCAGACCCACTTAGCATAAGTGGCTAACACACAAAATTGGCTAAGAAGTTTCCCAAGTTTTCCAAGAATCCAGACCCGAAACATATTTAATATTTGATGTAATCCCGAAGTTTCTGCTTAAAGCGCAATTATTTACCAAAAACAGACAGTAAACAAATTTATGGAAGAGGCTTTCACTTAAAACCAACTTGGGGGGAGGTGGGAGAACGGAAGTTTTGCGGCATATAAAATCCCCACCCCAGTTTTCCGGTGTGGCAAGCAGCGGTTTTCAAATTAATTTACAAATGTTCAAATGTTCAACACGGCGCGTAGGTAAATCTGTCTGGGCCCAAAGAGATGAAGACAATAAGCCGTGTTAAATGAGCCCAGGTAGTGTAAGAGCAGTGAAAGGGCATTTGATGCGGGTGAAATAATTCGGGTTATTATGTAATAACCCGGGGGGGAACAGCTGCTGTCTGCTCGGGACATGACTCACTTACCATACATGTCTCTCCGCCCTGCTTAAAAACTAATTTTGCTACTTGCTACTCCATGGGTGAACGACCTTGACTATACTATGATGATTTCAACAAATAAAACGCATCGATTTTATTATAGGCAATTTCGCAAAAGAAACAAAACGAAGCTGCGACGAAAACAAAAGCGAAAAACTCATTCAAATGCCCAACGCATAAGCGAATAAATCAAATCGACTCCGAATACTTGTATGAATCATATGGAATCACTAGCTGCCGCTGCACACGAGTGCATTGTTGTTACTTTTAATATTACTATTATTATTATGTAAGCCCCAAGCAAAGCCAGCCAAGCGATGCTATAGCCCCACCACAAAACTCAGAAACTCGTCTGGGGTTTCCCCAAGGCCCACCAAAAGCGGTTAAAGCCAATTGAGCCGGCAAACAGTCAAGAATTGAATAGGCCAACACACAGCCACAGACAGCAAGACCGAAAACTTCATTGCAATTGCGTTTTCTTGGGATTTTCCCCAATGTTGGCGAATTTTTGGGCAAATCCATGGCACAATTGTGGTTGCACTTAAAAGGCGGAATGCAGTGGCAGACATGGAGCAGGATATAAATGAAAATGGAAATTAAAATGGGTGGAAATTGTATAACTTTAAGTGTGGCTTGAATTTTCCCAAAAAAACAAAAGCTGGGAAAAATACCTCTAACTCGTAAGTCTGTCTTTTAAATTTTAAATGTCTTAAGCACAGTCTTTTGTATGAAGAGAATTATTAATAATTGTAATTAAAGTCCAGTAAATTAATAAATATAAATAAATGTATAATAATTAATTAAATGATTTCTTCGTAGTAAATAAATTTTAATAAATTTTAAATCATTTAAAATACTTAATTTTATAAACTACAGTCTTCTCCAGTAATTAAAAGTATTACCTTTCTCTCAGGTATAATTTCTTCCCAATTTAAACCCAGTTTAAAAATTTTCTTATTCAAAATTAAGCTCTTAAGCATATCCAATACATAATCGAATTAAACTTGGCTTAAAGAGATTGCCAAATTTCTTATGGCCAAATGGCGCTGCGTGTGGGTGGAAGACCTCAACTTGTTGAGCAATTGACACAAATCTAAGCCAGGGAGTCGCCAGTCCAACCTTGAGCCAGTGACAATTTTACTTTTTTATTTTTTTCTTTTAGGTTCGAAGACTTTGTTCGCTTTGGACTTGAACTGCTGCCAGGTGATATGTGTGAGAAAGGTAGTGTAAAGGCATGTGAGCTTCGCCCAGAGGAAGCTAACCAAGTGGAGCAAATACGATTCCCACTCAAATCCATTTGGGCAAACAATTAACAAGTCGCTCAAAATTAACATAAACTATGTTGTAATATCCAAGCCCAAAAAGTGTGCAAAAAAAAAAAGTTGGAGCTTGCCAAAAATAGAAATTAATGGCTGAGAAAAGATACAAGTATCTGGATATCTCGATTGAAGTTCCAATAACGAGCCCCTGAACCTGTAACCCCATCCGGATTACACACTCTCCAGAGGCTGGCATTAGCTGTCACCCGCCGAGGTCCAAGTTCAAGTTCAGTTCATCAGCTTCAGCTACTGTTGGGATTTACCAATAATAGCTGAACTTCAGCCAACTAAAAAAATTGCTTTTAGCAGGAAAATAGTTTTTAGCGACAGCAAGCCGAAGAATACTATACACTTTGAGAGCTAAGGAAATTATATTTAAAATAATTAAAAAGGAAGCAGCTAATGAAAATATTAAAATCCCTATGGTACCTTTTAAAATAAATATAAAATAAATATATTATGAATTAATATGATATCATATTTTATTTCCATTTGTATAAATCCTATTATCCATTATCCATTATCAAGCCTAGTCAAAATTTAAAGCCTTACGCTTATGTTAGATTCTTTTTCGGAAATTAAAACAGATTTCATAAAAGGTACATATGTAATCCTGTAATGATTTTTTGTAAATATGAACTGCAAGAGGTTTGGGAAAATAATTCCCTTTGAATTCCTTTTTGAAACTGAAACCTGCAAGAAGAAAGTATTTTAAGTCTACAGCTTTAATACATTTTATAGGCAAATAAATACAAATAAAATTGTCAATAATAAGTCAATAAAAAATAGTATAATAATAGTATAAAAATAGTAAAAAAATTTATATAAAATCAAATAAATAAATATACCTAAAGTAAGAGTAAACTCAAAAACTATCGTTAGCGGAATTAAAAAAAACGATGTGAATCAGGTTCGACGCACCTCCTTCGAATAATACCCGAAAAGCCCAATAACTCCGGTGAGTCATAAAAAACCCGATGGCCAAAAACTTCGACACTGCCATTGATTGATAAAACTCCACGAATTAATCATGAACGAACAAATAACCGAAAGGTGTTTGCCAAACAGCCGACAATAACAACTCGAGTAAATCACTGTGATTAGCATAATTTCCGAAGATCAGTTCATTATCAACTTTCTTGGAAGTCAAAAGTGTTTAACATAAAACGCCACTTAAGTGGGGGGGTGAGGAGCCCCTATCGAACCAAGGTCAGTAACACACAAATCGAAGCCACTGGATCGCTGGAACCGCTGGATCCCAACGAGAGTCACTCGAACTGAACACTGACCACACACAACACGGGCCAAATAATGATCGTGATTATCAGCAGCGGCACGCGAACGTGATCATCGTGAATAAGTGTTAGGGGGGAATGTCTCTAATTTTTATGAACTTCGGGTAATTCCGCGTAGCACTCTTGATTCACAATGAGCCAGGCTTTTGGCTGAAACGAAAATAAAAAATAAAACAAACTACCAACCGACCGCTGATGACGTTTGCATTGACCATGGGTTAAAAACCAGACGATATTAACCGAAATGCACCAGTAAAGGGAGGGGTACAGACAGCTAAAGACGAATGTATGCCAAAAGATCCGGTTTGAGGCAATGCCCAATTTTACCCCTTTCATGACGATTTTATTTCTTTATTTTTCAGCGGCTTTGCTCCTCTCTGACCCAATTCATAATTGCGGAATTGCATAATCCCGGTTTCTCAAGCAACGCACCTTTCCGGGAAAGCAGTCTTGGTTTTTGGTTATTCAAAATGATTTTGGTCAAAGCCCCCCACCTGAAAACAACAAACTAATTTGGACATTTACACATAAACACTAATTTTTAAATGGGGAAATATGTATTTCTGTTATGACTCTCGCAGTGATAGCTGCAGCAGGCAGAGTTTATTAATGATAACGAAGACTTTTCCGGCTTGAGCCACGCTTTGGGGCTCTGACCTCCAGTAGTTAGCAGAATTGGGGATTTGATACCAAAAAACCCAAGCCGAGAAGTTATTAACCAAAAAATCCAACGTCAACAAGAGGTTGCCAAACATTGTCGCTGCTGCCGCTTTTATGCCTTTTGTTTTGGGCCCTCAATTCGCAAAACTTATACCTATGTGAGATAGAGATGGCTACAGCCTTTCAGAAAGAGACGGGGCAACGTTGGAGCTTGGTGCGCCTGCGCAGCTTTTGTATAAAATGTGCGCGGCCAACGAAAGCGAAATCAGTCAATGATCTGCAGACAAACGAGAGGCACAACATTCAGTGCAGAAAGTGAAGTGAAGTGAAAGGATATTTATCCAGGCATATAGACTCCGCATAAGGATTATCGAAAAGAAACTGAAACACCCAATTTGGATTAATTTTTTATTTAAAGCACAAAGAGGTGAGTAAGAGTGAGTGAAGTGAACTCAAGTGAACCGCCACTGCGCACTAATTACAATTAGTTGCATTTCAAATTATGGATACTACATAATATAAAGTCATATAAAAGACTTTTGCTGGTCAAGAGCCGATGCCACCCCTCATCCTCCATTGCCGCCGCGATCATAAAGCCAATTGAAAAGGCAAAACTTTCACTGCGAAAACAAAGGAAAAACTTTAATTTTCCACACCCAGCGCTCAGCGTTTAGCATCGCTTACGATCATTTCTCGCCAAAGAAAACGCCAAGAAAACGAAACAAAATGTTTGCCGGCAATTTGCAATGCAACGCTGCACACAACTTCCGCTCGAAAAGCAGGGCTCCAAGAGCTCAGCAGTTTGCAGATCCAAGATTCATTTACATAACATGATTCATTTGGAAAATACTCGAAAAAAAAAACAGTTTATAAAAGTTTTTAAATCAGAAAAGGAAAGGTTTTGAAGTCAGGAAAATTAAATTAAACTCTAAATTTACAAACCCAAACTCTGGGAATAATATAAAAATTAGATCCTTTTTAACAAAGTTAAAAACAGTTTAAAAAAGTTTTAAAATCAGAAAAGGAAAGGTTTTGAAATCAGAAAAACTAAATTAAAAACTACATGAAATTTACAAACCCAAAATCTAGAAATAATTAAAAAAATTATATCATTTTTAACAAACTTAATTTCGTAAGATTTTATTTCAAAAATTCACAAAAAGGAAATTGAAAAATATGATGATTTTAAGATAAAAGAAGGAATTAATATTTCGAGGTTTGTCTTAAAATTATAAAAACTAGGAAGTTTTAAATTTAGAGGAAGCTAAATAGAAAACTCTACATAAACCTCATTAAGTTAAATAAAAAAAAACAGATTTTTATTGAAGTGTAGCGATCTTTGAACTAAATCCGCCCCCGCTACCCATCCCATACGATCCCAACTCCGGTGACATAACTGCAATGCAAACGAGCATAAAAAGTGCAGAAAAGCTAAAAAAGAAAAGTGAGTTTTATTTTTTTACTTATTTTGTTGAACAAGAAAAGATACACGAAGCGGAAAGCGGCTGTCAAGGCGAGAGATCAACTTGAGCGATGGCCGCCTTAGCTTGATTGTAGTTCGCGTAGGCTTGCCAAATCCAGAGGAAAATTACCTCATAAATTACAGGGAGCCCGGCAAGAGACCTCTCTTTCCTGCATTTTGAAAAAAAAGTAACGTACAAAATCAAGCAATTAAGTGCGACGGTCTGCGACCTCCAACGAAAGTAAAAGTCTTATACGGAGCCACTGCGTCTGAGTCACGGTGAAGATTTCGTGATACGGACCGGTTTCTCGGCTTCGTTATGGATTGGTTAAGCCAAAGATGGGAAGAGGGATAGGTGGATAGGTGGAGAAATGTAAACTGGCACAATGACTCTCGGGGTAATGGTGTCAAGCTTGGCCGTTTGTTATGTCATAACCGATCACGATCATGACTTAAAGCCATTTATTTTAATTTATTTCCACTCGAAATTAAATGTGTCATGAAACATTTTGATTTGTTAATAGAAATCAATAAAAAGTTTAATATCCATTAAATAATAATTTATTTATATAAAAAATATCCCTAATTAATCATCCTTTCCCCTGATCCTTGCAGTTCACCACAATGAGAATAAGAGCAAGCCTGTTGGCAGTTGTCCTGCTGGCCACCGCCTCCCTGGCCGATGATTCGAGCTGGGGCAACGAGTGGGCACCCATGGAGGATGCCAAACCCAACCGCCGATCTGTGGACACCAAGCCTGCCGACACAGCCGATATCCAGGGACGTTATCTGGTCCACGAGTCCATCCAGAGCAACAGCACTAGCAGCCAGATCGATGAGGTTATCGAGCAGCTCATTAATTCCCGTCGCGAGGGTCGCAATCTCGGCGAATACGATGCCGTCTATGCCGATGGCAACATCGATCAGGCACTGCAGCAGGGCAACGATCTGCAGGCCCGCAATCTCATCCGGGACAAGCTGTGCGGCTTGGGTTTGATGAGCTGCGATGTGGAGGAGAAGCGTCCCTTCTACTCGACTATCTATGCCCAGGGTCCGCCGCCGCCGTCTGGCTTTGGCGGAGGTCCTTATGGTCCTGCCAAGCCTATGCCGCCACCAAGTTACTTCAGCGGCCGCCCGCCCATGGGTGGACCTCCTGGCCCCCTGAACTCCTTCGGACCCCCACCCAGCTCCCTGAACTCCTTTGGACCGCCCCGCAAGGTTGGCTACGAGGGACCCTATAAGCCAATGTCTGGACCTTACCGCCCAACTGGACCCGGTGGCTACCTGGAGCATCCTCCACCGTCCGCCATTGATGGCAGCTCTGATGGCATCACCTACACCAAGCCACCACCCGGCGCTTTGATCTACGATAGCAAGCCACCAGGACCCATCTACACTGGAGGTCCTTCGGTGGGTGCCGGACCCGTTTTCACTGGTGCTTCCAATGGTGTTCCCCCGTACAACTATGAGAATCCCGAGGGCGGCATCCAGGGTGCCAGCTCTGCTCCCAATGGCTTCTACTCGCAGCAGTCCTCCGCTTCCTCGTCGTCGGCCACTTCCTCCAGCACCAAGGTGGTGGTGGGCGCGCCTCTCGATGCCGGACTCCAGCAGCATGTGCATCATCACTACCATCACGTTGAGGGTGGCGAGGGAACCAAGGTGCCCAGTGTGCCCATTCCCATCGGTGCTGGCCAGACCATCAATACGGATTTCAGTGCCTTGGCCCAGTCCTCGGCCACCTACACGCCCTCGGTTCAGTCCTCATCCGGCTCTAGCTACACCCAGTCGAATGCCTTCAACGCTGGCTTCAATGGCGCCTCTCAGGGCGGACTCCTCTCGCAGAATGGCTTCGGTCTGTCCCAGAAACCCACTGGTGATCTTTACAAGCCCAACTCTGGTGATTTGTACAAACCGAACTCCGGCCTCGGCAGCTTTGGCAGCAGCGGATCTGGTGGCTTCAGCGGATCGCCCAGCTCCAGTTACCACAGCCAGAACCCGGACTACTACAAGAAGGAACTGCAGGGTGGAGCCTCCAATCAGTACAATGGCATCTCCGGCGGCTATCAGGGACAAGGACAACACCAGGGTGGCTATGACACCTCTCGCCAGCAGATTGTGGACTGCCAATGTGTGCCCATCTCCCAGTGTCCGGCCGCTGATCGTATTGGCCGCAAGGATGACCTTATTTTGGCCATCGATCCCCGTAACCTGGGCAAGGAAATTGAGGCTCTAAGTGATGATGTTGCTGCCAGCAGCAATGCCACCGCCGCCGCTGCTGATGGAAAGAAGGCCGAGGAGAAGTCGGACAAGGATGACAAGAAGCGCTCTCGCCGCCAGGCTAATGGTGAGCAGAAGGACGACGATGCCAGCGATCTTTCGCTCGATGCCCAAGGGGTAAGTGTCTCAGTAGTCCCTCTCCGGAGGATCCCATAGACTTAGTTTTAGGTAGAGCCCGACTAATGCCAAATCACACATGGTTCACACGGACCACTAATCGAGTTCTAGCAAAGCTGCAAAGCTTCCACCTCCCACACACACACACACATCCAATCAATCAATCAATCAACCAACCAATCAATCAAACAACCAACCAATCTGACAACTGCACCCATCGTTCAACGCTCCAAGCTCAACTAAAAATTCCTAGCCGACTCCAGAGTGCAAATCGGATCAGATCAGTCACTAATCCCAGAACTAAACCTGCTAACCAAGCACGACCTTTGTGACCGCACGCCTGCAACCTGCAACATGCATCGTGAAACCGGAAACCCAACTCCTCCTGTAGCGTTTGTTCTTCTGTATTTCCCTCTTGCAAAAAAAAAAAAAATCAACAAACAAAAATAGAGACAGGCGCCGCTCGGAGGATCTCCATTGGCATTGCCCGCCCTCCAGGCCATCGAGCTGATCCAACGGAAAGTTCTGCCCACTTATGGTGTGAGCTTTGGTCTGCCCTATCCCTCTGGTGGCTATGGAGGCTATCCTTCGAATGTGCTGGGTGATCATTATCCCGCTCAGAACCCCTACTTTGGTTCCGTTGGTCCGAATGGCCTTAATCTCGGTCTGGTGAATGTCAATCCGTTGGTGTCAGTGCAGGTGGCCAAGACCGAGTATGGAGAGAAGGTGGTGAAGCCGCTGGTCAATTTGCATGTCACCCCGAATGCGAATCTCATCCAGAAAGTGGGAGACTTTTTTAAGCGGAAGCCCACTGAGCAGTACAGCACCCATTACCATCACCACGATCACTACAGTGGCTATGAGCATCACGACTACGATCACCATGGCCACCATGACCACCATGACCATCACGATCATCACTCTTATACGCCCTACTATGGTGGCTCTGCTCCTGGTCCCCACTATAGTGTGGAAATGGTGCCGAGCACTCCCATCTTTGAGTACCACAGTGGCCCTTCGGTGCCCACTCAATATCATCATCACCACGAGGCGTCGTCTTCGCCTTACGAGAACTCGTTCAACTCCATTTATCCCGGGTCGGATCCTGGCCCTGACTTTGGTGGCTTTGGGGAGTACTCGCAGCATGTGGAGCGAAGTGCCAATGTGAGCGGCAGCGATGAATCACTCAGTTCCAGTCGTCGTGGCAAGCAGTTGAACCTGGGACCCCTGTACAACATTCCCACTCCGGCTCCTGGCGAGGCGGCTGGCAGTGACCGGGTCACCTTTCCCAGGGATCGCAGGCGCAGGAGCATCGAGGATGATGGTGTGTGGGCGGGAGCAGCTCCTGAGGAGCAGGTAACCATGTGTTGATCAAGGCAAATCGCGAGAATCTACCAGTCAATCTCTATATTTTAATATTTAGCTAATGTTTCCCCTCCACTTTGATATTTTTAGCGCGCTTACTATGGCAACCGTCCCGTGGAGAAGACCTGCCGCATCAACGAGGTCTGCTGCCGTCGTCCCCTCCGCCCTCAGGCTCCTCCCCAGCAGCAGCTGGGTCGCTGTGGTGTTAGGAACGCCGCCGGCATCACTGGTCGCATCAAGAACCCCGTGTACGTCGATGGAGACAGTGAGTTTGGCGAATATCCCTGGCATGTGGCCATCCTGAAGAAGGACCCCAAGGAGTCGATCTATGCCTGCGGCGGCACCCTCATCGATGCCCAGCACATCATCTCGGCGGCTCATTGCATTAAATCGTAAGTTTTATATATTCCTTGAAGAGAATCCAGTCAGAGAATTAACCTCCTTTTGTTATCCTTTCAGTCAAAATGGCTTTGATCTTCGTGTGCGTCTGGGTGAATGGGATGTCAATCACGACGTGGAGTTCTTCCCCTACATTGAACGCGATGTGGTCTCCGTGCACATCCATCCCGAGTACTATGCCGGCACCTTGGACAATGATCTGGCCATCCTGAAACTGGATCAGCCCGTGGACTTTACCAAAAACCCGCACATCAGTCCCGCCTGTCTGCCCGATAAGTATTCCGACTTCACTGGCGCTCGTTGCTGGACCACCGGCTGGGGCAAGGATGCCTTTGGCGAGCACGGAAAGTACCAGAATATCCTCAAGGAGGTGGATGTGCCCATTCTGTCGCATCACCAGTGCGAGGCCCAGTTGAGAAACACCCGTCTGGGATATAGCTACAAGCTGAATCCCGGCTTCGTTTGTGCCGGCGGTGAGGAGGGCAAGGATGCCTGCAAGGGTGACGGCGGCGGTCCTTTGGTCTGCGAGAGGAACGGCGTCTGGAATGTGGTGGGCGTGGTGTCCTGGGGCATTGGATGCGGTCAGGTTAACGTGCCCGGTGTCTACGTGAAGGTATCAGCTTACCTGCCCTGGATCCAGCAAATAACCCAGAGCTACCAATGATTAACGGAGCAGCAGGAGGAACCGGAAGGGCGGCCAGTGGTGACTGCCTACCATGCAGCAGACACTATTGAAGCAATACCGGACGATGCCGGCGCCGATTCCGATGAGTTTGTTTTCCACTTCTGACCGAAGCCATTTACACACTTGTGCAACTCTCGAATCTATTCGATATTGTATTGCATTCGTCATCGTATTTATCAGCGCCGTCACTTTTATTTATTACGAATGTTTCTTTGATTACCCGATATGCTACCTACTACCTTGTTATCCACTTTTATATACTATATTACGCGCCCTCACGTCACTTCACCTCAGTTGTTGCCCACTCATTACCAACCCACGACGATTGTTACTTAATTTAATTGGCGACGAAGACGCACAAGCTCACTGTCCCGTCGTCCCCCTTTGTTGATATCAATTGTAGCTTGTATTTTGTACATTCGAGTTCCGATTTTGTCTTGTAAAATAGTGTTGTCATAATTAATTTATTTATATATTTGTAAATTAATAATTATGTATTTAAATAAAATAATTTATAAAAAAATACATTGTGGAAGGATTTTTCATTTATTACATATACAAAAGTAAGGGGAAAGATATGGTAATACAAAAAATAAATAATACAAAATTTATTTAGCATTTCCGATTAAGTTTTTTATTTAATTTTAGTTTATTTTAACAAAAAACTTTTTAAGAAGTGTTTTACAAGAAATTAAAAATACAAAAAGCAAATCCATCGTGCTTTTCCGTTGCTTTCCTCTCTCCCACAAGCTGTGGTTCAAACTGTGGCCGCTTGATGGCGTCATCCAAAAAATAAACGAATTTTAATAGCTTAACAAACCAGCAAACCACATTAAATTTTTTAAAAATTTTTTACCATTTAATTTCAATACAAATAAAAATGTTTGTCCAGAACTTGGCCAAACAAACTCATAATAATAAAATAAAATATAAAATTAAATAACAAAACAAAAGACTTAGGCAACAAACTTGACGGAAATACTGTATTAAAATCATATTTATCATTCAATTATACTGAAATATAGAAAACAAAAATCTGCATTATTTATACATTTATTTTTATGTATTGAAGCTACTTTCTAGATTAGTACATTACCTTTTTTTTAATTACCACTTTTAAAGATTTTTTCTTATATAATATTCCAATTAAAATAATATTTAAATTTAAATTGAAAGACCCAGACTTCCCCTGTTCGTAAATTACCAAATTGCGCCGGCCAGTTAATCTGTCAGAAAGCATAATCCCCTTAAAAATACAGCTTTCCCTGCATCGTTGCACTGCTCTGAGCGCGTCAAAGGCGCCACTTTAAGTTCAATTACAAACTAGTGCAGCACATAAAATGTAAATTAAATTTTAAACATTAACTAACCTGAGAAGGCCGACCACTTTACATTATGTCCGAAAATCAAGCATGCCAACGAAGCATTAAAAGACGCCACCGAATATTTTGGACCCAAAGGCGGGCGCCCGGCTTCCGCTATGCGATGGATGCGATGACCGCACTGCAAAGGTGCCTGGGAGTAGCTAGTAGACACACACACTGTCTGTGGACCCAACTCCACGACGTGGGCAGAGCCATTCAAATAGCCCAAAAAGTATGAAAATCATAACATGCCCAGCGTCAGTTAAATTTAAAAACCGCAACCGACTTTCCGCAACTTGGAATACTTTCTGCTCGGCTGGCGTCTTTGAGAGGCTTATAAATTGGGCATCGCCATCGATGCAGAAGCTCAATGCAGTTCCAGCAGCGCCAGCGAGATGTACGACAAAGGATTACGCTCTCTCCTGGGCCAGCTGGTGATGGGTAAGCCGGAAAAAGGGATTTATTCATCATATTCGATATCCATAAACTTTTTAAAGTTTTATTACTACATTTGTTAAAGGAAAATATAAATTGAAATGAGATAAAAACTTCATAGTGTTTTTGACACATTTATTAATTCCTTCACCGAATCCTTTCAGTACTCCTCTTGGCCCAGATCATGGGACGCATGCACAAGAGGAATGGCTACCATTATAGACCCCAGCATCCGCCACCACTACACCAGAATGGATTCTTCGAGCCCCATTATCCCGCTGTGGATCCTCCGGAACCGGAGAAGCCCCAGCACAGTCCCAAAAGCTACTACAGCCAAACGGGAGGCGGAGGAAGTGGCTTGGGATCCTACAAGATATCATCCGGTGGCTATAGCATAGGCAATAGTCTGCGATCAATTGCCCAAGGATCGGCAGATCAGGCCCACAGTGCCGCAACAAATCAACAAAACACATTGGCCCAGGCTGCAGCCCAGGCGGCTCTGGTTGGTAAGCAAGTGGTGCTACAGGAGCTGGAGCAGCAGGCGGCAGAGGCACAGCGCTCCCTCTCCCGGGAAGTGGAGCAGCTAAAGGCGGCCAAGATCTCCGCCAAGTTGGCCCAACAAACAGCCCAAACGGCTCATCACCACCTTTCCGTGCTCACGGATGCTGTTAACAATGCCAAGTCCGTAGCCGAACAAGCGGAGCAAACGTCCACGGAGGTTAACAACCAGTTGGCCTCTCAGTCCACAATGGTGGGCCAGTCCAAGCACCGACTGGAGCAAGTGGAGGAGCAGTTGCACCAGGCGAGAGTGGATTACGCAGCCACTAAAGCCGCAGCTGCTGCTCAGGGGAATGCCTCCAAGGCAGCCCAACATGCTTTAATTGGACTACACGAGAGTACCAACCAAGGACACGAGGAGGAAGCCTACGACGAGCATGTGGATTCCAGTGGCGTAGTAGTGGGTCACACGGCTGGCGGTGAGGATCTAGGCGAACATGTCAGGACTCCTTATTAGCAAGAGTTACACTTTGCCAATATACAAGTATATTAAGCTAAGAATAATTTATACCCTTTTTATGTTAATAAATAAAAGAAGATTCAAGTCAGAGTGGCTGTGACTTGCTGGTAGATTAAAGTTTATTTTATATTTTTAATATTTTATATTTTGTGTGCATATAATATTAATATAAGATGTAGTAGGATCGACTGAGACTAAGCACAATATAATATAGAAAGTTTTTATCCTTCTCCACATCATTGTTCCCTTTTTCAAGACATCCAATAGGCCATTAGATATAGATTAAAAATGAAAACTAATTTCAATGTACTTTCTTATGAAAACTTTTTCCGCTTTTGTACTGAGAAATTAGTTTGCTTAAAAAAGACATACATTTATGACTAGATAACCTTTGCGGCTTGTGAAAGCTTTTGTATGTTGTATGTTACTAAAATAATAAAATCCTTTCAAGAGTTAAAAAAAAACTAAAAGTAAAAATAACGAAAAATAGTTTCAAACTTTCTTGCAAAATATGGCCACACCTATTTCATAAAGACCGATTTAAATATGACCAGTTATGGTTTTAGAGATATCGTTGCTATCGATAACATATCATTGATGTTCTTGCCGCTGTAACTATTTTTGTTTTTGTCTGCAAATTTCCATAAAATTCAATTAAAACACATTAGGTAGCCGGTGAAAATGGCCCAGAAAGTTATTAAGTATATCGGCCGAACGACGGATTTCCGCGGCAACACTCTCTGGGAGCTGGTGTCGGAGCTGCCGAACTGGGGAGTGGGCCGCATGCTCATACGTAACATGTTCCAGCGCTATCCGGAGCCGTGCTACATGCGAATCCTGAAGGTGCAGGCCGTGGATGAGCAGCCAGGCGAGGTGAGGAAGGTACGAGTTACCGTGGAGAAGACCTGGCGGGGCGTGAAGCAGCCAAAGCCCGTGGAAATCTACAGCACCAGCTACAAGGCGGATTACGAACTGGTGCCGCAAGACCAGGAGGCGCAGTACCTGAACAACAACAAGAAACTGGAGCCGGTGGTGTTGCCCACCAAGATCGATCTGCCAACGCTGCTCCGCGAGTACGTGACCGAGGAGACTGGCGAGCGCAATCCCCAGATGAAGGTTCACTTCAAGCCAACCCACAACAAACTGGCCAGGTTGGCGCAGGAAGGCGAGAAAGCCTCTGTGAGCTTCGACTTGGGCCTGGGGCAGCCGAAGCCCGTCAGCGCCAAGCTGTACGAGGGATTGTTATAGGACTGAGACGTTGTTAAAATATTAAATACATTTAATTTACACATAAACTTAAGAACAAAGGGCATACGAAAACTATATGTACACGGGTTAGACTCTGGAATGGAATACGATGGATGGGGGGGAATACTGGCATCACTTGCTGCTGCAGGCCTCCATGGTGCGCAACTTCCGCGTCAGATTGTCCACCTCGAGGCCGAGCACATCCAGGTTCTCCTTGAGCGTGATATTCTTCAGGAGCGTGTCCTCCAGCACTGTCTGCAGCTTCTTGTTGATCTCCAGCGAGAGTTCAAGAGACATGGCCTTGTTTTCACCGCCCGCCTTCGAGGACCCTCCATAGATGGCCGCCATGATGCCGTTGCCGTACTTGACCAGCTCGCTCTTGTTCTGATCGCTGCGGGAGGTCGTGAGAGCGCCAGCGGTCTGGTCCCTGAGCATGTAGTGCTGCACCACCTTGGACTTCTTTTGCACTTCGGCCACCAGGGCGGCCGTGTGGTTCTCCAGGAACTCTATGCGCTCCGTTTGGCGAGCGGTGGCCTGCTGGAGTCGCAGTATCCGTTCAACGAGCACCTTCTTGGACGGCACTACCTGCAGATCCTGCTGTGGAGCAGGCGGAGGTTGTACTGTGGTGGCGCTACTGGCTACGGTTTCGGATTCGGAAGACTCGCTGGCCCGCCGACTGCTGCTGTGCAGACTGCCGTGGCTACTGGAGCGACTATGGCTGCGCTGGTGTTGATGATGCTCCGTTGGATAGCCGCCATTTATGGCCTGCTGGCAATTGCTGCAGTAGCTAATGGGCATGGTCTTGGGTTCCGGCATACCCCTTTTGTACTTGTTCAACTCCCGCTGCAGCTCCTTCACCAAGGTGGCATGCTTGTGCTGGGTGGCCTCGTAGTCTCCCTGGACATTCTCCAGCTTCTGCTTGGTCAGCTCATAGAGCTTGGTTTTCTCGGACAAGTGCTTGGCCAATAGCAGGCGCTCCTCGTTCTTCTCCGTCGCCTCCGAACTAAGCTGCTTCTCCAGTTGATTGTATTTGGAGTCGTAGCTGAGCTTCTCCTGCTTCAGCAACTTATTTTCCGCTTCCAAACCGAGAGCCTGCAAAACAAAAGGAAGTTCAGTTAAAGTTAAAGTTTATAAGATTGCCCTATCGATATCCAAGGCCTCGGTGGCGCAGTTGGCAGCGCGTAAGTCTCATAATCTTAAGGTCGTGAGTTCGAGCCTCACCCGGGGCATGTACATTTTTTTTTAATTTTTTATTTTATATCTTTTTTTTTTACCTACCTTGGCTTCCGCCAGACAAATGTCATTCTGCAGACGCACAATCAGCTCACTCATCTCCTTGTTAATGCTGAGCAGCTCCTGATTCTTGACTTTCAGCTGTTCCAAATCTGATTCATTGTCCTGGACCAAGGCTTCCAACTGCTGTACTCGCGATTGCTGCTCCGCCAGCTTTTCCTCGTTGCTGGAATGAGTAATTAAGGTTTATTTAAAATTTTGGAGTTCTTTAAGCAAAGAAATCCTAGGTTATTACAACTTACAGGGTATTCTGCGTGCGCAAGAGCTGGAGCTCTTCGAGCTGCCCCCTCAGTTTGGCGGAGTTGAGCAGCTCATCGCTGTAGGAAGCCTCCACGGAGTTGTGCTGCTCCCTTAACCGATTCAGTTCCTCAGTAAGTTGGCTATGCGATGTTGTGAGCTCCTGAAGCTGCTGCTGGAGTTCCCTGTTGGCTTCACTAAGTTTTTGCTGGTCCTTGGTGACTTTTTCGAGAGCCTCAGTCTTGCTAGTGATCTCGTGTTTTAGGAGTATGGTATTGGCTTCAAATTCCATTTTGAGTTTCTCTGTTAAGGGTGAGAATTTCTTTAGAGATTTCAATTGCAATGAGTAGAAATCGAACCCACCGTTTGCCTTCTCCTCCAGCTTATTAGGAGCATTTCTTTCCTCCTCCAGCTTACGTTCGAGGACCTGAAAGTGTAAGAATGTTAGAGAAATATGAGAAACTCCCTGTTTAATCTATGATAAACTTACCGCCTTGGCCTCCGTCTCGTAACCTAACTTATTAATATGATACTTCAGCTTGGACTCCAAGTGACCCATTTCAGTTTTGTACTTTTCGCACTCTCGCTGATACTTCCTTACTTCGTTGCACTAATAAAGGGGAAAAGGATAATAACAAAACAAATACAATTAAATCAACGATCAGGCTTACCTTCTCATCGATTACGTATGTCATTCGAGACTTCTCCTCGTTAACGGCTTGAAATCTGGTTGTCACGTTCTTCACCTCCTTTTTGGCCTCGGCAAGCTGCTTCTCCACAGCCTCCTTCTCCTTCTTGGCATCAATCAGGAGTTTCTCCTTCATGGCAAACTTGATAACGGTGGCTTCTTTCTCCTTGTTGGCCATGTCCATTTCCTTGCGGCACGCCTGCTTCTCCTTGTCCAGAATGGCGTTCTCCCGCTGGATAAGGGCTATCATGTTGTCCTTTTGGCAATTGGATGTGCGAAGTTGCTCCAACTGCTGCTCGTAGCTGCGACGCTGCTCCTCCAGTTGGGCAAGGCAGTGGACGTGGGAAAGGATGTCGTTTTGTCTGGGTTTCGATTGATTGGCATCGAGTTCCTCCTCCTTTTCCTGTGCCTGCAGATCATTGAATCGCAGGGTGAGTTCTGCGGCTCCTTCTTCGACCGGCACTTGCTCAAGAACGGCCGTCTTTAGATCCTCTTCCATTTTGGCTTCATCCTTGATTTCCGGCTCGATGGCAGGAGTCTCGGATTTCGCATCGCTTTCTACCAGCTGCCGCTCCATTAAATCCGCCTTCTGTTCCACGTATTCACTTGATTTCTCCTCTGAATTGTGGATTTCCTGGTCTGAATTCCCGTTTTCCGCCACCGCTGGACTCTCGGCATCAGTCGGCCTGGCTGACCCAGCTGTTTCCATTGTAGTTTCTTGTTATATTAACATTTATCTAAATTTAACAAAGAAATTCGCCATAAAAATAAAAAAAATTTTGATATCGCCTGACCAGCTGTTTATTGGCAAGTGGTGACCACCATGGACGTACGAGATCTGGCAGCCCCATTCCCGGGACCGTGGCGCATCGCTGGTCTGGTCATACTGGGAATGGTGGAATGTTTTCATAATTTTTAGCCGGCGCTTGTAAAATGCTTTTAATTATATAAGAAAAAGCACTGGCAGTAATGGATCCCATTGATACTACCAAGCGCAAGCCCAGACGCACCCTCGGCACACCATCCTACACGTACCGCAATCGCTTCGCCTACGCCCTGCTGGCCGCTGGAACATTGCTCTTCGGAATTTGGAGGTAAACATTCCCAAGGAAAGCATCCAAGTAACCAACTTTTTAAATGATTCTCCCTTCCAGCCTGACGCCCATTCAGCGAATTTCCAACGAGAAGCTGTCCGCGGCTTTGGCGCAAACAGAGCAGGAACGGGATAGGAAGGGTCTGTTCGAGTTTCCCGCTCCGCGCACAGCGCGTTTCATCAAGGAGGCCATTGAGGAGAGTGAGGAGCAGAGGATTAAATAATGGATCGCCAGACGCGGCGGGTCAACTTCAAGAACCTACAGCCGGCGTCCAACAAGCTTCGGTAATTCTTATTTAAACCTCATTATTTGTTGATGAATAAAATGTAGTTTATTAACCAGAAACCTTGTTTTCTTTTAAAGATCGACGCGCAGCACTACCCCATTATCACTGACAGACTATTTTAGCCCTCCAGAAGAGACTGCAAAGAATCCCCCAGCTGTCCAAGCAGCACCAGTGGATACCGAACCTCCTTCACCCAAAATAAAACCCATACACACCAGCAATGTGTTCGAAAAGCCGGGTCCAAAGCCCAAAAAGGCGCCCAAACTCAAGGGCAGCAGCAGCTCATCCACAGGTACTTCCCGTCGGGGACGCGGCAGGAGTAAGCAACAGCCCAGCATCAGCAATTTTCTGCGGAATGAACAGATCTTCGCCGAGGTCACTGCCCAGCACTGCTTGGCGGATAATTTCAGTCCCGATGACATCGAGATGGCGCTGGCGCTGTCCAAGTCGGAGGCTGAGAGGCGGGGATGCCTCCGCTTGAACGACGAAAACGAGGAGGAGGCCGTAGTGGATCTATTGGACGATACTAAAGAGTCCACGGAGAACATAAGGCGCAAGCTGCAAAAGTACGGCTTTCGCACAGCAGCCAAAGAAGGTGCGTAGGATCCAGACAAAGTTTTTAAAGCATTAATTAGAATGCCTTTATTAATACCTTTAAAGATTACAAATCGTTGGCCATCTTGCCTGTGGTCGCTGGAAAAGGCAGCCGTCGCGGCAAATGGGCCAATAAATTCACCGCTTTAACCTTACGAAACCCCGAAGTCCAAGAGAAGAAGTTGGAGGAGAAGGTGTCCGCACTGATGGCTCAGCAAGTGCGCACCAAGGAGCTCCAAGATAAGGAACGCGTAATGCCACCCTACGAGCTAATCAGCTCTAACCTGCAGCCACTCAGAGCCTCAGGGAAATCTCAAATCCTTCGAGAAGCCAGCGAAGGTGCCTTAGACGATTTGGGTCTGTACTATGTGACCGACTTGATTGAGCGAAGCCAGACTCCAGCCGACCATCTGCTTAAAAGTTGGGCAGCCATACAGGGAAGGGATTTATCCCCGGAACGTGAGACTTCAAAGAGCCGCCAACTAAAACAACAACTCAACCTTGTGTACGCGGAGTTGGAAAAGCATTTTGGAGATCCACAGGAACTGGATGGGCAAGTTGTGAACGAACTCGATGAGCTGGAAAAGCTGGTGGCAGAGAATATGATAGAAGATGACTCTAAAGTTGTTGAGGAGGATGCATCCTCCACCAAAAGCAGTCCATCAAAAGAGCCGCCCGAAAAACGACCAAAAATGGGCAAGGACGACCAGGAAAATGAACAGCCGCCTGCAGTAACTGTTTTAAGCGTTTCCACTCAGCTGACACGTTGCACTTCACCCGATCTCTTTGGTGATTCCGACGAGGAGATGGCTATCCCCACGATATCTGTCTCCAACGAACCAGAGGAGGTGAGAGATTTCTCCTTAAAGGTCTACAAGAATAAAAGTCCGGTTAATGAAGTTGAAATAATAACCAGCAGCGAAGAACCTACTCAGATACAAACCTACGAAGTCTTTTCGAGTCCCAGTGATGACGAAAATAAAGCTGACTTAAATAATGTTTCCCAAAAACTGGTAGAGCCAAATTCACCGAGATTATCATCGAAAATATTCAATATGAGTGCCGTCTTTGAATCTGACTCCGATATAGACAATTTTAATATCACTTCCGCGTTGGACTCCCGTTCTCAGACAGAAAGCTGTCCCATTTCCAAGGAGCTGTTCCTTAAATATGCCATACACAACGAACCAACAACAGAAAAAGAAGAGGAGAATATGGATGCAAATTCTTATGGCAAGGGCAGGGACTCGCAGACTAGCAGCATTTCATTCCACGATGAAATAGTAACTCCTCCAAGCCACACGAAAGGAAGTTCTAGCTTTGGTGAGCTAAACTTATCCAGGAACTCATTGCGAAGGAGTGTCAGCTTGTCAACCGATAACAGCTTTAAAAGCCCGCTCAACTGGAAGATTAATGGCTCCACTGAGAAGAGGGAGATATTACCAACTCCTTCCCCCTTCCGGCACTCGGATGTGAGTGTGGATTTGACGCAAAACAGCGATGATGACAACGATGTCATTCTGCTATCTGATGAGGAGATCAATTACTCCATTTGGAAGGCCAATAAGTCAACTAAGTTGGCTGCCAATTTCGAGGATGGAAGCTCCGACTGTAGCAGTTTATCTTCTCCGGCGGCTAAAAAGCGCGCTGTTCCCCACTTCCAGACCGAGGAGGATCTAGATGCCTTCCTGATGGCTGGAAATTCGCGTTCGCCCAACAAGAGTGCGCTCAGCAGGGAACGAGCTGAGTTTGGCATTCTGGATGCAGTTCCATCTCAGCCATTTAGCTTCTCCCAGCTGCAGAGTCCCGTCAGCAGGCATGACTCGCCTTCGAGTAGCGACATTAATTGGGCAGAAGCTTCGTTTTTGGATGCACCAGTTAAGCCTTTGGCTCGCAAGAGCAGCCACAAATTCGATGAACTGCTGGCAAACATACCCGAGCCGGAGCAGCTCAATTCCGACCACGATTTCGATGAATTTGATCAGTTGGTTTTTCAAAGCAAAAAAGATTCCACCATGGCTGGCTTAGAAACGGAGGCCATGCCCAGTGGCCTGGATCGTTTGTTGAATGCGGAGATTAAAATGCCAGCAGTAGAGCCATCGGAATTGAGCACCACCAAGGAAGTGCCGGATCAACTGGAAGTTGCTGGAAATGTATATACAATAAGTGTTTGCCACAAACCCAAGCCGGACTTTGCAAGCCTTCCGGAATCGGAGATTCTCCAGCTGCTGTATAATTACGGAATCAAACCGCTGAAACGAAAGCAGGCCGTGAAAATGCTAGAATTTATCTACAATCAAACTCATCCCATTATGCACGCTTTGCCTCCCCGACCAGAGCCCATCTTTCGCTCCAAATCCACTCCCGTGATGTCGAATAAACCACGTTCCCAGGTGGTAAAATCCAACGCCACAGAAGACTGCCTGACGCCAACTGAACCAGGAAAGCATTTCAATTTCAACGATGCCCCGGGAGACGAGTTGATGCGCTTCTCCCAATCCATACCGCCAAGCCTGTGCGACGACTTTGAATTCTATGTGCTGCAAACGAACGTTTCCAAAAAGACGCCACAGCCGCTGGTGCCGCTGCACATAGCCTGGCACAATTTGCTCTGCGCCAATCCCCGCCTACACGAAAGCGTGCTCATGTACGAGCCCATCGATCTGCAGGAGGTCTATTTGTATCTGAAGCAGATGGGTCATCGCTACGATCCCAAGGAGTTGAGAAGCTTCCTAGACCGCCGGTGCATCATCTTTCGCTATGAGCTGGCAGCTCCTGCCAAGCAGGCGACGCGACATGTTCGGAAGATGCCCAAGAAGGCGACTAAACGAAGTTAGATTTATTACCATAGATTTTAGACACTTTATCTCGATTTATTGGAGTCCATTCATAATACTCCCTATTCCGAATGCATTGAATTGATTTACCTATCGTATTAAGAATTGATTATAGAAATGTACATTGTTATTTTGGGCGCAGTAAAATTTATTGTCTAAAAAACGTAAGAGCTTGAAAATTATTTAACGAATTTTGTATTATACCATTTTGTAAGCACATTAAATACACATTTCTATTTTTTTTCGGGAATGTAAACTCGAGCTTTATTCAAAGTGATTTCAGTACACAATATTTGGGGAGAACTAAGCGGACAAATACAAATGTATAGAGTTTGCATTGATATATTCAGATGCAAGACATACTGATAAGTTTTAGAGATATGTATACAGAATATTGGAATTGTTACATTAAATGCAGCATCTGTCGACTACCCAAAAGGGGTATGTGTTCACAATTATTTTTAGTTATTTCGATCTTACGGCACTAAAAGACACTTGGACGGCATAATTTTTAGCGAGATTAAGGCACATTGTCTGATTGTGGTGGATGGGAAATGGGATATGAACAAGTAGCTGTTTGAACTGCATGCAAACAAATTATCCTTGGGTGCAGACGGGTTAGTTGGGGAGCTTACGGGATACCTACGGGTTAGTGGGCTAGATTCATATATAAAAAGAAGGCATGTAAATTCGAGATTATGCATAGCTAATCTCGTGCTCGTACGTCTTCTCCCGCAGGTCGTCGTTGTCCGGGAGCGCATGGTGGCGCAGACCGCACAAGCGAGGACCGTAGCGCAGCATGACAATGATCACGCCAACGATGAACAAAGCCACCGCGGCCACGGCGGGATACAGAAAGTATAGAGCCATCTTCCTCTTTGCTTAGATGTCGCTCTCGCGCTTCTGCAGCTCCACGTACTCCTCGCGCTGGCGTTGCTGATGCAAGGTGCGGCCCTCGGGGCGCGGCGGACGCTGCTGCTGATGCACGGGCTCCAAATCGTCAACGCCAATCACGACGTCGTCGGGGAACACTTGCTGGTGAGTGGTGGGCTGGAAATATGCAAGTTAGCACACTCTTATACAGTCTTAGCTCGAGTAAAGATGACTCACGTGGAGGCGCTGGAAGTAGGAGGCGTCCTTCAGTTCAGTAAAGTCCAATGGAGGCTGCTTGTGCGGAGTGGCCGACCAGATGGAAACCAGCCAGCGATTGCCCGTGTGCCTGTCCTGCCAGTACTTGCGGTGCTTGGAGCAGCAGCCCAAGATGATGTTCAATATGATGATCGAGCCAAGGACAACTGTGCAGATGGCAATAGTCACATAAAACGGCGAGAAGTTGCCGTAGATGTGACCGGTGAAGTAGGGATTCTTTTCGTACGCCTTGCGTTCCTCTTCGATTGTGGACATAGTCTTTTATGGGTGTGGTACTTGAAGGCTGCCTGCTGCACAACGCTCAATTGTCTGAAACAAACAAATTAAACCCAGAGTTATGAATGGAGAAGGGAGCAGCATTGATTAAGTTCAACCACCACGCTGCATGCAGCGCAGCCCCGAAACCAATTGCCAGCAATTCCAATTAAACACATATTGGGCGTGGCAAATAGCGCTTGAAATTTCCGACTTCACTTCTCGATTATTCCGGACTCTCGGACTTACCATCTGCGCGCTATTAGTGATCTCCAGGATTAGCACAACTCCCATTCAGATGTCTGAACTGTTTAAGTTATTCAAAGTTCTTGATTTCATCCACTTTGCAGCAACGAAAACAACGCCCAAAAGCCTGGCTCAGAAGTTAGTGATGATAGTGGTTGGTTCGGTTTCAGGGTTGCAAGCAATTCGATTGATTGTTATCGATCGCAGGTGCATGTGTGATATCTTGTTTGTTGCATAGTTATAAGGATATTTTTATATAATACCCTTGTAAAAGATATATTTATGGATGAAACAAGTACAGGATAAAGACTATCAATTAATTTATAATATGTTAAAAATTCTAAATAATTTACAAGAAATCTGTATCTGGTTTAAAACGGTTCTTAGCCCGATAAAGGAGGTTTCCTAAAAGTTCCAAGCTGTAACTGTACTAGAATTTACTAAACAAAAACACCCCTAAATTCTGATACATACAACCTGAAATAAACACCAAACCTGTTATTATGTTTAAATCTGTTAAATACAGGACACACCCTACATTTTGTAATAAAAAATCAGCCAGAAAACAACAAGCTACATAATAAACCTACAAATTTACTAACAGATTCAAATTACACACTATTCAAATCAATAGGTAAACCTTACTTCCCATAAATTAAATCATATTTAATTATAAATATTTAATTAATTATAATAATTATAATACTAATTATAATTTGATAAATCATATTTAATTCATGTGTTTTTTTTAATTTATTAATCCAAAGTTTATTGCATAATCACGGGGACACTTTGCTCCACCCTTAAAAACAAATGTAATGGCGCATGTAATCGCCGCTTGTAACATAATAAACGCAAATTCAACTATTTAGTTAGTACAGGTTCCAAAGAAATCCTTAATCCGGCTATTCAATAGCCGTTTCTCCCGCACTCCCATGAAATGGCCAAGCGCAGCTAGATCACTGATCGTAGGTCAAGAAGTTATCTAGCCCGGTGAGCTGCCGCGCCAAAGCTCGCCCGTCGTCGGTGGGCGTGCTAAATGCGATAGACTCCATGGGAATCTCCTGGCCGAGTATCGTGTGGCACTGAACAGCCCGTACCAGCTTGCTGGCGATTCCGCCACGACGGTGAAGGGGAGAAACCCAGATCCGGGATACACCACAACTGGCAAAGGGGAAAAGATGGTTTTTAAAAAATATTATGACAAAAAATAGTAGTTTCTCACCTGGCCTGGTAGGTCTCCTCGCTGAAGTAGTCCGTGCCATCGACCTGGATGAACCGATGGGCCCGCGACAGGGGCTGCACCAGGCAGAAACCCACAATCTGTTGCTTCCGCACCGCTATGAAGGCCACGAATACCTTTGGCACAATATACGAGGAGTAGCCCAGCTCCTTGTCCACCACACCGATGAGATCCTTAAGTCGCTCAAGTCGTGCGGCCGGCGCCCGTTCGTTAAGCCTCACGATGCGGCCATCGCTGCCCCATTCCGGATACGCTGCCACAATATCTTCGTCGATCCAACCCTTAAAGCGCAACACATGGATCGAGTTGTGGTACTCGCGATGAAGCTGTTCCTCCTCCGGTTCGTGGACAGTGTACACCAGTCCACACTGCTGGCACTGTCGGGCGCCGAATGCCTTCTGACCGGCATCGATCTGGTACTGATTTGATCCCCCCGCTGCCTCGGACAGTAGTCTCATCGATGTGCTTGGTCGACGACGCGACGATTTTTGGACAACAGGCTGCAAGCGCTGGGTGAATATTGGAAATAGTTTTGGCTGCGCTTCTTCCTGGGCAGGTGGAGGAGGAGGAGCCTCCACCACTGGTTGGGGTTGTTCTTCCATTGAAGCTACTTGCTCCGCCTCCTCGCTGTTCACCACCATGTATAGATCGTCAACAATCCGATTGGCCTCCTCCTTGTGGTTGTCGGGATCCGCAATGAAGATCTCAAAGTTCTGTTCGGTGCAGATGTTGTTGCTTATGAGGAACTCCAGCAGGATTTGCTGTTGCTCTATGAGCTCTGGATTGTCCGTGTGGTATGGCAATCGTTGTCGGAACACGGCAAAGGGATCCACGTCTGTCTTTACGTCGGGCTCAGGCTCGGGCGCATATTCCATAATTTCCGGCAAGGATTCGGTCTCCATGGGCGTGATAGCCACCTTGGGCTCAGACTCAACGATCTCATCTAACCCCGAGTCGTTCAGGTTCTTCAGAATAGCATCAACTGTGGCCTGCTCCGCAGAGAATATCGTCGCTGACTTGACACGAACTCTTCGCGGCTTCCTGCGAGGCGTTTGCACCAGGGCAATCTTTCCCTGGCTGACGCTGGCCTTAATGTTGTCCGTGATCCGCACCTCCATGCAGGTGCTACTCCTACGGCCTGACTTGAAGAACTTTCGCTTGCTGAGATCCACAGTCTCGGCAGGCGGCGATGTGTGGACCGCAGGCTCGTGTCGTATCAACGGTATGATGGGCTCCAGCTCCATTACGGGCTGCATGATATCCGCCTTCTCATCGTCTTCACTCAGGTCGCTAAAGTCTCTTTCCGTGTCCTGCCACATGGTTGCAGTCGGGACATTGTTGTTGTTATTATTGGCATCGTCGCAATCCAGCATGCTAAGTGGTTTGGCCATTTTGATGGGATCCCGGGCCGTGCGCAGAATCTCGTGCACCTCCTCTACCTTGGCGCGTTCCTCGCGCTTGGTGGTGATCAAGTTCTTTAGCCTCTCGTTGCTCAGGCAGCTCAAAATGTGATTTAAGTTGGTTGGTTTCAAATGTTGGGTAATTCCATGCCGCTTTCGTATCTTGTGATAGACCCCATTATTGATTCCCACCCGAGATCGACGCTTCTGCGGGGAACTTGCCTTGCTTGATTCCGGGGCCCTCGCCGCTTTGACTTGTCCTCCCTTCGCTCGCACCGCTCCACTTGCACTGCGCGAATAGAAGGCCATGGTGGGAATGCTGCTCTCCGGGTTCATTCTGCGCAACTTGCTCTGCGGCGATCCAGAGTCTGAATCTGTTGAGGAGGCAGCCGTGGTAGATGGCGTGACCGGGTGCTGGCGCTTTTGGGGGTAAAGTGGAGCAGCCTTACGATCAACTTCATCCTCCGAATCGATGGGTTTTTGAGTCATGGAGTTGGTTGGGAGTTCACTTTTTTGAGACAGAGCTGTGGCCTTCGGAGGCACAGAGGCTATTGGATCCTGTGCAGCGGATTTGCGTGTGGGTACTGGGGACTTTTGACTATTGCTACTGCTTTCCTGGCCAAGTTCTGTGGTTTTGGCAACAGGTACTCGAGAAGCAGCCGTTGTATTGTTCACAGTTTTTGTGTTTTTTGTATGGCTTCTGGGACTGATCCTGTTTTGCTTCTCCGTCGCTTTGGCATTGCGTGGACTGCGTCTTGGGCTGCTCGCGCTGGCCCCCAGCCTGGGCTTTGGCTTTGCCCGTTCACGCCGTACTGTTGGTGAACCCGTTTCAGAGCCTGGCGAAGATACAGATATCTCAAGTTGCTGGCGCCTTCCTTGCCTGGGTGTGCGGGGACTGCTGGCTTGGCTGCTGCTGCTGTTGCTATTCAGCCGCATAGTGGTGGTAAACAAGTGCGGAAGTTGCTCCTCGGTGGCTGTGGTCGCAGCCGTCGCCACGACAAACCCTTTTCTGCTCCCAGTCTTGTTTTCCTTGTTGGTTTCGGGGCTGCTATTTGGGCTGCCGCGCAACACTCTCCGCCTGACAGAGGTGGCGTCCTCTATAAAGAGGCCGCCCCCGTCAGGCTTGTTGGCCGCCACATCGGGCTTCATGGGCGAAACGCCCAGAATGTCGACGTCCTCATCTTCCTCGTCATTGGTCTTAAGTATTCGGGTTACGGGACCGAAGAGTCGCCGCTTTCGCTCGGAAGTACGTGGGGTGGCCGTGCGATCGGGACGTGAGGAGCACCCACTACCCAACGGCGTCTCCATGATCGCTGGCAAATTTTTAATTCACATTTACTTTGTCCAAATCCTCCCGCTTTTTTTAATGCCAAGTGTTGCGAGTGATCGTTGACCACCGTTTTTTGCGGGCGTTACCAACACTTTCGATATCGATATCGATTTGAACGAATGGCCAGGTCGCGGTCACACTAGTAGTCGCCTCGCCTCGTTTTGGATTCCTGCCAATCAAGGTCACACTTGGAATCGAAATCTTGGAGAAATTAGGTGTCGTTTGAGCAGAAAGTAAAAAAAAGTAAAGGCGTTTGTGCGCTATAGTTTTTATTTAGAGCAGCTGAAAGACCAGGTGAGTCCACCACATCCATTTAACGCATCCCGAAGCCTCGGCACCGCAAGTGGCGAGTACAGAAAACCGTGAGAAAAAATGCGCACTGGCCGTCGCCATCTTTTTTTGTGTATGTGGTAGCAAATCGAAAAACCGACCGAGGACTCGAGATATTTGTAGAGAAAAAGAATTTTTGGTAACTTGCCACGCACCGCGCTGTTTATTGCTGCCCGGCTGCTGCCGCTGTATCTGCTGCACTGCATCTTGGTTCGTACCAGCCTGAAAAACTGCCCTGTTTTCTTCTATCCCCTCTTGAGGTCGCGTTTGTCCGGGACCCGTTGTCGTCTTGCCGTAGTGATATCAAGCCCGCCCCGTCGCCTTTACGCGATATATATATCCGAAGAACGCCGCTGCCGCTTCCCGTGAAGCCGCCGCCGCGTATATAATCAATTTTCGGGACCTCCCCACAACAAGTACAAGAAACGAAAGAACCGTGGACGACCACGTAGCGGAACCCGTTGCCGCCATGCCCGGAGCCGGCACGTTCAAGTTGTTCATCGGGAACCTCGATGAGAAGACGCAGGCCACCGAGTTGCGGGCGCTCTTCGAGAAGTACGGTACCGTCGTCGAGTGCGACGTGGTCAAGAACTATGGTTTCGTGCACATGGAGACCGAGCAGCAGGGTCGCGATGCCATACAGAATCTGAACGGTTACGTGTTGAATGAGTTCGCCATCAAGGTGGAGGCGGCCAAGAGTCGTCGGGCCCCCAACACGCCGACAACGAAAATCTTCGTGGGAAATCTGACCGACAAAACGCGGGCGCCGGAGGTGCGGGAACTGTTTCAGAAATACGGCACCGTCGTCGAGTGCGACATTGTGCGGAACTATGGTTTCGTCCATCTGGACTGTGTCGGGGACGTGCAGGACGCCATCAAGGAGCTGAACGGTCGCGTCGTCGATGGCCAGCCGCTCAAGGTTCAAGTTTCGACTAGTCGTGTCCGCCCAAAGCCGGGCATGGGCGATCCGGAGCAGTGTTATCGTTGCGGACGTTCCGGTCATTGGTCGAAAGAGTGTCCGCGCCTCTACGGCAGCGCTGGAGGCGGACGTGAGCCGCCCTCACCGCTCAGCGCCGGTGGCTACAGAGATCGCATGTACGGTCGTGACCCGTATCCGCCGCCACCACCGCCATTCCTGCGTGACCGCATCATGGATGGCTTTAGGGTAAATTCAGCATATCCATATCCTGTAGACACACATCACCCTTATGCATCTCCATGTCTTCCTCTTCTCCACCCCAAAAACATATATTTTGTGAAACTATTGTAAAGCCTCTTTTCCGCTCCACAGGAGTATGATTACTATGACCGCCGCTTCGAGGATTCACGTGAACTGTATGAGCGTCGCTACCAGACATCGCGGATGCGCGACTTCCCGCCGCCGCCGATTTCGCGCCGTGAACCCATGCCACTTCCGCCCCCGCTAAGTGGCAGTCTGCGATCCTGCAGCGTATCGCGTGGATATGACACAATGTTTAGTCGCCGCTCGCCGCCACCGCCGCGTAGCAGCAATGGAATGAGTCGCTACGGGTAAGTTAATACTATAAACCTTGATAAAGGAAGGTAAAAGAGGGGAATCCCAGCTTTAGGAGGTATTCTACCTTGAATTTCATTCTTATCATGGTTCATATTTCTCCTTATCGACTCTATCTTACGATGTTGTCATTATTTACACGAGGTTTGACTTCCTTTCTCTACTAATGCTGTTGTTCTCTTCCCTTACAGCTCTCCAACTCCACATGGCTATGAGGACTTTAGCCGCGACTCCTTCGACGATCGCATGATATCGTCGCGCGGAATGCGTGGTCCCTCGCCACCGGGTCGCCGCTATGCGCCCTACTGAGATGAGTTTTACTATCACGGCAGCAGCTGAGTTGCGGTCGCACTGCCCCTAACCCTTCCCATGGCCCACACTCTGTACCACACGGCGACACATGGCTCGAGGAGAGGGTCGGGACAGGATTGCTGGTTATTATACTGGTCGCCACAGGCCTACTACCATCCGCCGCATCACCAGCACCAGCACCAGCACCACCACCAGCAGCAACACCAACCCATGCTGCTGCCGACGACATTTTCACAACTGTGGCTGCCGCCCTGGTAGCCACGCGTATTTTACTAAACCTAAACCGTAAATCGTATACTTAAACCACAAGAAGATGGAAACAACACTGGTGTAACATCCTCCATGCATACAGCAGCAAACCTACAAGGCTCCAAGACTAGACAACGACGTGCTCGTCCCTCATACACACAAATACCACCATTCGATTCATCAGTTCAGTTCAATGTTGTGGACTTTGCGAGTACCAATAAAAGCATAGGCGCGCTCAGTCGGAAATATGCAAAAAATAAACCTGTATTTTAAAGCTAGGGATTAAGGCAGTATTGCAACTTTGTCTTACAGCTAGAGTCTACACAGCCGCTACGCATGGGAAGTGGAGTGGTGGCTACCATGCTTCTTTTTAGAAATTAACTCCTCCGGTGAGTTATCAGCGTTGCCGTCGTCGTCGTCGTCGTCCAGCTTGCTGCCGCCATTGTGCTTGCTCAGTTCTTGCAGCTCCACGGGTGTGGCCTTATCAAAAGTCGGTGGGATGAGCAATCGACTGTAAAAATTGAATAAATGCAATTGTTTAATATAGAAATCACTTGTCGAGATGATGGTTAACTCACTTGCTGCACTGAAGCCAAAACATAGAGACGAGCATCATCCCAGAGGTCACCCCGAAGGTCCAGAATGTTCCCAATCTGGTGTATATGGACCCCACGAATACAGGACCCAGGACGCGTGACAGACAGCCAGAGCCTGTCATCCAGCCCATCCAGACACCCTGGGGTCGCGGTCCCAAAACCTTGGAGAAAATGGTCTGGATGAGGGTCACACCAATCGGATATCCCACCGAAGTGAAGGCGAAGCCAATGATGAACTGCGTCAGTGTCAGGGCTGGCAGCTCGCCGCACCACTCCTGCGTGGGCGGGCAACCCAAGTAAATGGGATTGTCGTCGCTCAAGTTGAGGCTGGCATTAAAAGCCTGCGCTAGCTTGGGCGGATCCGGGCCCCAGGGCACGAAGAGCACTCGGCCGAGGAACATGAGTGAGAATCCCCCCCAGATGAGCAGGTAGCGTTCCGCAAAGAACTTGCATAGTGGCGAAATCAGGACAAACGTGACCAGGGACACAATTGCCGCTGTTGTCATCATTAGGCCCATATACCAAAGGGACTCGGCCTTGGACCAAGCAAACATGTCCATTGTCAGGGAAGTGCCCAGGCTGAAAACGAGAAGAGAAGCCATTTAAAATCGCCGCCGACTCCCTGCCACTTCCGCCAACTCACGTTTCCAGCAGTACAAAGTTGAAGACGAGAATAAAGAAGGCGACAATCAAAGTCCAGGCGGAGAGATAGTTCGGTTTGATGCCCTTCCAAGTCTCTCGCTCGGAAGTGCCGCCCTGCATGACCATCACCTCCCTCGCAGCTATTTTGTGCTCCTAAATAAGATTTTATTGTTAAGTAAATTCTAAGAAAACATTCTTTAGATTTACCTCAAATACGCCGGGAAGGAACAACATAAAGTTACCGATGCTCATCACGACGTTTATCCAGCCGGATGCAGTGTACATGTTGAAGTGCATCTTGCCCCACAGCCATACGTAGCCTTGATCCCCCAGAGGAGTAACTGCCGCCTGCAGGGTGGGACCTATGATAAATCCGAGGACCTGAGCCAGGGACACCATGGAGACGGCATGAGTGCGTTCACTTATCCTTGTGGCAGCTGACAAATAGGACCGGCACAGAGCTATATTCGCTGAGCTAACTCCTATAAGGAATCGGGAGCCCAGCATCCAGTACTTGACATTATCCGGACGCAGTTCCAGCGAGGAGTACACCGCACTGGCCAACGTGAACAGGGACAGCGAGAGGAGCAGTGGCAGACGGATTTTTCCCAGCCTGTTGCCCCACCAGCCGAAGATCGGGCTAAAGATCATCTGGCCAAGGGGATTGGCGGCCACAATAAGACCCATGAACTCCTTGCCCGCATCGGGATCTAGCTGAAAAGATATTTTGATGAAACTGCAATGGATAATCCATCTATGTGAGAACCCACCTTGTTGAGAAAGGGCCATATGCCGGTGAGGATGATGCTGAATCCGAGCGCCATTAGGAACATGGTGTAGTAAATGATGCGGACGGACCGCCATCGCTGCTTGTACTCTTCCAGCGTCTCCAGGCCATCGTCCACGTCTTCGGGCAGTCTTTTTGTTTCAAAGCGAGCGGACACACGGCGCGCATACTCCATGGTCTGATAGCTTCTTTGTCTCTTAAAGGGTGGGTCTGGATGTGGTGGCTCTCTCGGTTGGACTTCAGCGCCGATGAGTCATTCTGTAACCTGATACGGATCGGATGTAAATTCTTTTGTATGTTAAATAAATGTCATTGATTAAAAACCAGGTAAAGGGATCTTGTTCAGTTTTTTGTACGCAGAAGATTGAGGAAATATATGAACTTATTGAATATATTAACCATTGAGTTCAGTAGTCAAAAATCCTTTATTATAGTGCTTAAAGTGTCAGCAGTGTAGCTCTAATTTGGTTTGATTATATACAGAATATAGCCGCAATTGGTTTCCCCGAAATCTCGAATGGATTATCTGCCGGCCTGTCGGAGAATATGAAAAACATTTGGGCCAAGACTTATCTAAGTAATTAGGGAAGATAAAGGCAATCAGGGAACGGAATTCGTCCAGCTGTTCCTCCGTTACCAAGTGCGGGTGTGTGTATGCCGCCTTAGTTAAAGTCACTATCACTGTGAGGTTGCCTTTGTTTATATGGCTTGATAACGGTCGCATGGGACCTGCCATTTTATTACATGAGTTTATCGTTGATCGTGAAATGCTATGCGTTTATTTTTGCTTTGCCTTTGCTTTGCAAGCATGAAAGGTTAAACAGTTGGTCCAAATGAAAACACTTTGTTGTGCGTTAATTCAACAAGTGTTTTCAAGTGTTTCTGATAGTTCAATGGCTGGCGATTAGAAATGTGACTTTGTAGGGCTTTTTTTACCTACAGAATCAATTCCAGATTTGATATTGATTTCCAATTGATGGAATTGTTGTTTGTCGAGAAAAAGATATTCTAGTTCGCACTTTAAACTACGCTCGCACACACTCTCAGAGAATACTAGATATCAAGTGGCGACCATTGATCTCTGATTTTCGTACACTCTTTTGTTTGATTTTAAATTAAAACCGCATTTAAATAATTATTTGGCCCATGTACAATTATTTACTTCTTTGTTTTTGTATTAGCCACGAGTGTGTGTAAATAAAAACATATACTTTGTTGATTTTTGAGGCGCAGCAACAACAAAATGGGGGACAGCGTCACTCTCGCGCTCTCACTCTTTTGATTTTGACCGTTAAGACTCTCTCTCCCACCGCCCTCTCTCTTTCCAGCAAGAAGAAGTGAATCGCCCCCCAGCCGTGCGAAAGGGGGATAGGATGAGGATGCACTTATTACCAATGGAACGCGAGGTTGGAACTGGAACGACCTGTTGCGGCGGCGGAACGGCACAGCCAACGGTGGATGAACGATCGCGGCAGACTGAAACTGAACCGAACGGGAAGACGCTTCTTGCCAACAAATCGTGCGAGGAACAGTGGGGTAGATGACCCCAAAATGGGTGGCAATTTGTCGAGTTTATTATTATTATTTATTATTATTATTCTGTTGAATATGCTTGAGCTAAAATATATAAAAATGAATTTTCGTATGTCTACACGATTTCTTTTTTTTTTTAATATTATAACCAAAGAATTATTAATTTTAAAGTATAATTGTTAAAAATGATGTGTAAATTTAATATATATAAGGAAATGTATAAACATTTCTGAGTATATTTAGGTTTTAGGAAACAAATTTAAATGCTGTAGTCCCAAAATAGTCAAAAAGACATCGAAAATCTATTCAAACATTGACTAACGATTGTTTATGTTAAAAATAAATGTTTTTCAGAAATTAAATGATTAATTTTGAAATAAATAACCAGTTTCTAGGTGGAATAACACCACGGTATATGGGCATTCAAGCGGCTCAAGAGAGCTCCATTTGTAGCAAACAGCTAAAAGTGTGCTACTAAAAATTTATAATTATAAATTACCGTGATTTCTATGACACAAAATTACTGCCTTTACAGAATACGACAAACTTTTTAATTTAATATATAAAATTCAAAGATTCCTTAAAAATATACAACAGAAATTGATGATTAAAATAGGTATTAAAGAAAGGTATTAAATAAGAATCTAGAGCTCCTTTAAAAATTGGGCCTTGCCTGCTGCAGGCGCATCAGTCGCCGTTGACGCAGCCATGGAAGCAGACCACCCCGCTGGGCGGGAAGGACAGCTGGAGCTGGGGCCATTGGAGCAGCCAGGGTCACGGCCTCCGGAACGATCTCATTACGCCGCATGTCACGAAACTTGGCACTTGGTCGGCGGGGTACCTGCTCCGGCTCCTCTTCGTCATCTTCCTCGCGATTCTTGGCCTCGGGCAAAGCTTCGTTCCTGATGTTCAGACTGAACACGTCACCGCTGCGTGGATCGGACGACAGGTGGCTCACGGTATCCTGCAGGACTCGTGGAATGCGCTCAACCACCTGCAGAGCATCGCGCAGTGGCCGAATCTCACGCTCTGGCTCTCGACGTGACTTCTCCTTTTCGGCTGCCTTACTTTTTGTGATCCTGCGAGAGGTGGTCTTCTTGTTCTTCCGGAAACCCTGAGCCTTGTTCAAGGGAGCTGGGCGTGTCAGACGCGGTGGACTGTGCTCCAGGAACCACGGCTTATGGCCTATCAGCGGAGCAGGCTCCTCCTGAACCGCTTGGCGCTTGAAACCCGACGGCTTGGACTTTTGCGTACGAGTGCCCAGCGGGGAGGGACGCACCAGGGAGCCGGCAAAGTCATTGAACCACTCCAGGTGATCCACGGACCGCTTGTGCCGCCCTGCCAGATCCACCTCAGAGGCCTTCGACACAGTCTCTAAAGCATTTCCCACGAATTGCCCTGCCACTTTCTGGCTTGCGGGTTTATAGATGGTAATGTTGGAGCGACGGTTCCGAGGTGCTTTTCCGGATGGAGCGGCACTCCTGGGCACCAGTTCCCTCTTCTGCTCAAATTGCTGGGCATTTCGCACAAAGCGATTGCTGCTCGGTCCCTGGATGACGATCTCGAAGGGCATGTTCAGCGTCTTGGCATTCGTCTGCATAGTGCGAATGCACTCCGTGTCCGAGTTGTCGTCATTGCACTCGCACAGGCACTCCTCGCCGCAGTAGAAGCCCAAGCAGCCGCAGTGCTCGCACAGAGCCTTGCAATTCTTCTCCAGCTTCGACTCCGTGAGGGGATTGACTCGCCGGGTGGCCGGCAAGGAAGTGGTGGCAACTGTGGACGGCGATGCCGTGGTGGTACTGGCATTGCTAGGACTGACAGCACTGACCAGCTGCAGCTGAATGACAATCGCCAGCCAAACAAGTAGAAGGGCCACTGTGTAGCCACAGAGGCTGGACGTCCGTATCTTTGCCGGCTTCATCATTGTCGGTGGGTAGGTGGGTGCTCCAAGTGAAACTGTCTTGTGGCTGGGCATTTGCTGTGCACAACCGATTTTATAATGCTGACCAGGTGAAATCGTAGATGTTCGTGACTGACAGTTGATTCTATATATATGTACCTGTTCGCCGGAATTTTCGCTGACTTCGTGTGATCTTGATACATTTCCGAACTGGGTTCTCTCCCGCTGTCTCTGTACGCTTCAATGGGCTGATTCCATTTCCATTGCTTGCTTTTTTTTGGCACACTTTGGCGTGCCAAGGCCGGATTCCCGCACTTGAACTTGGCACAGAACAACCAAACTGTTTACTTCTGTTTACAGCATTTATTACAAAAGAAACCAACTAACGAGAAACACTTCTTGCTCTAACGACGCTTGCCCTTGCCCTTTTTGCCGCCCCCGCCGCCGCCGCCACCACCGCTGGCGGTGCCACTAGTCTGTGGCTGCGACTGCTGCTGGAACGAGTCGCCCGTTTTGTTCTGGCGCGTCTTCAGCTGCGGAATCTTGCTGGCAATGTGCCGCATAATGTCCTCTCGGGAGGTAAACTCGTTGTTGAAGAGTGAACCGTCCGCGTTGCGCAGCTGGACGCGGACACGGCCACGGAAGTGGAGTTCGCTGCTCTTCTCGCGGCAGTACTTCATGTTCTCCACCAAAAACTGCAAATTCGTCACCGACAGCACGTCGCGGATCTCGATGTAGGTGGGGTTTTCCACGCAGTTCTCCTTGGGCAGCCGGCGGCCCTCTTGGCGCGTCTTCTTGCTGTTAATGTAGGCGGGATAAATGCAGATCCACCTGTGCCCCAAAAAAAACAATAATAATAAGACATGTGAGAGCGGACTTTGCTTTGCCAGTTCTGGCAGGCCGTTTCCTACCGCTCCATATCGTTGTGCTTCATCGCCGGATTCCAGTTGTTCCGCGTGGGCACTGCCGCAGCCATGTTCGTTGTTGGTTTATTCTAATTCGGTTATATTTAACAAAAAATAAGGTGGAAAGTTTATTTTCCACGCAGGCAACCAATAGGGATGGCAAAAAGCTGTCGATAACATGAATTCTGGGACAATCGACCCGTGTGACCAACGCAAGTTGGTTTAGCTTTGGCTTAATTAGCGAAACAACTGGTGGGCACACTCCACTTCGCGCAATCAACAAACAACAAAAGCCAGACGACACTCGAGCAGCAGGCAACAAACAACACAACAATGGAAGAACTGAACAGCATATTGCAGAAAACCAAAGATAAGTCAACGCAAAAGGAGCAGGATGAGGTGCGTATCCCAAGGGCTAATCCTTCCGGACCCCTGAACTCTGACATTTTAAAGTGGCGTGCCGACACCAGGGCCCAGACGCCCTCGGCCACCCCCCAGCCTCTCCTTCCCGAAAAACACTAACTAACCAGCTCACTTTTGGCCTTCTTCTCTTTGCTCCACCTTCTTTGGGGTTTATTTACATGTGGCCCACGCACAAATCCCCCCGCTCACTCCGCCCACGACACGACGACGACGACGACGACGGTGGCTGGTTATCCAGATTCTGCTGCAGCCCTTCACATACATACAACAGATTCCTGGCAAACAATTCCGCTCCGAGTTGGCCTTGGCCTTCAATCACTGGTTGCTCATACCGGCCGAAAAGTTGGCGCAGATCGGGGACATTGTGCAGATGCTGCACAATTCCAGTTTGCTGTGAGTATATAATTTACTGTTTACACAGCTGAGGTCGCATTAATAGCATCCGGGGGGGAAGTTATTTATAAATGTATAGAGTAATCATTGCGTTGCGTATTTTCTTTAATGTTTTAATGAGAAACTGCACTGGCATGGCTTTAATTGTTTAATGTTTTGTAAGAGATTTATTTAAATTTTAAACAGTCCATATTTTTGAGTACAATGTCTGGTCTCGTTCCAAAAAAGGGAATATTTTATAATCACTTTTAGCGCAAAGTACTAAAATTTAAAGTATTTCTTTATGAAAATTTTGTTTAAAAAAATAGGTAAAAAGAAAATGCTCTGTTTGGCCCTAATTACAATTTAATCTTTTAAATTTCGCCATAAAATAACCAGCAAGAAACAAGCACTCAATATCTTATACAAATATTTAGCAATGTCAGTACCAGACACTATTAAAATAACCGCAATTGTAACTATTTTTGAATACCTGTCGATATTGCAGGCGAAACTAATCATGCTTGCGGTGTGCTTTTATTTTAAATGTCGACCTTTGCCTCGTGGCCTGCGTTTTTTTTGTTCTGCATTGTTTGGCTCTTGTTTACCTTTGTTTGTTTTCCTCACCCCCGACCCCAAAAACCCTCCAGAGGCGGCTTGCCCTCCTCCCCTCGAGGCGCTTGTTTCATCTCTGTTCGCACTTGCACACGGCCTGGTCTGGCCTGCCTGTAGTTTTGTATACATTTGGTTTATTTGCTTTTGTTTAGATGGATTCCAGATAAAATGCCTAATCGAGTGTGAACTTTTTCGAGCCAAAGAGCTGTGCCTTGAATATACATATATGTAGCAAATGGACACTCCTCAACAGCGAGAAGGAGATTATCCGAATTGGCCACATATGGGGCGCTACTGGAGAAGCCCTTATCATCCGCAGTTCATTTCCATAACGCACATTATCATGCGGAGTGTGAGTCACACCTCTCCCGCCCAACTGACGACCTGATTTGGCCATATTGAGTAATGTTCTCGGCTATTTGTTGGCTCGCTGTGTGTGTGTTTGGCGTGTGTTTGCTGGCCCCCAAATCAATTCCTAAAATTTCATCATGAGCCCGCAGCTTTTTCTGTTTACAATTGAATTTCTTTGGATTTCATTGCTCGCCTCGAGATTGCATAAATTATTTAGATTTTTCTCCAGTCGAGAGTGTAGCCTAGAGGAGGGCACAGAGCCCGGAGAGATGTGGAATGTGGCGAAGGAGATGAGTTGGAACGTTACAATTAATCTTTGAACCGAGCCAATTGAAGTGTCTGTCGCTTTTCAATTAAAGTCTCTGGCAGAGTCCAGGGATTTTTCCCTATCTGTTAGCAGCCAGCAAGTAGCTTCTTTTCTGTGGGTTCAATCAGGCAGCGAAGCTAATCCCGTCGATGCCTCCGGCAACCTGTCGCCGTCTCCTATTCAAAGGCAAACACTCAGAAATGGCCTTAATTCTGCTTAAAATCCCCAGCATTGTTCCTTGGCAGCAGCAGCAGAATTCCTTCATAGCGCTCAGTAATTCCCATTCCCTTGAGTGGCCCCCAAGTGTTCTTGATGTTTTTTCGTAATGCATTTTCATATTGGCAAAAACTTAGTTTTACAACGATGCCAGGCCCTGCATCCCTGCATCCCTCCGTCCGTCATTCATGCACTTATGCCCATTGTCAGTTAGTCAGGCCGTCGTTAGTCGACAGGCATTGTCACAACTCTTGCCACGCAGCAGCACCAGCAGCAGCACGCCCACTGTTTTCCCCATTTTCTTCAATATCCTCCTCGTCACCATCCATCCAGCAGGCTCTCCCTCTCCGCTGCTTTGTGCGTTGTCGCTTCAACGCCCACGCCTTTATAGCACACCATCCAATCCTGTCCTGCCCCATCCCAATGCCCATTCCCTGCCAATGGCTTTGCCAGCTTTGGCGGAGCGCAAACATTTTTTAATTACGCAAATGTTGGGCTGCCCTGGGCATCGCAGTTATTGAAGCGACGCCGCCCCGGCCTTAAAGCGGGGCTTAAATTTACACATCTGTTATGGGGCCAGCGTATGTTATGTTCATAAATATGTATGCTAACCAGTCCCTGGCAGCACGGGCAGGGGGACACCTATTTGGTTGCCCAGTTGTCTGAGGGAAGTCAGAGATGGACACGTGACGGCACGGTTCATTCACACTCGAAATGTGATTTGCGAAATTCTCTTTAAATACGTATAATTACCACATATGGTACGTGCCTCAATAGTGGCTTGCTAAAGCTTATAATTAATTGGTTGAGCTGATTAGCAAGGGCATGACTAATTGCTTTCCATTTTTCTAGAAGCTATTTTTATAATATTTTATTTTAAAACAAGAAATGAACAACTTAAGAACCTAAATAGCAAGTTCTTAACTTTTTCAACACCCCTAAAATGTTATTATTTGGCTGCACTATCCTCCTACTAAACCGCCCAGTAAGCAATCCCAACTACATAGACTTAAAACTAGACGTAACTGCCTTGGACACGATCGGTTAACTGACAGAGCTCTTCAACATGTGTGTTCTTTGATACTAACTTACAGCATTGATGATATTGAAGACAATTCGATACTTCGCAGAGGTGTGCCGGTGGCGCATTCTATTTACGGCGTGGCCAGCACTATAAATGCGGCCAACTACGTCTTGTTCCTGTCACTGGAGAAGGTGCAGCAGCTGGGACACCCAGAGGTATGGCGCACGAATGACAAGATCATCATGTTCGCATGCATGTTTCCAGGGGAATGCCAAATAATATGCCTTTCTCATTGCAGGCCACCAAGGTGTATACGGAACAGTTGCTGGAACTGCATCGGGGTCAGGGCATGGAGATATACTGGCGCGACAGCTTCACCTGTCCCTCCGAGTTCGATTACAAGCTGATGACCGTGCGGAAGACTGGTGGCCTGTTTATGCTTGCCATTCGCCTCATGCAGCTGTTCAGCTCCAATAAGGAGGATTACTCCAAGCTGACGGCTATTCTGGGCCTGTACTTTCAGATACGCGATGATTATTGCAATCTCAGTCTCAAGGAGGTGAGTGCGGCGCTGGCAAACATGGTTTAATGGTTTTAAATATGTCATTTCGCCTGCACAGTACACGGAGAACAAGAGCTTTGCGGAGGATCTGACGGAGGGCAAGTTTGGCTTCCCGGTAATCCATGCGGTGCGCAGCCAGAAGCAGGATAAACAGGTTTTACGTAAGTCCAACGTCTTGACCCCAGCTCCAAAGGCTCCTCACAACTCATCAACTTGGGTCTTAAATCCACAGACATATTACGCCAGCGCACGCACGACATTGAGGTCAAGAAGTACTGCATCACCTTGCTGGAAAAGCTGGGCAGCTTTCAGTATACACGCAAGGTTCTGGAGACGCTCGATGCGGAGGCGCGGGCGGAGGTTAGTACTTGAGAAGGAGAAGGACCAGGGGTGATAAGGGTATTAACCTAGTGTCTGGCATCGCATGCCTTTTATGACCTTTGGTGGCTTATCTAAATGGAGAAAGCGAAAAAAAGTAAATTGGAGGGAGGGAGAGCACGGAAAAAGGTCATAGGAAGTGTATAGTAGCTGGTTAAACCCCACTCATCACTGGTCCCGCACTCACACTAAATAGTAATGGCCTTCTCTTAACCTACACACAGGTGGCACGATTGGGCAGCAATCCGTACATGGACCGATTACTGAACAAATTGCTCTCGTGGAAGACCAGCGACAGCAATAGCATCACGCAGTCGAACCAGATCAATCACAACAACGTCTCGCGCAGCAGCCCCAATCAGAACACGCTCAATTGCAATTAGCAGCCAAAGAGGCAAAAGAGGGAGCAATCGTGAATTGCGAACGGCAGAGCCTCTTTTGCCGCAAATGCGAGACAGCAGCAGCAGCCACAGGCCTGCCTTAGTGCGGCCCTGTTGCATTTTCTGCAGAAACTGAAGATATTCTAAGATTTACCTATGTATGTTCCCCCTTTGCCAACCTAAAAAGCTCACAGAAGGCCCTTTTTTAAGTTTAACCAAAAAGCAGATGCGATTAGAGAACGGATATCAAATGAAGAGGAAAGGAAAGGATGGGAGATGGTTAAGGAAAGGAAAGGAAAGGACGACAAAACCAACAGCAGCCTTACACAAAAAATTGTTAAGCCAAAAGTAAATTGATATATAAGCCAAGCTTATTCGTGAGCCGGCAAAGAGCCATAGCACACAGCTTTCCAAGAATTTGTTTATGTTTACGTTTAATTTAGTTTCGCTTTAAAAGTTATGTTAATAGTTCTCCTTCCCCAAAGCGAAATCTCGCAGAGCATTAACTTAATCATAGGATATATGCAATTTTTTTACGCTCTTGTATTTCTATATATGTGTGTGTGTGTTTTTCGTCGATTCTGCAAGCAATTTTCGACTTCTAAGTGTCGTTTTTTCTCAAATCCAACTCGGAACTCTATAATGTGCACTTCCTTTATCAACGTTGTTCCATATTTTAATTGTTATGCAACAAAAAAGGCAATTCGTATACACATACTTACGTACTATTAACGAAAAACAAATTGTTAACGTTTTATGAAGCAACAACTACAAAAATTAACTATATAAATACTTACTTATATGGAAGTAATGATAATGATGCACTGCACAGCAGATTTTTGCACATTGCACCACCTACAAAATATACACTTACGAGTATATTATATATTATATATAAATATATATACATATATATATATATTTTTATTGTAGTTATACACTGAGAAAACTAAAGAAAAAGTAAAGAACAAGCGGAGAGTAACCAGATTGCTGAAGAGATAATGAAAACAAATTGTAAACTATGGAAAACATTTTACGGTAGGAATAGCAGTGCACGCCCAGGGAAGAGCACCAGCAAGCGCACCTAACATTTTGCCCACATACCAACTATTGAAGAAGCATATTGAAAAGCATATTGTAAATGTATTTAAATAAATATTTATGCCAAATTGTCAGTTGAATGAGTTTATTATCTTTACAACTTAATACTTTACACATTTATTTAAATAGAAAAGTAACATTATTCCTCTACGTTAGTATATAATATATATACACAATCATTAGTCTAAAAGAACTTATGTATTTCCGTCGTCCAAGAGACTAAGTATCTTGCTCAATCATATCCATAAGCTGCATAAACTCCTGCGAAGTCTCATCCACCTCATCCCCCGGATCATAGTCCTCGTAGTCGTCATCCTCCTGAATAATCAAGTATAGTTTTAGATATGTTATGTATAGCTATGTTATGCCGATTATTTCTGGACTCACCTCAAAGCCAAAGCAGTTGCTGGCACTTATGTTATTGGCCGTACTCGGCTCTCGCTTGATAACAACGTCTTCGTCGCCGTTAACCAGCTCCACAACCATCAGCTGGCCATCATCGCCCTGCAGTTCGACGGTGAAGTCCGTGTTGTTCGGCTCCTCCTTAATGTGGAACGTCTTGGTGCCGGTTTGCGTCCGAAGGCGTTTGTTAATGATCACGGGCCCCATGTCGGTGTCCGACTGCATGGCCTGCTTGTTGATAATAACGGGCTTCGGCTTGGCCTCCGCTGTAAAATTGCTTGGAAGGATCTCCTCGGCACCGTCCTCCTCGTCAGAGTTGACGATGTCGGCCAGGTCATAGCTCTCCGGGTTATCTTCATCAACAACCTCTTCCGTGATTTGAAGGTCCGTATTCTTGACCAGTTTGACGATCGTTCCGTCCTTCTTTAGGCGCAGATCCCTGCCAATCTTCAGGCGCAGCTGCTTTTCGCGCATGTCCAGTGAATTGTCGTGCAGCTCCATGTGCCTCATCAGATTACCCTTGTGCGTGAAGCTCCTCGGACAGTTGGGGCATTGGTGTACCTTCGCTCGGGGCTCCGGTGGCTGGTAGTTTGCGTCGTGCATTAGATTTATGTGGCGCCGCAGAAGCTGGCGCTGACGGAAGGCCAACGGACATTTATCGCACTGGAACGGTTTCTCGTCCAGATGGATGAGCATGTGCGAGTCTAGGTGACGCTGGGTCACAGAGGCATAACTGCAGAGGTTGCAGCTATAGCACTTCTCGCCCTCGTGGGACTTCACGTGCAGCTTGTACTGGTAACGATCGGGCAGCTGCTGGCCACAACGGCGGCACGTCAACGGCTGCTCAGAGGTGTGCATGTGCTTGATATGGATGCGCAGATCCGCCTTGCGTCCACAGGTCGTGGGACAGAGTGTACACTGAAAGACGGGCTTGTCCACCACGCTGTGGATGAGCTTGTGCGCTTTCAGGGAGTTGGACTGCGTGAACCGTGACTTGCATATGTCGCACTGATATTTCTTCTCGCCCGTGTGGATCACCAGGTGACGCTTCAGCTTGAACATGTCCTGGGAAGCGTAGGTGCAGTGCGGGCACTGGAACGGTCGCTCGCCTGTGTGGCAGGTCATGTGGCGGCGCAACTTGGTCAGCTCAACGCTGGCGTAGCTGCACTCCGAGCACTTGTGGGGCTTTTCCTTTGTGTGCTTGTAGCGCGTATGCCGGATCAGTTCGCCGCTGGTGGTGAAGGCGTTTTCGCAGAACTTACATTTGTGCGGCTTTTTGCCCAGATGCGTGTTCGTGTGATTGACCAGGCCAACGTTTGATCGGAACGATCGCTCGCATATAGAGCACTTGAAGGCGGGCTCAACGTCGTGCGTCCGACAGTGACGGGTGATGAGAAACTTCTTGCTGGACGTGTACGAGCACTGCGAACAGGAGTACTCCTTAACTTCCGTCTTTATGGGGAGAGTCACATCCGCCTTAAGCTTCAACTGCTTGCCGGTCGGCACAAAGTCCAAGTCCTGCTTGTCATCTGTCTCTTCAGGCGACTCCACCGCGACATTGTCCTCGAACTCGTACACCTCATGTTCCATGGGTATTAGCAACGAGTTGTCCGCCTCAACGGCAGCGCTGTCGACAGTGTAGTCTGCGAGATTATCCAAACCGGCTGCACTGATATTGGGGTCATCCACCAGCTCCTCAATCTCCCGCTCTAGATCGATTGTTTCGGTCTTCGGCACAATTGGTGTCTTCCTAGGTCTGCCCCTTTTGGGTTTGGTTACGGGTGTAGACGCTGGATTAGGTGCTGGGGCTGGCGGCGGGGGCGGGGGCATATCCCCTGGCTTTGGCCTAGCTGCTGCTGCTCGCGCCGGACGGATGCTGATGGGCCTCGGTTCCGGTGTCGTCTTGGAGGCGGTGCCTTTTGGTGGCGATTTCGCAGGGCGCAGATTAATGGCTACGGCAAATGAGTGAAGATTTAAACACATGCTATGGATAAATCATGGAAATACCTACATTTATTGGTGGCCTTGTTGGTCGCAGATCGTGTGTTTATTCCTGGTTTTTCAGCCTCTCTCTCTTTGAGCTTCTTTTGCAGCTCTTTTTGCTTTTTGGGCGTCGTTTTGATGTAGCAATTTCCCTCGTCGTCTATGAAGTACTTGTCCTCGTCAAACTCCTCGTCCTCATCTTCGACCTCCGCATCTGCGACCTGCGGCTTCTTTTCCTTGGGATCCGTGTCATCCTCAAGGGTCAAGTCGCATTCCTCCGTGTCAATGGCCTTCATGATCTTGTTTGCCAATTTGTCATCGCTGCTCTCGCCAATTTCCTTGTGGAAATTGTTGAAAAACGTCTTTATGCTCGGTGTATCCTCCGCTTTTTTGGCTTTCCTCGGCATGTCTGTACGGATAAACAGGGTTTGGTTTGGTTTGGGTAAGAAACTTTCGTATGGCATTGTTTGGTGGCTATTCACATAATACTTACTGCGAGTATCCCAATAGCAAAATAAATAAATTATATTCCTGAATCGCTTGTTTTTTATTATTAAATTTACGCGTTCTTTGTAGTGCAATTATTTTCCGTCGAGACAGCTGCGCATTTCTAATAAAAGATGGCGACATATTTGATAGTGATGACACTATCGCGTGACTTCAAAATATGCACGCAGAACAGACTTTTGTTTTAATATTAATTTAATTTTAATATGTTGCTTTGAGGTAAATATGAATAAAAAAATGTTATTTTTATAATGTAGGAATCAAAGCAAGTTAACAATACTTCTTTAAAGTAATGAATACTTTAACAGCGAATATAAATATAAATGATACTTTAAAGCCATAAGATCAGCTCAGCATAAGTTAATATTTTATAAAAAAAATGTTGTTGCGAAATAAATATACAAATACCATAACTTAACTCAGCAAATTCAGTATAAAATTATAAATATTATATACATATATCGTTTTAAAAAATAACCTTAATCAATATTTTGTAAAAATAAGTCATATATTTTGATGGACATGTTTATTTCGTTTCTGCTTTATTACTGATTAATATTATAACTTTAATATATTTTCATTATAGAGTTGGATATGCAAAAATTATAATGCATTGAAAAGGTTTAAAAATAAACAAGCAGTCCAACGATATTTTTTATTTTGACATAGTAGGAGATATTTTTAATTCAATTTTTAATTTCAATATTAAAGCAATTGGAGCATGCTATAAGTTCAGCACATTAACGGTTATTTAAAATTTATTTAGTTTCGCCAAGTGACAATTTTAAAATTAACAATTTCGGATAAACTGGTTACATCGATAGCGCCGATAGTATCGGCCATTCAGCCGGCATTTCCCACCATCTGCCGCTTCCCGCGCATTTGTTAAAGATAAACCAACATCTTTTCGGCTTGTTACTCGGCTTTCACTCGTTTTAAAACCGCCGTAGCATCAAAACGGTATTATTTTCTCGGTAAGTTCCAGCAACCACGCTCCGCAGTCGGCGTCCATAACCTTATACATTTGATACAGTTTCGGAGCCAAACATCGTGAAAGACCTCCCCACCGACACAAAAGAAACAAAATGCCGCGTCGAAAGGCCCAGACAAACAACAATAATGATGGGGAATCGGATGCGAAGCCCACGCCAGCCAAGCGCTCACGGATCGCGTTCCACTTGGATCTGCCCACCCGGCGGACGACGTTGGGCAATGTGCTGGTCTGCGGCATGGGCGACATCGGCCAGCTTGGTCTCGGCGAAGATGTAATGGAGCGCAAGCGGCTGGCCCTGGTGGAGGACATACCGGATGCCGTGGATATTTGTGCCGGCGGTGTGCACAATCTGGTGTTGACCGATACCGGAGACATATACTCGTTCGGCTGCAACGATGAGGGCGCTCTGGGTCGCGACACCAGCGAGGAGGGAAGCGAGTCGAGGCCGGCGCTGGTCGAATTGCCGGGCAAGGCACTGCGCATTTCGGCGGGAGACTCACACTCGGCGTGTATCCTCGAGGACGGGCGCGTCTACGCTTGGGGCTCTTTCCGCGATTCGCATGGCAACATGGGCCTCACCATCGACGGTAACAAGCGAACGCCCATCAATCTGCTGGATGGTCAATTGTGCAACAACATCGCTTCGGGAGCCGATCATTTGGTGATCCTAACCACCACTGGAAAGGTGTACACTGTGGGCTGCGCTGAACAGGGACAACTCGGCCGCATCTCGGAGCGTTCGGTCGGCGGAGAGGGTGAGTCACGCAAAACGAAAAATTTATATTTAAAACTGATGTAATTAAACGACCATTTTGCAGGCCGTCGTGGCAAGCGTGATCTACTGCTTCCCGCCCAGGTCATCGTCAAGCGCACCAAACCAATGGAGGCCATTTGGGCCACCAACTTCTGCACGTTTATGCGTGAATCCAGTACGCAGATCATCTGGGGCGTGGGCCTCAACAACTTCAAGCAGCTGGCCCACGAGAAGGAGATCGAGCGCGTGCTCATTCCCCTAAAAACAGATTTGAAGGACGTTAAACAGATTGCTGGCGGCATTCATCACACCATAGTGCTAACGACAGACCTAAAGTGTTCTGTTGTGGGTCGGCCGGACTACGGAAGGCTGGGTCTGGGCCCCGATCTAAAGGATGTCGTGTCCAAATTGACGCCTGTCACCAAGCTAAAGGACAAGATCATCTACGTGGGCTGCGCCGAAATCTGTTCCTATGCCATTACCGAAGACGGTAAACTCTATTCTTGGGGCTTGGGCTCGAACAACCAGCTGGGCATTGGTGATGGCGATGATGAGGTGGAGCCAGTCCTAGTAGCTAGCAAAAATACACAGAACAAGCGCATACTGCTCGCAACCGGCGGTGGACAGCATGCCATCTGTCTGGTTGAGGCGGATGAGCAGAAGCCGCAGGAGAAGAAGCAGGCGAGCAGCAGCAGCAACGGCAATGCAGATAAGTCACCTTCACAGGAACCTGGCGACAAGAAGGCTGAAAAGGATAAGAAGACACAGCTAACGCCTAAGAGTAGCGATAAGAGCGCCAAGGCCGATCAACCGGCAAAGGATGAAAAGGCCAAGAAGCCGGCAGCCAAACGGGGCTCCAAAAAGACATAGACTTACAGTTTACCAACGCACGTTGAGTTTTTTTCGGTCGCATTGTCGCGGCCTTTCATTTACGCTTACCCCTTGCACGTTATCCGTTGAGACTTTTGGTATTTCGTTTACATTATCCTGAGAATTCCAATTTTAAGTTACAACACACTATTTCAATCAATTGTTTATTAAATAAATACGTTTTGAATACGAAACCTAATAAATTTGTATTTGAACGCAAAAGGAAACAAAATTGAGATTTATTTACAAACTAATCAACTTTGATCCAACATTAATTATCGATTTCAGTTATTTATATTATACAAAAGACATCCTACACATACAGTTTATTATTAATATAATTCTTGGCCCAGGCAGGGAGGAATGGGAGAGGCTATTACCATTGGATGAGAGCTACAAAATACAAGGACAGTAGGGAAACCCGGAATAATATCAAAAAACACCAAATCTCTACCTCTAGCATACTTTATGAAGACTTAACGATGTATATGTGTATTTATTTCGGGGTGGGTTGAAACTCAATTTTAGAAGACCCTACAGCGCCAGGTAACCTTTCAGATGGCCCACAACAGGTAAAAACGGGAGAGGGTTTTAATATTTTCAGTTTGCACTTGGATTTGTAATAAAATTCTCTTATATGCGTACAGTTTCCAAGTAAAACGTTGAAATAATAGAACAAATAGATCTTTTTAAGGAGGCGTAGGTTTTACCTTGACTAAGAGTAGTAACACGTCTGCTGATTGCTTCGGGCTAAGTCAACTGCTGCTAGGGAGGTGGTGGTGGTGGTGGTTGTGGTGGTGATGCTACTACCGCCATAGTTGCTTCCCAGGTAGAAGCTCACGAACAGGATGCCAAAGAGTAGCGACAGCGAGAGGATGACGCGCATCAGCTTCCGGGCAAATGCAATGAGCCCAAGCAGATGGCCGCCAGCTGCAACGCCACCCAGCTGCCGGTCGCTGGAGCCGTAAATGTAACATCTGCGGCATAACTGCAACTGTGCCTGAATCAGCGCCTCCAGACAGTCGCCATCGGCATCGCTCCAGTCCGGTCCCAGATCCATTAAATCCAAAGCACAGGCGCAGTAGTTGTCTATCTCTTGGCAGTAGCGGTCTTGGTCGCGCTTATGATTATTATGGTCGTCGTCGCGTTTGACATCGTTCAGCTCCTGCCTGGTCAGATTACATGATGACAGTAAATATTATTTGTGCTTGCAGGAGTACGCCGTGGCCTTGGGGCAGGTGCCAGCACTGGGATGAGCATGACCCAATTGCTGGAACATGAGGAAGCTGAAGCCGGCGAAGAGCAATACCATCAGCGCCAAAGTGACATATTGCAGGTTCTGTGTGAAAGCCAGCTGACGGGCAATTACATCCTCCGCACTTGGAGCCTGTACAATGGAAATTCTTCGTAGTTAAAAAACTCTTCATGTTTAATTCTTTTGAGTTACTCACAGCTTTATCCTTATTGCAGTCTACATTCTGCTTGGCCTTGCCTGGAAAGTCCGGTGCACTTATACTGCTCTTCTCCTCCTGACAGACCAGGCGATGTTGCTCCACGTCCACAGAATTGGGCGATTTGCTACGCCACATATCGGTCATATCGCAATTGGGATTTGACACCTCCATGGCCATGACCAGGAACTTGTCCTTGTTGTCGCCGCTCAACTGATGTTCCGACTTTAACCATATGTTGACTGTCGCCGTTTGATTGGGCTGTATAACGCCACATCGTGGTCGCACTCGGAACTTCTCTGGCGACGTGGTTTGGATCTGTAATTATCGTATTAATCGGTGATTTTAAAGAGGGCTGAATTAAACTCCTTACCTTGTAAGTGACGGTCGCCGACTTGCTAACAGATTTAAGATTCAGCGTGGCCTCCGCATTCTTCGAGTTAAAGCTGAGAAACTCCTTGGGGTTCACTTGCAACATGCCTAATCAACGAATGCAACGTAGCAAAGCCCTCGGTTGCAGGATTATTTAAATATTTGAAATTTTTTTGTGTAAAGACATACAAATTTTGCCAAACGAGAGAAATGAAACTAAGAGTTGATTGATTCCTCAATTTAAACGTATTTGATCACATTTGCAAGGCCTACTTATGTCAGCGTTTAATCATAAAAGCCAAGTTGCTTGTTCAAAACTCAATCTTGAAATTATGCAAGGTCTGACGAGGAATACAGATATGCATAGGAAATATTCTACAATATTTAAGCTCCCTGAGCCAAACAGAACTGCGGTCTATGTGATTCGTTTCAGACTTACCCTCGGATGGAGTGTGCATCTCGTTGATGTTGGACTCCTTCAGTACCATGGTAGCGGGGCTGGCAAAGGTGACCTGTCGATTAGAAGGAAAACGTTGAAATGGCTATCTGAGAGGCGATTATGTATGCTAGTGGTGCCCCATCGCCCCCGTTTTCCACCCTTTTTCTGTGTCGAACGTGCTTTTATGTGCCATTTTTACAAGGGCCGCCCTCCTCTATTCTTGGGCACCCTTGAGCTCGCATTATTGGCGAAGGTTCCACTTGGAGCGGAGGTCGCTCTGTAAATTGGTTTGATTCGGTTCTCAGCCGTATGTGTATGGGGATGCTGGGTGGGTGCGGATATTACAATTCACATTTGCATCAGCTTGTCGCTTTCTGTGTGGTATCTTGTTCGGCCCTTATCACAACGGCCTGCCACTCCCAGAGAACTCACGTAGTTGAAGCGACCAGGCTCAGACATCAGTCACACTCGCCACTGACACGGAATTTAAGCCCGGAACTTGACTTGGAAGCTAAAAGCATAGATTTAAATCCGGACTTAAGGAATCTGGATTTTGCACTTAATTCGCTGGCGAAGAGGTTGGCAGCCCTAAAACGGTGGATTAAGCCGCCTGGCACTAGGACGTTGCCACAACGCGTTAGGGAATTTTACTAATTATATTGTATATTTAAAATCTTTCTGTTTTAGATTTATACATTTTGTACAATTTAATTTTGTTTCTATAAATATTACTTTAATTGGCACTTTAAGCTGAACTTGGAAAATGAACTGGTTTACTGGTTCATTTTCGCAAAAATAGTTCGCCACTGCCACCTTCAACGGGAAAGAAATTTGAAACAAAAGCATTCTTTTTTCCCTACTTTTCTTTAAATTAAACTGAATAAACAAATAACAGCCGTCGTTATATTTAAAAGCAAATGTGGAAGGTGGAAAAAACCGCCTTGCATGAAATTTATTTAGGTTTAAAATAATAGGTTACACGTAAGGCACACATGATCACCGGACAGTGAACAGTCCAAAACTTATTTTAATTTAAAAGGGTCTTTGTAGATGGTTTAGTGATTTATTGCGTTTTTTATGAGGTACACAGGTTGATTTACATGAGACACTTAGCGAGAGTTCACTTTACACACACATACACATACCCTAGGCATTTTTTTATTATTGAAGAATGAATATCAATTGGTACAACAATAGCAACAACAATGCAGCTTCCGCCGTCTGATTTCTATTTGCGCTTTTGTCTATTTGCTCATTTGTTAATAACAATTAAAAATTGTAAATGTCCATGAGGATTAGCACTGGTTTTTGGAGGCAATCGCACTAATAATGAGGTTGCGTTGGAATATATGATTTTTGTGACTAGTTTCTTTCGTTGTTGTCGCGCAAATGTGTGGAATAATACAATGAAAAGCACACCCAAAAACCGATGAGCTTTTTTGAGAAAGCAAAGCTGGTGGTTCTGTTCGTCTCTCTCCCTCTCTCGGACGCCTGCTCTCCATCTCCCGTCGATCAGCTTCTTCCAGCTGTTGTTGTTGCGGCCTTGCGTAAAATGAACTGAAACTGTAAATGAGTGAGAGTGAAAGAAAGTGCATTAAACGATGACGTTGCGTGGGTGTAAACAGTGTGTATGGGTGTGTGTGTGTGGAATGCTTGAGTTGACAGATAAATACGCGCTCTGGGAACCATTTACACATACGATACAAACACGAAATGTTCTAATCCCAGTGAAAATGTGTGTCCTACTTTTTACGGGTCAACGCTTTGGGGGTCCCAAGCTGACCACTGACCCAAGCCAGAAGCCGAAAGTTTAGCAATATGTCAAATAAAGGGCTATAAATAGCCGCAGTAATGTTTTGCCCACAGACTGTGGCGAGTGAAACCGAAAATACACTTAAAAAAACAGCACAACAACAATTTGAACTTGAAAAGTATTTTTAAGTCTTGTAAAATTTTCTGCCTGATTATTTTTGGTAATCAAGAATTTAAAATTAATGTTAATTTAATCTTGTATCTTGTGATCTCCAAAATCTTTCAAAAAACTTGCAGAATTTCGTTTGCTAATTACTTCTTTCAGTGCTCTGGGGCAGGGTCTCGGTTAGCTCAGCTTAGTGGTCAGTTTTTTTGGGGACAGGCAACTCACGCAGGACACGCGAACAGCGCACCCAAATCAATACACGCCAAGAATGTAAATCAATTATGGAGAGAGGTCCTGTGAGGTGGTTCGCGTGCGGTTTCGGAAAAAGCAATTAGTCGACCGACGACCGAGCACCGCAGACCGCAGACCGACTTCTTCCGGGAGCTGGCGTGTCACAACGAAACACGCCCACAGCCGGACACTTGGTCATCCAAACACCGTTTGAGATTTTGTCTATTGTTTAGTGTGCGGTATCTGGTAGTATCTTCTGCCCGGCTCAGTCACTTACCTTCCGGTCCGCGAACTGCTCATCCTCGCCGGCATTAGCGGCGACCACTGGCTTGGCTGTACCCTGCCTGGCCTCAGGCACGAAGCTAAATTCGTAGTTATCGCTTCCTCCCCAGCTGGCTAGGCATTTGTCCTTGGTTATATACTGGTTGATGTCCTTCTTCGATATCATTTTCAAAATCTCAACCGCTTTCGGCGGCAGCAAAGCCTTGATGACCTTAAAGGCAGCTAAAGAGACGATGTCAGGGTCACGGTTAAAGTTCAAAGTTGAAATAGGAAAAGAAATACTTTAGTTAACTCACCATTCAGGATCCATGCCAGCTCATACACCAAAATGTAATTCAAACAGTTGGGATAGTACTGCTTGAATGTCTCCACGATACGCTTCACGAAGTCCATATCCATGGTAGCCAATCCCGTGCCCGCCATGTCAAAAAATATGGTCAACTGGGTCATGTGCTGCTCCCTCTGGGTTCTCTCCACCCAATAGACCACGATGCGGATGAGCTCATCCAGATTTTTTGCCTTATTATGCAAATTGACGCGGAATACCAACAGAGGCTTTCCATCCACATCGGTGCCATGCACAAACACTGATCCCTCCTTCAGATACTCTTGGTTTAGCTGGGTTTCCTGGAGATCGTTGGCTCCATAGGACCGGCGCCACTCACAGGTCTCCCACAGTTTATTGAAGGATGTATCCATATCGAGATCATGCATTTCCAGGAATCTCTGCAGCCAGACATGATCGTTGCGAATGCGATCAATATCGATTGTATGGAAGGCCGCTGGAATTTGAAAAAACGAGATTAATGAAATCTTATCTGTACTTAGGAAACTATGTATTTAGTTTTTATGATTTGATATTGGTGTTCTCTATTTATATAGAATACATTGTACCAAGCTGTTATTTCTTATCTTCTGGGAACTATCAACATAACCTTCGTGTTATATTTAACACAAAATTTCAGATTAAAGAATAGTTTTAACATGGAAGTGTTTTTTCGTATCTTTGCTTACTTGAGAGGTATTTTTGTATATTTCTTTTTTGGATATATTGATAAATATGTATGATTATCTAAGATAAAAATACAGGAAATATTTGTTATATTATACAAATTCAACAGTTTTTTGTTGAATTATTGAAAGAGCGTGCTGGGGGTATTATTATTTCTTGAATAATGCACTTCCACTTAAACTTTTACCCCTCGCCACTTAACCTTTCGCCCATAGAAGCCACCTGGATTAATCACTAATCACCCAGCACCGTTTCTATATATAGATATTGGGGTAGCTATAACCTAGGGGGTTCCAAGTTCAAGTTCAGAGCTTTCACTGGGTTGCACTCTCGACAACACAGCTCAATCGCAGGCTTAATTTGTTTTATTTGCTCAATTTATTTGCTTTTGACTCAGGTGAAATTTACAGCTGGCATAACCGATTAACAGAACGCTGCCATATTCCGGGTTAATAATGAAAAACCCATCAACTATTATATACTATATAGAATTGATTGCTTTTCCCAGTTAATGCACATTGCACTTTGGATTGGGATTGGGATTGGGATTGGGTGGGGGCGCGAATTATCTCACCTGATGGCGGTGACGATTCGTATTTGCTATTGAATCTGTCCCGCAGTTCCTGGATTAGCTCAGGGGTCGTCTGCTTAACCTTGATGCCCATAGTGACAGCTACTTAGTTATTCGTCGCAATCCACGCACACTCGAACCCAACCACAACGGTCGACAGACTAAACATTGAACTATGATTAGGTGCGGCGGAGTGGCAATTCGGGTGCTCCTATCGCCAGCGGCTAATCAGTAATCCACTTTCACTGCGATTAGATTTGGGCCACAAATCAATCGCTTGTCGTGCCAAGGTACAACAGGTACAAGTACACAAGCAGCTATCGGAGCTGCCACCCAACCAAGTGCGTTCCACGAGCGCCTGCGACTAACTGACCAGGTGGCACAGGCGGGCGACTAACGGTGTCGACATCAGCCAAACCATTAACGATCGGGGGGATCGTTTACAGTCGGCTGGCGTGCGATTCGTATGTGGAGCACCAGGTAGCGCCTCCCAAAAGGGCAGTCCGCCTGCCTACCCCCGCCAGCTGCTGCAATGGAACGTGATCGTGTGGGACGCGCCACCTGTATTTCAATTACCCATGGCCACTACTATATATATATATAATTCGATCGTAAATGATTGAGTGGAAGCTTCAATAAGCTTTCAACGGAGCAGAAAAAATTATGCCGAGTTCAGGAAAATAAATATCGTATTATTTACACTATAATACACAAGTTTAGTTTTTACTTAAATTTATAGACAAACGAATCATTGCCGCCCCAGACCTGAAGGCAGTTGTCCTTGTCCACATACTGTTCAATGTCCTTCTTGGTGGTTACTTTCAGGATCTTCAGGGCTTCGGCGGGCAGGAAGGTCTTGACAATCTTAAAGGCAGCTGAATCGTTGAGAAAAATACTCATTAATATTTAAAATAAATCATTGGAAAGTTCATAGTAAACGCACCATTCAATAGGAAGGGCAGCTCGTGCACCAGGATATAGTTGGGGGCATAGGGATACTTGGTCTCGAACACACCGATAATAGCCTTGATAAAATCCAAATCCAAGTTGCTCAGTCCAGAGCCGGTCATGTCCATGAAAATGGTGATCTTGCCCAGGCCATTCTCACGCTCCAAACGCTCCACCCAGTAGACAAGGACACGCATGAGATCCTCTTGATTGCGACTCTTGGAGTGCATCTTGATGTTGAGGATCAGCAAAGGCTTGCCATCCTTGTCCTTGTTGTGCACATAGATGGAGCCATCGGTGAGGTACTCCTGGTTCACATTGTTCTCAGTGATCTCATTCACTCCGAAACTCTGACGCCAGACAAGATTGTCCCAAAGTCGGATCTTGCATTTCTCCAAATCCAGCTCGTAGATCTCGAGAAGTTTGGTGATCCAAACATCGCTGTCATTCATGCGCTTCAGGTCATTGGGATGGAAGGGTTCTGGTGTAATTTGGATTAAGAAATATTCATTTAAGATAAGTTAAAGCCACTTGAAAGTATTATTTATACTTATGCTTACCTGCTGGCGGCTCTTTCTCCATTCTCTGGAGAATGTGCGTCCGGACTTCGCTGATCTGCTCGGCGGTGGGTTGCTGCTTATCTGTGGACATGTTGCTGCTTCAATCTACTCCAATTCAATGAAGGAACCCCAACTGAGTGCCTGGAATTTATATCAGTGGCTACTCCTTATCGCTTTCTCCGCTAATCTAAACAGTTCTAAATCTAGGGGTTTTTTCGGGATCTGGAAGCGGGTACTGGCAGCACAGATTCGATTCGAGTGTTCTGGGCGATGTCTAACCAGCGAGCGGGCTAATCAACGACTGGCGAAGCCAAACGCAGCCTCAAACGCCCGACGTTGAGATCACTGAGAGCGCTATATGGAATTTATTCTCCAATTGTGCTCCGCTTTCGGTGCGATCATGTAAATGACTCAATGCGGGTGGGGGGCAGCAACTGCTCCGCCACTGCGGCCCGTTCTTTAATCAATATAAAAATAAAAAGAAAACAACAGAAAAACACATTACCCGCACACCGAGGAGGGGGACTGTCACTGCCCCAGCACCGCTCCCCCTTCAATTGCGATAAGCGGCATAAAACTCGGGAACTGACACTGTTTATGGTTTGTGCAGGGAACTCTTCGGGAATTCGGTTTTGTGACTTGCTGTGGTTTTCCTTACTTGCTGACTTATAGATACATATATCTGGTATAGAAGGGGGTGGAGGAAATTCTCTGTGGTTTCGATTTGATATATTAAGCAGAGCCTACTCAGCCAAGTTTTTCGCGTTTGAATCTCAGTCGAAGACTGTGGCTGTGTCTGGAACTAATTTAGTAATTAGATATCCAATTAGTAAGGGGTTTGCAAAAGTTATGGTAATTATAATTGCAGTGCTTGGTAATTAATCAAATTATTATTTTCCAATGCTTCTTTTACATGATAGCCCTTAGTTAAAACATGCTTTTTAATTTATTTATGCTTTTGCAAAGCCTGTATTTTTAGCTCATTTTATTGTTTGCTGAATTTTTGCTTACTCAGTGAGTAATACTCACCAGATAGGAAGTTCAGAGGTTTCAGGTAGGAAAATAAAAATAATACAAGATAAAATATAAACGCCATGATGACAAGCTATTTTTCCTTTATTTGACTTTCTAAAACTTAAATGTATTTCCCAGTTCTAATGTTTATTATAGAAGTTGAAGGTTATTATAAAATACTATTATTATAAAATAATATTAAATTCATTTGGGATGATAAAACATTTTTTATTTACAAAACACAAATGACGTGGAGAAAATAATTAAATATCTGCTCTTGTTACATTAATAATAATGTTTACCATTAATTCATTAATAAATTTTTTGCTCTTCGGAGCGTAAAGACTGTATCAGGCTTTATATTTATTCAACCGCTAATTTTTAATCCCAAATATTATCTTATCGAAAAACTAAAATTAATTTGTTGTCAAGTTGTTTCTAGATTACCCTGATAATCCATCAAAGTTCAGGTTTCTATTATTACACTTTAATGCATTCATACCAGTTGCACACATTTATTTTATGGGCGTGGATAATTACTGGAAAACGGTTTATGGCCATATGTTCATAAGTAATTGGTAATTAAAGTAACACAAGGCTAGTTTTAAGACTCAGGCTAATTACCAGCCTGCATTTTAATTAGCAGAATTAATATAATACAAATAAAAATGCCAAATATTGGAGAAAATTATTAAATAAATTCTTATTTAATTTTAAACTTCATACACTCAAAGCAAAAAAATAATGATGACATTTAAAAAATATTTCAATAAATTATAATGAGTTTAAAGAAATTTTTCCCAAGTTCAGAAATAAACTATATATAAATTTTTCATGGCAAAATATAATTTTAAGGCAATAAGATAAATATTTTAAAGTTTTCTCCTTCGTTTTTCTAGTTTCCGTAATATGTTTCTGAAAATAACAAAACGCTTTCTTATTTCTTTACATATTTCTAGCTAAATAATAATATTTTTATTGCAATTAAGTTTGCCCAATATCGCAATAGATAATTTAATAAAATCTAATCAATTCCTGAACTCAATATGCGTGTGTTGCGCTTTTGTTATTGTTGACATTGAAAACGGATGCGAGAGGCAATAACAAAACCATTTACATATCGAAAGCTCCACAAAAGACACCCCTTCCACTGCCCCTTCATCCCCCCACAAAAAAGCCAATATCCCCGCCATTTGGACCAACATCCCAGAACTTTCGCCACCAAGTGGCGGCGGCGGCCCAGTTGTGATGTTTACGTGAAAACGTGCGTTTGGAGCAGCGACCACGTCCTCGTCGTTTCAGTCCGATGCGGATGCAGTGCAGCCAGTTGTGAGTCCCCCCAGTTCCCGAAATGAAGTTCGCCGAGCATTTGACGGCCCACATAACGCCCGAGTGGCGGAAGCAGTACATTAACTATGAGGTAAGTGCCGAAAATCGTCGTTCCAAGGTGCGGAAAAATCTGTATCCATGAGATACACGGACGAGTTAGTGTGCTTTTCGCCTGCGCTGTCACTTTCTCAGCTGTGACATCACGTGAGCCATCAGCTGTTCAGCCCCAACTGTCAAATGGGGGAGCTTTCGCCGCTCAGCGAGGTTGGCGCAGGCGCCCTTGCAATTCGCTGGGACTAGCGGCATTTTTGTTTTGCTCTCCTCGAACGTAAATAAAGCGGCCTCTGGGAGGATGGGGAAGCGACAAAAAGAGGGTGGGATGAAAGCTCAGGTGAAGGAAAACAGAGAAGGAAATACGAAAATACAGTGAGGAACATAAGTAATGCGACTTCATTTATTTTATTTTTATTTTAAGTGCATTTTGTAATTAACCATTTCTTTTTTTATTGAAAGAAAAGCCTCCTATATTATTCCACATATTTATTTGATAAAACTCATTGCCTACTTTTTTGGGCATTCTGTTCGGGCAAAATATAAAATAAGAAATAATTTCTTTTTATATCTTTGTTTTTTTTTTCTAATTTAATTTATTAATTTACACATTTTTTCTTAATTTCCAGGAGATGAAAGCCATGCTATATGCAGCCATCGAACAGTCACCATCCGCCGAGCTAGTGGAGCGCGAAATGGTGACAAGGTACTTTGCCAAGTTCGATGAGGAGTTCTTTCATTACTGCGACAAGGAGCTGGCCAAGATCAACACATTCTATTCGGAAAAGATGGCCGAGGCCACCCGAAAGTATGGCAGCCTGCGCAGCGAGCTGACCGAGGCCCTGGAGATGGGACATCCCAAGAAGCTGCCGGCCTGGAAGAGGCGAACGCCGCTGGGCAAGAAGAATGTACCGGCGCGCAAGATACAGGATCTCAAGTTGGCATTTAGCGAATTCTATCTGGGGCTTATATTGCTCCAGAACTATCAGAATCTCAACTTCACGGGTTTCCGCAAGATACTTAAGAAGCACGACAAGCTGCTGAGCGTGGATTATGGCGCCCGTTGGCGCACGGATCACGTGGAGGCGGCTCATTTTTACACGAACAAGGACATTGATCGATTGATCCAGGAAACGGAGCAGGCTGTTACCCAGGACATCGAAGGCGGTGACCGACAGAGGGCAATGAAGCGTCTGCGAGTGCCACCGCTGGGCGAACAGCAAAGTCCGTGGACCACCTTCAAGGTGGGTCTCTTCTCCGGCGCCTTCGTGGTGCTCTTCATCACGGTTGTGATAGCAGCCATGTTCTACGGCTTCGGCGAGAATTGGCGGGCGGGCATGAGAATGTTCCGGGCTCCCTTCCTGATCATCGAATGCCTGTTCCTCTGGGGCGTCAATGTCTACGGCTGGCGGTCCTCGGGAGTGAATCATGTCCTGATCTTCGAGCTGGATCCCCGCAATCACCTGTCTGAGCAGAATATCATGGAGGTGGCCTCGGTGTTTGGCGTCATCTGGGCCTGCTGTGTGCTCAGTTACATTTTCTGCGATCCTCTGGGAATACCACAATATGCAGCTCCTCTGTGCCTGTACACCTTGATGGCCGCTTTCCTGCTGAATCCCACAAAGACGTTCCATCACGAGGCACGGTATTGGGCGCTGAGGGTTCTTATCCGCGTGATTATGGCTCCATTTTGTTTTGTGAACTTTGCGGATTTCTGGCTGGCCGATCAACTGAACAGCATGGTGCCAGCCTTTTTGGATATTCCTTTTCTGATTTGCTTCTTTGGTCGGAGCCCCACATGGCACAAGGCGGGAAAGGGTGAGTGGGTGGGTGGGTGAGTAGAAATAACAAATCAATTGCGAAATTGTTTTAAAATCCATTTAAAAGATGTTAAGCAAATGTTATGATGTTTCTTTTACATACAAATTTCAATTGACTTGAATTGAATTCCCCGAAAAATATTACCAAGCCTTTCACAAAATATATTAACTATAAAAGCATTGAGTTTATGTCGACAATATTTATGTCTATGTAATATCTAGTAAAACAAAATTATATTTACTTGCTTCCCAAAACTTTACTAACTTTAATATAGATGTAAACAATGACAAAGAACCCCGAGTATTCCAAGAACTTTGCAATAATATTGTGTAAAGTGAAAATGATGTATTTAAAGTTAAACTCATGAAACAATAGTACACAGTTCCAAGGAAATAAACCGCCTTGAGGGTTAATTTTCGGCAGAATTGAAATACAAACCGACTACCAGGAATACGGCTTAAATTTATTGTATGGCTAATTAAGTGTCATTGTTTTATTTCCACACCAGCTGCCAGCCATTGTGTGGAATATGTATCGCTGCTGCATCCCATTGTGGCCATTTTGCCCGCCTACTTCCGGTTCGCTCAGTGCATTCGGAGATATCGCGACACAAAGGAGTCATTTCCCCACCTGGTCAACGCGGCGAAGTATGCAACATCCTTTTTTGTGGTTATATTTGCACACAAATATCACACGACCACGGGTAAGTGGATTCATTATCCTGCCTGTTTTGGTTTGGGTTTGGGCTTCGGTTGAGGGTTCATTAGGGCAGACCGACAAATATCCACATTATGCGTGCTGTTTACGGAACGGCGCCAATTAGTGCCGTCTTCATGGCCAGGCGCAAAATTCATGTACACCGGATTGTGTTTGGCAGGCGGACACGTGCGACTTCATCTCACTCCTTAGGCCAGGACACTGGCCAAAAGAAGAGCTTCGAATCAACCATAAAAAAATATTTAATTCTGTGCGAAACTAACTATGAATTTTCATATTAAAAAGGTGAAAATATCGCCCTTTTTTATTAATTTAATTCTAGAACACAAAAATATATATTTAATTTGAGTGTTTTCTTTTCTTCCTGTGCAATTCCCAGACACCTATCCTCTATCCAAGGAGAATCCCTGGTTCTATTGCTGGATTACGGCGGCCATATTCTCATCCTGTTACGCCTACACATGGGACATCAAGATGGACTGGGGTCTTTTCGACTCGAAGGCCGGCGACAATCGATTCTTGCGTGAGGAAATCGTTTATTCATCTACGGTGAGTCGGAAGGGGATTGTTTTTCTTTTGGATGGGTATGGTGTGCATGGTTCCCCACAAATAATGGCAACGATAAATATTTGCCCCGAAACGGCACGTAAAACAATCTTTCAGAGCATTCATTATCTCACTCTCTATAACTTGCTTTCTTCTGTCCTTAGTGGTTCTACTACTTTGGCATAATTGAGGATTTAATATTGCGATTTAGCTGGACGCTGTCCATGAGCCTCATCGAAGCAGGCTACATCGAAGGCGACGTAATGATGACCATACTCAGTCCCCTGGAAGTTTTCCGTCGCTTTATTTGGAATTATTTCCGTTTGGAGAACGAGCATTTAAACAATGTGGGCAAATTCAGGGCAGTAAGGGATATATCGGTGGCCCCAATGGATTGCTCAGATCAGGTGAGAGGCAAAAGTGTGTTAATTAGGGTTTCTTATAAAGTTAGAGAGTGGTTCTTAAGGTATATAAAACACATAAAAAAAAACAAATAAAGAAAAGTCAGTGACAATTTTAAAGTAAATTTTCTAGAAAATTCTTAAATAAATTGCGCATGACTTTGTACTGAAAATAATAACCGATTTAAGCTTAAATAAATAATAAAGCCACATCGTATAAACTGTATATTGTTTTTCCTCAAACTCTATATTATTTTTCTCCCAAAATTCAGACCACAATTCTGCGCATGATGGACGAAGCGGATGGCGTTATGAATCGAAGGCGTGGAAAAGCCGCTGGCGGCAAATCCGCAACCAAGAAGAACAAACACGAGCAGCGCCTGCTCCTTCAAGGAGAGTCAATCGAAGACCTGTGCTCCTAGCTCGGAACTGGATGTGTGCGATGTGTGGACGGATTACCCAATAAACATCTCTCTCTATTTCTCTGTGTGTGCACAAATTTTTAAGTTAATGCCAGTAATAAAGCACTGATGTTGCATTTTTAGGAAAATGAAGTGATGGTTCCTATAAAAGTTTCCCAGAATTCGAGAGGGGCTCTCTGGTTGGGATGAGCCCCATCTGTGTGGGCGGTGGAGAATGATGGTGATGATGATGGCAATTGATGATTGCCAAAAGTTCAATTTGTGTGACAATAAACTTTTGGGGGCAACCATCGGTTCTGCCTAAAAATACATTTCCCAGCCTTGTTTCCACTTGATTGTTGCGGTTGCCATAGCAAGTTTACATATGTTAATGTTAGCATATGTAATTATTGCTGACATAACAATTTATGCATGATGTTGTGGATGTGTTTTGACAATAAACTAGCCGAAATTATGGTAATGAATCACCAGTGATTAATAACCAAGAGTCGTTTGTAGTTTTATTTGAGTTTTATTCAATTATATTTTATTATATTAATAAATTCATATTAAATTAAAATATTTCCATTAAAATATAAATATTGTGTAGCTTTAATTTGATTATAATAGAGAATAGTAATTTATGATTCAAATTTTAAAACTAGAGAGAAAGATAACGTCTTGCCTTTTTAGATTTCATAAATATATATATAAACATAGCTAAATTATTATGCTTTATTTTATTAAACTATTTATATAATTTTGAGTAAAGCTAAAATTACAAGTACTTTTTTTATGGCCACATAAAGATAAGTGAGCAAAACTTGTCACACAAATTAACTGCTGCCAGGACACTTTTTACGAATCTAATTTTATGTCTTTTTTTGGGGCCCTAAAATATTTAATTTATGATAATTCAACCTCAACTAAGTACAATTTTATGGCCACGTTTAAATTATTTCCCATTTTTTGCTATCAACATTTTTAAAAGGAATTCCATTTGCAGCTGTCTTTCTTAAACAAACTTGATGTATTTCACCGTCCGTTTCCGCTGGGGAGTTGCCAAGGTTTCGTTTGCAGCTGCTGAATATTGATTGATTGATGGATGGGTTTTTGTCAGGTTGTGGCCGAGTCCGGTTCACGATAATAATTTCATAAAAGCCGTCAGAGAATTTGTTTCATGCTGATTACCCACTCACTGATCAGCTTTATCCGGTTTAGGGACCTTTTCTGTGTGTTAAAAGCCGACTGGTAGCCATTGTTTAAGTCCTTTCACGTTGTGACCGCTAACAATTCAATGTATTTGGCCCGCTTTTCTGCGGTCCTGCTGCGAGGACAGGGGACAGTAATAAATGATTGTTGAATTTAATATGAGCTCAGTTTAATAATCCAAATGGAGAACTTGGCAAGTTTCGGCGAAAGAAAGTTTCACAAATTGTTTGAACAAAGTTTTCCGTGTTTCTTTCCATCCCCAAAGTTTTGCCAGTGACTTTAATAGTTCAAGGAGGGTCGCCTATGTTTCCTATGAATATTCTTGTGAGTTGTTTGGGCTTTAATGCAATAATAAGTATTATTATTATTAAATCATAGAAAGGTTATTATCTTGTGCGCAGTATGCGTAAGTTGCCACCTCCATTAGTTTTCTATTTTCCAGAAGGTAAATACGTTCCTTTCTTTCAGCTTTTGTGGCACTTTAAAGCGGATTACATGACTGCTTTAGCTTCTTTTAACAAAACACACAGCTCTTGTTTGTGCTAAGGCAAAAGTTCAATTCAAATTGCAGTTCTTTCAATTTTTGCTATCTTTTATTTTTAGAATTTTTTTTCTTCCTGAGGGAAACATTTTTATGTGAGATTTCGTTACCGGGCAACTCGTATCGCAATGCTTTGGCCATTAGGAACCATTTATGGCTCGAAGATAGGAATTTTGCTTTTAGCCAGTCCCCGAATGGCGACTGTCACATTGATGGCCATCTCTCCCACGGGCGATTGTTGGTGTTTTGATGTCCTCTCCTGCGGTAAGTGGACCCTTTTTCGAGAGTGTTTTTATTAGCCGGGGGATGTTATCATGGTCACCAGCCCAAGGCCCAGGCCAGGCCATATTTAGCAACGTTTAATTTTCCAAGCCTCCGAGATGAGCCGCGTTGTTGAAAAATACGTATGTAAATACATACAAGTGCAAGAGTCAAATTGATATAGAAAGGGATATCAAGAGGCAACAGTAACGGAGCCTTCTGGTCGTCCCTCTCACACATTCCTTCACTTTTGTGCACGTGTCAAATTAGCGTCACTTAAGTTTCGTCAGCGAGTCAGTGCGGTTCATAAAATCTAAATCAAAGTGTTCTTATTTATCTGGTTGCTTGTGGGGACAATTCTTTCACAGATTTCTATAGGTTATGGGCCCAGACACAATTGCAACGGATAATTAGGATTCCTTTGATTGTTTAAAATAAAAAGAAAGTAAAAGTGAATAAATAAGTGAAAGCATATTATATGTGAATATTTGTGTGCATATATGTATGCATTCACATGCATATGTACTACGTTTGCAGTCAGCATCGAAATATAATTGCTGGAAGTGTTTGATTATTGTGTGATAGAAATTGCACAATATAACTTATTAATTTCACAATATATGAACGCTGCGACCAATTCGCCGCATAAAATCTTTTCACATATTTCCAGGAAGAAGCCAAAAAGAAGACAAGAAGAAGCAAAAACGAAGCCAAGACAAATTCGCCGCATAACGATTCAAAAAGTCACTTGATTTGAATTCGCCATAAGTTCTCTTCTCTTCTTGCACTTCTTGTGCTGCCGTTTTCGTGTTGCTGAACTGTGTTGCTGGATTTTGTTGCTGAACTGTTGCTGGACTTTGTTGCTGATCTGTGTTGCTGGATTTTGTTGCTGAACTGTTGCTGGACTTTGTTGCTGAACTGTGTTGCTGGATTTTGTTGCTGAACTGTGTTGCTGGATTTTGTTGCTGAACTGTGTTGCTGGATTTGCTGCTAGACTGTGTAGTGTTGCTAGGAAGCGTTGCTGTGTTGGAAAACGATGGATAAGGGTAAAAGGAACATAAAACCATTTGATGGTGAAAAGTACTCTATTTGGAAGTTCAGAGTTAGAGCTCTTCTGGAGGAGCATGACCTGTTGAAAGTAATTGATGAGATAAATTTTGAGGTGAACGAGGAGAACAAGAAGGCTGAAAGAGCTGCAAAAAATTTGATCATCGAGTATTTAAGTGATTCTTTTTTAGCTTTTGCTAGCAGTGACGATGGAGCCAGGCAGATTTTTGCGAATTTAGATGCCATTTACGAAAGAAAGAGCTTAGCATCGCAACTATCACTTCGTAAAAAACTTTTGGGCCTTAAGTTGAAAGGTGATGCTTCACTGCTTAATCACTTTAATTTCTTCGATGACCTTATCACAGAACTCATTGCATCAGGAGCAAAGTTAGACGAGATGGATAAAGTTTCCCATCTACTCCTCACTCTTCCGCCCAGTTACGATGGAGTTATAACTGCGATTGAGACCCTGTCCGAAAGTAACCTAACCTTAGCGTTTGTTAAAACACGACTTCTTGATCAGGAGATAAAGCTTAAGAATTTAAACAAGGATACTAGCCACAAAGTGCTGCAGGCAATAGGCAAAAGGGATATTTAAAGATAAGTTCAACAATAAGGTAGGAGCGAAATTTGGAAAGAAACCAGTCAAACCCTTTGTTAAGCCAAAAACCAAATGCTTTTATTGCGGAAAACCAGGTCATTTCAAGAAGGACTGCTTCCTTTTTAAAAGACAGGGAAATCAGAATTTAATTGAAAGTGGTGGAAAGGAAAGGCAGGCTCAAATGGCAGCAGCAACAACAGCGGCAACAACAGCAGTGGCAGCAGTGGTAGCACAGCCGGAGCGTAGTTTCGCCTTTATGATGACAAACGCAACATCAAGCCCAAGCACGGATGAGGTTGAGTTTATCCTAGACTCAGGAGCATCGGATCATCTCATAAATGACGTAGCTTTATTCTCCGACTATGAGCGTTTGCAATCGAATGTGGCTATAGAGATTGCCAAACGCGGGGAATATATTCATGCTACAGCCAAAGGAGTGCTGAATCTTACCAGCTCTGGAAACCAAATCACCCTACGAAACGTGCTGTATTGTAAGGATATTTCGCACAATCTGCTGTCGGTCAAAAAGATGCAGGATGCTGGGATGACCATAGAGTTCAACCCTGAAGGCATAAGAGTTTCGAAAAACGGCGTATTGGTTTTTGCTGGATTCTGTGAGTACAATGTACCAATAATAAAATTTAAATTGAACAGTAAGGTATTTACGTCTAGAATCCCAAATAGTGCTGAGTATCGATTGTGGCATGAACGATTGGGCCATATAAGTGTAGGAAAATTTTTGGAAATAAAACGAAAAGGTCTCTTTGAAGACAATAAGCTTTTAAACAATGTTGAGTCAAATAATGAATTATGTGAAGCTTGTGTAAGTGGCAAGCAGTCTAGATTAAAATTTGAAAAATTTAAGAACAAAGAAAATATCCAACGACCACTATTTGTAATCCACTCTGATGTTTGTGGTCCAATTACACCACAAACTATAGATAATAAAAACTATTATGTAGTTTTTATTGATCAGTATACACATTACTGTGTGACGTATTTGGTAACATATAAGTCGGATGTTTTTTTTGTTTTCAAAGATTTTGTGGCTAAAAGTGAGGCTCATTTTAACTTAAAAGTTGTTAACTTGTATATTGATAATGGTAGGGAATACCTTTCTAATGAAATGCGTGATTTCTGTGTTGAAAAAGGCATCAGCTATCATTTGACGGTTCCTCATACTCCACAATTAAATGGTGTATCAGAACGGATGATTCGGACAATCACCGAGAAGGCTCGCTCTATGATTTCTTGTGCTAAACTTGATAAATGTTTTTGGGGTGAGGCTGTTTTAACGGCAACATACTTAATTAATAGATCCCCAAGTAGAGCGTTGCAAAATATAAGTAAAACACCGTATGAAATGTGGCATAATAAAAAGCCTGTATTAAAGTATCTGAAGATATTTGGTTCGACAGTGTATGCACTAAATAAAGTGAGAAAACGAAAGTTTGATGAAAAGTCAATCAAAACTATACTTGTCGGGTATGAACCAAATGGGTATAAATTGTGGAATGAGGAATCGAGGAAATTTATGACAGCTAGAGATGTTGTGGTGGATGAGATTAACATGTTAAAATCTAGAGTTTTACATGGAGAAGAATCTGTGGTTCAAAGTAATAATGTTGAACCAAATATTGACTCTTTAAATAGAGGAAATGAAGAGTTGGATTTTCCTTTGGAGGAAGAGATTGAATCTGTTGATTCTGGATTAAATTTACAACTCAATGAAAATTCCACAAATCTAGAGAATGCCGATCCAGTTGTAACTGGTGATAAGTTAAAAGAGAATGATGAAGAAATCAGACGCAGTGAAAGACTTAGAGGTAAACCAAAATTATCATATCGATTCTTAGAGAAATGTCTTATGAATACTCAAATATGCTTGAATGATATTCCAGTTAATTTTGACGAAATTAAGTTTCGTGAGGACAGATCTTTATGGGAAGAAGCCATAAAAGATGAACTCAACTCCCATTTTGAAAATAATACTTGGTCCTTAGTGCAAAAGCCAAACAATAAAAACATAGTTGATTGTAAGTGGGTATTTAGTATAAAACAAGATGAGTTCGGAAACTTAGTAAAGTACAAAGCAAGGCTTGTATGACAGACTATGATGAGACATTTGCACCAGTTGCACGAATCTCAAGTTTCAGATTTCTGCTAGCACTTTCAAATCAATATGATTTACTTGTCCATCATATGGATGTTAAAACGGCATTTCTGAATGGAACTCTAAAAGATGAAATCTACATGAGTATTCCAAAAGGCTTAAACCAATTTTCTGAGAATAAAGTTTGTAAACTAAATAAAGCCTTATATGGTCTTAAGCAAGCCGCTAGATGCTGGTTTGAAGTCTTTGAAAATGTATTGAAAGATGTTGGATTTAAACATCTAGTAGTTGACCGTTGTATTTACATTTTAAATAAGGGAGATATTTCAAGGAATATATATATTTTGTTATATGTTGACGATATTGTAATTGCTACAAAGGAATCTGAAACTATGTCTAATTTTAAATATCTTACCTTCAAGATAAATTTAAGATGACTGATTTACGAGAAATCCGTCATTTTATTGGTATAAAAATTGATAGAACAAACAGTCAGATATGTCTTAGCCAGTCAGCATATATCATAAATGTTTTGAGAAAATATAATATGGAAGATTGTAATGCAGTTAGCACCCCACTTCAAAGCAAATTAGACTATGAGGCTCTTCAATCAGAGGAATCATATGATGCACCAAGTAGAAATTTGATTGGCTGTTTGATGTACATTATGTTATGTACACGACCAGATTTAAGCACTTCAATAAGTATTCTGAGTAGATATACAAACAACAACAATAAGGAATTATGGCAATGCCTGAAAAGAGTTCTAAGATATCTGAAAGGCTCTGTTGATTTGAAGCTCACATTCAAGAAAAATGTTGATTTTAAAAACATTCTGATAGGATATGTAGACTCTGACTGGGCCGGGAATGAAACGGACAGAAGAAGTACTACTGGATATCTATTTAAGATGTTTGAGAGCTGTTTGATTTCATGGAGCACCATGAAGCAAAAATCTGTTGCTGCATCATCTACTGAGGCAGAATACATGGCCTTATTTGAAGGTGTTAGAGAAGCCCTATGGCTTAAGTCTTTAATACAAGAAATTAATCTAGGATTAAATGGTCCAATAGTTATTTTTGAAGATAACCAAGGCTGTATTAGTATTGCCAACAATCCTACTTGCCACAAAAGAACGAAGCACATAGACATTAAATATCATTTTACAAGGGAACAAATTGAAAAGAAACTAATTTCCGTGAAGTATATTTCCACAGATCTCCAACTCGCTGACATCTTGACGAAGCCGTTACCATCCGCCAGATTCAGTATTTTGAGAGCCCAGATGGGACTTTTTGAATAACAGCAAACCAAACCGAAACTGTCGTCATGGACTAAATATTAATCGAAAAAAAACTGTTACTTTCAATTTTTTTTTACTTTTTACTTTACTTTTGTTTTCATGTATTTTTTTTGGTTATTTTTTATTTTTGTATAGATCTGGTTGGGTTTTACTGGGTTTCCCCAACTCTTTGCAGCGAATGCTGGATCTAATTGTAATCCCCAGAAGAAAAAAAAAGAGAAAAAAAAAAGGAAACTATATGAACAAACTAATTAAAATAAATAAGCACAACTCGTCTGTCAGTTTTTTTTATATATCAATGTAACTCTTGAGGTGGCGTGTTGAAAAATACGTATGTAAATACATACAAGTGCAAGAGTCAAATTGATATAGAAAGGGATATCAAGAGGCAACAGTAACGGAGCCTTCTGGTCGTCCCTCTCACACATTCCTTCACTTTTGTGCACGTGTCAAATTAGCGTCACTTAAGTTTCGTCAGCGAGTCAGTGCGGTTCATAAAATCTAAATCAAAGTGTTCTTATTTATCTGGTTGCTTGTGGGGACAATTCTTTCACAGATTTCTATACGCGTTGATAAAGGATTCCATTTTTTTCGTTGTATGATATTTTACCTTGCGGTTCGCATGTACTATGTTTATGTATGTACCTTTTAAGCAGATGAAAAATTCAAACGTGCTTCCGTTCGGGGAAATAATAAAAGTCTCTCATGTTTTCGTTTTCGCCGTAAGCCTTTCACTTGAGCGACAAGCGGCAGTGCTTACTTTCACATGTCAACGTGGCTGAGACACCTTTTTTTTCCCCCACTTACTTATTTACTTATATTATTTTTTTTCAGTTGGGTTCCTTTACTGCTGTCAAAGCAGATTTTCGTTGATTTGTTGGGGGGTTAGGGACTAGGGCTGGTGGTTGTCCCGCCAACATCGAATCGCACACAACAATGGAGGTGAAGAGCTCTCGAATGGCCAACGCTCTGTGCGTATACGTAATATTATGCTAACATTATGCTTTATTACACTGGGATAATATTTTGGGATATATTGAATATTTTTCTCATCGAAAATGTGTTTTATTTAATATCTCTGAAGCTTAAAAATTTTAAGAAACCCATTTAACTTACTAGAAAATTTAAAAATAATATGCAATCAATTAAATTGTCACAACTCTCTAAATAGTTACAATAATCCTTTATCCTGGCTAATTTTTTTCAATGCATATCCCTTGCACCCGATTTGTAGTTGTTACCCTTACTGATTGCCATTGTTTGGCTCTGGACTTTGCATCGTTGCAAGCAAAACAGGAAAACAAACCCAATCTTATTACGCATACGCCATGTTGAACTTCGGCTGATTGCTTAAAGCATCCGTGTTACCCATGTTTACCCGTTCCTTGTCATCTGCACTCGGGGCTTATAAATGAATGAACCAACATACTATTGATTGCAATGACAATGACAGATTCCAAGTGCATGCTTCACAATGCAATCGAGATATGCAAATATTCAAGGATTAAGTGATTCAGAGACAGCACGGTGTGATATTTGCGTATTGAAACCAGTGCAAATTAAACAACATTCCCATTTAAAATCCCAAGTAAATGGCAATCAAACGAGCATAAAATTGTGTTGTTCGAAAATATCTTCCTAATGATGACCTGAAATCGAATGCTTTGATTGTTGACGCGTGCCCCAGTCAGGCTCAGTATCGAACTCATTAAAACAACACCAGTGGGGGGCAATGCCATGTGAATTGCATTTATATAGCCCACGTGTCGTATACGCTATTCGGCCGTAGGTACATATTTAAATATAAACAAAGAAAGAGCAACAGCCACAGGGTGAAAATCAAACAAATGGTCTATATATATATATACACAGTATATATCTTTAAATGCTCAAAACCCCAAAGTTGGGACAGCGATTGAACAAATGTTTACATTGAAAGTAATTAATTAATTTAAAGCCCTGACAGCCGGGCCCAACCAGAGAGGGTAGGCAGTGAAAATTGACATTCAATATGCTAATCGAATGCCGCACGAGTTTTAATTAACCATGAAAAGCATTTTGCCGGCCTGCCAGGCAGCTAGCGAAGGCTTTTCCCGCTAAAATGGCAACCGAGAAAGCGAGTCCTTTAATGTGCCAAAAGACCAGGGCTTTAATGTATGAATAACCCCAAAAAAGGGGGCATAAATCTTATTTGCCAATGCCATTCCAGGCCAGATGAGTGGGATGTGCTAAGTAATTCGAGGCGGAAGCCAAGTTAAAGGCCTTTAGTCCCTCCATTCGTTTGCCCGATGCCATTGATTGATGGCCGAAACGCTTGCAGAGGGAAAAGGCTATTTATAATATGTTTATTATTTATCATGCATGCTAATGCCAATATATATAGGCACACATATATATACATATAGTATATATCATACATCAGTTTATTGGTCCTGCTTGTTTGCTTATGAAATTTGATTGAAACTAATGGACGCATCCGCAAATGTCACCCAAAGGGCACGTAAAAGCCATTCAAATATGGCGAATGATTCCCAGATAAGTGACTTTCCTTCGGTGGGTTTCATAACCAGTTTTAACGTCCTTAAACCGTCCTGAGAAGCCTTAGCTAAATAAGCTTATTTCACGAGCTTATGCTCCATGAAAACTCGATCTGAAGGCGCATATCAATTGTCAACCGTGCTTAAGCTCAAGAAGCACTTTGAGCCGATTTATCATTTATAGAAATTTTCCTCCCAAGACAGAGGCAAAAGGTCAGCTTTACCTTACCAGAAAACAGTGGAAACGCCTCCTCTCCTCCCCCCGCCGCATAATGTCAAGTGACACTTGCCTCGCGCTCCATCAGCCAAAAGTTTTGACAGCGAAATTCAAATGCAAACACACCAAAAGCCGAAAAAATAAACAAGCCGAAATAACTAAAAATGACATTTGGGGGCCATTTCTAATGAAAGATCAACAAACAGCTATGTTTGGCCACCAGTTTAAGTTTGTTTTCATTATAATTACTGCAATTAGTTGGCTCGGAAATATGTAGTTTGCATTCAGCCCAGTTGAAAAGACCTTAAAAACCGAATTTATTAATCGGGAGAAGCCGACTTTGAACTTAAATTATATTTGCTACTTGACTGTGAAATTTGTAAGGGTATTACAAATATATTTTTCACTAGACAGGAATTTAAATGAAATTAATTGACTAAAAATGGTTTAGTTTAGTTTTGCAAAAGAGCGTTTAATATAAATAAAAAACTTTTTCCGGAAAAACCCTTCCACTTTGAGTTTGATTATATTTGTTATTTGTCTATAAAATTTTTAAGGGTATTAAAAATATATTCTATTACTCAATGTTTTCAAATTAATTGACCGATAATGGTTTAGTTTAGTTTTGGAAAATAAGAAAAAAGCGTTTAATATAAATAAAAACTATTTCCGGCAAAATGCCTCCAGAATTTACCTCAATTTAATTTAAAATTGTTATTTTAAATTTAAATAATATTTTCTACTTGACTGATAATCTCAAGGATATTAAAAATATATTTTTCAGTTAATTAATTTTCACTAGACAGAAATTTAAATGAAATTAATTGACTTATAATGGTTTAGATTATTTTCGCAAAAGAGCGTTTAATATAAATAAAAAACTTTTTCCGTCAAAACCCTACTAGAGTTTACCTCAATTTAATTTAAAATTGTTATTTTAATACCCATTTAATTATAGCTAATTGATATTACATAAAACAGGATGCATTGGGCTAAATTCTGAACAAGCTTGTCAAGTGTAAATAGCAAACATTTTAATATATTTTACAATGATTACCTTCCATTCTTTGTTAGCTTTTCCTAAATGAAATTCTTTTGAAATATATATGGTATAATGCTGGGCTCTTGTAAATCTAGTTGATTAGCGCTAATTGATTTAAATGCTTTAAATTCCTTGCTAATTGAGTTAAATGGCAAAAGGCTCACCCTTTTGATTGTTTCAGAATGGACTCAGCAGACTCAGCTCTGGCTTGCCATTCATCTTACTCAAATTTCCATATTTCCATTGCTGAAATATTAATCGCTTTACACCCGACTGCTCTTTGCGGATTTATTTACCCGCGGATCGTTGTCCTGGCAACTATTTCAGCTGCGGTCTGGTTCAGGTTACTCTTTGAAATTGAAGAGGGTATGCTGGGTGCCCAATCAAGGCTTAAATAGCTGTAACTAAGTTCAGTTAAAGCTCTGGAATTTAATGTCATTATTAAGTATCTATTTTAGATATATATCTTCTAGTATTATTTCATTTGACAAGGGTATTTGAGTCGTTCACCCTGCGTAAATTCAAATATTTTTGTTTGTTTCCATTTATTTTACACCGAGAGTGGGCTATATTGCAAATTAAAAATCTCGTAAAAAGCAAAAAGAACACGAAACAGTTAAAGTATCAACAAATAAATTCAATTTGGGTCCGTCTTTGGGAGTAATGCCAAAAGGTAAACGAAAAACCAGAGCCAGAGGGAAGTGTTTCTTGTATTCCGGTATCTGGGCTTCCGGAGGTTTTATTTGCGCAAAGGATACTTGTTTTGAGCAAGGACTTCTAGTGAACCCTTTCTGTATGCCGTATGCTAATGCCGTGGCACCCAAACAAAAAACAAAAAAAAGGTCAAATGTTTGCTTTTGTCTTCGAAGTGCGCGCACACTTTTCGCTTTGAAGCCGAGGCAGGAAGAGAGGCTCAATTAAAATTGGCTTACGGTTTCCGGGAAGCGTGTAGTCTTAATGGGCCTCCTTCACATGTGAGAGACATCTGTCTAATTTCCAGAGCATCCCATTCCCCATCATTTCTACACGCTGAGGTGTCATCTAAGCCCACGGCTTTCGGGGTCACAAGATTGATGTCTGAGCTGCTCCCCCCGCTCGTTCCGCATAATTTACTTTGACGATTTATTGCTGACAAACGGTTGCACGTTAATGCGAATGCTTTGCCGACTTATGTCCTAATTATTTATTTGGCTTCAATATGTGTCGCCCTGAATTCTGCCACCAACTTGGCTTTAAGTCTGAAAGCTGTTTATAGTTTACACTTGAAAGCATTCTCTTATTAAATAAGTCATTTGTAAGCTGCCCAAAATTACCATCAAAGCCTGTCTCCTTCTGGGGGAATTACGTTCGCATCTTAAAGCTGCAGAATTTAATGGTTCAATTAGGGATGCTCATGAATAGGCAACGGGAATTTAATACCCAAATTGTTTTTATCATTTAATATTCATTAAGATGCTTACATCTTTTATGATCATCTTCTGTCTCTCTTTTGGTGCGTGAATATTAGCTTCATTTGAATGCTAATTTTCTAATTGAATGTATATAGACACGACGACACGTATCCATCTACGGCAAGTGTGGGGATGTGCTTTAAGCAAGCACACACATAAATCTACATAAATTTCCTGGCAACTGACTTTCATATCGACCCTTCCGCACTCGCTTCTCACATCTCCGGCGGCGGCCACGCTGCGTATACGCAATAAAGCGAGTGACAAACTGGCTGCCACTTTTGTCAAGCGTCAAGTGGCGCAAAAAGTCAGTGTTTACTTTCTGCCTTTTTAAAATATAAGCACACTGAGGGAAAATGACTAAGTCGTATAGCTGCTTTAAGCTAAATAATGTGACGAATTAAAGATGGAAACATTTGTTTAAGAGGTGGAAAAAATAAAGGACAATTCGTTATAAATAATTAAGTAGCAGATTTAATATTCAAACTTGAGCTTGTTTAACTCTAGATTAAATTTCTAAGCATTTATGTTTTACAATTCAAGTATAAATTCGTTGATTTTTCCTTATTTTCCCCTATTTTCCCTTGTGTACTCATATTCATAGCAAACTTTAGCCACTTGTCATATGCTATAAATCAAGTGAAAGTCCAGTAAAGTCTGCCAAAGGCAGGAAAAGCATGTCCTTTTTAGCTTGTCTCACAATTTGTTAATATTTTTCATGAGCATGGGAAAAAGTTGTCTTAAATTTTAACATTTAATTTAATCCCACGAGCGACTCGTACAATGGAAAAGTTTATTTTTGTGGGATTAAATACACACGAGTTTTTTTACTATTGTGTGTGAGAGAAGAACCTATGAACCCCCTACAAGCTTCTGGAAAAGTTAGACATCCTTTGTGTGTTACACTTCCATATCCAGCAGGCTGTCAAACTTTGCAGCTATCTCCTCATCTTATCAAGGATTTGTATAAATATTTCGGGCCCAAAGTTCGATGCACGCCAAGTCAAGATATATAGATAGGTTGGGGAATTCCATTTGATTTCACTTATGCTTTAATTGAATTTTCACTTAAGCAGCCGGAGACACTCGGCAAATATTGCCGCACTCACGCGCTAATGGAAAACTCATTATCCTGGCATCAGCAGGACTCGGAGGCGAGCGGCAGCAGCCGGCCATCTTAGCAATTAGATAGAAAGCGCGCGCGTTTCTGTGTCGTGCAAGTGAGCTTATTGTCAATCTAGTGTGTGTGTGTATATATACAGGATATAGGGGGTATCCTGGGATTGTGGTGCGGAACCACTTATATCCCTTAAGTGCCACACAATGGAAACTTTAAAGCGACCAGACAAGAAGCCAGATGCTGACTGTTAATAATGCTGCAAGTAAGTCCCAGGATTTGAGCAGTGAGTGCTGCAGATGCAGCCAACATTTCTAGGAATGCAACAATAGGAAAATGAAAGAGCAAAAAAGGCGTTATTAGCAGATTTGCATATTAAATTTGCTTCTATACATTCCGGCTTGGTTGCTGCAACTTGCGTGTTGCAGTTTTTCTTTAAACGAAATAAATATAAATTTTAGCCTAGTTTTTCGCCTACAAATATGCTTTTAAAGTATTTTCCAGCTCATGGAACTCTTTTGTTTATTTAATATAAAATTCCTGATGTGTTGTTAAAATATTTTAACTTGCTAAAATCAAAAAAAAAAATATATATATAGTTTTTCTCCTCACATTTTTTCACAATCACCGAAATAACGAAATTCGTTTTGATGAAATAAAAACCAATCAGGAGTAATTACACGAGCATTCCACGGCTTCTAAATCAATACCCTCCACCTGGATTGCATGCTGGGCCAAAAATGGTTTTTGCATCAAAGGCTCAACGCGCTGTCAGGTGGAAAGACTACAATTCGAAATATTCATTGTATTGCTACACAGGTACTGAAAAAAAATAATAGAAATAAATCGAGAATTTACAAATTTAACGAAACCTTAACTCTTAATCATTTGTATTTGCGCAGGAGTGAGTCCTGGCTTCTTGGAAATATGATATTTATCCAACTGACTTTCTACTGCATTCCGCTACTTAGGGATCCATTAAGCCAGATTTTCTCAGTCCATCTTTTTGTATTTTCCAACAGAAATGTCCAGTTGTTTTGAGAATGTCAGAGGGGGGCGACTCGGGGGCGATGTGTCATAGGAATGTAGGGAATGTTGCTGCCAGCGGCAATGTCAATATTTGAGCACAAAAGCGACTTTTCACAAATGTAATAACAGTGCCCACTCTCCGCTGACTCTCCATTTGGGGGCCTGGAGTTTGTATAGTATCCATCCATGGCCATGTGTGTGCATACCTTTTGACCCTGTTTTCATGTTCACGCAGATCTTTTACAGAGAAACAAATTGAAATTTACACAATATTTAAAAAAAATTATTAATATATTTTTTTGTGTGTTTGAAAATATAATTTTCCATGATTGGAATGTTCGATGTATCATTTTTAATATAGATAACTTTTTAGAGGAATTTTCCAACTCGATGTTTACCGATTTAATAACAAGTTAAACACAAGATGGCTACATATAGATTTTTATTTATTCTAAATCTTGTTTATAATAATTTTAAGAATTATATATATATTTTCTAATTGAACAATCCAATTGATAACATATTTAAAAAACACTTTTGCCAGTGTCACATCTGGCGCATCAGTACAATTTTAGAGTCGAGAAGCTGGACAACTGTTTGCGGATGACGCTCGCATCCTTTGCCATCACCATCTGGCGGCCATGAAGCCCATGTTTCCTCTGTTTCTCCTATGTCCCTAAATCGGACATCAGCTCCAAGGCAGCGGAGCTAGTGATACCGGTGTCATTTGTCAGTGCATCTCCACCTGGGGGTTTAATTAACGGGGCCAATTTAGCCGAGTGATTAAGTGGCATTTAATGACGCTTCTGTCGCTTGGAGGACTGATGACATCTCTGTGTTGTCCTTGCATGGATCCTAGTTTTGGTTTATCTCGGAAAAAGGTTTTTAATTAAAAGCTTTAAGTATAATTTGAATATCATTAAACGGAAACTAAAACCACTTAACCTGGGCTCGATCCCTGACCCTTCTTGGGTCTAGTCAGCATATTCCCAAAAGCTAATTAAGTTTTAAAAGTTCATTTTAATCCTTTTACTTGTTGTTTTAGGGGTTTTTTATTTTGTTTTTTTTTGTACGTCCTGCGGCTGTCTACTCGGGTGAAGCTCAAACATTTGAATAATTATTTCAGAAAGTCAGACGACGACACGAGGGGTCATTTGCTTGAGTGACTGAATAGTTTGACTTGGCAATGAGCTCGAGTTTAAACGGAGCTCACATCCTGTTGGCATTGTCAAGCAAGGGAATTTTGTTGAACAAATACAGTTGGACTACGGTAAGATGAACTTTTTTTGGGGTGGAGATATACACAGGTAAGTAGCCGCTTAAAATGGACGCCTTTCTCAGAGATTTTAAGCTCTAAGTATTTTTTAAGAATACTTTTACAGGCCTCTACTTAAGATTTCAAACCTTTACCGATTTTAAGGCTTCCTCTAGTTATTTTTAATTCAAATACAGTTTCCTTAAAAACTGCATTAAATAAGTAAATAATTTTTAATTATTTTGTTCCTGGAAATTCAGATTGAAGGAAGTTCTGCTGTATTTCCCCAGTTGTGCCAACATGAATGCAAATCCGTTGTTTGGGGACTGCAAGGCAAAGGGTTTCATCACTTCCTGGTATTTGGCTTTGGATCTCCTCACAGTTAGTTGCATTTCCGTTTCCATGGAGCTGCCTGACAAATGAAATGTGCTGAAAATATATACATACATAGAAGGATGGTGCCAAAAAACAATGTTTCTTTCCCTTTAGAAATCGCATTTTATTTTTCTGCCGTCTTAGGTCAATCAATTTGTAAAAATATCTGAACTCTTGCTTAAATCTCTGCCCTTTTGGGGATTTTGGAACCAAAACACGTAACATTCAGGGGCTGGCTTAGTGACGAACTATATTTGCATTACTGCCATGGGCCGGACTGGAGGCCAAAGATATAATTGGTATTCGGGCCAGTTGCTCTCCGTTTGGGTGTGAATGCTCCACTGTGTGGCCTAAATGTTGTTGTTTGCTTTTTAATTGAAAATGATGGTTACAGGTTAATACTCACCTGTCCGGGACTGCTGCTCCTCCTCCTCGGTGATGGTGGAGAAGTTGGTAAGCCGCTGCGAGGTTATCAGCGGGCTAGCCAGCATCCGTCGACGCTTGCCACTTCCATTTTCGCATCCGGTTTCCAGCTGTTGCATCAGACTCTGTTGCTGCTGCTGTTGCTGCTGCTGCCGTTGCTGCTGCTGCCGTTGCTGCTGCTGCGATTTGGTTAGTTTCTCGGCTGCTGTGAAGACCACAATAGGCTTGGGTTTGGAGGCACATGGTTTATGGGGTAAGGGCAGGTAAGCATACTTGGGGATTGGCACAACACATTCACCGAATACCTACCGACGCCGCTGTGGCCGCCAGTTGGAGCTCCGCACGCTGCAGGCGGAATGCCTGATACTGCGAGATGACGCACAGCAGACAGTAGAGCTGGAAAAGTGCATAGCTCTAAGAGAGAGAGGGAGGGAGAGCGATTTAGAACCATTTAAACTCACGTTGAGGCACAGAATGAAAAAGTCCATGGTGAAGATGAAGCCCACAATCGGATCGAATATGACGCGGCGGGAGAGGGTCAAGTGCACCAGGTGGAAGCACTCGATAAGCAGGTCGCCCAGCATGAACAGGATCCATGGTATCAGCAGCAGGCGCCTGTTCTGCAAATTTCGCGAAAAAATTTTGGTCGGAAGGGGGTTAACAACCTCAACAATCACACACACTCACCTGCTGGAGGCCCAGAATCAACAAAATCGAGGACAACACCATCAGCATCGAGCAAAAGAGAAACAAAACGTTGAATATCACAGTCGCTGCAAAAGGCATAAATCACACGTAATTGAGTCGCTTGCCAGGACACCTCTCTCTCTCACGGCAAAGGTAAAGGAAAGGAAAGGAAAGGAAAGGAAAGGAAGTAGTAATATGCTTTGGCCTCACCTACAGTCACATCACCCTTCTCCAGCAGGCTCTCGCCCATCGGCTGTGCCTTTCGCCCCAGCAGGAATTCCTGCTCCTCGACCAGGTAGAACAAAAACATAAGCGTCGAGAAGCCAAAGTAAACCTGCATAAAAGGGAAGAATGTATATACACGGGAAATAAAAAAGAGCTTAAAATTAAATAAATATCCTGTAAAGGCAAAATAAATTCAGCAAAACAAACACAGAACAGTCTAACATTCTGAGACAAAAGAATATAAATATAGACCCTAAATTTATAAAAAAAAAATATTCCTTTTTTTTTAAGTGCACGAATCACATTAGAAAGGATACCAGGAAATTACGACACACGTTTTTTGTGCAAGAAGCCCCAAAATGGAGTTCTCCTTCTCTGAAATTCCGTCCAAGTGAAAATTGAGTGCCGTAATTGCTCAAGAAGCTTTCCTTCTTCCTTGATAATATATCAGCTTCGAGGTATTTCCGTTAAATTTCAATGAGAATAATTCTAATTCATGGCTTTTGACAGCAATCAATTAGGAAAATGTTAGATGACAGGCATCAAAGTGGAATAATTTGTTTATTTTGTGTAACAAGAGACAATATTAATTTGTGGCTGACAGTTAGATTAATTTTGATTGTTGAAGATATTGGACAGAATTAATTCATTATTTTATTGACCACATCAAAGGCAAAAGACAATGCAGGAAATTTAATTTTGAAAATTAGATTTCAATGAAATTGTCTTTAATTTAAAGCTGTGCTGGATGTTTAATAAATTTGTAACTTTAGTATTACAAATAATATCAAAAACTTCATACAACTGCTGTTTTTTAATATAATGAATATTAACGTGAAATTGAAGTCTGTGTATTTCCTACAAAATGTTTAAATAAATATGCATTTGCAATAAAACTTTCTTTTATCAATTGTAAAAGTTGTATTATTGTTATCGTTTTTGTGTAATAAATGTCTTGCAATGGCTTTAGATTGATTTTTAATTTATTTTTACTTGTGTTCAACCTGGGGTGTTAGCAAATTTGGTAACTTTTGTACTGCTTCTATCAAAAAAGTTATCAAAAAACCAATGAAACTTTTTTGAGTTTGCCGTATGGTTGAAAAAGTACCCAAGGGGAATTTATACACATGTGTTCCCCCGGCTTGCAGCTAACTCTTATCGCTCACAAATTATTCATATTCATGTCGAGGACCTACCAACGTGTAGATGGCACAGGCGAAGCTGCCACTCCGCACGTCCTTCCAGAAGCAACAAGACTCCAGAATGGCCATCTTTAAGTCGCTCACGCCTCCTCGCGGGAGATGAAGGATTTGAGTTATAGAACGGCTGCCGCCACTTTCACTTGACTTTCGGCACTTTCGCTGGCAAGGATTCTTTCACCTTTATCTTAATCCTTGTTTCCCGCCAAACGGCTAATTTGTTTGCTCTTGTTGTTTTTCTTGCCACAAGTTTTTCTATTTGGCACTCCACAGATTTATATCTAGGATATAGCCTTGCTGCCTTCGGTACACGGACACTGACACATTATTCGGCACAGAAGACGTGCAGCAGATTTATGACACTGATTTATGTGGCATGACCGGGCGTATTTATGTGGCCGAAAACAATACGATCTTTGATATATACTACTATATATTCGCTTCAGCACGGCGAACCGTTTTCCTTGAAAGTCGCATCGGGACTGGCACAATCCTCCTACAAAGGCAGCCCGAGTGGTTTCCTCTTCGAAAATCCTTTCGAAAATCATTTATGAATGAATGTTCGAAAATGGTTCTTAGAGTGTGTAACTTTAAGGACAACGCATGCGCTGGCTGAGAAAAAACAATATAGCAACAGGCGGTTTCGCCGGGAAATACTCCATGCATCTTGACTGCGGCAGACCAAATTTTCCTGCAATTAGCCACAAACTGAGTTGGCTTTGCCAATACCACAAATTACCACAGCTCCTCTGGCTTAGTTCTCGATTGGATTTGCCTAAGCTTTTAATTAACGTGCCTAGCATTCGGGATGAGTCTGCCTCAGAGGCGAGGAATGGCGCCATGCCGGAAGGGTCGCCTCCTTCCGTTGTGTCAATGACAATGCCGATTTTATGCTCCAGTTATTGCTACCAAACCGGAAATGAAAGCTAAATTCAGTGGTATGGAAAATCATCTAGTCATCAGCAAGGATAATACAAGGATTACCACAAGTCAGAGATGATTTAATGATGTAATCAAAGACTTAAAGTGTGTATGATGTATAGAGGAGGAAGAGGATTTCTAAGGCTAAGGAAAAGAGTTAAATTTAAGCATAGTTTGCGGAGAGAAATCAGTTTTAAAGGAATAATTTCCAGAGAAGGCTTGGATATGCTTTTAATCAAAGAGCTCGAATTTGTTCTGTCACATTTATTAATTTAAAGTTTATAATTAATATGGCAAATGATGAAAACCGTGATAAAGACGACCGGCCAATGGATAGGAAGTAAGTTTCTGGCACCCAACTATAAATATATCCTTGAGTAAAACCCACCACAAAAGGTTCGTCTTTGGAACGAAAAAGGTGGACACAACCGTTCAGGTTGGGGACTCACTCAATGATGCAACGGATGGCCAAGGTAATTCCTCGTTCTGGACATCGAGACACACGCACTTGTCGTTTGCCAAGCGTTCCTGGGAGCCCTCCGATTACATCGATTTCGATGATCTGCTGCCGATGCTCGGCCAGTTCGGCTGGTTCCAGTGGCGACTGTTGCTGTTCATGATCCCCTTCTGCTACATCACTGCCTTTGTGTACCTGGGACAGATCTTCATGACCCTGGCTCCCAATGACTTCCATTGCTTCGAGCCAGAGCTGGAGCTAATGACGGACAAGGAGTTGCGCAAGCAGCTCTCGATTCCCCGGGAGCAGGATGGCTCCTACAGTCAGTGCCGAATGTATAATACCAATTACTCGAGGATCCGCTATGCCAGGAATCAGAGTGCCATGATTGACACATCGCTGCCCACGATGCCATGCAGACATGGATACGTGTTCAATACATCGGATATGCCCTTCGTCACTGCCACCATGGAGTTCTCATGGGTCTGCCAGGATGACAAGTATGCCACCTATGCGCAGATCATATTTTTCGTCGGCTCCATTGTGGGCAGCCTCGGCTACGGATATTTCGCGGATCACTGCGGCCGGGTGGCGGCCTTGGTCAGCAGCTGCAGTCTCGCCATCATTGGTAGCATTGGCACCGCCTTGTCCGAGGGTTTCATCGCCTTTGCTATCTTTAGGTTCTTGGTTGGCGCCTCCTGTGATACCTGCTTTACCATGGTGTATATTTTGGGTAAGAAAAAGGGGGGAGAATATCGATTTTGCCTGCTCGTACATCACATAGTAATTCCATTTCCAGTTATGGAGTACGTCGGCCCTAAGTACCGAACCCTTGTGGCCAACTTGTCCCTGCTGCTGTTCTACTCACCTTTCACCATGCTGATGCCATGGATAGCGCTGATCTCCCGAAAGTGGCGGACATTCTCCATTATGGCCGGCCTGCCCCTTTGGCTTGCTATGTTATCCTACTGGGTCCTGCCGGAGTCTGCACGGTGGGTAATCCTCCGACTGCGAAATCATACTTAAATTGTGCCTTTCGAACGCAGCTGGCTGGTGTCCGTGGGTGAGGTCGATAAGGCCATGGAGATCTTGGACGAGCTAATACGAACGAACAAGAAGCATGTGGAGCCGTGGGTTTTGAAACTGTTTCACAGGTGCTGCCTGCAGTTCTACAAGGAGGAGATGCACGGACGCGAGTTCACGGTGTTTTCGATATTCAAATACCGACGCATGGCCTGCTACATGGTCTTGATGATCGTCATCTGGATGGCCTTGTCGCTGATTTACGATGGTCATGTTCGGGCGGCGAGTGTCCTAGACTCGAACAACGTGTTCGTCTTCTTTACGATAGCCTGCGCCACGGAGCTGCCGGGCAATATTGTGGTGATCCTCACCCTGGATCGTTTCGGTCGCCGCTGGTGCTCCTTTGCCTTCACCATGCTGTGCGGCATCTTTGGTTTGGTAGGAGCCTGCACGGAGAATGTGACGCATATGAGGAATTTAGCGCTGGCTGGTAGATTGTTCGCCAATATGTGCTACAACGTTGGACTCCAGTGGGCGGCGGAGATCCTGCCGACGGTGGTGAGGGCTCAGGGTGTCTCCTTTATTCACACAATGGGTTTCGTGGCCATGATGATGTCGCCGCCGGTGGTGTATCTCTCTCAGGTCTCCTTTTCGCTTATGCTTATCATTCTGGGTGCCCTAGGAATTGTGGCCGGGTTACTGGCTCTCTTCCTGCCGGAAACCCTTAATCACCAACTACCCCAGACGCTAAGCGATGGAAATACCTTCGGAAAGAATCAGCGTTTGTGGCATGCTCCATGCTGCGGTCCCGGGGCAAAGCGAACTACGCGCCGAAATGTTTTGAGCCAGGGCTCCAGCCTGCGTACCTTGTCACGAGATGAGTTCCGCTCTAAGCGGATGCTGCGTCAAACAGGCCCGCAACCCGTAACCGAAATCGCTTCGGTGCTGTCCACCAGATTCGCCGATGAAAAGGAAATTCGAACTTATGACTATAAGTAAAGGCTAGGAAATGCTTCTCTTAAAAGGATTTTGTTCACTTTTGTGACTCCATGTTGGCTATGTATTTTAGTCTACAAGGAACTCAACTAGATAATCGTAATATTAAAACTTCAACCAATCGTTGCAAATAAAAGATTTAAACTTAATTATTAATAATTCCTTTTCCATTCTTAGAAACTGCAGTAACTACATTCCATTCTCGTTTCATTTCACAGAAGAGACTATTCCCATTCCCCAGCTACTACTGCCTGTTCCGTGCAATTCTGAGTTAGTGATTCTGGGAACAGTCGTTCTGGCTAATTATAAGTTTATTAACCGTCAAGACGGGAACAAATTCGGGGAACACTACACAGTTGAGTCTCGGTCAGGACAGATCTATTTCCAAATGTACGGAAAGATTGCATTATTGCTGGTCCTGCTTTACTTGCTCCTGAACATTCTGATTCAGCGATGGGGTTATCATAAGCCAAAGGACCAGTTCTATAACGACGAGGAGTACATGAGAGCGACACTGGAAAAGCTACTTGTTACTCGCCATGTTGGCAGCCCGGGACATGAAGCAGTTCGTGATTTCCTCGACAAGGAAATAATGCGTTTTGGTTTCTTATCGAAAAGACATGACTTTTTCCAAGGCCGCAACTTCTCCAATGTGGTGGGCTTTGCGAATGACCAGGCAAGACAGTATCTAATACTAACCTGCCACTATGATAGTCCCAGTCCAAGAAAGGGACATTCTTCCGTCCCGGTTTCAGCCACCGATGGAGCCGTTTCATGTGCCATTCTGCTTGCTCTGATCAAGACATTCAAGTTCTTTGCCAAAGCCTTGGGCAGAGAAACAGGTCTGGTTGTAAGTAATAATTATAATAAATAAATAAATAAATAAATATTAAGAACATATTATGAACAAATATTCAAAGAGGTTTCATTTTAGGTTGTCTTCTTTGATGGTCATGAGCCCCTGGACACAGATCCTGTAAATAAACCAATGCTCTATGGATCACAGGCCTTTGTAGATACTGATTTTATACCTATGGAGAGTATAGTAAGTGAAAATAATCTGCCAGGATTTTTTTAAAACTTTAAAGTTACCTAAAGATTTAAAAAGAAATTACTCGAAAAATAATTATAAATAGTTTTAGTATACATGAATTAAGGAGTACCTTAAATGGATCTATATTTCTATCCTTCCAATAACTAATAAATTCGGTTATTTACAGGCCCTTGTCTTGACTCTCAACCACATTGGTGGGCCTGATCAAATTTTTCCGATCTACTCCCAAAATGTGGATAAAAACCATCTTCGCATTGTTAACATAGAAAAGGAGCTATGGAAATCTGGTGAACTAATCGACAGTCCTGTATTGTTCCAGATGAAGAGATCATCTAAAAATGATCCACTCGATGATCATGTTCCATTTGCAAAAAATCGTAATGTTATTTATATATTTTCAATGTTACTTTTTCATGTTAAAGTATATTATATTTTTTAGGTGTTTCAGTCTTGCACATTACTCCGGAAAATTATCAAAATGACAAGGTCGAAAATTTACATTGGCCCACAATTCTCAATATGATCAAAATATTACGCCGATTTATTTCTGATTATATAACATCGATAGACTTTTCATATTTCGATGCAATTGATTTCGATGATCCGGAAGTTGGTAAATAAAATGCTAAATTGTTTTGGAATTACATTTATTACAAACGATATTGCTTATGATTTTTATTGTAATGCGTTTTACATTATAAATATATAATACGCTTGGCAGTAGCAATTTTAAGGCTTTTGCTTATTATTATATTATATTATTTATTTTTTATATTTTCTAGTGAATGCATTAACTTTTATTTTAATACAAAAATGAAGTAAATTTTTTTTGTGTAGCTGGGCACTAATTAAACTGCTTGCGCATAAAAGCGAATTAATTAAGGTAATTATTATTATCAGCAATGATTTATCGAGGTCGCTTGCCAACAGTCGTCACAGTGCACTTTTTCCCTGACTACCGTTTATTGCTGAAGCTTCACGAGATCCAGCCGCTCTCGCAGCATGATCCGAGTCGGAAGACTCTCCCATGAGCCGAGGCCCAAAAGCTTTCCACATGGTTTTGCCCGCCAATGAGACAACAACGGAAAGCGAAAATAAAAACAAAAACTGCGGCCAGCAGCAGCATCGACTGGCGGTACCGTTCAGATTGATTTTTCAAGCGTCGATCGCGTTTAGTCCGCCAGCAAGCTCCAAAGCGTCCAGATGGGTATCGGTTCCAAGCTCAGGGCCTGCGTCGGCCTGCTTTGCATGCTCTTCCTCCTCCCGCTGATAGTGTCCCAGACCCAGCAGCAGCAGCATCAACCTAGAGCGGTAACCATAACCCCTGCTGTGGTGACTCACTCGGGAAATCACAGACAGTATCTTTATGAACCCGTTGTCTCGTTGTTTACAGGTCGGAGTGACCCAGTGGAGCGACGATGAGACGCATTTCAACAGTACTCTGGACTCCATTTTGGTGCCACGCGTCGTCGGCAGCCCCGGGCATCAGCAGGTGGGCACCATAAAGTTTGATTATATATACTTCGGAATCAAATGACACAATTGAAATTGCGAGCAGGTGCGCGACTACCTGGTCCAATCGCTCAATGGCCTTGGCTTCCAGACGGAAGTGGATGAGTTCAAGCAGCGCGTTCCAGTTTTCGGCGAACTGACATTTACCAATGTTGTGGGCACAATCAATCCCCATGCCCAGAATTTCCTGGCCCTGGCCTGCCACTATGATAGCAAGTACTTTCCCAATGATCCCGGATTCCTAGGTGCCATCGACTCTGCAGTGCCCTGTGCCATACTCCTGAACACCGCCAAGACCTTGAGTGGCTATTTGCAGAAAGAGTTTCGCAATCGCAACGACTTGGGATTGATGGTAAGCTTAGAACAATGAGTCGTAACAATAAGACACCTTGACAGTTAATTGGTTATAGTATTTTTATATAATAATTAACCTAAGACACCTTGAACGTTGACTAATTTCCATTTTACACTTGTGACAACAAACAAAAACTTACTTTTGACATTTGAAAACCCTCCATGATTAACTTAATAGAAAGATCACCTCTTTAAAACTGTTACTTTATGTTGACCAGCTCATTTTCTTTGATGGCGAAGAGGCCTTCAAGGACTGGACCGACGCTGATTCCGTTTATGGCTCAAAGCATCTGGCTAAGAAGCTAGCCCAAGTGGTCCGCAGTGATCCTGCCAGCCAATTCCAGCAGGCTCCCAGGAATATTGATAGAATAGTGAGTAAATATATAAAGTTTCTCTACTTTTATAATAATCAATTCATTTACAGGAAGTGTTGGTGCTGCTGGATCTAATCGGTGGTCGCAATCCCAAGTTTTCCAGCTTTTACGAGAACACCCATGGCCTGCACACCAGTCTGGTGCAGATTGAGAAATCCCTGCGGTCTGCCGGCCAGCTAGAGGGCAACAATAATATGTTCTTGAATCGCGCTAGTGGCGGTCTAGTCGATGACGATCATCGTCCGTTCCTACAGGAGAGTACGTTTGGTGTAGACTTCTATTGAAAATCGTGGATTAATGGGATTTTCTTTACAGATGTTCCTATACTGCATTTGGTAGCCACTCCCTTTCCGGAAGTGTGGCACACACCGCGTGATAATGCTGCCAATCTGCACTGGCCTTCCATTCGGAACTTTAACAAGGTTTTCCGTAACTTTGTGTACCACTATCTACAGCGACCCACCTCGCCCGTCAATTTCCGTTTTTACCGAACATAGTTTTGCGTTTGTCTTATGTCTAAGATTTATTAAGCATAAGTGTAAAGTGTTTTTTCTGTTAATTAAAAAACGAGTGTCCTAAGGCAAGCATCCTATTCCTTCCTAGCGACGCTTGCGACCGGCCTGAGCCTTCTTGCCGGGAGCTCGCTGGCCGCGATTGCCCTTGGGCTTCTTGCCCACCGCCTTGCGACTGCCCTTGCCTTTGCCCTTCTTTTTCGACGGTTGGTTCTCAGCCTCTGCCTCGCGTCTGTTGGGATTAATAAGTTGGTTTTAGTCGAGATTTATCAAGAATTCATTAGTGAAAACTTACGCCAAGCGATCGTCGTGCTTCTGCATCGATATCGCCTTGTCTACGTCCAGCCTGGGCTTTTTGTTCAGCACGCTCTTGATGAGATCGAGGTTGGCCTCCTTCTCGGGCGTTTGTGTGATATGTGACTGCTTCCGTTTGCCGCCAGGAATCAGCTCCTTGATGCCCAGACCACGTGCCTCCTTCTCCTTGGGCAGTTTGTTTTGGAATTTGCCAACGGAAGCCGTGGAGGACTTGGCCACGGTGACGGCAGTTAGCAGTTGACTGGAGGAGGCAGCCTCTGGTCCCAGGTAACCGCTGCGCGGCATATCTACCTTTTTGGCTCGCACAATGTTCCTCATTCGCTGGATTTCGTTCTTGGCCACTTTCTCGTTGCGCAAGTCGACCTTCTTCTGGAACATGTCCGTGTTGGGGTCCACGTTCTGTGGCACCTCCAGGACCCAATCCTTGGCCTTCTCGGCCTCAGCACGCTTAAATCCGTATGTGGGAACCCATTTCTGTAGGAATTAAAAAGATAAGTAAGGGTTTCTAAGCTAGTTTTAAAGTGTACAACTTACATCCATGGTCTCATCGTAGGTCTTCTTCTCCTTCTTCTTTTTGGTGATGCCCTTTTCCTTGGCGAACTTCTCCCATTTGGTGAGCGGCCGGGGTCCAGGCACCTTGCGGAGGCGGGGCAGCACTGTCGTCGGTTCCGGGAGCTTGGCAACAATGCTCTCGTCCACGCGCTCTGTGGGCAGCTCCCAGATGGCGTTCACCAGCAGCTGAGTGTTTTCCCGGGTCAAGGCAGCCAGGTACTCCTCCTTGTTGTCCCTGCAAGTGGTAAAAATCTCTATAGAAGTCGGAAAACACGGCGAGAAGCGAACCATTTACCTCAGTTCCAGGTCATCGAAGTCGTTGGGATCTGTGATCAGCAGGGTGCCCACGTCCAGGCGGCATTCCAAGTGCTTGTCTACTGTGATGGGCTTGTATTTGTCCAATTCCTTTTGGTGTTTCGCTAAGACTTCCTTGACAATATCCATTTTTAAGAAAATAAACACCAAATAAATTCAATTCTCGTACACGTGCTGACCAGTGTGACCGCAAGTCAGTCGTAAAAACGCAGCGCCGGTTGAAAAATAAAATACTAATTTAATTTAATTTTTTTTATAAATTCGTTTTTAGAAACTTTATAGAATCTATAAACAAATAAGCTAAGAAATAAAAAGTTAATGATAAAAACATTTTTAAATATTGAAAACTTATAAAAATACACAAATACAAAAAATACAACTTGTAAATACTTACAAAATTTATCGATAACTAAAGGACTGAATTGGACAATTGCCGCGAATTTTAAATGCTCTACTAACTGATGGGTGCTGTTAAAAATCAAGAAAGGAAGCTAACTTCGGCTCACCGAAGTTTATATACCCTTGCAGAACTTTAACAAAAAATTAAAACCGAAAATCTAGAATAATTATTAGTTACCAAATCTCAAGTTTGATGAAAATGGTTTGAAAATCGGCTAAGTTATGGGTTTTTTTTTATTTTACTGAAACCGAAATTCAGAAATAGTAAAAAACGGCTAAATACCAACTTTGATGAAAATATGTTGAAAACTGACACGGTTAAATTTTTTTACTAAAAATTTTTCGATTGTTCCTATGGCAGCTACATGATATAGTCGTCCGATCCGGCTCATTCCGACATATATACGAGTGAGAGTATATTGAAGACTAACTACGAAGTTTCATTCAGATAGCTTTAAAACTGAGGGACTAGTTTGCGTAGAAACGGACAGACGGACAGACGGACATGGCTAGATCGACTCGGCTGTTGATCCTGATCAAGAATATATATACTTTATAGGGTCGGAGATGTCTCCTTCACTGCGTTGCAAACTTCTGACTGAAATTATAATACCCTGCAAGGGTATAAAAACCATAATAAATACTATAAGCATTTATTTATCAGTGCGTTTCCTTTATATTAATGGGTCCTGCAGCTTAGTGTCCACCGTTTCTCCGCTTCTTCCAGAGTTTGTGGAAGATAAGTGCCCTTCGTTTCCGGCAGGCATATTATTGTAGCTGTTCCCAGGACTGAAATCAATGTAATGATTAACATGGGCAGGGAGTAATAGTAGTGCGCCGTGTAAACAACAGACGGAGAGAGTAGTGCTCCGAAGTGGCCCATAACATTGATAACACCCCAGCCCTGGCCGCGGACCACAGTGGGCAGGATCTCGACGTCCCACTGCTGCGCCACATTGTAGGCAACGGTGACAAAGAATCTGGCAAAGAAAGCAGCTACCACAATTCCCAACTTCATGCGCAGCATGCCCGCCAAGAAGGTGAAGGCGCCGCAAAGCAGAAGAGCAGAGATCATGAGGGGCTTGCGACCAAGTCGATCTACCAGTAAAAGTGGCACTATTCCACCCGGAATCTCAAATAGTGAGGCCACCGAAAAACTGATGAAAGGGTCGTAGCCCAAAGAGGTAATGATCCTTAAATGAGCATCATACAGCAGGCACACCACCAACCAATTCGCGTTCAGCAAGAGAATGATGGCAGCCCTGCGATAACTCTTAAACAGATCCAGAAAACTCTTAGTTTTCGCAGATTGCTGGTTGGCGTTCTGTAATTCGAAGCACATCTGCATCTTCAGCCACTCCGCATCGGTCAAGGTTTTTCTATTGATTTTCGCCATCTTTTTTAGGCCTTTCACACCTCTTTCGACTTTGCCCACCGACAGAAGCCAACTGGAATGAGGGCATTAGAATTTGTGATTGAATTTCTATAAAGCAGAACTGTTCTCACCTCGGAGACTCGGGTATCAGAAAGCACATAACCATCAAAAGAAACACAGGCACAGCCATGGTTAGGGCAAAATGTCTCCAATTCCCCATAAAATAGGGTATCCATGGGACCATCGTGGCTGACAAGGGATATCCTAAGGCCAGTGCCAGGTTTCCAATAAGAGCACGGTATTTGATGCCGACGTTCTCCAAGGCTGTAAGGGAAAAAATCAGAAAAGCAAACAAAGAAACTCAAAACATACTTAATATGTATATAGGGCTGAAGCAGTTATCGTGGGCCATGCCCACCAGAAACCGGGTAGCAGAAAAAAGACCAAAGTCCTTGCACAAGGCACTGAGGCAGCCTCCTATCAGAGCACAGGAATTCGCCAGGAACAGGGACCAAACGCGACCGCAATGATCCGAGATGTAGCCGAAGCAAATGCAGCCCACAACTGAGCCTATGAAGTATATGGTGGAGGTGTAGGTGCCAAGCACCTCGTCATCGCACACCCAATTGCGCTCAGTGGCGATGGTGTCGTAGGGAAGCTGATCCTTGTCGTAGACCCAACCCTTGTCGCACGGCATTCGTGGCCAGCTCTCGTTTGCCTTCGATATGTTCATCTTGTTCAATTCAAAGGCGACATCATACCTGGAACACCTCTCAAATTGCCCCTCCTTGTCCTTGGGGATTCCCAGCTCAAGTTGCTGCTCCTTGGGCAACGTCTCCAACTGTGTGATGCGGCACCAGTGATTGGGTGGAACGAGAATCATGAATATGTGGCCACAGTAAGTGAATGCAAACAGAAAGGCGGCCAGTATCATGACCATAACCAGGAGCTTCTGATAAACCCCAAATTCCCCGACATATAACAGGAAGTCATCAAACTTGGAACAATCTTGATCGGGCATTAGCACTATTTTTTGTTGGGAAATATTTAAAATGCAAATTTTGAATATATCGATATTATACCGATAAAATATACCGATTGAATATACCGATAAAAATAAGTGTTGTGAAATGTAACATTTATTAAATAACTGGTATATTTTGGTATTTTCTGAGGTGGAAACCACTTAACTTTGGTCACACGTGCATATTCCCGCGTATTTTCCGAGCGCAAAAAAATAAAAATAAAAGTGTTGGTGCTTAAAATCAAAATATGCAATGGATGCAGACCTGTTGACACTTAAAAAACGAATAACAAACAACTTCAAGCTATGCGGCTTCCTAATCCGCTCGGAGAACAGCACCTACCTGGCGGAACAGCTGCTGCCCTTCGACAGAGCGGAGCGCGACAAGTGGCTCACTGTGATCACGCAGAACCTGCAGGGTCAAAAGCTAACGACGCCGCATGTAGAGCGAGTGTCCCTGGAGAAGGCCATCAATGAACTGAACAGAGTTGGCTTGGACGAGGGGGAGACTGTGTTCGCCCTAATCGATGCATTCACAGTGCCCCGCTACCGCTACAATTCGCGGGTGAAGAAGTTCGAACTGGACACTCAGCCACGCCAGTTGCTCACGGCTCCTCGCATGAAAGCGGAGTACATGCAACAGCGTTATGCTATGCTGCTGCAGAAGACCCTGCGCCACGACCTGTTCGCCCCCGCTGTCATCCAGGATGGCGTGGGAGCCGAGGCTCAGGCCAAGAAGTTTAAGCTGCAGTTTGCAGAGAACCTGCTAGCTACGTCCGCCATGAAGGAGGCTGTCGTATTGGGGCTCCTAACCCAGCTTAAGGAGGGCAAGTTCTATGTGGAAGATCCCACAGGCTGTGTGCAATTGGATCTCAGTGGCGCACGCTTCCATGCTGGCTTCTTCTGCGAGGGCTGCTTCGTCCTGGCAGAAGGCAACTACAACAATGGTGTGCTGAAGGGTATGTGGTATCAGGAATTCCAGAATTGTCTTATTGATATTATTTGGTTTTCCAGTTGATGGCTTGGGTTTCCCCCCGGCCGAGCCTGCCACCAGCAGTCGAGCGTTCTTTGGCACCGCCAACACCTGGGGCGGTGAGTCCGCCAAGCTGCTAAAGTACTCCCCTCGCCTTCAAGAACTGGAGCGCACAAATACGGAAACTACGATAGTCTTTCTATCCGATGTTCGCTTGGATCTGCCCGTTGTTATGGACAAGCTGCGCCAACTCTTTGTCGGCTACGATTCCTGTCCACCGCAGGCTATTGTGCTGATGGGCCCCTTTACGGCCAGCACCAGGAATCACCATGAGTTACGGCAACACCTGGATGCCTTGGGTGGCTTGGCAGCTGGCTGCGAGCAGCTAAGGAAGCAAACGGATCTGATACTCGTTCCGTCATCGGAAGATCCCACCGCACCAAATATTTTGCCGCGTGCTCCGATCCCCGAGTGCCTTGCAGCGGGACTGCTAAAGGCCTGGCCACGCACTCAATTGGCCACGAATCCCTGCCGCTTGCAGTACTGCACACAACAGATAGTCGTCTGTCGCCTGGATTTAATGGCCAAGTTCTGCCGGAATACGTTACATTTCCCCGAGGATACGTCGCAGATTGAACAACACTTTGCCAGGACCATAGTTTGTCAGGGTCACCTGGTGCCCATACATCCAATTGCCATGCCAGTGCATTGGGATTATGATCCTGCCCTGTGGCTATATCCATTGCCTGATCTAATAGTCATGGGAGACTCGTGTCAGAGCTTTAGCAGCAGTCAACATGGTTGCACAGTCCTCAATACGGGCTCCTTTGTCAAGTCCAAGTTCGCTTTTAAAGTGTACATACCAGCCACGCGAACAGTGGAGGACTCGGAGATACCGGACGATATGGAGTAGTAGTGCTAAAGGTAAACATTATTTAACAATACTTTTAATATAAATTATAAAATACGTATATAACATTGTTTATTATATTTGTATTGGGTTATTTGGGGAAAAACATGCCAATTTATTTATCTCAAAAGGTTATAAATGAGCTTAGAAGCCTTGAAACATTTGTATTTATTAGTCAATCGTTGTTTAAAGTTTCTTTTATGTCAAATCAGTCGTTTTTACTTGAAGTAATGGTATGTTTTAATATAAATATCAGACAAAACACCTTAGAGATACTAATGACGATGACTCAACTAACTTAAATTCAACCATTTCCGACATTAAAGTTTGATGCCGAATAATGGGCTCCATATTTACCAGCTTATTTCCCAAAATAAAACTACTTGTTCATCGTCACTACGTCTGCAGTGATCTTTGGCTTATAAAAACAGTTTCCGCAGCCAAACCTTTCCGCTTGTTCGTCATCACCCTGCTCCTTACTCACTGCATACTTTTTGGCATTTACAGCCTAGCTATTAAATGATTTGAATATAAACATGTTTCGGGAGCTTAGGCATCCTCTTCATCCTCGGCTTCACATGTTGCTCGACCAGCAAGAGCGTGTGCCCTGTGCCTGTTCCCTTGTGATAAGCGGCCCAGCCTCATCATCGTCCTCGTCAGTCATCATATGCGCACAGCATGTGTTCCACAATCGTCTTCTGGCGCTCCTCGCAATCTGCTTTCTCGTACTGCGAGCGGTGGGTTGTCTATTACTTTTCATGACTTAAAGCCGATTTGGAAAAATATTGTTACTCTGCCGCTGCTACTGCCACCGCTGCTGCCCATTTAGGGTCGTGGAAATTCAATTTCCCAGGCCGGCCCGCTCGCTTCTCGGCAGCTGAAACGGCAATTTTGATAATGCGTTTGACCTGAGGACATCGATTGCCCCCATTTTCTGTCACATGACCAGTTGCCGAATCGTTTTTTAAGACATCATTAGCCGGGCTCTGTCACAGTCGATAGAGGGGGGGCGGTTTTCTATGCCCGGGAGGGTTTTTTCTCTCCTATTGATTTATGATTTATGAGCGCTACTTAGGAATACTCAGTTGTATGCCCCACGTCCCTGGGATCAATTTCCCAAAATGTGTCCGCCATGAGTGTCAATTCGATTTGGGGGGCGTGGTCAGTCCAGAGTGCTAAAAATGTATATATTTTGAAATGTATATATTTATTGGTAAAATAAATATTTATATTCTTGAAAGGAAATAAAATTACTTTCAAAGTGTTGAAACATAATTTATTTCTTCTATTTTCTCGCAAAATTAAATATTAATTTTGGTATTTAATTCGATAATTTAAAATATATATTAAATAATTATTTAAATGTTCCATCTTTATAGCAATTACCATTACTTATTTACTATGTATTATTAACATCTTCTACTACTAGATCAGAGGGGACCCCAAATAATTACAATTTGAAGTTTAAATAATACAAATTCAAGAATTTTCCTAGGCTTACAATAAATATTGATCTTATTTTTATTATTTGAAATAATATTGCTTTTTGTGTAATATTTTTTTAGCCATTGTTTTTCGTTTGGTCTGCTTCTCCGCCCACAAAGTACTTGTGCTCTGTGACAACAATCTTGCTTCTGCTTCATTTAACTCGTACACTGGCAACTTTTGAAATTTAAATATTGTTTTGCGGTTCCTCTCTGTGCAGTTGGCCGCAGTGCGCAGCAATAACATAAAAAAAACATTTTATCTGTTATCGTCATCAGTTTTTATGGTGTCCCCGCGACACCATTTAATTTGAAACTGAAGTTTTTGCTTCCTCCCGGACTGTAGCCTTCGGACTGCTGTGAGACTGCTGACTCGATTAAAGCAATCGCTGATGCGGAATCCTCGGAATCTGTGTCTTGGGTCCGTCATCAATCACTCCACCCAGCTGCGCCCCCAAGAGTGTGTCTCCGACCGAGTCCAATCAAGGATCAAAGACAACTGCCCATGGTGTGTCACCTTTTCTTATCCTTCACTCGGGCACTCACACATGTTGGACAATCAAACGGAATGCACTCATGTGCATGTCCTGTGGTTATTTGAGGATTGTTAACCCATCTTTTGGCTTTGTTAGCATATCCCTTACCGATTCCTCACCGCCGCCAAGTGGCCATATGCCAGGCGTCCCCGGCAAATCCATCTAGTAATCCACGCCTTGGTGGTGTGATTTTTCGGTTTGAAGGGATATATTTGACTCTTTTGGGGTGGCTTTAATCGTTTTGCTGTTGAAATACCCTTTCGGTGGGTTTTTTTTTAAAATGTGGTTGTTTTTTTTGGAGATTGAAATGAGTAATGATCTTGGGGATATCATATATTTTGAATAATATATTTAATATTAACATATATAAGTAATTTAAGCTATTATTTTATTTGTTTTTAATTATTTTATTTAGTTTTACATTCGAAAATGTTATTTATGTATTATCAATCAGTTGTAGCTAAAATTTAATTTTAATTTTAATTTTTCTTAAATATATTTAATAAGGTCAAATATCTAAAATAAATTACGAATTAGAAAGTCATTTATGTGTTGAGCTAAAAATGTAATATAAGTTTTTATAAATATATTTTAAAATGTCAAACAAACTAAGAATTTCAAAAACTTTAAAGATATTTTATAAAAATGAAGTAAAACGTAAATATTTCAGCATATTATAAAAGTAATTAGAAATAAGTATGATATAATTTATAAATATCTAGAAAAACTTATTATATACTCTTAATAAATATTTCAAAATACTTACTTTATGAATAATACTTGAAATACTTACTTAAATATAACAAACTTATAACTTATTCTATGGGATAAATATATTAAGGCATTCAAATATCACTAGACACCACAGAAAAGTATGTTCATATAAAATATATCCCTTTTCTTTTAAAAATCAATTTATAAATATAAAAAATCTAAAACCCTTAAGGTATATATATATAATATATAGACCCTTTCTTACGATTATTATTAGCGCATATGGTCAAAGGGTTTAGCTTTGTTGCTTTGAAACCACAACGTCAACTGGAAAATCAAAAGGTCGCCTTTGTTTATGGGCCACTTCTTTTGTTTGCAGCCATTGATACTTGGAGGGTTTATTAACTTTTTATGGAATCTCGACAATGAGCTGCATCCTTATAGCTGCTTCTGATTTTGATAGGGTTATGACCAACATTGTGTGCAGTTTCTCAGTTGGCAGTTGGCAGGACACTAAAGCCCGCTTGGAGTGCCTCTTCTGGTAGACTGGGATTGGGAATAAATCCGCCTCATAAACTCCACTGCGTGAATGTGGCGACAATGTATCAACTTAAGCCCCGGACGTGCGCTGGTCCGCACTCCTGACTCCGGACGTGTGCCAACATTTACGCCTCAATTATCAGCCGCAAAGCAAATACGCACACAGACACTGGGGGTCATCATTGTGCTCATACAGAGGCGATAATTTGTTGGCCATAAGCTGATCCCATATATGGACCACCCAGCGTGTCCGGTGATCCCATTCAATCTGAGCCAAACCAATCCCAGTCTGTCCAATTCAATCCACATGCCGGTGGAGTGGCAAGTGCCACGTGCCGCCCATTAATTTACGCGTTGGCTTTATCTGCGATTTGCTTGCGCATTTCCCAGCCAGTTTTGGTTAACTGAATCCTGGTCCTGGTCCTGGTCCTAGGCCGTGCTCCTGCCACGTGCCAAAGTTGGCAAATCAAATGTTTTTATTATTTAAAGCGACAAACGGCGACGCCGTTTTATTGTCTTCCTTAAGCCGATAGCACAACGACTTGCTGTCTCTTCCTGGCAGGACAAATTACAAGGCAGCCGCATCCTGACCGCCATTGTCCTTCAGCTGGGGGGAATAACGAATTGCACCTTGGGGACTGATGGTTTGCTCCTGGTGGGTGTGCCTTTTGTGTCTTAATGAAGCAACTGGCATGTGATAAATTTTAATTGATTTCATTTACGTCTGTGTGCGGTTTTTTGTCCTTGGCTTCCGATAGGGATCCGCGGCTAAGGACGACTCATTAGCCCAGGGATAATGCATCCAGATAAGACCTGACTGTTTGACATAATTGAATTTTGGTTTTTTAAGGCTCTCCTAACGATACTAATGATGTTTGCTGGGTCTAAAGACACCTCTCCTAGCAGGACTTTGGTTTATTAATTATTGCTTGCGGTGGGGAGATCTCTAAATAAACTTTTAAGTATCGACATTAAAGTAATTTATTGTGGTAATATTCCTTTTAATAATGTTGAAGCTTATCTTATTTTTACCTGGGGAAATATTCAATTTAGCAAATTTCCCTTAAGAATAAGAATTTCTCTTTAGTTCTTTGAAACTCAATTTCAATTTGCAATCTAATCAGAGACGTTTACACGTTTATATATTTCAAATTGATTGCATTTAAATTAAAACTCAGCATAAATCACCTGAGTGGGCAGGACACTGGCCTGTCCCTGGGCCTGGGCCTGGGACTGGCCATTGGGCGTTAAGACAAAAGCCCCGTTTCTGCAGCCGTGTCAGCACAATGGCACAGGCGACATAAGCCGATTTCAGGGATATCTCTGCCGGGCTCCAGCTCCAGCTCCCAGACTTTCCCCCCGAAAAATGGTTCGAAAATTATCATCAACGCACAAGTGGCTTGTACTTGTCATACAGAGAGGATGAGGAGGAGGAGGAGGAGAAGGTGGAGGTTACCACAACCCTCTCTCTGTGTGTGTGTGGATGTGACAAAAATATTTTCATTGTGTTTCACCAGATTTTCCACACGAGAAGGGGGTTGGAAATTGGATTCGGCAACAGCAGCAGCAGGAGCTGAGGCTCAAAATGCGAAATGCGATTACCTGCGTTTGCCTATTTGTAGCTTGTTTGTTTGGACTGGGAACTGCCCTTCGTCCTGTGTCCCGAGTTTTCAGCCTCCGTCCATCCTTTCTGCCCTGAATGCTAATCGACTTTTGATTGTGTGTGCATCGCACAAAAAGGTTCAAATGGTCGTGGGCCATAAATAGGAATTTATACAGAGATTTATAGATGAGGGTGGTCCTTGCGGAGTGTTGATTGAATTCGGGTTGGATGTGTGGCGGTCACAGGTGACATATTCCTGTCTGGCGAATGACAAGTGTTAACGCCTGTTTTGTTTATTATTATTATTTGGAGCGGGGCAAAGCATCCCTTGAACCCTGTGTTATAATTGCTAAAAAACTTAATCTGCGTAAAATCCCAAGTTTCAATTTAACGCTCTTATGATTTCTTGTTGGGATTTGCCTGGACAAGTGCAGCTTGCACTGGCAGCAGTTATCTTATCTAGGTTTTCCTATTTTATTTTATTTTTTTGTTTGTGATGGAAAAAAACATCCGCCTTCCGCTGGCGCCGCTCCCATTTGACACTAAGCAGATGCGCCTGAGAATGGTCCATGTGGTTGCTCCGTCGCTCCGCTCTCGTTCGAAATTCGAGCTCGATTCGGATGGGGGGACACTTTGCAGAGCACGAATAATTCTGGAGCATGCGCCTGGGGTACCAAGAGGCGTGGTGTTTCCCAGGCAGCGCCAATGGCAAATGCCAAAATGGAGTCTGGCCGGACGGAGCGGGACAGGAAACCATCGTTGGGGGGCGAGGGCGGGTGCTGTCCTGCACATGATTGCACATATGTGCCGCCTGCGATTCCTGGCCAAGATTGTGCGAGTGGAAAAGGGAGAGCGCCAGCGGCTGGCAGCCAAAAAAAAAACAAAAAAAAAAACAGAAAAAATGGCGACGTCCCGACGCTATCGCTTGCAGGCAACATACGTGTGTACTCGCAACAACATGTGTGATGTGTGCCCCGCCGTATGGAAGCCCCCCTCTCCAAGCCCTGCCACGGAGCCCTCCAGGATCACCCATATGTAGGTTCCCACATACAATGCGGCGTAAATAAACGGGCGGCAGCTTCCTTGGGAAGACTTCTTCGCTGGTCTTTCTTTTGCCCTAAGCATTTTGCTTTATTATTATTATTATTATAGAGCTGTGAGAGTGGTATGGTTTCCGGTTATGGCACATGCCGGAAGTGGCGCTTAAGCTCGATATATCAGCGAATGGCTCATCATCCTGCTGAGGGTCCTGCCTATCAATGGTTGCCCGGCGGCGGCAGCCAAACCAATCCTCTTTTGCTAAGAGCAAAGTATGATTTATGCTGTGTTGTCCAAATGATTGATGGGTTTGCTCTTAACTTGGCCAGCACTCTTTTTGTCCACAAAAGAAGATTTAGTTGTGAAAGTTGTTTGCCTGACAGCTAAAGGTTTGGTTAGAGGTTATCGGAGGGATTTTTATAACAGAATTCTGGGACTGTCAATTATTTTAGTAGTCTAATAAGGTAATTTTATACTTTAAATCTTAATTTTATATATTAAATAAGGCTGCAAACACTAAATAAATTAAAGAACTAATTTTTGTGAAGAGTTTTCTAGGAAATAAATAACTTTTTTAAGAAACGAAATGGATGGTTATAGATAATAGACAAAATTGATTGAATTTATAATTATTCGATTATATATCATATAAATATATCAGGGAACCCTATTATAAAGATAGTTTTCAAGTCAAATATGCTGAAATTGTTTTTAAAATTAAATTAAAAATGTTTTTAATACATCTACAAACTTTAAAATTGATCTTGAATTTCTTTTCAACACATCTTTTCTTTTTAAATAATTGTAATTCTGTATGTCCTAAATTTCTTTTTTTTTACATTCTCAACTTTTGTATTTAACCAAATTTTCTTACCTTGCTAACCATTTTTTTCTTTTGCGAAACCATAAGCACGTCCTGGTAATTATTCAAACTGATTGCAAGAAGCCTCGTAAAACTTTATGCTCGAGTTTTATCTGCTTTTTGAGTTTCCTTAGCGTTTTTTTTATGTTATCTCCGGCGAGATTTAAGCTCCTTTTCCGTGACTTCTGTGTGTTTATCAATTAAGGGAGTTCGAGGTGTACGTGATTCCGCCTCCTCCACCCCAGACCCCCAAGACTCCTTGAAAGAGCTGGCCCACTCGAGCATAAATGATTTCGACAATATTTCACTTAAAAGATTCAAATCGCGCGCGAGGCGAGACTGAAACCGAGACTCCCGAGTCCTGGAGTCCGGGAGACAACAATGGTTGGTGCGAGGAAAAAGCATAACAAGGGAAAATATAAATACGCATACGACAAGTGCGACGCGAGGCGAGGTCCTGGGATGGGAAACGCACGCGACAGAAGGAAACGGATACGCTCGAAGGGGTTGCAAACAGATTCAAAATTTCCAACCACATATGACAGTGGTCCACGGAGGCACCCTTCGTGCCCCCTAGTCCCCAGGATCCTCTCATGAAATCGCCGGCGAAAAATTCAAATTTACTTCAAGCGGAGAGAGAGAGGGAGAGAAAGTGGCCAACTAACAGTCGCGATTTCTTTTTTAGGTTGTATTTTTCTTTTGTATTTTTTTTCCCGCCCAGCGGAAGTTCCAAACCCGCGATGTGTTGAAGGGCTAACAAAAAAAAAGAAGGCAAAGGGGGGATATTGTCGTCCTTATGCCAAGGGTCGTCAAGCGCGAACATTTGCATAATCAAATAATAAAAATTTGCATAATTTTATTTTTTACGATACGCATGCCACACTCTTTTCGCTTTCGCCCTCTCTCTTTTCTTCGCCTTTTTTCCTGCGGAAAAATAAAACTTTTCAGTTTCAATTTGTGTTTTGTCTGGGGAAGGACATTATAGCCACCGTTATCTGGCCAAAGGACTCTCCTTCTCCACCCGAAACTGCCTTGACATAAACACAAAATGGTGTCAATATTTATTGGCGAACCTGCCTCTTATCTCGGCCTGTGTGGCGCTATTTAAAATTTGCAACTTTTAACTATTAAAACGGAAAACTTCTCGCTTATCTTTGTATCAAAAAATATTTGGCATCGTAAATTTGGCAAAGATAAAAATTATTAGTTTCTGTTTTTGGTTAGTTTTCAGGCTCTCAAGGGCTGCGCTTTCGTAAGTTCTTTCATTTACTGTCTGAATACTAAATATTATTCTTCTTCTAATTATCCTATTATAATAGAATCAATTTGAGGCCCTGAAACTCTTTATTTAGTTGGAAATATATACAAAAATATCGATTTTAACATTACTTTCCTTTTGAATGCTTGGCAACTCCCACATAACTTCCTTTCTCTTGAATATGCAGCCTAATAAAAATGTGTTTGCATAAATCTTAAAGCTATATCTTTAATAAAAATCGTTTTTCCATAAATTCTGTAGCTCCACCTTTAGCACCCATAAATATCCATTGGAAAATCATAAATAAAATCCATTTAAAACCCGACAAATTCCACTTGTCCTACTCGCTTCTTGGCTTACTTGGCGTATACTCGATTTGCTTGATGTTGCTTTGCAGTTTGGGTTTTTTGTGTGTCTCTGCGGCATACCTTCTACCATAGCTAAAGTCGCTGGCAAAATATTTAGCATGTCAAATGACATATTTGCGCCATGCTGCCACATACTTTTTTTCGCGATTTGGCCAAGGATGTAAGGATGTCTTACTTTGGTTTCTCCGGCCCTTACCTGGCATATGTGTGCCGCGGTGTCGCTGTATCGCTGCCATTTTTGCTCCGTTCCATGCTCCATTTATCTTTACTTGGCTGGATTTCCATATACTCAGCATATTTGAAATGATATATGGGTTATAACCCAGTCAGAGATCGCGGCTAGCGCTTATCCCCGGGGTGGTGACTGTGTGTCACATGTCCGATGACAAGCCACCACCAGCACTCCGGCGCCAATGCCCATTCCACACATGGTGTAATTTAGATAAGTGGCCATTCTTCATTTTAATGCTCATAATTTCATAATGTACGGGAATACACCCATATGCAGGACCCACCTACTTCTCCCAAGCCCCTTCGTTTTCCAAATTAAAATCGCGCATTAAGAGCTGGGAGCCGGGAACAACATGGTCAGCGTCGTGCATTTGGTTATACCATTTATATTATTTGGCGAGAGTTTTTGTGTTTGGACTGGACTGGCAACCAGTGCCACCTATGCCAAAAATAATCCTCCACAAAACTCACATGAATATGGATCAGGCGCGAGAGCGGAATTTGTGTGTTTTTTCCACGTTGTTTCTCTGATTTACGAGCCATAAAAGTTAACTTAATTAAATGGTTTCTGGCTTGCGCTGAATATTTATGACATTGCGATTTCAATGTGTCGCAGAAAGTTATGGGAAATGTTTAAGAAAGCTTTGCTAAAACTAAGCTTTGGGAATTAAGAAATAAAGAGATATTAAGAGATATTTATTATTTCATTATAACTTTAACTTCCATTAAAACAATGTATTATATAGTATAGTATAAATAGGTTACCGAATCTCTAATAATGTAGAATATATTTTAATTTATTGAATGCCAGGACTTTCTTAGCCCTGGGGTGTTTTTCCTTTGACACTTTCATCCCTAATGTGCAACATTTAAATTATTTTATTCATGCACATTGTTGACACATCAAATGCGTGGCAAACTTATTGTGAATTTCCGGTCACTTAAACTTGGCTGCATTTCCAAGGCTTTTTTTCTGCTTCAGTAAACCCAAAAAAAATCTTCAAAATTCAAGTAAAAAAAAAAAATCACAAAAGCAACGAATGGAAAACAACACTTAAAGTCAGCTTAAATAGCAACCGCAGAAACATTGCCTCGTAAATCAATTAGCACCCACAACAAGGATCTCCTGCGGCCTGCCTCTGTTTGTTTTTGTTTTTGGCGAAAATTAACTACCTGCTAAGTTAATTGAGCAAACAACGCTCTGAGGACACTCCGGTAGGACTAGCCGGAGCCGTTGCCATAAAAGTTGTGCATCGGTCCAACTAAAAAGTGACTCGCTGCTGCGGCTTACAACTATTAATTATGCGGGCCAAAGTTATGACAGCAGAAAACAGCCGCAGAACTCGAATGAGCGGCGAGCGGCGAACGCGAAACTAAAAACTGCCAACTGCCAGCGAGCAAAGGGAAGCGCACATCATAAATTATCCAAGCCCAGGACATGGCAATGGAGCACAAGGATATGCCTGCTCCGGTGCCGGGATCTGGCGCTGTGTGTGTGTGTACGGTAAGCCGCCGCCTGTCTTTTGGCCATGGCAAACAGCTTCCATGCATCCAAAAATATTCGAAAAATTTCAATGGAAGCTGGAAGTGGAGGAGCCTCCTGGCAGCAAGGTATCCTGGCACGACACGGAACAAAATGGCTACCGCAGAGAGCGCACAAAAAGTGTCATGGCGCATGAAAAACTTCCTGCACGGGAGTGCTGCACGGCTCTCGGCCCCAGGACTTCAGCCTGTCCGCCTGTCTGTGGCCCAAAACAATGGCCGAGCTCCTCCGCAGTTTCGGCAAATGAAAGTCGCATTGTCAGGCTCAATGTTTCCGGGCGGCTCATGGATGTCCTCAGCCCGACTTTCAGCCTCCTCATCCTCATTTTCCTTCTCAGCCAGGCATCCAGCATCAGCGTCTGAGTCTCTGGTTACCAGGCTTGGGGCTGGGTAGCCTGAAACAAAGCGTATCCGTTTGGCGAAAATTGAAATGACAAAGTTCAAAGTTTAAGCGGCTTGACTGTCAGTTTTTCAGGGGCTTCTATAGTGCCTGCGTTCGGTGCACCGAAAGAATTTCGAACATTGATTTGGGATTTGGTCCTTGGGTTTCTCATGAGAATTTAAGCCTAACTTTAGGGGAATATTGTTTTTTTTTTTAACTAAAGGATAGATTGTAATTTATTTGTTAGAAATTCCATATAGAAACTGCACATTTTTTTGTCTATTTATATTTTTATGTGGTTTTATATTTCCTTTAATTACGTTAAATAATAAATTTCATAATTTTGAAAAGAAATGTTGTCATAAATAGTCATTTAATAACTAAATTAAAATTTAAAATAAATAGGAAAGCAATTAGGAATAGAAGTAAAAGACCAATAATAATAATGTATATTGTTTAATATTTAAAATTACATAAATAACATTATATTTTCTGCGAAAGATTAAAATTTTATATTTAAATTTATTTTTACTTAAATTGTAAACTGAATTAAAATACTCTTCGAAAGCTATAAAATATTTTTATAAATAGAATTTTCAATAAAAAAAACATTTTAAAAAATTTGGAACTTCCAAAAGAGCATATATCTTATTTTTGTTTACTGAAAATTATTGGTTAAAACTATTTTCAATTTTGAAAATATGCATATTCAATTTAGTAAATTGCTAAATATATAATTTCAGTTAACGAGGAGCGTATCTCCTTATATTAATTTATGAACATTTAACTATTATATTTCTCTTAGAAAATTCAGCTCTTAATATATTTTATTAATGTTTTTTATTTATTTCGTGTGCTTTATTTTCTTAAAATTTGTGGTTTCATTAAAGCTAATGTTATAAATTTTTGTTTTTACAGAGTTTTAGCATAAAGCTATGCTTTTCAACTGAAATATTTAAACATTTAAATTCGCTAGTTGTAAAAAACATATATTTACTTCAAGGGAAAATAGGATACTTTATATTAGGTTAGGATATTAGGATAATTATAAATTATTTTATTAATGTATTATATATATTTTATATATTTATTATATTTATAAATCAACCCCGTTTTTTGTCACCGTGTGACAGGGATTTAAGTTCCCCAACCGCAGGGCTAATCAGCAGTCATACACACTCAAACCGCCATCGATGGCGTCGGCGGTGTGACTTGGCTGTGGTGTAAATTAAAAACGGCCGGGAGCAAGTGGAAATTAAATTGCCTGCAGTTAAAAAACACTTTGGCCAGGCACCCGCACTGGTTGTGTCATAAAAGTCAGTTCTCATGCGACACGCCCACTGCCCCTGGGAAAGGCAAAACCAAAACCAAAACCCAAAACCCCAAAACCAGTTACCAGTAAATCTGCCGCGACATTTGCATACTTTTAAGCGCAGATGAGCAGAAATCACTCATACGCACGGGGTGCTGCGGTGCCATGAAAGGGGGTTGTTGCTGTACGCGGTGATGATGGGGCGGAGCCAAAGCCCTGGGCTTGGCTGCCTGCTCCAGCTGTCTGATTTTCTTGATCCTGTCGTTCCTTGTTGTGTTCGTTGTGTTGGCGGGCATTATAACCGTATTTGCATTGTGTTTAAACGTATTTGAACACGGTTTTCAGAGCGACAGAGAGTGGGGATTGGATAAAAAAAGGGGGGCAATCCGGAGTGCTTACCAAATGAGCAGGCAATTTATTTACGGTCAAATTGCGAGGTTAGACAAGGCAAACAAAGCCGAGCAGGTCGCAGGCGCAGTGGTAGCTCCGTGGTGGGCGTAAAAATGTGATAAATATGAAATGTGATTATGGCGGCTATTATGTGGCACCACGGCATGAGGAAGAGTATGATGATGGGGCCTATTATGAAGTTGATTTCGAGTTGGTTGCCTTGGGCGTCGTTTTGAGTGAGTGGCTTCTGTCTGTCCTGCGTCCTGCCTTCTTTGCCTTTCTATCCTGGCTGTGAGAAAATGAGGAAATGTGATTTTGACGATGTGTTGGCTTTACTACGGCTATAAGTATGAGCTCGTGTGAGCTCTGCGTTTCCCTGTTTGTTTTTCCGGGCGCCCGGAAGTTGTAATTGTTTTTTAAAGGAAGCTGAAATTGTTCATTGGGGAAATGCATAAAATAAATCAAGGACGATGACTGTAATTGAGAAATCTGGAATATGAGCTAGGAAATGGGAATATATATGTCTCAAGATATATTTTTGAATAACAAGAAGGATAGAAGGAAGGAAGAGTTACTTACAAAATAATTTATATATTTTGTATAATTTTTATGATACTTTTATAATATTATATAACTTTATGTTAGATTTTTACCTTAATAAAATTATTTCATTAGAACTCGTTTACTTCCCCGACAGACTTCAAGGTACTTTCTACCTGTGCCATATCTCCTTACCACCAATTTGCTTACATTAAATTCAAGAGCAATTGTTTTCACCCCACCAACTTTGGTCCTGGAAAAGAAGCCGCCCCATGGATGTCTTTATCAAGTGGCAGGCAGCGAACACAAAGCCATAAAATGCTAATCCCATCATGGGAACAATGAGCAGAGCGGATCGAAGTAGAGCGTTTGCCGTTTAGCGAGATGCCATTGCCGCCATCAATTGATACATCAGTCGATAAGGCAGCAGCAAGACATCCTGTGAGAATTTTCCTTGCTTCCGTGACTTTTGCGGCACGGGGCTAACAGGATTTTGGCCACGCTAAATCAACGCGATTCGATGTGGCTCATTTGAGTGCAGCTAGGGGGAACTAACACAGGCACATTGCCATTGAGCAGCCACCACCCAAGGAATTCGTTGCGCTTTGTTGGAATTTGCCATGCTACAAATTCGTGGCTCATGGGAACTGATTCCACCGAGGGTTGCCCGCTCGGCGCGAGTGTGGAAATATTGAAATTCGAAATTCATTCTTTGCCAAAAACTCTTGATCTGAACATCTTTGGTCCTTGTTACCACTCCCGGGTTCCCAGGTCATTAGTGTCGGCGTCACTGTTTTTGTGGCCGCATCTAATTGCTGCAGGCGACCAACGACGCAGTCCTGGCACTATGCAGGATTCACTGCGCTAACAAGTTGAACATATTCTCTGGACCCTGCTCACTTGGCGTATGTTCTTCAGCTTCTCGCGGATTTCTGCTGGTTTTTGTAAGCCTGAGAACCTATGGTTTTGGTCTGCTCAACTCAGGGACTCCATATGTTGCATCTACATAAATTATTTTTGTACTTTTTGTATAAAATGAGGAGGTTTACTCAAATCAGATTTGAAAATGGAAACCAGTTTGATAATTTTGTAAAATAGTCTATTAACAGAGCCATTTTTTGTTGGCTATGATTAATTAGCTGTATAAAAATTAAGACATCAAACTGCTAATGGGTAAAGATTTATTGGGGGACTGTGCCAGTTTAGATATAACATTGGAACGATGAAGCTATGTTATTTTACCTTTTGGATTCTTTTTCCCCAGTAACTAGGCTCCTTTCTTGCATTGAAATTAGAGAACTCCTTTATTCAAGGGCTGTCTATTTGAATACACCACAAAAACCACAAATATTGTGTGCCAGCCCAATGAGAAGTACATAAGTGACACCAAGTGTTCCCTCAAGGCAGTAAGTTGGGAAAAGTCCCTTATTCAAATGGACTGTCATTTTAAGGTGCCGCTTAGGAATCCCAACATAAAAACCTAAATATAAATCCTACCAAATCACTTGCAAATACATTTTGAAATGTTCAAAAAGGATTATACCAATCATCATCAAACGTTCTGATAAATGTTACATTCTCGTTTTGCTATATAATATCCAGAAGAAACTTTCTGATCTACAGCGCCCAAATATGAAACACTCTGAAGAAGTTTACTAATGTCAACCACTCCTGTCCCTTTGTTGTTAATATTTTAACTAAGAATTTATGTATTTATGGAACTTTTTAAATCTATGCTCGCGACATGACACTGGAACATTTTCACTTCCACCAACTATGTATGCCCACGGGCAACTTTTTGGCCATTACTAATTTTATGGAAACACTGCCGCGAGACATTAAGATTTCTTATGGTTTGGTGAAGTGGTATTTTAAGGTGAATCCAAAGGAATTTTATTAAAATTTAATTTAAGATGAAATTAATAAAGTCATTTTAAGTAAGTTCTATTGAATATTGTATTATATTTTATTTGTTTCAAAATTTGTATAGCACATATATAGAAATTAATTCGATTTTAGGTAAACGAAGAACTTTGAACTATCTCTTAAACAATTGTCTTAGGAAAAGTCTAACAAGTTTAAAATACTCCGCAAAATTTTTGATTTATTTTTAATATTTTTCATGATTAATGTCCCGTAAAGAAACAAAGCTATAAAAGCATTTATATTAATATTAATTAGGGCTTAAAAAAATGTCTGATGTCCCATAGTTAGGGGATCACATCCCAATGATGAGATGGTTTTATTTCTGCTTATAGGAATATTTATACCCTTGCAGGGTATTATAATTTCAGTCAGAAGTTTGCAACGCAGTGAAGGAGACCTCTCCGACCCTATAAAGTATATATATTCTTGATCAGGATCAACAGCCGAGTCGATCTAGCCATGTCCGTCTGCCCGTCTGTCCGTTTCTACGCAAACTAGTCCCTCAGTTTTAAAGCTATCTGAATGAAACTTTGTAGTTAGTCTTCTATATACTCTCACTCGTATATATGTCGGAACGAGCCGGATCGGACGACTATATCATATAGCTGCCATAGGAACAATCGAAAAATTTTTAGTAAAAAAATTTAACTTTGTCAGTTTTCAATATATTTTCATCAAAGTTGGTATTTAGCCGTTTTTTACTATTTCTGAATTTCGGATTTAATTTCATGAAAATCGGCCAACTATATCCTATAGCTTCCATAGGAACAATCAGGAAAATAAAAGAAAAAACCATAACTTTGTCAGTTTTCAAGATATTTTCACCAAACTTGATATTTAGCCATCTTATATTATTTCAGAATTTTGGTTTTAATTTCGTGAGAATCGTAATATTCGTAAGAAAGCTACAGTCGAGTGAGCTCGACTGTGAGATATCCGCTACCCATAATAAATAGTTAATACATTTTTGAACGGCTAATAATTATTTCCATATATTAAAATTGGTTCTCGAATTCTTATAAGATTCTTTTCCGATGCCAATCAAGAACTGGTAAGAATATTTAGTTGGTCTAGTTGGTTAACCAAATGAGGCATGCTGCAGCGGCCGTTTGTGGCCATACAAAATTATTTCTTTAATAACTTCGACAATTTTTATCTGATCGCAATTTTCAGGAATCACACAGACTATAGTTTTTAATGTACATTCCAAAATTCGTGACTCTAGCTTTAAAATGATGAAAATGATACGCAGTTTGATGATTTGCGGGGGCGGAAGTGGGCGTAGTAAAAATTTGAAACAAACTTGATCTGCGTGCAAGCATAACAAATACTGTCGAAAAAAAATTAGAGCTCTATCTCTTATAGTCTCTGAGATCCAGTGTTTCATACGGACAGACGGACAGATAGACAGACAGACAGACGGACATGGCTAGATCGTCTCGGCTGTTGACGCTGATCAAGAATATATATACTTTATAGGGTCGGAAATGCCTCCTTCTACCTGTTACATACATTCTTCTCCTTCTACCCTATGGGTAGCGGGTATAAAAACCCATAACAGTCAATTTTCAAACCATTTTCATCAAACTTGAGATTTAACAACTAATAACACAGTGCAACACGATTTCTGTATCTGGAATAAGACAAACCTTTTCTTATAGATTTTTGGACGCTGAATCCGAATCTGTAATCAGAATTTGTCTATCACGGCACAGCGTTGTTGGCAACTTTAAACGCGTTTTTTCCAAAAATGTTACGTGTTCTGATTACAGATTCGGATTCAGCGTCCAAAAATCTTTAAGAAAAGGTTTGTCTCATTCCAGATACAGACAAAAAGTTGGATTTTGTCGCACTGTGTAATTATTCCAGATTTTCGGTTTTAATTTTTTGTTAAAGTTCTGCAAGGGTATATAAACTTCGGTGACCCGAAGATAGCTTCCTTTCTTGTTTTGTGCTGAGTTTTTTACCCAGCAGTAAAAATAAATAAATAAAATATTTATTTCAGGGTAAATAGCCTGAGTGCATTGCAAGTACAAAATATATATATTACGTTAATGGCAACAAATTCTATAAAATTCTAAATTCAATATTTTGGAACAGGCTTTAATTGAAATCGGGTGTTTACCTAAGAAACCTGTAACACAATCCAACTGACAGATCACTATTAAAATAAAATTAACAATGATTCAATCTTTTAATTTGCAGATACACCTTAAAAGTTTTTAATAAAGGATTTCTCGATTTTTGATCAATATTTATCATTTGGAAAAATTCGACACAAAGGAATTAAGGAGTCAACTAGCTGAGAAACTGAATTAAAGGTAAGGAAATATATATGTTAATTAAAATTGTATTATGGCACATTGAGCCCTTTTAAAAAGATTTTACTTTAAAAGAAAAGCCTTTACATTATTTATAAATATATATTAAAACATATCCCCGATTTTTTTAAATAATTCTCAATACCTTTTGGTTTGGCATAACAATTAGATTTTTATTGAAACATTCAGCCACACATTGCATGCTAATATTAGAGTATCTGTAACTTAGCCATATAATATATTACAATGAGCAAACTCGAGACGCTTGGGGTCTCCTTGGAAAAGACGGATAATTAAGGGAGGAAGGTAAGAGATCCTGTTTTATAAATTTACGATACGAATTGCACTACATTTAAGGCTAAGGGAAATGAGAGCGGAGCTGGGGGGAAACTAAATTTAATATCACAATCGAAAATGGGCATTACGGACTCTGGTGGGAGTTGGGTATCTTAAAAGTATCCGAAGAAGTGCTTTGATCATTTGGGCATGCCGCCCATTCGACGGCCAGGCGGTGTTCCGCCCACCACATTTATGATCTCATTATCGCCAGCGGCTGCGGCGGCGGCGGAGGAGGAGGAGGAGGCGTCCTCCAGCTGCGGCTGGTGATCACTGGCCTTGTCCTGGTGAGCGGTCATGTGTCGGGTGAGATGGTGGCGCTCCCGAAAAGTCTCCTGGCAGACGGGACACCGGAGTTTCTCCTCGCGTTTGCGGCGATTCGGATCGCAGGCCACCTCGCTCTTGTGATGGGATCGCATATGGTAGACCAGATCGCTGGTCATCCGAAAGCTAATGTTGCACTTGGCGCACACATTCTGGGCCGTCAGCGTGAAGGTGGACGCCAGGGTGGGTGGAATCAGCGTGGAGAGTATGGCCGCCGCAGCGGGGTTCTGCAGCGGCTGAGCCACGGCAAAGGGATGCGGTGGTGGCGCAAATCCTGGATAGGCGGCATGCAGAAACTCTGGTGGCGGACCCGCTGGCGGTGACGAAGGATTTCCTGGAAGCGGTCCGCCGCCATTGGGATTCCCGCCAGCAGGTCCAGGAGGACGTGTGTAGAGCAACTGCTGCTTAAGACGCTGCTGCGCCTGTAATGCCTGCATGGGATTCACCGCTTGGAAGGCTCCATTAAACTGATACTCCGGCCGGAAGTTGTGGTACACAATGGGATTGGCTGGCAGGGGGTTCTGCGGGTTCTGCCCACCACTGTTGGTCCTTGGCGGCGGTGTTACCAGCGGTGGACTCATCGAGTGGCAGCTCAATTGATCCGGACTCAAGGGCGGAGCTCCAACATCCACTGGCGACTCCAGGCGCGATGTGGTTGACGGCGATGAGGAGGCGGTGGACAGCGACGAGGAGGCCACCTTGGTAAATGCACTCCTCATGGGCGGTGGCGGTGAGGCGGATGCCGGTGCCTCCGGGGAGTCTGCCAGAGGTATGATCACACTGGGATCATCATAAACCCGCGGCGAGCGGATGCTAATCTGTGGATACCGCTGACGGGCCTCTAGCAGGCTGATGTACTCCAAGGCCGCCGGTGAGGGTGGCTGCGAGGATGCTCCGCGCGGCGACAAGTCCGTAGGGTAGTGGTTTATCTGTTGTTGTTGGTGCTGCTGCTGCTGCTGATGTAGGTGGTGGTGGTGATGGTGCTGCAGCAGGGCCTCCTGGAGGCGGGCTTGCTTCTCCGCCTGTTTCTGCTTGATCCTCTCGTCGGGCATCATAAGGAAGGCCACATCGAAGGCACGCTTCAAGGTGGTCTTTCCACCAGCCGATGGCGATGTGGGAGTCTCGTTATTGTTGTTATTGTTATTGTGATTGGAGGTCTGCTGTGCTGGAGACTGCAGTTGCTGCTGCGGCGAGGATGTGGAGATCCTCAGCTCGGCATGTTGTGGCGGCGTGGAGCGACGCTGGCCAGGATTCGCGTGCGACGGCATGCTGTCCATCAGCAGATTCATTTTCACTTTCACTGAGTCTTTGGTTTAATTCGGTTTTGGCTTTTGTTGGCTTTCACTTGGTTTCTCGGGCTGTTGCTCGCCTCTCGAAGTTCCAGTTTCGACTGCTGGCCGCCCGCAATCTGTTCCTCTTTAAGTACCCGCCAACTGCCACCACCGCGTCCAGTTGGAATTCCCGACTGCTCATATTGTCCCATTCAAATGGGAACAGCCACTCTCCGTACTTGGCCCATCTGTCCTGATTCTGCTCGGAGTCTGTTCGGATTCAGGTCCTGCAGAGAGCAGTTAGAGTAGTCACTACCCTTATGTTCCAGCTCTCGCTCTCTCTCTACCACTTTCTCTCTCTTTCTCCCGGGCTCTTTCTCTCGCTCGCTCTCTGGAGTCCATCTGCTTTGCCAGTTGGCGAACATATTCTGTGGTTTTATTGTGCCAGCCACGGCCAGGACGAGTCCTGGTTGGCTGGCATCCCCGGTCAGGTTGGCTTGCTCGAAAAGTTTCAGCATTGCAACCTTATGTATGGCACAGTGGGTTGAAGTCTGTCAGGAATCTGTTAAAGATATCATATTTTTTGTAGGAAATTGCATAATTCTTTTACGAAAAATATAAACCAGTAAATGTACACTTTAAGTTTTTTTCTAGAGAAACCTTAAAGAAAATGAAACACACATTATCTGTATTAATAAATTTCTTTTTGTTTATTTTTCAAAAAATAAATATTTTACATTTTGTTACTTCAAATTTTCATTAAAATCTGAATTATTTTATTTAGAACGAAATTTGGTTTTTTGTTTATTCAATTATATTTTAAATAAAAGACCTAAGAGTAGGTTAAACATATTTAAAAAATCATTTATTGTTTCTGATTTGGCAACGGGGATTCATTATTCATTTATTTGATATTCATTTGATTGTTATGTTTGATGGTTTGGCTTTTGCTATTATTTTATTTGTTATTTATTGTGCTTGATTTGCACTTATTAGGTCCTGTTTGCAACAGACACCCAGTTTGCAGTTCAATGCTTTTGATAGGTCGTTAAGGCTTTCGGTTACGGGTTTTTGTGATTCCGTAATTACCACAAATGATTGGCAATTACTATAAGGTTTCGCTAAAACGATCTTGTCCATGCCCAAAAATTGCGAGGAGATCGATGATTAATAGTGCGAAAATGTTGACTGGAAAATACCTAAAGATACTCACTAAATTTTGGGGTATCTTCTTATATGTAAGAGTAGGTGGTAGGCAGTGCACCCTACACATATGTGGAGTATTTCCGTTATGAGAAGTAGATTGTAATATAATATAATATATATATTTATTTTTTACACAGTTTTCCAATCAATTTGATTGATATCCAAATAAGTTATAAATTTTTAAGGAAAGCAAAAATTTAATGGAAGCAAATGAAGAATAAACAACTAAGACAATTTTATTATTCGGATAAAAAACTAAACACAACTCGCTTAAACATCTATATTTTTATGAGACAAGTAGCTGAATTTATTTATTTCATTTGTTATTATTTTTTTTATTATTTAACATCGCTTCATATGCTTGTACATGCTATGGATACCAAGGGTTTTTTATTTGTCTTCTTCTGCTGTTGTTGTTGCCAAATCCTGCATGTTCTTTTGTTTACATGTTTCACAACTGCTGTAGGGATCCTGAATCTTGTTGATTAAGCACCCACGCTGAAAATCCTGGTCAATCTTCTCAATCTTCTTTTTCACATCTGATGATGGATCTCCAGCAAGAGTAAAATAAATGGGAATAAATAATAATTAAATTAAAATCTTTGCAAAGTGCAGATTAGAATGTTATCAGTGGGTAGATATATGTTGATATAGATTAAAAATCAATATAAATTGCACACAAAGGGATGCTATCCAATATTTTAGGTTTGAAATTCAGAATAAATTTTTCTAATTTAAACATAAATTGAATTTGTTTTAAAATTTAAATCATTAAACGTTATACAAAATTAAATTAAAAAATGTTTACTTATTTTATAGTACCCTCAGATGTTGTAAGGTCCTTTCACCACTGTTCACCTTCGCTGTGCAGGAGACTTTTCGAAAAGGGGCGGCGCTTGATCCTGGCCCACTCTCGCTCCTCCTTATCTCTCGCTCCCACCCCCAGCATGTGCTGCTCTCTCTCTCTCTTTCTCTTTTCTAGTTCTCTATCTCTGTCTCCGCTGGCGTTGATATCCTTGTTGCAAGTGTTTCCGAACAGGTTGTTTTTGTCGATTTTTTAGCAGGGAGCCGTGCGGCGACGAGATTGTGTGAATATGTGGCCATGTTTCGTGTGGTATTTGTTGCTGCCGGGCTGTTGGATTTTGAGTATATGCTGCCCGTAGCCTTTACATATTGCACACACCCGAATATCAAAGGGGGGTTTTCCCTCCCCCCTATTCATCCATCTTTGATATTTTGTTGAGCGCCGAAAGATTTCGCCGGGCTGCAATATTTATTTGTCAGTTAAGCTCGCTGTATGTATGTGCGAGTGTGGCCAGTAAATATACCTACTATATATAGTACGATGCAACAATAGCAAATTTTGTGCAATGTTTTTCGTTCGTTTTCCGTCCCTTTCGGTGTCCCCGAATCACCATCTTTTTTATTTTAAAATTTTTTGTTTGTTTTTGCCTGGGCTAGACCTCAGTGTCCGGGCAGACCGGATGTGAGGATGTGGCCATTGCCAGGACAAAATATGTGTCTGTTATGGCCATGGAGAGACAGAGACAGAGTCCTTGCACACACACATTTTATTTAAATTGCACTCCTTTTGTTGCATTTCCATTCGTTTTTGTTCGTTTGCTGCTTGTCTGCTGCAGCGGCAATTTAATGTTTGCATATTTTCAGGTGCTAATTGTTCCACTTGCCATATGAGTTGCATTTTTAATTAATATTTATGGCCCTCTCTCTGGCTGTGTGTGTGTGTGTTGGAGCCTATAATTCGCCTGGCCGCCATGTTGGCTGTCGTCGAAATTAATATTAAACACATGATTGCCTTCGGCCATGGTCATTTCATTAAAAATATTGTTTAGTTTGTGTTTAATTAATTGCCGATCGAACAGCCAAAGCTGAGGCCATAAGCTGATGCGATTAAAAAAAATATAAATATATAAATTAGAGGGATTTTTTGTAAAACCATAAATTATTTTTTGATTAAAGTTGTTTTAAATCACTTTAGTTTATGTAATTAATTTTTATTTAAGACATTTGAGCAGAGTATCAAAACTATGGGGTGGTTTTAGGGCTTCTAAATTGATAGTTTTTATGCATAATGCATTTATCATTATTTCCTTCATTTCTCTTCTTAACAGAGGACAACTTAAACCACATTGAACTAATATAGTAGATCTCTATCTTTTCTAACCAATTGTCCCCAAATATATTACCAATCGTAGCTGTTCACAATTAATTAACCCCAATTTGAGTTTCCCCTCTTCATTCGATGGATATCCATCCAACATACATATGTGGCACGTGACCGGCATTGATTGTAGAAAGTCAAGTGAAAATCCCAAACACATTCCATATCCTGTAAATATTTTTGGTGGATATTAACGCAAATCTCCGATATACAAATCGAGCAGGAAATTTCGCCGCTGGCTTATCTACCCCTGCTGATCTCGCTCAATCACAACTACTATATATATACTTGGTTAAGGGGAGGGTTGTTTGGTTAGCGACTGTCGATACATCAGCCGTCGAGTGACAAAGTGATTCCCCGTTGTCAGGCTCAGACGAAGCGCAAAAAGGCGTGAAATTGCCTTTGTGTGATTAAGTCAAGCCCCGAGAAAATACAGAGGATGAGGTGTAGGAGGAAGTCTTCCAGGAAGCGAATTAAAAACTAAGATGACAATCTTTAGACTCGAGTTTAGACAACACAGCTACGTGCTCCTTATGCCTCCTTGGCATAGCAGCAGCATTCTCGGCGGGTTTCAATTATCCTTGGCGTGAGATAGCGAAATGTAAATGCTAATTGCTTTAACTTTGGCGCTGCCGGAGAGAAGTCCTCCTGGCTCTGTTTATTCCGGAGACAGCAGACACCTTTTCCATGGAGATTGTGTTCTTGGTTGATGTTAATGTGCCGCCTGTCTACCGTAATCTGTGTGGTTTGTGCGGATATTCAGAAGGAAACAGCTTCTAGCCGCCTGAAACTCTGAGCTTAGAACTTTCTTAGCTTGCACCGAGGAAAAATTAAAATGGAAAGTCAATAGGATATATGAATATACTTCAGTTTAGGGATTAATTGTTAGGAAATTAATATTTGAATGCTTCTGTTATGCCATCTAATATGCAAAATATTGATTATAATCCCTTTAAAATGTATAATAATATTTCTTCTATTAGATTTCTTATAAATATTTAATTCAAACAAAAGTACAAATGCTTTATGTGTGCTGAATTTAGTAGTGCGAATATTATACTTTTTTTTTGGAATTGCATTGTCCCAGGTCCTGAAACCTCCTTCCTGCACTTGCCACCCCACACAGTCCTCGGAGAATGGAGTGTCCCTGGAGTGCCGGGCAAACTAGAACTCGAGCTGAGCCCAGTTCTGGATCCAATCAAGTGCTTTTCGCGCATTAAATAAAAATTCGAATTGGATTTCACGTGAGCCGAGGGCGAAAGCAGAGCAGAGCAGAGAGAACCTAATTGTCTGAGGGTTGGAGGGCTTGAGGGTTACTCCGAGTCTGGATTTGGTTTTGGATCTGGATCTGGAGTATTCGGAGGGTTGTTCCTGCCCTGTTGCTGTTTGTTTAAATACCGTGAATAACATGTGGTTTTTTCCAAGCATATGGCAAGGACTTTGTCACTATTAAGGAGCCGTCTGGCCATGGTTCGTCGTAGTCATCCTCCTCCGGCTGGCAAATCCTCCAATTAGACTGTCATTCATTTAAACGGATTAAAAACGCGCGAATGAGGGTCGTCGTCGTCGGTCGCTAACAAGAGGCGTTGGTGGTGGCTCTTGCGGTGGCCTCGGGGCTAGGTTAGTCTCCTGCCCGGATTAGAGCGCTTGTTTTGGTTAACAAATCGGCTGATGACGATGTGCTCTCGATTCGGGTGCGTTTACCCCCCAGTCCAATCAGCTCGAGACGCACATTCGCCCGCAATCAAGCCGCCGCACAGGCATTTCTGCTGTCATATGCAAAACGGTAATAACTGCACCTGGTCTGGAGGTGGGTTGCCTCTGATTCGATGGCTTTATCTAAAATGCTTACGCTTGAGAAGCTCACAATCGAATGCGGCATAAATATTTATGCGCCTCGACTCGACTATATGCCACAGTGTTCCCCCTCAGCAATACAAAGCAACAAACAGAAATTTGAACTCGTAAATCGGAAACGCAGCTCGCAACAGTTGCCAAGTGTTGGACTCTGGTTTTGGTTCTGGCTAGCCATAATGTCAAGAGTCCTCTTCCCCCCTTCAAGTGGGCCAGGAACAGGAACATCCACTCTCAGGTTCTTCAAATTTGCAGGGTGTGAGACTTGTTGATTTTTTAGTAAACTTTGCAAAGTTTAATCTTTTTCAATATCTGTTTTTATTGAGCTTATTTATAATAAATGTATTAATGAAAACATTTCGAATACAATTTGAATTTGAATACAAAATGCAAAATAGAATCCTTCCGCCAAACTTATTTTTTATTTTTCTTATATTAAGTTTAAATCAAATCAGGAAACAGGATCATCTTTATTTGCATTTATATAATAAATAATTAGTTTTATATTTTAAAAGTTCAAAATATTCCAAGAAAACATTCTAAAAAATTTTGAAAATCTGTTTTCGAATTTCTTTTGAAATTGATTAAATTGTTATAGAATATAATGTACATTTTGAACAAAATTAAATTTAAAATTAATATAGGAACAACTTCAAATACAAATATATTTTTTTACTAAAGGGAATACCCAGATTGGTGCTTAAAAAGCCCTTACAATTCCACTTGTAAAACATATTCATAAGGAAAACATGCAACATTTGGCGGATGTGTAGCGTATGCTCAGTGAAGCTGCACAAATGAAGCGACCACCAAGTCACCACCAGACGACACCGTCATTACCACCAGTTGCCACCACCTTGGGTCCTGGCTCTGGGCTCTTGGCTCCGGCCAACTCATCCTCCCTCAACACCGGGATGACCCGCATTTAAAGTTGCTCAATACGTTTTCTGGTGCCATAAATTGTGACCTCCCTGTTGTCCTGTTGGAACCTGTTTCACTGTCTCTCCGGCTGACAGGGATTCGGAATCGGCTTGCGAAATCAGATCTAATCAGCCCGGAATGCAGGGCATAGTTCCAATTGCAGGGACTCCAACTGTGCGGTGTTCGGAAATGATGAAAACTACCCTTTAATAGAGTGCGTTTGTTAGTTGTCCTCGTGCCGAGCAAACATCTGTGCGATTTCTTCATGGGTACAGAGGGAGAAAAAATTTGGTTTTAAGTTGGGAAATGGGTTATTAAAAAACAAGTTATCTTATTAAAGTTAAAAATTAAATGTACTATTTAAAATCATTCTTAAATTATGCATGTTTTGCATAACATCTAAAATTCAAATATTGAAATGAATAAATAAGTAATTAATTATGTAAATATTTATATATTTATAATAAAATTAGTGATTAAATAATTTGGCAAATACAAAAATAAACACAAATCCATTTTGTATTATATTTAAATAATTAATCATTTTAAGTTATAAATCAATCAATACAATTGAAAAATAATATTGATAGTATTAAAGTTAACGATAAGATAAAATTAAATATGGATTATACCAATATTCAGTATTTTTAGACTTTTTACAGACCAAAGTGTTCAAAGGACACTCTTTTTCAACAGTGTATTCCAACAAGGACTCTCGGAGGATACTTTGCTTTGCCCAGCCTTCGTTCAGCATTTAAAAAGTGTTTAGTTTATGGTCCATTGATGGCTTTGTTAACTCGCCGAACACTGCACTCCCAACTCAGAACTCACAATTCCCAATTGCCAACCACTCCTTGTGAATTCTGAATCGCAACCCCGTCCGGGGACACCTTACGTTTTTCGACGTTTACGATCTGTCCGGGGCGGTGCCGAAAAAGGAGGGTTCTTTATTCCATTCTCCGTCTGCCTTTAATTATGCTGAAAACCACAAAATGCTGTTAGTGCAGCGTTTTTCGATTCCAATTTGAAAAAATGCTGACATATGCGCGGGAAAATGCGCTGCTCTGCGGGATGCTAGCCGGGATTCCCAGTGAGGAGCACCCAGTTTTCCCAGTTTCCAGTTTCCTCAGATCCCTAGGGTGCCTTTCGGTCTTTGACTCTCTGATTGGAACTGGTGCATCGGCGGGGCGATAAACATCGCCGGCTGGTCTGGTCTGTCCTGGTTGTTTGCCATAAAGTCGGACAGACTGACAAGTGAGTTGTCGATCTAATGTGGCATCAGCATATGCTGGTCCCTTCGGGCCTATACCCATCCGTATCCAGGCAACTGATCAGTTGCGGTTGTACCGAAATTCCCAATTGACTTCATTTTGGATGGATCTACTTTTTCGATTTTCATGGCAGATTGGAAATGAAATGCCATTAATTTGATAGGAATCTACATTTAGATGAGCTAAAGTCTATGGATATCTATCTTACTGATCTTTAATTTCTAGTTTTAAATGGGATGAATATCTAAAGAGAATGAATTTCATGATTTTTAATACTTAAAATATACAACAAGTGTCATTAATTTATTATTAACTAGTATTATATTTCAATAGTTGAAGTTTTTCATAGAGTTTGTTTTTAGTTTTTTTAAATTCCTTTGAAGGAAGTGTTCGTAATTTAGTATAGTCAATAGTCAAATTATTACAAAAGCTTATTGAATATTTATTTATAATTCAGCAATTAAATTAAATTGTTTTTAAATTGCTAGAATTTAAATTTATATATATTTTAGGCACAAAATATACTATAGTTGTTTTTCAACTGCCATGCAATTACTGATTTAATAGCCTAATTATAATATTTATAAATTCATTTACATATTTAATTCATGTCATAATTTATATACCTTTAAATACATAAATGATTTAACCTAAGTTCCATTTTTAAGAATCCTGAATTTTACAACCAGAAAGTCCTTTATCAAAAGAATACCAATTTTTCTCTAACTCTCAGGCCAATAATTTTTCTTCTTCGCTCCCGATAAAACATTCAATAATTTATGTGGCTCGTGGGCTCATTGAATTTTCATTACATTAGTTTGCCTGCATTATCATATGTAATGACTTCGATTCGTTGATTTTCCATTTGCCAGCGCTCCTGCAAGTCCCGCAAACACCTTGAACAAATATTTTACTTGCTCAGCTTTTTTTTCGTTCGCCTGGCTGTTGATTTTCCAAAATCGAATCTTGAATTAATCATGCGGAATAAATTTACTCTACATTTGCTCGCAGAGTCTGCCTTAAACGAAAAATAATTGTGAAAAATAAAGAGAAATCAAGAGAGTGAAAAATAAATGGTATCCACATTCCTCCTGATGCTAATTGCATTAAAATTGCCATTTCATTTTCTGATTGCCGATTGCCTCACGCGGCTAAATTATATTCTATATTATTTTTCGCTTTGCTAAAAGCCGAAATCGAATGCGAAAACAGTTGAATTTATGACAGTCGGGTAAGATTTACGCTTCTACTAGATGGCTGGAGAGTTCAATAACTTTTCGGGGTGGATTAGAGAGCATAATTCCATTGTCATGGTAATTTATGAGCTTAGTTTCCATTGTTGTCACTGTGCTGCTGCGATCCGCTCTTTCAGCTTTGCACATTTTTGCAACATTAGCGCGGAATTATGGCATCCATTACGTAGAATTCAATTCTCCCATATGTGCTGCTGCTGCTTTGAAAACATTCGAATTTTCCTCATATGTCGATATGTCGATGCCTCAAATGGACTTTGGCAATTACATTAAACGCTTGCCAAATCTTCTTTTTAAACTGGGTCGCACTTTTCAATTGGGTGTTAAGTGGTTGATTCGTTTTTGGTTGTCGCAGTGGTCCATTGGTGTCTGCTTAGTGGTTTACTTATTACATATGCGCATATTTTAATAGAGACCGGAGTTCTGAGGGGGGTTGGTTCTCGTCATCGTCTTGGCCTTAATTCCTGGTGTAGATTTAAGGCAGAAGGGTGGGTCCTTTGAGGCATTAGCTGAAGTATTGTCCTGGTTTTCATTTTTTGTCATTCCAAAACAAATTCATTTTGTGATATATTTCATGATAGTCCATTCAAAAGAAACATTTTGTATAAATGATAAACAATATTAAAAGGATAATATACTTATAAATAGCTGAAAAAGTTTATATTTTATAAATATACAATTTATGAAAGAGTTCCATAGAATTTAATCACCGCTCGTGGAATATCATAGGCAAACCAGTTGTTTTCCAACATGTAATTGCCTTTAGGAAAAGGCAGAATATGTGTAACATGACGATTGACTAAATCGCTCGGCAACTTATCAATGATAACATCATGCTAAAAAATATATATACCTTAAGTTTAAATATAAAATATAGGTAAAGTAAACTTACACTGTAGGGACACGTATGATTCATGTTCGAATAGGGATCTACTATATCAAAAAAGAACTTTATAACAGGGTATTTTTTCCGATTTCTCTGGAACGCATCAATTGTTATATTGTACAGAAACGGCCTGTATCCATTGAGTCGTTGGAACAAGGACAAATGGAACTAAAATACAAAGTTACCTAAGGTTCCTAAATATATAATAAAATTCAGATTTAGTTCCTACCTTGATATTAGTCACGGGATTTTGATGTAGCCTGGCTTTAATTGACAAACCGGTTGACCGATTTAAGGAAACAATATTCAAAGTCATTAAATGTTGGATTGAAAGTTTCACATTGGACGTTCGTAAACTCAAACTTAGAATATATCTACAAGGGGTATAGATTTAGTATTTGTTTTAATAATTTTGAGAAATACATACTTCTTGTGATACATGTAGAACTATAATAATTGGAAGAATTAACCGCATTTTCGCACGACTTAAACTGCACTGAGCTAGGAATTAAGTGCATTATTATCTATATCTAGTTTGTCTGTGTCTCTAAATTAGAAACATTTATAGATAAATTCCACGGATAAATAAGTTATTAAGTATTTAAAATAATTATAGTCATGCATGAGCGTAGCTGATTGTAGAATATAGAAACTAATATAGCAATATTTACCTTTTCGAATTCGTTTAGTATTTGTATAATTATGAAGGAGTGAAGTTGTTGAATATTACGTTAAATATAACACCAAAGATTTAAATTTATTTGATTTAAGTTTTTAAATCCAGACAAATGTTTGGTTATTCTTAAACTTTTTCTCATCTCCATGCTAAATAATATTTTAAGATGAATTTTTTATGAAAGGTTGAAATAGAATTTAGTGACGGCTCTTGTAATATCATAAGCTATCCACGAGGCTTCGATCAGGTAATTGCCTCTGGGAAAAGGCAGAATATCTGTAAAATAACGGTTGACAAATTCGCCCGGCAACTTATCAATGATAACATCATGCTAAAAAATATATATACCTTATTTAAAATATAAAATATTGGTAAAGTAAACTTAAACTGTAGGGACACGTATGATTCATGTTCGAATAGGGTTCTACTGCATCAAAAAAGAACTTTATAACAGGGTATTTTTTCCGATTTCTCTGAAATTTGCAGGCATCAATTGTTATATTGTACAGAAACGGCTTGTATCCATTGAGTCGTTGGAACAAGGACAAATGGAACTAAAATACAAAGTTATCTAAGGTTTCAAAATATATAATAAAATTCAGATTTAGTTCCTACCTTGATATTAGTTACGGGATTTTGATGTAGCCTGGTTTTCATTGACAAATACTTATAGGTCCGGTTGACCGATTTCAGGAAACAATATTCAAAGTCATTAAATGTTGGATCGAAAGTTTCACATTGGAGGTTCGTAAACTCGAACTTAGAAGATATCTACAAGGGGTATAGATTTAGTATTTATTTAAATTAATTCGAGAAATACATACTTCTTGTGATACATGTAGAACAATAATAATTTGAAGAAATAACCGCATTTTCGCACTACTTGAACTGCACTGAGCTAGGAATTAAGTGCGTTGTTATCTATATACACTTAGTTTGTCAGTGTCTCTAAATTAGAAACATTTATAGATAAATTCCACGGATAAATAAGTTATTAAGTGTTTAAAATAATTTTATAGTCATGCACGAGCGTAACTGAATGTAGAATATAAAAACTAATATAGCAATATTTACCTTTTCGAATTCGTTTATTATTTGTATACATATGAAGGAGTGAAGTTGTTGAATATTACAAATGACACATTATTAGTTATTGTTAAATTTTTTTCTCTTCTTCTTTCTAAATAATATTTGAAGATACATGTTTATGAAAGGGTGCCATAGAACTTAATGACGGCTCTTGTAATATCATAGGCTATCCACGTGGTTTCCACCAGGTAATCGCCTTCGGGAAATGGCAGAACATCTGTAAGTCGATGATTGACAAATCCGACTGGCAACTTCTCTAACAAAAGATCTTCCTGGAAGTTAAACAGAATTAACAGAGGAAAAATAATATATTTTTTTTTTAACTTACATTGAAAGGACACGTTGTATTAATGTTGGAGTAGGGCGCAACGATGTCATAAAAGAATTTCATGATTGGGTTCACATTCCGATTTAATTGGAACTTGCAGACATCCACTGAAACATTGTACATGAACGGTCTATAGCCATTGAATCGTTTGTACAAAGATAAATTGAACTGAAAGAACAGGCAATTTAAAGCTAATAGATTATATATTTACAGATATATATAGTATATATATTACCCGGACTTTGGTGACTGGAGTTTGAAAAAGTCGACATTTTATGGACACATATTTGTAGGTGCGATTTACCGATTTCAAATAGCAATTTTCAAAGTCGTTGAACTTAAGGTCATAGGGCACACACTTCACATTCGTAAACTCAAACTTGGCAGCTACCTGAAATAATATTTTTGTAATTAATTGTTTTTTCTTGTAATTAAAGCTTACTTGTGGGGCTAAATGTAGAATAAATATCAGGTGAAAAAGAGAGAACAGCTTAATTGAAAACTCCATTGAAAGTGGTTAAAACAAAACTGAAGTCGGATTTGAAAATGTTGTAATATTTGGAAGTCTTTCTCTCTACATTGTAAGCATTAACCGATCGCTTGTAATGATATGTTGTTAAATCAAGCTTTCTGAACGCTTCAGTGCTTTTATAATTATATTTATAAGATACAAAATGAAATTAATGTAGAATATAATCAACTAATATGTTTTTAATGAGCTAACTTGTTTTTAGTGCTAAAGTTAAACTTAATAATAATAACAAAATATAAAATATAAAATGTTCCTCTTCCTTGCCAAAACTTTAGTCCTTTGTATTGTTATTATAACTTTCACTATTCATGTTTACTTTGCCAAAGATTAATCACCATGACTGATTTCAATCGTCCCGCTAATAATCCGATTGCCAGCTCTCTGAGCCCATAGCAAAATACTCAAAAACATATCGAAAATTATATCCACAAATGGTCAGCTGGACGACCCTGAGCCACCCATCACAGCCACCACCAATAAGATTATGATAATGGGCAGGGGCATCAGTCAAAGAGAGGATTATGAGCTTGGGAAACAAGTGGATTAAGGGGTTGACAATCCACACAATTGGGGGAATGTCCTGTCCGGTTTCTGGCTTTTGCGTTTTGCATTTGTTTTTATGATTATGACTGGGATGACACGCCGACAGTGTTGGGAGTTCGTCCTTTTTATGATTATATTTAAGGGGGAAATTTTAGTAAACACGCAAAGGAAGCTAGCTTTGGGAAACCAACCTCTTGAGGTTTGATATTGAATGAAAATGGTTTTAAACTAAATTTATAATAAAAATCCTAAGAACTCTTTTGGATTTTTATTATTTGAAAGCATTTACAGCTAGTAGTTTTCTATGGAATAAAATAATAAATAAATCCTTTGAATGTCATTTTCCTAAAGGAAACCCTTGACTGCCTTCCTTGTTAGCTGCCAACACTTGCCGCCAAAAGTAGATGGATGATTTGGAATCGTTCAGTTCTGCGCTGATCCATTATGGTGTGTTTGCTTCCCCTTTCCCCGCTCTCCCTTCATGAAAGGCTGTAACTAATAAGTAAAATGTGTTTTTCGGACTTGTCGCCGTACATTGATTATGATTGGGTGCGAAGAATACAATAAATATATTGTATATAGTGAGTGGTGAGTGCAGGGCCACCCTCTTTGGCGGCAACATTTGTCATAAGGCCAAGACAGTCTCAACAGTTGTTGGCGATTATCATTTTGACAGTTGCTTCTCGCCTGCCATTGTTTCAGTTCCCTTGGCTGCGTTTTGGGCCTTGATTTATGCATTTTTAAGCGGTTCACTTATTGTTTCTGCGCACAAATATGGCCGAGATTGGGGGACAGACAGTAGGGCAAGAGAGGTACACAGAAAATGAGGAAGTAATACTTTTATTTAAGAATATTGAAAATAAATAGATAAATTAAATAATATTGACGTATTTTTTAAAATTTTAAATACAGCAATATATAATAACAATGATAATTTTACACTTAAAGTGTATATTTATACCCTTGCAGGGTATTATAATTTCAGTGAGAAGTTTGCAACGCAGTGAAGGAGACCTCTCCGACCCTATAAAGTATATATATTCTTGATCAGGATCAACAGCCGAGTCGATCTAGCCATGTCCGTCTGTCCGTCTGTCCGTCTGTCCTTCTGTCCGTCTGTCCTTCTGTCCGTCTGTCATGAAAATCGGCCAACTATATCCTATAGCTTCCATAGGAACAATCAGGAAAATAAAAGAAAAAACCATAACTTTGTCAGTTTTCAAGATATTTTCACCAAACTTGATATTTAGCCATTTTATATTATTTCAGAATTTTGGTTTTAATTTCGTGAGAATCGGTCGACTATATCCTTTAGCTTCCATAGGAACAATCAGGAAATTAAAAATAAATAAAAATAAAAAAAATCAGTTTCTAATATTTTATACATCTTATTTAATATATTAAATATTAAAAATAAGTATTATTATAAATCTTATTTTAAATATGAAATATTGAAAATAAATATTATTAAAAAGAATATTAGTCATTTATAATTGAAAATTAGATTTTAACAATTATAAATATGCATGGGATATGACTTGACTAGACATAAATGAAATATTAAAATTGATTATAAATCGGACTTGATAAGGAATTTTGTGATATTACTTAAGATGTAAATACAAAGCGTATATGTAATTTATAAAAATTTTTATAGCTTTTGTGCGCAGCAAAAATTATCGTTTAAATCAAATAATCTTTTAAAAGTTTTAATATTAAATATTCCGTGTATAAAATCCCTTAAAAATATTCAAAAATCAAATACATAATTATTTTTAATTAACTTGCCCTTTACAATTGTTTGTGATATGTTTTTTGTGGTGCATTTATATCTCGGTATCTGCCAGATACAATAGCAATAGATAGACCTTTCTCCGATTTTGGCACGCGTAATTTGTTGATTTATTGCACGGCCGCCACTGTCACTGCAGGCATCTTCATTAAGCACTGCGCTTCCGCTTTTTTGGCCATAATTCGCTTACCGTTGGCATTCATTATCGCCATCCTTTCCCGGCATTGTCCTTTTAGCCTCGTTTGTCATGCTCGGTGCGTCTGCTTAAGTTTTCGCACGCTCCAACGCCTCGGCTTCCTTGGCGCTGCCATCTCAGATCTCCTCCCTGTCTCGGCTGTGAAAATTGAATTGGAAACGTGCTGAAGCGTTAAATGCTCTTGTCTTAACGCTGCGTCAATCCCCCGGCCCGAAGTGTCCATCAGTTCGTCCTGTCCTGTGTCCTATGTCCTGTGTGCGGCGACATATGAGAATTTGTAACCTCAGCATAAGCTGGTCCGAAGCTCTGGCTTTGCTCTTCCGCATACTCCAAAAATCTTGGCCAAGTTGGTGGGTATAATTAATTCCAAATTGCATCCGCAAAGGATTTACAAGTTTGGTGGACAAAAGTCTTGAATTTCAGGTGTGTTTGTAGCAGTGCTGCGGGATAAATTGTGATAATTAATCGTCAAATTTTATTTGTATACTATTTTCTTTTATTTTATACGATGTTTAATGCTTGATAGTTGTTATTTTATTTTTGTTATTTAACTTTCTTAGACTATTACAATTATAAAACAATATTGAAGAGTTAAAAAATAATTACAAGCCTTTATGTGTTTCTTCGGCTAAAAGAAAAGTAGAATTTTCTTTAAATTTAATAAAATTAATAAATTTAAATAGTTCAATAAATTTAATAAATTTAATAAATTTAATTTAATAATAAAATTTAATTTTATTTAAATAAAAGTACCCTCTAACAAGAAAGAAAGCTAACTTCGGCTCACCGAAATTCTGGAATAATATTTATATATGGTTTGAAAAACGGCTAAGTTATGTTTTTTTATTTTCTGATTGTTTCTATGGCAGCTATAGGATATAGTTATATAAATTATAATTAAAACCGAAATTCAACAATAATACTAGATGGCCAAATATCAAGTTTGGTGAAAATATCTTGAAAACTGTCATAGTTATAATTTTTTATCGAAAATTTTTCCGATCGGTCTTATGGCAGCTATATGATATAGTGGTCCGATCCGGCCCGTTCCGACATAATTAGGAGTGAGAGTATATAGAAGATTAACTGCAAAGTTTCATTCAGATAGCTTTAAAACTGAGGGACTAGTTTGCGTATAATCGGACAGACGGACGGACGGACAGACGGGCAGACGGACATGGCTAAATCGACTCGCCTGTTGATCCTGATCAAGAATATATATACTTTATAGGGTCGGAGATGTCTCCTTCACTGCGTTGCAAACTTCTGACTGAAATTATAATACCCTGCAAGGGTATAAAAAGCAGCTTGCCCACAAGCAATGAAGTTGTATTATGAAATATATTTTTAAAGTAGGGCAGAATTTAGCAACGTTTTTGAGGTTTATTTTTCAAAGCCATTACGTTTAACGTAAGGTTAGAAAGCAACTTGCTTAGGCAACTGCCCAAGGGATGGCGAAGGAAATATAAACGAAACGAGCGCCATCTGGTGACGTTAATTGGTATCCAGAAACTTACAAGCGAAGGTTCTGTCAATGTACAACAAGTGGCGCCTTTTGTAAAAATAATAAAATATGGCAGCCCCGTTTCCGGTTTCCGGCCTTTTCTGTTGTTTTATTTATTTAATTTAATGGTAAAATTCCAATATACTAAAAGTTTCGTAGAAATGAATGGTATTGTACAAGTTAATTGTTATTTTTCATATAATTGCATTAAATATTGTATTTTTTTATCAGAGCACTACAAATTTCTTGACGCTTAGAAAGAGTTTTTTGTATGGATTTTAGTAAGGCCTTAAGTTTCTATATAAGTCGATTAATGCTGCATAAAAGCTATTATTTTGGTCGCACAAAAACCCAAAACAGAAAATTAATTCAGTGAAAACTGCAATAAATACTATAAAGTAGATAAAATAGTAGAACTACGTACAAGTTTTTGGAAAATATGTATATATTTTTAATTTCTCTTTTAGAAAATCATTAATCTTTTTAAAAAAATCTTAAAAAAGAAGATATCAGGCATATTTTCACATAAAATTTTCTTTATAAAATTTTAAACAAATTTAATATTTGCTTATAAATTTCATACTGTTAACCAAGTCAAAGCAAAACTTTATTTCTATCTCCTGTTTTTACTTGCCGCACTTGTCAACCTGTCTTTATGACAATTTCTGGGTTTATGCTGGCGGCGGAAAGCGGAAAAGTCGAAGCCAAGGGACACGGGGGGTTCGAGGAGGCAAGGCGACAGGAAACAAATAGACAAAATGCAAACTTTATTTTTAGTAGTTTTTGGCGCCGCGATTCCTGTAAGTCGGCTACAAAAATGCACAGGCACTCGCACTAGCGCAATCCTGGCTGAAACCTATGATGATGATGATGATGACGATGATGCTGATGGTGTTGGGAGGGATTACGTTGTATCCTTGCAACAGTGTCTCTGATTTTGCTTTGAACTTTGGCTATGCTGCGAGGCGATGGCTTAATGGAAGTGTCTTGGCAAAATATTTGCATCCGCCTCAATGGGCAAATTTGCGTATTTATGAAACGAACAGATTGAAATTGTTGTCTCTCCTATACATATATCTCTTCCCTATTCTGTTCCCTGGCAAATTGAATTTTTCAATGCAGTTTGTGGCGCAATTAAAGCGGCCACATTTCCTCTTTTTACGAGCTGTCCTCAAAATGCAGTAAATACGCTTGGCTCGTAGCCAGCCAGGCGGCAAGTCCTGGCTGGTGGCCACTGGTCACTGCGCCATGACCGTCGCTCGCTCGCATTACAAATGCCTGTCAGCGGATCACAAAATAGATTGCATATTGTCTGCCAGGGAAGGATGGATGCAGATGTGTTCGAGAATGTCCTTCTTGGAGGCGGTGCGTGGGCAAGTCCTTCGTTTCGCTCTCTTTTTCTTTTTCTGCTTTCCCTTCTCTATTGTGGCATCGCGTTAAAGTTCACTGACTTGGAAAATCTTCTGCAAATAAATTTAAATATGGAAGTTATGCAAGTTGGTTACTTTAGCGGCAACCAAGGAAATTTGATTTAGTTATTAGTGAAGTAATCAATTATTTCGGTTCAGTCAAGTGGATAAATATGCATTTATTGTATGGTATTTATGGATATAACATCAGAGGAAAATTATAATATTGTTGAGAGAATATTGGAAAAACATATTCACTTTATTAAATGCTGAAATTAATTAGTTTAAAATCCATTCTAACAATTAAATAAGTAATCTGCCTTTCCATATATGTAATGAACCCATAACCTTCCCTGTTCCGCCCAGCTCTTCGCCTTTTAACCCTGGACTTATCCAAAGTCTGCAAGTTATACTTCTCCGGCTCCTCCCTTTCGGTTCCCAGCCAAAGGGGGCGTTGCCTGGGCGGGCCATAAACAACCTCTCACGGCCTCCGCGCTCGGTTCCCAGTAAACAACGATCCGCGGCTAATCGCCAGGCTACTATAGCAGCAGCAGCTCCTCCAAAACGGCTCCTCTGATTTGAAGAAGCTGCCGCCGACGGAGCTGGTCAAGAGGAGGAGCAGAAGAAGATATAGGCCCTGAGCTGATGATGATGATGATGATGGTTGAAAACAAAGTCAGAGGTTAAGCACGTGCGCATCACTGTGGGCAGCCCACGGGTCGCCTGGTCGCGTCCTGGCTGAGATTCTGTTTGGCCCGTCGTCTTCTGCTTTACGAGCTGTGCCCCTCTCGTTTGTTAGCCGCTTTTGGCCGCTTTGGGCCAATTATAACCTTGGCCTGCTGCCGCCATATCTCACATTTTTTAGTACGTGGCCCGGCCGGGTCGGTCGGCAATGATGAAGATGATCATTTCTTTTGGCCAGAGTCAGTCGTCGTCGTCTTTTGCACTCCTTTGCCTGGGCTCGAAGTTGGCCTGGCGCTTGGCAAAATTTATAAACGCGCACAGCGAACACCTCGCCACACGTTGGGGCGTCTCTCCTCGCTCTCCCCACAGCTCCACCTCCACTTCGGCCGCCGCTCCACCCTTTTGGCCAACTCAACTCAACGACCTGGTAATTTATGATTAATGTTGGGCAGCCGCTGTCGTCGAAGATGTTGCAGTTGTGGCTATTGCTTTTTTGGGGGAAAATCTCAGATCGCACATCGCAGAGCGAAGAACGAAGTGTACCATTTTTGGCAACCCTCCCGTTGTGTCTTTTATTACGATTTGCGATTGGCATGCCAGCAAAGGTATTTAAGTGTATGTGTACAGATAGAACAATTTTTTTTAATATTGTTTAAATTAAGATTCATCCAGATTTTAATTAAAACCATAAGAAAAGAAATATTTATTATAAGATATTCTGAAATGGTTTTTCTACCTTATAAGAAATAACGGTTTTGGTAATAATAAATCTGTATTTAATATAAATTTATTTACCAGTTTATGAACTTGTTTTAATATTAAATATTTACCAAACAAATATTTTAACAGCAAGACTTAGCACGATTTTACAGCTTACATTTATACTCTTAATTCACAAATCACAATTCAAATATTCAAGTAATCAATATATAATATCAATAAATAATAGTTTCAGCTATGGGAGGTTTTAGCTAAGATATTTTTATACCATATATTATATATAGAAGATCGTCAAAAAGTTAAAAATATTTTTTTATTAGCCCAAAACTTCCTGAATACGATTTTAATTTCTTTGCTAATTCTTCAAAAAGCTTCCAAGAATATGACAAAATTTCCCTAAGAGCTTTCCAAGAACCTTAAATCGTATGCAAAACCTAATTTAATTAAATTCTCTGTGTATTTTTGTGGTTGAGGGGGCGGCAGGAGCAGCGGCCCAAAAGGTGAACTCATGTCAACGCTTCGCTGAGCTTGCCGGGCATTTTCAGTTGTACTTCTCGCATTTTTTTGTTCAGTTTATCTTTTCGTTTTTGGAACTCGCTGGGTTGGGGGGTGGAATGGAGTAAATGCACTTCCTGCTGGCGGCCAAAGGCAGGTCGGTGCCGAGGAGCTTAATTAAAGAGCAGCGGCGCTCATTTGACTGGGCCCGAGAGGCTTCCTGGAAATCAAAGAAACAAACTCGCTAAATATTTCAGTTAACGCTTTGGTGGTCTTGGCCTATAATTTGCCGCTGCTGCTGCTCTGGCTGCTGCTCGGATAGACATCGCATCTGATGCCGACTGATGCTGACGGGTTTTGTATAAACAAGTCGAAGTCAGCTCTCAATCATAAATGAATCATGCGCAAATTATATGGCCAGGTCTGTAGCGATCCGATCCGATCCGATCCGATCTGGAGTCGGGTCTGGAGGCTGGACAGATGGCAGGACACGCAGCTCGCTGGCGCTGCTTAATAAACAATCATCAGCAGCAACAACATCTTCGAGATCCAGATCGAGATCTCGAGATCGAGACCGAGATGCGGATAGAGGATGGGCATGGGGCGAGATGAGATGAGTGGCAAACACGGCCAACGCCAACGCCATCGTCGCGTCGCGTCGTCCATGTGATAATGATGATTTCACAACCAATTAAGCGTTGAAAGCCAAACACCGCCAGCAGAAATTTGAGGTTAATCCTTTAGCTGCTGCAATTTCGGGGCCAGCGAAACGTGAGCAGAAGGCGGCAACAGCAGCAGCAGCAGCACCAACACCAAGGCGCAACAGCAACAACAACTGCTACGAGTACAGCAGGAAACAGTGGGTCAGAAAAAAGGGGAAAATATATACTATAAATATAGAATATTATTAAAAAAAACTAATAATAATTCAAAACAAATAATCTCTAAAACGTTTTGAATTAAGAAGGGTTTTTTTTTTTTAACTTATCCTCTATAATAACATTTTTATTGATTTTATAAGGAAAAAAATCAAGCAAAAAATTAAATTTTTTGTATGAAAGATAAATATCTGTAAAGAATTATTAAATGTATTTTTAAATGTAAATATATTACATTACAATTATGTTTATAACACAATTGATTACATATGGTGAGAGGATATCATCATATTCCACCTTAACCATGCCTCACTGTGCAGCGATGAAGATCTGAGATGGCGATGGAGATGGCGTTGATGCAGGCGGCTTCAATCAGCGCTCTCGGTCACACACTTGGCAGCAGCAAGAGTCGCAGCAGCAGCAGCAGCAGCAAGTCGCAGCAACAGCAGTAACTGCGGCGTCTGTCGGCTTGTTAAGTGGAGTGGCTGGTGAAGTTTGTCGGGTCGGCAAACGCCACGGGAAATTATGGTGGCCAAACTTCCCAGACCGCAACTAATTTAACCAAAGTGCGAATTGGAGGAGTCGCAATCGGAATCGCTTGGAGTTGCATTCGCAGTTGGAGTTGGAGTTGGACTTGGACTTGGAGTTGATGTTGAGCCGAAAGCGAAGCGAAATGGCCAGACAAACCGAAAACAGACCGCAACAAAGCCGCCGCAGAGTGGCTGAGAGGAGATGGGACCTGGAGGAGGCTTTGGTAGATGGGAACTGCCGCCACTCTCCTCACACACACACACACACACACACACACACACACACACAGATAGATACATCTTGTTAGGCGGCCTGAGAATTATGAGCCGGGCTCTGGGGCCTCCGCACAAGCTGCGAACTTGTGAAGCGTGATGAGCGCACGGCTTGGATGGGATGGGATCCCAGCTGGAAGGGCGGCACACGGAGGAGCAGCAGCACAAGCAGCAGTCGCATCAAGGCTCCGTGGGCAACACGCGATCTCCACGTTGCAGGCAGGGAGCACTGGAAATTAACTCATAAAATATACATTATCATAGCTGAAACCGCGACTCTGGCTGTGCAGAGTGTTTCATGTTGTGTGTGTCTGGCTCGGATTCGGGTCTGGCTAGGGATCTGGCAGCTGGTAGCAGCTAGCTGCTGGGAACATGTCGTGTTCTAGCCTGCCTTTTTGGCGCACCTGTCGCCGCCGCCGCTGATTGGCCCCGGCCAGCTCCGATCATCAGCTGCCAGCCTTGCCAATTGCCTTAACAGATTTGTGTGCAATTAGCCAGGCGGTCGCCATGGGAGTTGCTCCTCAGCCGCCTCAGCCTCCTCTCTCTTCTTTAGTGCTTCAAACCACTGCAGACCCGGCAAATGACATGCCGGCCCAAGTGCAGTCGAGCATAATGGCAAATAAAGATCGGGCGGAGCGATAGTTCAGCCAGGCGGTGTCCATAAAGTAGCAACTGATTTTGACGCCCAAAAGAGGGATCGAAATGTGGAGTATTTCTTAGCAGGGAACTTAGTAATTTCTACTTTTTACAATTTTTAATTAAGCTCTTCGGTTGAGATCTCAATTAATTATTTAAATTTAATATCATTTTATGTCTGAAAAGCCCTATTCTTGGGCTAAATTGTTTTAGAAATTTTATGAAGCAAGCGATTTATCTTTTATTACTTTAATTAAATTTATTTTTAAGTATTAAGTAGCATGATTTATAGTTGGTGACTGTGGGAACCTTAACAAATTTTGGCCATCGTCCCCTTTGTCCTTTAGGCCTTCCCCAGACGACAGTAGTCGTCCTTTTGGCTTACGTAGTCACCGTGTAGCGCACTTATGCACAATTATGGCTTTATTGTCTAAACTTGGGCACATCTATTTAAAGCCATGCTCCAACTCGGATCGGAAAGGTTCGGCTTGGAGCCACGGAGCGTTGCATTTTCGGCTTGGCCTTTAATGCGCCGCCATCGCCGCCTGCGCAGCTTCCCTTTCTTACCCCCATACCTTCTTTTCCTGCTACCAATTCCTGCTCCTCCTGGCTCACCTGGCCCTCTGCCATCCGTCCGTCTGTGTTGGCTTCATTGTTTTCCTGGCGGCCCTTCGTCATCGTCAGCAGCTTCTGTCGGTGCAGAGGAAAAAATACGTTAATGTTTTAAGAAATGATTTGAATTTAAAAAAGCAAACTAATTTTCTTTATAAATATTTTGTGGAATTATGTTCTTTATGTTAACTTAACATCATTTAATGTTCTAGTTTAGAGTATATTTATCCATAAAATATCTTAATTTACAAATCTGGCTACTTCTCATGAATATTATTAATTTAATATAGTTTCTTTTTTATTTATTATTATTATTTGTTTTCTCTTTTTAAATATTTAACAAAAATGAAGCCTAGATTTATAATTTCTGACTGATCAAGGTCCTAAAAATTCTTTGTGTGCATTTTCTAGCTCAGACATCGAGTGTGTGTCTGTTTCTGTTTCTGCAAACTGCTCCCAAGTTCCAAGCTTCGACTCCGACTACGACTCGGTCTCCCGGACGAATTAACTTGTTTTGGTATAAACGGCGGCTATTTTGTAAGTTCATAAAGGATAAATTGCCAATTTTGGGATTTGAACGGGCCAACGTTTTGCGTGTCTCTGTCCCTGCCGCGTCGCTCTCCCATTACCATTCCCAGTCGCAGTCCCATTCCCATTCCCAATGCCAGTCCCTGCCCCATTCGTCGGTGCTATATTGAGTTTTCAATCTTTTGTTGACTTGATGTGGCCACCGATCGACTGACTCCGACTGGGAGCTGCACTTGGTGTATCGTTTGCGTGGAGTCTTCAGGGAAAACTGGCAGCCAACCTTGAGTTGCTTATTTAAGGCAGTTCGTCAATTTCTGCCCCGTCTGTGTCCGAGTCTGTAAGCCAAGAGCGAGAGACAATGGTTAACTCGGCTCGGTTCGGTTTGGGCCTGGCCGAAAGCCCAGCAAAATGCTAGCCACTGTGGCGGGGCAGTCTGGCCCGGGCCTGTGGCGGCGCAAAATGAAACAAAACCAATTAAAAATGTTTCGTTGCACCCAAAAACGAAGATTCGCTGGGTTGAAGCGGAGCAGGAGGCAGAATTGACTACACTGTGAAAAAAGAAATTGACATCATTTATATGCTTACAGCTTTCATTAGGTGAAATATATTTCCAGAATATTTTTCTGTAGGCAAAGGACTGCTCATTTGATTTTGTTGAACTATTTTGGGAATATATTTTTAAAGTTCTTGAAAATATTATAATATTTTGTATATATTTTTATATAATATTAAATAATAATAAAAGTTTTCAGGGTGCAGGTGTATAGAAATCATTATCAAGTAAAAAAGTGCTATTGATATCTAGAGCAGACTGAAATATTTCTGATTAACAGCTGGCAAAAAGTAGGCAATGCTTTTTGAAAACTAAACACCAGCGGTATCGAATTACTGCTTAGGTAACCTAGGTGACTTTTTTCTCAGTGTTTTGTGGCAATTGTTGGTGACTGTGACTGCGCTGGTGGCACTGCCAGAGGAGGAGTATCTCCCTTCTGTGTCCACTGAGCGCCACTGGGTGAGTTCTACTTGTTGCCGCTGCCCGGTGGAGTTGTGTGCTGTTGATTGTCTTGCAGATATGCAAGCTCGGGGCAGGAGCTGCAGCTGGAGGAGCTGAAGGGGGAAGCGCAACGCCGGCGCACAACCTACACGGTGGCAGGCTAACAAAAAGCGACAACAACTACATTTTTTCGGTCTCAGACCCGCTGTGGCATACACACACATTCAGTGGAGTCGTATTGGATACATTCTTCTGGGTCTCAGGTCTTCATTTTTAATGAAATTCTTAACAAGGCGCACAAAATGCAGCGACGCGACGTCGACGTCCAACTAACTAACCAAATCGCAGTCGCAGTCGCAGCCGCGCCACAAGTTAAGTGAAGTGACCGCCCGCCTGCCCCTTTTTGGGAGCTCGAAACTGGGAGCTGGGAACCCAGAACTGGGAGCTTGGAGCTGGGAGCTGCGAGCACTGAGCACCAAGCTTGGGGAACTGCAATTGGGTCCGCGGCCATGAGAAGGCGACCGCACACCGCGATTTGGCCAACGCCGCCGCTCTCATTGGAATTCATTAAAAATTCAGCAGTGTGTGTGCGATTCGATTCGTTGCGAGTCGTCTGCCCAAAAAGCCGGTTAAAAAGCCCAGCATCCCAGCCAACCGAACATCCCAGCATCCAGAACATGACAACAAAAACCAAAAAAAAGGAAAAGAAAAAAAATACTGCCTGGAATGAGAGCAGCTCGAAAAATTTACGAAATTAGTTCACAAGGAGGAGGCAGCAGCGGCTAAGTTGGAGGCCCGAGAGCATACCAGCGCCACTTTAATTTAGTCATCAGGTGATTTTTCGCGAGCTTCAAGTGAAATCTTTAACGTGACGTTGGAGATTGTTATGTGATCTTGCTGAGGGTCTCTTCCACCAGAGGAACCAGGGAGTAGGGAGTAGAGGGAGAAGCGCGCGGGGAGACAGGACTGGGTGCAGGGTTTCTGGTGGATTCGGACCAGTGGACATGGGGACAGAGGTTGAATAGTCAGCGCGTGTGTGGGCAATTGGGCTTGGAGTTTGGAGCTGGGAGCCTGACTGGCCTCGAAGGAGGGGAAAATTTAGCTCAGTGAAGTCTCGTTATAGAAACAAATAAGTTTTTGGTGGAAATGTTTAATCAGTTTGAATATCTAAATGTATATAAAATTATCTTTAAAATGTGTTTAACTTTTAAATAGACTTTTGACGTTTTGTTAAAATAGTAAACGATTTAATTATTTATTTCACTCATATTAATACAGTCTTTTAATGGTTTCAACACCATTTTAAACATATTAAAGCTTTATTTAAAATTATAAAAATGGTTAATCTTTTTACGTTTATTTTAGAGAAAATTATTAAGATTAAATGTATCTGTTATATAAAGCTTTAGAATTCTTTGTGTACTTTTGTGTATAACTTTAGTTTAAAAGTAACCCAAAAAAGAAATAGGATATTTAATGCAAAATCTATATTTAATTTATATCCTTTATAATAAAAAGGCATACAAACTTCAACTGTAAAATTAACCATAAAGCTTAAACTTCTACTTGAAAAAGCTATGATCTTCAGAATCTTTCTAAGCATTCTTTGCTCAACCAATTGGCTTTGGTAGCTGATTCTGTGACTGTTTCTACCATCCATAGCCACCGAATTGTTAGATAATTTCAGAGGCATTCGATAAATTCAAATAATTGTCAAGGCAAGCTTCACAAGTCAGTTTATAACCCGTACAAACTTGAAGTCTATAACTGAGTTAGCGACATTTTTGAGCTTGAGTTAAGCCCAGAATCTAGATGCCAAAGAGAGCAGCAGACTGGTAGTGTACAGAAAGAAATTATAAGTATGACAAATAATTATTTAAATACATGTATTAAAAACAGTCTCATTTAATTGTAGCAAAAAGTAACTTAATTACAAATTTCTCACTTGTTGCTGCAAAGTTAAACAGTCATAAATATACTTGGAATGCGAAGTTCATGGTGTTTTAAAGTTTTTTGTTCTGTGTGTGGGACGCCGTGCTGTCTAGAGCATAATAACAAACAAACAAGACCAGGCGACGAACTGAATCACGATCTGCAGTACTCATACCAGTTCCATATTGCGCTGGCGGCCTTTCTGTCTAGCCTTTCAGCTTCAGCTCCGGCTCGGTGGCATTCTCAGTCTCTGGGCTCCAGCTTCCATGATCCATGCTCCCTACTCCCTACACCAGACTTCCCCAGGCAAGCTTATCAACAAATACCGCAGACGGATACTTAGAGAGTTCTACTGCAGGCCACTGCTGCTGCTGCTGTCAACCTGACTAAGCACCGACAGATACTCAAACTCGTGCTTCGAGTACCCTCGTACTCCGGCTCCAGCGCCGCCACAACAAGTTATTTACTATGACGAGCTTTGATTGGATCGAATTGAACCTCAAGGACGGGGAAAAGCAGTTGCAAATTGTAAACTATTTGATTTAGGAAATGCGGGGCAAAAACCAGTAGCCGACAGCTGCAATTTCAATAAAGCAAGTGCAACTGCCACTGCTGCTGCAACAGGTGGCAATCGGTCATGCAACTTGTGGCCCGGAGACTCCACCAATCCACCAATCAGCCAGCGGCAACATCATTGCACAGCCACGTTTAATGACAAGATCAAGCTCAGTTCACTTCACTTCACTTTACTTCACTGCTGTCCGGCCCACTTCACTTCCTCACGCCCCGGGCTAGAGAGTAGGATTCAAAGTCGCGAAAGTGCGCAGCGAATGCTTTTCTTGCATCTACACTGTAAGAAAAATTTGTATACTAAAGGATAGCCAGTTCTAGAAAGTAGATTAGAATTTGTTTACAATTACGTATATGCAAATTGGCGAGTTTTGCTCTAAAGCCTTTATTTATCTACCATAAAGTTAACTTCTCTAGAAAATCCTATAACTTTGTTCTTACACTTTCAAGCACATTTCTTTCCGTGCAATGTTCCTGCTGATGATCGTAAAGTAAAATAAAGTAAAAATAAAACCAGCTTCAGCCAGATCTCTCACCTGTTGTTGCCTGACTTGTTGCTGTTGGTGGTGGCAATGTTGCTGCTAGTGCTGCTGCTTCTTGTGCTGTTGCTGGTTGGGTCTAGTAGACCACCGTCGTCTCTGTTGCTTCTGAAGTCGACGCGGTGTCTGGGAAGTCGCCGTGTTCGTCTCGCCTTAGCGGCAGTCATGGGAATTATTGTTTATTGGCATTGGCCACGGCTCCCCACAGTCGCAGACGTCGTCTTAACCCCACTTACTTGGCCTGTGTGTTACCTGGGCTAGGCAAATAGAAAGATGACTGGGCGACGACGACGTTTCTGGGACAGATTTCGTTCTGACATTTCTATTAGACAATTTGTCAGCATCTCTGCCAAGGAATTTGAGGTGGGAAAGTAAGAAAAGGAAAATTCAAAAACAAAAAAAAGGGGGAAAGATGCTGGCAAACGAAGGAATGTCAAGCTGGGTTTTCTCGAGGAATGTGGCAGTCAGGAACATAAAAATAAGCAGATGGTAACTATGGAAGTTAGTATAGGTATTATTATTAGTTACAATTTGTAGCTTTAAGAGGAGTTTTTGAATGCTAAAAAATATCTGTAAATGAGTTTTCTTGTCTATAGAAAATTTAAATTGAAATTAAGATAAAGACGAGCCCTTTTGGCCATCGAAAGCACCCTTAACTGTCTCCAATTAGTCTTGGCATGTCACTTCTTTGGACTTAACTTAAACTCCAATTGCTACCTGCCAGCTGTGCAACTGTTAAGTGCAGTTAGAGCCCAGGAGCAGCAGGAGAAGCTCCTTCAAATTACAAAGCGGCTTTTCGAAAGGACTAAAGGACAAATGGGCAGGTGCAGGAACAGCTGCCAGAGCTTACCACGTGGTCAAAGCATTTAACCAGGGGGTTAACCACATGACTCATGGCCCGAATAATTCATTTCTTTTTCGGTGGAAACCCAAGCCAACCTGCCTGTAAGCCTGGGTGTACGTTTGTGTGTGTGTGTGGTCCGATGCTACCTTCATTAATTAGGCGACTCTGGGCTGGCTGGCTTGGCCTGTTGCTCATTTGTTGCCAACTGCGGTGACATTCTGATTGAGCAGCTCCGCTTAAGCGACTACAATTCCAGCACCTCACTTAGCACGCCCCAAAATAAAATAAAAACGAGGAGAGGGAAAATAAACACAAGCGCATACAGGAGCACGGTATGGGAAGGAGCAGGTGCTACGATCGGATGGAGAGACCGAAAAAAAAGAACCGAAACCTTCGGCAGGTCCTGGCGAAAAGAGCGGAGCCGGTCCAGACGGTCTCCTCTCCTCCTTTTGTGTGCGGACGGCAGCTGTTTCTGGGCAGGATCAACGACTTAGCACGTGGCGCATCCCCAAAGGGAAGCGAACGTCACTGTGGTGGCTCCTGCCAAAAACCAAGAACCAAACTACGGTAAACTAAACTAAAAATGAAGAAACGAAAAAAAGAGAATACGAAAAAAGGTCACTCGGGAAGTGTGTCCCGGCTATTGAATCCTTGTAGCAGCTGCTCCTGGTTCCTCATACATACTATATGTTTATATATATATGTACATATATATGTATATATTCCCTATTCCTACTGCTGCCTGGCTTTTTGTATATGCTCCTTCTACTACTTCTACTTCTGGGCCTGTTCTCTGTTTTCCTTTTTCGTGTTTCTGATTTCGTTTCGCCTGGCGAGAGTTGTCATTATTTATTATTGTTTGATCCTTTGTCCGGATCCCCGACTCTCTGGCTCTCGGCCTCCTTAGCGCTTTATGCGTTTTAATTTAATTACGATTTATTTATGGAAATTTCCGAAATTGCCCCGAGGGGTTGATATTCGATTTCCTTCGATTCGATTCTCAATAATAATGTTTGGACAGCGCTTATAATGAATTGGCAAAATATTTTTCCAAATAGTTTATGGAGGGGTTGCTGTCGAGTGAATAGAAAACCGAAACCAAGAAACTCCACTTCTTTCACACGCAATTGGAGACAGCCAGCAATATTAGGCTGATGATCGGCTAATTGAGACATTTCATCAAATCATCTACCCGCTTTTCACTTATCGGTTTCGGTTTGGTTAGGTAAGAGGATGAGGATGAGACTTCGGGGTGGCCCCACACAAACACACTGAGAATGAACAGGGATAAACAGGGATATCTTAAATGATTATCTATAATTCGAATTAAAGGCTTTTTTTTAGTGAAATTACTAATATTAAAATGAACTCCTTGGAGAAATTAAAATCTTATATTAAATAATACGTACATACAATTATAAATCAAAAGAAAACTCCCCTAAATATGAAGCTTTAACAAAAAAAAACTACAAAACAGACAAACCGAAGCGAAGATGCTAATAAATACCCCATTTAAGTTACTATAGGCTATATATATTTTTCACCAATTATCCCACTGTACTCAATAGTTTCAAATTAAGTTTTAATTTAGTTAATAAAAGTAACCATCTCTTGGATTGTGTTTATCATTTTTAACCAATATAAATGCACTTTTATAGCTCATGAATAATATAAAATAAATTAATTTAAAATGTATATATAGAACACTCAAATCTTAAAAATTTTGGCTCCGTGTAGCCACAGAATCGAAGGAGATATACGTGTAGGAGCATAAGATAATTCGCGTTGAGGCTTAGCGCCTGGGAATGGTCGGGACATTGTCTGGGGCAATGTTTTCAGATACTTTATCGCCGGGATGCGTTAAAATGTTTCGCGCTTTTTATTGCGCTTAACGTGATTTCTGCCGGCTGTTCTTGTGTGTGTGTTGGCCTTTTCGCATCGCCGTATAAATTGACAAACTTATGGCACTTCTTTGCCGCCTTCGGAAAGCGAGCGTGTGCGGCATTCCCTTATTGATTTTATAATTAAGCGTTGTCATTAAATTTTATGGTCCTGCCACGGCGTTGAATCCTGCGATGCAACACCTAATTGAGTTGTTGCAGGAACTGAGGAGCCTCCGCTCCTCAGCATCAGCAGCTGCAGCTAATTCACTTCTATTTTAACGATTATTCGTGGCCAATTTGATGGCAGATCAAGCAATCGTATATGTATATATGATACTATATACATATATAGTGCCTCAGGCTTTGCTCTAATCAATATAATCCTTTTGTTTCTAATTCCTGCTAATGCATAAATCATCTGCATAAATTCGGATGGAATTTCCTTTGTTTTGCTCTCGTCGTTGTTGTCGTCGTCACAAAAATGTGTTTTTGTTTCCCTGGCGGCAGTTCATCATGTCGCAGTCAGCGTTGATTGAATGTCTTTGGGTTCTTTTGGGGCTGGAATTTCTGAAATTTCTGCATTCGCTCTTCGCGGCCATATATTCTCGATATCCACTTATAAATCTCTGGGCCAGCCCCCATTGTCTTGGACTCTGGAACTTGGAAACTTCAGGGAACTTCAGGGGGCTTTGTCTCTCCCTTGCCGACCCTGACTCAGGCATTCCCGCGGCTTGGACCTAGGCCGGGCTCAATTAATATCAAATGTGGCATAAGTGCCGCATCATCCGGGAGTCGCGTAGATAGCACCCGGATCACGCCCCCTTTTTTTCCGCAGTATCACAGGGTACACCGAAAATAATCTAAACTGTCTAAACTGATAATAAATAAAGAAGGGTTCTAGGGGAATTTCAGAACTAACAATTCAACTAATAAGTAAAATCAAGCTTAAATTTGTTTTTAATACAAATCATAAAGATACTTTTCAAAATTTATTAAATTAAACATGTACATAAATTCTTGGAGATAACATTAGAAAATGTTGTTTGGAATTTCCGCAACTAGGAATACCTTTAGCAAATAATTTAATAATAATTTTTAATTTTTGGTAATAAAATAAAATATGCAGAAACGATTTTAAAAATTATTTTATAATAATATCACAATAAACCTTTGAAAACATTACGGTTTCCAATACATCTTCAATATATTTTAGTTGATTTAAAATAATTCCAAATACAAGTTTCATTTCTTTTATTATAAATATTATTCCCTAAGCTTTTAGGTGAAATCAAAAAAAACTTCGTTAATCATCTAATTTTATCTTATTTTTTAAGAACTGGTAACTAATTTATTATAAATTCGAATACTTTAATTTGCTATTTAAATATTATCAATATTATCAAATTTACAATAAATTCTATTTCATTTACGTATCCTTACTTCTTAAGTTAATCTTTCTGTGTGTGTAGTAGCACTTGCAATGAATATTGCTGCTGCTGCTGCTGCTGACTATTGCTGCAATCCCAGATCAGCTGACAACTTTATCTAGCTGATGGACTGCTGACTGCGGCCTGTGTGTGTGTGGTTCCCGGTGTCTGCTTCCGTTGCCGGAAGGCGCATTGGGACACACACAAGCCCAGGGACGAGGGACCGGCTCCGACTTCGTCTCTGTCTCCGTCTCCGTCTCGGTCTCCTCTTGCATCTCAATCTCATTGTGTCGCTAATTGTCTCGCCCTGTTTCTATATCTGTTTATGTGCTTCTCTGAGCTCGGAGTTCTCTGTGTGCGCGTCATAAGCCGCCGTCGCTGGCGCAATAAGGCTGCAACTTCTTCTTTTGTCTGTCTAAGCAGCAGGTCATTCTTCCTGTTTATCTCAGCTGCACAGAGAGAAAAATAGGGTTGGTATATTACTGAGAACAAAATTCAAACTGAAATCAAATTAGACCCATTGATGATGAAGCCTTGCAGCATCCTAAACAAGGATTTTTGGTACAGCTTTGTCTGCAATTAAGTCTGTAAATATATATCGCTTGAAGCTTAAGCTATAAACTTACGATTTTCTCCCAGTGTAACCTGCTCTTCCTCTTGCCGGCTTCCTCTGCCTGTGATAGAAGTATTTTTTATGCCGCAACACGCACAATTTACCTCGGCCAGCGAACACAAACAAAAACAAAGTCAGCTGACTCATGTAGAAATTGACATTGGATTGGCCGGGCACTGGTCTTGGTCTTTGGCTAGGAGGAGCAACTCGGATATGAGTGAGAGAGAGTGGTCTGGCAATGGAACCTCTGCAGAGTTGGCGGTGCGTTTAATGAGCGGAACGGATTTCGCTGTGCGCAGCCGCAGCCGGCAGCCGGAGGTCCTCTCTGGCGTCCCTGTCGCTCTCGTTGAGGGAGAGCCAGCTTCCCGGGAGGAAGCACAGTGGGAGCCAGAGCCACACAATGGCCATAGATGCAGGGTCTTCGGGGTCGGTGTGTGTGTATGTGCGTGCACTTAAAATCCTATTAGGCTCAATTATCCGCTGATATTGCGTACACGATCTCATCTCAGTTGGCTTCCTTTTCGTTCAGCATTTCATTCATTCATTGGGTCTCGGCTTCGGCTACGGCTTCCTTCCAGGAATTAGTTGACTTGTTGTTTGCATTCAATTTGTCTTTCCGTCTTTCGGTAGCCTTCGATAGATATCCTGGGCGAGGGCAGGACGTGCCGGGACCTTTGGCAAGCTGCTTCATTGTCCAGCACACGCTTCCATTTGACATTGATTCATATTTAGTGGATGTGTGGATGTAGATGTGAATGTGAATGGATGGGCAACTGGTTCTATTAGTGGTGGTCCCTTCCCACTTGTAGGACATTCGCTGGACTCACAGGATTCAACCAGCTGCTGTCTCTGCCCCGCCCGTCAGTGTTTGTGCGTGTCGCTTGCCTCTGCGATCTGATTAACGCCGTCTTGGCCGGCCTTCAAGGGGTTAAGACAGCTGTCTGGATATGGAAAAAAATCAACTAAAAGTCCAAAATGAAGTGCATAAAATAATAGAGTTATTTAAAATCCATTTAAATGCTTTAAAACCATACATCTCTTTTCATATTTATTGCCAAAATATCAACTTAAACATGAGGCTTCCTTTTTCTGTGTGCACCTTGGAATGCCAAAAGGAGTCTCCGCTCAAATTATATGTGAAAAATTCGATGCCACTTCAAAAGGCGCCTCGCCTTACCTTACCGTTAAATGAAATCACTTTTAATTTCAGTTTCTCTGAGCAGATTTCCAAAAAAGAAAAGGAAGAAATCACAAAGCGCTATAAAAAAGTGTCGTATTTCAAATGTTTCATAAAGACATCAACTAAATCAAAAGCGACAACAGCACCTAAGGCCCTCCTTGGCCGAGGCCGAGGCCGAGTTCTTGGCCGCACTCTTGTCTGGGCGATCGTTGAAAAATTAATAAAATTAGTAATCAGCGCTTTAAATCAACGGCTGAAACGGGACGGGGGCATTCCGGGGGGTACGGAGTCGCCCCGAAACCGCAGATTAGATAGCGCCGCCGTTTGCTGCTAATGATTTCTATTGCCTCCGAGGCTGCCACTGTAGGAGCAGGGTCCCCATCCCATTCCATCTCATCTCATCTCGGTATCTCTTTGGGATGCTGCTGGCTTGTTGCCGATTCTCAGTTCTCACTGCTCGCAGCTCGCATCTCGAATGCCCATTTGCCGGTCTGTCTGCCGCTCGGTAAACTTATAATGAAGGCCAAAAAATGTCTTGGTAACATCGAGGCTTAAATACTCTTTATATTTTCTTAGTTTTAGAAAAAAGAGTCTTTGAAACTGTGATGATAATGTATATCAAATTATTGTATTGATTTTTTTAAACAAGCTTTAACTTTTTTATTTTTCTGTTCTATAAATTTCTTTCTAATTCTAAATTAATCTTTAGCTAGTTTGCTCACAAATTTTATTAAAAATTCTACAAACCTTGCCATAGAAATGTGCAAGCAAATAGAGTGGTAGTGAGTAAGCCTGATCCCCGAGCCTGAGCTGGATCTCCGGATTCTAAGACGTTCAAGGTCTACCTCCAATTGAGGCTGGGCCAACCAATTGGCTCACACTTTGGCTTTGGAGAGGGCGGCCAGTGGTTGGTGGACCGATGTCTGGGCTCTTGGGCATGGAGATCGCCAGCGTTAGATAAACTTGCCACCAGCATTGAGGCGATGCCAGGTTTCTCCCTGAGCACCCCTGATCCTCCTTAACCCCGTGCAACTTCTCCTTTAGAGTTCTCGTCATCATTATAAAACGAATTGATGTGCGATTATCGCTTGAGGTCTTAGCGCCAGCTTTGAGGATGGCAAGCGAGGCAAGCGATTCTCAACGAGATTATGGCAGGCGCAACCTTACACAGCCTCCTGATCATGCTCACAGCTTCTGTGCTGCTGCTATCCTCCTCGGCCTCCTTTTATACGATTTGACCAAAAAACATAAAGGAATACGGAGAGAGAGGAGGAGGATCTGGGGCTGCAGCAGGAGCTGATCTGTGGGAATGCGGCTGTTTTGCGGCTACTTTGCAATTTCTGGCCAGGCTTTTTGCCTGTGCGACTGCCAAAAACAATTGGATTCGATTGAATGCACCGGCAAAGGTAAAGGCAGAGGCAAAGGCACATTCCTCTGGTGGCTGCCACAATGCAGCGGCACAAGCAACACAACAATCACAACAACTGTCAACGCCCAGGCGACGGCGGCGCCGCGGACCAGAAACTCTCTTAAAAGACAATCAGCGACACCTCTTTGGACCAAAATACTTGCTGCTTTCGGGCCAAAAAGTAAGAAAAAAAAAACAAAAGCGGAGAATAAAAAGACGGGCCAAAAGATTGCCAAGTTCGTTGCTTAAGTCTTTTGTTTCGAATGCAGACACAAAAATTGAACTCTATCCCTTTGTGAAGTGCGAAAGCGACAGTGCAAAGAACAATGCTCCGGCTCCCAGCTCTTTCTGCTCCCAGCTCTCCTGCTCCCAATCCCATCCTCGAGAATCGCAGCTCCCGAACTGGACTCCCAAGGCTCCCAGTTATGTCGCGCCATGTTTGGCGTATGATTTCAAAAATTGCCCTTTTTGGGGTCTCGACTTACAGCCCAAAGATCAGACCCGGTGGCGGTGCACGGCAGAGGCCAAATCCATAACATCATATTTGGGCGCTAAAAGGAGAGCCGCCCTTCCCTTCTAAATAGAGACGGCAATGTCCGGATTTTCCCTCACTGTATAGACGGCTCTCACTTCCTCCTCTGGGAACCGCGAATAAGTGAAAACAGAAACAGAAAACGGAGGGCCGCGATGGTGTCGAAGTTCGCACATCAATTGCACAATCCGCAAACAGCAATAATCACTGTCAGAAGAGATTAAAGCGATAAGCCGAGACAGAGGATGCCCGGCCAGATCGGAGGATCGACCAGGCGACCGGGAATAAAAACAGGGTCCACAATGGCAAAGGGCTCGCAGGGACGGGGACCCGGCCCAGACAGCCTCAATTGGGTGGCCAAAAATGAAATCATTAACACCTAAGATAATAAAAACGCAGTCCCAGCGCCCAGATAAACGCATTTCGAGTGCCACTGAACGCCAGGAATGTGGCGGTAGGAAGAGGGACCTGGTGCAGGGCTTGGGAACGGAGGATCGGAGGATCGGAGGAGCCCCGGAGGAGACTCACTCGACTCGACTGAACTGTAAGAGGATCTCTGTAAACCGAACGTTGATTTCTATCTTTTCATGGGAGGCTGGCATTAGCTTGCAGAGACCTGCAACTCGGGGATCTGTTCCCAAGCCCTGCTCCAGCTCCGGCTTCAGCTCCTCTCCATCGCCTCCTTGGCACCGATCAAATGCTGAATGCTGAAGCCGACACAAAGCCAATTAATTTATTAAATTGAAGTATGAGGCCGGCGGCGGGGGAAGGAGTCGGAGTGAGGTTGCATGAAAGGAATTTTGGCGACAGACGCCTAAAAGCAAAATGGGTTTCGTGTGCCTGTTTTTGGTCAAGAGCAAAGCAGCGTGTTAATTTTTACCAATTTGCGGTGCCAAGCAATGGCCAAAAAAAAGAAAAAATTAAAAAACAAAGCAAAACAAAAATAAAATAAAATAAAAAAAGGAAACAAAAATAAAAACCCGAAAAGAGACGAATCTTTGGCGACGACAACAACGTCGCTGCAACATGTTGCGAAGGTGCAAAACTAATGGATTTCGTCGTCGTCGTCTCTCGGTCGCATTTGCCTGCCTCCACTCCTTGCCCGGCCATCAGCAGCAAAGTCAACGGCCAGTCCTGGCTGAAAACCAAACCAGACCAGCAGGCCAATGAATGTGCTTTGCTTCCCAGGCGCTCATGGACGCCTTTTTGGAGCCGCCCCTCCCCCCTCACCCTCTCCAGCCGTCAGCAGCGGCAGCAGCAGCTCCTCCATCCGCGAGTGCGCGCGTTTATATTGATATATTATGGCCACGGTTTCTTTGGGACAAAGATCTGCTTATTATATAAAAAAAGAGCGAGAAAAAAACTTGAACGAAAAACAACAACAAATCAGCCAGAAACAGAGTCCAAGTCCAAGTCGAAGCCCAAGACCACGGACCCATCCACACATCCCCATATCCCCACATCCCAGGCACCAGGCACCATGCTCCATCCCCATCCTCATCCCCATCCACATCCACATGGTATTCGCATAAAAGGCGCACAGCAGAAGGCATCGCTGCGGCAGATCTTGAGATCTGATAAGAAAATGATAAAAAGGTAGACGCCAGTTTTTAATTTGATTGGAATGGAATTTTCAGATGATTGCAATGTTGCTAAAACGGCAGCGCCGTAGAGTCCGCCGCCCCGCCGGACAGACGGACGCTCGACATGGACGCGGACGCGGACGCAGGCTTGGAGACGGAACGGATCGGTTGGGAATGGGAATGGGAATGGAGGATCCGTACCCGAAGACCTGTGATATTGTAGTTGTTGTTGTTGTTGTGGTTGTGGGAGGGGGCACGGAAAAGAGAGTGCTGCCCAGAACTGAACTCATTGGCAATGGGTCTCTGCTGGAGTAACCCAAAATTTTACGGGTTTCATGGACATTGAGAGGGCTCTACTTTTGGAAAAAGATGGGAATTATTAGAAGTTAAAAGGAGAATTAATTAAATCATTATTAAATTTCCTAATATTGTAGAATTTTAGAAATAACTAGAAATAGTCTTAAGAAAGATATTTGTTGTATTTAAAAAATTATAAATAGTTAATCGTAAATATATTTATGATATAAAATTAGATTAATTTAATATATTTATATTAAATTAATTTTCTTTTTCTTGTCAATAATTGTATACTTAATTTAATTAATTATTTAGCTTTGACAATAACTATTTTTTAACTAAGAACTTTAAATTCAATAGAGTATTGCCTACTGAGATAAATATTTTTGTAATTAAAAATTAATAAAAATATTTTCGACTAAATATTCATTAAAATATTATACATTTTCTAAAGATAACCGAAGTTTTTTTTTTAAGCATTACCTGACAGCATCACATCCTATCTTGTATCCTCTCCCTCTTCTCGTAGGGCACTCCAAATTCCGCTTGGCTTGGCCAACATTCCATAGGTGAATTTGCATCTTGCGCCGCGTCTGTCATTTCATTTCACCAAAAGTACACACACTCGCACACACAAATGTACCGGCGGCAGCAACAACAAAAGGCCACAGGTGAAGGTGGAGGACTCCAGGGGGCTGGATCCAGCGATCCAGGGCAAAGGGAGTCGGGAGCCGGGAGACGTCGCCACTGGCGGCCGCCTGAACCCAACCGAACCCAAGCGATGCTGATGGTCGTCGCCGCCGCAAGGATGCAAGGAATAGGAAGCGGAGCGGATAGTTCGGTGGCTCGCAGCCGCTGAACGAGGAGGGAAGATGGAGGAGGGAGAGAGAAGATGCCGGCGGTGGCGATGGTGGTGCAGCCGGAGCGATGCCGATGCCGCCACCTTAATTTATTTCATCTCATGCAATAATTTTTGTGGTTAACAAGTTTTGGCGGCATCGTTAGCGTCTTCACACGCTTCGCGGGATATCAACACCATTTATTGCCGTTTTGGTATTTTTTCGCCAGAGTCCCAAGCTCCTCTTCTTCTGTCTTCTTCAGCCCTCGAACCCCTCACAAGCCCCCTTCGGCCCTGGGCCACCGCTTTTCATTTTGCACTCTGCGGTTGTTGTTGCTGACTGAGAGCGATTTTATTGCTTGATTTTTGCGGTTTATCTGCTCGCTCTCATATACAAATCGATTGGATTCCCGTGAAATTGATAAGTCAAGTCAACGCCGTTGTCCCTTCTCCTGCATCCCCATCCGCATCCGAGCCCAACTCTCTGCCATCGTGGTTGTCGTAAATTATGCGCCTCGACTAGTTTTCTACATTAAAAGGCAGACGCCAGCGCCACAGATTTGCCACCGATCCCGATCTCGATCCCAGCTCGATCCCGATCCCAAAACCCATAGCGAGATGCCCGGTAGTGTTAAAATATTCGACCACCTAGGGTCCCATGGAATTTATTTAGCCCCAGCGCCCAGCCCGGCACATTTCTGCCGCTTTTTATTAACTTGGGGCATGTCATCAGCTCGCTGCTCCTCGGGTCTTCTTGTGGTTTTTCCTTTTTTTTTGTCGCCTAATTGAAATATTAGTCGAGGATTTCAACCGGTGAGTCACACGGGGCATGTGCTCGAGTTAGAGTTAGGCCCAGAGATGGATCTATGCGGTTGGAGTTCGGTCAGGAGCATAGGGAGTCGGTAGTCGGAGTCTGCCACTCTTTATTTATAGCCCATCCATCGCCTCAGTCGCGCAGTGGTGACTCGTGTGGCTCGAGACGTTTTTGGTTATTTTTGCCACATCGCCGTTGTCTGGAGCAGGCGAATCTGGAAGTGGAAATGGGAGAGGGAAATCGTTGATTTTATCTACGAATGGAAAATGCTCTGTTTATAGGATAATTAGGGGAACGCTTGAAAGATACTTTTAGCTTTTCGATAGAGAAATCAGGGGTTTTCTTTAACTGAATAGGATAAGAATAGGCTGAATAATTAATAAACAAATAAAACAAGACAATCCTTTAAAAAATGTGACTTGATTGTCAATGTTATTATATTTATAAATTATATGATTTGTAATACCTCCAGTAAGGGCATTTCTTGGCCCCTTTTTAAAAGCCTATTTCCGCACTTGGCGGGGCTAATTACATGGAGCATATTTTTAGGCCCAGACACGACGCTGATTATCTGCAATTCACGTGTCGCTGTCTCGGTTTCTGTTTCTGTTTCCCCTCGGGGATCCGTTCCGAGAGCTCTTTCTGTCTGCTGCTCTGCAGAGACTCTTCTGCTTGAGTTTGCCAAACAAAAAGTTTGCCAAAAAATGTCAAACGTCAGACAGGCTGGGGTTTATTATCAGATGGCCGATGAGCTGTCACCGTTGCTATCGCCTCCCCCTAGAAAAAAAAGGGACACGAGCTCGAATTTTTTGGATTTTTGCATTACCGCCGTTCATTGTCCTCTTTGGATCAAAGCAATGTCTTTTAGACACAAATGACTCACCTGGCAGGTTTTCCCCAAATGCAACCCCCCTGCCCTGCAGTGGCACGTCACAGCCACAGATAAGCCAAATCCAAGACCAATATTTGTCCAGTTTGTTTGGCGTTTGCCTTCACCAAAGGGGCATTCTCTGTGGTTACACTCCACTTGAGGAAGTGCCAGCGCATCGGCTGGAGGGTATCGATGTGGGGGAAAGCTAGACTGAGACGCAGACGCTGACTGAGACGGAGCCGGAACACCTTTTTGGCTAATTAGACGGCCAGTCAACACTCGCTGGCTGAGCGAAGTGAAATTAAATAAATATAATCATTAATTTATTTTGCCCCTGCGCACAACCCTCGACTCCGCGTTCACCACAAATCATCAAAAGTCATTTAGCAAACATTTGAAGTTGAAAAATAGCCTTCAACTTGCTTCAATGCACTTGAAGAGAATCAACCGCAGAGACAGATGGACGGGGTTAGGGCTCTGTGACTCCGAGAGGCTCTGTGAGAGACCCTGGGAAGGAAGGGGAACCTCTACTCTGGCCGGGAACTGGCGGCAACTTTTTACGGAAGCGGCTCAGGTATATGGAAGATCCAAACCAAAGAGTCACGTCACGCGTGGGTGCCCCCCACACAGAGCGAGAAAAAAAAAATAAAAAATAAAAACAACAACAACGGCAACAAAAACCAAATAAAATAAAAGACACACAGACAGACGGGGCAGTTCCAAGTCACAAGTCTCTGGGCGTACTTAGCGCTGTTGAATAATTTCCACAACCACGAAACCCAATTGAAATTAGAGCCCAGTCACAGAGCCCAGTTTCAGGCGGAGATGGCCACATGTCGCCGCTTACCCGTTGCCGGTTACCAGTTGCCGGTCGCTTTGCTACCACCAACCAACAACCTGCCCCGATCCGGTGTAAGCCAAGTGCATTTTCATTTCCATTTCCTCGCCTTTATGTACCCTCTAGTTGATGGGAAATAAGGGTATATTAAATACATGAAAGGAAGAATAATCTTTACAGACACGAAAGATATTCCATTGAAAAATTTAAAGTTTTTTATTATTTAAGCTATACATTGTATATTATTTTAATTGAATTATTTATCATAGAAACAGAGTGACATCCCATATGACTTGTTCTGAAACTCCTTCTCAACATAAAGGCTGCCCTCTCGAGGGCATACTGCAGTCGTCTCCAGAGATAACCTTCTATATATCTCGCTCTCTGTCTGCTTGATACTCATAATGCGGAAGATTGCACCAAGTTCAGATAGTTCCTTTCCTTTCCGTTCCGTTCTGTCTCATGTTGTTTATCTCTCCGCTCGGATCTTGAGGTTTCTGCGTTCTGTACTTTGGCTGGCGAGTTTTTAACACAATTTAGCGGCGGTGGCGGTGGCGGCGGCGTCTCTCACTTGGTGGAGGGATGGATATATAGCACATACATGGACTGACTGCCGGTGGAGAGCCGGGTGGGATCGGCGATGGCTATAACGGCTTTGTCTTCGGTTACCCATTCGGTTGTTGCCATGCTGCTGCCCCTGTTGCATGTGGGCATTCAACACCGTCAACAACAAGTGCAGCGGCCAACAAATTCGAATCTTTTTTACTTTCATTGTAATTACCGCACCGCAAGGAAAATGCTAAAGGTGAAAGAGATAGGAAGCCCTGGGACATTGCCTTATCGTTGATAATAATCAAACAATCAAACAATAGCTTTATCAAATCAATCATTTGCTTAACTTACCGATTACAAAGGTATGTTGTCATAATACTAACCAGAAAGTATGAATAAATATAGTATTTATATTGCCTCATTCATGACGTTGTTGCTAGCGCCAAGTATTTTATCAGAACGGAAACTGGGCCTTTATTTGAATGGCATTTAGCACTTAAACTTGGTTCATAAAGTGTTATCATCTTGATTGAGGAAATGCAACATACATATTTCCGGTATTAACTATAATCAGCTACGAAATTTTTCTCAAATGCTGTTTAAAAAAAGGCAATTATATTGAATTTACATTTTAATAAAACAAAGTTTATGTTTCCAAAACCAATTTGTTTTATATTTTTTGGTATCTTTTGCATGAATGAATATTAAGAAGCTTATGATAATTAATCACAAACATTTTAAAATATATTTAAATTACGTTTTTTTTTTTTTATTTATAAAATAAAATAATTATTTCTTATAAAACAAAAATTAATAAATTACCCTTCAACCAAAAAACAAACAATTTTGCTTTAAAAAAAACACAAACAGTAGACAGAGGTTGGCGACCTTTAGAAGCAATTGTTATTATTTGACCAAACGTTTTGACCAAGTTGCGTTTAAAATTAATTCTCAGCCTTTTAGCGTAATTTGATTAAACGTATCCATTCTAATTGTCCAAGACTTGGGGTCTATTTAGTGGAGTATGCTTCCCTGACAACTCGTTGGGAATTTTGTTTCAATTGTTTTCCTTCGGTTTGTTTTCCCAACTCTATGGCCATGGACCTCCCCCATGGATGGCATATAGTAGACATTGAATGTTTGCGCCTGCGCGCATTTTGAAATTGCTTCGTTTTTTTCGGTTTTTTTGAAAATTGTCCATGTTTTTCGTGTTTGTTATTGTTGTGGGCTTGGCTTGCTATTCTTATGGTTGTTGTTATTCCGTGTGTATTTGGGTATTTTGGTATTTGAGTATTTGTTGATGATACAATGACGCTGCGCTTGGCAGCTGTTGTCTGTCGTCAGTTGGGTTTTCGGAGCGAAGAGGGAAGCCGGGTTCGTGGGAGGGGAATGAGAATGGGATCCATGGATTCTGCAGCTTGTTCCTCACGCTCCTCACTTCCTGCACTTCCGCACAATGCCGCCCGATTGTTGAAGAGGAGTCCCTCTTTTTTTGCAGCTTTCCAAATATGTGCTTCGAGTATATATGTATATATAGCATTCTACCTGCCTTGTTGCCTCGGCGACGACAGGTGCCCAGCTTTATTTCCGCTTCCGGAGCAGCTTTACGGCCCAACTGGGGGAGGGGACCAACTATGGCTGAGGTGGTAATCGATAAGAATTGGCCTGGTTCACTGGCACTATCACATTTCGTATTCTGATCTATTTTTGCCAGCTTGTTATCAGTCCCCCGAGAGTTTCGGTTAGTGGGGTAAGTACCTGTTTTTTTTTTTCGTATTTTCTGTTAGACTTAAAAAGTGGTAACAACAACCCAGAGCAAGTTGGCCCAGCTCCGTCACAAGTGGCCGACTTTGAACCCTTCTTTGCTTCTGGTTTTTCTTACAATTGTCGCACTTGTCACTACTACTATTTCCCCTTCGCCAGCTCAGCTCCTCTTTGCCCTCTTGATATTTTTTATTTTTTTTTTCTTTTCGTTGTTGTTTTTGTTGCTTTTGTTATTTTGTCAGCTTCTTTTATTGTTATGCGCAGTGCGTAGAACAAGTGGAAGCTTTGTCAACAGCGGGGAGCAGAAAAAAAAAACGTTAAGTTTACACGACCAACTCCCAACCGCCAAGCGGAATCACCTGTTTGTTGTTGTTTGCGGACTTGACATTTGACAATAAAGCAAATAATCATGGGAAAAAAGCTGAGACACCCAAAGAACTGCGTCTCATCGCCCCAGCTTATGGACGAGGAAATATTACAAAGGTGGCGGGGAGGCGGAGGGAGGCGGGAGCTTAGGCCCCAAGTCATAGAACACAAAGCTAAATGGGTATTATGGAGATATATTAAGAGGTTTATGTTTTACAAGAGATTGAATGGTATAGAACTAAGTTTAAAATCCAACAAATTCCGAAGAAAATATTAGTTGCATTCAAATAAATTTATCTGATGTCTAAATATTATTATTTCAGTATTCAAACAATATTTAAAACAGATAATAAAAACCATAAAGTGGGCTCATCTCATGGGTAGTATTTTCTTTCTACTTATTTTATATAAATAATTTTATTATTAGTATATAAATTATTTTATATAAATGTTTATCCCTTATTGGTTATTTAATTTATAAATAAAAAGAACATTATTTTTGTTTATATTAAAATTTAAGTTTATTTGTAATAGTCACAAATAAATAATTGAAGAATTATAAAGTGTTGTTATTTACTTATAAGACAATTATCATTAAATACATAATTTTAATTTATTTATATTCAAAATATCTTTTTTATGATATCTCTTATAGTGAATCATCCAACCTGGTTTTTCCTCATTTTATGCTTATGAATCGAACTATTATCAGAGACTGGAAAGCTCTTTCAGTAGCCTATCAGAAACGCTTCGATTATGAGTAAGTTATTGGAAAATCTATGCGAAACCCAATCACAATCGTATTCCTATCTATATTTATTTATTGGATAGATACCACGGCCACTGGAAACCTATAAAAATGAGAGTTCGATTGGTTACAACAATTAGTTCAGTTGGACTTTTAAAGTTGAACGAAAGTGCTGCAGTTTTTAAATTATTTAAAGTGTGAAGGACCTGTTTTAAGTCAGGAGCTAAATTGGGAGAAAGGTAAGGATATATAATGATTATTAATTAATAAGAGATTGAGAGAGAAAGAGCCCTCTAACGTTTATTTTAAATAAGTTAACTTAAATATTTCCTTTGGAAATACCAAGCTAAATAAATAAATTAAATGATCAAATAATAAAAATAAATAAATAAATGTCCTGCAGCGATCACATCTCGCTTGCATTAAGGATATCTCGATTCCTGACCGCATATCGCCTCGGTGTAATTAATATAACATAAACAAATTGTTCCACTCGCAATTTTTAAGAGAAAACCCGCGAGGGCTGGGAAAATGGTTGTGAGAAAATTTGAGAAAATTTCCAAGAGAAAACTCTCAGAGAGAACCCGAAGTGTATCGAAGCCGAGCCGAACTCCACCGAACACAGTCGAACGCCGACGAAGGCAGACGATGGGCGCCCGAAGCGCCGCTGCGTGAGTTAAAACCAGCGTACAAAATCAGTCCGCCGAAACCATTCGATGGCAACGGGCGCGTTAAATTTGGCTTAAACCGAAATAAATAAATAAATAAATAGCCAAAAATTACCAGTGTTCAGAGACACACTCGAAGGGCGTTGAAACATAAGAGATCGCCCCCAGACCAGTGAGAGATCAGTGAAGATTCAGTCAGTGAAATTGTTTCGAATATTTTTGAAAATATTTAATTTAAAAAATCTAAAGAAAATAGCGAATTTCATCAGCTGGAGTAACACTAAATATCCCCAAGAAGTGACGTTAAACCCACCGAACAAATCGAACCCAATCGAGCCAGCAGCAGCAACCATCCATCGATCCATCGATCGATCGATCGCGATCCGTGTGAAAGGACTTTCGATTTCGTTTGCGGGCGTGCGAAAAGAAAAGCGAAAAAGCGCCGGAGTAATTGTGAATTAAAACTTTGCGGAAAAACAACAACAATCCCCTAGCCGGAGCAGCAGCAGCATCAGCAACATCATCAGCAGCAGCAGCATCCTGAAGAAGCAACAACTTCTATGTGCACCGCGCAAATACTATATAAAACAAAAACGATCGTGCGGTTTATAGTGTGTGTGTGCCTTCAATATACACGTAATATATATATACACGATATATAGTATATATCTAGAGCCGACTGTTGCGACGACTTTTCTATATAAAATACAAACACACACACCGTGGCAGATGTGGGCATACATATATATCTAGCCAAAGTAGAAGATATATATATATATATATATATGAGATATATATACGCGGCGCACTCTGCTCTGTTTTTTCTTTTATAATTACTTTTGTCTAAAATTAGAAGACGTGTGTGCTGCGTGTGTGCGTGCCGTGGCCGTGTCCGTGTATCCGTATCCGAGAGATACGTGTGAGTGTCCGTGTCTGCTATATCGCTATATCGCACATCATCATCACCATCATCATCGTCATCAGAGATCAGAGACGATCCGTAGTATCCGCGGTGTGTGAGTGAGTGAGTGTGCCAGAAAACACTCGTACCCTCGTCGCCAGTGAATCAGACTACGGCTGCGACTGCGACTACGGCTATATAGTCGGCAGATCGCGTATACGGCCAGGCCAGACAAACATTATCGTATATCTCTGCCTGGCGAGGATTACAATTACAACAATCAGCCCCCAAAAACGCACACGATCGATCGCCAGCCGAAGCCTAGAGCCGAATCCGCATCCGAAGATTCCCGAGAGAACGGAAAACCGAACCGAACGAAAGATCGCGCGCGCGTGAAAAACGTCGCGAAAGAAAAACGCTCCGGAAAAAGGTGGGGGAAGAAAAATCAAACGCCACGCGACCTTAGGCCCGTCCGAATTTTCTTTTGGGGGCGTGCAGCGGGGCGTGGCCGTGCGTGAAACGCAGCGAATTTAGCGAAAGATAACAACAAAGATGAGTCACCAGCATCAGCAGCACCAGCCACAACAGCAGCAGCAACGACAGCCAACGCAGCAGCAAGAGCAACTGAAGCAGCAGCCAGAGTGTTAAAATCAATTAATGCTAGACATACAGTGCGCGAAAATAGACCTCTTTCTCTCTCAATCCCTGCTGTCGCTCAAAATGCTACGAAACTATAGAAAGTATTTGCAGGATAAACGAAAATACGACAAGGCACAACGACGTGGCAGCGACTACGATATTTGTCACCATTAAACCAATAAAGGACAACACAGCAGCAGCAATACGCAGCAGCAACACGCAGCAGCAGCGGCAACCATTACTCGTAGAACCGAGAGATTTTGTAAATAAAGTCGGGGCAATAGCAGCAACAACTTTGGAGGACGCCATGTATGCGCAACATTTGCGCAAATGGAGTCTGAAAACAAAAAAGCAACGAATGCCATTGATATTGCTAATTATCAGCTACATGTTGCTACTGATCACAGGTGTGTCTGCCGCTGCGACGGCGACAGCGACGGCGATGCAGCAGCAGCGGCAGCAGCAGCAGCTACCAGCAGAGCGATTATTATGGGAAGGCAGTGCCGAAGAAAGCAGCTACTATATACCACTGAGTTTGGATAATGATGGCGGTAGCATCAGCATCAGCAGCGGTCGCAGCAGCAGCAGCAGCAGTGAAAGCGGTAGCAACATCGACAGCAACAGCAACAATATCTTAAGTAGGCTGCTCAGCCGCACCAGCAATAGTCTTAGTAGCCGTAGCAATCTTAAGTTAGAGCCAGCCACAGTATTCGATGCCGGCAGCAGTGCAGCCAATCAGCAGCAGCAACAGGAGCAACTTCAGCAACATGTTGCTGCCGTGCCACAGAAAAAAGTTCCAAATACGTTAATCAATAGTCAAATATATAATAATTTATTATACAATGGTCTGTCCAGCGCGGCGGCGGCAGCGTCGGCGACGAGCAGTAAGATGCGTCGTCACATACAACCCACACAGCTGCCAGCGCCAGCAAGCAGCTTTTCACATCCGGCGAGTAACTACAGCCGGCGAGCGCTGCAGAGCTACTACATTGAGTCCTTCGAGGTGCCGGAGGATGAGGAGCAGCAGCGCAATCCGGAGCAGGCGGCGCGCAGCCGGCGGGATGGCCAGAACCAGCGTCGCCCCAATGCCCATCGGAAGGAGCTGCAGGCAGACAAGCGAGAGAATCGCCGACTGAGGCAGCAGCAAAGAAAGGAACAGCGTCCGAACCGGAATCAGGAGCAGACGCCACGCCGGAAGCACCAGCGAAAGCACCGGGGTCGCCAGCGATCGGATCGCTACTGCTCAGCCCGGGATCCTGCCCAGCTGGCCTATGCGGCGCCCACCGTCTTCAAGGGCGTCTTCAAATCGATGTCCGCCGACCGGCGGCTCAACTTCTCGGCCTCCATGAAGGTCGTGGAGGTGTACAAACAGCAGCGCGGCCTTCAGTTGCCGTCACTCGTCAGGCTGCAGTTCACCGTGCGAAACAACAGCGGTGAATGTGACATCTACAGGGAGAAGCTACGTCCGCGTGGAGTGCTCCGCTCTGGCAATGATCTTCAGCAGGCCACGAGCATAGAGTACATGGTCTTTGCCCAGCAGACGAACCCAGGAAACTTCACCATCCTTGGCCAGCCGATGCGGGCCTCGCACTCGGTGATGGAAGCGGTCAAAACGGCTGTGAGCGACAATTATGGTGAGTGGATTTCAATTTTTACATATTTTTTTATATTTCGAAAAAATATGGGACAATTTAGAAGAGTCCACGCAGGATTATTAATGGGAAATTAAAGGGTTTCACCCAAAAGATAATTAGAAATGTATTTAAATGAGAGATCTTAGTAGACTTTTTGATCTATGAAAAGTAAGATTTTATAGCTTAAAATATATCAAACATTGCCTGACTTTTCAATAAATACAGATGGTATGATCTGAAATCTTAATATGCCTTCACGATCTCAACTTATCTTATCTTCGATCGAATTACCGGAAGCTTACATGGATGCTGTAAAACATTGAATTTAATTGTTGGTTGTAAGTGGAAAATAGTAAGAGAAGAAAACATACAAGATGCCGTAGTTGTTTTGTTTTGTTGAATAACTTAAGAGTTTTCCAGCCATGACTTTGGTCTATTTTCTCTTATATAATTGGTTCGATCGTTGAACCTATTTTAAAGCTTTTGGAATATTGGAGAATATGTTTTGCTCTTCTGGTAATAGAAGATGTTGCCGAAATTCTCCTTCACTTGACACCCTTTCTCTGGCCATATCTCTCCCCCAAAACCTTTCTTTCTTGGCTTTCTTCTCTTTCGCTCTTTTCTTTTTCAGTTGCAGCAGCAGCTGCCCCTTTCTCCGACCTCCTCTGTTGTTGTTTAATGAAATTTAGCTGGCTTTTTTTGTGCAGCTGAATTTCTTATTTGCCAACTTCACGCTCTGCTAATATTCACCAGACCGAAATAATTTTATGCAATACACTCGCACAAACACACATGCAAACGTTGCGCATGCGCCTGTGCAATTTGTTGTTGCTGCTGCTGCTGCTGCTGCAAGTCTAGGCCCGGTCTCTCTCTCTCCTCCTTGGGTCCGAATTCGAATACAAATTCTTCCCGCTGGATTCTTCGTGTGCCCTCCTCAATTTGGTTGTTGCCGAGGCAACAACAAAAATGCTCACATCTAGAATTTATTATTGCCGCCGCTGTGCCACAGTTGCTGCTGCTGCTGTTGCTGCCTGTTGCTAGTTGCACATTTTAATTAAATTCGCATTAACTTCTCTCCCCCGAGAAGTTGGAAAAACTTTGAAAACTCATTTCTGCTCGCCAGTCTTTTTAGCTCCAACTTTAACTCACATCGTCATCGTCATCGTTGCTTATTCTTATTGTTGTTGCAGTCTGCATTCGACCTTTGTGGTTGCCAGAGACCCAACCCTACATTCTATCTTCTTTGATATTGTTGTGCACACAGAGAAATATGTAGCTTAGGAACTTGGAAAATATAGAATAAAAGGAATTTTGCATACTAAAATGGCTTAGAAAAGACTAAGACGACTAAGACTACTAGAGCCTCTGCTTACCTTATCTTACTAATATACCTTAATTCGCATGGAAATATATCTTTCAAATAATATAAATATATGTTTTCAAAGAAGCAATCAAAAGATGCAAGCTTGATTTTCCTCATCAGTTTTCATTCTTTTAAAATTGTATTTAAAATTAAGAAGTAACCCCACAATATTTATTATGTACTTCTCAGGACTTCAAATGTTATGTTTAATTTTTTTTGTTCAGTGCTTTGCTATATTTGTTGTTGTAATTATTCTTGCGTTGCGGTTCATGGAGTTTTGCGTCTGTAATGCGACTAAGTGCGATCACCCGACCCCGCCCCCGCCTTTGCCTTTCTTTTGCCTCGTTTTTCATTTTTCTTTTGCTTTTTTTTGCCTTTGCTTTTATTTTTATTTATTTGTTTTGTTGTTGTTTTTATTGTATTCTCCCTCTTGGATTTTTGTAATTTTTTTTATTTTGTGCTTTGTTTCATCGCGGGCGCAATTAGATTTTTAATTCATTTTTTCTCTCCTCACAACGCTCCTTTGGCTTCTGCTTTTGCTTCTTCCGTCATGGATCTCGCACACAGAAAAAAAAGAAAAAGTGGGCGGAGGGAGAACCCAACCCTTTTTCGGATCGACTCCCGGACTCAGATTCAGATACGAAATCAGCTGCAATCAGCTGTTCTCCGCATAATTCCGCCCGCTTTCGCGCTCTTTGTCTTTTCGGGTTTATTATCTGATGTTTATTTACTTTCGACCCTCGCTTCCTTCCTTCTCTCCTTCTGCTGCACAGAGCTGTGTGCTCAATGAACAACATATAGCATTAACAGGATATTTACTTTTTGCCCCCGACTGATTTATTTTGACTGCGAGCGCAGCAAATGCCTGGGAATCGATCGATCGATCCATCGACCGAGCGATCGCTAAAAAAAGCGATTACTCATCGAATTGCATACTAATCAATCCACCCACACAGACGTGCAAAAATCTGGAAATTTGTCAACTCCTTTCCTTTCACTTTGCCAATTTCTTCGGTGTGTGTGTTTTTTTTTATTTTTTTGGGAAATAACTCAATTTACATATCGGGCCATAAAGCACCGCGATCCATCCGATCGTCAGCCGCGATCGTTAAAGTCTCAGCCCAATCAAAGGCCACAAATGGCATCGAATCGTGTGGAGATCAATCAAACAAAATCTGACTCGGATCGGTTATTCTGCAACCTGAACTATTTGTGGACGGCATATAGCGTGGGGGCGGGGTAGCAGGGTAGCTGGATTTTTATTATTCATACGCCCCGTGTGACGACGGAGCAGATCTCTGCTTGAAACCAATTAAAATGCCTTCGAACCTGACTGAATCGGTAGTATCATGAATTAACTGGTCGCATTTTATGCCCAATTTACACCCACGCCGTGAACGTCAGTTGCTAAAATCCCATATCCCATATTCCCCTCCCCGCCGTCTGTCCAAAAGTGTGACTTGAATATGCGAAAAAAACCAAACCAAAACCAAACAAGAAAAAAACAAAGAAGAGGCCATGTGAAAAATAAATAAAAGTCACATCTTTTGTATTTGGCTGCGGGCTACTACAGTTGGTTCTCCTCGCCATTGTTGTTGCCGAGGTGTTAAGTAAATTAGCTGCTCATAAAACATGATTTGATCTAGCAGAAGTCCAAGCCGGGGCAGAATCAGCAGCCCCGGCAGTCAGCAGGTCGGCGGCTCCCAATGTTTGTTTGTTGCCCCGATATTTGTTTGTCTCCGAAAGCGGAGACAAACTGGCAGTGGCTGACACAACAAAATATTAATTATATGGGTATTATTTATAGCTATACCACTAAATTGTGATTGGATATCGTAAAATTAAGAAAATTAAGTTACCTTGGTTTGTTGCAGAAATTGTGAATTAATATTTTATTGCTATGCATGTGGATGTGAAAATTAGGGCAAACCTAGAAGGAAACAATTTAATATTACCTAAATATTTTTGGTAATTTTTAAAATTGAAAATGTCTGAAGAATATAATTTGGCTTGAGCAGATTGTATTTAAAGTAAAAATTAAAACAATATCAATACAAAAATGAGTAAATGGAAGGTATGAAAATATTACAACACTGCTTTTCATAAATTTATTAATTATGCAGATAAGTTAATCAGATAATTCTATATTTAAATTAATTTCTTGGTGTCTACAAAAATATATTTCAACATAAAAACAACAAGAATCTAGTAGCAAATCTCCATTCCAATATCCTAAAAAAGATAACATTATCTACAATAAGTTGTAAATTGATATCGAAACGTGTAGTCTTTAAAATAACATTATTTATTTAGATACAAGTACACAGAATTGCTCACCTTTCGATTATATAATTATTTGTCACTTGTGCTGCACGCAGCATTGAATATTAATTTTTCTGCGGTTTCTATTTTGTCACCTTGCCAAAGCACTAATAATCTCGAAATGATTTTTTCATTGAGAAAAGCAATACCTGTGTAGCCATTATATGTACTATGTATGGAAAACCCCTCAGAGAACCTTGACAGCTGCGATTGGATAACTTTGAGGGGCTTAGGTTTCTCTTCTGGGTTTCTGATCTCCAGTTGCACTTGCTGGTGTAGTTGCTTGAAAATGGGGAAATGGAAGCGGGAAATGGTAGTGGAAATGGGAATGGGATGGTTATGGGTATGGAAATGGGAGAATCTGTTTGGCAAGCGATTACAAAACGAAAAGAAAGAAAACCGCTGCCAGAGCGGAAAATGCTCTGCACTGGCAGCAGCGACGACACAGCGCAGTTCGCATATTTAGGTCAACGCCTACGAGTGGAAGCGACAAACTTACCCAACGGCACCCACAATTCATCATTTCCCAGCCCATCTCATCTTGTCTCATCTTTTTTCGCCTCTTTTCTTCTGTTTTTTTTTTGTTGTCTTATTTTTTGGGGGTGTCTGGCTGGTTTACCTGGCCTGGTCATAAGATTTTCCACGGCCCAGGAGGAACGGAACGGAGGTGCGGTGGCTGTGGGTGGGGGACTCATTTAGCGTCACGCCAGAGAAGAGACAACTTTTCGTTTGCCGCCGTTTGTTTTTGGTTTGTGATTGCTGCCGTTGATTTTTCCTCTCTTTTATTTTTTTTTATTTTTTGGTAATTAAGTATGAATGGCGGCGCTAGACGACGAACCTTGGTTCGTTTAGGTAGTAAGTGCAAAGGGGGTTGTCTCAGCCCGGCCCCTCAACCCCTTTGGGGGAATGCACTTGGAAAAAATACTACTGCCACTTTGTTTAATTTAAATAATAATTTACTAATTAATCATTATGGAAATTCCACACAAATCATACAATTTCCCACCAAATTAGATCAGGTTTAGTGCCGCAATGAGGGTCAGAATTGCCTTGGGCTTATTCCGTTTCTTAAGGGCCATTCGCTAGCATTTTCGTCGAGTGTAGGGGCCCCTTTGGGACTTGCCTGGCGGGCCGTTTGGCATGCGGGAAATAGAAAATTATAACGAAATGAAATTTTCAAATGGCATGCCATGTTTCCTTGCCTTGCCTCGCGACTCGACTCGCTTGCCTCGTTTATGAGTTTTATGCTATTTCTGGCCGCGCCGACAGCAGCAACAACACCAGCACCAGCACCAGCAGCAACATCAACAACATTAGAAGCAACAACATCACGCAGCTGAAAGCCATTTCATCCGAGAGTAGGAAGACATCTTGGCCGCCATAGGCTTGCCAAAAACAAAACCAAAATAAACAAAAAAAAGAAAATCCGAAGCGAAAATGCAAAGAACCCCCCTGAAAATGGATTCGGAAAATAAAGCAGCAAGAAAATCCACCGCTCGTTAGCCCTGCCTGCAATTTGCATTTGGTTGCAGCAGCAGCAGCATCAGCAGCAGTCGGGGCGCTAATGGAGCAATCTTGGCCAGATACGAGAACGGAACCCAGCGATCAATGGACCCCTCTGTTCCGCCGACTGGCAATCCGTTTGAGCACTCGGCCAGCGGATGTGACATAATCTGATTGCCACCAGGCCCAGGCCCCGTCGAATGGATAAAACGTCCGGCATTCATGGTGCCTCTCAGGGAACCTCTCATCTCATCAATGGGTTCAGATCCCAAGATCTGTGTCGGCGCGATATCAAAGGCTCTTGCCGAACGCCCCACAGGTGGCGCTTCCTCGAGCAACCGATTGGAACCTAAAGTGGGGCAAGGCAACTGCCAGATACTCTGCTTTAGCAGTGTGATTAGAGAAACTACATTTCTATCCTTTTGTTTAAATATTTTTCGGAGAACAACCCAATTTTCAGATTATTCTGACTTTTAGAAGAGGGGGAAGAATTGGGAATGAATTCAAGGTATTGCAGATCAAATCAATAATAAATATTGGATAATTAATAGCAAAACATTTAAAAGTAGACAATCGGTTCTACTTAAGATATCATTTTTGGTTTTTAACAGCATCATTAAAAAGATAGGTCAGCTTACAAGATATTAAACAGAACTTAAACATGCTAAATCCTAGATATTTACCACATAAAATCTCAAATTTCAAACCTTTCCTTAGCCACTGATCAAGCCAACATACCCCATGCCAAAATAATGAAAAAACTCCCAAGACTTCACCTCAATTAGCCATTCAGCATTTGCGTTAATTTTCGCGGCACTTGCGGCACATTCCAAAAACGCCAAAGCCATTCGTAAATACATGCTGCAAAAAAAATCCAAAAAAGATAAATGATAAGAGATGTTTTCGGACGGACTAATTGTTTTGGCTGGCTGTTAATTTCTGCCCGCATAATCGCACTGCCCTCGGCCACCTTCTGCTCCACAAAAACAAAAACTTCAACAGTTGCGCACGCGGCCAAGATTAATGGTCAGATCGAAGTCAGCGGCGGCGCAACCAAGTCGAGACCGAAGCCGAAAGATAGATATTGAAATTGATTGATATTTGAAAAGTCATTTCGGTGCGGAGCTTGGACTCATTATTACTTTCCCATGGATCATTTTCACAGCTAATGGTTGGCTGGGAGCACACGTCGCATACCGACTAGTGATTTTTTTTTTTTGTAACTTTGCGTTGGCGGCTCCAGCGCTTTGAACTCCGAACTCCGAGCTCCAAAACGGTGGGCGGAGTGACCGAAAATTGTTTCCACCTAGTTTGGGATTTCACTTGGAGGAGACTGGGAGGAAATCTAGGCTAGTCGCGGCAATTATATATTAACTATAACCAAGTGAAACGAAGCGATGCTCTTTCTCGAGTTTCAAGATCGTTGCTCCGTGCTGTCCTTTCCGCGACTGGCCATCTTAATTACGCATTAATTACATCAAACATTAATAATTCCACATGCCAGCGGAGCTGGAGCGTCTGCTCATCTATCTACTTCAGTGGCAGCAACACCTCCTCGATCGCGGGTATCGCGGCCATCCTCTGCCTCCGTATATTAAACTGTCTGTCACCCCTGTCCTCCTCCTGCAGCGCCCTGCATCAAATTGCAAGCCATCTCGGTAGTCGTCGTCGTCGTCGTCGGATCTTTGGATCGTTGGATAGCCGGATTGCTCTGTCTGCCTTCTGCCAGCTCTCAGCCTGGCAAGTTGAAAAATTTGCCTTTGATATCGACCACATGTGTGCACTGGGGAAAATTTGGCTTCTAAAAAAGTTAAGCAATTCTTGGATCTTTATATAAAGCTAGATTTAAAATGAAAGTAAAGAATTTAGATCCTTGAATATTATATAAAGTATGTTGTGAAAAAAATTTCTATTTATTTTGATGGTCTTACTTAGGTCTCATTTATTCCTGTGTATTTATGCATCCAGTTTGAATTCCTCAGCCTCTGAATTCTGCCCCCCGCTGGTGTGGGGCCATATTTTCTTTTTAGCTGACGATTTAGTCCATTTCCCGCTTATAATCGCATGAAGTTGTTTGCCTTCGCTGAACGGCGGATGGCTTAATCCCCGACAACGATGCGATGTTGGCTCAATAATAATCAGCTAACAACTCTTTTATGGAATTTATTAGAAGCGCTGTAGAAGTTACGGCCTGGCAGTACCTGCGTGGGAAAATGGACTAATCTGAGGCCTGGCCCTCGGAGTCAGGTTTCTGCGACAGGAACAGGTAACACCGACAGACAGGGCCACATGTTTGGCCGGAAATTCCCTTTTTGACCTCTGGCCATTGTCCTTATGAGGAATTCGTCACTTGGCGTGAGCTCTCAGGGATTTCCCAGCGCTTAGCTGCGGAAATTCCACGTTCCTGCCGTCTGCCCTCGAACATCAGCACGAAAGAAATTTAAAACAATTTGATGTTTTGCGAAGTTTGTACAAGAAATGTGTGTTATTGGCGGAAGCGACCATCAAATTGCATCCAATCTGAAGCCATTTGGCCCCCTGAAATCCCCCATGCCCGAGGCGATCCTCTTTATATTCTGTTTTGTATTTTTATTTTTTGAATTTCCGCCGGCCGGCAAGGTGGCCGTGTGCTAAAACAAAATTTTTATATCGAAATTGCCGGCGGTCAGCGCGCACGCCTGCCCACTGGCCAGTGTCCACTGGCCACGTTAACTTGGCCGACGCGTGTTGGCCTTTTTGGTTCCCAAGCTTTGTTTGGCTCTCAGACAAACACACACACTCAAAAGCGAGTGTAAAACGAGACCGAGTGTTGAGATCGAGGACCTCGACTATGCAATACCCCGGCAAGCACTGCCTCTAAAAATTTGCTGCTTGCTTAGATTATCCTTTTTTATGGATGTAAATATGTGGTATTAATTGAGATAATTTCTTATTTTATAAAATGCTGAAAAGGAAAAGCTTTTTGTATTAAAAAAAAATTAGGTATCTTTTTGAAGTGATTTTCTTAGAAATAACAAAACATGACACTTTTATATGACCAGGATGTTTCTTATCTTTATAAGAGCACAGCATATACCTTTAAGTTTTCTCATCAATTGGGTATAAATACCCATATACACTCGCTTACACACACGCACACACCCAGCCATCTCAGACAAGTTGGAGTTGCATTTTTAGCAGCATTTTTGTGAGGCATTTTATTCGTCGCCGCTGGCAACAAATTTGTGGCTCGACTCGAGCTTGGCGGCTGTGGCAAGCTTCTCGAATGGCCACTGCTGCTGCCGCTGCCACTGCCACTGGTTGTTGGTGGTGGCCACCAAAACTCCAGCCTCACCTTGTGCCCCAAAAGCTATTTAAATGGTATTTAAATGTGTCTAAAAGTAATTTTTTTGCGCATTTAATTCGCATTTTTTGCCTGCCCGCGTATTTGGCAAAGCACTTAACGACATTTATGAGTATATTTCATTAAAAATGAAAACAGCAGCGAGTGCCTGACATAATGCGTCATAATTGAATCGTTTTTTTTTTTGTTTTGTTACCAGTTTTTCTTAATATTTTTTTATTGCATTGTTGATGGTCAAATGGGGTGCAAGAATTAAGTTGACAGCAACTTGTTGCAGCTGAGGTTTTTTTTGGTGTGGTATAATTGTGTCTTGGAGACGTTTTGTTCGCTTTTAAATTTTGATTTTTTATTAGCTAATATTTAGTGACTGAAACTGTTGTTTTTGACTATTAAATTATATTTTTATTGGTTTGAAAAATATATCAGAAGCATAAAAATATTGTACCTTTAATTATACCCGCTACCCATAGGGTAGAAGGGTATTATAACTTTGTGCCGGCAGGAAATGTATGTAACAGGTAGAAGGAGGCATTTCCGACCCCATAAAGTATATATATTCTTGATCAGCGTCAACAGCCGAGACGATCTAGCCATGTCCGTCTGTCCATCTGTCTGTCTGTCTGTCTGTCCGTCCGTCCGTATGAAACACTGGATCTCAGAGACTATAAGAGATAGAGCTCTAATTTTTTTTCGACAGTATTTGTTATGCTTGCACGCAGATCAAGTTTGTTTCAAATTTTTACCACGCCCACTTCCGCCCCCGCAAATCATCAAAAAGCTTATAATTTTCATAATTTTAAAACTAGAGTCACGAATTTTAGAATGTACATTAAGAACTATAGTCTGTGTGATTCCTTAAAATTTGGTTGCGATCAGATAAAAATTGTCGAAGTTATTAAAGAAATAATTTTTATAATAATAACGGCCGCTGCAGCATGCCTCATTTGGTTGATCAACTAGACCAACTAAATATTCTTACCAGTTCTTGATTGGAATCGGAAAAGAATCTTATAAGAATTCGAGAACCAATTTTAATATATGGTAATAATTATTAGCCGTTCAAAAATATATTAACTATTATGGGTAGCGGGTATCTCACAGTCGAGCTCACTCGACTGTAGCTTTCTTACTTGTTTTGATATTGTAAAAGTCTATAACAATATTTAAAGGCTTTTGAAAATTAAAAGAAAATTATGTTTGTTTTTGAAACAAGTTAAAGCTTTGGAATATAATTTCAATTCAGAATATCAATTAAAAGATATATTTTTTTAAGAGTTTTAAAAAAATATGATGCACAATTAATTGTGGCAGCTGGCTTGCTAGTGTTGCTTGGATGCTGCAAAATATTTTCACACACACGAAAATGATTTCAGCTTGCCACCAGCAAGCAGCCATAACAACAGCGGCAACAAGTGGCCAGGTAGTCGTCGCTGCATGCCACACACAGCAAACAAACAGCAACTGTTTTTGCCGCTGTTGCTGCTGCTGGTGGTGCTGGTGCTGCCTCCTGCAACAAAGAAGGCAACTAGAAACTATCCAATGGCCACCAGCAGCAACATCAGCATCGCCACATGCTTGACCAGCCGACGAGACCAAAGCGAGCGCATAAAGCATAAAAAAGCGCAAAGCCACAAGAAGTTGCAAGTCGAAAAAGTCATTATATGCGACAACCAAGTCGTCGATATTCCAGAGGCACACTCGAAATAAAACTAAATTCAACATATGATTGAAATTGGAATTGACAAAGTTGATTAAAATAGAAAAACAATATAAATTTAAACAAATTAATATTAATAAAAGGAATTAAATGAAATGAACTTTATATTTATTCAAGAAAATATAAATAAGTTTGCAAAACATTTTAAAAATAGAGCTTTCCATAATTGAAATGCCATGGAAATGGTGTATTTTTATTTTCAATTTTCATAAATATTTATAAATATTTGTTTTATAAAATTTCCTTTAAAAATGTATACAAATTAATTGTTTTAAGTGCAGAAATAGCAACAGCAAACGGCGACTTTGGCTTTGGCTGCGACACATTTGCTTAAATAGCAACAGCAACAGTTGCTGCCGCTGTTTGTTGCTTGTTTGGGTGCTGCAGCAACACCAACAACAACAAAAGCAATGCCCATTTTTTTATTTTTATTTTTTTTTTTATTGCCTCTGTTGGAAAATGCAAGAGGGGAGGACGGCGCGCACCTTGGATTTCCAGTTTTCGGTTCCCACAATGCAAAATTAGGTACGAAGCGTCGTCCCCATGACGTAATTAGCATAGAGCAGCCGATGTTGTTGTTGTTGTTGTCGGGAGCCCATAAAGCGTATTTACCGCACAACGCGCCAGACGCACCAAAGGGGGTGAGACAAGGATAGAGAGAGAGCGGGCAACAGGTGAGCGGGGAACGCAGTCAGGTGAGCCATTGCCATTGCGCATGTGTGGCGTGCGAACGGAGGAGCTTGCGTGGCTGGGGGAGCAGGAGGAGGGGGCGTAGCAGGGTCTCGTATACGCGGACCTGGACTCGGACGAGGACGTTGCCATAACTCATATGTATGCCGCTCGCCCCGGCCAATTGTCGTGGCCAGAAATAAAAACATTTCGTTTAACGATCTTTATCGATGCGATTATTGATTGTGTGCTCATGGCGGCAATGTTGCTGCAGCAACATGTTGCCTACGCCACAGCCGCAGCATCAGCAGCAACATTTTTAGCTCTCAGCAAAAAGGGGTTCCCCAGTTTCTGAAATATTTTGCACATATTTGTTATTAGTTTTATATTAATGCAATAAGTTATTTATGATACACTCTAAAATAACAAAGGTAATTTAAGTGTCCTAAAAATAAAGTATTTAATAAGGTTTCTAATACGATTTCAAGTTAATATAAATATTACTTGATTAATGAGTTTATCAGGATACCATGTTCTCTTGAAAATATTTCCCAACAGGTAAATAGGTGAACGATTTCAGTAATTAGTTTCAATATCTTTTATACGTCTTTTCTACGATTTCAATGGTATCTACGTTACCGTTAGAAAGAGAAGACTTCCAATCTTATTCCATTCAAAAGTAACATCTTTAAACTTAACTTAGTTTACTTATTTATCGGGGCAACACACACATATGGCTGTTACCGGATCTGATGTCTGCTTTTATGCCACCTCATTATTCTGGCAACTAGCTTTCAATTATTGGATTAACTTGAAGGCAGCACATCTGAGCTGCAGTAGCAGCAGCAGATTGCAAGCTCATCTCAGTTCATTTTCACCTGGCCAGTGCACTGGCACCTCTTTCTCTGCCTCTCCCCTCGAAATTCTTGGCATACTTCGCCTGACAGCCGGCCAATTGTTGGTCTTCTGAGGCTGAGACTGCTCCTTGGCGTGCCTGTTGCCCATTGCTGCTGCCTCCTGCCAACCACTTATTACGTAATTATTTAGCCGCAGCAGCAGCAGCAGCATCAGCAGAAGAGGCAGCGAACACATCGCCTTGGGCACGTGTTGCCAACTGACTTGGGCACCTGTTTCAGGCCCCGGACTCTGGCTATTTGTGCTATAATTTCAGGCATGCAGTTGCCGAGAGGCACACGGAACCAAAATAATATCGATATTTAAGAGATATAAACAAGAAAGCAGGAAAATTTAAAGGAAAGCTTCATTTCAACCCTTGAAATTATTTTGTAAGCTTAACTTTTGATGCCATAAATATTATTGCTTGTGATATTGTTTTCTAGATATATTTTTTCCGGTGCAAGAATCATCAATTCAATTTGCATCTTGCCCTGCCTTGGGGCTAAAAGACAAGATATTAGTTACCCGATAAGCCGTCGACTTTGATTAGGAATTTTTTGCGTTGGGCTCGTTTGGTAGACGGGCAACGGATCCTAAGTACCTATCCTAAGGCCAATTTAGTTGCAGTCCAGCGGACACGTGCCTCGTTGCCTCCATATCCAGTGGGTTGGGTGAAAAATACTCGCAGTCGCATTGCGGCAGTAAATCGTTAACGGCATTTGATAACTGTTTCACGCTTTTGGGTTGGCAATTAAGCCGAATGGCATAGAAATTTTTGATCGTTTCATAGACCATAAAGTTAGCTCGACACGCTCTCACCCGGCGAACACCAAAGCGGCAGCGAGCCACCTGAGCAGCGCGGGCAACAGTGCGTATGAGCAATGTCAGGGAAATGAAGTTTTTAACAAGTTAAGTCGTTATCAATATCAATTTCTAAAGATGCCTGAAGTAAATGTTTTTATTTATTTGATTTCTAATTTTATCTAATTAATTAAGTGCCAGTTATGGATGAAAATTATTAGAATACAAATTTAAAATAAATAATATTAGCAGTACTAAAGTTTTGTTAGCTTCCTCTAAAGTATATTTTATATAAATACGTATATAAATAACAACTTGAAGCAAACTTGTCTTAAACCTAAACTTTAATTAAACCTTCCTAGAATTTGCCCCTTCCATTTATCGTTTGGCGTAGCTGTGATTTCCCTAACAATTTTCGTTTGTTGATTTATTTCGACATTAGTTAATGCGTTTATAATGCGCAAAGGAAGCACGGCTGTGGCTGTGAGCCACAATGACCAAAGTTTTGTGCGTTTTCGGTTTTTTTTTTGGCGCCTGCTGAACAATTGACGGGCGGGCGATTCCCACGCTGCGTATGAAATAAATTCCCCAGCTGAAATTGTGCGCACAACTCTTTACATTTTAATGATGCCACCGCGCACTGGGCGCAGACTTTTGAAGCAGCCGCAAGTCGAAGTCGATTCGCTGTCGAGTCATTTACTACACAGGAAAAATAAATCACTGATCATAGTAATAAAAGTGTAATTAATAAATATTTATACTTATCTTGACAATTATTTTATAGGAAAAAGGGACTTTAGACTCCTTCAAAAAGTTTAAATAATTTAAATAAATAAGAACCTATATAGGCTAGACCTTATTTTCCTGTGAAACTATAAAATATCGATTTGGAAAATATTTAAAAAATATATATATATGTATATAATATAATTTCACTATCGAGCTAAATTTTTTCTCCGTGTATACTTGTTGTCAAGCGCCCCATTATAAATCTGCTAGCTGGCCTATGACAGTTTTGCTTCTTGTTATTCTTTTTTTCTTTGGCTGCCGTACTTGTGGCTGTTTCTGTTTCATTTTTCTTCTTATGAGTTTTATTTTTTCGTTGGTCGAAGAAACAAAATCACAAAAATCACACCGAAATGTGCTTTCTGGGGGCCATTGCTCGCCGTCTGACGACTGAAGCTTGGCGCCTGACGTGACTGCAAATGAGTGGATCCGAAATACATATAGTCGTAGCACAGGGTATACGGAATCAGGGGGCCATTGGGTGGGTGCTCGAAAGATGCCTTATCGCGACTATCGCGACTGAAAAGATAAACTTCCAGGAAATGTGCAAACTTTACGTCCATGACGTAGATATGTTTCGGATGCTGGATGCTCTGATAAGGCGCCCCCTGAGTAATGATGCTCACCCTCAATTTGGGGGGTAAAAGTAGTTCCCCTGTTTTCCTAAATATAGCCTACAATTGGGTATTTTCGGAGAAATTTATGGGAAATTGCAGCAGAGCTATCGATTCCGGATGTTGCGAAATAATTTGAAGTCATTAATTGGTGGTTATGAAAGTTCTAAGTACTGAGGTTTATTTCTGGTTCAAGATAAATAAGTTAATGTGTTAAATTGTAGATTTCTGAGGGAAATCTTGTTGATTTTATAAAGATGTATATATTTAAGTTTAATGGAAAAGAAAATATGGTATTTAATTAAATTATGAACAGAAATTAGGCTGTGGAATGGTGGTTATATTAATTTAATTCTCTCATAGTTTACTAAAACTAAAACAATAATTCACTTAAACTTATAATTGCTTCTAAATTTATAGATCGTATTCCAATAGTAAACAGTACTTTCCCCTGCTATTTCCCCCGCCTGACAATAACTCACTAGTACTTTTCCCCTCTGAACAATCTGCACTCGATCGCGGAACGATTACCCGATGTGAAGTGGCCACTTTCGAGCGGCGATTACCAATCCAAGGAGAGTCACCAACTGCCAACTACCGGGTTGCAGATGCAGTGGCTCTTGTTGCAGTTGCAGTTGCGGCTCCTGTTGCTGCTGCTGTTGCTGCAGCTGCAGCAGTTGTTGTGACCAGACGCATCGCATCTTTATTTAGACACAAAAATGTTGCATGTTTCGCGCTTTTCACCAAATGCGCTCGACGATCCACATTATTATGCAAAGAGGGTTGCACTATTTACCCAAAAATGGCCGTGGCTAATGATGATGATTGGCCTGGCCTGAAGAGGAGCTCCTCCAAGCTGCTGCCGTGGAGGAGCAGCATTTGCTGCACTTGCAGGAGGCAACAAGTTGTCGCTACAGCAACAACAATAATAACAACAATAAATAGTTGCAGTTGTGGCGAGCGTTTGTTTATATGTCATTGGCAATTAGTTATTGCTTTTATTGTTTACGGCTGCACTCACAGTTTTCTGTTTTGCTTCCTGCTGGCAAGACGCAATTGTGTCTAAATATTTGTTTTGCATTTTCGGCATTTTCATCGAATTGAGGTTTCCAGAGAATTTGCCGTGCTGCGATTTTTGATTTACAAACTACAAACTAAAAGTTAATTAAAACAAAGCGAACGGAGGAGGCTTCTTCTTATGACGAAATATTTATTTGAAATCTTTCATGTTTCATAAATTTATGTGCAATTTATTTTTAAACAACAACCGTCGACGGCGCGACGACAACGTCTGACAAGATTTCTCGAAGGGGAGAAAGACCCTGATGGCATTTCTCCATCTCTCGGTCCCCTCGGCAACCCTCAATCCTCAATCTCTCTCCACCATCTCTGATGAGGGGAATATTTTTTTTTCGCTTCTCTAGACACAAAAGTGTGCCTAATTAGAGCTGCAACAACAACAACAGCAATAAGAGCCAGAAGATCAGGGCCTGGCGCCATGTTTAAGCACTAGAAAGGGAAAGGGACACCACACCGAGAGAATCTGTGTGAGAGAGACAGATTGAGATGGTGGAGATTATTTGGGGAGAGAAGAGATCAAAGGGCTGCGCTGCGGTTGGCGCCCTGTCGGCCTCGATTGCGAAAAAACGAATGAAAACAGCCGAAAACTGAAGCGGATTTAAATTAAACGAAATCAAAGGGCATTTTGGTACTCCCACCTGGACTTTATCCATCCCATCAAATGCACTCAGAGAATTCCAAGTGATGAAATATGAATATAGAAATTTATTATGCATTTTTAATATGGAATTTCCCCTTAGCTTCTCCAGGATTTTTCCCACTTGTCGTGTCGATGATTCAGCTAACTTTCGGCCAGTGATTATTATCAGAGGTGCTATTACAGGTGTTGAAGACAAACAACAACAACAACGAGAACAACCGGAGCCCCCTGGGGGTGTCGTTATCAAAAGCGATCTCCCTCTCTCTCTGTCCGTCTGTCTCTGTCCCGCGGGGGTTGGAAAGTGGCAGGGTGGGGATGGTGGGTGGTGATGATGGCCAGGGGGAGTCTGGAAGCTTTGGTGTCTGGGAGTCTGTGGGGCACTGATATGAAAGCAATTAGCAGCAGCGACTTGGCAACCAGCTGGCTTTTTTCCACAGAATTTGTCAAGCTGTGACTTTGATCTGCGGAAATGTTCGGCAGCAACAACTTTGAATTTGATTTGAAAATGCAGCCGCACCTCAGCCCGAAAAAAAAACTACGAAAAGTGGGGAAAAAGAAAAGGCCCCAACTGCCAGAAGAAACAGCAGCAGCAGCAGCAGGGTCTTTTCTTATTTATAGCCACAATTTTTATGCTCCATTTCAGTGGGAATGGGCAGGAGGGGGCAAGAGGCAGGAGGGGGGATCGGATCGGCTGGGCAGGCCGTCGTCGCCCCTTTGAAGATTCGACGGTGGTGGTGGTGGTGGTGCTACCCCTCCGCGGGAATACTCCTTCTCCCGCCTAACCACTTGATTGCACTTTTCGCAGCATAAAATATACATTTATGTCGGCGTGTGTGTATGTGTGTTTGGGTCGAGTCTGGAGCACTAAGAGGCAGGGAGGGGAGGGGGGGGAAAAGAACTATATAAAATTGATTTCCCCACCCGCACAATGGCCAGCCAGCCGACAATGAAGCGCCATTGAAGCGCAACCAAATTAATCTTTCAACGACAATTACAATTAATTATAAACGCCCCCGACGTCTGCGATCGGATCCCAACAACACAACTACTCGTCCAGCTCACAAAAAAGCCTTAGAATATCAAAATAAAAAAAAGATATAGAAGAGAAGAGAATAGAAAACTAGAAACCAATTGAGAGTGCGTGTGTGTATCGACAGCTGGTGGCCACCACGTCTGGCGTTTGAATTTGGTTCAAACAAGGCAACAAGACGAAGCTGGGATGTTCTTACCATAAAACTAAACTCATTTATTATTTAAAACAATATTATTTTATATGAAGGATATAAATAAAATAAGCTACAAACGTTAAACTAGAAATATAGAATTAAAATTGTTAATTAAACAAAATGGAACAAGACGAAATATATTATTCCCTTGAAATATTTTTATTATAAAATATTTTCTCTATAGTTTCTTGATATCTTTTGAATGTGGCAAGTTTTTACAAATTGTACTATTTATTTTTCATAACTGAACTGAGTTTTCCCCTTTTTTCCTTTAAATCATCATTTAAACTCATTTATTTAAAACTTACAATATGCCTAAATAAATGGAATATTTGAAAGCGTATTTGTAAACATTTTACCGGCTGCTGTTTTAATTTTCATCTGTCTAGCGCTGGGCCCCATAGATAAAGCACCATCCAAGTCGGATCCGTATCTGTGGCGTTGCCTGTATCTGTATCTGTATCCATCTATCTTTCTATCTATCAGTCTCAGCGCCCGCCTAATTACGAAAAGATGAAAGCGCTGTTTTGTGGGCCAGCCTTCTTCCGTCTCTCTATCCCTCGGTGTGGGGGCCACCCACCCAAAATTCACCTCCAAATCGGATCCAAGAATCTATAACAACACCTTGGCGGGATCCCTTGTCGGCAGCTACTTAATTTAGTATTAATAAACATCACAAATGTTGTAATAGTTTGGCACCTTATTTATTTATTTTGCTGGTTTTTATGGCCCAGAGGGGCGGCAAACATTCTCATCACGGAGATCTCTCTTGAGAAGGCATTCAGTTCTCCTCATTTTCGCAACAACAAAATTTACACACTCAAATGATTGACGGGTAAATCCACGGAAAGTTGTTTAAACAAATTTCGTTCGTTGATTCTATTAGTTAGTTGTGCAATTTGGGCGATCAACAAACAATGTAGATTCCGTTTCGAATTTCGATTTTTTACTTTGATTTTCATTTTTGGCCAGGGGTGCGGGTACCTTTTGAGAATATCGAATCTATTGGCGCGTAACTATTTGGGTTGGCGAAGTGAAATGTAAATTTGTATCAATTTAAAGTCTCTTCTTTTTTAGAATATCAAATTTTCAACACATCGTTAGCTGAGGTTATGAGAACAGACAGCCCGCAATGACAGAGATTGGTTAATTTTTCAAACTTTATAAAGGAAAATCCATTGCAAATGTGTTAAGAGACATACATACATAAATTTTTGGATGTAGAAAATGTATTTAATTGTTTCTGAATAAATCAAATGTAATTTCAGATATATATATAGATCTTGAAAACAATTAAATCGATATAATTTTCAGAAAAACAGCAGAGCGTTTTGAAAACTCAAACGCAAAGAATAATATACTTAAAGGAACTCTAGTAAAAAGGGGATTCCTTAAGCTAAAACTTAACTTAACTTGAGTATCAAAAGAATCCCCTAAAAATATATAATAGTAAAAGAGGGAACCCCGCTTTTTAGGTATTTAATGGGGATTCCTATAAATAAACTACATTTTCAGGTGGAGTCCCCAGAAATACATATTATTTTGACTAGAAAATTCTCACTTTAAAATCAAATCAAATGAAAGCGAGTATAATCTAACAAGAATTGATAAGCATTATTGGCCTTGCCCTGGACTTAGCGCCTGCAGTTAACTGAACTGCAAATAGCTGAATTTTTAATAATGATAATAACAATAAGGGAAAGCGAACGTTAAAGGCTGTCAGGGCTATAAATATTTCGACAGAGCCAGGCCGAGAATGTAAACAGAATGAAGGATTTATGAAGCTCTCAATAAGTGATTACTCGAAGAAAATGCAGGGTGGCATTTTCGCATTTTCCGGCACTGCAATAATGGGACACACGAACTCAGGCACAGATCCATATAGATCTGTATATATGCGGGTATATATACGACAGATAAGTATAGATTTTTGCACAGATTGCCGTTGTCTGCCGAAATGGTTTCCAAGAATTGTGGGCGTGGCAGCTGCCTCTGATGATGATGATGAGTGTTGATATTTAGCTGGAAGAGCCAACGAATCATGGCCAAAACAGACACACACACACGTACACACTTGGCCGGCTCGTTACGTCATCGCGCTGTTCAATGGTGCGTATGATTAATTTCGTTTGCGGTCTGTTTTCCACTTTTTTTTCCACCAAGTGGCGACGACTGTTGGAAAAGCGCAACTGCCACAGAGAAGTTCCCACAAGCACGAGTACTCTCGAAGCAGAAGTTCACTTTTGGCCGCTTTTCTCCAGGCATTTTCACATTTTCCACTCGCCGTGTGTGTTGTGTTTGGTTGTTTGTTGTTGCTGAAGTTGTTGCCCACTTTTGGACATTTAAGCCGCTTTTGGCGTGCGTACAACTTCAAAAGCTGCCAACTAGCAGTTGCAGTTGCTGCTGCTGCTGCAGCAGCATTTTCTGCTTCTGCTGCTGCTGTTTTTCCTGCTCAGCTGATTTATGCGCCCGCTTCACGTGTGTGTGTAGGCGCTTTTCATGTAATCTGGCGGGTAATCCAAGTGGCCAAAGCGTGAGAACTTTACACACACAGCGATACACTGAGCAAAATTTCATTTTATTCAAATCAAATTCTTAGGATCTTATAAAATGTTGTTCTTTTTTATAAAAGTCTACTTCAAGTGGTTATATTTTTATTTATTTATTTAAATATTTGTTCTGTATGCCTAATTTTTGCCCTGTGCAACTCACCCGACCGACTTCCGTATCATTTGTGTTCAATCAGCGAACATGCACCAAATTTAACTGCCAGGTGCTGTGTGCAAACTCTAAGCCTTGGCTAACACAGCCAGTCAGCCAGCTCTCTTGGCCAGCTGAGTTGTGGGTGTGAACCACTAGGCGGCCCGAAGGTCGCCAGCTGCAGCCGCTGCTCCACCACTCCACCACTCCACCGCTCCACTCTCTCTTTCCGAAAACAATGCGAAATACTTGCAGAAAATGGGTTCTGGGCTTCCTGTCCCCCAGTTGATTTTCTCACGCTGATAATGGAAAAATGCCGGGCGCGGCGAGTGGAAAACTTTAAAGTTGTCGGCTCAGCGACTGAAGGATTCACAACGCTGACAAATGTCAGTCAGGCTCAAATCCCAGTACGTGTCCGAGATAAGTTCGTCAAGAGGAGGAGGGGAGAATGGGAATGGGGGGATTGGGGATGAGTCTCTGAGCCTCAGCTTTTCCTCGAGTTTTTTGTCTGCCTTTCTCCCTCTCCGTCTCTGTCTCTCTTAAGCTCTCTTGCGGTAATGTGCTCATTTTCCTTTTGCGGCAATCCACCTGAAATTGGGTTAGCTTCTTTGATTCGATTCGGTCAAGATTTCGCTCTAGATTCGAGACTGGCGATCATAACCAGGATGGTGATCATCGCTATGGCTTATTATGAGCGTGGCTGGAATAATTCCCTGGCTATCTGGGTATTTTTAGAGCCGCCAGGGCGCGTCCTCATCGCGATAAGCTGACAAAGACGGGAGAAACGCTTAGTCACTCCACTTGCTGGCCAAGCTCACCCACGTAACTCAAAATCCAGACGAGGCCACGACTGCAACTTCAAGTTGCACTTGGAAAAAAGCAACTTTTTTGAGTTGGATGTAAAGAATGAAAATATTGGCAATATATAGAAGTATCCAGAAGATTTAACATATTTTTTTATAAAATTTATTGTAAATATTTCAATAGGAAAAGGCCTGGAATGTTTGCTTTATTTGGCAAGATTCTAAATATTTATTTTAATTTAATCTTTTATTTTCATTTAAATATTTCGTAAGATAGGCTTATAATTATATTTTTCTCTGCGTGTGGGGCTCGGCTGGCACAAAAAATAAATCCAACAAAATAATGTCGTCGGTGGAAATTGATCGATTTAAAAAGAATTAAGATCATCGGCCACGTTTTGCGTCCTCATCCTGACTCACTGACTTAGTGAACGACTAAGCCCAGCTCCATTGCCATCGCCATTGCCATTCCCAGCCCCAACTCCAGATCCATTTGCATCTGCAACTTAATTATGGTTTGTTTACTCGCCCTCTGCGGCTGCTCCGTCTGGAGGTCTTTCTCCCAGCCCGGCTGGGAGGTGCGCTTTGTCATTGCCAAACAATTGCAGACAGTCGCCGTCGCGAACTTGGTCTTGGTCTTGGTCTTGCTGCTGCTGCTGCTGGGCCAGGTCTTTGAGCCGGGTCCAGAGTCAGGCCGCAGCAGTCCGTGGTCTGCCCTGATGGCTATCAGCAATCAGGCGCTTTGTGCGCCATCCCAGCCAACTGATGAGCAGCGTTTTGAAGTGAACTTCTGCAAGTTGCAATTTTCGATTTGCATTAATCAAACAGAGTCGTAAAAATAATAAGAACGAGAATACTTGAGCCAGACGATAGCTGGAGATAAGAAGAGGGGATTTTGATGACACCAACGAGCGTGACAAAGAGCGGGGAGCTATCTTAACCTTGGGCGAATCTTTGTAGACAACAACACCCACCGTCGGATTGCATTCGGAAAATATCACACGCTGTCACCAAGGGCTTGTGTATATACACTGGGAAGAAATATATTTAGCTATTATGATCAAATTATAAATGATTTCCTACCTGCACAAAAATATGTATGTCTTTAAGATTAAAAGATATTTAATTTCTTTTGTTTTATTATATTAACATTATCCTTGATGTTTATTATAAATTCCAAACAATTTCTACAGAAAGTAGAATTTTTTGCACTATAAACTTTCCCATTTATGATATAAGTACCCATGTGATCGTATTACAAACTCATCTAATCAGTTATTAGTTAACACACATTCCTTTATTCTTTACTTTACTCACAATGACGACAATGTAATGTTAGTCATTTTAATGCAATTTGTAAACCATTTTAGAAAGCTAATATCTATAGAGTTACAATATTCCGCAGTTCGTGATAAAAACATTAGCCCAGAATGACTCAGTGGGAGAGTATGCCCAATTAATACATGTAGATGAGGCATTAACATAGCATAACTGGATTATTCAACCCTGAAAACCCAAGACAAACACCAGCAGTTTTCCCTGACACACCCGCCCACCGCCCCTTCCTCAGCTTCCTTGGCTTATCGGCTTTATCACTGCCGCATTGTTTGGATTCACACGCCCCCAAAAAAATTAGAAAGGAGAATAACAACAACAAACACACACATACACAACGTCACTGCCACAACAAGAAAAACAAGAATAAAAGCTACATTTTGGAAGCTGAATATTATATACCCTTTCTTTGAAGGCATCTTGTACAGAGCAACATTACCGAAGGACATTAAATATTATTTTGTGAAAATAAAAGCACATTTTCCTGATACTTTTCGATATTTAAAAAATATTTCAAAATATTAAAACTTACAAAATCATATTAATATCTCTAAATCTCTATTTTCATCTTTAATAACTTTATGAACAAAATTTTGTTAATAATAACATCACATTTGTTATGCTTTCATTGAAAAGAATATTAATAAAGATAAATTCAATTTGTAAACACACAAATAACCTTCGAAAGGGTATAAAATCCACAACAAATTAAGCTGAAATATGCACAGCGCGAAATATTTTCCAAGAGCTCTGAATGACTATGAAAAATGTACAAATTTACATAAAATCCACGGGCAAATATTTGCATAACATTTTGACAGTTTCGTGAAAAACATGCCAAGAGGTGATCCCAAACAATCACACCAACACCAACAAGCACGGAAACGAGATCGGGGAAAAGTGGCTACCGGTGGCTACCAGTAACAACAATAATGTCAACATTAACCACGGCTACTACGTCATCCTGTCAGCCACTGTTGTCGCATCTCCTCCGTCACGTGCATTGTGGAAAGTTTGTTACGTTTTCGTTATCATTATCGTAACGAAGAATTTTTATTTATCACAAATGCCCAGCGATTGTAAATCAATTGCTCTATGACGTCACAGCGGGGGGTATGGAATGGGAGCAAATAAGCCGGTGGATCGGTGGATTGAATGGGGTTGAGTTTGAGTGACCTTGATATATCGGGCAAACATTAAATGATAAGGGAAGATCGTTGAGAAAGTGATGCTAAAGTGTTAAATATATTTTATGAAAATTATTTATTAATGTTGATAGAATATAGAAAGTGCTTATGCTTTTTGAATATTTAATATATAATATAATCTAATAACTTGCCAACTTGAAATATTAATTTTATAAAATATATATTTATCTTTAATATCAACTTTGAAAAATATAAATATTCTATTAGCTTTGTTAGTCAAATGTATATTTACTTGGAAAGTCCAACAAAGCGTATACAAGATAAACGTCAAAATGATTGGTCATAGTCTGAATATTTTGGTAATAAACTAAGTCTGCCATTAAATAAATCTTATAGAAAGCATGATGATTTTTCGGCCGCTTAGAAGAGATGTGTCTAGACCGTTTATTTTGGGAAATTCACCGTGTGAGAAATATATAGGATATATATTTATTGCAAGCGCACAAGCATACCGTAATTATATGTATTTTATTGGGCCCATAAGGAATAAATATGTTTTAGTTTAATTTGCAGACAATTATTTGCCCAAATGACGCTATAAATTGTATCTTATAAAAATTTGAAAATTAGAAGAAGTTTTCCCCCTTTCGATACGTTCATTATCACACGCTGCAGTAAAAATGTTCGGACTAAGCCGAGAAGCTTTTGTTATCTCAAAACGGCAGCTGCAGCATTTGCGGTGGCATTAACAAAATATTACCATTGTTGTATTAGCCACAGTAGCAACAGTGGCAACACCATAGTGATAAGACACCTGTTAGGTCAGTGCTTCTCAGTGCGAGGCGGCATTAGTCAGAAAGAAGAACGTGAGAAAGTGGGGGCCGGTGATAAGCGGCGGGTGATATATGCAGATAATGGCGAGATATCATCATGCTGCCGATCTGGGAGATCGGGCAGATCTTGTTTGGCACAACAGCTGGGCCAAAAAAAAAGAAAAAAAAACAACGAAAAGGCAAAGAGAAGAGCAGAGAAAATAGAGCAGCGGCAAACAAAGAAAGCCAATCAAATAAACAAAACAAATGCGATCAGGCAGGGCTATAAAAGAGTTGCACAGAACATAAAAAAGAGGTATTTTAAATGGATATTTGGTGCTACAAATAAAATATAATATTCAAAGATTATAAAATGTTTTTATTTGAAATATTTTAAGTAGAATTTCTGGCCTGGTAATAATTAAATTGTTTTTAAATAAATTATACTGGTATCGGTTAATTTAAATTATAGTTAGTTTTTCTCACTCTGTGCCAGACAGAAGCTATCTAAACACAGATCCGATCAGACCCGCGGCGAACTGAAGCGAATTTGTTGGCATTTAGAGGATGAGGCCGAGACAATTGATGCCGCTGCCTCTGTCGATGCATGGGGGCCAGCGATCTTCGCTCACTTGACTTAATTAAACGCCGCAGACAGCGGGTAAAAATACTCGAGCATATGAAAAGGGGAAGTTCAAATCGCCCACCGAGAAAGGGGCGTGTGAGATCAGATCAGCCAGAAGAAGATGACTGAAGACTGAGACTCGCTCAGTGCTTATCGCTTATCTAGGTAAGATTACACTGCTTAATGAAAATGCGCCTCGGACTGGATCTTAGCAGTTTCCATTTGTTGTTATTTTTTGTTTGTTGTGCGAAGATTTTTCCTCACCCCTCCCACCCTATCCTCGTCACAACGCAATGTTGTTGTTATTCCGGACTGTCGCTCTATTTGCTTGAGTTGTCAGCGCCAGCGACAAAAAAAAAACGTGGAAGGAAAGTCACCGCTTCAAAGGAACTCACATTGCGTATACGCAATGTGCAAATAAACCAGAGAGGGATACAGAGGGGAAGAGAATCGCAAACAAACATGGAAAAATCGACATCAGACAAATGGCGACAACGTTGCCAGCTGTAGTTGTTATTGTTGTTCCTGTTGTGTCTGCCATTGGCTTTCTAGTTTTATTAGTTCTGCCCAGCATTTTGGCCACACGTGCCAGCCATCCATTCAGGCAGCTACGACGGGTCTCACCATTCCCATTTCCATTTCCTTTCCCAATTCCCATCCATCTGCAGAACTCGCGAAAATCTTTTCGCACTGTCTGTTATATTTTTCGTTGGTCTCTGCGGAAAATGAAACGATATCATCATTCGCCTGTTTGTTGCTCTTTTATTCGAAACGAATCGGAATAATAAGTTCGTTTGCTTTAGCATATTGGAATTTTTGGCCGTCATATCGAATTTCGTATTGGAATGCCTTCAAAAATGCTTTTAAATGTTTCCGAGAGAGACACAAGCATCGGGTAATAGCTCAGTAATTTCCATGTGAAAAACTTTTCAAGCTTAAATAGATTTTCCTATCATAAGGAAATATGTTCTTTTTAAATATTAGGTATTTTTATCCTTAAGAGTTTGATAATTCATTAAGTTTAAACCTATTAAAATATTTATTTTCTTTTGGGAGATATTTTTCTGCCTTATAATTACTTATTTCATAAATAAATATACCTTAAAAATAATTATTATAGATTTAAAAATATAAGAAACTCCAAGTCCTAATTTGTATTTAATTTCTTAAGACTTTTCAGCCTTTTCTTTCTGTACAAAATTCAAACAAACTGCACTTTAATTTCAATCTAAGAATAAACTTTTACTAGTTCAGTGGAACTTTTACTCATAATGATTATTAGACAGATAAGCTACTATAGCAATGCAATTTAATCGACACTCGCGTCAGGCGTCAGGTGAGCAATTGTTTGCCTTAGCCTAGGCCAACACTGCGTATGCGCAATGCCCATTGTCATTTCTCTGACACTCCACTCGCCTTTATATGGGGCAGACTTATCTGGCCTGGAAGCTTAATCAGGCAAATACCATAAGAGAGCGTTAACTGAAGTGAATTGAAGGGTTCCGCTGGGGTCCCGGCACTCCGCAGGAAAGCAAATGAGACGCGTGCTACAGCTGTAAAGTTTTATCCAGACAAACAAGATAATATGTTGTGTGTGGTGGATATGCGCATACTCGCAGTATTTGTTTATGGCCCGATAAATCACTTGCGTGTCCGGAGACGCTAGTCAAGAGGATCCAGCAGTGACACAATGTCGCGAGCCAATAAAATGAATCAAAAATAATCAAATAAATAACACTCGAACGCATTCGAAATCATAAATAACCCAACCCAGCCGGAGGAAAACCGAACCGAGAGCAAGAGGAAATTTATATGAATTTTATTTTTTGGAAAAACTTCCGCTGACAGCGGCAGCATCTCTTAGCATCTCGGCAAATGTGGGTCACCCGCCGAGCTGCCAAAATAAATTGTCTCGCAGTCCGAGAGTATTGGAAGATTCACTTACTTATATCCGTATTTTTTTTTGTTTTTTGTTTGTTGTTGTATTTTCGAGGCAAAAAGCGCATTTCACATTGCACAATTTGGGATAAACCCATCGGAACAATGAGTTTTAGAGTGGTAATGACTATGTAAATTACATGCGGCGAATGAATGGAGTATTACAAGTGTGTGTGTAATTGTATGCACTGGAAAAAAGGAAGTAATTGCCATTAATGTTGAGAAATTGAAGTTTTGAAGTACCTGTTTTGGTTGAAGAAATTCTCAATCACTTTAAACTTAGCCAGGGATATTGATTTAGATCCTTATAAAACAGAGATAGATTTAACATCTTTTCAGGGCAAATTTATTATAATTTCTCGGTTTTTAACCATGCATTTTGTTTATGAAAAATATTAACTACCTTCCGAAAAATTCAAGTAATCTATTCCATAAAATTAATTGAATTTACTTTTAAAATAATTTCCGTCTGTTGTATTTCACCTTACTATTAACATTACTATATTATCTTTATTTTAAATTAACTTTCCTATAACATTTTCTTGCGGTGTATGACTGTGAATGGCAATTGGGCCCGACAGATGGCGCCAGTTGGCGTGTCGCATGCAATTCCGCTGATTAATTCAATGCAAGCGGACTTAATTTTCACGAAACGACCTAAGCAACCAGCTCGATGCGATAACCACATGTTGGCGCCCCCGCCCCACCCCCTTTGAACCTCTACCCCGGAACGCTTGAACCCCCGGTACTGGCGCATCCTCCCCTGAAATTAGCCGCTTTTCTTGTGCCCGTTCGCTGATGGATTTGCATGAATCATTGGCGGCAGCGTCACGCTCGAGAAGAAAAGCGCGTCGGGCAAAAAAAAAATGAAATGCAAAAATATTATTTGAAATATGAAAAGTTATTTTAATGCGCCTTGTCGCTGCCTGTCTCCGGCGCAGTCCCCTCCTGTCGCCGTCTCTCGCTCGGTTTCCCTCAGTCTGTGCGCTAAATTGGGGAGCAGCAGGCAACGAGGCGACGACTACGACAGTTTTCCTACACTGATAGAATGTATTAAAGGACATTTGCCTTAACTTCGTTAATTAAACTTTAAATTCTCCTGCATGAAACCTTCATATATTTGAATTTAAACTGAAAGCAAAACCATTCTATATATCCCTCACTTCAAGTGCCAAACAAAAATTTGAAATTAGGAACCATTGTCAATTTGTTTGTTTTGACAGTGTACGTTTTCTTTGGCACCGCTTCCTCCATAGCTGCTCCCCATGCCAGACTTTTCCGGAAGCGCGTCGCGACATCAGCCTTTGGCTCTGACGTAGGCCCCGGACCCGGACCCGAACCCCCATTTGTTGACGCACTTCCACCAAGAAAACAGCAGCCAAGAGCCAACAGCAGCCATCAGCCAAGAGGCCAATGAGCCCGGCTGGAGTATATCGGATTTCAGTTCGATTCCCTTATCCTTTTGCGGCTCCAAATCGATTCCCTCCTCCCCCACTGTCACTCAAACAAATCAAACAAAACAAACACCCGATTTCGATTTCGATTTCGAGTCGAGAGACCAATGGCCCGAATGAAAAAAAAGGCACACATACTTTTTAAGCGCATAATTAAGTCATAATGAGGAGTGGAGGTGGCTGGCATTTGGGGAATATGATATGCCAATTTTTTGTTGGCCAAAACGAACTCAACACGCAGAAGGCAAATAAAAATGTTCATCTTATTATTCTGGCTGGGATTTCTGGTTAAATCAAAGCGGAGAGCCGCTCAGGGGGTTCCGAGGGCTCCTCATGACAATTGTCAACTTGTTTTGTATCTGTATCGGCATTTGTATCTGTATCTGTATTTGTATCTATATCTGTAGCCGTCGATGTATATGTAAAAGTATCTCTAACTGTGTGTGTGAGGGCCGGGTGCCTTAGGAATTCGTATTCTTATTAATTGACTTTGTGTTGTACTCGGTTTGGACACTTGTGAGTTGACGTTTCGGATCTGATCCAAACACTCATACGGACACTCACTCAGATACACACGCACACACCCTCATCTATTTTTTTTTGGGAGCGTGAGAAAGTGGCGCGCACAATTAAAATGCTGCTTTATGGCCCGACGCTGGGCCAAAACATAAATTATAAACAATAATTTATCTTTTAATATACTCAAAATTGTATAGAATAAATATACCTTTATATAAGCATTTACACTCGAAAAAATTAGGCTTGAGAAGTGCTAGGACTTGGATTGGTTTATATATAGTAATGCTAGATCTTCCTGCATTTTCTGTAAACTAACTATTTAAGAGAACGAACTCGGAAATAATTCAATTAATACAGAAAAGTTTAATTAATTATTGAGATTTTTGAAAGAAGTAAAATATAGAATATAGAATGAATTTTTTGCAATACACTTCCTAATTTTAAATATTTATTCATAATCATCCAAATGATTTCATAGAATTATTCTCTATTTTTTTTTCAAAGCTTTATATTTTCCCAGTTTCCCCACAGTGTACATTTTAAAATCTAAAATCACATTCTATATCGTATACATCCATATGAAAACCTCCGTCTGGCCACGCGATCCTCTTCACATAAATTAACATTTGCCGGGCATTAAATCAGCGCAGATTCTGTAGACTGCTTGGAACTCGGATATATGTATGTATGATACATATAACCACAACATATAGCTAGATATTCCCTGACAATTGCATAACAGCAATGCAAGTGGCTTTCCTGACAACCAATGCAAACAAAATATAGAGAAATAAAGATAGATTTGCCGAAATAGCACTGATGCGGCAATCGATTGGTGATCATGATCGGTGGTGAGTCGGGTGAATGAATCACTTGGCGGTGGGTGACAGCGCACGCAGGTCTCAATTAGCATGTGACGAGCACTTAGACAATCCGCCGAATAGAAAATAAAAGAAAATCCGCCCACCGGACACGTGATATGTTGGCTAATTTAAGAGCTTTGCCGGCGGGGGAGTGGCACGGCAGCGCAATGCGAATGGCCAATTCGAAGAAGACAGCAGCACAGTTTCATTGCCAATTTGTCGGCATTGATGAGTCAGTCTGTTGTGAGTCTTTAATATGTAATTGGGCATATAATATACATACTATATATAATATTAGAAAAAATCGAATCTATATATATGTAATCATTGATAAAGGGTGAACGAAGGGATGCACGTGATAGATTCCTTCAGAAAACCCTTCGGAAAACCCTTTATAACTAACCAAAGGAGTCCCCTGATAGAGCAATGATCAAATGATAGCAAGTAAATAAAACCCTACAAGTTTACAATGACATACGTATTTATTATAGCTTAAATCACCATTTATTTAAAGGATTACTTTAAATATCTGTAAACCTTTTAAAAACCTCGGGCTTTTATTAAGACAATTTCAGTTGTAAGTCACTGGACTCACTATATACTTTCTCTGTCATCGCAACTGGGCCAATTTTCCGCCCCATAAATCGTTTGTTTTTTTTCTTTTCCACCTCGAAAGTGGAAGTGCCAGACAAATTTAATTTAACGACCTTAGCGGGACGGGACAAGACGCCCATTAAAACATTGAAAAGCGCCAGGCGAAATTCTCCAAAGAATGCGAATAATTTTTGTAGTTTGCTATTTTGTTTACTGGAAGAGCTGTCTGAGAATCATATAAAGCTCATAAAGACAGGTGGAAAATTCCGATAATTAGCCAAGGGGGCCGCCATCCAACATGATTTTGCTGTTGTGAACGATTTGAAAGATGAAAGAAATGCATGGCCTAATGATTTCTCTGGTGTTCCTTACAGCACAGAACGCATCGATCACTGAGATCATCGCGAAGCCGACCAACACGACAATCGAGCACGGCCAGGAGCTGAGGATCATCTGCCGGGTATCCGGCAAACCGCCGCCGAAGGTTACCTGGTTCAAGGACGACAAGTCTATCAATCGCAAGCGCAACGTTTACCAATTCAAGCATCACAAGTAAGTCCACTCTTTGATTTCATTTTAATAATATTTTATTATATTAATTTGTGTTATTTTTGTGACTCCCTGCAGAAGACGTTCCGAGCTGATTGTGCGCTCCTTCAATAGTTCCTCCGATGCGGGCAAGTACGAGTGCCGGGCGAAGAACAAAGCCAGCAAGGCGATCATCAGGCGCCGCATCATGATCAACTCCGCTCCAGGTGAGTCTGATGGGGGCCATGCCCATCGCCAGCCAAATGCCCATCTCTGCGTGGGTTCAAACACCTTGGGATGTCGTCGTCGTCATCAGCCAATTCGAAGTGCTCCAATTCATTTCTAATTTATGGCCCAGTTTCGAAGGCGAATGTATTTTTATAAAATCATTTCGTATCGCGATGTGGAAATCATTGTAAATCTAATAAATTCGCTTGCTTGCAGTACACTTTCGGCCGGACCAGGACACCGATGTTCCCTGCCCCTTCACCGACTTCTGTTTTCATGGCGGCACCTGCAGGATGATCAAGGATATGAACCTCTTCTACTGCCGGTAAGTGCTTGAGATATTAAGAAATGTATGAAAAATATAAATGTACAAGAAATGTATGTGTATTTGATATGTTTTCCTTGCTTAATAGTAAAGATAATCTCCTTCTTTTTCTCTCTGTGCACTCGCACTCGTATCCTGTCACAACTGCCAGCTAGTTTTCAACCGGCAACTGATCCCAAAACTCAAGTGGTTTACTTGATAAACCTCTCATGTGACAGCTGATAAGACGCCAGCCCCCTCGCCTCTAAATATATACACAGATCTTGTAATATTTTGGCATCACATTACACAGAGTCCGGAGTCCGGACTCTGGAGCAGAGGAACATCGGAGAGGGGCGCAATTAAAAGGCCACAAATTTCGTGGAGAGAACTCCACAAAGACCCACTTGCATCCGTGTGTTTCCCTCTTTTTTTTTTTGTGTATGCAATGTGAATAATATCTTTCAGCGCCTCGTTTTATCTGGCGGAGCGAGGGTACATCGCCACACACTCGATCCGAAGCGAAGCGAACCGATCCCGATTCCGACCCCAAGTGGCAGACCGAAAAAAGCGCATTGCTTTCGCTACCCTTGCGGGAAAATTCATTTCCATTTCGATGCCATAAACTTTCCCTTTCTTTTTTGCTAAAAATCGTTTCATGCCACACACTTAATTTGTTTGATTTTTTGTTGTTATTTTTGTTTATATTTTTTTTGACCGGATCCATGAGTGGTTAAGCGAATGCTGCACCGCAGTTCATGGCCATTTGAGTGCGCCGCCACCACCAGGATTTGTGTATTTTATATTTATATACATTGTATACACATATATGTATTATTTTATATTGAATATTGATTTTGAATGCAGAGAAAACCCATGAACTAATTGGACTCTCAACCTCTTTCTTTCAGTTGCCAAAACGGATACGTCGGCGAACGTTGCGAGAACATTGGGCCCGACAGTACGTACAGCAATAGTAGTCCTCCCGAACCACCTTGCAAACGTTTTCAAGGAGGTTATTACTGCTAAAATAGGCACTTCTATAGCATCGATTGTTTTACATCGAGTCATTCGCGAGTTATCCGCAAAACCGAAACTTGAAATCAAATTAAACAAACCGAACTCAGTGCCCATACCAAAATAATGAATAAATCATAAAGTATAAAATAATAATTCAACAGATCTACAATCAAGTAAATTAGAGAAAACGGCAACCGACGGAATTCCCATTCCCATTTGCACATTTCACCGTATATCCTTCCAATTACAGAAGAAGCTTTCTAAAAACAAAAAAGCAGAATAAATGAAAGTTAAATAAACCAAATATAGTTAATAAAGCGAAATATACACCACACACACACTACACACTATTACATAGACAGAAAGTACAAATACAGTATGCAGAATTGGATCTAAAATTTAATGAAACAAGAAAATCCTACCCTCCCAACCTCCAACCCACTCCACACTGCATCATCCCCTGCTATTACCATATCAGTCACTTTGAAAACGACGAACTACAAGTTTTATTAGAGATCACATTCCAAAAAGAAACAAAGTAAGGTCTTACAAACAACAACAACAACAAAGAGTAAACATAAACAAATCAAAATAACTAACAAAAGTCTTTTCGTAATACCTAATAATATTTATTATGCTGCAAACTAAAAGCGTTTTAAGAGCAATCAAAAAACGAAATGAAAACGAGAATAATCAAATAAATACGAATAAAAACAAAGGGTGCTATAGAAGGTTTATTTTAAATAGTGTTTACATAGGAACTTAATTTAATTTCAAACTCACTCATCACACACAACTACACACGCCTACACCAACCAGTAAATGTATAAAAAGAAAACAGCAAAACAAAACAAAATTATTAAGCAACGTGGACGGACGGACGGACGGACAAGAGACTCGAGGACAAACGGACAACGGACAAAGGACACCAGACAAGGGACAACCTATCCTATATACCCCACAAAAGTACTGAGAATCTTGTAAACTTGTCGAATCGTTCAATTGGCTCTTAGCCCACGTTCTCTCACCTCACACACGCGCATACAATGTCAATATAAATATCAATGATTATAACGATAACCAATCAACAGAGGCTCTCTTAAGTTAGTTACACCAACACACGCCCACACACACACACCACACACACGCACACTCATCAAGAAGCAAGCAGCAAACATTCAAACACTTGCAACAAATGCCGACTTGGCCACACTAAAACCCACACTCACCCAGAAAAGGCAATGTACTGACTCCACCAAATGAAACGGGAACTGAATTTTGTTTTGTTTTCGATCTAATTTGAGTAGTTTGCGAATAATTAAAACGAACAAAATTAAAAACAACTCTCCAAACGAATAACAACAACCAATATAATACATTTATGATTTGCAATTAATTTTAGTTCGTACTCGTTATTAGACATTAACACTTGGCTGTAGATTTTGACAATCCACAAAAAAGAACCCAATTCAAATCAAACAAAACCAACCAATAATTTCATTCTGCTCCCTTGTTTACTTTTATTTGGTGATTGTTTTTTTTTTTTTTGGTTGTATTTTTTCTATTGACTAATCTCCTGCGTTTCCTGCGATTTGGGTAACTCTGTTCACTTTTTATTTCCTTAGTCTTGTGCTCGTCTCCTTCTCAACAAAAACATAAAATTCCACAGCAAAGAGAAATCTTGAGCTGAAGACCTTATCTTTACAATCCTCTGCATGAAGGAATTCTATCTTTCAAGAGCGCAATTTAATGCTTGTAGTTGCCCCTTTTATTTGTGGAAGTGGTTTTAGCCAGCTTTTAGTTAAAAGTAAATGAAAATCAAATGAGAAAATCAACTGGAAGATTAATTTTTAATTTTATTTATAATTTAATCTCTTCACAGATATTTTGTTGCAATCTACGGCCAAATACATACCTTAAATAACGACTATTAATGCATAGAATTTTGTTTTATTATTTTTATGATTTTTATAAACGAAACAAAAAAGAAACCATAAGATCGATTGAATCCCCTGCACTCCAAGAACGGCGACAATTGTAATTTTTTACTGTATTTAAAAAATTAGAGAATTTGTTGCACCGGCAGACCAAGCCCAATCCCATCACCGTTCTCCAAATCAGTTCGAAACTACAAAAACACCTATCCGAATCGAAACGATAACGAAACCGAACAGAACCGAAAACATTTCAAAATTCCGTAGAGTTCCCAGAGTTCCTTCTGCCCCAAAAAGCGATAAGTTCCAGATCCAGACTGACTTTAGCTACGTTTGAATATTTAAAATATGAAACCTAAACTGAATTTTAATAAAATTAATTGTACGAAGGAAAACGAATGAAAACTATCGAAGTTTACAGTTTGAAAGCATTATCGATTCGACCCCTGACACTGACACTGTTGCGCTTTTGTTGTTGTACCATAGACATATAAATATACATACATACATGCTATATATACTGCTATATATAATGAGAACAAAGGTTGACACGTAGCCGAGAACTTTGTAATAAATTCTGTAAATATCTATCGTTTTAACTAACGTTAAGTTTTGTGTACATTTCAAACTAAGTTAATGCAGCCCTTCTTTAACCATAATTTATTGTATTTAAAATTACACCTAAATTAAACGTAACTTTAGTCTTAAGCCCACACACACACACACACACACACTATAAAAGCTACTTAATTTCGAAATACTATTTTATTTGTCCTCGTTTATGATTTGCGCTAAAAAAATTACATAAAAAAAAAACCATGTAAAATGCAAATTTAGTTATTTTTTTCGCAATGTGTATGTTGACATCAGTTTGTATGGCGAAGAGATTATTTTTAGTTATCTTTTAAGTGGCAAATTTTTTATATATTTAATTATTGAAAGATTTATACCAAAAATACCATGTAAAGTTTAATATTAATTTAAAACAAAAACCATTAAACCAACACAAAAACAAAACAAAACAAAAAAGAAAACAAAACAAAACGATGCATAAGAAAAAAATTTAATTAAAAACTTGCAAATAATTCACATTTTACAAAACATCAATTTGCTTTTTGATTTGGTTCCTGATTTCCTCCTGTTTCTCGTTCTTCTTCTGTGGCTTTTTTCCTCCTTCGTTTATCATTGATTTTTATTGAAGGTTTTCCCCTATTATTCCCCCCTTCGCTTTCGCTAATTTTCCCCCACAACAACAAATAAAATCTGAGAGCGCAGAGGCGCTAAAGCTCTGTGGACAAGAGCCCGGGTTTTGGATTAAGTCGAATGTCGAGGATATATATTTCGGCTAAATCAAAGTCTCCTCTTTTGGTCTCTCGACAGGCGGCCGTTACGACACTTGATGGACTTGAGGAATCTTCTTTAGGCGAGCCACGCGGAAATGCTTTTGCGCACAAAAATGGATCTCATGCTTAGTTTTAGTTAACCGGAGGATGGTCAATAAAATTCTGAATTTGTTGCATATATGAATCTGGGTGTTTTCTTTGCAACCGAAATACAATGTAACGGCTTTTTTAAAAAACCGCGAAACTTGAGCTCGCGGCGCTGCCAGACATCTTTATTTTGTAAAATATGGCATGTTCAAGACTTCTGAGACTACTAAAAAGTGCTGCCCATGTTAATTTTTTTGATTTGCGATATTTAATCGGCCGAGCTGCGGTCACACTACAAATTGGCTTTCAAAACTAGCGGCGATTTTTTTTTGCAAAGTTCACAAAGCGAAAATAAAGTTCGTGTCTTATACATAAATATAAATATAATAATGTCCACTGCCCAGGCAACCAAGAACTGCATTACACTTAAGGGCTCCGCCCAGATAATCGTGGAATATCTGAGTAAGTGGCACAGCCTGCACTTGGCAGCGATCGAAGGCCCGCGTTCAATGGCGTCTCTCCTTGTCCCTTTTTTATGGCCTGCATAGAGTACGGAATCAACTCCATCCTGTTTCAACGCGGCATCTATCCAGCGGAGAACTTTGACAGCACCCAGCAATATGGCCTGACCATCTTGATGTCCAAGGATCCGAAGATTACGACTTTCCTGCAGAATGTGCTCTGCCAAACTGAAGGTGAGTGGGTTTAGGTGTGCTTTTAATGGGTGATTAAACAGGTTGTCCCGTGTTGCAGAGTGGCTGGCCAAGAACATGATCAGCAAGATCTCCATGGTCATCACGAACGCCCACAGCAAGGAGGTGCTCGAGTGCTGGGACTTCAAGATGCAGGCAGAGTTGGGCGACGGCGACACAAGCGACCCCACCAAGCTTACCTCCACCAAGGAGCTGTCTCGCATCCAGAACGAGATCCGAGATGTAATGCGCCAGATCTCGGCCACCGTTAGTTATTTACCGCTTCTCGACTGCATCTGCACCTTCGACGTGATGATCCACACGCTGAAGAACACTGAGCTGCCCGCGAAGTGGGACGAGACAGGCGCCATTGTCATCCAGAATGCACAGACCGTGCAGCTGCGCTCCTTCTCCACGGGTCTTCAAAAGGTGGACACTGTTGTCAATTTCAAGATGAGCTCCTAGAGCAGCCATTCCTTTTAAATATTTATTCATTTCTATATATTTACACTTAGTTAAAACCAAAAAAATTAACGTAACATATTTGAGAGTTGCATTAAAAGCCAGTTGTGAAAAGCTAAAAGTTGCTTAAACAGTTTGGTAGCTCGCCCGACTGCGCCCATGCCGCGTCTGCTTCGTATCGCTTTGTGTATTTCAAATGCCATCTGGGGGACGAGACAGAAAAGGGAGCAGACGTTAGTGGAGCTGGCGTTTATCGGGGCGGGGTGAGATGCATGCATGGACAGAGACAGCGGAGGTGGCCAACTCACTCTACCTATCCTAAGCAGCCAAGTGCGCTTAGTTGTCAAGTCTGCGACTGCGCCTAGCTCTAGTCTGTACCGAAGTATTTCTGTCCAAAGTGATTGGGCGCCACCGGATGCAGCTCGGAGGTGAGGATTTTCAGCTTGGGGAACGCGTTCACCACCGTGCGGGCAGCCATCGGCGTACAGAACAGATTCGAAAGGATGATGCAGCTCTCGGGCACGCCGTGCTCGCGCAGGACATTCACTGCCTGCAGCACCGTGTTTCCCGTGGACATGATGGGGTACATTAGCAACACTTGCCGACTGCCAATGTCGTCAGGGAAGCGGGCATACACCACGCGCGCTTCATGCGTATTGGCATCCGACTCGACCAGTATCTTGCCGATACGAATCGACCGGCAGCAGTCCCGCAGCCCCTGCTCCATGGCCTCTCCAGATCGGATGATGGACACGCCACAGTTGCCAGAGCGGTACTTCAGGCCCTCGTAGATGGCGCCGGTGGGCGTCTCCACGTCGCAGTGGGTATAGGGCAGCTGGTTGAGCGACTCCTCGATCACCAGGCGAATCAGCCGGTCGGCGTAGAACTTGAAATCGCTGCGTGTGGTGTTCCTGCAGAGGAAATTTGATATTGCAGTTGCCGTACCCCTAACCTCGCCTCGACTCGCCACCTACTTGTCGCGGAGTATGGTCAGCAGCTCGGCCACCTGCGAGTTGCACTCGAGCAGCTTCAGGTTGCTACCATACTCGGCCAGGATGTCCTCCGCCGTGGCAGCGGCCACGACTGCGTGCGTGGGCGTTCTCAGCTGTTGCTCCGCTGGCCGCTCGCGTTCCGCCTCCGCTGGCTGCTCCTGGGGTGCCGGCTCCGTGGTGCTGCCCTCCTCCGACTGGGAGCCATTGCTGCTGGGCGAGCCGGTGCACATGATTCGGTTCTTTAATTACAATTGGTGCTCTGCAAATTAATTAAGTTCTGCGGTGGTCTTTGTTGTTCTAGCGCGTGCTGACAGTGAGACCGTAGTTAAAAAGAATCACCCATCTCTATAATAATTAAAACATCGTTAACAACATCGATACCATAAAAAGTGTTATATATAAATATGTTTTATATGTCTTCAGCAAGCAAATCATATAATTTTATCGATATATATATTAGCAAAACGAATATAATTTTGCTATTATATGCTAGATGAAGTTTTTTTTTAACAGGTACCATAATCATTATAAGTGATATTTAAAAACTAGAATTGTAATAATTATTTTTCGGCTTTTTCTAGTCTATAAATTACAAATGAAAATAATTTTTGATCAAAAAACGACCTCAAATGAGCGAACAGCTGATCGATTATTTTTGTTTTGCAGGGAAGATGTTTATGTTTACGTCAGAGCAAAACAAAAACAGTCGATCAGTTGTTCACTCATTCAAGGTCGTTGACCGCTGCTGCTGCAAAAGAAAGAGAACGAACAGCTGATGTTGTTAAATTTATTTCGTTTTATTTGTAGCACTGCAGATTTCATTCGTGCCAACATAAAGTAAATAATAAATTCAAAAATAATTAACAATGTTGTTCTGCTGAACGCAACCATCATTGAAATGTTTTATACCTTTCGATAGTCCAAACAGTCGACTATCGAGTAGCCATCGATTTGACAGCTCTTTAGTAGCCACCGTCTGGCCACTCTAGCACATCACCTCGTGTTCACTCGCAAACAAAGAAAAAGTGCATTTTAATTACTGATTACTGCATTGCGATTAGGCAGTGGCGAACAATTGCGTACTTGGCGGAGCAACAAATTGCAGGGCACGCGTGGGCAGAGCAGATATCGCAGCTAGCTTGTGTTTGAGAGCGGCACAAGTGCGTGGTGTGTGGTGCGTGCGTCGCAGTGTTGGTGCGTGTCTCCCGTGCCCGTACGGGTGTGCGTGTGCGTGTGTGTGTGTGTATTTGTATTGCTTTTGCCATTAACTAATAAACAATAACCTTCGGGGCCACGAAAGCTGCCCCGCGCCTGTTCCGTTCTGTTCTGTTCTGTTCCGACCCGCGGCGAGCGAGGAGCGGAGAGACTAAAATAAAACGCTTCCGCAAGCGCCGTGCCTCGCGAGGTGGAGCGACAAGCAACTAGCCAGCCATCGAGCAACCAGCACCAGACTAGGGCACTTCCACAGGCCAGATCGCACAAATGGCGGACGTGAGTGATCCCAGCGAGCTGTTCGACCTGGAGCTGCACGAGGACGACAAGGCCAGGGACTCGGACGACGACAGGATCGAGCTGGACGACGTAAGCGAACAACTGCGCAGCAATAATTATACCCACACCAGCAGCAGTTGAAATTTTCCCCTTTGTTTACCTTTTCGCTTTGTCTGCGAGTTTTCCTGGCGGGCGTCTGGGCATCCCAGACCCTCTTCTCCCTCCCTCGCTACATTTCCCATATCCACAGCCAGCAAACTCGGCTTATCTGCTGCGCAAAAGTCCGCATCACCGCGACTCTGGCGTCATCCAGCAGCACGTACACTGCACTGCACATTCATAATACGGAAATTTACCCACGACTGCGGTGCGAGATCCCTCCTTACGAAACCGTCGTTGGGCAATCGACAGGCAGAGTGTGTGTCCTTCAAAATAATCAGTACCAATTACCCGGCACACTCCATGGAAATATTGCAACAACCGGGGAGCGTGGCTGAGGTGGAAGCTAGAAGGCGGAATGGGAAAGAGGCTAAACTTCCACTTAGAAAACGAAATTCGTTATCAGGGGGCAATATAAAATTAGAAAATGAGAAAAACCTCTGGCGCTGATAACGAATGGGGGGCCCAATAACAAATTGTGTGCAGAAGAGTGAGCGAGGGAGCGATCGCCCGATCCAGATCGTGATCGCGATCGTGCTGAGCGGTAATATTCACCTCTATATAGAACCAGTTGCAATTGCACACTAGGAAATATAGCTCATAAAAGTCCACTGAACACAGCTCATTGATCGGTTATTTATATTTTTAGATAGCAAACTTCCTATTTCGTAATCTTTTTGGGGTTTTTTTACCAAACCAATTCATTTTTTCGTTGTTTACAAATAGTTTTGAATAATTTTCCTTAAAATATAGCAATTCATTTGTAATTTATTTAAGATATTTAATTGAAAAGGACTTTAAAAACTCAATAATACCCTTTTTTATGGGAGATTTATGTGCAGTACTATTAAATACATTGTTCCCCTTAAAATTTGTCATTCCAAATATCATTCTTCCATAATTTCTTCCTGTGCACGGTTTACATTTCTTGGGTATTCAATGCACCCCTTGGATAGGGCGCATAGGATGTGGGCTCTTTAGGGGATTTCACATGGCTAGTGGAGAGCGAGACACCGACGATATTGCTGCTTGGGTTTCTTATCATATCGCAGCGCCCCCCTTTTCGGCGGCTTGTCAAATGTGATTTACGCAAGCGCACACACCCCCCAAAGCAAGCACCCGCCGCCAGCCATCGGAGCCGTGTGAGCGCTATAAATTATGATGGATTCGTTAATTGGAATCCACCGCCAACGCTGACGAGGTGAACCAGTTTTTAATGTGCTGACGAGAGCGTCAAGATGTTGGCGATGGCGATGGTGAGATGCCGATGCCGCCATTCAATTGAACTTTAGTCAAAAATATTCTATACACATTTTAGGCATGACGAGAGCGGCGGCGGCGTTGTTGCTTCTTCTTCATCATCCGCTGCCCCTAACTGTGGCCTTCCCCCGGTTGGAGCAACAGCGTCTGGGGGGGGACAGATGGAGGCGGAGGCAGCGCCAGCATTGCCGGCAGATTATTTGGCATTGTTCCGAGTTCTAAATTTAGTTTGTCATTAAAGAAAAGGTGTGTGTGCGTGCGGAAAGTGTATCTCTGTGTGGGATTCTCTCTTTCCCCATCTTTCCCAGTGTGTGTATGTGTTTGTGTGGGCAGATCGAAAGGGGGAGAAATTCACTGGCGGCAGCACAGACTCCAAAGGCAGCCAATACCCAATACCAAGAGCATGCCCCTCTGACTGACTGTCCCGAGACTGATCTCTCCATTCATCGGAATCTCCCTCAGCTGAAAATATCAGCAGAGTGAATTTTTTTTGGGGTAGCACCGAATGGGGAAGAAGTTTCTTAAATTAAAAGAGTAATAGATTTGTTTCCTTACTAATAATTTACATTATTTATAAAAGCATCCCGAGGGTCAATGGTCACTTACATCATTTATTATAATAATACAATAAATGAGGAAAAATAATTATTAATGAACTTCATTAGGCAGAAAATCAGGAATTATGGGAGACTTACATAATTCCTGATTTTCTGCCTAATGAAGTTTATTAATAATTATTTTTCCTGATTTAATGGCAATCTTAAAAAGGCTTTAACAATTTACTTATTTATAGTATAAATAAGTGATAACTTTGTATTAGAAACTAACCCTTGGACCATTAAAAATCCATTAAAACGTTCATTAGAAAATTACTAACTTAGTGTTGCTTACCACCAACAAAATTTACCCAGAACGTAAAACTGTTTATGAATCAGTAAAAAAAAAAATAAAAAAGGGATCTTTTTCTTAAAAGCATTAAGATCAAGAGCATTCAATTTTCGTTGCTCCCTACTGCTGCTGCTGCTGGTGCTGTGTAACTTTCCCTTCTGCTGTCCGGGTCTCAAGTTCGTAATAACTATGATTAATTGTTGATTTTTCGCATACATATTCCGCTGGAGTTATGCTCACTCACACTTACAACCGTCTCCGTCTCTCTTCTCGTTCGCAGGTTGACCTAGAACCGGAATTGTGTATTAATCTGCACCAGGAGTGAGTAATGCCCCAGCAATGTCGCTGGAGGACAACGACGTGACTGTAGTTCTCAGAATACGGGGGAAATACGCGCGCGGGCGGATCATTGGGGGGAGGAGATCGCTGTACATCCGGACTTCCTCATTGAGTAGATAAAGTCGGGGCAGAAATGAGCAGCCTAATTGCCAATTATCAGCTCAGACCCAGTGTTTGCACACTGCGAAAGCGCGTTGACACTGTTAACATCTGATTGATTCGGCTCGGAAAGCCTGATCCCGGACAGACGCGCACTACCACTTCACTGGGCGGTGATAACGAACGGCCACTGAGAGGGGACAGGCGGTCAAATGGACAGACGGATGGGTGGGGGTGCACAGAAGTGTTTACAACTGGTATTGACTACCAACAAGCCGTCACCCGGCCTCTGGCCGCCTCTTCAATGAGCCAGCTAGTTCCATGTGTAAACAAGACTCACGACAAACACTCGACAGCCGTGATGGAGGAGCTGCTGGGCTGGCTGGTGGGCGGAAGGAGGTGCACAGGGTGCAAGGGAGGTGACGATTGGCGCGTGCACGCCAATGGGATTTATTTATAGCACGTGGGCTGCTCCTTTCCCACGCTAGCCAGCCAGCCAGTCCGACCCAGACGCAAACACCAAACACAGAGGACAACAATTAACCAACTCCTCAACTTCTCTATTTTCCTAATACCCTAATCAGCGCCGAGGGACAGGAGACCATACAGCTTTCCGAGGAAAATGTCAATCCGGGCAAAATTAAGCTGGGACCCAAGGACTTTGAACTCAAGAAGGTTCTGGGCAAAGGTGGCTATGGCAAAGTATTTCAGGTAGGTCGAACCTCTCAAGCTGATCGTGAACTGAATATAACTGAACTCTGCCTCTATTGACAGGTGCGCATGACCGCTGGACGAGATGCCAACAAATACTTTGCGATGAAGGTGCTCAAAAAGGCATCGATAGTGACCAACCAAAAGGACACAGCGCACACACGCGCCGAGCGCAATATTCTCGAGGCAGTCAAGGTACGATTGGCGGGGAGTTACCCCTCATCACGGCACTAATTTGGGATTATTTTCCTCTTTTTAGCATCCGTTCATAGTGGAGCTGGTCTACGCCTTTCAGACGGACGGAAAACTATATCTTATCCTTGAATATCTAAGCGGCGGTGAGCTGTTCATGCATTTGGAGCGAGAGGGCATCTTTCTCGAGGATACCACTTGGTAAGGCCATTAATCCGCTGCAAATAATTGAATTAAATTCTAATACTTTTCCATTTTTCCTGCAGCTTCTATTTGAGCGAAATCATTTTAGCCCTGGGCCATTTACACAAGCTGGGCATCATTTATCGCGACTTGAAGCCGGAAAACATATTGCTGGACGCTCAGGGACACGTAAAGCTCACCGACTTTGGTCTGTGCAAGGAGCACATTCAAGAGGGTATTGTCACCCACACCTTCTGCGGCACAATTGAGTACATGTGCGTGCGCCCGTCGGCCTTTTATCCTTTTCCCAACCGAGATCTAGTGGATCCCTAGCTGACTTATGATTTCTTTGCTTGCAGGGCACCTGAGATTCTGACCAGAAGTGGCCATGGCAAAGCAGTGGATTGGTGGTCGCTGGGCGCTCTCATGTTCGACATGCTTACGGGAGTGGTAAGCTATCAGCTTGTAGTTATTGAATCGTTTAATAACAGCCGCATTCCAATAGCCGCCCTTCACCGCCGAGAATCGAAAGAAGACCATCGAGACCATTCTGAAAGCCAAGCTCAATTTGCCAGCCTACCTCACACCAGAAGCCAGGGACCTGGTTCGTCGCCTGATGAAGCGCCAGGAGCCCCAACGCCTGGGTAGCGGTCCCGAGGATGCGGCGGCTGTTCAAATACATCCATTCTTCAAGCACGTCAACTGGGACGATGTTCTGGCTAGACGTCTTGAACCACCTATTAAGCCGCTTTTGGTACGTTGTCTCTTTGTAATTATATTTTCTATTTTTTTTTTTTATTAATTTGGAATTATTTTCCAACTACAACAGCGGAGCGAGGACGATGTCTCACAGTTCGATACGAGATTTACAAAACAAATACCAGTGGATTCACCGGATGATACAACACTGAGCGAAAGTGCCAATTTAATTTTCCAAGTGAGTAGAGAACATTTTGGTATATATATCTCAATCACAGTATTGATTCAGGAGTATATAAAACAGTCTAACGCTTTGGTACAAGACTGAGGTTAGTTTTTGTTATCCGGGATCCGACCTTGACCTTTGTGGCCTTATTTTTGAAAACCATTATTGGACTTTTTATACCCTTGCAGGGTATTATAATTTCAGTCAGAAGTTTGCAACGCAGTGAAGGAGACCTCTCCGACCCTATAAAGTATATATATTCTTGATCAGGATCAACAGCCGAGTCGATCTAGCCATGTCCGTCTGTCCGTCTGTCCTTCTGTCCGTCTGTCCGTTTCTACGCAAACTAGTCCCTGAGTTTTAAAGCTATCTGAATGAAACTTTAGTTAGTCTTCTATATACACTCACTCGTATATATGTCGGAACGAGCCGGATCGGACGACTATATCATATAGCTGCCATAGGAACAATCGAAAAATTTGTAGTAATCAAATTTTAACTTTGTCAGTTTTCAACATATTTTCATCAAAGTTGGTATTTAGCCGATTTGTACTATTTCTGAATTTCGCTTTTAATTTCATGAAAATCGGCCAACTATATCCTATAGCTTCCATAGAAACAATCAGGAAAATTAACGAAAAAACCATAACTTTGTCAGTTTTCAAGATATTTTCACCAAACTTGATTTTTAGCCATCTTATATTATTTCAGAATTTTGGTTTTAATTTCGTGAGAATCGGTCTACTATATCCTATAGCTTCCATAGGAACAATCAGGAAAATAAAAAAAAACCCATAACTTAGCCGATTTTCAAACCATTTTCATCAAACTTGAGATTTGGCAACTAATAATTATTCCTGATTTTCGGTTTTAATTTTTTGTTAAAGTTCTGCAAGGGTATATAAACTTCGGTGAGCCGAAGTTAGCTTCCTTTCTTTGTTTTATATACAATCCATCAGTTTTTAAAACCAACTGGCAAAGGCAACTGCTCTTTTCGTTTACTTTTAAATTTTCTTTTTAATCGTTTATGGGATCTCTTTTTGGGTTTTGGTTTCACAAATAAATACTTTACTTAACATTAGACTAAGCCTAGGCAAGGGTTCTCTTCGTCCTCAGCGATAGTCAGCGCCGCACTGAAAATGGGGCTCCTTGAGCGGTATACCAGTGGGTCCGTCCGTAAACTCGCAGAAATTCAGGCCAATTCGCCGGAAAGGATGACACTTGCTCTTGGGATTGCCCCACTTGCCCCGATACGTGAGCCAATCGGGGACCAATGAGCGGCCTTAATGGGGAATTCAGAATGGATTAGAGTCAAGAATTCAGATAATAAGTCATTGCGGCACTCACCATAGGATCTCACGTTCTCGTAGCTTATATCGACGGCCTTCCAAGTGTTCCAGGGCGTGCCAAATCCATTAATGTCATACAGACGCGCCACCTTAACGAATCGATGTTTCCCTGGCGCCGTCCACAGGCCATGCGATCCCTTAGCGGCAAACAGAACCGGATGGTTCTTGAATGTCGTCACTGTTTTGGGAAAGTTTGGGCGCTGCAGGATTCCCTTTCGTGTCTCCTGGCGGCGGAACTCAAATGAGCCCGTCAGTCGATTGTAGCTATAGTAGGCGCCCGCATCGTGGGCCGACACATACATGGCCTGTGGCTCTGCATCCCCATTGAAGTACAGACTCATGTGCTCCCAATCGCCCACATGGCTGCCAATATCCTTGCGATTGCCCAAGCAATAGCCATAGACGGCGGGAAAGGGAATCCTACCGAGTGGACCCAGGCTCACGGTGCACATGGTCTTGCCCTGGCTGTAGGGATAGAACATCCAGTAGGTGACATGGAAGCCCGGCAGCTTGCCCTTTCGCGGATTCGCCTCCTGTTCGGGAGCCTTGCCGATGCTGTTATCTTCCAGATTGTCTTCGGGATCAGTTCCGCCGCTGAACTTGACATTGTCTGCCAGATTGGCTATGAAGTTGTTCACCGGCACACCGCCCTCTTGCTCTGGTGGCAGCTCCTGCTCCTGCTGCGGGGGCTTCTGGGTGGGCTCCATTACCAGCTCCTCGTACTCGTTGAGTGGATTATAGTTGGGATTCGCTGCCGGAACCTGTCGTTTAACCCGCTGGAAGAGTGGGAAAAGCCTCGAAGATCTCCGAATGGTGTCATTGCGCTCCTCGAGGGGATCAATGGAGACGGGAATGTAGGGACCACGTGTGCTTACAGGTGGAGGAGCGTGCTGCGGCAGCGGAGGAGGCGGCGCAGGTAGCTCCCTTTTCATCGGGCACATGGTGACCACACCATAAATGGGCACCGGTTTCTCATTGGGATTCCGGCCGTACAGAAACGAATTGTCGTCCTCCAAAAGATCCTGTATCTCGCCGTTTGTGACCAAATGCGATCTAGTCGAGTATTCGCTGAAGGGCACACCCGGCCTAAAGCTGCTGTCCTTATCCATGGGATGGACATACTGCAGGAACTCCTCCACGCCCAGTGGCATGAATTTCTCTTCGGGCGCCAGCCAGACGATGGGTGCCCACTGCTTGATCAGCCGATCGACTGCAATTAGAGATGGAAAGGCCCAGATAGGCACGGTTAGCATGGCTGGGTCGGGTTTTTAATTAGCCCCATTTCCAGTGCCCGTCCCCGTGAAATTACCCCAACTTACTCGGCCATTGGCAGCCGCCGCCGCCGTCGCTGCCGCCTCCCTTTCCCAGAGCTCTGGCTCTTTGGGACTAGCGGTCTGATTTTCGTTTTCAAATACAAGTGTAATAAATTTCACTTTCACGATTGAAGCGCGGACTTGGCTAGGTGCTGTTTGGCCATCTTCCGTCACCGTCACCATTGCCTCTGCCTCTGCCGTTTGCCCTTGCCTTTCTGTTGTGGCTAATTCGCAAAACCCACCCAATGTGGGCTCCGGCTACCGCTGTTCCATATAAAAACGCACTTTTGGTGGCGGCCTGATGATGAGACGGCTCCCCGGCCATAAGCGAGTGCCAAACGATCAGGTCGTTCAGCTAAATCGTGACGGAAATTTCTCTTGGTTATAATATGTATGAGTGCAGGCGCAATTAGGGAGGAGTGTGTAAAGAGTGGGAAGGAAAGCGACATTACACTGCCCTAAGTGGTGTGCCATAAATTGTTCTTAATCGAGTTCAAGCTTCTTGGCGGTAAAAATCTTCATTAACTAAAGCTGAAATTATAGCTTAAATTGTTCAAGATCAATGCTTTGTATAAATAACTATGGAAAGATGTCTTTAAAGATTTTATTTAAAACTAAACTGAGATTAAGCTGAGCTAGATAGCACAATGTTTTTGTGGCTTTTAGTACTCTTGCATTGATTGAGCACAAAAAGCCGAGTTAACCTGGTCTATCTGCTAGAGAAACATTTGTTTTTAATTTTATAGGGGGCCAAGTTAACATGGTTTTTCTGCTAAGAAAACATATTTTAAAAAATTGGTTTTAAATGTTATAAGGGGGTAACATTGTTAAAAAAATATATTTCCTAGAGTTTTACATTTCTATTGCTGATTTGTTAACCTAATAAATAATAATATAAAACTGCTTTCCAAATAAAAATTAATTTTGGCTTAGTTATAAAAGAAAGATTTAAGATTTACCCCCAAATCAAATGGTAAACTGTAAGGCTTTTCCCGAAGTTAGCTTGCCTATGTATAAACTTAAGGAATCTAAATTTAATTTAATTCTTTAATTCAAAAAAAAGTTCCTTAAGAAAAGGGAGAACTCTTATAATTCGCTAGCACCCTGAATCAAAAAAGGGTATCGATATATAAGCAATATCCGTTTGCTGCTGCTGCAGTTGCAGTTGCTGATGTTGTTGTTGTTGTTGTTTTTGTTTTTGTTTTTGTTGATGCATACCTACTTCTTTATCTAATGGCGTTATATGTGCAAATTGCATTGTTGGTTGTTGCTGTTGCTGCTGCTGCTGTTGTGGCTCGAATGAGGAGGCTTCATGGCTGCTGATGTGATTGCTGTTGATATTGCTGCTGGTGTTGTCGATGAAAGTGGCAGCCATGCCACCACTACCATCCGAAGTTGCATTCAAGAGTCTTGTGTTGTCTAATGTTGCTGCAGTATCTCCTGGTTGCTGCAGTAGTTGCTGCGGAGGTTGTTGCAATGCCGTTGCCACAGTTAGCCACGCTGCCAGGCAATGCAGCAACGAAAGTGAATTTATTTTCCACTGCTTGGACATTATTTTACGTGCTTAATTTTGGCCCGCAATGATTTTCCTTTGCGTCCAGCTGGTCTTTATGGTTTTTTGTGCTGTGTGTGTTGTTTGGTGTCTTTGCGCAGTGTAAAGTTTGGGTTTTCGCTTGGTTTTTACCTCGCCAGAGTCACGACGACAATGAACAAAGCGTGGCTTTTGTATTATCAACTGTTATTATTATTTTCACACATTTTTTACACTTTTTTCTTAAACGTACATTTATTGTTGTTATATTTCTTTTATTAGCGTGGTTTCTTGGGTGCTTATGCAATCTCGTTTAAGTGAATTTAACGCTTCCGCGCACAGTTTGGCCAGCACTGGCACTGAGCAGCTGGTGGTATTGGTTCTGGTCTTGTCCCACTTTCGGCTAAAACCCGCTCTCTGAGTGAGTCTTGTGCACGTGCACGCCTGCGCGCAGAGTTTCTCTCGCTTTGCAGCTGGTCTCGTTGCCCTTCAACTGGTTTTTTGGGTTTACAAGCTGCCAAGATACCAAGTTAACACAGCTACCAGCTAGCTGTAATCCCCGATAGCCCTGAACCCGCCAATGACGCTGCACATTGGCCCAGAATCAATGTCATCGGTGAAAATTGCCCCGCCTGCTTTAACGACCTGCAAAAATGCTTGCTGCTGCGCCGGCCACTTCACTCTCCACTTCACGCCACCACCAGGCAGGCCTTTCTCCTCCAGCTCAGGCACACACGAAAGTCACTCCCAGTTCACGTTTCCCAGTTTCTTTCTTATTTCGCTGCTCCGCTATGCTGGCTGGTGGTGTCCGAACGCTTTGAGCGTTTCTGCGAGACTGGCGATGAGTGGAGGAGCCAAGTGGCCAAGTGGCTGGATTTGGCTCGATCGCTCTTGGCTCCCTCCTGCTTTTTGTTTTATTTGTTTACAAACATGCGACTGCGACTGCGAGTGCGAGTGCGAGTGCTGTGACCAGGCTGAGTCGAACGACCCTTGAGCTGCTTTGGTGGTAAGCTGTGTAAAGTTTGTTTTGGTTATGGGTTTATGGGATTAGTAGGCTAAATGTCTTGTTAAATATTGCCTAATTAAGGTTGCAGTAGCGGAAATGTGAACGGGTACTTTAACCCCCGCACTTGAAGGTGTAAACAGGTTTCAGAAGTTTTTCCATGAGCACCAAGAACCTGTACTGAAATCTCTGTCTGGAAAGTAAAAATTATTTTCACTGGAAATTCATATTTTACCAGGGTTTCATCAATGTTTAATTGTAAAAATTGCCAAAAAAGCAACAATTAATTAACCTTACAGCATACAAATAAAGCAATTTATTTTATAATGAATTAAGCTATTCATAAAATGTGATTCTTAGCAACGATTTCACTTTGTTAAGGCAGAGGCCAAGTCAGCTGGTTACCAAAACTTTCTTACCAAACAGTTTTAGCCGAACTGTGCGGTTATCTCATCGCACAAAGTTCTGCTAATTGCCTAATGAAATTGCCATGGAAGCCATTCAACACGCGCAACACTGCGAAAAACGGATTCAATTCGCACCTGATTGAGGTCCAAACTGGGTTTCAATTAGAACTTTATTAACGGATAATGCACACTTTCCCAGCGCGCTTCGCTTGGCGCACCTCGAATTATGATTATGATTGCCTCTTCTGCCTTAGTGGGTCAGCGCTCGATCACAGTTCCAATTAGCGAATGCGGTGCTCTCACGTACATTTCACCATGGCAGCGACAGGTGGGGAGAGGGGTGGGCCTACCGCCGCCAACAGTAATAGTCTCCCCTCCTGATGGCGTCACGCATTTCTGTCCAGCCTCCGTGCCTGGGGAATTTACAAACGGCAGCCGGCGGCAGCTTAATTTTGCTTTGCTTTTAATTATTTTATTGCATTTGCCGGTGGATTTCGTCAAGACAAATATATTTAATTAATGTCTCTACACTCCGGGGCTGGGAAATTATGTAAAATGTGTTACATGGAGCAGCCAGAGCCAGCCCAGAGCCCGAGCCAGTGCCCGGGGCCTTGCATAATCCCTGCTCCGACAACTACTGTGGGGGGCAGTATTAGTATGCAAGACGGGAATCGGATCGACACCGGCTGGACTCAGACTAAGCGAATGTAGTTGCCCGATCCGATTCCAATTGCGCACACGACCGGGCAAGTGGGTCAGGGATTGGGGGGAGAGTCACACTCTAGATGGCAAGTTGGCTCAAGGTTTTCTCATTTCCTTCTTTGTCTTATTTTTGCAGGGTTTCACCTACGTTGCGCCCTCGATACTGGAGGACATGCACCGGGCCAATCGGATGCCAGCGCGCTCCCCCCGACGCACACCCCGCCAGCTGCCGGACAGCAGCTTCCGGCTACAGTTCCCGTCCGCCAATGCGGGCCCCAACGCCTCAATGGCCATGCATGGCCATCCGCAGCGCTCCGGAATGTTTGCCAGGGCCACGCCACCGCACCACATGCAAACGTTTGCGCCGCGACCATCGCCAGCGCAGGACGAGATGATGGATGTCCAGCAGGGACTGCCGATGGTCTAAGAAGGGCGGCTGGCGCTGGAGCGGTCGCTTCCCAACCAAGCATCCATCCAACCCATCCAACGCATCCCACCAACACCGCCCCCGTTACCCCGACAGAGAAATTGACAGTTACTATTATGACGTATATGTGTGGAGTGTGGAGGACCTGGCCAAGGATTCGGAATGAACAGGAACAGGAGGCGGATGAGCAGCAGCAGCGATAGAGACGAAGACGAAGCCGAAGCAGGAGCAGGAATTGTTGTTTTGTTAGAGAGAACGTGCTTGGATCGGATTATGATAATGATAACGATAACGATAATGAGAAATATCGGGAGTTCGTTCGTTTCTGGATACACCTAGAGATACTACAGTTAGTGAGAGAGACATCCACATAAACATATGCTATAGCTATACTATATATATATACGACCTAGAGAGATGGCAGGCTAGAGATCGCAGCCGGACCGAACCCAGCCCCAACTTATCCGTGTTTATGTATAAATACTATACTTACACTTATGTTTTATATAGGCGAAAAGGTTTACACAATTTAGTTCAAATGTACACACAACACACACACGCAACACACTTTAATTTTGTTTTAACTCTTGTTTAATCCCTGTAATTGAAAGCGAGGAGGGTTCTTACTTCGAGGGATAGATGGAATATTTATGTGTGAGTGGCTCAACCATAATCATGGCTAGGAACGGCTCTTCGAAAAGCTTATTTTAAGTGTATAGTGCGGTTTTCCAATTGTTTTTATATATTTTTTTGCATATTTCGACACCTTCTTCGGTAGGCATCAAATGTAGAGACGCTAGGTCTTAGGGACAGCAGCAGCAGCAGACACAAACTTAAATGAATTGTAAAATATTAACTAAACTAGAACATTAACGAAATAAACTAAACAACAAATATAAACTAAATGAAGAGTAACAGGTTTCCCCCTCAGCACGATTATAAAACAAAACAAGTAACTTGCTCGCATAAGGGACTTCTCCTGATTTTAATATTGGTTCCATTCAAGCTTTGGTTGCTTTTCTTTTTTGTAAATTTTAGTTTTCAAATAATTTAAGCAACTAAAGAGAGAAGCAAAAATAATACCGCGTACTGAGAAGCTAAACGCTGCCACAACGATAAGCCCCACGGGGGGCAGATCTTATGTACTTTGATTATATTCCGTTTCAGTTTCCGCATATATTTTTATGTAAAGAGAAAAATAGGGAAAAATATTACACTTTCAAATATATATAATCAAAAGGTGCTTTGAATTGTTTAAAAAAGACAAGACAACTACAAAAACTAAAAACTAAAAAGCGAAAAAAAAGAAACGAAAAGAATAAAGGAAAGCGGAAGCGGAAGAGTGAAGAGGAAAGAGGAAAACCCACTATGGAAAAGCGACTAAGAACCTAAATACTTATAACGGTTATGATGTGTATAAAGAATATTTATATAAACAAAAGAATAAATACCTCAAAAGCAATTATTTTTGTTACACAAGCAGCTAAACACTGTGCGATGCAAATAAAAGAACTTAACAAAGGATTAACTCTACCAACTAAAGTACAGAAACGAAACATAACTATTACTACAAAATAAAAATCGAGAAATTAGGAAACGATAACAAAAGAGTATATATTAAAATACAAATATATATATATATTTTTTTCATTGTACACTTACTTTTCTTTCTGTGTTTTTGGTTCAAGTTTTACTGCTAAATGTATTTTGTATTTTTTATTAAATGAATCATTATTTTTAAATGTAAGAAAAATAAGAAAACAAAAAAATGCCCACACAAAACCGAAAAATGAAACTGTTTTCAATTTGTGGAAGGAAACGATTGACTTATTTTCATTGTTGAGCAAATGTGCTAAAGCCAAGAAATGTGTAGAAAAACAAACAGAGAAAATCCTAAACTAACAAACAGAAAATGGGGAGAAACTAACTATCGAACAAATTAATACAAAAATCAACCCAGAAAGATGAAACACTGCCTACACGAGAGAGGAAACCAAACAAACAAAAAAAAAAAAAACGAACTAGCAACAAATTACAAACTACAATAAACAAAAAACAAATCGCAAGTAATGAATTTAAAGCAGACCCAAGACCAAGGGCGATGCCAGAAACCAGAGGCGGCAGGAACACTGCTTCTTCACCCGAGTTCTTAGATAGCCAAGTTAACCAATTGAAGCCCCAAATCTATATCCGAAACTGTACAGTCCGGCCTAACTATAATGTTAATTACCAACCGAGAGTAATTGTACTTATCCCCGAGGGCAGGGGGAATAGAATTTCAAAGTTCACTGTTAATAAACCATAAAAACACACACGCAGAAAGCGAGGCCTAATTATAGTTATTTTGTAGGAAGAACAGTCTTTCGTTAGACTGAAAATATGTTACCAAAATAACCAAATCGAAGCCGAGGAGGAGGAGGAGAGTTCTGGACGAGCTGCCATAAGCCATAAGATCGTTGAAGCCAAACGAAAAGCCGAAACAGAAACTGAAACCGAAACACGGAAGAAACCCAAAATAATAAAATGAAAACAAAGAGCGAACCATTTAGCATAACGTCGCCGACCGACGACAACATCCAGAGATCCTAGTTAATTAAATTGTACATTTTTATCAGTTAGCTGTAAGCGCATTGCGTATATACGATTATGTGGATATAAAAGATGTATATGGCAAAAATGTGTATCGTAATATATTAAAAACTTAATTTTACAAAAAAAAACCCTAATTTAAAAGGTCTGTCTCTCTGGGATTCCCGTAGAAGCTTCGCCGGCTGAAGCTTTCAAGCTGCTACTCATGGGGGGGCTTGGCAGCGGCTCTAAGACTGGGTTCACCTCACCTTGGTTTTAGAGGCACTGCTTCCATTAAGATTTAGAAGGGAAAATTAGATTATGTATTTTTTAAAGCTTGTGTTTAATTTAATTATTCAAAATCATATAGACAAATCTTATTTGCTTACTTATTTGTAGGTTAAAATTATACTTTATTATACTTATATTTGCTTACTTATTTGTAGGTTAAAATTATACTAAACTTTAATTTGTTTTGTTTTGTTTAAATTTAGTTATTAAGTAATAAATTCAATTCTTTTTTAATAATATATTTTAAATATAAATGTTTATATTAGTATACTGACAAAAGACTTAACTTAAAGGAGCTCCTTTCGTTTTTTTTCCTTTTTTGTTAAAGATCGAGTAGATATTTTAAGTAGATATTATGCTTTCGATAATATTACTATAAACAAATATATACATATTTTCTTATATACACTCATCAGCTCTCAACGGTCCACGTAGGCCTCCATCCACCCTGGACCGGTCCTGTTTTCCTAGTGGCCCTAAAACTTCGCAAATCATCTCAAACTGTTAGCTCAAATGCCAAATTCAATCATAGGTGGTTCTATATTTTTAGTCCCTCCCACTTAGACACGCAAATGCCATTGATTAGCATAATTAATGCCAAAAACTTTGCAATAAAGTAAAAAGTATCAAGGAGAAGCCCCGAGCGCCAACGTCGAATCTGAAAAGGAAGGCGCAAAAGCGAAAGTATGTTAGCATAAATCGATCAAGGAGGAGCTGCTACTGGCTCAATCCGCCTGTTCCCCCGACCCAAAATGTCTCCGGCATAAAACTATTTATAAACATGCCGTAAGACGGGACCGCAAGGTGCAGGCGCAGCTGTGTGGAGCCACCGGAGGAGCGCTCCTTTGCCAGAGTTGAGCTCTGTGTGCCCAATTGGACTGACTGCCAGGTGACACACGGCACAAGCGCATTGGAGGAGCACATGCACGCCGACGGATGAAGGCGATACACGGAAACAACAATTGGTGAGCATTTCAAAAAAGTTACAGATCTTATTGCATTTTTTATATAGTTTTAAATTAAAAGTTTGCTTGATAAATTAATGTTTCTGGAATCTATATAATTAAATACCTTAATTGAAGTGCACATTCTGGTTATTTCTGTAGAATAATTTATTTTATTTCCCATAGTTTATTAATTTAAAAGTCGATTTTTTTCTCCGTGTTAGGTTAAAGGAATTCATTCAGCGGGGAAATCGGGGGTTAAGCAACATAACAATAAATACCGCTAGGCAACCGTAAATTCCCTAGCATGAATCGATTTAACGAAGCCCGTGGGAGCGGAGGGTAGGCCACTGAGGTCGTTCCAGGTCCCAGGTCGCCAGCAACTCTCCTCCGACTCCGGCTGAGATTCAGCGACAGGCAGCCAGCCAGCCAGGTACATACTCGAAATATTCCCAGCTCGAGAAGTGTGCCAGGTGGGGGCAATCGAGTGTAGAGATTTGCAGCGACAGTTACACTTTACACGGAGCCCTTATCCCCGCAAATATATTCTTTTGTTTCTTACGCAACCTTAATTCTTATCCCGATTCCAATCGCAATCCCAGAAAGATGTTGCCCAACCTGAAGTCGCGCCGCATCACGGGCCTCCAGCTGGCCGGGAAGCATCTGGGCCCGGTGGCCAAGTGCCCGCCTCGCTATTCCGAGGAGGATTGGGACTACAACAACAAGATCAAGTTTAGGATTACCTGCGACCAGGAGAAGTTAGCCGAGCGGATCGTGGAGTGAGTATATCGGGAAAAGGGAGAGAGTGTTGGGTGAACGGATTCCAGTTGATGACCTCTCACCATCCAGGGAGTCGCGTCGCGTGGTCGATGAGACGAAGGACACGACCAAGAACTGGCAGCGTGAGGTGGAGCACCACATGCGCGAGCGTACCAGCGAGATTCGCTTTCTGGTGGACGAACTGAATCGGCAGAAAAAGACCGCCGCTCTGGAGGATGAGGCGCTGAACACTTATCGCAACCGCGTGCTGAACTGCATCGAGTTCCTCAAGGACAAGTCCCTGGCCATTTGCAAGCAGTGCCTGATATTGCGCGAAGGTCGTATCGGGGTGGATCTCTGCGATGACGAGGTGGATCGCTCGCTGCGCCGCGAACTCAAGGTGATTAAGGGCTGTCAGGGATTGGCTGACGCCGCCCTCAAGGAGGCCGAAGAGCAGATCCGCAAGCTGCGGGCCGCCATCTATCTGCTGGATCAGGATCTGGCCGCCAAGGACAAGTCTCTGGCCATCGACGAGAAGAACTTGAAGCTGAAGGACTTCCAGCATGACCTGGGCAAGGGCCAGGATCTGTCTAAGCAGCACTGGTAGGTATCCGATTTTATTCGTTGAATAATTCGAAAATAATTGGCCTTTGAGAGAACTTTTTAGAATTAATGTTGACCCAAATCCATAGTCACAAGTCAGGGTAAAATGGTTAAAATATATATTTAATTTTGGTATTACGGAAAATTTAAAATTAATCACAATAAAGTTTTTACCAGAACTTTGCTGATGTTAATACAAGCAACTCCTAAAACTTCTAATTCTTGACCTAATTTGAGGTATTGATGCTATATGGCCAATCTTTGTTTTTATTTAACTAAATTTTTGCAAGTTTCTAGATTGATTTCATATTTTTTAGCTGAATTTTTAATTCCATTGAAAAACTCGATTGTGGAAGGTAAATATATTAAGTTTCCTAGTCAATATCGTTTAGAAAAATCCACAAAAATAGAAAACAATCCTTTAAAAATCGATTCGATGGTTGCTATGACTCTCCTGACTTTCCCTATCTGCCCACATACACATCCACATTCTTCTCTTCCAGCCAATTTTCGCTGACCGAGTGGCAGGCGCAGACGTACGAGAATTTGGAGGCCAACGCCAAGGCTCTGGTGTCCGCAGGACAACTGCGCTCCTACATCGACCTGCTGCTGAAGCAGGTGTGCGAGGACATGCAGAACCAAACTGACCGCACCAACGAGGCCTTCGAGCGCCGGATTTCGGAGACAAAGCACGTGAAGCAGTGCTTGGAGAACAAGCACAAGGACACAATGGACCACATCCATCAGGTGCAGCGCAACATGACCGAGCTGGAGAAGGAGATGATGGACAAGCAGCGGGCCATCACTTTGTGTCAGACGCGGCTCAGCAATCGCGCCCACCGGCCCGGCTTGGAGCTGACCTGCGACATGGTCCAGGACGCCCTCTACAACGAGCTGCAGGCGCTGAAGGCTTCCGTCTGCAAGCTCAACCAGAAGCTGAACGAGAATAAGGCCTCCATGCGTTACCTGATGCACGTCCAGGTGATGCAGGAGGAGGAGATCAACATCAAGGCGAATACCTGCAAGATTGACGAGGTCGATTGCATGACTCTGCGCCAGGCCCTCAAGTACCAGACTTTCTAATCCTGGCCAGGCCGCCGCACCACCAGTACCAGTACCAGTACCAGTTCCAGTACCAAGACCCTGTATCGCACCAGTCAAGTAGTCGCAGCCAGCGTCCCGCACGCAGTCCAGCCACCACCATTAATCAAATTAGATGCATCATACATGTGCATTTCGTGTTTAAACCAAAATTACTTAATAAATTGAAATTCACTTTCGATTTTCCAGTTAAACCAACTGTGTATTTAATAGGGAGTTTGTGGATAAATATTGAGTTTTCGGGAAGGTATCTGAGCAATGAAAAGGAAATGTAAGCAATAGGCCAAATTTTAAATTAATTTTGCTAGTGCTTAAAAAATATGTATATATTTTCAAATATTTAAAAATTCCATCCAGTATTTTTTGGTACTTTTAATCGGTACTATCGGTAATTGTACTTTTATCGATAGTTTGATCGAAAATGCGAGGGAGTAGGAAAAGTGTTACCGTACCGGTGTGAAAATATTAAGTGTGACCGAGTACCAGCTCCCACAGCGAAATGATATTGATGAGGATTTACAAAACGTAGAAAACCAAGAGGAAACCTTAATTAATGTTGAGCTAAAAGTGTACAAACCTGAGATTAAGGTAAGTCCCAGATCCCGCTCCACTTTCCCCGCCGCGAACGGTGTGTTGGCGTCGGCAGGGCCGGGTACTTTTCACGCCTCTGCCGCCGCCGCCGCCGCACACGATAAAAAATGGAGTACAGCCACGAATGGCAAATCAATAATGCGGAAGGTTGATGTTTTTCGCCACTAAGATTCGCCTGGGTTCTTCTCTTGTCCGTTTACTTGCAGTGCAAGGATGTCGAAACGCAGCGCCGACGACGCCAGCGGCGGCAGCGGAGGTGGCGCAAGCAGCGGCCTAGTAGCGGCCGCCGCCGCCGGTCAGCCGCCCATCAAGAAGGTGCACTTCGAGCCGCACCTGATTGGGCCGGTGTCCACGCTGGAGGAGATGGACATCAAGGTGCTGGAGTTTCAGAACAAGAAGCTCGCGCAGCGCATTGAGCAGCGGATGCGCACGGAGGCGGAGCTCCGGCACCGCATCGAGCAGCTGGAGAAGCGGCAGACGCAGGACGACGCCGTGCTGAACGTGGTTAATCGGTATTGGAACCAGCTGAACGAGGATATTCGCGTCCTGTTGCAGCGCTTCGACGCAGAGACGGCCGACGAGTTGGAGAACCGCAACGAGAACGAGGTGACCACCTCTTTTCTCGCGCAGCTGTCTACCTGGGACAAGGAGGAGCTGGACGAGAAGCTGGCCAACCGCGTCCAAGTGTCAAAGCGGGCAGTGGCCAAGATCGTGCAGGTTATTGATAGGTTAATGCAACGCAATGAGAAGATAACTCATGTATTGAAAGGTGATAGCCTGGCCGGGGCAGCAGCTGGATCCGGGGCGACCGGCGACGAGGAGCAGCAGCAGCAGTCCAGTGGCGATGCCGAGTCGGCGACCGGCGCCGCTGCTGGCGTCCATGCGCTGGAGGAGACGCTCAAGCAGACTCACATCGAGATCATGAGCGAAAACCACAAGCTGCAGAATTTGAATACCTCGCTGCACGAGAAGTTCCACACTATGTCGCTGAAGATGAAGGAGTACCAGGACGCGCACACCGCCAAGGAGACTGAGAACGCCGAGCTGAAGAATCAGATCGATGAGCTGCAGTACGACCTGGAGAAGATCCACTACCGGAACGACAAACTAGAGAACCACCTGGCCGAGGCCATTGAGAAGCTGAAGGCCTACCACCAGATCTACGGTGATCCCAATAAGAGCAGCAACAGTGCCAAGACGCCCACCTCGACGGCCATGGGCACCACCACAACCAACGTGAATAGCCAGCACTTGGATGAGCTGCAAAAGGAGCTGGAGGAGTACCGCGAACTGGCCAATAACCGTCTGCAAGAGCTGGACAAGCTACACGCCACGCATCGTGAGGCCCTTAAGGAGGTGGAGAAGCTCAAGATGGACGTAAGTATGGGATCAGATGGGTCTTAGGGAGAGCCTACTCACCAAGTATTGTATTTCGTATCTTAAATATTGTATAATTCCGAATTTAACACGATTTCAGATACGACAACTGCCCGAGTCTGTGATTGTGGAGACCACGGAATACAAGTGCTTACAGAGCCAGTTTTCCGTGCTCTACAACGAGTCCATGCAGATCAAGACCATGCTGGACGAGACCCGAAACCAACTGCAGACGAGCAAGAACCAGCATCTGCGGCAAATCGAGGTGATGGAGAGCGAGGAACTGATTGCCCAGAAGAAGGTCCGCAGCGAGATGATCCAAATGGAGGACGTGCTGGCCCTCATTCGCAAGGAGTACGAAGCGCTGCGCATCGAGTTCGAGCAGAACATGGCCGCCAACGAACAGACGGCGCCCATTAACCGCGAGATGCGCCACCTTATCACCTCGCTGCAGAATCACAACGGCCAGCTGAAGGGAGAGGTGCAGCGCTACAAGCGCAAGTACAAGGACACATCCACGGACAATGTGAAGCTGCGTAAGGAGCTGGATGAGGCTCTTGCCACTCTCGAAGGCAACAAGCTCAAGTCGGAGTCAGGTTCTGCCGCTGAGGAGGTCAAGCAGGAGAACGCCACGAGTGTGAAGGAAGAGAACTCCAACAATACCTCCTCCTGCGGCCAGTCAAATCAAAATAATTCCTCGGGCAGCGACCCTAACATCGCCCACATCAAGGAAGAGAACTCGGTTTCGGCCGAGGACGAGGCCGATGACGATGTTAAGGATGTGAAGGACGGCAGTATAAAGCAGGAGAAGCTCAGCGCTGGAGAAGCAGCGGCGGCAGCTGAGAAGAAAGACTCCCCTGGCCCGGGAAATTCCACGAATGCTTCGTCGACGAATTCCAGTTCCGGCGGTGGGACGGTGAAAACCGAAAAGGATTCTAAGGACGGTGTCAAGGGGAAGGATGTCAAGGCCGTGGAAAGCGAAGCCATGCGAGATCTGCGGGCACAACTAAAGTAAGTCATCATCTAGCGCTCTTTATCGGTTTCTGATTTACCTTTATTCCTACAGAAAAGCGCTGAACGACCAAAAGGAAATGAAACTCCTGCTGGACATGTACAAAGGGGTATCGAAGGATCAGCGCGACAAGGTACAGCTAATGGCCACGGAGAAGAAGCTGCGGTCCGAGATAGAGGAGCTGCGCCAGCAGCTTAAAAAGCTGCAAGAAAGCAAGCGGGAAGAGCGCAAGAAACTGGCCGACGAGGAGGCACTGCGCAAGATCAAGCAGCTGGAGGAGCAGAAGTACGAGCTGCAGAAGCAGATGGCCAATCACAAGCCCTCGGAAAATGCGTGGGGCAGCGGGGCACCCGGCACGGCAAACTACACACGGCCCTTTGTCGGCTCCCACGAGGAGGAGGCTCTGCTTAACGAGATGGAGGTGACGGGACAGGCCTTCGAGGACATGCAGGAGCAGAACTCAAGGCTTATACAGCAGCTGCGCGAGAAGGACGACGCCAACTTCAAACTAATGTCGGAGCGCATCAAGGCCAACCAGCTGCACAAGCTGTTGCGCGAGGAGAAGACGGTGCTGGAAGATCAAATGGCCACTGCCACCACGCAAATCGAGGCGATGCACATTGTTCTGCGCAAGCTGGAGGAGAAGGAGCGCAGTCTGCAGGCCACCGTGGCCTCCATCGAAAAGGAACTGATGCTGCGCCAGCAAGCCATGGAGATGCACAAGCGGAAGGCGATCGAGTCGGCCCAATCGGCGGCCGACCTGAAGCTTCATCTGGAGAAGTACCACGCGCAAATGAAGGAGGCGCAGCAAGTGGTGGCCGAAAAGACCAGCTCGCTGGAGGCGGAGGCCTACAAGACGAAGCGGCTGCAGGAGGAGCTGGCGCAATTCAAGCGCAAGGCGGAGCGCATGAAGAAGATGGAGATGTCGGGCACCACCATCGACGAGGTGATGATTGAGGAGATACGGGAGTACAAGGAGACGCTCACGTGTCCCTCGTGCAAGGTGAAGCGAAAGGACGCGGTGCTGTCCAAGTGCTTCCACGTCTTCTGCTACGACTGCCTGCGCACGCGCTACGAGACGCGGCAACGGAAGTGTCCCAAATGCAACTGCGCCTTCGGCGCCAACGATTATCATAGGCTATATCTGCAGTAGATAAGCGATAGAACCACCCGTAACGATAATTTTAGACCCGTTCCGGTCCATGCCCTCAATTCACGCACACCTCTCACCACCCGCTACCCCGAACCCATCTCACACTCATGCCGGAATATTCATTACGCATAATATTACCGTACGTACTAATACTTGGTTAAGTAGTCTCCGAATAACACCCCAGAAACCCCAATCCCCCCGTGGCAGTTATCTGAATTCGTTCATTCATTATCGGCGCCAAGCAAAACGCATCTCATGAGTGCCGCGAGCGACCATGCGCGGCTTTTTTTATGTAGCTTCTAGTTTTTGTAAATCGAACTCTATTTTTAAATGATTTAATTTGAAAACTAAATGTACGAACACTAATAAATGGCTAAAAACTTTATGTTTAGAGCGTATCCAACGTCTTTCCCGAGTTGTTTCTGTACAAACTAAAAGGATGAGGACTTAAAATCACCAGAAATAGTGATTCCTGATTCTATTTGGTGTGATTTTTATAATTTTATCAGGATTTGTATGCAATACATCGGCTATATTCAAGAAATCTAAATATAATTGCTATAGCCTCGACCCAAAGCTGATATTTTATACTGGAAATTAAATTGAAAACCTTAACTGGTAATAGGGATTTAAAAAAGTAAGCCAGAGACATCATCAGTCATATTACACTTGTTAACATAATCTGTATTTCTTCTGCATACTTCAGAGTGGTTTATATATCTTTTATGCTAAGTAATTCGTTAGGTAGATCTATACAAAATTGGTCTAAAATGCTGAAATAAATGGAAATAGAGTTGCATATTCTGTTTCTGAAACTGAAGCCACGGTGGCCGGTAGTGTTTGGGGAATACAACATATTCAGTTAACTTTACATTAAATGCGCGCTCAGCAGCCTCCTCACATCAAGACACATAACAGAAGGAAACATATAACGAACTGAATGTGGAATAAAAAAAATACAATCGCTTCTTAATTCATCAACAGGTCCCAGGCATCGTCTTCGGCGGTGGCCTTATTGCCGCCCGTTGCCGTTGGCTTTGCCTTAACATTCTTCACGTCCAGATTGTCGAAACCCTCGCTTAGCTTCTGCGACGTGTCCTGCAGCTTCATGTTACGCCGAGCAGTAGATCCGCCAGATGGAGCATTCTGGTAGGAGGTCTCCGCACTCTGGTAATTGGACGATGACTCGAATCCCGACCAGTCGGCGTCGTGTGTGAGGCCGGCAGTGGCGGTGCCCCCCATGCTGTTGCCGCTCAACTGGTTGTGGTATGAGCTGGAGCTGGTCAGGTGCGTCTTGTTGTTGGCATTCTCCTGCCAGCCACCCCAGTCGCTGTCGCTTGCGCCGCTCTGCTGGCCCAGAGCGCCCACCGAGTTGGAGCGCGGATAAGCAGCGTTGTCCTCGAAGTTGGGATCGTTGTAGCCTCCCTGCGGGGAGGAGATGTTGCTGCCCGCCAAGTTGTTCCAGCCTCGCTTGCCGATATCGGTGACCTAGTGCAAGAGATAACGTTTAGTTGTAGCTAAAGAACCCATTGAGATATACAACTAATTACAAACCTTGGAGGCCACATCAGTGACACCGCTTTGAACCGAGTCTAGCAGGGTTCCTTCTTTAATCTACAACCAAAGCAAATAAGAAAACAAAGACACAAATAAATCATACAACTAAGGAAGCATACAAATCTAATAAATACATAAATTATTAATGTAGTTCTATCAAATTTAGTTAAACTTGGGCTTAAAACATGACTAGGAGATAGATAAATAATACGTTTAGCTATAATAACTAATTAGTATCGACAAATAAATAAAAGAATATACATAAGATCGAAGCGAATTCTTAGGAATTAAACATACATCTTGGGTAAATAAAGCTACCTACTTTAATAACATTTGTTTACCCATAAGACTCACCTTCGTCGAGGCCAAATTGACTGTGGTAACGGCCTTCTCCTTGGCCGTGTTGGCCAACTTGGAAGCGTTCGTGGAAAACAGGCTCCAGCCGGAGGCCAGAGTGGACAGAGTCGTGTCGAAGAGCTCCTGAGATTGCGTTTTCGGTGGCGGTTCGCGCGTGAATCCGAAACCTGCATATTTTCCGCCCTGGCTTGGTGGCAAGTGACTAAAAAAACAATAGATTTGCTTAATATATTTTCTTAAAAATATCGTCAACTGCTCTTACTCTGGCCGGGAGGCATTGTCCGCCTGTCGTCGGCTAAAGAACTCCTCCTTCTGGTCCTTGAACTCTTGGGTTTGATACTGCTGATAGCCTCCGATTTCCCCAGAGCCACCGCCGTTCTGATAGCCTCCACCGCTTCCACCGTAACCGGTAGAACTATTCCGCGACTGCGAGCTATTGGAGCCTCCGCCGCCTCCTCCTCCACCACTGCTGAAGGTATTGGAATTGCCAACTCGCGTTTCCGCCTCCTTCTGATCCCAGCTCTTTCCCTGGGCCAGCGTGGAGATCTTATCGCGATAAAGGGCAGCCGCTTTGGTGTTGTAGCGCTGGGTGATCGGCGCCCGTTCGTTCCAGTCCGCCTGGTCCTCAAGGAACTCCCTGGCATTGCGATTGCCGCCCGCCTTCATCTTCTCCAACTCGATGTCCTTCCACTTGTCCATGGTCACCGAGCGCACAAAGGAGAGGTGGACGCCCAGGCTGCGGTGTTTGCCGGAGCACTCCAGGCAGATCCAGATGCCGTACGTGACGGATACCCACTGCGGATTGTGGGTGCCGCACTCGAAGCATTTCTTTTGGGCGAGTTCAGAAAACAAGAGCTCTTGACAACTGGCTCAGAGGGGACACGATAGTACCTACCGAATTCTCATCCTGCGGCTTCAGCTCCTGCAGCACTCTTCGCGTCCTGGGACTCGCCATGCTTGGAGGATTCGGTAATCCACTCTCGATTTCAGTTCCCTGCTGCAACCAGACAATTGAGAAACTTTTGCTGACGCGTTGATTTTTTTGGTTGATTTCCGTGTAGTGTTACCAGGCTATACCCACCACTTTTGAAAATTTAGCTTATTTCTGCCTATCGAACTGGTGGAAGTATATTACTCTATATATTATCTCTTTTTTTATTAAATATTAATTTCTTGCAGCATTGGAAAGTGCTTGGATGATTTCTGCGATCTTGGGGCCAAACATTAGTGTTGGCGGCCATCGGCCATGCCTGATGATTGATTTTGATTGAGAATGACGACGTGCATTATCTATTATCTATTATTACTGGGCATCACTAAAAAACAAAAATCTGGCATCGCGTTTAGTTTATTGAGCGCGTAAAACATATATTTAAAAAATTTCAAAGCCTCTAGAGGGCAAACATTTATTGTGCTGCTTACTCAACTAAATAAAAAACAATACAAATTAAGTCCTTTATTAATTAAGTCCTTAAACATAATTTATTAGCACCTTCTAAATAAAAACAAGAAAACTCAAGTCCTTTGTATTTATAGAGTTATTTTTATATATCTTAAAAATAATTCCTAAGCTTCTTAAACTAAATAAAATATGTTACCAATTAGGTTTTCTTTATTTCATTTAAGTTTGTTATAACACAAAACATCTAAAATTTATTTACAACACAACAAATAACAAAAAAACGAAATACTTAGTTAACGCACTTGCACGAAAACGCCATCAAGCGGCCACAGTTTGAACTACAGATTGTGGGCGGGAGGAAAGAGAGAAAAAGATCATAGAACGAGCAAATCCATCGCGCTCTTTCCTCTCACCCACAAGGTGTAGTTCAACCTGCGGCCGCTTGATGGCGTTTTCTTCTTGACGACCATTTAAAATTCTGAAATTTTGAAAGTTCTGAAATTTGAAATGGCAAATTGCAAAAATGAAAAATCTTATATTGGCCAAAAATAAACGAATTTTAATTCGTAAAGCATTGCTGTGTTTGTTTGTTTTAGCTTAACAAGCCAGTAATTCAAAATTTACATTTTGTCTTAAACTTTTAGCAATTAAAAAAAATTACAACAAAATTGTTTGTCCAGAACATTGCTAAACAAACTCATAATATTAAAATAATCTATAAAATTAAATAAAAAAAAAGAGGTTGGTTCTGCAGTCAAGTTCGTTGCTTACTTCTTTTGTTTGTAATTTTTTAAGAATGAATTTATTTAATAAGAATAAATAAATGAATGAAATGAAATAAAAAACTTATTTGGTAATGTGTTCTACATATTACCATAGTTTAAGAGGCTAATGAATTATTTTTAAGATAAATAAAAATATCTTTATAAATACAAAGGACTTAATTTGTAGAGTTTTTTATTTTGTTTATGAAGGTGCTGGTGAATTGTTTTTAATACTAATAAAAATAAAAGTATGTATAAAGAATCCTAATTTATTTGTTATACCCTTGCAGGGTATTATAATTTCAGTCAGAAGTTTGCAACGCAGTGAAGGAGACCTCTCCGACCCTATAAAGTATATATATTCTTGATCAGGATCAACAGCCGAGTCGATCTAGCCATGTCCGTCTGTCCGTCTGTCCTTCTGTCCGTCTGTCCGTCTGTCCGTCTGTCCGCTTCTACGCAAACTAGTCCCTCAGTTTTAAAGCTATCTGAATGAAACTTTGTAGTTAGTCTTCTATATACTCTCACTCGTATATATGTCGGAACGAGCCGGATCGGACGACTATATCATATAGCTTCCATAGGAACAATCGAAAAATTTTTAGTAATCAAATTTTAACTTTGTCAGTTTTCAACATATTTTCATCAAAGTTGGTATTTAGCCGTTTTTTACTATTTCTGAATTGCGTTTTTAATTTCATGAAAATCGGCCAACTATATCCTATAGCTTCCATAGGAACAATCAGGAAAATAAAAGAAAAAACCATAACTTTGTCAGTTTTCAAGATATTTTCACCAAACTTGATATTTAGCCATCTTATAATTTTTCAGAATTTAGGTTTTAATTTCGTGAGAATCGGTCGACTTTATCCTATAGCTTCCATAGGAACAATGAGGAAAATAAAAAAAAACCCATAACTTAGCCGATTTTCAAACCATTTTCATCAAACTTGAGATTTGACAACTAATAATTATTCTAGATTTTCGGTTTTAATTTTTTGTTAAAGTTCTGCAAGGGTATATAAACTTCGGTGAGCCGAAGTTAGCTTCCTTTCTTGTTTTTTATTTAGTGTTAAGAGGTGGGAAAATATTATTGGTAAATAAGATCAGGCATAAGGAAAATGTTTACTGGAAAAAGACATGATAGGGTTCAAATAACTATGCAAATTAACTTACCTTGCCTTTGTGTCCTATACCCATACCTACCGTGTATAAAAAAACTTTAGGGCAATTTTTGTCTGTCTTAGCATTGCAGAAAATCTTCCTACGCTCTCTAATAAATTCAATTAACTTCAGTGGATGCCAGCGCCTTTGTTTCGAGCAGAGCAACCTGAACAAATTATACATTATCACGCTGATCTGATTCCCAGATTGCTGTTATTCATCTGCCGACTTCGACTTCCACTTTCGACGACGACTGACGACCGGCGGTCGGCGGCCAGTGCAACGCCATTTTGCGCTGTGTCATCCCGAAAAAGTTAATAAAAACAGCGATTTATCACACTCCTAAACAGTAATCAATCTCCTACCGACCGAGGATCCCAGGTTTCGAATCTCGGACAGGGGAAAATTACCTACATGAGCGACTTCAATGCAAACAGACCGCGGGTGGGATGCCACACCAGCGATATTGGGGAGCCGGGAATTCCCAATCACTTTAAGGTTTGGGCGCCATCCAAAAGGCCAGAGCTTTTCCCTTGCTTTTTCCCATTTTCCGGCCCAGCGAGAGGTAACTGACCGCGTGTGTGGTCAGCCATAATTCAATGCCAGCGGATTAGCATATAATTATGCACAATATTTCTGCAGTTCGCTGCCTGCCCACCGCTAATTCCCTTTCAATTTCCAAACTCGCGCATTTATTTAAGTCAGCGTCCCCGGGATCGCAGATCCCAGATCGCAGCGGCTATAATTGGCGTCGCACGCCCATGGAGGCGTGGCCGTATAATTGCCGCCGCGCCGACCGGAGGATGTGTTGAATTGAAAAGCCTGCCGGGTAATCCGATCGATTCCGTATCCCGTATCCCGATCCAGGTTAAGGTCTACAGCTGAGTTACGGCCCCTGGCCGCTAAGTGAGCCGGGCGTTCCTGGCTGGGCACTCGCTCGACGCTTTCAACAACTACTTGTCCTGCCGCTGCAACGCATTTAATGCACTTGGAAAAAATATAGTATATATCCTTCCTCCCCCCAAATTTTGTAAACAAAGATTATCTTTTGTAGAAGACCTTTATTTATAGCATATCAATGAAATAATGATGCCTACTTATGCTACCATCTTCTGTGTATAAACATAATAATAAATATTAAATACCGGATCTTCTTAGAAAATATATCCTTTAGAAACTAATATATTTATCACCAATTTCTTTACATATCCCTTAATTTAATTAAAGCTAAATTTCTCCTCTGACCCTCGTGTTCTTCGAGTGTGACCCGGTCGGTGGTCTTATCAGAAGCCATGGAGCACTCCCCGATCTGCCAGAAATGGCATTGCTGCGCATCCATTATCGGCTCTGTCACTGCTCTTGCTCGTCGTGGCCACGCCCCCAAAAGCGCCACTGGGCATCCTCTGGACTCCCAACTGCCGAACTCGAATTTGGCTTCGAGTTGTGAGTCCTGGGTTCTGAGTTCTGAGTTATTGTGTGGATACGATCAAATTATAGGCTTAGGCTTGCATTAAACTCGCATAGACGTCGTCGGTTTTGTGTTCGGTTTTCGGTGCTCTGGCTTGTGGTTTGTGCTTCCTCCTGCTGGCCTCCTGGAGAGGATGCGCACATTTTATCATCGGGGCATCCGGTCGGCCCCTCCCATGGCCAGGGTCTCCCTCTCGCTCGCTCCGTTCCCCCTCCCAACTTGTCAACACGTGCAAAACAATGCTCGCGATCCAAGTTCCCATTCCCAATGCACCAATGCACAGCAACAGTGCAAATGAATTTGAATTTATGCAAATGAGCGGAGTGTTCGCACGCCGCAGCCACAAAGTCTGCGCAGGCACAGGTGATCTCCTCCAGATCTAAACCCAAAAAGAGCAACAAAAAATATAAAATAAAATAAATAAAGAAACGATCAGCAGAATGAAACGCAAGCGAATAAAATAAAATCGTTCGAAATTGCACCAATTAAGGGGAAATGTATGGGTCCCTATAGCGATAGGGATAGGGAGCGGGGCATGCAGATTGGCCTGGATTTATCAGCGATATTAAAGCGTTAAGTGAATTACTTATTCTCCTGGTCGCAGCGATGCGTTACCTTTCATGTCCTGCTGTCGGGTCCTCCACTGGTGCCTCCACTCCCCCCGGGAACTTGTCAATGCCGATGTCGATGGCCGCGATCTTGCATGCGACAATTATATGAAGGAGCTGAGGTGAGCCGAGCCTGAGCCCTCTGCGACGCCAGTTTGGCTCCCGCTCTCATGGCCGGGCGGCAAAAGGAGCTCTCTCAAAGAGTATCAGCGGTTGGGGGGAGGCAGGATAGGGTTAGTAGTGATCGGCTACCGGCCAGGCTATGGCCATTCCTGGTGCCGCTCCACGCCGCTGATCGATTCGGCCCCAATCGATCGGCAGCATCATGCAACCGCGCACAGCCTTCAGGTTCGTTTGCCAGCTCCGACAACCAGAGGCAGTGGCAGGGTCCAGGAGGGGTTCCAGGGCCTGCCAAAGCCCTCAAATCTCAACTGTGAGAAGAGCTTCAGGTAACCATTAGATAAGAGATTTAAATTATATAAATAAATTCACATTAAGATGCTCCTCTTTCAAGTTCCCATTTTATTTTCATATTTTCAAACCCCCAAAGTTTGCCTAGCTTAGTTCGCCCCTGAACTGTGATCCTCGTTCAGCCAGTGCCATGCTGCTCCTTAGCTTAACAAATCGTGCCAAATAACACAACATAATGACAACAAAGCAGACGACAGGCATGGCAGCGTCCGCGTTCGCAGACGTTGTCCACTCGGATGCCTGGTTAGGGAGTCGGGAGTCGTCGGGAAGCTTGAATCTGGAGTTGGTAGTTGCCATGGGACCTCGGTCGGTGATTGCCATTTCAAGATTTTGCCACTCACACTAGCACATTGGCGTGGGGATGGCGAAAATTAAGAGATATTTATAATAAGCACGAAAACCACTTAATACTATACGCCTTTGGCAATTAACAGGTACAGGCAGCAGCAGCGACGACGACGACGACGACGATGGCTGGAATCGCGGCCAGGATGCACGGATGATATGCAGCCCAGTTTCGGTGGGAGCTCCCAATTTTCAATTCCATTCAGGGAAGCTCTCAGTGAAAGACGGATTGGCACATGACCCCAAAGCGCCACGTTTGAAATAATGGTTATTTGGAGGGATAATAATTTTAGGCAGTCACTGTATTAGATGCACTGGAAATAATTAGATTTTAATATACATTCCATATTTCTTTGTTAATTGAATGATGATCTAATTAAACAAGTCGTTTTTTCTTTAAGAAATAATTGTAAAAGACTAGAGGGATGTGAATTTCATGCCTTTTAACTCCCTTTTACATTGGTTTATCATTTGCTTAATATATTAATTATTTGATACATAAATTTGAACTTAGTTATGTGGAAAAATCTACCAAAAGGCAAAGCAGCTATTTAATTTAATATATAAATATTTTAAAGTAAGTATTGTCCTTAGAAAAGCTTCACAGAATACAACTGCTGAATCCCTTTTTATATAAAATTTTTTTATAAATGATGTATTCCTGAAATGATGTATTATTATCCTTTCCTCATTCTTGGTATATCAATCTAATGGCGCCCTGATGACTGCCCATAAAAAGTACATGTCAAGCAGCTCACATATCAAAATTGATTTCAAATTCAATGTTTCTGCCGGTGTAGCCCTTTCTCGTGGCGCAATCGCATTTCGACGACTCATCGAAAGCCGCAGGTAACCGGGGATCTCATATGGATATTGGAAAGATTCGGTAGATTTTTGGGGCTTTAATTGTTTCGCATTCTCTGTGGATGGCAGGCGTCTTTCTTTCATCACCGATCGACGCTGGAGTTGACGCCTTCGGTGGCTCATTACAATCAATAATGGTTAAAAATGGTAAAATAGCGTCTATGGCGCACGGTTCGATTGATTCTCACCGATCACCATTCAGCGATCAGCGATCGGCGATCGGCGATCAGTGAAATGAATAACTGTTTTCGGGGACTGCCCCCGTGGATCTTGGGGCGATCTGATCTCTTGAGCGAACGATTATGGCAGTGGTTTTCTGATTTGACAGGCGTTAAATTAAAATTTAATTCGGCCATCTATATAATTATAGTGATCCATCCGAGCATACACATTGACGACAAAAACGAGGACGGCAACGGACGATGGACGATGGACGACTTTGCAGCGCATGTAATTAAAGCCACATTAATCACCTGGCTTGGACTTGGCCAGAGATCCCCCGATGCCAGGCCAGGCCAGGCCAAACCAGGTACTTGAGCTCGAGCTCTCTGAGCTGTGATGGAGCCTGTGCCACTGCTGACTCTGTGCCGATGTGCCTCTGTGTCTGCTTTTCACTTCGCTTTTGGTAGCCACAAAATTGTCAGATTTGTCCACTTGAGTTATTTTCGAAAAGTCTCTCCTCTTCTGAGGGCCCCTTTTGTGCCCAATTCCCTGCTCCCTGCTCCCTCTTGGTGTCAAAGGGTGTCATCTTGTGTGTGTGTGTTGTGTGAGTGTGGATTCCCAAACCAATTATACGAAACTCGTGAGAACTTATCGCACGCATGTCAGCGCTTCGATCTTTATTTGTACTCAGCACGCGGTTAAATGTGATTGGTAGAAACTGAATAAATTAAGTAATAAAATTGCACTAAATTCTCGATTTAAAGCGATAGGAAAAATGCACTCGAAGCCAGTCGAATTGCTCTCTCACTCGGCGGTGGCGGTGTCGTGTTCGACTTTGTTAGCCTCCTCCTGATCCTGGTTCCGCTGCTGCAACTGCAACTGCTGCTGCTGCTGCTGCAGCTGCTGCTGGTGCAACTGCTGCTCCTGATGTTGGCCCATATACTTAGCTATATACTGTCGGGCAAAGCTCAGGGCAAAGGCCGCCGCCGAAGCCGGAGGCACGGACATGGACATGGGCATGGTCATGGTCATGGGCATAGAACGGAATGCACTGTGCTCACCGCCCATTGATAATGGAGCTGATGCTGTGGTTGAGACAGTGGGCGCCACCGCTGGCTCTGCCATGTGGTTGGTGCTGCTCCTCCTCACGCTGTTGCTGCCGGTGTTGCTGCTGCTGGTGCTGGTGGTGTGGTAGATTCCCCCGGGATATGGCTGCTTCTGCTGCTGACCAGTCTCTGGAGCTGGCACTGGGGCTGAAGGTGGAGCCGATGCCGGAGCTGGCAACGCCTTGACCACCACCGGACTGGGCGTGGGTGAGCTCGAGGTCGAGGGCGATTCGCGCTGCTTGAGCAAGTTGACCCGCTGGTGGCGCCGCCATTTCGCTCGTCTGTTGGAAAACCAAACCTGGTTGATCAATCGGTGAAGAGACAATTTGTTAGTCGACCAAAAAAAGAGAGCCTGGGATCGGTGCTCACTGCTCCGAGTGTGGTTAGTAGTGGGGAGGGAAGTGGATGTGGTGCGCGAATGGGTTGAAGTTGGACTTGGGCTTTGGGCTGGGAAGTGGATACTAGAACCACAAGGACTCACCTGCACCCTGGCCTCGCTTAGCGCCGTCCTGCCAGCCAGCTTCTCGCGGGTGCTCACGCACGGATAGTGCGACTTGTCGAACTCCTTCTCCAGCTCGTCCAGCTGCTCCTGGCTGAAGGTGGTGCGATTGCGCCGGAACTTTGGCTGGTCGCTGTCCTGCGACTCACTGTCCTCGCCCTCGATGTCTGGTATCGGAAGAATACAGCAAGATTATTAAGGGGAAGAGAAGAACCTTGATTCTCGGACCCACCTATCATCCGATTGGCATCTGCATCCGGCGAATGGCTGTCCCGACTGCCGGCCTGCGACACCGGCGAAAGGGCTGGCAACGAAAGGCGTCCACTGCCCGCACTGCTGTCTCCGCAGGCACTGCCGCTGTTGGTGTTGTTGCTGTGGGTGGTGTGACTGGGATGGGAGCTGTTGTTACCATCGCTGCCATAGCTGCTGCCACTCCCAGCCGGCTGCAGGGATCCGGCTGCAGCTCCTGCCCCCACTCCAGCTGCAGTGGGCAATGGCACGGCATTCCAAAGCGGATGATGTGCCGGCCAGGTGGGGAAGCTGGTGTACGGATGCGGGTGAGTGGGATGCATGGCATAGCCGTAGCTCGCCGCCCGCGCGAATTCTGCCGCAGCCCGTTCCGCCGCCCTATTCCGCAGGATTCGGTTTATGCTGCTCACCGAGGGAGCGGTGGCATTGGTGCAGACACCTGGGGGAGAATGGGAAAGGAAAAGGTTTGTTACTCATTAGATTTATTCAAAGTCTATCGGTGGTATCACTTATTTTTGCATTAATTTAATGTTGTAAGTAATCTTTAAAATATCTTTCATATATCAAAGAATTTAGACATCTAATTTTTCAGCCTGATTTAATAACCTTTGATTATAAGTCATATAAAAACTCTGATTTTCTAGCCAAGTATTAACCAAGTTCATACCGAGTTTATACCGATCCCCAAACCGATCTGTCTGTGATTAAATCCCTGCTCTCTGGCACCGGATGTTACCCATCATGACCTGGCTGTGACCCCGCCAAAATGAGCTGGAGATTGACTGTAATGAGAGGAGCGATTGGGATCGGGCCGTGTGTGTGTTCGTGCGTCTCATGCGGGAGATGGAGATGGCTATCGCAACGATTCATTGCACCGAGCGATGCGAACTGACGCCGCTGTCCAGTATCCACTCTGCTGTATCCACTGCCAAGTAGCCAACATCCCGAGACCACTGCCCACGGCAGACAGAAGCCGTCAACTGGCAAGTCGCTGGACTGGCTGACTTGCTGCCTCCCATTTGTGTCCGCTCCGCGATTATCTCGAGTGGAGATCCCGAAATGAGTGACACAAATGTGAGCACATTTACATATCAATCGGACTCGCTAGCAGCGGATGTTCATAAATTAGCCAATCGATAAATCTAAATCTTCCGCCGCGCTGGAACAATATATCCTGCCGATTCTTACAACATTAAATGAGGAGGAGCCCTCGGATGAATCGGCAGCGGCGGCGGCGGCGGGCAGTCGCATTACGAGTACCATAAACACATCAATCCCAGGTCCAGTCTGAATGCCCGATTACTGATGCTGCTCCTCTTTCTCTGTCAATCCCCCCCATCAGCTGAAGAGGAAGCTGACGGAGAAGTACCCCCTGAGCTGGAGAAGCGCGTAAGCAGGTTGGAGCTTCAAGAGAGTCCAGACTCTTGTCGCAACCGTTGTCATTTGTTGTGCAATTTCGCTTTCGGGGGTTCCCTGTCAGTTAATTAGCCCAGAAGGAACTTGCATTGTCTCTCCAAGCTCCGCTCCCTATTCCCTGCTCACAGTCCCTACTCCCCAGGCATAATCGATGTCCTGGCTCATCATCGATCGGCATCTGCTGCCGGGAACTCATTGTTCGATTCGTTCACCTACCTTCAGTGATCAGTCGCTCGCGGATTTCCCACGCGAAGATCGTTGGATTCTCGCGCTTGTACTGCTCGATCTTGGAGACCACAGTCGGAGTGGCCACCTTGGGTTTGGAGCCGCCAATTAGGCCCGGTGGTCGCAAGGTGCCTGTAAAGGTACAGAAAATGGGGATTAATTGGATTAAAAGTTCAAGATTTATAATCAATCCTTATAATAAGTTCATTAATTTCATAATACAATAAAAGTCGCACCAAAAACCAAACAAAATATAAAAACATTTTCTTTATTTCCTAAATAAAATGTTATTCAAAATATATTATTCTTTTCTCCGTGTAAAATTCAACTCAAATATCTCAGCGAGTCATTAAAATATTAGCATTAATCACGTTTGTTTTCGGCAGAGGTTAAGCCTCTCATATTAAAAATAAATATCTGTTAATTAGATAGAATAGCCGAAAAATCTGTACGCCCCAAGGGAGTGCCTGTCGTCCCCACATCCCAGTTGTGCAATCAATTTAGCTTTTCTCCTCTATGACCAAAGATGAGATGCGGCGAGGTGGTTAGGTGGGGCATCCCTAGGCTAGGCCCGGGCATTGTGATACTCAAACTCGCATAATTTTCACATTGTTCAAAGCAACCAACTCCCTGGCCGTGTGGGCGTTTCGACCAGGTCAAAAGCCCGCCGGCTATAGACGCACAGTGCATTGTGTGTGCCACTTTAGATGCTACCTGCTACCTGTTGACTGCCTGCTCCAAGCTACTAACTAACTAGACAATTAAGCCAGCAGCCCGGCATCCATTCAGCGGAGCGCTAATTTGAATATTTGACAACATCGGCGGCCCCAAAGAGAGAGAGACTGCGACTGGGACTGGCACTGGCACTGGGACAGAGTCAGAGTTTGAGTCGCATAGTCGGCTCGAATGATAATTCGTCGGAAGCAGTTGACAGGCGCGCGCGTTTATCTTGTAAATTGAGCTCTGTCGCGGAATTACACGCCGAGAAAATCCCAAACAGATATCTCATAAAATTAGGGGATTAGCTGGTTCACGCGGCTATGCAATTTAATTTAAATTCGAATGGCAAGCCCCATTATCTTTGGCCTAAACGGAATTTCATCATCACCTCAGGTGTAAGCTCTTTTAATTTGTATTTTTTTTTTGCTGTGCATTCGCTTGGCTTAAATTAATGAATGGACACACATCTACGCGACCATTTGTTGTATTTTTTGCTGTGCAAAACGGAAATTATTTATACAATTTAAATTGACTAGAATGGAAATGAATTGCATCCACACAGAGATCGAATGGTGCGATTCCAAGTTAGGCTAATGAATATTTGTGAATGGGCAGATTTATTTGGCGTAACCTAGTCGGACGCACTTGTGATAGACTCACATCGGGTTACTATATATAATATATATTCAAGAAAAGGGTAGATAAGAAAAGGGAAGTATGTATATATATTGAAAAGTATTATTTTAATACTTTTTTATATATTTTTCAATTATTTTAATAACATTATTATAATTATAACATACATAAGTAGCAACAGAAACAACTCCCTCCATATTTTAAACTGTTTTAAACTATTGGCTTTTGCTGTTTAAATATCTAAAAAATTTTGCTTAATTCTTCTTTCAAGGAATATATATTTTTAATGTGCTATATTTGTATCGTATTTGATATTACATTTTATCAATAATTCGGCATTGGACTTAGAATGAAAGTTTCCATGAGTTGACTTAAGTTTTTCCAAGAATTCCATTATTCTTGTGTCACAATGTCATAATCATAATTTTGTTGAATATTAAATTTATGATTTTATTTCAGAGGATTTTATAGTTCAGATTTTTGATATTATACAGCTTAACAAAATATTTTCCCTCCTTTACAAATTAAGGTATCTGAAGGACGATATTAAAAATGCATTAAACAGACACAGTCTCAAAACAAGATTAAAAAAACCCTCACAAGAATGAATTTTTAAATAAATACTATTAGTACCATTCACCAAAAACGATTTAACTTTAAAATTTCCTAAACAATTTATTTCCTGTACAAATCTAAGCTTGCCATTTGAATTAGCAAAAATCGAGTGCGCAAAAGGCGACAAAATCGCAAATGACATGGTCGATTGTCGTGGCAACAGGTGTGCGGCTGCTGCAGGTTTCCCTTCTTGGATCACAGAAGAGGTAACCAGGAGGTGTCCAGGTGCAGGTGGGGGCGATGGCGATTGCCAATCGATTTGTCGTGTTTACGTGACCCCACAGACGGAGCCGTGCAAATCGATTGGAACGCTTGGGGACACTTGGCGATTGCATTTGGGGCGCGTGTTTTGTGGTTCCGCGTTATGCCGCTGATTGCATTGGTCAGGCCGGTGGTCTAGACCACGTTTTCCTGCCTGCCCCTCTGGCTACCTGCTCTATATACATAACTCACCCAGCAGCTTGGACACGGCTCCTTGTTGGGACAGCATATGCTGGGCCAGGTCGTATCCTCTTAGTCCAAAGCGGGATAGCTCCAGCAGGCGGTGCTGGGAGGCCAAGGCGTTCAGGTTGGTGGCCGCCGCAGCCGCAGCTGCTGCCCCCGGTCCCGCCGAACCGGGTCCAGAGCCTCCGCAGAAGATGCCGCCCAGCGCTGGAGCTGGTGGAGTTCCCGTAGCCAAGATGGGCGTGGATGGGCTCAGGCTGTGTGGCTGGGAGAGAACTGAAAGGCAAAGGGTGAACAATGATTAATACAGAGGGGAAAATTGGTTGCTAAAACAAATAATATAAAATGTTCAGGCTTAAAGAAGTTTAAATATCTAAAAGATATTTTAATACAATTATTTTTATATGAGAACAATTTATACTTTTATGTCTAACTAATTACTTTCCCAAATAAATATTAACTTTCTTGAAATCAATTTAAAATATATTTTAAGCTTGGTTTCTACCCTTATTTATTTCAGTGCTTTTACTGAAAATCATTAAATGTCAATTGGAATTTAAACGAAGCTGTTGCCGGCATTCCGCGCGTGACACAGAAACACCAAGAAATTTGTAGCGCGATCAGCGGGCGAGGACTCCCAGAGAGGACCTCCGGAGGGGCAATGCAACGGGAGACAATGAGAGATATCTGGACAAATTTCGGTGTGTTTTTGATCGACGATGTCAAAGTCAAAGTCACAGCCAGTGGATGATTCCTCCTCCCTACCCGTCCCATGGCGGAAGTGTCAACGTTTATGGGCATAATGGACGCGGTGTGGTCCATTACCGCCGCCCGGTGACACTGACTGCCGATTCCAGTCGGAATTTATAAAATTCCCGCTGGCAATTTGTTGAAGACCTCGATCTGGACTTGGACTTGGATGGGGACGGTAGATCGCCTTGTCAGTGTCGCGGCAGCAATTGGCCATTCCTCGGATGTAGAAGCTTTTATGTTCATTTTGACATTTTATCTGATCGCGAGAACTGCACACATTTTAACACCTCTTTTTTGGTGTGATCGGGCTCCGTGTGTGGCGACGACGGCATGCCAGCGGGTCCCGAGAATGCTCCTCGAGATCGGGATGCGGATTGGTTGGGTTGGGCTAATTAAACTCCATGCAGATGGGACCGGGACGTAGTCCACTCTTGGCTGTAGTGAAGCAATTTGCTGCACTCGCTTGTTGCACCAATTGTTGCGGCGGTTATGGCCATGCTTGATTTATGCCGCCGCAGCAAACCAACTTGGATGTCAACAGTACTGCTGCTCTAGTGCCTCCGGATTGTCCCCGTCCCGGTCCCAGTCCCGGTCACAGTTCCACTCGCCGCGGTCCAGATTCTATGCTAAAGTCGGAGCGGGATCCACCGATGATTTACTACGCAATGCGACAGCTCCGAGTGCCCCTCGATGCGCCTCGGTCAATTGCGAAAGCGGCTTAAAATCGCAGGAACCATGGCCCAGAGCCCCGAACCCTTCGCTACTCCCTTATGTCCTCGTACAGAGGGAGAAAAAAGCTGAACGCTGTATTAAATGCTTTTAATTTTAAGCAGAAGTTTGCCTTTTTTTGCTATAATTTGAATTTAATAATATTTCATTTAATATTTTATAGAGCACATTTTCTCGCAGTGTACCCACTCGCACGTCACCGTGAGACTTATAACAAGAAGCGATGCCGACCGGGACCCGATCGGTCTGAAGTTCGAACGCAACTCTCGGGATCGCAGCTCGCCACAAGTGATGATCGCCTCGGAATTCAATTGATAGTTTGATTTATTGCTACCGGTAACTTTTTGCCTCAACCCAGTCCCCCTGCCCCGCTGCTCTGCTGTCCCCGTCGTTCCCCCACTGGCACCGCATATAAATTAAAGTGGCTCGCTTTTTATGTGGCTCCTCAACGCATCCTCAGCCTGTCCCAGCCCCACCAGTTAGTGCTCGCTGATCTTGTTTGTCGCGCGCAGAGCATTACTCGTCCTCCAAAGCTTCTGGTTTTTACTGCCCAGTGCGCATTACTGCGATCTTCGCACATTTTCCTAAGCCCCAAGAATTCTGCTTCATCGGTGGGAAAAAGAGGGGTTTGGGGAGAATTTTTACATACACTTAAGTCACTCTAATTTTATGCCCAGCTCTATTGGATTTTTATGCAAGGCTTGTGGCTTATAATTTATTATTAAATCGTGGCTAGCCACAGGAGTATAAATACCTTTGAAATACATTGTATTTTAAGATCGTAATTTTTGATGACAATTATTTTAAATAACTTCCTTTGGTGTTTTAATGTTGCTAAACTCAAGAGAAACTTTAGTATTTAAGCCTTACAAAAATGACTTTAAGGGTATTCCAATTTATTTTAAGCCAATCTAGATTTTTCTTAATTTTAGGAAGCTGTTAAGTTATAAGTTTAACTGTTTTCAGGGATAATCTCCAAGTCTAAACTGCTTTTCTGCTTTTTTATTATTTCTAAACTATTATTAACTTATTAACAATTTAATTAAAGGCAGCTAACAAATAGATTTTTTAGTGCAGCAATCATGGAATCTTCCTTTTAAAGAATCATTATATAAGCTCATTAATTATTTAAGGGTCTTTACAGGATGTAAATAACACAAATTATCTTAAGTAATAAGCAGATATAATATAATAATATAATATAAATCTTGGTCATAAAATATAATTATTGCCTACTTTTGTGGGTCACTTAAAGGAAATGTTTAAGAAAGACCCTGAAGAGGCTCATAGAAATGCAATGTTCCATTGAGTTGAATTTTGTATGTAAAGAGAACAAATTCCTATTAAAATAAAGAAACATTTTAAATTAAGTTTATTAGTAACTAAGTCAAATACAAATAAAACCAAAACTTGTATAGAATCTTTAACCAGGTGACAAACTTAAACGCTATTTCCCTTTTTTGAAAGGTTCTTGGAAGGAGAGCACACTGAGCACTCGTGAAATGATAACCCACGATTCCAACTTGGATATGACACACATCTGCATATATAGGAATACGTAATGCAAGGCAAGAAGTAACGTAAGGAGCTCTCCGGGCCCTGCCATGTGCATTGCGAAGCGAAGAACCGGGGCAGTCTTCAAAATCATTGTGCACACCTTTTATACGCTTGGCTTTCTAAGAATAATGCGAATACACGCACCACGAAACCCGAGACCCCTAAGTATGGTTTCTGCCCTATGCTTAAACTTCAATGTACGACGAGTATGCCATGTAGCTCGGTGGACTCCTCCGCTCTCGTCTCCGGTCGGGGTCTCTCTCTTTCTCTTTTATTTTCTCCTCTTCCCTGCCTGGGCTCTTTTTATAATTATTTATTTATTGTGCAACTTCCAACACCTTCTAGAGACAAGTCAAAGCTTTGGTTGCCCCCTCCATCCGGGACTGGGCTCAGTGTGTATCTTGCAGATACATTCGATGGCCGGCGACGTGAACTAATTTTATTTGACAACCCATACTTGTGCAAAACAAATTGCCACTGATGTGCGAAAGACCAAAACAGTTGCCACAGTTGTGTGTAGTCTGTTGTGTGTGCTGTTTGTGTTGCTGCTGCAGTGTAGCTGCTGCTGCGTTGCTGTTGTGAAATTTCCAAATCATTGCACTTTTCCAGCAGGCATTTGACTAGTGCCACCAGTTTCTTGTGGCTGGCTTTTGTCTTAAACAGTTTCGGGCCCCCGATTCCGATATCCCTGTCAGTTCACGGAATTCGCCCCGAAAACTTGCGGCTCTCATGGAGCGTGCAGCACAACAGCAGCACAACACGAGCAACATCGGCGGATAACGCAGCCATATCGCTGGATTGGGAAGCAATATTAACAGAAATATTTGCAGGAAGTTCAGTGACAAGGGCGAGAATAATTTGAGATAAATTGGACGTCTTTCAGAAGAAATTTAAGGGACAAGATATGCAGGGTAAATGGGCAACTTTATATGAATGCTGTCTCAGTAACTGCAAGACATTTTATTAAATTAATTTAATCCTAATATTCATATTATAAATAAAATATATACAAAGACATAATTTCACAATTTAATAAATGGTGTAAAAATAAGTAAGAATTAATAGCAAATTTATTTTAAAAGAATATAAGCAGCTATGTAATTGATTAAAATATTAATAAATAATTACTGAGGATAATTTTTTTTCTTTCACAACTTTTCCCTAATAATTAATCATTTTGAAACTAAATATGTATATGTTTAAGAGTTTTTTTATATAACAAAATATTAAAATATCGTTTAGGGCTTCCTGGAATATTTTTCTGATTATTTTAAATAATCATAGGTCAATTAATGTTATGTTTTTTTTTTATAATAAAATCTTATCAATTAGTGATTTATTTCAAAAACTCCGCTTAATGAATGTAGACATTAACTTTGTCGTAGTCAAAATAAAATTAAAATACAAAAATGCCAATTCAAAATAAATTTAAATCCTTTGATGTAAAGAACAAATTATATCCTTATTTCCTCTTCCTATCCTTTATAATATTGATTTAAAAATAATGCATTTTATAAGAAAACTCACCTGTAGACGCTGCCGTGGGCGACATGGGCGTCATTGCCGACGGCTGGCCAACGCCTCCGGCAGAACTGCCCAGCAGCTGCAGATGCGACGGCACTGGCACAATGGCCATGGGCATTATTCCAGCCGGGGATTCGCCGCTGCCTGATCCTGGTCCTGATCCTGAGACCGGCAGGGATATCTTAGTGGTTGTCCTGGTGGGTCCGGGTGATGTGGTGGTGGCCATGCCAGGCTAGCAGTTCGTGTAATAACTTTCCTTTTAGAGCTGCTTTTTTTTTAGAGGCGTCATTTTCGGGAGCTCTGTTTTTCCGACGGTTTTTGGATTTTTTTTTTTTTGGGTTACTACTTCTGAGGGGAACGCGGACCGGAACCGTCGCTTGTGTTGCTGCTGCTCGGTAGTGTTGCTGTTGCTGTTGGTGGTGTTGTCAGTGTGGCTTTTGCTGCTGCTGTTGCCGCTGCTGCTCAACGCTCGCTGACTCGAAGCGCACCGCACAATCGCACTCGCACTCACACTCAATCCAACTCAACGCCCGCCGACTCGCTGACTGAGACTGAACTGGAACTGGACCCTGGTCTTGGCCGCAGCCGAGAGCCACTTGGCTATGGCTATACAGCTCGGGATCGGGTTGCCGTTGCCGCTTGTGCCCTCACTGCATTCTGGTTTGCCTGTGGTTGTGGTCGAGCCAGCCACTGAGCATTCGGGGGATCTCTCTGTGAGCGTCGTCGCACAATTGAGCGAAAATGCGGCCAGAAATCCAAGTCAAGCCCAAGCCCAATCCCATAGCCGAGGCAAAGTTGTAAAAGTTCAATAATTAATTGCTCGGGCCTTCGATTTCAGTGCATTGTTTATCAAACTTTCAGGCCAGAGCTCTAGCTTTGGCTACCAGTTGCTTTCGGCTTTCGGCCTTTATAATTGACGACCGATTTTGTTTGGTAATACAACTGGCCCGTTGTGACTGGGAAAGGTGTTTTTTATGGGAATGCCGAGACACCAAGAAATGTCTGTCAATCATGGATCACAGAAAGCAACACTGGGAAAGACGTAAGATGTAATATAAATTTTTCAAAAGATTGAATTTTTAGGGGAATTAAATATTTAAAAGGGAAAAGTTGTTGTTAAATATAATTGGGAATTTGCTATATTTATTATAGTTTAATTATATGTAATAGAAACATATTAATGGTATTAAGTACTCAAATGCAAGAGAAGAAATTGGGAATTTGTTTACAATTTTATTGATATTTTGTGACTATTTTTGATACTTACAGTGCATCAACCAGTTTCTTTAATAAAAATCAAATATATCTCTTAGATTTATTTATCACTTAATATATTTTACTTTTATCTTAAATATTTAAAGAATATTCTATAGAACATTTTTCGAACTTACTTAGAAAGGTGATGATTTAAAGCTAAATATAATATTCTGTTTTAATAATAATTATGAAAATAGTTTGAAACTTAAAAGAAAGAAATTGAAACTTGAAGTCATTGGGATATTATCCTCTTACGTATGATTTACATCAATTTAAATTCTTTTACAGAAACTATCTTACAGGTTAGCCGCAAGGATGTACTGCCTTGTACTAATTACCTTATCAAACTTATACATTTTTTCTCCGTGATCCAGTTTTAATTCCATATCAGCTGCTTCTTGCCTCCCCACCCGAAACCACAGGCACTCCTTCCGAGGACAGGGACGCGGAAAAAACGCATTACACGAGACATTGGCGGACATTGGTGACTTGGCCGGACGAGAAACCAATGAGTCCGCGTTGGAGGCGACTCCACTTCTCCGCCTGGAGAGTGGCAAGTGGAGAAGAGAACGACGTAACCGATTAGCGCCGGCCACTAAGTTGGAAGAGAGAGAGAGAGAGAGAACGTACTAACTATAGACAGAGACAGACGCCTGCGCAAGGAGCGAGTGAGATGCAGATGAATCGCAATGCAACTGCAGTGCAGAGTGACAGGAGCGGCAAGCGACGGAGATGGATCCCCTAATTGATTTATTTTGCGCCCGTCTCCTGGCCCCCCTTTGGCGCGTTGGCCATTGCTGGTTGGCTGAAATTACAGAAATCAGGAGCCGTGTAATGGCCGCCAAGTAACTATGCTCCTCGGTGTGTGCGTCTGTGTCCGTGTGCGCAAGTGTCGGAAGTTCAGTTCGAGCGCAAGCCTCGGCTGTGGAGTTCCCCTTTCTAGCCCTCCCCCTAGGTGGCCAGGGGGTGCGACAGTGGCAACCTCCTCCCACACAGATAATGGAAAATAATCCATTTTAATGGCCTATAATTTGCTAGCACAAAATAACAATGATTCGTGCGGTGATTAAATGGCAAACTTCTGCCATTCAAAATGCCACCGCATAAATGAAAACAATAACCAACGCGGGCCCAAAACTTTTCAAAAACCCGACGCAGACACACATTAATTTATTTATGTTGATAAAAGACTAAGCAAAAGTTGATTCCACTAAAAAATATTTAACTTTCTTGCTTCTAAGAGAGAGAGAGAGAAAAAGGGGCAGAGAGTGGCATGAGCGTTGAGTTCAGCTCACCTTACATAATCGCAATAAGTGAAAGAGACCGCATTGAGTCAAACTCAAGCCGGTCGAGAGCCAGTAAGAGGCGGGTCTTTGCACCCTGCCAGGTAACCCAGTCATCTCGCTTTCCCACAGGTAAATCCCATGGCTGGGCATTGGCCAATGAGCAGTGAGCTTGGCGACTCAAAGAAAGCCAACAACCCGGTGTTGGAGCGAAGGGGATCTTAGCTTGAAGATATCTCCCGTGGAAGAGGAGCGGCTCCCCGCTAACCCCCGCCTGATTGATTTCGGCCAGCATGATTGATTAGATTAATAACGCGGCTAATTAAACATTTATCACTGTATCTAACGAACCGCCCGAAGGGGCGCAAATTAACCCTCCATCGCCGCCACAAATTAGTGTCCGGTGCTACAGTGCAACTTCTTTAGTTAAAACACAGTCATTAGTGGTATTTACTAAGGAAATAGCATGGATTTTGTTTAATTCAATGGGTGATAAAATAATTTATAACTTGTTTAAAAGGGATTTATTTCGATTTTTCTTGGTATTGAAATTATTTACTGCTCGGAAATACATTTTTTTGTATATTTTATAAAGTCCAAGGTAAACAAACTGTAGTTTTATTTAAATTTAAATTCAGTTTAAATTCAACTCCCAGTCACATTTTCTAAGCGTAGATCGTTTAGAGGATTAAAATTAAATTAAAAACCAGATTATTATAAATAATTAATAAAAATACATTTGTTTTTGTTGTATAATCTTTTCTCTTTGAACTCTTTTAACAACCATTTTTAAATATTTAGTTTAAATTAAAATCCTGCGATAATCTTCAGGACTATAATAAAGTCAGACGACAATAAACCATCCCGAATGCAATATCTAACTTTATATAATATTATTTTATTTATTTTAAATGTGGGTATGCATTCTTTGCTCCCAACTGTTGTCATAATATTTTTAAAAACCCATTATTTTACATGACATATGTTTTATTAATTCTAATTTTTAGCTATCGAAGTTGGACTGTGTGTGCCTGCTTCTAATTGCGTTTCGTGTGGCTTTTATTTCGGGGATGGGCGCATTAATTATGGCCGCCTTGCCTAACGCCTACCGGCCGCCATTATTTCGGTAGCAAAGTGGCCAAGTTTCCAGCCAAGATAGCGATCTAGTATCTACATCCAAACCCAAACTTATGGCCAAGCCCCTCGGCTGTTCCGTGCATATTTGTGGTAGCCACGCTTCCTGTTTTTGTTTGCTCGCCGCTGTCCGTTGTCCGTTGTCCGCTGTCCGGCTGAAAATATTCCAAACAATGTAGACAAGAAGTGCTCAGCGCCGGGCGGAGTTTTTGTGGACGTGGTTAGCGACGCGGTGGTGTTTACCCACATGTAGGCATATGCATATGCTGATTTCCACCAAGGCGGGGGCTTCCACTTCTCTTTTATTCACTTTTTGGGTGGCAGCAGGAGGAGACAGGGAATGGCCACCGACTTGGTGAACCGTGAAAAAAACAGTCAAGGGGTGGAGTTCTCCCGCTCCAGGGCAGGCAGGAGAATCGGAATTTCGTAATGTTAACAAACAAATAGAAAATAACTTTCATGCACAAAGCCGTAGCTTCCTCTAAGTGAGAGAGACAGTCGCCGACAGGGCACCTTTCGCCCAGAGCTGGATTTTACACTAAGGGAAAAGTAAAGTTTAAGCTGAAAGGAATATGAATAATGAAGGAATATACTAAACTCCAGAAAATATCATTGAATAATACATTAAATTTCTGTGTGAAATATATTATATAGTTTCTTAACGTATAACAGATTTCTAGAAATTATAATTATATATTTTGCTCAGATTTACTTTAAAATTTATTTACTAATTTATTTTTATTTATTACCTTTATTCATATAATCTAATAAACCTTTAAAGGTTTATTTCCTATCATAATTCTGATTCTATATTTTACTTTTCAAATCAGCACACAAAAACATTATTTTCTTAGTGCATACCTTCTTTTTCTGAAGACCAAAACCAGCGGAAATATGCTCAAGTTTTGTGTTTTTGTTGGTCGGAAATGTTTAGCGCTTGCTCAGAATGATTAAAGTGTCGCTTTTTGTCTGGCCTCAGTTGCTTTTTCCCATTTGCAATGCAAAAATGTTCATCAAATTTAGCTGAGTAATGCCAAGGTAAAGAAATCTGTGTGCTCTATTTTATTTAGAGGAAATTGCAAAGACTTCCCGATTCCTCTCAAGGTTGATGTAAGCGTGAAATAAAGTTTTTGTTTTAGAATGGCCTCTATGGATGTTATAAACAATTTGAATATTTTCTAGAGCCTGAAATCCGTTTCGTTATTAACTTCCACGCATATTTTTGCTAAAATTAAATTAATTACAAAGTCGACAAAAGTCCATGTTAATATAAAAAGGGAAAAAATGCCACAGATTCAATTATTATTATAAACCCATATATTTTTTGCTATATACACGTGCATAATCCATCAGCCTTAATCCATTTGTTGGGTCTGTCACTCAGATTTAGATACCGAAGCTGGCGAGCGGCTGACTCATGTGCATCAATATCACGGCGAGCACGCACCACTCGGAGTCGGTGCCGGAGTTGGAGCTGGAGCGACCCGCTTGGATGCCAGCCGCCGGAATGTAATGATTAACTTTTCGCAGTTGCTAAATTAAGTGAGTTTTTACTGGGGATCGGGCATGGGTTCGGCATCGAGACGGGGATGAAGCGCACGAGGGGCGCGGAGACATGATCGCATTGCGTGTCTGGGTGACTGGGGCCAGAAATGATTTCCACATACCACAGCAGTTAAAGCCCTTAAGTCAGGGAGAAAATCCAATTAAATTCGGTAGCGAAATAAATAAGTCTGAACTGTCGGCAAAATGATTCTACATACACGTATTTGCGTCAACATTGATTTTGCAGCAAACAGAAACATCCAAACAGGGGGCATCGGGTCCTCGGTGGAGTTGTGCGGGGCCAGGAGCGGCTAAGCGGATCCGAGACAAAGACGGACAGAATGTAGTTCATGTGCATGGTGATGGCGTGATTGAGGACGAACCCGAGGACAGCCGCCGCAGCGGCAGAAGCAGCCACTGCAGTGGCTGCAACAACGGGAGCAATATCAACAGAAGCAGCAGCGCGGCAGTAGCAGCAGCAACATCAGCAGCAACTTTGCCAATAGGACACACAGAAAGAATAATCAAATTTAGCACATTTTAATAATATTTCTTGATGCTTAAAATAATATAATATTATGATTCAAATATTATTTCAATTGTAACCTCAATAAAGCCATGAGTTTTGTCATAAAATCATTATGAAGAAATATCCACTGTATACAAAATGTTAACACTTTCTTAGTTCTTATAAGTCTAATATATGTAAGATATTTAAAAGTCAATATTGTTATTTAATGATTTCCCCGCAGTGTAGCGGCAAGAACATCGCCAGCATTAGCCACATCAGGTTGCAGCTTGTGTAGTTGCTGCAGTTTTCTGAGGCGTGATGTGAGTTTAAGCGTCTGCCGGGACTCGAATTCGATTTGACTCTCCGAGTTTGAATTTTCAGTTGAGACAAAGTCCGCATTGCGGACCGCAAAACCGTCCAAAAGTTGCGTGCCCATAGGTCTTCTGTGTAATTGCGCAACAATTGTCAGGAGCTAAAGTTCCTGCTACTGCTCCTCCGAACCGCTCCTGAAATGCCCCACCTTAAGTAGCAGTTGGCGCTGGCCCCGCAGTCGCTGCCTTTAAGGGCAGAAACCGCAATCAAGACACGGACACGTCATGGAGCAACAAAAAAGCTAAGAAAATCAGAGGGAAAAAACACATATGTATGTATAGCTCCTCCAGCTAAGGCTACCGACTCTCGACTACCTTCGTGTCTGCGTCAAACTTGCGGAAATCTGATTTTAAAATTATTAACAACATGCAATGGCTAAATAGTTTTGCATTCGATAACAAAAGCCGCTCCTCTGCCCTGCCACGTCGGGACTCAAAAACATGTCCAAGTCAAATTTCAATCTCGCTGCAGCTCCAAGGGAGAAAATCCATAACAAACTCCAATTCAAATCCAAAGGAAAAGTACTTTGAATAGAGGGAAAATGCGAATGGGGGGCTGTGCTTAGTGACCGCATCGTATAATTCACGAATTCAAATTCAAACTATCGAATGGTACCGAGAGCCGGCGCTCTTGGCCAGCCGACCGTTATAGGGTTAATTAAATGCGGATCCAGTAGCTCCCGTTTCCACGCCAGTTTCTCCACGTTTCGAGCTGCGAGCTGTGAGCTGCGAGCTCCACTGCAGCTGCAATTAGAAGTTGCACAAAAAGCGCAATAGGAAAAACCAGGGAGGCAGGCAGGCAGGCCACTGCTGGAAAAATGAAAATGAAAAACATGGAAAACAAAATGGCGATAACTACCGCAATTTGCATATAAATGGACGTAGAAACGTCTTTAGTCACCCGAATCTTGAGCAAACCATAGGAGCGATTAACATTGTTACCAGTCGGGGGCGGCGGCGCAGGAGGAGGAAGAGGAGGTGACAGCCTAGGCGGAGGCGCCGCAGGGGAGCGACATTAGCACACTGGCAAAAATAGAGTGTTAATAATAACCGATCTTTGAACACCTTAATTTAGTTATTATCTTTGAAAATTTGATTATCGATTAAGTTGGAATTAATTGCTTGTTTAAATCTTTTAACTCTTAAAATATCTTAGGTCCCAAAAATTTAACTTGGCTATTTTGAAACTTTGTTAAAATCTCAGACACAAATTGCAACAATACTTTGGCGGTGAGTGCTAAGTTTCCTAAAGATAGAAAACGACTCACTGCTTCTTTCAGTTGGAAATACTGTAGGGAAAAGTTGTGTTTTTCCTTTTATCTATTACAATTTAGTTACTTTTGGATGTTGATTGATCAATTTATAATGGAAACATCTTTAATATCGATTGTTCATCACTGAAAATCTGCCTGGTTATTGAGTTAAATATTAAATTAGCTAACAAGTGACATTTTCTTAGTTGTCAAGCCACTTCACATAAGATTTATTCATATTTTATAAGACTTTTAATTACACAATGCAGGACAGGTGCTAAAGACAGGTGCTTTTTCTAGACCTAATTAGTTAATTTAAGGGGTTTTTAAGGTTTCCCTCTGTAGATGCAAAAGTAAAACAAACTTAAAGTAAAACGTATAATTCAACTTAAATTATTTAGTAATATTTAACCTCTTTATAAAAATTAAGAGTAAATATGAAACAATAATTATTATTATAATTAAATTGTCTATTTTAGTTTAATATCTTTACATTACAAAAGAAAACTAAAACAAGAAATGAGCTTGGATTTAATTTGGTTAAAAAGTACAATATTTTTAAAATTTTTAATTAAAACTATTAACTATTTAAAAATCAAGCAGTCGTATTGGACTTGATTGCTGGTTTAAGCCTTTTAACTCTTAAAATATCTTAAATCCCATTCGAGTTAAGCCTAGATCATGCCAATTCCACTTATGTCCTAGGCTTTTACAATAAGAAATTCAAATACTTTAACTTAAGTAACATGTAGAGATATTTGAATAAAGAAAAACACTTCTTGCTATCAATATAATAAAAGTCTGTGAATATTCCTATAAACCATAATTAAAGGGATCCTATCTTTTGTAACTTTCGGGTAGATCTATGGCAGTAACAACTGCCACCAAAAACTTTAAAGGATAAATAATTCATACTTTCTAAGGGTCTGCAGCCGGTAGTGCCATTTATCGACCAGCACAACGATCAAATTCTCTGATTTCTTAAAGAACATACTTTAAAATATATACAATAAATAAAATTAATTCAAAATAAGCTCCTAACTTATAATATTTCCACATTATTTTATCTCAGTGCAGCTAACATTGCAACCAAAGTGCAGTGGCAACAGCCACATCGCAACGGAACCCACGGAAAGCGCAACAAAATGGCGGAACAGCCGTCAGAGCGTGGCACCAACACCAACTCCGATTCCGACTCGAACTCATACTCCTCCTGGGAGGGAGGGAGGTAGGCTACCTGGTACCAACTCCCAACACCGAAACCAAGCCAAAACCAACACCCTGCCGCTGCTGGTAGTAAAGGTGATGCCATCAAGCGTGTTAGCTCGGTGGGCAGCGGCGACTGCCAAGGGATTGCTGCCTTCCAAGCTAGCTGATGGCCTCGACCTCCCAGCCCAGAGAGAGAAAAGGCTACAATCAAATTGGAGATATTAGAGTTTGAATGCAGAAAGCAGTAATGATTGGAAAATATTATAAATACTTGCAACTATTCAAGTTTGTATTCCAGAGAATTATAAGTAAATATCGACGAAATCTTAGCTGATTGTTAATTAAGCGTAAAAATTCTTAAAGTCATGCTATATTTGTTTTAAACAAGCGTTACAAATTGAAAATGATTCACATAATCTCTCTCAGGAATAAATGTAAAGATTTTACGTTCATTATTCATCATCACAAGCCTCTCAATATTACCATTTCAGTTGACGTTTATTCTATTTAATAATGTAATTTTTTGCCAAAGAACTCTGCTAAAGTTAAGTGTATAAAGCTACCTGGAGAGCCCTCTCCCCTGAAGCTCCACTGCTACTGCTTGGATAGCCTCGTAATTGCGATTGTTTTTGTTCGAATGGCGGGGCATTGGCTGCAGAAAGGCGACCGCTGCAGTTGCCGGAGCAGCTCAGGCAACCACCCGCGTCCATAACAGCACTCCAGTTCACCTCTTCACCTGGTTGTGGGAGTACCCCCACTACCACCTCCAGTGGCCTGCATTGATATCACCCATTGTGCCGCTGGCACGGCTGTTATTATGCAAATGCCATTCACAGGTAATTACCACGCTGCTCCGTTATAATTGCGCTCGAAGCCCAGCTAGGAATAATCGCGATTGCAGTTCGCAGCTCCCATCCATCTGGGCTGCCATCTTTTTGTGCGGCCGAAAAAGAAAACGGAGGAAAAACGTTGGAAAATCGAAGCCGCCAACAAGATGTTGTTGCCACTAATTGCAGTAGCTGCTCAGTTGCAGTTCCCTTTTGCAAATGCAAAAATTTAACATGGCTATTTCGAAACTTTGTTTAAATCGCAGACACAAATTGCAACAATACTTTGGCGGTGAGTGCTATGGTTTCTTAAAGATAGAAAACGGCTCACAGCTTGCCTTCTTTCAGTTGGAAATACTGTCAGGAAAAATGGTGTTTTTTCTTTAATCTATTAGAATTTATTCACTGTTAAGGTTATGATGTGGTTTACTTTTGGAAGTTTATTGAGATCTTACACAATTTATAATGGAAGCACCTTTAATATCGATTGTTAAACACTGAACATCTGCCGGGTTATTGAGTTAAATATGAAATTTGCTAACAAGTGACATTTTCTTAGTTGTCAAGCCACTATTCACATAAGATTTATTTATTTTTAATAAGACTTCTAATTGCACAATGCAGGACAGGTGCTCAAGACAGGTGCGTTCTCTAGGCATAATTTGTTAATTTCAAGGGGTTTTAAGGAAGCCCTTTTTTCGCCGTAGATTTAAAAGTAAAACAAACTTAAAGTAAAACTTATAATTCAACTTAAATTATTTAGTAATATTTTACCTCATTATAAAAATTAAGAGTAAATATGAAACAATAATTATTATAATATTTAAATTGTCTATTTTAGTTTAATATCTTTACATTACAAAAGAAAACTAAAATAAGAAAGGAAGCTTGGATTTAATTTAGTTAAAAAGTAAAACAATATCTTTAAAGCGTATATGTGATAAATAATGAAGCTACATTTAATATTACATTTACATTACTCTAATATTAATAATTGTTGTTATATACTTCAAGACGTTTGTTGCTTTTTGTTTCATTTATTCAACTTGCTGATCGATAATTTTATTTTTCTTTAAGAATAAGCTACTTTTGTAGAGCTGGAGATGACTATTTGAGTGTTTTTAGTATTATATATATTTAATGTTTTTAAATTCCGAATTATTTCTTAAAATATCGTAAAATATGTATTCACGCATAAAATGCATTGCATTTAATCCTACAAAAGATAGTTCCAGATAATATAATAGTTATTTTATTAATATTACTCAGTTCATTTCCCATTTAATTTAAATAATTTGGTAATTTGGTACATGTCGCACTGGCAATCCCTTGAGATACTTATCTGGAGGCTGAAAACTGAGCGGCGGCTGACTAGTTATTGTTACCTGTTACCTGGGCTGCAGCGGCACCTTATCCTTTTTGGAAGCGTCGACAATGGGACACTTTTTGGGCCGCCGTTGCTGACACCTTTCCGGCTGCATGGAATTGAGAATGAGGCCAGGAGGGGCATTTGCAACGGCAGGGGAGCAGGAGCAGGCAGTCAGGCAAATTAGAATAACTTAAATACACGGCGGCACGCATTTAGCGGCTGCAGGCGATACCATCTCCCTTCGGATGCGACTCTTCTCGATTTCTGTTCGGTTTTAAGCTCGCTGGCGAATCCTTTTCGCCCGCTATCAAAAAGTAATAAATCTGCCGCTGATCCATCGTAAATCTTTGCGTTCCCTTCATGATTTACCCACATAAATCAAAATTATCGAGCGCGCCGCAGACTCCGCTTTGAGCCAGGTTCGCTCGCTCGTTCTTAACGCGCTTGTTGTTGGCCAAAGAAGAAGGCGTCAGAACTGGGCCTGTTAACTGCCCGAAAGTGTTAAATGCACTCCCCAATCTGCAAAATTCTCGGGATCATCTCTCCATTAGCCAATCCTTGGGCTAATTATGCCAAACATTTTCGGTTATTGCATTTAGTGTTCCAATTATCGCCTGCAAAGAAGGATGGGCAGCACTTCCAGCTGGCAGATCATGGATGGCAGATCACGGATCACCCAGGCTGTGAGCCCATCACGCACCTTTTGTTAAGTCTGGGAGTATGTCTTTTGGGAAAATTCGTCACATGCAAAGTGAAATTAGAGCTGGGCTAATTTCATTTAATTTTCGAGCCACTCAGGCGAAGAAGAAGCGACCGCTACAATTACAGCATATTTTCCCCAATTAATAATTAATAATTTGTTTGGGTCACGAAACGCTCTCCGCCGGGCAACAGTTTGTACACAGAAAAGTCCGCGGTTACTTCTTTTTTTTTCGGGGTTTTTGTGAGTGAAAGAAACCAGAAGGAAAGGCAACCTGACCCGCCTCCGCTCCAGACGTGGCAATTCGCCTGACTGAAACGGTTAATTGCTGTCACAAAAGTCGAGGTCGCAATTGTAGGTGCCTGCAGGTGAAAATCTTTTGTGGCAAAGACCTAGACAAAGCCCAGAGCTAGAGACTCGTCCGATGATAGACACGCAAAGCCAGTCAGAGGTGCAGAACACATTTTGTGTGCGAGCTCCGCTTCCTTCCTGTCTTGAACCCGATGACCCTTCACATGAACCTCTAAGACCTGCCCTTTTCCCATCTTCCGTCTTACATCTACCACCAGAAGAGCAGTTGGCTGATGGCTTTCCTTTTTGGCCAGATTTCACTGAACTGTCAGCTGTGTGAAATCGAAAAAATTACATAAGATTGCCCATTAAATAATTCTATATTATATGTGATATTTAAATAAATCCCTATGATATCCTGTGTTTCATCAGGGAATCTCTCTCGTTCTCCCTTATGGGGAAGTCGCTCTAATTCAGTCTCAATTTGTGCGCTGGGCAAACCCATAAATTAATTGATGCCCTGGCCTGGCTAGCTGAGTGATAACCATCGCTGCCTCTCCTCGATTTCCCCCTTACCAGTTCCACACCCTCTTCCCCAGATCCTGTTCGCACATTCCCTATGCATTTAGGCTTCGGGGGAAAACTCTTTGCAGCCTCGCAGATTCTGCGGCCAATAGAGACATCACCATCGGCGTTAACCCATCCCATGGCAGCCCCTGTCCCTGGTCCACTTGAATTATGTGTGTCTCGGGCTGTGAATGAAGCGATGTGCGACCAGGATTGGCTAATGTACGGGCTGTGTCCGCTCCGTGGCTGCCACTGCCCACTCAGTGCGCCCCGGCTCCTCGGCTCTTCGGCTCCTCTTCTCCTTTGCTCCTCCGCTCGTATCATCAAAATTGTCGTTGGCTCGCAGTTAAATTAAGTCATAAATTCAGTATTTATCTGCTGAATGTAGTTTGTTGTCCGGTCATCACTTCAGCGTCAGCCTTTGTCGCCGCTGCCCAAGCCGAGCCGGTCGTCACGAGAACAGTGGATTGGAATGGAGTTTACTGAAGGAATCAAGGAATTTATAAAGAAATTGATGCAAGAGTAAAGCGAATAAAGAGATAATTTATTTAATATTTTCGAGACAACATTTGGTAATAGACAACGCTGCGACTTTTTAAATTCCTTTATACAATAAAGATATTTTATAAAACTAAATATAATTTTGTTCACTTAATCTCTTATCCGATCCACTGTTCCTGTGCCCGTGAAAGCCGCTTTTATCCAGGTTGCTGTTGCTGCTTTTATGGCAGCCAGATAGCTCGCATGTGTCACCGATCCTCCTGCTCTCAGCATCGGATCCTCGATAGCCCCGCTTCTCGATGCCATATTCCAGGTTCCAGAGCTCCCATCCCCACCATTCCCCAGGCCCCATGTTGGTTCCGGGGCACTGGCTTAGCCCCACTTAACCGGACTCTTCGGGGCGGTGCGAGTAATTGGATTGAGTTGGCTTTCCTCCTCATTCGCACTGCCAAAATATGGGTTTTTTTGATTTTTATTATTCTCCTGGCGTGGCCTGGGAACGAAATTCACTCTCACTGGCCAACTTTCTGGTTCGTCCCGACTCGGATTCGGATTTAGATTTATTGGTGCACATCAATTAGCTGCCATCTCGAATGTCGCCGCCGGCATCGTGGCACAAATCATTGATAGTGCGGAATCAATGCGGCTGGAATAAATATCCGTGGCACCAATTAGTCACTCTTTGTCACCCGGGAAATCGCAGGTCCTCGGGCTTTGCCTGTTTACTATTTCGGCATTGTCTGTCCGCCTGGCACATTTATTGAAACATAACGCATTTTCGGGCCACATTTTTTAATGTCAGCCTAGGGATCTCTTGGATCACCTGTAAAGCCTGGAAGTCGCACAGTTGCAGGTAACCGAGTGGCCATTGTCAGTGTTTCGCTGTCACCATGGACGTGGCCGCTGTCGAGATACTGAGACAGATTCCCGATGACACTAAGTGCTCCGAATCCCGGTGTCCCAACCCCCCCGCTCACGTGCTCGGGGCATCATCATTTTTTACGCCGCCGCGCTCCTTCGGCAGCGTGAAATATTTGACAAATCGCAGCCACTTAATCAGGAATCATCATCGAAAAGGGATCGATGTTTTGTATTGAGGCATCAGCGCGCATAAAGGACATGCCTGCCGGTGAGGTGGTAGTGAGTGTGTGTGTTTAAGAGATGGAGTGTGTGACACTGTGCCTGTGCTTGGTGGTGTGTGGGTTGAACAAGGGATTTCCGCCGAAACCGATAAAAGGCTATGAAAGACAAACCACTGGCTGACTTGCACTGAAGCTTGTAGAAAAAAAATATCGGAAGATGCTTATATAAATTTAGTTTAAAATATTTTTTATACAAATTAAAATGAATTTATTAGTACAATTAATAGTAAATTTATGACAGTTTTTATTTTGTGGCCAAAGGTAAAGAGATTTGTCTAATTTTATTATATTTAAAATATTTTTTAGAAAGTGCCTAACTTTCATTATATTTCAAACTTCTTACTTTAAAATAAGTTCAATATATTTCTGAAAAATTTAAGAAAGTTATTATTTTTAGTATACCACTTCTTTGGTTCTTCAATTAAACTTTTCCTAACATTTTCCCTCAGTGCTTGAGCTGGAAACTTCAGTACCTGTGTCGCACTTGTCACTTTATTTTTCCAAAGCTGAAAATTATGACTATGAGACGCTCTCACACACGTTTCTGGTGGTAATGAGTGTTCATTTGTGTTAACACGTGATTAGACCCCGAATCAATCTTAATAATGAGCGACGTGACACTTGCACATGGGGTTAGCGTTAACCTGCTGTTAGTTAACTGCCGTTAAATCGCTAACTGATTGAAGTCGCGCGACTCTGACTGCCTCATATACAATCCACCAGAGTCCCTGGAGGAACCCTAGCCCTAACCCCGAATCCGAAATCCCTCGATCAGCCATACAAATGGCCAAACATTTATCAATAACGCGAGACGTGACCAATTAACAATTTCTCGAGTCAATAAAATGAATCGTTAAGTGTGTGCTTGGCCTGGCCGACAGGCAGGTCCTCCGCAGACACAAACACGATGGAACACATGTGATCTCCCGATCAGATCCCATTCATTGAGGCGACGTCCTTCGATAATGATAGCAAAATAAATACATAAACTCCACAGGAAACAGTGAACAGGTGATGGAAGTGTATTCAAAGCGACTATTGTTGTAAGAAAATAATTGAGTGGGGGGTATAAGGAGTATATATATGCATAAGTATAGGATTATTAAAGATTATAATTATATATAATATTAATAACCATATAAAATGTTGCTATACATCCGCCTTTGTGGTAATAAATCGAATACTTATGATACATTTTTTGTAACCTGTACAACTCAGGGGTGCTCCAATTCAATGAGTTCGATTCGGATCCAGATGCTGCGAGATGTGGCCGTAATTAAAGTTTATCAGGAAACAAATGCTAAAATCACGCAACTCCCAGTGAGCTCAATGCGGCGGCAGCTGAAGGAGCACGAACCTGCGAAAGGTCGATGTCGGTGCGATGCGATGCGATTGCTTCATCCGACAGGCAGGTGATGAGACGTCATGCGACGGCATTAGAGCATCGTTGAGAACCCCAAAGCGGGAACGGGAACGGGATCGGGGAATTGGGGTGATCTGTAGACCTGGGGATCGAAGCGCACACGCGATTGATTAAAAAACCACCGCGGAGTTCGGCATCGGGAAGTGTGGGCTAATTTTCATAGACAGCGCACGCTGGACACGCGCATGATGCGTATCTGGGATCGATCTCTCCTCTAAAAAAACATCCAGAGAGCCTGTCTGAAGTCTTCAGCTCCTCAGCCTTGTCGTGCGTCAAAAGCTGAAACTCACCTGTCTGCTCATGGACGCATTTCCGCCGGCTACCAACCAAAAAAAAACTACATCAAAAAAACCTCAAATGTTGCGTCATTATCGAGAACATTTTGTGTAGAAATTTATTCCATATTAACCGCACATTGCTCTAATTTTTTCCGCTGCTTATCGTCCTTTTTGTTTTAATCACTAGGATCCTGGAGTCGGTAGCCGGTACCCTGGACTGGACTGGGAACCCTTTCACCTTGCCCTCTTCTACTGTTTTGATGAATTGATGATGGGGTCTGGTCTCTGGGCTCTGCCCTGTGAACCCTTTTTGCCGCCGCTTGGTTTTTCTTAATTTGGAATTTATTTAAATCCACAAAGGTCCCGGGCCAGAAGACAGGCAACATCCAACATCGTCAGTCACATCGTAAGCGAGGGCAGGGGGTTCGTCGCCCCCGTTTTGGCAGGTGCAGTTCCAAGTTCCACTTGGGTCTTGACCCTTCTTCTGCTGCTGCTGCTGCTGCTGCATCGCTAATGCATAAATAACACGTTTGCGGAGACGGAGCCCCTTGCTTATGACGCTGCTCCTGCCATTACAGCGGCCACTCACCGAAAATTTTAAAAGGCGTTTAGCTTGTTACCTTTTAATAATACCATTTAATTCCCGGTTGTGCGGCGTAGGCGCGCGGAACCATCAATCAGGTTCCTCCGCCGCGCCATGAAGATAGCGCCGCAACGAACACCGGACATTGGACACCGGAGCACGGCTGTGCTCTGCTCTGGTCTCCTCTTAACCGGCAATTCATAATTTATTTGCGTTTTTGTTTATCATGTTGGCTTCATTTTTTTCCTAAACTCTGGACAGCTGTAGATGGGAGATCGAGGGATGGGTTTGAGTTGGAAAAGTCTTGCATCCTGAAGATGACAGAGTCCTGGTTTAACTCCTTTTACAGATAGAGATAATCTGGCTATGACTTTATTAAATTATTATATATTTCTGGTGCATAGTGAATTTGTTTTTACATTTTTACACATTTACTTCTCTAATTTACAGGATTGTAATATTTAAACAAAGTAACTAATTTTCTGAAATATTTATACAATCAATTTTTAGATTAACGAAGCTACAACCTATATTTTATAGATATGTAAAAATGCACAGAAATATGTATACATTTTTATTTAATAAATTAAAAAAAATATATTTTCTAATACCCAGATTTTAATTTTAACTTTAAATCTCACAGTTTTTGGTAAGAAATCGGAGTATTTATTAAAGCTATCTTGTGCCTGTAAATTTATATAAAATGCCCTTTAAAGCCATTGCTTCGATAATATTTAAAATAAATAATAATATATTAAGAATTAAATATTATCAAATTATAAATAGTGTCCTTGTGAATACTTTCATTATTTAAATAAAAAGGGTTCATCCTTTTAAATATTTTGTATCTTTGAAATTCTTTCACCATAAAGAAGAGAAAAAATGGTTTTATCGCATATAAAAATAAACTAATTCAACTTTATTTATCCTTCTTCAAAGTTCAAATGTTAATTTAAGAAACTAAAATCTTGTTTAGCCCCTACAAAACCAGCAGTTTTATTTACTTCTAATTGTTGTAATCACAAAGCCAGACCCAGGAGGCAGGCAGATTGAACATTATGCATTAATGGCCTCCTAACTCGAAAAAGGGGGTGTCTAACATAACTCTGGAATACTTTCAGCCCTTTGTTGGCTATTGGCAACCCGCATGCCAGTGGACATGGCAATGGCAACATGAACATGGCCGACTGGAGACGAACGACGCACGCTAATGGGCGGCACCCGAATCCGCTCCTTACCCGGCCAGAGCCACCTCCTTCTCCAACTCCTATTCCTCCCCTTACGTCGTAATCCTCAACCCCCAGAGGGAGGAGTGGGTGCTACTAAGTGGCTACTGGCCGGGCGGCCAGTCATTCGACCATCCATCTATACATTCATCCATATATCCAGTGGGGGTGTTTGGCAGTCAGCTATTTTGACGTGGTTGGCAGGCCAGCTGGCCAGGCTAATTTACGAATAAATTATGTGTCGCGCTGCTCTGCGGGAGTGGGAGTGGGTTTGGGTTAGGAACTGGAACTGGATCTGAGGCAAGGAGCCAGGCCGCCATTAAAAATCGCCAATCACCGGTAGTCAATGCAGGCCATTTGAGTCCACAATCGGTGTTGCGGTGAAAGGCGGCAGCGGGTGAGCATCGCTTCACTGGAAAAAGAGAATATCAATAGATATTCTAGAGAATCAACAGAAATTTAAATAATTAATACTAGCATAAACCTCATTTTCCTTTATTATGAAATAAATACAAAATAAAACTCAAGGTAAATCTGTATCTGTATCTTGATATACCAAATTTATTGAATTAAAATGTTCTTTAAAGTGTAGCACATATATCGAAATTGAATAATGCCGGGCAGTGTCAGGGTTCGAGAGCTTGCAGGAAACCGGAGACGCAAATTGCAGGGTAGCGCCAGGATCACGATCAGCGATGGAGCGGGCGGGCGGGGCGAAGGAGCTGGAGCGCCAATTGGATCACCGGCTTCGGGTCCCTGAGAATGGGCAGCTTTTGGCGCTTATGAAGTTGTGGATATTTCGCCGGTTTAATTTTGCGAGCTGACTGCAATTACAAGCCGTAAATTTGTCATGGCGCGATAAATGGGATATATGGTATGTGGAGGAGCCGGCCAGACACAGCCGACAGCCTGGGCAGCCTAATGCATGTAATCTGCCACTCAACACCCTGCCAGGATACTGGGACTGCGAGTCTTGGGATTCGAAATTGCGGGAATGCCGGCTCAAGTTCACGTTCGCATCCCGAGCTTGTTAACCAATTTGGCACGCCTGCGCAATGGTGGAACCCATTTTATGGGCCATAATCAGCAACAAACTAAATAGGAGTCCCGGAATAATCGCCGCTGGCCAATTCATGCTCACATTTTGGCCTGGTTAATTAAATACGGATTTCGCTTTAATGGCCGATAAAACTTGATGAGGAACTTTAATGGTGCCAATGGCCAAGGCATAGCGAGGCGATCTCTGTCCTCCGATCAGAAGATCTGCGAGCCGCCGAGGATCGCTAAATCACCGTTAAAGCGATATCGCACTATGACGGCCAACAATGCCAGAGATCCGCTTTTTACGAGCCAATTGCCAGCACAATCCCAGTGCCAATACCTCTCCCATTGGCATCCCAATCGCAGTCTCTGCTGCAGTCCTGAATCTTTACTTACTTTGTTGCCGAGGCGCACAAAATTAACTGCTGATGAATGTTGGCGGTGGTGGATGTACTGTGAAAAATTCTATATTTGTTAGTATCAGAAATTTATATAATAAATATAATATAATAAAAGTTATCTAGTGAAATATATACCTACAACTAGCTCCGTGCTTTTTAAAAGGAATCAGTTGACCACCTAAGAACCCCTAGATATCGCACCCTAACCCCATGAGCTCTGGTTCAAAGTCACCGAGTCACTGACAAAAATGCTGTAAGCCGCTCTCGAGTGGCCCGGACTGTTGTGCGATTTTTAATGCCGCCGCCCGCGGTCGATGTTTTGCAATTTCTGTGTTCCTCTGCCGGCTTACAAGTCGCCTCATTCGTCCGCCGGACAAGGCATAAAATTAAAAAGTTGCACTGTCCGCCATCCGGGTATCTGTGTTCCAAGTCCAAGTCCGCGTTTGCGTCCGAGTCTTTGGCTCATTAAAAACGCCATAAATGCAATAAAACGTAGAGCAAACATCGATTAAACAATATTTATGGGGCTTCACTTGCACATTGTTCGCTGGCTCTGCGCCCGGGCTTGCCAGCGGCTTCTACTTGGACACGGCCGCGATTCCGCGCGACAGCCACCTCCTCCAGGCAGCACCTGGTGGTCACCTGGCCAAATCCGCCCCAAGTTGGCTTTTTTTGTTCTCGGCATTTATGCCTGCGCCTCCCCATTCGGCAGGCCCAGTTGTCACCGTGGCTAAGTCCGCCATATGTCACATCTTCATGGTAAGACTATATCCGATTAACAGCTATATTCGCATAGAGAAGGACTTTTGCTTAAAGTGAGTATTTAGCTGAAAGCTCAGGTTTAGATGGGGATTTTATGACTTCAAATAGATTTATAATTTCTCAGATTTTAATATTTATGTAGCAAGAATATTCCTCTGTCAGCACATACCAATTAAAAATATTTCACCTCTCAACTAGTCTATAATTTACTAAAATTACGAATCAATTTAGTTGCAGATGTGTCAACTGACGGCTTCATTTAGAGCATATTGTGTGTGTGTGAAAGATTATGGAAATTATCTGCAAATTAAATAAACATTTTGGAAACATATTAATTTTGGGGTTGCAAAACGAAGATCAAGCTAAAATATGGCCCGGATCTTGTGGTCAAAGAGGTTAGCTGTGGAAAATTGGGTGCGATGCGAGGGCAGATGTTTTTGGGAACCTTCAAGCACCTCCTGTGCCCCAAGTGTTGAGACAATGGCAGTGCACGGCGCTCAATGAATAACAATTACAGCTATTAATCTTGGCCCAAACTGTTGGGCTGGTCCTGCAGTGTGGTTAGACATAACGTCCTGCTCGGTTTTTTTTATATAATTCTTTTTTTTTACTTGCCTTTTTGCCTGGCAATTTGCGGCCCATTTATTTATTTGTTAAGTGGCCGTAAAAGCGGTCACGGCAACGGCAAAAGGCAATGGACAACAACAGCAACGTCAGTGGCAGTGGCAACTGCAATGGCCTTTTCTTTTTATTAATTTATACATTTTGTATAAGTAATAATTGTGCGGAAAACGGAAACAATGGAGGTTGTGTAATGCGGCCACTCCGGACTCCGGAGGTGGCAACTGGGAACCGAAGGCAGCGGGGAAAGGGGCGGAACGCCATCTGGCTATGGCCAAGTCAGTCAGTCAGTCAGCCAGGCAGCCAGTCAGGCAGCCTGTGGCTCATGGAAAGGAGTGAAAATTGCTCGTAATTACCCAGTCACACACACGCATGTGTGCGGTGTGTATAGCTACCGCCGCCGACTGGCCGAATGCAAATGGTAAATATATGGTCATTATCTGGTCCAAATTCGAGCCGCCTTCCTAGGCGAAAAATGCACTCAAAAGCGCGACTCGAGGTTCCAAGTAAAGCCCTCGCCCTGGCATCGTGTGCACAGGAAGCACTCGCGATGGCGATCAGCGCACTTACCAACGCTGCTTACGGCCATAACCATCCGGAGTTGGCTTCCAGGGAGGCACTGCCTTTGCCACTGCAGTAGCCCTGCCATTATAATCATGCGCCAGACAGACAGACAGACACGTAGGTTCGGCTTTATCTTTATTTATTGTGCTATTTGGCAGCCAAAAGGAAGGCTGCGAGTAAGGGAAAATAGCCATGAAAATAATTATATTCAAACAATAATAATGCCGAGTCGAATAACTAGTAATTAAGTATGTCATTTATAGAAATCGGTGGAATGGTTACATAAACAAAATGGATTTCTTGGGCTTGAAGAAGCTGGGTTCACTAATGTTTTTTGTTTGAAATTTGAAAGCTAGGATTGATTGGCCATGTTTGAACACCTTTTACTGTATTTTTAATTTAACACCAAACTTCTTAATAAATGGTTCACAAAAAATAAAAAATAACAAACAAAAGACTTAACCAACGAAATTGACTGCAGAACCAATAACTAACAGCTTGACTAAATGACAAATAACTAATTTAATTAAAAAAAAATATATATATATTATATATAAAAAATCAGTTCCATCAAGTTCGTTGCCTAAGTCTTTTGTTTGTTATTTTTTTAAATATTTAAAACATATTTTAAAAGGGTCGTAAAAACGAAGACGCCACCAGGAGCGTAAAACGTGCAAAGTCATCACTCTCTTTCCCTCACTTTCCTCTCGCCCACAAGCTGTAGTTCAAACTGTGGCCGCTTGATGGCGATTCGTTATTTCAACCCTTCCAAAAATGTTTTTAAACATGTTTTATCAGTAAAAGATAAATAAATTTAATAAAAATGAATTTCTGTATTTAAATAAAATAAAATATTTCTATAACTTTTTTTTTTACATTGTAAATTAATTTTTTTTACAATGTCTATATAAATATTCTTGAACTTAATTTAATAATCTTTTTATTGGTAGTATTTCCTGTATAGAATTGAAGCCTAAATGTTTTCTTTAAAAAATATACATAGAATGATAAATAATAATATGAAAGTAAAAAAGTACAAATTTAAATTACAAATTTTACTTAAATAAAGATAAATTAAAATAGATGAAGAGTTAGAGCGAGAAAAATTAATTTAAGAAAATTGTTTGGGTGTTTTCCTGATTCTTTCATAGGTCATTTTCGTTTTCAGCTAAACTTAATTACGATTTACTTATTATTTTTATATATTTTAAACTATTTTAAAATTCTTATAGAATATAGTTAATTAAATTCCGTCTTAGCTATTCAAAGCCCTGTCGTGTCCCATTAATAATGACAACTCTTACAAAAACACTCTTCGATCCCAAATGTTTGTCCCATTATTTTGATGGCATCTGTAAGTAATATTTGTTATTATAATAACCACTTTGCATCCGTAATGACTCCTCCGTAATAAGTGCTGGGGATAATGCCATGAGGAGGTGTAACCCATGACCGAAAGGGTAAACCAACATCTGACCGAGTTCCGGAGGCCCAACTTCAACCCCATCCCTATAGCCACTGCTGGCCAAGCGTATAATTGAGGCAATGGGAGGACCAAGTCGAAATGGACTCCGGGAGCAACCACAAGTCACTTCTTCGACCGCAGAACTGTGTCTCTCTCTGTCGTAGTCGTATAAGTCGTATATTCGAATTCGATTACTCGTAAACGTAACAATAATTTGCATTTCGAATTCAATAATTTGCATTCGGAAAACCTAAACTGCATAAAATATTCATGGTTCTGCCCCAAAGTTTCCCCGGGTCTAGACTGAGCTTAAGATTGGGAAAGTGTGTGGATGTGTGGACTTTAGGGGAACGATGACCCAGTCGCGTTTTGGGCAAAGACACACCGAATACAAATAATACAAATTAAATGTTATAGTGGAGCAGTTGTGGCCTCAAATTGCGGGTTACTTTTCCGGAGGGACACACTCAAGTGGCCTCAAGAACGGGTTGACTGACTCCATGGCACGATCATTAAATGCCAAGTCAGTTCCTAACCCTAATAGGTGGTGACTCAGAGCCGAGAGAGCTCCCATCCCGAAAAATATCGAATTCACTGGGACAATGGTACATTTTCCCATGGATATCAGCATTACGCCGATGTCACAGATTGCGACATCGCTGATCCGCTCAGCTGAGCAATTTCACAATTTCCCAATATTTATTTTGAGTGGTTCCAGGTAAAATCCGGCAGAGCCCAGGCCCAGGGAATTGACAAACATGATTCGCATATCGCCAGACAGAGATTTCCAGCTCGATTTTAATTCTGATTTTGATTTTGTTTTCGATTCCACCTAATCCAATTAGGCTAGTCTCCTCCGATGGGCGCTTCGCTGGGCAAAGCCCTAATAATTCCCAAATTATGGGAAAGCTTTTGTATTCGCTCGTCTCTACCAAAGAGCCAATGCCGCCGCTGTTGCTGCACAAGATACCAAATAACAAATAACATATTTAATAAGCGTCCCCTCATCATTCAGCCAGCGGTCCGGTCGTATATCAGTCGCATGAAGACATCAGCCCGTAAGACTCTTGGGGTCAGCTGGGTCAGCTGCCGCCACTAACTGGTTCAGTGGATCGGCAGATAAAACCACGACAACTGCCAGGTCACTTGAGGAATTGCAGCGCAGTACGCATTTAATTGAATTAAATTCCAATTCCATTTCCAATTCCCCCACCAACTATCGCTTTGATCAGTCAATCCAATTATTTGCAAAATTTTGTCACATAAATAACTAGGCGCAGAGAGAGAGAGAGACCGGTGGGCACTTCCTTTCGCGGCCGCCACATATCACCTGTCGTAGGTAGGATCGCGATGGTAGTAGCCACTGCTCTGCGGTGGTTCTGACTCTCTGGATAGCTGGGTAGCTGTGTAGCAGGGTCCCTGGCGGTGGTCACTCTTCCTCCGACGACGATTGGTGGCCGCGGAAGTTGCGCCGGCGCGACGATTACCACAAAAACTCTGAGCCGAGCTCACCCGCTGCGAAGAGGTGAATTCTTATGGTGCACTTTAAAAAAATAGAGCAAGCTCTTGATTAAAAAATATATTAATGTTATAAAGTCTTGAGAAGTTAACCAAATGTAAGTGAAATCAAACAAATAAAAAAGAAAATTTAACTTAAAAAAAAGCATTTAAAGAAGCTTAAGAATAAAGTAAATTATCCTCATTAAATATTACCTATTGAGTATATATTGAATTATTAAAAATCACTATTGAATAATTAAAATCACTAAACTTCTAACTCAACTAACTGCAGAAATATTGACAATATGTTTTTATAAATTTATTTAAAGCACAAAAGACTCTAATCCAAAATTTCCCTCTTGCTTGGCACAAACTATCTCCTTTACCTACACCACTTTTCTCCCAGTGTAAGTTTCCCCTACATAACCCAACCTGGCATATCTTTCCTGACAGGGGTGACGAAAGAAAGGCTCAGAGAGTCCTGCGTGTCGGCGGCGGTGCTACCGTGCTCAGCAGCATTCGTGGGCCAGATCGGTTGAATGTTTTGTGCCGAGGTGTTAATTGAATTCGTTTTGCATAAGTGAGTAGGAAGTAGGATACGAAACAGGGGCCGAAGGACCACCTGCACACCACAGGACAGCATAAACTGGGCCCTGTATGAGTGTGTGCATTGTGTGTTAATTGTGGCAACACACAATGACGATGACAACAGCCGCAAAACAAAGCGGCCAACCAATTGTCAACATGACAGGCAGGGAAATATCGCTGGTTGGCAGTAGATGTTGCCATTTAGTTTTAGCCTGTTCCATGATCTTTATCGGTAGGCCGAATATTTGCATATTCCCCGGCTGGTCCTCACTCGTTGCCTTGGTGCATCATCATCATCTACATTGTTGTCGTCGCCGGCTTTATTATGTCATTGCATCATGCCGTGTTTATCGCCATCCGTCATGCACATTGTGTAGAAATTAGCACATAACCCAAATGTGTAAAATAGCAGCAGAGTCTAAATTAATTGCCGGCAATTAGTGGCACCTCCCCGCTACCCGCTACCCCGCTAACTCCGCTTCCCTATTTTTGTGCAATTATTGTACCTGGCACTACAAGTATTGGCGCCTTTGCCTTTGATAGAGCCGCTAATAGAGAGATCTCTCTGAATGGTGGATGGAGGGGGCAACGCTCTTCACAGGTGTCAGCCTCGCTGACAGCAGAATGCCCTTTAATGTCGCCAAGTGGCCAGGTGACCCATGCAAATGTCACGTTCTGGCGGTGTCGCGCATTGTGTCAGCGTGCAAATAAAACATAAAACGCACCGTCCCGCCGATAAATCATCGGGATGGGTTCGGAGCATTGGATCTGTCAAGAGGAGATTGCAAAAGGAAGCTTTCTCCAAGCAACAGAATCCACATCGTAGATCCAAGACCTCAGATCCACGATTTCAAATCCGATACAGAGTTGCAGCTGTCGCCGGAAGATCACACTCCACACCGTTTGCTCTGGATCTGGGATGTGTGACTTCCCCCCGCCAAGGCTGATCGCATAAATTAGCAATCTAATGGCAACGAAACACTGGGAGAAATAAATGAGTTTCTGTCTATAATAAATATTATTTCCCTTTTAGTTCTTACATTATTTAGAAATATATTTTAGACTTTCTTAGATCATTCTTGACTTTTATACAATTACAAACTATAAGCGTATGCTTCACCTTCTGTAAGTTTGCTTCTTTTTTTATTAATTTATTAATTCTAAAACCTAAAACGAGCTTGGCATTTTCCCTCAGTGCTCCGATGATCGCCAATCCAGCGAAATCTCAATGGAATCACGAAGCGCAGGCGACCACGAGCATTCAACATTTGTATGCAAATTGCTCCGGTCTTCGGGGCGAGTTCTCCGATCTTCGGATGCCACTTCCTCCACCTCCGCCATCGCTTAGGTGGTGCAATCATAATCGCCGTCATATAGTTACGCTATATAGGCGCTATCGTTATCACCTGGCAGCGTTTTCTCACTCTCTCTCCCGCAGTAGGATGATGCGGTGGCACTGGGCACGCTGCAGAAATAAATTTGCATATAAATTGCAGCAGCCTCTGAATCCTCTCTGGGGCTTCGCTTCCATTTAAATCGATGCGCACCGCAAGCAATTTTGGAATTTATGTAAGCATTTCGTTCGCGGGTTTAATTGACAGACGCGCTTTTGGTCCTGGTCTTCGAGTCCAACGTAATCCAATTAGCCCAGCAGACATTCGGTACAAGGAAAAGCACTTGTCGCCGGTCTGAGTTCCAGTTTAAGTTTCAGCTTGTGGTCCAGTTCGGGGAGAGATCCACTCCTACCCAGGTGCTGGGCGAAAATCTTAGTGCCGGAGTCGCGAGGCATTTGCTAATGAAGATGTCTTCGAATGGCCCGGGGCCAATCCCATTCGGGTTAACACCGCTGCTCTGCTGGAGGAGGATCACTGAAGAGGTGCAGCAAGCGAGGTAATGGTAATAAAAAATCTATAAATTACGGGGACATAAATAAGGGGACTTCACACAGTTTCGAAAGCGGAAAACAAGTGCTCATCCTGTCAGTAACAATCAAAGGTAACTAAACCTCACTTTTATAGTCTATTTTTATAATTTAAAAATGAGAAAAATGAGAAAAATAATAATAAATGGTATAATGGTATTAATTACTAAATTATTAGCTTGACTTTTAATAATAGATGTAATTTATGGGATCGATAAGTTTATTAAATATTCCATTCTAAATCTGAATAACCCATAATTTATCCATAGTTTAGTCAACAGTGAGGCTTATTAGGGTTAACTGAAAGAGCTGAAAATGCCTAAAATCGATGCCAGTCGCTTGTTCGTCTCATTTGCGGCTATTTTCCAATTCAATTTAATTCACTTTGTTCGGTGAGCATTATCAGCAGATAGCAGATAAATTGGGATCACTTCACGCTCCTAATGGGGGCTCTATTGAGTGGCTTAGAGCTCCATAAAGGTCCGACAGAAGCAGGAGGAGTAGCCGCAGGTGATGGGATCAAGACCAACTGTCAAGGGAATCACCGGGAATGGGAATGGGCATTAAAAATGGGGGGAAAAGGGATGAGCACAAACAACATCATCGCATGGTCACAATCTAAGCCCCGGCCAAGAACCAAGACAGTTGGCCAAGGTGTCGACAAGCGGACAAAACAACAAAAACAAGAAGAGCAGCAGCAAACTGGGCTAAGATGAGAGACCGAGCGGGGGCTTCTGCTGCCGTTGCCCAAAGAGATATCACAATAAATTAGGAAACGAAATCTTTACTAAATAAAGACATAAATTACACTCTGAATCGCTCTATGGGCATGGAGACCGACACCGGGGCACTGGCGATCAAACTCGAACCCGACGCGGCACTCCAGACTGGAGACTCAAGATTCGAGTCTCTCGACACTCGACTCGATGCCCCATCTCCATCTCCAACCCGATCCCGATTCCGATCCAAACCGAAATCGACTTCAAATAAAAAGCAGCCATCTATGTTGAATGAAAATAAAATGTTGGCGCACAAAAGCCAGCGATGAGCCACAATGGTGACAACAACACAGGCAACACAAGCGGCATGACAGCGACAACGAGCCAGTTGGTTTTCCACTGAGAGAAATATATATTAGGTTTGATGGATGAATAGTTATTGATAAAATAAAGTAAATGTATTATGTTATCAGGCAACTAATTAAAAATATAATTATTTCAATTTTACCAATTTAAGTAATTTATAATAAGTCTTAACATTAGCTTATTTATACTATCATAAAAATGTATTCGTATTTGAGAAGTATTTATTTCATTTTATAAGAAATATATTTAAAAATATGTCGACCCATTATTTACATATATTATTAATTATTATTAAATACTATCAAAATATAAGTAAATTAATTTCTGAATAGATCTCCCAAATGAACCCCCATTTTTCTTGCCATGTTCCACCGAAAGAGGGCTTATAAAAAGCGAGAGAAATACAAATAATCAAACGAAATGTATTTTATTGGGTGATAAGAATCAATGAAGCCACTGAAATCCTATAGAGACATATTGTTTGCATTATGGAGCCTACATAGTGGCAGCTAGCAGCTAGTGGCTGGGTCGCATCTCCTGCGTTTAAGTGGACATTCCCAAGATCCCGAGATCTTGGAGCTGGAGAAGAGCCCACTTATCAGTCGGGTCGGTGTCGCTGGCTCAATTAGTGGGCGATGTAGGCGCATTAATACGTTAATACGTTAAAGCCGAGAGGTTAATGCGGCTGACTTCGTTTATGCGTGATTCGCCGGAATGCGATCTGCCGCGGAAAGTCCCCGAATCGAGGCAGGGATCGTTTCAGATCGGATCGGATCGATCGATTTCTCGGCCGGCAGCAACGGGTCTTCTGTGATTTTGGGACAGGCAATAAATCTCTTGGCCGGAGAGCCGTTTAACATTTTTGTAGTAGTCAGCGGCGGCATCGGACGAGTATATCTTCACTCTCCGAACAATAGGCGTAGTTTAGAGATCGTTTGATGGCCAGGACAGGGACTGGAACTGGAACTGGCACCGAAACTGGCACTGCGACTGCATCTTAATCAGGTGCAGCAGCGTCATAGGTCTCGGTTAATTGTGGCATCTTCTGCATTTCTTAGGAGGGAACCCATTAGAGCTGCGAGATTTATGCGCGGGCTAAGTGGTCCGACTCGGCGGCGATTATCGCCTTTAATTAGACATTGTTTGGCCGCTAAAAAGTGCGTTTTTAATGGCAAACACCGCGCCCTGCACTCCAAATAAAAAAAAATAATAAAATATATTTACTACTTGACATTAAGAACATTGAGTACATATAAAAAATTAAAGAGAAAAATCTCCAGAGACCATAAAGACCAATTTTCAAATGATTTTAAATAGTATACATTTTAAAGCAAAAATAAATTTGGGTTAAAATAATGCGAAAGTGACTTTAAGAGAGCATTTAGTATTTGCGAAATATTTTATTTTAATATCATTATTATATACAAATTATTCTATTAGTTTGTATATTATTTTGGAGCTTTTTAATAATATTTAAATTGAGAATATCGGAAAGAAGAATTGTATTTATATTTACAAGATCGTTAGGTGTCAAAAATTTGTAATTCTGCATTGATAAATTTATTTATTTAAAATTATTTATTAGAAGTATTTTTTATAAAGTGTTCCTATATCTTAAATATCTTTTTTGCCAGAAAATTATTAACATAAAAGACAGAAATTTAATGATTTCCTCTAGATAAATATCAAAATATTTGAGCCATTTAGGCAGCCATCTGAAAACCAACAATTTGTGCCTAAATTCTTTTTCTATGAATACCTTTTAATTCTTTATTTATTTTCAACTTTTTCTGGGTGTGGATCTTTTAACCTCTCTTAACTTTTCATCGCATGTTCTTTATTTTCGGTTTGACCGCGAAACTTTCACAACAATGCAAAAGAAGAAGCGACCTAAACCGACCCGACCCTACGACCCGACGACCCGCCTTTGGAACAAAAAATCCGCAGCAACGGGAGTTGCGGAGCCCAGTGATTATAGCCCACAATCAATCAATAGTTATAATTGGTCATAATTCGGTAGCCGGCCACTAATTAGATGCCTTACAATACAACCAATTTACCACGCGCCAATGCTTTTTGGCCAGTCAGGCAGTCAGGCAGCCAGAAGAAAACCCGCACAGCAATTTAACAAAATATGGAAGCAGATTTATCATATGCAAATTATCCAAGCAGAACAATGGCCCCAGCTGCGTTGAATACGAGTTCGACCACGAACAAGAATCGGAATTAGAGTCCAAAACTCAGAGGGTACAGAATCGAAATCGACGACAGAATCGTTGGAGAGATTTGAAAGATCTGAAATAAAGACTTCAAAGGCCATTGGACACAAGAGGCCCACAATTACCAGTGGGGACATACTAGAACAACTTCTGGCGATCGTTCGTTCCCTGCCGGCATTGTTCCTAATTAATCCACGGGGAATGCATAAAGCCTCCTCGCTTTCGGCCACTATCAACACCTCATTACTCTTTTGATCACACTCCTCGTTAATGAAGATGTCAGCAGCGGCAGCTGCCGCCGCAGCCAAATAAAATAAAAACAACCAAGACGGAGACGAAGACCAAGTCGAAGTCGAAGACATTTCAATTCAAAATTCAAATCAATGTTCAGAATTCCACTTTTGTTGTTGCGCCGGTCGGGGACTTGAGAGGCGGACTTGCGAGGCGACAAAGATTAAATATACCAACTCTATTCCAAAAACCCTCTAAACATTGGTTAAATGGCAGGGAATTTGGGAAAAAATTATAGTATAGAGATGTGCCAAGGATCTTATAGAAATAAATGTGAATTTTTTAATTTATATAATCCTGAAAACCTTTTTGGCTTAAACTAAATTTAAACTTTTGTTTGGTTTGTTTCAAAAAATAAATTAACTAAAACGGTTTTCGTATATATATTAAACTAGATTTTATATTTAGCATAATTCATATATATCTATATATCTTTCAGATTCTTGAATCTAAACGCACTGTGCCTCCAGCAAAGTTTTTTTTTTAGATGTTATACAGAAGGTTGAGTTTGGGGATCCGAAATGAGTCGGAGATGCCCGTTGAAGGAGCGCATTCGAAACCGAAACCTGTATCTGCATAAAGTTATAAACAAAGAAAACAAATTTGTCTTATCGCCCAATTCCAAATGAGATGACAACGAGACAAAATCACTTCGTCCCCGCCCCTGAAATCTGTTCCCCATACCCCATAGGCACCGCAACCCGTAACCCGTAACCCTTGTGCCCGTAACCCCTCTGATCTATGGCTGCGCGTTAAAAGCTCGAGCTCATTTAAGGAGCGGACAAACACAAATGCACATTTTTTTAATCGCTCGGCTCATTAACAGAGGGACAAGCGTCCAGGGGAATACCTGGAGCCGGGTCATCCGAATCGCCATTGTGACCATTTAAGTTTGGACATAAATCAGTCGAATGGCCGGCGAGAGTCTCTCACGTATTTCAATATCATTCGAACATGTTTCACAGACAGACATACTACCTTGGGATATATAGAAGACCGATAAGCAATTTGTTGCTCAAATGAGTTTATAGAGCGAAACCACTTAGTTCTATGCCAAGAATTCGTATAAATCCTTAAAATTGGAGAATATCTGAATAATAAAATGGGGTATTTTACTTAAATTATAAGATTTAACAAATTTTGATTATAATTATTGTTTTTAATTTCATTAAAAATTTCTTTCTTTCTTTCTTTCTTTCAATAAATCGTTTAATTTTTAGCTTTTTCGAGGAGGGATTCACCATATTTATTTATTATATTTCCGATTGAATAATTCCCAACTACCTAATGTATTTAAAATTACATTTCCTAATATACAATTAAAAATAAATTTAATATTTGTAATTAACTAAAAAAAACACCTTGACGTACTGTAAATACCAGGTGTAAATACACGGCTACTTCAAAGCCAAGTCATTTCAAATCATCGGTAGCCGGCAATACATTTGTTTATTTCTATTTACTAGTCCTCGAAACTGTTGTTGTAGTTATTTAGCAACAATTTCAGAGACTCTAAAAATTAAATAAAAAAGCAGGCAAAAATATATACTATAATTGCAGATCCCTTAAACCATGGGTCCGCGCGACTTAATTGCTTTTGCGTGTTTGATTGCCGAGGGACGAGAGGAGGTTCCCTCTTCCCAGTTGCCCAGGGAGTCGTCAGACTGTGCCTCTCGTATTTGACGTATTTGTTTTTTCAAGCCGTAAACATAATGGCGGAATAACGACACCCATTCACAATCTGGGAATGATATTCGGCCTGGCCTGGGTCTCACCATCCCTGGCACTGGTTCGCTCACATTTGCATCCACGGGGGCCAAGAGACGAAGTTGGTGGGGTAAGGGCGACAGACAACATTGTTGTCATATTAGTAAACGTAACTAACTTTAGTTATTGCTGGTGTTGCGACTTCGCACGTTTATGGTCCATTTAGAAGTATGCAATGGCAATGTTGCGCCGACTCGCCAACAGATTTATCACCGGCTCCTTACCCAAGGAGCACCACATCGCAGCAGATTGCACGGTGAGAAATACATATAAGAAGAGAAAAGCATTTAATTAGATTATTTAAAATTAAATTGGTTAAATAAAATAAGGATAAAAGGCACAGTTTATGCTATTAAACAGTATGTGGCTTAGTTTTATATTTAATTTCAATAAAGATTTTGTTTTATGATTCAAGCAAACCTATTTGTTATGACGCTTAAATGCCAAGCTTTCAAATAAATAAATTATAATGTAACTGAAAACCAAATGTAATTGATTTTAAATATTATAAACTCTTAATTAGAATGTTAATATAAGCCTGCGTGTCTTTTTTCCGCTTTCTTTTAAATTAAGAGAATAAATATTATTATGCTCTAAATAATATATTTTTTTTTATCAGTTGCATGGACTTTTGTATAATAAATATAAAATAATACATCTAACATTTTATTGCTAAATAACTGTTAGTATTTATTACAAATGAATTATAATCAGCAATAAAATGTTAGATGTATTTATTTATTTATTGTACTCTGTACTCAGAAATTTGAAAACTTAAGGTACAGATGGGGTTCGGCCATAGCAGCTGAGGCTTTCGGCCGGGATGAGTGTTACATGTTCGTTAAGGAGGGGTTTTTACAAATGTATTAACAAGTTATTTACACTTAAATTATATATTGATTATATAACATTTATAGTTTAGTTACTTTAGTTTTAAGGAACGAAAAATAATAGGTTTATAAGAGATGCAAAAGGTTAGCTGATTTAAGAAAGTCTATAATTAGCTGGAGGTTTGCAAAATTAGGGTTAATTAACAGATCTGTAAGTTTAATGTTTGGTAAATTTGATATATATATTTGTAGGGCGGGGCAGTATTATTTTATATTTAATAAGATTTAATTAATATAAAATATATTTAGAAATAGTATATAATTAAAACCCATTTTTTATATTAATAATTTAAGAAGATATTTAGAACAGCCATATAATTTCCGTGAAGAAATTCTTCTTAAAAGATTCTGCAATAGAATGATCCGCAATAAACTATTTCTATAGGATTCAAAAGTCTCTCAAGCTCCTTAGAAATATATAATAAATACCTGCAAACACCTTGGCAGTAAAACATTTTCATTCTTTTATTTTTAATAACCTTCCCCCTCTATTTTTACAGTGCACAGATGGATCAGGATAGATGGAGCCTTGGTAAAGTTCATCGATTTCCGCCAACCGAAACAATAAAAACTGCTCAGAGCCACAAAACATTTGGCAACATTGTTGCCCGGACAATCTCTCTCTCTCCAGGACACGGCGGGACTCATCAAGTGGCTAACTGATCAGCTCGGATGCAATGCTGCGTAGGCTGGCTGACTGGAGGGATCGTAAAAATGTTTGACTGCGATTATATGGCGCTCATGAGAGCGCCACTTTAGCCCCAAGTCCATCAAGTCCGACTTGAAGCTATCCTCCTGCCAATCCTTTTACCGAAAAATAAGAGATGGTTGATGGAATCGCGACTGGAACCTAAACGAAACCACTGAATACCCGTGAACCCAAACCACAAAAAATAAGCACAAACTCGTATATATATAAGTTTGTGCCTCTCGGACTGTATAAATATCGTATAATGTATAATTTATGGGCGCGAGGTGAAAATATTTTTCAATAGAAGGTGATTTAAATTTATTAAAGGAATGCTCACGAGCAGCTCCGCACTAAATTAGAATAAGTCGGGATCGGGAATGGGAATGGGAATGGGGATGGGGATGGGGCAGCCATTTGCTCATAAAAAGCCAAGCAAATTGAATTTGTTTGGGGCACCGTCACCCGATCTTCACACTCCCGATCCCGTTCCCGAATCCCAACCTGGAGCTGTAAGTATCGACACGAAAGAGCTCCACGCTGCTCCTCTTATCAGATCCGAAGGTCGAACTCATTTAAATCCCAGCCTCGCAGCCAGGCAGAGAGCCGAGCCGCGTCCACCTGGTTCCAACCTAAAAAAGTCAACGATCCGATCCGATTCGATCCCATCCAAAGCCTGCGATTTGAGCGCGCTCGGCTCGCCTTTTGTTAACACCATAATTTACATTGATTTATGTGCTTAGTTTGGCTCGGCATTTTTAATCGGTCAGTTGGATACCTTTGCCCATGCTTATGCCTTTACCTTTACCATTCCACATTATAAATACCATCATCTGCTCCTCCTCCTCCCGTTCGGAGCGGCTTCATTTGGTTATAATTAAAATGTCGATGTTATCTACCAGATTTGGACATATTGGCCATTACGTTCGAAATTTAAGCGTTTTCTATGCGCGTATTTTGGTCTTCGATTTCGATTTCGATTTCGTTCGGCATTTCTACTGGTCCCTGGGTCTCTCACACACAATGAATATTGATTATATTAATATTTAATAACGTTTTAAGAAGCTTTCGAGTGTTAAATGCTTATTTATGCCCGTCGGCCGGCCGTGTTTTGTCTCCATCTCTGTTTTAGAATGGATAATTATGCGTGAAATCGGACGAATAAATTGTATTTGTTGTCAAAACCAAAGCAATTTCCTGGTTCTCAAAAGAAAGCAAAACACACAAATTGATTTATATATATTTGTTTGTATTTATATGTATTTCTTGCACTTTTTTTATTGGTGTCTCACTCATGTGGAGTTGGTGTTTCTTTGATTTGTGTTGTGTTGTGTTTTTGATTTGAGCCAAACACTTACAATACTCTACCAAGTATCAGTTCAAAACGCAACCAAAATTCTTACGTAATACGCATTTCATAAATAGATAGCTTAGGATAAGATCTAAGATTTAGAGTTACAGTTACATACATATATGTATAGAGATATTGCATATGCTATAGCCTTAAATGGTGATGAGGTAAGTCGGCAGTCGGCAGTCGGCAGTCGGCAGCCGGCGAATGAACAAATATAATAATAATTATGCATAACTCGAGGGTACGTACGTATGCGGATTCGTGTTCGTGTTCAGTTGGGATAGATATATGCATTAAAATGGGACAAGCGGGTGTCGTACGTAGTATTAGTTACAATTTCAGTTAATCTTAAGCGTGTCCACACACAAATGCCGCCCATTACACTGGCCTGCAAGTATCAGACATTTATTGAGGCAAGTAGGGAACGTATTTAGCTGAGGCTGAATTTCAAAACGGCTTTAAAGATTTAATATAATATTTTACAATTCATAAAACGTTTTTTTTTACTATTAATCCACACATTTCTCCAAAACGAATGTTAAAAATTTAATTTAAAATTTCTTTTATTTCAAAATTGCAAAGAAAATATCTAAAATTCACGTTTTAACTATCTAAATAATTTGAATTTTGACCAACAAAATTTTTAAGAAAATAAGTACAACCCATTCTTGCCCCTAAACTCATTAAGGCCAGTGTTATTTTTGCTAGTTTCACTGCTGCTGCTGCTGGTGCTTCCAGCGACCCCGGACCGCAGCCAAGTAGGTGAGCAGCATTTTAACTTTGGTTTTTCGATTTGTTTTGCCCACAATGTAGCCGCTTCTCGTGTTTCACTACCCAAACACGCACCGCCCTCCGACCCATCCCAGTCCCCAGTTAACCAGTAGTTGGTGCCGCGGCAGTTGCAATTTCAACTGCTGTTGCTGTCAATCACAGAGGCGCGCACAACTCAAGTTTTCAATTAGATGTCGCCGCCACGTTCACGTCCACATCCATAGCCCCAACTACATCCACCCATTCACATCTATATATTCACATCGACATCTCTCTCTAGCGGTCATGCTTTAGGAACTGCAGCGTTGTCGGCGCATCGGAGGATGACAGGCGGGCCACCTTTGCCGCCGTTGCCGCCGGCGATTCGATTTCAGCGTCCGAATCGTCGTGCACGTTGATCTCCTCATCCGAGTCGGACGATGAGTTGTCCACCGTCATGGTTGAGCCACTGCCGGCCAAGCCGCTTCCCGATCCTGCTCCCTCTGCTCCAGCAACGGCACCAGCTCCACTTAGTCCAACTCCGGCGGAGTAGTGCAGTCGGGATCGTTGTTCCTCTGCCACTGTCAAAGAGGCAGCCACCGCATACTGCCTGGCTAGGCCCAGGAAGGCAGCTGCCGAGGGCGAGCTAACCAAGCTGCGGAAGGCACTCCTTTCCCCACCCATCGTCAGGTGACTTGCCCCAGGATTGCAGCCTGTGGGCGAGAGTTGCTGCTGCTGCTGCTGCTGATGTTGCTGCTGCTGGTGATAGTGACTCAAGAGCTGCAGGGCCGCCGGATGCGTGGGCAGATGCAGGGGATGATGGTGATGGTGACCGCCACCGGGAGGTCCTGGATGCAACGGATGCAGCATCACTGAGGGTGGTGGAGCCTGCGGCGAGTGATCCGAGGGGCAGAGCTGCAACGGTTGCTGGGGAGGCGGCGCAGGAGCCACAGCAGCCGAGGCGGAGGCACTGCTATGATTGCTAGGCGTGGGCGAACTAGCTGGAGCATCATTGGACTGCTGCGAGTGCATGGGATTCGCGGGACTGGAGCGCTGTCGCTTCAGGAGATTCATTCGCTGATGGCGACGCCACTTGGCTCGCCGATTGGAAAACCAAACCTGACGACGAGATAAGGGAAGGAATTTCAGATTAAAAAATTAAGGTAAAAGAAAATATGTAATGCATAACAAGTTCTTAAGTTCGTTTAAAGTATTTATAAAATTTCTGCTGCTCACCTGAACCCTGGCCTCGCTTAGGCTGGTGCGGCTTGAGAGGCGCTCCCTGGTGCTCACACAGGGATAATGCGACTTGTCGAACTCCTTCTCCAGCTCCTCCAGCTGCTCCGGACTGAAGGTGGTCCTGTTGCGCCGAAATTTGGGCTCATCATCATCATCCAGATAATCCGAATCGATGTGCCTGTTCTCGTCCGCCGATTCCAAAGTGTCGTGGCTGCCAGAGCCGGGTGAGATGGCTCTGCTCGACGGTACTCCCCCTAAACCTCCAGCGCCCCCAGCACCACCTGCCATGAGATGAGCGGAGCTGAGGGAACCGCAGCCAGGCGATGGCACCGCACTCGCCGCACTGGGCGGCAGATTCGCCAGCGTTGGAGCGGCCACAGACCACAAAGCGGATGGGGGTGGCGGCGGTGGAACCGCCTGGCCACCGGGCACTTGGCCGGCCGGATGCCAGGTGAAGCTGCCATAAGGATGCGGGGGCGGCGGATAGAGCCCGTAGGCGGCGGTGCGTGCAAATTCACTGGCCACCCGCTCGGCGGCGCGGTTGCGCAGGATGCGATTGATGCTGCTCACCGAGGGAGCGGTGGCATTGGTGCAGACACCTGCAAGGCGGGATTACAAGGCACAAATTACCAACCGGATCGAGCCAGAGAGATATCGAGATAAAAGCTAAAAGCGGCCGCCGATCAATCAGCGATCCGGATTAGCTCCAATTATATCTCCTACTGCTACTCACCTTCGGAGATCAGGCGCTCGCGTATCTCCCAGGCGAAGATCGTCGGATTCTCGCGCTTGTACTGCTCGATCTTGGAGACGACTGTCGGCGTGGCCACCTTGGGCTTTGAGCCACCAATTAAGCCCGGTGGTCGCAGTGAGCCTGCAAGAAAAAATTAGAGCAGAGCGCAGAGGGAAAATTATGAGACAATCGATTTATGGGTCTCTGTGAGCCGCGATTTTCGGCAATCCATCTTTATGATTCGACCATCCTCAACCTGGCTTATCCCCTTGTTTTTAATATCTTTATCAGTTTTGCCACATCAATGTGAAGCGTGGTGCAGGGGAAATAAGAGGATATAGTTAGCACTGAGAAAAGGGGATATAAATATATATGTCCCTAATTTATAATATAATAAATTAGGATTTGTATATAATATATTTATTTAATATATTTATTTACTTATTGGTATTCCAAAATGTATAAAAAAGTGAACAGACTTAAATTTAAAGATTTCCATTTATAAATAAAAATATAATTTTAAAAAATTTAACTTGTTAATACTTAATTTCGTTTTCAGGGACTGTAATTGTCATGAATGTGAAAGGAATAATATAATCATAATTAATTATGAAGAAAAGTCGTCTTTTAAAAGAAAGATACATTATTTAAAGTAAAAAAATGCAATATATTTATTATTTACTCCGTGATAAAAAGTTAAATTAAATAGAAACCCCTATTAAAAATATCATTTTTTTTTTAATAAACCTTTCCTTCATCCTTTCTATATAATTTCTTTGGCCTAATCCTGCTTCAATTCAAAATTTTTCTTAGTGCAACAAGAGCACGCACCAAGACCAACCCTCCTTGATCTCTACCAATCCGGCGAATAAGCCGCATTTTGATTAATGAGCCAGCCGCGTTTTGGCCACCGCCGCAGCCCAGGAGTTTATGCAATTTTAAGTGGCTAAATTACACGGCTGCGCACACGAGAACAAGGGGGAAACCCGAACTCGAACTCGGCCTGGCAGTCGCAGGATAATAACATGTTTATCATAAAAATTAGCAAACAAATCGAAAACAAAGTGCCCATTAGTTATCTCCGATGTAGGGGCCGTGCACATAGGGATGTGTGATATGTGTACTCACCTAGCAGCTTGGAGACAGCGCCCTGCTGTGTGAGCATGTGCTGGGCAATGTCGTATCCCCGCAGACCGCCAAAGCGGGAGAACTCCAGGAGGCGGTGTTGCGACATCAGAGTGTTGAGGGTGCTGCTCCCCGTCGATCCAGCTGGCGGTGCACCGGCGGTGCCGCCAAAGCCGGGCGGTATTTGCACAGATGTGGGCGATGTGGAGGCCCCCGATCCCGGTCCGGATACCGATACCGAGCCCGCTCCCGCCGCCGCTGCCACTGCTGCGGCTGCTGCTGCTGCCACGGATGCCGCCGCTACTGCGAATTGAACGAATTGAATGATAATTGGCCATTGTCATTATATTGTGGCTTTAGCTGGCTGTCAAGTCCCGTCCAGGCCACAATGGTTAATTATGATAAATTAACCGTTAATTGTGTTGACTGATCTGGAATGACTGATGGCTATATACTATATATATACAAACAGTATACTATATACATTCGATTGCCAAAATGGCGGCGACACGCAAGCGTATCTTCTGGCGCGGGGATTGGATTTATCGAAGCTAATTGAAACGACGGGCACGAGCACAAAAGCCAAAAATTAATATATGTACTCAGCTGGGGCAGAGAGTGCTGTGTATTACGTTAATTCAACGAGTATTTGCTTTCACTTAAAAATAAAAAAAAAATTAAGAATTATGGGAGGAACAATGAAAACATATGTACATATATCATTATTCGGCTTAAGCACCAACCTCGTCGCTCAAATTGTCAATTAACGTTTTAAATGCGCGTTTCACTTTTGTTGTTTGCCGGGTAAATATTTTTAAAAAATACGCGCACCTCTCTCCTCCTCCCTAACTGACTATATAAATGTATAGTATATATATTCAGGCCCCTAATCAATTGTGCCGCTGCCGCTCTCATCAAATGCGAACCAGTTTTGTTTACTTTTCCATCTATGTGGGCCAGAAAGGTGAAAAACAGGGAAATTGGGGCTACTGGCAACTGGAGCCACGACTTCGGTATTATGACATCCGAGTTGGGTTTGTGTTTAATGAAATTATACATTATTTAAGCAAGCAGAAAAGGAAGAAATAACATTAACTACGATTTCATGTGTCTCTGTGTAATGATATAGCTTTTTGTATAATAGCTACTGATTTGCAGTGTTCTAATGAGGCAAAGCCTATGATTAGCTCAGTAAAATGTAGTATTTAGTACATCACTTATTAGATGTAGTAATTATAAATTAATTATAAAATATGCCGTTAATATTTCCAGAGATTTAAAGATAAATTGATCAATATTTGGTAAAACTGAAGAAAACGTTTGTTAATTTTACACTTTAAATTATTTTTAATATTTTAAATCACAATTAATAAAAGGAAATACAGCAATCGCATAAAATAATCGTTAAATATTCTTATTTATTGAAACACTAAAGGAAAGCCTTGTGATTTGTGAATTTAAATTGCGAATGCAAATATATAGATTGTAAAATTTCTATATTAATGTCAAAATACTATTTTTTTGTCTGCCAGCAACATACAACTTGTATTGTAATTGTATTGTTTTGTAAAACTATACATTTTGTTATATATAATAGATTTGTCTTTTTAACATAACCTGCTATTAATATGAATAACTTTCTTTTTCTTTGCAACATTAAGTAAGTTTAGTTCTTTATCCATAATAATTAGGTTTTTGATCTTATACTTTATGAAATATTGAGTTTTTAAAATTGACTATTAAGTAAGTTTATAAACAATAATATATTTTTTTCTCAATATCGCAGTAATAGTATTTTATACGGTTAATTGTTATATCAGAAAATTATGTTCTTGATCTATTTTCCTCTGAAATTTAGTTACAGAAAATTGTTTCAGGTAGTAATTAAAATAATATCCAAGTCTCTAAAACAAAACCATTGATTTTATAAATACATATACATTTTAAATTACATCCGCTTCCTAAAATATAAATATTTAAGGAAATTGCTTCTTATAAACATTACAGTTTCCTTGTGCACTTAAACTTGAAGGTTTTATCAAAATGTAATTATTTCCTAAATATTTTCTTTAGCTTTTAGCACAACATTGGTAGCCTAAATTCTCTTATAGATTTATTTTTCATATAAGGAATAATTTTGTATACTTTTTCACTAGAAACACAAATTTTTCTCAACTTTTGGATGCGCCCCGCTTGCCGTCGGCTAATTAAGGCCAGGTAAGTAGTTGGTCAGGTGGGCTTGCCCTTTTGAGGCTCTGGAACTAAGCAGTACTCACCGCTGGAGGCGGGATGGGGGGCCAGCGAGGTGATGCGTTGCTGCGGATGGGGCTCCATTTTCCAGTGTGCGGCCGAGAGGCCAGAGTTAGCGACAGTAAGCGAGCCAAGGTCACGGTTTAAAGTCGGCTCAATCAACATGTCTGTTAATCGCGCTAATCGATTTCGCCTCTATTTTTATTTAGTATTTATTATCTTTTGCTAACACACGCGAAAGCAGTTTCTAAACAGTCACAATCACAGTCACAGATGTCGCTCATCCAACGACGAAGAAGTGACGTTTGCGGCCGGAAACGGAAATGAAAACGCAATGCGGTCAATTGGATTCATAGCGCACAAGCACACACACACATAAATACACAGAGCGGCACCGATCCCGACAGAAACAGTTAGAAAACGTTCCTTTTTTCTTGATTTTTACTTTTTTTATTTCAATTATTTTTCGACAGAGCGGAGCCGTTGGAACGTTGTTCACGCCGAAAGCTGTCACAGCACAATGAGCGCTGCTTGGTTTCAGTCCGGGTTGCTGCTCTCCACCCGTTTTCACTCAATATTCGAGTGAGTTTTGGAAAACCACCAACCGGTTTCCGGATGCCGCACATTCATAATGGCGGCCGTTGCGCGTCCGCTGGCTGCCTCTCGCTCTGGCCCAAGAGCGAGCGGGACGACTGCCTGTGTGCGCGCACACAAATCAAACAATTATAAAACTCGTATTAACACAAGCAAGAGAAAGAGAGCGACAAACACAGAGAGAGAAAGAGAGACAGAGAGTTGGAGCCCAAGGGGAGCAGATAAGAAGAAACTGAAGAAGAGCTGGGGAAGCCCCGGCTTTGTTTTTGAAATTACAACTAATAAACTTTGAACACTGGGCGTTAGAATTCAACCTTTAAGTGTGGCTAATTCCCAATTTACCACACTTATTGATGGCATTCATTTTGGTTCTAATTATGTAGCATTTGTGATCATTATTGCAACATTTTTATATACATTTATTTGTAGATTCTGTGCATTAAAACCATGACCCCGATTTAATTTTTTAAAATTAATGTTGCATCGAAATATAATGAACTATATTTATATAAAAATTTGTTTCATTAATAAAAACATTTTAAAAATCAATCTTACAAGGTTGTTGCACTAATATGTATAATGTTTGTATTAATAAGAAAGGAAGTAAGCCTTGGAAAGTCCTTGCAGAGTCCAATTGGATAATAGGATCGTATCAGATATCAGAATTAACAAGCCAAAAATGCATTAATTTTAATAGTTGTCTTTTATAGTTAAGCAAATGTGTAAATTAAGTTTGCAACTTAAAATTATACATTTCTTTTAAAGTTCTAACTAATTTAGTGTGTAATCACTTGTAATTTAGTGTATAATCCCTTGTAAAATTAAAAAAAAAACAATGTTTTAAAAAGTATAGTAAAAAATCATTATAGGAAAACTATTTCCGAACATTGACGAAGAATATTCTTGATCTCATATCACCCACAAAAATCAAGCTTTGTCTTTGGAGAATATTTTAGAAGAACATAGCTGTCCCACTTGATTTTGTTAATGAAATAACATACAAATTATCATTAAAGATTACGATTCAATTTGAAAGTTTCATATACAAGAGTTCGTGACCAGTTTTATAGCGTATAAAAATGTCTAATTAATGTTAATACCCACTGCTTATGGAGATGTATGTCGATGTTTTTGAAAGTTTACCACTAATGCTAGATTATTGATTACAATATTAAAATCATTACGGGAGGATTATGGTTTCTGCCGCCAAAAGATCAAAACCGCAACCAGTAATAATTCATATTTTTATAACTTTTATATGTGCTAAATAAACCATGAATCGCGAAATATCCTAACTCCAACCAAGATTGAATCCCCATCAAATCCGTGGGGCAACCTTGGATAATGGGTTTTGCATTCCGGTTTGTTCTGTGCTCTCTTCCTCTGGGTCGTTGTCTCTGACGGTGCGTGATGGATGATTGATGCGCTGCCTGGGCAAGGCAATCCGATGTGAATCGAAACTGCAACTAAACTACACATGGCGTGATCGGTGCGCCACACAGAACAGGACACGGAGAAGCTGGAGGAGGAGAAGGAGGAGGAGATGGATGCCTCCAAATGGCAGAGTGGCTTACACAGAAGCCAAATTGCATCAAAGCCCACGAATTGACGAGTTGCTCCCGGCGCTGCGGAGAATGGGAAGTTGAAAGCTGAAAGCTGAATGCTGAATGCCGAGTTAAAAAGCAATTACCCGAAACGATTCCGGGATGGGAAAGAGTCGCAGAGAAATCATAAAAAATCACAAGAAATTACAGAAAAGAAATCCGGCTACGTAGAACTCACCTGGCGATAATGAGATGTCTCACTAAGCTGATCACAACTGCCTTTGTATTTATTTGTCTGTTCGAATGCAAAGTGCACAATGCTGCAGATACCTCTGCATATGTCTACATACATATATATCTTCGATTCCGATTTGTGAAAGGCAAATCATGAATGAACGCTGCTGACGATGACGTTCGAGTGCCCTCATGCCAGAGATCCAGAGCAAACGCAAACAATCGAACAGGAATAATTTACTAAGTAAATAAGATCTGGATACCGATCGCAGCACGGTGAGAAAAATAGGGTAAAAAAGGTTTAATTATATGTATAATATTTTCCTCTTAAACATTCTCAAAGTTGAAACTCTTAGAAGAATGCACTTGATCTTTGTAAAGATCTTTAATCAAAGAAATATAATATTTTTAAGGTAAACCTATTATAATTCCAGCAAAACTATATCAAATAAAAATTCACCAAATTTATATTCTATTGAGATAGCATTTTCGCTCAGTGTTGAGCCGTGGCGAGTAGCGTGCGCCCTCGCGCCCCATCAAGTGGCACTTCAACAATCAAGCATTCACACAGAGCAGATGGTCTCCGCAGCCGTTGGCGACCACCTAAATGAAATTTCATTTAACTTTTTCGCCCGTCATCGCCGCTGCCGCAATCTCGACCAGGTCCTCTGCTCCTCCTAGGGAATACCGTCGTCTCCCATTTGCTTATGCACACACATTATCAACGTACGCCCGCCTCATGGAGTGTTTGTTTACCTAATTCGATTACCGATCGCGTCCGTTCGCTCCATAGTCCGTCGATCACTTGACCATTTGGGTGGCACTGGCACACAAGGCACAAGACCTCTGGAGGAGATCCCCCCTCCACAGATCCCCCCTTATCGAGTCCGCTCTCTGCTCATTGCCACATTTGGTGCGTAATCTCTCCACGGCAGCAGATGCAGATGCAGAGATGCAGTGCAGCCGGAGGTATGTTTCATTCGAGCGCTGGAGGCTTAATTGAAGAAGTTTCCAAGAGGTTTCATCGCCCAAGAGCTGTGCGAAGGAAAATTAAGTCTTGAACACTTGATTGCAGTAAATTAAGATTATGAATAATAATCATTTAAGCTGTTGGAAGTCTGTCTTAAACTTTTAACTTCAACTTAGTTCATAAAATTTTTAATAAATATACATTTAAAACTATGATTGTAACATATTAGAATCATGTTAACATGAACCATAAGACATTCTAACCTTCGAATTTATGCTATTTTTCTTTAGTTAAATTATCAATGAAAATTACCATCAATCAAGTCAAATTCCTATTTTTTTGACCTTGAATTATTTTATTATTACAATAATAATAATATATAATATAAATATATATTACAATAATAATAAAATATAATATATAATAATATATATATCAAATAACTTAACATTTTAACCCAATTTGTGGAAAAACTCCTATTTAATTCAAATATTTTATATTAAATCATTGCAATATGATTTTAAATTCTAACGGTTTTTCTATATATGCTCAGTACCCGCCGATAAATATCGATAAGAATACCCAGCTCCCTTGATTATTGTTTACGTGACCCTAAATATAGCCGCTGCGGTACGGACACACTAATCCACAAAATTGACAAATTGTTCGTTTGGGCCGAACGAATTTTGTTAACATTAAATTAAGGCGAAAAGATAGCATTCAAAATGCGCACAGTGCTACTGAGCAAAGCGGACGAGGTGTACCTGGAGAAATGCGCACAGGAGAACCAGTTCTCGTACGGCATCATTGTGGGCCATGTAAGTACAGATTTCCGCCACGTAGATTTGTTTGGTGCTCCCTGCACTCCCCGATCAACAAGCACTCTCTAATTGCACATATGTATATCCATTCGATTTGTATCTAAATCGGCAGCAAGCGGACCTCACCAAGAGCGTGGTGGTGCACTTGGCCCGGAACAACGAGGAGGATGCCGACCTGGAGGATCTGACTGATGTGCGCCTCACCATCGGCGATATCAACGCACAGGCGTTGGCCTCACAGTGGCTGAGCGCCAGTAAAATGTGTCCTGGCTCCTTTGACGTCATCGGTGGGTTTTGGGTTCGCCTGTGGTTGCGTGTGTGCAGCTCCCGGGTTTTATATTACTATTTTACATGTATACTTTCCTGTGACCAATCGCCAATAGATGGGTTTCATAGTCCAGGGATAGATAAAGATATACATATGTAATGTGCAAATAGCAAAGTAGGTAGAATTTTTGAACTTTTACAGTGTTTATATATACTTTTCTAAGTAAATGTTAGTCATTGTAGTGCAATACTTTTCCTTCGTTCAAAGAACAGACAACAGACAGAATTTACTATAGATTTATTACAGTTTATCTCCCTTAATTGAATTATATATAAATAATTTAAGTTTACTAAATGTTTCCCCATTTATTTAATCCTCAGAATTACTACATATTCTACTAAACACTATTATTTCAATGAATTTGCATAATTACCACTAAAACCCTCTCTCATTTACAGGCATTTTTGTATCTTCCTCAAGTCCCGATGTGTCAAATGACAAAAGCGCTGATTTCAAAAATGCCAAAAAGCTGTTCTCCGACGTCTACGAGTAAGTGTTTGGCAAAAAATAAACCCTCTTACGTATTTAGTAATAAAATTTATTTTCAGCTTGCTTCTGAAAAGCAACAGCTCCTTTGGTGTATACACCACCGACATTGCACAGACTGATTTCGTATTCCTTGCTTATTCGCTAGTCGACAAGAAGGTGCTCTGCAAGAACTACAGCTACGGCAAGTGAGTATCGCCTCGAACCTTAAATCATTGATCGCAGATACGGGTACGGGTCTGAAAACTCACTCTACGTATTTTCTCTTTTCACAAAAACAAACACTTTCAATTGCTTACAAATTTGTAAAACATTTAGACATTGCAAAAAAACGTACTTTACGGCAAACATAAAATGCATCATATGGTAACTAACAATGTTTGAGAACTATTTCCCTAAACTATAGTTAATGTTTAATGTTATTAAATCACTTACTTACTTCCCTTGTCCTTCCCTACGTTTCCCATTTCTCGGAATGCATTTTATGTGTTTAGTATATAACTTTTCGGATTGTTCTTGTTATTAAATGGTAGTTTTTATTGTATTATAGGCCTAGTTTTGCCACAACTAAAGCTTATTTTCGTTCATAATGTAGTGGCGGAACTTTCTCCAACATGGATCACAGGTTTGTGGACAAACCCTTCGAGTGGATTCAACTAGAGAGCACCTACGACCTGGACGATGTCCTGCCCATACTGGACGCAACGCGACGTGTCAATATCGAAGATCAGTTCCAAAACATCATTAAGGCGGTGCGCAGGAATCTGCTGGCCAGCGAGGTGTTCCTGCAAAACGAAATCGTGGAGGATACTATCGATCTGCAGGCGTACATAAAGAAGAAACGCTCCAAAGGGGACAAGCTAAGCAAGCCCCCATCGACAAGTGGTGGTTCGGTTTCGGGAGGCACCAGTGCATCGGGCTCCTTGCCAGAGCTGGCATCAGATACAGGGATTATCAGCGGCGGAGCCTCCATTCGGGCGAGCGTAGTGCTCCCGGTGAAGTGCCAGCTTAGCAAGCCGTCAGACATGAAGGTGCGAGAATTTCAAGGCACACTCCGCATGAGCGGTATCATTGCCTCGAAGGTTTTCTGCAGTCCGCGGAACAGTATAGCGGATGTAAAGCGTTTCTTGCGGGACGACATTCTGCGCTCCCTCATCACACGTATTCAGGTTTACTGTGATGGCCTCACGGATCCGTACGTAAACAACGAAGCCTTGTACGTAAGCGAGCCCCCAAGGAGGGTCTTCTTCAGCCTACCCACGGAGACCACATCTGCCGGCGCCACGATTCAGTTCTCTGAATACTTGTTCCGTGGAGAAGCACCCACGGTGGCGGTGGCACAGGCTAAACAAATTCTGGACGTAGAACTAGACCCGGAGACTATTTCTGTAGAGGCCGAGGGACTGCCGGATGATTCACACTTCACCAACGGCATCAACGCTGGCGTCGATCGCGCAGACGATTCCCGGACCCTGGTCAGTTCGATGCCAAAGCCAGAGCTATCGCGCAGCCTTTATATGTTGGGCATAACGGTGGGCCTGCTGATTCTACTGTCATCTGTGGCCCTGCACTACGTCCTCGGCGATCGGTAGGCACCTCTGCTGCCGAGGCCACCCTTATGGCTTTTTATACGAAAAAGTGTTTTTTATACTGATACATTATTTGCGTGTGCAAGTGCCTCGGCACTCACCTCTCTCTTGTGATCGTTTGTTTTTATAATCCAATGTGTGTACTCGTAGTAGGTAAAAAAAAATTAAATGAAAGTGTTTAGGGATCACGTTAAATAGTTTTATTGTGGAAGCAAAACTGTGCAGCATTTAACACCAATAATATAATAAACTAATAAGTAAAAGTACATTTCTGTGTATATCTTTGGTAGGCCCAGCAATGCGACCTTTCTTGATTATCTGACTTTATTTGCTACTTTTTAGGCAAACATTTGTTGCTAATTGAGTATTCATCGTTTTAATTTATCTTTAAGATCTGGTTCATTTTGCTGCCAACTAAATATTTGTTTTAATGTTATAAAATAAGTGATGGCAATATCTGTTACTAAAGGGTTTTAACTGTCAGGGCTTCTGTTTATTTATTGTATTATTCCTTTTCAAATTTCAAATGGTATTTAACATATAGGAAATATAATTGAATTATTGTAACAGAGTTTAGTTAAATATATAGTAAGAAGGATATTGCAAAGAGCATTTATATAAAGGAAACACGAAAGAACATCAGAAACTAGTGGGTGTCTTTAAGGAGTTTAATTACATAAATATTTGGTTCTTTTTTACATTTAAATCCGACTTTGTTCCATTTATTCTTATAACTTCAAGTTATCTAACTTTAGGATCGTAATTATGAGCACATCTTGTATTGTGATCGGACACTTAGAGTGTATATATATTAGTTTTTATTTTCACAGCCTCTGCAACTTGAGACGGACTTGAGTCCGCAACTACCAAGTACCCACCCCTGCCCAAGAAGCTACTGCATTTTGCAGTTGCCATTGCAATTGACTACCGACCACACCCAATCCACATAGTTTGACACCTTTGCGTAGATGCCAAACTTATTCTTTTGGGCACATCCGTCGCCAAATGAGGTGATGCCAAAGATGGTCCACGGATGGTTGGGCTTCGTGGTGTCACGACACAACAGCGGTCCACCGGAGTCCCCGGCACAGGTATCAATGTGACCTCTTTTATGGCCCGCACAGAACATGTTCTAGAAGGAAAATCCTTTATTAAAAAAACACCGACTTCCTTTTTCGTATGCAAATTTGTTACCTTGGTGATGGTGTAGTCGTAGTAAACCTTCCGGCAATTGTTCATCGGAATTATGGGCACGGTGGCCTTATGAAGCACACTGGTTCCGGTCGCATCTCGATTGCGACGCTTGCCCCAGCCAATAACCGTGCAATCCACGTTCTTGGGCAGCGCCTGGAAAGGCTGCGGCAGGCAGGAGTATCCAATCCAGTTGGTGGCGTTGACGGGTTTGGGCAGCCTGGAAAAACAAATGATATTTGGGGATTTGCTTAAAAAATATAGAAGCCAGATATATAAATCCTATATGTAGATATATATCGTATGAGCGAAAACCGCTGAAAAGTAGGCAATGAATTGTTACTATAATATTCGTACATGATTATTACGAAGAAAATAAATGTCTTTCTTGGTTTTACTCTAAAACTAACGATCAATTTCGATATATAAACTAACTAAAATAGGTTCCCAAAGTCTACACTCACCTGAGCAGTGCCACATCGCTATCCACAGTTCGCTTATCAAAATTGGGGTGTATAAAGCTCTTCATGACCCTCAGTTGCACCTCAGTGCCGTCCTCGTAATCCAGATTATGTTCTCCTGTAGATATTTATAATTAAATCATTTCACTTCTTGATATTTCCCCAAGGAAAATCCTTACCTAGCCGAACATAGAGTACTCTCCGCACACAATGGGCGGCCGTTAGGACCCAACGAGGAGCAATTAAAGTTCCGCCGCAGAAGGCCTCTTTGAAGCGATTCAGAATAGCCACCTGCCACGGCCATTCGCCCTTGCGGGATGCCCTTCCACCGATGATCTTCAGCATATTGGACATGCTCCTGCGTCCCGAGGATCGGACAATACCGCAGGTTAGCTTCATCGGTGTGTACTCTGGTCCACGATAGCCCTTGCCTGCCATTATGTAGTTCAGGTCATTAATGGATTCCTCCGGCTGCACTGACTGCATTCGTCGCATGGCGGTAGCTGGTGAGCCGGAGCCCGGCCTGGTCTCAAAGGCAGGCGTCTTCTGGAACTGCGTCTGCAGCCATTGCTGGCAGAAGCTGCCCTCCGTGTAGCAGTAGGCAATCTCCCGGAGAACCTCTCGTCCGCACTGATCGCTAATGCGGCATTTTCTGGAGAAGAAAGGATTGGAATTAATCATATTTTTATCGTGGCTGACATTCCTCTCAACTTACTTATATCTCCTAGTGGTGCACTTAGGCGAACACCTCGTCCATCGACTCCACTTGGAGTAGATGCGTCGTCGCCGCAGAACAAGTCCATCTTTGGGAGGTTGCACCCAGCTAATATTGCGGAATTCCGTGTCCGATTCCTCCGAATCCGTGTAGATAGTGTCCGGCTCCAAATCGAAGTCCTCGTACTGGAAGACATCTCCCTCCACGCTGTCTTCAATCATGTTCCTCGTATTCAAAGACTTTCTTTCGGCGAAATCCACAAAATCATCATCATCATCGTAGTCTGGTTTTGGAGGTCCTCTGCGGAACTTCTTTCTATGATTCTTCCGTCTCCTGTGACGATGGTGTTTCAAAACAAAGAAGTCGCCCTGCTCATCGGAGTTAATGAAATCTTCATCGGGTTCCGGCACCGGCTCTGGATCCTCTCCAGAATCCTCTTCGCTGTAGACATCTTTAGCGGGATGTCTTGGAATTTTTGGAGATGTTATTTCTGGGTCCCGAGGGGGAATAGGAGGCGGTGAAGAAGGAGTTGTATGTGAAGTTGGATAAGGCGTTGGCTGGTGAGTTGGATAGGGAGTTGGATAGGGAGTTGGAGCGTGGGTTGGTGGGGGACTCTGATAGAGAATCGGAGAATAGGGAGTAGGAGGGGGACTTTGATAGAGAATCGGAGGATTTGTTGGATAGGCAACTACGGGAGCTGGAGGTGCTGGAGGAGGCCTGTACTCCGTATGGCGATAATCCACAGTTGGACCACTCGAGGCCGCAGCCGCTGCATTAATAATTATGGACGGCTGTGGTGGTGGTGATTGTGGCAATGGCTGGGGATGGATAGTCTCGCGGATGTGCTCCTCGTGCACCACCACCGGTGGTTGCCATTTGACAGAAGGTGCCGGATGACAACTGTGGAGAAATATATATTTTTACATCTTAAAAAGGAAAAGTAGAACCATTTATTTAGATAAAAAAGAAATGGTTACCAATGAAATGAGATACTTTGCTTAAATTAGAACACTTTAGAAATAAGCAGACTAAAAAAATATGGCCTAAAAACAAGTTGCTTGTAATTATTATTTGTGGGAAATATCACTAAAAATAGAGAAACTCATAAATGCATGCGTACATTCGTGCCATATTTTGCAGGAATTTTTTTTTAAATTGGGTGCAAGTATTATTTTTAATATTTATGAAGTGGTTTTTGAGTTACCTAAAAATAGATTGCAAACTAAAATTTGCTTGTTCATTATTTCTTATTTAATTTAATTTGTAGAATATGAAAGTCATTAAATTAAATATGAAATAAAAGCTACAAGATCAGAAAAGAAGTGTTAAAAGATTCCTTTATTCCTGCGACCTTTATTTCTATTAATTAGGTTCCAAGTTTCTTATTTATTTATATTAAAAATAACAATAAACATACAAAATAACTAATAAACACTCACTGCCGGCACTTGCTCTGCTCCACATGCTTGGTGTGTCCGCACTTGCGCTTCACCTTGCAGAATCGCTCCCGCCGCCGGATGCAGTCCGCATCGCAGGTGGTCCACTGTGACCACCGGCTGAAGGGCTGATGGTGGCTAATAGAGCGCCTGCGTCCACTCCAGCGCTGATGCTGCGGCATCCGCATGCGGTGCACCCGATGACCATTCACCCAATGAGAGCCATGATACGACGGATGGTGGTTATGGTGATGGTGATGCCGTTGATGACCCATCGCGTCCCGTATTTCAGCATTTATTGACCTCTTCGCCTCCTGGACGTGTCCGCTCTGAGAAACAAAAAATCAAGGAAGTGGTGGGTCATAAGATTAGGTTTTGGGTTACCCTATTTTATAGGTTGCTTGGAGTGGAGTTGAAACGCGATCTGCGCCCTTCGCCCTTCGGATTCAAGGAGCTGTGGAGTCTGCTCAGACATCCAACATAAATCAGACATGTCGCCGCTTTTTATTTGAAGTGTCATTGCTCTCGACAGTTTCGTCGTGTCTGATGCCGCTGCGTTCGCATTGTGATCCCCGAGGAAAGTACCATGGTGTATACCCAACCAGGTCCCAGCTCCAGTTCCAAATGCAGGCGACGCGACGCGACGCCGCCGTCGCTGCTATAAATAACTCACGCTTTTCGCCGACCGATCCGGCGGATCCCTGCATCCGCGTCCCAGTCTAAAATAGGCTTCGCCTTTCAGCCGAGGCACATCGCAACCTCTTCACTAACGCCCTACAGCTGCAAAAACTCCATTAAACTGGACATGTACGGAGGCATAACCATGTGCGAGTGCATTTGAGCTGAGAGCTGTGACTCAATCAAGTAGTAAATGTGCCAAGTTGTGCAACGATAAAATGTTGCATATCTCCAAATGCATATATGTATATTTTCCTGGACTATGATCATGAAATACTTTCCGCAGCATCATAATGCTTCTACTCAGTTGTATTGATAAGTTTTATACAATGTTTTCTTCTATTTTTAATACAAATTAATAATTTAGCTACAATTTTACAATTCATTATTCTGTTAAAGGAAGTATATATTCCAGTCAAGTTTACGGATAACATAATTTTGTGAAGAAAACATTACAGTTAAAATATTTTACAGATAAAAGTAAGTAAAGATTTATTAAACGATTTATTTAACATAGTTGCGAAAGGTAGATTGCAAATAAAATACGAATATATCTACATACGTTGTTTGTCGATTTTAAATCTATGTTGCATTTTAAGGCATTGAAATTTTATATAGTTTTAAGATAAGAATGTATCTTAAGAATGTATCTTATCCAAGTAAGATCGAATTTATACCACGAAATAATTAAAACAATATAGAAATACTATACATCTCCAAAGAATAAAAGATATTTATACTTTTACATTCAAAAATCTATCTTAGATCAATCAATTTCAAAAGTTCTATCATTTCTCATCTAAACCCCTAAAAGAATTCCTTTAAAAGTTGCCTACATAATAAAGAGAGATTTTTATTTAGTACCTGTTGGCCAAATTCCAGTTTTATAAATCCGACCTTAGAAGGAGAAATACACATTAACGAGCAGCTCCCAAAAGTTTTATTAGTTCAACGACTCTCGTTCTTAAAATCTCGCCTTTACCTAAAAAAAAAACCCATAACCGGTAAGGTACTCGTGTTTGGTATTCCAACAACCTAGAAATTAGTTCATTTATGCGACTACTACATTCTTTTAGCAAATCTTTTTTTGAATACATAACATTGATTGACGAAAACAGGAAGCTTAGCTTACCACAGCAGGTTTTATTTTTTATTAGCTGTTTTAGCTAATTTAAGTGCGTATTAGAATTATTTAAATGACCCAACTTTACAGGCCGTTGATGAGGTGCCAATAAATCAAACAAAACGCACACATCCGATGCCGATCGATGCCCCAGTGGATAAACCAGACGTAGGTCATGGCAAATCGGAAAATTCTCAAAATGGAAAGCCGAAACATTCCCATCAAATCATGCGGAAATGCGAGCAGAGCGCCACTCTGCACCTCAAGCTCAAGGAGAGCCATAACGTTCCGGACACGATTTCGATGTATACATAGTATATATTAGAGGAGAACCCCGATGCCAAACAATGGATAAACGAGAGTGCGACTAATTTGGACGCGGTAATTGACCTTGCATTCGTAAATAGTTGGCTTTTGCGTTCGCGGTTCCCAATCAAATCGTTTCGGGTTGACGTAATGCGTAATGCGATTTCGATTCGGATTCAGATTTCGATTCCGACAAGTGGGTGTTCCACCAAATCAACCCAATAGCACTCACCTGAGCTCCAGCCAGCAGTTGGACCACCGTCAGGAATTCGAATATCAAGCACACCACTTTCATGCTCAACTGCTTCGAAATCCGTTCAATAATAATACCGATACCGCGCCAGCGTTACGAATCCAAATCCGTGAATCCAAAGACCCTGACAAAACGCACTGGAAATAGAAATAAAATAACATAAATATGTGTGTGCTGAGGTTGGGGCAATGGTTTTTCATTGGACTGATTATTTTTGGGCGTTCCAGAAACCTCAACAGAGTTACACTTGGGATTCTTTGTCGTTTAGGGAATTCACAAAGTTCAGGTATATTTAAAATAAATAGAAATTAACTTTACAGCATTATGATATTTATTTTTATCCTTGGAGTTTTGTTATTTATTAGGGATTAAAATTGAACTATGAGTACAATTTTCTTTTATTAAAAATATT